>OV121067.1:12500-5085000 GCA_921293045.1 Aplocera efformata | reverse complement strand
AACCTAACCTAACCTAACCTAACCTAACCTAACCTAACCTAACCTAACCTAACCTAACCTAACCTAACCTAACCTAACCTAACCTAACCTAACCTAACCTAACCTAACCTAACCTAACCTAACCTAACCTAACCTAACCTAACCTAACCTAACCTAACCTAACCTAACCTAACCTAACCTAACCTAACCTAACCTAACCTAACCTAACCTAACCTAACCTAACCTAACCTAACCTAACCTAACCTAACCTAACCTAACCTAACCTAACCTAACCTAACCTAACCTAACCTAACCTAACCTAACCTAACCTAACCTAACCTAACCTAACCTAACCTAACCTAACCTAACCTAACCTAACCTAACCTAACCTAACCTAACCTAACCTAACCTAACCTAACCTAACCTAACCTAACCTAACCTAACCTAACCTAACCTAACCTAACCTAACCTAACCTAACCTAACCTAACCTAACCTAACCTAACCTAACCTAACCTAACCTAACCTAACCTAACCTAACCTAACCTAACCTAACCTAACCTAACCTAACCTAACCTAACCTAACCTAACCTAACCTAACCTAACCTAACCTAACCTAACCTAACCTAACCTAACCTATCCTAACCTAACCTAACCTAACCTAACCTAACCTAACCTAACCTAACCTAACCTAACCTAACCTAACCTAACCTAACCTAACCTAACCTAACCTAACCTAACCTAACCTAACCTAACCTAACCTAACCTAACCTAACCTAACCTAACCTAACCTAACCTAACCTAACCTAACCTAACCTAACCTAACCTAACCTAACCTAACCTAACCTAACCTAACCTAACCTAACCTAACCTAACCTAACCTAACCTAACCTAACCTAACCTAACCTAACCTAACCTAACCTAACCTAACCTAACCTAACCTAACCTAACCTAACCTAACCTAACCTAACCTAACCTAACCTAACCTAACCTAACCTAACCTAACCTAACCTAACCTAACCTAACCTAACCTAACCTAACCTAACCTAACCTAACCTAACCTAACCTAACCTAACCTAACCTAACCTAACCTAACCTAACCTAACCTAACCTAACCTAACCTAACCTAACCTAACCTAACCTAACCTAACCTAACCTAACCTAACCTAACCTAACCTAACCTAACCTAACCTAACCTAACCTAACCTAACCTAACCTAACCTAACCTAACCTAACCTAACCTAACCTAACCTAACCTAACCTAACCTAACCTAACCTAACCTAACCTAACCTAACCTAACCTAACCTAACCTAACCTAACCTAACCTAACCTAACCTAACCTAACCTAACCTAACCTAACCTAACCTAACCTAACCTAACCTAACCTAACCTAACCTAACCTAACCTAACCTAACCTAACCTAACCTAACCTAACCTAACCTAACCTAACCTAACCTAACCTAACCTAACCTAACCTAACCTAACCTAACCTAACCTAACCTAACCTAACCTAACCTAACCTAACCTAACCTAACCTAACCTAACCTAACCTAACCTAACCTAACCTAACCTAACCTAACCTAACCTAACCTAACCTAACCTAACCTAACCTAACCTAACCTAACCTAACCTAACCTAACCTAACCTAACCTAACCTAACCTAACCTAACCTAACCTAACCTAACCTAACCTAACCTAACCTAACCTAACCTAACCTAACCTAACCTAACCTAACCTAACCTAACCTAACCTAACCTAACCTAACCTAACCTAACCTAACCTAACCTAACCTAACCTAACCTAACCTAACCTAACCTAACCTAACCTAACCTAACCTAACCTAACCTAACCTAACCTAACCTAACCTAACCTAACCTAACCTAACCTAACCTAACCTAACCTAACCTAACCTAACCTAACCTAACCTAACCTAACCTAACCTAACCTAACCTAACCTAACCTAACCTAACCTAACCTAACCTAACCTAACCTAACCTAACCTAACCTAACCTAACCTAACCTAACCTAACCTAACCTAACCTAACCTAACCTAACCTAACCTAACCTAACCTAACCTAACCTAACCTAACCTAACCTAACCTAACCTAACCTAACCTAACCTAACCTAACCTAACCTAACCTAACCTAACCTAACCTAACCTAACCTAACCTAACCTAACCTAACCTAACCTAACCTAACCTAACCTAACCTAACCTAACCTAACCTAACCTAACCTAACCTAACCTAACCTAACCTAACCTAACCTAACCTAACCTAACCTAACCTAACCTAACCTAACCTAACCTAACCTAACCTAACCTAACCTAACCTAACCTAACCTAACCTAACCTAACCTAACCTAACCTAACCTAACCTAACCTAACCTAACCTAACCTAACCTAACCTAACCTAACCTAACCTAACCTAACCTAACCTAACCTAACCTAACCTAACCTAACCTAACCTAACCTAGCCTAACCTAACCTAACCTAACCTAACCTAACCTAACCTAACCTAACCTAACCTAACCTAACCTAACCTAACCTAACCTAACCTAACCTAACCTAACCTAACCTAACCTAACCTAACCTAACCTAACCTAACCTAACCTAACCTAACCTAACCTAACCTAACCTAACCTAACCTAACCTAACCTAACCTAACCTAACCTAACCTAACCTAACCTAACCTAACCTAACCTAACCTAACCTAACCTAACCTAACCTAACCTAACCTAACCTAACCTAACCTAACCTAACCTAACCTAACCTAACCTAACCTAACCTAACCTAACCTAACCTAACCTAACCTAACCTAACCTAACCTAACCTAACCTAACCTAACCTAACCTAACCTAACCTAACCTAACCTAACCTAACCTAACCTAACCTAACCTAACCTAACCTAACCTAACCTAACCTAACCTAACCTAACCTAACCTAACCTAACCTAACCTAACCTAACCTAACCTAACCTAACCTAACCTAACCTAACCAGACCCACTCCAACCTCCGAAGGAGTCGCCACGCCATAGTTTCGCTCCGCACTTTAAAATTATAAATAGTGGTTTTTTTCCGCGAATTATTTGGCAAGCTATACGTCAGAAGAACCGGCTCGAGGAGCCCGACACGACCGTGCTAGTGTCGTACCTTAACCAACCCAGGAAAAAGTGCTAGGAGTGTTTTTGTGCAAAATTGTGAAATTTGGAAACTTCGACTCGAGATATCTCGAGAACGGCAGCGACGACCCACTTGTTTTAAAGTGGCCTTCTGGTCTACGTGAGGACCCCTACACGCTGACACCTTTTGCCGATTTCTCCGACGTACAGTCGTTGAGAAAAAGGCAAAAAAACAAGTACCACGTGGCCACGAGGTCACCGAAGGAGAGGAGCGCGGCGCCATCTCGACAGCGCATCAGAAGAACCCCAACGAGAGGACCCCGGAGGCAGTTTGCGGTTCTAAGATAAGTTAAGTTTTGACTGAGAAACAAGGTTTTTAAAATTTGTGCAGTTGCAATTGACTTTCAAAAAATCATATCTCCATAACTAGAGCGACAACCCCTCATTTTTATTTGCCCATTTTGTAGTCCCCTGTTAGTAGTATAATATATAAAAAATTCAACCCCTGTTAATGCTAAAAATTTTCGAGTAAATTTAAATTTTGAATGTAGGTCAAGTGCAAATCCACTAAAAACCCTTGTTTCTCGGAAACTAAGCCAGATAGGCCAATTTTGAGCAAAGTTTGAGTACTAGATATATATCTAGTACTCAAGCCGAGCCCCCTTTCGACTAGTTATATTACCCCCCCAAAATTTTTCAACCCCCCAAAATTATTTTATTTGTATTTTTTAAATTGTTATTTTAATTGATAGGACACCTTTGAGCACCGCTCAAATACACTCAAGTTGACTGGTTAAAAATATACCCCCCCCCCTTCCCAGAATTTTCGGCCATTTCCCCCTCAAAAATTATCTACAACCTCAGCTATTGGTATATTAAATATTCTGAAATTGTCAAAAAATAGTCTGCAATCTGCTCAGTTTGTAGGAATTTTTCCCCATCCCCTACCACACACCCAAGACCCACAATTAATTTTCAAAATTTTACCCCCTTAATTCCCTTAAACCGTTAATATCTCTGGAACGGTTAGAGATAGCTCAATTCTGAGCAAAGTTGAGTACCTAACCTTCGGTTAAATACTCAGGTTGAATTCCCTTTCGATAATTAGTTTACCCCCCCTCTCCCAAATTCCCCGCCCCCCCTATTTTATTTTGTATGAAAATTCCTACAACTTCGAAAATTGCATTTTAAATTTTTTTATAAATTGTCTATTGTTAATTAGATCATAAGGTTTCAGAAAATATTTTTCACCCCCCCATTTTATAAAGATTGTAAAATTGTAAACTTGTAAAATTATTTTAAAAAATTAAATATTGGGTATCTCCTAGACTAGCGCTCCGATTTGGACGGGGATTTTTTGTATAGACAGGGCTATTTTACAGCTCTATAATATTTTGTATATTTTGACTCTAGGTAGAGTCAAAAGTGTAAAACTCTCTCGCCAAAGACAGGTATTGACAGTTATAAACCGTCAATATATTTAGGACCATTGGCACTTGCCAACGCAATTAGATAGATAGACTCTAGGTAGAGCACATTCTGCCATATCTTGTGGGTTCCGATTACTTGTTTTATTATTTGTCTCTAACTCATATACGCTGCGCCCAAAGTTCACCGGTTGGTATAGATCAAGAAGAGTACTTACCGCAGAAGCTCTCCCAAACCTGACGACCGCCGCACCTCCATCTAGAACGCGAAGGCAGCCAAGGGAACTCCATCTGAAACAGAAAAACATAATTAGACTGAAAACAAATAATAAAATATCATCACCACTACATTTGCTCTACCCCCCGTTTTGTTTTGACTTGTTATTTTTTGTATATTAGGTTATTATTTTATATAAGCAAATTTATTTTAAAACTTTTACAAATTTACCACTTTTAAATTGAACTTGTTTTGACCGACGTCGACCCTCTGACAATAACATGTTTGGAATACGCACGCCCGCAAAAAAGCTCAACGTGACCGTTGAGCTTGAAAAAGACTCGATGACGCAAGTGGCAGGGCCATCCAAAACAACGAGCCCGGAGACCGCACCCACCTCACAGGTGAGGCGCAGTATCGGGGAGTGGGAGACCGTCAGAGCCAAGGCAGCGCCAGCCATCCACTCTCCAGACACAAAGAAAAGGACGACGACCTCTCCGAAAAAGCCCTCGGCAAATGCGACCACAAAGCCGAAAGCGACGCTCCCAAAAGAAAGCAGAACAGGAGCACTAGGAGAGTCGATGGACCAGACGGGAAGCCCACCCACGGAAAAGCCAAAATACGCGGATCGGCTCTCAGAGGCCAGGGCGTATGTGACAAAGGCCAAGCTGCACCTCGGGAATGCAAGAAACCTCAAGACCGAGATAAAGGTAGAGGTTCAAGCGGCGATAGACAAACTCTTCCAACTCTTTAAGGAGGTGGAAAGCACAAAAGGGCAGAAAAAGAAGGAAATAATAAAGGTACCAGAGAAGGAGAAAGAACAGGAAAACAAAGGACAAGGAGAATGTGAACTCTTGAAGCAAATGGAAAGGCAGGCTAAACTGATAGAGGAGAACAATGTGAAAATGGAGAAACTAAGGATAACGATAGAGAAGCATCAGGAAAGTCAGGAAAGGGCGTCCTACGCTAGTGTGACGGCGGCGCCTGCCAGGAGACAAACTCCGGAGCAGACGGCGCTGCACTCAGTGGTAGTGACCGCCAAGGATGAGAGCGAGACGGGAGAAGAAGTCCTAGACCGAATAAGGAAGGTAGTAAATGCAAAGGAAGAGGGAATAACAATAGAAAAGATCAGGAAAGCAAAGGATAGGAAGGTTATTGTTGGCTGTAGAACCGAAAAAGAAAGGGAATTAGTAAAGGAAAGACTGAAGAGAGCGGAGGACCACCTGACCGTTCAGGAGGTAAAAAATAAGGATCCATTGGTGATACTCAGGAGTGTGTTCAAGTACAACACGGATGAAGATATCCTAACCGCCCTGAGGAACCAGAACAAATGGATCCTTAAAGACCTAGACGAAAAGGAGAATAGAGTCCAGATCCTCTACAAGAGAAGGACGAGAAACCCCCACGTGCAGCACGTCATTCTGAGGGTATCTCCCGGGATATGGCGGCGACTTGTCGATGCAGAGACGATCCAGATCGACCTTCAGAGGGTGCGGGTAGAGGACCAATCTCCATTGGTCCAATGCTCGCTCTGTCTGGGGTACGGTCATGGGAAGCGCTTCTGCACCGACAAGGTAGAAAAATGCAGCCATTGTGGTGGGCCGCACATGCGAAGCCAGTGTGCAGACTGGATCGCGGACGCCGCCCCCTCATGCTGCAACTGTGTACACGCAAAGCAAGAGAAGGTGGAACATAACGCCTTTAGCACAGAGTGCCCAGTCCGCATGAGGTGGGAGGCGTTAGCACGGGCCACGGTGGCCTACTGCTAAGGTGGCCCCAGGCTCAATATCTCCTGCAAATAATCCGTTGGCATCAAGCACCAGCTCAAAGGTATACCCGGTCGCCCAAGCCAATTTACAGCGGAAGGCCCTGGCTACTCATGAGCTGATGTTTGAAGCTACAAAGCGGAAAATGGCGTTTGCTCTTCTCCAGGAGCCTTACGTGGGGGGAATAGGTAGAGTGAGAGACTACAAAGGAGTGAGAATATTCCAGTGCGCAAACCAGGGAGAGGCTGTCGTCAAATCCGCCATTGCAGTGTTCGATGCGGAAATTGACGTGATACAGCGCCCGGATTTGACTACGACAAATATAGCCGTCGTCATACTGAAGACCAGCGCCTGGGAGATCGTAGTCGTCTCGCTCTACTTTGAACCCGACCACCCGTTAGAGCAGTATCTGGAGAAACTAAAAGAGATTCAACAGAAGACCGAAGCAAACAAAATTATTGTAGGGGGCGACTGCAATGCTAAAAACATATGGTGGGGCAGTCCCGAGGTGGACAGCAGGGGGGAAGAAGTGGCAGGTACGCTAGACGAAATGGGCCTACAGGTGCTCAATGTAGGTGACATTCCCACCTTCGACACAATAAGAGGTAACAAACGATACTCTAGCTTCGTGGATATAACGGCGTGCACGGCAGACATGTTGGCTTTGGTAGAGGATTGGAGGGTTGACCAGGAAGTGACGAGTTCGGACCACAATACTATCACGTTCAACCTACGGCTCGAAAAGTCTAAAGGGATTAGCATAGATAGAACAACCAGAAAATATAACAGCAAAAAAGCAAACTGGAGTCAGTTTCATGAGAAACTGGCCCAGCTGCTATTAGAGTCTAAATTAAGTAGAAAAATCATACAACAAATAGAAAATCACAGTGAACTAGAAACTAAAATAGAAGCATACACAAAAGCCATAGTAGAGTCATGCAATAGCGCTATCCCTGAAAAGAACAATAAACACAAGTTCAACTTACCGTGGATGTCGGACGAACTCGCCGCTCTGAAGAAGGAGGTCACCACGAAGAGGCGTAGAATCTGGTGTGCAGCGCCGATCCGTAGAGCCAAGGTGGTGAAGGAGTACCTGGAAGCAAAGGAAAGGTATGAGTCATCAGCACAAAATAGCCAGACCAAAAGCTGGAAGGAATTCTGCGGTAAACAGGACAGGGAGAGCATGTGGGACTCAATTTACAGAGTGATAGGTAGGACGACAAAACGGCAAGAAGACCTACCACTTGTCAGGGAAGAAGTGCAGCTGGGTCCAAAGGAGTCAGCGATGTACCTAGCAGACACATTCTATCCAAAAGATAGAACAGAGGAGGACAACGGGGAACACACTCGAATTCGACAAGAAGCCGAAAAAGTAAACGACTGGGTTCATGGTGGAATCCATGACCCACCGTTTACTCTAGCAGAGCTAAAATTCGCAGTGTCAAGCTTTAATCCTAAGAAGGCCCCGGGCTCCGATGGTCTGACGGCGGATATCTGCGAACACGCAATTAACAAGGATCAGGAATTGTTCCTAGCACTGGCAAACAGGTGTCTTGACTTGGGTTACTTTCCAAAGGCGTGGAAGGAGGCCACAGTGGTAGTGCTCAGAAAGCCAGGAAAGGACACCTACACAAACGTCAAGTCGTACAGACCAATCGGTCTGTTGCCGGTGCTAGGAAAAATTCTGGAGAAGATGTTGGTGGGGCGGATCAAGTGGCATATTCTACCTAGGATGAGTACTCGCCAGTACGGGTTCATGCCCCAGCGGGGTACCGAAGACTCCCTCTATGACTTGATACATCATATACGCGAAAAGCTGAATCAAAAGAAATTAGTTACCGTGATATCACTAGACATAGAGGGAGCCTTCGATAGCGCGTGGTGGCCCGCTATCAGAACCAGGCTGGCTGAGGAAAAGTGTCCGATCAACATAAGGAGAATAATGGACAGCTACCTCCAAGACAGGGTAGTAAGGGTGAGGTACGCTGGCGAGGAGGTAGTAAAGTCCACAACAAAAGGCTGTGTGCAAGGCTCCATAGGAGGCCCAATCCTATGGAATTTGCTTCTTGACCCGCTCCTCCAACAGTTGCAAAGGCGAGGCGACTACTGCCAAGCCTTTGCAGATGATGTAGTCCTGGTTTTTGACGCCGACACTGCAATGGAAGTGCAGAGGCAGGCGAATGCCGCCCTCGCATGTGTTCGGGACTGGGGTGTCAGGAACAAACTAAAATTTGCACCGCATAAAACAAATGCCATGGTCCTCACGCGGAAACTTAAGTATGATACCCCGGTCCTGAGTATCGGTGGAGTCGGCATTCAAATGTCAAACGAAATTAAAGTGCTGGGCCTTACTATTGACAACAAGCTAACATTCAATAGCCATGTTGCGAATGTATGCAAAAAGGCATTGAATATTTTCAAGCAGTTGTCCAGGGCTGCCAAAATAAGTTGGGGCTTAAACCCGGAGGTGATACGCACAATATATGTCGCTGTGGTGGAGCCTGTAGTGATGTACGCGGCGAGTGTATGGGCAACATCAACCACGAAACTGTGCATCCAAAAGTTACTCAACGTTGTCCAGAGAGGGTTTGCGCAAAAGATGTGCAAGTCCTACCGAACCGCCTCCCTCAACTCAGTACTGGTGTTGGCTGGGTTGCTCCCCCTCGACCTCAGGATACAAGAGGCAGCAGCCCTGTACGAGGTCAAGAGGGGAGTAGCCCAGCCAACAACCGGAGACGGGGAGCTTGAAAGGCCGACTAAGTTTGCAGATCTGCCTCACCCCGCCGAGCATATGGACCTAAAATTCATAAACCTGGTAGACCAACAACAAGTAAATAACCACACTACGCAAGAGGTACAGATCTATACGGACGGCAGCAAGATTGAAGGCAAGGTTGGAGCCTCATTGTCTCTCTGGAGCAATGGGGCCGAAACCAACAGCCAGAAGTTGAAGCTGTCGTCCTACTGCACGGTCTACCAGGCGGAATTGATGGCCATAAGCAAAGCAGTCCGGGAGATCAAAGGGAGACCGGAGGAAAGCTTCGGTATCTACAGCGACTCCCGATCTGCACTGGAAGCGGTCGTGAGCCGCCGCTCTCTCCACCCTTTAGTCGTGGAAGTCCGTCAAAATCTAGAGGAGTGCAAACGCCTGGACAAACAGGTTGCACTCTTCTGGATCAAGGCGCATGCCGGACTGGAGGGTAACGAGAGAGCGGATCGGCTCGCGAAAGATGCGGCACTCAAGCTAAAAAGAAAGGCCGACTACGATAAGTGCCCGGTTTCATTCGTCAAGCGACAAATCCGAAAGGGGTCGCTTGACGAATGGAACCAAAGATATAAAAACGGCGAAACTGCAGCGACAACAAGGATCTTCTTCCCTGACATAATAAAAGCCTACAAAATTGTCCGCGATTTAAAACCTACAGGAATATTAACCCAGCTAATGACAGGGCACGGTGGGTTCTCCGCATACCTGAATCGCTTCAGGTGTAAGGAGAGCGCATCGTGCATCTGCGAACCAGGCAAAGATGAAACTGTAGAACATATCTTAGTTGAATGTCCTGTCTTTGGTAGAGAGCGATACGAAGTCGAGATAGATTTAGAAATGGAAATTAAAGCTTGTAATATATATAAAATCATAGAAAATAAGAACTCAAGAAATACATTTTTAAAATATTGTAAAAATATAGTAAATAGGGTGATTAAAAGGAATAAGTAGATAGATAAGTTAAGCTTTCATATATATTGTAAACATATATACAGAAAACTTAGTATTAAGAAAGATAGAAAATATGTGTTAGAAATAAAATAATATGTAAAAAATAAATAAATAAGTAAACATTAAGAACTCATAGATTAAGTCTAACAGGTGAAAGATAAGATAGCATAGAGAACATTGTAAAATCGGAAATAAATATAGTGTCCAATTATTTGAACCCCCAAAACCCCAGAAATAGACATACGAAAAATCGTAGAGAACCCAAAACAACGTAAGAGAATACTACAACAAGATAAAGCAATAGTAGAATAATGAAAAGATAGCAACCAGATGTAAAGAGATAGATATGATTAGAAAGAAAATGCATTGTAAGACAGATGTAAGTCGAAGTACGTAGAATATGAGATAGATAGATATACTTCCTTCCTTAATGAAAAGTAGGAGAAAAATGTATATTCAGTAGTTAATAAATAAATAAAGTTAGACAAAGTACTCTGAACCAACATCAGAGGGCGACGCTTCGGCCCACCTGCGGTGGGCAAAAAAAAAAAAAAAAAAAAAAAAAAAAAAAAAAAAAAAAAACCTAACCTAACCTAACCTAACCTAACCTAACCTAACCTAACCTAACCTAACCTAACCTAACCTAACCTAACCTAACCTAACCTAACCTAACCTAACCTAACCTAACCTAACCTAACCTAACCTAACCTAACCTAACCTAACCTAACCTAACCTAACCTAACCTAACCTAACCTAACCTAACCTAACCTAACCTAACCTAACCTAACCTAACCTAACCTAACCTAACCTAACCTAACCTAACCTAACCTAACCTAACCTAACCTAACCTAACCTAACCTAACCTAACCTAACCTAACCTAACCTAACCTAACCTAACCTATCCTAACCTAACCTAACCTAACCTAACCTAACCTAACCTAACCTAACCTAACCTAACCTAACCTAACCTAACCTAACCTAACCTAACCTAACCTAACCTAACCTAACCTAACCTAACCTAACCTAACCTAACCTAACCTAACCTAACCTAACCTAACCTAACCTAACCTAACCTAACCTAACCTAACCTAACCTAACCTAACCTAACCTAACCTAACCTAACCTAACCTAACCTAACCTAACCTAACCTAACCTAACCTAACCTAACCTAACCTAACCTAACCTAACCTAACCTAACCTAACCTAACCTAACCTAACCTAACCTAACCTAACCTAACCTAACCTAACCTAACCTAACCTAACCTAACCTAACCTAACCTAACCTAACCTAACCTAACCTAACCTAACCTAACCTAACCTAACCTAACCTAACCTAACCTAACCTAACCTAACCTAACCTAACCTAACCTAACCTAACCTAACCTAACCTAACCTAACCTAACCTAGCCTAACCTAACCTAACCTAACCTAACCTAACCTAACCTAACCTAACCTAACCTAACCTAACCTAACCTAACCTAACCTAACCTAACCTAACCTAACCTAACCTAACCTAACCTAACCTAACCTAACCTAACCTAACCTAACCTAACCTAACCTAACCTAACCTAACCTAACCTAACCTAACCTAACCTAACCTAACCTAGCCTAACCTAACCTAACCTAACCTAACCTAACCTAACCTAACCTAACCTAACCTAACCTAACCTAACCTAACCTAACCTAACCTAACCTAACCTAACCTAACCTAACCTAACCTAACCTAACCTAACCTAACCTAACCTAACCTAACCTAACCTAACCTAACCTAACCTAACCTAACCTAACCTAGGCTAACCTAACCTAACCTAACCTAACCTAACCTAACCTAACCTAACCTAACCTAACCTAACCTAACCTAACCTAACCTAACCTAACCTAACCTAACCTAACCTAACCTAACCTAACCTAACCTAACCTAACCTAACCTAACCTAACCTAACCTAACCTAACCTAACCTAACCTAACCTAACCTAACCTAACCTAACCTAACCTAACCTAACCTAACCTAACCTAACCTAACCTAACCTAACCTAACCTAACCTAACCTAACCTAACCTAACCTAACCTAACCTAGCCTAACCTAACCTAACCTAACCTAACCTAACCTAACCTAACCTAACCTAACCTAACCTAACCTAACCTAACCTAACCTAACCTAACCTAACCTAACCTAACCTAACCTAACCTAACCTAACCTAACCTAACCTAACCTAACCTAACCTAACCTAACCTAACCTAACCTAACCTAACCTAACCTAACCTAACCTAACCTAACCTAACCTAACCTAACCTAACCTAACCTAACCTAACCTAACCTAACCTAACCTAACCTAACCTAACCTAACCTAACCTAACCTAACCTAACCTAACCTAACCTAACCTAACCTAACCTAACCTAACCTAACCTAACCTAACCTAACCTAACCTAACCTAACCTAACCTAACCTAACCTAACCTAACCTAACCTAACCTAACCTAACCTAACCTAACCTAACCTAACCTAACCTAACCTAACCTAACCTAACCTAACCTAACCTAACCTAACCTAACCTAACCTAACCTAACCTAACCTAACCTAACCTAACCTAACCTAACCTAACCTAACCTAACCTAACCTAACCTAACCTAACCTAACCTAACCTAACCTAACCTAACCTAACCTAACCTAACCTAACCTAACCTAACCTAACCTAACCTAACCTAACCTAACCTAACCTAACCTAACCTAACCTAACCTAACCTAACCTAACCTAACCTAACCTAACCTAACCTAACCTAACCTAACCTAACCTAACCTAACCTAACCTAACCTAACCTAACCTAACCTAACCTAACCTAACCTAACCTAACCTAACCTAACCTAACCTAACCTAACCTAACCTAACCTAACCTAACCTAACCTAACCTAACCTAACCTAACCTAACCTAACCTAACCTAACCTAACCTAACCTAACCTAACCTAACCTAACCTAACCTAACCTAACCTAACCTAACCTAACCTAACCTAACCTAACCTAACCTAACCTAACCTAACCTAACCTAACCTAACCTAACCTAACCTAACCTAACCTAACCTAACCTAACCTAACCTAACCTAACCTAACCTAACCTAACCTAACCTAACCTAACCTAACCTAACCTAACCTAACCTAACCTAACCTAACCTAACCTAACCTAACCTAACCTAACCTAACCTAACCTAACCTAACCTAACCTAACCTAACCTAACCTAACCTAACCTAACCTAACCTAACCTAACCTAACCTAACCTAACCTAACCTAACCTAACCTAACCTAACCTAACCTAACCTAACCTAACCTAACCTAACCTAACCTAACCTAACCTAACCTAACCTAACCTAACCTAACCTAACCTAACCTAACCTAACCTAACCTAACCTAACCTAACCTAACCTAACCTAACCTAACCTAACCTAACCTAACCTAACCTAACCTAACCTAACCTAACCTAACCTAACCTAACCTAACCTAACCTAACCTAACCTAACCTAACCTAACCTAACCTAACCTAACCTAACCTAACCTAACCTAACCTAACCTAACCTAACCTAACCTAACCTAACCTAACCTAACCTAACCTAACCTAACCTAACCTAACCTAACCTAACCTAACCTAACCTAACCTAACCTAACCTAACCTAACCTAACCTAACCTAACCTAACCTAACCTAACCTAACCTAACCTAACCTAACCTAACCTAACCTAACCTAACCTAACCTAACCTAACCTAACCTAACCTAACCTAACCTAACCTAGCCTAACCTAACCTAACCTAACCTAACCTAACCTAACCTAACCTAACCTAACCTAACCTAACCTAACCTAACCTAACCTAACCTAACCTAACCTAACCTAACCTAACCTAACCTAACCTAACCTAACCTAACCTAACCTAACCTAACCTAACCTAACCTAACCTAACCTAACCTATCCTAACCTAACCTAACCTAACCTAACCTAACCTAACCTAACCTAACCTAACCTAACCTAACCTAACCTAACCTAACCTAACCTAACCTAACCTAACCTAACCTAACCTAACCTAACCTAACCTAACCTAACCTAACCTAACCTAACCTAACCTAACCTAACCTAACCTAACCTAACCTAACCTAACCTAACCTAACCTAACCTAACCTAACCTAACCTAACCTAACCTAACCTAACCTAACCTAACCTAACCTAACCTAACCTAACCTAACCTAACCTAACCTAACCTAACCTAACCTAACCTAACCTAACCTAACCTAACCTAACCTAACCTAACCTAACCTAACCTAACCTAACCTAACCTAACCTAACCTAACCTAACCTAACCTAACCTAACCTAACCTAACCTAACCTAACCTAACCTAACCTAACCTAACCTAACCTAACCTAACCTAACCTAACCTAACCTAACCTAACCTAACCTAACCTAACCTAACCTAACCTAACCTAACCTAACCTAACCTAACCTAACCTAACCTAACCTAACCTAACCTAACCTAACCTAACCTAACCTAACCTAACCTAACCTAACCTAACCTAACCTAACCTAACCTAACCTAACCTAACCTAACCTAACCTAACCTAACCTAACCTAACCTAACCTAACCTAACCTAACCTAACCTAACCTAACCTAACCTAACCTAACCTAACCTAACCTAACCTAACCTAACCTAACCTAACCTAACCTAACCTAACCTAACCTAACCTAACCTAACCTAACCTAACCTAACCTAACCTAACCTAACCTAACCTAACCTAACCTAACCTAACCTAACCTAACCTAACCTAACCTAACCTAACCTAACCTAACCTAACCTAACCTAACCTAACCTAACCTAACCTAACCTAACCTAACCTAACCTAACCTAACCTAACCTAACCTAACCTAACCTAACCTAACCTAACCTAACCTAACCTAACCTAACCTAACCTAACCTAACCTAACCTAACCTAACCTAACCTAACCTAACCTAACCTAACCTAACCTAACCTAACCTAACCTAACCTAACCTAACCTAACCTAACCTAACCTATCCTAACCTAACCTAACCTAACCTAACCTAACCTAACCTAACCTAACCTAACCTAACCTAACCTAACCTAACCTAACCTAACCTAACCTAACCTAACCTAACCTAACCTAACCTAACCTAACCTAACCTAACCTAACCTAACCTAACCTAACCTAACCTAACCTAACCTAACCTAACCTAACCTAACCTAACCTAACCTAACCTAACCTAACCTAACCTAACCTAACCTAACCTAACCTAACCTAACCTAACCTAACCTAACCTAACCTAACCTAACCTAACCTAACCTAACCTAACCTAACCTAACCTAACCTAACCTAACCTAACCTAACCTAACCTAACCTAACCTAACCTAACCTAACCTAACCTAACCTAACCTAACCTAACCTAACCTAACCTAACCTAACCTAACCTAACCTAACCTAACCTAACCTAACCTAACCTAACCTAACCTAACCTAACCTAACCTAACCTAACCTAACCTAACCTAACCTAACCTAACCTAACCTAACCTAACCTAACCTAACCTAACCTAACCTAACCTAACCTAACCTAACCTAACCTAACCTAACCTAACCTAACCTAACCTAACCTAACCTAACCTAACCTAACCTAACCTAACCTAACCTAACCTAACCTAACCTAACCTAACCTAACCTAACCTAACCTAACCTAACCTAACCTAACCTAACCTAACCTAACCTAACCTAACCTAACCTAACCTAACCTAACCTAACCT
The DNA here is from genome assembly GCA_921293045.1 of Aplocera efformata. NCBI lineage: Eukaryota > Metazoa > Arthropoda > Insecta > Lepidoptera > Geometridae > Aplocera > Aplocera efformata. Next base: position 5,068,985 of record OV121067.1, on the reverse strand, counting down.
AACCTAACCTAACCTAACCTAACCTAACCTAACCTAACCTAACCTAACCTAACCTAACCTAACCTAACCTAACCTAACCTAACCTAACCTAACCTAACCTAACCTAACCTAACCTAACCTAACCTAACCTAACCTAACCTAACCTAACCTAACCTAACCTAACCTAACCTAACCTAACCTAACCTAACCTAACCTAACCTAACCTAACCTAACCTAACCTAACCTAACCTAACCTAACCTAACCTAACCTAACCTAACCTAACCTAACCTAACCTAACCTAACCTAACCTAACCTAACCTAACCTAACCTAACCTAACCTAACCTAACCTAACCTAACCTAACCTAACCTAACCTAACCTAACCTAACCTAACCTAACCTAACCTAACCTAACCTAACCTAACCTAACCTAACCTAACCTAACCTAACCTAACCTAACCTAACCTAACCTAACCTAACCTAACCTAACCTAACCTAACCTAACCTAACCTAACCTAACCTAACCTAACCTAACCTAACCTAACCTAACCTAACCTAACCTAACCTAACCTAACCTAACCTAACCTAACCTAACCTAACCTAACCTAACCTAACCTACCCTAACCTAACCTAACCTAACCTAACCTAACCTAACCTAACCTAACCTAACCTAACCTAACCTAACCTAACCTAACCTAACCTAACCTAACCTAACCTAACCTAACCTAACCTAACCTAACCTAACCTAACCTAACCTAACCTAACCTAACCTAACCTAACCTAACCTAACCTAACCTAACCTAACCTAACCTAACCTAACCTAACCTAACCTAACCTAACCTAACCTAACCTAACCTAACCTAACCTAACCTAACCTAACCTAACCTAACCTAACCTAACCTAACCTAACCTAACCTAACCTAACCTAACCTAACCTAACCTAACCTAACCTAACCTAACCTAACCTAACCTAACCTAACCTAACCTAACCTAACCTAACCTAACCTAACCTAACCTAACCTAACCTAACCTAACCTAACCTAACCTAACCTAACCTAACCTAACCTAACCTAACCTAACCTAACCTAACCTAACCTAACCTAACCTAACCTAACCTAACCTAACCTAACCTAACCTAACCTAACCTAACCTAACCTAACCTAACCTAACCTAACCTAACCTAACCTAACCTAACCTAACCTAACCTAACCTAACCTAACCTAACCTAACCTAACCTAACCTAACCTAACCTAACCTAACCTAACCTAACCTAACCTAACCTAACCTAACCTAACCTAACCTAACCTAACCTAACCTAACCTAACCTAACCTAACCTAACCTAACCTAACCTAACCTAACCTAACCTAACCTAACCTAACCTAACCTAACCTAACCTAACCTAACCTAACCTAACCTAACCTAACCTAACCTAACCTAACCTAACCTAACCTAACCTAACCTAACCTAACCTAACCTAACCTAACCTAACCTAACCTAACCTAACCTAACCTAACCTAACCTAACCTAACCTAACCTAACCTAACCTAACCTAACCTAACCTAACCTAACCTAACCTAACCTAACCTAACCTAACCTAACCTAACCTAACCTAACCTAACCTAACCTAACCTAACCTAACCTAACCTAACCTAACCTAACCTAACCTAACCTAACCTAACCTAACCTAACCTAACCTAACCTAACCTAACCTAACCTAACCTAACCTGACCTAACCTAACCTAACCTAACCTAACCTAACCTAACCTATCCTAACCTAACCTAACCTAACCTAACCTAACCTAACCTAACCTAACCTAACCTAACCTAACCTAACCTAACCTAACCTAACCTAACCTAACCTAACCTAACCTAACCTAACCTAACCTAACCTAACCTAACCTAACCTAACCTAACCTAACCTAACCTAACCTAACCTAACCTAACCTAACCTAACCTAACCTAACCTAACCTAACCTAACCTAACCTAACCTAACCTAACCTAACCTAACCTAACCTAACCTAACCTAACCTAACCTAACCTAACCTAACCTAACCTAACCTAACCTAACCTAACCTAACCTAACCTAACCTAACCTAACCTAACCTAACCTAACCTAACCTAACCTAACCTAACCTAACCTAACCTAACCTAACCTAACCTAACCTAACCTAACCTAACCTAACCTAACCTAACCTAACCTAACCTAACCTAACCTAACCTAACCTAACCTAACCTAACCTAACCTAACCTAACCTAACCTAACCTAACCTAACCTAACCTAACCTAACCTAACCTAACCTAACCTAACCTAACCTAACCTAACCTAACCTAACCTAACCTAACCTAACCTAACCTAACCTAACCTAACCTAACCTAACCTAACCTAACCTAACCTAACCTAACCTAACCTAACCTAACCTAACCTAACCTAACCTAACCTAACCTAACCTAACCTAACCTAACCTAACCTAACCTAACCTAACCTAACCTAACCTAACCTAACCTAACCTAACCTAACCTAACCTAACCTAACCTAACCTAACCTAACCTAACCTAACCTAACCTAACCTAACCTAACCTAACCTAACCTAACCTAACCTAACCTAACCTAACCTAATCTAACCTAACCTAACCTAACCTAACCTAACCTAACCTAACCTAACCTAACCTAACCTAACCTAACCTAACCTAACCTAACCTAACCTAACCTAACCTAACCTAACCTAACCTAACCTAACCTAACCTAACCTAACCTAACCTAACCTAACCTAACCTAACCTAACCTAACCTAACCTAACCTAACCTAACCTAACCTAACCTAACCTAACCTAACCTAACCTAACCTAACCTAACCTAACCTAACCTAACCTAACCTAACCTAACCTAACCTAACCTAACCTAACCTAACCTAACCTAACCTAACCTAACCTAGCCTAACCTAACCTAACCTAACCTAACCTAACCTAACCTAACCTAACCTAACCTAACCTAACCTAACCTAACCTAACCTAACCTAACCTAACCTAACCTAACCTAACCTAACCTAACCTAACCTAACCTAACCTAACCTAACCTAACCTAACCTAACCTAACCTAACCTAACCTAACCTAACCTAACCTAACCTAACCTAACCTAACCTAACCTAACCTAACCTAACCTAACCTAACCTAACCTAACCTAACCTAACCTAACCTAACCTAACCTAACCTAACCTAACCTAACCTAACCTAACCTAACCTAACCTAACCTAACCTAACCTAACCTAACCTAACCTAACCTAACCTAACCTAACCTAACCTAACCTAACCTAACCTAACCTAACCTAACCTAACCTAACCTAACCTAACCTAACCTAACCTAACCTAACCTAACCTAACCTAACCTAACCTAACCTAACCTAACCTAACCTAACCTAACCTAACCTAACCTAACCTAACCTAACCTAACCTAACCTAACCTAACCTAACCTAACCTAACCTAACCTAACCTAACCTAACCTAACCTAACCTAACCTAACCTAACCTAACCTAACCTAACCTAACCTTTTTTTTTTTTTTTACATGGGGAAATACGTTTACGTATCGTCCCTCCCGGGGGGGGGAGGGGTATGTCGGACTCAGCTTATAAAGCTGAGTTCCACTACCGACTAAAACCCCATGATGCTCTCTCTTGACTTATGACGGGGCTACGGGAATCGCGATATGCATACATCCGCGGCCCCGTCAGCGCCACGGTCCGTGTCGGACGGACCCGCCTCGGGAGGGGAATACCCCTCCATTCGGCCACTCAGAGTGATGCCCAGGAGCATACTGGGCATCCAACTCGCGGGAGGACATGGTTCTGGGGCGCCGGATGCCCCCGCAATCCGACTTCCACCACCACCACCCCAGATCCTCCCGACGGAGAGATAGGTTGCCCCACCTCCCCGTCATATCATCCGTTGGAGAGTTAGGACTAACTCTCCATTGGCGCCGCCTGTGCCTTTGCAGCACTGACGACCTTTCGCCTCCTTCTCTTTGTTGGAGGCTTAGCGCAAGCCTTGCCCCCACAGAGGTGCTCTGCCGGCTTCTCCGCTGTTGCACACAAGGTGCAGTGAGGGGCAGCAAAGCATTCGCTGGACCTGTGACCCTTCTTTCCGCAGCGATGACAGTCGTCGCTGTAGTCCACTTCTGCCTTGCATTGGGCCCTAAAGTGACCCAACTCTAGGCATTTGTAGCAGCGACGAGGTCTCGGATCCAGGATCTGGACCTGCGCCGACACCCATCCCACGAGGACTCGGCCTCCTTTCGCGCCGATTGCTTTCGCAGCCGTTACAGGGCACCGAACAAAGGCGGTGCCCAACCCTCCCGGGCCCTTTCTTATTGCGCCAACTTTTACGGCTGGTGCAGGGCACCCTCCAGCGTTGGAGATGGCCTCCATCAACTCACAGGTGCCCACCGAGTCATCCAGACCCGACACTCGCAAGTCTGCCGTCATGACTGGTCTGGAGATCTGGACCCCGTCCTCATCCTTAAATACCTCCCTGAGCTTTTCAGCCAGGGAGTCTGCCTTCTCATTTTTATCGGCTCCGGGTACCTCTAGTACCCGGGCGCCAGTAGCCGCGAGCCGGAATGTCATGGCTGGCACCCCTAAAGCCCCGAGGTCAATTTTGTATTTGGCCTTCGACAAAATTTTGTTGTAGGTGAGCCCCTTCTCCTCCGCCCTCGGCTGCATTGTTATAACAACAGCTGCAGTTCGGGGGGTGCGGAGTTTCGCCGCCTTAGCCTGCATGCTCTTCGGAGCTGCGGCTTTCCGTAGCCTAGCATCCTGGGCCCGTTTTGGGGAAGAGGACATAGGCTTCACGGGTTCCTCTCTCACACTCTTCTTCTTGCCCCGTTTTACGACCGTAGTCCATGTCTCCTGCAATGGAGCAGGGTCAGGTGGACCGGTCGCAATGGGAGCTGTCTTCTTCTTTCCCTTCTTCTGTCCACCTTCCACAGGTTTCAAGGCACGGGAAGCAGTGGGTGTCTCCACTTCTGCCTCATTGTTGTTGGCTGTAGCAGCCTCCTCTCGCCGTCTATCGGCAGCCAGCGGCGGCCTTAGGCGCCTCTCTGGCAAAAGCCGCTCTTCCAGACCCTCGAAGCGGGCATTGATCATGGTGCCCACCTGCACCATGACAGTCCTCATCATGTCTTCGAGGGTCGGGCCTTTTGCTGGGCTCGGAACCTGAACTGGTACTGGGGCTGGCCTCGTTTGAGCCGCCCGCAACTCCTCCATTTCACGACGAAGTTGTTTCAGCTCCGTCGTGAGCTGCTTGTTGGCAGTGACCAGCAGTGCCATTTCCTCGGGCATCGTACGTGCCCTCGTTTCCTCAAAGGAGGCCTGAATGATTTCTGCAGCCTCCTTTAGGTCCCTCACAAAACCGCCCTTCAGATTTTTTGATCTGGTGGCGATCCAAGTGATCTTCTCCACAGCGTCTTTGACGAGGAACTCTATTTGAGCCGCGTCACAGCCCTTTATCTCTTTAGAGGAGGTCGGAGGCGCCTTCTTAAAGAAGGTACTTTTGGCCTCCTGCTTTCGCCGCAGCTCATCCACCAACTCCTTCTCGGCGATGAGGCGCAGCTCTTCTTCTCGAGCCTTGTTGAGCTCGGCTTTGGCTTTTGATAGTCCCACATACTGCCCAGTTGTTGGTGGGCGTCCACGTCCACGAAGCGCCGGAGTCACCTTCCGTGCCGGCGACTCGTCATCGGAGTCCAACTCCTCCTCTCCAATTCGGTGACGTTTGCGCCGCTGAGACGGTGACGTCACTGATGCTCTGGACGACATCGTCTGACAACTCATGTCAGAATCGTAGAGTACGTCGTCCTCAGCTCCACCTTCTTCTGTTGTCTCGGACGAAACCGAGGCAGCATCAATTTCTTTTAGGCTGAGCCTTTCGACTCGAACCATGGCCCTCCTGGCCCTCACTGCAAGCTCGTCCGCCGTCTCGACGGCCTTCCTCATTACTGACGAACTCCTAACGCCTTTTCTCTCCTTACACTTTGGTATTTTAAATGAATCCATATGAAATCCCACGAGTAAGGGGGAAAGATGGGTCCACCCGGACAGTGCCCCCTGTGACCGGGTAAGCCTAACGTAACCCGCAAGGAGGGTCGGCCGGTACTCCCGCGGGGATCGCGCTAGGAACTGTGCTCCCCCACAGCCATGAACACCCTCTCGCCGCGCGTCGCAACTTAGGGTGGGGGTGATTTTTATAGAGGTTTTCTTCCTCGCAACCCGGGCGGTTAAGCCAAGGCCCTCGGCCCCCCATCACGCAACACGAGACATGACCGCGTCATCAGGGGGATTCCGAGTTGGACCTCCACGTCCGGACGGTGGCTCGAAAGCCAGTTCGGTGGCAGTGTGAGTGCACACCGAACCCGTCTCGCCTCATCCTCAGTGCCAACTGCACGCGGAGAAGCGCCACCTCCAACCCGACTACCCCACCCAACAGCTAAAGCCCCCCCAAACCCACCTCCGCATACATACTCTCACGCTCATACACACCCCCCCTGCCGAACCCAAGAAGTGGGTCCGCGAGCCTCACTCCACTGTGCTCTATGCTACCTTCATAGAGACACGTGGAAGGGCTCCTACCCCCACATTCACACACCCTTTCATACACACAGCCCCGCGGCGCCCGGTGTTTATAGTTTCCCCACTCAAAAGAGTGAGTACTTATGGGCTTGGTGAACCTCGAAAAGGCTAGACCGGCTACACGGCCGGACACCGGACTTGCCTTGGGGGATCAACGCAACTGTGAGCTACTCCCCAAGACCACACCCCCATACTCATCACGGGATGAGTAGGTAGGCCAGGCCTTATCCAAAAGGATAAACCCTGCCCCGCCCAACCTAACCTAACCTAACCTAACCTAACCTAACCTAACCTAACCTAACCTAACCTAACCTAACCTAACCTTTTTTTTTTTTTTTTTTTTTTTTTTTTACATGGGGAAATACGTTTACGTATCGTCCCTCCCGGGGGGGGGAGGGGTATGTCGGACTCAGCTTATAAAGCTGAGTGCCACTACCGACTAAAACCCCATGATGCTCTCTCTTGACTTACGACGGGGCTACGGGAATCGCGATATGCATACATCCGCGGCCCCGTCAGCGCCACGGTCCGTGTCGGCCGGACCCGCCTCGGGAGGGGAATACCCCCCCATTCGGCCACTCAGAGTGATGCCCAGGAGCATACTGGGCATCCGACTCTCGGGAGGACATGATTCTGGGGCGCCGGATGCCCCCGCAATCCGACTTCCACCACCACCACCCCAGATCCTCCCGACGGAGAGATAGGTTACCCCAACTCTCCGTCATATCATCCGTTGGAGAGTCAGATAAAACCTAACTCTCCATCGGCGCCGCCTGCGCTGTAGTAGCGCTAGGCGGCTGTCGTCTCCGACTCGAGCCCTTTTTGGACCGGGGGTTGGCACAGGCCTTGCCCCCCGCTATGTGGTCCGCTTTTTTCTCCGCCGCTGCACATAGAGTGCAATGGGGAGCAGCGGAGCACCCGTTGGCCTTATGGCCTTTTTGACCGCAGCGATGACAGTCTTCGCTGCGATCCACGTCCGCTTTACACTGGGCCTTTACATGGCCCAGCTCTAGGCACTTAAAGCAGCGACGAGGTCTCGGATCCAGGACCCGGACCTGCGCCGCCACCCATCCAACGACGACTCGGCCTTTTTCGCCGAGTCGTTTTGCCACCGCAATAGGGCATCGCACAAATGCGCAACCCATTCCCCCTTGACCCTTTTTGATATCGCCAACACTTAGTGCTGGCGCAGGGCATCCACCGGCTTTGGCGAGGGCCTCCATGAGCTCAAAAAAGCCCACGGAGTCGTCCAGACCAGACACTCGCAGATCTGCGGTGGCGACCGGTCTGGACACCATCACCCCTTCGTCCTTTTCGAAGACCTCCTTCAGCTTTTCAGCGAGGAGGTCCGCTTTCTGATCACTATCGGCACCCGGCACCCGTAAAATGCGGGCGCCGGTTGCCGCAACCCTCATATCGAGGACCGGCACTCCCAAGGCCGCAAGATCAATTTTGGTCTTGGCCTTGTTGAGCAGCTTTTTGTACGAGTTGCCACTCGCCTCCGCCTCCGGCCGCATTGTGATCACCACAGCTGCGGTACGGTGGGGGCGGAGCTTTGCTGCCTTCACCTTGGGACCCTTTGGAGGCTTGGAGGGTTGTGCCCTCGGGGCCTTGGGTCGCTCAAGCGGGGCCTGGCTTTGAGGTCTATTGACCTTTGCACCTCTTTTGCCCCGCTTGACTACTTCTGTCCACTGCTCCTGTGCAGGGGGAGCTGGTGGACAAGGGGTTAGTGACCCACTTCTTGGCGCGCACTCTGCTGGGGGCAGCAGAGCGGGAGCAGACCTCCTCTTCACCTTCTCCGCTGCCTTCGATTTGCTGGAGACAGGTGGAGGCGGGATCACCTCGGTGTCGTTTGCTGCCGCTGTCGCCGCGGCTTCCCTTCGCCTATCAGCGGCTAGCGGCGGCCTCAGGCGTCTCTCGGGGAGCAGGCGCTCCTCGAGGCCCTCGAAGCGGGCAGTAATCATGGTGCCCACCTGCACCATTACTGCCCGCAAGACTTCTTCAAGGCCTGGAGCCTGGGTTGGGGCCAGAACCTGGGCCGGGGCTGGGGCGGGCATGGCCTGCGCAGCCCGCAACTCTGCCATCTCACGACGGACGTCCTTCAACTCCGCCGTGAGCTTCTGGTTGGCGGTTATCAACAGTGCCATCTCTTCTGGCACTGTTCTCGCCTGCGTCTCTTTGAAGGAGGCCTGAATGAGCTCTGCGGCCTCCTTCAGCTCTTTAATGAACCCGCCCTTCAGGTTCTTGGACTTTGTGGCGATGTGCTGTATCCTCTCCACAGCGTTTGTCACCACAAAGTCCAATTGGGCCGCGTCGCAGCCCTTCACATCCGACGCCTTTATAGGAGGCGTCTGTTTGAAGAAGGCCGCCTTGGCTTCCTTCTTCCGTTGCAGCTCTGCTGCGAGCTCAATCTCGCACTGAAGCCGCAGCTCCTCCTCTCTTGCCCTGTTTAATTGGGCTTTGGCCTGTGCCAGTCCGACATACTGGCCGGTTGTAGGCGGTCGTCCGCGACCGCGTCGGGCCGTCGTCATCTTAGGTGTGGAGAATGTGTCATCCCCCGTGTCCTCACTGCTTTCGACCTCGGCTCTGCGTCGTTTCCGCCACATCGCCGGTGTCGTCGCTCTTGAATCGTAGGACGTCAAGTCGTCGGAGTCGAAGTCCTGCGAGTCTGAAGCCAAATCTTCAACGCTCTTGGCCGTACTGGGCAAAAGGCGCTCCAGCACAACCCTAGCCTTCCCTGCATCTCTAACGCTGCACCTAGAAGGTGTGCGTTTCGTCTCTACCATGTCGTTCGCTACATCGGAGTCCTTTTGGTTTGCCATAGTCGTTTTGTTGATGATAGTTGCTCCCCCCGTATACGTGGAGCAGGATGCCGAGGCACCAAGGGATTCTCCAGCCTCGCTGAGGCCGGGACCCTTCCGGGGAATCGTTTTCCTATTCATCTTTTCCATTTTGTTTCCTTTTTGAAGGGGGTAAGGTCCCCGTGGGGTGGTGCCCTTGGGGCCGGACTCCCTCCGACCACTCATCCCCTTGGCGGGCACCGAACCGTAGGATTGGGGGGAACCAGGGAGGGGTGATGATCTCGGGAAACGAGAACCTCACCCCACCCTGGCGCCCTTAAACCTCGGACTGTTGCGAAGACGCAACTGCCCCCACCTCCGGCTGCTCAACTGAGCCAGCCTTAAGTACGGAGGAAGGACGGAGCAACCGCTGCAAAGAGACGGAAGCCCCATCCCTCCTCAGCAAACCACCACGCGCGACCAACACGTCGCCTCAGCTGTACTCCCACAGCTCCACCTCATCCCCCCCCTGCGGAACCCAAAAACCGGGTCCGCGAGCCTCATCCACTGTGCCCTATGCTAATTTCATAGGGACACGCGGAGAAGCTCTACCCCATTTCCCTCTACCCAACCCAACAACTAAACCCCCTCTGTCCCGCCTCCTCTTCCACACTCTTTCACGCATACATTCATCCGCACACACACACCTTCATACACACACCCGCGGCGCCCGGTGTTTTTAGTTTCCCCACTCAAAAGAGTGAGTACTTATGGGCTTGGTGAACCTCGAAAAGGCTAGACCGGCTACACGGCCGGACACCGGACTTGCCTTGGGGGATCAAAGCAACTGTGAGCTACTCCCCAAGACCACACCCCCATACTCATCACGGGATGAGTAGGTAGGCCAGGCCTTATCCAAAAGGATAAACCCTGCCCCGCCCAACCTAACCTAACCTAACCTAACCTAACCTAACCTAACCTAACCTAACCTAACCTAACCTAACCGAAGTAGTGGAAGACGTCGTCATACACATTTTGTGAAAGAGCCGGCCACCCCCTTCCATGCGCGTGTGACGCCGTGTAAAAGGAGCCATGATCCAACAGTCGCTGATACGCACTAAACATTGTTGTCGTTGCCTGGCAAGGTTGTCGTGAGTCCGGGTCCGGTCCGCAATGATTCGTTCACATTTTCACCACACTTAAAGTACACACGGAGCGTCAGCGTGTATTCGCGGTGTATAAAATGATTAGCCATCAATCACATCACAGTAACTTATTTTATTTGGAGGTTTTATGATTGTTAGCATTGCATGGCGCGGGATTTCACTAACTTATCTATCGCCGCCGCGCCTGCGCGCAAGGCTTTTCAAGTCAAGGTGGCGCCGCGCCACCGCAGTACCCTCTCTCTCACACCCGTGGCCGGCCGCTAAAGAAGATAAGATGGCAATAGCCGAAGGCCGATTCATGTATCGGGCGGACTCGCGAGTCTGCGCGGGATCCGCTCCGCGCATGCGTGCCCTGGTCGCCGCTCCGACGCACCCTCTATCTCGCACCCGCGGCCGGTGTCGCGCTGATACGAGACACCAATAGCCAAAGCATTCCGAATGAGGTCGTTTTCGGCTTAAGAGTGAAATTTTCGCGCGTGATTTATGAATGAAATTGAGGAAACAAAAATCCTACTTACTATCTTATACGAGGTTGACGACCTGGTATATCAAAAGTAAAAAGAATTAAAAATTTTGACCAAAATTCACTTATTTTTGGGGATATTTTTTTTTCATAATGTTTTTTAATTTCTCTAAGAGCATTAGACTAAGGGCAATTATTTTTTTTCTGTAATTAAAAATGAGTAGTGTATATTCTGCATTTTTAATTTTCTTCCTTCCCTTTCCAAAATTAGAGCGTTCACCATCAATTTACTTATTGATAGTATTAGTACTTTAAACTTGCGATTCACTCTTGCGTGTATGTAGGTACTCGTATTGCAATGAATTTTTGCTGATAAGTTGTGTAGTGCTGAAGGAGTTAATAACATATACACACTCATACCTCTGCACTAGGATTCCCTGTGTCGCAGATGGCATAAACAAACACAAACACAAGACAAACACCCAAGACCCGAGAACAAACTTCATGTTCAACACACAAAGTTTGCCCCGGCCGGGAATCGAACCCGGGACCCCTCGCTTCGAAGGCAGGAATACAACCAACTAAGCCACGGAGCCGAGTTGAGAGGTCAAGTCGTAGGGAACCGACTATTTGTGCTAATGAGATGTGTTGTGTCGTTTTAAATTGACGCTATAAATATTATATCTGCTAAACGGGAAGGAAAATGAATATATTAAAAAAAACTACAATCTTTGTTTTATTCCATTCTTTATTTTCCATTTTTTACCTACGGAGCAATGAAACTTGTGGAGTGTATTTCCCTGCAGTAATTAATGGGTGTGCAGGTAAACAATGAACACGTTCCGTTACGTCGAACGATAATAACGAGCGGATACTAATACATATTGAAATTCCATCGCATGTGGACCTTCCGGCGGCACGAGTCGTACGAGGTGAGCGCTGAGCGTCCGGAAGCAGACGTGTCGCTAACCTAAAAATAAAATCACTATTTATCAAGCAGCAGTTTTCGCCTTCGTCTAACACAATAAATAGTATCAATTTTTCCGTCAGACATAAATAGCAGATAGTGCCGGCGACGCAGTGAGTGAGCTTCCCCGCCGCCACGGGGGCAAGCAAGAGAAGCTAATCCTGTTTCATGCGAAACGCTTGCATATGCTGTTCGGCCGCGCAATTAACAGTCGGCTAAAATCAAGCATGTCAATCAAGAATATCCGATCTCCTACTTAATGTCTCGCCACGGAACACATCAACCTACGTAATGAGATTGAAGATCTAAAAAAGCAAACGACCCATGTAAAAATATTTTTCTCAAATATGCAAAAAATCCATCGCAGGAGCGGTTTTTGAATTTGGAACATTACAACGTTCAGCAATGTTGTATGAACTGGCGCGCTGGAGTTATTAAGTAATCTTTACTGGCGAAAACAAATACTCTTTGTATTTGCTTTGAAGGGGCCAAAATGTTTAACACACTGCTTAAATAATTAAAATCAATTAGCAACTCGAACGTTTTTAAACAGACTCATAACATATTATGTTACATGTAAAGTGTAGGTCCGGCCTGCGAGACCGTTCCGAGTCCACGCGTACCTCGGGCGGCGGGCCGGGCCGGGCCGGGCCGGGCCGGGCCGGGCCGGGCCGGGGCAAGGAATGAAACAACTCGTGTATCACTAGGAAGGTATATTGGTGTCGAGCGCCAGGGGGGGCAGGGGGGGCATCTCCTCGGCGCGCGCGAGCTGCTCCAGCTGCTCCAGCGTGAGGAGCTGCGGCTCCGCGTCCCGGCGCCGCACCTCGACCCGCGGCGGCGAGTCCAGCAGGCCGCGCCCCGCCACCACTACGCACGGGTAGCCCATCCTGCAACTCATCGCTGTACATCAGTCTCGCACTCACTCTAACATGCAAAATTGTATGGAAGACAAGTTTTACAAAGTGCTTCTGGGAAGTGTTTGAATTTAAAGTGGAATTATGACCCGCGCAGAACAAAAATATAACAAAACATAGTCATACGCGGATTTTGGTTAAAAGTTCGCGACATACGAGGGTTTCTGGTTAAAATCCGGCATAAGTCGGCAGTGCGCTCACCTCTCGGCCTGCAGCACGCGGCGGCCGACGGTGAGCGCGAGCCGGTCGTCCACCAGCGCGTCCCGGAGCCGCTCCGGCGCCGTCACGGCGGCCACCACGCGCCGGAGCGCCCCCTCGCCGCAAGCCGCGCCCTCGCGGGACCCCTCCTGCGGGGGACACTCGTCACTCGCTTGCTCCCCCGCACGCGCTCGCCCTCCGCGTGCGGGGGAGGACTGACCTTGGGCGGCACCACGAGCGTGTGGTAGGGCGCGATGGGCTCCGGCCAGCGCAGCCGCCGCTCGTCGGACTGCGCCTCCAGCGCCGCCGCCAGCAACCTACACAAACATGTTCACTGGTGACGTGTGCTAACTATATTACGAGTAGGATCGCACGCGGCGCGTGTGGGCGTCACCTGGTGAGGCCCAGGCCGTAGCAGGTCATGTGCAGCGCGGCCCGCGCGCCGGCCCGCGTCGCGCACTCGGCCCGCAGCGCCGCCGCGTAGCGCGCGCCCAGCACGAACGTGTGCCCCACCTGCGCGCGGAACGGAACACGTGCTCACCGACACTATACATATATATACAACAGTTCCACCTGCGCCCGCCCGCCGCCGGACTCACCTCCACGGTGCGGAGGGCGCGCGTGTCGCCCCCGCACGCGGCGCAGCGCGCGCCCGGCGCGGCGGCGCGCTGCGCGTGCGAGCAGGCCGCGCACGCCGCGACCGCGTCCTCCCCCACGCCCGCCGCCAGCTGCCACTCGTGCGACAGCGCGCCGCCCATGTCCCCGCACTCGGCGCTCACTGCCGCACCCGCACACAACAAGTGTTATTAACATTCATTTATTCCTTCGGATCTCAACTATCAGTTGGACACGTCAAAATGTGTACCAATTAGGTCCTTATGCACATTACATGCACACAATTTTTTTTTTTTTTAAATAGTAATATATTAATCTTTTTCAGTCAGTTCCGACTCAGGGGAACATCGATTTATTTTTATTTATTTATTGCACTGGATGTGGACCGAGCGCCGCACAGAGCGGGCCGATAAAAAAAACCCTTAGGTGATTCGTGAAACGGAACTTAAAGTTCACTAAATTATAACATTTTACAAGTTACGTTTGTCAAAATGCGTAAAATGAAACGTTTTGCCGCCTTCTCTTCTTGTTGACAGTACGTAGTTCGTCTTCGTCGCGCGCCATTCCGTTCCGTCCACAAAAGACCAAAAACAAGGAGACCATTCGGTCGCTTTGTTTTCCAGTTTGTTTACGTGAATATTCTGTTCCTGTGCTTTTATTAGCTACCTCCAGTTTTTCGACGACTTCGCTACCCCATTAGACCCGGATTCGGATTGGATTGGATTGTTAGTAGAGTGTACACAGAACGTGCGGCAGCCGGCACCAGCAGCTCAGCGGAGCGCGTGCAGCGCAGCGCAGCGCGCGGAGATGAACACATTATAGTAATTTAATATAGCAAAAACTACGTATGTTCGCTGGGGGGGAACAGGTGGGAGCCGACTTCCCTTGTAATCCTAACGAGGCGGCTCTGAGCGTGGGAGTGGTAGGGGGAGGAGGGCGAGTGACCTCTGTAGACGGGCAGCTGCAGGCGGGCGAACAGCTGCGCGAAGTGGTGGCCGACCCTGTGGTAGGAGTCGCGCGCGCAGGCGTCGTCCGCGTGCGCGCCGTACGCGTCCAGCATGAGGAACTCGCGCGCGCGGAGCAGCCCGTGCTTCGGACGGTACTCGTCGCGGTACTTGTTGCTTACCTGCGACGAGCCGACATACCTCCTTCATTTATAAGTTCAATTGTTCAATTGTCTACACACAACTCCCACTCCCTTCGACCGGGGGGCAGTGTTATAACGATTCCAGAAGTGATACTCCCTGACATACATGGCCATTACATGTGATACACGTACATGTACGCGGCCAGTACGACAAGGAACAAGTGACTATTTAATAATCAAACAAACCCACTTCAATACTTTGAACCTCATTTTGCACCCTTATGAGTGAAATTGGGGTTCTAGTTGCTCGTATGCATATGTGAGAACCCTTTAGTACCCCTACACGTACCGCCTGGGTGGAGCTAATGGAGCAACTACAAGTAGTAGTATACCTCGAACCATATCCGTCCGGAGAAGTACTGCCTCCACACCTGGTGCGCCAAAGCAGTGATGCACTCGTGTTGCTGTGTACAGGTGGAAGAGTGTGGGGACCGGTAGAGAGCAAATTAAAGTTACACAATACTGAATACCTGGTACAGTATGAGAGGCAGTTGTTTGTATGATAGTGGACCCACATCTGCCAATAAGTCTGCAATGCTCTCCTCGTGTGTCTGAAAGTTAAATAACACAAATGAACGCAATCATACTGACAAGTACAACTGATCAGCACCTGTACCAGACAGGGGTCTGCCTCACTGGGCAGTGATATTGGCTGTCTTCATTAATAGATAAATATTCATGTATGTTTCATACAGCAGCATCTGACCCTGAACTAAGCATAGCTTGGTACTATAAGAACAAGATTAATTTCAAAACCTAGATAAACAAATATGCATGCTGTGACAAATATATATGTTACAGCAATAATAATATGCTTTCATGTGGATTGTGCATCTACTCACCGGAGCCAGTAAAAACTCCTTCCCGTGTCGATCATTCACCTTCAAGAGATCACCAACAGTATTTAATCTACCGCTCGCCTCCCATAGCGAAGCAGACGTTAACGCAGGCAGAGATATTTCCTGAGCACCAGCCTCCTCCACTGCCTGTCTGCAGAGCCTCTCTAGCTTATGGAGCGCCCGCCTCGCCAGAGGCATGAGTGCAAATAGACCAGACGATGTGGGACGGACCAAACCGCATTCTAGAAGCAGCTGTGGAAATAAATCAGTTGTTCGAATGTAATCCAGCCTTAGCCAACAATTATTCGGCCTACTGCTCATAGGCAGCTCTTGATTAGGACTGGCCGAATGGAGCGCATGCCGGGGCCGAGGCAGTCACAAGAACAAGCAGGCCGATGTGGGACACACCAAGTTATCTATTCCCATAAATGAGAAACATAAACAGTACTATGCCTCACCTTTTGGCTCTTACAGGTTATTTCAGTGTTTTTGATTTTGGCGTTCTTTGGTATCGTTATTACAGGCTGGAACACTTTAGACAAGTACCGCATTTCTGTATATTTGATTGATTTGATCAGATATATCAATTATTTACACAACAAATGCAACAATACCACGAACGTTTGTTTTGGTAAGCATATCAGACCACAGACTATATACTATGTTGTCATGTCATTAGTTTGATTATTCGCAATCAGCTGATTACGAGTGTTGCCAGATATGAGGTGAAATTCTATAAATAAAACCTTGTAAAGGTACGAAGAGCTGGTCCCTGCTATACTAGCAGGGTCGACACCAGAGTCGACCACTTAATCGTACGAGAGAAGAACTATTACAAAATGACAAGTGCCGTGAGCGATCTATTGGGGGCACGAATCTATTCGAGACGAGCGACGATCGGGTCCTCAAAACAAATAAAATGGTTCGAGAGCTTGCCGAGAACCTAAACATCTCTGGTGGGTCCGTGTGAAGCCTTCACACAGCTGATATGGACGAGTTAGGGCGGAACTTTTTCAACGAAGGTCGCGAAAAAAAGTCGCTTCCCACTGTCTGTCCCTAAGGTTATATCCTTATATCTTTACGCAATGGATTTTGATGCGGTTTCTTTTAATAGATAGTCATTCAAGAGGAAGGTTTATATGTATAATACATACATATTTAAGCCGAAATAATCAAACATTTGTAATGTGAAGTCTTAACAAACATATTTTTGTGCGCTTAAATCGCAAACGCTGGCTTAACCTTACGAGATAGATCAAATTAATGCAGTACTTAATTCATCATCATCATCATCATTTCAGCCGACAGACGTCCACTGTTGGACATAGGCCTCCCCCATAGCTTCCAGGTTGACCTGTTTGCGCTGCTACCGTTACTCTCGCAGTTTCGCAATAGTCGTGGAGTGTTTGGCATGGGACAATAATTATGTTCAAACGGATGTTTGAACATGTTCAGAGGTGGAAGGCATGGAAGTCTGGCCTTCGGTTATCAAATAATACAAGATGCTATATGATGACACAAATTTATTAAAAAATACAAAATATTTAACATTGCGAGCACACACACACACGCACACATAAAGTAATATAAAAGAGGCTACGCACGGACGCACGCCGGGACTAATATATAACTATAAATAAAGCTACAGTCTATGTGAGTTGTCATCGGTCACCTGCCGAGACTGGCAGAGCAACCTCACGACACTCGACTGGTAGGATACAGTTTGGCCCCGACGTCCGCCACACACCATATCAGAGTAGGTAGTATTACAATATATAAAAATTTGATTACTTGAAAATTATTTTTTAATGTCAATTTTGCAGGTTGATATCTAATAAATGTATGTATTTTGATATGAATTAATATTTTTGACATTACAATTTTATTAGGTATGACTTGCTACATAGAAGTACATATTAACACAAAAAGAAAACATCACGTAAAGCGCGAAGAGCACAGTCGGCGACCTCTCCGCTACTAGATGGCGCTGGCGGCGCGAACCGAACCACTGTGTTCTCGTTTGCCCCGTAAACTAATCCGTTGTCTATAGTTGCCCCACAGAGGATAACATACACCTATGACTATTGATTTCATTACCTATTCAAATACAAGCGGCTTCTACCAACATTTAGGTAGAATAAAAAAATATAAGGTTTATTTTTATAAGAAAAATAAATTATTTATTACATATTAAAACAATAGGTATATGACAGCACCGAGCTAGAACACGCAGAGTACTTTTTAAAAATAGCTTATAAATAATGTATGGACGGATAAAATTAATCAAAACAATGTAAAATAAATATAAATTGATTACAAGACTTGTAAAAATAAAAATACTTTGTACCATTATCGTAGGACAATGCGGGTAACTTAATGTACGTCCAGCCTCCATTTAAACCCTGATTTAAATAAAACTTAATACAATAAAATAACGCTGTACATAATTTTACTTAGTTCGAGTGAAATTGGGGGATGATTAAAGTAGATTTTCGGTGATAGTGAGCAGGATATTATTGAAAGTAAACATACATTGTACGTTCGTACATTGTATTAATTTTCCGGACTTACTCGTTCTTATCTGTGGACTACAGTTTCCGGTTCTTACGAGTACATGATTGTGCGTGACATTACATTAGGCACATCTAGGTTAAAAACTTATTTCTAAAGATAATATCATATTATAAGCACACATTTTCTTATAACTATTTTAGATATAAATGAGATTTCTCAAGCTCGATCTTTTGTTAACCGATTTCAAAAAAAGGAGAGGGTGTATGCTGCTGTATGGAAGTTTCATCCTCAAGGGATCATACGGGACCGATGGCCGATGGCCGGCCGATGTACACAGACAACAAAAGACCGAGGACGTAGCACTACATTATAAAATCAAAGATAAATTACTTAACTAATCATTTATATTTTAATAAATAGCTTTCTATATCGGTGGATACCCGATACATTTTGTGTGATGTTACAGATACAAGCTCTATTCGGATATTATAGTTTTTTAAAACGTATAGATAATTTCTAAAACCCTTGCAATGCTTTCCATACGCAGACGATACATTCAACCGAAGACTTATTATAATTACACACCGTTTAATCTGCCATTGTTTATGTTTGCCCCGTTTTGTAATATCATTAGCCGATGTCCCCTCGCAGTCTCTAACGCAGTCGGGTCAGACGTCCGAACAATTAGTAATGAATGAAGGAATTTAATCTGAGCTTCAGCATCATCTGAACTGGGCTGGAGACCGCCCCCTCCCCCTCCCTCACCCCTCCTGTCTACGCGGCGTCCTTGGCGACCTTCTGTCCCTGGTCGGTGTAGACGATCTCCGCGTACTCGGCGAAGGCGGGCGGCGGCTGCGAGTGCGCGGGCGGCGGCGCGTGCGCAGCCAGCGCCAGCGTGGCGTACACCACCCCCCCGTCCGCCGCGCGCCCCTCCTCGCCGGCCGGAGGCGCCGGCTGACACCCCGACACATGTTACATTAGTCAATCTCTAAAATCCCTGTCGGCGACGTGACCCCGCCCTCCCCGACCGAAGCACGAGAGAGCCCAAGTCGCGTCGCACCGCGTTACACCAACACACCGGTCGGTGTGACGTCTCCTGCGCCTGTACCCGCACCCGCCCCCGGCACAGCACTGCGAGTGCGGCCGGCTTGGCGGCGGACGACCAGCGGTGGTGGCAGTACTGATCCGGTCGACCTTGGCACAGATTCTATTGCTACTTTGTTTTGTCGCTTTTGCACTATAGAGATACTCATCCATGTACTTGTAGACCCCCACAGACACACAGACAGACAAACAAGTAAGAACTGGTTCCGCCTGATAAGGGTTTTTTATAAGTGGCGGAACAAGCAGAGGGCCCACCCGGTGGTAATTGTTTACCTCCGCCCATGACAACAGCAATACAACTCAGAACAAGACTTGGGTCTTACATTGAGTTTTATCGTGCTGCATCCATCACCCGAGTCGAGGATGGCATGCACGCTCGGGTCAGGCGAAGATAACGCTCCGAATCACAAAGCCGCAGGTGCGATGGCTGCCGTTCAAGGAACCGGATTTGAACTGCTCGAACCTTCATCTGTTTCCTCGGCTCAAGGAACACCTTCGAGGCAACAAAATTGTAAAGATTTTTTTCAAGGGAATTCTGGGTTTATGGTGGACAATCACCGTTTTTTGATATGCATTATCATTACTTTTGGATCGCCCCCACATTCAGGCACAGATCAAACGTGTATGTTGTTCACAGGAATGTTTGTCGCGGCCGGGAATGGAACCCACGGCCCCGTACCTTGTCGTCGTCGTCGTCCGGGTGGTGGTGTTGCGGCGGCGGCCGCACGGCGTCCCGGCGCACGCGCGGCAGCGCCGCCCGCACGCGCGCGCCCAGCGCCGCCAGCCGCGCGGCCCCGCGCGCCGCGCCGCCCGCCGCGCTCTCCGTGTCACTACTGACCGAACACACGTCACTCCTCGCGCACAGGTGCTACCCCGCACGTTGGTACGACCACTCCTCGACAGATGGCGTTGAACGCCACGGCTCCTGCATCGCGCGAGTTTGTGCACACATGGAGCCGCACCGCCCCGTCCTCTCCTCCCCCCCCACACGCGCGAGGGGGAGATCTAGGAGATCCCTTTTAAGGAGAACTCGGGTTGTTCTCCAAATAACATTGCAACTCTGGGTCTCAGTTTTACTGCAGCATGTTTTCTCGCTAAGCCATACATACGATGTCATACAATACAACAAATCTTCAAACACTACAAATGTTATTTCGACGGCCGCGGTTCCACAATTTAAGTGGTGACCTTCGCCCATAACAACAGCAATATGAACAAGTTCCTCCCCAAACAAAGTATATGAACACCTAAGACGCACCGCGTCGCGACCGCCGCGCGTTAGTATTTTAGTTAGAATGCGGTATGGCAGATATCCGTCGGATCAGTTATGAGGAAGCAGCGAGACAGGGGGACAGGGACGGCTCCCTGTGCCGCGCTGCAGGAGTGGGTACTTACGATTCTCCGGAGCTCTTGGCGGCGCTGGCGCCCCTCCGCCCGCCTGCAAGCCGACAACCGTTACACTCACATTCCCTGGGGGAGTCGCACTACACGTGATATGGGCTGAGCTCATCCCGCCCAAATTCTCCGGCTAAATCTTTTCACTACAAAACTCTATTTTTTAAAAAGAATCGACATAAATGTCGGCTCGCACTGAAGGCCCACTGCATGTTAAGTGGTTGCTCCCGCGCATAACACCAATAAACTAAGGTACTTTCCGACCGAAGTCGCATCGATTCTCAACGGTGTAACGAAGCATTCGATTATTAATAAGATATTGTACCTATTTATTCTATGGCACCGGCAACACCGAACGAAAACTAGTGTCAATGTCAACGTTAAAAATTGATATTTTGACATTGACATTGAAAGTTGACATTGACATCAATTGAAAACAGATTGAATAAACGCTTGTAAATGACGGATTACAAAATTATTTCTGAGACAAGGATCCCTGAGCCTTTCGACAACACACCAATATTGATATTAGATCCCGTGCCCACGACAGGAGCAACCCCAAGTAGCAGTAGAACTTGCCAGGTTCGTCCGGAGAAGTACTGCCTCCACACCTCCGCACCTCCGCACCCCCGCACCAAGCGGCGGTGCACTCGCGTTGTCGTGTTGGACACCGGCGGAAAGGTGTGGGTGCCGAGGAGATTGGCGAGCGCATCACTAGCAATCAAACTGCGACTTTCTTATTTAATAAATACTTTTTATTCAAAATTGTATCATTTTAATATTATAACGTAGTGGTATAAACATTGATTTACGTAAATCGAATTATTTTAAAGTTTTTTATATCCTTATTCTCCTACGTCCGTCGACTCGCAACCGCAGCAATAAGTCAGAAGTATTATTATTGAAATATAACCTCCGAATGATTTACAAGCTCGCTGAAACCCGACGAAGCAAGCATGATAACATTTTGTATAAAAGAGTCCGAATCATAGATATCAAAACGTGTAGCGTGAACGTGTCCAGACTTGTTTGTACAGAGAGTGCTTCGTGACATGGCAGTGTTTCTAAATCATCGAGTAACAAACCGCGCCAAACTATAAATCATCGAGTAACAAACCGCGCCAAATTATAAACTAAACTGGTACAAAAATAAATTCTTACAAATATGGTTTAAAAGACTAAACATCACAACGGTGACTTAAATCGATAACCTTAAAATAAAATTGTCATTAAAATATTTTACAAACAATTTTTGTAAAATGTTTTCAGTGTTTTTGTATTACAAATTAAATGAAATGGATCGACTATCTTGATTACGTTATTTTAAATGTATAACGTGTACAAGATAGTCTGCTAACGCTTTACTACATTTGAAAAACGATTGTAACCTTAATAATAAACCACATTTAAATTATATACACATTGTAAGAACACATCCTGTAAATATAATTAAGTTACTTTAAGTTTGTGCTGACAATGTACGAATCTAAAGGATGTATGTGCTCGTATGTATGTATGTATGAACCCCCAACTAACATCAGAGGTATCATCAGTTCGACGGATCAGAAGGTACCGTTTAGATTCCTAATTTGTCAGTCACTTTTAAAATAATATCAAATTATGAAATATTTTGGTAGGAATATTATTTTAATTAAGTAGCAGTACTAAGTAATTAATTATAAAAACAATATTCTTATAAAAGGCGTAAAAAAGTGCTAAAATAATGGCATTTTCCAGAAAGATCCCTCGCTGCGCCCCCGCCCGGCGAGGCGGCGAGGCGCCGACGCGGGTCCGCGGTCGGATCCTATGCGTCAAGCAAACTTACAAATAAATGGTGGCGAGGAGTCTACCTACGTCATTCTTATTATTACTTCGCGTTGGGATTCGTTGTTAATTTAAAGGATTTTAAAGTATTTGAGATTCTCGACCACTACATAATAGTAACATTTAAAATTTACACCAGAAATACAATTGAGAAAACACCATTTTAATATGTTGTTACATTTTCTGCAAGAAATAAACAAATACCAAAAGAAACAGTCTAAGAACAAGATGTTCTTAGGACTGTATCTTTGTTGACAGTGTTAAGAAGTGGTGAGCCACTGTCAAACAAGGAGATGCGGCTTGAAAGCTCCGATCCCAGATGGCCCCCCTCGCGCGGAAGGAGACCACTCATCAGACTAAAGTGTCTGCGGTATATTTTCTCAATTGTATTTATGATAGAGATACAAAGTGAGACAACATCAAGAGAGAGAGACAGATACACTTATCTAGGCTTCACTTCACGTTCAGTCAAACTCATCGAAATTAATTCAGACTTTTGATATTGGCGAGTACCTCGACCAACAAGTAGCAACAAGTCTGACTGAGCGCCCCGCGAACTACTCGCTAGGTACAAACGATTTTTATTAAATTTTGTTTAATATTATTATTTTACTATTAAAATTAATAGTGCGTCAACTTTAATAATCTCTTTACAAATTTCGAAATCCTGAAAGTAATGAGTTTCATTTTAAATACATTTCATAATAAGTAACAATAGATTTAAATATACACGAGCCGCGCTCGCAGCGACTCGCCAGGTGCCCTCCGCCTGCTGAGGCACGGCGCCGGCGTCGCTCGGCCTCTACGTAACTATTATATTTGAATAAGGACTTCTATAAACTACTT
Organism: Aplocera efformata; assembly: GCA_921293045.1. Classification (NCBI taxonomy): domain Eukaryota; kingdom Metazoa; phylum Arthropoda; class Insecta; order Lepidoptera; family Geometridae; genus Aplocera; species Aplocera efformata. The sequence goes on along the minus strand of OV121067.1, from coordinate 5,045,617 downwards.
CCAGATCATTCGAGAATACAATATAGACAGAGAGCTCCAACCGAGCAGTCGTCATTATTTCAATAAAACTGAACAGACACGAATTATTTTTTGTCGTGAATCTATTGGCGCCCCGCCAGTACATCCGACTCGCATGCCGTGACGGCACGCATGCCGCTCTCATATGCCGTAATGTATTAACATGTGCCGGGCGCCCCGTAATAGATTCCGCGATTTTCTTTTAAATTAATTTATTATTTATTTTTGTCGTCGGTCATTTTTGAATACTATTTGTGACCGTGTGGTATTATTTATTTATAAACAAATCACTATTTTTACTCTCACGAATTTACAAATTCGGTTATATCAAAAGATTATATAAAAAACTATATAAACAAAGGTGGTGTGTTGGTGTCCGAGTGTCCGAGCGACGCGCACGCGTGCAGGCTCACACGGCCGTGTCGGGCTTCTTCTCCGGGAGCTTGGCGTCGCCGTTGGTGATGTAGGCCCCGTGCTCCCCGTGCTCGTGCGAGGGGTTCTCTGCGCCCTTCACGTCGTCGTGCGAGGGGAGGGGCGCCTCCGAGTCCGCGCCGTCCGGTATGTCGGAGCGCCCGCCGCGCCCTGCCACATTACAACACTTTAGCGATCAAGAACCGGAGGACGCGCCGCCCTCGCCCGCCTCCGCCTCGCCGGCGGCGCCGCCGGGCGGACGCTACGGCTTCCTAACATTTTACGAATGTTATTCTAAGGAAGATGAATTCATTTAATTTGAAATCTGAATCCCATGTCAACGACAAACTCGAGGAGTGGTTGGCGAGGTTACCGTTATTGTTTTACTTTTCCGGTAATAAATAATTCAAACGCGAAATTATTGATGGTCAATAATTATGTTCAAAATATAAATAGGAAGTACTCAAAATAAATTAGTTACAGTCTTAAATGAAGAACACAGAACCACGACTTTCAAGTCATCCCACAATCAATGATGTTAAAAATGATGTTAAAAAGAAAAAAACGAAGTAGAGTAGGAGATGAAAAGAAGCCATTACAAACATGTTGCCCAATCCAGATCGGAACAGCTGAATTTTCGTTTTTAAATCTAGTCGTACTGCGATTGAATTCCATTCGGAATATTGTGCAAAATATTTCTATTAGCTCTATTAGACAATATATATAACTAACCATCGAAACCCAAATCTATGAGATAGCCAGCCACACTGAGACAATGATTTCATAACGCGACGAGTAGAGAAAAAAGAAAAGATAAATGTGTGAGGAAGTTTATTTCTGTTAGAATGTACTTGATGTTAGTTCAGAAAAATACAAAAAAACAATGCCAATTCAATAATACTAATTAATAGGTAGTATGCCATCGCCTTTAAAGCAGATTTAAGTATTTGTTAAAAATGCTCCCCCGCAGCCCCCGCCATCATCACAAGTAGCAAATACTGATATTCTAATGATTAATATAATATAAATTGGCATTATCATTGTCTCCAACCACCTGCAGGTAATGTTCAGAGTAATCGAGTGGAAAACATTAAAAGTGCAATCGAAACCATGCCCAACATAACATAACTATGACCAACCACCAGTGATACCGGAGGTCATAATTATATCGAGTAGAATTTATTTCCTGATCAGAATGTAAAAGAGTAAGATTAAAATCATGCAGAAGTTTAGTTTAGTAGGTGATGCACTCAAGCCTTGGAGAGTTAACAAGATCAAAACACATCGAACATGCATCAAACATAAATCAAACAATTTTGGAATAAATATTTAATCATGCAGTTTTTCTATAAAATTCACGTTCTTGATCGCTCAAACGCTGCTATGTGGCACAAAAATAATACTAAATCTTAGACTAAAACTATATAATTTTAATAATAACAAACTACATTAAGTATATGTAACCGAAGCACATAAACACTGCCATTTCATAAGTCAAAGCAAAACATCTACTGAGGTCGAACATACAACGTAATAACGGACAGAAACGGGTCTGCCTTCGTTAGCCGGTGGAAGCTGCACAAAACCGTGAGTTTAATATTATATGCATCACTTTACCTATCGCCGCGCTCGGCCGCCTGGCGGAAATCACTTCGTTAATTTAAAATTTATTATTTGTAGGGAATTATTTGCATTACTAGCCAAATGACAGGACAGGATACAAGCGATTCAAAAAGCATGGTAAAATGTTAAAGGTTTGAAATGAATGTCAACCAAATATTTATTTATGAATATTTGAAAGTGACGCTAGCTCCTGAACTATGCATACTTGTTTGGACGGAGTTATGAGGTGATAATAAGGACGTAACAAAAATCAATGGTGTTTAAAGGAAAAATACTTTATATTAATTATATTGTTAAATATTGATGATGTTGGCGTACATGGCGTAAGACATTAACAAAAACATGCAAGGAATCCTTTTGAAACAATCACAAATTATATGTATAAACAGGAATATAATAAATCTTAAAATTCTCCAAAAAACACCAAAGACAATGCAAAAATGAACGAAAAACTAGGACTTACCGGCAAAGCACCATCTGTCGGTGGCGAACGCAAACACGACGAGCGAGATGGCGAGCAGCACGACAAGGACGGCTATAACGATCCCCACGATGGCGCCCGTGTCCAGCTCCACGCCTGCGGGGGGACGGGGGGCGCAAGGTATTTAATTATGGAAACATTACGCCGCCGGGTGAGGGCCTTCCGCTCTCACTGGGAGCCCGCGCAACGTTGGCAAGGCCATCGGCGGCCAACCAATAGAAAAATAAACAATATGAATAACAACTAGAAGGATGATATGGTACGAGTATATAAAAATGATTATAAAATATTGTAATTTACATGAAAAAAAATGACATAAAATTCTTACGAAATCAAGTTGTTTTATGACAGGACACGAACAAAAAACTATTTTACCTCAAAATATAGATACAATACAATTAAAGAATAGAATTATATTCGGTACCAACACGACCTTAACATGCGTTGAAATAATATTCATATGTTGGACGTTTGAAATTACATTCAAAATCATTTATACACGGCATGCAAGGAAAAATAAAGATTTATATGCATAAAAAATCATCCATAATTGCCTGTAATAATATAAAGAAAGAACGAATAAAAAAACGAGGCATGCAATTTTTATTAAAAAAAATCCTTCCATTTAAAATTAACCAAAACTATTGTACATATATATATACCTCCTTAGAATGCAAATTTATTCAATTTCTACAAAACCAAGACGCAACGCAAGACGATGAAGATGCAGTAAGAACTAAGGAACGCGCACATACCAAGACTACGTACGTCTAGAACATTCTTTTTTTAAACAATAAATCCCATGGCAGGCTTCGTGTTCTTACCATAGACGTCGATTATCAAATACGACGATTTTGCCTTCCGAGCTGTAGGGAACAGGTAACAGGTTAAACATTTCAGAGCTTAGATGTTATTACAAGAGTATAGCGGGTCAGATACCCTTGACGATGCGTGATCTTACAATGTTTGCATTTTTAGTTTCAGTTTCAAAACTGTAAGTATTTTCACTATTGAATTTAACCAAAATTCAATGGTGAACATTTTTACAGTTGTCAATAAGGGGGGGGGGGGGGGAGGGGGAGGTACGCAAGTGACTTAAGGCAAGTAACGCTCACCCGCGGGCTCGTCCATGGTGCTGACGCGCAGCGACAGGGTCTCGGCTCCCAGCTCGTTGCTGACGGTGAGGTACAGGGTCCGCTCCACGTCCTCCTTCTTGATCTGCGCCAGCACCAGCGTCACGTTGTACAGCCCGTCGCCCTGCAAGCCAGCGAGCCAGTGAGCAAGCCAGCGAGCCAGTGAGCGAGCCAGCGAGCCAGTGAGCGAGCGGACATGTTAAAGAGGATGACGACGGTCGAGAGGTCCGCCTCGTTCGCGTTAACCACAACAATGTGAAATTGCAAAATATTAAAGAAAAATGCATGAAAAATGACAAGCATGTCGTCCTGATTTGCTTTTGTGATTGATTATATGAAAAGACTAAGATTTTAATAACTTAACAACTTTTTCCGTCAATTTATTTGTAAAGATTACTGACATTTTACTTCAAATAACGATTACTTATCTTCTTGTGATTTCAGTTTTGGAAACAACGTCTAGTTTTGAAGTGCGGCCAACATAGGTACTGTCTCTGTTCGACATTTACAGCGGGCAGTTATAAGTTTGAATTCGGAACATTATAATATTCTTAAAGCTAATTATTATTAGCTAGCCATATCATAGCAAACCTTGAAGATTTGTTTATACTTTTTTCATAATATATGTTTTTTTTCTTCAATAATAATCGTAGTATCATCATTTGCAAACAATATACACTTGTTGTTATAATAGCTTTCGGGAAATCATTGATATATAACAAGAATAGCATGGGATCCAAAATACTGCCTTGTGATACACCATGTTTATTATCTGAATATTTTGATTTGAATATTTCTACTTTGTTGGTGGAGTGATAAAGTTTGATATCTGAACGCACCGAGTCCTGCTATAGATAGAGGTAGCTTTTAGTCCAATCATAAGTTGGTCCTCGAATAATATACAAATTTAATCATTTCACAATCATCATTAAAATCTATCATGGCTCACAAAGTCCAAAGCCTTACGATTTCATATTACTCAATGTCCATCCAAGTTGAGATGTCCTGTAAATGAAGTAGACTGACCAAGTGCAGCGGCTGCAGCGCCGTGAGCGCGCCGTCGTCGCTGCGCTGCGGGGCCAGCAGGCGCGCGTCGCCGGCGCTCCACTCGGCGCGCGGCGCGGGGTTGGCGCGCACCGACACGTTGAGGCGCGCCTCCGCGTTCACCTGCAGCCCGAAGATCGTCTGCACCTTCGACTCCACCTTCGGAGGGTCTGCAACGGGAGATTCAATACGATTAGCACACTCAAAAACCTCGCATAACGTTTCGTTGATAATTTGGAGCCGATTTTCTTTGTTGTTTCACTCTTAACAGATCCGATCTAGCGGAAGGAGTAGATACTCCGGCGCCCCAGCCCAGGGATGCGAACGGTCCTCCACGTGGGATCAAACTCGCCATTTGTAAAGCGAAGACTTTGGTTCGACGAGAAGTACTGCTTGGCCTTGTTAAAGAGTCCCGAAATATGTTAGGAGCGTCTCCCGATGAGTGCGGACTTGGGCTACACTCCAAATGTCAACGCCAAGGATTCCAATGCTCTTTCAGATATTGAGGGGAATTTTTTGGAATCTATGAGCTTCTGTAAGCGGGACTTTTCAGCGGGAAACGCGCATGTCGCGCGGCAAATATCTTCAGCCACATTAACTCCGCTCAAGACGCAAATGTATTTTTTTATTGATAATTAGGGAAACTAATAGCGGAAGTATCCAATGATTTAACGGATACAGACTTAACTTTCAAGCCTCCTTTTTATACAAACAAACAAAGCATAGCTTGTAGTATTATAACCAGATAACTGGTAGAATATTGACATAAAACGTTTGTGTTTGACACAAAAATGCTTGTCCTGAGTGGAAATCGAACCCACTACACCCACAGCGCAGAAGGCAGAAGGCAGAAGGCAGAAGGCAGAAGGCAGAAGGCAGAAGGCAGAAGGCAGAAGGCAGAAGGCAGAAGGCAGAAGGCAGAAGGCAGAAGGCAGAAGGCAGAAGGCAGAAGGCAGAAGGCAGAAGGCAGAAGGCAGAAGGCAGAAGGCAGAGCTACTACCAACTGAGGTGTGAGATGTTTGCGCGGCTCTCGTAGAACCATCGACGGTTGTCACTCACAGTAGACTATGAGCTGGCGCTTGGCTTCCCTCGGCTGCGGCCAGGCCTCGTGCTCGGCGCGGCAGAGCAGCGTGCGGCCGCCGTCCGCCGCGGACAGCGTGCGCGTCACGTTCTGGCTGACGGTCTGCAGGTCGGAGCCCGCCTCCGCCGCCACCACCGGCTGGTGCACGCCCTTCAGCAGCTCCTCGCCGTCTGCGGCGAACGATCATGCACTCACTCCCTGCAACACTCTGATGTAACGTTTAAAACGGCAGTACTGCCTCAGCTCTTGTGATAAAATATCTGTTCTTGGCAAATAAAAACTTGAACTTTGACAAAGAAATAGCTGTATCCAGGTGGCACGCGGCCGGGCGAGCCCACCAGACACTGTAGATAGTTACCCAGGAACCAGGTGATCTTAGCGGCGGGTCTGCCGCCGGGCACCACGCACTGCGCCGCGAGCACGTCCCCCTCCTTGAAGGTGGGCTGCGGGGGGGTCACGAGCTGCGGCCCACTCGGCGCCTCTGTGGACACACGCAACGTACACTGTGCCTGCTGGCCGCCGTACATACAATACACCTACCAGTGTATACCTACTAAAGTACTGACAAGTTATTGTACTCTGACAAGCTAGCGCCTGGAGCGAGCCTTCGAGCGAGAGGGGAGCCTTCCACAGGCTAGTGGCTGAGATATGTTAAACTTAGCCATGTGGTGCACCCACATGGCTAAGTTTAACATATCTCAGTCAGCGCCGCGGCCATCGGCTCGAGATACATTCTTGTCATAGGAAGTGTGGTCATTGACGTAGTTCATAACTCTTTCAGACGATGTTATCGAGACGAGCAGTATGTGAAGCGGCGGGAGTGTGTGTGTGTGTGTGTGTGTGTGTGTGCGGGTGCGGGTACTCACTGGCCACCATGAGCTGCATGGTGGCGGTGAGCTCGATGGCGCCGCGCTCGGGCGGCAGCACGCAGGAGATGTTCCCGTTCCACTCCTCGCGGATGTGGCGCACGTGCGCGCCGCACTCCCCCTTCTGGAACACAACCACACTCCACTGTACACGACCCGCCACATGCGCACGACGCGCGAGGGCACGCGGCGGCGAGCCGGGTACTCACGTCGAGCCCCTCCCCGAAGTAGACGACGTCCCCCTCCGCGTCCCCGGGCCGCAGTCTGTAGGGGGTCGTGCCCACCGTCATCCTGGAACACAGACACACGCGATGAGCGCACGAAGGAACATCGTGACTGAATCATCAGACTAAATGCGAAATTATGACAAAAAATTGTTACGAAAGTAGCTCACTCTCGCACGAGGCTCCTTGTTGTCCCGAAAAAGTGAAGTAGATTAGCCTGGGTGGCCTTACTTGGTGGTTTAAATGATTAGTCATGGTGGTACTGACCGGCACGAGTCGATGGGGTAGGGCACCTTGCACAGCACCTGCAGCTCCCCCCCCGCGCGCCGCACCGCGCGCTGCGGCTCGATGTGCACGCCCTGCCCTGCGGACACACCTCTACATGCAATACATACAGCGGAACACACCCCCCACACCTCCTTTATTGAAGTCGGTTCAAAATATCGGAGACCCGCCGGCACGTGGAGACAAGGCTGGATATTACCAGCACCTAGTACTTAAATCCACCTTCTTACGAAGTGACAGGTAAAAGATGCCATCAGAACCGATAGCAAAACAATCGTTCTCTGTTTGTCTGTCTGTACGTGTTTACGTGTGTGCAAGTACTGCCGACTGTGAACCGATATTGATATTATTGTTAAGCTCGGAGTTAACTCGGTCATAGTTTACTCCGAGTTTACTAAAAATGGCGGATTAGTTAATTATTAATTAATTATTAAATTAATTAGTCTAGAGTAGGTCGCCAGGTCATTAGAAGCACGTCCGCGGTGCGCGCCGCGCGGCTGTTTACATTCAATCACATATAAAGAAATATAAAACCAATCAAATCTGCAGAGGGCGCCCCGTCGCATGAGGGGTGTAATGATTGAAGTCAGTCAATTATATATTTCGAGGTTCCAATTTGTCACAGTCGCCCCACAGATACAGATAAAACAATTTGTTATAATAATTGTCAAGTGGCTCCCCCTCCCCCTCCCCCCCGGCCCCGCGCCGTGCATCGCGGACACCTGCTTAGTTTTATGATTTATTAAATTATTTATTAGCCCCGGCGTGTACCACTACGTTAAAAAAGTAATCTATTTTGTGCCTAATGCATTGTTTTAGTGGTCTAAACCATCCTCGCATTGTTGCCTTTCTAATGAAACCGGTTTGGGGCACATCGGTGGGACGGTTACAAAGTCTATACCGGACATAGGTACAAACTATTTTTGTGTTGTATTAGGATTATTAAATTAAATGGACAACCATAAGTAACCTCATCACAGTATAAGTAACGAATGATACAATTAAAAATATAAAAAGCCAACTTGTTACCACTGTTTAAGAGCAGACTTTGTTTTTCAAACTGTTAAAGGACCAACTCAAGCACAAGGCACCACCGAAAACCAGTGCTGCAGCAGCCTCGCGGCGTATGCCGAGCGGCGGCCGGTTGTGTTCAATAATATTTCTAATTTATATTCACCGTTATTTTATGTTTCTGGTGAGATACAAATAGAAATAATCTTAATATAATAATAATCTTATAGTTCTCTCTGTGTTGCCCTGTCGGAGGTCTTCGGGAGGCTTGAAAACTCCTACAATAGAGTTGGCCACGCACACGACAGGGAAGCATAGTTCTCTACTCGTTGACTACCTGATCATCACCACATTCTCCATAGTGTTGCCAACACGAGGAATATTATTCCTCAAATTCCTTAAATTAATTTAACTTTTTTATACAAACGTGTTCGGCGTGTACTGCGCGGTACCTGGAACAAACACACGGAACTGTTAATTATAAATAATATACAAATACAAATAAATATTCATGGACATTTCACACAGCGCCATCTAGCCTCAAACTAAGTTTGTATTATAGGAGCCAGATTACTGATACAATACTATTGATTTGTAATTATTAATATGTAGGTAAGGACGAACTGTCCGTCTGTCGCTCGCGCACTGAAAGAGAGCGAGAGGTCACTGATCACCGGCGACCTATCTCAGTTGTATCATGCTCTCCGATGCACGGAAGCGCTCAGCTCAAATGCCTCGAAACGGTCAGAGAGTAGCACACGAGCTGTAACAAGTATCAAACTATCTACGCCACGTTCCTCCGCGTACTATAACAATGTCGGCAAGTCCCCGCGACCGCGCGCACGCGCACGCGCACGCGCACGCGGAGACACTCGCTTTGTAATAAAATAAAAATACCAATAAAAATAATGATACATTGTAACGAGCGGCCGGGGCGCGGGGCGCGGGGCGCGGGGCGCGGGGCGCGGGGAGCAGGGCGCGGGGCGCGGGGTGGGACGATTAGCAATTAGGGCCCTCAGAGGGATGAATATGTTATCAGGGTCCCCTTTTATATTAGCTCAGTGGTGCCCCGGTATGTGCTTTATGAAACATATATTGTTTTTGCATTATTTTGTTATAAAGTGTTCCCTGGTCCCGCAGGAGCTCCCACAGCGACCTGGAGGCGATTGGTAACAAAGTGGTGGATCAGAGCCCATTCAGTCTCACTCTTACGTACTGTACTTCTTGGTGCACGCGCAGCCTGCGGCCCTGATGTAGTCCAGCACCTGCAATGTCCTCCGCGTCCAGTCCGACTACGGTCTCAGAATGCTGTGTCCGGACCCGCGCTCCGGCCAGCGTCAGGGATGTCTGCTGACGCGTGCTGTGCACTTTTATGCAATTATGCGAGGAGGAACCTCACCCTGAGCAGCCGCTCGCGAGGGTCCGCCAGGGTCCGCCAGCACTCCGACCGCGATGTCATCATGTACGTTCCCTCGATAGTGAACCACGAGGTGAAACGTGGCCCTATGAGGCTCTGCCTACCCTTTGAAGATAAAGGCGTGTATCTATCTGTGTATAACGGGACCGTATTAACACTAGTGCACTAGGATTCCCTGTGTCGCAAGTAGCATGGACAAACACAGAAACGCTAGACTCTAGAACGAACTTTATGCTCACCACGCAAGTGTGTTCCCACCCAGTGTACCCTGGCTGGGAATCGGATCCGGGACCTCTCGCTTTGAAAGCAGCCAACTAAGCTAAGAGCCGTAAATAAATATACATGTTTAAAATGTTCACAGTGAAACCTCCCGAGTACACTTCGCACTCAATAGTAACGATGTACTCTACATTAATATTATTGAGACCGCAACAACAGGGCGCCCCACCGCTAACATTAGCATACGAGCACTCCCCGCGGAACGGAACCCGCGACCCCACCGCTCAATCAATAGCCTCGTTGAGTTTTATGAATTGTCATCTTATTTGGCAGATTACAATCAGCACAGGGCGGCCATCTGCCGTATTTAAAAAAAAACACATGACAGCTCTGTCGAGTGGCGGATCACATGCGCAAGCCGCGCCGCGCCGCCGCGCCGCCGCCGCGCCGCCGGGGTTTACTGATGTAACTATATAAACATACATCTATTGTCGAATGTATGTAAGCGTAATCACTTGCTCTCTTAATTGTCAGGAAAATGTTTGAAAAATTATACGGAAAAGTGAAAAATGTTGGTTAAAAGTTCATATAAAAATATCTGTGAGAGAGTGAGATAGAAGAGAGGAGAGCGATCTTCAAAAATTTTGACAGATGGACGTTCATTTGTTCAGTGTGTTACATTACCTGGCGCCTCCCGGACCTGGCTATACCTGGATTAACACGCAGGCACATTTATCTGTGACTTGCAAAAACAACCGCCAGTGTCGGGCGAGTGAAGCCGCGGGCCCGCGCAACCACGCGCCCGTCCCCCGAGCAAATAATAATATGCGGTTATTTGGCGGGGGATCAGCGACGCGTGTCTGATTGCACCCCTCTTTAAAGTGTACCCTTTGTGTGTGTACCCTCGTGGTCAACAGGGTGTCTTTTATTACGAATTGACAAGTTCGCGTCGGTGGACCCTGGCGAACTGGTGATGGAACGTACACACGCGCGGGGAGCGGCGGCACTGCCTTCTGCGGGTCGCCGGTTCACATTACAAGCATTCAAGTTATTTAACTAGATTACAGTTTTGATCAGGCTTTAAACATACTTAGCCTGTATGCACTTAATAAAATCCATATTGACAAGTCCATATTCAGCGGAAAACAACAACGAGAATACAATTAATGATGGAGATAAACCTGAAGTGAACATAATTCATAACATTTGTTAATAAACATTCGTTTAACACTCCTCACAACATCAGCTGTCTGTCAGTGAAAGTCCCGTCACAATCGGTCCCGCCGTTTCAGTGATTAGTCGCAACAAAAAGATATATTTGTTATATTGTATATATTAAAAGATCGTAAAATCCCGTAAAAGACCGTTATTTGGACATTACAAACAGCCACTTGAATTTAATTTATTTGTATAGATATCGCCCTCCGCATCCACCGCAGAATGGTACAGATGGCAGACGCGAGCGGCTCGATCGGTGAATTGACAAAAAGGATTTAAATAAAAGCAATAAAAAGCGGAGCGTGCTTCTAGCGGATTAACGGGAGTCGGGGCGAAGCGAATATATTGTGCGCCAATGACATGGTCGCAACAGTGGTGCAACCGTACGAGGGGGGCAAGGGGGGGGGGACACATGGCTGATGTTCATCTGGTACGGATGAAACTGGATGTTATCCAACCTATTTCAAAAAGGGAGGTTCTCGTGATGTCTTCGCCGATTGTGGCTGGTCCCCCCGGGAGACTCAAATATATCCTAATAGTATTGAAATCGGTGTGGCACATTTTGGAGGCACGCTTCGAATGACCCACGTTCCCTCACACGGCGGGCGGAGGGTACAAGACGCGGCTCGTTTCCATTCACTGAATAAATAGGATTGGTTTTGCGTTTGTCGGTGTGCACCCGGAGCGGTTCCACGGAGCGTGAGTCCTGGCGCCCCCCCTCGCCCCCAGCGGCGGAGCGTGAACGTACGCGCTGGAGCGGACTGTCGGCCGGTGTGGGTGCCGGGGCGCCGGGAGTGGGACCTCTCGCGTTCACCCATCACATCATGCTTCGTCACCACCACGATTTCAACCGACTTCCAAAGGAGCAGGTTATCAATTCGGTTCAATGTTTGTTCCCTCGGTCGGTACCCACCTATGTACAATAGTTAACTCAATTATACAATTTTTTTTTTTTTTTTTCAAAGTATTTGCTATGAGATTGGTCCCCATAGAAATTTTATTAGAATTGGTTCAACAGTTTGGTTGTTAAATCAAAATAACTAAACGAAATTGTGTATGTTGCTTTCCTGTGACTTTTTCTTCGCCCGTTGTATACAGTGTATATTTTTTAAAATAGTAGGGGGAAGGCGAGAACAAAGGATTAAAGTATTGAAGTTGGTTTTTTTCGACCTCTTAACCAGTTCCTTGTTAAGAAATGATTTATTTAAAAGGCACGTGGCACAGCAGCTTCCGCACACAATGGTGTCACTGAAAACCAGCGCTACATTTTGCATTTTACGCATGCTGAATGATAACCTAATATATAAATGATAATTAAATTTCTATTCTAAAATGGTTATTTTTCGTAAACGTCAACCGGGCGTCGAGCGTAGTGGCCCAGAGGAGCGGACGCCGGCACCCGAGCCGAAGGTCGCAGGCTCGCGCCAATGAGTTTATACCTTACGTTTGGACAACGCGAAGAACAAGTGACCCAGTTAAAAATGTAATAAACGAGACTTGAGTCTCTTTTAATCCATTTAAAAAAAAGTAGGTGATAATAGTATCAATACTTTTCGGCCCTATTTCATAGAGGTGAACTGTTGAATTTGGTATGCTTATTTGTGCCTAGATGGCGCTGTGTGACATGTCAACGAATAGTATATTAACGCATCACTTGCAAAGAGCCTCTTGTATGCAGCAAGACATACCCCCCCAACCCCCTTCCACCATCCCTTCGGCATCGTGTCAAACTTAAGCATTTAATTTCCGTCCGTCGGCGACGCGGCGTGCGGCGGCGTGCGGCGGCGGCTCGCATTACGAGGACCCGGGTTTGACACCCGGCGCTAACGGAACACAGATTTATATATGCGGTGGTCGGGTGAATTACTTTACTTTACATGAAACGCTGGCAGGTCTGTTTGTATGCATTATATTAGTATGCTTTTTTATTGTCTGCTTTTGAAGGAAATGAGATTTTCAATTGGATTGTATGTTTATTTATACTCGTTTAGTAGGTATGTCTGTGTCGTGTCTGTCTGTCGTAGTGTATTGAACGATCGTATTATTAACCGATTAAAAAAGTAGAAAGTCCTCAATTCAACTAAAGTATATTTTAATGCAATTGCTTTTCTTTTTAATATGTTAATTTTATTTCATTGTGTCTCTGAGGGGGCTACAGAATAAGGTTTGAAGGAATTTTTAAATCAGTCAGTTGTTAGAATTAATGTTTTGGAATCAGGGTGTGGGGACAAAACACATGAAACGGAAGTTATGTTGGAAATAAGTTGTTCATATAGACGCCAGAATAGCTTAGTGGTTGTAACTGCCTTCGAAGTGAGGGGGTCCCGGATTCGATTCCTACCAGAGGCATATCTACTATGAGTGTTGAGCTTGGAGTTTGTATTTGGATGGTATTGTTGTGTTTGCACCCGAGCGAAGCCGCAGCGGGTCGCTAGTCAACAATAAAACGATACTCAGTTCCCATCGCGGGATGCGACCCGTTGTGACAATAAACCACTGGAGTTCTAATAAAATGGGATTATATACAGAAGGGTGTCCAATTGGATATTTAAATAGAGGGTAGATTAATATCCGCGGGCTGGAGGGGGGGTCGGGGGGGGCAGGGGGGGGGGGGTCCACCACTGTATGACGTGCGCGCTGTTTGCGAAAAATACTTACTCGTTATGTTTCGAAAGCAGTTAATTAGTGGAGCAAATATTATTATTAAAACCCGCGAGCGCTGCATTTGCCGGCCAGAACATATTATAATCTACAGCCCGGCGCGGGGATACATCGAACTATTCCAAGAAGTTCCCAACTACTTTGAATCCGTGCACTCGGAATTCTATTCGGGAATATTCAGGAGAGCGCTCCGTTTTTACCCGACTGCGCCAAAGGAGAGCTATGTTTTCCGAGCGAATGAATATGTGTGTGTACATTTGTTTGGCTCGCAGTACTCTAAACGGTTTGATGGATTGTAGCGTGCGAGGTCTCGTTAGACGGGTCTTAATTGTGGAAGTGACACCAATCATATCAATGTTAAAATGGCCGACTATTGGCGCCATATTATACGAACAAAAAAATGTTTCCTCGAACCTATCTAGTGAGGTATCAAAATACAGGGTCCTAAAAATGGCTTACAAGATATATACAACTACAAAAATATAATATATAAATGTAATTTTGAATTTTTCACGCAGTCTGGTTTTTAGTTTTTCTCAATATTTTTTAATGATACGGTAGAATAATAAACCTCACCGATGGGCATAATATAAAAGAAAACTAGATTTTCTTTAGTTTGTTCCAAGTACTGCCGGCGTGGCAGTGAGGGCGCGGGCGCTGGAGGACCAGGTGAAGAGGTCCCCCCGACCTGGATAATGGTGCTCTGCGAGAGCTATCCAACTTTTACTTTCCCAACTGGAGTGCAGTAAGGAGTCCTCTGAAGTGCGACCGAGGCGCGCGCTGCTCGCTCGCGTTGTTACGTAACTAAAGTTGTTAGGTAAATTGATTGTTACAACTTAATCACATCATCTGTGTGCACTTTATACACAAGTCAAAGTACTTCTGTTGAGTTCTTAAACAATAAGTTCTTTGAAATAAATTATGCCAACTCAAGTAAAAGTCCATTGAATTCTTAAAGAATGACTTGGAAACGTCACTTTAAAAAAAAAAAATATCTACCTACAAGATCATGCGGTCTTATTACTAAGTTGAGCACTTGTTATAACCCATTCCGACCCTCGATGGGGAACAACAAGCAAGAAACCCTTAATGGAGGAATTACTTTCTTGTCGCGACCATGATCCTATTCACAGACCATCAATTTCCTACAGATCATGCGTCTAGTCTAGCGTTAACTCTATGTTACTCGCCAATCATGCGCAGCGGAAACATACACAAATATTTTCTTCCTAGATAGGAGTGATGATGAACTCTCATTAATTACCAGTTAGTCGAGCCGATAGCAAATCAATTTGAAAACAATGTTCATCTGTCGGAGGGCTAAAAATCTAAGAAGGGATTACTACAACTCGGAACGCTAACTTCACTGGAAGGGAACTTATTTGGCTAGGAACTCGGTTTGGGGCGAGTTTGGAACAGTTCGCTACAAGTGAGGGAGTGATTAATCTTCGTCTGGCAAATTGAATAAAGTGAGGTGTGGCGGCGCGCGGTCACCTGCGCGGGAACGCACGCCGCCATTTTATGTTTTATGGCGCGAAATGACGATTTATTGTGTTCTTAGAACCGCGGCTAAATCTACCATTGAGTTTTTTTATGTAACTATTGGATTCACCGATGGTCCGCCTGATGGTAACCGCCGGTAAGACAAGCATACAGACAGACACACACACACATAACGGTCAAACTTGTAACTCTCTTTTTGCGTCGGAAGTTAAAAATCCGTCGTCGTAGAAGATGGTGGTGGTGGTTACATTTCTAATTATACCCTAAAAAATTTATATCTTTTTTATGACGCCTCTCGAAAAGCATCTTGGCAGGTCGTAAAATACAAACAACGAGTGACGGGGCTATGTGTTTGAAAAATATAAATACATAATAAAAGAGTTAAATAAATTAGGTACATACATACTAGACTTGAAATGACTATTTACTAAAAAAAGATGGTTCAAGATAATATAAAAAAATTAACACTTCACTACAAAGTATAAAACAAAGTCGCTTTCTCCGTCCCTATATCCCTATGTATGCTTAAATCTTTAAAACTACGCAACGGATTCTGATGCGGTTTTTAATTGATAGAGTGATTCAAGAGGAAGGTTTATATGTATAATACACAAGCAAGTCACCCCGGCTTCGCACGGGTAGTTTCTGATACGACACTGATGGTCGCTAGTATTTTATAAGAGTTTAAAGATCGACAGCCTCACGGGTCGACAGCGTTATAGAACTCGGCGAGTGAGTCGGTGTAGGAGGTGCTGCGGGGCCACGAGTTTAATAACAGATCGAATTAATGACCTCCGCCTTACTGTGAGGTCGGTTAACAACGTCGTACAGAGTACCTACTTGATGTCCCCGCCTCGACTTAATGTAAGCAAACAGTGTCGCAACGCGCACCGGAAGCTATTGATTTCGGTTCAGTTCCCGGCGGCGGCGCGCGGCAGATAACTACTGCTCCGTTATTTATGGCCCCCTATTGTTAGAGACCCATCGAGCCAGTCTACAGGGGAACATAAACGTACTTAGAGGACATTAAGGGGCGCCCAGGAAGTGGGGACTCCGTAGATCAGTGGTACCCGGACCCTGGGTCCCGCGTTCGAGTCAGGACGCGGCACAGACGGAAACTTGGCTAATAAGACTAGCTGGAGCATAAAAATTGACTGCGATGTGTAAGGAGCGTCTGTGACAAGTTCCATGACACGTTAAGTGGTTACCACAGCCCATAACAATAAACAAATTATCAAAAACTATATGTTGGCGAAGAGTGTGGTAGTGCGTGCATCGCAATTGAATGTTCTCGTTAGAACGGCGAGCCTCCGTTTGACCTACTTCGCAAAAGGCGGTTATGTGTTGCACAATTAATTTAACAATCACCGTTACAGTGCGTGAGTGTTGTGATGTGTGAGAAACGGCCAGGCCGCATTCTGACTGTTCTCAGAATTATGTCACGTGTACCGACTTAATAATGTTTGAGTTGACCTGCCCTCTGTCGCAGGTGGCAAGGACGCGCGCAACTATCTCACAGGTAGAATCTCCGAGCCTCATATCACAGCTGATGATGGCTGCGATGCGGATGGAAACTGGATGTTTCATTATTTAATGTTATCAAAGTGACGGACTTCATATTAAGTGGCCACTGTCGCCCGAGAAGCTTAAACACTCAAAACTCGCTTATTGTCCCATACAGAAGCAGTGGGTGGGAATCATGTTAGGCAAAATAAAATAATATTTTAATTAATTAATTCTAATTCTCATAATATATTTAATTTCATAATATGTTTAATTGTAATTTAATTTGATAATTTATTTAGTTTTCTTCCGAATGTCTTGAATAATAATTAATGTAATATATCAATATGGACATGAGTCTGAAATAAAATAAATTGAATTGAATTGAATTAATTCAGACCTCAAGCCAAGTATCGTGTGGACCCGACCCTCGCCCCCCGCGCGCCGCCGTGTTCGCGTACAATGTGATGCTGCTTGTGTAGCTCCTCTCCGCCCGCTCGCACGGCTCCGCGGATTTGGATGGCGTTTGGCACCAGGACAGCTTACATCCTGGATTAACAGGCTACTTCTGATGCCGGGAGACCGCAAGTAACGCCGCGGGCCGCAACTAGTAGGTCATATTATAAATATACTACAGAAGAACATTCGTTCCACGTTGTGCTAAATTAGCGGCAAAACTAATGTCATGTCGTTTTGACACGCGCGTGACACTTGTCATAAATGACAGTGACAATCAGATCTTCTATTTTGGCTTTTAGCCGGTGGGTATCGTATGCAAGCCTCGCTGTAACGTGACGCTGGCGAATTGGAAATTAAATTGGAATTGGCGAATCTCCCAAAGCGATAAAACAAAGAACAGAACAGAATAGGCTCCTAGCAGTGGCATTTAAAATGGTTCATCATCAATATGTGACGGAGCGAGCTGAGGGCCCACCTGGTGGTGAGTGACAACAGTAATGCGACTCAGTATAAGATGTGGATTTGACACTGAGTCGCATTCATCCTGCTGCGTCCATCACCCGAGACGGGGATGATACGTCTCATGCGCGTGTGATTTCACCGGCACTCACACCCTTCCACCGGCAGATTCCAGGTGTGGTGGCGGTAGCTCTCGGTACATTCGTACCAATAATCTGTTACTGCGAGTAGCGTCCCGTGCAGCGAGCCCGCAGATCCGCCATACATTACATTACATTATGCCGAGAACTCGTTACAGGCAGCACGCGCCGATCATTTCAATAAATCCAATTCTAGAACATTCCACATCCGCGCGGCGCTTTCAAATACCAAAATGGGTTACAGTAAATTATAGTTATTACTATGCCTTCGTGTCTGTCTGTTTGTGCTAACCTCCAGACCTTTACAGGGACAAATAAATAGTTTAAAGCAATGTCGCTGTCTTCGTCTGTCTGCTTAGACGATACCTTCTTTTAAACGCAACGGATTTTTACGGTTTTCATTAATCATTTAGATATATTTGATGTGGAAGGTCTGAAAAGCCGAGAATTTAAACGATTTGTAATGATGTCGTTGAAATATGTTTCGTTATATTTTGCTAACGCTGTCTGAACCTTACAGACGGATCAAAACGATGTTACGGAATTGTATGCGATCGCTCGTGTGCATATATATATGTACATACACAAATATATGTTCTGTGCCAATTTCTTTGAAATATCTCCGATTTCAAATTCAGTTCAGAGTACATGCACAGCATAGTAAATATTACTTCGTAGTACAGGTGTCTCGTGGCGTCGCGTGGCGTGGCGTCGCGTGGCGTGGCGTGGTGCGTGGTCAATTTCAAATTGTTATGATTCATTAATTTTCCCCCAGCCAACGCCGGCGCCGGTTGATGAGGAAAGAAAATGTTCCTTCTGCAGCTGTTGACTACTAGTCTGGCGAGAGTGATCAGGTTTTCAATGGATCGGTGGATGGTAGCTTTATTACTAAGGGTAATTATTTTGCTTTTGTGCCCTTTGTTTTACATTTAAATTTGATTTCATACTAGCTGCGCCCCGCAATTTCACCCGCTTAGTTCCCGTTCCCGCGGGAGTACGGGAGTAACACATAGCCTATGTTACTCGCTGATAAGGGTTTACTGGTTGAGGCGTGAAGTGTAACAAACAAAGTCACTTTCGCATTTATAATATTAAATAAAAAATAATATGGCCAGTTTCTTCCGAAGATATTACAAATATATTCTCCATATCACTCGGGAGTATGCTTGTAATTTCTACAAAAGAAACTAATATATTAACACTAATAATAATATCGAAACATTCTAAGTTTATACAACATAAGTTTGACAGAAGAGCAACAACTTTTGACAGATTCAAAGCAAACTCATCGCTTGCCGCGGCCGATACAAATTAAAAAAAAAAAAACACACAAGTCCACAGAATGCACAACACCGGTTAGGGAGTGGAGTACAGGAGGCCTATTATGAACTTTTTAAAAACCATCCAAGTTCCATGCAATTCAATTTACGGCCTTAAACTGCCTTGTTCTATTTCGTACTATGAGATGCCTAACGCTGGCCGACTTCAAGCTGGCTTGCTATGGATTCGTTGTCTATGGCCGGTATTCAAGTTTTGTATGTATCGTTCTGAAACGCGACTGGACTGAATGGTTTTATAGTTACAAATTTGACAGATGAAACATAGTTTCAAATTACCAAAGGAACGCTCATAGTACGGTATTTCCAGCCAATAATCGTTCAGAAGTCGGCCAAGTGTCACGTGACCGCTGACTGGCTGGAATAACATGTTTATAGTACAAAAATGACGGGCAGTTCAGAATACGGCGTAAATTGCCTGGAATTAAGAGTTCATAATAGGCCCCCAGGCGGGCAGAGGGCGCCACTCGAGCGCTCGAACACGCAAACGCTTTTAAACTCGCCTGTACTTTGTACAAGCGACACGAAAAATGCACTTTAGTTCCCAACTGTGAAATATTACTTACAAATGAAAAGTTTCAGAAAACCATGGTTTGATATATGACTAGCACCGTTACCCGACTGCGGCTGAGCTCAACGGGAGATTAGTGTTCTGTAATATGGTTTGCAGCATCATAATAGCTGATAACAGACATGAAATTCTTCTGTAATTAAAAAAATCTGTCTCGTTCTATTTTAATCTCATAGAAATAGTATTACACGTCCGCTATACTACTACTGCTGAATGAATTAATGAATATCTACTCTTTACTCTACACTTCGGTAGAAACAAACATAATAAAAGTAATATTAGACCACACAAAAAAGAGGTTGCAATGGGCGGCCTTATTTCTAATATCGATCTATTCCAGGCAACCTTTGGATGGAGCGAAGTAAAAACACGGAATAGAGTAAAATTCTTTTAGTAAAATTACTTGTTTACAAGTTATCTGTACAATACTGAGATGTATCCAGTATGCCCACTACTAGGCTCCATAAGGTTAGCAATTCTTTTAAAGGTCAATGTGTACGCTTTTTTAACAAAATCCCGAGCGAAATTCAATTACTATCAATAAATAAATTTAAAACTGTCATCAAACGTAAACTTGTCGCAAAAGCTTACTATAAAATATCAGATTACAAAAATAGATGACAAAAAGGCTTGGGAATGAATTTGCTCCACTCTAGACGCAGGACCATATTCGCGAATATGTAGTACTGTCTCCGAGGGGTTTCTTGTCTGTTTCTTCCCCTCGGGTTGGTCGGTTAGGGTTGGAACAGACGTAAACTTAACAAATAAGATAAGCTTAAACATGAAAACTGACTGTAATTTGACATATCTGTGTGCATGTAATGTGCCTGGGAGTTCCTGTGACACGTTATATGCTCACGAATATGTGTACATGCATGTGTAAAATTTGACGTGTCCAAATGATACTTGAGATCTAAAGGAATAAATGAATTTGACTTTTGACCAGAACGCAGTCCTGCCGTCGGAGTTATATCACCGTCCCCCTTTTATAAAGTCAGGCAACAATAAATATGTTTATGATAACTAGTAGCTCGCCCCGACTCGGGCCGGCACCGGCAGTGTGACACGGGGTGGTGGCGGGTGACGCGCGCTCATTAATCTCGCGGCGGATTGTATCGAGTGGGTGAGTGTAGCGCGCCGCTCGCTAGGCGGGTCGATGGACTTACATACTGTAATTCCTATGGACCTCAGGGCGCACTTAACAACAGAAAATCATTTAAAAAAGTTGCGTTGACACACTCATAGCCGTGTACTAGGATTCCCTGTGTCGCAGGTGGCGTGGAGAAAAATAAATGCAAGAATGCAAACACCCAAAACCCGAGAACAAGCTTTACGCAAAATCTGCCCCGGCCGGGAACTGAACTCGGGACCCCTCATGAGCTACGGAACCTCATAGCTCAGTTGGTAGTATCCTCCCCGGTGCCACTCGCGCCGGGTACCCACCGGCCGGTGGTGCCCGCGCGCGGCGCCTCGGGGACGCCGTTCTATTGTTGATGTTAAATAGACACCACCGCCCATAACTATCAAACTATAGTATTACCTACAATCTTAAATACAAATTAAAAGTCACGCGCACGAATTTCGTGACCCATTTTTAAGAGAATTAGAGCCCCCCCCCCCTCGCCCCCCCGGTCTCCTAGTTAGTAAATTAGTGTCGATTACAGTAATTGATAGTACCGTCGCCCCCCCCCCCCCCCGCGGTCCCCCGCTCCCACGGCGGGGGGGGGGGGGCACGTCACGTGACGCAGCCTCTTCCATGGTCGGCCTTACACTGTCGGGGTCGGGGGTCCGTTGCTACATGCGTACAATATCATTTAACGTAATGACGTCACACGGTGATCGGCTTGTTTGGGGTTAGATAGGGTTCCGTACTCAAAAGGTAAGGGGGTCGCCGCGGCCGGTGGTGGGAGCGCGACGAGGTACCGAACCAAATGGATCTGTGCCAGTAAAGTGAAGGAGCGAGCTGCACACCCACCTGATGGTAAGCGTCCCCCCGGGTGCGCCGAGACGGGGATGTTACGTCTCATGCGCATGTGATGGTACCGGCACCCACACCCTTACACTACAAGTTGGCGGGAGATTATCATTTCTGGAAACTGTATCGATCCAGGTGAAATAACTAGAATCAATCAATCGAGGACATGCTGTACACCTGCAGAAGCACCTACAGTTTCTGGAATGATCTAATTGTTCAGGTTCCTTTTCCAATTTCCCTCCTCTTACGAACGTTCCTCAGACATCAAAGAATATATAAAAAACTCCCGATTTGGTCCAGCCGTTCTCGAGTTTATTCATTTTTATTCGAGTTAATAAAGCAAAGGCTTAGCTAAGGGTAAAATGGGACCCTATTACTAAGACTCCGCTGTCGTCTGTCTGTCTGTCTGTCTCCAGGCTGTATCTCATGATAGTTCGATAGTTGAAATTTTCACAGGTGGTGTATTTCTGTTGCCGCTACCACAACAAATAGAACGAAACATAGTTCCACGTGAAGAAACTAGATGGCGCCACGTGTGCGTTAGCTCCTCCATTACACAATAAAATAAATACTGAAGTGGGGCATCCATTTTTTTTTAATGTTAAGAGTCTGTGACGGAACGAGCTGAGGGCCCACCTGACGGTAAGTGGTGACCCTCGCCCATGACAACAGTAATGCGACTCAGTATGAGATACAAATCTTTACTCCATACAAGAGTCTTTATTTTTTAAAAGTGGTTTTTTAAAAGTTAAAAGTGAGGGGGGGGGCAGGAGATTGATGGCGTCTGAAGGGTACTAACGAATTGATTAAGACTAGCAAATGTTAATGCGAGTACACCGCTGCTTGCCGGCAGATTACGATGTGTGGAGGCAGTAGCAGCAGTTCTCCGGGCGACTAGTTTGTTCCTGTAGCACCGCCCGGGGGGGACGGCTCACTGACTAGTAGATAGAGCCGGGACCGAGTCTACCCCCTCCCTCCGAGAACAGGCGGGTCTGCAGTGGCCTGGAGCCGGCACTCTAACCTTAGACTTCTCATGTAAGTGGCCATCTCTGAATTCAAGCCCGAGAGCTTCCGACATTGCATATCAGCTACATCTAAACGTGCTCCCCGAGGCACGTACTCTAGTATGAGTATTCTGGCTGCGTACCGTGAGTTATCGTGAGTGCGCCCCTCCCACAGATGAAATGTTGCCATCTCGCGTGTCGCGGAGGTCACCAGGGCAATCAAAAAGCCTCATAAACATGGAATAAACCCACAAAAGTGCGTACAGCTAGCTTGGCCCGGCCCCGCACCCGCACCCGCACCCGCCCGCGCCGGCCGGCTGCCTCGGGTGTATGTCGCCCATGCTGGTGGGATTACGGCGGCTCGCCTGCTTGCTCTAAATTATGCTCATTAAGGTGTAACTCTATTAATTAATTAAATATAATTAATTAATATAATAATCTGCCTGGTGCTTGTCACAATGTTCCAATATAATAATGAATGGTGTATGAATGCAACAAGCCGACACCACCCTCCTCTCATGACTCGTGATTTGATTTTCAAAGTGTACATACTAAACTTTTACGTTCACTTAACTACACATTTTGGTTCATTTCATTTGCAATCGTGATATTATTAAGAGACTTGTGAGGCTATACTTTTAAATACGACCTCACAAGTTAAAAAAACAAATCAAATTTAATTAGGACTACTAATCCGCCCCTACTCCGAATTATCTGCCGGTAAATAGCCGCTGCAGCGCTGTTTTTCAGGCGCCGCGGTGTGCAGCGTACCCACACTAGTATCAGAACTAGTATTTCAAAGTCAGGTCTAACACTTACAAACCCATAGGATTCGTGAACATATTTCTGTTTCAGTACATAACCCTCACTAACTATTCAAGATTCAAATTATGACAAAACTAGTCAGTTGGTCGGAGGTGGTGGTCAGGGGGCACGCGGGGGTCCTATCTGCCAGGCCGCCATCGGCATGCGGCCGGCGTCACGCCGCTGTATACATATATGACACGTGAGTCACGGCGTCTGTCTGTATGCAAATAAGCAGAACACGGTACAATAACTGGCACATGTCGGGTACCTACGGGGTTCAAAAAACGTGCGCAATAATATCTTTATCTCAGGCAAGAACTTAAAAATATGTACTTAAATCTAACATATTGTACATATAAGAAATATATAAACTACAATATTAAAAGTACGCAGGTTAAAATTGATTTTTTTTAGTGATGTGAAAACTGTCCGTCTTCTTAGGGTTCCGAGCCCAAAGGGTAAAACGGTAATCATTTACGTATCATTTTTAAAATAAATTAGAGTACCGATTTTTTATCCAGATTAAATGTATCTAAACCAAACAATTAGATCCAGTAATTTTATTTCCACAAGTGTTACTTGTAAAAGTTTTTGCGCCGCCGTTTTGTGAAAATTTTGGAAAAGCTCACAAGAATCACAATACTCATAAATTAAGCGTCCAATGTAACCAAACCGTGCGAAGCCGGGGCGGGTTGCTAGTACAGTAAAACGAGATAAAATACCATATTTACAACTGTATATATATACATAGTGGTCCGGCAAAACTCACTAGAACCTTCAATTATTATACAATAGATGGACACTAAACTTGCTTACGTTATCTGCTGACTAGTTCCGTGAACACCGATAACCCAAGCGACTCCAATTCATACCTGCAACAAAATATTAATACCATAAGTCGTAGAATTTGTATAACAGTAGAAGCGCAGCGAGCGAGGCCGGCACTAGTGATACTACTTGTAGTCTGCTAAGTCGCTAAACTACTGTATAAGCGACTTAGTGGAGCGGAGGCGACTCCGGCTGGCAGGCTGCAGGTAACAGTTCCATTCTCTCTGTCCGGACGGACCGCGCTGAACTGGCGACACGAGTGGTACGCTCGGGTGCACTCAAACGTGTCACACACACATCATACACACATAAGCTGTTTTTATAATATATAACATTTTTTTTCTTTTTTTTTGTGTTTGTAATTTTTCATATTTTTTTACCATATGATTGTGTTGTGTACTTGTTTTTGCTGCGTGAATAAACCATTTTTCATATCATTTTTTTTTTCATTTTCACGCCGGACATATTAAACATCTTGTTTTTTTAAATTATTTTGCCTGGGGGACGGACGGCGCGGCCGGTGACAATTGGTTTGTGCTGGGGGGAGGGGGGGGGGGGGGTGCTGTGTCTCCGGATAATGCATAATGTTACACTAAATATCATGGATGGTAGGAGCCCTGCCTTCGGAGCGAGAGGTCCCGGATTCAATTCCCGGCCTCGGCCTGTTCTCGGGTCTTGGGTGTTTGTCCATACCATCTGCGACACAGGGAATCCTACTGCAGAGGTATGAGTGTGTACACGTTAACGTCGATTAATCTATGTTCATCGCACAGATATCAGTGTTGGGTTGGAATCAAACCCACGACCGCGCAGGCGGAGCTCGCAGCCCACCGTCCGCGGCGCGGGGCCACTCAATACTCAGCGGAATCATTTCCCCGGAGGTTCTGTGGGGGAGCTACCGAGCCGGGGGGACATTCTCGGTGTGCACACACATATCCCCTAATAGTATTGGTAGATCGGCATCGGAGCGGATGTTATTAATGTGAAACATCAGATATATATATATTATAAGCCACAACTTGCTGTGGGTAGTTTCAATCCCCACCACCGCCTTTAAAAGCAGGCGCTCGGTCGAGCGCCGCCTCTTTTGCTGCTCAGTCGCCGAACGGAGAGGTGGTCGGTTTTGAGATTACCTACAGTGAGTTTGTTCCATATTTTAAATCGGAGGTTATTTTGTTATTTTTTGTGCTATGTAGAAACTAACGGCTGTTTACATAAATCGAGAATATTGTGATACTGTAAATGATTGTTTAAAATTAAAATATTTGGAAGTAAATTAGATTATGTTTAAATGTGTTTGTTTTTTTTTAATATTTTACATTTCTGATTCCTAAAAATATAAACATTTCACACAGAGTCATCTAGACCCAAACAACAAAGCTAGTACTATGGGCACTAGATAACTGATACTATACAGTTCAGGCGTTTGATTCAATTAATTCTTTCTTTCAAGTCCTTTATAATTTAGTGAGATGAACGGCGGTGACCACTAACCACCGGGTGGCCACCAGCTCGACCGCCCGTTATAACACAGAAACAATCGACATAATGTCTACTGTACGAGAATACCCCCCCGTCGGCTCACTCGGCAAAGTGTATCATATTCGGGAGACGCGACAATAATGTTGCCAGTATACTGTTATTACAGTCTGCAGGGCGGCGGCGGGCGGTGGGGGCGGGGGCGGACAATATCTCCTAATTACTGAGACAGGCATAATCTTAACAAACACCGCTAGCTACATCATGAAAACGGACTGTAATGTTGACATATCTGTGTGCATGCAACGTGCCTCAGAGCTCCTGTGACACGTTACATGCGCACGTTACATACAATGTTTACTTGTGCGTGTTGGACGCGGGTCAATTGTCGCGTCGAATCGATACTTGAGATCTAAACGAATAAATGAATTTGAGTTGAATATATTATACCTGGATGGAAGATGACAAAAAATGTACTTGTCGCAAAATGTACAAAATGACCCGCGGCTCTCCGGGATCATGAGTAGAATATGTATAACCTGGTGCCAAAATAACACTGAAATCCGTTGGAGCGAGAGACTAACAAACAGACACACAAACTCTTCAGAGTATCAGCGCGCGTCCCCCCCGGAGGCACGTGGGCACGTGACGGAGTGCCCCACAGAGACACCCGCCGCCCGCCCATCCATAACTCTCGCGAACAAAGTTACCTACTCGTGACATCTGTCAATGTCAATGCGCCGAGCGGGACGTTACTGTCATGGCAATATTAGAATGATTATATTAAAATCATGCTCACAAAAATATTTGCCCCCGGCGGGGTCGAACCCGCGACCTGCAGCGCTGGAGGCAGAGCTAATAACACTAACATCTGAGCTTTGAGATTGATAGATGTTCCGTGTCTTTTTTATACATAAAAATGCGTTTTTACACAAGTAAACTTATATAGCAAAACCTTATTTAAACACAAAATTTCATTTATTTTTTTAATACAAATGTCTTATGTTTCTCATTATAACATCAGCTATCTGTCAAGTGAATGTCCCGTCAGCACCGGCCGAGCCGTTTCGGAGATTAACCAGAACAAACAAACACACAGACAAAAATTGAAACAATGTTTTTTTGTAT
The DNA here is from genome assembly GCA_921293045.1 of Aplocera efformata. Lineage (NCBI taxonomy): Eukaryota > Metazoa > Arthropoda > Insecta > Lepidoptera > Geometridae > Aplocera > Aplocera efformata. The sequence goes on along the minus strand of OV121067.1, from coordinate 5,018,732 downwards.
CATGTACCGTAAGTAGACACTTTCAAATGCATTTACTTTTAAGCTGTTACGTTGACATTAGAAACAGATTTACTTACTTATTACTTTGATCTAAATAACATCTGCCTAGTGCATTATTAAAACAGGATTATCGCAGCCGTAATCTTATTATAACTCATAATTCCGCTCATTAAGTGACAAGCGACATCTTTAATACGGATAAATCGCATTCCCTACTTACTCTCCAAATGTCGTTGAACGGTAGAAAGTCACTTTCACGAGAGTTCGCTTGTCGTTACCCGACATCTTATAAACAACTTCATTTAAAAATGTTGTGGTCCTTTGGTAACGGAAAAGCGGATGTGGAACGCATTAAAAAAATACAAAGAATTATGTGTATGTGGTCGTGTGAGCGGGATGACGTCACCACACTGGACATACTGCGCTTTGCTTTGATTGGTAGATGTCACGTCTTTGAATTTTTATCTTAATTTTATATTCTATTCTATACACACCAACATGCCCCTTCTATTTTTCTCTTTGTCTGGTCCATCCAAAGGTTGCCTGGAAGAGGTCGCTTTTAGCGATAAGGCCGGACATTGTATTACCTTATTGTGAATAATTTATTGTTTAACAATTTATATTTTGTGTTTGGTGATCAATAAACTGTTATCTATCTATCTATCTACCGAGCCCCGCACGAAATTTTCCAAATTTTGGAGAACACACAATTGTAATTCAAGAGGAAACTCATTGATCCTCGTCGGATTGGATCCGGCAACCTTTGGATTGAAAGTTGACGTCTCTATCACAAGAATACTTTTCTTTTGAGACAGAAGAACCAACCTAAAATATTACTCACGTTTTGTAGATGAACTTGAATCGGTAATAGAAATAGGTATAATACTTATTTTTGTTGTTATATAATATATCTAGTCAAAATCAACTCATTCCAGTGTTGGAATGATCTAGTACTGCCAGCCAGACATCAAAACACTTGTCTAGACCGAAGGATTACTCAGATAAATTTGGATTTGCATTCCCTAGAACCCTTTGCGTGCGGGTAGTCACGCGACGGCAAACCCGTTCCATTCAAGAAGTCCCTGCTCGCGGCGCCAGTGTCCATACTAAAGCATTACTTTATCTACAGGCATTCCCGTTATAATAGTTCGTGTAAATGCCGCGGGACTATTTCCATGACACGGGTAAAAAATAATTTGTTTCGGTGAATTTCGGGGAACAGCCAAATAGATTTATAATAGGGGCGGTGAAAATTACCCCCTGCCATCAGTTCCGAGAATTGGATCGAGTCATCGCGCCTTTGGAAAACTAATGCACCTAATATTTTTGCTTAACTGTTTTATTACGGATAGCCGGCGTGTGCTACTACGTTAAAAAAGTAATCTATTTTGTGCCTAATGCATTGTTTTAGTGGTATAAAACCATCTTCGCATTGTTGCCTTTCTAATGAAACCGGTTTGGGGCACATCGGACACAGGTGCAAACTATTTTAGTGTTTTGTTTAATAAAAAACGTCCGAGCTATGAACTATGTAAAGTATTCTGTTCCCACAGACATATCATAAGACGCATTCCCGTCATTTGGCGGTGGACTTTTACTTTGGAGGGCGAACCTGGCACCAGGGCTATGGGCACTTTTAGCAACTCCTTTGGCACCACCAGGGGGTGCGTGTAGCAGTAAAGAACAACCTCGCTTAATTTAACGTCGTTTAATTCTTAAAGTTCTGTCGTTTCTTCAGCTCAGAGCTAAAGTACAGATAACATATAATAGCACGCACCGTGGTATGAGAATTGATAGTATCGGTGGCACGCCAAGGAGGAAGCTTAAGTTAAATGGCGCTTGTACTGCGGCGGCGGCGGCGGCGGCGGCGGCGTGAGGGGCCCCACTTTAAACCACATCAAATATTATTAGCCGCGACAGATTTTCTATTAAGATGGGTGTGGGTGCGCCACAAGCCATAAACTAACAAATTAATTTAGGAGGACGATATACATTCGGATGTACTTTCTTTTGTGTTTGTTACTTCATTGCTCCGTCAACTAGGAACCGAATTTAATATTTTTCTTTTCTTTGAAACTATAGATAAGATATGCTTTCAGATCGGTTCCATAATTTTTTATCGAAATCGGTTTCATAGTTAAGTTGTTAAATCAAAATAACTGGAAAAATATGTCATTCAAGTAAACGAATGCATATTTTGCTTTCCTGTGACTTTTTTCTTCGCCCGTTGTATACCGATTTGGATATTTCTTTTTTGCAATGATAGGGCGTGGACGACAAATAAGGTATGAGAGTATTAAATCGGTTTTTTTAGATTATGAATCAGTTACTTTTTTAGATTTTGAATCACGAACTTTTTTTGGTAACATTGTCTCTGGAAGGGTCCGAGGGTGTCCCGGTGTGGTCCACGGGAGGTGGCTTCTAAGATGATCTGCAGAGGCTATACTCAGTACACCTCCCCTAAAGTTGTAATGAGTGAGTTTCCCGCACCCCCGCCCCGAGCTTACCGCCTACTACTGAGATGGAAACACTCGACAATAGAATCGACGCGTGTTTCGTCCCGAGGCAACCTTACAAGTTCATCGTTAATTTATTTATAACTAGCTGTGCCCCGCGACTTCGTCCTCATGGAATTTATCAATTAATTTGCGCGGAAGCCTATTTTTTTCCTCAATAAAAGTAAGCTACTCCTTTACTCCATATAACAACAGCTATCTGCCAGTGAAAGTAAATCATGAATACATATAAAGATGAAATAAATATAGAAAATAAATAAATTAATGATTTCTTTGTACAATTAGCCAAATAAATTGAGGCCGAGTTAATGTAGTACATGTCTCCGGGTGATAAAATATTGCCGTTTGCACATAACTTCACGTCGGTGGCGGCTGACAGCGCGGTCAATCAGCAACTTCACTCGAATGTGCGTGTAGATCTGTCTGTTGTTTACGTCCAGCGAACTGAATGCAGGCACGAGTCGTCGCCCCGCCACTGTTAATAGCTGTTTTAATTCAATAGATTTCGATGGATGTCGTAACGATGATTCGTATTAAATTTTATCTCATTGAATCTTAATTTGTTTTTAGTTGAATCATCAGCTGGATGTGTTTGTGATGTTAATGCTTAGTTATTAAATGCTTGGCTGCAACAGGGAGAACAGAGCGTCCATTAAAACAATAGGCAGCGGCGCCAAATCAAAAATTGTATCGTACTAGGTACCAATTTTCCACCGCCTCATCACAGCTCAGGTGATAGTACAACAGTACCTTCTGCTCTGTAATTCGTGGGTTCGGTTCCCATCTAGGAATAACATTTGTGTGACGAAAGTTCTGTGTCATATTAACATCCAGTAATATGACTACAAGAAAAGTATTTTGAAGCGTATATCAGTAATCTCGTTTCCATAGTACAAGCTATGATTAGTTTGGGGTTGATGGCTGTGTGTGTAATACTCATGAATATAAATCATTAATTAGTTAATTATTTTTTTAATACGTTTAGTTTTGTTTAAATACTGGCGCGTTGAGTGACGGTAATTAATTTTGCGTCCGTCCGCCGCCGACGCCGCCCCCGCCGCCGACGCCGCCGCCGACGCCGGCGTCGGCGCGCGCCGCATCCATACGTCGACACAATAAGGTAATTAATATCACTATAGAAGCCCATCACAAAGATTAGGTTTTCACATCCAAACTATTTTGATCATACTACAGTTATAAATACTAAAGTTTGTGAACGGATTTCTATGAAATTTGATATGGAGGTATCTCATCTACACTAATATTATAAAGAGGAAAGATTTGTACCTATGTTTGTAATGAATAGGCTCAAAAAGTACTGGGCCGATTTAAAAAATTCTTTCACCAATAGAATGCTACATTCTTCCAATTTGACATAGGCTACATTTCATTTTGAAAAAAATTAGGGATCCTTGGTAAAATTTGAACAATGTAACCGAAGGTGTAGAAAAATGAGTCTTAAAATGTCTTTCGTCGAATGCGCTGCCGAAACTATTAGCGATAGAACAAAATAATGTACAACAATATTGAAGAACATCACAATGTCTACAAAAAACTCCGCGGTAGCATATGTCCAACTATTGTAGTTATGTCACTACCCCGTGCGAAGCCGGGACGGGCTGCTAGTAACACATAAGCTAGATTTATCCCGAAAATGTCAAGTTATTTTTTTTTTTAGAATCTTGGGAAGAATACTACTTCTATTTTTCCCCATCGTCTCGTGGATGCGCGGGCGCAGCTAACTCAGATTATGATGAGTAGTAAAATTCTTTCACCTGACCACACGTCTCCCTCCCTTCGAAGTGTGACCTACAGTGCTTTACCCACTGCGGCCCTGTCTGACCCTCTGGAGAAAATGACGTGGATCGGAGCTGACTTCCTCACTGCTTCAGGACAAATATTTAATTTTTGTATCTACTTTAAGCTTGTAAATGTTTGGTTGTTGTATTATTATTAGCATAAGCATTACGAAGGCCTTCGGGCAGCTTAAAGACTTCAACAGCGGGGTTGGCCACTCACTCACACGAAAGAAGAACATTACCAGAGCTCAATAATGTACTTAAAGTGACGCAGCGAGAAGACGGACCACCTGATAAGTGGTTACCACCGCCCTAACGCTACTTGTCTTCTCATACTCGGGTAGGCAACCGGAGTCGTTCATGGGTGGCTGTAACTTTAACACGGGTGGGATGTCAACTGTCATCTCGCCCCGAAATACATTCCCACCAGGTGATTTGGTATTGTAAGAAGCGCCCCTGGCCGCGGGGGCCGGCGGGCCGGGGGGCCGGGGGGACAGTAACGCGACCAACGAACGCTCCACTTACCAAATCAATGAGGCATTGTTCCGTGGCTGCGATTCTTTCCTTCCCGCATCAGCGGTGGATGTTTACTAACTACACACCATGTGATACTTTCTTATATTCTGGAAACTGAGGTACGCTTGTACTGCGGCCTGCGCGCCGAGCCCAGCGGAGTACATGCTCTCTGTAGCTCACACCAGCGCGACGGGACAGTCTCATGCTTCCCAGCAAGTCGATGACAGGGGTCGGGGACAGCATGTGTGGCCCGCGGGTGCGGGCGAGTGGACACAGGGACACACAGTTGAGAAACGCACGGAGCAAAGCATTAGCCAACCTCGGAGACACAGATCAAATAATTTTGTTATTTTTAATATAACTAAACGTAAACATTAAAAAGAATAGATTTTGGAAACATATTAATAGTTACTTCTACTTATGTTAATAGTTAACATATAAGTAGAAGACACGAACATAACACACCAAAAAAAACCCTTTTATTTTAAGGTGAAAACATGTCTATAAAACGGAGTTCCGCAAAGATATTCGTCGGTTTTGGAATTTAGAAATTATAATTCTTAGTTTACATTATTTTTATAAGTACAATATATAATATATGTTATTTGATTCATTTTAACATGTATACATGTATTCACTATAACACTGTCACAATCATAATTTACACACTAATATAATATTTAAAAATTAATTATATTAAATATATTCCTCATTTTCATATTTTCCATTCTTGTCTGTTCGTAATTGGCCTCGAGAGTTGTTTTATAAAATGAATGTATATTTGTCACGACCAAGAGTTTGTGATTGTAGAAATAATTGAGTGTGCATTGCTTGTTACTCTCTGGGCAGTTTACACGGCCGCGCGAAATATTCCCACTGGCAACCCCCTGGGGCGCGGTCGAAAGTGAACCAATTAACGATAATTAAATAACTGTAAAGTATTTAAACGTAACCATAAACAGTGGAAGGCACCTCCCTCCGCGATCACACTTCATAATTAGTTGCGCACCGACAACCGTTCACTAAAGGCGAGTTCATTAGTAATGTAATTGGCCTTTCAAATTTAAAACTTATGTTTCAACTTTAAAGGACAGCTAATAACCATCTCCCATTTACAAGATTTAGTACAGGAACTAGCGACCCGCCCCGGCTTCGCACGGTTGTTCAAAGTGGGTGACGCAGCTCGTACACCAACATTGGGAGATGGTTATTGTAGGTTATCCTGGGGAGGTAGGCATACTATCGCGGACTTCGCTGTACAACTTTTTAAGATATACCATTCCGCAGTACCTACTTCATTTAATTCTAATTCAAAATCTAAATAATAGTCATTTCTCGTTTTGAGGAATATTAAAATATGATACAAAATATGAAACAAATAATTCGAATCTAATTCGCGAGGTTCACCCTAATAAGAGTTTTCTTCCAGACAACCTTTATTCTCACTTCAAATCATAATTGAAATGTGGAACAAAAGATAAAAAACTAGTCGTTTTTATCTAATGGTAATGAACGAACTTGTACTATTCCGATACGATGAGATCGAGGTGAACACAATTATTCGAAACTGAATTTATATGGTTTAGTTAAAACGAGTTTTGGCAAACACATTACTATGGTTTTATCAAAGGAGCCTTCGCTTTATTTTAATTAAATAATGAACACGAGACATTGTGTGTGGGTTAGGTACGTGTGTGGGTACATGCACATTAAGATAAGTAGAAGACACCAACTTTACATACTTTTTAAAGAAATAATTGACACATAACCTGCAAATACATCCCACCCCAAACATTCCTTCAGACCTCAAGTATCGTCTGGACGTCAGATTACACACACAAGCCAACATACTCACGCATTTAACGTGGCACAGGAGCTCCTTAGGCACATTACATGCACACAGATATCGAATTATAGTCAGTTTTCATGTGTAGACATGAAGCTACAAAGTCTTGTTTATTAAGATTATGCGTATTCCAAAACCTGAGAACAAACTTGAAACAAAAGGTTCAAGATTCAGGTGAGACTTGTCACTGTATCAACGTTCTAATTAAATTAAATAAAATAAATATTTTGTTTCTTATTTGCCTCTATTTTACTTTTCTGTTTGAATTTGAAAATGTCCGTGTTTCGTTCTTATTTCCAAATAGATGCTGTACAAGGGCATCGTCAAATTGTAGCTGCTGCAAAGGGTCAGCATTTATCAAAAATAACTTTCATAAGAATAAATCAAACTCAAATATTTATTTTTGATAAATAATTATTGAAATGTCCAACATAGCTGCTGTAATGGGGCATTGTAAGATAAATCATAGCTACGGAGTTACTATACATAATTATAATTTATAAAAGATCAGTGTCTGCTCGTCTACTTTGATATACTTCCATCTCTTGATACATGTATTTCCAACTTGAATCTTTTGAACTTCCGTTCGGCCATTTTGTCCAACATGGCGGCGCGGGTAGCTGTCAAACATGCCTCCAAAATAGTTCCCAACTAGTTATGAAGGCAAAGTATTTGTAATTAATGCGTTGGTTCGCGTCCGGACTCGAATCTGTTTATAATGTTATAATAACTCCTAGTTCGGTTTAGTTCATAATTTTCTCAAAGTTATCCCGGTCTGTACTGTTGGTCCGACATGTTGGTTCGAGTTCCTGTCAAATAAAGAACGACCGGACAAGTGCGAGCCAACTCGCGCGCCGAGGGTTCCGCATGAACTTTTTTATAGAATGACTCATGTGGCACCCCGTTGCACCCGTCACCCGAGAACCGGCAAACAGATCTACTTTCTCTGCAACTTGATTTAGTGCATGCAACATCCGAATGTGTGTGTGTGTGTGCGCGAGTGGCTCGGCCCCGCTGCTCCTCATTAGAGCTACTTAAACAGAATTACGGAACAGGGTAGTATGTGACATTTGTTATTCATCATGTCTCCCGGAGGGTCGGGCAGGGTCTGAAAAAGCAGAGCTTAACGATAAGTCCGTTAGTGAGTAGGAACCGCGCCTTAAAAGATTAAAATAACACCGAAGGGTTAGACGTCATCAGACTCAGATCTATTTATTGCGAAGAAAGCTATGTCGTTCATAATGGAAGGTTTGTCTCCCTCCCCTGCACAGCATCCAACATTAAGGCTGTATTCAATTAGATACAATTGTTGTCAAAAACGATGAAATACAATTAAGGGTTAAGTTTTCCTTGCATTTCAATAGGTACTTATGTCTTACTCAAAACAAAAATGATTCGGGTTGAGTACCAAATCATTTTTAAAAAATGAAGCGAAAGTTTTAAATTAATTCAGAGTCCCGTGAACGTTTGACAAGCCTCTGTAAAGTTGTCCAGGTCATCTACAGCCGCCGAGACATAGTCCAGCCAAATATACTTGTTAATTTTGCCTACAAGCCGTTTGACCGCCTGGGGAGCCCTTAGCGGCGAACATTACGAGAAAAGCAGTTGAAGTATAATAGATTCTTCCGCTATCATCTTATCGCCACAGAATGAATTGTACCGCGAGTGAAACCGCGCGGAACTAACTAGTTGAACTAACGAGGCGACCAGCGACTACCCTCACGCACCCTACGTCCGCTCGCTTGCAGCCAGCGCACGGGTTTTCCCGGAGTCCTCCCCCGCGGCGCGCGGGGCGGGTCTGCCAGGAATTCTGTTATGTTCATAAGGGGCTTGTGCATTCAATGGTTTTCCCGGCATTCTGATGGATGTGGGGCTCCGTACTCGAAGGGTAGGAGAACCCTATTACTGCACTACGTCTGTTAGAGCCAGGTTCAATACTCTCGGGAGGGGCGAACCTTGCGTGATGAGCTTTGAGTTTGTTCTCGTGTCTTGAGCGTTGTCTTGTCTTATTTCTGTTTGTCCGTGCCATTTACGACACAGAAACTCCCAGTACCGGAGAATGAGCCGTAAACGTAGTTAGGGAAATGTAATTTACGGTGAAAACTAATTTAATATATTATAATAGAGCTGCGTCATAAAGGCGAATGAAAGTTTATCTCGAGGGGGTGAAACTTTGCTCAGCACCCCCCGGGCACACCCCGAGCCACAGACTATACCATTAGTATTAAGTAAACCTGAAAAATAGCCTTACATATAAAAAGGTTTGTTCAGAATTACGATTAATATCACTACCCGAATAAAATGTTTAGATTATAAATATTATAACACGAAGTCTCCCTCCCGACACCGCGGAGCTCTATCATTTATAAATATAATAAATGATGAAACATTTTTATTGAGAAATACAAATGCTGAACAAGAATTTATGAAGATTCATTTAATAAAGAAAGCGTATTATTAACCTTACTCAGACAATGATTGAATACTTTATTGTACAATACACCAAATCAGAAATATTTTGGTGTACAATTACGTATTTTCCTTCATTCATTTCATACATTGGAACAGACCGTAAATTTAACAAATAGGACTATCTAAAACATGAACTGACTGTAATTTGACATATCTGTGTGCATGTAATATGCCTGGGGAGTTCCTGTGACACGTTACATGCTCACGAATATGTGTACATGCATGTGTAAAATTTGACGTCTCCAAATGATAGTTGAGATCTAAAGGAATAAATGAGTTTGACTTAGATAAATAGGGGCTAAAATCACAACCTTAACTTTGGCTTGTCAGTAGTCGGGCAAAACGGTCGTTTCAATCCAGTAGACAACGACATTTGTAAAGTACGAGCAACCTCCCCGCCGCTGGTCGCGATCGGGTGGCGAGCCATCAAAACACCAATTAACAATTAACGCGACCCACTTGCTGGCTCTCCTTGATTACAGGTCCACGTAGCGCGGGGGAACTTCCCCGGCACTCGGTACTACCCGGGGTACTTTCTACAACATCGAGGGTCATCTAAATCTAAGTTCCACTCAATAATTTTTGTAACAATCATTGTTACGCCATTTCTTCGCCAGTTTTGATGATTTTTTATTTTTGAACTAATTACATAAGGTTTACCTCCAAGCTGGTCTCGTAAAAATTCCATTACGAGATTTCAGCAAACTTCCATAATTGACTGATTTAAAAATAGGTAAAACCAACTTTAATACTTTTATTTGGTCCGTCAAATAATGACTCAAAGATCGGATCTTTAAGTCATTATTTGACTATGACTAATAAAGATGATAAAACATACTGCTAATTAAGAACCTGCTCCTTTTTTGACTCGATTAATAAATTCAGCGTACTACTGTCGATAAGCCAGGTCCACCTTATTAAAAGCCTTATCTCTATTAAAGGGACCAAGTTCGCGAAAAGAAAGTAATCCTTCCATTAGAGGTTTCTGCTTATTCTTCCCCATTGAAGGTTGGGTAGTGTTTGAACAAGCACTAAACTCATAATGACGTAGGTACATATTTATTTTTAGAAATCCGTTTTCATGTATTTCAGAATTCTACGGATATAAAGATTTGTGACTTTGATTTATTTCGTAGAAATGCTTTTTACCATGTTCAAACGAGAGCTTAATCTAGTAATTCTTCGAAATCAGCTTTTCATTTAGTTTAGTAATACCAAAAGTAGTAATACTTAGTATTACTAAAATAAATACACGTTGGTACACGCATCACTTGGGACAGATTGGACAAATGGATTTTTTTTAATGTCCGTAAAAGTCCTTAAAAGATTTTAAGGGAAAACAAAATCCTCAAAATGTTTGGGTTTTAGGGAATTAATTCGAGCGTTTTTTATGGGATTTTTCCTTCTATAATACGTGCGCAAATATCGCATAACAGATTATTGTCAATATAGACAGGAATTTTGTCTATGTTATTTAAAACTTTGTCCTTTGCTATAGGACAGATTTAGAGTGATGCCTATGCCTGTTTATAGAATCAAACCAAACTCCGAGCTTGCAAAACCGCTGGACACTACAAACTGATGTAATAGTACCTAGTGAGTATTCAGGCCCGTGTATCGGTCTAATCCCGCGCCCTAATGAGCCGCCATTTTGTTCACATGACATCTGTCATACCCTTCCCGCGCTTTTCAACGCAATTGGCCGTAATTAGACAATATAATAAAATTGTATAGACCATAAAATGTGCTTCGATGTTATGTGAATAAATAGACGGAATGAATTGAGATCCCAGATGATATTAAGTGGTTATCGCCGCCCATAAACAGCAATATGAGTTTTAGCTTATCTAATAAACACTGTTGTATTAGGAAAACCTGTAATGACAGATGTTATTTGATGTTACATAAATAAAATAAATAATACAATTCAGGTCCTCCTCTACTGAGCCTTGAGTTTTGACAGTTGGTTAAGTCTCTGTTATCATTATAGTGACTTGATGTCACTCACTCTAAATAAATGTATCTAGTACTTTCACTTTGATCATTGTTGAACAAACAAACGCTAGACTATATTCCCCGTTAAGCGTTTGTTTATAATTTATTTATACATTCTGCTATCAATCTACGTTTCCAGTTACGTTACGTTTTCACATTACGTCGATGGTGTCACAAGCACACAGCCAAAGAAACAATCCAAGACCCCAAAACAAACTAGCACGCCGGCTTCTCACGACCAATCTGTCTCGCGGAGCCGTCGACAGCAACAACCCAAGGCACACCTTAAAGGAATAACAGGGTTTTTGTAACATATTGTAATGCCACGTACAGTCGGTCACCGCGCGCCGCCGGCCGGCCCCCGCTCACCGTTAGACCACTCGGACCTACTTTCGCTGCGAGACGCGATACTTATCGCGAGCACGCCATGGCTGGCGGCCGGCGATGTGCTTTTTGAGTCAAACGGTGCATTCTGCCACAGATTATAAATTGTTAATTCGTATTGTAGGTCAGCTGTTATTGGAAACCAGGTGCATCTATGAAAGAAGTAATTCTAACTGAAAGTAATGATATATCTAAATTAACTAACAAGGACTTTTTAATTGTCTTAGGGGGTATTCATGAAAAAAACCCTGTTGATTTTCAGTTTTTAATTAGAAGTTTTTTGAATAGCGTTGTAAATACAAATGTCGTTATTACGGAAATACCTTACAATAAGTTTTTAAATGAGAAGAAATTAAATTATGAATTGAAATTTTTGTGTAACTTGTATAATAATTGTAGTTTTGTTGACATGAATTTTGCATATTTTATACCCAGACATGTTTCTTTGGTGCTATACAAATGTCAAATGATTCTGAAAGAGATTCTAAGACTGGACTACAAAAAGAAATTTTTTGACTACCAGAGAAGTTTGAGTTATCCCCAACACACTCCTACCGTATCGAAAGCCACTCAGACTGATATAGTTCCGTCGCAACAAACTGAAACTGCCGAGTGTTCAAAAAATTTTTTTCGTTTATAAACAGATTCATATATTACATCAGAACTTGAATGGTTTATTATCCAAGTCGAATTTATTGTCGATTAATTTAGAATCATTTGAAAAACAAAATAAATCGATAGATGTTCTTTGTGTAACAGAGCATAATATGGGTAACAATGATTCCGTGCTGTTTAAAATCCCCAACTATTGTCTTGCATCGTCGTATTCACGCAAAAATAGACACGGTGGTTCATGCGTTATAGTTCGAAATTCACATCGTTATAAAAAAATTAAAGATATAAATAATTATTGTGTCCAAAACATTATAGAGTGCTCAGGAATTGAACTTATAGAACATAAAATTTATGTGATTTGTATTTATCGCCCACCTAGAGTTGTAGTTGAAGATGTGGATATATTTTTTAAAATGCTAACTTCTCTTCTCCAAAAATTGGCCTGTGGTAAGAGGAAATTAATCATTTGTGGTGACTTCAATATTGATACATTAAAAAAATCGAAAAATGCTAGATCTTTTATGGAAATCTTGACATCATTCAATATGAAATTAGCACTAAGTGAACCAACGCGTCCTAAATCAGGAACATGCATTGACAATTTTATTTTTAATATCAGAGGCAGTAAGTGTGAAGTGCTCGAGCTCGCGCTATCTGACCACACTGCTCAGGTACTAAGCTGTCCAGTTAAACAAAGTCATCGCCTTAGTCATTGGTTTATTAGAAGACGTGATTATAGTCAAGACAATGTAGACAAATTTAAGCAATGCATTGGATCCTTGACATTCAATGACGTTTTTAATTGTGATAACCCTGACCTTGCATTTGACATTTTTTATGATTTATTTACATTATTCTACAACTTATGCTTTCCGATTATTCAAATTAAAATGACTGCTCATAAACGACCAAAGTGGATCACTCAAGGAATACGAAATTGTTGCAAACGAAAAAGACAACTATTGTGGAAGTATCGTTCAAGTCGTACTCTATCTGATAAGAATAACTTCACTACCCTTTCGTCTAGACTAAATCGTATTATTGGGTTAACACAGAAATCTCAAAATGCGCATTACATCAATACCGCTGTTAATAAATGTAAAGCTACCTGGGATATCATCAATCGCTCAAAGGACAATGTACCCAAAGAAGAAATAATGCAAATAAACACAGACAATGGAGTATTACACGACCCCTTAAGAATAGCCAATGAATTTAATGATTTTTTTACTGAGCAAGTGATAAGAAATTTCCCAACTAAAAACCGCAGCATTATTTCGTCCAAACATCACGGTTCACTTTTTATGGCCCCTACAGTTCCCGAAGACATTCATAAAACTATTATAAACCTTAAAAACACTAACAGCACGGGCTATGATGACGTGTCATCTAAAATAGTCAAACAGGTTTCTTTGAATATATCGAGTGTGTTGAGCCATATAATCAATTTATGTATAGTTTATGGCCACTTTCCTAATAAATTAAAAATAACATTAATTAAGCCCATTTTTAAAAAAGGTAACAGGAATGACATGTCATGCTATCGTCCAATAGCATTAGTGCCAATCATCTCCAAAATAATTGAAAAAGTTATCTATGACAGTATCTATAAATTTTTTGAAAATAACAATTTATTTGCCAAAGAACAAATTGGTTTTACAAAAAAGAAGTCAATAAATTTAGCCATTTATAGTTTCCTACAAAGTATCATGTCAAATATTGATAATCTTACTACAGCATGTGCCCTGTATATGGACCTAACAAAGGCATTCGACTATGTTGATCATGATATACTTTTACAAAAACTTGACGCCTATGGTGTAAGAGGCAATGTTTTAAAACTTTTAGAGTCCTACTTATCCAATAGATATCAATCAACGCAAATTACTAGGTTATGCTATACATCAAAAAAGGAGTTTAGGTATGTTTCAGAACCTAAAAGAGTTAGTGTTGGCGTACCACAGGGCAGTGTCCTTGGGCCTTTCCTTTTCATTATTTATATAAATGAGCTTCCTACAATTTCAAAACATCATACCATCATGTTTGCTGATGATAGCACAGTGATTTTTGCCGGTAAAAAACAAGAGACACTTGAAGTTGAAATTAACAATACGCTCCATAATATTATTCAATGGCTAAATAATAACAATTTAAATATTAATTTGACTAAAACTAACATGACAATTTTTAGGAATAGAGCTATCAGAATGAAAGACATTAATGTACATTATTTAGGACATAGAATTGAAAATGTAGAAACACAAAAATTTTTAGGTTTACATATTGACTGTAGTTTAAATTGGAGGGTCCATATTGAAAATCTGTGTTCGAGGTTAAACCAACATTCATATGCTTTGTATATGTTGTCTAAAACAGCTGACACTGCCACCATAATGACTGCATATCATGGCTATGTAGCATCAATTCTAAGATACGGTGTGTTGTTTTGGGGAAATTCAACAGACAAGGAATCTGTTTTTAAGGCACAAAAGAAATGTGTAAGGGCCATTTGTAAATTAAAACAAACAGATAGTTGCCGAATGCATTTTACTACAATAATTTAAATATTTTGACTCTTCCTTGTATGTATATCTATGAAATAATTGTATTTGTAAAAATGAATAATGATCTTTTTATGAATTTTAGAAGCAAAAGGCTTAAGGGAAAAATCTGTTGTCCACCAAGCCATTCTGCACTATTCAGTGGTAGTATATTTTGCATGGCACCACGCGTTTATAACCACTTGCCCTCAGATATTATTGACATAAACTCTATTGATTTATTTAAAATAAAGGTTAAGGAACTGTTGTTAAGAAAAGCATATTATAGTGTATCTGAATTTTTACGTGACAAAATTTGAGTACATAAAAATCATATCATAACTATTAATTTTGGACTATGGTTTAATAATTCTTTTTCTAAATTTTTTATTTTTGGTAATGTAGACAATAATATATTTATTTTTAATTAACTAAGTATTATTTTAATGAATTTGCATGCTGTTAAGCAGAAACATGGCTGTGCCTTAATTTATACTGTAAACTGTCATCATTATAACCTATGTTTCGCGAATAAATGATTTGAATTTGAATTTGAATTTGTATTATCTCCTCTGTCCCCCTGCTAGGCTTATGAGAAAGATTATGATGTTATTTCTTGTGTGTCCTAAATTATGTCAAGCGGTCTTCCTCTGAACACATCTGATAATCAAATACATAGGTAATAATATTTACAGAATTATTTTATGTTCTTAGCGTTTATAATAAATACAAGTACACAACCACCACCATTTACAATGATGTAACTCTGTATAGGAAGGAAGGTAGGTGAGTTATTGATTGTGACTTTGGTTAGTAGGTTGACATTCTTACACATGTCAATGTCACGTCAGTATTGATTTCTTACACATAACGGGCATCAAGCGTTACATGTAACGTTCTTGAACAATCATGCTATAAATTTAGGGTCGATAGGCAATATTTTCCCAACCGTGTCACGTCAAACGAGGCATGTTTATGGCCAAAAATTATGCCCCCACACTGGCACAGATCTGAATATTTTGAATGCATAGGAAATAGACAAAGAGGTTATTATAAAACCATTATGCCGGAAGTGGTAACGGTCGCGTCGTCACGCACCGCGGAGGGGTCTCAAATGGTTGTTTAATCGATTGTCTGTGTGCCCGCCGCCTGTGGCAGTGACATTTGATTGTGGCGGTAATTTGGCATTTCCGCGAAACCTCCTAACTGAAACGTACCTGATTTGTGTTGGGAATATAGCGAGTGAGCTGGAGGCCTGACGCGCTCGGAGAACGGTCTGGCTGACAGCGAGAGTACCCTAATACGTCAGTACAAACTGAAACTAATTTAAAAATGGTTTACTGAAATTGGTAAATCAAACCAATTATCTCCATCAAGGAGAATAGTGTTAGAACTGTATAAACCAACCAATTTAAATATACTGTTTTAGTAGTTATTTGATCCGTAGTTGGCGCCACTGCCTGTGCCACATTAGTAGTTTTCACTTTGGTGGGATAACCTCTCTCTTGTCTACATGTCGGTACCGTTTGTATACACAAAGTCTGTTTCTCCAATTATATCTAATAATACATATTCAATCCTGTATTATTTCAACTTTCTTCTTTCTTTCATAGAAATGAAATTTAAGCAATTAATTGAGACGTCGTACTTAAAATTATAAATTATATAAACGCTCACAGGCTTATATCCCCGCACTAGGGTTCCCTGTGTCGCATGTCACATGGACCCACACAACCACAATCTCAAACACCCAGCGCACGCGGACGAGTTTCTAAACTGTGTCCCTGAAGGCTACTGCAAGTAGAGCCGTGGTTTGTTTCAGAACGCCCCTAGCGGCGCAGCCTGGCGGCCATCCTGAATATGCATAGCCCGCAGGGCATGTCCTGGCATATATTTATGTGGTCGTATAATTAGCTCGACCGCAGCCTGTACAAACATCTACGAACATTGTACAAACATGTATTTCCGCAACTGAAATGTAAATTCAGTTTTTCTAATTCAAATTATTAGCGCTTATGGTGTTAGCAAGATCTTAATTTTTAAATAAATACTTTCTAAGTTTATTACAAATAAAGCAAATTAATATAAACAATTCGCCCTTATAGTCCGAGATAAGACCTTCCTGAAGATCTGTTCAGGCGTTTGAGGATCATGAAACCATCATCATTACCTGCCATTGCACCAAGTATTTCATTTCACATTTTGCGTAAAATGATTTTTGTACTTATCAGTTTCTAGGATTGTTCTAGTTCTGCCGCCAGACGACACAGGGACGTGTAGCGCGGGTACGTGGACACAGGTTTTGTATTCACTGTATTGTTTAATTTATTATTAGCAGACCTTGTCCCGAATATTACCGCATCATGATCAGCGATCATCCAAACAATACAACAATATGTGGGAACATTGCGTCATACGAATAACGTAATAACAGTCGATAGTTCCACGCCGACTCTCGGGGAACGATAGTGCACCGCCTCCGTTTCGCTCGCGTCCGTAGGTGAGTAACCTCGGAGTCCCACGTGTCCCCCGGGGGGTGCGAGGAGCAACACAGAGTAGCAGTAGAACTTGTGCCAAGTTCGTCCGGAGACTTGATGCACTCGCATTGCCGTGCTCCGCTGGAAGAATTTGGATGCTGGTGAAATTACAGGCGCATAACACGTAACAAGGGGATGTTACGTATCAAGTACGTGTAATAACACCGGCATCTACATTCTTCCACCGGAGAGAATTGCGTCTTTCTCGATGCGAGTTCCTTGGGTCTTCCTATACCTCTGTAAGGGAGGATTGTAATCGTTATTCTGTTGTTTAATGGTGGCAATAACCACTTAACATCAGGTGGACTGTCACCTCATGCCATCATAGAAACCAAATAAAAAAGATGCTTTTGCTTTAAACTTCATCTCAATAAACTTTTATTGCAATATAGATACGGGGTTCAACTCATAAGGCACAAAATGTAGTGTAGACGAATGTATACGTTATACAAGTGAATAAGTTATTTGCATGTTACCGTGAGACGCCCCGAGGCAGAGGGCAAACGAAAAAAAAGTTTAATGTTTTGCTTACTCACTCAAAGCATAAATGCACTATTTGATGCAGTGACTCCGGTCTTACGATATACTTTGTAACGTACCTGAAAATAACATAAACATAATTAACACGTGGTTAAACAGAAAGTTTCAGCAATGTAAGTTCATAGTTTATATATATTATGGAGGAATATCTAAAGAGTTACATCTCGATGGTTCGATGCGAGGCGATTGCGAGTTACGAGGAATTTTGAGTCATAATTTTATAAGTTATAATACGTTACGTTTACACACTCGTACCTCTGCACTAGGATTCCCTGTGTTACAGGTGGCATGGACAAACTCAGGAACACAAGACGCTAGAACAAATTTACGCTTATCACACAGTCCGGATATCGAATCCCGGATCCCTCGCTTCAAAGGCAAGGCTACTACTTACTAAGCGGTCAAGAAAGCAAAAATATATATTTTTTTTATTTAAAATATTTGACCATTTTATTTATTACCAAGAGTTTAAATATTAAAGAAGACAAGTGCGCATACTCGAACCCTACCCGACCCTCCACAGGGAAGTACGGACAAGAATAGGTACCCTAATTGTACTATATATCACACTAATGTTATAACGGCGGAATTTTTTATGTATGTATGTGGGGAGAGTGATGAAAATACACATATGCCTATATAAATTTCGCCTTATATTTATTATTAAGGCAAAAGTTGTATGTATGTGTGTGTGTTTGTTTGTACCACCTTCATGCTCAAACGGCTCAACGGATTAGTCGGTGTAATCTCATGCGCATGAGACGTATCATCCCCGTCTCGGGTGATGGACGCAGCAGGGTGAGTGCGACTCAGTGTAAGATCCACATCATATACCGAGTCGTTACTGTTGTCATGGGCGAGGGTCGCCACTTACCACCAGGTGGGCCCTCAGCTCGTTCCGTCACTAACTCACATAAAGAAAAAGATGTGAATCACTTTTTGTTAACGTAATGTTCGAACGTGCCTACCTGCTCCCTTGTAGGAGTTATTGCAATAATTTAAAAAAATACCTTATCCTGCCTCGTCCCCGCGTGTCCCCGCGTGTCCCCGCCTGCTCACGTGTGCGCTTGTCAAAATAAATTGAAGTGTTTTGTCACAAGCAATGTCCCGAAAATACTTCTGACACAAAACGATTGTCATGCGAAGCGGACCGCGGCATGTACTGGAAGCCGCGCGCGTACTGCCTTTATGAGGCGACGCACACGAACCACTTGAATTGTCTCCTAAATAGCGACAACGGACGATTTTAATTATAAAGAATTGGTCGTTTTTTTACGTAACTTAAGTGACAGGACGAGTTGAAGGGCCACCTGATGTTAAGTAGTTACCTCCGCCCGTAACAACGGCAATGCAACTTAGGTCCTCCCTGACCGAAGTATGAGAGACGGGGATATTATGTCTCATGTGCCTGTAATTTCACTAGCACCCACACCCTTCCGCCGGAATACAACAATGCGAACACTACTGCTTAGCGGAAGATTACCGTGTGTGGAGGCAGTACTTCTCCGGGAGAATTTGCACAAGTACTGCTTGCACAATACAAAAATCGTGCAAGCAGTACTACTTGTGCGTGTGGGGACCGTGTGGGGGTTCTGGCGGCACTAGCCTACGGCCGCGGGCGACATGGACCCAAACTATAATGTAAAATAGTATTCTGATGTAGTACATGAGATACGTGGTGTTTAACGAGTGAGGTGAGGTGCGGCGAGGGGCGGTGAGGTGCAGGGGCAATTCTTATGCAAAGCGAATTGTTCGGAGCTAACGACATGTGCGGCCGCGCCATGTGCGGGGGGCGGGGGGCGGAGAGACTTGTCAACGAGATACATCTTTTTTATTTAATACAACATTAAATTTAAAAAAAATTGTGCATACATAGTACCTGGGCAACCGAGCTTCGTTAGAAATTTTATTTTTTTGTGATTATCAATCTAGTACCACTAAATTTTACGAAATATAAATGAATTTTTTGTAAAAATATGTGTTTTTACATGAAATACAATAATACTACAGGTAAACTTAATCATCAAAACTCTATCTGAACACAAACTTTCATCCAGACCGATAGAGCCGCGTCCGCGCCGAGACACGCGAAATAAATATATAACTAAATATACAAGATTTGCTCGTTGAAGTAGTAAGATAAATAAAGATCAATTGATGCAAACAAACGTGTGCTTAATCATCAACTGGGTACAGCTCGTCTGGCTGACAGGAAACATCTTCGTAAGTGTCAGGAGAATCCGAAAAAATTGTCATACAGCCAAACAGTGGAGCTCCTCTAGAGTAATTTTTTTAGTCATAATTCATCCAGGTAAAAATAAAATTTTATAAAATATCATTGATCTGGTTCCATAGTAAAAGCGTTGCATAGTTTGTGGCTAGATGGCGCCGTGAGAACTCTCCATTTTGACTCCTTCAGTAACTATGGGAACGCATAAGTAATATTTCGGGGCGTTTCAATAGTTTATTTCTGTTTACGGAATTATAATATAATATAAACAGCAAGGTACAATGCATGGTGGCAGTACCGCGCGTTCCGCGGCCCCGCGCGTCGGAACCCTGCCGCGGGCGCGCATGCTCCGCCAAACGTCCACTGTACACAGATCACTCACGTTTATAAACGATTTTGCCATAGACATACTATGTGAGAAGGTACTAGACGCGCAGTGTCGCGGTCAAGTTGCTCGCGTTTGTATTCGAGTACCCTCAGATTCCCTACGCGTCTCCCGGGCGGCGCGGCAGTAACAACCTAAAGTGGCACACGGTGACACTTTGATGAGAGGACTTGAGTCGTGTTATTGTTATTTATGGGGTAATTAACATCGGGAAACAGCTGAGAGGTAGACATTTTGCAGTTATTAAACCAAATTCAAAACTTTCTACCTGTGCAACGCACATAAATATTATTTTTAAAGATTTTCGGCACGAGGTTGCAGCTCGTGAGGTGCAGCAACATACAGCGGTCATCGTCGAGAGAGGTGACAGTCTACTTTGCTTTTAAATTCAGAACACATATTGGACTCGAATTTGTAACAGACCAAATTCTCACTAATATTATGAATGCGAAAGTGAGTTTATTCGCTTGTTGCTTTCACGATTAAACCACTAAAACGATTTTCAAAGCTACATTATCAGCAAGTACAATAAAATAGGCAGTATCTTATCCCCGTATTCCCACGGGAACGGGAACTACACGGGCGCAGCAATTAATAAATAATTGTACATACTTATAGGCGACAGGTTACAGACAGAGATTTGGTTCTAAACTTCGCGTCTAGAACGAGAGTATACAAGTCTATGAATTTTCCATTAAAATCCTTGTTTACTTAGTATGTCGTAGAGGTACACCGGCTCACACCCGGGTGACGTCACAACGCCTTCCGTCGCACAAATGGGTTTTACATGAACTAAATATCAACTGTATCACTACCTAGAATTTTCTGAGCAACATTTTTTCTTTCTGAAACTTCTCCTGATAACAAACACAACAAACAAAGAATTATCAAATTTAATCCAGCCGTCCACGCGTCGCCGGCGCCGTGTCCGAGGGTAACAGGCATCCATTTATATATATAAAAGAATTAAGATTAAACTCTGTGGAGTGGGAGCTTGGCCCATCCACTCTCGTTCGCCGAGAGGACGGGCCCCGGGCCCCGGGCCCCGGGGTCCCTGCGTCACGGACGCAGACACATTAGACCTGACATTACTCGCACTCGCGCTGCAGTACAAAGCACTCAACCACTCGAGGCTGTCGCGGCGCTCACCCGCTCACACACACACCCACCTCGGCCGGTGTCTCCTTTGTACTAAGTGCACGTTACAATGTACGTACCACTTGCAGTTAGCGATTGTGATTTAGAATTCCGCAGCTTGATGTGTTTGAATTAAAAATACATTAATTTCGTAAATGGTATGTGATTAATTAGCATAATAACAAAACGTTTACACACTCATACCTCTGTACTAGGATTCCCTGTGTCACAGGTGGCATGGACAAACACAGAGACACAAGACAACCACCCAAGACCCGAGAACAAACGTCATGCTCACCACACAAAGTGTGCCCCGGCCGGGAATCGAACTCAGCCCCTCGCTTCGAATACTACCAACTAAGCCCGAATGTTTGTAAGTATGGATGGATGTTTGTTACTCAATCACGCCAGAACGGCTGAACGGACCTGGATGAAATTTGGCACAGAGATAGATTATAGTCTGGAATAGCACATAGGCTACTTTTTATCCCGGAAAAATGTACGGTTTCCGTAGGAAGTCCAACCGCGGGGCGAAGCTAGTATTACATCAGAAACGTTATTCTTTTAAACGAGACACGTAGGTAGACAAGCGAAGCATTGGATATAATATAGTCTGGTTGAATAAGTACAGTCAACGGCGCAATAACTGAAACAGTCAAGTGGGAGTGTCGCCTCGGAGCGACTCTCGGCGACCCCGGGGCCAGGTCACACGCGCACCGCTCCGTGCTGTGACGTCGCTCTGCTCCACGACGAGCAAGATCTACTGTAATATCTGTTTATATTTCACTATTAAAGTCCCTTTAGTTTCTTTCTTGCTTATTCTTCCCCATCGGGTCGGACAGGGTTTGAAAACTTAGTTTTAAGAACGCATGATCTTGAAGCCACTTATTTATTTGAAAAAAAAAATGATGATTCCTAGTATTTTTGAAGAATTCAACGGAAATCTATATTTTATCTCGTTGCGCCCCCCATTTTGAGGCGGGATCGTTTCATACCCTTGTAATTGTACCGGTACCCACACCCTTCCACCGGAACACAGGAATACGAATGCACCACTACTTAGCGGATTGCCAGGTGTGGAGGCAGTACCTCTCCGGACGAACCTGGCAAGTTCTGCAGCTACTTTGGGTTGCTCCCCGCAACCCCCGGGGGACACGGACACACACACACACGGGACCCTAACCTAACCTACGGACACGAGATGGTCCCCCATGTAGCTAACTTCATCCAAAATAATACTGCCTCCACACCCGGTAATCCCATCGGAGGGTGTGAGTGCCGGTGAAATTCCAAGCACTTATGATGTTACGCTCTCTTGTCACAGTGACGAGTGACGAATGCAACTTGAGTATTACTATACTGCAGTATAGGTGCGACAGTAACCATTTAAGGCAGGGCCCTGCGTTAAATAGCTCGTTGTCAGTTTATTCACCTATAAAAGCAGTAATTTTGCGCGGAGTATCTCACGGACTGTACATAGTATTATCTGGTCTGTCTTGGGGGTCGGCGCCCGGGGGCGATGCACTCCCAAGGTCGTCTGGCCAGGGTCCTCGCCCCCGAGGAAAGTTTCAGGCTCTTTGTGAATACAACTATTATAATTTTCCATCTGCGATTTAATCAGAGCCGTCACCAACATGACCCTGGACCGAATGGTAATCATACAACACGATATAATAGGTAGACCTGCACAGATGTATTGGGTGTGTGAATATGACTCCGCCCTTTCTCAACAGATGTCGTTTTTAGTATTGTTTACGTGTACTAATAAATGACCATACTTGTATTCGATAGTACTGAATGTCAGCTATCTAACGCATTTTATGATATTTGGTTGAAGTGTAAGCAACAATTGTTTTCACCTTTTCGAAAATGTCGGTTTTTATTCCAAATAAACGTCATTTGCGGGAAGTGTTATTACATTATTTTATTGCGAAGAAAACTGCAGCGGAAACTTATCGTTTGCTTGTGGAGATTTATGGTGAGCATGCTCCGTCTAATACAACTTGCAAGGAATGGTTTCGACGATTTCAAAATAACGATTTTAGTACTGAGGATAAAGAACATGGAAAACCACCAAAAAAATTTGAAGATGCTGAATTGGAAGCATTATTGGCGGAAGATTCTTGCCAAACTCAATCAGAATTAGCTGCAGCATTAAATGTTGATCGTTCAACTGTTGCAAAGCGTTTACAAATGATGGGAATGATTCAAAAAGCCGGTGACTGGGTTCCACATGATTTAAAAGAAAGAGACATGGAACGTCGGAAAACCATTTGTGAAATGCTGCTTCAAAGACAGCAAAGAAAAGGATTTTTGCATCGGATAGTCACAGGAGACGAAAAATGGATACACTACGAAAATCCTAAACGCAAAAAAGCTTGGGTGAAACCAGGCGAACCAGGCCCATCACAGCCAAAAATAAATATTCACTGTGCCAAGGTCATGCTCTGTATTTGGTGGGATCAGAAAGGTATTGTATATTATGAGTTGCTCAAACCCTCTGAAACTATTAATGGAGAAGTTTACCGACGACAACTAATGCGTTTGAAGCGAGCCATAGAAGAAAAACGACCAGAATGGGTGAATAGACATAACAAATTAGTTCTTCAGCATGACAATGCCAAACCGCATACCGCAGAAGTCGTAAAAAGATATTTAGAGGGACAGGACTGGGAAGTGTTACCCCACCCGCCATATTCACCAGACATAGCTCCTTCGGATTACCACCTATTCCGGACGATGCAGACAGACCTTACTGGAGAAAAGTTTACTTCATGTGAAAGTATCAAAATTTGGATTGACAACTGGATAAGCTCAAAAGACCAGGACTTCTTCCAGCAAGGAATACGAAAACTACCTGAACGATGGGCGAAGGTTGTAGCTGCAGATGGAGCATACTTTCAATAATTTTTTTTTTAATTTTGTAAGCGAACAAATGTGTTTTATTTTGACAAAAAGGGGCGGAGTCATATTCACACACCTATTAGAACAATGAACGGTCTCATCGCAAGCGGCTAAGGGGACTATAAGGGGTCTAGCCAGTTCTCGCGTCCGTAGGTGAGGAAGGACCCGTAGATGGTGCTAAAAGAGCAACTAAAAGTAGCAGTAGAACTTGTGTCAAGTTAGTCCGGAGTACTGCCTCCGGACCTGGTAATCAGTGGTGCTCTCGCATTGCTAGGTTCCGGTGGAAGGGTGCGGGTGCCGGTGGAAGTACAGGCGCATGAGATGTTACATCCCGTCTAGGGTGACCGGCATTACGCAATGGTTTTTTTTTTTCCAACTTTGGTTTTCTCATACTTCAGTTCGTGAAGAACTGAGTTATATTGTTGTTGTTTATGGGCTGCGGTAACCACTTAAAACTTAGGCCACCACCTCGTCCCGTCAAATTAATTAATTGTATAAAAAACCTATCTACGTGAACTCGCAGTGGTGTGTTTTTATTTGAAGGCTGTGGGTGCGGGTGTAACTGGAGTGCACAGACATGAGGAGTTACATTTTAAAGCCGTAGAGTGACGTAACGCTTTGTGACATGCATCCTCAACAGTCAAGTCCTCATTAAAAAAAACCAGCCCCAATCTCAACATAGCGCGGGCACTAGGTATACATATATATATTTTTTATAATGTAAATACTTCTATATAATACATATTAGCGCCCAGACAGAACAAACGTGTATGTTCGTCACGGATGCTTGTCCTCGGTGGGAGTCGAACCCATGACCACAGCGCAGAAGGCAGAGCTGTGCTGAAAATCAGCGCTGGATATCCCATTTACCCAGCACATGCACATGCACATGCACATGCACATGCACATGCACATGCACATGCACATGCACATGCACATGCACATGCACATGCACATGCTGAGCACAGAGCTTTTCTCGCAAGCGCTGCATGCGGCAGCGATCCGCCGAGGCAGGACTTTTTTATAATATTTATTTTTTCTTCTTTTTTTATTATTTTAATTTTTATGTATTGTGATTTGTTGTTACAGTTTGCGAGAATTTTTCTTTCTTTCTTTCCGAGCTACTACCAACTGAGCTGAGGCCAGTGAATCAAAAAATGTTTTACGGTCGCTGTTCGGGCAGAGGGTCCCCCGGGGCACCGCGCGTCACGCTCGTCACGCCCCAGTGAGAGCCCTAAAGACGCAGCGACCCCGTTCATAAAGGTCGTCGGTTCTATTCCAGAACCTTTGTTCTACGCACGATGGCTGTCCAATTGTGAATACTTTGATTGTTGTCATCGCCATGTTGGCAAGTTCATTGTCCCGCCGCACTGTGGAGCTGGTCCCTGGTACTAAACTAAACAAAACTTATTTATTTATTCAAGTCCAAGTCCACTGCCAATTTTTAACAGAGTTCAAAACAGGAGGAGGTTCTATTTTCCAGTGTCTATATATCTTTTTATGTATTATATGTTCAGTGATTCTGCCGCCATCTATAAACCGATTGGGAAAAATCTTTTTTTTTTTTTAAAGTACATTTGCTTTCACGTTGGTCCCATACAATTTTTATGAAAATCGCTTCAATAGTTTGGTTGTTGAATCAAAAAAATTGGAAAAAATATGACATCCAAGACGAAATGCGTATCGTGCTACTTTATTGAAAAGTATTGAATCTCCTCGGCCACATTACCAGGTGTGGCTGTAGTGCTTCTGCTAGTAAACTTGGCACAAGTTCTACTGCTTCTTCCCGCACCACCCGGGGGACTGAGGGTCTCTACATAGTCCCCCAATATGATAGTTCTATACGCGGCACCATCATGCACTCTGTGACTCCGCAACCATCCTGGCAGCCTCGGCGTGTTGGCGCCCCGCGAATATCCGATAGCGCATTCAAAGTCAAGACACGTACACCCGACTCGATCACTAACAACCTACATACAGCTATCTCTGTTACTCGCAATGTGTGGGAGGGAGCGCAAATGCTGATTGTATCATGTAGAATTAGGGTCTGTTTAGTGAGTTCGACAACTTCACAATAATTAATGTAAGACATGTTTTATGTTCGTATTTGTTATGCCCTGAGCTCGTTCGTGCTTCTAAGGGCATACAATTTGTCGATCCCAGCTGAATTTTCGGGCGGAGCGAAAATGAAAAAATAAATATTATTATAATTTCATAAATTGCTGTCCGCGTACGATTGACCATTTGTTTTTCGCGTAACCCTATTTTTTTATTGCTGTCTTTAATAAAAGTACACTTATTTAATCCTGTGCCATCTATCTGCCAGTGGAAGTCTCGTCAAAATCGGTCCAGCCGTTTCGGAGATTAGCCGGAACAAACAGACAGAGATTACATAAACAAAAAAATGTTCTAAGTACCGTATATACATTCAAATGTATTTAATAACAAGCTGTCAACGCGAACTCTACATTCCAAGATACCTCCAGTCACCACCGATGAATTTTTAACTAACTTAAAAAAGAGGTGGTTCTCATTCAGCTGTATGTGATGTTTTTTATTTAATTCCTACCAATTTCTCCGGCAAATGTTGTCTGATTTGGATTATTTAAATTTGAAAAGGTGTGCCGAGGTGGTCCCATAAAATTTCCCGAAGAAATTGCACCCCAAGGAACATAACATGCCCGTTAATATATATTTTAGTAAACGTAGACGGTTCCCTCGCCGCTAACCAGACAAATGTACATCATTACTCGTCTGAAGGCTTGTAGCCATCATCCCCGTTACACTCATCGCGGGGAATGTTTTATTCTTCAGGAAAAATATTAATGAAGCCATTCGTTCTCATGTTGTTACGTTATCTAGAAATAATCCTTAGATATTTTCGCTTAGCTTGTTATGTTGGCGGGAGATATATCCCTTGGGTAGCTGTTCGTGGGTTTCCTACGTATAACATAATACTTCCAGCAAAACCTTATCAACTTACTGGAGTTTGATTTCCATGGCAACATTGCTATGACTCACAAAATTTATGTAATGTATTGTAAAACGAAAAATAATCGAAACAATACTTTCAAAGTAGCAAAACACGCAATTTCGTTTACTTGGATGACATTTTTGCCAGTTATTTTGATTTAACAACTAAATTGAACCGATTTTGATAAAAATTCTATGGGACCGATCAGAAAGCAAATCATTTCACATAAAATACTGTTTATATACAATAGTATAAAGTTTTGGGGTAGATTACCTAAAGTTAAACAGTTAAACCCTATTTAAACAAAAATTTCATCCAAATCGTTAGAGCCGCCGAGATACGCGAAATAAATACATATGCAAGAATTGCTCGTTTAAAGTAATAAGATATTACTAGGTATAGCATCAGTAATTGACTATAATAACCTAAAAGTTTTACTTTCAAGAGGCGTGCGCCGTGGCGACCCACATACCGCGGTGTGAACACATTCTAAACATTTTAATTCACAAATTATTCAGACTGGCAACACCATTGTCCCGAGACCGTTACATCATTGAACTGACACAAATGGTCGGAGAACTGTTTTATAACAAAAGGATGGTCGTTAGCTCTAGTTTAGTGGTTTACACGCAGGGGTAATGTACCCTGTGCCTTCGCCTGCCGCGTTCTCAAGCCGCCCAAAGGCATCCGACATGGCTAAACGACTAGTACAGCCGGGACAGATATCTTAAATTGCCGTCCGAGGCACGGAAGCGCTGTCACCCATCAATCTTCCAACAGGGCTTAGTTTATATAATCTGTAAGGAACCCATGGAAGGTCGGGCAGGGTTTGAACAAGCGCTAAACTTAGTTTTAAAAACAGATGATTTCGTAGGTACATATTTATTTATTAAAAAAAAAATATTTTTCCAAGTAATTTTTAAGAATTCAACGGAATCAACGTTAGCATGCCGGAGGCCTTCTGGCTAGTAAACTCCTGCATCAACTCTAATCGTTTACTCCAATGAGAGACCTTTCGAGACCCTGCAACTAGTTAACAGTTTGCAGTATATTCATATTGGTATCGCAAACGTCCGGTCCCGTTTTTTAGTTTAAAAATAAGTCCGTATCAAATTTGCTTATTAAAATTGTAAGTATCGTGGTCATATCGATTCGTATTACTTGACAAATGGCCTCGCCGACGCAAAAAGTACAATTTCGTCTTGTTTTTATGTCGCCTCGTATCGCAGACTTGTTTTTTGAAACCGTTTTTGATGAAGTTGTTGAACGCGCGGAGTGCTACAGTTGATGATTTACTTTGTAAGCGTTTCGAATACGAGATTACTTGCGAATTATATTGAAAGAAAGTCATTTGAGTTTTGGTGTATCATTTTAATGTAACTTGAGCATTACGAGTAAAATAAACTGTAAATGTATTTGCAATACGTCGAACAACAGGTTTTTTAAGTAGCACTTTCTCTTTTTCTCTTTAGTAATCAAGTAATACTTTATCATATAATTATTTAAGCCACGGACGTGGAGAAATTGTGAGAACCAATATATTTATAAAAACTTGTGGATAATACATCCCGATTACATGCAAATTATCCAATTACATGAGCACGAAAACTTTTACAATTACAATTACGATTAAACAATGCATCACCATGTTTGTAAACCTTTATTGTTGCTGCCTTCAAAGGCAGAATACATGACACTATATCAATATATTTAACATCTACTTGTTTGCATGACGCCAAGCAACAAATATATCTACTGGTACTTGCACCATGTTCGCGAATATGTAATACTAGACAGTGGTTCTGGTTTCTTTACGAGGGGGTTCTTTTTGTTTCATTCCGTCCGGGTTGGTTGGAACATACGTAAACTTAAACGAAAACAGACTAATTTAACATATCTGTGTGCATGTAATGTGCCTAAGAAGGACCTGTAACACGTTATATGCTCTTCTTCTTATTTTTGGCTTTTTGTGTCTTAAGCCACACAAATTCTGCCAATGTCCGAGTTAATGTACTTTCGCAAGTTTTTCTGCATTAGGGTTAATTGTAACAAAATATATCATCCCCGTCTCGGGTGACGGACGCAGCAGGATGAATGCGACTCAGTAAAGATTTGTATCTCATACTGAGTCGCGTTACTGTTGTTGTCATGGGCGAGGGTCACCACTTACCATCAGGTGGGCCCTCAGATCGTTCTGTCACTCATTCAAATAAAAAAAATATGGCCAATTTATTTCGGAGAAGTGCGTTATATGCTCACGAATATATTTACTTGTGTGTAAAATTTGACGTGTGATTAATTTGACTTTGACATCATTTGTATAAAGATGATGCAATTTATAATGACATATATTTAGAATATATATGAATCATCGACTCGGCCCCTTCGCTAGCAAATCGTTCTACAAATTCGATTAGGGCCTCTCGCAGTTGCAGACTGTGCACTGCGGACTCAAATCTCCAACAGCTTAGAAACTCGGGAAACTTAATAATGTGAAGTGAGAACTATGCACTGTGTCTACCAATTGTACGTGGTTTGATAAATTAGCTAGCATGTAGTTAAAGTATTAATCTATAGAATTTCTGAGATAATTTTTTTATTTGTTGGTAGGAAAACCAACGGCGGTAACCTTTGATAATTATAAGAATCGAAGCCAATTAAAAATTCGCGGTCTGAAATAAATAGATAAGCAACTTCTCAGTACTGCACAACAGGAAGTTATTGGGCAAAATGTTATATATTTTAATTTATATGTTATTGTAAAACCCCGAACTTGGGTTAGTCTAACATTTTCCAGTAAAACCTAACATTTGCCATCTCTTAATGGTGAAAGTCCGAACTGCAGTACGATTATAGTTAATTTCTGACTTTTACCACCATTCAATCGGTGAATCTTAGGTTTTATCTCAGAGACGGTAATTGTTGACATATATACATGTCCTAACCTTAGGCTAGTACTCTCTGGGCGCGTATGCAGTCAGGATGGGGCGTCTTTTCGCACTTCACCATCTGTTCTACCTGTGTCTCTCATCGTTGGTTAGGGCAAAAAGATAATATTAATAAAATTCTATCAATGTATTTTTTTAATTTAACCAAAATAATTATTTTGACTTTTACACCCCAAGTCATTGTATGTATTGTATGTGCACATAGTTAACATGACAAGTCAATTTCAATCCGAATTCGATGTTTGGTTTATTAAGACTATTTTTTTAGAATATTTAGAGAAGCGAGGGTCCCGGGTTCGATTCACGGCCGAGGCACACTTTGTGTGGTGAACATGAAGTTTGTTCTCAGGTCTTGGGCGTTTATCTTGTGTTTCTGTGTTTTTCCATGCCATCTGCTACACAGGGAATCCTAGTGCAGAAGTATGAGTGTGTAAACGTTTATTTATTTGTTTGTTTAATAGTTACATCGCCTTAGTATTTTCAATAAATGCGATAAAGCAAGAAATGATGAAAATCGATAACTAAACCCATCGATACATTCCCCTCCCTATTTCTATTCATAGACTCGATTTGGGAATTGCTTGGTTGCCGACTATGCGCTAGTTGGCCCAAACTTAGCCGAACTGTATGAGTGAGTAATCTGCGCTTACACTGAACGGACTAACTTAATCAGAGCGAGTGAACGGTGTGCCCGATTATAGATTAGCGCATAGCGAGAGTAGTCGGGGCTGTTTGTGTGGCAGCCGCCGCGGACTCCCATTTGCAGGCATATTTTATGCCCTCACTACGATTTCTATTTATTCGATACAAACGAGTATTCTGTAAATATAAATTGTTTTGAATAATTATTTAAAATAAAATGTTCATATTACGAAAATGTACAACGATACAATACAAACCCTCTACTTGGTGTAATGGTAAAGAGCTGATAATCTTGAAACGGGTGAACCAATTTTGATAACTAAGAACCCGCTTTAAATAAAAAACCGCACCCCTCTTTTTGCGTTGGGTATTTATTCAAAATGATGTTGGAATTTTCAAATCACCCGAATGCCAACAAAAACCGAATACCGAAACTTGGGAAAGCTCCATTCAAAACCCCTAAACGGTTACCCATTGAATTACTAACCGGGCGGATAGTTGCTTAACTTAGATGAGCCGTGAAGTGTAAGGCAAGCTTCGCCACGAGCGGTCGATGGCTCAAGAGTGCTATAGCCAGAAAAATAACCATTAAAAATAGCGCTTGTTCTCTGCGCGGGAAATTTTCTCGCCGGGGTTTTATCAAGTTTCAATTATAAAGAAAAAATATATACTCTGCTCCATTAAAAAGCGCAATATTTTAACGATACGGTGTTGCGTGCATTTTTCCGACTAGCGCATCACAATATTTTTTATTGTGTTTCGATATTGCCAGCGTAAAAGTTATATATGTATTACAAATATTAAAAAAATGATGCGGCCGGAACTACATGTACAGAATCCATTTAGGCTAAGTATTGAGTTTCATTCTTCCTTTGGGCAAAGAAAGTTTTTTTTTAATACCGTTGCACGCGCTACCACAAACGGTGTCTAGGTACTTGGTGCTACTAGATATAATTATTATGCTATTGTTATGCAAACATTCGCGGCGGTTTCTTATGCCTAGACCTAGTCTCGATTCGATTGCTCAGTTGACAGAATTAGGTTAGATAGGTAAATTAATGTCACTTGCCTCGATAAAACCACGAAGTTAGTGGTACAGGGGGGCTGGTTGTGTACAACCGTGAAGGTATCTGACAGTCGGTCGGCTTTCACGGTTGTACAGAATTATTTGGGTAGATTTAATGTCAACGTGGGGTAGATTAATCTTGACGTTACCAAATGATGCTTGGGATCTAAAGGAATATGAGTTTGAGTTTAACATCAAGATAGACTGCCATGTTTCTGCCTTAACTACTTGTTGCAATGATCTGACCAATTATCAGAAAACTGCTGCAACAGTCGGATGATGTCACTACTTGTGAGATGGAAACTTATAAATTAAACATACTGGGGTTGGACTCTTCTTTTAAACGAATAATGCTTGTGTTTTACAATATACGAACAAAACAGCTTTTATCGGTTTATTAATAAAAGGCTTATATATTAATAAAAATGGTTTAGTGACACGAAAATACTTTTGCCCCGGCCCTATATTTTGTAAGTTACTCCTTCACGCTCAAATGGTTTACGGATTTGAATGAAATCAGGTACCAGAATAGGCTGTTTGATCCCGGAAAACGCTTTGTTCCCTTAGTTTGGCCAACTACGGGTAAAACCGCTGGGCGTAGCTAGTACCTATATAAATAATACTAACCCGCGATATTCCGGGATAAAAAATAGCCTATATGTTAATCCAGGATAAAAACTATCCTGGTACCAAATTTCATCCAAATCCATTGAGCGTGAAAGAGGAATAAATATACAAACATACACACACACGCACATACATACAAACTTTCGCCTTATAATATTAATGTGATTAGGTTTGCCGTTATTTTGGTGTACCTTTTTATTTACGGTAAGTAGTTCGTTCAACAAAACTAACTTCATTGATGTGACTCAACATAGAACGTGGTGTTGCACGCGCCGTTACAAATACATCGCGTCAGGTTTTTACTTTCCCAAAGCGATCTCATGAATTTTGTCCCAAGAGTTTATTCAAAACCTTTAGTGGAGCGTGAGGGTACGGGGATATCGGTAATGAGTTTGCGTTTCAGCACGTACTTACGTGGGTCCATTGTCATACGATACGGGAAAAAGTCGGACGTAGTTATTTATGCGATAGTATGAGTGAGCTTAGTCCAGTAACAGTATCATACAGTATCGAAAACAGCCCGAGTCAATTTTTCATGCAAGTAACCATTACCATGTTCAATATGTTCAAGCCAAATGAGAGGAGATTCATATAAAATTTCTGACCTACAACATTAGATGCATGCTTTTGCTTTATAAAAGCTTGCTAACAATCGTGGTTACTAGATTTATTTTAATTTCTTATTTATAAACTAATGTAACATAGACCTCATATATCACAGCGATGTTATTTTGTATAAAAACTCAATAAATATCTAAGTTATTGTTTATATACATCATAGGTTTCAAATATAGGCTAAGGTAATTGCAATGACAAACTAAGAAAAGATGATGAGATAATATAAATTACTATTTAATTCCACTATTACGACATCCACAATTTTTTATTAAACACGTGACGTTTCCAAGAAACTTCTGAGAATTTAATATTTTTTTATAAATGAATACTGAGTTTGAATCGTTCGTCTAAATAGTATGTCGTGTTCCGTGTGACAACGGAAGCGCACTCAAACGCAGCATCGTAGACATATTGTTGCCATTTAAATAACTACCAAATTGCGCGCCAAGTGTTGTAATTTAGTTGTTTTTATTTATTTTGCTTTTATTTTCGCGTTGCCGAGCGTTGTTCGTGCAAAATATAAATCGGAGAAGTTTAGTTTAAACGGAAAAATATTGTTTTGCTATCCCTCTGATGTTTGGACTTTTTGAGGAATTTCTACAGTAAAACGTCATGAAATCGTGTGTTAGTCTACTTGTTAGGGTATTGTTGCACACTGCAAAGTATGTCTGTCTGTCCTGCGTTCAACAAACATCAATCAAACATCTTTTAAGCCCTTAAACGTAGAGGGCAGAAATTATCACAGAATATCCATCCCATGGATGTATTAAAGACAGGAAGATTGGTAAGTAGACCGTGGACCGCTTAAATTAACTATATAAGCCCGCCGCCCACTATATTCGTATATTTCCCGAAGGATATTCACGGGTATGGTAAATACTTTTCATCGGGTAAAATGAAGTGCATCAAAATTATCATTGAAATGATCGAGCCTGTTCCGATGGGCAATGCTGATTGTTCTCGGGTCAATACTGCAGTGCAGTTAACAAATAGGACCGTTCATTTCCCCGCCGAAAAGCCTGTCATAATGACAGTGACAGCGACGCCTTTGGCGTAATTGACAGATATGTTACGCGTTCAGAACCGTCTCCCACGACAATTAACGCAGTGGGATGTTAAATGTATGTATAATTTGGTTGTTTATCAAAAATCAACATAATCTTTATTATAATGAGTACGAGTCATTTATTTTGTCCGTAGGATCATTCGTGACTACGTGGTAATGTCGTGGGACAAATGAAAATGTGAATAAATCAAATTAATTACATATTTTATGTATCCCGTATTAATTTCATGGTTGAGAAATTGAACATCCCCTTAAATACAGCACATCTGGTCATCCTTATCTTAGGGGGTAGATACAATATAAAAAAACTTTCGTTCTTAGTGAACTGCTATCGATCAGTAATTCAAAATGTGAACTTTTAAGATGGCGTCTGCCAAACGTACAACAAAAAAATAAGGAACAACAATAAGAATAAATTAACTTACGATAATTTTCTTTAAATACGTAGTTAAAATACCGCGGAAGCGTCGTAGCAATGTGTAATTTATCAACTGCATTGCGTTGCAGTAGTCGCGGAGTATAAATTGGTTGAATCATTTCGTTGCCGTTGCCTTTGTTAACTTTATAAGTATTGCGTGCTGGCACAGATTACGCAAAACGAATGTATTTTGGCTCTTCGCTTTACAAGGCACAATCACAAGGTCTTTGTTTGTCTGTGCTTTCGAAATTGTCGACTTTATATAGTTTAAGTTTAGTACCCAACGGTAAAGAAAACTACGTGGGCCCGATTCCCCGCCAACAACAACATTTGTGAAACGAACATATGTTTGTTATGTGTCTGGGTGTTAATATATGTATGCGTGTACGAGAGACTGATTGAAAAATCCAAAATAAAGACCAGAGTTCTTCTCTTCCACCTCCTCTCACCCTTGGGGTACACCTATCATAATAAAAAAGAAACATCCAAACCGGTGGACAGCAGTTGAAAAAAACTCAGGACAGGAAAATAAAATTTTAATACAATTTCTATGGGACCAATAAAAAAAAATCCTAATCGGTCGATAAAAAAGTAGTACATTCATAAGTGGTGTCTGTCTATATGTATTCTGACATCCATAGTACAAGTACTACGCTTCGTTTGAAGCTAGATAAAGGCGCTATGTGAATTGTCCATGCATATTTCTTTATATTGCAAGCTGCAGTATGAGTCCGTGACACACTGCTGATGCCGCGTGCTATCGGGGCTGAGTCATAGTGAACTGCACAGTTCGTCATCTGGTGATTCAGATACAGCATCCAGTTTTATGATTACTTTATGACAAGAACGTACTCGCTAAACTTGAACAATGTAAGATAGATATAATATATTACAATCTGTAGGACCTACAGAATAGAATAGTACCTGGGCGATTCGAGCTTCGCTTGTTTTTTTGTATAAAATGGTTTTTTTATGTGAAACTTTTTTACAAGTACAACAATTATACAGGTAAATTTTTCACTCAAATCGTTAGACGAAAATAAATAAATAAAAAACGCAAAATTAATATATGTATTATTATTAGAGGGTAGTTGATAGTATTATATTACTAATGAGTGCGTATTAAAACCAAGTGTACACCATATCGTTCCTACGAGGCTATAAATGAACATAAATTGGGCCAGCTAATACACATTTAAACTGACTCATTCGTACCCTGTCGCAAGTCATGAACACGAACAACCCACACCCAAGACCCAAGGACTAATTTTGTGAATCACATTTTACCCCAAAGATCGAACCCGGGATCGGAAGTTACTAACTTTTTTAGCTCCTTACGCCTCCTTAGCATAGTTGGTAGTAGCCTTCAGAGCGAGCGGGTTCGATTCCCGGCCGGGACACGCTTTGTGTAGTGAGCATGAAGTTTGTTCTCGGTTGGGTGTTTGTCTAGTGTTCATGGCATGGAAAAGTACGTACATGGCATCTGCGACACAGAACAACTTTTTCACAATCATAACCCTACACTAGGATTCCAGGGGAATGTAAAAGTTGTTATTATGGAAAAAAACTGAGCCGAAGCCGACGGTGTGTAAATAAACTCGTTACGACGTGGAATTACCATAACAGTGAGCTGCTCACGTCTATTTGAGCCACCACCTCCCCCCAAGGGGTAGGCAGGGCCGGGGAGACCACATGCGTTTGTTATTGTTTACGTTAAACTGCTTGTAACCTACAGAACACTTTTACGAGGGACTTTGTTTGGCATTGAGAACGAGCTGACGGCCCACCTGATTAAGTGGTTACCACCGGCCATAGACAACAGCAATCGACTCGGGTCTCCCCTACCGAAGTATGAGGAGACAAGACGCATTGTGTTCTTGTCTGTTTCCCCTCTGTTCCTTAACTTAACAAGTAAGATTAGCTAAAGCATGGAAACTGACTATAATGTTGACATATGTGTTTGTAATGTGCCTAATGAGCTAATGTGACACGTTACATGCTCACGAATATGTTTACTTGTGTGTGTAAAATTCCTTCATGTCTCAAGTATCGTTTGCACAATGTACACACACAAGTAAACATATTCGTGAACATATAAATTCAAAGTCAAAAGTCTTTATTTTCGTTGAATGGTTAAAAAATATTTGA
Organism: Aplocera efformata; assembly: GCA_921293045.1. NCBI lineage: Eukaryota > Metazoa > Arthropoda > Insecta > Lepidoptera > Geometridae > Aplocera > Aplocera efformata. The sequence continues at coordinate 4,981,809 of OV121067.1, read as the reverse complement.
TTACTTAATTTTTCTAAAAATAAATATCTACCAACAGGATCATGGCGTTTTTAAAACTAAGACAACATTTATTTCCATTGAGTTTTTTGAAAATATCTTGGAAAAGACACTTTTTTTAATAAATATGTAATGTAAATATGTATAAATACCAACAAAATCAAACGCTCTTGTTTCTAAATTTATCGCGGGTTTAAAACCCTATCCGACCCTCCCTCCCGGGGTAACGTGCACACAATGTTCATTACAGTTTTTAATGTATTGGGTAGTATTGTCTGTTTGTCTGTTCCAACAATATACATCGGTTGTTACGGGCGAGCGGCCAGACGCCCGTGACCTTCGATATTATCCGAGTTAAACAACCTGTCTGTTTGTTTGTTCGGCAAACATTTGGAATAAGTTGTTCAAACATTGATGAGCGACGAATTACGCGTCAAACGGGTTCTCGATGTATGCGATTTTAACTGTTTATTTTTATTTATTAACAATTTCTTATTTTCTGTATAAATCGAAAATATAATGGCTTTAGATTCTTTTCACATTTTATATTCAAGGGGATTTATTTAAAAATGTGTAAATACTTTATAATACAATAATAATAATTACTTCTTCTTCCTTTATGTTTATAAATACAAAAAAAAAACTTTACTTTAACTTTACAAACTTTCGCGTTTATAATTTTAGTAGGATGCATTATGTTCAAGTGGTAATGCTGTGAACCCTAGTTTCATAAATAAATAAATGAACCCCGTGCGCTGCACCGAGGTACCCTGCCCGTCCCCCCCGTCTCCCCGGCGGCCGGATGTATACAGCCGCGTGCGCTGACAGACAGTACCGCTATGGAGGGAAAACTTACACTCTCAATACTTACATAAATACAACGGACTCATGTAAAAATGGAATCAACCGAATTCAAGACTTTCATCCCCTCTTTCCATCCGAATCGGTGGCAAGTGGCAAAATATCGAGTAACAAATATAAAAATGTAGTAACAGTAGGACTTCTGCCATGTTCGCCCGCAGAAGTACTGCCTCCACACCTGGGCACCTGCCAACAGGCGGTGCTCTCGCGGTGCTGTGTTCCGGCGAAATCATACGCCTGTTCAGTATGGACCTGTGCTTGCAGGCGTAAGTAACCACTTCACATCAGGTAAGCCTTCACCTCGTGCCGCCACTAAAGTCGATAAAAATATAAATAACTCAATATACCTGTAAGAGTACCTTGATCTGTCCCCTCTGCATGGAGATAATTCGATACGAAAAATTACGTCTATTTACTGCCAAATAGATATTAGACTCTATTGGGCAATAGACACGTTTTATAGATACATACTTATTAACGCTAACGCTAGGCCACGAGCGATAGATGCCTATCCAATATCTGACTTGCCTATATACCTTGACAGGCAGTTTAGACTGTAGAGCATTCCATCACAGAACGGATATGTGCTACATGCGCCATGTTAATAACGTTAACAGCGAATATACTGATTATTTATTATCTGTGATACAATATCGCATTCGAGTCAAATATGCGTTTAAAAATAACAAATAAATTATTGTACCTTGCTCGACGATGGCTCACTTAATGAACGAGATACCGCTCAAGAACTGCAACTCGGTGCTGTGATTCTCAGTAACTTGCGCGTCTAGTACTTCAGTACACAGTAAGATAAAAGAAATCTCTTTAATCTTAATTCGTGGATGTTACAATGTCAAGACATGATAAAAATTCAAGTTTAATAAATATTTTTAACTAAATTATTTACTATAATAAGTGTATACTAATCGCAGGTCCATAATTATTTATAATAGTGATGTTTCAAGTTTTTTTAGAATTCAACGGAAATAAAGATTTTTGAGTTTGATATTAACTTTTTACTTTTTTGTTAACCTCTCCTCTCCTGATCCTTTTCCTATTCCGATGTATTATAATTTTATTCCGTGCAAATGTTTCCCAAATTTTTAACTCGTGTAAATAAAAAAATACATCCAGAAAGAAATCAATCAGAAATATTACTTGACAATGGCAAATGCATAGAAGTGCGACGCCAGAGGAAGAGGAAAAAAAAAAAAACTTTTTACTAAATTGGTAATTCCTGCAGTACTACGACTCAAAACGTTTTAAAATATAATAAGAATGAAAAAGAAAAGCAACAAAATAATCCAAAAATTCTAGGACCCGCCCTGGTTGGTAGATATTCCGAGATGGATTGGTTCAGCTTTCGTGGTAAATTATTCTGGTTTATCGTGAGAGACATGTCTCTGCTGTGACAACCTGAGGCTGCTTCGGAACTTAAATATAACCCGCTGTAGGTAAATAAAACGATGACAGAAACATTTCATAACCACCCCATTGATGGAGCAGGCAGCAGGAGTATTACATTAATTAATTACAAGGCCAACTATAAATTATTCAACACATTATTAAACTAATTAGGTTGTATTTTCTTTAGAATTGTTATCAGTTTATGTTAATACACCCAGTATTATCAGAAACTGATAACAATACTTAAAACTGGTGAACACTGGTAGAATAGAGGGCCGCACCTAGCCGCTAATTTAATTAAAAAATAACTGTCACTCACCTGTCACTAGAGCGGCCATTAGTAATCCGAAAAAGGCGGGAAACACGGCCATCTTGATATTTGGAAACAATATCACTCACTGCACTCAAAAAGTTTCAAATCATTACTAGATGTCTTCAACAGTTCGGGAGCACTTTTTACCCTCAAACCGGTTCAAACTGGACACTGTATCCCTCTCACTCCCACTTGTAGAATCCTTTAGCTGCCTCTTTCACTCTGGAACAAAAAACACAGCTATGTTAGGTTTTATTTTTATTTTATAGGAGCAAGGTGTTTTCATATTACGTAATTTGACACGGCCAGTGTACATTGGCCCTTTTTGAGCCCTAAATTGTACTTTTAACAGTCAATTTTGGGGGTAAATTTATGGAATAGAGGTCTGGACAAAATGGTGGTTTATGAAAGATGGCGGCATAAATTCTATAAAAGAAAAAAATAAATGTTTTTTGTTTATCGTAAGGGTATGTAATAAGATTGCTTGATTAAGTTCTTTGTGCGGACCTTTGACCGAAGAAAATTATTTGATGGAGGAAAATACCTTTTATGCCCGTATTACCTCTAAATAAGGCTTTTGTTTGTGACCAATTTATTGTCGAGTTAGCCAGCCGTTCGTCCCATCAACTTTCCTCAACTTGTTCGCAAACTGCAGGATTCGAACCCCCGACCACGATCGTAAGCCGACGGAAGCTACCTTATCTTAGCTCATAGAATTGATATAATAATAGAAGCTTAGTACTCGCACGCAAATTGAAGCACCATGTAACTCAACAGCGACTTATTTTAACGGCCCGCTTTAGTGCTAATACTACTCTATACTGCCTTTGAGTTTAAAGAAAGTTTCATCTTTACTACATACTATGAACTGGAATGTTGCTGGGCTGGCCATATGAAATATTTATTTTACAAAGTGACGTTACGAGTTTTTGAATCAACGGAAATGAAGCCAAAAATGTTGACTTTGACAAGTCTCTAAACTGTCCCCGAAACTGAGCGTAAATTCCACCGTCAGGGCAAAGTTATAATGTATTCAAATTCAGAAACGCCACTAATATCTTGATCGCGGAACCTGAAATGTTGGGAGCCTACTCTGCTAACAATTCCCGAACTCTCAAGTAGGTGACCATGAAATATATGGATACAGAGAGGCGGCCGTGGACCGAATACAGGTTACAGGTATACAGGCTCAATCTTGATCTACCACGAGAGCCCAAGGCGGATTGGCAGATGTCACATGTCTTCGAAATGTTGTTTCCAGGACATGTCGATAACCTCACGGCGTTTTTATTTGAGAACGTGGAATCATGCACAATTTTTCGCTAGAAAATTTGTATTTGAACTAGTGTTCAGATTGAAAGTCATCGACGTACCCAACACCAATTCACAAAGAAAAACTCAAAAATAAATCGCATATTAACTAATTAACAATTTAAATAAATGACTAAACGCTAATTACCTTAAAAACTATATAATAACTATGGTAAAAATTACCTTCATGTACAAATGTACAATAGGTTTAATTACGTTTAACATCTTTTCACAAATAATGTATTGTATATTTATTATATTTTTGAAGCAAGCGTCGTTTTATCAACACACACGTCAAAAACACTCCGACCTAGGGAGCAAAAATCCTCGGACATTTGCGTGAGTTAGCGCGTCCGAAGCTGCCTCTCTGTACACCTTTATTTTGTGGCATAACTTAGGCATAACCCTTCAAAAACTTAATTTCCCAAGAACAACAGATCCGCAGTGAGTTGGCGGACGATGGGATAATGATACTTGTATAGCAGGTTGTTGGTTTGGTAGGTACTCCACTTTCTGGCGTTTGTGAGTGACGGGAGGAGTTGATGGCCTCCCATGTCGAAGTCTTGAGCTGATACGTAGTAACGTGTAGAACGTTCTGAGCCCAGAGCATTTCCCGCAATCCGATTTTGTAGCTCAGTTGGCAGTAGGTTGCCTTCTGCGCTGTATCATTTACAAAACAAATCTTGTTCCAACAGTACAAGCTATCCATGAAAATTTATTATTTATCTACTTTCAACGTAAATGATAGCTCTACCCGTGTCCCCCGGGTGGTGCGAGGAGCAACCCAAAGTGGCAGTAGAACTTGTGCCAAGTTCGTCCGGAGAAGTACTGCCTCCACACCTGGTAATCTGTCGCCAAGCGGTGACGCATGCGTATTGCTGTCTTCCGGTGGAATTACAAGCGCATGAGACGTAACATCGCTGTCAACGCGATACGAATTGGGTCTTCTGGCATTTCAGTACGAGAGGACCGGAGTCGTGTCGCTGATGTCTATAAGTGGCAGCGATCACTTAACACCAGGTGGGCTATCAGCTCATGCAGTCAAAATAGTCAATAATAAAATTACATTGAAATATTTGCTAAAACACTCACGGCAGCACTGCCTCCGTAAACTCGAGACAGTTTGAGTTATTTAGTTTATTTTCATTTTACGCCTTCAAGACTCTTTTCAATCAAAAGCTTACAAAAACGGTTCTTTTGAATTATTTCTTTGGACTAATATTTTCTTTGATAAATAAAAGGGAATCCCGAAGCTAAGAAAGTTCATAATTGTGTGGAAATCTTTTGTTAACTGACAGAACTCTTAGAAGCTTTGGTTATAATTTAACGCGACTTATATGGCCATTTCTAAGAAGAAATATACATAAAAGTTATATTATAAATAGGCCGAGAAATAATTGGAATCTACATGAATAAAGTCTCGTTTATTAATTAGAGATTAATTACTTAGAGAATCAACTTTTTGTATTAGAATTAGTAATGTTGTAGCTTACTTTTAGAACCGCTTCAAGTTTATACAGAAATAGCGAAAAGTACCAAAATACATTATCTTAATTAAAATGTTATTTCAGTTTCTAGTCACAACTTATACACAAACATCCAAGACCCGATAACACACTTCATTCTCTACACGCATTTTTTTTGTAGAAGTACCTCTCGAACCGGTTCGGTACCACTATGCTTAGCCGACGAGCCAAGCGGTCATCGAAATCACCAGAGTAATTGCGTCCCACCATAAATTAATCATGCTAAATTTTATCTGTATGTCTGTTTGTTAGTCCTTCACGCCTCAACGGCAGAACGGATTTGGATGAAATTTGGTATGAAAGGAGCTCATAACCCTTCTTTTTTTAGCCGCTGGAAAAGCATTTACGCCTACCCTTCGGGGGTCGGGGGAACCTGAGGGGTTATTTGAGGCTCATCATAGTGTCCGTCCTACTCACTAAAACCCGCGGGTTGCCGTCGACTGCTGTGGTGGGACGAGATAGGATCGATCTACCATTCACTATCCCGCCCCTACAGTGTAACCTGACATGGAGGTCCCCTATGCGGGGGATCCTTGGCAACACAATGATGGGATCCCCCTCAGACATTAGGAGCCGTGCTAGCGGAATAGGAGTCCCCCGACCCCTACCCGTGGGCAGGGACCTCATACCCTGGATTAACACACAGGCTGCCTTTTCCCCTACAAAGTTATCCCCTAAGGCATTCCATCCGCCGGTCACAGCGCAGATAGTATTTTGATAAAACTTTTCAAAACAACAAACTTGTACTCATATGGTAATTTGTACTCATTGAAAACATAACAAACAAACAAATAAACTCATTCTCGCATTTATAATATTATTAAGTTAGGATTAACACCCAAACACAGAATAAACATCTATGTTACACGAATGCTTGTGCTGAGTGGAAATCGAACCCGCGACTTACCAGCCGAGGTGTGAGGCCAGTCATTTATAATCTTTGATAGTTTTTCGGAAATAAAATATGAAACGAATTTTGAAAACCTTACCACTCTGAACTTCGGTAATTGACTAAGACATTTCATTATAAAGACTGCAGGAATGACATGACCGTCGCTACATACATATAAATATGTTATATATAAACATCGAGGCTGTTGTTATGTTGGTCTGTTTGTCTGTCTCGCGGTTCACACGCACATGTGCAAGTAGCGACAGCAAAACAGATGCATGCAGTAATTTATCAATTTAATTATTCACTCATTAGTAAAATAGAATAGAACAAGAGATTGATTTAATAAACTCTAAAACCGACTGAAATAATTTTCGTTGCATTTGTTACTTTTCGCCGGAAAGGGTGAAATTTATTCCAAAAAAATTCTAAGGTACCATCAACCAAAGCTTCAAAAGTAAAAATATTAATAATCATTCAAATCGGTCAGCAACAATAGATGAAGGTCACCCTTCGCACCAGCTCGCACCAACAAGCTGGTGCAGCACCACACTCACGTATTACTCCTTATCTTGAAAGCTGCTGAACCAATTCTGATGAAACTTGCACTGTTCCTTATCTTGAAGTAAATGTAAACCAAGAAATAATGGTCACAATACAATCAATAGTTTCGGGGAAATGCGTGGATGGCATTCGCATTATGCCGTTCGCCGTCCCGTCACACGAGTCGTTCTTACTGCGCCAATAATGTTTCCATCAAAAATACAACTCCTCGTCCGGATCCTGGCCTTCCATGCTGTCGGTACGCGACGCTGCGCCCGCGCATCCGCTCCGTACAGAAATAACTCGCTTTGTCCCAAACCGAACGAAAACATATCCGAATCTGTAACTGTTTCGATGTTTATTCAATGATATTTAGCGCCAAATAAGTATAAAAACCGCTAAATTGATGTCCAGTAATATATTTACAAATTGTTGATAACTGAATCTCCTTATTTTATTGAGTTTATGTAAAATTTCGAAGAGTTGTGACATCTTCCAATCCGGATTGGGTTCCCGAGGTATTAAAGCTCATTTACTCTGACTTGTCGAGAGTAGGTTGGCTCTGAAGTGGTTTTCTTGCTAGTTCTTCACGATCGATGGAGTGTCGGATAGGGTTTGAGCAAAGAAAGAACGCGTTGATCTTGTAACTACATAATATATTTACAATAACAAAACCGTCTCTAAGATTTTTTGAGAAAGCAATCGAATAAAAAATTAGTAAGTTTGTCTGAATAGATATCTGGAATACAAAATACAATGATCAAGTTTTGTTTTTGTTTTTCCTTTTAAAACACGATTCTGAAGCACATTTTCTGTTTTCCGTTAAAGCCGAAATATGTTTTTTTTTTTTTTTTTTTTTTTTTATGTGAGTGAGTGACGGAACGAGCTGAGGGCCCACCTGATGGTAAGTGGTGACCCTCGCCCATGACAACAGTAATGCGTGCGACTCGGTATGAGATCCAAATCTTTACTGAGTCGCATTCATCCTGCTGCGTCCATCACCCGAGACGGGGATGATACGTCTCATGCGCATGCGATTCCACCGGCAGCCACACCCTTCCACCGGAACACAGTAATGCAACCACTACTGCTTGGCGGCAGATTCCAGATGTGGTGGCAGTACCTCTCCGGACGAACTTGGCACAAGTTCTACTGCTACTTTTGGTTGCTCCTTTAGCACCACCCAGGGGGTACGTGTAGGGAATCAAAGGGTATACACCTACGGACGCGAGCAACTGGACCCCCCAAAAAAGAAGAACTAAGAAGGAAGCGAAGTTTCAAAATCCGTTTTCCAAATTCCGATCATAACATGCACGCGCCCTTTCAGACGAGCTACATAAATCGATGTTTATATTTAGGCGCAGGCGACGCCTTCAATCGCTCCAACAATAATCGCCGTAATATAACAATCCTTATAAATAAGGTAACGCGGAAAAAAAGTTGTTAATCAATCTGATTAATTATCAATTAACGTGCACAATTGTTGAGCGATTCTAATAGGCCGCCCGGGTTGGGCCTGGAGGAAATAATATGATTTAATATGCCAAGGGCAGGACCATTACTTACACGACAAAATTGATCCGCCATCGTAACCCCATACTCGTATACATCATAGATAATAGAGTGTTGTCGGTCCGTCGCCTAGCAACGCGTGTTTACCCCAACCTACCCAACCCTATGTTATTACAGCCTGCAACAAGAATTACGTAAACGTAGAAGCCTGTGTAGGCATAGGATAACTTTAACTTTGTTTGTGTGCTACTACAGTGACGGGATTTTAACTGGTTACCTCCGCCCATGACAACAGCAATACAACTTAGGTCCTCACTGCAGTCTAAGACCCAAGTATCATCCCGTTGCGCCCGTCACCCGAGACGGAGAGGACTCTTGCAACTGTTTAACGAAGGTATACACTTTTTTCCTTTTGCCTATTTGAGCTTTGACCATGAACGGCAGTAACCACTTAACATCAAGTAGCCGCCAGAAACCTCCGAATAATTGGTAAAAAAAAATATGTTGGCCTTTCATAGCCTGGGTTGATTATCAATCTCAACAATAGCTCACTCTCAATTCACGTGAGTGAGTTTGTTTGCATCGCTAAAAGTTGGCATGTATTGTAAAAGTTGAAATTGGATGCCCATATATTACGATATCGGGAATATAAATGGACGTCGGATAAATTGAATTTTATAATTAAAGTCCCCGTCACAGGAACAGGGCTGTTTGTTCACAGATCATTTAAATACGAGCCGCAAATTATTTATTAAATATTAGGTTAGCGATTAATTTCCCGCGGCTTTTTATTTAGTTTTTTTTTTTAATGATCGGCTATGGCCAATGATTGTATTCTTCCATTTTCAACAGACTTCCAAAGGACCTCAGAACTCCTTGGTTTTAATTTTGTTTGAATGGATATAGTGTAATTTCAGATTGCTCCCATAGAAATTTCATACAAAGGCGCGAATACAAGGGCGGCATACAAATGATGAAAATATTAAAGACGAATATTAAAATATTCGATTTTTATATCGATAAATTTTGTTTTATCTCATCTGGACACGGCATTTGGATCTATTGTAACGAGCAATATATATTTATTTATTTCGCGTATCTCGGAAACGGTTCTAAAGATTTAAGAAATATTACAAAACCCATCCTATAAAGATAGGGTTTTGCTGTTTAAGTTTACCTGTAAGTACAATTCATTGTATTTCTTATAAAAAACGTTTTCTTATAATAAATTATGCTGACAATTTTATATAGCGCCATCTCGTTGTGTTAATTAATACGTAATTCGTAAATCTAAAAAATATATTACCACCCAGGTAGTAATTTAAAAATCAACATAAACAAACCCCACACAGATCCCGGTAGAACAAAACATCCACTTTGGAATAATTTAAAATACTATGCCCACAAATATAGTTGATCACCATTAACACCCAGACACATAACAAACATCATGTCCTGGGTGGGAATCGAGACAGACCGACTGATCTGTGAGTCCAGTGAATGCGAACTCACGACCGCAGCGGCCGCAAGTGCTCTATCACACTACGCAGCCGTCACAGCTCGCCTTATCAAAATCGATTTCCACGTCTCTGATAAGAAATCCCACCACAGCCTTATCGTAACAAAGCGCGATACTTTCTTAGAAGGTAAACACATTTAATTTGTTTTACTTACGAGCCCGACTTCGCGGCGCGGTTGGTAGTGGTTCTGCCTTGTACTTGGGTTCGACCCAGGACAAGCATTTGTGTGATACATAGATGTTGGTTCTGAATGGGTGTTTTATATGAATTATGTGTGTTTTTACCAAAAGAAAAGTAGTTAAGTATTGTATCAGTTTTCTGGTTCCCATAGTACAAACTATGCTCGGAACTATGATAGTTTGGAGCCAGATGGCGCTGTGTGAAATGTCTATGAATATTTATTTTTATTTTAACGTTTACACACTCATACCTCTGCACTAGGATTTCCTGTGTCGCAGATGGCATGGACAAACACAGAAACACAAGACAAACACCCAAGACCCGAGAACATACTTCATGCTCACCACAGAAAGTGTGCCCCGGCCGGGAATCGAACCCGGGACCCCTCGCTACGAAGGCAGGGCTACTACCAACTAAGCCACGGAGTCGTCAAATACACCTTTATACATCCTTTTTATTTTCAAATTCGTTTATTCCCTTAGATCTTGGCGGATAAGATTTGAACAAGCGCTAAACTTAGTATAAGAACGCGTGATCTTGTAGGTACATATTTATTTAATCGAAAGGGATATTTTTTAAAGAATTCAATGTAAATCACGTATTTTAACTTTGATCTCAAGAATCGTTAGGACGTAAAATGTTATACACACAAGTAAACATATTCGTGAGCATGTAGCGAGTCGTGTCGATATATCTGTCTACATAATTTGGCCTACATAATAATAATACGTAATATGTTGTGATGTTATGTAACATATCCTCTCGCCTGTCTCCCGGAGGGGTTGGCAGACCTCGGCTTTCGCCTTACCTCTCTAGCTACATTCACTCTCATCACATTCATCCAAAGACCTTTTTCTAAAACGTTACCTGTTTGGTCCAGAAGGGTACAACAAAACATTTTTCCACTAGCTGCGCGGTCTAACCCGAGTTTGGTCATCATACAGGAACCGTATTTTTTCTGGGATAAAAAGTAGCCTATGTGCTATTCCAGACTATAATCTATCTCTGTGCCAAATTTCATCCAGGTCCGTTCAGCCGTTCTGCCGTGATTGAGATTTGTCTTAGTTATGTCTACAATTTTATCTACACGTAATAAACATATTTGAATTCCCGGCCCGACTTCTTAATGTGTCCTGCGAAGCATGAAAAGGCTCAGATTAAATGCCACGAAACGGTCACCCATCCAACTTCTGACCGAGTGGAGAGTTGCTTATCTATCTTTTGAGTGGAAAACTCTGGTGTCAGACCATTCGAGCCCCCCACAGGCCTGCGACATGGCTCATTGACTAGACAACTAGTTTCGATAATCAGTAAAGATCGACTCGCCAAGCTTCGCCACAAGCACTTTCCGTCTGTCTGTCTGTACACGGAAACGTATAATTTGCTTCGAACAACTGCTGGCCTAGATGAATTTATGATGTATTATATCGTGAATACAATCTTTTTAGGTCAAACTTTTTATAGCTTGTGTACTGCCTTTACTCAGTGGTACTGGGCGAGTTAGGTTGGTATTTCACTATAACCGCCTGATTCAAACATATAACGCGGTCCCCTACCCCACCACTGGTAGTATACACTATGTACCACAGTCACACAGCTTAATCGTCTGATAAAATTAAATATTATAATATGTCATCGTTCTTTCTTTACAACTAGTTGGGGATGGGGGAGGGAACAAGATATATCGATAAATATCGAATATTTTTTCATACTCCATATCATATAACTATCGACTTCAATACTTTACATAAACTCTTCATAATTACATGCAGGGTATTAAGTCGATTTTAATGTCTTCACCATAATACTAAATTGACAGATTTAAAAATCAATTAATTAGACTTCAAATCTTTAATCACTTAGGTTACGTGGTGGCCACGGCACGGACGCCGACTTTCAATCTGAAGGTCGCTGATTGAAATCCAAAGGAGAACAGATTTTGAGATTGAAAAAAAAAAAAATGTTTTTACATTAGAGGCTGGTACGGATTACCTTGGGGATCCTTGGGGTTGGAATTTTTCACGAATTTTCTATGGCACTTATTTCCCGTGGCATATTTAGTGTACGCCATTTTGATATTATTTTTGTGTTAACAAGTATGAAGTGTGTCCAAGTACGAGACCCAAGTCTAGACGCGGGGATGCAACACCCCTCGCCATATAATTTCTAGCCCAATTGGCAGATCAGTTGAGCTACCAATTAATTATATGAAAAGGCTCAAGGCCGTTAGCTTAATTAAAATAATCTTAATTAGTTCTTTTGTAAATAGCACATTATTTCTTGATAAATTTAGTTAATAAACTATTACTTGTATTGTTTGTGGAGCGAGGGATAAGGTACGCGTTATCAGAGTCATGGCCAAGTAAAACCGGCCAAGTGCGAGTCGGACTCGCGCACCATCTTGTTGGCAAAAGTGTACGTTATCTTGTAGGATTTTTGTTGTGATACATGACATTGTTTCTTGACAAATTTCGTGGTTTAAGGTTCTTTATAGATCATCAAAGTTAAGCAACCTTCGGTCCGGTCTAAAATTGGATGGGTGACCGTTCAGTGCCAGTTGAACAGAGCGCTTCCGTGCTTTAGGGGGCTCGTTAGGATGTCGATCCCGGCTATATTAGCCGTTGAGCCATGTCGAATGCCTCCGGGCATCTTGAAAACTGACACCAGAGTTGGTCACAAAAGAAGAAGTGTAACGTAAAAACACCCCTATTTTACCGGTGGGTTGATAATGTATACCTACCAGTACCTATTAAAGAAACGATATTCCCTCGTCTTAAATCCAGCGATCCCGTCTTGAATATCAAATACCGTTATCCAAAAGGTTATCATTTTACAACGCAATTTTTCGTGAATTCTGAACACCTAAGGCAAGCTTTCCGCGAGGCTCCAGTTTCGGCTCGGGCGGTTATTGTTCATTGAGTTTCTACCGAACTAAAAACATACCTGGAGGTCGCGGGGACGCCCTAAGTACGTTATGCCTAGCCTCGCCCCGCGGCTAGCCATCCTACGGGAATAATTCAGTTATTCGGGATAAAAAGCAGACTGTTGTTATGAGCTATCTTCATAACACATTTCATCTAAACCCGTTCAGCCGTTGAGTCGTGAACGAGTAAAACACATCCGGAACACACCAACACACAAACATACCAAACTCTCGCCTTTATACTATGAGTACGATTGACACAGTAACATAACAGGTGTATACACAAAGAGACTGACGTCACGACATGCTTGGCTTGCTGTCGCATCATCAGCCTAAGTCCTCTGCCGAACAGGTCTCCAGTCCCAGGTTATTGGGGTTTGAAATAGAAACAGATTTCTAACCGATAAAGGTTGTGTGGCGCGCTGGGAAAGATACCGCAAGAAGCAATTAAGAGTTAACTGCTTAGTGACCTTGGCTGCTTGAGAAATTAGGTGACCAGCCGACGGTGACCGCTGAGCAGCCGGAGGAAAACACTGACTGGTTTTTCTTGAGCTGCCTTGAAGTACCTTCAACGGTGTGGAACTGAAGAAACGGGTGTGGTGGTCCTACTACTTTCAAAGTCAACAAAATTGTTCCAGTATATTTCTTCGCGTTGAACCAATTTGGATGATAATTATTTAATATTATTTACCTGCAAGGTCCTGTAGGAATTATGGCAAAATGTCACCCCTAAGGGTGAATAATAGGGGTTTTAACGTTTAACGTTAACACACTCATACCTCTGCACTAGGATTTCTTGTGTAGCAGATGGCATGGACAAACACAGAAACACAAGACAAACACCCGAGACCCGAGAACAAAGTTAATGCTCACCACACAAAGTGTGCCCCGGCCGGGAATCGAACCCGGGACCCCTCGATTCGAAGGCAGGGCTACTACCAACTAAGCCACGGAGCCGTCGAAAGTTGAAAGTAATGAAAGGTAATGAACCCGGATTATTCGATTTTTTTCATCAGGATCTTCAATAGTTCCGCCGATGCATGTTGTCTAAAAACTTCACTGTCATCATGCACTGAGTGCATTGAGTTAATCAGCTGATAAGATAGATAACTTGGAAACTCTTTATCAAGTTCATTCAATTGTAATCAAGTTGTGTTACAGATAAGTACGTACCTGATCATAAACGTTTACTTTTACATAAATCAATAAGCGGCCGTATATTACTTTCGTTGGCGAAAGCTGTGTTCCGAGTTATTAACTCAAAATTTATATCAGTAGTGGAGCTTTTGCTAAAATTAAAAGCGGCGGTGTCCTCACCACTTGTCACGTTCACGATAGTGTAACCCAGTTTATGAGAATAATGCTTTGAAACCTTCTGATAAGGGCGACTGAATAAACGGACCGTTCCTCCCTTACTTTTGGCCCTTAGGGTTCAATTTGACTATGTAATTTTCTATGAGATAGCCTCGGTCCTATACCGTTGTAGTAAAATGAATGAATGAAAATTTTTATGATAATGACGCAGGTTCTCGCTTACAGAAGAATGAGATGAACCTTTTTTTAAGTCGGATAAAACGAGTAAAGAAAAGTGATAAATATGATCCAATAATCCGTCTGTCAAGATGTGAATCCATGATTATCGTATTGTAGATAACTAGAATAAAAAACATACTGGAACTCCACGTTTCAACTTTCTGTACAAACTAGCTTGAAGCAAGACCGGCGAGTATTACATATTCTGTGTGTAATAATAGCGCCTTAACTAGTGGTCCAGAAAAAATTGTTCAGTCATTTTCTACTCCTTGGTCCCGAGTTCATCGAACCGAGAGGTTTTTGATTTTTATTTCGCTGAGCAACGAGCGGCGTGTGCATTCTACCAACGCACGACGTCAAGACGAAATCATTACTGTTTTGTTTATTTTTCATTCAAACTTTTTCAGTAATAATAAGTCAGTGGCCAGCTCTGTTGTCGTTTTTCAGGCACAGCACAGTGCCTATCGACTACCCGGACACTAGACAAAAATCTAGGAACCCTAAGGATAATCATACTCACAAACAGACGCGAGCAACATGAACCCTACAAAATATTATTGTGTAGCAAAAAACACGACACAAATCACACATCACACATTATTTTTTTAATATATCATGATATCATACCCATTATCATACCTATTATTGTACTTGACTAAGTACCTTCTACGGCTACATAAATAATATTTAGGTCAAGTTTGTCTTCATAAGGAAAACGCAACTTTACTTATTATAGCTTTCTTTTAATCGCACACAAAATATTAAAAGACCATTAAGTAAAAGAAAATCAGGTCAGAAGGAAAATTAGAGAAAAAATATGATTCGGAGTAATTTGTTGTATTCAGTACCTAGTATAATTTGTTTATATTCCATTCTCACGGTAAATAAGTAACAACATAACGGGGATTATCAAAATCCTGTCGGCTACAAAACAGACAAAGAACTTTGACATTTTTCACCCTGAATAAGAAAAGTATAATAGGTGTAGGAATTATGAAGCTGAAACCTTTGGCGTCCTCTGAAAAAAAGTCATAAACGTTTTGCCGCGCAAATAAATGTCACTGTCATTAACTTTTTTTGTCGTTTCAAAGTATGTAGGTCGGGCCGCCATTCAGCCGTTATGAAGAGTAATGGTGACACCAAATTGTACGCGTCTCGGACCGCGAGTTAGATTCGTACGGGAGATTAGCTTTAATTGGTTCACGGCGGCGCTGACGGAAATTAAGGATGTAGGAAGCCATTTTAGAAGTAAACGAATTTTATGAAGAGTTAGAATATAAATTCACGCCTTTCCCCCGAACAGTAAGACAGAGGTTCAACGGAACAATTTTCACCTTGTGGGTTACAATATCTTCGGAACGTAAACATAAGAACTGGTGAACTCATCGCCGCCATTATTTTCTCATAACATTTCTGAACAGAAAGTAAATATAAGGTAGGTCTTATTCTTTCGTGGGACCTATGAGTCTAGTGGCAGTGCTTTCAGGTCAAATGTCACAAAATGGTTTATTCGGAACCAACATCCAAAATGCTCCCTGAAGTACGGAAGCGTTCGGTGTAAATAACAGTAAACATTGATGGGCGGGCGGAGAGTTGCCAACTTAGAAGATCTGTAAAGAATGACTAGGCCAGTTCCGCCGCGAGCGCGTCACAAACTTAAATGTTTAGCTATCTAAACCGAAGTTAGCCCGACACAAAAGAAAGTAATCCTTACACTGCGGGTTTCTTGCTTACTCTTCCAAAGAGCGCATATTCAAACCCTATCTGGGGCAGATAGGGATTGAATATGCGTTTTTATAAACTTATTTTTAAGAACGCTTGATCTCGTATGCTCATAAGTAAGTATATTAAAACCATTAGATATTTTTATAAACGTTTGATAAAAGCATTTGAACATTTGCATAAGAGCATAGATGTTTGTTTTGTGTCTGGGTGTTGATGTCATGTATTATATTATGTTAGTATGTACTGCGGCTGGCGGTGGATACTCAACATGAGATGGACAAAACTGAAAAAGTCATTACAAAAAATAGCCATGTGTTAATCCGTCATCGGTCATGGTCCCGGGCAAACTGAAGTCTTTGCGAGGTAGACCCATACGTCTGTCAGTGATGTGCACACCCCACCTCGCAAAGACTTCAGTTTGCCCTGGACCATGACGCATGGAACTGCGTCGAAATATCGGTAACTGAAATAATAATGTTCATAACCATGATAGTTTTAAAATTTATATCAAATGCCCGAACAGATCATCACACATTATAGCTGAGGACCATATCTACCACGTCAGCTTTAAAAAAAACCCATCAAGATCGCTTCATTCGTTTGGGAGACAGACACAGATGCACACAACAAACTATACACTTTTTTTCGTCGGGTGTTCAAAATAATCATATTCAGTCGTCAGTACATATTTTGTCGTTGACTTATCTGAGTTGCTTTGTCAAACCACCCCAAAATGACGTGTCTATAGAGTACCTACCTGAGACCTACCTGACACGCAAACAAAAAGTTTAGAGACAACACCCCTTCGACATAATATCTTTTTAATTAAACGCGAACGAAAACCGCCCCATTATGCCATGTTTCCGTGGATGCGGGTGTGCGAATTTATACTGCTCGACGTCACGGCATCGCCGCGGAATAAAACAACATTTGTTTAGTCTATGGCTTTGTCAGTTGCTTCCAAGGCGCATTTACTTTGGGAATGATTTAATAGATCAGCCGGTACTTTTTATTAATCTCCGACGCAAAATATATAAGTTTGACCGTTATGCATGCATGTATAAAATTTGACGTGTCCAAATGATACTTGAGATCTAAAGGAATAAATGAGTTTGACTTTGACTATGTGTCTCTGTGGTACCGTAGCTCTTAAACGGGTGAAGCGACTAGGGTGCGGTTTTTTTAATTTAAAAGCAGCTTCGATTCAGCCGTTTCGAGATCATCGGCTGTTTTGTTAGCTGCGGTACGGTTCTTAGACACATAATGTGTATTTTTTGTTTGAAATCTGACGTGGTCGAGATGGCTCTTAGTTATCCTACTACTATTATAAAGGCGAAAGTTTGTAAGTATGGATGTATGGATGTTTGTTACTCTTTCACGTAAAAACTACTAAAATGGATTTTGAACTCTTTCACTAAAATGGATTTGAATGAAACTTTACCACAATATAGCTTATACATCAGAATAACATATAGG
The DNA here is from genome assembly GCA_921293045.1 of Aplocera efformata. NCBI lineage: Eukaryota > Metazoa > Arthropoda > Insecta > Lepidoptera > Geometridae > Aplocera > Aplocera efformata. The sequence continues at coordinate 4,964,090 of OV121067.1, read as the reverse complement.
CTACAATTTTTGAGGTTTCTATAAAATCTATATATTATATATAAAAGAAAGTCGTGTTTGTTACAACACTTATAACTCGAGAACGGCTGGACCGATTGCCATGGTTTTTGATTTGTTGGATTTGTTTCCGTCCCGAATAGCAGAATAACTATTAAAACATTGGAAAATTAACGAAAAAAATAAATTCAATTTATCCCCGTATTCTCCACGGGAACGGGAACTATGCGGGTGAAACCGCGGGGCGCAGCTAGTAATTTATAAAGGCGTTTCAGGGGTTTGTAAACTCTTAACGGCTCTTACGATTTGCTTGAAATTTTGTGTTTAGATAGAGTTTTGCTGTTTAAGTTTACCTGTATAATTGTATTTCTTGCAGAAACGCATTTTTTTTTCACATAAAAGTACCGAACGAATCTCTTTCGCCCAAGTACTTATTAAATGGTAACAGCCAGATTCGCTTCTACATAGTCCTGCCCAGCCGGCTTCAAAGTGTGCGTTGACACGCGATGTGTTGTGTTGTGGGTTATGCGCTATTTTGTCGACTGCTAATGGGTCGGGTAAATAGCTACACAGTGTTGCCATACGGTTTTTTTTTTCTATGCGTTTTCTGTTTCGTAACCTAGTTATTCTGTTTCTTTTCTTAGGTTTGGTCAGTTATGGTTGGAACAGACGTAAACTTAATAAATAAGACTATCTAAAACATGAAAACTAACTGTGACGTGTGTATCTGTGTGACATTTGTGCATGTAGTAACAAGTAAACATATAATGCTCACGAATATGTTTGCTTGTGCGTACATTGTGGCGAGCTAAACGATACTTGGTTCTAAGAGAATTAATAAGTTTAATCTTGTTCTCACTTTTAATTACGGTCACTCTCACTGAACGCAATAATACTAAGATTGCTCATACTTTATTCATTACCTTGTTGAATAATAAGTACCTTTCATTATGATAATCTGTTTGCTTCCTTCCTACAGAACTGGTGACCTTCTGATTCGCTACCCACTTCTTTGTTTCCATTTTATACTTTAAAAGCTTAGTAACTAGCTTAGTTAAACTGTTCGTGACAAAGCTTGTTTTTTTACAGGTTATTTGTAAGTACACGCGCTACCACACCAGTACATAGCAGCGCGAATGCACCACTGCTTCGTGGTGGATTACCAGTGTGGTGGCAGTACTTCTCCGGGCGAACTTAGCACAAGTTCTACTGTTAAATGTCCCCCATAAAATACCAACCCAGACGAAGTAATAACTCGTTAGAAAGCTAAACGCACGTAAATAGATTTACGTTCTGTATATTAATTCGTATTGCAATAATATTTCCACAGTTTCTATGTGTTGCCAGACCTAGGCAGGGGAAACTTAAGTTAGATTTCTCATCGACAGATTATGGCAAAGACTTGCCACACCATTCAACCTTCTAACGGTGCAATCCGTTACCGTCGGGGCAAAGACCTTTGCCATTCCACTCTGAGCGCTTGTTGCGAAGCCGCAAAGGTCATATTCGCTTGTTATTAGCTAGGTTTAATTGAACTTTTTTAGGCTATGTTTGTTCGGACGATGGTCTGTGGTTCAAGATGGTTCATTTACTACTAACCGGGTCAACTTGGGAGACTATTTAGCAATTTCTCATTGTTTTAATTATTTATAATTCTCAAAAGCTTTAGGGAACCTACAAAGCCTGTCTTGTGTATCCTAAATTCAAAGGGTTGGTTCGTTTGAAACAAAAACCGTTGATATTTTTACAAAACAGCGGAGGATATTTTTTATCTGCTTTTATCGCCTTTACGGGTATTGCATTAAAAATTTCTGAGACACCGAACTTCTTACAAAATGGAAAATAAATAATCCAAATACCTGTAAATAAGTATGAATGCGTCTAGTGAAAAATTCATTGGTGCACGTGTGGTGAACCAGCTACCTTCAGATTGAAAGTCTTTACGCACGCTGTCTATTATACTTGGTTAAATTAAATCGCAGTTTCTGATTGTGGTGTCTCCATAGGTACAAGAACTCTACAACAAGTGGCGCTGTAATATCTGCATCTGGATTGCATTATATACTGCATCTGGGCATTGCAGCATATCTTACTTATATTATAAAGGCGAAAGTTTGTATGTATATGTGCTTGTGTGTGTGTGTATGATTGTACCACGTTCGCGCTCAAACGGCTCAATGGATTTAGATGAAATTTGGTGTCAGGATACCTTATATCCTGGATTAACACATAGGATCCCGGAAAACTGATTTTGATCCCGGATCACCGCGGGGCGTAGCTAATGTACATATAAACTTTTAAACTGCAACTAACAAAATATAATTATTAATCTCTCAACAATGAAGACATGATCAAAGAGAAAGTCTGTCACGAGCCGGCCGCGGCAAAACTGCAATAAATATTACTTGAGGGTAGTTTGCAATCGCGAAACTTGAGCGCATTATAATGTTACGAGTTTACTGCTGGATATTGCTAACAAACAATTATAGTAACCAAAGAGTTTGCACAGGCGTTATTTTAATAAACTGGTTAAACGCTAATTTTACGTATCCGTGTGCATGTAATGTGCCTTAGGAGCTGTGACACGTTACATGCTCACGAATGTGTTTACTTGTTTGTAACATTTGTCGTGTCTAAACGATACTTGAGATCTAGAACAAATAGGTTTGAGCTCTGAGATTTGTAAATATTTATTATAAAAGTGACTCTTCAAAATATTTTTAAGAAATCAATGGTGATATAGTTTTTGACTTTGACTAGAAACCACCAAGGGAATACGTCTTATTAGACCATTCATGAATAATTAGGTTTAATCTTATATGTACCAAGGTATTATTAAAGATTTATTGTATCGTAAAAGGTTTAAGCACTTGGAATTAAAACTCTTTAAAATTACAAACCAGAGTTACGAGTCCACTGAGGCGGCTTCACGGCCCAGCTGGCAGGGACCCGGCCGGAAACCAGGGGTCCGGGTTTGATTGCCGGCTAAACTGAGAGAAGAGCATGAAGTTTGTTATCGGGTCTAGGATATAGGCATTGTCAGGTTTGAGTATCCAAACTGCCTGTGGTACAGGGCATCTTAGTGCATCTGAGTGTGTAAGAATATGTTGTCTGCCTGTCCCACCCATTCCTATACTATATAAAATACTATATCTTTTATATTAAAGCGGAAAAACATTCAAACCCATTTAAAATTATATTGAAATTCGAATTTGGAATTCGTACACGCCGACCACAAAATCAGTGTTACCAGCAACATATTTTACGCCATTTAATTGGGACACGACACAGCGAGATAATTTGAAACGTTCGATCATATCCGTCTGTTGATTAAAATTCGAAATACGCACGAAATTGATTCATTAATGCTCAACAATTACTTCGGTTTGTTTATGAAAGTTTTGTAATTATTTATCACTAATCACTACTTTTATTACTTATTCAAGCATTTTTTATATCTATTTAGTGCACTAATAGTAATAAAAATGTAATTTAGATTGAAGTAAATACTTTTGTGAAAGGGATTATGCTCGCGAAAAGAAATCATTTCATTCATCACACATTTATTTTGTAATTAAACCATAGACATGAAAATCGGTTCAATAGCTTGCTTAAATCAAAATAACTGGAAAAAAATTGTCATCAAAGTAAACGAAACTGCGTATTTTGCTTTCGTGCGACTTTTTTCTTCGCCCGTTGTTTACCGATATGGATGTTCATTTTTTCAATGGTAGAGTGTATCTTCTAAGGGATATCTTATATCTCGTTTACACAAAGACAAAAAAGAAAAAAAATATCTGCTTGGAAACTGTAACACGAGGTTGCCAACTTACTATCACGGGAGGGAATAATTTTAAATAAATTGCAGCGTCCGAAATTCATTGCAGGCATGTTTATTAATTTTGGAGCACTAATTAAGTTTACAAGCGAAAATTAATTAATATTTAATGATGTTGCCAGCTTACCGCCTGCCTGTTTGCTCGTGTCAATATTTTCGTATTTAGTTAAAGTAATTAATTACTTCGGGTATTATAAGATAATAATTAGTGTAGTCCTTCGCGAAATTCTTAAATAGAGATAGTTTCACTGAGATATTCGTGTGAATCCAGGAAATTGTAGTAATAGTAGAAATTTCTTAAAAAAATGTTAAGTGAAAATATTCCTTTGTCCATAGCGAGGGAAATCTAGATTACTAGATTTCGCTGGGTTCAGGGCGTTCATGGCTTAGCTTGCTTAGCTGTTCTTTACAGATCATCTAAGTTAAGAATCTCGGCCCGGTCAGAAACTGGATGGGTGACTGTTAAGTGGCTTTGAACCAAGGCTTCCGTGCTTCGGAGGGCACGATATCCGTCCCGGCTGTAAAGTACTAGTCTCTTAGCCATGTCGGAAGCCTTCGGGCTTGAAAACCCCGACACCAGAGTTGGTCACTTACACGAAAGAAGAATGCTAAGATGATCTGAACAAAGGTAAAACTTAGTACTACATTTAACCTCTTCGACTTGCACTGAGATTTCCGTACCACAGATTGTATTTCATACCCCCAATAAAAAAGAGGGGTGTTATACGTTTGTAGTGTGTATCTGTGTATTGTATTGACGGCACCGTAGCTTAGTTGATAGTAATCCAGCCTTCGAACCGAAGGGCCCCGGGTTTGCTTCCCGGATTCCCGGATTTGTAACTTTGTTCCCGGTTCTTGGATGTTTGTCTTGTGTTTCTGTGTTTGTCCTTACCAGCAACACAGCGAACCCTAATCCTATGAGTATGTAAAAGTTACTTACTTTTTTTGTGTACGGTACCCAATAGAACAAAGACATTGGCGGCCCAATTAGTTGCCAGTTCCCTCCCCCGGTGGTGCCTGCCTGGCGGAATGAGAGCAAGCACCTATCATTTAATTTAAGGCAAGGCTTCGTTAAAATTTCCCAGCAATTGTAGATTGTTTAACATTGCAACACCCATTCCCGGGAATTGAGCTCAGTTCCCGAGGATTCAGAGAATTTCCTCGCGAAGGTATGCCACATAATCAGGCTTCATCCTATTACAGTCAAATGTGAGGGCTTCGTTACAAAGGTGCCAGGAACAGCCTGCGAGTCAAACCCAGTATTAGCTTTAATTATCATGTCGTAGCCAAGAACCTGGGACCCTTAGAAGCGAAGAATCCCCGAGTCTTAGTTTCAGAGTTCCTACGTTGCCCGGAAGAGATCACTTTTCGTGATAATGTCGCCTATTGTTCATCTACCAATTGTTTGTTCTATCGTTTTGTAATTGTATTTTCTTTCTCGTGTGCAATCTCCGGCCGCGGCAATTTTTTATGAGCGTGTAGTTTGTTCTCTGATCCTAGGTGTTGATGTTGTGTATCCATGCTACATCGTTGACAAGCGGCACAGGGAATTCTAGTGTAGAGGTATAAAACTAAATTGTGTAAGAGTTTATTTGTTTTGCTGAATTAAAAATAATTTTCCGCTGTAGTTTTCTACGTAATTTTTAATTTAGATGTGCCTCAAAGGACTGGACCGCATTAATACCTCGAAAGCTTGTCATCAAAACAAAAGGTTGTTCGTGGCAACTCACGTGCAAATAGAGAAATTTCTGTTTTGTTGTCGATGTGGAGTATTTTGTTCACTTAACTTTAATAAAAACTGGTTTTACTTTCTTAAATAATAGAAATCGATTATGTTCCGAACATAAATCAGGTTCTCGTGAGAATAAGACGCGTATCGAATGTGTAATCTACAACAAACAGTGCAGCTACAAAAGTAATCAGGTGCCATAGTTAATTAAAGAGATTATTTAAATTTTACAAACTGTCATAAAATTTCAAAAGTATTCTTCAACTTTTATCCCTGGTATTATTCGCCACGCTTCCCCATCAGAACAGCCATTAGGTAGGACTAATTTTGTATTTAAGACTTAAAATTCCAATTACATCTCAGTACAATCGTTGGGTATCCTAAAACCTACATACCGAAGTACCTATCATCTATCTGCGAGAAATAATTTAATGTCTTGTTAATATTTCACCATGATGTACGAGCGAAACCCGCGATATCACTCCGGCCATATTATAAATAATAAGGCAAAAAAGGTCTACATCTCAACCCCTCAACCTCAACAACGGGCTTACCCATTCCCTGAATCTAGAGGGAACTTAATAGCACCTTTAAAATTGGCGGCAAAATCCTCGTCCTTAGTGTGTTTTTCTTTTCGCTTTTATTGAGCAGGCTAAGGATTTAATCCATACCACCTCGTCTACTAAACTCCCTATGTAAGTTTTATTTCTTTTCTTTTTCTTTCCTTTAATCAGTAATTACATATTTGTAGTAATTTCGTCTTAGCGTAACTAAAAGAAACCTATAATAGAAAGAAATGGAGCTTGATTTGAAAAGAAAAAAATGGCGTCTTTTCGCTTGTGTCTACGAAATGAATGGATTGTGTTGGTAGTTTTATAAATTTAATGAGGCATTGCTGAAAGAAGCGGGACTTGGGTTCTTTAGAAGTCTGTGAATTGTCTGTACAATTTGTAGCCTGAATGGTAACGAAATACGTGACTTTTTTGTTAGTTGCGAACATAATTATGTCTCCTTCGAAACAATATCATAAAAATGTAGATTGTGTTTTAAGCATTGCATCAAATTTTACTCGTATAAGAACTTGATATGAGTATGAAGAAAAATAAATCACCAGGTAAAGTATATTTAACAAAATTGGGATTTTTTTTATCTCAGCACCTTAATAAAATACTATCACCACCCAGTCCATAGTGTCTGACCGAGAGTGTCAAAAATGAGTATGTCGCGCTCGCTCCGCGTACCGGTCAGACCGGTTGTATGCAAAACCTCGTCTACCTAGACTAGTCGCGCCCAGGCTAACCATAGACAATAGGGTACTATTGTCTGTGTCTTTCAATTTGCAGGACTTTAAAGCTGCTTTCATACGCAATCACTTCAATAATAAGAAAATATAATATTATAACTATTATTTCCGCATAACTAATATTTCCGTGACTAAATAATAATAATAATAATAAGTTTATTTTGGAACAAAAAACAATGAAACACAAAAAAATTAAGAATAACGGTGATACCTGCAGGAGTAAAATACTGTGTCGCAAGTATCAACGCCCTCCTCCGAATACAATTATTTGCAACAAGTTCCACACTTACAAGTTAAACTTAAAAAAAATAAAAAAATTAAATCAAATGGGCCTACATTATGTAGGCTACATTTCTTGCAAAAAGATGAACGGCCGACATGCAATGTTTTAATTACAATGTCGAAACTACAGCGAAGATTGTTGATCAACACTTCACATTCACCTACTTGATGGAGCAGGACAAAGGGGGTTGATTTTGAAACAATAAAAATGGGTAGAAAGTTTAATGTGGGGTAAAACACAAATTTTTGTCAACGTTCCAACCTAAAATTGGAATATCCATCACCTGAATCGACCGCCATCTTGAAACATCTGTCAATGACGGCGGGAAATTTCTCCGGAGGTTCCTTTTTCGAATTCCTTCCGGCCGGAGTGACGTCAGCTGCGAGCGACGCGTGTGAATTCTTTGTTTGAATAATTTTATTGCCTGAACACGAAACTGTTATAAATTTTACGGAAGAATAGTTTTTAAGCGATAGATGGAGGCTTGCGTAGTGGTGCGTGAAATAACAGATGGTATATGGGTGGGTAAATAAAATTTGATTGTCCTCCGGTAACATAAAACAGGCAAGCAATAAGCCATTAATGTATTTCAAAACAAAAGACCACACAATATTTATTTGATTAAACGTGGAGTATCAAAAAATATCACTAAAATCGTTTGTTCAAAGTTATATTTCGGGCTAATTAGAAAAGCCCTTCTGTTATTTTAAGTGGTTTCCTAATTTGAGCTTACCTACTTAGTGTACATTTTATTACTAGAGGGAAGTCGATTTGTGTCGTTATATTTTAAGCGAATCGAACCCGGGACCCGGTGGTTGGAGGGCAAAGCCATTGTAGTAAAGTGCACAACTACAGAGCCGTTTAAACAATAGATTAATGTACTTACTTACGTTCCCGTCACAAAGAGAATGTTTATCTTTTTTATACGAAGGCAAAGCCAAAAGAATTTAATTTAAAATTGAGGTTTTAAATTAAGCTCGCATCAGCTACCCAATAACATTCCGAACGCGCCTTGTGTTTAGCATTCATTACTCGGTTTCCCATCTTCCTTTATTCCTCCAGTGTTGCCAGTGTTTAGCCGAACTGTTAACGCAATTAGACCTCTTTGTTACACTCCCTTTGTTGCCATTTCACTATTTTCACAGTGCTGCCAGTTGCCGCTTTAATTAGGAGTAAATGCAGGTCTTTGACATGTTTTTACAACTTTCCTTTACATACATGGACATCTTACAGGGAAAGTTGGTGTCTATAGATTTTCTCTGAGTGCTTTTACTGAACTGAGGATCGAGCTAGCCCTCAAATAACACCTCATATCATAACATGCATGTTTACGTTCATTATCATGGAATTTTGCATACACTTTACGGTTGATTATTTAAGACGAGAAAGCTTAACAAATTCACATTTGCATATAAAATATTCGTTAGGATTGTAACCTGTTTACTTTTAATTATCTAGTTTACGAAAATCAACATATTTATATTATTTTTTACTGGCATATGCAGTGGTTGGCCGCAGATGGCCTTGAGAACTGTACCCGAGCTTTTGGCGATGGCGGAAGGCTCTCAACAGACTTAAAACTACTAATGCTATAGTCTCGACCCGAGTCGCTGCTGATCGGAACGTTTGTATTAAATCCCAATTAACACATTATGCGAGTTTTGCTAAACTCATTTATTCCTTTAGATCTCAAATATCGGTTGAACGTCAAATTCTACAAACAACTAAACATATTCGTGAGCATATAACGAATCACAGGAGCTCCCTACACGTTACATGCACACAGATATGTCAAATTACAGTCAGTTTTAGCTCAATGATATTGTATAAAATATCTTTGTTTTAGTTGGTCTTATTTGTTAAGTTTAGGTCTGTTCCAACGCTAACCTGAGATGTATTCTTGACTCCACGTCTTGCCTACGCTCGTAAATAAAAGAACAACATACAACTTAGTTTAATGCAAGTATTAATGACCATAGTAAACTTCCCGCGAATTATCTCACTCAATCGGCCTGAAGCAAGTTAATCGATTTTTTTTATGGATTATTAGTATTCCTTCTCTTCATCACGTACACAAATGGTTCTAGAAATGTATTATAACTCAATAGATCGTAAAAATACTATTATTTCTTACAATCAAATTTCTTCTTTCTACTTAAATAAATTTTGTTATGGAAGTTAATTAAGAATTGAGAGATTGCATAATGAAATTCTTCTTTCTTATGGAAAGGCAATTATTATATCTTACCAGCTGCGTCCCGCGGTGTTACCCGCGGTTAGACATCCTACGAAAAACGTACATTTTTCCGGGATAAAAAGTAGCCTATGTGATCTAGAAAACTCACAAATAGAAATAGAAAAATCTTTATTCTGCGTTACATTTACACAGTAGGTACAATTAAGATTTGCAAAACAGGCTACAACTCCGCGTGTGCTGCATCAGCGGTGCGCTAATTCAGCGCTGTTTTTCTGCGGCACCATAGTGTGCCTTTGGAAGTAGGTTAACTATGTTTCCACATCCTCTTTGTTCCGTGCCAATGTTGTGCTACCACGTGAGAGTGATCGCAGCACTCTGCCCGCGGCCAAGTATCTTATTGCGGCATCGGGAACCGCGGAGTGTCTCAACAAAGAGTCTACCATACGTATAGATCCCATACCACAATATAGACAGGCAGTTGTGCCCGCGTGCCTTTATATAAGATTTTCAGTCAATTATCAACTGTTTCTCAGTTCGACTGTATTTTTATTTCGCGATTTTTTCGCCAATGTTGTAATGATTTGGTTGTTTATTTTAAATTTGAAAGGGAGTACCTTCGTGGTCGCCCATAGATAATTCGTGAAGAAAGTTCAACCCTAAAGCGTATTGAAGTAAATTTTTTTTATACAGTCAACTAAATAGAAAGAAGATGCACAAAACATCAGCTGGAAGTCTCTCATCTTATTCTTAACAGGGGTGACGAGGCTCTGTCACCCCCATCAGGGGGAACATGTTTCACAACTTAAATCATATGAAAAACTTTTTAATAATTTAACAAAATAAAACCACGTTCTAAGTTATTTTAAAAAGTTATTAATGTACCGGAGAAGTTTAGTCATTTTGTTTCTAGAAATACATCGTTTATCATACTTGCCCCAGCGAGTTGCGGCAAGTTTCTATATTACTTAACGTTATACTGTATTTACCATTTTCATTCACTTAATAGAAATAAAATTGCGACGGCACAAGTTGCGAATTGTTGGATACAACTTAATTATCAAGCCTAAAACATTTTTTACTTGCTTGACGGCGATTTCATTCGATTTCCTTTTCAACTGGCGCAAAATCTTGGAAATCTTCAAGAATATATACTAATAACTGGAAGTACATACCTGAAACAAAAAAAAATACAGATTTAAAGCAAGTAATAACTATAGTCAAAATACCATTTTTTTTTCATGGTATAATAATTTGCTTATACATTACGGATGATTGAGATTAAACGTGAGAGAAATAAAACTTAAGTGCTGATTCATCGTATCGTAAGCGAATTGAACATTATGCGCGGGAAAATTAAACTAATTACCGAAGTAATTATTTGGTATTTAAGGTGTTTTAATGACACATTAGTGCTGTGAAAATATAATCTTAATATATATAAATCTCGTGTCACAATGTTTGTCCTCAATGGACTCCTAAACCACTTAACCGATTATAATAAAATTCGCACACCATGTGCAGTTCGATCCAACTTGAGAGATAGGATAGTTTAAATCTCAAATTATAGTCGCAATTTTAATTTATTGCTAATTATAATATCGTATGACAAAAACGTTAGCCACAGCAACGCGTGGCCCGGTCAGCTAGTAGTCTTATATATTGAGATTGAGATAATTTTCGTATAATCCATCGTGGACTTAAAACAATTGCAAAAAAATCCTTTTTTTTTATGTGTATGATGAGGCACACAAGCTAACGGCCCACCTGATGGTAAGTGGCTACCGTCGCCTATAGACGCTAGTAACACTTGAGGTGTTGCCATCGCGGTGCCTATCATGTATCGATTACCAACTTTTCGATTGTACTTTCAATAACACCTTGATTTTTATGAGACGTATCTGTTTAACATTTGTGAATACTGAAATGCGTATGAACGTTTTTCCTCAAAACACAGAGCCAGAAGTCGGTTTATTCAAGTCTAAATCAGTCAGTTATCCAATATGCTTGACAAGCAGCGTTGTTTGACATGCAAATCACATCAGTTCCGCACAGGCTCGGCGTATTATTGTGGGTTAGTCTTACAATCAAAATATTCAGATGTTTAATATATATGTAGGTTCTGAAGTTAGCTGCAGAATAAATAAATATTCATGGACTTTTTACACCATCTAGTCATATAGTCCCAAACCAAGCATAGCTTGTACCATGGGAACTAGATAACTGATAGAATACTTAAGGTACTTACGTAGGTGAGTATCCTGAGAGTCCCTACCCGTGTCCCCCAGGTGTTGCGAAGAGCAAAAGTAAATAGCAGTAGAACGTGCAAAGTTCGTTACACAAATAGTTGTCCTGAGTTAGAACCGTACCCACAGCCTACACCGCAAAAGGCAGATCTGTGACGCCAGCCAGAGCATCTCGTCTTTATCTAAATCTCATGGCAAAAGATAAATATATATTTTTGATCACTTTCAGCTAACTTCAAGCAAGTTATAGTTAAATTCTGCTTGAAATGGAGTTCAGATTATACGCTGATGCTACCGCGATAACGACAGACATCCGAAGAAACTCTTCAGGGAAAACGAAGAAGGTAAGTTCGCGAACTCCTGGTATACCGGATGGAGTGCATCCTGTCAGTAATTACTTTTCAAGTCGTCTGCCATTCGTCCTCGCTCGCCTTTCGGCCCTTCAATCGATAAGTAGACAAGATGGAAGTTTAATAAATGAAACTTGAATAAAAGTTGTGCGGGAACTGCGCAAATGTTTGAAAACAAAAATAAGTATTTTTAGCGGTGAAGGAAAATGTTTTGAAGAAAACCAGCGTGTAGGAGGACACGAAATAGATGATTTTAAATGGGATTTTTGTAAAAAGAAATAGTTTTTGCACGAAATATAAATACAGGTAAAATTAACAGAAAAACTCAATATAAACACAAAATTTCATCCGAATCGTTACAGAATTCAATTCAATTCAATTATTTATCTTAATATATATAAATTACGTGTCACGATGTTTGTCCGCGATGGACTCCTAAACTAATTAACCGATTTTAATCAAATTCGCACACCGTGTGCAGTTTGATCCAACTTGAAAGATAGGATAGCTCACATCTCAATTTATGATCGCAATATTATTTTATTGCAAATTATAATATCATATGACAAAAACGGTAGCCACAGCAACGCGTGGCCCGGTCAGCTAGTTTAATTATAAACCTAACCTTATAGAACAGTATTCCAGTGCGTTACATTTATGAAAATATTTACAAAATAAAATAGTAGTAATAATAAATATATACCTACTTATATCTGCACTAAATACTAACACAAGATGAGATCATTCATTGACTTAAAGCTTAATACAAATACAAATATCTTTATTAAGAAACAAAACATTAATTATGAGAACTCACTTGTAACATTGAATCCCGCACTAGGGCTAGCCTGTATCGCGGGCATCCGGAAACTAGAATTACCAGATACATTTATTTGGAGGAAAAATAATACATAAAATTAAATAATAAGAATTGCTCTTTAAGTAATTAAAGGTAAATACATTATACGGAATAAATGATATGCTAAGTAAGCTATTGCACTCTCGTGTCGTGCCTCCAATTCAATTTATGTCAAAGAGACGGTGTGTGCAAATGGTTCGCCCGGGGCTATCTGTCTGTCTGCCCAATATATTATAACAACATCATGGAAATACTTAACAGAGTATGTTTATGAAAAATATAGTTTATTGTAGTTTGTCTAAGGAGGTCCATGACATGTTTTCGTCATTTGCATGAAGTATGGTACAGAGGCACATGCATTACCCAGAAGTCAGTTGCAATTGCTAATGAGAAGACCCAAGTCGCACCCGTTGCGGAGATTTTACGTCTCATTTGCATGTAATTTCACCGGCACCCACACCCTTCCTCCGGAACACAGCAAAGCGCATCACTCTTGGCGGTAGATTACCAGGTGTGGTGGCAGTACTTCTGCGGGCGAGTTTTGCACAAGTTCTACTGCTTCTAAAAGTTTTTTGAGAATTAATGTCAATGACAGAACTACATACAAATTATTTCACTGTCATTGCATGGACAAACTGTACCTGTTCTGCAACTGTATGGATAACCTACATAGACACTTGCATATTATATTCGGATTCTCAGACATCGAAAGTGAGACCTCCATTGCCGGAGTGAATGAGACCACGTGAGCCCGGCAGACATCGGCTCGACTTACAATGCTGCGGATAGTGAAGTGATATTCTATAAATATATTCTTCTATAAAGCGAATTTCTATGTGACCCCGCGGTTTCACCCGCTTAGTTCCCGTACCGGGAAAACGGGGATACATTTATCTTATATTTTCGTAAATTTTCCAATGTTTTTAATAGTTATGCTGCCATTCGGAACGGAGTAAAATACAACAAATCATGAAAATTGGTCTAGTCGTTCTCGAAGAACGGCCGAAAAAACCCGACTTTGTTATAATATAATATATAACATGTTTTTTGCTTTAAAATTCACGGGAAGACGCACTACTCGACAATAATCTCATATTATTTCGTTGAATATACTCGTAAATATATTATGCATAGTCAAGAAACACGTTACAATATGGAGTTACAATTGCAAAATGTAATACGCAATTACATTCCAAAAATTCGCTCCGCTAGCCTTCCTTGACAATGTTAATTGAGCCTCATGATCATGAATAAGCCTATTAATTTCTTGCTTCATGGATGTTCGTGATGATATAACCACTTGACAGCGCATGGTCTCCGACTCCTCAATCACGAAAGAGGTCGTGCACACAAGTACAGTAATACCTCCTTGTTACTCGTGGATATCCGTGGAGGTTGACTCTAATTGTTAATGTTATTTTTTTATGCGATGAAAGTGACGGAACGAGCTTTCAGCCACCTAATGTTAAGTGGTCACAGCCGCCATTTTCTAAAACAAAAACACCAAGTACGAGGTGTAGTATGCAAAGCCAGAAAATTGCAATTACGTTTATTGGCCGTAAAATACGGTGACTGTTTGTATGATACGTTTTCAGTGTATGAGTCGGCAGTAGTTTTCCGATAGCTTTGTTGAATCACAGGAAGCCATTCACTGATATGGTACTCTAATAAATATTATATTTAATATTATTCTAATAAACTATTTATTGGATGTGTAATAAGTAATAATTATTTAACAATTATTAGAAGCATAATACATAATAAAACTTAGTCATGATAACTAAATTTTATTAGGTTTTTACATTACTAGCGACCCGCCCCGGCTTCGCACGGGTGTACAGTGTGCGACGTAGGTCTTACTGTAGTAGTACACCATTTAGATTTATGTCGTAAGGTTTAGCCAGCATTAGTAAAGTAAGCGATCTATGTTTCTTACGACATCATTACAAATCAATGAAATTGTCGGCTTTTCTCTCCTATAGGAGAGAAAAGCCGACAATTTCATGCATATATTATACTCATACTCATTTATTTTCACCGTAGGATCATTTGTGAACACTTGGTTATGTCAGATTTACAATAAATAAGCAGGTCGGAACTATCTTACAATAACAATAGACAAGCATAGTAGCGACAAAGAAATACTTAAAATTAATTAAAATTAAATTACACCATCCTTAATATCCATACATTCTCTGACAGATGTTAATGTTCCTATATACACAAGTAATAAAGTAGGCAAGCACAATTCATTTCATTTGTTTCACAAAGCTAAACAATCCTAAACCGTAAATCATACTTTTATCCACAAAAAACAATATTCGCTTCGTTCGCGGCTGTATATTTCGTAGCTGTAGCCGAGAATGCGTTATTTAAAACAAATAACGCAATAAAATAGAAAATGTCAATGACAAAAAACCATAAATTCTCCCGCCAAGTGTCAAGTGTTGCCAGACGATGGGAATTTCCCACACGCGCGGGTAAAATAATGCATGGAAAGTGATTCGACAGACAGGGGCGTTCCGCGCTATTGTAGTTTTATGTAATTTAGTTTAGTAATTATAACTTTACGGTCGGTGTTTTAGGCGCACGTAACATCGGAACAATGATTATAATCTGTTGTGTGCTGGTTTTGAACAGAATGTTTACACGAAGTGATTGTGTACTATTTTCATAGTAATGTTAAGTAACGTTAACACACTCATACCTCTGCACTAGGATTCCTCGTGTTGCAAATGGCATGGACAAACACAGAAACACAAGACAAACACCCAAGACCCGAGAACAAAGTTCATGGTCACCGCACAAAGTGTGCCCCGGCCGAGAATCGAAACCGGGACCCCTCGCTTGGAAGGCAGGGCTAATACCAAGTAAGCCATGGAGCCAGACGTCGGAAGAATGTTGGCTACGGAGCTTAGTTGGTAGTAACACTGTGTGCTATGAGCATACATTTTGTTTTCGGGTCTTGGATATTTTATAATAAAGACAGTATGTCTAAAGAGGCGCGTTGGGTTTTATCGTGTTTCTGTGTTTGTTGATGCCATCTGCGACGCGAATTACTGAATTCTTCTCTGAACAGAATTCTAGTGAATGTTTAACTTTTTTAGTAGGTTCTTTGTTAATAATGGAGTCGTATTAAGTTCTCAGAACCTACAATGGGGTTGAAAATCTAAGAACTAAATTAAAAAACGGCACATCTTAAAGTAAAGATATGTTTCTCCATCTCGTTGTAATGAGCGCGTAGGAGGCACCAATTTCTGTCTCTCCTTAATAAAGCATGAATATTTGCCATCCTATCCGAAACTACTCAGAAAAACATGTCCTACAAAAACAACCTTGTTTTGGCTCGCTCGGTCGCAATCACAAGTTGCTACAAGTGGCCTCGGTTCTTCTATCTACCCCCTCAGCCTTGCCAAATCCAACCCCTGGGAAGTACCCTATTCTCAACGATTAACGTTATATCTCGAACGCAGCCGACAAGGACACTCGCGCGGAGATATTGTATAAACACATCGAGACCTTTAACTTTATATTTTAGTCTGCTCTTTCTAAATGATGGAGAGTTAAATAAGCACCAAAGCCAACATTGAGATTAGTAGTTGGGCGACTGTACCGCGCTCGGTTTATTTTTTGTGTAAATGATTCAATATTAGATATTGAATCTGAAGCTAAGATAAAGATAAAGATAGTTTATTTGAGCATCTTAAAAAACATGATTAGGTACACACACATGCTTAAGCTAACAGTAATTAATATAATTAATTATAGGCAGATAAATAGTAATCTAATTAGACGAAATTCAATATAACAGCTGTTAAAAATTCGTTGTTTTAGCAGTCAAAATACTTATTTGTTAGGGTAGCCATTTAAAAGTTTTCGTATTTTTTGGTTTATACCTAAGTGTTTATCAAAAATATATATGTACTTAAAAGTAGCTACGTTGAAACGTATGTATTTTGATTTGTTAAGGTTTTTCATCTTTAACAAGACAACTTTCGACTTGTACGAATGATTCACTTTCATGTTTTTTAGTTAGCAATATACTTCCGTCGAGGATCTATTTAAGTATGAAATAACCCCCTACCTGTGCGCTTCGCAACGACGCGCAGATAAGACAGAAACCGTCTCAAATGTAACAGGTATCGTCAAATTCTCAGAATCATCGGGCTGACATAATAACAAAAATATTACGTCTTTAATAGGCTGTTTATTTTCCAAGAATCCGTAAATAAATATATTTTGTTATTACAGATACACTATATACTACCACCATCTTACCAGTTAGTATTATAAATACATGGCTAAATTAAATAACGTTTACACACTCACCTCTGCACTAGGATTCCCTGTGACGCAGATGGCATGGGCAAACAGAAAGACAAGACAAACACCCAAGACCAGAGAACAAACTTTATGCTCAATACACAAAGTATGCCCCGGCCGGGAATCGAACCCGGGACCCCTCGCTTCGAAGGGTTACTACCAACCAAGCCACGGAGTCGTCATTACAACACTAATTGTATATTCTTCCCCATGGAAGGACGGATATAGTTTGACCGAGCGCTAAACTTACTTAATTTATTATTATTAACAAAATAATTGACGTTTTCAAGTATTTTAAAGAATTCAACGGAAATAAAGACTTTTTGTCTTTGTGAATGTTCAAAGGAACAGTGCGTTGAGAATAGGCGCGTTTCGACTTTACGGCTCATGTTGACCTGTTGCTATGTGAGGGGTCATATTTACTTAATTTAGGATTTAGTGGATCTACAGGTACCTACAGATTAAGAGACCAAATAATAAACGGACGGCACTTTTTCGCCGGTTAAAAACCAAACATATTCTAACGTTTTCAACAATAAAATATGTACCGTATCAGCCTCTAATGTTCCCACTGCAGAGACACCGACCTATACTCGATAATTGAGAATGAATGGGCTCTGATCTACCACGGGAGCCCAATCGGATTGGAAGATGTCACGTGTATTCGAATATTTGTTTCTAAGACATGCCAGTTTCCTCACGATGTTTTCCTTCGCCGTTTCGAGAACGTGGTGTTGCGTACAATTATTTTCGATTGAAAAAGTCATTGATGCACGTGGGGGTTTGAACCAGCGACCTTCAGATTGAAAGTCGGCGTCTGTGTCTCTGAGCCCCCACGCTCTCAATAAAACATGTAAAATTCTTAGATACTGATTATTGAGTGATAACAAACAGTCTCATAAGAGTTTAATGTTATGTTTCTAGTAAGCAATATGATTGCATCACATATCGTACCCTCCCATGAGAAAAGAAGATTATTGCTTTTCACGAGAATGAAAGTAATACCCTTACTAACATGTCTACCCTTGAACAGTGAAGGCCATCGTCTACCATATAGACTATTAAATAAATATTCATGGAATTTCACACAGCGTCATCTAGCCCCAAACTAAGCATAGATAACTAGAACTAGATAACGGATAGAAAACATTAATACCAAGTTTTTGAAATAGGTAGAGTGATTCAAAAGGAAGGTTTATATGTAGTATGGTATATTATAGTAGATAAACTGCCCCACGTTAGTATCTACATTGCACCCGTGCGGGGACGGGACACTAGTAACGAATAAAATTGAAAATTATAATTCTTTAAATTTTACTTGGATATGTCCCCCTTTTAACAATATCATGCGTTCTTATTTTGACAGCTCCGTGGCTTAGTTGGTGGTAGCCTTGCCTTGGGCACACTTTGTGTGGTGAGCACGAAGTTTGTTCTCGGGTCTTGGGAGTTTGTCTTGTGTTTCTGTGTTTGTCCATGCCATCTTCGACACAGGAATCCTAGTGCAGAGGTATGAGTGTGTTAACGTTGTTTTTTGTTTTTATTGCTTTGTTTAGCGCTAGTTCAACCCAGTCCGCTACGGTGGACGCAGCCCTAATGTGATGAGGTACTGCCGCCGTCTGGGTCGACAGCCGTTTCAATGGAACAGAATTCCTTGTCAATTAGTGCTCAGCGCTAATTACCTCTCATGGCTGGAGGCGACTCGCCTAGCGGACGCCTGTACGGAGAGCTTTCATAATATTTGGGTATTCCAGACCTGCTGACAGAATCCGATTAGGTAGCGAGCAGATATTTTTTTAAGGATCTTGATCGCGATATTGTAATCCTTCCATTAGAAGTCTCTTGCTTACTATTCTTCACCATGGAAGGTCGGATGAGGATTGAACAAGCACTAAACTTAAATTTAGTTTTAAGAACGCATGATCTCGTATGCAAACATTTTTTAAGAATCCAACGTAATTAAAGATTTTTGACTTTGACTTTTGAATTTAATGATGAGATTCTGTATAAAGATGGAATTTTTTTTTGTATGCTGGCAACCCTAATTTTTCGGCGATTTGGGTGATTGAGGTGGTCCTATAGAAATTTTATGAAATTATTTCACTCGTAAGCTCATAAGCTTTTTGGTGCGTTTGAAACTTCCCGTTAAGTCTTCTGGTCAACCATATCATTAACCACGGGCGTTTTATAATGAACAGACTCTAAAACAGGAGGTTATATGTTCCACTATATATATTTCTTTTTATGTATGTTCACCATTTATAAACCGTTTAGGAAATCCTTTTTTTATGTGCTTTCAGATTGGTCCCATAGAATTTCAAAATCAGTTCAATAGTTTGGTTGTTAAATAAAATAACTGGAAAAAATATGTCATCCAAATAAACGAAATCGCGTATTTTGCTACTTTGAAAGTATTGACGTCAGTTTTTTTCGATTTTTAAATAGCTACTTGTTTGTATATATATTTTAGTCTTGGTAGTATTCATAAAGAAACAGATCGCAGATATTACATTTTGGAATTAAAATAAGATCACGCATAAAAACAGTGTTCAAAATATAGCAAAAATATTTTGTCTGTGAACATTTCGCGGCATGAATTTATTTTTGCAAATAATATGTATTTTTCAACTAAATATTCTAAACGCAAGAAACCTTTTAGCTGCAGCTTGAAAATTCTAAATAATATTTAACATTTGAATGTTCAGTTGGTTACAATTTATGCAGTACTTGAGACTGGCTCGTACCGTGCCACTCGAAGGTTTGGGAACAGGAGCCGTGTCGAGCAGAGACCAGGGGTTTTTATGGAACTGTTTACTGACGCATTTATCTACGTACTTTTAAACTCTGACAAAAAATTGTTAGTGTGTTTCAGGGGTTGTGCTTGCCTAAACTATGAAACTAAAAATTCAACTAAAAATTGAGTTCTAGTATACTTAACTCAATTTTTTTAATGTAAATAAAGTGACGGGACGAACTAATGGCTCACCCGATATTAAATGGTTACCTCCGTCCATAACAAATGTAATAAGGCTTAAGTTTTACCCGACCGACGTATTGGAAGACCCAAGACGCACCCCGTTGCCCCTGCCACCCGAGACGGGGATGAAACGTCTCATGCGCACCAACACCCTTCCACCGAAAAGCAACAATGAGAGTGCACTACCGCTCGGCGGCAGATTACCAGGTGTGGAGGCAGTACTTCTCCGGGCGAACTTAGCACAAGTTCTACTGCCACTTTTAGTTTCTCCTTTAGCACCACCCAGGGGGCACGTGTGACTGAGGGTATTCACCTGCGGACGCGACCAACTGGACCCAAATCTATCTGTTGGATTAAATTAGTTAAAAAGAGTAAAAGAATCACGTTATGTAACTCAAATCCTCGGACCGGTCGCGACCGGACCGGTCCTGTTTATTTTTGCTCCTAGAGCAGGACGAGTCGGCTGTCTCGCTTGCACGTACCGTCTCTCTCTAGCCGGAGATCGGATCATCAGATTATTCTTTCACGGTTGAGATTCTGTTATTGTTACTTATTTGTCGGTTAAATCTCAAATCTATAAAAAGCGGTTGGAGAATCAATTCATCTCTAAGAATATTAGGAGAAAAGGATCTTAACAATATTTCAATGCTTTCATCGTTATATTTCGCTCTTATAAAATGCCGAGTAATTTCTATCTGACTACCCCAAAGGACCCTTCCAAATAAAAAATCATTTAATCGGTCGACAATTGGAGAAGATATCACGTAACGAACAGCCAAAAAACCCTGTCACTGAATTATCGAGGAGCGCTCGTGGCGTAGCTTAATAAGATCGCTTCGTGCTTAGGAGGGCACGATGATGTCGGTCCCAGCTATAATAGTTGTTGAGCCATGTTGGAGGCCTTCGTGCGTCTTGTAAACTATGATACTAGAGTTGGACACGTACACGAAAGAAGAAAACAAAAAACATACAGCAATATTGAAATCTTTTTTTAAGCTGGCAATAAAATACGCTGGTAGGAAACTTTCCTTTTACTTCCTTAAAACGACGATACACGACTCGATGGGGCAAAAATCAGACAGTGGGGACATTAGACTGGTACGGTTGACAGACAGACACACATATGTATAAACAGCGTTCGTACATATATTTCGTTCCTTTTGAACGTTTTCATCAGTAAACTGCACTCGCATAAAACCTATTTGCTTCACCGCAGGGTTATAAAAGCTTAGTAACTTTCCAAACACCAAAAAGAACACACGCCCCGTAATACTGATGTTTGAAGTGGTCTGCTAACTACGTAACTTGCATCGCATCGAATGCGGCTCTTTTGAAAGCATATTGTGCAAGCAATGACTCACTGCGGCTACTGGAAGTACAAGCGCCTTCCGTAGCCGGAGTTTTTTTTTTCTTTGGATTAAACGGCTTGGGTATTATTGCCATTCTGCAAATATCGCTGTCCTGTTTCTTTAAATCTTTATAAATGGCTTAGAAATGAAGGTTCTTAGTTCGGTTATAGATTTTTTTTGCCATTGGAAGATCGATTTGGATATTTTTTTTTATTTGAATTGGCATAACACCGTTATTGTTCCATTGAAATTTCATGGAAAAAATTCACCCGAAGGCGTGAAAAGTGAAAAGTGTTGAATGAAAGTATTGAAGTCGGTTTATTCTATTTTTAAATCGGCCGCTTGTGCGTGGCCTGAGTTTTATTTCTACTTTTAGCTTCAAACGACTTCAGTATTGTCATTATTCCTACGTTGTTGTGTCCTTGTAACGAAACTTTAATTAGAGTTACCTGCGATTTTTCGGCATAAGTGTTAATCCTATGATTATGTATTTATGTTTTTATTATAAGCTACCAAATTTAATGCAAATCCGTTGAGCAGTTTGTGCGTGAAGGAGGAACAAACATACACACAAAAACATTTCGCCTTTAATACTAGTGTGATTAAAGGGATGTTCTTTAAAAAGGGGTAGTAGACAATAGTTGCTCGGTAATCTCGGTTTTCGATTCAATATGGTACTTAGCCCGTGACGGGTAATCGACCTCGGTTGCGCAAAACTTAATGGCAACAACGAACAAAACGTCTTGATGAAGCTTATTGGGATTTGTGTGGGTTGGTATGGTTTTACTTCATTTCAATATTGATTAACAAGAGGTAAACATGGAACATTATACATTGTTTGTGAATAGGATCATGGTCGCGAAAAGTCAGCAATCCTTCCATTAGGGGTTTTAGCTTATTCTTCCCTATAGGGTTTGAACAAGCTAAACTTAGTAATAAGAACACATGTTCTTGTTTTCTTTAACTAATAATAGTATTTTTTTAAGAATTCAACGG
The DNA here is from genome assembly GCA_921293045.1 of Aplocera efformata. NCBI lineage: Eukaryota > Metazoa > Arthropoda > Insecta > Lepidoptera > Geometridae > Aplocera > Aplocera efformata. Next base: position 4,941,649 of record OV121067.1, on the reverse strand, counting down.
TAATAAAGTATTTTGACTTTGAAGGTTCATATTTTTACGAACTCAAGAAAAGGAGGAGGTTATTAATGCAGCTGTATTTTTTTTTATGTTTTACGACGCGATATCTTCGCTAGTTGTAAACTGATTAGAATGATTCTTTTTTTATAGGGTGTACCTCTGAGTTGGTCTCATACATACATTTTATGGCAAAATGATGTAAAAGAGTATTTAAAGTTGATTTAAACGAATTTGAAATGACAATCAATTTAAAATCAAAGTCAGACTCATTTACGCTTTTAGATCTCAAGTATCTTTTGGACACGTCAAATTTTACACATACATGTACACAAATTCGTGAGTGATAACCCCCTCTTTTTGCGTTGGGGTTTAAAAATGGCGCTTGTTATTTAAAATTAAGTCCAAAACTGCGTGAGAAGTAATTACAGGCTTGTAGAGATAGCTAAGTCTGATGAAGCATTCCACCTAACACCTCAATACCTACAAATAAAACAAGTTTATTGAACTTTACAACACCTAACTGATTTCTTGAGAGAAAAGCATGTCCAATCAGCTCTCACGCTCTGCCTCGGTCCTAGCCGTTACGGTAACCAATTACCGTTTAATCGTTGGGAAGTAGCTCGTTTACTGAGCACCCATTACATTAGACATCGGAGATCTTGTTCCTGCGAGTATCTCATCTCATAATTGCTACTTAGTCTTACTTTCTTCAAGACTGGCTCGACCAGATAGAAAATGCAAAACAGGGCACGCCCTCTGCTGAGTCAGTGTGAATTACGGAAAGGTTCTTGTGGCTAGTTCTAGCGAATCTCTATAGGAATGAATCAGTGGCAAAGTCTGAATTCGGATATTTCGAGCAGCCCGAATGCCTCCGACATCCTGTACTTGAAAACATAAACCATGTCGGAGGCTTTCGAGCCGGCCCGAAATCGGTATGATTTATTAATATTCTATCTAATTTTAAATTATGGATACATGTCTTTCTTATTAGTTTAAAAATAGCTTGATCATATAGTATTCGATCAATTCCATGTCCAAAGCACGTACGACCTCCCTACCTAATATAATGTCATCCTTTCAACAAAGACAATGAGTTACCTACTTCAATAAACTTGAATCAGAGTGAATTTAAATTCACCACAACTCGCGACCGAGTGAAAGGACTAAGATACATGACACGAAGGCACCTCTACAGACCACCATTATAAAAAAGGTTTTATTTTTTAATAAGTCGTACCCTATCGATCGACCGGCAGAAATCGGTTAATTCAAAAAAATATAACAGCAGGTAGACGCCCGCCTTTTTCGGCACCTGTCGTAACAAAAACTAAGAGATAACAAAAGAGTTTTTGTTATCACATATCATTTACCTCGATTCCAAGATTGCTCGCGAATCCACAGTGAGTCAAGCACTTTTACTACTTTCAAAGTGTTTTATGCACTATAAAGTCGTTTGAAGTTGTAACAAGAGTATTTTTACGGTCGACCGCGGCACAATACCGCCTACGCGCACTTTCCAACCGGTTTTCAAAAAGGTACGTAAAAGTACCGGAGATTCAGACCGACAACGACACGGCCCTTCCCTATGTGCGGCACGAACGGACTGACCGGGTAGCAAAAAAAGTAAACTGGTGTTGCCAGTGGCTGCATTAGAATTTGTACAGATTCAGTCTGCCACACTCGGACATGACTTTATATGATTAAATAATAAGGGAAGATTTTAAACCATGATACTAATAATAAAATTGAATATCAAACCACTTTTGCATTATGTAGAAACGGAAATTTAAAATTTAAAAATAAATTTTTGTTATACAACATTCAGAAATCGCAATTAACCAAATAAATCGTACTGCCAACATCATTCATCATTCAGCAAGTCTACACAAAAGTATATGTGAATTTTGGTGACAATTCGTTCGTATTTACGATCCGAATCAATTATCAAATTCGATGAAAGGCTGGTATTAGTAATGTATCTATCCATTTATTTTCAACTACACTATATAATGTATATAAAACAAATCAAAATAATTAATGAAATGCATTAAAAAAAACAACGTTAACACACTCATACCTCTGCACTAGGATTCCCTGCGTCGCAGATGGCATGGACGAACACAGAAACACAAGACAAACACCCAAGACCCAAGAACAAACTTCATGCTCACCATACAAAGTGTGCCCCGGCCGGGAATCGAACCCGGGACCCCTCGCTTCGAAGTCAGGGCTACTACCAACTAAGCCACGGAAAAATTACATTTTTGATTACATTAAATGATTGATGCTATATTTATAGATTTAAAATTGTACAAATCCTTGATTAGTAACAAATTTTAAATTCCATAGTTAGAGCAAATAAAAACACTAATGAAAAGTCGAACACGAGTCGTTTAAATAATCCATTTATCTGGAGACCCAAAAGCTTATAAAATTTCTAAAATAACAGTAAATGATTGAATTTCAGTTCCTTTATCTTACTCGTACTCATTTGTAGGTGCCATGTATTACATTTTTAATTCGTTGTGGATGAAATACCTGTGTTGTTTATTTAAGTTATTCTGTCAGTACAAATTTAGAAACTGGCAACCCCAAATAACAACTTTCAAACCGCATTCATTTGTTCGGCTACAACCGGCGAACGCTCGGTTGCGCTCGGCGGAGCCACAGTAAATACAACAGTTAGTATTAGAACTTGTTTCAGAAAACAAGTCCCATGACGGAGCGCTAGTTTCTATGCGAAGGCGATAATTTTTCATTAGTATATGTTAGTTTCTGTTACTGCCGCAGGCCATCGCCAGTGACACGGACTCTACTGTAACCGACACGGGTCACGAATTCATAAAAACGGTTGTAAAGAAAGGGAAAAACGGAAATAGCTGTTTAAATGTTACATGCATTTTATAGCTCGAAATTTCATGTAGGGCCTTAAATAAATATCGTAATATTGCTACAAATTAATCATTTATGTTGACAGCTTGTGGTAATCTAAGCGAAGATGATTCAGAGCGTGGGTGCGAATCCTACAATAAAGTAGAACTTAAAATACCTAAAGACATGACGAGAAAAGCGTGGTAGTACGACAATAAATGATTATGCTACCAACCTCAAGTTAAAAATCTGTTATGAAGTGTTTGTTTTTGAACTAGTGTTCTTTGAATTGAAAGCCGGGCTCCGCGCCACTCAGCCATGTCCTAAACAGTCTTAGCCTTGAAATATTTAAAAGTCTTGAAATCGCTTTGTCAGAATATTTTTTTTTCAAAATGGCGGTTTTCTTCCTCGCTTCCGTGCTGACTCAAGATGACCTAGATTTCTGATAAATAAGTACTTGGCTGTGAGCTAATCTGCTTTCCACCTCATAATAAGCTTACGCTGATAATTTTATTGTTACAAACGGGTGCTAGAACTATATTTTCCGCTAGGCAACTAACTTTTTAAGATTCCGTACCCAAAGGTTAGCGATAACCCGGGCCAGTATTAACAATACCTACTGGCCTCACAGCTGCCTTTTGCGCTGTAGGTCGAGGGTGCAATTCCCACCCAGGACATGCATTTGTTTGATGAACATAGATGATTATTCTGTACTTATCTGTGTGCATGTAATGTGCTCAGGAGCGACACGTTACACGTTATATGCTCACGAATATGTTTACGTGTAAAGTTTGATCGACTAGGTTGGGGGTCCAAACTAGTCGATCAAATTTTCTAGTCCAAACTAGTCCAAACGATACTAGTTTGGGGGTACATTGCGCTGAGTGAAATGTCTATGAAATCAACACAATTCTTCCCTTAAATATTTTGTTAATTTCGTACCTATTTATTTATTTGTTCAGTTTATCTGTTGGACGCGTCAAACGCAGTCCTAAAGGACTTTGATTCGTTGATAGGATTAACTAGACCATGAAACCTGACTGTAATTCGACATGTGCCCCCAGAGCTCCTGTGACACTTTGTATAATAAACCATAAATTGATACCTGATCAATTTAAATTTATATTCAATAAAATTTACATAATACTTAATGGAACAACTAAAATTTCGTTTTTATCGCAATGTAATCAAATTTGTTCTCGGATCTTGATTATTTCTGTCCATACCTGTCTATATTAATAACTTATTTCAAAAGTAATCGTTAGTTGGCAAGAGCTACAAGTAAAGTTATTTACCGAGGCGGAGAAATTATAGAATAATTAATTATAAACAAAATTGCCGACAACGATTTAAAAACGCTGATTAGTCCATATTGGAATTTTCGCAAGTTAATTGAATGACATTAGATTTAACCTTTAATTAATTAGGTAAAGTATTTTAGAAACTGGGGGTACTTTAGCTACTGGTGTTAAAATTTCGAAACCTAATTCAGATCACCAGCTAACGGTCGCTTTCCTTACAACAATAGCAGGTTCGATTCTCATTCTCATGTCAATCACTTTCGCTGTGAGAAGTCGATTATTCCGTTATTTCATTAGGTATACAAAACAATAATTGTATTTCCCACACTCGGGGTTACTTGCAGTTATGACATCTGACAGTTACATAATCCGGTCACCTAGCGCCCCTGGCGGTGGTTTTCTCAAACACAAGGACTCGTCGCACGTGGTCGCATCCGCGTCATTCCAAAGCTTTTTTTTGACCGAATGAACATTGATAACTTTACACGGGCTTTTCGCGAGGGCGGAAGGTGTTGAAAGTCAAGTCAAAGTCAAAATCTTTAATTTCGTTGATTTCTTAAAAAATACTTGGAATCGTCAATTTCTTTTTTTTTTCAGTTATAGATATAAATATGCTACGCTAAGTTAGGCTTATCACTGAGTTTAGCGCTTGTTTAAACCCTATCCGACCTTCCATGGGGAGAAAGAGCAAGAAAAAAATATATGTAGGTATATGCTACGGTAGCCGCAATATAATTTTTTGCCCTTAGTGATAAAAAAATCGGTCATCCATCCAAATACTGACCGAACAGAATTGCTTTACCTAAATGTAAAGAATATCTAAGCAATGCGCCATGAACATTGACTAAGTACTACTTACTACTCACTTAAACTCAACCTAATTTATTCCTTTAGATCTCAAGTATCAACATTTTAGCTAATCTATTAGAATATCTTAATATATATAAATCTCGTGTCACAATGTTTGTCCTCAATGGACTCCTAAACCACTTAACCGATTATAATAAAATTCGCACACCATGTGCAGTTCGATCCAACTTGAGAGATAGGATAGTTTAAATCTCAAATTATAGTCGCAATTTTAATTTATTGCAAATTATAATATCGTATGACAAAAACGTTAGCCACAGCAACGCGTGGCCCGGTCAGCTAGTGTTGTATAAGTTTACGTCTGTTCCAACCCTAACCGACCGACCAGAGCGGAAGAAACTACATACAAACTAAAGTACTAGAAGGGTAATTACCACCCTCAGATTCAAGCGTTTGCCTGGAAAGAATTGGAATGGAACCGCAGGCTAGCAAGCTAAGGTTTTAATTTAGGTTAATACATACAGCCTTATTAAGAAAATCTTCTTTTCCTTAAACATTTTTAAAAAGCATATACCAGATTGAAAGTTCAGAGGATCTGGAAAGGGGTAATAATTATTATAGTACCCCCGCTAGACTTGTAATAGTGAACATTAGACAATATCGCCGCGTGTTCCTCCACGAGATATCCTCAGGAGCGTAAGGGGGGTCCTCCTGAGGGGGGGTCCGGCTGCTCGCGTCGTAGGTAAGTACCCTTTGAATCCCTACAAGTACCCCCTGAGTGGAGCTAAAGGAGCAACAAAAGCAACACTACCACCACATCTGGTAATCTACCGCCAAGCAGTGATGGATTCGGGTCGCTGTGTTCCGGTGGATGTGTGTGGGTGCAGGTGAACTCACAAGCGCATGAGACGTAAATTTCCGTCTCGGGTGACGAGCGCAACGTCGTGCGACTTAGGTCTTCTCATGTCCTAAGTCGTATTTCTGTCGTTATGAGCGGAGTCGGACTTAAGATCAAGCCACCATCTCGTCCCGTCACTTTTGATACCAAACAAAAAACCAAAGTGCTGCTTTACGCATAGTAACGGCTGATCCATCAACTATCTTAGTATGAAAGTCAACATTTTATCGGGAAAGAGTGAAGTCTTATTAAAATGCAATCTCAATAAAAATGATTTGCAAATACTTCAACCACGAGAGAGGTCTCGAATAAAGGCAAATTAGAAATTTCCCCCCGACCTTTCTAAAGACGCGTAGGTACCTATTAATAAGTGATTTGATTAGGTACCTACCACCGTTATTGGCTATAACCATAGATAACTTTCTCTCATAATCAGGTTGGGTGTTACGAGCGGAAGCGGGGAGATTAAAAGATAAACAAAATTAAGTGTTTTTGTGAAACATATTGTGGTACTAAAACGTTACGTTACTTGGCAGCTAAACCGACACGTATGGCGTGTCAGCACGCGGCATGACAACCTTTTATGCCGAGATGTTTTCTTCTTCTACTTTATAGAAGAAGAAAACATGTTTTAAATCTGCCGGGTGTACTGTCAAGGCCATATTGAGACTGAAGTCAGCAATGTTGATTTCGGGCCATTTAATAACAACCATAACCACTCAAACGTCTAATAAATAATATTGAATACCAAAATAACTTGAAGAAAGGCATTTCAAAAAAAAAAGACAACGCCGATTGGTTGAATGGCAACGCTGTTTTTCGTCACTTGCACCAAAGCTAGCAAGTGATGTCTATTCGCCATTGTTGCAGCGCGCGTACCGTGGGATAGCTTCCAGACAGTTGGTCGTGACGCCACACGTCGCCATCTTCATTACTCCGTGATTCAACACTTTGGTTTCGACATGATAAATTATATTTGCGATTAAAAACACTTTTACTTTTAAAAGAAAGTACCTACTGGAAGATACTTGCTCCATGGTACTAATGAGTATCATAGTGGGACGAAAATCGAGTTCTAACGCAGAATCATTATTGAACAATCGGCTTTATCGTATATATTCACCTCGGGCGATTCTGGCTGGAGAATATTTAGAAAAACAAAAAGAAAGTTATTTCCCCATACTATTTTTGACATTCCGCATAGCCCAGGTTAATTTAATGGAATTTTGGGTGAAAAAATGGGTTGTTTTAGGTCATATAATTTTGTCGATTTGTTTATATAAGCGAGCTATACTAATAACAATTATTAGCCATATACACGTCGGGATTTTGTCGAAGTTAATTAACACGAGTATGATACCAACACCTATTGCCAGTTAGCAGGTAAAGTAATATTGAACAGGTCAGGTAGGTATTAATCAACAAGTGGAGGGTCTACATATAGACTCGACGGGTCTATGTTGGCGTGAAAAAAAAGAGTTGAAGAGACTATGTTGGCGATAGAGAGAGAGAGAGAGACAGAGATTACGTTGATTTAGAAGTTTAGATTTTTCTCCTGCTCCCAGCGATTTGAGTATTTGATCAAATGGTAATTTGTGCCATTGGATTTGGTCAAATTTGTACCTATCTAATATACCTTCTTTTATCAAGGTGGTATACAATATTAAATAGGTACCTAGGTATTCTGCTAACGCCAATATGATACAGAGTGTGATCGAAACTCACCAATCCGTGTGAAAATATTAAAAAAAATTAACGTAACCAAAAAGTCTAAGATAAAAATGTCTAAAGACAAAAATGTTACTTCAATGCCGTTATAAATTCAATGAAAATAGATATTTCCCTAACACTTCAAAAATAACTATCAGGGAACTCAAGAGTTCATATCTTGTGTACAACAGTTACACCGCTTGTACGAGTATCAGAAGATACTACTGGGCTTTTTCAAATTCTGGTTGTGAGTATATTATTATTTACTAGCGGCCCGCTCCGGCTTCGCACGGGTATAAATATATAGCCTATGTCATTAACTGGAAAAATGATTAAAATCGATCCAGTAGTTTTGAATGTTTTGATTTATTCATTACTGCCCGTGGCCCGCACGCGTTAAATTCCCGCCGCCCCCGGCCGGCCGGAACCGCCGCAAATGCTACGTCCCGCAATTTTTTAATATGTAATATCTTCGAAAATATTCATTTAAATCATATGCTGTAAAGGGCCATATAGATCTATATTAAATCAACAATGTATTTAAGGTATTTAATTAGATAAGGATTAATCCTGTATTGGTTAAAATCGCTTCGAAAAAAGCCATTATTTGTCGTAAAAAGTAAATGACAAAAAAATGTTATTGTGGGATATCCATAAAAGATATACATATACCATCACGGACTTTTCTGTAGACCTTTTCAATGTGTACAATACTTAGTACATTATTTTGATAAAACTCGTAGGGTTCAGCCTGCGTTTGCAATGTAAGCGGAAAAAATGTAATTATTTACGACAGATTAGAAACCTCAAAAATAACAGTACTTCTCCACTATTTAATGGATATTATTATACATATAAACCATTCTCTTGAATCACTCTATCTATTAAAAAAAAAAATCCGTTGCGTAGTTTCAAAGATTTAAGCATACAAAGGGACATAGGGACAGAGAAAGCGACTTTGTTTTATACTATGTAGTGAAGTGCAAGTGTACGTGCCTACGTAGTATTAAGTTTTCGACATAGAAGTAGCACTTTTGCAAAGCCTAAATCCAACAAATGAGATCAAGAAGTAGCTTTAAATAGCATTGCTCTCGAGCCCTTCCAGGCTCTAAAGAACTTACAGAACTGAATTGGTTTGACACACTGAACAATTGAAACTGTCATTGCCACTGTATCTGTCAAAGTATTGTTAGTCATGTCATGTCAAACAAATCAAAATAAATTATTTTTGTTGATGTGACGACAATACGATACCTGTATTTATATTGAAAATACTTTTTATCTTCAATTTTAACGTAACAAACTATTTTAACAAATATTCTGTAACCTAGCTACAAAACTGACACTGGAGTCTACATATGTAGTATATGGAGTCAACAATTGTATGGTGAAATACTCGTGAGTAATTTGTATGTAAAACAAATCATGGAGCTGGAATGCTAGTCATTGATTTTATTGGAGTGTGGTGTACGGATGTGTGAACATTTATCAATGCTTGATATCCTCAGGCCCGAACTGCGCGATATGTAGGCATTTTCCTGCTAATATGTTCAGTAATACTTGAAATGGTTTATCATGAAATTATAAAGTAGTTTTGCAAAATAATAAAATTTGTAGATAGTTATTGGTGGGAGGAACGGAGTCACGCTGATAGTTATTTTGAATTACATTGTACGTAATTAATAAAAAAATTAATTAAGAAAAAGAGACAGTGTGTAAACTTTTTTGCTTGCATGCTATAAAAAATAATGTTTCCAGAAACATATTGAGGTCTTTGTGCCACCAATTACTTGTTTTGATTCAAATATGACAGCCTGCATGTGCTACATTACAGGTATTTCCTGAAAAGAGATCCTTCCGAGTCAAGGTTATCTAAACTAGCAAGATTTGTAGGTAAATTACTTGTATTATTTGCACCACATACAATAATACCAACTTAATTTTTTTAATTAATGTTAAGTGGTTACTGCCGTTCATAAACAACATAAATACTGTTTAGGTCTTCCCCTACTAAAGTGTGAGAAGACCCAAGTTGCCTGTAACCAAGTCCCACTGTGGAACACCCTTCCACCTGTGAATGGAGCAGTTCTCTGGACTGCATTGACACAAGTTTTACTGCTAATTTGAGTTGCTCCTCCCTCACCACCCAGGGGACATGTGTACGGACCTATGGATGCAACTTTGTCTCTTGAGGAAATGTACATTTCAGATGGTAATGCCACATTATGGAGGAGAGCACGGACTCCATCAGAGCGCTGGCTCCCAACTGGAGTTTGGCGGGAGATGACAAACTGCTGGGCATTCTCCAAAGCACACATCAGGTCTGAATAAGAAAATTTTGTTTTATGTAAAAACTTGTACTTATAATCATTAATATGTATTACTGATGTATCTGTAGGTTTATGAACATATCTTTTTAATCTGCGCTTTACACTCTCTTTTTGGTTATAAAAATTATGATGTTTTTTGACGTGATAACGTCTTATAAATCGCCGGCTGCCCTCACAAAAAAGAATGACTCATTGTCACGTTCCGCCTAAGCCGAGCGTGCAAGCGAGAGCGCGAAACAAGCGATAAAGAGGTACGATTGACTTAAGCGTTCGGCTCGTGACGCATCTATCTCTCTGATTATTCACTTGATTCTCCGTTATCACGTAAAATTATCGTCCGTAAACCGACTTAACAGACAACCAATTTTTTTTTGTTACAAAAATGAATAGACGAGCTGAAGGCTCTCTCTCCCCTCTTAATGTTAAGTGGCTAACAACTGCAATACGACTTGGGTCCTCCTCGACCGAAGTATGACTCAAGTCATACTTCGGGACTTGGATGAAAGTTTAACACATAGGCTACTTTATATCCTTAAAATTAAAGTATTCCCGTAGGATGACCCATCGCGGGGTGTTAATTAATCAAAGAAAATTGCGTTTTTAGCGAATTGTATCGAAATGCCGCGAAGTAAACACGAAGCTGAATGAAATGGTGTCCGCTCTCGACGACGCCAGCATCAACCTGCAGAACGTTAACAACAAGTAAGTCAGCGTGCCGAGGCGCTCGTAGGGTAGCTAGCCAAGTCGTCATACATTATCTAGGTTATGCAACTCTGCAGTCGGTCAGTAGTTGCTGCGACCGAAGGGGTTTCCTTCTTGTTCTTCCCTGTGGATGAGGTCGCATAGGGTTTGAACTAGTGCTAAACTTAGCATTAAAAATGATATATAGTATTTTGACGAAGGGATCGGCCGATCCTGGGTCCAAAGGACGCATAGGGTTGGAACAGATGTAATCAAAACGTATAAGATTAGCTAAAAAATGAAAACTGCGTATAATGTTGACATAATATCTGTGTGCACATATATTATTGGCTTTTAAATCACTTGATATTATCACTTTAGTTTCACAATTAAAACTCTCAGGCTGCGCCATAAAACTTCCTAGGTATACAAAGCTTAAAACGTCTCAAAAGTTCATAAACCATTTAACAAGTAATTAAATCTTCTAGCACATTTCTACTTAGCAAGTAAACATGTTTTACTCACTGCATTATCGACCATATCACAGTAATTTAAGATACAATTTTTCAGAGTACTAGACTCGGGTAGGTATTTGTAGGCCAGACCATTCCGCTGGTAAAAAGGAAGCGATGGATTGTTCTAGAAGAAACTAGGATGACGTAATCATTTAAACACGTTACTAACAATATTATGTACTGTGTCGCAGGTTCATGGCGCTGAGCTCCAGCCAGTTCATAGAGAGCAGGGTTTATGATGATGATGCTGATGTTACCCCGGAGGCCCTTGTACAGGTGAGCAGTAGGGGGGGAGGTTGGGGCTGAAACTCTGAAATGCCTCTTTTTCCATGGAAGTGCTCTCGCGTACTGCCCGGCCACGGGGAGGATGAACGTCTATTATGGTTGGGAGTCCCACATGGAGTAGCGGCTCTGGAGGGGAGGGGGATGGAGGATTAATGGAACGAACCTTTCCCAAGTGGAGGCACATGGGCGTACCCAGGGGGGGGAGGGGGAGGCAGCTGCCCCCCCGGAAATGGAAATTAAATAGTCAAATTTACTTATTTTTATTTAAGTACCTATAAAGCAGGATCATTTGCGGCTGTGTGTGTGTAGTGTGTATGAAAAAAGCCGCGAACGATTCGACCCAAAAAAATCTGACTTCCCCCCCTCTCGGCCAGAAGCTGGGTACGCCCATGTGGAGGCAGTTGTTTGCGGACGAACTTGGCACATGTTCTGTTTGAAGCGATCATGTAGATCAATGTTCTTGACAGAACCCTCCTGTGGAGGAGCCGGTGGACGAGCTGACGCTGCTGAAGCGCAGTGTCGCCGTCTTGGACGAGATGCACGAGACCGCCGAGATCTACGACGAAAGCGATTCCGACGACAGCGACGCAGAGATAAGGTTACTAATATTTACAGTTTGAAAACAAACAGTTTTTTTTTTTATGTGAATGAGTGACGGGACGAGCTGAGGGCCCACCTGATGGTAAGTGGTGACCCTCGCCCATGACAACAGTAATGCGCGCGACTCAGTATGAGATCCAATTCTTTACTGAGTCGCATTCATCCTGCTGCGTCCGTCAACCGAGACCTGGAATCTGCCCCCAAGCAGTAGTGCTCGCATTACTGAGTTCCGGTGGAAGGGTGTGGGTGCCGGTGAAATCACATGCACACGAGACGTATCATTCCCGTCTCTTGTCCCGTCTCAACTCAGTATTAGATCCAAATACACACACTCTATTATTTTATGTGAAAATATGAGGTGGGCCCTCATATTTTCACATAAAATAATAATAATAGTAACGATAAGGTATGTCGGCAGCGTGGTGCTGAAGGCGAGGGACCCGTACGCGCGCCGCCCGCTGCCGCACGTGGTCGGCTCCCCGGCCTGGCGGAGCAAGTGGCACGCAGGTACCTACGACAAAGTGAACAGTAATAATAGTAGGAATGAATGAATGAATGAACGAAAACTTTATTGTACACCAAAAAAATAAACATAATAGTCGATAAAATAAGTCTGCTTAGATCACTAGATCTACAATAAGACCGGCCAGTTTACTAACTCTGGGCGGTTATCGCTGAGAGAGATTTCTTCCAGACAACCTCTGGATGTAGTTTTCATATGTGTTGCTTTGATATTTGACAGCTCTGTAGCTCAGTTTGTAGTCAATCTTCAAAGCTTCGAGTCCCGGGTTCGATTCCCGGCCGAGGCATTTGTTCTCGGGTCTCGGTTGTTAGTCTTGTGTTTCTGTTTGTCCATGCCATCTGCACAGGTAATCCTAGTGCAGGGGTATGTGTGTGTAAACGTTTATAATATAAATGGTGGGTTCCCAGTTGTGAGCACCCGAGAACGTAATAGGAGTACGTTGTCTCCGCAGGCTTGGTGATAGAGGAGAGCGACTCCGGCAGCGGCGGGTCCCCGGCGCCGGGCGCGGACCCCGACCTGTACTCCTCCGAGGACGAGCTGCAGGCCGCGCACCTGCCCGGCCGCACAGTGAGTCTGCCCGGCACCAGTTCTAGATCCGGCATCGACTTGTTCCGTCTGCCGTTACCTGGAGCCTATGATATCTTGATGGTCCACTCCACCGCCCACAGAGAGTGCTGTAGATATAGCTCTATATGTAAATTGTATATAGAATCGAAATCGGCCGGGGCACACTTTGTGTGGTGAGCATGAAGTTTGTTCTTGGGTCTTGGGTGTTTGTTTTGTCTTTGTCCATGCCATCTGCGACACGGGGAATCCTAGTGCAGGGGTATGAGCGTGTAAACGTTTTATAATTTTGGTAGTATTGTCTGTGAGCGCGGGTTCCGATGTCCGCAGATATCGGAGACGAGTGGGTCCGTGCGGTCGGCGGCGTGCGAGCCCCCCCCGCCTCCCCCTCCCGCCCCCGCCCCCGCCCCCGCCCCCGCGGACGTGGCGGCGGAGCTGGCCCGCCGGCTGGGGCAAGCGCCCCCCAGGGTGAGTGTTCAAACAACATCCAGAGGTTATTAATTCGGGTGTTTGTTTGCGGTTCCTCAGTTCTCCGTCTTTTATGAACAGATTTGTTTTTATTTTTATGTGAAAGGATAGTATATAGTATATTTATTTAACTTATGTACAAGAAAGTAACGTCATACATTGTAACAGTATACATACAAGACAACAATTATCATAAAATAAAATAACAAAAAAAAAAGATCTATTCTAGTGATATGCTTTCAAATCGGTCCTGTAGAATTTTTATCAAAATCGGTTCAATAGTTTGGTTGTTAAATCAAAATAACTGGAAAAAATATGAAATCCAATTAAACGAAATTAGATGTTTTGCTTCCCTGTGACTTTTTCCTTATAAACCGATTTATAAGTTTATTTTTTTAAATAGTAGGGTGGGTACTCCCTAAGGGTGAGAATGAATTTGGGAATTGTTTTTTTTTTTTAATTCCTCTAAGTGATAATAATATGTTAAATGTATATTTATTATAATTGGCTTCACAGCTCAGTAGGTAGTAGCTCTGCCTTCAGCGCTGTGGGTTGGTTGACAAAAAACAAAAATTCTATCATTTATTGTCCCATAGTACAAGCTGCGGTTAGTTTGGCGCTAGGTGGCGCTGTGTGAAATGTCCATGAATTTATTTATTTGTGTTGCAGGTCGCGGAGGAGCCGGAGCCGGCGCCCCGCCCCCCGCCCCCCAGAACAGTCTACCGGCCCCAGCAGCCTGTCTCCAGTGAGTACTGCCCATAATTCCAGGGTTAGGGTTGGAACAGACATCGACTTTACAAGCAAATTAAAAATCGTTTATTCCATTAGACCTCACATACGTTTGGACACATCAAATTTTGCACACACAAGTTACACAACAGGCACATTACATGCTCATAGGTATGTCAAATTACAGTCAGTTTTCTTTTTTAGCTCGGGCAGCGTAAACTTAACAATGATGATTAAAATCTGATTGATTATGGACATGTACCTTCATTGAGCGTTGAAAATGCCTAATAATCTCTACAAGTTACCTGCGTGAAAGTACTTCAACACAATCGTTTTAACATCCAATGTATAATTCCTAATCTGTCTGAAATTAAATAAAACTGATTTTTTATAATTGAATTAACTGAATTAACTGAATAATTGAATAACTGATTTGATTGATTGATTCTAAATGAAACCTTATCCTGATTGACTGCAGGTACAATATTTCCGGACGAGCCGCCGCCCGTGGAGCCGTCGGCGCGCGAGTCCGACAGCGAAGAGGAGGGCGACATATTCGCAGAGATCCACAAGCGCCAGCCTTACGACGACGTGCGCAGGAGCCGCGCCGCGCCCGACCGTCTGTTCGGGGTGCCTCGTGCAGACGATGGGGCGGACGATGCGGTGAGTACTAGCGGTGGAACTGGTGCCGAGCTCGGCCGGGAGTGCTGCCACTGCCGGGGGCAGGGTACAGGGGCGGCCCGCCCATACTGCGAACGCATCAGTGACTCCAGGCGCCAAATCCTAGGGGGCGCCACTCACAATAGGTATAGGTATATAATATTATTAGGAGCAACCAGGAGAGACGCCATAATTGGATCTCGTTCCATTCTAAAGTTTACTTCGGGCCGGCGCTGGCAGGGTAGTGGGTGGGTTCCATTCCCGGCCGAGCTTTTGTGTCATCGTGAAGTTGGTTCTTGGTTATTTCTGTGTTGGTCCATGCCGCCTGCGATAGGGGATCCTAGTGTAGGGTATGAAACTATTGAATTGAAAGCTAACGGTGTCCTAAATGACGAAATTTATTTTCGCAGGCATGTTGGAAACGAAAATGTAATTGAATATGTTCTTGTAAATAAATAATTGAATAAAATTGAATAGAACCAAGCGGAGACCGATCATTGTTTCAATTAACATTTGCTAATAATGAATGATCTGACTTCACAGCTCGGTCGGCAGTGGCTCTGCCTCCTGTGCTGCAGGTCGGGGGTACGATTCCCACCCAGGACAAGCATTTGTGCGACCACCATAGACTTAGTTCTCCGTCCGGGTGTTAGTATATTTTATATGTATGTATTTACAACATAAAAGTATTGTACTATGTAAATATTGTATCAGGTGCCTGCTTACATAGGTTTGGGGTTAGATAGCGTTGGGTATAATATATAATATATAATATTCCAGGCGCCGAGGAAAGGTGCGCAGACCAAACCAACGTTATTCGACGGTGAACCAGAGCCGGAGATATTTGGTGCGCGACCGAATGTACCTGGAGACAACGCTGTGAGCAGAACCGAAGGGTTCGGTGATCATCATGAGAATTCAACCAAAGTAAGTACAAAAAGAATATATGTTTTGACACTTTTCCTTGTAAATGTTTTGTACAGAAGAATATATATAGGCAGAAAGAACAATTAATGCCTCGCGCGCGTTTGTGTATGTGTGTGTGTGTGTGTGTGTATTTTTAATCTAGTTTTAAATAAAATAGAACAGTATATACTCTTCATTAATTATATTATCCCAATATATCAATAGGAATGATATTAAAATACCAAAATATCATAAAAATAAGTAAATTACTTACCTGAACAAAGTGGGGATATGCAATATATTTATTTGTGGTAACTAGACTGGTTAAAATTCACCAAACAGCTTTCAATCAAGGGTTATCGTTAACACTGTGTGGATCACAATCTGGCAAACAAAACTGGCGAAAACATGCGTCTACTGCAAAGCGGCAAGAACTGATTTCTATTTATTTATTTTCAGAAGCCTGTCGGTGGCATATCGCTTTTTGGATCAAGCAAAGGCGCAGAGAGTATTGGAGCAGCCATTTTAAACAGAAACCGTCGGAAATCATCGTCGTCTGAGAGAAATAGTGATGAAGATGTCCTCCAAGCTAAAACAACGATCAAAAATAAACCAGCCGTTATAAAAGACATAAATAATGAACCCGCAGTTACCACGGACAGTAACACTAGCAATGAAAAAGATATTTTTAATAATCTGTTCGCTAAAAGTGACAATAAGAAACAAAAAACGAAACCTGTCAAAGAAGAAGTGAAAACTAAGCCAAAAGATGTTAAAGATCTTTTCAGTGATAATATTTTTGATGATATAGATGATATATTTACTAGTACAATTAAAATTCCTACTAAGGAAGCCAATAAGAATGCAAAGTCTGTTTTTGATGATGATAATGAGGACTTATTCTCAGATGTTGCTAAAGATAAGCCAAATAGTAGCAAAGATAAAAAAAGTATTTTTGATAGTGATGATGATTTGTTTAGTGATCTTAAAGTTTCTGCAAATAATGCAACTGCTAGAACTGAGAAACCCAGTGATATTGATAAGACTAACGATGTTATTTTTGTTGAATCTCAAAACAATAAACAAGGTATAAATCCAATTACCAAGGAAATTAATATAAAAACAGAAATGCTGAAGTCTGAAATGGGGAAAGAACCGTCTAAACCAGTACTAGAATCAAAACCTAAAGTAATATCGAAGAGTATATTTGATTCTGACAGTGATGATGACTTATTTTCTGATATCAAAGAAAACACAAAACCTACTGTAAAAAAAGATGATGGAGACAGTCAACAAAAATCTGAGCCGAAAACAAGCTTATTTGCAGTAAATAAACAGACTAAAGTGTCGACAGATGAAATCAAAGTGAATGAAAACAATATACCGTTTCAAAGTCCATCATTATTCGAAGAAGAAGAAATTGATGAGTTGTTCATCAATGCCAACAAACTAAATATACCTGCAACCGATACGCTAAAATATATTGAACAAAATTCTCCAAAAGTGGCAAATGTCAAAGCTGATAAAGATGATATAGACAATAGTAAAACAAGCGAACTAACATTAGAACAACAAGAGACTGTGGAATCGAAGCCGCATGTTTCTATCACAAATAATTTAACTAAATCTGATATAAGGTTACCAAAAACAGAGGAGAAAGACTACCCTAAAGATGAATTAATGGGAGCAAATTCAGAACACAGTATCAAAGAACCAAGCAGAAAAGAAGCTTCTGTTGAAGACAATCTACATAAATTGATTGAAGAACCGAACTCTAACACTAGTGACGCTCATGATAGTGATTTGGCTGAAAATAATGAATCAAAGTCTAAAGTCACTGATGATAACCGGAAATCTAGTCTCAATCAACCACCAACTTGCAATTTAAATGATCCCATATTTGAAGAAAGTAGTGTCAAAGATAAAGTTAACGTAATTGCTGAACAGGAAAAACCTGTTTCGCTTGCAGCTGGTATATTTGACGACATCATGACCGAGCCTCCTGTCTTTGAAAAAACGAAAGAGAGTAAAAAGACTACAAATGTAAATGCACTATTTGAAGATGATTCTGATGATGAAACGTTGTTTTTCAAGAAGAATGATATTATTTCCGATGAAAAGCCAGAAATTTTCTCTCCTAGCGCAAATTTTGGTATTTTCAACGACGAACCACCAGCGTTAGATATTGATTTTGCTCCAAAATCCAACAATTTTGATGACGATGATCTATTTAGTTCTTTACCTAAAAGTAATACTACGAACATTCAAAAAAATCCGCCAGCCGCAATTGAATCAACTACGTCTACGAACGACAATGTAACGCAATCACAACCTACTACAGTCCCATTTTCCCCAGTTTTAGAAAGTGATCTATTTAGTTCACCCGAATTGCCAAAACCTACACAGCTAGCTAAAACACAGAGCAAAGAGATTCCGGATTCCGATGAAGAACTGTTTAGCAACGTATCAAAAATAGAAAACGATGTACCGAAATTAAGTAAAGAACATATTATAACTAAACTAAAATCACATACCGAAACTAGTATAGATCAGGTAGATGAAGTGAAATCAGAAGAAATTAAAAAGGATGTAGACTTGAAAAAAATTGGCAAGTTGAACACTAAAAACTACAATATAAATGTCCAAGCCTTAGTGCCTGGGGCTTCGCCTAAAAAAGTCATACCTAAAGAACGTAATGATAGTAGCAATGATGATAAACCCATCAAAATTAGTGACGAAACCCAGAAATATAACACAGAAGTGAATAATGCAGAGGAAACAACGAAATCAACTAGTTTCGAGAGTAAACCCGATCGTGGAATCTTAGACAACAATTTGTCGAAGCAAAGAGCTAAAATTCAAGTGAAGCGACGACCTTCCACTCGGCGAGCGAGGCACGAGGCTGTCAGGAAATCTGTTATAGATATAAATGACGAAACTGACAATTCTAGCTCTATTGATGAACCTACACCGAGAAACGATAACGCGGAACCAACAAAATATGAAAATAAAGAGATTAAAGTTGAAAGCAGAAGTGAACAGAACATCAGTAAAGATACAACTATTGAAAGTGATAAAATATCCAAACCGAAATCCAAACAAATATTAGAAGACAACCAAAATCCAGATCACATGAATGTATTTCTCGAAATTGATTTTACGAAAAATACTGAGACACACAATAGAAATAAACCAGCTTCACAAAACAATGAGCCAAAGGAGGATGTAGGCAGCGGAGATTTTACAGAATCTCAATCTGATCTACTAAAAAGTCCGCAGAGCACTACCAAAGTGGTGTACATACTGAACGATGAAGACATATTCGCTAAAACTGAAAAACCGGAACTTCAAACTGATGATGAGTTATTCAAAACTGCTAAAGAAACTGATAACATATTCGAAAACACTACGAAAAATGATTTTGTAGAAACTAGTAAAGAAAGCGATCACCTGTTTAAAACTGCCGACGACGACGCCAGTTATATTGGAAATACTTACAAACAAACGAATTCAAAAACTAAAGTTGAAACGAAACACACTAATAAAGAAACCGAAGATTTGTTTAAAGATGATTTAAGAAAAGAAATAGGTGCATTGCTTACAGACGCGGACGTGTGTAGTAGTAACAATATCAGGACTACGGACAATGCTTACAAACAAACGGATGCAAACAAAGACGCAGCAAAAAGTACACACATTAAAAAAGAAACAAAATCACTATTTGATTTGAGTGATGATGAGGACGAACTGTTCGGTAAAAGTGTTAAAACTAAAAAAGTCGAGATTAAATCGAAATTATTCGACTCGGACAGTGAGGAAGACATGTTTAGCGGCAAGAAGGAAGTGAGGAGGGTTAAAGAAGCGAGAGCCGCCGGGAGGGGATCTCTTTTTGGAGACGAAGAGGATGACGAGCTGTTTGGCGCCGCCGCTCAATCCGTCACAGGTGCGTTTATTACAACTACGGTCCGGAAAACGTAGACGACTCCGTGGCTTAGTTGGCAGTAGCCCTGCCTTCGAAGCGAGGGGCCCCGGGTTCGATTCCCGGCCGGGGCACACTTTGTGCGGTGACCATGAACGTTTTTAATTTCATTCCATCCAAGGGTTGCCTGGAAGGGATCGCTGTTAGCGATAAGGCCGCATATTGTGACCTCTCCTTTTTTGTGTGACTGTTTTGTTCGAGGTGTACAATAAAGTGAATTCATTCATTCATTCATGAACTTTGTTCTCGGGTCTTGGGTGTTCGTCTTGTGTTTCTGTGTTTGTCCGTGCCATTTGCGACACAGGGAATCCTAGTGCAGAGGTATGAGTGTGTAAACGTTATTTATTTTATTTACAACTAGCGACCCGCCCCGGCTTCGCACGGTTAGTAAAGCATCAGTGTCGTATCAGAAACTACCCGTGCGAAGCCGGAGTGCCTTGCTAGTGTATTATACATATAAACCTTCCTCTTGAATCACTCTATCTATTAAAAAAACCGCATCAAAATCCGTTGCGTAGTTTTAAAGATTTAAGCATACATAGGGACATAGGGACAGAGAAAGCGACTTTGTTTTATACTATGTAGTGATTTACCTACAAGATCGTGCTTTAATAATACTAAGTTTAGTCTCGATAATTCAATGATTATTAATTGTCCTATTATATATTCCAGCACCCTCCCGATCTGTGCCGCCTTCAAGGCCCGCGGCGACATCGACTAAGCCAGTGTTTGACGACCCCCTGTCGATGCTTGACGAAGACTGACAAACAATGCACATCAAACATCAATTGGGAGTAACCAAGCTTCTGTACCAGCCCCTAATGTTTCCCCTGCAGACGCCGGCCTACTCTCGACAATTGAGAGTGAATGGGCTGTGATCTACCACGCGAGCCCAATCAGGATTGGTAGATGTCACCTGTCTTGAAATTCTCATTGGTGCATATTTGGGTTTGCACCAGCGACCTTCAGATTGAAAGTCGGCGTCTGTGCCCCTGGGCCACCACGCTCTTTTCGACCAAGCCAGCTAATAAAATACAGCTTTGTTGAAAACCCACCTTCAAAAAGAGTTCCCGGATTTGATTCATCTACTCATGTGATGAGCATAAAGTTTGTTCCTGGCTCCACGAGCTTACAAAGCTTTACTTAAAACGGTTAAGTTGTCACCGCCGCCCATAACCAACAGCAGACCGAGATTAATCGCGTTGCGCCCGTCATTCAAAAACAGGGTTGTAATGTCTCATGCGTTAGTAATTTCACGACTAGAGTGCACCGCGGCTTGTGTTGAATAATTAATAATCTCCGAACATCGCTAAAGAGTTACTGAACATTAAAACTAACGAATTTTTAGTAGCAGTAGAACTTGTGCCAGGTTCGTCCGGTACTGCCACCACACCTGGAATCTGCCGCTAGGCAGTGCTTGCATTAATGTGTGCCGGTGGAAGGGTGTGGTGCCGGTGAAATCACATGCGCATGCGTATCATCCCCGTCTCGGGTGATGGACGCAGCAGGATGGATGCGACTTAGTGTAAGATCCACATCTTATACTGAGTCGCATTACTGTTGCCATGGTCGGGGGTCGCCACTTAATCTAAATTTTTTAGCTCATTGCATTTAAATGAACTCCACCTGCGAAGGAATACAAATTTTTGTAAGAAAAATGTACGGTTCCCGTAGGAAGTCCAACCGCGGGTAACACTGCGGGGCGCAAATAGTATATTAAAAAAAACTGCAAATTCATACCTAGTAGGTCTAATGTAGTAATCCAAGGGCTAAGTAATTAGGGTATTAGTTGATGGCCTGATTTCATTCGCCATAAACAATTCAAAAATAATATTTATTCATTAATTTTCCATCGTGAAAACTGCAGTTGAATATTATGCTTCATAAATAAAGCAATAGTTGAAGATTTTCTAAAAGCGAATTTATAGTTTAGATACTAACAAGAGTGTCGATTCTCTTGGCACCGAACTGAACTGAAATGGAACGTTCGACAGCGCTACAACTTTCTATATATTTTGCTCCTAAGTGACAGAGGGCCTATTCCGTTACGATTTCTTTATTTATTAATGCAATAACAAAATAACAGCATTCTTACTAAACTAAAATAAAAGTGTATAAAAAAACCGGCCAAGTGCGAGTCGACTCGCGCACGAAGGGTTCCGTACTATACTATAATAACGATCAAAATCAAACAAAAAATTAAAAATCACGTGTATGAGCAACTTAAATATTTATTTTATTCTGTTTTTTAGTATTTGTTGTTATAGCGGCAACAGCAATACATCGTCTGGGGAAATTTCAACTCTCTAACTATCACGGTTCTTGAGATACAGACAGACGGACAGCGGAGTCGTAGTAATAGGGTCCCATTTTACCCTTTGGGTACGGAAGCCTAAAAACAAATTAACTAGAGATATCTGCAAAAATAGAATTTTTTAACAGACAATTTTATCCATTGTTACGCAGAAATGTAATTGAAAAGAAGTCTTTAATTGGCGACATAGTGGGATCAATCAAAACATTTATATTATAGTTATATGCTTGATAATTATATTTATATCAAGCAAGGGTTTCGTGGTTCATAAGGAACGTAACGGAATAAGTCAAACATAATGAGATGGAGTCATTTAATTCAGTTTTAGTTTAGCTCAGTTTTAGTTTTAGTTCGCGCTGACAAACAGAATTGGAACCTTTACAAAACAAGCGCAGCACCGAAATTCCGATTTTATATAACAGGTGGCTAGAATAATTAATTAGATATATAAAATGTAAACAAAACTTATTACTTTATGCATTCCAATAATTTGTTATATAGATAAATTAGAAATAATTTGTTGATTTAAATTAATTATGTAATTAAATAGTATATTTATAACGCCTACTGAGATTGTTATATTTGGATAATATATTTTCTTAATTAAGTATAGAATTTATTAAATGAAATTATTAGTAATTGTGTCTTATTATTTAGGATCAATGAAAACCAATACCAACAATAATAGAGTATTGCAAGAGAATCTGTAGGTGGGTACCCATAGTCCCTACACGCACCCCCCAGGTGGTAAAGCAACATAAACTAGAATTTTGCAAAGTTCGCCTGGAGTACTGCCTCCACACCTGGTAATCCGCGCACTCGCATTGCTGTTCCGGTGGAAGGGTGTGGGTGCCGGTGAAATCACTTGGTTACATAAAGACTAGTTAGGTAATTTCCTTTCGCCCCACCAGAGTTGTTCTACTAGTGGGAAGAAAGGGAGAAATGGTCGTTCGCTCATTAAGAGGAACCCCTTTAATGTTGACAGTTGAAAATGGTCCCCCAAAACTTATCATCATGTCACGTCCCGTTAGTAGCATAACAAAATGGGCAGTCGCGGAACGGCCAGCAGATGTGAAACATCGAATAACGTTATTATGGAAAGGGGATCGCCGAGCGGGGGCGGATTGAGTTGATGAGCCACGAGCGGCGCGTCGCCACGGAGAGGATGCGTCGCCACGCCAAGAATCATCATGAGATTTCTCATCAAAAAAAGCCTAGTGAACTGAGTTGGGCATGTTGAAGACAGCTCATGATATTTAATTAATTTTCGTTTCTGGTATCACTAAATGTTATTAGTATGAAGAACTCATTACTAGGATTGATAATTATAAATTTCTTTTAGATTATAGTATATGTAGGTAGTACCCTGGCGGGATCATCTTTCGCATTGTACCTACTCCTACAATTTTATTTGTAAACCAAACGAAACATATTTTATGAATAAGACTATCAAATTAATTAATTTAGACTTGCACAATATTGCATTTAATTCAATGTTCATGAGATTTTTCTTTCAGTTCTCAATGTGTTTTTTGTAAGTAAAGTCCTGGGATGTTATAGAACAATTGACTACGTTAGAATGAGACAGCGTACCTTCAGACCTGAATCAATGTTTTATCTAATTTCAATAATAAAACCTAGCACAAGAACTGACGATCATTTTTTGAATGCATTTCATTTTCATTTTGATATTTCCAGGTGGTTCAGACTGAATGTTTCACTTTTCACGGGACTGAAGCTAGGGATTGACACATAATTGACGTATATTGTATCTATAGCACCGATATCTTTATACATTATCTATGGATGAACGTGGGATGAACAACCAAAGACAAAGAGAATTGAAAATGGCGTCGTCTATGAGCCGATGAAATGAATCAAGATTTTATTCTTTTTCAAATAAATTTCTTCTCGTGACCCAGATAACTTCATTTTAGATTTATTTACACGTGCGTACATTTGTGCAAAATATTTATTTGACGCGTAAACCGTGTGTGCTGCGTATAAATAATGCGAAATGATTTTACATGTTGTGTCGAAGTTGTAAAGGTGTTTACATGATTTCGAAGAGGACTTTGGTGCTAAAATGCTGCCCACTGTGGAGGAGACGAGGGGGTACGACTTCCAAGACCCGGATAATGCGGAAAAATGGAAGGGCATCTTTGTAAACCATCTGAGAAAGGTGCGTCAAAAAACACAATTTGTATACATTTTGCACATCATTTCTTCAACTTTGGTATTTCTGTTTTCATTTAAATAGCGTTATTTATTTGGGAGAGTCTTTTGTAATTCAAAACGTAACATAGATTAAGCTGCCAGATGTAATAGATATGTTTGCAACAGTAAGTCAAGGTCCTAGATAGTGTTATCAGTAAACAGTATTGTAAACTATAGTAAAGTAGTAGTACATATTACATGCATTTCGCACTCGTCTGTACCTAGCAAAGGTATAGATGAATACCTGAACACAGTGTAACTAATAGATTTTGATTTTAACATATCATAAGCATTTATCCTTTACATAAAAAGAGCCTTTCTTTGTAAACATTGGTTTTATTTGGCCCTTCAATATATCTTTGAATAATATACAATTTATGAAGATGTTGGGTATTTTGTTTTTATATAATTTGATACTTTGTATTAACTGTGCTAACCTTTAGTGGCACCTCAGTAGTAATTAAATTTAAAGTTTTATTTAAACTAAACTAAATATTTAATATTTGAGAAAGTAATAATGAAAATTAATCCCACTGGAGAGCAACTATCAGATAACAGGCGTGAGGAATGTTTACTGTTGTTAAAAATGTAGATATAAACTTAGATCTGAGTGATTCAATTATTAAATTAAATCTGATTTATTTCAATTCAAACATGCTCGCTGACATCTCCATATTACCAATTGTATAATTAATTTATTAGGATATAAATATAGGTAATATATTGATGTTTTACTACGAAATAATATATATTTCAGTAGTTTGCAGTGGAATTTTAATTTAAATTAGCACATAAAAGTATTTACAATAAAACGAACATAAAATATAATTTTCTTCAAACTGACAACTAAATATATAGACATCTAATCAACAACTACTCGTTGCCTAGGATACCATAAGTGTCATTTTAACATTGTCGATTACTAGGTTCTAGACAACACCCCCACTTAATCCACAATGTCTTCTACAGAAGTCATGCTTCTGCCTTGGAACTCCCTTTGTTAACATGTCAGCAGGCATAAGGGTAGTCTCACAATATTTTATACAAAGTACCCTTTGCTCCGCTAATTCTCTAATAAAATGATACTTGATGTTTACATGCTTAGACCGTTTTCCTATTGCAGGAGAATACACAAGCTTGCTAGCACTTTGGCTATCACTAAAAATACTAATAATGTCTGTCCGGTCAGTCAGTTCAGCATATAAACCGTTAACAGCTATGACTTCCTTCGCAACTTCACATATTGCGATATATTCAGCTTCAGCAGTACTTAATGCTACGCATCGTTGTTTCTTAGACTGCCAAGCTATTGCAGCACCACCGAAATTGAGGGTATAACCAGAGAAAGATTTCCCATCAGGCCCGTTCCCCCAATCAGCATCAGCATATGCAACCAAAGGTTTGTTACACTTTTTGTAATACAGCGATAAATCTATCGTCCCCTTCAAATACCTGAGTACGCGCTTCAGTGCTGCCATATGAGTTGAATCATTACAGGTGTTGAATTGACTCAACATCGTTACTGCAAACGATATATCTGGTCTTGTACAACACGCCAGATACATAAGTGAACCTATGATCTCTTGGTATCGCGTGTCAACATTCTTTGGACCAGGTTTCAGGTGAAGATTTGCTTCTACCGGAGTGCTTACGGGTTTGCAGTCCTGCATACCATATTTTTCAAGCACTTTCTTGGTGTAGGACTTTTGTGAGAGCCGAATTTCATTTTTATCCTTATTGTAGTCAATTTTCATGCCTAAGCATTCTCTCGCTTCTCCAAGATCCTTTATGTTGAAGGAATCACCAATCTGCTCCTTCACCCTCGTAGCTTCTTTATCTTTATTTGTAAATATATAAAAATCATCAACATAAAGAGCAATAGCTACAAAAATCTCGCTTCTCTTCTTAGTGTAAACACACGGATCATATTTCGATCGCGTGAAACCCATTTTCACAATGTGCGCATGAATTTTCTCGTTCCAACACCTCGCAGCTTGTTTTAAACCATATATAGATTTCTTCAGCTTACAAACTTTGCGATCTTCCCCCTTTTGAACGAAAAATTCTGGCTGCTCCATGTAAATATCCTCCTGCAAATCACCATTTAGAAAAGCTGTTGTAACATCAACATGATGTATGTTTAAACTCTTCTCAGCTGCCAGCGCTACCAGAAGACGAATTGAAGACATCTTGACAACAGGTGCAAACGTTTCGAAGTAATCTTGGCCTGGTTTTTGCGAATAACCTTTTGCGACCAGCCTTGCTTTATAGCGCTGAACGAGTCCATCCGCTCCAACCTTCAGCTTAAAAACCCATTTCGACTTTACGACGTTTGCGTCTCTTGGTCGATCAACTAGTTCCCAGGTGTTATTTGCCTTCAGAGAACCGTACTCTGTCTTCATTGCATCCAACCACAATTTCTTGTCCGAGCGCTCCATGGCATCTTGAACCGATACAGGATCAGGATAATCTACTACCTCAAAGTTATAGACCATGTCTTCATCACGTTTCGGACGTCTATCACGAAGAGGGTAACGGCGATCAGGAGCATCACCATTCGCGTGTTCAGGAACATCTACATTCGCTGAATCTTGTATATCCTCTGTCTCAGAAACCTCATCAACAGTATCGAAAAAATTTTCTCCATAGTCTGAATCCGTTGCACTCGAAGAACTTCTTTGAATGACAACAGGACTCCCCTGACTGAATTCTTCTTCATTCTGTTCATGACTGGACTGGACGTTCGAACGAAATCTTGGAACCCCCACTGCAACTTGTCTGGTAGACATTGATCCCTCCTGATCAGTGGTAGTATGATTAGTTCCAGTAACGTCATTTCGTAAATATAGCTCTACGGTGTCTTTCTTTGAAACTATATTTTCTTTTCTCTCAACTAAAGACAAATTCTCAAAAAATGTTGCGTCTCGAGCGATAAAAACACGTGTAGGGTCCTTTTCCATATTAATGAATCGGTAAGCCTTTTGATTAGTTGAGTAACCAGTCATTATCATCGTCGCCGTCTTTGGATCAAACTTCTTTCGACTATGATCCTTTATAAGAACCTGAGCCCTGGACCCGAACACTCGTAGATGCGATAGGTCGACTCTATCTCCGGTAAATACTTCTTCGGGAATTTTATCCTTCAGAGCCATTGTTGGAGACCTGTTTTTAAGATAGACAGCACACAGTACGGCTTCTCCCCATACTTTTTTATTCAAGCCAGCATCATGCACCATACACCTGGCTTTTTCCGTAATGGTACGAATCGAGCGCTCAGCTACTCCATTCTGTTGCGGAGTGTGAGGCACAGATTTTTGATGCAGGATACCATTCTTCTTAAGAAATTCTTGAAATTGACCGTTAGTATACTCGGTTCCGTTATCGCTTCGCAGTTTTTTGATCTTCTTGCCTGTTTGATTTTCAACAAGTGCCTTAAACTCTTTGAATTTGACGAATACGTCCGTTTTCGATTTTAGCAAATATACAAAAGTTTTGCGGCTAAAATCATCTATGAAAATCACATAGTACCTGTTGCCCCCATAGGATTCCACTTCCATCGGGCCCGCCAAATCAGTATGCACTAGTTCAAGCAATCCTCTTGCTCTTTTACCTTTCCTCTTTGGAAATTTTTTGACGCACTCTTTCCCTTTGCAGCAACCTTCACAAGATTCCATCTTCACAGATCCATATGACAGACCATCTGCCATACCTTTTAATCTTTCCATCAAAGATCCACTCAAGTGCCCTAATCTTCTGTGCCATAATTCGAAAGCGCCAGAAGCACTTGACGTATCTGGAGGAGACGTAAGAACCATCGCTGCCTCTTTATCTAAAACATATAAACCCTGTTTCAGTGGTGCTGTTAATAACTCATTACCAGCTATAGTGACGTCATTGTTTTTGTAAACTTTACAAAATTGTTTATCAAAAACTACAGTTAAGCCCTTACTACACACCTTACTCACAGATAACAAATTTGTCATCAAACCTGGTAGCAACATTACATCCTCAAACCTTATGGAACGCCCCATAGCAAACACATCCCCTTTCATGTGGGAAACAATCTTGTCATTGTTCGCAGTTGTCACCACCTTTGAACCAATGCTTTCAATGTTTTCCAAGATGCGTTTATCTGACGTCATATGAGATGTCGCTCCGGAATCTATGACCCATTGATCATCAACCATCATTGGCATAGCCGTTATAAGTCCAACGCTATTCTTTTTATCCTTCTTCTCGTGAGATGTGGTACCTTTTTCTTTAGTTTTTCTTTCTTTGCACTGCCATTTGAAATGTCCCTTCTTGTGACAAAAATGACATATAACATTTTTTGTTTTATCATTTTTTGACATCAGTGCCGCAGATTCGTCGTCAGTTGTCGTTTTTCTTATACTTTCTTTTAGTAGCGCAGCTGTCACTGATTCCGTTGACACTTTCACATTTGAGTGTTCTAATGTCATCACCAAGGAGTTATAATCATCAGTCAGACCTGCCAACATGATGATTCCGATGAACTCATCATCTAATCCAGCTTTTATGCTTAATAAAGCTTGGCTAGTCTTCTGAATATCATTTAGATATTCCTCCATGGTATTGAACGAAGACAGCTTGACGTTGAATAGCTTCCGCAGTAGATATAGCTGCCGCAGTAAACCTCCATCAGCATACGCTCTCTTTAGTGCTAACCAAGTATCTCTCGCCGTCTTGACATGCATTATCATGGGATAAATCTTCTCGGTACACATGAGACAGATCTTACTTCGAGCCTTAGCGTCTCTCTTCTGCTCTACATCTGTGTCAGCCGTGAAATTTTCATCGATGCAATCCCACAAATCTACATCAGTCAGAAACATCTCCATTGCGAAGGCCCACGTGCCATAATTGGCTTGACCCGAGAGTTTCTCAAAATTTGTAACAGCTTGCATTTTCACATTAGATACTTTTCCACAGTATTAGGATAAATAGCCAGATAGTTCTGGTAAGCCCTGGGCCCATAACCTGATGTTTTACTACGAAATAATATATATTTCAGTAGTTTGCAGTGGAATTTTAATTTAAATTAGCACATAAAAGTATTTACAATAAAACGAACATAAAATATAATTTTCTTCAAACTGACAACTAAATATATAGACATCTAATCAACAACTACTCGTTGCCTAGGATACCATAAGTGTCATTTTAACATTGTCGATTACTAGGTTCTAGACAACATATATATATGGAAGGACATTACTTGGGCATAGAACTTTGGGCATTGATAGATACAGTTAGGAAATAGTTCATTGAGTTTTAATAGTAATGTTATAATATTTCTAAAACAAAATTAATAAAATTTCAATGAATTTTTCTAATTTAACCTGGGTGCAGATGGCTTGTTTTGATCTTATATGACTTAATATAGATATATACTTCCTCAAGTAATGCCTTAATCTAAATTGCTGTTGTTTTGGGCAGTGGTAACCACTTACCATCAGGTGCACCTTTAGCTTGTCAACTACTATTTTTCCCTTTAGTTGTATTTAAAAAAAGTTAAGTGCAAATGTTCAACCAACCTGCATTTAACCAGTTGGACATATCAGTTTTTCTTGTCAACTACTATCTACTGGCTTCCTATATGCTTGTCAATTCTGCTAGTGGGGCTCTGATCTTTCTTAGGGTGCTTTTTGATCTGCTCCCTAATTCATTGAGTTTATTTTAGTAGATTTTTGCATGAACAGATATTAACATCCAAGAAACTAAAATATGTGCGAAACTTGTGCATAAGAAGAAACCCAAAGTAGCAATTTGTTGCCAAGTTGGTCCGGAGAAGTACTGCCACCCAACCTGGTCGTACGCCGCCAACAGCACACTGCGATGCGACTTGAGTCTTACACTTACGTCAGGGACAACCTAAGTTGTGTTATTTTTGTCTGTGGGTGGCAGCGACCAGTTAACAACAGGTGGACTGACAGCTCGTCCCGTTACATTTATAGCATTAAAAACAAAAACACTGTGGCCATTTTTGGTCTGTTGATATTGCCAACTAGGATTACTAGAGGTCACTGATCCCCACAGCTGCTATAAACTGCAGGTTTTGGTTTGTGGTGAGCTCTCTTATATTGTTGAGTGCTTGCATTTGTTTATGGGTGGTAGAAACCAATAAAACCTCAAGACTGACAGTCCGCCCACTTTAGAACAGAAACAAAACAGATATTTGTTTCCAGGTGTTGGAGCAAGTTCACCCCCACTTGTCGGCGGAGGAGAGCGCCCTGCAGTACGTGGAGTCGCTCTGCGTGCGGCTGCTGGCCATGCTGTGCGCGCCCCCCTCGCCCCTCACGGTGCAGGTGCGTACAGGCGCTGCGAGGGTCCGGCCGATGGATCCTTGTGAGGTCCTTGGCCCATGATGAGATTATGTCAATTATGTATATAGCTACTAGTTATCAGGCAGCATCCTCTTGAGGACAGCTTCCTCTCGGCCAGGGGTCTACGTTTTGTTTTCATCTGACCCGAAACCGAACCTGATTATGGCGGCCACTCCCATTAGCAATTGATATAAATAGTAAAAAAATGTCCTTTAATAAATTTGCGCTCTTTATAATGTATGAGCTGATAATGTTAATTTCAAAAACCAATTGGGCGTTAAAAAGTTATGAAAATATATTTTTAAACACATTACCGACGGGGTAAGTGCCCCGGGGTTGCCTCCGGGGTCGCTTCCTCTTAAGATCAGTTTCAGTACATCAAAACTAAACAGGGATTCTTCTGCGGTACTAGGCGGGTGCCCCGCTTGTCACCCCGTCAGTCGCCACTGCACATCGCCACGGTAGATTTACAGGACATGGAGTCCGCTGTGCCTTAAGGCATTAGCTGGCCTTAAGTACACAGGTTCAGTGGTAAACACGTTCACTGACGTGGATGTATCGCGTTCCAGGATGTGGAAGAACGGGTGGCGCGCACGTTCCCGACCCCTCTGGACAGGTGGGCGCTGCAGGAGGCGCGCGACGCGACCCAGCAGCGCCGGCGCCGCCCCGCCCTGCCGCAGCACCGCGTCCACTCCATGTTGCAGAAGGTGAGTACTGACTCCAGTACTGCAGTGCCAATTGTCGTTTTGATTGACAATGACAGACTTGCGCTGCGCTGTATGAGCATGATGTCTGTTGTAGGGTCTGTGTCTCCTTGCCACCAGTGACACTACTTTTGGAGCGTATGATAATATATTCTTCTTTCGCGTCAGTGGCCAACTCTGGTGCCGGAGTTTTTCAAGCTAAACATCTAAACGTGCCGTCCGAAGCACGGAAGCGCTCAGGTCAAATGACACTAAATGGTCACCCATCCAACTTCTAACTGGGCCGAAAGTTGCTTAACTTGTTGCTCTTGTATGTTAACATATATGATGTGGCGGTTCCAGGAGGTGCTGTTGTACAAGATCGACATGTCGGTGTCGGTGTTCATGACCGCCATCTTGGAGTACGTGAGCGCGGACATCTTCAAGCTGGCCGGCAACTTCGTCAAGAAGATATCGCAGAAGTCCGGCTACGAGACCATCACCTGCCGCGACATCAAGACCGCCATGTGCGCGGACAAGGTGCCTAGGACTACTCCGCGCGCGGTTTCTTAACGCTGCTTAAGTGACGGCACGAGCTGAAGGCACCTCATATGGTTACCGCCGCTCGACAGCAATACCACCAACGTGTGACTACACCTAAGTCGCATCCCGATGCGCCCGTCACCCGAGACTGGGATATGACGTCTCGTGAGCCTGTAATTTCATCGGCACCCACACCCTTCCACCGAAACACGTGTGCACCGCTGCTTGGCAGATTACCAGGGGTGGAGGCAGTACTTCTACAGGTGAACTTTGCACAAGTTCTACTGCTGCTTATTGTTGGACGTTTAGCACCACCTAGGGGGTACGTGTAGGGAATCATAGGGTACACACCTACGGACGCGAGCAATGAAATCGCGTATTTTGCTTTTCTGTATCTTTTTCATCGCCCGTTGTATACCAATGTTTCAGCATCTAAATTCGATCTACCAAGGTTCAGTTCTGATGAAACGCTCACCATTTCCAGGTGTTAATGGACATGTTCTACCAAGAGTGGGAGGCCCCCGAGGAACCGGCCCCCTCGGGCGCGGACCGGGGGGGCCGGCGGGGGTCGCTGACCTACGCCGAGCTGGTGAGAGACCTGCTGGCTGATGAGAAGCACTTCCTCCGAGACCTGAACCTCATCATCAGGGTGTTTAAGGACGAGCTGGAGAATATACTGGAATCCGACACCAGGGTATGTGCTGGATCACAAGAACAGGGTAGGACGGGATACCCTCAGTGTTTCAGGAACAGAGTAAGGGGTGACCCTGGGCTGGTTTTTTTTTTATTAAACAAAATAGAAACAGAACGACCTGAAGGCACCTGGTGGTAAGTGGCGACCCCCGGCCATGACAACAGTAATGCGACTCAGTATAACATTTGGATCTTACACTGCTATTATTATTATTTCACCGGCACCCACACCCTTCCATCTGAACACAGCATTCAAGCACTACTGCTTGGCACCAGATTCAAGGTGTCGCGGCAGTACCTCTCCGGACGAACTTGGCACAATTTCCACTGGTACTTTTGGTTGCTCCTTCAGCACCACAGGGGGCGGGGGTACGTGTAGAGACGCGAGCGACTGTCAACAGAATATTATTTTAACATTGGCAGACCCTATTGATCTAATTATATTAAGTTTTCCATCTCAATTATGTACCTAGGTTCACAAACGACAATAAATGAAATGAAAAGAAAATTGGATCCCGCACTAGGGCCTGTATCGCGGGCATCCGAAAACTAGAATTACCAGATAAATTATTTTAGGAGAAACGTGCAATGCGATTAGTATGGCGCGATTATAATTGGTTGTGTGCAGCAGGCGATCGGGTTGATCTTCGGCAACATCGTGGACATCTACGAGCTGACGGTGACGCTGCTCGGCAACCTGGAGGACGCCATCGAGATGTCGCAGGACTCGCCCACGCCCTACATCGGCAGCTGCTTCGAAGGTAACCACCCCCACCCCCACACACACACACACTACCACTACCACTCCCTGCGTGTTACTGACGGTACTGTACGAGGCGACTCGTATTTACCGCAATCATCAATATGTACTTCAGCATGCGTAGCATTACTTTTATTAATAAATCAGTTTACAACTCAAACTCGGAGCAAACGGTCGTATTTGTTATCATTCCCGATCCGGTGCCGTCGTACTTAGCACCATCATCATCACTGTCCGGTGATCAGCACACCGTACAGGTACACTGGTAAATATTGCAGCGGCAAGCTATATATAATACATAATAGTCTATATTAAGATACTATTACTATGTATTAATACATAATAGTAGTATCCATGCTACTTCAGACTCAGGAAATTCTAGCTAGGGGTGTGACTGCGGAAGCGAGAGTACAAGACACCCAAGCACACACACGCACAGAGAGTGAGAGTGATAGAGACAGACACATACGCGCACGCGCACATACACACACCACATACAAACTTTCTCCTTTATAATATGTGTGTGATTGTCATCAGAACTGGCGGAAGTAGAGGAGTTCCGTGCGTACGTCCGCTACGCCAACATAGTCACCAAGAAGGAGTCCAGAGAGGCATTGCAGAACATTGTAGACGATCCCGTGGTGAGCACATTACATTACTATAGGGACACCGGCCGTTCCCACTGCAGGGACACCGGTCTACTCTCGATAATTGAGAGTGAATGGGCTTTGATCTTCATCTTCAATCCGCATTGGTAGAAGTCACGTGTCTTCGAATTTATGGTTTTAGACATGCCGGTTTCCTCACGATGTTTTCCGTCACCGTTTCGAGAACGTGGTATTGCGCATATAAATTTTTTCAAGTGAAAAGTTCATTGGTGCACATGTGGTTTTGAACCAGCGACCTTCAGATTAAAAGTCGGCGTCTA
Source organism: Aplocera efformata (assembly GCA_921293045.1). NCBI lineage: Eukaryota > Metazoa > Arthropoda > Insecta > Lepidoptera > Geometridae > Aplocera > Aplocera efformata. The sequence goes on along the minus strand of OV121067.1, from coordinate 4,907,340 downwards.
TGCCCCTGGGCCACTACGCTCTCAAAACACGTGTACATGCGTTCAATATATAAATAAATTACACTTAAGTTTTACGTACTTAAGCTTCGCTCGGTTTCTACAATTGTTCCAACATTAGTATGATAAATGTATGTGATATATTTTTATTGTTTATTATATACTAGCGACCCGCCCCGGCTTCGCACGGTTAGTAAATCATCAGTGTCGTATAAGAAACTACCCGTGCGAAGCCGGGGTGACCTGCTAGTGCATTATACATATAAACCTTCCTCTTGAATCACTCTACCTTTTAAAAAAAACCGCATCAAAATCCGTTGCGTAGTTATAAAGATTTAAGCATACATAGGGACATAGGGACAGAGAAAGCGACTTTGTTTTATACTATGTAGTGATGTGTGTTGTGCACGGTGGGCAGTTGTCGGAGCGGCTGGACACGGCGGGGCACGGGTTCCGGCTGGCCGTGAAGTACTACCTGCCGCGGCTGCTGCTCGCGCCCGTCGCGCACGTGTTCCTCTACCACAGCTACGTGCTCGCGCTGCTGCAGATCGCGCCCGCCAACGACGACCGCGAGAGCTTCAAGCAGGTACCTCGCCGCGCCAACCACCCACCCACACGCCACCATCCCAGGGTTCATATTCTTAGGAATATGGTGCCATCTGTACTGCAGCATTGAGGGTTCTACTACCGTTTGCGACGTCGCCCTTGTGCGAAACCGGTTTTATTTCATATTTCATTTATTTAGCCAAATGATACTGGATGTCACATAAGGCGCGCGTCAATAAGTAATTACAATACAATAAAATAACAATAACAATAATAAGAATAAAAAAATTAAATACACTAGTCTAGATTTGAAATTGAATTGAAATTACATTGGTCAAAATAATGTTATTTTTTAATGTCAAGTAATTAAAAATTAAAAAGAAGAATGTCAAGTTATAATGTAAAATCGTAGCTCATAGCGGATTGTCAATTTTGATATTTCATTTGTCACACAAAAATGAATACTCCTTTAGATTCATGACCATAAACTCATTTAGGCATAAGAGGCATTTATATGTAGGGGAAGAAATGATAGTGGCAATTTCCAATCTTGAGCTTTGAGAAGTTATTATGACCAGAAAAGGAAGAACATCCTGTCCCATACCATTATAGATGTTTGGAGTTTTTTGACACCTTGTAGCAACTAAGCGGCTAGGCTAGAACTTCACATTGATGCACACTCTTTGGCCAGAGGTTGGACATATTAATGGCAACCCCCCAAGGGCGCCACAGTAATAATAAGTCCCTTAAAAAAGGGGTTACCTTCCACCCGTAAAGTCTCTACACGTGATCCCCTAACGGTACGGTATAACGAATTATTTAAGTAATTATGAATTATAGATAATAATTTATTTAATTTCAGGTGGAATGCAATCTACATCCAATTAAGAAATTATTAATTAAGGCGCTGGGAAACGGACCGAAAGTGTAAGTCATTATGAAACGTACTTTAAGCTTAAATCACACTATGCACATATGATTCTAATATACAAAAAATTACTATATCCATCTCAGTTTCAACACAAACAACAGTATAATTTATGTAAAGAGTAAATAACAGAGGTCTTAAAATGGTACCTTGAGGTACTCCACGTCTGAATACCATTAGCGTGCGATCTGTGTCCATTACGTTCTAAAATTTGCTTTTTATTATCTACGTAGAATGTGAGTATAAAAAAAATACTTCGTACGTTCACCATAATGTTCCACTTTACGCAGAAGAATTTTATGACATACGCAGTCAAAAGCCATATGTGCTTTGACTTAATTAGATCACCATGTCTTGTATAACAAAGGCTGAGTTTACATTATAGTCGTCAAATTGGTATATGCACAATGGGCGGCATTATCACTAAAAGTGATTTTTTCCATGCAACCTTTGGACGATAGGATATTAGATTTGAAATGTTTTGAGATTATGATTTAGTGATCGAGTTGACTGATGACAGAGACACGTTACGGATGGCGATGCGAGCGAGGCGCGCGCTGGCGATGGAGAAGTGCTCGGAGCTGGCGCGCAGCGTGGACAACTGGGACCCGAAGCTGGTGGCGCACTGCTGCAACGAGTTCATCAGAGGTACGTAGGCACGCGGCCGGGTGTGGCGCCGCGGCGACACCTGGGACCCGAGGCTGCTGCAACGAGTTCAGTATATCTGCTGTCCCCGAACTAGGGACCTATCTCAGGAGAAACAAACATCCTCCACAATCCCACCTGCAATTGAGCTACAGGGATGATTCGGTAAGCATATCGGTTCATTTGTTGTAATTAAATTATACGTAAGTAACATGCAATGTTGTATGCAACATTACAAGTCTGCTCTTAGTGGTTTCTTATTTATATGCGGTTAAAGCCGCGGGGCACAGCCAGTTGTTGATACCACGTGTGTGTTCGCAGAGGACACGCTGTCCAAGATCGGGCCCGGCAAGCGGATAGCGGAGCGCAGGGCGTACCTGTTCGACGGGCTGCTGCTGCTCTGCAAGCCGGTCACCAGCCTGGTGAGACCACCCCACACTCCCTACACCCTGGTTCTGATCCCTGGGGTAGTTCCTGCGCACCTTTGAGGACCGCAGCGACCACCCTTTTCTTGATAGGTTTACTTTATATAGGGTCTGAGGAAATCCTCCCAAATTCAGAAAAAATTCTTCGTTACAATATTTTCGGAAATGTAGTTCGCGAGTCCGCTTGGAGCTCTTGACAAAATGTTTGCAATTCGTTGAACTAGTCACATTCATCAGAACGCAACGTTAGCGCGATGCAGAACATGTGTATGTCGCGTTACAAAATTTTGAATTAGACAATTATTATTTGGGAACTGTCGGAAATTGGGAAAAACTGCAAGTACATTTTTCTATGGGATGTTTGACGGCTAATTGTCAAATTGTGAATTAAGACAGGAAAACGTCTGTCTGTTCAGCTCATTGGAGCACAGCAATGTGCTTATGATATACAATAAGTTAGGATGTATCGTGCAAGGAGTATTGCAGAGGCACCGACTAAACTAACCTATAAGTACTAAACTAATAAGAAATGTCCCATTCCAGGTGGGAGTGGGCAATAGCGGCAGCGGGGGCGTGTCGAGCGGCACGCCGCAGCTCAAGCTGAAGGAGAAGCTGCACGTGAGGAAGCTGGAGCTGGTCGACAGGCCCGACACCGACGGTACACATGACATACATACTACTTCATGTTCCCGCTCCCATTGACGCTCCCACGTTTTAGGGTCAACGGGAAATCATAAAATTTCCCCGTTGATGGTTTCCCGTATGGAGACAACGGGAACTTATAAAGTATCCTTATGTACTAATTGTTTGTGGCGTGTTCCAATGCGTGTTTGCGCGTGCGCAGAGTGGCGGCACGTGGTCGAGCTGTGCCCGCGCGTGGGCCCCGCCGTGGCGGTGGCGTGCGGCTCCTGCGCCGAGAAGCGAAACTGGATGTGCGACCTCGTCATGCTCAACACCAAGCCCATGCTGGACCGCAGCCTCGACAGGTGCGTCGCCCACTGCCCTCATAACTTACTTTTTACGTGAATACGTCGGTAAATTGGCTTCCATAGTGTTATAGTTATGTTAAACATGCTTTATATGTAAATTTTTGATTTTATTTAATATTTGTATTTTTTTATTGATGACATTGTGATTTGTTCGAAAATCTTAATTATTGACTACAAAGACAGAATGTATGACACTATATCAATATGTATTAACGTATACTTACATGTATGTGAAGCAATAGACATAGTTTTAGTTGAGTTTGTCCCTGGCGTGTCGCAGCATCCTGCTGGACCTGGAGAAGCGGCACCCGCTGCAGCTGCCGCCGGCGGAGCTGTACCGGTTCGCGGTGCCCGACTCGCCCGACAACATCGTGCTGGAGGAGCACACGCCCCACAACGTGCCCCTCATTAAGGTAACTGTACCGGGGGCCGGGGGAGGGGGCGAGACATGCCAAGTCCGCACCTGACTATATTGAATTTATTTGTAAAATCATAACTTACATGGCAGATAATATAATAATGTTCAAACATCAGAATCTACAGCTAATCTATGTATAAAAAAAACAACTGACATTCGTTAGTCTCGCTAAAACTCGACTCATTTGGCTAATAGTGGGCGTTGATCTACCACGCGAGCCCCTGGATTGGTAGATGTCACATGTCTTCGAATATTTGATTCTAAGACATGCCTTTTCCCTCGCGATGTTTCCCTTTACCATTTCGAGAACGTGGTATTGCGCATATAATTTTTCAAGTGAAAATCTCTTTTTTTGTGTTTGAACCAGCGACCTTCAGATTGAAAGTCGTCGTCTGTGCGTCTGGGCACCGTAGTATGAATTCTCAATGAGTCATAGATTGTAAGGAGATCTTGGGTTTGACGATAGTACCACGTCCCCCCAGGGAGCCACCCTGCTGAAGCTGGTAGAGCGCCTGACGTACCACATCTACGCGGACCTGAACCTGGTGCGCACCTTCCTCACCACGTACCGGTCGTTCTGCTCGGCCAGCGAGCTGCTCGACCTGCTCATAGAGCGGTTCCACATCCCCGAGCCGGGGGAGGTGTACGACACGCCCAGACTCGGTGAGTTACTCTTCCTTATATATCTTTAGTTGTTGTATTGTACAATAAAGTGTCAAATGAAACACATCGGCAGAAGAGTTTCTGCGCTTCACGAAAAGCTAATGTCATATTGAGGAATGAATGGAAAACGACTGCGTGGAAGACCCAGACGCCGATGGCGAGATGACCTAACTCCTAATTCTAATTCTAATTCTGTGTGGGGGTGACCAGGCCTGCACTGACGTCCCGCATAGGGGTGTGTTGTGCATTGTCCCCCGTTGTTACCTAAACCCTACCCCAGCCATCCCAACTCCTTTATATATCGGAGGACCTGGGTTGTTGTTGGCATCACTGTTTCAGCATTTCCTCTGGTCTACCTAGACTCTTATTCAAATGATTGGTATTGCTAAAAATAGAGATGCTTGGAAAGAGGGAAGGGAGGCCTTTGCCCTGCAGTGGGAGATATCAGGCTTATAGTAAATATTATAATATTGAGGAACCAATTTCGATTTCGATAGGACTATAAATTTTTTGTCCCACACAACATACACACTCGAAATTCCTGCAAAGACGCTCCTCGCTCCGACTTCTGGCCCATCGGGGTCTGTATCGTCTTCGGTACGCGCCGAAGAATAAACTTCCCAACCAGCGTATTTTTAATAGTTTATATCTTTCTTATATGTATGTTAGATTGAGGTATTTGTCTATGGGCCAATGTACTTTTAAGTACTTGTTGCCGGAAATAAAGATATATATGTATGATTGTATGAAAATAATTTGTGTATGTGTTTTGCGCACGCTAGTACCAAGGATCAAGACTCCTAAAAAGGACCTCAGTCCGAACGCGTCGTTTCTTGAGATCGATATTGGTAATGTATTATGTTCGGAAATACACTCTAGTGGAACATTTTTATAATTTTCATTATTGATCTTAGTTCATTGCAAAGAAAAATTACTTCAAGAAATATATTATAAGTAGTAGTTATCATAGCTTAGTATTTACAGTTCACTTGTGAAATTCGAACCCACTACATTAGAGTCCCCGGTCTTATTTGCCCAGTGGTCCCGACAAACTGTTTAAATCAAAATATTTTTCTTCAATCACCCACATCGATGCAGGGTGCGCTGATTTGGGATCCTCATGAGATTCAATGGCACTTACAGACAGAAACACCAGAGACCAAATAATAGACTTCACACTCAAAACATCGTGTGTCCCAGTCGGGAATAGAACCAGGGACCTCTTGAACGCAGAGCTACTACCCACTAAGCTTACTTACATGATATTTTGAATGAAATGAAATGAATGAATGAAATGAATTTTTTTTTAATGTGAATTAGTGACGGAACGAGCTGAGGGCCCACCTGATGGTAAGTGGTGACCCTCGCCCATGACAACAGTAATGCGTGCGACTCAGTATGAGATACAGATCTTTACTGAGTCGCATTCATCCTGCTGCGTCCGGTCACCCGAGACGGATTTCCGCAAAGTGCCGGCTCCATCATCAGTGGTATTGGTTTGTTGAACAGCGGAGAGCATAGAGAGTGTGGCGAGCAGCGACGCGGAGAAGCTGAGCAAGAACACCGCCAGGGAGGACTGGAAGCGGTACCGGAAGGAGTTCCAGCAGCCCGTCAAGTTCAGGTACCGGCGCCGCGCGCAGCGGGCACGGGGGGAGGGGGGGGGGGGAGTATACAGTACACCAGGGATCACCAATCAGTCTCTTCAGGGGTCCGGTTTTTTAAATATAATTACCATCGCGGTCCGTTCCTACTTGAGTTTATTGAATAAGCAAATGTAACCGCTAACTTCTTATAAATTATGCGACGGATTTTTATACAGTTTCCACTATCATTTACAGTTTTTTTTCCCCGAAGGTTATTAATAATAATACATACAAATTGTATTAAAAAAAAGTCGAGAATTTCAATGATTTGTAATGATGTCGTAAAAAACATATTTTTGAGCGCTTACAATGCTAATGCTAGTTAAACCTTAAAAAATGCACTTTGGAATTGTATTACGACCTAAGCCACACACACTATACAACCTTGCGTAGTCTTGGGTGGCTAGTATTGAATAATATTATGGTTGGAGGTAACCACTTAACACCAGGTGGGCCTTCAGCTCATCCCGTCACTGATGTTATGTTAACAAATGTTAAATTAAGAGGATGTGTCGTGTGATTGCAGGGTCATCAACGTGATCCGGCACTGGGTGGACCAGCACTTCTACGACTTCGAGCGGGAGCCGGCGCTGCTGGCGCGGCTGCGGGAGTTCCTCGAGTCCGTGGACGGGAAGCCCATGAGGAAGTGGGTGCAGAGCGTGCTCAAGACGCTGCAAAGGAAGGTATGCCTTGCACCAACCCCCACCCCCCCCCAGGACCCCGCGCTTCGAGGGTACCACTACTCGTAACTGTAAGCTACGGAGCCGATAGACGGACATTCCTGGCGAGTCGATCTCACTCCTACATGGATGATATAATTGATACTTCTATAAAGGAATATCTTTCACACAATGGGTATGCTCATATTCAAAATGCGAAAGTTTGGATAATGGATGTCATTTCAAATAATCCTTCGGTCTGCTTTCTTAGTGCCCAGGTCTCCGCACCACACTGTACAGAGGGGGGAGGTCCGCGTTTAGTTTGTACAGTGTGGTAACGCAACGGGTGGTTGGTTGCAGAGCGCAGAGGCGGAGGGCGGCGCGGGCGCGGGCGTGGCGCACGTGTTCGACCGCGCGCCGCCGCAGGTGCTGCGCCACGTGGCGGAGCCGCCCGCGCGCTGGGACTGGCACCCGCTGGCGCTGCACCCGCTCGAGCTGGCGCGGCAGCTCACCCTGCTGGAGTTCCAGCTCTACCGGCTGGTGAGTACTTAGTGCACCTGCTCGTGGACTACTATTAGAAGACACTCCTAGAGTAGACCTGCCACCCCGCTATCTAGAAAATATCTGGCTGCCTCCATTAATATTGTAACACTCAAACAAGGGTCCACAATGTGAAACTCAGAATGTAAACCAACAATATTACCTTGTACCAATTATGAGAAGCAATTAATGTATTGAGTATTGATTTCCATCTCTACTGGCTGGTATTACTTCCATAGATTATCGTAGAACTTCCATCAATTATGACTGCACCCCTGAATTTACCCCGTCTCACTTATTTATATCAACTACGGGGTATTTAAAATGTAGACAAGAATACAAATTCAGTGCAACAATCGATGTTGTCAAAATAAAATGACTACGAATTTAGTTGTATAAGTACATTGTCAAGACCAATAGAGCATAAGAGCCCATTTCCTATCATAAGTCGAGAGTAGTCCTGTGCCATGCAGTGGAAACATGATAGGCTTAAACATGATAGGAAATTTGACGTGTCCAAATGATACTTGAGATCTAAAGGAATAAATGAATTTGACTTTGACTTTGGCTAGAAAGAAGTGCCAAGTTATTTCAGTTTGAATTTAATTATACCCCTAACGTCATATATAACGCAATTTATAATGTCCCAGGTGAAACCCTCGGAGTTGGTGGGGGCGGTGTGGACCAAGAAGGACAAGGAGAAGACAAGCCCCAACCTACTGAAGATTATCAAACACACCACCAATGTGAGTCTCTTCTTTTTTTTCACGTTAACACACTCATGCCTCTGCACTAGGTTTCCCTGTGTCACATGGCATGGACAAACACAGGAACACAAGAGAAACACCCAAGACCCGAGAACAAACTTCATGGTCACCACACAAGGTGTGCTCCGGCCGGGAATCGAACTCGGGACCTCGCTTCGAAGGCAGGGCTACTACCAACTAAGCCATGGACTCTGCGCTGCTATTGATTGTAGAGCGAGTTCTTCGAGCAGTCCTGATAGAGAACCTTGAGGCGTCTCTTCAAGGGGAATGCTGAGAAAAGTTGCAGCTGTAGCCAGTATGGGCAGAGCTCTCGAGGGCCAACGTTCTGCCGGGGCCCCGCAGAAGAATGTGTCTCCCCGTATCCTTAGCCTCGGCGAAAGGGGTAAAGGGGAGTAGCCGGTAGGAGTCCGACAAAGCCCTTTCAGTTGCCCCTACCATGGAAGGGCATCATCTGATGATTCCCCAACGAATTTAGCAAATACAGTCTCCATTATTATTGTTTCTGTTTCCAGTTCACAAGGTGGATGGAGAAGTGGATAGTGGAGAGCGAGAATCTGGAGGAGAGGGTGGGCGTGGTGTGCCGGTTCCTGGAGGTGGGCGTGGCGCTCCGCGAGCTGAACAACTTCAACGGCGTGCTCGGCGTGTCGGCGGCCGCGGGCAGCGCCGCCGTGCACCGCCTCAGGAACACGTTCCAGGTAACGGCCTACTCTCGATAATTGACAATGACTGGGCTTTGATCCACCACGGGAACCCAATCCGGTTTGGTACATGTCACATGACTTCGAACTTTTGGTTCTAACACATGCCGGTTTCCTCACGATGTTTTCCATCACCGTTGCGAGAACGTGGTATTGCGCACATAAATTTTTTCCAGTGCAAAAACTCATTGGTGCACGTGTGGGTTTGAACCAGCAACCTTCAGATTGAAAGTCGGCGTCTATGCCCCTGGGCCACCACGCTGTTTGGCCATGTTTATTTATTGTCAACTGTCCGTTTGTGTAGTTGGTGCCCCTCCGGCTAATAAAGGCGCTGGAGGAGTTCCGGGAACTGAACTCGGACCACTTCCGGCGCTACCAGGAGCGCCTGCGCAGCATCAACCCGCCCTGCGTGCCCTTCTTCGGCATGTACCTCACCAACATACTGCACATAGAGGAGGGGAACTTGGGTGAGTGCAGTAATCCGGTGTGTAACACGCATGTACCCGGCATGTTAGGCATGTTTATATACTGCTCATGAAAAAGTAAAACTTAGATGAATGATGCTACATACATGTAAAATTTCTACTGCCAAGCAGATCATTCAGAAACATTTGATTTTTATAGATGGTAACATTTTTTTTTGGAAGACTTTTGATTCATTTTGATGAGACGGTTTATCAGTCCCATAACTAAATAGTTATTTATACCCCGACACCCCGATGGCTACCCCTTAAAAGCGAGGGGTCTCGGGTTTGATCTTAGCCGCAGGAAAGTTCGTACGATGAACATAAAGTTTGTTCTCGAGTCTTTATTAAACTACTGAAGTGATGGGACAATTTGACGGCAAGGTATCTCCGTGGTAAATTCCATTCAGATCCGTACAGCCTGGCGTGGTTGAGGTACAAATATAAGATGAGGTAAATAAATAAATATAAGCATAGCTTGTACTATGGTAACTAGATAACTGATAGAATACTTGTATAGTACATTTTTTTTGTAAATACGTATGACATATTAACATCCAGACACAGAACAAACACTTATGTTCGTCACAAAAATGTTTGTCCCAAGGGAATCGAACCCATGAACCACAGAAGGCAGAGCTACTACAATACAATACAATACAATACAATACAATACAATACAATACAATACAATACAATACAAAAATACTTTATTGCACACCAATATAAATAAATGTACATAAATAGAGAGAGTGGTGGCCCAGGGGCACAGGCGCCGACTTTCAATCTGAAGGTCGCTGGTTCAAACCAAATTTTTCAAGTGCAAAATCACATTGGTGCACGTGTCACCAATGAGATTTTGCACTTGAAAAATTTATGTGCGTAATATTGTACCACGTTCTCAAAACGGAGACGGAAAACATCGTGAGAAAACCGGCATGTCTTAGAACTAAAAATTCGACGACATGTGACATCTACCAATCCGGATTGGGCCCCCGTGGTAGATCAGAGCCCATCCACTCTCAATTATCGAGAGTAGGCCGGTGTCCCTGCAGTGGGAACATTAGAGGCCGGTACGGTACATAAATATATAAAGAATCATAAAAAATTTTGTACAATTGGCGGCCTTATCGCTTAGAAGCGATCTCTTCCATGCAACCTTTGGATGGAGAGGAATGTGTGGGTCGGAAGGTTGGTCGGCGGTGTACATGAGGGCAGTCAGTGCTAATGCTACAATAATATAAACGTTTGTGTCGCGCGCAGACTACCTGCCCAACTCGGAGCTGATCAACCTGTCGAAGCGGCGCAAGGTGGCGGAGATCACGGGCGAGATCCAGCAGTACCAGAACCAGCCCTACTGCCTCACCGTGGAGCCGCGCACGCGGGTACCCCCCTCCTATCTATTAATATAAACAAGGTGGTCGCGTCCGTAGGTGTGCGCCCTTTGATTCCCTACACGTACCCCCTGTGGTGCTAAACGAGCAACCAAAGGTACTGCCACCACATCTGGAATCTGCCGCCAAGCAGTAGTGGTTGGTAGTGGTGTTCCGGTGGAAGGGTGTGGGAGCCAGTGAAATCACATGCGCGTGAGACGTAACACAGATAGATAGAATTTTGTAGCTACATATTTGTTAAAAAAGTGATGTTTAAAAGTTTTTTAAAGAATATGGGAGTAATGATTTTTTACTTTACTTTGTGGGGTCTCCATAGTTGCCACACCAGGACCTCCTTGCGCAGGGCGTTGGGGCCCCATTCCCGGGGGCCTGCTTTGAAATCTGAATCACTGTTGTACAGTGATGTTGTAATTGGCAGGCGTTCCTGGAGTCGCTGGATCCGTTCCCGGGCAAGGACGACAACGAGATCACGAACTACCTGTACGCGCGCAGCCTGGAGATCGAGCCGCGGCCGCCCAACAAGCAGATGCCCAAGTTTGTACGTACACCGCAGTTAACAGTTGTTCCCGCTAGTGGCCACGTGCCGTCCCCATTGGGACCAGCGGGAACAAATCAAACTAAAAACTCTTCTTATTAATATAATTAAGGATTATAATAAAAATGTTAAACAAAGCTGAAAAAATATTAGGCAATCCATGCTCCAAACCAATCCAAAAGCAGTGGACCAAGTACACTCCCTTGAGGAACGCCATTTTATAAAACGCCCCTCAGGCTCGTAGACTTCCTATAATTTATTATTAGTTTTCTATTTTCTTAATACGATTTAACTAACTGTAACGCATTTCCTCGTATACCTTAGACTCCAAGCTTACATAACAAAATATTGTGGTGGACAAGATCGAATGCTTGTGTCACGTCACAGAATACTGAGCAAACTGGTGTTATATTGTGTATATTTGATGTGAGTGTTGATTTGTGTGTATATTTGATGTGACACGTGGTAAGTACGGTGCGGCATGTTGCAGCCCCGCAAGTACCCGGAGCTCTCCCTGAAGCAGGTGAAGGCGTCGCGGCGGCACCACGAGTCGGGCGCCGCGCACCACAACAACGACGACACGCTCAGTGAGTACTCACGGCCCGCGGGGGGGCCCCGACCACTCCCCCCGGCCGACACGCACCCCGCACAAACAAACATTTATACATAGATAACACTTTATTGCTCACATAAACAAAATAACAGAAATCATTTAAAAAATAATACCACACAAGTAATGTGAAATATCGCTTTAAAGCGATCTTTTACAGACAACCTTGGATGGACAAGAAGTAATGGATTTTATTTAGCACACAAAACAATACAAATCCGTGGCTTAGTGGGTAGTAGCCTTGCCTTCGAAGCGAGGGGTCCCGGGTTCGATTCCCGGCCGGGGCACATTGTGTGGGGAGCATAAAGTTTGTTCTCGGGTCTTGGGTGTTTGTTTTGTTTCTGTGTTCGTCCATGCCATCTGCGACACAGGGAATCCTAGTGTGTAAATGTTTAAAAAAAAAATTACAAGAAGAATATAGCACTAAAAAGTCATAATAAGGGAAGAAAGTTGGTTTTTATAGACTGGTTCAATGTCTGTAGAAGCGTGTGACTGAGTTAAGTGGTGTGTGTTGTTGCAGGCGTGCTGCAGCTGTCCCCCACGGCCAACGGCGACACGCAGTCCGTCGCCTCGCTCGCGCTACACTCGGACAGAGGTGACTTGTTATATCTTATATATATATATATACTAGCTGACCGGGCCGCGCGTTGCTGTGGCTAACGTTTTTGTCATACGATATTATAATTTGCAATAAAATAATATTGCGATCATAAATTGAGATGTGAGCTATCCTATCTTTCAAGTTGGATCAAACTGCACACGGTGTACAAATTTGATTAAAATCGGTTCAGTAGTTTAGGAGTCCATCGCGGACAAACATCGTGACACGTAATTTATATATATTAAGATATTGTATTGTAGCAGTAGAACTTGTGGAAAGTTCGTCCGGGGAAGTACTGCCTCCAAGCAGTGGTGCTCGTATTGCTGTGTTCCGTTGGAAGGGTGTGGGTGCCGGTGAAATCACATGCGCATGAGACGTAACATCCCCGTCTCGGGTGATGGACGCAAGGAGGTGTGACTTTGGTCTTGTCATGCTTCAATCGGCCTAAGTCGTCGTTGTTGTTATGGGCGGAGGCAACCACTCAACATCAGGTGCTTCAGCACACCACTTTCATACAAGTCCGTTCAGCGTTTGAGGCGGGACGGAGTAACAAACATACAAAAGGTTGTTTTTTGTGTTTTATTAATTTTATTTTTAAAATGTATGTTTGTCCCGAGGTGCACAGAGAAATAAAGAGTATTCATTAATTCATGCAGGCAGCAGAGAAGGGGGCTCGTTCGGCAGCGGCGGCGCGGGCGGGGGGGGCCTGGCGTCCCCCTGGGGGGAGCGCTCCTCCGCCTCGCAGCTCAGCCTGTTCGACAAGGGCCTGGCGCTGTTCGACAAGAACAAGCCGCAACACAAGTACGTACACCGTTACATGTGCCGGGCGAAGCCGGGGCGGGTCGCTAGTTCATTATATATCGTACAAACTGAGGTTCGATTAATATTAAAGAAAGACGGCCTCATGGCTGATGATCAATGCCGAAAATAGATTCTTGCATGAAGACATCATCATTATCATGTCAATATGTTTCATTTACAACATGTATCGACACGTTGGGAGTACCCCTGAGGGGGGCATAAGGAAAGGAAATAGTAGCCCTACCTCCGAAGCGAGGGGTCCCGGGTTCCGAGCGTGAAGTTTGTTCTCGGGTCTTGGGTGTTTGTGTTGTGTTTCTGTGTTTGTCCATGCCATTTGCGACACAGGAAATCCTAGTGTAAATATTCACAGCGTTTATTGTATTAAAGTCGCAATGTTCGATTTCTCCATTGATGCGTTAGTTGAATATCGAAACTGGCTGTTATGTAATCACTGATAACCAGCGCTACATTATACATGTGGCACGTGCTGAATGATAAGCATTGTGATGGACATCGTTAGTTATTAATATATTTGTATGTTGACCTTCAATGAACTGTCCAGGAGCTGTACCAAGGAGGAGCCCCCCTCGCCCCGCGACCGGCACTCCCCGCGACACGACCGGTGAGTGCACACTCGCGACTGCCGAGAGTATGTTCACACAAGCGGGCGGGAAAGGACCCACACCACGTTTGTTTTTATGTGAATGAGTGACCCTCGCCCATGACAACAGTAATGCGCGCGACTCAGTATGAGATCCAAATCTATACTGAGTCGCATTCATCCTGCTGCGTCCATCACCCGAGACGGGGATGATACGTCTCATGCGCATGTGATTTCACCGGCACCCACACCCTTCCACCGGAACACAGTAATGCGAGCACTACTGCTTGGCGGCAGATTCCAGGTGTGGGGGCAGTACCTCTCGTCACGAACTTGGCACAAGTTCTACTGCTACAAAAGCACAGCAAGTAAAGAAAGAAAGTAGCAGTAGATCTTGTACTAAGTTCGCCCGGAGTAGTACTGCCTCCACACTGGTAATCTGCCGATCTGTGCTCGCGTTGCTGTGTTCCGTTGGAAGGGTGTGGGTGCCGGTGAAATTACAGACAATTGAGGCGTTACAACAATGCAATGCGAGTTTGTTTCTTTAAACTCCAGTAGGAGAGAACCTGAGTGGCATTTCGGTTGTGTATAGGTGGTGGTGACCACTTAACATAAGGTGGCACGTCAGCTCGTTCCGTAACTTTCATCGCAAAAAAAACATTCATAATCCATATTTAATTCATTACTGGCCGCTGCCATTGTTTACGAAAATCTCTCGCATATCATTAAATAATTTTCCAGTGCACATTTAAAACAAAACAATTAAAATTGTCTACAGATACAGCCAGACCCTGTAACAGATTACTGGAGATAGATTTCCGTGGCAACATTGTCATCTGTTAATTAATGTTGGACTGATAACAATGTTGCCATGGTAATCTATCTCCGGTAACATGTTTATGGATTATAGGGTTTGGCTGGTAGTGCAACGCAATAATAGGACATATTAATATACGAACATTAGACGGCTCCGTGGCTTAGTTGGTAGTAGACCTGCCTTCGGAGCGAGGGGTTCGATGCCCGGCCGGGGCACACTGTGGTGAGCATGACGTTTGTTCTCAGGTATTCCTTGTCTATTCCATCTGTGACACAGGGAATCCTAGTGCACAGTATGACTGTGAAAACGTTTTAATCGTTTTTGTTATTGTATATATTCATTACAATTAAAAAGATGGATTAAAACAGTTCCACAGTCGTTAAAACGTTTTCACATACACACTCTGCACAAGGATTCCCTGTGTCACAGATGACATAGACAAGCCATACCCGAGAGCAAACGTCATGCTCAATACACTGTGTGTGTGTGTGTGTGTGTGTATATATATATAGTATATAAAGTAGGTATGTAATGTATAAAAAGTGCGATTACGACTTGTTTCAATTTACGATAAAATGATATAATGTGTTTGCTTTAGACAAACGTCGACGCTGGAGAGAAAACCAGCGCTGTCGCCGCGCGGCGCCATCGTCGACGCGGAGCTGTTCTACTCCAGGAGCAACGACCACCTGGCCAACAACAAGACTCTGCAGGTCTGTCTGTCTGTCCGTCTCTCTGTCCCATCGCGCATTATTAATATTCTTCTAGCATATTCCCCGGATGATATATACAACCTATACATATATATTCACCATTTTTACCGAATTTTACGCCATTTATTACAAAATATATGCTTTCAAATGGATCCCATAGAGTTTTTATCAAAATCGGTTCAATAGTTTGTTTGTTACATCAAAATAATTTTTTTTTTTTTTTTTCAATTATATGTCACCCAAGTAAACGAAATTGTATAATTTACTAGTTTGAAAGTATTCTAGTCGGTTTATTTAGATTATTAAATCAGTTACTTGTTAAGGCTGTGCTTAGTCCTTCGGATAGTAAGTTGTATGTGTTTGCAGGAGCGCGTGCCTCCCCCGCTGCTGCCGCGGCAGGGGGGCGGCGCGGGCACGCTCCCCCGCGCGCACGAGGACCGCCCGCCCGCGCCCCCCCGTCGCGCCACCTCGCCGCACCACCCCTGTGAGTATACATACCACTTCTTTTCATGAATCATGTTCATCCGTCTATATATATCTTATTACTTTAAACTAGCAATTCTTGTGTATATATATATAATATATATATATAATATTTTGCGTATCTCGGAGACTGCTTCAACAATATGGATGAAATTTTGTGTTCAGATAGGGTTTTGCTGTTAAAGTTTACTTACATAATTGTATTTCTCGTAAAATCGCATTTTTATATTTACAAAAAAAAACTAGCTTTTATAATTAAATCATTATATGAAAAAGTTGTTTTTTTCTTCAATTTTAATTTTTAAATTTGCGATTTTACTAGAAATACTATTATACAGGTAAACTTACAAAACGTGTAGGAAGCTTAAAACAACGTTTGAGTTTGACGCGCGTGCGTTGTTGCAGCGTCGCTGTCCATGTTCGAGGCGTGGGGCGAGGCGCCCGAGCGGCCGCCGCCCAGCCCCAAGCACGACGCCTTCCGGTGAGTGCACCCACACGGTGCCGTGCTCCGCGCTCCGCGCCGGCTAACCGGTGCTCGGGTGCGGTGTGGCGACGCACACACAGGGATCCGCACTCAGCTAAACTTGAATCTGTCGCCGAGCATTAGTGCTCGCATTGATGTGTTCCGGGGGAAGGGTGTGGGTACCGGTGAAATCACATGCGCATGAGACGTATCACCTCCGTCTCCGTGCGTCTTGGGTCTCCTCATACTTCGGTCTGGGAGAACCTAAGTTGCATTGCTGTTGTTATGGGTGGAGGTAACTACTTAACATCAGGTGGGCCTCCAGTTCGTCCAGTCACATTTGTTAAAAAACAAAATCCTGAGACCCGAATTGTAACTATATTGTAATATTATTTTATACTTTCATCTCTATTTTTATATAATGTAATTTGGTAAAGTTGTCTGTACCATTGGGCCACTATCAGCTAGCTCTGTATATGTTATCGATAGTTTCCACACGTGTTACAAAAGGTCCAATTTATTTTCGCAAATTCCGTTATCGCGTCTGTTACAAAAGTGATCGCGGCATGTGTCCCCGCCGGCGCCATGTTGTAACACGACACGCAGATTGTACACATAGGCGACAGATTACCGTGTGCGCGTCTGTCTATTCTGTTTTGGCCGTGAACCGAATCGGTCTGCTACCTGGGTAAAAATTATTTTCTATATTTTTTTGTGATACTGTTTATTGTAGAATTATTTGGCAAATTAATCAGAAAATTTTCATTTTGGAGTGGATTTAAGAATAAGAATATATTTTATTGTTAAACTGTGTATATATAGATCTTATAAGGGATAGTTTATGAAACAACAGTTTGTCCTCTCGGACGTACAATATATCAGAAGAGACTCCAAACAATAATATAATGAGCTAACTTGTGTTAACTGGAAAGTATCAATTAACATTATAATGAACTTTGCTAATTAGCTATTTTTCAGTCTATATTTAATTATGGTTCCCTTCAATTGCTTAAAATCGTAGATAAATGATTTATTTCTATTGTCTCTAATTAAGTAAAAATTAGATGGTTCATAGAGATGAAATAAATGATTATATTTCTTGTTTTCATAAGTTTAGGACTATTTTTAGTATAATTTCAATAATTAATTAATAATAATATGAAAGTGCGACTTTTATGCGACTTGGGTGTTCTGATACTGTAGTAGTCGAAGGCCAGAGTCGTATTTTGTGGTTTATGGGTTGCGGTAACCACTTAACATCGGGTGGGCTGACTGCTCGTACGCGTCACTTCAATCGCATACCATAAATGTAATTTGGCTATTTGTGGAAAACCAGACGGATTATAAATTATAGAAATCTCTCTTAAAATTTAATTGGATTAATTTTGTTTGAAATTTAAATATGTCCCAAACATTACTGTGTCCAACAAAACCTTGAAAAAACCTTCTTCTTAGTACTTCTTACTTCTATGTATAATTAAAAGGAAAAAATCGCGGGATTGAGATCCCACGAGATCAACATCCCACGAGATCGGGATTGCATTCCCTACTATTGGCCCGAGTGGGTGGTTGTTACATTATCTCACATGTTGTGTCGTGTGTGCCGTGTTGCGCAGGATGCCCGCGATATCTCCCAAGCGGTCCCCGGCGCCGCAGCCGCCCGCCAGCCCCGCGCCGCACGCCGACAGGTAACCACCCTTCCTACCAACCACACTGGCAATATGAACGTAACCTGCTCCATATCGATTTTTTTTTACTTGTATGTATTGTACAGACATGTACCGACATGTACCGACCCACCTAGGGGTAAGGGAAGGGAGATGATGAAGCCATTTGACGGTTTCGTGGCTTAGCTAGTAGCTCTGCCGTAGAAACGAGGGGTTCGATTCCCGGCCGGCCACACTTTGTCTGGTGAGCATGAAATTTGTTCTCGGGTCTTGGGTGTTTGTCTTGTGTTGTCCATGCCATCTGCGACACAGGGAATCCTAGTGTCTATCCTATCCTAGGGTATGAGTGTGTAAACGTTAATTATTAACGTTTCTTTATTTAATTAAAAGTAATTGTAACAGATAGCATGTTTAATTGAGAACCATCTAGTATAAAGTAGCGGAATTAATCACAGCTGAATTTGCCTTTGTGTACGTTTGAATAGAACGAGGGCGGCGCGAAACTATTGATTAATGTCATCGTGGACCATGCACGGTCAAGGCAAGAGTATGTTCGGTGACTGGGGTCGCCACGGACGCTGCGGAAAGGGTTTCATTAGCAATTTCATAACCGTTTTTGTATCTGTCTGTTTGTTTGTTTACAGTTGGGTGGCGTTCAGCTTCCCCGCGGGCGCGGCGGGGGGCGGCGCGGCGGGCGGCGCGGGGGGCTCCCCGCCCGCGCACGCCGCACCCCCCGCCACGCCGCCACACCCCACCTGTGAGTCGATGCAGTGCTTCTATTTAAAAGTTTTCAAAATATTATGTTTTTCTTTACTCTATAATTGAATTAGAAGTATTTTTTCTGCCCCAAATTAAGTAATACTTGTACTATGAGTATATGCACATGCATGTCATAAATGCTTGTCCTGATCCAAATCTTTACTGAGTCGCATTCATCCTGCTGCGTCCGTCACCCGAGACGGGGACGATACGTCTCATGCGCATGTGATTTCACCGGCAGCCACACCCTTCCATCGGAACACAGCAATGCGAGCACTACTGCTTGGCGGCAGATTCCAGATGTGGAGGCAGTATCTCTCAAGACAAACTTGGCACAAGTTCTACTGTTATTTTTGGTTGCTCCTTTAGCACCACCCAGGGGGTACGTGTAGGGAATCAAAGGGTACACACCTTTATTAATAAAAAAGTAATGCTACGTATGCTAAAGTACATATTGATGATTCTGCGGTAAATACGAGTCTGCTCCTACAATTAGTAAGATATTAGGCGATAAAAATCAAAATGCACGCTTACAACGCGACTAAATAGAAATGTGTGTTGAAAGCTGAGCACGGGGCGCGCGACAGTACAGCAATGGAACAAGTTATAAGTATAAGTGTAATAACGTGAGCCCCTGTGTCGCAGCGTGCAGCAGCGGCACGCCGCCCCCGCTGCCCCCGCGCCGCCGGCGGGACTCCGCCGCGCCGCACACGCCGCTGCACCCGGTACGTACCCCTCGCACACACATGCCAAACGTCACACGTACCACTGTGGACACGCACAGGGAACACGCCCGCGACCGTGCCACGTGTCACAGGATATAGCTATGGAAGAGAGAAAGATATATATCTTTGTGCCAAGAGACAAACACACACAAAAACTTATAATACAAATAAAGTACTCGACTAAAAATAACAGGTTTGTACAAAGGTTACGCCTCGGTGAATGTTGACAGCCACGGAATGTAAGCGCTGATCTTCCGTTTGGACCAAATGTATGAAAGATAATTGAGAGGTAGGTAGCGTGTCGGCCGCCGCCGCGTGTGACCCTCACTAACCCTGCCTGATCACAATTCCAGTCGTCGTCTGCCAACACGAGCGGGGCATCCCCCATCTACGGGTCGACCGCGTCCACCCCCCTGCCCCCGGGCGTGCGGCCCGAGCCCTCCGCCTGCGGGGGCGGCAGTGCGGGGGGCAACAACGCGGCGGGCGGCGCGCCGCCCCCGCTGCCCCCGCGCCCCGCCCCCGCGCCCGCCCTCCTCAGGCCCGCGCACTCCGCCATCCTGCAGAGGCGACAACATACGAATAACACGTGAGTGGACTGAATTTGATGGTTACCAAAGACCTGATACTGGCGGCTTCTAGTTGGTAGTAAAGCTGCGTTGGAGAGGATCCGGGTTCGATTCCCGGCCACGGATGACTTTAGCTAAAACTTATAAAAACGCATAATTTTGTAGGTACATATTTATTTTAAAAAAGATTCTGAAAACGTGATTAGAAAACCGGCATGTCATACAACAAAAAAACGACTAAGAATAATCCAGATTGGTAGATCAAAGCCCATTCACTAACAATTATCGAGAGTAGCCGGTGTGTCTGCAATTGGAAAATTACAGGCTTATACGGATGAAAGTTGTGTCGTTTTGTCAATAAGTACCTATTCAATATGATGAGACAACTCACAAATTATAATGCACACCAATATTATTTGATAATTGCAACTAAATGTTCTGATCCATGTGAGATCTACGTTGAAGAGAATTAGATTGAAATATATCTGTATGTTGTAATATCCCCGGCAGGTCGGAGGCGCCCCGCTTGCCGCCGAAGCCGCCGCCGGTGTCCCCGCGGCCCTAGCCCCCCCGCCCCCGCGGGGGGGCCGCCTCGCCCGCGCCGCCGCCCCCGCCCCACACCCGCCCGCCGCCCACCTGCTACATACGCGCCACGCACGTCGACGACGACACCGTCGACATATACTACACGTGTGACGCTTTGTGAGCATATAGCGGGCGGTACACTCTCCGCCGGCGAGAGTGATGCACTGGGGACAGTGAGGACATGCGGGGTGGAGCGGACGTGATCTTAAAAAAACTAGTTAAACCATGAAAACTGACTGTGGTTGAGTATCCGTGCGCATGTAATGTGCTCGGAGGAATGTGACACGTTACATGCTCGTGAATATGTTAACTTGTGCGTGTACGTTGCGACGTGTGCAACAGATACTTAGATCTAAAGGTATAAATGTGTGGATATATTATACAACGGTGCAAGTCGGAGTGAAACTTGGTGGAAGATTTTGAATCTTTGTATGTTGGTCGTAGGATTTCATGTGGACACTGTTGCTTGCCTGAACTATGAACTGTGCACTCTCGGCATGCAACAGTGACACTGACCGAGATGTAACTCAAACAATTTCATTTGCTTCGGTTTGTCTTCGCTCGGGTGCAATTACAAAATACCATGCAATATTTCCCATATATGTATGTATTTCTAAAACTATTCCCAAAATTGTTGACATAGCATAGGATATAATATTGTCGATTGTCAACTTATTATATATCTGATATAATAAGTTCACGATTGATTTGCATAACGTGTGATTGTGTTATTTACGAATGGAGGGAGTGGATTAGCCAGTGACCAACCCTGCTGAAGAAATCCGTCTGATATCTTTGATTAACATGGTATCAGATACGTTTATAAATGAATTTTTTCACTTGGAAATAATTTATGATTCTAAATTAACATTCAAAATTTACTTTATATGACATTCCAAAGTTTTCGAATGATATTTTGTTTAAACTATTCGGCTTTCATAGAAATTAGCCTTAATTTGGCGTCTCATACTTCTGGTGTTTACAATAATAATGGTAATAATATATAATATGTTCATGGATTTTTCACACAGCGCCATCTAGCCCCGTACTAAGCATAGCTGGAGTAATATGGGGAACTAGATGCAGAGGGTGTCTCATAAGTAATGTTCATGTTCACATGTGAACGTTCCCCCGCCTCAATGTAAACATGTCGCAACTTGTTACCACTAGTCTCTGATTCTATGAACAGTACTATTGCTTTTCTTCTTTGAATCATTCTCTCTCTGTTTATTGACGACGCAGTACGTTTTTATAATAAACTAGCTTTTGCCCGCGACTTCGTTCGCGTGGACTTCAGGTTCGTCCCGTCTAGTCTAGTAATAAGTAAGAAATACGGTAACTAAGCACTGCAGAGCCCTAATCATAGGTCTATAGGTAGCTACTGCAGTATGCTCCTATTTTCTCGTACAAAGTAAAGGATAAAAAATGGTTATTGTGGGTTATTCCTAAGAGATAAACATATACCATCACGGACTTATTTGGAGACCTTTTTAAGTTGTACAATACTGTAGTACATTGTTTTGATCTATCTTGTAGGATTCAGTCAGCGTTTGCAATGTAAGCGCAAAAAATGTGTTTTTTTACGACCTCACATTAGAAACCTCAAAAATTGTAGCCTATATGTTATTCTGATGTATAAGCTATATTGTGGTAAAGTTTCATTCAAATCCATTCAGTAGTTTTTACGTGAAAGAGTAACAAACATCCATACATCCATACATCCATACATCCATACTTACAAACTTTCGCCTTTATAATAGTAGTAGGATAGTATGGAATGCGATAAATATGATATTCGTGTATTGTTAAGACATTATTCGCTTGTCTTCGCAAGTCTTGTTTCTGTTTTGTATCAGTGTATCCACGCCCCCTTGATAGTTTACTCGTTAGACAATTGTTTTTTTTTTTATATTGTTAATGTTGATGACCTTGCCGTGTACTGAACAGCTGATATTGACTGATATAACCTCAAAATTTTCTTATAAAAAAAATCTGAATGTAAGTTCTCTCTTAGATCTCAGATGTTACATCGTGTCCCCTCAAAGGTTTGGTAGCGTTACGTTACGTATATATTTGATTTGGATGATTTACATTAAGTGAACTGTCATCTCGTTTGGTGGATGCGACAATCCTTGATCCTCGGTCCGAAAGTACCAAGATTGCAATGAGAACACGTTTCTGAAACGCGCACGGAAAGAGGCCTCTGTAAAGCTTGCTCGCACCTTCTATACAAATTATATTAAATGTTAAATTATACATGATAGAAATGATTTTGTAAATAATTGTGCGGTGCCAATAAACCTTGTAATGTAATTACGCCGTTATATATTAGAATTTAATAGGAATTATGCATTTAATGTAAATAATTACATGAAGCTAGTGGTTGAGGTCGTGTGTACCATGTAATAATAAGTATAACATTGTATGTAGTTTATAGATAGTTGAAAAGGTCCCAAACGTACAAAATGATCTTCCATAAATGTATATATTATTATTGTTTAAATGCTTTGGCCTAAAAATAAATTAAATATGTGAGGTGTAGATATTTTCGATTTTGGTGGATTTAATTATAAATGTGAGTTAAAACATATATTGTGGTTAAACCGTTTGCAATTATATGTAAAGAAAATAGTGATCCATATTTTTGTTAATTAAAATATTTATATATAAAACTGAATATTCCTGTATTGTTGCCATGATATGTAATTACAGTGAAAGTCCTGTCTGTAGATGATAAGGTCTATGGATGAGATTTTTTTGATGAGATTCTGAATAATGAAAGTATCAAGAAGTAGTAGTAAGCCATTTTATACAATAAGTCGATGTACAAATAGAGCCCCATTATTGTAAATAAAATGTTTAAATCATGTTGGTGATATTTGATATTGGAATATAATAAGTGTAGCGGTAAAATATTATTATTTTAGATAGAAATTGTCGACTTAATATGAAGTGAGCCAGGTATCCTGCAGTATATGTTCTGTGAGGAACGGGTTTGTTAAAACTCGTGTTGTAATGCAACTGATCCCAGTCTCTCGTTAGTCATTTAGTATGGACATTGTATTTTGAAATTGAATTTAAAAGTGTCGATTGTGTTGGTATCAAATTAAACTAAACTCTGTGACAGAACTTAAAACAAGATATAGATTAATACGGATTAATATTAATCATTGTCAATTTAATATTTTTATTTGTTCAAAATATTGCGTTGACATTGGTTAATCATAGATGACGGAAATTAATATCAAAATGACATTTGAATCAGCAGCATCGGCGGGCACCCCGCGGTGGTGCCATTAAGTTTCCTTCGTTAATTTTGCTCTTGATTTTATAGATCAGCACCAATGCAAATACAACCTTATTGCATTTCTTATAGATCACAATGACCAATTCAATGACTATTGCAATAGGGTGGTTTTTACAATGATATATAGGATATTCACTTGCGGATTTACCTGCCCTGCGATAATATACCGGCGCGGCAGACATCGGAAACGGTGGGTTTTGACGACTCGTCGAAATAAAATAGGAATACTGAATACTAACTTATATTAAGTATCTGTAATACGTAG
Source organism: Aplocera efformata (assembly GCA_921293045.1). Lineage (NCBI taxonomy): Eukaryota > Metazoa > Arthropoda > Insecta > Lepidoptera > Geometridae > Aplocera > Aplocera efformata. Next base: position 4,883,066 of record OV121067.1, on the reverse strand, counting down.
TTCAAGTGATCTCGTTCCGCGTTATTGTAAAGTTTTGTAAAAAGTGTAGAAATGTGCAACTGAAGGCTCGTGCCAAGAATCTATCGCTAAAGTTTATAAACGGTTATTTATTTACATACCAAGTATGAAGTGTTTGTAAATTTAATTAAATTAAATGATCAATTATTTATCGATTCTATGAAATGAAATTATAATTGATTAATAATTTTATTCATGATTAATAACTGATTAAACGCTTATTACATTTGGACATAGGTTTTATACGAATAGAGGAGCGTGAAATGGAAGTTTATCGATAGATTCCGGACACGGATCTGCCACCATGTAAACGTGTCGCGGCGCGCGCGGGCACTGCGTATACTGACGATAGACTTAAGCCATGACCACCTGTGTATATTAGATGTAATTGTAAATATATTGCGCGAAATATAGCGATATTCATAATATATATACGGATTTTATTTATTCCTCATTCTCGTGTGAGTGACGTCACAGCGTGCCTACAGTTACTTGCGTAGGTGAGTACCCTTTAAATCTCTGCAGATACCCCCTGGGTGGTGTTAAAAAGCAACATAAAGTAGCAGTAGAACTTGTGCAAAGTTCACCCGGCGAAGTACTGCCTTCACACCTGGTAATCTGCCGCCAAGCAGCGGTGTGGGCGTAGCTTGTATCACTAATACAATACTTACATGGAAGATATTTTCTTTTGTGTAATACATTCATGATATCACCAAGACTCAACAAACATCTGTTTGTGCTGGTTGGGAATCAAACCTAAGATGTACAGAAGGCCGAGCTACTACCAACTGAGGTGAGGCAGGCCTGGTTTGTAACAATTAATTGTGTATATCACAAGGTTTATTTTTAAAGAAAGTCATGCTAAATTCATAATCATTTTATTTCATCATAAGACACGAGATAAACTTAACAAATTGTCCTAAGAAACTTAACACATCTTTAGCACAAAATCAAAGTTGTATTCTCTGAGAAATCAATCAACGATGTAACGAACATTGTACAGTTTGGTGAACAAGTCACAATGCTTGGGAACCGTTCACCTGTTCTCATCACATTACAATAAATTCAGTTTCTTAAAAATTAGCATTATCATGGTAAAATAAAGTTATAAATTAAAGGCTCTGATAGACGAGTGCCTGCGGTTTTACCCGCCGGTAAAGTTCGTCCGCGGTCTTAAATACCGTCCGCATTTGCCGGCCACGGTGCGGGTGGTCGTGTGCACGCCAATTGGAAGAGGTTAAGTTCTGTCCGATGCCAGCTTTGATCAACCTCAAAATTGGGGTTCTCAGTTAGTGCGTATTTTATTTTTTACATTATATTTCGCAATTTCGCGGCGGAACAGCTAAAATAACACCATTATTCAATTATAGAGTATTCCTCCAAAATGGTCAAGTATAATAATTGCATTCCTGAAGACGACGACAAAATTCATGTAAGATTTATCGGTTTTTTTAAATTATTATTTGCATCTGAAATATAATAGCTACATCGCAAAAGTTATGAAATTGTTGTCCATAATCATTGGCAACCACACCACCCACAGCAACACCATATAATCAACTAATTGATTACTGAAGATTATATAACATTGCTATCTAGCAAAATGGTTCAAACATTTTTTGATAATTAAGTTAATTAAGTTGTCTTCTCATTAGTAACGTTAATTAAACGGCCCATCCGTTTAATTAACGTTACTAATGAGAAGACAAATGAAATCAATCCTCAATTTTTGAGCCTCAACTTTTTCTTGAAGAACGGATTGATGGGGGACGGGGTGGAGGGCTTGAGGTTAGTCTTGCTCGGTTGCTTGGTGCTGTCGAACGGGATGCTGGGGCTCTGGCGCACGCTCTTGTAGTAATCCACGGCTTTCTGCATGCTGTTGTTTTTAAGCACAAATTTAACTTTCTTCGGAGTCTCAAACATGGATTTCTTCATGTCCTTCTGAAACTTGTTTTCAGCTTTCTCTATCCTATCTTTCTTTATTTGCTTTTGATAGTTTTTCAGTTTGTTTATCAACAGTTTTGGGCCCTCCGCTTTGGAGTTCTGCTCCTTTTTGGGTTTCAGCTCTGCTTTAGAATCTTTCTTGTCTAATTTCAGTTTAGGTGGTTCTGTAGTGTTGCCGTTTTGTTTTAATTTCTGTTTCTTATCATTTTTATGTTTTATTTCTAGCTTACAGCTTTCTACACTCTTCTCATTTCCTTTACTGTCATGTGCCTTGTGTGTTTTATTATTCTGTATCTCTTTCATTTTCTGCATATGTTTCAACTTTTTGCTCGGCACTTCTTTAGTCATTTCATCCTTCTTAGTTTTCACAAAGTCTGTTTTGACTTTTTTATTGGCGACGTCGCTATTTTGTTCACATTCCAGTTTCCGCTTGTTGGATTTGTTTTTTGTCTTGTTTTTGCTTTTGTTTTGGTTTTCCTTGTCATCCGCCTCTGTGATCGTGGACTCCACTAACCATTCGCTGTTCTGTAAAAAGATAAAACTATTTCGTACACAACACATTCAATCAACCAATAAACGTTTGGTTTGTTTCTTGTGAATGCTCATTGGAAACTATACGGCCAAATATTTTATTGTTATAAACAATCGGAATTCTTCGCTTTCCTCAATTCTTCGACGGTTTGAAATGTCCTAAGTTTCTTTACAAAGCATGTTTGTAATATTCCGGTGACATGTAAAGGTTTTTATGTCATGTCCAAACATAATAAGCAAACATTTCACACAGCGCCATCTAGCCCCAAACTAAGCATAGCTTGCACTATGGGAATTACTCATATAGTATTTTTTTGTAACACATCATATAATACATAAAAGAGAAGTGTGCATTACCTTATGTTTGTTTGTGTGTTTGTGTTGTGTGGGCGCGTGTTGCGCGGGTGTGCTTGCCGGCACGTCCTCCACTATGCTGAGGCCGGCGCGAGCCTTCCGCAGCAGACGCTTCCTGTGCTTCCTGCTCAAACCTGGAATAAGTTCAATAACATTAATAAATACACCACGTCGCCAGGTGACCCGCCACACTCGGCAGATGACTTTTAATTATTCATGTAATTATCATCGCTTTGCGCGTAAACAATCATAAAAGATTGATAATTGAAAATTGCAGTGAGATGTGAATTTTTTTTTTGACAACTTTCATATGCAATGGTTCCAAATATCTAATCAATGCAGAATGTTTGCTGTTAATTAATAAACCTTGTATTTATAGAATAGTTAGTTACGTGCAATATTTAATTAGTAACTTTCTGTTTTTTTATATATTAGTATTTGTCTATGTCTATCTATCAGAACGTACATCTAACATATTGTACCTCTGAGTTTGAGTTCGTCGGTGTCGTTCTTGAGTTTGGCTTCGAGAGCGGAGAGCGCGCGGATGGACTGCTTGGCCTTCACGGGTGTGGGGGCGGGGGCGTCTGCGGCCTCGTCAGCCACCGTCAGCGGGTACTGCCCCGCCGCCAGGGACTCGAACCTGCGAACAATAAACGTATTCCTTGTGCTCATGAATAATATAATAGAATTTGAATCTGAGTTCCGTACCATAGAAAACTAGTTACAAAATAATAGATAAATTTCACTCGGACAGAAAATAACAAGTCAAAATATATAGCTTCAGTTCAATTCTAAATAAAAATTTTGGAAACGTCATTTTTCAATAAATATGTACCCACAATATCACGCATTCTTATTCAAGTCTTGTTCAGAGTTTTATTGCTGTTGTCACCAAACCAAACCACTTACCACCAGGTGGGCCCTCTGCTCGTTCCATCACATTCTCACAATAAGATATATAAGATAGTGTTCGACTGACCGTTGCAGGCACAGCTTGACCCGCTTGTGCGCCTTCGAGGTGGAGGCCCCCAGCATGTCGGCCAGCGCGCGCGCCAGCAGCGCCGCCGGCACCGGCAGCAGGGGCAGCTCCACGTCCACGCGGCCCGCGCGCGGGTCCAGCGCCCGCTCGCTGCTAACACGCAAACTTAATTATTGTATTTACTGAGTGAATCACGGTATCTTGTCTGTTCTCTGAGTATGTAAGATTTATCTTTAGGTTTCGACAATACAGAATTGTGGTAAATTCATGAAATGGAAAAGAAAACCGTTGTTGACGAGAACATGCTTCGCTTGCCAACAAATAAAACAAGTTAATTATTTAGTAAATCTATAAAACAGACTTCAATGTTTTAAAGTTAGCAAAATACGCAGTTTAATTTATTTGGATGATATATTTATTTTGATTTAACAAGCAAACTATTGAACCGATTTTTATACTGTTTCTATTGTAAATTAGTTATATTTACTATTTAGAATAGTAAATATCACAACTGACCCGTCGTCCGCGTGTTCCATATCATCATCGCTGGGCGCGTCTCCGTCGTGCTGGGGGTCTTCATCATCAGACACCAGCTCCAGGGCATCAGGCCCGCCGGGGGGGCAGCCCATCTGGAAACCAAATCATTTATCTAACACATGTCGGGACGAGCTAAAGCACCACCTGATAAAAAGTGGTTACCTCCACCCATAAGAGTATCAAAACGACTTAGGTCCACGCCGTCCCTTGAGACGGAGATTGATTGATCACTCATTAGTTTTAATAGTATTAATTAAAATTTATCATACATTCGGCAGAGAGAATTTAATGCAATTTGTTTTTTTAGTATTAAGTAAAAGATTATTCACCAAGAACCACTCTAAAATTTTTGATAGGTAATTTCATTTACGACTTCGTTATTATCTATAGCTGTCTACTTAAAACAAAAGAGAAGTGTCGTCTGCAAAAGCACTATATAACGTAGGTAGGTCATTGACATACACTAAGAACAATAACGGGCCTAGAATTGAACCTTGTGGCACCCCCATTGCTAATGGCTGACCCTGAGAAACTTTCACCGTTAATAGTAATTCTTTATATTGTATTGGCTCTCCTGGTGACTCCAAGGGGGGTTGGTTACCTGTTGCCAGGCTCGCGTCTTCTCCTGGTAGCGCAGGCCGGGCGCGGACTGCCGCAGCAGCGCCGTGAGCAGACGGCGCGCGGCGGCGCACAGCGAGGCGGAGCGCCCGCGGCACGTGTACGCCGCGAACGGCCGCACCAGCGCCGCCACGCTGGCGCCCTCTATCTCCCCGCCTGAAACCTGCCGACAACACAAATACAAGTCCATTATATTATTCCATTATACAAAATGAAATAGTCCCCACGTTGGTGTAAAGGAATTTTATTGATGTGTATCATCTTTCGTCTCGCTGTCCTGTAATCTGTGGGAGTAATGTCGTGAAATAGTTTTGTGTATGTGTGTGTGTGTGTGTGTGTGTGTGTGAGATAGAGTGTGTGCATGTGTGTGAGGGAGAAAAGGAAATAGAGAAAGTGAACGCATTATTACCTTCGCCAATTCTTCTAAGAAGCAGTCCATGATGTGCAACTGCAGCGACATAGCGTTTCTGGCGTAGAGGGGGGTCTGCAGCGCGAATATACCTGAATACATTATATTTTATTTTATATAGTCATTAATTTATTTCCTACATAAAGCGGTAACATACATTACGTCTCATGTGTGATTTCACCGGCGCCCACACCCTTCCATTGGAACAACAGTATAAGTGTATTACTGCTTAGCCACAGATTACCAGGTGTGGAGACAAACTCGGTACAAGTTCTACTGCTACTTTAGCTGTTCCTTCGGCACCCAGGGGGTGCGTATAGATACAAGAGATATTTTTAATTTAATTGTTTAAAGTGGCACTGACCGTCCGTCCCGGCGAGCGCCGCGGCGTACTGCTCGCAGGCAGGGAGCCGCCAGTCGCAGCGGCGCACGCAGCGCAGGCTGCCGCGCAGGTAGCGCCGCGCCAACTGCGCAGTGAACAGGTTGCGTTTCAATGGTTGATGACAATGAAAAACAATTCTTATTCTAGGTGGGGGTGACTAGGTCTGCACCCACGCCCTCATGGTTTACTGTACCCTACCCCAGCCATCCCGGCTTCTCCACATACTGGAGACGGATTCTGGGTAGTTTTTGGCAGCACGGTATAATGACAAACAAGATTGTAAATGTTTATGTAAGTGTGTAACATTGTCGTACCATTAAAAATTTGTCCATCCTGTGCTGGTCTATTCCATACCACTCCGTAGCCAACGTCCTGAATCCCGCCTTCATCAGCAACAGGGCCTGTTTTAGATTTTCTGGTGGGAAGATGTCAAAGATAGCTGCTATGCTTTCGCAGAGATCCTCCTAAAAGCAACAGAATTACAAGTAAATATAATGCCTATCAGTTCTCTGGTTCTCATAGTAAGAGCTATGCTTAGTTTGGGGCCAGATGGCTCTGTAAATGTCCATGAATATTTAATTATTTGTTGCCTCAATGAGATGTGTACTAATGAATGTATAATCAATGGTGAAAAAACTGCCATAAGTTATCAATAATCTGTAAAAAATGTATGCTTTATCTATTTTCTCAGTATATTCTTGGACATTCCACACAGAGCCGTCTAGATCCAAACTAAAGAGTTTGTAATATGGACTATATCTAGTTAACTGATAGATATCTTATAACATATAGCAAAGGATGCAGAGCTACCAACTGAGGTATGAGGCCAGGCATACAAACAAACAGTCACACAGTTTATTATATACTTGCAGCATAATATTTATTATACCTCACACTCGCAACAAAAGCTGCAAGCAATACAAATAGGATTTTCGCAGTGCTCCAGTTACTTACCTGAATGAGAGGTTTATCCGACATCCACACTGCATAGAAGAGCCCCTTCCACACACGAGTGAAGTCATCTTCCTTGAACTCTACAATCAGAAGAGCTTTCTTAAAATATGCACTTTTTTATGAAATACTAGCTGACTCAACAGATATTTTTTGTCTTGATTTATAATTTGACAATAGGATGTCAAACATTGTAGCTAGAAAATGCAATTTAAATTTTTCAAATATTCTACATTTCCCGTGGATATGCTAAATGTTTTCTAATAGATGCAGCCCTTCATAAGTGATGCAATTACATACATTCAGTAGTTGCTTATTATTTAAACAGATCAATAAAAAACATATATTTTTGCACATACAATTCTGATGATTTAGATGTAGACTGCAGAAAAATTTGTCTTTTACCATGAAAACCATGGCAAGTCTACAATATATTCTGTCCGATTGCAGCCAAGATAAATCAACCAAACGTGACTAATGTAAAAGAAGGGTAAAGTCAACGATTACACACTCATTCCACTGCACTAGGATTCTCTGTGTCCCAGGTTACATGGACATACACAACACTAACACCCAAATCCGATAATAAACTTCATGGTCATCACACAAGGCTTGCATCGGCCAAGAATCGAACCCGGATCCCTCGTCTGGGCTAGTACCAACTAAGCGATGTGTAGAAAAATATGTTACTGCATTTTGATATCATGTAAAGAAGGTGACAACAGATTTTTTTTAGGTTATGCTGATTTTTCTGTCTTACTACGTTTGTAACATAGTGACATAGTGTACATAGTGACATTACATACCGTAGCCTTTCTCTAAGCAATTTGTAAGCCATTTTTTCAGGGATTTCAGCACTCTATCACGCGTTCCCTTCTCATTTCCGGCTAAGAGTCTGGCGTATTTGATTTCTTGCGCTACGATCAACACTTGCGCTTTACTAGGTTTGATTTTTGAAACTACTCTCTTTTTATTAACATTTTTCTTATTGTAGTCTCCCTTTTTGGGGACTTTCATTTTAATTATATTATTTGCGGTTCAATCAAAACAAGAGCACCATGCGAAAATCGCGTTGCTGGTGCAGAATGACAGATTGACAGATGTTAGATTAGACATTGGTTTGCTATGACCATAGACTATACATATAATCGACTACGACTGTCTGACAATAATTTTCTCTATTGATCCGTAGATAGCATTTTCAGCACGTCTCATGTCTAATGTAAAATAAAATGTTGTCTACATGATTAAACGATAAGTGATTTAATCGTTATTCACTTTAGTTGCTGTTTCTCAATTAAGCCTAATAATTGGCCTGTATTACGGGGTTTGTATTTCGTAAGGATTAATGAAAGCAGCATGTTCGAGTTACGACTGACAATCATCTGTTTTAGTGAAATAATTGGCTGTCCCTAACTCCAATCTACCCCTCATATCGCGGGCAATAAAATAATCCATTTATTTCAGGCAATACAATATTGTCCACAAAATTGACCCATAGAAAATAATTATCATAGATAGTTCTTCTTCGTTTATGTGTCCATCTCTTATGCTAGATTTTTAAAGCCAGCTGAAGGCGTCCGACATGCCTTATCAAGTATGCAGTATACGTCAGTTGATGATCAATTGTTCAAACCAGGTCTACACTATTGCGATAAAACACTACTGGTTTTTGTTTGACGTTACTGAATGACTATAGTTTGACAGTCATATACAGAAAATTTACAGATACATAGCTCAGTGACAGCAACTTTAAAACTTGGCTTCAGCATGATTCAAAGGACCCGCACCGTGCAGTTTGTCTTTTAGGTGATACGATTTTTTTTATTTTAATTACAATTTATGTCTACGATACTGTATTCTCAGCTTTGTGATCTGGCAACACTGTTTATGCGTAAATTTACTCTATGGTATGGTATTTGTGTTGGATAGCAGATCAAACAGTCAACAGCAACAGTACGGCTTCCAATTTGTGATTAAATCAACAAAAAATATTCAAAGAAATGCACTAGATATTATCCAAGATGATTCTATTATTTTTAAGTTTGCTAGTCTTCGAAATAGGTCTCTGTGTGAATCCGTATAGCCCAAGTCCTGTGAACAAACACTTCATATACAATACGTATGTATTTCAATTTTAAATTGTTGATAACATTTATGCAAGCCCTAAACGATTTCTTTGTTCTAAGTTATTCCTATATGTTATCATTCTCCTAGTCAACAACATCTGCTAGAGATCTGTAGCACGATAAAAAAAGTGGGCGGCCGGGTATTCCCCGATTTTGATAGCACACACAGCTCATATAATGTTGAAATAAATTATTTACAGGTACAATTATGACACAAGAATTAATGTGTATGTGAATAATGAAACTGAGCAAATAATGGACTTTTATGAGGTAAGCAAAGCTCGTGTTTGTCATTTGAGTCATAGACTGGGGTATCTGAAAGGTTGTGATCAAGAACTAAATAATAAGAAAGCGTGATCTCTTATGGGGCACATTTAATAAAAATTATATTTCCAAGATGTTTTAAGAATTTTTGAATTAGGAAAACGAGAAACAGTGCCACATAAATAAACCATATATCAACTTTCTTTTTAATTACGAGCAATTATATATATATGTAAGTCAGACCCTAATGTAATGACCTGAATAAACATACAATACCATGACTCACAAAACATAGTGCATAATATACTGTTGATAACACTATGCTGACATTGAAACACCTGGCAACCTGCCGCTAAGCTGCGGTGCACTCGCATTGCTGTGTTCTGGTGGAAGGGTGAGGGTGGCGGTAAAATTACAGCCACCTAAGGCGTATCATGCGTCTCAGATTGATGCAAGAAAATTAAAAAACTATTTAGATTAGTCTTGTTTCAAGGCATTTATTTACCTTAAATCACCATCAGGACTCGGATCTGTGGAGCGGCTACCCGACCCGAGTCTACGTCTCCACCAATGACTCCGCAGTGGACTACCCTTTGTTCATCATGGCTATGCAGCAAAAAGGTTACGTTTTTACTCCTTTAATACAAAAAACCTGGGCAATCAAGCTTTGTCCATTTTAAATGTGTAAAGTGGTTTTTCTCTAAATAATTCCACAATCCTTCCATTTGCGTTTCTTGCTTGTTCTTCCCAATGGAAGGTCGGATAGCGTTTGAACAAGCACTAAACTTAGTTTTAAGAATGCATGATCATAGGTACTTATTTATTTAAAAAAAAATTATGTTTTAAACAAAATAACTGGAAAAAATTATGTCATCCAAGTAAACGAAATAGCGTATTTTACTTTCCTGCGACTTTTCTTCGCCCGTTGTATACCGATTTAGATGACTCTTTCAAAATGGCAGGGTGATAAATAAAAGATAAAAGTAGTCTATTTCTGATTTTTTTATTGTCTAATAGCTGATATGTATATACTTATCTTAAAATGATTTCGTAACTTTGTATGTAACAGGAGTGTCCTCATGGGAGATCCCCGTGGTGGTGCCGACGAGCGGGGGGGCCCTTATGTTTGACGATATGGCGAGGACCCTCTGCCCGCACGACGCGGGCCCCGGTGAGACTATACTCATAATTTAGTTTATTTTGTTCGATGGTAATGGCGCCTGATATTAAGCGGTTACCGCCGCCTATATACAAAAGCAATACGACTCCTCCCCAACTGAAGTATGAGAAGATCTAAGTCGCATCCCGTCGCGCTCGTCATCCGAGACGGAGATGTAACGTCTCATGAGCCTGTAATTTCACCGGCACCCACACCCTTCCACTGAAACACAGCAACGCGAGTGCACCGCTGCTTGGCAGATTACCTGATGTGGAGGCAGTACTTCTCCGGGCGAACTTTGCACAAGTTCTACTGTTCTTAGAAATGTTGAAACAATGCAGTATTGAGCGTAAGACATGCGGCCCCCGTGAGATTGGTCCCGTACCATACATACAAATAAAAAACATACCGTCAATTTGAGAATCTCCTGTTTTGAAGTCGTTTAAAATGATTTATATTTTATTTTTCCAAAGAGCCTCCATATTAATTTTCCCAAGACTATAAAACGGCCTTGGGCGACAGTGGACAATTGAGCGGCGACCGCGTCTTATCTGAAGGTTGTTTCAGACATAAAGACAGAGAACCGGCCGACCGTGCACGTCACCACGGAAAATCCGAAGAATGTATCAGTCGATATAAAACTGCGACGCGTCACAGACTTCTACGTGGAACTGAATAAGGTACCATACCATACCATATCAAATATTACACACTCTGCACTAGGATTCCCTGTGTCGCAGATGGCATGGACAAACACCCAAGACCCGGGAGCAAACTTCATGCTCACCACTCGAAGTGTGGCCCGGGAATCGAACCCTGGACCGCTAAGGCAGGGCTACTACCAACTAAGCCACGGAGCCGTCTAAATATATCAACAGTCGAACCAATCAGGCCCCGTCTATCAGCCTCTAATTTTCACACTGCACCGGCCTACTCTCGATAATTGAGAGTGAATGGGCTTTGATCTCCCGGGAGTCCAATCCGGATTGGTAGATGTCGCATGTCTTCGAATTTATGGTTCTAAGACATGCCGGTTTCCTCACGATGTTTTCCGTCACCGTTTCGAGTACGTGGTATAATTTTTTCAAGTGAAAAACTCATTAACTTTTTATTGTTTGCAAAAAGAAAGTAATCTTTAATTATTTCAGTACTTAATTAGTAATAATATAATATTTTTGTTCGTTTCACTTAAATATTTCCAAATGTCCAGTCGGCGCAGTGAACGAAATTAAAGGAAAAAAGTATTCTCACCTCGTTCACTCACTATTATCATTCACTCGTTCATTCATTCGTTCAGTCGTTCACGTGTTGTGTTTAGGAGTTGACCCTGAACGTGACGCCCAGTACCCCCAAGTACTATTTCTTCTCCTTCGACCAAAACCCTTGGAACATATCGGGCACGGTGGACCGCGTGCAAGGGTTGCCCATGTAAGTAACAAAACAAATTCAAACCAAAAACTCACTTCCAACGTAGCCTGACCTTTTTTCCCTACAACTTTTCAGGGTGTGATGGTCCGTCTAATGTTGGTCCTCGCTCCGGAAGTACCGTGCCAGCCTACACTGCTCCTCATCTACTTTTCACATAAATAAATAAACGTTTACACTCATACCTCTGCAATAGGATTCCCTGTGTCGCAGATGGCATGGACAAACACAGAAACACAAGACAAACACCCAAAACCTGAGAACAAACTTCACGCTCACCACACATAGTGTGCCCCGGCCGGGAATCGAACCCGGGACCCCTCGCTCCGTAGGCAAGGTCAGGTTTGTTATGAAATAAAAAAATAATAAGTTAAACTTCGGTTTCCCAAACAGGTCACAGAAACGTAGCCAGCTGGCCGGAGCGGGCAGATCCACATCCGGCCCCGTGAGGGCCTTGTACAACTGCCCGTGCAGCTCCTTGCTCTCCCATTATATTTCTCATTATTTATTTTCATTCTCATTTTATATACATTTTTCACTACAAAATAATACATTATTTATAAAATAAACAGTATAAAAACATTGTAGTACAAAATACAATATATAAAAATTATTATTATTATTATTATATATCATTTCTATCTCAGGATAAAGTATTATTTTTTGTTTCAGATTTAATTACACGATACCTAAAAGTGTGATTGTTATAGTAGATTCAGACGATGAGCTGTGTGCCACAGTCTCCATACAAAATAATTCTGTGAGTATTATACATATTATTATTCATATACCGAGATATTCAAAATTATATTATTGAAAACTTATTAAAAAGCATGTAATTTGTCGTGTCTGTTTCTAGTTTCTTATTTCCTGTTATTGTTTAGGCTATGTAAGCCAACATTTTTGACTAAACCAAGTGTTCCGTAATGTTCCTAAGGCCGAAAATGAGTATTGAGTATTGGGTATTTACCATGATTTGTGATTAACATGAATAATAATGCTCATAACCATGATAGTTTTAAAATATTATACATATGTTTACGGCTCCGTAGCTTGGTAATTAGTGCTGCTTTCGAAACGAGAGCCCTTGGTTCGATTCCCAGCTGGGCAGACTGCGATGAGAGTAAAATTTTGATCTTGAATCTTGAGTGTTTTTTTTATGTGAGTTAGTGACGGAGCTGAGGGCCCACCTGGTGGTAAGTGGCGACCCCCGCCCATGACAACAGTAACGACTCAGTATAACATTTGGATCTTACACTGAGTCGCACTCATCCAGCGCCCGTCTGATGCGCATATGATTTCACCTGCACCCACACCCTTCCACCGGAACACAAAAATGCGAGTTACCTCAGTTCTCCGTCAATGGGTGTAGCCACTAAGAGTGAGAAATAAGGTATTTTTATTCGACTTTTCAATCAGCCGCTTGTTAAATTCATGAAATAATTAGTTTAATTAATAAAAATGTTTTAATTTATATAAATGTTGCAGTGCCCCGTGTTTGACAATGAGAAGGACGTGTTGTACCAGGGTTACCATCTCACCATGACCAGCAAGGGAGGCATCACACTCACCGTGAGTTTATTTTCTTTCGTGTGGGTGTGTGGCCAACTCCGGTGAAGGAGTTTTCAAGCCGCCCGTAGGCCGCAGACATGGCTTAGCGAGTAGTATGACCGGGCACGGAATCGCTTCAAATGACACTGAATGGTCACCCATCCAAATTCTGACCATGCCCAAAAGTTGTTTAACATAGATGATCTGTAATCAGCTGTAAGATCCAAATCTTATATTGAGTCGCATTAATGTTGTCGTGGGCGGGGGGCGCCACTTACCATCAGCATAAATAAAAAAATAAGATAGGATTTTTTTTTTATTAATAATCTATCACTGGTTGTTTCCAGCAATCCATGTTCCCGCGCGGATTTTACGTGGTGTTCATAGTGAAAGAGAACGACGCAGAGTGCACGGGTGCGAGCGAGACGGCGTACTCCGGTGCGAGCGAGACGGCATACACGCCGAACGCTTTTGACACCGACAGACTGAAAACGTTCAAGTGAGTCTGTTGTTATCATAAATATGAAATTTTGTCTTTGTTATATTTGTTCCAAAAAATAAAAAAAATGTTTACACACTCACATCTGCACTAGAATTCCCTGTGTCGCAGGTGGAATGGACAAACACAGAAACACAAGACAAACACCCAAGACCCGAGAAAAAACATCATGCTCACCACACACAGTGTGCCCGGGAATCGAACCCGGGACCCCTCGCTCCGAAGGCAGGGCTACTAACAACTAAGCCACGGAGCTGTCGTTGCAATCATCCTACTAAGATTGCAACGACCGAAACATTGACGCAAGTCAAAATCAAAATACTTTGAAATAAAAAGATAATTTGAAAAGTTAGTTGATGGCTGCTGTAAAGAGGCATTGCTAAGTTTAATGATTACAATTTAATTGTAATCATTAAACTTAGGTATACTTGTCAGATTAAAAATTACATATTGTGCATAAATTTTGGGGGCTCCAGTTGCTCGCGTCCGTAGGTGTGTACCCTTTGATTCCCTACACGTGCCCCCCGGGTGGTGCTAAAGGAGCAACCAAAAGTAGCAGTAGAACTTGTGCCAAGTTCGTCCGGAGAGGTACTGCCGCCACATCTGGAATCTGCCGCCAAGCAGTAGTGGTTGCATTACTGTGTTCCGGTGGAAGGGTGTGGTGGCCGGTGAAATGCCGGCGAGGGTCACCACTTACCATCAGGTGGGCCCTCAGCTCGTTACGTCACACATAACAAAAAAAAAGTATGAGGGCTTTGTCGAATACGGAACGCGCGTGTGGGCCGCAGGTTCCGCGTGATAGCGACCGTGTCGTACAAGGAGTACGCGGTGGGCGCGCTGGTGCTGCTCGCCGTCGTGGCGCTGTTGGCGGCTTTCGTTCTCACCGTCGCCGTTCCGTTCCGGTACAGGCACTACGGTAAGAGATACTTTTTTTCATTTCAAATTTAGAAACTTGCACGTTTTAGCTGTTCTTTACAGATCATTTAAGTTAAGCAACTCTCGGTCCGGTCTGAAGTTGGATGGGTGACCGGTAGCATTTGAATACCGCTTCCGTCTTCGGAGGGCTTAAGGTGTCGATCCCGGCTATAGTAGTCGATAAGCCATGTCCGAGGCCTTTGGGCGGCTTGACCCGACACTAGAGTTGGCCACTCACATGAAAGAAGAAGCGACATTACAATACAATTTTCGAGTCCATCTGCTTAATTTATCAAAAAGCTGTTATTTTGGACATTACATACAGACAATTCAATTTCACTAACTGTATTGGTGGTTGCAGAGGAGGTGCAGGTGGAGGAGGCGGCCCCCTCCACGTCCCGCGCCGATGACGTCACCGACACGGCCCCCCTCTGCCGCGACGACGCCGAAGAGACAGGTATGCGCTCGCTGGAAAGATGCGATTTGTCGTGTCTACTCTGAAGTTTGAGGAGGTCCAGTTCTTGGCCGTGGTACCCTCCGATTTCGCCGGGACACGGCAGAGCAAATGCACCACTGCTTGGCGGCAGATTACCGGGTGTGGTGGTGGTACTTCTCCGAGCAGAATTGAAACAAGTTCTACTGCTATTTTTGACTGCAAAAAATGCTGTTTTAATTTTATTATTCCTTATATCAAATTGAAAAATATTCAAGTGTGACCATCTGTGGCAAGGATGGGGGTAAAAAAACCGTAAAATTTGTGTGACGTAATTTATGGATTGATTAATTGAAATGAACCGTACCAGCCTCTAATGTTCCGACTGCAGGACACCGGCCTACTCTCGATAATTGAGAGTGAATGGGCTCTGATCTACCACGGGAGCGCAATCCGGATTGGTAGATGTCACATGTCGTCGAATTTTTGGTTCTAAGACATGCCGGTTTCCTCGCGATGTTTTCCGTCACCGTTTCGAGAACGTGGTATTGCGCACATGAATTTTTCAAGTGCAAAAAACTCATTGGTGCACGTGTGGGTTTGAACCAGCGACCTTCAGATTGAAAATCGGCGTCTGTGCCCCTGGGCCACCACGCTCTCCTATATAAATTGAAATATCACTGTGAAATGATGTATGAATATGTTTGCAGAGGAAACGTGGTCGAGTGCGAAGGCTTTGACTGTGGGCAGACTAACGCAGCTGCCGCCGGATTCTCTCGCCAGGAGATCTGACAGGTAAATTTGTATATCATATGAATTGATTAAAATTTTTATTTTGTATAATTATAAATTATTGATATGTTGACTTGTAACAAAATGTTATGAATAAAATAATCTGAATCTATACTGAATGAGCTTGGAGTCATAATATACAAGGTGTTTCAACAATGTTTGACAATATTGAAAGATGTTCATACAAATGAGATTTTGAATCATATGCCTGTAAATCTGAATGCAAGTCAAAACTTTTATTTACCATACAAGACAAAATATATTATTTATTGTTTTTCGGACAGCCCTACCGAGAGGTCAGTGACCGCGCCCCTCACCCCGCCCCCACCCCCGCACGCGGTCACTATATCCGTCCCCTAGGGTGGGTCCTAATGCTAGGGTTGTTATAGGTAGACTTGTGATAACTTGTGACCTAACATGCCGAGGGTCGGGAGACCTGGGGGGGAGGTCTAGATCAATCTAGGGGTGCGCTGTTTAATTATTGTCATAACTTTTTGAAACAACTTATATATAAAAAAAATCTTTGCAATTCTATTTAATTCAATAATTTATTTAGTAAGAAAATATTGTTATACTAGCTGCGCCCCGCGGTGCTACCTGCTGTTTCTCTTATTAACAATCTGTGACATGTTGCAGATATTTCTGGGGCGCCCTCACCATGGCCGTGGTGTACGCTCTGCCGGTGGTGCAGCTCCTGTTTACATATCAACAGGTATAGTCACACTGATGACGGCTTGGTAGCCCTGCCTTCGGAGCGAGGGGTCCCGGGGTCGAGTCCGGGCCGGGCACACTTTGTATAAGAATAAGAATATATTTTATTGTTAAACTGTGTATATATAGATGTTATAAGTAATGGTTTATGAAACAACAGTTTGTCCTCTCGGACGTACAATATATCAGAAGAGACTCCAAACAAAACATAATGAGCTAACTTGTGTTAACTGCAAAGTATTCATTAACACTGTAATGAACTTTGCTAACTACTGTGTGGTGAGCATGAAGTTTGATCTCGGGTCTTGGGTGTTTGTCTTGTGTTTGTGTGTGTCCATGCCATCTGCGACATAGGCAATCCTAGTGCAGAGGTATGAGTGTAAAAATGTTTGTTTTTTTAGGTCATAAACGATAATTAAAAAAAAGTGGAAACAAAAGCAGACTACACTACAGATAGTTATATACTATACTGTATATATAGTAGTATATATTGTATATATATTATATATATATATATATATACATATATACAGTTATATAGAGGGGTCGGCAACGGAGACGGTGACAGAGGCGCGAGTTCAATGGTTTCTTCCAATCTCAAAGAGAGCATTCTTAACGCATCATCTTCTTCTTAACGCACTTACAGAAGTTCACTTATTCCTATATACTTCCACATCCAGTAGCAGTAGAGCTTGTGCCAAGTTCGTCCGGAGAGGTACTGTCACCATATCTGGAATCTGCCGCCAAGCAGTAGTAGTTACATTACTGTGTTCCGGTGGAAGGGTGTGGGTGCCGGTGAAATCACATGCGCATGAGACGTATCATCCCCGTCTCGGGTGACGGACGCAGCAGGATGAATGCGACTCAGTAAAGATTTGGATCTCATACTGAGTCGCGCGCATTACTGTTGTCATGGGCGAGGGTCACCACTTACCATTTTCAAGTGCAAAAAACTCCCAATCCGGATTGGGCTCCCGTGAGATCAGAGCCCATTCACTCTCAATCATCGAGAGTAGGCCGGTGTCTGCAGTGGGAACATTAGAGGCTGGCACGGTACTAGTGGTATTGTATATAATACAATATATTTGGGGTCAGATGGTGTACGCGACGGGGAACCAGGACCTGTGCTACTACAACTTCCTGTGCGCGCACCCGCTGTGGTCGCTGGCGGATTTCAACCACGTGTACTCGAACGTGGGGTACGTGGCGCTCGGCGGGTGCTTCATGCTGCAGGTGCGCGCCCGCCAGAGGGGCCGGCCCCACCGGCAGGTACGTACGCACCGGGTGTGTGTGTGTGTGTGTGTGTGGGTGTGTTGAAGCTCAAATGGTTCGACGGACTTGCATGAATGTTGATACCAGGGTAGGATATCAATATTGATTATTAAGATGAATATGTAGACGTAAGAAACAGTTTATTGTTTGTGTACAGGATTGTGGTTGTGATAAGAAAGTTATCCTTCCATTAGGAATTTCTTGCTTGTTCTTCCCCATGGAGGGTCGGATAGGGTTGTAGGGTTCGAACGGGTGCTAAACTTAGTTTTAAGAATGCGTGATCTTGTAGGTACCAACATATTTTTCAAAAAGTGATGTTGCTAAGTAATTTTTTATGAATTCAAGAAATAAAGTCCTTAGACTTCATGACTTGACCTTGACCTGGAGTTGAACTTGTCCTTGACCTTGTGCCATGTTCCAGGACATGGGAATCCCCCAGCACTACGGGCTGCTGTACTCGATGGGCCTGGCGCTCACCATGGAGGGGTTCCTCTCCGCCTGCTACCACCTCTGCCCCAACAAGATGAACTTTCAGTTCGGTCTGTATATACCAGCTGCCCAACGCTACGGTTTCCGATACACCCCTATGCGGGACGTCAGTGCAGGCCTGGCCACCCCCACACAGAATTACAATTAGAATTAGACTATCGTTTGTTGTAGACTCGTCGTTCATGTACGTGATCGCGGTGCTGGTGATGATAAAGTTGTACCAGAACCGGCACTCCGACCTCATCCCGAGCGCGCACTCCACCTTCATGCTGCTGGCCCTCATCATGAGCATAGGTGAGTACCGCGGGGGAACACACAGAAAGATAGAAACATAGTACCACGGGGGACCACGTAGAAAGAAAGAAAGAAACAGTTATTTAGCACACGAAATAATAAACATTACAATAAGAATTAAAAGAAAATAGATATAATAAGAGAAAAAAATTGGATATGTGGCTAAAAATTACAGTGTCAGCAAGATGCCGCAGTGATGGGTTTGAACAAGTGCTAAAGTTAGTAATAAAAAATTAAAAAATCCCGGGACCCCTCGTTTCGAGGGCAGGGCTACTACCAACTAAGCCACGGAGCCGGCAAATTTAGAAAACTGACGTTTCCAAGTAATTTTTAAAGAATTTAATGGAAATAAAGTATTTTTGAGTTTTGATTGTATGACAAGCGGCGGGACGAGCCCTACCCCTGATGGCCCACCTGACGTTAATTTTTTTTTATTTTGTTCAACTTTTTGTGCAATATAATATGTATTACACATATAAACCTTTCTCCATTGCTGAAAACTGCATTAAAATCCATCGAGTAGTTTAGAAGATCTAAGCGAACAGACAGCGAACAGCATAGCCACTAAAGTAACTACAAAAATGAATAAACTTTAAGACACCACAGTAATCGCTGCAACAGTGCTGCCAACAACCCAGTCCTACTCCGGTATTAAGGAGTTGGGCTGGCTGGGGTAGGGTTTTAATTAGCCCGAGATGGAAGCGCGTGGCGTGTTCCCATGCGCTTCTCAAAAGCAACGCATTATAACGCAAAGACGGGGTATGCTATTGCAGACCAGCACCGCCAGAGGCCACGGAAGAATGTTCGTGTCCGCAGCCTCTAGCACTTCGGTGTGAGAAGGAACACCAAGGTTTAGTCGGTTCGAGTCCGACATAACCCTTCCGCAATCCCGAGTGCGGAAGGCGTATGCGTGGGCATGCCCCTTGTAAAAAAGAAAGGGGGTTTTAGTTAACGGGGGACAATGCACAAAACACCCTGATGCGTGACGTCAGAGCAGGCCTAGACACCCCCACCCAGAATTAGAATTAGTTTTGTAGTATGTAACGAAGTATGAGGGTATAGAAGTGTCCCCCCCCAGGCGTGGTCGGCACCCTGTGCCCGAGCGCGTGGTTCTCCGTGCTGTTCACGGCGCTGCACCTCGCCGCGTGCCTCGTGCTCACGCTCAGGATATACTACGCGGGCAGCTTCCGCATGGGTGAGGACATAAAACAACGTTTACACACTCATACCTCTGCACTAGGATTCCCTGTGTCGCAGATGGCATGGACGAACAGAAACACAAGACAAACACCCGAGACCCGAGAACAAACTTCATGTACACCACACAAAGTGTGCCCCGGCCGGGAATCGAACCCGGGACCCCTCGCTTCGAAGGCAGGGCTACTACCAAATAAGCCACGGAGCCGTCACAGACCTGTACACGATGAGTTTACAAAAATTTATAAGCAACTTATAAGTTGTTCACACAAACACCCAAAACCCGAGAACTTCATGCTCACCACACACCGGGAATAGAACCCGGGTCCCCGCCGAAGGCAGAGCTACTATCAACCAAGCCACGAAGCCGTCTAAACCAAAGGTTTATTGTGTTCTGCGGTTTCTAACTGCTAGTTACTTACATTTCAGTATTTGAAACGGAATATATATAAACGGATATTTTGAAACGGATATTGCAAGGGGTGGGCGCTCCAGTGTTTCCGGTTCACTGTAACATCAAATCATGTACATTTAAAATAGGAGAATATATATTTTGATAAAAAAATATATATGAAAATATATATATTTCATATTATATGAAAATTGGTACCAGGATAGCTTATATCCCGGATCCTGTGTTAATAGGCTAATTTTGATCCTGGATAACCTGTGTTAATAAGCTAATTTTGATCCCGGATCCTGTGTTAATAGGCTAATGTTGATCCCGGATCCTGTGTTAATAGGCTAATGTTGATCCCGGATCCTGTGTTAATAGGCTAATTTTGATCCCGGATCCAGTGTTAATAGGCTAATTTTGATCCCGGATCCTGTGTTAATAGGCTATTTTTGATCCCGGATCCTGTGTTAATAGGCTAATTTTGATCCCTGAAAAGCGCGAGTAAACCGCGGAGCACACTTAGTTGTAATATAAAGTATCCATTGTAGAGTGGTCGGTGTGCGGCCGCGCGTGGACGGCGGCGCGGACTCACCGGGCGCGGGTTCTGATCCCGACGCACACCGCGCGGGCCGTGCTGCTGGCGCTCGCTAACGTCGCCAATTGGACCTTCGCCGTTTACTGGTGAGCCTCCACAATCTACCTGCGATGGGAGATTGGTAATTGTACACTCGGGAAACACCGGAATGAATTAAAAATCCTCATTTTCGATTTTGTTACCAAAAGTAGCAGTAGAACTTGTGCCAAGTTCGTCCGGAGTACTGCCACCACACCTGGAATCTGCCGCCAAGCAGTAGTGCACGCATTAGTTTGTTCCGGTGGAAGGGTGTGGGTGCCGGTGAAATCACATGCGCATGAGACGTATCATCCCCGTCTCGCGTGATGGACGCAGCAGGATGAATGCGACTCAGTGTAAGATCCACATCTTATACTGAGTCGCATGACTGTTGTCATGGGCGAGGGTCGCCACTTACCACCAGGTGGGCCCTCAGCTCGTTCCGTCACTAACTCACATAAAAAAGAACATACTTCAAGTTAAACCTCTATTTCTCTCCTTAAATGGGGACATTTGTCCATGAAAATTCGGGAACCTGGATCAACACATAGGCTACTTTTGAACCCGGATAACTGCGGGTAACACCGCGGGATGTAGCTAGTACCTATATATCTTAATATATATAAATTACGTGTGACGATGTTTGTCCGCGATGGACTCCTAAACTACTTAACCGATTTTAATCAAATTTGTACACCGCGTGCAGTTTGATCCAACTTGAAAGGTAGGATAGCTCACATCTCAATTTATGATCGCAATATTATTTTATTGCAAATTATAATATCGTATGACAAAAACGTTAGCCACAGCGACGCGTGGCCCGGTCAGCTAGTATATATATATACTAATATTATAAAGCTGCAGAGTTTGTTTGTTTGAACGCGCTAATCTCTGGAACTACTGGTCCGATTTGAATGATTCTTTCAGTGTTGGGTAGTCCATTTATCGAGGAAGGCTATAGGCTATGTTTTTTATTCAAAATTAGGGATCCGTAATAAAATTGCTATTTTGTAACACAAGGTGTAAAATCGAAAACCTATTTTTGCGTGCGCTGTTTCCACGGAAACGAGAAAAACGCGGGTGAAACCGCGGAACACAGCTAGTATATATATATAGATAGATGTGTATAACCTGTTTGTTGTACAGCGCGTACGAGCTGAACGAAGACTTCGCGCGCCAACTGCTCGCCATCCTGATGGGGAACGCGATCCTGTACACCTTGTTCTACATATGCATGAAGCTGATACACAGGGAGGCGATACTGCCTCACACGTGGGTAAGGAACGTATGCCTATGTTAAACATTCAAAATCTAAGAAAGAACCGAATTCAATACTTTCAAAGTAAGAACTTTATTTTTTTATTAGAAAGCATATCCTTTCAAATAAAAAATAATTTTCCAAATCTGTTGATAATGTTGTCTTGTGTTTCCGTGTTTGTCCATGCCATCTGCGACACAGGGAATCCTAGTGCAGAGGTATGAGTGTGTTAACGTTAATTGATGGACCAATCTGAAAGCACATCTTATCACATTAAAAAATAATTTTCCAAATCGGTTGGTAATGTTGATAGGGACATAATGGCGGAATTATGCCCAAATATAAAATTACCCATAGGAAAAAAAAAGTTTCACACTCCACGCTGAAACTGCTCAGCGGATTTGGATGAAATTTGGCACCAGGATATCCCGATATGGTATCAGGATATGGGATACTCCAGGATATCTTATATCCCGGATTAACATATAGGGTACTTTTGATCCCGTAAAACGGCGGGTAACACACCGCACAATTTTATTACGGATCCCTAATTTTGAAAATAAAACATAGCCTATAGCCTTCCTCGATAAATGGACTACCCAACACTGAAAGAATCATTCAAATCGGACCAGTAGTTCCAGAGATTAGCGCGTTCAAACAAACAAACACTGCAGCTTTATAATATTAATATAGATTTGTATATTTGTCACCAGGTATATATAGTGTGCGCTCACGTGGCTTGGTTCGCGGCGCTCAGCCAGTTCGTGAACGGGAACACGAGGTGGTCGGTAAGTCGCCTGCGCGTGTCACTCCGCCGGCGCACACTCCTCAGCGCCGGAACAGATGCAGCACACAGCCAGTAATAACACGAACTTGGAAAATGTTCTGCTGCTGCTTTGGTTTCTCCCGCACCAGGGTCAAGCAGTCGAAAGCAACCCAGAGTCTTTTTTTTATTCATTACTAGCGACCGGTCCCGGCTTCGCTCGGTTAGTAAAGCATCAGTGTCGTATCAGAAACTACCCGTGCGAAGCCGGGGTGCTAGTGTATTATACATATAAACCTTCCTCTTGAATCACTCTATCTATTGAAAAAAACTGCATCAAAATCCGTTGCGTAGTTTTAAAGATTTAAGCATACATAGGGATATAGGGACAGAGAAAGCTACTTTGTTTTATACTATGTAGTGATGAGCCATCGTTTGACCGCTATCTCACCTGATGGTAAGTGATGATGCGCTCGAAGATGTAGCACGCCGGCTTAGAAATTAAGAATTTAACGTTCAATAACGATCCCGTGGCTTAGTTGTAGTAGCCCTGCCTTCGGAGCGAGGGGTCCCGGGTTCGATTACCGGGGCACACGTTGTGTGGTGAGCATGTAGTTTGTTCTCGGGTCTTGTGTTTCTGTGTTTGTCCATGCCATCTGCGACACTTGGAATCCCAGTGCAGAGGTATGAGTGTGGAAAAAAATATATTTTAACCCAAGCCATCGTACCCAGACATATATCCACCGTCAATATCCGTGCCAGCCTCTAATGTTCCCACTGCAGGGACACCGGCCTATTCTCGATAACTGAGAGTGAATGGGCTCTGATCTACCACGGAATCCCAATTTTTGGTTCTAAGACATGCCGGTTTCCTCACGATGTTTTCCGTCACCGTTTCGAGAACGTGGTATTGCGCACGTAAATTTTTCAAGTGAAAAAACTCCGTGGCTTAGTTGGTAGTAGCCTTGCTTTAGAAGCGAGGGTCCCGGGTTCGATTCCCGGGGCACACTTTGTGTGGTGAGCAAGAGGTTTGTTCTTGGGTCTTGCGACAGGGAATCCCAGTGTAGAGGTATGAGTGTGTAAAACGTTAACGTTATTGGTGCATTGGGTTTGAACCAGCGACCTTCAGATTGATAGTCTGCGTCTGTGCCCCTGGCCCACCACTATATAGTGAGGTCCATTCCCTCCTGCGTTCCTCTGTGAGCCCGCGGTCGGTCGGCAGGAGACGCCCGCGCTCTCGCGGCGGCACAACGCGGTGTGCTCGGCGCTGCAGCTGCTGGACCGGCACGACGCGTGGCACGCCGCCTCCGCCGCCGCCATGTTCCTCAGCTTCAACATGCTGCTCACCGTGGACGACGCGCTCGCACACACCAAGAGGGGGGAGATCAACACCTTTTGAACGGGCCCTTATACACCAAGAGGGGGGAGATCAACACTTTTTGAACGGGCCCTTAGGTACACCAAGAGGGGGGAGATTAACACCTTTTGAACGGGCCCTTATACACCAAGAGGGGGGAGATCAACACTTTTTGAACGGGCCCTTAGGTACACCAAGAGGGGGGAGATTAACACCTTTTGAACGGGCCCTTATACACCAAGAGGGGGGAGATCAACACTTTTTGAACGGGCCCTTAGGTACACCAAGAGGGGAGAGATCAACACTTTTTGAACGGTACATGTTGGTAAATAAGTCAAAGTCTGTTCAACATGATGATTAGACGGCTCCTTGGCTTAGTGGTAGTAGCCCTGCCTTCGAAGCGAGGGGGTTCGATTCCCGGCCGGGGCACACTTTGTGTGGTGAGCATGAAGTCTGTTCTCGGGTCTTGGGTGTTTGTCTTGTGTTTCTGTGTTTGTCCATGCCATCTGCGACACAGGGAATCCTAGTGCAGAGGTATGAGTGTGTAAACGTTTAACGTTTATATTACCTTGGACCACGCCCTTAGCTACACCAAGAGGGGGGATCAACACTTTTTGAACGGTACATGTGGAATGTTACCCGTCGGGATGGGTTCCGGATTAATGTTCAACATGTTACTATTCATGAGAGGGAAATCAACGGTAAATACTTTTAACGGTGAATGCGTGACGTAACGAGCTGAGTGCCCACCTGATGGTAAGAGGTGACCCTCGCCCATGACAACAGTAATGCGCGCGACTCAGTATGAGATCCAAATCTTTACTGAGTCGCATTCACCCTGCTGCGTCCATCACCCGAGACGGGGGTGATACGTCTCATGCGCATGTGATTTCACCGGCACCCACACCCTTCCACCGGAACACAGTAATGCAACCAGTACTGCTTGGCGGCAGATTCCAGATGTGGTGGCAGTACCTCTCCGGACGAACTTGGCACAAGTGCTACCGCTACTTTTGGTTGTTCCTTTAGCACCCAGGAGGTACGTGTAGGGAATCAAAGGGTGCCACCTACGGACGCGACCAACTGGACCCCCCCCTAAATTGTTTAGGGGGGTCCAGTAAATACTATGTACTTACTTGCCTCAGCTCAGTTGGTAGTAATATTAAGTTTTTCCTTTTTTTCAGAAAACGCAGCCCTCTTTCGAAGTGACAGAGATAATATTACCAATGTATTCGTTTACTCATAGACTCGCCCGTTTACTAAGTCACTATAGACTCACACGCGGCTGCATCACTATGCGTGAAGTACTTGGCTTCTGTTCTTATATTAATTCTATGGTAGGTACGTTGCATACAGCGGATTTAAATCGGTTGTCTATTTTATTTATTTTTTGTTACGAATTCAAGTTTCCTTTATTATAAGAACAAAGATTTTTTTCTAATTTTAAGAGAATTTCTATATTTTTGTTTAAGTTTGTTTTATCCATCGCATCATCCATGGTATGCTAAAGAAGTATTTTTACAAATAATTGTAATGAGTTATTCTTTATTTTTTATGTAACTTTAGTTAAGTGGTTAACTCCGCCCATAACCAGCACCAATGAATTATTACAATACGCTATCTAACGAATCCCGCGACTTCTTACGCTATTGAAGCGCTTGTGGCGTAGCTTAGCTGTACAACGTCATCTAAATTAAGCTACTTTAAGTCAAGTTGGATGGGTGACCATTTAGTGGCATTGAATTGAGCGTTTCCGTGCTTCGGGCACGTAAGTTGTCGGCTCCGGCTAAACTATGATAAGCCGTGTCGAAGGCTTGAAATTCCGACACCAGAGTTGGCCACTAACACTCAATAAGGAATGCTATAACTGAGGCTGTGATAAAAAGGTTTTGTCTGGCTGTATGAATTAGATTAGGTATAAATAACAATATCTTTTGCTAGTTAAGTTTGGTTTTTTATAAACTAGTTTATAAATAATCTGTTTCATATCGACTAGAGTTACGATGATTTGGAAGGGGGTGGTAGACGCAGGACCATATTCGCGAATATGTAATACTGTCTCCGAGGGGTTTCTTGTCTGTTTCTTCCCAAATAAAATTAGCTTAAACATGAAAACTGACTGTAATTTGACATATCTGTGTGCATGTAATGTGCCTGGGGCGTTCCTGTGACACGTTATATGCTCATGAATATGTTTACTTGTGTGTGTAAAATTTTTGTCCAAACGATACTTGAGATCTAAAGGAATATTGTAAATGAGTTTGAGTTTGAGCGTTTATAAATTGTTCGTGTTGATTCGATGTGGTTCTTAATATCAGCATTATGTATAATATTATAATATTATGTAATTTATTGCGAAATAAAATCTTATGATATTTAGTGGTAGTTTTTTTTATACATTATTTGTGTTACCGAGATATTTACCATGATTTGTGAGTTTTGTTGACTCCCGATATTTCGACGCAGTTACACGCGTCATGGTCCCGGGCAAACTGAAGTCTTTGCGAGGTGGAGTGTGCAAAATCATTTGCAGACATATCGATCTGCCCTCTTGCGCACTCGTTTTGTACGTTCGACCGCGTCGCCGCGCAACGTTCATAATCATGTTTAAGAAAATTACAAATTACAAAAAATTATCTAAATTTTGCTATATGGGGGCGTCCATAAATTACGTGAGATGATTGAGGGGGGGAGGGGGTCGAGTCGAATCTCATCTAATCTTACGTTGGGGAGAGGGGGGGTCTCGACAAATATCACGCAATTTAATCTCAGATATTGAAACAAAAAAAAGATATACTATTTTGGTCCATTTAATCCAAATTGTATGTACATGTTTAAAATTTAATACGATTAAGATTATTCACTAATCTATTGTTAAACTAATCTATTATAACTATCACCAATATTGATTACTAGTCTTAACTAGTCGTAAATAAAAGCACGAACCAAATTGTTTTTTTCTTTTTACAATAAACAATCCAACGCGTTTACGTAATAAACCCACATTCTGAAAAATCTCACGTGAGATTAGGGGACGGGGGAGGGGGTTGAATAAAATCTCACGAAATCTCACCAAGGGGGGAGGGAGGGACAGAAAATTTAAAAAAACACCTCACGTAATTTATGGACGCCCCCTATAAAATTTATAGTTTTTTTTATTCCTTCAACAAAAGACGAAGTGTACCGCGTTCTAGGAACGGTGATGGAAAATCGTGAGGATGACGAAACGATGTTGACGGATTGTGGCTTGGTTGGTGCCCTGCCTTCGAGGGGTCCCGGGTTCGATTCCCGTCATCTGAAAGCAGCGCATCGGCATTGCCCCTGGTATTGCAGGTGTCCATGGGCGGCGGTGAACACATTCCATCAGGTGGCCGCACGATCGTCTGCAGCCTATTACTTTAAAAAAAATGGAGCTCGCACACTGGTGAGTATGGAGTTGGTTCTCAGGTCTCGGGTGTGTCCATGCCATCAGCGACACAAGTAATCCTAGAAGAGAAAAGAGTTAAAAAAATGTGACTGCACCTGTAAGTGACGGGACCAGCTGAGGGCCCACCTGATGTTAAGTAGCTACCTCCGTCTATAACAATAATACGATTTTGGTCCTCCCGTCCTCCGCATTAGGCTCCCGTAGTAGATCATAGCTGATTCACTCTCAATTATCGAGAGTAAGTCGGTGTCCGCAGTGGGAACATTAGAGGCTGGTACGGTACGGTAAATACTTATGAACTATGAACAAGTCTAGACCCTTTCAAGGCATGTGATAATTAGCAATCGAAACCCCATTCATAATCATTGCATGCGAGTGAATACAGTCCCTGTAGTAGTTAATATACCTGTTAGCGGCTGGCTCGGACACATACGAATGTTTGCCAAGAATCGAACCCAGGACGCATCTCTGTCTTTTGTTTGGGTATATTTGTTTTTGCTAATGTATGATTCCCTCAAAATATGTGATTGATATATCAACAAAAATTTTAATACTGAAACTAAAAACTTTTAACCTGTCAGATAAAAAGATTTACTTATATATACAAACAATGGTCTGAGCTTAGCTAAAACAACACGAGAATGCAGATACATACCTATCTGTCTCAGACAGAACTAAATGAACAACTTTACTAAGAATAAACAGGGTTACTTAGTTCACCTGAAATTTTGTATGCATATAAGAACATAATGTTCTTTCATACTATAAGATATAATGTTATTTAGAGAGAATCAAAAAAAATGCATTGAATTGAATCTTGCAAGCAACAGTCACACCCACATATTTACGTGTCACTTCGGTAGTAGGCCGTCTACGTACAACTCGATGACCTAGGTCAGAAATACCTCTGGCATTTTGTAGGTGTGTCCATTCAAACAACCTATATTTTAAACTTAGTTTACCTTGCATGAAGGCCGCATATAATGATTCAAATATTAGGTAGGTACCAACCAATGGCTAAATAACGTACATATTGTGATCTAAATACTATCTCATTAATATACCATAATACCATTTCATTAACGTGTAAGTCATTCATGTACTATCCATTGACTTGCAGTGACCTAGTATTGTGACCTAGGTGTAGCTCAGTCGATGCCCTAGTGCCCCATTTACGGAATGCGCGCGCACATGCACCCCGGGAAGAATAGGGGATGGTGGTATTGCCGCTTTTTAGGGAGATTCTGAAATACAATATAAGCATATTATTGGTTTGAAATAAATCCTCCACACAAAAAACAGCGTGTAAATTAATCATTAAATTATATGTTAAAGGTATATTGGTCTCAAAATATACACAGCTAATCACGAATAATATTTTAATTAAGTACTTACCTCATACTTTAATTGTAAATGTTTCTACTTGATTTAGTTAATAAGGTGAATGTTTGTGTTAACGTTGATTAAGAAATTATGTACGATATAAATTTTAAAACTATCATGGTTATGAACATTATTATTCGTGTTCAGTAACCATGACGCATGTAACTGCGTCGAAATATCGGGAGTCAACAAAACTCACAAATCATGGTAAATATCTCGGTAACACGAATAATAAATTATGTACGATCCCATATTTGACCCGGATCGCGATAACTACTCTCGACTGATGATTTCAATCATAATTTTTAGGTTGATCCTATCAAATTAATCGATCATTATACTAATCAGTAATAATAATGTTTAAATCAGAGACTGTTGGTTCCTATTCGGGTCGGACAATCGCAAAAACACAATGAAACAATTCATTTATAGTAATTTATTTTAGTTTATAATAAAAACTGTATACTCATCAATGTAATATTATCCCTTTAGATATTGCTCTTCATAATGTCCAGGCGCTTCGCTATTAAATAGCTACCATACTATTTAATAACAAGGCGCCTGGACATTAATATCATCCTGCATTATTAATAGACGGCTCAATACCATTCCCAGCCAAAGCAAAGTATTATTATATTTAAGCAAAGATTTATTTTCTATGTGTGGTAAACAGAAACTTTGATTTAGTGTTTTTCTAGTTATTCTGTGTTTGAAGACGGGCGTGTGTGAACAATATTAATATTACCAAACTAAATATATTGATATAAAAGTTATTAGTTGGAGCTACTCATCTCAGTAGTTTAGATATTATTTTATAGTATACGCTAAGGGCTTGCATTTGTTACGAAATTGTAAATGTAACGATGAGTATTACTCATTATGATTCATTCTTCAGGAACCTTTTATAATGAAATAAAACAGTCATCCCAGTGCTTTCTGCATCTATAACAATGACGGTTTCTCAAGAGAGCAGACGCATATTGTATTCTAAATACGTCATGTATTGTTTATATAGATCTGAAAAATGTGATTATTTTGTTTATCTAAGTGTGGTTCGAATGAACACTTATATATTCGTGATTAAAAGGTAAAAATACATTTTATAATTATCATAGGGTAAATATATTTTTAAGTAGCAACACTCCCTGCTTTTGTTGTCCCAGAAACTAAAAATGGCCGACTGATGAAATGTCAAAACTTCTAGGGCGACAAAATACGCTGAAAACGTGTAATAATTCGCGGAAATTCACGAACTTAGTGATATTAATGTTCTAGTGACGTGGCTGTGCTTTGCAATAATTTGTGTGGTCGATTTGTGGTGTAGAATTACATGTACGTCAATACAATAGGACTAAATTCGCCTCTGCTAAATAAATGAAAGGTATGTATTTTAAGCTTGTATTTATTGGCAAATCAGCATATTATGTACATTACTAACATCTTTCGTGTCCTTTACAAACCATTTTCTTATTTGTGATACGTAAATTCAGCCCGTAAATTCTCGAGCAACATTGTAGATCGTATCAAAAATATCCTATATTTTGACGATTTTGAGTCATCATTACAGTGAGAATCCTTGATAAGAGGCATCCTCAACCTTGCCTCAGTCTCTATCGAGGTTGCACACGCAATAATATAATCTTTGAACATCAGATTCGTCCGAAAATGTACAATTTTGCGTGAAAGCCGTGTGTGGTGCGCTAACGTCTGTGTGAGAATGTGTCAGAAAACCAAAATAGAAATGTTTTCTATAATTTTATCTGTATGTTATCTTGTGTACTCTTGATTGTATATTTATCGGTCAAATATTTCACTGGGTACTTACAGTTGATATTCCATCTGTTGTGCAATTTTATTTAACAACTACTATAACGAAAAATAAAGACTTTTTTTTTTTTTTTTTTATTCATTATAAGCCATCGTTTGACCGCTATCTCACCTGATGGTAAGTGATGATGCTATTGATATATGATGGTATATGATGATGATACTATGTTTATTGAAGGACATCTGTTTGGTCCAAAATTCATGTGAAGATGATCAGTAGTCGGTTGGGTTTTTATGTAGTAGTATCTGACAATGAGCATGTTACAATTCAATGTTGTTGATGTTTGTCCCCTCTCAGCGCCGGCTCGAAGTAAATTTCAGCATGGAGCGAGATCCAATTATGGCGCCTCTCCTGTTTGCTCCTAATAATATTATATACCATTTTGGCACCTGGAGCCACTGCTCCATTCACTGTATGGGCGGGCAACTGTCCCCGCTGTACTACTTTACCCATGTGAGACATGCTAAAACACTTGAAGACATACTCCCCAACTCAAAACTTTGTGTCTTTGAAGTCAATAAAATGTTACTCTTCTTATATCAATTATCTCTTCCATTTGCAGTACCTGTACAATATGATACCTGTTTATTTGTATTTTAATAGATTTATAATTTAATGTGGGTTGTAGGTTTGATTCCCACTATAAGCATTTGTGTGGCAAACATAGATTTTTGTTCAGTCTCTGGGTGTTAGCTACTATTTATATAAATATTCTATCAGTTCAAGTCTAGTTCCCATAGTATAAACTCTGCTTAGCTTGATAGGTCTGTGTGAAATAATTATGAATATTTCTTACTCTG
Organism: Aplocera efformata; assembly: GCA_921293045.1. Taxonomy (NCBI): domain Eukaryota; kingdom Metazoa; phylum Arthropoda; class Insecta; order Lepidoptera; family Geometridae; genus Aplocera; species Aplocera efformata. The sequence goes on along the minus strand of OV121067.1, from coordinate 4,851,387 downwards.
CTAGGACAGTAACATACTTAGTAATGGGGTCAAAAAATAGACACCAAAAAAAAATTTTTAGTGTCTTCATATTTATAACTTTTTTATACCCGGAGTGTGCTTTTATGCTAAAAAAAGAAATACATTTTGTGCTCAATGCATAGTTAGTCAGTGGTCTAAAACCATTATCGCATTACTGTCTTTCTAATGTAACTAGTTTGGGACACATTGCTTGGACAGTTTCAAAGTCTATAATGGACATAATGTAGAAACAATTTTTGTGATTTATATATTATGATTGTAAATAACAATACAGTATGTAGGTAGTACCTATATTACATCACAAATGATTATTTATATTAAAATGAAGTTATTTATTTATTAATCTTCCTGTTTTGAATGACATCATGACTTTCCATCCAAGCGAGGGATGATTTTTAACTGGTCCATAAATGGAAGATATCTATAAAAATAAATAAAATTGAAATATATATATTTTTTTTACCTGGATCTATTATTCATTGTCTAAAATAAAAGTATTCTGAATTACTCTTTATAACATCAGCTATCTGTCTGTGAAAGTCCTGTCAAAATCGGTCCCGCCGTTTCGGAGATTAGACGGAACAGACAGTCCGACAGAAAAAAAAATTAACGTGGTTTTTGGTTATTAATATGTACTATACTTCCAAATGCATTTACTAAAAAGCTGTTATTTTGACATTACAAACAGACATTTCAATTTTATTTATTTGTATCGATATAATAAATAAATAAAATTATTCATTATTATTATAATAAATTTCATATTATATCAATTCATTTCGTTTACAGCAGCTCAATATTGGCACGAAAGCAGACATAAAGTGTGCCTACTTCACAAAGTCTATTTTTGTGTGTCATTTTTACTAATGTTGTTTACCTGGAGTTTGGAAATAGGATTACCGCGTCATCGGATATTGAACCTTACGATGCGTACGTGTTTTTCCTTGATGACTGAGCTGCCAAATTCTGTGCATTGAAAATTGAATTTGCATGACTTGTAATGACAGTGTATAGAAATTGCTTATTTTCTTGGGGGTGTGGGTGCCGGTGAAATCACATGCGCATGAGACGTATCATCCCCGTCTCGGGTGACGGACGCAACTGGATGCGATTTGGGTCTTCTCATACTTCGGTCGGAGAGGACCTAAGTGATATTGCAGTTGTTATGGGCGGACGTAACCAATTAACATCACTTAACATCAGGTAAAAAAAACCCCGACGAAATAGAGGGGTGTAATAAGTATGTAGTGTGTATCTGTGTGTCTGTCTGTGGCATCGTAGCTCCTGAACGAATGAAACATGATTTTGATGCGTTTTTTTGGTCTCAGATCAAGGTTTTTCTGTCTTGTGTCAAGAGATCTTGCGTGCGCTTCTGTACCTATATTCACTAGATGTGCCGCCCTTCTGTTGTTGCGTGTCTGACAGTAGTGCGTTGTTGCAGATGTGAGGGTTGCGGCATGTGGGGCGCGGCGGGGTGGTGGTGCGGAGCGCTGGCGGCCGCCGCGCTGCTGCTGGCGCTCGCGGCGCGCGCGCGCTCCCGCCGCAAGCGAGGCAAGGCGCACGCACTAGTGAGTATCCTCCCTAGGGGCGGGGCGATGGGGCGGAGCAACGGATCCGCCGCTTAACATCAGGTTGTCAGGAAGCATCGAGGAAGCATAATAGAAAGAAAATTAGTTTGGCTTGGAAAGAGGTCAATGCGATAGCGTTATCAGTGGCTGCGTTTAGGTCGACCTTGGTGCAGTAAGTAGGGCACAGTGGACATACTTGTTAATGAGACTTCATTTGTAAGGGCTATCGATTCTCTCTGAACCCTCATTTACACAAGCTCATGATACATTAACAAGACATAGTTGGTGTAAGTACAAATAGATTGAAAAATTATTAAAATGAATTGAAAGACACAGCTTAGCAATGTTTGTACTACAATACAATATATAGGTATTTTGCTGATGAGAATCATGTTCCAGTTTCCGTTTATATCCGCACTAGATAATAGTATATATCGCGGGTATCCGTGTGGTTAACAAGAGTTTAAACGCCTTCATTACAAACTTAAAATCTTGGGATTAACCGATCTTTGTTCCATCATTACGGATTCACAAACCTTCTAATTCTTAAAAACCAATTTATCTATTTCCAGGTGCACATTGTCCGCGAGTGTCCACCGCGCGGGCCACGCCCCGCCCGCGCCTCGCCCTCCCGCCCCGCCCCCCGCGCCCCGCGCCCCCCGCGTGCCTTCCTCACCCCGCGCCGCATCCTCGCCGCGCTGTCCGGAAAACCGGCCGACGACCCCCCGCCCCCTCCCCAAATAGTCATAGTCCGGAACACGACCCTGAACCCACCCCCGCAAGATCCCCCAGCCACCGGTCAGATCCCTAAATTACCGCTCCCTGAACAGTGGATCCATAAACGACCCTGCGACTACAAATACACGAATATACCGCGGCCTTTGGCACAGTTGAAGACTGACTTGGGCGCGGATCTCACGCAGGAGTCCAGAGCGAAGAAATACTCCGCCACCCGGTCTCCTTCTCTGGAGAAAGACGACAAATCTCCATTCTTGAACTCCGCAAAGTCTGACAAAGAACACGAGGTGTTCGGCTTCGATACTGAAATAGTGAGGAGGTTGAGCGAAAAGGGAGAAACCATGATGACTCCCAAAGAATCCGCAGACAACAGCCAAGATTCGTCTCCTAGCAACTTGAGGCGGTTCAGATCTGTCAGTACGAAATTAAACATGTGCAGCGTTAACGAAAATCAAACAGAAAGACTCGAAATGCAAACCTCGCCGAGAGTACTCGAATGCAGTTCGGCGAAAGAGAAATCTTCGGCTTCGAAATTCGACTTTTCACCGAAATTATTGGACACACTCACGTCTCCGAGGTTCTTCACGCCACCCGAAACGGTGTCGCCGATGTTTTTCAACGAGCCATCTCCGCGGTCAGTGTATTACGATACCGTCAGATCCCCCAAATTCTTCCCGGAGACCCCCAGAGATTGCGATGTTCCACAATCGCCTAGAACCTTAGCCGATAACGTCAATCGAAATGGAATTGACAAACCCAGCTCGCCAAGAGTTCTGAGTGCCAGACCTAGTCCAAAAGTCCATAGTTATAATAAAGAGAATTACTTTACGTTTGACCAACCTGGTATCGATGAACTAAGAGCTTCTCCTAGACCTAGGAAATATGGAGGAAGAAACTCTATCGAAAGGGAGAGATTCACTCCGCCCGCTGACAAAGAAATTAAAAAGTACAGAAGACACAATAGCTGTGATACTTATAAGGATGTCGAACATAACGCGCCGAAATTCGAAGATAACAAAAAGATCGAAGACAAAGACGTGGTGGACTGCTGCGCTAAAATCGAGTCTATAGAAATAGAGTCACCAGCCAAGACGGAAGAGAAAATTAACGAACTGAATCCTGCTAACTCGGCACACGCGAGACGACAGAGGCTAAAATCTATATCATTGGATTCAGATAATGCGAAAATTATTGAACAGAACTTAGGGTTGCCTATTGCTAAACAGATGAAAGATCAAATGAATGAGGCTTATAAAAACGAGAGTACATCTTGCGATAGCATGGATAGGTATCAGAAAACGCCTACGAACGAGCGGCCTTGCTTTAAGTTCGAAGATGAGACGAAACCGACTGAGGTCGAAAGTCTCGAACCAAAATCGCCGGACCTTGTCAAGAAATGTCTACGCCACAGTTCAGATACACAATCATTCATAGATATGCCTAGGTTCTCGCCCAAGGAGTTTGAAATCATCGTGACCACCGATGAAGGCGAAACGGTTCCCGCCGAAACTCAAATCAAACCAAAAACTAAAAACTTAAGAAACCTCACGATAGATCTAACGATACGTGACAGCGAACTAGAAAAGGAACTGCTGGAGTTTGAGAAGCTGTACACAGATGCCGAAGAAAAGAAAGTCAAAACACCTACTCTCAAAGTGAAGGCGACATCGCTCGACTCATCCGAAACAGTGAACCTGTCCCTGCCTCAGAAAAAGACGCTAGAAATACCGCAGAATTCTGTATCAGTGCCGAACACGCCAAAGAGACAGATTAAACGAATTCTGGCACAGAAGAACGTGAAAGACTTCTGCGGGGGCAAGCTCGGCTTCAGTTCGATTCATTCAGCGGCCGAGCAGCGCCGCCTGTACATGAAGGGGCAAGACAGCGGCATCTACTTACGAGAACACCACGCCAACCTTATGCTCTATCAGCCTGGCACTTCGCGGATGGGCTCCCGGACTATGGGATCCTTCGACGAAAACACCACAGACTATGAAAGCCCCCCAGAAATCAACATAAGCGGCGCTGATAACAGAACATCGTATGACGCTGGCCAATCTTTAGGCTCGAATCTGTTGAACTACAAGCAAAACTTGAGCGTTTCCAGCACGAATTTGAAGACGCTACCGGAGGGAGTGCCTTCCGACGATTTCGAACCTTGCGCCGAGGACGTAGTGGTCAAGAAGTTACACAGAAGGAACTCGAATCAGAGTCTATTACTCAGCACTCACAGCCTTCAAAGCTCCAACTGTTCTCTGAACAGTAGCGGAGCGTCTTGCCACAACATAGCCACCGTCAGAACAAGCATATCTAACTTTAGTCTGAACGAAAATCGAAAGAAACTAACGCTCGAACGAAGAGATTCCAACGTCTCCGTCACGGACCATCTAACGCCCAAGACGCGAGTCATATGCTCATCAAATACGAACGTGTCAGGGGAGGGGTCCAAGAACTGTCTGCTGCAACGCCGCGGGTCAAACAACAGTCTCACCCTGAATATCTCATCCAACTTAAGCAGGCACAACAGCTGCAGCAATAGCTCTTTAAACAAGGAAGCGAAAAAGAAGGGATTACTTGAAAGACGAAGCTCCAACACCTCCCTCACTCTGAACATCAACAATTCCAACCCGCAGTTGTCTGGTAACCGAGGTCTGAGCATATCCAACTACAATCTCAACGGGTCTACCTGCAATTTGAGTCATTACAACAGCAACCACAGCATCGACAACCAGGAAACCCTGCCTAGTAAGAAGGGCATCCTGGAGCGACGCAGTTCCAACACTTCCCTGACCCTCAACATCCAGATGCAGGAGCCGAGGGATATTGAGATTGACGAGACGTTGATCGACGAAAATTTGAAAGCGAACAAGCACAGAAAGTCTCTGAGCACAGAGAATTTGATACCGAAATCGTATAAGAACAGGCTGAGGTTACGATCCACAGACAAAAGCGTCGGTTTTGGCTCTCACGACAACTTGTGGTCCACTTCGTACATAGAGCCGGAGTACCCGCAGAATTTGACGTACGTGTGCGGGGACCAGGAGAACGAGATCATTTACGCGTTTGGGAGACAGGAAGACGAGGCGTTCCAACCAGGCTTCGTCCGCAACATAACCACCAAACCTCTCAGCCCTCAAAGCACCTCCGAGGACTTTCGTCTGTACCTGGCGAACATGCAACATCTGCAGAACGCCTCCAGCGTGCTGACCAGGCAGCAGTTGCGCGATCTGAACAACGTTTTCCAGAACGGGTACTCGAAGGTGAGGTGCCACGGCAGCGGGGAGGGCCAGCACTGCTGCGCGGGGACCGTGGCACAAGCCGAGAACCCGCAGATGGTGATCCCGGAGATCGCGTCCCAGCCTTGTTCGGAGTACCAGAAAATGTTGTTGAGGAATTTGCACCAGGAGTTTTGGGATATGCCGACAAACTTCCAGGAGAAGCCGATCGTGTCAGGGTCTCACACCAAGAACAGGTACAAGACCATACTGCCCAATGAGCACTCCAGGTTCATACTGAAAGCTGACGTTGGGACGATGGAGGGGTACATCAATGCCAATTTTATTAAGGTAACTATATATTACCTACTTGTATTTTTATTATATCTTTTCCTGTAGTTCGGTACGAGCAGACGGTCCATCTGGTTTTAAGCCAGTTACCGCCACCCATAAGCAACAGCAATACGGCTGCGGTCCTCCCGTAGTGAAGTATGAGAAGACCCAAATCCTATCGCGTTGCGCTTGTCGCTCTGAGACATGGATGTAACGTGCCTGTATTTTCACCGGCACCCACACCCTTCCACAGCAATGCGAGTGCACCAGTGCATGGTGACATTACCAAGTGTGGAGGTGGTACGTTCGCCACGATACCTGCGTTTCTGCTTCTACTCACCCCTGAGAAGCGTCCAGCCGTCCAGTCAGGAATATGTATAGTTGATTTTTAAATAGTTGATAGGTTTGAAAATGGAATTCAATACTTTCAGAATAAACGACTTTTTTAATGCCAGATTTGTAACGCGCCCGTATGTTCATGGACATGTCACACAGAACCATCTAGCGCCAAAGCTTGCACTATAAGAACCAGATTGCTGATAGAATACTTAAACTCAAACTCATTCATTCCTTCAGATCTCAAGTATCGTTTGGACACGTCGAATTTTACACATGCATGTACACATATTCATGAGCATGTAACGTGTCAGGAACTCCTTACATTACATGCACACAGATGTTCAGCCGTTCTGGCGTGATTCAGTAACAAACACCCATCCATCCAAACTCTCGCATTTATAATAGTAGTAAGATTAATTGATTGGTTTAAAGTCATATTTATTTTTTCAGGGGCATGAATATACAAAAAACAGCTACATAGCGACGCAAGGTCCCCTCCACAACACCATGTACGACTTCTGGCTGATGGTCCACCAGAACAGCCACAGCAGCCAGCGCGACCACGCCGCTGGCGTCCAGAAAGTCGTCATGCTAACAAACTTCGTCGAAAACAAACGGCAGAAATGCGAAAAGTACTTCCCGTTGGACATCAACGAAGAAATCACCATTTCGAATATTGACAGCGACGAAAATGAAAGATTTGTCATTAAAAATTGTGGATTTATCAAAAAACCAGGTTATACTATAAGGAAGCTACATGTTAGGCATGTCAGTTGTGGTCCGACTGGCAAAAGTGACCATGACACTGGCAAATGTGAATCGGACAGCAGCCAGGATACTGGCAAGAGTGAAACAGACGCTGGCCACAGCCAGGAGCCTGGCACTAGTGAAACGGACGGCCAGAACACTGGCAATAGTGTAAGTGAAGCCGGCCAGGATACTGGCAAAAGTGAAACGGACACTGGCAACGCGTCGAGCCAGGACGCTGGCGTCACTGTGTACCACTACTGGTTCCACAACTGGGCGGACCACAAGTGTCCCAAAGACGTGAACGCGCTATTAAATTTAAGTTTGGACGTTTTGAAAGATAGTGTTTGTGATTTTGACCGCTCATCAACGGACCGGGAGTTGTGTGCATGTGACAGTCCCAAGCCGGAGTCCAAGTTCTTGTTTCCACCTCTGGAGTCCCCGGAACCTTGTGAAGTAAATGTGAGTGTAACGACCCCCCTGGATTTATCAGCTGAGTCGCTGTCTCCACCTACTATAGTTCATTGCTCGGCTGGCATCGGTCGGACTGGCTGTCTCATTGCCATCTTAAATGGTATCAAACAGTTGGCTAACGAGCAAAAGGTTGATGTACTCGGTATAGTTTGTAATATGAGATTGAACCGTGGGGGTATGGTGCAGAACTCTGAGCAGTATGAACTTATACATAAAGTGTTGTGCTTGTACGAACAGGCTTGCCTGCCTACTTTATAGTAATATTACTCTTGTAACATGGTATTTATAGTCGGGTCTAATGTTCAAATACTGGTATTAATAGTCGGCGTAAATTTTAAAGCTCGTCTAAGCAAGCCGCAGCACCAACTTTTTAAATATTTTTTTACACTTTTATTTTGAAGTTTTTAAATTCTAATTGAAATTAAAATAAAAATATGACTTAGTATGAACTATTGACTTACTTAAAGAATACTTAGAAACTTTTTAATCATTTTATAAAGACCTATCTAAGAATACTTGGCTGCTACATCTATGAAAAACAACCCCTTATTTTTTTTTTGGATTTACACCTTTACAAAAAAATTCATAGGTTTCAATACCTTCCAATTTTCATGTATATTAATTCAATAGTTAAGTATAATGGCTGTGACTTACTGATAAACTGACGGACAGATGGACAGACAGCATGGAATGCTATAAGTAAAGTTATGCTACCATTTGGCTACGGAATCCCAAGAATTCAGATTAATGTTTCACACTAGTTATATTATGTTATTATGTTCTATTAATACCAGTATACATAACTCGGCTTAGCTTACAAGACATGTTATCAAAATAATCTTATTATATCAAATCATATGAAAATTTATCCTCGTAATTTGTATAATATGATATACAAGGTGTTTTAAATAATTATAGTAATTATACCCAAAGATGGCGCTAGGTTGTTACAAGAATGAATTAATTGTTAGAGCCAGATGACCGCTTTAAATCGGCAGACAATAGTTGGTACACAACAAATGGGCAACATAAGTCGCTCAGACAAAAATCTAATAGGTGATACACATAGGTAGGGCTATAGAGCTGGATCTATAGCTTAGTTTGAGCAACAGTTGTGATCAATTTGATCCAATATTTCTTGTCAAGTTAAAGATCAAAAAATTAGGTCTAATTCAGATCTGACCAACAGAGGTGTATTTTCACTGCTTAGCTGTTCTTTACAGATCATCTGAGTTGAGCAAATCTCCGCCCGGTCAGAATTTGGATGGGTTACCGTTTAAACTGATGTCGGTCCCGGCTATAGTAATCGTTAAGCCATGTCGGAGTCCTTCGGGCGTTTTGTAACTCCCGACACCAGAGGTGGCCGGCTACACGAAAGAAGAAAAGTAGGATTGTCCAAAAGATCCCATCTGCCCCATTCGTGAATGATACTTGGGGGCATCCCGTCTGCCCCATCGCGGAATGATATTTGGGGGAATACAGGAATAAAAACTAGTCTTGTCCCTTTGGAGAATGATACAGGAATAAAACGCACGTCTTCCCCATTGGATTATTCCCCAATTGGGGGCAGACTGGAATACTCCCGTTTCCCCATTAGGGAATAACACTTGGGGGCAGACTGGAATAACTCGAGAAATAATATATATTTGCGCTATGGTATCATCGAGTAAATTACATTGTGCCTTCAAACAAACAAAAAGTTGCTAATATTGTACAATACATAATGCAAATTATTATTTATGCTATCCGGGTACGTATGAGACGCGCAGTTGTTCTGAATTTGTTTTAATAATTATGACAGTTCCGGGTCTAATAGCGCGTTGAGTCGTTGAGTGTGGCCCAGTGGTGTAGGTGCGAATGTCGCAGGTACAAACTGGGCAAAAAGAGTGTTTCGCTTGAAAATTTCTACGTTTTCAAAACGGCGTATGTCACTAATCATTTGGGCTTCCGTGGTAGATTAAATCACATTCACAGATTTAATTAAGAGAAGCAAAGGCTATCTTTTATTTTATTTTGCAAATTACTTAAGAATTAATTGGGTTTCAGGCAAAAATGCACAAAATTTAAGACAACTTAATAATTAAGTTAATAACACGGCGAATTTAAATAGGCACACTAAACATCTCATGATCAATAATAATTCAATGAATACTCAGCTTATCAGGAAGACATCTAATTGATAAGCTAAAGTTATCAGCACTTTTAATGATTGTTAAGATTTCCCCAAATGTCAAATTTCCCCATTATGTCTGTCATTCAAAATCACTGTCAAAATTCCCGCTGTTGGTAGTCCCGCGTATTCTAGAAGCTTTCTTCCAATTGTGCCGTAAAATATGACGCGTCCAAACGTTCCGATAGATTGAAATCTAAAGGAATGAATGAGTATCAGGTTTAAGGTTTTTATTTTGATTCGGCAAGGTTCGTCTGTTTCCTGCTGGCCTTGCATCGTTAGAATGGCACATTTTTTTTCTTAATTTGTTTAAGGCAATATTTAAATCTTTCCTGGATAGGTAAACTTTTTTTGAATGGATATGTTGTCGTTTTTTTGTTTCGACATAAGTAATATAATATCCTATTGATAATGAATTTAAACTTTAAGTATGAAGTTTCATATTAATATATTTCTTTCAGTTCAAGTGAGGTCTCACATTAAGCGTTAAATAACGAATTCAATTTAAGTCAATTCAGAACGTTTCATATATCAGCTTACTGTTAAATACTGTCAGAAAATTTGTATTGTTTGATCGACTCGTTTGCACTGCAGGAAATAATTTTTGACAGGTTTTAATAACGTGTTGATAATTGCGTTCGCACCGACTAAACACATGAACTTTGTACATCTGTCTATGGATTTGTCGTAATTGATGTTTGCTCTGACGACTGATGCGTTGGCTCGCAAAACAAAAAACACGCCAAAAATATTTTAGCGTGTTTATTGTTTTTCAATGAGCTTAGATTACAAGTGTCAATAATGTTTCTCTATTTTGTATTTGATGGGTCCGTGGCTTAGTTGGTAGTAGCCCTGCCTTCGAAGCAAGGGGTCTCGGGTTCGATTCCCGGCCGGGGCACACTTTGTGTGGTGAGCATGAAGTTTGTTCTCGGGTCTTGGGTGTTGTCTTGTGTTTCTGTGTTTGTCCATGCCATCTGCGAAACAGGGTATCCTAGTGCAGAGGTATGAAGTTGTTAACGTTGTTTTTTTTTTGTTTTTTTTTTTTTAGTCAGTTGTTATTCTGTGAAAGTGATGGCATTTGAAACACGCTTCGATACAATGACAAAAAACCGTTTGAAATATGTTTTGTTTGGGGAAATCCTAGTTAAGGGGCATAACAGGCTTTTAATAGCAGCGATCTGCGTTTTTGCGACGGTCTGCAGCGATGCAGATATTAATTTTGTAATTTTGTGTTTTCATCGGACATTTTATTACCTTTTATGCACGCCATTAATTGTTTCTTTTTCAAACGATACTTAGTATGTATTTGACATTGAAATGACCAGAAATATTCGGGTTACTATATACTATATATCCCCATGGGGTATACCTGTCTGCCCCTACGCAAAAAATATGCTTTACGGGGATTCTTTGTTATTTGAAAGTTTTAAGTAATCAGAAAATCTAGTAAACCGATTAAAATACTTTCATTCTTACTTTTCACCCTTAGTGGTGAAATTTTGCTTAGAAATTTGTATGGGACCACTTCGGAGACGCATCCAAGCAAATCAAAAAAAAGAATTCATCCAAATCAGTTCTGAATTTGCGAACACATCGCGTAACAAACAGAGAAAAAAATATACAGCCGAGTTGTGAATTTCCTCCTTTTTTTAAGTGGGTTGAAATTAAAATATTAGGTATATCTTTTCGTCAAAACCTGTGGCAGCAGACGGGGCAACGCCCTGTCAGTTCGATTTCAGGAATTAAATTTCGATCAGTCCTCGTTTGGGTGAGATATTTGGGGAGTAGACGGGAATAACTAAGAAATTGTAAAAATAATAAAATACAAAAATTAATTCAGTAAAATTATATTAAAGTACTATTAATTTTGTAAACGAATCTTGGAACGTCCTGGATACATTTTTTACAAAGCATATTTGTTGTAGCAAAAATTGTGTAGGATTAAGTGAGGTTTCGATTTTTAGCATAAAATTTATATGCGACTAATATATTATCCGTCGCACGCACAAAAGGGTATTTTTGTAATCACCACCAAAACCTGCCCACTTAGCCTGTTCGGTGGGGAATCCCGAACATTGTTGAAGGTAGGAATGAACGCGGTGGGTATTTTAATAAAAAAATGGATTAATTTACATTGGTGGGGAATATGAAAAATACCCGTTCACAAAGTTTGACAAACATATTTTGGCAAGCCTGGAGTTAGCAGGTTAACCATTTTGCAGGTGAAGAGATGGACAGAATTCTGCTGCTAAGTTCAGAGTAGCCAGATTATTATCCTTGAGGCACTGTAATGGATTTATTCCTATAAACAATGTCTTATTTTTTTATGGCAATGTTTATGCAGTATTCAGCAGTGCGACACATATTTATAAGTGTGATATGAGTTGAGTTCTGTCAGTTTTGAGCGGTCATCTTGTAGTTTATCTTCAGCCAAAACCTATACTCAACTAACAGACTGGAGATGAGTATAGAAACATTGTTTTCAACGTTGACTTTATTTTTGGGACTCCCTACTCATTTTTGAATCTGATTTAGAATTGGGTCAAGTGAGATGCGAACCTGAGATTTCCAATCGTGAATTTTGATTAGTAGTGAATTGAATACATTTTGTTTTTGTAATTTAATAGGTTTTGCCTTTTATAATCGCACAATTTTTCTTTTTTTATTCGAAATAGCTTTATGGTGACCCTTAATGTACATTATAGCATAGTCTTGTAGTTTAAGTAAATTATTTGTGTGTACATTAGTTAGAGATAGGTGTGAGTAACATTTGTGATGGTAGAGTTTTTTGAGGGTAGGCCCGGAATTTTGGAACGAGATTTTTGCCCATTATTACAAGAGCACTTTCTGTTATTAAATATATAATATTTATCGACATTTCAGCGCTATCTGGCCCTAAACTAAGCATAGCTTGCACCACGGGAACTAGATATCTGATCGAATACTTTATAGTAAGTACTTTATTATTTTTTAAATTCTTATATGTACTACATATTAACATCCAAACGGAACAATCTATGTTCACACAAATGCTTGTACTGGGTGGGAATCGAACCCAAGACCTGCGCAGAGACAGCCAATTGAATAATGCTTAGTCTTACTTGCAAATACCTTTGTATCGTAGTTCAAACAACAATTGCGAAACTGCGATCTCTTTCCGATGTACCACGTTAGGAAGAGACGGATGAATTAATGCGTTCGCCTTCGTCTAAAACGAGTTGCGAGTTTTTTAGCGCTATTACGAAAAACTTTTTTTAATTGTTTGTTTTTTTGTTGAGTTTAGCAATGCTGTTTTGAACTTATAGCAGTTTGCTTCTAATGCATTGGTCAGCACAAAACTTATTTTAAAGCATATCTTAATAAAAAGTATTAGAGACATATTTGACAAGTACTTAAGCATACATACAAAGTATTGGACAACAAGGGTTTGACTTGACGAGTTTCTCATTTTATGTATTATACTATTCCTATTAGTACATAAAATGAGTGAGTGATATATAATAATAGTGGTACATGAGGAAACTGCAAAAATTGGGTTTATTTTCGGGATTTAGTATGCCAAGGTCGGGATTCCCTATTTGGTATGGTCACTGACCATAGTCTAGTCGGTCACCTACCTCGCATCGCAGTTTTTTGTATACCTACTATAATACCTAATCATTGGTGTAAACACAAATTTTGCGTCATGAAACTTACATTATATTGATCCTGTACGTGTAGTTTGACTACGTTTTGTACGTGTTTTTTTTTCTTCGTACACCTTAGCGACTGCATTAGGATTCTCTGTCGCAGTTGGCACGGACAAACAGAAACAAGACAAACTCCCAAGACCCGAGAACAAACTTACGCTTATGACACAAAGTCTGCTTCGGCCGGGAATAAAAACCTGGATCCTAAAAGGCAAAGCTACGAAGCCGTCTGCCGTTTGTCAGCTAGTAGATAAATTTCTTAGAGATGACAAGGTGAAAAAAATATTTTCAGCCTTGTAATAATGAGCATTGATGTATCTTGAACGAAACAATTTTCCGTGCCTCCTTTCGCCGCCATCTTTTATTTCAGTTTCGTTGTGAAAAGTATATAAGTGAAGGCAAGCATTTAAATATATTGTAATGAATTTGTACATAATATGAGTGTGTAAAATAACATGATTTTTAATATATTTTATGATGTGAAATATAAATTATAGTACAACATTTAATGAGGTTTTTTTCTTGCATTCCTGTCCTGTCATTTTTGACATTTTCGATGCGTATCTTTGGGTAACAGACATTTATTATACGCATGACGCAAGTATGACGCATGTAACTACGTCGAAATATCGGGAGTCAACAAAATGACCTTATTTTACCACTACCTCACTTAGATAAGCACTCAGAATTCTATATTTTGTTTTTTGCTTCATAAGTTAATCTTTCAAATACCTTACGATGGTTCATTGACTTACCCTGCGCAGGTATCGTGACCTAAACCCGATATCTAAGACATGAAAATAACAAGGATCCAATGACTCACCTTTCCCAAGTTTTTGTGTTCAAATCTAATTAGACGAAGAAATGTGGGTAGTATTTTTCCGTACAAACGGTCGGGTAAACCCCAATTTTTTTGGAAATTTATGTCTAATTTTAAACACACATCGAAAATAGAGGTGGTTCTAAATTTGGCTGTATGTTTGGTTTTGTTAGTTTTTCGATTAAATATAAATAACTTACCAATTTATAAATAAATCATGATGTATTACACATTACCGGAGTAACAGTTGCACGGGCCCGTATCCAAATTCCAAACGTCCGCCTGAGCGTTATTTTTTCAGTAGAACTTATTACAAAGTTGTATGTTGAATCTATTTGATGCCACAACAGTAATCTACAGTAAAACCTACAATTGAACACCAACAAGATTGTAACCTATAGACGATAAATAAACGTATCGAGTCATGAATTTTTTTTAATATAATACAAAAAACCCTTATCAGATCAAGGGGCTTGATCGAAATTGCTACGGGCTCCGCGTTTGGATAATCCGGTACTGGTATTACGTCAGACAAAAGGTTGTGAATTAAAGATTTAAATTTATGTGTGCAGAGTTAAGTTGTGTTGCCAGTTTTGCAAAATAAATTATTCTTATAGAAAAATTGACAGTTTTTAAATGTCAACAGGTAAATGGTGATCTATACCTAATAACACCAGACAATCCAGTTTTTTCGTATATTTGGATTTTAATCTAGTGGTGGTGGTATATGAGACAGAAAAGAAGAAAGAAATATTTTATTCCCGCAAACTGTATACAACACAAATCACATAGTACATAAAAAAAAAAAACGTTAACACACTCATACCTTTGCACTAGGATTCCCTGTGTCGCAAATGGCATGGACATACACAGAAACACAAGACGAACACCCAAGACCCGAGAACAAACTTCATGCTCACCACACTAAAGGGTGCCTGGCCGACAATCGAACCCGGGCCCCTCGCTTCGAAGGCAGGGCTACTACCAACTAAGCCACGGAGTCATCGAACAAAAAACATAAAATAACATAAATAAAAATAACGCGTTAGGTGCGAGGCTTGTTCTGAATCCAATCAGCTACGAGCGGGCACCGACCACCTTGAAGCCAAATTATTCAACTCACGCGCAGTTAATTGAAGAATGGCATTACTGTGTCAATATCAGGTCACAGTCAGTACTATTTAGGAGATCAGAAGGCAAGCGCGGCCTTAGATATCGCGAGGCTCCGGGCGATAGATCTTTGAGTGGCTCTTGGGGTATGAGGAATTTAGGTGAGTTGGAAGTGTACAGGGCTCCTGGTAATCAGTCAGCATCCTCTTGAAGACAGCTGCAGTACATCAAAACATCCAACTACGTACCGGACGAACTTGGCACAAGTTCCACTGCTATTTACGTTACTCCTTTTGCATCACCCAGGGGATATGTGTACTACGGACCTCTCAAAGGGTACTAACCTACGAACGCGAGCAACTTGACCCCCTAGAGGCAGTACATAGCATAATAGATCGTTAAGTTTATTTAATAACTATCATTTACATAAAGATAATATACAAAAATAACACTAGCTTTTTTAATTATTACTAGCTGTTTTCTGCAACTTTGTCCGCGTGGTATTTAATATTTTTTGCGCAGTGCAATTATCCTTTTTTTTTCTGCAATATCTTAATATATATAAATTACATGTCACGATGTTTGTCCGCGATGGACTCCTAAACTACTTAACCGATTTTAAACAAACTTGTACACCGTGTGCAGTTTGATCCAACTTGAAAGATAGGATAGCTCACGTCTCAATTTATGATCGCAATATTATTTAATTGCAAATTATTTGTCTATTATTTGACAGTCACAATTACAAAAACGTTAGCCACAGCAACGCGTGGCCGGGTCAGCTAGTAACTATATAAGTATCTTAAGTTACTCGTTATAGCATCAGCTATTTGCCAGTAAAGGTCTCGTCAAAATCGGTCCAGCCGTTTCGGAGATTAGCCGGAACAAACAGACCGGAAGAAAGAAAATGAAAACTTTTTTTTTCTAAATACCATATATACTTTCAAATGAATTTTGTAAAAGTTGTTATACTTAATGAAATTAAAAAGTAAAAGACACTTAACTAAAAAGACACTTATAGATAAATTAAACATAGCGTTTTAAAAACAAACATTTTACGTAATTAACAACGCAAACAAATGTTCTGTCATAATTAATTTACATATAGCTAATTGTAAAACATTTCCGAATACGTAAATTAAAAAAAAAAAACATACTGTCCATTATTCATTGTACAAAAGACGCGTTTGACTTTTGCCATCCAAACTTTGTTTGTAACAAAGTTTTTGCTATGATGTCTGCAATTAGATATACCTAATGTTTAATTTTAAAACATTGTAACATTGCCTGCGTTGTAAAAATATATCGTACAATTGTTATATTGTATTTTTTCGAACACAAAATACTCTTGTATTGTACAAAACGAGCGATTTATTGAATTATTATTCATCATAGATCTTTGTGCCCTACCCAGGCACAAAGATAAGCCAGGAACTCATGCCAGAAAACAAGGGCGGCCTTAGATATTGCGAGCCTCCGGGCGATAGATCTTTGTGAGGCTCTTGGCGTATGAGGAATTTAGGTGAGTTGGAAGTGTATAGGGCTCCTGGTAATCAGTCAGCATCCTCCTAAAGACAGCTGCAGTACATCGAAACAAAAAACGGGTTGTTCTGCGAGGGTGCGAGGCCCTACAAAAGCGAGGCCCCGGGCGGTTGCCCTGCTTGCCACCCGCTAAGGCCGCCACTGCCAGAAAATCATGCTTATATAGTAGTATATTGCGTTCAAATGTTACCAACGACGTGCCAATTAGGACGTTCTCGAGTCTTCGCGACGCGCGCTAGAAACTTAAGTATTATTTTTAATATCCTTGCACTAAACGGTCACTCATCCATCTACTGACTAGGCGGAGAGTTGCTTAATTTAGATAATCGGTAAATCTAAGTACTTAGGTTACATGTAGCTAGAATGTCACGGTATAAAAATATGATAATTTTATAGTTATGGCGACCTGTTCAAGCCTTAATAAAGATCATTAACATCTGATTTTAATTTAATTTAATGTTTTTGTTTATGGTTTTTTCACGGCCACTTGTCTGCCAGTGTCACTAATTGCAGCGTTTTTATGGAATCACACCAAGGCTTTGAGACACTTTGCGACCAATGACACATACTTAATTATCTAATTATTTATTATTTTCTAATTATTTGTATTCATTATTCATTGTTTTGTTATTTTTAGCATTTAAGCGATTTGGTCCCACTGTTAGCCTTTATGTGTTTTTTTGTAAATAAATAAATACTTTACTGTATTCTGTTTGATTCCGCCATTAAGTTTATAGAAGTTTATTTGGGTTTTTATCTTGTTTACCGTTCGAAACATTTAAGTCTAAGAATAAACCTTTGGAGATTTTTTTATGGGTTATTTTAGGGTTTATTTTTGGTTCTTTTATGGGTTATTTTTGGAGATTCTTGATGAGTTAATAGGTCGATTCTTGATAATCAATATTGATATTATTATTATAAATGCATATTAATAATCTTATTCACGATGACCGCGTATCCTTTTGGAAGTAAATACCCTCTGGCTGGTTTGACGTTTATAAATGTCAGATGTCAAATATTCTCATTCTAGTTGAGATCTGTAACAGCCGATGGGCTTAATAGGTGTTCTTGCGACTCGACGCTGGCAAATTTTGTTCTCGGGTCTTGGTTGTTTGTCTTTTGCTTCTGTGTTTGTCTATGCCATCTGGGACACAGGGAATCCTAATGCAGGGCTTTTAATTTAAAAAAAAAGTGTCAGGCGTCTATAATTTCATCGGCACCCACTCCACTTGGCGGCAGATTACCAAGTGTTGGCAGTACTCCGAACAAACTTGGCACAAGATCTACTGCTACTTTTTGTTGCTCCTTTTACCACCAAGCCAAGTCAACTTTACTTCCGTTGAAATATAAAAATTACTTGAAAAAAAATTGACGCAATTTTTTTTTTATTAATAAATAACTACTACCCAAAGGGTCCTACGGACGTGAGTATTACTCTAATAGTCTCTACAATTTTTAATCCTTCCTTTTTATCTATATATATTTAATTGTTAGTTAATTAATAAAACCAACACAATTCAAAAAAATAATAATGGTAGATAAAAAAGGTAGGTTCAGGTATCAATTACTGGTTAGCAAGACAAAAGGTAATGATTTTAACAACGTCTAAAGTTATAATTTGTGGTTGCGTGCAAACCGGTTCCGGGTTCGATGCCTGACCGCGGCAAACTGTTGTGTGATCTATACAATAAAATGGAAGGAAGTGTCTGTTTGTAATGTAATAATAACACCTTTTTACATGCATTTAGCATTTGAAAAGTATATAAAGTTCTATTATCAAGAATACTGTCTGTCTGTTCCGGCTAATCTCCGAAACTGTACCCCATAAAGAATTTTCGTTCAGATACAGAGATTTAAATATATCATGAATATTAAGCAGCTGAAGCTTTTAATGAGGTTCAGTTCTGAGTTTTATTAACAGTAGTGTATGTTTATGAGTATATTTATGAATATAATATTATATAATTGAAATCTCGGGATCGGAATCTTGGTACAAAATTGACCATGAAAGATCCGTTGACCTTTGTAATCTAAATTTTGGGATGCTCAATTTCCTAGTGTTAATACTATGAAAATCTTTTTTTTTCTCGTAAGTTGAAATATTTTCGTGTACGTATACAATAAATTTTCATTCAATTAAATTAAATGCTTTATTTAAACAAAAATAATCATAACTTTTTAGAATAGTATTCCAGTGCGTTACATTTACGAAAATATTTAAAAAATAAAATAAGTACTTATATCTACACTATCATAGATAGGCAAAGGTCTCCCCAATATTCTTCCACACGATTCGATTTGTCATCCAACTCATTCCTCCAGCGGTGACTCATAAATTATTATTCTTTTACAATGCACCAGATATATGATTGTTTTCGCGTATCATTCCTAAACAACAGCTTGTTCAAGGTTGATTAAATTCATAGTTACACAACAAGTTAATCAAATGAACAACAACAAACTAGAACTCTTGTCCTTTATAATACGGAAAAATACCACGCAAAATTTTGGTATCCAATTATTAGGACGCAAAATCATACAATAATGTAATAGCTAGGTGTATTAGGAAATATTAAGGTCATTCAACCCTAGGGTTGCCATCTGCAAACTTTGAAATCCAGAATTT
This sequence comes from Aplocera efformata, assembly GCA_921293045.1. NCBI lineage: Eukaryota > Metazoa > Arthropoda > Insecta > Lepidoptera > Geometridae > Aplocera > Aplocera efformata. The sequence continues at coordinate 4,831,995 of OV121067.1, read as the reverse complement.
GAATATAGAAATACCATGACATTTCGGTTTTAAAACAGGACTATACATAATGCAGTATCTAATTGTTATATGCACTGTTTTAAAAAGTGAGTGACAAAAGGATGAGTGGCGCGCGAAATTTAAAGCATAGATCCTTAACAGGACTGTTTAAAAGTTCAGGACGATGTTTATAAACTATCCAGGACAGCACAGGACACCCCAAAAAGCAGGACATGTCCTGGGAAAACTGGACGGTTGGCAACCCTATTTAACCATAGACTCGTACATCAGTTGGCGCGCAATTTGGTACTGAGATTTTTCCACATGGATTGTTCTAGAAGATCAATATTCCTATGGTATCTGTAACCATAGCATGTTTTCTAAATTTCAAAGCAATACGCGTCTGATTTGAGTAGAGTAAGATTTGGATCTCATACTGACTCGCACGCATTACTGTTGTCATGGGCGGGGGTCGCCACTTGCCACCTGGTGGGCCCTCAGCTCGTTCCATGACATTTTCACATAAAGAGTTCGATGGTAAGAGGTGACCCTCGCCCATGACAACAGTAATGCGCGCGACTCAGTACGAGATCCAAATCTTTACTGAGTCGCATTCATGTTGCGTCCATCACCCGAGACGGGGATGATACGTCTCATGCGCATGTGATTTCTCCGGCAGCCACACCTTCCACCGGAACACTAACGCAAACACTACTGCTTGGCGGCAGATTCCAGATGTGGTGGCAGTACCTCTCCGGACGAACTTAACTTATATTATGTTTGTTACTAACCGCTGAACGGTTTTGTTCTAAAGGTACTTCGTACAATAAAATTATTATAAAATATTTATCGTAAACGTGTATGACGGCCAGCGGTAGCCGTTCTGATAAGCTGCCGTGCTTACTATTAAATTCCTCTCCATCCAAAGGTTGCCTGGAAGAGATCGCTTCTTAGCGATAAGGCCGCCCATTGTACATTAACTTGTCTTTTAGTAAGTTGTATTTATATGTATTCATAATTAAGTGTGGTGTACAATAAAGTGTTTTTGTATTGTATTGTATTGTATAAGTTTAGTTCTGATCTGGGCGTTTAGCGTTTAAGTCTGCAGCCAACGGAAATTCTCACAGAATATTCTCTGTCACATTATTTTGTCCATACTAGTTACCTTTTTATGTAGATGATTAATTATATTTTCGCATGTGACTCAGTACATATGAACTTATAAGTACTGTATAAATCAAATTAAACGCTCGGTTATTATTATAATTACCTTTAAAGTTTTTTTGATGTATTTAACGCAATATCTCCGCGATGTGGGATAATTCTATTATTGCCGGACTGCCAGAAGGTAGGTTATGTATTTCGAGTGTATGTATGTATGTAAGAGCGTGGTGGCCCAGGGGCGTAGACGCCGACTTTCAATCTGAAGGTCGCTGGTTGAAACCCACACGTGCACCAATGAGTTTTTTCACTTGAAATATTTATGTGCGCAATACCACGTTCTAGAAACGGTGATGGAAAACATCGTGAGGAAACCGGCATGTGTTAGAACCATAAATTCGAAGACATGTGTCATCTACCAATCCGGATTGGGCTCCCGTGGTAGATCAGAGCCCGTTCACTCTCAATTATCGAGAGTAGGCCGGTGTCCCTGCAGTGGGAACATTAGAGGCTGGTACGGAATGTATGTATATTTCTTTGTCACGCTCTGTATCCTAAACGGCTTGATGGGTTTTAGCTTGAGGGAAGTTGTTAGATTCGTCTTAGGTATCTTACTTAAGCCGTACTGTCGTTATGGGCGGAGGTAGCAACTTAACGGGGTCTTCAGCTCGTTTAGCCCCGAAAGTCACATAACAAAATACTCTTTTTAGCAAACTCTTGGTTAAGGATACTTACAAATTCATACGCAAATCATATTTTTAACTACTTTTTGAAACATCTGTGCACATAATACCATAGTACATTGCGTAGAATTAGCTCGTATAAGTAATTTATTTAATGAATAAATATACAAAACTTTAATCTATATTTATACAAATAAATTAAATTGAAATGTTTGTTTTTAATATCAAAATAACAGCTTTTTACTAAATGCATTTGAAAGATGGACGCAGCAGGATGAGTGCGACTCAGTGTAAGATCCAAATCTTGTACTGAGTCGCATTACTGTTGTCATGGGAAGGGGCGCCACTTACCAGGTGATGAGAGCCCACCTGGTAAGTGTGTAAGTGTGCTCATTCCGTCAGTAATTCACATAAATAAAAAAAAATCCGATGTTACCTTATCTATTATTATATATTATAGGTTCTACACCTTTAGATTCCAAGTGAAACCGCGCGGGTAAAGCATGTCAAACACATACAAGACAATATTTACAATTAACAATTAATGAACACATGTTTTAAATTAAATTTAAATCGGTTAAAACAAAACGTGTTATTAATACGATTCATAAATTAAAATTACTTGTGAGCAATTGTCTTATGAATAAATGATTTATTTACGCCAAAGAAGTATAATTAAAACAAAATTCGATGATATTACGATGTCTAGAAAATTCTGATATTCGCATCGCAAGTGGAAAGTATCTATTTAAAATAACGTATATGGATGTCCATAAAAACATATTTTTTTTTTATTAATATGAACTTAAACCTATAATATTATAAACGCGAATGTTTGGATGTTTGTTACTCAATCACGCCAGAACGGCTGAACGGACCTGGATGAAATTTGGCACAGAGATAGATTATAGTCTGGAATAGCACATAGGCTACTTTTTATCCCGAAAAAATTACGGTTCCCGTAGGAAGTCCAACCGCGGGTAACACCGCGCAGCTAGTATTTAATACTTGAAATAATAACAGTTCATTGGCGATGCACTTCTCAGCAACTGTTCCTGGTTAAGTAGGTACGTAGGTAATTAATATTATTAATGGGACTTAGAATAATAACACGATAATTCAGTCACAATTACTAATCTTGGTATTATTCCAGTGACAGCCGATTAGCCAAAATATATTGGACACTGATTTTGTAATTAATCAGTTGAGCCACCTATAGATCTTTTGATCGGTCTGTAAACAGCTCAATTGGTAATCCCAATACATTAATATTAATAACAAAAGTATATGAAACAATATCTATCATAACATATGAATGATAGGTATTTCAAAGAATGACTTGCATTGTGTTTTGTCACTTTGCGTCATTCAGATGAGCGTTACTTTGAGACACAAAGACAGCGCTAGGCAGCGCTTCGCAAGATGAAGACAGCGCGTCGAAAGAGGAAGACAGCGCTAGGCAGCGCTTCACAAGAGGAAGACAGCGGCGGTTACTGCTTGTCGGCAGAAATGAGTATTGTACTCAACAATATTTCCTTAAACTTCCAGTTGCTCGCGTCCGTAGGTAAACTTTGATTCCTACACGTACCCCCTGGGTGGTGCTAAAGGAGCAACCAAAAGTAGCAGTAGAACTTTTCTTGAGGGGTTCGGCAATATTTATCGTTGTTAAAAATATAATAAAAATAATATTTATCTTTAATAATCCGACAATTAAGACAATAGATTATATTAACCAAAATTTCTTGTCTCGGCCGGAGATTGAACCCTGAACAGGTTTAGTAGGTACAGCCAACCATGCTGAGGCAGCATAGAACATGCTGCCAAAGAAAGTATTTTCAAAAATGGCCCTTCTGAAAAGCAGCGCGCTTTATTTTGCCGCTCATGCAGCCGTGGGTTATTTTTAAATTAACTTTGTTTTACTCATTTTAACTTATTTTTTGCGGCTAATTAAATATTACGTTTAAACAAAAATATTTCATGCATAACATTTTATTCATGAGTCCGTGAATGATATTAATAGTTAAGAGTTTTTGTGAACCAAACTACACGATTATAGTTTAAATATAAAGTCATAAGAAAACTTGTTGTATTGGTAATAAGCCGGTTTGTTTGATTTTATAATTGACTGCCGCCAATCAACATCAATCAACATTAACATACTCATACCTCTGCACTAGGATTCCCTGTATCGCAGATGGCATGGCATTTTTGGGGGGTCCAGTTGCTCGCGTCCGTAGGTGTGTACCCTTTGATTCCATGAACCAAAAGTAGCAGTAGAACTTGTGCCAAGTTCGCCCGGAGAGGTACTGAGACGTATCGTCCCCGTCTCGGGTGATGGACGCAGCAGGATGAATGCGACTCAGTAAAGATTTGGATCTCATACTGAGTCGCGCGCATTACTGTTGTCATGGGCGAGGGTCACCACTTACCATCAGGCGGGCCCTCAGCTCGTTCCGTCATTCATTCACATAAAAAAAAATATATTATTTAGCGCTCGATAAAAATAAGCTCTCGGTAAAAATAAATATTTATAGACATTCGCACATTACTGATGCAAATATTGTACATACGAATCTTGTAAATACGTACATATATAATATTACTTATGTAGAACATACACAAGAAAATTCCGCGTGATAATTGTTTTTTTTAATTAATTTTGTTCATCGCGAAATCTGGAAGAACTGAGAGGTGTTGCCACTTCTGAATTTTGTACGAAGCATGGTACAAAGTTTAGCGGGTTAGGGGTTAGTATATATCCAGACACAGAACGCATGTATGTTTGTTTGTCTGGGTGCGAATGAACCCACGATCCATAGCGCGGAAGGCATCCACCTTCGCTCACTTTTAGACCAAAGTAAAAGAACCTTTCATCCGCTATAACCTTTATAATTTGTTAGTTAAATGTAGATATTATTTATGATTTTTGTATCAATATATACATGTTAGTGTGTTTGAGTATTTGGAATATATCATTATATTAATTGATTGCTTTATTCTATAATACATAATTTAATATTATCTATAATAATTATAATAAAACTGTAAAAGGTTTCTATACATTGAAGATTTTTTTTTAATACAAAGTGTATTAAAAAAAAATCTTGTAATAATATAATATTATAATAATAATGTAATATTATATAATATAATAATACTGGAGACAAAACTGTACTGTTTTGGCTTCAGTACCTATAGTTTTTGCTTTTTTGTCTGTCTGGCTGTATCTTGTCTGTCCATCACGCCGAAACTAATTAATGAATTTAAATGAAAATTGGCATGATTTAAATTCATACCACCAGGTATGGACATAGGATACGGCCCCGTGGCTTAGTTGGTAGAAACCCTGCCTTCGAAGCGAGGTGTCACACTCAAAGTCAAAGTCAAAGTCAAACTCATTTATTCCTTTAGATCTCAAGTATCATTTGGACACGTCAAATTTTACACACGCATGTACACATATTCGTGAGCATATAACGTGATTCAGTGTGGTGAGTGAAGTTTGTTCTCGGGTCTTGGTTTGTCTTGTGTTTCTGTGTTTGTCCATGCCATCTGCGATACAGGGAATCCTAGTGCAGAGGTATGAGTGTGTAAAACGTTTATTATTATTTATTTCTCATTATTTATTTACATTCTCATTTTATATACATTTTTCACTACAAAATGATACATTATTTACAAATTAAAACAGTATAAAAACATTGTAGTACAAAATATATAAAAACGGACGACCACCGACTGCGGAGTGAGACCCAAGCAGTCGGTGCTAGCGCTGCAGAGAGGAACCTCCCGACGATGCGTGCCGTGTCCAGGAGTATTATTATTTATTATTATTATTATAACCCGAGATTAAGAAAGGTTCCCTTGGGCGAGGGGATGAAAGTCCAAATGTGTTTTTTGTTGTAATTCATCATTCATTCATCACGTAGTCCGATTTCTGGGGTAACACAGGGTATTATTGTCTCGAAAAAGTTAAATTTCTTCCCATCCTCATATTGAATTTTTATCCGCATGTAACACCGCGGGGCGCAGCTAGTAATAATACATATTGTTGTTGTTTGAACGTTTATTCCAACCTACGAATTTGTAAGATATTTCCCTCGATATAAATTTTAAAACTATCATGGTTATGAACATTATTATAAACATTGGTTTGCCCGGGACCAGACGCATGTAACTGCGTCGAAATATCGGGAGTTAACAAAACTCACAAATCATGGTAAATATCTCGGTAACACGAATAATAATATTCCCTCGGTTTCAAGGAATGTTTTTCAGATCACTTGAAATTACGATAAATATCTCAATCATTCACTCAGAGTTATATTATCAGCAAGGTGATGCACATAACAATGTGATATGTAGATACTAGCGACCCGCCCCGGTTTCGCACGGTTAGTACAGCATCAGTGTCGTATTAAAAACTACCCGTGAGAAACCGGGGTGAGTGGCTAGTACCAGCCTCTAATGTTCCCACTGACGCCGGCCTACTCTCGATAATTGAGAGTGAATGGGCTTTGATCTCACGGGAGCCCAATCCGGATTGGTAGATGTCGCATGTCTTCGAATATATGGTTCTAAGACATGCCGGTTTCAGAACGTGGTGTTACGCACATAAATTTTTCAAGTGAAACTCATTGGCGCACGTTTGGGTTTGAACCAGCGACCTTCAGATTGAAAGTCGGTGACTATGCCTCTGGGCCACCACGCTTAATTGGCCAAAACGTTGTGTGAGCTAGGATTCGTTCGATTTCGTATTCGTTTATTACGGTTTTCACCTACGTCCGGAGGTTTTCAATTCCGTTGTATTTTTGTTCTATGTACCACAGTACTGTCATTTAGAAAATTCATTTTTTTATTTAAAAGGGTATGCTTTCAAATTGTTTCCATAAAATTATCATTAAAATCGATTAATTCAAAATAACTATAATAGAATAGAATGTCATCTAAGTAAACGAAGTAGCATGTTATGCTTTCCAGTAACTTTTTCTTCGCCCGTTGTATACTGATTTGGATGTTCCTTATTTAAATGGTAGGTTGTACCCACATTGGAAATCAGGGATGAACGTATTGTCGTTTGTATTTTTATAAATTTTTAATCTTTCAGGTGTAGGTATAGTATTTATTTGTAAATTTTAGTATCCAATTTAATCATGTGTATTTATTTGTAACTTGTGAGAACCACTTAATTTAAAATACGTCAAAACCGTATGTTTATAATATATCGATTATTGCATCCAACGATGCAAGATAACAGAATTCCACCATCATAAACATCGAGTGACGTAGCCGAACGCATCCCTAAAAGCAGTAAAATAAAAGTTTAAATTAAATGACGTCTTTCCCGACCGGAAACCGGTTGAGACACGTTACGAGTGCGTAGTTTTTGCGAGAAAACCCAACTATATCCGTTGGTATATCGTTAGCGGTACAAACCCTAACTCTTCTCACTCAACAATACGCGTTCAGTTAAACTCAGTGTGTCGAGTAAGACGATTGATCCTGCGTTCAAATGTGATTAGCATACTAATTTGAATTCGATTATAAATAAAGTTACGAAAGGACTGACTCCAGTGAAATTGTGCGTTTTTTTTTTAATTTCACAAGCTCTAGGTAAGTGAATTTTATTCATGAATTTATTTATGAGATTTTTGGTTAGGATTTGTTTTTTTTTTTTGTTATTTCCGGCTACGCAGGGACCTTATTCTACTCCCAAGGTGACATAAATAGTCACAAAAAAATTAAAAAAAAAATCATTACATATATTCATTATTTTTATATAACATTATTGCTTAACGAAAGGAAAATATTTGTGCCCTTTTCCTATTGTTGTAAACTTTGGTATAGAAGTTTATAAACCCAGGTTTATAAACTTCTATATCGAATAGTAAAACCAATATATTTAAAATATCGGGAATATAATAAAAAAAAATACGTTATAATTTTTCGGAACGTAAAATGTCGTGAAAAAATTTGAAAAAACAATTGAAGTGATTTTAATTAAAATTATAAAACTAGGTCAAAACTATTTGTGTTTTGCCTGTCTGTCTTAAAATACTATCAAAATAAACAAATAAATGAAGTGAAACCATTTGTAAACTGCAAATAGAATAGAATATTTCAAAGGTGCAGTTGTTTTTCAATGGTGATCAAAATGGATGGTTTTTTTTAATAGTAATTTGATTGAAATTTGCTGAATAAAATTTTAAAATTATGAAAACTATTTTAATATATATTTTATGTATAGTAACTAATGTAGATGTTATGTTAGTAAGTAATTATTGTATTTATTATCAAGTTAGTACTTAGTAATATAACATAATTCAGAAAATGGAGATTTCATATATTTTTGTTTATAGAATGTATAAAAAATATCATATTAATACTAGAACATAAAAGAAAAAAAGGAATGGAAAACCTAAATTAAAAGTAAAAATCAAACAACCCTTAGTTTTGAGTGTTTATTATATTTGGTAAAAATCTGGTACGCATGCAATAATCATGTACCGATCACATAATACAAAAACAGATTAACCTTCATGACGGAGAAAAAAAAGGCGGAACAAACAATTAAAAAAAAACGAATAGATATACAGTCCCTTTTAGGTATTCTATCATTGTCTTTATTTTACGATAATAGTTCTTATCTGTTACGGAAATAATTAACCATACCTGTCACTTTTGACATATGTTCTGGGGCATTACTCTCATACTTGTTTATGTTGCTATAGGCACATTAGACACTTGGTTACGTCAATAAATAAATATTTAAAAATTACAATGCCAGGAACAGACAGTAAGCAGTAAAAATTAATGGAAATGTCAGAGAATAAAGTTGAATAAGTCTTAATCCTAACAGCCGCTATAAAGCGGTATTTAAAAAAATATAATCGAATTTGATTGAATTGTATAACCTTTTTTCTGATCATTTAGTGAATTTTACTAATACTAAATATTATATAATATATGCATGAAATATCATTTCGTAAAGTTATTTATAGCAAATAAATTACTAATACATATCGTTTAGAAACGTAAATTATGTTACTGTTTCCATCCAATGCTCACTAAACTTGGCAAATGAGGCATCTAACACATATTTGAATAGAGAACGTGATGGAATTTCAAAATTAGAATAGAAATAAGGCAAATGTTTGCCATAGCCGGACCCGCACAATGGCGCGATCTTTTTTTAAATCAGAATATCTCGTTTTATCTACCAGTTGTTTTATACTAACTGCTAAAACGCTAATATCAACAGGCGTGAGTTGGTTAATTGGATTTAATCTACCATTGATTGATAGATATTTGTACATAAGAAAAGAGTGAATAGGTACTTCCTAATTATATCAATTATATTGATATTTTTCTATCAAAATAATTTAAAATATGAAATAAAAAAAAGTCGATTAATCCTACTTTAATATTTTAATCTCTAATATATTTATTTTTCCATAGAAATTTCACGCTTAAATAAAGATGCGATAAGGAAAACAATTGAAGTCTTTTTTTATTTGTTTTTTTTTTTTTCGATTTCAAGCAAAACACACATTGTGCCTTTAGATTTGAACCAGCAACATTCTGATTGGAAGTCAGCAACACTCTCGTTATTAAATATATATTATTAATTGCTATTGCACTACTTAAACTTTCCTTGAGTCAATTTTGGAGAGATGGCTAAGGCCGCGCGGAGGTCAGGACGCATTTGGTGCGCCAAGGTCTGGGTTTGATTCCCCGTCGGCTCAACAACCATGAACTGAGTCCACCTGCCAACTGTTATACAGCGATGACAGATAATGATATGCTTAAAACTATCATGATTATAAATGAATGAAGCGCTCGCGGCGAAACTTGCCTGGTTGATGGGCAAATGGGAAAATTAGTAGTAGCCCTGCCTTCGAAGCGAGGGGTCCCGGGTTCGATTCCCGGCCGGGGCACACTTTGTGTGGTGAGCATGAAGTGTGTTCTCGGCTCCTGTGTGTTTGTCTTGTGTTTCTGTGTTTGTCCATGCCATCTGCGACACAGGGAATCCTAGTGCAGAGGTATGAGTGTGTACACGTTTATTATTTATTTATTTAAAAAATGTCACCGTAATTAATTAATCATGTCGAAAATATTTTTGATAACATAATTAGAACCTGGGCGTGCCAGCTCCACCTTTTTTGTCTAAAACGTTTACTTATAAAACGTTTACTTGTAAAACGTTTACTTGTAAAACGTTTACTTGTAAAACGTTTACTTGTAAAACGTTAACTTGTAAAACGTTTACTTGTAAAACGTTTACTTGTAAAACGCGTTTTTACGTACACTTACAATTATACGGGTAGTCTTAAACAGACACAAAATTTCATCCACATCGTTACGGCTGTTTCCGAGATACGCGAAATATATACAAGAAATGCTCGTTTAAAGTAGTAAGATATAGGATAAATGGACATTTCGCACAGCGCCATCTAGCCCCAAATTAAGCATAGTACTATTTCTATGATTTGAGGAAGCCGCAGTAGAAATTTGTTGACATTGCATTATTCTCCTACAACAAATCTTAATAACATGACTATGTACTTATAATACGTAAACACATTCAATCTTAATCTTATTAGGGTTTCGTACCCAAGAGGTAAAACTGGAATCTATTACTAAGACTCCGCTGTCCGTCTGTCTGTCACCAGGCTGTATCTCATGAACCGTGATAGTTATGAGTTTAAATAAAATAAAATATTATAATTGAATAAAAGAAAAATAAATATTACGTTTTTGTATGTGAGCATACAAAACGTGATAATTATTTTTCTTTTATAGATGATGGTACGGTTAGATGATTTAATTACCTCATCCCCGCGACTTCGCCTGCTTTGTTTTAAACAACAACTCGGAGTTGGCCAATAGAAGTGTAATAATAGCTGAAATATAGACCAGCAAGTATCTCATTTAAAAATCTAAAAATACCAATACTTTCATTCCTTATATTTCGCCCATAGGGGTACACCCGATCCTTTGAAAAAATAACCTTCAGATCAGTATACAACGGGCGAAGAAAAGTCACAGGAAAGCAAAATACGCAATTCCGTATACTTAGACAACATATTTTTCCAGTTATTTTGATTTAACAGCCAACATATTGAATCAATTTTGATACAATTTCTATCTGAAAGCATATCAATATCTTTCAAATTAAAAATTATTTTTCCAAATTGGGATAATAACAAAAAACAAAATCCTACCGAATTTAAAACATTTGCCCGAAATCGGTTAAAAACACGTATGAAAGTATTGAAGTCTGAATGTTCGTGGTTAAAAACAGCCCCCTGTCACGTCGAGGGGCTGACAACCAACAATTATTCCACCCCCACCCCGGGGCAGATGGTAACAATACAACCTAACTAGCATTATACCTTACGATCCCAAAATAGAATCCAAACGTACCTCGATCAAAACACGAAGCCCGCTACGCTATCATAATCGATTCACATCCAAAATAGTAGAGGAATAATTTCTATACTACGCACATACTTCCTTTATTATGTGCTAAGTGCATATAAGTACGTCTTCGAGTGTAAATTGAATAATGGCGAGGGCAAATATGAGGTAACGACTGACAGAAACGCTAATTAAATCAATAAATAAATCAGTTGGGCTTCATTCACGCCACCGCATGGAACTTGCTAGATGTTCTTTACAGATCATCAATGTTAAGAAACTTTATTAAATGTAACAAATCTAAAACTAAAATCTTAAAAATATACTATAAGGACTAACATATATTATTAAAAGGAGTCCTTTTAGGTATGGTTCCGAAGATACTGGCAGCGTTCCCCCTTTGAATAGCTAAACTTATTCTTTGTCCGAGGTAGCTGCCAGCTCTTCGGTCTCCTGTGATGTCGACTAACCTATTTGCTATTTCTTTAAAAAGCCTTATAGCGCTAGGACCCCACGGACCAAGGGTCTCGACACCGAATGGGACTGAACTATGTATAGAAGATAGGAAGCCTGGTAAAGCGACACTGGAAATTTTGCGAATCCCTAAACTAAGAAACTTTTGTACTACTGAAATAACGGGATGAGCTGTAGTCCCCCACCTTTTGGTAAGCGGTTATCTCCCCCACCACGGTGCCACAGAATACCAGCTGTATCAGTCCACTGACGCAGCACATGCTGAGTTACCTATTTTGTTGTTACATATTCTACGTGTAATTTTGTTTTTAATTAAGTGAGCCCTAATTATGTAACACAAAAATAAAGATTTTCTATTCTATTCTATCTCCCCCATAACAACTGGGTCCTGCGATCCCGTTGCGCCCGTCAGCCGAGACGGGGATGTCTCATGCACCCCTGATTTCCTGACCTCGGGTGATGGACGCAGCAGCACAACTCAGTCTAAGATCCAAGTCTTATCCTGCGCGGGGGTAACTTACCACCAGGTGGGCCCTCAACTCGTTCCATCACATATTCACATAAAAAAAGTCCAACATCTTAACGTGCTTCAGTTTAAATGATACTAAATTAATTGTCATGAAAGACAAAGAATAGTCAAGCTGTGTTTCTCATCCGAACTTATTTATTACTGTTAAGTCTAGATCTTAGAGTGGAGGCCTAGAGGCACTAATCAAGACTTTCATTCAGAATGTCGTTGGTCCAAATCCAGGCCTGCACCAATGAGTTTTTCGCTTGTTCGATACGCATTTCGTCCTCAGGACAGTGAATAACTCATGAACGACATGTCTTTGAACCAAATTACCACGGATTGGATTCACGTGGTAGATCTAACCTAGATATATACGAGACGAGATATATGATATATACGAGACGAGATATATGATATATACGAGATATCTGATATATATACGAGATATAAGATTCTGATATATTACCGTATCTGGCTGATACGATAATATTAAGTTAAACACAGATGTTTTTTGTTGGCTCAGAACTAAATTATGAAAATGATTTATTTCCGAATGAGGTCATCGATTTTGAACAAAAACAATTTTAAGTGCCACAAGTTAAACGTCTGAAAAATACAAGCTGCGCCCCGCGGTGTTACCCGTTGACCTTACCCTTTTCCGGGATAAAAAGTAGCCTATGTGCTATTCCAGACTATAATCTATCTCTGTGCCAAATTTCATCCAGGTCCGTTCAGCCGTTCTGGCGTGATTGAGTAACAAACATCCATCCATACATCCAAAATTTCGCATTTATAATAGTAAGTAAGATTTATAGGTTTACCAAATGGAATATTTTCCAAACGGGGTGTAGGTCTATAAATCAATACGCATGGACATTCCACACAGCGCTATCTAGCAATAAACTATACTTGTACCTACTGTGAGAACCAGATACGTTTATATAATTTTTTTATTGTTCAATCCATAATTATGTAAAGTAATATTATTTTTATTTGAATATTTTGTCTTGTTTTTTTTTTTCTTTCATGACTTGATTATGAGGTCACAAATGAAGATACTACTTCTAAAAACATAAATATCCTGATAAGAGGTTACGTCCTCCTTATCTCAAGCATGAGAAACACCAAGTGACAGGGAAGGGTGTGGGTGCCGGTGAATTCATCCCCGTCTCGGTGATGGACGCAGCAGGATGAATGCGACTCAGTGTAAGATCCAAACCTTATACTGAGTCGCATTACTGTTGTCATGAATGGGGGTCGCCACTCACCACCAGGTGGGCCCTCGGCTCGTTCCGTCACTTAATCAAATAAAAAAATCTAACAACCTTGGCGAGTGGACCAGCAAGACAGCCATTAACCGGACAAGTCAATATGTGCTGACTATAACAAACCATTTGCAAACATAATGGTTTCCCTAACGACTCCACTGAACAAACTGAGTGTGGTGGCAGGGGGGGGACGGCTTTCAATCGCTGGTTCAAACCTGACGCGCACCAATAAAAATTTCAGTTAAAAAAAATTTACGGATCTCCTGACGAGGTTGTAATTCGGTTTGATTTGTTTTACCGCAACCTATTTCGAATCCTTTCTATACTTTCTTTGGGACCTTCAAGCAGCAAGCCCTAAAGAAATTTTATCCAAATCGGTTTTAATCAAAGTATGTTTTAAAGATATGTTATACTTATACGTAAACGAAATTGCGATACATTTATACATACATAAATACATTTAATGTATATATTGTATATCTGTAGGTAATTTATGAAAACCTGTATTTTGATACCCAAATCGATATATCTTAAGGAAAAAAAAATTAAGACATGATATGGCACTAAAAATCAGCTTAGCTTGAGATATGTCGTTATATTCGTCTTGACAATTAAGATTTTTATAGCTCAATCTAAAATCCATCAACCCATTTAGACCACAGAACGTGCCAAAGAAAAAAACATATACACTCAAAATTTCCCAAATTTTCAAACGCTGGTAAATACATACTGAAATATATTAAAACTCTGGACCATGACGAATGCATAACCCGTGCGAAGCCAAAGAAAAAAAGAAAAAAACGTCTGCTAATTTGAAATTCTAAGTCTGTAATATTTTCACTGGTCATTAATTTTAATATTGCGATTAAATACTGGTAACATCATTTAGTACTACTCTATTCAAATTGAAATATATTTATTCCATTAAGATACACTTGTACACTTGGAAAAGTCAATGATAAAAAAGAAAAAATAAAAATAAATGCAAAACTAAAAAATAAAATAAAAACAAGAGTACAATAATTTGTAAAAATATAGTTAAATTGTCAAGTCATCAGCAAATGCTTCGTCAAGTGAAAAATGAGATTTATTCATCAGTAAATTTCTTATTGTTATTTTAAAATTATGGTTTTCCATACTTTGCAATGTATGGTCTAGTTTGTTAAATATTTTTATATAATACTTACACATAAAAAGCTTTTGCCAACTTTGGTCAATCTATGTTTTGGTATAACAATATTGTTCCTAATTCCTAATTCCACCAACAACGGTGAAACGATACATTCAAATTTTGATTGGACCATTGTTAAAAAATCAATAATACCGTGGTTATTTTCCAAATCATTACGCAATAAACATAATAAAATAATACAATATTATACCTGATCTGAGTACCTACTTGAGAACTTGAACCCTTCTTGTAGCAAATAAACGATTTCAATTGATTTGATTTGCGTCTTCAGATCGTCATGCCACGTAACGTACCATACCAGCCTCTAATGTTCCCACTCCGGCCTACTCTCGATAATTGAGAGTGAATGAGCTTTGAGCTACCACGGGAGCCCAATCCGGATTGGTAGATGTTATGTCTTCGAATTTTCGGTTCTAAGGCATGCCGATTTCCTCACGTTTTCCTTCACCGTTTCGAGAACGTAGTATTGCGAACATCATTTTTTCAAGAGAATCTATTGCGCCCTTCAGATTTTATGTTGGCGTCTGTGCCTCTGGACCACCACGCTCACGATAGTAATATAAAAAAAAAAAAAAATACTTCTTGCTTTTTAAATAATTAATTACTTTTTTTAATTTTCCATTGCTGAGCAAAGATCTCCCCCATTTTATTCCTCAACTTGCGTTGACTTTCTCCCACTATCTTGGGTCTATATGTCTATGGATCGTTTCATAATTTGGAAATAACATTCCTGTTTTCTTGCAAACTTAAAACATCCCTCCTTTGCGTGGGGGGTTACTATAAATATGTCAGTAAATGTCGATATAAAAAAATTATATAATTGGTTACTTATATCCCGTTTGGTAAACTGTGTTTGGTAATCCTTATACTTATAATATACCCATAAGTAATTCATAAATACGTTATTGAAATAGAATCTGCTGGCGGTCAAATGTTAAGTCGTTACCTCCGCCTAAACAAGCAATACCAACAGAAGTATGTCGGAAGTAGATTTTTCAAGACAGATGTGATATCTGTTTTGTATGTTTTTCCGCTATTAACCATATTTTTAAAGCTCCATGAATACATAAAACATCTGTTTATGGTGACTATAGGTACAATAGGTTATAATTTAGTTAGGGAGACAAACAGACGTGCTTCTCTGCATAATATATGAACGTGCGTCACGGCCGACTCTTAAGTAATGTGCTTGCATTCAAGGGAATCGTTATCTAAACAATATCTCTATATAGTATAAAGCAGTGATTTTCAACCATGACATTTTAATGAAGAAATTTCGCGACCCCCCTACCCGTTGCTTATGTTTTCATGTATTTTATTTTATGAGAAATATTCCGTACCAGCCTCTAATGTTCCCACTGCAGGGACACCGGCCTACTCTCGATAATTGACAGTGAATGGGCTCTGATCTACCACGGGAGCCCAATCCGGATTGGTAGATGTCACATGTCGTCGAATTTTTGGTTCTAAGACATGTCGGTTTCCTCACGATGTTTTCCGTCGCCGTTTTGAGAACGTGGTATTGCGCACATAACTTTTTTTTCAAGTGAAAAAACTCATTGGTGCACGTGTGGGTTTGAACCTTCAGATTGAAAGTCGGCGTCTATGCCCCTTGGCCACCACGCTCTTATAAAATATTCAATCCAACTTATTTATTCATTATATCTTTCCCAACCTTTTGCAACTCTCCTATAGAAGCTTCGCAATCCTCCTAAAGAGGCGTCGCAACCCACACGTTGAAAAACACTGCTATAAAGCAATGTCAATGTTTTCGTCTGCCTGTTCCTCCGCTTCTGCCGCTAACTGCTTCTAAACTACGCTACGGATTTTGATACGGTTTTCACTATCATTTAGGGATTTTTTCCGAAAGGTTTATATGTATAATACATGCATGTTATAGTGCAGAAAAGCTGAGAATTTCAATGATTTGTAATGATGTCGTAATAAACATATTTTTTGCTAAATTGCTAATGCTGGCTAAACGCTAAAGAATTGTATTACGACCTACATCACACACACTACAAAACTGTGCGAAGTTGGGGCGGATCGCTAGACTTGTATTACAAACACAAAAGTTTGTTTTGTGTGTTTGTGTGTTACTCCTTCACGCTCAAACGGCTCAACGGATTTGGATGAAATTTGGTACCAGGATAGCTTCCTGGATTAACACATAGGCTACTTTAGATCCCGGAAAACTGCGAGGGACACCGCGGGGCGGAACTAGTAATGAGATAAAAAATGTTAAAAACTAAAACCAGACTATTTACGAGATTACTATTTTAATTTCTACGGCAACAATTTGAAAGAATATATTTTGAAAAAAAAAACCGCTTGCGAAATATATGACGTCAAAAAACCATATAATCGAATTAACCTTTGAAAGTTGGTCTAAAAATAATTCGATTCACTTGGCAGATTTACCTTTAAAGATGCGGAATCACAACAAAGTACAATAAAAAAAAAACGGCACAAGTTAATGTACCTTTCTATAAATAATGATAATTTTCAACCTTTTTCGGCCACCGGTCGAGCCTTGTTGACGACTAAATACACATCGAATATTATATACCTTCCTTCCACGCACGTGTAGGCGATAAAACCCAGCCTCGGGTTTTCCCCAGCCCACATGATGTAGGCAAAAAATTTCGGTATACCTCGGATTGCCTGTTATTTTCTGAAGTGATTTCCACGAGCTGAAGGCCCACCTGGTAAGTAATTTACTACAGGAATACGACTTAGGCCTTAAACCGAACCATAAGGAGACCCGAGTCTCACCCCGTTGCGCCCTGAGCTTATCCCGTGGGAATCAAACCACGACAGCATGGAATGCAGAAAAAAAACAACAACAACGTTAACACACTCATACCTCTGCACTAGGATTCCCTGTGTCGCAAATGGCATGGACAAACACAGAAACACAAGACTAACACCCAAGACCCGAGAACAAACTTCATGCTCACCACACAAAGTGTGCCCCGGCCGGGAATCGGACCCGGGACCCCTCGCTCCGAAGGCAGGGCTACTACCAACTAAGCCACGGAGCCGGAGAACAACCTACTGAGTCTCGCGGCTGTCATCTTTAAGACGCAAACTGCAAATATGGTTGCTTTAATGGTACATTCAATACAAACTGAGTGCAATAACAATTTGTTTGAATAATAAAACAAGCAATGGTCCAGCCTGATGTCATTTTCAAATACTGCGAAGTATTTTCGCAACATGTACCTCCTACTGGGTCATAAGGTCTTACTAAACGAGACCTGGTTTGCAATCATTCGGTGCCCTTTTCGATCAGATATTTCTTTTAAATTTTAGTTATTTGCTTCTTGGTTGCAAGTTTTTCTGTAAAATTCAAGAAGTTTAGGAAGATCTTAAAAGAAATCATTTACACCAAGTAGGGGGGGGAGTTGTTACATTTTCACGCTCGGTCATTTTGTGTAAACTGTTTTTTTGTAAATAATTGCACTTTTACAAGAAACACAATTATATAGGTAGTCGCTTCCGAGATACATAAACTATACAAGAATTGATCGTTTAATAAACAAAAGAACATAATTATTGATGTAAATGGTCTAGATATTTAAGTTATGCGTAAGTTTTAAGTGACGTTTCCAAGTATTAAATCACCAGAACTACAAGATGAATCTTGTCCCGACATTGGTACTACATTTTAGAGAGTTGCACTAAGACTAACTATCATTCGTGAGCTTGTTCATTTCCTCGAAAAATAATTGATTAGGATGACGGGAATACTTCTTACTTCTTTTTCGTTCTCGTTCGTTCGTTTTTCAATCTAGAACGAAAAACTGGTGGCGGTTGGGATTTTTTTTCTCAATTGCCACCAGTGGTGGCCGAGATGGTGGTGGCAATTGGGAATAGACCTTTAAGAATTAAACGGAATTAAAGTATGTGTCTTTCACTAAGTTGTGAACCGAATTAAATGAAAATGAAAAAGCATTTATTGCAGCAACATTAACAACGATTTAACAATACTTAATACGGCTCCGTGGCTTAGTTGGTAGCCCTGCCTTCGGAGCGAGGGGTCCCGGGTTCGATTCCCGGCCGGGGCATACTTTGTGTGGTGAGCATGAAGTTTGTTCTCGGGTCTTGGGTGTTTGTCTTATGTTTCTGTGTTTGTCCATGCCATCTGCGACACAGGGAATCCTAGTGCAGAGGTATGAGTGTGTAAACGTTTATTTTAACTTAATTAATAGGTACTCTTATTATGCTGGGAACTTAATATATATATATATATATATAGAGAGTTATTGTTGGCTTCGTAAGACTAAGCCTGTATCGACGGAACCTATGTATGAAAAGGCGCAATTAGTTATACATTATATACGGTGCCACAGAATACCAGCGTTATCAGTCCACTGACGCAGCACATGCTGAGTTGCTACATATTCTCAAACGTGTAATTTTGTTTTTAATTTTTAAGTGAGCCCTAATTATGTAACACAAAATAAAGTTTTTCTATTCTATTCCATTCTATATAAATAATAAGGTTAGCTACTAAAAAAAAAATTCAAGGCAATTTCCCTGGTTAGTTGGGTGGCCGAGATTGCTAACGCGGAAGCGCTGAGCAGACATTCGTAATATAATTTCAAAACAATTATTCAACATCAAGGCAACCCGAATGTATGGTTAGCATATTATCGGAATTTCTACCTATCATGTACCTGGCCTTGTAAATATCAAATACAACTCTTTAGTCATAAATCATAATTGTTCCATTAAACTTTTCGTCCATTTGGTTTACCGTACCAGCCTCTAATGTTCCCACTGCAGGGACACCGGCCTACTCTCGATAATTGGCAGTGAATGGGCTTTGTATTGTACTACCACGGGAACCCAATCCGGATTGGTAGATGTCACATGTCTTCGAATTTATGGTTCTAAGACATGCCGGTTTCCTCACGATGTTTTCCGTCACCGTTTCGAGAACGTGGTATTGCGCACATCAATTTTTCAAGTGAGAAAACTCATTGGTGCACGTGTGGGTTTTGTATATCCACACCCTTTCACCGGAACACAGCCATGTGAGCATTACAACTTGGCAGAGTACCAGGTGCGAAGACAGTACTTGTCCGGCCGAACTTTGCACAAGTTCTACTGCTACTTTTTGTTGCTCCTATAGCACCACCCAGGGGGTACGTGTAGGGATTCAAACGGTACTCACCTACGGACAAGCAACTGGACATCTTATAGCGTATATATCTGTATTATAGCGTAATACCAACTCTTCTATTTTGTTCTTAAAAAAAATTTTATTGCCAACAAATACATTGATAAATCATTTTTTTTTATCTTCCAATTAGTATTTAAGCAATTGACAATAGGGGTAAGCTCAGCACTGTATTGCGTAAATCTGCAAAATATTTGTGCAGGGCTGGTTTTCAGCGGGTTTTGTTTCTTGACAGTGTCAATATCAAATAGTAAATTATTTGTGTTGACTCGCGAAGTCAGTTCCTGTTTACTCAAGTCTCGAGTGTTCATGTGAAAATCGCAGCATTCGTATTTTTATCTACTTTGTCACGTTTTTGCACATATTGTATCGCCCAACATCGCTATCGAATCAGCTGTATCTTATTACTTTAAACGAGCATAACCCGGGTGATTGAGCTAAGCTCGGTTTTTTTTAATTGTTTTATGGGTACTTAAATTTATTATTGGGTGTGTGAATATGACTCCGCCCCTTTTTGTCAAAATAAAACACATTTGTTCGCTTACAAAATTAAAAAAAAAAATTATTGAAAGTATGCTCCATCTGCAGCTACAACCTTCGCCCATCGTTCAGGTAGTTTTCGTATTCCTTGCTGGAAGAAGTCCTGGTCTTTTGAGCTTATCCAGTTGTCAATCCAAATTTTGATACTTTCACATGAAGTAAACTTTTCTCCAGTAAGGTCTGTCTGCATCGTCCGGAATAGGTGGTAATCCGAAGGAGCTATGTCTGGTGAATATGGCGGGTGGGGTAACACTTCCCAGTCCTGTCCCTCTAAATATCTTTTTACGACTTCTGCGGTATGCGGTTTGGCATTGTCATGCTGAAGAACTAATTTGTTATGTCTATTCACCCATTCTGGTCGTTTTTCTTCTATGGCTCGCTTCAAACGCATTAGTTGTCGTCGGTAAACTTCTCCATTAATAGTTTCAGAGGGTTTGAGCAACTCATAATATACAATACCTTTCTGATCCCACCAAATACAGAGCATGACCTTGGCACAGTGAATATTTATTTTTGGCTGTGATGGGCCTGGTTCGCCTGGTTTCACCCAAGCTTTTTTGCGTTTAGGATTTTCGTAGTGTATCCATTTTTCGTCTCCTGTGACTATCCGATGCAAAAATCCTTTTCTTTGCTGTCTTTGAAGCAGCATTTCACAAATGGTTTTCCGACGTTCCATGTCTCTTTCTTTTAAATCATGTGGAACCCAGTAACCGGCTTTTTGAATCATTCCCATCATTTGTAAACGCTTTGCAACAGTTGAACGATCAACATTTAATGCTGCAGCTAATTCTGATTGAGTTTGGCAAGAATCTTCCGCCAATAATGCTTCCAATTCAGCATCTTCAAATTTTTTTGGTGGTTTTCCATGTTCTTTATCCTCAGTACTAAAATCGTTATTTTGAAATCGTCGAAACCATTCCTTGCAAGTTGTATTAGACGGAGCATGCTCACCATAAATCTCCACAAGCAAACGATAAGTTTCCGCTGCAGTTTTCTTCGCAATAAAATAATGTAATAACACTTCCCGCAAATGACGTTTATTTGGAATAAAAACCGACATTTTCGAAAAGGTGAAAACAATTGTTGCTTACACTTCAACCAAATATCATAAAATGCGTTAGATAGCTGACATTCAGTACTATCGAATACAAGTATGGTCATTTATTAGTACACGTAAACAATACTAAAAACGACATCTGTTGAGAAAGGGCGGAGTCATATTCACACACCCAAATATATACGAATTAAATATTGATTAACACAATAATTACATTGTTACTATTGGATTTGAGCCAAACTTACATGGTTATACCACAAAAATATAGCCCTATATAAAATTATCAGAATAATCGAATAAAAAAAAGGTAATTTTGTAAAACAAAAATGCGTTTTAACAATAAATACGATTAAATGTAAACATAAACAGCAAAACTCAATCAAAACACAAATTTTATCCAATTCGTTAGAGCAGTTTCCGAGATAAATAAATAAATATTTAAACAAGAATTGTTCGTTAAAAATAATAAGAATATTGTATATTTATTTATTTATTTCGCGTAGTTCGGAAAATGCAAAAAAAATAAAAAAAAAACCAGCGAGGTTTGGTTTATATGTAACGTGCGGCAGATTCCAGATGTGGCAGTACCTCTCCGGACGAACTTGGCACTAGTTCTACTGCTACTGTTGGTTGCTCCTTTAGCACCCAGAGGGTACGTATAGGGAATAAAAGGGTACACACCTACGGACGCGAGCAACTGGACCCTGGATCTTCGCCATATAAATCTGTTATTTATGATTTATATGTCGCGGATATTAGGTTCAACAATGTTCACTTTAATTATGCTAATAAGCCGGTTTTAAGGTTTTGACACCAATATGAGAAAAAGTTACGTGCGCACAGAAACACACGTGCTCGCAGACACGTGAGACAACACGATCGAAGGTGCAAACATTATAAATAAATCATGACTGTATTTATGTTATGAATATTATTTAAATACTAGCTGCTGCCTGCTTTTATCCGCATAGTTCCCGTTCCCGTAGGAATACGGGGATAATTTTATTTTATTTTTTCGTCAATTTTCCAATGTTTTAATAGTTATTCTGCTATTCGGGACGGAGACAAATACAAGAAATCAAAAACCATGAAAATTGAGTTATAAGTGTACGAACAAACCCGACTTTGTTATATATATTGTATTAGTCTATGAAATATTTGTTTGTATTTTATCGTTTTGAGTTTTTACTTCTGTCGCCAGATTATATTATAGATTTATTATTATAGATAGAATAGATTATTAGATTATATTCTGTTTAATATAATATCGACGTCAAATACATTATTTCCATTCAATTGAAATGACGGCTTAGTTGGTGCCTGCCTGCCTTCGAAGCGAGGGGTCCCGGGTTCGATTCCCGGCCGGGGCATACTTTGTGTGGTGAGCATGAAAGTTTGTTCTCGGGCCTTGAGTGTTTGTCCTATGATTCTGTGTTTGTCCATGCCATCTGCGACAGGGAATCCTAGTGCAGAGGTATGAGTGTGTAAAAGTTTATTTTTAAAAAAAAAGTCTTTAAAAATTACTAGGAAACGTCACTTTTTTTTATAAATATGTATACTAACAAGATCATGCGTTCTTATTAGTAACTTTCCTATCCTACTAAGTCTAACGATTGTTCAAATCCAACCCAAGTATCCATGTTCTTTAACAACCAAGAAACCCTTAACTAAGGGATTACTTTCTTTCCGCGAGCATGTTCCTGTTCTCAAACAATATTATAATGTTTATAGTCTATGTATACATCTTGTCCTTCCATTAGGGGTTTCTGCTTGTTCTTCCATGGAAGGTCAGATAAAGTTTGAACAAGCGCTAAGCTAATTCTCTTTTGAACAAATATGTACCTAATCTTGTTGGTACATATTTATTTTACAAAAGTGACGACTCCAATTATTTTTTTATGAATTCAACGTAAGTATCTAAATTATTATGACTTTGATTATTTTTGTCTACTTGGCCACGAGTTTTGTCTACTTTTAGTAGCAGTAGAACTTGTACAAAGTTCCCCCGGGAAGTACTGCTTAGTAATCTGGTTCCGGTGGAAGGGTATGGGTGCCGGCTCAATCACATGCGCCCGTCACGTAACATCCCGTTACGTGACGGGCGCAACGGGGTACCACTTGTGTCTTCTTAACTGTGTGTAATACTTCGGTCGGGGAAGATTGCTGTTGTTATGGGCGGAGGTAGCCACTTAACAAAGGTGGGCCTTCAGGACTCCCTGGTTACCTAGATTATAGAAAAAAACTACACGAGTTTTATACTATCTACTATCTACCCTGACTCAGCATATCATGGATGATCAAATATATTTTTAACATTCATTGCCACCAATTATTATCTATTTCAAGCGAATGAGTTTTTGTTTCATTTCACAAAAAATAACGACTATATATTACAAATAGAAATAACCTAACGGTTTTTGTAGCGCGCAAGTTTTTATCATGCCACAATCATCTGTTTGCTGCAAAAGGTGTCAGAGATTAAGCACACAAGAACCAGTAAATTGTGATTGAATGGGCTTTGATCTACCACGGGAGCCCTATCCGGATTAGTGGTTGTTACATGTCTTAAGAAATTTTGGTTCTAAGACATTTTTATTTTATTTATTAGGGACAAAAAACAAAACAGTGTAAAGGATTAACTTAAAATGAAGTTACAGGTATTATTAGTACTGTAGCCTGCCACATTATCCGCAGATTACAAGATAAAATTAATGAGAACGTGCCACTAGAGACACTAAGCAGATTATAGTAAGTGTTATGACGGCTCCGTGGCTTAGTTGGTAGTAGCCCTGCCTTCGAAGCAAGGGGTCCCGGGTTCGATTCCCGGCCGGGGCACACTTTGTGTGGTGAGCACGAAGTTTGTTCTCGGGTCTTGGGTGTTTGTCTTGTGTTTCTGTGTTTGTCCATGCCATCTGCGACACAGGGAATCCAAGTGCAGAGGTATGAGTGTGTTAACGTTGTTTTTATAACATAAAAAAATATTATAACATGCCGGTTTCCTCAAGATGTTTTTTACAATTTTTAACAATTAGTTCATAGCTCACAGAATTAAAGTAAGTGTAACCGCAGTCAACATCCATCAAATTCAAAACATTAGGTATACAACAGCAAGAGCAAGAGCGTGGTGGCCCAGGGGCATAGACGCCGACTTTCAATCTGAAGGTTGCTGGTTCAAACCCAAACGTGCACCAATGAGATTTTCACTTGAAAAAATTTATGTGCGCAATACCACGTTCTCAAAACGGTGACAGAAAACATCATGAAGAAACCGGCATGTCTTAGAATCAAATTCGACGACATGTAACATCTACCAATCCGGATTGGGCTCCCGTGGTAGATCAGAGCCCATTCACTCTCAATTATCGAGAGTGGGCCGGTGTCCCTGCAGTGGGAACATTAGAGGCTGATACGGATACGGGAAACAAAAATGTCGCTGTAATATTTATCAAAGAAATATGTTTAGTCCTGGATGTGATACACATACACACACACACACACACACACACAAAAACTTTCGCCTTTATAACATTAGTGTGATTATATATTCTACTGCCTAGCCGTGCAGCTGCCTGCCTCGAAAGTGGGGGAAGGGGGGCGACCCTGACTCCGTGATGTAACGTTAACAATGCAAATGATTAATTATCTAAACAGTATTCTGATCAGCGCACGTGAATCTGATGACTTAAATCTGCTACGTGCGTAGAAAATTATTTGAGGACAAGAGTTGTTGCATCCGCCATTTTCCTATACATATTGTATTTCTAAGTAAAGACGGATAATTTATACGGCTTTGTAATAAATAAAAGTGCAATATTTTTGTAGTCTATAATTTTATTTACTACTGCGCCCCGCGGTTCAACCCGCTGTTTTCCGGGATCAAAGTTAGCCTAAATGTTAATCCAGGATATAAGCAATCCTGGTACCAAATTACAATACATCCAAATCCGTTGAATCCGTTGAAGCGTGAAGGTGGTACAAACATACACACACAACACATGTATACAAATTTTTGCCTTTTCATATATTAAATAAGATTAAAAATATTAAAACTTTCACAAGGCTAGGCAGTAGAATATTTAATCACACTGATATTATAACTGCGAACGTTTGTATGTGTGTGTGCGTGTGTGTTTGTAACTCCTTCACGTTTAAACGACTCAACGGATTTGGATGAAATTTAGGGTACTTTTTATCCCGCAAAATTACAGATAAAAGCGCAGGGCGCAGCGCAAGCCTTTAAAAAAACTGCAGTTTTCTCAAAGGTCAGCACGAATTTCTCTAGGGATTTGAAACATACTATAATTACGTTAATTATCCGGCCAAGCGGAAAATCTACACCCTGACACATCACTAGAATATCTGCTCATTTATTACATACTAGCGACCCGCCCCGGCTTCGCACGGTTTGTAAAGCATCAGTCTCAGAAACTACCCGTGCGAAGCCGGGGTGACTTGCTAGTGTATTATACATATAAACCTTCCTCTTGAATCACTCTATCTATAAAAAAAAACCGCATCAAAATCCGTTGCGTAGTTTTAAAGATTTAAGCATACATAGGGATATAGGGACAGAGAAAGCGACTTTGTTTTATACTATGTAGTGATACCTAGCTTACCTGTTTACTCTGCGCTTAGATCTAGGTCAATCGAATACTTACTAGTTAACAAACAATAACTTTGTTGCTAAAACTTTATAAAACAATATACATTTACACACTCATACCCCTGCACTAGGATTCCCTATGTCGCAGATGGCATAGACAAACACAGAAATATAATACGAACACCCAAGACCTGAGAACAAACTTCATGCGCACCACACAAAGTGTGCCACGGCCGGGAATCGAACCCGGGAATGCTTCGAAGGCAGGACTACTAACAACTATGCCACGGAGCTGTCAACCTCTATACTGACTAACCACAGCTCAGTTGGGAGTCTGTCTTCTGCTCTGTTTGTTTTCTTGGTATGTACACACACAAGAGAACTACAATAGTATTCTGTAACCTGGTTCTTATAGTACAAGCCCTTTGGGGCTAGATGGCGCTGTGTGAAATGAACATGAATATACAATATTACAATTTATTTTTTCACGAATAATTTCCAAATAAATGACAGAGACGGAGAAAAATATACATAAATATATAAAAACTATACACAGACATTATATATACATACCTACTTATAATATATATTTTAATAATATCATGTTCCGGTGGAAGGGTTTGGGTGGCAGTGAAATCTCATCCTCGTCTCGAGAGTCGCAGCGGAATGAATGCGACTCAGCGTTAGATCCAAATGTTATACTGAGTCGTATTACTATTGTCATGGGCGGGGGGCGCCACTTACCACCATGTGGACCCTCAGCTCGTTCCGTCATTAAATCACATTTTAAAAAAAACCTATCCAAGTCTTCATGAATGATCCTACAGTGATATTAATGAGCATCAGTATTGAAAACCTGTCCCTCTGGAAGTCGTTTCATAACGCAAAACATAATTGTTACAGTTATTGATCAAGATGGTGCCGCGGCCTGCCTGCTCCTCCCCCCCTACTGCTCTCATTCCCCAGTTCTACGCGGGGCGGAGCATCTTCATCACAGGAGCCACTGGGTTCATGGGCAAGGTAAGGCAGCCAAGAAAAAACGTTTAAACATTCATGTCCCATACTATACTATACATATGTCATACACTAGGGTTCTGTGCCGCTGATGTCATGGACCAGGAGTTCAATTGTTCGCATTAGGTAGGGTAGAACCCTATAGTATCCCTACGTGTACCCCCTGGGTGGTGCCAAAGGAGCAACTAAAAGTAGCAGTTGAACTAGTGCCAAGTTCGTCCGGAGAAGTACTGCCTCCCACATCTGGTAATCTGTCGCCAAGATTGTATTGCTGTGTTCCGGTGGAAGGGTGTGGGCGCCGGTGAAATCACAGGCGCATGAACGGGATGCGACGTAGGTAGAATGTCTGTTGTTATGGATGGAGGTACTTACCATCAGGTGGACCCTCAGCTCGTCCTGTAAAAAACAGCAACACGGAAACATAAGACAAACACCCAAGACCCGAGAATAAACTTTATGCTCGTCGCACAAGTCTGTCCTGGCCGAGAATCGAACTCGGGAACTCGCATCGAAGGTAGGGCTACTAGCTACTAAGCTACGGAGCCTTCTAATAAAATAGATTGAGCTGAAATATTCGCTGATTCCATACAGCCCCTGTTGTTACCACTGCGGGACCGGCCTACTCTCGACAATTGAGAGTGAATGGGCTTTCATTTACCAGAAGCCCTTCAGATTGAAAGTCGGCGTCTGTGCCAATAAGCCACCATGATTGGATGATGCGTAAAGAAATATTTTTTTCACATAGTCACCTAAAGAAACATGCCTGCCACAAACTTTTTTTTTTGAGATTTGAATATAAGTGTGATTACGTTTCAGGTGCTGATCGAGCGCCTTCTGTGGACATGTCCTGACGTCGGGCACTTGTATCTGCTGATGCGAGAGAAGAAAGATGTGCCGCCGGAGAAGAGATTGGCAAAATTGAAAGAGTCGCAGGTCAGTACATCTCTTACTGAGAGAAAACTCAAACTCATTTAGAGGCTACTTATAAAGAACAAAAATGTAAAAATTACAATAGAAAATTGCCAAGAACACTGGCTGCATTCCCGCGTTGGACGGCCACAGATAATCTTTGGGCGAGGTACGAGCCAGCCTTCTTGTCCTTTAAATCTCAAGTATCATTTGGACTCGTCAAATTTCAATGATACACCCAAGTGAACATACTCATGAGCTTATAACGTGTCACAGGAGCTTTTTAGGCACATTACATTTATACAGATGTGTTAAAATAGTGAGTTTTCATGATTAGCTAGTCTTATTTCTTAAGATTACCTCTGTTCCAACCCTCCAGCAGTCTAATTGATCGTAATTTGTATATTGGAACTGTATTTTCAAACGCGGGGTTATGTATCAATTCGGTAGTATTTCTTTTTAATTTGGCATCTCAGAAGTTATTTTTCATTAAAATTTATGATTTCAGATTGTTGTATAGATTTTTTTTCTAAATTAATCGTTTTTAATTACATTTTGATACGTAGAACCAGTGATCAGTTATTTTTTACTTCTTTTAAAGTTGAAATTGATGAAAGTTCGAGAACAAAATTGGCTACTTGAAGCAATAATGCTACGCAGACGAATTCGAAGCAAAAACTAGTTTTCTACTATGTGCTTGAATGGGAATAATTATTATTGTCTCCAGGTGTTCGACGTGGTCCGCGAGCACTGCCCCCACCAGCTGGAGAAGTTGTCCATCGTGGCCGGAGACACCTCGCAGCCCAACCTCGGCATGGACGCGCATTGTATCGCACAGCTGCGGGAGGTGAGGTGCCTTTCAACTGACTCCCAAACGAGGAGTGTTTAAATATTTTAGTTCCGTATATGTTTCTCTATCATAAGAGTCTCTCTATCATAAGAGAGTGACGGATAGAGAGACAATACAACAAACGTGATATTTGTTCTATTTTTGCCGATTATTATTTTTGCACTTGGCTGGGTTTTTGCCAATTTTTTTTTCCTGGTTCTTAAGAAAAATCTTGTATTGATTCCTCGGAGATCAACGAAAATATGAAACTTTTATTAAATGTTTATGTCAAGGAGGAAAATTGGAAAAGTTAATTATATGTGCAAACAAAGGCAAGCGGTCCCGGGGAGATCTATGTTTGAGACATTAGTCCGGATGGCCACAGACAGAAACCGATGGAGACGAGTCACGAACACAATTGTGCAAAAAATTAGCCAGCGCTAACTACGTGCTTCTAAAGCTAAGAGGGGTCCTTAGTGGGAGCTCACTTCTCTCTGTGTACTATGCATACGTGCACTCTTTAATTAGTTACGCTATAACTGTCTGGGGTAACAGCGTTGATCTGTATAAAGTATTAGTATGCCAAAAACGAGCCATTCGGATATTATGTGGACTGAAGAGAAGAACTTCAGCTAGAGAATATTTTGTAAAACATAAAATTATGACTGTAGTTTCATTTTATATATATAGAAGTCTTCTTGAAATTCACGAAAATAAAAGTAATTATTTAAAAAACTTGGACGTGCACAATTATAATCTAAGAAACAAAGAAAAGCTGTATCTCCCAAAAGTTAAATTATCAAAGGTACAAAAACAGGGTACAAAAACATACAACAAAATTGCTATGTACAATAAATTACCATCGGACATATCTAATATCTCTTATTTCAAATCTTTTAAGAAAGTTATAAAAATATTTTTTACTAAAAATGCATTCTACTCTTTGAGCGAGTTTATGACCGCGAAATTAGAATACTCATTTTAATTTTTTTAGTTTATTATTATTAATTTAGGACATTACTATCATATTTATCTGTTGTATTTATTACTATTTTTTTTTTATTATCATTATTATTTTTTTTATAATCAATCATATCAATTTTAATTTATGAATTTATGTTTTTTAAGATTTAATTTGTGAAGTTATTGTTTTTTATGTGATTTTGTTATGTATTATATGACTTGCCTTGTGTAACGTACAATGTTATAAGGGTCAAATAAATAAATGAAATGAAATAAATGAAACATTCACTGTACATGGTGATCGCGATCTTCAGGCATGAAGGATCGACCAGAGAGATAAATGTTTATGAAAAAAAATTGCCGAAATTTAGCAATACATTTTTATTTATATAGATTGTGGGGGGTCCAGTTGCTCGCGTCCGTAGGTGTGTACCCTTTGATTCCCTACACGTACCCCCTGGGTGGTGCTAAAGGAGCAACCAAAAGTAGCAGTAGAACTTGTGCCAAGTTCGTCCGGAGAGGTACTGCCACCACATCTGGAATCTGCCGCCAAGCAGTAGTGCATTACTGTGTTCCGGTGAAATCACATGCGCATGAGACGTATCATCCCCGTCTCGGGTGATGGACGCAGCAGGATGAATGCGACTCAGTATAGATTTGGATCTCATACTGAGTCGCGTTACTGTTGTCATGGGCGAGGGTCACCACTTACCATCAGGTGGGCCCTCAGCTCGGTCCGTCACGCAATCACAAATAAAAAAAGATAACTTGATGTCGTGCAGGTATCCATGGTGTTCCACTCGGCGGCTACGTTGAAGTTCGACGAGTCCCTGGACGTGGCCATAGACCAGAACGTGCGCTCTGTGATGAGGCTGATGGACATCTGCGACAAACTGCCCAACATCGATGTGAGTTGGAATTTTATTTAATTATTGGGGTGTCTCATGAGTAATGTCGGTTTTCATATGTGAACATTCCTCCGCCTCAATTGAAACATGTCGTAACTTGTTAAGACTTGTCTCTAATTCTATGAAGAGTGCAATTGATTTACTTTCTGTTAATCATTCTCTCTTTGTTTATTGACGACGCAGTACGTTTTTATAAATAGTATGAAATGCGAATAATGTCTTAACAATACACGAATTTTTATATTTATATCCTATTATGATTTGTATATATTCTGGTATTTATTAAAAAAAATTAGGGATCCCTATTAAAACTTAATAATGTAAGGTGTAAAAAATTTGCCATAAAACGTCTGCCCAGCGGGAACTATTGATGACAGAACAAAAAAATGTTCAACAATATTAAAGAACATACAACTATTGTAGTTATGACACCATAACTACTTTTTCACATTTAAAAGTTGATAGAAATGGCGACCAAGATCAGGCCGTGTTGGACGCCAACATCTCTACATGTTTAAATGTAATGAAGATTTTTTCACGTTTTACTCAATATTTTGAATAGGACTCAGGTCGGTCGCTGCAGACAGAACCTGTGCAAATGGGGCATGCGAGACTCCACCTTAACTGTGTGCGATTTTGGAGCCCCAGTTCAGTCCATGTCCCATTTACTTGCATGTCCCCTGTGCCCTGCGACCTGCACATTGAATGATCTGTACCAAGCCACCAATAGAGCTGTTGAGGTGGCAAAATTTTATCCCGACATCATTTAGCTTGTAAGAAACATTGACACGATAAGAAGAAGAAGAATAGGTACAGTTTTTAATAATGATGTGATGATGTAGGCGTTCGTGCACGTGTCGACGGCGTACTGCAACGCGGAGCTGTCTGTGGTGGAGGAGCGCGTGTACCCTGCGCCTGCGCACGCGCCGCTGCAGCGCGCGCTGGCCTTCGCGGATGCCGCGCCCAAAGACCTCATGGCGGAGCTCACTCCTGGGTAAATAAGTTAAATAAATACTCGTCGTTATCTGGCCCCAAACTAAGCATAGCTTGTACTATGGGGACTGGATAACTGATAGAATAATTAAGTAGGTAGTAATTTTTTTACTCAGTGTAAGATCCAAACCTTATACTGAGTCGCATTACTGTAGTCATGGGCGGGGGTCGCCACTTACAACCAGGTGGGCCCTCAGCTCGTACATCATCACATTTTTTTTAAACTCCTGTTGGTTCCATAGATATTTCATTAAAATGGGTTGAATAGTTTGGTTAATAACTGCATCCAATTAAACAAATTTTCGTAATTTCCTGTGAATTTTTCTTCGCCCAGTGTATACCCTAAGGTCAAGAATTAAGGGATGAAATTATTTTAGTCGGTTTTTTGGGTTTTTTCACCATACTCTTGTATCTTAACCTATTCGCATTTCGTTGACAGGTACATAGCCCCCAAACCAAACACGTACACCTTCACGAAAGCGTTGGCCGAGAACGCGGTAGAAGAACACACCAGCAGAACATACCCTGTAGCCATCTTCAGACCTACCATAGGTAAGACCATAACCAAGCATGTACAAGTTTTTAAGGTTTTATTAAATGGCAGTATTTTAAAAATGGTATCCAATTTCGAATCTTTATTTATTTATTTATTATTATAAAGTCTAAAATATAACATTACAGAATTATCTAATGCGTTATACTAGAAATACACAATAAACATAAATTAAAACACAACGGAACATACATTAGTACAACAGATACATATAATATTAACATCTTAATATATATAAATCTCGTGTCACAATGTTTGTCCTCAATGGACTCCTAAACCACTTAACCGATTATAATAAAATTCGCACACCATGTGCAGTTCGATCCAACTTGAGAGATAGGATAGTTTAAATCTCAAATTATAGTCGCAATTTTAATTTATTGCTAATTATAATATCGTATGACAAAAACGTTAGCCACAGCAACGCGTGGCCCGGTCAGCTAGTAGAATATAATTTTGATTGATTCGTTGTCTAGTTTTATGATGGGATATTAGATAGCATATCAAAATTCAAGATGGCGGAATCAAAATGGAAGCTAAGCTAAACTTTTTCCGAACTACCTACGTAAAATTTTGAATTGTCGCTCCACTCCACGACATGCAAAATAACTTTTTATATCATTTCACATTTCAGTATTAATTAACAAGATGTATACGTAGACATGGAACGTTTTATTGTTTGTGTACAGGATCACGGTCGCGAAAGGAAAGTAATAATACCATTTGGGATTTCTTGCTTGTTCTTGCATGTTCATGATCTGTAGGTACCTACATATTTATTAAAAAAAAAGTGACGTTTCCAAGTACTTTTTTAAAGAATTCAATGGAAATAAAGTACTTTCACTTTGATTTCGGGAACCATAGACAAAGTCAAAATAGTTTACTTTTTTTACTTTTTTTTTTAAAGTCTAATTCGTCTTTCCCAGTCGTATCCGCCCTTCGTCACCCGTATCCTGGATGGATTGAGAACCTGAACGGCCCCAGCGGCGTGGTGGTGGGCGCTGGGAAAGGCCTTCTGCACGTGTTCTGCTGCCGGGACGCCGCCAGGGCCGACCTTCTGCCTGTGGACATCGCCATTGATACGCTGCTAGCTGTTGGATGGGAGACCGCTACAGTCAAGTAAGGCTTCATTATATGGCATAGTAAAACTGCCATTTTGATTTTAGATCGAAGCGACACCGTACATTGCAAAATAACAACTGACTGATTATAAAAAAAAAAAACAATTCGTTGCCCCCTTATTTTTCATCCTGTCAGTTAAAACAAGGAATAGTTAAAATCGGACCGCAATTGGCAAAGATGTAGAGTAAAAATCTAAAAAAAACTACAGCCTTTTTTTATCGGCTATTGTCTCTGTTTGGCAGGTCAGTTAAGTACAGATAAATAAATGTTATTCGCCTTTAGTGATATACCTTTTGATTTATTAAACGAGATGTTTCAAAATGTGTGACAATATTGAAAGGTTTTTCAATAATTTTCAGAAATCAGAATTCTAGTCACTTTTTTATACCATACTACGTAAAACTTGATAATTTGTTATTATTCGGGCAGCCCTAACCAGCGGTCACTGACCGCGCTCATCATTCCGCACTTTACGGACTAGCGACATTTTATGCTTCTTGAAGAATCTGAGTCATATTGCCGTTTGGGTGGCAGTAACCACTTTACATCAGGTGGTCTCTCGTGTCAGCTTATTTTCATGAAAACAATATTTGACGGTTGTATGTACTTACCATAGTCGTGGTTTTTGTTGGCTGTCAGTGTAGACGCGGTTTATCTTAAAATCAACATTTGCTCCACCTGTTTGAGATTACATTTACTTATACTAGATTATGTAACCTTGGTCATTTTATAGCGGATACATATTATAATACTGTACTAGTACCTATAGTTAGGTACCATATCTTTTTACATTAAACGAGCAATTCTTGTATTTTTATTTATTTCGCGTATCTCTGAAACGGGTCGAACAATTTGAATGAAATTTTGTGTTTAGAAACGGTTTTGCTGTTTAAGTTTACTTGTATAATTGTATTTCTTGTAAAAACGCATATTTTTACAAAGTAAAACGTTTTATTATAAACTAAGCTGAAATTTTAATACAGCGCCATCTCGTAAATTTTTGTGGTACTTGATTGGTAATCTACTGTTACTTCATAAATTTATAATTTCAGGTAAACACCATTTTACCATTCTACCACAATTACAATTAAAAAAAAAAAGCCAAGCCAAGCTCGATCCCCCGGGTACTTTTATTTATGGTTTCATACAGGGTTATCCTTTTCGTGTTCGTAAGTGGCCAACTCTAGTGTCGGATATTTCAAGACCGAAAGCCTCTAACATGGCTTATCAACTAATATAGCCGGGACATCTAAAGTAACCACCGAAGTACGGAAGCGCTCTGTTTAAATGTCACTAAACGGTCACCCATCCAATATCTGACCGGGCTGAAAGTTGCTTAACTTAGATAATCTTTAAAGAACAGTTAAGCAAGCTACCCGCGCTTCAGACAGCGTTACTATGTTAACACTGGACGATATTCGAAACGAAATTGCAATTGAATCAATAATGTAGTAATTACAAGGATTCTAATTATAAATATTCCTATACATATCACACAGCGCCATCTAGGGCCAAAATAAGCATAGCTTGTTTTGGGCCCTCGCTCCTCGCAATTTTTTAATGCCTTGTAGCTTTATTTATTAAAAATTGGAAACTGTGAAATAGCTTGTGACCTGTATTGTCCACAGCTCTCCAGAGGTGAAGGTGTACAACTGCAGCACCTACGAGAACCCGACCACCTGGAATAAATTCGAGAAGGGCCTGCGCGACGGGGTGCGGGCACACCCCCTGGACGACACTTTCTGGTACCCCTGGGGCACGGCCGTGGAGAACATGTGAGTTCATTCATTCATTTCGCGCTCGCAAAATCACGCGCGGATCATACACCCGTAAAAAATCTTTTAATTCGGGGTTTCTTGCTTGTTCTTCCCCAAGGAGGGTCGGACAGGGTTTGGCCAAGCGCTGAAGTTAGTATTAAGAAAGCATGTCCTTGTACATATTTATTACAAAAAAGTGACCTTTTTAAGTATTTTTTTAAGAATTCAACGGACATAAGGAATTTTGATTTTGACTTTGACATTCTCATTAATTCGTAAAAGATTCCGTTTTTTCATTTTCGTAAGGTCACGACAAAAATGTAAAAACTACCGACTTGGTATAATAGTAGGCTGATGATCTGCAAATGCCTGAACTGATCTTCATAAATTATACTTGAGAACTAACTCGACCACATCAATATTCAAATAGAAAAATCCGTGTCAAAATCGGTCCATTCACAGATACAAACTACAAACTTAAAACATTTTCGTCGAAGGTTAATATAGTTATGAGCGGATACAATACCCAACGTAAGGTGGAGTTTTTAAAACACCCTAAGTTTTTGTACCTGCGAGAATATACCTCATAATACCTTTGAACTAAAACTAGTTTATATTGTTTCAGATTCGCGCAGAAATCTTTAGAATTTTTATTTCAAACACTGCCGCTGCATTTAGCTGAGTATACAGCGAGATTGCTCGGAATTAAAACCAGGTATAATTTCCTATCATATTCCTCATTCCGATATAAGTTTTACTACTATTAATTTCGCAGCTAAAAATGCCTACTAATATATGCTCCGGAAATGTAATAGGTATGCTGCGTAGAACGGAACGCGTTTAGGGATACCACTATTAATTATATTCTACCATTTTATTTGTATTTGTTTCGGTCACTCTCAGAAGTACCTGTTAGTAGATAGTAGCTTCATTTCCTGCAAATTATAATACACGTAGTTTTACTAAGGCAATAAAGCCGAATAAATTAGATTCAATAATTCTATAATTAAAAGCATCGTATGTTTTCAGATTGAGCCTAATAACAATTAGCCAGCGATTAGTGGCAATGAATGAGGTGCTCCGTTTCTTTTCGCTACGAGAGTGGCGATTCAAAACGGACAATGTACGACGACTACGAGAAAAGCTTTCGCCACAAGACGCAGCCATTTACAACTTAGATCCACACAGTATTAAGTAAGAAAACATATTTAGTACAATTGAAACTTGGCATGAGGTTATAAACGAGTAATAATATTGGTGAACATCGCCATCAACGCAAGTACATAATTACTGAGGATATTCAGATAGATAGATAGATAACACTTTATTGCACACCAAAAAGATAACAATAGCTTAAAACTAGAAATCTTAAATAATAAAAAGTTGACACAATGGGCGGTCTTATCGTTATAAAGCGATCTCTTACAGACAACCTTTGGATGGTCAAGAAGTATTAGAAATGAGAAGGCAAGATGTA
Source organism: Aplocera efformata (assembly GCA_921293045.1). Taxonomy (NCBI): domain Eukaryota; kingdom Metazoa; phylum Arthropoda; class Insecta; order Lepidoptera; family Geometridae; genus Aplocera; species Aplocera efformata. The sequence goes on along the minus strand of OV121067.1, from coordinate 4,795,394 downwards.
TGATCACGGTTACACAATATTGCCATGTTAATTGGATGAAAAAAATCACTTGAAGTACTTTTAATCGATTATTAACAATTGCTTTATTTTAATAATTTGCAGTTGGGACGATCATTTCTCCAACTTTGTCAAGGGCACAAGGAAATACTTGCTGAAGGAAAAGGACCAAGACATGGAAAAGGCAAGACGACACCTGCGCAAGTGAGTAGCTAACTAATATTTTTTTTAATTTTACAATCAGTTTGTATTTAGTGAGTTTATAAAAATAACCTATATATTTATTTACCTTTATCGGGAAATTTAATATAGGCGGTTTCATTTTGTTGAAACTGATCCTGACCTGCAACCTGAATATAAATAAACACAGTCACCAATCATAATTATTTTGTTACACTCATACTACTGGATGTGGAAATAAAGAGGCTTATTATTATTATTATACTCATACCTCTATGCTCTCTATTGAGCGGATCACAAGTGGTATGAGTGCAACACATACCTCAATTAAGCCTCAAAAACAAACTTGGAGTTTGTTCATCACTTAAAGCTTTGCCCCGGCCGAGGATCTAACCCAAGTGGCCTCGCTTCAGAGGGCTACGGCCAACCTAGATCCATAGCCGTTAACACTAAGCTCTTTCAGGAAAATTCCTCGGTTCGATCATAATTACATTTTCTTATTCTACATTATATGTTTCAGAATGAAATTCGTCCACAACACCATATTGTTCTTCGTCCTGATACTCCTCTGCCGCATCGCTCTACATAATCCAGTTGTAAAAACTATAGTGTATGGAACACTAAGATTGCTATTTGGATTATTTACTGCCATCAGTGTTGTCACTTCAAAAATATCTTTTAGTTAATTTTTCTAATGAGGGCTTGGCAATTCAGTCCCACGAAGCTCGATAAAAGCCACTAATAAAATAAGTGAAAATTTAATCTCGTATTCTTCGTTTTGTCTTTTGTGAAACAAAAGTTTAACGATTCAAAGTTATAATATTATATAATATATTATCAAAAAATATAATATATTATCATGAACGGAGATAATAATGAAAACACTATGATCATTGACGCTTAATCCAACCATTACCTTCATCTATTGTCAAATATTATAAAAAATCTGAAAGCAGCCGTGGAAAGCCCTCATTTTATTGTAAAACCGACATGTATTTTAGGTTTAAGTAAATGTATGCCGTCCATCTTTTTTATTGAAAGTATCTACTATATTTATGTTAAGGTTAAATGGTGAAACTTATCATCATAGATTAAGGTTCCTAAATAAAACAAAGCAATATACTTGAATACCAACTATTTCCATATTTTGAAATAATTTCTTTGTAACATTATAAATAAAATATAATCAAATTATTGTAGCAATATATTTTAAAATAATCCGCATAGTTTTTTGTACTCATAATATTATGCTTACATACATAGATCCACATAATATGCTTATTTAAGACTTACATAATAGCTGGATTAAAAAGAAACTTGGATATGAAGATATTTTAGGATTTTGTAACACTTATAGCTGATGTTGCCAAGTATTTTATATATATCATTGAAATATACTAAGTACGGCATATTAATAAACAAAAAAATGAGTGTGTGTTACTTTTGTAATGTAAAGGCAATGCTAAGGTCTGGGACGTAATAAGGCTCGTAGACCACATTGATGTGTAAACTATTATTTATTATAGGTTTAATATACTGATATCCATTCTTGACTTAGTGTCTAGCCATTTTGAGTATAAACTCCTAAACACAGGCATCTGAAACTTTGTGAATATTATTTAGTCAGTCTGAATAATTGATTTTGTATTGCTACTTAGCATCTTAAGAATTAGAGTAATTTGAACTTCAGTATTGATGTATCTAATGAATAGATCCAGTTTTGTCTAAGGGCAGGAAACGTTTGTGATATTTATATGAATTGTATTTAATGTTTTTAATGTGTATGGCTTATTTAAAATTGTAGGTATATAACTTAATGTTGATACTTATTTTATTTATGGCCTGGTACATGGTAAGCTTTAATCATTTAATAAAAATGAGTAAGTATTATAATTTTGGTGTATCATTATCAGATAATATCAATTTATTGAGATACGTACACTAGTAAAAAATAAATAGATATAAATAAACTGTGCACTTCTTTTATTTTACTTCATGTCGTTATTATGTTTACCTTAACGATAGCTATATATTTTCTTCCTGTGATATAATAATGAATACGATGGATACAACCATTCACTCAATATACACTTCACTCACACGCATATTAGGTATTTTTAGGATAGAGAAAGAGCTCTATACTCAATATAAACAGAACAGATCCTTTTTCAAATTGTCGATTATAAGGCATATTGAAGCTCTGCTGAAAGAAGCAAGTGGCCTGTATGTGCCGGAAAATTCCATCTCCTGAAGCCTCCGTCCATGGTTAAAATAGTAGGATTTTAAATCATGCTACAGGCTGCAGTTGAGATAGTTTTAGTTTAATGGTAGAATTAATATTGTACCATTCTTCTTCTATATAGCTTTATTCTATTTATGGGTGTGTGAATATGACTCCGCCCCTTTTTGTCAAAATAAAACACATTTTGTTCGCTTACAAAATTAAAAAAAAAATTATTGAAAGTATGCTCCATCTGCAGCTACAACCTTCGCCCATCGTTCAGGTAGTTTTCGTATTCCTTGCTGGAAGAAGTCCTGGTCTTTTGAGCTTATCCAGTTGTCAATCCAAATTTTGATACTTTCACATGAAGTAAACTTTTCTCCAGTAAGGTCTGTCTGCATCGTCCGGAATAGGTGGTAATCCGAAGGAGCTATGTCTGGTGAATATGGCGGGTGGGGTAACACTTCCCAGTCCTGTCCCTCTAAATATCTTTTTACGACTTCTGCGGTATGCGGTTTGGCATTGTCATGCTGAAGAACTAATTTGTTATGTCTATTCATTTTTGAATCTTTCCCATCATTTGTAAACGCTTTGCAACAGTTGAACGATCAACATTTAATGCTGCAGCTAATTCTGATTGAGTTCGGCAAGAATCTTCCGCCAATAATGCTTCCAATTCAGCATCTTCAAATTTTTTTTGTGGTTTTCCATGTTCTTTATCCTCAGTACTAAAATCGTTATTTTGAAATCGTCGAAACCATTCCTTGCAAGTTGTTTTAGACGGAGCATGCTCACCATAAATCTCCACAAGCAAACGATAAGTTTCCGCTGCAGTTTTCTTCGCAATAAAATAATGTAATAACACTTCCCGCAAATGACGTTTATTTGGAATAAAATCCGACATTTTCGAAAAGGTGAAAACAATTGTTGCTTACACTTCAACCAAATATCATAAAATGCGTTAGATAGCTTACATTCAGTACTATCGAATACAAGTATGGTCATTTATTAGTACACGTAAACAATACTAAAAACGACATCTGTTGAGAAAGGGCGGAGTCATATTCACACACCCAATACCATTATACTAAAACCATTTTATCTGTCACTGTCAATGTCAATCCAAACCAAACAAACGTCAAAATCAAAGGCAAGTTGCTCTACGCCAGGTAAAAATGTATTCGGCGATTTTCATCTGACAAAATGTTTAACAAAGTGATCCAACGTGCTTTAAAATTCCGCCTGAAAAAGAACTATCCAACTAATATATACGATTTATCACGGGGCTCTGCGATCGCGATCAGGCGACCGTATTCCGATGAGGTTCGTCGAGCCCAGTCGCAGAGTATTGCGGCGCCGGGACCCACTATATTCGACAAGATTCTATCAAAAGAAATTAAAGCTGATATTATTTACGAGGATGACATGTGCATCGCGTTCAACGATATATCCCCTCAAGCGCCGGTGCATTTTCTCGTCATACCAAAACGCAGAATCCCTAGACTGCAAGATGCCGAGACGAAAGACGCAGAGGTAAGGTTCATCAGTTATTGACGGCTCCATAGCCTATTTAGTAGTCGCGGGCTTGACAGGTGGGTCAAACTTTGTGTGGTGAGCATGTTTGGTATTGGGTCTTGGGTGTTTGTGTTGTACGGTGTGTCCATACCCCCTGGCGGCTTAGAAAATTCTAGTTCAGGGCTTTGAGTGTTTAAGCATAAGTACACTACTTAATTTGAAGGTTCTCCAACTGCAATGACTATGAAATGACTGTGACCTTGGATGGTAGGAATTTTAAGTTTACGGGCAGTATTAAGTCTTTGATTTCTTATGAGAAAGTTTGACATGCTGATTGCTAAAATGACAGACTTATTGACCTTGGTGAGACCCCCTCCAGGTCAATGAAATCCAGGATAATATTCTATCAATGATAGTTTTGCATTTGCTACCTTTGAAATTAAATGGTGAGTATTTTTATTAATAGACATTTAGTTTTTGGGGGTGGACATTGCATAGAGCTCTCCTATGCAGCATGCCAGTGCAGGCTCACTCACCCCCACCCAGAATTATAATTACAGATATTCTATGTAAATTTCAACCACATATCTATTATGGTGCAAAAGTAACAGCCTCTCTCCGACCCATAATGGGCCCGGATACTGCTGTTACTTTTGAACCATTGACAGATAGACATCATAGTATGCTTAAGTTATAGGGTTACCTTCATCCTTTGACTCTAGGGCTTGTAATATAAAGAAATGGGAAGTTGATAAATATTAATGGATATTTTGCAACACTAGCTAGCCCCAGATTACAGATACAATACTTATATAGTAAAAATTTTTAGGCACAATATATGTACATATTAAAAGTCAGTTTTTATATTTTAGGTCGTTGTATAATTTAAGTTTATTTATGTTTCATCCTAACTAACTAGCAAGGGGAAGACAACCCCGAAGAAAATAAAATAACAAAACTCACCATGGAAGCAAGACTAAAAGAGAATCTACCCCAGGAGGGTACCAGCAAAGCTGGAGAATCCCTCTCTGAGCAAAACTCAGACTGCCCCACGTATTCTGGGGGGGGCAAAGTATTGCAGCCCAAGGAACCGACACAACCAGAAAAATCAAAAACTCTAACCCAACAAATCTTTCACCCTGGGCTTTTCAATCGACCGCGATCGGCCAGCCTTAGTGATACCTCTCAAAAGAACATTGAAAAATAAGCCAAAACTGCCATTGAGGAAAGAAACAGACTATGGAGCCCCACAGTACCATGGCAAAGAGTGCCACAAAATAATAAAAAAAGAAATCAATCTCCTGATGAAAAGGAGACAAAAATGAACCAAGCAAAAAGAACACAAAGAAGGGAACAAGTGCTTAATAAGCACAGAGGAATAAATAATAAGGAACCAAACCCATCGCCAGAACTAGACACATCCAACAGATTTTCAATGCTAGACGTAGAAGATGATCTAGAAGAAGACCAACCTACAGTCAAAAAAATACCAAAACCTCCACCAATCATACTATTGTATATGGTGTTGAGGACTTGGAGAAACTAACCCAACTTATTGAAGAAGTAATAGAAAAATGTGACTATACCTATAAAATAGTATCCAAAAACCAACTGATTATCTCTTCAAATACAGTTGACAAATACAAAGCTTTAATAGAACACATTAGAAGTAAAGGGCTAATAGGACATACATTCACTCGTAAAGACCAAAAATGTATGAGAATTGTCATCAAACACCTACACTTCAGCACACCAAAAGAGGCTATTATTGACGCTGTCGAAAAAACGGAATAAAGTCCAAGGCGAAATTGTTACAGCTCGGAAAAAAGGAACCAAAGAGCCCCTTAATACATTCTTTGTCAACATTGTACCCCATGACAATAATATACGGGTCAAAGAAATAAATGTTATATATAATCAAAGGGTGATAATAGAAGATCCTAAGAGGAGAGCAGCTGTCGTACAATGTACAAGATGTCAACAATATGGGCATACCAAAAATAATTGTATGCGACCACACAGGTGTGTTAAATGCGCTGGTGCATCTACTATGTGCACAATAGATGATAATACACCAGCAGTGTGTACTCTCTGCTCAGGAAGTCACCCTGCTAGTTACAAGGGATGCCAAGTTTACAGGGAAATTCTTGCAAGAAAGCAAATAGGCAAAGGCATACAGCAACCTAGAACAAAAACCATCTGGGTTCAACCTAAGAATATGACTTCTGTAACATACAGGGCACCAGCAGATGCAACTACCAAACCTGTAACTGAGAAGGCACCTCCAAGTGCTCAGCCAAAAAGAAATCACCTGACGGTAATGGAAAGCCTGCAATTATATAGCGGAGCAGTCAAAGGATTTAACAATGAGAACACAGATCAGAATGATCTTACAGAACATCACAAAGCTAACACACATGTCAAGGACAAAGCACAGAAAATGATAATACAGCCAACACAAAACGTTAATGATACAGAACCACAAAGAAAAAGAACACAAATAAGACGACACGTTGACCAGTCTGAGTCACAAAGAACACATAGAGAAATAGAAATGGAAAGCTCCCACAAGAACAGAGACAATCTAGAGACACTTATTATAAAACAAACGGAAAGAATAGAGCAACTCCTAACGCAATTTAGCACACTGATGAACCTCATCATGCAACTCATCAGTAAATTGTCATAATGCTCTCGTTACGTATCGCCACCTGGAATATCAATGGTCTAACGCCAAATAAACAAGAACTAGAAATACTTCTTAAAGTAAACAACGTTGATATAGCCTTAATATCTGAGACCCATCTTAATGATCGTAAGAATTTCAATATCGATAACTACTGCGTGTATACTACCAATCACCCGGACTCGACATCTCACGGAGGGTCAGCAGTCATTATAAAAACCAATATAAGCCATCACCTCCATAGCGAGTTTAAACAGGACTGGATGCAGGCCACAACAGTTACCATAAAAGAAAAAATGGGAGCAATTAACATAAGTGCAGTTTACTGCCCCCCAAAATACAACGTGAAAAAGCACATGTTCGAGAACTATTTCAACAGCCTTGGGAACAGATACATTTCCGGTGGAGACTGGAACTGTAAGCATACGCATTGGGGTTCAAGACTAACAACAACACGGGGGCGTGAACTCAAGAAATGTATTGACAGCTACAGACTGATACCAATAACAACTTGTGAACCAACATACTGGCCAACTGACACAAATAGAACACCAGATCTCCTTGATTTCTTCATTGTGAAGGGCCTCTCTAACACATACTTCGCCGTAGAGTCATCACTAGACACTATATCTGACCATTCACCAGTGATAGCAACGTTTAGCGTATCAGCGATACATAGAGCACAAAGACTGACCCTATATAATCATAAAACGGATTGGCAAGCTTTTGAAGACTACTTGGACAAAGAAATCGAACTTAAAGTAAAATTAAAAACCGAAGAAGACATCGATGAAGCGACGTTCTACATCACAAACCTGATACAAAAAGCTGCCTGGCTGTCTACACCATCGCTTAGCAACACATACCAAGGAAACAACATACCTCTTGAAATACGTAAAAAGCTGGAACAGAAACGTAAGGCACGCAGACGTTTACAGACAACGAGATCCAAAACAGATAGAGTTGAATTCAATCGAGCTTCACGGGAACTCAAAGAGCTAATTAGCGAAAATCATAATACTACTTTCCAAGAAAAATTATCTACACTCTCTGCTTACAAAAAAGATAACTATTCCTTATGGAAAATAACCAAAGACTTTAAAAGACCGCAAAACTTTGTCCCGCCCCTAAAATCATCAGATACGTGGGCCAGAAGTGGAACTGAAAAAGCCGAAGTTTTTGCAAAACACCTTAGTGAAGTGTTCACTCCAAACCCATCGAACATGGTAGAGTTTGAGAAAGAAATAGACATAATGATTAACAGTGACCAGCAACTATCCCCACCACTGCCACTTGTAACTCCAAAAGAACTTGCACGCACAATCCTATATTTAGAAAACAAGAAAGCACCTGGATTCGATCTAATAACCAGTGAAGTTCTGAAACAGCTTCCTAAAAAAGTTATAGTGTTCCTTACAATGCTATTCAATGCTGTAATTAGAATACAATACTTCCCAAAATTATGGAAAATATCACTAATATGCATGATTGTAAAACCGGGAAAGCCGCCTACAGAACCCAGCTCATACAGGCCAATAAGTCTGCTTCCAATCTTGTCCAAAGTGTTTGAAAAAATCCTATTATACAGACTTAAGCCAATCTTGGAGGAAAAGCAGATAATACCTGACCATCAATTCGGGTTCAGAGAAAAACACGCAACCGTAGAACAGGTCCATCGTGTGGTCCATACAATCAGGCAGTCACTAGAGAAAAAAGAATATTGCTCAGGAGTATTCTTGGATATACAACAAGCATTTGACAAGGTATGGCACAAAGGACTTCTGTATAAACTGAAAACCATGCTGCCAAATGCCTTCTTTATGATCCTTAAATCATATTTAAATGAAAGAAAATTTCAAGTGAAGCTTGGAGAAGATATCTCAAACATCTATACTGTTAATGCCTCAGTCCCACAGGGCTCTGTACTCGGCCCCGTACTGTACTCCATATATACGGCAGACTTACCTGAAACAGATAAAGTAATGACAGCAACGTACGCGGACGATACTGCATGCCTTGCTAGTGATAAAGACCCAGCCAGTGCATCTCTGAAACTGCAGGAACAACTTAATAAAATAGATGAATGGTTGCAAAAGTGGAGAATAAAACCAAATGTATCGAAATCAACACACGTAACGTTCACACTCAAGAACGGCAACTGCATGCCTGTTACCATGGAAAAGAAACCTCTACCCACCAACAATAGCGTAAAATATCTAGGCTTGCACTTGGATAGACGACTTACTTGGGCTAACCACATTAAAGCAAAGAAAAAAGAAGCAACTCTACAGTTGCGAAGCTACTCCTGGCTGATGGGACGCCAATCTCATCTGTCTCTTAGCAATAAAGTATTGGTGTACAAAGCCATTATAAAACCCATCTGGACTTACGGAATTGAACTCTGGGGATCTGCCAGCAACTCCAACATTGAAATTTTGCAAAGGTTTCAAAATATTGCACTGAGAACAATATCGAGTGCACACTGGTTTGTGAGAAACTCAGAAATACACGAATACTTAGATATACCAACTGTAAAAGAAGAAGTCAGCAAATGTAGCAAGAGATACAAAGAAAGGCTTAATAATCATACCAACATACTGGCAAAGAACCTACTAAACTCTAAAATGGACAAAACGCGCCTAAAAAGATGGCAAATATTGAACCTGGATCAGAGAAATTAATTGTCAATATTTCTATAATAAGAACGGTGATGCTTAATGGAGCATCACTAATAAAACTACACACACTGATCGCATCTGATTATGGCTAGAAAAGCCGATTGCAGATAACTTATAAAACAAAAAAAAAAAAAAAAAAAAATGTTTCATCCTACATACACCCAGACACATAAACATCTATTTGGTACACAAGTGAGTGGGAATTGAAGCCACAACATACATAGCAGACGTAAAAAAAAAATTTAATGATATTTATTTATTGATTATTGATTGGTTACATTATGAAAGGGTTACATTTCGTGTGTTAAAATGTGTGTTTTTATTTGACATATCTCTGTGCATGTAACGTGCCTAAGGAGCTCCTGTGACACGTTATATGCTCACAATATGTTTACTTGTGTGTGTAAATTTTGATATGCCCAAATGATACTCAAAATCTGAAGCAATAAATAAGTTTGTTCTAAAACTTGCTGGATACAACAGACTCATTTGAAATAGCCTCTAGCATTCCACACCTATCTCACATTGGTAATCTTATCAGTATTCCAACATTAGTCAACAGTGATAATTTGCTAATTAAAATGTCAGCCTAATTGCTGTATAATGTAAATTGGTATTACCTTGCAGATGCTACATTGTATGTTATCTTTAGGCATTCATGTTGTCTGGCGAGATCTCTGTGATAACGAACACACCTTAATGAACTATCTTGTTTAATTTTACTCTGCCACAATCAAATCTAATCATGTGACAATTTAATTATGAGATTGACTCGAAAGATTCATGACCAAATTAATGACAATTTTAATTTAACGACCTACATCATAATACCTTTTAAAAAATGACAGGAAAGCAAAATACGCAATCTCGTTTACTTGAATGACATGTTATTTGGATTTATCAACCTAACTGTTTAATTGACTTTGATAAAATTTGTATGGTTTTGATTTGAACTGAATTTTTTTCAAGTGGGTTGATTGACAGGTTTCAAATAAAAAAAAGATTCCTATTTTATTCCCTCCTTTGGTTTGGTATTCTATTGAAAAGTAAATATACTTGTGCACGTGTGTAGAGCCACAGAAGACACCGGCCTACTCTCGATGATTGAGTGTGAATAGCCACGGGAGCCCAATCCAAAATGGTAAATGTCACATGTCTTAGAATTTTTAGTTCCAAGACATGCCGGTTTCCTCACAATGTTTTCTGTCACAGAACATTATATTGCGCACAAAAAATGAAAAACTCATTGGTGCACCCACGTTGACATAACATGTTTGAATTTCAGCTGCTAGGCCACTTGATGCTGGTGGCGAGATCTCTTGGGTCTGCGCGCGCGCCTTCCGGGTGGCGGCTCGTCGTGAACAACGGGCGAGACGGTGCACAGTCGGTGTACCACCTGCACCTCCACGTGATGGGGGGACGGCAGATGGGCTGGCCGCCTGGTTAACGAGGATCTGAGTTGAGTTAGGCGGGAGGGGAGAGGTGATTGTTGACCAACGGAATTAACTTAATGTTTAGTAGGGTTCGTGGGGAGGTTGTTTTGGGGGATAAGGGGGGGGTTAAAATTATTGGAGGTTGCTTATTGATTATCATAGAGAAGAAGCAGAGAACATTAGTAGTTTTGGAGTATTATAAATACTGGGGTGAAGAATGTACATCAAAATTATTAGATTATTATCTTGAAGGAAATTGTGCCTTGAATTTTATTATGCTTTTTTATACTCAGGGAGTCGAAATGTTTTGAAAATTTTCTGACCCATATATTACTCGAAAAATGACAAAGTGCATGATTTTTGTTTTGCAAAAATCTTTTCTACTTTACAGAGTTTAATCTGCTTTGGTTGATTTTGTCTGGACTATAATATTTTCTAGTCTCAGAACAAAGTGTAAAGCATAAAAATTACAGACCAGTGACGGAATTATTAATCAAAGCTAAGTAATTACTAGATTGTCATTTTTATCAAGCTTTGACTATAAATAATTGTAAGTGCTGTTCTCGTAGGTTGCTATTTAAGCAAGTCACACTAAAAATAATCTGCTTGACTTGAAAACATTTGAAAATATCAAAAGGTCGAAATCTAAGCAAAGATGGCTCACAACTCGAAAAATATTGCACAATTAATTTATTAAATATATAATTATAATAATATAAAAGATATATAATATATCTGTCACTAAGTGTCTTATTACAATTTCAGCCTATAATAATTTATTACCAAGTTGAAAGTAATATTATTATCTAAATCCACTGATTATTTGGACGGTGAGTCAAATAGGTGTTTATTAAAGTGTCATATCTAAGCCATTGGTTATAGTTAGTGCAATAATTCGGCCAAACTAGATGATAAGTATTTTATAATTTTATGGGAATGTCTCAAAACGCAATGCCACAGTTTGACATAATTCTGACAAACATTCTGTTATCGCTATTGTTGAAATTTAGGTACTGTTTAGGTATTTCCCCTTCTCTGTCCGTTGAAAGTGTTTGAAAGGTAAATAATAGAAATAATTTAAATACTGTTATAAATTAGACACCGGTTTTGATTCTGTTAGCAACAACAACAAACTTCTTCTTCTATATGGCTTTTTGTGTATTTAGCCACACAAATTCTGCCAGTGTCTGGTACAACAAACTTAACAAAAATCAAGTTTGACAGTTCTAAAGCTATTGCTGTCTCTTTTAGTTTGTAAGCAATGGAAAGTTACGGATGCCATAAGATTTGTTTGGTCTGACACCAACAGAATCAAACCCAATGTTTTGTGTGGTATCCATTTACTAGTTTGCTCTTATCTGTCAATCAAATGCCAGTTGCCAGTTGTCAAAATCCAGGGGGCGATTTTGTGTGTAATTGTGTTTCTTTTTTTGTTGAATGAAATTCCCTTTAAGTTGGAGAATTAAAAATGTCCTTTGTATGTAAGTACAATAATTGTACTTACTAATAAATTATTAAAACTTCAGAATGATATTCCAGTAATAGTTAGTAGCATAGAATTACTATTATTATTATTAACGAGAAATAAAAAATAGTTTTATTAATAATGTTATTTAAAATATTATTAAATTATTCATTTATTCTCAAATGGTATAATTATTACAAAACTCATTTGCTTACCTCAATAGTTATTAGTATTATTTTGTTTTTAGTCCGCTGTTATGTTTTAAATAACATTTTTAGTAAGTAGTTACAAAAAGACTGATAGTTTATTTCACAACAAAATCGCTACCCTGAGGACTAGGATTCAAAATCTCAGATCAAAAATGTTTACACTAAAATGTTAATTGTAACCAAAAAATAACCAAAGTCAACATAGATTATATTATAATATTATTGATATTTTAATAATTGTTACAAAAAAATGATCTGAGATGATATTTAGAATCTCGTCAACTCATCAATCAATGACTGATATGATATGCATGCCAACAGCCAAACCCTATACTCAACTAACAGACGTCTGGAAAAAGATTGCCATAGCAACATTATCATGTCAAAACTTATTTGGAAATTTCAAATAACAATATCGCTATGGTAGTTGCCAGCAATAAATTAGGACTAAAAATTGTTTTCATGTTGTGATTATATTTTGCTCGGCTGAAATTTTCCTCGACAGATACAGACAGTCAGTTGTGACTATTAATACCAGTGTAGTGGATGATCTAGTCAGAATTAATGCAGTGGAACTTGTGTTGACTGTGAATATGTACCAAACTGTGGTATTTTGGATGTAAATACATTTTTTGACCGAGGAAATTCAAACCAGGGATGATTACAGATCATTAGAACCTCCAGCTGATCAATACATGGATCATGATAGATCATGGATCATTGATCGTTCATTTGGATTAAAAATGGCCGTCGTTCATTGGTCAATGGGAAACCAACGATATAAATTACTTTGTGTACGAAAATGTATTTGCATCCGCGTTTATAAATCCAGTTATATTTTGTTATCTTTAGTGGGTAGTTTGATTTTTTTTTCCAAGGCTCTTCTGTCTCTTACTTGTCATAATGGCATCAAAATGTGGAATTGCTATATTTACAACGTGAATGGAATCCTGAGTGTGGCCCAGTGGTACATGCCGGCTCGCAATCCAGCTACCGTTGGCATGTACCACTAAAATACCCTATTGATGGATTGAATTATTTCCGCGAGCATGATCCTGTTCACAGACAAATAAAATAACTATAAAACCTGCCAATGTCAGATTGAAAGTTGCCTGTACCGCTGGGCCACGGTCTCTTTATTGTTGTTATGTTAATATTCTTGTTGAATATATGAATCAGAGGAGCCTTTATTTGTAACGGTTGTGGGTGCGACGAATCGGATATTTCGATTTTGATGTGTTTTCAAAATGCGCAAAATATCCAATAGTCGATCAACGTTCGTTTCGAGTTTAAAATTGTTTTTAAATTCTGTAACCAAAGGTTTATTAAATTTTTAATACATATTGAAAGTTTGTTTTATTCAATCGATTTCCAAATTATCCAATGGTTACCAATTCGTGAGTATTTTTTTTTTTCTATGGTTGTTGCCTCAGAAGTCCGTCGTTTGTCAACCAATTTTGAAAATTCTATTTTTATTTGAAAGGATTTACTATCAGATTGGTCCCATAGACAATTTATCAAATTCAGCTCAATAGTTTGGTTGTTAACTGTAAAGTGGAAAAAATATGTTACCCAAGTCAACGAAATTGCATATTTTGCTTTCCTGTACCTTATTTTAATGTTTCTTTTTTAAAATGGTAGGTTAGCACCCCGCCGGAGGATGGCGTGCTTCTTGTTCCGGGCACGCCATATACAGGAAAAAAACTAGTAATGTGGGGCCCCTATTATCGAGGACCAACGCTGCTGGGGCCGCGGAAGAGTAAAACACCGTTCCCGTAGCCCCAGCATAAAGGCGCCGAGTAGGAACACCAGGGTGGTTTTAGTCGGATTACGCCCGATATAACCGCCCCGTCCTCACTGGACGGAGCGGTATACGTAGGTATTCCACCCAGGAAAAAAAGGGGTGGGTAATGGCGAGAAATAAAGGATAAAAGTCGTGAAGAAGGATTTCTCGATTTATTATACCAGTCCCTTGTTTTATTGTTTGATAAGATGTACTTGATTACTAAAACTAATTCAAAACTACGAAAAATGGGTATGAGTGAAGTTGATTTATTGGATATTTAAAATAAGTCTCTTGTTATTTTTTTAGTAAATTCATTTTTATTTGCTCTGTTCTTGCCGCGGGCCGTTCTCGTTAAAACAAGGGTAATTTTCTAGCTAATTACCCTCGTATTAGAGAGAACACTGATCGTTTGTTAACAAGGTTTAGTATCTAAGTAGTTGTTGACTTTAATATTATAAATTTGTATATAATTTAAAAATAATCATTAAAATCGGTCTAGGTACTTGTCGTGGTAAAAGTCCTAATTTTAGTAGGTACGTAAAAAGAAACAGTCATCCTTACTCTCGCCTAGTAAGAGTGATTACCTCGTAGAAATGTCATATTACGACATAGTTTTGTTTACACACGCGCCAATAGTGAGGAAAGTGTTACAAGTAATGACTTTCACAACTATTTTTACGATATTCAAAGAATTTGTGACAAAATGGTAATATTTGTACACTAGTGTGTGAAATTCCGATAACGTCGAGGATATAGGGCTCTAGGTCGCCAGAATCTGTACACTGACATTGAACTTCAACATGAAGGCTGTTCTCGTATTTTGTGCTGTGGCAGCGTTTTGGCAGGTAAACATTTTTTTATTAAAACACGTGTAAACAAACCGACTTAATTGCTTCGATTTCTTGTTTTCCACAACAAAAAAAGTAGAAGAAGAATATTTCTTGTTTCTTGTATGGAGTAACATGTAAACGTAATTGCTTATTTTGATTTCTTGTGACTTTTTTCTTCGCCCGTGGTATACCGGTTTGGATAATTATTTTATAAAATGGTAGGGCATTTTATACAAGATATGTCCAAATCGCTAAAAGGTGAAAAAAAGACGGATTGAGTACTTCTTCCAGTGCTCGTCTGTTGAAGAATATCGAACTTGTGTTAACATAAAAACAAGGATTTTTGATAGGACAAACCTCAAAGGTGGTCCCATAGATAATTCATAAAATTCCACCCGTGCGTCAATAAGTGATGAAAATATTGATGTTTGTTTATTCGATTTTTGATTCGTGCAACATTGTACTACCAAGATGTCATTAAATTTAATTTATTATGTTTTCAGAGTGCCAGCGCGCAGTATGCGTATTGCCTCCCCGCGCCCGCCCCAGCCCCCCTATACCTACCATCTTCATGCGCGCCCTGCGCTCCAGCACCCCTAGTATTACCCGCTCCTTGCGCCCCCGCACCCTTAGTTCTTCCTGCGCCTGCGACGTGCTGTGCCCCCGCACCCTTAATTCTTCCTGCGCCTGCGCCGTGCTGCGCCCCCGCCCTCCCCGCAGCGCTAGGTGCTCTAGCCCCAGCTCTCCCCACCCTAGCACCAGTTCTAGCTCTCAGTTTATCGGAGTCTATAGCGGCGACTCTTCCCCCATTGTTGGAGGCCGCGTTGCCTACGGTGTTGACGTCAGCGCTGTCAGCAGCAGGACCATTGCTGGAAGCTGCTTTACCCCTGGCGTCTCCTTACTGCCTGCCTCCTTTGGCGTTGCCCTGCGGGCTTACCCCACCCCCTACTTACGCAGCCCCACTGCCATACTCACCGTACTATCTCTAAGTATTAAGAGGTAGAACTATTGTAAATAAAAGGATAGTATCGATTTTTGTGTTTTTATCGTGCCCTATAAAACTTTTAGTTTGTGTACCCCCTACCTTTTCTTATGTGACTTGAAATTAAATACTTGGGATGAGCAGACGGCCCACCTGATGTTAAGTGTTAACCACTTAACATCTACCCTTCAACAACAAATAGTCGCATCGCGTTGCGCCCGTCGCTCTGAGATGGGGCAGTTACGCCTCAAGTGTTTGTAATTTCGCCAGCACCCATACCCTTCCGCCAAAACACAGTAACGCGAGAGCGCAAGTTGATGTACTCAACACAAAAATATTAATTTACTTTATTAGTAATACTGGCTCTTTTTTGTGCCGTTGCCTTAAAAAAAAGCGCTGTAGCGCGCGCATCGCTAATTTGTGAAAAAGTGAAAAATATTCCGCGCGCTTTTTCTTTTCGCTGTATTGTTTTTATTTGCAAATGTCGTCAAGTAGTGATGAATTCCTTCGTCGCAAATATGTTATAAAACGTCATATGACATATTATAATGTATTATAATAAGCCTGCAACATATAACTGTGTGTTTATTCTACCTTTAATAGGTATATTTTGAACCTTAGGCGGTAGGTTATTTTATACAGAATATGATAGGAAATATACTTAAACAAAATAAATATGTACCATCAGAGGCACGAAACCCTTGTGTTGTATTGTGATTTGAATAAGCGTTGAGTGTATACACACTAAAAAAATCTCTAACGCAAGCGATGTTCGATTAAGTGCGTCGAATTGATCTGACTAGTTAAGTATTTAAAAAGCCCGCGTATCAGTTGTCAACCCTCTGCGGCCAACAACTTACAGCACTATTGTCAGTGTCAAAGCGACATTGACATTAGTATTTAACTTGACACTGAGAAACTGAAGTTAATTTAGTAATTTGATGTCAATCAAAGTCTAAACGAAATTCTCAAAAATCGATGAAACGTTCAGCTGAAAATTTACGATTTTTCTAAATATTCCACAAATAAATCGTATGTAATTTATATTTGTGAAGTGAAAGCATCCCCACGAAACGTATAGAAGCTATTGTGATACTGTAAGTGTAATTCTCGGGGCTAAAACCGCCGTTTCTACTGTGTTGTTAATTGTAATTTTGTTGTGTGCTGATTGTGCTGAGTAATAT
Organism: Aplocera efformata; assembly: GCA_921293045.1. Classification (NCBI taxonomy): domain Eukaryota; kingdom Metazoa; phylum Arthropoda; class Insecta; order Lepidoptera; family Geometridae; genus Aplocera; species Aplocera efformata. Next base: position 4,778,228 of record OV121067.1, on the reverse strand, counting down.
TGATTCGGGAGGCTGCCTCAGTGTTCTTCTACTCTTGACACCGTGCCAAGTGACCTGTGTCGCCAAAACATAGTTATCATTATCGCGGGAATATAGATTATTCTCGTGTCTTCCTGAAAAGGTCCACTGTTATAGTACCTACCTCATGACCTTAGTCTTGATTCCCGGTTTTTGCGTCTAAAACAATAGCGAATAAACAATCGTGTCAGTGTGTTGAAAGAGGCCGCTAATACCCAAACTTGGTTAGTGATTTTACCACATAACAAAACCTAAAGACCTGGTTCAGATTTGGTTCTACTGATTTTCAAAATATATGTTCTAAAACCAATGATATTTAAAATTAGAACATACATGACAAACTCTTTTTGAGTGGTCTGCTTAAATTAAGTGTATGCACACAATTTGTCTATAGTCACAATACGGTTGGAATTTATGGACTATGTTAAATATATGATACAGAAATAATAATTGTTGATATACTACAAAGGGTGATTGATTGGTCTACCAATCGTTTAAGTAGCTCATCAGGTGAAATGAGCCTGAGTCATATTATTGTTGTTTGTGGTTTAACTAACCAAGTTTAAAAAAGAAATAGATCCTTAGTCAACCCAAATCACATACAGTTATTTTATTAATATCTGTTATCTAATTTCTTCACTAATTGTAGACCAATTCGAAATATTCTTCTTTTTATTGATTGGTTGGCTCGGAAATATATTTTCGAAAATTTCAGTACCAATTTTTCACCCCTATTCTTCATGAAATTTCCGAATGTAATTGAATGTACCAAAATTGGTTTATTCAAATTTTCAATCAGTAAATTATTTTGTTACAATTTTTTGTTTTATTTGTGTTCATGTCACTTGGTACACAGAATATCCTTGTATAAGAACCAACTGCATCCCACGGTGTTACCTGTAGTTATAAAGCCAACATGAGAAGATAGGAATGAACAGACGGAAGTTGTGTTTTTTGCAAGTCACTAAAAAAATTAACTTCTGTTTTTCGGGATAGAATTGGTCTATGTGTTACTCCAGTGCATGAGCTACCTTCATAACAATTTTCATCCTAATCTGTTCAGCCATTGAGGCATGAAGAAGTAACAAATGCATACAGACAAACATTTGCGTTTAAATATTCATAACTAGCTGCGCCCCGCGGTTTCACCCGCATAGTTCCCGTTCCCGTGGAGAATACGGGGATAAATTGATTTTATTTTTTTCGTTAATTTTCCAATGTTTTAATAGTTATTCTGCTATTCGGGACGGAAACAAATCCAACAAATCAAAAACCATGGCAATCGGTCCAGCCGTTCTCGAGTTGTAACAAACACGACTTTCTTTTATATATATAGATTTTATAGAAACCTCAAAAATTGTATCCTATATGTTATTCTGATGTATAAGCTATATTGTGGTAAAGTTTCATTCAAATCCATTCAGTAGTTTTTACGTGAAAGAGTAACAAACATCCATACATCCATACTTACAAACTTTCGCCTTTATAATAGTAGTAGGATTGCGTATGCAATGAAATATTTATGGACATATATCATACAGCGCCATCTGTCCCCAAACTAAGCATAGCTTATAATATGGGAACTAGATAACTGATACAATACATATAGAACTTTATTTTGTACATACTTATGATACATATTAACACTCAGACACGGAACAAACATTTATGTTTACACACAAATGCTTGTCCTGGGTGCGAATCAAATCCAAAATCTATTCCGTATCAGCCTCTAATGTTCCCACTACAGGGACACCGACCTACTCTCGATAATTGAGAGTGAATGGGATTTGATCTACCACGGGAGCCCAATCCGGATCGGTAGATGTCTTCGACTTTATGGTTCTAAGACATGCCGGTTTCCTCACAATGTTTTCCGTTACCGTTTCGAGAACGTGATATTATATACATAAATATTTCAAGTGAAAAAACTTATTAGTGCATGTGTGGCTTTGAACCAGCGACCTTCAGATTGGAAGTCAGCGTCTATGCCCCTGGGCCACCACGCTCTCGCCAAAACCTATATTATATTATTAGTATTGTGTGAAAGTATGAGGTTTTTGTTGAATTTGCTGAAAATTGGAGATCTCTTCATGATCGCAGGTATATGAGAATAATTCCCGATGATGTCCTTGAAGCCGAGGAACGTGGATTTCGAGGAGACCTGGGCCAACCTAAAGGAGACGGTAAGATATTAAATTAATTGATGTCTGCTAATTAGTTAATTGTTGTGTGTATTCCAGGTGGAATCTTTCAACTGGATTTTAAATCAGTTATTTTTAACCTATTGAGCTAAAATTAGGTATACACGCTTATTTTGGATGACAATGCATGCTTAGCTATGTGACGTCATTAATTCCAATATGGCGGATCATCCAGGATGGCGGACTAGTTAATTTTTCTGGACTCCCACATTATGGGTATCAAATGAAAGGGCTTGCTGAGGAGAACACGAAAGTTCTTTTTTACCATTAATTTTCTATTCTATAAAGTAGTAGTAACACATATTACATCAAAAATAAAAATTATCTTGAACTAAAATTATTATATAACAAAAATGGACTTGTAATGTTTCAGGTGGCCGGAGTGGTAGGTCTGCAGACCGTGGAGCGGTCCGTGTGGAACCTGCGCTTCTCAGATGTGTACGCACTGTGTGTGGCACATCCTGAACCATTGGCGGACAAGCTCTACGATGAGACCAAGTGAGTATCTGCTGAATTGACAGTGCAGACTGAAGACCCACCTGGAGACCCACCCGATGTTAAGTTATTACCAAGACAGGACCCAAAAATGGGCAGAAATATGCTAAGATGCATGATAAACAAGTGGAGTAAACTTATGTGGTATGTTACATAACAAATATAGAAAGTCTAAAAGTAATTTCATTGGTAAAGGTTATGGAGCATGAATACATTATGGGGTACAGATGAATTAACAAAACGGAACACACCCCTGTTTAGGTTACCTCACAAGAATTACTCAGGTAGTATAACATAATCTTACCTGGATAGTATAGATCTTTGTGAATATATTCATAAGGATTACTATCTGGGCCCCGCAGGTAAAGTCAACGTGGGACGATGGGCAAAAACTAACTTCACTTTATCGGGAAAAAGTAGTCTATCCAATATGAGCTACCTTCATCATTTTTTTTATCCGAATCCATTCCGCCGTTGAGATGAAAAGGACTTAAAAATTATACAAATTTTCACATTTATAATATTAATAATGATTTTAACAAAAAGTTTGGACTCTGACAAGCCACTGTACTGTCTAGCTTCATCACTGGGGTGGCGGCTCCGTGGCTTAGTTCGTAGTAGCTCTGCTTTCGAAGCGAGGGGTCCCGGGTTCGATTCCCGGCCGGAGCACAGTGTGTGGTAAACATGAAGTTTGTTCTCGTTTCTTGGGTGTTTGTCTTGTGCTTCTGTGTTTGTCCATGTCATCTGTGACACAGGGATTAGTGCATGGGGATGAGAGCTTAAAAGTTTTCCTTTACTGGATATTTCCACACATTTGAGTAATTTCACAGGATCCAATACTTTTCTGGGTATTTTCATCAAACACTGGGTAATTTCATCAAACACTGGGTAATTTCACAGGATCTTCTTGGAGGACCACGTGGCCGGGTTGCTGCACCGCGTGCGGGGGAACACGCCCTTGGAGAGCAACGACCCCGAAGACGGACTCCTCACGAGGTATGCCATACAAATACATGTAAAGCCACACATTCCCATCCATCCAAATGTTGCCTGGAAGAGATCGCTTATGAGCGATAAGGCCGCCAAATATTACTTCTCTCGGTGTGCAATAAAGTATTGGCCACCACGCTCTCAAGACAATTTGGGTGCGGTTTTGTTATGTAAAAGCAGGTTTTCTAGCGGTGGTTCTTGAAATGTTTTATTAAAATCGGTTTATCCTTTTCCAGGTCATCAGTTCGTTACTATTATACAGAGTTGAATTTTTATTAGTCCAGGAAGACCTGCGTCGTATTTTTTTTAAATTTGTTATTTTTTTTTATTTTTCAGATACGTGAGCGCTTGGCGCGAGTACAGCCAGGGGGTCTCCTACCTTAACTGCCTGTACTCATATCTTAATTTGCAACACGTGAAGAGGCAAAAGGTAATTGAAATTTATTACGTTTATTCGGAGACGACTCCGTGGCCCTGCCTTCGGAGCGAGGGGCCCGGGTTCGATTCCCGGCCGGGGCGCACTGTGTGGTGAGCATGAAGTTCGTTCTCGGGTCTTGGGTGTATGTCTTGTATTTCTGTGTTTGTCCATGCCATGTGATACAGGGAATCCTAGTGCAGAGGTTTGAGTGTGTAAACGTTTATTTATTATTAATAACTAATTATTCGATTCGATCAGTTGGTAACCCTGCCTTCCCTGAGCATTTCGTTCTCGGGTCTTGGATATATGTTACGTTATATGCTCACGAATATGTTTACTTGTGTGTAATTTGACGTGTTCAAACGATCTAAATAATGAGTTTGGGTTTGTGCTGTGTGATTGTGTCCATGCCACCTGCGATACAGCTAATACTATTGCGGGAGAACGAATAATAATAATTAGTTAAAAAAATTGTCTGCTCTGACGATCTGATCAAACTTTCCGTGATGTGCACAAAGTTCACCATCATAAAAACTACAAAAAAATCACACAATTTTTTTGTAGTTTTTATATATTTATGTAAACATAACTTTACTCACGCTGAATATGTTATATATTGTTATATATTAAAAGAAAATGATTATTTCATTTTAAACATTTTTTTGTAATAAAAAAATAAATACTTATAAACACAAGTCAATAACTTAGTGTAGATCCTGTTACAACTTATTTCTGTAAACAAGCCTTTTAACTTATGTATGTTCTGTTTCCTAATTGCACAATTTTACATTCTAAATCTACACAAGACATAAATAAAACAAAACAGAGTAACAAGGGACTAATTAAAAAACATCGATAAACAAACGAATTTAATACCCTTATTTCTAGATCTTGGGGGGTTCACGAATAACGTACCATTAGTTGCTCCTTACATCAGCTATCTGCCAGTGAAAGTCCCATCAAAATCGGTCCAGCCGTTTCAGAGAGTAGCCGGAACAAACAGACAGACAATAAAAATGTGTTTTTCTTTTATATACATATTTATGCCATTTAGTAAATAGTATAGACTTAACCATAGTCATTTATTTATTTACCAAAGTAGCACACGTAACATAACATAACATATAAACCTTCCTCTTGAACCTATTGCTGAAAACTGCATTAAAATATGTTGCGTAGTTTAGAAGATCTAAGCGTACAAACAGCGGGAGCGGCTTTGTTTTATACTATGCTCTTTTTATGGCTGATGTTAACATTAAGATTGTATCTCTTAAATTTCGCGTTATTCCTCAGAAATCCTAAGTACTATTTTATGTTTATTAGATCACGAGTTATATTATTGGGATCGCAGGGCAAATATAGTTGAGCATCATCAAAGTACAGGTGATTTTGCAATTATTACTACCCAATATCAGGGCCATATATAATAAAAAGTACCAGTCCTAAGACTGAACCCTGAGGGACTCCATGAAATGAATTATAATAAGGAATTGAGATTTATAGCATTTCGGGTGATACGTATGAACTATGAACGCTTACTAAAATAGCGTTTGACTCATTTTATTGAAGATCAATGCCGTATTAAGACATCTTGGAAAGAAATAAAGTAATATTTAGAGAATCAAACGCATGCGATAATTCGAGCAGTACCAACACTGATCCCAGTTCTTTGTCCATTTCAGCAAGCACATTGCAATCCACATCCATTATTGCGGATGTGGTTCCCCTTACCTTTCGGAAACGACTTTGGACATCGGGTAATTTTTATTTAGTTCCATATATTTACTCAGTTTATTATATACAACTTTTTATATAATATAAGACAAAACTGACAGTATACTTATTTTTCTTAGGTGCGTAATGTCGAATTTCGTAATAGAATTCACTGATTCTCCAAGTGGTTGACGAAAGTATTGATTACCATTGCGTTAATTAACGTCAACCTTTGATATAACGCCAATAATACTATGTCCATATAAAACCCTAACTCCCGCGCATTAGTTTGAATTCCCTGTACCATTTTAGCGACTTCATGCCTCTGACTAGTTGTAAAACTATGTTATTTAAAACTAATACTCCAATAATTACAAATTTGAAATATAAACCCGCATTATCACTAGGAACATTAGAAAAATATCTGTTTATGGCGCGTGGGTTATCAATAGCCTGGCTAATACAAATAACAGTTATTTTAATGTTCCTTTTGATTCTGCAAAGCTTTGTTCCATAATATGTATCTGTGGTTTTAGTGTCTTCTCACATTTTGTATTAAGACAGACAGACAGGCATGTCCCGAAGAACCTGTGATTGTTTGAATGTTGATGTTACAAGTACCTGGGCGAGAGAGTTTCGCTTGGTGTTCTTGTGTAATACCTTTTTTTTTGTAAAAAGTTTTTACCAAAATACAAGTAAACTTAAATAGCAAACTTCTTAAACTCAAAATTTCATCCAAATCGTTAAAACTGTTATATAGATACGCGAAATAAGTATATACAAGAATTGTTCGTTTAAAGTTCTCTATGTTTCGGCTATGATGAGCTGAAAGAACTTCAGAATTAGAATGGATAAATCAAAAATTTGAATCATTAGAATGACAATAATGCGACAATGGATTAAGACCTCTAAAACAATGCATTAGGCACAAAATTACTTTCTTATTTTAGCGTAGTAGCACACGCCGGGTAGTTAAAGATATGCACACACAATCACACAATTGACCCAGGGGCGCAGACGCCGACTTTCAATCTGATGGTAGCTGGTTCAAACCCACAATGTAACGAAGAGTTTTTCACTTAAAAAATGTGTGCGCAATACCACGTTCTCGAAACAGTGAAGGGAAACATCGTGAGGAAACCGGCATGTCTTAGAACCAAGAATTCGAAGACATGTGCCATTTAACAATTCGGATTGGGCTCGCGTGGTAGATCAAAGCTTCAACTCTGAATTATCGAGAGCTGGTGTCCAGGGTGGGTACATGAGACGCTGATACACCAGTGGTGGTAATCACAGAACAATTGTGTGCCACGTACCCCCTGGGTGGTGAGGAGGAACCAAAAGTAGCAGTAGAACTTGTGCCAAGTTCATCCGGAGAGGTACTGCCGCCACACCTGGAATCTGCCGCCAAGCAGTAGTGGTTGCATTGCTGTGTTCCGGTGGAAGGGTGTGGGTGCCGGTGAAATTGCATGCGCATGAGACCTATCACCCCCGTCTCGGGTGACGGACGCAGCAGGATGAATGCGACTCAGTAAAGATTTGTGTATGTTTGGCGTCATGTTTGTGATAAGATCTTCGGCCCCCAGGTTTCGGACGCCGAGATCATCTACGGCTCCTCGGCCACCGTCACGTGTCCGGAACACGACTCCCGGCAGTTGGAGGTGAGTCATTAGTCAAGGGCAAAGTCAAAAATCTTTATTCCCGTCATCCTTATTAGTCAAGGGCAAAGTCAAAAATCTTTATTCCCGTCATCCTTATTAGTCAAGGGCAAAGTCAAAAATCTTTATTCCCGTCATCCTTATTAGTCAAGGTCAAAGTCAAAAATCTTTATTCCCGTCATCCTTATTAGTCAAGGTCAAAGTCAAAAATCTTTATTCCCGTCATCCTTATTAGTCAAGGGCAAAGTCAAAAATCTTTATTCCCGTCATCCTTATTAGTCAAGGGCAAAGTCAAAAATCTTTATTCCCGTCATCCTTATTAGTCAAGGGCAAAGTCAAAAATCTTTATTCCCGTCATCCTTATTAGTCAAGGGCAAAGTCAAAAATCTTTATTCCCGTCATCCTTATTAGTCAAGGTCAAAGTTAAAAAATCTTTATTCCCGTCATCCTTATAAGTCAAGGTCAAAGTCAAAAATCTTTATTCCCGTCATCCTTATTAGTCAAGGGCAAAGTCAAAAATCTTTATTCCCGTCATCCTTATTAGTCAAGGGCAAAGTCAAAAATCTTTATTCCCGTCATCCTTATTAGTCAAGGTCAAAGTCAAAAATCTTTATTCCCGTCATCCTTATTAGTCAAGGGCAAAGTCAAAAATCTTTATTCCCGTCATCCTTATTAGTCAAGGTCAAAGTCAAAAATCTTTATTCCCGTCATCCTTATTAGTCAAGGTCAAAGTCAAAAATCTTTATTCCCGTCATCCTTATTAGTCAATGTCAAAGTCAAAAATCTTTATTCCCGTCATCCTTATTAGTCAAGGGCAAAGTCAAAAATCTTTATTCCCGTCATCCTTATTAGTCAAGGGCAAAGTCAAAAATCTTTATTCCCGTCATCCTTATTAGTCAAGGGCAAAGTCAAAAATCTTTATTCCCGTCATCCTTATTAGTCAAGGTCAAAGTCAAAAATCTTTATTCCCGTCATCCTTATTAGTCAAGGGCAAAGTCAAAAATCTTTATTCCCGTCATCCTTATTAGTCAAGGGCAAAGTCAAAAATCTTTATTCCCGTCATCCTTATTAGTCAAGGTCAAAGTCAAAAATCTTTATTCCCGTCATCCTTATTAGTCAAGGGCAAAGTCAAAAATCTTTATTCCCGTCATCCTTATTAGTCAAGGTCAAAGTCAAAAATCTTTATTCCCGTCATCCTTATTAGTCAAGGTCAAAGTCAAAAATTTATTTCCGTTGAATTCTTAAAAGTTACTTTTTTTGTCAAATTACTTTACTGTAATCTATATATATAAAAGAAAGTCGTGTTTGTTACAACACTTATAACTCGAGAACGGCTGGACCGATTGCCATGGTTTTTGATTTGTTGGATTTGTTTCCGTCCCGAATAGCAGAATAACTATTAAAAACATTGGAAAATTAACGAAAAAAATAAAATCAATTTGTCCCCGTATTCTCCACGGGAACGGGAACTATGCGGGTGAAACCGCGGGGCGCAGCTAGTCTGATAATAATACGATCTAGCCATATAATATTATAGGTAATGAGTAATTTTAATCTAACTTAATTTGCTATCTAGAATATTTCTAAGAATATGTCTTTTGGCACTTTTCTTACGGTCTTCAGTTAAGGAGACAATTCATGCGTTCTTTGAAAAAAGTTACTTGAAAACGACAATTTCCTTTTTTTTAAATAAATAAGTACGAGAGCATGCGTTCTTTGAACTAAGTTTAGCGCTTGTTCAAACCCTATCCGACCTTCCACGGGGAAGAACAAGCAAGAAACCCCTAATGGAAGGATTACTTTCTTCTGCCACCATGATCCCTTTAAACATGTTATTCGTCGTTAGTGGCTTAGTGGCCTCCGTGGCTTAGTTGGTAGTAGCCCTGCCTTCGGAGCGAGGCGTCCCGGGTTCGATTCCCGGCCGGGGCACACTTTGTGTGGTAAGCATGTAGCTGTTCTCGGGTCTTGGGTGTTTGTCTTGTGTTTCTGTGTTCGTCCATGCCATCTGCGACACAGGGAATCCTGGTGCAGGGGTATGAGTGTGTAAACGTTGTTTTTTTTTTGTTTTGTTTCCAGGTGGGCGAGCTGGGCCTGGAGATATGGGAGAGGATACTGATAGGGGGCGTGGGCGAGGCGGTGTCCGTCCGGGTGGTGGAGGCCATCGCCAGGGCGCGGGAGAGCCCCCTCGACCCCGTGCTGGGGGACGTGGTGCGCCGCGCCGTGCTCAGTACTGTCGAGGTGAGCGGTGGTGGCAGGCCCCGTGGGTTGGTGGTACTGCCTTCGAAACTAGGGGTCCCAGGTTGAAAATTAAACGTGGTTTGCGAATGATGGGTGTTATTACGTGCTTAGTTTTAAAGTTTTATATTACTACTAGCTGACCGGGCCACGCGTTGCTGTGGTTAACGTTTTTGTCATACGATATTATAATTTGCAATAAAATAATATTGCGATCATAAATTGAGATGTGAGCTATCCTATCTTTCAAGTTGGATCGAACTGCACGCGGTGTACAAATTTGATTAAAATCGGTTAAGTAGTTTAGGAGTCCATCGCGGACAAACATCGTGACACGTAATTTATATATATTAACACAATACTGTGTTGTCTGAAATAAACGAAAACAATGAAAAAATTATTACGAGTAATCCATACCAGCCTTTAATGTTCCGACTGCAGGGACACCGGCCTACTCTCGATAATTGACAGTGAATGGGCTCTGATCTACCACGGGAGCGCAATCCGGATTGGTAGATGTCACATGTCGTCGAATTTTCGGTTCTAAGACATGCCGGTTTCCTCGCGATGTTTTCCGTCACCGTTTCGAGAACGTGGTATTGCGCACATAATTTTTTTCAAGTGAATAAACTCATTGGTGCACGTGTGGGTTTGAACCAGCAACCTTCAGATTGAAAGTCGGCGTCTATGCCCCTGGACCACCACGCTCTCTACGAGTAATACTGCACCTGAAGTGCGAACTGTACCAACATCGATTCAAAATAGGGGCAATGGATGGTGGAGTGTTTAGGATGCATGCTGGAGGGGGAAACAGTACAGCATATCTTCCACTGCAGCCGCGAGGGGAGCTCTCTATAAAATTAAAATCTTATATACAACATTAGTGCAATTTATTTGGATTTGCGTGATCTGCACACCCCCCAGGCAGTACTCTAAATTTGATTGTGATCGTGCACCAGGTCCGAGGGTTCCGGGTTCGGGTCCCGCTGTCCCTGTACCAGCAGCTGGTGCTGGAGCCGTACCTGCAGGCGGCGGCCGCGCACCACGCGCGCCAGGCCGCCGAGCTGCTGCACCACACCGACGTGTCGCGGTACATGCAGGGGGTGCTGGAAGGTGAGGGGGACGTGGGGTCCTGTTCGTGGGTACCAAACGGCGGCGCGGGAGGAGCTACACAGAGTATGACGGCGCAACGCGATGGGATTTGGTTTTCTCGTAATTTAGAGGTCCGAAGTCGGATTGCTGTTTATGGGCGGCAGTAACCACTTAACACCAGGTCCCACCTGGTTTTAAGTGGTGTCAGCTCGACCCGTCACTAAAGTTAGATGAAAAACGTGTCCCCTGGGTCCGGGAGGAGTTACATGAAGTAGCAGTAGAACTTGTGCCAAGTTAGTCCGGAGAGGTACTGCCGTCACACCTGGAATCTGCCGCCAAGCAGTAGTGCTCGCATTACTGTGTTCCGGTGGAAGGGTGTGGGTGCCGGTGAAATCACTTGCGCATCAGTATCACCCCCGTCTCGGGTGACGGACGCAGCAGGATGAATGCGACTCAGTAAAGATTTGGATCTCATACTGAGTCGCACGCATTACTGTTGTCATGGGCGAGGGTCACCACTTACCATCAGGTGGGCCCTCAGCTCGTTCCGTCACAGACTCACATACTTTCGTCTGTACGAGTGCGTTGTGCGCAGGTCTTGAGAGGGAGGAGGCTCTGGTGACCCGCTACCTGCACTCGTCGTCCCGCAACGCCGCCAGGGTGTGCTACGAGCGCGCCGCGCTGGGCGCGCACCTGGCGCAGCTGCACTCGCACGTGCCGGCGCTGCTGGCCCAGGCCGCGCCCCCATACCCGGCCGCGCATGTGAGTGACTGGCGGTTGCAGTTTTGATGTTGGCAGAAGTAAAGTTATATATCTGCTGTATATATCTCGGGGGGTATAGTCGCTCGCGTCCGGAGGTGTGTACCCTTTGATCCTCTACACGTACCCCTTATCTTAAGTTGGCATAGGTCAAGTTCTGTACATATCTAGGGGGTGTAATCGCTCGCGTCCGGAGGTGTGGACCCTTTGATCCCCTACACGTACCCCTTAAGTCCCTTCTTGGTAATGTTATCTGCTGTTGCTTTTGCCCGGAGACACGAACGATGGGAGGTTGCCATTTCTTTGCGACCCCCCCCCCCCCCCCCCTCCCCCCCTGGCCAAAAATAACGTACCAGTGTAAAGGTAGCCTAGTAACTAATGTATCAAAAAACTCCAATCAATATTTATGAACGCCAAAAGGCTGAGATGGCTTGTCGATCAGTATAGCCGGGACGGACATCTTGCGTGTCCTCCGAAGCGCGGACCCGCTCAGTTCGAATGCCACGACTGTCACCCATCTTAATACTCACTGAGTAGTCTGTTGGTCAATCCTGGCCGTTTTTCCGAGTCGACAGTTTTGCCCGGCAGTAGGAGGCCATAACTAACGATGTTTGGAGTGTAGTGTACACGTGTATATGTGTGCGTGTGGGGCACAGAGCGACATGGAGCTGGTGGCGGAGGCGCGCGCCGACCTGCGCCGCATGTACATGCTGCTGAAGCCGCAGGGCGCGCCCGCGCTGCGCCCGCTGGTGGACGCGGCGCACGCGCAGGCCGCCGCCGAGGGCCGCCGCCTGCTCGACACCGACCACAACAAGGAGGAGGTGACCATCCCCTCATATATATCTATATATATATATATATAAATAATAAATAAACGTTTACACACTCATACCTCTGCGCTAGGATTCCCTGTGTCGCAGATGGCATGGACAAACACAGAAACACAAGGCAAACACCCAAGACCCGAGAACAAACTTCATGCTCACCACACAAAGTGTGCCCCGGCCGGGAATCGAACCCGGGAGTTGGTTAAATGTCGGGTTTATTCGACTGGCCTCACAGCTCAGTGGGTAGTAGCTCTGCCTTCTGCGCTGCAGGCTGAGGGTACGATTCCCATACAGGCCAGGCATTTGTGTGCGAACATAAATGTTTGTTCTGTGTCTGGGTGTTAATATGTATTATAATGAATGTATTTACAAAAAAAGTACTAAATGTATTCTATCAGTTATCTAGTTCCCATATAACAAGCTATGCTTTGTTTAGTGCTAGATGGCGCTGTGTGAAATGTCCATGAATATTTATCTATTTATTTATTATTTATATTATGGATTTTTGAATTAATCCACTTGTTTTTCCCAGGTTCACATCCACTTCGTGAACTCCATGCTCTCGCTGCACAGGAAGTACCAGCAGCTGTTCATGGAGGTGTTCAACGGGGCCCAGGCCTTCATGGGAGCCCTAGACAAGGTATGACTTAGCTAGGCAAGGTATGACTTAGCTAGACGAGGTGTGACTTAGCTAGACGAGGTGTGACTTAGCTAGACAAGGTGTGACTTAGCTAGACGAGGTGTGACTTAGCTAGACAAGGTGTGACTTAGCTAGACGAGGTGTGACTTAGCTAGACAAGGTGTGACTTAGCTAGACGAGGTGTGACTTAGCTAGACGAGGTGTGACTTAGCTAGACGAGGTGTGACTTAGCTAGACAAGGTGTGACTTAGCTAGACAAGGTGTGACTTAGCTAGACAAGGTGTGACTTAGCTAAGTGCCCGATTATTCCCTGGTTATTTATTAAGTGCCTATTTATGTCATACCCTTCGTAAGGTATGACATAAATAGGCACTTAATTAAGTCCTATCCTTTGGTATGACTTAATTAATTGAAACTTTTCATAAGGTATGACTTAATTAATTGAAACTTTTCATAAGGTATGACTTAATTAATTAAAACTTTTCATAAGGTATGACTTAATTAATTGAAACTTTTCATAAGGTATGACTTAATTAATTGAAACTTTTCATAAGGTATGACTTAATTAATTGAAACTTTTCATAACGTATGACTTAATTAATTAAAACTTTTCATAAGGTATGACTTAATTAATTAAAACTTTTCATAAGGTATGACTTAATTAATTGAAACTTTTCATAAGGTATGACTTAATTAATTGAAACTTTTCATAAGGTATGACTTAATTAATTGAAACTTTTCATAACGTATGACTTAATTAATTAAAACTTTTCATAAGGTATGACTTAATTAATTAAAACTTTTCATAAGGTATGACTTAATTAATTGAAACTTTTCATAAGGTATGACTTAATTAATTGAAACTTTTCATAACGTATGACTTAATTAATTAAAACTTTTCATAAGGTATGACTTAATTAATTGAAACTTTTCATAAGGTATGACTTAATTAATTAAAACTTTTCATAAGGTATGACTTAATTAATTGAAACTTTTCATAAGGTATGACTTAATTAATTAAAACTTTTCATAAGGTATGACTTAATTAATTAAAACTTTTCATAAGGTATGACTTAATTAATTGAAACTTTTCATAAGGTATGACTTAATTAATTGAAACTTTTCATAAGGTATGACTTAATTAATTAAAACTTTTCATAAGGTATGACTTAATTAATTAAAAGTTTTCATAAGGTATGACTTAATTAATTGAAACTTTTCATAAGGTATGACTTAATTAATTAAAACTTTTCATAAGGTATGACTTAATTAATTGAAACTTTTCATAAGGTATGACTTAGTTAATTGAAACTTTTCATAAGGTATGACTTAATTAATTAAAACTTTTCATAAGGTATGACTTAATTAATTAAAACTTTTCATAAGGTATGACTTAATTAATTGAAACTTTTCATAAGGTATGACTTAATTAATTAAAACTTTTCATAAGGTATGACTTAATTAATTGAAACTTTTCATAAGGTATGACTTAATTAATTGAAACTTTTCATAAGGTATGACTTAATTAATTGAAACTTTTCCAAATTCCAAACGTCAATTTCTTTATCGAAAACGGAAACGGAAAACATAAAACATAGGTAATTATATGTGGTAATGACGCCGGTGTGATGCGCAGGCGTGCAGCGAGGTGGTGAACGCGCGCCCCGCGCCCGAGCAGCCGGCGCGCGCGCCCGAGCTGCTGGCCAGGTACTGCGACACGCTGCTCAGGAAGAAGGTACGCCCACTCACCGCCGCCACCTTACTCCCACCCACCTTACTCCCTCCCACCTTACTCCCTCCCACCTTACTCCCACCCACCTTACTCCTTCCCACCTTACTCCCTCTCACCTTACTCCCTCCCACCTTACTCCCACCCACCTTACTCCCTCCCACCTTACTCCCACCCACCTTACTCCTTCCCACCTTACTCCCTCCCACCTTACTCCCTCCCACCTTACTCACCACCGCCACCTTACTCCCTCCCACCTTACTCCCTCCCACCTTACTCCTTCCCACCTTACTCCCACCCACCTTACTCCCACCCACCACACTCCCACCCACCTTACTCTTCACTACATACTATCTTAATATAATAGTACAATATTTATTGGTAAATTAGATATTACATGTCAACATTTTTTAACTCATGAAAAATAAATAAAAATTAATAATAAATAAATAAAATAGACGGCTCCGTGGCTTAGTTGGTAGTAGCCCTGCCTTCGAAGCGAGGGGTCCCGGGTTCGATTACCACGTGGCCGCCATTAATTGAAGTCGTTTTCAGAACGGCGGCGACTCGGACACGGAGGAGCGGCTGGCGGCCGCCATCGTGGTCTTCAAGTACGTGGACGACAAGGACGTGTTCCAGAAGTACTACGCGCGGGCGCTGGCCCGCCGGCTCATACACCAGCTGTCCGCCTCCATGGAACAGGTGCGTGCACGCTCATACATACATACAAGTATCTTCCCACTCACGGCAAGCTTTTGTGTGCGAATATAAATGTCTTTTTCGCGTTTAAGTGTTAATATGTATTATATGTATGTACAAAACAAAAGTACTATATGTATTCTATCAGTTATCTTGTTCCCATATTACAGGCTATGCTTAGTTTGGGGCAAACTGAGGTCTTTGCGGGGTGGGGCAAACTGAGGTAATTGCGGGGTGGGGCAAACTGAGGTCTTTGCGGGGTGGGGCAAACTGAGGTCTTTGTCAGGTGGGGCAAACTGAGGTCTTTGCGGTGTGGGGCAAACTGAGGTCTTTGTCAGGTGGGGCAAACTGAGGTCTTTGCGGTGTGGGGCAAACTGAGGTCTTTGTCAGGTGGGGCAAACTGAGGTCTTTGCGGGGTGGGGCAAACTGAGGTCTTTGCGGTGTGGGGCAAACTGAGGTCTTTGCGACGTGGGGCAAACTGAGGTCTTTGTGACGTGGGGCAAACTGAGGTCTTTGTGACGTGGGGCAAACTGAGGTCTTTGTGACGTGGGGCAAACTGAGGTCTTTGCGGGGTGGGACAAACTGAGGTCTTTGCGGGGTGGGACAAACTGAGGTCTTTGCGGGGTGGGACAAACTGAGGTCTTTGCGGGGTGGGACAAACTGAGGTCTTTGCGGGGTGAGGCAAACTGAGGTCTTTGCGGGGTGGGACAAACTGAGGTCTTTGCGGGGTGGGGCAAACTGAGGTCTTTGCGGGGTGAGGCAAACTGAGGTCTTTGCGGGGTGGGACAAACTGAGGTCTTTGCGGGGTGGGGCAAACTGAGGTCTTTGCGGGGTGGGGCAAACTGAGGTCTTTGCGGGGTGGGGCATACTGAGGTCTTTGCGGGGTGGGACAAACTGAGGTCTTTGCGGGGTGGGACAAACTGAGGTCTTTGCGGGGTGGGGCAAACTGAGGTCTTTGCGGGGTGGGGCAAACTGAGGTCTTTGCGGGGTGGGGCATACTGAGGTCTTTGCGGAGTGGGGCAAATCGAAATCTTTGACCATGACGCATGAAACTGCGTCGAAATATCGCGAGCCAACAAACCTCACAAATGATGGTAAATGTCTCGATAATATATTGTTATCACTACATATAGTATAAAACAAAGTCGCTTTCTCTGTCCCTATATCCCTATGTATGCTTAAATCTTTAAAACTACGCAACGGATTTTGATGCGGTTTTTTTTAATAGATAGAGTGATTCAAGAGGAAGGTTTATATGTATAATACACTATCAAGTCACCCCGGCTTCGCACGGGTAGTTTTTGATACGACACTGATGCTTTACTAACCGTGCGAAGCCGGGGCGGGTCGCTAGTATTGTATAGTATATATTGTCGTTCCGCAGGAGGAGGCGATGATCAACCGGCTGAAGGCGGCGTGCGGGTACGAGTTCACGAACAAGCTGCACCGCATGTTCACGGACGTGGCCGTCTCCGCCGACCTCAACGCCAAGTTCCAGCAGCACCTCCGCGACAACAACCTCACCACCAACGCGGGCTTCTTCGTGCAGGTACGTCCCCACCTCACCGGCGACAAGTTCCAGCAGCACCTCCGCGACAACAACCTCACCACCAACGCGGGCTTCTTCGTGCAGGTACGTCCCCACCTCACCGGCGACAAGTTCCAGCAGCACCTCCGCGACAACAACCTCACCACCAACGCGGGCTTCTTCGTGCAGGTACGTCCCCACCTCACCGGCGACAAGTTCCAGCAGCACCTCCGCGACAACAACCTCACCACCAACGCGGGCTTCTTCGTGCAGGTACGTCCCCACCTCACCGGCGACATGTTCCAGCAGCACCTCCGCGACAACACCCTCACCACCAACATATTGTATATCAAATTATTATCTGCCCTGCCTTCGAAGCGAAGGGTCCCAAGTTTGAATCCCGGAGCATGGAGTATCTTCTCGGGGTCTTGGATTAATATTCGCTCCGCGGCTTAATTGGCAGCCCTGCCTTCGAAGCGAGGGGCCCGGGTTCGATTCCCGAAGCGTGAAGTTTGTTCTGGAGTCTTGGGTGATTGTGTTGTTTCTGACACAGGGAATCTTAGTGAAGAGGTATGAGATTGTAATTAAAAAAAAAATGATTACCAGTAATTTGTGTGACTAGGTGCTGCAAGCGGGCGCGTGGCCCCTGGGGGGAGCGATGGCCCCCCTCGCGCCCCCCCTGCAGCTGGAGAAGCCGGCGCGGCTGTTCGAGTCGTTCTACCGGCTGGCGTTCAGCGGGCGCCGGCTGGCCTGGTTGCACCACCTGTGCACCGGCGAGCTGCGAACCCGGTACACGCAGCGGACGTACCACGTCAGCGCCACTACGCATCAGGTAATATAACAGACACGTGGGGAGGGGTGAGAGCGTGGTGGCCCACGGGCACAGACGCCGACTTTCAATCTGAAGGTCGCTGGTTCAAACCCACACGTGCACCAATGAGTTTTTGCACTTGAAAAATTTATGTGCGCAATACCACGTTCTCGAAACGGTGACGGAAAACATCGTGAGGAAACCGACATGTCTTAGAACCATAAATTCGAAGACATGTGACATCTACCGATCCGGATTGGGCTCCCGTGGTAGATCAGAGCACATTCACTCGCAATTATCGAGAGTGAGCCGGTGTCTGCAGTGGGAACATTAGAACCTGGTACGGTATGGGGACAATGGTTAACATTTCAGCAAGCGTTGTGGCACAGACGCCGACTTTCAGAAGGTCGCGATAACAATCTCTTCCAGACAACCCTTGCAGACTCTTTCGATAGTCTGGTGTAGCAAAATATTAATATAGCTGTATTCAAACTTAAGATATATATCTATTAGCTAATATAAAATATACAAAAGTGTTTCAAAAAGCTGTGACAAGAAGGCACGCCTAGATTGATGTAGAACTCCCCCCAGGTCTCCCGACCCTCAGTATGTTAGGTCACAATTTATCAAGTCTAACTTTACCGTAAACTTGACGAGGCAACCCTAGCATTAGGACCCACCCTGACCGCGTGCGGGGGTGAGTGTGGAGTGATGAGCGCGGTCACTGACCTCTCGGTAGGGCTGTCCGAAAAACAATAAATAATATTTTTGGTGAATAAAAGTTTTGAGTTGCATTGTGAATTTCAGGCATATGATTAAAAATCTGACTTGCATGAACACCTATCAATATTGTAATTTTTTTTTATACTACTGAATTAACGGGACGGGAGCTGAATTCTCACCTGATATTAAGGGTTTACCTGCGCCCATGACGACAGATACGACTACGGTCATCCGAGACGGGGATGATATGTGGCACGTTTTTGAAATGTATGTGTGTGTGTGGCAGTGCGCCCTACTCCTGTACTTCGAGAGTGTGGACAGCGCGCCGGCGCGCGAGGTGTGCGACGCGCTGCAGCTGGCCGGCGACACCTGGCCGCGCCACCTGCGCCCGCTGCTCGAGCAGCAGCTGCTCACCTACACCGGCCCAGGTACGCGCCTCTGCTCGGCGGCAGACCAACACGACTACGGCCAAATTAATTTGTTTCTACTGGGTGGACCGATTTTGAAAGCTGGCGCTTCCCGTGTGGTCCCATTTTGGTCCGTATAAGTTGATTCTTGAGGCGTGAAAGAAATTAATTCAGTTTTCATCTTGAAACAAGTTTTTGAATTAAAAATAAGTTGACATTTTTAATATGGAAAATCTGTTATCGGCCATTTTTAAGTTTATACTATTGAAATTTTATTTTTAAGTAAATAAATAATTTTTAAGTAAATAATTAATTTCAAGTAAATAATTTCTTTTTAAGTAAATAAATTATTTTTAAGTAAATAAAATAAAAAATCTAATCCATTGGTTCAGAGGAGAGAGGGGAGAGCGGGGAATCTGAGGACTTCTGCGAGGGAACACTGAATTTGAACCTGAACTTCTACAGCAAGAGGACGAAGATACGCCTCATGTGCGCCAACATGCCGAACCAGCAAGGTACCTTACCCATACACACATTTTCTTTTAAGAGGAATAATAATAAACGTTTTACACATTCATACCCCTGCACTAGGATTCCCTGTGTCGCAGATGGCATGGACAAACAGAAACACAAAGCAAACACCCAACACCCGAGAACAAGCTTCATGCTCACCACACAAATTGTGCCCCGGCCGGGAACCGAACCCGGGACCCCTCGCTTCGAAGGTAGCTACTACCAACTAAGCCAAAATTTCAGCATATTTTAACAAAAAACGTCTTTTTTGTAACCATATGCGTTTTTACAAGAAATACAATTACACAGGTTTGCTAATTATGAATTTTGTTCCTTTATGCTTTCGAATAGGAGGAATCACGATTTTTGGTATGTATGTAACATTCGTAGGCTGTGGTTGTCTGTAATTTCACCGGCCGTCAAACCAGTGTTATTACAGCCGCATGAGACGTTAGAGAGCGTGGTGGCCCAGGGACATAGACGCCGACTTTCAATCTGAAGGTTGCTGGTTCAAACCCACACGTGCACCAATGAGTTTTTTCACAAGAAAAATTTATGTGCGCAATACCACGTTCTCGAAACGGCGACGGTAAACATCGTGAGGAGACCGGCATGTCTTAGAACCATAAATTCGACGACATGTGACATCTACCAATCCGGATTGGGCTCCCGTGGTAGATCAGAGCCCATTCACTCTCAATTATTGAGAGTAGGCCGTTGCCCCTGCAGTGGGAACATTAGAGGCTGGTACGGAGACGTTACGACCTGTCTCGTCGAGACGCAACGCGATGCGAATTGCGTTTTCTAATAGTGAGTGAGTTGTATTGCTGTTATTGGCGGCGGCAACCATCTAACATCAGGTGGGCCGTCACCTCGTTCCGATACGATAGTTTGACAATATAATTGTAAACGAGTTTATTTTAGATTTTTAGGATTTATTAGAATTTTAAGTCGAACACAACCTTACTTAAAATTAACAATTAAACAATTACAAGCGTTTAAGCGTCAATTAACAGTTAATATTCATTATGTGAGCATTTAAGCCTTACTTAAAATAAATATATATGATCATTAAAGCGTTACTTAAAATAAATATATATGAGCGTTAAAGCGTAACTTAAAATAAATATATATGATCATTAAAGCGTTACTTAAAATAAATATATATGATCATTAAAGCGTTACTTAAAATAAATATATATGAGCGTTAAAGCGTAACTTAAAATAAATATATATGATCATTAAAGCGTTACTTAAAATAAATATATATGATCATTAAAGCGTTACTTAAAATAAATATATATGATCATTAAAGCATTACTTAAAATAAATATATATGATCATTAAAGCGTTACTTAAAATAAATATATTATATATGATCATTAAAGCGTTACTTAAAATAAATATATATGATCATTAAAGCGTTACTTAAAATAAATATATATGATCATTAAAGCGTTACTTAAAATAAGTATATATGAGCGTTTAAGCGTTACTTAAAATAAATATAATGTGTGTCCAGGCGGGCCAGGCACCAACGGGCCCGAGCCGAGCGAGCCGGCGCACTGCGACGACGACAGGAAGATGTACCTGCAGGCCGCCATCGTGCGCATCATGAAGCAGAGGAAGGTACGCGGGGGGGACGGCGCGGGGGGACTGCGCGGGGGGACTACGCGCCCGCGCGGGGGTTTCCGTGGGGGGACTGCGCGGGGGATTGCGTGGGGGAGACCGCGCGGGGGGACTACAATAAAAAACGTTTACACACTCATACCCCTGACTCTGCACCAGGATTCCCTGTGTCCGGGGACTCAATTATCAAACAATAATGACAAACGTTTACACACTCATACCTGTACTAGGATTCCCTGTGTCGCAGATGACATGGACAAACAGAAATACAAAACAAACACGGAACAAGTTGTGCTTAGTTTTGGTCTAGGTGATGCTGCGTGAAA
The DNA here is from genome assembly GCA_921293045.1 of Aplocera efformata. Lineage (NCBI taxonomy): Eukaryota > Metazoa > Arthropoda > Insecta > Lepidoptera > Geometridae > Aplocera > Aplocera efformata. The sequence goes on along the minus strand of OV121067.1, from coordinate 4,756,814 downwards.
TGTCCAAGAATATTTAAAAAAAGAGGCATTTTTTTTCATTAATTTTTAGATTTCTTGGATTTTATGTGCACCTAAGATGCGAGAACAAACTTCATGCTCACCACACATAGTGCGTCCCGGCCGGCAATCGAACCCGGAACCCCTCGAACTAAGCCAATATAGCCAAAAAGCATTTTTTTCATTAATTTTTAGTTGTCTAGTATTCATGTACACCCAAGACCCGAGAACAAACTTCATGCTCACCACACAAAATGTGCCCCGGCCGGGAATCGAACCCGGGACTCCTCGAAGGCCAATAACCCACGGCATTGTCTCCAGATACTCCGGCACACGGAGCTGGTGCAGGAGGTGGTGTCCCAAGCCCGCACCGCCTTCGCCCCCTCCGTCGCCATGATCAAGAAGTGCATCGAGGCCCTCATCGACAAACAGTACCTGGAGAGGGCGCCCCACGCGCTCGACACCTACTCCTATCTCGCTTAGTGATATAATAATAAATAAAAAAAATAAAAAGTTAGAATCACTCTATATAATAATTAGAATCACGTGTCATAATTTATGTAATTGTGAAATTTCGCTATTGTTGGTTGTTTTGCGTAATGGTTTGATTCAACGTTTCGGATGTGTTGCAACGCGCGCGTTCGCATATTTATTCGGTAATTTATTCGTGGTTCCATTAGAGGGCTGGAATTGGTAAAGTAACAAGATACTTTCACGCAAACTACACAGGAAGAATCCATGATTAATATTATAAATGATATCGCATGAAAAGTCCTTAACTCTGCACGTGCTGGAATAAGTTACAGCGCTGATTTTCACATGAACACAAATAATGATGTGATACCGGGGAATTGTATTAATATAAAAATTTGAATCAAATGTTAGTTTGTTACAATTAAATTTTGGTCGAAATTTCATTTGTAATGTTTAGAATCATATTATATAATCAGAACCGTTATGGCTATTTAGAATCTGTTGAAATTTAACAAGATATGTCAATATATGTTTTAATTGCTACTAAAGTGACTAAACGATTTAGGCCACCTTGATAAGTTGTGGCCGACGCCCGTAATCCACGGCAATAAGACTCGGGTATACCCTTACCGCATTATAAGATCCAACAGAGCGACGCTACGTGACTAGGATCTTCTTGAATGCCGTAGGGGTAGATTTAAGAGTTATCGCTGTTGTTATGGCGTAGGTAACCACTTAACATCAGGGTTAAGGAACAAAATTAATACTGGAAAGTTATATTAGAAAGAGATATTTTTTATAATGGACTTGATTATTGTATGACATTTTAAAGAAACTTATTTTATTGCATATATTTCTTTCCTTAAGTGGTCACCTCCGCCATTAAACATTTTCAGTCCTCTACTAGTCCTAGAGTAAAATTCGCGACGCCATATCGGCAGTAGGTTCTGCTAGTACAGCCGGCCACAGTGAGCTGATCCACCATCCTACTCTTGATAAACGAGAGTGAAGAAGAACCTCAAGAAACGCGCGAGGCCAATTGGCAGATGTCACATGTCTTAGAACTTTTGATTCTAAGACAATTGACGTGGCGGTTTACTCACGATGTTTTTGAGTACGTATTATTGCGTACATGGATTTTAAACTGTATTTGAGCCAGGTACCTTCGGATTGAAAGCCAGCGTTCCTACCGCTGCGCCACCATGCTGTATCCACGCTTATATTGACATACCTTGTTTGTCAATTTTTATCTCTAAATGTCCCCTAGATATACGTATATTCTGATGGCGCTTAGAATCACTTTATATATTATAAGAATCACTTTATTTAGGTGTCCAATATCATATTATCTGTACAGTGGGCGCTATAAATATAAAAACTAGATTTTAAAATTCTGATACTGATCTTATATATATATAATCTAATATATATAATATAATCTCTATCCCTAGTTTTCGAGTATCGTTTTGACGCGTCAAAATTAATTGGACATATTCGAGAGAAAATATTTTAAATTTTTTGACATTGTTTTATTTATATTTAATTTATTTGAATTCTCTAGTATTCTATGTCGTGTGTAAGATCGGTCGTATGATGAATAAATACATTAATTAATATTATAATTCCATGTAATTTATTTTATAATTTTCATCTGATACTTTTTTAATAAGAAATTAATATTTATATAATTAATCATATGAAAACCATTGTAGTAGAACATATAAAACGCAACCATTGATCGTTATTATTATTATTATAAGTTTCACAGGAGCTCCTTAGGCACGTTACATGCACACAGATGACAAACAGTCAGTTTTCATGATTTAACTAGTCGTATTTGTTAAGATAATCCTTGTTTCAACACCAAACGAAAATAAATGTGTTTCTGCAAGTTTTTGACTAATATTTTGTCCAAGGCAATCTTTGACTTTGGGACGGACCATCGTACCGTCTGGCAGCCTGTTTATGAAAGGCGAAGAAATAGTTAGACGGGATATATTCTGTTTGCATCGCCATCTTGGTGGGTCATATTTGTGCCCAAAAGGAACTAGACTATTTTAAAAACGCTTTGTGTAATGCTAAATTTTCACTGTTTCACGCTGAACCCTCAAAAATAATATAAAAATATGTGTATTATTCTTAGAATTGATTGGATAATATAAATAAAACCTTTTTTTGTTATTCACACATAAAAATTTGAAAATAAAAACATTATAATCTTAGAGGCTACTTATAAAGAACAAAAATGTAAAAATTACAACAGATAATTTTGATCGTGGGGTGCCAAGAACAGTGGCTGCGTTCCCGCGTTGTATAAAACATTGTTTATTGGAAAAAATGTATGAAACATCTCGAAATCGCAATTAATATCCACGTTAGTTTAATAAACTGGCTGAAAATAGCCATTAGTTGAAAAACAATTCGTAATGATACAATTTTATGCAATTTTTTTATAATATACGTGTTGTAAGAATACATTTTGTAGTGAATCTAGATTTCATTGACATATTGGTCGTAGTTTTAAATAGTTTAAAAAAAATGTATAGTTTATTCAATTTCACCAATGGTCAATACAATAAAGTATTGAGTATTGAGTATTGGTCTTGGTTGGGGTAGCTGTTGAGAGCAGGTGGGGACATGTTCGCCCGGAACGGTATCTACCAAGCGGCGCGCGTGGTAGATATCATTTCATTTCATTTATTGTCGTTTGTGAACCTACGTACATAATTGAGATGGAAAACTTAATATAATTAGATCAATAGGCTCTGCCATTTGAACATACAAACATTCATTAACTTGGGTAAAAAATATCAAAATACATTATAATTAATAAAGGATTAAAACTATCATGGTTATAAATTATTCGTGTTACCCAGATATTTACCAGTTTTGTGAGTTTTGTTGACTCCCGATATTTCGACGCAGTTACATGCGTCAAGGTCCCGGGCAAAGAGTTCCGGCAGACAAACTCAAAAATCATGGTAAATATCTCGGTAACACGAATAATAATTAATAAAGGATTAAATTAATCAAATAAATTAAATAATGCAATGTCAATAAAACTTCCTTGGTTAGACCAGGCGATGTCGCGGGCAAACGCTTGATCACTAATACTATAAAGGTTGTTTAAGTGTATGTACCACCTTCACGGTCAAACGGCTCAACTCACGCACGCGGCCACTACATCTGTCCCCTTGGGTGGGTCTTAGTACTAGGGTTGAACCTCGTTAACCTAACATGCTGAGGATTGGGAGACCTGGGGGGGGGGATTGTCACCTTTTTAAAACACCTTGTATCATATGTTAAGAAAACGCTATCCGATACGTGAAGATATTTAAATAAAATCTAAATTTTTTATTAAACATGAAACCCGTTGGGACACAAAGCTGAAATTAATAATTTATAACTATTAATCCACAATTATATTGTTCTTTTGATTGCTTTTTTTTACATGTCCATATTAACATACATTTGAGATCGTTGACCCCAAATCAATGTACATACTCCGATCACTGACCACGACGGAGGCTTTCGGGTCGCTTGGAAGGTCCTACACCAGAGGTGGGTCACGAAAATATTGACAGATGCAAATTGACATTTTCATGTTATTTGTACAGTCTGAACTGAAATAATATAATTTTAATACAATTCAATACTATACAAATATAATTTATTGTACACCATACTTATAATTATGAACAAATATAAATAGAACTTACTTAAAAGTTTATGTACAATGGGCGGCCTTGTCGCTAAGAAGCGATCTCTTCCAGGCAACCTTTGGATGGAGGAATTTTCATCCATAGGTTGCCTGGAAGAGAGGAATCATACATAGTAATACTTACATAGTATAAAACCAAGTCGCTCCCGCTTGTACGCTTATCTTTTAAACACAACGTATTTTAATGCAGTTTTCAGCAATAGAGTGATTCAAGAGGAAGGTTTATATGTAGTATTAGAAACTCACCCTTCAATCAATTTTGCCTATTCTGCTCCCCGCCTTAGTTTAAGCTTATCTTATTTGTTAAGTTTACGTCTGTTCCAACCCTGGTCAACCCGAGGGGAGAAACAGACAAGAAACCCCTCGGAGACAGTATTACATATTCGCGAATATGGTCCTGCGTCTAGAGTGGAGCAAATTCATTCAATTCAATCTGATATTTTATAGTAAGCTCAGCTTGTAATGTTAGCTTGTTTATTTATATTAATTTGCAAAAATCAATTGCAACTAAACCTACACGAAACCTAAAACTTAATTAAAAACTTAAAACTATAGTCTGTGGAGTACATTTTAAAAAGTGTCTTAACAGAACTTTCGGTCTAAGGGAATAAATAATTGACTGGCCTCTGCCTCTGGGCATACTAACCTGGGCTCTGCCTTCTGCTCTGTAGGTCGTGCGTTCGATTCCCACCCAGAACAAGCATTTGTGTGATGGACATACATGTTTATTCTGTTTGGGTGTTAATATATATTAGTTGCACTCTGCGGTGTTGTTGCTCGCGGTTGGCCATCCAACGGGAAAACTTCAGTATTTCGGGATAAAAAGTAGCCTATTTTACCTTCTTGACAGATTTCATCCAAATCCGTTCAGCCGTTGGGGCGTGGAGGAGTAACAAACATACACACATACAAACTTTATTAGTTGTTTATTAGCTATGTATGTAATTATGTATTCTGTCGTTAGTTCCCATAGTATAAGTTATTGAGATTGAGGCTAGGTGGCGCTGTGTGGAATATCCATGAATGTTTATTTATAAGCTAGAGTTTCGTATCTGCCTGTAATATACCGACAAAGTAAGTACAAAAAGGGTTGAACATTTAAAAAAAAATTACGAAACAAAGTCAAAGGATTGCTATTAGGCGATGTTCAGTAAGACAAGTATTGAGCCATGTCGGAGGCTTTTGGGCTGTTGTAAACTCCGACACCAGAGTTGGCCACAAGAAAGGAGAATCTATTTATGTTGCTGACTGTACTATCTCATTCAACCACAGATAATTATTTCTAATGTATTAATATAATATATTATCTACGATATGTGTAATTTAATTAGTTATGTCGTCTTTTCTTAATAAATAATTGTGTAAATAGTAGTATTGGTGTTTTATTTGTAATGTGTGGGTGCCGGTGAAATTGCAGACACATTCCAGTCGTTGAACAGGGCGAAATTTGATGCGACTTGGGTCTCCCCATACTGGTCGGGGAGGAAGTAGGTCGTATTGCTGTTATGGGCGGAGGTGACCACTTAATATCAGGTGGGTCATAATAGTATAGTAGCCAAACTAGGGGTCGGATGTTTTAATATCTTACAAACGTTATAATCTTATTATTACGGTTACACTCTTGCCCCTGCACTAATTTATTTAAATTTAGAAATTGGAAATATGGTTATATTATAGGTATAAAGTTTAAACATAAATTTATAATGAAAATTATCACCTTCATTTTGTTGTTTGAAATTTAAGAAGTATACAAAATTTTGTTGATTATGAAGTGGAATATTCATATGAACACCGAAGTCCCGACAAACATTACGCTCTTCACAAAGTCTGCCCCGGCCGGGAATTGAACCTGAGACCCCTCGCCCCGAAGGCATGGCTACTACCCACTAAGCCACGGAGCCGGATAATTTAAAGGTAAGGATTATTAATAATAATATGAGGTTATTGTACATAATTTTTATTTACTCTTAATAAACTAATGCTAGTCTAAATGCGCGCCTGGATCCAGGGAACGAAGGAGGTGACCCTGGCGTACCCCCCGGGGAACCCGATGTCGCACCCCCCAGACGAGTGGAAGGATACCACGCCAATCTGTAAACAAACAGTCAGTTGTAGCTCGAGGCGTATCATCCCCGTCTCAGAGTGACCGGCGCAATGCCATGCGACTTGAGTCTTCTCATAGTTACGTGGGGAAGATCTGAGTCATATTTTGTATTTAGTATATCATCACTACATAGTATAAAACAAAGTCGCTTGCTCTGTCCCTATATCCCTATGTATGCTTAAATCTTTAAAACTACGCAACGGATTTTGATGCGGTTTTTTTTAATAGATAGAGTGATTCAAGAGGAAGGTTTATATGTATAATACACTAGCAAGTCACCCCGGCTTCGCACGGGTAGTTTCTGATACGACACTGATGCTTTACGAACTGTGCGAAGCCAGGGCGGGTCCCTAGTATTATATATATACTACAAAGTGTATAGTTGCAGAGGAATACCTACCTAATGGTTGTTATCATTTATTTATTTAATTAAAACGGTTGGCACCAATTACATTAATTAAAATTAAAGACAAAATAATATTTAAAAAAAATCAAATAACAACTAGTACATTAGAATTTTACAAAATGAAACGGTAAATAATAATAATAATAATTAATTATTGAGCATTAATTACATAAAAATATCACACAATACAATCATCCACACAAAATTCATAACATTCACTCACAAAGCTTCAGACATTCCGAAAAGATTCACGTTTATTTCGTGGTTGTAGGTAGGTGGCAGAGCAGAAGTATTTTTATAAGTTAAAAATATGCTACTTCTACTATATTGTTACTGCAATAAAGTGTTTGTTATTTATGGGCGGCGGTTACCACTTAACATCAGGTAGGCCGTCTGCTCGTCCCGTCACTTAAGCCACACAAAAAATAAGCTTTTTTTGGGGCTTCAGATTTCAGAAGCTCGCGAAATTTCTCGAGTCTTAAAATAACTCAAAAATAATTATCCAAATATCATCCAAAGTGATACCTGCATAACAACATCAATACGACTTAGGTCCTCCCAACCGAAGCATTAGAAGGCCCAAGTCGCGCCACCCGAGACGGGGATGTTACGTCATGATTTCACCGACATCCACACCCTTCCACCGGAACAGTGATATAGTTTTAAGATATATATAGATACTTATTCTCTATTACACACCAGAAATACAATTCACAGACAACAATTAGCAGATGCACTATGGGAAGATCATCAATAAAAGCGATATCTTCGTAGCTACAATAAAAGAGCTTACCAGCACATCGTCCCCGCTGAGGGGAACGGTGAGCGGCCCGCCGGAGTCCCCCCCGCAGGGCCCCACGCGGCCCTGCCCGCTGGTGCAGATGGTGGAGCTGATCACGTTCCACCCGTACACTCCGGCGCAGTCCAAGTTATTCACCACGTACACGTCAGCTTCCCGCTGGACCTGACTCGTAGTTATACTATCATCTGTAAACATTCGACATATTTCAATTCGAATAAGAATAAAAAGAGCGTGGTGGCCCAGGGGCACAGACGCCGACTTTCAATCTGAAGGTCGCTGGTTCAAACCCACACGTGCACCAATGAGTTTTTTCACTTGAAAAAATGTATGTGCGCAATACCACGTTCTCAAAACGGTGACGGAAAACATCGTGAGGAAACCGGCATGTCTTAGAACCAAAAATTCGACGACATGTGACATCTACCAATCCGGATTGGGCTCCCGTGGTAGATCAGAGCCCATTCACTCTCGAGAGTTTATCGAGAATTATCGAGAGTAGGCCGGTGTCCCTGCAGTGGGAACATTAGAGGTTGGTACGGAAGAATAAGAATATATTTTATTGTTAAACTGTGTATATCTTATAAGTAATAGTTTATATCGATTATATTCGATTATCAATTCGGGTGTATATTTTGTTTGTTTGTTTCCTTACAACTCTTTCGTTTATCATCTCTCCTTTTCCTATGATTTAGAAAAAAGTCTAAGCAAAATATGCTATTGGATGATATTGAAATGGTACCAATCTAAAAGCATATCCTATGAAGTAAAAATGATTTTTTAAAATCGATTCTAAAACTGAGAACTGTGGTAACAGACATAAAAAATACTGCTGAATTGGTAAGGGGCTGTAGATATATTGATCACGTGAGGCTCAAAAGGGGGGGAGGGGTGCATAAAAGTCACGAAATATCTCAAGGATGGAGGGGGGGTGTAGTTATATATCACGTGTATTTATTTTTTCGGCAAACTTGCGATACTCAACCGAAAAGCGGCGTTACATTAAAATATTCTTTGTTACTAAAAAATACACGTGATATAGGGGGGTAGTCTTAAACCCTGGTGATACATGGTGAGGTTTAAGACTACCCCCTCACCCTCACCTCACAACCTCACTTGAAACAAGAGGGAGCTCCCTCTTGGCGAGGGCGAGGTTTAAAAATGCCAAAAAAAAAACATCTCGTGATCAATGCACGGCCCCTAACATCTGGGAGTGTTGAGTGCCAACGTACCGTTGTTAGTGACTCCGTAGCCGACGACGCGCGCCCACATGCCCTCGTACGTGAGCCAGAGCAGGAAGCTGCTGGGCAGGGTCACCGGCTGGATCACGTCTGTAGAGAGAACAAAAGTTTAATATAACAAGTAACACATTAAGCGATAGCAAACAACTATGCATGTCCTCTGGTGTGGAAGCTCACCAGGACAAAATCTGTTTTAGTTATTAGGTACTAACCCCTAGCCTTAGTTACTAACAAGCAGTGGTTGCATTACTGTGTTCCGGTGGAAGGGTGTGGGTGCCGGTGAAATCACATGCGCATGAGACGTATCATCCCCGTCTCGGGTGATGGACGCAGCAGGATGAATGCGACTCATACTGAGTCGCGCGCATTACTGTTGTCATGGGCGAGGGTCACCACTTACCATCAGGTGGGCCCTCAGCTCGTTCCGTCATTCATTCACATAAAAAAAAAAAAAAGTTTGGATCGTAGATGTCTGAATAAATAAAATTTTTATTATTATTTCTCATTTATTATTTTAATTCTCATTTTATATACATTTTTCACTGCAAAATAATATACAAACATTGTAGTAAAAAATATATAAAAACGGACAACCACCGACTGCGGAGTAAGTTATTATTTTTATTTATGATGTCGCTAGCTGCCGCGCGGTTGGCTACACTGCACTTTTCCGGGCTCAAAATGTATCTCATGAACCGCGATAGTTAGAGTTGAAATTTTCACAGATAATGTATTTCTGTTGCCGCTACAACAACAAATACTAAAAAACAGTATAAAATTAATATTTAAGGGGACTCTGATACAAAAAACGTGATTTTTTTTTATTGTTCGCTTTTGCTCGATTTTACAGATACAGGTACGGAACCCTTCGTGCCAGAGTCCGACTCGCTCTTGGCCAGTTTTTTGTTGCTCCTTTAGCACCACCCAGGGGTACGTGTAGGGATTCAAAGGGCACTGGTCAAACGAATGGTTTCAACAAACAGACAAACAGCAGTAATTGGTTCATATCTTACCGGTGTACTGCACGTTCGGGATGGTTATGATGGCTATATCATTGTTCAAGTTGTTCGCATTGTAGCTGGCGTGCATCTCGACATCAGACGAGCGCACCCTCACGCCGCCGGTGAACAGGGTGGCGGAGCCGAGGACCGCTGTCACTTCGAAACCCTGAGGACATGAGAATCACATTCAGTACTGCCTCGTCTCGTGGCAGATCTAGAGTTGCAGCTGGCAGTTTAACTGATATTATTGTATGCCTGTACGTAAAACGCAGTGGATTCATTTGAATCTTGCAAAATCAATCAACAATCAACATTAACACACTCATACCTCTGAACTAGGATTCCCTGTGTCGCAGATGGCATGGACAAACACAGAAACACAAGAAAAACACCTAAGACCCGAGAACAAACTTTATGCCACCACACAAAGTCTGCCTCAGCCGGGAATCGAACCCGGGACCCTCGTTTCGAATGCAGGTCTACTACAACTAAGCCACGGAGCCGTCAATATTTATTTAAATTGTAATGAATTTATTTACTAAACAGGTTTGAGATTTGATAGTTTGATTTTTTTCATATTTTTGTCCACATTTTATTTTCGTTGGTAGCTTATTGTAGATTTTGATTAATATATTGTAGAATAGGTAGTGTAGCTAACATCCTAGTATTTTCATTTTGTAACGGTGTCTATGGATTGTCATATGTTATATGTCGACTAATATGAAGACGGTTTTCATCTTCTAATTTGCTTTCATAGTGGAAAGCAATTCAGAAAACTGATGCTGACAAAATGGGGGGTACAGATTGATGATTCAAAATTACTACACATAAAATAGCTAAAGGATCAAAGAATTCGTGACATTGAGTGAGGACTGTGATCGCTTGGTAGAGGGGGAAGCTCCGCCATTTTGAGATCGTTTCGCTCGTCACATAATGTCCGATTACGTTCACGTACGCACGTAAAACGCGGCCGTTTCCACGACACAGACACCCCTGTTTATTTTCAAGCAGAACTTACCTGGTACCTTCCATCGAACCAGCAGTGAGCGGCAGTGAGCAGCTTAGTGTTGGTGAGGACAGTGGAGCCGCAGACAGAGGTGGCTCCCACTGTCAGCGAGATGAGGAGACCAGCCTGTAATAAGAACAAGGTAATTTTACTACTACGCCCTCTCAGGGTTGCCGCGGCCTTCTTCGTTGGGACTTTTAAATACCGCAGGGGGCGGCTCCCAACTGAGGGTTAAGATTTTTGGTGCATTTGCATCCCCCTGTCTAAAACTACGTTTAGCGCTTGTCGCCTTGTACAGGCATAGACAAGCGCTAAGATTAGTTTTAAGAAAGCATATTATTTTTAAGCTGTGACGTTTCCGAATATTGTTTAAGAATTTAACGCAATTAAAAAAGAATCGCTAACCAGGTAAGGGTATTTCCCCAGTGGTGCGGGGCTTCCCCCAGCGACCCTGGAGGCGGCGCTCTCCGCCTCCTGGATACGCTTTGCCTCCGGGATGCCCACGTGCTCATGGTAATGCAGCTGGATTGGCTGAGCGGCCCACGCCGCGCACACCTGGAAATGAAAATATTTTATTGTTTAAATACTGGTAAATTCAATATTACTATTACAAATATCGAAAGGTGTTCATACAAATGAGATTTTTAATCATATCCTCAACAACAGAATCCAAATCAAAACATTTTTTAGTATACAACGTAAAATATAATAATTGTTTTTTGGACAGCCCTAATGAGCGGTCACTGACCGCGCTCATCATTCCGCACTCACACACGCATGAGTCCCTAATGCTTTTAGGGTTGCCTCGTCAAGTTTACGTTAAAGTTTGACTTATGATAACTTGAGACCTAACATGCTGAGGGTTGTGAGATCTGGGGGGTGAATTAGCACAGCAGTGTGAGTACACTACTGCTTGGCGGCAGACTGAATTATACTATTAAATAGATGTTTACTAGAATCATTTTAATTAGTAGTAGTATACTTAATACTTAAGTACTGACTGTAATTTGACATATCTGTGTGCATGTAATGTGCCTGGGGAGTTCCTGTGTCCCGTTATATGCTCACGAATATGTGTACATGCATGTGTAAAATTTGACGTGTCCAAATGATACATGAGATCTAAAGGAATAAATGAGTTTGACTTTTGACTTTTAATGTTACATCACTTGTAGTTATACTATGAATATACTTACCTTCAAGTGCCAGACGAATATAATCTAATTATTGATTGATTGTGTGAATACTTAATTACCTTAATTATTTAACTACCTAATTCTACAGTAGGTACCTATCTAATCAGAGTTAGATATTATTTAGGGTTGCGTACGGTAATGTAAGGCACAGGCGGATGTGAAACATGATGATGTACAACTAGAATGGAATATTATGTTTTTATTTGCAATAAATGACAAAGTAGTAAATGACAAGTACATTATGTGAGAACTTAAACTATTTGTTTTTATATAATATAAAACATATTTAATTTCCTGTGCATCCCAGAATCGTCATTCATAGAAAGTTTAAGCTGAGGTCAGCATTATGCTGAATAGTATACGAGTATAAGAAAAAACTGACGCGGCGTGCTGCTGTGATGAATACTTTGGTAAAACTTATGTAATAAAAACCCTTTTTATTAAATGTTACCAAAGTAAATCTTTTATATACAAATTCATCTTTTAGGTATAAGTATCTTTTAAGAATATCACTACTACGGTATAACTCAACTACGGTAGAAAGAAATAGACACAGAATAAAAAAACATTGTGATACTGGACTCTTGATGTATGAATCGCACCGGTTATTTGAATCCTGATATTATTATATCTACTATCGCTTTTGAGGAGTGTGCGTTGGATTTAATTATCAGATATCGGGAACAATCTCGGATTAATCCACATTATCTTCTACACTTCTACATTTTGGGATTCCCACGTTGACGAATCGTTTTTTGGACTGCACATAACAACAGTAATTAACTCAAACTTTCTTTAATTCTCAAGTATCGTTTGGACACGTCATTTTTTACACATAATAATATGTACATATTCGTGAGTAAAAAAAATATATATAAAAAGCAAAAAATATCAATTTGTTTTGCTGACTATATTTAAGACGCATTGGATGACGTGGGTCCAGTTGCTCGCGTCCGTAGGTGAGTACCCTTTGAATCCCTACACGTATCCCCTGGGTGGTGGTAAAGGAGCAACAAAAAGTAGCAGTAGAACTTGTGCAAAGTTCGCTCGGAGAGGCACTGCCTCCACACCTTGTAATCTGCCGCTAAGAATTAATGCTCGCATTGCTTAGGTGTGGGTGCCGGTGAAATTACAGGCACATGAGACGTAAAATCCCCGTCTCGGGTGATGGGTGCAACCGGGTGCGACTTGGGTCTTCTCATACTTCAGGGAGGCCCTAAGTTGCATTGCTGTTGTTATGGGTGGAGGTAACTACTTAACAAATTATGTGCGCAATACCACGAACTCGAAACGGTGAAGCAAAACATCGTGAGGAAACCGGCATGTCTTAGAAACATAAATTCGTTGACATGTGACATCTACCAATCCGGATTGGGCTCCCGTGGTAGATCAAAGCCAATTCACTCTCAATTATCGAGAGTAGGCCGGTGTCCCTGCAGTGGGAACATTAGAGGCTAAACATTTAAACAAATATACTTACAAGTATAATACCTACATATATTTGTCTAAATATACTTGCCTGTAAACGTTTACACACTCATACCTCTGCACTAGCATTCCCTGTGTCGCAGATGGCATGGACAAATACAGAAACACAAGACAAACACAACAAAGTTCATGCTCACCACACAAAGTGTGCCCCGGCCGGGAATCGAACCCGGGACCCCTCGCTTCGAAGGCAGGGCTACTACCAACTAAGCCACGGAGCCGTCATCTCAACATAAATAAGTTTACAACTATGGGCGTACATTGAGATTATGGTACGGTCCATGTGCTTGTAATTTCACCGTTACTTTGTTCCAAGAGGAACAGCAATGCCATTGCATGCACTACTACTTGGATGCAGAAATGGGTAAGCATTTTTATCAGATTCGGGGGGTCCTGTTTCTCGCGTCCGTATGTCCCTTAGTATCTACACGTACCACCTGGGTGGTGCTAAAGGAGCATCGAAAAGCAGCACTAGAATTTGTGCTAAGTTCGTCCGGACAAGTATTGCCGCCATACCTGGCATACTGCCGCTAAGCAGTAATGCACTGATATTGCTGTGTTCCGGCGGAAAGTCGTGGTTGCTGGTGAAATGATAGGCGCATGCAACATAATGACACTCCGAGACGGGGAGGCAATGTTTCACGTGCCTCTAATTTCACCGGCACCTACACTTCCACCGGAACACAGTAACGCAAGCACTGCTTGGCGGCAGATTCCAGGTGTGGTATCTTGGACGAACTTGGCACAAGTTCTACTGCTACTTTTGGTTGCGCTTTTAGCACTACCAGGTACGTGTAGGGAATCCAAGGGTATACAACTACGGACGCGAGCAACTGGACCCCCCAAACCTACCACTTGATCCTAACCAATATTCACAAAACAATCACAACTGAAATGAGAACGTACCAAAGCCAAAACCAGTAGTACTGTCTTCATGGTGGATCACTTCACTGAAGGATATGTGGATGTATCTACCATTTATACGGGGAGGCGACTAGCTGCAGCCTGTGGCTTGACTCGCTGTCCGTTTTACATCCGATTTCGACATATAATTTGGACTGTATTTTTTTTTATGTTGGTTTCATCAGATCTTCGTCATTTATGAACGGGTTTTGAATATTCTTTTTTATTTGAAAGGATATGATTTGAGATTGGTCTTATAAATATATATTTAAAGTGGTTTAATAGTTTGGTTGTTAAATCAAAATAATTGGATAAAATATGTCATCCAAGTTAACGAAATTGCGTATTTAGATTTCCTGTGACTTTTATCCTCGCCCGTTGCATACCGTAGGGTGTAGGGGGTACACCCTACTATATAAAAAACCGGATAAAATTGTTACCAGCGGTTGGACTTCCTACGGGAGCCGTACATATTTCCGGGATAAAAAGTAGCCTATGTGCTATTCCAGACTATAATCTATCTCTGTGCCAAATTCCATCCAGGTCCGTTCAGCCGTTCTGCCGTGATTGAGTAACAAACATCCATCCATACATCCAAACATTCGCGTTTATAATATTAGTGGCATAATTCGTGGGGTTTTTAGCCGTAAACGTAACGTTTTCGGGCTTCAGAGGACGGTTAGCTTTACTAGCCGATAAGCCATATCGCAGGCCTTCGAGTGGCTTAATAACTCCAACATCACAGTTGGCCACTTACCGACACGAAGAAGAAGACTTGGCGTAATTTTTGTATCGGTTATTTGGTAAAAATTTACCTTGAAAGGTGCGAACCGTACCAGCCTCTAATGTTCCCACTGCAGGGACACCTGTCTATTCTCGTTAAATGAGAGTGAGTGGGCTCTGATCTACCACGGGAGCCCGATCCGGATTGGTAGATGTCACATATCATCGAATTATTGTTTCTAACATATGCCGGTTTCCTCGCGATGTTTTCCGTCACCGTTTCGAGAACGTGGTATTGCGCACATAAATTTTTCAAGTGAAACTCGTTGGTGCAAGTGAAACTGAAGGTCGCTAGTTCAAACCTACACGGGTAGGTTTGAACTAGCGACCTTCAGATTGAATATTGGCGCCTGTGGTCCAGGGGGGACCACCACGCTCTCTAACAAACAAACAAACATTTCTTTACTGCATTACTAGTTAATAAATAATCAATTTTGTGTTCATTATCAAATGATTTACCGAATAATCAGAGATTTATGTTGTAATCTACTGCCGTTATCGAGATTACAAATATTTGGAGGAGGTACAACTAGATAAATTGATTTGCAATTACTGTTTTGATTTCTTAGATGATAAATAACTCAGCGCCATCTAGCCCCAAACTAAACAAAGCTATACCAAGTGAGGATAGAATACGTATACACTTCTTAGGGTTCTGTACTTCAAAAGTAAAAAAGGCGTTCCCTTCGTCCCTCTGTCTGTCTGTCAATACATTATGACATTTAAAATTATATAATTGTAAACTTATAAAGCATGTGATTTGTCTTGTCTGTTTCTAGTTTCTTATTTCTTGTTATTGTTTAGGCTATGTAAGCCAACATTTTTGACTAAACCTAGTGTTCCGTAGTGTTCCTAAGGCCGAATAAATGAGTATGAGTATGAGCTGGTGAGCTGTATTGCTCAATATGCGACAGAATTTTTAAGACCAAATTTGGTCTAGCTAGCCACATTAGGGCTCATAATAGGGATTAAATATGCAATGGGTTCGCTATAGTCGAAAACGATTAGGAGGACATTATGAGTATGAATACATTTGTTTATAATGTTTGTTTTAAATTTAAATTAAAAAAAAAAATCTGTTTGTTAATGTGTGCATAATTTTTTAATTTAATTAATGTCATGATGTCATGTCTGAAATAAATAAAAGTTATTATTAATTATTATAATTCTAAGTGCGTAAAATACTCATATATTTTATTTATGGCTAGCTTGGCGATATCACCAAGGTTTCGTCACGATGTATTTCAATCAATCAATCACTTTATCACTACATAGTATAAAACAAAGTCGCTTTCTCTGTCCCTATATCCCTATGTATGCTTAAATCTTTAAAACTACGCAACGGATTTTGATGCGGTTTTTTTTAATAGATAGAGTGATTCAAGAGGAAGGTTTATATTTATAATACACTAGCAAGTCGCCCCGGCTTCGCACGGGTAGTTTCTGATACGACACTGATGCTTTACTAACCGCGCGAAGCCGGGGCGGGTCGCTAGTTTGCAATAAAATAAGGGTTATAAATGTTCGACAAAAACTTAAGGTAGGATCCAACATATTTTTACCACATGCGCATGCAAAATTACTTATCCAAAATTTAAAATTAAATTTGATAAAGATGTGCCAAACTTGAATCAAAATGAATTGAACGAAATGAATCTTTAAAAAAAATATTTCTCCACCCGATGCCCGTTATATGATTTGAATCCACAATACGCAGGTTGTAAGACGACGTCAGTACCACCCAATCTACCGACTGAGTTATTATCACAACATATTATGCAAACAAAATATGACGCAAGTTGCTGCGTTGCAAGCATTTTATGCGATTGTGGACAAGTAAACCTATTAATCTACGTAATCTTTGCATTCACGCCTAAGTGTTAATTAGGGTATCAGATTAAAATGCGTCAGACGCAGTCTGTTATCAGGGGGTTAAGTGGGCACCTACTTAATTACAAACGCATAACATAATGATGAAAGATAATGGGTATTTCCCTTGATGAAGTAGCATTCGTTTTTTTTATGTGAAGAATGACGGAACGAGCTGAGGGCCCACCTGATGGTAAGTGGTGACCCTCGCCCATGACAACAGTAATGCGCGCGACTCAGTATGAGATCCAAATCTTTACTGAGTCGCATTCATCCTGCTGCGTCCGTCACCCGAGACGGGGATGATACGTCTCATGCGCATGTGATTTCACCTGCACCAATACCCTTCCACCGGAACACAGTAATGCAACCACTGCTGCTTGGTGGCAGATTCCAGATGTGGTGGCAGTACCTCTCCAGACGAACTTGGCACAAGTTCTACTGCTACTTCTGGTTGCTCCTTTAGCACCACCCAGGGGGTACGTGTAGGGAATCAAAGGGTACACACCTACGGACGCGAGCAACTGGACCCATCAGTGATCTATCGTCAAGGTTGGATTTGTCTTTAAATGGCTAAAGGACAAGATACATTTAAAAATCGAAATAAAAAACCGACGTAGAATATGTAGAAAAATTATTTTATAATTTTGGAAAATATATTTTTTTCTTTGATATGTCCAAAGATATCGCCCTGGTCAGCAGTTGATTTTGCTTCGCTTGTTCTTGATTGCGTGAGAGAAGAATAGAGCAAGGATTATAGCCACGACCTGAAACAGAAGAATTTAAATCGACATACAAATGAAGCGATTTTCGATGCAAAATGAAAAATACTCATTTATTAATTCGGCCTCAGGAACACTACGGAACACTTGGTTTTGTCAAAAATGATGGCTTACATAGCCTAAACAATAACAGGAAATAAGAAACTAGAAACAGACGATAAATTATATGCTTGAACAATATGTTAGAATAAGAATAAGAATATATTATATATATTAATATTATATATATAATAAGAATATATATTTTATTGTTAAACCGTGTATATAAAGATCTTATAAGCAATGGTTTATGAAACAACAGTTTGTCCTCTCGGACGTACAATATATCATGAGACTCCAAACAAAAATATAATGAGCTAACTTGTGTTAACTGGAAATTATCAATTAACATTATAATGAGCTTTACTAATTAGCCATTTTTTAAGTCTATATTTAAATATGGTTCCCTTCAATTGCTTCAAATCGATAGATTAATGATTATAAATTTTGATGGCATTTACATATATACTTTTGTAAAATTTACAATAATATAATTGTAAATGTCATAATTATTAAATTGAATAGGTAATTCCCAAGCCTTTTTGTCATCTGACAATCTAATATTTTATAGTAAGCTTTTGCGACAAGTTTACGTTTAATGACAGTTTTAAATTTATTTATTGACAGTAATTGAATTTCGCTCGGGATTTTGTTAAAAAAGCGTACACATTGACCTTTAAAAGAATTGCTAACCTTATGGAGCCTAGTAGTGGGCACAGCGAGTTTATTTGTATGCCTAGTGTTTACACTATGATTGTCATTTTCCTTCCTACCTCAGCAACGATGATTGCGATGAGTACACCACCCAAAGAGCCTCCAACGCTGTCGAACCACCCGGCCACCGTGTCTTGGCAGCCGGGGTAGGCGGCGCTGGCCGCGCACTGGGTGATGCTGTCCGGGTCCGCGCAGCAGGTCAGCGGGATCGGTTCCTGGGCCGCTGTGTAAGAGTCGACACCCGTGGTGCCGCAGCATCGGAACTACAATCGGTGGAAAATGGTTTTTGGGTTAGAGTTTAACCAACTTTAAAAAAGGAGGTTCTCAATTCAGTTGCATGTTTTTTATTAGGCTTAAATAGGACCGACTCTAAGACTCCGTTTTCCGTCTGTCTGTTTGTCCGTCATACAAACAATTGACTTCGACAACTCACCGAAGCTTCCAGAACATGGAACACTGGCTTGAGGTCCTCATCACTGAATGCAGCCACCAGCCACTCGTCTACGGATGCCTGGACGGACCCTACACCTCCCAGTACTACCACTGTCAGCCATATCTTGAAAGCCGCTAACACTGCCACCACAATCGCATACTGCAATAGAAAACAATCACATATCCTTACATAGTATAAAGCAAAGTCGCTCCCGCTTGTACGCTTAGATCTTTTAAACTACGCGACGGATTTTAATGCAGTTTTCAGTAATAGATAGAGTGATTCAAGAGGAAGGTTTATATGTAGTGTACATGTATATTATAGTAGAGAAGCTGCATTAGTTGGTATCTACATTGCACCCGTGCAAAACCTGGGCGGATTCCAAGTTTGTATGCGTATGTCTGTTTGGTACTCCATCACACTGAAATGGCAGAACGGATTTGTATGAAATTTGGTACCGGGATAGCTTATATCCTGGATAAACACATACACTACTTTTGATTCTGGAAAACTGATGGTAACACTGCGTGGCGCAGTTAGTAATATTATAAATGCGAAAGCTTGTTTCAAGCCACTAAAACAATGCATTAGGCACAAAATGTATTTATTTTTTTAACGTGGGTATTCGCTAGTATCTACTATATAAATAAATAAAAATAAACGTTTACACACTCATACCTCTGCACTAGGATTCCCTGTGTCGCAGATGGCATGGACAAACACAGAAACACAAGACAAACACCCACGACCAGAGAATCAACTTCATGCTCACAAAAAGTGTGCCCCGGCCGGGAATCGAACCCGGGACCCCTCGCTTGGAAGGCAGGACTACTACCAACTAAGCCACGGAGCCGTCAAATATATTCACATTCAGAATACTTACAACAATAAGCATGCATCTCGATTCGCGGATGGCGCCGCAACACGCTAGGAAAGCGATAATGAACACGATGGATCCGAGAACGATCAGACCGATCGGTATGATGCTGACCGGCAGGATCTCGTCCAGGTCCTTCAGGGAGACCAGCGCAGCTGTGCTGAACCCTATAACTGCTACTGCAAGGACCTGCAATTGGATAAAATCCAGAATAGCAGTAGAACTTGTGTAAAGTTCGCACGGAGAAGTACTGCTTCCGCACCTGGTAATCTGCTGCCAAGGAGTGGTGCACTCGCATTGTTGTGTTCCGGTGGAAGGGTGTGGTGCCGGTGAAATCACATGCGCATGAGACGTAATATCCCCGTCTCGGTTGATAGGCGCAACAGGTTGCGAGTTGTGCCTTCTCATACTTCGGTCCAAATGATACTTGAGATCTAAAGGAATAAATGAGTTTGAGTTTGAGTTTGAGTTTGAGTTTGAGTTTGAGTTTGAGTTTGGTCGGGGAGGACCTCAGAACCACTTAACATCAGGTGGGCCTTCAACTAGTCCGATTGGGGTTTTGTATGATTTGAACAGAGAGGTAGGTGCTATCATAACGGTGCTATAGAAGTTTCATCAAAATGCGTCAAATAGTTTGGTTTTCAAATCAAAAGGACCTTTGGAAGTTTGTTGTTAAAATACCAACCGAAAACACTAAATTGACAAGAAAGAGCGCATATTTCGCTATAAATTCAGCACAACACATTGTTCTAATGTATTATAATTTAATAATTTCAATTTATAAATAGACTGAATTACACCATGTAACTAAGTAAAATGTTGACTGAATGAAACAGATGCCGCCGATATTGAACCTTCGGCACTCTTGAGTCTGAATAGAGTGATAACGATAAGTTATTTTAATTTAGACACTAGCTGCGCCCCGCGGTTTTACCCGCGGTTGGACTTCCTACGGGAATCGTACATTTTTCCGGGATAAAAAGTAACCTATGTGCTATTCCAGACTATAATCTATCTCTGTGCCAAATTTCATCCAGGTCCGTTCAGCCGTTCTGGCGTGATTGAGTAATAAACATCCATCCATACATCCAAACATTCGCGTTTATAATATTAGTAGGATGGTAGTATAAACAAAGAAGGGAATGTCAAACGTTTAGCTCAATGGTGAAGTGAAGCCAAAACATAACCCGCTGCGCTTAACGAATGGTGTTGCCACTCCAATATTTCTGCCACAATTAGTAGGAATGATCTTAGCTCCCAAAGGCGCATCGCCCGACAAAGTCAAAGTTAGAAATCTTTATTTAATTTTGAATTCTCTCTCTGGTCGATCCTTCCTGACTGAAGATCGCGATCACCATGTACCTACAGTCAATGTGTTCGTGAGTCGTCTCCATCGGTTTGTCTGTGGCCGTCCGGACTACTGTCTAAAACATAGTATTGTGGCCCTCTTTGAGCTCTGACCACCGCATTGGAGATCTTCCCCGAGACCGCTTGCCTTCCACGTTTGCATATATTAAAGTAATAAAGTGAAATTAATCGCAATTTTTTTCTACTTCTTACCATCACTACATAGTATAAAACAAAGTTGCTTTCTCTGTGCCTATATCCATATGTATGCTTAAATCTTTAAAACTACGCAACGGATTTTGATGCGGTTTTTTTTATTTGATAGAGTGATTCAAGAGGAAGGTTTATATGTATAATACACTAGCAAGTCACCCCGGCTACGCACGGGTAGATTCTGATACGACACTAAGCGTGCGAAGATGGGGCGGGTCGCTAGTAATTAATATACCTACTTTATTTACCCTAAAAAGGCAACCCTAGCCCCTACTTTTTTCACACTACAATTGCTTGTTCAACTGAGTCACCGTAGACCTAGGCGGGACGTGCAATTAAGCTTCTAGGCCAACATTAATGATGTGTATTGAAGTACCTAGATATCTATTTGAGGTAAGTACTAACTAGGCTAGTTACGTTTTCCGGATAGTTTCTTGGAATTGATAGAAATATACTATATAAACCTACTATTAGGTATTTGACTTAATCCTAAGCATTCCTGTGTCCTAATAGGGTTTGTGTTTGGGTCTATACTTAAAATTAAAATCTTATACAACACTAGCGACCCGCACGGTTAGTAAAGCATCAGTGTCGAATCAGAAACTACCCGTGCGAAGCCGGGGTGAGTTGCTAGTGTATTATACATATAAACCTTCCTCTTGAATCACTCTATCTATTGAAAAAAACCGCATCAAAATCCGTTGCGTAGTTTTAAAGATTTAAGCATACATAGGGATATAGGGACAGAGAAAACGACTTTGTTTTATACTATGTAGTGAGTGCAATAAACTATTTGAATTTGAATTTGATTTACTTATGACTATGATATCTATAGTTCGCAGTTTTTTTAAACGTTTTTATGTAATAATTGCGTTTTTACAAGATATTCAATTATACAGGTAAACTTAAAAAACAAAACCCTGTCTAAACGTAAATGTCATCCAAATCGTTCGAGCGGTTGCCGAGATACGTGAAATAAATTTATAAATGTATATATACTAGCTTTTACCCGCGGCTTAACTTGCGTAAATGTTGATTTTATCAACAAATTCCGGTTGTTTCATACAAAGTTTAGGGGAGGGGCCCCTCACCCAAAGTATAATAAGTTTTTAACGTGAAAAAGTAGCCTATAACCGTTTCCAGGTCCCATCACACACTCACGCAACACTGGATGGCCTGAACAGACCGGGGGTCAGTTCAGGCAGTTCAGTTCAGTTCAGTCAGTTTTGGGGAGACTGGATTTATTTATGATCCTCGCTTTAGATTACCGAGACATATCTACATTGCAGACTCAGATTAAGACTCAGGGTACGTAGGTATGAAGGATTCGTTTTAAAATTAAAAGTTAATCATCCAAGTAGCGATTAATTTGCGTAAATCAATAAAACCTAATCTAATACGATGTTAATTCAAACTTTTCTTTTATTTACATTATTTTGTAAGCGTATAAAATATTTTTAGACTGGTAATGTTCCCCGACTGGAGCAAACGACTGTGATGAGCATAAGGTATTCTCGGGTCTTGGCTGTTTGTGCTGTGCCCATTCCTGCGACACGAAATCAAGCGTGCCTTTGTTGATATGGATATCAAATATGTTAAATAGTATATTTTTTTATATTTTATTTATATTCCTACAGTTGAATGCATAAATATTTCAAGTGGTGTTCACAAAATTAGAAGAAAAAAACTGGTTGGAAAGCATGCTCCCGCCAAAAAGTGGTAAGTGTTTTTTAGTACTACTGGATGGGACGAGCTGAAGGCCCGCCGGATGGTAAGTGGTTACCTCCGTCCATAACAACAGCAATACGAACTAGGCCCTCCGACCCAAGCCGCATCCGTCACGCCCGCCACCCGAGACGGGGGGGTTACGTCTCATGAACGTGTGATTTCACCGGCGCCCACACTCTTCCACCGGAACAGAGCAATACGAGTGCATCACTGCTTGGCGGCAGATTACCAGGATCAACCGTACGAACTTGGCACAAGTTCTACTGCTTTTAGTTGCTCCTTTGGCACCACCCAGAGGTTAGCAAATGAACCCCCCAAAGTATTTATAGGTAGACCAAAAGATTTGGCCCCCTTGCTGTCGCCCTAAGGAGTTCTGCTGAGTGCCTGATGAAGTAACATTATATTAAATTTCCACCAACGTTTTACGAAATAGTGAAATTATGAAAAATCGTAAAGTGCATATGACGCATGAAACTGCGTCGAAATACAGCAAAGCTCATGGTAAATATCTCGGTAACTGACTTAGTGGCTTAGTTGGTAGCCCTGCCTTCGAATCGGGTTCAATCCCCGGCCGGAATAAACTTTAGGTGGTAAGCATGAAGTTTGGTTTTGGGTCTTGGGTGTTGTCTTGTCTCAATTACAATACATCTGCGACACGGAATTCTAGTGCAGGGGTATGAGTGTAATTTACATCGTAAATGTTACATCATAATACGAAAAATGTTGTTTGGATTTAAGTACTTACTTTAGTTAATAAAAGGGCTCATGCTCGAGAAAAGAAAGTAATCCTTCCATTAGGGGTTTCTTGCTTATTCTTCCCCATGAAAGGTCCGATAGGATTTAAACAAGCGCTAAACTTAGTTTTAAGAACGCATGCACTCGTAGGTATAATAATTACTTACTTAATTTAAAAAAAATGTCTTTTCCAAGAAATTTTTAAGAAAACGAAAATAAAGGTTTTCGACTTTGACTTTGAGATTATTTATATCTTTTTTTAAACTCGAAAATTTATTTTAGGCCGCACCGTGGCTTAGTTGGTAGTAGCCCTGCCTTCGAAGTGAGGGGTCCTAGGTTCGATTCCCGGGCACACTTTGTGTGTTGAGCACGAAGTTTGCTCTCGGGTGTTTGTCTTGTGCTTCTGTTTGTCCATGCCATTTTTTTATTTACTTAATTCAGGATTGAGTTGTCGTACAACGATGCTCGCCGAGCCAGACCAAACGCTTCGATGCTCCTACAAAACTTTGGAGCGGGGGGTGCCCCGAAGAAGAAGGTTGACGGGTTCTACCAACCTTACTGGGAAGGAGGGGAGTGGGTCTTCCTTCGGTAAGTATGAGCGACGGAACCAGCTGAGGGCCCACCTGGTGAGTGTCGACCGCCGCCCATGACAACAGTAATGCGTGCGACTCAGTATGAGATACAAATCTTTACTGAGTCGCATTCATCCTGCTGCGTCCATCACCCGAGACGGGGGTGATACGTCTCATGCGCATGTGATTTATCTCCTGCCTTCAGTACCTCTCTGGACGAACTTGGCACAAGTTGTACTGCTACATCTGGTTGCTCCTAAAGCACCATCCAGGGGGTACGTGTAGGGATGATTCCCTACAAGGGTACACACCTACGGACGCGAGCAACTGGACCCCCCACTGTGCGTTAGTTTGGTAGTTATGGTGGACCATAGGTAACGATAAGAGCAACGCAAAGTAGCAGTAGAACTTGTGTACTCCCTTTTTATGTTTCCAAAGTGACGGGAAAGCTGAAACTCCACCTGATGTAAAGTGGTTACCTCCGCCCACAACAGGAATACGACTTAAGGCCTCCCCGACCGAAGTATGAGAAGACCGAAGTATGCGCATGTGATTTCACCGGCACCCACACCATTCGACCGGTACCGTGGAGGCAGTACTCCGCCGCCAAGCAGTGGTGCACTCGTATTGCTGTGCACCGGTGGATGGGTGGGCGCCTTGAGGCGTATTACCCGTCTCAATGACGGGCGCAACGCGCCGTGACTTGGGTCTTTTCATGCTTTTGTGGGGTATTTCCGAGTCGTATTTTTGTTGTTTCAGGGCGGTTGTAACCATTAAACATCAGATTCGAGGATTTAACATTGCTGTTGTCCGATGGAAGTGTGTGGGTGTCGCTGAAATTGTTGAGAGTCCGTGTGATGTCTTGCTACGTATTATGTATAAGCGCTCTCGCGTACATGTTATTGTGCACTGATTTTTTTTTTTTTTTTTTTATGTGAATTCGTGACGGAACGAGCTGAGGGCCCACCTGATGGTAAGTGGTGACCCTCGCCCATGACAACAGTAATGCGTGCGACTCAGTATGAGATCCAAATCTTTACTGAGTCGCATTCATCCTGCTGCGTCCATCACCCGAGACGGGGATGATACGTCTCATGCGCATGTGATTTCACCGGCAACCATACCCTTCCACCGGAACACATTAATCCAACCACTACTGCTTGGCGGCAGATTCCAGATGTGGTGGCAGTACCTCTCCGGACGAACTTGGCACAAGTTCTACTGCTACTTTTGGTTGCTCCTTTAGCACCACCCAGGGGGTACGTGTAGGGAATCAAAGGGTACACACCTACGGACGCGAGCAACTGGACCCCCCACTGTGCGTTAGTTTGGTAGTTATGGGGGAACAATAAGAGCAACGCAAAGTAGCAGTAGAACTTGTGTACTCCCTTTTTATATTTCCAAAGTGACGGGAAAGCTGAAACTCCACCTGATGTAAAGTGGTTACCTCCGCCCACAACAGGAATACGACTTAAGGCCTCCCCGACCGAAGTATGAGAAGACCGAAGTATGCGCATGTGATTTCACCGGCACCCACACCATTCGACCGGTACCGTGGAGGCAGTACTCCGCCGCCAAGCAGTGGTGCACTCGTATTGCTGTGCACCGGTGGATGGGTGGGCGCCTTGAGGCGTATTACCCGTCTCAATGACGGGCGCAACGCGCCGTGATTTGGGTCTTTTTATGCTATGTGGGGTATTTCTGAGTCGTATTTTTGTTGTTTCAGGGCGGTTGTAACCATTGAACATCAGATTCGAGGATTTAACATTGCTGTTGTCCGTTGGAAGTGTGTGGATGTCGGTGAAATTGTTGAGAGTCCGTGTGATGTCTTGCTACGTATAATGTATAAGCGCTCTCGCGTACATGTTATTGTGCACTGATAGTTAAGTTGTAAGATCAATTAATTATATTAAGAATGCTAATGCTCTTTGCTTATTTCATCAGAAATTACAGGATGTACTTTTCAACTTTCTCAGAACAACCGCTACCCCTGGAATATTCAAAACGAAAAGAAAGTTCGCGCAAAAAAACATTACCTCACATTACGGCAGCACGCGTTTTTCTGGCAATGAAATGGACCGCAACCGCGATTGCAACTTAGATTGTGTGCTCATCTACTCATTCGAGTACGTATAATGATCGTTTATTTATTTATTTATCTTTCAACATTAATAATGCACTTAGGCAAGTCAAATATTACAGTGGAAGACGATAAGACAAAGTGTTGCCATTGTAAAATTATGTAAATATTTCGTACATTTTATAAAGTTGCACCTGTTCGGTACTATATTAATATACATTTTACATTACAAAATTGGATTATAATAACAGTCATCAAATTATAATGCATTAAAATATAAATTAATTAAAAATGTCATGAAAAATAAATTTGCGAATTACATGTCAGGTCTTAAAGCAAACATACTTATATCAGCCACAGCTTCATCCACTTTATAGTAACTTTTTTCAATTAATTGGTTTTTTATACTCTCGTCCTAAATTAAGCTAGAGTCATTTAGATTTCTTATTACTATAGGAGTTTTATTGTACAATTTAATTGATGTGCAGTAATAACTTTTTGATATTTTTCCTATATATTCAGCCTATAGTGTAAAAATTAGGCATAAAAATACACTCGCAGTTCTTTCAAAGGTCAATTTGTACGCTTTTTTAACAAAATTCGAGATTTCAAATACAATCTATTCATAAATAAATTTAAATCTTTTATTAAACGTAAACTCGTTTTGAAAGCTTACAGATTACCTAGATGACAAAAAAGCTTGGGAATTAATAATAGGAGCGCTCCTACTAGGCTTGGTGACAAAGCCTAAAGGAGCGGCCCCTCCCGGGTGACTCTTGGCTTCGCCGTTGGTGACCAGGGCACGGCTGTTTTCAACTTTTTAAACAGCCCTTTCTTTATGTTTCTGTTACTTAGGTACATCTTTTAGGCACTAAGGTCTAGGTGGGATTTTAGGCAAATAAGAAAATACGAGTTTGAATCTACAAACTATCCCGCAGTAGTAGATACATTGCTTGGCTAGAGTAATGTTTTCCTACAATCCAGCATTCATGAATATGTACTAATAAATAAATAAAATAAAATGTTTTTATTTCGAGTAACAAGACTACAAGATATAGCATACAAGATAAAAGAGTTTTAAGGCTACTTACTTTTAATACCTATATGCGACATGCCTCCCACGGTAATGTCGCATATAGGGACTCTATTTTGTTGGCGCGTTCCATTGTGGCATGGAAACAGTTGGTACAAAACATGCCCGCATTCTAAGCTATTTCGAAATACATTTTTACCAATTACATTACTTGGCCAAATTTCCCCATTTTTGTGGACTTCAAAGCTAATTGGCAATACTGGAACGACAGTGGCGACACCTTCAACTCACAGTAAACACGTAAACTGAGGTTTATGTTTCAGCTTCGGAGTAGTTTGCGGGTACAGACTCGAAACGAAGAACTGGAAAAACGAATACAAGGAGTTCCAGAATATGTGTGCTCTTGAGCAGGAGAACTGTAAGGACGCTGAGAAGAGTAAGCAGAACCTTTTTTATGTATTGGAAGTGTTTCAACAATGGGGCGAGGCTGTTTCGTGGACTCGGTTAGTCTCGGTTGGTTAGTTTTACGTGAATAAGTGTACGTTACGAGTAGGAAGGAGAAATAAAAAAAAAATCTCTAGAAAGCGATGCGTCAGCATCACTCAACGTCACGAGTTTTTTTTTATTCGTATGTGTTACGGAACGAGCTGAGGGCCCACCTGGTGGTAAGTGGCGACCCCCGCCCATGACAACAGTAATGCGACTCGGTATAAAATTTGGATCTTACACTGAGTCGCATTCGTCCTGCTGCGTCCATCACCCGAGACGGGGCTGATACGTCGCATGTGATATCACCGGCACTCATACCCTTCCACCGGAACACAATATTGTTTGGCGGCAGATTCCAGGTGTGGCAGTACCTCTCCGGACGAACTTGGCACAAGTTCTACTGCTACTTTTGGTTGCTCCTTTAGCACCACCCAGGGGGCACGTGTAGGGAATCAAAGGGTACCTACGGACGCGACCAACTGGACCCCCCGAAAAAAATATTACTCCGTATAACTGCCTTGGCCAACGATTAATAACTGTTTTTTATATTGCAGGACCAAGTGAGTATTAATATAATATGATATTTATTAATAATATTAATATAAACAGTGCCATCTAGCCCCAAACTAAGCATAGCTTGTAAAATGGGAACTAGATAACTGATCATCATCATCATCTTCCTGCCCTTATCCCACACTAAGTGGGTTCCGCACAACATGTATTTTTCTTCCATTTCCCTCTATCAGACGTCATCTCAGTACTCACTCCTTTCTTACGCATATCATCTTTCACACAATCCATCCATCTTTTCTTTGGCCTACCTCCTGTCTTATATCCTTCCACATCCATATTTAACACTTGTTTTGTTATATGCCATTCCTCCGCATAATATGTCCATACCACGCTAACCTATTACTCCTTAACCTCTCCGTTACTGGAGCTACTTTCATACTTCCTCTTATATACTCATTCCTAATTTTGTCTCTCCTTGTCACTCCACACATCCATCTCAGCATTCGCATCTCCACTGCATGCATTCTTCTTTCATCCATCCCCTTGGTGGCCCAGCATTCAGATCCATACAATACGACAGGTCTAACAATGGTCTTGTAAATTTTCCCCTTGAGTTTAAGGGGCATTCGGGGATCGCACGCTGTTCCTGAGACCTGTCGCCATTTCATCCATCCCGCATTTATTCTATTTTTCACATCCCGATCAATTTCGCCATCATTCTGGATCAATGAACCGAGGTAACGGAAATCAGAGCAGACTGGTAGGGGTACACCATCTAAGGCTATAGGGGAAAAAATGGAGGAACCACCAAAATCGCAGAACAGGTGTTCGGTTTTTGATCTACTTATTTTCAATTCGGCCTTCTCCAATTTTTCCAGCCATTTTCCCAGCCTGCTTTGAACCTCAAGCGCATTCTCTCCAACCAGAACAATATCATCAGCGAAAAGCATGCACCTGGGTGCCTCCTCTTGTATGCTGATATAATACATATAATACTGTACAAATCCAAACCAGCGAGCTGGGGCAACTTCAGGTGAAATAAAATAACAACAAGAAGTTCCTGTTTGAAGTCATTTATTCAGATCATTACATTTAACTTGACGTTCTCGCCAAGACGCAACGATAGCGCGATCTAGCTTTTTGCAGACCTGACGCCATCTATTATTGACAATCTGAACTAATAATATTTAAATATGACACATTGAAAGAAGGTTAATAGGTATAACAAACAAACTATTTATATAAAAACCTCCTTATGTGCAAATGTATTGAACATATACTATCTTGACGCCAGAGGAAGAGAAAAAAAAAAACATATACTATCTTTTTGTTTTTTATGTGAATTAGTGACAGAACATGACAGTGACACTGACAGTAATGCGACTCAGTATAAAATGATCTTACACTGTGTAGCATTCATCCTGCTGCGACTATACATTTACGTTTTTACTTTGTATATACATATTTATAATGCATACTTACACCCAGACAGAGAACCAACATTTTGTTCGTCACACGAATGCCTGGCCTGGATGGGAATCCAACCCACGACCTACTGCTAGGGTTGCCAACTATACTGTTTTAAACAGTATTATACTGTTTTTCACTAAATTATACTTTTTACTGTTTAACAAAAATAAAGTATACAAAATACTGTTTTCAGCATCAAAATGCAGACACATTATTATATTATAATTGTGATGAAGAATATGAAATTTTTAAAAAAGATTGTAAATTAGTAAGTTGTGCGAGAAGCTCTAAAAAATATGTATTTAAAACAATAAATAAATAAAATACTGTTCGTTTTTTTTAAATACTGTTTAATAATCTTCATAGACCTGAATATACTTTATTTCTTGTAAAAAAAGTTGGCAACCCTACCTACTGCGCAGAAGGCAGAGCTACTACCAACTGATAAATGATGCAGTAGTATTTATTTGAGTCAATTAGTATCCCTTATTACTATATTATACTAATAAGTAATATATTATAATTAGTATAATATAGATACGTACCTTTTTAATGTGACTTTTATTCCAGTTGCTATTTACCCGATTGCGAGAGAAGGAGCGTTATGTTTTAAACTGCTTGATTGAGTTCAGCTGTGTCGTTAAATTCACACTGAATCAAAATTTTATAAAAAAACACATAACCTATTGAGTGTATCAAAATACAAACTATATACTTGGCCTTTTTCTCAATCATTTCTTGTTATTAACGATATTATAATATTATATCACATTAGAGGCCCAGGGGCATAGACGCCGACTTTAAATCTGAAGGTTGCTGGTTCAAACCCACACGTGCACCAATGAGTTTTTTCGCTTGAAAATATTATGTGCGCAATACCACGTTCTCGAAACGGTGACGGTAAACATCGTGAGGAAACCGGCATGTCTTAGAACCAAAAGTTCGACGACATGTGACATCTACCAATCCGGATTGGGCTCCCGTGGTAGATCAGAGCCCACTCTCTTTTTCTAAATTATCGAGAGTAGGCCGGTGTCCCTGCAGTGGGAACATTAGAGGCTGGTACGGATATATTATAATATAAAGCGGTTTTAGAGGTTAGTTGGTAGTAGCGCTGCCTTATGGGAGGGGTACCGGGTTCGATCTTGAGCCGAGGCACACTGTGTGGTGAGCATGAAGTTTGTTCTCGGTTGTCTATGCCACCGACCCAGGCAATCCCAGATTTTCTTGAGTGTGTTTTTTTTAACACGTGTGTTATTCATGCAGTGTGGCAAGCAGTGCACCGAGGCATTTGCCCCGAACTGACTACCTTCCATTACCAACCCACTGATCCCGACGCAATAATGAATCGAGCCGACAGGTGGATCGCGGATGTTCTAAAGAGGATACCTACATCAACGACAGTCCCCACCACGCTATTTACCACCAAGGGGAAAAACGGACGAAAATAATTGAAAAGTACACATTTGCTGATGACTTGACAATTTAACTATATTTTTACAAATTATTGTACTCTTGTTTTTATTTTACTTTTTAAATAGTTTTGCATTTGTTATAATTTTTTTTTTTATTGTTGACTTTTCCAAGTGTACAATTGTATCTTAATGGAATAAATATATTTCAATTGAATTGAAGATATTTTATCTGCTAAATATATATATACCTATCCTTAAAAACCAGTATTTTCTTTTCTTGTGAACTATAAATAAATAATAAATACCCATGGACATATTTCACACAGCGCCATCTAGCCCCAAACTAAGCATAGCTTGCACTATGGGAACTAGATAACTGATAGAATACATATATAATAGTACTTTTTTTTTAATGTAAATTAGTGACAGAACTTGACAGCGACAGTAACAGTAATGCGACTCAGTACAAGATTTAGATCTTACACTGTGTAGCATTTATCCTGCTGCGACCATCACCCGAGACGGGGATGATATGTCTCATGCGCATGTGATTTCACCGGCACCCACACCCTTTCACCGGAACACAATAATGCGAGCACTATTGCTTGACGGCAGATTCCAGGTGAGGCAGTACCTCTCCGGACGAACTTGGCACAAGTTCTACTGCTACTTTTGGTTGCTCCTTTAGCACCACCACGTATAGGGAATCAAAGGGTACACACCTACGGACGCGAGCAGCTGGACCCCCCAAAAACATACATATAATTAATACATTTTAACACCCAGACACAGAACAAACATTTATGTTGGTCACACAAATGCTGGCTTTCGACCCGAGTGTTGGTGGTTCAAAACCCACACGTGCACCAATGAGTTTTTTCACTTGAAAAGTTTATGTGCGCAATACCACGTTCTCATAACCGTGAAGGACGTGTCATCTACCAATCCGGATTGGGCTCCCGTGGTAGATGACAGCCCATTCACAGTTTTAACGAGAGTAGGCCGGTGTTCCTTCAGTGCTTGTCCTGAGTGGAAAATATATTAACAATGAAATAAAACAAATATAATTTTCAACGATTTTAATATTTTTTTTCGAAATCCTTAGTCTAATTTCATAAAGCTAGTATGCTATAAATATGTGAAATAGGAAACTTCGAAAAAGATGCATTTTCATTACTGGCCCGTAAAATGCTTGTGACATAAATCTAATATAACATTTAATTAATTATATTAATTACTAGCAGCCCGTCCCGGCTTCGCACGGGGTAGTGACATAACTACAATAGTTGGACATATGCTACCGCGGAGTTTTTGTAGACATTATGATGTTCTTCAATATTGTTGTACATTATTTTGTTCTATCGCTAATAGTTTCGGCAGCGCATTCGACGAAAGACATTTTAAGACTCATTTTTCTACACCTTCGGTTCAAATTTTACCAAGGATCCCTAATTTTTTTCAAAATGAAATGTAGCCTATGTCAAATTGGAAGAATGTAGCATTCTATTGGTGAAAGAATTTTTTAAATCGGCCCAGTACTTTTTGAGCCTATTCATTACAAACATAGGTACAAATCTTTCCTCTTTATAATATTAGTGTAGATGTAGATTACTCACTTAAAGCAATTAAACCGAAACAAAAACCCAGGTAGAAAAAGACATATATAAGGAAAATATTGAGGATTTGTGATATGTTTCCCGCCCGGTCTATGTTTGGATTGGTGACCGTTAAGTGGCATTAGAACGCTATACGCAATTATACTTATTTTAATTACTTTTCTACTCTTTAAACTAAAATCTATTATATATAATATATAATATAAAAGTATAAACTAAAATGTATTATATATAATACATTTTAGTTATTTAATAGTTATAATTAGTTAGTTAGTTATTAGTTAGTTATAATACATTTTAGTTATTTTTATTAGTTATAAACTAAAATGTATTATATATAATACATTTTAGTTTAAAGAGTAGAAAAGTAATTAAAATAAGTATAATTGCGTATAGCGTTCTAATGCCACTTAACGGTCACCAATCCAAAATAGTATACGAGATTCTCCCGCGGTGTTACGACGCGAATTACCATTTTGCGGGAATACTTAACTTTTTAAGAGAAAAAATAGGCTGTGTTAATCCAGGATATAAGCTATCCTGGTACCAATTTTCATCCAAATCCGTTGAGCAGTTTGAGCGTGAAGCAACGAACACATACTTAATGTGACTAGAAATTTGCTACAATGAAAAAATCATTTCAATTGGAAAATTTCTCTTTTGTTTTTAGACCAGTTTGTCTCATGCCACATCGGGCATAGGACCGGTTTATTCAAAGTATTCAAAGTAAAACTGGGCATACAAATGATGAACATTGTAAAATATTATCGGTTTGAAAGATTAAGTTTTTGAGATCACATTTTAAAGGAAACCAATTTGACCGTTATGTTATCATTTTGAGATCAATAATTTAATTGAGTAATTTTCATAATTGAAACTCAGCTTCTATCATTCGTAACGTACGGGAATGACAGCGTACCTATAGTTTCAGCGATATATAAATAAACTAGCGACCCGCCCCGGCTTCGCACGGTTAAGCATCAGTGTCGTATCAGAAACTGCCCGTGCGAAGCCGGGGTGAATTGCTAGTGAATTATACATATAAACCTTCCTCTTGAATCACTCTATCTATTAAAAAAAACCGCATCAAAATCCGTTGCGTAGTTTTAAAGATTTAA
This sequence comes from Aplocera efformata, assembly GCA_921293045.1. Taxonomy (NCBI): domain Eukaryota; kingdom Metazoa; phylum Arthropoda; class Insecta; order Lepidoptera; family Geometridae; genus Aplocera; species Aplocera efformata. The sequence continues at coordinate 4,722,652 of OV121067.1, read as the reverse complement.
GTATACATAGGGATATAGGGACAGAGAAAGCGACTTTGTTTTATACTATGTAGTGATATTTCACACAGTTCTAGCCCCAAACTAAGCAAATGAGTATAACTTGTGCCAAGTTCATCAGAAGTACTGCCGCCACACCTGGTAATCCGCCAAACAGTGCACACACGTTGCTGTGTTCCGGTGGTAGGGTGTGGGTACTGGTAGTTCCAGAGATTAGCGCGTTCAAACGAAACAAACAAACAACTTAATTATAATTTTAAGGGTCATTAATACAAATATGTTTGATTTACATATTATTTTTTTTATGTTGTAGTCCGCATCATTCCCGTATTTTTTGTTTCCGTTATGAATTTTGCTGCTGCTTCAGATATAATATTATTACACAATATAATAAAATACGATAACGGTTTATATTGAACAGGAAATATAAAAAAAAACGTATAAGTAACATAAGACGACAATTACTTAAACTTAATATAATTTTAATAGTTTCTCAACATTTACAACGTACCAACATAATAATAATCTATTAATTTAATACCAAATAGTTTCTGAAATACTGGCCCCACAATACCTTGCACTTAATCTATATTTTTACTTAAAAACTATCAGATATAAACCTTTGAAACAAAACATTCGTTATAAAGTATAAAAAACTTAACTATGAGATTCTTTATATTACACTTAATATACATTTAACCTCTCATACCCCTGCAATAATTCCTGTGTCGCAGTTGGTAGAACAAAAACATACAAAACAAACACTCAAGGCACGAGAAGAAACTTTACATTCAAAGTTTGCTCCGGCCGGGAATCGAACCCGGAACTCCGTCGCTTTGAAAGCAGAGTTATAGCCAATTATGCCACGGAGCCGTATTATCCATATAATTTTATTTTTGTTTGTTTTATACACTTATTATTATATTTTATTTAAAATATAAAATATATTTAGGAGTGTACTTTTATATTTTTACATTTAAGTATCACTTATGTTTTAGAAAAATTTTGCTAATTATTTATTTTTCCGATTAATAAAGCATTTACTAAGAATATAGTACTTTAATAATTCTAATATTGCCACAACTGCCCTGTTTGCACATTATGAGTGCAACTTTTCTTGAGCTTTACTTTAATTCTACGATTTACTTTAAGATAGCACCTAATTAATAATTTATCACAAAAGGTACAACTAACATTATTTAACCAACATACTAAAAGTGAATACTTAAAAAACATATAAACTAAACGTTTATGTTTTTTTACGATTTTATATATTGAATATAAATCTTTTGTGACATGTTTAACTAAATTACAGCGTATCGAGTACAAAATATAACTTCACTTATTATAAAACTTATAAACGATAGTTTCATTCACGTGCTTCAGAATGCGGTTGGTTATTCACACTTTTAATAAGTAGGTGAGATCAAAATTGCAATTCGTAAGATCCAAGAATGTCATAATAAATTTTATATACAATTTTATTCGCCACCGACGGAAATATTAAGATATTTTATAATAATAAATATAATTTAGATATTTGTCTAAATTATTTTTATTATTATTAATTTAGTTTCGCCACAGTTTAAGCGTGGCGTTTAAAAGTTACTAATAATTAATTTTCTTGTGTATTTTTAAAGATATTGATTATGTTTTACTAAAAATATTTATCACCATGTGAATGATCTATGCATAATACTGGCCCATAGTTTCATTTCAATGCTGTGTAGATTTACTTAAAACTAATTATGTTCTAACAAGGAAAAATTCTGGGTGCCGTACCAAAAAGTACAATTTGTTTAAAAAAAAACTGTTTTGTTATTGTTAAGTTATCGTATAAATTATATATCAATATTACTGGCCCATAGCACATTTGCCGCGTAGATTTACTAAAATCTAATTATATTCTACTTAAAAGTATATATTTCTTGCTGAAATAGATCGTTCTGTATTTTTACTATTGTTAAGTTATAAAATATTTTAATTATAATAGTTTAAAAAGTTATATCAATATTACTGGCCTAAAGTTTCATTTTAATGCCTTATGGATTTATTAGTATCTAATTAATAAAAAAGGTTAAGTTAAGTTAAAAATTAAGTGTACGTGTACTATTGTGCACTCGCGTGAAAAGAAAACAATTGTTTTACATCAAAAACAAAGATAAACTGAATTGGTTTCAATCAAAAACTAATTTATAACTAAAATATGTATAGAATTATAAATTTTATATAATTTTTATTGTGAAAAATATATTATAGTTGCAGCAGTTTACATGTTTAAGGGTAGTACTTATATGTTATTATTAAACTGAAAGGACTTAAAATATAAGTTTACGATTGAAAATTATGCCATGCTTGTATCGTGAAAGGATTATTGTAAACGGCATAAAAAAGTATCTAAACTTTAAATACATTTTCAAATTTGCTAATACGTGTTTCTAAATAATAATATACGGTATAAGTTTTTTTAAAGCTATTAATTTAGCTTTATCTCTTTTTTATATATTTAATTGAATGAAACCAATTTAGTTTGTAGACCTAATTCATTAACAGCGTGGATGATTAATTAATTCTTACCCTATTGATCTTCTTAATTCGGAAATTTAATTACTAACTTACTTAAATAAATTATAATTGTCATTTATATTGAGCAATTTAGTAACGTGGATCACAATAATTATAATGCCCTTAATCTACTACATTTGAAGTCCTTACTGACAGTCCAACTAACTGCATTCTCCTGTTTTAACCGATTTTTTTTTTCTATTCTGTCTAACCAAAAGATTACGGTTTCTTGCTTAATAGATGCACCTCTCACCCACCCAAAAGGGTACGGTTTGATGATTATTAGATGGATATCCTGTCCACCCAAAAAAGTACGGTTTATTGCTTAATAGATGCACCTATCGCTAACCTAAAAGGGTACGGTTTGACGGTTAACAGATGGCAAACCTGTCCACCCAAAATAGTAAAGTATGTCTCTTAATAGAACACCTCCCGTGCACCCAAATGAGTACGGTATATCGGTAAACGGATGGCAAATAGTAGTAGCTCCCACCCAAAATGGTACGGTTTGACGATTAACAGATGAATATCCTGCCCACAAAAAAAAGTAAAGTTTGTTACTTAACAGATGCACGTCTCGCACACGCAAAAGGGTACGGTTCGAAGATTAACAGGTGGTAAACCGGCCCACAAAAAAAGTACGGTTTATTGCTTAACAGATGCGCATTCCGCTCACCAAGTGTTCCTTGATTTCCCGGGTTAATGTCTTCGCATATGGAGCCCTAGGTGGTCGGAGCGTGCGAAGGAGCGCCGGCAGAGGGGGCAGGTGAAGGGGCGGTGGCCGGTGTGCTTGCGGGTGTGGCGGGTGAGCTCGTCGGAGCGCGCGAACCGCCACTCGCACCCCGCCCACCCGCACGAGTAAGGCTTCTCACCTGAAACAGTCGAGATAATATTAGTTAGTAAATGAGAACGCAGAGAATGAGGCTCTGTGGCTTAGTTGTAGTAGCCCTGCCTCTGAAGCGAGGGGCTCGGATTCGATTCCCGGCCGGGACACACTTTGTGTGGTGAGCATGAAGTTTGTCTATGCCATCTGCGACACAGGGAATCCTAGTGCAGGGGTATGAGTGTATAAAAGTTTAGTTAAAGTTAAAAACGGGACCTTATTACTAAGACTTCGCTGTCCGTCTGTCACCAGGCTGTATTTAACCGTGATAGTTAGATAGTTGAAATTTTCACACATGATGTATTTCTGTTGCCGCTATAACAGCAAATACTAAAAAACAGAACAAAATACATATTTAACGGGGCTCTCATACAAAAACGTGATTCTTAAGATATAGTTCGATATGAAGAAACTAGATGGCGCCACTGGTATTTTAGCCCGCGCTATCGTTGCGTTCCGGTATCGACATGACTCCTCCGTTATAAAATAAAATAAATAATTAAGTGGGGCTCCTATATAATAAACATGATTGTTTAATGGTACAGAACCCTTCGTGCGCGAGTCCGACTCGCATTTGGCGCCCGTGGCGGGGTTTTTTATTAACTCTTGTTGTCTGTGGTAAAGTGGTTTATACTTATTGACTTATTTAAGAATTAATAAACGCCTTTAATAAACTATTACTATATATAATATAAAATACCTGTGTGTGTCCGTTTATGGGCTTTGAGGTGTGAACTTTTCGTGTAGACCTTATGGCATCCAACCACATCGCATTTATGCAATCTCTTCCTTTCTTCGTTGTTGTTGTTCAAAATCTCTGCGTCGGGCGTCTCCGTGAACCGGGCAACGTTCGCATCAGTCTTCGTAAACTGTCGCGTCATATCCGAGTCTGGCTTCGTAAACTGTCGCGTTATATCCGAATCTGTCTTCGTAAACTTTTGGGTTACATTTGAGTCTGTCTTCGTAAACTTTTGGGTTATATTTGAGTCTGTCTTCGTAAACTTTTGGGTTACATTTGAGTCTGTCTTCGTGAACTTCTGGGTTATATTTGAGTCTGTCTTCGTGAACTTTCGCGTCACATCTAAATCCGCCTTTGCAAACCTCATTTGCCCGAGCGAGGTAGTCAGGGCGTTTTGCAACGCAGTACTAAGGAGGAAATTCTTGATGTGCGCGTCTGTGTGTTTATCTACGTAGTCTGGCTTGGTGGGTATCGGGAAGGGGATGATCGGGTATTTAGAGAGGGATGTTTGTGGGGTAACTGAGATCGTTGGTTTCATTCTGAAAACAAATTTACATTTGTAATTTTTTTTAATATTTATTCACACAGCAACATTTTTTTGTGGTAAAAATAAAAAAAAAAACTTAGAGGATCAAACTAAAATAATCATAGAGGAAAAGAAAATATCATAATCTTACTACTTATAAAGAACAAAAATGTAAAAATTAAAACAGAAAATTTTGATCGTGGGGTGCCAAGAACATTCCCGCGTTGGACGGCCAAAGATAATCTTTGGGCGAGGAACGAGCCAGCCTTCTTGTCCCCAGCGGCAGGTGAATAACAACTTGAGATAAAATAAACTAAAGAAACATGAAATCCTTTATGGTAATAAGAAGGCTAGTTTATAAAACCAATTCACTCTCGCTATCGGACAGTGTACTCACTTATGTGTAAGTTGTTTAGGTCTCCTGGCGCTTCTGAGATCAGGCCCAACTTTCAACTTAGGCACTTGGTGACACGACCTGAAAAATTAACATACCTTACTTTATTGCGGGAACGCATAAGACCTGATTAATTGACTAAAAACCATCTAAAAACCATATTTCTAAAAATCCCATCTAAAAAGTGAATGATTTTAAAATATAAATACCCGCTTCAATATTTTCTTTCTTTTCTTTAGGGGGTACACTCTACTATTTAAAAAAAGAATCATCCTAATCAGTATACAACGGGCGAAGAAAAAAGTCACAGGAAACCAAAATACGCAATTTCGTTTAATTGATGACATATTTTTCTATTATAGTTATTGTGATTATTAAATCGAACTATTAAACCGATTTTCATAAAATTTCTTTGGACCATAGTATTTGATAGTGTCACAGAATTTTAAAGTAATTCTTTAAATAAAAAAAATTGCTTCTCATTTTTACCTGCCGCGATAGTTAGAGTTGAAATTTTCACAGACGATGTATTTCTGTTGCCGCTATAACAACAAATACTAAAAAACAGAATAAAATAAATATTTAAAGGGGCTCTCATACAAAAACTTGTATTTATTTTCTGTTCGTTTTTGCTGGATATTATAGATAATGGTACGGAATCTCTCGTGCGCGAGTCCAACTCGCACTTGGCCCGTTTTTAGATCTTGACGGGATAAGTCTACTCACTGGAACATAAGATGAGTTGACGTAGATCCATCCATGACCTTCGACGACGTAGGAGTAGCGCCAACTGGAATCAAAGTAATAATATCATTAATTATATTTTCTTTAATTATATTTCAATTGAAAATGAAAACGAAAAAGAGTATGACGTGTGACCTCAACATAAATTACAAGAATTTTCGTCCAGCAGATATTTTAACAGCATGTAACTTGCAGGCAAACCTTTGATGTCAATTAAGGTTAGTCGTTTACGTAGTACACTTGTTAAGCCTTTAAAAGTACTTGAAAAAGTAAATTCTAAGCGAAACGGCATCATTACAACCGACCAACAGATAATCCAGTTTTTACAAATCAGGGAGCGTCTAAATATTTAATTACTAGTTGCTTAAAATAATTACTAGAGATTAATCCTCACAAAACCCCATAGTCTCAAACTCATTTATTCCTTTAGATCTCAAGTATCGTTTACATTTTGATATAGAAACATCCAAATCAGTCTACAACGAGCGAAGAAAAAAGTCACGGCAAAGCAAAATACGCAATTTCGTTTTGAATGAGTAATTTTTTCAAAATCGAATATTTTCTGCGCGGTACCCTAATCGTTCCTTAGTTCCAATTGACTCCTTATAACCTGTTTACCAGAGAAAATCCAGTGAAAATCTTGTCAAAATTGGTTCAGCTGTTTGGGAGAGTTTCATCCCCTCTCCCGAGGGAACGGTGCTGAATTTCGGGACAAAAAGTATCCAGTGTCCTAACCCGTAGTATAACTTCAATTTATGCCAAGTTTCATTTGAATCATTCAGTAGTTTTGGCGTGATGCGCGGTCAAGATACAGACAGACAGACAAAAATTTAATAAATTACAATTTTGGCATCAGTATAACAGTTAGCAGTCAGTATTACAGTTTTGGCACTCCAAAAATTTTTTTTAATAATATCTTTAATGTACAGAATCGGATCTGTTAGTTTTATTATAAGTATAGATTAGTAGCAATTTAGATAAGAGATAATATCTTATTATCTAGGTATAATTAGTAGCTTAAATACATAATACTTTTTTTGTAGTCGGCTATAAAGGGAAAGCCACCGCTGTTTTGTCGTTCCAAGTGATTTGCCGAGCTTTAAATATAGTCTCTTTACTACGTAAGGCATATCGGCGCGATCTGACCAATTATTTAGTTTAGCCAGCTTGGACGAGGCACTACGATACATACATTTGTTTATAAATGAGGCTGGCTCAGATTTAGTGGCTTGTTCGATTTAATTAATTAAATTCGTTATAATATTAATGTCTGGGTGTCTATACAATTAAATAAAAGTGCCTGGGCGAAAGAGGTGAGTTGATTTTTTGTTTAATGTGAATGAGTGACGGAACGAGCTGAGGGCCCACCTGATGGTAAGTGGTGCCAGTAATGCGCGCGACTCAGTGTGAGATCCAAATCTATACTGAGTCGCATTCATCCTGCTGCGTCCATCACCCGAGACAGGGATGATACGTCTCATGCGCATGTGATTTCACCGGCACCCAAACCCTTCCACCGAAACACAGCAATGCAACTACTACTGCTTGGCGGCAGATTTCAGATGTGGTGGCAGTACCTCTCCGGACGATTCTATCAGTTATCTAGTTCCCATATTACAAGCTATGCTTAGTTTGGCGATAGGTTTAATAAATATTCACACAGACTTAGACATTCACACTGGTGCTGTGTGAATATCTATGAATATTTATTTACTTAATATATATATTATTATATTATAAACGGCATCGTGGCCGACCCAGGCGGAGATGGCGAGACGACCTTCACAAATTTATGGGAGACTGGCCCTCAAAAACGCAAGACCGGAATGAGTGGAAGGGGATTAGGCCTTTGCCCTGCAGTGGGACGATGCAGGTTAATAATAATAATTATTTAGCAAGTACCTTGATTTGGCCCACGAGATCACCGCCATGGGATGTGGATTCAACGATTATCGTCCCAATAGTGGTTTAGTGAACGGACTTATAGCGAAGAGCCTCGACCAAAGTCTTAAGAGGCTCTTGCTAGGCGGTTGTACAAGGGCCAGATACAGAAGGCGGTACTCCTGGACACGGCACGCATCGTCAGGAGGTTCCTCTCTGCAGTTCTCTCTATTATAATTATTATTAAAATCGTTTAAAAACGTCCAATAAAATATTTAAGCTACGCTGTTTGTGTGGCTTTACAAAACGCACGGATTCCACGCAGAACGTTAGCGGCCCGAAGTGATTGTGAAAGCACAAAATCGAATATCAATACATGCAAATCACCACCGTGGGAAACTGGAGCGGCGTCTGAACACATCTCGCCGTTCGTACTACAAGGATTATTTATTGGATGCTGCGGCGAATGTAATTTCAATCCAAGATGAAACGACTGATCGCGTGAAACAGATCTACCTACACAAAGAATACTTCCGTGAGGTAATTTTGATAGAATAGGTCCTTCTTGTCCATCCAAGGTTTTCTGTAAGAGATCGCTCCAAAGCGATAAGATCGCCCATTGTTTCACAATAAAGTGTAATTTTTTTTTTCAATTTCTGTTATCTTATTACTTTAAACGAGCAATTCTTGTAGATTTATTTATTTATTTATTTCGTGTTCTCGAAAACGATTTGTATCAAATTTTGTATTTATAATAGATTTAGTTTACTTGTATAATTGTATTTCTTATAAATAATCGATTATTTTGAAAATTTACACACTCATACCCTGGGACATTGGGATTCCCTGTCGCAGATTGCATGGACAAACAGAAACAAAAGACAAACACCCAAGACCCAAGAAACAACTTCATGTTCACCACACTGTCTCCCGGTCGGGGTTCGAACCTGGGCCTCGAAGGCAGGCTACCAACTAAGCCATGGAGTCCCTAAGCCACGGAGTCTTAAGTCACACCGTGTAAAAAAAACAACTATTAGTGAATAAAGTAGCTGTGGGAATAACACAACCCAGAAGTCTAGACCCAGATAGCTATATCAATATCTAAACTGATACAACGATAAACACAAATCGTTCGCGATAAAATCTCGCTATTTATGGGGACTGTATCGTTATAAATTCACACTGCTACCGTTTAATAACGCTTGCAGTGGCACCACACCTTTATCTGACGCCTGTGCATCGCATGGCGGTGATCGGGTTTGAGGGCGTGGATTCCGGAGAAAATATGGCGTATGAGACCGCATCTTCCTGTCAGAGTAACGGGCGCAACGTGATGCAACATGGATCTTTCCCATATCTAAGTAGGGGAAGAAGACCTGTCGTATTGCTATAGCAATGGTAAAAATTCTCATCCCGACCGCAGTCGCTTACATTAAAAAAAATGCTTTTTTATGGGAAACGACCCTGCGACTGGGACGGTCTCGCCCAAACCACTACACCGCTGAAGTAAAATTAGTATTGTTGTGCAACAATGACTACCGTAAATCCACGCATCGAACATACCGTGCGAATCGAATCGGAGTGGCCCTAGTGGGAGCGACAAGCGATCAGATATACTTTTATTTTATTTCATTTTAGCGAAGGGCAACCCTTAACACTTTGACTGCGGGCCGCACTCGCGTTCGGCCAAGAGAAACGCAACGTGTGTGTTTTCCGCAGTCAAAGTGTTAAATTATTCACGTAATCATATATTGCGCAGCCACCAAAGAAATCAGAGTAAGAACAGGCTTACAAAGACTAATAGGATCTGATTCACCAGAGGAAACGCTGAAACAGTGCTGCCAACAACAACCCAGAGGCCTCCTCCGATACATAAAGGACTTGGGATGGCTGGGGTGCGTTGCACCCGTCACTCTGGTCCCATCTGTCTGTATTTTCACCAGCAACCACAGCCTTCCACACAATTTACTGATCTTTCGACCTCATTTTATGCACTGTCATTTGACATGTCAGTGCATAAAATGAGGTACACAGCACACAATTATTTTTTAATTGCTTCAATATCATTAAACGTTATTTCTGATATGAGAGGTATCTTTTTAAATAGTACGATGAGGAAAATTCATAAAATTCAGAAGCGTAGCGGTTAACCGCTCGCAAACGCACCAAACCCTTACTTTCGCCGCCGGCTGGTCTGTTACAGTCACTACCTAATGAATAAATACATTCCTTATTCACGAGGGAATCTCGTTTGTATTTGAAAACTGGCTTTGGTCCGCGGTTTCACTTACATCGATAGGTGAGTATAGATATAGTTCGATAGTTTCTCGCTATACACGCATAATGTTCAGTATTTCTCTAATTTGTATTTGTATGTGTCAAACAGAACATAATTCTATAATTGTATACATTTAAAAAAATCGCTGTTTGATCTGAAAGCGGCATATCTCAATCACAACCAAAAATAAACACGTAATAAAAGATATCACATGAATTATATTAAAATTGAACATTTTTTTTGCCCGAATTGACGCATATTCCCAAAACTCTTTTTTTTTTTAAATTTTTTACAACTATAGACTTTGGCGGTAGTGATGTGCGATTTGGCGTCACCTGTGACAATGCGCCGCTGTCAAAAACCCTACAACGTATAATAACTATCCAATACAAAACGTGGGTCACCTCCGAAGTTTCCGTAGCTAATTAAATTGGATTCAGCTTTCTTTTATTTTTTTAAAAAAGATTACGTATAAAATTTGGAATGTGGTTTGGTAGCAGCAAAAAATTACCATGAGCTGCATAGAACAATAGCGCACTCTCATAGCTGTTAAGTTCGGACGGTAAAACTACACCCAAACACTCTCGCTCATCGTGAGTAGGCCTGCAAACCTGCAACAGGAATTACCGAAGCGGTTTGTACAAATCCGAATGGTGCATAGAACATCGATAGCCTTGCGGGGGCTGCTTTCTCTCACGCTGAGATTACAATTTATTGATTAAATTAACTGGAACATGGTGGCTGGTACTATATTATATGGTTGCAAGATAATTCTCAGAAAACATTTTTTTTAATAAAGAAAGAATTTTTTCGCGTCCGTAGGTGTGTACCCTTTGATTCCCTACACGTACACCCTGTGGTGCTAAAGGAGCAACCAAAAGTAGCAGTAGAACTTGTGCCAAGTTCGGAGAGGTACTGCCTCCACATCTGGAATCTGTCGCCAAGCAGTAGTGGTTGCATTACTGAGTTCCGGTAGAAGGGGTGGCTGCCGGTGAAATCACATGCGCATGAGACATATCATCCCCGTCTCGGGTGATGGACGCAGCAGGGTGAATGCGACTCAGTAAAGATTTGAGTCTCATACTGAGTCGCGCGCATTATTGTTGTCATGGGCGAGGGTCACCACTTACCATCAGGTGGGCACTCAGCTCGTTCCGTCACTTATTAATATAAAAAAAAATACATGGACATTTCACACAGCGACATTTAACCCCAAACTAAGCATAGCTTGTACTACGGGAAACTAATAACTTTTTTTCGTGAAGATTTGCGCTCGTGTTCCTTGCCACGGGAACACAACGGCTACACAGGACTAAGTATCTCTCGGGAACTGTTTCGTTCCGACGCGCCAGGACACGTGGCGCGTCGCAACCACCTCGGGGACCATGCCAGCAATAGAATTTCAGTCTTCCTCGGGTCAGAAACCCTAGGTAATGTAAATCTGGAACATATTTATTATGTCGTGGAAGAGGGCGTTGCTATCTGCGACACAGTTTTTATAATTTGCAGGTAGCATCGTTTCCATTTTGTATTATAAGTGCCTTGTAACAGTTCCAAATAAACATTTATTATTATATTATTATTAAGTGCTGCTGCGATGGGTCAGGTCTGCGGTCTCGTCTGATACTACGGCCGCAGAGGATAGGGAGCGAGACACCTCTCAATACTGGTCCTATCGCGTCCATCTATCCATCTCCTGGTTGCGGAAGGTAGGGAGAGCGGCGTACCACAATACCGACACTCCTCTCCCGCCGCAGCCCCCATCCTTCAGCTGCGGTGCCTCCCATAACACACCTCAGTAGCGGTACCCCCCATAGGTACCGCCACCCACTGTGCCGGCTTAGCTTCGTTCGGAGAAGCACTGCCTCCACCTGGTAATCTGCTAAAAGCTATTCCCAGTCTGTAAGTAGATTATAGGGTATGTTGTAAATTTCCATATACGAGTACAAATGAAATGGAAAATCCAGTTTCCTTGAAATCTGAAGACCGATAAGGCTAAGTATTCAGCTTGGAAATACCTATTGTTGTCCGTTTAAGTGCAATGTTTAAGTAACAGTAGCTTAACCAATAAGTAACAACCTTATTAGTGCCACAGAACGGATTATTTATAACTTAATCTGAGTAATGGCGTGGCGTCAGTTGGAGCGGGGAGCGGGGGCGAAAGAGCGATTAATGAAAAAGTTAAAATTGTAAGTTTTCATCTAGGAAAATGTACATTATTATTCGTGTTACCGAGATATTAACCATGATTTGGGAGTTTTGTTGACTCCTGATATTTCGACGCAGTTACATGCGTCATGATCAAACTGGAGACCATAACTGACTGGGACCATGACGCATGTAAGTGCGTCGAAATATTAGTGTGAAATACATTTCAAGCAGTTTTTTTATGTGAATTGGTGAAGGAACGAGCTGAGGGCCCACCTGGTGGTAAGTGGCGACCCCCCATGACAACAGTAATGAGACTCAATATAAGATTTGGATCTTACACTGAGTCGCATTCATCCTGCTGCGTCCATCACGAGACGGGGATGATACGTCTCATGCGCATGTGATTTCACCGGCACCAACACCCTTCCACCGGAACACAATAATGCGAGCACTATTGCTTGGCGGCAGATTCCAGGTAGTATCTCTCCGGACGAACTTGGCACAAGTACTTCTGCTACTTTTGGTTGCTCCTTTGGCACCACCAGGGGGTACGTGTAGGGAATCAAAGGGTACACCTGCGGACGCGAGCAACTGGACCCCCCGCTTCCGCTTGCCACTGTCGCCGAGCCCCGAGGCAAATTGTGCAAGACCGTAAAGGGATTTAAGTCGGGATTATGCTCATTAGTTAATATTGACGACAAGCGGCATTGTGTGGTTTCAATACGCGCGCTGCAACGCGTAGCGCGGCGAAAGCACATTGGAGCAGTAGGTTTAGTTGGCCTACCCATAATAATGTTAAAATGGTAGGATGTACCCCTTAAGTACATCCTACCATTTGACATATCTGTGTGCATGTAACGTGCCTGGGGAGTTCCTGTGACACGTTATATGCTCACGAATATGTGTACATGCATGTGTAAAATTTGACGTGTCCAAATGATACTTGAGATCTAAAGGAATAAATGAGTTTGACTTTTGACTTTTAAGGACGAGAAAATTGGTTAAGAAATATTGTCATCAAGTCGTTGAAGTTTTCGCCTTTTCTCTAGTAATATGCAGGGCACAGACGCCGACTTTCAATCTGAAGGTCGCTGGTTCAAACCCACAAGTGCACCAATGAGTTTATTCACTTGAAAAATTTATGTGCGCAATACCACGTTCTCAAAACGGTGAGGAAACCGGCATGTCTTAGAACCAAAAATTCGACATGTGACATCTGCCAATCCGGATTGGGCTCCCGTGGTAGATCAGAGCCCATTCACTCCCAATTATCGAGAGTAGGTCGGTGTCCCTGCAGTGGGAACATTAGAAATTGTCTAAATGGTAGTGAAAACAGTATCAAAACCCGTTGCGTGGTTTAGAACTGCTTTATACTACTTAGAGATTTGTTGTTATGGGCGGAGGTAAACATTTAACACCAGGCGGGCCTTCAGCTCGTCCCGTCACTTGTTACATGAAAACAAAATAAAAATAATGATATTAATAATAAGAGCGGCCATTAGCTGGAGTGGTTCAAGAGTCGTGAACAAAAACTGCAGAATGTAATGTGTTGCATGGAGGCAGATTATCTCTCCATGTGTGGGTCAGTCGTGACCTAGTGGAGCGTCTGCCGCGCCCGGCGATGCCGCTCGCTAGTGAGGTGCATGGATGTATCGATCAAGTCAGGGGGTTAGGTGCGATGGATGATATATCGATTATATCAGGAGGTTCGGCTCGCATCCGTACGAAAATGTCCCAAAATTCCGATGTCAAAAAGTCAATGGATCTTTTATGGGAAATTGTATACGCTCCTAAAACTTCCTGAGAATGCTACCAAGCTTCCGATCCAAAGATTTAAATTATATATAAGGAATCATTTAATTCAAGTCATTTATATCAGTCATTAAGAAGTCATTTATTAATCATTATATAAATAATTAGCTGCTCCCCGCGGTTGGACTTCCTATATCTATCTATATATCTATATAATCTATCTCTGTGCCAAATTTCGTCCAGGTCCGTTCAGCCGTTCTGGCGTGATTGAGTAACAAACATCCATCCATACTTACAATCTTTCGCGTTTATAATACTAGTAGGATAAAACTCCGTGGTCCACTCAGTTCAACGACAAGCAAAATATTTTGTAATATCTGTTTACATCGTAATAAGTAAAATGTTTAGATTTAAGCACTCACTTTATTATTCGTGTTACCGAGATATTTACCATGATTTGAGAGTTTTGTTGAGTCCCGATATTTCGACGCAGTTACATGCGTCATGGTCCCGGGCAAACTGCGTCGAAATATCGGGAGTCAACAAAACTCACAAATCATGGTAAATATCTCGGTAACACGAATAATAATGTACATAACCATGATAGTTTTAAAATTTAAGCACTCACTTTGTTAAAGGGATCATGCTCGCAAAAAGTAAGTAATCCTTCCATTAGGGGTTTGTTGCATATTCTTCCCCATGGAAGACCTTATATGGGGAAGAATATGCAATATGTAGGGTTTGAACAAGCGATCAATATAGTTTTAAGAACGCATGCTCACGTAGGTACATATTAATTAATAAAAACAAATTTACGTTTCCCAGTAATTTTTAAGAATTCAACGCAAATAAAGATTTTTGGGTTTTCATTCGAAAGTACCCTTTAGACCCTACACGTACCCTCCGGGTCGTGCTAAATTAGCAACATAAAGTAAAACATTGCTAAAATCGCGCGGAGAAATACTACCTCAACCAGAGCCTCCGTACCAGCCTCTAATGTTCCCACTGCAGGGACACCGGCCTACTCTCGATAATTGAGAGTGAATGGGCTGTGATATACCGCGGGAGCCAAATCCGGATTGGTAGATGTCACATGTCGTCGAATTTTTGGTTCTAAATAAATAAAAAACATTTACACACTCATACCTCTGCACTAGGATTCTCTGTGTCGCAGATGGCATACACAAACACAGAAACACAAGACAAACACCCAAGACATGCCCCGGCCGGGAATCGTACTCGCTTCGCAGACAACTAAGCCACGGAGCCGCCTATAATAATAATAAACGTTTACACACTCATACCTCTGCATTAGGATTCCCTGTGTCGCAGATTGCGTGGACAAACACAGAAACACAAGACAAACACCCCAGACCCGAGAACAAACTTCATGCTCACAGTGTGTCCGGCCGGGAACTAAGCCACAGGGCCTATATATATTATACCTATTGTATATTGCGTTGTGTAAATCCTTCTAGCAACAAAAACATTGCTTGTCCTGTGTACCAGTTGCTCCAGCGGCCCTTAATTAAGGAAGTTATTGGTTATCCGCCATCGCTGTTGTTAATTAAAGTAAGATTAATCGATACCCGTGTACATTTCATCGATAATATCGATTGTCGCCGGTGACATCACTAGTTCGTGAGAGGATCGTCCTAGATTCGCGTTTCGCAATCGTAAATACTTAAGAGCTGCTAATATTGAATAAAAAAAACGGAATATTTTAACTGTATTTTTGTACTAGTTTAGGTTTGCGGCAGAAGGGCTATGGGGGCTATTCCTGTGACACGTTACATGCTCACGAATATGAGTACATGCGTGTGTAAAATTTGACGTGTCCAAATGATACTTGAGATCTAAAGGAATAAATGAGTTTGACTTTTGACTTTTGGGGGTCCAGTTGCTCGCGTCCGTAGGTCCCTTTGAAGCCCTACGCGTACCCCCTGGGTGGTGGTAAAGAAGTAACCAAAAGTAGCAGTAGAACTTGTGCACTCGCATTGCTGTGTGAAAGGGTGTGGGTGCCGGTGAAATCACATGCGCATGAGACGTAACACCCCCGTCTTCTCATACCTCGGGGTGGACCTCAGTCGTATTGCTGTTGTAATAGGCGGAGGTAACCATTTAACAGAGGGATGTCAGTAGTTACAAGTTTGTTGTGTGTATGTTGTGTGTCGGTCTGCGGCATCGTAGCTCCGAATCGAAAGGACGGACACATTTTAAATCAGTTTATGAATGGTTTATTGGTCCGTACCGTACCAGCCTCTAATGTTCCCACTGCAGACACCGGCCTACTCTCGATAATAGAGAGTGAATGGGCTCTGATCTACCACGGGAGCCCAATCCGGATTGGTAGATGTCACATGTCATTTTTGTTCAAGGAACTTATGTTTCATAGTCATATTTTTTTGACCAATTTGTTATAATTCTAGTTAAGTTTAATCTATGACATAAAACCATTTAATTTTTTTAAATTATTACCATGTAATAATATGTATTATATTATAAACTAGCGACCCGCCCCGGCTCGCACGGTTAGTTAAGCATCAGTGTCGTATCGGAAACTACCCGTGCGAAGCCGGGGTGAGTTGCTAGTGTATTATACATATAAACCTTCCTCTTGAATCACTCTATCTATTAAAAAAACCGCATCAAAATCCGTTGCGTAGTTTTAAAGATTTAAGCATACATAGGGATATAGGGACAGAGAAAGCGACTTTGTTTTATACTATGTAGTGATGATTATGATTATAACCATGTACTTGCACTAACCATCTACAAACTCAATAAGAACCCATTTACTGTAATAAACGAATCCGGGTACAAATTACTAATTAACCGAAATACGCTCGCAGAACTTAATGATAATATCAGTGTTTAAAATTATATTAGAGCGAATAAAATTGTAATAAGCTTATTTTAAGTGATATTTAAGTGGTTAAATACTACTGGTATATAATTATACTATTCAAATTGAAATGGTGGGCTAATATTATAAATGCGAAAGTATGTGGTTGTGTATGTATATATGTTGATCCTCCACGCCTTAACGGCTGGACGGATATAGATTTATTAAGGTAGCTCATGGGGGGACCATGTTGCTAGTCCGTAGGTGAGTACCCTTAGGGTCCCGACACGTGTCCCCCGGGCGGTGCGGGGAACAACAAAGTAGCAGTAGAACTTGTGCCAAGTTCGACTGAGAGGTACTGCCACCACACCTGGTGATTCACCGCCAAGCAGTGGTGCATTCGCATTGCTGTGTTCCGGTGGAAGGGTGTGGGTGCCGGTGAAATTATTAGCAATTGAGGCGAAACATACCAATCAGTCAAACAATGGGATGCCACTGTTCTTTTTTTAAATAGTTACTTACAATATTAACACAGAACAAAACGTCACACAAATGCTTGTCCTCGGTGGAAATCTAACCCACGACCTACGGCGCAAAAGGTAGATCTACTACCGAATGAGTTGTGAGGCCTGTCAAAAACAGACGGCTCCGTGGCTTAGTAGCCCTGCCGTCCGGGTTCGATTCCCGGCCGGGGCACACTGTGCGGTGAGCATGAAGCCCGTTCTCGGTTCTTGGGTGTATGTCTTGTTTCTGTCCATGCCATTGCGACACCGGGGATGAGTGCAGAGGCACGAGTGTGCAAACGTTTTTTTTAAACATTCCATCAATATTTCTTTATTTATATTCACTGTACCGTAAAAACAGTAAACGCTTTATATTAGCGAATTAAGTCATTGAATCAGTTTAATTACAAATTCTTATTAATATTAAGATTAGTTCGCGTGCCATCTGATACAATGGACACCGCGACAGGCACGGAATTAGAAGCTACTAGCTGCGCCCCGCGGCGTTACCCGCGGTTGGACTTCCTACGGGAACAGTACATTTTTCCGCGAGACGAACCACTGATTGTCAGGGGGTCTCGCGTCCGTACGAGAGTATCACAAGGTACCGATTGCAAAAAGTCAATGGTTTTTTCATGGGAAATTGTATACGCTTCTATAACAAGCTTCCTGAGAATGCTACCATCTGATCCAAAGACTTAAGTCATATTTAAGGAATAAGTTAATAAAGAAAACGTATTACTCAGCTAAAGATTATATAAATTACTAGCTGCGTCCCGCGGTGTTACACGCGGTTGGACTTCCTACGGGAACCGTTCATATTTACGGGATAAAAAGTAGCCTATGTGCTATTCCATACTATAATCTATCTCTGTGCCAAATTTCATCCAGGTCCGTTCAGCCGTTCTGGCGTGATTGAGTAACAAACATCCATCCATACTTACAAACTTTCGCGTTTATAATATTAGCAGGACTAGCTACGCCCCGCGGTATTCCGGGATCAAAAACAGCCTATTTTTAATCCGGGATATAAGCTATCCTCGTACCAAATTTCATCCAAATCCGTTGAGCCGTTTGAGCGTGAAGGAGGAACAAACGTTCATACATAAAATCTTTCGTCTTTATAATTTTAGTGTGTTACACTGGTTTTCCGGGATTACGGTTTCCCTGAACTAGAATATAAGACAAACACCCAAGACCCGAGAAAATACTTCAAGCTCATATTTGCGCCCGGCTGGCAATCGAACCCCGCGCTTCGAAGGCAGAGCTACTACCAACTAAGCCACTGGGCTTTCTAACAAAAATTCCATACAGACAGACATAGTTCCTTTGCTGGCGTGTTATAAAAATAGTAATATTTAATTTATAATCTCTTTCACAATTTGCAAGGATTATAATTTTAAATGCGTCTGTAACTTGCAGCGCGTGGCAAAGATATTGTTAGAAGGTATTATTGGGTCGTAAGATAACGATAGATGCACTGATCTCATAGCTCAGTTGGTAGCTTTTGACGGCTCCGTGGCTTAGTTGGTAGTAGCCCTGCCTTCGACGCGAGGGGTCCCGGGTTCGATTCCCGGCCGGGGCAAACTTTGTGTGGTGAGCATGAAGTTTGTTCTCGGGTCTTGGGTGTTTGTCTTGTGTTTCTGTTTGTCCATACCAACCGACGCAGTTACATGCGTCATGGTCCCGGGCCCATGACGCATGTAACTGCGTCGAAATATCGGGAGTCAACAAAACTCACAAATCATGGTAAATATCTCGGTAACACGAATAATAATGTTCATAACCATGATAGTTTTAAATTTTATAAGCATTGTGAAGAACATATATATTCTGTATCCGGGTGTAATATGTATTCTAAGTATTTTTACAAATTATTTTTTTATTATTAAAAGGGTTTCAGATTGTTCTTATAGAAATTTCGAAATCTGTTCAATAGTTTGTTTGTTAAATCCAAATAACGGAAAAAATATGTTATACAAGTAAACGAAATTGCGCGTTTTGCTTTTCTTATGAGTTTGCTTCGCTCGGTTTTGTTTTTATAAATAAATTGCGTTTTTTATCAAACAAAAAATACTATACACAAAAATACATTAACTAGAGCCATTTCCGAGATACGCAAAATAAATAATATACAAAAATTGCTCGTTTAAAGTAATGAGATATAAAATGACTCGATTTTTTTATTTATGTCTGATTGACGGAACGAGCTGAGGGCCCACCTGATGGTAAGTGGCGACCCTCGCCCATGACAACAGTAATGCGCGCGACTCAGTATGAGATCCAAATCTATACTGAGTCGCATTCATCCTGCTGCGTCCGTCACCCGAGACGGGGATGATACGTCTCATGCGCATGTGATTTCACCGGCAGCCACACCCTTCCACCGGAACACAGTAATGCAACTGCTACTGCTTGGCGGCAGATTCCAGATGTGGTGGCAGTTCCTCTCCGGACGAACTTGGCACAATTTCTACTGCTACTTTTGGTTGCTCCTTTAGCACCACCCACGCGGTACGTGTTGGGAATCAAAGGGTACACACCTACGGACGCAAGCAACTGGACCCCCCAAAATTGAGATCTTCCTCTTATTTTTGGAGTAGGTTTACAAACATTAATGCCGCGATAACACGGATATACCCTTTCACTGATACGTCTTGCTTTAATTAGCTGTATATTTTACGAAGTAATTGGGTTACGCAACTTTGGTAGGCCATGTTTAGACTTGTTTGGATGGGTGACCATAATATATTGAAAGTTGAAGAATTCTAAAGAGTTTTAACCGACTTAAAAATAAGGAGAGAATGAATTTGGCTGTATGTTTTTCTTTGTTACGCGATTTTATTCGTCAATTGCAGATCATTTTGGCTTTTTTATTTTAGTGGTTTGTGGTACGCGCGGATTTTATGTTCGGGTCTTGGGTGTTTGGTCTTGAGACACAGGGAACCCTAGTGAGTGTGCAACTAACTGTTGCCCGGGCCTTCGGCCGCGTAGAATTTGACAATATTTTTTTTCCCAGTATGATAGTACTCATAGCCTAAGACGATATTATAAATTAATATTATAAGATATTATATTAATATTATAAAGAGTAACTTTTTTCCATGATACTCCATGATAACACCCAAGACCCGAAAAAAAACTTCATGCTCACCACACAAAGTGCGCCCCGGAATCGAACCCGGGACCCCTCGCTCCGAAGGCAGGGCTACTTCCAACTACACCACGGAGCCGTCAAAAGAGATAGTGTTCATCGCGTTCCTCGCTCCTGCGGGCATTGCATAATCCTAATTTACTTGTATCAGTGCAAAATTTACAAGCAACATAAACTAGAAATAGAAAGTACGGGAATAGGCCGATATCGTTAAACGACGCTCGTTTTAAAGCTATTGGTCCATAGAGCTGTATCGAAAGTCCTTGGTCATAAATTGTCATGACATGGGCTTGTAATTAGACTAAATCTTAAAATCATTCATCATTTTTCATCATTTCAGCCGACAGACGTCCACTGTTGGACATAGGCCTCCCCCATAGCTTTCCAGGTTAGACGGTCCTGAGCCACCTCCATCCACCGTCTACCCGCGAAATTTTCTATGTCATCTGTCCATCGGGTGTTAAAATCATTCCAGCCGATTTAATTTATGAAACTATTTAAAAAAAATTGTTCGATATGCTTTCAGCTCGGTGCAATAACAAATATAACTAATAAATAAACGTTTACACACTCATACCTCTGCACTAGGATTCCCTGTGTCGCAGATGGCATGGACAAACAGAAACACAAGTCAAACACCCAAGACCCGATAACAAACTTCATGCTCACCACACAAAGTGTGCCCCGGCCGGGAATCGGACCCGGGACCCCTCGCTTCGAAGGCAGGGCTACTACCAACTAAGCCACTTGTGTTAAGTTCGCCCGGAGAAGTAATGCCTCCACACCTGGTAATCTGCCGCCAAGCAGTGGTGCTCGCATTACTGTTCCGGTGAAATCACATGCGCATGAGACAACATCCCCTCGGGTGACGAGTCCAACGGGGTGCGACTTGGATTTTCTCATAGTTCGGTCGGGAAGGCCGGCGTCGAATTACTGTTGTTGTAACAATACCACATTAAAAACAATCGGTTAAGTAGTTAAGTTATTATCAAAATAACAGGAAAAATGTCATCTGACGACGAAATTGCAAACGAAATTGTGTATTTTGCTTTCCTATTACTTTTTTCTTCGCCCGTTGAATACCGATTTGGTTGTTTCTTTTAAAAATGGTAGGGTGTACCCCTTAACGCTGGGGCCACGGAAGAGTGCAGGCCGTCCAGCAGTCCCAGCAATGGACATGTAGAAGGGACCGTGGGGTTTTTAGCAGGTTAGAATCCAGCATAACCCGTCCAACGTCCCCAGGGCGGGCGGGAACCGATGAAGGTTTCCATAACGAAAAAAAAAAAACTGATGTCGTTTGTTTAACATGGTATATAACCAATGTGTTTTTTTTTATGTGAATGATAAGGCACACAAGCTAACGGCTCACCTGATGGTAAGTGGCTACCGTCGCCTATAGACGCTAGTAACACTTGAGGTGTTGCCAACGCGGTGCCTATCAGCTAAAAATCTCTTCACACTCTTTTAAAATGTATTCATATTGAACCCCATTGGAAACACCTCCAACGGAAGCTCATTCCATATCATTTATCCTGTAATCTCACCAGCTACCTAACAATTTGAGAACAAACCATGTCCTTACCATCTTCAAATCTTACGTTTACTTCACATGACTGCAGTCGAACCAGTTACAGTTGCCGCCGAGGTCGTGCCACAGTACGTTAATGCAGAGACCCCGCTCCATACGAGCGATAACAGACGCACACAGACATGCGCCTGTGCGCACACATGCTAATTAATAAAATGTGGAAGGGGCCTTGTAATAGTACATTATGATGACAAGTGCGGTAAGTTGAAAATTACAGCCGACGCGATATTGCTAGAAAGTAGAGGTTGTAATTATCAAAGCGTCGTTGTAATACGACGTTTTATAACATATTTGCGAGGAAATAATTCATCACTACTTGAAGACATTTGCAAATAAACACAATACAGCGAAAAGAAAGCGCGCGGAATAATTTTCACTTCTTCAAAAATTAGCGTTGCGCGCGCATCAGAGCTTTTTTTTAAGGCAAAGGCACAAAGAACAGCCATTAATAGATACTAATAAAGTAATTTAATATATATTTTTTTTACAGATTTAATTTATTGTCAAAATTAATTAAATTAAAGAATTAAATTTTTGTTTATTATATTTTATCTCCCAAAGTTAATTTTATTCAAAAAAGGTTTCCCACTTTCCTGACATAAAAACTCTTCTATATGCTTTCAGATTCCCTATTCCTTCAGGCCCATAGAATTTAAAAAAAAATCGGTTAAATAGTTTGGTTGTTAAATAACTGGAAAAATTCATCATCCACGTAAACGAAATTGCGTATTTTGCTACTTTGAATGTATTCCAGTTGGATTTCTCCAGCTGTGTTTCACAAGCCTTTAAATCCGAGATTATCGTACACATCTCTATGTATGTGTGCTTGTACAGTTTGTATCGAGATGTCCTTCTGTACGTATATATCTTGTGGCCATTCTATGCGGACGGGTAGCCGGATCCAGCGATATTCAATTCAATACATAAACGAGTTCCAAATGTGTCAAACCCAAACTCATTTATTCCTTTAGATCTCTAAGTTACTTCTATTTAATACTAGCTGGCTCGACTGACAGTGTGGTGACGTGACCTTCTCATTTATTTATATTGTTATTTATATTGTTTATTTATGATACACACATAATACCTAATTACACAGTCGGTTACGGTTGACATGACCTGCGCACTAGTCGCGCGCATAATGTCATGCGCGCGTCAGTTGAACTCTTCTTGGGTCAGCTGCGCGCGCAATGACAACTGTCAGCGCCGCCGCGCGCAGACTTCAAAAGGTGTCTTCTTGTCAAGCTTTTCTCGACGCAATTTTCCACAATCTTAATTTTTATATTCTGTTTGTTCTACTATATAATTATACCTCGCACCTTCATAAATTGTATATATAAATTGTGTAAATATATTTCAAGTCAAAAATTGAAGCCTTTCATTGGTTCTACTACCACAACCAATACCATAACTGGCCACAACCAATACCACAACAGTGTTGATTGTCAATTTGACACTCAGCTGTCAAACGAAACGCACGTAGTAGCATAAGCACCTAGTTTTCTTTAATTTTCCACGAAATTTTTCAATTTTTTCTGTTCTAACCTTCATCGGACATCAATTTATTTTAAAGAAGTGACGTTTCCAAATATATTTTTACGAAATCAATGGAAAAAATATTTTGATTTTGACTTTGACAGATACGTAGGGGTTGTAGCTTCAACCCGTATGAATATTCAATGTCATAATTTTTCATAATTCGCATGCTTTATATTTTAATTAATATTTTTATGTTGGATCTGAAGTCATCTAAATTTATTATTATTATTATTATTATTATTATTGACAAATTGGATTATTAAGTTCACTAATACCTAATAATAAATTATTATTGAAACACTTATACCCCATGAGTTAACATGGCACAAGTTCTAATACTAGTTTAAAATGTAGGTACTACCCTGGTACGCGGGTGAAGGGCACGGACGGTTAGCGACTTACCCAGGGGCCGGGCGCGGCGCCGCGGCGTCGGGGGCCGCGGTTTGATGCTCAGATCCACCGGCTCCATTTGGATGGGGGGTCCGCAAGCCTGCAACAAAAAATTGGTTCTCTGTAAAATCGGTTTACGCACGATAATTTTACGTGATAACGTCAAAAGAAAACATTGATGAAAAAGCCGGTCTAGCCGATCGTGCCTCTCTATCGTTTGTTCCGCGCTCTCGCTCGCTCGCTCGGCTCAGGCGGAACGTGACAATGAGTTATGCTTTTTCGTGCAGCCGGCGTTCATCATTTTATAAGACGTTATCACGTCAAAAATAGAAAAATCTACTATTATAAACCATACAATTTTTATCTCTCATGTTAGTCCTTCGAATTGAGCGCAGGTTGATTCCAGGCCAGGCTGCAACTTGTGTGGTGGGCGTGAAGTTTGTTCTCATGTCTTGGGTGTTTCTTGTTTGTCGGGGGTATCAAATTATGGTTGAACTAGCTTTTGTCCGCGGATTCGCTCATCCTAAAATAGTTTTACCAAATTTCATTGTTGTGCATTCACCGATATAGCGCCATCTGCCGCCCCGCGGTTTCACCCGCTTAGTTCCCGTTCCCGTGGGAATATGGGGATAAAATTCAGTCTATGTTACTCGCTGATAATGTAGCTTTACATTGGTGAAAGAATATTTAAAATCGGTCCAGTGGTTTAGTCGTGAAAGCGTAACAAACAAATACTCACTTTCGCATTTATATTTCTCTAGCTAATTTAATAACATTGGTTTTTAATTATATTGTACATTAAGAACCATCCATACAATTTGTTACAGATACAACAAAATATCGTTAAAAAAATAAAACACTTTCTTAATATAGTAAGACCTCACTGATGGTTGCGTGCCCAAAATGCCGGCAACATTGCCACGCTGGCTAAAGTCAAAGTCAAAGTCAAAGTCAAATTCATTTATTCCTTTAGATCTCAAGTATCATTTGGACACGTCAAATTTTACACATGCAGCAATGCTTAGCCTCTGGCCAATATAAAACCCAGCAGTCTGGTCGTGGCATTTATAATATTACTAGATGGAAACCCGGCTTCGGGTGAAATGTGACTCTTAATATACATGTAGGCAAGGGCGGCCTTAGATATTGCGAGGTTCCGGGCGATAGATCTTTGTGAGGCTCTTGGGGTATGAGGAATTTAGGTTGGAAGTGTACAGGGCTACTGGTAATCAGCATCCTCTTAAAGACAGCTGTAGTACATCGAAACATAAAACGGGTTGTTCTGCGAGGGTGCGAGGCCCTACAAAAGCGAGGCTCCGGCCGGTTGCCCTGTTTGCAACGCCCTAAGGCCGCCACTGCATGTAGGTACAAAATGTAGGTAGATATTTGTGTAGTTATCGTTTCTTAATGAATATTAAAGGCAAAGCAAGGCTTAGATTGGTATACCATCGTTTATTGTGTTTAATAAATATAGAAAAAAAGGAAATGTTTTTTTTTTAATTTGAATTGCGCGACGTGTTGAGTGGCGAGGCGTATGTCCGTGTATGGCGCGTGTACTACTCAAGATGTCATCCGGCGACAGTGACGTTTCGCTGGCCAATATGGCGGCTGCGATTTGCCTGTCAGCACCATTAGAATTAAACAAAATACTCGACAATCCGTATTTTGCGGATATATGTTGTCGACTCGCAATCGTTATTTTTTTATGTTTTACTAGCTGCGCCCCGCGGTTTCACCCGCATAGTTCCCGTTCCCGTGGAGAATACGGGGATAAATTGATTTTATTTTTTTCGTTAATTTTCCAATGTTTTAATAGTTATTCTGCTATTCGGGACGGAAACAAATCCAAGAAATCAAAAACCATGGCAATCGGTCCAGCCGTTCTCGAGTTATAAGTGTTGTAACAAACACGACTTTCTTTTATATATATAGATTTTATAGAAACCTCAAAAATTGTAGCCTATATGTTATTCTGATGTATAAGCTATATTGTGGTAAAGTTTCATTCAAATCCATTCAGTAGTTTTTACGTGAAAGAGTAACAAACATCCATACATCCATACTTACAAACTTTCGCCTTTATAATAGTAGTAGGATTATTCAGGTAAGGTTTTGATCGAGTCTACGGTACCCCTTGACGAAATAATAATAATCATTTATTGATACAAAAACATACATATTAACATAAATACACACTTAAATTTTCATGTAACTATGGTATGTGGATTAATTCAATTCAATTTATTTATTTCAGACTCATATCCATATTGATATATTACATTAATTATTATTCAAGACATTCGGATGGAAAACTAAAAAACATATCAAATTATATAAAGATAATGGGATGATATAGGATTAATGGTAGTAAGTAAAAATATTAGTACCACGTTCTCGAAACGGTGGCGGTAAACATCGTGAGGAAACCGGCATGTCTTAGAACCATAAATTCGAAGACATGTGACATCTACCTATCCGGATTGAGCTCCCGTGGTAGATCAAACTATCGACACTCTCAATTATCGAGAGTAGGCCGGTGTCCCTGCAGTGGGAACATTAGAGTTTGGTACGGCAAGTAAAAATAATACAATTATTCATATAGAAGTTAGGATTTTAACGATGTTTGAGCTGCAAAATGCCACAAACGGTTATCAAGGTAAGTCTTCACAATTTTTATAATAATAGCACAAAAACTCCCTTGGATTTCCGATATTTTTCTAAGCATTTATTGCGGTTTCTATTATAAAGTTGAGAGTAAGAATATACATAGGAATAGAATTAATATAGACGAAAGATCTATACAAATAAATAAGTGTCTGTTTGTAATGTCAAAACAGTCTTTACTTTGCATATAAAAGTATAGGCGACCGAGCTTCGCTCGTTTTATCTGAAATTATAATTTTTTCAAGCAACAGTAGATTACCAATCAAGTACCACAAAAATTTACGAGATACGCTGTATTAAATTTTCAGTAAAAACGTATTTTTTTGTAAAAATATGTGTTTTTACAAGAAATACAATTAAAACAGTTAATACATTTTTTATATAATACAGGTAGCAAAACCCTATCTAAACACAAAATTTCATCCAAATCGTTGGAACCGCCCATTGACCTTTTTATTAGTTAAGATTTCTCGTTTTAAAATATTGTTATCTCTTGGTGTATTGTAATACAATAATGTGTTATCTATATCTACAAATAAATTTTAAATGTAAAATTTTATTTATTTGTACAGATAAATAATATAAATTCTTGCAGTGACAACTGAGCTGGAAGTGTGGGGCTGCCTGTAGCTAGCCGAGTCCGAGGCTGCGCACGCGCACGTCGTAATCATTACTCCGAGGCTCAACAAAAACCGTTTACCTTAATTCCCTCGTATTTACGCTAACGCACAGTTGTTTTTATTAATTTATTTAAACGGTGGAAACGCAAACGTTTTGTAACCAGTTTTTAGGTGCGGAAGGTGGGCTAGCCGATAGGTTCGTGCCCAATCAATCACTTCGATTTTAGAGATCCGTACTCGAAAGTAAACAGACACTAATTTAAAAAAAAAATAAAAAAATTACACTCTCATACTTCTGCACTGGGATTCTTTGTAGCATGGACAAACACAGAAACACAAGACAAACACCCACGAACCGAGAAAACTTCATGCTCACCACACAACCCGGGCCCCTCGCTTCGAAGGCAGGGCTACTAACAACTAAGCCGGAGTCGTCACGAGATGGCGCTGTATTAAATTATCAGCATAGTTTATTATAAAAAACAGTTTTTCGTAAAACATATACGTTTTTACAAAAACTACAAATATACAGGTAAACTTAAGACTCCGTATCGTCATACAAACTTTCCCCTTTAAATAATATACTCATTTATCCCTTTCACAATAGATTTCATAATGCTACAGGATACAAGCTTATATAGTAAAAGTTTAAATAAAACCTACGTAGTGGGAAGCTGGTGCCTGCGTTAGGTTTTTTTTATGTGAATGCGTGACGGATCGAACCGAGCGCCCACCTGATGGTAAGTGGTGACCCTCGCCCATGACAACAGTAATGCGCGCGACTCAGTATGAGATCCAAATCTTTACTGAGTCGCATTCACCCTGCTGCGTCCATCACCCGAGACGGGAATGATACGTCTCATGCGCATGTGATTTCACCGGCACCCACACCCTTCCACCGGAACACAGTAATGCAACCACTACTGCTTGGCGGTAGATTCCAGGTGTGGTGGCAGTACTCCGGACGAACTTGGCACAAGTTCTACTGTTACTTTTGGTTGCTCCTTTAGCACCACCCTGGGGGTACGTGTAGGGAATCAAAGGGTACCTACGGACCTACGGACCTACGGACTATCCTATCACCTACGGACGCGAACAACTGGATCACCCTAAAACCTGTGTTACAGGCCATATATATACACTAGCTGACCGGGCCACGCGTTGCTGTGGCTAACGTTTTTGTCATACGATATTATAATTTGCAATAAAATAATATTGCGACCATAAATTGAGATGTGAGCTATCCTATCTTTCAAGTTGGATCAAACTGCACGCGGTGTACAAATTTGATTAAAATCGGTTAAGTAGTTTAGGAGTCCATCGCGGACAAACATCGTGACACGTAATTTATATATATTAAGATAAGTAAGAATTATTCTTAATAGGACATTACAAACATCGTCTCGTATTACCCAACGCTGGCTTGGTTTGCTGAAAATCGCTCCAGTAATTTGCCGGGATTTGAATATATCGGTAATTGATCTATTGATTTGTCACTTATCTCGCCAGTCGCCCATTGGCTAACTGTTACGAAAGTATTCCATAAGAGGGCGCCCTAGCAGCGCTTCAAGACTGCCTCCCACAGTCAGCAGGGATAGCAGTGAGCAATATTAGCAGTATTAGCCAACGTCAAAACACATGTGTATTATTGACGGATCGAGGGCCCACCTGGTGGTAAGTGGCGACCCCCGCCCATGACAGTAATGCGACTCAGTATAACATTTGGATCTTACACTGAGTCGCATTCATCCTGCTGCGTCCGTCACCAAATTTCAAACACGTTTGTTATATTCGCGCGGACACAGTCGCGGGACTGATGAAACTGCGTCGAAATATCGGGAGTCAACGAAACTCACTCACGGTAAATATATCGGTAACTGGAATAATTATTTTCATAACCATGATCGTCTTAAGATTTATTTATCTTGCAACCGAATCTCGGGCTACGGCCTGTAAACGTGTATATGTAAACACATCGCTAAATCGAGTAAGCATTATCGATAAGATCGATCCACACTCGATAATCGTGAGAAATACACAGATTAAATCTCGATACATATATCCTAAAATGGAGTGAGAAGTTTCTCCATTCACAACAACCAATGGCCGCTATAGAATTAAAGATTAATTCAATTCAATAATCTTTTTGGTCTCACAGCTCAGTTGGTAGGTCTGCCTTCTGTGCTGGAGGTCGTAGGATCCTACCCAGGACGAACTGTTAATTGTTATCAATCATCAATCATATTCGCGAATATGTAATGCTGTCTCCGAGGGGTTTCTTGTCTGTTTCTTCCCCTCGGGTTGGTCGGTTAGGGTTGGAACAGACGTAAACTTAACAAATAAGATAAGCTTAAACATGAAAACTGACTGTAATTTGATATATCTGTGTGCATGTAATGTGCCTAAGGAGCTCCTGTGTCACGTTATATGCTCACGAATATGTGTACATGTGTGTGTAAATTTGACGTGTCCAAACGATACTTGAGATATAAAGGAATAAATGAATTTGAGTTTGTGGGATATCAGCAGTAAAGTTTTCAAAAATGTATATAGTTGAATAAATTTAAATATATCTATCTCTCGTGTTTCCGTGGAAATGAATGATTTTTGCGGATTTATATTCTGATATTTTAAGGTCTTTTAAGAGTAGTTTATAGAAAAATCTGAATTTACAGAAATTTTGAATTAGATCACTACATTCTAATGGTGCGATATGTACTATCGCTTCCTTTGTGTTTTACCTAAATTTTCCTAAACCACTACAGGATAACCCAAATAAACTACAAAAACTATTCAATCCGTTCAAGTTTTTTCGATACAACATCGAAAATCTTTCAGCTTCAAGTTGTCCTTTAATATAATAATTTAAATTTCTGTGAAATAAAAATTTTCATACAAATATCGGATTTTAGATTCTTTTTAATCAGTCACGTATTTTGAGAGCGTGGTGGCCCAGGGGCACAGACGTCGACTTTCAATTTGAAGGTCGATGGTTCAAACCCACACGTGAGCTTTTTCACTTGAAAAAATGATGTGCGCAATACCACGTTCTCGTGAACATCGTGAGGAAACCGGCATGTCTTAGAAACAAAAATTCGACGACATGTGACATCTACCAATCCGGATTGGGCTCCCGTGGTAGATCAGAGCCCATTCACTCTCAATTATCGAGAGTAGGCCGGTGTCCCTGCAGTGGGAACATTAGAGGCTGGTACGGTACGTGTTTTACAGATTCAATTCAGAAGCTCGGTGAGATGAGTAGCATCAACGATTTCGCCATCAAGGTCGCGAGGCAGTCGCAATAAGACTTGAACGTAAGTAATTAAAAGTACATCTGACCTCCGGCGGTGGCGCCTGGCCTGCGCCTGCGCCGGTGAGGCGCGCCGCGCCCTCTCGCTCATCCTGTAACAACGGTACACGCTATAAACACTGCAAACTAGTTAGTTGGTAGTAATCTTCGAAGCGAGGGGTTCCGGGTTCGATTCTCGGCTGGGACACACTGCGTGAATATTTTATTAAGCGTTCATACACTCATGCTGTTGCAGATGGCATGGACAATTAGACACTAGGCAAATATCCAAGACCCCAATAACTTTATGCTCACCGCACAAAGAGTCCACAGAATGTCTCTACTGCCTCTACTAACAACTAAGCCGCGGAGCTGTCAATTATGAATTCATGAAGTTGGTTCTCGGGTCTTGAGTGTCTTGTTTTTCAGTGTTATTTACAAAAGGTTATTACGGGAGAAAGCGCGGGGCGGCACCGCGCTTTCACCCGCGTAGTTCCCGTTCCCTTAGGAATACGGGGATAAAATATAGCCTATGTTACTGGCTAATAATGTAGCTTTCCATTGGTGAAAGAATTTTCGAAATCGGTTCAGTGGTTTATGCGTGACAGCGCAACAAACATATAAACTCACTTTCGCATTTATAATATTTAGTTAGTGTTTTAACGTCCATTTCTATATTTCAGGGTCGTGAGCAGATGGCAGTCGTCCAAACGAGAGCAAATGTTACGTTCCCACGGTACAGATATGAGGCGTCTTTGTACGCGCTTACCCGACTGCGCAATAGGAGGTGTTCTAACCGCATATAATCTGCCTTCTAACCGAGGACGGCTACGTATAACACAAACCAATAAAATCCAAAGAATAGAATACAATAATTTATGTTTCAGACATTCATATAAACATCATTTGACGGCTCCGTGGCTAAGTTGGTAGTAGCCCTGCCTTCGAAGCGAGGGGTCCCGGGTTCGATTCCCGGCCCGGGCACACTTTGTGTGGTGAGCATGAAGTTTGTTCTCGGGTCTTGGGTGTTTGTCTTGTGTTTCTGTGTTTGTCCATGCCATTTGCGACACAGGGTATCCTAGTGCAGAGGTATGAGTGTGTTAACGATGTTTTTTTTTTTTATACTATGTTAGTAAGCCTCATTGAAATATTATAATATTATTTTTGTTTTGGGCAAGATGAATTGCCGCCCAGTGCTTAATTACGGGACTATCCATCTTGCCCTTAATACTCATAATCATTTATTTCCACCGTAGAATCATTTGTGAACACTTGGTTATGTCAGATTTACAATCTATACTTAATATTATAAAGCTGCAGTGTTTGTTTGTTTGAACGCGCTAATCTCTGGAACTACTGGTCCGATTTGAATGATTCAGTGTTGGGTAGTCCATTTATCGAGGAAGGCTATAAGGCTATGTTTTTTTCTCAAAATTACGTATCCGTAAGTAAATTGCTATTTTGTAACACAAGGTGTAAAATCGAAAACCTATTTTTGCGTGCGCTGTTTCCACGGAAACGAGAAAAACGCGGGTGAAACCGCGGAACACAGCTAGTTTAATATATAGGTGTAACTGACATTTAAATTTATTTGACATGCCATCATACTTTATGTATTGTTGAAATTTTAAAATGGTTATCCAACCATTCTCAATATTCAATCAATTTCTTGTTATGCTGTTTTTGATCCCGGAAGTGTGCGGTGTTCCCTTAGGATGGGTGACGCGGGAAACACCGCGGGGTTAATATGCCGATTTTAAACGGTTTGATTGTGTAGTAATAGTAATTCAGATTTAAATCGCTGTGTAGCAATAATGATTGGTTGTAATTTATTTTCCTTACCGGAAAAGGTTGTTTCCAGTAAATCAAACTAGAAGCGCTCGTAGCGTAGCTTGCTTAGCTGTTTCACAGATCAACTTAGTTAAGCAACTTTCGGACCGTGAAGCCAACCAATTGACGGCTACGTACCGGGTTCGATTCTCGGTCGAACTCATTGTGTGCGTGAAGCATGAAATTTGTTCTCGGGTCTTGGGTATTTGTCTTGTGTTTGTACATGGCACCTGCGATACAGTGCATCTTAATGTAGAGGTATCAGTGTATAATTTATTATTATTGCTACTATTCATAAATAGTAGGCCGGTGCTTCAGGAACATGGGAGGTTCGTGTACTACGCTCGTAAAAAACTGCATTTAAATTTGCATAGCCACACCCTTTGCAGACTCGCTCTTTGTATAGCCACGCCCTTTGCACAGCCACGCCCTTTGCACAGCCACGCCCTTTGAAAATAATTACCTTACTGAGTGAAGGTTGAGTAGAGAAATTCGGGATCGTGTTTATCTAGCTCTGCATCTTAGTTTATTTGATTAGTTTAATCCTTTATTAATTATATTGTCTTTTGATATTTTTTTAGCTAAGCTAATGTATGTTTGTATGCTCAAATGGCAGACCCTATTGATTAATTATATTAAGTTTTCATTATGTACCTAGGTTCATAAGCGACAATACATGAAATGAAATGAAACCAGTTGTATTGTGTTGTTTTCAAAATTACAATTGAACTTACCCGCTTTTGAGACACCTGCGTAAATTCAAGAATAAATAATAATAAACGTTAACACACTCATACCTCTGCACTAGGATTCCCTGTGTCGCAGATGGCATGGACAAACGCAGAAACACAAGACAAACACCCAAGACCCGAGAACAAACTTCATGCTCACCACACAAAGTGTGCCCCGGCCGGGAATCGAACCCGGGACCCCTCGCTTCGAAGGCAGGGCTACTACCACTAAGCCAAGAAGCCTACTTTCTATGGCAACTATACCATCACAACCTTTTGACAGTCAGACATAATCTTAGATCCGAATAGAACGGCTTATTGCCGACCTTGTCAAACCTTAATGGCGGACATTAAGGCAATTCGATTCGTCTGAAACTTTTGTTTTTGTAGATTACGATATCTTTGGTAAGAAAATGTTAATCCTACTACTATTATAAAGGCGAAAGTTTGTAAGTATGGAAGTATGGATGTATGGATGTATGGATGTTTGTTACTCTTTCACGTAAAAACTACTGAATGGATTTGAATGAAACTTTACCACAATATAGCTTATACATCAGAATAACA
The DNA here is from genome assembly GCA_921293045.1 of Aplocera efformata. Lineage (NCBI taxonomy): Eukaryota > Metazoa > Arthropoda > Insecta > Lepidoptera > Geometridae > Aplocera > Aplocera efformata. Next base: position 4,689,022 of record OV121067.1, on the reverse strand, counting down.
TATAGGGTACAATTTTTGAGGTTTCTATAAAATCTATATATATAAAAGAAGTCGTGTTTGTTACAACACTTATAACTCGAGAACGGCTGGACCGATTGCCATGGTTTTTGATTTGTTGGATTTGTTTCCGTCCCGAATAGCAGAATAACTATTAAAACATTGGAAAATTAACGAAAAAAATAAAATCAATTTATCCCCGTATTCTCCACGGGAACGGGAACTATGCGGGTGAAACCGCGGGGCGCAGCTAGTAACCTTATAATTAATGTTAAAATGAATGAATTAATACTATTTATCGTACACCTCGATATAAACATACATAACAAAAATAAAATTAACAAAATAGTCACAAAAAAAGATGAGGTTACAATGGGCGTCCTTATCGCTAATAGCGATCTCTTCCAGGCAGGTCAAAGTAAAAATAAAGTGTATGTTTCGGTTAAATTCAAAATTAAACGTAAAAAATATTGCCAAGTATAATAAATATTGCCAAGTATAATATATACTTGGCAATATTTTTTACGTTTAATTTTTATTTGCATGTTAATGACAAGAAATGTCTGATCAAGCTTTAGATTATGTTTCAGGGATAAATTAATTAGCTCATAGTTTATGTATTGATAACTCACAGTCCGGTTTTTTTTTCTATAATTTATTTTCAAAGTCTGTTTAGTATTATACCCTTTTTAAATCACGTCTGTATGTATGCCTAGCGTTCGTCCTAGCATCATCAAATCGTGCGGTGTTGCAAGCTCGCGGTGAGACGAACGCTACTATATAATCTGTGGCATGACCCCCTTGTTGACCTTCGAGATGGTACCTCACATGGCAAATATTAATGTAACAGACAATCTTAACAGAAGGTATTTCAATAAGGAGATACAATATTGAAAGGTGTTCATACAAATTCTATTTTGAATCATATGCCTGAAAATGTGAGGCCAAATCAAAAATGTATATAATATTATAATTTGTTATTTTTTTGGCAGCCCTAACGAGAGGTCAGTGACCGCGCTCATCACTCCACACTCACACACGCACGCGGTCACTACATCTGTCCCCTAGGGTGGGTCCTAATGCTAGGGTTGCCTCGTCAAGTTCACGGTAAAGTTAGACTTGTGATAACTTGTGACCTAACATGCTTAGGATTGGGAGACCTGGGGGGGAGTTCTAGATCAATCTAGACGTGCACTGTTTAGGTAAGTGCCACACCTTCACTACATAGTATAAAACAAAGTCGCTTTCTCTGTCCCTATATCCCTATGTATCCTTAAATCTTTAAAACTAAACAACGGATTTTGATGCGGTTTTTTTTAATAGATAGAGTGATTCAAGAGAAAGGTTTATATGTGTAATGCACTAGCAAGTCACCCCGGCTTCGCACGGGTAGTTTCTGATACGACACTGAAGCTATACTAACCGTGCGAAGCCGAGGCGGGTCGCTAGTATTTTTATATAAAAATCAATTACTGTTCGTTAGTCTCGCTAAAACTCAAAAACGGATCGACCAATTTGTCTGATTTCTATTTCGATGTGTTCGTAATAGTCAGAACAAGGTTTGTATGATATAATTTCTATAGAAAATTCCCTTCGAAGACAGGGTTACTAACATCTAGGGTACGGAAGCATTAAGATGATACTCACCATGTAAACCATTAAGGGCCTTTGTCTAAGTCCTCATGTTGTGCTTTCGTGAACTGCAAAAGAAGTTTTCATTTTATCACAACATTTCCATTTTAATATTCTATATAGGATTCTGTAGACGTGTAAAATTTATTATTTCAAAGCTTTTTCGTTAATTGGACTGGATTAGAAATTTAATATGAAAGAAATCGTGACGCTTAAAAGTTATGTAATACCCTCACAGCTGGTATATATAATACATATTTTTCTAATGTAACGGGAGTGACGGGACGAGCTGAAGGACCGCCTGATGTTAAGTGGTAACCTCCACCCATAAAAGCAGCAATACGACTTAGGTCCTCCCCGACCCAAGTATTAGAAGACCCAGACTCCATTGCGTCCATCACCCGAGACGGGGATGTTACGTCTCATGCGCACGTGATTTCACCGACACAGCAATGCGAGCACCACTGCTTGGCGGCAGATTACCAGGTGTGGAGTACTCCGGGCGAACCTGGCACAAGTTCTACTCCTACTTTTGGTTACACCTTTCGCACCACCCGGGGGAAGTCTTTAGGGATTCTGAGGGTTAGGGTTACCTCTCGTTAGGGCTGCCAAAAAATTTCTACGGGCGCAGGCAATTTAGGTTCCCGTTTCAAACCAAGTCACATAATGATTCACACAGCGCCATCTAGCCCCAAACTAAGCATAGCTTGTAATATGGGAACTAGATAACTGATAGAATACATGTATTACTTTTTTTTTGTAAATACTCACATATAATGCATATTAACATGCAGACACAGAACAAACATTTCTGTTCGCACACAAATGCTTGGGTGGGAATCGAACCCAGAACCTACAGTGGACAGGCAGAGCTACTACCAACGGAGCTAAGAGGCCAGTCTAGTACTTTAACTTATAATTTCATTAATAATCAATTATTTGACTAAAATAATTCATCCCGGTATTTCTTGAGGATTTCCATCGCTTTAATTAATGTAAAAACAATAACTTATTATGAAAAGTACCTGGGCGACCGAGCTTCGCTCGTTTTATCTGAAAATATAAATTTTTCAAGTAACAGTAGATTACCAATTGACAAGATGGCACTGTATTAGATTTTCAGCATATTGTACTATAAATAACTTTTTTTTTTGAAAAATATGCGTTTTTACAAGAAATACAATTAAATAGGTACACTTGTAGCAAAACATTACCTAAACACAAAATTTCATCCAAATCATTGGAACCGTTTCCGAGATACACAAAATATATGTATACAAGACTTGCTTGTTTAAAGTTATTATAGATGAAAATATACTTACACTATAAAAAATAGTCTTCATATCTCTCCACTAACTGACATATTGTTATTAAAAACTATTTATTGATCACTGGCCTCAATAATACTTAAAAAAACTATTACATACAATAAAAACTTATTTATCAATGCAAAATACTGGCCACATTTTATAAGGCATTTTTTTTTTAATTACATTTTGTTCGATCTTTTTGTTGTCATGGTTAGCAATTAATTAACATCTGAAACAATAGAAAATACATATATAAATAATTACATTTACTAATATTAAGAGGTATTGGGTAGGTGGAGAGCGTGGTGGCCCAGGGGCACAGCCACCGACTTTCTATCTATGGTTGTTGGTTCAAACCCACATGTGCACTAATGAGTTTTTTCACTTGAAATTCTCAAAACAGTGACGGAAAACATGAGGAAACCAGCATGTCTTAGAACAAAAAATTTTAAGACATGTGACATGTACCAATCCGGAATGAGCTACTGTGGTAGATCTAAGCCTGTGGTACAGCAACTATCGTACTTCTTTCAAAAATTTCAAAATCCTTCTGGAAAATATTTTTCTGTGGAGTAAATAGTAATAACAAGAACAAACTTCATGCTCACCACACAAAATGAGTCCTAGCCGGGAATCAAACCTGGGACGGACTTCATTCTATGGTAGTGGGCCCTGAGTCTTATTGGGGTTCTTATGGGCGGCATTTGATTGTTACTATCCACTTGGTCACGCTACATAAATAAAACTGCTATGAGTGAAACAGACTCTCACACAAGGGGTTCTGTAGGGACTACTTTAACTAACTATATTTATTAACCACCAAGGGTTCTGTATAATTGAACTATAATTATAAGATATTATAAGACTGCCCATTGTGTCACCTTTTTATTAGTTATGATTTCTATTTTTAAGCTATTGTTATCTTTTTGGTATGCAATAAGGTGTCATCTATCTATCTATATTATTATTCAGCCATATATCACAAATTTTGTCAAAAAATCAACTCACTACCTATTAGTTCAAAAGATACAGCCCTTTTATGTAACACACACACAAAGGCTGTTGGCATAGTTACAGGTAACTATAAACTTTTAGGTATTGCTGTTTTCGTATGATAAAATTTGTTTATTACCATTAAAAATCTAGTTTTTTTTTATAGCAGTTCGCATAGGTTTTTAAGTTGCAGAAAACTTTACCAGTCAGTAAGAATTAGAAGTAACTTTCACACTTAAATAAATAAACAGTAAAAAGTCTAAACGTGATACCGGAAATGAATAGAAATAGAATGTAATGGTTATGTACATACCACAATGTAATAGGTACAATTTAAATTACTACATAGAAATAAAAGTTTTCACAAACAAACCTGATTCTTTGAGACGTTTTTCCTTCATTCGCACTAAAAATACTTGTCACAAAGCACCTTTTATTATACTAAAGTCCTTGCACTAATCACATCATTTTGAAAGATTAATTAACACCTCAAGAAGATTTGTAAAAACAAAAGTTGAAAAAGAACAACAAAAAAAGGTTCACGTAAATATTTTCATCGAACTGTCAAATTACATTATCCTTATAAAAGAAAATGATCAGTTTTTGTGTATACCAGTGCAAGGTTGAGGCATTTCAACGTAGCCGGATAATACTCATCATTTTCGGTGCAATTTCGCAAAAAAAGTTAAAAAGAAACGTTTCGTTTTTGCTATTACCATTTATTGACTATCGATAGTTTTTTTGAATAATTATACGAAAGTTCGATTTATTTCGTATATCGGACGCGAATAAGTCCGCATTCGGCCGCCATTCGGTCGGAGCGGCCTTCTAATACTGTTGAAGTAGCTCGCCGCACGTTAAATGTACCTACCTAGTTCAGTTTGCCGCTCGCTAGCCGGTTTACTGATCCACCGATTTTACTTACAATGCCATAATAATTATGGGACAATTACGGAACAAAACGCTACTGTTTTGGATTCGATTGCGTGCCATTGGTCGCGCATTGACCTTATTTTAATACTTATCGCAATGAAAATAACATCATTTGACACATAACTGACAAACTTTAATAATTATGCTATTATTCATAATTACGGTATAAAAATCATTGTTATTATTTTCAAGTTCTAATCGCGTGAGTCTAAGCATGCGGCATTTTAATCTAAATATTTTTTGCAACGAGCGCCATCTAGTGCCTAGTAGTTCGAACTAGGCTAATTAATGACTAGGAATGACCCCTACATAATGTATAAGATGCAAGTCGCATCGTAATACATCCCCTATCGCCTGAAACAGTAAAATTAAACTCGCAATTACAGGTAAATATTTCTGATGGCAGTACTCCCGTAAAAACACTTAACATACTACTGTTGCCAGTATATCGTAAATGAAACTTCAAGTTGCCGTATTTAGATATTTATTGGTGTCAATTCTTTTGGCGCCAAACTAGACTAAAATTGATTTTGACAGTTACTTGATTCTGACAGTTAAGTATTACCGTCTCTTTCATTCTTATAAGAAACAGAATGAGATCGACAGTTAATTTTTACAATAAAAGCCACTTTCAGCTTTCTTCTGAATCCGGGATACTTCGTCGTTTCTTATAATATTCTATCTTCTCTTCCAAGCTCGCTGAAACATATTACCAATCATTAATTACAATTTGAGAGCGTAGCGGCCCAGCGTTGGTTTCCAAGCATGTCGAAGCCCTCGGGCGGCTCAAAAACTCTGACACTAGAGTTGTCCACGAAAAGAAGCATGCTTAACCAGGATTTTAGTAACTCTTAATACTAGGTTTACCGTATCAGCCTCTAATGTTCCCACTGCAGGGACACCGGCCCACTCCTGATAATTGAGAGTGAAAGGCCTTTGATCTGCCACAGCAGCCCAATCCGGATTGGTAGATGTCACAAGTCTTCGAATTTTTGATTCCGGTTTCCTCACGATGTTTTCCTTCAACGTTTCGAGAACAAAGTATTGCGCACATCAATTTTTCAATTACTCATTTGTGCTCATGGAAACCCATGGAACAAGCAACCTTCGGATTGAAAGTCGGCGTCTGTGCCTATGAGCCACTACGCTCTTAGAGTTCAAGTTGTGCACTTGTTCTAACCCTATCCGACCCTCTAAGGGGACGAATTAGTTATCCAGTTCCCATAGTACAAGCTATGCTTAGTTTGGGGGTAGATAGCGCTATTGTCCATGAATATAACTTTCTTTATAAGTGAGGAATGATATATACTCACAACAAGTCTGTCTTTTCAATAGAGGCATATACTGTTTAGGTTTTACACCCAAAATCAGGCAATCTGTATAGCTCATGATATCCTTTTCACTCGAGTCACTTCTATTATTTCCCGTCTCTGTCACACATATCGATTGTTTATATTTACATTCCAAATCTCCTATACAGTCTTTTATCATAGTTGTTCTGGAAAATAAACAAAATTATTAATTACCAGCTGTTCAATTATTTTGTTTCGTGATTCCTAAAAATTTACCTTTGTCTAAAATAAAAGTATCCAAGTTACACCTTACAACATCGGCTATCTGCCAGTGAAATTCCCGTCAAAATCGGTCCAGCCGTTTCAGAGATTAGCCGGAACAAACAGACAGACAATAATCTAGATATTTTTAATTGTATGTATTAAAGTATACAATACTTATATACTTTCAAATGAGTATACCCGTGGAAATACGGGGATAAAATATAGCATTTATTACTCGCTGATAATGTAGCTTTACATTGGTGAAAGAATTTTTGAAATCGGTTCAGTGGTTTAGGCGTGGAAGCGAAACAAACAAACTCATTTCCGCATTTATATTACTACCTGTGCCCCGCGGTTTTACCCGCGGTTGGACTTCCTATGTACATTTTTCCGGGATAAAAAGTAGCCTATGTGCTATTCCAGACTATAATCTATCTCTGTGCCAAATTTCATCCAGGTCCGTTCAGCCGTTCTGGGGTGATTGAGTAACAAACATCCATCCATACTTACAAACATTCGCGTTTATAATATTAGTAGAATGTAGTAAGAAGTTAATATAAAATGATTATATAGTTTCACTTACTTGACATTATGAAGCGTCCACTCCCTTTGTAATTGTGAAATTATATTCCGAAGCTCGTTGGTATCGTACACCCAATTGTCCAAATCATACGAACAGATAAACAGATTTAGTGGTATATCTATAGCCATCTGATACTGTGGTTTTCTGCAAATATGATAAATAACAAATTAATGGTAAAAAACTTTTAAAATCAAGCAATTTAATTACCAAAAATACTAAATTAATTTAATATAATATATATAAACTTTTAATGAATGATAATGTTAATAATTAATTAATTATAATGACGACAATATTTTGAAGCAAAAATAAAAACCTTTATTTCTACTACACATTAATATGTGTTTGTTTCTGTTTTTAACATGTACAATCATTAAGTAGTAGTCGCCTCCCTGGCGTAGGCCTCCCCTAAACTTCCCTTTAACTAAACATTTAAATTAATATATATTAAATTAATATATAAACTTTTAAACTAAATAATACCAATCAATTTAGTACATGTATTAAGAGTGGTGGCCAGGGGCATAGACGCCGACTTTCAATCTGAAGGTCGCTGGTCAAAAGCCATTCACTCTCAATTATTGAGAGTCTGCAGTGGGAATATTAGAGGCTGATAGACATATGATATCAGTTATCTAGTCCCCATAATATGCTTAGTTTGGGGCTAGAAGGCACTGTGTGAAATGTCTTTAATCTATTGTATGTATTACCTTGGATTATTGCACCAGTCGAGCAGTTGACTGATGACATCTTTATTTTCTCTTCTCTCGCCAATCAAGAGTAGCACGGCCATGGTACACCGAATCTGGTGCCAGAGGAAGGCGTTCCCTTCTATCAAGAGATAGTACATTGAGGTCGCTGGAATTTCATAAATTAAGTTTATGCTTACTTTACACTCTTAATTACCGAGAACAGGCCGGTAGCCTGTGGGAATAGGATAACATTTCCAGATATATTGATTTAACTACCATACTATTGACTATTTTGACAAAATTTCTATCGGACCTCTCTGAAAGTATATATTTTTTTAATTCTGTATACAATTGTTATTATTAAATTTTTTCATATTTGCTATTTTACTAATGAATAATAATAATAACTAATCAATACTACCTAAAATTAAATATGTTGACTCATTAGTGTACTAAAATTTACTGTTGTATTTTTTTTTAATGTTTTTGTGTGACGGAACGAGCTGTGGGCCCACCTGATGGTGAGTGGTGACCCTCGCCCATGACAACAGTAATGCGCGCGACTCAGTATGAGATCCAAATCTTTACTGAGTCGCATTCACCCTGCTGCGACCATCACCCGAGACGGGGATGATACGTCTCATGCGCATGTGATTTCACCGGCAGCCACACCCTTCCACCGGAACACAGTAATGCGAGCACTACTGCTTGGAAGCAGATTCCAGATGTGTACCTCTCAGGACGAAGTTGAACTGAAAGTAACCACTTAAAATCAAATCGAAAACAAACACCTTTGGAAGTCTGTTGGAAACTCACGTTTATCAACATCATTGGCATCCACCGGAACAAGATCAGCACTTAATATCGTCCTATGAAACTGGGTGACTCCGTTCCCCACGTCCATCTTGCACAGGTTCCTGAAGTCGTGGTTCCCGAGCAGCAAGCCGCACGCCTCTCGCATGCCAGGAATGTCGAGGTTTGAGCGCGGGAAGTAATATCTGTACTGGCGCTTTTTGCAATCAAACCTGTGAAGTCAAAGTGAAATTCAAAAAAATTGATTTCTGAATAGTTTTTAAAAATTTCTTGGAAATGATTTTTATTAATATATATGACATAATTCTTTCTTAAAATTGAGATTAGCGCTTGTTCAAACTCTATTTGACCCCCATGGGGAAGAATAAGGAAGTACAAGTCCATATCAATACAAGTAACTCATTTAAAAATAACAGATTTTAATACATTCATCCTTTGATTTAAAAAACAAAATAATAATATTAAAATTAAAAGCGTGTAAAGAATGTTTACACACTTTTACCATTCCCTGTCGTAGATGGAAAGGACAAACACCCAAGACCCAAGAACAAACTTCATGGTCTCAGTGTCCCAACCGGGATTCAAAATCGGGACCCCTGGACTACCAACTAAGCCACAGAGCCATCATTTTTTACTAAGGCGTTACCGTGCGCTAAATTCTGGCTTATCAGCCGGCACTGGCGCCCATCCCACCACCCTGATGTCTTTGGGCAGGAGACGGTTGAGGATCTTGCAGTATTGCAACTCCTCAGCGATTGCATCTGGTTCATTTTGCCTCTCTGGACTATGATTACTGCGTAGAAGAATTGATATTACCTGAGAGAAAAAATTGTAAAGGTTTCATTGACAAATTTTACATGTCCTATAGATCTCATAGGACATGTAAAATTTTACATGCCTTAGGGAACATATTTATGAGCATATAATATGACGCCACAGGAAGTAATTAGAAGAGAAAGTAATTATATAAAAACAAATTTCTAAATATTTGTAATAAGTGAATTAATTTTAAGATTTCATAATTAACTGGAGGATTTGTTTTTAGGTTATAATCTAGGAATGAACAAGTTTCAGTCTGGCAAACAAAAGAGGCAAATTTGACGAGTCTCTTTTCTAAAAAAAGAGTGAAATTATTTTTTTGTATTTCACCTGCCCATAAGCGCTGACCCCTTTATCGGTCCGCCCGCAACGGTGGTACTTGGAAGTCTCTCTGTTCTCTACCAGACAAGCCTTGGTCAGTGCGGCAAATAGATGGTGTTCTATAGTCTGTGCCGTGTCCTCTTGTATCACAAACCCTTGGTACTCCCAGCCGAAGTACATGACGTGAAGGAGGGCATGACGGAAATGACTCCTAGAAGTTATAAGTTAACTAAATTAAAATATTTTATTTTTGGCTCATACATGAGTTTTAGACAGTAAGATTAAATTGTTTTTCTTTTCTTTTTTTTCTTTTAGCACGACTCATGCATTTGCCATGGTCCAGAGTTTAAATATTTTTCAAAATTACTGTTTAATTATGTATTACTTTTTAAATATGTACAATATTTACAAACTTAAAAGTGAAATCATTATTAATAAACAAAAAATGCTTAAGATATATTTAAACAAAGATCTGGTGAGGAAAGCAGGGCAGTGAAATATGGTCACTGTAAAAAGGAAGGCTCCGTGGCTTAGTTGGTAGTAGCCCTGCCTTCGAAGCAAGGGGTCCCGGGTTCGATTCCCGGCCGGGGCACACTTTGTGTGGTGAGCATGAAGTTTGTTCTCGGGTCTTGGGTGTTTGTCTTGTGTTTCTGTGTTTGTCCATGCCATCTGCGACACAGGGAATCCTAGTGCAGGGGTATGAGTGTGTTAACATTGTTGTTGTTGTTGTTGAAGATGGCTAACTGCTCGAAAAAAGTATATTATTTAGGTCTCCGTATTGTTCACCACACTCACAAGATGGGCTATCTTAAAATAAATTGTTTATCATTGAACTTACTTGCTAAAATCAAATGTTCTCCTTTTACTTTCTTTAGGAGTTTTATCACAATCGGAGACACGTTTGCTGATAATATTCTTCAGATTGTTATTGTGTATTTCTAACTGAATAATTCTGTCGACCAACTCCTGTGAAACAGACATATATTTATTTAACAAAAGTCAAACTCATTTATTCCTTTAGATCTCAAGTATCATTTGGTCACGTCAAATTTTACACATGCACATATTCGTGAGCATATAACGTGTCACAGGAATTCCCCAGGCACAATACATGCACACAGATAAGTCAAATTAAAATACGGAAGTGCTTAGGTTAGGACTAAGGCAGGATTTATCGTAAATGTATTGATTCGTACTTCTTTCGATAAAAGTAAGAGCTCTTCTCGCGTCGCATTTTTAGCCTTTTTCTGTTTTTTTGGTACTTTATCCATTAATATGACAATTTATTAAAAAATCTCTCTTTCAGAACCTTACTTGTTGTTACCGAGTTTATAAACGTTACATTTTTTAATTTCTTTCTGTCTCTGAATTTGTTGGGGCGGCTATGGCAAATTTTGATCTGTCAAAACGTGACAAGTAGCGATGGCCGTTTTTACAACAACGGTGTTGACATCCGATGTCAATTTGTGATGTTGGCATCCGTTGGTGAAACATCGAACACCCGATGTCAACGACAACTGAATTCAACGATGTCGTTCGGACGGTGTCTGCGATGCCGAGTATCACCGACACCGTTCGAATACAGAACGATGGCATTGGTGGCAACATGGCGGGCGACACACTCGTTTGTTCGTAAACAACGGAGTTATAAAATGGCGCGAAATTGAAAGTTGTGCAGTCCAGAATTATTATTGACTAGAAATGACACTACGTGAGACTTCGCGCTTTGTAGTCCAATGTTTATAACATACGAATGTAATATGTTTTTTTCTTTTAATAAGGAACATAACATTTATTGAGATAAATGAATGAATTTATTGATAAACTTATTGTTTCAATGCAGAATAAGTTTGTATTCGTGTAATAGTAGAACATTAACTTGGCAATCTCTTGCCTCTCATGTCTCTTCCATATCTGTGCGACAATTTCATTAGTTCAAGGTTTTGACTAATAAAATGACTAGACTCATAGCTCTGTTGGTAGTCTCTGGCTCTGCCTTCTGCACTGTAGGTCGCGGGTTCGATTCCCACCCAAGCATTTGTGTGCGAACAGAAATGTTTGTTCTGTGTCTGGGTGTTAATATGTATTATATGCATGTATTTACAAAAAAAAGTAATTTAAGGATTCTATCTGTTATCTAGTTTCCATATTACAAGCTATGCTTAGTTTGAGGCTAGATTTCGCTGTGTGAAATATGTCAACGAATATTTATTTTATTGTATATTATTTATTATTTATGTATGTTTTGACTTTACATTTTTAATATCTTAAGAATTTTTCTTTCATAAAATAATTTCAAAAATGTATCTATAATATGTATTTTCCAATAAAACGTAACATTTTACAAACGCAAATCATAACTAGCATTTCTCGTTCCTACGTAATTTTGGCACATCGGTGACAAACAAGACATCGTTGTCAAAAACAACGATGTTCACAACGGATGTCGTAAGGGAATCAACGATGCGCATCGATGATCGAAATTAATGACAACGCCCATGACTAGTGACAAGTGACAACACAACTATCGTAGCGCAAGGGCCTAATTAGGGTAATATCATTAAATCGTCATTTAGTTCCGCTACTATTCGTAAGATGGTGCTAGTTTAATTCTAAAGATTTTTTGTCAGTTGTAGCACATAATCAAATTCAAAGATCAAAATCTTAATACAGATGAATTATAAATATGTAGATAATCATTTATAAAATATTTAATAATTTGCTTAGTGTACATGCCGCAATCCACACAAGTTACCAAAGAGCTGTAAATTTTTTACTCACTTTTACCCCTACCCTAGGATTCCTTGTGTCGGGCATGGACGAACACAGAAACACACAACAAACACCCAAGACCCGTGAACAACTCATGCTCATCACACAAAATGTGGTCCGGTCGGGAATTGAACCCCTCGAAGACAGCTACTACCAACTACGCCACGGAGACATCATCCAATTACTTTAGTAGTTTATTTTTCAAATCAGCTGGTGGAGTATTGGTTGGCATAGATAGACGAAGTGAAGGGTCTGGATTTGATTCCTGGCCGCGGCAAACATCTTAGTAGGTATACTAATTTTAGAGTTTGTTTGTTTGAACGTGTTAATCTCTAGAACTAGTAGTTGGATTTCAAAAATTCATTTTGTATCCAATTATTATGTCCACATTCATGAGGAAGGTTATTATAGGCTATCTAGCATTACGCTAAATTACTTTCAGTTATATATGGGTGAAACCGCGGGGCAGAGCGAGTGTGTGATATTTTTGTCCAAGACCAAGACGATACAGGAAATTCTATAAGCTTTATAGTGTTTTTTTTCGTAAACCATTGACAACAAAAAGTGGTATAAAACTTATTGGTATATACGGAAGGTAAAAATATTGATTATTATTTTTTGCTGTTTGTCAAATCATAAATTCAATGTCAACGATAAATTAACAGTGATGATAATATAAAAAATGTAAAAAAAAAATAAACAATATATCGCAATAAAATGGCGTAAGTAATTTTATGGCTTAGTTGGTAGAGCTTTCGAAGCGATGGTTTCAATTCCCGACCGGAACAAATTCTGTGTGGTGAGCATGAAGGTTGTTGACGAGTCTTGGGTATTTGTCGCGTGTTTCCCGAGTTCGATTCCCGGGGCATACTTTGTGTGGTGAACATGATGATTGAGGATTTGTGTCCCTGCCACCTACAACACAGGGAATCCCACTGCAGGGGTGTGTACCAACCACTTTTATAGAATACAATATAAAAACTTTATTTTGTGTTACATAATTAGGGCTCACTTAAAAATTAAAAACAAAATTACACGTTTAAGAATATGTAACAACAAAATAGGTAACTCAGCATGTGCTGCGTCAGTGGACTGATGCAGCGCTGGTATTCTGTGGCACCGTGGTGACAGCGTGCGACGACAGTGAAATACTTTTGTTGCAGTTGTGAGCTGTGTGAGCATTGTCACGCACCCGTCTACCACGACGAGCCCTACGCAGTGAGGGAGGGATGCAGTTACCATGAGAAATGCCATAAATGTTGTAAGTAGCAGTAGAATGCGCCATGTTAGTCCGGTGCTGCCACCTGGAATCTGCCGCCAAGCAGTAATGCTCGCCAGTGGCGGCCTTAGGGGGTGGCGAACAGGTCAATCGCCCGGGGCCTCGCTCTTGCAAGGCACCGCGCAAGAACACAATCACATAAAAAAAATATATGTTTTTTATTTCAAACTTTTGATTTTTGATTCTTAATTACTTATTAACGTAACATAACGGTAAAATAAAATAAAGTTTGTTAACTAATACATTCGCCCGGAGCCTCGCAATGGGTAAGGCCGCCGCCGATGCTCGCGTTACTGTGTAATCACATGCGCATGAGACGTATCATCCCCGTCTCGGGTGATGGACGCAGCAGGATGAATGCGACTCAGTAAGGTTCAAATCTTATACTGAGTCGCATTACTGTTGTCATGGGCGGGGGGCGACACTTACCACCAGGTGGGCTCTCAGCTCGTTCTGTCACTTTCAAATGAAAATAAAGAATGGGGGTTGGAGGGTGAGTACCTCGTGACACGTGTCTCCCAACCCAAAGTAGCAGTAGAACTTGTGACAAGTTCGTCCGGAGAAGAACTGCCTCCACACCTGGTAATCTACCGCCAAGTTAAGCCAAGTCAAAGTCAAAATAGTTTACTTCCATTAAATTCCTAAAAAAAACTTGGAAACGTCACTTTATTAATTAAATACATAGCACAACATAGTATAAACCAAAGTCGCTTTCTCTGTCCCTATATCCCTATGTATGCTTAAATCTTTAAAACTACGCTAAGGATTTTGATGCGGGTTTTTTAATAGATAGAGTGATTCAAGAGGAAGGTTTATATTTATAATACACTAGCAAGTCACCCCGGCTTCGCACGGGTAGTTTCTGATTCGACACTGATGCTTTACTAACCGTGCGAAGTCGGGGCGGGTCGCTAGTATGTAATATATTAAAACTGAAGACTTTGTTTGTAAAAGCTAATCTATGGAGCTACAAGTCTGATTTGAAAAATCATTTTTATATAATAGCCACATTCATGAGGAAGGCTATACGCTATCTAGAATTACGCTAAATTTCTTTAACTTATACGCGGGTGAAAACGCAGGGCACAGTTATAATAGTTATGCATATTTAACCTAACTAATTGGTAAATAGATATTTGAAATGTGGTTTGTTGCAGATGTATGCAGTGAGACCAACTTGCAAAATGCCGAGGTTTTCAAAGGAGTTATATTCTGCTGCAGTTGTTCCCAGAGGATATTCCAGGGGTGCTCCACTGCTAGAAGGCAGAAAACGGGCAGGAGAGACAAGTTCGTACCGTGTTTATTAGTCAAGGTTGACGGGCTACTCAATTTCAGCTGTTCTTTTAGTGGCAGTAGAACTTGTGCAAAATTCGGAGATATCCTGCCTCCACACCAATCTGAATGTAATTAATTACTGTCTTTTCCAGGACTCGAAAGAAGCGCTCGCACCGAACCCGCGACCGCAGGTCCAGGCAGGGTATCTTGGAGCTGACGACCCTGGCCGCGTCCACAGACAGCAGCAACGGCTCCAACCTCCAGGATAAACAAAGGTCACCACCAACAGTATGCATTTTGACGTGATAACGTTTTTTAAATCAATGAACGCTGGCTGTACGTTCCGCTTGAGCCGAGCGTGCAAGCGAGAGCGCGGAACAACCATTCCATCGGCCGATGCGTCCGAGCAATGTTTTTTTACGACGTTATCACGTAAAATTGTTTTTTTGTTTGATGGTCTTGACAACTTTACCCCAGGCTTTTAGTGAAAGCAGAGGGCTCTCGACTTAAGAACTAAATTATTGGTTATTATTCGTGTTACCGATATATATATACTATGATTTGTGAGTTTTATTGACTCCCGATATTGCGACGCAGTTACATGCGTCATGGTCCCGGGCAAACTGAAGTCTTTGTGGAAGTGCAAGTGGAGTGGAGTGGTGTGGAAGTGGAATGTGTGTGTGCAAATATCGGGAGTCTACAAAACTCACAAAATCATGGTAAATATCTCGGTAACACGAATAATAATGTACATAACCATGATAGTTTTAATATTTATTAGTATTAATATTGTAGCACCAAGGGGCCGTTGAACTCTCGACATGTTACCGTTACCGTTACGGACACCTCTGTATATAAGCATCTGTAGTGTAATATAACATGGCACAGAATATTATATTCCAGAAACAATTGTCTGAAAGCCCCTTTTTACTCCCTCGGTCTCTCTGTCAATAATGGCGCCTTTTTTCTCGTAGGGAGGTGACGGTGTGAGTCCCTAGGGATGCGACATCTCACAGATAATAAATCGCCACATAGTCTGCTTTTGTTTTCACTTCTGTCAACACTCCCGGAGAGTTATGAATTTTTTCATCATTCTCTTAAATCATTTAAATCATTTCGATTTTGACGGCTCCGTGGCTTAGTTGGTAGCCCTGCCTTCGAAGCGAGGGGTCCCGGGTTCGATTCCCGGGGCACACTGTGGTGAGCATGAAGTTTGTTCTCGGTTCTTGGGTGTTTGTCTTGTGTTTCTGTGTTTGTCCATGCCATCTGCGACACAGGGAATCCTAGTGCAGAGGTATGAGTGTTAACGTTGTTTGTTTAATTTATACATGGTTCAGATACTCATCGAGCTATTTCATTCTAGTGACATCAAATCGAAGGACCTTTCGGAACTGACCTCGCGGCCTTCAAAAGAAACATTCAACAAAGTATGTACCTAGTTTATTAAAATAAAACCTTGTACTATTTATAATTAAAATTCACAATTTGTGCCAAAACTTGTAATGAGAACTTGTGCTTCGTTTGGAGGTACTGCCACCACACCTGGAATCTGCCAAGCAGTAGTGCTCGCATTATTGTGGTCCGGTGGAAGGGTGGCTGCCGGTGAAATCACATGCGCATGAGACGTATCATCCCCGTCTCGGGTGATGGACGCAGCAGGATGAATGCGACTCAGTAAAGATTTGGATCTCATACTGAGTCGCGTGCATTACTGTTGTCATGGGCGAGGGTCACCACTTACCACCAGGTGGGCCCTCAGCTCGTCCCGTCACTTTTTCAAATAAATAAAAATATTTATAATATTATTGTATGAATTTCAGAGAGAACGTTCCATGAAGAAAAGCAGTGTTGGTAAGATGTTTAATAAACTTTGTTAAAACAAAAATCTTCGAAACTAACTTGCTAGTGTCACTGCTACGGGTACTAGGTTCGATTTTCGGTCGGGGACAAAAACAAACGCTTATATACTAACTCCTGTACTACGATTCCCTGTGTCGCCAAAGCTATGGATAAACAATCATACAACACACACCCAAGGCTTAAACTTCATGCACGAAACGGCTCCGTGGCTTAGTTAGTAGTACCCCTGCCTTGGAAGCGAGGGGTCCCGGGTTCGATTCCCGGCCGGGGCACACTTTGTGTGGTGAGCATGTGGTGTTTGTCTTGTGTTTCCGTGTTTGTCCATGCCATCTGCGACAGGGAATCCTAGTGCAGAGGTGTGAGTGTAAACGTTTTAAAACGTTTGTAAGAAAAATTTCTGCGGCCGGGAATCGAACCTCCAAACCTATCGAAAAATAGAAACCTCTATAGGATTATTAACAATCAATCTAAGACTCGGCTGGAATAATACTATGTTCATCAATGTTTTTAATCGAAACATATTTTTTGATTATCACAAAGCAACCACTTTCTTTTAAAAATACTTAGAAAAGTCACTTTTTTAAATATATATGTATGTACACTTATCTACAAGATCATGCGTCAGATATTATTTCAATTCTCATCGCATGTTTGTCCAAATGTTTTGTTTTTCTCGCACGTATTAATCTATTTTTTCTTATATTTTGAACTTTTTTTAAATGTTGTCTGGTTCTCTCTATTAACACGCTGTGACGCCCTGTAATTGCGGGACCACTATTATTTAAGTCAAAGTCAAAGTCAAACTCATTTATTCCTTTAGATCTCAAGTATCATTTGGATACGTCAAATTTTACACATGCATGTACACATATTCGTGAGCATATAACGTGTCACAGGAACTCCCCAGGCACGTTACATGCACACAGATATGTCAAATTACAGTCAGTTTTCATGTTTAAGCTTATCTTATTTGTTAAGTTTACGTCTGTAAGACATTTTATTATTTTAAGTTTTATGTTCAGTGTATCTTGTGTTGGGAGTCCCAAATAAATAAATAAATTACTGACTTTAGCACTGTCGATTTGTATAGATTACTAATAGTTAAGTTGACCTGGTGTTTGTTTGTTTATTCAGAAATGGGCATGACTACCGATGTGACGCAGGAGCTGCTGCAGCAGATGAAGTGCCCCGTGGTCACAGACTGCAGGTAACCATGCCCTATTTCATGAGGCGTATCATCCCCGTCTCGGGTGATGGACGCAGCAGGATGAATGCGACTCAGTAAATATTTGTATCTCATACTGTGTCGCGCGCATTACTGTTGTCATGGGCGAGGGTCACCACTTATCATCAGGTGGGCCCTCAGCTCGTTCCAACAATTATTAACATAAAAAAACACATCCTCACAAACTTTCACATTTATAATATTAGTAGGAAATGGCAAATTTATAAATTAAACATGAACATTAATTTTAGTAAATATTATACATTGTTTATGTCGTGTTTTTATTTTTTTTGGTTTGTTAATTAATGAATATGGACATTGTAAATCCCCCCATTTATTATTAACTGAATTCAATGATTATTATTATATTATTATTATTCATTATTTATTTTAATTTTCATTTCTATACATTTTTCACTACAAAAATAATACATTATTTATAAAATAAACAGTATAAAAACATTGTAGTACAAAATATATAAAAACGGACGACCACCGACTGCGGAGTGAGACCCGAGCGGTCGGTGGCTAGCACAGGGCTGCAGAGAGGAACCTCCAGACGATGCGTGCCGTATTATTATTATATTTATGCAATAATTAAAATATAACATTAATGTTGTATTCGTGGTGTGCACTATACGTCTTTAAATCTTTGTATTGATTATTATAAAATATAAAAACTAGCGTTGCAGAGGGAATTTGTGAACCTTTGCCCCCATACGCCCTGAGCAGGGGATATTCGAAGTAGATTTGTGTAATAATAATATAATAATAATAATATATCTTTTATTCAGACACAAGATCCATGGACTTAAAAAATAATAATTAACTAATACAAACACAACACAGAAAATTAATAAGATTAAGATTAAAGAATTAAAAAAAAAAAATATATATACATAATTTATATATACATAATAAGCCAATTTTATTACCATTTCAGGAAGCCCACACACCTCGACAAGCCAAAAACAAAAACAGAGGAACGCAAGAGGGTGAGTTTAGATCGATAGATCCATAATGACGGGAATACTTCCTGACTCCACCACTGGTGGCAATCGAGAACGAAAATCTTCTCCATTGCCACAACTGGTGGCGGCTGGGAATTCTCAATTGCCACCAGTGGTGGCGGAGATGTTGGGAATAGACCCTCCATTCTCTGCGTTTCCACCTTCCAAAGACCGAGGTAATCAACTGGGATAATTATTTAATGTTTGTTTTCTGAGAACTATGTTTATCGCTTTGGAAAAATCCATTCTTTTTGTGTTTGTTGGTCCCATAGAATATCGTAAAATCCGTTCAATAGTTTGGTTAAGTCAAGATAACTGGGAAAAAATGATGTCTTATATGTTCTGCTGCTGCTTTGAGTTGCTTCTCCCGCACCTGGGGGACAGGTGTGGACTCTGAGGGTTCAACATGGTACTCCACTCACGTTTGTATTTATAATGCTGGGATGGGAATACAATTTAAACACAGTTTCAATAAGTGCAAACGCGCCAATGGCTATATTGACACAGACCAACTTTATTATCGTCTGTAATACACTTTTTCTGTGCTTTATTTGTACTGTCCTAAGTAAGAATGTTTTGTTAACCTTATTAATCTGGTGCACAATAATCCTGCTGATGCAGTCGGTAAAAAAGTACTTATGCCTCTGTAATTTCACCAGTACTCTTCAAACTGGAGCACATAAATGAGCACTAGTACTGGGCGCTGTTAATGGTGGCAGTACTACTCCCGACAAATACCGCAGATACAGTCTGTTCTGATTACTATATTGATGGAACAAGTCTATCTAATTCGTCGTTTCTAGAAAAAACACGTGTGCAGCGATCTCCGGGTAGCGGAGCTGGGAGTTTCCACGGAGATAGCCAACATGGCGCTCAAGAACAAATCAGAACTGCCCATCATCATCAGATCGGAGTAAGTCGGAATTGGATATAAATACATTTTTCTAGAACATGCATGGAAATATTGTCATTGTTTTCGAAAAAAGAACACGCGATGTCGAATTGTCCGTAAACAAAAAAAAAACAAATCCATTGCAGGAGCGTTTTTTGAATTTGGAACATTACAATACTCCAGCAATGTTGTATGAAACGGCGTGCTGGAGTTTAAATTAAATACTCTTTAACTGGATCTCTTTTATCATTCTTAGCATACCAAAGTAAGTCTCTTTGGTAAGTACAAATTGCGTTCACGTGGCTGTATAGCCATAAATGCGTTGCCTTTCGGCACAGATGATAAATAGAAAATTGGCGGCAAAGCTGAATATTTGTTTTTATTTTTATTTAATAAATTAAATGTTTAATATTAAAGAATGTTTTATTTCCCAGCATTCTTTTGAGAAAAGCACGTATGTCTATACCTCGGCGGAAATGGCAATTGCCTGTCTCGTATTAGTGAAGTCCTGGAAACTCATACTCGACCTGCATTTGCCTATTTCACGGCCTTTGCAATAATATACATCTCATCCCCCGACTCCGTGCGTCGACATCCTCACTGCTGAGGGTCGTCACCAGTATGAAGGACTTTGGTGTGTACTATTTCTCTCCATCGGGATCAGTAGAATTGCTGACTCCATGCTGGAGTCGAGTGCTGAGCGGAATTGAATCTCGGGTGATGGACGCAGAATGAATGCGACTCAGTGTAAGATCCAAATGTCATACTGAGTCGCATTACTGTTGTCATGGGCGGGGGTCACTTACCACCAGGTGGGCCTTCACTACTGCTGGGCTGCGGAAATGTATGGTGGCAGTACTACCCCGGACAAATACCGCACATACAATCTATTACAATCTATACAATTATATATTTTGTGATTTAATAAAATAAAAAATAAATAAATTATTATGTTGATGGAACAAATTCAATGTTTTTTGCAGCACCAGAATTGAGAAAATGGAATCCTTTAGCATGTCGGCTTTGAATCAGGAATCGGGTAAGTCAGGGTGGGGTAGTGATACACCTTCAATAAGAATATATATCGGGTAGGGTAGTAAAGTCAATCGATTCGATTTCCAGCCAGGACACTTTGCGTGGTCAGCATGAAGTTTGTTCTCGGGTCTTGGGTGTGTTAGCGTTATTATTTATTTTTATTGCAGGTGAATCTGGCCGACATGATGAATGGATGGATTCAGCTTATAGTTCGTTGCAATACTCTATAAAAACGTAAGTCTACCAGATTCCTTAATGTTGCCGTAGTTGGTAATGTTGCCATAGTTGGTAATGTTGCTATTGTTGGCAATGTTGCCATAGTTGGTAATGTTGCTATTGTTGGCAATGTTGCCATAGTTGGCAATGTTGCCTTAGTTGGTAATGTTGCCATAGTTGGTAATGTTGCTATTGTTGGCAATGTTGCCATAGTTGGCAATGTTGCCATAGTTGGCAATGTTGCCATAGTTGGCAATGTTGCCTTAGTTGGTAATGTTGCCATAGTTAGTAATGTTGCCTATATAGTAATGTTGCCATAGTTGGTAATGTTGCTATTGTTGTGCTGTTGTAGAAACTAACGCAGTTGATTTATTTTAATATATAAAATAAATTCGCCTTCGTTCTAACACTTATAACTCGAGAAATTGGACCGATTTTCATGGTTTTTGTTTTGTTGTATTTGTCTCCGTCCCGAATAGCAGAATAACTATTAAATCATTGGAAAATTGACGAAAATATAAAATAATATCCCCGTATTCCCACGGGGGAACCGCGGGGCGCAGTAAATATATATGTATATTGATGTTCCAATTCTTTATGTCACAGAAACTGGATGGACCAGCCCCTGAGCAGTATTTTGAAAATGCCTTATATGGCGTGTAAGTATTTTAATTACGAGTTATTATTTGACTTTTATTAACATTGAATATATTTTTTTACGCTCTTTAGCTTTGGCGCTATTGCACGCTCTGTATCCACGGCTTGATGGATCTTAGCTTCGTGTCGTTAGATTAGTTTTAATTGTGACAGTGACGACAAAAGTATTTTTCCTCAAAACTTATCGAGTGTGGTATACAAATACAGGGATTTATTGAATTACAAAAATATATTATACATATATATTTAAATGTCATGAATGAATTTTTCATGCACTCGGGTTTTTTGTTTAATCAATAATTTATTGTTACTTAAATGTAAGATGTAACAATTTTGAAATAGTTCTGGATTGTCTATTACATAAAGGTGAATAAATAAATTAATGTACTCTCTTGACGACTCCGTGGCTTAGTTGGTACTAGCCCTGCCTTCGAAGCGAGGGGTCCCGGGTTCGATTCCCGGCCGGGGCACACTTTGTGTGGTGAGCATAAAGTTTGTTCTCGGGTCTTGGGTGTTTGTCTTGTGTTTCTGTGTTTGTCCATGCCATCTGCGACACAGGGAATCCTAGTGCAGAGGTGTGAGTGTGTTAACGTTGTAGAACGTTGTTGTTGTTGTTGTAGAAGCATTAAAGCGTTCAATTGCCACTAATGACCAGCCATCTAAGTTTAGCCATATAGTTACGTATCAATTTCGCTTCTTTTTTATGTTTTTATTTTGTTTCCTTTATTTATTATATAATTTTTAACTTACGACTCTTTTCCTCTGTTCCTATAAATAATTGCGGCACAGCTGTTGCGTTTAGTTTTAATCACCAGCGGATTGGGGCCTGGTGACCTGTAACACAGGTGTTTCAAACCTACCACAGGCACCAGCTTCTCACTACGTAGGTTTTATTTAAACTTTTACTATATAAGCTTGTATCTAGCATTATGAAATCTATTGTGAACGGGATAAATGAGTATATTTATATTTATTTATCTAAGTACGAACATACGAACATCTAGTATAGAACAACCGAAGAAAGAATAACTGCCACGAGTGATTCTTCTTATTTAACTAATCCTTATTTTCTTTTCAGTTAAAAGGAATATTCTAGATCAAAGTTCAATAGTCAAAGAATTGATTAGAAGCGAAAAGAACGACTAGTAAGTAAAAGTTTGGCAATGTTGCCATAGTTGGTAATGTTGCCATAGTTGGCAATGTTGCAAAAGTTGGTAATGTTGCCATAGTTGGCAATGTTGCAAAAGTTGGTAATGTTGCCATAGTTGGCAATGTTGCCAAAGTTGGTAATGTTGCTAAAGTTGGTAATGTTGCCATAGTTGGTAGTGTTGCCTAAGTTGGTAATGTTGCCATAGTTGTTAATGTTGCCATAGTTGGCAATGTTGCCAAAGTTGGTAATGTTGCCATAGCTGGTAATGTTGCCATCGTTGGTAATGTTGCCATAGTTGGTAATGTTGCCATAGTTGGTAATGTTGCCATAGTTGGCAATGTTGCCAAAGTTGGTAATGTTGCCATAGTTGGTAATTTTGTCATGTTTGTCATGTTGGGTCTTGGGTGTTTTTCTTGTGGTTGGCGTTTGTCTATGCCAACTGCAACACAGGGAATCCTAGTGCGGAGGTATGAGTGTGTAAACGTTTATTTATTACATGCACACAGATATCAGGATCGCCTTGATTCATTTGGACTTATGAGTCTGTCCAATAGACGAAAAATGCAGGACGTCATGTTCTTGTATAAACTTTTTAATGACTATATTTATAATCCCGAACTTCTAGGTAAAGTTACGCTTGGAATTCCTTCACGCTTGCCACGATACCCTGTCCCTTTGCTCACCCACAAAACCTATAAAACAAACTTGGGTCATTTCTCTGTTGTTCCAAGACTGTGCAGACTATTGAAGGAATTATTAGCTAAAGATAACACCATAGATTTATTTCATGATTTTCTTGCTGCATTCAAATATAAAATTTCAAGAGTATTTAATTCGCCATCCTCTTAGGTAGATAATGTTTTGTCATTTTTATTACTATTTTTCATTATTTATTTTATTTCTCATTTGTATACATTTTTCACTACAAAATAATACATTATTTATAAAATAAACAGTATAAAAACATTGTAGTAAAAAATATATAAAAACGGAGGACCACCGACTGCGGAGTAAGACCCAAGCAGTCGGTGGCTAGGGCTGCAGAGAGAGGAACCTCCTGACGATGCGTGCCGTGTCCAGGAGTACCGCTTTCTGTATCTGGCCCTTGATCCAGCCGCCTAGCGAGAGCCTCTTAAGATGTTGGTCGAGGCTCTTCGCTATAAGTCCGTTCACTGAAACGACTATTGGGACGATAATCGTTGAATCCACATCCCACATAGCGGTAATCTCATGGGCCAAATCAAGGTACTTGCTATGCTTGTCCTTCTCGGCCTTCACGAGATTAGCGTCATGTGGAATAGTGATGTCAACGAGTATCGCCCGGCGCTCTGGCCGGTCTATTATCACGATATCAGGCTTATTGGCGACAATAGTCCTGTCCGTGATAATAGACCGGTCCCAGTAGAGCGTAGCACGGCTATTTTCAAGAACTGGCGCCGGTGCGTACTTATAGTACGGCACTTCAGATCCGACAAGTTCATATTTGAGTGCAAGTTGCTGGTGGATGATCCTGGCTACAAGGTTATGTCTATGCAAATACTCTCCGTTAGCCAAGTGCGAACAACCCGAAAGTATATGTCTGAGGGACTCACCGGGACAGTGACATGCACGACAGATGTCCACCGTCCCATCCTTCATTATATACTTGCGGTAGTTGTTCGTCTTGACTACTTCATCCATGATTGCACAGACAAATCCTTCGGTTTCCCCAAATAGGTCACCGAAACGTAACCAGTTCACCGAAGCGGGCAGATCCACATCCGGCCCCGTGAGGGCCTTGTAGAACCGCCCATGCAGCTCCTTGCTCTCCCATATGCTCTTGCGGTCCTGAGTGCTCAGCACCTGTGGTTTCCGCCAGTTCTCCTTTGCCAAGGAGAGCGGGGTGAGGTTTTTATCAACTGCCACGACATCGCGTCTCGTACTCGGCGTGGAGAAAGTACTCCCTGAGATTGTACACCTCGCGATTGTGGAGGGTCTTGGCATTAACCCTTAACCACCTACCATACGTCTCACAGATCCTGTTAACATAATGATTGTAAATATCTTTGCGCCTGAGTGTTGTATCGACTCGTTCGATCGTGTACTTTTTCCCCGCACCCCTTAATACCGCACAACGGATCGTGGAGGTTAGACTTGCGT
Organism: Aplocera efformata; assembly: GCA_921293045.1. Lineage (NCBI taxonomy): Eukaryota > Metazoa > Arthropoda > Insecta > Lepidoptera > Geometridae > Aplocera > Aplocera efformata. The sequence goes on along the minus strand of OV121067.1, from coordinate 4,663,863 downwards.
GCGTTTGGATCAGGTGAGTAAATAAATACCAGCGTGGGTCTGAGAGACCTCTGGTAGGAGGTTACGTATTATTTTCTAAATTGAGTTTTTTTCATTGTTTTAGTTATAATGGCTCTTAGTACAGCTTTAATTGAGCGTTGGTTAGAAAAGGATCTGTCGGACGATGAAAGCGACGAATGTAGCGATGTCATCGTAAGGTTGATTCAGTGATTTTCGGCTTTACCAAAGATTTTACGATGTCATCATATGTGCCAAAACAAAATAAGGCAGTCATCACTGTTTCGAGCATGCACCATTCTCCAGATGTCGATGAAGCTACTAAGAAACCGGAAATAATTTTATTTTATAACCGAAACAAAATTGGAGTCTATCTACTAGACCAAAAATGCGCTAATTACTCCACAAGTCGTAGATGGCCACTGGCAATATTCTACAGATTACTTGACATTTCTGCTTTAAATTGCTATGTAGTTAACCTATCTACGAAGCCACTTGGACGAAAGACTGAAAGCAGGTTCAAGTTTATGAAGAAACTGGCTGGACTATGAAGAAGCTGACTAGGCCGCATATGGCACGTCGTGAAATCAATGTGAAATTGCAACGTGATATACGTATCAGTATACAACACATCCTTTTCAGATCAACGAAACCCCACCAGCAGCTGTTCCAAGCAGCAGAACTAGTGAGGAGCGATTGGTGATTCGTAAAAACTGTTCCACATGCGAATATAAAAAAAACGCAAAACACAATACAGTGTTTCGAATGCAAATCGCCAATTTGCCTCGAATGTTCGAACAAGATGTGTTTTCAATGCCGTGAAAAGCTCTAGGTTAAGAGCCTGCAATTTTGACAAATTAATAATTATAATGATAATTGTTATTTTTTTTCAAGTTTCTTAAAGATTCAATTATATAAAAAATATAACAAAAAGTTTCTATTACTTTAAATAATTTTTTACATCTCATTTTCTATAAGTATTAGTAAGTAAGCTAAAAACAAGAGATTATACCATTTATCCACAGTTATTAAAAAAATATTGTTTATTTTCATGTTCCTTTCTTTTTAAACAAAAAATATAATAATGTTCAAAATAGAATTTTAATTGAAATCTGTACCCTCCCATAATTTTTATAGTCATAATATTTCTTTTTATATCTGGGATCCCACAGACGTATGGTAGGTGTTTGTGTAACAATAATAAGTGGTAGGTAGTTAAGGGTTAAGGAAACCTCGACCTCCATGCTTCCGTGGGATGTACATTCTCATTACCGACGAGCGCGGGTGCCGCATGCGATTGGCCGTTAGCAGTTGACGTACCTTACGATCCAGGGCGTCTAACTCTGTCTGAGTCCACCGTAGGATGCCAAAGGTGTATTATTACTATTATTATTATTATTATTTTAGTTGTCACCAATTTATTATAAATATGTATTATCGTATAGGTACTTCTTTTTTAATTATATATCGTAGGGTTTATGTACTCATTGTTAATACATGCGGTGTTCATCTATAAGTGAAATTACATGTAACCTTTTTCTATAACCTAGTTTCTAAGAATGAATTCATGTAAATTTTGTTGATGGACCTAAATAAATAAATTACAGTTTTTATAAATATTTTAGATAGTCTTATTTGATAAGTGTATGTCTGTTCCAAAAACTACCCTTTTCAGGTAATTGTAAAACAAATATACTGTTTTTTTTCAGTTCCATGAAAAGGAGGATAAAATTAATGTTTTACGAGGAAATAACGGAACATCAACGTGAGTTTTGAGGTTTTATTCCAGTCGCGATCTTGGTGTATATAAATGGATATGTTTACTTAGATAGTCTATACTAATAATATAATATAATAAACAGCAGAACTTGTGCCAAGTTCGTCCGGAGAGGTACTGCCACCACATCTGAAATCTACCGCCGGTAGTGGTTGCATTACTGTGTTCCGGTGGAAGGGTGTGGGTGCCGGTGAAATCACATGCGCATGAGACGTATCGTCCCCGTCTCGGGTGACGGACGCAGCAGGATGAATGCGACTCGGTAAAGATTTGGATCTCATACTGAGTCGCGCGCATTACTGTTGTCATGGGCGAGGGTCACCACTTACCATCAGGTGGGCCCTCAGCTCGTTCCGTCACACATTCAAATAAGAATAAGAAGAAATTATATCACTTATTTTTATTTTTAGTAAATGCAGCTGAAAGTATATAGGGTACTTATAAAAAAAAAACAATTTTTAATATTTTTGTCTGTCTGCCCGTCTGTCTGTGTTTTTTCCGGGTAATTCGGAAACCTATTTTGCCGGGACTTTGCAGATAGCTGATGTTATAACGAGTAACATAGAGTACTTTAATTTTTGATAAAGAAAATTTAATTTGAGTTCTGCGTGAAAAAAAATGTTATATTCCACGCGGATGAAGGTTTGACAGCTAGTGCTAATTGAAAATAATGTTTATTTACAGGCAGAGGTTTGGAAAGATTGTATTCGACGATAAATCGTAAGAAAACTCCGAAGAAATTGGGATGGTACGTTTGATTTTAAACTTTTTTTATGTTAGTGACGTAACGAGCTGAAGCCCCACCCGGCGGTAAGATATATAGTTATATATGTAGGGTTTATAGTTAAGGGCGGCCTTAGATATTGCGAGGCTCCGGGCGATAGATCTTTGTGAGGCTCTTGGCGTATCAGGAAGTGGAGTTGGAAGTGTACAGGGCTCCTGGTAAGTCAGCATCCTCCTAAAGACAGCTGCAGTACATCGAAACAAAAAATAGGTTGTTCTGCGAGGGTGCGAGGCTCTACAAAAGCGAGGCCCCGGGCGGTTGCCCTGCTTGCCACCCGCTAAGGCCGCCACTCTTTATAGTGGTTTGTTTGTTGATACAAAGAAGTGATAGTATTTCATTTATACCTGTCTCCATGTTTACCTACCCGTTGACGGCTCCGTGGCTTAGTTGGTAGTAGCCTTGCCTTCGAAGCGAGGGGTCCCGGGCTCGATTCCCGGCCGGGGCACACTTTGTGTGGTGCGCATGAAGTTTGTTCTCGGGTCTTGGGTGTTTCTGTTTGTCCATGCCATCTGCGACACAGGGAATCCTAGTGCAGAGGTATGAGTGTGTAAACGTTTATTTATCGTTGGGAGACAGTTACAGCTACAGTTTCTACCATTCAGCAATACAACTACTACATATTCTATAGCGTGCCGCAATAAGACTAGCGACCCGCCCCGGCTTTGCACGGTTAGTAAAGCATCAGTGTCGTATCAGAAACTACCCGTGCGAAGCCGGGGTGATTACACGTATAATTGTGTATTACACGTATAAACCTTCCTCTTGAATCACTCTATCTATTAAAAAACCCGCATCAAAATCCGTTGCGTAGTTTTAAAGATTTAAGCATACATAGGGATATAGGGACAAAGAAAGCGACTTTGTTTTATACTATGTAGTGATGCCTAGTTGTATCGTTGAGTGCATGCTGTGGTCCCCTGTAAGGGAGACAGGACACGAGGGGGACAAAATTTGTAAATATATTTTGTGAGACTGTGTATCTTTCGTTGGTGATCCAATAAATAAATAAGACTATTATTTAAGAAACAAAAATAGGTACCCGCGCAATAGTAGAATAGCTACAATAATCCTGTTGCTCGCGTCCGTAGGTGTGTACCCTTTGATTCCCTACACGTACCCCCTGGGTGTTCAAAGAGCAAAAGTAGCAGTAGAACTTGTGCCTAGTTCGTCCTGTAAGGTACCTCACCTACCTCACCTGGAATCTGCCACCAAGCAGTGCTTGCATTACTGTGTTCCGGAAGGGTGTGGATGCCGGTGAAATCACACGCGCATGACGTATCATCCCCGTCTCGGGTGATAGACGCTGGATGAGTGCGACTCAGTGTAAGATCCGAATGTTATACTGAGTCGCATTACTGTTGTCATGGGCGGGGGTCGCCACTTACCAGGTGGGCCCTCAGCTCGTTCCATCACTTATACTTACACATAAAAAAAAGATACAATAAGAAATATTAATAAAAATTTCATTATATTTCAGGATCGATTGCGTTGCAAATATGGGTGTTACAAATAGAACAAGAAGGTAAGAATAGTTATTTTGTCTTATTTCCGGCTCCGTGGCTTAGTTGGTAGTATCCCTGCCTTCGAGGGGTCCTGGGTTCGATTCGGCCGGGCACACTGTGTAGTGAGCATGAAGTTTGTTCTCGGATCTTGTTTGTCTTGTGTTAGGGAATCGTAGTGCAGAGGTATGAGTGTGTAAACGTTTATTTTTTTATTTAAACGACCAATTGATAAAGCAATTTATTTATTTCGCGTATCTCGCAAGCGGCTCTAACGATTTGGATGAATTTTTGTGTTTAGATAGTTTTGCTGTTTAACTTTACTTATAGCATTAAATGTTGATCGTTCAACTGTTGCAAAGCGTTTACAAATGATGGGAATGATTCAAAAAGCCGGTGACTGGGTTCCACATGATTTAAAAGAAAGAGACATGGAACGTCGGAAAACCATTTGTGAAATGCTGCTTCAAAGACAGCAAAGAAAAGGATTTTTGCATCGGATAGTCACAGGAGACGAAAAATGGATACACTACGAAAATCCTAAACGCAAAAAAGCTTGGGTGAAACCAGGCGAACCAGGCCCATCACAGCCAAAAATAAATATTCACTGTGCCAAGGTCATGCTCTGTATTTGGTGGGATCAGAAAGGTATTGTATATTATGAGTTGCTCAAACCCTCTGAAACTATTAATGGAGAAGTTTACCGACGACAACTAATGCGTTTGAAGCGAGCCATAGAAGAAAAACGACCAGAATGGGTGAATAGACATAACAAATTAGTTCTTCAGCATGACAATGCCAAACCGCATACCGCAGAAGTCGTAAAAAGATATTTAGAGGGACAGGACTGGGAAGTGTTACCCCACCCGCCATATTCACCAGACATAGCTCCTTCGGATTACCACCTATTCCGGACGATGCAGACAGACCTTACTGGAGAAAAGTTTACTTCATGTGAAAGTATCAAAATTTGGATTGACAACTGGATAAGCTCAAAAGACCAGGACTTCTTCCAGCAAGGAATACGAAAACTACCTGAACGATGGGCGAAGGTTGTAGCTGCAGATGGAGCATACTTTCAATAATTTTTTTTTTTAATTTTGTAAGCGAACAAATGTGTTTTATTTTGACAAAAAGGGGCGGAGTCATATTCACACACCCAATATATAATTGTATTTCCAGTAAAAATGCATTCTTTTTGTAAAAAAATTACGGTACTAGTTTACCTGTATAATTGTCTTTCTAGCAAATAAAAAAAAAGAAAAACGATTCGATCGCTCGTTTTGGGAAAATTGCGTTACATACCGAGTTATTATATATATATATATATATACTATCTGACCGGGCCACGCGTTGCTGTGGCTAACGTTTTTGTCATACGATATTATAATTTGCAATAAAATAATATTGCGATCATAAATTGAGATGTGAGCTATCCTATCTTTCAAGTTGGATCAAACTGCACTCGGTGTACAAATTAGATTAAAATCGGTCAAGCAGTTTAGGAGTCCATCGCGGACAAACACGTGATTTATATATATTAAGATTATTGATATATATATTTCAGGTGTAAACACTTCAGAAACTCGCACAGCTACCGCTGCATGAGGACGCAGGTCATGAGGCTAGCGGGCCCCACGGCGAGCGAGTGAGTGGGTTTACAGCACACGACGCGACACGACGCGACACGACACGACACGACACACGATCTATGGGCTCACAGCTCATTTGGTAACTTTCTTGTAGTTCATGGGTTCGATTCCCTTGGGACAAACATTTTTGTGACGAACATAAATGTTTGTTCTGTGTCTGGGTGTTAATATGTATTATATGTATGTATTTACAAAACATAGTACTATATAAGTATTCTATCAGTTAGCTAGTTCCTATAGTACAATCTATCGCCCTCTAACCGCTCAACTAATGCTTAGTTTGGGGATAGATGGCGCTGTGTGAAAATTATTTATTACTTTTTTATCAGTTTTAACATTTTGCGATAATTCAACAAAGTTAAAATTACTAATAACTTTAGATCTCGAGCACGAGTAACCCATTTTCGTGCGCATATAACGTGTCACAGCTAACATGCACGTTACATGCACACAGATATGTCAAAATTTGTCAGTTGTCATGTTTCAGCTAATCGTATTTATTAAGATTGTCTGTTCCAATTACAACCTTTTAATTAACGAATAATTAACGAAATTAATTGTATGATTAAATTTCATAAATTATTCAATGCTTTTGTAGAAACCAATAGATAGAACATTTTATACGAAATAAGGCGTCTTCAACGACACGACACGATTCCCGTCGCTCATTCACTGTATAACGAAGGCATTTTTATATTCACAGACTGGCGGAATTCAGAAGCAAAGCCAAGAGTTACTTGGCGATGCCATTTATCAGAAATATGACTGCTTACGGTAAGTATTGCTTAACAAGATGTATATGTAGACATTATGTGAATATGTGACGGAACGAGCTGAGGGCCCACCTGGTGGTAAGTGGCGACCCTCGTCCATGACAACAGTAATGCGACTCAGTATAAGATTTGGATCTTACACTGAGTCGCATTCATCCTGCTGCGTCCATCACCCGAGACGGGGATGATACGTCTCATGCGCATGTGAGTTCACCGGCAGCCACACCCTTCCACCGGAACACAGTAATGCGAGCACTACTGCTTGGCGGTAGATACCAGCTGTGGTGGCAGTAGATACCTTTCCGGGCACAAGTTCTACAAAAATAGGAACATTTTATTGTAATAAAGTGATCCTTCCATTGGGTTTCTTGCTTGTTCTTTCCCATGGAGTGATAGAGATTGAACAAGTGCTATGCTTATAAGAACGTATGATCTTGTGGGTAATTATTTATTTAAAAAAGTTACGTTGCAAGGTGCTTTTAAGAATTACACAGAAACACAAGTCAAACACCCAAGACCCGAACACTCCATGCTCACCATACAAAGTGTTGGGTTGGGAATCGAACCCCTCGCTTCGTAGGGCGACTACCAACAAAACCACTAAGCCGTTTCGTAACACGTATTTTTCTTTTTCAGACAAAAAATATGCAGGTACTCTTATGTCTCAAGCGTGTGGTAACTCGCTGGCGGGATCGAAATGACAACAATAATAAACAGACATTTATAGGAATATTGCAGCTCCATCTACCGAACATACAGAGAACTTCGAACCAAATTGGTACAAGAACTGTACAATAGATGGCGCTGTAACACTATTGATCGTACATCGCGCAAGTGATGCGTTCGGGCCAGTTTGTGCATATATAGAGAACCGACACATAAGTACAAGAACTGTAAAATAGATGGTACAGCGCCATCTGTTGTACAGTTCTCGTACCAATCCTACTACTAATCCTGCATCGCGCAAGTGATGCGTTCGGGCAATTTGTGCATATATAGAGAACCAACACATAAGTACAGCTACTGTACAACAGATGGCGCTGTAACACTATTGATCCTACATCGCGCAAGTGATGCATCCAGTTTGTGCTTATAAAGAACTAAACGACATCAACTGTCAGACCGCACCACCGAGCACAACACGCGAGGGGGAAGAACCTTTGAAGGGGAACTCTGCCTAGTACCCGTAGATCATTATATTAAAAAAAACGGATGTCATTAATCCTGTTGGATTTTATGTTGTTTGGTGGTACTAAGAAGTGATAGTCCAATTCCATTTATATCTGACTCCATATTTATTCACACTAACAGGTTACATAGTAGGTACACAACTTCACCTATCGTTGGGAGGGAGACGACTGCCGCCAACAGCTACAGTTTCTACTATTCAGCAAAACAACTACTCTATATTCTGTAGCGTGCCGCTACAGTACTCCCCCTCTTACAAAAATTTTGAATAAAATTTTATCTTCTTAAATGATCATTCAATAAACAAATTAAAAACAACAAGTTACAAAATAATGCTGACATATTGACGACGACACACGTGAATATTGCTTTAGCTGCTAAATTACACGTGTGAGTGCTAGCGTCTCACATTACCGACCTATTCTACCTATATACCTAACCAACGCGACGGATTCCACGAATTAAAACATAATTGCACTTTGACCTAATTAACTAACGAAAAATGCAATAAAATTTACAAAAAACGTAGTACATTCTATTATCTGATTCTCAATACCACCGACCAGCACTGACTTTACATTATGACAACACAAACTTTCACTCTTATATTTTCAGCTACATTACGTCTTTCACCAAATCGCCTTCTCCATGTTGCAGTCAATATCTCTCATGGCAGCATTAAGTCAGTCACTCCATAGCAGTGGGACTGAGCCTTACTCCAAGTCCATCACCGATCCTCCGGCGGCGAGTGTCATCCTCCAAACCCCGGGAAAACATTCCTGAGTGAATCTGCAGGTCCATACTCCTCTGTTCTCGGACGTAGTGCACCTCAGATATACGCTGACTTCTCTTCTCAAGCTGCTCTCGAAAATCTTTAACTGTTTTGTGGGCTGCGGCCGATTTTCTTGCTTTTATCTCTACGGGCTTCATGGGACGTCAATACTTTGCAGTTCTCCATGCGTTTCCGGTGTGGTTCGCGTCACGTGGTTGGATAACCTTTTTTCCTGCCTGTGTCCTTTATTTTATTTTACCTCCCAAGGCGTGAATCTTCATCGGGAGGGAGTCGTCGGGTTCACCACTGTAGGATTTTATGTTGTTGGTCGGTATAAAGAAGTGATAGTCCAATTCCATTTATATCTGACTCCATATTTATTCACACTAACAGGTTACATAGTAGGTACACAACTTCACCTATCGTTGGGAGGGAGACGACTGCCGCCAACAGCTACAGTTTCTACTATTCAGCAAAACAACTACTCTATATTCTGTAGCGTGCCGCTACAATCCGTAACCATGCTCGTTATTCTTACTACAAATATTATTATACCTATTTTTTTAAAGTAATTTATTTTGAAGGCGAGCTTAACCCTTCAAAGAGTTTTCTTTCAGCAAACCTTTGAGGCTAGAGAGAGGTGAGTGTAAACACGCCATGGCAAACATTATTCTCAAAAAATCGATATTAGAATTACCAGTATGGTATTGTTGCATTACCTAGGTAAAGGGGTAATATAAATAGGTACATCCCCTAAATTATCCTCTTTTCATATCATAACAAGGGCTTCTACACAGTAACGCATGAATCTATCAATTTGTATTGTTAGTTCATTAAAACTAGGCAACAACGAAGCGAAAACAGGCTTGTGGTTTTATTTACTTCAAAGATTAATCTGTATTTAGATTGAAAGTTCGCGTCTATATTATGTATGTGTATTTATGTACTGTTAGACGTGGTGGATAAATCAAACACGAAAAAAGTCGAATAGATATGTACTCGTTGATTTTACAGAAATAAGTGAGTCCCTGTCGGCACTTACAACCACTTTTATAATCTCTAACAGGAAGTACCTGACATTACAATACTTGACAAACGGAATCGTTAAAACGGAAGTTGCAAATGGCGCCATCCAGGCAAGGTTCCTGTTAAATATAATCATAAAACAGCCTGTTTCCGGTTCAGTTTAACATCAAATCATGTACATCATAGTATCATTACAATATTAACAATACATTTATGGCTTCTCATGATGGTACAAGGTAATATTGTTGGTTTACATTCATTCACATCATGGAGGTAGTAGGGAGGTCTACGCTATAGTCAATTTTATACTTTTAAATTGTTTGTCTGAATAAACTTTGAATATTTTCATGTCAAATAATGTATGAGTAATTGAATTTATTTGCAATCAATCAGATTTTTCGGCGTCGACTTGCTTGCCGTAAATTTAGCCATTGACTTTCATTGTGTTGATCTAAACTTGCATTATTTAATGTTTATTTTATTTTTTTATATATTGTTCAGTATTCTATTGCAACATGTATTATTATTAAAGTTTTTACATCAGTTATTATTGAAACAACACAAATATTCCGAATGAAAAATGATTATGCTACCCAGAGGGTGATGCAATAGAAGCGGACCGATATATAGTACTGGATGCGTCCGTGGAATTGCCCGCGGTTAAAAAAAAATCTATGTGTTGATAAAAAGTCTGTGTTAATCCAGGATCACCAGGATATAAGCTATCCTGGTACCAAATTTCATCCAAATCTGTTGAGCCGTTTGAGCGTGAAGGTGGAACAAACACACATGTATATTCTCGCATTCATAATAACATATAATAAAATTACGACTGAAATATTAATTGAAAATATAATTAAATTCAAATTGAAATGGAACGGAAATTTAATGATAATAATCTATTGTTATTATTCGTGTTACCTAGATATTTAACGTAATTTCTGAGTCACGTGGCATCACGGTAAATATATGTTACAGACATCCAAAGGTTGTCTGTAAGAGATCGCTTTATAGCGATAAGACCGCCCTTTTGGTGTGCAATAAAGTGTCATCTATCTAGGTAACTCGAATAATAATTTTAATAACCATGATAGTTTAAAAAAAAAATATATTCTATTTTGTTGTGTATGTTGTTAATTTGATTCATTTTGTCATTAGCATGATGGTCGAATTAATTAATCTTTATCTTTAAAAAATTGTATAAAGTGTGTAGCATTTGTCAATAAGCCTTTGTTTTAATTTATTTTCGATGATGGTCATTTTAATAAGCTTTATAACAGGCAACAGTCATTGAAACAGCTATTTGTAACTTATATTTATCAATAATCTGATTCATGTAATGTGCTTGGAGCTCTTGTGACAGTATATATGCGCATGTAAAACTTGACAACAGTTTTGAGTTTTGAGGGTTTTGAAAATTTGCCCTAAATCAGTCATAGAAGTGCTGAGAACAACTCCTTTCCATCGCGCAGTCGGGTAAAGGCCACGCGTTCGCGTTGCTGTGTATGACAAGCCTTACATATGCCATAATATGTCAATTCCTATAATTATATGAAATAAAATGATTAAGAGTAATGTGTAGTTTTCTTTTTGTTACATAATAAGTCCAATTGTAATCCGTATCAGCCTCTAATGTTCCCACTGCAGGGACACCGGCCTACTCTCGGTAATTGAGAGTGAATTCACCAGGGAAGCCAAATTCGGGTCACATGTCTTCAAATGAGAATGGCAAGAAATTAAACGTGGTTTCCAATTGCTCGCGTCCGTAGGTGTGTACCCTTTGATTCCCTGCACGTACCCCCTGGGTGGTGCTAATAGAGCAACGAAAAGTAGTAAAACGTGCTCTTTACCTAATAGTCGCCAACTACGAAAGTGGCCGATAGTCTGTAAAGCCCATTCTCTAATTATTTCTAATTTATTTGTCTCGAATGTTTATTTTGATTTGATTCAAATGAAAATGTTTCAATCAAATGACATTCTTAACCTGTTATGAAGCAACGCCATCTGTTATCGAGGTTTGAAACATGGTCGCGAAAAACCCTCTGTAAATGGGTCTTAGCAATAAAACCTCTTTCGAAGCCCGAAAACGATAACGAATCCTGTCAAATATATTCAAAAACATGACAACTGTCAAACGATAACAAAAATCCATGTGCGAAATGTGTGTTTTTACGTAACAAAATTAAAAAAACAAACTAAAAAAAATCTAAAAAAATTAAGGTAAGCCCTTTTACACAGAAATGATTTCTCGAGTATTTTACATGTCGGAGGCCTAGAGACGGCTTGTGAACTTCGACATCAGGGGTCACTACCGAGGAGTTGATGCTTCCTCCTGGGCATCACTCGAGGCGGAGGGGGGGGTTTTCCCCTCCCGAGGATCCGCAGACCGACGCGGACGAGGATCCCCGTCCGCGTCAGACGCCAGAGCAAAGTGGGTTTTAGTTGATACTGGCACTAAGCTTTATCACACTTGAGTCGAGCCCGACATACCCCGCCTTGATCCCCCATCGAGGCGGGGACGTAAAAGCATTTCCCACTATAGAAAGGGAGGACTCACTACCTCTTGGTAGAAATGTGACAAATATATCAAATACTAGCTGCGCCCCGCGGTTGGACTTCCTACGGGAATCGTACTTTTTTCTGTAAAAAAAGTAGCCTATATACTATTCCAGACTATAATCTATCTCTGTGCCAAATTTCATCCAGGTCCGTTCAGCCGTTCTGGCGTGATTGAGTAACAAACATCCATTCATACATCCAAACTTTCGCGTTTATAATATTAGTAGGATATATTGATTATAATGATAATAACATTTTGCCTTCTACACGAGTGGCCGTCTTATCCATCATCAACTTCCTGCCCTTATCCCACAAGTGGGGTCGGTACAACATTTTTCAATTCAATTTTTCCACAATTCCCCTCTGTCAGCCGTCATCTCAGTACCCTCTTTCCTTTAGCCAAGTTAGCCCTTAGAATCCCTTCACGTACCGCCTGGGTGGTGCTAAAAGAGCAACAGAAAGCAGCAGTAGAATATGTGCAAATTTCATCCGGAGAGGTACTGCCACCACACCTAGAATCTGCCAAGCAGTGTGTTCCGGTGGAAAGGTGGGTGTCGGTGTAATCACTGCACACCTAGAATCTGCCGCCAAGCAGTAGTGTTCAGGGTGTGGGTGTCGGTGAAATCACAGGCGTATGAAATGTTACATCTAACTTTTACAATCTTAAATTTCCAAATTGTAGTCGATACGCTTTCTATCAAATATAATCTTATTTCTATTTATAAATATGTAGTTGGCAACTTCTTTGGTTTAGTAAGTTTTATATTTCTTTACAGTTGTAAGTATCGTATTGTATTAAGAAGTTAAATGTTTTTCAGGAAAGTAAACTAATGCATAATTGAAGAAGTAATATTCTTTCCACACTGGAGAACGCTTGATTCAATTTATGAAGACTTCACAGAAAAAAGAGTAAGTACAATATTAATTTACATGAATTCCAAAAACTCCATTTTTTTACTATACTCCATTTTATTACTATACTTATAAATATAAAATTCGTGTATTGTTTAGACATTATTCGCATTCCATACTATTTATAAGTAAGTAATTAAACAATTTTTTAAGGTTGCAACAGATTTTTGTTTGAACAACGAAAATCATGTCTGCTGCGAAAAAATCAGTAATCGCGTAAGTTTATTTTTATTTTTGTTTTTGGTCAAATAAGTTCATTTGGGCAACTAGAAAACTCACATGTCATAACCCAATGGTGAAACTAGACGGACTACTGGATCGTGTGGGCGAATTCCGACGCTCCATGTTCTATGTGACCTTGTGTAACCACTGTCTAGAGTCCGTTAATATATTATATAATATCCGTTAATATTGACGCTTGAAAGGTCCTCCCTAAGAACATTGAGTAAACTTTTCAATAAACTTTTAATGAAGTTCAATTATTGGCATTGGCGTACACAGCAAGACGCCAAACAAAAAATATACAATTCAATGCTTTTTTAGTTATAACATACTAGCGACACGCCCCGGCTTCGCACGGTTAGTAAAGCATCAGTGTCGTATGAGAAACTACCCGTGCGAAGCCGGGGTGACTTGCTAGTGTATTATACATATAAACCTTCCTCTTGAATCACTCTATCTATTAAAAAAACCACATCAAAATCCGTTGCGTAGTTTTAAATATTTAAGCATACATAGGGATATAGGGACAGAGAAAGCGACTTTGTTTTATACTATGTAGTGAAGATACAGTGCCCGCTTATGAAATAAAAATGAATTTTTAATTCTAAAACTATAACACTAAACATGATTTTTTATGCTGAATTAAATATTCAAGATTTCAAAAAAATATAATTGTTCTTCCAAAAATTCAGCGGTACTGCGGGCGGCGATGCTCCTCCCGAAAAGAAGAAGGGTAAAGGGGGGAAGGAGGAACCCCCCGAACCTGAGGAGATCCCCAAAACAGCCTCGCAGATAGCCCAGGAGTACGTATACCATCGTTTCACGCAATTGTATTCAACTTTATCTTATTATAATTAAAAATGCGAAAGTTGGGATGGATGTTTATTACTCAATCACGCCAGAACGGCTGGACGAATGTAGATGAAATTTGGCAGAGAGACATGTCTTCGAATGGTTCTAAGACATGCCGGTTTCCTCACGATGTTTTCCGTCACCGTTTCGAGAACGTGGTATTGCGCACATAAATTTTTCAAGTGGAAAAACTCATTGGTGCACGTGTGGGTTTGAACCAGCGACCTTCAGATTGAAAGTCAGCGTCTGTGTCCCTGGGCCACCACGCTCTCAAGTTTCGATTACTTAACAAGATTATTTTCAGAAGGTTAGGCGGTTTCCACAACACAAGTACTACTAGTGTGGATGCCGCAAACCGAACTTAATTGTATGTAACTTAGGTACTTGTATTACAATATTTGTTTATGTTGTTCAATTAACAAGGGCGGCCTTAGGTATTGCGAGGCTCCGGGCTATAGATCTTTGTGAGGCTCTTGGGGTATGAGGAATTTAGGTGAGTTGGAAGTGTAAAGAGCTACTGGTAATCAGTCAGCATCCTCTTTACAGCTGCAGTACATCGAAACAAAAAACGGGTTGTTCTGCGAGGGTGCGAGGCCCTACAAAAGCGAGGCCCCGGGCGGTTGCCCTGCTTGCCATCCCCTAAGGCCGCCACTGTCAATTAAATTACATTTTGAAATGTGTAACTGTAAATAAACATTATTATTATTAAAAAAGAAAGTTTTATAACAAAAAGAATAAGAAATATATATTAACAGCTGACGGCCACGCGTTGCTGTGGCTAACGTTTTTGTAATTGTGACTGTCAAATAATAGACAAATAATTTGCAATAAAATAATATTGTGATCATAAATTGAGACGTGAGCTATCCTATCTTTCAAGTTGGATCAAACTGCACACGGTGTACAAATTTGATTGAAATCGGTTAAGTAGTTTAGGAGACCATCGCGGACAAACATCGTGACACGTAATTATTATATATTAAGATTAAGAATAATTAATACAGGGAAGCTGACATGAGGGCTATGGAACGGAAGATGCGGTTCAAGAGGAGGTGGCCGGAAATAACGAAGGTGAAGGTCAACACCAGGACCTGGAGACCCCCCCCGCCGCCTCAGAGAATGCCCCCCATTGTGAGTGCCACATCCTCATCAGCCTACATTCTGCTGGACATAAACATCTCCCATTAAGGGCCAGAATCTGGATAGGTAACGTAACGTAACGTAGCGTAACGTAACGTTAACAAACTCATACCTCTGCACTAGGATTCCCTGTGTCGCATGGCATGGACAAACACAGAAACAAGACAAATACTCAAGACCCGAGAACAAACGTCATGCTCGCCACACAAAGCGAATCGAACCCGGGACCTCTCGCTCCGAAGGCAGGGCTACTAGCAACTAAGCCACGGAGCTTAAGCTTGTGTGTAATATGTGAAATTGACTGACCACAAAAAATTACGATAAAAACAATAAACGTTTACACACTCATACCTCTGCACTAGGATTCCCTGTCGCAGATGGCATGGACAAACGCAGACACAAGACAAACGCCCATCACCCGAGAACAAACTTTATACTCACCACACAGTATGCTCCGACCGGCCTTACTAGCAACTAAGCCACGGAGCCGTCACGAGATGGCGCTGAATTAAATATTAAAAAAAAATCAAACATACTTGTGGAACATAGAAATAAAAACAACTGAAAATGTCCTTCTATTGTAGTCGGTTAAAAAAAAAATTCTTGTAATACTGTAATTTTTTTGTAAATACATTAAAATACATATTCACACCCAGACACCGATCAAACATACGTCACAAAAATGCTCGGTGGGAATTGAACCCGCGACCTACAGGGGCAGAGCTACTACGGCGATAAGGCTGTAGGTTTGGTCTAACCTAACTGATAGTCTATGGAGTCTGCATTGGGAGTTACTGATTAAAAGATGTAATTATTTTCACCGTGTTTATTAGATTATATCCCAAGTCTATCACAAGCACACGGACCGGTCAATACGCAGTAACTGCCGGTCGCCGCTCTCTCATACGTCTCGCTCACACACAAAACTGCTGACTGCAAACTCATTCATACTTACAGGGTCCCTACAACCTGTTAACGTGAATAAATATGGAGTCAGATATAAATGGAATTGGACTATCACTTCTTTATACCGACCAACAACTATAAACCCTACAAGGCCACTAAAGCCAACATCAGTTGGGTTAACCTTATTATCTTCACCTTCACAACCAAGTTCCCCCTATTTCCAGGTGATAGAGAGACCAGAGATGACGACTCGCCGCTGGATCCCACCGTACAGGAGGCGGAGGCGCAAGCGTCCGCGGATGCAGCGCATACCGGCAGATCAGATGACCCAGCCGATGTATGAAGGATCTAAGCTGCGGAAGGTAGGCAGTACCCCCCGTTTGATCTTTGTCGAGGAACTGTAGGTTATAAGAGATTTGAGGAACAGAACTTGTGCTATCGCTCTGAGAAGTACTGCCTTCAGATCTGGTAGGAGCCAAGCTTCGGAAGGTAGGCAGTACCCCCCGTTTGATCTTTGTCGAGGAACTGTAGGTTATAAGAGATTTGAGGAACAGAACTTGTGCTATCGCTCTGAGAAGTACTGCCTTCAGATCTGGTAGGAGCCAAGCTTCGGAAGGTAGGCAGTACCCCCCCCTTCGATCTTTGTCGAGGAACTGTAGGTTATAAGAGATTTGAGGAACAGAACTTGTGCTATCGCTCTGAGAAGTACTGCCTCCAGACCTGGTAGGAGCCAAGCTGCGGAAGGTAGGCAGTACCCCCCCCCCCCCTTTGATCTTTTTCGAGTAACTGTAGGTTATAAAATAGACATTTGAGGAACCGAAATTGTGCTATTGCTCAGAGAAGTACTGCCTCCAGACCTGGTAGGATCCAAGCTGCGGAAGGTAGGCAGTACCCCCCCCCTTTGATCTTTTTCGAGTAACTGTAGGTTATAAAATAGACATTTGAGGAACAGAACTTGTGCTATTGCTCGGAGAAGTACTGCCTCCAGATCTGGTAGGATCCAAGCTGCGGAAGGTAGGCAGTACCCCCCCTTTGATCTTTGTCGAGGAACTGTAGGTTATAAGAGATTTGAGGAACAGAACTTGTGCAACGCTCGAAGAAGTACTGCCTCCAGACCTGGTAGGAGCCAACCACCTCAGTACTGAGTCGAACAAAACACAAAAAGAAGCTGAAATCGATTGAGCTTTTGTCAAAGTCAAAATCTTTTTTTCCGTTGTGTTCTTAAAAAAATCTTGGAAACGTCGATTTATTTTTTTAATAAATAAGTACCATGCGTTCTTAAAACTAAGTTTAGCGCTCTTTCAAACCCTATCCGACCTTCCGTGGGGAAGAATAAGCAAAAACCCCTAATGGAAGGATTTTTCAAAGCTTTTGCGTGGATAACGCGTAGAAATTGATTTATATAGAAGGTAAATATTATTTGTCTGTAACAGATCTGGCATAATTTCATGCAAGTTGAGAGGAACAAGATGATGCTGCAGGGAAGCATCGCGTGTAACTCCAAGGTGTACTCTTCCACTTCTAGCGGTGGGTATTACATTTTATTAGTTACCCTAAAGTTGCTCGTTGGGGGGTCCAGTTACGCTCGTCTGTAGGCAAGTACCCTTATCCCACGTCTCCCCTGGGTGGTGCTAAAGGAGCAACAAAAAGTAGCAGTAGAATTCGTGCCATGTTCGTCCGGAGAAGTACTGCCTTGTAGTAATTAACCGCGTAGCAGCGGCGCACTCGCATTGCTGTGTTCCGGTGGAAGGGTGTGGGTGCTGGTGAAATCACATGCGCATATGACCCAACATCTTCGTTTTGGAGATGCATTATTTGCATTATTTTAGTGGTCTAAAATCATCCTTGCTTTTCTAATGAAACCGGTTTGGGGCACATCGGTTGGACGGTTTCAAAATATTTAACGAACATGTTTTTTTTATGTTGGCATGTTCAAATCATTAATACATGCAATTCAAATTCAATTATTATTATTAATTGATCTGTCAGGTTCCCAAACGGGTTGCATAGCGGCCGTGTGCTGCGCCCTGCTGGAGGAGAAGCCAGCCTCGCAGCTGGTGCGCCGTGACGTGGACGACTGCATCCGCGCCGGGGACGGCTACTACAAGCGGTGTCTGATCGCCATGAAGTGCTACAAAGGTACGTTAGTGCATCCGCGCGAGGAGCGGACACTACAAGCGCTGGATACCGTATCAGCCTCTAATGTTCCCACTGCAGGGACACCGGCCTACTCTCGATAATTGAGAGTGAATGGGCTCTAATCTACCACGGGAGCCCAATCCGGATTGGTAGATGTCACATATCATCGAATTTTTGGTTCTAAGACATGCCGGTTTCCTCACGATGTTTTCCGTCACCGTTTCGAGAACGTGGTATTACGCACATAAATTTTTCAAGTGAAAAAACCCATTGGTGCACGTGTGGATTTGAACCAGCGACCTTCAGATTGAAAGTCGGCGTCTGTGTCCCTGGACCACCACGCTCTCACAACAACACAAGCGCTGGATGACATCTACCAATCCGGATTGGGCTCCCGTGTGTAAGCTTGCAATATATTTAGTATGATTGTCAATGTCATTTTGTAGGGTATTATTAGCTGTGGATATATATTTTGGCGGGAGCAATAGAACGGTCCTAGGGTTAACGAGTAGGAAGCTGGTGAAACTCATGTAAAAGTGATTGAATTGTTGGTCTAACATAAATGGGAAGTTTATAAAAGAGAATAATAACGAGTATTAATGATCTGGAGATATTTCATTTCGACCACCACGTCAAAATGGGCGGTTGGTCTTCACGTGGTAGATCATAGCCCATTCCCAGTCCCTGCAGTGAGAAAAAATTACTACATTGTTCTCAGAAAGAACAGATGGATGGCATGTGACAGGCGAGCAAACGCAAATACACTTGATATCTTGTTCACAATATTTCATGCGTATTTGATTTCAGGCAAACCCCAACTGCAGCTGAACCAGCTGCTAACGTCTTTCTACCTGCACGACACCAAGTACACCATCAAGCTGCTGGAGCTGGAGAAGGGGCTGCTGGCCAAACACCCTGACAACATACAGTCGGAGCCGGACCTCATGGCGTGAGTGCTTGACCCCTGGACCACCGCAGCTTAATAGAATACTAGCGACCCGCCTCGGCTTCGCACAGTTAGTAAAGCTACAGTGTCGTATCAGAAACTACCCGTGCGAAGCCGGGGCGCCTTGCTAGTGTATTATACATATAAACCATCCTCTTGAATCACTCTATCTATTAAAAAAAACCGCATTAAAATCCGTTGCGTAGTTTTAAAGATTTAAGCATACATAGGGATATAGGGACAAAGAAAGCGACTTTGTTTTATACTATGTAGTGATATTTCGAACCGATATTATAAGAGTTTACAACTCAAACTCAAAAAAGTATGATGGGACCGGATCGGGAATGATGATTAATACCATACACGATCCGGTTCTATCATACTTACCGATCTATCACGGTGATCAGCAGACCGTACGATTGGGTCACTTTTAATTTCCAAGACAAACATGGCGTGGCGTACTCGCGCCGGTACTCGTTTCGGTGCCGGTGGAATTACAGACGGAAACTCTAGATTCCGGGCTCAAAGGGGTGGGCGTAACAGGATGCGTCTTCCTCCCGGATGTCTGTTGAAAGTAGTGACGTTTCTGGTTGTTTCAGTTTGATGGAGAAACGCGTAGGGCAGACATACAAGGTCATCTTAAGCGTTGGGGGCACACAGCACTTCCTTCTGTGGGGGCACCCCCC
The DNA here is from genome assembly GCA_921293045.1 of Aplocera efformata. Classification (NCBI taxonomy): domain Eukaryota; kingdom Metazoa; phylum Arthropoda; class Insecta; order Lepidoptera; family Geometridae; genus Aplocera; species Aplocera efformata. The sequence continues at coordinate 4,644,033 of OV121067.1, read as the reverse complement.
TACTGAGGGGGGCAACGTGAAGACCATCGCTTACATACTGGACCCCAACATGCTGGATGAGGTTGGAAGACCAAATAAACTGTGAGTATTGAACAAAGTAAAGTTTCTTTTGGGATAGATTACCATAGTTACATTGTCAAGAAGGTTTTTTGACAGAATTGTAAATTTGAATTTATCTGATTATTTTATTTGTCATTCTTGTTACCGTTTGTTAAAATTTATCGAAATTTTTAGACGCCTTAAAGAGGATCCTGTAGGAGGGCAACAAGTTTCAAAACATGTCTCGGAGCAAGTTCCGCAACAAGTTTCGCAACAATTTTTGCAACATGTCTCGCAACAAATTTTGCAACATGTTTGGCAACAAGTTTCGTAACATGTTTCACAACATGTCTTGCAACATGACTCGTAACATGTATAGCCACATGTTTCGCAATATGTTTCGCAACATGACTCCCTTACAGAAATGAACATCCCCTGGGCAGTGCAAGGAACAACACAAAGTAGCAAAAAATCTTGTGCCAGTAGCAATAAAATCATTTTTCATTTTCACTGAACTCTGCTACCGTCAGGTTCGGTGCCGGGGCGATCCTCCGCTACGCCGGCATCACGTCGTTTGTGCTCGACTTCCTCACCAACTACGGGGACCTGGACGCCGCCAAGAAGGGCACTCCTAAACCCCCCATCACGCTGACCAGTATAGAGGTACGCGATCCAGTATTCGATGGTTCTGTGGTAGAAACCTTGCCCTCCCCGGCTCCGATTCCCGGCAAGGAACCCACTGTGTTGTGTTTCTGTGTTTTTCCATGCAATCTGTGACACAGGGTAACCTAGTATAGGGGTATGAGTGTGTAAATGTTTTTTTTACTAATATCTTAAGTCTGAAGCACAGATATTATAACACTATACTCTGAAATATGTAGACCTTTTTCACGTTTTGTTCTTTAAAATATTTCGTGTAAAAGACCACGATAAATTTTTAGATTAGCAAACAAAGATTTTTTCCGATTTATTTTTGTTAAGCGTACCTCATTTCAAATGCATTTAGTGAAAAGCTGTTTGACATTACAAAGACACTTTTTTCACTGAACCAATTATTTATGTCCCTCTTCAGGTGGTCCAGAAAGAGCCCCTGCAGCGTGTGCCCGCTTACGAGCTGGACATGAAGGCGCTGAAAATCCACTGTCAGAGCGAGTGGAACAGCATGAACGTTAATGCGCTCATCGAGAAGAAGAGGAACGAGGTGAGCGAATCTGTTTATAATATTGAAGATTTTTTTTAAATGATAAATTTTGATATATTTTCTTTTTTGCTGACTTGTATTTTCCTAGTTTAGTTTTTTTTTTTTTTTTTTAAAAAAAAAAAAAAACTAAACTTTAGTTTAGACTTGTTAGTTTTAAAACATAGATTTGGCGTGACTCTTTTCATATTTTGCGCACCGTAATCGGTAAAATGTGTGACAAACCAAAATGTACCACCTTGCATGCAATGTAATCTACACATATTTATGTAAATAAAATATCTTTATTTTTATCTTTAAGATATGCAATTCCGTAGTACATTAATTTGATTTATTTCGTAAGGTTTAGCCAGCGTTTGCGATTTAAGCGCACAAAAATATATTTGTTACGACATCACATTACAAATCTTTGAATTTTTCGACTTTTTTCTGTACTATAATATGCATAAGTTATACATATAAACTTTCCTCTTGAATTATTCTATCTATTGCTGAAAACTGTATTAAAATCCGTTGCGTAGTTTAAAAGATCTAAGCGTACAAACAGCGAGAGCGACTTCATTTTATACTATGTAAAGATATTGTAATTTCAGGGCCAGTATCCGCAGTGCTCTCTCAGCGCGGTCAGCTTGGCGACATCCAGGGCCACGTCCAGGAAGAAAGTGAGGGACTTCTACCAGAAGTCTCCCAAAGAGGTATTGTTAACGCCTACGTTTTTCTGCGACATCAGAATCATTGAGCACATCAAGCTGTGTCTCTCAAGAATAGAATAGAAAAACTTTATTTTGTGTTACTTATTTAGGGCTCACTTAAAAATTAAAAACAAAATTACACGTTTAAGAATATGTAACAACAAAAAAGGTAACTCAGCATGTGCTGCGTCAGTGGACTGATACAGCGCTGGTATTGTGGCACCGTGGTGACAGCGTGCGACGACAGTGAAATACACGTGTACAAACAACATTATAAATTAAAACACTATACAATATCTAAAATATATGAGATCCATCTTGAAGTAACGAATAACAAGGAGATATATTTTTATATTCATTTATTGTCACTCGCAATCGAACCTTCTAGAGTGAAACATTGTTGTGTTGTGGCCATTTATACATGTAAAAGGTCGTGGAAGTTTTTATTTATGCTACTTGTGCGTACTTGTTGTGTTTGTCTGCTCTGCTTTACGACAAAATATTTTCAACAATTTCAAAAGAGGGTTTTATGTAACCATGCTGACGGGCCGGATTGAGGGCCCACCTATTGTTAAGTGGTTAACTCAGGCCAGCAATACGACTTAGGCCCTCCCCGACCGAAGTATGAGAAAACCCAAGTCGCATCTGTTGCGCCCGTTACCCGAGACGGGGATGATACGTCTCATGCGCATGTGATTTCACCGGCACCCACATCCTTCTACCGGAACACAGTAATAAACTTGGCACAAGTTCTACTGCTACTTTTGGTTGCTCCTTTAACCACCCAAGAGGTACGTGTAAGGAATCAATGGGTTCACACCTACGGACGCGAGCAACTGGACACATGCCCGGCGCCCACTCCCTGTGAGACAGCAACGCGAGTGCACCACTGCTTGGTGTGGAGGCAGTACTTCTCTGGACGAACTAGGCACAAGTTGTACTGCTACAATGCTTCCATTTCAGTCATTTATTTAACTTGCAGCCAGCGCCAGCTCTCCCAATGGCCCCGGAGCGGCCGCCGCCGGCGATGACCCAGGACCAGGTCATGTCTTTGAGGGGGGAGAATTTCTTCCTGTACTGTCCTCGGCTCGATGGACATACTTTCGGAAGGTTTGTGTTACGTCTTCTGGTGACACACTTGTTTGCCACAGGTGGCCCAAAAGCGTCCCGTCCCGCTGGTAACCCAGAACCGTCGCACGGGTGACCCAGAAATTAAAAACCACCATATGGTGATTTTTAATTTCTCAAGGGTTGTGACGAAGACTCGTGGCCGGTATCCCTAAGTGTCCTTGTCGAGTCCCACTGGCAACCTTTTTACATCCATGACCCGAGAACAAACTTTATCCTCACCACACAAAATGATAGACGTGGTCGAGATGTTCCTCAAATTAAATATATGAAGATCTGTTCAGGCCTTATTATTACCCCAAGTCGGGGTACACATGTTGCGTAAAGTGAACTTGTTTGATTATGTCCAGTATTACGTAATTCCAGAGACGACATGATACCCCAGCCCAAGTCGGAGACGGTCCTCCACAGTCCGGTGGAGATAGCCGACAAGAACTACCACTCGCAGTACCAGCAGCTCGACGCTGAGAAGTGGCTGTTGCGAGGCACCAGACATATGGCCAGCTATAGGTTAGTATCGTACTTGATGCAGGAGGCAGTTGCAGGAGGAAGTGGGCAGTTGCAGGAGGCAGTGGGCAGGTGTTCTCGTCGGGATCCGATATTGGGGAGTCCAGGTGCTCGCGTCTGTGTGTACCCTTTGATTCCCTACACGTGCCCCCTGGATTGTGCTTAAGTAGCAGTAGAACTTGGGGCAAGTTCGTCCAGAGTGGTACTACGCCTGGAATCTACCCCTAAGTAGTAGTGCTCGCATTACTGTGTTACGGTGGAAGGGTGTGGGTGCCGGTGAAATCGCATGCGCACGAGACGTATTACCCCCGTGATGGACGCAGCAGGATGAGTGCGACTCAGTGTAAGATCCAAATCTTATATTGAGTCCCATTACTATTGTCATGGGCGGGGGTCCCCACTTAATAAAAGTGTCCATTGTATCCTAAAGTTAATAAATGAATGATGATGTTGATGATCGCTAGTAAGCGGTTTCTTCCAGACAACCGTATGGACAGGATAACATGGGGTATGAGGTGTGCCTGCGGTTAAAAGTTGTGACTTTTCTAAGCTAATGTTATAATAATGTTCTCGCAGGTATCAGATATTCAAGAGTTACACGGCGGTGGCGTGCTGTGTCGCAGCGCTGGGTGTGCTCCGGCGGCTGCGCGCGCGCGGCTGGAACGAGGACACCGTCGACGAGACCCTGGACTTGGGGTACAACGTGTTCAGGGTAAGTTCCAAAGACCGGAGTCGTATTGCAGCTGTGTATGGGCGGAAATTACCTCTTAACAACAGGTGAGCTGTCATAAATGAGAACAATAAAGGCTGATATACTAAACTACTTTGTCTTACAGGAGTCTCTGGTGGAGAGAGGTGGGCCGATTCGCCGCTTGGTCCTGGGAGAGCTGAAGGAGACATTCAGGATTCGCGACGAGGAATACATACATAAGGTGATAAACTTTGACACCTGCACAATCATGCTAGGAATCCCAATTGTGGCGCATTACAGATGATGTACACAATGTCGCAGATAGGTGGAGTGAACTTTCCACAAATGAACAACGAAAACATCCAAGCTCTGTGGTAAATCTTGGTTTTCACACACGCAGTTAAATTTAATTTGGGGTTGGCCTTTATTTCGCAGCAGGATTGCTATTGACGTATATAAGTAATTCTGTAAAATAGAAACAAGAAAGGTCCAATGGTTGGTCCCCAGGGAGCTCTCGATAATGATCGCATAATGCAGGAATGGGTCGGGAAAATAATTGCACTATGCACTTATTGCTATACAAAATTTTATAGATAGATTAAATAGAAAATTATCCCAGATATTTTTATTTATTATGTTAAATAGACTGGCTTCATAGCATCCCCCGTTGGCTTCGTTAATTGCTGTCTTTTACGCAGTAACTCGTGGGTTTGATTTTCACCCAGGATAAGCATTTGTGTGGTGAATAATATAGATGTCTGTTCAGTATCCAGGTTGGTGGTTAAGCCGTAGATGTTGTATTGCATGTATGAGAGACTCAATGATTTTTAATTTCGCATACAGGAACGCGGTATAGCTGTGTGGGGTAAGATGGTGTCTTCCAATCCTAAAGTCTTCGATTTGTGCCGAGGAATTGATGCGTTCTTCAAGGAATCCGACTCTGGGATCTTGCAGGTAAGTTCTATTGCCGTCTGTTCTGCTGACTGGCATATACGCCAGGATTGATGTTTGGCAACATTCGGTCACTGAGAACCCGGAAAAGCAAAAAAATATTTGGCTGTTTGTTTGTTTTATTTGTATGTTTGATCCACAATATCTTCGTCAATTGTCAAGAGATTTGGTATGGATCAATTTTTAATAGAGGTTATACCTCTTTCCAGCGGACGCATTAATACATGTGCACTAAAGCAGTACTTCTCCTGACGAAACTGACACAAGTTTTACTACTGCTTTTTCTTTAGTTGCTCCCCTGGGTGGATCGTTGATCCACCGATCGATCGATCGGAGAACGCTCCCAAAACTATGATGTCCTTTATTGCCCAAAATATCAAATTAATTTATCTATCAAAAGAAAACCTATGAAATTAAAATGTAATCAGTATGCAACAAGAGAAATGTTTCGGTAATTTTTTATTATACCTGTTGATCGCTTATCATCAGATTCCTGGGGAATTCGAAGCGGCGATATGGAACGAAGGTGGCAAGTATTATCTGTACCATCCGTGGCCGGCTGACAGATACGGCAAGAAGGTAGGATATTTCCATTTTTATAACCAAGACCTTTGAGTAAGCAAAGTTTAGGTAGAGCTTAGTGTATAATATGGACCCATTTTAATTGATTATACTTACAATCCTTCCTTCTTAAACATTATCATACGCTATAGTTAACGCATAGCATTTCGTAATTCCTAAATGCTGTGATTGCAATTTTGTGGTGTGTATAACATACGGACCAAAGTACCGTCGGTATATATTGCTGGTAACGCACAGTGCGTTGCTCTCCCAGACTTGCAATGGTCGGAAAAATATATACCATCATCTAATACATTTCCGTATAGAAGTATACCGCATGAAATATTATGAATCTATTGTACGTAATGTCAAGTTAGGTAATTTTTTTTAAAACGTTTACACACTCATACCTCTGCACTAGGAGTCCCTGTGTCGCAGATGGCATGGATAAACACAGAAACACAAGACAAACGACCAAGACCCGAGAACAAACTTCATGCTCACCACACAAAGTGTGCCCCGGCCGGGAATCGAACCCGGGACCTCTCGCTTCGAAAGCAGGGCTACTACCAACTAAGCCACGGGGCCGTTTTGTTTGAGTTTTGGAGTACCTGAGGTAGTATCACCACACGAAACAGTTCACAATATATAGTTATTATTATGGTAGGAGGTTTACATAGGAGGTTTGTAATATAAACACTTATAAAATAATCTTTCTCGCTGACAGCACCGGGGAAATCCCTTTCTCCATCTTTAGCTGTCAAAACCATAGGCTCTCATTGGCTGACTTTGACGTCTAAAAAATACGTTCAGAAACGCCACAGATTGTTTAAAAACGACCGATTAAGTTAAGATGTTGATGTCGCGTGCAGGTGGGTCTGAGGGACGGCGGCAAGGCGTGCGTGCTGTACTTCTCCCGCGTGGCGCACCTCTGCGAGCACCTGCTGCAGAGCTGCGCGGACCTGGCCCGGCGCCCCTTCAGCATCAGTGACGTCAGCGTCACCAAACAGCGTGACCTGCCGCAGCCACTCAACAACTTGACGCGTGAGTATCTCAACCTCCTGACCACCCTCACTAGTTCCTTTACCCCTCCATGTGATGCCTGATGTCCCTTCAGTATTAGCTCCCTTGTGGTACCCTAGCCATTAATTTCAGAGTATGCATCTTCTCGTCTAATTCTAAAGACCCTGTTTAATATATGACTCTAGAATATCCGCCAACGAGTTAATAATAAAAAAGTATAATAGCATTACATAATATTTCATAAATTGATATTACAGCTGTAAAGGTGATGTTGCAGCTGTAAAGGGGCTTTGTCAAATGATGATAAAAGAAGACAATCGTGATGTCTAATATTGAATGGAGTTGTTGTTCCTCAGCGGTCGCCCCCGGGCGCTGGGTGGTGCGGGGCCACTTCCACGAGGGGGACGTGAGGTTCCCCGAGGAGCATAGACACAAGCAGGCCACCCCCATGGCCATCATGGCCCTCGCGCTCACGCACGTCAGGGAAGCTGACGAGTGGACTCCCGCTGACGTTGATGACGTAAGTAAAAGTCTTTTTACTAGACGGTCCAACTTGATGTAAATCTAAGCCTGAATCCATCAGTACTGACTGTTCCTCCGACAGATCCTGGTCCGCGGCGACATCCTGTACCAGAACACGATGGAGTACCTGGAGCGGATGGGCATCAGCCTGGAGAGCCCCAAGGGGGAGGAGGAGGCCGAGGGCGAAGAAGAAGACTCGGGGCCCAGCGGCACGCTCGCCGCCGCCGACGTCCTCAACAAATTCACCGTAACAGATTATGATTTTGTTGAGACCGACGTCACTGATAGCGCTTTTAACGGTGAGTAACCATAAACACTAGCATATGCACTCACTAATGAAATAACGAGACAGGGTCGAGTTGCTCATGTCCGTGATGTAAGTGAGTGCCTTTTGAGTCTCTGTACGTATTCCTTGGGTGGTGCAGTAGCAGCATAACTTACTACTCCAGACTAACTTTATCCAGACTCCAGGCCTTAGTCTTTGCTGTGTTCCGCTGGAAGGGTTTGGGTGCCGGAGAAATAGCATGTGACTTTATATCCTCGTTTTGGGTGACGGGCTGCGACGAAATGCGACTTGGGTATTCAAATACTTAGGTCGGAGAGGACCAGAGTCGTATTACTGTTATAGACGGGAGTAACCATTTAACATGAGGTGGGCCAGCCGTTCGTTCCGTCATTTCTCATACAAAAGTTGTCCTTTGAGTGATTAACACTTTAACATTGACTACCTAACACAATTAATACAAAAATCTACAACAGATGGCGCTAATTAATCCTACATCGCGCAAGTGATGCGTTCGGCCAGTTTACGCATATATAGAACCTCCCGACTTCAACTGGCGGACCGCATCCCCGAGCACAACAGCTTGGTGGAAAATCGTCCTTATTTCAGAGCCCATTTCTCCGTACTCCGTTCCAGGGTCCCTGAACCCGGAGCCGGGCAGCGGCGTGCTGTCGCTGAAGCAGTCGCTGAAGCAGCTGTTCAAGGCGCACTCGCACGGCGTGGTGACGGCGCGCGGCGGCTCGGCGGCCGTGTGGCGGGAGAAGCAGCACCTGTACATGTTCGACCCGCACCCGTGCGACGAGAACGGTACGTACTCTCGCCCGGGGGGTTGGAGAAGCAACATACATATATATTTATTTTAAAAAGTGAAACATAAATTTGAGCGTGGTCAATGAGTATTACTATTGACAAGTTTTTAAACGCTATACGGCTTTCTCGAAATGGTGGAGGAAACCAGTATGTCCTAGAATTCAGACATGTGACTTCTTCCAATCCGGATTGATAAGCCCATTCACTCTCAATTTCGAGAGTAGGCCGGTGTCCCTGCAGTCGGGACATTAGAGGCTGGTACAGTACTGTCAAGATTTTTAACGTTGCTGTGTCACAGGTTACCCGTCGGACTCGCCGCGCGCGACCGCTTGCGTGGTGCGCGTGTCCAACGGGGTGGATGCCCTGGCGGACGCCATCATGGGCAACCTGGCCCCAGGGGCGGACGACACCTTCAACATCTCCCCCGTGTCGATCTCCACCGCCAGGATGAATCCGGACCTGGCCGCCCCGGAGACCAAGCTCGAGGTGAGGGGGTGGGAACGTTCTGGGTTCTCTTTGAAGGTCCACATGGCTAGTTTAGGCGTGCTGTACTGCGAGGCAATTCTTTTTTAAGTAACTAGAGTAACGGAACGAGCTGAAGGCCTACCTGACAAGTGGTTACCTCCTCCCATAACAACAGCAACATGAATAAGGTCCTTCCCGAAAGAAGTATGAGAAGATCAAAGCGCATCCCGTTGCGCCTGTCACCCGAGACGAGAAATTTCATCATGCACCTCATCACACCTTTCCACCGGATCACAGCAACGCGAGTGCACCACTGTTTGGCTGCAGATTACCAGTTGTGGAGGCAGTACTTCTCCGGGTGGACTTTGCACAAGTTGTACTGCTACTTAACATTGTTCCTTTAGCAATCAGGGGGTACGTGTAGCGTACTCACGGACGCGAGCAACTGGACCGTACCGTACCAGCCTCTAATGTTCCCACTGCAGGGACATCGGCTTACTCTCGATAATTGAGAGTGAATGGGCTCTGATCTACCACGGGAGCCCAATCCGGATCGGTAGATGTCACATGCCGTCGAATTTATGGTTCTAAGACATGCCGGTTTCCTCACGATGTTTTCCGTCACCGTTTTGCGAAAGTGGTATTGCGCACATAAATTTATTCAAGTGAAAATACTCATTGGTGCACGTGTGGGTTTGAACCAGCAACCTTCAGATTGAAAGTCGGCGTCTATGCCCCTGTGCCACCACGCTCTGGAACTGGACCCCAATATACATATCTTTACACACATTTCTTCGTCTTTAGAGCAAAGCCTTCGAGTGGATCGCAAAGGGCACCGCCGCCATCATGATGGGTCCCCGGGGGGAGAACACCGCCATCGGGAAAGTAGCCAAGAAGGCCGGCATCGGGGTGAGTCCATCCCTGGCAAGGTTACATACAAAGTGTGACAATATTGAAAGGTGTTCATACAAATCAGATTTGGGCACCGGTCAGTGACCGCGCCCATCACTCCTCACTCACACCCGCACGCGGTCACTACATCTGTGTGTGTGTGTGTGTGTGTGTGTGTGTGTGTGTGTGTGTGTGTTTATTACTCCTTCAGGATCAAACCGCTCGACGGATTTGTTACCAGGGTAGCTTATAGCCTGGTTTAACACATTATCGAGTAATTTTTTAAACTTTCATTGCTTGCAGTCTTTTTTCACGTTTTTTTTCTGTATAAGCGTCCATGCTTCGTTTGGGTCAAAAAATTACAATTGCTGTAGCGTCTACGCTTCGATTGGGTCGAAAAACTCGCGCGGTCATCGATCCTATTCACGCTTCAACAGACGCAAATTCAGCTGTTATTAATACTGCTATTCGATACTAGATGCGGGACGTTACAGACATAATTCGCCGCGCGGACCGGACGCTTGAGTGGCTAAGATAAATTAATAAATGATGAATAAATATAACCTCGCAAGTTTTTCCTCCTGTACCAAAAAAACAACTTTATTTGGTAATTTTAGTATCGGATACCCGCGCTGTGTGTGTAAAAATAATGTTCAATTTTTAATAAAGATATTTGGATTTATATTTGTATCTATTTAGGATGACGACATGGCTGGCCGCACGCTGGCCCTGCCGGCCGCGGCCGCGTTCGCGGCGGCCACCGACTCCGTGCCGCCGCATTATATGCACCAGGATCATATGTTCAACTTCCTTGGTTAGATCAATAATCTTTACTTGACATTTCAGACCAAGATACAACAAGTAAATTTTTTTTTATTTGAAATAGTGACGGAACGAGCTGAGGGCCCACCTGGTGGTAAAAGTCGACTCAGTATAAGATTTGGATCTTACACTGAGTTGCATTCATCCTGCTGCGTCCATCGCCCGAGACGGGGATGATACGTCTCATGCGCATGTGATTTCACCGGCACCCGCACATTTCCACCGGAACACAGTAATGTGAGCATTACTGCTTGGCGGCAGATTCCAGAAGTGGTGGCAGTACCTCTCCGGACGAACTTGGCACAAGTTCTATTGCTACTTTTGGTTGCTACTTTGGCACCACCCAGGGGTACGTGAAGGGAATCAAGGGGGTACCTACGGACGCGAGCAACTGGACTCCCCCAAAACAGGTAACTGGCAGCACTGGTCAAATTACCCGCAACTTTGTGGCCACCGCATACAGTGTTCTTCATATACATCAGGATCTTATCTGTAACATTATCCTTACCACACAAAGTGTGCCCCGGCCGAGAATCGAACCCGGGACCCCTCGCATCGAAGGCAGGCCTACCAACTAAGCCACGGAGCCGTCATAATAGATGTATATCATTTATTTTGAGTCGATCTTCTTTCATCGTGTAAGTGGTTAACCCTAGTGTTGAAGTTTCCATACCACCCGAAGGCCTCCAACATGGTGATGTGAGCTGATGACCAACTGTCAATGTCTGTCCCCAGACGCCGGCGCCGAGTACTATCAGAACTTCGTGAAGAAAACTGGCAAGACGGAGTTGGTACCCGAGGATCTGACGGAGAAGTTTGCAATGGGAGCCAACACATTCTCCATCGAGCTGGGGGAGCCTATTAAACTGCCGCTCAGACTGCCTGATGAACCTAAAGGGGTAAGTTTAAGGGAGAGTAGTTTGCGATGGCAGTCAACTTATTCTTTATCAAACTGGCTGAGCCTATAAGACTAAGACTGCCTGATGTACCTGAAGGGGTAAGTTTTATTGTGGGAGAGACGTTTGCGATGGTAGCCAACACATTCCATCGAACCGAGCTAGTCTACAAGACTGCTGCTAAGACTGCCTGATGTACCTAAAGGGGTAAGGTTTGTTGTGGGAGAGAAGTTTGCGATGGCAGTCAACACATTCTCCATCAAACTGGGTGAGCCTATTAGACTGCCGCTCAGACTGCTTGATGTACCTAAAGGGGTAAATTATTTTAGTCCCAATATAGACCTAAGGCTTGACTACCTTTGTCACCAAACTTTGATCAGCTAGGTCCTCCCATACATAAGCTAAGGTAATCTAGTTGTGTAAATGTTGGTTTTCCGGTTTGAACGCGAAAAGTGTCCATGCGAAAAGATGATGATCCGGATCGGCTTGATTTTGGTAATTTCTCATAAAAATGGGATACTGGCAAACACCAAATTGATGGAATGCTTCAATTATAGGAGGGAGAAGAGTCGGCTGAGAAGGAGGGTGGTGAAGAGGGGGAAGCAGAGGAAGAAGAGGAAACTATGAAACGTTAGTTAAAATTTATGGGCTATAGTCAGTTTCAAATCCCTAAAAAAGTTCGTGTATTGACCTATGAGAGGAAATCGATGACCACCAACCTTATTGGTCCACCACCAAATTAATTGGTTCACTTTTGTTTTTTTTAATACTCATAAAAAAATAAAATAATTAACGCTGTGTCCATGAATATTTATTTCCAGAAATCAAGGACGCTCTCTTCAAGATATGGAACGACAACACGAAGCCGGCCCAGGCGATGCTGCTGTGCGGAGACTACCACCAGCTCGGCGTGTGGATGTCTCCGGGGGGGAAGGTGGTGGCGTTCGACCCGGCACCTACCCTCACTAAGGGGATGCTCACCACCCAGAGGATTACCAAAGGTATGTTTTTAGGTTTACATATCTTGAATGTAAAAATTGGATCCCTTGTATGATTACTTTGTTGTCCGTCTGTCTATCTATCAAGACCCTTTTTCACAAAACGTTTTTTTTTATGTGAGTAAGTGACGGAACGAACTGAGGGCCCACCTGATGGTAAATGTACCACGTGTATCAAGGTATTCCTAGGAGCAGTGAAGAAATCAAACTTGTAAGTCAACGCAAAAGATACGGCCGTTTATGCTCCGTTGCTAGGATGGTCCCGTTGACCAAGAACCACGTTCTACGTAAACGGGCATTATGTGATGCAGCAAAACGATCTCAAAATGGCGGCGTTTCCCCCTCCACCGCGGGAGGGGTGGAGGGGGAAGCGACGCGTCTCAGTCCTCACTCAACGTCACGAATTCTTTGATCCTTTAGCTATTGAGTGGTGTTATTAGGTATTGGATGTAGATCTGTAGCTGCAGCATCAAACTGTACCCCCAATTTTTATATCATCAGGTTTCTCAATTACTTTCCATTGCGGAACTAAATTTGAAGACGCATTCACGTCAAAATAGTAGTCCACCATTTTGACGTGAATATGTCGTAATAATTTCCTTCCTTTTTTATTTAAAATCCCTCCCCGTTTCTGATCATTTGTACGCAATATTTCAGGGGACGAGATCCGGCTGCAGCGCATCAAGGACGAGATGGCGGGCGAGGGCGGCGGGGACGCGGAGAACGAAGAGGCCGAGGAGGCGGGCGCCGGTACGTGTCATCCACCCTTCCACCCCACTACCAACTCAGTGAGGTGGTCCTCTGACTCAGTGTGGTGAAGTTCGGGAGGGGTTGCTTGTCTGTATCTTATTCCGCTACTACAGCGCTGGTATTCTGTGATACGAAAGATAAAGGAGTGAATGATTCGATAGCGACCACAAGTAAATTGGGATAAGGGCATGATGATAATATTTGTCCAGACTGGTCGACTGGAGTCGCTTGATAGCGAAGGCCATCAACGTAACCACTTTGGTAATGAAGGGCTAGCGGCCCTCACCGGACAAAAAGTGAAAAAAGAAAAAAACAGAAAATAGTAAGTTAATGTTAATGGTGTCTTTTCAGAGGGTGAACAGCTGCCGGAGCCCCCACCACAGTTCGTCCCCCCGGAGTCCTGCCCGGCGCTTATGCTGTTCGCCAGCCCGGGGGAGTTCATCGACAAGCTGAGTAAGCGCCTTTTTCTTTAGTATGAGTTCTTCGGAGTTTGAGTCGGAGTTTCCAAGCTACCCGAAGGCCTCCCACGCGGCTTAACAAGTATAACCGGCACAGACATCTTAACGCCCCCCGAAGCACGGGAGCGTTCAGTTCAAATACCAGTGGTCACCCTTCCAACTTCTGACTGGGCCGAAAGTTGATTAACTTAGAGGATCTGTAAAGCAAGCAAGCTACGCCACTAACGCTTCAGTATACACCTATTTGATATCCCTCCCCCATACCTATATGCTGAAGAACCAATACCCATTGGGGTCATCAAATAAGGTTTTTTTTTTAATAGGGTAATTTTTCTCGTTAAGACTTATAAGGATCACCCCCTATAAGCTGAGGGGAGGGTAAAAAAATTTGTATGATACAAACGGAATATCAAATCAAATTAGTGCGATTGAAGCTGCGATTAAAAGCTAGTATTATAATAGGTGTGTGAATATGACTCCGCCCCTTTTTGTCAAAATAAAACACATTTGTTCGCTTACAAAATTAAAAAAAAAATTATTGAAAGTATGCTCCATCTGCAGCTACAACCTTCGCCCATCGTTCAGGTAGTTTTCGTATTCCTTGCTGGAAGAAGTCCTGGTCTTTTGAGCTTATCCAGTTGTCAATCCAAATTTTGATACTTTCACATGAAGTAAACTTTTCTCCAGTAAGGTCTGTCTGCATCGTCCGGAATAGGTGGTAATCCGAAGGAGCTATGTCTGGTGAATATGGCGGGTGGGGTAACACTTCCCAGTCCTGTCCCTCTAAATATCTTTTTACGACTTCTGCGGTATGCGGTTTGGCATTGTCATGCTGAAGAACTAATTTGTTATGTCTATTCACCCATTCTGGTCGTTTTTCTTCTATGGCTCGCTTCAAACGCATTAGTTGTCGTCGGTAAACTTCTCCATTAATAGTTTCAGAGGGTTTGAGCAACTCATAATATACAATACCTTTCTGATCCCACCAAATACAGAGCATGACCTTGGCACAGTGAATATTTATTTTTGGCTGTGATGGGCCTGGTTCGCCTGGTTTCACCCAAGCTTTTTTGCGTTTAGGATTTTCGTAGTGTATCCATTTTTCGTCTCCTGTGACTATCCGATGCAAAAATCCTTTTCTTTGCTGTCTTTGAAGCAGCATTTCACAAATGGTTTTCCGACGTTCCATGTCTCTTTCTTTTAAATCATGTGGAACCCAGTCACCGGCTTTTTGAATCATTCCCATCATTTGTAAACGCTTTGCAACAGTTGAACGATCAACATTTAATGCTGCAGCTAATTCTGATTGAGTTTGGCAAGAATCTTCCGCCAATAATGCTTCCAATTCAGCATCTTCAAATTTTTTTGGTGGTTTTCCATGTTCTTTATCCTCAGTACTAAAATCGTTATTTTGAAATCGTCGAAACCATTCCTTGCAAGTTGTATTAGACGGAGCATACTCACCATAAATCTCCACAAGCAAACGATAAGTTTCCGCTGCAGTTTTCTTCGCAATAAAATAATGTAATAACACTTCCCGCAAATGACGTTTATTTGGAATAAAAACCGACATTTTCGAAAAGGTGAAAACAATTGTTGCTTACACTTCAACCAAATATCATAAAATGCGTTAGATAGCTGACATTCAGTACTATCGAATACAAGTATGGTCATTTATTAGTACACGTAAACAATACTAAAAACATAGAAATAGGAATAGCCCACATAGAAATAGGAGTCCCACAAGGATCTATTCTGGGACCAGTATTATTCCTTATTTATGTTAATGATTTACCAAGTAGCGTTCCAGAATGGGCTTTTATTAATCTTTTTGCGGACGATACTCATGTTGGAGTTAAGGAAAAAACTATTAATAGCTTAGATAATCGAATTACTCAAACCTTAGAACTACTCAAAGAATGGTTTGAAGCTAATGGTATTGTCTTGAATGCAGACAAAAGTATTGTTATTAGGTATCAAACTAAAAAGTCAAAAGAAAAGCAAAATATATTAGATAATGTTTTCTTAGGCTACACAGTGGACTACTCACTTACTCATATTTCACACATTGATAAAGTCTGCAAGAAACTGGCGAGTGCTAACTATGCCCTTTTAAAATTGAAATCTACAATTGATATAAAGACTTTAATATCCGTTTATTATTCGTATGTACATTCTGTAATTAGTTATGCGTTGACTGTGTGGGGAAATAGCTCAAATATTAATAAAGTCCTAGTAAGTCAAAAGAGAGCCGTGCGAATAGTATGTGGACTGAGGAAAGGTACATCGGTGAAAAAATATTTTAAAAAGTATAAAATTATGACTGTTATCTCGCTATACATTTACAAAAGTTTATTAGAAATACACGAAAACAAAGACTTATATTTAAAAAAGATGGACATTCACAACTACAATTTAAGAAACAAAGATAAACTATGCTTACCCGTCACTAAATTGACAAAGGTGCAGAAACAGGGAGAATATGTAAAAATATTGATGTACAATAAATTACCTTCAGAAATTACGAACATACAACACATATCAGATTTCAAAAATAAAATAAAAAAATTCTTTGAAGGAAATGCCTTTTATAGCTTAAATGAGTTTATGGTCATGAATCTAAAGGAGTATTCATTTTTGTGTGACAAATGAAATATCAAAATTGACAATCCGCTATGAGCTACAATTTTACATTATAACTTGACATTCTTCTTCTTTTTAATTTTTAATTACTTGACATTATCTTGACCAATTTATTTTAATTTTAATTTCAATTTAATCTCAAAATGTATTTAAATTTTGAAACTAGACTAATGTATTAAAATTTTTGTTATTCTTATTATTGTTATTCTTATTTTTATTTGATTGTAATTATTTATTGACGCGCCTTATGTGACATCCATTGTCATTTGGCTAAATAAATGAAATATGAAAAAATAAAATATGAAAAACGACATCTGTTGAGAAAGGGCGGAGTCATATTCACACACCCAATATATTAATCGTGATTGCAGCTCTTCAAGGCGGGCTGGACCGCAAGCAGTGCCTCGCTCCTTACAAGCTGTACCCGGTGACTGTCATCAACGAGCTCACGTCGGTGTTGAAGGACAAGAGACCCTCACCCCCCAAGGAGGAGGGCGACGCCGGTGGAGACGAAGAAGGTAACATATGTGAATGAGTGACGGAACGAGCTGAGGGCCCACCTGATGGTAAGTGACCCTCGCCCATGACAACAGTAATGCGACTCAGTATGAGATCCAAATCTTTACTGAGTCGCATTCATCCTGCTGCGTCCGTCACCCGAGACGGGGATGATACGTCTCATGCGCATGTGACTTCATCGGTAGCCACACCCTTCCACCGGAACACAGTAATGCGAGCACTACTGCCTGGCGGCAGATTCCAGATGTGGTGGCAGTACCTCTCCGGACCAACTTGGCACAAGTTCTACTGCTACTTTTGGTTGCTCCTTTAGCACCACCCAGGGGGTACGTGTAGGGAATCAAAGGATATACACCTACGGACGCGAGCAACTGGACCCCCCTCTCCGTTCGCAGAGGAAGAAGTCCTGGTGGAGCCGTTGGATGACGCGGCTATGGGGGCGCACTACAACCGCGTGGGGCGCACCACCGCGTCGGTCCGCGGCCGGGTCGCCCAGGACGAGAACTACTTCATGGACTCGCAGAGAGACCAGCAGGTACCTGCTGTACATTAGCATACGTAGCACATAGCATTACCAATATTAATGAAATAGTTTTCAACTCAAACTCAAAGCAAACATTATAATATTATAAAGCTGCAGTGTTTGTTTGTTTGTTTGAACGCGCTAATCTCTGGAAATACTGGTCCGATTTGAATGATTCTTTCAGTGTTGGGTAGTCCATTTATCGAGGAAGGCTATAGGCTATTTTTTTTAATCAAAATTAGTGTTCCGTAATAAAATTGCTATTTTGTAACACAAGGTGTAAAATCGAAAACCAATTTTTGCGTGCGCTGCAAAAACTATTGACAATAGAACAAAATGATGTACTACGGGTTTGTAGATCCCATTAAGACCTACAAAAAAGTCCGCGAGAACATATATCTAGCTATCATGGTTTAATCACAATAACCGATTTTGTGTATCAAATTTGTACACCGTGTGCAATTTGATCCAACTTGAAAGATAGGATAGCTCACATCTCAATTTATGATCGCAATATTATTTTATTGCAAATTATAATATCGTATTACAAAAACGTTAGCCACAGCAACGCGTGGCCCGGTCAGCTAGTTATCAATATGACATCATCATCACGGTACAGGTACAAGCACACCGTACATATTGGTCCTTCGAACCGGATGCGGTCGTATTAATTATCATTCCCGATCCGGAAGTTAAGGAAATTTGTCTGTGAATTCATTTTTATTTTATTCGCTTCTTAATTTACATTTCCATTCCCTGGGTACGCCCTTGCTAACCGCCATAAGTATATAATAAGGTAAATCTTAATATATATAAATCTCGTGTCACAATGTTTGTCCTCAATGGACTCCTAAACCACTTAACCGATTATAATAAAATTCGCACACCATGTGCAGTTCGATCCAACTTGAGAGATAGGATAGTTTAAATCTCAAATTATAGTCGCAATTTTAATTTATTGCTAATTATAATATCGTATGACAAAAACGTTAGCCACAGCAACGCGTGGCCGGGACAGCTAGTAATAATTATAAAGAAACCCGTTAGTGAAAGTGTAAATTTCACGATCTTTGGGCAGCACTAATCATAGGATTAATTGACGGTTAACTTACTTGCCACATCGTCTGCCAATTAGTGTGACTACTTGACGGTTAAATAAATAAATAATAATTCATTGACATATTTCATACAGCGCCATCTGTCCCCAAACTAAGCATAGCTTGTAATATGGGAACTAGATAACTGATAGAATACATAATATAGTATTTTTTTGTAAATTCATACATATTATATTATTATTACATTGAGAGCGTGGTGGCCAAGGGGCACAGACGCCGACTTTCAATCTGAAGGTCGCTGGTTCAAACCCACACGTGCACCAATGAGTTTTTACACTTGAAAAATTTATGTGCGCAATACCACGTTCTCAAAACGGTGACGGAAAACATCGTGAGGAAACCGGCATGTCTAAGAACCAAAAATTCGACGACATGTGACATCTACCAATCCGGATTGGGCTCCCGTGGTAGATCAGAGCCCATTCACTCTCAATTATAGAGAGTAGGCCGGTGTCCCTGCAGTGGGAACATTAGAGGCTGGTACGGTATACATATAATAAATACTCACAAACCCCCACACACAGAACAAACACAGAACGACCTACAGCGCGGAAGGCAGAGCTACAACCAACTGAGCTCGCCTGTCAATGTGTATTGGTTGACGGCTCCGTGGCTTAGTTGGTAGTAGCCCTGCCTTCGAAGCGAGGGGTCCCGGGTTCGATTCCCGGCCGGGGCACACTTGGTGAGCATGAAGTTTGTTCTCGGGTCTTGGGGTGTTGTCTTGTGTTTCTGTGTTTGTCCATGCCATTTGTGACACAGGGAATCCTAGTGCAGAGTTATGAGTGTGTTAACGTTGTTTGTTGTTTTGCCTCCAGGACGCGGCGAACGCCGTGATGGGCATAGTGGTGGAGCACATCGAACCGTACCAGTACTGGAAGCCCTCGCTGGTGGACGCGATCCTCAAGTACGGGGACCGGCTGTACACCCTGTCGGCGCCCAACGCCAAGAGCCCCCCGAACCTGTGCCCCGGGGAGGTGACCACCACCTTCCACGTCACCAATTTTAACGTGAGCCTTCTTCACTTCATAATGGCATCCTTAATAAATAACTTGATAAATACTTTCGGTCTAGTTTCTCTTTTTTTGTGGCAATTGTGACCTGACGAGGAGAATGATGTACACCTCGTGTCAAGTGGTTACCTCCTCCCATAACAACAGCAATACGACTTACCGACCGAGGTATGAGAAGACCTAAGTCGCACCCTGTTGCGAACCACGCCCGAGACGGGGAGTTACGTTTCATGCGCATGTGATGGCACCCACACCCATCCGGAACACAGCAATGCGAGTGAACCACTGTTTCATGGTAATTATAGAATAGAATAGAATAGAAAAACTTTATTTTGTGTTAATAATTAGGGCTCACTTAAAAATTAAAAACAAAATTACAAATTGACGAATATGTAACAACAAAAAAGGTAACCACTCAGCATGTGCTGCGTCAGTGGATTACCAGGTGTGGCGGCAGTATTTCTTCGGGCGAACTTTGCACAAGTTCCACTGCTACTTTTTGTTGCTCCTTTAAAACTATCCAGGCACTCTGAGGGTCTAGATAAGCCAACGTCAACAGTTCCATCTCTTCGTTGTCTTGTCACTCTATTGTCTGCTATCCTGGTGTTGCACTTGGCAGGTCCGTTTGGAGATAGAGAACGAGGCCGTGAGTGGAGACCTGAACGCGGGCGAAACGGGCCCTGTGCTCAGCCTGCGCCGCGCCATCAACAAGTTCTTCGAGTCGGTGAGCCCATAACAATGCGCTTGCTTACTGGCGTGGCGCAACGTCCAGTCTGCCAGGATTCCTGGTCCACTGATGCGTTTCTCCAGGCGACTTGAAGTTCTCGCAATTCTTTCTCATCTTCGGCTTCCCGGCGGTACTTTCGACGACCCACGAATGATCCTCATCCATACGGCAAACGTGACCATCTGTGTCTTGCAGTTTTTGTCCTTCCCACAATTTTATGTGCCCTAAATTAAATTAAATTTGTTAGAGTCAGGCACAAAGATCCATAGATTATAATTGAAAGGTTTAAGGTTGTAAACATCACAGTTTCAGAAATAATAAGATAAATAAAATAGGAACGTAACAGAAATTAATATCGGAACGTAGCAATGCGAGTGCACCACTGCTTGGCGGCAGATTACCAGATATGGAGGCAGTTCTCTGTATTTTTGTTGCTCCTTAACTGCCCAGAGGAGGAAGTGAAGGTACTCTGAGGGTACTCTACGGACGCGAGCTACATGGACACCCAAAAAATAATCGATTGATGTAATGTATGAATTCCAGAACAAGTATGGAGTTATATGCTCTAAGGGTTACTGCGTGGCGATGTGGAAGGGTTGCGATGACAAGTCGTACGTGCTGTGGGAGCCGCACGCCGTGGGGCCTGCGGGGCGCTCCTCGCCCGTGGGGGGCGCCGCTGCCGTGCTCTTCTCCACCCCCGACCAGCTCGCCGAGACCTTCGTGGAGAACGTGCGCGGGCTGGCCCGCCCGGGGGGGAACAGGTGAGGAGTTCCACCAACAGCAATAGGACTTAGGTCTTCCACTACTGGAGTATCAGAAGACCCAAGTCACACCCTGTTGCGTCTGTATTGCACCTCACGTGGAGCGGACGTCGTTTCCCACCGGAACACAGCAATGCGAGTAGACAACTGTTTGGCAGCAGATTACCAGAGGTGGCAGTACCTCGCCGGACGAACTTGGCACAAGTTCTGCTGCTATTTGTTGGTCTTTCAGCACCAGCCGGGGGGTAGGTGTAGGGATTCAAAGGGTACGAATGGAAGCAATGGGACATATCATATTAATAAAGTGATCTGTGTGGCAGGTTCGCGATATCCTCCGTGAAAGTGTTTTGGGAGTTCTCGAAGGCAGCTGGCGCCGTGACGCCGCAGGGAGCCGTGCCTGATGAAGGATACGAGTGGAAGGTCAGTACTGGCTAGGATTTTTTTATTTTATCTGTGGGACAGACGACCATACTCAGGCTTGTTGGAAAGCGGTGTATGAGTCCTAAGAACATGTAGCCAGATATCTCTACTTGATATCTGGCTACATGTTCTTTGCGTACTTATCTTTCAGGTTCTCACTGCGTACGTGGAGACGGCTCGCGGCAGGACCATTCTTCGCGGGACCAGACCCCCCGACCTCGTCAAGTAAGACTGGAGAACAGTTTTTCTTTCTTTGTTATTATTAGGATTCTGTACTTCGAAAGGAATAAACAGAACCCTTACAGGATTATTTCGATTACCGTCTGTTTGACCTGAATAGGCTATCTATATGGGTTTTCACCTGTGAAAGCAAACACCCCTGATTGGCCCATCTCTAAGGATATTCGCCTGGGAATGCGAGCAACATGATCCCTTGACTGTACTTGTAATGGATGCGTGTGTAGGTTCACGCGCGACGCGCTGCTGCAGTCGTCGTGCGGCGCGGTGGTCGCGGCGTGCATGTCGCACGTGCGGCGGCCGCACCTGTGGACGCGCGCCACCGTCGACGAGGTGATGGCGGTCGCGTGCCGCCTCTTCTCCGGGTCGCTGGGTTCCCTGGGCTACGAGTTCCGCCCCGGGGACGACGTCCTCCTACCGTTGCAGGTATATGTTGTTGGCCGCCGATGGCCTTGACAACTTGATGGCTGTTGGTGAGACCGGATGGCTCTCGACCGACTTGACAACTAAATTTTGATATTATTATTCGTGTTACCGAGATATTTACCATGATTTGTGAGTTTAGCGGCGACGCGGTCGAACGTACAAAACGAGTGCGCAAGAGGGTAGACCGATATATCTGCCAATGATTTTGCACACTCCACCTCGCAAAGACTTCAGTTTGCCCGGGATCATGACGCATGTAACTGCGTCGAAATATCGAGAGTCAACAAAACTAACAAATCATGGTAAATATCGCGGTAACACTAATAATAATGTTCATAACCATGATAGTTTTAAAATTTATAAATTTTGATATAGCAGCTAACCAATGGCACCACTTCGGTACGGACTTCGGCTTGGCTCGCTGCTACTGATCAGGATGTTTGGACTAAAACTCTCCCATTGTGACATGGTTCTTCTTCTTTTCGTGTCAAGGGCTCATCTACTGAATTGATTTAGCAAAGAATTGAGCCATTGGAATAGTTATCGGTAGCTACACTTAAGTCCTTGGTGCAGTTAGTCCATGATGGTGGTGACAGCAGACCACCCTCCATCCATTAAAATACCTGTGATATTCAAGTGGTCCATCCACGAAAGGTTGATTAAAATACCTGTAGTAATTCTATCGCTTATATCATAAGATTTTCCTACCATCATTTCATCAACAGATTTTCCAACCAACCTTTCACCCCCCCCAAGGTAATCGTCCCCTTTCACAGGTGTTGAAGCGGTTCGTTCTGGGTGTAAACTACGTCCGCTACGACCTGGATCAGATATTCAGCGGGAAGTTGGACCAGAAGGAACCCTCGGAAATGACTGTTCGGTGAGGAAGCATTAGTCCTAATATATTATACAAAACACAAAAATTGTTTCCGCCTATGTCCATTATAGACCTTGAAACCCTTCAACCAATTTGCCCCAAACCGGTTTCATTAGAAAGTTGATAATACGAAGATGGTGTCAGACAGTACAATGAGGCACAAACTATTTTGGCACACGCCAGGTATTCGTTAGTGGGCGATAAAATTTTTATAAAAATATTCAATTTATAATTGAAGATTATTTTCTTTGTTTTCCCCAGATGTGCGTTGGAGCGTTTCTTCGAAGCGCACACGCACGGGATCCTGTGGTCGGTTCCTCACGCGGTGGCCGTGTGGCGCGTCGCGGGAGCACCCTCCTACTACATGATGGAGCCCCACGCCTGCGGGCCCACCGGCCTCAGGATAGATGCCCAGGTCTGTGCAAGTAGCCCTACAATTATAGGCAAAGTTTGTGTAATTGAGAGCGTGGTGGCCTAGGGGCCTAGGCGCCGACTTTCAATCTGAAGGTTGCTGGTACAAACCCACACGTGCACCAATGAGTTTTTTCATTTATGTGCGCAATACCACGTTCTCAAAACGGTGACGGAAAACATCGTGAGGAAACCGGCATGTCTTAGAACCAAAAATTTGACCATTTTTGGTTTGAATCAAAGCCCATTCACTCTCAACTATCGAGAGTAGGCCGGTGTCCCTGCAGTGGGAACTTTAAAAGCTGGTACGGAAGCAAATTTCACAATTGACGAGCTGTTATTATAGATCTACTTCCAACACTTTAGAACATAAAGTTTCTGCCTCGATCCACATAATAAAACAACTGTATAGAAGCTTTTTTTCAACCGAAGAAGGATACGAAAAAATATAATATATTTCTTTTGCTTTGTATACCTATTTATTTTATCGTTACGTGTTGAAGTTAAATAGTTTTTGTATCTATGTTATCCGTACTTTAAGCTACAAAAAAGGACCTTTCATCCAGAAATAAATTGATTGACAATATCTACATATATAATGCGAGCGAAACCACGCTTCTAAATTATTAGTATTCTATATTTCTGTTCATGTCTTATTTGGCAGGATGATGGTGCGGCGTGCGTGTTGACCTTCACATCCGCCAAACTGATGGCGTTTGCGTAAGTTTATCTAACCATGCTACTCTATAAAACTGTACACTTATAACAAAATTTTAATGAAATTGTAATAAATTTGTATGGGACCAAGACCAGACCGTAAAACAAACAACAACCAGACAAAATTGATGATGAAAATGATGAAGTTCTGAGATCAAAAACAAAAAACAATCATCGAAGTCAAAGTCAAAATATAAAAAAAATACTTAGACACGTCCCTTTTTTAAAATAAATATGTACCTACACTTGTTCAAACCCTACCCGTCCGTCCGGATAATCCAATTGATAACGCAGGAGGCGTTGGCTAACCTCTGTAATCATTCCGTGTTCCGTTTCCGCAGGTACCTGCAGAACATCCCGGTCACGGAGCGCCCCAAGCATGACTTCCAGCTGTACGCGATGGCCGTGACCGTGCAGCCCATCAAGAAGCTGGGAGGGGTGGAGCCCCCCCTAGTGCGCGCGCCGCCCGGCACCCGCCTCGTGCCCGCCACCAGTAAGGTGAGAATACTGCCGACAGCAGTTTCCGTATCAGCCTCTAGTGACACCAGCCTACTCTCGATAATTGAGAGTGAATGGGATTTGGTCAAATGTCTGATTTCTGATTCTTTGACAGGTTTCCTCACGGTGTTTTCCTTCATCGTTTCAAGAATTAATTTTTAAAGCACGTAATATTTTCAAGTGAAGAAGTAATTGGTGCTTGGTGGCTGTTTAAGTGACGTTCAGATTGAAAGTCAGCGTCTGTGTCGCTGGGCCACCATGCTCTCAAGTTTATAGACATTATAAAAGGGTGGGGATCTCTTCTGGTAAGTTTGAATAAACCTGTTTTAGAAGAGTTCCCTCTTTTTGTGGTCTGTTGATGGTCAGTTGGACAGTTGGAGCTCTTCCAAGGGGAGGTCTCCCACCAAACTGGTCATGCCAGCGCCCGGCACCACACAGGCCTCGTTGACTTGATTGACTTGTTTTCGTGTAGATGGGTATTGACGGCAGCAAGCGTCGCGCATCCGAAGGCGACAGGAAGCACCCGCCTGGCTCCGCTACCTGCCTGGACGCGCAACGAGCCTCGGAGAAGAGGGACAAGGACCAGAGCGTTTTGAAAGGTATCCTTAGAAGTCTGTATCTACCAGCGTAGAGCAACGTCATCAAGATTATATCGATATAAAATGGAAGCTAGAGCTAATAAAACGCCTTCATTAGTTGTAGGTAAGTTTGTGTAAGTTTTTGGGTCTCCAGAGCAACAACATTGTCAACAACTCAGAGTACTCCGGTCCTTTAAGAATGGATGGAGTAGGGATAGCCATTAGGGATCAATGCAGAATCCACCCCAGACCTTGTCACCCCCATCACCCCTTATCGAGAAGTTTTTAAATATGAAATTTTCTTTTTTCCCGACTCTGCCAACTGGTTGTAAATATTATCTCTCCGATGGTTCATCGACTTAGTGACAAAGAATGGATGATAAATATAGCGATATTTTTTTGTTCACATCATCCTTATGATGAAAACTAGGAAGAGTTTTAGGGATGTTTGATTATAGTATAATATCAATATGTCAATGGCAGATCAAATAGGTATATTTATCGCGTGACCTTGAGCGTCGGGTGAGCGTTTGATACAGATGAAAAAGGCCCTAACTATAACACATCTGTTTACGATGGAATACAGGACAGAGGAATACAAGCGGATGGCTGGTTCTCAATGACGGCACTCAGTTCCTCTCGGCGCAGCACTCCATGGCCTGCAAGAAGTTCCCGTACGCCTCCAGAGGGAATCAGGTAACTTAATGTGGCATCTGATACAGCATAAACTGAAAAGTAAACCCTGAATGACTCCGCAAATGAATATTGGATATATGTTACTGAAGAGCAGAACGCGTCACCGCTTAATCTGGTGACGTCAATTCTCGCTTCCCTTTTTGGCTTTTGAGGGGTCCAGTTGCTCACTTCCGTAGTATATTCTAGTATCCCCTAGGTAGTGTCAAAGGAGCAACTAATAGTTGCAGTAGAACTTGTGCCATGTTCGTACGGAAAAGTTCTGTTTCCAAATCTGGTGACTTGCCGCCAAGCAGTTGTAGGATTTATGGTTGTTGGTCGGTAGAAGGAAGTGATAGTCCAATTCCATTTATATCTGACTCCATATTTATTCACATTAACAGGTTACATAGTAGGTACACAACTTCACCTATCGCTGGGAGGGAGACGACTGCCGTCAACAGCTACAGTTTCTACCATTCAGCAAAACAACTACTCTATATTCTGTAGCGTGCCGCTACAGTACTCCCCCTCTTACAAAAATTTTGAATAAAATTTTATCTTCTTAAATGATCATTCAATAAACAAATTAAAAACAATAAGTTACAAAATAATGCTGACATATTGACGACGACACACGTGGATATTGCTTTAGCTGCTAAATTACACGTGTGAGTGCTAGCGTCTCATATTACCGATCTATTCTACCTATATACCTAACCAACGCGACGGATTCCACGAATTAAAACATAATTGCACTTTGACCTAATTAACTAACGAAAAATGCAATAAAATTTACAAAAAACGTAGTACATTCTATTATCTGATTCTCAATACCACCGACCAGCACTGACTTTACATTATGACAACACAAACTTTCACTCTTATATTTTCAGCTACATTACGTCTTTCACCAAATCGCCTTCTCCATGTTGCAGTCAATATCTCTCATGGCAGCATTAAGTCAGTCACTCCATAGCAGTGGGACTGAGCCTTACTCCAAGTCCATCACCGATCCTCCGGCGGCGAGTGTCATCCTCCAAACCCCGGGAAAACATTCCTGAGTGAATCTGCAGGTCCAAACTCCTCTGTTCTCGGACGTAGTGCACCTCAGATATACGCTGACTTCTCTTCTCAAGCTGCTCTCGAAAATCTTTAACTGTTTTGTGGGCTGCGGCCGATTTTCTTGCTTTTATCTCTACGGGCTTCATGGGACGTCAATACTTTGCAGTTCTCCATGCGTTTCCGGTGTGGTTCGCGTCACGTGGTTGGATAACCTTTTGTCCTGCCTGTGTCCTTTATTTTATTTTACCTCCCAAGGCGTGAATCTTCATCGGGAGGGAGTCGTCGGGTTCACCACTGTAGGGTTTATTGGTTGTTGGTCGGTAGAAAGAAGTGATAGTCCAATTCCATTTATATCTGACTCCATATTTATTCACATTAACAGGTTACATAGTAGGTACACAACTTCACCTATCGCTGGGAGGGAGACGACTGCCGTCAACAGCTACAGTTTCTACCATTCAGCAAAACAACTACTCTATATTCTGTAGCGTGCCGCTACACAGTGATGCACTCGTATTACTGTGTGGAAAGGCGTGAACGCCAGTGTGATTACAGGTACTTGATGCGTATTCTGGTGGGCCCCCATCAGGTGGGCCGTCTGCTCGTTCAGTCAGCCATGAAGAAAATAAATAAAAGATTTTTTTTATCAGTCTATTTTCATTTTCCCAGGCCTTGTCCTGTTGCGTGATGGCGTTGGCGATGTCCCGGGTCCAGGACGTGTGCCGCTGGTGCAGCTCCACCCTCGACCAGATCCTGGAGTCCGGAGACCAACTGCATCAGGACAGCTACCTGCACTACCGCCCCCCCTCCACCATACTCAGTATAGAGCAGGTAATCTCGCGAGAGCTGCGAGTCAACAGTCCAGAAGTTGTTTGTTAACAGTCCAGAGGTTGTTTGTTAACAGTTCAGAAGTATATACTTAAGAAAAATGAAACATATGAAAAAGTAAGCTTATAAAAATATACACTACACTACATATATATATAGAAACCTGACTAAAGGTAGTCTTAATGCTAAAATTATTTTCTACCAGCCAACCTGACCTGTGTCAAGCAAACCGCTTTTGAACCAGGTCCTGGCCAGGTAGAGGGTACCGGTACCTACCTAACTCTAATTGAATTGATAGAAATCTAAAAAAAATATAATTTTTGCAACTTGACGAGGCATTTAATCCAAAATCCGATTTCTAAATACATTTTAATTTCAGGTCCTCCGCAAATTCTACACGCCCGGTAACTGCGTGTGCCGCGTTGTTGTGTACAAGGCGAGGCACAGCGGTGTCGTCGACACGGACTTACTCGCAAAGGTACGGGGTTCACAGCAGTGCAATTTTTTGTGCATGTCCCGCAGTGGTCACTACGAAATTCTAATCTGAATGTTTCTTTTAAGCACCATGTTTTTTTTTCTTTCAGCTTCCGCATGCTTTGTGCGATAACTATGATATTTTTTAACATTTGAGTGTCCAGTGGAGGTGCGTACCCTTTGAATCCCTGTACGTACCCCCTGGGTGGCGCTAAAGGTGCAACAAGAAATAGTCACAATAGAAGTAAGGTTAGCAAAGTTCGCCCGGAGAAATACTGACTCCACACCTGGTAATCGGTGGTCGGCTGACGGGTGCTATGACAAGTATGACAAGACCCAGGCCGTACCCCGGTACGGCCTGGGTCTTGTCATACTTTGGAAACCACGGCAGTATAGTTACAAAAATAAATTATCGCAATTGTTTTATTTATTTACCTGTACGTAAGTTCTCTTTTGATCTCCACACTGATGCCTGTGTCGTGGAGATCTTTGTTTAATATATTATCTTCTTCAGGTGACAGAATTCTTCCGCGAAGAGCGTTCTGGCGTGTTCGTGGCTGGGAAGGGAGATTTCGCCGTCGCACTGTTTAGAACACCAAGAGGTATTAGATATTAATATACATTAATAGATAAGAATAAGACGTTACATATTAATGATATGGAGTTTTCAATTGCATCTAGTTTGCTTCCCCAAGATAAAAGCGAATCAATACACACTCCTTAACTTTTAGTGTTTTTCCTTATTAACAATAAGCATTATCTATCACATTGCCTTGCAGTCGAATTAAAAACCAATTACTCATTATATATAATATTATTATTGTTAATCGTCAGGCTGATTGCCTTAAACCAATTTCGAAAAAGCAGTAATGCACTGTGCATTCATGTACAATATTGTCTTCATATTGTTCGCAATTATAATGACATTTGTGTCGTCAGCTTAATATTATTATATAAAAGTCCGTAATTAGGATAAGCCTTTATGAATATATTTAATTAATCAAGTCATTAGTAAATATATTTAATTAAATAGGACTCAGAATTGAGCCTTGGGATACACCCGTTTTAAAAGTAGTCAATTTAGATCTGTGTACACTTTTTTGAGCATTCGTTACGTAATTTTTTTATGTTAAACAAGCAAATGGGTTGACCGTTTGCTAATGGTCAGTGATTACCGTCTTCTATGGACATTTGCAACCCCTGGGCTGCAGATGCGTTGCATTGTTACATTGCTTTGTTACACTCTGGGGAATAACCTCTGGAGCTCATTCCACAGTTCCCAAATAATTCTTGTTCAAAAAAAAGTTTGTGGCTAGATGGCCATATTTATTATTAAAAACATGTCTGCACTTGTTTCAGGGTATTACATGTGGGACCCGGCGGACCGTGATCGGTACGGGCGCGCGGTGGCACCGCCCTGCCGCGGAAAAGCCAGGGCTTGCTTCTCGCAGTACCCCAGCGTGAGTCTATTGCACCATAGTGAATATTCTGGTCAATGTTAGCTTTTAACAAAAGTGACGGGATGGACTGAAAACCCGCCTGAAGTTAAGTGGTTATAGTTATATAATAGTTGCCAATAACAACAATACTTAATCCCTCCCCGACCAAGAAGACCCATAGCACACCCCGTTGTGCACGCTTCTCGAGGCGGGGATGTTATTTCACCGACAAAAGAAAACATAAATAATAAAAATAATAAAGCATCTCACTCTCACTTGTCGACAGTAGACGTTTTTGCAAAACCTACGCAGGCTGATATGGATATGGATATGGAATGATACATTAATCTCGATTACTAAATTATTATTTTTAGGTGCAAACATTAGTTGACAAGCTTGGGCCCAATATACCTCCAGTCTTAAAAGATACGGAGGACAAATCGGATAAAACGGTATGTATTGTTATTAAACACAAGCTATATTTTACCTCTTATTGTTTTAAACTAGTTTTATAGTAAGGTTTTATAAAAAACTTAACCCTTTAGGCTTAAAAGCCTAAGACTTAAGACGCTCAATGTGCTACTGTCACTTAAAAATGTTAGAGAAGGTCTTTGGTAGAGCAAAAAAGAAACCCTGAGCAAAACCTTGACGTCTCTAAAGCTTTAGATACGGCACATGCTGCCATTCTTATTAGTAATCTTTATGAATTAAAATACAATTAATACAAATACAAGACCCGAGAATAGACTTCACGTTCATCACACGTCTGTTCCGTCCGGGATTCGAACCCACCACCCCTCTGGCTTCTAATGTACGGCTACACGCAATAAAGCTACGGAGCCGTTTTATTATTATATGTTATTTAAATAAACAGTGACGAAGTAGTCAAAATTTATTGATTACATTATTTTTATGAATGCCCTGAATATTGAGGCCACTCACATTCAACAAAACTCAACATTTTTTATCTTAGCAGAAGACATTTTGGTCTGCCGCAAGGGAGTATTCTGGGACCTGCCATGTTTCTATGTATTGTATAAAATATTATTGTTTAAATTAACGTATCTTTTTACACTGACTACGAATTGAAGATGAGTTCATTCTTACCTGTCGTAAATGAACCTGTGTTTCTACAGTTGGATATGGATCGAACTATAACGGTTCGATAACTGGAATGGCGTGGAACTTAATGAATTAACTTTGTTTCGACAGTATTAATGAGTTAACTTTGTTACAGGTGAAAATCATAGCACATAAGAGTAAAGACACTATTTCAGAAGATAAAGAGGTATGTGCGTCGAGGATAAGTAAAATATATATAATATCAGTGTGGACGCCGGTGAAATAACAGGAGTATGAGATGTTCCATCTTCAAACATTTATAGTTACTGGGGCAACGTGATGTGACACAGTAAAAATATTTCGTTCCATTGGTTTTTTAAACTTGCCACTGCCAATTATTTTAGTCCAAACATCCTGATCAGTAGCAGCGAGCCAAGCCGAGGTCCATACCTAAGTGGTAACCTTGGTATGTTGCTATATTAAAAACTAGCCTATACCCGGCGTGTGCTACTACGCTAAAACATTAAAGCATTTTGTGCTTAATTCGTGGTTTTAGTGGTCTAAAACCACCGTTCTAATGAAATCGGTTGGATGGTTTCAAAGTCTATAACGAACATAGGTAGAATGTTTTGTGTTGCACTAGGATAAGTCGGTCGGGAGTCACCTCTCATCAAAAGCTTAGGTACGTAAAGTTGTCAAGGCCAACATTATAATCCATTCAAACCGCCACCCCAAGCACTAAATTCGAGAGGAGAAGACTTTCCCTTTTAAGGAGAACTCAGGGTTTTCTCTTAATATTATATATATTTGTCTTTTGTTTTCAGGTGAGGTTCGAAGAGCCAGCGCCATTTTCGATATATGGCATGGATGTGACCAGTCTGCGTAGATTGAATCAACACGAGAAATGAACATACATACAAACCTTTGGAACTGCTCTGGGAGAAAATGTACAGAATGTGATTTGATTCTTAATATATTTGGTCCACTTTTGTTCAGTAAACGTTTTTGATAGTACGTAAAGGACAAAATATTTTGTGACTTTTTTGGAAATAAACTTGAGTTTACTGCTAAATTTGCCCATGCCATATTGATATCTGAAATATTTTACGAATAATTTGTTGGTCCTAGTTTCCGGTGCGTGTAAATTAAATGTATGACGAAGAAGAAACACATTTCGTAAAAAAAATGTAAGCGCTTGAATTTTGTAATAAAATAAATGTTACATTTTACGTTATTTGTTTTATTTTTCTGAACCTTATCAACGAACTTCAGCGGTTGTATTTTTTGTTACCCTTTTGTTGTTTTTAAGTTTACAAGAGAAAAGTCCTCATTTTGGTCATTATTATTATGAAAACAGTAGTTTTTTCTGCATAATTGGATAAACCACTATACGTACCTACAACTCATCTAAGCCGTACTCGTTTCTGTTTACCACAGGGAACATGAAACTCCCTCATTTGTGTATCATTGTACTCATCTCAAGTATCGTTTGGACACGTCCAATTTATACACACAAGTAAATATAATATGTTGTGCGGATATGTAACAAGAGCTTGTTGTGGAAACATAAATTACATATGAGCATGCAAACAGGACTAAAATAAAAAATTGTCTGGGTGGGAATCGAACCTAAAACTTACAGCGCAGAAGGCCGCCAACTGAACTGAGAGCCCTCTGACCGCTGTAGGTCCACCGCAGACCCCAGAATTCTCAGAATTCCGTGAATCTGTTTTGTGGGAACTATTTCGACACACTTCGTTTCAAAATACACGTTAAGTTGTACGACGAAACATCGATTATCGATAAATTGACGTCTTAAGTTAAAATTTTCGGCACCCACACCCTTTCACCGGAAGAGCAGCGCGTGTTCACCACTGCTTGGCGGCAGATTTACCAGGCGCGGAGGCAGTTCTCCGGGCGAACTTTGCAAAAATTCTACTGCTACTTTTTGTTGCTCTTTTAGCAGCAACGTGGTACATGTAGTCTGATGGTACCCGTGACACTGGACCCCCCAAAACTCACTTATTTATTGCTTTAGATCTCAAGTTTGATATCGTTTGAACACGTCAAATTTTACGCATATTCGTTCGTATATATCGTGTCACAGGATCTCCTTGGCACATTACATAAATATTCAAGTACATTACACACAGCAACATCTAGAAAGAAAATAAAACAAGCCCCAAACTAAGCATAGCTTGCAATATGGGAACTAGATAACTGATAGAATACATATAGTACTTTTTTTTGTAAATACATTCATTATAATACATATTAACACCCAGACACAACAAACATTTATGTTCGTTACACAAATGCTTGTTCTGTGTGGGAATTGAACTCAATACCTATAGCGTAGAAGGCATAGCTACTACCAACTGAGCTATGAGGCCAGTCAACATACAATACATGTACGGATATATCGCATTACAGTCAGTTTTCATGTAAATCTTTGCATCCATACACAAATAAAATTGAAGTATTTCAGTGTTACGTAAGTTTAAGTGTTTTATTGTCTGTAATGTCAAAATAACAGCTTTTTACTAAATGCATTTGAAGATATATACGGTACTGATAACAAAAAAGCTATTTTAATTAATATTGTCTAGATATCTGTCTGTTTGTTCCGGCTAATCGAAACGGCTGGACCGATTTTGAAGGGACTTTCACTGGCAGATTGCTGATGTTAAGGAGTTACTTTTTACACGATCGGTTCAGTTGAGGAGTGAAAGCATAAACAACAAACTCACATTCGCATTTATTACTTAGAATTATGATTAAGCGTTGGTTTATCGATATCGTCGCTGGCGCGCCTGGCCGCCATTAAAGCTCGACCGAGTCGCTATTGTATACGAAACGAACGGGAAGGAACCAGCACAATACGGGTAAGTTAAAATAATAATCACCAATGGTCGATGTCTCCTGTATTTTAACCGATGAAAAAGAGGTGTTGTATATGTGTAGTGTGTATCTGTTGGGTCTATGGCATCGTAGGTCTTTTTACCTACTTTGCCACAGACACAACAGATACACACTGTGATTAAGTGACGGAACGAGCTGAGGGCCTACCTGGTGGTAAGTGGCGACCCCCGCCCATGGCAATAGTAATGCGACTCAGTATAAGATTTGGATCTTACAATGAGTCACTATGTTTTCTATACAATCCAATAATCCGAACATTCCAATAATCCGATACCCCTGGTTTTCAACAATACCGGATTAGTGATACTACTGTACATGAAAACTGACTGTAATTTGACGTGTTGTGCATGTAATGTAAGGAGCTCCTGTGACACGTTACATGCTCACGAATATGTTTACTTGTGTGTGAAATTTGACGTTGAAACGATACATGAGATCTAAAAGAATAAATGATTTTGAATTTATTTCAATTCGTCAAGTAACCGCTTTGTCACGAAATAGTTCGTGGAAAATGATAAAGGCTCTTTGGTGAATCATTCATCGCACCGAGTCACACCTTCGAGAGACCACAAAAAATATTTTCAACAATTTAGTTCAAGGGACAATAGGTTTGCTATTTCCTGAGACCTTTTTACGATGCATTTTAGGATTGTGATGCAGTGAAAGATTTGATAAACTAAGAATAATAGATATTATATGATATAATTAATCTATGTTTCCAATTGCTCGCGTCCGTAGGTGTATATCCTTTGATTCCCTACACGTACCCCCTGGGTGGTGCTAAAGGAGCAACCAAAAGTAGCAGTAGAACTTGTGCCAAGTTCGTCCGGAGAGGTACTGCCACCACATCTGGAATCTGCCGCCAAGCAGTAGTGGTTGCATTACTGTGTTCCGGTGGAAGGGTATGGTTGCCGGTGAAATCACATGCGCATGAGACGTATCATCCCCGTCTCGGGTGATGGACGCAGCAGGATGAATGCGACTCATTAAAGATTTGGATCTCATACTGAGTCGCGCGCATTACTGTTGTCATGGGCGAGGGTCGCCACTTACCATCAGGTGGGACCTCAGCTCGTTCCGTCACGAATTCACATAAAAAAAAAAAAAAAAGTATTTTTTAGAGAGCGTGGTGGCCCAGGGGCATAGACGCCGACTTTCAATCTGAAGGTTGCTGGTTCAAACACTTGTGCACCAATGAGTTTCTTCACTTGAAAAAATTGATGCGCGCAATACCACGTTCTCAAAACGGTGACGGAAAACATCGTGAGGAAACCGGCATGTCTTAGAAACAAAAATTCGATGACATGTGACAGACAAGAAACCCCTCGGAGACAGTATTACATATTCGCGAATATGGTCCTTTTTTTTTTTTTTTTTTCGTGGAGAAATGTCTTAGCATACCGCCCTGCCACGGGGAAACAGAGCGGTTATGTGGGACTACCCACTAAAACTCCACGGTGTCCTCCTCTGCCGCTTAGTGGCGGGAACACGGGAACGTTGTAACACACATCCGCGATCCCGCCGCAGCTGTCCGTTTCCGGACCCTCCATGGGATGGCAATGTATGCCATCCTCCCTCGCCACGACACGCCAGGACACGAGGCGCGTCGCAACCACCTCGGGGACCATGCCAGCGATAGGACGTCAGACTACCCCGTGTCAGACGCCCTAGGTCCCCATGCGACGGGTCAGGTCTGTGGTCCCGTCGCCTACCACTACGGCCGCAGAGGATAGGGAGAGCGGCGCCTCGCAATACCGACACTCCTCTTCCCCTGCGGCCCCACCGCGTCCGCCATCCAGCGGTGGCGACCCCGCCGTGGCCGCGGAAGGTAGGGAGAGCGGCACACCGTAATACCGGCACTCCTCTCCCGCCGCGGCCCCTAACCTTCAGCTGTGGAGCTGCCCATACAGCACCGCAGCCCGCCTCAGTTGCGGTGCCCCCCATAAGGCACCGCCACCTACTGTGCCGCTCCTATTCGGCTTAGAGGCAAAGCCTAAAGGAGCGGCCCTCCCGGGTTCCTCTTAGCTTCACCGTGGGGGACCAGGCCACGGTTACTAAGCCCCCCCGCCCCGACAAGGCGGGAACCCACGGGGGGGTCGCGAATATGGTCCTGCGTCTAGAGTGGAGCAAATTCATTCCCAAGCCTTTTTGTCATCTAGGTAATCTGATATTTTACAGTAAGTTTTTGCAACAAGTACACGTTTGATGACAGTTTTAAAATTAAATTTTTCATATTCCTCCTTTGACTGCGAGTTGCTTGATTTAAATATAAAGTGATCAAAGTCAAAGTCAAAGTCAAAATTCATTTATTGTCAAAACACATGTACAAATGATTTAGTAATTATCTCTTTCATAAGTTTCAATGTATTTCTACCCAAAGGGCAACAAATTTTTATTACAAATTGAGTCAATATATTTAATATTAATAAAATAATAACACAAAAAAGGAATATAAATAAGAGATTATAATAATAATAATAAAAGTGATATTCCCACATATCATCGCGTCGCTCTCTGTGCTACAAACTTAAAACCCGTGACTAACCGTAAGATTTATAGTAGCGCTGTCGCCCGGATATGCTCGCTTTTGTCAAATTTACGTGAACTTTTGAATGAGACATTTTTTCGTTCGGTTTTGCAAAATATGAGTCAGGGACATTAAAGCTTAGAAATAAAAGGATGTGATATACAAGGTTGCGAGTTCGACTCTCAGCAATAATAATAATAATAATAATAATAAATCATTTATTTCAGATACAAGATCCATAGAATTGTTAGTAGTACACAATAAATATTGTTAGTAAACACAAAAATAATTTAAATAATAACAATAATAATAATAATAATGAGACGCCTGTTACTGTGCCACTAGGCAGGTTTTTGGCTGAATGACTGCCATCCAGTGCCGCATGTACACAGAAACCATGTTACTGGCAACAATGGTCACAAAACTGTTGGCGGTCCCACGCAAGCGGCTCATCAGGGATGCGATTCTTTTCCGTATGATTGCAAAAAAGTCATCAGTATCAGCAATGCAATATAAACGAAATTTAAAAACTTTACCTTTGAACAGCTTTATCTATTGACTGGCCTCGTTGTTAAGTTGGTAGTAGTGCCTTTTGCGCTGTAGTGGGTTGAATTCCCACTCAGGACAAGCGTTTGTTTGACGAACAAAGATATTTGTTCTGTGACTGGGTTTTAATATGTATGATTTTAGTTTTTTACAAAAAATGTATTAAATAAATATTGTAGCAGTCACCTAGTTCCCATAGTGCACTTTGCTTCGTTTGGGGCTAGATGGCGCTGTGTGAAATGTCCATGATTTTTTTTTGTTATATCTGACTAGAATTCCTCACAGAATACGTGTCATTCTTAAAAACTATATAAAAATACAATTAGTGATACCCTTGGTATGCAGGCCAAATCGCACCTGATTAAAATAATTGATACGTGCCCCGGCCGGGAATCGAACACGCAACTACTAAGCAACGAAACAGTCTAAACTTTTACTTTATTCAGTACTTATGTCTGTTAATGTTATTGTATATTGACGGCTCCGTGGCTTAGTTGGTAGCCCTGCCTTTGAAGCCAGGGTCCCGGGTTCGATTCCCGGCCGGGGCACATTGTGTGGTGAGTATGAAGTTCGTTCCCGGGTCTCGGGTGTTTGTCTTGTATTTCTGTGTTAGTCCATGCCATCTGCGACACAGGGAATCCTACTGCAGAGGTGTGAGTGTGTAAACGTTTATTATTTATTTTAATTAAAAATCACTACATAGTATAAAACAAAGTCGCTTTCTCTGTCCCTATATCCCTATGTATGCTTAAATCTTTAAAACTACGCAACGGATTTTGATGCGGTTTTTTTAATACATAGAGTGATTCAAGAAGAAGGTTTATATGTATAATACACTAGCAAGTCACCCCGGCTTCGCACGGGTAGTTTCTGATACGACACTGATGCTTTACTAACCGTGCGAAGCCGGGACGGGTCGCTAGTTAAGAATAAAATGGATCACGTAGTATTGTTTCGTTCCCTGGTTCCTCTAAAAAGGTGTGAGGTTATGAGAACAAGCGAAATTTAATCGTTTCATCAATCAGACATACTGACACATCAAAATCCAAAAACGAAATGTTTTTTTGTAATAAAAATGTATTAAAAGTAGGAAGATTGGTGACTAGCCAATCGGGCGCGGCGCTAAATATGCATGCACAAAATTTGCCTTCAAATCGATGCAGGAAAACTGAGACATATCTTGAAATATCATAAATATCTTGAATCTTAATAGTATATCTCTCTTTGTTTAGTTTTCCTGTTTGTTCGGTCCCGTCTTTGATTTATCGCCTGCACACCACTTTGTGTGGTAAGCATGAAGTCTGTTCTCAGGTCTTAAAAAAACATTCATACCTCTGCACTAGGATTCCCTGTGCCGCAGATGGCATGGACAAACACAGAAACACAAGACCAATACCCAAGATTCGAGAACAAACTTCATGCTCACGGCACACAGTGTGCCCCGGCCGTGATTCGAACCCGGGACCCCTCGCTTCGAAGGAAGGGCTACTACTAAGCCAAGGAGCCGTCAAATCGAGTCGAATTCTGTTCGCGCAATCGAAGAGCGGGTCGTATCTAGTTTTGCATACATCAATTCCACTGCTGCCTGGTTACCATAACAAGGCTTGACGGACCCCTTAGTAAGGACCCCCTACCGCGTATAGAATGTCATTCGCTACCGGAGATCCACCGGGGTCAGTGACGAAGCAATAATGCCAGGTAAAGGCAGGCCAAGGGGTCAATTTGTTATGTTACTTATGT
Source organism: Aplocera efformata (assembly GCA_921293045.1). NCBI lineage: Eukaryota > Metazoa > Arthropoda > Insecta > Lepidoptera > Geometridae > Aplocera > Aplocera efformata. Next base: position 4,605,608 of record OV121067.1, on the reverse strand, counting down.
GGTACGAGCTGATTGCCTGATGTTAAGTGGTTGCCTCCGCCCATAAGAACTATGGTGCCCCAGTAGTCCACGTCAAGTCACGGGTAACAGGCTAAGTCATAATATATGATAGAAAAATATAAAAAAATCTAAGTTACGTATTTAAGGAAATATAGCTGTTGTTTTGACATTGCAAACCGACATTGCAATTTTATTTATTTGTAGATTTATTAGGTCTGTTCAGGAGTTTCAAGATTATCAGCTTACACCAAGATCATCACCTTTATACCAAGTCAGGGGGTTTTTACATTGTATAATAGGATGTACATATCATATAAGATCATTTGAGTTTAATTTCAGCGCCTGATAAAACTCTATGAGTTACCTCAAGACGAAGATTATATTTTATCAGGCGCTTAAATTGATGGTTTCGTAGCTATGTTGTCTTTGGTATACCTACCTAGTTATGCCTTCTAGATAACACAAGATTTTGTGATTTTGACTGGAAGCGATCACTTTTAGTGATAATGCCGCCCATTGTTTTTGAATTTGACAATTAGCAACATATTTCACGTCAGTTCCAAATTCAAGATTCAAGATATTTATTGCTGTTCCCAACTGTTCCCAAATTACCACCGTTCCACTCCCGCTTACTGAGAGCAGGACGGGCGGTAGCAACATTAAAGAGCGGGCGAGTGAAAATGTTTTTGACTTTGACAATTAGCAACATAGTTCACCTCGGTTCCCAACTGAGCAGCGTTCCACCATATACAGGAATTGAAACGTATCAAATTAAATATATTTAGTTAATTAGTTTCGAAGAAAGTTTTACAAGAAGCGACTGGCGGGCGATGTAGAGCGCAAAAACGGTAATTATACATTCGACGACAAGATGGCCGATCTGACACATGCGACCGAAGAGGCCGCTATGAAAATTAAAAGAAAACAGGGCGAATGCATGAGACGTGCGAAGCCAAAAAAAAAAACTACAGAATTCTTTGGTATAATGAAGAAGAAATGCAAGACTTACTCGTTATATTATAATAAAATGTTACTTATTAACAGTATTGTTCCTTGCCAAACTAAGCATGTTTTATACATATTGTAGAGTTATTGTACGCATATATAATGTTATGACTGCCTATAATTAAAATTATGTAATTATGTTTCGATAAAATGCAATAATTATTATAACTATGGGTAATGTTTACTTAATGCATTTGACAGACAAAAAATTACGAATAATATTTTTTTTCTGTCTTTCTGTTTGTTCCGGCTAATCTCCAAAACGGCTATACCGATTTATACAGGACTTCCACTGGCAAATAGCTGATGTATAGGAGTAACATAGGTTACATTAATAATAATTAAAAAAAAAAAATTAGGGTCCCCGAAACACAATCCACTTCGCGGGAACAAACAGTCGCGGGGAACAGCTATAAAAAAACATTTAATAACTACGGTTAGATTTACAATAATAAAACGCTCTTAACACGGTGCCACAGAATACCAGCGCTGTATCAGTCCACTGACGCAGCACATGCTGAGTTACCTATTTTGTTAACATATTCTTAAACGTGTAATTTTGTTTTTAATTTTTAAGTGAGCCCTAATTATGTAACACAAAATAAAGTTTTTCTATTCTATTCTAATAGACAGACAGCAAAAAACATCTGGCAGAGAACAGACTCTGGTCTGAAGAGAGAAAGAGTCCTCTTTGCGCTTGCGCGGCTCACATCCCCTAATTATTATGTACAAACTCGCCCGTGGTTTTTGCGCACAATTTGCGCGTCCACGCCGCTCGGTTCCCTACAGTTATTATGGCGGTTCAAGGGCACAATTGGTGGAAATTTTTAATTAATTATATCAATGACGGCTCTGTAGAATTGATGGTGGAAAGCTGGCTGCGAAGCGAGAGGCCTGGGTTCAATCTCTTTACGAACTACGTGATGAGTGAATGCTTGTTCTAGTTTGTTGAGCTGGTTACTCTGTGACAGGGATGCATCTCATGTATCTGTAATTTCACCAACTCCTTCACCGTTCCACAGGAAAACAGCAAAGCGATGCATCACTGCTTGAAGGCAGAATATCAGGTGTGGTGAGAGTATTTCACCATGTGGTGACGGTGACCTTCTCATTTATTTATATTATTTATATTGTTTATTTATTGTGGTAATAACTTCAATGAAATGCTTCAATTTTACTTGTAATATATTTACACAACTTATATATACAATTTAAGAAGGTGCGAGGTATAATTATAAAGTAGAACAAACAGAATATATAATAAAAATTTGGATTTAGGAAAATTGCGTCGAGGAAAGCTTGACAAGAAGAGACCTTTTTGAAGTCTGCGCGCGGCGGCGCTGACAGTTGTTATTGCGCGCGCAGCTGACCCAAGAAGAGTTCCACTGACGCGCGCATGACATTATGCGCGCGACTTGTGCGCAGGTCATGTCAACTGTAACCGACTGTAATATGAGGTGTTATGTGTGTATCATAAATAAACAATATAAATAATATAAATAAATGAGAATCGACGCAATTTTCCTAAATCCAAATTTTTATATTCTGTTTGTTCTACTTTATAATTATACCTCGCACCTTCTTAAATTGTATATATAAGTTGTGTAAATATATTACAAGTAAAATTGAAGCATTTCATTGAAGTTATTACCACAACCAATACCACAACCAGACTAACTTGGAACAAGTTCTACTGCTACTTTGGGGTGCTCCTCGCAGCGCCCGGGGGGCACGTGTGGTCCCCCACAAATTTGATAATTTCGGAAATTGTACTAAAAACCGAAAATAATAATTAAAATTATTCTAATTATTCTCTTAGTAAAAACAGTAGACGAATATTGCAAAACCATTATTAAAGACCAGCATTATGAAAGACCATCTGCTCATTCTATTCCACAGATCAAAAACTAAATGTTCTTCTTAAATAAATCCCCAAAGGTGTCTAACTTCATTGAACCATTTTTCATGGTAATTTGACTACCACAAAAACATAATACGAATTTGCAAAATAAATCAATAATTTCGTTTGCATTCTTGAATTCAATTGAACATCGGAACGCTAAAGTTTTGAATTACGAACAGCGGCAAAAAATACTATTCTCTTTGGATTAGCGTTGACAAAAGAAAACGCGCCGAAATTCTACCATAGACAACTGACAGCTGTCAGAGTATTTTTTCATTAATTTTGGACTCTATCGCTTTGATATAGAGTTCAGCTTAAGTGTCTTTTATAACCCAGATAAGCTTGTTTTTAATTTGAAAAGTTTGTAGTTAAAATTTTGTACGATAATTTCTCAGACTTGTCCTACAGAAATAAGTCATACTTTAGTTTGAGTTTCAACGGTCTTTCGAGATAAAAGGGCTAATACAATCTGTGGATCCTTTGACAAGAGATTTCATACGAAATACGAAACTATATTGTCAGATTATTTGTTGAAAAATAGTGCGTTTGATTTGGCAGATGCTGGGAATTATTTCACCTTTTTGGATTACGAGTATATTGGTGTTTGGGTTACAAATGGAATTAATTTTTTTAACAATTCTTTAGTGTTCTGTCCTCATAGAGTAGGTACAATAAATCCTGTATACTTAGGTATAAATAGGTAGACATTGTAAGTATACAGGACTTATTGTTTTATCGCGACAATTTTAACCTGTTAGTTTATGATACAGAGCGTGCCAAATAAATATACATACATATACAGAAACATAACCCTCCTTCTGGCGCAGTTGGATTAAAAAGTACTATGTATTATATCAGTTACCTAGTTCCCATAGTACAAGCTATGCTTAGTTTGGGGCTAGATAGCGCTGTGTTAAATATCCATGAATATAAATAAAATTGCAATATCAGATGGTACGAAGATCACTGAATCATATAATTCTTTATTATTATATTATATTTTTCTTTTATTTAAGTTTAGTTAAGCTTTTTGATTTAGACTTGCACTCTCGCTACTCTAGAGTGAGCCTGCCGGTTTATTAGAATTCAGTCAGAAACCTACGAACTGACTGTACAAATAAGCATACAGCACGTTTGTTTTATCTGTATATTAGTGAGTGTGATTTCGGGCGAGAGCACACTGGCTGTTTGGTCTCGAATGTCGCACTCCGGTGTAAACACTGCTTTAGTGTACAGGATGTTTCTTTAAATAAAATTTTGTGTAGCGAACATTACATTTTATTAACATTATATTACTAGATCGCGATTCCCTGCGTCTTCTTGCGCGCGGAATGTAATAATTTTGGCGCGAATCTTTAATTATTTTTGTTAAGTTACTCCTTATATCATCAGCTCTTTCAAAGGCCGGCAGCGCATCAGCATTGCCTCTGTTGTTGCAGATGTCTATGGGCGACGGTGACCGTTTTCCATCAGGAGGCCCGTCTGCTCGTCTGCTCCCCTATTCCATAAAAAAAAAAATATATCTGCCAGTGAAAGTTCTGTCAAATTCGGTTCGGCCTTCTCGAAGATAAGCTGGAACTAACAGACAGACAAAAAAATATAATAATTACTTTATACTTTGTAATGAATTTAGCCAAAAGCTGTTATATTGGCATTAAAAACAAACACTAAAAATTACAAAAAATATCAACGAAGTTTCCGCTATTATGCTGTTACAAAATTTTAAATTACATTTTACAATGCTTGTGAGAAGACAGTAATCTTACTAATATTACAAACGTGAAAGTTTGGATGTATGGATGGATGTTTGTTGCTCAATCACGCCAGAACGGCGGAACGGACCTGGCAATTTGGCACAGAGATAGATTATAGTCTGGAATAGCACATAAGCTAATTTTTATCCCGGAAATATGTACGGTTCCCGTAGGAAGTCCAACCGCGGTAACAACGCGGGGCGTAGCTATTATAAAATAACACAAGTACCTAACCGATACAAAAATCGAAAAAATCTACTTTCGTCTCTTATTTCTGCGACACAGGGAATCCTGTGCATATGTCATAGACAGTCAGTTTTTATGTTTAAGCTAATCTTATTTGTTAAGTTTGCATTTCCAACCATAGACAAGAGCTAGACCAATAAAACCTTTGTTCTTTATTTAATATTATGGATCACCCCGTATAAAGTCACACGTATGTGTGGGGTGGTCTGTTTGTAACGATTCTTAATCTAATCTGTTACTCTTTCAAGCCCGCTTTATGACAAACCAACAATACCGTATAATTTGTATGTAATTAAAATTCTTGTCAAATATGTTCTATTTAGTTAGGCTTTTAAAATACGGAGTTTTATTATAATATAATATTTCTTTTTTCTAAGTGAATAAGTGTTTTTTTTTATCTATTCTTATTTATTGAGGGTTTGTTCAAAGCTGATAAGTGACGGAACGCGCTGAGGGTCCACCTGGTGGTAAGTGGCGACCCCCGCCCATGACAACTGTAATGCGACTCAATATAAGATTTGGGTCTTACACTGAGTCGCATTCATCCTGCTGCGTCCATCACCCGAGACGGGGTTGATACGTCTCATACGAAATTACATGCAATTTCACAAGCACCCACACCCTTCTACCAATCACAGTAATGCGAGCAGATTAACTGGTATAGTGACAGTACATACTTCTGACTAAAAAAACTAAAAAAAATAGCCGAATAATCTATTTTTAAAGTCAAGTTTAAATACTGCTCGCTTCCATACAAACCAGCCCATTTTTTTGTAATATTTTTCGTGTTTAAATACATAAAAAACAAAATTACTCTCTGTACGATTAAACACTTAATATTTAATGTTTGTTTTAAGAAAAAATTGTCTGCTCATTTTATGGACAATGGCGTCAACTTCATACATTTCACAAGTATTTAAATGTCAAATTCTTATGTAAAGAAACATGGCGTCCTTTTAGGGTACCGTACTTCAAAATTAAAATAAGGAACCTTATAGGACCACTCTTTTGTCGTTCTGCCTGTCAAGCCCATTTATCTCAGGAAAGCGTAGTGAAATCAAGTTGAAATTAATAAATCAAATAAACGTTTACACACTCATACCTCTGCACTAGGATTCCCTGTGTCACAGATGGCATGGACAAACACAGAAACACAAGATAAACACCCAAGACCCGAGAACAAACTTCATGCTCACCACACAAAGTATGCCCCGGCCGGGAATCGAACCCGGGACCCCTCGCTTCGATGGCAGGGCTACTACCAACTAAGCCACGGAGCCGTCTAATATGAAATATATAATAATTATTTAATGATGGTATTTATAGTTTTATGTTATTGTATAATAATAGTTATGGATTGTATGATCTGATATAAAAATAAATTTAAAAAAAAATGTCTGCAATTTCTAGGAGCAGTGGAAAAATCAAACTTCTAACGCAACGCAATCAAAAGATACAGCGTTTATGTTACCGTGGCTTACTTGGTAGCCCTTCCTTCGGAGCGAGGGGTCCCGGGATAGATTCCCGGCCGGGCCACACTGTGTGTTGAGCATGAAGTTTATTCTCGGGTCTTGTGTTTCTGTGTTTGGTCCGTGCCATCTGCGACACAAGGAATCCTAGTGCAGAGGTATGAGTGTGTAAACGTTTATATATTTATTTTAGTCGTATATTTTGTCTCTCCCGAGGGAATCAAACCCTATAAGGTATTATACTTCCCGTTGACCTTTTTTTTTTTTTTTTTTTTTTTTTTAACGCGGAGAAATACGTTCCGTATACCCCGCGCCTTGGGGAGGCGTGGGGTTATGTGCGACTCTCCTCCAGCGTTGATTAATACATGCAACGCTGGAGGCCTACGCACTAAAACTCCGCGGTGTTCCTTCCGGGTGCCTTTCTGCTAGGGACACGGGAACGCTAAAGCATGACCTCCGCGACCCTTGCAGCACTGGTCCAGGTATGAGACCCCATCTATTTTTTTTTTTTTTTTTTTTTTCCCCGTAACGAGATTTTTGGTCTCTCTCTTCGCTGAGATGACGTGTCGGAACACATGGCACGCCATCCCATCTTGTGGGCCACTTCACCGTCGGGTGACAGGTTCCCCATACCTGCCACCCGGTGGCCCTTCTTATGGGGGTAGGTGGCGTTCGTGCGCCGCCCTTCTGCGCCCCACTCTTCGGCGCCGTTCTGGCTGAGAGGACTCCGTCTCTCTCAGCCGTTCGGCTGCCTCTTTCCGAGCCATTACTCCTTCGCAGAAGGATTGCATGGCTCTCCAGAACCTTTCACTATTGACCATGGCTGACACTATGGTCGGTAGTGAAAGGTCCGTCCCCACCACTGCAGCGAGCTCTGCTCGCTGCTCCACCCACCCCGGACATGCCATCAGTGTGTGCTGCGCCGTATCATCGGCGCAGCCGCAGTGATGGCACTCCGTCGTGGGTTCTCTCCTCGCGATGTTGCACAGGTATCTGCCGAAACAGCCATGTCCCGACAGAACCTGCACCAATCGAAAGGAGAGAACCCCATGTTTTCTTTCCAACCATCCTTTGAGGACAGGTCGGATCCCATTAATCGTCCAGCTACCAGCGCTAGGCTCCTCCAGACGAACCTGCCACCGCAGCAGTACCTCCGCTTTAGCAGCTATTCGCCACTGTCTCGTCATTTCCCCTGCCCCGGCAAAGATTCCCCTGCCCCGGCACTCATCCTTGAGGACGTACAGTCGTGCCATACCATAATAATAATAGTTATGGATTGTATGATCTGATATAAAAATAAATTTAAAAAAAAATGTCTGCAATTTCTAGGAGCAGTGGAAAAATCAAACTTCTAACGCAACGCAATCAAAAGATACAGCGTTTATGTTACCGTGGCTTACTTGGTAGCCCTTCCTTCGGAGCGAGGGGTCCCGGGATAGATTCCCGGCCGGGCCACACTGTGTGTTGAGCATGAAGTTTATTCTCGGGTCTTGTGTTTCTGTGTTTGGTCCGTGCCATCTGCGACACAAGGAATCCTAGTGCAGAGGTATGAGTGTGTAAACGTTTATATATTTATTTTAGTCGTATATTTTGTCTCTCCCGAGGGAATCAAACCCTATAAGGTATTATACTTCCCGTTGACCTAGAACCAAGAAATTTGTCAAGAAGCAATATCATGTAGCATAAGTAAAGGAATAAATACGAAAACCGCAAATTTGTTGTAGCATCTCAAAAAAATACATGAAAAAACCCACAAGTTACACGTTCACCTATTAGTTCGTTCAGAACCCTCAGTGCGTGAGTCCGACTCGCACTTGGCCGGTTTTTTTTTCATTTAACATATGTAAGATTTTTATTATTAGCGCAGTAGCACTCGATGGATGAGCTCTGGGCAAGTACACAAGACTGCAGGCAGTCGAAGGAGGCGTTCCCGGAACTAAATCCGAGATACTCCCGAAAACTTCTCAGCTTGAAACGTGACAAAATCCGACATATATTGTAGTTGGAATTGTCACTGGACATTGCCCACTAAACAAACACATGCAGTCCCCTATGCAGAGGATGTCTTGAAGCAGAGGAGACGCCCGCGCATGTGCTCCTAGAGTGCGTAAGCGTGGCTACTCCAAGAGCAACCTACCTCGGGACACCGAGGTCGCCCCGGGAAGCCTGCGCCGGCATCAATGAGCTGCTTAAGTACAAGTACAAGCACTCGTTGGATATCCGCTAGTACCACAAACATAGACGAAACGCGCTGTATAAAATTTTCAGCGTAGTTTATTAAGACAAAACAAATATTTGTATTTACAAGATATACAATTATACAGGTAATTTTAAACAGCAGAATCCTATCTAAACACAAAATTTCATCCAAATCGTTTCCGAGATACGTGAAATAAATACAAAAACATATTAAAATATACAATTATTGCTCGTTTAAAATAATAACATTAATAAAATCTCATTCTACCAAAAAACGATCCATAGCCTATCTATAATAATAAAAAAACTTTAGAACAACAAAATGCGTTGTTTATTTTAAAAATAGAATATATCCATAGAGGTGGTACCTCATAGAGCGGACGGGAGGCGTGTGACAGCACCACTACCGGACAACAATGTCATAATCACGACGGACGAACGGCGACAGTGGAGTGAAACGGACTATATTCTGGTTGTAAATATTGTAACTTCTAAATAAGCTGGCAATATTTTGTTACCGTATCAGCCTTTAATGTTCCCACTGCAGGGACTGTCGATAATTGAGAGTGAATGGGCTTTGATCTACCACAGAAGCCCAATTCGGATTGGTAGTTGTCACATGTCTTGTTTATGTCGAATTTATGGTTACTTATTAAAATCTCTATGGATCAAATATATGAATAATTTAAAATCAATTCACAATTAACGAAAATTATCCGCTAACCAATATTCAAAAAAGTCATGGAGGGAAATTGAGATCCATTACATATTATAAAGTCTGATTATAATGATATGTTATGCTAAAATTAAAAAGTGAAAATTTCTCATAATATAATCAATGTTCCTTGAAATTTTATTGTGTCATGATACAATATTGTGCTATTTTATTCACGATTGTAACTTTTTAATTACTTATAATACAATATATGTATATATAAATCCACTTAGCAAAAATTTTTAACTACTATCCTATCGATATAGGTAATTTATATAATTTTGAAAATCGATTCACAAATTCAAATTAAAATATTTTTCGTTCATGTGTCCGCTTCGCTCTAATGCAAACCTCACAAAACAAGCATAGACAACAATAAGACGCAAATGAGGCGCGGGTATATTGAAAAAAAAAAAAAAAAAAACAAACAAAGGTGCGCCAGCTCATACCGCCCCCGCATTCCGAACCTTCTTAAATGTCTCTTGCAGACTGCAGACAGGCTCTCGACTAGCGAGAGTCTATTGGCTCTGCTGAGTTTTTTAAGGTCAAACAGCACCTGTAATTATTTTTCCGATTTCATTTTTAAGGTCCGTTCTTTTTTTAGCATGAACACAAGATAAACACCCAAGACCCGAGAACAAACTACACACCAAGTGAACCCGCGAAATTTCTAATCTATTTCCATGATTCAGGGTCTGTACCACACGGCCACCACATTTGGTCCGGACAAACTACATAAATGTCAAAGTCAAAGTTCATTTATTGTCGAAACACATGTACAAAAGATTTAGTAATTATCTCTTTCATAAGTTCCAATGTATTTCTACCCAAAGGGCGTACAATATTTTTATTGTATTACAAATTAATTCAATTATATTTCATATTAATAACACAAAAAAGGAATATAAATAAGAGATTTTAATAATAACGGCTCCGTAGCTTAGTTGGTAGTAGCCCTGCCTTCGAAGCGAGGGGTCCCGGGTTCGATTCCCGGGGCACACTTTGTGTGGTGAGCATGAAGTTTGTTCTCGGGTCTTGGGTTTGTCTTGTGTTTCTGTTTGTCCATGCCATCTGCGACACAGGGAATCCTAGTGCAGAAGTATGAGTGTGTTAACGTTGTTTGTTTAATAAAAATTAACAGAATAAGAACATAAATCAACTTGTAACAAAAATATGATTCATCAAACTTTAATCTTAGTATCTGCATATAAAAAGTCAGCCGATAAAATTCTAAGAAGCACCTTAAAAGATATCTCACGGTACAAAATATTTTACAAAAATAAATAAAAACGTATCAAAATATGTCAGACTGTACACATTCATGTCAAATTATTGAAGCGTACATATTACTTATATTATAAAGGCGAAAGTTTGTATGTATGTTCCACCTTCAACGGCTCAGCGGATTTGGATGAAATTTGGTACATAATAGCTTAAATCCTGGATTAACATACGTTAATTTTGATCCTGGAAAACTGCGGTAACACCGCGGGCGCCGTCATACATAAAAATATAATCAAACTAGCAGCCCGTCCCGGCTTCGCACGGGGTAGACAATTATTTATTTTTGGAAATTTGGATATAAAACACTTTGTTCTTCAATATTGTTGTACATTATTTTGTTCTATCGCTAATAGTTTCGGCAGCGCATTCGACGAAAGACATTTTAACACTCATTTTTCTACACCTTCGGTTACATTGTACAAATTTTACCAAGGATCCCTAATTCTTTTCAAAATGAAATGTATCCTATGTCAAATTGGAAGAATGTAGCATTCTATTGGTGAAAGAATTTTTTAAATCGGCCCAGTACTTTTTGAGCCTATTCATTACAAACATACAAAAATAGGTACAAATCTTTCCTCTTTATAATATTACTGTAGATATATACAGAGTTCATGAATATATCCAATATCGTATGTCTTTAAATTACTGGTTTGAAAACAGAGAAAACCACCACTACTGCTTGGCGGCAGATTCCAGGTGTGTCAGTACCTCTCCGGACGAACTTGGCACAAGTTCTACTGCTACTTTTGGTTGCTCCTTTAGCGCCACCCCGGGGGTACGTGTAGGGTATCAAAGGGTACACACCTACGGACGAGATCAACTGGATACACGAAATAAATATATAAATATACACTAATTGCGAACGTGGTGGCCCAGGTGCACAGACGCCGACTTTCAATCTGAAGGTTGCTGGTTCAAACCCACACGTGCACCAACAAGTTTTTTCACTTGAAAAAATTTATGTGCGCAATACCACGTTCTTGAAACGGTGACGGAAAACATCGTGAGGAAACCGGCATGTCTTAGAACCAAAAATTCGCAGACATGTGACATCTACCAATCCGGATTGGGCTCCCGTGAGATCAGAGCCCGTTCACTCTCAATTATCGACATTAGGTCGGTGTCCCTGCAGTGGGAACATTAGAGGCTGGTACGGTGGTACACTAATTTCCCGTTTTAAGTAATAAAGATAGGATAACGACTAAAATTATTGAAAAATTGAATCCACAACGTTCCGTGTGGACGGCTCCGTGGCTTAGTTGGTAGTAGCCCTGCCTTCGGAGCATCCCGGGTTCGATTCCCGGCCGGGCTTCGTGTGTCAAGTTTTCGCGCCTTGGATATTGGACTTGTGTTTTTGTGTTTATCAATGCCATCTGCGACACAGGGAATCCTAGTTATTATTGTAAATCGTAGATATTCGTCATCATCGGCCTTATCGCTTAACAGACAATATATTACCAGGTGTGGAGGCAGTACTTCTATGAAAGAACGTGGCACAAGTTCTACTACTACTTCGTCCGGAGAGGTACTGCCACCACACCTGGAATCTGCCGCCAAGCAGTAGTGCTCGCATTACTGTGTTCCGGTGGTAGGGTGTGGCTACCGGTGAAATCACATGCGCATAAGACATATCATCCCCGTCTCGGGTGACGGACGCAACATGAATGCGACTCAGTAAAGATTTGGATCTCATACTGAGTCGCATTACTGTTGTCATGGGCGAGGGTCACCACTTACCATCAGGTGGGCCCTCAGTTCCGTCACGCATTCACATAAAAACAAATATCCGCCATTATAAGTTCCAATAATTTATATTATACCTAAGTATTATTCACAAAATAAATGGTTTACGTCTAACGATATCGTCATTGGTAATGGACATTAGAATTTTTTTATTCGTGCAAAAAATATGGTACATGACCAGGATGCGAAGAAGCAAGACCGCACCAAGATGGTTTTGCTTAGAAAACCGATTTATTTTAATGAATTGTTTTATTTATATAACAGTATAGCATTACAGATAATTATTTTAATAAATGTGCTTGTCTGTTTTGTTAATTAATTTTGTTAAATATAAATGTGCTTGTCTGTTTTATTAATTAATTTTGTAAAAAAAAAGTACCGTACCAGCCTCTAATGTTCCCACTGCAGACGCCGGCCTACTCTCGACAATTGAGAGTGAATGGGAGCCCAATCCGGATTGATAGATGTCACATGTCTTCGAATTTTTGGTTCTAAGACATGCCGATTTCCTCACGATGTTTTCCGTCACCGTTTTGAGAACGTGGTATTACGCACAAAATTTTTTCAAGTGAAAAATCGCATTGTTGCACGTGTTGGTTGGAACCAGCGACCTTCAGATTGAAAGTCGATGCATATACCCCTGGGCCACCACTAAAAAAAAAGTATTTTGACTAAATTAAACTTACTATTCCTACGATTTTAAATATATGAGTATGAATATAATATAATAATTAACCAATTTAATTACCTAAAGATCGTAAAGATCGTTGACAGCTAAACTGACACGAAAATACACTATTTTTAACACACTTGAAATTCCATTAGGGGTTTCTTGCTTATTCTTCCCCTTGGAGGGTCGGATAGGGTATGTTGAAGCGCTAAACTTAGTTTAAAGAACGCATGCTCTCGTAGGTAATTATTTATTTAAAAAGTCTTTTTTTTTACGTTTCCAAGTAATTTTTAAGAATTCAACAGAAACAAAGATTTTTGAATTTGTTTTTGAACATTTTTAAAATAGCAGTTTGTCAGTTTCTTTACTGGCACGAAAGTATATTGTTGTTGATCGCCGTCCAGCTGAGGCCACAGATTATACACGTAAAACCCACAACCACAGTATAAACATAGTACAGAGTATCGGGTTAATAAATTAAAGTTAATTTGAATAATTCCTCGCTCACTCTGACGCGCGCTTGATAAATGTAGCCCTGGAGAATGAAACCGTTGGAGATGCGGCAACTTACCCTGTAGTACCAGCCTCTAGTTATTATATATTTTATTAATAAATAGCGACCCGCCCCGGCTTCGCACGGTTAGTACAGCATCAGTGTCGTATCAGAAACTACCCGTGCGAAGCCGGGGTGACTTGCTAGTGCATTATACATATAAACCTTCCTCTTGAATCACTCTATCTATTAAAAAAGCCGCATCAAAATCCGTTGCGTGGTTTTAAAGATTTAAGCATACATAGGGATATAGGGACAGAGGAAGCGACTTTGTTTTATACTATGTACTGATAATATATAATAAATGATAAAGTCCCACGGTGATGTCGCTCTGCTACACAAGAAGCTAAATATTTTTTTAAATCTATTAGATCTATTATCTATTTTTAATCCGTGGCTTAGTTGGTAGTAGCCCTGCCTTCGAAGCGAGGGGTCCCGGGTTCGATCCCGGCCGGGGCACACTGTGTGATGCTCAAGAAGTTTGTTCTCGGGTCTTGCGTGTTTGTCATGTTTCTGTTTATCCATGCCATGTGACAGGGAATCCTAGATATGAGTGTAAACGTTTTTTTTTTTCTTATGTGCCCACCTGATGGTAAGTGGTGACCCTCGCCCATGACAACAGTAATGCGCGCGACTCAGTATGAGATCCAAATCTATACTGAGTCGCATTCATGTTGCGTCCATCACCAAGACGGGGATGATACGTCTCATGCGCATGTGATTTCACCGGCAGCCACACCCTTCCACCGGAACACAGTAATGCAACCACTACTGCTTGGCGGCAGATTCCAGATGTGGCGGCAGTACCTCTCCGGACGAACTTGGCACAAGTTCTACTGCTACTTTTGGTTGCTCCTTTAGCACCACAGGAGGTACGGAGGAATCAAAGGGTACCTACGGACGCGCAACTGGACCCCCCAAAAATACCACATCATTTCTTCTACGATTATTCCTAGATTCACGTCATCATTTGTCAATATGGCGTTCAGTCTGACTTGGATGAGGAATGCGAAAAACGGTCAGTTTCGACCATTTCAATTGATTACGTCAAAAACAATTAGCATAATTATAAAATTAAAATATTACCAACCTTATTCCGATGGGATAAGAATTAACGTTGACACGGCGCTCTTAGAGGCACAATATTATGCAGTCAAAGTCAAAATATTTCCATTGAATTCTTAAATAATACTACGTCACTTTTTAAATAAATAATAATAAATATAAAAAAAACGTTTACACACTCATACCTCTGCACTAGGATTCCCTGTGTCGCAGATGGCATGGACAAACAGAAACACAAGACCCACGACCTGAAAAAACTTCATACTTACCACACAAAGTGTGCACCGGCCGGGAATCGAACCCGGTACCCCTCGATTCTAAGGCTACTACCGGGTCTCGGGTGTTTTTCTTGTGTTTCTGTGTTTGCTCATGCCATCTACGACACAGAGAATCCTGCAGAGGTATGAGTTGATCATTACACGATAGCAACGGTTCATACGTGCATGCTCTATAGCTTATTACCACTCAGTCTATATCATATATCATGGCTTAATTTGAAAAATAGATCCGCCATTTTGATTCTATGACTATTTTGTGTACCTATAATGTTAGTTCTGTGAGAAAAATTGATTTAAAATTACTTTAAAATAGACGTTAATTTAACAAATAAGATTAGTTAAATTAACGTCTAATAAAATTAATGTAAAAAAACATGAAAACTGACTGTAATTTGACGTATTGTGCATGTAACGTGCATGTAAGCTCCTGTGACACGTTATATGCTCACGAATATGTTTACTTGTGTGTGTATTTGGCGTGTCCAAACGAAACTTGAGATCTAATGGAATACATGAGTTTGAGTTTGACAGTATGACAAGTTAGCCTAAAAGTTTTTTTGGAGTGTCTCTTCGAATCGAGATGTTTCGGGTTCGATTCCCGGCAAGCATTTTTGTAATGAGAATGAAATTTATTACATATCACATGTATGTATTTCTAAAAAAGTACTATATGTATTCTATCAGTTATCTAGTTCCCATATTACAAGATATGCTTAGTTTGGGGCTAGTTGGCGCTGTGTGAAATGTCCATGAAAATAGAACTATTTTATTTAAAAAAAAAAATTGACGTTCAGTGGTTTAATTAACAATATTAAACTAATTAAGTAATTTAAAAGATTCTTATTATACTTTTTCTGTTTAAATTGGCCATAAGTAGCAACAGAAGAATTTCTAAATTTAATTCTATAGTGCAAAACGCAGGCAAAGTCGCTGGCGGCCGCTAATGTCTAATGTCAGAAAAGACAGAATGCATGCACTTTTGCACTTCGCTAAAGATAGTAATTTAGTGTTGTCTGTCTGTCCGGCTTTAAAAATAGCCGGTCCAGTTTATACGGTCACATCGCATATATTTCGTTTTTTTTTTCATGTATTGTAGTTACCTCATGATGTTTTCCGTCACCGTTTCGAGGACGTGGTATTGCGCACATAACTTTTTCAAGCGAAAATATCACTTTTTTATGTGAGTCAGTGGCTGAACGAGCCGAGGGCCCACCTGGTGGTAAGTGGCGACCCCCGCCCATGACAACAGTAATGCGACTCAGTATAACATTTGGATCTTACACTGAGTCGCACTCATCCTGCTGCATCCGTCACCCGAGACGGGGATGATACGTCTCATGCGCGTGAGATTTCACCGGCACTACTGCTTGGCTGTAGATTCCAGGTGTGGTCGCAGTACCTCTCCGGAAGAACTTGGCACAAGTTCTACTGCTACTGTTCATTGGTGCACTTGTGGGTTTGAACCAGCGACCTTCAGATTGAAAGTCGGCGTCTGTGCCTCTAGGCCACCACAAGTTAATTTAAAATAAATATCCGTCTTTCCTCAACCAGTTAGCACCTCACTACACATATTAATATATTGTGACATGCATTATACTCTGCACTTAAAGCGGGTGAACCCGGGCACGACCGATTATGTTGTAGTGACAAGTGTGTTGAGAAAACGGCGCTGTGGTTCCGTATAGATTAAAATTGTTATTTTCTTATATTGTTTTATAATTTGTGTATTTTAACAGCATTCATAATATTTTCTGTTACGTCCCCCCTGGTTGGTGCTAAAGGAGCAACCAAAAGTAGTAGTAGAACTTGTGCCAGGTTCGTCCGGAGAGGTACTGCCACCACATCTGGAATCTGCCGCCAAGCAGTAGTGGTTGCACTGCTGTGTTCCACACCGGATTTATTTATTAATTTATTTTATAATAAATTTCCGGAAAGTGTTACTAAGTTTTCGATCCGAAGATTTAAATCATATGTAAAAAATATTTTGGTTAAGAAGGCGTACTACACTGTTAGTAATTATGTTAACTGTGAAGGTAGAATTTTGCTCAAGGTTCTATTACAGTTTGTTGCGGAACCCTAAATGTGTCACCACTAGGACATTTCTCGCTGGCAGGTACATTAAAGGATAAGAAATATACAGAGTGAATGAATCATAGCGCTATCCGGGCTTAAGCTTCCAGATAACGCGGCCGTCAAAGAGTTGGAACTTTTACTTAACACAGAAGGCACACGTCAAAGCATATGCTTATATATATATATATATTATTACTAGCTGACCGGGCCACGCGTTGCTGTGGCTAACGTTTTTGTCATACGATATTGTAATTTGCAATAAAATAATATTGCGATCATAAATTGAGATGTGAGCTATCCTATCTTTCAAGTTGGATCAAACTGCACACGGTGTACAAATTTGATACACAAAATCGGTTATTGTGATTAAACCATGATAGCTAGATATATGTTCTCGCGGATTTTTTTGTAGGTCTTAATGGGATCTACAAACCCGTAGTACATCATTTTGTTCTATTGTCAAAAGTTTTTGCAGCGCACGCAAAAATAGATTTTCGATTTTACACCTTGTGTTACAAAATAGCAATTTTATTATGGATCCCTAATTTTGAAAAAAAAAACATGGCTTATAGCCCTCCTCGATAAATGGACTACCCAACACTGAAAGTATCATTCAAATCGGACCAGTAGTTCCAGAGATTAGCGCGTTCAAACAAACAAACAAACAAAGCAGCTTTATAATATTATATAGCATAGATGTGAAAATGTGACGGAACGAGCTGAGGGCCCACCTGGTAAGTGGCGCCCCCCCGCCCATGACAACAGTAACGACTCAGTATAACATTTGGATCTTACAGTCGCACTCATCCAGCGTCCGTCACCCGAGACGGGGATGATACGTCATGCGCATGTGATTTCACCGGCAGCCACACCCTTCCACCGGAACACAGTAATGCGAGCACTACTGCTTGGCGGCAGATTCCAGGTGTGGCAGTACCTTTCCGGACGAACTTAGCACTAGTTCTATTGCTACTAAATATTACTAGGAATATTAGATTGTTTATGAACAGGATCTCGGTCGCGAAAAGAGAGCATACCTTCCATTAGGAGTTTCTTGCTTGTACTGTGTTCCGGTGGAAGGGTGTGGCTGCTGGTGAAATCACATGCGCATGAGACGTATCATCCCCGTCTCGGGTGACGGACGCAGCAGGATGAATGCGACTCAGTAGAGATTTGGATCTCATACTGAGTCGCGCGCATTACTGTTGTCATGGGCGAGGGTCACCACTTACCATCAGGTGGGCCCTCGGCTCGTTCCGTCAATCATTCACATAAAAGAAACAAACATCCATTAATCCAAACTGTATGTTTCTTTGGTATATTTGTTACTCGATTTGTCTCCAATTGTGGAACGATAAAGATTTTTTAATAGTGTTACGCTGATGTTGACCTTTGGAAATTTCACGCCTAAAATGAACTGTAGGTATGGAGTTCGAATCTGACTGAAGGGATTGTCCCAACTGTTTCATACTCTGTGCCCGCGACAGGGCGGTCTTGCGTTTGACGTGTATTCCAGATAGCTCACTCAAAGTGTTTTACAAGCCTTCCTACCTACTCGGGTATTTAACCCACTACTTAAGTACTTAACCTACATCAGTAGTTGGTTAGTTTAGGGAGGGGCTGTAGCGCAAATTTCGTATAACAACAATGTTAACACACTCATACCTCTGCACTAGGATGCTCTGTGTCGCAGATGGCATGGACAAACACAGAAACACAAGACAAACACCCAAGACCCGAGAACAAACTTCATGCTCACTACACATAGTGTACCTCAGCCGGGAATCGAACCCGGGACCCCTCGCTTCGAAGGCAAGGCTAACCAACTAAGCCACGGAGCCGTCTGAATAATATGTTTAAACTTTTTTTTTTTTATTTGTACAAGTGATGGAACGAGCTGAGGGCCCACCTGGTGGTAAATAGCGACCTGCGCCCATGACAACAGTAATGCGACTCAGTATAAGATTTGTATCGCATCCTGCTGCGTTCATCACCCAAGACGGGGATGATATGTCTGATGCGCATGTGATTTCACCGGCACCCACACCCTTCTATCGGAACACAGTACTGCGAGCACTACAGCTTGGCGGCAGATTGCAGGTGTGCTGACTAAATCTAATTGCCAAGATGCCATTTTATTTCGTTTAATTTCATTTAGATAGTGCTATTGTTTTAGTTTTGTCGATACAATAGTAGTATAGAATAATATAATATAGTATATATACAATATATACAATAGTATTGTATATACAATAGTAATATAGTGTCATCCACGAAGACGCGCCCCACTCTTCTTCCTAATCGCATACAGTACAAGTGTGCAACATTCCGCTATTGTTTTAGTTTTGTCGATGCAATAGTTAGTTACACCGGTACCCACACTCTTCCACTGGAACACAGCAACGCGAGTGCAACACTGCTTGTCGGATTTCCAGGCGTGATGGCAGTAATACTATTGATGAACTTAGCAAAAGTCCTGCTTCTTGATTCTAAGGGTAATCAGACCCAACAATTTTACCCTTTTCAGATCATACTAGTCTATATGGTAGTACTGGAAAACTGCGGGTAACGCCGCGGGGCGTTACCCGCAGTTTTCCGGGATCAAAAGCCTCTATGTGGTCATCCACGATATAAGCTATCTTGGTACCAAATTTCATCCAAATCCGTTTAGCCGTTTGAGCGTGAGGAGTAACAAACATACACACATAAAGAGACAGACATACATACAAACTTTCGCTTTTATCATATCTTCAGGATTCGTAGTCTAACACAAATGACAAGGAATATTAATTTACATGAATTCCAAAAACTCCATTTTTTTTAATCTATAAATTCTATAATATAAATGATATCTAAAAAAAAATTCCAAAAATCAGAGCCTATTCACTCTTAATTATCGAGAGTAGGCCGGTGTCCCTGCAATGGGAACATTAGAGGCTGGTACGGTACGGTAAACATTAATTTACATGCATTCCAAACAATTCCATTCGTGATTAGCAAGAAATCTATCTATAAAGAGTTTCTCTTCTTGACAGCTCCGTGGCTTGGTCGGTAGTTGCTCTACCTTCGTAGCGAGGGGCCTCGGGTTCGATTCCCAGTCGGGACACCCTTTGTGTGAAATTTGTTCTTGTTACTTGGCTATTTGTCTTGTGTTTATGTTTGTCCATGCTATCTGCGACACGGGGAATTCTAGTGCAGGGTCTAGTCTAAACGTTTCTGTTTTATTTTACTTTTTCCATATCTGTGCGCATGTAATGTGCCTGGGGAGTCCCTGTGACACGTTATATGCTCACGAATATGTGTACATGCATGTGTAAAATTTGACGTGTCCAAATGATTTGACTTCAATGACTTGACTTGAGATATAAAGGAATAAATGAGTTTGACTTTTGGCTTTTTAATTTTCTACGAGTTTTTGACTTGCTGTTGTCAATTTGTTCTTATAATTAAGGAAAAAACATGTTAAGAAACAAAAATAATGCTTCAAATTAATTTATTATAACTTGTATAATTTTTTACATTTATTCACACAATCTTAAAATTATTTTCGTCCTTTTGAAAGATACAATATTAATATATTACAATATTAATATAAAAGATACAATATTAATAATATCGAATGATATAAATAATATAAATACTAATTTATAAGTATTGAAAAGGTTTAAAGTTACTTGACAATTATTATTACATGAACACTTTATAAAACTACTAGCGAACCGCCCCGGCTTCGCACGGTTAGTAAAGTATCAGTGTCGTATCAGAAACTACCCGTGCGAAGCCGGGGTGACTTGCTAGTGTATTATACATATAAACCTTCCTCTTGAATCACTCTATCTATTAAAAAAAACCGCATCAAAATCCGTTGCGTAGTTTTAAAGATTTAAGCATACATAGGGATATAGGGACAGAGAAAGCGACTTTGTTTTATACTATGTAGTGATTACAGTTGGACGAAATACTTTTACAGTTATCCTAAAATATAATACAAAAACACATTTAAATAATATCACTTGAAATATAAAAAAATACAATCAATATTTACAATGTTTTGTTACAAAAATCTTAATGAAAACTGGCACGATACATTATGGACTAAATTTTAGTAGTTTTTACAATAAATAATAATTTATTTGGTATCAAAAATGCTCAAATATCACTTTTTTGTGACTTACACTGATCAGGTCATGTAAAATCAAAGGTTAGAATTGACAATTTCAATAATTTTTTGATTATTAACGTCAGAAAACGGTTTCGTTTTTTTTTTTGTACGCATGTTATTTTGTAAAATTTGGGATACTGAACACTGAAGTGCTTCATTATTTATAAATTTGGAAAATTCTTTTTTTTATGCTTTCAAATTTCCCATAGAAAATTTCAATAGTTTGGTTCTTAAATTAAAATAACTGGAAAAATATTATTGTAAAAGCTCATTGCGTATTTTGCTTTCTTAACTGTTTAATTAACCGAAGTAATACCACAAGTATCTACATCACTTTAAAAGCCGTATCGATAGAACTGTAAGTGATTGCGCTATCATTATGTATTTTTCATATATTGTATAATATTAGTATTGTGATACATAGGCGATAATTCTAGCTAGACCTTGTACCAATTCTGCTGTTGTCGAAACAAACTAAAAGTAACGGACATCTCTTTCTGTTTCATAGTAAATTTTAGTCTAGTTTGTTGCCATTATAATCGACATTTGTACGTCGTTTTAAGGTATTTATTGTCTGATCAGTGTAAGCATAAAAAACCGAAAACTATCTAAAATTCTGTTCACATTTTTCAATTTGACTCAAAACTTTCCCAATCCGCTCGTGCAATATTTTTGCATTTTTTTCCGGCAGCGGCGGTAATACATCCCGTATCACCGCGTTGTTTTTCTCATGAAATATGCCACTTAATTTTACGCCGACAGATTGAGAATCATATAAAGTTCTCAAACTATTCACAGTTCTCTTCCTAAACACACACAAATTGTCCAACATCAAGCTATGATATACATTGTACTTCTTCAATAGTCTGTAGCCGTGAAGGAGACCCGATTCGTTGTCTAAAAACACCAGTAGACCACTGTCCATTTTCCTTGCCAAGTTATGTGCTGGACCATCCATAATGTTGATATTCCATTTATAATTGAACAGATTATTGACGATCCTATCTAAATTTGCAGTAAGGTAATCGAATATTATCAAATCAGACCATTGGGCAAGTTCTAATAGTTTATTCACAGTGTTTTTACTAAGTTTCATGTCTATGTGGTCAAAATTCTCCACTTGTTTCTCAGCCTTCACTTTTTTATTCTTGAGCTTATCAAGTAGAATCTGCTTCGGTGTGTCTGTTTTATTTTCCTTTTCAGCCATCTTTAATATATCATACTTATTCAAATGTCGATTTGAAGGTTTGAATATGTCGGGTATGGTAGCCGATTCGAGACTTGGAATGTACTGAGTCAGTACTACAGCTCTGTTAGTGTTCCATTGAGCTATAGCGATTTCGTTTGCTACGTTTCTCCACAGCGTATCCTTAATATCTACTACTTTAACAACTGACGGTGCTAAATTAGTAAGATTAAGAAGTCTTCCAACGTAAAAGCTGAATATTTCTCCTTGTATTTGATCTGTATTCTGTCTGTACCTAACGCAAGCTTGGATACCATCTCTGAAAGTGACCAATCTGTTTTGCATCCTTCCACAGCCATTCTCCATCTTCACTATTTCACTTTGCGTAACGTAACTTTCCCAAATTTCAGCTGTATTTTCTCCGTAGCCCTGTGGCATTGAGTTTTCCACCTCATTGCCCCAATATATGTTATTATATAACACAGTCATGTCATTAGGAACAAAAGATACATTCACTTTGGGAATAGTATGTCTGTGATGTGAATCTTTGTTATCTTTCAGAATATCTTTCATGTCATCCGTGAGACCTTTAGGATATACTTCTTTATCATATTTATTGTGCTCTCCGGTGAATGATACAGCTACGAATACATTCTGGTTTTTCTTAACATCAGTCTTGATTGAATTCATATTATGGAAATTTCTAATGTTATTATCATATTTATTTTCTATAGGTTTGGGATTTGATCCCATTAATATTATTCCAATTGATAATCCTAATATAAAACTAAGTATAACGCTGAGACAGCAATACGTATAGAGCCCGGAATCTCTCACTAAGCTCCTTTTGACTTCGTCTCTGTAGAAATTGTCGTATATCACATAGTTAGATTTCTTGCAAAATCTTTTCAGGTCGATCTGTGCCATTTTATCTTTATGTTTGGATTTGTCGACTTCTTGTATTGTTGGGATTCTGCTGTTTTTGATATCCACATGTAACCTTTCTTCTAGAGACTCCATATTGTTTTCTGTTATTCAGCGCCGGCCATTTTGGGTTCCTGTAACAAAAACAGAAATATGTTAAAAACAAAGTTCAAATATTTGAAAAGGGATAGTTGACTAAAACGCCCCTCATCCTTTATTGAAATTAAAGGAGAGAAAAGAAAGGGATGAAATTGAAATTTAATTTTTCGTTCTGAGGGTACATCCTACTAAAAAATAAAAATCCAATGGGCGAAGAAAAAAGTCAGAGGAAATCAAAATACGCAGTTTCGTTTACATGGATTATTTATTTCAGTTACTTTTATTTAAAAACTTTGAACTATTGAACCGATTTGTAAATTGAAAAATAATTTTCCAAGTACGTTGATATATGACGGAACTAAATGCACTGCTCCAATGAGAGAGAGCGAGGTTTCGGAGTAAACGATTATATCATCAATGTATACAAATTGTTGATTTTCTAAAACCGCTCGTCCGATATCGATAAAATTTAAATGTAAATATGCCCTTTGAAATAGAAAAAGTATTGTACTTTCTAAATCTTCGAATAATCGCGTAACATATATAAAAAAACAGTCGAACTGAGAACCTATTTTATTAAAGTCTTAAAAGTATAACTGAAAGCCAACCTCCTCTTTTGGAAGTCGGTTAAAATTACAATAGAAGACGCGTAACTACAATCTCGGATCCAGTTTCGACCGTTACTACGAGATCCTCGCGCGCTTTTTACGCGCTAGCGCCGTATTCGCTGAGAATGCGACCGGCCCTGTGGCATTACCACGCTAGATCAAAGCGTGTAAATTACAGCAGTCAAATAAATAAAACATAATTAAAGATATGTTAATCAGCGTGAGAGCGAACACATAATAACATTAATTATTACTGATATAGACCTCTAATGCCTCATTTCCGCTCCAAAGTGCATTAAATAACAACTTAATAAAAGATTTGGTTTATAAAATATGTTTTTTGTACGTAATAAAATGGGACGTGTTGACTGTTTACGGGTAAGTGGTTACCGCCGCCCGTGAACAGCATACTCAGGTCCTAACGAAGCATGAGAAGACCCAAGTCGCATCGTCCTGTACCGTCACCTTGAAACGGAGATGTAATGTTTCCTGCACCTGTAATTTCACCAAACTCAAACTCTTATTCCTTCAGATCTCAAGTATCGTTTGGACACGTCAAATCTTACACACACAAGTAAACATATTCGTGAGCATTCGTGTCACAGGAACTCCCTGCACATTACATGCACACAGATATGTCAAATTACAGTCAGTCATGTTTTATCTAGTCTTGTGTGTTAAGTTTATGTTCCACCGGCACCCACACCCTCCCACTGAAACTATAGCAATGCGAATGCGTTTTATGTTGGTGACAGAAAGCGTGGGTATCGCCGACTTTCAATCCAAAGATTGCAGGATCAAAACCATATGTCAAGGACCACTAAGCCAAGGAGCTGTATTAGGGGGATTATTTTTTGGGCAGCCCTAATGAGCGGTCATTGACCGCGCTCATCTGCCCCACACACACGCATAAATATGTACCTACGATCAAGAGACATTCTTATAAATTAGGCGATACCCTATCCGAGGGGATATTAGGGGGAAGATGATAATAAATAAATAATAAATAAACGTTTACACACTCATACCTCTGCACTAGGATTCCCTGTATCGCAGATGGCATGGACAAACACAGAAACACAAGACAAACACCCAAGACCCGAGAACAAACTTCATGCTCACCACACAAAGTGTGCCCCGGCCGGGAATCGAACCCGGGACCCCTCGCTTCGAAGGCAGGGCTACTACCAACTAAGCCACGGAGCCACCATGATTAAGGTGAAAAACTCATTGTTTCACGTCTGAGTTTGAACTAGTTCATTTGGATCGAAAGTTGACTTCTGTACCGCTGGGCCACGACGCTCTCTGTATTTATTATAACAGCAGTCATATTTTGACTGCGCCGCCATCTTGGAATTATTGTTTTCTAAAGAACGTGGATATTTTGACAGTGTACTTGATGATTAAGTACAATGACAAGCCGTTTCTGTTGAAGGTTACACGAATAACGAATGGTAGAGAACGGCACAAGATAACATAAGCTGCGAGCGATGAGGAAATATTTCTTTAACTATAAGATCTTTTTGAATCGATATTTTCGAGACGTATCATCCCCGTCTCGGGTGATGGACGCAGCAGGATGAATGCGACTCAGTAAAGATTTGGATCTCATACTGAGTCGCACGCATTACTGTTGTCATGGGCGAGGGTCACCACTTACCATCAGGTGGGCCCTCAGCTCGTTCCGACACTCATTCACATAAAAAAAAAGAATATTCTTTTTTGAATATTTTTCAAGTTTCTATAGTCTTCTGGCTAATATTCTAGGGCACAATCGTGATTTTTAAATCAATAGCATTAATTTACCTTATTACTTGAAACGAGCATTTCTTGTACCGTACCAGCCTCTAATGTTCCCACTGCAGGGACACCGGCCTACTCTCAATAATTGAGAGTGGATGGGCTCTGATCTATCACGGGAGTCCAATCCGGATTGGTAGATGTCACATGTCGTTGAATTTTTGGTTCTAAGACATGCCGGTTTCCTCACGATGTTTTCCGTCACCGTTTTGAGAACGTGGTATTGCGCACATAAATTTTTTGTGTTCTGACATGGTTTTGCTATTTAAGTTCATCTGTATAGTTTTATTACGTGTAAAAAAGAGTGTAAAATATTATTTTTTTAGGAAAAGAAACAATATTTTACACAATAAAAAATGAGCGAAGCTCGGTCGCCCTACTTGGGCAAGCGAGCTTCGCTCGTTTTTTATTATAACACGTCAAATTAATAAATATCAATTATTAATATTCATTGACATTTCACCCAAGATACATAGCTTTATGGGAACCAGATTAAAGGTCGTATTCACGTCAAAATTCGTGGATTAAAGTAGGTATATCCATTTTTAAATCCGCTCGTAGAAATGTTATTTCTGGGATCGCATTGCATCGAATGATCGTTCGCCAGCATTCGTTTGCGATATCCACAACATAACTCCCAAGAGAAAGTTGACCAAAGCAAGGGGATACTTGAGTAGAGTCAACATCAGCTGGAGAGGTGATGAATCAATGTTTTCATTATATTTTTACCAGCTCATTGCAACCAGAAGCTTATAGTCAAAGACAAAATGTTTTAATTCCATTGAAACCTCAAAAACTAATTGAAAACGTCTTTTTTTTATAAAATATACTTACAACATCATTTTTTTTACTAAGTTTAGTATAACCACACTTCACTACATAGTATAAAACAAAGTCGCTTTTTCTGTCCCTATATCCCTATGTATGCTTAAATCTTTAAAAATACGCAACGGATTTTTTTAATAGGTAGAGTGATTCAAGAGGAAGGTTTATATGTATAATACACTAGCAACTCACCCCGGCTTCGCACGGGTAGTTTCTGATACGACACGGATGCTTTATTAACCGTGCGAAGCCGGGGCGGGTCGCTAGTATGTTATAAAGTCGAAATTCCAGAAATGTATTCTGGATACATCTAACTTTTATATATTTTTGTAAACCATTTATAACAACCTGTATTTCGATACCTCGATCGATAGATTTTGAGGATTTTTTTTACTACATAATATGGCGCCAACCATCGGCCATTTTGAAATAGTGTTATTTCAAAATGGCCGATGGTTGGCGCCATATTATGTAGTATCACAATTACGTCAAATCTAACGATACCTCTCAAACTAAAATCGATCGACCCGTTTATGCTACAGAACGTGCCAAAGAAATATACATACATACACTAGAAAACATTACCCTCCAATAACAGACGGATATTTTTAGATAGATAACACTTTATTGCACACCAAAAGACAACAATAGCTTAAAACTAGAAATCTTAAATATAAAAAAAAGGTGACACAATGGGCGGTCTTATCGCTATTAAGCGATCTCTTACAGACAACCTTTGGATGGACAAGAAGTATTAGAAATGAGAAGGGGCATTGGTGCATCTATATAAAATCATATTGAATTTGAAATATAATTTAAATAATATACTTACCCAGGAATAAAACTAGTTTTTATATATGGAATCCAGCAACAAAGCTCGCATGACCTCCAAATCATTACCAGTTCTTGGTACCCCCTATCGCCCACGCATTCAATTGAAGGTTCTAGAACATGCAGATTACATGAGCTTATTGAAGGACGCCGGCGAAGGTAATAAGGAACGATAAGCTTCGGCGCAAACGATTTTAATCGCCCCAACAATAGTCGGCGAAGGCAGAACATGGTCTATAAAACCATAATAGTCTATAAAATCGGCCGAGTCGAACGCAAATCAAGAAACAATGCGAAAATTATCTGTTGCAAAATGAAAGCCGGCTATAGCAGTTTTGGACATGTACTTTTAATTCGCGTTTCACTGGACTCGTTTTTTATTGTCAAAATCTAATTACTCTCTCTAATTAATTAATTAAATCTTTATTCTGCTGCTATTATGATATTACTAGCTGCGATAATCCTGTGTTAATCTAGGATATAAGCTATCCTGGTACCAAATTTCATTTCATTTGTAAGATATAAGATATATGTGAGATGTAATATTATGATTTAGGACCCCTAATGGAAGAGCAAAACGTTCTAATACAAGTATTTTATATTTAAACTAGCGACCCGCCCTGGCTCCGCACGGTTAGTAAAGCATCAGTGTCGTATCAGAAACTACCGAAAGCCGGGATGACTTGCTAGTGTATTATACATATAAACCTTCCTCTTGAATCACTCTATCTATTAAAACCGCATCAAAATCCGTTGCGTAGTTTTAAAGATTTAAGCATACATTGGGATATAGGGACAGAGAAAGCGACTTTGTTTTATACTATTATATGTAGTGAAGATGGTTTTCAAAAACCTCCTACTACATATTAAAGCTCTGATTGCATATTTTTTATTTCAGTGGGTAATTTACCAACATAATATTTTCGGTTAAAAAAGTTATATTACAATTTTTATTATCGACTCCAACAATACAAACTGTCATATTTATTTGTATAGATCTAGATATATCCAACACCGCGGGGCGCAACTAGTTCACTCATAAACAGAATTATTATAATAATGTTTGCAATGAAGAAAAACAAGTTCGTTGAATGAATTATCATTCAAAATGGCACGCGCTTTAAACAAACATCTCGTTTGCCTACAAAACTAATTTTGAAAAAGAAACAAAAATTGTGAGATGCGTGACCCTATCATTAGTTTTATAAGGTAGTGAGTAGGGTTGTCACGGGTCCTAAAAGCCGGAATATTTTGGCGCTTGGTTTTTTAACCGACTTTATAAAGGAGGAGGTTCATGTTCCATTGTTTAGATATATATTTTTTTATGTACCGATTTCTTCGCCATTTATCCAACGACTTTGAAAATTCTTTTTTTATTTGCAAGCTTTCAGGTTGGTTCCGTAGAATTTTTATCATAATTGGTTCAATAGTTTGGGTTTTTTTAGAAGGAACAAGTAAGTTAAAAACTTACTAAAGAAAAGAAATTTTAAAAGTAACAGTAGATTAACAATTAGTATAGATTTACGAGATAATTTATTAAAAAAACGTTCTTTTTTGTAAAAGATATATTTTTACAAGACATAGAATCATACACTTAAAGCAGGTAGTAGATAAAGTTAAAAAACAAACCCTTATCTAAACAATTTCATCAAAATCCTTAGAGTTTCGGAGATACGCGAATAAATCTTAATATATATAAATCTCGTGTCACAATGTTTGTCCTCAATGGACTCCTAAACCACTTAACCGATTATAATAAAATTCGCACACCATGTGCAGTTCGATCCAACTTGAGAGATAGGATAGTTTAAATCTCAAATTATAGTCGCAATTTTAATTTATTGCAAATTATAATATCGTATGACAAAAACGTTAGCCACAGCAACGCGTGGCCCGGTCAGCTAGTAAATATATTATATATACAAGAATTGCTCTGAATTGTTTAAAGTAATGTAAGTAGCTGGTTAACCCAGCTTCGCTAACTTTTTTTTATTTTATCTAAAACAGTAGATTGCCAATCAAGTACCACAGAAATTAACCAGATGGCACTGTATTAAATTTTCAGCATAGTTCATTACAAAACTTTGATTTTTCGTATAAATATGCATTTTTACAAGATAAAGTTAAACAGAAAAACCATATCTAAACAAAACATAAATAAATAAATTTAAAACAATAGCTTGTTTAAAGTAATAAGATTAAAATAATAAGATACAATAAATAATATTATATTTGTTTTTATTATAATATTTAAGTGCCGTACCGGTTCGAAGACCCGCTACGACCCTACAACGGGCGGTAGGCGGGTCTTACAATGTAATTACTATGGTCGAACTCAGCGCTAATTGATAGATTAGTGGGTAGCTTACCGAATAATTGAGGGTTGTAGTAAACCGGTGGATTTTAACAACTGTATCACTTTAAATTATACAAAACATAAATTGATTCTACCTGTATAATAGACTTTGAAACCATCCATTTGCCGCAAACCGGCTTCAATGCGAAGATGGTTTTAGACCACTAAAACAATGCATTAGGCAAAAAATTTCTTTTTTTAACGTAGCACGCGCTGTCTTATACGCAATATTATATATTTGTTTTATGAAACCTAACAAACGTATCGGGACGAGCATACGGCTATCTGATGTGAAGTGGTTGCCACCGCCCTTAAATAACAAAAAAAAAAATAAAAAAAAATACATCGCTAACATACTCATACCTCTGTACTCGGGTCCCGGGTTCGATTGCCGGCCGGGACACACTTTGTGTGGTGAGCATGAAGTTTGTTCTCGGGTCTTGGGTTTTTGTCTTGTGTTTCTGTGTTTGTTCATGCCATCTGCGACACAGGGAATCCTCAGGGGTATGAGTGTGTTAACGTTATCTAGTTCCCATAGTACATTATGTGCTATATTTATTATTTGTTTATTAATCCGGACAGGCATTTCATCACTCTCGCCTGTTGAGAGTATGCCTGGTCGCTACCGTGAGAACATCATAGGCATATAGGCGAACGTAAGGTTTACTTGACTTGTATGTACAAATATCGTTACAGTTGAAGCCATATCATACAAATATTAAAATGCGATGTTTGTATGTATGTATGTTTGTTAATCCTTCACGCCTCAACGGGTGAACGGATTCGTATGAAATTTATGAAGGTAAATAAATAAATAAACGTTTACACTCTCATACCTCTGCACTAGGATTCCCTGTGTCGCAGATGGCATGGACAAACACAGAAACACAAGACACACACCCAAGACCCGAGAACAAACTTCATGCTCACCACACAAAATGTGCCCCGACCGGGAATCGAACCCGGGACCCCTCGCTTCGAAGGCAGGGCTACTACCAAACTAAGCCACGGAGCCGGAGGTAGCTCATACATACCCTGGATTAACACGTAAGCTACTTTATCTTCAAAATAGAAGTAGTTTTTTTAATGTTACCAAAAGTGACGGGACGAGCTGAAAGCCCACTTAATGTTATGTGGTTACCTCCGCCCGTAACAATAGGAATACGCATATGATTTCACCGGCACCCACACCCTTCCAGCGGAACACAGTAATGCGTGCGCCACTGCTTGGAGGCAGATTACCGGACTTCTCCGGGCGACCTTAGCACAAGTTCTGCTGCTACTTTCTGTTGCTTTAGCACCACCCAGGGGGTACGTGTAGGGGTACTAATAAAAAACATCTGTGATTTCCCGTCGTCTCATATTGCCTTTTTGACTGCGGTTAACGCTGCGGGGCAAAACTAGTCTACACTAATATTATAAAGAGGAAAGATTTGTACCCATGTTTGTATGTTTGTAATGAATAGGCTCAAAAAGTACTGGGCCGCTTTAAAAAATTCTTTCACCAATAGAATGCTACATTCTTCCAATTTGACATAGGCTACATTTCATTTTGAAAAGAATTAGGGATCCTTGGTAAAATTTGAACAATGAAACCGAAGGTGTAGAAAAATGAGTCTTAAAATGTCTTTCGTCGAATGCGCTGCCGAAACTATTAGCGATAGAACAAAATAATGTACAACAATATTGAAGAACATCATAATGTAAACTCCGCGGTAGCATATGTCCAACTATTGTAGTTATGTCACTATCCCGTGCGAAGCCGGGACGGGCTGCTAGTATGATATAATTCGCGATGGTAGCTTGAGCTGAGGTAATATATCTGCCAGCTTAGCTCCAGTGGGTGGACAGGCGATGCAGACTCAATATATTTACAATATTGTAGTCTGTGGAATTAAATTTAAGGTATTGCAAAATTGGCGCCATTGAGGCGCTAGGATCTGACAGAATTAGAGCCAAAACTTATTATGTATTGAAATGAAAAAGTTAATTCATTTTTTTTTATGTGTATGCGTGACGGAACGAGCTGAGGGCCCACCTGATGGTAAGTGACCCTCGCCCATGACAACAGCAATGCGTGCGACTCAGTATGAGATCCAAATCTATACTGAGTCGCATTCATCCTGCTGCGTCCGTCACCCGAGACGAGGATGATTCTCATACGCATGTGATTTCACCGGCACCCACACCCTTCCACCAGAACACAGCAATGCGAGCACTACTGCTTGGCGGCAGATTCCAGATGTGGTGGCAGTAGCTCTCCGGACAAACTTGGCACAAGTTCTACTGCTACTTGTTGTTGCTCTTTTAGCACCACCCAGGGGATACGTGTAGTGAATCAAAGGGTACCCTACGGAACTACGGACGCGAGCAACTGGACCCCCCAAAATACATGATTGAATACATATTGATTGATATTGAATACATCAGTTCAGTTCAGTGTATATTTAGTTTTGTATTGTATTTTTTTTTTATTGTATTCTGCGTTGATAGCTGCGACAAAGCCATTTGTTATTATTGTTATTATCCGAACTCTTTTGTTCCTTTTAAACTAATGGATTCGTCTCATTTGCTACTGAAAATAATTACGGGGACATATATATAAAAAATATTACCTATTTTGGTGACTGTCTGTATGTAATGCAGAGCAGTCGGTTAAACAAAGAGCTCACGACGATCAGTATCTGACCTCAACTCATCTCATATCAATGGATCTCTTCATAAGAGTAGTAATCTATACTATAATATTATAAAGCTGCAAAATTTGTTTGTTTGTTTGTTTGAACGCGCTAATCTCTGGAACTACTGGTCCGATTTGAATGATTCTTTCAGTGTTGGGTAGTCCATTTATCGAGGAAGGCTATAGGCTATGTTTTTTTTTTCAAAATTAGGGTTCCGTAAGTAAATTGCTATTTTGTAACACAAGGTGTAAAATCGAAAACCTATTATTGCGTGTGCTGCAAAAACTATTGACAATAGAACAAAATGATGTACTACGGGTTTGTAGATCCCATTAAGACCTACAAAAAAGTCCGCGAGAACATATATCTAGCTATCATGGTTTTATCACAATAACCGATTTTGTGTATCAAATTTGTACACCGTGTGCAGTTTGATCCAACTTGAAAGATGGATAGCTCACATCTAAATTTATGATCGCAATATTATTTTATTGCAAATTATAATATCGTATGACAAAAACGTTAGCCACAGCAACGCGTGGCCCGGTCAGCTAGTTAATAATATTAAACGTAAACGTTTACACACTCATACCTCTGCACTAGGATTCCCTGTCGCAGATGGCATGGTCAAACACAGAAACAGAAGACAAACACCCAAGACCCGAGAACAAACTTCATGCTCACCACACAAAGTGTGCCGAATTGAACCCGGGACCCCTCGCTTCGAAGGCAGGGCTACTACCAACTAAGCCACGGAGCCGTCGTTGAGGGTAAATATTGCACCGTCTGTACCCTCTGGGTCCATTCACGGATCCCCCAGAGCCTGGAGGAGATCTGATCTGAATTACTAAATACATAGTATAAAACAAAGTCGCTTTCTCTGTCCCTATATCCCTATGTATGCTTAAATCTTTAAAACTACGCAACGGATTTTGATGCGGTTTTTTTAATAGATAGAGTGATTCAAGAGGAATGTTTATACGTATAATACACTAGCAAGTCACCCCGGCTTCGCACGGGTAGTTTCTGATACGACACTGATGCGTTACTAACCGTGCGAAGCCGGGGCTATACCCGTCCCTGATAAAAGCATCCGGACGTATGAACGTTTTGTTCATACTCAAGTATGGCTCTACATATAATTACCCCTCCAAGCTCATATCTATCGATCTATGATCGGCTTTCGTTAGCGGGGTCAGACTTTATCGATGTGGATAAGGTTAAGCAACATTAACTACAATCACTTCGTGGATGGGTTACCGTGAACGGCATTTACAATAATTTGATTAACAGATCGTATAATTGGAATTTAAGAAAATCCCGAGCGAAATTAAATTACTGTCAATAAATAAATTTAAAACTGTCATCAAACGTAAACTTGTCGCAAAAGCTTACTATAAAATATCAGATTACCTAGATGACAAAAAGGCTTGGGAATGAATTTGCTCCACTCTAGACGCAGGACCATATTCGCGAATATGTAGTACTGTCTCCGAGGGGTTTCTTGTCTGTTTCTTCCCCTCGGGTTGGTCGGTTAGGGTTGGAACAGACGTAAACTTAACAAATAAGATAAGCTTAAACATGAAAACTGACTGTAATTTGACATATCTGTGTGCATGTAATGTGCCTGGGAGTTCCTGTGACACGTTATATGCTCACGAATATGTGTACATGCATGTGTAAAATTTGTCGTGTCCAAATGATACTTGAGATCTAAAGGAATAAATGAGTTTGACTTTGACTTTGGAAGTGAGTAAGATAGTGTAGACGGGTAGGTATGGGTGTAGAATACTTCGGACAAGATACCTACAATCCTACAGTCTTGGGTGACGAGTGCAACAGGGTGCGACTTGAGCCATACATACAGGTCGGATAGAGTTAGAACAAGTGCTAAAGTTTGTAATTAGAACGCATTATCTTGTAGTAAATATTTTTTTAAAATGTGACGATTCCAACATTCATTTTTAGAATTCCACGTAAATAAATAAATTGTAAAAGTATTTTACTTTGACTTTGTTATAGGCGGAGGTAACCACTTAACATCAGTTGGGCCGTCAGCTCGTTCCACCAATACTATAGCAACAATAAAAAAGCAAAAATTCATTTTTCTTTTGTTATAAAGCGTAAAGGTATGTTGCAGGCTATTTTTATCAAAAAATGTCAGCTTGTTTTAACAATCTACCAAGTGGATACAAGAAAAAGTTGCGGCGGCAACATTGTGATAGCGGGGTTAAACGGGCAACTTTTATTGCTCAACTCATGGCAATGAGCCGTTGGCCTTCGGCTTTAAAACTCAGAGCAGAGTTGGCCACTTACACGAAAGAAGGAGAATGGCAAGGAGCGTTGCCCAGGGGTACAGACGCAATATGATATATATCCCCTCGGGTTGGTCAGTTAGGGTTGGAACAGACATAAACTTAACAAATAAGATTAGCTTAAACATGAAAACTGACTGTAATTTGACATATCTGTGTGCATATAAGGAGCTCCTGTGACACGTTACATGCTCACGAATATGTTTACTTGTGTGTGTAAAATTTGACGTGTCCAAACGATACTTGAGATGTAAAGGAATAAATATAATAAGAGTTATTGAGCAACTTTTGTAGCAATTATTGAAATTGCTACAAAAGTTGCTCGTGTGAATTATGCTGGAGGAACGTAGAAATTAATTTTACAAACTAGTTAACCTCGAAACGTCTTTAGCAAAAGATGATTAAATTATAAATAAAAATGAAATGCCGTTCGCTGGTGCATCAGTTGAGAAAAGCTGAATACGTTTATTTTCAACTAGCAGCCCGTCCCGGCTTCGCACAGGGTATTGACATAACTACAATATATGCTACCGCGGAGTTTTTTGTAGACATTATGATGTTCTTCAATATTGTTGTACATTATTTTGTTCTATCGCTAATAGTTTCGGCAGCGCATTCGACGAAAGACATTTTAAGACTCATTTTTCTACACCTTCGGTTACATTGTTCAAATTTTACCAAGGATCCCTAATTTTTTTCAAAATGAAATGTAGCCTATGTCAAATTCGAAGAATGTAGCATTCTATTGGTGAAAGAATTTTTTAAATCGGCCCAGTACTTTTTGAGCCTATTCATTACAAACATACAAACATAGGTACAAATCTTTCCTCTTTATAATATTAGTGTAGATAGAACCCAGAGGTTATCAATACGGGTATATTTTGTTTGAAATGTTTGTTTTCTGTTTTCTCCGTCATTTACGAACCGATTTTGAAAATTATTTTTTTTATTTTAAATAAAAATATATGTTCCAGATTGGTCCCATTTTTTTATCAAAATAGTTTATATAGTTTAGTTGTTAAATCATAATAAATAAATAATATTACTAGCTACGCCCCGTGTTACTCGCGGTTTCCGAGAATTATCTGCTGAAAGGTAAATATAAACATTTAAACATTTACACACTCATACCTCTGCACTAGGATTCCCTGTGTCGCAGATGGCATGGACAAACACAGAAACACAAGACAAACACCCAAGACCCGAGAACAGACTTTTATGCTCACCACACAAATTGTGCCCCGGCCGGGAATCGAACCCGGGACCCCTCGCTTCGAAGGCAGGGCAACTACCAACTAAGCCACGGAGCCGTCATATATGGATTAATATATCTTATTACTTTAAAGTAGCAATTCTTGTATGGTTATTAATTTATTTTTCTTATCTAGGAAAAAGATCTAACGATTTGGACATTTGTGGTTAGATAGGGTTTTGCTGTATAATTGTATGTCTTATAAAAACGCATATTTTACAATAATAAAAAGAAGTTTTTGAAGTACACTGCTGATAATTGAATACAGCGCCATCTTGTCAATTTTTACGGTACTAGATTGGTAATAAATCTACTGTTAATTAAATGTTTTATAATTTCAGATAAAACACGATTATACATATACGTATAAGACGGTGGAAGATGGCTCAGGACCGTTTAACCTGGGAAGCTGTGGGGCAGGCCTTTGTCAGTGGACGTTTGTCATCTGAAATGGTGATGATGATACATATACGATTAACAAAGCTTGTTCACCCAGGTACTATAGGCATATTTTTCATGAAAATACTCAAAAATCAGAAGCGAAAATACTACAAAACTACAGATGTTTCGTTCCAAAACATTGTAACTGACATGTCGCATGCCTATATACATATCAAATGCCAAATGAACTGGAAACCAAAGGAACAACACAAAATCAACCCTACACACAACAACGAAAGGCCGCGAGTCGTTCAACACTACCCGCATTTTTTTCGTTCCCAAACCAATCCGTGTTCTTGCCAACGAAATTAAATCTCTATTCTTGTACATCAAGGTTGGTTATCAACTGTCGGGGGTAATACGTCAAGTGTGATCGATTGAGAGGTGTATTTTTTTCTTTTTAAAGCGACATATGACATTAATGTATAGGTTTTTTTATTTCGTTCATGATGGATACGGTTCTGACGTCAAATATAAAGAATTTCAAAATGGCGTTGAGTCAGTTGTGATAACTTGCAATAACTAAGGATAGATTTTATGTTAGATAAACTGGCCCTGAAACTGAAATCAGTCTACGGACCCTGGGAAAGCTAGTTCTTTGAGTGGTACTGCGCGTCCGTTGGTGTATCCTCAGTGTACACGTGTCCCCCGGGCGGTGGGGACACAGCAAGGACACAGCAGTAGCAGTAGAACTTGTACCACCGCTAAGCAGTGGTGCACTCTCATTGCGGACCTCGATGGCAAGAAGGACCGGTGGAATTACAGGCGCATGGTTATGGACATATAAAAATGGCAGGGGGATACTTGGGTCGGGCAGGATCAAAGTCGTTAGTTGGGGGTAGATGACTCTGTGTGAAATGTCCAAGAATATGTATTTATTAATTACTAGTTGATTCATAATTTGAAAACGACATGGGGGCTAAAATACCGTACACAAATGTACATTAAGTTTTTCTAGATTTTCGACGTTTCCCGTGAATTTTCCAAAGAAATTATATCATACAAACCTCGTCCTGACTATTACGAAGACGACGAAATAGAAATCACCCAAATCCGTGATGCCGTTTTCGAATTTTAGCGAGACTAACGAACAGCAATTGATTTTTATAATATAGACTACTTCTGGAATAAAATCTATCTATAGCCGTTTTAGGAATACAACTAAGATTACCTGTGTTCCACCCACCCAAGTGGTCTTGCGCTATCGATTTTAAGTGGTTACCGCCACTCATAACAACAGATTCCTACCCAGAATAATTTGGATCTTAGACTGAGTTATATTCCTGCTGCGTCCATCACCCGAGACAGAGAGGTAATGTGTCATGCGCCAGTGATTTCACCGGCACCCACACCCTTCCGCCGGAACACATAAGACATGAGAACAAACGCGGCAACCCGACAAAATGTCCGCCTCCATTAAGCTAGTTTGAACTTCTCATGTAACCATAGCAACGAGTCATTAATATTTGTGACGTGAGTTCATTAGCGGAAGGTGTAATTCTCTCTGTTGGTATATTATGATGCCTGCGACACAGATTATAGCATAACTCAGTACTTAGTTAGTGATCGTAAAGTTCCTTTAA
Organism: Aplocera efformata; assembly: GCA_921293045.1. NCBI lineage: Eukaryota > Metazoa > Arthropoda > Insecta > Lepidoptera > Geometridae > Aplocera > Aplocera efformata. The sequence goes on along the minus strand of OV121067.1, from coordinate 4,567,585 downwards.
CAATGGTAATCCGATCCAACCCTATCGCATTGCTGTAGACAGCTCATGAGAGCATCACTGGCACAATTGAGGGGCCGGTGAACAAGACCAGACTTGTTTCAACTTGTTTGGACTTGTCCGGGTAAGTTCACTATGACCCCAAAGCATCCGTCTGCAACGGTGCAGAAGGCATAGCTACCACCGAGTTATAAGACTAGTCAATATAATAATTAAACTATTAAGAATTAATTTAGTCAAAAAGTCAAAAATCTTGATTTCCGTTTAACGTCAATTTCTCAATTATCGAGAGTAGGCCGGTAGGTAGTCTGCAGTGGGAACATTAGAGGCTGATACGGAACACCCAGACTCAACACAAATCCTACTAATATTATAAACGCGAATGTTTGTAAGTATGGATGGATGTTTGTTACTCAATCACGCCAGAACGGCTGAACGGACCTGGATGAAATTTGGCACAGAGATAGATTATAGTCTGGAATAGCACATAGGCTACGTTTTATCCCGGAAAAATGTACGGTTCCCGTAGGAAGTCCAAAAGCGGATAACATCTTATATTTTACTAGCAGCCCGTCCCAGCTTCGCACGGGGTAGTGACATAACTACAATAGTTGGACATATGCTACCGCGAAGTTTTTTGTAGACATTATGATGTTCTTCAATATTGTTGTACATTATTTTGTTCTATCGCTAATAGTTTCGGCAGCGCATTCGACGAAAGACATTATAAGACTCATTTTTCTACACCTTCGGTTACATTGTTCAAATTTTACCAAGGATCCCTAATTTTTTTCAAAATGAAATGTAGCCTATGTCAAATTGGAACAATGTAGCATTCTATTGGTGAAAGAATTTTTTAAATCGGCCCAGTACTTTTTGAGCCTATTCATTACAAACATACAAACATAGGTACAAATCTCTCCTCTTTATAATATTAGTGTAGATATGGGTGGCCTTAAATGAGCCAGCTCTTACCGATGAGCTGTGGCGGACCGGTGGTGCGGTGGTCAATCTAGTGGTCGCGCGTTTTGTCTCGAAACCTCACGAGTGTCAGTGTTTGCAAATATTCTTTATTCTTCCCTTTTTATGATATCTATGACAAGCTGCCATTCAAATACCACGCCATTAAACTACGTGTAGTTTTAGTAGCAGTAGAACTTGTGCCAGGTTCGTCCGGAGAGGTACTGCCAATACACCTGGAATCTGCCGCCAAGCAGTAGTGCTCGCATTATTGTTTTCCGGTGGAAGGGTGTGGATGCCGGTGAAATCACATGCGCATGAGACGTATCATCCCCCTCTCGGGTGATGGACGCAGCAGGATGAATGGGACTCAGTGTAAGACCCAAATCCTATACTGAGTCGCATTACTGTTGTCATGGGCGGGGGTCGCCACTTACCACCAGGAGGGCCCACAGGTCGTTCAGTCACATTTTTAGATTAAAAAAAAAATGTTTATTGCTGTAAAAATGCAGATTGTGGCCTGATGTTAAGTGGTGACCACCACCCAATTACGACTGAGGTCTCCCCTAAGATGATAAGACCTTCCCAAACTATAGCATAATCCTAACTAATATTATAAATGCGTAAGTTTGTGTATTGTGTGTGTTTGTTACTCATTCACGCTCAAACGGCTCAACGGTTCAATGTAATTCAATAATATTAGGAGTACAAATAAGATTCCGCCGTTTTATTGTAGATGGCGCGGCACGGAGTTTCGATTAGCTTTCGCAGATGATAACCGGCTTAAAAAATAGTTTGGACATTCAAGAACAACATAACCTATTAATATCATTGATTTTATATTGGTAAAATATAATTTTTATAAGTTGAAAATGTCAAAATTTGAGCCAAGTAAGCGTCATTTGCGGGAAATATTAGTTTACTTCTTTAATTTAAAGAAATCTGCTGCTGAGGCGCATCGATTGCTCGTAGAAGCATATGGTGAGGTTGCTTTGAGTGAGAGAACGTGTCGAGAGTGGTTTCAAAAGTTTAAAAATGGTGATTTCGACGTAGAAGACAAAGATCGCAGTGGAAGGCCAAAAATTTACGAGGATGCAGAATTGGAGGGATTATTGGAGGAAGATTCATCTCAAACACAAAAAGAACTTGCTCTAACATTAGAAGTCACTCAGCAAGCAGTCTCACATCGTTTAAAATCATTAGGAATGATTCATAAACAAGGACATTGGGTTCCGTACGAATTAAAGCCGAGAGATATTGAACGCCGATTATGCTTAAGTGAAATGCTGCTAGCTAGACATAAAAAAAGGGTTTTTTACATCGTATCATAACTGGTGATGAGAAGTGGATACATTATGACAATCCAAAAAGAAGAAAATCATGGGGATTACCTGGCCACGCGTCAACATCAACAGCAAAACCGAATATTCACGGAAAAAAACTTATGCTGTGTATTTGGTGGGATCAGCTAGGTGTAGTGTATTATGAGTTGCTTAATCCGAGCGAAACAATTACTGGAGCCCTCTATCGAACACAATTGATGAGATTGAGCCGAGCTCTGAAGGAAAAACGCCCTCAATACTATTCTAGACACGAAAAAATTATTCTTCTGCATGACAATGCTCGTCCACATGTTGCGGCTCCCGTGAAAAAGTACTTGGAAACACTTGATTGGGAAGTGTTACCCCACCCGCCGTATTCACCAGACATTGCACCGTCCGATTATCACCTGTTCCGGTCCGTAGCACATGCTCTGACGGCGCAGCGGTTCACATCTTATGAGGATACAAAAAATTGGGTTGATTCGTGGATAACCTCAAAAGACAAGGAGTTCTTCAGACGTGGGATTCGAATGCTGCCTAAGAGATGGGAAAAAGTGGTTGCAAGTGATGGGCAATATTTTGAATAAATTTATATTACCGTTCTTCTATTATACAATAAATATTTAATTTGTGTTAAAAAACGGCGGAAACTTATTTGTAATCCTAATAGAAAGAAAGTAAAGAGACATTTATTCACACAGGCTGTACACAAAAATAAAAAAAATAAAAAAAATAGGCAAAAAAAAAAAGCATGAAATATATAATCTGTGGAACGCTGTCACATATACATAATGAATGACGATAAAATATTAAAAGATCAATTATATCAACCGAATCAAGATTGAACTTTAATCTTGATAGCATTTAAACTGAAAGATGCCTTTCTCAATGATAATACAATAATAATTGGTGATAAATCGGAGGAAGTGGGAAAAACATAATTAAGTTAACATAATTAATAACTTTACTTATAAATGATACAATCCGAAACGGGCTTTCAAATTTGTCGCTCTGCTTTATATTACTTGGATCACATAAATAAATTAGAAATAATAAGGTAGAATACACAGGCCATACGATGCACGAAATAAAAAAAGTTGTCTATGGATGACCGTCCGGGTGTTTCAAGATTAAAATGTGTGTCAAAAGTCAAAATATGTGACAGAACTTTCGGTTATGTTAAAGTTATTTAACAATAATTTATGTTAATACTGCAATGGTTCCTGTCCCAGCAGGGACTCTAAAGTTGTATATCTTGTAACAAAGACGTATTCTACCAATGTCATCCTTAGTCACCAAAAAATACGGTTGAATACTCAACTTTTCGTTGCCGAATAGAATTGTTTCCAAGATGGCAGATGATGTCACCTTTGTAGGTTAGAAAATAAAGGTTGTTTTACAGTGTTTTGGTAGTAGCATCATTTGTCGCTCTAACAGCCGGTAACAAGAAATGGTATGCACAATATCTCATATACTTTAGTGGATGGCTATCGAGGGTAACTTACAAGGAAGTATTTTGTTTGGAATTAGTAAACAATGTAACCGAATTCTGAGTCTATGGCCTCTCTATCTATTCTTCCAAAGGTATTTTTGTTTAAAGCGTTTGGGAGCGGTAACTGCATTTACTTGTGACTTACTAATTTGTAGTATTCTCAATGACAGATGCAGGACATAGGACATAAAGTTTTTTTTATCTTTTGAAATATGGGCCTTTCTTAAATACTAAATTAAGAAGTCTTCTTAGTAAAGTGAAGTTTTTAATTATTAAATAATGAGTAAACCTTTATGATCAGATTTACCTAACGATCATGATGGTTCGCTCTAATTAATTGTCCATAACAATTATAATATTCATAACAAATGTAGAGGTGAGGTAATAATGATAAATAATGTCATTTATGCCGTTTTCCATGACAATTTGCATTATGTGTTGCTGTTATTTTAATTATAAAATAATTTTCATTGCTTTTATAAATTCTATTATTCTGCTTACGTCTAATTACTGTAAATATTCCCTTTTCAAGTATTTTCGCTTTCAAGTTAGTAAAAAAGGTATGAACATATCTTATTTCTTAAAATGAATGATATTTAATGGAACTAGGTGGATTGGAAGCTTCAGAAAACAGGAACATAATAAAATATTCATGTCTCTATTGGCCGAAAAATGCAAAAATGTGTCATTTATGACATCGCCTATAAAGCATTTCGCGCTCAAACATACATCATAAATTTTGACAGATTACTTTATAATTGACAACGGCTAAACGCCCATACAACCAAATTCAATTGCTCGAAACATTTATTTGAATAGAGTCATCTATCCGAACGGCGTCCGGGAATCGAACTCGGTGAGATAGCATCGGCCGCCCGTCCGGTGGTATTCCAAAAATTTTTTGGACACGATATGGGGAGCGTTGGTGAAAAAGTCCGTTCTTACATTTCGGAATGCGTGTTTTAAAATAGGGCATTTAAAATTTGACTTTAGTGGAATGGAATGGTTGGCACTACCGTTTAGGTTCTTAATTTGAAGTTTATTTTCTTTTTATATTACTCATGATATTTTAGCTATAAACTTTAATGTTAACATAATATTTTCACAAATGAAATCTTTATTGTTTTGCAAATATTTATTTATGATGCAATTTTTCCTGGATTCAGGTTTATATGTACCTAGGTTTAATAATACATACTCACAAAATTTAATAATAAAAACGCAATCATGAATTATTAAACTAATTGGCTTGTTTGTATCCAGTTACTTTTATCCACTGTGAAGAAAAGCCACACAAGACAATTTTCGTTGTCAAGTATTCTATGTCAAAATTTGATAGCTACTTATTCACCGGATCAATAAAAACCTCACACGGTAAAAAAAATTACCATAAACAATTTCTAGATCATTCCGTTTCGAACGCACTCGAAAAATTATTCAAATATTTAGAAATATTTAAATAACAATGATTATGCCAACGGTGAGCGTCAGACTCATATCATTCATGGTCTGTGCCTCTTTTTTTTTTTTTTCAACCGCCTCGAGGCATGCTGCGATAATGCGCATACGTATTTATATTTTTATAAAAAGCTGCCAGTATTTTATCGATTGAACGTGGCCAATGTGTTTTTTGATTGTTTTTCTTTATTTGAATTTTATGTACAATTATTTTTCGCGATGGGGTTGCTAACTTTGGTATGATTTGTTAAATACGCGGTCCAAATATTCGCTTCTTTTTGGGACAGTTCATTGTCACATTTTTATAACAGAGAGATGTAAACGTAAAGATATTGAACGCACCACATTTACACATAGGAAAACGTACATATACAAAAAACATGTAAATCAGCAAATACAAGCCAATTTTTGAGTATATTGTTATAGGCCTGTTTAAGAATGTAGTTTTCTTAGCAGGTGAATTATTAAAATGGCGTGTGAAATATATAATTATATACCGTAATACTGAGTTCTTATGCGTCCTGCAAAAATGAGGATGACTCAACATGTGCTGAGTATGTTATCACCGTTGATTTTTAGCTAACATTGCTAACATTAAAACATAATTAATTGTTCGTAGATGATTTAATTTTGAGCTTGAAATTTATTAAGTGTACGACGTACGATACTTGATACTTGAGATCTAAAGGAATAAATGAATTTGACTTTTGACTTTTGACGTATGTACAGTTCCGTAGCAACTACTATCTGACGCAGAACTTGACATTGACATTTCAACTATCAAGAACTAGAAGTTTTGTGGTACGATTATAAGATCTCATTTCCATCATCAGCTTTTTTTAGTTCTCTGCTGAAGATAAGCTTTACCCAGTTAAGAGCCAGGATGGGTTACCATTTGTTACATTGCAATAATCAAACCTGACTCTCTCACCCCATTCAACTGCACATTGCCCTCGATATTCCGTACCATCAAAATGGACACCAAACCACCGACAAACTCCAAATTTCAACACAATGTAACTAGAAAACCTCGCAAAAAGTAAAAACATTAAAAAATTACCGACAATTAAGAACAATACAAAACGAAAAGAATGATCGTGGCCCATTCCCAGAACAAATACTCAGGCCACAAAGAGATTCCAACGTCATTAAGTATTGCCCAGCCGTTTTTGTTAGACCACTGCGGAATGCCAATTTTGAGATACGCTCGCGTTGACATCTCGAAATTGGGTGAAACGGAACGTTGGACAATGACAGTTGCCATACACCAGAGACAAAGCGCGTTCTAATTTCGAAATTTCGCGGGCAAATTTCACAATGGTAATCAAATTTAACTCGAACATGTTTTGGGTCATCTAGCCCCAAACTAAACAATATTACTTATATAGTATTGTAGTATTTTTGTAAATCCATACGTATAATAACACCTAAAAACACGACAAATATCTATACCACACAGATCCTTGTCCTGTGTAGAATCAAGACCCACAGAAAGTAAAGCTACAACCAGCTAAGCTGTGAAGTTAGTTACAAAATGAGACGTCTGCAAAACTTATTGTTGTGACATCTACACATTTTAACATTTTATTGTCTGTGGACAGAATCATGGTCGCGGAAAGAAAGTAATCCTTCCATTAGGTGTTTCTTGCTCTCCTCATAGAGGGTCGGGTTTGAACTAATGCTAAACTTAGTAATATTAATAATTTATTTATTTTCAGACACGACATCCAATCCTTAATTAATAAAATTTCGCTTACATTAAAATCGGAAAAATTTAAATTAATCATTACAATAATAAGAATACTCTAATAAGAACACATGAGAAAAACGTGTGTTCCAAATATTTTTAAGAAATAAACGGAAATAAAGTATTTTGACTTGAATATAATTGACTAGTTATAAGAAAAGCGACAGGAAATCCTTAAAATAGATCGTACTAAGTATTGGATGACCCCAATCGCATCAGAACGCGCCTACGCCTGTTACTGGGACATGGACATCGAAGGATCGTAGGAGGGGTCTCGCAGCTCGCGTCCACCGTTCCCCATGGAAGGTCGGGAGGTTGAACAAGCGCTAAACTTAGCAATAAGAACGCATGATCACATTGGTACATATTTATTTAACGAGTACCGTACCGTACCAGCCTCTAATGTTCCCACTGCAGGGACACCGGCCTACTCTCGATAATTGAGAGTGAACGGGCTCTGATCTACCACGGGAGCCCAATCGGGATTGGTTTTGTCACATGTCGTCGAATTTTTGGTTCTAAGACATGCCGGTTTCCTCACGATGGTTTCCGTCACCGTTTCGAGTAACTGATTTAAAAGCTCGAAATAAGCCGTATTTAGTAAGTTCTTTCATTTCTTATTTCTTGCCCATAGGGAGACCTTACCATTTAAAGATGTAACATCCAAATCGGTATGCAACGGGCGAAGAAAAAAGTGACCAGAAAGCAAAGTAAAGCAATTCCGTTTGCACATTTTTTTCTAGTTATTTTGATTTAACAACCAAACTATTGAACTGATTTTGATAAAATATATTGTATATGGAGCAACCCCAAAGCATATCCTTTAAAAAACTGAAACGGTTGATAAATATAGGATTACTTACGTAACGAACATAAACAAGTGACGTTTGTAAGTATTTTTTAAAAGTTCATTGGGATGAAAATACTTTGAGTAGGACTTTGAAAAACTACATATACAATATCCCCTCCATTCAAAGGTTGTCTAGAAGAGATCGCTTCTTAGCGATAAGACCGCCCATTATACATGATTTTTTTTTATATAATTTTTTTAATAAAAAAAAATTATCAGCTTTGATAATGTAAGTCCACTCTGTATTTTATTTTATTTATAATATTAAGTTTGGTGTGCAATAAAGTATTTTTGTATTTTGTATTGTAATATAACAATATCGCGTGAAACCTTTTTGAATTACCTTCAATATTTATCAAAGCTTTCTTCGTCGTATCTTGGTCTCATATCGTACAAAATTGACGACATCTGAGATTTGGAAATGTGGATTGAAACATTTGAATTGTCTGAGTCTATTCATGTACTTATATATTATAGTTATATACTATACCTTATATATTATAAAGGCGAAAGGTTGTATGTATATTTTTTCCTTCTTCAGGCCCAAACGGATCAATGGATTTGAATGAAATTTGGTGCCAGGATAACTGATATGCTAGAACACATAGGCTACTTTTGATCCCGGATAATTCTTTATTGCAGATAAAATAGAACATAGGCGAACTTAATGCTAATTAGCATTTTCTTCCATTAACCTTTGCGTAACATGAAGATGTGTGGTGGTGCTTGAAACAATAAGTAAGGTAGATAATCTATACTAATATTATAAAGCTGCAGTGTTTGTTTGTTGGATTGTTTGTTTGTTTGAACGCGCTAATCTCTGGAACTACTGGTCCGATTTGAATGATTCTTTCAGTTTTGGATAGTCCATTTATCGAGGAAAGCTATAGGCTATGTTTTTTTTTCAAAATTAGATCAGTAATAAAATTGCTAAATATTTTGTAACACAAGGTGTAAAATCGAAAACCTATTTTTGCGTGCGCTATTTCCACGGAAACGAGAAAAACGCAGGTGAAACCGCGGAACACAGCTAGTTATAAATATATCCGCTGGTAACACCGCAGTATTTAATACATGGAAAACCAGATATTACCACTACATGCTGCCTACTCCCAACATGTGAGAATGCATGGACTTTGGGTCACGAAAGCCCAATGCGGATTGGGAAATATTTATTTTTATATGATGGTTTTTAAATTACTTTAGACACATTTTAATATCCTTATTGACTTATGGCAACATAAAATTTGAAATTCATATCTTAAAAGCTTATATATTTAAACTTATATCAGTTTACATTCTACAATAACTTTGCCTATCGATCGAATGACAATTTTAAGCAAATTTCCTACAGTTCTGTTTGAACAGGTTTTACGGTATGTTTCTGTGCAATAATAAATTTTATGCTCAAAATTGGAGGAGAATTTGTCTGTTTTTATCTACGGCTCAATTCCAAGAGGAGACCGGGGTATATTTGTATGTAAAATATAGGAATAATTGTAATAACTGAGTTGGTATTAGCTCTGCCATCTGCGCTGTGGGTTGTTGAGATTCCCACCCAGGACAAATTTGCGTGATGAACAAAAATGTTTGTTGTGTCTGGATGTAATTTTTTTTTCCATAATTCAAGCTATTAATGATTAGGGAACGCGAAACGGGTTTTTTAAAAAGTAAATTGAAATTAAAAGTAAGTCATTACGTCCACGCCGATTTAGAGGCGTTTATTTAATTAATGAAAAAGTACATGACGGGACTCAGCCGACGACATGGAGACGGCTGAGTCTGCGTTAAAAACTATACTAAGAATGCAAATCATCTTATCAATACAAAAATGCTTTTATAAACATAGTCTAAGGGAAAGGGACGAGGTGTATCCATAACTAGCTATGCTTAGTTTTGGACTAGATGGACTCAATGCAACTCTCAACAAGATAAAAGTGGCTTCAATGTGGTAGATACCACAGGAGCCAGATCACATTGGTAGATTCCACATGTCTTCAAATGATTGGTTCTAGGATATTACGCTTTCTTTACGATGTAGTCCTTCACCATTTCAAAAAAACGTACGTCTTTGTCAGAATTTGAACTTGACATATTTTGATCTGTTGTCAGATGCATTGGAATATAGGATTAATTAAAAAACACACCAATTCGTCTTGTAACTATAAAATTAAGGTGTAGACATTTAAGATGGATAAAGTATGAACATTTTCGAAATGACTACCTCATAAATATGCATGATATTGCCAACATTTTGTTTACGAAATTTTATCTTTATATATTCCATTTTAATTAAATCATTTCTTTTTTTGTGTAAAATACAATAGTATTTTGCAGTAGGAGTTCCAATCTTACCCAACTCACCCAACCGGGCGCAATAAATATATCAAAATGTACCAATTTGCTCAAACTAAGATGTCACCCAATGTCTATTGACATTTAAAAACTTAAAGTGGCCATTATAAATTAGTTATTATTAACAAAGTACAAAATTTATTTTTAATTTCATTGAAACCTTCTTTGTAACTGCACAAATTAAATGAAACCTGCGTAGACGCGACGTAAACCCAAAGTAGTAGAACTTATGCCAAGTTCGTCCGGAGAGGTACTGCCACCACATCTGGAATCTGCCGCCAAGCAGTAGTGTTTGCATTACTGTGTTCCGGTAGAAGGGGTGGCTGCCGGTGAAATCACATGCGCATGAGACGTATCATCCCCGTCTCGGGTGATGGACGCAGCAGGATGAATGCGACTCAGTAAAGATTTGTATCTCATACTGAGTCGCGCGCATTGCTGTTGTTATGGGCGAGGGTCACCACTTACCTTAAGGTGGGCCCTCAGCTCGTTCCGTCACTCAATCACATAAAAAAAAAAACTTGTGCAAAGTTCGGTGAAGTACTGCCGCCACGCCACGTAGTGCACTGGCATTGCTGTGTTTCAGTGGTAGGGGTGCCGAAATTACAGGCATTTACACCCCCCCATCTCAGAGGGGCTCTGACGAATGCATCGCCATACGTTTTTCAGTGGATAAGCACTGTCACTCAAGCCACATTCGAAAATAATGGGCCGTCACGGCATATGTAAATTATGACGGCATTGAGAGCAAACAGTTTGCCGTCACGTTACACGAGTCGGTTTTACCAACAAGGCGTAATAGCGCCTTTGACATAAAAACTTACATCTTAAAATATATGTGTTAAAATAATGTAGGTATCTATAATTATGAGACCAATGAACTAATATTTAACAAGTGAATATATATTATCATCCTATATTAAGAATGCTTTATTGATTTTTTTATATTACAAATTATTATAATAATATTAGCGAGCGTGAAATGTTTTTCATATGTAAATATGCAATATTAGCCCACCTAGTAGAACATAAATTATATACCAATTTTAAATCGACATACAGACATAATCATTTATTTTCGTGTTATATTTCACCGTCGGTGATGGTTATTAATTATCAGTTATTCATATTTAGCGCAAATAGTACCTAATTAGCTGTTTTAAAACGTACATCAAACTATTATTATTCGTGTTACCGAGATATTTACCATGATTTGTGAGTTTTGACCCCCGATATTTCGACCCAGTTACATGCGTCATTACATCGCAGATACATCGTTTTTTTTATGCCCGGGACCACGACGCAAATATCTCGGTAACACGAATAATAATGATCATAACCATAATAGTTTTTAAATTTATATGTACATCAAACTAATATTATAAATGCGAAAATTTGTATGTATGTTTGTTGCTCCTCCACGCCTCAACGCCTGAACGGATTTGGATGAAATTTGTTATGAAGATAGCTCATACTCTGAATTAAGACGTAGGCTATTTTTTATCCCGAAAAAAAGAAGCATTTTTGTGTGACCTGCAAAGAAACTTCCCATTGTCTCATGTTGACTCTATAACCGCGGAGAACGCGCAATTTATTCCTTTAGATCTCAAGTATCGTTTGAACACGTAAAATTTTAAAGTATAATAAATTTCAGTATCAGATTATTTATTAATAACAATAAGTTACAGGTCCGATACATAAATAAAAGTAATACATAAGTATTCAAATAATCACTAAAATACCTAAATAATATAATATTTTCTTTTTATGTGAGTTTATGACGGAACGAGCTGAGGGCCCACCTGATGGTAAGTGGTGACTCTCGCCCATGACAACAGTAACGCGACTCAGTATGAGATCCAAATCTTTACTGAGTCGCATTCATCCTGCTGCGTCCATCACGAGACGGGGATGATACGTCTCATGCGCATGTGATTTCACCGGCAGCCACACCCTTCTACCAGAACACAGTAATGCAACCACTACTGCTACTAAATCGCATTAAATTAAAATGTCAAATTACCATAATGCAAGTACTTGTAACCCACGCAAGTAAACATATTCGTGAGCATACAACGTGTCACAGGAGCTCCTGACACATTACATGCACAATACGCCAAATTACAGTCAGTTTTTATGTTTTAGCTAAACGTGTTTGTTAATTTTACGTCTGTAGCTATTACATAGATAAATCCTTTACCTCAAAGTGTTAGGCAGAGCTTTTATGAGCAGTTTTAATCGGCGGTCGTAACAACCCCATAACCCATAATTTGTTTCCACTAATCCTACTCAAACTAATATTATAAACGCGAAAGTTTGTAAGGATGGATGTTTGCTACTCAATCACGCCAGAACGGCTGAACGGACCTGGATGGAATTTGGCACATAGATAGATTATAGTCTGGAATAGCACATAGGCTTTTATCCCGGAAAAATGTCGTAACGTAGGGTCTCTGAGGGTCTTTTAGAAGCGAGCTACATGGACCCCAAAATAAATCTAAAACAATTGTGACAAAGGTAACGGAACGGCCCACCAATGTTAAAAGGTTACTCACGCCTATAACAAAAGCATTACGACTCAGACCAGAGTCCTTTTAAAATTTGGACACGGAACTCCCCCAATTATTCATGTAATTGATTCTCTGAGATTTATTTTCAACAATACATTTCTTATTTTCAGAATACACGATTTTAATGTCAAGGTGTGACCATTAAAAGTCTACGACCAAGATGGAGGCGCGTCCGGCGTTGTGACAAAGAACTCGTGACATTTCGACCTGGGATCAGATGTCACGAAATGACACGTTTTTTTAATGTTTTTTATTGTTCGTAATTTTTCTCACGAGTTTGGTGGTGACTATTTTTACGCTTGTAGATTTAATTGCATCATGTTTTGTTGAAACAGAAACACAAGACAAACACCCAAGAAGAGAACAAACTTTATGCTCACCACACAAAGTATGCCTGGGCCGGGAATCGAACCCGGGGCCCCTCGCTTCGAAGGCAGGGTTACTACCAACTAAGCCACGGAATCGTCATTGTGTTAGAGGAACCTTTTTGTATATTTATCGTTTCTTGAACCGGCCAAATTGTTTCTTTCTTCTTCTTCTTCTACATGGCTTTTCCAAAATCTTTCACACACTTGATCGGACACTGGCAGAATTTGTGTGGCTAAAGACATCTTGAATAAGTCAAGTCAAGCGATAATTTTTTCTACAAGGGGACAGGGAATCTATTTGCTCGTGTCAGTAGGTCTCCTAATCTCACGTACCTCCAGACGTTTTGAGATTAGAAAAAAAAATACAGTTTCTTTTTTTGTTATTTTGACATTACAAACAGACTCCAATGTTATTTACTTGTATAGATTTACTTACTTTTGAAAACCATTTACTTAGACGGTCTATTGCGCATTGTTCAACATTTAAATAATGTTTAATGACGCGGAATGTTTAAACAAGTTGTAAATTCACTGTTAGCAGCTATTAAACCAACTGTAAAACTCGCCGTTAAGGCAGTGATCTTTCTTTAAACCTTGACTTCAGTAGAGTAAAACTAACCTATCTCACGTAGGTAAACCCCACGTTCCGTTTTGGTGGGTGAACAATCCAACGCTTTGCGAATACTTCGCAATGATAAGAGCCGATATTGAGGTATCAAAAAGCATCAAGCAAAAGCATTAAGCACAGTTATCCCTTTTCTTGTTGTCATTGGGGAATCCTCATGGATTCTCTTCCATTCCGTTGGCCCTTTTCAGAGCCCCATGCTTACAAGTAGCTGCATTTACCGCCACCCCCGTAACCGCCATCTTGACCTTTGTTATGGGCGTAAAAGGAGAGCGTGGAAGTCTCTCCTCCGACGCCAGGCTCCCGGATTGGGAGGTCAGTCGCTGACTCACTCTCCCTCTCAGCAGCTTCCGTCTGCGATATACTCTTTTTTTTTATTTAATATTTATTTATTTAGAATCACATATTTCACAGTATAACTTAATTGATCAGCTTAAACAAGTAATACAAGTACCTAGGTTACATATAATTAAGTTCGGTTTGCGGCATCCACACTTGCAGAATGTCACAACTACAGACCATGGTCGCACGCTGTCCAGCATTGGCTGCAATGCTGCAAGGGAGAGATCAGTCCCCGTTTGTGAAACCATATCTCTCCGTCCACGTCCCCAGGCTCGTGGCACGTTCCCACAGTCGGCTCTTTAGTCAACTGAGGCCGCTTATTAACCCGCGCTTATATTGTGATATTGTGCTTATAAAGTGACGGAACGAGCTGAAGGCCCATCTATGTTAAATGGTTACTTACGCCCATAACAAAAGCATTACGACTCGGTTAAATCCAGTGTCCTAAATCCTTACATAGTGTAAAACAAAGTCGCTCCCGCTTGTACGTTTAAATCTTATAAACTACGCAACGTATTTTAATGCAGTTTTCGGTAATAGATAGAGTGATTCAAGAGGAAGGTTTATATGTAGTATACATGCATCCGTGCGAAGCCGGGGCTGGTCGCTAGTATTATATAATATAATCTAATTACTCAAACACATTTCGTAATAATAAAATATCCCGTACCAGCGTTTGACATAACAAACCAAATAATTATGCAGTCAAACAATATAATTAATAATGTCTGTCTGACAGTCTGACCGGCGTTGCTAAATATTGTATTGTCGTAATAAAATCATTTATCATTTGCATCTGTAGGTACAATACTATTTAGTTTAGCAATCGCTAAGAGTCAGCGGAGATTTATTGGGTGTGTGAATATGACTCCGCCCTTTCTCAACAGATGTCGTTTTTAGTATTGTTTACGTGTACTAATAAATGACCATAATTGTATTCGATAGTACTGAATGTCAGCTATCTAACGCATTTTATGATATTTGGTTGAAGTGTAAGCAACAATTGTTTTCACCTTTTCGAAAATGTCGGTTTTTATTCCAAATAAACGTCATTTGCGGGAAGTGTTATTACATTATTTTATTGCGAAGAAAACTGCAGCGGAAACTTATCGTTTGCTTGTGGAGATTTATGGTGAGCATGCTCCGTCTAATACAACTTGCAAGGAATGGTTTCGACGATTTCAAAATAACGATTTTAGTACTGAGGATAAAGAACATGGAAAACCACCAAAAAAATTTGAAGATGCTGAATTGGAAGCATTATTGGCGGAAGATTCTTGCCAAACTCAATCAGAATTAGCTGCAGCATTAAATGTTGATCGTTCAACTGTTGCAAAGCGTTTACAAATGATGGGAATGATTCAAAAAGCCGGTGACTGGGTTCCACATGATTTAAAAGAAAGAGACATGGAACGTCGGAAAACCATTTGTGAAATGCTGCTTCAAAGACAGCAAAGAAAAGGATTTTTGCATCGGATAGTCACAGGAGACGAAAAATGGATACACTACGAAAATCCTAAACGCAAAAAAGCTTGGGTGAAACCAGGCGAACCAGGCCCATCACAGCCAAAAATAAATATTCACTGTGCCAAGGTCATGCTCTGTATTTGGTGGGATCAGAAAGGTATTGTATATTATGAGTTGCTCAAACCCTCTGAAACTATTAATGGAGAAGTTTACCGACGACAACTAATGCGTTTGAAGCGAGCCATAGAAGAAAAACGACCAGAATGGGTGAATAGACATAACAAATTAGTTCTTCAGCATGACAATGCCAAACCGCATACCGCAGAAGTCGTAAAAAGATATTTAGAGGGACAGGACTGGGAAGTGTTACCCCACCCGCCATATTCACCAGACATAGCTCCTTCGGATTACCACCTATTCCGGACGATGCAGACAGACCTTACTGGAGAAAAGTTTACTTCATGTGAAAGTATCAAAATTTGGATTGACAACTGGATAAGCTCAAAAGACCAGGACTTCTTCCAGCAAGGAATACGAAAACTACCTGAACGATGGGCGAAGGTTGTAGCTGCAGATGAAGCATACTTTCAATAATTTTTTTTTTAATTTTGTAAGCGAACAAATGTGTTTTATTTTGACAAAAAGGGGCGGAGTCATATTCACACACCTATTAAACCGACCCGTATCCGGAGTTAAACCTTTTTTCCATTGTATTCTATACGAATACTTTTTTACTAACATTTAACGTTTAACCACTAAACGTTTTACTAAGGTTTTTACGCGCCTATCTCTGGAACTACCAGTCAGATTTGGAAAAATCTTTTTGTATAAAAACAACGTTAATACACCTCTGCACTAGGATTCCCTGTGGATATGGACAGAAACAGATAAAAACCCAAGACCCGAGAACAAACTTCTTGCTCACCACACAAAGTGCGCTCGGGCCGGGAATCGAACCCGGGACGCCTCGCTTCGAAGACAGTGCTACTACCAACTAAGTCACGGAGCCGTATAATATCGGATCAGTGGGGAGGACCTAAATTGTAGTTGCTAACTTAATATCAGGTCATCATTTCATCATTGTCACTTACTACGTAAATAAATGGAAAAAAACTATCAGACAAGCAAGCAAAATTGCGTGTTTTACTTCCCTGTGACTTTTCTTCGCCCGTTGTATACTAATTTGGAAGATTCTTTATTTAAATGGTTATATGCGGCTTTAAAAGTGATCGCAAAAGAGGGTAGAGGTTATTGAGGCCACTTTTTTAATCTGACAATTATTTGTTTGCAAAAAGATTTGGCCGATGAATTTCACTTAAGCTTGCTACTGAAGTGTAGGTATTGGGCAGTACAACTGACTAATACAATAGAATCTAGGTTAATCTGATACTATTACCAAGATACAGAAGCACTAAATCATGTCTAGACTGGTATCGCTTGTTAAAACATAGGTTACCTAGACTCTACGTGATAATTATACTTGAATATACAACTGGTTATTAAAACAAAAAAACAACGTTAACACATACCCCGCTCTAGGATTCCCTGTGTCGCAGATGGCATGGACAAACCCAGAATAAGACAAATACCCAAGCTGAGAACAAACTTCATGCTTACCACACAAAGTGTGCCAGCCGGGAATCAAAGCCAGGACCCCTCGCTTTGAAGGCAAGCTACTAACAACACAGTTTTTTTTTTCTTTTTTCAATTTAACTATGGTGGTTAATGTGTTAAAATTTTTTTTTACGAAATTTTGTTGTGTTAATTTGATTAATTACTTGCCTTATCAACTTATATTCTTAACCAATTCAATAAATGTATAAAAATATTAATAAATATTATATGTCCATTATTTAAACTTCGAACAGAGATCAATTACCACAGAAGAACCACAGAAAAGTTGTTTTGAATAAAAGAAATGCTAAACATAAATAAACTGTCAAAAGAATTAAAAAAATTAATTACTATTATTTCGACATAGTTGACATGGCAATCTACCTGTCATACGTTAGTTGATTATAGGAATTGGTTGACTGCGTGTGTCTTTAACGAACAATCCGTCAAGAGCTTGCATTACCCACTTCAGTCGATCAATTTATATTAGCCCAAAGAATTGACTTAACTAATTAATGAAGAAATATATTGAATACAAATTGATAATTAACCCACGGTTGTCCGAAGATGGGAGACGCGAGATAGTCACTAGCTGTATCTACGTTACGTTTAATTAAGATATAGAATACATATTTGCTTAAAGAATTTTAATGTTTCATTGACCAACATCAAATAAAGAGGATTCAGTTGCGTCCATAAGCTAGTTATTTTGATTTAACAACGAAACTATCGATCTGATTATGATAAAAATTCTATTTGACCAATTTGAAATCGTATCCATCTAAAATTTCAAAATTGGTCTATAACTGACTGAGATCTTTTTTTTTTATGTGAATAAGTGGCGGAACGAGCTGAGGGCCCACCTGATGGTAAGTGGTGACCCTCGCCCATGACAACAGTAATGCGAGCGACTCAGTGTGAGATCTAAATCTTTAATGAGTAGCATTCATCCTGCTGCGTCCATCACTCGAGACGGGGATGATGCGTCTCATGCGCATGTGATTTCACCGGCAGCCACACCCTTCCACCGGAACACAGTAATGCAACCACTACTGCTTGGCGGCAGATTCCAGATGTGGTGGCAGTACCTCTCCGGACGAACTTGGCACAAGTTCAACTGCTACTTTTGGTTGCTCCTTTAGCACCACCCAGGGGGTACGTGTAGGGAATCAAAGAGTACACACCTACGGACGCGAGCAACTGGACCCCCCAAAATCTGAGGTCACAAACGAAATGAAAACATTCGAATTGAGAACATCCAACTTTTGAAGTCGGTTGACAAAACACGAGCTGTCATGGTTCGGTTTTACAGCGTTATGGTTTTGCAAAAAACATAAATAAAACATTTATGTTGTTATTACACGCTAAGGATGTATATTTCATCGTGAAATACAACCGGATAAACTGTCAACTAATAAAAATAATAATTATTGTACAGTATAAATAAAATGGCGATTTTTAAGTTGTAATGAATGTCAATATCATAATTAATGTACTAATCCCATGATACCGTACCAGCCTCTAATGTTCCCACTGCAGGGACACCGGCCTACTCTCGATAATTGAGAGTGAATGGGCTCTGATCTACCACGGGAGCCCAATCCGGATGGGTAGATGTCACATGTCGTCGAATTTATGGTTCTAAGACATGCCGGTTTCCTCACGATGTTTTCCGTCACCGTTTTGAGAACGTAGTATTGCGCACATAAATTTTTTCAAGTGAAAAAACTCATTGGTGCTCTTGTGGGTTTGAACCAGCAACCTTCAGATTGAAAGTCGGCGTCTATGCCCCTGGGCCACCAATCCCATGATAACAAATTTAAATTAAAAAATCGTGTTTATTATAGCAAACGGCTTCGTCCACATGGAATTCGTCGACGGCTCCGTGGCTTAGTTGGTTGCCTGCCTTCGAAGCGAGGGGTCCCGGGTTCGATTCCCGGCCGGGGTACACTTTGTGTGGTGAGCATGAAGTTTGTTCTCGGGTCTTGGGTGTTTGACTTGTGTTTCTGTGTTTGTCCATGCCATCTGACACAGGGAATCCTAGTGCAGAGGTATGAGTGTGTGAACGTTGTACGTTGTTGTAATTTAAACTTTTTTTTTTTATTAAATTATAGCCTAGCGTTTGGCGTCCATCTCACCTGATGGAAAGTGATGATGCGGCCGCCGACGGAGCACGCTTGTCTAGGAGAAACCTATTCACTCTACTCTTGAAGACTCCCTGGTTGTAATGGTCAGGGAACACACGACTCAGGCAAAGCATTCCACTCCCTTGCAGTACGCACAATAAAAACTTTTTGTTTGCGCAGTGCCTTAAAGTTTAATTTTTCTTTAGTGATTTGAATCCCATAGTACAAGCTTTGCTTAGGTTGGGGGTAAGATGGCGTTGTGAATATTTATTAATTGTCTTATCTGTCTTGATTGACAAATGGCGAAGCAAAGAACAAAAAATAAAAATCCCACAAAAAGGTTACAGTTTTTCTTCAATTTCCTTTATCTCCTTACAATTTTTGATTATTTTCATTCATATAAACTTTTTCCTGACAATTACGAACACAAAGAAATAGAAATCAGTCAAATTCATCGAGCGTTTTTCTAGTTTTAACTAGACTAACGAACGGCAATTGATTTTTGTTGTGTGCTCCGCGGTATTACCTATGTGTTAATCCAGGATATAAGCTATCCTGGTACCAAATTTCATCCAAATCCGTTGAGCCGTTTGAGCGTGAAGATGGAACAAACATCCACACACATACATAAAACTTTCGCCTGTATAATATAATTAAGATTATGTTTATGTGCGCAATACCACGTTCTCGAAACGGTGACGGAAAACATCGCGAGGAAACCGGCATGTCTTAGAACCATAAATTCGTTGACATGTGACATCTACCAATCCGGATTGGGCTCCCGCGGTAAATCAGAGCCTATTCACTCTCAATTATCGTAAGTAGGCCAATAAGTAGGCCGGTGTCCCTGCAGTGGGAACATTAGAGGCTGGTACGGTAAGATTATGTTATTAAAACTGAATGATCCCCAGGCGAATGAAAAAAGTAAAGAAAATCCATCGCAAACAAATAATATTATCACAAGGGAATAAAAAATATTTTTTTTATGCCTTTAATAATGAATAGCATTATTTTAATGGCATAGATGCATACGTTTTGTTATAATGAACGAAATAACATTAAAAAGGCTAGTCCATGATATTTATTTTGTTCATCTGCCATCATAAAACTCAAACTCATTTATAGAAGATAGAATTAGAAATATTGGACGGCTCCGTGGCTTAGTTAGCAGTAGCCCTGCTTTCGAAGCGAGGGGTCCCGGGTTCGATTCCCGGCCGGGGCATACTTTGTGTGGTGAGCATGAAGTTTGTTCTCGGGTCTTGGGTGTTTGTCTTGTGTTTCTGTGTTTGTCCATGCCATCTGCGACACAGGGAATCCTAGTGCAGAGGTATGAGTGTGTTAACGTTTTAAGAAATAATATATCATTCAAGTAAACGAAATTGCATGTTTTGCTACCCTGTAACTTTTTTCTTCGCCAGTTGTATACCGATTTGAATGTTTCTTTTTTTGAAAGCAGCGTGTGATAAGGGTGAGACTCTAAACTTATTATTAACCTTTAGATGTCAAGTATCGTTTGGACACGTCAAATTTTACACACACAAGTAAACATATTCGTGAGCATGTAACGTGTCACAGGAGCTCCTTAGGCACATTACATGAACACAGATACATGTACAGAACACTAGAAACAATGTAATCCATATTTGCAATATTATTTTGCTCTCGTAATTGAAATTATTTTTTGGCAATCACTTTCGTTACTTTTTTTCTGGTTTTCTATTTGTTCGATTCTATAATCCCGTTGCAATCTCCTTGCAAAGTTTTTATTCCTTAACTATTTTTGAAAATAGCTTACCTTTCTCAAATGTTTCATTTATGTCTATACCAAAATTCAAACAACTTTTTTCGGCGCTTTAAGCGTAAAAACGTAACATACGGAGTTTATTCGCATTTATAATATTAAAAGAATGATTTGATTTAATAAAAGTACAGTTATCTATTTGTATAGATGATCTTAACACGTTTTTAGCGTATTCCTACTCTACCGTCAACAAAATTTACACGAATACGTATTCGTGTAAATTTTGAAGTTAGGTTAACGACAAAGGTTATATGCAATTGTACTTAAAGATGAACACAGAATGCATAATCTACTATAAACATTTAAAATATACAGATAATAAATACGCACATAATAAATTAAGCTTTTATATACCCATTTGTATATTATTTAAGTCTTTAGCAAAAAAGAATTTTATAAACAAATATTTTAAATCGGTTAACTTAATTAATATCTTTTTAATAGAGATAATAAGATGAAGTAAATCATACTTGTCTAATAATATAATCAAGAACAGATGACAAGATAGATTACCATGGCAACGTTAATATCTAAAATGATTGAACTTTTTGACAGATAACAATGTTGCTAGGTAACCAATAATATTTAGTAGATTATAGGATCTGCAAGTGAAATATCTACCCAGACATTATTGCCTAGTACACTGTCATTCATTGTTGACATGGCGAATATGAGTAGAAACTAAACTTAGTGGGTAAATTATTTAGATTGTCATGACAACTCGATCGGCAGTTCGGTTTCCAGCCCAGGAAAAAAAATTGTGTAACAAAAATATTTGTCGTATCTGGGTGATAATATGTATTAATTTACAAAAATTCAAATTAATATTATTATATAAATGCGTAATTGAATTTATTTGCGGTTTCAAGCCTGAACCAATAAACCGATTTTAAAAATTCTTTCACCAATGGAAAGCTACATTATCAGCGAATAACACAGGCTATATCTTATCCCCATATTCCCACGGGAACGGGAACTATGCGGGCGAAACCGAGGGCGCAGCTAGTAATAGTAAATATGACGTTTATCAGTAATTCAATACGAGCTTTGCTTAGTTTGGGCTAGATTGCGCTGTGTGAAATATTCATGAATATGTATTATTTTTTACATCCCTATGGTATGGACCATCAGGGTTCAAAGTAATTTAACGAGTATTTGCAGCGCCTTGTTTTCCAATATCTAGGCTACATACTTACATTTTTGACAAAAATTACGAAATATATAAACTTCTACGAAGAAGGATCAGAAAAAGGACCTCTATATGGTTATAAGCGTTATTATGAATAAGAACCTATCTATGAGCCGATCGCTGATCAATATCTAAAAATATTACAAACCTTTTTGAAAAATTCCAATTTGGGAACTGGGATCCAACACGGCACTTTCACAAAAATCATTTAATTTACATACAAATGTTTGTACAACACTCCAATCTCACTATGTCATAACTTTAAAAAATGTTTGCGACAACACGTGCACTCTCAAACGAGGCCAAGACAAGACTAAATATTCGAACAAAGTTGGTTGAATAAGAAATTTATCCGTCCTTGTCTCTTTTGTTATATACGTGGGGAAGAGCGAGACGGGTATAATGGTATGCATTATGGCACTGAGTCGAAGTGGACGTTTTTTCTGATTCTTTGAACGATCGAGGATCTACACGTAATGATCTATAGATCTTTATAGGGCCCGTGAATTATGCTATTCATTGACTACCACGGTTATAAAATTATAGTATTTGAATTTTTAACTGTTTGTTACGTTTTTTATACGTATGTTTAAGTTATTTTATACATTTAAGTTGGATTTATATGTATTTTTCAAAAGAGTTTACCTATTTCAATGGTTCATGTCGTTAAGTTGTCTAAATAGTTTGAATGACGGCAACATTAATGGTTCTGATCTTGTATTTAGGTTTCCTGTATTTTCGAAATAAATTATGATATAATACTATTAGAAACATTATCATAAACAATCATAAGTAATATTTTTCTCCGGTAGACTCAGCTCCGTAGCCTGGTTGGTGGTAATCCACCCTTAAGATAAGGTAATCGGTAATATAAAAGGACTTCGTCGACAAAATCAACATTAACGCGGGCGAAGCCACGGGAAAAACTAGTCATCTATAATTTCTCTTGTTTCATCTCAGATACTAGTCTCTCATGTTCATTATAGTCACATAGTTTTGCTAAAAAGCACGCGCAAATCTTGCTATTTGTTTATTTAATAAGGCCTTCAGAATTTCTGCTCATAAGGCCAGTTAAACACGAAAAGGAATGCAACAAGTAGAGACAAGTTCCAACAATGAAAATAAATAGAAAACAAAGCCGAAACCAGAAGGGATTTTCGTAGAATATCTTGTTAGGTGAACAATTTGACCTCAAATGTCAGATAACATGAAACAAATGTTTATTAAAGTCTTGGGTCGACTTGTATCTTGGGAATTAATTTGCTCCACTCTAGACGCAGGATCATATTCGCGAATATGTAATACTGTCTCCGAGGGGTTTCTTGTCTGTTTCTTCCCCTCGGGTTGGTCGGTTAGGGTTTGAACAGACGTAAACTTAACAAATAAGATTAGCTTAAACATAAAACTGACTGTAATTTGACATATCGGTGTGCATGTAAAGTGCCTAAGGAGTTCCTGTGACACGTTATATGCAAGGAATAAATGAGTTTGAGTTTGGCCGATGTTGTTCGCGTGTGTAGATAAGACCCTCAGTGTCCCTCCCCGTGTCCCCTGAGTGTCTCGAAAGGAGCAACCCAAAGTAGCAGTAAAACTTGTGCTAAGTTCGTCCGGAGAAGAGCTGCCACCACACCTGGTAAACTGCCGCCAAGCAGTAATACACTTGTATTGCTGTGTCATTCCATGACGGTGTATTTTACAAAAAATGACGTATTTTTTATATAATCTATGCTGATAATTGAATACAGCGCCATCTCGTAAATTTTTGTGGTACTTGATTGTTTATAATTTGGAGGTCAAAAAAAAACCGACGAATCTCGCTCGCCCACGTACTAACAATAATACAACAGAATTGATACCTCCTCCGGAAATCGGTTGGTATATTTATCGATACAGTTTTATACAGTCGTAAACCTCCCATTTTAAAGTCAGCTCAAAAATAAACATGTTACATTTGATTGCTAATCTCAAAGGCCCGGAGGAACCTCAGCTAAAATTCATTACAAAACTGATTAAAAATTCGCAAGTTCGAGTCATTATCGGTAATTATCTGACAAACCTACATGAATAATTACACATTACACAATTGAAGACATTAATCTTTAAGCATCTTCCACAAAATCATTAATATACGAAATTGTATGGCGGCCATTTTTGTTTTATTTATTTTATAATCTAATTATGACGATGAATCGGAAATTCGCAATCATGATTGATGATGCGTGCTATGTTCACACTGAAGGCATATTTATAGGTTTTAGATTTATAGGGTAGTCAGTGTTATGATATACGGTATCCTACTATAGGGAAAGCAGCGGATATTGCGAAATTATTTGTGTTGCTAGAGATTTCCAGATACAGCGGCAGTACTACTCTGGACAAAATTAGAACAAGTTCTACTGGTACTTTAGGTTTTTTTCTTCGGGATATCTACGGACACAATATATTGCGTACGTAGGTATAACATATATTACAGCGTTTTTTTATTAAAAAAACTAGCTGTGTTCCGCGGTTTCACCCGCGTTTTTCTCGTTTCCGTGGAAACAGCGCACGCAAAAATAGTTTATCGATTTAACACCTTGTGTTACAAAATAGCAATTTTAATACGGATCCCTAATCTTGAAAAAAAAATCACAGCCTATAGCCTTCCTCGATAAATGGACTACCAAACACTGAAAGAATCATTCAAATCGGACCAGTAGTTCCAGAGATTAGCGCGTTCAAACAAACAAACACTGCAGCTTTATAATATTATACTATAGATTTACAAGCGATGAAGCGCGTTGATGTCTTTTATATGGCGTATAAAATAATACAAAATATTGACTGGTCTCATAGCTCTGCGTTGTAGGTAGTGGGTTTGATTCCCACCCAGCACAAGCATTTTTGTGACGAAAAAAAAAGATTTTACTGCATCTGGGTGTTAATACCTATTATATGTATTAACCAAAAATTGTTTCATAGAGCGAGCGAGGGTGTAGGTATATAGTCTATCTTGGGTTATCATTACGTATCATTTTGAAAATTTTTAAAGTTATTTGGAACTTACTATTAACAAGTAACTGATTTAAAAATCGAAAAAACTGACTTCAATACTTTCAAAATAGAAAAATATTGTACATGCAGTCTCGTTTAATTGTATGACTAATTTTTTCGAGTAATCTGAGTCTGATTCAAAAATACTTTCAAATAAAATAAGAATTTTCCAAAACGGTTGATAAATGACGAAGAAATCGGTGAACATACATAGCAAATAAAAAACAAATATACAGTGGAAGTAGAGCCTCCTCCTTTCTTGGAGTCGGTTAAAAGAATACAACAAGATCCGTGTTCTGTTTATTAAGTTTGGCGTTGTTGTCGACACTATCCATGGGGAAGAACAGTCAAGAAACAAGTTATTTTTCCATAATGATCACCATTATATATCACCCCTTACTATCCCAGGTGTACAATCCATCAGATCGACACAAAACTGATTACCCAAGTTTTGGCAATCTCTGAACGAAATATCTCAACGGATGTTGACCCACAATAAAGATATATACTTCTTCTTTTCATATGGGTAAGTGGCTAATGCTGTTGGCGGAGTTTTCGAGCTCGAAGGCCTCAGACATGGCTGAACGTCTAGTATAGCCGGGATCGACATCGAATCACCCACACTTTTCAGTTGAACTTTAGTTAGTATTAATGAGCAAAAAACGCTAAAAACCTTATTACAAAATTGGTATATATACTTAAAATATTACGTAATGATGTATTTTATGAAATACTTGTACTATTTGAGTAGGTAGGAGGTTTTTTTTATCCCCAACGCGGCCGCACTACATACCTTAAGGATCGACCGACATTGTTCGGTAGATCTGCCTTATCTAACTGATTTATGTCTGTCTGTTCATAAGGGAGCGTGCATAGTGTATTTTTTATGTGACAAAAGGCCCACCTAAAGTGGTTACCACCGCTCATAACAAGCAATACGACTTAGGTCCTTCTCAACCGAGGGATGAGAAAACCCAAGTCGCCCGTTGCGGCCGTCTCTTGAGACGGGATGTTACGTCTCATGCGTATGTGATTACACCGGCACCCACACCCTACCACTAAAACACAGCAATATATTACCAGGTGTGGAGGCAGTACTTCTCCGGAAGAGCTTGGCACAAGTTCTACTGCTACTTTGGGACACCCAGGGGATAGGTGTAGGGACTCTGAGGGTTATACCTACAGACGCAAACAGCTCCTAAAATATAAGTCTATCTAAGACTTTAATAAACATTTGTTTTATTTTATCTGACGCGGTCGAATTTTTCACAAGATATTCTACCCACACCCTTCCACCGGATCATAATATCATATTTTTTTTAAGTCAATTCATAAAAGTAGTTTCAAGGAGATTAAATTACCTTAAATGCAAAAACATAGTTATGTAGTTTCAACAACTATGTATATTTTGGAATCTGCTTACACTCTTTCTTTCGTTTGAGTAAATGGCCATCTTTTCAAGCCGCACGCCAATTTAATGTACCATTCGGAGGATACGTGAAGTTGTCACACATAATTCAACTACAATGAATCAAAATTTATATTTATTACAAGTTTTTTACCCTATCCAACTGTCCAATCCAACTAACCTCTCATTTTTCTTAACTAGAAACTTTAATGAACCTAGAAACCATAAATCGCTGTTCGCGCCTCTTATCAAGTAATGGCCGCCTTACCCGCTGTGTCACCTATATAATTTTTTTCGTCTGTGTCTCATAATAGCGGCTGTCTATTTTGAGGTTTGGTTTTCGGTCCGATTAGAGTTCTGTTTGGAAATATGTGAACCACATTTCTGATGTACCAAACTGTTGATACAATATACAATACTAAAAATTTTTTTTAGTCACAATCAAAGTCAAAGTCAACGTCTAAATACTTTATTTCCATTGAATTCTTATTCTGTAGAATGTCTCATTTCTTTAGTCTGTAGTTTAGTGGCGGATTTACAAATTTTCAAGGTATAGGCTGAATAGTTTTTGCCGCCCTTGCCTCAACAATTGTCATATCATACATAAAATAATTTTTCGGTATATTTTTAAGCTAATCGAAGCTCAATCATGTATTGGCGGGGTAATGTATGCTATATACTATTTACACAATGATACACAGAAAACCGTCATAGCAAAATCTTTTTGATTTCTATAAGGTAAAAAAAAAAAATCTTTCCTCAAATTTGCCGCCCCCAAAATCTGCCGCCCTAGGCTCGAGCCTAGTCAGCCTGCTGGTAAATCCGCCACTGCTGTAGTTGGTCGTTCTACATGCGAAACAGGGAATCCTATCCATTACCTTTTTTACGCATAATCACTATTATAATTATAGTTATATATATAATATTATATTATAACATTATATGTAGTTTTTGTGATCATTATACTAACAAGTATGTACTACCGTACCGTACCAGCCTCTAATGTTCCCACTGCAGGGACACCGGCCTGCTCTCAATAATTGAGAGTGAATGGGCTCTGATCTACCACGGGAGCCCAATCCGGATTGGTAGATGTCACATGTCGTCGAATTTTTGGTTCTAAGACATACCGGTTTCCTCACGATGTTTTCCGTCACCGTTTTGAGAACGTGGTATTGCACATATAATTTTTTTCAAGTGAAAATTTCATTGGTGCACGTGTAGGTTTGAACCAGCAACCTTCAGATTGAAAGTCGGCGTCTATGCCTCTGGGCCACCACGCGCTTCCTAAGTATGTAATAACAAAATTAAATTATAATATTTACTAATATTAAGCATCACTTGGACATCTGAACAATAAACAATTATCATTATAATATCAGAAATAGGGTTCCGATACAAAAAAAGTTTATTATACGGAACCTCCAGCATTCAGTTAACAAATATTTCTAAGCATTAAAGATTATGTTAGGGTAGGTCGGGTTACGGTTCAATTCTTAACATTTTTTGTTTACCTTTCCATTTATACATGTCAAATTCATGTCTAACTATTTTCGTAAAGCGCTTCTTGTCAAATATCTTTGATAGGAGATGTTGTTACCCGACTGCGCCGCGAGAGCTGTTTTTCTAGTGTATGTATATTTCTTTGGCACACTCTGTAGCCTCTCTCTCTGATTGAAGGATTTTAGTTTGAAGTTTCTTTAGATTCGTCTTAATTATATGAAAAATTGATGTGCGCAATACCACGTTCTCGAAACGGTGAAGGAAAACATCGAGAGGAAACTGACATGTCTTAGAACTAAATATTCGAAGACATGTGACCTCTACCAATCCGGATTGAGCTCCCGTGAGATCAGAGCCCATTCACTCTCAATTATCGAGAGTAGGCCGGTGTCAGTGGGAACATTAGAGGCGGACGGACGGACAAAATAAGATCCTGGCTTAAAAAATGTTTGCAAATGCCTTTCAATATATTATTATCGATGCATTCCGGTATAATAATGTAAACAAATTATAATATGTGGCTAGCACCATCGGGTGGTCAGAATGTACCCCCGGGTGGGTCGAATGAGTCACACATAAAAAACTTAATTTATCTGTACGGTAGTGTTTGGGACAGTTTTGTTTGTAAGCACAGGGTAAGTAAGTTACGTCACTACAATTAAATTTGTAAAGAAAGAAAGCTGGGAAAAAATACTTTATGTTAATTTTATAATTGATATTGATGACTTTTTTACCTATTAGATAAATTGAAAGCTACCTATATATGTTTGTAATAATATCGTCCTCTCTCATTCCTATTTTATATTATTGATGTGCCCAACAGGGTCCATAATGATCTGTACATAAATAATATTATAACATCTGCTTTTACATCGTGGAATACAATTAACTATTGAGTATTAATATTGTATTACTATCAGTATTGCTTTAGGTGTTTTAGATAATGTTAATTAATTTTTTATTAATATTTCTGACAATACCTTTTAAAACATTCAAAATAAGTATCAAGTAAAAATTTTATGGAACTTTCACCCCTAAGGGCAAAATAGTACTAAGTCTATTGATTCGCTTTTTAAATCAATCACTCTTGTTCAAAAGTCATTTACTTAATTAACATAGTTAGATTATAGATGAAATTATGATAAATATAACAGAAGATGTTGTTTACAGAATCATATAATTTACGGAAACTTTGCCCGGTCAGTATTTGGAGCGCTTACGAGCTTTGGACGGCACGTTAAGAACGTCGATAAGCCATGACGCAGACATTTGGGCAGTTTGAAAACTCCGACACCAGATTTGGCTACTAACTCAAACGAAAGAAAAGATGATGGAAAACACACAAATATCAAAGTGATTAATCTACACTTTTTTGTATGAAAATCTGTGAATGATGTTTTGTATCTGAAATTAAATCATTTACAAATAAGTATGTCTAATTCTAATTCTGGGTGGGGGTGGACCCTCCATGGGATGGCAATGTATGCCATCCTCCCTCGCCACGACACGCCAGGACACAAGGCGCGTCGCAACCACCTCGGGGACCATGCCAGCGATAGGACGTCAGACTACCCCGTGTCAGACGCCCTAGGTCCCATGCGACGCGTCAGGTCTGTGGTCCCGTCACCTACCACTACGTTCTACCCCAGCTATCCCAACTTCTTTATATATCGGAGGAGCACTCTGGGTTGTTGTTGGCAGCACTGTTTCAGGGCTTCCTCTGGTGAATCAGATCCTATTAGTCTTTGTAAGCCTGTTCTTACTCTGATTTCTTTGGTGGCTGTGCAATGTATGATTACATGCCAAGTAAGTGTGTCGAAGCCGTACCCTTTTCCGGAATCTCAGCCCGTACCGTCATAAAATTATTGTTTTTTGAGTTATTGTACAATATATTTTTATTAAGACAACCATTTCGAAACAACCTTTTGTATATTTACTATACTATTTTTGCTTGTAAATGGTGCCATCGTGGCGTGGTGGCATAAGTTTGATTTTAAAGTCGAATTATTCAATTTTTAAATCACTCTTTTAAAATTAATACAACCACCCAAACAGAAATATATCTGTGTTCACACAAATGTTTGTCCTCTGGGAATCCAATCCATGACCCACAGCACAGAAAGCATTTAACCAACTGAAACTTATGTCTTGATAAAGTAATGACCAATTCAATCTTCCAAAAATGTGATACAAATAACATTTTTATGTTTCATATTTTGATTATTATATGCGAGAAATTCATACAAAGACACTTAATAAAAACCCCTGGGGTCACAAAACTTTTTATACGATACCTGAACATACAATTTTGACGCAATAAAAATCTTATCTCTCTGGACGTAATCATCAATGAGTTTTGCTCTCGAAACGACTCATAAATGCTCTGTATAGCAGCAAAGTGTGAAATTATTTGTATTTGTATCAATCCTTTTTCTGATTATCTGGTTGAATGCGCTATACTTTCTGTGTCAACATTTTTAAAAAGTTATGGTGGGATCACAAGGCCCTATTATTTTTCGGGATATGAATACTATAAAAAGGTTCACATTGAAAAAGGTTTGATAGGTTTTCTTTTTTATTTGGCAACCATTTCATCTGATGGAAAATGAAGATGTGACAAACGATTGACGTTTGTTAAGAAAACCTATTCACTATACACTTCAAAAATCCCAGATTGTAGTATTCGGGGACACGGGGTCATTTCTCTGCTCCTGTAATTTCCCCCGCATCCACACCCTCAAACGTATGCTAAGAAAGCGTAATATCGTAGACAGATATTTATTTTGAAAGTATTTTTAAGAGTATCACGGAAATAAAGAATTTTGACTTTGATACAATTAGTCGAAAGTTATAAAAATGGAAAAGTGTTTTCAATAAAGTTTGACGGCTCCGTGGCTTAGTTGGTAGTAGCCCTGCCTTCGAAGCGAGGTGTCCCGGGTTCGATTCCCGGCCGGGGCACACTGTGTGGTGAGCATGAAGTTTGTTCTCGGGTCTTGGATGTTTGTCTTGTGTTTCTGTGTTTGTCCATGCCATCTGCGACACAGGGAATCCTAGTGCACAGGTATGAGTGTGTAAACGTTTATTTATTATTTATTAATAAGCAAAAAATACATCAAAATTAGATAGTTATTTTCAATAATGTTAACACTTAGATTCTGGTAAATATTCTTACTATTATACAAATAATATTTGAGGAATGTATAAAAAGCGTAGTGCAACTAGAAGGAACAAAAAAAATCAAACAATTTTGCCGCCAAAATTAATCATAACAGATACTATCGCAGATGCACAGATACAACAAAACATACGTAGTACATACTTCGGACCCTTTTTGTTAAGATATTTCAATGGTTGTAGACCTTAGTCATCAATAATATAAGCTATTTGGACCCTTTAGGGTACACGACACGACTGCGATTCCCAATTTATTTGGGGTAGGCGTATGATAAATAAACCATACCTAATTTGTAAATTATTAATAAAAATCATAAATAATATATATAATAATTTTTAATATTTGTGCAAATATGTTTTTTATCTCCTACGTAATCACCTAATACCGTACGGTTTGGATAATCTGAATGTCTAAGGCTAAGCTAAAACAAAAATAGTTTCTATTAAAAATATTTCTGAGGTTCACTTAATAATCTGCTAAGTAGTAATTATTATAACTGCATGTTACCTAAAAATTAATTAAGCAAAACCTTCTTTATTATACTTTACTATCGTTATTATAATCTATATCTATACTTATAATAAAACTGTAACGGATCCAATTCTTTACATGAAATGAACAATGAAATGAAAAAAAAAATCCAATTAGCTTGACAAATGACTGAACTATTAGTTAACAAAAAAAAATAAAAAATTTCTGTAAGTCGCTTTACGGACGATAATTTTACGTGATAACTTAGCCCAATCGTGCCTCTCTATCGCTTGTACCGCGCTCTCGCTTGCACGCTCGGCCCAAACGGACAATGAGTAAATTACCTTGCAGCCGGCGTTCATAAAAAAAATAACTAATTGATATTTGATGATTTAGAAGTCGTGTCGTGTCGTACCTTGTAAACATCTGACGTCCTTTTTAACTTCAGAATGGGTTAAATATGTCGGAGTGAGCTACGGTTCTGAGGAATGATATTTTTTATGTCACAGAAGGGTAGCCATTGTGGTACGCACAGTCGGCTGCAGAGACATCTTGATTAACATTTGCAGTGCTCAAGTTATGCCTAACCCTTCGGGAAAGTGGACGTGAATTTATTATCTATACTTATAAATAAAACATGTCTAAACGCGGAACCATATTCGCGAATATGTTATACTGTCTCCGAGGGGTTTCTTGTCTGCTCCTTCCCCTCGGGTTATGGTTGGTACACACGTAATATAACAAAAGCTGAATGTAATTTGGCATATCTGTGTGCATGTAATGTGTAAGGAGCTCCTGTGACACGTTACATGCTCACGAATATGTTTACTTGTGTGTATAAATTTTGTCGTGTCCAAATGATATTTGACATCTAGATAAGTTTGAATAAATAAGATTGAGTCTCGCCCTTAAGAAGTACACGCTGCCATTCAAAAAAAGAAAAATTCAAATCGGTATATGACTAGCGAAGAAAAAGTAGCAGGATAGCAAAACATGCAATTTGGTTCACTTGAATGACATATTATTTCTAATTCTATCTCGAAAATGGCAGCTATCAAACAGAAAACACCCCATAAAACGGTTCATTCGTTCAAGAGCTACGATTCCACAGACAGATACACACATGAGCGTACCCAGGGGGGGCAGGGGGAGGCAGCTGAGTCCCCCCATGGAAATAGAAATTTAAAGTAAAAATGCATGCTTGCATTTAGGTGGTCAAAGGGTACACCTATGGACGTGAGCAACTGGACCGCCCGAAATACATATACCTAATGTTTTATGTAGGTGTGTTTGTGTAGTGTGTATGAAAAAGCCGCGAATGATTCGACCTAAAAAATCTGACTTGCCCACACTACACTACTTAAAATACCCCTCTCTTTCGTAGGGGGATTAAAAATAATCACCACCCTGATCAGTTGTCTCTGCAGGTGACTATCCGCTATGGGAACCGCGCTGGTCACAGCTGACCTTGCTATAGGATGCTGGCATATTGTCTCTTTGAAAGGTAGGAAAATTGAGCATGTATTGATTGAAAAAATGAATAACAGGCATGTAAACTGCTAGTTTATATATTTAACCGTGGACTGTTCACACTAATTTTAACTTCAAAAAGGAGGTTTCAATTCGGAGGTTTAATTTTTTTTTACATATACATAGGTAACAATTTATTGCAGACCAAAATGATAACAATAGCTTAAAACTAGACTTAATTAATAAAAAGCGGACAAAATGGGCGGTCTTATAAAGCGATCTCTTACAGAAAATTAGAAATGAGAAAAATATGTTTTTTTTTTATGTGAATGCATGACGGAACGAGTTGAGGGCCCACCTGATGGTAAGTGGTGACTCTCGCCCATGACAACAGTAATGCGCGCGACTCAGTATGAGATCCAAATCTTTACTGAGTCGCATTCATCCTGCTGCGTCCATCACACGAGACCGGGGATGATATGTCTCATGAGCATGTGATTTCACCGGCAGCCACACCCTTCCACCGGAACACAATAATTCAACCAGTACTGCTTGGCGGCAGATGCCAGGTGTGGTAGTATCTCTCCGGACGTGCTTGGCACAAGTTCTACTGCTACTTTTGGTTGCTCCTTTAGCACCACCCAGGGGGTAAGTGTAGGGAATCAAAGGGTACTACGGACGCGAGCAACTAAACCCATACAAGTAAACGAAATTGCGTATTTTGCTACATTGAAAGTATCGTCGGTTTTTGTTTTATTTTTAAATCATTTACTCGTATTCCATTGGGACAAGTCAATTTTACACACTGAGTTTAAAGTTATTTCGTTTTGCTGGTTTATCGGAAATACAAATAACATAATTTGTACGTATGTGCGCGTGGCGGCAGAGTATTTTTTTTATGTAACCACTGTGACTAGACGAGTTGAAGACCCACCTGATGTTATATCTCCGCGCGTAACAACAGCGTAATCCTTGACCGAAGTATGAGAAGACCCAAGTCGCACCCCGTTGCGCCCGTCACCCCAGACGGGGAAGTTACTTCTCATGCTTATGCATACACTGCGAGTGACCCCTGCTTAACGGCAGATTACCAGGTGTGGTGGCAGTACTGCTCGCGGCGAACTTGACAAATTCTACTGCTGCTTTGGATTGCTCCCACACCCGGGGGACACATGTCCCCCAAGAGGTCTTGCTTCATTCTTTAAGTAACTAAGTGTGGGATTCATAAGAACAAATCATATGATTAATTTGACAGTTCTGGTCGAATGCAAAGCGAAGCCAAAAACGATCTAAAAAAAAAACATAAACAAAATGGCGTTTGTTTTACAAGGCTGTAAGAGTCGTACAATTTATGATTTTTATTCGTGCTAGCTAGCTTTTGCTCGTGACTCCGCTGCATTATGAATTTATTGATCTCACAGCTCAGTTGACAAACGCTCTTTTTTTTATATCTTAATTAGCTGCGCCCCGCGGTTTCACCCGCATAGTTCCCGTTCCCGTGGAGAATACGGGGATAAATTGATTTTATTTTTTTCGTTAATTTTCCAATGTTTTAATAGTTATTCTGCTATTCGGGACGGAAACAAATCCAACAAATCAAAAACCATGGCAATCGGTCCAGCCGTTCTCGAGTTATAAGTGTTGTAACAAACACGACTTTCTTTTATATATATAGATTTTATAGAAACCTCAAAAATTGTAGCCTATATGTTATTCTGATGTATAAGCTATATTGTGGTAAAGTTTCATTCAAATCCATTCAGTAGTTTTTACGTGAAAGAGTAACAAACATCCATACATCCATACATCCATACTTACAAACTTTCGCCTTTATAATAGTAGTAGGATTACTGAGCTTAAACTTATGCAATTATGTCGCTCTGATTAATCAACATTATCTAATCAATAAAAAACACTAATTCTACTTGTATTGGTAAACAAAAGCAGTACTTATATACAACAATCTTTCCAATTTAATCTGAAACAAGTGTCAAATCACTATTATTTGCAAATTTTAATAGTAATTAAATGTAGTTGCTCTTCCTTTTGCACTACAGTTAGTGGGTTTGATTCACACCAGTTAGTACAAGCATTTGTGTGTCGAACATAGAAGTTTGTTTTATGCCTATGCATATTTATATAAGATTACAGATAAAAAGGACTCAAAAAAAAAAAATGTTTGTGCTTACTAAACTATACTATACCCACTCATTATTTCAAACATAATCACAACACTTAAATATTGTATACTTACATACAGTAAAAATAACTTTGTAAAAATTGTCAAGGCATATGAAAAGAAAATAATAAAACAAAACTTATTACTAAACTAGTTAGTTTAATAATGAAAATTGAAAATTAAATTAATGGTGATTAAACAGACAAACATTTCAACAAATGGTTGTCTTAGCGACATAAGTGACTTTTTTGTTATTGGCTTCGTCTGGCGCGCATTCAACCAGAGGTAAACATTGTGTCTTAAAAAAGAACCATACCTACCTGAGGTATGATATTTTTAAAATAAGCGCTATATCATAAATTATTTAGTCATTTGCACGTTCGTTGGACATTTTTGTAGGCACATTGCAGGTTATTAATTTTCATAAATATAACATTTTTAATGAATGATAAAATGAATTTGCTCTTTTGCTGAAAACTGCAGACTGATTGTGAGACTTGCAGAGTTCCAGAGGACGTTTACGATCTATTGGTGGAATGTGCGCGGACTGAGCCTGTGAACCACAATGATATTTACAACCAGAAGTGAAGCGACTTAAACGCTACATAAATTAGTTTTTAATGTTATTTTATAAAGGAGCGAAATGTAACATCGACATAACTGGTCTGACATAGTTAAATAAATAAACATCTTTATAAAAAATATATTCCTCTTCTTCTTCTTCTTCTATATGGCTTTTTGTGTCTTTAGCCACACAAATTCTGCCAGTGTCTGGTTTAGCTGATGGATTCGTAAATTGCTGGGGTGAGAGTACATACGAATATTACCATATATTCCTCTTCTTCGTCTGTATAATTCTGACAGATGTTTCCATGTTCACAATTTGACAATCGACTGTCAAACGACGTTGACAGTCGATTGTCAAATTTTCGCGTGGGTTTCCGAAAAGTTTTCTTTATATAAACCTGCTAACAAATAGAAACAACAAAAAATAATTTGCCAAATAGTAGCATTAAAATACGTTGCGTAGTTTAAAAAATCTAGAGGTCCAAACAGCGGGAACGACTTTGTTTTATACTATGTAAGGATTATTTATTTTTATACAGATAAACTGTACTTTTTCAACTACTTACTACAAAAAAAATGTTTATGTTCCATTGGGGCGGTACTAGACAGAGTATTTCTTACAAACAACTTTGCAATAAGTAACCGTATAAAACAAATATTTTATTATTTATGTGGCAAATAAACATAATGCTAATTATAATAAATACGCGTTATGAGACGGCAACACTGGAGTAAAAACTCCATACCTAGCTGTAAAAAAGGTATGAACATAAAACGCGAGCTGACTTTAAACAAAGTAACTTTTTACGTTTATACACTCATACACTAGGATTACGTGTGTCGTGTGGCATGGATAACAGAAACAGCCAAAGCACCCAAGGCATGAGAACAAACATTACGCACATCACAAAGGCCTGCGCTGTCTGGAGACCGCGACAGCACACGAGATCGCGGGGATGACCACCTAAAAGATCGATAGACAACACCGATAGCACGCAGGACGGGATTGGATGGGGAGGGCGCAACGCCATCAAGAATGGAGGAATTTCCAGGTGGTTTTAGCTAGTCTTATTTGTTAAGTTTAAAAGATCTAAGCGTACAAACAGCGGGAGCAACTTTTCTTTATACTATGTAAGGATTATTATTAGACGGCTCCGTGGCTTAGTTGGTAGTAGCCCTGCCTTCGAAGCGAGGGGTCCCGGGTTCGATTCCCGGCCGGGACATAATTTGTGTGGTGAGCATGAAGTTTGTTCTCGGGTGTTGGGTGTTTGTATTGTGTTTCTGTGTTAGTCCATGCCATCTGCGACACAGGGAATCCTAGTGCAGAGGTATGAGTGTGTAAACGTTTATTTATTTATTTTATTGTGTTGTGTATCTGCGTTAAAAATCATTTTCATCTCATATTATCACCCTGCGACCGCAGCATAATAATATTGTGCAAGAAATAAGCATTATTTATATTTTATTGTGAACGAATAAAGTCATAGAGAACGCAAAATAGATGTTTTGTCTCTACTCTCAGCTGAGACGGAATACTTGGTTTTGCGGTTTGGTTTATGTGAATGGAAAATGGCGTTTTTGCTTAACCCAAATATCCATGCCAGCCTCTAATGTTCCCACTGCGGACGCCGGCCTACTCTCGATAATTGAGAGTGAATGGGCTCTGATCTACCACGGGAGCCCAATCCGGATTGGTAGATGTCACATGTCGTCGAATTTTTGGTTCCAAGACATACCGGTTTCCTCACGATGTTTTCCGACACCGTTTCGAGAACGTGGTATTGTGCACATAAATTTTTCAAGTGAAAAATCTCATTGGTGCACGTGTGGGTTTGAACCAGCGACGTTCAGATTGAAAGTCGGCGTCCGTGCCCCTGGGCCACCACGCTCTCCCAAATATCATATTTAATATTAAAGGCAAAAGTTTGTGTTGATGTGTCTGTATGTTGCATTACATGAATATTTACTCGTATACGTAGGTGAATCTCAGAATCCCTACGGGCACGTATAGGGACCTGGGTGGTGCTAAAGGAGCAACCAAAAGTAGCAGTAGAACTTGTGCCAAGATCGTCCGGGGAGGTACTGCCACACCAGGAACCTGCCGCCAAGCAGTAGTGCTCTCATTTGTGTAACGGTGAAAGGGTGTGGGTTCCGGTGAAATCACATGCCCATGAGACGCCTACGGACGCGAGCATCTGGACCCCACAAAACCAAAATCTATCCAAAATCTAAAATAAACTAAATTTGGGTTGGTTTGTACCTGAAAGGGTGTGGGTGCCGGTGAAATCACATGCGCATGACTCGCCTACGGACGCGAGCATCTGGACCCCACAAGACCAAAATCTACCCAAAATCTAAAAGAAACTAAATTTGGGTTGGTTTGTATGTGTTTTTGTTTGATAATTCGCCCCTACTTGTACCACTCAGCATACAGTACCTGTGACCACAGCCTATTTACGATGTACCCGCATCGCTACATAATTTTTTACTGCCTGTGATATCTTAAAAAACACTTGAGTTTAATAATTTCCACCTCTTTTCTTATCATAAAAATAAACTCTGTCGCTATATCGATAAAGTTTGTATTAATGCGTGGAATGCTTACTTTTTGCGTATGAATGTTTTACGGACTTTGCATTCAGAATGATAAAGTTTCATAACCATACACACACATACATACAAACTTTCGACTTTATAAGTGTGTTATTTGGGGGGTCCAGTTGCTCGCGCCCGCATTGCTGTGTCCGGTGGAAGGGTGTGGGTGCCGGTGAAATCACATGTCATGGACGCAGCAGGATGAGTGCGACTCAGTGCAAAATCCAAATCTTACACTGAGTCGCATTACTGTTGTTATGGGCGGGGGTCGCCACTTACCACCAGGTGGGCCTTCAGCTTGTTCCATCACTTATTCAAATAAAAAAAACAAGTGCTAAGAGAAAGTATGAAAGGAATACCTACATTAGGAGTTTCTTGTTAGTTCTTCCCCATGGAGGGTGGGTTAAGATTTGTACAAGCGCCAAACTAGTTATAAGAATGCGTTCTCTCATTGTTACCTTTTAATATAATAATATTATAATATTGTGAAGTAATTATTAGGTATTTAAAAGAAATAAAGATTTTTAACCTTGACTTTTAAATGCCGGCAAATTAACATAAAATGATGCGTTAACATGTTTTTTTTTTTTTTGTTTTCGAAAAGTTCCAATTACTTTTTATACTATTGTAGTGATGCGACGAGCTTAAGGCCCATCTGTTAAGTGGTCACCTCCGCCCAACAGCAATACAACTAAGGTCCTCTACCGCACGCAGCTGCCGTCATCCGAGACGGGGATTACATTTCTTGCACTTGTGATTTCACTGGCTCCCACACCCTTCCACCGGAACAAACGTTCACACAGGCGGCTCCGTAGCTTAGTTAGTAGTAGCCCTGCATTCGAAGCGAGGGGTCCCGGGTTCGATTCCCGGCTGGGGGATACTTGGTGTGGTGTGCATGAACTTTGTTCTCGGGTCTTGGGTGTTTGTCTTGTGTTTCTGTGTGTAAACGTTTAACGTTTAACCGGGGTTTATACTCTTGGCACGCGACAGTTTTAGAGAAAAAAATGTTTGAAGACAAAATGGCGCCTAAAATCGGCCATTTTGTTTTTTATAATATTGATATAGCTAGTGTCTTTCACAATTTAAACAAATCTAACGACACCTCTCAAGCTCCATCAAGTTTAGGCTACAGAGAGTGCCAACGAAATATACATACACTATATATATACTATATTATATATGTAAACTATTATATAGGGAAGGGAGACGATAAGCCAGAAGGAGGGAAAAACATAACCCTACTTCTATGATAGTTATATGCTAAATAAATAGTTCTTTCTTTCTCGTCTCCTGCTGGCGCAGTCGGGTAAAAAGATGTAGGCAGTAGCGGCCCTAGGGGCAGGAAGCAAGGCAACCGCCCGGGGCCGCGCTTTTGTAGGGCCTCGCACCCTCGCAGAACAACCCGTTTTTTGTTTCGATGTACTGCAGCTGTCTTTAAGAGGATGCTGATTACCTGGAGCTCTACACTTCCAACCTAAATTCCTCATACGCCAAGAGCCTCACAAAGATCTATCGCCCGGAGCCTCGCAATATCTAAGGCCCTTGGATGTAAGTAAAGTTTCCAAGATTTCTTTCCACATGTTTAACATTAGAATTTCATGTACCAGTATTCGAGTACTGCACAGTTTTTGCAACAATTGCATCGCATTCTCAGGTCTCTACAATTTAATTAGCACTGGTTTCTGATACTTGTACCGTATATACTTGTCTACCAAGTTTTTCTAAGTCTGTTTAAAAGTATGTCGAATGAGCGGATTGTAATAATAATGATTGGTCTCACTCAGTGGGTGGGTATGCCTTCTGTGCTGTGGGTCGCGGGTCAATAGTTCAATTACGTCACGTCACAAAGTTCGTTCGGGAGGACCTTATTCGGCTCCTTGGTTTAGTTGGCAGCTGCCTTCGAAGCAAGGGGTCCCGGGTTCGATTCCCTGTCGGAGCACACTTTGTGTGGTGAGCATGAAGTTTGTTCTCGGGTCCTGGGTGTTTGTCTTGTGTTTCTGTTTGGCCATGCCGTCTGTGACACATTGGATCCTAGTGCAGAGGTATGAGTGTGTTTTGTTTTGTTGTATTGCTGTTGTTATGGGTGGGGAGGGATTTTAATATCAGATGGGCATATCACTACATAGTATAAAACAAAGTCGCTTTCTCTGTCCCTATATCCCTATGTATGCTTAAATCTTTAAAACTACGTAACGGATTTTGATGCGGGTTTTTTTTGATAGATAGAGTGATTCAAGAGGAAGGTTTTTATGTATAATACACTAGCAACAAACCCCGGCTTCGCACGGGTAGTTTCTGATACGACGCTGATGCTGTACTAACCGTGCGAAGGGCTTCATTTTATGTTACATAAAAATCTTTGTGTTGTCTGTCACACTGAATTTGTCCGTTCCTTATACATAATACACAGGAAAACCTGTATTGGCGTCATATAAACTAGTTTTTTTTTTATTAGCAGGAAAAGCACGATTTTCTTCGCTTTTCCAAGCGTTGTACAATACCTACAACTTAAATAGAACTAGCTGACCGGGCCACGCGTTGCTGTGGCTAACGTTTTTGTCATACGATATTATAATTTGCAACAAAATAATATTGCGATCATAAATTGAGATGTGAGCTATCCTATCTTTCAAGTTGGATCAAACTGCACACGGTGTACAAATTTGATACACAAAATCGGTTATTGTGATTAAACCATAATAGCTAGATATATGTTCTTGCGGACTTTTTTTTAGGTCTTAATGGGATCTACAAACCCGTAGTACATCATTTTGTTCTATTGTCAATAGTTTTTGCAGCGCACCCAAAAATAGGTTTTCGAATTTACACCTTGTGTTACAAAATAGCAATTTTATTACGGATCCCTAATTTTGAAAAAAAAAACATAGCCTATAGCCTTCCTCGACTACCTAATACTGAAAGAATTATTCAAATCGGACCAGTAGTTCCAGAGATTAGCGCGTTCAAACAAACAAACAAACACTGCAGCTTTATAATATTATATTAATATATATTATATAGTATAGATGAAATAGAATGATGAAAAAGTGCTTTCGTGGTTCGTGTGGTGTATATACTTGAGAACTAAAGGAATAAATGAGTTTGAGTTTTTTTATACACACTCATACCTTCCTTCGCACTGCCTTCGAAGCAGTCGGGGCACACTTTGTGTGGTGAGCATAAAGTTTGTTCTCAGGTCTTGGGTGTTTGTCTTGTTCTGTGTTTGTCATGCTGTCTGTGACACAGGGAATCCTAGCGCAGAGGTGTGTGTAAACGTTTATTTAGTGTCTGTTTGTGTAAATAAATACGTTTTTAATTGTTTAGTGTCCATTTTGCATGCGCGCACTCAAAAAACTATCTGTGTCATATCGAAAACAAATTGTTATGATAAAAAAAACGAAAATGGTTGAATGTCCACTTATTTGGGTGACAGGACAAGAACAGGAAAAGGTTGGCACAGTATCGGATAAACAGATGCGACACTAATTTATAAATTTACAGATAATAATAAAGTCAAAGTCAAAGTATACTTTATTGCTTGAAATACATGTAGGTATATAAGATGTCAATATTATTATTAGTATCAATGTACTCTACCTTTCGGCAGCAATATTATCATATGAGTCACAACCATTGTAAACTATTATCTACTATATAAAAATAAGTCGGGTTTTCCTTCCTGACGCTATAACTCCATAACGCACGAACCGATTTCCACGGTTTTGCATTCGTTGGAAAGGTCTCGGGCTCCGTGTGGTTTATAGCAAAGAAAATTCAGGAAAAATTTCAACAGAAAAGCGTGAAAATCTTTTTTCATAAATGTTACATAAAACGAAGGCATCTGGTGGCGAAACGGAGTTCGCCGGGTTTGCTAGTTTAATATAAATTTTAAAATATTTAAAACCAAAAAAATGTCACCATAATTAATTAAACATGTCAAAAATTAATTATTTTAAATTAAGTCAAAAAAATAATCGTAGGTCATACTATCAATAATAATAATAATAATTTATTTTGAACAAACAATTAAGTACATGGCATCAATTAAGTACATGGCATCAATTTAACA
This sequence comes from Aplocera efformata, assembly GCA_921293045.1. Lineage (NCBI taxonomy): Eukaryota > Metazoa > Arthropoda > Insecta > Lepidoptera > Geometridae > Aplocera > Aplocera efformata. The sequence goes on along the minus strand of OV121067.1, from coordinate 4,524,832 downwards.
ATAATACAGTAGCAATTTGAGTTCTTATACATTAGATAGTTATTTTATAATAATACGATACATTTTTTTCCATTCCAGTATAGGGCTTTTTTAGGGGTCTATGTGTCTATGAAATCCACAATTAAAAACGTAAACAAAGATTTTTGTCTAAAACGTACTTAAAAACTTCACTTTTTTTGAATAAATACTTACTTTGATCTCGATTACGTATGCTTATTTTGGCATTCGGCGTTTGTTTTAAACCTTATCCAAACCTCCATATTTTGGCATATTGATATAAGATTTTCTCGCGGAATTGACTTTAATTCTGTTTTTAATTAACATGTTTGGTACATGTTTGGGAATAGAAATCCCAAATTTTATTGACGTAGGTTAAAAAAAAAACATGGTACGTAGTTACCTTTCTGTCAGACTATGGTACTGTGTGGATACAACAAGAAAAAGTGTAGTAGGACATCTAAATACATATAAAGGATGGGTGCGGCGTTTTGTCTCTCTGCGAGCGGTCCATTAATATATTGTCATACTAGTTATTCCCCGTGACTTCGTCCGCGTGGAATTAAACAATTTTTAGCGCGGAATATTTTTTTTTTTTCTAAAATAATAGTAGCTTTAGTTACTCCTTAAAACAGCTATCTACCAATGAAAGTTCCCTAAAAATCGATCCAGCCATTTCGAAGATACGGGCAGACAGGCAGAGAGACAGATACATATACCTAAGACAGAAAAATAAATAAAAAATTAAAAAAAAAAAATTGTTTTACTTTCAAATGCATTTAGTAAAAAGCTGTTATTTTGACATTACAAACAGACACTAAATTTATTTATTTGTAGCGTGTCTGCAGATTGGGATTTCTTCATTGTTCTCGTATTGAAGCGCTCACGGCGTAGCAAGCTTAGTTTTTTAGTGATTTTTTCTAAATACAACATACCAGTCCAATCGGGCCTGGTAATTTTTTTTTATTTGTTAAGTGACGGATCGAGCTGAGGGCCCACCTGGTGGTAAGTGGCGCCCTCCGCCCATGACAACAGTAATGCGACTCAGTATAAGATTTGGATCTTAAACAGCTAAACCTAAACTGGATCAGTGATGGATATTATAATCACCCGCGTAGTTCCCGTTCCCGCGGGAATACGGGGATAAAATATAGCCTATGTTACTCGCTGATAATGTAGCTTTCCATTGGGGAAAGAATTTTTAAAATCGGTTTAGTAGTTTAGGCGTGAAAGCCTAACAAACAAACAAACAAACTCACTTTCGCGTTTATAATATTAGTTAGGATTTAGGATGATAATCAAGTGAAACCACGCGCAAGCGCTACTAAATAAAATGAACAAAAAGACTCGGGTCCGATAAGTTGCAGCTATTCCGAAAAACAGCGATGCGATCGAACGCCCGCGGCGAAGAAAAGATGAGTCGCAATTTTGCGTTCAAAAACGAGTGATTTTTTTATACATAAGTATGTAATTATTAGATTCATGTCTGTGGTCTTCATGTCGGAAATTGAGGCTGATGTTTGATGGTTTGCAGTGATTTTGAAGACTTGTAGGTACCTACTTGTAGAGTCGTTACAATAAAGTACAATATTATTTCTTTAAAAAGTTTTTTTTTTGGTAAACACATTCTATCTGTCATTTTCAAAGCCGAAAACAGATGATTGACGTTTTGCCCGCCAAAACAACACCGATTCTTAATGAAAAAAGTCTATCCGTCATTTTTAAAGCCGAAAACAGATGATTGACGTTTTGCCCGCCAAAACAACACCGATTCTTAATGAAAAAAGTCTATCCGTCATTTTTAAAGCCGAAAACAGATGATAGACTTTTTATGCGCTTATATAACACTGCTTCATACAAACTCTTGCTGCTACCCCATATGGAGTTTGTATGAACTTCAGGCTTATGGAGTGTTAACAGTGGAAGACATTTTTATATTTTCTCCTACCACAACCTGCGGAGAGAGAGAGAGAGAGAGAGAGAGAGAGAGAGAGAGAGAGAGAGAGAGAGAGAGAGCTCATGTTGTAAATCATGTTGAAAAATATCCAAATTACACCTAAACATAAAAATTATCTGTGGCCGTCCAACGCGGGAATGCAGCCAGTGTTCTTGGCACCCTACCCCACGATCAAAATTTTCTGTTGTAATTTTTACATTTTTGGTCTTTTTAAGTAGCCTGAGATATAATGTTTTTTTTTTTAATTTTTTTTATGTTTAAATATATGATAATAAATTAGGAACATATAAGTTGTATATATGTATTTTTGTAAGCCATTTATAAAAACCTGTATTTTCATAGGCACACTCGATAGGTTATGAGGAAAAATAATTGTTTGAAGGCATGACATGGCGCCAAAAATCGGATACTTACTTTAATTTTTTTAATTTATAGTATAAACTGGCTATATTGATATTGGCAGTGTCACTCGCACAATTAATACTAATCTTACGAGGTGTAAAACCCAAGCTAATAGCCATCAATATACAAACATACATGTAAATGTATGTGAATTTTGTTAACAACTTCTTGGACATTTTCTGCTGCTTCTGCATGAGTATTTCCTATAGCTATTATAGCAGTATCATCTGCAAAGGTCGCAATAGTTTTTTTCTGATTCAGGATTATCACTTGTATACAGAAGATAAAGGATCGGACCAGGATATATACAATTATACATACATATATATAGACTCGAAAAACATTAGGATAAATGTGGCGCATCCGAATAAAAAAAAAGTCTGTTGTTTATCCCTTCAAGATCGTTTGGACACGTCAAAACCCAAGTCGCATGCTGTTACACCCGTCACCCGAGACTGGGATGTAACGTCTATCTATAATATTTTGGGGGGTCCAGTTGTTTGCGTCCCTAGGTGAGATCCCTTTAGTATCCCCTCACGTAATCCTGGGAGATGCCAAACGACTTTAGGTACGTATGTACTAATTATGATTAAAATAGATACGTATTTTTTTTTTAATTTGTCCTTATTTTAGTAATTATAAATGTCAAGGATGAATAATAGTTATTTTATGATCTAAAGGAATTCCTCAATTCATAGGCAGGATTACAAACTAAGCTACGGGCCGTCATAAAGACAGAGGAATAAAAAATGCTTTATTTTTTGGTCGTATGTCAAGGATTCCAGATGCCGCTGATTTTAATCTTAAAAAGAAAAAGGGTACAGATCTTGTCTATGAATAATGGGTAGGTTTAACAATCTATTTAGTAGTTTGATATAACGATTGGAATAATAATTATTGTTAAGTTTATGATTTATAAGAAGACTAAAATCTAAGAAACCGACTTTCATGCCCAATTTTTTTTTCATGAAATTAATAAAATTAATAAAATACCTTCAAGGTACACCCTATTAATTAAAAAAAAGAATCATTAAAATCGGCAAACAAAAATAATTAACTTAAATATTAACTTATATTTTTTAAATGTACCTATTGTGACGGGACAAGCTCACAGCCCACATGATGTTAAGAAGTTACTGCCACCCATAAACAACAACAAAACGACTCCGGTCCTTACCTACCGAAATATGAGAAGACGCAAACAAATTGTGTTTTTTTTTAGTTCTTAATAAGCACCTCGGGATCCCTAGGGTCGCAGTTGGCACTCAAATAAACAAGATACGAGAACTAATTGTATAGTTATCACACAAATTTGTCGAACTCGGACTTGGCACGCTGGGTAGGTCTATAGACTAAGCTACAAAGACATTTAACTATAAATATATTATGAGCCACTAAATCATGATTACAGTACAATTTTATTGTATCGCCCGCTGAACACAAAACTAATTAATGTCAAACCATCATTAATCCTCGTCAGTCGATGCGAATTTTTCATTAATTCATAATTTAAAAGCAATATCGCACTGGAATGAAGACATTTTCTGACTTGACAAATGATCATCGATTGGAAGAATGCAGTGCTATTCGATGCTTAAGAAAAAAAATCCTTTCTCCTTCAAGGGTTAGTATACTCTGTGGGTAAGTAGATTATTTTTTTTATGCGACTAATGTCACCGAACTCAAGGACCTTTTTAAAGTGGTTACCGAATCCCATAAATAGCAACACGATCTTCCGTCATTTGAGTTGTAAAGTCTCATACGCCTATAATTTCACCAGTAACAACCATTTTCGACTGGAATACAGGACTTGATTTCCCTATGGAGGGTCAGAAAGGATTTGAACAAGCGCTAAACTTAGTAATAATAACTCGTTATCTTATTATAAGTAAGTATTTATTTATTTGACTATTTTACGGAAACAAAGATTTTTGACTTTGACAAATATGAGCACTGCTGCTGGGTGGCAGAATAATGGGTTTGGTGGCAGAATAAGAACCGTAAGTTTTATATTGAATCATGACCTGTAACTATGGAGTTATAAATAAATAATTTGTATTTGTATTTGTAAGAACTTGGCACAAGTTCTACTGCTCGAAGTAACAGGTTGCTTCTTTCGCACCAGCCGGGGGGTACGTGTAGGGAATCAAAGGGTACACATCTACGGACGCAAGCTACTGGACCCCCGAATTACTTAACAAAATGTCTATCGGTTGAAAAGTTGAATTCATTTTTCGATCAAAACAATGTTAATTATAAACTAACTGTAAATAATACGAATTTGAATTTGGAGCACGAATAATTAAAAAATATTTTTAATTTACATCTTCCCAACGCAGGTCCAAATCGTAAAATCCTGTTTTTGACTTTGGGAATGTATTTAAGGCTCTTCACGTGAAAAACGGGCGGTTTTTTCGCGGCAAAAAACTGATTCGACGTCGTGGTTACCGTTAAATACACTGTACATTACATTGACAGTGATGTGGGAAATAGTGTGCTCTTGAAATATACATTTTTAAACTATCATGGTTTAGAATTAATTTTCGAGTTACCGAGATATTTGCCATGATTTGTTAGTTATGTTGCCTCCGAATAATTCAACGCAGTTTCATGCGTCTTCCGGGTAAACTGACCAACTGTCAAAATATCGGTTGTTAACAAAACTCGCAAATCATGTTATCAAATCATATCCTATTTAAACTACCTATATTAATTCCGCGAAAAGTTTCCCAAACTTTTAAACGCTGGTAAATATTATACATACTGAAATATATTAAAAACATGGCGAATGTATAGGTTGTGCGAAGCCAAAGAAAAAAAAATTATCAAAATTAGCTTGGTGACTCGATAATGATTGCTCATGAGTTTTTTTTTTTTTAATTCTTATAAATGTTTTTATTTTTTAATTCTTGCGGGTCAGACTCTGTTTACCTAAGCAGCAGGTCTGTTAGTGTTATATCACCGAAAACTCATAAAAATCATACGAATGTATATTTTAACCTAATTTTATTATTGAATGTTCTGATTCCTCCATTCTTCATACATCGTACAACGCAACCGTCCGAATATTTTCTCCATACAAAAACCCAGTAAACTGGACCAAAGCATTCGTCAAAAAACACAAAAATACCTACACGACGAAGAAAATTATCTTTAATTATTACAATTGTACCAAACAGATCCGCTACCGGAATATTTCGGAGGCCATAGCCGTGTTTCGTATTAAAAAGAAACTTTGGCGGGAATATGAGCCTTATTCTGACAGATTGGAAACGTGAAACTTTTTGCCAGCAAAGAGGTAAGTTTGTATTATGGCGGGCGGAGTTGATAAGTTTGTTTTTTTGTAAGAAAATTGCGTAGTTTCGGGTGTGGCCTCTATAACCCCGCCTTAATAATGAGTACGCGAATTCGTGAATCGTATATATAACGTGGAAGTACCAACCTACAGTGATATAATAACATTTTGGGAAATGTAAGGTTAAAATTCTAATTACGTACATTGCAATGATTTTAAGACTTAAATTTCGAGACTTCAGCGTCTGTTGTTTTTAGTTTTCATAACTTTTTGGTTTTTAGTTTTTAATATGACGAAAATGATATTGTTAATAAGATACCTCGACCAAACAACAGCAATGCCTACGTCTTAAGGCCAATCTTTATATTGTACAATTAATAAAGATGACTGGCAGAAATTAGATTAAAATCAATACATATTTAAGCACTAACCTACTGCCAAAAAATTTTGGTATGAAACTTTCTAACAGAGTCTATGGTTCTCCAATCATCTGTTAGCAGAATATAGAAGCTGACTGTAGGTAATAGGATGGCATGGGAAGCCTAACCCGAACCGTGCAGTGCCGCTAAGAGACCTGCAAAATTTGTCTGTATGTTTGTTTGTTCTCCTCCACGCCTCAACGGCTGAACGAATTCGATTGGGATTTCTTATGAATGGACCTCATACCCTGGATATACACATTTTTAATCCCGAAAAAGTGAAGTACTTATATAATTATGGGAACATATTATTGCCGAAGCCTATTAGAAAATGGCCGCTAAAATTTTTAATTAAAATATAATATTAGATTATTATTCCAAAAATCTTTCGTGTACTTGTTTTTCAAATAAATTATAATCCTGTAGCAATATAAGTAAAGAACTTGAAAATGTTGGGTTGCTGTTGTGCAGTTGGCCGAAACCTCGTAAGTCACATAATTAATGTGCCTGTGTCGTGGAGACGGCCGTGTTTTACGTGAATATGACGCAGAGAAACGACCTCAAAATGGCGATATCCCCACCCCCTGTGATATCAGTCAAAATACATTTTCATTGAATTCTAAAAAAATGTATGAAAAAGTTTTTTTTTTTTTAAATATATATGCGTTCTTTTTACTAACTTTAGCACTTGTTCAAATCCTAACCGACCCTCCATGGGCAAGACCAAGCAGAAACCCCTAATGGAAGGATTACTTTCTTTTAACGACCATGATCCTGTACGATACGAATTTTCCTAATCGTAGACATTAGGAAACTTATTGTTAAACTTCTTAACCAATATTGGAATGATATCACTAGTTATTTGCGTGTCGTGGAGCAAAACGACTTGGCGTTTGCGTCACTCGAACGAATTCATTGCTCCTTTAACTAACGAGTGGCGTAATTAACTTTTGGATGTAGATGAAAGATATGAAACCGCAGCATGTCTCCCCAGATTTTATTCTCACCAGTTTTCTGAATTGCTTCTCACTATCGAAGCTTGTACAAAGACGCATTCACGTCAAAAGTTATAGTCAAGGGTGCGTTGGAAATAAATTAAACCCAAATATATGTAAAAGCATATTTTAATCTTATGATAACAATCTTTACATCGAATATTCACAGCTTTGGTCTAATAAGAGCGTACTCTTTGAAAAATATAATTTTTTAATTTATACTCTGTATCCAAATATAATTCCAAATTTTGACATTCTCGAAAATTACTGGTAAATTGCAGAAACCAAAACACCAGACGCTGTCACAAAAATATTTTTTTTATTTGTTTAAAATAAAAAAACTAACAAATGATTCAACATTCACATTTAGACATTTATCTATGCAGTGGAAATAATTATTATAAATGTGTAATGCTCGTTTGCAGAAAGTTAAGGCAACATATAATAGACAAATAAAAAAAAACACGAATGTTAGTACATTATAGTGAAAGACTAGAATGTACTAACATTCTAGTCTTTCACCCATCTTTAGTATTATGTATTAATTGTAACTTGTTAAAAAACATTATTGTCCGTAATCATAGCAATTCATATCCAGTTTTCATAAACTACGTAAATCAAATTCCAAAAAAATAAATTGAAATTGTTTTTAAAAGTAGGCAATAAGATACTTTCCAATTAAATGCAAATTAAGTCTCCAAAGCGTGATTGTAGTTCCAACATATAAATCATTGAGTATACGGACGAATATTTTTACCATTACCATGGCGTTTACCATTTACCATCCACTGATGGTAAATGGTAAACGCCGTAATAGCAATACGACTTAAGTCCTCCCAGACTAAGTATGAGGAGACCCCAGTCGCATTACTTTAACAACGCTGCTTTGTTGCTGTTAGTAAAACAGACGGCGGGAAATTGTATAATTCCCGAAAGATCAATACGTAATATTATTAACGATCAATCAAATCAAAATGGTACATTTCTAGGTTCTGATTGGTAAATCTTCAACCAATCAGAGTCAAACAAATCGAATTAATTTTTTTTAATTTTTCGGTGATATGGTTTCAACGAAACGTATTTTTTTTTTAAATAAAATCACTATCAACATTTAATTTTCTTAATATAATCATATTTACCAGTAATTTCCTATTAAACTTGTACGCTCTATCATCCTAAACATCTATCATTTCCTCGCTCCTTATGGTAAATATCTTTTAACCTAGAAATAAAGAAAAAAAAAACTAGCGCTCTGCCACATGTGCGTTTAAAAAAATTGTACTCTTAATAAAAATGCAAAGAATTCGGAAATATCGAGCACCAAAAATTTAATTCATGTGTCCATTAACCCTTAATATTAACTATATTTTAGACGCCTCCGCCGTGTCTTCTCTGTCAGTGTTACTCTTGCCGAGATATATCTTAAACCAAGTCACTACTTAACTAAAAGTTAGTTAAAGACCAAGCCAATGCTTTCGCCACGACGTACATATACAAAGACATATACATTGTCTTGTCCAGATCATTAAATTAGCTAAGAAATAACTTCAACCGAGTCATTACTTTAACTAAGTAATTAAAGTGTAATTGTTTACTTAGAACAAGTCGTTACTTTAACTAAGAAATTACTTGGACCAAGTCATTATTTTAGCTAAGAAATTAAAGTGTAATTGTTTCCACTAACATAGTCATTAGGATATTGTAATGACTTTAAGCATGGCAGTAATTTAGCTAAATACTTAGACCAAGTCATTACTTTGGCTAAGAAGTTACTTGGAACAAGTCGTTACTTTAACTAAGAAATTACTTGGACCAAGTCATTACTTTAGCTAAGAAATTACTTGGACCAAGTCATTACTTTAGCTAAGAAATTACTTGGACCAAGTCATTACTTTGGCTAAGAAGTTACTTGGAACAAGTCGTTACTTTAACTAAGAAATTACTTGGACCAAGTCATTACTTTGGCTAAGAAATTACTTGGACCAAGTCATTACTTTAGCTAAGAAATTACTTGGACCAAGTCATTACTTTAGCTAAGAAATTACTTGGACCAAGTCATTACTTTGGCTAAGAAGTTACTTGGAACAAGTCGTTACTTTAACTAAGAAATTACTTGGACCAAGTCATTACTTTGGCTAAGAAGTTACTTGGAACAAGTCGTTACTTTAACTAAGAAATTACTTGGAACAAGTCATTACTGTAGCTAAGAAATTACTGGGACCAAGTCATTACTTTGGCTAAGAAGTTACTTGGAACAAGTCGTTACTTTAACTAAGAAATTACTTGGACCAAGTCATTACTTTGGCTAAGAAGTTACTTGGAACAAGTCGTTACTTTAACTAAGAAATTACTTGGACCAAGTCATTACTTTGGCTAAGAAATTACTTGGACCAAGTCATTACTTTAGCTAAGAAATTACTTGGACCAAGTCATTACTTTAGCTAAGAAATTACTTGGACCAAGTCATTACTTTGGCTAAGAAGTTACTTGGAACAAGTCGTTACTTTAACTAAGAAATTACTTGGACCAAGTCATTACTTTGGCTAAGAAGTTACTTGGAACAAGTCGTTACTTTAACTAAGAAATTACTTGGAACAAGTCATTACTTTAACTAAGAAATTACTTGGAACAAGTCGTTACTTAGCTAAGAAATTACTTGGAACAAGTCGTTACTTTAACTAAGAAATTACTTGGAACAAGTCGTTACTGTAACTAAGAAATTACTTGGAACAAGTCGTTACTTTAACTAAGAAATTACTTGGACCAAGTCATTACTTTAACTAAGAAATTACTTGGACCAAGTCATTACTTTGGCTAAGAAGTTACTTGGAACAAGTCGTTACTTTAACTAAGAAATTACTTGGACCAAGTCATTACTTTGGCTAAGAAATTACTTGGACCAAGTCATTACTTTAGCTAAGAAATTACTTGGACCAAGTCATTACTTTAGCTAAGAAATTACTTGGACCAAGTCATTACTTTGGCTAAGAAGTTACTTGGAACAAGTCGTTACTTTAACTAAGAAATTACTTGGACCAAGTCATTACTTTGGCTAAGAAGTTACTTGGAACAAGTCGTTACTTTAACTAAGAAATTACTTGGAACAAGTCATTACTTTAACTAAGAAATTACTTGGAACAAGTCGTTACTTAGCTAAGAAATTACTTGGAACAAGTCGTTACTTTAACTAAGAAATTACTTGGAACAAGTCGTTACTGTAACTAAGAAATTACTTGGAACAAGTCGTTACTTTAACTAAGAAATTACTTGGACCAAGTCATTACTTTAACTAAGAAATTACTTGGACCAAGTCATTACTTTGGCTAAGGAGTTACTTGGAACAAGTCGTTACTTTAACTAAAAAATTACTTGGACCAAGTCATTACTTTGGCTAAGGAGTTACTTGGAACAAGTCGTTACTTTAACTAAAAAATTACTTGGACCAAGTCATTACTTTGGCTAAGGAGTTAATTGGAACAAGTCGTTACTTTAACTAAGAAATTACTTGGACCAAGTCGTTACTTTAACTAAAAAATTACTTGGACCAAGTCATTATTCTCAGAATCAAGAACTACCAAGAAATCACTTCAATAATAGTAACTTGGTTTAGTTGCAAAAAGCATTCTACATTTTCAAACACTGATACGAAAGTTCGGTAGAGGCGTTAACGGAGCTTTGGCAAGAATTTTGATGCTAAAATCAACAAAAGAATTTCGATAAATTGTGACGAAACAAAAACATAAAATCCTTACTCTACGCCCATTTACACAATTGCCAAGTAAATTCGATCATATCACTAAAAAATTTTCCTCATCTACCCGCGTATTTTTCAAAAGCACGTGATGTACATAACTCTTATTATCCGTTAACACGAGAATTGTATGAATACCCGCGCGTTAAGACTCCCAAATGGCATGGACAGAGACACGCGACAACCGAGAACAAAGTGTATGCTCGTCAGCTCATCACACAAATGCTGACCGACTGATGGCATGGTACAAATACACAATACAAGTGCACAAATACAGAGATCGACCCCGTGACCGAGACATTGACAAACTCAGGTTAACTACCAACTTTACGGAGTTATGAAAACATCAATGTTTTTATTTTCTTATTTCGTTAGTATCCACCATCCAAAACAAATGCCAATGGCCAATAACTTTCCCTTTTAAGCATTATAGTAGCTACCTTTTATCCCGTATTAACCTAGAGAGACTGAATTTCTAAACATCCTATCTTAATTATATGAGAGACGCTAGTGAAGGCATAATCCGATAGCCTACTTAATGTAAAGTGGTTAATGTCGCCTATAAACAAAAGCAAAACCTCACATCTCTCTAAGTACAAGACCCCAAGACCTTTGCCCGAGACGACGATGTCTCGTACCTGTGATTTCACCGGCACACACACCGTTCCACCGAAACTCGACAATGCTTGGCGGATTACTATGCGATAGCAGTACTTGTCCCGACGAATTGACACAAATTTAAGCTACTTTGGGTTGCACCACCCGGGGAACTGTACTTGACGTAAAAAATACATTGTATTTTATTTCAAACTTGGTAAAAACTGGGTTGTGTTGCTGGTAAAAAATGTGTTATGTAGTTGGTAAAAGGTGTTATGTACATCGCGCACTTTATCTATATACAAAACACTCAAATTGAGATAAGTAGAATCGTACATTGGCAATGCTGAAATTAATATATTGGTAACTATTTAATTACTATTTTCACATTTACACGAAGGATTTTGGAAAACCTATAGTATTATTTATATTATAGTATTATTGTACAATTCCAGAAATTAATATGAGATTTAGCCCGTTTCCATCAAGTTGAACGTGAAGTTGTATATTTACGCCCAGTGCCTATATACAACGGACGTCCGTAAAAATTACCATGTCATGCTGCCATGGTAATTTTGGTAATGTTATCTGTCAAACGACATTGCTATTACTCTACGGACGTCCGTTGAATATTAGAATGGGGCATTTTTATGAGCTGGACTTATAACAAAAATAATATGGGGATTGGCAATAAACAAAAAATACGCGTCCCAAAACAATTTACAATTACAAAAATTCAACAAAAAGCTACCGAAATTTAAATAAAACATTTTAGGAGCTCCGTTTTCCATGCAAAAAAAAATGGTATTTGACATAGAAAAAAACGTGTTTCTGATAGTGTTAAAATTTGTGGATGTTTAATGTAATATTAAATCGAATTAACTCAATATTTTTGCTTAAAAAGACTATATGTGAAATATTTTTCTAAATTCCAAAAGTTTACATAATACAATCACCTCACAAATAAATTGTTTTAAGCAGTATAGATTTTCCAAAACCGCCGCTACGCACATAAAATAATATATTCAAAAATATATTTTTTTTTATCTAAAAACAAACAAACATAAAGACTAAACAACAGACAATATCAGAATTTCAAAATCTTATTGCGAGATGTTATAATATAACTAAAATCAATAATAATAATAATAATAATTAAAAAAAATAGATAATGGCAACAACACACCTTAATAATATCCACAAAAGACTTAAAGAAATTAATCTAATAATAATGTCGTGTTGAATCTCTACCAAGTCCTATAATTTCCTGACTACATCTCTTCTAGATATGAAAAGCATAACGTGTATTGTACTATGGGAACTAGATGTATATTAACACCCAGGCAGAGAACAAACATCTATTCGTCAAACAAATGCTTATTCTGGATGGGAATCGAACCCACAGCCTACAAGCACAGAAGGCAGAGCTACTGCCAACTGAGCTGTGAGGCCATAAATTACGTCACAGGTTCGTGTGACGTCATCGGCTGACAAAGTGTGACATTGTGTGACGGGAGGAGTCGTAAGCTTCGTGACGTAACACTGATTCCAATAAACAGATTTTCCGCCAGTGTTGCCAGCCCTTGACAACAGCTGTGCTGGTTACATTGAAAAAAATACGTAATTTATAACATAGGACAAAATAACGAATAACAAATTCTAAAAACTTTGAAATTACCAAGTCCGAAGCAGAAATTGTTTGTGTAAATGTAGACATGTCCAAACTATACTTGTTGGAATACCTTAGAGTTTAGGCGCATTACATGCGCACTGATATGAAAAATTACAAGCATATTACAGGTATAGTTGAAATAGTCTATGCGTATAGACATAGTCAAGAAATTACACGATAGGAGTATCAAAACATGGGAAAAAACACTTTTTTTTTTTGGAATTTTGGTTTCACCGACTAAATTTACGACACCGGATGGAAAAATACGTAATTATACAAAAATAGGCACCGCGCATACCCAGAGGAAGCTGATTTTTTATGAAAAACATATAATTCATCATATGAAAATATATGTAACGGACGTAAAATTAACTGTGTAACATGATTTTCTTATAATATTTCCTAAAATAAAATAAAAATATTGACGTCTCCGAAATAAAAACTATTGAGACAAGAATATTATAAAAAAAAACCCTGCTAAAGTCCTTTTGTCAGGTAAGGCTACAAAAATATGTTTTTCATAAAAAAATAAAATAGCAAAAAAAAAAAAATATATAAAACAGCAAAATATATGTTTTATATCTACAAATTATTCACACAATCCGGCGCCAGTAGTCTATACACAATTTAAAAAACTATCATATTTCACAGCTTTGAAAATGGGCAAGCATATCTTGCAAATGGCTTCGTCCGAATTACTTTATCACAAAAATATAAATGGTGAATTCAGTTCGCGTCCATTTTAAAATGGTCTGACGGGTGGTAATATTTAGTAAACTTCCACGAAACTTGTAATAAATGAGTATAACTCAATATTTTCAAGCCAACGCTGCTGAGGATGCCAGGAGGAACACGTCGATTCTATCTAAGAGTATTTACTCTTATAACAATTTTAGCGGCGGTACTAAATATTACTGCCATTTCAGACCGTCCCACAACGTAAATTTTTTGAGACAGTCTAGCGGCTACATTAAGATCCAACGCTCCTGAGGATGCCAGGAGGAACACGTCGATTCTTCGAGTTTACTCTTATAACAATTTTAGCGGCGGTACTAAATATTACCGCCATTTCAGACCGTCGCACAACGTAAATTTTTTGAGACAGTCTAGACAGCAAATACAGTTTAACTAATCGTTTTTATATTTTAGGCAAAAAGCTATCTACCACAATGTACAAATTAATCTTTGTGATATCGCAATTATTATAAATATATATATATATATATTTTTATATAACAAGAAATATAATAAATTTGACGGTATTATTTACATGAAAAATCAAAACCCGAGCAAGTGACTGACGCATCCCGGGTTCATTTATGTCCGACCATGTAAGGACGTCTGCGAATGTTTTATATCCGGTTCATAATCCGGACGGTGCCATTCATAGTGAGTCCCATGAGTTTTGCCCAACACTGGGGTCCCTAACAACTATTTATATAAAAACAGAAATATCTGTACATTTTATAGACATTTTTTACAAATGTATAGTTTGCCACGCCTTTGTTTGTATTCATATATTTTGAAATATAATATATCTATAAAGTAAATATAAATTTATCTTTGATTTTTATCTTGATGAATTATAAATTCCCTTTGACTAGAAATTGAAACCGACAAGATGTAATATCGCATTTCTAAAATTGATGGTTTCATATTATGGCGATGGTAATCAAAACAGTCTACTATATAAATATACGTCTAGCATTTTTTTATTCATATAGTTAATTTAGGTTACCTAACCTAAACTGTTTTAAATGAATCACTAATTTTAATTTGTAGACTGTTATCATTACCTTTGCTTGTTTTACATACTGATAAATTTTGTGATAAAATAAATTTGACTTCTTAGCCCATCTCTTAATATATATTGCACATGATATAATAAATTTGAATAAACAAAAACAAAAAATATAAATTTGTCAAGAACGTAACTGTACTTTTTTCATTTCTACAATATATATTTTTTTATATTTAATTTAATAATACAAACAAAAGCGCAGCGTGTTGCACAGACCCTGCACAATTTCCGATAAAAACTATTAAATAAAATAAAAAATACGCATAACATGAGTATGTAAATAAAATATAGTCTATAAATAGGGCCTGCACATATATTTTTTTTTTTTATAAAATTTACTTATATAATAATAAAATAATCATGGAGAGATTATCGTCGCTATAGGAATGTCTCACCTCACTGGAGAATTCTCGATATATCCTGAAAATAAGAGATATACTTGTAAACACATTTCTACGAATCGGCTCCCGTGGTAGATCACAGCCCACTCACTCTCAGTAATCGAGAGTAGGCCGGTGGCCCTGCAGTGGGAACATTATAGGCTGATATGGATGGATGGATAGATCAGAGCCCGTTCACTCTCACATATCGGGAGTAGGCCGGTGTAGTGCAGTGGGAACATTAGAGGTTGATATGGTTATACTCTTACAAAATTACATCTAAAAAAATATATTAAGTGTTTGTAATGACAAAATAAACAGTTTTTACTAAATTGAATTGGCATCGGAACGTATAAAGGGCACATATTAAAAAAAAAATAGAATTTTTGTCTGTCTGTCTGTATGTTCCAGCTAATTTCCAAAGCGTCTGGATCAATTTTGACAGGACTTTCACTGGCAGATAATATATGTAATAAGGACTAACTTTACCCAAGAAGAAAACATAAGAAATAGTTTGTTTTAATATTTTAACGCATTTAGTAAAAAAAGTGTTATTTTGACATCACAAAAAGACACTTCAAATTTATTTATTTGTATGGCCGTGCCTCCTGCGACCAAGGGAACCTCCCTTTGTCGCAGGTGGCACGGTGCTTGTGCTGTGATGTTGACGTTGATATTACCTCATATCTATGCAGTAACTGTGGTCCATTGTAATGTGGATTGTCGCTATAGAAAAAGGGTCGTTTCATTGTGTTTTGCCCTGAAACAGATAAAGATAAAGATAGTTTATTTGAGCAACTTAAAAAACATATGTTTAGGTACACGCACATGCTAACGCTAACACTAATTAAGATACTTAATTTAGGCAGATATATAGTACCTATACAGTTTAAAAGCCTTTACCTTCCGTGCTAGTTAAAAACTGTGTTACGGCAAGGTAAGATTCTCATCCCATACAAATACGCTTTATTTCTGCGTGCATTCCAGTTGCACCAGTTTTATTAAACAATATATACCCTCACGAGCCGGTTTAATGTTACACTTACGGACACGAACATTTACTTACGGAACGAAACAGAAACATTCCATGATGACAATCATTGTAGCCTCTAATGTCCCCACTGCTGGGCCACCGGCCCACTCTCGATAATTGAGAGTGAATCAAAGCCAAAGTCAAACTCATTTATTCGTTTAGATCTCAAGTATCATTTCGACACGGCTTCGTGGCCGTTGGTAGTAGCCCTGCCTTCGAAGCGAGGGGTCCCGAGGTTCGATTCCCGGCCGGGGCATACTTTGTGTGGTGAGCATGAGGTTTGTTCTCTCTTGGGTGTTTGTCTTGTGTTTCTGTGTTTGTCCATGCCATCTGCGACACAGGGAATCCTAGTGCAGAGGTGTGAGTGTGTAAACGTTTATTAATTATTATATTCTCTGTTAATTTACGTCAAATTTTACACATGCATGTACACATATTCGTGAGCATATAACGTGTCACAGGAACTCCCAGGCACATTACATGCACACAGATATGTCAAATTACAGTCAGTTTTCATGTTTAAGCTTATCTTATTTGTTAAGTTTACGTCTGTTCCAACCCTAACCGACCAACCCGAGGGGAAGAAACAGACAAGAAACCCCTCGGAGACAGTATTACATATTCGCGAATATGGTCCTCGTTGAGAGCGTGGTGGCCCAGGGGCATAGACGCCGACTTTCAATCTGAAGGTCGCTGGTTCAAACCCACACGTGAGCCAATGAGTTTTTTCACTTGAAAAATGTGCGCAATACCACGTTCTCGAAACGGTAACGGAAAACATCGTGAGGAAACCGGCATGTCTTAGAACCAAAAATTCGCAGACATGTGACATCCACCAATCCGGATTGGGCTCCCGTGAGATCAGAGCCCATTCACTCTCAATTATCGAGAGTAGGCCGGTGTCCGCAGTGGGAACATTAGAGGCTGATACGGGATACTAACTACCACGGTTCATGAGACCGGCCTGGTGACAGACGGACAGCGGAGTCTTAGTAACAGGGTCCGTTTTACCCTATGGGCACGGGATACTTACATAATTGCGTGTGGGCAGCCAGAGCGTTCTGCTTCGCTATGAGGAGTTCGGCGCCGGGCCGCGACACCGCGTCGTAGTACCCGCCTGCAACAAGGACACCACACATCATTAGACGGCTCCGTGGCTTAGTTGGTAGTAGCCCTGCCTTCGAAGCGAGGGGTCCCGGGTTCGATCCCCGGCCGGGGCACACTTTGTGTGGTGAGCACGAAGTTTGTTCTCTTGGGTGTTTGTCTTGTGTTTCTGTGTTCGTCCATGCCATCTGCGACACAGGGAATCCTAGTGCACAGGTATGAGTGTGTAAAGGTTTAATTTCTTTTACCTGGTACGTTATTGTGGCTCGTCGGAGGATAGTACGGGCTACCTTGTGGCTGTACTACATTATCACATCCTGGAACAAAAACATATCACTACATAGTATAAAACAAAGTCGCTTTCTCTGTCCCTATATCCCTATGTATGCTTAAATCTTTAAAACTACGCAACGGATTTTGATGCGGTTTTTTTAATAGATAGTGATTCAAGAGGAAGGTTTATATGTATAATACACTAGCAACTCACCCCGGCTTCGCACGGGTAGTTTCTGATACGACACTGATGCTTTACTAACCGTGCGAAGCCGGGGCGGGTCGCTAGTACCTATATTATAAGCCTCACTATCGTATTAATTTAAACGAGCGTAGTATATATAATTATATATTTATTATATGATATATTTATTCCGCGTATCTCGGAAACGGTTCTACCGATTTGGATGAAGTTTACCTGTTTCTTTTTTTATTTGCATAAGTGATGGAACGAGCTGAGGGCCCACCTGATGGTAAGTGGCGCCCCCCGCCCATGACAACAGTAATGCGCGCGACTCAGTATGAGATCTGGGTCTTACACTGAGTCGCACCCTGTTGCGTCCATCACCCGAGACGGGGATGATACGTCTCATGCGCACGTGATCACCGGCACCCACACCCTTCCACCGGAACACAACTATACGAGTGCACCACTGCTTGGCAGATTCCAGGTATGGTGGCAGTACTTATCCGGGCGAACTAGACAAAGTTCTACTGCTACTATTGGTTACTCCTTAGCACCCGGGGGGTACATGTAATTATTCAAAGGGTACCTCACCTAGGGACGCGAGCAACAGGACCCCCCCAATATATATAATAAGCTTCGACTTAGACTCACCGTTGGCCGTGTCGGGTTCTTGCTTCACTTGCTGCTGTATATGATCCAACATCCGCTGGTTCTGCATTCTCCTCTCGTTGTATTGGTTTGAATCTAAAAAGTTACATCTGTTAAGGCACCGCCCGCGACTCGCCGGCCTCGCAGCTCAGTTGGTAGGAATGACAAGCAATTATGTGAGAATTCTCATATATGACAAGCAATTATGTGAGAATTCTCATATATGACAAGCAATTATGTGAGAATTCTCATATATGACAAGCAATTATGTGAGAATTCTCATATAATTGCTTGTTGGAGTGTGTGGAGATGTGTGTAGGATGAGTGTGTGTAGCATGAGTGTGTGTAGGATGAGTGTGTGTGGCTTGAGTGTGTGTGGCTTGAGTGTGTGTGGCATGAGTGTGTGTGGCAATGAGTGTGTGTGGTATGAGTGTGTGTGGTATGAGTGTGTGTGGCAATGAGTGTGTGTGGCATGAGTGTGTGTGGTATGAGTGTGTATGGTATGATTGCGTGTGGTATGAGTTTGTGTGGCATGAGTGTGTGTGTGGGGTATGAGTGTGTGTGTGTGTGAGGTATGAGTGTGTGTGACATGAGTATGTGTGCTGTGAGTGTTGTCTAAGCATGTGTAGTGTGAGCGTGTGTGTGCAACTGAGTAGTGAGACCGTGTGTATTATACCACCAACAGGCAAGCACTAGTCCCCTCACCTAGTTGTTCCTTGGTCCTCTCGTACATGTACTTGTCATCGTCGGTTATATCGATCTCCTGCTTTATGTGGTTCTCGTTGAAGAAGCTCTGGCTGTCGTTCAGACGCTGCTGGTCCTGCCTCTCCTGCAGCACCTGCAGGTTGTGCTGTTGGTTCCTGAGCAGCTCCACGCTGTCCGGGTACCCGTTCGCGTACAGGTAACCGTCCCTGTAGCTCTTCTCGTAAGTGTGCGTGTACACGTCAATTTTCGGGTACGCGCTGTCCAATATCGGCTTGTACATGTCCTTGGGCTCGTAACCGTTGTGAGATTTCCTCTCGAGGGCGTACCTCTCGGCTTCCTTGTTGTACTCCTCATTGGTCTGCGGTATATAATCCTCAGATGATTTCGTATAATCTTTCGGCTCATACTTTTTGGAATCGAAACTGGCTTCCTTCGCGTAGCCATCCTTGTAAGTGTCTTTGGCATAAGCGCCATCTTTGGAGTACCCCGCGTCTTTGCTGAAATTGTCTTTAGGGTAACTTTCTGGTTCCTTCATGGGATAATCCTCTTTGGGATAGCCGTATTGGTCGATCTCAGAGCTATATGACTTTTCAGAGACCTCGCTGTACGAGTTGTTTGGCTGCGTATCATCATCCTCGTTTTGCACCGGGTCGGTTTGCATAAACGCGTCCTGTTTCCTTGGTTTCATTGTGTGAGGGAGGGTCAGCGGAGATATACTGGCCGTATGACCCAACGTCTGAAGACGGTAGGCGAGCTGGAAAAGTATGGAAACAAATTAAAAACGATTTCATCATAGAAATTTAACACACTCATACCTCTGCACTAGGATTCCCTGTGTCGCAGATGGCATGGACGAACACAGAAACAATACAAACACCCAAGACCCGAGAACAAACTTCATGGTCACCGCACAAAGTGCGCCCCGGCCGGGAATCGAACCCGGGACCCCTCGCTTCGAAGGCAGGGCTACTACCAACTAAGACACGGAGCCGTCAAGATCATAGATCAAGATCATAGATCTTCAAGAATCATAGATCTTTATAGAATCTATCTATTTAATACATATAATTGACGGCTCCGTGGCTTAGTTAGTAGTAGCCCTGCCGAAGCGAGGGGTCCCGGGTTCGATTCCCGGCCGGGGCGCACTTTGTGTGGTGAATGAAGTTTGTTCTCGGGTCTTGGGTGTTTGTCTTGTGTTTCTGTGTTTGTCCATGCCATCTGCGACACAGGGAATCCTAGTGCAGAGGTATGAGTGTGTAAACGTTTATTTATTATTATTATTAATTATAATTACGTATTTTCTTATACATATAAAACATTTTAACACCTATCGGTGTTGAGTGTCCTGATAGCTCGGTTGTTAGTAGCTCTGGTTCGATTCCCACGCAGAACAAGCATTTGTGTGAATAACAAAAACGCTTGTTCTATGTCTGGGTGGTTATATGTATTAAAAAAAAAAGAGTTATTTGACGTGTCCAAATGATACTTGAGATTTAAAGGAATAAATGAGTTTGACTTTGACTTTGAGTACTAAATAAGTATTCTATCAGTTATCTAGTTCCCATAGTACAAGCTATGCTTAGTTTGGCGCTGACGCTGTGTGAAATATCTGTTTCTCTTGTGTGTGTTTTTCCATACCATCTGCGAGGGGTATGAGTGTGTAAACGTCTTTTTTAAATTTTATTCCCATTGACCAAAGACATAATTATATATTATACAGTAAAAGTTATGACGCCACAACTGCGGTTAACCATATAAAAATAATATGTATGAATTATTATTCAGTTGAGGAAAATACAAGTTGATACAGCGTGCGTTTTATATACATTATTTATGTTATTAACTTCAGCTTCTAAACTCACACAAACTTTCATTGATACCTTCAAAATATCACCTTGTACATAAAAACAAACACCCAAGATCCGAGAAAAAACTTCATGCTCACCACACAGTGTGCGCGGCCGGGAATCGAACCCGTGACCCCTCGCTTCGAAGACAGCTACTACCAACTAAGCCACGGGGACGTCTGTATTTCTTATAAAAACGCATTATTTTTTCTTCAAAAATACATTTTTACTATAATATAAAAAGGTACAAATATAAGAATAAGAAGAACTTGCACTCACCACGCCGTTTTCGGGATCGTGGCTCGCCCCCGGCGTCTCCGGAGTGCCGATGGGCAGATGGTGAGCCAACGGCATCTGCCACTTGTCGGACTTATCGCTGGAATTCGAAACCGATTAATAATAATAATAGAAATAATAATAATTTATTTGAACAAACAATTAAGTACATGGCATCAATTTAACAATAATACAGTAACAATTTGAGTTCTTATACATTAAATAGGTATTTTATAATAATATGTACGAACAAAATTGATGCAAACACCACTATCCCCCACCCTAAGTTAAAACCTAGGTTAAAAACTAGATCCTATCTTAAACTTTAAGATCGTGCCTATATCGCTTGTTGCTCGCTCGCACGCTCGGCTCAGGAGGAACGCGAAAATGAGGCATGCTTTCTCGTGCGAGCAGACGACTTATAAAACGTTATCACGTAAAAAATGTCAATATTATGTGTGACGTAATTTATGAACGGCCAATCAGCTCACCATTCCTCCTTCTTTCCATCCCTGTACTTGACGGTGCGACTTTTCCTGATCACCATAACGGTGCCATCGGGGTTGAGTTTGGGCAGATTCTGGGAGGGCACAGCATCTTTACTCAACGTTTTCCATTGACCTGCAAGAGAATTCTAAAGGTTCATATCTAATGTTCATATCTATCTAACTCCAAGACTGATTAAAAAGATCGAATAAGACAAACTCAAAATAGTTGAGGAGGATAATGAGGACCCTCAGAATCCTCACCCCCTGGGTCGTGATAAAAGAACAACAACAAGTAGCAGCAGAACGTGTGCAAAGTTCGCCCAGAGAAGTACTGCCTCCACACCTGGTAATCTGCCGCCAAGCAGTGGTGCACTAGCATTGTTGATTAATAATAAATCAATATGGTCATCGTTTTAAATATTTAATAGAATTTATTTTTTATTTTATCTCCTAGGAACGTATCTAATCCCATTTGATTACCATTCCGTATTTCACGGTTTCTGTATTTTACTGTATTTAACCTTCGGGTCCAAATGATACTTGAGATCTAAAGGAATTAATGGGTCTCGTACCTAGGAAACGTGGAACCCTGGAGATGATCAATGCATAAATTCTTTGTAATTAATTCTGTACCATGTGATTTGAGCCTAGCTTTAAAACTATTAACTAGCCTGCTTTTCCTCTCTCTCTTTTAAGGAAGAAAATGTCATTGTCGAAATACGAACATAGTAAAAATGTTAATTATGCTATAAATAAATAACTACCTAGCAATTGCTATTAAATACAAAACCAGTTCCGAGGTTCTGTAAACTATTGCATGAGTTATCTCTTAGTTGAAATGGGTGGAATATTTTTGCTGATTTGTAACACTCAAAATTAAAATTATGCTAATATTATAAAGGCGAAAGGTTGTGTGTGTATTTGTTGATTCTACACGCCTCAACGGCTGAACAGAATCGGATGAAACTTGTTATGAAAGTAATACCCTGGATTAAAACACAGGCTGCATTATATCCCGAAATTTTAAAAAAATTCAATTTCATTCATTTTTAATCCCATCGTCTCCATCGTCGTTTAGGGGGTCCAGTTGCTCGTCCGCAGTTGTGTACCCTTTGATTCCATACACCCCCTTGCGTGTGGGTTTGAATCAGCGACCTTCAGATTGAAAGTCGGCTTCTGGGCCACCGCACTATCTCAATTGACGGACACAAGCGAATCCGCGAGATAGCTAACCGATAGTACAGCTGCATATGTTATAAAAGTGTTTATTTTCCTTATTTATTGCAAACTTTTATTGTACTTTACAATTTGACAAAGCTTATGTACAGCCGCTACCTTATATCTTGTAATGACAATAAGTGTTCCAAAGTGTCCTTACGGTTAATATACGATATGAATATGAATTTTTGTTACACCTTAATTCTTTAATGTTTATGATCTTTAGTACTTTCCTTTTCAGTTTACAATAAGGTCCACAATAGACAAATAAATTTGGTTTTGTCAGTGCGCACATAAGTTACGTCGCAAGCCAGATCTAAACTTTATCTTAGGTATATGATATATTTATTATTGCTTGTAATGTGTAATGTGTGTCTAAATTAATAAATAAATAAAAATGAACAATCAAAACGAAACAATTCAGATTCTAAAAATAATTAAACAGTTACATAGTCATCCTCGACGTAACGGGGAAATCCAGTGACGTGGGGTATAAATACCTACCCTATTATAAATACCTAAGTTTGTGATATGGACCAAGCTTGAGCTCGTGTGTTAGTTGTTTTTGTTTACGTTTAATCAAATGCCTCGCTTCGAGGCAAGCGAACGGTCGCGGGTTCGATTAAAATAAATATGTAGGTACAAGATCTGTTTTTATTCAAGATCATTACAAGTTTGGCACTTGTTCAAACCCTATCCGAAAGTCCATGGGGAAGCAAGAAAGTCCTTGGGGAAGCAAGAAATAAACCCCGAATGGAAGGATTATAAGTACTGTATGTATACTGTGAAATGCATTTAGTAGAGCTGTTATTATGATATTACTAACAGACACTTCAATTATATTTTGTATAGATGACAATAAGATAGGCCTTGAAATTCAAGTCATGTATTCAACTTCGAATTCTAATCCGATTTAAATATTCTTCTATATTTGATACTCAAATTTTATAGAGCATGGCATTGTACCAAGCTTTCATGTGAGTTAACTTTTTTTTAATAAAATCGGATAAAGTTTTCAAACATGTGTCAAAATAAAATGTAGTTTAAAACAAAAGCACTAAGGAGTATTGATATCAACTTCGATGCAAATCACCCTCAAAATAACATAGAAGGGGTAGAAAGCCTTTTTAACCCCGTTACGCGATGAGTTTCAATAACATACGAAACATGTCTCCCATCAATTTTGTTAAAGAATATTTCCGCGATATTTGAAGTAGATTGGACCAAGGCAGCGCGTTGACCCATACAAAGTTTGACCCCGTTTTTTACCCCCTGAGGGGTGGAATTTCGGAAAATCCTTTCTTATCAGATGCCTGCGTCATACAAAGAACATACCCTCTGTAGGCGACGCGTTAAACATTATATTTTTATTTAATTGTGTACCTAATGTGTTTTTGTATTGTTTTTATTATAAAATAAATGCAGGCGTTGTAGGCTCGTCCGCGCGGGGAAGCGGGGGCGGCGGGGCGCTAACCCGTTGAATTAGTTTTGCGACAACAGTGTCACCCGATCATCTGAATGCGCGCGGACGTGGCTCACCCTTTAAATCTCGTAACTAGTTGTTTCGCTTACCATACCTATCCCTGACATTAGTTGGTCTTCGAACCGGATCTGTGATGATGCTTCGTACCCCGCCAGGAAGCATGGTAAGCACCAGAAGCGCGAGAAAAAAGGAGGAAGAAGATCGAGCACGCGTGCAGCAAAAAGATACTCTGCAAGTTGGACAATGCAACAGTGATCGCCGCGGCACTCCGAAAGAAGCTGTGGAACCTGATGATTCCGGGAACAAGATGATATTAAATCAACCGGGAACTTCCATAGCACCCAGTGTCGTTAAATCTACCCGCAAAAAGTCATCGTCAACTTCATCTATTACGACAAGGAAGAAAAGGCTTGAATTAGAAGCCGCCCAAGAGAAAGCTAAAATTAGAATGGAATTGATCGATAAACAACTAGAAATGAAGCTTGCGGAACTGGAAGACGAGGGCAGCAACTGTAGCCTACCGTCAGAAAAATGCTATAGTGAAAAAAATGCTAGCGTTGTGGAGAAGTGGCTAGAAAGTAGTCGACATGAGGTGAAAGCTGAGAACGTCACTCGCCGTGGTACCTATGATGATGTATTGCGTCCGGCACCGCAGGAATCGATCCTGCACCCTATGAATCCCGCTGGCCCGCAAAACCCCACTACGGAAGTCGCGCTCGGAGCTTACCCACCTGCTTCTAGTGGCACTGATGAAACCGTGCAGGCCCTGGCGTCTGCGCTGAAAGACCTGGCCGCTGCCTCCGCTACTAGTGCCAGCAGACCTAATGATAGAATGCTGAACCGCTTGTGTACGCCGAGGGACTTACCAAACTACTCTGGTGATCCACTTGAATGGCTACAATTCAAACAGGCTTTCGAAGAATCCTCTCAAGTCTGTAACTTTAGTGATAAAGAGAACCTGAGGCGGCTGAGGAAGAGCTTACAAGGACCAGCCAAAGAAGCAGTAACAGCCTTGCTAATTGGTGCTACTTCCGCAGTCGATGTAATGAACACACTTGAACTTCAGTTCGGAAATCCTGATGTCATAATTTCCAGGATTCTACAGGACATATACAAACTACGTCCCATGGCACAAGAATATCATAACGATATCATTCCGTTCTCCGTGAAAGTGAGAAACTGTGTCGCCGCTGTCACCGCCATCGGACGCGAAGATTACCTAAACGGAATGAATATTGTTTCGGTTATCCTGGAAAAACTACCGATAGTACTGCTCTCCAAGTGGACTGGTTATAGTTATCCTCTTATAAGTGACATAAAAGATATGTTTTTGAGAATTAAAATAAGAGATGAAGACCGAGATGCTTTCTGTTTTTTATGGCGAGAAGCGCCTGAAGATCCCGTACAAACCTGGGTAATGACTAGCCTGATATTCGGCGCTAACTGCTCCCCATTTGTCGCGCAGTTTATAAAAAACAAAAACGCAGAGAGATTTATGTCATCAATGCCGGCCGCTGTGCAAGCTATACATAAACAACACTACGCCGATGACTATATAGACTCGCTACCAAATGAACAAACGGCAAAGCAACTTGTGAATGACGTCACCTCCATTCACAGACAGGGCGGATTTGAAATTACAAATTGGACATGTAATATGCCGTCTGTGCTGCGAGACGTACCCAAAGAAAACTTAAGTTCAACATCTGTAAAATTCAAAAACGGACAGCTATACGACGGAGAACGTACCCTGGGTCTTATTTGGTTCCCGACGGACGACAACTTGGGATTCGACGTATCATTCAAGAAAATTCCCACCCCTATATTGCTTGGACTAAAAAGACCTACCAAGCGTGAGATGCTTCGAGTACTTATGTCCATATTCGACGTCTATGGATTTCTTTCGCCTATCACGATCAAAGGCAAAATCATGTTACAAGATACATGGCGATCCGGTATCAGGTGGGACGATGAGATTACAGATCAAATATTTATAAAATGGACTGAGTGGCTTAGCATAATGAAAAACAACAATCAGATTCGTCTACCTAGGTACTACGAGTCGGCAACTAGAAGTAAACACAGCCCTATACCTGCGCGCGAGAGCGAGACGCACCACCTCAGTGCAGATGCACCGAATAGTTCGCCGCCGCTCCCGACCGGCGGCCGCTATACGAACCTACAGCTATATATATTTTACGTTGCTTCAACTCAGGCGATGTGCGCTGCCGCATACTGGCGCTGGATCGATCGAGAACAAAACGTTCAAGTCGCATTTGTGTCTATTAAATGCCGAGTCGCGCCCATGAAGTATGTATCGATGCCGCGCTTGGAGCTACAAGCCGCCGTTATGGCAGGACGATTAGCCTATAACATAATGAATGAACATAGAATAAAAGCTGAGAGAAAAATATTATGGTGTGACTCATCCACTGTTTTACACTGGATACGTAATGATGCTCGCAGTTACAAAGCTTACATCGCTCACCGTCTCGGTGAGCTAGACGAACTGACGAATATAGAATATTGGAGATACATACCTACGAAATTGAACGTCGCCGATATCGCCACACGAGAAACCTGCGAAATAAAAACATCGAAAAATGAATGGTTATATGGGCCGTCATTTTTATATGAAGAAGAACGGTCGTGGCCTGGAGAATCCAAGATACAGCTACCTGATGTACGCGATGAGGACCTGGAATGCATTAATAATATCCACATTGCGCCTGTGTGTTTACCTGCTGTTCTCGAACCCGAAAGATTTTCTTCTTGGCTGCGACTGGTGAGATCTATGTGTATGGTTTTGTGTTTTATAAATAGATGCAAGAAACTTACCTGTGTTGGTGCAGATGGCGCGATGATGGAACGCGCGGAAAGTGCGGAAACCATGTTGTTGAAGTACTCCCAGATGAAATCCTTCCCAGATGACCTGCACAACCTGGAACATAAAAAAAGGTTAGATAAAAAAAGTAAATTACTTACCTTGACGCCGACGATTGGTGATGATGGCCTCTTGAGACTGGCTGGCCGCATTGACGCCGCACCCGATGTACCTACCTATGTGGAGCGTCCCGTAATATTGGATGGCCGCTGTCATATTACTCACCTCATTGTGAAATACTACCACGTGAGGGCATGTCACGGGAATCAGGAGTTGGTCGTAAACGAACTGAAACAGAGGTACTGGATACGACTACGACCTACTGTAAAGTCTATAAGTTCGAAATGTAAGTTATGTAGAAGAAAAAGAGCTCAACCTCGTCCACCCAGAATGGGTGACTTGTGTGAAGCGCGGCTGAGACAGGCTGTTCTGAAGGGAAGAGATGGCCGAATCCGTATGGTCGATGTGAACACTAAGTCCGGCGTACTACGGCGAGACACGACACGCGTCGCACCTATCTCTATGGGTGATGAGTGCTGTAGCAGCACTAGGGAGGGGAAATGTAGGCGACGCGTTAAACATTATATTTTTATTTAATTGTGTACCTAATGTGTTTTTGTATTGTTTTTATTATAAAATAAATGCAGGCGTTGTAGGCTCGTCCGCGCGGGGAAGCGGGGGCGGCGGGGCGCTAACCCGTTGAATTAGTTTTGTGACAACAGTGTCACCCGATCATCTGAATGCGCGCGGACGTGGCTCACCCTTTAAATCTCGTAACAAGTTGTTTCGCTTACCATACCTATCCCTGACACCCTCCAAGTCTCAGGTCTCTACAATCAGCGGTTTAAGCTGTGCGTTGATCCGTCAGGAAATAGCCTTCTATATATTGTATAGATTAACATCCAGACACAGAACAAACATTTCTGTTCGCACACAAATGCTTGTCCTGAATGGGAATCAAAGCCACGCCCTGCAATAGCAGAGCTACTTCGAGCTAAGAGGCCAAACCGAGCCGAGAGAGTTCTCAAACATCAAAACAAATTCAAAGACGCCAAAGCTTCGCCTGAAAAATTAATTTGAATATTCCATCTCGGTCGGCTCGGAATACGTGCATTTTAATTATTTCGATTTTGTTATGAGGATGTGAATGTCAAGGTCGCCTGGGCCGGTATGCGGGCTAAGACGACCTCGACGACTTAGTCGACGTCACCAATAGGAGACTTTCCTCTTGGACAGCATCAACATCTATATATTTTTTTATGGTAGCAAGTGACGGAACGAGCTGAGGGCCCACCTGGTAAGTGGCGACCCCCGCCCATGACAACAGTAATGCGACTCAGTATAAGAATTGGATTTTACACTGAGTCGCATTCATCCTGCTGCGTCCGTCACCCGAGACGGGGATGATACGTCTCATGCGCATGTGATTCGGTGAAATCACATGATTCGGGTCGCCAATTACCACCTCATGATACGTCTCATGCGCATGTGAATTCACCGGCACCCACACCCTTCCACCGGAACACAGTAATACCAGCACTACTGGCGGTAGATCCAGGTGTAGTGGCAGTATCTCTCCGGACGAACTTGGCACAAGTTCTACTGCTACTTTTGGTTGCTCCTTTAGCACCACCCAGGTTGAACGTGTAGGGAATCAAAGGGTACCTACGGACGCGAGCAACTGAATCCCCGAATCACGCCAGAACGGCTGAACGGACCTGGATGAAATTTGCCACAGAGATAGATTATAGTTTCGAATAGCACTTAAGCTACTTTTTATCCCGAAAATCTGAAGTATTCCCGTAGGATAGCCAACTTCGGGTAACACTGAAGGGCGCAGCTGGTTTGACATATCTATGCTTGTGTTTAGGAGCTCCTGTGTCACGTTATATACTCGGTCGTTTACTCCATACCAGCCTCTAATGTTCCCACTGCAGGGACACCGGCCTACTCTCGATAACTGAGAGTGAATGGGCTCTGATCTACCACGGGAGCCCAATCCGGATTGGTAGATGTCACATGTCATCGAATTTTTGGTTCTAAGACATGCCGGTTTCCTCACGATGTTTTCCGTCACCGTTTTGATAACGTGGTATTGCGCACATAAATTTTTCAAGTGAAAAAACTCATTGGTGCACGTGTGGGTTTGAACCAGCGACCTTCAGATTGAAAGTCGGCGTCTGTGCCCCTGAGCCACCACGCTCTCATGTTTACTCGTGTGTGAACATTTTGACACACACAAGTAGATAAATTAACCAAAAGATCGTGATCTCATAGGTACAAATATACAATATATATACATATATATTTTAAATAGTGATGTCTGTAATTAAATTTATCAAAAAAATCAACGGATACAAAGATTTTTACGATGTCTTTCAAATATAACAGGTATCTGCCTCAAATTTTCACAGAATACGAGTTATTAGCAAAAACTCAAATTGGTAGATTTGTCTGTGGCATTTCTGAAAATAATCTAAGAAACGACTTTTCAAAAATGTATATTTATGTACTAACTAATTCTAAACCCAACCTAAATGCGTGAAAGTTTAAAGTTTAAAATTTTTGCAAGCCGTTTACAAATCCCTGTATTTTAATAACACTCGAAAGGTTTGAGGGAAAAATATTTTTTGAAGGTTAATACGGCACCAAAAAAGCGGCCATTTTTATAATTTTGAAATAGCCGGTGTCCGTCTCACTAATGACACCTCTCAAGCTGAAATCCAGGAAGCCGTTCAGGCTACATCGCGTGCCAAAGAAATGTACATACATACGTAAAACAACCCTCCTGGCGCAGTCGGGTAAAAATATATGAGAATGAGTAATCCGGTCTGAGCACCATTGAATAAGGGCCATACACTCTCGCCTGTCAATAATAAACCAGTGTTCCTGGAAACGTAGAGGCCGGTACGGTCGAATAGAATAAAAACACACGGCTTGCAATGAAAATATAATTTTGTTATGAATAATAACAACTACGCTATACAAGGTCGGTTAACAAAGAGAATTTAACAAATAAATTATGTATTTTTTTCTCAAAACGTCCTGCGTTTAACAAATGATGGATTCCAAGTTTTTGAATTTTAATTTGACTTATGTTCCTTAGCAGTCGAGTTTATTGTATTTTATAAAATTATTTTTACGAAATTTCAATGTCACAATAAAAAAACTTATTTACTTTTTGTGCTTCGGATAAACCTGTTTATTGTTATTGCGACTGAAATCACATATTCGCAGCTCTACAATATGTAGCTCTTGGGTTCGATTCTAAACCGCGACAAATACAACAAACAAACATAATGATCATCAAGTCAAGATATGTAAAGTCAAACTCATTCATTCCTTTACATCTCAAGTACCATTTGGGCACGTAAAATTTTACACACACAAGTAAACATATTCGTGAGCATATAACGTGTCACAGGAACTCCCTGCACATT
The DNA here is from genome assembly GCA_921293045.1 of Aplocera efformata. Lineage (NCBI taxonomy): Eukaryota > Metazoa > Arthropoda > Insecta > Lepidoptera > Geometridae > Aplocera > Aplocera efformata. The sequence goes on along the minus strand of OV121067.1, from coordinate 4,493,980 downwards.
ACATGCACACAGATATGTCAAATTACAGTCAGTTTTATGTTTAAGCTAATCTTATTTGTTAAGTTTACGTCTGTTCCAACCCTAACCGACCAACCCGAGGGGAAGAAACAGACAAGAAACCCGGCGTCCCATCATATATACTTAAAAAATTTTTAATTATTCTATCAGTAATTTGGTTGCGCCCGTCACCCGAGACGGGGATGTTGCGTCTCATGCGCATGCGGGCCTACATCTAGTGCCATCACATGCATTACATAAAAAAAATTAATTACTGCTCATTAGCCACAAAAAAGTCCGCATACTCAATTAAAGTAAAAAAAACTATTAAAGTTATGTTACAATAACCGCTTTTTCTTCAAATCAGTCAATCAAAACGCGGGTGACGAAATATTTAGAGCGTGGTGGCCCAGGGGAATAGACGCCGACTTTCAATCTGAAGGTTGCTGGTTCAAACCCACACGTGCACCAACGAGTTTTTTCACTTGAAAAAATTTATGTGCGCAATACCACGCTCTCGAAACGGTGACGGAAAACATCGTGAGGAAACCGGCATGTCTTAGAACCATAAATACGAAGACATGTGACATCTACCAATCCGGATTGGGCTCCTTTGAGATCAAAGCCCATTCACTCTCAATTATCGAGAGTAGGCCGGTGTCCCTGCAGTGGGAACATTAGAGGCTGGTACTGTATGCTAGCTGACCCGAAAGACGTTGTCCTGCCTTAATAACTTCGACCGATGCATCCAGGTTGAACGATAAGCAGCGCGCATTCTGTCAATCGCTGACAGTTATGTCAAACGCTGTAAGGTAACATTTTTTTTTTATACCACGTATGTGGCAAACAAGCATACGGCCCACCTGATGGTAAGCGGTTACCGTAGCCTATGGACGTTTGCAATACCAGAGGTATCACTCGCGCGTTGCCGACCCTTTTAATATTCTAAAACACCTCTTTTGAACGACCACATACTGTAATTACATTAGAAAAGCTAATATGGTCGTTAAGTTTTCTTAAATTTTCTAATGTTCCGCGCATCTTTCTTAATTTTTTTCTTTCGTAAGTACCTTCTCCTGACCATACAAACACGACAAAAAGGAATTAGCAAAATTGGTCTAGCCATTCCCGCGTGATGCCATGACCAAGGGAAATAGGGATTCATTTTTATAATATATATACAGATAATGCACGCGAAGGCGAGGCGAGCCGCTAGCTTTTTTCTTTATTGTTAACTAGCGACCCGCCCCGGCTTCGCACGGTTAGTAAAGCATCAGTGTCGTCTCAGAAACTACCCGTGCGAAGTTTGAACTTTGATTCCCTACACGTACCCCCTGGGTGGTGCTAAAGTAGCAGTAGAACTTGTGCCAGAAGAAGAAGTTCGTCCGGAGAGGTTACGTAAAAATAAAAGATGTATAAACCCGATGTATACGTTCTTCTGCTTTCGTGTAAGTGGCCAATGGCTTTGGAGTTTTCCAGTCACCCGAAAGTTCCGACATGGATCAACGATATTATAATGTGCCCTCCGAAGCATGGAAGAAATGATCAGGCCAAAAGATCGGGCGATAAGTTGTTTAATTTAGGTGATTGTAACAAACAATAAACAAGTTTCGCCTAGTGATTCATACGTTATTTGGTTCTAATAAACAGGTTATATTGTGCAAAGTAAAAAAAAAAAACTGGCAGTCCGGGAGTGTTGACAGAAGTGAAAACAAACCACAGACTACACCACAGATACATATATACAGAGGTGTCGGGAACGGTATTGCAAACAGGGTCGTGAATTCAATGGTTTTTTCTCATTTGAAAAATGACCAACGGGCGTAAAGTTTTCACTTCGCTACATAGTATAAAACAAAGTCGCTTTCTCTGTCCCTATATCCCTGTATGCTTAAATCTTTAAAACTACGCAACGGATTTTGATGCGGGTTTTTTAATAGGTAGAGTGATTCAAGAGGAAGGTTTGTATGTATAATACAGTAGCAAGTCACCCCGGCTTCGTACGGGTAGTTTCTGTTACGAAACTAATGCTTTGCTAACCGTGCGAAGCCGGGGCGGGTCGCCAGTTTATTATAAAGCTGAAGAGTTTGTTTGCACGCGCTAATCTCTGTAACTACCAGTCGGATTTGAAAACTTATTTTTGTATACGATAAGCCACATTCATGAGGAAGGCTATATATGCTTGCATTACTGAAATATCATTAAGTAAGACTCGGTGGAACCGCGGGGAACAGCTAGTGTATTATAAGTATGTATTGTATCATTATCTCGTTCCCACAGTGCCAAGCTAAGGTTGGTTATTATTAAAACTGAGTAAAATGGCTTATTATTTTTACCCAGTAAAATAATAAGCATAGCATTTGCCAGTATAGAAGCTATGTACGTGTTGTATCACAGATCTGGTTCCCATATTACAAGCTATGCTTAGCTCCAAGCTAATGGCGCTGTGTGAAATGTCCATGAATCTTTTTCAACTTCTAAAAGTTATAAATTTGTTTGGTACCTGAGATCTATGTCATTTACGAACCGAAAATATACATCATCTAATTAATTTTTTAACAAGCTTTCCTGTGAGTTTTTTTCTTCGCAGATGTACAGCGATTTTAATGTTACTATTTAGGGTTCCGTACCCAAAGGTTAAAACGGGACCCTATTACTAAGACTCCGCTGTCAGTCTGTCTACCTGTCAGTCTGTCACCAGGCTGTATCTCACGAACCATGATAGTTAGAATTGAAATTTTCGCAGATTGTGTATTTCTGTTGCCGCTATAACAACAAATACTAAGAAACAGAATATAATATTGTACATATTTAAGGGGGCTCTCATACAAAAACGTGATTTTTATTTTTGCAATTTTTGCGAGAAATATGAGATGAAAGTTTAGAATACAGGTAGAAGATAGAAACTGGCAGATGGTAGAGTGAACTGGTAAAATGGTGGAGTGTACCCCGCACTCTGCCATTTTACAAAAGAAACATCTATTATAACATTTTGGGGGGTCCAGTTGCTCGCGTCCGTAGGTGTGTACCCTTTGACTCCCTACACGTACCCCCTGGGTGGTTCTAAAGGAGCAACCAAAAGTAGTAGTAGAACTTGTGCCAAGTTCGTCCGGAGAGGTACTGCCACCACATCTGGAATCTACCGCCAAGCAGTAGTCGATGCATTACTGTTTTCCGGTAGAAAGGTGTGGCTGCCGGTGAAATCACATGCGCATGAGAGTCGCATCCAGTAATAACAGTAGTGTGACTCGATGGAAAGAAAATTCCCAAACCAGGGAATAATGAGAAACCATCCTACTATCGTACTTCCTACTAATATCATTAACGCGAAAGTTTGTAAGTATGGATGGATGTTTGTTACTCAACCACGCCAGAACGGCAGAACGGACCTGGATGAAATTTGGCACAGAGATAGATTATAGTCTGGAATAGCACATAGACTTCTTTTTATCCCGGAAAAACTGTACGATTCCCGTAGAAAGACCAACCGCGGGGCGCATCTAGTCTAATATCTTCCTTTATCCTTTCCATATACCCTAATACCCTAATACGGGTAAGACGTTTTAATATAGCCGTTACAAATAAGCCAAACACAGTTTTGGGACGCCCTTTCCTTCTTGAATGAACTAATTATACGTTTACTAAATTTGTACCAACAATAAATGACTGATAAAAAAAAGGACTTCATATACTTTCATACCCTATCATGGTCTCCCTACAATTTAAAAAAAACCGGCCTAATGCGAGTTCGGACTCGCGCACGAAGGGTTCCATACCATTATCTATATTAATAAAATACAAGTGGCGCCATCTAGTTTATTCATATGGAACTATATCCCAAAAATCACGTTTTTGTATGAGAATCCCCTTAAATATTTATTTTATTGTTTTTTAGTTTTTGTTGTTATAGCGGCAATATAAATACATCATCTGTGAAAATTTCAACTCTAATTATCGCGGTTCATGGGATACAGCCTGGTGACAGACAGCATACGCCACTAACCACCAGCTTGGGCCTACAGTTCGATATCACATTTTCAGATAAAAAAAATCATTAATTTCATTGTTCACTTCGTTCATTTTGGTAAAACGTTAATGAGCTGATCTTCGCCTGAACAGATCTTCATAAATATAGCTAAAACCATTTCAAACACGTCAGCTTTCAAACAGAAAGAACCACATCAAAATATGGTCCATTCGTTCGGCAGCTACGACCAGGGGCGGCCCGCCCATACGGCGAACGGAGCAGTCGCTCCAGGCGCCAAATCCTAGGGGGCGCCAAAGTAGTATATAATATTATTAGGAGCAAACAGGAGAGGCGCCATAATTGGATCTCTATCCATTCTAAAATTTACTTCGGGCCGGCGCTGGCTGCGATACCACAAACAGAGTCAGATACTAACACCCCTCTTTTTCGTCGGAGGTTAACAATCCCTCAATGAGCATGGACTTCGTTAAAAATGGAAGTGGTGACAGCCTCTGAAGTGATTACTGCCGATAAACAACACGGGTTGGAACAGACGTAAACTTAACAAATAAGACTAGCTTGAACATAAAAACTGACTGTAATTTGACATATCTGTGTGCATGTAACGTGCATATAAGCTCCTGTGACACGTTATATGCTCACAAATATTTACTTGTGTGTGTAAAAATTTACGTGTCCAAACGATACTTGAGATCTAAAGAAGAAACATTACATCTCCGTTTCAAGGTACGGTACAGCACGATGCGACTGTTCACGGGTGGTGGTGACAACTGTGTGCATGTAACGTGCATGTAAGCTTCTGTTACACGATGCTCACGAATATGTTTACTTGTGTGTGTAAAAATTGACGTGTCGAAATGATACTTGAGATCTAAAGGAATAAATGAGTTTGAGTTTGAACAAAAAAAAGTAATTTTTCGCGTTACCGAGATATTTAGCATGATTTGTGAACTCGACTCGAAACTCGAAAAATAACGTTCATAACCATGATAGTTTCCACGCATGATTGTGTAGGTACATCTTCACTACATAGTATAAAACAAAGTCGCTTACTCTGTCCCTATATCCCTATGTATGCTTAAATCTTTAAAACTACGCAACGGATTTTGATGCGGTTTTTTAATAGATTCAAGAGGAAGGTTTATATGTTTAATACACTAGCAAGTCACCCCGGCTTCGCACGGGTAGTTTCTGATACGACACTGATGCTCTACTAACCGTGCGAAGCTTGTCCTGGGTGGGAATATAACCCACAACCTAGAGCACAGAAGGCAGAGGTACTTCCAACTGAGCTATGAGGCCAGTCAATGACAAACCAATCGCCGCCATTGTTTTACACAAATAACTCTGCTAACACTTTTCTTTAGAATAAACATTCCTCCATCATAAGGACAACCGCAACCAAACTAAAAATAATGATATATTGTACAATAACTCAGAGTGATAATTAACTAAATAAAATTTTGAGAAATTGTCATTTGTTCTTTCATCACTGCTACTAAATTATAAGAAGCACACATTACATTGTCTGGAAGAAATCGCTTAGTACCGATAAAACTGCCCATTGTACTTCTTTTTTGTATAAATATTCTATTTATTTTGTAATGTGATTTGGTGTGTAATAAAGTATTATCTATCCATCTATCTATATACTGTGAGACAGGGATGTAACAAAATTTCACTAGCACCCACACCCTTCCACCAGACTACCACTTTAATTGCTTCTTAGGCACCACCCAGGCGGTATGTGAGGGGACTCAAAGGGTTCTCACCGCACAGACACGAGCAACTGGACCGCCCAAAATGAATTATAACTGTAATACATAATTTCCAATTGCAATGAAAAATTACTCGGAATCTCTCTTTTATCACTAATTCCTATAAACATTAAAATTCTATATTGTTTACTGACTGTAATTTGACATATTGATGTGCATGTAATGTGCGTAAGGAGCTCCTGTGACACATTATATACTCATAAATATGTTTATTTGTATGTGTAAAATTTGATATGTCCAAATGATACTTGAGTTTAGATGAGCTGAAGGCCCATCTGCTACTAAATGGTTTCTGAGAGGATGTGACATCTCATCTCACCTGTTAATTCACTGGAATCTCCGGAACAAAGCAATACAAGGGTACTGATCAGTGGCAGATAACAAGGTGTCGAGGCAGTACTGCTTCAGACAAACCTAGGATAACTTCTACTGCTTCTTTGACACTGCCCAGGGGGTACATATAGGGATACAGTGTCCCAACTATGGACATAAGCCTAGACCCCCTAAATTGTGAAGGTATTGGGATACCGTGCAAAACAAATTAAGATATCCCAGGGTAACTATCGGAGTATAAGCATCGGAGCAACCAACAAAGCTTTAGTAGAAACTGTTTTTTCATAAATCCCGTACAAAGTGCTGTAGTTTCTCAAGAGTAAACATTGGTATCTCTTAGAATAGATATCTAATTGTATACCATTAGATTGAAGATAAACAAAATTAAAGAATGTATTTCTAGTTATAATTAAAGGTTAAATAGACTAATAATAACATATCTTCTTAAATTATTCTCCTTATCAGTTAATTTTCTCTCTTATTTTGAAAAGACAGAACCCCATGGAGCATTATATAGCGTTACAACACTGCCAAGGTTAGCAATAAATCCTCCTAATATCCTAGTCCTGTCTAAACAATACTTGGATATAAAGAAATAGATAAGTTTGAGTTTTTAGTTTTGTTTTTGTAGGTACAATACATTTTAGAAATTGATGTAAGCAAGATTTTTTTTTAATTTTTAAAATAAAATGTTTTTTTTTGACATACCAGCTACACACAGCTCATGTTCATGATAACACCTATGATGCTAGATTATTTATTTTGTGACTGCCTAGCTAGAAGCAGAATAGGTATTCCGTAGCATAATTGCATTTTGGGTATGTGATCATTGCTGTGGGTATCTAGGATAATCAGCAGGAGTATATAATAAAGAAGTGTTTAAGAGGTGCATTCGTGTTTTAATTATGATATGAATCATATTTAGTAACACTCTTACATTGTAGTAACTTCCCATCAGAAAATTGCTATCAAAACTGATATCCATGTTAAATGTTTTCCCATTTGCGGTGTACTGGGTATTCCCAGGGTTTCGGACATTCACCCATATCGTCAGATGCACAAGGAAAAATTTCTGTTAGACGAAATAAAATTTGGTGGTATGAAATTTTAAAGCAACAAAAACAAAAAATTATGAGTCATACTCAAGCGGGTAGTGAACATATAGAAATCGAAATACCTCGTTTCTTACCCATTGTCGTGACGTTATAATCAGCCTGGGTGAAGTGAAGACTGCATACTTTTGAGTATTTGGTGTACGGTTTGCCGCGTTTCAGAATCACGTTCCACCTGTCGGCCATAGTAACGTCGCGGGGAAATCTGTGGAATTTCACGTTCTTCGTCTTGCCGGCTAGCGACGTACATTGCGGAACAGTGCAATAATAACCCATCTTCGCAAATCCTGTGCGGTTTTTGTTGTATTTCACAACATCTGATAGCGGAAGTCCGTTTTATCACGACACATTTAAACACTCACTGGGCCTGCGGCGTGTTACATAAAAACTTTACAGATTAATTTTATTTGTTGCAATCGTTATCACGTTGGTAAAAAAATGGAATCATCACACAATAGCCTTGAATTATTTGACATGTATCACCTTTTTCCCTTCCCACTTTGTGAAAAAATGGCTACTTTTCCCCCATAGACAATGTGTCTACACGTTTCCTGCTTGATTCAATTCGATTAATCGCCAAAAAATCGTTTGATTTCAAGAAATATCAAACAGAAAGGACGAATCATTACAGATACTTTTCAACTCTGAATACCTTAAAGCATCACATTCTGAATAATTATGCAAATCGTGACTTAAATAAGTACATTTCTATTGTATTTTGACTGGCTCTTTGACTGAAGCATCATTGAATGTATGGTTCAAAATTTATTTTATGACAAATGTCACTTACCTCAAAATTTTAGTTCTCGTAGCAAGCACGACCATAAACAACTTAATGTAATTTATGTACAGGCAACACCAAACAATTTGTTTCTGTTTTGATAAATGTCGGCGCTTGGTGTTTATGCGCCAAGTTTTGTTTGTTTTTATAAAATTCCGCCTTTACGCAACCACGACGAGTGTTTATTTAATTTAGCTATGTTATATTGTGTATCAAAACGTGTATGGTGTTAGCAAAATGCCGTACTACTGTACTGTGCCGCGGTGCACTTCTATGGCAGGCAAAGCGAAGAATGTGTCTTTCCACCAATTCCCTCGAGACGAGGAGCTTGCTAGATTGTGGAATGATGTTCTAAAACGAGGAAAACCGTATACAAAGTACTCCAAAGTGTGTAGTTTGCACTTCAAGCCTGAGGATTACACAATTACCAGCGTTGGAAAAAATAAGGGTAAGCAACACGTTTTATTTTTCTAGCCAGGTATACGGCATGCCTATACCTATCCCTCGCAGGTAGTGCCTAATTACGGTCTTACTATACAAAGAAGGTCCGTAATCCATAGCTTTTTTTCATCGCGCTTAGATAAAAGCTGCCAGTGTTGAGAAAAGACCACAGCAAAGTGTTGTTTACATTTTTAATTAAAGAATAGTAGTTTTGAGGAATTAATTTTTCGTATACTTTTGATATACGAAATACATAAACTATATTTCTTATAAATACAACCATGTAGATTTAAAAATGTAATTATTCAGACCCAAGTCTAGTTTACTTGTACAAAGTAAATTTAATAGTGGTTTTAACATACAAACTTCAAAAATACATATCCTTTTCCATTGTCTATGGAGCTGGATTTGAACTAGTAATGAAACAAATTAGATATACAAAATGTAAGTGCTTGTGGCAAATTGTACTTAGATATTTTTTTCTGATCATCTAAGTAATCAAATCTCAATTGAGTGAGAATCAAACCGGGCATTTCAATGGTCACCCATCTAAACATTGACAGTTGCTTAACTTAGAGATCATCTAGAGTAAAAAACATCTAGGCAAGATTCTGCATGCTAAAACATGCCAGATTTACTAGTTGATAAGAGGATTGGTGTCTGAGGTGGTTTGGAAATTCAACAACAGAATTGGGCACTTATAAACAGAACAAGGTATTGTATATAATATTATTTTCAGGTCAATGGAGGACCCTGCGCAAAGATGCGGTGCCATCACAGAACCTTCCTTCGGAGACCCCTGCCCCTTACACCAGGAAGCAGTGGGGGGATTGGACCCGGAACTCTGCATCTCCAAATGTGTTGGATCCAACGGTAAGGAGGCTCATGTATTAAAATTGATATTGTGGAAAAATATTGTTGACAGACTTTTAGCCTGTTAGACTGTTTAGCAGTGGATTACCAAGTATGGTGGCAGTACTACGGACGAACCTGGCATAAATTCTACTGCTACAGTTGCTCCTTTAGCACCCAGAGATTCTGAGGGTATTCACCAACGGACGCAAGCAACATGATCCTCTAAAACTTGCATAATGACTTTCCAAGCCAAACTCAAGAGTTTTTATGAGTTTATTGGTATTTACAGATACAACAACAGGTGGCACAAGCTATATACATGCAAACGATGCTGGCGATGCAGGCGGCCGGCCCAGCAGACTCGGTGCATAATGGTAAGGAATTATACTACAATAATTTTAGTACCTGCGCGATAGACCTTAGCTCGTTTTATCTGAAATTTTAATTTTCCACGTAACAGTAGATTACCAATCAAGTTCCACAAAAATTTACGAGATGGCGCTGTATTCAATTTTCAGCTATAAAAAACGTCTTTTTTTTTTGTTAATATATGCATTATTACAAGAAATACAATTATACAGGTAAACTTATATAGCAACACAATATTTTATCCAAATCGTTGGAGCCATTTCCGAGATACACAAAATATTATATATAAAAGAATTGCTTGTTTAAACGTAGATGAGCTAAAACCCTGAAGTTAAAAACCCGTATTAAGTTATTAAGTTTAGTACCAGGTTGGACTCATTTTCTTTCGGTTTATTAATTGCAAATGGGGCTGCCAGCTGCCAAACTTAACTTGGCTCAGTTCAAATGCCAGTAAATGGTCACCCACCTAACTTTGACAGGGCTTCATATTACTTAGTAGTCTATAAAGAACGGCTAAGCAAGCTACGCCGTGAGCGCTTCTATCCTAAGCTTATAGTGGGGTCTCCACAGCAAATATGCCAATAACCAGGGGCTTTTTCTAGTTCTTTAAAAAGTTTGACCATATATCACTCTTCACATTTATATATAAAGGCGAAAGTTTGTGTATGTTTGTTATTCCTTCAAGGTCAAACGGCTAAATGTGTTTGGATTAAATTTGGTACCAGGATAGCTTATATCCTGGATTAACATATAGGCTACGTTTTATCCCTAAATAGAGATGTATTCCCGTAAAATGGCCAACCACGGGTTGTATATTATATATACTTCTAAAACAATAATTTTGCAATTACAGGTCCCCCATTACCTGAGCTGCCTATCCCCCAAACATCGACCGACGCAGACACGAAAAGCAAACAGACAAACGAGCACACATCATACAAATGCACGGAATGCACAAAATGCTTCAAAGACCCAGACGTGTTTCTACTCCACAAACGCTCCCATACAAAGGGCAAAAACTGCATTGAAAAGGAAAATTTTAACATGAATGTTACTCTTAGAAGCAATCCTATACTAGCCAATCTACTTAATACTAATAATGAAGCAAACTTTGATCCTAATTGGGTGTCAATGGAAAGTCTATTAATGACAGCGTTGGCAGCCAATATTGATTACTTAAGAAATTACTCGGTGATCAAGGATTGTGATACGACAGATTTGAATCCTAATTTGAACAATAGAGGTGATATAAGTGATTCTAGGGGTGATAAGCGTGGTGTTAATGATTATAGGGGTAATATTGATGATTCTAGGGTTGATAGAGGTGATTTGAATGATTCTCAAAGTGATTCAAACAATTCTAGAGGTGATATTAATGATTCTAGGGGTGATAGGGGTATTATGTTTGATACTAAAGGTAATTTGAATAGCTCTAGAGGTGATACTAACTATTCTAAGGGTGATTTGTGCCCGGAGGGTAATAAACCTATAGAAAATTTTATCCGTGTTAGAGATTTTAAAATTCCTATCACTAATCGCGATAAGGGTAGTAATGTTAATATCACTAACGATGTTTTGAATTTAGAAGGGAGTCCAAATCGTGAGAGCGATTTAAGTCATTACTTAAGTCCTAATTGTGACTTTAAGGAAACAGACGCTAATACCAGTAAAGAAATTGATGGCTTTAAAGGTAGAGAAATTTCTTATACTGGTAAGTATTACAGAGAGAGATATATAAGTACTGATGATGAAGATTGTGAACAAAATGGCGAGAAATATAATCAAATTGACTGTGATAACGATTTGAATGAATCATTGGATTCTAATGGTTTGGTTATAGACGAGAGCGTTTAGGTTAAACATGTTTAGACTTGCAAAATTGGGAAGGGTGTGGGTGCCGGTGTTAGAGACGTTACATCCCTGGATCAACGAGCGACTAGTGTTCTCTTACTGTTTGCTGTTATGGACTGAGGTAATCAGTTAACATCGCGAAATTCAGCTGTTGTTGTTACATTAAAAAATGTATGGTTGTGAATGGTAACTCCTGGAAATGGGAGCGTAGGGGGTGATTCCGGTTAGGGGGGCAGAGCCCTACGGTAAGAAGAAGGGATAAGAAGGGCCCCTGCCCCCCCCCCTTTTGAAATTCGGCGTATCTATATTCCACTGTCTACCCCTCCCAATGAATGTATGTTTGTTTGCAAGTCTAAAGCATTTGATAGTTTTAAAATCGAAATTCTGCCAAATAATATCTTTCTACCGTCAAATATTGAAATATTTTTTATGTTCGAGGACTGTTTACAATATTCCATATAACTCTACGTAAAAAATGTTTGGTATTTGATGAGGATTTGAAGCCTGTACCATCAAGTTGAAAGGTACAGGGAGCCTGCTACAGGTACAGGAAAAACGGACGTTTTGGATCAAGTCGATCGAACTATTTAACAGTAGAACTTGTGCAAAGTTCGCCCGGAGAGGTACTGCATCCACACCTGGTTATCAGCCGCCAAGCACTTGCATGTTCCCGCTGCATTTGCTGTGTTCCGGTGGAAGGGTGTGGGTGACGGGCCCGACGGAACCTAATTAATGTTAACATCAGGTAGGTTCCAGCTCATCCCGTCTCCATTGCTGCATTAAAAAAACGTTTGACTTGTTCATAGGGCGTCGTATTTTGTGTGCGTAGTTTTCGCAATTTGTACGATGCTCTCTACTTTATCCATTTCTACTGAAGGTAAAACGACCTTTTCTCGTTACGCGAGAGTACCGTATGGGAGCCGTATTTAAATCGGCTTTCCATAGATTTTTATTCATTCTTGCATCCCGAGAGTAGACTGCCTGTAGTAGGCGAAAGGTGAGAATACGATGTCAAAAGATAGATGTCTTTTTAAGCAATTTATTATCTTCCCGTGTCTCTCTTTCCAATGGTTAAACATGTGTTTATTTATTTTTAATTAATATAACATACTAAGCAAAATTGTGTCTTAAAAACTTCTCAAAAATATTTAAAATAATTATTGTTTTAGCAGCCTCTGAGCTAAGGAGCTTAGTTATAATTAACCAGCAATTATTCCTGGCTCGATCTACGACCAGGATAACTTAATGGAACGCTTGAAGTTTCTTCTCGGGTCTTAGATGATTGCGGTGTGTATGAGAGTGAGTCATTGGGCAGAGAGACCTATTGATTATAAGAATTTAATTTGACATCTATTTTGTGGTACGATGTTAAATGGCAGAATGTAGCATTCCATCCTTAGACCAAGTAATGTTGAGGAAAAAATTTAAAATGGTTCCTATAATTTTTATCCAAACCAAACCAAACTATTTCATATCTGAAAAACTAATCGTAAATTTCTATAGTTTACGACAAATTTGGCATGTGCAATAACTCATCTGAATGGGGCGGAATATATAACGGGCCGTAGCCGGTTTTATGATAAATATGTTTTTGCACGCGAACTAATCCGATTCAGGTGGAATAAAAGGCGAGCCATAGCCAGATTTTATGATAATAATATTATAAATAATGGTTTGCAAGTTGTATCTTGCAAGCCTAGATTATTTCTCACCAAACTTTTTAATATTTAAAATAACCTCATATTGCTTCTAATATAAAATAACACAAGTTAACGGCAAATTTACCTTTCACGTAAATTCAATTATTCCAGTGGAATAAAAACCTAGCCATAGCCAGGTTTTATTATGATTATGACATAAGTTTGGTTCAAACCATCTGTAAGTTGTATAGCAACTGTTATTTCTATATTTTTATTTTTTTTTCTCAGCATTACTTGCGTAATGTACTTATAAAATGATAAATAGTAGCCCACCATAATAACTTTATAAGTAACGTACACCGATGTATATTTTTTTAGCGTAATTTTAGACGACTTTTAGAATTAAATAATTTTCTACGTGATTATCACAATAGTAGTATTAATTATAACAATTCAATTTTAATGTAATGTAATGTTTTAATTGTATGTAAAAATGGCGGATTAATTTTGTTGCATTGTTAAAATGAAATTTAGTTATTATGTTTTTTATTCTCTTTTAACGTGTAACAATGTATTTTAGTAAAAAATGTATTTCCATTCAAGCCTAAGTGTCTAGCTATAGGTACTTCTGTCTTCCGTCAGTTCCGATGATCGCAGTTTGGATGCAGCTGGGTTGCAGTTCAGAAAACTGCATCCAAACCAAGTGCATCATAAATATAGCTTGCACATTTAGTTAATTTTGGACTGAATTTAAATGCGGGCGGTTTTTAGTGTAAAAACTGCTCTCGTAAGGGCATTAGGCGTGATTTATACAGCTAGTGTATAATTTTGAGAATATTCTCACGAACTTATATGAAAAGACTGTTCACCACCGATATTTGTCTCAAATGTACCACCAATTGTTTTATATTTTTATACGATCCATACAAGCCATATCATTTTTGTAAAAATTTTCTCGCAAGTGATAAAATTTGTAAACGTTTTTATTTTTATTGCGATATTGGGGTTCCGTGAAACTATAAAGGACCCTTTAAAGCGTATTAGGTAAAAGGATATTTTACATAAGTATGTTATGTTTAAAATCCTAACTAATAAAAGTAAATCGGTATTTCTTGCCGGCTTCCTTTATGATTACAATTATAATCACAATAATACGATAAGGAATATATTATAAATAGTTTATAATAGATATTTAGTGCCTTAGATTACTAGCGTAGGTATTATATTATAATTGTCTCATTTTCACTACAGACTTACATTGTTTTGTATATCTTCGAAATCTCGAGAAATTCGCTCGTGTGACACATCTACTCTTGACAATCAAGAGTGTTTGCTCGTATACGGAATATTCAATACTAGTTACGCCCCGCAGTTACTTTTACGGGATAAAAAGTAGCCTATGTTAATTCATCCAAATCCGTTCAACTGTGTAAGCGTAGGTAACAAACATACGGACGAATTTCGCATTTATAATATTAGTCTGATATTTATTTCGAATTACAACGGTTGTAAGCATTATTGCTCAAGAGTTCCTTCTAGAATTTTATTGAGCGCGAAGAATTTGTTTTTGAACCGTTTTTATGGATTTTTGTTTTTGAAATATTGAAAAGTCTTGTTAGATAATGTGCCCTTTACATGCTAAAACCACAAACGTATTACTATATTATTAATATCTTGAAACATTCATCAATTTCACAACGAAGACATTTTAAGAAAACTGCATACTGTTTGTTTACTGACAAATGGACTCTGTTATGCAGATTATAACCAACCAACAGTTCTTTTCACGACACGAGAAAATATATTATATGAATATGGTAATAACGGCTCCTTGGCTTAGTTGGTACTCCTGCCTTCGAAACAAGCGGTCCCGGGGTCGATTCCCGGCCGGGGCACCGTGTGGTGAGCATGAAGTTTGTTCTCGGGTATTGGGTGTTTGTCCATGCCATCTGCGACAGGGAATCCTAGGGCAGCGGTATGAGTGTGTTAACGTTTATTTTATTTTTAACTTTTATATAGTATTACACAATTCAACCAGAGACGCAAAATAACATAAATATTTATTAAAATATTTTACTGTGATGGTAATACTTAAAAAAAATACATTAAAACAAGTTAATTTTACGAAAATTTAAAAACCACTGATTTGGGGTAATGGTAATGTACTGATGAACATCCAACACATGAACAGATCTTCATAAATTGTAGCTTAGAACCATGTCGATCACGTCAGCTTTCAAACAAAAAAACCGCATCAAATACAATTATTCGTTTCATCTACCATGCCACAGACATACACATTACAAACTTCCCAAATAGAGTGGTATTATACCCTCTTTTTCGTCGCGGGATATTAAATTAACCCCCTACGAAAAAGAGGGTATAACGGAGAAAAGAGTATCATCAAGTAGACATACAAAGACAAAGACATACAAACTAATTAGAATACTTAATACTACTTATACTACAGACAAAGTTTGATACTGAGTCGCAAGCATTACTGTTGTCATGGACGAGGGTCACCACTTACCATCAGGTGGGCCCTCAGCTCGTTCCGTCACTCATTCTCATAAAAAAAAATGAGTAACTAGGGTTGAAATTTAGAAGATAAACGAAACATATCTTGCTATAGTAATTTGAAAGTTTTGTTGTGTCATTTTGCTATTAGCTTTGCGTGAATCGTTTGTGCATTAGTAAAATTCGATTGTAAATTCTCGCTATGTATTTATCTGTACAGGTAGTCCTCGCCTTACATCGTTACGATTTACGTCGTTTCAAGTTACGTCGAACAATGTTTTGACACTATTCCTCAAGTATACGTCACTTGTTTCGATTTCCGGCATACGAGAATGCACTTGTCGCGATGCAAATGACATACGAAAAAATATGTCTCGACTTACGTCGTTTCGATTTACGTCGCGTATTTCGAGAACCTAACATGCCGTAAGTACGAGCACTGCCTGTATTCATACATTGTTGGTTGCATCCTCTCTGCAGAACAGGGTCCAAACAGCATTATAACAAAGACCCTCTATGATTTACGATGTCTATAAACTTCTGCAGTATTACATAGCGGCTATTGTTAATTTTAAGATACTTTTATTTTATACGTCAGCTTATCACTACATAGTATAAAACAAAGTCGCTTTCTCTGTCCCTATATCCCTATATACAATACATAGGGATATAGGCTTAAATCTTTAAAACTACGCAACGGATTTTGATGCGGTTTTTTTTAATAGATAGAGTGACTCAAGAGGAAGGTTTATATGTATAATACACTAGCAAGGCACCCCGGCTTCGCACGGGTAGTTTCTCGTACACTGATGCTCTACTAACCGTGCGAAGCCGGGGCGGGTCGCTAGTTTAGGATAAAACGTATTATAACTACCAATTGTATAGTGGATTAATCGTTTTATAATAGACTGAAACAATTTTATATTTTGGGATAGTGACAGAAGTTATTAGTCTAACAGTGAACCACTGAATATTTGTAATTAAATTCATTAATGACATGCTAAAATTAAGTACCTATGATACCTTTGGTAGGTTAAATAGGCAAAATAACCTACTGTAAAAAGAATTTCTTCGCATGAAAAATATTGTAATTAAAACAATTCCAATTTAATTATTTTAGTATAAAATCAGAACAATTAGCGTAAATTATCTACTATCAAAACCTAAATCCTTTTAATCCTTTAGATCTCTTGTATCGTTTGGACACGTCGAAATTCTTACGTGAGCACACAGATATGTCAAATTACAGTCAGTTTTATGGTAGCTATTCTTGTGTAATATTCCCTGTTCCAACCTAATTTCCTATTCTCATATTTTATGCGATATATGCGATTTTTTTATCACATGTAAAACTTTCATGTTAAAAAAAAATTATAAAGCCTCTATGAATTTTGTATACGTCATAAAATTATTGTAATGCACTCCAGTATTTTAATGAGACTGCGTAAGTATTTGTACTTTGATCTCTCTTGTTAAACGACTTATTAAATGTAACTAAGGATTTTTATGTGTTTCATTAAAAAAAATGTACCTATTTCATGACGGCATAAACTTTATGCATTAAGTATTGTAATTATTGGTTGCCGTACCACCATGGGCGTACCCAGATTTTTTTATGTAACTCCGTGGTGTTATGTGCCGGAAAAAAAATGGAAACGAGTGCGCAAGAGGGTAGACCGATTTTTCTTCAATGAATTGCACACTCCACTTCGCAGACTTCAGCTTGCCCGGGACCATGACGCATGTAACTGCGTCGAAATATCGGGAGTCAACAAAACTCACAAATCATGGTAAGTATCTCGGTAACACAAATAATAATAAAAATGAAAAAGTTTGACTCTTATCTATGTTAAAAAAGATGAAAGTGTTTGTTCTGTTCTAAACTCAAACACATTAAATACAATTACATTTACCTACTTGTAAGTCTATATTCTATCTTAACCAAGATAAAATGTACAAGAAAACATCGTAATTCGTACGCATAATATTCAGATTCAGATTTTTGATTAATAACAATAAGTTACAGGTCAGATACATTAATAAATTATAGGTATACAGTAGGAATTAAAATAAAAGTAATACATGAGTACCTATTAAATAATAATAACAATTTAAATTGAATTAAATGAAAATGACAAATAATAAAATTGATGCGGTCACGTGAGCCCCATAAGCACATTATAATGCACACTATGTTAAATTACATGTCATATTTGGTAATAGTATGCCTGTTCTAACCTTATCTCTAGCTACGATAATAAAAACCAAATGCCAAAACAAATAAATCGGAGATAAATAGATCGATGAATTCCCAATACCGTTCAGATTAACCACCTGAGATAGGTTATAGTAGGTATTAAAAAAAAATAAGTGTATAATATAGACTTCGTATAAATGGATCGTATTTGAACTTAGAGGTCCCAATGGTGAAAGTCAATCGATACCTATTTATTCTTAGAAAATCTAAGCCAAGGGTAACTCACACTAAATAAATTAATAGTACCTACTCAAGGTTGAATACCCTAGCTTGTGTCTCAGTCTATTACTGTGTCACTAAACGCAGTTGACACACGGCGTGAAGCCGCTGAACGTAAACAAATAGGTAGGGTGGCGATTTCTTGCACATCGATTGTAATATGTTGGTTTAAGTGATTAATCGAAGCATATTTTTTATATGCGGGAAATAATATTTCAAAAATTTTGAAATTAATAAAGACCATTACTAGCGTTGTTTATCGTCTGGTCAATCTAGAATAAGGAATTTTTACTTAGAAATATATAATATCAGAAATTTAAGTAACAACAGTGAAAAAATCATGTAAAAAGAAAAGTGCTTTATTTAGAAAAACAATTTGATGGCTTCCAATCATCATAATATAAATTAAAACGCTCAAATAACTTACATTGTAGGAACCAGTTTTTTGGAACCAGTTTGACATTTCGGTATGACAGTTTCTGTTCCACTGACTACCTGTTTGACAGTTGTGCTAGAGGAACGCGCATACCGTATACACAGATAAAAGTCACTGTTGGATTTACAATTGTATTCATATTCATTTTAAAATAGATCTCATTACTAATATATGTTGTTATCTACTAAAATCTATGGTTTTGGTAAACACTGCCGTGACAAAACCATGATCTTTTCAAAAAATCTGTTTGCGGATGTGTTTAAAACGTGTGAGCGTGAAAGATTAGTTCAAAACCGATATTGTATCGATATCTTTGGTTTCGAGTTTCGATGTTATTGATCGATCTAATATATCGTCGCATCCCTAAGAGAGGGGAAATCCCAAAACAGAGATTTGTTTCAGTCAAGAGCTGAAAATCAAACAAAATAAACGTAAAGTGCGCTTGGAGACGTACAGACATAGCATAACAATGAGTTAAATATATATACGAGTACAATAAAGTTATTACTTTTGAGTAAGTGAAGTGTTTTCTGTTAATATTATTGTATTATTAGGGTTATGCCATGTCTGCGCAAAAGCCTGTGATTTTGAAAAAAAGTTCCGTCGTTTTCTTAAAACCAAACGTATCCAAGCAAAGAATACCAGTTCCAGACATATTGAAACCCGATAAAAAATACTCTTCATTACCACTGTTCAGAGAGGATGTGATATTTGAATCGAACCGAGAGACATTCTTAAGAGGGGAATACCAGTCAATAACTATAGTCAACAGGCTTAACAACCTGACACAGAGCAGTAGAACTATTGCGAAATGTACTACTCATAATGGCGTACAAATTGAAAAGACATCGGACAACATAACTAGACTTCTTGGGCAAGAAGCATACAACACAATTTTCTATAGTCTCTGTTCCGTGATAAACCAAGAATACAGGATAAAGGGTATCTTAGCTCTGCTCACTGTTAGCACCAAGGTACACCCAGGTATTAGCATTAATGATGTGAAAACGTTGAAGGTCGAGGAGAAATCTTGCCAGACATATGAGACGAGGATCGATGCTAAAAAGAGCAAAACCAGGAAACGTATAAGGAAAGTGTTGGCACCGCATGTGGTACAAGATCCACCTGATGACAAGGTTCTGCGGAAGGTTGTCATTGACCCCGCTACGTTCATGAAAGGTGTGATAAGTAAGGAAGAAATTAAGAGTGAACTCGCTTCCAACCCACAGAGTAACAAACCTAAATTAGTCAATGTAGAAAATAAAGACGAGACACTCTCAGAAAATAGTAACGCAGATTTACCAGACTTAGGTTACCTTCAAGATGAAAATTCGAACGATAGTATTCGGACAAGTTTAACAATGGGTACATATAAAACGACACCAGAACTGCTTTTAAACCCTATGTCTTTAGTTAGCAATGTAGAAAGAAACACAAAAGAAAATGAAACGGTTCTTCCTAATTATCTCGTAATTTTGTCCAATAAGAACACTGTGAGGGTACCATTTAAGCCGGAGGACAATTTTCATATAGCTTCAAAGGAGAATTTGCAGTTTTTAAATGACAGCGACCGGAAAAATCTATTATTGCATCAGATGAAAATAGACTATAAATATTGTTTGACCGCGATGGATGAAGATGGTAATCTGTAAGTTTTTATATTAATATAACGATGATTTAATTCTATTTTCCACATCAAAATTATTAAATTCAAACTCATTTATTACTGTAGATCTCGAGTATTATTTGGATATGTCAAAATTTAATTGCATATTACATATCATAAAATGTTATAGGAGCCTTTTTAGCAACATTTTTATATGAAATGACTGGAGGAACCTTCAGCCTACCATATGTTAAGTAGTTAGGACTTACTTAGGACTTAGGTCCTTCCCAACCGAAAGATAAGAAGACCTAAGTCGTACCCCATAGCGCCCGTCACCCGAGACAGAATGTTACATCTCATGCGCATGTGATTTCACCGGAACAGATCAAAGTGTGTGCATCTCTGCATAGCATCAGACCAGGTGTGGTGGCAGTACTTCGGGCGAACGTTGCACAATTTCTACTGCTTCTTTCTGTTGTTCCTTAAGCACTGCCCAGGTGCGTGTAGGGATCCAAAGGGTACTCACCTTCGTGAGCAACTGGACATCTCAAATGCACACAGATATGTCAAATTACAGTTAGTTTTAATTTTTAGCTGGTCTTATTCATATTACGTCTGTAGCCATAACCTACCAACTTGTTAAAATAAAAAAAACCAAAAAAAAATTCTTGAATTCTTAAAAACTCCTTGGAAACGTAAATTTCTTTTTTTTAAATAAGTACCTCGTGAGCATGCGTCAAACTGATACGTCGATGCATCGACGAGTATAGAATACATTATAGGTTATGTACCTACCTAGGTACCAAGGGCGGCCTTTGATATTGCGAGGCTCCGGGCGATAGATTTTTGTGGTACTTGGCGTATGGGGAATTTAGGTGAGTTGGAAATGTTCACGGTTACTGGTAATCAGTCAGCATCCTCTTAAAGACAGCTGCAGTACATCGAAACAAAAAACGGGTTGCTCTGCGGGGGTGCGAAGCCCTACAAAAGCGAGGCCCCGGGCAGTCAGTCAGTCAATCAGTCAAACTCATTTATTCCTTTAGATCTCAAGTATCATTTGGACACGTCAAATTTTACACATGCATGTCAAATTACAGTCAGTTTTCATGTTTAAGCTGATCTTATTTGTTAAGTTTACGCCTGTTCCAACCCTAACCGACCAACCCGAGGGGGGCGGTTGCCCTGATTGCCACCCACCCCCTAAGGCCGCCACTGCTAGGTACATAAACCTAGGTTAGGTCTCTGGGCCTCGTTTAGCCTCATCACTTGACAATCATCGTATGGAAATCCTTGCATTGTGATTGGTTGTTTCCTAATCTGTAATCATGTAATCGAGCTAACTTATCAGTTTTGGGGCACTAAATTTTTTTATTTGAATATAGTAACTGGACGAGCAGACGACCCACTTGATGTTAAGTAGTTACCTCCGCCCATAAACCATAAGAGTTAAGGTTACTAAAGTCAAAGTAAAAAAAAATCTTTCGAATTCTTAAAAATTATTCAGAAACTTTTATTTTTTTCTAAGTAATATTTAAGTAATAAATATGTACTTATGACAGAGTGTTCAGATGGCCTAAAATGTTCTTTAAAAGAGGACGCGAGCTACTAGACCCCCCAAACAAGTACATCTGGAAGAGAATGCATCCTAGCATTAAGTTCACCTGTGTACTGTATATCTAATCATGTATTAAATAAAATTTTCCATCTATCTACATATCTTATCTCGCCCTCCGAAGCACTGAAATAATCACAACGCCATTTGTTTATCCTATCAAATTACCGTGAAGGCAAATTGGCGGCTGGAAACATGCTTGGCAGGGTAATTCCCCGGCGCCATTGTTCGCAGAAAAGTTCAACATGATGTTTGAGTTTAGATTTATAGTACCTGGGTGTCTGAGTTTCGCTCGGTTTTTACAGTAAAACGTTGTTATGTAAAAATGCGTTTTAACAAGTAATCTATACTAATAAAGCTGAAGAGAATATTTGTTTGAACGCGCTAATCTCTGGAACTATCAATCGGATTTGAAAAATTATGTTTGCAGGTATAAAATAATAAAATTCATGAGAATCTATAGTCTAGGCTATCTAGCATTAAGCAGGCTAATGATTACAATTATACAGGTAAACTTAAGTAATAAAACCGTATCTAAAACCGTTATTCTTGCACTAAGATCGCTCGATTTGGCTCACCTATATTTCGTTGTTAGTATTTGTTAGGAAAAGGTTTGTGTAATAAGGGTAAAATTGATTGCATTTGGGTGTTTTGCCAATTGAAAAAACGTTTCTACAAGGAAAACGTTAAAATTTAATATAATAAATTCTAATTGTATAATTTTTATGTACAAAAAACGACTCCTTGGTTTTGTTGGTAGAAGCCCTGCCTTCGGGTTCGATTCCCGGCCGGGTCACACTTTGTGTGGTGAGCATGAAGTTTGTTCTCGGGTCTCGGGTGTTTTTCTCGTGTTTCTTTGTTTGTCCATGCCATCTGCGACACAGGGAATCCTAGTGCAGAGGTATGAGTGTGTAAACGTTTATAAATAAATAATTAAACACATTTTTTTTAATTGGCTTATATATTCGATCATTATTTCACATTATTTATTTTTCATTTTCAACTCTCATTTTATATAAATTTATCACTGCAAAATACATTACTTATTTATAAAATAAACAGTATAAAACATTGTAGTAAAAAATATATAAAAACGGACGACCACAGACCGCGGAGTAAGACCCAAGCAGTCGGTGGCTAGGGCTGCAGAGAGGAACCTCCAGACGATGAGTGCCGTGTCCAGGAGTACCGTTTCTGTTATATTATTAGAATAGATGGCGTACGCTCTGAGTGAGATATGAGAGTACCTGGGCCTCCATCGTATTGCAGCCCAAAAATGGTCCATACGTGAGACTACCTATTGTGTTGCGAACTAAATTTTACGACGATTTAAATGCAATAAATGGTTGAGTATTTATCTGAATAGCGCGTGAGCGTGGCGTTAGAGAGCGTGGTGGCCCAGGGGCACAGACGCCGACTTTCAATATGAAGGTCGCTGGTTCAAACCCACACGTGCACCAATGAGTTTTTTCACTTGAAAAATTTATGTGCGCAATACCACGTTCTCAAAACGGCGACGGAAAACATCGTGAGGAAACCGGCATGTTTTAAAACCAAAAATTCGATGACATGTGACATCTACCAATCCGGATTGGGCTCCCGTGGTAGATCAGAGCCCATTCACTCTCAATTATCGAGAGTAGGCCGGTGTCCCTGCAGTGGGAACATTAGAGGCTGGTACGGTTATCTGAATAGTATAAAGCAAACTGTTTTCGTCTGTTTCTCCGTTAAATTCTAAACCACGCTACGGATTTGGATACGGTTCTCACTATCATTTAGAGATTTTTTTTCCGGAAGGAATTTTTTTTTTGTGAATGTGTGACGTGAAGAACTGCTACTTTTGGTTGCTCCTTTAGCACCCAGGGGGTACGTGTAGGGAATCAAAGGGTACACCTACGGACGCGAGCAACTAGACCCCCCAAAAAGATATTTAGACCTATAGATATTTTTGTAAAATAAATCTTTATTTTCAGGCCGCTACATCTTGCCGTCATAAACGACGATATAGAATTACTAAAGAGACAATGCATCGTTCTTAAGATTAGAAATCAGTCGGTGGACGTCGCCGCAGCGAATGGATTGGTATGTATTACTTAGGACCGTTTTCACCATCAAAGTCAAAGTATATTTATTGCTTGAATACATGTAAGTGGATGTTACAATATATTTATATAGTGTCATGCATTCTGCCTTTGATGGCATGCAATAATAAAGATTTACAAAACAAATCACATCGCATGACAAATGTCTTATGTAAAAAAAAAATATACAAAATATATGTCAGAAAAAAATACTAATATTATATTCAGAAATTGTTAAATAGAGCTGTTCAACATATTTGACCCAAAGATTATTTTATGAAAACCCATTTAATTTATAGTAACACTTTTTGTCATCGTCTGTTATCTTCGAATAAATTGGCGACCCTTTTTTAAATTGCTTTTTTAAAATTAATACAATCATACAGGTGAACTTAAAAAGTAAAACTCTATTTAAAAAAATCTTTCATCCAAATCGTCAGAGCCGTTGATGCCGGTATTATTTTAGATTAATAATAAACTTCTTATAATAATTAATTTCTTTCGCCCAACAGGGATTATTTAAATTTATAATAAAATTATAACAATTAAAATAAATGTATTATTAACAATCAATTGAAGACGAATACATAAAATTAAATTAAATGAAATGACACGACGTTAAATTAATTAAATTAAAATTTACTTCTTATGTGTATAAGTGAGCAGTGGTACAAATACTGAAGGTATAATATGTATTTATATACTTATGTATTTGACAAAGCTGCATCAATACAATTGTTGCAGCTGTATAAATTTGGATATAATGTATAATAACAAAAACGTAAAAGAATAAAACCTTCCGCCATTGGTAGCACAGATAATATATTCGATAGCCACAGACAATAAAAGTTTACAAACAGTATATAAATTGATTCACAGACTATAAAACCCAAATTGATGCATTCCATATAATTTTCAAATCAGTCACTCATTTCCTTTCAGACCGCCCTCAAACTCTCTCTCTTTCGCGAGAGTGCGTACGCTACGTCCGTTCTACTCTCGCACGGCGCGAATCCTCTGCTTGCGGACGAGGAGCACAGCGCGTGCTTGCATCACGCGGCCGAACTCAAGACCGACCATCTAGCCACCATCCTGCATCATGTTAAGATGAATGCCAGGTACTCATGCTGACCCATTTTCATGTGAATCCTTGACTGATGACTCATTTTCATGTGTGTACGGTGTGCTGTTCACCGTACAGTGATGATGATCAATGCTAATTACGATGGGACCGGATCGGGAAGTTATTTTAGTTATTATCCTGAGACACACACACACACACACACACACACACGCACGCACGCACGCACGCACGCACGCACGCACACACACACACACACACACACACACACACACACACACACACACACACACACACACACACACACGCGCGCGCGCGTACAAAGAAACGCCTTTATAACATAAGTAAGATTGTCATAAACAAACTACAATATTTCCTTCCCAGGAGGATAATATCGGAGCACGCCGAGGAGTTGCAGAGCCCCGGGTGGGAGACCAGCACGGACGAAGACCTGAATCGTGTTCTGCTTGAACATATCTGTTGCAGGCTCTTCGACAAACGAGGTATGTCCTAGCTTATTATATTATTATATTAAGAGCCATACAGAAGTTTCTATGTCTTTATTTTAGCGATTTTGTCTTATCATATAAATGCAAATAAAAAAAAAATTCAAAGCCGGTTCATAAATGACGGAGATCTGAGATAAAAAACATTTAAAAAAATACAGTCGGAATGAGAACCTCCCATATACTATAATTACTGAAATTATTATTATGTTTGTCTGTGTGTGTGTATTTTATAATAATAATAATAAAAAAAAATATGTTTACACAATCATATCTCTGCATACATGCTCACCACACAAAGTGTGCCCCGGCCTGGAATCGAACCCGGGAGCCCTCGCTTCGAAGGCAGGGCTACTATCATCTAAGTCACGGTGTCATAATAGTTTATTTAGTAATTTAACAAACTACAAATACATGATTCAGGATTTACAAGATATGTATCTTAATAAAGCTAAAATATGATATTAATTAATTTATTTACTATAACACCTATTTTAACAGGTTTAACCTAATGCAATAGCGTAGTCAACTTTTTATTACCTAAATACAAATTATATAACATTTTCATGCTTAATAATTCTAACATCTCATAATAAATTATGTAAGATATGTACTCGTGTATGTATATGTTGATATTTATTTATTTATTTATAAAAAACACATAAAGGCTAACAGTGGGACCAAATCGCCTAAATGCTAAAAATGACAAAAAAAAAATAATGAATACAAATATAATAATATCATGAAAAAATAATATGACATGTCAAAATTCAATTACAATACATTAAAAATCAGTAGGAAGTCATAATATTGATCTATAAATAATTCAGTGAAATGTACAATATTTAAAAATATTGTCAACGAATACATCAGCATCATATATGTATATATTATATCGCCAGGCTACACCCCGCTAATGCTGGCAAGCAAGCTGGGCCATTACGAAAACGTACGACTCCTCCTGGAGGAGGTGCCCACAGCCACCAACATACAGATGCCCAGCACTGGGCACACGGCGCTGTACCTCGCCGTGGCCGCCGCCTGCGCCATGGCTGCTGGTCAGTACTCACTCACACACACCCACACATAGTGTCTCAAGCATCGCAATACTCCAATACTACTCGCAATGCAAGCCCTAACATACCCTCGCAATCTCACTAATCAAATTTTATTATTAAGTGTAGGACATACTGGTCTGTGTACTATAAAGTACCACACACACACCCTCACAATCTTATTATTATTAACTATAGGACACACTGTTCGGTTATACTATACTATAACCCACCAAACACACATACACACACATTGCTAATTTTATTTTGTGACAAATATTCAATATACAATAACTTATTTATTCATTTTCATAATTATATATTTTAGAATAACTATTGATTTTTTCACTGATGTAGCTTTCCCAACCTTTTGTCACTACCCTAAAGAAGCTTCGTCCCCCCCAGGGGGTCGCGAAACGTTGAAAATCTGAAAATCACTGGACTTTACAAGCCTCCTAGTTATACTATTAAATTCCCAATTTCTTTCAGAGCTCGGCAACAAATCAAAGATCGTGGACCATTTTCGTAAAACCATCGAAATATTATTGGAATCGGGGGCCGACCCCTCGCTCGGCACCGATGTATCTAACGTCAACACCCTCCTCTCAGAGTTCAACTGCTCAGAACTCTCAATGATGGTCGTCAACAAAGTGATCAGCACGAAATACTTTAACGGCGAGGAACAGCCCAAAAACTTCGATAAATTCGTCCTCGTTAACGATAAAGGTGACATCAGTATAAAAGAAATTGACGAGAAAATTTGCAAAAGTGTCAAACCTATTGTTCAGAATGATTTGTTGGAGGCGCCTGTTAGGTTAAGGAAATCGGATTTGGGGAGTAAAAATGTTAACAATTTTGAGCCTAAAAAAGTGTTGGATATTGTACTGAATTCTGCATCGAAAAGAAAGTTAGGTGCTGAGAAAAAAATTGTCAAGAAATGCAAAAAGTAAAATTTAAATTGGAAATTCATTATTGCTTCATTATTCAAAAAAAATGACAAGAAATGCAAAAAGTAAACTTTTAAATTTTAAATTCGTTATTGGTTCTTTATTCCTTGCTGACGGCGAGGGTAACAGAATTTACAACAATAAAATAATAACATAAATAATAATTTTAATCATATAATAAATGATATGACGACTCCTTGGCTTAGTGGCAGTAGCCTTGCCTTCGAAGCGAGGTTCGGTGCGGCTTGGGTCTTCTAATGCTTCGGTCGGGGAGGACTTACGTCGTATTGCTGTTGCTATGGGTGGAGGTAACCACTTAACATCAGGTGGGCCTTCAGATCGCTCCGTCACTTTTGTTACATAAAAAAATAAGAGCACGGAGGATGCTTCTAGTGTTTTTTGTTAATGATAATTGTGGATATAATTTGGATGAGTTTTATTTTTATTTGAAAGGGCATTCCTCTGAATTGTTCTCATTAAAATTATATGGAATACTTTGATCCGTTCGTGAATGTATTGATTTTTAAATCGGTTAAATAATCTATTCAAAATTAATGTGAATTAAAACATTTTTATGTTTAGCTTTTATATGTATTATATTATAATAATACTAAACGTTACATTTTCACTTTAATCTATATTAAGTAAATTGTACACAATGTATTTTTATGCATAATTTCTTTGATATAATTCAATGTAATGTATGATATGATACACTTTATGGTATTTTTGATTTATGCATGCCAAAAAAACGTCGCCATAAGGCTTGCAGACGCTACCCAATATGGTTTTCCAGTGATATCATTAAGGATACTAAACTGAAGTCGAGGTTACACGCGGCATGGAAACTTTCAAAATCTAGTGAAAGTTACCAGGTCTTTTCTGATCTCAGAGCGGATCTAAAAACTCGTATAGCGGTCGCATACAGCCATTATATGAGTGCAATTGAGGACAATATTAAGGTAGACCCGCGGAAGTTTTGGCAGCACATCTCGAGTTTGCGGTCCAAGGGTGGATTTGAACCTAGTATTAGTTACCTTGGCACTACTTTCTCTGGCCCTGAGGCAGCTGAAGCGTTCGCGAAGTACTTTTCTAGTGTTTTTTTGACTGAAACGCCTACTCTAAATGCTGAAATGGCTATTTGCTCGCATATTTCTCGCAACAGCAATGATGTCAATATAGTTGGGTTCACCACCAATGATGTTATCTACGGCATTAATAAACTGAAACCAAGCAGCTCTGTAGGTCCTGACAGTTTACCACCCGCTATTATCAAGGGAGCTGCAGATGTGTTATGTGGTCCTCTCTGTCACATCTTCAATCTCAGTTTAAAGACTGGAGTTTACCCTGCTCAATGGAAGCTATCTCGGGTAATTCCCATTCCGAAGAACTCCAAAAAGTCAGTGGTTGAAGAGTACCGACCTATAGCAGTATTGTCCTCACCTGCTAAGGTTTTTGAGAGCATCTTACACAAATATGTTTACGCGCAGGTCAACAAGTATTTGTGTAATGAACAGCACGGTTTCAGAAGCAAGAGATCTGTGAATACAAACTTGTTGACCCTTGTCGAATATATTTCAACCACTCTTGATCGGGGTTGTCAAGTGGACGTGCTTTACTTCGACTTCCGGAAGGCGTTTGATAGGGTCAATAACGATATTTTGCTGGCTAAACTTAGTGCTATTGGCTTTGCCCCGGGTTTTCTCCGGCTTCTTGCGGATTACCTCCGTGATCGCCAGCAGTTTGTCAGGCTTGGTTTGTACGAGTCTAAGCCCTATCATACGCGTTCCGGAGTGAGTCAGGGATCTATACTTGGTCCTTTGTTATTTTTGATTATGGTGAATGATCTCCCCTCTGTTGTGTCACGTGCAAGGAGCTTACTTTATGCGGATGACTTAAAGCTGTACACTGAGATCAAGTCTGAAGCTGATTGTCTGGCACTCCAGTGTGACATCAACGCTATCCATCGGTGGAGTATCCAAAACAAGATGGAATTTAATACTACCAAATGTTATGTGATGACCTTCGGCCGGATGTGGCACCCAATTAGCTTCGATTATCAGCTCAATGACGAAGTTATCAATAGAACTAGCACAATAAAAGATTTGGGTGTCACATTCGACCGAGGGCTCACCTTTCACGATCATGTGACATCGCTGGCGAAGGAGTCGTTCAGGCGACTGGGTTTTGTTCTCCGCAACGCCCGTGATTTCCGCAGTGGTCATGTTATTAAACTGATTTATAGCGCGCTCGTACGAAGCAAGTTGGAATCCAGTGCCTGTGTGTGGAACCCACACGAGAGTAAATATACTTTGTTGCTTGAGAAAATCCAGAAGGCCTTTTTGCGGTTTCTCTACAAGCACTATTACGGATATTATCCTTACATGTACCCTACTGGGTTTCTGCTGGGATGTCTGGGTTATAACTCGTTAGAGACTAGGAGAGCTTATGACCAAGTTACTTTGGGCTGTAAAATTTTTCACGGTAAAATAGACGCTTCAGATTTGAGTGATGAGCTGTGTCAATTCTTTGTTCCGGACAACTATTTGCGGGGTCGGAGGCATAAGCTGTTCGCTGTTCCAGCGGCTCGCACTGCGGCTCGAGCCTTATCCCCCATCCCGCGCATCCTCACCGCGCTTAACGCTCTCCTGAAGGCTAGCCCAAAGTGTGATTTGTTTGCGGATGGATGGATGTCAATCTTGTCGGAATGTCTGAGGCTTTGTGAGTGAATGATATGATTTTTGTGTGGGTGATTGTATTGTGTGATATTTGTATGTATTTAATGCTGACTAATTTGTTATTATTATTATTTACCTTTTTCTTTTTTTGTAAAATTTTAAATGTACTTGTTGTTATTTGTTTTTCTTTTAATATTAATTTGTCTTTAATTTTAATTAATGTAATTGGTGCCAACCGTCTTAATTAAAATAAATAAATAAATAAATAAATAAATAAATAAATAATAAATATGGCACGCATTATAATTTAATGTAAATTTTGCATTGTGATTCAATGTAGAATCTGCAGTGTGATTCAATGTATATTTTGCAATATGATTCAATGTAAATTATGTAATGGAAATTATTCAGTGCGATTCAATGTAAATCGATGCAATGATTCAATAAATCCTTCAATGTGATTCAATGTAAATTATGCAATTTATTTCAATGTTAATTTGATTCATATTTTAATTATTGATTGTATCGTTATTATTAACCAACTGATTATGATTTTTCATTGTTAATAATATTGATAAATAATTCGTAAGAAATTTAACTTCTGTAGAAAATAGAAGACTGTCACACACGGGGAAACTTAAGGGTGGGGGTTTTTTTTTTTTTATAAAAGAGGGGTGTTATAAGGGAT
This sequence comes from Aplocera efformata, assembly GCA_921293045.1. NCBI lineage: Eukaryota > Metazoa > Arthropoda > Insecta > Lepidoptera > Geometridae > Aplocera > Aplocera efformata. The sequence goes on along the minus strand of OV121067.1, from coordinate 4,463,152 downwards.
GTTGTAGTGTGTATCTGTGTGTCTGTCTGTGGCATCGTAGGTACCGAACGAATAGACCAATTAGATAATATATGATTAGTTTTTTTTGTTGGAAAGCCGACTTGTTCGAGATGGTTCTTGGCTAAAATTTATGAAGATCTGTTCAGGCTTTTGATGCTTAAATAAGCTAAAACACATATTAATTTTTAGGGAAGCACAAAACATACGTCGTTACCTTTCACGAATTAACGAGGACCATGGAATAGGTCGATATTTTCTGCTACCAGATTCAGGGTACGCAGGGCTCATGGGCGTACCCAGATTCTGGCCCAGGGGGGGAGGGGGCAAGTCAGATTTTTTAGGTCGAATCGTTCGCTACTTTTTTTCATACACACTAGACAAACACACCTACATGAAACATTAGGTATATGTAGTGTGTAGGGCAAACAGCCGCAAATGATCCTGCTTTATAGGTAGTTAAATAAATATAAGTAACTTTGACTATGCATGCTTTTTTTTTAAATTTCGTTTTCCAGGAGTGGGGGGGTAGCTGCCTCCCCCTACCCCCCCTGGGTACGCCCATGGCTCGTAGTAATGGCGCTTTGCCAAGCAAGTTAAAAAGGTTATTTTGTATAATTACGAAATTTGAGTGAAATAGTTGGAGTGGAGATATGTGAAATAAATATACAAGAATTGCTTGTTTAAATTAATTATATGTAGACATTCTAAAAATACTATATATTAACTGAGTGAGACATATTATAATTAAATCTTACAACATATGATTCTAAGGGGACTCATAAGTTTATTAAGTTTTAAAAATTAATACTTTTATTATATCAATATGTTCCTCGATTACATAGAATTACATTGTAACACAAAGGTAGATATAAATTGATTTATAACTTATATTTAATGCACTTTGCCTTATTATCATTAAATAAACAAATAATTACTTACAGTGTTGTTTTAATGGAGTATTCCCGTTTGAGCATCTATTTTTTGGAAATTATGCATTGAGCACCAATTAATCACGTACCCCCTGGGTGGTGCTAAAGGGGCAATTAAAAGTAGCAGTAGAACTTGTGCTAAGTTCGTTCGGAAAAGTACTGCCACTACACTTGGAATCTGCCGCCAAGCAGTAGTGCTCGCATTACTGTTCAGGTGAAAGGGTGTGCGTGCCGGTAAATCACATGCACATGAGACGTATCATCCCCGTCTCGGGTGATGGTCGCAGTAGGGTAAATGCGACTCAGTGTAAGATCCAAATCTTATACCGAGTCGCATTACTGTTGTCATGGGCGGGGGTCGCCACTTACCACCAGGTGGGCCCTCAGCTCGTTCCGTAACTTAATCAAATAAAAAAAATATACTACTTCTAAATCCGTTGCAGAAACAATAATAATATGATAAACATTTAATAATCGACTCTGTAACTCGGAAGAACAATTTGGGGATATTTGGATGAAATGTAAAAACTTATTAAAATTAATTAAATAGTCGATTAATCCAAGGTGAAGTGTCAAATCAAACAAAATATTATCTTACACCATTATTTATTTACAAATTACACGAACAATTTAAGTACACAACACAGAATAACCGTTGTCTATTTAAAAACTAAATAATAAGTACGTTTTCTGAGCAAAACCCTGAGATTTCCACCTCGGCTGTCTCTACCAGTTTACAAATTACACCATTTGACCTTAAACGGGCGACCTTTGACCTTACTATACTTGGCATTTTGTAAAATATTTAAAACATGTAAGATAGATTTTGGAAAAGGAAATTATTACACATTAAAAAGTAACAATTTTTATATGAATTTTATCCAGTGAGGTGGCATTAATCTACCGGTAGAGACTTAATAATAATATTGCCAGCCAAAACTATGTATAAAATGTAAAAAAAATATTAAAAAGACACTAATTTTGGCAGCACCGACAGTCTAGTTAAAGTTACTATATTTCAGCACAGAAATTAATTATTTTAAATACTATTGTTGCATAATAATATAAAACTAAAATTGTATTGTAAAAAGTGATGTTTCTCATAATACATTTGTCAAAATATAAAGATTATAATGTTAGGTTTCCATTGTCACAAAAATCACTTTAAAAAATAAATCTTACGTTTTTATAGTATAAAAAAATAGTTTTAAATCTAGAAACCTAAGGACGGACCCACATTAGACTAGCAACTATTGGTAAAATTATATTTAATGAAGAAAGTTCTAGAAAAACCGTTTAACCAATTTTAATTACAAGAAATATAAATGGCATACCCTAAGCCCCAGAGAATATTTATTATTATTTACACTATTAGTCATGATATGTCAAATCCATAAAATTCATGTCAGAGAATTTAACCAAATTATAATTTGTATATTTAATTGATACACCGATTAATCAAATTAATTAGGTATCGCTCTTTTTTATTTAAATCTCATGCTTCAGGGTCTATCAGATTCAACCCTTATACAAAATTGTTCGACTGCAAGAAATAATATTGAAGTATGTATAACTTATTAAATAGAAAAAAAATTTAAACAATATCTATGAGTGAAATATTGACAGTGACAGTTGATTGTTATTTTGAATCTCTTAGTCTTTTATCATAGACAATAAAATGGTGAGTTACTCTTAAAGTATTAAAAGAAATTGTCTAACACAGCAAAAACTCCGCGTTAATAAAAAATAATAATAATAGTTGATTTTAATTTCAGCGAGTTTAAATGTTTTTATTGAACCGATGTTTTAAAATCATTGTAATGTAATCACTTTATATCATTCAAACCACAAGGTAGAAGACAGCAAAAAAAATAGCGACAATGCAAGACTGAAGATATTTAAAAAAGAATTAAAACTTTTCCGTTAGATAGCGCAACGCGACTGCAACACTTTAAAATCTATCGAAACAATTATTAAATTTATCCATCCGCGTGGAATTTAACATTTTTTTTTGCATGGAACACTAATTAAAACTTTTCTTTTTTGAAATAAAAGTATCCATAATTACTTCATAAAACGTTCGCAATCTGCCAGTGCAGGCTCCGTTAAAATCGGTCTAATCTCCGAAAAGCCGGAACAAAGAGAAAGAAAGATAAAAATTTTTTTTTTAATAAAACGTACATTTAGTAAAAAGCTGTTATTTTGGAATTACAAACAGACACTTCAATTTTATTTATTTGTATAGATAATAGATTATTTTTTCAGTCGTATCGCCAATAGTGACTTATTTAAGTTAGTTGTCAATTTCGGCGGGAAAAAGCTAGATTACAATGGTGAAAATTTTTGTTTTACATAGGTAATTAAAGTGATAAAACTAAACGATTTTATAATTCATCAATAGGGAAAGTTACAGTACACTGTGCGCCATCCGGTAGTGTAAAGTTTTAACTAAAAAAAACAACTCATTTAACTCGCGATTCGGATTACGCTAAAACAGAAAACCCGTTTAAAATGATGTATCTCAGTAGCGGTTTAAAAAAAATACTTAGCTCTAATGATGCTGATAGACTTTATAAAAAGACTAATTTGAGATTTACTAGGCAGAGATAAAACGTTGCTTCTCTCGATGCTAATCAAGGTGCTTGCAAAATACGTACGTCGTTAAAAATAAAATAAAAGTATAATTGACCTTTAGTTTTATCTGAATACGAATGATTTTTTTAACAATCGGTGGCAAAATTTGAAGATTGCGGTTTGCCGGTTGAACCGTATGTAGAAGCGTTAAAAGTTTAATTTTTAACCCAACAATAAGATGGCCAAAATGGTATTAGAGTTCATTAAATATTAAGTCAACGGTACCGACTCATTTGGCACCAAAATTACCCATTTGACAGTATTAAAAATGCTTCATTAATTGGTCCGTTTGAAAAAGAAAAAACACCGACCGTTTTGGCACCGACAGAGGGGCACCTCACCAATAGGTAGTATTATCAAATCACATTCGTGTTATTTTAACAGACGGGTATTAATTCTTCCATTGAATTACATGTTTCGAGTTATAATTTTATGAATATTTCAATTCAATCGAGAATTATATTCCGCCATTAATTAAACTGCGATATCAATTCATTTCTATGAAGTAAAAAATATACAATCATTCATCAGACTCGCCTTCGACCGTAGTAACTGACAGAATTGGAATATTACAATAATATTGCTAACTTTTAAAATTACTTTATGCCCACACGCAACAAATCCCGAAATAAAAAAAACCGAACATATTCAAATTTAAGGTTAAAGTTCACTTTGACCTTAAGTTTTTTGTCATTTTTTGACAGGAATTTGACATCTGAACTTAAAGTCAACCGCAAATAATCCGTGACTCATTCTTTATTGGTGTCTCAAATACATGGATATACATAAATATTTATGATATGTTAAAAATATTTGATCACAATATTTACATATGTCTATGTTATTTAGAGACATTTGTCAAATCAATGCTGTCTTTTTATGTTATATTGTAACTATTTTGAAGAATCATACGTTTAGTTTGTTTAAAAAAAATGCCTAGAAACATTATTTTCGCTAAGAGCATTATGTAATATTGATCATAAACATCTATTTTTAAAAAACAGTATTTTTAAAAACAGTAATAGTATTTTGTTATATTTTTTTAGGAATCATATGGCGTACATCATATTTAATATTCGTTAAAAAAAATGTTTTTTTTTGGAGAGCATATAATATCGGTCTAAGGTTTGATATCATTTTTTTCCTAATGCACAGTTGCTATGGTCGAAGACATTTAACTCGCACTATTTTAACACTACCGCCTACTGTTTAATTCGTAGCCGTTCTCTTTGCTCGGAGTTTTAGGAGGTGGTGGTTTGGCGACCACATGACCTTCTAACCTTAAAGTACTTTGTCGGTGAGATGACCTGAAAGAAAAAAAAACAAGACGTTAGCATTAGCGTATAAATATAACAAATGACTCATATAGAATCGAACCCGCCATTCTGCACTTGGAAAAAAAAATTAACAATTGAATAAAACATTTTATTAATTTTCTTTTAGAATTAACATTACATTACAATACAATTTTATAAAAACATCTGGGTAGTTAATATTACGTATCCCCCGGGTGGTGCGAAAGCAGCAAATGTCCTTATGAGGTACAGTTATGATGGCTACAGTCCATGACTGACCATAAGGGCTACAGTTCACAACTGACTTTATGATGGCTACCGTCTACAACTGACATTATAAGCCACAGTTATGACGGATACAGTCTATAAATGACATTATGAGGCATAGTTACGATGGCTACAGTCGACAACTGGCCCTATGAGGCACAGTTACGATGGCTATAGTTGCCAACTAGCGCTATGAGGCACAGTTACGATGGCTACAGTCGACAACTGGCCCTATGAGGCACAGTTACGATGGCTACTGTTCACAACTGACCCTATGTGGCACAGTTACGATGGCTACAGTTGACAACTTCCCCTATGAGGCACATTTATGATGGCTATAGTCGACAACTGGCCCTGTGAGGCCCAGTTACGATGGCTACAGTCGACAACTGACCTGATGAGACAGGTAACGGCGAGGAGTATCAGCAGCGCGCCGAGCGCGGACAGGCCCCAGGCGAGCGCGGCGCGCGCCACGGGCGGCACCTTGGTGGCGAGCCGCAGCAGTGACGTCACGCGCTCGGGCAGCTCGTCTATACCCTGAGAACGATAGGATTTATGGTACATGGCATTTGTTTATTTGTTAATTTCTCTTTTCTTATTTCGTTTTTTTGTTTTTATTTTCACTATGTTATATGGCAACACTTTTTGAGAATGTGTCCTTGTCTGTTTCTCACTGCTACAGATCTTTAATGTCTTTATTTATTTATTTTTTTACTTATAATTGTTGTATGTGTGCTGCTAAAATGCATGACGTTACCAAGTGTTCTTCTTGTACCTAAGGTAAATAATAAACTATATACTATATTCTTTATTCAAAACTATTTCTTTATCTATGTGCAACATTAGGGCATCCAATCGTTATATTAGTAAGAACACATAAAAAAGGGCCAAATTTTGTTTTCATTATCTGTGACATTTTAACTGAAATTATTTCATATGTAATCCGTGACATTAAATTGTATGAATGTAATTGGGTAAAAGGCAGTGGACATATTATTATTAATTTGTACCATCCACCCCATATATCTATTTGTATATGGGAATTACATACACCAAAAAAAAAAACACAAAAGTAAAAATTACACAAATCACAATGGAATTGAATGGATTGCGAGAAAGATATTATGATTTAATATAAAGATTTTTTTTATCTAACTATTTAATCGGATGTTTTTTCTACGGGACTAATCTGAAAGTATATCCTTTCTAATAACAAAATAATTTTCCAAATAGGTTTATTAATGACGGACTTATGAGGTAACGAACATAAAAAAAGAGATCCTGATAGAGAGATTGATAACCCCCTCCTTTGGAAATCGGTTGAAAAAATGGCCTAAAATTCCATCACGATGTATATAATAAATAATAAATATATAAAGTCATAAATAATACATGAAGTACTGACCTCTTCGAACCAGAGTATAGGGAACACGATGTCGGGGAAGTTGGCGACTTGCTTGATGTCGACCACCTGCGACACAGCCAGGTTGATCTGTATGCGGGCGCGCGCACGCATCGCTATGCCCATCTCCTGGAAAACAAACAGTACAGTGAAAAATATTAGTATATGTTTTTTTATGTGGTGAAATGGAGCTACAACGCAATATTGACGGTTTTATGGATCTATAAGGTAAAAATAATATACAGAATATGAAATAAACGATAAGTGCGAACTTAACTATATAGGTAATTAATTTATTATAAATAATTTATATATGTAATACGCTAATATTCATAGGTAAATATTATTATTTTGTTACTTTGAATGTATTCAATCTGTGGTCTTGACGATTTGGCGGCGAGTTCCTGTGTTTATATAATCTGTGCTAATTTGTCAATCTGTGGTCTGCATAATTTGGGAGATAGTTTTCTCCTTTTATATAATCTGTGCTTACCGGCTGAACGTCGATGTACAATCTGTGGTCTTCAGCATTTGGCGGGGAGATTCCTTCAACGGCGTCGCGCAGACTCGGGTCCGCCAAGTAGAAGTGAGGGAACGATAGCATCACCGGCGAGTCTGCAATGGTAGATTAGCTATCATGAGCAAAACACAATAATAACAATCGAATATATACAGATTGAAGAACATTCTTCAAAATTTCTTCTACCGCCCAATAAAAGAGAAAAACATAAATTGAAATTATGACACAAATAATTAATAAAAAGTAGGTATGACAAGTAACAAACAAGTGACAAAGTATGGATGAGAGCGTGGTGGCCCAGGGGCACAAACGCCGACTTTCAATCTGAAGGTTGCTAGTTCAACTTGAAAAAGTTTATGTGCGCAATACCACGTTCTCAAAACGGTGACGGAAAACATCGCGAGGAAACCGGCATGTCTTAGAACCAAAAATTCGACGGCATGTGACATGTACCAATCCGGATTGGGCTCCCGTGGTAGATCAGAGCCCATTCACTCTCAATTATCGAGAGTAGGCCGGTGTCCCTGCAGTGGGAACATTAGAGGCTGGTACGGAAGTATGACAAAAAAATGTAACTTTTGAGAGAAACAAAAAAACACTCGTCTCTCAATAGTCAACATTAAATTATTCTATTTCAAAATCATAGCTTGCCTCGCGTTTTGTGACGAAGTCGCAAGCATGTCAGATCGTAAACAAATGCTTAGCTATTTGTAATTGAAAAAAACTTCTATTTATTTCTTTTTAATTTTTAGCTTCTGAGATGTAGCCCCTAACGACGCTTTTCGGCAAGATTTCGCGTAAAAAACCGATGGAACTACAATAAAAAAAAATGGCCAGTATAGAGAAAGAGATAGTCTTTTTATATCTTAACAAAGTTTCTATTCATTTTCGTAAAGATACTTGTCTTACGAAATCTTTACGAAAATGAATAGAAACTCACGTGACGGGTGTCAAAATGACTTACAAGTCATTTTGACAGCTGTCACGTGACAAGGCATGTCACTCACCGTATTGGCACAGAGACACGTTGAACAGCCCGTTGGGGGCGCAGGGCGGGCCGGCGGGGCAGTAGCACTTGTTGTACTCGTTGTCTGCGAACACGTCCTCTGGCGGGGTGAACCGGTACCCTGTGATGCCAGCAGGAGACTCCACTTCCTCCAGGAACCTGGGGAATACGAATTATGTCAATGATCAGACCGAAACATTCAATGGCGCCTATTTCGTTGATGTCAAACCAAATCTTTTTTGACATTAGACAAACTTGATTTGGTTTCAAAATTCACTTTTTTTATTATAAAGCTGCAGTGTTTGTTTGTTTGAACGCGCTAATCTCTGGAACTACTGGTCCGATTTGACTGATTCTTTCAGTGTTGGGTAGTCCATTTATCGAGGAAGGCTATGTGTTTTTTTTTTTTTCAAAATTATGGATCCGTAATACAATTGCTATTTTGTAATACAAGGTATAAAATCGAATACCTATTTTTGCGTGCGCTGTTTCCACGGAAACGAGAAAAACGCGGGTGAAACCGCGGGGCACAGCTAGTAGAATATAAATATGTCGTATTTTAATAGATCCATAATTTTAACGTGTTTATGCTTTGTATAACTTTATAAAATATATTGAGAACCTAGTGTTTAGTCAAACCTAACATAGGTTTAAAACCACTACTATATAATTAACATATTATTGTATTTTGGTTGATAAGTAAATAAGTAATACCTCCTAAAACTGTACCTATATTCATGCAAATAAATACATTCAGATTTTCTTGTGAGGTAAGAATCTATAATACGTAATTGACAAAAACCTTTTCCCAGAGTAGACTATAGCCGAACAACGAAACGCAAAGGTGAACTTAGATACCACAATGGTTGTGAACGAATTCGAGATGTTACGTGGAAACAGACGCACTCACACTGTAGTGCAATTTTAAATTTTTTATTTGTATTCAATACTCAATCTACACTTATATTATAAAGAGGAAAGATTTGTACCTATTTTTGTATGTTTGTAATGAATAGGCTCAAAAAGTACTGGGCCGATTTAAAAAATTCTTTCACCAATAGAATGCTACATTCTTCCAATTTGACATAGGCTACATTTCATTTTGAAATGAATTAGGGATCCTTGGTAAAATTTGAACAATGTAACCGAAGGTGTAGAATAATTAGTCTTAAAATGTCTTTCGTCGAATGCGCTGCCGAAACTATTAGCGATAGAACAAAATAATGTACAACAATATTGAAGAACATCATAATGTCTACAAAAAACTCCGCGGTCGCATATGTCCAACTATTGTAGTTATGTCACTACCCCGTGCGAAGCCGGGACGGGCTGCTAGTACTCAATACATTTATTGCTTCTAATAATGGTACAAAGTAATATTATTGGTTTACATTCTGAGTTTCACATTATGGACCCTTGTTCGGGTATTACAATATTAATGGAGGCAGTCCGAGGTTTTCTAGATAGCGTGTAGGTAAGTCTAAACTACCTACGCGCTATACTCAATTTTATACTTAATATAATATAATTTTACATTGATTATCCGAATAAACTATGAATATTTTCATGTCAAATTATTATTTTATTTATTTGTTTTCTAGTCAATTTACATTGTTTATTTTTAAATAAATATTATTTAAATAAATATTTATCTACAAAATGTATTACGGTTTACTGCTCAGAGTCTGATACAGTACTAGCGACCCGCCCCGGCTTCGCACGGTTAGTAAAGCATCAGTGTCGTATCAGAAACTACCCGTGCGAAGCCGGGGTGAGTTGCTACTGTATTATACATATAAACCTTCCTCTTGAATCGCTCTATCTATTAAAACCGCATCAAAATCCGTTGCGTAGTTTTAAAGATTTAAGCATACATAGAGACATAGGGACAGAGGAAGCGACTTTGTTTTATACTATGTAGTGATGTAGTATGTGCTCTTTAGAATTCATACACATACTCAAATTTTTTTCATTGTACGATCATTGTTGAATGGTTAAACACTTGGCTATGTCAAATTTACATACTAGTATGCACACACTTATAATAATATTACGGCATAATTATGTCATGGTATAAATTACGATAGACTATTTATTATATAAAAATCAATTGCCGTGCGTTAGTACCGCAAAAACTCATAAATGTCTCGACAGAATTGGATTGTCTGCGACACAGTTTTAATACTTCTGCAGGCATCATCGTTTTTCTAAACTTTTTGTAAGCCATTGTTACTTTGTTCCTCAATAAACTATATTTGATATATGATAATTTCTATTTTGTTGTACTCGATATTAAACCTATATTCAGGTAGGTAAGTTCAGTTTACACTGCTGTTACAATAGACATGTACTCCCAAATTTAACAAAAACAACGTTAACACACTCATACCTCTGCGCTAGGCTTCCCTTTGTCGCAGATGGCATGGACAAACACACGAAACACAAGACAAAGTCAAACTCATTTATTCCTATCTCAAGTATCATTTGGACACGTCAAATTTTACACACGCATGTACACATATTCGTGAGCATATAACGTGTCACAGGAACACCCAAGACCCGAGAACAAACTCCATGCTCACCACACAGTGCCCCGGCCGGGAATCGAACCCTTGCAGAAGAGAGTCAAAGATAGTATCTTTGATTGGCTTAGCAGTAGCATTGCCTTCTGCTCGTTTAAAGAAATAATACGTTAACACACTCATACCTCTGCACTAGGATTCCCTGTGTCGCAGATGGCATGGACGAACACAGAAACACAAGACAAACAGCCAAGACCCGAGAACAAACTTCATGCTCATCACACAAAGTGTGCCCCGGCCGGGAATCGAACCCGGGACCCCTCGCTTCGAAGGCAGGGCTACTACCAACTAAGCCACGGAGCCGTCAAAAGATAAGATAAGATAAGATAAAAGAAAGGATAAGATTAAAGAATTCGTATATTGTTACAAGCGGGTGTGAGGCGGGCGCGTAGCCATACAATAAGGTACCTTGACATAACTGCGTATTGTGTAACGAACGCGCTGGGAATGCTGATAACATGTTCGACGGAAGCAAGAGGTTTGCTTGCACATTTCTATTTCAATTTGAATTAATTGTTAATTTAATTTGAGATAGCTCTTGGCCGCTTCGCTCGACTGGGTAGATACCCAATGTCCTTTTCTGTATCTTATATTTTTTCTTAAATATATTTTGAACTTTTGATTGTTGTTTTGTTTTTTTCGCATGTATTAATCTATTTTTTCTTATATTTTGAACTTTTTTTTAATGTTGTCTGGTTGTCTCTATTTACACGCTGTGACGCCCTGTAATTGCGGGACCACTATTATTTAAGATCTTTTATTATTTTAAGTTGTATGTTCAGTGTATCCTGTGTTGGGAGTCCTAAATAAATAAATAAATAAATCTCTGAATTGTGGGTAGAAGGTACCCAATGTCCTTTTCTTTATCTGTGACGTGTATGAGAAAATGTGAGACGGAAATCGATATGTAGGGTAAGACAGAGAGGGCGAGAGAGATAGAGATAAATTTCCTTAAGAAACAGCAATCTGCATAGATCCTTGTAATAGTATTTAGCAACTGGTTCTTGTACGTGGGGTTTGATAGCCAGTATAGGCTCAGTAGGCCAATGTAGGACCAGTACTGGCTACATCTGGCCACTGGCGAGACAGAGAAAGGGCGAGAGAGCGAGAGAGAAGGAGGAACTTACTTGAGAGGCAACAATCTGCATAGGTAGCAACTGGTTCTTGGTAATATATGGAGTTTGACAGCCAGAGCTCGCTCAGTATCCCAATGTAGGACCAGTACTGGCTACATAGGACACACAGTAAGACAGAGAGCGGGTGAGAGAGAGAGAGGTAGATTAACTTACTTGAGAGGCAACAGTCTTCATAGATCCTTGTCGTATATAGCCAGCAACTGGTTCTTGGTAATATATGGGATTTGATAATCAGACCCCGCTCTGTACATCTGGCCACTGGCGGGTAAGACAGACAGACAGACAGAGAGAGAGAGAGAGAGGGGTGGGGGAGAAACTCTTTATTGTTCACACCAGAAATTGTACAGAAAAACAAATAAAAAAGAACATATAATTGGTGGCACAATGGGCGGCCTTAACGCTAAGAGCGATAGATATAGCAAGTAAGTAGATATATAAAAACTTACTTGAGAGGTAGCAATCCGCACAGATCCTTGTCGTATATAGCCAGCAACTGGTAAGACAGAGAGTGCGCGTGCGAGAGAGAGAGATACAGAGAGAGAGAAAGAGAAATATAAAAACTTACTTGAGAGGTAGCAATCTGCACAGATCCTTGTCGTATATAGCCAGCAACTGGTAAGACAGAGAGCGCGCGAGCGCGAGAGAGAAAGAGAGAGACAGAGAGAAAGAGAGACATAAAAACTTACTTGAGAGGCAGCAATCTGCACAGATCCTTGTCGTATATAGCCAGCGATTGGTTCTTGGTGATGTGCGGGGGGAAGATGGAGCCGTCGGAGCCGGCGAGCGAGTTGCACGCGTCCGTGGTCCAGTGGGGGAGCTTCTCCCTCATGTTGTACCGCTCGATGATGCCGTACTGCACCATGGACTCCGCGCCGGTGAACATCGTCACCACATCCGGGGAGGTGCCGTTTTTCTGGAAGAAATTTATTATGGAATTAAAATAGGATAATATTAAGCAAATAAACAAAATTTCTAAATCCTTATATAGTACCAGCTGACCGGGCCACGCGTTGCTGTGGCTAACGTTTTTGTCATATTATAAAGCTGCAGTGTTTGTTTGTTTGAACGCGCTAATCTCTGGAACTACTGGTCCGATTTGAATGATTCTTTCAGTGTTGGGTAGTCCATTTATCGAGGAAGGCTATAGGCTATGTTTTTTTTTTTTTCAAAATTAGGGATCCGTAGTAAAATTGCTATTTTGTAACACAAGGTGTAAAATCGAAAACCTATTTTTGCGTGCGCTGTTTTCACGGAAACGAGAAAAACGCGGGTGAAACGGCGGAACACAGCTAGTAATAAATAAGAATAATAATACATTTTTATTTCCAAAAAGTAATTACATGAGCCAAATTATGTTACAACTAAAGATTATACAGATTCTAGTTGATAAGTGACTGCGAGGCCCAAACTAGGCGGTAAAGCCTGTATCTTGGGTCTCAGGAGTACGGTTAACAATTCCGTGTTACGTTATTTCACGCAGATTAACTAACTATGGTATTATAATTTGCAATAAAATAATATTGCGATCATAAATTGAGATGTGAGCTATCCTATCTTTCAAGTTGGATCAAACTGCACACGGTGTACAAATTTGATTAAAATCGGTTAAGTACAATAGTTTAGGAGTCCATCGCGGACAAACATCGTGACACGTAATTTATATATATTAAGATAAAACGCCACTCCCGCTATTTGTACGCTTAGATATTTTAAGCTACGCAACCGATATGACTTAGAACCAAAATTCGAAGACATACAGATGTACTTAGAACCAAATCTAAGTCATATCGGATTGGGCTCCCGTGGTAGATGAAAAAAAAATGCATTTTTAATGCGACTGAGGTGAGCAAACGGCCCACCTGATGTTAAGTGGCTACCGCCGCCCATATACAACAAAAACACGACTCGGGTCTTCCCTAAGTTTTTATTGTAGAGTAGCATTATATCTGCAGTATACTTAGTTAAATATTTCTTTTCACACTCACACCTCTGCATTAGAATTCCCTGCGTCGCAGATGGCATGGGCAAACAGAAACACAAGACAAACACCCAAGACCAGAGAACAAACTTCATGCTAACCACACAAAGCCCCAGCCGGGAATCGAACCCGGGACCCCTCGGTTTGGGAGCAGAGCTACTACCAACTAAGCCACGGAGCCGTCGAAACGGTTGGTATGGTAAATTACAAACAGGTATGCCTTACCCCGTAGAAAAGTCCAAATTCCTCGTACGGCAGTTTCTGCTCCTTAGGCACCACGTCCTTGGCCAGCTTGAGCAGAGGATCCTCGTACCCCCACAGCAGCTGCCCCACGGACACCTCCACGAACGGCTTGATCTTCAAGATGTCCATGATAGACGCCATCGCGAGTCGCAGGAACCGGGCGGCGTGCTTCGACTGCGACGTGGCACTCTATGGACAAATTACAAATGATTTATCTATATATCTATCTAACATTTCGGGGGGTCCAGTTGCTCGCGTCCGTAGGTGTGTACCCTTTGATTCCCCACACGTACCCCCTGTGGCGCTAAAGGAGCAACCAAAAGTAGCAGTAGAACTTGTGCCAAGTTCGTCCGGAGAGGTACTGCCACCACATCTGGAATGGAAGGGAAGGGAATCTGGAAGGGTGTGGCTGCCGGTTAAATCACATGCGCATGAGACGTATCATCCCCGTCTCGGGTGATGGACGCAGCAGGATTAATGCGACTCAGTAAAGATTTGGATCTCATACTGAGTCGCGCGCATTACTGTTGTCATGGGCGAGGGTCACTTACCATCAGGTGGGCCCTCAGCTCGTTCCGTCACGTAATCACATAAAAAAACATAATTGTTTCAAAAAACGTAACGCTTCCCAGTATTTTGGAGTATTCTGCGGAAACGATAATTATTGACTTTACCAGAAATAAGACAACAGAAGAACATGACTGGAAAATATATGGCACAATGGGCGGCCATAACGCTAAGAGTGATTTCTTCCGAAAACCTTAGGAATTTAAGCATGAAAGACGGTGCCACAATGATTAACACGTGAACCTTATACACACACATTTACACACTCATACCTCTGCACTAGGACTGCACTGTCCATGCCATCTGCGACACTCCCGTGTCGCAGATGGCATGGACAAACACAGGAACACAAGACAAACACCCAGGACCCGAGAACAAACTTCATGTTCACCACACAAAGTGTGCCCCGGCCGGGAATCGAACCCGGAACCCCTCGCTTCGAAGGCAGAGCTACTACAACTAAGCCACGGAGTCACTATAATTCACATAACTATTCTCATTTATAAACGATGTATTAATATATAATTGTATACATTACCTTAATTAATATAGCAAAAATAATAATGGATATTTCAAACAGCGCTATCTACTTTAGGAACCAGATTATTTATTAACGCCCGACAAAGAACAAACATCTAAGTTCGTCTCATAAATACTTGTTTTGAGTTTGAATCGAACCCATGACCTGCGCATAAGGACTACAACTTAGCTGTGAGGCCAGAAGCAAAATAGCAAAAATATTAGTATAACTAGCGAAAACCCGGCGCTCCGTGGCTTAGTTGGTAGTAGCCCTGCCTTCGAAGCGAGGGGTCCCGGGTTCGATTCCGCGCCGGGGCACACTGTGTGGTGAGCATGAAGTTTGTTCTCGGGTCTTGGGTGTTTGTCTTGTTTTTCTGTGTTTGTCCATGCCATCTGCGATACAGGGAATCCTAGTGCAGAGGTATGAGTGTGTATACGTTTATAACGTTTATAAAAAAATTAAACATTTTATGCATAGTGGTCTAAAACCATCTTCGCATTGCCTTTCTAATGAAACCGGTTTGGGGCACATCCGTGGGATGGTTTCAAAGTCTATAACGGACATAGGTAGTTACAATTTTTGTGTATTATACAAATACAAATATTATAAAGCTACAATGTTTGTTTGAACGCGCTAATCTCTGGACCTACTGGTCCGATTTGAATGATTCTTTCAGTGTTGGGTAGTCCATTTATCGAGGAAGGCTATAGGCTATGTTTTTTTTTCAAAATTAGGGATCCGTAATAAAATTGCTATTTTGTAACACAAGGTGTAAAATCGAAAACCTATTTTTGCGTGCGCTGCAAAAACTATTGACAATAGAACAAAATGATGTACTACGGGTTTGTAGATCCCATTAAGACCTACAAAAAAGTCCGCGAGAACATATATCTAGCTATCATGGTTTAATCACAATAACCGATTTTGTGTATCAAATTTGTACACCGTGTGCAGTTTGATTCAACTTGAAAGATAGGATAGCTCACATCTCAATTTATGATCGCAATATTATTTTATTGCAAATTATAATATCGTATGACAATAACGTTAACCACAGCAACGCGTGGCCCGGTCAGCTAGTTATTAATAATACTCGCGTCCCGTCCCGGCTTCGCACGGATGCAATGTAGAAACTAATATGTGGAGTGTGGAGTAATTACGGAATGTAATCGTACGGCCCGCCAGCCGCTGTGCCTCCGATTTTTAAATCATTGATATCTTCTAAGATATCCACTGACGGATTTACCAGCAGGCTGAGTACGCTCGAGCCTAGGGCGGCAGATTTTGGGGGCGGCAAATTCGGGGAAAGATTTTTTTTTTACCCCATAAAATCAAAAAGATTTTCAATGACGATGATTTTTTATTTCAATGAAATTGTTGCATTGTAAAAATAATGTATGATATGACAATTGTAGAGGCAAGGGCGGCAAAAACTATTCAGCCTATACCTTGAAAATTTGTAAATCCGCCACTGATCCATTTTAATGAAATGCTGTTAATGCAGTTTTAATCTACATGAAATTAACAACGTATTTAATGTATTTAATTGGATAAGGAATAATACTGTATTGTATAAAATAGCTTGGTAAATAACACATTTTTTTTTATATGTAAAATATAATAATGGTTTTTGTAGGTTATCCTTAGGAGAATATATACCATCGCGGACTTTTTATAGATCTTTTTGGGATATAATTCCATTGTACATTAATTTGATTTATCTCGTAAGGTTTAACATTGCTTTGCGATATAAGCGCACAAAAATATGTTTGTTACGACATCGCATTACAAATCTGTGAATTTTGCCACTTTTTTCTATACTAATATGTATGTATTATACATATAAACCTTCCTCTTGAATTACTCCATCTATTGCTGAAAACTTCATTAAAATCCGTAAAGTACTTTAAAAGATCTAAGCGAACAGACGGCGGAAGCGACTTCATTTTATACTGTATCATTTTATATGTAAAGAAACATTATTTAAAACACATTTTAGTGGGCCTTGAGGTACCATGTTGCTCGTTGAGTACCCTCGAGCGTCTACAACAATCCAAAGTAGCAGTAGAAATAAGTACTGTAGTACTGCCACCACACCATGTAACCTTTCTATCTAGTCTTTTCTGTCCTTTGTTATGGAAGCCTGCAAAATGTATTCCAATGGTTTCCACGACGGCAAAAACGTGGACCCAACGGTATATTATGTTAATATGGGTACCGCTAGCCGCGGGTGTGTATTGATTGGCGAAAGACACCATTTGATGAGCGAATACAAATCTATTGTGCAAATATGGATGATGTTTCGTAGTATTTTTCCTATCTGTGTGGTTACAAACGTATTAATAGTTATCCTTTTAAAGACCGTACCGAAATGGTATAAGAATTTTTGATTATTTGGAATATTTATATCAATATATAAATATATGCAAATAGTATACAACCCATAGGCAACGAGATATTTGCTATAAATGTGTAACAATCGTTTTCTTTTTACCTTTTTCTTTGGAATACCTGTAGATGCGGACATCGTACGATTCTAGGTTTTGAGACAAGTTTTAGTTTGCCAATATAAAGGTTTATACAAGTTTATAGCCGACTATCTCTCATTCGGAAGTGAAAACCCTAATTTTCCTGGACTATTTGAGTAAACAAACAACAGAACCATTACGCCAATTAATGTCCTTTTGTTGGTAAAGCAACGTAGCAAGAGACCGTTTGTTAGATGATACAAAATGATTCTGAGATCGATTGTTGTGATCGGTATAATTAGCAAGTGCGCGCTAACTGCTGGTTTTTTTCTAGCAGAGTTCATCCTAGGTTGTTTTATTACGCATCGAGTTACGGCGGCTCCGTGGCTTAGTTGGTAGTAGCTACCTTCGAAGCGAGGGGTCCCGGGTTCGATTCCCTGTCGGGGCACACTTTGTGTGGTGAGCATAAAGTTTGTTCTCGTGTCTTGGGTGTTTGTCTTGTATTACAGTGTTTGTCCATGCCATCTGCGACACAGGGAATCCTAGTGCAGAGGTATGAGTGAGTAAACGTTTAATTATTATTTATTTATTTATATTTCTATGGTTTTATATACTACTGTCGATCAGAACAGACCATGTATTTAATACCAGCTGTGCCCCGGTTTCACCTGCGTATAACTTAAAGAAATCACTAAGAGAGTTATACTATTTCATTGCATAGTACCAGTGGCGGCCTTAGGGGGTGGCAAGCAGGGCAACCGCCCTAAGCCTCGCTTTTGTAGGGCCTCGCACCCTCGCAGAACAACCCGTTTATTGTTTCGATGTACTGCAGCTGTCTTCAAGAGGATGCTGACTGATTACCAGGAGCCCTGTACACTTCCAACTCACCTAAATTCCTCATACCCCAAGAGCCTCACAAAGATCTATCGCCCGGGGAATATAAAAAATATTTTAATTAAGTAATTTATTTTTTCTTTCTATACTTAATGTACTCACTGTAATGACAGGACGGTCCACCTGACGGTAAGTGGTTACCTCCGTCCATAACAACAGATACGACCTAGGTCCTTCGACTCCAGTCGCATCCCGTTGCGCCCGTCACCCGAGACGGAGACGACGTCTCACGCACCCGTGATTTCACCGGCACCCACACCCTTCATCTCCGCCACAATATCCTTTCATCCATCTTTTTCATTGTCATTTACATATCTGTGCTCATGTTCACTTGTGTGTGTAAAATTTGTCGTGTCCAAACGATAGGTACTAGAGATCTAAAGGAATAACTTGAGATTGATAAAAGGCGTAATAACCGACTGCAAAAGTGTGCTAATTGACCATATTGGCTTTAGCTAGTAACTGAAGCACATTGACGCAAATGCGTCATTCGAAGATATTACCACAATACATACCTACTAATTAGATATTATATACACGCGATGTTTTGCAATTATGAATCAGGTATAATGGCATACTTAAGTGACGGAACAAGCTGACTGTCCTAATGACTTAAGTTGGTTACCGCTGCCGCCAACGCTCGTGCCAACGTTGGTCGGTTGATTCGTGAGTCATCGTGGCTATTTCACCAGTTTGTCCATCAGAGCCAACGCGACGATATCCGATACAGAAATCGAAATTGCTCTAAACGCTTTTGCATTACTGAGTGCAAATCACTACATAGTATAAAACAAAGTCGCTTTCTCTGTCCCTATAACCCTATGTATGCTTAAATCTTTAAAACTACGCAACGGATTTTGATGCTGTTTGTTTTAATAGATAGAGTGATTCAAGAGGAAGGTTTATATGTATAATACACAAGCAAGTCACCGCGGCTTCGCACGGGTAGTTACTGATACGACACTGATGCTTTACTAACCGTGCGAAGCCGGAGCGGTTCGCTAGTTATAATATAAACTTGTTATTGATAATCTGAAAATTGATTATCAGTAACAAGTTTATATCATGTCACAGCAATGCGAGTGCATTGCTGCTTGCCGGCAGACATCATTATATTATCTGGACGCTGTATTTCTCTGGGCAAACTTTGCACAAGCTCTGCTACCTTTTGTTGCTGCACATCAGTGCAACACATGCAGAGTTAGGTGCCTATTGACTCCGGAAAGTAGATCAGAAAGTAGTAGTAGAATATTTACTGTAATATTGTATAATTTTACTTTTTTATTTATTATAATAATAAACGTTTTCATCTTTCTTTTCACTTGTTATTTAAAGTATGTTGTTTATTATTTGTACCTAATATTTATGTCAATTAAGTCTTTATTTCTTTCTTTCACCCAGAGGGTACGAGTAGGGGTTCAAAGGGCACTCACCTACGCGAACAATATCAATTGTATATAAAAGCTATCATTTTGACATTACAAAGAGACACATTAATATTAATTTGTATGGATTACGGATATTAGTAGATTAGCATACGGAAATCACGTGACCTGCCTACCTCGAAATATCGCAAAGGTCATAATATTTTAAACTTTTAATAGCCAATAATGAGATTAATACCGCAGTAATCAAGATCATACACACAGCTTCCTATTTAATTAATAAAACAGCTTAATTATTAATAAAAACATACATACTAATTTAATGAATGCGAAAGAGTTGAGTTTAAGAATGTCTGTACAAAAGAGCGTGGTGGTCCAGGGGCACAGACGCCGACTTACAATCTAAAGGTTGCTGGTTCGAACCAATGAGTTTTTTACTTGAAAAATTTATGTGCGCAATACCACGTTCTCGAAACGGCGAAGGAAAACATCGTGAGGAAGCCGGCTTTTCTTAGAACCAAAAATTTTATGACATTCGACATCTACCAGATTGGAATCCCACGGATCTACCTTGGGATTCCAAAAAGCCCATTCACTCTCAATCAACAAGAGTAGGCCGGTGTCTGCAGTGGGAACATTAGAGGCTGGTACGGCGAACGTTTTTATGTTATTCTCACGCTCAAAAGGCCCAACGGGTTTGGATGAAATTTGGTGCCAGCATAGCTTATATCCTGGATTAACACATAAGCCCCGAGTGCATTGTTTCCTTAGGTTGGAACCGCGGGCAACGCCGCGGGGCGAAGCTAGTAGCTAGCTAGATATAATAACGATTAGTGTCCAACTTTGTCAAAATGTTTCGACTCTCGTTTGAGCTATGTAAAAGCGTGTATTGTTCCTAGAACTTGCGTCTTCGAGTAATCAGGTAATTCTCTTGTGGCCGTAATTTCACCGCGCCCAAGCCATTTCACCATAATGTATGGCCTTGGAAACCCACTTCACACACCATCGCACAGACACCCGATGGTCAGACAGCGGTGGCGCGTAAACATTTGTGATTGGTGACCATGCGATGCATTGATCTATAAAATCTTAGCTAAGCTCTTTTTTTGCGAACCTAGGCGCCGATAAACGGAAAAATTTCTCAATCTATATATTTTTTTGTTTGTTTGCTACTCAATTTCGATTGCACCAATTGTGGGTCAATTAGAAAGATTACTTTATTATTTGTCTTATAGAAATTTTACGAAGACATTCTATCTCGAAATGCAGAAAGTTGCACCTCGTTGCGCCCCAAACCCGAGACGGGGATGTTACGTCTCATGCGTATGTGATATCACCGGCACCCACACCCTACCACCGGAACACAGCAACGCGAGTGCACCACTGTTTGGGGGCAAATTACCAGGTGTGTAGGCAGGACTTATCCGGACGCTCTTGGCAAAAAATTGTTGCTCCTTTAGCACCACCCAGGTAGTACATGAAGGGACTCTGAGGGTACCTACGGACGCGAGCACCTGGATCCATCATAATAGCGTTTGAGACGGGGGACAGATTTGTACCGCTTGCGCTTGCGCATGGTGGTGTACAGAGAATCGACTGTCTCAGCAAATATCTCTGATGCGCTGCAATGAACAGTGCACTTACACGATGTAACGCTACCAGCAACAGTTTCCAGTTCCGCTGCACCGCCTCCCAACGATTCATCGACTTCGGATAGGGTTGCCACCACAGAGATTTTTAATAAATAAATAAATTTTCTTGGATATTTCACAGCCCCATCTATCCCCAAACGAAGCATAGCTTGTACTAACTCTAGTACTTATGTAGTATTTTTGAATCAATCAATTATTGTATATTTTTTATAAAATTTCTATGGGTCTGTTCACCTCCAAGAAACCCTAACAAATTAAAAAAGAATCATCCACATCTATCCACAATCGGAAAAGAAAACGCGTAGCAAAAAATCATACATTCGAATTATTGAGAAATTAATTTTACGAAAATGTAAAAAATCCCAATTTTAATGGTAATGAACATCTAACCCCTAAACAGATCTTCATAAATGAAAGAACCATTACAAACACTTCAACATTCAAATGTAAAAAATAAAAAAAATATAGACCTTTCGTTTGGGAGAAACACAGATACACACTGCCCCTTTTTCGGGGGTTTAAAAATGATTGTACATAAAGAAATAATGATGTCAGATTAAGGGAATTTGGATGTTTTTTAACCAACGTCAACAAAAACTTCTGTGTGACACCCCTGGATAGAATATATCGGTTCCCGATGAATGCATCATTGTATGGTCTAATGCGTCACGTACGAACGTCTCTGCACCCACTGTAGGGACATCGGCTTACGTGCAATTCCAATATTCAACTAGCGTATAACTAGGTGTTTTACCATGGCAACATTTTTTATCTGATTGCAGCACCGCAGTCACACCGACTGTGGATCGGAACAAGAAACATGTTTTTTTGTGTATTCATAATTCTCAAGACTCAGTTGTTTGCAAAAAACATGTTCGTCGAACAAATGCATGTACTGGGTGGGAATCGAACCCGCGACCTACACCGCAGAAGCCAGAGCTACTACCAACTCGGCCGCGCCACATGGATTCGTTCAGTGTGTGGAGCGATGTGGGTCAGCTTTCACCGAGACTCGGCAGTCTGCGCGCGCGCAGCACGCACAGCGTATTCAAACTCAAACTTAATCATTCCTAACTAGCGACCCGCTGCTCCGCACTGATGTGCTACAATTCCGTAGTACAAAATTTTTTTTGTTACAGAAGTGACAGGACGAGCTGGAGGCCCACCTGATGTTAAGTAGTTACCTCCGCCCATAACAACAGCAATGCAACTTAGGTCCTCCCCGACCGAAATATGAGAAGACCCCGCGCTGCGCCCGTCACCCGAGAACGGGGATATAACGTCTCATGTGCCTGTAATTTCACCGGCACCCACACCCTTCCACCGGAACACAGCAATGCGAGCATTACCTCTTGGGGCGAACTTTGCACAAGTACTACTGCTACTTTTTGTTGCTCCTTAGCACCACCCGGGGGGTACGTGTAGGGATTCAAAGGGTACACACCTACGGACGTAAGCAACTGGACCCCATCATTTTGAACTAACGCGTTAGGTTTAGCCAGCATAAACCCGGGGAGTTCCTGTGACACGTTATATGCTCACGAATATGTGTACATGCATGTGTAAAATTTGACGTGTCCAAATGATACTTGAGATCTAAAGGAATAAATGAGTTTGACTTTGACTTTGACGTAAACACGCGCATGAGACGTATCATCCCCGTCTCGGGTGATGGACGCAGCAGGATGAATGCGACTCAGTAAAGATTTGTATCTCATACTGAGTCGCGCGCATTACTGTTGTCATGGGCGAGGGTCACCACTTACCATCAGGTGGGCCCTCAGCTCGTTCCGTCACGTAATCACATAAAAAAAAAGCATTGAAGCAGCATTAAATATACTCTTTACGACATAATTTGTTTGTTGACATTGAAATTGTCGGTGTTATTATTACTAAACGCATGTAGCATACAATAAATCGTACGGGAAGAAATCGTACAGTGAAAACCGTATCCAAATCCGTTTCAAAAAACCTTGCATTTTGATACACACTCGATAGAATTTGGAGAAAATTATTTATTGATGGCATAATATGGCGCCAATAAATTCATTTTAATCTATACTAATATTATAAAGCTGCAGTGTTTGTTTGTTTGAACGCGCTAATCTCTGAAACTACTGGTCCGGTTTGAATGATTCTTTCAGTGTTGGGTAGTCCATTTATCGAGGAAGGCTATAGGCTATGTTTTTTTTTTTTTTCAAAATTAGGGATCCGTAATAAAATTGCTATTTTGTAACACAAGGTGTAAAATCGAAAACCTATTTTTGCGTGCGCTGTTCCCACGGAAACGAGAAAAACGCGGGTGAAACCGCGGAACACAGCTAGTTTTAATATAGCCAGCGTCACTCTCACAATTAAGACGAATCTAATGACACCTTTCAAGCTAAAATCAATCGTGCCAAAGAAATTGACGGCTCCGTGGCTTAGTTGGTAGTAGCCCTGCCTTCGAGGCGAGGGGTCCCGGGTTCGATTCCCGGCCGGGGCACACTTTGTGTGGTGAGCATGAAGTTTGTTCTCGGGTCTTGGGCGTTTGTTTTGTGTTTCTGTGTTTGTCCATGCCATTTGCGACAGGGAATCCTAGTGCAGAGGTATGAGTGTGTAAAAAAAAAATATATATATATAATATATTGTATATATACATACTCGAAAAACATAACATACAGCTGAGAACTCCGCCATTTTTAATTTAAAAATTGAGGATGAAAGACGTTTAGATCTTGCACCTACGCGTGACGTTTCATAAAACAACAAATCCTAACAAGACATGTTGGAGCTTAGAAATAACTATAGTTTTTAGGATAATAGCACTTATTACAGTTAAAATAATTGCAAATGACGTCCGTTTACGAGGTGCAATTATTTCAACACCAACTATTATAATTACGTCCACAATAATTTTGTCACGTGATTTGATTTAGGGTCGAGGTAGCTGTAATTAATTCAAGCCAGATGAGCCTGTCAAAATTCTTTGGGGACCAAGATCCTCGCGTCCGTAGGAGACCCTCAGAATCTACATCCCTTTTTTCTGGTCCGTAAGGGGTACAGCCAACCATTTTATGTGATTAAACCATGATAGCTAGATATATGTTCTCGCGGACTTTTTTGTAGGTCTTAATGGGATCTACAAACCCGTAGTACATCATTTTGTTCTATTGTCAATAGTTTTTGCAGCGCACGCAAAAATAGGTTTTCGATTTTACACCTTGTGTTACAAAATAGCAATTTACTTACGGATCCCTAATTTTGAAAAAAAAAACATAGCCTATATAGCCTTCCTCGATAAATGGACTACCCAACACTGAAAGAATCATTCAAATCGGACCAGTAGTTCCAGAGATTAGCGCGTTCAAACAAACAAACAAACTGTATAATATTGTATAATATAAAACTGTATATTATTAGTATAATATGGGTAGGCCAACTAAACGCACTGCTCCAATGAGACAGCGAGGTTTCGGAGTAAACGAACATATCATCGATGTATACAATTTTTAGATTTTTGTTAATGTTTCAAAAACCGCTCCACTGTTTGGATAATATTTATAAGGGACCCCCTGAAGTATGATCTACAAAACAAGAATCATTAAAAAAAAGCATAAAGTCGAATTGGGAACCTCCTCCTTGTTTGAAGTCGGTTGTAAAAGACGAAAGTATTTATATCAACGGATGTAAAGATTTCAGACTTTAAGTCATGGATGTATATTGTCTGACCATGTCTCAGACTTTGGACAAACATAATTATACTTAATGATACTAATAATATGTAAAAAAAACAACAATGCGGATAGTCACACTATTTGCAATTACTTATACACCGGAAAACAATACAATGAATAAATTTAGATTATCATCTCAATTATTGCGCTAAAAAATCATTGAAATATATTATTCAACCTTGAAATTTAACCTCTATTTATAAAAGAATACTAGTGACAAATATTTCTTGATAAAAAATTGAGGAAATAATTTAATAAAAATACACCTTCACTAGGATTTAGGATTCAGACACTCCTGCACTAGGATTTCCTGTGTCGCAGGCACCCGCATGGAATCACAATTACATCTTACAAATACAACCTAAGTTTGTTCTTAGGTCTTGAATGACAAGCCTATAATGTTCATCATAGTCATAAAAGAGTAACTCGATAGAATATATCAATATATAAAAGAAAAAAAAAACATTTAAAATTGTTACACAACGGGGAAAAAAAATACGCAATCTCGTTTACTTGGATGAAATATTTTTTCCAGTTATTTTGATTTAACAACCAAACTATTGAAGCGATTTTGATAAAATTTGTATGAGACCGATCTGAAAGCCAATCCTTTCAAACAAAAACCAAAACAAATCGGATGATTTTTTTTTAAACCAGATTGTGAAAATTTAAGGCAACGTCTACTTCTCATGGTATGAACAATGCCACACTGGACGTGCATACTCGCCAGCAGAGAAGCAGAGTGAGAGACTTGTAGCGCGGAGCACTGATGGAGTGGCTCCCCATGGGGTGGAGGTGACCATTCGCAAAAGGTTGTTTCGGGAATTTATTTTAGCTCTGCTTTTCTGGCAATGGCTTCGAAAACTCAATGTCTAATATGTTAATATAATGTTATACTGAGTCGCATTACTGTTGTCACGGGCAGTGGTCGCCTCCTGATGGCGCAGTAAGAAAAAATCCCGAGGATGTCTGCAGTGGCGGATTTACAAATTTTCAAGGTATAGGCTGAATAGTTTTCGCCGCCCTTGCCTCAACAATTGTCATACCATACAATACATTATTTTTACAATGCAACAATTTCGTTGAAATAAAAAATCATCGTCATAGAAAAATCTTTTTGATTTCTATGAGGTAATAAAAATATCGTTCCCCAAATTTGCCGCCCCCAAAATCTGCCGCCCTAGGCTCGAGCCTACTCAGCCTGCTGGTAAATCCTCCACTGGATGTCTGCTGAAACACTCACCAGCATAGGTATGTTCGGTACCACCACCGCGTCGTCGTCAGCACCTGCGCTCAGTTCCGGCTGGAAGGTGTACGTGCGCTTGTAGTGGAACGAGAGGGTGCCGTTCTCGTTGTCCGTTATGTTCACCTTCTCCCACTCCTCGCTGGGGGGGTGAAATCGCACAAATGAGGTACAGTACCAAAAAGAAAGATTAATAATGAACATTTTGGGGGGTCCAGTTGCTCGAGTCCGTAGGTTCCTTTTTTTTTTATCTTAAAGTCTTGAATCATTAAGAGCTATGTGAAATTTGAAAATAACCTTATGCGAATCAAATAACAACACGAAACAGAAAACCTCCCAAAAATGTATTTCTGCCAATTTTGTTAGCCAGATTTTATCTAAAAGATGTCAACTTTGGAATTTTACTAAAACCTAAATTTGTTGACTACAAATCGACAAATTAATTACAATTCAACGATAACGGCTACCTTTAGTCTAATGACACCAGACATCTATATAGCATACCAAATTAATTGATTTTATTACAGGTTCTGTGGCGCATCGTCTTATATTAACTTAGATAATTAACAGTTGGATTAATAGCTAGAAACATTAAGCACAATTTAATAGTAATTTCTATAGATCAAAACAGTAGTGGAACTTGTGCAAGTTCGTCCGGGGAAGTACTGCCACAACACCTGGAATCTGCCGCCAGTAGTAGTGCTCGTATAACTGTGTTCCGAAAAAGGATGTGGGTGCCGGTGAAATCACATGCGCATGAAACGTATCATCCCCGTCTCGGGTGATGGACGCAGCAGGATGAATGCGACTCAGTGTCAATAAGATCCAAATCTTATACCGAGTCGCATTACTGTTGTCATGGGCGGGGGTCGCCACTTACCACCAGATAGGCCCTCAGCTCGTTCCATCACAAATTAACATTAAGAAAAACATGTGCCTGTACAGGGGCCTTGTGAGGCCACAGCTCGTTCCATCACAAATTACCATTTAAAAAAAAACATGCGGCTGTACAGGGGCCTTGTGAGCCCACAGCTCGTTCCATCACAAATTAACATAAAAAAAATCATGCGGCTGTACAGAGGCCTGTACTCACGAGTAGACGTAAGGCCCCAGCTCATCCAGCACCGGCTTGGAGCCGTTGTTGAGGAACTCGTCAGCGTTCGTGACGTTGTACACGTAGACCTTGACGAAGGGCCGCACGGGGGGCCGCGCCCACCACTCGAAGGTCATCGAGCCGGGGCGAAGCACCAGCTCCTGGGGGGACGGAACACATCAGCCAGGATATCAGGGATGCTCGTGGCAAAACTCAACTGAAAGACGGACGGCTCCGTGGCTTAGTTGGTAGTAGCACTGCCTTCGAAGCGAGGGTCCCGGGTTCGATTCCCGGCCGGGGCACACTTTGTGTGATGACCATGAAGTTTGTTCTCGGGTCTTGGGTGTTTGTCTTGTGTTTCTGTGTTTGTCCATGCCATCTGCGACACAGGTAATCCTAGTGCAGAGGTATGAGTGTGTAAACGTTTATTATTTATGTTATGTTATGTTTAAAGCTCATGCTTAACTTAATGATTACTTTTAACCACAACTAGGCTCCGTAAGGTTAGCAATTCTTTTAAAGGTCAATTTGTACGCTTTTTTAACAAAATCCTGAGCGAAATTCAATAAAGATATATAGTTTATTTGAGCATCTTAAAAAACATATGATTAGGTACACACACATGCTTACGCTAACAGTAATTAAGATTCTTAATTATAGACAGATAAATACCTATACAGTTTAAAAGCCTTTACTTTCCGCGCTAGTTAAAAACTGTGTTACGGCAAGTTAAGATTCTCATCCCATACAAATACGCTTTATTTCTGCGTGCAATAACTGTCAATAAATAAATTTAAAACTGTCATCAAACGTAAACTTGTTGCAAAAGCTTAATATAAAATATCAGATTACCTTCAGACAAAAAGGCTTCCTACATTTATAGCAACTACAGCGTAGAGCCAAAGCGGCATCGATTTAACAGATAACGTCTTCAATTTCCCAGCCATTGCACCATTCGGGCCCAAAGAATTGTATTTACACAACGCCGTGAGAGCCTAAGCAACAGAGGTTGCGTCGCCTTGACATACTTGGAGTCAGCGATAGTTTAACTCGAAACGCATAGCCAGATCGATTTATGTTCAACTAGCTGCACCCGCGGTGTTGCCCGCGTTAAAAATTCAACATGAGACGGTGGGAAAACGTAAAAAAACTGACAGGAATCGTGATTTTCGCAGATCAATTCACTGAGAAAATAGATAGATAGATATACTTTATTTTACACCACAAAGCGAAAATAAACAATATAAATGCAGATTATAAAAAACTAAAAACAAAATGGAGGTAACAATGGGCGGTCTTATCGCTCATAGCGATCTCTTCCAGACAACCTTTGGATGGAGATAATTTTATTACTTTTTTAAAATACTTTTTTTCGGGATAAAAAGCAGCATATGTTTTGATCCAGGGTATGAGAAGAAAAGAGATTGTCTGTGTGATATCGCAGTTCCAAAACGAATGGACCAATACAGTTTTTTAAATTGGAAAGCTGGCGGGATCGAGATGGTTCTTAGACATAATTTATGAAGGTCTGTTCTGGCGTTTCAAGATCATCACTTCACCACTTGTCTGAAATGAACTGTTGAAATTGTATTAAAATCGGTTCAATAGTTAGGTAGTTGCATCAAAGTAACTAGAAAAAATGTCATTCTAATAAACGTAATTGCATGTTTTGCTGTCCTGTGACTTTATTCTTCACCCGTTGTATACCGATTTGGATGTTTCTTTTTTAACAGACTTAAAAAAGGGGGAGGTTCTATGTTCCACTGTATATATAAATAAAAACAATATTAATTATTTTTATTTATTGCTTTTATGTATGTTCACTGATTTCTCCGCCATTAATCAATCAAAATTCTTTTTTTTATATGATATGATATGATTTCACATTGGTCCCATAGAAATTTTATTTGGAAGACATATATTTTTCCAGTTATTTTGATGAAATTGCATGATTTACTTTCCTGTGACTTATTCTTCCCCCGTTGTATACCGATTTGAATATTTCTTTTTTTGTACAAACGGGCGAGAAATAAAGAATGAAACAATTGAAGCCGGCCTTTTATCAATTCTTAAGTTAATCACTTGTGTGCTATATTCTTAGTTTGACTGCTTTTAAATACTCATTACCGAAAACAGGGATTCTTGACTTAGGTACTTGTAGCATCGGACGCCAGGTACAATTATTTTACAAACGACTTTGGTTTAGCCATGGTGTCATCCATTAAATGGTTACACAATAATTGTTATCCACTGCCATTAATCCAACCATGACCCGAAGACCCGAACACTAATGGTGTTACGAAACCGGAGGTCGCAGGTTCGCGGATCAAATCCCCCGGTCACGCGAACCCAATGCAGACTCATGGAAATGGACTTGAATCATTAAGAGCGAATGCAATCTTTTTTTTTATTAATGTATAGCCAAGCGTTTGGCCGCCATCTCGCCTGATGGAAAGCGAAGATGCGGCCGTCGATGGAGCACGCTTGTCTAGGAGAAACCTATTCACTCTACTCTTGAAGACTCCCAGGTTGTAATGGTCAGGGAACACACGACTCAGGCAAAGCATTCTACTCCCTTGCAGTACGCACAATAAAAGTTTCAAATCGTTTGGTGCGTATTAATGGTATGTCAACTGAAAAGGAATGGCGCTGACCCGTACGTCTGGTTGTCCGATAGTGGAATGGTGGCGAGGGTATTATATTGTGAATGCTTAGCTGAGGGCCCACCTGATGGTAAGTGGTGAACCTCGCACATGACAACAGTAATGCGCGCGACTCAGTATGAGATCCAAATCTTTACTGAGTCGCATTCATCCTGCTGCGTCCATCACCAGAGACGGGGATGATAAGTCTCATGCGCATGTGATTTCACCGGCAGCCACACCCTTCCACCGGGACACAGTAATGCAAACACTACTGCTTGGCGGCAGATTCCAGGTCTGGTCGCAGTACCTCTCCGGACGAACTTGGCACAAGTTCTACTGCTACTTACTGCTATCTACTCGAGATCGCAAATTCGATTATCGAGATTAGAAATTACGATCTCGCGGGAGCCGGCATTTTCGATATGTTGGATAGTTTTTCAAAAAAACATCTTTATCTAAACTCGTAGATATACGCAAAAGAGATGGTCTCAGTGTCTTCAAATTCCTCTTGAAGAGTCGTGTTGGTTTTATCAGCATCAGCACGTAAATTAAAATCCTCTTCATTGAAACAGGCAATTCATTTTCGTTTTCTGTTTACGTACCAGCCTCTAATGTTCCCACTGCAGGGACACCGGCCTACTCTTGATAATTGAGAGTGAATGGGCTCTGATCTACCACGGGAGCCCAATCCGGATTGGTAGATGTCACATGTCTTCGAATTTTTGGTTGTAAGACATGCCGGTTTCCTCACGATGTTTCCCTTCACCGTTTCGAGAACGTGGTATTGCGCACATACATTTTTCAAACGAAAAATTTCTTGGTGCACGTGTGGGTTTGAACCAGCAACCTTCAGATTGAAAGTCGGCGTCTATGCCCCTGGGCCACCACGCTCTGTTTTCTTTCTATGTTTGCTACTGTGGGTATTTCTCATCACAAGAAGTTGAGGCGTTTGAAAGTGTCGAGTGGACGCGTGTACCGTCGCTGACTACTGCCGTCCAATCCCATCAAACTCGAGCGAGATCTCGTCATATTATGCTTCGGGATTGATCTCGAAGACTGACACGAGATCGAGATCCCACGAGATCGGGATCGCAAGCCCTAATCATTAAGCTACGCGCAATTTGGGGCTAGGTGGCGCTGTGTGAAATGTCCATCATTAATTTTAATGTCAGTTTAACCAATTGAAAGAAAGAAACAAGAAATCACACAGACTGTACACAACAATGAAAAACATTAACACACAAAGGGTAAAAAATTACAACAAATACAAAATTAAAAGAAATAAATAATAAATAAATAACTGAAGTGTTTCCTCTTAATCAAAATGAGACTAGTACTATGATGGATGCAAATAAATTATATCTATTTCTACTCGTGAATTGGCAGCTAGAAAAATAGTATTATGACATCAGTGAATACTTAAATTATGCGCATGTCAAACAATAATTGATAAAGTTCCAAACTTATAATGTGCTGTGATATTTAAATTCTGTAAATGGCATGTTTGTGACATATTGCCTATTTTACTGACATGTTAATTATGAACAACCATTGACATTAACATAATGTTCACATCAAACTGATGTACTTTAAATTTCATTGTATATTCACTAGGACAGTGTCTTTCAATCTCTATGAATACGCGACCCCTTTACAGGTAGGGAAATTCTTGCGACTCCCTTGGACCATAGACAAACAGAGTTAGTAACTGAAGAAGTTTATGATTTTCTACCATTATTTAAAGACCTACACTCTGGAAGAAGCTGCGAGGACGCAAAAATATCCAGAGCTGGCTGAAATTATGTTTTTATTGTAGTGTTTCTACTTTTTTCCTTTTGGCAGCGACCCCCCAAGTAAGGCTTCGCGACCCCACTGAGGGTCGCGACCCACAGATTGAAAAACACTGATTTAAGACATTTAGTATTCATCTCTTCACCAAGTTCCCCGTCTCGGGTGATGGACGCATCAGGATGAGTGCGACTCAGTGTAAGATCTAAATCTTATACTGAGTCGCATTACTGTTGTCATGGGCGGGGGTCGCCACTTACCACCAGGTGGGCCCTCAGCTCATTCCGTTACATAATCAAATAAAAAAACGCTTACGGACTTTCACGCTAATGATGTACGGGTATGATGATGTACTCACATGGTCTATGAACAGCCGAACCCAGGAACCGAAGAATATGGCACATATGATCCCCAACAAGAGGAGAACCACCGCCGACACCAGCACGAACCCTGAGGACAAACAACACGGGGTGTTAGTTATATAATTTTTTTACATTAAAAATTTAAAAAATTAAAGTAACGTTTTCACTTTCCCCCTGCACTGCAAGCACCCAAAACACCTAAGACCCTTCATGTTCATGACACAAAGTATGTCCCGGCCGGGAATCGAACCCAGGACTTCGAAAGCTGAGCTACTACCAACTAAGCCGCGGAGCTGTCAAGTTGGTTTTTAATGATAAAAGTAATTGGCTGATTAAAAAACTCAAAAAAACAGACTTCAATATTTTTATAGCAAAATACGCAATCTCGTTTACTTGGACGACATATTTTTCCAGTTATTTTGATTTAACAACCAAACTATTGAAGCGATTTTGTTAAAAATTCTGTGAACATTTTGGGATGAATCCCTATTAAACAAAAAAAAATATTTTGGAATCCATCTAGCTATAAATGACGGAATTATGCTAGAAGTTATGCATTAAATATATACAATATATAAACATCAAACTCAAACTCAAACTCATTTATTCCTTTAGATCTCAAGTATCATTTGGACACGTCAAATTTTACACATGCACATATTCGTGAGCATATAACGTGTCACAGGAACTCCCCAGGCACATTACATGCACACAGATATGTCAAATTACAGTCAGTTTACATGTTTAAGCTTATCTTATTTGTTAAGTTTACGTCTGTTCCAACCCTAACCGACCAACCCGAGGGGAAGAAACAGACAAGAAACCCCTCGGAGTCAGTATTACATATTCGCGAATATGGTCCTGCGTCTAGAGTGGAGCAAATTCATTCCCAAGCCTTTTTGTCATCTAGGTAATCTGATATTTCCTAATCATCCAATACATCCGAATTGATTACCTCCTTTTTGAGGTCGGTAAGAAAAATCTAAAAAGCAAACTTTAATTTAGATCGCGCAAAAGGTCGCTGGTTGAAATTCAGATGTATACACCATAAGAACACCATAAGAAAAACATCATGTGCCAGAACCAAAATTTCGACGGCATATCTACCAATCCAGTATGGGCTCACGTGGCAGATTACGCCCCTACACTTGCCTGGAGAGACTAGCTTGTGTGCCAGTACGTTAGCTACACAATCGTATTCGAACCAAGAACATAAACGTAATTTCGCGTGTCCTTCCCCAACCCACAACAGCGCGCCGTAAGTCAAACCTGCATGGCACGATGCATAATCAAATTACATTAGCGTCGTGGCATCTCGTGTGAATCACGGCTATTTACCATAACAATGTCGTGACGTCAGTCACGACATTGTTATGGTAAATAGCCTTTACTAATTTTAATAATCATACCTTTGCACTAGGATTCCCCGTGTCGCAGATGGCATGGACAAACACAAAGACGAGACAAACACCCAAAACCCGAGAACAAACTTCATGCTCACCACACAAAGTATGCCACGGCCGGGAATCGAACCCGGGAACCCCGCTCCGAAGGCAGGGCTACTACCAACTAAGCCACAGAGTCGCCAAACAATAAGAAAGAAAGATAAATACTTTATTGTCAACTCAAAAAGTAGGTACAAATAATAAACATCAAACTATTGTATAAATAACAAGTGAAAAGAGAGAAAATAAATAAAAAATAAATAATATATAA
This sequence comes from Aplocera efformata, assembly GCA_921293045.1. Lineage (NCBI taxonomy): Eukaryota > Metazoa > Arthropoda > Insecta > Lepidoptera > Geometridae > Aplocera > Aplocera efformata. Next base: position 4,429,111 of record OV121067.1, on the reverse strand, counting down.
TAATACAGTAAATATTTCAGTAGATCTACTTTCCGGAGTCAAAAGGCACCTAACTCAGCATGTGTTGCACTGACGGGCAGTGCAACGCTGGTATTCTGCTAGGGTCTGGAGGTGGTTTGCCGCGGAAGAGTGATACCGTACCCGTAGCCCCAGCGTGAAAGCGTAGTGTAGGAACACCAAGGGGGTTTTAGTGTGTATTCCCCAGCACTGCTATTTCTGAGCAGTGTTGGGGGTGAGTCACACATAACAATTCCCCCTAGACAAAAAAAAAAAAAAAAGGTTCTGGAGGTGGTAATACTCAATTTATGTACACAGTTTAGTTTAGTTCTGTAGCTAATGATGCTATGTTTACAGTTCCGTACTCCAAGGGTAAAGAGAACCCTATCGCTAACAGCCATACCTTATTAACTTCTATAAGATAACTAAAGATCGATTGTTCTAGCAATTTCGTTAAATTCAAAAGTGATAACTTTCATGACAGTAGATAATACTAAGCAACTTAATTCAGAGCGTGGTGGCCCAGGGGCACAGACGCAGACTTTCAATCTGAAGGTTGATGGTTCAAACCCACACGTGCACCAATGAGTATTTCACTTGAAAAAATTATGTGCGCAATACCACGTTCTGGAAACGCTGACGGAAAACATCGTGAGGAAACCGGCAAGTCTTGGATTCTTTAAGTTAAATAAGGGTACCACGGAACAAGGCAAGTAAAAAATTAAAAAAATACAACAAAAATACATACAGTTTTCATGTTTTAGCTGCACTTATATGGGACAAAAGTCATTATTATCTATATCTTTTTTGCGATATTCATTATAATGTTTTTTTTTTTATGTAAATGCGTGACGAAACGAGCTGAGTGCCCACCTGATGGTAAGTGGTGACCCTCGCCCATGACAACAGTAATGCGCGCGACTCATGACGGAACGATCTATCGGCCCACCTGATGTTAAGTGGTCACCTCCGCCCATAGACAACAATAACACAACTCAGGTCTTCCCCAACAGTCACATCGCGTTGCACCGTCACCCGAGACGGGAATATAACGACTCACGCGCCTGTGATTTCACCGGCACCCAGACGGAATTTTTTTAAGAGAAACGGTATTATGTTTTGGTTATAGGAAACAATTTTAGTCTGACGTCAGCAAGAATGTTCTAATGTTCCTATTTATTTAAACAGATGCTCCACGAGTTGAGCTTCACCAAAAGCGTATTTTTTTATCACGCCTTCGCGACGTATGGTATTTGTCAGCCTATGTATAATATACCAACTGCGCCCCGTGGTGTAACCCGCGTAGTTCCCGTTCCCGTGGGAATACGGAAACAAAATATAGCCTGTTACTCGCTGATAATGTAGCTTTCCATTGGTGAAAGAATTTTTAAAATCGGTTCAGTGGTTGAGACGTGAAAGCTTAACAAACAAACAATCTCACTATCGCATTTATAATATTACTAGCGACCCGCCCCGGCTTCGCACGGTTAGTAAAGCATCAGTGTCGTGTCGTCTACCCGTGCGAAGACGGGGTGTCTTGCTAGTGTATTACACATACAAACCTTCCTCTCAAATCACTCTATCTATTAAAAAAAACCGCATCAAAATCCGTTGCGTAGTTTTAAAGATTTAGGCATACATAGGGATATAGGGACAGAAAAAGCGACTTTGTTTTATACTATGTAGTGATTAGTTAGAATTATAAGTGATAATGTTTGCTAACTAACTTTTGGTTAGAACAAGCGCTAAACTTAGTTTTAAGAACGCATGATATTTTAGGCCAAAATTAAAACAATATTCCCCATGTTGCACACTTGTACAGTACTGTGTAAAATTTGACGTGTCCAAACGATACTTGAGATCTAAAGGAATAAATGAGTTTTAGTTTGAGTTTGAGTTTTAAATGATTAGGAAGAAGAGTGGGACGCGTCTTTGTGGATGCCACTGTCTATACTACTATTGTATCGACAACTAAAACAATAGCAGAATGTTTCACACTTGTACTGTAAGCGATTAGGAAGAAAAGTGGGGCGCGTCTTCGTGGATGATACTTTAAAGTTTTGCGACATGGAAGAAAACACAAATTGGACAATAATTTTTTGTTGTATAACCTTCAGAGTAATTTCCTTTGAAGTGATGTAACAATGGGAGTGATTGTCATGCCCATTGTTCGGTTAATGAATTATAATAAGGCCACGGGCATAGAGTTGATAAGTGCAGAGATGCGAACGCGTAGAATGACTCACCACACGGGCTAGTACGCAGCAGACAGACACGGGCGGATCAAAAACGAGTTATTTTCAATAGATTTCCACATGATCTATCAATTCTGTTGTAGATTTTTATGTTGGATTCTTCAGACTCCGTTTCTTCGAAATTTCTTTGTTATCGAAAGTAAAAAAGTTGACGAATAAGTTAAGCGGGGTATCATTGAATAGGTGTTTGAAATTCAATTTTAACCGACCTCAAAAAGGAGGAGATTGTCAATTCGGATGTTTATACATTTTTTTATGTATATTCGGGCCTACCTCCTTTATTTATCAATCGATTTGGAATTTCGATTATACATGATATTGTATATCAAATACTTCTTATTATTATAACTCTGTGTGGTCAAAACGACTGAGAGCGTGGTGGCCCAGGGGCACAGACGCCGACTTTCAATCTGAAGGTCGCTGGATCAAACCCACACGTGTGCCAATCAATTTTTCACTTGAAAAAATTATGTGCGCAATACCTCGTTCTCGAATCGGTGAAGGAAAACATCGTGAAGAAACCTACATGTCTTAGAATCGAAACTTCGAAGACCAATCCGGGCTTCCGTGGTAGATCAATGCCCATTCACTCTCAATTTACGAGAGTAGTATGTCCCTGCAGTAGGAAACATTAGAGGCTGGTACGGTCAAAACCAACGTCTCAGCTTAAAGCTTTACAATTACAGTTCAAGACGCAGCGCTGGTTTTCAAACGTACTGTTACTTGCCAACTTCTATTGTTAGTTGCTTATAGGTTTTGGCTTTCAGCGATCCAATACCCAGACAATGTTCTCATCATGACATTCAACAAGTGAAATTGTTTCACAAACACGTACCCAAACAAACGCGAGTTTGTGGCTAGCACGAAGCCTGTGTTTGCAAAATATTGTCACGTACTTCCTGTGGTGTTTGTACGCATCATCAACATGACAGCCCGACGGTATGTGAATCTAGAAATAGTATAATATTAATTGAATATTTCTAGATTCTAAAATGTGGTTAAAAAATTAAATTAAATAGAAACATGTACACTTTAGTATTAAGTTGTTAATTAACCTTGTGAGAGAAATAAATCTCTTATTCATAATGAAAACCGTATCGAAATCCGTTGCGTGGTTTAGAAGTAAGCGGTGAAACAGTCGGACTAAAACAGCGAGTAGGCGGTGGTAATCACTTAACATGCCTCGCGGCATATTAATCGCATAAAAAAATATTTGAACCTAATGAATTCGGATTAAGTCTGTAAAGCCCTTTCCGAGAGAACTGGCTAGAAACCAGTCTGACCGCATCCGAATGCAATTGAGGCCAATCGGTCCGTTCTATAGGTAAGTACTTAAGGCTATCCGACGTCCAAATTTAACAATTTTCATTTGATATTTAGATTAGTGTTGAGATTAAGACCGTGGTGGCCCAAGGGCACATATATTCATATACTTTACTAGCGACCCGCCCCGGCTTCGCACGGTTAATAAAGCATCAGTGTCGTATCAGAAACTTCCCGTGCGAAGCCGGCGTGACTTGCTAGTGTATTATACATATAAACTTTCCTCTTGAATCACTCTATCTATTAAAAAACCGCATCAAAATCCGTTGCGTAGTTTTAAAGATTTAAGCATACATAGGGATATAGGGACAGAGAAAGCGACTTTGTTTTATACTATGCAGTGATTTAGATTCCAGGTGTGGTATTAGTACCTATCCGGATGAACTTGGCACAAGTTCTACTGCTACTTTTGGTTGCTCCTTTAGCACTACCCAGGGGGTACGTGTAGGGAATCAAAGGGTACACACTTACGGACGCGAGCAACTAGACCCCCCCTTTTTATAGCGTGTATGCCAATTTTTCGGCAACACGCTATAAAAAGTGAAATTTCGTTCATATGTTACGCATTGCTCACGTAACGCTGAAACTTGAATGACTCAACACAAAATAGTAAAAAAATGTGCGAAACGGTATTTTTAGAAGCAGTTTGCTTTCGTGCGCTTTAGTGGCCTACTCTCTGGAGTTTGTCGAACCGCCCGAGAGCGCCCAACATGGCTTATCGGCTAGTATTGATTTCTACACGTACACCCTGGCTGATAAAGGAGCAACCAAAAGTAGCAATAGAACTTGTGCCAAGTTCGTCCGGAGAGGTACTGCCACCACATCTGGAATCTGCCGCCAAGCAGTCTTGCTCGCATTAATGTTAAAGGCATGAGACGTATCATCCCCGTCTCGGGTGATGAACGCAGCAGGATGAGTGCGACTCAGTGTAAGATCCAAATGTTATACTGAGTTGCATTACTATTGTCATGGGCGGGGTCGCCACTTGGGGGTACCACCAGATGGGCCCTAAACTCGAACCGTATTAACTCATATAAAAAAAAAGTGCTAGCTTCATTTGTATAATCTTATAATTTAGCTTTGAATATAATTAAATGTTTGGCGTGAAAAAACTTGTAAAATTAATTGTTTAATTGGTTCAGTATTTCACGGTCATTACCTATAATTTATGAGTGGCATATGTATAATATATATACATAAATGACGTAGGTCGTAACATAATACAATTCTGTAGTAAATACATCATTTGGATCCACCTCTTAAGGTTTAGCAATTTATTGCTAATGCTGGCTAAGCGCCCAAAAATATACTCTTTATGACAACACGCCCCGAGGTGTTACCCGCGGTTGGACTTCCTACGGGAACCGTACATTTTTCCGGAATAAAAAGTAGCCCATGTGCTATTCCAGACTATAATCTATCTCTGTGCCAAATTTCATCCAGGTCCGTTCAGCCGTTCTGGCGTGATTGAGTAACAAACATCCATCCATACTTACAAACATTCGCGTTTATAATATTAGTAAGATTACAAATCATTATTATTCTCGGTTTTTCTTTTATTAATTATGCACGTAATACAAACTCTTCAGCAAAATATATCAAAATCTGTTAAGTGGTTTACGAGCTGAGAAACAGACAGACGAAATCTGCAACTTTTATAGTATTTACAGAAGACGGCTCCGTTCGATTCCCGGCCGGGGCACACTGTATGGCATGAAGTTTGTTCTCGGATCTTGGGTAATTATCTTGTGTTTGTCCATGCCATCTGATAGGCAATCCTAGTGCAGAGGTATGAGTGTACAAACGTTATTTTATTTTTTTACCTCTGCGCTGTCATGCTGCCGTCACTCAACAATTTGGCCCTCACGTATCGCCGGCAGATGTGTAACATGACGGCATAAGTTCTTATGCCGTTTGCCGTCACGCGATAACTATTTACTGGCAAGGCGTGCTAATAAATGTTTTACATCAATATTCCACACAACGCCATTTAACTCCAAACTAAGCATAGCGAGTACTATGCGAACAAGGTTACTGATATAATACTTAAATAGGTGAATGCATACATTTAACAACACTAGCTATGATATTGTTATAATCTAGCATTAATTAAAGTTCTTGCTTACCCTTAAATCATGGTATTTGTAAAGCAAGTCAGAAGAAAAAGCGCTAACGAGCTGCTTTATCCGCGCGCGCTGGGCTAATGGCACAGCTAGTCATCTATAAGGGGGTGAAAAAGGGGGGTGGGTTGTACAAAATAACCGGAATTGGTTGACATAACCAACATTTATGCGAGCGAAGCCACGGGTGTTAGCTAGTAATAAATAAATCATTAAATAATACACCTTCAATCTGTGTCCCAATGTATCTAAAAAAATCTATGTGTAAAAAGACGGCATTTTATTACCGATTTTTGGGATCTAAAGGTTTAGTTGAGTTTGGTGGAAACAAACGGAACTCAATATTACATTATAGGCACAATACTATTTACAGAACCCCAAACAGACGATGTTTTTGTACCCGAGTTTTTGCTAAAGCAGATAAGTACAAAATAATCATGTAAGTACAACTTACAAATTATCTAAATTCATAGCCAAAGACAAAAATCTTCATTTCCGTGGAAAATAACAAAAAATAAAAACGTTACTTCAAATAATTACGTACCAACGAAATCAAGAACTACACTTATTATAGATCTTGTTTAGATCTTGTTCAACCCCTATCTGACCCTCAATGGGGAAGCACAAACAAGAAACCAATAATATTAATAATACATAACAAAAACATACGTAACGGAGTTACACAGGCAATTCATTGCCAAATATCCGGACATGCAAGTCAGCAGACGTAGAAATCCCAAAACATAGTTCGAAAATTTCTACAAAGTGAATTTACTCCCGAAGCCTTAACACCAGACGGCTAACAGCTGAAATGCACTTGGCTTAGGCCCGTGCACTTCAGGATTCCCAGTTTAACAAATAAACTCAGCAGAACAGTCTCCAAAAAATAAATAGTAATAATATTCTTTACTAGCTGTTCCCCACGCCTTCGTCCGCGTGGAATATAATATTTTTTTGCGCGTAACCCTTATTGTTCCTTATTGTCCTAATTTACTCCTTATAACATCACACATCCAGTGAAACTCCTGTCAAAATTGGTTCAGCCGTTTCGTAGATTTTCATTCCCACCCCCGAGGGAACGGCGCTGAATTTCAGGATAAAAAGCATCCAGTGTATACATCACTACATAGTATAAAACAAAGTCGCTTTCTCTGTCCCTATATCCCTATGTATGCTTAAATCTTTAAAACTACGCAACGGATTTTGATGCGGTTTTGTTTAATAGATAGAGTGATTCAAGAGAAAGGTTTATATGTATAATACACTAGCAAGTCACCCCGGCTTCGCACGGGTAGTTTCCGATACGACACTGATGCTTAACTAACCGTGCGAAGCCGGGGCGGGTCGCTAGTTAAAACATATTGTATACACTCTTCGTGTAGCACAGCGAGATCGATAACAAAACGTTCACACACTCATGCCATCTGAGACACAGGGAATCCTAGTGCAGTGGCATGAGAAAGGTGTTTTTTTAACGGATTTCACAAAAGAAGGAGTTTAATATTTAGGGAGTTCAATAGAGAAGTTGATGAAGAAATCACCCAGGTACTTGTACAGAGACCAAAATTTCACTGGAAATTCCCTTGAAACATGAGCAGTATCATTCGTAGCCGGATATTAAAAACGCTAATTGCAGATAATTTACAAGTTTATTGTCGTTTTGTTGTGTTAGATACATTTTATTACTCTACGCGGACTATTAAAGGGTAATAATAATTACGAGCAAGTAAATAATTGCTTTAATTAACGCCGTTATCATTACAATAGCGCAGAAAGTGGATCATTCGTGAACCACCAACGGTATGTAACCAGCAACGGGGTGCGACTTGGGTCGCATACTCCGGTCGGAGAGGACATAAGTCGTGTTGCTGTTGTTATGGGCGGAGGTAACCAATTACCATAAACAAGAAAAACTAAAAAACAGAATAAAATACATATTTAAGGGGTTCTCATACAAATACGTGATTTTTGTTTTTTGTTTTATAGATAATGGTGCGGAACACTTCGTGCGAAAGCCAGACTCGCACTTAGCCGGTTTTTTTTTTATTAATAGTGTGCACCTACATAATTTAGAACCTTTTGGAAATAAACCATTATTATATTGTTATCCCGTTAGCAAAATCAAGGAAAACTTCTACTTGCAAGCGTTAAGTAAGCAAATAGTCGATATAGTGCAAATTACGTACAGACATATCTAGGTTAGTAAAAGGAGGCCGCGCGGCGGCTAGCGAAGCGTGGCACTCACCCAGGCGGCGAATTAAAAAAAAATGAGCCTTGACCCGGCCATACCTAGGACTCGCATTTCGAAAATACCAAAAAAAAATAAAAATTGCGTATTTACTTTTTCTCTTCGCCCGTTGTATACTAATTTGGATGTTTTTTTTTATTAGGCTGTCGATTTTCTATCGTAGTGACTGATTTAACAATCGAATACCGATACCAATACTATCCTTCCTTATATCTCGAACTTAGAAGCACAGCCTACCATTTGTTAAAATAAACATCCAAATTAGTATAAAGCGGGCGAAGAAAAAAATATCAGGAGGACCAAATACGCTTTCGTTTACTTGGCTAACGTTTCAAAAACTTCCAGATATTTTGATTTAAAAACCTATTGAACCGATTTTGATGAAGGGTAACATATATAAAAAAACAACCAAATGACTACCTCTTCCTTTGAAAGTCGGTTGATAGGTAGCTTATAACTTTATGCAAGTAGGTCGGAACGTGATAAATAATAAGGTACGTGACAAACCTGTTATATAAGATCAACGTAACACTTTAACTCAAAGAAGTGCAAATTTTTAATCTGTGTAAGGATAAACAGTTTCTTCTTAATAAGTGACTGGACTATCTAAAAGCCAGGTTAAGTGGTTATCGCCGCCCATAACAACAACAATACCACATACACCTGCCAAAGTATGAGAAGAACCAAGTCGCACCCCGTTGCGTCCGTCACTCGAGGCGGGGATATAACGACTCTAATGGCTTTAATTACACCGGCACCCACACCCTTCCACCGGAACACAGTAATGCGAGCGTAGCGCTTGGCGACAGATTAGAATAATAGGTAATATTTTAGTTACTGTTTAAACATCAAGTAATCAAATAGATTCTTTGTAACTTTTTTTTTTCGTGGGGAAATGCACTCGCATACCGCCCTGCCACGGGGAGACAGAGCGGTTATGTGGGACTAGACCCACTAAAACCCCACGGTGTCCTCTGCCGTTTAGTGGCGGGAACACGGGAACGTTTTGACACGTCCGCGAACCCGCCGCAGATTCTTTGTAACCTCAAAAGGATGTCAAACTCAATTTCTATACTTATAGATCTCAAATGTCAAAGTCAAAGATATTTATTTCCGTTAAAATCTGAATGTACTTGGAAACTTTGGTTTTTTTCCGAAACGGCTGGACCGATTATGACGAGACTTTCACTGGCAGATAGCTGATGTTATAAGGAATAACTAAGCTACTTTTAGTTAAAAAAAGAAAAATAAGGTTTATCTATAAGCAGTGGCGGCCCTCGCAGAACAACCCGTTTTTTGTTTTGATGTACTGCAGCTGTCTTCAAGAGGATGCTGACTGATTACCAGTAGCCCTGTACACTTCCAACTCACCTAAATTCCTCATACGCCAAGAGCCTCACAAAGATCTATCGCCCGGAGCCTCGCAATATCTAACGCCGCCCTTGTCTATAAGATCACGTTTGGACACGTAAAATTTTACACACACAAGTAAACATACTCGTGAGCATATGTGTGACAGGAGCTCCTTATGCACATTACATGCACACAGATATTATTATGTCAAACAGTTTTCATGCGCAGTTGGTTGTTGCTCTGCGTTCTTCTAGGTCATGGGTTCGACGCTCACTCAAGACAAGTAGTTGTGCGACAAACACGATATTTGTTCCGTCTGTGTCAATATGTATTTACAACAAAAAACTATACAAGTATTCTATCAGATAATTAGTTCCTATACTTTTGCTTAGGGTTTAAATGGCTGTGTGAAATGTCCAAGAGTATATATTTCATTTAAGATAACATATAATATTCCATTACTTTTCCGAAATCAATTCGATCTGTTTAAGCCGAAAGACACTCTTTCTGTATACAAAACATTTGTCTTATCGAAACATGCACGTGTAACCAGTTACTGGCAGAACCTGACTCGAAACTTGACTAAAATATTGTTCAAATTTGTGAACCTAGGTATTAGACGTAGGTTTAAGGTAGGTTGTAAACTCGAGATATTCAACTTTGAACAAACCCTCTATAAATAAATGAAGATTTAAAAAAAAACGATCCGTTTAGCTTTGAAGCAGATACATCGGTGTTTATGCTCACAAAATTCACTTGGCATAATATTTTTACGAGAGTACACCTACGCTCCTCGGGTTTTTTCAATATTTGCACAATTGTTCGGCCAAGTAGACAGTAGTAGTAACTAAGAAGTACTTACTTTTTGCGTGAGTAAATCAACTAATCAGAGTTTGCAGGCAAGTTCGCCCGGAGAGTTATTCCACACCTGGAATCTCCGTGGCTTAGTTGGTAGTAGCCCTGCCTTCGAAGCGAGGGGTCCGGGGTTCGATTCCCGGCCGGGGCAATCTTTGTGTGGTGAGCATGAAGTTTGTTCTCGGGTCTTGGGTGTTTGTCTTGTGTTTCTGTGTTTGTCCATGCCATCTGCGACACAGGGAATCCTAGTGCAGAGGTATGAGTGTGTAAACGTTTAATCTGCCGCCAAGCAGTGATGCTCGTATTGCTGTGTTCCGGTGGAAGGTTGTGGGTGCTGGTGAAATCACATGCGCATGGACGTATCATCCCCGTCTCAAGTGATGGACACAGCAGGATGAATGCGACTCAGTGTAAGATCCAAATCTTATACTGAGTTGTATTACTGTCATGGGCGCCACTTACCACCAGGTGGGCCCTCAGCTCGTTCCATCAATTACTCACATAAAAAGACATTACCGATCAGCAACTACCAACCACTACGAGTATCATTGCTAATACTTTTCGCAAACATCCAGGCAGCATAGCGGCGATAAGTAATTTTATCATACAAAACTGGATTCCGCTCTCGGAGACAGAGAACCTGACTAAGCTTGTTTTCACTGTTAGGCCAGGTCGTTACCATCAGGGATGAGTCAACAAGGCTACACTCATATTCTAGAGCCACACCAATATTATAAAGGCGAAAGTTTCAATATCTATGCGTATGTTTGTTCCTCACGCTCAAACGGCTCAACGAATTTGGATGAAATTTACCACCAGAATAGCTTATATCCTGGATTAAGACATAGGCTACTTTTGATCCTGGAAAAAAGCCGCGTTCTTTTAGGATAGCCAGCCGCGCGTATCACATCTGGCGCAGCTAGTTGAATCATACTTCATTAAGACAAAGAAATTTTAATGTGAGAAAGTTTACTCGTTGTAGCGTATAGCTATGTCATTTCGAAATTGGCAAGATTTTAGGAAGTATGTGTTGTTTTGCAATATTTTACGAGTATATTCTTGTTTCTTTACTGTGACCCCTTCGAGGGTACGGACCCCTTCTAGGGATTAAACCAATAATTAAATTCTAACTTTATTAATATTTCAAATACGTACGTTACACACTTACTACGGATGTTGTGGGTTCATAAACATTCTCAACTTTTTGATTTTTTTATACGTATGACAAAGAAATATTAGTTATTTAAATATCATTTTCATTACATTGTTTTAAAGCATTTAAATAGACATCAATGAAATAGAATTCTGTTAAAAATATATTGACAACGTTGCCAAAAAAACAAAAAAAAAAAAAAACAAAAGATTTCACCACACTATACTTTCACAATACAATAATTCTAACCGTCTGCTTTGAGTTACACTGTGTTGCAACCCAAAGGTCAAACCAGTTGTGAAAAACAATAAAAAAGCCATATCTCACAGAACCCATAGAGTATAACATTATTATCACAGATAAAGCACTCACTTATATTCCTATTCGCTTTCACGTATTCCACCATTCGAGCGAAATTTACCGCCATTTCGGAAAAGAAAATACAACACTCAATTTAAAATTGGAACGCGTACATTTCGTACCGCCACGGTTGCGCGAGAGTGACTGGCGATCGCGCGGCCAATCGCGGATTTAGTCGAAATATGTTTTTTTTTTTTAGCCGCACGCCTTGTCCAATTCTCGCATTGTTATCTGTGCCAGAACGACGAGGCTTTCGCATCAAGATTGTCACATGACGCGCGATTAAGTGCAATTGTTTTTATTATTGTTAGGCATCGCACTTTCGTTCATTATACCAAAGTTGTCAAAGTCAAATTACTTATTTTTAATTTTATGAACATCACCAATTTACTTTGTTTTTTATTTGTTCTCGTATATTTTTATAGCGTAATCATTATATTACCTGGATAACTAACCATCTGTTGTATACTGGTCATATTCATAAAATACACTCGCAAGAGGAAGTATGGAAGTAGCATCAGTGATGGAAAAGTTGAGGATTAATAAGTTAACGTGGTATGTTCATGTTATGTGCTGTCATGTTACCAAAAGAGTTTTAAACATGGATGTGAGATTAAGATAAGAGGTGGATGGATTGTGTGAGAGATGATATACGTAAGAAAGGAGTGAGTACTGAGATAAAGTCTGACAGAGGGGAATGGAAGAAAAATACTGTGTTATGCTGACCCCAATTAGCGTAGGATACGGATTTCGTCGATGATAATTATATTTCTTATTTACACTAGCCCCAATTTACGAAACCAACCACCTAACGCGATACTGGCAGAATTTTTGTAGCTGAAGACATAAAAAGAACAATTAAATGAAATTAGTTGTACCATTTCAGTTCTTAATATTGTATTATTGTCGGACAAAGCGCGAGTGAACCTACCACGGCCCAATCCGGATTGGGTAATGTCACATGGTGGATGTTTTTTTTTATTTTTTTCAGTATAAAAGCTTAACTTAAAATGAAGTAACATGTATTATTAATACTGCAGCCTATCACATTCTAGGACATGCCTGATTCCTCATAAAGATTTTTCCCCCTTATATATATCTACTATTATAATAAAGCTGAAGAGTTTGTCTGTTTGAATTCGCTAATCTCTGGAAGTGAAAAAATATTTTTGTATATGATGTCACATTCATGAGGAAGGCTATCTAGCATTACGTCAAATTTCTCAAGTTACAAGTGAAACCGCGGGGCACAGCTAGTTTTTTATATATTTAACTTTTCACAACTTCATAAACTAATAATTTTTTGCTGCGTACTGAACTAGAACGAAATCAATAGGCACTTGCTTTGAAAATGTTATCAGTACAAACAATTACGTAAAAGTTTTCTTCACCAATGCATAGGTATTTTGATATAAATGACAAATAAGATGAATCTGATAAGGAACAGATAAGATATAGACAAAAATACAAGATACTAGCTGACCCGGCCACGCGTTGCTGTGGCTAACGTTTTTGTCATATGATATTATAATTTGCAATAAAATAATATTGCGATCATAAATTGAGATGTGAGCTATCCTACCTTTCAAGTTGGATCAAACTGCACACGGTCTACAAATTTTATTAAAATCGGTTAAGTAGTTTAGGAGTCCATCGCGGACAAACATCGTGACACGAAATTTATATTATATATATTAAGATATACAAAAATACTTCAATGGTTTTATCCCAACTCCCATTTGGAGATGGATTTTTTTACGTCCATTTTCTATGAGCCCGCTTTAGAAATATACGCTATCGAACAAGAAAAGATTTTACTCACAAAATCATTTTCAAAAACTTTAATGTACAAGGGGCATGCATTGTCACTGTCAAAAAAAATATTTTCAAAGTCAAACTCATTTATTCCTTTAGATCTCAAGTATCGTTTGGACACGTCAAATTTTACACACACATGTACACATATTCGTGAGCATGTAACGTGTCACAGGAATTTTGGTTTAATACGTATCAGTTAATTGTCATACAATTGAAAATCAAAAAATATGTTAATAAAATGTCAATGAATATCTAAAGTTATAATGAATCTGGATGCTAAAGTTGCTGTAAAGGGGCATTGTAATACATATAACTGTATTTGATTGAATGTCATTAAATGTAAATGTCAAGTTTACCTATAAACATATTGCCGCATCCAAACGATACTTGAGATCTTGACTGTTTTTTAGTTTGAGGGTCTCTGAAGGTTCTCCCTTACGGATTCGAGCGACATGGAAGGTAATAGCATAGTTTTGGACCGTGAAATCACCGCGAATTAGAATAAAGTAAAACTTCGTGAAGAAATATCGGCCTCGGATAAAGTTTCTAAATTGCTCAGTACGACTTTTTAATTTTTACAACTAACATTTAACCTCGCTGTAATGTGTAATAAAAAATCATACATGGTTTTGAGTCGCTCACAGCTCAGTCTTCTGATAATCACAACCAAGGTGCTTTCGTCAAACTCAAACTCACTCAAACTCAAACTCATTTATTCCTTTAAATCTCAAGTATCGTCACTTTTAGTCATGAGACATTAATAAATGTTTTTTTAAACTATATATCCCGTACAAATTCAAACTTATTTATTTCTAGGGAATGCAATTTTGACTCGAGATCGCAAAAAAGGGGTTCGGTCCGTTCTCCCCCGTCCCGTATTCACCCGGTCCGTTCTCCCCCGTCCCGTATTCACCCGGTCCGTTCTCCCCCGTCCCGTATTCACCCGGTCCGTTCGCCCCCAATTTGGTTTAGGTACGATCAATTTTAGTCGAAGCAATTTTTTACGAAAAGTAGAATATAATAGAAAAACATTTATTTTGACACGACAAAAGTAGGTACATTAAGTGGACAATAGTAGGTGACAGAAATAGTACCCACAGGTTCAAATTACCGACAGGTACAAATTACCGACGGACCGGGTGAATACGGGACGGGGTGAGAACGAACCGAACCCCTTTTGCGATCTCGAGTCAAAATTGCATTCGCTATGAATAAGTAAGTATGAATTTGTATTAATAATTTTAATGTTTATGTTTTTATCGTCTCACGCGCTCACATTGATTTCAAATTATTACCAGGGCCGGTTATTAGAACAAAAAGGTGGATAGTAAAAAGTTTGAGGGTCAAAAGGTCACGATGTTTCCACAGCAGTAATAATTCTTACGGCTATAAACATTAAATGGTAATTGATGCTGTGGAATCCAATTCCAGTAGTGGGGGGTCCAGTTGCTCGCGTCCGTAGGTGTGTACCCTCTGATTCCCTGGCACTCCTGGGTGGTGCTAAAGGAGCAACCAAAAAGTAGCAGTAGATCTTGTGCAAAGTTAGTCAAGAGGTACTGCCACCACACCTGGAATCTGCTGCCAAGCAGTAGTGCTCGCATTACTGTGTTCCGGTGGAAGGGTGTAGTGCCAGTGAAATTACATGCGCATGAGACGTATCAGCCCCGTCTCGGGTGATGGACGCAGGGTGAATGCGACTCAGTGTAAGATCCAAATCTTATACTGAGTCGCATTACTGTTGTCATGGGCGGAAGTCGCTACTTACCGCCCTCAGCTCATACCGTCACGTATTCACATCAAAAATATATATATTTAGCCGAATTAAAAACCTTCTTTTTATAATCTACTTCTTCCTTTAACTTTACTGTATTTGATTTGAACAATAGATTTCATTCATTCATTCATTTCAAGGAAGGTCCCAGTCGCCGGAAGAAAATTAATAAAATGAAAACGATCCGGTAACTGGAACCTCGGTCCCAGTACCTAGTGGTCCCAGTCGAAAGCCTCCTTTTGAAGTCTGTCAAGAACATAAAGTCAAGTTTGTGATTTTATATGACCACATCCGGTAGTTTAACATTGAAAAGCAAACCGGAAATTGGCAAATACCACAGATACTAAAACATATTCTACCATAAAACCTCTTGAATGCCAAGAGCACAATTGTAAATGTCTTATAAACACGTTAAGGATCTGTGGAAGTTGAAAAAGGGCGTTGTTGTCGTCAACTAAAATGAAATTTTCAGACGAATTCCAAAGGAGAAGATTATTTGTTTTTGTTATAATCACATGCGCATGAGACGTATCATCCCCGTCTCGGGCGATGAACGCAGCAGGATGAATGCGACTCAGTAAAGATTTGGATCTCATACTGAGTCGCGCGCATTACTGTTGTCATGGGCGAGGGGCACCACTTACCGTCAGGCCCTCAGCTCGTTCCGTCGCTTAATCACATTAAAAAAAATACAGATTAAAAAAAGCAACGTTAACACACTCATACCTCTGCACTAGGATACCCTGTGTCGCAGATGGCATGGACAAACACAGAAACACAAGACAAACACCCTAGACCCGAGAACAAACTTCATGCTCACAAGTGTGCCCCGGCCGGGAATCGAATCCGGGACTCTCGCTTCGAAGACAGGGCTACTACCAACTAAGCCACGGAGCCGATTTATTTATCTAAATCAATAAACCGAAAAAAAGCAAATTGACATGGCCCAGACCAATTATATCAGAGCAAGAATAAAATAACTAGTTATTGATCGTAAAAACTTGATCTTTGAAGGTGTCTGCATCGCTTTAATTAAACCGTGCGCGTCACGCAGGTACCACATGTTAAAAATACTCATATTATGCACAAAAAAGTACGCAATTCTATTAATAGTTGAGTCACAATAACATTTTGGAATCGAAAGATGACATTTATACGATAATAATCTAACAAATTAGTTTCAAATAAATCTAAGTTCTAACTCCTCTTCGAATCAGACTTTTCGTTTAGAAGTTGCGACGGGTATAAAAGAGACCGGCCAAGTGGTAGTTGGACTCGTTCACGTCAGATTTTTGTATGAGAGCCGCATTAAATATTTATTTTATTCGGTTTTTTAGTATTTGTTGTTATAGCAGCAACAGAAATACATCATCTGTGAAAATTTCAACTCTGAAGTATCATGGTTCGCGTGTCTGTCGCCAGGCTGTATCTCATAAACCGTGATAGTTAGAGTTGAAATTTTCATAGATGATGTATTTCTGCTGCCGCTATAACAACAAATACTAAAACGTACCATATTACTCTCATACCAAAGCGTGATTTTTAAGATATAGTTCCATATGAAGAGTGATGGCCTCCTCGACGTATCCGCCGACGGCGAACCTTGCATTTATGGTTAGGTTTTTCGCAGATGTGAGCGAATATGACTTGCTAGCCCAAATTTTGTTTTAAATGTTCTGTCACAGGACGCACAGAACAGTTGTCCGGAAGAGTTGCAGGTGTAATTATACACAGTTTTGGGTCTGGTTTTCTGCAGCTGACGTTTGACATCAAGGTTCTCGAGACGAGTTTCTTCAAAGCGTACACATGATTCGTGTACGACTCTTCGCCAATCAACCCGTTGATGAGCAAGCTTGTACGAAACCCTTCGTGCGAGAGTCGGACTCGCAGTAGGCCGGATTTTTTTAAATTTTTATTTCATATCAGTCACTTGTCATACAAAAAAACGTACTTTAAGTTTGTTCCTCGTTTTAAGTGTTAGCACACCGCCACGATAACGAGAATGCAAATATTATTTTGCAAAATACGTACGAGCAAAAAGTTTTCCGTGTTCCGAGTGCCAAAAGGTATGATACATCTCAAGCCTCTTAACTAAATATATATTATACCCACTGGTTTTAAAGAGTTAAATGTATTACCGGTTTTTAAGTACCTCCATTGGGTAATTTGCCTGCATTTGCTCAGTTGAGCGCTACTATCTGCGCTGTGGGTCAAGGGTTCGACTCCTGGGTAGGACAAAAACATTTATGCGAACAGATGTGTGGCGTTTCTGAAAGTAATTTTTGGATGACAGAAAGTAGCCAATGAGAGCCGATAGTTCTGACAGCTGGAAATTACGAGAGGGAATTCCCCGGGGCTGTCAGGTAGAAAGAAGGAACCATATTCTTCTTCTTCTTATATTTATGGCCTCCGTGGTGAACTTATCCACGATTTGCCAGTGTCGAGTCGCAAGAACTGAGCAGTGAGGCCACTCTCATTTTTTATTTCTTGCTACCAACTCCGGTGTCTAACATCTTAACATGCCCTCCGAAGCACGGAAACGCTCTAACGCTTTGTTCAATTTCTTTTGGCATGGCATGGACAAACACAGAAACACAAGACAAACACCCAAGACCCGAGACCAAACTTCATGCGCACCACTGAAATTGTGTACGGCCGGGAATCGAGCCGGGGACCGCTCGCTTCGAAGGCAGGGCTTCTCCCAACTAAGCCACGGAGCCGTTAACGCCACTAAACCCACCCAACTTGTTTTTAGTCAAAATATCTGCCTACTAAGATATCTTTAGGATCTTAGAAGCGGCATAATCAAATCCGAGAATGGGCCCCCATTTCTGAGAAGAACTGTTTTCAAATTCAGATTCAAATATATTTATTCCATTAAGATATACTTGTACACTTGGAAAAGTCAATAATTATTTAAAAAAAAATGCAAAACTAAAAAAATAACATCAAAACAAGAGTACAACACTTTGTAACAATACAGTTAAATTGTCAAGTCATCAGCAAATGCTTCGTCAAGTGAATAATAAAAAAAATCATCAGTAAATTCCATATTATTATTTTAAAATTGTTATTTTCCATACTTTGCAATGTATGGTCGGGTTTGTTAAATATATTTTTATACTCTTCCATCATGAAACACGTTTTTCGGACTTTGATCGTGCAAAAACTTCCTCTAACGTATCTCTGGCTACAACCAGATCGAGCTATACAACCGGTTGTATAGCTACAAAAATAGAGCTAGTGGCATTAAAAAAAAAAAATTGTTTATGGCAGTAACGAGCGTTGGACAACATTTATCGAGATGAAAATCTGTTTCTAGATTTGGATAAATAAAGCAGGCCGTCGAAGTGATTGTATAATTAATTAATTTTTATACAAGCAACTGGTTTAAAAATCGAAAAAACACTTTAATACTTTCAAAGTAGCAAAATACGCAATTTCGTTTGCTTCGATGATAAATATTCCAGTTATATTGATTTAACAACAAAACTATTGAACCGATTTTGATAAAAATTCTATAGGACCAATCTGAAAGCATATCCTTTTAAATAAATAAAGAATATTCCAAATTAAAGTAGCTTATTTTACTTATAACATAGCTTATAACATCAGCTATCTGCCAGTGAAAGTCCCATCAAAATCGGCGCAGCCGTTTCGGAGATTATCCGGCACAAACAGACAGACAAATAGAAAAAAAAATTATGCTTTTCTATTTTTAATGCCGTATAATATACTTTCAAATGCGTTTAATAAAAAGCTGTTATTATGCCATTACAGACAAACACTTCTATTTTATTTATTTATCTATCCAATGTTCTTTACTGATCATCGAAGTTAAACAACTTTCGGCAGGGTCAGAAACTGGATGGATGACAATTTAGTGGCATTTGAACTGAGCGCTTCTGTGCTACGAAGGGCGCGTTAAGATGTCGGTCCCGGCTATACTAGTCGGAGGCCTTCGGGCCATTGTAATTGTCCAAGTTCCTTACGTCACCCAATTAACGCTAATGTAAGAAACGTGTTTTATCTTAAGCAGCATTCTCAACGATAACTACAGATAGAGGTCTCAAGACAGTTTAAACAAAACATGTTTTGTTGTTTCTCGATTTCTTCGCCTATTGTGGCTATTGCCTATCGTTGATGATACGACTTTTTCATTTCATAGAGTGTTATCTGTGGTCCCGAAGAAATGTCCTCTATATAGAATACTGCTGCGCACCGCGGGGACACCCGCGTTTTTTCGGGATCAAAAGCAGCCTTTAATCAATCCGGGATATAAACTACCCGGATACCAAATTTCATCCAAATCTGTTGAGCCGTTTGAGCGTGAAGAGGGAACAAACATACACACACATACTAGAAACTTTTGCATATACTAGCGAGCCGCTTCGGCGTCGCAAGGGTGCATGTAGATACTAATTTGGGCCAGTGTTGAATTTCTCGGCTTATCTCTACTATAATATGCATATTACTACACAATAACCTTCCTCTTGAATCACTCTATTTATTGCTGAAAACTGCATTAAAATGCGATGCGTAGTTTAAAAGATCTAAGCGTACTAACAGCGGGAGCGACTTCGTTTTATATTATCTAAGGATATATCATGTATTTGGAAAAAAGTTCTACACATTATACCTAATCTAGTATCTTATCAGTAATTTGGTTTCCGTAGAATAAGTTTTGCTTAGTTCGGGTTTAGATGTCTCTGTATAAAATATCCTTAAATTTATTTTATTTATTGTTTCATTTCAAGAATAAAATTGCAAGATGGCGGCGGTATTTCAATCGCTTATCCGCAAATTCCGCAACACAAAATGGCGATATAATCCACGATTTTTTGCAAATGACATGACAGCAAACTGAAAAACCAGGTAAACCAGAACACAATATTCTGTTGTAATTAATTTATAAACTGGTTTCTGTCTTCTTATGATTAATCTGTTCCCCTCGCTCTACGCGTATTTTTGTAGAATTATACGCTCAAATCGAAGGCAAAATAATCCAATAGTAAAAAGCCAAAGGTCATTTTCATTAGCTAGGTATACCTACAATTTTGGAGTCATATACCGAGATTTTAGTTAGATCTTCGTTTTTATTTCAATTCAAATTTAAGGCAAAGATGCATAACAGGATCCTTTAAAAACTCAGGACTATGCTTATTATCCAGGACAGCCCAGGACACCCCAAAAGCAGGACATGTCCTGGGAAAACAGGACGGTTGGCAACCCTAGTATAGGTAAATGTTATTTATGTATTAAGTATTTATGTATCCTGTTAAGGATCTTTGTTTTGTGGGGTCCAGTTACTCGCGTCCGTAGGTGTGTACCCCTTGAAATCTTATATTGAGTGGCATTACTGTTGTTATGGGCGCGGGTCACTTACCACCAGATGGGCCCTCGGCTCGTTCCGTCACATTATCACAAAATAATATATATATTAATCTATATATATAATATGATACGTATACGGAACGGAAAGCTCAAAATAAATACGACAAAATGTCATACAAAAGTAGTTAAACAAGACCGAGCGACCACAACTGATTAAAGTTAAACGTTTTTTAAGTAGACAACTGATAAAGTAACACAATTAAAATTCTAGACAGACATATAGAGACACGGTTTTCCCCGAAGTAACGACTCAGTACCGAACACACGGGATATGAATTATAACATTGCAACATGCCAATGGATCTTTTATGTCAAAGTCAATGTCAAAATACTTTATATCCACATATTCTTATGTACTCTCGCCCCAGCAATTTACGAATCCATCAGCTAAAGACACTGGCAGAATTTGTGTGGCTAAGGACACAAAAAGCCATATAGAACAAGAAGAATTCTAGAATACCTTGGAAACTTCGCATTGTTCTAAATAAATAAGTATCGTTCCATTTGATTAATTATACGTAGACATATGGAACATTTTATTGTTTTGAACAGGATCATGGTCGCGAAAATGCACGATAAGAACGCATTCGGAGTTACTTTTCAACTTTATATTTATTGGTATGTAATTTTTACTCCCAAAAAACTCCCATATTAAGATGTTTCATATAAATAATGTTACTAACATAATGCATTCAGAATGTCCGAAAGATAGACAAATGAAATTAACTGGATCTAGGCATGTCAATAAATAACATGTTTTTTTTTTAATTCAGGTTATTATAATGAGGTTTTATTTCGTTTCTCATTAAAAAAAAGTGTTTTTTTCATTCATTCAATAAATATGTTAAACAATTTATGAACGAATTAGCCATTTCATAGAAAAGAACATTACCTATCAGAAAATTAAGCTAATTATGTAAGATCTCTGTAACTTTATAATAGCTAACGAAAATCGCAAAAATTTCCGAGTCATCGGCCATAGTGCTTTCACTGGTGTGAGAATTGTGTATTGAGTATTGTGAGAATGTAAACTTGCCACGTGCGAAGCTCCTTGTGCTTCTTTTTCGTCTATTTACGAAAGCTAAGCTATTTCATAAGCATTTGTGATCCCATAGTACGAACGACAGAATCATCAATGGGTCATTATACCTGGTCACAAAGTTATTCCGAGACAAATAGGTACTACACCAACAAAATAACAAAGATATCCCAGCAATTAAATACCACGCACTCAAAACGGTCAAAGAAAACACTGCGAAGAAACCGGTACGCCCTAGAAAAAGTTCGAAGTTGACGTCTACGAATCCGGTTTGGGCCGCCGTGGTAGATTGAAGCATACACTGTCAACTGTCACATGTTGACAGAAGACCCGGCAGTGGGGAAAAGCTACATCCGGTGATGATGATGGGAGACATTAAATTCAATTGAAGCCAAATCAGAATGTTTCTTGCAACTTTGAAGACATATATATCTAAAGATTCGTTTAGTAAATTAATAGTCTATATTTTTTTATGATAATAATACTAATTCGAAAGGAATTGAATTTATTGTTACAAGCGCGATCGAATGCGGCCCCCGGGATGGTCCAAGCCATTTTGCACATCAATTCCGGGTGAGGGCGAATGATATTCAAAGCAGTCAACACAATTAATATT
This sequence comes from Aplocera efformata, assembly GCA_921293045.1. Taxonomy (NCBI): domain Eukaryota; kingdom Metazoa; phylum Arthropoda; class Insecta; order Lepidoptera; family Geometridae; genus Aplocera; species Aplocera efformata. Next base: position 4,406,809 of record OV121067.1, on the reverse strand, counting down.
CAAACAATGTACTTACACCACTTTCTAAGAAATGCGCTGGATAGTTTAGCGCACAGCTTGTCCCGACCCTGCATCTTGACGTGTCAGAATTTTCCAAAAAGAATAAACACAAATTTAACACCAATATACCATCACTTTCACTGCACGGATCACTCAAAGCTAATTAAAAGCTTTTATGCATGGCGTGGCGTCTTGCCTGTGCCGTGGTCCGTCACCGACTGACTGACGTGTCGCGGAGACCTCGCTCGAGATGCGCGCGCGCAGGTCCTGAGGACAAAAGGAAAACTTTAATTGCTTGTTTTTCCTTGAGACTGTGAACTTACGAACGGGCATTGAATTTCTCAACCTTTTAACCACAGAATGAATAATGTATTGTAGAAAAATATAGTGAGGTCAAAACGCTTTGAACTTTTGAAAGGGCACACGTGTTGTATTATTACAAAAATCTTAATTTTTTTAATAAATCTTGAAGTTCAAAATGCATATAGGGAATAAGGAAAGCAGGAAGGTTAAAGAATGCTTTTTGAACTTTTGAAAAAGCAAAGAGTAAATATCACAAACATCTCCGACTGGCTACATTAACCTCACAGCTGAGTTAGTAGTAGCTCTGCCTCCTGCGCTGAAGGTTGCGGGTTCGATTCACACAGGACAAGCATTCGTGTGACGAACATAAATGTTTGTTCTGTGTCTAAAAGTACTAAGTGTCAGTTTTCTAGTTCCCATATTACAAGCTATGCTTAGTTTGGGGCTAGATGGCGCTGTGTGAAATGTTGATAATTATTTATATATACATTTATTACTGCTAAAATCATCCTAGTACTAATATTATAAATGCGAAAGTTTGTCTGTATGTTAATTACTCCTTCACGCACCAACGGCAGAACAGATTTGGATGAAATTTGTAATGTAAGTAGCTCATGTGTCTTTGTTTGACACATACTAATTTTTATGCCGATTTGAACCAGCGACCTTCAGATTGAAAGTCGGCGTCTATGCCCCTGGGCCACCACGCTCTCGGAATAAATATATAAAGGTATATACAAGAATTGATCGTTTAAAGTAATAACATATCTCTAGCGTATTAATTTGCTGATAAAAATATTTCTTTGTATCAGTCATCGGTAAAATAATCATTGCCTTAATGTCGAATACAATAATGGCCGCTTAACTATTAATTCTTAATTAATAACGACATTGACAGGTACACTAGGACAGCAAGTTTAATTAGCTTTAGCGCAAACCTCTGTTTCTTAGTAGCGATTAGCCGTGATATTATTTGGCTGTTATCACTACATAGTTTAAAACAAAATCGCTTTCTCTGTCCCTATATCCCTATGTATGCTTAAATCTTTAAAACTACTCAACGGATTTTGATGCGGATTTTTTAATTGATAGAGTGATTCAAGAGGAAGGTTTATATGTATAATACACTAGCAACTCGCCCCGGTTTCGCACGGGTAGTTTCTGATACGACACTGATGCTTTACTAACCGTGCGAAGCCGGGGCGGGTCGCTGTTTATAGCTAAACAAAACTACAAATTTATGTCTAAGCGCAAAACTCGAGGATAATAGACCAATTTGGAATAAATTATTATTTCAAATATTCCAATATTCTTATGAAGATAAAAATTTCTGAGAAAATAAATTAACTGCGAGTAGCAAAGAGGAACGTAGCTAGTCCTACTACTATTATAAAGGCGAAAGTTTGTAAGTATGGATGTATGGATGTTTGTTACTCTTTCACGTAAAAACTACTGAATGGATTTGAATGAAACTTTACCACAATATAGCTTATACATCAGAATAACATATAGGCTACAATTGTTGAGGTTTCTATAAAATCTATATACAATATATAAAAAAAAGTCGTGTTTGTTACAACACTTATAACTCGAGAACGGCTGGACCGATTGCCATGGTTTTTGATTTGTTGGATTTGTTTCCGTCCCGAATAGCAGAATAACTATTAAAACATTGGAAAATTAACAAAAAAAATAAAATCTATTTATCCCCGTATTCTCCACGGGAACGGGAACTATGCGGGTGAAACCGCGGGGCGCAGCTAGTATCTAAATAAAAATCAATTGCAGTGTGTTAGTCCCGCAAAGACTCGAAATGGCTCGTTCGATTTGGCATATTTCTATTTCGTTGTGTTCTAATTTGCCATGAGAAGGTTCGAATATATAATATTTTTTTTGATAATTTACGAATTAAATTGGGGAAAACTGATTTCACTCCCATCCATTATGTTTTTCGTATTTTTATCGCTACGGCGTTTGACATATATCATTGTCAAGTTTTTAATCAAAACAGGATATAACTAAAAAGATTAAAAAACGGTACCTTACTACCTTAGGGGGTGGCTTGAATGGTTGCCCCCTATTATAGATAGTAAAGAAATAACTTATGATAAACATTTTTACACTCATCCCCTTGCACTATGATTCCCGTAACAGTCAAGACCCGAGAACAAACACACAAAGCGTGTCACGGACGTGGTTCGAACCCGGGACCATTAGCTTCGAAGGCAGGCCAAATAAGTCTAGATTAATGTAAAAATTACTTCATAAAATATAGATCTTTAAAAGTAGGCTCAGGGAGAGACCTTTTGGGTACGTATCCCTAAACTTTTAATTTATAGGTGCCACTGAACATCAAACGTGCGACCTTCGGCTAGCCAGGGGTCACGCGAACGTCCTCACATGACTAGGAAATTACATATTAAAATTATTATAAACAGATTATATCAATTAGAGGCCCAAGACAGACAGGCGAGCGCTTCGCTTGCAGCTTCTACGCTGCTACGCTTTTAATTCGCCATGTCACGTGATACGCTGCTGTCATGGCGAACTAAAAGTATGGTTATGAATTAAAAATTTCATGCCCAAATGTCACATCTAAAGGTGAAAAACAGGGGACTAAATTATTGATTTAGTTGGATAGATTTTTTGATCAGACGCTTATGTGATAAAAAAACGTGATTATGAAAATCACAACACATAACCACACTAATATTATAAAGGCGAAAGTTTGTATGTGTGCGTATGTTTGTTCTCTTCACGCTCAAACGGCTCAACGGATTTGGATGAAATTTGGTACCAGGATAGCTTATATCCTGGATTAACACATAGGCTACTTTTGATCCCGGAAAACGCGGGTAAAACCGCGTGGTGCAGCTAGTAATTAAATATAACATATCTACCCTGGACCCTTAATCACGTAGCGAGAGTCCGGAATAAAAATCGCGCATGGCTAGCGTGTTACGTAGCACCCAGCTCAGTACGCTAAGCGAAGCGCAGCAAGAGACGAAGCTGGTAGCCGCGTGGTATCGACCTCAATGATTCGCAAACATAAGTCTTAGAAATCCTTGACATTTGAAACTAGTTACGTGCATTATGAATACTGTGTTTTAGTAAACCGTATACATAAACGGTAAGATTAAATTCATTGTATAATAGCTGCAAATACAACTGTACGTTGGTTGGTCCAGCTAGCGTCTGCACTATACTCATAAGTCATAAGTATTTATTGGTAAAGAACATTTACAGGTCAATTTATACATATTGTATACAAAAATTAAAAATAAAAATTTGGTAAATAGTCCATAAAATCAAAAATAAATGTCAATATCTACACTAATATTATAAAGAGGAAAGATTTGTACCTATTTTTGTATGTTTCTATGTTTGTAATGAATAGGCTCAAAAAGTAATGGGCCGATTTAAAAAATTCTTTCACCAATAGAATGCTACATTCTTCCAATTTGACACAGGCTACATTTCATTTTGAAAAGAATTAGGGATCCTTGGTAAAATTTGAACAATGTAACCGAAGGTGTAGAAAAATGAGTCTTAAAATGTCTTTCGTCGAATGCGCTGCCGAAACTATTAGCGATAGAACAAAATAATGTACAACAATATTGAAGAACGTCATAATGTCTACAAAAAACTCCGCGGTAGCATATGTCCAACTATTGTATTTAGTTATGTCACTACCCCGTGCGAAGCCGCGACGGGCTGCTAGTACAATATAAAGTAAAAAAAGTACTCCTTTAATTATTGTAATTTAAAAATTAAACTTTCAATTTCGACTATCAAATACTTTTTTTGACATATTTCACACAGCGCCATCTAGCCCCAAACTAAGCATAGCTTGTAATATGGGAACTAGATAACTGATAGAATACATATAGTACTTTTTTTGTAAATACATTCATTATAATACATATTAACACCCAGACACAGAACAAACATTTCTGTTCGCACACAAATGCTTGTTCACACCTATATAGTAGAAATCCTATTAATAGAAATAGGGACCCGTTTTACCCTTTGGGTAAGGAACCCTAAAAAAGACCGCCCACCCAGGTACTCCTATGTCAAATGTCAAATTAATTAGCTTCTAGCTTAGGGCCGTCTTTAACCTACTACAGACGTACATACACTAAGAGCATATAGTTGGCAATTTTTTTTAACTGACATTATATTTAAAAGCAATAAAAGAAACATAATGCTATTATTTGACGGCTTACTACCGTGGCTTAGTTGGTAGTAGCTCTGCTTTCGAAGCGAGGGGTCCCGGGTTCGATTCCCTGCCGGGCACACTTTGTGTGGTGAGCATGAAGTTTGTTCTCTCTTGGGTGTTTGTCTTGTGTTTCTGTGTTTGTCCATGCCACCTGCCACACAGGGAATCCTAGTGCAGAGGTATGAGTGTGTTAACGTTTATTTACTTTGTTTAAAGATAGAAACGTATCGTAAATCACACTGGAATTCAATTATTTTGCCATTAAATATTGTAGGTACTAATAATAAATTGAAGATCATCACTACATAGTATAAGACAAAGTCGCTTTCTCTGTCCCTATATCCCTATGTATGCTTAAATATTTAAAACTACGCAACGGATTTTGATGCGGTTTTTTTTAATAGATAGAGTGATTCAACAGGAAGGTTTATATGTATAATACACTAGCAAATCACCCCTGCTTCGCACGGATAGTTTCTGATACGACACTGATGCTTTAATAACCGTGCGAAGCCGGGGCGGGTCGCTAGTGAACTATAAAAAAATATATATTGAGTATAATTTTAAAATCTTCGCATCCACCGTCCGTTCCATTCCACGCGGAATGTAAGGAACGCCTGGTAGATGCGAAGAGTGATTTTTTTTAAAGCATTCCGGGGCCCTTATGTCCTCGACCCTAAAAAAGAGGGGCCTGTTCAGTGGCGGATTTACAAATTTTCAAGGCTGAATAGTTTTTGCCGCCCTTGCCTCAACAATTGTCATAATACATTATTTTTACAATGAAACAATTTCGTTGAAATTGCACGTAAAATAATTTTTCGGTATATTTTTGAGCTGATCGAAGCTCAATCATGTTTGGAAGATGGAAGTTTGCTACTCTCGGAATGTGCAATGACAAGTGAGACAGAAAAGTCATCGACAAAATCTGTAAGACATCAGAAAACCGTCGTAGAAAAATCTTTTTGATTTCTGAGGTAAAAAAACAAAAAAAAAATCGTTCCCCAAATTTGCCGCCCCCAAAATCTGCCGCCCTAGGCTCGAGCCTACTCAGCCTGCTGGTAAATCTGCCACTGGGCCTGCTTCTTTAGTTTGTTTATGAATTCGGCTGGTGTATTGAAAATTAGCCAATTAATAATGAGATCATAAATCATGTTGATTTTATTTACCTTTATATAATTTTTTTTAATTAATTATGGTACCTACATAAACTGGATATGAATATACGAATATATGAATCGCTAAAAACTGTTAAAAAAGTTTTTATTATCTATGTTTTAACGTTCGAAGCACATAAAGTGCTTCCGCAAGAATTGATTTTTATTATATTGTTTTTAAGATAATATAATATGAATTAATTATTTTTTGATTTACACATCACATAATATATATTTTTTTTATAGTTTACGATTTTCAATAAACATTATAGGTAATTGTTTTGACAATAGAGGAAGATTTGTTTTTTCGTCCACGTGGAATTTTACTTTGTTTTTTGCGCGGATCTATATATTTTTTTTTTATGTAAACGTAGCCTATGTTACTCCTTATTACATCAGCTATCAGCATCAGCTATATATATATAAGTCCTTTCAAAATCATTACAGCCGTTTCGGACAGCAGAAACAAACAGACAGACAAAGAAAAAGCAAAAAAAAAATGTTTTATGTACCGTGTATACTTTCAATTGCATTTAATAAAAACCTGTTATTGGACATTATAATCTCTAGTAATTAAATAAAATAGATATTTATTATAATAGCAGTTTATTTCGGTACTAATCAGAACAATGTTATTACAAAAGGAAAGATACACAGACATGGCAAAACGGAAGTAAACTTAGCTAGCAACCCCTGGTGACGCAAGAGTGAAACTATTGAATTTGTTCCATATCCTACAACAATATTTTTAGCATAATGTGAAGTTATGTTCCAAAAACGATAATTAATGTTTAGCATTTTAACACAATCAGACACTTCAATTTTATCTATTTGTACACGTCGCGTGGTAGACATTTTCTTCTCGTATAAGTTTATAATGTACCAGGAAGGAAGATATGGACTGCAGATAATTTAATTTCACCTTTTACATACCAGTTTTGCGAAAGGAAAAAGTCGCCAATAGCCTTGAGCATGCAAAAATCCGCGGAAGCTTGTATAAGGAAATCTTACTTACACTTTTACCTCAAGAGAACAAAGGAGACTTCATTGTCCGTTTGCCAGGACCCCTATTCTCAGGAACCCGTGGTGGTATCAAGATGAAATTAATATCAAATTGCTAGGGCTTGCAATCCCTAGGAGCATTGGACAAATCTAAGTTAACGCAGCTTAGATCCGGACACATTCCACTCAATAGTTTTGGTTTTCTAATGGGAAAAACGAGTACACCAAACTGCAGCGAATGCAACGTAGTTGAAGATGTTTATCATATTGTAGTGGAATGTGTCCGAAACAATACAGAAAGAATAGCGTTTAAGAGTTTGTATGATATAAATCTTTCTGTTATTGGTGTATGTAACAATATTTTGGCATTCCCTCGATCAGAAGAAGCCAGAATGTTAGTCAAAATTGTTAAACTAGGAATAAGACGAAGGAGTTGATATTTTGTTATGTGCTTTTTGAGGGTGACATAGTCATTTTGATTAAACCCTCTATAAAGCAATAAAGAAATTAAAAAAAAAAGTCAACGCAATCAAAAGATACAGCCGATAATGAACTCAAACTCATGTATACATCTCAAGTATCGTTTGACGGCTCCGTGGCTTAGTTGCTAGTAGCCTTGCCTTGATATATCAGTTTTCATGTTTTAGATAGTCTTACTATGTTCTTCGAAATTTAGTAATGAAATTACCAAAAATTTATAATAAGATAATAAATAACTAATTAACGAACACTTAAGTAATCAATTAATGGACAATGATTCAATGAGAAAGTATTTTAATCAAAGAGCACTAATTAGACTCTTACGAAAGGTGTTGGGCATGACTTTTTATAAAAGGAGGAGATTAGTAATTGTTTAAAATGTTTATATTTTTTTACTAGGTACCTACATTAAAAATATATAAACATTTTAAACGTATGTATATTCTAAGCGAAGCTCGGTCTCCCAGGTACTTTTGCTTAAAACATGTATTTGATTAAAAAAATGAAAAAGACAGAGATCTGATAAAAAACATTAAAAAAAAATTTAAAGTTCGTTGGAAAGAAAAAAGGTTTTCGCGCCAAAATAAATATTAAATCGATCGGGACGAGTCAACAACTACTTAACTCATAAATTTTATTATTGGCCCAGGGGTATAGACGGCGACTTTCAATCTGAAGGTCGCTGGTTCGAACCTACAAGTGCACCAATAAGTTTTGTTCACTTGAAAAATTTATGTGCGCAATACCACGTTCTCGAAACGGTGACGGAACACATCGTGAGGAAACCGGCATGTCTTATTACCCTAAATTTGAAGCCATGTGACATCTACCAATCCGGATTGGGCTCCCGTGAGATCAAAGCCTATTTATTCACTGTCAATTATCGAGAGTAGGCCGGCGTCTGCAGTGGGAACATTAGAGGCTGGTACGGTTATTATCCCGGCCGGCTCTGTCTCCTTTCGCCTCAGTTACCACGTTGATCTTTCGGTTAGGTGATGACAAATTGTAGAATCTATTCACGTGTTTGTCAAATTCTGTGTGGCAAGTTGTTGACCGAAGGTGAATGTAATCAAGGACCTTTACAAATGACAATACTTATACTGGTCGCTTTGTTCTTTCAAAGTATCAAGTACAAACATTTTTCGTAAAAGAAACTTACATTGCGTGTTTTTATACATTCGCCCCGAAATAAGAAATTATAAACCATGGTATATTAAGTAGAATTAATAATATTATTTTCTACGATAAAACACAGGTGAATAATCACATTATGTGAAAAGTATTCACATAACTTACTTCGGTTGGTCTTCCTACAGGAACCGTACATTTTTCCGGGATAAAAGTATCCTATGTGCTATTCCAGACTATAATCTATCTCTGTGCTAAATTTCATCCAGGTCCGTTCAGCCGTTCTGGCGTGATTGAGTAACAAACATCCATCCATATATCCAAACATTCGCGTTTATAATATTAGTAGGATTTATCTAGTTCCCATAGTGCTTAGTTTGGGGCTAGATGGCGCTGTGTGAAATATCCATGAATGCACCAATATATGGTGGAAACCGTTGGAGCAACAAGTATCAACTGAGACGCTACAATGGTAAACATTTTGTTACGAGTAATTTTACCGGCACCTGTAAAATTACTCGTAACAGAGGATATTATAATATCTGTGCAGCAAGACCTTGGTAATAACGCCGGATTACAAATGTGGTAAGTGTAATTCCTCCAATAGCGGAAGAATAATCAATAATAGCGAGTCATAATTGAGGTGTTTCGACACACTTATTTCCTGCGTGCCAAGGTCGACTTTCCTGTGTTCCACAACGATGCGTCGGCTTAGAAATATAAATTATTACTTAAGAAAATTTGTCAGCAAAATTAACAAACAATAATATACTAGAAGAAATACATTTTGTGCCCAATGTACAATATTTTTTTAGTGGTCTAAAACCATCCTCGCATGCCTTTCTAATGAAATCGGTTTGGGGCACATCGGTTGGATGGTTTCAGTCTTTAACGGACATAGGTAGATGTGGGTGCCGGGGAAATCACATGCGCATGAGACGTATCACCCGTCTCGGGTGATGGATGCAGCAGGATATACGCGACTCAGTGTAAGATCCAAATCTTATATTGAGTCGCATTACTGTTGTCATGGGCGGGGGTTGCCACCAGGTGGGCCCTCAGCTCGTTCCATCACTTACTCGCATAAATAAAACAAAATATCAATATATTTTGTTTTATTGTGAATGATTAATTTCTCCTACAGTCCATCAAAATGTGACATACATCTTCAATCACTAAGCGTTCTATTTAATACTTTTAAAACTACTTTTGTTCTGTCCTTAACCGGTACATATATGTCTTTCAAGCCAAAAACTCGGTGTTCCACGCCGAATTGAATCAGCGACCTTCGCATTGAAAGTCCGCATACCACAGCCACCACGCTTTCTGCTTACTCTATCGGAAAGCGCACGACCGACGCCTCGCCACTAACAATGCAATTTGTAAGTTTGTCCGTCTGTCTGAACGGAATTGGGGCACAAAGTGCGTGTCAAACATTATTTAAAGGGTTTTGCATGAAATAGTATATATTATATATAGTTTTTTTTTTTACAATGATCTCAAAACGGTGACGGAAAACATCGTGAGGAAACCTGAATGTCTTAGAACTAAAAATTCGACGACATGTGACATCTACAAATTCGGATAGATCAGAGCCCGTTCACTCTCAATTATCGAGAGCAGGCCGGTGTTCCTGCAGTGGGAACATTAGAGGCTGGTACTGAGCATTTTATATTCAATTCACGCAGTACCATACAGCCCGAACCAAGCACATCTTGTACTATGGGAACTAGATGGAATACTTTTATAGACAATTTTTCGTTAATACAACTTGGGACTTGGGTTTTTTCATACTTCGGTCGGGGAGGACCTAAATCGTATTGCTGTTATCATGGGTGGATGTAACCACTTAACATCAGATTAACTTTAGATTGTCTCGGTTTTTAAAATAAAAAAATAAAGAATCTTTGCTTTCGGAACCCCATAAATAACACATTGTTTGCGTAAGGTACTCTAATGCTAATCATGAGACGAGGTATCGACAGCGGTCTCGCTCTAACAATCGCGTTCTAAATTCAAATGCGTGTGCGCTATTGGTCCAGTTGCGTTGGAGTTCCGTGGACATGCGGGGAATCCCTTCGAAGTATCTTTTTCGGTCAACTCCTCGAATTGAACTGCTTGTGGCGTAGCTTGCTTACCTGTTACAGATCACCTAAGTTAAGCAACTCTCGGCCCGGTCAGAAGATGGACGGGAGACCATCTAGTGGCATGTGAACAATCAAATTTCATCCAAATCCGTTCAGCTGTTCTGCCGTGATTGAGTAACAAACATCCATACTTACAAACATTCGCGTTTATATTAGTAGGATTAAACTATTCACACGCCATGTTTGGGTGTTGATGGGGCATGGAACTCATAAATCTGACACCCACGACCCGGGGAATCCTGCTGTGGGTGTCACAGCTTCCTATTATTGTTATTTCAAAAGTCATTTGCCTCTAAAACTGTAAAAATAGTAGGTATTGAAGTGAGGTCAACGCAGCGTCATGGAGTAAATCTAGATATTTGCATAAACTTTTAAAGACCGATATGTACGCTTACCTATTTAAGGTAATCCCCAGCGAAATACAATAACTATCAATGAATATATTAAATACCATTCAAAGTCAAAGTCAAACTCATTTATTCCTTTAGATCTCAAGTATCATTTGGACACGTCAAATTTTACACATGCATGTACACATATTCGTGAGCATATAACGTGTCACAGGAACTTTATCAAACGTAAACTTTTTTATAAGCTTACTGTAAAATTTGCTTTCCTGTGCCTTTTTTCTTCGCCCGTTGTATACTAAGGGCGAGAAACGAGGGACGAAAGAAGTAGGTTTTATTTAAAAAAAGTCACTTGTTATGGTTTACTCAAACTCATTTATTCCTTTAGATCTCAAGTATCATTTGGACACGTCAAATTTTACACACACAAGTAAACATATTCGTGAGCATGTAACGTGTCACAGGAGCTCCTTAGGCACTTTACATGCACACAGATAGTCGTAGTTTAGTCGTAGTCTAGTCTTATTTGTTAAGATTGTCTGTTAAAACCCTAAAACCTAGGTCATCTAAAACAATGCATGCAGGTCATTAACCTATGAGACAAGCTTAGACATCTTGAAACTTCACCACTATTCACTGCAAATTAGCTTTTTTATGTTAATTACCTAATGTTATGTGGTTACCGCCACCCATAAACCACAAAAATATGACTCAGGTTGTAAATTAAGTCTACAAGCCATACAAAATAAATACACTATTAGCATAAGGTTTTGTTCCAGTATTTTGATTTAACAACCAAACTATTGAACCGATTTTGTTAAAAATTCTATGGGACAAAATGAAAGGATATCCTTTCAAATAAAAAAATGACGCAGATCTGAAAACTGGAAACTAAAACTCATTTATTCCTTTAGATCTCAACTACCATTTGGATAACTATCAAGTTTTATTGTGGTAAAACTACAATCAAAATGATTACTATCCTTTGGAAGTCAGTTGGAGAGTCACTCCACCGGCCAATGCCTTCCATTGACAGTCAAACACACTCTTTTTTCAATGTCTGCAAACAATTCGACAATGCTCTGACGTTTGAACTGACAGACAATACGCGACCCTTGCTCCTGCAATTTTGAAATCAATGGCATACGCTTGGCACTGAATATTTCAGGTGTGACGCAGACTATTATCTCAGGGCTCCGAACCCAAAGGCTAGCGGATCACTATGACTACATATATCACTTATTATGTGCACGCAAATGTCTTTCACGCATTTTTCTTTTCACCCATTTAAGTTGCGTTTTTACATGAAAAACAATTATAGAGCTAAACTTATGCAAAACACTATCTAAACACAAAATTTCATCTAAAATGTTAAAGCCGTTTCCGAGATACGCGAAATAAATAAATATACAAGAATGGTACAGAAACAGTAGGTATGCGAGATTTTCACATAGCGGGAACGTGACGGAACGAGCTGAGGGCCCACCTGATGGTAAGTGGTGACCCTCGCCCATGACAACAGTAATGCGCGCGACTCAGTATGAGATCCAAATATTTACTGAGTCGCATTCATCCTGCTGCGTCCATCACCCGAGACGGGGATGATACGTCTCATGCGCATGTGATTTCACCGGCAGCCACACGCTTCCACCGGAACACAGCAATGCAACCACTACTGCTTGGCGGCAGATTCCAGATGTGGTGGCAGTACCTCTCCGGACGAACTTGGCACATTCTACTGCTACTTTTGGTTGCTCCTTTAGCACCACCCAGGGGGTACGTGTAGGGAAACAAAGGGTACACACCTACGGACGCGAGCAACTGGACCATTGTTTCTAGTGTTGATACTTGATTTATAAATGAACAGTGGAATCCGAGGTGTCCAAAACTTCAAATTGCAGGACAACACATGGTTACAATAAGCAATACTAATTGATTGTGGTAAAAATGGAGCAGTGAAAGCATGGCGGATGGCAAGACCTCTGTTTGGCTGTGGCCTGGATCATGGACTGACAGCGGTGGTGAATTACCGTGCCGTAGCCGTGAATATAAAAAAATATTCATGGAAATCAATTCACAATTGGCAAAGTTATCACTTTTTCGGCTCCGTAGCTCAGTGTAATTTGTTCGCAGGTCATGGGCGTGTCTGAGTTTCTGTTTGTCCATGCCACCTGCGACAAGGAATCCTAGTACAAGGGTATGAGTGTTAACGTTAACATACCTACTTTTGTTTTCAAAATCTTCATATTAAAGACTTCAACGCGCTCTCATCCTAGTTATAAGTATTACTAACTGCGTCCCGCGGTGTTACCCGCGGTTTGCCGAGATAAAAAGTAGCTTATATGTTAATCCAGAACATAAGCGATCCTGGTACCTAATTTCAACCAAATCCGTTGAGCCGTTTGAGCGTGAAGGTGGTACAAACATACACAAACACAAATACAAACTTGCGCCTTATAATATACTAGCAACCCGCCCCGGCTTCGTACGAAGGCTCGGCTTTTCTCCACAATAATATGCATGTATACTACATATAAACCTTCCTCTTGAATCACTCTATCTATTACTGAAAACTGTATTAAAATACGTTGCGTAGTTTAAAAGATCTTAGCGTACAAACAGCGGGAGCGACTTTGTGTAGTTTTGACTTAGTAAGATTTTGTTATTCTTTCTGTGGGTATTTCCACGTATTTACAGCACATCCCAAACGTCAATGAAAACATTAAGGGTTCATTACGCAAAACAATATAGCATGGAAATGGTAACCGCGTGTGCTGACTTCTTGCACCGAACCCGCTCTTCGGTAATCGGCCTGCCATCCGCATTACATAATAATCATTGTACTCACCATCCTATTAACAAAATGTACATAATACAACATATGGGACTATGGTAGGTACTAAATAAATAAATTATTGCATTTCATACAGTTCCTTCTACCTCCAAACTACGCATAGATAACTGATAAAATCCTTAGTTTTATAGTATTTTTTTGTAAATCTAATACATATTAATACCCAGACACAGAATAAATATTAATGTTTTCATAAATCCTTGTCCTGAATCGAACCCACAACAGAGCTACTAGCAAATGAACTCCTAGCTAAATAGCAATAAAGAAATTTGACAATTCAATACAGACGCAACATGTACCCAAATACCAAAATAAAAAAACACATTCACTCGTACAACCCGTAACTTTTGATAAATAATATATTATTATTAAAACATCTCGAAGTGTTTACTAAATATGTCTGTCTGTATGCAAACGTCCGTGATTCATCTGCGGTTCCGCATTGTGCCGCTCATATCAAATAATTATTATTGAACAATACATTACTCATAACATTTACTATGGATTTTATGACTAATGAGATAAATATTCAAGGGACAGGGGACGAAGCGAAAACTTCGATTACAAGCCAAACGAACAATTTATATTTTTCAACTGGCAAGAATATGTCAAGGTATGTCAAATCCACTGTACTATGGCGGGGTTTTTTTTTATGTCAAAATGTGACGGAACGAGCTCAGGGCCCACCTGGTGGTAAGTGGCGACTCCCGCCCATAACAACAGTAATGCGACTCAATATAAGATTTGGGTCTTACACTGAGTCTCATTCATCCTGTGCTGCGTCATCTACCGGACCACAATAATGCGAGCACTATTGCTTGGCGGCAGATTTCAGGTGTGGTGGCAGTACCTCTTCGGACGAACTCGGCACAAGTTCTACTGGGTTTCTTACTCGTCGACCCATGGAGGGTCGGAACAAGCACTAAACTTAGTATGTAATAAGAAGGCATGATATTGTAGGTACATAATTATTTTGAAAAATTGACGTTTCCAAGTGATATGTAAAAGAACTCAAACTAAGTATTTTGACTTTGACATTAGATCCGCCTCAGTTTTTTTTTTAGTAAACAAGATAACTGATATTCCACCATATTCAAATATTATTTTAAGTTGTTTGCAGAATTAGTATGACCGTAATAATACGGTAGGCATTTTTTTATAAATTGTAGTAGTTCGTAGTAGCTTTGTCAGAACCCATAACAGATCAAGGGCCCTGAATACGGCACTGAACATAGCGTGACCATATAGTCAACGCAAAACATAGTAATTATGAGCATAATTAGTGCAGAAAAAATGTAACACTCTTGAGAAAACATCTGAATAATCATCAGAAAACTATAATTGACGTCCTATAACTATATGATTTAATAATATCAAATAAAGTAGGTACTTTCAACATCCATATTATGAAATTCCAATTTCTATAGGACCAACTTCCTATTAAATTTTAAAACCCCTCCTTTTTGAACCCAGTTATTTCCACTGTAATCCACTTTCCATTGACATTCAAAATGCTAAGCGGTCCTTTTGAAATTAAACTCAAAAAGTGGTTGGAATCAAAGGTTATATATATATTGTTCACAAAAAGAGTTTTTTACTGATACTTTTTGTTAATTTTGCTTGGTAAATAATGTTTATCATCTATTTATTATTTCTGTTTTCCTCTATAACACTAACTTGTTTTTTTGTTTTATTTTATACATGACTATTATTGTATAGCCGAAATGGGCAGACTGTTGTTCTACCATTATTTGTGCTCATCATTGAACACTTACTGACTTTTGATGTACAATTTATAACAATAAAGAATATTTGTATTTGTTATTACAAATAAAAACAACAAGCGTTTCTCTTGCGCAATACGAAAGAGAAAATGGTTAACGCCTGAAATATCAATAATAGCAAATGGAGGAGTGACGTCAATTAAAAATTGCTAAGTGTAAATAAAGAGTTAAATATCTATAATCAAATAAATAGATAGCAAATTTTTACATTATCTTATTTACAAAAAAAAAAAAGTATTTTATAGTAAACTATGCTGAAAATTGAATATAGCGCCATCTCATCAATTTTGTGGTACTTGATTGTAAATCTATTGTTACTTGACAAATTTATAATTTCAGAAAAAAAGAGCGAAGCTCTGTCGCCCAGTTACAATAATAATATTAGCTATTACTGCATCAGTAATGGCTAAATTGCGTCAGTCACCAGCCTACAAGACTCATCATAGATATTAGACCAGTTCTGTAGGTAAGTATTAACAGGAAAACAAAACATCTAATTAAATACCTACTCATACGAAAGGATAAATAAATGACTCAAGTTATATCTTAATGAGCAACGATGTCTTCTAAGATAAAAATCATTATGTTTTACGTAGAAACCGAGATAGGTAGGTAAATACGTGGCTTACTTAATTAGTACCGTACCAGCCTCTAATGTTCCCACAGCAGGGACACCGGCCTACGCTCGATAATTGAGAGTGAATGGGCTCTGATCTACCACGGGAGCCCAATCCGGATTGGTAGATGTCACATGTCGTCGAATTTTTTGATTCTAAGACATGCCGGTTACCTCACGATGTTTTCCGTCACCGTTTTGAGAACGTGGTATTGCGCACATAATTTTTTTCAAGTGAAAAAACTCATTGGTGCCTTGTGGGTTTGAACCAGCAACCTTCAGATTGAAAGTCGGCGTCTATGCCCCTGGGCCACCACGCTCTCCCAATTATAATAGTATCTATATTTTTTAAAGCATGCTTACACTCTAGAATTCTCTGTGTCGCAGATGCCATGGCCACAAACAGAAACACAAGACAAACACCCTAAACCAGAGAACAAACTCCATGCTCGCCACACAAAGTGTTTACCGGCCGGGAATCGAACCCGGGACCAGCCGGGTCGTAGGCAGGACTACTACCAACTAAATATAAATATTCTGGTGGGCTATTTTTTTATGTGAGAACATACATTAAATTAAATTTATGCATACATACTGACACCCTGACAGAACAAAAACTTATGTTAGTCACACAAAATGCTTAGTCCTGGAATATAAATTAGAATACGGGTTTACAAATCAGGCAGATAGTCCTAAAATAAGTTCATGGCTACCTACTAACCTCCTGTCAAAACCCTTCGATCAAAACGGATATAACCTCAAACGTGATTTGACAGCTAAGCGCTGTCACGTCGCGCCCTTGCTACTCTTGCGCAACCTCCCGAGGCTGTCTACAGATGGTTAGACAAGACATCGCGGCGATGGCATGTCGCGCAGAATTTAACCGACTACAAAAAAGGTCCTCAAAGAATAATAACAGAATAACAGCGTCCACTGTTAAAGCAGTGGGCACAATGCCGAGTCGAAGACCATTTGCTGCTGCAGCACAAATCATTTATATGTATCTATTCTTCTTTTCTGACTCTGTTTTATGAAAATTTTAAACTGTTGCGTTACTTTTTGTTAAATATTGTTGTTGTTTTTGTAAAATGCTATAAGTGTACTTAAGTAAATAAAAAATGTCTATGTCTAAAGCTGTTTTTAGGGTAGTACCAAAGGGTAAAACGGGACTCTATTACTAAGACTCCGCTGTGCGTCTGACTGTTTGTCTATTCGTCAGTCTGTCTGTATCTCATGAACCGTGATAGTTAGAGAGCTGAAATTTTCACAGACGATGTATTTCTGTTGCCGCTACAACAACAAACACTTAAAACCGACACATCTATATATAAGTATCTGTAGTGTAGTCTGCTTTTGTTTTCACTTCTGTCGGCACACCCGGAGTGACACTTTTTCCCAAAAAAAAAAGTAAGAGTTAATACCGTATCAACCGCTAATGCACTTCCCACTGCAGAGACACCGGACACTCTCCCAAGCCCAATCCGGATTGGTAAATGTCATGTCACAGGTCCACGAATTTATGGTTCTAAGACATGCCGGTTTCCTCACGATGTTTTCCGTCACTGCTTCGAGAACGTGGTATTGCGCACATACATTTTTCCATGTGATCCAGCGACCTTTAGACTGAAAGTCGGCACTGTGCCCCTTCCAACACGCTCATACAATATATAAGTATTGTATCTATAATAACCCCCTTTTCGGCACAAGGCGCAAATTTTGGAAGCTGTATTGTTTTTTGTTTCTTTTTAATCTACCTTTTGTGTATTTTTTTGTCTTATTACTGAATAAATGTCTATTCTATTCTATTCTATTCTATAATCTGGTTCCACTAGTAAAAGCTATGCTTAGTTTGCGGCTAAGATACCGCTCTGTGAATATCTCAGCTCATGAATATTTTTTTATATCTATTTGCTAATATTACGTGTAATTTAACACAAGTATGGCAACATTGCAGATATTAACAAAGGCCTTGCTCTGTAAGTTTGAGGTTATAATGAGTTTGACATAATTAAGACATAAGACACACTATTTCGGTCTTGAATACTAGATGTAGACTCATAAAAGGGAAATAATTTAATAATTAAATCAAGAGGTTCACTTCTGGGGGTTCTGCTGTGGATATCTGAATCCATAATTATCACACTTATATGCGACTCTACTCCAGCGTTGATGTAAAGATGTTACAACGCTGTATATATGCAACGCTGGAGTCCTACGCATTAAAATTCCGCGATGTTCCTCCCTGGTACCTTCTGTGAGGGTCACGGGAACGGTAGAGCTTGACCTCCACGACCCTTGCAGATGGGTACAGCGCATTTTATGATCAGGTATAGATGACACTCGTGAAACGGACACTGGCAGAATTTGTGCGGCTAGAGACACAAGCCACAACGAATAATTTAAGTTATTAGCAACTTCCATCACGTTTGCGACCCGCGTTTCAATGCCATTAGGTTAAACGTATATACGCCATTTACTCGGACTGTTTTTCCATTGTAGATTAAGCTTTTCTACCATACCACAAAATTATATGATTTTTCAATCCCAGTCTCAAATGGTGAAACGACAATTATGAAGGGACTTAGCTTTATGATTTAACTATGCTCCCGCGATGTTACCCGCGGTTATCCGGGATCAAAAGTAGACTATGTGTTAATCCGGGATATAAGCTATTCTGGTACCAAATTTCATCCAAATCCGTTGAGCCGGTTGAGCGTGAAGGTGTAACAAACATACACACATACATACTATCACCTTTATTATAAAGGTGTGTTAATTCTCTGATTTAAAACATCGAAAAAACCGACTCCAATTTCATCATATCTTATTTCTTGTACATTACAATTCAGAAAAAAAAAAACGATCTAAAAAAAAATTCACAGTAAAGCAAAATATCCAATTTCGTTTACTTGGGTATCATATGTTTTTAAGTTATATTGTATATAAGTTGATTTAAAAACCAATCGATTTTGATAAAATTTTTATAGGAATAATAAGTTTTTTTTTTTCATGTCATATAATTATCATCACCTTATAATGGCTCGATATATTTGGATTAGTTTTGTTGCGTCCGTAATATTTAGGACAAGGTATGAGTAAAACATTTCTTTTGGATAATAAACTGGGAACTTCGGTAATTTGGATGGTATTTTTAGATGGGACCAACGGGGGATCCAGGGTTGGGTCATGGGAGTCATGAACCCCCCCCTGGATCCCCCCTGAATGACCCCCTACTGGCGCCAAAGCTGGATCCGCCCTTGGATGGGACCCGACCGATAAATAAATCGTTTTACCAAGAAGTCGATAAGTGATATTTGTTCAAATCATATATCTTACTTACGTAGGTCCTTAATCGTGAACACTTTGGAACAGGTAGGTATTTAGCTCATTAAGTGCACGCAACACTACTAGTACTAAGTGCACGAGGAAAACATCTAGTTAGGATGACATGCGAGGCCCAGTATATCATTAGAGCAGTACAGAAATAGATATACAAGACATTAAAAAAAATATTTTATAAATCCGTATCTTTATGTTATCTGTGGTGAATACTCATTAACCACAGATAACATAAAATACTATGACAGAAAACAAGTGATTTAAAAATCGAAATGTCCTGTCATTATTTCATTTCCCGTTCCAAAGCGTTCCGTGTAGCAACGAAAGCCCAAATTAAAGATTTCAACGCGCTTGTTTCATAGTTTCTAAAATTTACTTTATTGGCAAATGATGTTAGCTCATTCTACCAGGCGAATAAAACTAAATATTCTTTTATTTATTTTTAGTTATATAGAATCAAAATGAGTATTAATTAGGCCATATTCATTAATTAATATTTCTAAAGTATTTTAACGCACCACTCTCTTTGTAAAAGGGCAGAATGCGTAAGTGCTATATAAAACCAAAAAAACAAGGAATTACTTTATCTACATTATATCCCTGCATTATTCCTTATGATATAAGTAGTATGAACACACATTGCACAACAGAAATATCCAAGACCCAAGAACAGACTTGCTTACCCTTGAAAACCGGTCGGTGATCCAATGAATGAAATATCGGTAAAAATCATATTTTGGTAATCACTGATTACCATGATTATGATATTTTTTCCTTTTTTTATCTACATTTAGGCAATGGCAGTGTGATACATTCAACCAATGTTTGTTTTCTCGATGTTATTAGAGCTAGTCAAGTGAGTTGTGTAAGCGTTGCGTGGTATGTCGTAACCGCTTCTGTAATAGTCAAGTCTAATTCATAGTTTTTGCAACGTATTGCAAAACATTCGGGATCGTTGGATTGCAATATGGAAATGTCATCTGTTAAAGACATTATCGATATGAATACCATTTTATAACCGACACTTTATTAGGGTCGTATCTTTGTTGTCAATCAACATTAGGTAGTTCGTCTGCTCATCCCGTCAAATTAGTCACATTTTTATTAAAAAAAACTACAACAATTACATTTTATAACAGAAATTACAGGCAGATACAGAGAAACTCAACAGCATGTGACTTGGGTATTTCTTACTTTAGTAGATGAAGATCTGAGCCGTCAATACACTTCACGTCAGGTGGGCCGTCTGTGGCGAATATCTCAACCAGTAAAATATGATTAATTCAGTGGAATTCTCCAAAATACAAATCGCCCGTAGCCGGTTATTTATTATTTTTTGGCTTGTGTTATTAATCATTCAACCTATGGCGGTTGAATGATATTAAGGTACAAAGCTTTTAAAAATGCTAAAATCGGCACGTTATAAAAACAGACATGTTGTCAGCTTAGAAATAGGTAAGGTTCTTTAGATGCGGAACCTCTTTCTTTTAGGAGGCCATTAAAATATGCGTGAAAGCCATTTTAAAAACTCGATGTTGCTGAATATTTATTTTTGCGTTGTTAATTTTGCATAAAACTTGACTATAAGCAATGATAATATTAAAAACTTAGTCTAATTCAGTAGAAACGTGACTATATTCTTGTATTGCCTGAAGCACTGTGATACATTACAGAGACAATAATTTGTTTAGATGACAATGTCTTAATCAATAAATTTAGTCTCCTTTATGAATTTCAGGAGTTCAGTATACTAAATTGACTGCTATTATATCCAATGTAAACCGTAAAGGTAAAAACTAGATGACTCTGCTGACATTATTGTCATGTTTTATTACCACCATACCTTATATATATTACTTTTACGAACAATAAAAATCTATATATCTAATTGTTACCTCTCTGTTCTGTCTCAATCTCAAAAGTCAAAAAGTCAAAAGTCAAACTCATTTATTCCTTTAGATCTCAAGTATCATTTGGACACGTCAAATTTTACACATGCATGTACACATATTCGTGAGCATATAACGTGTCACAGGTCTCTATAATTATAGCTGTAGGTATGGTATGTGGTATACAGAAAACCATCTGTAATGTAATGTATCTGTTAAGTATCTGGTCCATTATTTGCAATAACATTTCCAAATTAATATCGAGTTCACTCGATTTTTTAACCAGTTTAAAAGGATTAAAATACTCAAATCAGTTTCTTTTTCGCACGAGAACTTTGCAAATTCCGAATTGATTTGGATTTCTATTATTTTTAATGGTTTAATTAAGTGCCAATCAGAAACTCCATTGAAAATTTCATACTGAGACAGAAAATTATGTCATACAATTATTAAAGACACCTAGGTTTTTGAACGAGTCGCTCGAAAGGAATAATTAATCCAAGGTTATGATCTCAAAAGTTTCCAAACGACCCTCGCGTAGATCGAGTGGAGTAAGATGTTTTTAACCTCAGATTAAATAGCTTATTCCTTACCAACGCACTGCCCGCTTCACTAATAAGATGATTAAGTTGGGAGTTTAACTTTGTAACCACCACTAACAGCTTTTAACGAAATGATAACTGCAAAATGGTTGCTCTGACTATGCATTTTTAATTTGTCAACGTATTCACGCCTTGCACAGAATTATACTTGTACTTTGTTTGACATTTTGTCAGCATTTTTACACGACTGCGCCAGAATTAGGGTTATGTTTTTCGGTGTATGTTTGTATGTATGTATATTTCTTGGCCAGGTTCTGTAGCTTAAACGGCTTGAAAGATTCGTCATAATTGTAAGAGTGACACTGGCTATAAATGAGGTTGACTTTAAAAATTATAAAAATCAAAATGGCCGATTTTAGGCGCCAATTTTTTGGAGACGTACTCTAAAAAATTCTTTTTTCTCAATACCTATCGAATTGGCTTACAAAAATATATATATATCATAAATGTTTAAATGTAATATGGAATCACGCAGTTAGGTTTGTTGTTTACTTAATAATTCTATAGATTCACAACCGCCTTTCCCCAGTCCAGTGGACAAACAGACATGAACACCCACACGAGAGCATAGCTCATCATAAACTCAATACATAGCTAATTCAAGCTACGCTTCGCTTAAGATACGCCTTCACTATGGAACGGTGAGCTCATACATTTTAAAACGATTCAGGAAATAGCGAGAATTATACAATTATAAAAGAAAGTTCTAGGGGTCATTAATTTTATTAATAAATAAATATTTTTTTCATGGAAATTTCACACAGCGCCAAAATACACAGGCCCTTTTCGCCCCCTAATACAACCAGCCCCCTTTCGTTTCAAGACGAGCAGACGAACGTCTCAGGACTATACCTCGTTGAAATACCATTTCGTACGAAATGCTTCGCCTCTGACTTCACAATGCAAACAACTAAGATATGAAACATTATGACGGCGTCTAATTTTCCTGAAAACTACACTTGGGCCTCTTGTAGTCAAGAGTAAAGGTATCTAGACCTTCGTGCTCCACCAACAAACTCATCACTCAACATCAGGTGAGATTCCGGTCAAGTGAAGGTATTTTATATATACATAGCAAAAATAAAAACATATATTGTACCTACTATACCAGATTACTGATGAATGTAATGAAAAACATCAATAACTGAGTACAACGTGTTGGTACTCAAAGATTATTCACCTAAACGCGAGCAAAATGGATCCCCCAGTAGGAATTCATAAGGTACAAAATAACCATCACGGCCTGAAACAACTTCCTATTGCCGCATAAGTCAACAAAGCTGAACTTTAAAAACGTGGCACGTGTTGCAAGAGAAATTGTCATCATCGATATAGAAACGTTCGTTGTTATTGCGACTAATGGTCTATTCATATGACGACCGCCGACGTTGCTAAACCAAAACCTGATACCTGTTTATTACAAATGCGACACTAAAAAAACGTTATATTGTAAAATCTTTTTCTGGGCCCATAACCTATTATACAAGCACGCTAATCTGGCTACACTTAAAATATTGATCTAACGTTCAATTTCAAACGATCGAACACTTGTTCCAAATTCAAAATGTACATGAATTAGCCAACCGATTGTGATTACCAATCGGCCTTGACGCGCAAAGATCTAAGAGCCCAAATAAGAACCGGGTCTATGTATGTCACAGTGACTGGTTGGGCAACAGCGGCAGTATGAACTGCCACTTGTATGAACATTTTAATTGCTGATGATAGTTAAAGTTTTAGTTGAACGTATGCCAGCTTGCAGCTTTCGGTGGAACGCAGAGCTTTAGATATTCCACTTATCCACTGAAACCAAAGCGGCTATTTTCCAGAGATATCTTGTAAAAGATCAAGTTTTCAAGAGTTTCAAGTATAAACTAGTATAGTCGACAAGGCATTTAACGAGCCTTCTTCAAAACTCAAACAACAGTAGCAGTTGTACAAACTGCCCCCGCACGTAATCTGCCGTCAAGCAGAGGTTGTGGGTGCCGTTGAAATCTCATGCCCATGAGACGTAACATCCGCGTCTCGGGTGACGGGTGCGACGGGGTACCACTTGAGTCTTCTCATACTTCGGTCGGGGAGGACCTAAGTCGTATTCCTGTTGTCATGGGCGAAGGTAACCATAACATCAGGTGGGCCTTCAGTACGTCCTGACACTATTAATTTGGATATCTCTGAATCACGAGAGCGCTAAGCTTAATACAAACATCCTTCATAAAAAAAAAAAAAAACATTTTCTTTTAAGTTGACATGTAAAGAAGAGCTAAGCAATCTTCGCCACAAACGCTACGGAGGTATGATATAATCGCAAATCATTCGTTCTGATTTCATTGTGTTGTCACAAGAGTTGCAACGCGTGAAATTGTGATCTGAACTATCCAAAACGGATCGGCTGTCACAGTACTTTTGCCATCTTGACGGCAGAATAAGGCACTTCTGCGAACGAACTGACACGAGTTCTACTGCTACTGAGGGCTGCTCATTTGCACCACCCGATCATACAATAACGTAGGCGGGAATAGAACTTGTGAATATCATGAATCAGCTGCTTGAATCGCTAAGCCATTGAGTTTGTCAAAATATTTGTCTCAAACCTGCCTCAAAAAGTAATGTATTTCTATTTCATTGCTTTTGAGGCCCTTTGTAGCAGTTTCAAAACCAAATAAAATAGGTAAGTAGGTACATCTAAAGGTAGTATGACGAAATACAACAGGCACACGCAAGTTTAAGCATTCAACCAGTTCTTGCTAAACCGATAATTAAAAGGTAGAATGGGTGAAATATCTTTGCCTTGGAATGAGCTTTGTTGAGCCAGCATTTACATTTAGTTTATGTGAGTATTTTGTCGTATAATATTTATTGCAAATAAAATTTTCCTATAGCTAAGAAGCACTGCAGCTAACTTTGGCTAATTGAGAACGGATAACTATTAAATTATATGGTAAGTCGATTAAAACAGACCCCAATTCAATTATAAGCTCATTCTAAATCATTAAATCCTTGAAAATAAACTGAATTAGAAAAGCATACGGCTATCAAAATTGTTACACACAGTTATATGAGTTATATAAAGTTATATAAAAAAGGATATATGAAATAAAAATATGAATCATATGGCCCTGTATTTATTAAATTGCCCAATGAATATGTGGGCCAGCGACTTGTTACGCCGAGCAAAGTCGAGTCACCGAACTAGTAGGCAAGTACAAAACGAACTCACCTCAAGATGGGGACGACGGCCACTTAAAAAATGTTTATGTAATAATGCAACACAGTTCCTTTGCCACAACACAATTTACACAAAAAAATAAATAGGCCACGGCACGGGGAATTTTGACAGATGTCAAATGTCAATATTCGCGCCACTTCAACTATTTTCGGGTGGTCAAAAACTTTCTTCTAAAAAGGTTGGACACGCGCGCTGCGGTCAGGCCCGCTGTAGGTACTGACTGGCTGTGACTTTCCAATCTTACGCAGATACACGGAGGAAAGTGGCTGTGAGACTATGCACCTTACTTTCTTTGCGCTACGGGTGATTTTGCAAGAAATATCCCGTTGAGAATTTGCATGGCTCCGTATGTAATCAAGCAATGCAATGCAAACATCTCGGCCGTGCCTACATAACTTACCGATGAAGCGTGCCATGCTTGAAGAAATAAACTAGTAGGTACTAGTACGCTAGTTACTGGAGATAACTACTTACCTTCACGGACGATTTATTTCTGATTATTGTAAGTATATTAACTTTTAACCAACCCAATGTTAGTTTAGTTAGTAGATTTAGATTTGAATAAGTAAGGTTTATTCTTAATTATTTATCAGGCGATGGGGTCATCAAAAGACAAAGCCATTAAAAAAAAAACGAATTTTACATTTGATATTATTAACATGTAATATCTCAATTTAACATCTTTCATGATCTAATTATTGATTATTTTATTTGTTATTGTGATATTTTAGTTGTTATAAGTAGTGATTTGAATTAATTAGTGTAATTGATGGAGTTCTAGATAATACAAACCTAAATAATAATTTACTGATAAAAAATTTCGAAAAAAACCTAAATCTGTGTGCAATTACCATTACCATGGTTTGAATAGTTAGATAATATATTTTTTCCAGTTATTTTTACTTAAAAACCAAACTAAATTTAATATTACATAATAGATATGTAGTTTAGGTATAAGTATAACGACTCGCATCTTAGTAATATACTTTGCCACACCAGACTACTCATAAGATTCTCTCCACCCAAACGTTGTCTGGAAGAGATCGCTATTTGCAATAGGACCGCTCATTGTAACCTCCATTTTGTTTTTTAGTTTATATAAGTAATCTATATTTACTTTGAGGTGTACAATTAAGTGTACCTATCTATCTCTCGTCATTTGATGCAGACGCCACTAAATATTCTTGGAATTAAAAAAACTGGCTGGTTCTATGTGAAATTGACTTTTTCTCAGGAACGCGTGGAGGTTTCAAATTGAAATTATATAAAATACTCAGGTTTCCAATCCTAGGAGCAGCAATTTTTGGTAACATCACAAAAAAAAACTTGAAATACCTACAAAAGTTTGCCTACAAGTTTCTTATTATATAAGACATAAACGATCGATTACACACTCATACCTCTGCACTAGGATTCCCTGTGTCGCAGATGGCGTGGATAAATACAGAAACACAAGACAAACACCCAAGACCCGAGAACAAACTTTATGCTCACCAGTGTGCCCCGGCTGGGAATAGAACCCGGGACCCCTCGCTTCGGATGCAAGGCTACTACCAACTAAGCCACGGTATAACACATAACCTACAAGTTTGCCTGCAAGTTCGTGCGGAACTCTCGATGCGCGAGAATCTATTATTTAAGACATAAACCTCTGCACTATACAATCCATTAAAATAAAACAAAATGTTAATAAAATATACTTTATTTTCTAAATTTAATTCCGTCAAATATCAACATAATTACTAACTGAAATTATGTCAATAAATAGTTAAAAAATATCGTAATATTAATAATAATAATCATTTAATTCAGATAAAATTAAATTCATAGTTAAGAATATTAATTAAACAAATAAAATTTAAGAATGAAGACAGAAATCACAGAAATTACTTAATTTTAATAATGTATGTTATAACGCCTGTTCATACAGAAATGCAATAACTCGATAAGTGAATAGTTTTGCACCACTGCTTGGCGGCAGAATATTTCTGGTCAAAGTACACTGGCCGAACATGGCACAAGTTCTGCTTGAGGGCCCTGAGGGTGCCTCCAATATGCCCAAAACAACTCAACAGATTATAGCACCCAAGGGCGGCGTTAGATATTGCGAGGCTCCGGGCGATAGATCTTTGTGAGGCTCTTGGCGTATGAGGAATTTAGGTGAGTTGGAAGTGTACAGGGCTCCTGGTAATCAGTCAGCATCCTCTTAAAGACAGCTGCAGTACATCCAAACAAAAAACGGGTTGTTCTGCGAGGGTGCGAGGCCCTACAAAAGCGAGGCCCCGGGCGGTTGCCCTGCTTGCCACCCCCTAAGGCCGCCACTGATAGCAACCCAAACTCAAACAACTCAATATAGTTATCCAACTCAAACTCATTCCTTATATCCCAAGTATCGTATCGTCGTTCTTCTGCATACACCTATGCCTTTTCAACCCAGAAATTTGACTAAATTGCGAACTACAAAAATCGCACGAAAATTCTTTTACCCCCAAATGGGTTCTCATATGAATTTTGAGATTCCCATTCACGGAAAACTGTTTGTTACATACGCCACAATTGTACGGCTTATCCTCGCTGTGAACTTTCATATGTTTGGATAAATTGCCTATTTGTTTATTACATATGTTACACGTGTATGCTTTTGCCCCTGTATGAATTCTCATATGTCGTTTCAACTGCCCCGTTTCCCTGAAGCAGCGTTTGCATATGTCGCAGCTATATGGCTTTTCGCCTGAGTGTACGCGCATATGAATTTTCAAATAGCCGTTGTCTGAGAAAGATTTGCGGCAAATTTTGCAGTTGAACGGTTTCTCGCCCGTGTGCGTGCGTTGGTGCAGTTTGAAGCTAGCCATTTGTGCGAATTGCCTTTCGCAAAAACCGCAAGAATACGGCTTAAATCCAGTATGTACCCTCATATGTACTTTTAAAGTTGTGTAGGCGGTAAAATCCTTCTTACAAACTTCGCAACTGTACGGTTTTTCACCTGTATGCTGTCTTTCATGTATAGCCAAATAACTTTTACTTGAAAAGTTTTTGTTGCAAACGCTACATGAATGAGGCTTAACTTGATTATGGATTATATGTATATGTCTTTTTAAATGAGTTCGCTGCGGGAACCTCCGCCCGCAGATATCGCATATGTACGGCTTTTCCCCAGAATGCGTGAACATATGAGATTTCAAAGTCTGGTTGTGCCCGAACGATTTCTGACAAACATTGCAATGGTATTTCTTCTCGCCTGTGTGAATTTTCATATGTTCCTTGAGGCCTTTCTTGCGTTGGAACTCTTTGGAGCACTCCGAACATTTGAATTTCTTGTCGAAATGTATGTTCAAATGGTTTTTGAGGAGTTTCGGCTTGTCCAAGACTTTGGAACAGATTGTGCAGGGGTATTTTGACCCTTGGACGTGTTTGGACCCGAAGTGCTTGGTCAGATCTTTGTTTGTATAGAATGTTTCGGTGCAAAGTAGACATATGTATGTTTTTTCCCCGGTATGTATCTTCAGATGCATTTCTAGAGAACCGTTGTATGAAAATTTCCTTTCGCAGTATGTGCAGGAGAACTTTTTCGATTTCGTTTTGATAATTGGTTTTGATTCCTCATCTGAAAAGAAGAAAACATTAAACATTAACACACTCATACCTCTGCACTAGGATTCCCTGTGTCGCAGATGGCATGGACAAACACATAAACACAAGAAAAACACCCAAGACCCGAGAACAAACTTCATGCTCACCACACAAAGTGTGCCCCGGCCGGGAATCGAACCCGGGACCTCTCGCTTCGAAGGCAGGATTACTACCAACTAAGCCACGGAGCCGTCATTATTATTATAAAAGTTTATATTATTATTATATTTTGGGTTCGATGTGACATTGTTATTGAGGGTCCGAGCCCAAAGTGTTAACGACACCCTATTAAAAGTCTAGCTAGATAACATTTGTAAGTCTTGCCTTTGTCGTGGAGTTCCCTCTAATACTCTTACAGCGTGTTGGACCAGGGGCGCAGACGTCGACTTTCAATCTGAAGATCGCTGGTTCAAACCCACACGAGGACCAATGAGCTTTTCACTTGAAAAATGTATGTGCGCAATACCACGTTCTCGAAACGGTGACGGAAAACATTGTGAGGAAACCGGCATGTCTTAGAACCAAAAATTCGACATGTGACATCTACCAATCCAGATTGCGCTACCGTGGTAGATCAAAGCCCATTCACTCTCAATTATCGAGAGTAGGCCGGTGTCCCAGTGGGAACATTAGAGGCTGGTACGTGGCATTGCAAACCATGCTGACAGCTATATACATAAAAATATCTCACCATCAGTGTGCTCGTGCACCCATGCACTAGTGTCTTGCCCCGGACTGTCCCGCCCTGTCTTCAGCTTGCAGAGCGGCTGGTCGTCCAAATCTGACGGCTCCGTGGATATCTCGAGTGATGCCGCTTCTAAAAATTAATGTATCTATACTTTTTTTTTTTTTTATGTGAATGAGTGACTGAACGAGCTGAGGGCCCACCTGATGGTAAGTGGTGACCCTCGCCCATGACAACAGTAATGCGCCCGACTCAGTATGAGATCCTAATCTTTACTGAGTCGCATTCATCCTGCTGCGTCCGTCACCCGAGACGGGGATGATACGTCTCATGCGCATGTGATTTCACCGGCGCCCACAGCCTTCCACCGGAACACAGTAATGCGCTACTGCTTGGCGGCAGATTCCAGATGTGGTGGCAGTACCTCTCTGGACGAACTTGGCTCAAGTTCTACTGCTACTTTCGGTTGCTCCTTTAGCACCACGCAGGGGGTACGTGTAGGGAATCAAAGGGTACACACACCTACGGATGCAAGCAACTGGTAATTATAACTGTAACAGGTCCAATTCTGTACAAAGAAGATATTTAAAAAAAAATCAGGGCGCTCTATTGTCTATGCTGTATTCTTTTTCTTTTTTGTCCGTCTGTCTGTACAACATTACAAACAGACACAACAGAAACCCGAATCAGGTTCCCTACCACCCTGTTTGTAGTGTGTGAGAATGTTGTCCGTGTCACCTGTGACACAGGGAATTATAGTGCAGCGGATTTGTTTAAGATACTCACCATCATTCTCATTATCTGTCTCTCGCAATTCTAAATATGAGTTTTCTTCCTTGAATTCTGTGAAACAGAAAGAAAATTAATATGCATTTCAGTTCTTTGGACATTAACTGTTTACAGTGCTAAAATGTTGAGACTAGTGTTGGGACGAACAGACAGCCCATCTGATGTTAAGTGGTTACCGCAACCCATAGACAAAAATATGACTCAGGTCTTCCTGTACTAAAGTATGACAAGACCCCAAGTCGCATCGCATTGTGCCCATCAATCTCAGACGGGGATGTAATTTCACCGGTTCTCATACTGTGCTTTAGTTCTATTCATATAATTTCATAACAAAGCTCAGTTGGTGGTAGCTCTGCCTTCTGCGCTGTAGGTCTTGAGTTCAATACCCACCCAGCACAATTATTTGTGTGCGAACAGAAATGTTTGTTCTGTGTATGGAGTTAATATGTATTATATGTATGTATTTACAAAAAAAGTAATTTAAGTATTCTATCACCCAAATTGTGAGCAGTGTGGAACAAAGGATGTATATCACTTTCTAGTGGAATGTGTCCGGAGCGGTCCTTTGAGACATGACTTGTCCTCTAAGATTAATGTGAACCGGCTGGATGTGGGCCTGTTTCAGAGTTTGTTAGCTTCATAGACTTCTGATGAATCTATCATGCTCTACAGGTCTGCTTCCAGACTGGTTCACAAAGATTGTTAAATACTATTTTAAGAATCCATCATGGGACTGACATGGACTTCAAAAAGACCCAAAGTCCCCAAAAAAAAAAAGACAAAAAAAAAAAAGAAGTATTCTATCAGTTATCTAGTTCCCATATTACAAGCTATGCTTAGTTTGGGTCTAGATGGCGCTGTGTGAAATATGTCAATGAATATATTTATTGTATTTCTATTTCATGTTCTATTATTGTACCTTATGTTAGCGTACCTTGTTCAACATTTTCTATTTTAACATCGTGGTGGAATCCATCATCTGAAACCAATATAAAAAAAAATAATTATTGCCTCGGACCACAGCTCAGTTGGTTAGTTTTGTCTTCAGCGTTCTAGGGTTTGTTTCCCACCCAGAACAAAGATTTGTGTGACGAACATAAATGTTTGTTCTGTGTTTGATTGTCTGAAGAAATCGGAATCAGAAATAAATTATGAAAGGTATGATGCAAATTATTAAAGAGGAAAAGAAAGAAAAGTATTGAGATTGAACTAAAACGTCACGTCCGTAAGTTTGTACCCTTTGATTCCCTACATGTGGCAACCAAAAGTAGCAGTAGAACTTGTGCCAAGTTTGTCCACAGATGTACTACCACCGCACCTGGAATCTGCCACCAAACAGTAGTGCTCGCACTCCTGTGTTCCGGTGGAAGGGTGTGGGTGCCGGTGAAATCACATGCGAATGAGACGTATCACCCCCTCTTGGGCGATGGAAACAGCAAGATGAATATGACTCAATTTAAAATCCAAATTTTATACTAAGTCGCATTACTGTTGTTATGGGCGGGGGTGGCCACTTACCACCAGGAGGGCCCTCAGCTTGTTCCGACAATTACTCACATTAAAATAAAACCATCCAAGGTACCTTTCAACCCCTGTAAGTAGTTTTCACGAAATTTCTGTTCACACTTCAAGACCTGTCGTTTGAAGAGTGCAGCATCTCGGAGCCGCGGCTCACAGGAGTTGCAGATGGAGAAGGAATCTGTACATGGCGCTAGCTGAAATGATATAAATTCTAGAATGAGCCGCAAAGACATCAAAACGATAGGGGGGTCCAGTTGCTCGCGTCCGTAGGTGTGTTCCTTTGGTTTTGGTCCTACATGTACCCCCTGGGTGGTGCTAAAGGAGCAACCAAAAGTAGCAGTAGAACTTGTGCCAATACTTATTTGCAAGAATAACTTGACTCCAACATTACGTACACCACTGTCACAACCTCGCCGGCGACTGAGTTGGCACGGCAGAGAGACTATTTTAGCAGAAATTAAACACAAGTCCCGTTAAAATGAGAGATTTTTTTTTTCTAAGGTCAAATTAATTTCATATCTTAGGGCCGATGTCTTAGGTAATGTGTTTCTATAGAAAAGTCGATTTTACTTACTATTATATTAAAAGTTTCATGTAGAATCATCACCATTTCCTTTTCACTATTTCCTTGGGGCAGACTTGAAGCTCCAAGGCTTTTGAAATGGCCCTGTGCATGACAACAGCGGCATAGGCCATTAGATATCCATGATTCCGACATTTTTAAAGCAATATCTCATTACATTTCCTCTATTTTTATTCACAAAATTAATTGGCAAGATTTGATATACCAAAACAAAAAGTAAATGTCACAAAGTAGGATTAGTTGTGATTGTAACAACCGGTCAGACTGGCCTGGCTCACGGCTGTGAAATGTGAATATTAATTAGATATATCAGACTCTAATAAAAAATTAAGTTCGTAGGCGGAGAATCGTAGAATGGTTGAGTTGGATACGAGTTCGATGAACTACGTAAATACCACAGATAACTTAGACGGCAACCTTTAGAAATAGAAATTTATTTTAAATACAAACATTGAATTTTATTTTTAAATCAGCTAATCACATTTTGGCCCCTACGACAGAAGTGATTGTTAAACAACACGACACACAAAATATTTCCTTTCACTACAATACAAGATTTTATATTTTATATAGTAATAGAACCTAATATCTAGTTCTACACTATAAGTTTATTACTGATAATTAACCAATACCTAATTATCGGGTTTGCTTCAAAGTTTACGATTTTGATTTCTTAATGTCCACAACTTATTTTTCTTTTTAATTTTTGGCTTCTGAGGCAATCCGAATGCCCGCAATTTAGCCAACCTCCACTACTGTATTTCTGCTTCTTTTTCTTTTTGGCCTTTTCTGCTATAATTCCGTTTAATTATTTTAATTTAGACTGGCACGTCACTGTCACTGTCAATTAAGATTTCACTTCACAGGCTGCAGCGCGTATAGCACGTCTCATATTTTCTTCAATTTTTATAATTTTCGATGTGAACGTAACTTTAAAATGCCTGATTCATTGATTGAAAATGTTCTAACAGGAAAACTTGATAGTGCATTGTTAATTAAATGGCTAAATAACGAGCCAATCGAGGTATGTAACCTAAAATTAAATTTTGTTTTGTTTGTATATTTTTGTTTATTTTTTTCGTATTTCTCGCATTTCAGGACGACTGCATTCTACTATGCTGCAAGAAGAGCGAGTTTGTTGCTTGCTTTCTGTCTTATTTGAGGATTCAGAACGAGAGGTGAGAGATTAACGAGGGTGTTCTTTTTTTCTAGAAATCTCGTAAATTTAATAGAGTGGAAATAGGGCGTTAAACTTAGCAGTAGTTTTAACTAGGGCAATCCTAGCAGTAGGAATATATAGTTATCAGACTATATATTAATTGTAGTTTTACGTGTCCAATGATATTTCTATATACATGTTGCATGCACATATATGTGTATAATTATGATCAATTCCTATATTCCATTCATACTTATTTTATTAAAATCATAAGGTACTTTATGTTTGGTCAAGTCTAAACATAGTTAAAATACAAATTGTTTAAACATAATTAAAAATAATTCTGAACTATTTTCAGTAGCCTATTATTTAGAATACAAATATATACAATATTCAATTTAAATTACAACATACAATAATTCATGCTTTATAAGGGCATTGTATTACATTTATAATTACAATTATTTTATACAATATAACTTTTTATATTGTACAAAATACTTAAGGTACAAGTAAATACTTACAATCAAACTCACCTGCTACAGCGCTACCAACTGAGCTATGAGGCTAGTCAACAAAATCATTTCAATGAGTTCCTATGTATTTCAGCATACTATTAACAAACAACAACGCAGTACAGATCCTTCAAAACAGCACTCCAGAAAAAGTCCTCGGTTCACGGCGCAAGCACCATCGCTCTGTCAGCGAACCTACTAGTGATGATAAAGACAGCCTCTCCGTCAAAACAGATTCCAGAAGCCATGAGTCACCGAGCCGAGATAGGAAGAGGCCAGGTCGAAGAGTTAAAGCAAAGCTGTTCCCCGATGACAAAAGCAATATATCAATTTCATCCGATGAATCCCGCTTGTCATCCAGCATAGACAGACTGGCTATATCCAGTACCCCAGTGAAAAATGGTTTAAAAGTAACGGAATACCCTAATTTATCTATGCAGAGTCCGGTGACACCGAGGGGATTGCCCAAGGAGAGCCATGAGCGTTGTGATACCCCAAGACTGAGCCACAGACACTCGAGGTCCCACGAGAAAAGTTGCTTAGGTGATTTTCTTGTGACCGCCACAAAGAGTTCCAAGAAAAAGACTAAGAAAAATTTATCTAATGATACGGAGACTTTGGAGTTGGATTTGAGCAATTCAGAGATGTTCCCGGAAATAGGGGCAAGAAAATCCAGTTCGCTGCGAGGGGAAAAGAAGCGAATTAAGCCGACAAATATCGATAAGTCTCAAAAGAGTCTGTCTTTAAACAGTTTTAGCCCGGAATGCTTCCAGCAGCCGTCCCTGTTGGCTTTGGAAGACAATTCTGCTTTTAAGCAACAAAAGTTTCATCCTAAAGAGTCCGCTAACAGCTTTGAAGTCGAACGTAATATCCTTAAACAGGAACGACACAAGTTGATGGAGAAATTCAACATTTTAAACACTGTCTCACCGCCAAAATCTACAACGATGCCCCAAATTAAAATAACTCGGAAAGAGTCCGTTGAACAAAGCCACAGCTACGTCAAAGCTGATGTAACAAAGATTATATTGAAAGACAAAATTGATCTCTTAATAGATATATACAATAACTTATTTAAGAATAATCTTATATTAAGCGTTATTACAGAGATATATTTTTTGATTTCTATTTTGATATCAAAGCAGTTGGAAGATGACTATTTGAATACGGAAAGCAATTTGAACGACAATAATATTGATTATTTATTGAGATCTATACATAATAGCTCATATTTTGCTGTAAAATCTCTGTGGAACATTAGAGTCACTTTGGAAGTTATTCTGGACAAGAACTCTTTGAAGACGCTGGGTTAGTTTCACCGTTAATTATTTTTTTCTGTACCCAAAGTAAAAGAACCTTAATTAGATAAATATTATAAAGGCGAAATATTATAAAGGTTCCTATGTACCTATGTATGTGTGTATGTTTGTTACTCCTTCACGATCAAACCGCTCAAGGAATTTGTATAAAATTTGGTACCAGGATAGCTTATATCCCGGATTAACACATAGGCTACTTTTGATCCCGGAAATCCGCAGTGTTCCCGTAAGATTTCCGCGGGTATCACCGAGGGACACTAAGATTAATATAGATTGCCATTGCGACATTGTTATCCGTCAAATAGTTCCAAACATGTTTTGTCAGATAATGTTGCTATGGTAATCTCTACAGTCATTAAGATTAGAGTTGGTTCTCCATCTGTACCAGCCTCTAATGTTCCCACTGCTGACACCGGCCTACTCTCGATAATTGAGAGTGAATGGGCTCTGATCTCCCGGGAGCCCAATCCGGATTGGTAGATGTCACATGTCTTCGAATTTTCGGTTCTAAGACATGCCGGTTTCCTCACGATGTTTTCCGTCGCCGTTTCGAGAACGTGGTATTGCGCACATAATTTTTTCTTGTGAATAAACTAATTGGTGCACGTGTGGGTTTGAACCAGCAACCTTCAGATTGAAAGTCGGCGTCTATGCCCCTGGGCCACCACGCTCTTTAGAGCAGGGTTGGTTGTGAATAAATTAACATCCGATTTTCCAGGTGAGAACAAGCAGGTACGCAGTTTCTACCCGGACCTGGCCAAGTTCCTGCTGAACTGCTATTGCGTCAAGTGCGAGTCTCCGGCCGCTGCGGCCCGCCCGCGCGGCCCGGCCGTCGTCTGCTACAACACGGAGACGGACAGCGCTGACAACTTCCCTGCGACACAGGCGTTCCACAATTTCAAGAAGCAGCGGGACATGTTCTATGAGATTGTGAGGTGGGGATAACAGATATCGCTATCTACCCCCAATTTAAGCATAAACTCAAAGTCAAACTCATTTATTCCTTTAGATCTCAAGTATCGTTTGTACACGATAAATTTTACACACAAGTAAACATATTCGTGAGCATGTAACGTGCCACAGAAGCTTCCATGCACGTTACATGCACACAGATATGTCAAATTACAGTCAGCCTTCGAAGAGAGGGGTCCCGGGTTCGATTCCCGGTCGGGACACACTTTGTGTGGTGAGCATGAAGTTTATTCTCGGGTTCACACCCAAGGTGTGTGTCTTGTGATTCTGTTTGTCTATGCCATCTGCGACACAGGGAATTCTACTGCAGAGGTATGAGTGTGTAAACGTTTAAATATTTAAATGAACAATTATTTTTTATATATATATATCTCGTATGTGTGTTTGCACTTCTCCGTAACGGTTCAACGAATTTTAATGTATTTTATTTTGTGGTACTATTTTAGGTGGTACCAGGAGACGCAGTCGTCCGGGGGGTCGCGGGGGGCGTTCCGCGCGCGCGTCAAGGCCCTCATCTCGCACGGGGCGGCGGCCGCCAACCACGCGCACCTCGCCGCGCTGTTGGCGGCCCACATGGCGGCCGAGTGCCTGCCCGGGAACACGCAGGTACCCTGTGTCACTCAGGTGGGGGGGGCGAGGAGTTTCAAAACGCAGGTACCCTGTGTCACATCAGGGGTGGGCGGGGAGTGTCGACAAGCAGGTACCCTGTGTCACTCAGGTGGGGAGGGCGGGGAGTGTCGACACGCAGGTACCCTGTGTCATATCAGGTGGGAGGGCGAGGAGTTTCAATACGCAGGTACTCTGTGTCACCACAAAGTGTGCCCCGGCTGGGAATCGAACCTGGGACTCCTAGCTTCGAAGACAAGGCTACTACCAACTAAGCCACGGAGTAACTAATTACGGCCAAACTGTAATTTTTTAAAAATAATTTTTATTAATTGAATTCATGCCATCTGCGACACAGGCATTCCTAGTGCAGAGGTATGAGTGTGTAAATGTTTAAATATTCCCGTTCCTGTTCGCCAGGAGTCGAAGCTGAGCAAGCTGCAGCGCCGGCTGACGTGCCCCGCGGCGCCCGACCTCCACAGGCTGCCAAGCTTCACCCCCAACGAGATGTTCTACAAGTGAGTTGTGACGATTTTCTGCCGTTGGAAGTTGAATTTGATGGGTATTCAACAAGGAAGTTGGAAGTTGAATTTGATGGGTATTCAACTAGGAAGTTGGAAGTTGAATTTGATGAGTATTTAACTAGGAAGTTGAATTCGATGGGTA
Source organism: Aplocera efformata (assembly GCA_921293045.1). Lineage (NCBI taxonomy): Eukaryota > Metazoa > Arthropoda > Insecta > Lepidoptera > Geometridae > Aplocera > Aplocera efformata. Next base: position 4,369,268 of record OV121067.1, on the reverse strand, counting down.
TTCAACCAGGAAGTTGGAAGTAGAATTCTATGGGTATTCAACTAGGAATTTGAATTTGATGGGTATTCAACTAGGAAGTTGGAAGTTGAATTCGATGGGTATTCAACTAGGAAGTTGGAAGTTGAATTTGATGGGTATTCAACTAGGAAGTTGAATTCGATGGGTATTCAACTAGGAAGTTGAAAGTTTAATTCGATGGGTATTCAACTAGGAATTTGGAAGTTGAATTCGATGGGTATTCAACTAGAAAGTTGAAAGTTTAATTCGATGGGTATTCAACTAGGAATTTGAATTTGATGGGTATTCAACTAGAAAGTTGGAAGTTTAATTCGATGGGTATTCAACTCAGTTGGAAGTTGAATTCGATGGATATTCAACTAGGAAGTTGAATTTGGTGGGTATTAAACTAGGAAGGTTGGAAGTTGAATTCGATGGGTATAGAACTAGGAAGTTGGAAGTTGAATTCGATGGGTATTCAACTCAGTTGTAAGTTGAATTCAATGGGTATTCAACAAGGAAGTTGAATTTGATGGGTATTCAACTAGGAAGTTGAATACCCTCATAGTCGCTGTTTGCGTCCAGGAATTTTTGGATCATCCAGGGTTTTGTTTCAGGGAGTTCATAATGCACGCAGAGAATGAACCATTTCGCGTTCATCTCAAGGACACGCTGGCCGCGGAAATAGTCGCGTTGGATTCCACGCAGTTCGCGGTCGAAGACAGGGGCAATTGTGAGTATTGTGTCCGGCTGGCACTGAGTAATAAGTGCGGAAAGTTCGTGTATTAATGCTCACGTCCGTAGGTTCCCTACACGGACCCCCTGGGTGGTGCTAAAGGAGCAACCAAAAGTAGCAGTAGAACTTGTGCCATGATATTAAAACTTATCCGGAGAGGTACTGCCACCACACCTGAAGCAGTAGCGCTCGCATTTCTGTGTTCCTGTGGAAGGGTGTGGGTGCCGGTGAAATCATAAGCGCATGCGTATCATCCCCGTCTCGGTTTGAATGCGACTCAGTGTAAGACCCAAATCTTATATTGAGTCGCATTACTGGTGTCATGGGCGGGGGTCGACACTTACCACCAGGTGGGCCCTCAGCTCGTTATGTCATATATTCTAACTAGCTGTGCCCCGCGGTTTCACCCGCGTTTTTTCTAGTTTTTTATTTTTCGAGCCTTCCTCGATAAATGGACTACCCAACACTGAAAGAATCATTCAAATCGGACCAGTAGTTCCAGAGATTAGCGCGTTCAAACAAACAAACACTGCAGCCTTATAATATTACTAGCGACCCGCCCCGGCTTCGCACGGTTGGTAAAGCATCAGTGTCGTATCAGAAACTACCCGTGCGAAGCCGGGGTGAGTTGCTACTGTATTATACATATAAACCTTCCTCTTGAATCACTCTATCTATTAAACAAAACCGCATCAAAATCCGTTGCGTAGTTTTAAAGATTTAAGCGTACATAGGGATATAGGGACAGAGAAAGCGACTTTGTTTTATACTATGTAGTGATTAGTATAGATTAAAAAAATTTCAGCGAACAACATTGACATATGTCGAGAGTACCTCCAGTTGGCCCAGAAGCTGATCCTGCTGTCCAAGTTCTTGGGGTACGCCACCGCGCTGCCGTACTCCCCGACGCCGACCGAAGTGATCAGCAAGAACAACAACGTTATCACGTTACACAAGGAGGAGAACTACACCGCGCCCAAGGAGAAGGTTTTTGAGAACAGCATTGCGCTCAGAAACTATGTGAGTATATGACAAACTAAGTTTAGCGCATATACTATGTATGTAAGTATATGACAAACTATGTGAGTATATGACAAACTATGTAAGTATATGACAAACTATGTGAGTATATGACAAACTAAGTTTAGCGCATATATACTATGTATGTAAGTATATGACAAACTATGTGAGTATATGACAAACTATGTAAGTATATGACAAACTATGTGAGTATATGACAAACTATGTGAGTATATGACAAACTATGTAAGTATATGACAAACTATGTAAGTATATGACAAACTATGTGAGTATATGACAAACTATGTGAGTATATGACAAACTATGTAAGTATATGACAAACTATGTGAGTATATGACAAACTATGTAAGTATATGACAAACTATGTAAGTATATGACAAACTATGTAAGTATATGACAAACTATGTAAGTATATGACAAACTATGTAAGTATATGACAAACTATGTGAGTATATGACAAACTATGTGAGTATATGACAAACTATGTAAGTATATGACAAACTATGTAAGTATATGACAAACTATGTGAGTATATGACAAACTATGTAAGTATATGACAAACTATGTGAGTATATGACAAACTAAGTTTAGCGCATATACTATGTAAGTATATGACAAACTATGTAAGTATATGACAAACTATGTAAGTATATGACAAACTATGTAAGTATATGACAAACTATGTAAGTATATGACAAACTATGTAAGTATATGACAAACTATGTAAGTATATGACAAACTATGTGAGTATATGACAAACTATGTGAGTATATGACAAACTAAGTTTAGCGCATATACTATGTATTGTAAGTATATGACAAACTATGTAAGTATATGACAAACTATGTAAGTATATGACAAACTATGTGAGTATATGACAAACTATGTAAGTATATGACAAACTATGTGAGTATATGACAAACTAAGTTTAGCGCATATACTATGTAAGTATATGACAAACTATGTAAGTATATGACAAACTATGTAAGTATATGACAAACTATGTAAGTATATGACAAACTATGTAAGTATATGACAAACTATGTAAGTATATGACAAACTATGTAAGTATATGACAAACTATGTGAGTATATGACAAACTATGTGAGTATATGACAAACTAAGTTTAGCGCATATACTATGTATTGTAAGTATATGACAAACTATGTAAGTATATGACAAACTATGTAAGTATATGACAAACTATGTGAGTATATGACAAACTATGTAAGTATATGACAAACTATGTAAGTATATGACAAACTAAGTTTAGCGCATATACTATGTAAGTATATGACAAACTATGTAAGTATATGACAAACTATGTAAGTATATGACAAACTATGTAAGTATATGACAAACTATGTAAGTATATGACAAACTATGTAAGTATATGACAAACTATGTAAGTATATGACAAACTATGTAAGTATATGACAAACTATGTAAGTATATGACAAACTATGTAAGTATATGACAAACTATGTGAGTATATGACAAACTATGTGAGTATATGACAAACTAAGTTTAGCGCATATACTATGTATTGTAAGTATATGACAAACTATGTAAGTATATGACAAACTATGTAAGTATATGACAAACTATGTGAGTATATGACAAACTATGTAAGTATATGACAAACTATGTGAGTATATGACAAACTAAGTTTAGCGCATATACTATGTAAGTATATGACAAACTATGTAAGTATATGACAAACTATGTAAGTATATGACAAACTATGTAAGTATATGACAAACTATGTAAGTATATGACAAACTATGTAAGTATATGACAAACTATGTAAGTATATGACAAACTATGTAAGTATATGACAAACTATGTGAGTATATGACAAACTATGTGAGTATATGACAAACTAAGTTTAGCGCATATACTATGTATTGTAAGTATATGACAAACTATGTAAGTATATGACAAACTATGTAAGTATATGACAAACTATGTGAGTATATGACAAACTATGTAAGTATATGACAAACTATGTGAGTATATGACAAACTAAGTTTAGCGCATATACTATGTAAGTATATGACAAACTATGTAAGTATATGACAAACTATGTAAGTATATGACAAACTATGTAAGTATATGACAAACTATGTAAGTATATGACAAACTATGTGAGTATATGACAAACTATGTGAGTATATGACAAACTATGTAAGTATATGACAAACTATGTAAGTATATGACAAACTATGTGAGTATATGACAAACTATGTGAGTATATGACAAACTATGTAAGTATATGACAAACTATGTGAGTATATGACAAACTATGTAAGTATATGACAAACTATGTAAGTATATGACAAACTATGTAAGTATATGACAAACTATGTAAGTATATGACAAACTATGTGAGTATATGACAAACTATGTGAGTATATGACAAACTATGTAAGTATATGACAAACTATGTAAGTATATGACAAACTATGTGAGTATATGACAAACTATGTAAGTATATGACAAACTATGTGAGTATATGACAAACTAAGTTTAGCGCATATACTATGTAAGTATATGACAAACTATGTAAGTATATGACAAACTATGTAAGTATATGACAAACTATGTAAGTATATGACAAACTATGTAAGTATATGACAAACTATGTAAGTATATGACAAACTATGTAAGTATATGACAAACTATGTAAGTATATGACAAACTATGTGAGTATATGACAAACTATGTGAGTATATGACAAACTATGTGGTGTGTGAATATGACTCCGCCCTTTCTCAACAGATGTCGTTTTTAGTATTGTTTACGTGTACTAATAAATGACCATACTTGTATTCGATAGTACTGAATGTCAGCTATCTAACGCATTTTATGATATTTGGTTGAAGTGTAAGCAACAATTGTTTTCACCTTTTCGAAAATGTCGGTTTTTATTCCAAATAAACGTCATTTGCGGGAAGTGTTATTACATTATTTTATTGCGAAGAAAACTGCAGCGGAAACTTATCGTTTGCTTGTGGAGATTTATGGTGAGCATGCTCCGTCTAATACAACTTGCAAGGAATGGTTTCGACGATTTCAAAATAACGATTTTAGTACTGAGGATAAAGAACATGGAAAACCACCAAAAAAATTTGAAGATGCTGAATTGGAAGCATTATTGGCGGAAGATTCTTGCCAAACTCAATCAGAATTAGCTGCAGCATTAAATGTTGATCGTTCAACTGTTGCAAAGCGTTTACAAATGATGGGAATGATTCAAAAAGCCGGTGACTGGGTTCCACATGATTTAAAAGAAAGAGACATGGAACGTCGGAAAACCATTTGTGAAATGCTGCTTCAAAGACAGCAAAGAAAAGGATTTTTGCATCAATAAGTTTAGCGCATATACTATGTATTGTAAGTATATGACAAACTATGTAAGTATATGACAAACTATGTAAGTATATGACAAACTATGTGAGTATATGACAAACTATGTAAGTATATGACAAACTATGTGAGTATATGACAAACTAAGTTTAGCGCATATACTATGTAAGTATATGACAAACTATGTAAGTATATGACAAACTATGTAAGTATATGACAAACTATGTAAGTATATGACAAACTATGTAAGTATATGACAAACTATGTAAGTATATGACAAACTATGTAAGTATATGACAAACTATGTGAGTATATGACAAACTATGTGAGTATATGACAAACTAAGTTTAGCGCATATACTATGTATTGTAAGTATATGACAAACTATGTAAGTATATGACAAACTATGTAAGTATATGACAAACTATGTGAGTATATGACAAACTATGTAAGTATATGACAAACTATGTGAGTATATGACAAACTAAGTTTAGCGCATATACTATGTAAGTATATGACAAACTATGTAAGTATATGACAAACTATGTAAGTATATGACAAACTATGTAAGTATATGACAAACTATGTAAGTATATGACAAACTATGTAAGTATATGACAAACTATGTAAGTATATGACAAACTATGTAAGTATATGCGCTAAACTTAGTTTTAAGAACGCATGCTCCCATGCGCAGGTACTTATTTATTTAAAAAAGAAATTGTCTTCGCAAGTAAATAATTTTTAAGAATTCCACGAAAATAAAGATTTTTGAATTTTGACTCTGACATTTCTCCGCGCTCAGGTCCTGGGTTCGACTCCCACCCAGGACAAGCATTTGTGTGACGAATATAAATGTTTGTTCTGTGTCTGGGTGTTAATATGTATTATATGTATGTATTTACAAAAAAGTCTGTTAAATCTGTTATCTTGTTCCCATAGTACAAGCTTTGTTATGCGCTGTAATATAATATAATAATAATTATTTATTTCTAGAGCCAACCAACGATAGATCTGAAGGGTATTCTAGCGAATGCAGCCGCACACTCTCGCCTCGCGATAACGATCCCCTGGGTGGTTCGGTACCTGGCCATGTTGGATTACACCACGCTGCATCTCAAGTATTACCAAGAAGTGCTGAAGATGCTACTGGATATATACCACACGGATCTCGTGATGAAGCCTGATGGGAAGGTATGTACCTTGTACTGATCACGTACAGGCATTTTGTTTATGCTGCAAGGCCGCAAGTTTTAATATTTACTTATACTTTTCTTTATATGTTACTAGCGACCCGGCCCGGCTTCGTACGGTTAGCAAGCATCAGTGTCGTATCAGAAACTACCCGTGCGAAGCCGGGGTGAGTTGCTAGTGTATTATATAAACCTTCCTCTTGAATCACTCTATCTATTAAAAAAACCGCATGAAAATCCGTTGCGTAGTTTTAAAGATTTAAGCATACATAGGGATATAGGGACAGAGAAAGCGACTTTGTTTTATACTATGTAGTGATATTATACTTACGAGATCAGTTGATCTTACGCTACCTCAGCGGACTGCCGCGGATTAGCATTCTAAACGTAACTTGTGACTTTTAACTAATAAACTAAATAGAATCGTGATATGCGTGGTTTAAGTCAATTCACCACCTACTACCGACCTCGGGGCCCATACATCTCAATTTGGTCCTTCGAACCGGAGTGTCTGGCTCGTGTTGAAGGAGTAACTAAAAGTAGCAGCAGAACTTGTGCAAAGTTCGCCCGAAGTACTGCCACCACACCTGGAAATCTGCCGCCAAGTACCCGCCATCTACCCTTTGATTCCGTACACGACCCCCTGGGTGGTGCTAAAGGAGCCACCAAAAGTAGCAGTAGAACTTGTGCCAAGTTCACCCGGAGAAGTACTGCCACTAACCTAGTAATCTGCCGCCAAGCAGTAGTGCTCGCATTGTTGTTTTCTAGTGGAAGGGTGTGGGTGCCGGTGAAATCACATGCGCATGACGTATCGTTCCCATCTCGGGTGATGGACGCAGCAGGATGAGTGCGACTCAGTGTATGATCCAAATGTTACACTGAGTCGCATTACTGTTGTTATGGGCGGGGGTCGCCACTTACCACCAGGTGGGCCCTCGTCTTCTTTTTGTGTTTTGAGCCACACAAATTCTGCCAGTGTCCGCGTCAGTGTTGTTTTCACAAGTTTTCTGGATTTACAAATTATAGGAATAATATAACCGGTTAATTTACAAACTATTACAAACAATAGATTAATATATACTAATATTTTTTATAACCTATTTAATAACCTATTTTTGCGTGCGCTGCAAAAACTATTGACAATAGAACAAAATGATGTACTACGGGTTTGTAGATCCCATTAAGACCTACAAAAAAGTCCGCGAGAACATATATCTAGCTATCATGGTTTAATCACAATAACCGATTTTGTGTATCAAATTTGTACACCGTGTGCAGTTTGATCCAACTTGAAAGATAGGATAGCTCACATCTCAATTTATGATCGCAATATTATTTTATTCCAAATTATAATATCGTATGACAAAAACGTTAGCCACAGCAACGCGTGGCCCGGTCAGCTAGTATATATTACAATATAACAAACAACAAAAAAATATGAAAATGTGGGTAGACATTACAAGGAACATGGTTAGTTAATTGTTATGGGTGTTACGACAAAATGGATGAGGCAAGATTACTACAGTTTAAATTTGTTACTTTTAAGGAATTTACATAAAACTAAATAGCTTCGAGAGCGTGTTGGCCCAGGGGCACAGACGCCTACTTTCAATCTGAAGGTCGCTGGTTCAAACCCACACGTGCACCAATGAGTTTTTTCACTTGAAAAATTCATATGCGCAATATCACGTTCTCAAAACGGTGACGGAAAACATCGTGAGGAAACCGGCATGTCTTAGAACCAAAAATTCGAGGACATGTGACATCTACCGATCCGGATTGGGCTCCCGTGGTAGATCAGAGCCCATTCACTCTCAATTATCGAGAGTAGGCCGGTGTCCCTGCAGTGGGAACATTAGAGGCTGGTACGGTAAATAGCTCAGCTCGTTCCGTCACTTAATCACATAAAAAAACGCTTTCAAAAGTTGCTGTCTGTCTAATCGTCTGTCGGATCAACTAGTAATTAATAGAAATTACCAATTTCCGTTTCAGATGAAGAAGAACACGATAATATACTTAAAGTCGACGCTGGGCTGGCTGTTCTCGCTGCCCCACTTCGCGGAAATCGAACCCGCGCCTTCCAGCCCCGCGGCGGACGCCGTGGACGGTTGCGACCTGGTGGACGACTCCATCTTCGAACTGTGCCCTTGGCTGAGGGATATTAACACGCTGCTGTCCACCAACAAGCTGGAGAGGGATGCTGGCAGCTACCGCCACATCACCCCCGTGAGTCTCAATGTGGACCCCGAAGCCAGGAGTCGCAACAAGGAGAAAGAGTTACAGGTAATTTGGTATACTAAAAGAGTTACAGGTAATTTGGTATACTAAAAGAGTTACAGGTAATTTGGTATACTAAAAGAGTTACAGGTAATTTGGTATACTAAAAGAGTTACAGGTAATTTGGTATACTAAAAGAGTTACAGGTAATTTGGTATACTAAAAGAGTTACAGGTAATTTGGTATACTAAAAGAGTTACAGGTAATTTGGTATACTAAAAGAGTTACAGGTAATTGGTATACTAAAAGAGTTACAGGTAATTTGGTATACTAAAAGAGTTACAGGTAATTTGGTATACTAAAAAGGCCTTCGGGGCGGGGGGTCCCGTTGCGCGCGTCCGTAGGTGTGTACCCTTTGCCCTGCCCAGACCCATTTATAAATTAGGAACTACACAAAAGTGTAACAAAGATAGGCACTTATAGTATATATTGCTAATTGCTAACAAATATTATGATAAAAATTCGTGGTTTTTGTGAATGTAGGTAGGTACAAGTAACAATTGCGAGAGGATAGAAACACTACCCACAGCAACAACAGAGCCAATAGTTTGCAACACATACAAAGGTACCTATGTAGTGGGTAGTACCTATTATATAAGTATAATATCCCAGGCTCGGTTGGAAGAAGAACTGCTGAGATCGCAGCCATCCTCCACGCGGCGTGTCCTGGAGATGGTGGTGGAGCGCGTCACGTCGGCCGCCGTGCGCGAACTCACCGCGCGCGAGCTGCGCGCCGCTCGCGAACGTGCTCGCGAACAGGTTGCTAGGACGCTTGCGCAGGAGCACGGCAAGGATCACGTGAGTATCTAAAAGGTCGAGAAAATCCGCCCCTATTTTGCAACTTATAGCATAAGAAGCACATAGCATTACTTATAATAGCATTACTTTTGAGGGTCCAGTTGCTCGCGTCCGTAGGTGTACCCTTTGATCCCCTACACGTACCCCCTAGGTGCTAAAGGAGCAACCAAAAGTAGCAGTAGAACTTGTGCCAAGTTCGTCCGGAGAGGTACTGCCACGCCTGGAATCTGCCGCCAAGCAGTAGTGCTCGCATTATTGCCGGTGAAATCACATGCGCATGACGTATCATCCCCGTCTCGTGATGGACGCAGCAGGATGAATGCGACTCAGTAAAGATTTGGATCTCATACTGAGTCGCACGCATTACTGTTGTCATGGGCGAGGGTCACCACTTACCATCAGGTGGGCCCTCAGCTCGTTCCATCACATTTTCACAAACAAAAAAAAAATTGTGGCTTAATATGTCCTCAATTCCAGAAGGCCCTGCTGCCGCTGGTGACGGCCGTGTACGCCGCCCAGCTGCAGCAGCTGGTGAGCTCGGCGCTGGAGGGCGCGCGCGGCACGCTCGCGGGGCGCGCGCGCGCCGCCCTCGCCGCGCTGCTGCCCGCCGCGCCCAAGCCGCTGCAGAGGTGACCCCCTACACGGATAATCAGCGATAGCGTGGTCTAGCTATACCACCAAAAACAGATAGCGCGATCTAGCAACACAAAACATAATGATAGCGTTATCTAGCAACACAAAATGTGATGATAACGCGATCTAGCAACACAAAATGTAGCGATAGCGCGATTAAAAAACACAAAATGTAGCGATAGCGCGATTAAAAAACACAAAATGTAGCGATAGCGCGATTAAAAAACACAAAATGTAGCGATAGCGCGATTTAGACACACAAAACATAATAATGGCGTTATCTAGCACCAAAAACAGCGATAGCGTAATCTAGCAACACAAAATGTAATGTTAACGCGATTTAGCACCATAATACTCAATACTCAATAGTTTATTGTATTCCACAATGTAAAAAACAGATGTTATAATATTAGATACAGGCCATCATGGACCCTGTTGGGCACAACAATAATATGAAATAGGAATCAGAGAGGAGGACGATATTATTACAGAAGAAACGTAATGATTCAAGATAATGATTTAGTTAATATAAATTAGAATAACATACCTAGACAGGCGAGTCAATCTGGTTAATGTTTAGCGATTTGTCATTAAAGTATTAAGTGATTGTATAATATAATAGGCTTTTTCCGTCAATAGTATTTTTAATCTTTTTATAAATGTCAAGCCATTCGATTCATTTTTGATAGTAGTTGGAAGGTTATTATAAAGTTGAATAGACATAACGTAAGGGCTCGAGGAGTGTAGCTTGAGGCGGGAGGTAGGTATAATAAGCTTGTTTTTGTGTCGCAGAGTTCGGCTTGCATACGTTTCTTCACGAGTTTTATAGAAGAGAGGATATTTTCGGACAAACTTACACATTTCTAAAATATATATACAGGGTAAAGTGAGAATTTTAAATTTTTTAAAGTATGGTTTGCAACTTTCCGTTTGTTCAATGTTGGCTAGAATTCTAATTAATTTCTTTTGTAGGGTGAAAAGGATGGATGCACTTGCACCGTTTCCCCATAAGATAACGGAGTACGATAGGTAGTTATGAGCGTAGGCATAATATACTGCTAATGAACTTTTTAGGTCAGTTGTTTTCTTTACACAAATTTTGATAATTTAGATTTAGTTCTTTGTATGTGTGAATCCCAGTTTAAGTGTTTGTCAATAACCAGTCCGAGTAATGTGAATTCGTTTACAATTTCTAGTGTATGTCCATTAAAGTCGAAGTTAAACTGCAGTACTGGTTTCTGGTACGGATGGAAGGTCATTATTTTAGTTTTTGCAAAGTTTATTTCAAGGCCGTGGTCGTTCATCCAGATTGATGTTCCGTGTAGCAAGTGGGTAAGTGTTTCGTTTATATTTACATTATCATAGCATTGTGTCAATATGGAAATGTCGTCCGCGAATAAGACACAGGGATCTTTAATTATTTTTGGAAGGTCATTGATGTAAATCAGAAAAAGCAGACATCCAATCACGCTGCCCTGAGGGATAGAGGAATTTATGATTTTACAATGTGATCGGACATTTTTTATTTCACGGGTGTTATAATCATAGTGTTCAATTTCTACGTACTGTTCTCGGTCTTGTAGGTATGATGCGAACCATTCATGGGCAGATCCTCGAATTCCAATTCCATATAATTTTGCGAGTAGTATATTATGTTGTACTTTGTCGTAGGCATTGCTCATATCCAACAGTATACCTAATGCATATTTTTTATTGTTTATTATGTTGAAAGCCTCTTGTATATATTTGTAAGTTGCTAAAGTCGTAGATCGGTTTTTACGGAAACCATTTTGGCTTTCGTCGAAGATATTATATTTTTCACAAAATGTGTACACACGCTCGCACATTGCTTTTTCTAAGATTTTTGAGGCTGTAGGTAAAAGTGCTATGGGACGATAGTTGTTTGGATCTGTTTTATCATTTTTTTTATATATAGGCTTTACAATGGATTTTTTTAATTGGTTGGGAAAAACGCCCTCTTCAAATGATTGGTTAATAATTATGCAGAACGGTATAGTTAGTTCATCGGCACAGTGCCTGAGCAAAGAAGGGGGGAGCTCATCAATACCGTGGCTTTTTTTATTTTTTAGGTTTCGTATTATTTTGTGCACTTCCCGGTAGCTTACTGGGCTAAGGTATATGGAGTTTTCGGTCGGATGGATTACGGGGCGACCGCGGGGTTTAATGCCGTCCAAAGACACTTCACCGATTGATGCAAAAAAATTATTAAATATATTTGTTATTTGATGCGGTTCAGTAATTAGTTTTTTATCAATATTTAATGTTACGTTATTTTTTTCTTTTTTTCTAGTCATATTTGTCCGTTCATTTATTATATTCCACATTGTTTTAATTTTATTATTCGATTTATTTAATTGATTGATATATTGCAGTTTTTTCGACATTATTACAGATTTTTTTAATATTTTTTCATATCGTTTGTAGTATTTATTTATTATTTTATTGTTTACTTTTTGTGAAAAAACTTTAAGTAGTCGTTTATTTTTACAAGATTTCTTTATACCAACGGTAAGCCAGTGTTTTTTAAATTGGGGTTTTAATTTAATTGTTTTAATTGGTATACATTCATTTAAAGTATTAATAATTATTTGTTGAAATATGTCATAATTATCATTTACGCTTTTATCTAAAGTCAATAAATCCGTCCAATTTATTTTTAATTTCGATTTAAATTGTTCTAACTTTTTCTCAGTTAGTATTCTTTTATTTATGTGCCAAATTGTTCGTTTTGTTTGATTAGGAAGTGGTATATGTATGATTGTTCCATTGTGATCTGAAAACCCAAATTCTTCCACCCCAGTAGTTGTGCTATTATGAGGGTAATTTGTAAAAATAAGATCTAAACATAAACTAATACACAACAGCGGTTTATTTATCTGGTAATCTTTATTTTATTTTGCATTTGACTATATCTTGTTTCAGTGTTGCCTGTCGTCGGGCCAAGAACCGTCTCTCCGAGTGGATAAACGACCACTGGAACACAACTGGTACGTCATAATAATATTATACATATATATATTATTTATTGCTTTTAATCTTTAAATTGTCACACAGCGCCATCTAGCCCCAAAATAAGCATAGCTTGTACTATGGGAACTAGATAACTGATAGAATACATGTAGTACTATTTTTTGTAAATAAATATATTATAATACATATTAACACCCCGACGCAGAACATACATTTCTGTTCGTCACACAAATGCTTGTCCTGTGGGAATCAAACCCACGACCGCAGAAGGCAGAGTTACTACCAACAGAGCTATGAGGCCATTTTAAACTAACATAAGAAAAGAAAATATTGGCTCCATAATAAATAAATATTCACTGACAATAAATATTCACTGACAATAAATATTCACTGGCATAATAAATATTCACTGGCATAATAAATATTCACTGACAATAAATATTCACTGACAATAAATATTCACTGGCATAATAAATATTCACTGGCATAATAAATATTCACTGACAATAAATATTCACTGACAATAAATATTCACTGGCATAATAAATATTCACTGGCATAATAAATATTCACTGACATAATAAATATTCACTGACATAATAAATATTCACTGGCATAATAAATATTCACTGACATAATAAATATTCACTGGCATAATAAATATTCACTGACATAATAATTATTCACTGACATAATAATTATTCATTAACATAATAAATATTAATTGACATTATAAATATTAATTGACATAATAAATATTCACTGGCATAATAAACGTTCACTGACATAATAAATATTCACTGACATAATAAATATTCACTGACATTATAAATATTCACTGACATAATAAATATTCACTGACATAATAAATATTCACTGACATAATAAATATTCACTGGCATAATAAATATTCACTGACATAATAAATATTCACTGGCATAATAAATATTCACTGACATAATAAATATTCACTGACATAATAAATATTCACTGACATAATAAATATTCACTGGCATAATAAATATTCACTGGCATAATAAATATTCACTGACATAATAAATATTCATTGACATAATAAATATTCACTGACATAATAAATATTCACTGACATAATAAATATTCACTGACATTATAAATATTAATTGATATTATAAATATTAATTGACATAATAAATATTCATTAACATAATAAATATTAATTGACATTATAAATATTAATTGACATTATAAATATTAATTGACATTATAAATATTCACTGACATAATAAATATTCATTGACATAATAAATATTTACTGACATAATAAATATTAATTGACATAATAAATATTCACTGACATAATAAATATTCACTGACATAATAAATATTCACTGGCATAATAAATATTCACTGGCATAATAAATATTCACTGACATAATAAATATTCACTGACATAATAAATATTCACTGACAATAAATATTCACTGACATAATAAATATTCACTGGCATAATAAATGTTCACTGACATAATAAATATTCACTGACATAATAAATATTCACTGGCATAATAAATATTCACTGGCATAATAAATATTCACTGGCATAATAAATATTCACTGACATAATAAATATTCAATGACATAATAAATATTCACTGACATAATAAATATTCACTGGCATAATAAATATTCACTGACATAATAAATATTCACTGACATAATAAATATTCACTGGCATAATAAATATTCACTGGCATAATAAATATTCACTGACATAATAAATATTCATTGACATAATAAATATTCACTGACATAATAAATATTCACTGACATAATAAATATTCACTGACATTATAAATATTAATTGATATTATAAATATTAATTGACATAATAAATATTCATTAACATAATAAATATTAATTGACATTATAAATATTAATTGACATTATAAATATTAATTGACATTATAAATATTCACTGACATAATAAATATTCATTGACATAATAAATATTTACTGACATAATAAATATTAATTGACATAATAAATATTCACTGACATAATAAATATTCACTGACATAATAAATATTCACTGGCATAATAAATATTCACTGGCATAATAAATATTCACTGACATAATAAATATTCACTGACATAATAAATATTCACTGACAATAAATATTCACTGACATAATAAATATTCACTGGCATAATAAATGTTCACTGACATAATAAATATTCACTGACATAATAAATATTCACTGGCATAATAAATATTCACTGGCATAATAAATATTCACTGGCATAATAAATATTCACTGACATAATAAATATTCAATGACATAATAAATATTCACTGACATAATAAATATTCACTGACATAATAAATGTTCACTGACATAATAAATATTCACTGACATAATAAATATTCACTGGCATAATAAATATTCACTGACATAATAAATATTCACTGGCATAATAAATATTCACTGACATAATAAATATTCACTGACATAATAAATATTCACTGGCATAATAAATATTCACTGACATAATAAATATTCACTGGCATAATAAATATTCACTGACATAATAAATATTCACTGGCATAATAAATATTCATTAACATAATAAATTTTTATTGACATAATAAATATTCATTGACATAATAAATATTCACTGACATAATAAATATTCACTGGCATAATAAATATTCACTGACATAATAAATATTCACTGGCATAATAAATATTCACTGACATAATAAATATTCACTGGCATAATAAATATTCACTGACATAATAAATATTCACTGGCATAATAAATATTCACTGACATAATAAATATTCACTGACATAATAAATATTCACTGGCATAATAAATATTCACTGACATTATAAATATTCACTGACATAATAAATATTAATTGACATTATAAATATTAATTGACATTATAAATATTCACTGACATAATAAATATTCACTGACATAATAAATATTCACTGACATAATAAATATTTACTGACATAATAAATATTCACTGGCATAATAAATATTCACTGGCATAATAAATATTCACTGACATAATAAATATTCACTGACATAATAAATATTCACTGACATAATAAATATTCACTGACATAAATAATAAATATTCACTGGCATAATAAATATTCACTGGCATAATAAATATTCACTGACATAATAAATATTCACTGACATAATAAATATTCACTGACATAATAAATATTCACTGGCATAATAAATATTCACTGGCATAATAAATATTCACTGACATAATAAATATTCATTGACATAATAAATATTCACTGACATAATAAATATTCACTGACATAATAAATATTCACTGACATTATAAATATTAATTGATATTATAAATATTAATTGACATAATAAATATTCATTAACATAATAAATATTAATTGACATTATAAATATTAATTGACATTATAAATATTAATTGACATTATAAATATTAATTGACATTATAAATATTCACTGACATAATAAATATTCATTGACATAATAAATATTTACTGACATAATACATATTAATTGACATAATAAATATTCACTGACATAATAAATATTCACTGACATAATAAATATTCACTGGCATAATAAATATTCACTGACATAATAAATATTCACTGACATAATAAATATTCACTGACAATAAATATTCACTGACATAATAAATATTCACTGGCATAATAAATGTTCACTGACATAATAAATATTCACTGACATAATAAATATTCACTGGCATAATAAATATTCACTGGCATAATAAATATTCACTGGCATAATAAATATTCACTGACATAATAAATATTCAATGACATAATAAATATTCACTGACATAATAAATATTCACTGACATAATAAATGTTCACTGACATAATAAATATTCACTGACATAATAAATATTCACTGACATAATAAATATTCACTGACATAATAAATATTCACTGACATAATAAATATTCACTGGCATAATAAATATTCACTGACATAATAAATATTCACTGGCATAATAAATATTCACTGACATAATAAATATTCACTGGCATAATAAATATTCATTAACATAATAAATATTTATTGACATAATAAATATTCATTGACATAATAAATATTCACTGACATAATAAATATTCACTGGCATAATAAATATTCACTGACATAATAAATATTCACTGGCATAATAAATATTCACTGACATAATAAATATTCACTGGCATAATAAATATTCACTGACATAATAAATATTCACTGGCATAATAAATATTCACTGACATAATAAATATTCACTGACATAATAAATATTCACTGGCATAATAAATATTCACTGACATTATAAATATTCACTGACATAATAAATATTAATTGACATTATAAATATTAATTGACATTATAAATATTCACTGACATAATAAATATTCACTGACATAATAAATATTCACTGACATAATAAATATTCACTGACATAATAAATATTCACTGGCATAATAAATATTCACTGGCATAATAAATATTCACTGACATAATAAATATTCACTGACATAATAAATATTCACTGACATAATAAATATTCACTGGCATAATAAATATTCACTGACATAATAAATATTCATTGACATAATAAATATTCACTGACATAATAAATATTCACTGACATAATAAATATTCACTGACATTATAAATATTAATTGATATTATAAATATTAATTGACATAATAAATATTCATTAACATAATAAATATTAATTGACATTATAAATATTAATTGACATTATAAATATTAATTGACATTATAAATATTCACTGACATAATAAATATTCATTGACATAATAAATATTTACTGACATAATAAATATTCACTGACATAATAAATATTCACTGACATAATAAATATTCACTGGCATAATAAATATTCACTGGCATAATAAATATTCACTGACATAATAAATATTCACTGACATAATAAATATTCACTGGCATAATAAATATTCACTGGCATAATAAATATTCACTGACATAATAAATATTCACTGACATAATAAATATTCACTGACATAATAAATATTCACTGGCATAATAAATGTTCACTGACATAATAAATATTCACTGACATAATAAATATTCACTGACATAATAAATATTCACTGACATAATAAATATTCACTGACATAATAAATATTCACTGACATAATAAATATTCACTGGCATAATAAATATTCACTGGCATAATAAATATTCACTGGCATAATAAATATTCACTGACATAATAAATATTCATTGACATAATAAATATTCACTGACATAATAAATATTCACTGACATAATAAATATTCACTGACATAATAAATATTCACTGGCATAATAAATATTCACTGACATAATAAATATTCACTGACATTATAAATATTAATTGATATTATAAATATTAATTGACATAATAAATATTCATTAACATAATAAATATTTATTGACATAATAAATATTCATTGACATAATAAATATTCACTGACATAATAAATATTCACTGGCATAATAAATATTCACTGACATAATAAATATTCACTGGCATAATAAATATTCACTGACATAATAAATATTCACTGGCATAATAAATATTCACTGACATAATAAATATTCACTGGCATAATAAATATTCACTGACATAATAAATATTCACTGACATAATAAATATTCACTGGCATAATAAATATTCACTGACATTATAAATATTCACTGACATAATAAATATTAATTGACATTATAAATATTAATTGACATTATAAATATTCACTGACATAATAAATATTCACTGACATAATAAATATTCACTGGCATAATAAATATTCACTGACATAATAAATATTCACTGGCATAATAATTATTCACTGACATAATAATTATTCACTGGCATAATAATTATTCACTGACATAATAAATATTCACTGACATAATAAATATTCACTTCAATATTTATTTATTATGTGTACATGTATACAGCGATCCTCTGCAAGGATATAGAGGCTGAGATGAAGACCATGTTGTCGCTGAACGAGCTGCGCGTGCCGATCGCGAGGACTCCGACATTGCCCAACACCTCGCCCCCCGTCTGCGACGAGAGCCCCGCAACTGTCCTCATACAGCTCAAGGTAAACGTTTACACACTCACACCTCTGCACTAGGATTCCCTGTGTCGCAGATGGCATGGACAAACACAGAAACACAAGACAAACACCCAAGACCCGAGAACAAACTTTATGCTCACCACACAAAGTGTGCCCCGGCCGGGAATCGAACCCGGGACCCCTCGCTTCGAAGGCAGGGCTACTACCAACTAAGCCACGGAGCCGTCAATCGGTAAATCGTCATATCATTATTTTTAACGTTTACACACTCATACACTAGGTTTCCCTGTGTCGCAGATGGCATGGACAAACGGAAACACTTTCTCTCCATTCAAAGACAATGCAGACCTATAATAAAAATTAGGGTTGTCACAATGTAATGTTCTCATGTGAATAATTAATCTTTATTGACGGCTCCGTGGCTTGGTAGTAGCCCTGCCTTCGAAGCGAGGGGTCCCGGGTTCGATTCCCGGCCGGGGCGCGCTTTGTGTGGTGAGCGTGGAGTTTGTTCTCGGATCTTGGGTGTTTGTCTTGTGTTTCTGTGTTTGTCCATGCCATGACATGAATCCTAGTGCAGATGAGTGTGTTGTTGTTGTTTTTAAAAGTTCTCTCCGTGAAAGGGGACCCTACCTCCCTACAATTAGGGTTGACAATGTAACGTTTCGGGTCCAGGAGCATGTGTGCGTGCTGCTGGAGGGGGGCGCGGCGCGGGGCGCGGGCCGCGTGCTGGCGGCGTGCGCGCGCGCCGCGCGGCACGCGCACTGCCGCGCGCCCACGCAGCGCGCGCTGCTGCAGCTCACCGTAGACCTGTGCCTCGTGTACGGTACGCCACCACTGCACTTTGCGCCCTAGTGTTAACGATCCCCTAAGATTTACTACCTGCCCCCTAGTAGGCAGGTAACGATCCCCTAAGATTTACTACCTGCCCCCTAGTAGGCAGGTAACGATCCCCTAAGATTTACTACCTGCCCCCTAGTAGGCAGGTAACGATCCCCTAAGATTTACTACCTGCCCCCTAGTAGGCAGGTAACGATCCCCTAAGATTTACTACCTGCCCCCTAGTAGGCAGGTAACGATCCCCTAAGATTTACTATCTGCCCCCTAGTAGGCAGGTAACGATCCCCTAAGATTTACTACCTGCCCCCTAGTAGGCAGGTAACGATCCCCTAAGATTTACTACCTGCCCCCTAGTAGGCAGGTAACGATCCCCTAAGATTTACTACCTGCCCCCTAGTAGGCAGGTAACGATCCCCTAAGATTTACTATCTGCCCCCTAGTAGGCAGGTAACGATCCCCTAAGATTTACTACCTGCCCCCTAGTAGGCAGGTAACGATCCCCTAAGATTTACTACCTGCCCCCTAGTAGGCAGGTAACGATCCCCTAAGATTTACTACCTGCCCCCTAGTAGGCAGGTAACGATCCCCTAAGATTTACTATCTGCCCCCTAGTAGGCAGGTAACGATCCCCTAAGATTTACTACCTGCCCCCTAGTAGGCAGGTAACGATCCCCTAAGATTTACTACCTGCCCCCTAGTAGGCAGGTAACGATCCCGCCGCGGCCCCTAACCCTCAGCTGCGGTGCCGCCCATACGACACCGCAGCCCGCCTCAGTTGCGGTGCCCCCCATAAGGCACCGCCACCTACTGTGGCCGCTCCTAGTCGACTTGGAGGCAAAGCCTAAAGGAGCAGCCCCTCCCGGGTTCCTCTTGGCTTCACCGTGGGCAGCCAAACCACGGTTACTAAGCCCCCCCGCCCCGACAAGGCGGGAACCCGCGGGGGGGGGTATTACGTGCCCCTAGCACAAAGTAGTCAAGAATCCCCTAAATTCCACAACTAGCCTCTAGGCTACTGATATCCTAAAATTTCCGTGAAAATTTCCATAAATTAATTAAACCATTCGATGCATTAGTATTGAGTGGTAATACTAGTGTATTGAGTGGTAGTAAATATATATACAATATATATAAATACAATTAATAATACAATATTAAAACAAATTCCAAAATTGATAGGATATCAATAACAATGGAGCAAGTTATAAAATTCTATACATTATTAGTAGTATAGGTTTGGATTACTAACTAATATTTGTATTTGTTAATTAATTCACAACTATTATTGAGTCGATCCCAAAACGCAACGTAAGCGCGTTCTAACTTTACGTGTGCTGCCATCTATTGGCGAATTGTGGAACTTGTTTTCAAAAATCAATCTGTTTCTAACAACTAGTTTTGTTACAGTCGCGAGGAAACCCAAAGAAGTTACCGACAATTTCCTATCAAAACTCCACGCAGTTTGGAACACGTGCTGCCCCGAGAGGAAGCACTACACCCCCGAAGACGTCTCCTACCCTGAGAGGAGGGAGGATATATCGCCTGTCCCCAGAAACTTCACTGACGACCGCGTGCCTACCCCCGTCAGCGACGGGGATGAACCTCGGAACGAGGGAGTCGGTGGGGTTGAACAAATTTGCGACGCCAAAACAGCCAATGAAACATCAACCAGTTCAAACGCTAAATCAACCAGCCCGAACATCAATTCAACCAGTCCGAACACTAAATCAAGCAGCCCGAACATCAATTCAACCAGTCCGAACACTAAATCAAGCAGCCCGAACATCAATTCAACCAGTCCGAACAATAAATCAACCAGCCCGAACAATAAATCAACCAGTCCGAACATTAAATCAACCAATTCAAACACCCAATTAAACCGCTCAATTGTGCCAAATATGTTTGTCTACGATACTCAAATCAAATTGAAATCTATCACCCCCAAACGAATCACTCCCCTCCCCCAACCATACAGCCCAATATCACCGCTCATACAACAGAAATCACCAATAAATCAGAAAAAATCGCCGATTTCTCCATCGCCAATTTCTCCGTCGCCAATTTCTCCGTCGCCAACCGCGAAAACTGAGAACGATTTAACTTTTGAGGACACGAATGAACATCTACTGGAGTTCTTCGATAGGATCCTGTGTCCCCGGAATGTGATGCTGCTCAGTGCGTCGGAATGCAAGCAGAGCGATGTATGGGAGGCGCTCGCGTTCGTTCTGGTGTTCCTGTTGAAGAATGATTACCTCTGTGAGGATTCCTTGACGGAGCAATGCTTGGCTGTGTACAGACAAGATTGGCCACAGGTAATGTAAAAAAAAATGATCACAGTGACAGAACGAGCTGAGGGCCCACCTGGTGGTAAGTGGCGACCCTCGCCCATGACAGTAATGCGACTCAGTAAAAGATTTGGATCTTGCACTGAGTCGCACTCATCCTGCTGCGTCCAAACTGAGACGGGGATGATACGCATGCGCTTGTGATTTCACCGGCACCCACACCCTACCGGAACAGATTCCAGATACCTCCGGACGAACTTGGCACAAGTTCTGCTACTTATTTACGAGCCACGAATTATAAATAATTAATTAATCTTTCTTTCCTATCCATGTCTATTTTACTAAGACTCCGCTGTCCGTCTGTCACCAGGCTGTATCTCATGAACCGTGATAGAGAGTTGAAATTTTCACAGGCGATGTATTTCTGTTGCCGCTATAACAACAAATACTAAAAAACAATAAAATAAATATTTAAGGGGGCTCTCGTACAAAAACGTGATATTTTTTTTGGTCGTTTTGCTCGATATTATAGATGGTACGGAACTCTTCGTGCTCGATCGACTAGCACTTGGCCGGTGTTTTATTATTGCGTGTGCAATAAAAGTTTCTTTTCTTTCTTTCATGAAAATTTTAAATTGAAAATTTGGAAAATTTGCTCCGTGGCTTAGTTGGTAGTAGCCCTGAATCTGGAGGGGTCCCGGGTTCGATTCCCGGCCGGGGCACACAGGCCGAGCATGTAGTTCTGTGTTTGTCTATGCCTGCGACACAGGGAATCCTAGTGCTGAAGCATGAGTAAAACGTTTATTAATTACTAGCGACCCGCACCGGCTTCGCACGGCTAGTAAAGCATCCGTGTCGTATCAGAAACTACCCGTGCGAAGCCGGGGTGATTTGCTAGTGTATTATACATATAAACCTTCCTCTTGAATCACTCTATCTATTAAAAAAACCGCATCAAAATCCGTTGCGTAGTTTTAAAGATTTAAGCATACATAGGGATATAGGGACAGAGAAAGCGACTTTGTTTTATACTATGTAGTGATTAATTTTATAGTATTTCCTCTGTCCGCAGAATATTCTAGAAAACCTGTCGACTTGCATGAAAGCGGTGTCGTCGCGATGGTCGAGGTCCTCGACTGGCAAGTTCACGTTGTTCCTCGACTTCCTGGCGGAGTATTGTGGGGACATGGATTATGAAATAACCGACTAAATTACAACTAATAGCTCGGCTGGTGGTAGCTCTGCCTTCTGCGTAGGTCATGAGTTCGATTCTCACCTAGGACAAGCATATGTGTGGACAGAAATGTTTGTTCTGTGCCTGGGTGTTAATATGTATTATAATATATGTGTGTATTTACAAGAAAAATAACTATATGTATTCTATCAGTTATCTAGTTCCCATATTACAAGCTATGCTTAGTTTGGGGACAGATGGCGCTGTGTGAAATATGTCCATGAATAATATAAAAAATCAACAGTAACATAACAAAAAATTATTTCCGTTGTATTCTTAAAAATGACTTGGAAATTAATTTCAATATTTCCGAAAAATTTCGATTGTGTAACTCCTTTTAATAGTTATAAAAATTGATGGGTGACTAGTTGAAATGGATCTGTCGCGTCGTGGTACCGATAATTTTAAAACAATTAATATTTAAAATATAGAGATTGCAAACTCATAGCGACTTTTGCGTCGGTTAATAAATGAGATACCATTGGCGGTGGAGACTTGTTGGAAATGTTAATTGGTATAATTAGAAAGCTTAGATAATTTCTTGATAATTAGGCTTAAACAAAGATTGTCTTATGGTGACCCTGCAGTACTCAGCAGAGTCATAATATAATTAGCATGTAAAATGTATAAATTTATGAATTAAAAGCCAATTTTTGATAATAAGAAAGGATTTATTAAAAGTCTGCTATTGTAAGAATGCGAAAAATTAACGGAAACACCACAATTGTATATTAGTTGTAATTAATATTACTAGGTGTGCCCCGCGGTTTTACCCGCGTTTAAATAGAAAAAGTAGTCTATGTGTTAATCTAAGGTATGTTCCTTCATAAAAAAATCATCAAATTCAGCCCTCGAGGCGTGAAGGATTAACATACATACATACAAACTTTTCCATATATAATATTAGTAAGAAAACTAGAAACTTAGAAGGCTCCTTAGTTGGTATTAGTAGTGCCTTCAAAGTTAGGGGTCTTGGGTTCGATTCCCGGCGGGGCAGACTTTGTGTGATGAGCGTAAAGTTTGTTCTCGGATTTTGGGTGTTTATCTGTTTGTCTACGCCATCTGCGACACAGGGAATCTTAGAGGGGTGTGAGTGTGTTAAAAATGATTTTTATATACAATATTTTAGATGGATAAAAGATGTGATAGTCTTATTATAAGAGAAAAATAGAAAAATCTTAGCTACTTTTTTAAACTCGCTGTTTTATCCGACTGCGTCAGAAAGGGGTTATCTGTGGGATTGTAATTAAATCTAAAGGATGAGTTAAAAAATTACGCAGCTAATTTCGTAGCCATAACTGAGACCAAGTCAAGGTTTGCGTTTTATTGTAGTTGATAGAGGGTAAGAAGCCGATCGTGATTATTTTTGAAATCGGATTAAAATTTTACGATTTCAGCGTTTTTAATATGAATTATCAATAATTTGTGCATCAATTAGCTGATCTGAAAAAGGGGTAATATTTAGTAAAAGTGTTAATGAGTATATGACGGCTCCGCGTTAGTTGGTAGTGGCCCTGCCTTCGAAGCGAGGGTACCGGGTTCGATTACCGGTCTGGAGCGCGTTTCGCCCTTGGGTGTTGTCTATGTTGTGAAGTGTGTTCGTGCCACCTGCGGTACAGTTGTAGGGTAGAAGCAGGCGCGTTAGAATCTACGCCATTTTGTGTGTATAGCATAAAACGAATCGTAATTATTTATTGTACAATGTCCGTTGCATTTAGGTAATGAGGTAACGTAACTGCCAAATTATTTTGTAAATACATGAACTTTAATAAATATACAAAATTTACCTTTAAATCTGTTTGTTTCATTTCTTTACACGTGACTTTGATGCAAAGTCAATACCAATTACATAAAGATATGCTTACAAAATTTAGTTATTTTTTTATATATTTATTTTTTAATATATGTTGTAAGAGGTAAGAGCGTTTCAAAATATAGTTTTTGTTTAATATAAGTTTTATGTTACGTTAGCACGCAAATGATAAAGCATTAAGTTCTACTTTTGTACATGTGAATTTATCGTGTGCAAGATACAATTAAACATTTAATAATAAAAAGCCAAAAATCAAGATTCATATTTAATAAATACACACTAATTAAATAAAATATACAAAAACAGGCACCCACTGTAATTACAAGTCATTAGTGCACGTGGTTTGAACCAGCGACCTTCAGATTGAATGCGTCTGCATCTGGGCCATCACGCTCAAATCGACCATATAGTCAAGTTAATCCTAAATTATTCCAATGCCGTCTGAGCATGTCCAATATTTATAGTGATAGTGATATATAACTACTTTCTATTAATAGAATTTGTTTTGAAGTTAGCCACCTGTCATTCAATGACGTCATGGGGGTGCTGCTATTTAAGGCACCACCAATCAATTAAATATTAAACATAATTGTTCGATTTATTTTCGATGGTGAATCGACGATACAAGATTTGATTTGCCTCAACCCCGTTTATTCCGAATTATTTCCGTTTCTCAAAAATGATTTGGAAAAATCAATGTTTCAAGTCAAAGTTAAAATACTTTATTTCCGTTTTATTCTTGAAAATTACTTGGAAAAATCAATTTTTCTAAGTCAAAGACAAAATACTTTATTTCCGTTTTAATCTTGAAAATTACTTGGAATATTCAATTATTCTAAAAATAAATAAGTACCTACGAGATCATGCGTTCTTAAAACTAAGTTTAGCGCTTGTTCAAATCCTATCCGACGCCAGTTTGTGGGAACTCTGCCTTCCGCGCTAAAGGTTGTGGGTTCGATTCTCAGGACGAGCATTTGTGTGACGAACATAGATGTTTGTTCTGTCTGTGTTAGGTATTTACAAAAAAAGTTCACCGTAAATATTTTATCAGTAATCTGGTTCCCATAGTAAAAGCTATGCTTAGTTTGGGACTATATAGCGTAAAAGAACCATATATTTTTTCAAAATTCTCTACTGTTGACTGCAGCCGACCTAATTTTAAGTGGTTGCTGCCGCCCATAAACAACAAAAACACTACTCAGGACTTACCTATAAAGTATGAGAAAACTCGTGTACGTGGTTGACATATTTTTTCTAGTTTTTTGATTTAACGATAAAAGTATTCATTCAATTTCGATAAAATATGTTATTGGACTGATTTGAAAGCATATCATTTCAAATTAAAAAATAATTTTCCAAATTCGTTGATATTCCAAATTTTCCAATTCGGTCCAAAACGCTTTCAATTTTTAAGGTTATAAGTATTTTCTTATTCTTATAATAATTATACAGCCAAGTTGATAACCTCTTGGAAGTCGGTTCATATACTTAAAAATAGTCTAAGAAAAATATACATCCACTAGTCTCATAAAAACCCAGAACATAAGCTTGATATTCGTGGTATATAAGTTAAAAAAGGTTTTAATATAAGTTAAGAAAATAGCTGAACAATACATGCGTTGCAATGCCACGTAATAAAACCATTTATATAGATTTTTTGGGCCAGAAACCCTCGCAGCCGTCCCCATAAAACCAAACTAAAGTATCATCAGAACCTGATTAATGGTTTCAGAACGCATACAGAACAAACATAGAAACATTATTTTCATATTTAGAAGACAAAGTTTTTCAATCTTCACTCGTATCTTGTAGACCGCCCATTGTAACCTCCATTTTGTTTTTAGTTTTTATAATCTGTATTTATATTGTTTATTTTTGCTTTGAGGTGTACAATAAAGTGTATCTATCTATCTACGTATCTATACCCATCTATATTGTCTATACCCTGGACGCCGTGACGTACTAGCTGTGTCAATATTTGATGTGTTTTTCGTTCGACGAAAATAGAATTATTTCGCATCATGCAATAGCCACTTCAAATATTGAGTAAACGCAATAAAATACGGTAGTTTTAAACTGGACGGCTTGGCTTAGTGGTAGTAGCCCTGCCTTCGAAGCGAGGGGTCCCGGATTCGATTCCCGGCCGGGGCACACTTTGTGTGGGGTGCATGAAGTTTGTTCTCGGGTCTTGAGTGTTTGTCTTGTGTTTCTGTGTTGTTCCTTGCCATCTGCGACACAGGGATTCCTAGTGCAGAGGTATGAGTGTGTCAACGTTTATAACGTTTATTTTTAACGTTTATTATATGTAAAACTGCACCAAAAAATAAAACAACGCAGTTAGAAGGTCTGATAACTATTTTTGCATCTACGTCGTTTGACAAGTGATTGTCAAATTCAAAATAAGAAAACATTTTTCGGGTCTTCTTCTATATGGCTTTTTGTGTCTTTAGCCACACAAATTCTGCCAGTGTCTGGTTTAGCTGATGGGTTCGTAAATTGCTGGGGTGATTTTTCGGTCAGTAGTATGTGCATGGGCGTACCCAGGGGGGGCAGGGGGAGGCAGCTGCCCCCCCCTGGAAATGGAAATTTATTTTTATTTACAGCAGGATCTTTTGAGGCTGTGTAGTGTGTATGAAAAAAGCCGCGAACGATTCAACCTAAAAAATCTGAGTTGCCCTCCCTAGGCCAGAAGATGGGTACGCCCATGAGTATGTGATAACTTTGAACGCCATTTGAATCCACATGTTGTGACGTATCTCCCTGGGCGACCCTTTCACGTGTCATGTCTTTTTGGAAATTTGTATTTCAAGAAAATATTTTCATAAATTTCCCGCATGTTATCAATACTCTGCATAACCAAGTCATGCTAAGGAATGTCTAGAACGAATCACTTATTTTCATCCATTAAGTATTAAAGGAAAACTTACCTTTGATGTGAAACCTTTAAACCTAGGTTGAGAACTAAAATAATATATTATATCTAATTAATAAAATTTTATTTATTCTGTGGCTAACCCACAGAATAAATACTCTTTTTTGTAGAAACTATTTTTAATTGACGATTTCAATGCAAATCTCTTTGGTGAAAATCACTGACCACCTAAGAGTAGTTCTTTTTTTAAATATTTTTAAAGATTATCTGTCATTCTTTTTCTCCCGACACCTCTGTATATTAGTATCTGTAGTGTAGTCTGCTTTTGTTTTCACTTCTGTCAACACTCCCGGAGTGACACTGTTTTTTTATTAGACTATGGAAGTACTGAACGATCTGAGGGCTCACCTGATTTTAAGTAGTTACCTCCACCTATATCAGCAGATAAAGTTACAAGTCACAGTTAACAGTTTTAAATAAGTTTATAACATAAACTTGTTGCTAATCTCAATGAACGAGCGAAATGAATGTCAGGAATCGAACCCGGGACCCAGCTCTGAAAACAAGTCCTACCAACAACGTTCTTATCATTTAAAGTATTGTTGTTACGAGCGGAGGTAACCACTTAACATGTGGGCCTTCAACTCGTCCCGTCACTTTTGTTACATAAAAACGTTGCACCTAATTAAGCGAGGTTTATGAAAAATGTCTGATTGCATACTTTGTCTGTAACATTGATAGTAGTGATGGGACATGAGTGACGTGTCGTGTCTCCAAATTACATGGTAGTTGTTTTCCCATTGTTGTGAAACGTATTACATATCGATGATTTTCTTTTTAAGAATCGAGTGAATGTAATATGTCGATGATCAAAGACGCTTTCTTTCGTGTAGGTAAGTGGCCAAATATAGACAAATAAATGAATATTCATGGGCTTTACACACATCGAAATTTACCCCAAAACTAAGCATAGCTTGTACTACGGGAAACAGATAACTGATATAATACTTCTATAGGACTGTTTTGTAAATACATGCATCTATGTGCATATATGTCTATAAAGTAACAAGTTGAACGGGCAACTCAACTATAACTATTCTTTTTAACTGTTAAAAAACTAGCTGCGCCCCGCAGTGTGTTACCCGCGGTTTTCCGGGATCAAAGTAATATATGTGATAAACCAGGATATAAAGTAATCTGGCATATTTTTTTTTCCAAATCTGTTGAGCCGTGTCTGTAGGTGTGTATCCTTTGATTCCCTACACGTACCCCCTGGGTGGTGCTAGCTACCCGTGTGGGTCCCGGTGAAAACGTATGCGCATGAGACGTATCATCCCCGTCTCGGGTGATGGATGCAGCAGGATGAGTGAGACTCAGTGTAAGATCCAAATCTTATATTGAGTTTCATTACTGTTCATGGGCGGGGGCTGCCACTCACCAGGTGGGTCTTCAGCTCGTTCCATCAATTTTTCACACATAAAAAACACACATACAAACTTTCGCCTTTTAATTTATGTATTATATCATTTACTCTTTTTGCACGGAACACTAAAAAATATACATATGCTATATCGATAATTTTCCCACGCACCCAGCACTAGCAATTATCCACGTACGGTCCGCCATATTGGATATTCTATTTGAAAATCGAACGCTGGCGGAAGCGCGCGCTTTATCGCTTAAACGCGGGAAATGGAAAACCGATAACAATTTAATTAAACCTCTTGTATCCTTGAAAATAAAATTAAGCAAAGATCTTTTGTTCTCGTGAAGTTTTGTGTTAAACCTAACCTATTTATTTTTAATTTATGAAACAGTTTTTGTGAGAAGTGATGAATTTTTCAGTGAATCGTGACTGTATTTTTACATGATGGACGAATGAAACTGGCGCAATTTGATAAAGGTAAGGACAGATTTGAAAAAATATATTATTAGGTATCTACAGTCGTTGAATCTTTCGACCCTGACTTCAGATGACAAGGTCGCGGGTTTGAGTATGCAAAATATTTTCCACATTTTTTGTTTGTTACGAAAATACTAACGCAGTTGCCAAAAATATGCCGAATATTGCCTAATTCATCTCTTAGATATTTTTATACTGGCAACGGAAATGCCGTTTTATGAATCCGCTTCGTATGGGGAACCTTTTATTAAGCAAATTTGTACGTCTGTCTGTTCTGCCTTTAAATCATTAAGCATAGGAAGGCATATTACGATATATTTTCTACTTGCAATTTTATTACGGATCCCTAATTTTGAAAAAAATGCCTATAGCCTTCCTCGATAAATGGACTACCCAACACTGAAAGAATCATTCAAATCGGACCAGTAGTTCCAGAGATTAGCGCGTTCAAACAAACAAACAAACACTGCAGCTTTATAATATTATAATATAGATATAAATTTTTGATTGAAATTTTGACAGAAATCGGCCATTTTAATTATGACATAGCCAGTATCACTATCACAATTATGACGAATCAAATGACATCTCTCAAGCTAAATCCAAACCGATAGGCTGCAGCGCGTGCCAAAGCAATATACATACATACACTCGAAAAACAACGCCCCGGCGCAGTCAGGTAAAAACACGTGCTGTAAATGAGATTTAGTTCCAAACTGTATCTATGGTACCTTAAAATAACCTAGGTCATTTCCTTCCTCATCGATGATTGATGGTTGGCAAATCTTCAAATTCACCCGGAAGTGGGGAATCTTTCCTTCCGAAACTTTTCCTTGAGCGTAACAATGACAGGAAACAATGCTTTTTTTTAATCTTTCCCGGCTTAGACCAGAATTGTAGGCATATTTAATACCCACAAGTGACTTTGAATAAAAAAAAAACCAAAAAAACTACTTCTATACTTTTACTCCCTATTTCTCGCACTCAGGGTTGAAAAAGAGGGTTGAAACAAGTAACTGATTAAAAAGTCCAAATACTTCAATACTTTCTTTACTTCTCGCATCCTTTTTTTTTTTTTTTTTTTCCGTGGGGAAATGCACTCGCATACCGCCCTGCCACGGGGAGACAGAGCGGTTATGTGGGACTAGACCCACTAAAACCCCACGATGTCCTCCTCTGCCGCTTAGTGGCGGGAACACGGGAACGTTAAAACACACATCCGCGAACCCGCCGCGGCTGTCCGTTTCCGGACCCCCCTGTTTTGGCATCGGGTGCCACTCCTCTGTTTGCGACACGCCAGGACATATGGCGTGTCGCAACCACCTCGGGGACCAGGTCAGCGAAAGGGCGTCAGACGACCCCGTGTCTAGACGCCCTAGGTCCCCATGCGACGGGTCAGATATGTGGCCCCGTCGCCTGCCACTACGGCCGCAGAGGATAGGGAGAGCGGCGCCTCGCAATACCGACACTCCTCTTCCCCTGCGGCCCCACCGCGTCCGCCATCGAACGGTGGCGACCCCGCCGTGGCCGCGGTAGGTAGGGAGAGCGGCGCACCGTTATACCGGCACTCCTCTCCCACCGCGGCCCCTATCCCTCAGCTGCGATGCCTCCCATTCGACACCGCAGCCCGCCTCAGTTGCGGTGCCCCCCATAAGGCACCGCCACCTACAATGCCGCTCCTAGTTGGCTTGAGAGGCAAAGCCTAAAGGAGCGGCCCTCCCGGGTTCCTCTTAGCTTCACCGTGGGTGACCAGGCCACGGTTACTAAGCCCCCCCGCCCCGACAAGGCGGGAACCCACGGGGGGGATACTTCTCGCATCCCTACCATTTTACAAAAGAAACATCCAAAACGGTATACAATGGGCGAAGAAAAAAGTCGCAGGCAATCAAAACACGCAGTTTCGTTTAATGGAACGGCATATGTCCAATTATTTTGATTTAGCAACTAAACTATTTAACTGATTTTAATATTTTTTTTTGTGGGACTAATCTGAAACCATATGCTTTCAAATTAAAAAAAATTAACACCGGTCCGATATAACCGATAAAATCAGAAATGAGTAAACAAATAT
This sequence comes from Aplocera efformata, assembly GCA_921293045.1. Classification (NCBI taxonomy): domain Eukaryota; kingdom Metazoa; phylum Arthropoda; class Insecta; order Lepidoptera; family Geometridae; genus Aplocera; species Aplocera efformata. The sequence continues at coordinate 4,337,075 of OV121067.1, read as the reverse complement.
TAAGAAAATAAATACAGCCAAATCCATAACCTCCTCCGAAGCCCGTTGAAAGGATACATCCAAATCAGTATACAACTGGCGAATAATAAAGCGAAATACGCATTTTTTTTACTTGTACGACGTCTTCTTACCAGTTATTTTAAGTTTTTTTAAGCGAAGCACTCGTGGCTTGGCTCAGCTGTTTTTTTACTAATCATCTAAGTTAAGCAACTTTCGGCCCAGTCAGAAATTGGATGGGTGACCATATAGTTACATTTGAACTGAGTATAGTGGCATAGTGCTTCGGAGAGCACGTGACGATGTCTTTCTCGGCTAAACTAGTCGCTAAGCCACGTCGAAGGCCTTCGGGCGGCTTGAAAACTTCGACATCAGAGTCGGCCACTGACTCACACGAAATAAGAAGAAGACCAGTTATTTTTATTAAACCAACAAATGATTGAAAAGATTTTGATCAAAATTCTGTGGCACCAATCTTTCAAATCAAAAAGGATTTTCGAAACCGGTTGACAAATGGCGTTATAAGTTAACAAATATGAAACCACCGAATTTATAATTTATAAAGTCGTTTTATAAAGTCGATTGAGTCGTGATGCTCCGTGTCAAACAAGAAATTAATGAAAAAAAAACTTGCCTGCGTGAAAAATTCCAAATTACATTTTAACATATGTTTACAATAATTGTGACTCATATTATAATATTGCTGCCGAAAGGTAGAGTACATTGATACTAATAATAATATTGACATCTTCTGTACCTACATGTATTTCAACCAATAAAGTATATTTTGACTTTGACTTTGTTGTATTATATATATTCTGTAAAACCCTGTATTCTGATACCACACTCAATAATTTGACGGCTCCGTGGCTTAGTTGGTAGTAGCCCTGCCTTCGAATCGAGGGGTCCCGGGTTCGATCCCCGGCCGGGGCAATCTTTGTGTGGTAAGCATGAAGTTTGTTCTCGGGTCTCGGGTCTTGTGTTTCTGTGTTTGTCCATGCCATCTGCGACACAGGGAATCCTAGTGCAGAGGTATGAGTGTGTAAACGTTTTTTTTTTTTTTAATATGTTAGGAGGAAAAAAATTTCCTATAACCTATTGAGGATGTCGGCCATTTTAATTTTTATAATTTTGTTACAACCATTGCCACTCTCATGAACAAATCTATCGACACCTGTCAAGCTAAAATTCATCAAGCCCTGTAGCCTGAACGGCTTGCCAAAAATACACATACATACAACTCATACACATATCCGTCCGTACCAGCCTCTAATGTTCCCACTGCAGACACCGGCCTACTCTCGATAATTGAGAGCGAATGGGCTTTGATCTCACGGGAGCCAAATCCGGATTGATAGATGTCACATGGCTTCGAATTTTCGGTTCTAAGACATGCCGGTTTCCTCACGATGTTTTCCTTCACCGTTTCGAGAACGTGGTATTGCGCACATACATTTTTCGAGTGAAAAAACTCATTGGTGCACGTGTGGGTTTGAACCAGCGACTGTCGCGACGAAAGTCGGCGTTAATGTCAGTGGGCCACAACGCTCTTGCCTACGACTTGCCACTCGCAAATTACGCTTTCCTGTTCGCTAGTTCTTATTAGGTAAATGGCTTCGATCAGAGTGACCTACGTTTCATCGTAGTACATGAGCACTCCTACGCACGTCATAATGCACATGGTAGCAGTAGGTATAAAGTTACGCGTGTATACTATACTAATATTAATGATTCACGCTTCGAAAGGCAGATAAAAAACCGTTTTGACCCGACTGAATGAGGTATGTATATATCTTTGGAACGTTCTGTTGCTAAACGGCTTGATTCACAACACGATTTTGGTTTGAAACAAGTCTCATCCCGTTGCGCGTCACTCGAGACGGGGATGTTATATGCATCTGTGATTTCACACCCTTCCACCGGAACACAGCAATACGAGTGCACCACTTCTTAGCGATAGATTACAAGGTATGAAGGCAGTACTTCTTCAGACGAATTTGGCAATTTCTACTGCTACTTTTAGTTGCCCCTTTGGCACTACCCTACGTGTATTATTTCGTCACTTTCTTTAAATAAATATGTACTAACGAGATCACGCATTCTTATTACTATGTTTAGCGCTTGAGTCAAGAGATTTATTAATATTAAGAACTAAAAGATTATAATAAAGAAGAAATTTATTGAAAAAATAACCCTTTTATTTTATGAAACTATGCTGAAAATTTAATACAGCGCCATCTTGTTAATTATTTTGGTACTTGATTGGTAATCTACTGTTACTTCATATATTTATCTTAATATATAATATATAAATTACGTGTCACGATGTTTGTCCGAGATGAACAGTTTGATCCAACTTGAAAGATAGGGTAGCTCACATCTCAATTTACGATCTCAATATTATTTTATTGCAAATTATTTGTCTATTATTTGACAGTCACAATTACAAAAACGTTAGCCACAGCAACGCGTGGCCGGGTCAGCTAGAAATTTCAATAAAGACGATTTTACAAAAAACAATACGGTTCTCTGTCACTCAGGTACTATGATTTTAAGGTAGGTAATAACCATTTTAAACTTTAACCTTGTATATAATCCACTGTCAAATTTTAGCAATTTCCGCCCGTCAGTTAAAGCAATAGAGATGTGAGTAATTATTGAATTATCTTCGTGTTTTTAGTGACCGTATAAAAACATAATTAATAAAAAAATACGGACAAATTTTATGTAATCTGAGTTTTTACGAAGCTATAGGTACGTTTTTATGCGATAAACGATAAAAAAGTTACGGAACGAGCTGTCGGCCCACCTGATATTAAGTGGTCACAGCCGCCCATCTACACTAATATTATAAAGAGGAAAGATTTGTACCCATGTTTGTATGTTTGTAATGAATAGGCTCAAAAAGTACTGGGCCGATTTAAAAAATTCTTTCACCAATAGAATGCTACATTCTTCCAATTTGACATAGGCTACATTTCATTTTGAAAAAAATTAGGGATCCTTGGTAAAATTTGAACAATGTAACCGAAGGTGTAGAAAAATGAGTCTTAAAATGTCTTTCGTCGAATGCGCTGCCGAAACTATTAGCGATAGAACAAAATAATGTACAACAATATTGAAGAACATCATAATGTCTACAAAAAACTTCGCGGTAGCATATGTCCAACTATTGTAGTTATGTCACTACCCCGTGCGAAGCCGGGACGGGCTGCTAGTTGACAATATAAATACGACTTGAGTCCCCCCGACGAAAGTATGAGAAAACCTCCCATCGCATTGCGCATTCTAACACTATATAAGTTGTATATTAGATAACTGATTAGAATACTTGTATATAGATTCTTTTGTAAATACATACTAGCTGCGTCCCGCGGTGTTCCCGCAGTTTTCCGGGATCAAAAGTAGCCTATTTGTTAATCCAGGATATAAGCTATCCTGGTACCAAATTTCATCCAAATCCGTTGCCGTTTGAGCGTGAAGGAGTAACAAACATACACACATACTTAGGTACATATAAACTTTCGCCTAATATTACTGTGATATACTTACCAAATACAACTGCATTTCAGATCGAAATTTTAAAACTATCATGGTTATGAACATTATTATTCGTCTACCGTATGTTTCGTGTTCGGGACCATGACGCATGTAACTGCGTTGAAATATCTGGAGTCAACAAAACTCACATATCATGGTAAATATCCCGGTAATACGAATAATAATGCGTTTCAGATCGTCTTAACTTGGTGGATTTCAAACTAACCTCAAAAATACTCAAATATGAAAATACTTCCAATTAAAATGCCTACTGTTTCATAAACTTGGTGAATTTCAGCAATTCGCTAAGCGCCGTTGGCTACGGTCGCTCGATTTCGTATGAATATTTCAAAAAAGATTGGCTTAAAAATGAAAACTGACTGTAATTTGACGTGTTGTGCATGTAATGTGTAAGGAGTTCCTGTGACACGTTACATGCTCACGAATATGTTTACTTGTGCGCGTAAATTTTGACGGAAACAATTCTTAACATCAAAAATCATCTTTATTTATAGGCAAATATATATTTTTTTAATGTGAATTGGTGATGAAACGAGCTGAGGGCCCACTTGGTGGTAAGTGGCGCCCCCCACCCATGACAACAGTAATGCGACTCAGTATAACATTTGGATCATACACTGAGTCGCATTCATCCTGCTGCGTCCGTCACCCGAGACGGGGATGATACGTCTCATGTGCATGTGATTTCACCGCACCCAGTCCCTTCCACCGGAACACAGCAATGCGAGCACTACTGCTTGGCGGCAGATTCCACGTGTGGTGGCAGTACCTCTCCGGACGAGCTTGGCACAATTTCTACTGCTACTTTTGGTTGCTCCTTTATCAGCACACAGAGGGTACGTGTAGGGAATCAAAGGGTACACACCTACGGACGCGAGCAACTGGACCCCCCAAATAAATGTTCTATAATGTACCTAGTGGAGTATAGTGCTATAATATCTAGCTAGCATTACTCTTGATAATTTGTCTTGCATGTACCAGCTAAATAAATACATTAAATATTTGCTTGAGATTATAATACTTGGCAAAAAACCACTATGATAAAAAACATCTCAAGGACTTACTGAATACAATTCTAAGTAAACATATTGTATGTTTGGCAATAGTTAAAAGATTAGTACACTTTTAATATTATACGTTTTATAACTCATTTTATTCATCAGCTCATTTTACTCATTCGGGGTTCAGCTCGTTTCGGGTTCCGGATTCGATTCCCGGCCGGGACAGACTTTACGTAATGACCATAAATTTTGTTCTCGAGTCTTCGGTGTTTGTCTTTTGTTTTAATCTTTATCGATGCTACCTGAGACACGGGGAATCGTAGTGTAGGTATGGATAAACGTTATCTAAAGGAAAAATGAGTTTGAATATAATTCCACTAATATTATAAACGCGAATGTTTGTAAGTATGGATGGATGTTTGTTACTCAATCACGCCAGAACGGCTGAACGGACCTGGATGAAATTTGGCACAGAGATAGATTATAGTTTGGAATAGCACATAGGCTACTTTTTATCCCGGAAAAATTTCGGTTCCCGTAGGAAGTCCAACCGCGGGTAACACCGCTTGCGTGGCTAGTAATAATTTATTTTTAAGAAGCTAGCGACAATTCGCTGTTATTAGTGTTATTGCTAAAATTGCACCTGTTCCAACCCACACATGCTGTAGTGGTGACATTTTTAAACATTTCAATCCAATTGAGTAGCTACGTATGTCAAAACTAAATACTTTGAATCCAATTAGGCAAGTGAAATCCTTAGACTATTGTAAATCCATACATATGCGTACCTATTTACTTCTGTAATTTTCACAATGAATCTCACAGCTCTTAGGTTCTGTACCCAAAAAATAAAGGAACAAAAGTAAAAAAAAAAAAAGGATCGAAAATAAAATATCCCTTTCCAACCGACTTTCTAAACAGCGCTTTTGGCGTACCTTGCTTAATTGTTCCTGACAACTCCAAGTTCCAAGTTAAGCAAGTTTCAGCCCGGTCAGAAGTTGGAGCGCTTTCGTGCTTCGGAGGGCACGAGAAGATGTCGTTCCCGGATGTATTAGTCGTTAAGCCGCGGGGCACCTCTAGTAAGGGATAAAGAGAAAAAGAAAAAAAAGCAAAGGTCTATCGTATAAAAAAATAATCACAGACAAACAGAAATCTCCACCTTCCGTTAAAAATCTAGATTAAAAGGCGTTCTAACACTAAATAGGTCAAATTAAACTGGTTTAAGGCGATCGGTCACGCGATACAATCATGTTGCTACATCAATCGTTGCACTATAAATGTTTACTAAACGTTAACCAAACATTGTTGATTTAAGGCGGGGCAGTAGCCATTTTATTTCCGTTTACGTTCCACCGAGGCATTGTATAATCTTAATATATATAAATCTCGTGTCACAATGTTTGTCCTCAATGGACTCCTAAACCACTTAACCGATTATAATAAAATTCGCACACCATGTGCAGTTCGATCCAACTTGAGAGATAGGATAGTTTAAATCTCAAATTATAGTCGCAATTTTAATTTATTGCAAATTATAATATCGTATGACAAAAACGTTAGCCACAGTAACGCGTGGCCGGGTCAGCTAGTTGTTTATTATATTTTCATCACCATCAGCCTATACATGTCCACTGCTGGACATAGGCCCACTGAGCCCGATCTTCGGCTCTCCTAATCCACTTCTTACTATCCACCTTCCTAATCCACCTTCCGTCGCTCCACCTGGCCGGGGGGCGCTCCACACTACGTTTGCCTACTCGCGGTCTCCACTCAAGAACTCGTCTACCCCAGCAGTTATCGGTTCTTCCGCATATGTGACCAGCCCCCGACCAATTCAGCTTGCTAATCTCCTGGGCTATAAATATAAATATTCATTGACATATTTCACACAGCGCCATCTAGCCCCAAACTGAGCATAGCTTGTAATATGGGAACTAGATAACTGATAGAATACTTAAATTACTTTTTTTTGTAAATGCATACATGTAATACATATTAACACTCAGACACAGAACAAACATTTCTGTCCGCACACAAATGCTTGTACTGGGTGGGAGTCGAACCGACAACCTTCAGCGCAGAAGGCAGAGCTACTAAAGTTAACACTTGCTACTTTTGATCTCTGTAAACCACGGGTAAAACTGCGAGGCGCATCTGTGTAATTTATATTCGTCGCCAAGCAGTGGTGCACCCGCTGTGTTCTAATGGAAGGGTGTGGGTGCCGGTGAAATTTCAGGCCCATGACACGTTACATATTGCAATTTCCACAACATGTTTCTCTAGGCCCAAGCCTAAGTTAATTTACCAGGTTAAGTGTTAGAACTGTATAAACCAACCAATTTGAATATGCTGTTTTAGTACTTGAGAAATCCGTTCTAGTTGGTGCCACTATCTAAGCTACCTTAATTGTTTTTCTATTTTTGTCGTATTATATCTTCTTGTCGTAAAGTCTGTTTCTTTATTTAAATGTATTAATATAAATTCAATCCTGTGTTATTTCCATAATCCATCATTAAGATTGGAAGTATTTTTCTGCATACCTGTACCTAAAATAGGCAATATTATTTGTACAGATTATTATTATACTGTAAGCGTTCCGTGCATGCTTGTAATTGTGTATTAACTAGGTTATAGTACAATTAACCTGAATATTAGGTTATGGGCCTGGTTTTATGATATGTGCGAGGTCAACAAATTATTGGACTTTGGTTTAATACAACAAAAATAACGCTTCAATGCGTCAAGTCAATAATATTAATTTCTAATCCTAGGCTTCTAATTATAATCCTAGCATTTCCTGTGTCACAGGTGGTTTCGCCTCAAAGTTATTTTAAGAATTCAACGAAAATAAAGACTTTTGACTTGACATACAAGCGGGCTAAAATCATGTAAGTCAAAAGTCAAAGTCAAACTCATTTATTCCTTTAGATCTCGAGTATCATTTGGACACGTCAAATTTTACACATGCATGTACACATATTCGTGAGCATATAACGTGTCACAGGAACTCCCCAGGCACATTACATGAACACAGATTTGTCAAATAACAGTCAGTTTTCATGTTTAAGCTAATCTTATTTGTTAAGTTTACGTCTGTTCCAACCCTACCCTAACCTAACCCTATACCTCCTTTCCACTTCGGCGTATCAGGTAAAAATTAATCACATTGGTTGAAACCATTTGCTTTCTTCGTCCATACTTGTTGGTAATGAAACAATTAATTAATTAACTTGTTGAATAATTGTTAATTAAAGCGATCAAAGAAATCTGCTTGAAATGGTACAGTGGTTTATTTGAAAGCTATTTATTCCAGATAATATTTAGTTTTAATGGAATAATTTATTACAGAGTAAATGCTTATACAACCATACAAAAAATTCTCCCCCGCAGAAGGCATGGACATAAAACAAAGAGTTAATACCCAAGAACAAACTTCATTATCATCACGCGCAGTTTGCGTCCGAGGCCCGAACTCGCAACCCACTTTGCTACGAAACTGTGTTAAAAAACTAATATTTCACACGAATGCGAACGAAAAACATCTATTCCAAAACAACATATCGTAAAACCATTGTTTATTCTCACTGAATGATTGCAGCTGTGAAATATAATGGAGTCATGAGTATATGAGTATAGAGAGCTATACTCACAAAACATTTTACAACTGAGATAGAGCCGTTACTCAAAGATTTGTGTTTGTTTTCTTTTTTAAATATTATTTATTGTATTTCAAATGTAAAAGTGACGGAACGAGCCGAGGGCCCACCTGATGGTAAGTGGTGACCCTCGCCCATGACAACAGTAATGCGCGCGACTCAGTATGAGATCCAAATCTTTACTTTATCTTCAACATAACTATTTTTACGGTAAAGACAGACAATAAACATAATTTGAATATGAACCGTTCATACTCACATTATGTTCATCGTAGCGTAGATATTTTTATTCCTACAATTAACAATACCATGAGTAATGATGTGGAAATACATCAATATGGAATCTAGACATCATTCAATGACCTATGCACCCTATTCATGCATTGTAAATGATGTAAACAAGCTTGAGCGATTGTTATGTCATGGTTTGGATGGGTGATCACTTCTTACCCGACTGCGGCAGAAGAGCTACGTTTTTTCAGTGTATGTATGTTTGGATATTTATTTATAAAGTGTAAAATATAACATTACAGATTTCTCTAATGCGTTATACTAGAAATACACAATAAACATCGCATAAAACACAAAAGGACACAGATTAGCACAATTGATATAACAAATATAATATGAACCTAAATTATCTACACCAAAATAAGAAACAACATGTAACAGAATATCAATAAAAAAACACAACAATTTAGAATATAGAAATTAATCCAGTTGCTCGCTTCCGTAGGTGTGTACCCTTTGATTCCCTACACGTACCCCCTGGGTGGTGCTAAAGGAGCAACCAAAAGTAGCAGTAGACTTGTGCAAAGTTCGCCCGGAGAAGTACTGCCTCCCACCTGGTAACATAATCTGCCGCCAAGCAGTGGTGCACTCGCATTGCTGCGGTCCAGTGAATGGGTGTGGGTGCCGGTGAAATCACATGCGCATGAGACGTAACATCCCCGTTTCGGGTGATGGACGCAACGCAATGCAACTAGGGTCTTCCCGTGCTTGCGGTAGTTATGGGCTGAGGTAACCACTTAACATTAGGTGAGCTATCTGCGTGATGACCTTTGTGACATTGAGTTGATGTTCGTGACAAAAATCACGTAGAAAAGTGTTAATCAAATATGAATATTTTCACTGTGTGAATTATGAAAGCAAACATTACTTAAGTCAATATTTATATACGACTTTGTATATGAAAAACGTATTTAACCGACTTCAAAAAGAGTAGGTTCTCAAGTCTCTAGTCTCACACCTCAGTTGTTGGCTTTGGCTTTGATGGTCGGTGGTTCGATTCCCAGGAAAAGCATTTATGTGACGTTCACAGATATTTAGATTGTCTGGGTGTTGATATATAATATCTACATATGTATGTATTATCACCAATCCGGATTGGGCTCCCGTGGTAGATCAAAGCCAATTCACTCTCAATTATTGAGAGTAGGCCGGTGTCCCTGCAGTGAGAACATTAGAGGCTGGTAGAGGTTCCACAGTAATGCGAGCACTTCTGCTGGGCGGCAGATTTCAGGTGTGATGGCAGTACGTCCGGACGAACTTGGCACGAGTTCTACTGCTAATAAAAACCTATATAAATGAATCATTTAGAAAGGTTTAAAATATGAATAGAGAAAGTATTGATAACCCGCATTCTGTTTAAAAATAAAACGTTTTCAGAACAGTTGTGCGGTCACACGTCAGGCTGAATTATTGAGCGGAATCGATCACCCATGGCACACATACACCCGCTCGGTGTTGCCACCTCCAACCGCCCACAGATTATACAGATACAGATTCTTAATTGGTAAATAATTAAAATTATTGATGATGTTTATTATAATGTATGTAATTAAGCATTTTTGACATAATATTTTTGTTTTTTTGTGGGTGGAATTACTTTTGTACGTTTTACAATGAGGTATTATAGAATATATAAATTCAGTTCAAAACTGATATGTAACATGTGATTATGTACCTATATTCTTGTAAATAAATATATTCTTATTGATTACTTAATAATAATATAACAATAATAGTATAAATGCGAGAGCGTGGTGGCCCAGGGGCACAGATGCCGACTTGCAATCTTAGGAGGTCGCTGGTTCAGACCCACACGTACACCAAAAAGTTTTTCACTTGAAAAAGTTATGTGCTCAATACCACGTTCTCTAAACGGTGAAGGAAATGTCTTAGAATCAAAAATCGAAGTAATGTGACATCTCCCAATCAAGATTGGGCTCTCGTGATAGATTCATGCCCATTCATTCTCAATTATCGAGAATAGGCCGGTGTCCCTGCAGTGGGAACATTACAGGCTGATACGGAAATATGGAATTAAAATAGTACTATAAAATATAATTTTTTTATTTAAATCCTCGCTATTTTATTTACTGTTTTATCAGTTAGGAATTACTTTACCGAATACGATAAGATTTTTTATTAATTTTTTTTTTATGTTGTTATATGTTGCTTCTACTATAATTTTTGGAAGATGATACACAGCTACTACTACAAGATCACCAGATTTTTATGTTTTTTTTAAACCTGTGAATTCATATTCCCAGTTTATCTTTGTTTCTGGTGGCATATGATGTGATGCCCTTATTTTTTCCTATTTATTTGGTAAGGTAAGTATGTAAAGTTCTGAGAAGTATGGTCTTGCAGATATATCGAAAGGAATTTGGGTTATGGCGGATGCAGTGTTGTTGTTCAATTGATCAGTTAACCGCCAGCCACTGTCTTGTCATTTACTCTAGCTACTTGTGCGGCACTTCATAGAAAATTGGCGACGAGGATGGGATGTAGCTCTTGACTTACTATAGCTTGGCATGTAGCTCTTTCATGAAGAATTCAAACCCTTTCACACTCTGCGGCTGTTCCCCACAATTTCGTATAATATTTATAATCTTAAAAATCAAAGCTAAAATCAAAGTGAAGTGACATTTGGAGTTGCGAAACAAAGGTCCGGCACCGCAATATTTTTTATTAATTGCACAGATATTCAGTAAAAAATATTTATTTTAGGCTCATATTACACGCATTGAGATTCATATTTTAACTAGAAATTTAATTAAAATAATACCGAAAATAAATAAAACAATTAAATAACAAGAAAAACTTAAAGGTGAAAGGCTAATATTATAATAATTTCGTTAAATATTAATATAATATAGGATTAGACTAGAGAAAATTAAAAACACAAAATATTTCTTAAGATTTAAAACATAACATTATTTATTACCAACATGCGTTGAACGCGTTCTATCATTAATTTTTTTCTTGACAACAGCAACGCCTAGAAAACCCAACATTCTACCAAACTGTTGCGGGCAACACACTTGTATTGACATTAAAGTTTTATCAGTCTGTGGAATCTAACTTAATTAATGGCCGGCAGCTGCGAGGCGATGGACGTTTTCCCACAACGTTTATTATAAACTATATTAATTATTATTTATGCTGTTTCCTTGAAGGACGTAGGTAAATCCTTTAGTCGTATTTTTACTTAATACTTACCTACTACCCATATATATATTTACTCCATAGAAACGCCAGGAAACCATTGGCTACTTCAATTTATACAGGTAACAAAAGACTGATTTAAAAGTCGAGGAGGTTAACAACCAAATCGGTATATAACGGGGTAAGAAAAAAGTCACCATTAGAGTATTAAGGTGAACATAACAAAAAGAATTCAAAAATATTTTTTTTTCACCTGGAGGCCCACCTGATCTTATGTTATGTAGTTACCTCCGCCCATAACAACTGCCATGCAACTTAGGTCTACCCAGACCGAAGTATGAGAAGACACAAGTCGCACCCCTGCGCGCGTCACCCGAGGCGGGATATTACGTCTCATGTGTCTCATTTATATGTTAGAGATAAGTTATTGAATTTATGGGAACCCGGCTAGTAAAAATTACCATCAAAATCGAATCACAATTAACGCGTAACAAATATACAATAATTCCATAATCCTAAAAAGGTGCTGTAAAAATAATGATGTAACTGAAATTAAGTTGTAATGGTTGGTGACCCTGGCTACGTAGCATTGCTACGCCGTAGCCGATTTCCACAGTACACGTAGCACTTAAATCAAATCGAATCCGATATCAAAGCCTTGAATAATCAATCACTACTTTTAAAATTATATGTAACCTGAGTGACAACATTATTTTATTTAGTAGCTGTGCCCGCGACTTCGTTCGCGATTGCCATACCTGCAGGGTGACTATTCGCTTCGCGGATGTGTGTAAAAACGTTCCCGTGTTCCCGCCGCTAAGCGGCAGACACCGTGGGGTTTTAGTGGGTCTAGTCCCACATAACCGCTCTGTCTCCCCGTGGTGGTATGCGAGTGTCACCACGAAAAAGAAAGAAAAGGGTAACTTTTCGCATAATTAATAAAAAAAACACGAATAATAAAACAATGGTGCTTGCCATTGTTTATTTTTTTTTAACTTATTACTAAAGGTTGTGAAGTCTGTAATTTCTGAACTACAAAACCGATGACTTTGACAATCTTTAAGTTACTTGCTTTTTACCAAAAAAAGATAAAAGAAAGCGGACAATGCGTTAATGAATTACAACTAAGAATCATTGGAGGAGAGGGAAGGAGTGCATTCTACGATACAGACAATCCTAGTTCAAAGAGTGTGAGCAATTGATTTTAATAGTCAGACGGTAGTGACCCTGTCCCGTAGCAGGTGCTACGGCGTAGACAGTGCTACGACGTAGGTGGTCCCCGTAGAATAAGTAGTAATTCATAAGACCCTGAAAAATTATGGGGCTATTTGACGTGATTGATACTATAGGTATCATTTAACTAAGTCGTTAGTCGGATGCGACGAGGGGGATGATCGGGACAGAGGATTGCGCGAGAGTAGGGTGTAGATAAGAGTTTTTTTTTTATAACGTTTTTTTTGTAACCCCACACGATCGGAACATAGTAATGCGAGCACTACTGCTTGGCGGTAGATTTCAGGTGTGGTGGCAGTACCTTTTCGAACGAACTTGGCACAAGTTCTACTGCTTCTTTGGCTGCTCCTTTCGCACCATCCAGGGGACACATGTAGGGATTCTAATTGTACGCTAGCAACTTAATGTAACAATAGTCCCGAATATGTAATTTTGTTTTATCGATCCAATCGCGATTCTAAAAGTATTCTAAAGTATCTCTGCGTGCGTAAAGTGTTTATGCAACACTTTGTAACAATAGTCCAGAATATGTAATTTTGTTTTATCGATCAAGTTGCTCCGCCCATCGTTATGTGTAATTTATAGATAGTATCACAGGAAAACAATCAAACTGTCATTTCATTAATGGAAGCAACATTTGTTCGAGTTAATTTCCTAATGAGTCACGGGGATCATTAATGTAATATTTGAAGTCAAAATTGAAAATTTACAGTTTTGTATCTGTGTAAAAGACTATATCTATGTAATACCTTTGAATTCTCAAGTCAATTATATATTTCGTGTATCTCGGAATCGGCTCCAACGATTTGGATGAAATTTAGTGTTTAGGATTTTGCTATATAAGTTTTAGTGTTTAATTTTATTTCTTGTAAAAACGCTTACAACGTTAGATGCTCACGAATATGTGTACATGCATGTGTAAAATTTGACGTGTCCAAATGATACTCGAGATGTAAAGGAATAAATGAGTTTGAATTTGACTTTGACTTTGCATATTTTTAACAAAAAAACGTTTTTCATAGTAAACTATGATGAAAATTTAATACAGCGCCATCTCGTAAATTTTTGTTTGACTTGATTGTCAATTTTTATAGTAACAGTAGATAACGTTCGTTCTTTACCAAACGTTCTTTAAACGTTCTGTAAACGTTCTTTACCAATAAATACTTATTAACGGGTTTCTGTGGATTAAGTTTTTATTTCTATTTTATTACTACCACAATAATTTTAATTACATAATAACTATTATAACAAGCTATGGATTTTAAATGGTCTGAAAATAAACCATTTATAATTATAGTATACATAATTAAGGCGCATACAAAACATGGTCCTTGTGTCGTTTCTATATCCTACTACTATTATAAAGGCGAAAGTTTGTAAGTATGGATGTATGGATGTTTGTTACTCTTTCACGTAAAAACTACTGAATGGATTTGAATGAATCTTTACCACAATATAGCTTATACATCAGAATAACATATAGGCTACAATTTTTGAGGTTTCTATAAAATCTATATATATAAAAGAAGTCGTGTTTGTTACAACACTTATAACTCGAGAACGGCTGGACCGATTGCCATGGTTTTTGATTTGTTGGATTTGTTTCCGTCCCGAATAGCAGAATAACTATTAAAAACATTGGAAAATTAACGAAAAAAATAAAATCAATTTATCCCCGTATTCTCCACGGGAACGGGAACTATGCGGGTGAAACCGCGGGGCGCAGCTAGTCTGTTAATAAATGTGAATTTATGTGGTGTCGATCAAATATTTATACGTAGTAAGTCCCCATTGATTCTTTCCGATATTTTTTTGGATTGACTTATTAGACATGGCGTGGGCGTAGGAGACTCATCAAACCTTCATCGCTCATCGACGTTTCTAGAACACGGGAAAACCTTCCTACATCATGAATATAAACCATAAGTCGAATGTCAGTTGTAATTTTTGCCTATTTCATTAATTTACACGAAGTGAAAAAGTGTTTAATTAGCATATTTTCTGTAAATAGGCGTTTTACATTTTTCCATCTGTAATAATCAAATGATTTAAAATAATCTAGTTTCTACAAAGGTTACATCATCAATTGACTCCGTGGCTTAGTTGGTGGTAGCCTGCCTTCGGAGCGAGGGGTCCCGGGTTCGATTCCCGGCCTTGGCACACTTTTTGTGGAGAGCATGAAGTTTATTCTCGGGTCTTGGGTGTTTGTCTTGTGTTTCTGTGTTTGTTCATGCCATCTGCGAAAGGAAATCCTAGTGCAGAGGTATGAGTGTAAACGTTTACTTACTATACTTCCTTATCACTTAAAAATTAACAAATGTATCTCCGCCCACAACAACAGAAATGCGACCTAAATCCTTCTACGCAAGTCGCATCCCGTTGCGCCCGTCACCCGAGACGGAGATGTTCCACACTCTTACACCGGAAGACAGCAACACGAGTGCATCACTGCTTGGTGGCAGATTACTAGGTGTGGAGGTAGTACTCTTCTTTTTCTGAAGTTTTACTGCTACTTTTAGTTGCTCCTTTGGCACCATCCAGGGGTTACGTAGGGATACTAGACGATTCTGAGCTGCGGACGCGAGCATCTAAACCCCCAAAAATTAAAAAAAACAAAACATCCCAAAAAGCCAAGATCTGTTTCTGATTACAGGATCCGAGAATGGACAATGACCGAGAACCAGTCAACGAAGATTTTACGAAAAAATTAACCAAACCCACCCAAAGAGTACCAAAGTTCGAGCATTTGAACAAAATCGGCCAGAAATTCGATAGAATCGAACAGAACTTCGACAAAGTCACCCATGGATTCGACAAAGGCGGCTACGGTTACGACAAAATCGGCCAGGATTACGACAAGGTCAGCCGGAGTTTGGACAAAGTTGGACAGAAGTTGGACAAAGTCGGAATAAATTTGGAAAGAGTCGGACATATAGTTGGGCAAACTTTTGATAATGGACTGAAATTGGACAGGATCACGTTTGAGAGCGAGAAATTAAGAAGCCACAGCGAAGCGTCTTCTAGAAGGAACAGTGATGATGGAGGAAGGTCTAAAAACGAGTTTCGGAATGGTAAGTGGTTTTTTATGTGGTACGTCTGCTTTTCGCGACTGACCGCGTTGAATTCCGCGTCTGAGAATCAGCGCTGCGTCTTAAGCGGTTAAGTTTAATAACATTATCATTTAATGTTGTTTGTATATTGTTTTTGTGTGTGTGTCAAATAAAGCATCTTCTATTCTATTCTAATTAAACATTTTGCACGGGTCCCTAATTCTTTCTTGCTCTTTTCTAAAATAAAAGTAGGTTATTTTACTCCTTAAAACATCAGCCAGTGAAAGTCTCGTCAAAATCAGGCAGGGCTACTACCAACTAAACCACGGCTTCGTGGCTTAGTTGGTAGTAGCTCTGCCTTTGAAGCGAGGGGTCTCGGATTCCCGGCCGAGGCACACTTCGTGTGGTGAGCATGAAGTCTGTTCTCGAGTCTTGTGTTTCTGTGTTTGTCCTAGTATTGTATATTTAAAGAAAAGAAAAACAGCGCCGTTTCTAAGATTAGATAGAAAAAAATACGTACAGAAAAATTAATTGTGCCGTAAATACTTTCAAATGTATTTAGTGAAAACCTATTATTTTGACAAAGAGACACTTTTATTTATTTGTATAGGTAAGTGACGGAACGAGCTGAAGGCCTGATGTTAAGCGGTTATTTCCGCCCGTAAAAACCTCGAACCTGCAACAGCTGCTAATATTATGCGTTATTCCGTCACTCACTGTGACAATTAATCAAGATGAAATCTGACATGGCGATATGATAAAAAATACCCGCGATAAGGCATTTTGATCTGAACTCGTTTGAAAACGGTTGTGAAATGTGATGATAAAATAATTTTGAGTAATTTAACAAGTGCTATATAATATTATAATATATTTTTCATCCTTTCATCAAAATAAAAATACCATTTGCGAGGTCCCCACCTCGCAAATGGTATTTTTGCTATTCGATATCTGATCCCAAAAGCCGTTTTTAACCGCTTGAGGTTAAAGTAAATTTGAATTTAGTACATCGCGTGCACTGGGTATGTGATTTCAAAACATCAAACCTATTTACTTTCATCTCCATGGTGCCGTATCTATACTAATACTAATCTATACACAATATTATAAAGAAGCAGTGTTTGTTTGTTTGTTTGAACGCGCTAATCTCTGGAACTACTGGTCGGATTTGAATGATTATTTCAGTGTTGGGTAGTCGATTTATCGAGGAAGGCTATAGGCTATGTCTTTTTTTTTTCAAAAAAAAAAAACTAGAATAGCCCGGTTGAAACCGCGGGACACAGCTAGTTTATCATACAACTTTTTTTCAATTGATGCAATTCAAATTGAAATCATTTATTCGCGAAACATAGTTACAATGATGACAGTTTAGAGTATAATTTAAGGCTTCATAAATCATAGCTAAGATCCATCTCGATCGTCAGCTTTGAAATAGAAGAAAACCGCATCTAAAAATATCCATTCGTTCGGGGAAGCTACGATGCCACAAATGTGAATAAGTGACGGAACGAGCTGAGGGCCCACCTAGTGGTAAAAGTCGACTCAGTATAAGATTTGGGTCTTACTGAGTCGCATTCATCCTGCTGCGTCCATCGCCCGAGACGGGGATGATACGTCTCATGCACATGTGATTTCACCGGCACCCACACACTTCCATCAAAACACAGTAATGCGAGCACTACTGCACTATTGTTACTATTACTTGCACTATACTTGCACTATTGTGTAAGCTATGTTTTTGGTAAATAAACAATTTTGTATTTGTATTTTTGTATTTGTACGCTTGGCGTCAGATTCCAGATGTGGTGGCAGTACCTCTCCGTACGAACTTGGCACAAGTTCTACTGCTTCTTTTGGTTGCTCCTATAGCACCCAGGGGGTACGTGTAGGGAATCAAAGAGAACCCTTACGGACGCGACTGGACCCCCCCAAACTACAGTTACAACACCCCTCTTTGTAGGTGGGGGGGTTAACTACTTACATTTCTGTTTTCAGACGGCACAAACTCTGAGCCCCCCACTGCAAACGTAACCAGCCACAACGCTTGGCAAGACTTGAACAGTTCCACATCTACCACGCGGACGGAACTCAGCCTCTCTGATGGAGGAGATGACCAGGTACAGGAGTAATGAGTGGAAGTACTGTTAATACTTCCACACATTATTAATATTAGTGGAACTACTGTTAATAATAATAAGTGGGTTAATCTGGCTCCGTGGCTTAGTTGGTAGTAGCCCTGCCTTTGATGCGAGGGGTCCCGGGTTCGATTGCCGGCCGGGGCACACTTTGTGTGGTGAGCATGAAGTTTGTTCTCGGGTCCTATCCTCGGTGTTTGTCTTGTGTTTGTCCATGCCATCTGCGACACAGGGAATCCTAGTGCAGAGGTATGAGAGTGTAAACGTTTTTTTTTAAGTACTCCCACTGCCACTGGTACTGCCACATTCAGAGCCTATAAGACAGCAAAATATAAATAAATTGCAGGCTGTTTGTAATGTGAAAATAACATAATTATTCGTGTTACCGAGATATTTAATATGATTTGTGAGTTTTGTTGACTCCCGATATTTCGACGCAGTTACATGCGTCATGATCCCGCGGAAACTGAAATCTTTGCGAAGTGGAGTGTGCAAATCATTAGCAGACATATCATGGTAAATATCTCGGTAACACGAATAATAATGTTCATAACCATGACAGTTTTAAAATTTAATTCGTTGTATTGTGTTAATCTTTTGATTTTTAAATTAGCTTAATTTATTTGTTATTAATCTGTTACTTAATCATTGTTATCAATAAATCTGAAATAAATTCAGCTTAGTTTCTCGTGCAGCCATTTAAGGCACGGCGCCGCAGCCAAGAGTCGGCGCTGCCTGGCACCCCCCTCCACACGAAGGCGCCGTGGAAGTCAGCTGATAGCCTAGCCCCAGAATCTGCCTTTGGGTCCTCGCTGGCAGATATCATGGAGAGTCCAGCTAATAAGGTAATTTGAAGACCCCGTAATTAAACAGAATCCCTGTTACATGATTATTAGCAATAATTAAAGATATCTTTTGGCGCCATATTGTATACCACACAATATGGCATAAATATTTATTGGCGCCATATTGTTACAGACAATAATTATTAAAATTATTAATAAAAAATATTTCTATTTCATAATTTTAAATTATTAATAATTTTTGACGCCATATTGTATTGTATCCTATAAAATTGGCATACAATATTTATGACAATATGTATGACAATTTTTTTTTCTCAATAACTTTCTTGTAACTTGTATACCATACAATATGGCGCCAAAAATTATTAATAATCTAAAATTATAAAAAAATTTTGTTGCGCCCTATTGTATTTTAAACCATAACTTGTATATTTTTTTTTCTTCAAAACCTTTCGAGTATGTTATCTAAAGGGTTTTATAAGGGTGTCTCATAAGTAATGTTCATGTTCACATGTGAACATTCCCCCGCCTCAATGTAAACATGTCGCAACTTGTTACCACTAGTCTCTGATTCTATGAACAGTACTATTGATTTACTTTCTTTTAATCATTCTCTATGTTTATTGTCGACGCAGTACGTTTTTATAATAAATAGTATGGAACGCGATAAATATGAAATTCGTGTATTGTTAAGACATTCGCTTCCAATATAAAGGGCTTAATATAAAGAGCTTACGCAAATATACAAGTTACATGTTTAAATATGATTTGGATAATTTCACGCGATTGTTTTAAATTTCTATTTATAAATACATATATGAATAACTAGCTGCGCCCCGCGGTTGGACTTCTTACGGGAACCGTACATTATTCCGGGATAAAAAGTATCCTATGTCCTATTCCAGACTATAATCTATCTCTGTGCCAGATTCCATCCAGGTCCGTTCAGCCGTTCTGGCGTGATTGAGTAACAAACATCCATCCATACTTACAAACATTCGCGTTTATAATATTAATAGGATATGTATGTACGAGTATATGTTTATGAGAAACGAATGAATTAGAACTTAAACCTGTACTAATTAAGAATCCTATTCAGATCTAAATATATCCAGACATCTATTTGCCCCCAAATTAATTTAATTAAAAATGTTTACAGAGCGTACCGATATTAATTGCTACGGATGAGAAAAAGGTATCACAAAACTACCCTCATCTGTGTTTAATAAGCTTCCATAGCTTTGTTTGTAGCTGCAAAGATCGGACCCGGGTTCGACCCTCGGCCGAGCAAACTGTGTGATGAGCGTAGAGTTTGTCCTCGGGGCTTGGGTGTTTGTCTGTTTCTGTGTTTGTCCATGCCACTTGTGACAAAGTATGAGTGTGAACGTTATTTATTTAAGCCACAATATTGATATCTTCCACTGTTTTTAGGGTCCGTACCAAAAGGTAAAATACAAAGCCGAAATTCAAATCTTTGTGTCTCTTGAATTCTTAAAAAATACTTGGAAATGGGTATTTTTTTTTTAAATAATTTTGTACTTACTATTATATATTTTGCGTTCTTAAAACTAAATTTAGCATTTGTTCAAACCCTATCCGACCCATGGGAAAGAATAGGGAATAAACTCCTAATGGAAGGATTACTTTCTTAAGTATGATCCCTTTGACAAAGTAAGTAATTAAATCTTATAAATAATCTTAATTTCAAAGTCAAAGTCAGAAGTCAAAGTCAAATTCTAAGTCAAAGTCAAAGACAAAGTCAAAGTCAAAGTCAAAGTCAAAGTCCAAAGTCAAAGTCAAAGACAAAGACAAAGACAAAGTCCAAGTCATAGTCCAAAGTCAAAGTCAAAGTCAAAGTCAAAGTCAAAGTCAAAGTCAAAGTCAAAGTCAAAGTCAAAGTGAAAGTGAAAGTGAAAGTCAAAATACTTTATTTCCATTGTATATGCGAGGCAATTCCGCCATTTTGGTTATGATTAAAAAATTCATAGCTTTCGCTAGCAAACAATCGAGTCTTCCAACACCTCATTTATCATATTATAAGTATATAGAAGCTATGCGGGAACAAATTAACATACATACGGGCTGAAATCATTCACGTTTTGACTTCGCCGTGGTCGGGTATAAATTGTAATCGGTGGTACGGATCCCTTAGCTGTGGGTCAAAATCGCATTTAACGTGCTTTTGCCTTGTGTCTTGTACTTTTGCTCATATATCTCAAGATTATAGAATGATAAGTTGAAAGCTTGATTATAATACAAAATACAAATACAAAATTGTTTATTTACTTTAAAAACATAGCTTACACAATAAGACATGATTACTAGTGGTCCCCGCACTAGACGCGAAGTCTGTGTCGCGGGAGGCCGAATACCTATTAGGATTACTAAATAGAAATAAACTATAACTAACAGGGCAAGACAAACATTGAAATAACTGTTTTCTGTTTTGTATAAATATTATTCGCAATCTACCCCCAAACTCCGTGATTAACTAAACTAGACGGCTCCGTGGCTTAGTTGGTAGTAGCCCTGCCTTCGAGCGAGGGGTCCCGGGTTCGATTCCCGGCCCCGGCACACTTTGTGCGGTGAGCATGAAGTTTGTTGTTGTTTGTTGTCTTGTGTTTCTGTTTGTTATGCCATCTGCGACATAGGAATCTTTGTGCAGAGGTATGAGTGTGTAAACTTTATTTCCGATAGGTTGAAAGATTATAATAATAAATATTATTCGCAATCTACCCCCAAACTAAGCATATATTTTAGTATAGGAAACTTTATACTATGAGATTACAGATATTATACTTATATAACAACAACAACCGCTTACCATCAGGTGGGCCGTATGCTTGTTTGCCACTTAAATGGTATAAAAAAAAACAACAAGCATCTATTGTCACGAAACAATTTTGTCGTGAGTGGAAATTGAACCCAATCCCTGCAGCGTAGATAGCAGACGTACTATTGAGCTGTGAGGCCAGACAGGTATTGTATTAATAGACCTCAAAAAATTGCAGATTTTCTGAATTCACCTGTAAATTTTTATAATAAATTACACTAGTTTACAAAATTGAACTTTTTTTTTATACCCCAAAATAAATGTATACAAATATGTTAATATACCTTCCTTAAACCAAAAAGTGTTAGTAAAAATATTCTATCACGTCACAAATTCTTCCTACAGTCAAATGTTTTTTTTTTAACTACCTAACGTGGTAACGACAGTTTATTGTTTATTATATCTTATTTATTAATCTTTCCGAACATTACAGAAGGAAAACTGAAAGAGGGTATATTTGTTGGCCCACAAATCTGTAAAATTATGAAAGATTCTCCGTTTGAAAGCCTTTTATCTGTTAATGAAAAATCTGCTTGGAACATTTTTTGGGAAATAAGAAAAGTGAAGATTACAAAGAAATTGTTACAGATTTATTGGAAAATTTTCAAAAGATGGTAGTAAACATGTCATTAAAGATTCATTTTTTGCAATCGCATCTTAATTTTTTCCCTGAAAACTTAGGAAGTATGAGTGACGAACAAGGGGAACGTTTCCATCAAGATTTAAAAGTTTTTGAAGAACGACATCAAGGATTTTGGGATGAAAACATGTTGGGGAATTACTGTTAGTCCATTATAAGAGAAACTGATTCAAATAGCTATAAAAAGAAGGCAAAAATTTGTCAAATTTTTTTTAGTATTATTACCAAAATTATGTATTAAGTTATTAAATATTTCTTAAACCAGACGTGATAGAATTTTTTTATTATTTTTTCTGGATAATTCTACCTAAATGAATAACAAAATAACAACTTTTAGCTGGGGTATAAAAACCGTGTAAACTAGTGTTATTTTCAAACTTAACAAACTATTGTAGTTTTGATATTGTTCTAAGGCATGGTGTGTGGTTTTGTGTGAATGTGTGTGTGTGTATGGGGGGGGGAGTATTTTGTATTTTGAATTAGTGACGGAACGAGCTAAATATTTGTAAATATATTTTGTAAGACTGTGTATCTTTCGTTGGTGATCCAATAAATAAACACCTACGGACGCGAGCAACTGGACCCCCCAAAGTAATGGCTCTTTAGTTATACCTCGCTTAATACTCGCCAGTGTGACAAGGCCAATCAAATCAGTGCCTTTAACATACTTTTGATTAATACTCATACTCATACATTTGACTGTAGGGACCATAAGCTACACTTGGTTGCGTTAAAATTAAAATTTTACACATACAAAGCACATATCATTACAAAATTTAAAATTAATCAAAACACAAGATCTATGATCAGAGCCATTCAGAACATACAAGCATAGGAACGTCAAAAAACAACCAGGTAAATAATTAATTATATATTTAACTGCGCTGTTCTATTTTTGGTGCAGTTTTACATATAATTGTAATTGGTTTTTATTTATGTATTTGGAATATATAGATATGTTATAGTTAGTTATTATATATTGTCTGACTTTTCCTCTTTTTATCTGTGTACACAGACTAGCTCTTTAACCAACTCTCTCTTTCCTCAAAGGTTTGCTGGAAGAAAACTCTTTATAGGGTTAAGTTCGCCTTTGTACATAATTTTTTTTAATACCCAGTATAAATGTGTTTTTTTGTGTACAATAAAATCCCGGTGAAATCACATGCGCATGAGACGTATAATCCCCGTCTCGGGTGATGGACGCACCAGAATGAATGCGACTCAGTAAAGATTTGTATCTCATACTGAGTCGCGCGCATTACTGTTGTCATGGGCGAGGGTCACCACTTACCGTCAGTTGGGGCCTCAGCTCGTTCCGTCACTCATTGTCATAAAAAAAAAATAAAGAATTACAGAATGTTTCAGAGTAATCAATTTAGTTTTCAATGTTATTTAAATTTCACACCTGTTTCACACTGGTCATATTCTTATGTACTCTCCAGCAATTTACGAATCCATCAGCTAAACCAGACACTGGCAGAATTTGTGTGGCTAACACAAAAATAAATACACAAAAAAATATACAAGAGGAAGAATTAGATATTAGTGTCTTGAAGATTTTGATTTGTATATTCCAGGTACACCTTCGGGATGATATAAAGTCTATTCGGTCTGACAGCTCCGAGGAGCGGATGCATAGGGGGTGGAGGTTTGTGAAGAATGTAACGTCAGCGGCGGGTGCCTTCACCCCCAAGTCCAAGTCCTCCGCCCTGCCCGGCACCCCGTTACCTTTTACGGTAAGTGTGTATTCCTACCCCTTATACGAGTATATAAAATATTAAATTGTTTCTACCTATGTCCGTTAGACTTTGAAACCAACTGACGTGCCCCAAACTGGTTTTATTAGGTAGACAATGCGAAGATGGTTTTAGACCACTAAAACAATGACTTGATAACAAAAAAGAAAAACATATATATATATATATATACTAGCTGACCGGGCCACGCGTTGCTGTGGCTAACGTTTTTGTCATATGATATTATAATTTGCAATAAATTAAAATTGCGACTATAATTTGAGATTTAAACTATCCTATCTCTCAAGTTGGATCGAACTGCACACGGTGTGCGAATTTTATTATAATGGGTTAAGTGGTTTAGGAGTCCATTGAGGACAAACATTGTGACACGAGATTTATATATATTAAGATATAAAATATAATATATATATATTTCGTGTATCTCGGAAACGGCTCCAACGATTTGGATGAAATTTTGTGTTTAGATAGGGTTTGCATATGAGTTTACCTGTTTAATTGTATTTCTTGAAAAAACGCATATTTTTTACAAAAATCCGTTTATTTTTAAAAGATTGAATACAGCGCCATCTCGTAAATTTTTGTGGTAAATACTTTATTGGTAATCTACCGCCACTTTAAAAAATTATAATTTCAGATAAAACGAGCGAAGCTCGGTCGCCCAGGTACTATAGATAAATCCATTTACTTTCCAGCTGAAAGAGGATTTGAAAAGTTCCGACAGGATGTCAGATAGGACGCCATCCCTGCCGTACTCCAACCCGAATGAAAAGGCGGAAAATGTGGGCGAAACCAGCCTCGAAGTAAGTTTATTTCATTTATAACTAGCAGCCCGCTCCGGCTTCGCACGGATATAAAAAATATAGCCTATGTCATTCACTGAAAAAATTATTAACTTCGATCCAGTAGTTTTAATTTATTCATTACTGCCCGTGGCCCGCACGCGTTAAATTTAGAGAAATAACATTATTTTTCCACTATTTAATGGATGTTATTATACATATAAACCTTCCTCTTGAATCACTCTATCTATTAAAAAAACCCGCATCAAAATCCGTTGCGTAGTTTTAAAGATTTAAGCATACATAGGGATATAGGGACAGAGAAAGCGACTTTGTTTTAGCTAGTGTTTAGTCAAACCTAATGTAGATTTAAAAACACTACTATATAAGTAAAATTAATCATTTAAACAACCGTAAGCTACATCAGGTTTATTGACAACTCCGTGGCTTAGTTGGTAGTAGCCCTGCCTTCGAAGCGAGGGGTCCCGGGTTCGATTCCCGGACGGGGCACACTTTGTGTGGTAAACATGAAGTTTGTTCTCGGGTCTTGGGTGTTTGTCTTGGTATTCTGTATATGTCAATGCTATCTGCGACACAGGGTATCATAGTGCAGAGGTAAGAGTGTGTAAACGTTTTATTTATAAGTAACATATTATTGTATTTTGGTTGTTGTATAATCATTTAAACAACCGTAAGCTACGTCAGGTTTATTGACGGCTTAGTTGGTAGTAGCCCTGCCTTCTAAGCGAGTCCCGGGTTCGATTCCCGGACGGGCACATTGTGTAGCGAGCATGAAGTTTGTTCTCGGGTCGATTGTCCATGCCATCTGCGACACAGGGAATCCTAGTGCAGCGATCTGATCTGGCTGATCTTCTCACCACAATGTTCCAATCCAACCAAACACAACACCCTCCCAGGGGTCAACACCACCATCTAACAAAACCGGCACTGACAGTAGCCTCCATTAACATTGAAGGCTTTTCAGAGGATAAATCATCCCTTCTGTCAGATCTTAGCCAAAAGACAAAATGTGACATCATGTGTGTCCAAGAAACCCACCGTGGCAGTGATCATCAAAGACCACATATTCCCGGGCTAACGCTTATCGCCGAAATCCCACATAGCAAGTATGGAAGTGCTATTTTCGCCAGACCTGACGTCAAAGTATTATCTATATCCTGCAACTCCCATAACTCTATAGAGTTGATAACAATTGATGTCGGGACATGCACGGTGACATCTGTCTACAAGCCCCCAAACCAACGATTCGAATTCGTGAAACCCTCGAATTTTGACAACCATACAACCAAACTAGTGATTGGAGACTTCAACAGCCACAGTTCATCGTGGGGATATCGAACTACAAACAACGATGGTAACGCAGTGGAAGAATGGGCAGACTTCCAAGAATTGACCTTATTGCATGACCCAAAACAACCCTCATCTTTCAACAGTCGAAGATGGAATAAAAACTACAATCCCGATCTACTCTTTGCTAGCACAAACATCAGTTCCTATTGTCACAAGTCAATGTGCTCGCCTATTCCTCACACACAGCACCGACCCATTATTTGTCAGATCTATGCTGCCGTAAAACCAATTCAAGTCCCATTCAAACGTCGGTTTAACTTTATGAAGGCAAACTGGGAGCAATACTCGAAAGAGGTTGACTCAAAGTTGAGAAACCTAGAGCCACTACCTACTAACTACGAAGAATTTGTAGACGCTATCTGGACTGCGTCTCGCCATAACATTCCCAGGGGATGCCGCACCTCCTACATCCCAGGTCTAGATACGAATTCTTCTGCACTACTAGCCAAATATGAGCTGCTGTATGACAATGATCCATTTTCTGAGGAGACAATAGCAGCTGGAGAGGATTTGATGCATATGGTCAGTGAGAGCCGACAAAGCAGGTGGATATCCACATTAAATAGCGTTGACATGACACATAATAGTAAAAAAGCCTGGCAAACCATCCGCAAGCTTACTGGAGACCCACCTGTTGCGACAAATCCAGGCCAAGTGACGGCTAATCAGATAGCTCACCAGCTAATACTTAACGGGAAACCACCGAAACGTATGTCAAAAGTTCAAAAACCACCCACTACATGTATAACCTCAACAAACATAAGTAAATCGTTTACGGTTACGGAGATGGTATGTAGTGTTAAGGCTCTCAAAAGTGGGAAAGCATCTGGAGTAGATGACATAACAGTTGAGCAAATCAAACACCTCGGCCCTTCGTCAATAACGTGGCTTCTGGCACTCTTCAACAACTGCTTGGAGGTGGCAGCAATCCCAAAACTTTGGAGGAAAACAAAAGTTATAGCTCTACTTAAGCCCGGTAAGCCTCCCGATGATCCTAAAAGCTACCGACCCATCTCACTGTTATGTCACACGTACAAACTCTTTGAAAGGCTTCTTTTGAACCGACTAGCGCCACAGATCGATCCCGTATTGATATCCGAACAAGCTGGGTTTAGACCTGGGAAGTGCTGCTCAAGTCAGATTCTTCGGCTGACTCAGCACATTGAGGATGGTTACGAGGCTGGTAAAGTAACTGGTGTTGCCTTTGTTGACCTCTCGGCGGCATATGACACAGTGAATATAAAGCGACTTCTCACTAAAGTAGAGACAATGACCAACGACATTGGGTTCATCCGTATACTGGGTGAACTTCTTTACAACCGCCGCTTCCAGGTCTACCTTCAATCAGGGAAAAGTAGATGGCGGTGCCAGAAAAATGGTCTTCCTCAAGGCAGTGTTCTGGCTCCCGCTCTCTTCAATATCTACACCAACGATCAACCGAGTTCCCTACATATGGATCGGTTTCTTTATGCCGATGACTTAGCTTTGACCACACAAACTACCACATTTGAAGAGGCGGAGTTCAACCTTGAGGTAGCTCTAAGTGCACTAAGCCAGTACTATGAAGTAAATGGTCTTAAACCCAATCCTTCTAAGACTCAGGTTTGTGCTTTCCACCTTCGCAACCGAGAAGCGAACCGAGAACTCAATGTAAAATGGCATGGCATCACCATTGAACACTGTGCACACCCAAAGTACCTTGGAGTTACTCTGGACAGAACATTGAGCTTTAAATCACACTGCCTCAAGACCAAACTCAAGGTTAGTTCGCGCAATAATTTGCTTCGCCGTCTCACTACCACAAAATGGGGAGCAGCACCAGAAGTTTTGAGAACTACCGGCATGTCACTGTGCTTTTCTGCTGGCGAGTTTGCGTGTCAGGTATGGCACCGCTCTGCACACGCTAAGCAAGTTGACATAGCGCTAAATGAGACCTGTCGCATAATCACAGGCTGCATTAAACCGACACCCCTAAACATGCTTTACCCATTGGCAGGTATAGCTCCACCTCTTGTACGACGGGAAGTTGCCTGTGCAGTTGAAAAGGCAAAACAAGAATCGGACTACCGACATCCTCTCTATGGACAACAAGCTCCAAATGCTCGACTGAAAAGCCGAAATAGCTTCTTACAAAAAACAAAAGCTACAGCAGACCACCCCGCCCTTGTAAGAAGTAGACTTTGGAAGAAGAAGATCCCACCACCCGCTGACTTTATATGTCCACAGGAAAGCCTGCCCCCAGGGCACAAACTACCATGGCCAGTCTGGAAGTCGATTAACCGACTACGAACCCAGGTTGGCCGCTGTCGCCAGAATCTATGTAGATGGGGCATGCGAGACTCCAACTTAACTGGTTGTGACTGTGGAAGCCCAACCCAGACCATGCCTCATCTACTCGTCTGCCCTTTGTGCCCTTCCACCTGTACGAGGGAAGACCTCAATAAGGCTACCTGTAATGCCATTGAGGTAGCCAAATTCTACAAAAACCTAATTTAGGTTTGGAATATTGACTCGAAAGAAGAAGTGCAGCGGTATGAGTGTGTTAACATTGTTGTTGTTGTTATGTTTTTATTAGGGTCTTGTATACCAAAGGTGTCACATGATCAGCTGAGACATTATTATCATTTAGTTCTCGTAAATGGTATAAAACAAAGTCGCTTTCTCTGTCCCTATATCCCTATGTATGCTTAAATCTTTAAAACTACGCAACGGATTTTGATGCGGTTTTTTTAATAGATAGAGTGATTCAAGAGGAAGGCTTATATGTCACTAGCAAGTCACCCCGGCTTCGCACGGGTAGTTTCTGATACGACACTGATGCTTTACTAACCGTGCGAAGCCGGGGCAGGTCGCTAGTTTTCAAAACAATTTAGCTATATCGTTTTTAACCGCTAATAGTAGCGTAGTTATTGCTTTTGTGGAATTTATGCAACAATAACAGCTGACGCGAGTAAGCATTGTTATAGAGTTAGGCATAATAAATCATCTTTTTAAACTGCAAGCCTATTTCCTATTGGTCGCCTATTTGACGTGTTGTATTATCTAAGATATAATCGCGAATATAATCTTTTTCCTACGATATACCGGTACGAGAGCGTGGTGGCCCAGGGGCACAGACGCCGACTTTCAATCTGAAGGCCGCTGGTTCAAACCCAAACATGCACCAATGCGTTTTTTCACTTGAAAAAAATTGCAAATATAATCTTTTTTCTTACGATATACCGGTACGAGAGCGTGGTGGCCCAGGGGCACAGACGCCCACTTTCAATCTGCAACAATAAGATTTTTCACTTGAAAAATACCACGTTCTCGAAACGGTGACGGAAAACATCGTGAGGAAACCGGCATGTGTTAGAACCAAAAATTCGACGACATGTGACATCTACCAATCCGGATTGGGCTCTGAAAAAACCCTGAAACTTCCAGGGTCTTGAACCAGAATCTCTTATGTTCCGCGATGGAAGGAGACGCATAGATATGGTGCTGGCGTACGAAGAGGAGGATTATGGGGTGAT
This sequence comes from Aplocera efformata, assembly GCA_921293045.1. Classification (NCBI taxonomy): domain Eukaryota; kingdom Metazoa; phylum Arthropoda; class Insecta; order Lepidoptera; family Geometridae; genus Aplocera; species Aplocera efformata. The sequence continues at coordinate 4,307,282 of OV121067.1, read as the reverse complement.
GACGGAGACAGAAGCCAGGAAACGGGAGCACAGGAGGACCTTTCAGGTACACCTTATTTTAGTGACTGATTTAAAAAAAATATATAAATGACTTAAATCTTTCCTCCCCTTATTTCTCGGTCTCGGGGCGAGAGGGTTAAAAAAAAGATACATCCAAATTAGTATACAACGATCGAAGAAAAGGTCATAGGAAAGCAAAATACCATTTTACACGTTTCATATTTTAGTATTTGTGTCTCTCGCGCATACATAGTGTTTATCTTAATCACGAACTTTAGAATTTTCATAAAGAAATGTATTGGTATTTAAGAAGGCTATTGACTAAGTCACTCATAAATCATTCATTTAATAAATCAATCACAATAACCGAATCGGGGTCATAATTTTAATTGCATTACTAAAGTAATAATAAATCAATCCAAATAACTAATATAGCCACTAATTAGCAATAAATTACTAATATTCCAAGAGTCACCCAAGGCACTAACCTCGGCCCTCTACTGTTCCTAGGAGAATCTCATAAAGGAAGGATTGGAGCTGGAATTAGAGAACAAATGCCTGTCGTTTGATGAGAAGACCTGGTTCCTCAAGATCCACATCCCTTGGAAGACTGAAATGAGACTTGCTGAGGTCATAGGGATGAAGCTCCCCACGAAGAGATTTATCACAATATCAGTGAAAGCTTGGGTAAGGATGATTGTATATCTTGACTGGCCTCATAATTCCGTTCTGTCTTTTACATCATGGATTCGATTCATATCCAGGACAAATTTTTGTGTGACGAACATAGATGTTAATATGTATTAAATGGTCTCCATACTCAAACCTTTAGATGGTGCTGTGTGAAATGTCCATGAAAATTTATTTGTCAGTAAAAAATCACATTTTGTGACAGAATAATGGAAATTATGAATATTCCAGAACGATGAGAAACAAGCGGAGAAAGATAAGAAGTGGTATTCAAAATGGCGGCGGCGATGGAAACTGATATACGAGTACGAGCACTCGAGAATCGAACCTGAGCCCTCCTTCTACACAGCCACTGAAGCCCGAGGAGTGAGGAGGGAGGAACAGTGAGTAAAGGAAACCCAGTTCAAACTCAATATCATTTAAACGAATGCAATTGGATTTCAACGGTTCCGTTGCTTGGGATCTAAATAGACCAGCGTTCAATTTGCGGCCGAGTAATGCGCGCGACTCAGTATGAGATCCAAATCTTTACTGAGTCGCATTCATCCTGCTGCGTCCATCACCCGAGACGGGGATGATACGTCTCATGCACATGTGACTGATTGGCGGTAGATTCCAGATCCAAATGTTATACTGAGTCGCATTACTGTTGTCATGGGCGGGGGTCGCCACTTACCACCTGAGGTGGGCCCTCAGCTCGTTCCCTCACTTGATCTAGTTATTTACACAGCTAGTTCGTTTTGTGTGTAAACGTTTAAAATTTAAGATTAATAATAATAATAACAAATATTTGATGCTGCTGTAAAGGGGCATTTTAAAGAAGACGCATTTTTTTTTTTATTTGTTGTCGTCGTCTGGTTTAAAAGTCGTAATGCAACAGCCATCTCTGAACATTGTTTCAGGTTTTTAGTGAAAGACAGACATACACAGTTCTCACCGGCCCAACGAAGTTTACTAGTCATGCAGATATTGTTAAGAGCTAAATACGACAATAATGAAACAAAGGTGAGTTGCGTTATTAGTTGGTAGCCCTGCCTTCGAAGCGAGTCCTGAGTTCGATTTCCAGCCGCGGCACACTTTGTGTGGTGAGCATGAAGTTTGGTCTCGAGTCTTGGGTGTTTGTCTTGGGTTTCTGTTTGTCCATGCCATCTGCGACACAGGGAATCCTAGTGCAAAGGTATGAGTGTGTTAACGTTGTTGTTGTTGTTACTCTTATGAATGAATGAATGAATGAATGAATTAATGAATAAATGAATGAAAATACTTAATTGTACACCAATGCAGAGAAATACAATGTTAGACAATTAGAACATATTACAATGGGCGGTCATATCGCTAAGAAGCGATCTCTTATGTCAAAGTAGTAGCAGTAGAACTTGTGCCTAGTTCGTCCGGAGAGGTACTGCCACCGCATCTGGAATCTGCCGCCAGCAGTAGTGCTCGCATTACTGTGTTCCGGTGGAAGGGTGTGGCTGCCGGTGAAATCACATGCGCATGAGACGTATCATTCCCGTCTCGGGTGATGGACGCAGCAGGATGAATGCGACTCAGTATAGATTTGTATCTCATACTGAGTCGCGCGCATTACTGTTGTCATGGGCGAGGGTCACCGCTTACCATCAGGTGGGCCCTCGGCTCGTTCCGTCACGCATACACATAAAAAATCATCAATATAGGTACTTTATTTCCGTTGCATTCTGGCAAATGACTTTGGTACAATGTGTTGTAGATGGGGATCCGGCGTCTCCTCAACGACGGAACTTACCTGGCGTGCTTCCCCCTGCACGAGGGGAGACACGAGGTGGACCTGTCTGATGGCACCACCACAGACCGACGAGTGAGTTTATCATAGTAATATCTTAACAATCGTACTAATATTGTAAACGCGAATGTTTGTATGTATGGATGGATGTTTGTTACTCTCGCCAGAACGACTGAACGGACCTGGATGAAATTTGGCACAGAGATAGATTATAGTCTAGAATAGGACATAGGATACTTTTTATCCCGGAAAATGTACGGTTCCCGTAGGAAGTCCAACCGCGGGTAACACTGCGGGGCGCAGCTAGTAATATAATAAATGCGAAAGTGAGTTTGTTTGTTTGTTAAGCTTCCACGCCTAAACCACTGATTGTAAAAAATTCTTTCATCAATCTAGCTACAGCTACATTTGCATATAGTAACATAGGCTATATTCTATCCCCCTATTCTCCACTGGAACGAGAACTACGCGGGTGAAACCGCGGGGCGCAGCTAGTATATATATACAAGAAGAATTGAAATTAGATTAGATAGATTATATTTGATTGTCGTGTCGTTTTGACGTGTCCAAATGATACTTGAGATTTAAAGCAATAAATGACTTTGACATTGCCCCCAGCTCCTGTACCTAGAATGGGCGCGTCCCTGCAAGTGGTACAAGAAACAGCCCCTGTGCCTGATCCGGCGGTACTTCGGCGACAAGATCGGACTGTACTTCTGCTGGCTGGGGTTCTACACCAAGATGCTGTACGCGCCCGCCATCGTGGGCACGCTGTGCTTCCTGTACGGGCTGGCTAGCATGGACTCCGCGGACAACATCCCCAGGTAAGTTTATCAGGGGCGGCCTTAGGGGCCTACTCTCCATGATCGAGAGTGATCTCTCTCTGATCTACCACGGGAGAGTAGGCCGATGTCCCGCAGTGGGAACGTAAGAGGCTGGTACGGTTGGCCTTAGGGGGTAGCAAGCAGGGCAACCGCCAAGTCCTCGCTTTTGTAGGGTCTCGCACCCTCGCAGAACAACCCGTTTTCTGTTTCGATGTACTGCAGCTGTCTTTAGGAGGATGCTGACTGATTACCAGGAGCCCTGTACACTTCCAACTCACCTAAATTCCTCATACGCCAAGAGCCTCACAAAGATCTATCGCCCGGAGCCTCGCGATATCTAACGCCGCCCTTACAGTTTACAGTAATATGATAAGATAAACTCTTTACTTTTTTGAGTTATTTCTTTAGTCCAAGTCCAAATCAAAAATCTTTATTTCCGTTGTATTCTTAAAAAGTAGCCCTGCCTTCGAAGCGAGGGGTCCCGGGTTCGATTCCCGGCCGGGGCACACTTTGTGTGGCGAGCATGAAGTTTGGTCTCGGGTCTTGGGTGTTTGTCTTGTGTTTCTGTGTTTGTCCATGCCATCTGCGACACAGGGAATCCTAGTGCAGAGGTATGAGTGTGTAACAATTTTTTTTTTTCATTAAAAACATATTTAATTTCCTGTGCATCCCAGAATCGTCATTCATAGCAAATTTGATGCGCAGCATAATTGCTGTATAGTATACTAGCTGCGCCCCGCGGTTTCACCCGCATAGTTCCCGTTCCCGTGGAGAATACGGGGATAAATTGATTTTATTTTTTTCGTTAATTTTCCAATGTTTTTAATAGTTATTCTGCTATTCGGGACGGAAACAAATCCAACAAATCAAAAACCATGGCAATCGGTCCAGCCGTTCTCGAGTTATAAGTGTTGTAACAAACACGACTTCTTTTATATATATAGATTTTATAGAAACCTCAAAAATTGTAGCCTATATGTTATTCTGATGTATAAGCTATATTGTGGTAAAGTTTCATTCAAATCCATTCAGTAGTTTTTACGTGAAAGAGTAACAAACATCCATACATCCATACATCCATACTTACAAACTTTCGCCTTTATAATAGTAGTAGGAAGGATAAGGAGCAGCATTATGTTTTTCAAACGAGTCCTATATCCTCGGTGGTCTGCAGCAAGGAGATCTGCGACCCCAACGGCCCCGGCAACACGACCCTCTGCCCGCTGTGCGACAAGGCCTGCAAGTACCAGTCGCTGGCAGACTCCTGCCTGTTCGCCAAGCTCTCGTACCTGTTCGACAACCCCGCCACGGTGTTCTTCGCCATCTTCATGTCCTTCTGGGGTGAGTTTATTAATAACTAAAATAAAAAAAAAATTAAAAAAAAATTAACTAGCTGTGTACCACGGTTTCACCCGCGTTTTTCTCGTTGCCGTGGCAACAGCGCACGCAAACATAGGTTTTGGATTTTACACCTTGTGTTACAAAATAGCAATTTTATTATATATAACTAATTTTATAAAAAAAAAACATAGCCTATACCCTTCCTCGATAAATGGACTACCCAACACTGAAAGAATCATTCAAATCGGACCAGTAGTTCCAGAGATTAGCGCGTTCAAACAAACAAACAAACACTGCAGCTTTATAATATTAGTATAGATTATAGTACTAGCTAACCCGGCCACGCGTTGCTGTGGCTAACGTTTTTGTCATACGATATTATTGTATAATTTGCAATAAAATAATATTGCGATCATAAATTGAGATGTGAGCTATCCTATCTTTCAAGTTGGATCAAACTGCACACGGTGTGCAAATTTGATTAAAATCGGTCAAGCAGTTTAGGAGTCCATCGCGGACAAACATCGTCACACGTAATTTATATATATTAAGATTATTGTAAAGGCGAAGGTTTGTATATTTGTGTGTATGTGTATGTATCACTTTCACGCTCAAACGGCTCAACGGATTTGGATGAAATTTGGTACCAGGATAGCTTATATCCTGGATTAACACATAGGCTACTTTTGATCCTGGAAAACTGCGGGTAACACCGCGGGGCACAGCTAGTAGATATATAAAAAGATAACTAAAGAAGAATCCTTACATAGTATAAAATCGATTCTATAATAATTTTTCGACTATTATAGAAAATTCATGGATAATACAAAATACTTTATTGTACACCACACTTATAATTATGAACAAATATACAGAGTAAACTTACTTAAAGAAAGTTAATGTACAATTGGCGGCCTTATCGCTAAGAAGCGATCTCTTCCAGGCAATCTATCTGCAGGGTGAAAAAATAGGAGATGAAAGTATTGAAGTCCGATTATTCGATGTTTAAATCATTCATTAATTTTGTTCCAGCGACAACGTTCCTAGAATTTTGGAAAAGAAAACAATCAGTGCTCAGATGGGAGTGGGACTTGGGGGGAGTGGATCAGGTGAGATGCGATGGATTAATATTTACATTCATAACATATATATTAATAAACAAGATTATTTTTTAATTTTTATGTGCAAATAAATAAAATTCATTAAATTTAATAAAAAAAACAAAAAAGATATATTATATCACACTTATATTATTGTATAACGGCAAAAGTTTGTGTGTATATTTGTGTATATTTGTTACTTCTTCACGCTCAAACGGCTCGACAGATTTGGATGAAATTTGGTACCAGGACAGTTTATAGCCTGGATAAACACATTGATTTTGATCCCGGAAAACAGCGGGTAAAACCGCGGGGTACCTAAAAATCCTGAAGCAACAGTACTAATAACACTAACTTTTGCCTATGTCGACGTATAATCAGAACGATATGGTTAAATATTCGGTATCGATCGATACCACGGACGGTCAAGGCAAGAATTTTTTGATATCGAGCGATACCACGGACGGTCAAGGCAAGAATTTTTTGGTATCGAACGATACCACGGACGTTTGACGGACGTAAATAAATGTTCAGGATGAAGACCCCAGACCGGAGTTCGAGGCGGCAGTGAAGACATACCGCACAAACCCGGTGACGAGAGAGAAGGAACCATACCTTCCACCCTGGCAGAAGACCATGCGATATGTAGCCACCAGCTCGGCTGTTCTCTTCATGGTAAGTCTTAGTGAAGACATACCCTGTAACGAGGAAAAGACGGCATCTAAATTGTATCTCTTTTTTTATGTAATTATAGTGACAGGACGAGCAGAATACCTACCTTAAGAAGTTACCTCCGTCCATATTAACAACTTCAATACTAGGTCCTTCCTGGTCGAATTACGAGAAGACCCAAGTCGCAATTTTCTGCATAATATAAGTGTGATTTTTATACAGATAGCGGTGGTAATGGGGGCAGTTTTGGGCACAATTATTTACCGGATATCAATGGTGTCCGTCATATACGGGGGTACCGGGTTCTTTATCCAGCGGCACGCGAAGATCTTCACCGCCATGACGGCCGCCCTCATCAACTTGATCATCATCATGATTCTTACAAGGGTGAGTGACGTCATCAAACAAACACCATTTTTGCCAAAGAAATATGTAGGATAAATTAATAAGTTCGATAATTTACGATAAGTCGTAAATTATGGTACGATCCAACATATTTTTAACAAATGGGCGTGCACAATTTCTTAACTTATACTTAAATCATAAATTTGATGTTAAACTACAATCATGTCAAAAATCAAAAACAGGTATTCCTGGTGCAGACCAGAATTCCAGGTGTGGAATGGGGTGGGTTTTTAGGGTTAGGGTTTTTCGTAAAATTTTGGCTAAACTGTGCATCCTATCGAAAAAACCTAGCAGTAAAAGTTGTAGGTAATAAAAAGATCAAAAACTTTTGTATCTATCATTTACGCCATAAAAAAAAATTCTGAAAAAAAAACATGAAACCATATATTTCATATTTAATTTTCATATTTATTTAGCCAAACGATAATGGATAAGGCGCGTCAATAAGTAATTACAATAAAATAAAAATAACAATAATAACAATAAGAATAAAAATTTCAAATTTATATCAAACAATAGTTTATAATGATTGTGACTCATATTATAATATTGCTAGTCCAGATTTGTGATTGACATTGGTCAAAATGTTATTTTTAAATGTCAAGTCATACACAGTTCACGAAAGACACTTTTTAAAATAAATTTCGATCTACCTACAATTTTGTTAATTTTTCCACATCAGATATACGCGAAGGTGGCCCTGGTCCTGACCAACATGGAGAACCCTCGGACCCAGACGGAGTACGAGGACTCGTACACCTTCAAGATATTCTTCTTTGAGTTTATGAACTTCTATTCTTCGCTTATTTACATTGCATTTTTCAAGGTCAGTTATATCTTCTTACTAATTCTTATATCTTTTTTTTTTTAATGTGAATGCGTGACGGAACGAGCTGAGGGCCCACCTGATGGTAAGCGGTGACCCTCGCCCATGACAACAGTAATGCGCGCGACTCAGTATGAGATCCAAATCTTTACTGAGTCGCATTCATCCTGCTGCGTCCATCACCCGAGACGGGGATGATACGTCTCATGCGCATGTGATTTCACCGGCAGCCACACCCTTCCGCCGGAACACAGTAATGCAACCACTACTGCTTGGCGGCAGACTCCAGATGTGGCGGCAGTACCTCTCCGGACGAACTTGGCACAAGTTCTACTGCTACTGAAATCTTCTTTTCATCCTAAGGAAACACCTTACGTTTCGGAGTCCAAAAGCCTATGTGTTAATCCAAGATATAAGCTATCCTGGTACCAAATTTCATCCAAATCCATTTTTGTATGTATGTGTGTGTATGTATCAAACGGCTAAGTATTCTATCTTCCTTCTAGTCTTATCTAGTTCCCATAGTACAAGCTATGCTGTGTGCAATTTTCATAAATATTTATTAACAGTTTTATATCGTATACCTACATAGCGATCATATTTGTGAATCTAGGGTCGTTTCTACGACTACCCCGGCGACGACCAAGCGAGGAAATCTGAGTTTTTCAAGCTGAAAGGTGACATCTGTGACCCAGCGGGCTGCCTCTCCGAGCTGTGCATCCAGCTGGCCATCATCATGGTTGGGAAGCAGTTCTTCAACAACTTCGTCGAGCTCGGATACCCGTGAGTGTTAGATCATAAGGTCACCAGGTCGCAAGTATAAGGTCATTCCAGGTCCAAGTTTAAGGTCAAAATCTTTCCAGAATTGTTGCTGCAAATTATTATTGAGTAATAAATTTAAAGCCATAAATGATCTTCATCTTTAATTTTTTTTTAAGTAGGAGGTTTTTTTCAAGAAATTTCTATGGGATCTTCAAGAAATTTCTATGGGACCAACGGAGGCACAAGTTCTCTCTGATGTTTATAATACTATTGGTAACGCCATCTATTACGACATTAAATTATTATGTTCAAGTTATTGTGGCTTAGGAGTTAACCCTACCATTTCCCAATCCTATGTGCACGCGTTGGAAACACTACCGCAAGATGGAAGCACCAACGTGACATGTCCGGATCCGCCGTCCGCAGTCCGCCATACTAATTTAGTGTGCAAAACCACCCGCCGCACCGATCGCCGTACGCGCATATATATCAATACATTTTGCCTTGACCGCTCCCGCTGAACCGCTGAAATTCGTGTAAATTCTCTATGGTGGCCTTCCGCGGCTCGCGAGTGAACAGTTGTGTTGTGGAGGAGTGTTTATACCCCTGGATTGCCCGCCGCATACGCCGAGTCCAGGTACGCTGCACATTCCTTTTACATATTCCCAACTATCTCCGACGAGCCACAATTAACTCAGCTTTCCCATAGCTATCGAAGGTGTTTAAATTTACAAGCGCCACCATAATATGGTCCTTTTCGAATCGGATTCTCTTTATTTGAGCCGAAATTCCGCAGTTATCTCGTACCCGTCGCCATTGTGACGGCTGGATACGATTCAAATTATTCATTTATTTACTCGCCCGCCCCATCTAGACTTAAGTTATTGGTCTATTTAGGTGTATTTACCGCAGTTAACCGCTAAAGTAATTATTTCAACATAAATTTCAATTTATTTTGTGATATTTCTTTGTCATTGAGACGTAACCGCATGCGACATTGTGTCGTAAAATCTCACAAAATCACACCAATCTTACCTCACGCTATATATATATTTGCATTCTAGCATTACCAAGGTGTTTACATAAATGTATTGATAAGTCTTTCGCTTAAAATAACGTATTTAACCATATTTAGATACTTTCGCATTCATATTTTCAATCCACCCGCTTTACGTTAATTCGCCGGCCGGCCGTAAACAGCCGATCGGGTCATTACCCCGCGCGTCACGATCAGTTTTTTATCTTTTTTGTTATTAGTTTCATAACATTAACGCATAATAATGTCTACGAAACCTAAAAAGCCTGATAGTGACAATTCTGATACCGCCTCCGTTATGGAAGACACCCAGCTGTTAATAATTCAAGCTAAAAGAGAAGCTATCTTTGAACTTATCCAAAATATTTACGATTCTTCCGCGAATATAAATTTAAACGCCGAGACGAGAGAATTGTTTCTCGCTGAGTGTGCTACTATTGACACTTTACGTAGTGAGTTTTTAAACCTATTAGACGCATACAATTCTCGTTTATTAAAGATTAAACCCGCGGCGAAGCCTGACTATAAATGTATGGTCGCCTTCGAACAATTGTACAGCCGAATCAAGCGGCTTCAATCGCAGTCCTCGCAGTCGTCCCCGCTGGACGGCGTCGCACCGCAAAAAAGCAAAATCCGTTTACCGCCTATCGAACTTATTTCCTTCTCAGGAGACATTCGCTCATGGCCATTGTTCTACGCTAATTTTAAGTCTGTAATCCATGAAACTGCTTCGCTCACTAAAGCAGAAAAAATGTTTTTCTTGTTAGGAAAGTTAAGCGGAAAAGCGCTTAATGTGTGCGCAGGAATTAGTCCCTGTGCTGAGAATTATGATCTGCTGTTGCAAGCGCTTATCGATAAATATGAAGATAAAAGAATGATCGCCACCGCTTACCTAAATCAATTATTTGACTTTAAGGGTTTAAGCACGGCATCGGCTGTTAATTATAATTTATTCATAGACCAGTTTGTCAGCGCTGTTCGCGCCCTGGATAATTTAAAGATAGATAATTTAAAAGATATGATTTTGTTACAAATCGCATTGAGAAAACTAGATTCAGAATCTGCCCGCGCTTTTGAGTTGAGTGTAGGTTCTAATATTCCATCATTTGATGAGCTCGTGCTGTTCATAAAAACACGTTCTAAGGTGTTTGAACGCACACCAATAAATAGTTCCGCTTCTACAGGTAATACTAATGTACAGAGTAAGATACCTCGCTATCACTTAAGGGAAAATATAAATAAACCGCCGCCGAAGTATCACGCGTATGTGAGCACGGTCGAAACCGCTAATAAGTGTCTCTGCACAAATATAACGCATCAGCATTTATTTAAATGTCCTGATTTTCATAAAATGATTCCCGAAGAACGTTTCAAATACGTGAAGGACAACAGCGCATGTGTAAATTGTCTCAGTATAAAACATCGTGTGTCATTATGTAAATCAGATTTCACTTGCCGCGTATGTAAGTCGCGTCACCACAGTATGTTGCACTTCAAGTCGGGAATCGAACCCGCGCTTCCCGCCCCCGCGAGCGGTGAAGATACCAGGCGCTCGCTGTCTCATGCGCCGCCGCCGCCGCCCGTCGCGCCCTTACTTAGCGAACGAACAGATGTTGCATTGTGCGCGACGTCCATCGCCTCAAACCGGTGCGAGCCGGTGCAAGGTAATCAATGCACCGTGTTACTTGCGACCGCTCAAGTCGTTGCGTATGATAGTACGGGGAATAAACATATGTTGCGCGCTCTTTTAGACACCGCGTCTCAAAGCCACTTTATTACAAAGGAGGTTTGTGATTTATTAGGTATTGCACCGCGTAACTTTGAACGTACTATGGTTAAGGGGTTCGGAGGCACAGAGAAAATTATTAATTCAAGTTCCGTCAATTTAGAGTTTTATTCACGCTTCGATAATAATATAAAATTTAATATTTCACCGCTAGTAGTCGATCGAATTACCGACCCGCTACCTAGTACCGCAGTAGATAAGTCTGTCTTATCGCACTTGCATAACTTACCTCTCGCTGACGATGATTTTGGTACGCCGAATAAAATAGATGTTTTAATAGGCGCGCCACTTTTTATGCATTTATTATTATCAGACGAACATCGCGTTTCTGAGGCGATCTCGTCACCGCAAGCTCTGCGTACGGTATTAGGATATGTTTTAATGGGTTCTGTACCTACGTTATTTACCCGCCAGCCTTTGACATGCTGCTTAGTGCAGGATCATGGCTTAGAAAATGTTATTAAAGGATTTTGGGCTCTCGAAGAGCTTCCCCGCGCACCGCCCGCTCTGTGTCACGCTGACGTTGAGTGTGAAGAGTTTTATAAACAAACCACAACCCGCGATCCCATTAGTGGTAGGTACGTTGTTGGACTGCCATTTACTGGTGATTATTATTCATTAGGTAAGTCCTATGAAACCGCCCGACGACGCTTTCTGTGTCTCGAGAAAAAATTAGAAGCTTCGCCTAAATTAAGGGCAGCTTATGATGACGTCATTAGGGAATATTTGGAGAAAAATTATATTTCACCCGCGCCTCCAGATACCATTGATGACGCGTCTCCGCATTATGTAATACCGCACCACGGAGTTATCCGTGAGGATAAGACGTCGACCCGTCTTCGCATCGTTTTAGATGCTAGCTGTAAAACCAGCTCTGGAAACTCGCTAAATGATATCCTGCATCACGGACCAAACCTGCAAGGCGCTTTATTTAAAATTATACTGAATTTCCGCCTTTTCGCCGTCGCTATGACCGCGGACTGTCGCCAGCAGTTTTTACAAGTTGTTGTACGTGAGTGTGATCGACGTTTTCAGTGTATACTTTATCGATTTAAACCGCAAGACCCGCTGACGCTGTATGTTTATAATAGAGTTTGTTTTGGCCTAGCTTCATCAGTATTTCATGCGATACGCACAGTCCAACAGCTGATTCAAGATGACGGTTCCAAGTGTCCGCGTGCGAGTGAGATAGCATCTGCATCGTTGTACATGGATGATATCGTCTATTCTGTCAGGTCTGATGAAGAAGGAGCCGTTACAGCAAACCAGCTGATTGAGTTGTTTAGGGGTGCTCAGTGGGATTTAGTCAAGTGGAATAGCAACTCTCCCGCCGCTTTAAAGAATGTTCCCGCTTCACATAAGCTTTCCACTGATATTGAATTCGATAAATCAGTACATCATAAAATACTTGGGTTGTATTGGTCAACTGACACTGACTGTTTTTATTTTAAAATAACCGCTCCCGCCGATGAGAATTGCACTAAGCGTTCCATCTTGTCTACTATTGCCCGACTGTGGGATGTTATGGGTTTCGTTGCTCCCACAGTTCTTTACGCCAAGTTGTTAATAAAACAGCTTTGGCAACTCAACTCCGATTGGGATGATTTGCCCCCGCCCCACATTATTAAAGTGTGGAGACAGTTTTGCGCCGAGCTGCCAGCTCTCAATGAGCTGCGCATTCCTCGCCACCTTGGTGTGTCCTCCGAATGCGTTGTCACCCTATTGGGTTTCTCGGACGCATCAGAGCTAGCGTATGGTGGTGTAGTATACATGCATGTCAGCTCCGACAGTGGCAATACCATACGCCTCGTGTGCGCCAAGTCAAAGGTCGCACCGATGAAACCACTCTCGATCGCACGACTGGAACTCTGTGGAGTAGTCTTGCTCTCAAAGCTACTGCGCTCAGTTTTAGATAGTTACGCTAATCGTCTCCCAATCCGGACGTACGCATTCACCGACTCTAAAGTCGCATTATATTGGATCAAAAGCTCGCCTCACAGGTGGCAGACCTTTGTTTCGAACCGCGTGGTTCAAGTGACGGACAATATTCCGGCTGAACATTTCTATCACGTCTCTGGTACTGATAACCCGGCCGATTGTCTGTCGCGCGGCACTACGCCGCAGAAGCTAGTCTCGCATCCGCTATGGTTATATGGACCTCCCTGGGCTTCACTTGACCCATCGCAGTGGCCACTCCGTGATCTAGACGGTCAGCCATTGGATCATATGCCGGAACAAAAGGTGTTGTCTCATGCGATATGTACACCTGTGAAAGAATGCGTTATTTATGACCTCGCTTTACGTATGTCTTCGTGGTCCAAGCTTCTACGTACTCTTGTTTACGTTTTTACGTTTACTAAATTATTGCCGCGTCGTCTTACTTTCGCGGTAACCGCTGATAATCTGCAATACGCTGAAAATAAATTAATACTCGCCCTACAAAGGAAATACTTTGCAGAGGAGTTTGATAATCTTCGTAATGATGTGTCAAACTCTCGCGCCTTCAATAAATTAAGGCCTTTCATAGACAGCAACGGTCTGATCCGCGTTGGCGGTCGCCTTGCTAACTCTACGCTAGAATATGCACAAATGCATCCAGTTATTTTACCCCGCAGTGATCATATTGTTAATTTGCTGATAGATTATTATCACATAAAATATTTGCACGCCGGGCCAGAGCTATTATTGTCACTCCTTCGTCAAAGGTTCTGGATCCTGTCCGCACGCCGCATTGTTAGACAAAGAGTCCACATGTGTAATATTTGTCTCCAACTTATCCCGACGCATCTGTACCGAGCAATCGGACAGCAGCTTCTCGCATATGAGGAACTCTGTACTGTCGTCACTAAGATTGAGTGCTTGCTTAATTCGCGTCCGCTCACAGTACTGAGCTCCGATCCCGCAAAGCCTTCTGCTCTTACACCGAGTCATTTTTTACATACCGCGCCGCTATATTCTATACCCGCGCCTGAAGTAGGTACGGATAATATCGGCCTTCTTCAAAGGCACTCGCTACTGGACAAATTAGTTCAGTCATTTTGGCAGCGGTGGAAGACGGAGTATCTTCATGGATTGCAGGCTAGGCAAAAGTGGAACACGAGTTCCACACCTATAACTCCGGGATTAGTGGTAGTCGTTATTGAAGATGCGGCGCCGCCTCTTGCCTGGCCATTAGCGATTGTAGAGAAGGTTCACCCCTCCAAGGACGGCGTAGTCCGTACTTGTACCATTAGAACCGCGAGTGGGTCAACTTACCTTCGTCCGACCGTCCGCATATGCCCCCTACCGCGTCAATAGTTTTAAATTTAATTACTCTACCTTTACGTTAGTTTAAGCTTTAGACCATACATTGTAACACCTCATCTTATTTAGCATTAGGTAACCGCACTCATGAGTTCTTATTGCCCTAGTCTCATGAGTTAGATATAATTTGCTCAATTATGAGTTTCTTCTTGAGATATTGGGTCTTATCCTAGTCTCGTCTTAATTTATGTTATGAGATATTAGGTCCCATCCTAGTCTCACCTTATGGTTGTCATTTTTAATGGTGACCCATTAAAGGCGGCCGGAAATGGTAACGCCATCTATTACGACATTAAATTATTATGTTCAAGTTATTGTGGCTTAGGAGTTAACCCTACCATTTCCCAATCCTATGTGCACGCGTTGGAAACACTACCGCAAGATGGAAGCACCAACGTGACATGTCCGGATCCGCCGTCCGCAGTCCGCCATACTAATTTAGTGTGCAAAACCACCCGCCGCACCGATCGCCGTACGCGCATATATATCAATACATTTTGCCTTGACCGCTCCCGCTGAACCGCTGAAATTCGTGTAAATTCTCTATGGTGGCCTTCCGCGGCTCGCGAGTGAACAGTTGTGTTGTGGAGGAGTGTTTATACCCCTGGATTGCCCGCCGCATACGCCGAGTCCAGGTACGCTGCACATTCCTTTTACATATTCCCAACTATCTCCGACGAGCCACAATTAACTCAGCTTTCCCATAGCTATCGAAGGTGTTTAAATTTACAAGCGCCACCAACTATAATATATAAAACTGTATATAGTACTGTATACTATACATAGTACCCGCTGTATATAAAACTGTTCATAAGGTCACACCACACCAGGTCGCAAGTATAAAGTCATTCCAGGACCAATTTTAAGGTCTTACCAAAACTATTGCATGAATGACTTCTTTACTCCTGGCCACAAAAATAGGCATTCTTCTTTCCTAAACGAATAGTAGTTTGGGGGGGTCCAGTGGCTTGCGTCCACAGGTGATAATCGTCTAGTATCCTTTCAAGACTAGACTAGAATAGACTGAGCAACTAAAAATAGCATTAAAACTTGTGCCAAGTTCGTCCGTAGAAATAATGCCTCCACATCTTGTAATCTACCGCCAATCATTGAGCACTCGTATTGCTATATTCTGATATGAGAACCCTCTATTATCCCAAAGCCCCTAGGGGGTGCCAAAGGAGCAACTGAAAGTAGCAGTAAAACTTGTGCCAAGTACTGCCTCCCCACCTGGTAATCTGTCGCCAAACGGTGCACTCGAATTGCTGTCCCAGTAGAAGGGTGTGGGCGCCGGTGAAATCACAGGCGCATGAGACGTAACATCCCCGTTTATTTTGAGTCAGGGGACTTAGTGTTGCTGTTGTTAAGGGTGAAACCACCATCTGGGCCTTCAGCTCGTCCCATCATTAAAGTGGTTTAGTGGTACAAGTGCACGATCGTTACAGTAAGTTCCACAACTGGTGGCGCCAGCGGTCCCACCGCGCCGTCACCCGGGACCTGAGCAAGCCGCACATGGCGTGGGAGCAGGACTACCACCTGCAAGACCCCGGGCGCCTGGCGCTCTTCGATGAGTACCTTGAAATGAGTGAGTATTCCATGAAAAGCAACCCTCATCTGTGTCTGCCTCTAATGTTCCCACTGCTGGATACCGGCCTACTCTCGCTAATTGAGAGTGAATGGGCTTTGGTCTACCACTTCGAATATTTGGTTCAAACTCATTTATTCCTTTAGATCTCAAGTATCATTTGGACATTTAGACAAAAGCAACCCTCATCCATGTCAGGCTCTATTGTTCCCACTGCCGGCCTGCTCTCGTTAATTGAGAGTGAATGGGCTTTGATCTACCACGGGAGCCCGGATTGGTAGATGTCTCATGTCTTCGAATTTTTGGTTCTAGGACATGAAGGTTTCCTCACGACGTTTTCCTTCACCGTTTCGAGAACGTGGTTTTGCGCACACAAAGTATTATTACAAAGTTTTTTGTTTAAGTTAATTATATGTATAAAGCGGATTGGGCCCCCGTGGTAGATCAAAGCCCATTCACTCTCAATTATCGAGAATAAGCCAATGTCTCTATGGGAACATTAGAGACTGATACGGAAACCCTGCAGTTTACCTGTGTCGCAAGTGGCATGCACAAATCAAGACCCAAGACCCAGGAACCCTCGACAAGGCGTCAGTGCATGTCTGAGAATCCCACGTTCCAGTTCTGCAGTACGGGTTCGTGACGCTGTTCGTGGCTGCGTTCCCCCTGGCGCCGCTGTTCGCGCTGCTCAACAACATCGCGGAGATACGGCTCGACGCTTATAAGATGGTGACGCAGGCGAGGCGGCCGCTGGCGGAACGGGTCGAGGATATTGGAGCCTGGTAAGGAACTGCAAAACTATGTCAAAGTCAAAGTCATTTATTCCTTTAGATCTCAAGTATCGTTTGGACACGTCAAATTTTATACACACATGTAAACATATTCGTGAGCATATAACGTGTCACAGGAACTCCCTGCACATTACATGCACACAGATATGTCAAGTTACAGTCCCCAGTCGCACCCCGCTGCGCCCGTCACCCGAGACGGGGATGTTACGTCTCATGCGCATGCGATTTCACCTACACCCACACCCTTCCAACAACACAGTAATGCGAGCACTACTGGTTGGCGGTACATTCCAGGTGTGGTGGCAGTACCTTGGAAGAACTTGGCATAATTTCTACTGCTACTTTTGGATGCTCCTTTAGCACCACCCAGGGGGTACGTGTAAGGAATCAAAAATTAATATAAGTATCTAGTTCTCATAATACCTATGGTTATTTTGGAGCTAAATGGCAGTGTGTGAAATATCCAATCATATCGCTGAATTTATCTATCCCTTTCAGGTATGGCATCCTAAAAGGAATCACATATGCTGCTGTCGTTTCAAATGTAAGTATATTTATAACAAGCTGTTCCCACCATGCGTTGCAATACCACGTAATAAAATAGCGGGTTTCCCCAGCATAATCTGTTCAATGGTTTCGGAACGCACAGAGAACAAACATACAAACGTTAATTTTTAAATGGAACCCTATTCTTAAGACTCCACTGTCCGTCTGTCGCCAGGCTGTATCTCATGAACCGCGATAGTTAGAGTTGAAATTTTCACAGACGATGTATTTCTGTTGCCGCTATAACAACAAATACTAAAACACAGAATAAAATAAATATTTAATGGGGTTTTCGTACAAAAACGTGATTTTTAGGATATAGTTCTATATGAAGAAACTATTGGGTGTGTGAATATGACTCCGCCCCTTTTTGTCAAAATAAAACACATTTGTTCGCTTACAAAATTAAAAAAAAAAATTATTGAAAGTATGCTCCATCTGCAGCTACAACCTTCGCCCATCGTTCAGGTAGTTTTCGTATTCCTTGCTGGAAGAAGTCCTGGTCTTTTGAGCTTATCCAGTTGTCAATCCAAATTTTGATACTTTCACATGAAGTAAACTTTTCTCCAGTAAGGTCTGTCTGCATCGTCCGGAATAGGTGGTAATCCGAAGGAGCTATGTTTGGTGAATATGGCGGGTGGGGTAACACTTCCCAGTCCTGTCCCTCTAAATATCTTTTTACGACTTCTGCGGTATGCGGTTTGGCATTGTCATGCTGAAGAACTAATTTGTTATGTCTATTCACCCATTCTGGTCGTTTTTCTTCTATGGCTCGCTTCAAACGCATTAGTTGTCGTCGGTAAACTTCTCCATTAATAGTTTCAGAGGGTTTGAGCAACTCATAATATACAATACCTTTCTGATCCCACCAAATACAGAGCATGACCTTGGCACAGTGAATATTTATTTTTGGCTGTGATGGGCCTGGTTCGCCTGGTTTCACCCAAGCTTTTTTGCGTTTAGGATTTTCGTAGTGTATCCATTTTTCGTCTCCTGTGACTATCCGATGCAAAAATCCTTTTCTTTGCTGTCTTTGAAGCAGCATTTCACAAATGGTTTTCCGACGTTCCATGTCTCTTTCTTTTAAATCATGTGGAACCCAGTAACCGGCTTTTTGAATCATTCCCATCATTTGTAAACGCTTTGCAACAGTTGAACGATCAACATTTAATGCTGCAGCTAATTCTGATTGAGTTTGGCAAGAATCTTCCGCCAATAATGCTTCCAATTCAGCATCTTCAAATTTTTTTGGTGGTTTTCCATGTTCTTTATCCTCAGTACTAAAATCGTTATTTTGAAATCGTCGAAACCATTCCTTGCAAGTTGTATTAGACGGAGCATGCTCACCATAAATCTCCACAAGCAAACGATAAGTTTCCGCTGCAGTTTTCTTCGCAATAAAATAATGTAATAACACTTCCCGCAAATGACGTTTATTTGGAATAAAAACCGACATTTTCGAAAAGGTGAAAACAATTGTTGCTTACACTTCAACCAAATATCATAAAATGCGTTAGATAGCTGACATTCAGTACTATCGAATACAAGTATGGTCATTTATTAGTACACGTAAACAATACTAAAAACGACATCTGTTGAGAAAGGGCGGAGTCATATTCACACACCCAATAGATGGCGCCACTTGTATTTTAGCCCGCGCTATCGTTGCGTTTTGGTATCAATATGACTAAGTGGGGCTCCCATTCAACATATATGTTTTTTTGCCGTTTTTATTGTAGATACGGAACCCTGCGTGGATTCGTACGCGAATCCGACTCGCACTTGGCCGGTTTTTTAATCATATAGATATTAATATACATAAGATAATCGTGACGTTCAGATTTTAACCTTATAAAATATCTTGACCTTAAACTTTTTTTACTGCGCAATATATTGTTGGCAGAAGATGGCCTTGGAACTTTATGCGGCTTTTGGCGAGGGCGTAAGGCTCTCAGTTAACTCCTAATCCTAATATGTAAACACAAAAATTGTTTCTACCTATGTCCGTTATAAAGTCTTGTTATAGACTTTGAAACCATCCAACCGATGTGCTCCAAACCGGTTTCATTAGAAAGACAATAATGCTATTCAACCACTAAAACAATGCATTAGGCACAAAATGTAAAAATATTTTTTTATAGCGTAGTATCACTACAACATATTTATTATGCAGTAAAAAAAAGTTTAAAGTCAACAAATAATGTCACGATTATCTTATAATATAATTAAACATGTGTATCCATGGTGCAGGCCTTTGTGATCGCATACACCAGTGACTTCATCCCGCGGATGGTGTACAAGTACGTGTACTCGCCGGACAACACACTGGCCGGGTACATCGACCACTCGCTCTCACGTGAGTGATAATACTAATTACATTTAATTGTTATAATCTTTAATTGACGGCTCCGTAGTTGGTAGTAGCCCTGCCTTCGAAGCGAGGGGTCCCGGGTCCGATTCTCGGCCGGGGCACAATTGTAAGTTTGCTCTCGGGTCTTGGGTGTTTGTCTCGTGTTTCTGTGTTTGTCCATGCCATCTACGACAGGGAATCCTAGTGCAGAGGTATGAGTGTGTAAACGTTTATTATTTACGTTTATTTAATAAAAAAAATATTAACACACTTCCTATTCCTAGGATTCCCAGCAGATGGTATGGACAAACAAACACCCAAGACCCGAGACTTCATGCTTCATTCATGACCCCTCGATTAGATTTAACACTTTTTTTTTTATAAAATTGTCCCTATTAGAACATGTCTTAATACTAAGTTTACCACTTTTTCGAACTATCCGACCCTCCAAGGAGAAAAACAAGCAATCAACCTCTAATGGAATGATTACTTTCTTCTCCCTAGCATGATCTTGTTCACAAACAATAAATTTGTGACATTTACACATTTTATTTGCAAATTTGTGATCTGAAATCTCATTTTATAACTAACTTCACAGCTCAGCTGGTAGCTATACGTTTTATATTGTTACTTTAGACGGCTTCGTGGCTTAGTTGGTAGTAGCCCTGCCTTCGAAGCTTGGGGTCCCGGGTTCGATTCCCGGCCGGGGCACACTTTGTGTGGTGAGCATGAAGTTTGTTCTCGGGTCTTGGGTGTTTGTCTTGTGTTTCTGTGTTTGTGCATGCCGTCTGCGACACAGGGAATCCTAGTGCAGAGGTATGAGTGTGTAAACGTTTACGTTTCCGACCACGTTTCTGCCCAGTGTTCAACACATCGGACTACAAAGACGACTGGGGCGCGGACGACAACGAGGTGGACCCGGCGACGTGCGCGTACCGCGGGTACCGCAACCCGCCGAGCCACGCGGAGCCGTACGGCCTCTCGCCGCACTACTGGCACGTGTTCGCCGCGCGGCTCGCGTTCGTCGTCGTGTTCGAGGTCGGAACATACATACATACATACATACATACATACATACATACACACATACATACTTCATATCCATTTACAACGCTCGTGGGTCTCTCATGCTATCCTGCTCGCATCTGTGTAAAGTTACAGGCTGTCAAAATTAGATTAGTTTCTAGATGATTCTGTTATGTTTGAAGTCGTACGACCTGTCACTGGTTTACTTGCCTTTGTCGTCGTCTTTGCGGCCAAAACAGCTACGTAGAAAGTACTGCCGCATTTTCAACGCTCATGGGGGTTTAAATGTGTTGTCTCTCACGTTATACTGCTTGCACCAGTGCAAAATTGCAGGCTGTCAAAATTAGGTTAGTTTCTAGATGATTCTGATATATTTTAAGTCATACGACTTGAAATACAGTAGCGGCCTTAGGGGGTGGCAAGCAGGGCAACCGCCCGGGGCCTCGCTTTTGTAGGGCCTCGCACCCTCGCAGAACAACCCGTTTTTTGTTTCGATATACTGCAGCTGTCTTTAGGAGGATGCTGACTGATTACCAGGAGCCCTGTACACTTCCAACTCACCTAAATTCCTCATACGCCAAGAGCCTCACAAAGATCTATCGCCCGGAGCCTCGCAATATCTAACGCCGCCCTTGTCGAGATCAGAACAGCTACGTAGGAAGTACTGCCCACAACCATAGTATTAATTTAAAAATCCCTCCCCCAGCACGTGGTGTTCGGTCTGACGGGGTTGATGCAGCTTTTCATCCCCGACGTGCCGAGCGAGCTGCGCACGCAGATGCAGAGGGAGGCGCTCCTGGCGAAGGAGGCCAAGTACGAGCACGGGAGGCGGAGACTCAGCACCGAGTACCACCAGCTGATCACCCAGAAGAGCGAGCCTGGGGGTAAGATACAAGGTTCCGTACCCAAAGGTGGACCCTATTAAACTCCGCTGTCCGTCTGTATCTCATGAACCGCGATAGTTAGAGTTGAAATTTTAACAGATGATGTATTTCTGTTGCCGCTATAACAAATACTAAAAAACAGAATAAAATAAACATTTAAGGGGGCACTCTTACAAAAGCCTGATTTTTAGGATATAGTTCCATATGAAGAAACTAGATGGCGCTACTTGTATTTTAGGTCATTATTATAGATGTACCAAATCCTTGGCCGGTTTTTTTTAATATCTGACAACGGTGAATTTATTTCTCTTACAACGGTGAGGTCGAAATAATGGTTGAATTCGCCCGTATTATTTTAACAGATTTATTTTGATACACTCATAGGTCAGTTAGATTGTAGCTCTGCCTTCTGCGTAGGTCCTGGGTTCGATTCCAATTCAAGAGAACCATTTATGTGACATATTTTTTTCTGTCTTAGTGTTAACATGTATTAATAAAAATAATTAAAAAAAAAAATTAAGTTATTCCATCAGTTAGTTTTAGACTAGATGAAGCTGGGTGAAATATCTAAAAATATGGATTTCGCTTAACCAAAATTTAACAAAAAAATTGTCACGTGTACAGCAACAACAGCAATATATTCACATTATGATTTGTGACACCGAGTTACGATATTGTAAACAGCGCCATCTGTTGTCAACAGAGCGCACTACGCCGTGGATCCGGCGCGCCTCCCGCGCGTCCGACATCGACGCGCACGTCGCGGTGGCGCAACGACAAGCATCACCTTCTATTACTCACTGAATCAGCAACAATGGCTTGCGGTCAGTCGCCTTCTATAAGCGTGTCTCATAAGTAATGTCGGTTTTCATATATGAACGTTCCCCCCCCTCAATGTAAACATGTCGCAACTTGTTAACACTAGTCTCTGATTCTATGAACAGTACAATTGATTTACTTTCTTTTAATCATTCAATCCTTGTTTATTGACGACGCAGTATGTTTTTATATTAAATAGTATGAAATTCGTGTATTGTGAAGACATCAGGAGGAATTTTCACATATGAAAACCGACATTACTTATGAGACACACTAATATTACTCATCGAATGAAGGTTTTTCGCGGCCATCTTTCCAACATCGATACTAGATGGCGCTGATTTGTAGTAGGTAGGATGTCACAAACTAATTGAATGTCAATGTCAATATTTAATTGTAATATTTTATTGGGATCAAATCTAAATAAGCATCCGAGACTAAAGGAGGATTAGAAATCAAGATATTATGCCAGTTATTGCAAGCAAAGTAAATCAAAATACATGATTGAGGACTTGTAAATCCTCATCTGTATTAATTTAATATTATAATTATTTTAATAATTATTAAATTAATACATTATAATAATAATAATAAATAATTATTTATTTATTAATCTGTATGTTATCTTGTAAATCCTCAATCATGTATTTGTACCTTGTTAAATGACTAACTAAACTGTTATTATTATTATAACTATCAAAGTATTAACAACACGCAATGAAAATAATTTAAGAACACCACGGAACGAAAAAGAATAATTAAATAGTTCTTTTAATAGATTCTGATAATAAAACGAAATATATTATTGTCGTAGAGATAATGATACCTAACCTCAATAGACAGACACATTTATTCGAGATGAGATCGCAAGATTTTTTATTTTATTGATTAAGTTATTTAAGTTCAAGGTTCCGTACCTCAAAAGTCAAAAATGGAACCCTTATAGGATCTCGTCATTGTCCGTCTGTCTGTCTATCAAGACCCTAGGAACGCGTGGAGATTTCAAATAGAAATTAATGTCTATCAAATACTCAAGTCTGCAACCCTTAAGAAGAGAGAAAATATCAAACTTACAAGTCAAACCAATCAAAAGGTATTCTCAGTTTATTCTCAATTTATTCCCAGTTTATTCTCAGTTTATTATCAATTTATTTTCAGTTTATTCCCAGTTTATTCTCAGTTTATGTCGCATATTTTGACTCTCTCAAGGGAATCAAAACCTATAGGGTATTTCCCGTTGACCTAGAACCATGAAATTTGGCAAGAAGCAATGTCATGTAGCAAAAGTAATGGAATGTCGGCTCCGTGGCTTAGTTGGTAGTAGACTGCCTTCGAAGCGAGGGGTCCCGGGATCGATTCCCAGCCAGGGCACACTTGTTGTGGTGGCATGAAGTTTGTTCTCGGGTCGTGGGTGTTGTGTTTGTACATGCCATCTGCGACACAGGTAGGCTTCCCCTTGGGTTGGTTGGGATTGGAACAGACGTAAACTTAACAAATAAAACTATCTAAAACATGAAAACTGACTGTAATTTGACATATCTGTGTGCATGTAATGTGCAGGGAGTTCCTGTGACACGTTATATGCTCACGAATATGTGTACATGCATGTGTAAAATTTGACGTGTCCAAATGATACTTGAGATCTAAAGGAATAAATTGACTTTGACTTAGGAGTGTGTAAACGTTAATTTACTTTAATCAGACAACAGTAAATTTGTCTTGCATCACAAACAAAATATATGTAAAACCTAAAAGTTATACATTTACCTCTAAATGCCGGCGGAACCCTCGTATCGCGAGCCCGACTCGCACTTAGCCGGTTTTTGGCTTGATTTAATAATGGTAAGAAGTATGGGTCCAAAATAACTAAATATCTACGTAAAGTTATAAGTAAAAATGGTATTTTATAGTTTTTAGTTTTTGAAACAATTTTGATCATGACAACAATACGCAGGTGCTGCCATCTTTTGATATTATTATTGAAATATGGCCTGGTAGCTGGCAACACGTAATGTTTAAATAATAAATGTTAAATGTCAAGCATAACACCATACCTAATTAAAATAAGATTAGGAATAGATTAGGATATTTTGTGTATACTATGATTTCGTCAAGAATTAATTTTTTTTCATATTATTTTTTGAGAAATCATTATCATTATATACTTATTTATATTTAATACTGGAATTAAAACAATTCAATCCAATTGAAATTTAAATGTCCATATTTATTTATATGAATAATTACTTATTTATATGAATATGATACAGAAATTCAATTTCAATGGTCGAATTTTATTTGTTGGTTAAATCATGGGGTTATTCCTAAAATACTCTATTTTTATGCGAGTAAGTGACGGAACGAGCTGAGGGCCCACCTGGTAAGTGGCGACCCCCGCCCATGACAACAATACGACTCAAATTAAGATTTGGATCATACACTGAGTTGCACTCATCCTGCTGCGTCCATCACCCGAGACGGGGGTGATACGTCTCACGCGCATGTGATTTCACCGGCACCCACACCCTTCCACCGGAACACAGTAATGCGAGCACTGCTTGGCGACAGATTCCAAGTGTGGTGGCAGTACTCCGGACGAACTTGGCTCAAGTTCTGCTACTTTTGGTTGATCCCTTAGCACCACCCAGGGGGTACGTGTAGGGAATCAAAGGGTACACACCTACGGACGCGAGCATCTGGACTCCATCCTTTTGTTCTTAAAATATAAGAATCTCATACATTGATTCTGAAACTACTCCAAAGAATAAAATATTATAAATTTCTTATTTAAAAATATTTCATTTAAGTTGTATCGTTCGTGGAGCAGGTTGGGAAACAATTTTGGAGTACTATGGGAAGAATTCTACCAGTTATATAGCATTTCAATGGTTTAATTTTATTTTCTGGTGTTTATGTTTTAACTCATGGGTGTTTTTGTGAAAACTATAGTCTTTTTTGAATTGTATGTTAACGAACATATATGTTTCGAGTCTGGTTGTTAGTATGTATTATATATGTACTTACAAATACTGTATAAGAATTCTATCTGTTATCTAGCTGTGTGAAATGTCCATTAATATTTATTTATCCACTTGGGCGTCCAAGTGTCGATTTGACAAAAACTTGGTATGGCTGTGGAGTCCACGTATCGATCGAGGCCGAAAAACGCGCGCGGTCATCGACCTATTCACGCTTCAACAGACGCAAATTCAGCTGTTATTAATACTGCTATTTGATACTAGATGGTAGTCAATGAAATGTGTTATCTGTTACAATTCCTATATCTGTGGAAAGAACGAGAATAAACTCAGAAAAAAATAATCAAATTTCTAAATGGCCATTTCGAATTCCATAAATTTTGTGGACGGAGCTCTTGCGAACATGAGGTAAGTTTTCTGTTTTTACTAGTTATTTCTAATAGTATTATATATCAAATTGATTGTGGGGATTATCTCTTTACGAAATATGTAAAATTACGACTATTCCAAAACGTTTATGATGTTAAATCTAGTTGAGAAGATATGGTGTCATGACGCCAACATCGTTTGATGACTTTGAGTTGTTATATATAATATAAAAGGTCTTGATAATGTAAAACAAAGGCATAATATAAGATAATGCTTCACTGGTATCACGTTAATATACATTTTAATAATAAATATGTTGAGATGTGTCTGGAAATCGTAATATGCAACTTGAACTTGCAACTAGCAGTCAGGTTTTTGATCAAGATACCATCGAAAACGTCTAATGCTACATTTACACGTTTTGTGTTTTGCGATCAGTTCATGTTTCGTGGTGATGTATTGGTGGATTACGGACCTGGGTATCATTTTACAATAAATAACTTAGTGGCATGTAAACTTGACAATATGAAGTTATTGGTATATATACCTATTGGTATGTATTGAATATGTTTTGTTTTTCAATATAAATTATAATAAATCAACAATCAAAATTGGATTATGTTTGAAACAAATTGATTTAGGCAATACTTTGTGCTATTTTTACTATATCTATGGTTAATATAATATGTGTACTAACATCATCATTAATATTGCAGTGACCAAATGGAAATAATGAATACACAACCGTAAGTACACTTTGTATTATATTTTTCTACTAACTGGCTAATTTTTAGACTAATTTTGTATATTGTATTAACTGGCTGCGACTCGGTATAAGATTTGGATCATACACTGAGTCACATTCATCCTGCTGTGTCCATCACCCGAGACAGGGGCGATACATCTCATGTGCATGTGACTTCACTGGGACACAGTAATGCAAGCACTACTGCTTGCCAGCTTCATCTACATTAAATATGTATTGCAACAATATACATTCAAAATATTGTTTTGAGATAGATAGATAGACACTTTATTGCACACCAGAAAGAAAAAACAATTATAATAACATATAACATTTTATAGGCTCTCTGGCTTAGTTGGTAGTAGCCCTGCCTTCGAAGTGAGGGGTCCCGGGTTCGATTCCCAGCCCGGGCATACTTTGTGTGGTGGCATTAGATATGACTAAGTGTTCATAAGTATGATGTATTTTAATACACAAGTTCTCTATTTTTTACAGATATCATGGAGGAGGATTCATCAGATCTTCGTGGAGGTGGAGCCAGCAACTGCCTTAGACCCAGCCCCTCACCAGCCCAGCACTAGCCAGTCCAAGCCCTACATGATCTCTTCTATTATTATAGTAAGTAGTTAATAGAACAATCTATTAATCCCTAGAAACTAAGAAAATAAGATTGACAACTTATGCCTTATTATTTGTTTCAGATGCGACTGACTATGAATTCAATGGAAATAAAGTATTTTGACCTTCACTGCGGAGATCTTGACTGGCTATGTGGTGGTGGAGGAACCAATTTGAAAGTAACTGATGGGGCCAATGAGTTCTACAGGGAAGACTGCAACTGCTGAGAGTTGATAACAATAGTGTAATTAATTTAAGAATTCAATGAGAATATCTTTGACTTTAATATAATAGAATCATGGCACTGTTTGTGTGGTGAACATGAAATTTTCTCTTAGGTCTAGTGTGTTTGTCTTGTATTTCTGTTTGTCCATGCCACCTGTAACACAGGACACAGGGAATCCTAGTACAGGAGTGTAAAATTTAAATTTGTACAATAAATATATATTTTTTTGTATATTTTAGTTCGTTTTTTATTATTATTTAGTATTAAATTATTATATAAAGCAGAATACATTCATTTGTGTTTCACTGAAAAAAAAAAGAACGTGTAAATGCGCATTATGGGCGGCCATTTTGTAATATTTTTTTGATTTTTTCCGCTCATATTTTTTTGAGGAGGACCTGGATTACAAATTTTTATTTTGATAGAAAGCGTCGTATTCAATATTGAAATATTGGTATCGTTTTAAAGAGAAAATACTAAACTATTACAAAATAATTTAATAGTTAATAAAACTATTATAATTTTCACGTAAACCACACGTAAAAGTAAAAATTTTAAATTTTTATTCACATCACCAACTTTTAAGCTTTATTTTTATACTTTCAGATTGATATGAGTAATTTACTTTGAACTAAACTAATTCTCGATTCTTTTAGCTTGCCGTAGGTATTTTTTATTCTAATGAAGGTACAGTAGTTGTCCAGTAGTAAATGTTTATGTGAAAAAAGGTCGCGCGCGGTTATTAAAAAAACGATGCCGGCGGAGCGGGACGTTGCAGACATAGTCGCTGCGCGGGCCGGACGCTTGAGTGGTTATATGAGTAAGATATTAAAATACAAATTTTATTTGTTGGTTAAAATTCATTGGTGGATTTTTGTGAAAACTATAGTCTATTTTTTAATTGTATGTTAACGAACATATATGTTTGTTTCATGTATAGTTATTAGTATGTATGTATTTACAAAAAATATTGTATGAGAATTCTATCAGTTATATATTGTAGTATTTCAATGGTTTATTTTTATATGCTGGTTTATGGTTTAACTCAATGACTGTTTTTTGTGAAAACTATAGTTATTTTTTTGAATTGTATATTTTATTTAGACCGATGTCTTTTTATTAATTTATTCAATGTGCGTGTCCAAATAAATGTGATATTAGATGCTTAAATTAAGATATTTACGAATCTCTTTTTAATTTAAGACAGAGCAAAGTCTATATTGTTTGTACCAGTCATTATGTATCTAATTAATAATAATCTAGGAATTAAATTATAATTAAAAATAACTGCCTTTTTATTTGAATAAAGATGGGTTTACATTTTTTATTACAAACTTAGTTAATGTGGGGAAGTGACGGAACAAGCTGAAGGCTCACCTGGTAAATGGTTACCCCCGCCCAATACAATAGTTTAATAATACAATGACAATAGTAATAAAACTCAGAACAAGACTTGGGTTAAGACCCCAGTCTTAAGCCAAGTTTTGAGTCCGGAGTCTGTTAATAGACTTCCAAGTGGACCATGGCAGATTGTGCCCTGGAGGTTGGTTTTTCTTGCGGTTGAATAAAGTGTTGTGGTGGTGAGTACTTCTCTTTCCAGAGTTTGTGTTACGATTGGGTGGTCCGATGTAGATTGGGTGGTCCGATGTAGATTGGGTGGTCCGATGTACATTGGGTGGTCCGATGTAGATTGGGTGGTCCGATGTAGATTGGATGGTCCGATCCGTAAGTTTTTATTAAAAAAGACGCATCTTTTGTAAAAAAAATCTTATGGCTTTTCAAACGAGAGTCAAACGAGAAAACGAAACTATTGATTGGTTGGCCGTGTAGGGGATGTCGGTAATTAGACTCTTGTTTTGTCTTTTCGATGGAACACGCAACAGCAGCAAACAACAACAACAACAAACTTCATGCTCACGACACACATTGTGCCCGGCCGGGAATCGAACCCGGTACCCCTCTCTTCCAAGGCAGGGCTACTACCAACTAAGCCACGGAGCCGTCAAAATGATTACTTGTTAATAGTGAAGGTAAAAATGTTGTTTATATATGTTTACTACGCTGCTCTGCCTACCCCTACGTGATTACCGACAGTGATAAAGAGTTCATTGCGTTATCGTCCCATCCGTATGGCTGATGCATCAGTAGGAAGCATCAAGGGCTTTGGTTTACTGACACTGTGGCGTTTAGAATCTGTACATCATATTTTTAGTAGCAGTAGAACTTGTGCCAAGTTCGTCCGGAGAGGTACTGCCACCACATCTGGAATCTGCCGCCAAGCAATAGTGGTTGCATTACTGTGTTCCGGTGGAAGGGTGTGGCTGCCGGTGAAATAACATGCGCATGAGACGTATCATCCCCGTCTCGGGTGATGGACGCAGCAGGATGAATGCGACTCAGTAAAGATTTGGATCTCATACTGAGTCGCGCGCATTACTGTTGTCATGGGCGAGGGTCACCACTTACCATCAGGTGGGCCCTCAGCTCGTTCCGTCACTCATTCACATAAAAAAATAAATGTGATTTGTCTTGTCTGTTTCTAGTTTCTTACTTCTTGTTATTGTTTAGGCTATGTAAGCCATCATTTTTGACAAAACCAAGTGTTCCGTAGTGTTTCTAAGGCCGAATAAATGAGTATTGAGTACAGACCTGTTAATATCAAATACAATTAGTTATAAATTGTCACATTACAGACAAAACTTCCGAGACTATCGAGATAATCTTTGCCCTGTCCCGCAATCTGACCCGTTTGGCAGATAACGCATCCCTCAATGGAGGTTTTTTTAAGATTAGATAATGTCACAATACGCATTTATTCGGTTAAAACTGTCAAAAAATATGGGTTATTTACACAAGGGGAAGTTTTCAGTCGTTTAACTGATGTTAATAAATAAAATTAATAAATATAAAGTATTTAATTCAAGCACTATAGCTCATAAATAGAAACGCAAACAAACCTTAAAAACGACAGCTCCGTGGCTTAGTTGGTAGCAGCCCTGCCTTCGAAGCGAGGGTTCCCGGGTACGATTCCCGGCCAGGGCACACTTTTTGTGGGGAGCATGAAGTTTGTTCTAAATCAAGTCTCTTGGTATTCTGTTAAAAAGTGTATGTGATTCAGTATCCTTGCAGGAAGAGACAATTTATGTAAGTGATGAGTTGGTCTGGACAATCACTATAATTGCATAATTAGGGCATTGACTTTAACATCCCAATGTTAACAAGCTAAAGGAAACATACTTAATATTATTAATGCGAAAGTTTGTCAGTCAAATATGGTTACATACCTAATTTTACAAGACTTCAATGGAAATAAAGATTTTGTGATTTGATTTTTCGATATTGTACCAACAATATATGAGAAAAGTCGCAAAATCTGTGGATACTTGTCAATTTGTATTCAACACTCCCGCTGTAAGAGTGGTGGCCCAGAGATACAGACGCCGACTTCCAATGTGAAGGACGCTGGTTCCAAAACTTCCAAATGGGCAGCAATGAGTTTTTCAGTGGAAAAAGTTATTTATATGTACAAAACCACGTTCTCAAAAAGGTTAAGAAAAACATCGTGAGGAAACCGGCATGTCCTAGAACCAAATATTCGAGGACATGTGACATCTACCAATCCGGATTGGGCTCCCGTGGTAGATCAAAGCCCATTCACTCTCAATTATCGAGAGTAGGCCGATGTCTACAGTGGGAACATTAGAGGCTGATAAGGATAACTTTCTCTGCCAACTTACTCTCGACAAGAGTGAATGCAATGTTTAGTATAAACGGGAGCCCAATCCCGATTGGCAGATATCATTATGTATCAGGGGAAATCCCTAAACAGCACTCAAAATTATTTATTCCTTTCAATCTGTAGTAGATATAATTCAGACACGTAATTTTTTTATGCGACTAAAGTAAACGCAAGAGCAGACCACTAACCTGTAGTTAAGTATTTACCACCGCCCATAAACAACAAATATACAACTTAGATCCTCCCCGACTTAAGTATCAGAAGACCCAAGTCACAGCAACGGGGCAGTTACGTCTCAATTGCCTGTGATTTCACCGGCACCCACATCCTTAAACCGGAACACAGCAAAGCACCATAGCTTGGCGGCAGATTACCAGGTGTGGTGGCAGTACTGGCAGTACTTAGCACAAGTTCTGCTGCTACTTTTGGACTGCCATTTCAGCTCCGCCCGCGGTCACGTGGAGTTACTCTGGGGGTATTGACCCATGGACCAATTTACCAATTTACACGTACAAGGAAATATATTCGTGCGCATATGTGCCACAGAACATGTCAAGTTACAGGCAGTTATTTAATTATTTTTGTTAAAATTGCGACTTAAGTTCAAGTATTCTCAAAGTGCAATTGATGCTCCATGAAGTATCGTTGAAACTTGAAGTTATTATAACAATGATAACCTATTTTAAAGATGGTAAATAATACTACCGTCTTTGCTTGATTGACTTGAAAAGTTATACATTTTAATATTATCACGGTTATGAACATTATTTTTCGAGTTACCGAGATATTTTCCATGCCAAGACAGTTTAATCATAACGCATGAAACTACGTCGAAATATCGTGAATCAACAAAACTCGCAAACTCACGCTCGAAAAATAGCTATTGAATCAAAGTCAAACTCATTTATTCCTTTAGATCTCAAGTATCATTTGGACACGTCAAATTTTACACATGCATGTACACATATTCGTGAGCATATAACGTGTCACAGGAACTCCCCAGGCACATTACATGCACACAGATATGTCAAATTACAGTATTATTTTATTATTCATATAAAATTATTATATTATTCATATATTCAGAATTTATTTTATTATTCATAAACGTTACATAAAAAAGAAAAAATAATAAAGTCTCCCTTTGAAAGTTGTTTAATAAACCCTAAGGGCATAGAAAAGTGATGAAAATATTGCAGAATGTTTGTCAATTTTTTTAATAAGTGAATTATTTTATTCCGTTTGCTCTACACCACATTACTGCAAATGGAAAAAAAAACCGGGAAAAAAATTTTTTGATTGAGTTCTTCCATTAATGAATTTGTTCATTAATGGCACAACTCAATGGGTAGGTATTTAAAATAGGATTTTCATTTTAAAACCAGGAATAAGGTAGCATAGTTAACTTAATTACAATAAGACTCGAAGCTCAGTTGGTAGTAGCTCTACCTTCTACAGTCGTGGATCAATTCCCACGCAGGACACCCATTTGTGTGACAAACATAAATGTTTGTAGAATGATACGTTCGTATTTAAAAAAAATATATATGTATGAATTAATAAATTATAAAAGTATTCTATCAGTTATCTAGTTCCCATAGTACATAGAGCTGTGTATAATATCCACGAATATATTCCCGAATTCCTAACAATATTTTCACCCCACGAGCTATAGAAGCTAACACAATATCATAAAAATCGAATAAACTCCAATGCAATGCAATTGATCCGATATCGCCCGTCGAAAAGCAAACATCGTTACACACAAACAAACAGTTTGTCCGGTCAACATAGAGATAAATTAAGAAAAATACAAGCAGATAACCACTGACCCATTCTCTTCAGTGTCCACGCTGATAGCGCCAATAGCTGTCGTCTCGGTTGAAAGAGGTTCACTCATAAAAAAAAAATGTGGAAAATCAAAAACAAATTTTAACCTCCAAAAAGTTTTTACTGTTCAATAATGGAGCATCAAAACTTAGAGAAAATGGCGTCTACTGCGCCGATGTTGCCGTTGCCCGAGGAGGAAAAAGTTTTCATAAAAGTGACGCCTAACGGTGTGGGGAAGGTATTGATAAGGGAGGACACTATTTTGACTGGTTATACTAACTGTGTTGGGTGCGGTAGGGGACAATTCACGTGTACTGGTGTGAAGGAGCAGTGGTCTGTGCTTTGCTGGGGACGGCAGTCTGAGAAGAAATATTACTGTTGTAAGTGTTCTTTTGTTTTGTAAGCGCTTGTCCAAACTTATTAACCCTTACCTTGACGGTACCGGTACTAAGCTATGGAGCACTGATTAAAATAGCCTATTTAGTACTACTGGTACTACTGGTTTCACGGCCCAGTTGAAAGCTCTGCCTTCTGCACCGTTGGTCGAGAGATCAATTCCCATCTATCATGTAGATTTAAGTGACGGAAACAGCGTGGAATTAAGCAATTTTTTTTGCGTGGAGCACTAATTGTTATTCGTAAATTTAAGTAGTCAAGTTACTCCTTATATCATAAGCTATCTGCCAGTGGAAGCTTCGTCTAAATCGAGCCGTTTCGGAGATAATGCTGAACAAAGAGACAGACAGCAAAAAATTTGTAATAGTTTCTTGTTGTATTTACCGTCTATACATTCAAATGCATGTAGTAAAAGGTTTGATTTTGACATAACAAACAGACTCGTCAATTTTAATTATTTGTATAGATGTCTTGATATATTTTTATCCAAAAATATATATTATTTTTTGATTGGTTTTATATAGAATATATTTTGTTATTATTACTCCCTTACTTATTGTTTTTAAGACTATGCGTATATATATATTAATGCTACGCAAAGGTTAACTGGAAAATGCATTAAGTTGCAACTATGTACTATTTTATATGCTATAAGGGATTGTCCATTAATCACATCAAAAGGGGGAGAGGTTTTCGGAAAAAAATCACGAAATATCACAAGGATGGGGGGACTGGCCTCATAGCTCTGCCTTCTGCGCTGTAGGTCAAGGGTTCGAGTCCCACCCAGGACAAGCAATTGTATGCGAACAGAAATGTTTGTTCTGTGTCTGGGTGTTAATATGTATTAATGTATGTATTTACAAAAAAAAAAGTAATTTAAGTATTCTATCAGTTATCTAGTTCCCATATCCCCTATGCTTAGTTTGGGGCTAGATGGCGCTGTGTGAAACATGTCAATTAATATTTTCATTGAATATTGAGATATCACGTGATATATTTTTCGTTCAACGCTAGATTTCTAGCGGCGCGTGGTATAAACTCACCGTTGCCAGGCAACGATTTCAGATCAGATTATACCTGTATTTAAAGATATGCTGAAAATTTTAATATACTTTGTACCTAAACAATACATGTTGGGTAGGGGGGCGGGGTAGTCGACAACCTCACCACATATCACCAGGGGGGAAGGGGTTGAGCGTAATTCGATTGGTAGCCAAATGTACAACCACTTGTCGTGGTTGGTTACTCTATTCGTTTATTCGTAAACATCAAGCGTTGTCTATGATTTTATCGGACAAACTTTCGCATTTATTATAATTATTAAATAATTACTCTATTTAATTATCTGTGACACGTGCGCATGTACCATATTAAGGTCATGTTGTCATTAAATTAGGCCTTGACCTAGAACACTTGAGTTATTTTATTTTATAGACAAAAGTATTTTAGAAGCTTCTAGAAGCTTGTATTATAGATAGATAGATACTTTATTGATTACCAAACATAAAAATTAAAAATTTAAAAATTGTTAAACAATAATTTATTAACAATAAGGTAATACAATGGGCGGCCTTATCGCTAAAAGCGATCTCTTCTAGACAACCTTTGGATGGACTAGACAACCTTTGGATGGACCAGACAAAGAGAAAAATAGAAGGGGCATGTTGGTGTGCATAGAATAGAATATAAAACTAAGTCAACCATATCAGCCTCTAATGTTCCCACTACAAGGACACCGGCCTACTCTCGATAATTGAGAGTGAATGGGCTTTGATCTACACGGGAGCCCAATCCAAATTGGTACATGTCACGTGTGTTTGAACTTTTTTCACATAAATTTTTCAAGTGAAAAACTTATTGGTGCACGTTTGGGTTTGAACCAGCGACCTTGAGAATGTCGGCGTCTGTGCCTCTGGGCCCCCAGTAGTATTATAGAAGATTTATTACGGAACACACCAGTGCCAGTGCACCACTGCTTGGCGGCAGATCACCAGATCTGGAGGCAGTACGAACGAACTTTGCCCAAGTTCTACTGCTACTTTTTGTTACTCCCAGGGGGAACATGTACTCAAAGGGTGCTCACAGACGCGAGCATCTTGAACTTAGCAAGAGAGATCAACTCTCTGAGATATTGTCCTCGGCAGTGGTAGATTTGACACGATAAAAATAGATTTTATTTATATATTATACTAGCTGACCCGGCCACGCGTTGCTGTGGCTAAAGTTTTTGTCATATGATAATATAATTTGCAATAAAATAATATTGCGATCATTAAATGAGATGTGAGCTATCCTATCTTTGAAGTTGGATCAAACTGCACACGGTGTACAAATTTGATTAAAATCGGTTTAGTAGTTTAGGAGTCCATCGCGGACAAACATCGTGACACGTAATTTATATATATTAAGATGTACCAACAAAGACTGACGAAGATCAAAGCAACACGCAGCCTCTTTGATAATTCACTGGGGTCAGGGAATCGCCAGTGACCTCCAAATATCAGAACTGATAACATATGTACGAAATGGTTATAACGACAGTCATTTAATTAGAATGATTTATAAATAAAATAAACTTATAACTAATTTATTCCTTCTACTGATATTATAAACGCGAATGTTTGGATGTATGGATGGATGTTTGTTACTCAATCACGCCAGAACGGCTGAACTGACCCGGATGGAATTTGGCACAGAGATAGATTATATTCTGGAATAGCATATAGGCTACTTTTTATCCCGGACAAATGGACGATTTCCGTAGGAAGTTCAACGCGGGGCGCAGCTAGTTTATCAATAAAATAAACTTACTATAACCAATTTATTCCTTACTAGCTTACCCTAGGTTGTACCCTCGTTTATCCAGGTTCAGAAGTAGCCTGTTAATCCGGGATATAAGCTATCCTGGTACCAAATTTCATCCAAATCCGTTGAGACGTTTGAGCGTGAAGGAGTAACAGATATACAAACCGACAAACTTACGCATTTATACCATAAGTATGATATTCTTCCTAAGATACAATCGGATTGATTGCGTCATTCTATTTTAAAGCTAGTTAAAAAGTGTTATGGACATTTCAATCATTCATCGATATCGTCTATCTTTCTTTTAGCTTTGTTTAAACGCATCAGAAGGAAATGTGTTTAAATATCAGTACCTTTACTCCCTGGGCGATCGAGCTTTGCTCGGATTTTTTGAAAAAGAATGCGTTTTTACATGAAATACTACAACTATACAGGTAAACTTAAACAGCAAAACCCTATCTAAACACAAAAAACCATCCAAACCATTAGAGCCGTTTCCGGAAAACGCGAAATAAATATAATAAATATATAAGAATTGCTCGTTTAACATACATACATCATATAACATAAAATGCATTTTCGTCGCATAAATGATTGCCACGTAAATCGAATTCACGATCTTTAGTGCAGAGCTACCATCTAAGCTATGAGCCGAATCCGCCGCCACGCCGTCTCGCCAGTGTACCAAGATATGATGCAACAATAGGTACGTGAGTACTTATTAATTTCACATTATCGGCCATTTATTAAATTAACATTCACACCAACATTTTGTTTTTAAAACTTTCTTTGTTTTATTAACAAAATCATACGAGGTTGACTCTTGAACTCTTTAAAAGCAGATAGCGAGAAATTGTAAACACTAACATATATTATTATGTTGCAAAATCTTGGTAGTAGCCCTTCGAAGGATTCCCAGTTCGATTCCCGACACTGTGTGGTGAGCATGAAGTTGTTTGTTCTATTTCTGCTTGTCCTAGAACAGCGGTATGTGTAAGCGTTATTTGACTAGCCTCATAGCGCAGTTGGTAGCACTGAATTCTGCAGGTCGTGAGTTCGATTCCCATCCATTTGTATGAAAAGGATAGATGTTTGTTCTGTGTTTAGTTATTAATATGTATTGTATCAATATCTGGTTCCTATAGTACAAGCTATGTTTAGTTTGAGGCTAGATGGCACTGCGTATCATGCCCGTAAATATTTATTTATTTCAGAATATTTTTCAAGAGAGAATCCCATTAACACTCTTTTGTGTTAGCTTCTGTGCCACTGAGCTACTGCGCTCTTTGTTTGCTCTCTACTTTACCACGTCTATTCCTATTACCGACCGGTGTCTTCTGCGCTGTAGGTCGTGGTTCCGC
Organism: Aplocera efformata; assembly: GCA_921293045.1. Lineage (NCBI taxonomy): Eukaryota > Metazoa > Arthropoda > Insecta > Lepidoptera > Geometridae > Aplocera > Aplocera efformata. The sequence continues at coordinate 4,269,707 of OV121067.1, read as the reverse complement.
CCAGGACAAACATACCTACCTACATCCGTACCAGCCTCTAATGTTCCCACTGCAGGGACACCGGCCTACTCTCGATAATTGACAGTGAATGGGCTCTGATCTACCACGGGAGCCCAATCCGGATTGGTAGATGTCACATGTCGTCGAATTTTTGGTTCTAAGACATGCCGGTTTCCTCACGATGTTTTCCGTCACCGTTTTGAGAACGTGGTATTGCGCACATAAATTTTTTTCAAGTGAAAAAACTCATTGGTGCACTTCTGGGTTTGAACCAGCAACCTTCAAATTGAAAGTCGGCGTCTATGCCCCCGGGCCACCACGCTCTCCTACATACGATGCGTCAATTTTGTTGATAAATTTGGATCTTCGCTCTATGACTAATTTACGACGCCATGGCCTAGTTGGTAGTAAACCTACAGTAGCAGTAGAACTTACAGTACAGTACAGTAGCAGTAGAACTTGTGCCAAGTTCGTCCGGAGAGGTACTGCCACCACATCTGGAATCTGCCGCCAAGCAGTAGTGGTTGCATTACTGTGTTCCGGTGGAAGGGTATGGTTGCCGGTGAAATCACATGCGCATGAGACGTATCATCCCCGTCTCGGGTGATGGACGCAGCAGGATGAATGCGACTCAGTAAAGATTTGGATCTCATACTGAGTCGCGCGCATTACTGTTGTCATGGGCGAGGGTCGCCACTTACCATCAGGTGGGACCTCAGCTCGTTCCGTCACGAATTCATATAAAAAAAAAAAAAAAAAAAAAAAAAAAAAACCTGCCTTCGGAGCGAGAGTTCCCAGGTTCGATTACCGGCCGGGTCACACTTTGTGTGGTGAGCATGAAGTGTCAAGACCCAAGACCCGAGTGTTTGTCTTGTGTTTCTGTGTCCATGCCATCTGCGACAGTGCAGATCCTAGTGCAGAGGTATGAGTGTGTAAACGTTTATTTATTTAACATGTTATTTTCGTTTGTTTCAGTACTACTACTCTTATCAGCTACCTTCGTTTTAAGTTTACTAGGCACCGTGTTCTTCTGTTTCACGAATACAATTAATGATGCGATACTGTCGGTAAGTACTGCCAAACTCCTTTCGACGTGTACTAGAAATCATACCCTCCCTTTGGCGCAGTCGAGTAAAAAATAAAGTTATTATTTTTGTAAGTCGGCATGTGTTGACATCCTTGCTGCTTGCTACTTTGGTACTTGCACATAGCAAAGTTTAGAGAATGAATGAATGCTATGAATCAGTACCCGGGTTTGATCAAATTTAATAATAATATTGTGACGTTTGTTGATAATCATACCACGTCAATATATGAACTTTCTTGGAATAATATTAATCCTCGTACACATGTCGTGTATAAAGTAGTTATTGTATTTTCTACTATGACAACATTTAATTTTTAATTTCATCCAACTTCCAAAGGATGCAATCAATACGGTTTTTTGTCATCCAAATAAACGAAATTGCGTATTTTTTCCTGTGACTTTTTCTTCGCCCGTTGTATACAAAATTTGGATGTTTCTTTTTAAAATAGTAAAGTGTACCATTTTACATAAAAAAATCATTCAAATTGTTTTACAACGGGCGAAGAAAAAGTTCGAAATAACTGGAACAGAAAATATCTTTTCCAGTTATTTTGATTTAAAAAACAAACTATTGAACCGATATCGATAAGAACGCATGACCTTGTATGTACTTAAATAATTATTAAAAAAGTGACGTTTCCAAATATTTTTTTAAGAATTCAACAGAAATAAAGTATTTTGACTTTGAGCTAAATTAATAACCTTTGAAACCCTTGAAAATAAGTTTGAAACCTAACCGCTATTGTTGCAGAGTATGGTGATCAGAAACAACTCTCTTGCATACTCTGTGTGGCAGAGGCCGAACGTCCAGCCCCTCATGAAGGTCAGAATCTTCAACTACACCAACTGGCAAGCTGTCAGAGACGGCACAGAGGACAAACTGACTGTCCAGGAGATGGGACCTTATGTCTATGCGTGAGTATTAATACTCCTTTTTATTTTATGGATTGGCTGATAGATTAGAAAGCTCTTCTGGCAGATTTCACATAAAAAAACTGGTGGAAATACTGATAAAATAATAGGTGGTCCAGTCCTGGTGGAATCGAAGGGTACACACCTACGGACGCGAGCCACTGGACCCCCCCAAAACCTACCCTTGGCTTGTAGTATTCAGGAAAAACGGCCATCAAAGCGTTCCATTCAAGACATGAATAAGACTCCGTGGCTTAGTTGGTAGCCCTGCCTTTGAAGCGATAGGTCCCGGGTTCGATTCCCGGCCGGGGCTCACTTTGTGTTGACCATATTTTTAGAACAAAAGAATGGAACACTTTGGGAATAACCCAAAATTAACCCGTGGTTTTGTTTTACGACATTTTATTAATGTAATAAACTTTGTAATTACAACTATAATATATTACCCGTAAACTGTTATCTCAAGTACCTCATGTGTAGATGATATCTGTAGCTATACCAATGAATGAATTGAAGTGTCTGTTTGTAATGTCCAAATAACAGCTTTATGCTAGATTCATTTGAAAGTTTATACTGTAATAAATTGGAATCGGTTGAAAAATCATCATTAACGCGAGCAAGCCGCGGGTTAAAGGTAGTAGATTTATAAAAATAAAAAAAGTTTATTTGTGCCAAACCATAAAAATAAAAATATCAGTTAATATAAATGTAGATGTGAACCGCCAATCAGCATTGTACAGAAGCATACCTGCAGCGCTGGTTTTCAGTGGGGCCTTTACAATCATGAATGAACTGTAAATCTGAATGGCGTTATGTTTTGACGTTCGATTTAAATAATCAATTTGTTTGTTTCCTTTAATTATAAACAAGCAACAGTTTTGTAGGTATCACACCATATTGGTATGATAACTTGCCGATAGCCTCTGGTTTTGTTCATACTTCTACAGATTAAATAGTTAGGTACCTATGGTTTCGTAAAAAAAATTCTAGACAAATAATTAACATTAAAATATGTTTGTGATGTCAAAAGAAGCTTTTATTAAATGTATTTTAGTGAATAAACGTTATATTATTTTGTCTTTCTTTCCGTCTGTCTGTTTGTTCCGGTTAATCTCCGAAACGACTAGATCGATTTTATGAGGCAGATAACATTACGAATAGTAACTTGATACTTTTCTTTTAGAAAATACAAAAAAGAACGAAGTCGCGGGGCACAGCTGGTCAAAAATAATAGTGGCGTTATTTTTTTTCATATAACTCAAACTCATATATCATCTCATATCATTTAGATACGTCACAATTTACACACACAAGTAAACATATAACGTGTCACAGGAACTCCCTGCACATTACATGCACACAGATATGTCAAATTACAGTCAGTTTTCATGTTTAAGCTAATCTTATTTGTTAAGTTTACGTCTGTTCCAACCCTAACCGACCGACCCGAGGGGAAGAAACAGACAAGAAACCATACATACATATACACACTCGAAAAACATAACCCTCCTTCGGACCCAGTCGGATAAAAATTAACTTCTATATAGAAAAGAGAACAAATAAAAGTTCTGGTTTTAAAAACAAAGAATCACTCGATCGTCGATATATTTGCATGTAATAATAGGAAATTGTTGGTAACAGTTCAAAGTTCCACGGATAACCTCGTTAGTTGTGCGTTAATTGAGAACATTAATTACGACGCGGCGTTGTACGAGTATTAGGTCGCTGGTTCAATTCCTGCTGGAGACAAAAACGCCGGCCGAACTAGACCAGATTATCCATGTATACTATATATTGTGCCGCTTTTCACCTTGTGGGTTTCACTTACATATTTTTTTTTTATGTGAATTAGTGACAGAACGAGCTGAGGGCCCACCTGGTGGTAAGTGGTGACCCTCGCCCATGGCAACATTAATACGCGCGACTCAGTATGAGATCCAAATCTTTACTGAGTCGCATTCATCCTGCTGCGTCCATCACTCGAGACGGGAATGCGTCTCATGCGCATGTGATTTCACCGGCAGCCACACCCTTCCACCGGAACACAGTAATACAACCACTACTGCTTAGCGGCAGATTCCAGATGTGGTGGCACATGTTAATACTCATATGTATTATATGTATTTACAAAAAAGCACTATCTGTATTCTATCAGTTATCTAGCTCCCATATTATAAGTTATGCTTAGTTTGGGGCTAGATGGCGTTGTTCACGAATATTTATTATTTTATTTATTTAAAATAAAAAAAATGTTTTCTTTTTATACGTACCTTATATACTTTCAAATGCATTGAGTAAGAAGCTGTTATTTTGACATTACAAATAGACAATCCAATTTGATATATTTGTATAACAGTTGAGAGCGTGGTGGCGCAGGGGCATAGATACAGACTTTCAATTTGAAGGTCGCTGGTTCAAACCTACACGTGCACAAATGAGTTTTGTTCACTTGAAAAATTTATGTGCGTAATACCACATAACTATATAAATTTTAATGGCCAGGTTTTGGCGACATTTTATGTTCTACATTCGACATTTGACGACATTTTTCTTTTATTCAATACTGGTCTATGAGAAAAGGGAACCTCTGATGTAGGCAAACAGATTTTAAATAGTAAACATAACTAATTTACTAATATCTCTTGTTATCAATTAAGTTATATAATTTTACAGGCAACAACTTGAAAGAGTGAATATCAAATTCAAGGGGGACAGACTGAGCTACCAGGAGAGGAACCAGTTCAGGTATCTGGCCAACAAGAGTGTGGGGGCGCACTTTGATCAACTCTACGTACCAAATCTACCCCTATTGGTGAGTGCTACACCCAGAACGGCAAACCAATAATCGTCACACAAATAAAAAGAATAAACGTTTACGCACTCATACTATTGCACTAGGATTCCGTGTCGCAGATGGCATGGACAAACACCCAAGATCCGAGAACAAACGAGCTCACCACACAAAGTGTTCCCGGCCGGGAATCGAACCCGGGACCCCTCGCTTTGAAGACAGGGCTACTACCAACTAAGCCACGGAGCCGTCAATGTTCCTCATGAGTGGAAACAGAGTTTTTTTTTTATTTAACTTAAATGATGGAACGAGCTGTAGGCCCACGGTTTTAAACGGTTACCTCCGCCCATAACAGCAATACGACTTAGGTCCTCCCCGACCGAAGTACGAGAAGACCTAATTCGCACCCTATTTTGCCCGTCACCTGAGACGGGGATGTTACGTATCTTGCGCATGTGATTTCAACGGCATCCACACCCTTCCAGAACACAGCAATGCGAGTGCTGCTTGGCGGCAGATTACCAGGTGTGGAGGCAGTACTTCTCCGGATGAACTTAGCTACAGCTACTCTTTGTTGCTCCTTTAGCATTACTAGGAAGTCATTGAAACGTTCTTTTCCCAGTTGATATGTGTTATATTTATGTGCGCAATACCACGTTTACAAAACGGTGACGGAAAACATCATGAGGAAACCGGCACGTCTTAGAACCAAGAATTCGAAGACATGTGACATCTACCAATCCGGATTGGGCTCCCGTGGTAGAAAAGCCCCATTCACTCTCAATTATCGAGAGTAGGCCGGTGTCTGCAGTGGGAACATTAGAGGCTGGTACGGTTATGCAAATCGAATATCTTTAACCTGTTTTCTTTTGTTCTCAGGGTGTCATTAACAAGGCTATCAGCATAAACCTCTTACCGTTCTGGCAATCTTCAATGAACTCCGCTCTCTACCTGGCCAACCACCGAGAGGCATTTGTCAAGCTACCTGTGCACAGGTGATTCAGTGAGCTAGTGAGTCTAGTGAGTCAGTAGGTCAGTGTGTAAGTGAGTCGGTGGTTTATGAACCAATGAGTAAGTGAGTCAGTGGTTTATGAACCAATGAGTTAGTGAGTCAGTGGGTTATAAACCAATAAGTAGGTGACTCAGTGAGTAGTTCCAAAATGCCTTACGACTAGTAACGTACCCTCCGAAGTACGGAACTGGTTAGTGAGTCAATGATTCAGTGAGTAAGTGAGCTATGGTCAAGTAAGTGAGACAGGTCGTCAATATCTCGTTATCTAAGCGTTATCGAGCGAGAGAGTTACTGAGTTGTGAGTAAGAGAGTTAGTGAGTAATAAGTCATCGTGTCGTACTTAAAGGCGGGCGAAGTCGCGGGGAACAGCTAGTAAAGAATATATGCGATCACTTTCATTCCAAGGCTTGCCTTGTCTTCTTGACAATAAGTGATATTAGTTCTACGTGATAATGAATTACTTTGAAACTAGGACAAAACAATGGTCAATTAATCAACGGGGTTGGGCTTGTCATTGCTTTCAAGGGTCCCAGATTCGATTCCATCATAAATCCAAACACATAGGCTCATGGGCGTACCTAGGGGGGGAGGGGGAGGCAGCTGCCCCCCCTGGAAATGGAAATTTGAAATAAAAATGCATGCATAGTCAAATTTACTTATATTTATTTAACTACCTATAAAGCACGATCATTTGCGGCTGTTCGCCCTACACACTACTACATATACCTAATGTTTCATGTAGGTGTGTTTGTGTAGAGTGTATGACAAAAAAGCCGCGAACAATTAGACCTAAAAAATCTGACTTGCCCCCCCCCTAGGCCAGAAGCTGGGTAAAAAAACCATAGTTACTTTTTGTCCCAAAAGAGTGAAGTAGTTTAAAAGTTTTCCGCTTAGATAAGATAAATAAAATATTTATTTGTCTTATTTCGAATTCTTCGGATGCTGTGAAAAAAGAAATTCTTATGGTGACTTTTTAACCGAGGGTTACTGTCGGGCGCGTTACTTATTAACATATGTATGTTCAAGAGTAGAGTGAATAGGTATTATCTAGGCCAGCGTGGTACATCTTCGACCGCATCTTCACTTACCATCAGGTGAGATAGCGGTCAAACGATGGCCTATAATGAATAAAAAAAATATATATAATACATTTTCCAGGTTTCTGTGGGGCTATGAAGACACCATCATTAACACTGCCAACACATTCCTGAGGTTCCAGGGGGAGTTGAAGTTCAAGAACTTTGGCCTGTTGGTGACTGTACGTATACACAAAATCTATATAAATAACAACATGGCAATCAATTTATTTATTATTATAAAGTCTAAAATATAACATTACAGATTTCTCTAATGCGTTATACTAGAAATACACAATAAATATGACATAAAACACAAGAGCGCGGTGGCCCAGGGGCACAGACGCCGACTTTCAATCTGAAGGTCGCTGGTTCAAAATACCACACGTGCACCAATGAGATTTTTCGCTTGAAAAATTTCATTTAATTTTTTAAAGTTTATTTGAATTCAATTGGTTTTCATGTTCTATATTTATAGAAAAATGGCACAGTATCTGAAAGGTACACCATCAACACGGGCGAGGTGGAGAAAGACAAGATGAACGTGATCGAACAAGTCGACGGGCATCGCACCCTCTCCTACTGGAACAGCCCAGAGTGCAACAGGTAACGACGAGATGCAGATAGTGCAAAGTTCTACTCGAGTTGCACCAATAACACGGCGTGGAGACACGTTTAGGTTAAAAAGAAATCAAACTAAATTATTTCTTTAGATTTCTAACCTAACCTAGAAGTATAATTTGGACACGTAAAATTTAAACACAAGTAAACATATTCGTGAGATATGTCAAATTACAGTCAGTTTTCATGTTTTAGATAGTCTTATTTGTTAAGTTTAATCTGTTCCAACTCTTTTTTTTACATGGGTAAATACGTTTACGTATCATCCCTCCCCAGGGGGAGGGGTATGTCGGACTCAGCTTATAAAGCTGAGTGCCACTACCGACTAAAACCCCATGATGTTCTGTCTTGACTACGACGACGGGGCTACGGGAATCGCGATATGCATACATCCGCCGCTATCTGTTCCAACCCTGACCAACCAATTATTTCTTATAATTCCCTAGGATTATTTAATATCCGATATAATAATCCTAAATATTTCTCATGGACCCGCAAAACAGATGTTTGGCAATAAATGCGCTGCAATGATTTCTAATTATCCCCTAGGAATTTCATATCCGTTATTTATGATATAATAATCCCAATTAATCTTATAACACAATAATTGTCGCTGCCTATGTCCGTTACAGACTTTGGAACCATCCAACCGATGTGCCCCAAACCGGTTTCATTAGAAAAGCAATGCGAAGATGGTTTTAGACCACTAAAACAATGCATTAGGCGCAAAATGTATTTCTTTCTTAGCTTATACCTAAATATTTATCATGAACCCGTAAAAAATATGATTTGGCCAAAAACGCCCCGTGATTATGTGTATTTCATATCGTCAGAATAATCTTACGGATTTATCAGACAAGCACGAGAATAAGTTGATTCATGTAATTAAAATCTGACGTGGCTAACTTGATTCCAGCCGCCATCACAAATCATGCGTTCATTTTGTATTGAGTGATAACAGTTCAGAGTTTATCTAGCACTGATATGTTCGACATTGTGTAAAAATGTAAAGGCGTCACGTAGACAACATTATTATCTTCTACCTACTCATGGCAGCGGGTTTTGACCGTTTTTGGTTATTCCATTTCCATTTTATAACGTTACTAGCTGTGCCCCGCGGTTAAACCCGCGTTTTTAAAATTAAAAAAAAAAATAAAAAATAACAGCCTTCCTCGATAAATGGACTACCCAACACTGAAAGAATCATTCAAATCGGCTTTATAATTTTAATATTATAACATTATGTGAATAAAATGGATTGAGTGGTAAGTGGCAACCCCCGCTCATGACAAGAGTAATGCGACTCAGTATAAGATTTGGATCTTACACTGAGTCGCATTCATCCTGCTGCGTCCATCACCCGAGACGGGGATGATATGTCTCATGCGCATGTGATTTCACCGTCACCCACACCCTTCCACCGGAACACTAACGCGAGCACCACTGCTTGGCGTCAGATTCCAGGTGTGGTGGCAGTACCTCTCCGTACGAACTTGGCACAAGTTCTACTGCTACTTTTGGTTGCTCCTTTAGCACCACCCAACGGGTTCGTGTACGGCATCAAACAAAATACAGCGTTTTTACATTAAATACAATTATACACGTAAAACTTATACGGAAAAAAAAACTCTAAACACAAGTACATCCAAATCGTTAGAGCAGATTCCGAGATACGCGAAATAAATATATATTTACAAGAATCGCTCGTTTAAAGTACTGACTGATGTATATTTTTTTTTTACAGTTTAGACGCAACCGACGGATCCATCTTTCCACCTTCACAGCTGGACAAAAAGCAAACTCTTTACGTATTCATGCCGAACCTCTGTCGACGGCTCCCGTTCATCTTTGAGAAAGAAGTCGAGGTTAGTAAAGCAAAATGAACACATCAATAAGAAAAACTTAATCTAATTAATAGTAAAAAAAAACTTTTTAATAACAAGCTTTTTTTCGTGTTCTCAGCAAGCCCGTTCATTTGATACCCATACTGTGGTAGTGCAGAAAAATAACTAGTCCGCCATCTTGGATGATCCGCCATATTGGAATTAGAATGACGTCACAGCTAAGCATGCATTGTCATCCAAACTAAGCGTGTATACCTAATTTCAGCGCAATCGGTTAAAGATAACTGACTTAAAATTCAGTTGTAAAATTCCACCCGGACAAACATATATACATTGCAAGTTAAATAAAAGCTTGTAATAAAATAAACATTAATGAATATTTCATATAGCGCCATCTGTCCCCAAACTGAGCACTGTACTATGGGAACTAGATACCTGATTATCTAGTTCTAGTTCTAGTATAGCATACCAACCTCTAATGTTCCCTTTGTTACTCCTACTCTCGATAATTGAGAGTGATTGATTGATATCTACCACGGGCGCCCAAGCAGTTATTCTCCGGGCGAACTGCACAAGTTCTACTGCTACTTTAGTTGCTCCTTTAGCACCACCCAGGGGGTACGTGTAGGGAATCAAAGGGTACGGACGCGAGCAACTAGAATAATGTTTATTTTCTCAGATATCGAATGGAGTGAAACTGTACCGCTACCGAATGCCACGAGACATATTCGATGACCCCGCACACAACCCATCCAACCAGTGCTACTGCGAGATCGACACCGGCGTCTGTCCCCCCCGGGGGGTCATCAACGTCACCGCCTGCACCATGGGTAAGACAGCCTTCCAAACCCTAGCAAGATGCAGGAACGGCCGAGAACGCTATTGGTATTTCAAGGTCATTTTAAGAGAACATGGTGGTGGACCCGAGCAACTGCACCTCTCAAATATGCTTATTACTCCTTCACGCTCCAACGGATTTGGATGAAATTTGGATGAAACTTATATCCTGGATTACAACTTGTCTGCTTTTGATCCTGGAAAAGTCCAGTGTTCCCTTAGGATCGCCTAATGGCGGCCTTAGATATTGCGAGGCTCCGGGCGTTAGATTTTTGTGGGGCACTTGAAGTATGGGGAATTTAGGTTGGAAGTGTACAGGGCTCCTGGTAATCAGTCAGCATCCTCTTTAAGACAGCTGCAGTACATCAAAACAATAAACGGGTTGTTCTGCGAGGGTGCGAGGCACTGTTAGCTGGGCCAAGCGGTGTCGCCCGCGTTTGGCGATCAGTGGCGGCCTTAAGGGGTGGCAAGCAGGGCAACCGCCCGGGGCCTCGCTTTTGTAGGGCCTCGCACCCTCGCAGGGCAACCCTTTTTGATGTACTGCAGCTGGCTTTAAGAGGATGCTGACTTATTACCAGGAGCCCTGTACACTTTCAACTCCACTTCCTGATACGCAAAGTGCCTCACAAATATCTATCGCCCGGAGCCTCGCAATATCTAAGGCCGCCCTTGCCAGCTAATAAAATTTTTGCTTCTTTTTTTAGGAGCACCAGCTATGGTGTCCTTCCCACACTTCTACCTCGGAGACCCGAAGCTCCGCACCGACGTGATAGGCCTCCAGCCCGATCCTTCGAAGCACGACTCCTACCTGGACATCCATCCCACTTTGGGCATCGCTCTTCAAGGGAAATCGAGGTAATCTAATTCTAATTCTAATTCTGTGTGGGGGTGACTAGGCCTGCTGCCTCCCGCATAGGGGTGTATTGTGCATTGTCCCCCGTTGTTAACTAAACCCTACCCCAGCCATCCCAACTCCTTTATATATCGGAGGAGGACTCTGGGTTGTTGTTGGCAGCACTGTTTCAGCGTTTCCTCTGGTGAATCAGAACCTATTAGTCTTTGTAAGCCTGTTCTTACTCTGATTTCTTTGGTGGCTGCGCAATGTATGATTACATGCTCCACCGTTTCCTCCTCCAGCATGCATCCTCTGCACAGACCACTATCGGTCGCCCCTATTTTAAAAACTAATAAGAATTTATTACTAACTGACTCAACAGATTTCTTGGTTCACAATTTGACAATCGCACGACAAACCGTGGCTTAGTTGGTAGCCTTTGAAGCGAGGGTTGGGGTCCGGGTCGGGTTCGATTCCCGGCCACGGCACACTGTGTGGTGAGCATGAAGTTTGTTTTCGGGACTTGGGTGTTTGTCTTGTGTTTTTGTGTTTGTCCATAGGATCTGCGATACAGGGAGTGTGTAAACGTAAAAAAATAACACATCGTAGCTGCGAAAATCCTTCCGTCTAATGTTCCCACTGCTGGACACCGGCTTACTCTCGATAATTGAGAGTGAATGGGCTCTGATCTACAACGGGAGCCCAATCCGGTTTGTTAGATGTAACATATCTTCGAACTTTTGTTTCTAAAACATGTCGGTTTCCTCACGATGTTTTCCGTCCGTCACCGTTTCGAGAACGTGGTATTGCACAAATAAATTTTTCAAGTGAAATACGCATTGGTGCATGGGTTTGAACCAGCGACGATCAGATTTAAAAACATCTGTGTGTGGGCCACCACCCAAAAATTATCCTGATTATTTAATTCCAGCCTCCAAATCAACATGCAAGTGAGGAAGACCAACTACTACACCTCAATGAGCTATTTAGATGAGGGGTTGATTCTGCCCGTCGCGTGGATTGAAATGGTGAGAACCCCCGCTCTGAACCCTTCTTCTTCTGAAAGGTTTTTACAATCGATTTTTTTGGTATGGGTCAATTCAAATCAGATCCACTGCCAATTACTGCCAGTGATTAGAAAATAGGGGATCTAACTGAAATATCTCCCCCACACCTCGCACGGGGGGGACTGGGAACATAGACAAAGGTTTTTCTTAGATATAATATATTGATGGTAAAGAAAACTATGTAATAACAAGCTTTCCTCTTGTTCTCCTCAGCAAGCCCGTTCATTTGATACCCATACTGTGGTAGTGCAGAAAAATAACTAGTCCGCCATCTTGGATGATCCGCCATATTGGAATTAGAATGACGTCACAGCTAAGCATGCATTGTCATCCAAAATAAGCGTGTATACCTAATTTCAGCGCAATCGGTTAAGGAAAACTGATTTAAAATTCTGTTGCAAGATTCCACCCGGACAATAAATACAATACATTGCAATTATGATTTTATGCATTTATGATCTATACTACCGTACCAGCCTCTAATTTTCCCACTGCAGGGACACCGGCCTACTCTCGATAATTGAGAGTAAATGGGCTTTGATCTACCACGGGAGCCCAATCCGGATTGGTAGATGTCACATGTCTTCGAATTTATGGTTCTAAGACATGCCGGTTTCCTCACGATGTTTTCCGTCACCGTTTCGAGAACGTAGTATTGCGCACATAATTTTTTCCAGTGAAAAAACTCATTGGTGCACGCGTGGGTTTGAACCAGCAACCTTCAGATTGAAAGTCGGCGTCTATGCCCCTGGGCCACCACGTTCTCCTTGATCTATACTGTTACTCGCTTAAAATCCATGTTCGTAGTCTGATTCTGATTATTATGACAAGTGAATGTTTATGTTTTTTATTTTAATGTATTAATATAAACTATGTTAATAATTTTCTTCCAGGCAGTGGAAGAACTACCTGAAAGTCTAAAATCCCTCGTCTACCACGGCACCTACTCAACAGCAGCGGTCCAACTAGGTCTTACGGTGATGTGTGTCATCGCCCTTATAGTCTCAAGCATCTGCCTGTTTCTGCTCATCGTGCAGCGGCGGCGGAGACCCTGCGCGGTCCTCAAGAAGATACCAGTGGAAGTACAATTAGAAAAACCTGCGTTGAAACAGGATTCGTGACTTGTAAAAGTTATTAATAGCGCCATCTGTGGGTCGTGAATTGTATTAAAATACAAAGCAGTGCCATCTATGTGTCGTGATTGTAACATATGAAGTAGTTTCGTCTGATTTGTTTTTTTGGCTTGTTAGTAAGAAAATAAGCTTAATCTACTGATTTAGCTAAAAATAAACATAAAGACGGCTTCTCTGAAGGTAGGGTCGAAAATGAAACACTAAAAATGAACAGTAAAACTGGGAAAGCGAAATACCAATCAGTGGTATTGTTTTACAGCTAAAGTCCAATAATATTATTCACTTGTATCCCGACCACTTTCTTTCACGGCACAAATCCTACGCCTGAGACTTATACACTAAATTCAATTCAACAACTCGGAACAGTTCACGAAAATGTAACAAGAAAAATCGTAGAGCATCCTCATTTACTTTATCCTAGCATAATATAGCCGCGAGCAAATTAAATTGCATAATGGACCATGATAATGGTAAAATTAAATAAATAAATTTATAAAACTGAAATAATTCTGATCGAGTTTGATAATAACATATCGAAATGTCACATCGAGTAATGGTCCCCAAACAGGCTCTCTATTTCATATGAATTTACGATTTACCGTTACATTTAAGTAACATTTAAACTTTTTTATCCGGGGAAGTACTACCTCCATTATTCTGACACTACGCAGTGGTGCCATAGCATTTCGCTAAGGCGTGCCGGCCATGCAGGCTTTTGAGACGTTCCAGTCCATTAATAAATGACTTAAGTCTTCCTATGCCCGACTACAGGTGAATCTAAGTCTTATTGTTGCTGTAACAGACAAAAATGACTCTTTAGGTCGTCTGTTTTCATAACGGGCTAAAACTACTATATCCGAATCCATCCCATTAAAAAAAAAACATTCCGTCAAAATTCTGGTATTCCTGTTTTTGGGAGCATAGATAAAAAAATATGACAGCTATCAATTGTCATTAATGTAGAAATATGAAACAGCGCCATCTATGAGTCCAGTAATTTAACATGTGATTGTATGACATGTTTACAGCGCCATCTATCTGACAAAATGTTAAACCGTTGAATGTAAATAATCCTATTATATTTACGAATATTAATGAAACAGAATCTCGCCAAGTACTGGGTAATTGTCCCAGCTTACTTATAATGATCATAGTTAATTTAAAATATTTGTAAATTATGTTGTTGTAGTTATTACGGATTTAATTTTTAATAATTTAATTAATTTTATCAGAGACTATTTTTATACCTAAATTAAGGCTGTGCCAAATTTTTTTTTCGCATTTCCATTAATCTTTCAACATTTTGCTTTTAATTAGGTAGTTTAATAAAGTTAAATTTCTACTTAAACTATTAGTTACATATAATGTTAAGATTAAAATTAATAAAAAGGTGTTTCTTGGCAATTTGATGTCAGGAGTCGTCTTTGAAATAGAACAAAATATAGATATTTATAGATTTGTATTTTTCTTTTCGGAAATTCCTTTCTAGCTGTATGAGTAGTGAAAATAGAATGATTAGAAAATGTAAAGCAAATATAAAGTAAGCGGCAAAGGAAACCGTGGAGTTCTATGGGGGTAGTGGTATTAGCAGCAGTAGAACTTGTGCCAAGTTCGTCCGGAGTACTGCCACCACTCCTGGAATCTGCCAAGCATTACTCGCATTACTGTTACGGTGGAAGGGTGTGGGTGCCGGTGAAATCACATGCACACGAGACGTATCATCCGTCTCGGGTGACGGACGCAGCAGGATTAATGCGACTCAGTGTAAAATCCAAATGTTATACTGAGTCGTATAACTGTTGTTATGGGGGATCGCCACTTACCACCAGGTGGGCCCTCAGCTCGTTCCTTCATTAATTCACATTCATCCCGTGGTGGTACCAGGGTGGTATGCATATCCCCCCGTAAAAAAGTACACAAAAAAAAAAAACACATTTAAAATTGAAACATTTAATTCACAATAAGTTAAAAACTTCATGAAAGATTATATAATATCTACTATCACTTCATAACTTATAAACAAATAGACAAAAATAATACAATGCTAAATGATTGTTTGGTTATTCACAAATAAAAACAATATAGAATTAATGCATTGAAACAAAACATAGAATCGTTACAGTAACAGAGATATTTCGTGTCACTTTTCAACCGACTCCCAAAGCAGGAGGTAATTAATTCGTGTATTTGTAGTTGTAAACAAATAATTGCGCGTGTGGATTTTTCAACACAACTTTCAACTTCGAAATGTTGACACAATCCAACAAGATCTTTCGTGGTAAGTGTTATTATTCGTGTTACCGAGATATTTACGATGATTTGTGTGCCCGGGACCATGACGCATGTAACTGCGTCGAAATATCGGGAGTCAACAAAACTCACAAATCATGGTAAATATCTCGGTAACACGAATAATAATGTTCATAACCATGATAGTTTTAAAATTTATATGGCTAACTGTATTGTCGGAGTTCTCAAGCCGAAGGCCGCCGGTCAAGTTGGATGGACCATTCAGTAGTAGAGTTTCTGAGCTTCGGAGGGCGCTTTAAGACCCGGCTATATACTAGTCGATAAGTCGTGTCGGCTTTCGGCTTCAAAACTCAGACAGCAGAGTTGGCCACTCACACGAAGAAAACCGTAAGATCGAAATTTTGAAGACGAAATATTTATTTCCCCTTGAAACTTTCTCCGAAAACGGTACTACAAGTTTACAACATTGTAAAAATGAAGTCAATAAAATTATATTAATAAATGTGTATATAATAATATAATATTATGTGTAGGTATGTTTGTTCCTCCTTCAAGCGCAAACGGCTCATCAGATTAGGATGAAATTTGGTACCAGGATAGCTTATATTCTGGATAAACAGCGAGCCTGTTTATCCAGGATTTAAGCTATCTAAATTTTATCCTGGATAATCCTGGATTGTTTTAATCCCGGAAAACCGAGGTTAACCGGGGCGCTAGTATATACATATAAAATCTAAGAATTGAAAATCAATCTTTTGCTCATATTCATATTTTGCCCGATAGCTCAAATACATTGCTCATACAAACTAAAATCTATATATTATATATAAAAGAAAGTCGTGTTTGTTACAACACTTATAACTCGAGAACGGCTGGACCGATTGCCATGGTTTTTGATTGGTTGGATTTGTTTCCGTCCCGAATAGCAGAATAACTATTAAAAACATTGGAAAATTAACGAAAAAAATAAAATCAATTTATCCCCGTATTCTCCACGGGAACGGGAACTATGCGGGTGAAACCGCGGGGCGCAGCTAGTATAAAATATAATTGAAACTACGTTTGTATGGAAAGGTTCATCCTACGTCATACATACACTGGAACTATGCAGAAACCAATATTTGTAAACTGCAAGGATTTTAGTCCAAAAATACATCATTTATTGCAACATTTCTAAATTCATTATATATAATTGAATATAAGTTCTTTATATAAATTTATTTTCACAAATATCAAGGTGGAATACCACCAGTGTTTGTTTTTTTTTTTTTAATAAGTGACGGAACGAGCTGAGGGCCCGCCTGATGGTAAGTGGTGACCCTCGCCCATGACAACAGTAATGCGCGCGACTCAGTATGAGATCCAAATCTTTACTGAGTCGCATTCATCCTGCTGCGTCCATCACCCGAGACGGGGATGATGCGTCTCATGCGCGTGTGATTTCACCGGCACCCACACCCTTCCACCGGAACACTAATGCGAGCACTACTGCTTGGCGGCAGATTCCAGGCGTGGAGGCAGTACCTCTCCGGACGAACTTGGCACAAGTTCTACTGCTACTATTTTATGTAATATTTTGTTATCAATTAAACGAAAACAAATAAAAGAGTATTCTTGACAATATGCCAACAAAGTACAAACTTATTATTACTAATGTAAAATAATTATTACTAATTGTAATATTGACGGGTATTGGTATATTAAGGCGTTACAAAAGCCTATATACGGCTTACTGGCAACTAACGCTTACTGGCAACTGACCTGTTAAGAGCGGTTTTGGTTCATGAAGACTTTTCTAACGCAATGATTCTTTCACAAACAAAAAGAATTTGCAGTTCTAATCTTCATAACTCTACGTAAGCTCTAGTCACAGATTAAGACACAGTATATACGGGACATAGAGCTAACGATAACAAGACATGCCAACCAAAACTAAAAAAAATCATTCGGATGTGTTACGTTTTGGAAAAGTCATAGAACAAAAGTTGTCCATTATTTAAGACTAGCGACCCGCCCCGGCTTCGCACGGTTAGCAAGCATCAGTGTCGTATCAGAAACTACCCGTGCGAAGCCGGGGTGAGTTGCTAGTGTATTATATAAACCTTCCTTTTGAATCACTCTATGTATTAAAAAAAACCGCATCAAAATCCGTTGCGTGGTTTTAAAGATTTAAGCATACATAGGGATATAGGGACAGAGAAAGCGACTTTGTTTTATACTATGTAGTGATGATACGCATTAGTTACCAGTAACTCGAATAACATGTCTTATAATTAGAGACGAAACGGATATCAGCTACGATTCTGCATTATGACTTGACGTTTAAAAATTGAATTATTTTGACCAATGTTATTTCATCCTGCAAGATATTGAATGTGCCTCCGTTGGAGGTGTTTCCAATGGGGTTCAATATGAATACAGGCAGTCTTCGAACTTCCGGCATGTTAGGTTCTCGAAATGCGCGACGTAAATCGAAAGCACGTAAGTCGAGACATATTTTATCGTAATTTTACATGTAAAACTCAAGGGTTAGGATCCACACGGACTCGAAATTTAAAAAAAACTGCATTTATAACAAAGGATATACATACTTTAATATTGAAACGACGTAAGTCGAGGACTGCCGTACATTTAAAAAGAGTGTGAAGAGATTTTTAGCTGATAGGCACCGCGTTGGCAACACCTCAAGTGTTGCTAGCGTCTATAGGCGACGGTAGCCACTTACCATCAGGTGGGCCGTTAGCATGTGCCTCATCAATCACATAAGAAAAAAAAATTCAATCTCAAATCTTGACTAGTTTATTTAATATTTGTATACTTATTGTTATTGTTATTGTAATTACTTATTGATGCGCCCTATGTGCCATCCATAGTTATTTGGCTAAATAAATGAAATATTAAATATGGTCTAGCCGGCCGGATACCGCACAGTAAACGGCCGGATACCGCACAGTAAACGGCCGGATACCGGACAGCAAACGGCCGGATACCGGACAGCAAACGGCCGTATACCGGACAGCAAACGGCCGGATACCCAGTAAAATATACAAAATATCAAATTTAGTTAGATATCTACATTATTTATGTCACATCCTATTAATATTATAAACGCGAATGTTTGTAAGTATGGATGGATGTTTGTTACTCAATCACGCCAGAACGGCTGAACGGACCTGGATGAAATTTGGCACAGAGATAGATTATAGTCTGGAATAGCACATAGGCTACTTTTTATCCCGGAAAAATGTACGGTTCCCGTGCGTTACGTCGGTTGCAATACAACGATCAGCAGAATATCCGGCCGGTTATAATAATGGCCGAATATCCGGTATCCGGTATCCGGCGGAACAGCTATCCGTTTCATCTCTACTTACAATATAAGATCTCTACGTCTAACCGTATGAAAAAAATGCGTATGAAAATATACAAAAAACCTCGTTTTATATTTGGAAAAATACTTTTATTTTAATCGGTGAGGTGGCGAAATAACTCATATCTTTGTTTATTTACAAACTAGCGACCCGCCCCGGCTTCGCACGGTTAGTAAAGCATCAGTGTCGTATCAGACACTACCCGTGCGAAGCCGGGGTGACTTGCTAGTGTATATACATATAAACCTTCCTCTTGAATCACTCTATCTATTAAAAAAAACCGCATCAAAACCCGTTGCGTAGTTTTAAAGATTTAAGCATACATAGGGATATAGGGACAGAGAAAGCGACTTTGTTTTATACTATGTAGTGATCAATAAGTGTATATTTGTAATGTTAATAACAGGTTACTAAATGCATTTCAAAATATACACAGCACTAACAAATTAAAACTATTTTTAAATATTTTGTTTGTCTGTCTGTCCGTCTAATCTCCGAAACGGCTGGACAACGGCTGACAAGACTTTCACTGGCAGATAGCTGATGTTATAAAGAGTAACATAAAATATTTGTAGTTAGAAAAAGGATTCCGCTCATTGAAGCTAATTGGATTCGCTAATTAGGAACAACTAGTTGCATTATTAAAAACTCAGCCGTCACGGGCACAGAGCGCGGCATGTCGTTTGCCGTCACGGCAAGTCTCTTTGACTGCCAAGGCGCGCCAACAAGGTTTCACATCAAAACTACCTTATATTTATAAATGCGAAAGGTTGGATGGATGTTTGTTACTCAATCACGCCAGAACGTCTGAACGGACCTGGATGGAATTTGGCACAGAGATAGATTATAGTCTGGAATAGCACATAGGATACTTTTTATCCCGGAACTATGTACGGTTCCCGTAGGATAGGCTGAAAGCCAACCGCGGGATTTTTCAGGCCAGGACAAAGGTTATGGTTCAAAAGATACCCTTTAATTTCCAAGTAAGGACAGACAGACAGACAGACGTATTAGGCTGTTACGAAACACTAAAACTCGACTGCTAGCAAACCCGGTCGAAACAGAATGTAAGCACAATATATTAAAAAATATATATGAATAATTTCATAACTAAAGTATTTTTTGTGACTGGAGTTACGTCACGAGCGTACCGCCCACCTGATGTTAAATGGTTACCACCACCCATAAACAACAGAACGAATTAGGTATAAGAAGGCTTTTGGAGAACCCCAATTCACTGAAAGACATCGCAAATGAATAACTCTTTCAATAAAATGTTAAATAAAAAAGGTGGAAGGGTATGGGTGCAGGTGCTACAAATGGCGTTACATCCATTGTACTTGAGCCTTCTCATACTTCGATAGTGGACTTGAGTCGTAATACTATTGTCTCTGGTCTTAACATCATGTAGCCAGCTCAACAACATCACAGAAATAGCTGCAACAAAAAAAAACAATTCTTTGTTGCTTTATCTGTTATTGAACCATTTCGCCACCTCACTTAGAAACCGTCCAATAATCACGTGAGGCGCAAAGGGGGGAAATGGGGATGGGGGGTTCAGTACAAATCACCACAAGGAAGGGGGGAGGTGTAGTGAGATATCAAGTAAATATAAATATAAAAATTATCATGGACATTACACACAGTGTCATCCAGTTATTCTAAAACCTCACCACGCATCACCAGTTTAGAATAGGCTATTCTAAAACCTCACCAAGCATCACCAACTCAGAATAGGCTATTCTAAAACCTCACCACGCATCACCAACTTAGAATAGGCTATTCTAAAACCTCACCACGCATCACCAGTTTAGAATAGGCTATTCTAAGATCTCACCACGCATCACCAACTTAGAATAGGCTATTCTAAAACCTCACCACGCATCATTAACTCAGAATAGGCTATTCTAAAACCTCACCACGCACCACCAACTTAGAATAGGTTATTCTAAAACCTGACCACGCATCACCACCTCAGAATAGGCTATTCTAAAACCTCACCACGCATCATCGACTCAGGATAGGCTATTCTAAGACCTCACCACGCATCACCAACTTAGAATAGGCTATTCTAAAACCTCACCACGCATCATCAACTTAGAATAAGATATTCTAACATTAACTCAGAATAGGCTATTCTAAGACCTCACCACGCACCACCACCTCAGAATAGGTTATTCTAAAACCTCACCACGTAACACCAGGGGATAAAAGAGGGGCGTATGTATGTTATATGCTCACGAATATGTGTACATGCATGTGTAAAATTTGACGTGTCCAAATGATACTTGAGATCTAAAGGAATAAATGAGTTTGACTTGTGACTTTTGAGTAAAAGGGGGGGGAGGGTTTGGGGGAAGTGGCTAAATGGAAAAACCTCACGTGATCAATGAACGGCTCCTTGGTTCGTCGCGTTCCAGGGCCCCTTAGCTCTGCAGGCCGTGGTGTTTCCTCTTGATGCGCGCGTAGGGCCCGATGTCCGGGTCGGTGACGAAGTCGTAGAGCACCGCGGACCAGCTGCTGTGCTGGGGCAGGTCGTCGTAGAACTCGCTCGCGATGCGCTTCACCTGGAAATCATCATTTGATAGACAAAGTGATTCATATAGTTTATTTTTCCATAGGAACACTAAGGAACTCTTGGTTTCGTCCTGTACACAATTAATTAGCGGCTGTACATAAGCCTTGTCAATTTTATAACTAATAAACAAAACAAATAATAAAATTGAATACAATATGTAGCGGTGTTACCTTGTCATTGAATAAAAAACTACAAATAAAAATAAAATTAATTAATTAAAAAATTAATTGATGTGGATATAAGACAAGGGGTAGGCCAAAGAAAAGATGGGTGGATTGTGTGAGAGATGATATGTCATCATTACCTTGAAACATTACGTTCTGTAATATCGTCCTCCTCTCTCATTCCTATTTCATATTATTGTTGTGCCCAACAGGGTCCATGATGGTCTGTGTCTAATATAAACTGTTAATACCATCTGTTTTTACATTGTGGAATACAATAAACTATTGAGTATTGAGTATTGATAGTCAAATTGATGTGAAAGGATATAAGACAAGAGGTAGGATATAAAAGATGGATGGATTGTGTGAGAGATGATATGCGTAAGGAGTGAGTACTGAGATGACGTCTGACAGAGGGGAATGGAAGAAAAATACATGTTGTGCCCACTTAGTGCGGGATAAGGGCAGGGAGATGAGTCAAAGTGAAAATTATAATCATTTGATAGTCAAACTGAAAATTATGATCATTTATTAGTCAAAGTGAAAATTATGATGATTTGATAGTCAAACAGAAAATTATGATCATTTGATAGTCAAACTGAAAATTATGATCATTTGATAATCAAAGTGAAAATGATGATCATTTGATAGTCAAACTGAAAATTATGATCATTTGATAATCAAAGTGAAAATTATGATCATTTGATAATCAAAGTGAAAATTATGATCATTTGATAGTCAAAGTTAAAATTATGATCATTTGATAGTCAAAGCGAAAATTATGATCATTTGATAGTCAAAGTGAAAATTATGATCATTTGATAGTCAAAGTGAAAATTATGATCATTTGATAGTCAAAGTGAAAATTATGATCATTTGATAGTCAAAGTGAAAATTATGATCATTTGATAGTCAAAGTGAAAATTATGATCATTTGATAGTCAAAGTGAAAATTATGATCATTTATTAGTCAAAGTGAAAATTATGATCATTTATTAGTCAAAGTGAAAATTATGATGATTTGATAGTCAAACTGAAAATTATGATGATTTGATAGTCAAACTGAAAATTATGATCATTTGATAGTCAAAGCGAAAATTATGATCATTTGATAGTCAAAGTGAAAATTATGATCATTTGATAGTCAAAGTGAAAATTATGATCATTTGATAGTCAAAGTGAAAATTATGATCATTTGATAGTCAAAGTGAAAATTATGATCATTTGATAGTCAAAGTGAAAATTATGATCATTTGATAGTCAAAGTGAAAATTATGATCATTTGATAATCAAAGTGAAAATTATGATCATTTGATAGTCAAAGTTAAAATTATGATCATTTGATAGTCAAAGCGAAAATTATGATCATTTGATAGTCAAAGTGAAAATTATGATGATTTGATAGTCAAACTGAAAATTATGATCATTTGATAGTCAAAGTGAAAATTATGATCATTTGATAGTCAAAGTGAAAATTATGATCATTTGATAGTCAAAGTGAAAATTATGATCATTTGATAGTCAAAGTGAAAATTATGATCATTTTTTAGTCAAAGTGAAAATTATGATCATCTATTAGTCAAAGTGAAAATTATGATGATTTGATAGTCAAACTGAAAATTATGATGATTTGATAGTCAAACTGAAAATTATGATCATTTGATAGTCAAAGTGAAAATTATGATCATTTGATAGTCAAAGTGAAAATTATGATCATTTATTAGTCAAAGTGAAAATTATGATGATTTGATAGTCAAACTGAAAATTATGATGATTTGATAGTCAAACTGAAAATTATGATCATTTGATAATCAAAGTGAAAATGATGATCATTTGATAGTCAAACTGAAAATTATGATCATTTGATAATCAAAGTGAAAATTATGATCATTTGATAATCAAAGTGAAAATTATGATCATTTGATAGTCAAAGTTAAAATTATGATCATTTGATAGTCAAAGCGAAAATTATGATCATTTGATAGTCAAAGTGAAAATTATGATCATTTGATAGTCAAAGTGAAAATTATGATCATTTGATAGTCAAAGTGAAAATTATGATCATTTGATAGTCAAAGTGAAAATTATGATCATTTGATAGTCAAAGTGAAAATTATGATCATTTGATAGTCAAAGTGAAAATTATGATCATTTATTAGTCAAAGTGAAAATTATGATCATCTATTAGTCAAAGTGAAAATTATGATGATTTGATAGTCAAACTGAAAATTATGATGATTTGATAGTCAAACTGAAAATTATGATCATTTGATAGTCAAAGTGAAAATTATGATCATTTGATAGTCAAAGTGAAAATTATGATCATTTATTAGTCAAAGTGAAAATTATGATGATTTGATAGTCAAACTGAAAATTATGATGATTTGATAGTCAAACTGAAAATTATGATCATTTGATAATCAAAGTGAAAATGATGATCATTTGATAGTCAAACTGAAAATTATGATCATTTGATAATCAAAGTGAAAATTATGATCATTTGATAATCAAAGTGAAAATTATGATCATTTGATAGTCAAAGTTAAAATTATGATCATTTGATAGTCAAAGCGAAAATTATGATCATTTGATAGTCAAAGTGAAAATTATGATCATTTGATAGTCAAAGTGAAAATTATGATCATTTGATAGTCAAAGTGAAAATTATGATCATTTGATAGTCAAAGTGAAAATTATGATCATTTGATAGTCAAAGTGAAAATTATGATCATTTGATAGTCAAAGTGAAAATTATGATCATTTGATAGTCAAAGTGAAAATACTTTGTTTCCGTTGGATTCTTAAAAATTACTTGGAAACGTCAGTTTTCTATACAGTTTTTCTTTACAATCCAATAATCCGAACATGCCAATAATCTGACACAATTTAAATAGTGTCGGATTAGTGAGACTGTATGTATTTTTAAGGTTCCGTAAAGGGTGAAAATGTGACGGAACGAGCTGAGGGCTCACCTGGTGGTAAGTGGGAACCCCCGCCCATGACAACAGTAATACAACTCAGTATAACATTTGAATCTTACACTGAGTCGCACTCATCCTGCTGCGTCCATCACCCGAAACGGGGATGATACGTCTCATGCGCATGCGATTTCACCGGCACCCACACCCTTCCACCGGAACACAGTAATGCGAGTACTACTGCTTGGCGGCAGATTCCAGGTGTGGTGGCAGTACCTCTCCGGACGAACTTGGCACAAGTTCTACTGCTACTAAATGAATATGATTAATCAATATGGTAGAAGGACTCCGACTCCATGGCTTAGTTGGTAGTAGCCCTGCCTTCGAAGCCAGGGGTCCCGGGTTCGATTCCCGGCCGGGGCACACTTTGTGTGGTGACCCTAAAGTTTGTTCTCGGATCTTGGGTGTTAGTCTTGTGTTTGTGTGTGTCCATGCCATCTGCGACACAGGGCATCCTAGTGCAGAGGTATGAGTGTGTTAACGTTAACATTACTTTTGGTGCCTAAAAAAATTAACGGTAACATTAAAGTGGTAAGAAGCAGTAGAAGGGACTGACCTCTGGTAACCTCCTGCCCGGTACTGCTGGGAAGTCGTGGTGCTCGTTGTGGTACCCCACGTTGAATGTCACCCAGTTGAGGGGTCCGTAGTAAGAGTAGGTCTCATAACCTTTCCTAAACATGTAGTGCTCCGATATGAAATGACCTGTAAACACAAAACACCGATTTTAAAAATTCTTTCACCAATAAATAAAACGTTTACACACTCATACCTCTGCACTAGGATTCCCTGTGTCGCAGATGGCATGGACAAACACAGAAACACAAGACAAACACCCAAGACCCGGGAACAAACTTCGTGCTGACCACACAAAGTGTGCCCCGGCCGGGAATCGAACCCGGGACCCCTCGCTTCGAAGGCAGGGCTACTACCAACTAAGCCACGGAGCCGTCTTTCTAAGCCACGGAGCCGTCTTCCATACTCAATGGAAAGTTACATTATCAGCGAGTAACATACGCTATATTATATCCCCGTATTCCCGCGGGAACGGGAACTTCGTTATTCCCGCGGGAACGGGAACTACGTTCCGGGATAAAAAGTAGCCTATGTGGCTACTTTTTATCCCGGAAAAATGTACGGTTCCCGTAGGAAGTCAAACCGCGGGCAACACGGCGGGGCGCAGCTAGTTTATTATTAGTAACATACCAGCAACTGGATGGATGCCCATCGCCATCAGCGAGCCGAATATCAGGTAGCCGAGGACCCGCCCGCCTGAAACAAACAAACAAACAAACATATACAAATAATTTTTTATTATGATCCAAAAAAATAAATTTTACAATAAAAATTGTAAAATATATTTTTTCGTCGCTTAGTTGGTAGTAGCCCTGCCTTCGAAGCGAAGGGTCCCGGGTTCGATTCCCGGCCGGGGCACACTTTGTGTGGTGAGCATGAAGTTTGTTCTCGGGTCTTGGGTGTTTGTCTTGTGTTTCTGTGTTCGTCCATGCCATCTGCGACAAACACAGAAACACAAGACAAACACCCAAGAGCCGAGGGCAAACTTCGTGCTCACCACACAAAGTGTGCCCCGGCCGGGAATCGAACCCGGGACCCTTCGCTTCGAAGGTAAGGCTACTACCAATTAAGCCACGGAGCCATGTTATATTTTAGACTTTATAATAATAAATAAATCATGGATAACGGTGTTGGTTATACATTAATTATTATTACTAAATAAATAAATAAATAGAACTCCCCCACCAGGTCTCCCAACCCTCAGCATGACGAAGAGACGAGATGGTATAAGACGTTTGGTGAATTTACTTATAGTATAGTTCCTATTTCACAACTAGATGGCGCCACGGGTACATTAGTAGCCTCGCAAAATAAAACTAGATGGCGCCACTCACCAGATAACATTAAGCGTCGAAGAATAGTTTATGTTTCACAACTAGATGGCACCACGGGTGCGTCAGTGAGCTCGCCATATTGAAACCTAGAAAGGCACCACTCACCAAATAACTATGGGTGGAAGAATAGCTCCTGTTTCACAACTAGATGGCGCCACGGTTAGTAACCTCGCATAATAAAACTAGATGGCGCCACTCACCAAATAACATTAAGCGTGGAATAGTTCCTGTTTCACAGCCAGATGGCACCACGGGTGCGTCAGTAAGCTCACCAAATTAAATACTAGATGGCGCTTGAAGACTTAAATAACTTGAATATAACTTTAAGGCTATGGCGTCGTAGAATAGTTCTTATTTCATAACTAGATGGCGCCACTTATAGGGAATCAAACTTTGCCTATCCAAAACTAGATGGCCAAATTAAAACTAGATGGCGCCACTCACCAAACAACTTGAGGACTATGGCGTCGAAGAACAGCTGTATCACCAGGTTGACCAGCTCCAGGGGGGTGGGGGGCTTCGGGCGGACGACCAGCGGCCGCAGCGCGTAGAACAGCGGCTGCAGGAACACCCACACCAGCTTCCCGAAGGTGGTGTTGAAGAGTTTCGCCTCCAACAGGGTCGGGAGGTCGGTGTCTATCACTTCGTCACCTTGGTACTGTAATTATAGGTTTTTTGGGGGTCCAGTTGCTTGAGTACCCTGGGTGGTGGCTAAAGGAGCAACCAAAAGTAGCAGTAGAACTTGTGCCAATTTCGTGCGGAGAAGTACTGCCACCACACCAGGCAATCTGCCGCCAAGCAGTGGTCAAACGCCACTACACGGTCACCCATCCAAATACTGAACTTAGATGATCCATGAAGAACATCTAAGCAAGGTGTCGCGAGGCATCCAATACTTACTCTGTGATGTTCCAAGTGATACTTCTTGAAGCTGATCGATATGGGGATGCCGATTGGTAGATTAGCGAAGAATCCAAAAAGTCTGTTGTGCATTGGCCGGTTGTGACCGAAGGCAAGGTTGTGCGCGATCTCGTGAATAGCTGGAAAGAAAGAAAAATTAAGAAAATTGATATTTCTAATTTTTAGGATTTCTGTTAATTTTTCTAATAGGTAGGCGGTGGATGGAATTGGATCAGGACCGCTTAACCTGGAACGCTATGGGGGAGGCCTATGTCCAACAGTGGACGTCTGTCGGCTGAAAAGATAATGATGATGATGAATAATGTCATGATGATGTCACTGTAATATTTGGATCTGGGAAGAATCACAACTGGGTGTGACTTGAGCCTTCTCATACTTCAGTCGGGGAAGACCTAAGTCGTATCGCAGCTGTTATGGGCGGAGGTAACCACTTAACATCAAGTCGTTAAGCTCGCCCCGTCACTTTAATTCAATTAAAAAAAGTATCGCTTTCCATTCATTAACCAACTGCAATCCATTCATACTTTTTGTTGGCCTACATAGTATAAAACAAAGTCGCTTTCTCTGTCCCTATATCCCTATGTATGCTTAAATCTTTAAAACTACGCAACGGATTTTGATGCGGGTTTTTTTAATAGATAGAGTAATTCAAGAGGAAGGTTTATATGTATAATATTGTACACTAGCAAGTCACCCCGGCTTCGCACGGGTAGTTTCTGATACGACACTGATGCTCTACTAACCGTGTGAAGCCGGGGCGGGTCGCTAGTATTATATATAACAAAATGGTAGGCTGTACTTAAGAGCGGGAGACAAGAGATGAAAGAATTAAAGTCGTTTTTTTAAACGTTTAAATCAGCCAACTTATATATATATTATACCCAACCTTTGCAATCTGAATACAAACAATGTTATCAACGCAGATAACTAAACCATTTCTAGTATTTATGACCGATGTGTGAGTAACAATGCGGATACATATCCATTGAAATTTGCAATAATTTTGAATAATTTTTTCTTCGGGGGGTCCAGTTGCTCGCGTCCGTAGGTGTGTACCCTTTGATACCCTACACGTACCCCCTGGGTGCTAAAGGAGCAACCAAAAGTAGCAGTAGAACTTGTGCCAAGTTCGTCCGGAGAGGTACTCCCACCTGGAATCTGCCGCCAAGCAGTAGTGATTGCATTCCTGTGTTCCGGAAGGGTGTGGGTGCCGGTGAAATCACATGCGCATGAGACGTATCATCCCTGTCTCGGGTGATGGACGCAACAGGATGAATGCGACTCAGTATAGATTTGGATCTCATACTGAGTCGCGCGCATTACTGTTGTCATGGGCGAGGGTCACTTACCATCAGGTGGGCCCTCAGCTCATTTCGTCATTCATTCACATAAAAAAACAAGAAAGAAAGAAATAAACAATGAACGCCGTCACATAGAGGGTTATGTGGAAAGCCCTGAGCTCACGTGCTGCAACAACATACAGCGCTGATTTTAAACTCAAGGCTAAGGAGACGAACGAAAACCTGATGATGATAAGCACTCACCCAGCATGAGTGCGTGGTTGATGACGCCGCCGAAGCAGTAGGCCAGGAGCAGGGTCGAAGGCCAGCTGAGCCGCTGCACGAGGGGTAGCATCGCGAGCTGCGTCAGCACCATGCCGGTCACCACCCACTTGAACAGCGGGTCATATCCGAACAGCTGTTTGATCTCAGGGTATTTCTCTGGAAAGCAAATGATTTATAATTCACACTCGAACAGCGGGACATATCCGAACAGCTGCGATCTCAGGGTATTTCTCTGAGGGAGGATGGTGGCATACATTGCCATCCCATGGAGGGTCCAGAAACGGACAGCTGCGGCGGGATCGCGGACGTGTGTTACAACGTTCCCGTGTTCCCGCCACTAAGCGGCAGAGGAGGACACCGTGGAGTTTTAGTGGGTAGTGACACCTAGTCCCACATAACGGCTCCATTTCTCCGTGGTATGACGGTATGCAAAGACATTTCTCCAAGGAAAAAAAAATTGCTTTTTCTCTGGAAAGCAAAGGATTTTCATAATTCACATTTGAACAGCGGGACATATCCGAACAGCTGCGATCTCAGGGTATTTTACTTGAGAGCAAATGATTTTCAAAATTCAAAAATTGTTGTCGTTTGTTCAATAGTTAATCTCGTACAAGCCTGTAATTTTCCCACTGACACCGGCTTACTATCGATAATTGAGAGTGAATGGGCTTTGATCTCGCGGGAGGCCAATCCGGATTGGTAGATGTCACATGTCTTCGAGTTTATGTTTCTTTCCTCACGATGTTTTCCGTCACCGTTTCGGGAACGTGGTTTGCGCATATACACTTTGCAAGTGAAAAAACTCCGGTGCACTTGTGGGTTTGAACCAGCTACCTTCAGATTGAAAGTCCCTGGGCCACGACGCAATAATAATACTAATAGTTAGTACAACTACTTTTACTTTGTTAGTAACCATAAAACTGATTTCAAATTCAAAAGTCAAAAATTTTTGAAAAATTTAATTAAATTCGTGATCGGATACTGACTATAAAATTCATAAACGTTAAACGTTTACACACTCATACCTCTGCACTAGGATTCCATGTGTCGCAGATGGCATGGACAAACACAGAAACACAAGACAAACACACAAGGCCCGAGAACAAACTTCATGT
The DNA here is from genome assembly GCA_921293045.1 of Aplocera efformata. NCBI lineage: Eukaryota > Metazoa > Arthropoda > Insecta > Lepidoptera > Geometridae > Aplocera > Aplocera efformata. The sequence goes on along the minus strand of OV121067.1, from coordinate 4,239,643 downwards.
TCACCACGCAAAGTGTACCCCGGCCGGGAATCGAACCCTGGACCCCGCGCTTCGAAGGCAGGGATATTACCAACTAAGCCACGGAGCCGTCTAATTCATCAGTTTTGTGTCATTTTAATATCATACTTATATAGTAGCTGTTCCCCGCGTAGAATTTACCTAAACAATTTTCTTTGCATAGCACTAAGTTTTTTTTTTTCTAAAATTAAACTTGCTCATTATATTATAACATCAGCTATCTGCCAAGGAAAGTCCCATTAAAATAACTTCGGAACAAACAGACAGATGACAGACAAAAATTTTAATAAAAGTTTCTATGTTATATGTAAGTACTAGCGACCCGCCCCGGCTTCGCACGGTTAGTAAAGCATCAGTATCGTATGAGAAACTACCCGTGCGAAGCCGGGGTGACTTGCTAGTGTATTATACATATAAACCTTCCTCTTGAATCACTCTATCTATTAAAAAAACCGCATCAAAATCCGTTGCGTAGTTTTAAAGATTTAAGCATACAAAGGGATATAGGGACAGAGAAAGCGACTTTGTTTTAAAATACTATGTAGTGATATTACAAACGCATTTAAAAATAACTGTTGTTTCGATATTACAAACAGACACTTCACTTCATTTATTTGTATTCACAAATGATTGATAAGCACAAATGTTAGCTCCTATACATTATTAAAAGCTATCTGAGGAACCAGGTGATCGAACAATTCACCCCAACGTTCGAAGGCTTCGTGGCTCAGTTGGTTAAAGCGCCTGTCTAACAAACAGGAGATCGCGAGTTCGAATCTCGCCGAAGCCTCAATCGTGTAGGAAAGGTACCTTTTGCAGTTTTATTTTAACAAGTTTTTTTTTTATCTATTATATTTCTGTATATACGGTTCAATGACTGTAGTTCATTTTCAAGTCTTTCGGAAAGTTATCAATTCGATTGGTTTTTTTTTGTTTGCTGCCTGTTTCAGACATAGATTCTTAAGTCAATATTTTTAAAGTACAAGCTGCTCCCTGCGGCGTCACCCGCAGTTTTTTGGATATATTCCATAATTTCCAGAGCCAGTCTATATATTAGGAGTACAAATAAGATTCCGCCGTTTTATTGTAGATGGCGCGGCACGGAGTTTCGGTTAGCTTTCGCAGATGATAACCGGCTTAAAAAATAGTTTGGACATTCAAGAACAACATAACCTATTAATATCATTGATTTTATATTGGTAAAATATAATTTTTATAAGTTGAAAATGTCAAAATTTGAGCCAAGTAAGCGTCATTTGCGGGAAATATTAGTTTACTTCTTTAATTTAAAGAAATCTGCTGCTGAGGCGCATCGATTGCTCGTAGAAGCATATGGTGAGGTTGCTTTGAGTGAGAGAACGTGTCGAGAGTGGTTTCAAAAGTTTAAAAATGGTGATTTCGACGTAGAAGACAAAGATCGCAGTGGAAGGCCAAAAATTTACGAGGATGCAGAATTGGAGGAATTATTGGAGGAAGATTCATCTCAAACACAAAAAGAACTTGCTCTAACATTAGAAGTCACTCAGCAAGCAGTCTCACATCGTTTAAAATCATTAGGAATGATTCATAAACAAGGAAATTGGGTTCCGTACGAATTAAAGCCGAGAGATATTGAACGCCGATTATGCTTAAGTGAAATGCTGCTAGCTAGACATAAAAAAGGGTTTTTTACATCGTATCATAACTGGTGATGAGAAGTGGATACATTATGACAATCCAAAAAGAAGAAAATCATGGGGATTATCTGGCCACGCGTCAACATCAACAGCAAAACCGAATATTCACGGAAAAAAACTTATGCTGTGTATTTGGTGGGATCAGCTAGGTGTAGTGTATTATGAGTTGCTTAATCAGAGCGAAACAATTACTGGAGCCCTCTATCGAACACAATTGATGAGATTGAGCCGAGCTCTGAAGGAAAAACGCCCTCAATACTATTCTAGACACGAAAAAATGATTCTTCTGCATGACAATGCTCGTCCACATGTTGCGGCTCCCGTGAAAAAGTACTTGGAAACACTTGATTGGGAAGTGTTACCCCACCCGCCGTATTCACCAGACATTGCACCGTCCGATTATCACCTGTTCCGGTCCGTAGCACATGCTCTGACGGCGCAGCGGTTCACATCTTATGAGGATACCAAAAATTGGGTTGATTCGTGGATAACCTCAAAAGACAAGGAGTTCTTCAGACGTGGGATTCGAATGCTGCCTGAGAGATGGGAAAAAGTGGTTGCAAGTGATGGGCAATATTTTGATTAAATTTATATTACAGTTCTTCTACAATAAATATTTAATTTGTGTTAAAAACGGCGGAAACTTATTTGTACTCCTAATATATAAACTGATAGTCCAGTCCAGTGTTTTTCAATCTCTATGAATACGCGACCCCTTTACTGGTAGAAAAATTCTGGCGACCCCCTTGGACCATAGACTAACAAAGTTGGTAACTGAAGAAACTATGTTTATGATTTTCTATCATTATGTAAAGACCTGCACTATGCAAGAAGCTGCGAGGGCACAAAAATATCCAGAGCTGGCTGAAATTATGTTTTTATTGTAGTGTTTTTGCTTTTTTCCTTTTGCCAGCGACCCCCCAAGTAAGGCGTGGCGACCCCCCTAAGGGTCGCGACCCACAGATTGAAAAACACTGGTCTAGTCTATATAATTAATTAGTTGACGCGTCTACTATAGTTTCACGGGCTATACTCGTGACTTACTTCACGTGAAAGCGCTCACGTAATCCTTATCGTACAAAGATTACCGTGGTAGATTACTTTCAATAATGAATAATCTATGACTATGTTCGACCGAAACTTTTTTTAAGGTCGAAACCGAAATTTCCTTAAATAATAATAAACGTTTACACACTCATACCCCTGCACTAGGATTCCCTGTCGCAGACGGCATGGACAAACACAGAAACACAACTGAGCTGAAAATCAGCGCCGTAACTTTTTGCAGCACGTGCTGTGCTCAGGGCTTTTCACACTACCCTGTATGTGACAGCGTTCCACACATTATTTATTTCTTTTAATTTTTTATTTGTTGTTATTTTTTTTCCTTTTGTGCGTTAATGTGTTTTTCATTGTCGTACAGTCTGTGTGAATAAATATCTTCTTTCATTCTTTCTATTTCGGTTTCGGTTTCGGCCGGATTTCGGCAGCCGAAACTCGTTTTTGCCGAAACCGAAACGGTCGGACACTATCCATGACAAATTATTTATTAAATAAAACATTTCCACCGATACGATATAACATATCACGGTTAAAACGCGATTATATAAAACGTGAGATAAGACGAATACAACAATAAAAGTTTGTACGTAAGGGGGGGGGGACAAGAGAACAAGTGCTAAATTTAGTATTAACAACGCATGTTCCTGTAGGACCTACATATATTTTATAAATTCAACAGATATAAAGTATTTTGACTATGACAAGGAGATATCATCCCCGTCTCGGGTGACGGACGCAGCAGGATGAATGCGACTCAGTAAAGATTTCGATCTCATACTGAGTCGCGCGCATTACTGTTGTCATGGGCGAGGGTCACCGCTTACCATCAGGTGGGCCCTCAACAAGTTCCGTCACTCATTCACATAAAAAAAGAAAGTAAGTACATATATGCAGTTCGTTTTACGTACAGTAACTAATATATCAGCCCATCCATGACGCATTGTTAACAAAACCTTGAGCTGGAGATGTTTACTCAATGAAAGAAGTCAATTTATTTAAACTAGGTGGTACTGAGATTTCAACCAAGAATGCGTTTTTAACCGTTTTGAAAAGGTTTTCAATTCTGCTTATCTGCTGTTACGCGATTTTTTCGCCAATTTTTGACAGCTGACAACTTAGCAGCTCTGCCTTAGAAGCGAGGGGTCTCGATTCGAATCCCGGCCGCTTGACTTTGTTTAATGAGCGTAGTTTGTTTTCGGGTCATGGGTTTGGCTTGTGTTTGTTTGTCCACGCCACTTGGGACAGGAATACTAGTGCAGTGGTTATGTGTACATGATTTTAATTTGCCCGTGTCACCAGGGGCATAGACGCCGACTTTCAATCGTAAGCTTGCTGGTTCAAACCCACACGTGCACCAATGAGTTTCTTCACTTGTAAAATTTATGTGCGCAATACCACGTTCTCAAAACGGTGACGGAAAACATCGTGAGGAAACCGGCATGTCTTAGAACCATAAATTCGAAGACATGTGACATCTACCAATCCGGATTGGGCTCCCATGGTAGATCAGAGCCCATTCACTCTCAATTATCGAGAGTAGGCCGGTGTCCCTGCTGTGGGGACATTAGAGGCTGATACGGTTACCGGCACCCACACCCTTCAAACCGGACTGAACACTGCCCAGTTTGACTCATAGTTTTCTCACAATTACTTCTGCTAATGAGATAATTAACAAGACCACTAATGTTGCTAAATTAGCGACAATTTACAATGGTTTGCGAGTACGAGAAACATCATATTGTACGCGAAATTGTTCTATATTTCTACTGCTTAGGTTTCATTTCAATATTTTTAATGAGATTCACTGAAAATCTGCGATGTATATTTTGGATCGTATTTCAATGCAGCATTTCCATTTCAGACATAGACAATGACAGAAAAACAACATTTATTTTTCGCTCTTAGGGGGTACACAATAGTACAAGAAACATTTAAATCAGTACATACAATGGGCGAAGAAAAAAGTCGGGAAAACAAACTACGAAATTCCGTTTACTTGGATGACGGAAAGCTCCGTGGCTTAGTTGGTAGTAGCCCTGCCTTCGAAGCGAGGGTTCGATTCCCGGCCGGGGCACACTTTGTGTGGTGAGCATGAAGTTTTGTTCTCGGGTCTTGGGTGTCTTGTGTTCCTGTGTTTGTCCATGCCATCTGCGACACAGGGAATCCTAGTGCAGAGGTATGAGTGTGTAAACGGTTAACCAAATTCCCAGTTGTTTTACAATTTTTAATTATTATTTCAAAGCCTAATTGAGATCCTTATTGAAGTCGATTGAAACAGTATACCAGGTAATTAAGTGTCTGATAAGAGTAATAGAGATGATAATAATGATAAGCTCCTCTCGAACCCACTTGAGATTATCTAGAGTGGCTACCAGACTATATCTTAATGTGTTGATAATATCAGTAAGATATGCTCGGTGTGGTGTATGACGGCTCCGTGGCTTAGTTGGTAGTAGCATCCCCTTTTCAGTGATGCAACTTACGTCTTCACATACAATATTTTAAGTGTTGAAATAAGGTTTGATTGGAAACTGTCATTTAAAAAAAGTTAATTTTGAATAACTGTCACTTGTGAAAATTTTACATATTGATTTGTCATCTATACTGAACTTATGTTGTTGTTTTATAACTGAAATTAAAATATATTTATAATTTCACTGTTGTCTGCCTTTCTACAGTGCGCTCTGCTTATATAATGTAGATAGACGGTCTTTATTGTATTATTAAGTCATATAGGTGTTGTTATGGGTGGAGGTAACCACTAAACATCATCTTATGCTCGGACTGTCACTAGTAGTATTAAAAAAAACTTGTTTTACAACCAATAAACATTTCACAATGAGAATTTGTCCAATCAATGTTTCCATACAAATATTGAAACAAGTCTCACACTTGTTTTGCATCTTATCAGATAACATTGTTCATAAAAATTGTATGTTTCATGCCTATGTATCAATTGTGACGTGATTAACATGATTCTCTTCCCCTACAAATAATTTTGAAGAAATTGTGGGGGAAGGTGTGAAAGAGAAACTTTCGACATGTTCCTGTATATTTGGCATTACATGTACTGTCACAGCTCAGTTGGTATAATAGTAGCTCTACCTTCTGTGCTGTAGGTTTTGGGTTTGATTCCCACCCAGGACAAGCATTTGTGTGCAAACAGAAATGTTTGTTCTGTCTAGGTGTTAAAATATATTCCCAAAAAAAAAAAATTATGTATTCTATCAATTATTAATAGTTCCCATATAATAAGCTATGCTTAGTTTGGGGCTAGATGGCTCTGTGTGAAATATGCCAATGAATATTTATTTATCTATTATGTATGAGTGGGTAAACATTATGTAATGAATCTGGGTAAGGCAGCACCAAGGGTGACCAAGGGTTATATCTACCATTCAAACCAACACTAGCATTTTTTACGCGTTTCTAGCCTAGTATTTAACTCCAAGGTTAATTCAAGTGTCTGTTGACACCTACCAAGGTCTTTTTTTATAAACTTGAATCTATAAAGATTCAGCAGCATATCATAAAAAATAAGTAACAATAAAAAAAAATCTGGAGTCATTTTATAGAAAGATCTAATCAGTAATGGGCGTCTAAAAACAAGAATATCTAGTTTGGGAGGTGAAAATTTCCGCCGGCGAAAATCTAGACGAAATAGTTGTGCCAGACTCAAGACATTACCAACCAAAGGTGAAACTCGAATGTTCCAGGAGTTAGCTGCAAAAATGTTATGAAATGGTTAACTGACGTAATTACTCACCAAGTATAATTTTTCGGCGGCTCGCGTGAGGTTCCTCTGTGTACACCCATTCAAAATCAGTTCTAGACACTTTTGCACCCATATTGAACTCTGTTAATATTAATAGAGCATAGCAATCGCCACAGTATCGGTTGTTTAAAAAAATATCAACAGCGGCGAAAACTGAAGCGGAATGAAACAATTTTACATTAAATTCATAAAAAGTTTCAATTTTGCGACACAGCCACTCGCGTAGGCAGACAGACTGACATGAGACCACAGATAACACACTGTTATATTGTTTTTAAAAATTAGTGTTTCCACTTTCAAATTTTATTGGTGCCTAGTTTGTTGAAGAATGATCCCTAAATAATTAATTTCAAAATACCTTTTTAAGAAGCATTACCAAAATCAAGAACCAAAATATGATTTCACAAATTTAATTAACGCAAAACACCAACATACAATTTATCAATTAGGTGATTACCATAATACAACTAATAAAATATTTAGTCGTTAATTGTTTAACAATATAAAAGCAACCAAACAAAAAAGAACCGACTCATAATCGGAAAACATGATAGTCCCTGTAAATGTCCCTAAATCTACTTACTATTGGTCATTTTTTCCCATAAAAGAGCGAAATCTCTAAAAGTGGAAACACTGCCCTACCAACGATTGAAACGAACTTTATCCAATGATAAATAAATATGTAGGCGAATAAAATGGAAGTGTCAGTATTTAATTTCAAAATAATGTCTTTTACTACATGCATTTGAATTTTGGTAATGGTAGGTACTTACGACAAAAAACTATAGTAACATTTTTGTCTGTCTGTCTGTTTATTCAAGCTAATCTCCGAAACGACTAGACCTATTTCGACTGGACTTTCACTGGCAGATAGCTGATGTTTAAAGAAGTAACTTAAAATTTTAAGAAAAATATAAAAATGGCCGGACCAGTCAAGCCGTGACCACTTTTATTTCCCGCCTAGTCTTAGTCGTACGTAACCTATGAGAATATTTGTCATAGAGATTGATATGTGGTTCGTAAAATATTATCTGTGGAAATAGTGCAGTGCAAGATGTGGACTATGAAAATACTGTAATCGATAGAAGTAGTCAATTTAGTTGCGATGATGCTTACAACGTGGCTGGGTTTGTATAGTTCTTATGCTCCAGAAAACGACCAGTAGGGCTGCTTAGGTGACTCCTTACAAAATCCTAGAAATAGATACTGAAATAGATGATAGGGACCGACCTAGACCGAAGGGGATAACACGAAACATTAAGATTTTTCTATGAGTTGTGAGTTATATGAGAAAGAAAGCAAATAATAGTATGAAAGCTACCAAAAAAAAAGTTTTTTTATGATTCCTGCAAGTGTGAACGCAGTGACCAGCCAAATAAATTGTATTATTACTTAAAGAGATTTCTAAAGATTTTGAATGGTTTTCTTTTTTATTTTATCTACAATCGTTACTGTAATTTTATATTTATTGTAACAGATAGTATAGCTATAGCTACGTTATTCAATAAAAAAAATTGATCGGCTTGGTGATTATTAATCGATATAATCGTATCTCGCTTATATACCTACATCCATTCGCCTCATGACATTCGACCTAGACGATACAACTCTAGCAAGACCATAAACAAAGTAAGTCTTTCTGAAGTTTGTGTTGAACATGGCGGTCGGTAAAAATAAAGGGCTTTCGAAAGGTGGCAAAAAGGGTGTCAAGAAGAAGATGTAAGTCCACAATATATCAAGAAATGGCTTTTTAATGAAACCCCGTTCTCGCCATTATCGTTACTGCGCGATAATTTGTTGTGATTAGTCAAGTAAAGACGGATGAAAGTTCCGTATCTCGTGCCAATATATTTTTCTGGCATTGCATTAACGAAAATATCTCATAACCCCGTTTCTGTTCTGTGTAATATTCGTGAGGTACCATTCTGGTATAACAGTGAAGTGCTAAAGTTGTGATGTGGTGTCGGCAAGTTTTTTGAGGTTATGGTAACATGTAGTTTTTCCGTTTCAGCGTCGATCCCTTCACCCGCAAAGACTGGTATGATGTCAAAGCGCCGTCTATGTTCACCAAGAGACAGGTGGGAACCACCCTTGTCAACCGTACCCAAGTAAGTTCCGTTACATTCTAACCTTTTTATAAAAACCTCTTGTTTTAGTGCTATTTACTTGGCTTTATACTTGTATGTGTAGTTTATAACGTGGCATTATTCTGTATTTGGACATAGGTAGTCCTCTACTAGTCAGTTTCCCATAAACCTTGAAACCATGTGATTATTGGTTGGTTACTCTTGATCAGTTCTTCCTGAACAAGCTGCAGCATTGCGTACCATTATCTAAATGATGAACAACATCAATCATTGATTGTAATGCCTTGACACATTGTAGTGCCTACACTATGAATAACATACTATTAAGTTGAGGATATGATCTTATATAGCCAAATGCAAGTACTTGAAGCCATTAGTATCTAACACAGGAGGTAAAAAATACTCCTAAATGATGATCCACCTAGCTCGCAATGACACACATCTGATGAAAACATTTGTTCCCTTTTGATTTTATCGCTGAACTTATATTTACTTCATCTTAAATGATTGTGTGTAAAATTCCATACTGTAATTGTTGTCCTATTTCAGGGTACGAAAATTGCATCAGAAGGACTGAAAGGACGAGTGTTTGAAGTCTCGCTGGCCGATCTCCAAGCTGACACTGATGCGGAAAGGTGAGAAGACTTTATATACACACTTGACTTACTCACCCTATACTATTGATTTATGAAGACTATCATTCCACCTTTATATAAGATTTTTTTGTCTGTCCGTGTCATATTAATTAATAGTATATTTTGCAGTCCAGCTATACAATGTTGCCCTACATGGCCGTTGTATCGTTTCAAACTGCAAATATGAAATGCTCCTAACATTAGGTGCTGCAATACATGTGTAATTGTGGTCTAGTGTTGTTGCTACATTCTTGAATTAATAGCAAATGATGCTTGTATATTATATTCAAACTTATGAGCATTTTTTTTTTAATTGTTAGTATGGGACATCTCAAGTTTCATTCCTGTTCAGCATCAGTACTTCTTAGCGTTAGGTTTTCTCTATCACATTGGTACACACTGCTTATATATTTTGACCCAATACTGGAGACAATATATCAGACTCAATTCGGTCAAAGTACTTTGTAAGTTCACATACTTTTTTAGGACAAGAAAATCTGCTATTTTTGTATTACAATATATACATGTCCTGTGCTCAACCTATTAAAGGACACAGATGCAGAATAAATTCAAAAGCAAAGTAGAAAAGTATGAAAATACATAATTCAATACTTAAATCAACCAAACGTCATAATCTTAAAGTAACAAAGAGGTCTATTTGACAACAGTCTTGGGACAACCTGACAGTCCACCTGATGTTAAGTAAAAAGGTTACAATAGTTTATAATAAAACTTCAGTGAGCAAGTTAACAGACAAACACATTGTAAATATGTCAGTTTGTTTGCAGGTCTTTCCGCAAGTTCCGTCTGATCGCCGAGGATGTCCAGGGACGCAATGTGCTCTGCAACTTCCACGGCATGGACCTCACCACTGACAAGCTCAGGTAACACCACTGACAAGATTGTTTATATGAGGGTAGCCTTCGACACAGCCACACCTCGAATCACTGGTTCTGAAGATGAGTCATGGAACATGTGCTGTTGCCATTGTTGACTATTTATTCGTATTAGAATAAATATGTATTAGAAACTCCCCAACCAGGGTGGCTTCACATGGTTGTTACTACAGTGTGTTTAACGTAGGTTGAATGCAATTCCGTAGTACTGCATTAGCAATGTGAGTGCCCAAAACAATGCTTATTACAGCATCATTACAAATCTTTGAAATTCTTGGCATTTCTCTATTATAAAATGGATGTATTACACATAAATAAACCTTGTGGAATAAAAATCTGAATGGTGGTGAAAAGCGTATCAAAGTTTAGAAGTTAGCGGAAAAACATTTATCAATTTATTAGGAGTACAAATAAGTTTCCGCCGTTTTTAACACAAATTAAATATTTATTGTAGAAGAATGGTAATATAAATTTAATCAAAATATTGCCCATCACTTGCAACCACTTTTTCCCATCTCTCAGGCAGCATTCGAATCCCACGTCTGAAGAACTCCTTGTCTTTTGAGGTTATCCACGAATCAACCCAATTTTTGGTATCCTCATAAGATGTGAACCGCTGCGCCGTCAGAGCATGTGCTACGGACCGGAACAGGTGATAATCGGACATATGTCAAGTGCCATATGCCACATTGATATCTGTGGACCCTAAACTTAGCCTAAGCCTAGTTTATTCAAACTGGCTCTTATTTCAGGAAAATATAGTGTTCAGGAGATAGAGTACCTAGATACCAATAGGTTAGACTGCAGTCCAGCTATACAATGTTGCCCTACATGGCCATTGTATCGTTTCAAACTGCAAATATGAAATGCTCCTAACATTAGGTGCTGCAATACATGTGTAATTGTGGTCTAGTGTTGTTGCTACATATCTCATCCCCCTATATAACTATCAGAAATGTGAAAGTATGTCTATATAAGTGATCTTTTTTTTGTTTTCGTGTTTTTAAACAAGTGACTGATCTAATAAGACTTCTCGAGTAATTATTGACTTTCTGAGTCTTTTAAGAATTTGATAGAAATAAAGATTTTTGACTTGACTTGCATCTTGATGGAATGATTTTGTAGGTACCCATGTGATATCCGTGTTATCCATTTAGTTGTCTGGAAGAAATCGCGCCCTAGCGATAAGACCGCACATTGTACTTTTGTTTTTTGTAAGAAAGTTCTTTTTCTTATGTAATTTGGTGTACAATTAAGTATTCCATATTTATATACTTATTTATAATAAAATAACTTTCCCAAAATACATTTTGAAAGTGAACCAATACAAATGCTTTACTTAGTTCTACACAGGAACGCAGCCTACAGTCAATTTTGTCTTTGTCACCTATCACACAGATTAATTGTGCTCTATCCGCAGATGGATGGTCAAGAAATGGCAGACACTTGTGGAAGCCAACATTGATGTGAAGACCACCGATGGATACCTCCTGCGAGTGTTCTGCATCGGATTCACCAACAAGGACAGTCTCAGTCAAAGGAAGACTTGCTACGCTCAGCACACCCAGGTTAACACTTTTTCTTCTTCTGCATTTATGGCAGGAAGTAAAAATTATATGCGTAATACCAGTCTCAAAACGGTGAAGGAAAACATCTTAAATCAGCATTTCTGAAAAACAAATTTCGAAAACATTGTTACATTACCAATCCGGATTGGGCTTCTTTGGTAGATCAACGCCCATTCACTCTCAATTATCGAGAGTAGGCGGGTGTCCCTGTAGTGGTAACAATAGTGGCTGGTATGGTATAGTCAGTATGACGTTTCCAAGAAATTCATAAATATTCAATGGAAGTAAAGATTTTTTTACTTGACTTTGATCTGTAAAGAATAATAATAAATCCCTTACAAACTAACATATATGGAAAAATATAAACACAAAATTACAAGTAACTGACACGATTTGTCTCCGCCGTGTTACGCCATGGCGCCACAGTATTTTAAAGGTACCCGTGATATCGTCTGCACACATTTCCTTTCCGTCATAATTCGGCATTGAAGGTCGCAAGATGAGCAGCTATGCAGTGTCATAGTAACATGGAGTATCTTGTAGGCTCTGTGTGAATAATAGCCTGCTAGAACATCGCGAAGACACGAACGTGGCTCGCGTTACTTGCGCTGGCTATTCGTAACTTCGCTACAAACCACCCCTCGTAGTCAGCGATCTGGCTGCAAGATCCACAAAAGTATTGAAATAGGATTCATTATTCTTTTTAATCAGGTGTTTGTCATGTTGGTAATGATTTTCAACGTATTTGCAAAGGCCATGAATTCGTCCGTTTGTTACTAAAAACTACATCGTTTATTAATGAAGTTTATTATGCTTACAGATTAATTGCATAGATATTCAGTATTTTGGTTTTTTAATCAAAATAACTGGAAAAGTATGCCAGGATAAAAATAAAAATTGCGTATTTTGCTTCCCTGTGACTTCTTTCTTCGCCCGTTGTATACCAATATGCATGTTACTTTATAAAATGGTCCCTAAGAGCGAAAAATAAAGGATTCTTAATGAAGTCTTGAGTTAGCTATTCTTTAAATGGTAAATTTTCCTGTCCTCAGGTCCGTGCCATCCGTAAGAAGATGTGCGAGATCATTGCCCGTGACGTGACCAGCTCTGAGCTCCGCGAGGTGGTGAACAAACTGATCCCCGACTCCATCGCTAAGGACATCGAGAAGGCGTGCCACGGCATCTACCCCCTCCGGGATGTTTGCATCCGGAAGGTATGTTGGTAGCGACCTGACTAAGATGATATAGACATTATAATCATTTATTTTTGATAAATAGAACTTCATAGTCTATAAAGCAAATATGTAAATTTCTTTTTTTTTATTTGAATGGGTGACGGAACGAGCTGAGGGCCCACCTGATGGTAAGTGGTGACCCTCGCCCATGACAACAGTAATGCGCGCGACTCAGTATGAGATCCAAATCTTTACTGAGTCGCATTCATCCTGCTGCGTCCGTCACCCGAGACGGGGATGATACGTCTCATGCGCATGTGATTTCACCGGCACCCACACCCTTCCACTGGAACACAGTAATGCAACCACTACTGCTTGGCGGCAGATTCCAGATGTGGTGGCAGTTATATTTCCATAGTTAAGCTAATCTTCAGTTTTTTGTTGAGTTTTGTGAATATAGCACAAATATAGCTCATCGGAACCAGCTAAATTTTGAAATTGGTCTATGAGATAAAATGTCTGGGAACCTCTGGTCTAAACACTGCTGGGGTTAGGAAGGTATTATATTTTGAGTTATGTTATAATATATAAACCTATAGAACTTGTCTTGACTCCATTGCCCTTACAGGGTCTTATGATGATTTTTATAATATGTGTACAAATTATATACAGTAGGAATCTACAATGATGATCCACCTAGCTCGCAATGACACATATCTGATGAAAACATATGTTCCCTTTTGATTTATCGCTGAATTTCCTTCAAACCCTACTACGCTACAATTTACAAATTACCAAGCTAATACAAGCTCTCGTTTCAGGTGAAAGTGCTGAAGCGGCCGCGTTTCGAAATCTCCAAGCTGATGGAGTTGCACGGAGAGGGTGGGGGCAAGCGCGGTGAGGGCGGGGACAAGACGGAGAGGCCGGAGGGGTACGAACCCCCCGTTCAGGAGTCTGTCTAAATAAAAGTTATTACAAAATCATTGGTTATTTTATTCACTGCATCCTACGGTTGGCTACGGTTGGTCTTTCTAAGGGAACTGCACTTTTCCGGGATCAAAAGTAGCATGTTAATCCAGGTTGTAAGCTATCCTGGTACCAACTTTAATTCAAATCTATTATTAGGAGCGTGAAGGAAAAAACTTTTTTGTCTGTAAAATATGTGATGATATGAGATCGGAGCCCCGTGGTTACAAAGTCGATACTAAGTCACTTTCGCATTTATAATATTAAGGAAGTAGGTAGTTTGTAGTCGCATCAAAGTTTTGTAATATGTTAGTGTAAGTACCTACTTACACTAACCTAGGTAGGTATTTACCTAGGTAACCTGTATGAGGCGATGAGAAAAACTTTCTCTAGATAAAAAGTATTATGTTAATGTCAAATTCAAATCGTGCGGGTTTATTCTTCGCACGTCGAAAACCCTGGGCGACGGCAGAATCCCTGCTACTAAACCTTTTTTTTTCCAACAAAATTGGATAGAATTCTTAGCTGTCCGATCTGGCAGACGGGATTTTAATCCCAACAGTTCGATCACTAATTCAATACATTTGTTCAGTGTCCACCAAAATATAATTAAAGGATGTTGCTGTACAGTGGCATGTTAATTAAATTTAAATGTTTTAAGTCGCAGTTTCAACAATAAAACAGTATTTTTGATTAGTATAATTTATTTCAATCAACACGCATTACATTTGGACGGTAAATTACATTAATAGGTACATAGCTTACATCTTATACAGTCTGCACTATCCCCGTTTGGGAGTTATGGTCCCATCAGTTGAACCACCAGTGAGAATCTTATTAATAAAAAAATATTCATGGACATTCCCAAAAGCTTGTATGTCGTACAAGTATGGCGCAAGTCTGTTTATTCGTTCATTCAATCAATTATTTCTAAATTTATTAATGTGCAAATTTTATATCTTAACCAAGTAAATGCATGAGGCATTAGTTACAGCGACATATATACCAATATACATATATTTTTAAACAAAATATTAATGGCATATTTCTTTTATATAAAAAGTCGAAACAATAAAAATATATTCAAAACAATTCGTAAAAACATATAATAATAAAAATTGCAATACGCTTCTAAAAATCTTGTGCATTAAAACTCTGCTAATACAGCCATTAGTGTCACCAAAACATAGATAATGATTAATTAAATTTCTAGACAATCTTAAAAGGGGTAATGTATAGTAAAGATAAAAAAGTTATAACTACCCCCTTTTCGAAACATCTGCCTTCCGCAAAGGCACGCCTGAATACATCAATTATCATAATATCTTTAATTTCATATTTTTCACTTAAATAAAGAACTATCAGTGAAATTGGACACGAGATTCTTAAGAAAATAATACAAACAATGTACGAATACTTAATCTATTTAAACTTTAATTATATTTAATCGGACGGAGAGATTTTACTACTAAGAAGGGCTTTTATATAATATAATATAATCTATAATAAAGCTAGGCGTCTTTTTAAAGTATCTGTGCCAATGGACGGATTAAAAATATATCTGCTATCCATTATCAGGCATCTTAATTACGTTAATTATGTTTTTTAAGCTCAATTGCCACAGAGGGCATCGGCGCGACGATCAGTTTCAAAGGCAAAGCATTCTTAAATTATAAAACAAAAAGTATAGATTCACTTGGTGGGCATTAATTACGTGAGATATTCAGAGGGAGGGGGATCGAGTCGATACTTACCCAATCTCATGTGGAGGACAGGGGGGACAATGCCATGTTTTTTTTTTTCCGGAAGAAATATTTAGAAAAGATTTGCATGCATATTAAACTTAATACGTCTATACCTCGGTTCCCCTGTTTCGCAGATGGCATGGACAAACACCCAAGATCCGAGAACTAACTTCATGCTCACCACGCAGTGTGTCTCGGCTGGGAATCGAACCTTGGAAGACGGCTACTAACTAAGCCACCGAGCCGTCTAATAATATTGCATTTTAAATAAATAAGTTATCTTTCATGATTTTATTTTGTTATGTGATTGGGATAGCTATTATACGAATCGGAGATTTTTTTAAAATATCATATGAAAATGGTTCCCAACACTCAATCAAGAATATCTAAATTTTTTTGCAATTTTCTTCCATCCTATCATAGTTAGGGCCCGTTGACCCAAATGTCAGATTCAACCGGTCCCAAATTAAGATACCAAAGACTCAGTGACTGGTTGGGAACCAACCATAATACATAGACACAATTTTAACATAAAAATTTCACGGTACAAAAATAAACTTATAACTTAGACCTTATAATTAAGAAACTATGATATACAATGTATACCGAACACCGAGAAAGGAGGGACATATTCCAATATCTTTTGACCACAAATGTTTATATTAATATAAATATTTATTTATTTTGCGTATCTCGGAAACTGCTCTAACGATTTGGTTTAAATTTTCTGTTTTGATGTTTAAATTTACCTGTATAAATAAATAAATAATAATTATTCATTGACATATTTCACACAGCGCCATCTGGCCCCAAACTAAGCATAGCTTGTAATATGGGAACTAGATAACTGATAGAATACTTAAATTACTTTTTTTTGTAAATACATACATATTAACACCCAGACACAGAACAAACACTTATGTTCTCCTGGATGGGAATCGAACCCAGACCTACAGCGCAGAAGGCAGAGCTACTACCCACTGAGCTATGAGGCCAGTCGATAAATCAGTTGGTCAGTATTATAAACGGAATTTTTTACAAAAAAAATCGAGCAAATCTTCACCCAGGTACTGTCAGATATATAGATTATTCATGTTTCATTCTGTTTCTTTAATCTTTGAATACAATAAGCAATTTCATATAAATTCTAGAAACACAAAATTTCATGTACATTCTATATCGTACATTAAATTTTGCTTTATTACAAGTCAAACTATACAGGTAAAATCAAACAGCAAAACCCTACCTAAACAGTAACAAGCAGTATTTTGTTACATACAAGAACCGCAGCGTTGGAAGTGTACACAAGAAAATGAACTGCCAAATACAGACCAAGTAGCTTTCAATATTTAGCGTTTGACTAACTAGTAGTTAATTTAATAAGTCACTTGCTTAGTGAGTAGCTGTTCGTGCAACTCAACAAAGTAATAACCAGTGATCGGAGTAGGTAGATTGATTTGGGGTCAACAATCTCAAATGTATGTTAATATGGACATGTAAAAAATAGCAATCAAAAGAACCATTTCGTTAGTCGAGAAATAAATAAAAATCTATGAAAAACGTTTTATCCTCTTTTGAATGAAATGAATCCTATCACTAAATTAAGTCAATCTCACAAAAACCGGAATTTTGTGACAAAAAAACCGGAAAAAGGCATGTTATGTACATCATGCAAGTACGCAAAATCAATCTACCTACTCCGATCACTGTTAATAACTCAGTCTACGCCAAAATATTGCAATACTAAGGGAGGTGCTTAGTACTGCAAGCCCGAGGTAGGGTACAACTTGTGTTTTCACTTAAACCGAAGTCTCAAGACTATCATTGCCCTCATCAACGGACAACGGGGTGAATTCATCATCACTCACCTCCCCATCAGAGATGTGCTGGCTCCTGTCACTGAATGTAGGTAAATCCGTTAATACGGGCAATTTCGTCACTGTAGGTAATTCCGTCATGATGGGCAACTCGGGCCGCAGTGGAATGTCCTCGGGCCAAAGCGGGGTCGGCCGCTCCCTCCCCCCCGGCTCGTGGCATCATATCTGTGACGCCGGCATGGTGGACACCGTGCTGTGGGGCGTGGTCGGACGCGAGCCCGCTAGCGACGCGTTGAGAGATTGCATTGTGCCCATCTGTAGAGGACACGAAATTATTGAGAAAAACTATCTATAAACTAGAAAAATCAAAATTCAAAATTGTACTACTTAATGGAAGCTTCGTCTATATATTTTTTTATATATATTATTAATAATAAGTAATTATGTACTGTTAGTTTTCCAAATAAAGCAACAATAAAATAAATAAATATAAAAAACGAAAAGGTTGATTGCGTGAAAGATTTCTAATTACATTCAAAAACATCATAATGTGATGGCACTTTCTTCAATCTCCCTCTGTCAGACGTCATCTCAGTACTCACTCCTTACGCATATCATCTCTCACACAATCCATCCATCTTTTCTTTGGCCCACCTCTAGTCTTATATCCTTCCACATCAATATCAAGAGCCCATTCACTCTCAATTATCGAGTAGGCCGGTGTCCTTTGGACAACATTTGAGGCTAGCACCAACGGGCGGTCTTATTGCTTACAGCAAGCTCTTCCAGCAACATTAGCACTTGTTCAAACCCTATCAGCAGCTGGACATACCCTGAGATGCGCCAAGTCCTCCAGCTTGGTCAGATCAGCGAGCTCCAGATACAGGCTGTAGACCAGGAGCCAGCCGTAGCACGAGCACACGCACAGCACGCTCCAGACCAGCACGGTCAGCACGT
Organism: Aplocera efformata; assembly: GCA_921293045.1. Lineage (NCBI taxonomy): Eukaryota > Metazoa > Arthropoda > Insecta > Lepidoptera > Geometridae > Aplocera > Aplocera efformata. The sequence continues at coordinate 4,221,266 of OV121067.1, read as the reverse complement.
TGTACGAGAATATCAGGTCGTTCACGATGGCGAAGAACAGGAACGCTATCAGACGGAACAGGATGAAGACCCCGAAGGTGTACAACCAGGGGACGATGCGTTTCTCGTACTCCTGCCGGGAAATGTAAGGGGACATTAAGTATGTGAGGTTTAGGGGGGTCGAGCATAATCTCACCCTTTCACGTGGGGGAGGGGGAAAATATCAGGTAATTGTTCACGCAAGAAACAGTTTTAAAGCGTGAAAATTGGGTTAAATTAAACTTTTCTTGTTCAATTGTATTGCTGTGATTTTAGACTATATTCTAAGCAATCTTAAAATTCCTATAATTAACTAAAAAATGTAGCAAATAATGTTTTTTATATGTCAAATAAATCCTACGCATTTACATTAAAATCGAGCCAAATACCGCGACAGAAATTATAAATACATAGATAATACACGGCTCCGTGGCTTAGTTGGTAGTAGCCCTGCCTTCGAAGCGAGGGGTCCCGGGTCCGATTCCCGGGGCACACTTCGTGTGGTGAGCATGACGTTTGTTCTCAGGTCTTTTGTGTTTGGCATGTTGCGTGTTTGTCCATGCCATCTGCGACTCAGGGAATCCTAGTGCAGAGGTATGAGTGTGTAAACGTTTGATGTTTATACTCCGTGAGGCCACAAGTATGCTTGTTGCTTAGTAACATTTAATGTGCAGCATGGAACAAATGAAATGTGGTGAACGTTGCGCTGGTGGAATACCTGGGGTACCCTGGATTGAGTTTCGTTGGTTTCTATTATCAGGCGGTCAAACAAAAACCAAAGAGTCATTTATCATCAGGCGGCGAAGCCAAACACAAACATAGTCGTTTATCATTAGGCTGCCAAGCCAAACACTAACAGTCGTTTATCATCAGGCGCGCAAGCCAAACAGTCGTTTATCATGAGGCGGTAAAGCCAAATACAAACAGTCGTTTCTCATAAGGCGGCCAAGCCAAACACACAGTCGTTTATTATCAGGCGGCCAAGCCAAACAGTCGTTTATCATAAGCGGTAAAGCAAACACAAAATTAGTTGTTTCTCATCAGGCGGCCAAGTCAAACACAAACAGTCGTTTATCATCAGACGACCAAGCCAAATACAGACAATCGTTTCTTATCGGGGGGCCAAGCCAAACACTAACAGTCGTTTTTAAAGCAAACACAAAATTAGGTGTTTCTCATCAGACGGCCAAGCCAAACACAAGCATAGTCGTTACTCACCAGGCGGCCAAGTCAAACACAAACAGTCGTTTATCATCAGATGACCAAGCCAAATACAGACAATCGTTTCTTATCAGGGGGCCAAGCCAAACACTAACAGTCGTTTTTAAAGCAAACACAAAATTAGGTGTTTCTCATCAGACGGCCAAGCCAAACACAAGCATAGTCGTTACTCACCAGGCGGCCAAGTCAAACACAAACAGTCGTTTATCATCAGATGACCAAGCCAAATACAGACAATCGTTTCTTATCAGGGGGCCAAGCCAAACACTAACAGTCGTTTTTCATCAGACGGCCAAGCCAAACACAAGCATAATCGCAAACACATCAAAAATGAATAACACAAACAATGTTTATTTCCTCTACCTTATTCTTATTCTCTTTGACAAGCTGCAGGATGGCATGTGGAAATGATTCGTGTTAGTGAACACAAATGGATGATATAAAAAGAAACCCAAACAAACCAACTTTAATACTTTCATGACTTATTTTTCCCTCTAAGGTACCCCCTACCATTTTACAAAAGAACCATCCAAATTGGTATACATCGGGCGAACAAAAGTCACAGGAAAGCAAAAGACGCAATTTCGTTTTTTTTTTAAACATTTACACATTCATACCTCTGCACTAGGATTCCCTGTGTCGCAGGTGGCATGGACAAACAGAAACACAAGACACTTTTTTGTACTTGAATGACATATGTTACATTGAAATATTCAATAGTTTGGTAGTTAAATCAAAATAGTTAGAAAAAATATGTCATCCAAAATACAGACTTGGATGTATCATTTGTAAAATGATAGGACATAACCTCAAATACCGAGAAATAGGGGATGGAAGAATTGAAGTATTTTTTTTCGATTTTTATATCAACATTTTAAACAGATACTATGCAGAGATGTTATAAGTAAAACCTTACCTTTCTTAAAGCGTTGATAAGTATGATGCTTGTCACCAGAACAGCTATCGAACCGATCCATGAGAACAGGGCAAACACAATGAGGACATTGCGAACTGCAAAAACAAACAGAACTAATTAATACAAATAAATAAAATTTAAATAAAAAATTCTACCTATGTCCGTTAAGGACTTCAAAACCTACTGACTGATGTGCCCAATCCGATTTCATTAGAAAGACAACAATGCAAAAATGGTTTTCGACCACTAAAACAATGCATTAGGCACAGAATATATTTATCCCAATGTGTTAATCGAGGATATAAGCTGGTACCAAATTTCATTCAAATCTGATGAGCAACTGGAGTGTGAAGGTGTAATAAACACACACAAACTTTCACATTTTATAATATAAGTGAGATGTATGATTGGCGGCCTTATCGCTCAGAAGCGATCTCTTACAGACAACCTTTGGATGGAGAGGAATGTGTGGCTTAGACAGTTGGTCTGAACTTGACTTTATTGATAAATATAAAATATAATAAACTCACTTGGTGGGCTCCCAACGTAAACAAATTGGTAGCTGATGACATAGTACCCGGTGTGGGAGGAGCCGGGAGCAGCCATGTACAGGCAGTAGATGTCAAATATGCTCTGGGAGAATGTGAAGAGGGCTACCACCTGGAATCAAAATTTGGGGGGTCCAGTTGCTTGTCTCCTAGGTCAGACCCTCAGACCCTCAGAGTCCCTACGTGTACCCTATGGTTGGAGCAACAAAATTAAGCAGGGCTTGTGCAAAGTTCGCCCGGAGAAGTACTTTCACTAGGATTCCCTTGTCACAAGGACAAACATGCAAGACCTTAGAACAAACTTCATTACCACCACACAAAGTCTGCCCAGGCTGGGAATCAAACCTGTGACCCTACCATGTAAGCTGCACAGGGCTACAACCATCTATGCTGCCTGGCTTAGTTGGTAGTAGCCCTGCCTCGCAGCATGCAAAATAAGCTCTCAACGTGATCACTAGTTGGAATATGTAATCCTTCCATTTCTTGCTGTTTCTCTCCCATGGAGGGTCAGATAGGGTTTGAAAAAGCACTAAACTTATAAGATTACATGATCTACAATAATAGGTATATATTTAATAAAAAGTGACTTTTCCAAGTTACTTTTAAGAATTCAAAGGATATAAAGATTTCAGACTTTGACTTACCAAGGATAGAAATCCAGTTAGCAGAGACCCTCTCTGTAGATCCAGGACTATGGCATCATGTAGTATTGGCTTTTGGTACCACGGCACCCGTAACGAACGGAGAGACTTTGATGAGCGGAGGTTTGTTGAAGACCTGAGAAGTGTTGACACTTGAGACGTAAATTTACTACAATCCCTTCATGCATAGGAAAAAGATTACTCTTTAGTGATAAAAAAATGTTTTGTTTAAATTAAGTTGCTTTTTTTATTTTAATCAATCTTATAATATTGTATAATCATTTAATTCAATTGTACAATGCTATATAGGTCATCCTCTAAGTAAATGACTTATGTGCTATTGTTATGGGCAAAAGTTACCGCTTAATCGCGAGTTAAAATATTAATTATATTAAAATATCTGTCAATTTTATTCTAAAACAAAGTGCCTTCAACAGTAGTGTTTTAATAAAGAATTGACTGTGCATGGATTCCTCTGATTCTGGTTGGGGGTGACTGCGCATGTACTGACGTCCCGTATAGGGTTGTTTTTGCACTGTGCCCCGTTATGACCTAAACCCTACCAAACCAGCCCAACTACTATAAAATGGATTCTTATTGGATCAAATATTTGTATTAAACAGAATTTGACTCACTTGCCAGTGTAGTGGGAATACACCGAAGGCGTAGACCGGTAAGTGGACGGCGTCTTTCTTCCGTACATTGTTAGTTTTCCATGTAACTGACTGAGGCGACGCCCTGTTGCATACACGACATCGACTCGACGATATTTCACGATTGCGTGACCTCTGATGGAGTTGATGACTTACAACTGATTTAATTCATGTTTTAACTAAATGCTTCCTGTTCCACGACGCACAATTGAGGTTTTATAAGCCGAAAAACTTAAAAATATTTGTGATATCACGATTTCGTCCGTTGACAAAAACAAAATGTCAGGCAGATTGTTTGATAAAACCCGACAAAATTAGGAAGTAACACGAAACCCCCTGCTTGTGGCGTTAGTATCTTCGAAAATTCTGGACGCTCTACCAAAAAGTGACAACATAAAGCGTCGTTGCTGGTGCTTTTGGTTTGGTTGAGTTATATTAGTTTACAGAGATAGTTTGGTTTACGTTCATTCATCATCAAGCAGATAGTGTCGAATAAATATAATAAAAGACACAACGCATATATACATTGTACCTAGTTAATAAAATTGTTTGTATTATTAAGTCAGTTAGGTTATAATATTTGATTGACATAACTGAATAAATTAAAATCAGGTCTACAAAAAAAAAGAAAAAGAAAATAAAAACAAATAGCCATGGCTGAACCTAATAACGTGAACGAATTAAAAAGTAAAAAGCAAAGCCAATCAGATGGAAAAATTTCTGAGAACCTCCACAAAATACATATCGGAAATACATGTTGTAAGTATTGAATATCTATTAACTCCTAACACTTAGGTTCATACAAAGTTACACGTTAACTGCCTTGTACGAAAAGTAAATAAATACCGTTAACCATCCAACTATAAACGATAATAAGTATAGTTTTTAGTCAATGGACTGTCTCACCCAACCCCAAAGCACCTAGCGGCCATAGTTGAGAACTGGTAAAACTTTTGAGTGCCTATATATAATAATCCTTGGTAGTACGAAGGGGACAATCCAATGGAGCAGTAGAATTTGGGTCAAGTTAAGGGATGTACTGCACCACATCTGTTTACTACCATCAGTGGAGTATTCATATTGCTGTTCCTGTCCGGTTATAGGGTCGGCGCTGGTGAAATTACAAGATTACATCCCCATCTCAGAGCGTCGGTCGAAATAGGACATAACTTGTGCCTTCTCTAACATCCAGGACCTAAATCGTATGGCTAATAATATGTGCACCATAAATCAAAATGGCGCCGCTCGTGAGATCGTTCCATAACATTCGCATAAAAAGTTACCTTGATGGTTTGGTCAAATTTCAGGTGTCTGTAATTCGGTTTTGATTCACCCAAGGACCTACTACAGTCGCGTTTTCTGCACGGATTGCTTCCACAAGTATATCTGGACACCCGTGAAGAAAGATTGCTTTATCCAGGAAGGGAAAATCAATACGGAAACTACAGGGAGCTCAATATAAAATATTTGTCGTGTCATTTGTAATTCTGTTTTGAATTAAAATGTCTTGTACATCTTATAATCTTTTGCCTGTTCCTGTTTCATTTAGATTTCACCAAACAGAACTGGATTGAACCGATTCGAATCCAGTTTTATAGACCAAACCGGTTTCATTATAAACGCAATAATGCGAAGATAGTTTTATACCACTAAAACAAAGCATTAGGCACAAAATGGAACGAAATTTTGTGCCTAATGCATTTCGTAGCATGCCTTACTACTTTTTTAGCATACGCCGAGTATCCGATAATAGAATATTTAACTATACTACACCAAGAAGTTAGGTTAGGTTAGGTTTTATACCATTAAAACAGCATTAGGCACAAAATGGAACGAAATTCTGTAGGTACCTAATGAATTTCGTAGCATGCCTTACTTTAGCATACGCAGAGTATCCGATAATAAACTATACTACACCAAGAAGTTTGGGAATTCTTTCTCGGTCGCGCCTCCCTGTAGCGAAGGTCTACAATCCAGGCTGACCGAAGCCTGGAACCGGGAATACTGACGTATTAAAACAATTTATAAAATAGTGACATCACATTTTATTCAGATACATCGCCACAACAAACGTCTCTTTTCAACAACTCCCTACTCACGTAGATGGATCCACTCTGCCACAGACATTTGGGACAGTCTGCAGAGGGCTTGGGCTGAAGATCGACCCATCCAAAAGAAGCGATCTCGCTCACCATAGAAATTTTGTCAGTTTTGTCGCATTCATCAAAGTTTTTCCATTTTTTCCGATTCGTATCGGATTCTTGAAGGTATTTGGTTAGTTTTACGATTTTTTCAGCCGCATGGTCAGACTCCTCAATGCAGGATTCCGGCATATCCGATTCGGTCCGGTTCTCGTATGACAAGTCCCAGGACATCTCGGAAAAGGTAGCGGGCGACGCGGCTGCGAACATTTTTGATCTTTTATGCACCTATGGAAGAAAGTTTCTCAAGTTATCAACCGATTAACAGTTAACTATAAGATAGTTTGTTTAGTGTTGGTATTATATTGTATATTTCTGTCCCCGTACCAGCCGCTAATGTTCCCACTGCAGGGACACCGGCCTACTCTCGATAATTGAGAGTGAATAGGCTCTGATCTACCACGGGAGCCCAATCCGGATTGGTAGATGTCACATGTTGTCGAATTTTTGGTTCTAAGACATGCCGGTTTCCTCACGATGTTTTCCGTCACCGTTTTGAGAACGTGGTATTGCGCATATAATTTTTTTAAGTGAAAAAACGCATTGGTCCTCTTGTGGGTTTGAACCAGCAACCTTCAGATTGAAAGTCGGCGTCTATTCCCCTAGGCCACCACGCTCTCAATATTCTCTATATTTCTGTCATTTCAAGTTCGTATTGCAAATAAATATAAAAGCGATATCTAAAAAAAGTTTACACCCTCATACCCCTAGGATTCACTGTCGGAGATGGCTTGGACAAACAGAAACAAGACATAAACACCCAAGACTCCAGGACAGACAGCTCAATCTGTGAAGATGATCCTTCAAAGGCAGGACTACTAGCAACTAGCATAGACAGTCTCTATAGACAGTCAGTAAAAAAAGCTGATGTGCAACTGTCTAAGAAAATTGACATGATCCAACCCAATAGTGCACATAAAAAATAACCATAGGCTTGCTTTTTTAGAGTGCAAGATCTCTACTTAGTAGTCCTTTCTGGAAAAGGCAATGATAAGCAGTGGCGGCCTTAGGGGGTGGCGAGCAGGGCAACAGCCCGAGGCCTAGCTTTTGTAGGGCCTCGCACCCTCGCAGAACAACCCGTTTTTTTATGTACTGCAGCTGTCTTCAAGGGGATGCCGACTGATTACCACCCTGTACACTTCCAACTCACTTAAATTCCTCACACCCCAAGAGCCTCACAAAGATCTATCGCCCGGAGCCTCGCAATATCTAAGGCCGCCCTTGATGATAAGTAATATAATAAGGCTGATGACTCCATGTGACTCACATTTCTTGGCCTCATTGGGTGCACTCCACTCATTGCCTGTCCCGCACCGGCAGAAGGGCTGCTGCTGCATCATGAATACAAATGGTGAGTTATCCTTACTGCCTCCCATGAAATTGCGCATGTTCTCTGCAAACTAAAAAACAATTTGCACAATCAAACGATTGTGCAAACATTGGCACATTCTAACGGCTAGGCGAGGTGACAGCCCACCTGATGTTAAGTGGTCACTGCCACCCATAGACAACAGCGATACGACTCCGGTTCTCTCGTACTGAAGTATGAGAAAATCCAAGTCGTATCACGTTGACACGGGAATGTCTCATGCGCTTATAATTTCACCAGCACCCAGATCCTTCCACCGGACATCCTTTCACAGCAATGGGAGTGCACCAATGCTTGGCGGTGGATTACCAGATAAGGTCACAGTACTTGTCTGGACGAACTTGGCACAGAACTACTGCTACTTTGGGGTCCAACATCCCGTTACGTGTTCTAAAGGTACTCACCTACGGACGCGAGTAACATGGACGTCCATTGTATGGGCAAACACAGAAACCCAAACAAACACCCATGTTCCAACAAACAAATATCATGCTCACACAAAGTGTGTCCCGGCTGGGAATCGAACCCGGGAGCCCTCGCTTCGAAGGCAGGGCTACTACCAACTAAGTCACGGAGTCGTCTATTAACTAATATACCTACAGTAGCTTTAAAATGGGTGGGAGACGACAGAATAATATTAGTTTTAGAATAGCTTAAAATACAACGTACGGTACAACTACTTCGATACGTTAGGAAAGCAATAGCATGAAATTCCAGTTATTTTGATTTAAATCTGACCAATCTGAAAGCATTTCCCTTAAAAAAAATTTTTGATTATTCCATATCGGATGAATGAAGGTTTTCTGAGGTAACAACAATAAAAAAAAAATACAACCAAATTGTCAACATCACTTGGAAGTCAGTTTGAATTTTCAAACATTCAAACTGACAATTACAAATGTTACCTGAGCGTTATTCTGCCATTGGTCGAAGCAGCTCTTGAAGAACTCGTTCGGATTGTCCTTTTTGCGGTTCAAAACGTTATCGTTGAAGCATCGCTCGCAGAAAACCTGGCCGTAGTAGATCTTCAGGTTCTCTGACGGCACCGTATGGCAGAAGTCTGGAGAGCAAATTAAACTAAATAAGCATATATTTAAGAGAAGCGACAGTTTAAAAAAAAATAGAAAATACCATAATTTCATCCTTTATTTCTAGTCATTCAACTGACGCTGTAAATAGTCACAGCAAAACATAATACGCAATTTATATTTTTCAGTTAAATTTTGATTTTAATACAATCTAAATTTATACAGACTATAAATTAAAAAAAAAATTGTTTTGTTAAATGATGCAGTTCTGAAATAATAAAAAATACTCACGAATTGATAACCTTCACCAGTGGAAGTTGAACAACAGTAACTTTCAACAATATCTTATGTCAGGTGATGGACGTGATTCAGTGAAACTAATTTTTCTACCACCACCCGGCACCCGAATGCCTATGGTCCAGAACTTACAGCACTGTGCACACTGAGGATGAAAGCTTTGTCCGCCGATATCCACCTTTTGCCCCTCGTCGACAGCATGGAGACAACGCGAGCAGATGAACCGCTTCTGGGGCTCTTCGCTAGCCTCTGATGTCTTTGTGTCTGTAAATGAATTAAAATAATGAATTATATAACAGGCAACACTAAGGTAGTACAACCATGCCGGGTAGGTGGCGTTTCCGCGGGCCGGACCAATGAGGTCTTGGCGCCAAACAGTGGCGCCGTCCGTGGCGAAAAAAGGAACAGAAGGTTGCCGGCGAGATTTCGAGTGTGAACGACCTACAAAAATTATTGTGTTACATGTTCTAATTGTTAATTTTTGATTAATAAATACTGAGCCAGTCGGGCAAATATTAAACTGGCTGCCCAAGCGAGGGCCTATGAACATTCGAATCTAACAAAATGCCGCGTACACGCCGTCAATCACGTCGTCAGTCCGATTTCGAAGACGCAATAGAATCGGACTTCGCGGGACCGGCAGCACCGACGCCTTCCAGGACAAGCTTTGTCGCCAACGATATGGCATCCATCATAGCGACGCTTCAAGAAACGCAAACAGCAGCTTTTGAACGCCTCCTCGATCGAGTTCTCGCACACGAGTCCCGTCGCGAGTCGTCATCGACGCCGGCTGCGGCGCACACGCCGCCCGCCGCGTCCGCGCCCGCTCCTTATCCAGGAAACTTCGCGTCATGTACGGCGAGGTTCAGCGGAGCGCCAGGCGATTCGCTCGATAGTTTCGTCGATGCTGTAGAATCATTCAAGGAGTGCGCCTGCGTAGGAGAGGAGAACGCTCTACGAGGATTATCAATGCTGCTGACGGGGGATGCGGCGATCTGGTGGCAAGGTATCAAGGCATCCGTCCTCTCCTGGAACGACGCCGTGACGTCACTACGTAGTGCTTTCGGTGACAGTCGTCCTCCACATCGAATATATATCGAACTGTTTAGCATGTCTCAAAGTCCCAATGAGAAGACAGAGTTGTTTGTCGCCAGAGCGCGAGCCCTGCTAGCTCGACTTCCACCGGGTGATCTCGCCGAGAAGGTGAAACTAGACATGGTATATGGCTTATTACATCGTCGCGTACGTGAGCGACTTCGACGTGACGAAGTTAATTCTTTTGACGTCCTACTTCGAAAAGCGAGGTATATAGAAGAAGCGACCGACGATGGCGATATTCATAATCGACGCTTAAAAGGACGTAATCCCGAAACAACACATGCCATTGTATCAACGCCGCCTCAGCCGCCACGGTTTGCTTCGTCGACACCGCGGGAGTCCCGCCAACGCCGACTGAGCGCCGGCGGCCCACATGACAATAGTACTACACCGAGCTACAACGTCGGCATCACCGCTCGTTCCTCACGCGGCTATCATGCGCCGCCGCGACCTGCGCCGGCGGTCGCCGAGGGGAGTTCGTCGACGTCGTCAAACAAATATCGGTTTTGTGTGTATTGTAAGCGTTATGGACATGTTCGAGATGAGTGCACAAAGTTAAATGTAAAGGTAGACTCTGATAGTCAAACACAGGGCATACCTACTTGTTATGGTTGTAATACAAAAGGTGTGACGCGCTCTCAATGTGAAAAGTGTAATACAGGTCATTACGCCATAGACACGGCATGGTATTACCACACATCTGATCATAGTTTTCAACCTGGTAAGGTGAACGCCCAAGTAAGTAACTTGCTGTGTTCTGATTTTTATAAAACTTCCCCTCCAAGTGTAAAGTCTTACAATATTAGGAAACAAAGTTGTCCGTCTGATTGTTTGTATGATGATGTATTGCATGACAGCTATCTGCCGTCTCAGTTTAAAGCTGTAATACCTATGTTGTTTAATAATGCTACAAAAACCAATCCAGTTGAGTACACCCCGAGTGAATTTAAAACAGTTCTCCCTAGGAGCTTTTTCACCAATGAAATTATGATTAACTATAAAACAATGGCTAGATCTAATTATAAGAAAAATAAGAATTTTATATCTGGTCCTTGTGATAGCAACAAATTGCCTGTGCGTTGTCTAGATGGTGCGTTTTCAAAAACTACAACAAAACCTTTAATGCCTAGGGTGACCACATCGGTGGAAAGTAGGGTGACCATGGAAAATATGGGACAAGTTCCCGTAGGTAGTAATAATGAAAAACAAAAATTCTCAACCTCAAGTAGGGTGATCATGACTGAAAATAGGGTGGCCATTTCAAAGTCGGAACACTTTTCATTGGTTACTCCGAATGATAAAAATGATTCTTTGCAAGATCCTGGTGAGCATCAGGTTCAGTTAAGGCCTATTTTAAGTGTCCAAATTTTAGGTGTTCGAGGGAATGCACTGCTAGACTCAGGTGCTAAAAGCAGTGTTGCTGGTGGGTTACTCTACAAGTTGCTGTTGCACCACAACCATCCTTGCACAGAGACTACTCGTCGAGTTCGACTGGCTGATGGTTCTGCACGCACCCGTGAAGTACTACTGACTACGTTGGAAGTATGTATCACCCCTGAGAGGTCAGTAACCCTTGAGTTTACTATTTTTCCTGAAGCTCAACATAATGAGACCCTATTGGGAATGGATTTCTTGGTGGCAGCGGGTATGGTGCTAGATTTTGCCTCAGCTTCCTGGCATTTTTCTGGTGAGAATGTTTTATACCCAATCGAGTATGAAAATCCGAGGCTGTGTATGTCTGTTTTTGCTGCTGAGCTTTTGCGTGGTGATGAAGGGGTTATGCTATGTTCTGATGAAAAGCACCAGCTGGCAGAATTGCTACACCAGAATTCAGATGTTTTCGCAGCACAGGGCGATCCCACACCATACGCTGAACATCGTATAGATACAGGTGATCATCCACCCATATCGGTTCCCCCATATAGGCTCACTCCCTCTAAAAAGGAGGTAATGAAAATAGAATTAGAGAAGATGCTGGAAGATGGCATCATTGAGGAATGCGAGTCTGCTTGGACCTCTCCCGCGGTGCTCGTGCCCAAAAAGGACGGCAAGGTAAGGTTTTGCGTGGACTATCGAAAATTAAATGCAGTTACTAAAACTGATGCTTACCCTATGCCTCTCATTGATGAGCTAGTTCAGTCGACTAAACGCAACTGTTTCATGAGTACGCTAGATTTGCGGAGTGGCTTTTGGCAGGTGGTGGTAAGGGAGTGCGATAAGGACAAAACAGCCTTTCAGACGCCTTTTGGTACGTTCCGTTTTAATCGCATGCCGTTCGGGTTGAAAAACTCACCTTCAACATTCCAACGCCTCATTGATAAGCTTCGCTCGAGCCTGAACCGAGATTTTTGTCAAATAGAGGGTGATAACGTCACCTTGCTAGCTTATCAGGACGATTTGCTCCTCATAACAGAGACGTACTCCGGCCATGTTGCAGCCCTAAGCGCCGTGTTTGAAAAGCTACGCAGTTTCAACTTAAGGGCAAATAGAGAGAAGTGCGTCTTCTGCCGTGAAAAGGTAAAGTATCTCGGCCACGTTATTACCCAGGACGGGGTGTCTCCCGATTATGATAAAGTACAAGCTATAGTAGAGATGGGGACACCGACGAACCTTAGACAATTAAGAACTTTCCTCCAGACGTGTTCATGGTTTCGTAAGTTTATTCCGAACTTCTCTGCCATTGCTGAGCCCTTAACCCGTTTGACTAGGAAAAATCAGCCATGGGTTTGGGACACGGAGCAGGTAAATGCCTTTTGTGAGCTTAAAAGACGTCTCACGTCTGCTCCCGTTTTGATACAAGCAGACTACTCTCAAAGGTTTGTTCTTAGGACAGATGCAAGCAATTATGCTTTAGGTGCCGTTCTTCTCCAAGGCGAGGGTTCAGAGGAACAGCCAATAGAGTATGCCAGTAGGCTCTTAACGTCTGCTGAGAAAAACTACAGCACCACTGAACGAGAAGCGTTAGCCGTTGTTTGGGCTGTTGAGCGCTTTAGAGGGTACATTGATGGACACGAGGTGGTAGTCAAAAGCGATCATCAGCCATTGAAGTGGCTACTCACCGTTAAGTCACCCTCAGGTAGGTTGGTCAGATGGGCGTTAAAGCTTCAGTCATTCAACATCACTTATCAATACACTCCGGGCAAGGCTAACGTGGTAGCAGATACTTTGAGTAGACCGCCTTGTACTGAAGAGCAGGAAAGTGAAGACTGTGGTTTGTGTCCGGTCGTTATTAACTTACCCTCCACGAGTCCCGCTGACCTGCGTGCGACTCAAATTGAAGATCCCGACTTACGGAAGATTATTCTTGATCTGGAAGATCCCGACGACCTTACTTTCAGCCGATGGTTGGAAAGAGGGTATGTATTGTCTCATGGTGTTTTATACCGCTACGATGTAGATTGCGACTCCGAAGAAGCTCAGTTGGTGGTGCCAAGTTCTATGAGGGAAGAAATTCTAAAGCAGTTCCATGATGTTCCTACAGCTGGCCACCAAGGAATAGAAAGGACGCTCCATAGACTGAGAGAAAGGTATTATTTTCCAGGTATGCGCAAATATGTAACTGATTATCTAAAGAAATGCGTGGAATGCCTGCGCTATAAACCGTCGAACCAAAAGCCCTCTGGTTTATTACAAACTCCGGTGCTTCAACAACGCGGAGAAGTTCTAGCGATTGATTTGTTCGGTCCGCTACCAGCAGGAGACCAGGGGGAGCGATGGGTGTTTTTGATAGAGGACGTAGCTACCAGGTGGGTGGAACTTTTTGCACTTGTTGATGCAACCGCAGAGTGTTGTTCCCGAGTCCTTCTGGAGGAGTACTTTCTTCGATACGGGTTGCCCCGACGAATAGTGTCTGACAACGGGACTCAGTTTGTATCCGCAGTCATGCAGCAGTGTATGCACCTAATGGGTGTTAAGCAGGAACTGATACCACTGTACCATCCGGAGGCAAAACCTGCTGAGCGAAAGAATCGAGACCTAAAAGTACAACTTTCTATGTTGGTTAGCACGACCCATAACAATTGGCCGAAACATCTGGCACAAGTCAGGTTTGCTATGAACAGCGCCGTATGCTCCACGACAGGTAAGACCCCCGCATTTTTAACCTTTGCGCGTGAGTTACGCACTCCTTTCGACGTGCACCATGATTTACGTAGTGTCTTAGACAAAGAAAATTTTGTTCCTCAAGTGACACCTTATTTAAGGACTTTCGTTAGGTCTCTCAATGATATTCGCGAACGCGTAGAGAAATATCAAGACTATCGTAAAGAGGTGGCAGACACCTCTCGTACTAAGGAATTTAAATATAACGTAGGAGATCTGGTTTTTGTTAAAACGCACCATCTGAGCAACGCTTCAAAGGGCATTACACGAAAATTTATGCCTAGGCGCGACGGCCCATACAAGATCCATCAGATCTCCAGCCCCACAACTTTTGTCTTATCCGACCTTTCTGATAACGTAGTGGGAAAATACCACAGTCAAGATTTGACTCCTTCTCCTGTAGCTTCGGATTCCACTGTACCTATTATGCCGAAAAAGCGCCGAGGGAGACCGCGTCAACGTGTTAATGGTCCCAAGTTGGACTCGGGTCGCGTTACCAACTTGGAGGGGGAGTCTATAACAGGCAACACTAAGGTAGTACAACCATGCCGGGTAGGTGGCGTTTCCGCGGGCCGGACCAATGAGGTCTTGGCGCCAAACAGTGGCGCCGTCCGTGGCGAAAAAAGGAACAGAAGGTTGCCGGCGAGATTTCGAGTGTGAACGACCTACAAAAATTATTGTGTTACATGTTCTAATTGTTAATTTTTGATTAATAAATACTGAGCCAGTCGGGCAAATATTAAAATTATCCATTTATTTATATTATTTTAGGCAACATTAGGGTACAAGCAATATAGATTAAAGAAGCGCATATAAAATAAATACCTGCTATTACTGCGTCGGGATGCTCTCTCATCATGAGCATACAAAAATTTTGGAGAAATATAAGATGACGATGAAAGAAAAGTGCACCTACGCATATTTTATGTTCATCGTTCCCCTTACCGTCCTTACTGCCACTGGACTCCTGTGGCTTGGTGCCAGGCGCCCACTGCATCCACCAGCTGTTGGAGTGGATCTTTGGACTTTCCCCTCGGAACCGCGTCAGCACATGTGACTTGAAGCATTCGCTGCAGAACACGTGACCGTAGAACATTTTGACAGATGTCGGTATTGTTCGGCAGATACCTGGAATAAACAAGACCTGTAGAGTACTTTCACTTGGTGAAAAATGGGGCTTCCGCACCGCAATGAATGTGGTGGCCCAGTGGTACAGAGACATACTTCCACTCTGAAGGACACCGCGGTTTAAATTCAAACGAGCTCCAATGAGTTTTACGGTTGAACATTTTCTAGATTCATCCGGATTGGGCTATGTGTGGTGAACCCGGCTGGAAATTGAATATGGAAGCCCTCGCTTGGCAGTCAGTGTAGGCTCTAAACGGTAACACTAAGAAAATTAGCTTACTTACAGCACATGCTGCATATTCTGTGGAAATTTTGATTTTCAATAGCGACTTTATCTTCATCATCTACTGGCAGAAAACATCTCGCGCAAAAGCATTTCTTCGACTGGTCTTTGTTATCCATTTTGAAAAACGTTAAAAATTTAGTTGAAAATGTATAATTTATAAATTTAATTTTGTGCTATGGTTGCAGAATATTCTGTCATGACAATTTGGTGACATATGAGATGCAAACCAAAAGAAAATCACATCGCTGACAGAAGAAGAATTTTGAAAATCCGAGAAGAGCAAATTCTTAAAAGAGTCTTTTTCAAAACGTTTGGCCTAAACGTTTAAAAAGTTTTGCGACACGGCAAAGGTGGCAAAGGAATTTGAGCGTAGTCGAAAAACGGTACAACACT
Organism: Aplocera efformata; assembly: GCA_921293045.1. Classification (NCBI taxonomy): domain Eukaryota; kingdom Metazoa; phylum Arthropoda; class Insecta; order Lepidoptera; family Geometridae; genus Aplocera; species Aplocera efformata. The sequence continues at coordinate 4,205,368 of OV121067.1, read as the reverse complement.
ATGCAACGGTCAAAGTAAAATCTCGACTATGAACTTTGAAACATCAAGCGCCCCACTATTGTGTTGCCTATGTGTGGTGTTGTTCATGTTTGTGTTATCTTTCATGTTTTTATCAAATAGTGATGTTTGTGATAATATTTTGTGATAGATTTACGCTTATTAAGTGGTAATTTACTTCTGCTATCTTATCTATAAAGTTTTGTTTGATTACAAGTATGTTTTGAGAGGCAAACTAGGTTATGGGTATGCTAACCGTTGCCTCTGGCCCCCGTCATGTTTTTGCAGTTTTAGGAGTTAAAAAGTTCCTTTTTCGCAATGATAAAGTTAATGAACGACGGTCCAGACCTTTAAATGCTTTGTTTACACTTAAACGCCACAGTTGCATGCATTTTCCCTAGATTATCAATCAGACAAATCTTTTGTATGAGTGTCAGGTTTTTTGCAAGAAATTTATTGTATGTAATGACCTAATTGTTAATTTTTTTCTCGAGTAGTTCTCACCGAAGCTCTAACTGTACAGTAAATAATGTTTTTAGGAGGTGCTTAAAATTATCAACTGCCACTTTTTATACATAATACTTTGTTCAAAGAATGTTTTGTACTAAATCATAATTGTATCAACTTATTTGTATATGAAATCTTGTTTTAATTTATTATCACTAATCTATATTTGACATTGATAGGAATTATTCAATGCATATTTTTGTAATTACAATATTCCATGGAAGCGAAACACTCCCAATGTTTTTAATGTCCCAAGCTACTTTCCAATATTTGTTTCTGTAAAAAACTAATTTAGAATATTACAAACATTTTAAAACACTTCTTTCTTCCATTCTTAACTCAGCGTCAAAATATCTTATTCCTGCTGTATTATTGAAAAATTACTTGGAAACAACAACAAAGTTAACACACTCATACCTCTGCACTAGGATGCCCTGTGTCGCAGATGGCACGGAGAAACACAGAAACACAAGACAAACACCGAAGACCCGAGTACAGACTTTATGCTCACCACACAAAGTGTGCTCCGGCTGGGAATCGAACCCGGGACCCCACGCTTTGAAGGCAGGGCTGCTACTAGCTTAGCCACGGAGCTGAAATGTTACTGTATTAATCTTGTTTATGGTGTACAATAAAGAATTAAGTGAACATTACTGTGTTTAAATAAGATACAGACAAGTATGTACACCATTAAAGTCATGCACTTACCATTGAACAGCAGGTTTATTTTATTACTATAGACAGAACAGACAGAACTAATAACCTGACTAGGTATATAATAATTAAATAAATTTCATGGATGTTTCACACAGAGCAAAAGGCAGAGCTACTACCAACTGAGCCGTGAGGCCAGTCAATTAATATACAACAAAAGTTCTTTGAATAATATTGTTTTCACTTTCCAGAATGGTTCATTCGAATGTCAAGAAACGAAAAATGTCCCGCCATGAGAAAGCGAAAAGTGGCTTTGTAAGTACTTGCATAATAATTATATACTATTTGATTGATTTGTTTTGTTAGGGTCGAGCAGAATTTGCTTAGACAAAGCACTTCACCTAGCATTGGAAAGTAAGACGCCATTTTTTTTTTGTGCTGTTTGTTAGTTCGAAATTGTTGAGTTTGTTTTAAGCTTTCATAGAGTAATTTTAATTACATATATTTATTATAATAATATTTAATTAGTTTTTTTAAAAATTAATTAATTGTGATTATTGATAAAATATATTACAGGTAATTTTTTAGGAATTAAGAAGGAAGAAATAGTAACATTTTAAGACAACCTAAAAATTGTATACCCTGATTAATATAAAATTATTCCAACCAAATTAAACGGACTAAATCTGTCATCTATTCTAGAGAATTAAGACTTTTTATGCAACGTACCATAAAAAAAAATTATACTATGTCAAGATGTGTCATGGCAACTAGTGTATACACACCATAACAATGGTACATAAAGGAAATAATATGTACAGCTTGCAAAACAAATGTCTCATTAAGTGTTTGATATTTTTAAAATCGAAAATACAGACTAATACTAATACGTAATTTTGTTAACTTAGATGACATATTTTTTCCAACTTAACAACTGAACCTATTTTATTATAAAAAGTCTAAATCGGGTGATAAATGAGGCGGAGTTCCGAGGTAAACAAAAATACAACCGAATTTACAAGGAAAACATCGTGAGGAAACCAAAAATTCGAAGACATCACCATCATGATCTGGATTGAGCATCCGTGGTAGATCAAAGCCCATTCACTCTCATTATCGAGAGTAATATTATGTTTAAACACTTAAATCTTATAGACTGGAATATTCTAGAAGAATAATTATAGTACTTTTGTTGTGATATAAGTTATTTAACACCAAGACACAGAAAATAACATCGATGTTCGTCACATTTATGCTTGTCCTGACTGGAAGTCGAACTCACGACCCACAGAAGGCAAACTAACAAACCAAGCCGTGGGGCCGGGCTAAAATTATCAGCATAACACAAAAAAATTATCGAACCACATTCCTCTGCTGACCGTACCTCGTTTGTGACGTTGTCGGTACAATAATCAGATAGCTTATCTTCATTTTTACTTAGTTGTAATTTCGCTCTGTCCTTGGACGGACGTGTCGCGCGCCCTCCGTCGTCACCCAAAAGTGATCTAACCCAAAACAGTCCGCCATCGGTGGTTCTAAAACGCTTGTAACCGGGATCTGTGAAGGTTTTAATAGTGGTTTGTGATGTGGATTGTGTTCTGGCGAGGATTCGTTTCGACACGGATTCCGTGAATGTTCTGCGTCATACATCGCCCCGTACTTAGCAGAATCTCAAACTTGTATTCCTTTCAAATGGTTAGACAGTTATTAAAAATAAATATAAACAGAACTTAAATAATTAATTTCATATTCATATTCATATTAATTTATTATTCACCCAGGAATTAGGTACAATAAGGTCTTATAAATATATATATATCCGCCAAATCCTACCTTTACAGGCATGTGGATATAAAGAAGTTGATAAATTATATTTAATGTCACATTTAAATAATTAATAAGTCAAAAGCAATGTAAAAAAAGAATAGTAAAAAAATAAGGTTCACATGTCAAAAAGATAAAAAAAAAAACTTATTATCTATAGTCAAAAAATTCGTGTATTCAGACAATGCATTTCCGCAACTTTTGATATTCAATACAAAAAAAAACGAATATTAAAAATAGCTAAACAAGAAGCCACATATAGATAATCTATGCAAAATTTAGTCTTGTTTTTTTTTTATATACTAAACTGGCTTCAGTAAATGGTGACATTCTTCTGATCGCATATCATGGTCTGATTGCTTCAACTATCAGGTACGGTGTCATACTTTGGGGCAACTCTGCAGATCTGGACGAAATCTTTAAATATCAATAAAGCCGGTCCATGTCCCTTTAGATTTGCTGATCGTGCAAGCCTTTTTTCAACAAATACAAAATTCTATCTTCCCTCGCTGTGTACTTTTAAAACAGCTGTTTGTGATACAATCGAGACCTATTTTGTCAACTGTCTGATGTAAATCATCAAAATATATCAATATAAAATATGTGTCCGAAATTGTAAAACCATATTAATAAGCAGAAGCGTCTTCTATATGGCTCAATACAGTTTATAAACTACCGCATTCATTTCGAAAATTGTCAACTTCTATGTTTCAGAGGAAGTTGAAACGACATTAGCTGATAAACTTTATTATTACATAAAATAATTCATGATCGATAATAGTTTTGACAAATAATAATAATTGAAAACCTTTAAATTACTGAATCCTTTTGACATGGAACTATTATTATTATACATCTCTCTCTAACTTTATTATCATCTCTTCTAACTTTATTATCATCTTTCATTTTTCTCTATGCACAAAACTAATTCTCTTACGACCAACAGGTTTGATTTGAAGTTAACAATTTGCTGCTAGGAAAGGAAACGAAACGTGTAACGAAATTTTGCGGGATCATCATCTTCCTGCCCTTATCCCACACTAAGTGGGGTCGGCACAACATGTATTTTTCTTCCATTTCTCTCTGTCAGACGTCATCTCAGTACTCACTCCTTTCTTACGCATATCATCTTTCACACAATCCATCCATCTTTTCTTTGGCCTACCTCGTGTTTTATATCCTTCCACATCCATATTTATGCGGGATACATCTATATATATAAAAGAAAGTCGTGTTAGTTACTTCACTTATAACTCAAGAACGGCTGAACCGATTTAGCTGAAAATTGGCAGGGAGGTAGTTTAGAGCCAGGAGAAGGACATAGGATACTTTTTATCCCGTTCGACATCATTCCCGTGTGACTTGACATGTAACGTCAGTCACTATAAAACGTGGTATAACAAAAAAGAATCAGACTTGGAATAACAAAATTGACGTATAATGACAGCTATGTAATGACGTATGGATGACTATTTGATATTTGTAAGAAATCTATATATATAAAAGAAAGTCGTGTTTGTTACAACACTTATAACTCGAGAACGGCTGGACCGATTGCCATGGTTTTTGATTTGTTGGATTTGTTTCCGTCCCGAATAGCAGAATAACTATTAAAACATTGGAAAATTAACGAAAAAAATAAAATCAATTTATCCCCGTATTCTCCACGGGAACGGGAACTATGCGGGTGAAACCGCGGGGCGCAGCTAGTCCTTAAATATTTGTGGATGCCATCATTTTTAAGACAATAAGAAACGTTTGGACACGTCAAAATTTACACGCACATGTAATCATATTCGTATTTTTATGTTAGTTGTGTGGTGTTAGTTTCTGTTGTGTTGTCCTTAATTATAGGCTCTAAATCAACTTGCGTTTCTCCCTCTTTGCACGAGGTATTTTTTTTTGTACAAGTTTCTTCATCTGGTATCGGCTCAAATAATTCTTGCGAAACGACACTGGCAAATCGTGGATACACCACGGAGGCCATAAATAAAAGAAGAAGAAGCATTTTAACATGTCACAGGAACTCCTTACATGTAAACTAAACACACCTTTAGATATCAAGTATCGTTGGAGCGCGTCAAAATTTACACGCACAAGTAAACATACCCGTGCTCACATAGCGTGTCATAGGATCTACTTAGCACATTACACGCACACATAGACATGTCAAATTACTGTCAGTTTTCATGATTAAGCTAGTTTTATTTCTTAAGAGATTACGCTCTTTCCAACCCTGTAGTTTGGTCTCTACTTGTCTGTACCATTTTAAACCTGCTCATAGAAACGAGTTTTTCCTTAAACTGCATCTAAAATATCTTACTCAGTACCTTTGTCTATTATAAATCAATTTTATTGATTCACACGGTGAATAAGGAAACTATTGAGTTAATTACTAAGAATTATCTTCATACGTGATAGAACATCCGTACCAGCCTCTAATGTTCCCACTGCAGGGACACCGGCCTACTCTCGATAATTGAGAGTGAATGGGCTCTGATCTACCACGGGAGCCCAATCCGGATTGGTAGATGTCACATGTCACCGAATTTTTGGTTCTTAGACATGCCGGTTTCCTCACGATGTTTTCCGTCACCGTTTTGAGAACGTAGTATTGCGCACATAAATTTTTCAAGTGAAAAAACTCATTGGTGCACGTGTGGGTTTGAACCAGCGACCTTCATATTGAAAGTCGTCGTCTGTGCCCCTTGGCCACCACGCTAGAACATCTTAAACACTAATTAGGAATGTAGTTAGCCCCGATGCTTTCAGCATTATGCCCAACCTTTATCATTTTATATCTGTGCAGTGTTAAATAAATTATAAACCAGGACTCTCAATTCGAATGCTACTATACCATCAACAATGCTAACTGATCTGTCAGTTGTGTTGCTGATATGCAGGCAAATGAACATGTATTGCTAGCAATTCTTACTACAACATAACATGAGAAACAGCAATAGGTTTCCATTGTCGCATGCAAGGCGTTTCCATAAGATTAATCATACATACGAGTAGATTCACTCCCGATGGTCTAGGCGGATCCTTAAAAGCTGCCTATTGCATTTTCCATTAGTACATTGTGTGAGTTACTTTCCCATTTATAATAAGCTGGTACAAAACTTCTACAGACGAACGTTGTACAAAACTTCTACAGACCAACTTGACACAAAACTTCTACAGATCAATTTGACACAAAACTTCTACAGACCAACTTGACACAAAACTTCTACAGACCAACTTCGTACGAAACTTCTACAGACCAACTTCGTACAAAACTTACAGACCAATGACCAGTGCGCAATACCACGTTCTCAAAACGGCGAAGGAAAACATGAAACCGACATGTCTTAGAACCGAAAATTCGAAGCCATATGACATCCACCAATCCGGATTGGGCTCCCGTGTGATCAAAGCCCATTCACTCTCAATTATCGAGAGTAGGTGTCCCTGCAGTGGGAACATTAGAGGGTGGTACGGTAGTCGGGTAAAAATAAGTCCACGGCAAAAAGCCGTGTCGCATTCTGTTTGTTATTCGTGACTAAGCGAGCATGATAATATTTTTCTAAGGTTTTTTATATGTCAGGCAAAAGATAGAATGTACGCGGTCACGCAAGGTCGGAATGCGCGTTATCACTTACCTATTACTAGCCGCGCCCCGTGGTGTTTCTCGCAGTGTTCCGTAATCAAAAGTAGTTTATGTTAATCCAGGATATGAGCTATCCTGGTACCAATTTTCATCCAAATCCGTTGAGCCGTTTGAGCGTGAAGGTGGAACAAAAACACACACGTACTTACAAATTTTCAGCTTCATAATAAAAGTAAGACGTATCACGGAATTATTTCTAATCTATTAAAATGCATTTCCTTTTCAAGCACAGACAATGTGTGGGTTGTCATATGTGTAGAAAAGTAAATAATTACTGCTGACGTAATCACCTTCTAGATCCCCCCACCCCCCATGTCGTCAAAAATAAGCAAAGCAAAGACCTCCCCGCCCCCCTATAGTGCTTACGTAATACTCGAACGGCCCCTTAAGCAGCTTAAGTTACTCCTTATAACATCAGATATCTGCCAGTGAAAATCCCGTCAAAATCGGTCCAGCCGTTTCAGAGATTAGACGGACAGACAGACAAAAAAAAGTTTTTTTTTAACCTTAACACTCATACCTTTGCACTAGGATTCCCTGTGTCGCAGATGGCATGGACAAACACAGAAACATGATATCGATTTTTAAAACATTAACTTGTTTTCATAAGCTCATAAATTCATTCGAAGCGTCTGCCAAGGTCGCGGCTTCACCTGTGCAAACACGATCAATTTTATAATCTGTGCTCCAACGTTCATGTTGACAGATGGCATGACGTAAGCTCTCAACAGATAATAAAGTTTGCCATCCTTTATGATGATAGCTTACATTTCGATTTTGATTCGCTCTTGAATGGCTCGTACCGCTTGCTTAGCTGTTAACAGATCATATAAGTTAAACATTCTTTTTAATTGACAATAATTGTAAGGTCGGCAATGTACTGCATAAATCTGCAAAATATTAAGGCAGAGCTGGTTTTCAGCGTACCCCTTGATCGAACTCTGTTATTCAAAAAATCTAGGGGCGTAGCGCGGTTCGCCCATGAAAAAAAAAACTGTTTACACACTCATACGTCTGCACTGGGACTCCCTGTGTCGCAGATGGCATGGACAAACACAAACAAGAAAAACACCCAAGACCCGAGAATAAACTTCATGCTTACCGCACAAAGTGTGCCCCGGCCGGGAATCGAACCCTCGCTTCGAAGGCAGGGCTTCTACCAGCTAAGCCGCGGAGTGAAATTTTTCAATTTTTTCACCAAACACTTGCGTTTCGCGTGTATGATTCAATACGGCATATGCGTTGTTTGTTTACAAACCGTGTAATTCAGGCGTGTTTAATAAACATATTTTGTACTATACGCGAGAAATGTCGCGTCATTATGATGTAATTGATTCTATCATCGGGATTCTGTCGACGGGCGCAACGGGACTTGCCTCTTTAGTTATTTGTTTAATACTAGCGACCCGCCCCGACGCACGGTTAGTAGAGCATCAGTGTCGTATCAGAAACTACCCGTGCGAAGCCATGGCGACTTGCTAGTGTATTATACATATAAACCTTCCTCTTGAATCACTATATCTATTAAAAAAAACCGCATCGAAATCCGTTGCGTAGTTTTAAAGATTTAAGCATACATAGGGATATAGGGACAGAGAAAGCGACTTTGTTTTATACTATGTAGTGATAGTGATGAAGGGCTCCCAACACTGGATACACTGAACATACAACTTAAAATCAAAGGGTATAAATAGTGGTCCCGCAATTATCGGGTGTCACAGCATGTTACAGACAACTAGATAACATTTAAAAATAGTTGAAAATGTATAAAAAATAGGTTACTACGAGAAAAACAAAACATTTGGACAAACATGCAATGAGAACGAGAATAATCATTTAGGGGAGGAAATAAGTGTTGCTTTGTTAAAGGCGGAGGTTATCACTTAACGAAGTCAAACTCAAATTACAAATACAGTCTTACTAATCCGGCACTTCAGTAGTCCAATACATCCAATAACTCAGCACCCTACGCTCCTCCTGTCCTCACCCCTCCCTAATTTCGTTAGATATTATTCGAGAAAGTTTCTTGTCAAGTTTTTTTTTTATGTTAAAGTGTGAAATCTTTACTGAGTCGCATTCATCCTGCTGCGTCCATCACCCGAGACGGACGCAGCAGGACGAATGCGTTTGGCATGCTTTCCACCAGACTTGTAATCCGATGGTGAGGAACATTCTCCCATTCCTCTATCAGTGCTTCTTACAGTTCACGAAGCGTGATTGTAGGGAAATTGGGAGGGAAGCGAGCAGTGTGAAATTTTCGAGAGTATATTTATATTTATTAATACGATAAATATATATTTCCAATGCATTGCGTTATCGGTTATCGGTTCTATAGATAAATTCTTATCAATGTTCTATTTGAATTCTTTTATTGTGAGTTATATCCAGATAATTTTGATTTGATAAGTTTGAATTCGTGTTTGTTGTTGGAGATTCTAAAGGTAGGGTTTGTGTTGAAATACGTGTTGTAAATCCTTCCAAAAACAGATCTAAAACAATATATAGGTTCACAAAGTGGACTGGATCGCTACCCACAAAATCTTCCGGATTCGGTAATCACCTCTTGGTTTATGGGGCAAAGGGACCTTCACATTGAAAGCCACCCCTGCCACGCTCTCCAGTAGCGTAGTGGAAGGGGTAGTACTTACACAATTCCAGGGAATGCTGCTCTGCACTGTGGCGTGCAGGGTACGCGGAGTCGGGGAGGGGCTCTTTACACCCTTCCCCGGGAACGGGCCTCCTGGCAACGTGCGAGAGGGTCACTGGTGAAGTTCCTTTTGGAGAGCCCAGAGCCCCTCGAATGCACTTACACTATAATGTTCATTCGGTAAACGTAATTAAATAATAAATAAACGTTTACACACTCATACCTCTGCACTAGGATTCCCCGTGTCGCGGATAACATGGACAAACACAGCAACACAAGACAAACACCCAAGACCCGAGAACAAATTATAATATATACCACACAAAGTGTGCCCCGGTCGGGAAACGAACCGGGGACCCCTCGCTTCGAAGGGCTTACTTACAATTTAAAAACAATTATCTGACAACAATACGGATGACGATAAAATTCAATTAATTAACTTATGATACAATACCTTTCAATGTGATTTTCTATGCCTGTCCTAACGAATAACACCCCTCTTCTTCGTCGGGGAAAACGACTGTATTATGAATTACTAGCGACCCGCCCCGGCTTCGCACGGTTAGTAAAGCATCAGTGTCGTATTAGAAACTACCCGTGCGAAGCCGGGGTGACTTGCTAGTGTATTATACATATAAACCTTCCTCTTGAATCACTCTATCTTTTAAAAAAAGCCGCATCAAAATTCGTTGCGTAGTTTTAAAGATTTAAGCATACATAGGGATATAGGGACAGAGAAAGCGACTTTGTTTTATACTATGTAGTGATGACGCATCTGTGTGCATGTAATGTGCATAAGCAGCTTCTGTGACACGATATATGTTTACTTGTGTGTGTAAAATTTGAAGTGTCCAAACGGTACTTGAGATCTAAAGGGATTGTGTCTTTACCAACTCGAAGTGTAGAAAGGGACCTCAATCGCAAGTGTTCGCGGGTGATGTGTGACGTCAGGTTGCAAGTGCACAATGGTACTCCAAGTGTGAGAATATGAGTGGGAGACCAGATAAGGGCTACCAAACCCTGCCGAGGCTCAGGCGGAAGGAGACATGGAGGAAGAAAGGGGTGAGTGCAATGTTTATGGTATATAGCTGCTGTGAAGAGCGTGGTGGCCCAGGGGCATAGACGCAGAGTTTCAATCTGAAGGTCGCTGGTTCAAACACACACGTGCACCAATGAGTTTTTTCACTTGAAAAATTTATGTGCGCAATACCACGTTCTCGGCGTGACGGAAAACATCGTGAGGAAACCGGTATGTCTTAGAACCATACATTCGAAGACATGTGGCATCTACTAACCCGGATTGGGCTCCCGTGGTAGATCAAAAGCCCATTCTCTCTCAATTATCGAGAGTAAGCCGGTATCCCTGCAGTGGGAACATTAGAGGCTGGTACGGAGCTGCGGTTTTTTCCGGGATAAAAAGATAGCCTACGTGCTATTCCAGACTATAATCTATCTCTGTGCCAAATTTCATCCAGGTCCGTTCAGCCGTTCTGGTGTGATTGAGTAACAAACATCCATCCGTACTTAAAAACTTTTGCGTATATAATATTATAGTAGGAAGGATGTTGGAAATAGCGAAGTCCCGTGAGCTGTGCCTAGTTATATGCAGGTCAGTCGCAAGCCTGTAGGCGACCTGTTATGATTTTTCTCGTTATAAAAACCCTTAATAAATACTTAATAGTAATAAATTATAAAAAAAATTATTAATTAGTACTAAAAACAGTCAAAATTAATTAACTTTGCGCCTCTCAATTGCTGAGACAGATTTTGACCAAGCTTGATTATGCATGAGATATTGTTTACATGTATTAAGCGGTTGTTTTTATGTTTTTCTTATACACATGTATTATTATACATATACATATCCACGAAAAATTATCTAAATGATGGTGAAAATCCGTTGCGTGGTATAAGACAAAGCTATTATAATAGATATCTAAAAAAATATTTATAAATTGTAATAGGTCGCAATTATCGTTTGTAATTACAAAGGCTTTTTAAAATTTGGATCACTGCAGAAACAATAGATTACACAGAATAAATTTTTAATTACTAACTGTGAATATTCATAATAATAATCAATAATTGACATTGACATATTTCACACAGCGCCATCTAGCCCCAAACTTGGAATATGGGAACTAGATAACTGATAGAATACAAAAAGTACTTTTTTTTCTAAATCACACAAATAACACCCAGACAGAACAAATATTTGTGTATGTATATAACATACCTGCATTATCAAATTAACTGTTAATTTCATATCTGCTCCTAAAAGGATTAATCGGTATAACATGGATCCTAATTGCATGCCACAGACTATACAATAGCATGTCTCGTGAGCCGGTTTACTGACCTTTGGCCCGTCACGAGTTGGGTGCGGTAGCATTGACACCGATCGGTTTTTTTATGTGATCTACTTGACAGAACCCTCTGACGACCCCGTTTAATGTCTGTCCTCAGCTTTGCCTTCTGCGCTGTTTTTGCGGGGTCCAGTTGCTCGCGTCCGTAGGTGTGTACCCTTTGATTCCCTACACGTACCCCCGGGGTGGTGTTAAAGGAGCAACCAAAAGTAGCAGTAGAACTTGTGCCAAACAATAGTGCTCGCATTATTGTGTTCCGGTGGAAGGGTGTGGGTGCCGGTGAAATCACATGCGCATGAGACGTATCATCCCCGTCTCGGGTGATGGACGCAGCAGGATGAATGCGACTCAGTCTAAGACCCAAATCTTATACTGAGTCGCATTACTGTTGTCATGGGCGGGGGTCGCCACTTACCACCAGGTGGGCCCTCAGCTCGTTCCGTCACATTTTCATTCCTTCCCAAATGAGTTCCTATTTGCATTTCAGTTATTTGCTTTGCTAGTTAAACCGTTTGAGCGAGTTGATTAACAAGCATACACACACATATATACAAACATTTGCCGTTATTTATATTTTATTGTTAACTAGAAACCCGCCTCGACTTCGCACGGTTAGTAGAGCATCAGTGTCGTATCAGAAACTACCCGTGCGAAGCCGGAGTGAGTTGCTAGTACTACAAATAAACCTTCCTCTTGAATCACTCTATCTATTGCTGAAAACTGCATTAAAATACGTTGCGTAGTTTAAAAGATCTGAAGGTACAAACAGCGGGAGCGACTTTGTTCTATACTATGTAAGGATTTAGTTTGACACGCCTTTGACCATGAAATGTAATGATAAAAGAATGACTTAGACGTGGTCTTGGCATTCCGATAATGAGGACATCAACAACAACGTTAACACACTCTTACCTCTGCACTAGATTCCCTGTGTCGCAGATGGCATGGACAAACACACTTTTTTTTACTTGGATGACATATTTTACTTTCAATAGTTAGGTAGTTCAATCAAAATAACTAGAAAAAATATTTCATCCGAAATACAGCCTTGGATGTATCATTTGTAAAATGATAGGACATACCCCCCAAAGGCCATGAAGTAAGGGCCGGACACAAGACGCGAAAACAAACTTAATGCTCTCGCACAAAGTGAGGCCCGGCCAGGAATCTAACCCGAGACCACTCGCTTCGAAGCAACCATCAACTAAGCTACGCAGCCGTGAAACCCACGCACAGAACAAACATTATGTTTTTCAAACAAATTATTGACCTGCAGTGGCGGTCTTAGGGGGTGGCAAGCAGGGCAAACGCCCGAGGCCTCGCTTTTGTAGGGCCTCGCACCCTCGCAGAACAAACCGTTTTTTTGTTTTTATGTACTGCAGCTGTCTTTAAGAGGATGCTGACTGATTAGCAGTAGCCCTGTATACTTCCAACTCACCCAAATTCTTCATACGCCAAGTGCATCACAAAGATCTATCGCCAAGAGCCTCGCACTATCTAAGGCCGCCCATGTTGACCTGTGTGGGAATCGAACCCGTGATCACAGAAGGCCTGCCAACTGAGCTGTGAGTGTGAGTGTGAGTGTACAAAGTATAACACTTATCACATCCACCTCCCGTCAAAGGAGGAAGACAAAATGTTGAATTAATTTTTGAATTAAGTTCCTATACATGGCTATTTATAAACTGTGACTCAGCATGACATACCATCTGTGTCATAGGTTTTATGTAAACAGTTTGCTTAGATCGGCTCTCGTGAGCGATTGTAGAGGTTGAGGACTATAGAAGTGATATAATTTGAATACAGGAAAGCAATTTAGTTTAATCTTTGTCATGTCTGTAATAGTGTACAGTATAGTACCCACAGTGAAACTGGGTCAGCCTGCGTACTCTTTCGGAAATTGTGATTGCAATATTTTCATGTTATGTGACTAAGGAGCTTCTGTGACACGTTACAGTACTCGGTGTAGTACTGCCACCAACCCTGGGGGTCCGCCAAGGAGTGGTGCACTCTCTGTTCCGGTGGAAGTGTTACATCCCCGTCTCCGGTGACGGACGCAACGCGATGCGACTCGGGTCTTATTGCTGTTGTTATTGCCGGAGGTAACCTCTTAATATCACGTGGGCCTTCAGCCAGACCGTCCATTTTGTCGCATATGAAAATGCGCGCGAACATTTACTTGCGTGTGTAAATTTTGATTTACCCGATCGATACTTGTGAATTATTTTATCGTAAGTGTTTATTTCATTCTCGCTTGTTGAGAGTAGCCTGAACACTCACGGTAATTGCGGAAAGTGTGAAACATAAAGTGCTCAATTAACTAATAAAACTGAATAATGGAAGTGTGACCTAATGTTGGATTACTATAATATCCTGTGTGATTAACTTGAGACTTTCAAAATGGTGAGGATTATGTGATTTTTAAGTTACTAACGCTTTTTACATGCTTTAACTAAGTAATACTTAGCATTTAGATATACTTCAAGCAAGTGATTCATTTATTAATTGACTGATTTGAAAAATCGAGCAAGTAAGGGTTTCTTGCTCGTTCTCCCTATGGAAGATCGGATAACGTTTAAACAAGCGCTAATCAATGATGATACGAAATAGCAGCTAGAAGGGTATATAGCAGCTACAAGCGCTAAAAGGAACATCTATATCGGTCTACAACGGGCGAAGAAAAAAGTTTCTTCCCCCTGTTCTAGACCGATATAGATTTCTCAATTTCGTTTACTTGAAAGTCAGATATGTTCCAGTAATTAAAAATAAAAATACTTCTGTATTGGTAAACTCTGGAAGACGGTTGAAAGTCGAAAAAACAACTTTAATTCCATATTTTTCGATAAATTCGGATATGTGCGAATGGAGGTATTTAATTATAATAGCTTTTTTCATTAATGCGTTTAAATTATTCATTTGAAAATCAGTTCTTCAAGAAATTCATAAAGGGAGCAAAAAAATTGCAGTCGGGTTTTTCGAGATTTTTTAATCGGTCAAGCCAATTAACGAATCATTAAAAATTATTAAAATCCTGCTCATACATGTGTAGATCAACAGTATCTATAGATATATAGGTCATACCAGATATACAATATTCTATTTTATTACCATTAAATGTTTTCTTTTTAATACTGCCCCGGTGAGTGAAGAATCTGTGACCCATTCGGCCAGTTTCTTCGATCACTACGCACCGTCCTCTTGTCAGAAAGGGACGGTATCAAGATCACTCTCATTGAAATGCAACGTCCGTAGCTATTAGCCTGATTAGTGAACCAATTAGATGTTAAACGCGATTCGTTTGTACGTTTTGCTGTAATTTACTTGTCTAAGGCCCCGATGCCGGTGATAGCTTTATTGGTCGCACAGTTCAGCTCCTGATCCGGAGATTAAAATCATTTTAAAAATATTCTGGTTTAGAAGGCGTACTACACTCTGTGATTATGTTAATGTTAAAACGCCATAGCCTGTTGTCGGTCTGCTCTACGATACGCAAAATAACTTGTAATGTCATTTCAATATTGAATAATGGAAGAAGGAAATAAAGATTTTTGACTTTGACAAGATGTATACGTAGACATAATCAACATTTTATTGTTGGTGAACAGGATCATGGTCGCGAAAAGGAAGTAATCCTTCCAATAGGGGTTTCTGTTGTTCCCTGGGAGGGTCGGGTAGGGTTTGAAAAAGTGCTAAACTTAGTAATAAGAACGCATGATCTTATATATACATATTTATTATAAAAAAGTGACGTTTTAATTTAAAACGAGGCAGTTATGTCTTAATTTTTAACTGTAATATTTGTAGGCACAGGAATTGAAAGATCATCACAGGCTGTCAGTTTTTAAGATTTATTTTTGAATCCTTATAATCTGAAAAGTACATGACCAAGAAATTTTTCATATTTTTCTAATAACTGTCACGAATTGGCTTTTTGCCCGTTTCCGAGTTGACGTGGAATTCTGGAACACCCGGTGTATATTTTGTCCCACCATCAAATTAATCATGTATTCACCTCAGATTCGGTCGCCGACCTTAGACCACAGACAGATTTAACAATAGCGTTGGAAGAATGATGCTGTGTATTAAAAATCTTTGTTCGGTTGAGTGAACCTAAGTGTTTTTATATCAAGCAGTTTTTTACTATAGAAAACAATTGTGAACAAATGTTTTAACTAATCTTATTTGTTAAGTTTGCGTCTGTTTCAACCCTAACCGGCTAACCCGAGGGGAAGAAACAGACAAGAACCCCTTGAAGACAGTATTACATATTAGAATATTACATGTCATCGGTGGTACCTACACAGTTATATTGGGTGTGTGAATATGACTCCGCCCTTTCTCAACAGATGTCGTTTTTAGTATTGTTTACGTGTACTAATAAATGACCATACTTGTATTCGATAGTACTGAATGTCAGCTATCTAACGCATTTTATGATATTTGGTTGAAGTGTAAGCAACAATTATTTTCACCTTTTCGAAAATGTCGGTTTTTATTCCAAATAAACGTCATTTGCGGGAAGTGTTATTACATTATTTTATTGCGAAGAAAACTGCAGCGGAAACTTATCGTTTGCTTGTGGAGATTTATGGTGAGCATGCTCCGTCTAATACAACTTGCAAGGAATGGTTTCGACGATTTCAAAATAACGATTTTAGTACTGAGGATAAAGAACATGGAAAACCACCAAAAAAATTTGAAGATGCTGAATTGGAAGCATTATTGGCGGAAGATTCTTGCCAAACTCAATCAGAATTAGCTGCAGCATTAAATGTTGATCGTTCAACTGTTGCAAAGCGTTTACAAATGATGGGAATGATTCAAAAAGCCGGTGACTGGGTTCCACATGATTTAAAAGAAAGAGACATGGAACGTCGGAAAACCATTTGTGAAATGCTGCTTCAAAGACAGCAAAGAAAAGGATTTTTGCATCGGATAGTCACAGGAGACGAAAAATGGATACACTACGAAAATCCTAAACGCAAAAAAGCTTGGGTGAAACCAGGCGAACCAGGCCCATCACAGCCAAAAATAAATATTCACTGTGCCAAGGTCATGCTCTGTATTTGGTGGGATCAGAAAGGTATTGTATATTATGAGTTGCTCAAACCCTCTGAAACTATTAATGGAGAAGTTTACCGACGACAACTAATGCGTTTGAAGCGAGCCATAGAAGAAAAAAGACCAGAATGGGTGAATAGACATAACAAATTAGTTCTTCAGCATGACAATGCCAAACCGCATACCGCAGAAGTCGTAAAAAGATATTTAGAGGGACAGGACTGGGAAGTGTTACCCCACCCGCCATATTCACCAGACATAGCTCCTTCGGATTACCACCTATTCCGGACGATGCAGACAGACCTTACTGGAGAAAAGTTTACTTCATGTGAAAGTATCAAAATTTGGATTGACAACTGGATAAGCTCAAAAGACCAGGACTTCTTCCAGCAAGGAATACGAAAACTACCTGAACGATGGGCGAAGGTTGTAGCTGCAGATGGAGCATACTTTCAATAATTTTTTTTTTAATTTTGTAAGCGAACAAATGTGTTTTATTTTGACAAAAGGGGGCGGAGTCATATTCACACACCTATTACAACACAAACAAGATAGTGTGCCCCGGCCGGTGATCGAACACGGGACTCCTCGCTTCGAAGGGCTACTACATAATAAGCTATACATCCATCTAAAAAGAGATTAATTGAGATTAGTGGTTTAGAAGTTAGCGGGGAAACAGACTGATGAAAACAGCAAGTATGTTTTATACTATTTAGATAAGCTAATTGCGCCCCGCGGTGTTACCCGCGTTTACTATTTCGGGAAAAGTAGCCTTTAATCCATGGTAGGAGCTACCTTTATAACAAATTTCATCCAAATCTGCCTTTGATCTGCAATAAAGCCTTTTAGGCGTGAAGAGGAAGTTCGCGGATGTGTGTCAAAACGTTCCCGTGTTCCCGCCACTAAGCGGCAGAGGAGGACACCGTGGGGTTTAATTGGGTCTAGTCCCACATAACCGCTCTGTCTCCCCGCGGCAGGGCGGTATGCGTGTGCATTTCCGCAGAAAAAAAAAGAAGGCGTGAAGAGGAAACAAATATACATGACGATAAACTATCGCATATAATAATATGACATTTTAGTATGATATCATCTGCCTATTTTGACCACTGAACAATTTGTGTTGTACCTTGTTAGTCTGCCAATCAATTAGGACATCCTCTGTATGTACAATATATTTTCTACAAAACAATTACTCATATCGTATTTATCTGTATTGCAGCCTTCGATTCGTTGGAGCGCTTCCAAATTATGTTTACGAATTGTCTTGTTATGAATTTGCAATTCACATCATAGTCTAATAGTTTACTTACGAACGAACGAGCGCGGCCTCATAGAGAGATTACGTAATAAGATTAACCTTAACGGCGAGATTACAGCCGTTCATGGACTACAGCGATACCACTCAGGTGCTTCACTACCCAAGACCAGAGGACAAAATACATGCTCACCCCATAGTAAAGTAATTTTAAAATCGATTGGTAGTTCCAGAGGTTAGCGCGTTTAACTCTTCAGCTTTATTATATAAGTATAGATAAATATTTACCTACGAGATCACGTGTTTTACTAGTTAGTTTAGTGCTTGTTTAAAGCCTACCCTACCCCCCATAAAAATAATAAATGGAAGGGTTATTCTCTATCCGACTCTTCACGAAGTCTTTGAAAGTATATTTACTATAATGAACATTATTGTATTCTTTTTGGTGTGAGTTTGTGGCTAACTCTGGTGTCTGAATTTTCAGCCTGAAGGCCTCAAGCATGGCCTATCAAAGTCATAGTCAAAATACATTGTTTCCATTGAATTCTTAAAAAAATACTTAGAAAAGTCTCTTTTTAAAAGAAATATGTACCTACAAAAACCTACCTACCTATTGAAATATTTTTCTTTTTGTAAGTATGTCTAAGTTCTGTTTTTTGTGTATTCAAATAAATATCTTTTCTTTCTTTCTTTTTTTCTACAAGATCATGCTTTCTTGATTCTAAGTTTAGCACTTGTTCAACCCTATCCGACCCTCCATGGGAGAACAAGCAAGAAACCCCTATCGACTAGAATAGCCGGCCCGATATTTTAACGTGCCCGACACGGAAGTGCTCAGTTTAATGCCACTAAATGGTCACCCATTCAAGTGCTGACCTTCCGGAAAGATGCACAGTGAGTTCTTACTCGTACTAAACGGATTTACAAATGGCGCTTCATCCGAGTCGGGGTCAACAACTACTGCTATTTTCGTATCATCACATCTCGTTCGGTCTATGACACCCCTAAAAATAAAGTGAGTCTTGAATAGGTACTTATGATTTGACATTATTTTTGGCGATTCCCCCAACTGCAGGTAGATATTTCAGTTCGCTCGCGTTCTTTGGCTAGTGTGTTTGTTTGTTGTGCGTTCGTTATGTTGTGAAATGTGCGTTATAAGTGGTATAAATATACGAAGCTGTGTTGGTAGATCGCGAAAGCCTGAACCTCTAGTTTTCTAGGCCCTCTGCAAATGCAATATAGGAAAACTGATGAATTTCAATATTGACAGTCCACCTGTTTAGAGGTTACTACCGCCCATAACAGGAAAACAACTCCGGTCCTCCTCTACCGAAGCATGATCAGACCCAAGTCGCATAGCGTTGCACCCGTTACTGACGATGTAATGTCTTATGAGCGTGTATTTTTTTTTATTCTATATAAATCTAGCTTCACTTTTTCCGTGCATGAAGTGGATTGGTTAAGGGGGGTTTGGGGCTGTGAACCCTCAAAAACCCTACTCTGCCTACTGGCCTTGGTGAAAGCACAAAAAACTCGGACAATTTTATTTGGGTAGCCGGTCCTGGTAGAGTTATTTACAGCTGAAACGGCTGATAAATTAATTGAAGGCTCGATTTTATTGAATCTAGAATCGATTGTATCAGTAGTTTTATTGTCATTTATCGTTCAGTTATAAATAACAATAATGATTACTAATCCAATGCGATTCTAGACTGTTCAAATTCAAATTCAAATCATTTATTCGCGAAACATAGGTTACAATGATGACAGTTTAGAATATAAATTAAGGCACAACCATGTTTCTAATTAACAGCATGTTTAAATTGGGAAACCGTAAGACTAATCAGCAATTATGTCCAATTGTTTGGTTTAATTACGCCTTGTTTTTGATGTTTATTAGAAAATTGAGTAATTATCTCAGGCGTCATATCACTCTGTACGTGGTGAAAAGTTTAAATTGTTGAACTATTTAAGTGGTTCAAAGTTATTGTGCAAATTTACCCCATAGATCGAAGCCAACGTATAGACGCGAGTTTTGCAAAGTGATTTAGTTGAAATGCGAGTGTTGTAATGAACATATGATGGATTCGATTAAAGTTGTCGGGGATTTTGTTAAAGAGAGATCGCCCTTTTCCGTGAGTACTTGTATAAGATAATTGACTGATAAAAAAAACGAAAAAGCCGACTTCTATACTATTCGTCCCTTATATCTCGCTACAAGGATGGACCCCACACCTTTTTAAAAAAAGATACATTTCAATCGGTCAAAGAAAAAGTGACAACATCGCAAAATTTACTTGATGACATGTTTCCTGTTATTTTGATTTAACTGCCAAATAATGAAATTTATATGGGACCAGTCGGAAAGTGTTGAAATAATAAAAAGAAAGTATTTTCCCAATCCGGTTGATAAATGATGAAGTTCTGAGGTAATATACACTGAATATCCTCCTTTGGAAGTCGGTTGAAAAGGTGTATGTTTATGTAACAAAATTTGCATGTAAACAAATATTAATTTAAGTGCCAGCCTCTAATATTCCCTCTGCAGGGACACAGATACTCTCGATAATCGAGTGAATGGGCTCTGATCTACCACGGGAGCTCAATCAGGATTGGTAGATGTCACATGTCGTCGAAGACATGTTCTAAGACATGCCGGTTTCCACACGATGTTTTCCTTCACCGTTTCGAGAACGTGTTATTGCGCACATCAATTTTATTGTGCACGTATTTGAAGCAGAGACCTTCAGATTGAAAGTCGGCGCCTGTGCCCCTTGGTCACCACGCTCTCGTATTTTAATGCATATGCTATTTTAAGTGATGACATTATAATGGACAGAAGACTTGTAAACCTGCATTTTGTCGAAGGTCGAAACCGTGACGAATTTACGTAGGACGAAATGACTCGATCCAACACAAAGCACACAACAACTGAAATAGGCGTTTCGTAAGCCTTTAATGTCATCAAAGGTCTTATTAACTGTCCTCACAGTTCAGTTGGTAGTAGCTCTGCCTTCTGCGCTGTAGGTCGCGGGTTCAATATTCGTGGACATTTCACACAGCGCTACCCAGCCTCAAACTAAGGATAGCTTGTAATGTGCGGACCAGATCATCAGTATTTGTTATGTTATCATATATAACTTACTAACAGCCAGACAGATCAACCATCAATGAATGTTACTCAAAAGGAATCGAACCCGCAATCTTGCTTTCTCCAACTGTTGTAACTCATTCTGTAACTAATCATTGCGGTAAGACCGCCCATTGGAACCTCTTTTATTTTGTTTTGTTAATTTTATTGTTATTATGTTTTGACGAAACGACGGGACGAGGTGGGCCCACCTGGTGGTAAGTGGCGACCCACGCCCATGACAACAGTATAAGATTTACACTGAGTCGCATTCATCCTGCTGCGTCCATCACCCTAGATGGGGATGATACGTCTCATGCGCATGTGATTTCACCGGCACCCACACCCTTCCGCCGGAACATAGTAATAGGAGCACTAATGCTTGGCGGTAGACCAGGTGTGGAGGCAGTACCGGGCAAACTGCAGAAGCTCTACTGCTACTTCTACCGTTTCATTCATTCATTCCTGGATGTCTGGATATTTCTAATTCTACTGCCAGAATGCATTTAAACTGTGGATTTATAATCAGTCCGTGTTGTATTGCGTCGGTAACTCGTTCGGTGACGTGAGAGCATTAAATCAATTGCATCGTCCGCCCAAATAGGATACAATGACACAATGGCACGGACAATGGTGCCAATGGTGGGTTATTTGAGACACCGTTATTGGTACCGATTTAGGTGCCTGATTGGGGGGGGTGAAGCCCTCGCGGCGATGTTTGAGTTAAGCAACTGCGCCCGGTCAGTACCGTACCGTACCAACCGCTAATGTTCGCACTGCAGGGACACCGGCCTAATTTCAAGTGAAAAAAGTCATTGGTGCATTGGGTTTGAACCAGTAACCTTCAGATTGAAGGCGTTTATGCCACTGGGCCACCAGGCTCTCAGTAGCTCTCAGCGGCCCGGCCAGTAGTTGGATGTTACCGTTTAGTAGCATTCGAACTACGGAAACTGGAAGTTGAGACTAAACAGTTAATCAAATCGTTAGAATCGTATATGAGATACGCGACATAAATATAAAAGAACTAGCTGCGCGGTGTTACCCGCGGTTGGACTTCCTACGGGAACCGTACATTTTTCCTGGATAAAAAGTAGCCTATGTGCTATTCCAGACTATAATCTATCTCTGTGCCAAATTCCATCCAGGTCCGTTCAGCCGTTCTGGCGTGATTGAGTAACAAACATCCATCCATACTACAAACTTTCGCGTTTAGTAGGATTGCTCGTTTAAAGTAATAAAGATATGATGAGCTCAAGATTTTAGTGGTGAGCTCAAGATTTAAGTATGGAATGCTTGACGAATTTTACTGCATTATGAATTGCTAAAACAAAAATCTAGGTTACGTCATGCAAGGTCGCTAAGACTTGCTTATTCAAATCACGTTCTTGTATTAGTCATCCCAATATATTTTCGTAATTTTGTTACATATGACATTATGTACCTCGAATAGATATTTTGTACCTAGATTACTTAGAAGTGTAACTTTATATTTACCTACCAGACCTGAATCTGAATATTGATAAGTTAATATTGATAATCTATTATTATTCGTGTTACTGAAATATTTACCATGATTTGTGAGTATTGTTTGTCCGGGATCATGACGCGTGAAACTGCGTCGAAATATTGGGAGTCAACAAAACTCACAAACGGGGTCGAACGGGGAAGCACTCATTGCTACAATTAAAACTAGTTGTTATTTATTTACGCTTTTAACATCTCAACGGTTCAGTATTTTATCTGAATTCGATCTTTAAGGCGGGGTGTTGGCTTTTTTATTTCTTTCTTATGCGATTTCTTCGCCAGTTGTAGACGGATTTCTAGGATTTTGGTTTTATTTGACAGTGTTCCTCAGTACATAGTGGTCCCCTCGAAATTTCATGGAAAAATTCACCCTCAATGGCGAGTAATTGGGCATGAAAGTATTGAAGTCGGATTATTCCATTTTAAATCAGTCACTTGTTATTGACACGTTATATGCGCATATCATGTTAATTAGCATGTCTTGCACCTGCACCATAGAACTACAGTGGCCGCAGCGACTCAAGTTAAAAAAATATGCTACACAAGTACACAGTGGACGAATTTCTGACAGATAAATTCAGTATTTTTACCATCGTCTCATGTTGACTATTAGCCGCGGATAACACCACGGGGCGTAGTTGAATCATGCCTAATATAAGTAACCTAATATTTTCGTCTTCTCCAGCTGGACACATGGTTCGGGCGGCCGAAGAAGGGCGGCGGGCAGATCGAACGAGGCTATGACACCGTCCCGCGGGGGGCGGAGCCGCGGCCTGAGGAGGAGGAGCCCTCGGCCGCGGCGGAGTACACGGCCAAGATAGACGCGTTGGATGAAGCACAGCTGCAGCAGCGCTTTGAGGAGATGCTGGTGAGTAGAGGTCAAATAGGTCCCGAGGCTATAGTAGGTTACGCGACGGAATACACGGTCAAGATATGTGGCATAGAACAAGCACCTAGTATTTTTTAGCCTATATTGTCCCACTGCTGGACAAAGAGTTTTTTCTCCACGTCCGTTTTGTTAGTCTGCCGTGGCGTCGCTTACCGTTCTCCGGTACCCCCTGGATTACAAGTTTCGCTCAGCGTGCTGTATGTTTTCGAGTGACATGGCCCGCCCATTCCCATCGAGTTTTGTTTTCCACGCCCTGCATTTCGATCCTCCTTGGTCTTCAGGTACGTAGGTCAATGTTTCTATTTCTTTCAGTACACTTTACTCCGAGAATTTTCTAGAATGAGCAACGAGGAAAAATTTAGCTAACATAATTTTATTTTCTTTAATTGCAGTCGGACATGAATCTCAGTGAAGCGAAGAAGGACCCTCTCAGGAAGTATTCCCGGGACCAGCAGAAGAAGATGCTGATCGCGTATCGATTCGTCAACGCTCAGGTTTGGCACTTTGATCACTTGTCTCGTTTGCCCATTTTGTTTGACCAGCTACGTCATAGAACCTGCTAAAGAGCTGCGATCTCCTCGTACCAAAGTTCGAGTTCCGATGAAAGCTGTGCGTGCCGGTGTAATCACAAGCCCATGAGATGTTACATCCCCGTTTTGGGTGACGGACGCAACGTGATGCGACTTGGTTCTTCTCATACTTCGGTTGGGGAGGACCCGAGTTGTAATTCTGTTGTTTAAAATCAGGTGGACCTTCGGCTCGTCCCGTCTCTTCAGTGGTATTAAAAAAACAGAGGCAGTCATTAGGACTGCCGATAGAAGTGGAAACTCAAAACAATGAAATACATGTACACAACGCAATCCATCACGAGCATGTCGCGGTCATCGGTGACGCGAGCACAAGTTTTTCCCCTACCAAAAATCCCTCAACGCGGCCAAAGAAGTTTGCATGTGGATACAGTTCTTCATCCAGCATTTCTGGTTTCCAGGAGGGCCGTTCCAAGTTCGAGAAACCCTCGGACTATGTAACGTACCTGAACCAGCCTGAACTCTCGGTGGGGAAGCTGCACGGGTGCCTGGAGAACCTGAGGATATCGCTCACTAACAACCCGTTGTCCTGGATCGAGGACTTCGGCACCAAGGGCATCGAGAGCCTCCTCACCACACTCAACCAGTGCTACACCAAGTAGGTTATCAAATAATAAATAAACGTTAACACACTCATACCTCTGCACTGGGATTTCCTGTGTCGCAGATGGCATGGACAAACAGAAACACAATACAAACACCCAAGACCCGAGAACAAACTTTCATGCTCACCACACAAAGTATGCCCCGGCCGGAAATCGAACCCGGGACGGGACCCCTCGCTTCGAAGGCAGGGCTACTACCAACTAAGCCACGGAGCCGTCAATCTTTCAAGTGATTTCCGCAGATTTTAATTTCGGTTATACTCATACCCATGCTTATTTATTTGAGGGTAGGAACCATAAGGTACACTTGGTTACGTTAAAATGATACACATACATAGAACATAATTAATATCGTTTCCAAAAATTAATATTAAACAAAACACAAGATCTATGATCAGAGCCATTCAAAACAGACAAGCATAGGAACGTCAAAAAACAACCAGGTAAATAATTAAATTAAAATTAAAATAGCTAATAAGGTTCTTATTTGTGTTACCGAGATATTTACCATGATTTGTGAGTTTTGTTGACTCCCGATATTTCGACGCAGTTACATGCGCAGTTAAATTTATATAGCTAATAAGGTGTTTCAAAAGGTACGACAATATTGAAAGGTGTTTATACAAATCATAAATTCTGTTGTGTTATGTTATCAGATCTCAGTCAATTATCAAACGATGTAATTTTTTTATTTGAAAGGATATACTTTCAGATTGATATAAGTTTAGCCATGGGCGTACCCAGAGGGAGGAGGGGTGTGCAGCTGCCCCCCCCCTGAAAATCTCGCAGTACATGTATGAACTCGCTAAATTACTAATCGGTAAATCTAGTTAGTATTAAAGCTTACATATAATACATACGTACAATATATTAATAGCATTATAAATTATAATTTAATTATTTGTAATTTTTACTTATCATTTCTATAAAAATATTTTGTAAGTTTTCACAAGCATTTTGTAGCTTGAAAACGTTTTTTAGTAATATGTTGTTTAATTCTAGGATTTAGTTTACACTGGAAATGTACGTACGTAACATTTTTATGAAATAAAAATCTTTTAAAATCGAAAAAATTGAATCGGTAAATCTAGTGAGGGGGATCCTGCACCAGCATTTGAATCTACATCCACTTTGGAAGATGGAGATAATCTGACTTGCCCCCCACTTAGCCAGAAGCTGGGTACGCCCATGAGTTTAGCGGTGATGTATTAAATAAACCCCCTTTGCAGTTCTTCTTAACATGGTGGTCTATGTTACTGCAAAGTAACTTTTGTTTTACCTTAGTCGTAATATTTGTAAATAACGTGTAATGTTTTCTTTCATGCTGTCAGTGGCACCGGGTTTTATCGGTACGTTGATGTAGGTATATGCTTTGTACAGCACAACCCCCCACCCTTTACACAAAACAGTAGTTTACCCGCTCCTTATATCGCGCAGAAATAAAATCTCCGTAGACCAAGATTAATGGTAGGTTCACCAACTTTATACTACGGGCTGAAGGTCCAGCTGATGGTAACCTTCGCCCATAACAACAGGTCCAGTTGCTCGCGTCCGTAGGTGTGTACCCTTTGATACCCTACACGTACCCCCTGGATGGCGCTAAAGGAGCAACCAAAAGTAGCAGTAGAACTTGTGCCAAGTTCGTCCGGAGAAGTACTGCCACCACATCTGGAATCTACTGCCAAGGAGTAGTCGTTGCATTACTGTGTTCCGGTGGAAGGGTGTGGCTGCCGGTGAAATCACATGCGCATGAGACGTATCATTCCCGTCTCGGGTGAGGGGTTTCCAGGGGGAGACAGCTGCCCCCCCTGGAAATGGAATATTAAAATAAAAATGCATGCATAGTCAAATTTACTTGTATTTATTTGACTACCTATAAAGCAGGATCATTTGCGGCTGTTTGTCCTACACACTACACTATGCCTAATGTTTCATGTAGGTGTGTTTGTGTAGTGTGCATGAAAAAAGCAGCGAACCTAAAAAATCTGACTTGCCCCCCTAGGCCAGAAGCTGGGTACGCCCATGGCTGCCCTAAAAATTCGACTCTAGCCACAGCCCTGCTGCAATCCTCGAAGTGTAGGAGTTGACAGCAATGTTCTAGAACTATCTGTGTATTTTTCCAGCGATTCCCGCTACGACCGCGTCCAGTACGAGTGCATCCGCTGCCTCTCGGCTATCTTGAATAACACGGTCGGTATCCGCACCATGTTTGATTGCCGGGAGGCGCTCCCGGTGCTGGCCAGGAGTTTGGACCGGAGGAAACCCACCTGCGCGCTGGAGGCCTCCAAGGTAATTCCAACTTCCAACTTCCACTTTGAGTCACAAAGTCTCAACTACTCCGTTGATTAAATGTTTTACTACCCTATCAATTGTAACTTGCTGACTTCCAACGTCCACTTTGAGTCACCAAGTCTCAACTACTCCTTTAGCTACATGTTTTACTACCCTATCAATTGTAACTCGCTGACTTCCCACTTCCTCTTTGAGTCATAAAGTCTCAACTACTCCTTTAGCTACATGTTTTACTACCCTATCAATTGTAACTCGCTGACTTCCCACTTCCACTTTGAGTCACAAAGTCTCAACTACTCCGTTGACTAAATGTTTTACTACCCTATCAATTGTAACTCGCTGACTTCCCACTTCCACTTTGAGTCACAAAGTCTCAACTACTCCGTTGGCTATCTATCTGAAAACAAAGGTTTTTGACTTTGGCATAATATTTTCAACAATCACATTGGTTCCAGGTCCTTGCGGCGATATGTCTCATACCGAACGGCCACGAGAAGGTTCTAGAGGCGATCACCATAGCGGGAGAATCTAATAGAAAGCCAAGGTTTCTGCCAATCGTGGAAGGTCTTGACGAAAAGGCACCGGAGAGTTTGAAGGTAAGCTATACCTAAAATCATACTAAATAAGGTATAATATATGATAATATATCTTTTTTTTTATGTGAATGTGTGACGGAACGAGCTGAGGGCCCACCTGATGGTAAGTGGTGACCCTCGCCCATGACAACAGTAATGCGCGCGACTCAGTATGAGATCCAAATCTTTACTGAGTCGCATTCATCCTGCTGCGTCCATCACCCGGGACGGGGATGATACGTCTCATGCGCATGTGATTTCACCGGCACCCACACGCTTCCACCGGAACACAGTAATGCGAGCATTACTGCTTGGCGGCAGATTTTAGTTGTGGTGGCAGTACTCCGGACGGACTTGGCACAAGTTCTACTGCTACTTTTGGTTGCTCCTTTATCACCCAGGGGGTACGTGTGGGGAATCAAAGGGTACACACATACGGACGCGAAATAAAATTGTGTTTCGTGTTCAGAACGGGTGCATGCAGCTCATGAACGCAATAATCACGGAGCCCGAGGAGCTGGAGTTCAGGATGCACCTGCGGAGCGAGTTCATGAGGACTGGACTCTATGATCTCATAGGTGAGGCTCACTTTACCCCCACCCCCCCCACTTACTTGACCTTCCAAGGTTGGCTGTAAGAGATCGCTCTAAAGCGATAAGACGATATATTTAATAATAATAATAATAATTTATTTTAGACCAATAAGTACACCATTTATATGATGATATGTTAACAGATGAGTTTTTTATAAGATTGTGTCTTGATATGATGATTAGATGATATATTTATATGATGATAATTATGTTAACAGATGAGTTTTATAGGATTATGTCTTGGTATGATGATATGTTTATATGATGATATATTGACAGATGAATTTTATACGCTTATGTCTTGATATGATGATATGTTTATATGATGACAGATGAGTTAAGGGATGGCGCGGAGGGCTCGCGGCAGATCCAGATGAACGTGTTCGATACCCACGCCTCCGCGGACCAGGACGAGTTCCTGGCCAAGTTCGATGACGTCAGGTAAAGATAAAGATAAAGATATTTTATTTGCATAGATATGTGTAGATTACATTGCATGCAAGGTGGTACATTTTGGTTTGTCACAACACAAATGTACCACCTTGTACTTTTTAGTAGCAGTAGAAATTGTGCCATGTTCGTCCGGAGAGGTACTGCCACCACATCTGGAATCTGTGTTCCGGTGGAAGGGTGTGGGTGCCGGTTAAATCATATGCGATGTATCATGAGACGTATCATCCCCGTCTCGGGTGTTGGACGCAGCAGGATGAATGCGACTCAGTAAAGATTTGTATCTCATACTGAGTCGCGCGCATTACTGTTGTCATGGGCGAGGGTCACCACTTACCATCAGGCGGGCCCTCAGCTCCTACACATTTTATCAATTACAGTCTGCAAAATATGAACAGAGTCACGTCAAATCTATGGTTTTATACTATATTTATATTCAAATACAAATACATTTACTATGGTCCAAAAAATAAATAAATTTTACAATAACAATCAATAGTACAACAATATTTTTTATAATATTGTTGCACTAACAAATTTCATCATACAATTAATTCGGACAATAGGGTCACTAGCTCCCACCCTAGTTTAAAACCTATGTTGTGGAAGATAGTCTCTTTCGTCCGTTTCGAAATTACAAGAACACAAAATTTATTAAATTTACAAAATTACTACTGTGTTTATGTCTGTCCGTTTCAGGGTGGACTTCAACGACGCGAACGAATGCTTCGAGCTGGTGAAGAACCTGGTGATGGACACCCCCGCGGAGCCCTACCTGCTCTCCATCCTGCAGCACCTCCTGTTCATCAAGGACGACGAGTTGATCAGGTATGTCATATTCATATACTTTATTTGCCATAGGAACACTTAGGAACTGTTGGTTTCGTTCTACACACAATTAGCGGCTGTACATAAGCCTTGTCAATTTTATAACAAATAAACAAATAATAAAATTTAATACAATATGTAGCCGTGTTACCTTGTCGTTGAATAAAAAACTACAAACAAAAATAAAAATATTATAACAATAGAAAATTTCTCAGAGAAAATTCGTCAGTTACAATCAGGGTTGTAAGGAAATCGAAAAATGTACGATTTTCTACGATACTTATTTTTAAATTAACTTTGCTTAATTTGTTAGCTAGATAGTGCTGTTTTTTTATGTAACAGAACTATCAGGACAAGCTGGAGGCCCACCTGGATCAATTAGTAACTGATCTGGGCTCTGATCTACCACGGGAGCCCAATCCGGATTGGTAGATGTCACATGTTGAATTTTTGATTCTAAGACATGCCGGTTTCCTCGCGATGTTTTCCGTCACCGTTTTGAGAACGTGGTATTCCGCACGTAAATTTTTCAAGTGAAAAAACTTATTGGTGCACGTGTGGGTTTGAACCAGCGACCTTCAGATTGAAAGTCGGCGTCTATGCCCCTGGGCCACTCTCTGTTACGCTATGTTCTTGTTCCAGGCCAGCATTTTACAAGCTCATTGAGGAGTGTATAACGCAGATAGTTCTACACAAGAACGGATATGACCCGGACTTCAGGCTCACCCACCGCTTCAATATAGACGTGCAGCCGCTCATAGACGGGCTTATAGGTGAGTTAATAAATAATAATATTCATTGACATATGTCACACAGCGCCATCTAGCCCCAAACTAAGCATAGCTTGTAATATGGGAACTAGATAACTGATAGAATACTTAAATTACTTTTTTTTGTAAATACATATAATATTCATTGACATATTTCACACAGCGCCATCTAGCCCCAAACTAAGCATAGCTTGTAATATGGGAACTAGATAACTGATAGAATACTTAAATTACTTTTTTTTGTAAATACATATAATATTCATTGACATATTTCACACAGCGCCATCTAGCCCCAAACTAAGCATAGCTTGTAATATGGGAACTAGATAACTGATAGAATACTTAAATTACTTTTTCATACATGTAATACATATTAACACCCAGACACAGAACAAACATTTATGTTGGGCACACAAATGCTTGTCCTGGGTGGGAGTTGAACCCAAGACCTACTGATCTATAAGGCCAGTCAAAGTTAGCTGATACGTTTCGCTAACTAAATGTATTGTTTCAGTATTTTTTTATGTGAATGTGTAGGAGCTGAGGGCCCACCTGATGGTAAGCGGTGACCCTCGCCCATGACAACAGTAATGCGCGCGACTCAGTATGAGATACAAATCTTTACTGAGTCGCATTCATCCTGCTGCGTCCGTCACCCGAGACGGGGATGATGCGTCTCATGCGAATGTGATTTCACCGGCACCCACACCCTTCCGGAACACAGTAATGCTGGTTGCATTACTGTGTTCCGGAAGGGCGGCTTGGCGGCAGATTCCAGATGTGGTGGCAGTACCTCTCCGGACGAACTTGGCACAAGTTCTACTGCTACTTTTGGTTGCTCCTTTAGCACCACCCAGGGGGTCCGTGTAGGGAATCAAAGGGTACACACCTAAGAACGCGAGCAATTGATTTTATTATTGTTATGCATGTTTCTATCGAGGTATACAATAAAGAGTATTCATTCATTCAAATGTTCTCTCGCAGAGAAATCCAGAGCCGAAGAGGAGAGGAAGATAGACGAGCTGAAATGTAAGTTGGAGATCGCGATAGCGGCGAGACAGGAGGCGGAGGCGAAGGCGGCGCACCTGGAGGAGAGGATCAAGAACTCCCCGAGCGGGCCCAGCGGGGTCACGCAGGGGACCATCGCGCAAATTGCCAAGGTGACCTTTGCTATATTCTACGGAAATCTGTTGAATTTACCATTGGTAAATCTGGTACCGGAAGTGTCAAAAGTGACGGGACTGCGCCAAATATTGTCATGGTGATAAGTTGATATATTCTACGGAAAAGCTGTTTAATTTACCATTGGTAAATCTGGTACCGGAAGTGTCAAAAGTGATGGGACTGTAGTAAATATTGTCAAAGTGATAAGTTGTTATATTCTACGGAAATCTGTTAAATTTACCTTTGGTAAATCTGGTACCAAATGTGTCAAAAGTGACGGGACTGTAGTAAATAATACCAACGTGATAATGTGCTTTATTCTAGTGCAAATCTGTTTAATTTACCTTTGGTAAATCTGGTACCAAAAGTGTCAATGTGACGGGACTGTAGCACACGTTGTAATGGTGATAAGGCACTATATTCTATGGTAAATCAGCGTTATCTTTTACCAGAGGTGTTAAGCGTGAACAAAAATTAATAAAAATAACAAAACAGTCCAAAAAAAGGTTACAATGGTCGGCATTATCGCTAATAGCGATCTCTTCCAGGCAACAGAGTGTTGAAGTGGATCATAAATAAATGAGAATATGTGTTATTTTGCAGACGATAGGCAGCCCCGGGGGGCCGCCGCCTCCCCCTCCCCCGCCCATGCCTGGAGGTGAGAATATCACATTTTTTTATATATATGTATATATAAAATACGTTTTCTTGCATTTGACAATCTGTTGTTAAACTGGCAACGTACTGGCAATAATGTCATAGAAAGATATTCTTTCAGTTTCCCGAATTCCGACTTTTCTCGGGAATTTTTACTATCTATTTTATACTTTTTATTTAGGATTTTATACTATCTATTTACAAAAAGTTGGGGGATTTTATACTATCTATTTACAAAAAGTTGGGGGATTTTATACTATCTATTTACACAAAGTTGGGGGATTTTATACTATCTATTTACACAGAGTTGGGGGATTTTATACTATCTATTTACACAAAGTTGGGGGATTTTATACTATCTATTTACACAAAGTTGGGGGATTTTATACTACCTACCATTTTATAATTGCCTGCCTCTTTCGCACTTGCATGCGGTTGTTGCCTTCTCTTTCCCGCACTAACGCATGCATGAGTGACACGTGTCGGTGTTTGTAGGTGCGGGAGCGCCGCCGCCGCCTCCGATGCCCGGCGCAAGCGCAGGTCAGTGCGCTAACTGATTATTTTAATATTAATAATAACTTTATTTATTTTATTATACAGAAGGTAGAAACTTTAATAGGTACAAACAATATATTTGTGGCGACTCACATACATACTTATGTACACCGCTATATATATATACTAGCGACCCGCCCCGGCTTCGCACGGTTAGTAAAGCATCAGTGTCGTATCAGAAACTAACCGTGAGAAGCCGGGGTGACTTGCTTGTGTATTATACATATAAACCTTCCTCTTGAATCACTCTATCCATTAAAAAAAACCGCATCAAAATCCGTTGCGTAGTTATCAAGATTTAAGCATACATAGGGATATAGGGACTGAGAAAGCGACTTTGTTTTATACTATGTAGTGATATTTCATTTATAATTATTACACATTACATAAATACATACATACTTACTTAATATATATTACTATAATTAAGAGTAATTAATGTAAATATATAAATAAATATTAAATGTAGTGTAGTGTATAATATATATAGCGGTGTACATAAGTATGTATGTGAGTCGCTACATATTAATGTATGTCTGACTGACTGACATGAACTGACTTCCGCTACTTCTTCGTTAGGAACTAAATATATTATATTGCTTAACCTTTTTTTGCGAAACCTTAATTTTTTTTAATTAAGTAACTCCTTATCAGCTATGTGCCAGCGAAAGTCCCGTCAAAATAACTACAGCTTTTTCGAGATTAGTCGCAACAAACAAACAGACAAAAGTAATATTTTTTTTGTTGTTCGTTCCGTATATACATTGAAATGCATTTAGTAAAAAGCTGTTATTTTTATTACAAACGGACACTTAAATTTGATTTTAATTTCTTTGCCTAATTTTTAGTTTTAGTGGTCTAATACCATCTTCGGATTGCCTTTCTAATGGCCACTTCGGTTGGATGCTTTCAAAGTCTATCTACACTAATATTACAATATAAAGAGGAAAGATTTGTACCTATTTTTGTATGTTTGTAATGAATAGGCTCAAAAAGTACTGGGCCGATTTAAAAAATTCTTTCACCAATAGAATGCTACATTCTTCCAATTAGACATAGGCTACATTTCATTTTGAAAAAAATTAGGGATCCTTGGTAAAATTTGAACAATGTAACCGACGGTGTAGAAAAATGAGTCTTAAAATGTCTTTCGTCGAATGCGCTGCCGAAACTATTAGCGATAGAACAAAATAATGTACAACAATATTGAAGAACATCATAATGTCTACAAAAAACTCCGCGGTAGCATATGTCCAACTATTGTAGTTATGTCACTACCCCGTGCGAAGCCAGGACGGGCTGCTAGTAACAGATATAGGTAGAAACAATTATAACATTCTACATATTGACATAGGTAGGAACAGAAATGACATAAATTTTAAAACTATCATGGTTATGACCATTATTATTCGTGTTACCCGGGACCATGACGCATGTAACTGCGTCGAAATATCGGGAGTCAACAAAACTCACAAATCATGGTAAATAGTTATGACATTCTACATATTGACATAGGTAGAAACAATTGTTAGTATTTTATTATTGAAATCTTTGTATGGGATATTACTAACTCGCATGCGTGGTGTTGTATTTGTATTTTAGGTGTGGGAGCACCGCCGCCTCCGCCGATGCCGGGTGCAGGTTCGTTTCCTATATACATATTATAGTTGTTTTAGTGTGGTTGATATCATTTCAAATATATATCGGTGTCTCATAAGTAATGTCGGTTTTATTTATTTATTTAACACTTTATTGCACATATTCAAAATATATTACAAAAGGTGGGCTTAACGCTAAAAGCGTTTTCTACCAGCCAACCTCACCGGTCGAGATAGAGGTTGGCGTGCTAACAATTAAAATATATATATTTATAGACAAAGTTTGGAAAGGAAATAAATAAGATAAAAATAAATATAATTATATATATGTGAAAACTCCGCCTCAATGTAAACATGTCGCAACTTGTTAAGACAAGTCTTTGATTCTATGAACAATACAGTTGATTTACTTTCTTTTAATCATCTCTTTGTTTTGACGACGCAGTACGTTTTTATCAATTTTTATCAACAACTATGAAAGTTATATGTATAATCTTTATGTATTACTTTCATATCTGGTTTTTTTATAATGAAAACATTAGGTAACCCGTAAAGTACTTTGACACTTTATTGCACATATATATTATATATCGAAATATATAACAAAAGGTGGGCTTAACGCTAAAAGCTTTTTCTACCAGCCAACCTCACCGGTCGAGATAAACGTTGGCGTTTTTTTTAATTATTGTATAAATATCCTTATTCTTATATTATTATTCTAATAGTAGTTCCAATTATTGACTTTTGCTTAATAATTTGCTTTTACTCACTGTATCAATAGGTATGGCACCTTTTCTATATATGTCTCGCTCACACGCATGCGCACGGCTATATCTGTCTCTTTCTGGTGTTTTAAGGTGGGGCGCCGCCACCGCCGCCTATGCCTTCAGGTCTGTTGTTTTTTTACAATTATTATTTGCGTTTGTGAAATTTCGATTCTGCTGATGTTAAGTTGAAATATGTTGGTGTTAGTTGCTTTATAAATTTCTTTCTTTTTATGTGAATGAGTGACGGAACGAGCTGAGGGTCCACCTGATGGTAAGTGACCCTCGCCCATGACAACAGTAATGCGCGCATTCATCCTGCTGCGTCCATCACCCGAGACGGGGATGATACGTCTCGTGCGCATGTGATTTCACCCGCACCCACACCCTTACACCGGAACATAGTATTGCAACCACTACTGCTTGGCGGCAGATTCCAGATGTGCTGGCAGTACCTCTCCGGACGAACTTGGCACAAGTTCTACTGCTACTTACTATAACCATTGCAAGGCGATCTATACTACGCCCTATTAGATATGTGTTTAACCGGCTTTAAGAAAGATTGTAAATACTGTGTTTATATGTTGGAAGTTTTTTTTTAAATGTTATTTGGCTTGCGGGCCACCTGATGGAAAGTG
Source organism: Aplocera efformata (assembly GCA_921293045.1). NCBI lineage: Eukaryota > Metazoa > Arthropoda > Insecta > Lepidoptera > Geometridae > Aplocera > Aplocera efformata. The sequence goes on along the minus strand of OV121067.1, from coordinate 4,169,789 downwards.
GTCACCGCCGCCAAAAATCTGATGTTAAGGGTTGACTCGGGTCTTTTTCGAAGACGGAAGTCGCTTCGTTGCGCCCGTCCCTCTGAGACGGAGAAGTTTCATGTGTAGTTTGTAGTTTCACCGGCACACACATCCAGCCAAAGGAATACAACAAAAAGAAAATAGTTATTAACTAGATGGATCCTTACCAACTCTAACTGCTTAGAGGATTAACAGGTGGTGGCAGTACTTCTCCGAGAATTTTACACAAGTTCTACTGCCTTCCAGGGGGACGGTAGGAATTCTCAAGGTCTCAAAGCAACATGAACCACCCAAATATTGTTAATTGTAGTATATTGTCAACAGCCGGTGGAGGTCCACCGCCGCCTCCGCCTCCCCCCATGCCGGGTGGGATGCGCGGCCCTCCCCCGCCCCCCATGCCGGGTATGGGAGGCCCGCCGCCCCCTCCCATGCCGGGTATGGGGGGGCCCTGTCCGCCTCCACCGCCCGGCGGGCCCATGGCGCCTAGAATGGTGAGTTTCTGATAATAATTAGAATATATTAAAGTGTATCTTGGCGAGCGTGGTGGCTATAAGATTTTTTACTTGAAAAATTTATGTGCGCAATACCACGTCCTCGAAACGGTTTCATAGTATGTAGTGATAAATAAATATAAATAACGTTTACACATTCATACCTCTGCACTAGGATTCCCTGTCGCAGATGGCATGGACAAACACAAGCACAAGACAAACACGCAGTGTGCCCTGGCCGGGAATCGAACCCGGGACCCCTCGCTTGGAAGGCAGGGCTACTACCAACTAAGCCTTGGAGTGATTGTTTTTTTTTATATTTCAAAGGCGCAACCGGATGTGCTGCCGCACGGCCTCAAGCCCAAGAAGAAATGGGAGGTGGATGGACCCCTGAAGCGGGCCAACTGGAAGATCATCGTGCCGGCCAAGATGTCCGAGAAGGCCTTCTGGGTCAAGGTACCGTCTTGGACTTAGACTTCCACCAAAGTCAAACTCATTTATTCCTTTAGATCAAAATTTTACAATAGTATGTGTTTTTATTATGTGAATGAGTGACGGAACGAGCTGAGGGCCCACCTGATGGTAAGTGGTGACCCTCGCCCATGACAACAGTAATGCGCGCGACTCAGTATGAGATCCAAATCTTTACTGAGTCGCATTCATCCTGCTGCGTCCATCACCCGAGACGGGGGTGATACGTCTTTGTGTCTGCTAGGTTAAGTTTTTGTATTTTTTTTTTCTATAATTATTGTGCTGTCTAATTGTAAGCCTAGTGACACAAATAAAATATTTTTCTTTCTTTCTTTCTTTCTTTCTTTCAGTTACAAGTTAGCTCTTTATTTATTTCTCTTTTGATGTATTGTACGTCCGAGAGGTCAAATTGTTGTTTCATAAACTATTACTTATAAGATCTTTGTGTACACAGTTTAACAATAAAATATATTCTTATTATTATTCTTATTCTGATCTCAAGTATCGTTTGGACACGTCAAATTTTACACACACATGTACACATTCGTGAGTATATATAAACATTGAACACAACAACACAACACGCAAGCCTCACAGGGTCTGTTGGCGGATCCCGTGGTTTCGGCAGAATAACAGCGTCCACTGTCAAAGCAGTGGGCACAATGCTGAGCCGAAGCCCATTTGCTGCTGAAGCACACATCATTTATCTATTTTTTTTTTTTTTTTTTTTTTTTTTTCTACTGTTTCTAATAACGTTAACGTTAACGTTTACACACTCATACCTCTGCACTAGGATTCCCTGTGTCGCAGATGGCATGGACAAACACAGAAACACAAGACAAACACCCAAGACCCGAGAACAAACTTCATGCTCACCACACAAAGTATGCCCCGGCCGGGAATCGAACCCGGGACCCCTCGCTTCGAAGGCAGGGCTACCACCAACTAAGCCACGGAGCCGTTCTGTTTTATATTATGTTGTTTTTTTTATATTATTTGAACTTTTGTGATATTTTTTTGTTAAATTCTGTTCTTTTATTTTTTGTTATGATAATGTGTGCTATTTTAGTAAATAAATAAATGTCTGTCTATGTCTATGTCTAGTATGTAACGTGTCACAGGAACTCCTTACATGCACACAGATATGTCAAATTACAGTCAGTTTTCATGTTTTAAATAGTCTTTTAATCATTCTCTCTTTGTTTATTGGCGCAGTACGTTTTTATAATAAATAGTATGGAATGCGATAAATATGAAATTCGTGTATTGTTAAGACATTATTCGCTTCCATACTATTTATTATAAAACGTACTGCGTCGTCAATAAACAAAGAGAGAATGATTAAAAGACAGTAAAACAATTTTCTTCATAGAATCAAAGACTAGTGGTAACAAGTTGCGACATGTTTACATTGAGGCGGAGTTTTATGAAAACCGACATTACTTATGAGACACCGATATATATTTGAAATGATATCAACCACACTAAAACAACTGTGTATATAGTAAACGAACCTGCACCCGGCATCGGCGGAGGCAGCGGTGCTCCCACACCTAAAATACAAATACAACACCACACATGCGAGTTACTAATATTTTGAAATTGATTTTTGAATTTGGAATGTTCTCAGGTGCAAGAGGAGAAGATGGCGTCCCCGGATATCCTCAGCGGGCTCGCGTTGAAATTCTCCAGCCGGCCCATCTCGAAACGCGGGAACGAAGACAATGTTGATAAGTAAGTTGAGATTTATGCTCTCCTCTTAGCATGTCTTTAGTCTTGATATTCCAGACATAGATATATCTTGCAGTTATCATATTCTCTGTTGACATTTCAGACCGCAGACATACATATATCTTGTATAATCAAATTCCCCTTTGACATTGCAAAGCGCAAACATACATATATCTTGCATAATCAAATTCCCCTTTGACATTGAAAAGCGCATACATACATATGTCTTGCATAATCAAATTCCCCTTTGACATTGCAAAGCGCAAACCATATATCTTGCATAATCAAATTCCCCTTTGACATTGCAAAGCGCATACATACATATATCTTGCATTAGCAAGTTCCCCGTTGTATGTCTATAAATATATCTTGCATTATCAAACTCCCCGTTGACATTTCAGAGCGCACACAGTGAAGAAGATGAAGGAGCTGAAGGTGTTGGACAGCAAGGCAGCACAGAACCTGAGCATCCTGCTGGGCGGGTCCCTGAAGCACATGTCCTACGAGCACATCAGGAAGTGCATCCTCAGGTGTGACACCACCGTGTTGACTGGCAACGTGCTGGATCTACTTATACAGGTGAACATATCTTAGTAGCTCTAGTTTTTATGTGAATAAGTGACGGAACGAGCTGAGGGCCCACCTGATGGTAAGTGACCCTCGCCCATGACAACTGTAATGCGCGCGACTCAGTATGAGATACAAATCTTTACTGAGTCGCATTCATCCTGCTGCGTCCATCACCCGAGACGGGGATGATACGTCTCATGCGCATGCGATTTCACCGGCACCCACACCCTTCCACCGGAACACAGTAATGCAACCACTACGGCTTGGCGGCAGATTCCAGATGTGGTGGCAGTACCTCTCCGGACGAACTTGGCACAAGTTCTACTGCTATTGACATCTGGTCTTTTTATTTATTTTATTGTTTTGAAAAGGCCCCTCTACAGCCGTTTAATCTAATCTAATTCTATGTGGGGGTGACTAGGCCTGCACTGTCGTCCCGCATCGGGGTGTTTTGAGCATTGTCCCCCAGTAAAACCCTACCCCAGCCAGCCCTCCTTGAAATACCCGAGAAAGACCCTGGATGGTTGGCACCATACTCTGACACACCACAGCAATCGCTGGAACAGTTCCAGCGATTGCTGTGGTGTGTTAGAATTTATTGACATCTGATCTTTTTATTGTTTTGACAAGGCCCCTCTACAGCCGCTGAATCATTACAATTTCGGTATATACTCTGTTGTTAATGTAATCCCCACAATTCCAATACCTGTTTCAATTAATAATGAGCCAATAATGATGCAGATAACATAAGATAAGCTTCAACATGAAAACTGACTGTAATTTGACATATCTGTGTGCATGTAATGTGCCTGGGGAGTTCCTGTGACACGTTATATGCTCACGAATATGTGTACATGCATGTGTAAAATTTGACGTGTCCAAATGATACTTGAGATCTAAAGGAATAAATGAGTTTGAGTTTGAGTTTGAGTTTGACATAATTCATTTAAAACAATATATAATAACACTAGCTGACCGGGCCACGCGTTGCTGTGGCAACGTTTTTGTCATATGATGTTATAATTAGCAATAAATTAAAATTGCGACTATAATTTGAGATTTAAACTATCCTATCTCTCAAGTTGGATCGAAGTGCACATGGTGTGCGAATTTTATTATAATCGGTTAAGTGGTTTAGGAGTCCATTGAGGACAAACATTGTGACACGAGATTTATATATATTAAGATTTTGCCTTAGATTGTATGAGGTTAAGTTCCTAAGGTAAATAAAGATAACTATAACCACCTACGGACGCGTGCTAGACCCCCCAAAAAGGGAGCAAGTATCGTTGGGAGACATCTGACAAATTTTACAAACACACAAGTACATTAGGTGCATTACAATCAATTACCATCAGTTTTGAAGTTTTAGTTATTCCCTTTGTGAAGTTTGTTTCAAGCCACGATGTGATGGATTGCAGTACCTCCCCCCGGCGGACCAGCTGAAGAAGCTGGCGGAGCTGCAGTGCGACAGCGGCGAGCTGACCGAGGCGGAGCAGTTCGCGGCGCGCGTGGCGGACGTCAAGCGGCTCGTGCCGCGGCTGCGATCGCTCGCCTTCAGGGAGCACTACGCAGAGACGCTGCAACAACTTAAGCCGGTACGTCTCCGCGCTGGTCGACGATAACACTTTAATGATTTTTTTTTGCATTGTTATCATGCAATACGTTTGTGTGTGTGTGTGTGCGTGTGTGTGTATGTGACTCTGTGTCTGTGTGTGTGTGTGTGTGTGTGTGTGTGGTTTTTTTTTACACTCGTACCTCTGGACTAGGATTCCCTGTGTCGCAGATGGCATGGACAAACAGAAATACAAGACGTACACCCAAGACCCGGGAACAAACTTGGTGCTCGCCACACAAAGTGTGCCAGGAATCGAACCCGGGACCCCCGCTTGGAAGGCTGACTAGTACCATCTGAGCCACGTAGCCGGAGCCGTAGTTTGTGTGTCTGTATGTGTGTGTGTGTGTATCTGTATGTGTGTGTGTTCCTTTTGAATGTATGTTTCGCCCCCCCCCCCGCAGGACATAGTGTCCGGCACGGCGGCGTGCGAGGAGGTGAAGTCCAGCGGCAAGTTTGCCAGGATCCTGGAGCTGTTGCTGCTGCTCGGGAACTACATGAACACCGGCTCCAACAACGCGGGCGCGTACGGCTTCGAGATCAGCTTCCTTACCAAGGTGAGCGCTCCAACTCTGTACCGTGCCAGCCTCTGATGTTCCCACTGCAGGACACCGGCCTACTCTCGACAATTGAGAGTGAATCGGCTCTGATCTGCCGCCACCCAATCCGGATTGGTAGATGTCACATGTCGTCGAATTTTTATTTTTTTTGTATTTTGAAAATTTTAAAACATTTTGGTTTCCTGACGATGTTTTCCGTCACCGTTTCGAGAACGTGGTATTGGCTCGAACTCAAACTCATTTACTCCTTTAGATCTCAAGTATCGTTTGGATCGGTAATACAGTGCAGGAGCGGTCAGGTATTACGAGGCTCCGGGCGATGGATCTTTCCCGCGTCTGCGTGGAATTTTTTTTTTTTTAAATTATGAATTATGATAATTATGAATTATGAATTTAAACCTTTTCTGCCTTTTTTTAAAAAATAATATTAAGCCTGAGTTACTTCCATATAAATATCAATCCATATTAAATCAGTGAAAGTCCTGTCAAAATCGGCCGACCCGTTTCGGAGATTGGCCGGAACAAACTAACAGACAGACAGACAAATTCTAAAAAATTGACTTTTTGTTGCAAGTACTGTATATACTTCCAAATGCATTTATTAAAAAGCTGTTTTTTTGATATTACAAAAGACACTTTAATTTTATTTATTTTTATAAATAATAATTATTTATTTCAGACATAACATCCATTAATTAATTAATAAATAAAAATAATAATAATAAAATAAAATTATGCACACACTAAAAACCAGAAAAATTTAAATTAAAACATTACAAACTCTAATAACCTCTAACTCTCTTACTACAAGACACTATTGCGTTACGAGTTGAGTAATGTGGACTTTTAGCCCGGGCCGGGCCACCATGACATAATATCAAATAGAATCAATATAAAATGTTATTAAATTGTTTTAAAACTTTGACGGATTCGCGGTTTAGTTGGTAGTAGCTCCGTAGGAGCGAGGTTCCGGGTTCGATTCCCGGCCGGGGCACACTTAATGTGGCGAGCATGAAGTTCTCAGGTCTTGGGTGTTTGTCTTGTTTGTCCATGCCATCTGCGACAGGGAATCCTAGCAGAGGTAAGAGTGTGTAAACGTTTATTAATTACTAGCGACCCGCCCCGGCTTCGCACGGTTAGTAAAGCATCACTGTCGTATCAGAAACTACCCGTGCGAAGCCGGGGTGATTTGCTAGTGTATTATACATATAAACCATCCTCTTGAATCACTCTATCTATTAAAAAGAACCGCATCAGAATCCGTTGCGTAGTTTTAAAGATTTAAGCATACATAGGGATATAGGGACGGAGAAAGCGACTTTGTTTTATACTATGTAGTGATTATTTGTTTAATTTTCAGTTAACAGCGACAAAGGATTTGGAGAACAAACACACACTCCTACATTACTTGGTGGAAACGATTGAGAGTAAGTTCCCCGACGCCCTCGCCTTCGCCGAGGAGATGCCGCACGTGGACAGGTAATACACCTTCCTACTTCCGACTTTCCTTGTAATACAAATACAAATATCTTTATTAACCACTCAAGCGTCTACGCTTCGATTGGGTCGAAAAACTCGCACGGTCATCGATCCTATTCACGCGTCAACAGACGCAAAATCAGCTGTTATTAATACTGCTATTCGATACTAGATGCGGGACGTTACAGACATAATATATATATATATTTTTTTAATGTTTTTATAATAATTGTAATCTTGAATGTGTGCTGTTAGAATGTATTGACATTACCAAGTGTTCTTCAATGTACCAAAGGTAAATATTGTAAATAAACTATTACTATTACTAATTCGCCGCGCGGGCCGGACGCTTGAGTGGTTAAGAAACAAAACATTAATTATCAGAACACACTTGTAACATTGGATCCCGCACCAGGGCTAGCCTGTATCGCGGGCATCCGGAAACTATAATAGAATTACCAGATACATTTATTTGGAGGAAAAACGTGCAAGGTTATGGTTACTACTAATCGTACTACAGAACAAACAAAATGAAACGTGGAAAGACTGCAAGCTATGAAAATTTTAACTTAGAAACATGCAAAATAACAAATTAAAATAAATATTTGTACTTATGCTACAGGTAGGGCACATAGAGAGTTATGTAAATTAATTGTAATTAGCCTGTATTTAGGTATGTGTATGAGCTGTGCGTAATGCTGTGTGTGTGTGTGCGTGTGTGTGTGTGTGTGTGTGTGTGTGTGTGTGTGCGCGTGTGTGTGTGTGTGTGTGTGTGTGTGGGTGGGTGTGGGTGTAATTGCGAGGGTGTGTGTGTGGACGAGTGACTTTTGGCTTCCTGTGGTAGCACCAGTCTATAAGGAGTAATGTAACAGGATCGAAGCACAAACCACAATTCCTTTTCAGTTTACCATAAGGTCCACATTAGTACAAATAAATTTGGTTTTGTCAGTGCGCACATAAGTTACATCGCAAGCCAGATCTAAACTTTATCTTAGATATATGATATATTTATTATTGCTTGTAATGTGTGTCTAAATTAATAAATAAATAAATTGAGATAGATAGATATATACATTTTATTGTACACCTCAAAGCAAAAATAAATAATATAAATACAGATTATAAAAACTAAAAACAAAATGGAGGTTACAATGGGCGGTCTTATCGCTCATAGCGATCTTGAGATGGAAATACTCACGATGGAATCGACACGTTTTCCGCGTCCGCAGGGCATCCTCAGGAGCGGTGATGAAAGTATACATAAAATAATATGCACACCTACATGTCCAATTTTCCCTACACGTACCCCCTGGGTGGTGCTATAGGAGCAACCAAAAGTAGCAGTAGAACTTGCGTCTGGAGTACTAATAATAATAATAATCTTTATTAATTGACTTAGTGCTAAGATTAACATAGTAAAATAACATCTAATTAAAGGTAAGAATACACTATGCCTGAACTAGGAAATCCTGTGTCTCAGGCGAAATAAGGTTAACATATGAGTAAAAGATCAAATAACAAAAAAGTTTTCAAATTAATAAAATAACAATCTGTAAACTTATATGATAAATCAACTTAACATGATCTAACTTAAAACTGCCACCACACATGGAATCTGTCGCCGAGCACTAACGCTCGCATTACCGTGTTCCGGTAGTAGGGTGTGGGTGCCGGGTGAAATCGCCTTTATAATGTAAGTATGATGTAATTTACCCACAGAGCAGCGCGTGTCTCGATGGAGAATATCCAGAAGTCCCTGAAGAAGATGGACAACGACATACGGGCTCTGGAGACGGACTTGAACAACTCGCGGGTGCCCCAAGAACCCGATGACATGTTCCACGAAACTTTGAGCGTATCCTTTTAGACAATACTGCGCCCCTCGGTGTTACCCGTGGTTGACCCCAAGGGAACAATGCTGTTTTCCGGGATCAAATGTAGATTTGATCCCGGAAAACAGCATTTATCTATTTGTTGTATTAATCTATTTGTGTATAGTATATAAATAAATAAATGCTCATGGACATATTTCACACAGCGCCATCTGGCACCAAAGTAAGCATAGCTTGTAATATGGGAACTAGGTAACTGATAAAATACATATAGTACTTTTTTGTAAATACATACTTATAACACTTGTAACCATAACACAGAATAACATTTCTGTTCGTCACACAAATGCTTGTCCTGGGTGGTATTCGAACCCACGACCTACTACGCAGAAGCATAGCTACTACGAACTGAGCTATTAGGCCAGTCAGTCAGTTATTAGTATTAATACACTGCATTCAATAATAAGGCTAGCTTATATCCTGTATTGAATACAAACTCGCATTTATAATATTAGTATGATTCAACAAAACTGGAAATAGATCCGGGTTTGTCTGCGTAGGAGACTTTATATTAATAATCTGAAAATCCGCCAAACGTGAAAAGTTAAAAAAGACGCGTAAACATTTAGGTATCTGCGTGTTTTTAATTAAAAACAAGTAAAAGTGCTTGGGGAATGAATAATTACTAAGTTTAGCGTTTGTTCAAACCCTGTCCGACCCTCCATGGGGAAGAACGAACAAGATAGACAAGCAACTAATGAAAGGATTATTTTCGCGAGCATGATCCTGTTCACAAATAATATTATTATGTTGCTTATGTTTACGTATACAACTGTTAGTTAGTTATCCTGGTCACGGAACCAAATTTCCTTAACCCAGCAACAGGAGTTCGCGAAAGAGGCGCGCTCCCAATGCGACCTCCTCCACTCCATGTTCAAGAAGATGGAGGCTCTGTACTCGGAGCTGGCGGAGTACTACGTGTTCGACCCGCACAAGTACACCCTGGACGAGTTCTTCAACGATATCAAGACATTCAAGGACTCTTTCATGGTAAATATTTGTCAGGGGCCTTATCTGGATCCGACTGTTACGTGTCGTCCTGAGCACATAAGCGTTCTGTTCAAATGCCACTTCAGTAGTTTTGTTTGTATGGTGTTTTTGTATGTGTTCACACCACCTGTTTTTTTGACGTCGTTTTGACGTGTATCTTTATTTTTGTGACAGGCGGCGTACCAGGAGAACGTGCAAGCTCGCGAGACAGAAGAACGGGCGCGGAGGGCGAAGGATGCGCGCGCGCAGGCGGAGCGGGAGAAGCGGGAACGCCAGCACAGATACAAGCAGTTTGTTGACATGGACCGCGCGCAAGAGGGCGTTATGGACAGGTAAATATATTTCACTTTACGACAATATTATTGTAAATTTAACAAAAATCATCAATATCTTTTAACAAGTATTCAAAGCTGGAATGACCCTGAACCTGACTTGATGACCCTGGAAATGGATAAGCTGATCTTATAATATTATATAATATACATGTACATTTCACAAAGTGCCATCCAGCCTCAAACTAAGCAAAGCTTGTACTTTGGGAACTAGATGACTGATAGAATACTTATATATATATATATATAGTATTATAGTATTGTTTTTTGTAAATAAGTCTAATATATATTAACACCCAGACATAGAAGAAATATTTATGTTCGTCACATAAATGCTTGTCCAAGGCTAGATTCGAACTCGCGACCTACAGCGCGGAAGACAGAGCTACTACGAACTGAGCTATGAGGCCAGCCGATTCATCCATTTATACCTCTATTTACAATTCTAAAGAATAAAAATTACTTATATCTTGTTCTGCTTACAAATCTGCCTATTTCTGCCCACAGTTTGATGGAGGCGCTGCAAAGTGGTTCCGCGTTCAGCAGAGAGCGGCCCAGGAAGAAAGCCAACCCGAGAGTTGCAGGGGGTGAGTTTCTTAATATTTTTTCGCGACCATATTCTTAGAATTGGCAATAGATGGCGGTGCGCCATCATAAGATAATTAAAGTTACACTCAATCATTTTTAGCACTTCACAATCATGTTCTCAGAATTAGAAACAGATGGCGGCGCGCCATCATAAGATTAATTAAAGTTACACTCAAACATTCTTAGCGTTTCCCGGACATGTTTTTACAATTGACAACAGATGGCGCTGCGCCATCATAAGTTTATTAAAGTTACACTCAAACAGTTTAAGCATTTCAAGGACATGTTTTTAGGATTGATAATATTTGTTAAGTTTAGAAGTGTCACAAAATGTGTGCCTGTAAAAATACATAACATAAAAAATACGTTTATAAATAAAGGGGGATCTTTTTGATTATCTTATTCTTATAACAGCGACATCTATCGGGATACATGGAACTTTAATCTTTATTCCAACAAAAACAAAAATCTTTATTCCAATTACATTTTTAATACAGTACAGAAAACGTCACATATTTTTAAATGAAATATGTTCTGACAAGATCATGTTTTCTTTGAACTAAATTTGGGGACTGTTTAAACATATCTCTAACTAAATTTGGGGACTGTTCAAATCTGTCTCTAACTATATTTGGGGACTGTTCAAACATTTCTTTAACTAAATTTGGGGAATGTTCAAACTTTTCTCTAACTAAATTTGGGGACTGTTCAAACATTTCTTTGAATTAAATTTGGGGACTGTTCAAACCTGTCTATAACTATATTTAGGGACTGTACAAACTTTTCTTTGAATTAAATTTGGGGACTGTTCAAACTTTTCTCTAACTAAATTTGAGGACTGTTGAAACTTTTCTCTAACTAAATTTGGGGACTGTTCAAACATTTCTCTAACTATATTTGGGGACTGTTCAAACATTTCTCTAACTAAATTTGGGGACTGTTCAAACCTGTCTCTTAACTAAATTTGGGGACTGTTGAAACTTTTCTCTAACTAAATTTGGGGATTGTTCAAACCTGTCTATAACTATTGTATATTTAGGGACTGTACAAACTTTTCTTTGAATTAAATTTGGGGACTGTACAAACTTATCTCTAACTAAATTTGGGGACTGTACAAACTTATCTCTAACTAAATTTGGGGATTGTTCAAACATTTCTCTAACTAAATTTGGGGACTGTTCAAACTTGTCTCTAACTAAATTTGGGGACTGTTCAAACGTTTCTCTAACTAAATTTAGGGACTGTTCAAACATTTCTCTAACTATATTTGGGGACTATTCAAACATTTCTCTTCGTGTAGAACTTTGTGACCATTGCAATAGTTTACATTATCATGTCACCTTTCACGCACACTTAGAGGATTTCACCGATGGGGAGGAGTTTGTTAGCGCGATACTGCACCGAATAGAAGGTATGTTGCACTCTCGGGTTGCGAGAGTAGACACGTATCACAGCCACTGCTTAGATGCACCTAAAAGAGGTAGTTGCAAACTTTTGCGTTACGTATAACTGTATTTTTTATGTTTTATTTAGTTTTTAGTTGTATAAGAACTTGTGCCAAATTCTTCAGGAGAAGTACTGCTACCACACCTGGTAATCTGCCGCCAAGCAGAAGAGTTTGCCACTGCTTGGCGGGGAAGTACCAGGTGTGGTTTTCTTATGGTATAGAGCTGGTGTCCCACCTGATGGTAAGTGATTACCACCGCCCATATACAGCTGCATTACGACTCAGGTCCTCCCTTACTGAAGTATGAGAGGACTCAAGTCGCTTTGTGTTGCTCCCGTCACTCTGAGATGGGGATGAAACGCCTCATGTGCCTGTATTGTCACCGGCACCCACACCTTTCCACTTGAAAACAGCAACGCGAGTGCACCACTGTTTGGTTGCAGATAACCAAGAAGCAATACTTCTCTAGGTGAACTTGGCACAAGTTCCACTTCTACTTTTAGTTACTCCTTTGGCACCACCCAGGGGTACGTGTAGGAATGCGACCCCCTGGACAGGATATTTTTTTTATGTGAAATAGTGACGGAACGAGCTGAGGGCCCACCTGATGGTAAGTGGTGACCCTCGCCCATGACAACAGTAATGCGCGCGACTCAGTATGAGATCCAAATCTTTACTGAGTCGCATTCATCCTGCTGCGTCCATCACGAGACGGGGATGCGACGTCTCACGCGCATGTGATTTCACCGGCAGCCGCACCCTTCCACCGGAACACAGCAATGCGAGCAGTGCTGCTTGGCGGCAGATTAGTTATAAATGATTATATTGAAATAAACGCGCCTGTCACAGATTTATCGTGGAATTGTAGAAGACACATCACGCTGGACCATTCCTCACCGCACTTAGGGAGTTACAGACAAGTGAACACGCGCCGTTTGCTTTATATGTTGTGATCAGATTGTTTTGCTTGGTCGTACTAATAAACGTTTACACACTCATACCCCTGCACTAGGATTCCCTGTCGCAGATGGCATGGACAAACACAAGACAAACACCCAAGACCCGGGAACAAATTTCATGCTCGCCACACAAAGTGTGCCCCGGCCGGGAATCGAACCCGGTACCCCTCGCTTCGTATGCAGGGCTACTACCAACTAAGCTACGGAGCCGTCTAGCGGCTTTACCCGTTATCGGCGACTATACACCTATGTAAAAAAAAAAAAAAAAAAACAACGTTAACACACTCATACCTCTGCACTAGGATTCCCTGTGTCGCAGATGGCATGGACAAACACAGAAACACAAGACAAACACCCAAGACCCGGGAACAAACTTCATGCTCGCCACACAAAGTGTGCCCCGGCCGGGAATCGAACCCGGGACCCCACGTTTCGAAGGCAGGGCAACTACCAACTAAGCCACGGAGCCAGGATATAAGCTATTATTAAATATATTAATGCTAGCCCTGGGTGGGAATCGCACCCATGACCTACCAGCGCATATAGCAGAACTAGCGGTAGCGGGTGAGCTATGAGTACTGCATGTTTTAATGTCGGTTATAATCTTCATTGATGTTGTGAATTTGTAGTATAATTCTCTAGATGAAAAATTGTGTTGTATTTTTTTAATCTAAGAGTGGCTTTAGATGTTGTGATCCTACTACTATTATAAAGGCGAAAGTTTGTAAGTATGGATGTATGGATGTTTGTTACTCTTTCACGTAAAAACTACTGAATGGATTTGAATGAAACTTTACCACAATATAGCTTATATTGTACATCAGAATAACATATAGGCTACAATTTTTGAGGTTTCTATAAAATCTAAATATATATATAAAAGAAAGTCGTGTTTGTTACAACACTTATAACTCGAGAACGGCTGGACCGATTGCCATGGTTTTTGATTTGTTGGATTTGTTTCCGTCCCGAATAGCAGAATAACTATTAAAAACATTGGAAAATTAACGAAAAAAATAAAATCAATTTATCCCCGTATTCTCCACGGGAACGGGAACTATGCGGGTGAAACCGCGGGGCGCAGCTAGTATTCTATATATCTTTAATTATTATTATAACCGCGAATGTTTGTAAGTATAGATGGATGTTTGTTACTCAATCACGCCGGAACGGCTGAACGGACGTGGATGGAATTTGGCACAGAGATAGATTATAGTCTGGAATAGTACATAGGCTGCTTTTTATCCCGGAAAAATGTACGGTTGCCGTAGGAAGTCCAACCGCGGGTAACACCGCGGGGCGCAGCTAGTATCTTTATATTCGTTTAGTTTTAGTTCTTTATAATTTCTGGTCATCAAAAAGTTGTATGTAGGTGATTGCTTTAAGTGATAAGGCCGCACATCAACATTATGATGTTGTTAGTTTATATATCTTTTATTTGCGTTTCTAAATAGTTTTTTTGTTATAAATTTCAAGTGATATTGACACAAAATTATACAGCACAAAAAACCCGAGTTCATCATGGTTGCCCGGCCGGGAATCGAACCTGGGTTTCGTGGCTTTGTAATGTCAACACAACAGCATTTTTAAATGCATTTGAATATATATATATAAGATACATATAACAAAAAAGCAATTTGTTTCATTTTTGTCTGTCTGTCTGTCTGTTTGTTCCGTCTTATCTCCGAAACGGCTGGACCGATGTTGACGGTACTTTCACTGGCAGATAGATGATGTTATATTTTCTATGTATCTACCTCAAGAGCGTAGCGTAGACGTAGACTTTCAATCTGAAGGTCGCTGGTTCAAACCCACACGTGCACCAATGAGTTTTATCACTTGAAAAAATTACGTGCGCAATACCACGTTCTCGAAACGGTGACGGAAAACATCGTGAGGAAACCGGCATGTCTTAGAACCAAAAATTCGACGACATGTGACATCTACCAATCCGGATTGGGCTCCCGTGGTGGATCAGAGCCCATTCACTTTCAATTATCGAGAGTAGGCCGGGGTCCAGCAGTGGGAACATTAGAGGCTGGTACGGAGAATGAATTAGGATTTCGCGAGAAAGAAAGATAAATTACGGACGAAGTTAATAGTCAACTAATAAGAAATTTGTTTCAACAGCTGAACGGAGGGCACAGCTGAGTAGATCCCGATCGAGGTCTGGACTCACTGGTCCCATCACCACGAGGGAACTGACGAAGTGGGTACAAATATATATCGCACCCTCAGAACAAAAAGTGACCTAAATCAAAAAATGCAATTTGTGGAAAATCAGCAATAAAGTTTTCAGTGTATAGTTGAATAATTTTAAATATATCTCGGAAATGAATGATTTATTGTGGATTTATAAACTGATATTTTAAGGTTAATTTGTAAAATCTGAATTTACGGAAATTTTGAATTAGGTCCCTGCCATTCTAAAGGTGCGATATATAATAATAAATATTCATTGACATATTTCACACAGCGCCATCTAGCCCCAAACTAAGCATAGCTTGTACTATGGGAACTAGATAACTGATAGAATACTTAAATTACTTATTTTTTGTAAATACATGCATATAATACATATGAACACCCAGACACAGAACAAACATTTCTGTTCGCACACAAATGCTTTTCCTGGGTGGGAATCCAACCCACGGCCTGCAGCGCAGAAGGCAGAGCTACTACCAACTGGAAGGCCAGTCAAAGACGGACTTATCGTCGAAGAGTCTCGACCGATATATACAGAGGCTCTGGATAGGCGGCTGTACAAGGGCCAGATACAGAAAGCGGTACTCCTGGACACGGCACGCATTGTCAGGAGGTTCCTCTCTGCAGCCCTGTGCTAGCCACCGACTGCTTGCGTCTCACTCCGCAGTCGTTGGTCCTCCGTTTTTAGGGGTCCGCACCCAAAGGGTAAAACGGGACCCTATTACTAAGACTCCGCTGTCTGTCTGTCACCAGGCTGTATCTCATGAACCGTGATAGTTAGAGGGTTAAAATTTTCACAGACGATGTATTTCTGTTGCCGCTATAACAACAAATACTAAAACACAGAATAAAATAAATATTTAAGAGGGCTCTCGTACAAAAACGTGATTTTTAAGGTATAGTTCCTCATGAAGAAACTAGATGGCGCCACTATTTTATTATTATTATTATAGATAATGGTACGGAACACTTCGCGCGCGGTTGGCCGGTTTTTATGTTTTTTTCTAATTTTATATGATTTTTTTTATTATACATTTTGTAAATAGTATTAATTTTGTAGTAAAAAATGTTAATAATTAGATTATAAATTATATAATTTGTTTACATTCTTCCAGTGAGCTGCTTGGTAACGCGTGATATCTACTTGCATCAAGTGATATTAGTAAAGTAATAATAACTTAATGTTACTCCATGAGACCTGTTCGTAATGGAATCGTAACATAAACATGTAATGTGGCATGTCGGTCCGCGTTTGCTGCAGGAACAGCCGATGCAACGCTGGTTTTCAGCGGTGAACAACCGAATTGATAACATTAACCTTTTTTGAAGTCCAATGCATCTTTGGAACGCGTGCCCAAATCTCTGGTGTAGATCTCAGGGAATTTAATATCAAAATTACAAAACCCCGTCCAGTGATTTCTCACGTTATGTTAACGAGTAAAATATTTTTATAATATACTGAGTGAGGCGGAATTTTTATATTATTTTATTTTATTTAAAAGTTATTTTCTGAACACTGAAGCAACAGTTTGTTAATTATTTCTCATTCTATGGACTTTTTAACGTAATTTATCTGTGGCAAAATGTACTGTCATCGGCATATATATGTACAGATAATCTACATAATCAAAAAGTATGTAACATGTCAGTTTAACCTCAAAAGGATATGTTTTAGTTTTTTTATGAAATATTCCGTTTTGTTGGACTTTGACAAGTTAATTGGAGTTTCATTAAAAAAAATGTGTTTGTCGTTATATTTCTTTTGTGTTTCAGTTATTCATTTGTTTTTTACGTTTTTTTCCGCAAACATAAAGCAGAAAAATATTTAATTTGTAATCAAGTTTTCTGTCAAAATTTGTGTGGTTATTACAAAAATGTGTTTTTTTTAAAACGCCCTTTAAAAACAAATTGTTGTGTGACGTTGGAATTGTTTGTGTGTTTATGCCAACTGCAAGATTCATATTGCAAGAGTTTGATTTAATTTTGTTTGTTTTAAATAAATAAAATTAACAAAATACTTTATCATTTACTTATATTATGGTTAACTTATAAATTTTGCCTCACTCAGTTACACACGAACATACAGATAATAATGTAAAAAATATGAAATGTAATGCGTAGGTTTGGAAAAGGTCAATTTTTAATATTTCAGTTAATTATAAATGTATATAATTGTTTAGTTAATCATTTGTTCTCACTCACACATTCGAAAGATGTAATATTATTTTAAGTTTAATTTTAAATTTAGTTTTTAAATTAATTGTTTTAAAGAGTGTACTGTCATCGGCATAAATATGTACAGATAATCTCCATAATCATAATAAATGTAAAATTGCCGCAAGAAATTTATGAAAAAAAAAAAAATATGTAAGAATCAGTCATAATTAAAAACGTTTTAGATTTCCAATAAATTCATTACAAGTATATTGGTAAATACAATAAGACGCGTAAATAATGCAAGTTTGTAATAATTCTGTAACTACAAAAATATTTTAGGAATCGACAAGAAAATTCTAAATAAATTTGGTGTCCGTAAGAGAATTTGTGCCTACAACTGTTCCAACGCATTCTATTGATGCTTTGACAATTAATATCTTTTTGGGCTTCTATGAGTCCGGAAATCTCAATTACCGGTATTAAAAATTATAAGCTTTAGAAAGACTGAAACGAAAATTAACTACAATGTAACGGCCATCCATAAATTGCGTCACACGAATTAATCTTTGGTTTGGAAGAAATATATCTTTCAATAATTTCATTAAACATTTCTTGAAACATTTGATCTTGTCACATTTGTGTGAATAATTTATGTTATTACCAGTGTTCGGAGTAGGTAGATTGATTTGGGGTCAACGATCTCAAATGTATATGTTAATTTAGACATGTAAAAAATAGCAATCAAAAGAACCATTTCGTTAGTCGAGAAATAAATAAAAATCTATAAAAAACGTCTTACTATCGGTTTTATTCTGTTTTGAATGAAATAAATCCTATTACTAAATTAAGTCAATCTCACAAAAACCGGAAATTTGTGACAAAAAACCGGAATAAGTCATGTTATGTACATCATGCAAGTACGCAAAATCAATCTACCTACACCGATCACTGGTTATTACACACTAGGGGGTAGTGTCAAATAACATGTATTAGAATTTCAAATTCATATTATTACTGCCTCAAAAAATAGAATTTAAAAACTTAAATAGTATTTCATAAATTATTTATTTATGAAATTCTATTTGAGGTTTTTTCTTCATAATTCATGTAACATTTGTGACGTCACTAAGCTAGCTCTATCTGTCACACGATGTCACACTGTCAACCCGCTCCCCGAGGGTGTGACGTTAATATGGACGGCTCGTTACGCGGTTCTGTGAAAGAGATTTGTCCATATTATTAGCTATAGTTAAGAATATGTTAATATTCTTTATATATTTATGTAGTTGCTTACAGAAGTTGATTTGCCACTACCAATTATTGTTTAGATTGAAAACGTCACAGACTTTTAGTAATAAGTTATCTGCGGCTAGATTATTCCATCATCATCTTCCTGTCCTTATCCCACACTAAGTGGGCACAACATGTATTTTTCTTCCATTCCCCTCTGTCAGACGTCATCAGTACTCACTCCTTACGCATATCATCTCTCACACAATCCATCCATCTTTTCTTTGTCCTCTTGTCTTATATCCTTCCACATTCATATTTAAGACTCGTTTTGTAATGCCATTCATCCCTCCGCATAATGTCTTTACCACGCTAACCTATTACTCCTTAATCTCTCTCTTAACCCCTTACTGAAACTACTTTCATATTCCCACTTATGTTTCTCGAATTCTGTTTTGATAAATTAATAAAAAAACTGCGTCTTGTATTTGTGACGTTTTCGATTTTTTTTTTATTTGGCCTGAATAGTGGTATGTAACTTTTTGTACGACTGTACGTATAATATGTGATTATATATGTAAATATATTTTTGTAAAATGTTACATTTTTAATTAATTATAATGTTTTTAAAACATTTTTGTTTTTTTATTTTTACATTTAGATGGTCTGCGATGGATGGTATGTATGGATGGTAAGATGGATGGTAATTGGTGTTACAAAAGACGTGGACTTAATATATACAAACAAATACAAAAAAAGATGATTTTTAACTCCCGACGAAAAAGAGTGGTGTTATAAAATAAATAAATATTGACATATTTCACACAGCGCCCTCTGCCCCAAACTAAGCATAGCTTGTAATATGGGAACTAGATAACTAATAGAATACTTAAATTACTTTTTATTTGTAAATACATACATGTAATACATAAGTTTGTAGTGTGTATCTGTGTCTGTGGGATCGCATCTCCGGAACGAATGGATATACACGACCTACGGAATCGCACCGAAGTGAATTTCTCATTTCTGACACGGGCGGAGCTGAAGAAACATTAATATCAGTATCCATTGCATTAATATACACAAAGAAGGAGAATGTTTTACAAAATTTCGAGCAAAAGTGAAGACCAATAACTAATGTGTGTGCGGGAGTTCCATGTAATTCAAAGTCAAAGTCCAAATACTTATCCGTACCAGCATCTAATGTTACATATGTGCTATGGAATTACATGAAATCAAAATCGCACACGCGCCAAGTTCGCCAAGTTACTTAATTCATTGTTGCTAATGATTTCCAATGAATAGCTGAGTTTACGCTTACTATGCCACGAAAAAAATGTGACTAGCGACCCGCCCCGACTTCGCACCGTAATACAACTCCGTAGTACCGCTTTTTGATCTATCGTTAGGTTAAAATAGGTATTTTTTTACGACAATATTACAAATTATTAAAATTCTCGGCTTTGCACTAAGATAATATGCATGTATTAATGCAGTAAAAAAATATCTAAATGCTAGAGAAAACCGTATCAAGAATCCGTTTCATAGTTTAGAAGTAAGCGGAGAAACAGACGGACGAAGACAGCGAGTTTGCTTTAGACTATTTTGATATTAGACAAGAGAAGATATAACACCAGCCAAGACTAAGGTTGAATCACTTTGCGTGTAAGTACTACGCTTCTAATAACAATAATTCTATGTCACAAACCTTCATATCTTACCTACAAGCATCGTAATAGCTATGGGAGGGTACAGGCGTGGCAAGACGTCAATATCTGCCAAACCACGCCCTGCGCTTGCGCCGCGTATCTACCTAAGTATCTATTATTAGGAAAATAAATAACTAATTTCTTAGCATTCACGTAAAAATATCTCTGCGTGACACCTTGCATAGGTCCAGTTGCCCGCGTCTAGGCCCAAAGATGCAGCAAAGCAGGGGTCGTAATTTTTTTAGCGCTATACTTAACCTAAGTATAGCGCTAAAAAATTACGGCCCCGTGGCTTAGTTGGTAGAAGCCCTGCTTTCGGAGAGAGGGGTCCCGGTTCGATTCCCGGCCGGGGCACACTTTGTTTGGTGAGAATAAAGTTTGTTCTCGGGTCCACGTCCTTAGGTCGTTGCTAAGGGTGTTACTTTAAAATAAAAATCTTTACCTCAGCTGGCTAATCTTTAATGGCTTTTAAAACCTACAAGTCGGTGATGTGACGAAAGTTAGAAAACTGATTCGATCAATGAAATTTATCCAATCTTGTTTTCCTATCAACAAATATGACAATTCCAACTTTTTATTAACGTATTTATTAACAAACTACGACTTCCAATCAAGGTTATTTTTAATATGTATATAATTACTATTTTAATAATTACTATTTTTTCTGTCACTACTACTTTTTCCACTGCATACAATGCTATCACCTAATTAAATTCTGTCGTGTCAAAATAAATGTTTCTTTTTTAATTCTATTCTACAAATCGTGTTGCGTTGGGATTATTGTTGATATGCCGTCCTTTCAAGTATAGGAAATCCCAATTCGCATGCGCTGGTCACCCTGAAACATCACGATGGAACTGAGAACATAATGCCTGTTTTCTTTCGGTTCTATATTTTAGTGTTCAACTACACTGATCACTTTGTCATGGCGTATCTTTGGTAGTCAACGCTTGGACTATACATCTCAGTCGAGCCAAACTGTTGACCCCGCAAGACGACGTGTCATCTGTGAAAAAAGAAAAAACGCAGCCATTTTAAATAAATACATTTCTGGGGAAAATATCAACGGAAAAGACCGCATTTATCAACGTTACATCCCCATAGTAGGTACAAGCAAAACCTTTGTAAATCACATGAAGCAATAAACATATAATATTAATTAAAACTGTATTATTGACTTCACTTCTTAATTTTTTGGCTTTTGTGGATGTTTTACGTGTCACATTTCTGCCATGTCCACTGTTCACACACAAACATGTGTTCGGTTAAATTGAAAATGTACGATGCAAAAGTATTTAAGTAACCAAAATCATGTTCAAGAAAACATAAAAAAAATCTATTTTAGTCCAAGTGATTCAAATCGCCAATCTGAATGTCATCTAAAGAATTATTGTCAATGTCATTCGTAGCAAACTATTATCTATGGGCTTGTATTTTTGGCGCCATACGTTTACAGGATGGGGATATGAAAATATGGAAACTTTTTAAGTTCTTAATAATAACTAAGTTTTTAAATTATTATGAAATTTGGTAACAAACATAAAAAATAAACACAGGATGGAGAATATCCTCTTTTAAAGCCAATTAGTTATAATTAATTTGATTGTTCTTGTGATATTTTATTTTCAACACCACGCCAAGATAGTTATTTTTTCATCGGGCCATTTTGTTATGGATATACTTACTGTTAAAAAAAGGTTTCTCCTTCTCGGCTTTGGTCTCCTTGGCATGGTGCAGAGGCCTCGCTGTCGACCCACCTACTGGCTCCATGTTGTAACTCTTGCAGTCCGAATCCATCTGTAACAAATTAGGAGTTTTAATGTCTACTAAACGTCAAACGTCAAAGTCACAATATCCATATCTGCGCCCGCGGTATCATTCAACGGAAACCAAACATTTTTCCAGAATAAAAAGTAGCTAAATTATACCAATCATTATTGTTCTACGACCCAAATCCTAATACCACACAATCAAACAGTTTTAGATCGACATATTATTAAACTAGCTGTGCCCCGCGGTGTAACCTGCAGTTGCCCATCCTAAGGGTACCTACACTACTTTAGTGGGATTAATAGTAGCTTATGTCCTATTCCAGACTATAATTTATCTCTGTGCCAAATTTCATCCAGGTCCGTTCTGAAATTCTGGCGTGATTGAGTAACATCCATGCATCTAAATTTTCGCATTTGTAATTATGTATTTTATTTATTTAAGCAATAAGGATTCCCAACACAGGATCCACTGCAGATACATGCAGTTTAAAATAGGCAAACGTCTCATATAATGGTTGTTATACAATTATCAGCGCAATAATTCGTAGTACCTAGATAAAAATAGGTTACTACAAACGAGAAAAACAAAATGTTTAGATAAACATGCGTTGGGAATAAGATCTAGAGAGATCACTCAGAATAACTTTTGCTTAATTTAACTTAGAGTAATAAATTCCGTACCAGCCTAACGTTCCCACTGCCGGCCTACTCTCGATAATTGAGAGTGAATGGGCTCTGATCTACCACGGGAGCCCAATCCGGATTGGTAGATGTCACATGTCGTCGAATTTTTGGTGAGTAATAAATTACAAAAACATCAATAACCGAGGTGAGAAAGATATTAAATTCAAAATGAAAATATACAATAACACATCTACAGTACAGAATTAATTAATATCCGTGAGCTCACGTAGACATTTTTTGAATTTTGAAATGTTCTTCAATTCCATATTGTCTGAATCTGGTAGATTCAGACAATGTTCTATTGCTTGCAAAGTCTTGGCAGAACGGAACGCTGACCAAGGTTAATATTGGAGAAAGGGTCTAATTCTATTATAATACAACAGCCAAACTTGCTAACAACTTCGTCGTTCACACAACGAAGCTAAACGATAAATCGACTTTGACAGTGCTAACACTATTGCTGTCTCTTTCAGTCCATACGAAAGAGAGGGAAGACGTCGTTAGTTTTTTAAATTTTAAATCTATCATGGCTATGGCAATTATTTTTCGAGTTACCGATATATTTACCATGATTTGTGAGTTTTGTTTCATCCCGATATTTCGACGCAGTTTCATACGTCATGCTTCGTAGACTGAAGATTTTGCGAGGTGGGGTGTGTATATAATTGGCAGACATCTACCCTATTGCGCACTCGTTTTTTACATTCGAAACACCATCGAAATATAAATCTGGAGTCAACAAAACTCACAAATCTTGGTAAATAACTGAAAAAAAATGTCGTAAATTTTAGTTCCAAATTCAAAATTCATCATTTCAAACAATTTTTTTTTTCAGATTAATTGATTCATTTATAATGTTGGCAAGTTCAGTAAAGCTTCAAACAATGG
The DNA here is from genome assembly GCA_921293045.1 of Aplocera efformata. Taxonomy (NCBI): domain Eukaryota; kingdom Metazoa; phylum Arthropoda; class Insecta; order Lepidoptera; family Geometridae; genus Aplocera; species Aplocera efformata. Next base: position 4,145,998 of record OV121067.1, on the reverse strand, counting down.
CATGTGAAACAGGAAACGCGAATCGCGTCTATTTTTAATTGTATCATTTATAAAATCTTATCATTTGGGCCATCTGTGACGCGACGGCGCTCATTATAACTGTTTATAATAGTGATGGGACGCAGGAATTTTCTAATTAATTATTCATTTACTAATTAATTAACCCCTATTTTACTAATTAATTAAATAGTAAATGTACCTACTTTATTTTTTAACCATATGATCCAAGAAAAACATCATTAATTCATTCATAGTTTCACGAATATATTTCCGAAAGGGGTAGAGACAGAGACAAAATCAGCCACATTTCACCTTGAGGTTTACCATCATGGGAAAGTAGACATGAAAAGTGGTGAGCTGATCACTGCCATTGTTTTCCCACGGACAATTCACACATTCACAACATTCTATACTAATCTAGCAGCACACATCTAATTATACCAACAAAAATTATTAAGAAATCCGGGCACAGTATTACAATTACAAACCAGTGTGAATTTTCATAAAATTAAAATCAAGTCAATGGCCTTATCGTTAAGAACGATCTCTTCCAGGTGAACCTTTGGATAAACAGGATATATACAGACGGTAGTATTAACATATTATTATAAATAAATTTATACGTAGTATAATACTATACACTTACTAAATATAACATGAAAAGCATACAACTAAATGCAGAATTTCATATATATTTAAATATTTTTTGAAAATACAGTCAGTAGTACTAAAACCCCTCAGTAAGCGAGCTTAATTGCACCTAAAAGGTATCTTTCTAAAGTCTTCAATTTAATAAATAATAATAAACGTTAAAACGTTTACACACTCATACCTCTGCACTAGGATTCCCTGTATCGCAGATGGCATGGGCAAACACAGAAACACAAGACAAACACCAACGAGAACAAACTTCATGCTCACCACACAAAGTGTGCCCCGGCCGGGAATCGAACCCGGGACCCCTCGCTTCGAAGGCGGGGCTACTACCAACTAAGCCATGGAGCCGTGGTTTCATTTTTAAGTAAAGTCAGTTTCTTAAATGAAAAAAATCATCAGCATCTAATCGTGAATGGGACATCACTACACTAAATTGTTTCTGTGTATTCTATGTATTTATTTCTGTGTATTCTATTCCCAACACGCACGTGTACCGATAAATAATGCGCAGACGCGGATTAATTGCGATTTAACGTCGTGACAGGTCAGCGCAGGCGCATGTTTAAGGAAGATTTTGTTGCGAACATGGATCTTAGTAGCGCTTGCGAACTATTATAGATTGGAACGTAGATAGTTGGTAGTAGCCCTGCCTTCGAAGCGAGGGGTCCCGGGTTCGATTCACCGAACACACTTTGTGTGGTGAGCGTGAAGTTTTTTCTCGGGTCTTGGGTGTTTGTCATGTGTTTCTGTGTTTGTCCATATTCACGATAATTAATAGTGAATTGGCTCTGATTTACCACGGGAGCCCAATCCGGATTGGTAAATGTCACATGGAGACGAATTTTTGATTCTAAGACAATCCGGTTTCCTCACGATGTTTTCCGTCACCGTTTCGAGAACGTGGTATTGCGCACATCAATTTTTCAAGTGAAAATACTCATTGGTCCACGTGTGGGTTTGAACCAGCAACCTTCAGATTGAAAGTCGGCGTCTGTGCCCCTGGGCCACCAAGCTCTCCAATCGGTTGATAAATGGCTGAGAAATCGCTGAACATACATAAACAAAATATATAGACAATGGCACATAGAACCTGCTCCTTTTTCTTAAGTAGGTTAAAACATATTTTAGACTTGCTGATATCTTACAGATGTTTACCTGTCTTGATTCACAATTTGAAAATCAACTGTTACACGAATGAGTAATAACATATTATTTATATTATTATCATGTTATCATTTTCATTTCTGAATCCATATTTCATACAAAATATCAATAAAATAAAATAAATATATTTAATCACTATTAATATTTAATTCCAAAAAAAGATAACAAATTGATAATTAAAATGATATGTCCCAAAATAAATTTTATTTAAATCCATATCGTTTAAATAGTTTGGTTGTTAAATCAAAATAACTGGAAAAATCATCCAAGTAAACGAAATTGCGTATTATGCTACTTTGAAAGTATTGAAGTGTCTTTTTACAAGCTTTTATTTAACTTGCAATGTATGTACGTTTGTCCGGGTGGAATCTTGCAACTGAATTTTAAATCAGTTATCTTTAACCGACTGAGCTGAAATTTGGTATACACGCTTATTTTGGATGACAACGCATGCTTAGTGACGTCATTCCAATTCCAATATGGCGGATCATCCAAGATGGCGGACTGGTTATTTGGTTATTTGGTTATCAAATGAAAGAGCTTGCTGAGGAGAACACGAAAAAAGCTTGTTATTAAAAATATTTTTTTTACCATTAATAATTACCATATTGATTTTTAATCGGTTACTTGTTTCTAAAAAAGTCGAAGTCAAAATTTTTTATTTCCATTGTTCCATTTTTTAAAATGAATACGTACCTACAAGAGTATGTATTTAAAACTAAGTTTAGCGCTCGTTCAAACCCTATCCAACCCTCCATGGTGAGAACAAGCAAGAAACCCCTAATGGAAGGATTACTGTCTTTTCGCGAGCACAATCCCTTTAAAGCAATCTTTTTGATTGCTATCATATAATAATTATCAATTGGACGGCTCCGTGGCTTAGTTGGTAGTAGCCCTGCCTTCGAAGCGAGGGGTCCCGGGTTCAATTCCCGGCCGGGGCATACTTTGTGTGGTGAGCATGAAGTTTGTTCTCGGGCCCTGGGTGTTTGTCTTGTGTTTCTGTGTTTGTCCATGCCATCTGCGACACAGGGAATCCTAGTGCAGAGGTATGAGTGTGTAAACGTTTATTTATTATTTGACATAACCAAGTGTTCTAACGTACCTATGGTGAGTGAGTATGAGTATTAGCAGTAAAATGTCAGACCCGAGGGATAAATCAAGCGCAGGCAACGTTCCGTAACTAACAGAAATAAACGCTAATATTGTGACCGGCGACGAGCTTGATTCAAAACATATTTCATGATACCCATGGGCGTACCCAGGGGGGGACAGGGGGAGCCAGCTGCCCCCCCTGGAAATTTTAATTAAGAAGCGATTAAAATGCATGCATAGTCTAATTTACTTATATTTGTTTAACTACCTATAAAGCAGGATATTTGCGGCTGTTTGCCCTACACACTACACTACATATACCTAATGTTTCATGTAGGTGTTTGTGTAGTGTGTATGAAAAAAAACCGTGGACGATTCGACCTAAAAAATCTGACTGGGGGGCAAGCCCCTGGGCCAGAAGCTAGGTACGCCCATGATACCTATTATTAGAAGAAGTTCTGCGTGAGCTATGCTATCTAAAAACAGTGCTGTATTAGACTGTACCCCGGGTGGTTTTATTTCACCGGCACCCATACCCTTCCAGGAACACACGCCTAAAAAGATGGCAGATATTTTCAACAACAACTACATAGTTCTGCACTAGGATTCCCTGTATCGCAGATGGCATGGACAAGCACAGAAACACAAGACAAACACCAACGAGAACAAACTTCATGCTCACCACACAGTGTGCCCGGCCGGGAATCGAACCCGCTTTTTTCACTTGAAAAAAATTATGTGCGCAATACCACGTTCTCAAAACGGTGACAGAAAACATCGTGAGGAAACCGGCATGTCTTAGAACCAAAAAATCGACTACATGTGACATCTACCAATCCGGATTGGGCTCCTGTGATAGATCAGATTCACTCTCAATTATCGAGAGTAGGCCGGTGTCCCTGCAGTGGGAACATTAGAGGCTGGTGGTACGGTGCTTTAGGCCATGCCTGCCACTGACTGCCATCTTGGTATAGCTAAAGAGAGGCTTATGATATAATATCCTCACTACAGCTGCAGCTCTGAGCGCTGCCTGCAGCCGCTCTATGTGCTGGATGGCTGCCCGCAGTATCTCCAGTTTGGGCAGACGGCCGCTGCCCGCGCGCGCTCTTATCCTCAGCTCTTCGAATGCTGCGTTCACCTGGTGAAAGAGAACAGACTGGTTTAAAAATAAGAGAAACGACAACGTTAACACGTATACTTCAGCACTAGGATTCCCTGTGTCGCTGATGGTAAACAAGACAAACACCCAAGACCCGAGAACAAACTTCATGCTCACCACACAAAGTGTGCCCCGCCGGGAATCGAACCCGGGACCGCTCGCTTCGAAGGTACGCGGACGATGTCACGGGAAGCTGCTATTATAATATGTAATTACGGACATCCGTCTTGTGAGGGCGAAAAGTCAAGAGGGATTTTTTTAACCCCCCTTGCGATAATATCACTAAGAAAATTATTGCTAACTTATTGCTAAGAACATTTGTGAACAATTATTGCTAAGAATTATTATTGCTAAGAACATTTGTGAATAATGAGGTTTTTTGAGTTGGAGGAGTTTTCATCTAGGGGTGCGATATGTGAAGAGTATTTAAACTACCCCAAAACTTTGTAAAATCATTTGTATGTTATTTTGCTCTTCAAGGAAAGATGTACCTTGATTTTTTTTAATGCGGAAGGAGGTGCTTGGCGAATAAGGCATACACAAAATTTTACATTCAGTTTTCTAATTCAATTAGTATCTTTTTGGTGTTCCATACAACACTTAGTAAGCTTGAAACGTCTGTTTGTTCGTCCTACCTTTAAAATAGCTGTATCATTTGAACCGTAAGCCTTAGCTATCTGAAATTTTCGTAGAAAAAACCCATATTTATGCGGTTTTCCTGACAAATACTTACTAAAATACATCGGTGGTACAGAACCCTAACTGTACCCGTTTCGATGCAAAGCGATGAGAGACTCATGCTGAAGTATTCATAATTTTATGATGAAAATTCTTTTCAGTTGAAAATATGACGGCATAAATCATCTTTCATAAAAGTTAGTTCAAAAAAATTAAATTACGTTACAATTTGTCATGTAATATCAAAGTATACCTACTCTTTTATGTTATAGGTTGAATAAATCAAAAATATTTCTAAGTTTGAGCTGCATGGGACAAAATGGTTCTTTCCTTCTTAATTTTGGGGGGTCCAGTCCAGCTCGCGTTAGTAGGTGTGTACCCTTTGATTCCCTACACGTGCCCCCTGCGTGGTGCTAAAGGAGCAACCAAAAGTAGCAGTAGAACTTGTGCCAAGTTCGTCCGGAGAGGTACTGCCACCACACCTAGAATCTGCCGCCAAGCAGTGCATGCATTACTGTGTTCCGGTGGAAGGGTTTGGTTGCCGGTGAAATCACATGCGCATGAGACGTATCATCCCCGTCTCGGGTGATGGGCGCAGCAGGATGAATGCGACTCAGTAAAGATTTGGATCTCATACTGAGTCGCGCGCATTACTGTTGTCATGGGCGAGGGTCACCACTTACCATCAGGTGGGCCCTCAGCTCTTTCCGTCACTAATTCACATAAAAAAAACTTTCTGTGGCTGCTGCCAAGAATGGGGGGAGGTACGTCCTTATTTACCCCTATCTATCTTAATAATACTCAATACTCAATAGTTTATTGTATTCCACAATGTAAAAACAGATGTTATAATATTCGATACAGACCATCATGGACCCTGTTGGGCACAACAATAATATGAAATAGGAATGAGAGAGGAGGACGATATTATTACAGAAGAATATAATATAATATAATATATAATAGACTTTTACTCAGACAATTGTTGGTTTACCGAACCCGGGACCCCTCGCTTCGAAGGCAAGGCACAACTAAGCCACGGAGCCGTATGTATACGTATAGATGAGTTATTAAAACGCGAGGAACCCTAAAGTAGCCATGTTGAAATGTTTTTCCCGCGCTAAAACGGGTCGGTTATTTCAAATGAGGCGTACCTAATAAGCTCTCGCTAAATATATTTACAGCTACAGAATATGAAAATGTTATACTTGTCGCTACGATCCACACGCAAAATAACTTGTAATATCAATTTGATATTCATTAAAAGATTTGACGGCTACGTGGCTTAGTTGGTAAGCCTGCGAAGCGAGGGGTTCCGGGTTCAATTCCGGGCACACTTTGTGTGGTGAGCATGAAGTTTGTTCTCGGGCCCTGGGTGTTTGTCTTGTGTTTATGTGTTTGTCCATGCCATCTGCGACAGGGAATCCTAGTGCAGAGATATGAGTGTGTTAACGTTGTTGTTTTTTTATGAACAGGGTGATGCTCGGGATAAGAAAGTAATCCTTCCATTAGGGGTTTCTTGCTGGTTCTTCCCTATGGAGTGTCATAATGCACAGCGTATTTATTTTTATGCCATCTGCGACACAGGGAATCTAGTGCAGAGGTATGAGTGTGTTAACGTTTATATAACATTTCGATAAGTCCCACAACCATCGTAGTTAGCGGCAAAAGACATTTCAAAATAATTGACCCACATAAATAATAAGCCATTTCCTATATTTTAAAACGTAACGACATTCAAAACATAATTTTGGACAGATTTATTTTACGTTCATATTAACAACTACAAAACGATATCCAACCATTTAAAAATAAAATATAAAGCAAAGAGGACGCCATAAATTAGATTTTATGTGAAATTAAGATGTCTCTCGTATATTCTGATGTTTATTGACGATTTCGAACTATTTTCGACGACAGGCGCGCGCGCACTTACGTTCTTCGTCCGTTTTACATGCCCGTAATCACGTTTTACATGCCCTTCATCACGTTTTACATGCCCCTCATCACGTTTTACATGCCCCTCATGACGTTTTACATGCTCATCACGTTTTACATGTTCATCACGTTTTACATGCTCATCACGTTTTACATGCCCATCACGTTTTACATGCCCGTCATCACGTTTTACATGCCCGCCATCACGTTTTACATGCCCCTCATCACGTTTTACATGTCCATCACGTTTTACATGCCCCTCATCACGTTTTACATGTCTATCACGTTTTATATGCCCCTCATCACGTTTTACATGTCCATCACGTTTTACATGCCCATTATCACGTTTTTTCCGCACACATTTTTAATTTACACCTTTTATGTTGGAAATTTGATTGAAAGAAAATCAGTTTGGAAAAATTGTTTGTTGAAAAATGTGTTTGTTTGTTTTCAATTAGTTTGTTATAAATTTAGCTTTGTTTAATTTTTAGAAGCGAAACCTTCTTTATGCGCGTTGGGCTTTTTGAGATGCGAAAAAACCATTGAACACAAGACACCCAAGACCCGACAAACGTTACACTCACACAAACGTCTACTGAGGCATTTATATTGTTAATCTGGTAATCCTGGTGTGGGAATCATTAGTAAATATATTTTGGCAAAACTCTCAGACATTATACAATGATACAATGATACTTTTCTTATTGATTTTATTTTTTTATGGATTCGTCTCATGCGCATGTGATTACACTGGCAGCCATACCCTTCGGTGGAACACAGTAATGCAACGACTACTGCTTGGCGGTAGATTCCAGATGTGGTGGCAGTACTCCGGACGAACTTGGCACAAGTTCTACTGCTACTTTTGTTTGCTCCTTTAGCACCACCCAGGGGGTACGTATAGGGACGCGAGCAACTGGACCTCCCAAAATTACTTTTAATAGTTTAAGTAGCAATAAAAAAAATCATTTTTTCATTTCATTTTCGTTTTCACTCATCACACCGTCTGCTGCTGGAATAGAACCCTGGATCCGCTTCGAAGGCAGAGCGACTACCCACTAAGCTACGGAGCACTAAGCTACGGAGCTAAGCAACGTACGTAAGAGTTAGTGATATGTGTGCGCTCACTCTTAACCTCCATATTTCGAGTCGCACCCTGTACAAAATATTAACTGTTTTAGTGGTACGGTTAACAAACACCCACTATACTAAATTGACACCTACTTAGCAAACCTTTTCGTATATATTAGTTTTATTACAATATTAAAACTCTAGTCTATACAAATAAATAAAATTTGAGTGACTGTTTGTGATGTCAAAATAACAGATTTTTATTAAATATTGTACATCTGAAATTATTGCGGAATAAAAAAACATTGTTTTAAATTATTGTATGTCTATTTGTTTCGGGTTATCTCCGAAAGGGTCGGACCGATTTTGATGGGACTTTCACTGGCAGATAGCTGATGTTATATAAGGCTACTTTTATTTAAGAAAAAGAAAAAATAAATAGGAATCCACTGAAAACAAAATTAAGTTCCACGAAATATACAAGAATTGCTCGTCTAAAGATATTAGATACATAACTATCCAGAAAAAATTACCAGACAATTTTATAGTTTTGACGAATTTATATTGAAAAAGTGTTAATAATTTAATTACTACCTAATTTACAATAGTTATATTTGTTTGACAATTTAATTTTACTTTTGATTTTACAGATTGTTAACCAAATTTTTATTATATTTTTGTATACGATGTGTATCAATTAATTTGTAAATTTCTTTACCAATAAATACTTATGACTTATGACAAAGAACAAACATCTTCATTCCTCACAATGATTGTCCTAGCTGGGAATCGAAGCCAAGACCTATATCGCAGAAGGCAGAGCTACAACCAACTAAGCAGTCAGTCAGCCGAACCACTGTCCCGTCTATTTCGAAACAAAACTGAGGAGTAAACAGCAAAACGTATTGCTTCTAAGTCGAGACTGAAAGGACAGTAGGAAAAAAACAATTGGCAGTACACGGCCCTTTGTGAACCGACTTGGGCGGTACGCGACATTAAAACAAACAACGTTCACACTCATACCGCTAGGATTCCCTGTGTCGCAGATTACACGGACAAACAGAAACACAAGACAAACACCCAAGAGAGAACTTCATGCTCACCAAACAGTGTGCTCGGCCGGGAATCGAACTCGCTTCGAAGGCAGGGCTACTACCAGCCACGGAGCCGTCTTTTTATTTTACCGTACCAGCCTCTAATATTCCCACTGCAGGGACACCGGCCTTGTTTGATGTCACATGTCGTCGAATTTTTGGTTCTAAGACATGCCGGTTTCCTCACGATGTTTTCCGTCACCGTTTTGAGAACGTGGTATTGCGCACATAATTTTTTTCAAGTGAAAAATCTCATTGGTGCACTTTTTTGGTTTGAACCAGCAACCTTCAGATTGAAAGTCGGCGTCTATGCCCCTGGGCCACCACTGTCTTTATTTTGTCACTAGCGAATCGCCGCGGCTTCGAGTGTGACGTAGGTCGTAATACAATTCCGTAATACATCATCCTGACATATCTCGTAAGGTTTAACCATTCGAAATGTAAGCACACAAAAAATTGGTTTTTACATCATTTAAAATCATTGAAATATCTGCTTTTCTATATTGTCATATGCATTAATACATGCTCATGTATGCATTTAATAACACATTAAAAATCATTGAAATTATCAGCTTTTTTATATGCTGCATATGCATGTAATATACTGTATTTTACATGCATATTACAGTATAGAAAAGCCGATAGAATCAATAATTTTTAATTATGTCGTGAAAACATAGTATTTTAGTATCATTGTCGTCTCAGTATATTTAAGAAATCTATTATATGTTTCCTCTATATAAAACTCCCGGAAAGTGCATATTTAAAAATATTTTCGTTAAGAAGGCGTACTATTACACTGTCATATTATGTTAATGATAAAACGCTCGATCATTGCGGTTATTAGTAAGAGATTATTAAATTTAATAATAATTAATGGGCATAAATGATGTTCTAATTAAATAAGTAATTACACTTATCATAGATTTTTTTTTTTTCGGAAATTTCAGCCGCTTGTCTAGGGCTATAAATATGTTTCAAAGTGGGACAGATAGCTGTAGATTTATTTAATGTGATTTCACCTGCACCCACACCATTCCACCGGCACACAGCGATGCTTGGTAGATTACCAGGTGTGGATGTACTTCTCCGGGTGAACTATTTACAAATTCTACTGCTACTTTTTGTTGCTCCATTACCACTGTAATATTACATTAACGGATGGTTCTCCCGTTTGTATAGGAGCCAAGCATAAGATGAATTGAATCCAAATAAAGATTGATCTAAAACGTCAATGTGTTTAGCCTAAAAATAAATCCTAACACGGACAAGCACTTTGCCGCGTGCTGGGTGAATAATTTGTTGTGACAAGCCATCCCTCGGGGGCGATAGAAAAAAAAACTTTAATGGCAATTAATGCTGACATTTGAAAGAGAATTTCACGCAGGAGTGCGTTCTTGGATGTTGTACAGCATGGAGTGTTCATTGCCGCCTTTTAATTTTTGACAACAGATGATACTTAATTTGTTTTAGATACACATAGATTCTGTATTATACTGATCTTTATTAAACAGGTAACAAATGACTGATGAATCGAAACAATACTTTTAAAGTATCAAATTACGCAAAATCTTTTAATTGAATGACAATTTTTTTCCAGTTATTTTGATTTAACTACCAAACAATTGAAACAGTTTTAATCACTACATAGTATAAAACAAAGTCGCTTTTTCTGTCCCTATGTCCCTTTGTATGCTTAAATCTTTGAAACTACGCAACGGATTTTGATGCGGTTTTTTTTAATAGATAGAATGATTCAAGAGGAAGGTTTATATGTATAATAACATCCATTAAATAGTGGAGAAGTACTGTTATTTTTGAGGTTTCTAATGTGATGTCGTAAATAATTACATTTTTTCCGCTTACATTGCAAACGCAGGCTGAACCCTACGAGTTTTATCAAAATAATGTACTAAGTATTTTACACATTGAAAAGGTCTACAGAAAAGTCCGTGATGGTATATGTCTATCTCTTATTGATAACCCACTATAACTTTATTTTGTCATTTACTTTTTACGACAAATAATGGCTAATTTTCGAAGCGATTTTAACCAATACAGCATTAATCCTTAACCAATTAAATACCTTGAATACATTGTTCATTTAATATAGATCTATATGGCCCTTTACACCGTATGATTAAGGTGAATATTTTCGAAGATATTACAGATTTAAAAATTGCGGGACGTAGCGTTTGCGGCGGTTCCGGCCGGCCGGGGCGGCGGGAATTTAACGCGTGCGGGCCACGGGAATAAATCAAAGCATTCAAAACTACTGGATCGATAATTTTAATTTTAATTTTTTTAATCATTTTTCCAGTGAATGACATAGGCTATATATTTATACCCGTGCGAAGCCGGAGCGGGCCGCTAGTTAAAATTATATGGGACCAATCTGAAAGCATATGATATAAGTTTATTTCCAAATTCGTTAATAAATCGCGGAAAATTCGGTGAACATACAATACATAAAAAAAATATACAGTGGAAATAGAATCTCCTCCTTTTTTGAAGTCGGTTTAAAATGAATATGTATGAACATAAAATTGCCATTGTAGTATAGCGAGCTCTAAGGCACATTGAAACGTCAAATTACAGTCAGTTTTCATGTTAATCTAGTCATTTCTGTTCCAATCCTAACTTCCTAACCTAATCTTCCCCTCGGGTTGGTCGGTTAGGGGTAGAACAAACGTTACATGAAAACTGACTGTAATTTGACATATCTGTGTGCATGTAATGTACTACGGAGCTTCTGTAACGTTATATGTTTACTTGTGCGTCTAAAATGGACGTGTCCAAACGATACTTGAGATCTAAAGGAATAAATGAGTTTAAGTTTAAAATACACCGCACTCGGAATTAACTCTTTAAGCTACGCGATGTCTCCAGATAATAATAAATATATACTTGTCCGTTCGTCACGTACAACGGATTATGGGATCCCAGTGGAGCACAGATTAGTGTCTAGTGATTTGTGCTATTTATGGAATTTCGAAGGGCGTAGAAAAAAGTTATTAGCAAAAGAGTCCGCATGTTTATAAAGGAGGTTTGTATAAAAGGAGTTTATGATGAAGACGGAAATTGAATTTAAAAAAAAAATGTTAGAACTGGTTTGACAGCTGATTCTGTTTTTTTTTTTCTCTTGTTATGGCGTCGCACTTCTTGTGCATTCGCCATTTTCCAAAGTGAAAATGACTGTTTTCGCCAGTTGACACAAAGCTAGTAAAGTCAAAGACACGTTAAGAAAAATGTTTGATTGGACACTGGAAAAAACTCATTTCGTTTTTGTTTAGTCCTGCGTGGTGCAATTTCGTGGTGATCTTAATTATTTTCATTTCGTGTTATTTCTTTGGACCTTTGCTATTATTATAAAATACAGGGTTTACAAAAATATATACAACGTATATATTTACATGTAAATTGGATTTTTTCACGTAGTCGAGTTTTTTGATTTTCCTCAATAATTTGTAATGTTACAGCTACCGAAACAGTTTCTTTTGTCATACTGCACCTTAAATTAGTTTTATTGATTGCAGTCCAACTTCGAACTAAGTTCACAAATTATTCAGCGCTTAGAAACTAGACCGGAGCCTCATTAGGCAAAAAGCCTCGGTGGAGTGGCATTTCTCTGTCTGTTCTATCGCAAAATGTTAAAGAGAATTTAACCAAGCTTCTATTTATTTAATCTATCTATCGTTTCTGACGTCAAAATGTGAAGAGAAGTTAACTAAGTCACGTACCCCCTGGGTGGTGCTAAAGGAGCAACCAAAAGTAGCAGTAGAACTTCGTCCGGAGAGGTACTGCCACCACATCTGTAATCTGTAAGCAGTAGTGGTTGCATTACTGTGTTCCGGTGGAAGGGTGTGGCTGCCGGTGAAATCACATGCGCATGAGACGTATCATCCTCGTCTCGGGTGATGGACGCAGCAGGATGAGTGCGCCTCAGTAAAGATTTGGATCTCATACTGAGTTGCGCGCATTACTGTTGTCATGGGCGAGGGTCACCACTTACCATCAGGTGGGCCAGCTCGTTCCATCACTCATTAACACAAAAAAAGCGTCTATTTCTTTAATCTCTATCGGTTCTGTACCCAAAGGTTTGACACCATCTCCCGGGAACAGGTCTCACGGCTGCTGAAGTTTCTTTTGGAATACCTAAAGATCCTAGAATACACAAAGGTCGGAATTAATTAATTCTTTATTTTACACCATAGAAATAGATTGGAATATTAAAGCTTAATAAATAAGTTGTACAAAGTCAAAGTGAAACTCATTTATTCCTTTAGATCTCAAGTATAATTTGGACATCAGTATCATCAATTCGTGAGCATATAACGTGTCATAGTAACTCCCCAGGCACATTACATGCACACACAGATATGTCAAATTACAGTCAGTTTTCAGTGTCTTGTCATTTCGTAGTAATCAGTTTTCAGAAAAATTTGTATTGTACTCTAATACTAAAAGCAATCCTGTTAAAGTGTTTAGTCGGCCGTTTTATATAAATCCTAATATGACACTTTCAGAATCAAGATAAATGGAGTAATACGTGTATTTCGAAATGAGGGTTATAACTGTCATACCCAAGAACAACTCAACCCGCGTTAATTGGTTTAAGCGCGTAAAATTTCTCGTAAAATACTATTCGCACGTAAAATTACTCGTAAAATTCGTCATGAGCTAAATCATTTTCATAGTACAAGGGTGCAAAAGTTAAGTAACAATTTACCTTTTGCACCCTTATACTATGAAAATGATTTAGCAGCAACTCATATCTTCTCCTGCTCTCCCCAACTTAAGTATGAGAAGAACCACTTCTCATACCTGGTACCGACACCTGGTAATCTGCCGCCAAGCAGCGGTGCCGCGTTCCACTACTGCTACGTTCCAGTGAAATTTAGGGGCATGAGATATAACATCCTCGTTTCAGAGTAATAGGCTTAACGCTCCGACTTCAGTCCCCTATCAAAGTATGAGAAGTGGTTCTTCTCATACTTAAGTTGGGGAGAGCAGGAGAAGATATGAGTAGCTGATTTGATAAAAATGTCCCTCTTCTTGGCCTCACACGGCTTGTATAACCATTCTACCATGTTGTAGGTTTCATGACCTATTTCGTTATTGTTTTAAAGTAAACATTTAGGAAGCTTAACCGTAATTTGGGGGTCTAGTTGCTCGCGTCTGTAGGTGTGTACCCTTTGATTCCCTACACGTACCCCCTCGGTACGCTATGTTGCTAAAGGAACAACTAAAAGTAGCAGTAGAACTTGTGCCAAGTTCGTCCGGAGAGGTACTGCCACCACGCCTGCAATTTTCCGCCAAGCAGTAGTGCTAGCATTACTGTGTTCCGGTGGAAGGGTGTGGGTGCCAGTGAAATCACATGCGCATGAGACGGTTAACCCATGTCTCGGGTGACGGACGCAGCAGGATGAGTGCAACTCAGTTGCAAGTTACAGTACTGATGTCATTCAAATAACAAAAATTAACAGGGATCGGAATTAGGATAAGAAAATGATCAGTAGGGAATATGGGAAAAGATAAAAAAGTTATACTAACTTTTCTTAATCTTCGTCGCTCGCGCAGCGTCGCAGCCTTCCGCCTGTCGACAGCAGCCGTTTTCCGCTTGCAAGCCTTACACGCCCAAGCCAAACATCTCCTGCTCGGCCCCAGGACATGCTGTATGTGTTCATCTTTGTCATCTTCAGTTTCTAGCACATTTTTCGATTCGTTTTTCACCTGGCAACAATCTTTGGCGTCATTTTGATTTTTATTGTATTCATAGATGGCACTGTAACTCATGTTCGAAATACAAAAACTGTCCTCATAAAATGAACGTTCTTTTAGAATTTAGTTTTACGTGTTTAGCATTATTGTTTAGTTTTACTACTTAATTACTTTTGTTACGTATCTTATTTATGTTTTTGATTTTAATTAATGTAACTCCAAATTTTGAGTGTGAAAAATATTAAAAACTTTTTTATCTGTTTTCGAACGGTCATGTCACTGTCAAACTTTCCCGCCGAATTTTTTTTCGGGCGGCGCGCGCCACTCCTCTTGCGACACTGAAAATCGTCCGAGGGGTGTATCTCTCAGATTTACAAAATATGTTTGCTATTAATAAACTGTCTAGCACCGGCGACTTACGTTGTTGAGAGATGCCAATTTATTACTGTTTGTATTGAAATTGATGCCGGCCATATATCCCCCTTGAATTTGTAGCGATGAAAAGCCCAGACATTTTATTCAAACACCTCGTTATGTGGTGGTGTATCGATATTTAATGTGGTCTATATCTCCGCGAAATCGGAACGTCGGAACGACATTTTTTTCGTCGGCTAATTTATTTTTTATGTTGTTTCCTCACATAGCTTTCACAATGTAGGGCAGATTCTTTGACACGCTTTAACATAACTCTTTTGATGGTTGCGCTATTATCGTAATAATTGTCTTGTTTTCTTTTTTTAATGATATTTATGACTTGGGAGTTAATAAAACTGGTTCAAGAGCTTATTATAAGACTAAATTTAAAAAAGGTTTCGTTCTTTTTTCAAATTATTCCGCGCCTCGTTATTTCGAGAATGCTTTATTTTTTATTGCAACAATAAGTATAGCATAATATATTAATTTCATATTTGATAATTCAAAGTAAAACAAAATACATGAACTTGGATCAGAGTCATTCCAGGCAGACAAACATTATTTTTTTTAGGAATACAATAGGAAAACAATCAAATTAAAAATATATATATAACGATACATATTATGAAATGTGTGGGCTCAAGGCTCAAGGTTAAATGATTACCTCCGCCCATAACAACAATATGACAGGTATGAGACCTGAGATCTGCCGCCAAGCATATTTCAGGTCTCATACTTGCATTACTGTGTTCCATATTACAAATATACATACAGACAAACTTTCGCATTTATAATCCTAACTATATGTATATAATATTAATATTATAAATTCGAAAGTTAGTTTGTTACGCTTTCATGCATAAACCACTAAACCGATTTAAAAAATTCTTTCACCAATGTAAAGCTACATTATCAGCGGGTAACATAGGCTATATTTTATCCCCGTATTCCCGCGGGAACGGGAAATAAATGAACGTTTACACACATATACCTCTGCCCTCGTCAATTTGTTTAGGTCGTATCGTTCGCGGCTTTTCATACACACTACACAAACACACCTACATGAAACATTAGGTAAATGTAGTGTAGTGTGTAGGGCAAACAGCCGCAAATGATGCTACTTTATAGGTAGTTAAATAAATATAAGTAAATTTGACTATGTATGCATTTTTAATTTAAATTTCCGTTTCCAGGGGGGAGGCAGCTGCCTCCCCCTGCCCTCCTGGGTACATGATATTAGGGTATATATATGCTGGTATAGTTATTACATTGTAATGCCAAATGGTACATGGATATCGTTAGTATTCACAGTAGCGTGAAGATATATTGGTCAGATTTAAGTCCAGATTATATCCATTAGAATAACTTAATAGCGTCGTGGCCCAGGGGCATAGACGCCGACTTTCAATCTGAAGGTCGCTGGTTCAAACCCACAGGAGTACCAACGAGTTTTTACACTTGAAAAATGTATGTGCGCAATACCACGTTCTCGAAACGGTGACGGAAAAAATCGTGAGGAAACCGGCATGTCTTAGAACCAAAAATTCAAAGATATGTGACATCTACCTATCCGGATTGGGCTCCCGTGAGATCAAAGCCCATTCACTCTCAATTGTCGAGAGTAGGCCGGTTTCCAGCAGTGGGTACATTAGAGGCTGGTACGGAATGCCGGTGATATTACGAATAATCCAAACATCTCTTGGTAAATCCCTGAATGGTGAAAAAGGAGCAACTATGAAAACACAAAGTAGCAATAGAACTTGTGGCAAGTACTACTGCTACTTCGCACCACCCGGTGGATATATGTAGGGGTTCTGAGGGTGCCGCGGATGTATGCACATCGCGATTCCCGTAGCCCCGTCGTAGCCAAGAGAGAGCATCATGGGGTTTTAGTCGGTAGTGGCTTTATAAGCTGAGTTCGACATACCCCTCCCCCCCCCGGGAGGGACGATACGTAAACGTATTTCCCCATGTAAAAAAAAAAAAAAAAAGCGGTTCTGAGGGTACTTTCCTACGGACGCGAGAAACTTGGTTCCATGCACGCCGATATGTCAAATTATGAATGAATGAATGAATGAAAACTTTACTAAAACTTAATGTACAACAAGAAGTATATACGTAGTAGTCGATTAAAGAAATCTACTTAGATCTTGTATAATGGGCGATCTTATCGCTGATTTCTTCCAGACAACCTTGGGATGAAGTTTAGTATTGCTGTAAAGGACTTATGATCAGTTTTCATGGTTTAGCTAGTCTTATTTGTCCGTCTGTTCCAAGCAAGCCCAGGGTAAGAACAGACTCCCCCCCACGTCGGTATTGCGAGGCGCCGCTCTCCCTATCCTCTGCGGCCGTAGTGGCAGGCGACGGGGCCACAGATCTGACCCGTCGCAGGGGGACCTAGGGCGTCTAGACACGGGGTCGTCTGACGCCCTTTCGCTGACCTGGTCCCCGAGGAGGTTGCGACACGCCACGTGTCCTGGCGTGTCGCAAACAGAGGAGTGGCACTAGATGCCAAAGGTGATGGGTCCGGAAACGGACAGCCGCGGCGGGTTCGCGGATGTGTGTGTAACGTTCCCGTGTTCCCGCCAATAAGCGGCAGAGGAGGACACCGTGGGGTTTTAGTGGGTCTAGTCCCACATAACCGCTCTGTCTCCCCGTGGCAGGGCGGTATGCGAGTGCATTTCCCCACGGAAAAAAAAAAAAAAAAAAAAGGGTAAGAACAGACTAGAGGTTAAAAGCGTTTGAACCAGCATCATTTTCAAAAGATCTATCGCTTTCGTTCGTTTGTTAAAAAGTAGTTGTTGGCAACACAGAGGGTTTTGCAACAATATTAAAAAAAAATAAACAGTCCAAACTAAACTGAGACGCATGCATCTCGTTTTGATTCTTAAAGAGTAAAAAGGACAACAATAAATTTATAGAAACCACGGTCGATTTTAGTTTGCTACCATCAATTGACACGAATTTCTCTGAAGTGAGAAAAATGTTTAAAACGTAAATTATTAATCTCATCCTCGTAATTTTGGCGCAAATAATTTTAAAGGTATCTAATCTGTATTAATTAATATTGCGGTCGAGATGGCTTGAGAACAAAGGTACTGAGCATGCGCGGTAGACGAGGTTGAGGGATGCTGGAAAACGAAAAAGTGTAGAGACGCTATCTAAAACTAAATATATTTTTTCTACCTGTCTTGACATTGGCAAGATAATCACCTTATTACAATCCCTATATTATTAAATATAGGCGAAAGTTTGTATGTTTGTTACTCACGCTCAAACAGCTCAACGGATTCGGATGAAATTTGGTATCAGGATAGCTTATATCCTGGATTAACACTAGGCTACTTTTGATCCCAGAAAAATGAGGGCGCAGTTAGTTCTAGACATAAATTGTAGAGTATATTTAGATGTGAAACTTCTGTTTGCTGCCTTGGTAGTAAAACTGACTCGTACGACATGACGGCAAATGACGCTTTCTTATGCCGTTATGAACTTGAAACTTGATGTTTCACATCTGCTGGACGTCCAGCTTCTTGAGAGTAATCGTACATGTATTTCTTACAGCTTATAATTTGCCTTGTCTGTAGTACCTTTTATTTTTCTATATTCGCCATAATTTGAGGCCAACTGTTCCATAGCGTTTCTAAAACTCAATTAATTGGTAAGGAACACACGTAGTATTAGATAAATAAAAAGGAAGGATTTAAAAAAATTGCCCATTTTCACATGTAGCTAATTCTATTATACTTTGTAAAAACATTGATCGAATTATTATTCCAATTCCAATAACTTTTTGTAGAACTCTATAGAAATAAAGATTTTGAAAAGAACACTCGTGATTTTATTTGGTATAAAAAAAAAATGAATAAATTGAAAAAACAGAATGCGAGGAATTCGCGAAGGTTTTAAAATTACCCTTTAATTTCATAATGTGAAAAAATATAATATTATAATATAATTTATTTTTCAATCTCTCACTCCATTACGAGAACTCATAAATTGTATATTTAAACACGTCTCTACCCCTTCTCCGGTTCCACGTCAGTTCATCCCCGCTTTTTGGGGTGTGATCAGCTAGAGGTCCCCGCGCCATTAAAATTGCAATAAACCCCTATTTTTCTATTCAAAACCTTTTAAAATAATACTCAAAAGTATCTCAGAATAAGTGTTTTTCATTGTTTCCCATTGTGATATTTAGAAAAAGGATTTAAGTGGCTGCAATCGACAATTGTGTTCATGTCTTTCGTAAGTCGTGAGTATAGATTTTCTATTTGTCATGTCAATAAAAGGTCATATATGGTATAATATCAAGTTTTAGTAAAGTAGGTATGTTTAATACAGTTTCTTAATTAACGAGTAAAAATAATAGTTAATATGGTTTTATGTGTTAAAATTGAATTAATTTATAAAAAAAAAAAAATAGAAGTAATGAATAATCTTATCCCGTGACATAACAGATCGTAACAGATTAATTAACAATAACAATATTCTTAAAATATGGTTTTTACAATAATAAAAAGTATCATAATTAAATTTTGCAAATGATATGAACGAAAAATAAGATACGAAACTACGAATACGAATAGAATACGTGAAACTAAATTAATAATAATCATGGTTGAATAAACAGCTTCCTATTGACATAAAATTAAAAAAAAATTGTTTAAAGGAGTTCTGTGTACCTTTTCTTCACAACCAACCAACCTTCTTGGTCATTTCTTCATAACCAACCAACCTTTTTGGTTCTTGGTCTTGGTAGCATTCATTGCATTATATGCATTTCAATCGATAATTGACCTAGTTTATGCTTTTCCTACATGACCTATCTTAGAAGTCTTAGAAGTTATGCGGGTGATCTAGATTCTAGCTTAGCGCTGTGCTGACATAAAAATGATTTTATATTCTGAGCTATGTATGTAGTTCGAGTTACTGCTTTTAGTTACTGCTTTTTTACTTGTTTTATTTTAGTCACTGCTTTGAGTTACTGCTTTTAGTTGCTTTTAGTTCCTGCTTTTCGTTCAAGTTACTGCTTTTAGTTTAGTTACTTGTATGTGGTTACTGCTTTTAGTTGGTTCCTTTGTATAGCACTACAAAATTAAAAAAAACGTTTATACACTCATACCTCTGCATTAGGACTCCCTGTGTCGCAAATGGCATGGACAAACACGGAAACAAGACAAACCCGAGACCCGGAACAAACTTCATGCTCACCAAATAGTGTGCTTGGCCGGGAATCGAACCCGGGACCCCTCGCTTCGAAGACAGGGCTACTACCAACTAAGCCACGGAGCCGTCAAGTGTAACTTATAATAAGAAAACGTCAACGTCATCTGGATTTTAAGAATTTAATGGAAACTAGCTGCGCCCCGCGGCGTTACTCGCGCTTGGCCATCAAAATTAGCCTGTGTTAATCTAAGATATAAGCTATCCTGGTACCATCCATATTCGTTAATTCGTTTGAGAGTGAAGGAGTAACAAACAAACACACACAAACATACAAATTTTCACTTTTACAATAAAAGTGTGATAAAAATTGGTGAATTAAACTTTTTGTAATTATCTCAATATCAATTTAAGTTAAATCAATTATGAATAATATTATTTGAAAAAAAAAAAAAAAAAAAAATTATTGTTATTAAGATAAATACTTTGTGTCTCTAAATTAATGAATAAATAATTCATGGACATACACACAGCGCCATCTAGCCCCAAACTAAGCGTAGCATTTACTATGTGAACCAGATCACTGATTCAATACCTATAAAGCCTTTTTTTGTAAATACATAGCATAACACCCAGACATAGAATAAATATCTATGTTCGTCAAATGTTTGTCCTGGGTGGGAATTCAACCCACGACCTATACCGCAGAAAGCAAAGCTGCTGCCAATTGAACTATGAGGGCATTTTCCCACTGCGACCTGCCCGTGTATTTAATCTGTGGTCGTTGGCAAAAATTTACATTTTGCCAATTTCGGATATAGGAAACTGTGTCAGGGAGATTTGCATATCCTGGTCACTGGGGAATTCAGTATGCAAAATCGTATTATAAATTCATAAGTTTGCATAGTTCATTATTCTTTGGCTTGGGACTAGCGCAAACATGGCAAAATATGCAAAAAACTAAACAGAAAACTGACTAATTTCACATAATCCATGTTTTTCCGTGGAGAAATGTCTTCGCATACCGCCATTTTTTACCGGTAACCCCCTTGGGGACGTTGGACGGGTTATGCCGGATTCTTACCGGCTAAAAACCCCACGGTCCCTTCTAGACGCCCATTGCTGGGGCTACGGGAACGGCTTGCACTCTTCCGCGGCCCCAGCGGCTTCGCATACCGCGCTGCCACTGGGAGACAGAGTGATTACGTGGGACTGGGTGTCATTACCCACTTAAAATCTACGTGGTCCTCTTCTGCTGCTTAGTGGCGGGAACACGGGAACGTTTTCACACACATCCGCGATTCCGCCGTAGCCGTTTTGTCGGCTAGGTCCGTTTCCGGACCCTCCTTGGGGCGGCATTAATGCCAACATCCTCTTTCGATGCAACGCGCCAGGAGACGGTTTGGGGCACATCGGTTGGATGGTTTCAGAGTATATAATGTACATAGGCAGAAACAATTTTTGTTTTTTATATATTTCCTTTTCATTTCATATCATTTATTTCCAATAAAACACGATTATGTGGGAATTAAAACTTAAATTCCAAATAAAACATAGTAATTAATAAAAGAACATAAAAAGATCTTTAAATTTAAAACATAACACATAATCACAGGAAAAATTAAATAAATTGTAATTAATGTCACATCAGCTTAAATAAATGTTATAATAAAAAAAAACAAAGTTCGTCCAAAGAGTACAGACACTTGTCCAACAAGAAGGATTTATTAGGATTAAGTCAGTTTCCTGATAATATAAAATACATTTGTTTTCAGATCCCATCGCCAAGCAATGATTAAGTCAAGTTCATCAGCTCAATAAATCGATATGAATTCATCCACACACTCCAGCGATTGAAGTGGTAAGATTACTTTTAGCGTTACGTACCTCAAAAGACAGAACCCTTACTTCGTTGTCCGTTTGTTGTCAAGACCCTTTTCTCAGAAACACGTAGATCAAGTTGAAATTACAATAATATGAAATTTCTAATTCAACGCAATCAAAAAATATGGCCGTTTAAGCTCCGTTTATGTCACATATTTTGACTCTTGCAAGAGAATCAAGGGAGAGCGTGGTGGCCCAGGGGCACAGACGCCGACTTACAATCCGAAGGTCGCTGGTTCAAACCAAAACGTGCGCCAATGAGATTCACTTGAAAAAATTTATGTGCGCAATACCACGTTCACGAAACAATGACGTAAAACATCGTGAGGAAACTATGTCTTAGAACCAAAAATTCGATGACATGTGACATCTACCAATCCGGATTGGGCTCCCGTGGTAGATCAGAGCCCATTCACTCTCAATTATCGAGAGCAGGCCGGTGTCCTTGCAGTGGGAACATTAGAGGCTGGTACGGCAAGGGAATCAAAACCTATAAGATACTTCCCGTTTACCAAGAAGCAATGTTATGTAGCACAAGTAAAGGAATAAATACGAAAACAGTAATTTTGTTGTTACATCACAAGAAATACATGACAATACCAACTTAGCTGATCTAGCGAGTCTGATTTGCACTTGGCTGGTTTGTTTTTATAATACAAATACGACGAAACTGTCTAAAGGCCCGTCTGATGTTAAGTGGTTACCTTGTTGTTTATTATAAATTTTGTGCATAATGCATTGTTTTAGTGGTCTAAAACCATCTTCGCATTGCCTTTCTAATGAAACCGGTTTGGGGCACATCGGTTGGATGGTTTCAAAGTCTTTAACGGACATAGGTAGAAACAATTTTTGTGTTTTATATTTTAAGATTGATTTTACTTAAATTTCAGTCAACACAATCTCAGTACTAAATAGTGGCCTGAATTGGTTTTATGAGTAAGCACAGATGTTTGACTGAATTTCATTGCTTCGTAATAATCCTGTCCTTTTCCCCCGCAGCGTACTACCAAGCTGAGCGAAAAGGACGGCGCTATGCATCCAACTGTTAGGTGACCCTGCCGCCTCCACCCGCGGAACATGTCATGGGACTCTATAGAGTCACGTGACTTCCTCGGGTATGTTGACCTTAAAGATTGTTGACCTTTGACATTTAATTGAGTATTTAAGGATTCACGCGATTTCTTTTAGTAGACACATTAATATTATTTTTCGTTTTAGCGGGGCGCCGGCACACCAGCTGTCGGCAACGCGACTTCTCAGCTCTCCAGACCCATCGCGAGAGTCGCGTCATCACATCGACGACACCACTCAAGGTAGGGCCCTCAAGGGACCATGGCCCACGCCATTCGCATCCGTAGGTAAATACCTGGAGTCAGAGAACACACGATTCTTGAGCGGCTCAATTATCCGTCGCACTATGCATACGCATAGTGCGACGGATAATTGAGCCGCATCGCATTCATGTTCATTCGGGAGATTCAATTCAGATGCATACCCTCAGTCCTTACAGGTACCCCTTGGGTGGTGTTAAAGGAGCTGTACGAGCCGACTCGTATTTACCGCAGAATCATCAATTTGTACTTTAGCATACGTAGTATTATTTTTATTAAAAAATCAGTTTACAACTCAAACTCGGAGCAAACGGTCGTATTTGTAATCATTCCCGCTCCGGTCCCATCGTAATTAGCATTGATCATCATCATCACGGTGATCAGCACACCGTACATATTGGTCCTTCGAGCCGGATTTGAACCAGCGACCTATGGATTTGAAATGTAACAGTAGAACTTGTGCTAACTTCACCCGGAGAAGTACTTCCGCCACACCTGCTAATCCGCTGCCACTCACGTTGCTGTGGTCTGATGGAAGGGTTGGCTGTCAGTGAAACCGACCACACAGAAGGCAAAAAAAAAATGTTCTAAAATATAAAACTTATTTCAGAAATATATCCATTTTCTGAGGAGTTCAATCCAGCCAATGGAGGATCACCCCGGAATGGCACTCTTCGGTGGGGCTCCAGATTTGGGCCTGCGCACCGCCCTCGATCCGCGGGACTTCTGGACTGCTTCCATGGCTGTCGATCCAGGATCGACCAGTATCTTGCCAGGAGGAAGGTTAGTTTCTTCCTTATTGGCCATGATTATGAGTTCATTTTTGTTTGAAGACTGGCACTTTTTCTCAACGGCTGCCGGTCTAGGGTCGACCAATATCTAGCCAGAAGGAAAGTGGGTACCTTTTTTATTGGTCATGGTTCCAGTTCATTGTAGTTTGAACACTTTCTCAATTTTCAAGAAGGACTTTCTCAATAGCTTGCGGTCCAGAATCGATCAGTATCTTGCCAGGAGGGTGAGTATCTTTTTTACTGGTCTTGATTGTGGATTCATTTTAGTTTGAAAGCTAGGACTGCATTTTCTCTACGTTACTGCTAACGCTAGCATCAACCAATTCACCAGGAGAAATGTAAGAATCTTTGAGCAATATCAAAAATCAGATCAAAATTTTGCAAGGTACTTGATTCAGTGGATAATAAGGACTAACGAGGGATCCCTGCTTCGCTTCGAAGGCAGGGATCCCTCGTTCGTCCAACCAACTAAGCTACGGAGACAAACAACAAGACCAACTAAGCTATGGAGCAGTCTTCTTCTAATATTTTTAGTTAAACGTAAACCTATCAAAATCCTCACCTAGAAATTCTTCCAGATCGACAGGGGGCTACGTCTGTACACCCACAACGAGCAACGCCTCGCTGTCAAGGTGTGGCTGGCTGCGCTCCGGGGGGTGCGGAATCGGTCAGACAAGTTCACAGTACTGGGACATCTGTACTGTGCTTACATGGACTTCGGAAAGTATAGGTAAGTGCGGAGGTGGAGGGAGTAAGTGGCCAACTTTTGTTTTGGAGCTTTTAAGCTACCCAAAGGCCGCTTATTGACTGGAATAGCTGTCATTTTAACGGTATGATGATTTCTGCTCTTACTTCCTGGGAAGTGCGAAAGCAACTCAAGATCCACGTTGTAGATAAATTAAAAAGGAGATAAAAATGTTTGGTTGTTATGCCTACTACTTTCTGAAGTAAATTATTATCCACTCCTCATCACACAACTTAAACACACAAGATTCAAGCAAAAATAGCAGTAGAACTTGTGCCAAGTTCGTCCGGAGAAGTGCTGCCACCGCACCTGGAATCTGCCGCCAAGCAGTGGTGCTCGCATTATTGTGTTCCGTTGGAAGGGTGCCGGTGAAATCACATGCGCATGAGACGTATCATCCCCGTCTCGGGTGATGGACGCAGCAGGATGAATGCGACTCAGTGTAAGATCCAAATCTTAAATGAAGTCGCATTACTGTTGTCATAGGCGGAGGTTGCCACTTACCACCAGGTGGGCACTCAGCCCATTCCGTCACTTCTATACACCTCCACAAATCCTAAAAAGAGGGCTTCGTGCACTGACTTTCTACCTTATGGTGGAATAGGATTTCTTATTTTTTGAAAAAATGGAATGTATAGACTTCTATAGCTATATTTTTGACAGCACCCACGACCTACAGGAACCACTGATTTACCACTTCGCAACGGATTACTAGGTACCTGCTTCTCCGCACGAACTTGGCACAAGTTCTACTGCGACTTTGGGTCTGCTCTTCACCAACCCGTAGACACATGAAGAGCCTCTGAGGTTACTCATCTACGGAGGCGACCAACATGGACCCTTAAGCATCATGGACCCCAAAGATGGTGTATGTCTTCCAAGTCCAACTTTGATTTATAGTTGGATAGTTGGACATGATAAATGGTGAACGAAAGCCCTGCCTTCGAAGCGAGGGGTCCCGGGTTCGATTCCCGGCACACTTTGTGTGGTGTTTGTTCTCGGGACACAGGGAATCCTTGTGCAGAGGTATGCGTGTGTAAACGTATATTATATTAATTCTTATTCCATTTCCAGGGAGTCGCTTCAGTTTGCGAACAGGCAGCTCGGCATATCCGAGGAGTTGGACTCGGCACCGATGCGGGCAGAAGCTTACTTGAATCTGGCTCGAGCTCATCACACCCTGGGCATACTGGACAGGTACTTTTTTAAGGTTCCGTACCCAAAGGGTAATATCATCCCCGTCTCGGGTGACGGACGCAGCAGGATAAATGCGACTCAGTAAAGATTTGGATCTCATACTGAGTCGCGTTACTGTTGTCATGAGCGAGGGTCACCACTTACCATCAGGTGGGCCCTCAGCTCTTTCGGTCACTATTTCAAATTAAAATAATAATAATAATAATATATATTTCAGAGCCCTATCGTACGCTCGTCACGCGCTGTACAACGACTGCGGGGGGGGCACCACGGCTGGCTCCGTGCACCTCACGGTGGCTGGGGTCAGCCTGGAGCTGGGAGCTTTCTCCAAGGCCATGGACGGCTTCCAGAAGGCGCTGTGTGTCGCGCAGGCGCAGCCCGACAACACGCTTACATTGCAGGTACGCGAACGTCGGCAATGTCAAAAAAAAAAAAATTTCGTAGTACGTAATTAACAATCTCATACAGCGTGGTGGCCCAGGGGTATAGACGCCGACTTTCAATTTGAAAATTGCTGGTTCAAACCCACACGTGCACCAATGAGTTTTTTCACTTGAAAAAAATTTACGTGTAATACCACGTTCTCAAAACGGTGACTGAAAACATCGTGAGGAAACCGGCATGTCTTAGAACCAAAAATTCGACGACATGTGACATCTACCAATCCGGATTGGGCTCCCGTGGTAGATCAGAGCCCATTCATTCTCAATTATCGAAGTAGGCCGGTGTCCAGCAGTGGGAACATTAGAAGCTGGTACGGTATACAGATCCCAAGCTATATTGTTAACATTATATAAAAGTAATAATTTAAAAGAAGATAAGTGTTTATATTTATTTTATCGAAATTTTCTAGTAATTTATGTACTGTTTACATATATTTCACAATGATCAAATTAATTTTTTGACGTGATAACGTATTATAAATCGATGAACGGCAGCTGCACGCACGAAATAGCATGACTTGATACGTTCCGCCTGCGCCGAGCGTGCAAGCGAGAGCGCGGAACAAGCTATAGAGACGCACGATCAGCCTAAGCGTTCGGTTGACGCATCTATCTCTCTTCTCTCCGTCAGCTATCACGTAAAATCGTAAATTTTTTAATCTTATTTGTTCCCCAGGTATACGTAGGCCTCTCGGAACTCTGGCGCAGGCTGAAGGACCAGGAACGCGCCGTGGCGTGCGCAGCCCGGGCCTGCGACCTCGGCCGTGGTCCAGGGTCCGCGGACCTGAACACCAGACACCACAGGATAGCTCTGCTGCAGATGGCGGCGGCGTTACGAGCCCGGGGGGAGCTTGGAGACGCCCATGATTACTGTCAGGTAATAATCTATCGTATGGCAATAATATTTTTTTTTTTCATTTATTTGTACTAACAGGGATCGTAATAAAATTGTAAAAAAAAAAAAAAAAAATTTAACACTAAACTATACGGCTCCGTGGATTAGTTGGTAGTAGCCCTGCCTTCGAAGCGAGGGGTCCCGGGTTCGATTCCCGGCCGGGGCACACTTTGTGTGGTGAGTATGAAGTTTGTTCTCGGGTCTTGGGTGTTTGTGTCTGTGTTTGTCCATGCCATCTGCGACACAGGGAATCCTAATCCTAGTGTGTTAACGTTGTTTGTTTGTTATATGAAAACACACGAAGTTAATTAACGAGGTTATATTAATTACATGCAAATTGACTGCTAACTTCTCATTGTCATATTGTTAAACAACAAATAATATTAATTTCTCATAATTTATAGAAATTGGCCCACAGATTATGTCCGTTTACAAGTTCCATGGCTTAAAAAGATTTCATATTATTTTGGTGCGTTTTTGAGGGTAGGCATCGAACGACAAACGCTGTTGAAGGCACAAAGGAAATTCAGCGATGGGAAAAAAAACACTCTATGCATATTATTTTTTTTTTTATTATTTTAATGCGTAACGGTACGAGCTGAGGGCCCACCTGATGGTAAGTGGTGACCCTCGCCCATGACAACAGTAATGCGCGCGACTCAGTATGAGATCCAAATCCTATACTGAGGCGCATTCATCCTGCTGCGTCCATCACGAGACGGGGATGATACGTCTCATGCGCTTGTGATTTCACCGGGAGCCACACCCTTCCACCGGAACACAGTAATGCAACCACTACTGCTTGGCGGCAGATTCCAGATGTGGTGGCAGTACTCCGGACAAACTTGGCACAAGTTCTACTGCTACTTTCTTTATGAAAAAAAAAATACGATTACAATTAATAGTAAATTGTATATTCCAGGAGGCATTGCGCCTGTCAGCTGTGGCTGGTGACCAGGGTTGCTACGCGCGCGCCGTCAGGGTATTAGGAGACGTCTACAGGCGGAAGTGTGATATTGGGAAGTCACTTAGGTACTTAATATATTGCAGCATTCACAATAGTATATACATACACTACATATTATACAAGGTGTCAAACAAATCATATTTGAAATGAAAAATACAATGTTAAAAATAATTATTTGTGTTTTTCGGACAGCCCTAACGAGAGGTCACTGACCGCGCTCATCATTCAATCACACGCATGCACCTACGTCTCGGTTGAATCCTTAATGCTTTTAGGGTTGAATCTAAATGTTGAATGTTAAGTTTAAGATAACTGGATTTTGAGATATTTAAAAAAAAACGATGTTGAATTAAAAAAAATGTAGATCGTAAAGATGCACAGTTTAGCCATAAAAACTGGCTTCAACTCCTAAAAACCCACTCCGGATAGCACCTGTTGGTTTTTTCCCTCTTTTACCATATCCTGTCAGATTGCTGTAACGGGTTTATTTGTGTTCGAACCCTATTTCTACTGGTCTAAATCTGTAATCTAGGTAAATAACTTTGCTATGTATAATTAATTAAATAAGTTCAGGAATGATTTTCCCCCTCATTGGCTGGCGACAGGTACTACGAGATGGCAATGGGCGCGGGCCAGGTCTCAGGAGACAGGCTGGCGCAAATGGAAGCCATGGACGGCGCCGCAAGATGCCTGGAGGCATTACGTCTGCAGGGCAGGATCTGCAACTGTCGTCCGCTGGAGTTCAACACGAGACTTCTGGAGGTCGCCACTTCTGTCGGCTCCAAGGTGAGGGCGTCTGGAGGTGTCCAAGAGATTATGCCTTAGATATGCCTTAGATATTGCGAGGCTCCGGGCGATAGCATAAAGAGATCCTCAAAGATTTATTGAGGAATTTTTTACGCGCCAAAAATTCTTTGCTTGTGTACTTAATTCGTAGTAGTGAAATGTAACGTTAGCATAGTGAGTCTGAAATAGTAAAATAAAGAATCACATAACCTGAAAAAAAGTTGGAAAATGAAAATGGCTGGCTCTGGAGACGAAAACAGTTTTTTTTTATAGCTTTGGCATATGTGGTTGTTTCATTCTTCCAGAGGCTAGTCCGTCGCGTTCGTCTACGCCTGGCCGAGATCTACACGGCACTAGGTGACAACAGCGGCGCGGCGCGGCATAAGCAAGCGGCCGCGGCATGCGAGCCGCCGCAATGCGCGCGCTGCCGCTCGCCGCTCGCCGAGCAGCCAGAGCCGCTCGCCGCGCTGCCGTGCGCGCACATCGTGCATCTAGCGTGAGTATATGTCACTGTCAAAGTCATGACCTTGGCTGTATACTTTCGTTAGTGGCTAAATTGCGGGCAGCCTCAGAAAAGGGGTTTATACCGTAGACGAAGAATGACGTGTTGACGTGTCCTAGAACTTTTTAAGAATTCAACGGATTTTGTATTTGGACCTTGACTTCAACTAATCTTTTATTGAATTGTAATTTCAACCGAGCTGCAACTCCTTCCAAAGGAGGAAAATGCAATTCAGTTTTATATTTTTTTTTATGTACCCAGCGATATTTTTTTTTTATTTAAAAGTCTTAATTTATTTGTAGGTATTATTAGGAATTATAACAATCGGTTCAATAGTTTGAGTTTTAAATCAAAATAACTGGAAAGAATGGCCATCCAAGCAATCGAAATTGCGTATTTAACTTTATTGAGGCTTTTTTCTTCGCCCATTGTAGACATACTTAGATCTTTCTTATTTAAAATGGTAGGACATAATCCCTCCCTCTAAGGGAGAGAAGTAAGGGATCAAAGAAATGAAGTCAGGATTTTCGATTTTCTTTTAGTCAGTTATTTCTTACTCTTTCATTTTAATTCGATTTTTAAATCGGTTAATAAAATTTAATTCCATACAGCTGCATGCCGGAATCTTGGTCTCGTCGGTCCACGCGTGGGCAGAATGCTGTGGAGTGCGTGGAATGCGCTTCCCCGCGAGCCAATAGGGAGCCACCCCCCGCGCCGCCCGCGCCCAGGACTTTACCCACACAGGTATGATCAGGCCATGGGTTCTTGAGGGTCCTGCTTACGTCCGAAGGCGAGTATCCTCAGTCCCTTTTTGATACTAACCTATAAGTAGTTTAGCCAGGTCATAGATGGTGATGGTATCTCAGACAGCTATTATACTTAAATAAATAATAAATAGTATGATTATGTACTTATAACCACATTATTTATTTACTAAAATGTGTAATGTAAGAAAACTACAAAATATTGTTATAAGATCAACATTATTTGGTACGAATTAAGCAACATATAGTTGGCACTCCTAGAGACATTGCTACGGTGCCACAGATTGACGCGCAGCGGTCAAACTTTTAACACCACTCTTTTTGCGTCCGGGATTAATATATACTTCAATTAGCGTCAAATCGAAATACTTCGATTTGACGCTAATGTATGAGATTTTCTCGTTTCAGGACTTCCCATTCGGTACCCCTCCAACGCTTCGAGAGTCTGATTTAAACTCCATCGTGTCTGAACATAGCAGCCAACAAGCCACCTCCAGCGTCTAATCATTTCCTCTAAGTTTCTGACAAAATGGTGGCCGGTTCAGTCTTTACTAGAATTAAACTGATATGAAATGCTCCAAATGTGTTAGGTAGGTATTTAACTACTGTAGAATCAATAACTGAAACGGCTAGGTACCTGCTACAATTCGGACGATGTATGCCGCTCTGAAGTTGGCTACACAGGATCAAAATATATTGTTGTCACTTTCTTTCATTCGTAGTAAGAGACAAAAGCTTTTGCAGCTAACTTCATAGTAGATTGAATACGTCGTCCGCAAGGCATTGCTTTGCACGTAAAGAAAAAACGGTCCGATTTCGAATTCCGAATCTAAATTCGATGTAGCAACTAGAAAATAATAAACCTAGATGACAAATATCGAATTTCCCGCCAATTTAAACGTCAAACCATCGCCATTTTAAAACCCAAAGTGACGGCTAGATTAATTGTTGTCACATACAAAGGCAACCTGAATAAGTGTGAAATTCTAATTTTAAAGCAATCAATGGTGTTTTGATGTTAAACATATATTTATATTCCTTAATGTGAAATCAAATTAATATTTTCTGTGAGTTTACCTAGACATTGGCGTACTTATGGCAAAAGGAATTGTCAGAAAGTGAAGGAATGTGTCCATATCCTTTAGATATTATATTTATGATAGGATATGATTCCTTTTAAATGCGCTTTATATTGATAATTTGATTTTGTACGAATTATAAATATAACTAATATAAATAATACATTAATATTGGAATATAAAAGTTATTGGATTTATAAATAATTATACTTACTTAGGCGTGTTATTACGTTCAGTTAAATGTTGCTGTAATAGTTTTATAAATAACACTTCATGCTTTCATACTATAGGTACCTCATTTATATTTACTTCCTATTTGAATATCACTCTTAATTTTCTTTTTAAATTCGTTGAACGTGTAGCTGATTTAAATACCCGATAACGATTCCATTTCTACTACAAAACATTCCAAACTGCCTCGAATATATTTTAGTAGTAAACAAAGAAGATATGTTTTTTTTTTGTTAAAATAACTACATATTATATCAAACTGCACTAGTTTGACATAGCACAAATATAAGCTAAATATTTTTGAATATGGATATGAATTCATTACCTGATATTTTGTCTTCTATTATTTGAATTACTTATCTTGCTGTTTCATATTACCTACTTAAGTAATTTAAATTATAAATATTTTATATTAATCATTTATATTCACTGACAAACTACCTGCATACTCGTGCCCTAAGAAATATTATAAATTATAATTATATTATATTACCTTATAATTCAAAGTCTATCATCGTTATCTATTTAGAGATTTTATCAACACTAACTAGAACTTAATAATTATATTTTTCCATCATACACAGATTACCTATGATAGTATATTATGATATTATATTAAAAAAATATATATAATGCAAGTACTAAGTATAAATGCAATAACACATAGATAAAAAGTTAATGCAATAAAATACTGCCTATATTTAGATGTCAACTGCCAGTCCACTGAAAAACCTTAGTTAAATTTAACATAGCCTAAGCATTATTTATATTATTGATAATACATTTGTGAAGTATCGACAAATTACCTTATCAGACTAAATGACTTTATTATAATTATCGTGTATTGTTTGTATTATTTGTTTAGGATTAAGATTAATTATGTTCATATCATATTTAGCTTTATTTATTTGTTCATTTATTTCATCATTTACAATAGTTAATTACTCTGAAAGCGTGTGTATGTCTCACAACAAAATTGATTTTAACTCTTTAGGTCAAAAATTTACATAAGCATTTAAGATACAATCTACATTTGTTGTTTAATTTTAATATTATATTTATTACATATTTGATATATGCATACATAAAATAAGCGACGTAAAATCTAAAAAAAAAAAAAAACTTAAATGTGACGTTTATAAAAATATCTATACTTAAATTATGTGTCTCTAAAAAAATATGTGTGCAAGTGTATTAATTCCCATCTTTATAAATGTAATGTCTCATTAAAAAATTGATGAATAAATTATTAGATGTGTATAACCTACATACTAAATTTACGGCCATTGTATTATTTTTAAGAAAATAACAGTATATTCGTTATTTTAAATTATAAATTTTAAACATGTAAAATTATGATATTCATTCAACATTGAATCATTATATATATTAAATAAAGCTTTGGAAGCATAAAGAAGTTCCTAAGTAATCGACTTATTTAAGTACTTAATAAAAAAACAGATAATAGGACTTTCAAATTAAAAAAAAAAAAATCTGACCCTTCTATTCAAGAATTAAGTTCAAACCATAACTCTGCAGTGATTAGCAACGTATTTAATATCAAAAAAATATTTATGAATAGTATGTAGGTAGGTATACTTATTTTTACTGAAACTCGAATGTACCTGTCACACTCTTACGTCCCAAATCGACAATCTCTATCTTTCTCACTCTAAGAACTAGCAATTTGTAGTTAGATTGCACAAAATCTATTAGGTTAGTAAGTAAATAATTAAGAATATTCTACTCGACTTACAATAGACACAACTTCCCATTAAGAATTAAACTGATAAAATTATAAAAGTTAGAACGTATAAAATATAAATTTAATGAAAAAGCACGTACATTTGAGTTATGACATGACATGAGGTGCTTTACGGACCGTAATTATAATTAAGACCTGTTTTTTTTTTAAGTGTATGTTGTGTCAAAAATCACTATGTGATAATTTGTTCCAAAAAAAACACGTTTTTTTGCATGTCGTGGAATTGTTAATTAAACAATCTTCCTTTAACCCTTACCAACATTTTTGTTAATTATGTGGGTAGGTGTATCGTATCACCCAGCGTTAAAACAGATTTTGACCCTGGAGTTAGATGTGAAAGGTTGTATTTTGTGATTTTCTTAAGCAATATATCTGTAACCGCAAAAGGATATTTTGAAAAGTTACAACTTGCTAGATTCAGCGGATTGACGATGAAGATGGATAAATGGATTTCATACCATAAAAATTACAGGTTTATTTTATTTTATGGCGTGGTCAAATCCTATGTTAATTATGTTCCAACTTAAAGCGTGACAAAACTGTCCTGAAACTATGTCAATAATGACGTTTGTATTATCTGTGGCTACCGTATTCAACCATAAATTAGCTACCTGTGTAGTAAACAAAGAAAATACAACGCCAAAATAAAATTTTATGACAGACGCTTATCATTTAATATAAATAATATTGTGTTACAGGGTTGATCCATTACATCTACTTCAGGGTCGCCTAAGATTCACTAAACATAAATTCTACATATTTTCTAGGCGCCATATATATTGTGATTCTGAATATTGTTGTTATAAATAAATAAAAATACCTATTGTAGTTGTGACTTTGGCGTTGTGTTATTATGACATTACATTAGGATATATCGAGAGTATTGTTCGTTATATTTTAAAATTTTAATTGATATAATAATAAAGTATTTTATTTGGAGTAATGATGTTTTAATTTCTTACGGAATAAACACCAATTATAATACCTCAATCGTTGATCTTTCAAATTATCGTATACAAAATATTAAAGCTAATATTAGAGAAATTGGAAATTTAAAGTAAGAATGCCTAGGTCATTAAAGGCTAGTAAAGGCTGACAGACAATGTTGCTATTGTTTATTACTTTCGGTGAGAATGGAACCGACTCGACCGACATAAAACTATTTTTTAATATAGTAACTAACCAATGGCCGTTGGCACACATATATACGGATCCCGGCTGCTGCTATTAAGCTGCTATTAATCGTGAATTTTGAACTAACTACACTCCCTGGGCGAGATTCTTCGACATTACATAGATATATCACATATATAAGGCATGAAGTTCTTTCTTTCGTAAGTAAGTAGCTAATTCTGGTGTCGGAGGCTTTAGCTACCCAAAGATGCCTTCGGGCAGCCTTCGGGTGACCTTGTCGACTAGTATAGCCGGGACCAACGTGCCCTCTGAAGCATGGAAGAAGGTATTTATTGTGTACCAGGGACCCTTTTCTTGATTTTATCGGGCACACTTTGTGTGGTGAGCATGAAGCTAGTTCTCGGGTCTTGGGTGTTTAACTAGTGTTTATGTGTTTGTCCATGTCATCAGTGTCACGGGGAATCCTAGTGTAGAGGTATGATTGTGAACACGTTTAACGTTTAATCTCGCAATAAATTCATTATTTTTCTTTGTAGCATTATTATCGTTAAATAAAGAAAATTTTTATTTAACGACTCTACATGTTTTTATGCCATTTTTAACCCCTGACGATAAAGAAGGATCCCGAGACGGGGATGTAATGTGTTATGCTCATGTGATTTAACCAGCACCCACATTCTTCCACCGGAACACAGCACAGCAATGCGTGTGCAAGTATGTGTACATGTGTGTGTCAAATTTGACGTGTCCAAACGATACTTGAGATCTAAAGGAATAAATGAGTTAAAGTTTGTACCGTGTGGATCCAAAAGGTTCTCGCCCACGGACGCGAGTAACTGGATCCCCTAAATTTGCTCCCTTTCATGTCTTTACTGATACATGAAACGTTCTGAGTTGGCCTATATTGAATTTAATGTATTTTCTCACATTGCTCGCAGAGTAGCCCCTCAGAGTATAGAAGAAAAGTGATCGAGTGTACTTAGTTCCTAACAAGAAATTATTGAGACAAACATAAACCCCGACTCCGTGAAAAGTTCCACGTTACATTTAAACATAAAACCCTGTATTTTGATAGCACACTCCATAAGTTTCGAGGGAAAAAATTTTTTGAAGACATAATAAGGTGTCAAAAACTACTTTTCCATGACTTTTTTCTTCGCTCGTTGTACCGATTTGGATGTTTCTTTTGTGAAATGGTATGAAATAAAAGCCCTCTAAGGGCCTTTTAAATCAGCTACTTCTTGAAAGTATTTTAAGAAAATGCAATTTCATACTTATATATGTATGCTATGCCTACATCGACCGTAAATAATTAATTCAAACAATGCTTCGCTCTACGACGCCAGAAGAAAAAAAAAAAAAAAAATGCTTCGCTCGTATTCCTTTGTGTAAAACGATCCTTTTGTTAAAAATTGTGTTTCCTTAAGAAATATTCGTACAATTATTGTGCAGGTAAACTTAAAAAACCCTGTCTAAACACAAAATTAAATTAAAATTTTTGAGATACGCGAAATAAATTTATTTATATATCAGTTTGCTCGATATAAAAGTCTAGCTCTGTCCCGGGGATCCACGATTCTCCGAGAATTTTCAGCGCAAAATTCTTCATTTTTAGGGTTTCGTACTCAAAGGGTAAACGGGACCCTATCACTAAGACTCCGCTGTCCGTCTGTCAGCAGGCTGTATCTCATGAACCGTGATAGTTAGAGAGTTGAAATTGTCACAGATGATGTATCTCTGTTGCCGCTATAACAACAAATACTGAAAAACAGAAAATATTTAAGACGTGATTTTTTTTTGTTCTGTTTTCCTCGATATATAGATAATAGCACGGAACTCTTCGTGCGCGAGTCGACTAGCACTTTTTTCCTTAAGAACCTTCTATAAAAAAAAAGAATAGAATCGGTTAAGTCGTTGTTGCAAGAAATAGGGTTTTTTTTTATATAAATACTAGCTTTTACCTGTGACTTCTTCCGCGTAGACCCCACACACTGAATGTTTGTGAGTATGTGTGGATGTCAAACGTTTATTATGTAATTCACGTTTATAATATTTAGTTGAATAGATTACAGGTGGCTAGACCTTTCCTGGGAATGCTATGAAGCGCAGAATCTGCAGTATTGATCTAGACTCAGTATGACCTGGTTCGTGCCTGGGCGTGACCTAATTATAACCATAGATTTCACCGGCAGCCACACCCTTCCACCGGAACACAGTAATGCAACCACTACTGCTTGGCGGTATATTCCAGATGTGGTGGCAGTACCTCTCCGGACGAACTTGGCACAAGTTCTACTGCTACTTTTGGTTGCTCCTTTAGCACCACCCAGGGGGTACGTGTAGGGAATCAAAGGGTACACACCTACGGACGTGAGCAATGATTCCTTTCGGCCTTTGAATTATCTCATTCCACTCTCGTTTGTCGAGAGCATGTCAGTTGACCTACAGTAAATATTATAGACGGATACGGAAATACATAATATCAATGATCGATGTTTGTTTTCATTTATTTTTATTAGAATGGATTTATTTCGAGTTAACTAAGAAAACCGCAGACCGTGGTGGCCCAGAGGCACAGACGCTGACTTTCAATCTGAAGGTTGCTGGTTCAAACACTCAAGTGCACCAATGAGTATTCCATGTTCTGGAAACGGTGACGGAAAATATCGTGAGGAAACCGGCATGTCTTAGAACCAAAAATTCGACGACATGTGACATCTACCAATCCGGATTCGGCTCCCGTGGTAGATCAAAGCCCATTCACTCTCAATTATCGAGAGTAGGCCGGTGTCCCTGCAGTGGGAACATTAGAGGCTGGTACGGAACAAAGAAAATCTACAGCAAATGTGTCGTGATGTAGAGATATGAGAGATTTATATCTAGTAAACATTATTTTATCTGTGCCTAAATGCAAAATACTGACTCGGCTTTTTTCGCCAGTCATGGTATGGAATTTAAATACTAAACAAAGACCCAATTTTATCCGCTAAAGAGTTCTGGTGACACCCCCTCCCCTCCACACGTCGGAAAATTGCAATGCAACCATGTATTTGTAGCCTACCTACCAACTGACCCTGACTGACCCTGCCCGGGCCTCACCCAAGCGCTGGGAATCGCGCAGGCGCGTTAGCCTTTGGGACTTTCTGGTTCCTTTTAACGAATGTACTCAAATAAACTAGTACATACCATTTACAAAAATGATTTCTGATATCAATTTGATCTGACGGCATTTGTAAACAAGAGAAAACACAAACGCCATTTACAATCTCATAACTTGAGCAAGTTATACAATAATTCGAATATTCGCGCCTATTCGACTTCGTTCGGGAATTAGCCAAAGCACAGAATATATAATGGGGCTAAGCTGTCAAAGTTGTCAAATTGTAACGCTGCTTTTGAAACAAAATATTGTTTTTCAGGGTAATTTTAAAATACCGTTTATTGATAATGAAAATCATTAAATGTAATCGAAATTACTCTGTCAAATGAACAAACAATTGAAATATAACAAAACAACTTCGTTCAAAAACCGACTACTGGATGAAAGGAATGTGCGACGAAAACAAAAAGAACGTATAAAAAAATTGCATGCGCTGTTAGGCCGTGTACCGTGTTGTGTATTGATTTTCCTAGCTCTATCCCAGTTTTCCCCGTGAAAATACGTATCTGCATCCCTGCGGACTGATATTCCTGGAATCACCGCGCAGGGCGACCGAAACTTACCCCATCCATCACAGATCAGTCGTAATTCTACCACAGTACAGATCGTGACGCGAATTGCTCCCGACTTTGCATTAATTAAATCTCTTAATTTATCTTCAAAATGTTGTCGGAGGTTGCATCGGGCGACAACTATTTCTTCGTGAAAGATTCCCTTTTCAATTTCATATCCACTCATCTCCCCAATGCCGATTTATCAGTGTTAGACGATATTATAATGTCGTACGTGTATGCTACATTTGATGTGTGCCCTGAGGAGTTTTTCGACCAAATCAATGGTAAGTTTTATTCATGAACACTTATAATATATATTATACGCCGAACATAAATTCTCAAGATCATAATATTCAAAAATATACGACATACAACTGAGATCTGCACGAAATATATTACATTTTGTCAATTCACTCATGGACAGCCTGGAGTTGTCGCATAATAGACAACTTTTGCCATTACTAAATCAATATTACATGAAGAACAATGAAAATCGGAATAGAATAAAATATACTTGTATTTCTACATATCATACACTCCACACATAACATTTTCGATTTTTCCCTTAAAATTTAGTTACAATAATTATTTTTATTTCTTTGTACAATAATTATTTTTCCAACATGTCTCTTTCTTTCACCTTCATCCAATCTATTCCACACCTGCATGGACATGTCATGCTTTCTCTATCTTTGTGTTCCTTGCTTTTTCTTAGAAGAGAATTTGATTTACATTGGATTGCTAATATCATCCTGAGACAAAGGCATATGCCTCATTCATATACCTCCTTACTCGAGAGGACTAAATGGTACAATAGCTGATCCAAAGGGGGGTCAACGGGCAATACCCCCATGGTGGATGTAAGTTAACATTAATATAATACTTTACTCATTAAGCTAATTACTGTTTTAATACTTACATAGTCCTTTTTTGTTTTGAGTACATTGATATAAAAAGAAAATGTTTTTCGACTCATACCCCTGGCTACAATTCCCTGTCTAATCTAATTCTAATTCTGTGTGGGGGTGGCTAGGACTGACGTCCGGCATAGGGGTGTATTGTGCATTGTCCCCGTTAATTAAACTCTACCCCATCCATCTCAATCCTTCATGTACCGAGGACTCTGGGTTGTTGTTGGCAGCACTGTATCAGCGTTTCCTCTTGTGAATCAGATTCTATTAGTTTTTGTACAAAGACAAAGATTCCCTGTGTCGCAGATGGCATGGGCAAACAAAGAAACAAGAGACAACAACCTAAGACCCGAGAACTTCATGCTCACCACACAGTGTGCCCCCAATCAAACCCACAACCTCTTGCTTGGAAAGCACGGATACAACTAACTAAGCCATGGAGCCGCCCGATTACTTATTAATATCCAGACATAGAATAAACATCTATGTTTGTCACAGAAATGTTGACCTGGGTGGGTCAACCATGACTCGCAGCGCAGAAGTCAGAACTGCTACTGAGCTGATAGGCCAGTTACTTTTTTAATTAATGGTTTATGTTATTTAAGTTTTAATTGGTTTTTTGTTGTTAATTCAATCTTTTAATTACTTTTTTAACTTCATACCTGGTATAAATTTCTGATTTAGATTGTTTTTCCAAGCTTAATGAAAGCGAGGTATCAACCTTAAACTCATTTATTCCTTTAGATATCAAGTATTGTTTGGACATGTCAAATTTTACACATACAAGTAAATTAATTTTGACAGTTGATTATTAACTTTTGCGTATGCGGGTAGTTTATCACTGGCTTGGTAGAGAACTGCAAATATATATTCATGCACATTTCACACAGCGCCACCTAGCTCCAAACTATATAGCTTGTACTATGGGAACCAGAGGAGAAAAAAACGAAAAGGATCTTCTGAAAATTAAAATTAGAAGGTAATTTTGAATAGGGATTGAAACAATGGATTTTTAGGTATGGTTTGGCCGAAAGCTGTAGCGCGCTTTGGGACGGCGCGGGGTAGCGGGGGGCGGGAAGGAAAGAGCATTGTGTTCACATGAAATCGATATTGTCGGACATCCGACGATATCATTTTATAATATTTCACAGCTGTAGATAGCTCCGTATATTTATCAGGAAATATTTTACTACTGTAATGGATAGCGAAATATGTAATACTAGCTGGTGCCCGCGACTTCGTCCGCGCAGGATTAGTATTTCGAGTATTTTTTTCCTCTCGTACCAGCCTCTAATGTTCCCACTGCAGGGACACCGGCCTACTCTCGATAATTGAGAGTGAATGGGCTCTGATCTACCAAGTGAGCCCAATCCGGATTGGTAGATGTCACATGTCGTCGATTTTTTGTTTCTAAGACATGCCGGTTTCCTCACGATGTTTCACATCACCGTTTTCGAGAACGTGGTATTGCGCACATAAATTTTTCAAGTGAAAAACTCATTGGTACACGTGTGGGTTTGAACCAGCGACCTTCAGATTGAAAGTCGGCGTCTGTGCCCCTGGGCCAACACGCTCTCCTTTTTTCCTACTTGCTTGATATTTTGGACAATTCACACAATATCTTTATAAATTGTAGCCTATGTGTTATTCTGATGTATAAGCTATATTATTGTAAAGTTTCATTAAAATTCATTCAGTAGTTTTTAGAGTAAAAACATCCATCCATACTTACAAACTTTCGCGTTTATAATATTAGTATAATATGTTCAAAGCTTTATTGTCTGCTTTTGTTTTCTTGAAATATTCGGCCACTGAAGTGACGGTCTTCAATCGTCCAAATCCAAATCGGTATACAACGGGCGAAGAATAAAGTCTAGGAGCGCAATTCCTTACAAAAAAATAAATAATTGGTTCATAAATAAAAAAAATATAGCCTAATTGATAACCTCCTCTGGAAGTCGGTTAAATATAAGCTAGTTTTATTTTTGTTATTATTGCTATCAATAGCTTGTTAAGTTGGAAAACAGTTATTTCAATGTTTGTCTTGCCCTGTTATAGTTTATCTCTTTTAGTAATCCTAATAGGTATTCGGCCTCCCGCGACACAGACTTCGCGTCTAGTGCGGGGACCACTAGTAATCATATGTCTTATTGTGTAAGCTATGTTTTTGGTAAATAAACAATTTTGTATTTGTATTTGTATATAAGCTAGTTATTAGCTTAATTAAATATAAGCTAGTTATACTATAGTATAAATTTGGATTAGGATTATATTCGCAGTAATGTAGGTTTGTTTCCAACACGCAACAAGTCATCCTTCAGAAGATCCCTTTGTTCACGATTCTTTTCATAAACACCTTTTGTAATACATCCCAAGTCTTTGTCCGTAAGGCCACGGTACGTAATTATGTATATATATAAATATTAGCTTTTACCCGTGACTTTATCCGCGTAGTTCAAGTAGCCTATTTATTTCTTCGGGCTTTCATAAATCTTCATACTATTTAATTCAAATTAAAACGTTCAATTGCTCGCGTCCGTAGATTTATACCCTCGGAAACCCTACACCTACCCCCTGGGTGCTAAGGGAGAAATAAAAAGTGGGTGTAGAACTTGTGCAAAGTTCGCCCGGAGACGTAGATAGATAAATAGATAAATGACACTTTATTGCACACCAAATAAAGATAAAAATAGCTTAAAAGTAATAAAAAGGTGACACGATGGGCGGTCTTATCGCTATAAAACGATCTCCTACAGACAACCTTTTGATGGACAAGTAGTATTAGAAATGAGAAGGGGCATTGGTGCATCTATATAAAATCATACTAAATTTACTGCCTCGCATTGCTGTGATCCGGTGTGGGTGCCGGTGAAATAACATGCGCATGATAAAAAATAACTAGTCCGCCATCTTGGATGATCCGCCATATTGGAATTATTGTAGAATGACGTCACAGCTAAGCATGCATTGTCATCC
Source organism: Aplocera efformata (assembly GCA_921293045.1). Lineage (NCBI taxonomy): Eukaryota > Metazoa > Arthropoda > Insecta > Lepidoptera > Geometridae > Aplocera > Aplocera efformata. The sequence continues at coordinate 4,103,732 of OV121067.1, read as the reverse complement.
AAAATAAGCGTGTATAACAAATGTCAGCTCAATCAGTTAAAGGTAACTGATTTAAAATTCTGTTGCAAGATTCCACCCGGAGAAAAATACATTGCAAGTTAAATAAAAGCTTGTAAAAAAGTCTGTGATAAACCGACCAAATCGCGTTGCTTTCGCTACCGTAGCTGGAACTCGCGAACACGGCGGTATTACCGGCGCCGTGTAAGCTGCGGGGTGGTGGGAGGGGAAGCACGAAAGCCTTGAAACACTTGTATGACGCTGTATGAAATTTCACGCCACCATTGAATACTTTCGCCCAGACTTGTTAGTATTTAAAAAGCTTAAACAAGTTGACAAACAATAACCAAAATGAATTTAGTATACATGAACTGTGAGAGAGCGCGGTGGCCCAGGGACATAGACGCCGACTTTCAATCTGAAGGTCGCTGGTTCAAACCCACACGTGTACCAATGAGTTTTTTCACTAGAAAAAATTTATGTGCGCAATACGACGTTCTCAAAACGGTGACGGAAAACATCGTGAGGAAACCGGCATGTCTTAGAACCATTCGACGACATGTGACATCTACCAATCCGGATTGGGCTCCCGTGGTAGACCAGAGCCCATTCACTCTCAATTATTGAGAGTAGGCCGGTGTCCCTGCATTGGGAACATTAGAGGCTGGTACGGAATACATGAACTGAAACTCCCGGCTTCGCACGGTTATTAAAGCATCAGTGTCGTATCAGAAACTACCCGTGCGAAGCCTTGCTTGCTAGTGTATTATACATATAAACCTTCCTCTTTAATCACTCTATCTATTAAAAAAACCGCATCAAAATCCGTTGCGTAGTTTTAAAGATTTAAGCATACATAGGGATATATGGACAGAGAAAGCGACTTTGTTTTATACTATGTAGTGATTAACTTAACTAAACTGATGTATTCAATAGATAATTATAAATTTATACACATTAATAATATATGTATATATACTTGGACTTTCGAAGAAGATGTTCCGGCTGACTTAAAGTCTGCCTCCAGGGCACAAACTTCCATGGCCAGTCTGGAAGTCGAATCACCGACTGCGATCCTAGGTTGGACGCTGTCGCTAAAATTTATGTAGATGGGGCACTCGACACTGATGGGACATTAGTATCTACATTGCAAACGTGCGAAGTTACGCACTCATATCTCTGCACTAGGATTCCCTGTGTCGCAGATGGCATGGACAAACAGAAACACAAGACAACCCAAGACCCGATAACAAACTTCATGCTCACCACACAAAGTGTGCCGGGAATCAAACCCCGAGAGGTCCCGTCTCGCTTCGAAGGTAGGGCTACTACCAACTAAGCCACGTTTTTTCTAGGTTAGTAAGCGTTGGTGTAAATTTTACCCTTTTCAAAACACCCCGAGTGGTTTTTACCAAGGGTGGAGTCATTTGTAAGAACTAATATGTATAAATCCATTGCAGAATCAAATCATTATCTGACCCACCCTCCGGTCACCCCAAGCCCCCTACCACCCTCAAAAATCCTCTTATTGTGACTCAGTGATATTCAATCACAAATACGGACTGGCGTACAAGGATTGTGGACCCTGTGTCGCAGATGGCATGGACAAACACAGAAACACAAGATAAACGCCCAAGACCCGAGAACAAACTTCATGCTCACCACACAAAGCGTGCCCCGGCCGGGAATCGAACCCGGGACCCCTCGCTCCGAAGGCAGGACTACTACCAACTAAGCCACGGAGCCGTCAATAGTTATCGACCATAGTTACAGTTTTATGAGTGTAGTGTTAAGAGGTCCGAAGATATATTGAAAGTTAAACAGGGCGCTATATAACGATAAATTTTCGACAAATTTTATAATTCCGTCTCAGCTTATATTCCAGGCACGAAACTGTATAATTGGGATATTAAGTGGAGTGGGACATGTCGGGTGGTGAAAGGGTCAGTTTCCACCCACTGCACTCTATCGAACATACCCCCTTCTCCCCACACGCATCCTAGCAACGGGGAGAAGTGGGTACTCACGTATGGTGATATTTTAAATGAAACGCTGGATGAAAAAGCGATTGGGCGTAGCTTGTCTGGTTCTATATATCATCTGACTGGCCTCACAGCTCAGTTGGTAGCTCTGCCTTCTGCGTGGGTCTTGGGTTCGATTCCCACTTTTTGTGTGACGAACATAAATGTTTGGTCTGGGTGTTAATATGTCTTCATCATCATCATCTTCCTGCCCTCATCCCACACTAAGTGGGGTCGGCACAACATGTATTTTTCTTCCATTCCCCTCTGTCAGACGTCATCTCAGTACTCACTCCTTTCTTACGCATATCATCTTTCACACAATCCATCCATCTTTTCTTTGGCCTACCTCGTAACTTATATTATACCTGGGTGTTAATATGTATTTATAAAAATAAACTATGTATGTATTCTATCAGTTATCTGGTTCCCTTAGCACAAGTTATACAATACTTAATGTGTGAAATGTCCATCAAATCTTTATATCTAGGTAAACCAATTCTACGCCCGGTCCGTAATTGGATGGGTAATCGATGAGGCATTTGGACAGTGAGGACATTTAAGATTTCGGCTTTAATAATGAAGCAACAAATTTATGTTCCGAAAATGTTAATAGCCCAACTTGGTAATGGTATTGATGAACATGGAACGCCTGAACGGATCTTCATAAATCTTATTACTTTGAACGAGTAATTCTTTTATATATATTTATTTCGCGTGTCTCGGAAACGGCAAAAAATTTGGATGAAATTATGTTTAGAAAGGTTTGATGTTTAAAAACGAAATTTTTAACAAAAAAATCTTTACGCAAAAAAACCGAACAAAGCTTGGTTTCCCATGTACTACGACTAACATTAAAGTAATACATTAAAGCAAACGAAGCCGCGGGTATAAGCTAGTAATCCAATATTGAAATCAATTTAACAATTTACGAAAATAATTTCTCCCCCGCCAATTAATTATAGTCTGTGGGCTGCAGGTGGAATTGCATCTACCTACCAGTAAATACATCAAAGGCAGTCCCCCCTGGGGTGGCTTACCCAAGGGGGGACTGGGTGGGGACCCAGCCTCCCTTGCGTCCCACGAGTTCTGTCAATAGGAAACCTCTCAGCACCTAGATTCAGGGTCGGATGTAGGTTATAATGTTTTTTAAATGTTTTCTCACTCATACCTCTATTAGGATTCCCTGTGTCGCAGATGGCATGGACAAACATAGAAACACAAGTCAAACACAAACTTCATGCTCACAACACAAAGTGCCCCGGCCGGGAATCGAACCCGGGGCCACTCGCTTCGAAGGCAAGGCTACTACCAACTAAGCCAAAGCCTTCTTGTAGACGAATTTAGTTTGATTGCGACTTAGGTCGCGATTGCCTTGCAGATTAACTATACACATTAAGAATAAAGAAGAATGGTATTATGTATTAATCTAATTATATATCAATCCTGTTGACTTCCTTACTGTACACTTTTTATATATATATTAGGAGTACAAATAAGTTTCCGCCGTTTTATTGTAGATGGCGCGGCACGGAGTTTCGGTTAGCTTTCGCAGATGATAACCGGCTTAAAAAATAGTTTGGACATTCAAGAACAACATAACATAACATAATCGTAATATAAAAATAAAAGAAAAATATATTAGGAGTACAAATAAGTTTCCGCCGTTTTTTAACAAATTAAATATTTATTGTAGAAGAACGGTAATATAAATTTATTCAAAATATTGCCCATCACTTGCAACCACTTTTTCCCATCTCTCAGGCAGCATTCGAATCCCACGTCTGAAGAGCTCCTTGTCTTTTGAGGTTATCCACGAATCAACCCAATTTTTGGTATCCTCATAAGATGTGAACCGCTGCGCCGTCAGAGCATGTGCTACGGACCGGAACAGGTGATAATCGGACGGTGCAATGTCTGGTGAATACGGCGGGTGGGGTAACACTTCCCAATCAAGTGTTTCCAAGTACTTTTTCACGGGAGCCGCAACATGTGGACGAGCATTGTCATGCAGAAGAATAATTTTTTCGTGTCTAGAATAGTATTGAGGGCGTTTTTCCTTCAGAGCTCGGCTCAATCTCATCAATTGTGTTCGATAGAGGGCTCCAGTAATTGTTTCGCTCGGATTAAGCAACTCATAATACACTACACCTAGCTGATCCCACCAAATACACAGCATAAGTTTTTTCCGTGAATATTCGGTTTTGCTGTTGATGTTGACGCGTGGCCAGGTAATCCCCATGATTTTCTTCTTTTTGGATTGTCATAATGTATCCACTTCTCATCACCAGTTATGATACGATGTAAAAAACCCTTTTTTTATGTCTAGCTAGCAGCATTTCACTTAAGCATAATCGGCGTTCAATATCTCTCGGCTTTAATTAGTACGGAACCCAATTTCCTTGTTTATGAATCATTCCTACTGATTTTAAACGATGTGAGACTGCTTGCTGAGTGACTTCTAATGTTAGAGCAAGTTCTTTTTGTGTTTGAGATGAATCTTCCTCCAATAATTCCTCCAATTCTGCATCCTCGTAAATTTTTGGCCTTCCACTGCGATCTTTGTCTTCTACGTCGAAATCACCATTTTTAAACTTTTGAAACCACTCTCGACACGTTCTCTCACTCAAAGCAACCTCACCATATGCTTCAATCAATTATGACGAGCAATCGATGCGCCTCAGCAGCAGATTTCTTTAAATTAAAGAAGTAAACTAATATTTCCCGCAAATGACGCTTACTTGGCTCAAATTTTGACATTTTCAACTTATAAAAATTATATTTTACCAATATAAAATCAATGATATTAATAGGTTATGTTGTTCTTGAATGTCCAAACTATTTTTTAAGCCGGTTATCATCTGCGAAAGCTAACCGAAACTCCGTGCCGCGCCATCTACAATAAAACGGCGGAATCTTATTTGTACTCCTAATATTAACATCCGAATTGATAATATCCCTTTTTTTGAAGTCGTTTAAAAAATATTCTTAACGAATAATGCTTATTTCTATACAACAAACGTAAAAATAATTAATGTACCTACAACTAATTCAACGCAAACAATTGTTACTATAACTGACTAAAAGAAAATTGAATACTGCCAACGAAATAACCTTCAAACGGATGCCTCGTTCGCCATTAAATACACAATTTTGCTTCCATTCTGCAGATGACCGTATCGGGTAGATAATTATGCAGCCATCTTTGATGCAGAGCTCAAAGCATTTGCCTCCCTGGGGTGGCCACCCTCTTCTCCGCGACCCCACGCGTTCTATGAACGGAGCATCTGTCAATACCTGCAAAAGCGAAGGCTGGAACAAGACTATACTTGATATATACTCAAATAAATTAAAATTTATACGTCCACGGATTACTATTCAACTATTCACATTTTTTTTTAATGTGAATATTTGACAGAACGAGCTGAGGGCTCCCCTGGTGGTAAGTGGCGACCCCGCCCATGACAACAGCAATGCGACTCAGTCTAAGATTTGGATCGAACACTGAGTCGCACTCATCCTGCTGCGTTCATCACCCGAGACGGGGATGATACGTCTCATGCGCATTTCACCGGAACATAATAATGCGAGCACTACTTCTTGGCGGCAGTACTTGCGTCAACCATATATGCCAATAACTCTCGTTTATTGAGAGTATACGAGTAATGATATAAGCCAGGCCTTTCCAAACGCGTCGCGACGGCCTGGCGCGTCGCAGCGGCACCATCCCCATCCTCAAATTCCCAGGAATATGCTTCCATCAGTACAGTAGCATTGAGTGTTCCATTACCATTTGCGACGTCACCCTTTGCGAAGGTTTTTCTGTAGAAACAAGTACTGATTGCAAAAAAAATGTAGGGATAGAATTGAGAGTTGCAATTTTTAATCTTGAGCCCCGATTTCAGAAGCTTTGCTCAGAAAAGGAGGAACATCCTATCCCATACCATTATATTTCATTACTAGTTGCGCCCCGCGGTGATACCTGCGGTAGGACTTCCTACGGGAACCGTACATTTTTCCGGGATAAAAAGTAGCCTATGTGCTATTCCATGCTATAATTTATCTCTGTGCCAAATTTCATCCAGGCCCGTTCAGCCGTTCCGGCGTGATTGAGTAACACACATCCATCCATACATCCAAACATTCGCGTTTATAATATTAGTAAGAAGTAGGATGTACACTGTTTGACTGTACAGCTAGTAATTTTCTATTCTGTCTCTGATAGTGTCTGAACAACAGTTAAACTTAGTAACAAGAACAAGAAATGTATTGAAACAAAAAAGAATGCGTGGAAAAATTCCAAAATTACATCACTGCATAGTATAAAACAAAGTCGCTTTCTCTGTCCCTATATCCCCATGTATGCTTAAATCTTTACAACTACGCAACGGATTTTGATGCGGTTTTTTTTAATAGATAGTGATTCAAGAGGAAGGTTTATATGTATAATACACTAGCAAGTCACCCCGTCTTCGCACGGGTAGTTTCTGATACGACACTGATGCTTTACTAACCGTGCGAAGCCGGGGCGGGTCGCTAGTTTAAATATATTTTTGTATTTTGTATTTGATAACTTTTATATTCTTATAATTTTGATATAACCAGTAACTCTCACAATTAAGATGAATGCATATAAAAATACTTCTCACGATAAAATCCATCAACCCGTTTCGGCTACAGAGCGTGATAAAGAAATAACATTTTTATTTTATTTTTATTCATTTTAAAATACATCTTAATATATATAAATCTCGTGTCACAATGTTTGTCTTCAATGGACTCCTAAACCACTTAACCGATTATAATAAAATTCGCACACCATGTGCAGTTCGATCCAACTTGAGAGATAGGATAGTTTAAATCTCAAATTATAGTCGCAATTTTAATTTATTGCTAATTATTTGTCTGTTATTATTTGACAGTCACAATTACAAAAACGTTAGCCACAGCAACGCGTGGCCCGGTCAGCTAGTACATATATAAACTCGTAAAAAAAAAACTCTACCAGACTACCTTACCAGCCTCTAATGTTCCCACTAGGGACACCGGCCTACTCCCGCTAATTGAGAATGAATGGGCTTACATCTACTATGGGAGCCCAATCCGGATTGGTAGATGTCACATGTCTTCGCATTTTTTGTTTTAAGCCATGCTCGTTTTCCTCACGATGTTTTCCTTCACCGTTTCGAGAACGTGGTATTGCGCACTCAAATTTTTGTAGTATAAACTCATTGATGCGCGTGTAGGTTTGAACCAGCGAGCTTCAGATTGTAAGTCGGCGTCTGTGCCCCTGGGCCACCACGATCTTCTGACCAGACCAGACTGCGTTTGTAAAAAGTGACATTGTAAAAAAATGAAACCTCTTGCTTTGTACCGAGAAAGCTATCATTTATTTTATTTTCTTCCCCTCGGGTTGGTCGGTTAGGGTTGGAACAGACGTAAACTCAACAAATAAGATAAGCTTAAACATGAAAACTGACTGTAATTTGACATATCTGTGTGCATGTAATGTGCAGGGAGTTCCTGTGACACGTTATATGCTCACGAATTTGTGTACATGCATGTGTAAAATTTGACGTGTCCAAATGATACTTGAGATCTAAAGGAATAAATGAGTTTGACTTTGACTTATTATTATGAGAAATATGTTATGCATTGAATTCAAACTGAGTAATGGGCTATCTTGTCTATCTTGGCTGATCGATATGCAGCCATGTTTGAGTGGGCTGCCACCCCCACCCCCAGAGGGGTTGGGTTCCCCCTTGCGAGATGCATGGCAACGGGGCGTTACCTGGGTATCAGAGCTGCACTTAGGCTGATCGTGAATAGCAGTTTTTTTTACTTCATAAGGGGATGTTTCTGCTGTGAGTTTATTATTTGTATATTCGTTATTCGATTTCGCCCAATGTAAACCGAAGTGGGTGATTTTCAATAATACGGTTGATTTTTTTTTCTGTGCCCCGTAATTTATCAACCAATTTCTTAAGTTACTTTAAACGAGCAATATATGGTAATATTATTAAGCTAATAAGTAATAAATAAACGTTTACACACTCATACTCTCACTAGGACTAGGATTCCCTGTGTCGCAGATGGCATAGACAAACACAGAAACAAGACAAACACCCAAGAACCTTGAGCAAACTTCATGCTCACCACACAAGGTGTACCCCGGCCGGGAATCGAAACCGAGACCCCTCGCTCCGAAGGCAGGGATACTACCAAATAAGCCACAAAGTCTCAGGAACTGAAATTTCTGTTTGCGTTGGAATAGATGGCCCTATATGGCATTATCCAAGTATGAATACGTTTGGCTCACATCCAATAGTAACAAAGTACAATAATTATTATGTTAATCAATATGATAAAAATACGAACGAAGCTCGGTCGCCTAGGTAGGGTCAGGTGGTCAACAGTGGCTCACTTTTTTTCCGAAAGACATAACTCGGCTCTGGATAGAGCTAGGACATTGTAATTAAAAATGAGCATAGAGTAGTTCAGGTAGTTTGATTGTGTATTACTATTTTATTGCGTAATGAAATAGGAAATAATAAAAATCTCATTTTTTTAAAAGTCAGAAATGAGCCACTGTGTACCATAGGGTCGACACAGTGGCTATGCCTCAAGTACACAGTGGCACGGGGTAGTACACAGTGGATAATTTAAGGGGAATATCAGAAATAAAACATATTTTGTTTACAAAATCAATCATTCTTTATTCTTTACTTTAGTTAAATCTTATTAGCTACTTATGCACCAACAATCCTAGTTATAATTTAAAAAACTATTAAAAATAACACAATCGACCACCTCCGTCGTCACTAAGGAGGTAACAAAAAAAATCCTGAACAAGAAAAACTAAATAAGGTATAAAGAAAAGAGATCACAAATTATTAAGAAAAACTTAGTAAATATATCAAGCTTTAAAATTGGAAACTACAAGAACCCCATAATGGGAAATCAGGAACATTTTTTTTTTACAAAAAATAATCATAATACATTTTCTATAACTTTCACATAACAATCTGACTGACAAAAAACAAACATTTTTCTATTTAGTTCCTTTCCATTATTTTAACACAACTGCTTAATAGATAAATCCACAGTGGATCATGATCCACTGTGTACTTTCGTATAATGATCCACTGTTGACTGCATCGCCATTTTGAATAAATAATTGTGCAGAAAAAAATGTATGCATTATTCGAGAGTGACTTACACGCTAAAATAACCTTAATAAAACACATAACACAGTGAAAAGAAAGCCTTAGTAAAATGTAATGTGAAAAAAAAGATAGAACAAGGGATATCTTACCTTAAAAGTGTTTTTTATGTTGTTAAAACCAAAAATCTCCTTTCACACAAAAACCACGCGCCGTGTGCGCTGCCCGACTGGATACGACTTGTTCGCATCTCAAGTGCTACCGACCGGCACGTGAGATTGCTATATATCTCTGTTAGTTTTCGCATACTGTTACTGAGCCACTGTATCTGCTATCGCCACTGTGTACCACTTGACCCTACTTGTTTTTGTTTGAGATGATATGCTTTCAGATTGGTACCATACAAATTATATCAAAAACGGTTCAATAGTTTGGTTGTTAAATCAAAATAACTGGATTTTGTTTTATCCAAGCTCACGAGATTTATGTTTTGCTGTGATTTTTTCGTTGCCCGTTGTATGCTGATATTATTGTTAGTGAGAAGTAAGGATGAAAGTATATTAAGTGGTTTGTTTTTGAGTTTTAATATCGGTCACTTATTATTTCTATTGGGTGTGTGAATATGACTCCGCCCTTTCTCAACAGATGTCGTTTTTAGTATTGTTTACGTGTACTAATAAATGACCATACTTGTATTCGATAGTACTGAATGTCAGCTATCTAACGCATTTTATGATATTTGGTTGAAGTGTAAGCAACAATTGTTTTCACCTTTTCGAAAATGTCGGTTTTTATTCCAAATAAACGTCATTTGCGGGAAGTGTTATTACATTATTTTATTGCGAAGAAAACTGCAGCGGAAACTTATCGTTTGCTTGTGGAGATTTATGGTGAGCATGCTCCGTCTAATACAACTTGCAAGGAATGGTTTCGACGATTTCAAAATAACGATTTTAGTACTGAGCATAAAGAACATGGAAAACCACCAAAAAAATTTGAAGATGCTGAATTGGAAGCATTATTGGCGGAAGATTCTTGCCAAACTCAATCAGAATTAGCTGCAGCATTAAATGTTGATCGTTCAACTGTTGCAAAGCGTTTACAAATGATGGGAATGATTCAAAAAGCCGGTGACTGGGTTCCACATGATTTAAAAGAAAGAGACATGGAACGTCGGAAAACCATTTGTGAAATGCTGCTTCAAAGACAGCAAAGAAAAGGATTTTTGCATCGGATAGTCACAGGAGACGAAAAATGGATACACTACGAAAATCCTAAACGCAAAAAAGCTTGGGTGAAACCAGGCGAACCAGGCCCATCACAGCCAAAAATAAATATTCACTGTGCCAAGGTCATGCTCTGTATTTGGTGGGATCAGAAAGGTATTGTATATTATGAGTTGCTCAAACCCTCTGAAACTATTAATGGAGAAGTTTACCGACGACAACTAATGCGTTTGAAGCGAGCCATAGAAGAAAAACGACCAGAATGGGTGAATAGACATAACAAATTAGTTCTTCAGCATGACAATGCCAAACCGCATACCGCAGAAGTCGTAAAAAGATATTTAGAGGGACAGGACTGGGAAGTGTTACCCCACCCGCCATATTCACCAGACATAGCTCCTTCGGATTACCACCTATTCCGGACGATGCAGACAGACCTTACTGGAGAAAAGTTTACTTCATGTGAAAGTATCAAAATTTGGATTGACAACTGGATAAGCTCAAAAGACCAGGACTTCTTCCAGCAAGGAATACGAAAACTACCTGAACGATGGGCGAAGGTTGAAGCTGCAGATGGAGCATACTTTCAATAATTTTTTTTTTAATTTTGTAAGCGAACAAATGTGTTTTATTTTGACAAAAAGGGGCGGAGTCATATTCACACACCTATTATTTTATGTTTGTATACATTGATAGGAGCAATACAATACAATACAATACATTGATTAAAATTATTCATTGAAATCAATTCAAATTTAATTTAGTTTAATTAAATAATTATAGCTACAGTATTTACTGTTAACGTATATAAGATCTTTATAATCTAGATCTAAAAACAATAAATGCATTTAATTTCTATTAATTTGTAGTGATTATGAATAAATATTACTTAAATACAACAAAATTACATTAAAAAAAAAGACTTTCTTAATATATAACTAAGCCGTCGCTGGCAGCGTGCTCAAAATGCTGGCCTCGCTGCATGGCAATGCTTAACCTCTGGCCGAAATAAAACCTAGCATTTTGGTGGACTCTTGGCGCTCCGCTAAGCCCATTTCTATTGTTTCAGATGTCCTGGCCGATTTCATGGACATGATTTCGGGCTACATCGCCGACTTCAACGAGATCGACCGTGACACCGTCTGGCGTTGGATGGTCGACATCGTCTCCACCATTGCTGAGATGGAGGCTGCGAAGGCCGAGGAGGACGAGCGCCAGGGTGAGTCGATCAACGCCATCTATTGGATCTCCAGCGGCAACTCTCGTGTTTACTAGTAGCTCCATCTGTTGGTCAACTTTAGCAACTCCCGTTGACACAAGTCATTCTCACTTGAACTAGCTGCGCCCCGCGGGGTCATTACCATCCACGGGATGTGTACATTGGTTCGGGATATAAAGTAGAATGTGTGCTATTCCGGACTAGAATCTATCTCTGCGCCATTCAAATTGAAGCATTTATAATTGTGCTAACTGCGACCGGCGGTTTCACCCACTTAGTTCCCGTTTCCTTGGGAATACGGGGATAAGATCAATCTTTTGCTGCATCTCGATTCATATGTATTTCTATATCAAACAATTCGTGCCTGTACTTAATTTTTTACTGTCTTCGTACGCTGTTTGGCTCAGAAAATCTCAACGTAATATCTTAAAGCAAATAAGCAAGTTATGTACTTATGAAATTAAATCATCGTTTTCTACATATTAACTGGATTAAAATTGTCCCTATCCCAAACAATTCGGATTAATGTGTTTTTGGTATTCACATCTGCGCTGATAAAACTCGGCGAGCAAGCGGTCGCCCCTGTCTCAGGACGCAACCACCGCGCCGTGAGGTCTTGGAAATAAAAAACGTTAAAATACGCCAAGTAGAATAAACATCAGTTACAATTTTAATCTAACCCACATGCTCGACGGAGGCTGATACTGAGACAGAAAAAAAATGTAGGCATATGCGCTCTGCTACCCATGCGAAACCGGGTCGAGTTGCTAGTCATTCCAATAGTTTACACCTCTGTGCCCGCTTTGACCTAATTGTCTTTCGCCATGAAAACCGTTTCAGTGATTTTTCAACCGTTCAAAGCTTTTTCATTCAATTAGGTACCTACATAATTAGGTACATAGAAATTTTATTTTTATACTCCGCTAGTTCTAATTTTTTCTTATGAATGAAACTGATGAAATCAAAAGGCTCACCTGATGTTAAGTGGTCACTTCCGCCCATAACAACTGCAATAGGACTTAAGTCCTCCCGGCCGAAGTATTAGAGGAAGTCGCGCCCCGTTGCGTCCGTCACCCATGACGGGGATGTTACGTCACATGCGCATACCAGTGCACCGCTGCTTGGCGGCAGCATACCAGGTGTGGAGGCATTACTTCTCCGGGCGAACCTTGAACAAGTTCTACTGCTACTTAATGTAATTTGTAAGCAAGGCTAGAGGCTTCCCAGGTTCGATCCCCGGGTGGGGTAAAACATTTTTGTGTTGAGCATAAAGTTTATTTCGGGTCTTGGGTGATTGCGTGTACATGCTAGCCATGTTGGAGGCGTTTGGGTTAAAAACACCTTATGTAAAGAAATTTAAAAATAAGATTCAATAAAAAAATTGGTTCGGTTCATGGACGATAATTTTACGTGATAACTGACGGATTGGTAGAGAGATAGATGCTTCTTGGGTCGATCGTGCGTCTCTATCGCTTGTCCCGCGCTCTCGCTTGCACGCTCGGCGCAGGCGGAACATGACAATGAGTCACACTTTTTGTTGCGTGCAGCCAGCGTTCAAAATTTTATAACACGTTATCACGTAAAAAAAAAATATTCTTAGCATGACTGGTCTCTCTTCAACAGATGAGGCTCGTGCCCTGAACTACTCTGAGCCCAAGCCCAACGATGCTCCAGCTGAGAAGCCCAAGTCGAAGGGAAATCGGTGAGTACTTCATATGCTTGGTTAGTACCTGGGCGACCGAGCTTCGCTCGTTTTATATTATACTAGCTGACCCGGCCGTGCGTTGCTGTGGCTAACGTTTTTGTCATATGATAATATTGCGATCATAAATTGAGATGTGAGCTATCCTATATTTCAAGTTGGATCAAACTGCACACGGTGTATAAATTTGATTAAAATCGGTTAAGTAGTTTAGGAGTCCATCGCGGACAAACATCGTGACACGTAATTTATATATATTAATATTATAATTTTTTCAAGTAGCACTAGATTACCAATTTAGTACCACAAAAATTTACGAGATGGCGCTGTATAAATTTTTCAGCATATTTTACTATAAAAAGCGTCTTTTCTTGTAATAATATGCGTTTTTACAAGAAATACAATTAAACAGGTAAACTTATATAGCAAAACCCCATCTAAACACAATATTTCATCCAAATCGTTGGAGCCGTTTCAGAGATACACGAAATATATACAAGATTTGCTCGTTTAAAGGTATTAGATAAAAATAACAATATTATTTTCTCATTCAAAAGGTATATATATTTTCCAGCTAATGTATGTATGTTTGTTTCTTTGTGGTGTTTTAGAGACAAAACGCTTTTGTTGTTTCAATCTATTTTTGGTAATCTTACGAGTGTTAGGACATGACAGTAATCAAAATTCAATATGGCGACCACCAGACGCCATTTTGAATATTGAAAAAGAAATAAATTAAGTATACGATCTATGTTAAGTGGGGTATCATTGAATATGTATTGAAAATCTTTTTAAGTTTCTCGTTATCATTTGGACAGTGCTTCTCAGCGGTATCGCTAATTCAGCGCTGGTTTTCTGTCACAACACAAAATTCTTAAATAAGTCTTAAATTTTATATGTCTAAAAATGCTCCAATATATGACTATAAAAATTACAAATATAAAATATTATAGATAGAATTTTGTAGCAGTAAGACTTGTGCAAAATATTGCCTCCGCACCTGGTAATCTGCCGTCAAGCAGTGGTGCCCTCGCATTGCTGTGTTCCGGTGGTAGGGTGTGGGTGCCGGTGAAATGACATGCGCATGAGACGTAACATCCCCGTCTCGGGTGACGGTCGCAACGGGGTGCGACTAGGGACGTTTCATACATTGGTCGGGGAGGACCTAAGTCGTATTGCAGTTGATATGGGCGGAGGTAACCACTTAACATCAAATGGGCCTTCACCTAAACTACATCTACAGTGGGAACGTTAGGATACGAGATCTGATCTGTTCAGTTCCAGCACTACTTTGGACGACATGGGCCACGACAAGGCGGCCGCACTGTTCTTCGACGACGAGGAGTACTACACCGAGTTCAGGATGATGATGGAGATGTTCCCGGAGACCAATCCCATTGAGGTCAGTGCCTTGTTCTGAGGAGTGTTTTTTTTTTAATATTAAGTTTAGTTGAGTTAAGTTAGTTTAAGTTAAGGTCTGTATTACAAGAGCGTAGTGGCCTAGGGACAAAGAAGCTGACTTTAAATCTGAAGGTCGCTGGTTCAACCCCACACGTTCCCCTATTAGTTTTTTCGCTTGAAAAATGTATGTGCGCAATACCACGTTCTCGAAACAGTGATGGAAAACATCGTGAGGAAACTGGCATGTCTTACAACCAAAAATTCGAAGACATGTGACATGTGACACCTACCAATCCGGATCGGGCTCCCGTGGTAGATCAAAGCCCATTCACTCTCTATTATCGAGAGTAGGCTGGTCTAATGTTGGGAACATTAGAGGCTGGTACGGATATTTCATCTTCTTACCCTTTTCCCGTTTGACTTGTGGTCAGCGCAGTATGTCTTCCACACTCCTCTATCAGCTATCGAGTCATTCTCCGCTTCGAACCAACAGCCATGAACCTTCAATAATAATCTTGCATCTGCCAACAGCTGAAGCATTGCATCTCCATTGCGTTGGGCAACATGCACGACGCCATAGCCTGCGTGATCCACCGCCAGGAGCACGGCGAGGCTATCGATAGCCCCGTGCTGCAGACCGCTTGCAAGGTCCACACCTTGCCCGATCACGTGATTAGGGACCACATCATTGCGCGGTAAGACCTCATTTTACCTTTCACAGCTTTTATTGTTGAGGACATCATGGATCCAGGTCTTCATGCCTCCAAACGCCACTGGGGCCACGGAAAAGTGCAAGCCGTAGCCCCAGCAATGGGCGTCTAGAAGGGACCGTTGGGTTTTTAGCCGGTAAGAATCCGGCATAACCCGTCCAAAGTTCCCAAGGGGGGCGGGTACTGATGAATCCCCACGAAAAAAAAAAAGGTCTTCATGCCACCTGCTAGCAGATATAGGACCGTATCTTACATGAGAAGCAGCGAATCATAATTGAAATCGCTAAAAGTCTATTTTTCGTCTAGCTACTCCTACGTGGATGAGGAAGCTGACACCAAGGATCATAAGCCAACCGTTGCTAAGGATGAGCCGAAGAAGATGATCCGCTACCGCGACAATAAGATCGTGTCGATGAAAGGGGAGCGGTACACTGAGGCAAGTAGCTTAACACTACATTAACAAACATAGTCTAAAGTGGAAGCCCAAGGACGTTCCCTTTAGAGACTCCAATACTACTTACTCACTTAATGATTCTTATAAAGATAATATAACAGAGCTAAGTGATGACCCTCGCCCATGACAACAGTAATGCGTGCGACTCAGTATGAGATCCAAATCTTTACTGAGTCGCATTCATCCTGCTGCGTCCGTCACCCGAGACTGCGATGATACGTCTCATGCGCATGTGATTTCATCGGCAGCCACACCCTTCCACCGGAACACAGTAATGCAACCACTACTGCTTGGCGGCAGGTTCCAGGTGTGGTGGCAGTACTCCGGACGAACTTGGCACAAGTTCTACTGCTACTTTTGGTTGCTCCTTTAGCACCACCCAGGGGGTACGTGTAGGGAATCAAAGGGTACACACCTACGGACGCGAGCAGCTGGATGTTTGTTAATGTTTTACTGCCGTGTTATAATAGTCTAAAATGTGAATTTGTAGGTGTCCAAGACCGAAGAGGAAGGCGGCAAGAAATCCAACAAGAAACACAATCCTTAACCATCACAGTCCCATCAGTACGGTCAAAAAGTGGTGGTACACCCACCGCCTCTCTTTTTTCCTTCTCTCAATGTTGTCTCCCCACGCCCGTACTCTTTTATCTACGCGTATATTCTCTTAGCATACTTCAACTTTATCTACGTAGTCTTGTTGAAGTGTTACCTTATCCATTTGAATTTCGAATGTCAGTTTTTCAATTCTAAATGTCAAAAGTGCGATTTGAAGCGACATGTTGGAACTGAATGCGAAATTCATTCGGGTGTGGGATTTAATGGTAGTTTATCGAATTTGAAATTTTCGATGGTTTTTGGGAAAATAATAACAGTGCTGATGAGAAATTTTGGAAAAAAATATTTGAGATTGAAAGATTCCGTGCTGATGAATGCGCTTAAATGTATAACACTGAGGACTGCTAGCTCGATGAGAGTATATGTGTCAAAAAATTTACGGATGTCTTCGTCGAAAATAAATTCGGAAGTGTCCAAGGAATCTCAAACTACGACGTCAAAAATTACAGCCTTTACGAGCATAATATCAAGTTTGATTGTTCCTATATCAAATATATTTACGAAAACATCATCGGAATCATCACTGAATGTGAATGTGTGCACAGGATTAAAAAAAATGGACAATCAAACGTCAAATTCGCAATTGGCAACAAAAAATCCAAAAAATGATCGAAAATTTTCGAATTCGATGTTAAATAGGTGTTTTTGTCTATGTCGTTCCCAGAACGGGCGTGTATCCCTCGTGCGTAGTGATAGCTTAGATTTAGGAGCGCGTATTAATTTGTCACTTTTTTTCTGTACTGAATATTTTAAATTTGGACTGTCACGATATAATTTTAAGTGTCGCCTATTTATTTTTAGTTTTAAGTTTAACAGTATTATTGTCGACATGCCCGTACGGCAACATCTAATTTTAAGCGTGATCTTCTCACCTGTGATTTCGTTTAAACCTATTATTACGACAACTGTGATTGCAATGCCATTTTTAATTTACAATTATCCAGTAAGCTGTTATTATTTAGAATTGTTGTTTTTATTGAATAATGATGATGTGATCCGTTTAGTTGATCAATTTATTTGTGTTTTTTGATTTTTGTTTTGTTTGTTGTGTGTGATAGTGGTTCATGTGATTGTAAATTTTCTCCCCCAGGGTACTATACCATATCTTATACTAAATGTTGTATTGGTCCAAAATATGTGCCGTTTTCTTGGTATCATCGCAAGAAGCAGTTGGTACATCATTAAACCTAGCTGGGAGCTTGCTGGAATGCATTCCATTACGAATAACTCTTGTGTACAGGGATTTCTTATACATTTAAACGTGAAAATATATCTTGCCACTTTTGGAAAATATTTATTGAAATCTAAATTCGAACGCACTGAATATAGACATTTCTTGATGAAGGATTTATCTGTTCTGAAGCAAGAAACAATACGTAATTTTTTGAATAACCTTTATGCTTTAATAAATTGTATTAATCAATATGAAATGGCGGCCAATGTATTATTTTCATTTTCTCAACGGTGCAACTTTGGCGGAATTAAAGTTGGCGTAAAATAAAATTAAAAGCCGATATCGACTTGCCTATCAAACCCATTTTGACATGCTGATATCTCATTAACACTCGTCCGTCGAAATTGGGCATGAAAATTTAAAAATAAAACATATTAATGGAAATATATTTTATTTTTTAGTGTTATACATTATTTTTAAGGATCTCGTGATACAATCACTATTAATTATTTACTTTAATTATAGTTCCTATTATATTTAGATATACCTGTACATTCAGAGCTTCAACCTAATGGTGGATTGGACTAGACTAGTGTTTTTCAATCTCTATGAATACGCGACCCCTTGACAGGTA
The DNA here is from genome assembly GCA_921293045.1 of Aplocera efformata. Lineage (NCBI taxonomy): Eukaryota > Metazoa > Arthropoda > Insecta > Lepidoptera > Geometridae > Aplocera > Aplocera efformata. Next base: position 4,085,416 of record OV121067.1, on the reverse strand, counting down.
GAAAAATTCTGGCGACCCCCTTGGACCATAGACTAACAAAGTTGGTAACTGAAGTTTATGATTTTCTACCATTATATAAAGACCTACACTCCGGAAGAAGTTGCGAGGGCACAAAAATATCCAGAGCTGGCTGAAATTATGTTTTTATTGTAGTGTTTTTGCTTTTCTCCTTTTGCCAGCGACCCCCCAAGTAAGGCTTGGTGACCCCCCTAAGGGTCGCGACCCACAGATTGAAAAACACTGGACTAGACCATCTCAGAAAAGTCTTGTTATCAAGAATCCGAAAGCAAGGGGTATAAGGCATCAAGGTACTTTTTCGAATCCTCAAAAGCCTTATAAATGTGGACCACTATCACAACATATTTGATTTTTTTTTATTATATTTCTTAAACAGACTGATTTATTACGTAATTTTCTTGATCTCATACAATGAGTGTTTTTATTATTTTTTTATTATTGATTTTTTACTCGCGTTTGTTGAACAAATTGTATATTAGCTATGCTATTACATCTATTGACAACTGTGACAAATATCGAAGGTATAAGCGCAGCTTCTATACAGGCCGTAGATCAATATAAAACTACTACAAGGATGAAAAATTCATTCCGAAAGCATTACCTTAGCGCGTGATGTATTCTAACGCAACAATGGTTTTACTATTGTTGTGTCCACACTGCTTGGTACAGCACGCTTCAGTCGTCGTCCAGCTCTTAGAGTGAACAGACGCGTTAGTAGCGTGGTGAACCGGTGGAGGCAAAACATTCCATAATCGCTTCGACACTCAATCTCAAACGATAAATTATTATACTCATTTATAGGAACCTTAGGGTACACTTGGCTAAGTCAATTGACATCATAATTTAAAAACATAAACAGTTACACAGGTCATTTAAGATAAAAAAAAAATAAAAAAAATGATAAATAGTCGATGCTGCTGTAAAGGGGCATTGTCAAGTTTACCTTACTTATAAATTGCTTATATTAAGCAAATTCCTACATCCATTTAAGAGCTGGCAATAGAATATACATGGAATATTCTGAAGATCGATTTTTGACCTACGTAGGCGAAGCTGTGCTATTCTCTTTTCGGTAGCAGTGTAATTGCATCCGATATATTTTATTCTATCAGGCGTGATATGCACCTTTATTCTGCCGGTTACAATTCCAAAAAGATATGCTAGTGATACTATTAAAACAGTTACCACGCTGATTTGCGAGCGGTATTCTAGCGAAGCATTAGTGTAGCGATGCCATGATCTTAATGTTTTAACATTTACAATACATTACACCAAAAGAAATAATCTTTTTCCCTAAGATCTGACTAAATACTAAGCCAATTAAAATAGAGGTGCTTCAAAATTAAACATATTTCGTTATTTGAACAAAAGTTAAGCAAAATTATATCGTACAATGTACGATGGAATCATTCGATATCAAAATTTTGCCAAATAGGGTGCTGAATATGTTTGCCAAAATAATGCTTAAGAAATTAAAATTTATACCTTCGATGAGATGAGATTTTCATTTCAATTAAATTAAATTTTTGAATTCATATTCAGTATGCTTGAAAAATAATTTTATCACGTCGGTTGACTCGAAAATAATGTGTATTATGCTAAAGTTTGCAATTTCCGTTCGAATTGGAAATTTAATCCACGCAACGGTGGAGGTAAAACATTCCATCATAGGTAAGTTTATGCAATCTCTAACTCACCTAACTATACTTTTATTGAACAAATTTTACAATATTTTATATTTGACATTTACTTAATTCAATTTTCCTGATTTCGATCTGATTATAAAGTATTTTATTAATTACAGTTTGTGAAATGTCATTGATAGTAATACGGAGGTTTTTTAAAGGAAACACTTAAGTTGGTACTGCGTCTCATTTTTAACCAATGACCCGGGTAGACTAATCTAGTTTATGGATAAAATTAAAAGACAAACATTTGAAGCAAGTCAGCCCACAAGTACCCACTCATTCTTTTTAAAAATCTCATTTATTTTACGCGTTTCTTCTATGTTTTAGTTGTTACTTAACTTATATTAAGGTTCACACGATATGAGGTATTATTTAGGATATAATTTTAAGATAGTTTAATTTACTTGTACATTTCAAATTTTGCTATGAATGACATTTCTTCAATTAATTTTCGACTCGGTTAAGGCATTGACAAAAAGACATTATCTTTTATTATTTCCATACCATAGCACACTTTGCGTTGGCTATTTTCCAAAAGCGATGTCAAAGTAAACTTTTTGAAACGGATTAGGAAAATCTCGGTCAAGTCTGTTGTCGCCTATTCAGATGTCGTGGAAATCGCAACATCGCACGATTATTGTACGCAAAGTTGAACTATACCTCTAGGTTTTAGCGTGTGCTGTGGTACATAAACGACATAATTATTTGACTGAAAACAAATCGAATTTTTCAGGTGTTCATTTTGATGCAATAATTTTTTGAAATATAATTCGAAACAATTATACCTTCCTCGATTGCAATTAAAGTGGGGTAATACTCGCGCAACTGTAGTATTTATTACGAAGTTTCCAGACTGTTGAGCATGAGGTTTTGGGTCTTGGAACGCCCAAGACCCAAAACTTCTTGGTATGACTGTCTTGGGTATGAGTGTATATGAAATATATTTCTGAAAATTAATGTTTCTTAATGGACACTGAACAGAATTGAAATGGCATCGGAATCACAGATGCTAAGACAATTGAAACATCATTATTCTGCATTTATTTTTTTTATAAATTTGTTTAATTTGAACATTATAATTGATTTACTATTGTAATTGTTTTGTATTATTGTAGTAAACGCGCCGAATATTAAACTTATTCCCCCAATCAGTTGTTTTATTGTGAACTGAACCGTTTTGTTAAAAAAAGTGTTTCCAAGATTTTTTTTTTAGAAATTTTACTGATATTAATACGAATATTATAGACTATTACTATATATTACTGATAGGCACCGTGTTGGCAACACCTCAAGTGTTGCTAGCGTTTATAGGCGACGGTAGCCACTTACCATCAGGTGGGCCGTTAGCTTGTGTGCCTCGTCATTCACATTAAAAAAATACTACTTAGACATGTGTAATGGGTGGTCTTATCGCTACGAAGCGATCTCTTCCAGACAACATTTGGATGGTGAGGATTGTTGAAGTAGGAAGATTGATAATGATGATTCTACGCTCGAAAACATGCAAGCGAATGTATAGACAGATGTGGTGCTGTTTGGTGGCAGTACCCCTCCGGACGAATTTGGTACAAGTTCCACTGCTACTTTTGGTTGCTCCTTTAGCACCACAGGCGGTACGTGTAGGGAATCAAAGGGTACACACCTACGGAAACGAGCAACTTAACTCAAGAGGGGTTTCTTGTCTATTCCCCTCCCCCTCTGGTCTGTTAGGGTTAGAACATAGCTAACAGTATACCGATCTAATAGCCATCTCAAAGCCATAAAAAATAATTGAAAAAAAAAAAAAAAAACAACATTTTTTTTATTTATTTCTCAGCATACATCACTAAAATAAATAGCTACTGGGATTCCATCACAAAAATGGTAACAATTTCATCGATTAACTCAAATTGAACTATGTTCTTGACCAGAATATTACAATACTTCATTAGTATAATTAATTAAATACCTTTAAATAATAGGATCTTTTGGTATAAAATCAACACAGAATTAGAAAAAGATGATGGTGATTCTGATAATGATCTATACGGGCGTTTCTCTGTAAACTGGGCAACTCATTGTCTCATGCCCAAATTATAAAAAGTACAGATTATTACATATTTCGTAGATAACTTTGAAAGATAAATCTAACCCATTATTTACATACCCAGCGGACAATATCCATTAAAATAAACATTATTCTATCAAAAATTATTTATGTATATATATATAAATCAATAACGCCTCGCAAAAAAAAACCAACTGATATATAAATGTATTTCTTTTACTCGCCTCAATACTGGCTTGGTTTAATAAAAAATAAAACTAGGAAAAGCTCTGTGCTCAGCATGTGCTGGATACCCAGCGCTGATTTTCAGCACAAGCCTTAGGGAACTCACGAGCATCGAATAGTAGGTAAGGGGGGGGGGGTATACTAATAATAAATAAACAAACCAACCATAAAATAATATATATATATATATATATATCATTTATATAGATTTAGTTATGTGTTCAATATTATTTAAAACTCCCATATTGATAGTGCATTGGCAGTAGCTCGTCTCATCAACATCAACTGTCATGACACATCAAATTTGATAGTAAAAAGTCTTACTCATAACCCATATTTATTACTTCAGATCTCAAGTATCGCTTAGAAAGTGAGTTTCCAAGTACAATAAATCTATTTATGAACAAATTTTGATATTATTGATTTGTATCACCCACTTTGATAAAGCTTTAGTATCATCATCAGTTGTCACCATCACTTATCACGTTAGTAGCATTTTGATAGATTTTTTTCAACTTTATTGATAAGTATCAAACAGGAGGCTTTGCCATCAAAAGTAACCTTGACTTATCAACTTACAGCCATTGCATATCAACATCAACTTTTAAACATATTCGCATCTTCAGATTAGAGAAAAATTATATGAAATTTCTTTAACAAATTAATTGTTAATTAAAATTGTTTACTGTATCTACACTGCTAGATGCTATGCTACCAATTATATCACACCAGTTATCATGAATCACGGACTGATAGCAATTGAGAACAAAAGTGATTTGGATTCAAACAGTTACGGAGCACAATTTCAACTAATTCTTTCACTAGTAATTAATTAACACTTTCCAATATTGTTGATGATGGTGTCAACGACTTGGGTGGAAGACGCAGTGCCCCCAACGTCAGTGGTCATCACCTTGTCAACATTGATGGTCTTGTTGATGGCCTTGCGGATGAGGTCAGCGTGGAAATGGTGGCCGAGATGCTCCAACATGTCTACGGACGCGTTGATCATGGCAATAGGGTTGGCTACGTTCTTGCCAGCGATCGCGGTACCTGGAATATAGAAGAATATATTTTCAGTACCATTCGAGTCACAGTGAACTATAAAGATAAATATATTTTATTTGCATAAATATGTGTAGATTACATTGCACGCAAGGTGGTACATATTGGTTTGTCACAACACATTTTACCGAGTACAGTGTGCAAAATATGAAAAAAAAAGAGTCACCGCCAAATGTATGGTTTTAAAACTGAGTCTAATAATAATAAGTAATGTATTATGTAACGGCACTGTGGCTTAGTTAGTACTAGCCCTGCCTTCGAAGGGAGGGGTCCAGGATTCGATTCCCGGCCGGGACACAATTCGTGAAAGTTACTGCAGTAAAAAATATGTTGCAATATGTTGGATTGAAGATTTTTTACAAAATAAAATACATGAAAAAAAAAAGCAACTAGTAGGGGTCGCGAAATATTTCTTCATACTAAAGGGGTCGTGAACCATGAAAAAGGTTGAAAAACGCTGAACTAGATGATGACTTAAAAGACCTGGTTAAAAACACATAACAACATGTTAATATACCTGTGTTCCTGGTGCCGGGCTCGAAGACCGCGAAGTGGTCGCCGTAGTTTCTGCCGGAGAGCAGACCGGCGCCGCCCAGCAGCCCGCAGACCACGTTCGACACGATCGAGCCGTACAGGTTCGTCATCAGCATTACGTCGAATTGGTGGGGCCTGGGAGACATAACAAATACCATACATTATTAGAAATACAAGTGCAAACAAGTAGCTGATATAAAAATCGAAATATACAGACTTCAATACTTTAATTTCTTATATCTGGCCCTTAGTGCGTACACTATCATATTTTTTTTTTTTTTTAAAACAACGTTAACACCCAAGACCCGAGAACAAACTTTATGTTCACCACACAAAGTGTGCCCCGGCCGGGAATCGAACCCGGGAACCCTCGCTTCGAAGGCAGGGCTACTACCAACTAAGCCACGGAGTCGTCAAAAGAAAAATATTTTGGGGGGTCCTGTTGCTCGCGTTCGTAGGTGTGTACCCTTTGATTCCCTACACGTACCCCCTGGGTGGTGCTAAAGGAGCAACCAAAAGTAGCAGTAGAACTTGTGCCAAGTTCGTCCGGAGAGGTACTGCCGCCACATCTGGAATCTGCCGCCAAGCAGTAGTGGTTGCATTACTGTGTTCCGGTGGAAGGGTGTGGATGCCGGTGAAATCACATGCGCATGAGACGTATCATCCCCGTCTCGGGTGACGGACGCAGCAGGATGAATGCGACTCAGTAAAGATTTGGATCTCATACTGAGTCGCGCGCATTACTGTTGTCATGGGCGAGGGTCACCGCTTACCATCAGGTGGGCCCTCAGCTCGTTCCGTCACTCATTCAATAAAAAAAAAAACTCACCTGGCTACAAGCTGCATACAGCAGTTGTCAATGATCATGTCATTGTGCTCGATCTCAGGATACTCCTTGGCGATGCGACGCGAGGTCTCCAGGAACAACCCATCGGAGAGCTTCATTATGTTAGCCTTGTGGACTGTAGTCACCTGTCACAAGTTACTGATTAGTTTTACAATGAGGGACCCACCAAGGGGGGGCAGGTGGGGGAAGCTGCCCCCTGTAGTGAAATTTTCATGTATTTAGTGCCAATACTCATACTATTTATTGCAACGTAGGATCCTTAGTGGTCATGTCAAAATGTAAAATGTTGGCGTTTCTTGCTTGTTCTTCCCCATGGAGGGCCGGATAGGGTTTGAACAAGTGCTAAAGTTAGTAATAAGAATCATCTTATAGTTATACATGTTTATTTAAAAAGTGATGGACGCAGCAGGATGAATGCGACTCAGTGTAAGATCCAAATCTCATACTGAGTCGCATTACTGTTGTCATGGGCGGGGGTCGCCACTTACCAGGTGGGCCCTCAGCTCGTTCCGTCACTAACTCACATATACGGATGGTCTGTGAGACTGATTAAAAAATCTTATGAAAAAATGGGAACAGCTTGTCTGGTCAGTTTAGTAATATATAAAAATCAATACCTTCTTCCTGCCGTTCTTCTTGGCGTATTCGTACGCAAATCGAGCCACGCGCTCCGAGTTGGAAGCTGTCACCACCTTCATGGACTCCACCACGCCGTGCACGGACTCGTGCTCCAACATAGCGTATTCACCTTCCGTGTTCTGTCTGAAAAAATACCGAAAGTTGCATTTTTTTTTTGTTGTTGATGTGGCAGAAGCGCTGCCTTCAAAGCAAGGGTTCGATTCCCGGCCGGGACACACTTTGTGTGGTGAGCATGAGGTTTGTTCTCGGGTCTTGGGTGTTTATCGTGTTTCTGTGTTTGTCCATGCCATCTACGACACAGGGAATCCTAGTGCAGAGGTATGAGAGGTTTTGCCGTAAACTTTACCTGTATAAACAATTTTGATAAAACATGTCTAAGAGCCACTTCTAGAAACCCTGCTTAGGGTAATTTATGCTAAGAAACCCCTAAAACCTGCTTAGAAAATGGTAACCCAAATCGGTTCCCCCTTTTATGCGATACGGTGCCACAGACAAACACACATATCCATCAAACTTACTACCCTCTAGCAGGGGTTAAAAAAAGCTCGGTCACCCAGGTACTTATATTAAAACCACAGACAAACACACATATCCGTCAAACTTACTAGCCCCTAGCAGGGGTTAAAAAAAGCTCGGTCACCCAGGTACTTATATTAAAACCACAGACAAACACACATATCCGTCAAACTTACTACCCTCTAGCAGGGGTTAAAAAAAAGCTCGGTCACCAGGTACTTATATTAAAACCACAGACAAACACACATAGCCGTCAAACTTACTACCCTCTGGCAGCAGGGGTCAAAGCTCGGTCACCCAAGGTACTTATATTAAAACTAGCTGACCGGGCCACGCGTTGCTGTGGCTAACGTGTTTGGCATACGATATTATAATTTGCAATAAAAAAATATTGCGATCATAAATTGAGATGTGAGCTATCCTATCTTTCAAGTTGGATCAAACTGCACACGGTGTGCAAATTTGATACACAAAATCGGTTATTGTGATTAAACCATGATAGCTAGATATATGTTCTCGCGGACTTTTTTGTAGGTCTTAATGGGATCTACAAACCCGTAGTACATCATTTTGTTCTATAGTCAATAGTTTTTGCAGCGCACGCAAAAATAGGTATTCGATTTTACACCTTGTGTTACAAAATAGCAATTTAATTACGGAACCCTAATTTTGAAAAAAAAAAAAACATAGCCTGTAGCCTTCCTCGATAAATGGACTACCCAACACTGAAAGAATCATTCAAATCGGACCAGTAGTTCCAGAGGTTAGCGCGTTCAGACAAACAAACAAACTCTGCAGCTTTATAATATTAGTATAGATGTTATCATACCTGATGATACATAGATCAATGTCCTTGTGCCTGGTCTGGATGCCGGGGAAGGACTTGCAGTCCAGCACGTACGCGTACATGTCCAGCTCGTTGCGGAGCGCCACGTTGCGTGACGTCACGTAGGCAGCCTCCGACTTCGTCTCGATGTTGCCCTGCAAATGATCTTGACCATCAAACAACAATTCCAGCGTTTTCTTCAGGAGAGAAACTCGCTTCGTGCTTGTAGTAGACCAGATTTATTTACAAAAGGGTGGTGGCGCTTGTAATTTAAACACCTTCGATAGCTATGGGAAAGCTGAGTTAATTGTGGCTCGTCGGAGATAGTTGGAATATGTAAAAGGAATGTGCAGCGTACCTGGACTCGACGTATGCGGCGGGCAATCCAGGGGTACAAACACTCTTCCACAACACAACAGTTCACTCGCGAGCCGCGGAAGGCCACCATAGAGAATTTACACGAATTTCAGCGGTTCAGCGGGAGCGGTCAAGGCAAAATGTATTGATATATATGCGCGTACGGCGATCGGTGCGGCGGGTGGTTTTGCACACTAAATTAGTATGGCGGACTGCGGACGGCGGATCCGGACATGTCACGTTGGTGCTTCCATCTTGCGGTAGTGTTTCCAACGCGTGCACATAGGATTGGGAAATGGTAGGGTTAACTCCTAAGCCACAATAACTTGAACATAATAATTTAATGTCGTAATAGATGGCGTTACCATTTCCGGCCGCCTTTAATGGGTCACCATTAAAAATGACAACCATAAGGTGAGACTAGGATGGGACCTAATATCTCATAACATAAATTAAGACGAGACTAGGATAAGACCCAATATCTCAAGAAGAAACTCATAATTGAGCAAATTATATCTAACTCATGAGACTAGGGCAATAAGAACTCATGAGAGCGGTTACCTAATACTATATAAGATGAGGTGTTACAATGTATGGTCTAAAGCTTAAACTAACGTAAAGGTAGAGTAATTGAATTAAAAACTATTGACGCGGTAGGGGGCATATGCGGACGGTCGGACGAAGATAAGTTGACCCACTCGCGGTTCTAATGGTACAAGTACGGACTACGCCGTCCTTGGAGGGGTGAACCTTCTCTACAATCGCTAATGGCCAGGCAAGAGGCGGCGACGCATCTTCAATAACGACTACCACTAATCCCGGAGTTATAGGTGCGGAACTCGTGTTCCACTTTTGCCTAGCCTGCAATCCATGAAGATACTCCGTCTTCCACCGCTGCCAAAATGACTGAACCAATTTGTCCAGTAGCGAGTGCCTTTGAAGAAGGCCGATATTATCCGTACCTACTTCAGGCGCGGGTATAGAATATAGCGGCGCGGTATGTAAAAAATAACTCGGTGTAAGAGCAGAAGGCTCTGCGGGATCGGAGCTCAGTACTGTGAGCGGACGCGAATTAAGCAAGCACTCAATCTGAGTGACGACAGTACAGAGTTCCTCATATGAGAGAAGCTGCTGTCCAATTACTCGGTACAGATGCGTCGGGATAAGTTGGAGACAAATATTACACATGTGGACTCTTTGTCTCACAATGCGGCGTGCGGACAGGATCCAGAACCTTTGACGAAGGAGTGACAATAATAGCTCTGGCCCGGCGTGTAAATATTTTATGTGATAATAATCTATCAGCAAATTAACAATATGATCACTGCGGGGTAAAATAACTGGATGCATTTGTGCATATTCTAGCGTAGAGTTAGCAAGGCGACCGCCAACGCGGATCAGACCGTTGCTGTCTATGAAAGGCCTTAATTTATTGAAGGCGCGAGAGTTTGACACATCATTACGAAGATTATCAAACTCCTCTGCAAAGTATTTCCTTTTTAGGGCGAGTATTAATTTATTTTCAGCGTATTGCAGATTATCAGCGGTTACCGCGAAAGTAAGACGACGCGGCAATATTTTAGTAAACGTGAAAACGTAAACAAGAGTACGTAGAAGCTTGGACCACGAAGACATACGTAAAGCGAGGTCATAAATAACGCATTCTTTCACAGGTGTACATATCGCATGAGACAACACCTTTTGTTCCGGCATATGATCCAATGGCTGACCGTCTAAGTCACGGAGCGGCCACTGCGATGGGTCAAGTGAAGACCAGGAAGGTCCATATAACCATAGCGGATGCGAGACTAGCTTCTGCGGCGTAGTGCCGCGCGACAGACAATCGGCCGGGTTATCAGTACCAGAGACGTGATAGAAATGTTCAGCCGGAATATTGTCCGTCACTTGAACCACGCGGTTCGAAACAAAGGTCTGCCACCTGTGAGGCGAGCTTTTGATCCAATATAATGCGACTTTAGAGTCGGTGAATGCGTACGTCCGGATTGGGAGACGATTAGCGTAACTATCTAAAACTGAACGCAGTAGCTTTGAGAGCAAGACTACTCCACAGAGTTCCAGTCGTGCGATCGAGAGTGGTTTCATCGGTGCGACCTTTGACTTGGCGCACACGAGGCGTATGGTATTGCCACTGTCGGAGCTGACATGCATGTATACTACACCACCATACGCTAGCTCTGATGCGTCCGAGAAACCCAATAGGGTGACAACGCATTCGGAGGACACACCAAGGTGGCGAGGAATGCGCAGCTCATTGAGAGCTGGCAGCTCGGCGCAAAACTGTCTCCACACTTTAATAATGTGGGGCGGGGGCAAATCATCCCAATCGGAGTTGAGTTGCCAAAGCTGTTTTATTAACAACTTGGCGTAAAGAACTGTGGGAGCAACGAAACCCATAACATCCCACAGTCGGGCAATAGTAGACAAGATAGAACGCTTAGTGCAATTCTCATCGGCGGGAGCGGTTATTTTAAAATAAAAACAGTCAGTGTCAATTGACCAATACAACCCAAGTATTTTGTGATGTACTGATTTATCGAATTCAATATCAGTGGAAAGCTTATGTGAAGCGGGAACATTATTTAAAGCGGCGGGAGAGTTGCTATTCCACTTGACTAAATCCCACCGAGCACCCCTAAACAACTCGATCAGCTGGTTTGCTGTAACGGCTCCTTCTTCATCAGACCTGACAGAATAGACGATATCATCCATGTACAACGATGCAGATGCTATCTCACTCGCACGCGGACACTTGGAACCGTCATCTTGAATCAGCTGTTGGACTGTGCGTATCGCGTGAAATACTGATGAAGCTAGACCAAAACAAACTTTATTATAAACATACAGCGTCAGCGGGTCTTGCGGTTTAAATCGATAAAGTATACACTGAAAACGTCGATCACACTCACGTACAACAACTTGTAAAAACTGCTGGCGACAGTCCGCGGTCATAGCGACGGCGAAAAGGCGGAAATTCAGTATAATTTTAAATAAATCGCCTTGCAGGTTTGGTTCGTGATGCAGGATATCATTTAGCGAGTTTCCAGAGCTGGTTTTACAGCTAGCATCTAAAACGATGCGAAGACGGGTCGACGTCTTATCCTCACGGATAACTCCGTGGTGCGGTATTACATAATGCGGAGACGCGTCATCAATGGTATCTGGAGGCGCGGGTGAAATATAATTTTTCTCCAGATATTCCCTAATGACGTCATCATAAGCTGCCCTTAATTTAGGCGAAGCTTCTAATTTTTTCTCGAGACACAGAAAGCGTCGTCGGGCGGTTTCATAGGACTTACCTAATGAATAATAATCACCACTAAATGGCAGTCCAACAACGTACCTACCACTAATGGGATCGCGGGTTGTGGTTTGTTTATAAAACTCTTCACACTCAACGTCAGCGTGACACAGAGCGGGCGGTGCGCGGGGAAGCTCTTCGAGAGCCCAAAATCCTTTAATAACATTTTCTAAGCCATGATCCTGCACTAAGCAGCATGTCAAAGGCTGGCGGGTAAATAACGTAGGTACAGAACCCATTAAAACGTATCCTAATACCGTACGCAGAGCTTGCGGTGACGAGATCGCCTCAGAAACGCGATGTTCGTCTGATAATAATAAATGCATAAAAAGTGGCGCGCCTATTAAAACATCTATTTTATTCGGCGTACCAAAATCATCGTCAGCGAGAGGTAAGTTATGCAAGTGCGATAAGACAGACTTATCTACTGCGGTACTAGGTAGCGGGTCGGTAATTCGATCGACTACTAGCGGTGAAATATTAAATTTTATATTATTATCGAAACGTGAATAAAACTCTAAATTGACGGAACTTGAATTAATAATTTTCTCTGTGCCTCCGAACCCCTTAACCATAGTACGTTCAAAGTTACGCGGTGCAATACCTAATAAATCACAAACCTCCTTTGTAATAAAGTGGCTTTGAGACGCGGTGTCTAAAAGAGCGCGCAACATATGTTTATTCCCCGTACTATCATACGCAACGACTTGAGCGGTCGCAAGTAACACGGTGCATTGATCACCTTGCACCGGCTCGCACCGGTTTGAGGCGATGGACGTCGCGCACAATGCAACATCTGTTCGTTCGCTAAGTAAGGGCGCGACGGGCGGCGGCGGCGGCGCATGAGACAGCGAGCGCCTGGTATCTTCACCGCTCGCGGGGGCGGGAAGCGCGGGTTCGATTCCCGACTTGAAGTGCAACATACTGTGGTGACGCGACTTACATACGCGGCAAGTGAAATCTGATTTACATAATGACACACGATGTTTTATACTGAGACAATTCACACATGCGCTGTTGTCCTTCACGTATTTGAAACGTTCTTCGGGAATCATTTTATGAAAATCAGGACATTTAAATAAATGCTGATGCGTTATATTTGTGCAGAGACACTTATTAGCGGTTTCGACCGTGCTCACATAAGCGTGATACTTCGGCGGCGGTTTATTTATATTTTCCTTTAAGTGATAGCGAGGTATCTTACTCTGTACATTAGTATTACCTGTAGAAGCGGAACTATTTATTGGTGTGCGTTCAAACACCTTAGAACGTGTTTTTATGAACAGCACGAGCTCATCAAATGATGGAATATTAGAACCTACACTCAACTCAAAAGCGCGGGCAGATTCTGAATCTAGTTTTCTCAATGCGATTTGTAACAAAATCATATCTTTTAAATTATCTATCTTTAAATTATCCAGGGCGCGAACGGCGCTGACAAACTGGTCTATAAATAAATTATAATTAACAGCCGATGCCGTGCTTAAACCCTTAAAGTCAAATAATTGATTTAGGTAAGCGGTGGCGATCATTCTTTTATCTTCATATTTATCGATAAGCGCTTGCAACAGCAGATCATAATTCTCAGCACAGGGACTAATTCCTGCGCACACATTAAGCGCTTTTCCGCTTAACTTTCCTAACAAGAAAAACATTTTTTCTGCTTTAGTGAGCGAAGCATTTTCATGGATTACAGACTTAAAATTAGCGTAAAACAATGGCCATGAGCGAATGTCTCCTGAGAAGGAAATTAGTTCGATAGGCGGTAAACGGATTTTGCTTTTTTGCGGTGCGACGCCGTCCAGCGGGGACGACTTCGAGGACTGCGATTGAAGCCGCTTGATTCGGCTGTACAATTGTTCGAAGGCGACCATACATTTATAGTCAGGCTTCGCCGCGGGTTTAATCTTTAATAAACGAGAATTGTATGCGTCTAATAGGTTTAAAAACTCACTACGTAAAGTGTCAATAGTAGCACACTCTGCGAGAAACAATTCTCTCGTCTCAGCGTTTAAATTTATATTCGCGGAAGAATCGTAAATATTTTGGATAAGTTCAAAGATAGCTTCTCTTTTAGCTTGAATTATTAACAGCTGGGTGTCTTCCATAACGGAGGCGGTATCAGAATTGTCACTATCAGGCTTTTTAGGTTTCGTAGACATTATTATGCGTTAATATTATGCAACTAATAACTAAAAAGGATAAAAAACTGATCGTGACGCGCGGGGTAATGACCCGATCGGCTGTTTACGGCCGGCCGGCGAATTAACGTAAAGCGGGTGGATTGAAAATATGAATGCGAAAGTATCTAAATATGGTTAAATACGTTATTTTAAGCGAAAGACTTATCAATACATTTATGTAAACACCTTGGTAATGCTAGAATGCAAATATATATATAGCGTGAGGTAAGATTGGTGTGATTTTGTGAGATTTTACGACACAATGTCGCATGCGGTTACGTCTCAATGACAAAGAAATATCACAAAATGAATTGAAATTTATGTTAAAATAATTACTTTAGCGGTTGACTGCGGTAAATACACCTAAATAGACCAATAACTTAAGTCTAGATGGGGCGGGCGAGTAAATAAATGAATAATTTGAATCGTATCCAGCCGTCACATTGGCGACGGGTACGAGATAACTGCGGAATTTCGGCTCAAATAAAGAGAATCCGATTCGAAAAGGACCATATTATGGTGGCGCTTGTAATTTAAACACCTTCGATAGCTATGGGAAAGCTGAGTTAATTGTGGCTCGTCGGAGATAGTTGGAATATGTAAAAGGAATGTGCAGCGTACCTGGACTCGACGTATGCGGCGGGCAATCCAGGGGTACAAACACTCTTCCACAACACAACAGTTCACTCGCGAGCCGCGGAAGGCCACCATAGAGAATTTACACGAATTTCAGCGGTTCAGCGGGAGCGGTCAAGGCAAAATGTATTGATATATATGCGCGTACGGCGATCGGTGCGGCGGGTGGTTTTGCACACTAAATTAGTATGGCGGACTGCGGACGGCGGATCCGGACATGTCACGTTGGTGCTTCCATCTTGCGGTAGTGTTTCCAACGCGTGCACATAGGATTGGGAAATGGTAGGGTTAACTCCTAAGCCACAATAACTTGAACATAATAATTTAATGTCGTAATAGATGGCGTTACCATTTCCGGCCGCCTTTAATGGGTCACCATTAAAAATGACAACCATAAGGTGAGACTAGGATGGGACCTAATATCTCATAACATAAATTAAGACGAGACTAGGATAAGACCCAATATCTCAAGAAGAAACTCATAATTGAGCAAATTATATCTAACTCATGAGACTAGGGCAATAAGAACTCATGAGAGCGGTTACCTAATACTATATAAGATGAGGTGTTACAATGTATGGTCTAAAGCTTAAACTAACGTAAAGGTAGAGTAATTGAATTAAAAACTATTGACGCGGTAGGGGGCATATGCGGACGGTCGGACGAAGATAAGTTGACCCACTCGCGGTTCTAATGGTACAAGTACGGACTACGCCGTCCTTGGAGGGGTGAACCTTCTCTACAATCGCTAATGGCCAGGCAAGAGGCGGCGACGCATCTTCAATAACGACTACCACTAATCCCGGAGTTATAGGTGCGGAACTCGTGTTCCACTTTTGCCTAGCCTGCAATCCATGAAGATACTCCGTCTTCCACCGCTGCCAAAATGACTGAACCAATTTGTCCAGTAGCGAGTGCCTTTGAAGAAGGCCGATATTATCCGTACCTACTTCAGGCGCGGGTATAGAATATAGCGGCGCGGTATGTAAAAAATAACTCGGTGTAAGAGCAGAAGGCTCTGCGGGATCGGAGCTCAGTACTGTGAGCGGACGCGAATTAAGCAAGCACTCAATCTGAGTGACGACAGTACAGAGTTCCTCATATGAGAGAAGCTGCTGTCCAATTACTCGGTACAGATGCGTCGGGATAAGTTGGAGACAAATATTACACATGTGGACTCTTTGTCTCACAATGCGGCGTGCGGACAGGATCCAGAACCTTTGACGAAGGAGTGACAATAATAGCTCTGGCCCGGCGTGTAAATATTTTATGTGATAATAATCTATCAGCAAATTAACAATATGATCACTGCGGGGTAAAATAACTGGATGCATTTGTGCATATTCTAGCGTAGAGTTAGCAAGGCGACCGCCAACGCGGATCAGACCGTTGCTGTCTATGAAAGGCCTTAATTTATTGAAGGCGCGAGAGTTTGACACATCATTACGAAGATTATCAAACTCCTCTGCAAAGTATTTCCTTTTTAGGGCGAGTATTAATTTATTTTCAGCGTATTGCAGATTATCAGCGGTTACCGCGAAAGTAAGACGACGCGGCAATATTTTAGTAAACGTGAAAACGTAAACAAGAGTACGTAGAAGCTTGGACCACGAAGACATACGTAAAGCGAGGTCATAAATAACGCATTCTTTCACAGGTGTACATATCGCATGAGACAACACCTTTTGTTCCGGCATATGATCCAATGGCTGACCGTCTAAGTCACGGAGCGGCCACTGCGATGGGTCAAGTGAAGACCAGGAAGGTCCATATAACCATAGCGGATGCGAGACTAGCTTCTGCGGCGTAGTGCCGCGCGACAGACAATCGGCCGGGTTATCAGTACCAGAGACGTGATAGAAATGTTCAGCCGGAATATTGTCCGTCACTTGAACCACGCGGTTCGAAACAAAGGTCTGCCACCTGTGAGGCGAGCTTTTGATCCAATATAATGCGACTTTAGAGTCGGTGAATGCGTACGTCCGGATTGGGAGACGATTAGCGTAACTATCTAAAACTGAACGCAGTAGCTTTGAGAGCAAGACTACTCCACAGAGTTCCAGTCGTGCGATCGAGAGTGGTTTCATCGGTGCGACCTTTGACTTGGCGCACACGAGGCGTATGGTATTGCCACTGTCGGAGCTGACATGCATGTATACTACACCACCATACGCTAGCTCTGATGCGTCCGAGAAACCCAATAGGGTGACAACGCATTCGGAGGACACACCAAGGTGGCGAGGAATGCGCAGCTCATTGAGAGCTGGCAGCTCGGCGCAAAACTGTCTCCACACTTTAATAATGTGGGGCGGGGGCAAATCATCCCAATCGGAGTTGAGTTGCCAAAGCTGTTTTATTAACAACTTGGCGTAAAGAACTGTGGGAGCAACGAAACCCATAACATCCCACAGTCGGGCAATAGTAGACAAGATAGAACGCTTAGTGCAATTCTCATCGGCGGGAGCGGTTATTTTAAAATAAAAACAGTCAGTGTCAATTGACCAATACAACCCAAGTATTTTGTGATGTACTGATTTATCGAATTCAATATCAGTGGAAAGCTTATGTGAAGCGGGAACATTATTTAAAGCGGCGGGAGAGTTGCTATTCCACTTGACTAAATCCCACCGAGCACCCCTAAACAACTCGATCAGCTGGTTTGCTGTAACGGCTCCTTCTTCATCAGACCTGACAGAATAGACGATATCATCCATGTACAACGATGCAGATGCTATCTCACTCGCACGCGGACACTTGGAACCGTCATCTTGAATCAGCTGTTGGACTGTGCGTATCGCGTGAAATACTGATGAAGCTAGACCAAAACAAACTTTATTATAAACATACAGCGTCAGCGGGTCTTGCGGTTTAAATCGATAAAGTATACACTGAAAACGTCGATCACACTCACGTACAACAACTTGTAAAAACTGCTGGCGACAGTCCGCGGTCATAGCGACGGCGAAAAGGCGGAAATTCAGTATAATTTTAAATAAATCGCCTTGCAGGTTTGGTTCGTGATGCAGGATATCATTTAGCGAGTTTCCAGAGCTGGTTTTACAGCTAGCATCTAAAACGATGCGAAGACGGGTCGACGTCTTATCCTCACGGATAACTCCGTGGTGCGGTATTACATAATGCGGAGACGCGTCATCAATGGTATCTGGAGGCGCGGGTGAAATATAATTTTTCTCCAGATATTCCCTAATGACGTCATCATAAGCTGCCCTTAATTTAGGCGAAGCTTCTAATTTTTTCTCGAGACACAGAAAGCGTCGTCGGGCGGTTTCATAGGACTTACCTAATGAATAATAATCACCACTAAATGGCAGTCCAACAACGTACCTACCACTAATGGGATCGCGGGTTGTGGTTTGTTTATAAAACTCTTCACACTCAACGTCAGCGTGACACAGAGCGGGCGGTGCGCGGGGAAGCTCTTCGAGAGCCCAAAATCCTTTAATAACATTTTCTAAGCCATGATCCTGCACTAAGCAGCATGTCAAAGGCTGGCGGGTAAATAACGTAGGTACAGAACCCATTAAAACGTATCCTAATACCGTACGCAGAGCTTGCGGTGACGAGATCGCCTCAGAAACGCGATGTTCGTCTGATAATAATAAATGCATAAAAAGTGGCGCGCCTATTAAAACATCTATTTTATTCGGCGTACCAAAATCATCGTCAGCGAGAGGTAAGTTATGCAAGTGCGATAAGACAGACTTATCTACTGCGGTACTAGGTAGCGGGTCGGTAATTCGATCGACTACTAGCGGTGAAATATTAAATTTTATATTATTATCGAAACGTGAATAAAACTCTAAATTGACGGAACTTGAATTAATAATTTTCTCTGTGCCTCCGAACCCCTTAACCATAGTACGTTCAAAGTTACGCGGTGCAATACCTAATAAATCACAAACCTCCTTTGTAATAAAGTGGCTTTGAGACGCGGTGTCTAAAAGAGCGCGCAACATATGTTTATTCCCCGTACTATCATACGCAACGACTTGAGCGGTCGCAAGTAACACGGTGCATTGATCACCTTGCACCGGCTCGCACCGGTTTGAGGCGATGGACGTCGCGCACAATGCAACATCTGTTCGTTCGCTAAGTAAGGGCGCGACGGGCGGCGGCGGCGGCGCATGAGACAGCGAGCGCCTGGTATCTTCACCGCTCGCGGGGGCGGGAAGCGCGGGTTCGATTCCCGACTTGAAGTGCAACATACTGTGGTGACGCGACTTACATACGCGGCAAGTGAAATCTGATTTACATAATGACACACGATGTTTTATACTGAGACAATTCACACATGCGCTGTTGTCCTTCACGTATTTGAAACGTTCTTCGGGAATCATTTTATGAAAATCAGGACATTTAAATAAATGCTGATGCGTTATATTTGTGCAGAGACACTTATTAGCGGTTTCGACCGTGCTCACATAAGCGTGATACTTCGGCGGCGGTTTATTTATATTTTCCTTTAAGTGATAGCGAGGTATCTTACTCTGTACATTAGTATTACCTGTAGAAGCGGAACTATTTATTGGTGTGCGTTCAAACACCTTAGAACGTGTTTTTATGAACAGCACGAGCTCATCAAATGATGGAATATTAGAACCTACACTCAACTCAAAAGCGCGGGCAGATTCTGAATCTAGTTTTCTCAATGCGATTTGTAACAAAATCATATCTTTTAAATTATCTATCTTTAAATTATCCAGGGCGCGAACGGCGCTGACAAACTGGTCTATAAATAAATTATAATTAACAGCCGATGCCGTGCTTAAACCCTTAAAGTCAAATAATTGATTTAGGTAAGCGGTGGCGATCATTCTTTTATCTTCATATTTATCGATAAGCGCTTGCAACAGCAGATCATAATTCTCAGCACAGGGACTAATTCCTGCGCACACATTAAGCGCTTTTCCGCTTAACTTTCCTAACAAGAAAAACATTTTTTCTGCTTTAGTGAGCGAAGCATTTTCATGGATTACAGACTTAAAATTAGCGTAAAACAATGGCCATGAGCGAATGTCTCCTGAGAAGGAAATTAGTTCGATAGGCGGTAAACGGATTTTGCTTTTTTGCGGTGCGACGCCGTCCAGCGGGGACGACTTCGAGGACTGCGATTGAAGCCGCTTGATTCGGCTGTACAATTGTTCGAAGGCGACCATACATTTATAGTCAGGCTTCGCCGCGGGTTTAATCTTTAATAAACGAGAATTGTATGCGTCTAATAGGTTTAAAAACTCACTACGTAAAGTGTCAATAGTAGCACACTCTGCGAGAAACAATTCTCTCGTCTCAGCGTTTAAATTTATATTCGCGGAAGAATCGTAAATATTTTGGATAAGTTCAAAGATAGCTTCTCTTTTAGCTTGAATTATTAACAGCTGGGTGTCTTCCATAACGGAGGCGGTATCAGAATTGTCACTATCAGGCTTTTTAGGTTTCGTAGACATTATTATGCGTTAATATTATGCAACTAATAACTAAAAAGGATAAAAAACTGATCGTGACGCGCGGGGTAATGACCCGATCGGCTGTTTACGGCCGGCCGGCGAATTAACGTAAAGCGGGTGGATTGAAAATATGAATGCGAAAGTATCTAAATATGGTTAAATACGTTATTTTAAGCGAAAGACTTATCAATACATTTATGTAAACACCTTGGTAATGCTAGAATGCAAATATATATATAGCGTGAGGTAAGATTGGTGTGATTTTGTGAGATTTTACGACACAATGTCGCATGCGGTTACGTCTCAATGACAAAGAAATATCACAAAATGAATTGAAATTTATGTTAAAATAATTACTTTAGCGGTTGACTGCGGTAAATACACCTAAATAGACCAATAACTTAAGTCTAGATGGGGCGGGCGAGTAAATAAATGAATAATTTGAATCGTATCCAGCCGTCACATTGGCGACGGGTACGAGATAACTGCGGAATTTCGGCTCAAATAAAGAGAATCCGATTCGAAAAGGACCATATTATGGTGGCGCTTGTAATTTAAACACCTTCGATAGCTATGGGAAAGCTGAGTTAATTGTGGCTCGTCGGAGATAGTTGGAATATGTAAAAGGAATGTGCAGCGTACCTGGACTCGACGTATGCGGCGGGCAATCCAGGGGTACAAACACTCTTCCACAACACAACAGTTCACTCGCGAGCCGCGGAAGGCCACCATAGAGAATTTACACGAATTTCAGCGGTTCAGCGGGAGCGGTCAAGGCAAAATGTATTGATATATATGCGCGTACGGCGATCGGTGCGGCGGGTGGTTTTGCACACTAAATTAGTATGGCGGACTGCGGACGGCGGATCCGGACATGTCACGTTGGTGCTTCCATCTTGCGGTAGTGTTTCCAACGCGTGCACATAGGATTGGGAAATGGTAGGGTTAACTCCTAAGCCACAATAACTTGAACATAATAATTTAATGTCGTAATAGATGGCGTTACCATTTCCGGCCGCCTTTAATGGGTCACCATTAAAAATGACAACCATAAGGTGAGACTAGGATGGGACCTAATATCTCATAACATAAATTAAGACGAGACTAGGATAAGACCCAATATCTCAAGAAGAAACTCATAATTGAGCAAATTATATCTAACTCATGAGACTAGGGCAATAAGAACTCATGAGAGCGGTTACCTAATACTATATAAGATGAGGTGTTACAATGTATGGTCTAAAGCTTAAACTAACGTAAAGGTAGAGTAATTGAATTAAAAACTATTGACGCGGTAGGGGGCATATGCGGACGGTCGGACGAAGATAAGTTGACCCACTCGCGGTTCTAATGGTACAAGTACGGACTACGCCGTCCTTGGAGGGGTGAACCTTCTCTACAATCGCTAATGGCCAGGCAAGAGGCGGCGACGCATCTTCAATAACGACTACCACTAATCCCGGAGTTATAGGTGCGGAACTCGTGTTCCACTTTTGCCTAGCCTGCAATCCATGAAGATACTCCGTCTTCCACCGCTGCCAAAATGACTGAACCAATTTGTCCAGTAGCGAGTGCCTTTGAAGAAGGCCGATATTATCCGTACCTACTTCAGGCGCGGGTATAGAATATAGCGGCGCGGTATGTAAAAAATAACTCGGTGTAAGAGCAGAAGGCTCTGCGGGATCGGAGCTCAGTACTGTGAGCGGACGCGAATTAAGCAAGCACTCAATCTGAGTGACGACAGTACAGAGTTCCTCATATGAGAGAAGCTGCTGTCCAATTACTCGGTACAGATGCGTCGGGATAAGTTGGAGACAAATATTACACATGTGGACTCTTTGTCTCACAATGCGGCGTGCGGACAGGATCCAGAACCTTTGACGAAGGAGTGACAATAATAGCTCTGGCCCGGCGTGTAAATATTTTATGTGATAATAATCTATCAGCAAATTAACAATATGATCACTGCGGGGTAAAATAACTGGATGCATTTGTGCATATTCTAGCGTAGAGTTAGCAAGGCGACCGCCAACGCGGATCAGACCGTTGCTGTCTATGAAAGGCCTTAATTTATTGAAGGCGCGAGAGTTTGACACATCATTACGAAGATTATCAAACTCCTCTGCAAAGTATTTCCTTTTTAGGGCGAGTATTAATTTATTTTCAGCGTATTGCAGATTATCAGCGGTTACCGCGAAAGTAAGACGACGCGGCAATATTTTAGTAAACGTGAAAACGTAAACAAGAGTACGTAGAAGCTTGGACCACGAAGACATACGTAAAGCGAGGTCATAAATAACGCATTCTTTCACAGGTGTACATATCGCATGAGACAACACCTTTTGTTCCGGCATATGATCCAATGGCTGACCGTCTAAGTCACGGAGCGGCCACTGCGATGGGTCAAGTGAAGACCAGGAAGGTCCATATAACCATAGCGGATGCGAGACTAGCTTCTGCGGCGTAGTGCCGCGCGACAGACAATCGGCCGGGTTATCAGTACCAGAGACGTGATAGAAATGTTCAGCCGGAATATTGTCCGTCACTTGAACCACGCGGTTCGAAACAAAGGTCTGCCACCTGTGAGGCGAGCTTTTGATCCAATATAATGCGACTTTAGAGTCGGTGAATGCGTACGTCCGGATTGGGAGACGATTAGCGTAACTATCTAAAACTGAACGCAGTAGCTTTGAGAGCAAGACTACTCCACAGAGTTCCAGTCGTGCGATCGAGAGTGGTTTCATCGGTGCGACCTTTGACTTGGCGCACACGAGGCGTATGGTATTGCCACTGTCGGAGCTGACATGCATGTATACTACACCACCATACGCTAGCTCTGATGCGTCCGAGAAACCCAATAGGGTGACAACGCATTCGGAGGACACACCAAGGTGGCGAGGAATGCGCAGCTCATTGAGAGCTGGCAGCTCGGCGCAAAACTGTCTCCACACTTTAATAATGTGGGGCGGGGGCAAATCATCCCAATCGGAGTTGAGTTGCCAAAGCTGTTTTATTAACAACTTGGCGTAAAGAACTGTGGGAGCAACGAAACCCATAACATCCCACAGTCGGGCAATAGTAGACAAGATAGAACGCTTAGTGCAATTCTCATCGGCGGGAGCGGTTATTTTAAAATAAAAACAGTCAGTGTCAATTGACCAATACAACCCAAGTATTTTGTGATGTACTGATTTATCGAATTCAATATCAGTGGAAAGCTTATGTGAAGCGGGAACATTATTTAAAGCGGCGGGAGAGTTGCTATTCCACTTGACTAAATCCCACCGAGCACCCCTAAACAACTCGATCAGCTGGTTTGCTGTAACGGCTCCTTCTTCATCAGACCTGACAGAATAGACGATATCATCCATGTACAACGATGCAGATGCTATCTCACTCGCACGCGGACACTTGGAACCGTCATCTTGAATCAGCTGTTGGACTGTGCGTATCGCGTGAAATACTGATGAAGCTAGACCAAAACAAACTTTATTATAAACATACAGCGTCAGCGGGTCTTGCGGTTTAAATCGATAAAGTATACACTGAAAACGTCGATCACACTCACGTACAACAACTTGTAAAAACTGCTGGCGACAGTCCGCGGTCATAGCGACGGCGAAAAGGCGGAAATTCAGTATAATTTTAAATAAATCGCCTTGCAGGTTTGGTTCGTGATGCAGGATATCATTTAGCGAGTTTCCAGAGCTGGTTTTACAGCTAGCATCTAAAACGATGCGAAGACGGGTCGACGTCTTATCCTCACGGATAACTCCGTGGTGCGGTATTACATAATGCGGAGACGCGTCATCAATGGTATCTGGAGGCGCGGGTGAAATATAATTTTTCTCCAGATATTCCCTAATGACGTCATCATAAGCTGCCCTTAATTTAGGCGAAGCTTCTAATTTTTTCTCGAGACACAGAAAGCGTCGTCGGGCGGTTTCATAGGACTTACCTAATGAATAATAATCACCACTAAATGGCAGTCCAACAACGTACCTACCACTAATGGGATCGCGGGTTGTGGTTTGTTTATAAAACTCTTCACACTCAACGTCAGCGTGACACAGAGCGGGCGGTGCGCGGGGAAGCTCTTCGAGAGCCCAAAATCCTTTAATAACATTTTCTAAGCCATGATCCTGCACTAAGCAGCATGTCAAAGGCTGGCGGGTAAATAACGTAGGTACAGAACCCATTAAAACGTATCCTAATACCGTACGCAGAGCTTGCGGTGACGAGATCGCCTCAGAAACGCGATGTTCGTCTGATAATAATAAATGCATAAAAAGTGGCGCGCCTATTAAAACATCTATTTTATTCGGCGTACCAAAATCATCGTCAGCGAGAGGTAAGTTATGCAAGTGCGATAAGACAGACTTATCTACTGCGGTACTAGGTAGCGGGTCGGTAATTCGATCGACTACTAGCGGTGAAATATTAAATTTTATATTATTATCGAAACGTGAATAAAACTCTAAATTGACGGAACTTGAATTAATAATTTTCTCTGTGCCTCCGAACCCCTTAACCATAGTACGTTCAAAGTTACGCGGTGCAATACCTAATAAATCACAAACCTCCTTTGTAATAAAGTGGCTTTGAGACGCGGTGTCTAAAAGAGCGCGCAACATATGTTTATTCCCCGTACTATCATACGCAACGACTTGAGCGGTCGCAAGTAACACGGTGCATTGATCACCTTGCACCGGCTCGCACCGGTTTGAGGCGATGGACGTCGCGCACAATGCAACATCTGTTCGTTCGCTAAGTAAGGGCGCGACGGGCGGCGGCGGCGGCGCATGAGACAGCGAGCGCCTGGTATCTTCACCGCTCGCGGGGGCGGGAAGCGCGGGTTCGATTCCCGACTTGAAGTGCAACATACTGTGGTGACGCGACTTACATACGCGGCAAGTGAAATCTGATTTACATAATGACACACGATGTTTTATACTGAGACAATTCACACATGCGCTGTTGTCCTTCACGTATTTGAAACGTTCTTCGGGAATCATTTTATGAAAATCAGGACATTTAAATAAATGCTGATGCGTTATATTTGTGCAGAGACACTTATTAGCGGTTTCGACCGTGCTCACATAAGCGTGATACTTCGGCGGCGGTTTATTTATATTTTCCTTTAAGTGATAGCGAGGTATCTTACTCTGTACATTAGTATTACCTGTAGAAGCGGAACTATTTATTGGTGTGCGTTCAAACACCTTAGAACGTGTTTTTATGAACAGCACGAGCTCATCAAATGATGGAATATTAGAACCTACACTCAACTCAAAAGCGCGGGCAGATTCTGAATCTAGTTTTCTCAATGCGATTTGTAACAAAATCATATCTTTTAAATTATCTATCTTTAAATTATCCAGGGCGCGAACGGCGCTGACAAACTGGTCTATAAATAAATTATAATTAACAGCCGATGCCGTGCTTAAACCCTTAAAGTCAAATAATTGATTTAGGTAAGCGGTGGCGATCATTCTTTTATCTTCATATTTATCGATAAGCGCTTGCAACAGCAGATCATAATTCTCAGCACAGGGACTAATTCCTGCGCACACATTAAGCGCTTTTCCGCTTAACTTTCCTAACAAGAAAAACATTTTTTCTGCTTTAGTGAGCGAAGCATTTTCATGGATTACAGACTTAAAATTAGCGTAAAACAATGGCCATGAGCGAATGTCTCCTGAGAAGGAAATTAGTTCGATAGGCGGTAAACGGATTTTGCTTTTTTGCGGTGCGACGCCGTCCAGCGGGGACGACTTCGAGGACTGCGATTGAAGCCGCTTGATTCGGCTGTACAATTGTTCGAAGGCGACCATACATTTATAGTCAGGCTTCGCCGCGGGTTTAATCTTTAATAAACGAGAATTGTATGCGTCTAATAGGTTTAAAAACTCACTACGTAAAGTGTCAATAGTAGCACACTCTGCGAGAAACAATTCTCTCGTCTCAGCGTTTAAATTTATATTCGCGGAAGAATCGTAAATATTTTGGATAAGTTCAAAGATAGCTTCTCTTTTAGCTTGAATTATTAACAGCTGGGTGTCTTCCATAACGGAGGCGGTATCAGAATTGTCACTATCAGGCTTTTTAGGTTTCGTAGACATTATTATGCGTTAATATTATGCAACTAATAACTAAAAAGGATAAAAAACTGATCGTGACGCGCGGGGTAATGACCCGATCGGCTGTTTACGGCCGGCCGGCGAATTAACGTAAAGCGGGTGGATTGAAAATATGAATGCGAAAGTATCTAAATATGGTTAAATACGTTATTTTAAGCGAAAGACTTATCAATACATTTATGTAAACACCTTGGTAATGCTAGAATGCAAATATATATATAGCGTGAGGTAAGATTGGTGTGATTTTGTGAGATTTTACGACACAATGTCGCATGCGGTTACGTCTCAATGACAAAGAAATATCACAAAATGAATTGAAATTTATGTTAAAATAATTACTTTAGCGGTTGACTGCGGTAAATACACCTAAATAGACCAATAACTTAAGTCTAGATGGGGCGGGCGAGTAAATAAATGAATAATTTGAATCGTATCCAGCCGTCACATTGGCGACGGGTACGAGATAACTGCGGAATTTCGGCTCAAATAAAGAGAATCCGATTCGAAAAGGACCATATTATGGTGGCGCTTGTAATTTAAACACCTTCGATAGCTATGGGAAAGCTGAGTTAATTGTGGCTCGTCGGAGATAGTTGGAATATGTAAAAGGAATGTGCAGCGTACCTGGACTCGACGTATGCGGCGGGCAATCCAGGGGTACAAACACTCTTCCACAACACAACAGTTCACTCGCGAGCCGCGGAAGGCCACCATAGAGAATTTACACGAATTTCAGCGGTTCAGCGGGAGCGGTCAAGGCAAAATGTATTGATATATATGCGCGTACGGCGATCGGTGCGGCGGGTGGTTTTGCACACTAAATTAGTATGGCGGACTGCGGACGGCGGATCCGGACATGTCACGTTGGTGCTTCCATCTTGCGGTAGTGTTTCCAACGCGTGCACATAGGATTGGGAAATGGTAGGGTTAACTCCTAAGCCACAATAACTTGAACATAATAATTTAATGTCGTAATAGATGGCGTTACCAAAGGGTGCATGCAAATACAAAAAAAAATAAAAAATTGTTTGTTTTACCAAAAACATAGATTACACATAAGACATATGATTACTAGTGGTCCGCACTAGACGAAGTCTGTGTCGCGGGAGGCCGAACACTTATTTTTTTTCTATTTAGGATTACTAAATAGAAAAAAATTATAACAGGGCAAGACAAACATTTAAATATCTGATTTCCAACTTAACAAGCTATTGATAACTATAATAAAAAAAAAAGAATAAGAAATGGGAAATATCTATAGCGGTAAGATCGAGCATTTTGACATTGTACCAATGATAATAATTATAGTTCCAAGGCAAGTTGTGTTTGTGAGTGTATGTGTATGTATGTGTTTCTTATATATACTAGCTGACCGGGCCACGCGTTGCTGTGGCTAACGTTTTTGTCATATATTATAATTTGCAATAAAATAATTTGCATACAAAAAGTGAAAAAAAAGTGAAAGTGAAGAACTAATGAATTAATTTGTTCTTATTGCTTAATCATCTATTTAATTGTTTATATAATTTTTAGGTTTTATAACATAAATTATGTTAATTAGAGTAAGTGGTTTTACCATTTTAATTATAAATGTAAATAAATAAAGAAAAAACTTATCAATAATAGTTTCACTTCCTCTCATAATTATTTCAAATTCAATCTGGCCTTTGTATGCAAATTTTTTTCAATAAAAGATTTTCATACCTTGAGTCCAACACCGTTCCTCTTGATAGTAGTAATGGCATACTGCACATCCTCATCATTGTCAACGTTGGGGTCAATGTCCACTACCTCAAAGTCAATGGGGGCTCCGATATACCTAAAATTAGATATTTGAAAAATTGTTATCATCTTTCTAATTCACAGTGGGGGTGACTGGGCCTACACTGACGTCTCGAATCGGGTGGTTTGTGCATTGTCCCCTGTTGTTAACTAAAACCGTACCCCAGCTAGCCCAACTACTTAAAGTACTGGAGGATTCTGGGTTATTCGCAGCACTGTTCCAGCGATTGCTGTGGTGTGCTAGAGTTTATTAAATTGTAATCTTGTCTCGATTCTGGTTTCTTTCAAAGCTACACAATGTATGACTACATAATTGTTACTAAGCTTCCTTTAAGTCTCGTGTTCCCACTGCTGGGACACCAGCTTTGATCTACCAAGCAAGCCTAACACAGATTGGTAGATGCAAAAAAGGTTTAATTTTTTTAGTTCCAGGGCACGTTGGCATTTTGGTTTACCATTTTGAGAATGTTGTATTATTTTATTCAAGCGAAATACTTGTTAGTACCCGTCTAGATTTGATCCAGCGACCTTTGGTTTGAAGGTAGTACGCCTAGGCCATCTTACTATCTTCCTAACCCTTGATGCCAACAAATATTTTCGTCTTTATGAAGGCAATTGTGCACATAAGTATCCATTTGTGTGATCAACATCTCGGTAACCTGATAGCGAATTAAAAATGCCGCCAAATCATTGGTATGACCCTGAATTTTACATCCAGACTAAAGATAGTTCTAGACTGGTTATCTAACCTAGTGAAACTTACTTGAAAATGTCCCGCACATATCCCATACACTCGGGGCCGATTCCACCTCCAGATAGCATGGTCACTGCATGTCTTCCACCGTAATGAGCCTTAGGAATCAGCTTCTGTTTCCTTGTCACTGGGGTTTTATGTTGCACATCATAATCGGATAATGTGGCCGGCGCGGCCGCACTGGCATTGGCCACCCCACGTATTTCGGGCAAAACCTTCAATTTTGAAAACAATCTCACTGCCATTTTGGTGTTTTTTGTTAAAATCAGCTGGTGGTGGTTGAATAATCACAGGAAGAGGAAAGTGGAAAATTCAATTTCCTTGATTTCCCTCGCCAGATGGCGCATTTCTATCAAACATGTGTCAAATATGTCAAAGTTAAAGAAAAGATGGCGCTACCGTTTCAAAACATGACAGTATCTTTAATTATTGCCCCACTAAAGGATCACGTTTTTCATATTTTATTGATTATTAAGACAAAGAGCTACGTTTTATTGCTTTTAACCCACTTGTATAAATATTCAGTTAGTTTCGTATTGTTATGTTTAATCGCCATATTTTTTGTAAATAATAATCAGAAAGTTTCAAATAGCCGCTAATAAAATTTTTTGAGTGGCAACAAAGAATTTGTTTTTTTTTTTTCAATCTGACAGTTGCTGTGTCCTCCATCTTTTCATTCCGCGACGAGTTCTCTTGCACGAGTGGCTGGCAGACGGCGTCCATTTTGCAGCGCCATATTGAATTTGGTCGGACATCTTTGGACGCCATGTTTAGTCGGACATATTTTATAAACATTTTCGCGTAATTTTCAAATATTTTTGAGCCTAAATTGGGAAACTTTTTTCACTGGAACCGGGCGCACAGATTGCGGTGAATATTGTGTTGAAAAATTCTGTGCCAACAACGCAGTCCATATTTGTCGCCTTGAGGCCGTCGGTGCTTTGTTACAAGATAAATAGAGGTAAATTATTCCCATGAAAAACATCATACTTTGTGACGTCCAGTAACAAGTGTTTCGAGTTTTCTGTGAATTTACGAAGCTGGGTGTGTTCAGGAGGGCGAGATGATGAAGGTCATAGAGGGAGGAGCGCAATATAACGACGCTTGGCGTGGCCAATTTATAATTATCTGTAAAATCTGCTTGGTGCGCGAGCCGGGCCGGCCGTCGCACGATAGCCGCATCACACCACTTGATTGTTATTCTATTACAAATACAGAGATATGAGGCGGCTCGTTCGCTCAGCGGGAGGTGCATACAATAAGCCACTTTTACATTCATAGTTCGGAAACCAATGTCTAGAACATGAAGAGGCAGAAAGACAACAAGTCGTTTGCTATGTCCTCTATCGAGTTGGCAGCCCGAATAAATGCATATAAACATTTGTTTTCATAAAATGTTAATTTTTGTGGTGTTACTTTAAAATTCACGCTCACTTTGCTTGCCCTGTCCTTGCTTGACATCGAAAATAAACAAGTTTTTTTTTTTTCATTTTGTCAAGCAACTTTCGAAAAAATACTTCATCATGATTGAGAAATATTATTATGCTATCTGCAATAGGCAATAAATGTAATGGTTAATCACCTATGCTTATGTCTAATTTATGTTAATTGGAATTTGAAGCCTAAACTCGGGCATAACAATAATAATTAATATGGATCATCTCAACCAAATTGGAAAATCTGAATGCTAAATTATTTCACCAAACTAATAAAAGTTACATAATAATTTGGGTGGTCATGTGAGAATATAAAATGCATATTTTAGTATCAAAACATTGCAACAAATACACTTAGTTAAAAGCATAATAGGCCGCGATAGTTATCAGGCGGTTGAAGAACAGAATATTCGCCTGATAGTGTCCATCGCATAATGTCAATCACAGGATAATATACATATAATAGGGGCAATAAGTACATCAGTTATACATACAAGAGATGTTCCTAGAACAAGGGCAAGCAATATGATATCTAAACACAGACAATGGATATACAGTTTTTATTTGTTTTTATGAATACAACACAGAATTGCTACCAACTTTGACGTTGGCATATGAAATGTATGATAAATAGAATTTATTGATGAATTCTTACCTCCTTTCCAGCATAACTGTCCATGTTAAAGGATGTCTGGAATAGATTGGTAAGACCACATGCATATATGTATGACCAATGCCAATTTATAAACAATGTTAAAACTCCATGGTAATGTATCAACCTTTTTTAGGTACCAACATACAGCAAACAATAAAAAATGCCTTTGAATGTATCATTCTATGTTCTATGTTAGCTACTTTGGTATACATTGGCCACTCAATAATTGGAATTATAACATTTAAATGAATTAAATTCTGAATAGTCCAAAGTATAAATAATCTTTTTTTTTTAAGAATTTAGTGGAAGAAAAGTATTTTGACTTTGACTTTCTAGTTGCTATAAAAATGGACTTAAAACAATTGTAATTAAAAAATGGGAATAATATTGGGGTATAATGAAGGTGTTTTTAAGCTGATAACAGTGACAGCGAGTGATACCAATGTGGAAGAAAGGAAGGGAAGCCTTAGCTCTGCCCTGTACCTCTTGTCCTGTACTCTCTTCACATACATTTAAAATGGAAACCTACCTGTATACTTTGTCCTCGCTCTTCGTTTTACTGTGACTGTCACAAAATCATATTTTACTAATTTATTGTTTTTGTAATTTAAAAATAGAACTTCTCTAGAAAAAAGGTTTTAATTGAAAGATGAGTACTTTATAAATGTTTAATCACATTGCAATTTATGATTAAAACTGGGCTGTATGCATAATTAAGCTAAAATATATAACATGGATCATATTCTCAATGTTCATTTGTTGGCACTGGTTATACATAGCTAGTTTTAATGTAAATTAACCATTGTGTAGGTAGTCCTATATGTGGTCTTATAATGCTAATTACCTACCATATTATACACTTAATAGTTACCGGAGCTTGCTCATACAGGTAGTTTCATTGGTCAAAAACAGTAATGGAACATTTCCAATTATCATATTTTGAGTAATTGTTTAAGATTTTCATAGATTTCAAATCGAACTTAGCCAGGTTAAAATTAATTATTATATATTAATTTAATAATAAGCCAATTTAAGTTTGGTTTTCCTTACCTTATATTTGGAACTAAAATTTGAGTTGTACTTTGAGTTAGTAAGATTTTACGAATACTTACCGTTCTGCATATCTAACTCAAAACCTGAGATTTCGGAAATGTTCCATTATGAATCCGACCAATGATAAGTGCATGCACCATTCAAATTAAACCTTAGAACCTACATACAATAAACACACTTCTAAAATATGGAAGGTATTTTTGTAGTGCGTAATTATAATAAATGCCAACTCTCAGTGCTATTGGTAAATAGAAATAAATAATAGAGATGACATGGGGGTGCGTTAGGATAGTGAAGAGAATGCTTCCGCCACACGCACTGCTTTGTCATCTACCTCAAGACCAGCACGCCATAGGCAAATACTGGTTATTAGTCTGTGTCACCATGAGCTAGCCTGTACACCATCATACAGGTCTTATCTGCATGCTAGAGAGAAAACATATTGAGGAAACCAGCATAATGTATTTTTGCATGATATAATGTGCATGTATTATCATTTAGGCTCTGTGGAGTGCACTCGAATCAATTACCCACATATTACGATGTGGCGCCCGTGTCAATTGCAAGCAGTCCAAAAGGAGTTGAAGGCCTCTTAGAAAATATTTGAATCAAATTATGCTGGCCAGCACCGATGAGGGATTTTTTGTTCACTATTTATTTATTAGTGCAACATTATGGAGTCATTACCAAATTGTTACATTTTGGGTTATTGGAAAAAAAGATATAAATAACACAAAAATAAGCCAACAGATAAATCTAAACAGAACAATAAAAAACATAAAATTATATTTTAAAGTATTTACTGTTTATACAAACTGTGTAGCTAAGTTTTGTTTTAACCTAATAGTTCTAGGTGACATTCCCTAAGGAGGTTATAATTATATGCTTTTATTTCAAAAATTTTACATCAAATAATAGTCAAATATTTTTTAACACCATGCATGGTAAAAAAAATGTAATTCATTTAAATTAAAAAGAACAATTCAATTCAATTTCAACATGTCTCAATTAAATTTTAAATCAAAGAATCTCTAAGCAAGGTTTCTGTAATAAACGTTATCTTATTATTATCGTGAATGGGGCAGACAGCTGAGAAACAATAATTTCATACAACCTTTTTATAATGGCCACAGTGGCACAGAATTGAAAACACTGACTTTTCATGCTGTATGACTAACTAATGCGCTTGCGCACTTAAAACTCACTAGGTGAGTAGCATCGTTGGTAGATTGTTTTTGTCAAATCAGGAATTTTAAACCTTTTCAGTAAAAAAACTGGATTATTTCATCACAAGCGGGACATAATAAAAAACGTGAATAATCAGTAGTTTTTAATACTTTGAGTTTTAAATAAAGTTTCCAATGATGATGGCCATTTAAAAAGTTGGAAATACGTTACTATACTAACAACAATAGCTGTTTAGCATTAGTAATTACAACTATTTCGATTTCGAGCCTTTCCCGCGCGGGATTAATTTTGGGCTAATAATCAGGACGTCTGGCAACGCTGGTTAGCAGGCGCATCGCGTCTTCGAGGTGTTACCTATCGCAGTACTACGTAGCTGCTTTGAAATATACGGCAAAGCAAGGTTTCACTTACAAAGCTTGTCAAGATCAATGATGTATCGAATAAAAAATCCCTCTACGCTTTCCTTAACTGCGAATAAACTTGATAATCAGTGATAATGATGACAGACGTAATCGGTGGGAAAATTCTTTCTTGTGTTACGTTTATTTGTTAATTGTCGAAGCTCCTAGACGTTCACCATCAATGTTTCCTAAACTGGACCATAGCACACACGCTACTTTTAGCGGTTACCAGCGATTTTGCGATGTTCCTATAGCAAATTGTTGGGTCGCGCAAGTTCAACCACTACCGAAATCGCGCGATTACTTTATACTGCATCGGAATTTCTATAAATCGTTGAATGAAACTTATGAAAAGATATGTGCTCAATGTTTCTAGCCTGTATGCGCTGGTCCTACTTCCTAGATATTAATTTCTCATCACATTTATGGACAGAAATATCGCGTCAACCGACATTTCTTGGCGACATGCACTTTCTCTTAAACTGAAGACATTTGTTCCTAAATAGAAGGCTTGAAGAGTTTCATTGTCAGATGAGACTTCCGATCTAGCAAAGGATTGGAAAGTATTAATATTGCTCAGCGCCCTTTGCTTGATCGTGCAGCCTGCTAGCTCCAGTTCTGTAAGTTCATCTGAAGATCTGTATGTGATATATTCAGATAATCTGACAGGCTCAAATCTGGTCGCAGACTATTTAGCTTCGTTGCCTAGAATAGCGAGGCCATTTTTTTGGTAGTCGCTTTATAATAGACGTAAAATTATTGTCTGAAAATGTTATAGGAAATCTTGCTAAAATGCAATTGCAAAAAGCAATGTTTTTGGAACGTCATTTATTTTCATTTAACGCTATAGACTTGCCGCTAACGGCACCGTTAAACTTAAACTAGATCCTTTAGATCTCAATTTTGAGATGTCAAAATTTACACGCACTAAATGTCAAAATTTACAGCAAACAACGTATCGCTATTCTAAGGCATAAAGCTCTAGTTAGGGGCTATGCACCACATAACTTGCATGCCTTTCAAAACAATCGGCGTCGATTTCGCAGGTCCGTTCAATCCATGATGATGAACCAGGAGATAATGTGCGAGGTGGAGGTGGGCACCCATGGGGATGGAGTCTCCATGGTGGAGATCGCAGACGACGATCAGGTTGGAGTCAAGGTATTTATTTACTAACCCTAGGTTTAAATTGCCTCCTGGATTAAGCAGTTGAAAAATTGTGACAATAATAATAAATAATAATCGTTTTTTATTTGTGCATTAAGGTTGTATTTTTGTGTTTTATCTTAAGACTAATAAATTTAGCTGTGCATATGTGTGTGTAATTGTAAAATTAGCATTTTATTTTTGTTTCGTTACTGTAATTTTACAAACAATTTGATGGTTCAATGCCTGTTTAATAATGCGATATTTTCAACTGCTTCTTCTATAGATGTAGAGTGAGAAGACAAGATAGGTAGTTTATCTATAACCTGATATGACAATTTTCATTTCTAATTATACTAAAAATAGTTTTCATCATTGTCTTCTGTACTCAAAATTACCTACTTACTACTAATATTTTAGGGTGGTGGGAAAAATGGGTTCGTGGTTGATCCCTCCCTTTTCGGTTTGAATTTAAGCGTACTTTTAACTTATGTCTGGTGAAGGATAGGAAAAGTATGCTTCAGTCCATTACCACCACACCTGGAATCTCCCGCCAAGCAGTAGTGCTCGCATTACTGTGTTCCGGTGGACGGGTGTGGGTGCCGGCGAAGTCGCGTATGCATGGAACGAATAATCCCCGTCTCGGGTTATGATGGTATAGATTCAAATCTTATACTGAGCCGCATTACTGTTGTCATGGACGGAGGTCGCCACTTATTAGTGGTAGTAACCCTACCTTCGAAGCTAGGGGTAACGGGTTCGATTCCCGGCCTGGGCACACTATGTGTGGTGAGCATGAAGTTTGTTCTCGGACCTTGGTTTGTTGGGACCTTGTCTTGTGTTTCTCTGTTTTTCCATGCCATCTGCGACACAGGCAATCCTAGTATGAGTGTGTAAACGTTTATAATTGTATTATATTTTAGTACGAGGAAATAGAAGCCGGACAATACGAGGAGTACATCACCGATGACCAGTATGAGGAGGTGGAGGAACAGGTCATCGGGATGCAGCATCTGGAAGAAGGTAATCATCACATCAGCCCTGGTTCATACTCAAATCATCCACCTATCATCTATTCCTCTCAGAGGCGGCAGAAGAATGCAACTGGTTGTTATTTGGGTCTTCTCATACTTCGGCCACGGGGAGGACCCAAGACATGCGGTTGTTATGGGCGGAGGTAACCACTTAACATCAGGTGGGCCTTCATCTCGTGACACCCAGACACAGAACAAACATTTTATGTTAGCACATAAATGGTTTACCTGGGTGGGAATCGTACCCCCGGCCTACAGCGCAGAAGGCAGAGCTACTACCAACTGAGCTATGAGGCCAGTCAGACTGATGTTTGATCTGTCAGCAATCTGACTCCCATCCGTCCGTACCAGCCTCTAATGTTCCCAATGCAGGGACACCGGCCTACTCTCGATAATTAAGAGTGAATGGGCTCTGATTTACCACGGGAGTCCAATCCGCATTGGTAGATGTCACATGTCGTCGATTTTTTGGTTCTAAGACGTGCCGGTTTCCTCACGATGTTTCCCGTCACCGTTTTCGAGAACGTGGTATTGCGGACATAAATTTTTTCAAGTGAAAAAACTCATTGGTGCTCGTGTGCCCCTGGGCCACTACGCTCTCAATCTGATTCCCATAGTATGCTATAATTGGGGTTAGATGGCGACCCACAGCGCAGAAGACAGAGCTACTACAAACTGGCCTCACACAGTCAATGAGACTAGTCTTCTAATTCTTTATACTAAAACTAGTCTTATTGCTGTTATTATGGACAATTTGTTCATAATATCAGGCGAGCTATCTCTTCAGGTGGTTTCCCAACCAGTCAAACCTCATTGAGTCCTACTGTTACTGGTTGGGAATTTTCTGCCGATCGAGTCACACTGTTACTGTTTGCAACTCTTTTGCAGACAATTTCTCAACAAGTCACAACTATTAAATAGTGTGACTATGGGAAGAAAATTCC
The DNA here is from genome assembly GCA_921293045.1 of Aplocera efformata. Lineage (NCBI taxonomy): Eukaryota > Metazoa > Arthropoda > Insecta > Lepidoptera > Geometridae > Aplocera > Aplocera efformata. The sequence continues at coordinate 4,048,518 of OV121067.1, read as the reverse complement.
CAACCAGTATCAGTGTGACTCGATGAGGTGTTACTGGTTGGGAAACCACCTCTCTTCACTTGATTTTCAATTACTTGTTTTTACCACTGGCAACCCATTTGAATATTTGCGAGCCATCATTACAATACCCAGAGCGAACCCAAGACAATTATTGCCATGATGAGAATTAATAAATTGAGTATTTTAATTAGATTTGGCTGTTTCTATTGTATTAGCCGGGTCATACTGACGCTTGACGTAAACTAAGACTCTAGTCAAACTAAAGCTTAGTTAATGACCTGAGTGCCTTGATATAGAATTGTATTGAAAATGATCGCTTTAAATTCTTAAGTTTTAGTGCAAACAATTCATTTGCTATCTGCCGCCTAATGTTGCTTTTTTTATTTTCTTTGTGTTGCGTTCACGAACTTATAATGGCTGTCTTCTCTACTACAATACTAAGAGAAATGTTCTCTCACTGTAAAATGAGGCGATTTTAAAAAGAAAATCTGACGTAACTCGCTACCCGCAAACATAACATTTTTACAAAGTATTGTACTCTTGTTTTGGTTTTATTATTAACTTTTCCAAGAGTACAATATGTATCTTAAAGTGTTTTTAATGTGTTTGTATCTTAATGGAATTAATATATTTGAATTTAATTGAATGTACTGATGAAAACTTCGAAATACCTGACTCTGGCTGTGAATTCTGAGTACTACATAACCTAATGTTCCTTGGATGGTTGGCACCGACCACCGTACTGTCTAGAACCCATTCAAGTATCTATAAAGTCACATTAAAAAACAAATTATCAATACTATTGTAAAACGAAATGGTTACGTCTTAATAAAAACGCCTCATTATCATAGAATAATACAGAACTAATTAACATCATAGTGTGCCGGAGCTTCATTATTACCACATCCACACTACCTCATTTCATCATCACGCTTTTATCACGCACCAACTCGTCAGCGCCGCTGACATTTTACAACTTTCCAGTTGGCAGCGAAGAGGTCATTCTTCCCGGTATAGGGTCCGAAGAGGTCCTAACGAACACTGACAGCAGTCCTTTTGAGCCCATGTACCCCACCCCGGCTGCTACTACGACAACTACTAGCAGGTGAGAAATCTACTAAAAACATATATGAAATCTTCTAAGAAAGAAGGTTATTCTACCCGGTATATGGTCCGAAGAGGTCCTAGCATATATTTTGAGCCCATTTACCCACCCCGGCTGCTACTACAACTACTAGCAGGTGAGATATCGACTAAAACAAAGTATAATAACTTCCAAGATAAAAGGTTATTCTCCCCGGTATATGGTCTGAAGAGGTCCTAACAAGCACTGATAACAGTGCTTTTGATCCCATGGTGATGAGCGTGTATGAATCGAAAAATAATAATAATAAACTTTTACACACTCATACCTCTGCACTAGGATTCCCTGTGTCGCAGATGGCATGGACAAACACAGAAACACAAGACAAACACCCAAGACCCGAGAACAAACTTCATGCTCACCACACAAAGTATGCCCCGGCCGGGAATCGAACCCGGGACCCCTCGCTTCGAAGGCAGGGCTACTACCAACTAAGCCACGGAGCCGTAACACAAACGTGCGTTTTGTTATTTCCAGAAGAGGACGCGGCAGACCTAGATCCAGCGCCAGCAGTACTACGAATAATATTCACCATTTGATGCCAATCGGTAAGTACACAACTATAAACATTCATATGAAAAAAAATATACCTATATACGCACTCATACTTCTGCATTACGATTCCCTGTGTGGCATGGACAAAACAGAAACACGAGATTAAAACCCAAGACCCGAGAACAAACTTCATGCTCACAAAGTGTGCCCCGGCCGGGAATCGAACCCAGGACTTCTACCAACTATTCATATATTTTTTATTTATGATACCTTGACTAACTTCATAGCCTCTTGCTTTTTTGACTCTCAGTAGCTCTGCCTTCTGCGCTGTAGGACCATATAAGCAAGTGTAACGAGCATAGATGTTTGTTCTGTGTCTAGATGTAAGTCTAAATAAAAAACTATATGTAAGAAGAAAGTTCCCAGTTAGCGTAGTTTTTAAGAGTTTATAAATATATTTGTTACTAGCGGCCCGCTCCGGCTTCGCACGGGGTAGTGACATACCTACAATAGTTGGACATATGCTACCGCGGAGTTTTTTGTAGACATTATGATGTTCTTCAATATTGTTGTACATTATTTTGTTCTATCGCTAATAGTTTCGGCAGCGCATTCGACGAAAGACATTTTAAGACTCATTTTTCTACACCTTCGGTTACATTGTTCAAATTTTACCAAGGATCCCTAATTTTTTTCAAAATGAAATGTAGCCTATGTCAAATTGGAAGAATGTAGCATTCTATTGGTGAAAGAATTTTTTAAATCGGCCCTGTACTTTTTGAGCCTATTCATTACAAACATACAAACACGGGTACAAATCTTTCCTCTTTATAATATTAGTGTAGATATGTATGTTAGATTAAGGTATTTATCTATGGGCCAATGTACTTATTTTTAAGTTCTTGTTGCCTGAAATAAAGATGCATTATTATTATTCTACCAGTTATTTAGTTCCCATAGTACAAGCTTTGTGGCTAGATGGCGCTGTTTGAAACGTCCATAAAATATTTATTTTTATATTTTTGCAGGGGAAGTCCCAATGGGTCTGATGGAGGGAGTGGGAACGGGCGGGCGCGGGACGCGGCGCTGGGAGCAGAAGCAGGTGCAGATCAAGACAATGGAGGGAGAGTTCAGTGTCACCATGTGGGCTACTGGAGAGGATGACGGTAATGGTCTTAAAAGAAGTGTATAAGACTTGAGGGTCTTATGACTCAGTGGTCTTATCGCGACTTAAATAGTATATTATAATTATTATTTATTTCAGACATAACATCCATTAATTAATTAAAAAATGATAATAATAATAATAAAATAAATTATGCACACAGAAAAATTTAAAATTACCGTGACTTAAAAGTCTTAAAGTCTCTCACAAATGTGGTTACAAAATTAAATTAAATAGAAACATGTACACCTTAGTATTAAGTTGTTAACCATGTGAGAGAAATAAATCGTATTAAATCGGAGTGTCATCGCGACTTGGGAGTGCCTTAATGCCTTAATGCGACTGAGAATTCTTATCGTGACACAAGAGTGTATTATCGCGACTGAGGAGTCTTATTGTAACTCGGGAGCGACTTGAGAGTGCCTTATAGTTGTTCGGAGGTATTATCGCGACTTGAATAGTATCTTAATGTGACTAAAAAGTATTATAGTGATTCGGGAGTATTATCGCGACTTGGGAGTGTCCTTCTGCGACTTAGGAGTCTTATCGTAATTCGGGAGGATATTTTCGCAACTTGAGAGGGTCTTATAGGGACTCGAGAAGTATTATCGCGGCTTCAATAATACCTTAATGTGACTTAAAAGTATTATCGCGACTTGGAAGTGTCCTTCTGCGACTGAGGAGTCCTATCGTGATTCGGGAGGATTTTATCACGACTTGAGTGTCTTATAGTGACTCGGGAAGTATTATCGTGATTTGAATAATACCTTAATGTGACTTCAAAGGCTTATAGTGGCTCGAAAGTCTCTAGGTGAAGCATGAAGTTTGTTCTCGGGTCTTGGGAGTTTATATTTTGTGTCTGTTTGTCGATGCCATCTGCGCAGGGTACGAGTGTGTGAACGTTTTTTTTTTTTATAATATGTGTAATTTCTCTTTCAGTTTCTGATGAGGGCTCGAACCCTGAACCAGACCCTGACTATACAGAGTACATGACGGGCAAAAAGAATATACTAGGCGCTGAACCGATGCCAGGTAAATTTCATTCATTTTTCAATTTTCATTTCACAATTCAATTTCAATTCTGTTGTTTTTTAAATTTCACTGTTTTTGAAATCTAATTTTTTTTTAATTGTTTTGTGGTTCTGAGACGTTTTGCTGTTAATAGCCATCGGTTACCACTTGACACGTTTCAGTAGGTCTTGGGTTCAATTCCCACAGGACAAGCGTTTGTGTGACCATAGATTCTGTCTGGGTGTCAACATGTATATATTTACAAAAATAAGTGGTACAGTTCCCATAGTACAAGCTATGCTTAGTTTATACTCATACTCATTTATTTTCACCGTAGGATCATTTGTGAACAGTTGGTTATATCAAATTTACAATTACATTATATTGTTACAGTAATTATGTAAGTCGGGACTATCTTATAATTTAAATAGACAAGCATAGTAGCGTCATAGAAATACTTAAAATAATTGAAATAAAATGTAACATCAAAAATAAAATTTAATTAAACAATGGCTGCTGTATAGTGGCATTGTTTAAGATGGTACTGTGCGAAATGTCCAAGAATATTTATTTATAAGTTATCGTTCCAGGTTTGGATCTGTCCGACCCCAAGCAGTTGGCAGAGTTTGCCCGTCCCGGTCACAAGATCCGTCTCAAGAAACCAATGCCAGAGTCTTCGGACCGAACCATAGGTAAGTATAGTAAGTATCAACTAACTTAGGCACCGAGCCTTATTTACTAGTACTAACCTAGCCTACGTGGAGGGATATATGAACACTGGTTGTATCTAAGTTAACAAGTAGCTGAATAATCCAAATCGGTGTACAACAGGCGAAGAAAAAGGCAAAAAACTTGTATAAAAAAAATCCAGTTATTCTGATTTAAAAACTAAACTATTTAACCCATTTTAATAATTTTTTTATGGGACATATCTAATGAATCCAAAGTCGATTATGAAAATTCTTTTTTATTTGAAAGATGATTTCAGATTTGTCCCATAGAATTTTTATCAAAATCAGATTATTAGTTTGGTTGTGAAATGAAAATAAATGGAGAAAATGTCATGGAAGTAAACAAAATTGCGTATTTTGCTACATTGAGAGTATAAAAGTCTGTTTCTTTTTGCGATTTTAAAATCAGATACTTATTGAAATCTGTTGAAAAGGAAAAAAAATACATATTACAATATATAATACTAACATATATATATAGATATTAGTAGATATTATAGGATTGACTCGGGGGGAGTATATTAAGGGAAGACTGTCTTGTATAACATGAGGGCTGCTTAATTGTATAGCTTCACAATGAAGGAACCACCATACCGACTACAACATTGAGGGGGTGTTTTGATGAGGGACATTGACCTACACTCCTTACTCCGAGGAACAAGACAATGTTCATATATCTCCTCCGATATTGCTACCTTCCATTTCAATTTTAGCATGTGGGAGTGTTGAGGTATTATATGAGATAACCCTCATATATTGTATACACAAGATGTTTCAAAAATTTCTGACAACATTGAAAGGTGATTATGCAAATAAGAATTCAAATCAAGACTTTTTTGATACCATACAAAAATACATGTAAAAAATATAATTTGTTATATTTTGGGCAGCCCTAACAAGAGGTCACTGACCGCGCTCATCATCGGATCACTGGAGAACAAACTTCATGCTCACCACACAAAGTGTGCCCCGGCCGGGAATCGAACCCGGGACCCCCGATTCGAAGGCAGGGCTACTATCAACTAAGCCACGGAGCCATCAACTTAGCTCTTCCCGACCGAAGCATGGGAAGACCCAAGTCGTGACCCGTTACGCCCATCACCCGAGACGGAATCTTATGTCTCATGAGCATGTGTTTGTCATGATTTTATGATCCTACTCAATAAAAATCCGCGGGTTATCGTCTTAGTGGGAGGAGATACGACTTGCATTCAATCCCGCCCCGAATCTTAATCTACCCCCTGGTTTAGGCTGTTACCCCCCACTGATTAGTCTTGTGTTTCAGCGTGCCCCCACAAGGGTTGCACCAAAATGTTCCGGGACAACTCTGCGATGAGGAAACATTTGCACACACACGGGCCACGGGTGCATGTCTGCGCTGAATGCGGTGAGTCATTAGCTTTTTTTATGTGAATGAGTGACGGAACGAGCTGAGGGCCCACCTGATGGTAAGTGGTGATCCTCGCCCATGACAACAGTAATGCGCGCGACTCAGTATGAGATCCAAATCTTTACTGAGTCGCATTTATCCCGCTGCGTCCATCACCCGAGACGGGACGATACGTCTCATGCGCATGTGATTTCACCGGCAGCCACACCCTTCCACCGGAACACAGTAATGCAACCACTACTGCTTGGCGGCAGATTCCATGTATGGTGGCAGTACTTCTCCGGACGAACTTGGCACAAGTTCTACTGGTGCTACTTGAGATCTAAAGGAATAAATGAGTTTGACTTAGACTTTTATGTAACACTAATAAGAAGTGTGTATTGATGTACAGGCAAGGCGTTCGTGGAGAGCTCAAAGCTGAAACGCCACCAGCTGGTCCACACGGGCGAGAAGCCGTTCCAGTGCACCTTCGAGGGCTGCGGGAAGCGGTTCTCCCTAGACTTCAATCTGAGGTAACCCTAACAAATTATAACTAGACCGTACCTAGGGGGCAGGGGGAGGCAGCAACCACCCCCCCTGCCCTACACACTACACTACATATACCTAATGTTTCATGTAGGTAACAAAAAGCGGGTTGTTCTGCGAGGGTGCGAGGCCCTACAAACAAGGCCCCGGGCGGTTGCCCTGCTGCCACCCGCTAAGGCCTCCCCTGATGCGAGTAATCATTTTATATGTATTGATTTCAGAACGCACGTGCGAATCCACACGGGCGACCGTCCGTACGTCTGTCCGTTCGACGGATGCAACAAGAAATTCGCGCAGAGCACCAACTTGAAATCGCACATACTAACGCACGCCAAGGCTAAGTAAGTTATATATATAAATGTTGTGTTTTGGACCCTCGAGCACAAGCGCTAAGCTTAGTTATTAGAATGCATGATATCGTAGCATATTTATATCTAAAAAGTGGAGCTATTTCTATATTCCTGCAACCACATCTGGAATCTGCCTTGTTTGTCGCCCTTATTTACACCCTACAATTTTACAAAAGAAACATTTTGGGGGGTCCAGTTGCTCGCGTCCGTAGGTGTGTACCCTTTGTTTCCCTACACGTACCCCCTGGGTGGTGCTAAAGGAGCAACCAAAAGTAGCAGTAGAACTTGTGCCAAGTTCGTTCGGAGAAGTACTGCCACCACACCTGGAATCTGTCGCCAAGCAGTAGTGTTCGCATTACTGTGTTCCGATGGAAGGGTGTGGGTGCCGGTGAAATCACATGCGCATGAGACGTATCATCCCCGTCTCGGGTGATGGACGCAGCAGGATGGATGTGATTCAGTAAAGATTTGGATCTCATACTGAGTCGCGCGCATTACTGTTGTCGTGGGCGAGGGTCACCACTTACCATCAGGTGGGCCCTCAGATCGTTCCGCTACGCATTTACATTTAAAAAAAAACCAGAGACCACTAGTTATGAAATCAAAGGTTAGAAATAATTCCCACTGTTAGAAATAATTTAATTCAATGTCATTTATAAGTAATACTATTGTCTTTGTCTTTTGAAAAGCTATTGAGCTAATAAACGCTTTTTAATAAACCTAGCTCTGCACCTTGATTCCCTGTGTGGCAGATAGCATGGACAAACACCCAAGACTCGAGAACAAACTTCATGGTCACCACATAAAGTGTGCCGGAAAGGCAGGGCTACAACCAACTAAGTCATGGAGCCTTAAATTTTTATATTTCTTTGGAAATAAATAAATTTTAAGTGTTGCAATATATAACTGATCTATGAGACGGTCATAATCTATCATATTAACAAGTAGATAATATTGGGTGTGTGAATATGACTCCGCCCTTTCTCAACAGATGTCGTTTTTAGTATTGTTTACGTGTACTAATAAATGACCATACTTGTATTCGATAGTACTGAATGTCAGCTATCTAACGCATTTTATGATATTTGGTTGAAGTGTAAGAAACAATTGTTTTCACCTTTTCGAAAATGTCGGTTTTTATTCCAAATAAACGTCATTTGCGGGAAGTGTTATTACATTATTTTATTGCGAAGAAAACTGCAGCGGAAACTTATCGTTTGCTTGTGGAGATTTATGGTGAGCATGCTCCGTCTAATACAACTTGCAAGGAATGGTTTCGACGATTTCAAAATAACGATTTTAGTACTGAGGATAAAGAACATGGAAAACCACCAAAAAAATTTGAAGATGCTGAATTGGAAGCATTATTGGCGGAAGATTCTTGCCAAACTCAATCAGAATTAGCTGCAGCATTAAATGTTGATCGTTCAACTGTTGCAAAGCGTTTACAAATGATGGGAATGATTCAAAAAGCCGGTGACTGGGTTCCACATGATTTAAAAGAAAGAGACATGGAACGTCGGAAAACCATTTGTGAAATGCTGCTTCAAAGACAGCAAAGAAAAGGATTTTTGCATCGGATAGTCACAGGAGACGAAAAATGGATACACTACGAAAATCCTAAACGCAAAAAAGCTTGGGTGAAACCAGGCGAACCAGGCCCATCACAGCCAAAAATAAATATTCACTGTGCCAAGGTCATGCTCTGTATTTGGTGGGATCAGAAAGGTATTGTATATTATGAGTTGCTCAAACCCTCTGAAACTATTAATGGAGAAGTTTACCGACGACAACTAATGCGTTTGAAGCGAGCCATAGAAGAAAAACGACCAGAATGGGTGAATAGACATAACAAATTAGTTCTTCAGCATGACAATGCCAAACCGCATACCGCAGAAGTCGTAAAAAGATATTTAGAGGGACAGGACTGGGAAGTGTTACCCCACCCGCCATATTCACCAGACATAGCTCCTTCGGATTACCACCTATTCCGGACGATGCAGACAGACCTTACTGGAGAAAAGTTTACTTCATGTGAAAGTATCAAAATTTGGATTGACAACTGGATAAGCTCAAAAGACCAGGACTTCTTCCAGCAAGGAATACGAAAACTACCTGAACGATGGGCGAAGGTTGTAGCTGCAGATGGAGCATACTTTCAATAATTTTTTTTTTTAATTTTGTAAGCGAACAAATGTGTTTTATTTTGACAAAAAGGGGCGGTCATATTCGTCATATTCACACACCCATTAAGTTGGACTTGATATTAATCAGAGACCTTTTCACAGATCCAGAAACTCTGTGTCTCGCAGTGGAAACAACACATACGAGTCAGCCCGGACCACACCCCAGTACGTCCAACTGGAAATGTCTCCGGACGACTCAAACCCACAGTTAATATTCTACACGCACGAGTGAAACGAACAGTGACCTGTGGAATTTTATTAAGTGATTGCTAAAGACTGTGACTAAGTGAATTGTGAAGTGATCGCTATGGACTTAAGTGATTAGGTTTCTGCTGTCATCAGGCGTGATGGACAGGTCAGAACATGTTTACTGCGGTGGAGACCAAGCGTGCTACGTGTCTTACTGCATCATCATCAGGTATATTGATATGACATATCTCTATCCTATAAGTGGCCAATGGTGTTTCAATTTGCCCAATCGACTGTAGCTGAAAACAACTTCAGTACCCTCCACAGCACATTAAAATCCGTTCAAATGAACCACTACCGAACCGGTCACCCACCCAATTAGTGATTAGCAGGGGCAATTACTTTGATTATTCAAAGTTAGGCAAATTTTATCTATAGTTGCGGTTGTGAAATACCAATAATACTAACATCATATGATTTTTCCTTATTCAGACAAAGGTGTTTCTTTTGCTATATGCTGCGGTTTGGTGTTAGTTGAAAGCAAATTCTGCACGAGTCTAAAATGCATGACTAAAAAACCGTAATACGTTTTTTATCTGAAAGATGAAGAACTAAAAACATTGTACCGACTTTAATGTTTGTTTTATGTATATATAAAAGGGATTATTTTACAGATAAACCATGCAAAGTACTGTTTATCTGGAATTTGGATTAAACTGTAGTAGTCTATAAATTTGTTTGCATTTTAATTTTGTTTTGCCAGTGATTTTCGTAACAATAATTGAATACCATTTAATTTTAGGCTACATTCTAAAATTCAACTGAAATTATGAGAAAATGTCTTTTTTTTTTTCATAATTAAAGTGCTTTTAAAACTGTGTAGAAAATAATAGATATCGGAATTTGAATGGACTCATTGTACTGGTAAATTTTTAACCAACTTCCGAAGGAGATCAATTCAGCTTTTTCTTTATTGTTACCTCAGAACTGTCATTTTTCGACCGCTTGACTGGTTTCCATAAAATTTAAATGGTTTTTTAAAACAATTTTCCATATCAGTTCTTTGAGTAATTGGTGAGCATACATAAAAAAAAGATTTGTGACAAATTGAGAACCTTTCGAAGTTGGTTATAAAGGCAAGACGTTTGCCACTAGTCGCTGGCATATATTTCAGATCTGTCACATTAATTGACAGAAGATTGCTGTTTAGTGTGCCGTTTGAAAATGGTGAATTTCCATTCTATCACAAATATTTTGCCCGTGCCCGTGCCTACTACCAGATTCAGTTGAATTTTAATGCAAGGGTACTTTTCTGTCCAATCTAAAAATGCGCGCCCCTCCACTAAATGTTGGCATATTTCTATTAATTATAATGCTAATATTTGCGGAGAGACTTGCATAAATTCTGTGTTTTGTTTAGTTATATTTCTTCATAGTTAGTATGCTAGATTTAGAATGAGTTATATGAAAACTACAATGAAATTGAAACCGTAAAATGAAATTAGAACATCCACATTTATCGAACAACTATTAAATTCTTCAATTAGATTTTTTACAATAGATGATAACCAAAGAATGCCTTGTTACATTTTAACTCAACACATTCGGAGCACCCTTGAATTTTAAAAGATATTATTTATGTAGTTGTGCACAAAAAACAATTTTAAATAGATATTTTTAGTTCAAATAACAACGAATTTGCAACGGTAGAAATAACATCTTCTGGGGCAGTACTGCCACAATACACATTTCTATTGCCTAGAACTCTCTTGCTGTGTTCCGGTTGGAAGGGTGTGGGTGCCAGTGAAACAGACGAGACATTACATCTGCAAATCACAGTGATTGTTGCAATCCTATATTGGTCTGACCATCCATGACTGGAGGATTTAGGTACTGATGTTATGGGCAGAAGATATCGCCCAATCATCGAACCATCTGCCCAATCTGTCACTAACATAGCGATATACATAGTGAAATAACTTGGATGAATTTAGTTTAGGACGAATGAAATGGTCACCATCATTACACCCGAAAACTTAAACGCCATTTGTTTATAGAAAAAGCTGAAAGCTTATAGTTTAGCTGTTAAGAGGTTTTAACGCCTTTTGTCAATTTTCAACAGCCGGTTTAGTGCAGTAATTGAAAACATTTTAAATATAACGTTGACAGCGCCATCTAGTCCCAAGTTAACATAACTAAAGTAACAAAATTATTGATACAATACTGTATAGTACTTCTTTTTTGTAAATACATAAATATTAACTTTGCACGCAGAACAAACACCTATGTTCATCGTAGAAATGTTGAACCCACTACCTACACCGCAGAAGGCAGACTACCAACTGAGCTGTGAGACCAGTATAAAAAAAGGCGTCACATTATTTAAATGTTTAGCAATGCTCAATTGAACATTTTGATTGTGGTTTTGAAAGACAACCGGGCGTTAAATGTTTGCAGTGGTCATAAACAGTGGCGTTTCAGTATTCGGGCGTTTGTAAAGGCGGAAAATATCGATACTGCCTGTAAAAGTACGCTTGTTAACATAATAACAATAAATTGTAAATAATTTAATATGTAAATATGCCAAAAAAGTAGTTTTAAGATTTTCTCGTGAAGGTCTTTGCTTTGACCGAACACTTTTTTTTGTCAGGCATACATTTTTTGGAGGTCTGGCTATGGGGCAGTGGTCTGCCTCCATATTCTGAGTTTTCGTTTTAGATTCTTATAGATCAATAGTATTCTAGGGGACAATTCTCAAATCTAAACCCATTTTTCAAAGATATTGCGCCCTTTGTCGCTGAAGGCAAATTTCTGGAGGACCGGAGTCGTATTGCTGTTTATTGGCGGCAGTAATCACTTAACATCAGGTGGGCTGTGAGATATCCCGTCACTTTTTCGTATAAAAATGTCACATAAGTGGCGCGGGTTGAATTGAGATTTGTCCTAAAGAATTATGCTAAATAAAACCATGAAATTACCTTTAACAAACATGGTACTATCACAATGCTGAGATAATACTTGTGGCATAAGGACATCCTAGACAGTCCGTAGGTGGGACTTATTTAGCCCAACGGACCACCGGACTGTCTAGGATCATGTCTGTGGAACTTTTGGCCGAGTTGATCCGAGATCCTAGTACACGGATGGCGACCCAATGGCCCGGGACAACAAAATATCTTGGCATGCCGCCGATCGAAACGGTTTGCATCTCAGTTCAAAGTAAGTTTACTGCAAAGTCTTATGAAGGAATGCGAGTGAGACGCCGCTACGGAATGGACGCGGTACTAGTTTCCCAATAAACATATATCTTTAGAAAAATGATACGTTCATTCATAAAGGTTCGCCACCCCTGTCCTACTGCATGCGCGTGCGCTGTTTCCTCGCGCTGTACAGGTCCGGCTCTGCGTATTTCCTGTGTGCTTTGTACGACAAGATGTGTAGATCTTTCATGGTTTTATAGTATTTTTCTTAAAAAAAAAACAATGTATTTTATAATTTTGTAAGGAAATCGCTAAATTAGGTTTATATCGACTGATCCTGTATATTTCTATTTTTATCAATCACATTTCTGTATGCGACGATATAAGCAGTCAGTTTATAAAAAATAGTTATTGCGCTGTGCATTTTTCACTGTCGAAACATTGTCGAGTTTGTTTCCGTTGTAATACAATCGAAAATGATTGCCACCTGTCCCTGGTAAGTACAGATACCCGCGCGAACTCATCATTAAATCCTCGAGTGGGAAAGAGATAGATAGTGATGCGATCAGAGACCCTATTCTCGACTGCTACAATTATTTCAATTACTTTGCAATTAGCAATGAAATAATTATCTTAAAGCTAGCTAAACTCGAGGAAGATATCCATGTTTTCATGTACTTAATGTTACATGAAACGTTTTAAGTTAACTTACATTTAATTGTATATTTCTGCTCAAATGGACATAGAATAGGGTTGAGCAATGAAACTCTCGCGCGTATAGATTAATGGAACATTTCCAGTCAGTCAATCTTAGTCAATTATTTTTTTCGTAGATTTCAAATGTATTTTTCTTGATATGAAATTAATTGTATGTCGATTTAAGACTGTTTTTTAACGAAACGAAAGGGAACGGAAGTATATATAGTTATTGTGTAGCAATGGTTTTTGTCTTACCGGTATAAGTTTGATTTCAATTAGAACAAAATTTTTATTTGTGCCGTAGTGAGTTGGAAGATTTCGCAATTCCCTATCATTCTGCATTTAATAAACAAGTGATTTCGGATATTTTCCGGTAATCAATCCGAGCGTACAAGCATCTGTGCATCGAAGCTACAGTTGTATGGTTCATTTTCGATATTATAGTCGACAATGTTTTGGCCGTGACAATGGTCTGCGCTGCCTTTGTAGAGAATTTAAGAAATTACGCTGGCTGTTTGTTCAAATACAGAAATAAGATTGAGGGTCCGATCACGATGGGCGGAATAAATTGTATATAATAGGTAATTGTGTTTCATTTGTCTTACCTTACCCTGTACCTTGAGTACCCCCGGAGTCCCTACACGTGTCCCCCGGGTGGTGCGAAAGAAGCAACCCAAAATAGCAGGAGAACTTGTGCCAAGTTCGTCCGGAGTACTGCCTCCACACTTGCTAATCTACCGCCAAACAGTAATGCTCGCATTGCTGTGTTCTAGTGGAAGGGTGTGGTTGCCGGTGAAATTACAGGCACATAAGACGTAATATACCCGTGTCGGGTGACGGGCCCAGCGGGGTGTGACTTAGGTCTTCTCATACTTCAGTCAGGGAGGCCTAAGTTGCTTTGATGCTCGCTCGGTGAATACAAGCGCATGAGACGTTGCATATGCGATACTACTTGAGTATCAGTAGAACTTGTGCCAAGTTTGTCCGGAGTTCTACCTCCGCGCTTGCTAATCTACCGCTACGCAGTGATGCTCGCATTGCTCGGTAGAAAAGTGAATACAAGCGCATAAGACGTTGCATACGCGATACGACTTCAGTTGTCACAAATTTCAATATACGAGAGGACCAGAATCGTATCTAGTTGACATGAGTCCCCATATTGTACGACCAAGTAATGTACAGCATCTTATTTCGCGACCAGTAATCCAAATATTGTTTTCCAATTCCTGGGTCGTGCACTACTGGTCGTACAATACTGTGCTGTTAATTATCAACACCTGATGTTAAATGTTAAGAATACAAACTAAGCATAGCCTTAAACAGCATAGCTTTATTCTAGCCCTCATTTAAAACCAGACCTAATTGAAGGCTGTAATTATCTCCAAACTTAATAATTTATTGTCTTGATATGGTAATATAGACTGATACAGTATAATAACATATGTCATATGAACATTGCTAGCGTATTTATTACAAGTTTCAACCAAAGGGGCTGAGGTGATCTTATAAATGTATTTACATCTGGTCACAGATATAATAATACATATCTGGTATATGTAAGCCTTGTACATCGATGTACATATAACATCAGACAGAGCAATCTAACCACGTGACGGTGTAATGTACGACCAGTATTGTGCAGTCAATAATATACAGCACTGGAATCCATGAACATGACAAGGATTCTTTACAATACTGTGCTGTGCTTTAACGGGTGGTGCATTATTTAGGTTGTACATTACTGATTCTTGTTGACACGACACTTGACAGTTTTATTGATTTATGCAGTGCTGCAAACTCTTCATATTTGAAAGAAGATTACATGCTTATGTACCAATACTACTACTATTACTATTTTTTTAGAGACACAGAAGAACAGTGTGTGATGTTACAATAGATAAACTAATTTTTGTGTATAAAAGTTATAAATGTATTTGTCGTTGATAATATGTGTCCGAAAAAAGAGCAGCGCAATAATAAATAATTTTTCAAATAAATATTTCAGTATTAAACATTTTTTAATTTAGAGATTAATTTCTATCGCTGATCAATTACATTTTTAATTTAACTAGTGTTAATTAAATACACAATAAAAAAAAAATCTTCTTTTTTTAGGGGACTTTGGGTCTTTTTACTTTATTTAAAACTAATTATTCTTCGTTAAATAAGATCACCTCAATGAATACCTGAATTTTTTTCTGAAATGCGAAAACTGTGAAGCTTGTTCGTTTTTTTTTTAAGTTACATAGTACAGGGTACCCTGTACTCTGGGGTATAGGAACCCCGCCCTATCTCCAGGAAATTGAAGTTTATATCGCCTTTCCTTCTTGCTCCTGCGACCATTGTTTACAGTATTCTGTAAATTTCCATACATCTAAGTGGTTGTAGCTTGCAGCACTGTATTCAGTAACTCAGTGAAGTGACGTGTAAAGTTAAGCTGAACCCGTCGGCTCCTCACAATTTCCTAATAACAACGAAGAAAAAGCTCAAAATGAGCTCTTTCAAGCGCGACAAAAAAGAAGAAGAAGATACGGGGGGCAACCCGTTCCAAAACTTGGACAAAACCATCGTATTACAAGACGCTCGCTACTTCAACCAGACCCCGGTGAATCCTCGAAAATGCGTCCATATTTTGACTAAAATCTTGTATCTCCTCAATCAGGGAGAGAAATTTACCACTCAGGAAGCAACAGAAGCCTTTTTCGCGACTACCAAGCTGTTTCAATCTAAGGATGTGATCCTTCGTCGTATGGTATACTTGTGTATAAAAGAGTTGTCTACGCTAGCACAAGATGTGATTATAGTGACTTCGTCTCTAACCAAAGACATGACTGGTAAGGAGGATGTGTACAGGTCAGCGGCAATAAGAGCCTTGTGTAGTATAACTGACAGTACAATGCTGCAGGCTATTGAAAGATACATGAAACAGGCGATTGTAGATAAGAATCCGGCTGTAAGCTCCGCCGCACTTGTTTCGGCGCTGCATCTGTCGGCCTCGGCCCCGGATTTAGTGAGGAGATGGGCAAATGAAGCTCAGGTAAATTAACACTTTTATTTTTATTAAGGTTCTATATTCTATATACTTGGCAAGGCGGGAAGATCTCCGATGGACCAAGGCAGTAACCGAATGGTGGCCAAGAGATATGCGTCGACCTCAAGGCAGACCACCAGCCCGATGGTCGTACGACATAATAAAGGCAGCAGGAATGAACTGGGTTCGCCTTGCACAAGACCGGCAACAGTGGCGTGCTAGAGAAGAGGCCTATACTCAGCAGTGGGTGTTACCGGCTGATTAGATAGATAGATAGATAGAAGGTTCTATAGCCAAAGGTAAAGGAAACTATTACAAAGTTTAAAATGTCAGTATGTCTGTCCTATGTTTGAAGGGCTATATCTCTTGAACTGTGCATTATTAGGCTGGAAATTTCACAGAAGTGTGATAGTATTAATTATTTATTTATTAAACAGATTATCAACAACTTACAGCTTGACCAAATCTAGAAATATATATTCAGTACCTGGGCAACCGAGCTCTTTTTTTGTTAAGAATTGGATTTTTACTAGAAATACAGCTTTACTTATACAACGAAACCCTATCTAAACACAAAATTTCATGTAAATTGTTAGAGCTGTTTCTAAGATATGTAAAATAAATATATAAATACAAGAATTGCTTGTTTAAAGTATTAAGATACATACCCATATTCATGGCTACTGCACTCAGCAACCTCTAGCTCCAAACTTAGCACAGGTTGTACTATAGGAATGCGACAACTGACAGAATTCCTATACTACTGTTTTTTTTGTAAATCACACTAATATTATAAAGGCGAAAGTTTGTATGTATATGTGGGTGAGTGTATGTTTGTTACTCCTTCAAGCTCAAACGTCTTAATGGTTTTAGAAGCTTGAGGGGTCCCGTGTTTGATTATGTGTTCACCACAAAAATTGTGCTCAGACAAGCAAGATTTACCTTGTTCTAAGGTCTTGAGTTTTAATCTTGTGTTTGTCCACGCCACCTGCGACAGGGAATCCTAGGAATCAAACCCACAACCTACACAGTTACACAGGCTACTACCTACCTACCTATAGTAGGCTTTTATAAAATTACTAGGTATTTTGTGTTTAAACTGCCCTTCCACTCTAGCTTAATACTCCTTTTATAAGGATTCCCAACACAAATAATTGCCCTAACTGCATTGAACCTAGGACCTCGCTTTGTAGTCAGAGTTACAGGTTACCAACTGTGCCAGCCTTCTAACTTCATAAATCAATTGCTGTTAATATCATCTTGGAAGTAGTTCAGTTCTCGTTTTTGCTTTCAATTCAGCTATTTGGATAACTGCTAACAGAGTTTTTAATCCATCCAAGAAATTGTTTCCTATGACATGTTAAATGCCAATGAGTAAGCCTTATCTCATTGATGCCCTCCACAAATGTTTGAAAACTATGCCCACAGCATGTTATAGCTAACATGTACGTTATCAATTGTTCGCAGGAAGCAATAAGCTCGGATAACGCTATGGTATCCTACCACGCTTTAGGAGTGGTAGCTGCAGCTAGAAAAAACGACAAGCTCTCCACCATGAAGCTAGTAATGAGGTCTTCTCAGTCTCCATTGAAATCCCCATACGCACTATGCCTACTGATCCGTTTAGCTGCTCAGTTAGCAGAGGAAGATGATGGAGAAAGTGACCATCCATACATCGAATTCATAGAGTGCTGCCTGAGACACAAGTCCGAAATGGTCATCTATGAAGCTGCCCACGCTCTGGTCAACTTGAGGAAAACAGCAAGGGACCTAGCCCCTGCCGTTTCTGTGCTACAGTTGTTCTGTGGTTCTTCGAAAGCGTCGCTACGTCTTGCCGGGGCGAGGACCTTAGCTCGACTCACAGCTAAACATCCAACAGCAGTGGCAGCCTGCGCTGTCGACCTAGAAAACTTGATTTCAGATCCCAACCGGTCCGTAGCAACATTGGCAGTTACCACTTTGCTGGCTACTGGCGCGGAGAGCTCTGTCGATAGGCTGATGAAGCAAATCGCCAGCTTCGTAAATGAAATATCCGACGAGTTTAAGATAGTCGTCGTTCGCGCGATCAGAAAGCTCTGCACGAAGTTTCCACGCAAACACCAGTCGTTGGCCGCGTTCTTGGCTGGAATGCTGAGGGATGAAGGTGGTCTGGAGTACAAAGCGGCCATAGCCGATGCTATAATAGCACTGGTTGAAGAAAACCCTGACGCGAAAGAGACCGGGTTGGCGCATCTTTGCGAGTTTATTGAGGACTGCGAGCACACGGCTTTAGCTGTGAGAATTCTGCATTTGTTGGGGCGCGAAGGACCGAAATCGCGTCAGCCATCACGGTACATACGGTTCATTTACAACCGCGTGATTTTAGAATCCGGACCGGTCCGCGCGGCCGCCGTCTCAGCCGTTGCTCAATTCGGAGCTCAGAGACCAGAATTGCTGCCAAACATCAGAGTACTGTTGCAGAGATGCCAGCTCGACGAGGAAGACGAAGTACGCGATAGAGCTGTGTATTATTGCGCTATTCTAGATAGCGGGGACCCTCAGCTAATCAACGATTACATCATAAACGTGCCGAAACCGAACCCCGTTCTCTTAGAGAAGGCGTTGAGAGATCATCTAGCTACAAAGACGGACGAAGAATTCAATATCCTGACGGTTCCCGCTGAGGAAACACCGAAGGAGAGCAAGGAGGCCGTGGTGGAGATAGAGTCCCGGAAACCGACTCAAGTGTCCATTGAAGAGCAGTACTCTTCGCAACTAGCTGTTGTCCCCGGAATAGAACGGCTGGGGCCGTTGTTCAAAACCAACATTGCTCAAGAACTGACCGAACCTGAAACCGAGTATCGAATCAGAATGCTGAAGCACATCTACGCTCGCCACGTGGTGCTGCAATTCGAGTGTCTTAACACCATAAGCGACCAGCTATTGCAACAGGTCCACGTTCGCTTGGACACCCCTCCGGAGTACGAAATCAAGTCGATTGTCCCTTGCCAAGAACTGCACTTCGACAAGCAAGGCAGCGTTTTCTTAGTCCTGGAATTCCCGTGCGCATTCCTTGACAGTTTAGGCACTTTCGGAGCCACCTTAGAATTTGTGGTGAAGGACTGCGACCCAACTACTGGTGTACCGGACCCTGGGGATGGTTATGCGGACACATACCCCCTGGAGGAGTTTGATATCGAGTGTTCGGATCAGCTGAGAGTGAGGGCCGGTGGCGAGGACTTTGAACACACTTGGGAACGAGCGTCCAATGTTCCAGAAGTTTCTGATACGTTCGTGTTACCCCAGAATGATGTCGCAGAAGCGGCTAAAGCGTTCTGCGAACACCTCAAGCTCCCCAAACAGGCTATAGTGGGAGATTCTGTGAAGGAAATCCGCGGAGGGGGTGTCTTTAGGGGCGGGGCGCCATTCCTGCTCCGAGCGAAGTTGGTTCCTGGCGGAGCTTCTGGGGTGAACATGAAGTTAGCCGCGAGGTCTCCGAGAGAGGACGTGGCCCAACTCATCTTGGCCGCTGTCGGTTAGATTTTAGTGCAATATGTATACAATCTTATTAATTGTTAATTAAGTAATATATTATTCCAACTCATTCTGTAGTTTTCAAATATTATAAGTATAAATAAATATTAAATATTCATTGACATATTTCATACAGCGCCATCTAGCCCCAAACTAAGCATATGAGAGATTACTGATACAATACTTGTATAGTAACTTCTTTTTAAGTAATGAACCAAGACGGATGTATATTCGACACAATTGTTTATCATGGGAATCGCACCCACGCGCAGAATGAGCGTTACCAACAGCTGTGAACCCAGTCAGAGATTAGCAGGGGATTACCACGCGCGGCAGTATAAGAAAAAAAGGACGCTGAAATAATTTATTCAATATGACTTTGACATAAACAGATTATCAGTAACCTTAGCGTAGGAATATTGAAAAGATATATTTCTTTTAGTTCAATTTTGTCCATTTTTCTTTAATTAGGCTCCTTTTTTATACCCACGGGACCCTGGTTCACCACAAAAAGCTCATATATCCGCCCCTGCATGTATATAAGTACTGGTACACTCTTCTAGCTGTGTTCCGGTGGAAGGGTGTGAGTGCTGGTGACACAAGACGATGTAACTAAGATTTTCACGAGACAACAGGAAAACAGTTATTTCAATGTTTGTCTTGCCCTGTTATAGTTTATCTCTTTTAGTAATCCTAATAGGTATTCGGCCTCCCGCGACACAGACTTCGCGTCTAGTGCGGGGACCACTAGTAATCATATGTCTTATTGTGTAAGCTATGTTTTTGGTAAATAAACAATTTTGTATTTGTATTTGTATTGTACATCGCCAACGCAAACTTACCGTGTACTTCGGCAGAGGCCCATTTTATTTAAGGAAATGCTTTACTGGATTCTTCGACGTTTTAAAAACGAAATTTTAATTTCATTGGTGCCCAGATTTTACCCAACCTTTGGGTTGGCAGTCGCCACCTGTACTAATGAGTCACGCTGTCAACGTATCATGGAATACGAACAGCGAATGGAGGATATGGTGGCAGTACTTCTCAGGGAATACTCCCACAGCGTAAAGCTTCAGGTATAAAAAAATACGCATTTTTTATGAAATTATATTATGAATATAAAAAACAACAAATAAATGATTTTATGGTTACAATAATCAACTTTTATGTCAACACTTAACTTATATTTGTAGGCTTTTACTTATACTAAATTGTTATACACTTTCAGTTAAGTTAATGCTTAGGCATATTCATCATAATCAACTTTTAAGTGAACACTTCACTATTAGACTTTAACTTACATTAAGTTGTTATAAACTTAAGTCGAGTAAATGCTTAGGTTAATGCATCACAATCAACTTTTAATTTACGCTGGTAGACTTTTACTTAATACTAAATCGTTGTAAATTTAAGTTGGTTAAGTGCTTAGGTACATCCATCAAAAACATTTTTTAAACACTTAACTTGAACTGTTAGACTTTAACTTACATTAAATTGTTATACACTTATGTTGGTTAAGTAAACGCTAGGTACATTTATCACAATCAACTTTTAAGTAAACTTATACTAAATTGTTATAAATCGGTTAAGTCAAAGCGTTGCTACATTCATCACAATAATAAACTATTAAGTCAACAATAGATCCATTGACTTTGTCTTATACTAAATTGTAAGCATTAGCACTGACTTAACCAACTTAAGTTATACATAGGAACATTAATCACAATTAATCAGATTTATCTAACATTACTTAACATAAATTAATGACTGTATTTTGAAGCTTAAAGAATTTAAGAAGATCAACAAATGATACTAAATAGTTTTTCTTATTATTAAAATCTTAAATTACTGCAGTCTCTTTTGCTCCTTAATAAGCAGAATGAGGTGGATGCCGTTAGGTTAGTTTAGTAAAACATCAACGGAAATTCAGATTAAAATGATTTTTGCGAAAGGTTGGTTCCGGATATTCTATGCAGTTATATAAAGTAAACTCAGCTTAGTAAAACAAAACAACTATCAAAACAAAAAGAAAATAAAAAAAAACATGGCAAATATCTCGTTAAACTTAAAAGTTTATAACGACTTTTTTTAAACTTAACTGTCATTTATATCATACAAACATCTGTTTGTCACACAAATTGGGTGAGAATTGAACACACGATCTACACAGCAGGCAGAGTTACTACCAACTGAGCTGTCAATCACACTAATATATAATATATAAAAGCGAAAGTTTGTATGTATATCAAACTTAATATGTTCGAAGACTTATATTAATACTATTTAAGTAGTAATACTTAAACACTTAGTAGCCAATGCTTATATATTAATCACATTAATCAACTTTAAACTGTTTCTACTTAATAACAGTGAATAAGTACTTTGCTTTCACAGTAATAAATTCTATATAGCATACTAAATCACTTCAAAGTAGTTAATATAGCAACCTTTTCTAATTATCATAACATCACTGTTGTGATAAGTAGATTAAGCTTTCACTGTCAACTACCTTGTCCCTTTTTTAAGTAGGTAAACTTGTACTTATACTTAAGTATTATATACAAACAGCTTACTAAATTTGTGTTAATTTTTGTCAAAGCACAATTATTGTAAACTCACTGCTTGAATTTGTTATTTTAGTAAATTAAGTTTATCTTGTGAGTAAAATGTAAACTTCTTAAGGGAATTAATTCTTTAACCATTGGTTTGCAAGATATTTTATATAAGCACAATAATAAATCCATTTATTACAATATTTTACTGATCTGATATAAATGTTTATTATAATTAAGTGAACGGCTTTCTATATTCAGCTAATATCAGTCATTTATCAGTTGAATATAGGCAGTTAGCAGATAGATTATAGCATACCAAAATTGTTTAATGTTCGATAATATTATGTAGCTTTTTCAAGATAACAATGTTGTTTTGGCAATCTACCCCCAGTTATCTTTTTATTATTAAAACTTGAATATAGAAACTGTACTTTTTCATTTATCTTATAAACATTATTAATAAACATTTTTACTTATAACAGCGATAGATTTTAATGCCAACTTTTATATACATTAAAATTACTTTTATAATAAATCAAATCATGGCACAGTTGGTAGACTTCGATAGTGTCCATGGTTCGATTCCAGGCCGGGACAAACTGCGCGGGGATAAATATGTTCAAGGGTCTTTATTTCGTGATTGTCATAGCCACGTGCGACACAGGGAATCTTAGTTCCTTGCACTATATAAGTTTGATATTGTTTCTTCAATTTATCAACTTAATAATAAAATTTATTGTCCACACACTTACCTGCATAGTCTTGGATTTATAGCTACTCTACTACTACATGAGATCATCCAACTCTCTGTCTCGTTCTATCAAGTAATCGAATTCGTCTTAACAGGAAAATTAATTCATCCAATCAAGAAAATGAATTTGTCCAATCAGAAAAACGAATTCGTCCAATCTGAAAAACGAATTCGTCCAATCTGAAAAACGAATTCATCCAATCAGAAAAACGAATTCGTCCAATCAGAAAAACGAATTCGTCCAATCAGAAAAACCAACACGTCCAATCAGGAAAACGAATTCATCCAATCAGAAAAACGAATTAGTCCAATCTGCAAAACGAATTCGTATAATCTGAAAAACGAATTCGTCTCAGTTAAACGGTGGCATGCGAGCGCTTCGAATAGTACATTATGGACCAGATTCATTCTTAACAGACTGTTTTCAAATCATGAAATTAGTTCTCATTGGTAACAGAGAGTATAACATTCAATGTTCTTTGTAACATCTGCGCTTGTCTTAGACATTTAGTCACCGTTTCCCTGTAACAAAAAAAAAAAATGGCCACATAGCTTAATTGGTAGAAGCTCTGCGTTCTCTAGGCCGTGAGTTCGATTACCACTCAAGCATTGTGTGACGAAAATGTTTGTTCTGTGTAAAATGTATGCAATTTACGTTCATATGACTTATTTCTTCGCCCGTTGCATTGTACGGGCGTAAAATAAGTTAAGAATTATTGAAGTCAGTTCAATCGATTTTAAAATCGGTAAATTATTATTGAATGCTATTTCATCTATTTCAGACAACAAACGTGTTTGATTAGGTATTTAAAATAAAAAAAAAACGAAAATGTAAAATATCCCTAAAAGTCGTGATTCAGTAAAAATATGGTAATATTCTATAACAAATTTGAACTTACGTGCATTTGTTGATGTTTTCAGATGATTTCTCTGATAATTTCATATCCGTAAACTCTCTGTGAGCCAGTCTGGAAAGAAATGTTTTTTTCTTATCAGGACCCCCGCTTATATCCTTCTCAATATCCCCTATGGCAGTATCCCCCTTTAGTGTCAAGAAATACTTTACGACCCCCCCCCCCCCCCCACCCGTTGCTTTTTGACATGTATTTTATTTTGTGAGAAATATTCAATACAAATTATTCATATCAATTTATTCATTTTCATAAATATTTATTTCATAATAATTTCATATTACTGCAGTAGTTTTCCCAACCTTTTGCAAATAGAAGCTTAGCGACCCCCCTTAAGAGGCTTCGCGACCCCCCCTTAAGAGGCTTCGCGACTCTACAGGGGGTCGCGACCCACACGTTTAAAAACACTGCCCTATAGGATCGATCGATTTATACAATAAAGTAACGTGTATAGTATGAGATCTGGCTGCAAGATTGCTATGTTCAATGAGTTTTTGATCAAAATCTAATTTTAAATACATAATTATGTATGGGTGAACCCATTTTTTCCTAGGAAAATGTTCACCCATACTGGAAAAGAAAAATATAGGATATAAAAATAGAAAGCGAGAAAATGCTGGTTTCAAAAAAATGTTTGCTTAAAAACACGATGCACGTAATAATCTTGCAACCGGATCCTAGACTATAACTAAATGTTAGTTACTTACTTAGTGAGTCTGATAATGATTTTGGAGATGAGGAAGTTGGCCTCGAACACCTTGAGGCGGAAATGCGCCTTGGTCTCGTCCCCGACCCGACCCGTCCGGAACTCTTCGATGCTCCCGTCACTGAAGTTATAAGCACTTAAAGCTTAAGGCGAGATGATTTTCCAGGGGCGCCGGTTCAAACCCACACGTGCACCAAGAGTTTTTTACTTGAAGAATTTAGTTATTTATTTACCACGTTCTCGAAACGGCGAAGGAAAACTGTATGTGGCATCATAAGGTACTTTTAAATTAATGATGCACTTTGATAAGGTACTTTTAAAATTAATGATGCAGTCTGGTAAAATACTTTTAAATTAATGATGTACTCTGCAAATCTACTTAAGATTAATGATGCAGTCTGGTGAGATACTTTTAAATAATTGATGCAGTCTGTGGTCAGATACTTTTAAATTAATAATGCACTCTGGTGAGATACTTTTAAGTTAATGATGCAGTCTGGCAAGATACTTTTAAATTAATGATGCAATCTGGTAATATACTTTTCAATTAATAATACACTCTGCTGAGATACTTTTAAAATTAATGATGCAGTCTGGTGAGATACTTTTAAATTAATAATACACTCTGCTGAGATACTTTTAAAATTAATGATTCACTCTGGTGAGATACTTTTAAATTAATGATGCAATCTGGTAAGATACTTTTAAATTAATGATGCAATCTAGTAAAGTACTCACATGAATTGGTGTATATAACCCAAAGAGCTCCCAAGCTCACTAGAAAACGATTGGACGGTCGTAAATAATTTAGAGGTGTCATTTTCAAAACCGCTGTCACCCTTCAAACCATTCTTAACCATATAATTTTTGGAAAAATCATCATTCACAACGTTTTGGCTGTCATTGTATTCATTTAAATCAACTGTTGAATTATTAGGTTCTTCGAAGTCTTCGCGCGTATAGTTGAATTTCTTATGAGAATAGCCAATTTCTTCGTCAACATCAAATATATCTTTATTGGAACCATTATATACTGTATCAACTCCTTCGTAAACTATATTTGAACTGTCTACTGCATCTAACTTAGAATTCATTCTGTTTTCGTATTCCTCAATCAAATTTGCATTTCTAATGATTTTTGGATTATTGA
Organism: Aplocera efformata; assembly: GCA_921293045.1. NCBI lineage: Eukaryota > Metazoa > Arthropoda > Insecta > Lepidoptera > Geometridae > Aplocera > Aplocera efformata. The sequence continues at coordinate 4,022,816 of OV121067.1, read as the reverse complement.
TTCCGCTGTCATCCTTTTCATTAATATTAAATTCTGCATCAAGATTTTTGAATTGTGTTTCTAAATTTGGTTTTCCTGTATAGTCGTTTGGCACCGTTACTTTAACGCCTAGCGTTTTTCTATCTAATTTGATATTATTTATATAAATATCCTTTGCTACCGTTTCGTTCATATCAGATCTAAACTCAGTCATGCCATTCTTTTTAGTTTCGTTGGTTATTGTACTTAGTTTAGTTGCCTTGTCTCTATGGTCAACATCTTTAGATATACTACCTAGATTAACAACATTATTTCTTTTAAGCTGTATCTTAGTACTTTTAGTGTCATTTTTAGTACTTATAACACGATCTTTAGATGATCCAATATCTTTATTTTTGGCGGCAATGTTTCCAACTTTAATTTGATCATGTTCATTGTGCTCGATTGTCCTTATTAGAATGTTATCAGCTTTCATATTAGGATTCGAATTTGTCGGTCTGACATTATTCACAATAGTTTTTGCTATATTATCACAATTCGCTGTCAATTTCTCCCGTACCGTATTCCTGTTATCTATTTGTTTATTGATATTAGCTTGTATCTTGGTATTCGTGTTAGTTTGTTCTTTATCAATATTAACATCTGTCTTAATTTTATGTTTATTAACATTACTAACAACATTGTTTTTAGACATATTTTGACCATCATTCGCACCCTCATTAACAATGAAGGCCTTTTTGTGTAGCTTTAGCAAATTTATGTCTTTGCCTAAAGTTCTTATCACATTCATAACATTTTCTTCCATTGTATCAGCAGTTTCATAGGATTTCCATTCTGGGTAATGTTTTCTGAGGTAGTTCACGATTTCAGACGGATGCTTGACGAAATTCTGTTTGTGTATTTGGTCTTCCAGCTTAGCCGTCACGGGTGTTCTGATCAGTGGCTCCGTGACGTCACTAGCAGGATCCTCAATGTTACTCAACAGTTTGTTAAGATATTCCTCTGTTTCTTGGATGCCGTCATAGTTTTGGAGTATATTCTGAAATGGTCATGTGTCAAATTACCTAGGTCTGATATCTGAGGTCAGAGGGCCGCGACTTGGGTCTTCTCTTACTTCAGGGAAGGTCCAAAGTCGTGTTGCTGTGAGGGTAACCACTTAATATCAGGTGGGACCATATTGCTCATGGCCGTAGGTGAATATATATTTTTGAAATCTCTTCTAATTATGTCCCCTCTAGGTAGTGCTAAAGGAACCTGAAGTAGCAGAACTTGTGCCCAGCTCGTCTGGAAATGTAATGCCACCACACCTGGTAATCCACGTCAAAAAGTCACTGTGTCACTGTCATTTGCTGTCAGAGTGTGAGTGAAACAGGTGAATGAGATAAAACACTGCAATCATTTTAGACAATCATAGTAAATTAAGTTACGAACAGAATTGAAAAATAGGTGCCTCATCATTTTCGTCAAAATGACTCTTTTTAATTTTATAAGTGACGGCACGAGTTGAGGTTAAGTGGCGACCCCCGCCCATGACAACAGTAATATGACTATTGATAGTTAGGTCAAATAATGACCGGATGGGGTTAGAACAAGCGTTAAACTTAGTAAAAAGACGTAAACAAGTAGGTACGTATTTATGGAATACAACGGAAGTAAAGATTTTTTTTTTACTTTGGAAACAATTAAAGTGTACATACCTTTAAATACTTGACGAGATATATTCCGCAACCAACTGATTTCAGGAAATCGCTAGGACTTATGTTTTTCTTCAACGAATCTACAATATAAAATCTAAGTCATAAATAGTATACTCATGAATATCCACACAGCGCCATCTAGCCCCAATTTAGACATAGGTTGTACTATGGGGACTATACCATTTTTTGTAAACACATACATATTAAATAAAAAGAAAAGATGAGTCTTTGTTGTATGTGACTAAGGTGATGGGTCGAGCGGGGGTCCTGATGTTAAGTGGTTACCACCGCTCATCCTACTACTATTATAAAGGCGAAAGTTTGTAAGTATGGATGTATGGATGTTTGTTACTCTTTCACGTAAAAACTACTGAATGGATTTGAATGAAACTTTACCACAATATAGCTTATACATCAGAATAACATATAGGCTACAATTTTTGAGGTTTCTATAAAATCTATATATATAAAAGAAAGTCGTGTTTGTTACAACACTTATAACTCGAGAACGGCTGGACCGATTGCCATGGTTTTTGATTTGTTGGATTTGTTTCCGTCCCGAATAGCAGAATAACTATTAAAACATTGGAAAATTAACGAAAAAAATAAAATCAATTTATCCCCGTATTCTCCACGGGAACGGGAACTATGCGGGTGGAACCGCGGGGCGCAGCTAGTAAACAATAAAAATGTGTCGCCTACAAAGCGAAATCACACCTGGTGTACTCGTGTTGGTGTGCCGATGGCAGGGTGTGGAAGCCGGTGAAATTACAGGCACACGCCCGTCTCAGCGTGACGGACGCAACGCAATGTGACTTAGATCCTTTCATACTTTGTGGAAAGGTGTTAAGTTGTATTGCTGTTGTCTATGGGCGGCAGTAACCACTTTATATCCGGTGAGCCGGTAGATTTCCAGTTTTTCCGCAGACATTTAACATGAGTTTTTAATGAGGTTTCTTCAGGGTACGCAACGAATCACTTGAACCGCATAAAAAAAAAATCTGGACAGAAACCTCAATGGGAATGTACTTACCATTTTGAAAATCTGATTCATACAAATAACCGCAGAGCTGGTCTACCAAATTCTTGATGATGGTGTGCTCCTTATAAATAGCTTTTGCAATCTGAAGACCCTCGTACAACGACCAAGGAGGGAACATAGATTTCAGTTCAGACGAGGACAAACGCTGAAAAGTAAACTCTTAAATCAATTATACACAGGCAATATATAGAATCTGTAGGTCGCTAGCTCAAACCAATGAGATTTTAATTTGAAAAATTCGAATTTGATAGGATTTGAACAAGTGCTAACATAGTATTAAGAACGAATGTTCTTGAAAGTACATATTTATTAAAAAAAGTGACCATTTCAAGTATTATTTAAGAATTCAAAAGAAATAAAGTATCTAGTAGTTATGTATAAGTAATCTCGTTGCCATAATAAAAACTAATGTTTACTTTGGGACGAATTGGCGCTGTGTGAAGCATGAAAAGATTGCTACCGCCTATCCAGTGTTTTAAAAATATAGATCAGCGGTTGGCAGCCTTCATTCTATTAAAAGTCACTTACCAATAAAACGCCGGTCATGCATTCTTCCATGATTTGTATGAATGAACACCTCCATTCGTCAATTCGTTCATTCAAACGATTCTCTACAAGTTCACTCTTTACGGTAAATCTACTCAAATCCAAGATGGATTTGGACTTGCCATTTGCTGGCATGATTCGATCTTCAATTTTAAATTTGGAATGTGTTTCTGAGGTATTTGGTTTGATTTGGTGGTTAAATTGAGAACGAGTGTTTGATCCGTATTTTGAAATGGCTGTTTGAGTCTGTGGCTTTGCCAATTCACCAATTTTGAAATTGGAATTCTGTGGTGTTATGGTCTGGGGCTTTTGAAACTCATTAATTTTGAAATTGGAATTTAATGGCTTTTTGAATTGAGAATCATATTGACTTTGAGACTTTTTATAATCGATAACTTTGTACAAAGAAGTATCAATACCCATTTTGAATGTGTTATTCTGAGGCTCTTCCGGTTCATTCAATTCAAATATAGGTCCGTTATCAATTTCAAATATGGAACTAGTTTGTTTTTTATTTATCTCACAATCAGTTTCTCTGGGTTCAAAAATAGAAATAGGTCGTTCCTTTTGGAAATAGGTAGACACGATTGGTGCATCTATGGTCGGAGTTTTGTTTTCCGATTTATGAGAATCATTTTGAAAGTAGAACGATACGGTTTCGTCTAAATAATGTTTTTCTAGATCTATTGTTTCTGGAGTTGTGTTTGTATGAGAGAGAATCATATTTTCATTGAGATTCAAAGATTGCATGTCAGTTTTAGTGAATGACAAATCACTTGGAGCGTTCCTCCATTTTAGACTCATTGGAGGTTTAGAATTTTTATTGTCAATCAGGCTGTTTGATTCAGCGTAAGAAAGTTTTGTACTGTCCTTAGCCATTTTGCATTGTGAGTGTGAACTGTCACTACACTGATAACCACAGATACCCTCAAAACCATTTGGACTAGATATTTTTGAGTTTGGAATTGTAATATGAATATTTTTTAGCTGTGTTAGTTGTAAAGTATCAGAGTGTTGTGAGAACTGCGAATGTCCTTGGTTGATATTTAAGTCGTTCACAGATATATTTTCATTTTTAGAATCACTTCTTATTCTGCGTAAGATTTCTTTTTCTCTCTCGTTCAAATCTTCGATATCAAATAGATTTTTCCTAAAGCTATGGCCATCATTGTACTGTTCCTTATTTTGCTCAGTAACATTCTGAATAGTGATTTTCATCTGTTTGAAGTCTGGTTTTGTTTTTTGCCCGCCATCTTTGATTTCGTTTCCCGCGCCGCCATCTTGGATTTGGCTTCCTGCTGTGCCATATTTGATTTGTCGTATTGTGAAGCATTGTAAGGAATTTGCCAATGCCATAGACAGAAGATCTGAATCACTTGTGATCAAAACCTAAAAAAGTGGTTTAGATTTGTATGATTTCAAAGTCTATAACGGACTTGTTTATTAGTGAAGGAACGAGCTGAGGGCCCACCTGGTGTTAAGTGACGACCCCCGCCCATGACAACAGTAATGCGACTCAGTATAAAATTCGGATCTTACACTGAGTCGCATTCATCCTGCTGCGTCCATCACCCGAGACGGGGATGATACGTCTCATGCGCATGTGTTTTCACCGGCACCCACACCCTTCTACAGAAAAACAGTAATGCGAGGACTGCTGCTTGTCGACAGATTTCAGGTGTGGTTGTAGTACCTCGGACGAACTTGGCACAAGTTCTACTGCTACTTTTGGTTGCTCCTTTAGCACCACCCAGGGGGTACGGATGCGAACTGGCAACAATTTTAGTGTGTTTTTTTAAAGTTAATTATACTTACTACGTGTATATTTTGGTCCATAGCTTCGATACAACAATCAATGATAGATTTGGTTTTCGGTAAGTTTGCGACGTCAGTCGATTGTACTGAAAGTAATAATCATTATTGTTACTGTTATGGGATTAAAAGTAGCCTATTAATAATAATAATCATAGCTGTTATAAACTTTACAGTTTAAGACGCAGCGCTGGTTTTCAGACGGCTCCTAAGGAATGGTTGACATACTTCAAGTAGTTTTCACGTCGTCATGTTGGTACACATATTAATTCTAACTTCACACTGAGTGATGCTAAGGGGATACTAGAGGCTCCCAACGGACTGGTCCCAACGGACTCCCTGGTCGAAGACCCCCTGTCTTCGACCAGGACCAGGGTACTTACATACAATATGAGCGTTGGGTAGTCTCCGTATGATGTTTCTGGCTCGGGTCACCAGTTCCCTGTCAATAGTCTCGCCAACTGATATGGCTGAAATGTCCTTCACAACTGAACAAGGCACCAAGAGTCTACACTGGGGATCTGAAAAAACCGACCAAGTGCTGATCCATTATCGAGTTGCAGAGGAAGTCGATCTGTTTGCCGGTTCTATGGCAGAACTCAAAAAGGCTGTTTATATTAATTTATTTTATGTACGAAATGATTAAATACTGTATAATTCACTAATTTAATATGATAATTTATTTTGAATTGTTATTATGGTTGAAAATTTTATATAATTTGTATTTAAATAATAAAAAGTTGACTACGCTATTGCATTAGGTTAAACCTGTAATAATAGTTGTTATAGTAAATAAATAAATAAATTATCCATAATATAACACAGCAAAAAAAATCATGTCTCTGGGTACCGAAACGCAACGGTAGCGCAAACTAAATTACAAGTGGCGCCATCTAGTTTCTTCATTTGGAACTTTATCATAAAACTCACGTTTTTGTATTAAATATTTCTTTTTTATTATTTGTTGTTACAGCGTCAACAGAAAATTTCAACTCACAGAACAAACATTTATGTTCGTCACACTAATAATTAAATAAACGTTTACACACTCATCCTGCACTAGATATAGACAAACACAGAAACACAAGACAAACACCCAAGACCCGAGAACAAACTTCATGCTCACACAAAGTGAGCCTCGGAAACCTCGCTCCAAAGTCAGGGCAACTACCAACTAAGCCACAGAGTCGTCAATGCTTGTCCTGGGTGGAAATCGAACCACGACCTACAGCGCAGAAGGCAGAGCTTACCAACTGAGATATGAGGCCATTCATATATTAGTGATACGAGTTATACAAGTATTCAGCTGGTACAAAAAAGCTTACCAGATTTGACAAAGCCGTCCAAGTACTCAAAGTCTTTTAACAGCGTGCTGGAGTCTGGCACTAAGCACCACTGGTCCCCCCGCGTCCTAGGCGGAGCCAAGTTCCTCAGCGACTGTGCTGAATAATGATTGTCATATAAACTCTGAAATATAAATAAATATTCAATGACATATTTCACACAGCGCCATCTAGCCCCAAACTAAGCATAGCTTGTATTATTATAACTAGATATATGATTGATTTTGTAATTTTTTTTGTTATGTTGTCTGCAATCAGTTTTTCTAGCCCTAATGAGATGCAATCAGTGTGTGTATTTTACTAGTGACACTCCATTAGCGTCACCACTCTTGTTATAGAAATATTGACAATTAATTTCTCTGGTCAAGGTGCAATATTTGCCATCTTTTTAGGCGGGTTTATCCATGTTAGAGTCTAGTAGGTTCTTTGCCATTATGTTGGTATGAGATAGAAATACTTAATGCCTTTCTATCTCTTACCAAAAAGCTTAATGCCTTTCTATCTCTTACCAAAAGGTTTAATGCCTTTCTATCTCTTACCAAAAAGCTTAATGCCTTTCTATCTCTTACCAAAAGGTTTAATGCCTTTCTATCTCTTACCAAAAGGTTTAATGCCTTTCTATCTCTTACCAAAAAGCTTAATGCCTTTCTATCTCTTACCAAAAAGCTTAATGCCTTTCTATCTCTTACCAAAAGGTTTAATGCCTTTCTATCTCTTACCAAAAAGCTTAATGCCTTTCTATCTCTTACCAAAAGGTTTAATGCCTTTCTATCTCTTACCAAAAAGCTTAATGCCTTTCTATCTCTTACCAAAAGGTTTAATGCCTTTCTATCTCTTACCAAAAAGCTTAATCCCTTTCTATCTCTCTCTACATTTGCTGACTTCTTCCTTTACAGTTTTGATTACAGATTTTTCCGATGCAGTTATAATGCTTTATAGGTCTACATTAAAGCTGGTCCAGGGCACATAGAAGATAAATGGATTGACCAATGGGACTGACATAGTCTTATGAAAGAACAAAGTCCCAAAAAAAATTAGAACAAAAAAAAAAGATTACAGATTTTGTAAATACATACATTTAATAGATTATTAGGGTCCCTCGTAAATATATTGTTAAATTCCAGGCGGATACAGATTATGATATTAAAAACAAACAAGAACAACTTTTTGAAGATAAAAGTACTCACTTCATATTCGAAATCATTTTGAACAATCAATGCTTCATTGTCCAATTTAAATGTAACCTTTTTCTTGGGAGTTGAGGGTACTTCCTGTTTCATACTCCGCACATTGTAACCTGACAAAATCACATCTTTAACACAAAGAATAACTAGTATTTCAATTCAAACCTAATTTTAATTTAAGCACCGTTTCTCAGCAGACCATAGTTTGTGGAGTCAGTTGCTCACGTAGGTGAATACCTTCACGTACCCCCTGGGCGGTGGTAAAGGAGCAACAAAGAGTAGCAGAACTTGTGTGGGGGTGGGGGTGTTTGTTAGACTACTTACTTCCATTATTCCTGGAACCAGTACTCCTCCTCTTCGCTCGAAGGAGTGTCCTCAAATCCTCTCCAAAATTTTTCAACATTTCGTCGTTTTTACTACTTATCACATTACTCGATTCTTTTGATGTATATATAGGTGTTGATTTTAAATTGTGCGTTGGTATTGGAGTCAAATTAGTCATTGTGAATTCAACCTTTTTTGAGAATGCAGGAATGTTTTTAGAAGTTGCGTCTGAAGCTGTGCAAACTGATTTTGAAGGTTTTGAAATTACTTTTGAGGTTGTTACAACCGCTTTAGGCTTCCCCACATGTAATTGAGTGCCAAATATAGGTGGTGTCAGACATAGAGAACTTGTACTAGTTTTCGTAACTAGATCCAGCTTTTGGAGGGAATCTTGGAGTTCAGTCTCACAGGAAACTTGTTCAGTGTCTGCGGGTAGTTCGATGTTGTACACACTCTGTTTGATCAATTGTTTCTGATTCGCTCTGGCACTTAAGTCTGAGAAGCTTAGGTTGACATTTGAGAGAAACGGCTGATTGGCTCCTTGAAGTTTTTGTGCAGACTGTGTCAGTTCCGTTGTCTTTATCGGAGTCGATGTGTAGAACTTTTCAAACTGATGTATGTCCTTAATTTTGTTTTCTTTGTTGAAGTTTATGACTGGTTCCTCATAGTTGGTGAAGCGCTGGCATAGAGGTCTGTCACTGGTGTGCACCAATAATTCATTGCCTAGTTGTAACGGTGATTGTATCTGTGATATTGTTTTTGTGTCAGTGTTTTTTCCTTGATCCGGAGTGAACACGATTGGAACTTGAATTTGAATTGGTGTCCAAATTACATTGGGCTCTTCTGTTTTTATATGCAGTGGTTTAGACAATGCTGATTGATCAAAGACTGGTGTTGGATGTTTTATAAGCCTTCTGCCTCTAGATGGTGGAGAGATTGATATTGCCTTAGGCAGGTCGGTTGGCAGACCACTTGGTTCCGGATGAGAGTAGTTCTCGTTCACTTTCGGAATGGCACCTCTTTTAACTTTTACCTGAAATAAATTTATGTCGAAAAGAGTTTGTACTGTAATCTACGGTAAAGTTGCATGTCATATTGATACTTACATTTATATATAGAGTGCTGCCGAAAAATATATTTTTAACCATTGGTTTTTACAGGTAATATGCCTTCCTCTTATATTATGGTAAAAAACTGGTACATAAAAATGTTTTCGAAACTCAAATAATAAATAATAAATAATAAATCTTTATTTCAGGCTTCTTACATTTTTTGTATAAATACTAAAAACAGGCCCATATAATAAATACCTTACAGACTAACATACATATAAAAATATAAACACAAAAATTGACACTAAGTTACACAAAAAGCTCTTTCGTGTGACACCTCTTTCAAGTATAACAAAGTCATGATCATATAGCCGAAAACCAGTCTGGCGTTTACTTATAGTATAGTAAATTCGTTCTAATGCCTTTACGGGCGCAATGAATGGATGTCACTCTTTCCTAGAACATGCCTTTGGTTGCGCCGTTTGCAACTATCGCAGAGTTGTCCCTGTGCCTGTATTTCAACCGGCAAACTCTAATAGTAAGACGGCCATTCGACAGCCCTATTGCTTCGCGGTAGATGGAAAACATAGGACCTACGTATGAATCACTTGTTGTGGCTTTTTGGTAAACTTATTTACATGAACAATTTACCTCAGCATCGCTCAGGCTCCATGCCGCTTCTCCGGTAGACACGTTGAAATAATAAAATTTTCCCGGAAACGTTTGCGAGGGGCACAGAATCCACCCGTTGTTTTTCTTATTGGTATTCATATTACAGACTTGTGCGACCCCATTTCCTGTCGAATCCCGGCATTTATATTATACGAAAACACTTGTAGGACAATCCAAATATAATTTAGCAAACTCGGCAAAACACGGCACAAAGCACAGAGAGCGAAGTTCGGAAAATTTTTGCTTACCCCGCGAAATTGTAGCAGGCTCATAACTTTTGAAAACTTTTAAGAATGTTGCCATATAAGTAAAAATATAGTCTCTAGATTTGCGCGAAAAGTGAGACGGTCAGTTTTTATCCCAATATTATTCTAATTGAAATGGAATATTCTATAATTGGGAATAGTAAAAAAAAGCCACTTTCAGTGGTCATGGTGACTAACTCTGATAAAATTATGTGACGCAGCTAACATAACAACTGTAGCGGCAATAGTTTAGCTGAATAATATTAAGTTAATGTAATGTGCCTGGGGAGTTCCTGTGACACGTTATATGCTCACGAATATGTGCATGTGTAAAATTTGACGTGTCCAAATGATACTTGAGATCTAAAGGAATAAATGAGTTTGAGTTTGAGTTACATTAACAGATTAGAGAAAATATCAAGTTTTCGTTAAAAATTTTATTGCATTAATTTCAGTTTATATCTATAATAAACTAATCAATATTTTATAAATACCAAAATTATACTCCGTGTATAGAAACGTTAATGATTTGGGAATGCTACTCGCTCCATCGTTTTCCCCAAAACTGTTGGAAAATAAAACACTTTCGTAACCAAAGATTATTTTATTGTACTATATAATCATCTTTGGACCACCAATAAGAGATATATTTCTTATACATATACTTAAAACTAATGGTTTTTACTGGTACTATAATTTTACAAATTAAAGCTAAAATGAGCAAATTACATACCTTAACACTTTTTATTAGGAACAATTTTGGCTTTAATATAATAACAACCCCCAGTTAAATGTATTTCTTATTAAGTCCACTACCAGCAGTTGTCTAATTCTACTTTTTTGTAACGTTTTGGAAGTTTGGTATCAAGCATACCAAACTTCAAAACGTTCAGTCAATCGCGAAGTCGATCAGTTTTTGGTCAAGGCTCCATTTTATTGAGGTAGCTCCATCGTGCGAGTGCTTATCAATATTTTTTGGTAAATGGCGCCAATTGAAGGACCACAGATATATTAACATATAATTTTTCGAGATAACGAGATATTCACTAAAATTATGAACGGATTTCAATTTCTTCAATTCCAAAAGTATTTCCAAAAGCGGGTTAGATTCATAGTTTATATTTGATCTAAGAATTTTTGACACGTTACTTTTGAAAAAAAAAAATTATAAATCAATTGGCATATAAATCTGAATGTCTGGTTTGAAAATAACCACACTATAATGAACCTAATAATTTTGTCTGTAAATTAAACTAAATAAATAATAAAAAACCCACATTGAAGCGAAATGTGTAGGTATATTTATAATGATTAATATTTAATGTGCATACATGATCTTTATCAAAGAATATCTCATTACCTCGTAAAATAATTTTCCTAATCATGATAGTTTTAAGAGTAAATCTTATATTAATCAATTTTACAAATTTTCCTAATGTTTTTATACGTATACAATACGTATATTCAGTCTTGATTTTATTTGTAAATCACGGTATACACTGAATTTAACTAGGTCTTTTCAAGAACGATTCCTTTTCATATGAAAATATTGTATTTCTTGCTAGATTATTGACGTTTTTACTTTTGAATAGTAAAATAGTTTTAAGGGCATCATTGCTCATGAAATTGTGTATGTGTTTTATTACTAAATAAAACCCTAGTATTAGCGTTATTACTAAACATATATTTGAGAGCGGTGGTAGAATGACTACCATAAAAAATATAGTCTGGTATATTCGTGGTGGCAAGTCTTCTTGACTCTGAAATAAAAGAAAGAAATAAGTTTTATGTCAATCTAATAGCAGTAAGACTTGTGCAAAGATCGCCCGGAGCAGTACTGCTTCCACATCTGGTAATCTGCCGTCAAGCAGTAATGCTCACATTGCTGTGTGCCGGTGAAATTACAGGCACATGAGACGCAATATCTCCGTCTCGGGTGACGGTAGCGGGGCGACTTGAGTCTTCTCACACTTCGATCAGGGAGGACCTAAGTTGCATTGTTGTTGTTATGGGCGGAGGAAGCTATTTAACATCAGGTGGGCCTCCAGCTTGTCCTGTTCTGTTACAAAAAAATAAATAAAAAATTGCTAAGTAGCAGTTCTGCCTTGTAAGTTGTAGATCGTGAGTTCGATTGAAACATTTGTGTTGCCAACATAGATGTTTGTACTGTATTGGGATGGTAATTTGTATTGTTTAACATACAAACTAAAAAAAGTGGTTTATAGATATTCTATCATCTAATCAGGTTCCCATAGTTAGTTAAAATATCTATAAAAATACAATTGATGATACGAAACCCTCTGTGCGCGAATCCATAGGTTATAATGTTTTTTTTTTTTTATTGCGTTTGGTTATTTTCCTTACGTATTCTGCCCAAAACAGTGGTATGACTAAGTTTGAAAACTTGTCATATTCTGATGAAAATCCAGATAGGTCATGAATTAGAAGGTTGCTCTGCATCCTGGCCACCGAGTGGAAAGGCGTACCGGAATACTGGAAAAAGAATATGGTATGATATCATCCTACTAATATTATAAACGCGAATATTTGGATGTATGGATAAATATAATATAATCATTAAATAATCATTTACACACTCATACCTCTGCACTAGGATTCCCTGTGTCGCAGATGGCATGCACAAACAGAAACACAAGACAAACACCCAAGACCCGAGAACAAACTTTATGCTCACCACACAAAGTGTGCCCCGGCCGGGAATCGAAGCCAGGACCCCTCGCTTCGAAGGCAGGGCTACTACCAACTAAGTCACGGAGCTGTCAAATGAATGATGAATATGATGAATGTTTGTTACTCAATCACGCCAGAACGTCTGAACGGACCTGGATGAAATTTGGCACAGAGACAGATTATAGTCTGGAATAGCACATAGGCTACTTTTTATCCGATATTTTTTATGCGAAGATGATATATCTCTGGCATCTAAGCTCCCAAATAAGCGTGTCAACCTATGCACACACACACACACACACACGCGCGCACTAACACACACACACATTTAAGGCTTTGTAATATCAACGTCATCTTACCGGTTCTACAACTGCGTAGGAATTGTGCTTTAGTCTGTCCGGTTTCAATCCAGTGACGTAGTGATCCAACGGCACCCCACCAGTGTAGAAGTGGGGGTACGACACCACCATGGGGTAGTCTACAAACAGATATTTTTTAAATTTCTAAATATTTTTAAAATGTATGTACCTACCAGATATAATACGCGTGTAGATATGTACTATTGTAAAAAAGGTATGAACAAGGAAATTCAATAAAAAAATTAAACGCCCGGGGGACAAGTGTATGGACTCTGAACGTACTCACAGACGCGAACAACCGGACCCCCCGACAAGGGCGGCCTTAGATATTGTGAGGCTCTTGGCGTATGAGGAATTTAGGTGAGTTGGAAGTGTACAGGGCTCCTGGTAATCAGTCAGCATCCTCCTAAAGACAGCTGCAGTACATCGAAACAAAAAACGGGTTGTTCTGCGAGGGTGCGAGGCCCTACAAAAGCCAGGCCCCGGGCGGTTGCCCTGCTTGCCATCCCCTAAGGCCGCCACTGCCCGCCGATCAACTGGACCCCCCATATAATTAAAATTGTTTTAAGTTTAAGAATCATCTCACCGAAATAACATTTGGATGCGTCGCTGATACCAGGCAGCAGGGAAGGGATTGTGTCGTAACAGTCCGTGCCGTTGGTCACCCTCTGAAAGACGCTCTCAGATAGATTGTATCTGTATACAGGAACGTTGTGGATTTTAATTTCACCTGAAAAAATATAATTCATAATCTACTATATAAAAATAAGTCGGGTTTTCCTTCCTGACGCTATAACTCCATAACGCACGAACCGATTTCCACGGTTTTGCATTTGTTGGAAAGGTCTCGGGCTCCGTGTGGTTTATAGCAAAGAAAATTCGGGAAAAATTTCAACAGAAAAGCGTGAAAATCTTTTTTCATAAATGTTACATAAAACGAAGCCATCTGGTGGCGAAACGGAGTTCGCCGGGTTTGCTAGTTCATAATAATAATAATTCTTTATTGTACACAAAAAAAGATAATACAAACATGATGAAAGAAAGGTATGTACACAGGCGAACTTAACCCTAAAAAGATAAAAAAAAGACGGGTTGCACTCCGGGAGTGCCGGCAGAAGTGAAAACTTGATTATTAACGTTGAGCATGTTTGATATTTTGGAATGGTTAGGGAATAATTTTGCACCAATTGCTTTATCAGTATAAAAGTACTATCATTTATGTGGTAGAATACAATATTCATTTATTGCGCTATCGTACACAAACATGACAATTTATATTATTTACATTAAAAAATTAACACTTTAAAACTATTACAATTATTTTACATTAAAAAGTTTATCTCTCCGAAAAATCAACCATAAAATGTTGAAGGTGAAATTTGTCTACTCTCCATCCGTCTTACGCTTTTTCGATCAGGTCACGTGTCCTGACGCGAGTTTAAGATTTTATACCCATTACAGAAAAAGTGCTCAACGCCGCTAAAGAAGTTTTCACTTCAAAAATCTTTTCTTAGTAATTAACACTAATTCACTATAGTACGGTTGTTGTGTTACAGAAGGCAAGGAAATAATAAATAATAAACGTTTACACACTCATACCTCTGCACTAGGACTCCCTATGTCGCAGACGGCATGGACAAAGACAGGAACAATACCAATACCTAAGTACCTCGAACAAACCTCATTGGGAATCGACCCCGGGACCCCGCGCTTCGGAGACAGGGCCAACTAAGCCACGGAGTCTAACAAACGCAGAAACAATACGAACCCAAGTAATAATTTCATGGTCACCGCGCAAAGTGTGTTCTGGGAATCGAACCAGGGACCCCTCGGTTCGAAGGCAGGCTACTACCAACTAAGCCATGAATAACTAGTACCTTTGTTGAGTCATTTAATCAATGTGACTATTGAAAAAGTTCTGTTCACTTATTATGTTATTATATAGATAAGTACTTACTAGCTGCGCGCGGAAATAATTAACGAATTTAATATGAAAAAACAACGACAAAATCTTACTTTTAGTTCTCACTGGCACCACTCAGGGGGTACGTGTAGGGACTCAAAGGGATCTACCTACGGACGCGACCAACTGCGCTATTTACAAAATTATTGTATTTTTAAGGACGATTGATCGATTTTTGTCGTCTTTCTGGATTCATAGATAAATGATATATTTTTTTTATTTATTTGTAAGTGCGACATTACAGAATTCCAAATCGTTACATCTTAGAAGACACAAAAAAAGATGTACACAAACAAAACAAACAAACATAAAAATTACAACAGTATCTTACAAGAGAGAAGAAAAAAATAGAAATATATTACATGATAAAAGTATATTAAAATTGAACTTACTGTCAAAATACAGTGGCATGAGTTTGCAAACAGTCTTTCTCCAATACAGAAGGATATCCTGTTTCGTCAACCGTTGTCGGTACATTACACCTTCAGTTGACCCAAATATCCTGTCTGGACAAGTCTGTGAAAACAAATGACTGATTTGAAAATCAAAAAAAAACCCACTTCAATTCTTATATTCCTTTCTGGCCGGCGTTTCACAACAGGCAACGAAAAAAGTCATGGAAACCAAAACATGCAATTTCCTTTACATGGATGACATATTTCTAGTTAATTTGATTTAAAGACACTAGTGATTAGTGGACTGATAAGAATGGATGGATTGTGTGAAAGATGATATGCGTAAGAAAGGAGTGAGTACTGAGATGACGTCTGACAGAGGGGAATGGAAGAAAAATACATGTCGTGCCGACCCCACTTAGTGTGGGATAAGGGCAGGAAGATGATGAGTGATTAGTGGACTGATAATCAGTATATTAGCTGCCTGTACTCACCTCAGGATCGTATCCAGGAATCTGTGGATTCCCCCTGAACCTGTCTATCTGGAAGAACTGCTCGTGCCCCCATTTGGGTCCTATCTTCACCGTCATCTCATCGGTAAAATCACTGTACACCTGGAATACGTAAAAATAAATATAAACGTGTTTTTTGGACCATGAAATTAATAATCCCCAACATCTAAATGAGTAAATCTATGGAGTAAATGAGAGCGTGGTGGCCCAGGGGAACAGACGCTGACTTTCAATCTGAAGGTCACTAGTTCAAACCCATAGGCACAAATGAGCTTTTCATTTAAAACAATTATGTGCGCAATACCACTTTCTCGAAACGGTGAAGGAGAACAACGTGAGGAAACAGGCATGTCTTAGAACCATAAATTCAAAGACATGTGACATCTACAAATCCGGATTGGGCTCCCGTGCTAGAAAAATCATATTCACTCTTAATCATCGAGAGTAGGTCGGTGTCCCTGCAGTGGGAACATCAGAGGCTGATACGGAACGGTATGGTACGGAGTAAATAGTAGGTAATTACTTTTAAGATCATATCAATATGCCACTTCCGCAAACTAACGCATGAATCCATCAATTATAAATATCATCACATTATATCCTGTAGATCTCAAGTATTGTTTGGACGTCAAATTTTACACATTTTATACATTTTTTTTGTTTGGAGTCTCTTGATATATTGTGCGTCCGAGAGGACAAACTGTTGTTTCATAAACTATTACTTATAAGATCTTTGTATACACAGTTTAACAATAAAATATATTCTTATTCTTATACAACAAGTAGGTAAACATATTCGTGAGCATATAACGTGTCTCAGGAGCTCCTAACACGAGGTGCAGGTTATGTTAAGGACCAAAAGGAGTTTTTCAAATCCAACATGTAGTTCCAGATATTAGCGCGTTCAAAAAAACAGTAGTAGTATATTTTTCAAATAAAAAGAACCAAGGGCGTTAGATATTGCGAGGCTCCGGGCGATAGATCTTGGTGAGTTGGAAGTGTACAGGGCTCCTGGTAATCAGTCAGCATCCTCTTATTTATTTATTTAGGACTCCCAACACAAGATACACTGAACATGCAACTTAAAATAATAAAAGGTCTTAAATAATAGTGGTCCCGCAATTACAGGGCGTCACAGCGTGTTAACAGAGACAACCAGACAACATTTAAAAAAAAAGTTCAAAATATAAGAAACAAAAATAGGTTAATACATGCGAAAAAAAATAAAACAAAACAACAATGAAAAGTTGAGAATATAAGACAGCTTAAAGACAGCCCTACAAAAGCGAGGCCCCGTGCGGTTGCCCTGCTTGCCACCCGCTAAGGCCGCCACTGAAAATAACTCACCCTCGCTAAGATACCCATGTTATTAACAGGAACTAGCCCAGGAACGATAGTTTTCGAGGCATCCAGCACAGGGTCCCGGAAATCCCATAGGTATTCGTATACGGTCTTCTTTGAGAACATCTGGCTGTTGGTAGAAGAGACCAGGAAACGGAAACCGGCGCGGACGAGGTAGTTGTGGCTGTGGAGGTATGACGAGAGACCCTGGAAATTGATAAATAGTTTTTAATGTCGAAACGGAACTCTTTACGGAAATGGCGTCGAACTCAGTATGTGAAGAGTACGTAGCTTGTGTGCATAGTTGAGAACCCTGATATCCTTCCACGGATCCCCCGGGTGGTGCGGAACGAGCCACCCAAGATAACAAACTTGTGACAAGTTTATTACGAGAGTAACACTTTTCCGCCGTTTAGCATTCGTGACGGGTTGCTAGGTTCCGCTGGAAGGTTGCGGTGAAATTACAAGGGCATAAGACGTTACATTCTTGAATACACATTTTTCTAAGAAACGAATCATTTCATTCCATATTTTATATTGTGATCTCATCTTTATGTCGATAAAGTAAATAACATTTATTTTAGAGATTGTTTTCATTTTAGTTATATCATAATGGTATTTTTTTTTTGTTTTTAGATAATGTTAAGTGTCAGATGTACAATTGTTTTCGACTGTAATGGCATAACATACCATTCCAGAAGTAAATTTATATGTTGATGGTGTAACTGATAACTAAGTAAATAAAAATAAAATAAATCCCCATCTCAGGGTGAAAGACGCATCGCAATGCGCTTGACTGTTCTCATACTTTGGTAGGGGAAGAACTGGGCCGAATCGCTGTTGTCTACGGGTGGCGGTAACCACTTAACAGCAGTTGGAGTGGGCCGTCAGTTCGTCCAGTCATTTCCATAGTATAAAAAACCTATACTCCGGCCCCTTGTTTTATAGTCCCGTTACGTTTCACGTCATTTTGCTATAAAAATAAATCAGGCGTTTTCATAATCTGGGGTTGAGGTATGAAATTGTCGTTTTCTACTGAAAAATTCTAACATATGTTTTTCTGTTTCCGTACACATTTGCAACTTTGACTCAAAAAAATATTACAGTTTTTGAAATAAATTTCGCTCTGAAATTAAAAACCATTCAGACTAAATTCTAAAAAGTTTCATTCAGCGTCTGTATACGGTTTGAACAAGCGCTAAACTTTGTTATAAGAACGTATAATCCCGTAGGAACGTTTTAATTAAAAAAAAATACTTTTCTAATTATTTTTTAAGAATTCAACAGAAATAAAGATATTTTTAACTTTGACATTTGCGACAAAGTCAAAAAAAAAATCCTAGTGCAAGGATTAATAATATTTATGGCAATAGTATATTTAAACCCCTATTATTTGAGCTAGTCCTAACTACAAGTTAACAAACAATTAAGTAGATAAAATTTACTGTAATCGTGACTAATTATTATTAGTCATTTAGCTAATTACGTTTCCCTCTGATGAGAAGTTAACATTGTAGGAGATTGTAAGTGGTAAAATATTAGACTCTAGGTCATATTTTGGCGGGAATCCGGTAGTTAACCTTGTTTAAAAGTTGCACTGTTGCATTTTGTTTTTGTTTATTCTCTATGCTAGGAAATAAACGTTCTGTTTTTTTTTTAATTTATTTGCTACTAGCGACCCGTCTCGGCTTCGCACGGCTAGTAAAGCATTCGTGTCGTATCAGAAACTACCCGTGCGAAGCCGGGGTGACTTGCTAGTGTATTATATTATACATATAAACCTTCCTCTTGAATCACTCTATCTATTAAAAAAAACCGCATCAAAATCCGTTGCGTAGTTTTAAAGATCTAACCATACATAGGGACGGAGAGAAGAGACTTTTTAATCGGATTCCCGTCCTGGACAAACTGTGTGTTGAGCATGAAGTTTGTTCTCGGGTTGTGATGTGTTTCTGTGTTCATGCCATTTGCGACACAGGTAATTCTAGTGCAGGGGTATAAGTGGTCATGGACATTTCACACAGCACCATCTAGCCCCAAACTAAGCTTGTATTCATATAAAATACTTAAATATTACTTAATAATGTAAATACATTAATATTTTCCACACTATCACCAAGACAGAACAAATATATATGTCCGTCACACAAATTTAAGTCCTAAGTGGGAATCGAACCTTATATCTACAGCGTAAAAGGCAGAGCTGCTACACAGAGCTATGATAATTTTTTTAACAGTGTTGCCGTAATAAAAAATACCTTTATTGACAGTTCTACCTGATGCATCTAATAATACTAAGATTACTTATATGGCTACCCTTGACATAGTATTTAGTAGGCTGTGCGGTTCTTAGTAATTTTTAGGGTTCCGTACCCAAAGTTTAAAATGGGACCCTATTACTAAGACTCCGCTGTCTATCCGTCTGTCACCAGGCTGTATCTCATGAGTATTGGGGTCCCGATACGCGAGGACCAACGCCGCTGGGGCCGCGGAAGAGTGATACCGTACCCGTAGCCCCAGCGTGAAGGCGTAGTGTAGGAACACCAAGGGGGTTTTAGCATCAAGTATGTATTCCCCCAGCACTGCTATTTATGAGTAGTTTTGGGGGTGAGTCACACATAACCCCACGCCTCCCCAAGGCGTGGCGTATACACAAAGTATTTCCGCCTTGACAATTTTTTTTTAGGCTGTATCTCGTGAACCGTGAATAATTAAATAAATATTTAGGAGGGCTCTCATACAAAAACGTGATTTTTATTTTTTGTTCGTTTTTCCTCGATATTATAGATATGTAATGGTACGGATCTCTTCGTGCGCGAGTGCGACTCGCACTTGGCCGGTTTTTATTACATCTGGCTATGTTACCTTACCTTTAATTAAGTTTAATCAATGCTAATCACTACCTTAGGCGAAAGCATTAATGCACGTCACGCGATAGGAATTTTCGTATTGATAAATTTACTTTACGAATGTATAATGTGCCTCATAGTACAGTTCGCGGTGCCTGTGCCTTCTGCGCTGTAGGTCATGTGTTCGATTCCCACCTAGAACAAGCATTTGCACACTTTGTGTGGTGATGAAGTTTGCTCTCGGGCCTTGGGTGTTTGTTTTGTTTTTATGTTTTTCTATGCCATCTGCGACACAGGTATGAGTGTGTCAGTACAGAGGTATGGGTGTGTAAATGTATTTTTATTTTATTATTATTGCAACGGATACTGTTTAAAAAAAGATGTTACATTGATAGATGTTACATGTCTTTGAATTTTTGGTTCTAAGACATGCCGGTTTCCTCACGATATTTTCCGTCACCGTTTCGAGAACGTGGTATTGCGCACATAAATTTTTCAAGTGAAAAACTCATGAGTGCACGTTTGGGTTTGAACCAGCAACCTTCTGATTGTAAGTCGGCATCTGTGCCCCTGGACCACCACGGTCTTACATAATATTCATGTATATTTATTTAATATCATATTTATATGTGAGAAAATCAATGCCTATTTGAAATAGAATTTGCATCTATTAACACCATGTTAAATGACAGGACAAGGTGAAAAAAAGACGTAAAACATCTTGTTTGGTTTGTCTAGACTGCATATCGTCATATTATTATATTACAAAATATTTTTAGCACGCGAAATACATAACTCGCAACGGTGTTCTAATATGTTACTGTGTATAAAATCATTATAACGTGTGCTACGCAAAAAAAGAAATACATTTTGTGCCTAACGCATTGTTTTAGTGGTCTTAAACCATATACGCATTGCTTTCTAATGAAACCGATGGGGCACATCGGTTGGATGGTTTCAAAGTCTAACGGACATAGGCAGAAACAGTTTTTGTGTTTTATATATAAGCGTTGCAATTGAGTTTTTACAATTACTAAGTAACAGGTAATTGTGAAATGTTAATGAGTGCTTTGGCACCCAAGTATGAAAGATTCTTAACGTTTACAGTGGCGGCCTTAGCGGGTGGCAAGCAGGGCAACCGCCCGGGGCCTCGCTTTTGTAGGGCCTCGCACCCTCGCAGAACAACCCGTTTTTTGTTTCGATGTACTGCAGCTGTCTTTAGGAGGATGCTGACAGATTACCAGGAGCCCTGTACACTTCCAACCTAAATTTCTCATACGTTATGAGCCTCACAAAGATCTATCGCCCGGAGCCTCGCAATACCCAAGGCCGCCCTTGTATGTAACCCATACCCCTGCACTAGGATTTTCTGTGTCGCGTACGTGTAGGGAATCAAAGGGTACACACCTACGGATGCGAGCAGCTGTCAAATCCTATCGAGTGTTATCAAAAATGGTATCAATATATAAAATATACATAATTTGGTTTTTCCCATAATCCGGTATTTGGTTTTTGACAATAATTTGTTATTTTCTTTTATTTTAGAACGATGAAGATAGTGCAAGTACGTAGGTGCATAATTTAACAATTCACTGAAATAAATTGTATACACACCAACTTCGATTCCATATTATTCTCTTTATTTCAGACATCATTTTACACTACAAAAATATACAGTAAGGCCATCGCGACCTTGTACTATAATCTATACTATACTAATATAATTAAGCATAGATAACATAGATTACTAGCCGGATGTGTAATTTTTTTTTCTTAAGTCTTAGGCATCTAGAATTACGCAAAAATACCAGATTAGCCTTAAATATGGATATTTGTAATAAAAAAATATATAATTATTTGCACATTATTTAATTTTGTCGTTTAATAGTGCTGACTCTGCCAATTCAAACATAGGCATGCGTTTCTTTCTCTTCCGCACGCACAAAAGGACACAAAAAGTTTTAGCCGTTTTAGTGTAGTTTATTACCAATATACTACCGTTTACTAACAACCTTTGTAAATTCCGGGTAGTTCTCAATACTCAATACTCAATACTCAATACATTTATTGCTTCTCATAATGGTACAAGGTAATATTATTGGTTTACATTCTGAGTTTCACATTATGGACCCTTGTTCGGGTATTACAATATTAATGGAGGCAGTCCGAGGTTTTCTAGATAGCATGTAGGTAGGTCTAAACTACCTACGCGCTATAGTCAATTTTATACTTAATATAATATTAAATAAACTATGAATATTTTCTAGTCAAATTATTATTTTATTTATTTGTTTTCTAGTCAATTTATTTATTATTATGTATTATTGTCAAGCATTAGTTTTTTTCTTCTAAGTATTCTTTTATGTCATAGTAGCATTTTTCCACGAGAAAAGATTTTAATTTTGTTACAAAATGTGGATATTTGCTAGTTTCCTTTATGTCTATGGGCAACTTATTATATATCTTGATGGACATAATGTACGGGCCGTCACTAAGCATTTTTAGTGTGCAATTAGGTTGTACTAGTTTATTTCTTCCCGGTCTTAATTTATATCGCCTTGGAACATCGTCTAATTTTTGATAAAATTGGGGATATTTCCTCACAAATTTGCTTATCTCTAAAATATATATACAGGGCAATGTCAGAATTTTCAAATTTTTGAAGTTCTAAACGTTATACGTGCAACACAATTTTCGTGGGGTAATTTTGATGTTAAAATTGTCGACAATTTTGAAGTATTTAGTCTGGTGGTCTGCGTTTTGTGGCTTTGTTTATTGTTGCAAGCAGATAAACCTATTTCACTGGCTTCAGAAACGGAGGAAGATCTCAATTTAGATGTCATATACTACCACCAGTGAAAACTGAATTCATCTTACTTTAAGCATGCAATTTTTGTATATTATTTATTTACTTCGCGTATCTCGGATCATCAATCAAAGATCAAAAAAATCTTTGTCATCATATTTCGTGAAACATTCCCGTCTTTCACGGTAAATACGAGGTCGCATGAATAAACTTGAGTTTAAAAGTGTTTCTAAAGTCTCAATTGCATCAATAACTAAAAAAAAACACATAATTCGGCTTCCATTGTTCTAACAATTTGCACGCTCCAAACAATCAACAGTCACCTATCGTTTAGGGGGCCGAAAATTCGGCCCCTAACTTTAAGTGATCCTCTAAGACCTTAGGTGTCCCTTAGGTATTGGTGAAAAAGAAATTTGTGTTAGGTGTTACCTAAAATATCTTAGGGGCTACCTAAATATTAGGGAATGATGGTGAAAACGGGCAATAGTGTGTATTGTATTGTAGTATAAAGTGTATTGTTACTTACCAACACGGCCATATTGGGAACTATGAGGGTAGCGTTCAAATCAACGGTGTTTTCCTCTGGCAAAAATATGGGGACTCTTCGCGCTGTGTAGGTCATCGTACTGTTTTCGTTGAAGCTGATGCCAGAGTGCAGAAGTTTCTCTCTGGAAAGACAAAAGTAGAATAGAATAGAATAAAAAGACTTTTATTCAGTACTACACAAAAAAAGGAATAAAGAATATATTGTTATGTAATTAATTGTTATAGCGGCAACAGAAATACATCATCTGTAAAAATTTCAATTCTCTATCACGGTTCAGGATATATTGTATAACAGACAGACAGATGGACAGCGGAGTCTTAGTAATAGGGTCTCGTTTTATCCATTGGGTACGAAACTCTAAAAAAGAATCACCCAGATCGGTAGACAACGGGCGAAGAAAAATGTTACAGGAACGCAAAACGTGCAATTTCGTTTGCTTGGATTTTTTCTAGTTATTTTGATTTAGCTGCCAAACTATTGATCCGATTTTATTGAAATTTCTGTGGGACCAATCTGGAAGCATGTACTTTCAAATATATAACAATGTTTCAAACCAGTTGATAAATGATTAATTAATTTATTTATTTATAAGTGCAACATTACAGAATTCCATATCGTTACATCTTAGAATAGACAAAAAAATAATTATAAAGAAAATAATAAAATGTACACAAATAAAAAATGATAGAGGACGGAGGTAGCAAACAAAAAAAAAATGCAGTCGAATTGATGCGTCCCATGGAAGTTAAAAAAGGAACAAAAAAGTTGCAGAATGCTTGCAAATATTAAATGGCAACAATTTTGTTTGATTATTTTTTATCTGTATATTTTTGTACCCAACTCCTTGTGTCAGACTGATGTCATTTTAATCGAAAACATGATGATTCAGATCTCACGTACATCGTCTGTGCTATTGTTAAAAGTTCCACCCATTAAATACGAAACTATGATGATTGGTGATTACATATTTACGCCGCTTGGTTTTGAGACTATCGGACCGTGGGGACCACAGAATGTTTTATAAGACAAGTGACTGAAATAAAAGACGAAAAAAACGATTTCAATACTTTCATCCCTTATTCTCGCCCTCGAAATACTCCCTAGTATTATGAAAGAAAAAAACAAATAGTTATGTTTATTTTCAAAAACACATTTCACAATATAACTTAATTGATCAACATAAATAATACAAGTACCTAAGTTACATACAATTAAGTTCGGTTTGCGGCATCCACACTAAGTAAGTACTTGTGTTGTGGACACCGCATAGCCTTCCGAAGATAATTTTATTAAGTAATCGAAACTGAAGTACAATTATGAAAGAGAAATATCTATATTGGTTTATAATGGGCTAAGAAAAAAGTCACAGGAAGGCAAAATATGCAATTTCGTTTACTCATTTACTTGGAGACAAGAAGGCTGGCTCGTTCTTTGCCCAAAGATTATCTGTGGCCGTTCAACGCGGGAATGCAGCTAGCATTCTCGGCACACCACGATAAAAAAAAAATGTTATAGGCATATTTTACTATCTATTTTTTCGATTTATGTAATAGCAACTACATAAATCAATATATGATATACACAATCAATAAAATCAATAAAATTGAAGTGTTTTGTATGTAATACGGTTAAATACAAAAAATAATATATTATGTAATTTTGTCCCGACTAATCTCCGAAACGGCTGGATCGATTTTTACAGGACTTTCACTGTATATAACAAGTAACTAAGGCTACTTTTGTTTTAGAAAAAGGTGAACTACGCGATTGAGTAGCAGGAAACTGTTGAAATCAAAATTAAATTCAAAATATGTAAAATATTTTTCAGCGAAGCCAAAAGTAAGGTTATGATTCCAGCCCGTACGTACGTATGTTCTTATTATATTCGCGTATCACTTCAAAACTACTTTTTAAAAATTAACAATTAGGTATGTTTTGAAGCGTCTTGTTTGTTCACTGGTAAATTGGTCCTACTAATGAGTTACACTGTAAAAGGAATTTTCCACAATACCACAGACAGAATATTACTGCCAAAGAGTACATTTGAATACCGCTTTTGGAAAATTACTTGATTGAGTTCTAAAATTAATATGAAAAGTGATTTTTATGACGTACAAATTCACAAAATTCACTTTCAAATAAACTCGCGCACGAAGGGTTCCATACCATTATCTGTAAAACAAAAATAAAAATCACGTTTTTGTATGAGAGCCCCTTTAAATATTTATTTTATTCTGTTTTTTTAGTATTGTTATAGCGGCTACAGAAATAAATCTGTGATTTCTGTGAAAATTTGAATCTGAAAATCTGTGAAAATTTCAACTCTGTAACGGTTCACGGTTCACAACTTTCACGGTTCATGAGATACAGACAGACGGATAGCGGAGTCTTAGGGTTCCCGTTTTACTCTTTGGATACTGAACCCTAAAAATGTCCATGATTTTTATTAATAACTAGCTGTGTTCCGCGGTTTCACCCGCGTTTTTCTCGTTTCCGTGGAAACAGCGCACGGAAACATTGGTTTTCGATTTTACACCTTGTGGTACAAAATAGCAATTTTATTACGGATCCCTAATTTTGAAAAAATAAAAAACATAGCCTATAGCCTTCCTCGGTAAATGGACTACCCAACACTGAAAGAATCATTCAAATCGGACCAGTAGTTCCAGAGATTAGCGCGTTCAAACAAACAAACAAACAAACACTGCAGCTTTATAATATTAAGTATAGATTCCACGGATAAAGATGTTTTACTTTGAGATTGACATAAGTTCTAGTCAAAACCCCCATAATCAATGCCATCTACGGCCAAAAACACATAATCCAGTAAAAAAAAAAAAACATTTGTACTGCTTCGGTTAGCATCTGCATCGCCTAAACTACGTCACACGGAAACTAATTAGCAGTCTGTGGGCGCACTTCCCTATTTTTTAGCCACAGATTATCATACGGTGAAGCACAATGAACGATATTCTATGATTGGTAAAGGTGGATGGTAGATGGAGATAGGCGATAATATCGATTGGTTTTACAGCTCTGTGGTAGCGCTGGGTTCTGCACTGTAAGATATTTATACATCACGAATGTAGCAATCTTTCTTCTCAATATTATAAATGTCAAAGGTTAATAAAGATAACGACAATTTAAATATGTCATTGTATGTCATTGTACAATACAAGAGCGAGATAATAAAAAGTAAAACAATCCGATTGTAGTTTTATTTTGTTAAATATTTGTCTATTTTTGACAAGATCTCTAATTAAGTTTAAAAGTCAATAAATACCTGAGGGCCCACTTTATACCGAATGACATGTGTATGACATGTGTTATGAATGACATGTGTTAGTTAAGGATATCCTAATAACATCAGCAATCTGACAGTGAAAGTCCCGTCATTATCAGTCCAGCCGTTTTGAAGATTAGCTGGAACAAACAGACAGACAGATAGACAGCAAAAGTTTTTAAAATTGTGTTTTTGTGTTATAAGTATTATAACTTTCAAATGCATTTAGTAAAAAGCTGTTATTTTGACATTTTTCAAATGCATTTAGTAAAAAGCTGTTGTTTATTTTTGCTTAAATATAATCCAATATTTTCTTCGGGCATTCCGAATATTCCTCTAGTGTGTATAACGCTTTATTTGATAACTTTTTTTATCAGTGACTTCTTAAGAAATGTCGGTATCATTAATTAACTTTTGTTTATAAGTTTATTGCCCTCTGATAATAATCATTGTTTAAAATTAAATTTTCGGTACAAATTGTTGACATTTCGGTACATTAAAATGGAGTTCGGTACATATTTTTTGCACGAACCGTAAAAAAACTGCTAGTCCGAATTTTTTGGTATAAAGACATTTTTTATTTAATCTAGATTAAATGCAGAAAACATTGTTCTAATTTGATTTAATATGGATACGTAAATAATTCAAATAATAATTAAATAATCAAAAGCGATATTAACGATAAGAAAGTATTTTCTAGAATGTTTTTTCAATGTGTTTTAAGAAGATTGCTACATTTTAATTTTTTTTTATGACTTCGTGATGAATCCAGACTTAATAGGACTAATCCGTATACTGTGTTTTTTTATAACTCTTTTGGTTTAAGCTCCCAGTGAAAAAATTCTAATACCCAGTCACAGAACTAAAACCTATGTTCGTTACACAAATGCTTGATCTGGAAGGAATCAAACCCACGACCAATAACGCTGACGCTACTGCCAACTGGGCAGTGCGACTGTAGCCGAAGGTAAAACGTTTAAACGTTACACACTCACACCTCTGCACTAGGATTCCCTGTGTCGTAGATGGCATGTACAAACACAGAAACACAAGACAAACACCCAAGATCCGGGAATAAACTTTATGCTCACCACACAAAGTGTGCCCCGGCCGGGAATCGAACCCGCTTCGAAGGCACGGCTACTACCAACTAAGCCAAGGTGGTGCCATTATATTCTATGGGCCTAGTATTTGTATATTTACATTACTGTGTTGCCTGATATAAATGAATAAATAAATAGCAAATTCGAATATTTATGCTTTTTTTAATTATCTATATAAGCATCTTTAATTTCTGTTAGTGGAACAAATTTTAACGCCGTGGTACCATAGAATATACAACAATACCTGATAGTAAGGCATCGACTTGCATACATCAAATTTTTTTAATTACTTGCGCGGGCTAGAATCATTTTTAATTTTAGTTAGTGGAACAAATCCTAACGCCATTATACCACAGAATATACAGTAAAGGATAGTAAATGCGTTCGACTCGCATACATCCAATTATTTTAATTATTTGCACTGGCAGGAAATATTTTTAATTTTAGTTAGTGGAACAAATCCTAACGCCACCATACCACAGAATATACAGAAGTACAAGATAGTAATGCGTTGACCTCAGTCGTATGCTATGTAGGTATGACTACAGTAGGTAAAGTTATAAACTTTTTGTTTACAAAAACATCGGTAAAAAGATTACAAAGTCGTGATTATATTTTATTTGACACAATCAATTCCCTTTTTGACTTTCCCTTTAAAGAAGGGGGAGGGGGGATTCTTTTTTCAACCGAATTCCAGGGGTTATCAATACAGCTGTATTTTTTCCTTCTATCAATGGCGCCAGCAGAATACCAGCGTGGTAGGTACCTAGGTACCTGCCCTGACATTTTTGATGCGATTACTATCCGAGATAGTGGACATGGAATAGGAATACGTGGAATTAACATGTCATATTCTTAATTTTCTGTGTATTAAATGGTTTATTTGCTACTATTTTTTTTTCTGTCAGCTGTTACTGCCCCACCTATTTCTGTCACCTATTGAATGTATCTCAGTTTTCAAGCGATTTGGAAAATTATTTATTCATTTTAAAGGATAAAACTTGATTATGTCATCCAAGTAAACGAAAAACATAGGCTATATTTAATCCCCATATTCCCACGGGAACGGGAACTACGCGGGAAACCGTGGAACTTGTATCAAATAAAAGCTCAAAACAATCCATAAACAATCCATAAAAAAAGGTCGATACACAATATAAAGAACAAAATATAATTCAAATTGTGGAAAGAGTGGAATTAAGTCATCGAAGAAAATCACGCCACTTACTACTTTGGGGTATTGGGGGGTCCAGTGGTTCGCGTCCGTAGGTGATTGATTCCCTACACGTACCCCCTGGGTGGTGCTAAAGGAGCAACCAAAAGTAGCAGTAGAACTTGTGCCAAGTTCGTCCGGAGAGGTACTGCCACCACATCTGGAATCTGCCGTCAAGTAGTAGTGCTTGCATTACTGTGTTCCGGTGGAAGGGTGTGCCGGTGAAATCACATGCGCATGAGACGTATCATCCCCGTAATTGCGAATCAGTAAAGATTTGGATCTCATACTGAGTCGCGCGCATTACTGTTGTCATGGGCGAGGGTCACCACTTACCATCAGGTGGGCCCTCAGCTCGTTCCGTCACTCATTCACATACAAAAAAAACTTATTGCGCGTGCGCCGTTTTAGTGAATTAAATGGATTCTTCTGTACCTGTTCTGTAGACACTTATGGCGGTATCTGGTAATTTATGGTCTTTAAACAAACTTCCGTGATGCCAGAACTACTGTCAACTTTTTTAGAATAGGTAAATCAACATGACAAATTGAGCGAAAAAGTTTGTAGTGTTTTCGATATCCTATTAGATCATCATAGCGTACACCATCTTTAGTAGGATTGGTGAGTGTTGAGTTTGAAACAAAGTAATTTATTCCTTTAGATCTCAAGTATCATTTGGACACGTCAAATTTTACACACAAGTACACATATTCGTGAGCATATAACGTGTCACAGGAGCTGAAAACTCTTACATCAGAGTTTTCCATTAAGAAAGAACGAACGTTGAAAAGACCAAGAACGAATGAATGAATGAATCAAAACTTTATTGTACACCAACAAAATTTTTAGATGGTAGCTTATTAAAAAACGCTACATTTGGGACAACGGGCGGTCTTATCGCTGAGATTTCTTCCAGACAATTTTTGGATGGAATTAAACAGTTGTGACGCTTTATAGGATTCAAGATTTGGTACTTACAGATAGACGATGGGTCCAATTTCCTGGACGTGTATCTTGGGGTCCAGACCCTGGAGGAACCTCTGGTGATTGGTCACGTTGAAGACGTAGGCGCGGAGGCGGACCTCATCGGGCGGGTCTGCCCACCACTCGAAAGGGGGGAGGCCTGGGGAAGGAAAAATATTTAAAAAAAAGTTTTCATACTCATATCCTGCACAAGGATATCCTGGCGCAGATGGCATGGTAAAACACAGAAATACAAGACAAAAACCCAAAAGCAAATTTTTTATATATATTTATTTATCGGGTCTGTCTGTCTGTACTTTTTATGCGACAAATTGGTAGAACGAGCTGAGGTAAGTGGTAAGTGGCGACCCCCGCCCATGACAACAGTAATGCGACTCAGTATAAGGTTTGGATCTTACACTGACTCGCATTCATCCTGCTGCGTCCATCACCCGAGACGGGAATGTTGCGTCTCATGTGATTTCACCGGCACCCACACCCTTCCACCGGAACACAGCATTTCGAGCACTACTGTTTGGCGGCAGTTTCTAGATGTGGTGGCTGTATGCCCCTGGATGAACTTGGCACAAGTTCTGCTGCTAGTTTTGGTTGCTCGTTTAGCACCACCCGGGGGGTACCTGTAGGGTACGGACGCGAGCAAAGCAATGTGGTGATGTATGTATGACATGTGTATTAACTGCGCGGTAACAAGTGAGTTAGCGCGTTGATGTCTTTTGTATGTAATTATTACCTATTTAGAATTTTGTTATTGTGAATAATGGTTTTTGCTTTGAGAAATTAAATCCGTTTGCTAACCATAAATACGAAACGATTTCTCATAGTTTGAATTCCTTTCGCTAGTTTTATAGCTTGTACTTGGATACAAAGTACTAGAAACCAATTGCGTAGTCTGTAACATAAATATACTTACATAATATTGGCAGTAGAACTTGTGCCAATTTCGTCCGGAGGTACTGCCACCACACCTGGAATCTGCCGCCAAGCATTCCAGGTTAGGTGGCAGTGATACATTACTGTTCCGTAGGAAGGGTATGGGTGCCGGTGAAATCATATGCGCATCAGTGATGGACGCAGTAGGATGAATGCGACTCAGTGTAAGATCCAAATCTTATACTGAGTCGCGTTACTGTTGTCATGGGCGGGGGTGGCTATTTTCCACACCTCAGTTCGTTTTGTAAAGTTTTCTACCAACCGATGTGCCCCAAACCGGTTTCATTAGAAACGCAATAATGCTAAAACGGTTTTAGACCACTAAAACAATGCATTAGGCACAAAATGTATTTTTTTTTAGTGTGTAGCGCATACTGGATTCGCCGAATATCATTATATAAAATATATTTTTAATAATTATTTTATTTTAATTTTAGCATTAAATCCACGAAATATACACCACAATATTATAGTATAAAATAAAATCGCTCCCGTTGTTTGTACGCTTAGATCTTTTAAATTACGCAACGTATTTTAATGCAGTTTTCAGCAATAGATAGAGTGATTCAAGAGGAATATATGTAGTATATTAATCACTCAACACTGACCTGCATCAGTCTCTACATTGCACCCGTGCGAAGCCGGCGCGAGTCGCTAGTTTGCCAAAAATCGCTATGTAATTTGTCACAATTGGCAAGTTTCAGGAAGATAGGACAAACGGGTTTTGGTTGGAAAACCACGCATCATTATATTTTAAAATTAATTCGTATTACAATCAATGAGTGCAATAATTAGAATTAATAAGTTATTAATTTCAATGGTGACGTAGGTTTCAAACGTTAAACGCATTTGAATAATTATTCTGAATCTATAACATGACTTTTTAGTTATAATGAACACAGTTATAATCTTTTATTTATAGAAAATCAAATTGCCGCGCTTTGGTCTAGCAAAAACTTGAAAGCATATTTTTGTTTTGATCTCATCAATACTGGGATGGTTTAGGAAAAACCCAAAGAACAACTAAATACTAGCAACTAAAAACTAAATCTATGTAGGTACATAGATAGTTTTTAGTGTGTTTACAAACCCACAAGTGCGCCAATGAGTTTTTCACTTGAAACATTTATGTGCGCAATACCACGTTCTCGGAACAGTGAAGGAAAACATCGTGAGGAAACCGGCATGTCTTAGAACCATAAATTCAAAGACATGTGACATCTACCAATCCGGATTGGGCTGCCTTTCACTCTCAGTTATCGAGAGTAGGCCGATGTCTGCAGGGGGAACATTAGAAGCTGGTACGGAAACAACTAAATAGATCGTGTGTTTTACTAATGACGTACCCTTAATTTACTAATGAATCAGCGATATGGAAGCTTATAATGTTTCCAGTTATAAATATTAAGTTTAGCACTTGTTCAAACCCTATCCGACCTTCTAGGGGAGTAGGTAAGTATTATATCATCGCGACCACAAAAGAATTAGGCAACAATTTTTAACATCCGTTATTTGGCTAGTGACCTTAACGCAAAGCAGTTATTTCTTCGAAAAGGAGGTTTTAAACGTTTTTAAGTCCCTATTATTATCCCAGATCCGTAAATAGTTATGCTACTGTCATTACTAGAACCCGGGCACAGATAATATAATGCTATGCCCGGGTAAGGTTCTTGAGGTAATCTGCAATAAGTTCAGTTTCTCCTTCATGGCTTTTTATGTGTCTGTTTGTCAATGAATTTTTTTTTTTTTTTTGCTAAATGTATTTGAAAGTTTACAATTTTTAAAGTGTTTGTCTTTCAGTCTGTTTGTTCTTGCTTATCTCCGAAACGGCGGGACAGATTTGGATTTTCGCTGTCTGATGGCTGATGTTATATAACATAGGCTACATTTCAGCGTGATGTCCCAGGGGCACAGACGCCGACTTCCAATTTGAAGGTCGCTGGTTCAAACCAACACGTGCACCAATGAGTTTTCATTTGAAAAATTTATGTGCGCAATACCACGTTCTCCAAACGTTGAAGGAAAACACCGTGATGAAACCGACATGTCTTAGAACCAAAAATTCGATGACGTGTGACATCTACTAATCCGAATTACGCTCCCGTGGTAGATCAAAGCCCACTCTCAATTATGGAGAGTGGTACGGAACACGCGGGCGTAATCGCGAGAAATAGCTATTGAACATACAAAAAGAAAGATGAACAGTTACATATATTATAGCCGAATTGAGGCCCTCTTTTCTTGAAGTCGGTTAAAAATATGCATCAAGTTCATGACCAACATGAACAGGTCAGGGACCCTTGCGAAATGCATACTAGATTCTCTTGCATCATGTCGAATATACATATATGTGTATAATATTAAAATAGGCGACTTAATGCCAAGATAATGATTTGTAGACGTTATCTTTATAATTAAACGTGTGATTTATGAAAATTTGTGATGCTTAGAACGTAGTGGCTGGATGGATTATGATTTTCAATCCGAAGGTCGCAGATTCAAATGTATTTCACCAATCTTATACCTTTGAACGAGCAATTCTTGTATATATTTCGTGTATCTCGGAAACGGTTCCAATGATTTGGATGAAATTTTATGTTTAAATAGGTTTTGCTATATAAGTTTACCTGTTTAATTGTATTTCTTGTAAAAATGCATATTTTTACAAATAAACGTTTTTTTATAGGAAAATTTAATTTCGTCAATTTTTGTGTTACTTGATTGGTAATCTACTGTTACTTGAAAAATTTATAATTTCAGATAAAACGAGCGAAGCTCGGTCGCCCAGGTACTTCAAACTACTTTAGATTGCTTTTTTGGCACCGCCCGGGGGGCACGGAGGGTACTCCACTACGGACACGACATCGTGTTGGTTAGAGAATGAACAGACAGAGTTCAACTGAGATTAATTTGACATTACCTATTTCTCTATGTGCGTAATCGTAATCATCATCTTCCTGCCCTTATCCCACTCTAAGTGGGGTCGGCACAACATGTATTTTTCTTCCATTCCCCTCTGTCAGACGTCATCTCAGTACTCACTCCTTTCTTACGCATATCATCTCTCACACAATCCATCCATCTTTTCTTTGGCCTACCTCGTGTCTTATATTCGTAATATGCGTACGAATATATCTTTATATCTTTTTGTAGCTTCTTTAGCACAACCCAGGGGGTACGTGAGGGTACTCTGAGGGACGAACGGACGCGAGCATGTAAGTTTTGACATAACGTTTATTTTGCCTGAGGGAATAAATGAGTTTTAATTTGAGTCGATCTTATCGAGGCCGGTTAACGGGCCAGTTGGGAATAATTGTTTCATCGAGCCCCGTAGTGTCGACTCAGACGTTTAACGAGGATGGCATCCAGTATCATCTGTCCCGGTGACCTTAAACTAGGGTCATTATAGACTCAATTTAATGACTTTTGCATGTTTTTCATCTGATGGCGCCTACTAAACTCAAAGGCTATATTGGTACAAGGTCATTATTTAAATACATGTAATTATGTAATGTCGTTAACACGATTCTAGTTATCTAATGTACTTAAATTTTGTTTAATTAACCAACTTCAAAAGAAGGAGTTTCTATTTTCAATCATATTTAGATTTTTTATGTATGTTCACCGATTTCAACTCCATTAAATTTTATTTTTGTTGAAAGTACGTGTGAAACAAATTGCACCCGTAGAATTTTTATCAAAATCTGTTTGATTTAGTCGTTTAGTACAGTCTAAATAGTTTGGTTGTTAAATCAAAGTAAAATATATGTCATCCAAGTAAACGAAATTGCGTATTTTGCTACTTTGAAAGTAAAACCTTAAAAAACCCAAAAAGAGTCTTCAAGACTCTTTTTGGGTTTAGTTACTTTTGTTTCATATATTACTATTTTATTCAACTATCTTTTTAAAATTAATTCTATGCTATAGTATGTCCAATGTGACTTTATTCAAGGTCACCCAACGACTATAAAATTGTTGCGAAAGACATTTACTCGACTACAGCGTAAAGGATGGAGAATTCAGTCCGTTTTTTTGTATGTTGCTCCGCTGGATGTCAGTTGAATAGTCCAGGATTAATATTCCATTGCAGACGGCAATAAATATGAGATAGTATAATAAAGTATCATTTGGTTTGTTAGCAAAAGCGGGACACTGGCTCTCGTTGAGTACAGCGGGACGGACAGCCTGAAAGCGGGACTGTCCCACCGATAGGGGGACTGGTCACGTTAGTTATATCGGACCCGAACCCACTAAAACGCAGACGGCAATAAATATGAGGTAGTTTAAAAAGGTATCGTTAAATTTGTTTGCAAAAACTGGACAGCTCTTGTTGAGAACAGCCTGAAAGCGGGACTGTCCCACCGAAAGGGGGACGTATGGTCACGTAAGTTATGTCCAA
Source organism: Aplocera efformata (assembly GCA_921293045.1). Lineage (NCBI taxonomy): Eukaryota > Metazoa > Arthropoda > Insecta > Lepidoptera > Geometridae > Aplocera > Aplocera efformata. Next base: position 3,987,545 of record OV121067.1, on the reverse strand, counting down.
ACTGAACTTACTAAAACCCTTGGTTTTCCTACTCAAACCGAGGTGCTAGAGGCTGCGGGTATGAACAGTTCCGTGGCCTCTGGGAAGTCTTCTCACCTCTCTCGACTAAGCAACACGTAGATAACATAGTATCTGAAATAACTGCAATAGAACAGGTTCCCAACCTTTGGACAGAGACGGATTCACCACGACACAATTTGTTTTTACGCGACTGCGCCTGGAGGCTGGTTTTTTGAGGGTTTCAAATCACGTCGGGGTCACCACTGTGGGGTTTATAATTGTTGATACAAAGAAGTGATAGTCCAATTCCATTTATACCTGACTCCATATATATTCACATTAACAGGTTACAATCAGTGGCGGCCTTAGGGGGTGGCAAGCAGGGCAACCGCCCGGGGCCTCGCTTTTGTAGAGCCTCGCGCCCTCGCAGAACAACCTGTCTTTTGTTTTGATGTACTGCAGCTGTATTTAAGAGGATGCTGACTGATTACCAGGAGCCCTGTATAATTCCAATTCACCTAAATTCCTCATACACCAAGTGCCTCATAAAGATCATAGTTTGAGTTAATTATTTCTTTTATTCTATTTAATTAATATCTTGTTTGTTTTAGTTAGAAGCGTGGTGGCCCCGGGGCATAGACGCCGACTTTCAATCTAAAGGTTTCTGCTTCAAACTCACAAGTGCACCAATGAGTTTTTTTGCTTGAAAAATTGATGTGCGCAATACCACGTTCTCAAAAACGGTGACGGAAAACATCGTGAGGAAACCGGCATTTCTTAGAACCAAAAATTCGACGACATGTGACATCTACCCATCCGGATTGGGCTCCCGTGATAGATCAGAGCCCATTCACTCTCAATTAACGAGAGTAGGCCGGTGTCTGCAGTGGGAACATAAGAGGCCGGTACGTTGTTTTGGTTTAGTTAATATATCGAAGGTTACGGGCAAGCTGAAGGCCTACCAGATCCTAAGTCTATAACCTCAGTCTATAACAACATTAATACGATTTCGGTCCTCCCCGACCGAAGTATAAGACCCAAATCGCGCCCGTCACCCAGGGAGGCACCTACGCCCTTCCACTAGTACACAGATGCAAGATCAAGGGCCCTTTGATATAATTTTCTGCAGGCCCCGCTCTCGCTTAATCCGACACTGCCTTCGGCTTATGCAACATGCCAATGTCATTTGCCTTTGACTTTAATACTATACATGGATCTGTGGGCCTATTCTGCCGGTGCGACTTTTTATAAACAACTTCATAAAAATGTAGGTTATCATTTCTGAATGTATTTTTTACCCAACTGCGCCAGGAGGGTTATGTTTTTCGAGTGTTTGTATGTATATTTCTTTGGCACGATTTTAGCTTGAGTTTTTAGATTCGTGTTAATTGTGAGACACTGGCACCATCACAATTAAAAAAAAAAATGGCCGATCTTTGGCGCTAAATGTCAACTTAGTTCTGAATAAAAAAAAGAATTTTCAGAATCGTTTCATAAATTACTGAGTAACATACAAACATAAAAAATACAGTCGAACCTCTTTTTTTTAAGTCTGTTGAAAATACTATGTCTTAACTCGATTCCCGTTGATCCCATCGGGGACGGAGCGTGGGACCGAGCGGGAATAACCCGATTCTCTTACCTGGTCTCATGTTCAGTTTCTCCCACAGCATGAAATCCATGGGGCTGAAGATGAATCCTGCCACTGATACTATTATGAATAGCACACCCCAAATACACTTTCCTAAATCACCTGAAACAAAAGATAAGGCATTCATTATAATAACAATAATAAACGTTTACACACTCATACCCCTGCACTAGGATTCCCTGTGTCGCAGATGGCATGGACTAACACAAAAACACAAGACAAACACCCAAGACCCGAGAACAAACTTCATGTACACCACACAAAGTATGCCCCGGCCGGGAATCGAACCCGGGACCCCTCGCTTCGAAGGCAGGGCTAATACCAACTAAGCCACGGAGCCGTTAAAATTAATTAATTATTTCTATTTCCACGTCAATCTGAAATTAGACGGCTCTGTGGCTTAGTTGCTAGTAGCCCTGCCTTCCGGAGCACACTTTGTGTGGTAACCATGAAGTTTGTTCTCAGGTTTTGTGTTTCTGTGTTTGTCCATGCCCTCTGCGACACAGAGAATCCTAGTGCAGAGGTATGAGTGTGTAAACGTTTATTATATCGTTTATTATTGTCATCTGAAATAGACGCGATGACAAAAGACTGCAATTGCACTCGTCTAAAACTAAATTACGAGTATTACTTATAAGCATTCTAAATATGGCTCCCAAAATCCTTACATAGTATAAAACAAAGTCGCTCCCATTGTTTGTACGCTTAGATCTTTTAAACTACGCAACGTATTTTAATGCAGTTTTCAGCAACAGATAGAGTCATTCAAGAGGAAGGTTTATATGTAGTACTAGGTACTAACCCCGGCTTCGTACGGATAGTTTTTGATACGACACTGTTGCTCTACTAACTGTGCGAAGCCGAGGTGAATAAAGTTCCTATTTAGTAGCATTTGTTACTGAGATTCATATATCAATTTAATTAAGAATAATTTTAAAATATTATTAATTCACAAATGATATTGACGAATTTTTAAATGATGAATTTAGATTTTTTTTTCGAAAATATTTAATTTTTCTTGACATGTAAATAAATTGTAAATGACTCTGTAACAAATAAAGAAATAAAAAATACAATTGAATTGATAACCGCTTCCAGGATTTGGTTGAAATAAAACGCGTGGATAAATTAAAAACCTTTTTTTGAAGTTGATTCTGGTAACAAGCTCGTTGCATAAACCTAGCCCGAACGAAATCCCCCAACAGAATGTCCTTGCCGGCTAATACTATTCAAATGTATGGCATAACACGTAGCTATACCGTCTATGAATATCTATGGGAACAGGGCAGACGTCACAGCATAAGCTATAAGTAGAACAAAGAGCATTGTCTATGTAGGTCAGCCGTTCTTTTTGGATTTGCTTATTTTTATTAGATAAATAATTTCCTTGTTACTTTGAATAAAAATGGTATTATAACTTTAAGATTTTCCTTTCTAAATATAATATTTAGAATATTACACACATTACATTTGATATCTGTGTGCAACGGGAAAACCAAATAATCAATTTGACAAGTGACATAAGATTGGCAGCTGTCAAAAGAAAATTGAAATTGTGGCGCCTTTTTATGTTCCAGGTTTTCAACAATAATTGTTCATATTTTTTTTCTACACATTTCTAGCATAATGTAGTAGGATGGCATCCCTTTCTAATGGTAGGTTATTTACTTTGACAAGTTGATCTTGTTAAACAGATCTACGTTTTTAACATTCAAAACAAGAAGTAATGGTTATCCAAGTAGTAAAAAATGACAATTTTCGTTGATCAAAATACATCCATTCAAAGATACATTCGTGATAACAAAACAAACATATTTTTATTTAGATTCGTTTTATGAGTTATATCATCCTGGGTATGGGCATAGAATACCCATAAATTTTACAAAAGCAATCACCGATAATTAAAAACGAGATTAAAAATTAAATAATCCAATCCAAAGACGGTGATATATGAGATTTTTTACGCGTGTGAAAATATTGTTATAAATAAAAATCTGAACTTGAATCTGAGTGACGTCAGTTCTAACTGTGTCAGCTGACAGCGGGTCCAGGACTGCGTGCAGATTAGCAATAGATGACCATCGAAGTCCTAATTTAGCTTGAGGAAATCTAAACTGTCCTTATCAATCTGTCATGCACTTAATCAGTTTCATTTTAAACAGAAAGATGACGCGATGTGTTGATGTATGCGTGATCCCTGCTAATGTTTTGTTTGTTCATTCTAACCTGTTTTAAAGATGATTTAAACTCTTTGAAACTTCTAAGTAATTGATTTAAAAATTATAAAAACCAACTTTAATATTTTCAAAATACGCAATTTCGTTTACTTGGACGAAATATTTTTTCAAGTTATTTTTATTTTACAACCAAACCAAATAACCAACCAAAAGTAGCAGAACTTGTGCCAAGTTCGTCCGGAGAGGTACTGCCACCACATCTGGAAATCCGCTGCCAAGCAGCGGTGCACTAGCATCGCTGTATTCCGGAAGGGTGTGGGTGCCGGTGAAATTACAGGCTCATGAGACGTTTCGGGTGACGAGCGCAACGAGTTTTTTGGTCTTTACATTCTTTGATCGGCGAGGACTCGAGTTGTTATAATGTTGTTATGGATGGAGGTAACCACTTAACTTAGGGTGGGCCTTCAGCTCGTCCCGTCACTTTTGCAGTATACATTATTTTTAAATAATTCTTAACCGACGAAGACATTAATTACAACTTATTAAATGATTACACTTGACACACCATACATAACATTATAAAATTGTTCACTAACTACATTAAATTATGCCTACATACTAAGTTTTCCACGCGGTTTCATATCATTTCTCACTTACAAAGATAAACCAACTTGTATGCTTTTATCTCTTACTAGCTGCGCTTTCACCCGCGTAGTTCCCGTTCCCGCGGGAATACGGGGATAAAATATAGCCTATGTTACCCGCTGATAATGTAGCTTCTTATTCTACCAATAATCTACTTCCCATAGTGCAAGCTATGCTTAGTTTAGTGCCAGAAGGCGCTATTTGAAATACCCATGAATATATCATAATTTAATAATTGTTAATAGACTTTTTTTTACTTTTTAGGGTTACGTGCCTAAAGGGTAAAATAGGACCCTATTACTAAAACTTCACTGTCCGTCTGTCACCAGGCTGTATCTCATGAACCGTGATAGTTACAGTAGAAATTTTCAACGATGATGTATTTCTGTTGCCGCTATAACAACAAATACTAAAAAATAGAATAAATTAAATATTTAAGGGGGCTCTCATAGAAAAACATGATTTTTATTATTACACCCTTCGTACGCGAGTACGACTCGCACTTGGCCAGTTTTGAGGCCTACTTTGCTCGCGTTCGAATGTACCCACAGAGTCCCTACACGTGTCCCCCTGGCGTGCGGGGAGCAACCCAATGTAGCAGTAGAACTTGTGCCAAGTTCTCGAAGAACACCCCACACCCAATAACCCGCCGCCAATCTGTGGTGCATTCACATTGCTGTGCTCCGTTGGAAGGGTGAGGGTGCCGGTGAAATTATAAGCACTTTCGTGACGACAATGTGATGCGACTTGAGTCACCTAATGCTTCAGTTAACAGTCGTTTTATTAAACAAAATTAATAATAAGTTTCGGAGCTTGTGTGAAACGGACAAACAGAAATTTTCCTTATATTATAGTGTGGTTTGTAAATAATGTCATGGCCTTTAGATAATGTATTGCGCGCCGAACGTTCACCTGGTTTATGAAATATAAAGATACTTGCTCCGCCCCGCGGTGCTACCCGCGGTTGGACTTCCTCCGGGAACCGTACATTTTTCCGGGATAAAAAGTAGCCTATGTGCCATTCCAGACTATAATCTATCTCTGTGCCAAATTTCATCCAGGTCCGTTCAGCCGTTCTGGCGTGATTGAGTAACAAACATCCATCCATACTTACAAACATTCGCGTTTATAATATTAGTAGGATGTGTTGATTTGGTAGCTTTGCGTTCTACGCAGGTAGATTCTGTACCAGCCTCTAATGTTCCCACTGCAGGGACACCGGCCTACTCTCGATAATCGGGAGTAAATGGGCTTTGATCTACCACGGGAGCCCAATCCAGATTGGTAGATGAATTTATGTTTCTAAGTCATGCCGGTTTCTTCACATTGTTTTCCGTCACCGTTTCGAGAATCAAATCGTCCAAATAGTCAAAACCGTTTCCGAGATACGCGAAATAAATAAATATACAAGAATTACTGGTTGAAAGATGTTTTTAAATGGCCTTCCAGCTCAGTACTGTCTCTGCCTTCTGCGCTGTAAGTCGAAGGTTCATTCCCCACAGGTGTAACAAGGTACCCCGTGAACTTGGCGACATATATTGGTAGATAACTAGATCTCGAACTTGACTTTGCATCAGTGAACTCATCACGAACGAGTGTTTTGTAAATATTGTTCCATCATGGCCATTCATCGTAACTCGTGCGAAGATAATATCGTCACGAAATACCCAGTAATATCTATTCTAATCTTAATATACTCTCGCTGCTTAGTGGTTGTAGCTATGCCTTCTGCGCTGTAGACCGTGGGTTGTATTATAATTACGTATTTACAAACTGACGCGACTGAGAGCGTGGTGGCGCAGGGGCACAGACGCCGACTTTTAATTTGAAGGTCGCTGGTTCAAACCCACACGTGCACCAATGAGTTTCAATTGAAAAATTTATGTGCGTAATACCTTCTCAAAAACGGTGATGAAAAACATCGTGAGGAAACTGGCATGTCTTAGAACCAAAAATTCGACATGTGACATCTACCAATCCGGATTAGGAGGTGGTAGATCAGAGCCCATTCACTCTCAATTATCGAGAGTAGGCCGGTGTCCCTGCAGTGGGAACATTAAACGCTGGTACGGTACGGTACGGTAAGCAACTGAAACTGACTGGTTCGATAAATAAAATGGTTTGAAAAATACGACTTCCCCTCAAATGTTTGTCCTCAGTGGGAACCTACGCCGCAGAAGGCAGACCACTACCAACCAAGATTCTGTATACAACGTTTGCATGTAATGTACCTAAGGAGCTCCTGTGACCCGTTATATACTTACAAACATGTAGTAAACATGTTGTTGTACAACATGTGTGTGTAAAATTTGTCGTGTTAAACGATATTTGAGATCTAAAGGAATAAATGAGTTTGCTTACATATACCTACGATCGATATTATAAGTTCTCTGTACTAGATATTCGTTATTCGCAGATACTTTTCCTATTCCGAGGTCATTCGATGACAACTGAGATGTTTAGTAATATTGGTGATTACATACTACTTATAAAACATGTCTTTGGAAAGAAGAGATCATTGACCCTCCTTTTAAGAGTCATTGACTTTGTTATCAACTAAACAATAAGTTATGGAGATCAACCTGAGTTCTTCTTAAAAGGCTAGATATTCCACCTCGCGAGGGATGCAATTTACTACTTAATGTTGTGAGGTTCTGTATTGCTAAAACTGGCCGAACGCATCACTTGCGCGATGTAGAACTAGTAGTGTAACAGCGCCATCTGTTGTTGAGTGGTTGTACTAATGTGTTCTGTTACTCATTGTGCTTCATGGTACTCTGTATGTGCGATAGATAAAGCCGCCACAAAATTTATTGTCCTTAAAATTAGAGTAAAAACTTTTAAAATGCAGGATTATGGTATAAAATTAATTTTAATGCAAAGTTTTACAGCGCCATCTGTTGAACAGTTCTTGTACTATAGTTGCGTTGAGTAGCTACTCAATGTTCTTCGACGTTCTCTGTATGGGCGGTAAATGGAGCCGCCGCAAAATTTATTGTCGTTTAAATTGTAATGTAAACTTTTAGGATGCAAGTTTTTGGTACTAATTGAACTTAATGCAAAAGGTTACAGCGCCATCTGTTGTTTAGGTCTTGTACTAATTGTGAAAGGTACTTTCTCTACGAAGTTCTCTGTGTATGCGGTAGATGGGGTCACAAAGCAATAAAAAAAAAGTAATTACCACAGCATATTTTTCGGTTCTTCTCCCCATTAGCACAGTTAACGTCACAGTCCACGTTATCAGCGCACTCACTAGCAGTGCGCACACTATCACTGTGCCCGCTAGAGCGCTCACTATCACTGTGGCCGGTAGCGTTCTCGCTGTCACACAAACTGTCACTCTCAGTGACACAACGCGTCGATGTCGAACGGGAGGAGTTTCCGCTCGTCGTTTCCGACGCGTCAGACTCCTGGAGAATGGTCTCCGAAGACATTTTGCGTCTCTGCGAACAATTAAAGTTGATTTTAAATACGCTTTGGTCCAGTTGTTCGCGTCCGTAGGTGAATTGAATACACTCAGTGTTTATTCACGTATCCACCCAGGGGATACGTAAATAAACACTGAATAAACGTGAACAAATCAACCGGAATTGGATAAAAACAACATTAAGCGAGCGAAGCAGCGGATAAACGCTAGTAAAGAATATAACAATTAACACAAAATTAAAACAATCAAAATATATGTGACTAGCAGCCCGTCCCGGCTTCGCACGGGGTAGTGACATAACTACAATAGTTGGACATATGCTACCGCGGAGTTTTTTGTAGACATTATGATGTTCTTCAATATTATTGTACATTATTTTGTTCTATCGCTAATAGTTTCGGCAGCGCATTCGACGAAAGACATTTTAAGACTCATTTTTCTACATCTTCGGTTACATTGTTCAAATTTTACCAAGGATCCCTAATTTTTTCAAATTGAAATGTACCCTATGTCAAATTGGAAGAATGTAGCATTCTATTGGTGAAAGAATTTTTTAAATCGGCCCAGTATTTTTTGAGCCTATTCATTACAAACATACAAAAATAGGTACAAATCTTTCCTCTTTATAATATTAGTGTAGATGAAACTGGCTCGTTCCTCGCCAAAACATTATCTGTGGCCATTCAACGCGGGAATGCAACCAGCGTTCTTGGCACCCTACCCTACGATCAATTTTTTTTGTTGTATAGTAATTTTACATCATATTTGTTCTTTTTATGTAGCTGCTAAGATTATGATGTATTTTTATTTGTATGTGCAAGAGAAAATTAAACAAAAACGTCAACCAAAACACAAACAAATGTTTATTTTGGGTGGGAATCGAAGTCACGACCTCCAGCGCAGAAGGAATAGATACTATTCATTGAGTGGTGATTGATTGTCAGATTGACAAGCCAGCCATTATTATTTTAATCTGTGCATTAACTTTCAAAATATATCAAGTTCAATTGCGCAAATTACGTCTAATTTAAAAATTACGAAATAAAACATGATAGTTCATATCAAGTTTAGGTATAACATTTCGAAACCACAGAAGTTTGCTAACTCAAAAACAATATCCGCTAACATTACATAGTTTAATTAAGAATTTCTCAACAATAAATTGTATATGTAAGCAATAAAGTGTATAATTATTATATAACATTAGTTACTACTATAATTTGGAACCCTAACGAAGCTAAGTACAAACTCATGGCAGAAAAGATTCAAAATAAATTTACTCGCTTTTTGTACCTAAAAGAATATGGAGTTTATCCATACTACCCATGGTAAGTTAAGTACTGTACCCCGCGGTGTTTCCCGTAGTTTTCCGGGATCAAAAGAAGCCTATGTTAGCTACTTTTGATCCCGGAAAACCAATATAAGATTTCATCAAATCCGTTGAGCCATTTGAGCGTGAAGGAGGCCTCCAAGCGCCTTTAAAACTACGACAACAAAGTTGGCCCCTTACACAAAACAAAAAGACCTATTGGTTATTTACATTACAATGTATACTTGAGTCTAAGGTCTGAGGTGAGCAACGACTGGAATATGTCCATTGTATAACGCATTGGAACTACACTGGTGTATTGGGGGATACAGTTGCGTCCGTAGGTGAATACTCTTTAAAACCCTACGCGTACTCCCTGAGTGGTGATAAAGGAACTACTAAAAGTACAACTTGAGCAAATTTCGCCCGGAGAAGTACTGCCTTCGGTAATCTGCCACCAAGCAATGATGCACTCGCATTTCTGTGTTCCGGTTGAAGGTAGGTGCCGGTAAAATCAAGCGCATTAAACGTACCTAATATTCACGTCTTGGGTGAGCGCAACAGGTGCGACTTGGATTTGGAGGTACTTTGGTTGGGGAGGATCTAAGTCGTTATTGCTGTAAATGACAAGGATGCGTTTTTGTTGTACTTTTTGTCTGTATAAGCTTTAGCATTAACTTCAACTTTAATTACTGTTTGACGGACTTGAAACGGAAAACAGATAACAATACAGCTAAATTGATAACCCCTTTATCAACTTGTCTGTATTGTTCTTTGTTCCCTCATATTTTCGTCATTAAACCTATTTGAAAGAATCTTTTTTTTAATTTGAAGGTGCTTTCAGATTGGTCTCATACATAAAATAGGATCAATAGTTTGACTTTGAAATCAACAACTGGAAAAAATATGTCATCCAAAAATATGTTAATGAAATTGTGTATTTAGAAAGGGTTTTGCTGTTTAAGTTTACCTGTTAAATATTTTCTGATATCTGTATTTCTTGTAAAAGAGCAAATTTTTACAAAAAAAATAAAATGTTTTTTTTATAATTAACTATGCTGAAAATTTAAACGTTTTAATTTTAAGTTGTTTTCGAAGACAGCGACATCTCGCTAATTATTATGGTACTTCAAAAATTATAATAATAATTTCAGATAAAACACGACTTCGCAAGAAAAAAAAAAAGCTAAGCTTGGTCGCCTAGGAACACTAATTACTTTAAACGAGCAATTCTTGAATACATATATATTTCGCGTATCTCGGAAACGGCTCTTATCTATTTGGATAACTGTATTTAACTGTATTTCTTGTAAAACTATATATTTAAACAAAAAAAACCTTTTTCATTATAAACTATGCTGAAAATTTAATACAGCGCCATCTAGTCAATTTTTGTGGTACTTGATTGCTAAACTACTGTCACTTAAAAATTTTGTAATTTACAATAAACCAGTATTTTACAAAAGAAACCGAGCGAAGCGCGCTCGCCCAGGTACTTATATTGTAAAGACCTTGTAGTATACGAAGTTGGTTCGGGTCGCTGTATTTAATATTTATTACTTATAGCATGTGTTTTTGTAGTTTATCAATTTGATAAAGTTCACGGCGTTCATGTCATCAGTTAAATGTGATCGTGTGGCATTTGCAAATGATGCTTCCGTGCTATTTCTATAACAGTTTACTAAGATTATAAGTTTCACGGCTGTCTATGGAAGATTATCAATGTTCCATAGAAATTGAATTATAGTCTATGGTTCAATAGTTTGGTGTATAGTATTATAATATCTGTGGTTTTTCAAGTAAACGAAATTGCGTATATATATTTCCTGTGATTTATTTCTACGCCCATTGTTTTTTTATTTATTTCTAGTATAACGTATTAGAGAAATCTTTAAAGTTTTATTTTAGACTTTATAATAGTAAATAAATAAAATAAATAAATTTAATGTGTTCCCTTAATTACTCGAAGTAAGAGATGAAGATAAAATATTAATTTTTAACAGATTTTTAATTGTCTAAAATTGATTTTTAGAATTATGTATAATTTCAGTATATATTGTAATACTAGTATATGCGAAAGTTGGGCTGTATGTATGGTCCTTCGCGCATCAACGTTTAAATGGATTTGGATGAAATTAGTTATGAAGATAGCTCAAACCCTGGATTAAGACAAGCTACTTTTTTCCACATGCCCATGAGACTTGGGTCTTCTATATATCGATAACTGAGAACATAAGTCGTATTGCTGTTGTTATGGGCGGAGGTAACCAACATCAGGTGGGCCTTCAGCCCCTCCCGTCACTTAAGTTACATAAAAAAATTAATATGTAAAAACATTTCTGCTAACCATCTGACCTTCAAACTAATGTTTGTCTTGAATTGTGCTCCATTTTATAAGCCCTACGACCTTCTAGGGTATTATAATCGCACGAAAAATAGATTTGATGAGTATTTGACGGCTCCGTGGCTTAGTTGGTAGTAGCCCTGCCTTCGAAGCGAGGGGTCCCGGGTTCGATTCCCGGCCGGGGCACACTTTGTGTGGTGAGCATGAAGTTTGTTCTCGGGTCTTGGGTGTTTGTCTTGTGTTTCTGTGTTTGTCCATGCCATCTGCGACACAGGGAATCCTAGTGCAGAGGTATGAGTGTGTAAACGTTTTTTTTTTTTTTTAATATAGGCAGTTAGTGTTCTGTAACATCAGTACCGTAGTTAGGACCCACAGAGTCATAATATATTTATTTATTTATTTGCGTTTAACCTAATAGCGTAGAACTTTTTATTACCTAAATACAGATTATACAACATTTTCATGCATAATAACAATTTTAACATCTCATTCAAAATTATCATATTAAATTAGTCAATATAAATATTTTCACACATATGTTTCGTACAAACAAAAAATTTGTGATTTATATTCATTTCAATTTTGAGCATAACCTCCAATTTTGAAATTAATAAAATCGAACTAAAAATATTCATTCATTGAAATAATTCATTAATTAATATTTTTGGAGGATCCAGTAGCGTCCGTGGGTGTGTACCCTTTGATTCCCTACATGTTCCTCCTAGGTGGTGCTAAAGGAGCAACCAAAAGTAGCAGTAGAACTTGTGCCAAGTTCGTCCGGAGAGGTACTGCCTCCACGCCTGGAATCTGCCGCTAAGCAATAGTGCTCGCATTATTGTGTTCCGGTGGAAGGGCGCATGAGACGTATCATACCCGTCTCGGGTGATGGACGCAGCAGGATGAGTGCGACTCAGTGTAAGAACCAAATATTTTATTGAGTCGCATTACTGTTGTCATGGGCAGTGGTCACAACTTACCACCAGGTGGGCCCTCAGATCGTTCCGTCACATTTTCACATAAAAAAAAAAAAAAAAATTTCAGAGTCATTTATTTGAAAATGGCGAATTATAAAATAAAGTAATGCAATCGAAGTCATTGTTTTCACATCCAAAATTCCTCACCGTACCAGCCTCTAATATTCCTACCGCAGGGACAGCGGCCTACTCTCGATAATTGAGAGTGAATGGTCTTTCATCTACCACAGGAGCCCAATCCGGATTGGTAGATGTCACATGTCGTCGAATTTTTGGTTCTATGACATGCCGGTTTCCTCACGATGTTTTCCGTCACCGTTTCGAGAACGTGGTATTGCGCACATAATTTTTTTCAAGTGAAAAATCTCATTGGTGCGCGTGTGGGTTTGAACCAACAGAGTTGTAGATCAGAGCCCATTCACTCTCAATTGTCGAGAGTAGGCCGGTGTCCCTGCAGTGGGAACATTAGAGGCTGGTACGGTACGGGTAACCTTTAGAATTGTTATAAGAACTCGTTAACAGTTTATCGCAGGGGCATAAGTGTGTATCTAACGTTATATAATATGTTTTTTTTTAATATTGCAATATTTAATTTCTGTTACAGATTAATTCTATTATAGGACATAATCACATTTTCGATACCTTAATGATACGTTCGTGTTCTACTTCCTTCTAATATATCTCTAAATGCGTTTATATGTAAAAAAAGATCAATGTGAATTCTTTTGCATTGTATAAATTGTGTAAGAAGTTCTATTTGTAAATATATTCATGTAATTCCCATATTCCTGTCCTACTGATCCTTTTCCTAATCCTAATTTCGATTCCTGTTAATTGACTCACGTTTCAGTATCCTAAATTACTTAAAAAAATAAGAAATACATCATGCAACTTCAGAACATGAAGAATCCATATCCATAAGCCGTGTGAAGCCAAGCAGAGGAAAAAAAGTTCTATTAGATACTGAGAAATTGTCAAAAAAAGGTAATGGTTTCCTTTGCTTTTAAAATCCGAACTGCGTTCTATACTTTTAAAATAAGAACAAGGATATCAGAATACTTTCAATGTGTCGCACAGCTGTTGTGACTGAGATTTTGTTCTAAACGTATGCAAACCTCCTTTCAAATAAAGGAGTTTTGAGGTTACACATATAACCTTATTTATTGACGTTTATTGCTGTCAAATTCAACCCCCTCATTTCAGTTCGAATGAATGAATGATGTTCGATTAATCATATTACTCAAGCCGGTCCTGCAGCTATTTTTACGAAGTCCTTGTTAAAATTATTCACTTTTAACAAATATTAAGTAGGTTTAATGTTTAAATATTTGAAAGGCCTTAACACCATTTGCCACTACTTTCCTTTGACCGATCACCTAAGCTTACATTCATCGTTATCACAATATTAAAGCTATGTCGATTGTAATAGAGTTCATTTTAGATCAAGGACTGTGAAGATTATGTTAAATTATTCGTTCTTAGATCGATATAATGATAATCTCACGTGTTTTAGCAATAGTTTAGAATATTCATGAGATGGTAAAATTTCATTGCGTTTTTCTAAATTTCAATATATAAATATTATCCTTGAAAAGTACTTACTCCGATTCATAATACATGGTCATAAATAATTTATATCGTGTACAAATATTTAAAAAGTTGTAAATTATTTAAATGAATCTGAAACCTGGTTGAATGACATGTCTGTACATAGCCGAAAATGGGGGAATACCATTTAAAAATATTGATCTAACGGGTCTACAAAATTTGTGGTAGGTAAGTACTGAGTAAACAAAATTAAATTAAATATTATTAGTTTATGATAATATTAATAGTGAAACTAGCATTTCAAGATGTGTTGTTAGCAATTGGGAGCTAACATTGCTCGCGTCCGTAGATAAGTACCCTCAGTCTCTACACGTGCCCCCCGGTCCCATAGAAGTTTCATGGAAAAGTTTCACCCCCTAAAGATGAAAAATAGAGGGTGAATTACACTTATATTATAAAAGCGAAAGATTCATGTATGTGTGGGTGTACGCTGACTTTCAATCTGAAGGTTGCTGGTTCAAATTTATGTGCGCAATACCACATTTCAAAACGGTGACGGATAACATCGTGAGGAAACCGGCATGTCTTAGAACCAAAAATTCGACGACATGTGACATCTACCAATCCGGATCGCGCTCCCGTGGTAGATCAGAGCACATTCACTCTCAATTATCGAGAGTAGGCCGGTGTCCCTGCAGTGGGAACATTAGAGGCTGGTACGGCACTTACTTTGTAAAAGGGACCATGCCCGCGAAAACATAATAATTCTTCCATTAATGGTTTCTTGTTTATCCATGGAGGGTCGGATAGCGTTTTAACAAGCGCTAACCTCAGTTTAAAGAACGCATGATCTCGTAGGTACATATTTACAGTGGCGGCCTTAGCGGGTGGCAAGCAGGGCAACCGCCCGGGGCCTCGCTATTGTAGGGCCTCGCACCCTCGCAGAACCCGTTTTTTTGATGTACTGCACCAAAAAAACGGATTAAGATGACGCTGACTGATTACCAGCAGCCCTGTACACTTCGAAATCACCTAAATACCTCATACGCCAAGTGCCTCACGAAGATCTATCGCCCGGAGCCTCGCAATGTTTAAGGCCGCCCTTGCATATTTATTAAAAAAAATGACGTTTCCAAGTACTTTTAAGAACTCAACGGGAAAAGATGGTTGCCCTTGGCTTTGTCTTTGATTTTACCACAATGTAACACAATGATATTGGTGAAATGAATAAATATTGACGAACGCGTAAGATGCAATAACTTGCATTGAATCTTAGACTCGACGCGATAAGATTTATCAGCTAACCTAGAGTTAATCAAACATATTTACGACATATTGTGTATGAGTTTTTCCTCAATGTTTTCTTATATTATGTTCTAAGTTCTAAACCTTAGAGTATGATAGACATAATACGAAAAAATCGCGTAACAAACAGACCGAAAATAAACATATGCATCATCCCAGTCTTGTGATGGACGCAGCAGGATGAATGCGACTCAGTGTAAGATCCAAATCTTATACTGAGTCGCATTACTGTTGTCATGGGCGGGTGTCGCCACTTACCACCAGGTGGGCCCTCAGCTCGTTCCGTCACGAATTCACGTAAAAAAAAAAAAAACTGTATCCTCAGCTTAAGAATTCGTCTCGTTATCTTTATAACTAATTAGTATAGAGACATGTGTTTACTTATTAATCGGTTCAAACCGCCTATTATCATTTGAAAGTAATTTTCAATGTTTCTTGCTACTAAACGATCATAGACAGTACACTCTGCCCCTCGCACATTTTATAAAAACTTTATACGAGCAATTCTTATTTAGATTTTTCGTATCTCGGAAAGGCTCCAACGATTTGGATGAAATTTTATGTTTAGATAGGGTTTTGCTAAATAAGTTTACTAAATTTGCTAAATAGCAGTAAAACTTGTGCCCAGTTCGTCCGGAGTGGTACTGCCACCACATCTGGAATCTACCGCCAAGCAGTCGTGCTCGCATTGCTGTGTTTCAGTAAAAGGGTGTGGGTGCCGCTGAAATCACATGCGCATGAGACATATCATCCCCGTCTCGAGTGATGGACGCAGCAGGATGAATGCGACTCAGTGTAAGATCCAAATCTTATACTGAGTCGCATTACTGTTGTCATGGGCGGGGGTTGCCACTGATTATTTGATTATTTGTCTCACTCTAACATCTAGTGTTATCTCCGTGGCTTAGTTGGTAGTAGCCCTGCCTTCGAAGCGAAGGGTCCCGGGTTCGATTCCCGGCCGGGGCACACTTTGTGTGGTGAGCATGAAGTGTGTTCTCGGGTCTTGGGTGTTTGTATTGTGTTTGTCCATGCCATCTGCGACACAGGGAATCCTAGTGCAGAGGTATGAGTGTGTAAATGTTTATTATGTTTATTAAAAAAAAAGTGTTGCCGCCAAAAGCACTTTTATATTCATATTCATATAGTTTATTTTCCATAGGAACACTTAGGAACTCTCGGTTTCGTCCTATACACAATTAATTAGCGGCTGTACATAAGCCTTGTCAGTTTTATAACTAATAAACAAATTAATTTAATAAATGTTATAGATTTGAAATAGATATAAAGTTACATTCTATCTAGTATAGGTTTCAAGGCGACTACTCACATTTCATCAACATACAATTACTAATTATGAAGTAATAGTTCTAACTCATTATAAGTTACTAGCTTCTACCCTCGGCTGCGCTCGTTAATGCTGATATTTAACCCCAAGCGCAAAGGGGGTTATAAGTTTGACCGCTATGTCTGTCTGTCTGTCACCGTAGCTCTTAAACGGGTGAACCAGTTTGGGTGCGGTTTTGTTTATTTAAAAGCAGGTTTTCTAGCGGTTGTTTCAAGGTCAGCTCATTACCATAACAATGTTTTGCATTTTCATAAAATTAACTTGTTGTTTAATACCAAGTTTACCCCTCCCCTCACCCACCCCTTATAAGTTTTTAGCGAGAAAAAGTAGCCTATATCCGACTCTAGGGTCCTATCTATCTCTATGTCAAAATTCATCATAAAGTGTGTTTATTTGTTTGTTTGTTACGCTTTTACCACTAAACTGATTTCAAAAATTCTTTCACTGATGGAAAGCTACATTATCAGCGAGTAACATAGGCTATATTTTGTCCCCGTACCGAGCTACGCGGGTGAAACCGCGGGGCGGCAGCAGTATAATAATAGGTATATACAGACAAGAATATGCGTTCTTATTTCTAAGTTAATACTTATATATATAAATAGGTACTTAGAATTGTAATTTCAAAATAACAGCTCTTTTGTAAATGCATTTTTTTTTACACTCACCCCTCTTTCCTAGGATTCCCTGTGCCGCAGATGGCATAGACAAATACAGAAACATAGACCCGAGAACAAACTTCGTGCTCACCACACAAAGTGTGCCCCAGCCGTGAATCGAACCCGCGATCTCTTTGAAGGCAGGGCTACTACCAACTAAGCCACGGATTTGAAACTTTATACGTTAATTATAACAAAATATTTTATTTATATTTTCATCAGACTTTTTATTTCGGCTAATCCGAAACGGATGGACCAATTTTGACGCAAAATGGCGTGTCTGCGCAAAAAAAACCTTTAAAATTCCACGCGAAGTCGTGGGGAACAGCTATATATATACTACAGATAATAAGATATTGGATTGAGACCTAGACTATGGCTAACTTGGGGCTAGTTCACAGCAGGTCAAGGTTTCCTCTCGCTGTGAGCGTGTAGCGTGAGTACTAGATACGCTTTATCGATTAAAACATTAATAAATAAATAATAAATAATCGTTTACACACTCATACCTCTGCACTAGGATTCCCTGTGTCGCAGATGGCATGGACAAACACAGAAACACAAGACAAACACCCAAGACCCGAGAACAAACTTCATGCTCAACACACAAAGTGTGCCCCGGCCGGGATCGAACCCCTCGCTTCGAAGGCAGGGCTACTATCAACTAAGCCACGGAGGAGTCAAACATTCAAACAAACAAGTAAATGATAGTAAATAAAATTAAAAATTTTATTTACTATCATTTACTTGTTTTAAATAAAATTAAAGTGTCTGTTTGCAATGTTTTTTATTATGTGAATAAGTGACGGAGCTGAGGGCCTACCTGGTGGTGAGTGTCGACCCCCGCCCATGACAACAGTATTGCGACTTTGCGACTCAGTATAAGATTTTGATCTTACACTGAGTCGCAATACTGAGTCGCATTCATCCTGCTGCGTAAATCACCCGAGACGGAGATGATACGCCTGATGCGCATGTGATTTCACCGGAACACAGTAATGCGAGTACTACTGCTTGGCAGCAGATTCCAGGTGTGGTGACAGTGCCTCTTTGGAAGAACTTGGTACAAGTTCTACTGCTACTTTTGGTTGCTCCTTTAGCACCACCTAGGGGCTACGTTTTTAGAAGAAAAAATGACTTTTCCAAATGACTTTTTAAAATTCACCTGAAATGAATATTTTTGTCCTTGACTTGAGTAATTAAAGCTACTTTAATATTAAAAAAAGGATCCACGCAAAAAAAAGTTAAATTCCACGCGGACGAAGTCAACAGCTAGTATTTATAATCGTATACATTTCACACAGCGCCATCTAGCCCCAAACTAAGCATAGCTTGTACTATGGGAACCAAATTACTGATCTTCATCTGCTTAAATGTTAGTAAGTGGCTACCGCCCCGCGTAGTTCCCGTTCCCGTGGGAACACGGGGATAACATATAGCTTATATTACTCAACGATAATGTAGCTTTTCATTGGTGAAAGAATTTTTAAAATCGGTGCAGTGGTTTAGGCGTAACACGCAAACAAAGAAATAAACTCATTTTCGCATTTATAATATTCAGTTAAAGTTATATTTAACTACAAAATACCTATTGATGACCCGAAACCAATTTTTTTACGACTTGTAGTTCCATATTAGTATATCTTTTAATATATCCGCGTTCTACTAAAATAATAATGACGATTTTTATTGAGAATCTTGCTAAAGCGGTTTTCGACAAATTAGTAATTTATGAATCATTTATATACCAACGTACTATGAACCTTAATCAGATGCATATTCGGTCAAGAGCGAGTCGACTCTCCTACGGAAGGTTTCGTATGGCTTACTTGTTAGTAGCCCTGCCTTCGGAGCGAGGGGTCCCGGGTTCGATTCACGGCTGGGGCACACTTTGTGTGGTGAGAACGAATTTTGTTCTCGGGTCTTGGGTTTCTGTGTTTGCCCATGCCATATGCGACACAGGGGATCTTAGTGCAGAGGTATGTGTAAACGAAACGTTTAATTATATATCTGATAAAATACATAAAGAACTTTTTTTTGTAAATCCATACCTATTAACACCCAGACACAGAACAAAAATTTGTGTTTGTCACACAAATTGTCCTCGGTAGGAAACGAACCCCCGACCTACCAAAACCGAGATATGAGGATGACGCATGAAACTACGTCGAAATATCGGAAGTCAATACAACTCACAAAATTAAATATATTTAAATCCAAATAGAAGGGTGTACATGTCTCATCTTAATAATAAGACACGTGATCTTGTGGTACATTCATTCTATGTAATAGATGTGACGGGATGTTAAGTGGCTACCTCCACCCATAACAGGAGCAAACTTAGGTCGTCCCCGACCGTAGTATGAGAAGACCTAAGTCGCATCGCGTTGCGCCTGTCACCCGACGTATGTAATTTGGTGGAGGCAGTACTTCTCCGGGTGAACTTTGCACAAGTTCTACTGCTAATGCGCATTTCAACTTATAGTCTGGAATGGCACATAGGCTACTTTTTATCCCGGAATACTGTACGGTTCCCGTAGGAAGTCCAACCGCGGGTAACGCCGCGGGCGCAGCTAGTTTTATAAATGTTTATATTTTGATGAGAAGCACGTGTATATATTTAAATAACTATTGTAGTTTTAATTAAAATATTTGCGTCATATATCTCGTTTGGTTGCTATTTGTTAGGGTTCCTTAAAAATTATTGTACATGTAAACCGTATTTTTTCAACGGAAAACAGTTTTTAAGGTTTCGTACCCAAGGGGAAGCGGGAACCTATTACTAAGACTCCGCTGTCCGTCTGTCTGTTTGTCTGTCTGTCACGAGGCTGTATCTCATGAACCGTGATAGAGAGTTGAAATTTTCACAGATGTATTACTGTTGCCGCTATAACAAATAATTCTAAAAAACAGAAAAAAAAAAACAAATATTTTCTTATGATTTTTAGTTTTAGGTTACTTGAATAAAGTTATTAAAATTTATATATATAGATACCCAGATCTATATAAATTTTAAAACTATCATGGTTATGAGCATTATTATTCGTGTTACCGAGATATTTACCATGATTTGTGAGTTTTGTTGACTCCCGATATTTACATGCGTCATGGTCCCCGCAGTTTGCCCGGGACCATGACGCATGTAACTGCGTCGAAATATCGGGAGTCAACAAAACTAACAAATCATGGTAAATATCTCGGTAACACGAATAATAATACCCAGATCTATATTCATCACATACGTCATATTTTTTTATAAATATTTATAAATCTAAACATATATTTGTTAAATTAACATAGATATAAACAGGCAGGTGTGATTTTGTTGCATTACAATAACATCCAAATAACAATAATTTCTGATGTATATGGGCTACGTCATGGTAGTTAAAAATGTACATAAAATATCTAACACATTCGCTAAGGCCACTCAAGCCATCCAATCATAGATAACTTATAGTTAACTTTAACGGACGTGTGGGTTGCAGGGGCTAAGGCTTTTGGTTGAAATTCACTTTAGCAGTACCTTCAAAACAACCTTAAAACTTACTATCCACCGTTGCACCATGACTTAAAACGGTACTTTAAAGTATTGGCAGAAAATATTTCTTTCTTTCTTTATGGGGGTAGAGGTAAAGAGGTCTATCTGATCCGTACCAGCCTCTAATGTTCCCACTGCAGGGACTCCGGCCTACTCTCGATAATTGAAAGTGAATGGGCTTCGATCTACCACAGGAGCCCAATCAAAAATATTTATTCACGCTAAAAGATTAATAAGTATTGGAAGTTCACAAAAACTCTACAATCCATCTACTACATTCATACCATACCCTGTATCTACGCTAGTATCATTCTGGATGGTTTGAACTGGGATTTACAGCCCGTATGAGGAAACCGGCATGTCTTATAACCAAAAATTCGACGACATGTGACATCTACCAATCCGGATCGGGCTCCCGTGGTAGATCAGAGCCCATTCGCTCTTTTATCGAGAGTAGGCCGGTGTCTGCAGTGGGAACATTAGAGGCTGGTACGGTAAATACGGGAGTATTGAGGTAAGACAAAAACTACCCACTACATAACTTCCTCTGAAGCCTCCTGAAAAGATGACAACGATGACACATTGTCATTATGACAGTGATATTAATAATAGATATCAATAATATTATATTTATATAATCTACTATATAAAAATAAGTCGGGTTTTCCTTCCTGACGCTATAACTCCATAACGCACGAACCGATTACCACGGTTTTGCATTCGTTGGAAAGGTCTCGGGCTCCGTGTGGTTTATAGCAAAGAAAATTCAGGAAAAATTTCAACAGATAAGCGTGAAAATCTTTTTTCATAAATGTTACATAAAACGAAGCCATCTGGTGGCGAAACGGAGTTCGCCGGGTTTGCTAGTTCCCAATATAATTTCTATGCTAACCTGTTCATTTGGTTGTCTGGAAGAAATCGCTTACTAGCGATAAGACCGCCCTTTGTACTGTTTTTTTTTATGTTAAATGTTTTTGTTAACCTTATCATCTGGTGTACAATAAAGTATTATCTATCTATCTATATTTTATTATTCGTTACTTCATAGATAGATTACAAAAAGGATCTCATAGATTTTGGATATTGTATAGTGTTTTAATTGGAAATGTTGTTTGTACTTCAAAATAACTGGAAAAAATATAATATGTCAACGAAATTGAGTATTTTACTACTATGAAAGTATTTTTCGCCCTTACACAACCCATCACTTTAAAAAAGAATCTTATAAATCGGTATACAACGGACGAAGAAAAAGAAACGAGATAGGAAACGAACAAATAAACTCAGTTTCGGCTCGGTTTGTTACGCTTTAACGAATAAACCACAAAAAAACTTATTTAAAAAAATTACCTATGAAAAGCTTCATTATCAGCGAGTAACATAGCCTATATTTTATTCTCACGGGAACTGGAACTACGCCGGTGACCCGGGGCGCAGCTAGGTAATAAATATAAATGATTTTAAAAAAATTACATACAAATTGAAAGTCAGTTGAAAAACAAACCGAATGAGATCAGTGAATTCTTGAATCTCAATGAATATGACATTACTGTATCTATACACATATACAAATAAATCAAACTGAAGTGTCTGTTTGTAAGGTCAAAATAACAGTTTTTTACCAAATGCATTATGAAAGTATATTTGACGGTTCAGTGGCTTAGTTGTAGTAGCCTTCGAAGCGATTCCCGGGTTCGATTCCCGGCCGGGGCACACTTTGTGTGGTGGGCATGAAGTTTGTTATCAGGTCTTGTGTGTTTGTCTTATTTCTGTGTTTGTCCATGCCATCTGTGACAGGGAATCCTACTGCAGAGGTATGAGTGTGTTTATTTATATACGGTACTTATAACAAAGAACAATTTTTAAGATTTTGCCTGTCTGTCTGTCTGTTTGTTCAGACTAATCTCCTAAACAGCTGGACCAATTTTCAATGGCTGATAGCTGATGCTATAAACAACTATAAACAACTATAAACTTTAAAAAAATATTGTAGTTTCCACGCAAAACTATTTCATTTTTCTATGAACGAAATGTACCCATTTTCACAAAAAATGGATCTGAATCCGTATAAGAAAAAAAACGTTAAATACGCGAACGAAGCCGCGGGGAACAGCTATTCTGACATAAGCATGATGGAAGCGGGACCTGATAATGTCAGCGGAGGCAGACGGGAGACTTTTAATGATATAAACCTTGAACCACATTGTCAAATGCAATATGAATTGGTTTAGATTGGAAACAGATCGCATGACCCGAATAGCAATTCGTATATTATTAGGAACAATAGTCTATTTAGTGCACCCAGACCAATTGCGCCATTTACTTTCATTGCTGACTGGCTGAGGCTTGGTTGGTAGATTTGCCTTCTGCGCCGAAAGTCGTGTATATCACCCAGGTCAAGCATTTGTATGGCGGACAAAGAGGTATGTTTTGCGTCTGGGGGTTATAAAGAAAGTAATCCTTCCGTTATGGGTTTCTTGCTTATTCTTCCCCTTGGAGGGTCGGATAGGGTTTTAACAAGCGCTATACTTAGTTTCAAAACCGCATGATCTTGTAGGTACATATAAAAAGAAGAAATTGATGTTTCCAAGTAATTTTTAAGAATTCAATGGAATTATAGTTTATTTTTATTTTGACTATGTATTAGTAGCTCGCTATCCTATGGGAACTGGACATTTTTCGCACAAAAAGTAGTCTATGTGTTATCCAGGATATAAGCTATGCTGGTACCAAATTTCATCCAAATCCATTCAACCGTTTAAGCGTGAAGAAATAACAAACATACACCTGCACACAAACTTTTGCCTTTATAATAATACTAGCGACCCGCCCCGGCTTCGCACGGTTAATAAAGCATCAGTGTCGAATCAGAAACTACCCGTGCGAAGCCGGGGTGACTTGCTAGTGTATTATACATATAAACCTTCCTCTTGAATCACTCTATCTATAAAAAAAACCGCATCAAAATCCGTTGCGTAGTTTTAAAGATTTAAGCATACATAGGGATATAGGGACAGAGAAAGCGACTTTGTTTTATACTATGTAGTGATATAAGTATAGTAATGTGTTTATAAAAAAAATACTATATAAGTATTGATTGAGTAATAATACAAACTATGCTTAGTTTAAAATATCCTTGAATATGTCCTTTTTGCAATCCTATCCAATATTATAACTGTGTACTAGTTAGTTTGTTACGCTTTCTTTAATAAACCACTGAACCGATTTTAAAAATTCTTCCACCAATCGAAAGCTACATTATCAGCGGGTAACATAGGGTATATTTTATCCCCGTATTCCCACGGGAACGGGAACTACACGGGTCACACCGCCGAGCGCAGCTTGTACATATATTTTATTTTTTCTCGCATGTATTAACCTATTTTTTCTTATATTCTCAACTTTTGATTGTTGTTTTGTTTTGTTTTTTTTTTCGCATGTATTAACCTATTTTTTTTCTTATATTTTGAACACGCTGTGACGCCCTATAATTGCGGGACCACTATTATTTAAGACCTTTTATTATTTTAAGTTGCATGTTCAGTGTATCTTGTGTTGGGAGTCCTAAATAAATAAATAAATATTATATATAAATACAGAACAAATTTCAATGTTTGGCACACAAATGGTTGTCCTTGATGGGAATCGAATTAACGATGCACGCGCAAAAGACAGATCGGAGCTGTAAAATAGTCGCAATTAGCAATGCACTTCTAATTACAATGAAGTTCTATAACAGATTATGTCACTAATTGGATGCCAACGAAGTCTTGTTATTAATAAAAAATACAATAGCAGGTGGATAGAATTCAAAATATTTTTGCAGTGCGAGATAATGCTAGCTTTACTATGAATATATTGTAATATAAACGTTTACACACTCATACCTCTGCACTATTCCCTGTGCAGATGGCATGGACAAACAGAAACACAAGACATTTGTTTATTTATCTTTATCTGAAACATAACAAGAACTTTCTCGATCAATCTATACTAATATTATAAAGCTGCAGTGTTTGTTTGTTTGAACGCGCTAATCTCTGGAACTACTGGTCCGATTTGAATGATTCTTTCAGTGTTGGGTAGTCCATTTATCGAGGAAGGCTATAGGCTATGTTATTTTTTCAAAATTAGGGATCCGTAATAAAATTGCTATTTTGTAACACAAGGTAAAATCGAAAACCTATTTTTGCGTGCGCTGTTTCCACGTTAACGAGAAAAATGTGGGTGAAACCGCGGAACACAGCTAGTTTCAAAATAAAATGTCAGTGTTTAACTTAAAAAGATTGTACGTTATTTTTACTAGCGCATACCCGGAGTGTACTACGCTAAAAGAAATACATTTTGTGCCTAATGCACTGTTTTAGTGGTATCATCTTCGCATTATTGACTTTCTAATGAAACCGGTTTGGGGCGCATCGGTTGGATGGTTTCAAAGTCTAACGGACATAGGTAGAAACAATTTTTGTTTTTTATATTATTACTAGCTGACCGGGCCACGCGTTGCTGTGGCTAACGTTTTTGTCATACGATATTATAATTAGCAATAAATTAAAATTGCGACTATAATTTGAGATTTAAACTATCCTATCTCTCAAGTTGGATCGAACTGCACATGGTGTGCGAATTTTATTATAATCGGTTAAGTGGTTTAGGAGTCCATTGAGGACAAACATTGTGAAACGAGATTTATATACAATATATTAAGATACTGATAAGAAACTGACAGAAATGTTTTTTGCTTTACTTAAAAAATACTTGTCTTTTTCGGGATAAAAAGTAGCCTCTATGATAGTTTAGGGTAAGATATGCCTTCATCACAAATTCATCCACATTCGTTAAGCGTGATGGAGTAACAGACGAACTTTTGCATTTATACATTAGTATGATGATATGCGTAGGCGCACACCAAAGACGTATTGCAAATTTAACTCAAGCGGTCCAAATTTGTGTTTTATTCTTGTTATATGTATATCGGTGAAATCATAACCGCATGAGACGTAATATCCATGCTTTTTAGGTGAATGGCGCAACGGGCGCGACTTGGGTCTTCTCATACTAAGGTCGAGACCTAAGTCATTTCTCTTGTTATGGGCGGAGGTAACCACTTAACATCAGGTGTGAATTCAGATAGTCTCGTCATTTTCGTTTCTTAATAATGAAACGGATATCGTTGAGATAGTTAAGTGTAATACTTTCTGAAGGTTACATAAAGATTTGTGGCTTAAGAAACCAAATTATATGCATATATGTAATTTATACATGATGTGTCAACGTTTACGTACATTTTTTTTATATAACTATTCAAATTAATCCCCAATTGGCAAAGAATTAAGTGAAAATACACACAAACAAGGAATAAATGAGTTTGAGCTCTTCCTTGGAAGCGAGGGGTCCGGGGTTCGTTTCCCGGTCGAGACACACTTTCTGTAATAAGCATGAATTTTTTCTCGGGTCTTGGGTGTTTTTCTTGTGTTTCTGTGTTTGTCCATGCCAACTACGACACAGGGAATCCTAGTGCAGGTGTATGAGTGTGTAAAAAAAAACGTTACATACCTAAACGTTTATTTATTTATAATTCATTATTATTTGTGAAACATTATGCTAGTAGAATTTGTATTTCGTTGTGTGTATTGTGATATAATATTTACACAATATTTTGACATAAAATTTAAAAGTTGCATTCTACAGAATCTAATTAAAAACAAGTTCATTTTGCAAAATGTGAAAAACCCCGATTTGTCGAATGGTAAACAGAAATAGATCTTCATAAATTATAGGTAAGAATCGTCTCCATGACGTCAGCTTTCAAACAGAAAAGACCGCCAAAATCGGTTCATCCGACGATGCCACAGATAGAATACACACATATAATATAACCACTACAAACTTACGAACCCTAACTATCGTTATGGAATAACTGAAAAAAAAAAAAAAAAATGTTTATGGTCACATAGCGCCATCTAGCCCAATAATTATGGAAACTAGATTACTGATACAATACTTAAAGTACTATTTCTGTAAAGACAACAAAATAAAGCATTACAAACACGATTATGTGTCTGGAAAACAGAGAAAAATGTGCTGGAAGGAAATGGAACCAACAGAGAAGGCAGAGCTACTACCAACTCAGCTGATGATGAGACGTAAATTCTATTTTTCAGTCAAAAAAGGGAATCTACATTGTTGTTATTCTTATAAGAAACGTTCTATGTTGGCTGTAAATAAATTTATTTATGGCACTGCCGTGGCATCATCAGGAACAGAGAAGAGCCCTAGTTTTTTTTTAATTGGATATTGCAATTTTGGCCTTGTAAACTTTACGCGGGCTTTAGAGAGAGGAGCTATCAACTAAAAAAAAAACGAATAATATAACTAGTCCCAGATTGTCAATTCTATTTTATGTGTAAACAATAAAGAAAGTGTAAAATAGATTTGATTTAAATGCATTTTGAAATGATTAGTAGAGTCTAATGTCATATTATTATATCTCTTTAAATATAAAAAATGCCGTTACTTGGTAAGCGCATCACTTCAAAACAGCAAAACAGAACTATAATAGAAAAAAAAAGGTGAATTTGATTGAAAAATTTTAAAAACTTCGGGTTAACTGAAAATGCCTTTCGCTATGGGATTTCTTTACTAGGTACATGCGCAAATATCGCTAGAATGCTCACTGTCAAATTATGAATCAAGTATGTCTGTCTCTTATTGCAACTTGAATCATCTAAATACGTCGCAGATTCCAATCAAAGATTAACCAAATTATACCTAGGATATTTTTTTCATAAAAATACAGATTCATCTAGTATTTTTTATGTAGTACTTTTTTATTTTCGACATTGGTAGTTTATTCCTGCGGTTTTTTTATTTTTGGTCACGATTCCAAATCAAGTGTTTTCGTGATTTCAATTTAAATTTATCACAGCCATAAAAATATTAATAACTACCTATCCACACCATGCATATAATTGTTAAGTAAGTATAGGTAACAAAATCACGCATTTGTGCACAAAAAGTTATGGAAAATATTCAAATTACTGACCTTTTAAATTACGGAACGCCCACAAAATAATTTCCAAAATTAAAAAAAATAATACACTGGTAGAATAAACTATAATTCCACTGTATAAAAAAAAACTCGATTTATTTTTTAAATTTCTTATTCGGACCGCGCGCCTTCGCCTGCGCTCGGATTCGACCGACGCGGCTAACGTTTGATTGCGAAATAGCGACCTTACGTTCAGAGCCATTCATCTATCTATCATCCCATGGCCTCTAATAATTTTAATCGCGTTACTTTGTTTGATGTAGAATTTGTAAATGTGACACTACTGTTTCTATAAATTATTAAATACTTTTATTAAAAAGAGTCAAAGGTAAAAAATTAAACATAACAAAACATTGTTGAAATAATGAATAGAAAAAACAGTCGCCAGAAAAAAAAATAGCCAAATATTCCTACATTTTTTTCAAACTATTTTTTACTATTAAAATTGAAGTCAATAAATATATATTTTTATTACTTTCATAACATTAGATTAAAATATATTAATTATAATACCTTGTCATTAATTTGTTATGCTTAGTACCTACTAATTGGCAATTACACGGTAATTTGGTAAAAGCTTTATCCTGTCTTTTGGATCGTTGTGGATTGATTTGTTTTATAGGAGGAAGATGCTAGCGGAGATATTCATGGGAAAATATAGAGGAAGCGTATTCTCTCGGCTCCATTTGACCTGTATTGAATAATTCTGTTATATTGTTATGATATAATATGTTTTCTTTTTAATTCCAGATTGTATTATTTTTTAACCTTTTTTAATAAGCCTTGTAATTATTAAATTCCAAAAGTAATGTAAAATAACTTGCAACATCCATTGATAATGGCCAAATAAATTAAATCTAAATGAAGAAATTTATAAAACACTTGGTTATACGTTGGGTGTGGCGTGGTGGCCCAGGGGCATAGACGCCGACTTTCAATCTGAAGGTTGCTGGTTCAAACCCACACGTGCACCATTGAGTTTTTCACTTGAAAAATTTATGTGCGCAAAACCACGTTCTCGAAACGGTGACTGATAACATCGTGAGGAAACCGGCATGTCTTAGAACCAAAAATTCGACATGTGGCATCTACCAATCCGGATTGGGCTCCCGTGGTAGATCAAAGCCCATTCACTCTTAATTATTGAGAATAGGCCGGTGTCCCTGCAGTGGGAACATTAGAGGCTGGTACGGTCTGATAACAAAATGGCGAGTTAATGTCGTACTTTTTCAAGATTGTGTAACACATTAAGAAGCAATACCAAATGGTTAACTTTAATTTAATAAGTCTTATTTATATTTTTTCTTCCTTTATTCCACTATAAAATTACATTACACTTTATTAATCTTCTGCAATGCGACGAGCACATGTAAAAAGATTTACGCCAGTTTCTATATTCAAGTAACAAATTGACTTTACGTAGATTACGGTATTTTGCCTTGGGAATACAGTCAACTCAGTAATATCTTTGTTTTGCAGAAAAGGGCAAACTGTGCCTATCTATAAAAATAAATCAAAATGATGTATCTATAATGTCAACATAACGACTTTTTAAATGTATATTAAATTACACGCGGCTCAAATTGCGGGGAATAGCTATATTTAAATAATGAGTAATGAACCGATGGAAGGGTGTGGCTGCCGGTGAAATCACATGCGCATGAGACGTATCATCCCTGTCTCGGGTAATGGACGCAGCAGGATGAATGCGACTCAGTAAAGATTTGGATCTCATACTGAGTCGCATTACTGTTGTCATGGGCGAGGGTCACCACTTACCATCAGGTGGGCCCGCAGCTCGTTCCATCATTAAAAAAAAAATGTATCAAACCCGGGCCCCTCGATCCGAATGCTTACAACTAAGCCACGTCAAACCGAACAGGTGTAAATGTCCAAGTTGATTTATGTACATAGATGACACGTTAGTTTAGATTCAGAGAGTACAGCGCACGACGCTGTCAGAATATTATCCTCATGATGGTTTTCGCGCTAAATTTATGGGACCTAGCCAAGGTTTCATTACCTAACAACTAACATGGCGACCCTTCTAGGATTCTGTGACTAGCTACATCCATTTCTGTAATGGATGTAGCTATTTAAATCTTTCCAAATAAATATAATTGAACTGTTTGTTTGGTTATGTTAAAATAACAGCTTATTATTGTACTAAAGGCATTTGAAAGTGTATTACGATATTTTTAACTAAAATACATTTTGTAATTTTTTTGTCTCTCTGTTTGTTTGTTCCGAAGCCCTCCACCTCCAGAAGAGGTAAGGAGATGGCGCGAAAACGCCAGAGATGCGACCATGACCAGCTCGGCAAACTAAGCGAACCCAGTGCTGGTCACCGCAAAATCGCGGCAATACGACCAGTACTGGACAAATGGGTAGGAAGACCCTGGGGTTCGCTGTCTTATCGCCTGGTACAGATTCTCTCTGGCCACGGCTGCTTTGGGAGATATCTGTATAAGGTGGTGGAGAGTGCGAACTCCAATGTGCCATCATTGTGACGCAGCCGAAGATACGGTACAACACACCCTTGAGGTGTGTAGGGAGTGGACGGCCCAGCGGTCTCAGCTGGTAGCTGTCATCAGTAGTGAGTTGTCGCTGCCGACAGTTGTTAACGCAATGGTCAGCAGTGAACCAGCGTGGGACGCTGTAAGGGCCTTCTGTGAGACCGTACTGGCAATAAAAGATGCGGAAGAGCGGCAGCGAGAGGAGGACCCCCTGGCGGATCCCCTCCGTCGCCGCAGGACACAACGCAGGCGTCGTGCTTTTGCACGGACGCTTGCCCCTTAAAGGGTCTGGGCGGCAAGTTTGGAGAATTGCCGCTTGCGACGACCAAAGGAGAACGAGAGGTGGTACAACCTCGTACCAGTGTACCGCCTTCAAAAACGAGGGATGTGACAAAGCCGCTAACTGATGGGTCCAGATATGGACGTGCGCCTTGCAGAGGAAGTGGATAAGGGCAACTGTTACCCTTCCTCTGCCCACGCGCGAAGACGGAGCTCCAAAGGGTTTTAGTGGGTATTCCTCCAGTACTGCATTTTAATATGTTTGTGTAAGCATCGTGCTGGAGGCGAGTCCCACATAACCTCACGTCTCCCCAGACGTGGCGTATACGTAAATGTATTGCAAAAAAAAAAGTGTTGGAACAGACGTAAACTTAACAAATAAGATAATTTGACATATCTGTGTGCATGTAATGTGCAGGGAGTTCCTGTGACACGTTATATGCTCACGAATATGTGTACATGCGTGTATAAAATTTGACGTGTCCAAAAAAAAAAAAAAAAAAACTCATTTATTCCTTTAGATCTCAAGTATCTTGAGATCTAAAGGAATAAATGAGTTTGACTTTGACTTTGAATATTTAAAGTTGTAATAAAGGTTCATCTATCTTCGAGGAAACCCGATAACTTCAGGCGATGCACATTCCCTATCTAAGCGAATGTTAATTAAACAAGACAATTAAGATTAATCGTTGTCTCTCGTCAGGCCATTTGGCTTCTCACCCCGACTTTTATGTTTCTTGTAGTTTTAACATTTATGAATTTTATGTTTGTTTTTTATATACCACACCTGGTAATTTACCGTCAAGCAGTGCATGTGCACGCATTGCTGTGTTCTGAAAGGGTGTGGGTGCCGGTGAAATGAGATGTGCATGAGGCGACACCCGTCTCGGATGACGGGCATAACGGAGTGCGACTTGGGTCTTCTCATACTTCAGTTGGGGGGGGCTAAGTCGTATTGATGTTGTTAATGGAAATGTGAAATAAATATATATTCATGTACTTTCACACAGCGCCATCTAGCCCAAAAGTAAGCATAGCTTGTACTATGGGAACTAGACAACTGATCAAATACATATATAGCGCTTTTTTTTTGTAAATACATATTTTTAATACTTACATATTGCTACCAAGACACAGAACAAACATTTATGTTTGTCACACAAAAACTTGTGATTGGGAATCGACCCACGACCTACAGAGCAGAAGGCAGAGCTACTACCAACTGAGCTGTGAGGTCCTCGATAGATTTCCTGCATCCCCGTATATTCTTAATCCGGCCGACATAAAATAGCTCTTGTGATTTGGATGTCCAAATAACCCTTTTCCGATCAATCATTCCACATGTTACTGGTATACAATTTGATAGTGAGGTAAACTAATAGTTGATCGATCATTCTTTGCATCATTGATAATGACAGGCAGCCGTATAGGTACGGTCAGCAGCAAAACAGGTGAAATTACAGGCCATGAGTCGCTACATCTGTCAAAGTCAAAGTCAAAATACTTTATTTCCGTTGTAATCGTAAAATTACTTGGAAATTGACACATTTTTTCTGAAATATGTGTTTTTTTTAAATATAATTTTGCGCAATGCCGTGTGTAGCATTCTGCCGACCGTATTGCTGTTGTTTATGGGCAGTGAAACCACTTAATAGCGCCATACCAGCGCTTCAAGGCCGATTATATGCTAACTTTTTAACCTTTTCTTAACCTTCTATCTCGCTCACTCCGGTATCCATTGGATGCTATCTCTGATTGTGATGCCATAATGACGAAATCGGCAGCACGAAATCAAACTCAAACTCAAACTCATTTATTCCTTTAGATCTCAAGTATCGTTTGTACACATCAAATTTTACACACACAAGTAAACATATTCGTGAGCATATAACGTGTCACACGTGCATGAGATGGGCAGACGCCCCACCTTATTTAAAGTGGTTACCACCGCACATAAACAATTCATATAATCTGAACGCGGTCGCTGTATGATTGCGTTGCTGACCGTACTCTTTCGTTCTGGATTCCATCAAGATTGCAAGCATTTTAGATTAACCTGATTCGTTTCAACACCCAACACTTGTTGGACCCAGTTTCAACGATAGGGATAACGCAATATAAGGCTTACGAGAACACGTAGGGAACTAAATGGTAATTGGTAAGCGGGTAATGGGTTATTGGTTGGTACTTTGGGGGTGTCTTGCGTCTTGGAAACCGCTCTAACGATTTGGATGAAATTTAGTATTTAGATAGAGTTTTCCTGTTTAAGAATATATGTATAATTGTAAAGTCACAAATCATGGTAAATAAATAAATTTTGATGGGCATTTCACTCACCACCATCTAGTCCCAAGCACAGCTTGCACTATGGGAACTATAATAGATAACTGAAAGAGTACATACAGTACGTTTTTTTTTGTAAATACATACTTATAATAATGTTTGGTCATCACACAAATGCTTGTCCTGGATGGGAATCAAACACACGACCTACCGCAGAAGGTTACGCGAATCGCACATGTAGATCGAGACCATCCATCATGAAGGCTGACCAAAGAGACAGCAGTCTTCCATCAATTTTGACGGCTCCGTGGCTTAGTTGGTAGTAGCCCTGCCTTCGAAGCGAGGGGTCCCGGGTTCGATTCCCGGCCGGGGCACACTTTGTGTGGTGAACATGAAGTTTGTTCTCGGGTCTTGGGTGTTTGTCTTGTGTTTCTGTGTTCGTCCATGCCATCTGCGACACAGAGAATCCTAGTGCAGAGGTATGAGTGTGATAACGTTTTTTTTTTTTTAATATACCTACTCTACGCCAGTGTTTTTCACACTCTATGAATACGCGGCCCCTTTACATGTAAAATTCGACCATAGACAAATAAAGTTAGTAACTGAAGTATGTTAAGATATGTTAAGCTGGCTGAAATTATGTTTTTATTGTAGTGTTTTTGCTTTTTTCCTTTTGCCAGCGACCCCCTGAGTAAAACTTCGCGACCCCCCTAAGGGTCGTGACCCACAGATTGAAAAATACTGCTCTAGGCAATACAGATCGTCCTTACCATTATAGTATTATTATATCTGTGCCATAATATCCGTTATTTCTTGCCATCAAAGGTTATCTGTCAGAGATAGCTCTAAAGCGATAATACCGCCTATTGTTTCACATTGATGTGTAAAATTATCTGTTAGTATGAGGTTTGACTTTAAAATGGATCTGTTCATCGAGTTTTTAACGAAATCTAGCTGTAACCGGCATGAGTTGCAATACCACGTAATAAAATCATATATATTAAAAAAAAACAACGTTAGCACACTCATACCTCTGCACTAGGATTCCCTGTGTCACAGACGGCATGGACAAACAGAAACACAAGAACGACACCCAAGACCCGAGAACAAACTTCATGCTCATAGCACAAAGTGTGCCCCGGCCGGGAATCGAACCCGGGACCCCTCGCTTCGAAGGCAGGGTAACTACCAACTAAGCCACGGAGCCGTCTATATATATATATATATATATATAATATATAGATTTTTTGTGCTAGAAACCCCAAACTGCGGAACATCCTAAGTATCATCACAATGTGAATAATGGTTTCGGAACGCATAGACTCAAACATAGATTTTTATTTAGATATATATATTATGGATGGGGGAATATATTTATGCTTAGATGCCTATCAATGAAATAATATTAGTTATAAATATATTATTACGAAAAAAAAATTGTTCACTTGTTAGGTTTGGGTCTAGATGGCGCTGAGTCCATGAATATAAAAAAAGGTCGTTTAGGTAACAACGTAAAAGGAAGCCACTCAGCATGTGCTGTATCAGTGCGCTGCTCCAGCGCTGGTTTTCTGTGACAATATCATACAGGTGTAATGTAATCGAAGTACCTTCTCAATTTCATTAAAAGTTAAGTTTCGTATCTATACACATAAATAAAATGCATTTGAAAGTTTACGGTACTAATAAAAAATTAAACATTGTCAAAAAAAATTAAATTGTTGTCTGTTTGTTCCGGCTAATCTCCGAAACGGCTGGACCTCTTTCGACGGGAGTTTACTGGCAGATAGCTGATGTTATATGAAGAAACCAGCGCCGGCCCGAAGTTAATTTTAGAATGCGAGATTCAATTATGGCGCCTCTCCTGTTTGCTCCTAATAATATTATATACCTGTACCAATGAGAGAATGATTATTAATGTAATGCGCATGAGACGTATCATCCCCGTCTCGGGTGATGGACGCAGCAGGATGAATGCGACTCAGTAAAGATTTGGATCTCATACTGAGTCGCGCGCATTACTGTTGTCATGGGCGAGGGTCACCACTTACCATCAGGTGGGCCCTCAGCTCGTTCCGACATATAATTTCATTAAAAAAAAATTGTGAGTGGCGCCCCCTAGGATTTGGCGCCTGGAGCGACTGCTCCGTTCGCCGTATGGGCGGGCCGGCCCTGGAACAAACTTAGGATCCGTTTATTTTAGAAAAAGAAGTAAGAAAAACAGTAGGATACAGCGAAAAAAAATTTTTCATTTCGTCGCAGTTGGTACTAATTAAGATTTTAAATGTTTAATGTATTGTACCTGTGTGTACCTGTGGTTGAAAATTGGTACCAGGATAGCTTATATCCTGGATTAACACATTTTTGTCCACACTTTTGGTCCCGAAAAACCGCGGGTAAAGCTGCAGGGCACAGCTATTAATACATACATATAAACAGACGGAATAAATATGTATGGTAGTAGGTACTTCTGAGTGGAAAATTAAAGCGAGAAAATTTAGTGAAACGGATAATTTTAATTGTGTTAAAGCGATAAATTACTATCTTACCTAAGACCTTTGGCATGTCGTTATTTTTAATGATAACCGAGAAATTACGTTTTTGACATACTAAGATATGGATTCTGTCTTAAAGAAATGCCGCTCCTTCTTCGTGTGAGCGAGTGGCCAACTCTACTGTCGGAGTTTTCTGCCCGAAAGCCTCCGAAAGATAAATAAATGAATTGAATTGAAACAAGAATTGCTCGTCTAAAGTAAGATTTTTTTTTTTTATGTGAATTCGTGACGGAACGATCTGAGGGCCCAGGGATCTGGTAACTGGCGACCCCCGCCCATGACAACAGTAATGCGACTCAGTATAACATTTGGACCATACACTGAGTCGCACTCATCCCGCTGCGTCCATTACCCGAGACGGGGATGATACGTCTCATGCGCATGTGATTTCACCGGCACCCACAACCTTCCATCGGAACACAGTAATGCGAACACTACTGCTTGGCGGCAGATTCCAGGTGTGGTGGCAGTACCTCCGGACGAACTTGGCACAAGTTCTACTGCTACTTTTGGTTGCTCTTTTAGCGCCACCCAGGGAGTACGTGTAGGGAATCAAAGGGTACACACGGACGCGAGCAACTGGACCCCCCAAAATAAAATCCAATAGATAAAAATAATGTAGCTAATAAAATCATAAACAGGCGTAATATAGGCCTCTATTCAACTGTTCACCAATTATCCTAATTACGCCATTGGTCAGTCAGGACTTTGATTGCTATCGTATACTAAATTAATAATTATCAATTAAAGGTTCATAAGATATCATATCTATGTAAAGAGTCGGTAAGATCATGGCCACATGTACTTACCCTCATTTATACAAGGTGCCATTGTGTCAGGTGATCGTTTATAGTAATTGCATATAAAATTTTAATAACATCTCTATATTTATGGTACAGCAAAGTCGCTGTTTTCGTCTGTATGTTTCTACACTAATCTTATAAACCACGCAACCGATCTTGATACGGTTTTCACTGTTATTTGCAGATTTTCTGGAAGTTTTTGGAACAAGCCGAGAATTTCAATGATTTGTATTGATGTCGTAAAAAACATATTTTTGGGCGCTTACATTGCTAATACTGCTAAATGTTACGAGACAGATCAAAAATATTTAATACGGAATTTTTCGTTACACATACTGTGGATACATAGATAGATAGATAGCACTTTATAGCTCACAAACAAAATAACAGTGATCATAGAAATAAAAATTAGACATTAATGTGAAACGGCGGTCTTATCGCTTTAGAGCGATCTCTTATAGACAACGTTGGATGGACAAGAAGTAACGGATTTTACAAGGGGCAATTTTGTTTATCTATTAATTAAAAAAACGTACATTTTAATGTACAACCGTGCGAAACCGGGGCCTGTGGCAAGTTAGTTAATATTAATCATAGATGTTAACAGTAAACTATCTCGTAAGTTAACCAGATATTTAAGAGTTAGACAGTGATTCACTTGTTTATGGTCGATGACATCTGTCATAACCAGTGATCGGAGTAGGTAGATTGATTTTGCGTACTTGCATGATGATTATAACATGCCTTTTTCCGGTTTTTTGTCACAAATTTCCGGTTTTTGTGAGATTGACTTAATTTAGTGATAGGATTCATTTCATTCAAAAGAGGATATAACCGATAGTAAATCTTTTTATAGATTTTTATTTGGTTTCTCGACTAACGAAATGGTTCTTTTGATTGCTATTTTTTACATGTCCATATTAACATACATTTGAGATCGTTGACCCCAAATCAATCTACCTACTCCGATCACTGGTCATAATTGTCATATGCAATCGATATAGCTATTTTAAAACGGAGATAAATTATTATATATCTACTAAACTGTTACTATACTGTTCACTAGCAATATATTCATTGGATATTTTCAGGCAAAAATATACGTTGGATGAAGGTATGCCCAAATAGCTCAATGTTTTAAAAGGTTCTCCGTGTGCCGGGCAGATGGAGCCACCACCAAATACAAATAATTTATTTATAACTCTATAGTTACAGGTCAAGTCATGATCTATACTAATATTATAAAGCTGCAGTGTTTGTTTGTTTGCTAATCTCTGGAACTACTGGTCCGATTTGAATGATTCTTTCAATGTTGGGCAGTCCATTTATCGAGGAAGGCTATAGGCTATGTTTTTTTTTCAAAATTAGGGATCCGTAATAAAATTGCTATTTTATAATACAAGGTGTAAAATCGAAAACCTATTTTTGCCTGCGCTGTTTCCACGGAAACGAGAAAAACGCGGGTGAAACCGCGGAACACAGCTAGTTCAATATAAAACTAGATATTTTGTAATACAATTACTGCAACTGTGGTCATTTCAACAGCTCTTCGATACTGTATAAAACGTAATTGTGTAACCACTTTTTTAATTCAGATTTGAACGCGCTGGTGGAGGTGCATTGCGTATAGTGTCAGGCAGTCGATTTTATACCGATGGTCCCATTATAAAGACGGACCTTTCGGACACCACTCCCGAGGCGGGTCTGCGGAGAATGTTCACACGGTCCCGCAACACCGTCCTAGACAGATACTTGAGCAACAGTGGAGTTTTAGTCGGTAGAGGCATAGCAGCAAACCCCGTCACGCCCCCCGGCGAGGGGGGGATACGTTATGTATTTCTTTAAATAATAAAAAAAAAAGATGGATCCACCACAATGA
Source organism: Aplocera efformata (assembly GCA_921293045.1). Lineage (NCBI taxonomy): Eukaryota > Metazoa > Arthropoda > Insecta > Lepidoptera > Geometridae > Aplocera > Aplocera efformata. The sequence continues at coordinate 3,949,257 of OV121067.1, read as the reverse complement.
GAGCGTGGTGGCCCAGGGACATAGACGCCGACTTTCAATCTGAAGGTTGCTGGTTCAAACCCACACGTGCACCAATGAGTTTTTTCACTTCAAAAAATTTATGTGCGCAATACCACGTTCTCGAAACGGTGACGGAAAACATCGCGAGGAAACCGGCATGTCTTAGAACCAAAAATTCGACGACATGTGACATCTACCAATCCGGATTGGGCTCCCGTGGTAGATCAGAGCTCATTCACTCTCAATTATCGAGAGTAGGCCGGTGTTCCTGCAGTGGGAATATTAAAGGCTGGTACGGATCCACCACAAAAATAAAACAATTTTGCAACATTTACAACATTTATCAAGTTTCATTTTATTTATTTATAAAGTGTACTAAATTCTTACATATAGGTACATGTCAAAGTTAAAAAAACCTATATAAATAACATGCTGTAACAAAAACAAAAACTTGCTTAAAATTTAGAAAATTCAGTGGAGTTTTTTTAACACGAAATAAAAATTCTATAAAGCCCCAACCACACCAGACGCAAAAGATTTTTTTTTATTAAATAGTCAACAAGATTTCCCACAGTGCTATACTAAGAATAACTTGTACTATGTGAACCAAATCTACAAATAAAATGTCAAAATAACAGCTTTATACATGGGCGTACCCAGCTTCTGGCCTAGGGGGGGGGCAAGTCAGATTTTTTAGGTCGAATCTTTTGCTGCTATTTTTCATACACACTACACAAACACACCTACATGAAACATTAGGTATATGTAGTGTAGTGTGTAGGGCGAACAGCCGCAAATGATGCTACTTTATAGGTAGTTAAATAAATATAACTAAATTTTAATTTCCAGGGGGGGGGGCAGCTGCCTCCTCCTGCCCCCCCCCCCCCCGGGTACGCCTATGGCTTTATACCAAATTAATTTGGAAGTATATAGGTTCTAAAAATGTCTATCTGTTTGTAAAATACTCTACACTCGTTTATGTTCATCACATTAATTGGATTGAATGGAATGGATTGATTGTTTGTAACTGTTGGAGTAGGTATTTTGTGTGTGTGTTTTTTTTATTGAAATAATTTGATTACTCTGACATATTTTAAATTAATCACTTTATCGTAATTTGACATTGTTTGACATTTAATATTTAATTTATGGACATTGCATTATTTAATTTATTTGATTCATTAATTCCTTTATTACTTATATTGTATTTTGACATTTTTTTTTTTTTTTTACCGAAGCTAATGATTGTTTGTATGCTCATATGGCAGAGCCTAGTGTTCTAATTATATTAAGTTTTCCATCTCAATTATGTACCTAGGTTCACAAACGACAATAAATGAAATGAAATGAATGAAAACATAAATTATATTATAGTTTGGGACATAAATTGAATCCACTACCTATCCTGGAGCGGAAAACTACCAAAAAACACTTTTAGGTTACGTACATCCATCTGTTTCCACTTCCACTTATAATGCTGAGGATTTTGATATCAATATATGTTACTAGCGGATACCCAGCGCGTACTACGCTAAAAAAAACACATTTTGTGCCTAATGCATTGTTTTAGTGGTCTAAAACATCTTCGCATTGCCTTTCTAATGAAACCGGTTTGGGGCACATCCGTTGGATGGTTTCAACGTCTACCGGATATAGGTAGAAACAATGAAAAAATTCTATGGGACGAATCTGAATGCATATATTACTATATCCTTTCAAATAAAATGAAATTCGGTTCAATTCGGTTTATATTTACATACCGGAGAATTAATAACACAAAAAAAAATATACAGTGGAACAGAGAACCTTCTTATTTGAAGTCGTTAAAAAAAGTAACTGTGTGGGTCTTATTTCCTTCGCTGACATGGACCCACGTCGTCGACCCCTGGGGGTCCATATTGAACAGTTTGGGCAACCTAATGCATCAATGTGGTCCGAGCTTTAACCTAACAAAATCACGATAAATTACAATAATATCCTTTGGTTCACTTTTAATTATAATTGTCTTTGTTGGCGTAGTGGTTGACACAAATTTCAACGGTCGTAATTTCGATTATATTTTGCAAGTGTCTATTCTCCGGCCTGTGGCAGTAAGTTTTGGCTTCTCCGTAGTCGGGTAATAATATATCCAGCCTCTAACAGGGGTATTGAGAAATAATACTATGAAGAGAAGAGATCGCTTTTAGCGATAAAGCCGCCCATTGTGCCACCTATCTGTTTTATTTATTTTTGTATGATTTTAATGTTATGGTGTACAGTATAGCATCAAAATCAAAAATACATATAAAGTAATATTCTACTATTTCCGCAAGTTTTTAGCTTTCCATATTTAATGCGATATCAGTGTTAAGTGGTAACTACCACCCATAGACAACATCAATAAGTCGGATGGCGTTGCGTCACTCTGAGACGCCTCATGTGCTTGTAGTTTCACCGGCACCCACACCCTTCCACCGGTACACAGCAATGCGAGTGCGTCACTGCTTTAAGTTTTCATGGTAAAAAATAATACATTTTGGTATTTCCACACGCTACCGCGGCACGCTCTCTCGGCTCGTGCATCATTTTCATGTCACCTAGTGATCTAAAGAAAGGGGTTTTGCGTAGAATTATATTTTCACAAACTTCCCATTCTATCAACAAGAAACTGACACCGCATCCGCATTTCCATTAGTTTTTGTTTTAGCTATTAGCGGAAAAATAATACTGTTTTTTTTATCACTAGCGGAAAGATAAAAGTCTGCTGTGACACTAGTATTACTTCAAAATAAATAACTTAAGATCGTGGTGGCCCAGGGGCACAGACGCCGAATTACAATCTGAAGGTCGCTGGTTCAAACCCACACGTGCACCAATGAGTTTTTCACTTGAAAAGTTTATGTGCGCAATACCATTTCGAAACGGTGACGGAAAACATCGTGAGGAAACCGACATGTCTTAGAGCCATAAATTCGAAGACATGTGACATCTACCAATCCGGATCGGGCTCCCGTGGTAGATCAGAGCCCATTCACTCTCAATTATCGAGAGTAGGCCGGTGTCTGCAGTAGGAATATTAGAGGCTGGTACAGTAGCACGGAACCAATCTATCTGTGAATTGCACTAACAGCTGGATTCAATAAATAATAAAATAAATATTCATGGATATGACACACAGCGCAGTCTAGCCTCAAATTAGGCATAGCTGTACCATGGGATCCAGATTACATATATCGTATTTTTTAGAAAATAACTCAGAAATTATAAAGGCGAAAGGTGTGTGTATGTGTGTGTGTTAATTACTCCTTCACGCTCCACGGATTTGGATGAAATTTGGTACCAGGATAGCTTATATCCTAGATTAACCCATGCTATTGATTATGGAGAACCGTGGGCGCAGATAGCACATATAATACCTTTTTTGTCACTCAGACCATGAAGAAACATTTATGTCTGTCACACAAATGTGGGAACCGAACTCACTACCCACAGCGCAGAAGGCAGAGGCACTACCGACTGAGCTGGCCGTCAAATTCTACTATCATCATTCTATAATACATAGTCTATAAGTCTAAATAAGTATTTAAGCAGTACTAGCTGCGCCCCGCGTTGTCACCCGTTGTTTTCCAGAAATTTACTTAAGTTTATTTCCGTAGGAACCTTTCAACTCTAACTATCACGGTTCATGGGATACAGCCTGGTGACAGACGAACAAACAGACAGACAGACAGACAGACAGACAGACGGACAGCGGAGTCATAGTAATAGCGTCCCGTTCCCTTTGGGTACGGGACTCTAAAAAATAAGTACTAATTAAGTGGTAACGAATATTGTATCAGGCATACGGTTCCCACAGTACAAGCTAAACTTAATTTTAAGCTATATATCACTGTGAACCGTCCATGAACATCTACTATACCTCCGGTAACAGACATCAAATCAACTGACTCGACCAAGTACATTCCCAAATATGATAATACACAGCAGGATCCCGAGGCCGGTGATGATCTGATTCGAGTCCAGGCTGCTGCTGGTCTTGGGGACCTCCTTGTGGTCCTCATCCAGGTCCTGGTGGACGATGGAGAGCGCTTTCGCCAGCTCCGCGTCCGACTTGGCGCTGGTTTGGGAGGCTGCCACCACGAGGCGCTTCAGGTCCCGGAACTGCGTCGCTATGGATTGCTCCTGATGCTGCACTTGTTCTGGTAAGATAATTGCACTTTATAGTGAAACCCTCGGTGTATGGTAACGAGCTCCGTGGCTTAGTTGGTAGTAGCCCTGCCTTCGAAGCGAGGGGTCCCGGGTTCGATTCCCGGCCGGGGCACACTTTGTGTGGTGAGCATGAAGTTTGTTCTCGGGTCTTGGGTGTTTGTCTTGTGTTTCTGTGTTTGTCCATGCCATCTGCGACACAGGGAATCCTAGTGCAGAGGTATGAGTGTGTTAACGTTGTATTTGTATTTGTATTTAGCTGATGACCTTGAAAGGGGTGTACCAATTTGGATAAAACATGTCCTTTTTAGGGTTAAACAAACAACGTAAAATAATGTTAACACACTCATACCTTTACACTGGGATTCCCCGTCTGTGATGGAGATCCGAGAACAAGCTTCATGCTCACCATACAAGTGCTCCCCGGACGGAAATCGAACCCGGGACCCCTCGCTTCGAAGGCAGGCTACTACCAACTAAGCCACGGAGCCGTCTCCGTACCCAAAGCGTAAAACGGGACCCTGTTATTAAGACTCTGTGCTGTCTGTATGTCTGTCTGTCCGTCTGTCACCAGGCTGTATCTCACGAACCGTTATAGTTAGAGTTGAAATTTTAACAGATGATGTATTTCTGTCGCCGCTATAACAAATCCAAAATAACAGAAGTAAACAAATATTTAATGCATACAAAAACGTGAGTTTTAGGATATAGTTCCATATGAAGAAACTAGATGGCGCCACTTGTATTTTGTTATAGATAATGGCACGGTACCGTTTGTGCGTGAGTCCGACTCGCACTTGGCCCGTTTTTAACCATAACAACAGCAATATGACTTTATAAGTGACTTATAACTTATTATACTATAATATAATAATTATAAGTGACCGAAATAAACTATTTTATTTTATTTATTTCATGATAGGTCCTGCCCGACCGAAGTATAAGAAATGTTTTACGTTTTTTTTTTTTTTTTTTAACTTTTGCACACTCATACCTCTGCATTAGGATTCCCTGTGTCGCAGATGGCATGGCACAGAAACACAAGACAGGCACCCAAGACCGGAGAATAAACTTCATGCTCACCACACAAAGTGTGCCTCGGCTGGGAATCGAACCCGGGACCCCTCGCTTCGAAGGCAGGGCTACTACCAACTAAGCCACGGAGTCGTCAATATACTTATAACTTATAACACTATAATAATTATAAGTGACCGAAATAAACTATTATATTTTATTTATTTTAAGACTTAGGTCCTGCCCGAAGTATGAGAAGACCCAAGTCTCACAGCTCAGCTTAAACTACATAAATCTATACTAATATTATAAAGCTGCATTGTTTGTTTGTTTGAACGCGCTAATCTCTGGAACTACTGGTCCGATTTGAATGATTCTTTCAGTGTTGGGTAGTCCATTTATCAAAGAAAAAAAAAATTGAAAAACGCGGGTGAAACCGCGGGGCACAGCGAGTATCAAAATAAAATGTTGCCTCACCTATCAAAGACGTTTGTTTCGTGACTAGATGATTAATGTTTTCCTGCATCAGTTTCAAGTTATGTGCCAGATGTTCCTGAAAGTACAGAACTGTTAAAATAAAAGCTAAACTCAGTATTAAAACGTTTCTAGGCACTAGGATCCCCTGTGTCGCAGATGGCATGAACAAATATAGAAACACAAGACAAACACCCAAGACCCGAGAAAAAACTTCATGCTCACACAAAGTGTGCCCCGGTCGGGAATCGAACCCGGGACCCCGCGCTCCGAAGGCTGACTAGTACCAACTAAGCCACGGAGTCGTTCGGAAGAATGCATGTTCTTCTACTAACTAATATTATAATATTTTTTGTATTATAATTATATTTTATTATATCATATATATTTTTTTATTTCAAAATATGTTGGAACGAGCTTAGAGCCCACCAGGTGGTAAATGACGACCCCCGTCCGTGACGGCAGTGATGCGACTCGATATAAAATTAATACGTATTATAAGACAATACGCTTTCTTTCATAAACAACTGAAACTATTTTGAACAACTGAACTGAACTGAATCAATCTTAACTCTTGACTAAAAATCGCAAAACATCCGATTTCAATTATTCTCGCCCTCAGGGGAGAAAAATTGATACCATTGTAACCAAACCAAATTGTAAAAAAGATTCATTTAAATCGGTATACAACAGCCGAAGAAAAAAGTCACAGGAAAGAAAAACATGCAATTTCGTTTACTTAGAAAAGATATTTTTTTCCAGTTATTTTCATTTAGCTATGTTCGTCCGGAGAAGTACTGCCTCCACGCCTGGTAATCTGCCGCCAAGCAGTGATGCACTCGTATTGGTGAGTTACGGTGGAAGATCTTATCCCTGTATCGAGTGATGGGCGCAACGGGATGACACTTGGAAACAGCTCGAATTTCTGCTGTTATGGGCGGAGGTATCCACTTAACAAAGGTCCTATCACTTCAGAAATATAAAACATAACTGGCCTTTAAGCTCAGTTGGTAGTAAATCTGCTTTCTTTGCAGTAGTAGTAGAATAATTATTTTTCACATATATTATATAAAAAACATTTTTTTTACATTTACACACTCATACCTCTGCACTAGGATTCCCTGTGTCGCATATGGCATGGACAAACACAGAAACACGAGACAAACACCCAAGACCCGAGAACAAACTTTATGCTCACCACACAAAGTGTGCCCCGGCCGGGAATCGAACCCGGGACCCCTCGCTTCGAAGGCAGGGCTACTACCAACTAAGCCACGGAGCCGTCATATACGAGAAATATTGACCCACAAACATCAATTTTCATCACATGTCTGTCGAGTTGGGACTCGTACCTACGACCCATAGCGCAGAAGGCAGATCTTGTACCAACTGAGCTGTTTTAATATCAAACCTGTCTTTCATGCTCCGCCCTCTTGTCAGCGTAGAAAAAAAACATATAACATTGTTTTATACTTTCAATAACAACATTATTTAGACCATTTTATAATAAGTACCTGGGAAGCCGGACTTAATTCGGCCCCTAACTTTAAGCGACCCTCTAAGACCCTAAGTGTCCCTTAGGTCATGGTGAAAAAGATATTAGGTTAGGTGTTACCTAAAATGTCTTCCGTACCAGCCTCTAATGTTCCCACTGCAGGGGCACCGGCCTACTCTCGATAATTGAGAGTGGATGGGCTCTGATATACCACGGGAGCCCAATCCGGATTGGTAGATGTCACATGTCGTCGAATTTTTGGTTCTAAGACATGCCGGTTTCCTCACGATGTTTTCCGTCACCGTTTCGAGAACATGGCGCACATAAATTTTTTTCAAGTGAAAAAACTCATTGGTGTACGTGTGGGTTTGAACCAGCAACCCTCAGATTGAAAGTCGGCATCTATTCCCCTGGGTATTATAAATGCGTAAGTTTGGATACTCAATCACGACAAAAGACTGATCGGATCTGGATGTTTGGCGGAGATATAGATTATAAATACTTTTTATCCCGAAATACAAAAGTTTTCCCGTATGGCTGACCGAAGTTCGAGCAAGGAGACAAGTCTAGCCCTGCCTAAATCTTTTGCTTAAATACTAATTGTAAGATAAAAAAAATTATTTATCAATGTCGTTGTTGGCAAATGTTGGCAATTTTTTTTTTTTGTTTTTTATACCTGATACGCGAACTCTGTCTTCATAGCCTCGTTGATGTCAGTGCGGCTGGCCGAGCCCCCCCCGGCGATGGTGTACAGCACACTGGCGCTCTTAGCCATCTGCTGCTCCATCATATCCCGGAACTCAGCCATCTTCAGCCGGTTGTTGATCGTCGAACCCCCTATACCCAAAACTGTGCCTGAAAAAGTATTCATGGTTATTTTACAACTACGCTCTGCTGCCAAGCAGTCATTACAAAACAAAGTTATAGTTTAGTTTTTTGTACCCAGATTTTGAGGGGTCCAGTTGTTCGCATCCGTATTTGATTAGTGACGGAACGAGCTGAGGGCCCACCTGGTGGTAAGTGGCGACCCCCGCCCATGACAACAGAACTACGACTCAGTATAAGATTTGGATCTAACACTGAGTTGTATTCATCCTGCTAAGTCAATCACCCGAGACGGGGATGATACGTCTCATGCGCATGTATTTTCACCGGCACCCACACCCTTCCACCGGAAAACAGTAATGCGAGAACAACTGTTTAGCGGCAGATTCCAGGTGTGGTGGCAGTACCTCTCCTGACGAACTTGACACGAGTTCTACTACTACTTTTGGTTGCGCCTTTAGCACCACCCAGGGTAAGTGTAGGGAATCAAAGTGTACACACCTACAGACTCGAGCGAGGTGCGGTACAAATAAATATTTTCTTATTATTTTCTAATTCTTATTCTTAACATGTTTCCGTCTGAAGCTATGCAAACCTTCGAGGTGGATTAGTCAAATACTCACCAAATATTGAGGCAACGATGTACCAATACTTGTTCCTCTCAGCATGAGCTCTCTCCCGCTCGTGGCCCAACTTCACAGCGGCTGACATAGTAGCAAACAATTCCCTCTCCTCCCTTTCAGCGTCCGCAAATAGAGTACGGAGCGCCCGCTCTTGAATAATCAGCTGGAAACATTATTTTTAGAATAGAATAGATACAATATGTATATATTATTTTTAGAATAGTATTATTAATCTTTATTAATTGACTTAGTGCTAAGATTAACATAGTAAAATAACATCTAATTAAAGGTAAGAATACACTATGCCTGAACTAGGAAATCCTGTGTCTCAGGCGAAATAAGGCTAACATATGGGTAAATGATCAAATAATAAAAAAAACTATTCAAATTAATAAAATAACAATCTGTAAACTTATATGATAAATCAACTTAACACGATCTACAATAAATTAAAACATTACTTTATTTTGTTACAGTTAATAACTCCTCTGTTTCCTCGTAAGATAAATTAAGCAGAGCATTGTGTAGAGCTCTTTTACAATTATAGATACAATATGTATATATTATTTTTAGAATAGGATAGATACAATCAGTGGCGGATTTACAAATTTTCAAGGTATAGGCTGAATAGTTTTTGCCGCCCTTGCCTCAACAATTTTCATATCATATATTATTTTTACAATGAAATTGCACGTAAAATAATTTAATATAATAATAAAAAAAAAAAATCGTTCCCCAAATTTGCCGCCCCCAAAATCTGCCGCCCTAGGCTCCAGCCTACTCAGCCTGCTGGTAAATCCGCCACTGGGTACAATATAATGTATCCCATATTACGGATACATATTTTTTTTCTATAATTCTTTTTTTTTTATGGGACTTTGGTCTTTCATAAGACTATGTCAGTACCATCGGTCACTCCATTTATACTTCTATGCGCCCTGGACCAGCTTTAATGTAGACCTATAAACAGATACATTTGGCTGGTCTCATAGGTCAGTTGGTTGTAGCTATGCCTCCTGCGCTGTAGGTCCTGGGTTCGAGTCGCACCCAGGACAAGCATTTGTGTCACAAGCATAAATATTTGCTCTGTCTGTGTGTTAACACATAGGCCACTTTTTATCCCGAAAAACTGAAATGTTCCCGCGGGATGCCTAACCGCGGGAAAAATCATGGAGCGCAGCTAGTAACCTTTAGGACCTTTAGTCGGAGATGTAACGTCTCAAGAGCCGGTAATTGCGACTTCTAGCCTTCAAGAACACGTGAATTTTTAAATCTATATCTAACAAGTGATTTAAAAGACCCGCCAATTCCCCACCGACCCCACCGTCACTCGAGGCAGGGATGTAACGTGTCATGCGCATGTGATTCCACCGGGACCCACACCCTTACACCCGAACACAGCAATGCGAGTGCACCACTGCATGGCGGCAGGTTACCAGGTGTGAAGGCAGTACTTTTCCGGACAAACTCTGCACAAGTTCTACTGCTACTTTTAGTTGCTCCTTTCGCACCACCCAGGGGTACGTGTAGGGATCCCCCGATCATCTAAACATGGACACCTGCATCCATATTATGTGATTTTTTGGTGAAACATGCTAAAAACTTCACCACCTAAACAATCATTGCTTTTAAATCACATCATATTTATCTTATCAGAGTAAATATTCATATTTTATCTCATACCTACTTTCACAAATTGCATAAATACACATCACAATATTAAGACTGATTATATTGTTACAAAAACTTTTTTTATGGAAATATGTGATGGAACGAGCTGAGGGCCCACCTGGTAAGTGGTGACCCCCGCCCATGACAACAGTAATGCGCTTCAGTATAAGATTTTGATCTTACACTGAGTCGCATTCATCCTGCTGCATCTGTCACCCGAGATAAACATCTCATACGCATGTTGCATAATTTACTTCTGAATGGGCTTGAGCCAGAAGAACAAACCTTATGCTCCTCTGTACAGAGGTGTAAGTACTTTTCATCGCCTTTCATGGTGTTCTGCATCTCAGCGTGCAGCTCCTTCAGTCGGGATTCGATGTTCGCCAACTGCTTGCCAAGGTCCCGCCTCTGCTCTTGAGCAGACATGAACTTGTCCTGAAAATATGATTATAGGATTTGTTTAGTGAATAGGTCAACATTTTTTTTATGTGTATATTTATACATACAAGTGCATTTATTTGGAAGACTTATATTATTTAAATCAGAAAATGTACTGTGTAAATACAGAAAATGTATGATTCCTGTAGGAAGTCCAACCGCGGATAACAACGTGGGGCACAGCTAGTATTATTATATATTAACAGGACTAGTGTAAATATATGATAGAAAATGTGTATGTAGATGATAATAGTGTAGTGTGAATGTAAATATTATAATAAATGTCTATGTAATTAATTATTAATTAATGTAGGGAGACATGTAGGTGACTCATGAATTTGGGAATGCATATGTTGTTTCACCAATAGAAATGTGTTAAACTTTTGATGAGTTTAATAAGGATTAATTACAGCCCATTGGTGCTCGCTTAAAAGATACCTAGGGTCCTACATGTATCCCCTGAGTGGCGGAAAAGAAGCCCAAAGAAGCAGTAGTACTTGAGACAAGTTCATCTGGAGAAGTACTGCCTCCACAGCTGGTAAACTGCCGCAGTACTATGTTCCACTGGAAGGGTGTGGGTGCTGGTGAAATTACAGGCGCATCAGATGTTACATACCCATGTCCCGGTGATGAGCGGGACGCGATGCAACTTGAGTCTTCGACAGGAGAGCACTGGAATCGTATTACTTGTTGTATGGGCGGCAGTAACCACTTAACATCAGGTGGGTTGTCAGATCGTCCCGTCATTTCAGTCACATAAAAAAATAGTAGTAGATGCCGCAGAACTACCTTTCGTATTCGAGATAAAAGTGATCGGCAATACTAGTTCATCGTATGGTAAAAATACTACTTTATACCTGAGCCTCTATGACTGTATTTTGAATCGCCATGATTTCCTCCACGCCTGTGAACTTCTCATATCTCGTAACAATATCCTGAACTCTCTGGGTGATGGCTCCATGTTTGAACTTTTCGGCTATTTCTGATATCTTGGAAGCAGGGGCATACTTCATGATAAACTGGTCGACTTTATCACGGCTTGTAACGTTGATTTTTTGTAAATGGACTTTGTCTTTCAGCTTCTGGGCGATCTGGCGAATTCGGTCTGCCATGTTTACATACTACACTTATTTAATCTATTCTAGTTATTAATTTATTTCCATTTTCTTCACGGGTGATCTCATCACGCCATCATCGCGTAAAATGAAATAAAAAAATCTATATTCAGTCAAACTCTAATGACATTTAGATGACATTGAATTTGCAAATGTGCTCAGTATCAATCTGAAGTGACAATTTTGCGACGAAAACCAAGTATGAGTATTTTTTACGATTCAGGCGGCCGAACGGTTATTTTTTGGATGGAATCACTTTGAAGCACTAAAACCGCCAGTTACGTTTTAACTCGAATGGGATACCGGATTTAACTACTTATGAAATTTAATGTACGGATTGTTACATATTTTTACCAAATTTGGCACATGATTTAGTAATCCACAATTTGCCAGCGTATAGTCGCAAGGATTATATGAGTCGAAATAAGCTAGAGAAAAGAAGAAACGAGTGTAATTTTTGTCGGGAGTACAAACTAAACCTTAATTTTTGCCTTTTGAGGCTTGGCTGCCCACAATTTAACTACCAACGACGTTTTTTGGCGAGATTTCGCATAACCGATGGAATTACAATAAAAAAATGTATATCTTTTTAAATCATATTAAAGTGATAATTTCTTCCTTTACACAAATTAAACCTAATCGATTATATTCTTTCAGCATTCAAAAATTGTTACTGTCACTGTCAGTAGCAGTGTTAAAAAAAATTGACAAACAAGATGATGCCGTCGATCGGTCGCTTATTTATATGTCCGAAATTTTATTGACGATAGCGATTAGTGTTTATTTAAATCCGCTTGCAGTAAGTTTCTAAACGTATTTAAAATGTTGAATGTATTTATTTACTTAAAATATTATATCTTTAATCAGTTTCTCATATTTCCTTCAGTGCAGTGTCGGTGGCTCCCCGTGCAAATACTCAAATAGTAAAACAACATGAGTATAACAGGCCGAGGAGATGCGATCGGTGAAATCAACAAAGACGACGAACCTGAAATATCTAGTACTACACGTGACAGCGGTGATATAGCACAGAATATAAGTAATCCATCAACAATTAATGTTCTGCCATCCGATGCACAGCCATCGAAGCTTCCTAACGCTGAAGACATTAATGACATAGTCCTTGCGTCAATAGATACACCCCCGGTGGCTAATGTTGACACGGGCATGGCCACAGAGGCTGGATTAGAAAGTGGTGACCATTCTGTAAATGCATCTGTAAAAGTAGTTGACCCAACATTGGCCAGTAGTTCTAAAATAGTCTTAGATGAAAAAAATAATACTAATGCTGAGTCAAATCCAGATGTATATTCCAGTTCACTTGATGAAGAGTTTACATTGGAATGGGATGATGTTGATGAAAATACTCCGGTAAGTGATGAGGTACTGAAACTCCTCGATCAAGAGATTGAAGATGAACGAAAAGCTATGGAAAATGTTCAAACCAAAGAAATTGAAAGTGGTGAAAAATTGATTAATACACTTGAGTTACAAAAAGATTTGGAAAATGTCATTCAAAGTTCCGAAAAAGTGGCTGAAACACAAAATGATGCTGATGATGTTGAAATGACGCCACTCAATGAATCATTAGAGCAAAGCAGAAAAATAATAGATACTGATAATTTCACTGAAGACAAAGTACAGGATGTAGAAATGAAAGATTTAAATGAATTAGTTGAGAAAAATGAACTGATGAAATCAAATGATGGTAAGATGAATACTGAACAATCTAACAAAGGTGGCAATGACACAATGGAAAGTAAACTAGATAATATTGATACTTCGACATGTGACAAAGATGACAAAACACTTATCAATCCTGTATTGAACAAATCAATTGCTGATAACTCAATACCTGTAACTCATATAGAACCAAGTATTGAAAGTTCTAAATCTGCAGGTGATGGAAAAACTGAGCTTGAATTAGAAGCATTAAGAGATATGGATAAAATAGGTTTAAAGCACGAAGAACTGCAAGTCCAAGAAATCTCTGGAGAATTTATTGAAAGTTCTGTAACTGACAATCTTCACATGAAGGATGAAATTTGTGATGCCCTCTTTGATAGCTCTATAGTCGATGTAGAACCTACATCAAGTAACCCTGATGATTCTGGATTAACTGTTAAAACTGAACTAACAAGTGAAAATGTAAAATGTACATCAAGTAACCCTGATGACTCTGTATTAACTGTTAAAACTGAACTAACAAGCGAAAATGTAAAATGTACATCAAGTAACCCTGATGACTCTGTATTAACTGTTAAAACTGAACTAACAAGCGAAAATGTAAAATGTACATCAAGTAACCCTGATGACTCTGTATTAACTGTTAAAACTGACCTAACAAGTGAAAATTTAATTGAAAATAGTGGTCCAACACAACAAGGCTCAAACATAAGTGAACCACTTGAAATAGATCATGATAATCAAACTATGATATCACCAGAATTTCCTTTGAATGTTAGTCTGGAACAAGCAGAAAAAGAAAGAATAGGTATTGATAAACATCTGTCACAATGCTCAGATGGTGACTCAATGCTTGACACTTCTATTAACCCCAATGTCCACCATCAACTGAACAAACCAAATGCAATGCTAGACATACCAACACAGGAGTTAAGTGACATTGAGGCAGAGATGGATGATGATGACTCATATAATAGAAGTGGGCAGAAAAGCCAAGAAAGTATGAAAATGGAAGTAAGTATCGAACAGATGTCTTCAGAAAATGTAATTAAAGATAATGCTGAGCCAGCTACAGAAATAACTACTGCAACAGACTTATATGAAATTGAAAAACCATGTAGTCCTGAAAGAAATCTAGCAATCACTGACAATTTACAATTGTCTCCAACTAAATCAACAGAACAAAATGTGATATCTGAATCAGAATCAAAATTTGAAAATGTAGAAAAACTCCAAATTACTGATGATGTTCAACTTTCAACGCCAAAACCAATACAAGAGACAGCTGTAAAGCTTTTTAAATTTGAAAGTGATGTTTCACCTATCAGATCAACACACGATGAACCTTCTACAACACCTAAAAAAAACATTCATGAAGAAATATCACTGAAGATTGAATTTGAAAATGATGAATCGTCATATAAATCACCCAAATGTGATCTTGAACCATCCACATCAACAGATGAATTTGGTAATGAAACACCATTGATATCAAATATAAACAGTGGAAATGATGTAACCTCAACCATAACTACTGTTGATGAACAACCATCAACATCAAAATCTACCCAAATCACTGATGATCAGCCTTCATCATCAAAATCAACCCAAGATGACACACAACCTTCTGCATCAGCAGTCAATAAAGACATCAACATGGAAAGTCTGTTAATATCAAAGATAAAATTTGAAAAAGATGAATCCACAACTAGTTTAGTTGAACATACTGGAGACGAACAACCATCAACATCACAGCCCAACCAAATTTCTGATGATCTACCTTTAACATCAAAATCAACCCACGATAACATACAAACATCTACATTGGTAGTCATGGAAGAAAATGACATATCAACCCCAACCAAAACTGAGGAAGTACTGCCAGCATCAATATCTGTTGAAGAGGACATACAACCAACTATATCAAATTCAACCCAAGATGATATACAACCAAATAGATTAAAATCAACCCAAGATAACATACAAACATCTACTACAGTAGTTATGGAAGAAAATGAGATATCCCCAACCAAACCAGCTGAGAAACTACTGCCAACATCAATATCAACCCAAGATGAGATACAACTGAGTACATCAAAATTAACACTGGATGACAAACAAAGTCTGTCAAAATCAACCCAAGATGATACAAGACCATGTACATCAAAATCAACCCAAGATGACATACAACCCAGTACATCAAAATCAACCCAAGATGATATAAAACCATGTACATCAAAATCAACCAATGATGTCATGCAACCAAGTACATCAAAATCAACCCAAGATGATATACAACCTTCTACATCAAAATTCGCCCACTTACAACCTCTATCAGTAAATTTAATTGATAGCGAAATACCATCTACCTCACAAGACAGTGAGAAGCAGTCCGCATCAAAATTGAATGAACTGACTTCAGACATGGCTGAGGTTCAAGAAGCGACAGACAGCCTCGGATTGCTGGCCGAGTCCTCGAGGGTGATGGATGATGATGACGAGGAACCTGAGGACCCAGAACCTGAGAATGATGATGATGATGATGATGATGATGATTTTTATACATATGAAGGTAACTTTCAAATTGTTAGTTTTAATGTTTTAAATTTTATTCAATTTATAAAATTTTAAATTAATTGAATCTTAAAACTAAAAATTTATATCAAAACTCCAAACTGTTTTAGAATGTAATAAGTGAAGCCCTTTTTATAACTCACTATTTATATATCACACTAATATTATAAAGGCGAAAGATATATTTATGTGTGTGTATGTCTGTTACTCCTCACGCTGAAACGGCTCAATGGATTTGAATGATATTTGGTACCAGGATAGCTTATATCCTGGACTAACACTTAGGCTGCTTTTAATCTGGGAACACCAAGGGTTTCACCGTGGGGCGGAGCTAGAAAAAAACTTAAGTTTGCCATAAGTTTTTTTGTAAATACATACTTATAATACATATCACAAACACCCAGACACAGAACAAACATCGTCTGTTCGCACACAAATGGTCCTGGGGGGAATCGAATCCATGACCTACAGAGCGGAAGGCAGAGCTACTGAGCTACTGATACCAAATTGAGCTATTAGGCCAGTCATTATTACATTATATTAAGTTGGATATCATTATTTTGTAATGGGCATTTCTTTTTAATTTGATTCAATGAGCTGTATTCAATTTTCAGCATAGTTTACTATAAAAAACGTTTTTGTTGTAAAAATATGCGTTTTTACAAGAAATACAATTAAACAGGTAAACTTATACAGTAAAATCCCATCTAAACACAAAATGTCATTCAAATCGTTGGAGCCGTTTCCGAGATACACGAAATATATACAAACAACAATTGCTCGTTTAAAGCTATTAGATTTATACGTTAATTTTCAGAAATATTGTTGTTTGTAATTTTCATACAATGTTATGTTATATGTGCTAATCTAGTAAATGAATTAATGTCTATGTCTATGTCTGTACATGCCGTGTGCCGTCACGGCATACCACGAGTCACTTTTACTGCAAAAGCGCACCGATAGATGTTAAATGTCTATGTCTGTACATGCCGTGTGCCGTCACGGCATAGCACGGGTCAGTTTTACTGCAAAAGCGTGCCGATAGATGTTAAATGTCTATGTCTGTACATGCCGTGTGCCGTCACGGCATAGCACGGGTCAGTTTTACTGCAAAAGCGTGCCGATAGATGTTGCCTCAGCACCCGTTTTCACAGAAACGAGCCAGATGGTGGTTGAAGATGACTCCGTCGGCCCACCACCTCG
Source organism: Aplocera efformata (assembly GCA_921293045.1). Classification (NCBI taxonomy): domain Eukaryota; kingdom Metazoa; phylum Arthropoda; class Insecta; order Lepidoptera; family Geometridae; genus Aplocera; species Aplocera efformata. The sequence goes on along the minus strand of OV121067.1, from coordinate 3,931,954 downwards.
GATGGACCCCAAAGAGTCGGGGACCCTAGGGCTGGGGGACATGCAGACTGGACCACGGCTAGAGTTCGATGAGGGGACTATGGACATAGACGATTTCGATCTTGAAGTAAGTGTGCGAAATTTTAACTCAAGTATTGGTACACATAAGAAATGGTCAACTTGTTGGAGAGGCTGTTATTATTATTATTATTAATCATACTCGCGTCCGTAGGTGAGTACCCTCAAGAGCCCCCCTACACGTGTCCCCCGGGCGTGCGCGGAGCAACCCAAAGTCGCAATAGAACTTGTGCTAAGTTCGTCCGGAGAAGTACTGCCACCACACCTGGTAATCCGCCGAGCATTGCACTCGCGTTGTTGTGTTGTGGAAGTGTGTGGGTGCCGGTGAAATTACACTTGAGGGATACCATCCCCGTTTCAGAGTGACAGGCACAACGCCATGCGACTTAGGTCTTCTCATATTTTAGTAGGGGAAGGCCGAGTCATGTTTTAGTTGTGTATAGGCGGCGGTAACGACTTAACATCAGTGAGATGTTTAGAGACACCTTTTTGCTGGGTATTCGGGATTTCCACATTAAAAGACAGGAACGTACAGTGCACTCAACCGTATATTCGGACAGCCGCAATGGAAGAGAAAACTACCCTACTTAACCATATTAATGATTGGTAGCTAGTCTGGGCTGTATGCTCGCCGATAGAAGTGTAAACTCAAAACAATGAAATACATGTACACAGGCCGCTATACTACGCGTACTACGCGCTATATACTAGTCTGACGCGAGCGCGATCCATCACGAGCATGTCGCGGTCATCGGTGACGATCATAAGATTCTCCCCTACCAAAAATCCCTGAAGGCGGCTAAAGAAGTTTTCACTTAAAAAACATGGCAATAAATAACTTGTGCCAAGTTCGTCCGGAGGTACTGCCACCACGCCTGGAATCTGCCGCCAAGCAGTAGTGCTCGCATTGCTGTGTGCCGGTGAAACATTTGCGCATGAGACGTATCATTCCCGTCTCGGGAGATTAGTATTTTTTTTATGTGATTAAGTGACGGAACGAGCTGAGGGCCCACCTAGTGGTAAGTGGCGACCCCCACCCATGACAACAGTGATGGACGCAGCAGAATGAATGCGACTGTTGTAATTTACATTAAAAAGTTATTTGATTTAATAATTATTCAATTTTATTGTTTCAGAACGAATTACCTGACTGTGAAAGCGGAGGTGATGATATTTTGGAAGAAATTGAGTATAAGGTATATATTAAAAGGGTATTTTATGTTTGACTGTCCGTCTGTCTGTGGTTTGGTCAATACTTTTGATATAGCTCCAAACAGGTCCGATTCGATTAACAGGTGTGGTGGCAGTACTTCTGCGGGTGAACTTGGCTGAACTTAGTAGTACCTGCTTTGATAAGGTTCTCACATAAGAACATATTAATTATTGTTAGTAATATAGTAATTGTTATTATTAATTTATTTAAATTTCATTAATTATAAAGTCATTTAATACGATATAATGTTGACCTGTAATATTTAATTTACCAATAAAATACAATACAATACTATTATGATTAAGGATGGTAGCAAAATGGACTATCAAAAGCTTAGTAGTCCAAAAGCCTTATTATTATTCGATGTACCGAGATATTTACCATGATTTGTTTGTTTTGTTGTCTCCCGATATTTCGACGGAGTTTCATGCGTCATAATCGCGGGTACAGACAAGTCGGAGTTTGATCCCCTAAACCTTACCTACGTAACCCTACGTTACATTTTGTTATTTAATTGTTATAGGCGAGGGAACCAGAGATAATAGACGCGGACGCACACAAAGAGTTGCCAGCAAACAAAAACTCCTCGTGCCCTCCAGAGAAGATTATGACCATACTGGAAAAAGTTCTCGGCCACCATAACCTTCCAGGTATTTTTTAGAAGAATCCTTCTTTCGAAGCGGCCAACTCTAGTGTCGGAGATTTCAAGCCGCCAGTCTCCGACACGGCTTAACGACTAGGCCGGGACGGACTTAATGTGTCCTCCGAATCACGGGGAGAGATTATTGAAACAAGTTTCGCCATGAGTGCTTATAGGAATGTCTATTTGTGATTATTGTGCGTGGTGGCCCAGTGGTACACACCCGTACCAGCCTCTAATGTTCCCACTGCAGCGACACCGGCCTACTCTCGATAATTCATTCGATTCCCGGCCGGGCCACACTGTGCTGAGCATGAAGTTCATTCTCGGGTCTTGGGTGTTTGTCCGTGCCATTTGCACGATACAGATACAGAGAATCCTAGTGCAGAGGTATGAGTGTGTAAACGTTTATTATAAGGGTGTGCCCAGGGGCACAGACGCTGATTTTCAATCTGAAGGTCGCTGGTTCAAACCCACACGTGCACCAATGAGTTTTTTCACTTGAAAAATTTATGTGCGCAATACCACGTTCTCAAAACGGTGACGGAAAACATCGCGAGGAAACCGGCATGTCTTAGAACCAAAAATTCGATGACATGTGACATCTACCAATCCGGATTGGGCTCCCGTGGTAGATCAGAGCCCATTCACTCTCAATTATCGAGAGTAGGCCGGTGTCCCTGCAGTGGGATCATTAGAGGCTGGTACGGTAATGTGATTTTCTATTGTTTAGATACAAGCGTGAAGGCGCCACTGGCGATGAAAATTATCAATTATGTGGACATAGAAGATGGTTCTTCGGATTCTGATGGTGAGTTCCTACCTGTAACTTGACCATACGCCCCGCTTGTAGGCTGTCCCGCATTCCCCAGTGAAGACCTACCGCCCATTTCGACGTGGTGGTTGAAATGAAATATCTCCAGATCATTTTTTTATAAAAGAGAATAATAACGAGTATTTCGTTATTATTCTCTTTTATAAACTTCTCATTTGTGTTAAACCAACAATTCAATCACTTTTACAAGAGTTACAACAGGTCCTACTCGTTAATCCTAGGACCGTTCTGTCGCTGCCGCCAAAATATATATCCACAGATAATAATACCCTACAAAATGACATTGACAATCATACTAAATATATTGCAAGCTTACACTAGCGAGAGCAATGCCCCGCTTTTGCTAACAGACTTTTGGGGGGTCTCGTTGCTCGCGTCCGCAGGTCAGTACTCTCTGAACCCCTACACGGACCCCCTGGGTGGAGCAAAGAAAAGTAGCAGTAGAACTTGTGCAACCAAGTCAACGCCAAGCTGTAGTGATCGTATTACTGTGTTCCGGTGGAAGGGTGAGGGTGCCGGTGTAATCACACGCGCATGAGTTACATCCCCGGTTCAGAGTGACGGGCGCAACGCGACGCAACTTTGGTCTACTTATACTCCTCGTGAGACGTTTTTTTGTTGTTTATTAAATAAATAATAAATAAACGTTTAACACACTCATACCTCTGCACTACAGGATTCCCTGTGTCGCAGATGGCATGGACTAACACAGAAACACAAGACAAACACCCAAGATCCGAGAACACACTTCATGCTCAACACACAAAGTGTGCCGCCGGGAATCGAACCCGGGACCCCTCGCTTCGAAGGCAGGGCTACTACCAATTAAGCCACGGAGCCGTCGAAATTATGGAAGGCAGTAACCATTTAATATTGAACAGACAGTCAGCTAGTGCCGTCTTCATCACATAAAAAAATCACTTGCCCTCAGATGTTTTGGAAGTGTCCAAAAGTGATGGAACGGGAGAAGTGTCCGTGAACATACCGAAAGAAGTGGAGGTCATGGCGACCTCGGCCGCGGGCAGCACCACCGAGATCACCACCAGGGAGGGGGAGGTCGTCATCAGTGGGATACCGAAGCCGGCCGCCCCCAAATTGGTATGTATCTATTATTTGTCGGTTCGATGAGCGTTTAAAAACTCAATTTTTTATTCTATTCTGTGCACACCAACATGCCCCTTCTATTTTTCACTTTGTCTGGTCCAAAGGTTGCCTGGAAGAGATCGCTTTTAGCGATAAGGCCGCCCATTGTATTACCTTATTGTGAATAATTTAAACATTAATAAAGTGACCAATAAAGTGTTGTCTATCTATCTATCTACTACTGGTGGGTCATCCACCCGGCTGCCCCCAAATTGGTATGCAATTACAAGCAGCTTCTAGCGTTGGGTCATCCACCCGGCTGCCCCCAAATTGGTATGCAATTACTAGCTGCTTCTAGCGGTGGGTCATCCACCCGGCTGCCCCCAAATTGGTATGCAATTACTAGCTGCTTCTAGCGGTGGGTCATCCCACAATACTTAATTCTTTCGGGAGGAATGATGGCATGTGTTAATCCAGGGTATAGGGTACCTTCAAAAAAAATTTCATGCATATCCGTCCACCTGTCGTGTGAACAACCGTCGTTCGAAGTCACAAATTATACAGATATACTTTCGTGTTTATAATATTAGTAGTATAAACAGAAATAAGAAATGCTCCCAAAATTGTATGATATTAAAATCAGAAATTCTGACCAATTGGTATGTTACTATAATCATTAATCAGAAATACTCCCTAAGTGGTATGTTATTATAATTATTAATCAGCAATTCTGACCAATTGGTATGGTATTAGAATCATTAATCAGAAATATTCCCTAATTGGTATGTTATTATAATTATTAATCAGAAATTCTGACCAATTGGTATGTTATTATAATCATTAATCAGAAATAATCCCCAATTGGTATGTTATTATAATTATTAATCAGAAATACTCCCCAATTGGTATGTTATTATAATTATTAATCAGAAATACTCCCCAATTGGTATGTTATTATAATTATTAATCAGAAATAATCAGAAATATTTTTTTACCATATGATTGTGTTGTGTACTTGATTTTGCTGTGTGAATAAATCATTTTTCATATCATTTTCATTTAATTTCATTTATAAGTGGGCCTTCAGCTCGTTCCGCCACTTTATTAAATTTAAAATGATGTTTAATTTCAGCCCACTATCAACACAAGCGAAGTCACGGTATCAACTGCTAAGTACAGCACCTCTATTGATATACCTGAGACTGTAAGTATATATGTAACTCCGTACCAGTCTCTAGTGTTCACACTGCCGGCCTACTCTCGATCATTGAGAGTGAATGGGCTCTGATCTCACGGGAGCCCAATCCGGGTTGGTAGATGTCACATGTCGTCGAATTTTTGGTTCTAAGACATGCCGGTTTCCTCACGATGTTTTCCGTCACCGTTTTGAGAACGTGGTATTGCGCACACAAATTTTTTCAAGTGAAAAATCTCATTGTTCCATGTGTGGGTTTGAACCAGCAACCTTCAGATTGATAGTCGGCGTCTGTGCCCCTGGGTCACCACGCTCTCTATATATGTGACTGAAATAATGGTTAATATCTCGGTAACTTGAATAATAATGTTCATAACCATGATAGTTTTAAAATGTACTAGCGACCCGCCCCGGCTTCGCACGGTTAATAAAGCATCAGTGTCGTATCAGAAACTACCCGTGCGAAGCCAGGGTGAGTTGCTAGTGTATTATACATATAAACCTTCCTCTTGAATCACTCTATCTATTAAAAAAACCGCATCAAAATCCGTTGCGTAGTTTTAAAGATTTAAGCATACATAGGGATATAGGGACAGAGAAAGCGACTTTGTTTTATACTATGTAGTGATATGTATCGGTGATTGGTTTCACAGCACAGTCGGTAGTAGCTCTCCGATTCGACTCAGTACAAGCATATGCTTGAACTAAGTCGACTTTGAAATCAAAGCTTGTCGACTTTAAAATCCGATTAAAAATTATGATGTTTATGCCACCTGTGACACAGGTATTCCTAGTAGATGTGAGTGTGTGAACGTTACTTTTTTTCCAGTTTATACCACCAAGCATTAAAGACGAAATCTTCGATTTAGAATCTGACGAGGAGGAACCGCCGAAAGACCCGCCGGCCAAGGTTAAAGATACAACTAAAGGTATGAACGAGAATCGAACCTGACCACCAAAACATTATCCTTCATTCTAATTCTTTGACGGCTCCGTGGCTTAGTTGGTAGTAGCCCTGCCTTCGAAGCGAGGGGTCCCGGGTTCGATTCCCGGCCGGGGCACACTTTGTGTGGCGAGCATGAAGTTTGTTCTCGGGTCTTGGGTGTTTGTCCATGCCATCTGTGACACAGGAAATCCTAGTGCAGAGGTATGAGTGTGTAAACGTTTATTAATGATTTCAGAAGTAGTGAAGAAAAAAAAATCGGTGAAGACGAACAGAATGTGCGCGAACCCGGTGTGCGCCGGCGACCCGCTCAGCGGCGACGCGAGCACGAAGTACTACCCGACCGACCCTCGGACCGCTACTTATTTCTCGCTGAAGAAACGCGGCGTGGTGTGCCACCAGTGCAGGGAACTCGCGCAGTCCAGGGCACAGGTAATTATGTTCCCTGTGGAGCAGGGCACAGGTCTCCAAACCTTTTTCTGTAGACCTCTTGCCATGTTTTTTTGACCTCAGCTCACGACTGCAGGGAACTTGCAAAATTCAGGGTACAGGTAATTATGTTCCCTGTGGAGCACAGGGCACAGGTCTCCCAAACTTTTTCTGTGGGCCACTAGCTATGTGAGGTTCAGTTGTTCGCGTCAGTAGGTTTGTACCCTTTGATTCCCTACACGTACCCCCTGGATGGTGGTAAAGGAGCAACCAAAAGTAGCAGTAGAACTTGTGCCAAGTTCGTCCGGAGAGGTACTGCCACCACACCTGGAATCTGCAGCCAAGCGGTAGTGCTCGCATTACTGTGTTCCGGTGGAAGGGTGTGGGTGCCGGTGAAATCACATGCGCATGAGACGTATCATCCCCGTCTCGAGTGATGGACGCAGCAGGATGAATGCGACTCAGTAAAGATTTGGATCTCATACTGAGTCGCGCGCATTACTGTTGTCATGGGCGAGGGTCACCACTTACCATCAGGTGGGCCCTCAGCTGGTTCCGTCACTTACTCAGATAAAAAATAATGTTTTTCTACTTGGCTCTGATACCTAGTATCCTGGTATACCTGGCATCAGATCCTGGATAAATGTTCCCTTTCTTTCCAGCGCTTGATCGATGGCATCAAGGATCTTCGACCACTGCTGGATTTGGATATGGATGCCCCTTTACAGCAGCTCGTCACTATATCCGACTCGGAGTCTGACTCCGACGAGGGGGGGGCTGAGGACTCGGAGGTCATCGGGGGGGAGGCGGCGAAGTGAGTAGTATTGTTATACCATATTGTTCGTGTCTGTAGGTACCCTCAGTCTCTACGCTTACCCCCTGGGTGGTGCTAAAGGGGTAACAAAAAGTAGTAGCAGAACTTGCTAAGTTCGTCCGGGGCAGTACTGCCTCCACACCTGGTAACCCGCAAGCAGTGTTGCAAGCAAGTAATTGTGCGTGTATTTGACGATACTTGAAACAGAAACACAAGACAAACCCCCATAACAAACTTCATGCTCACAGTGTGTTCTGGCTGGAATCGAACCCAGGACTTGAATGAATGAATGAATGAATACTCTTTGTTGTACACCTCGATAGAAACATACATAACACAAATAAAATTAACAAAACAATCACAAAAAAAAGAGGTTACAATGGGCGGCCTTATCGCTAATAGCGATCTCTTCCAGCGACTTGCTTCGGAGGCAAGGCTACTACGGAGCCCAAAATTATAACCACATTTTTCATCGCTTTACAGATTTTTGGAAGAGCATCTAGCTGATATGTTCAATGAAACCTGGTCAAAATACAAGCTCGAATCGCGGCTGGAGTCGGCTGAGGCCAATATTTTGGCCGAAATGGAGAAAATGGAAGGTAATTCCCAACTTCTTGTATTGAGTCGATGTTTCATGCACCTATTTTCATTAAATTGTTTTGGACCAGTAGCTTGCTCCCGTGGTAGATAAAAAAAAAAGAAAAGAAATACTCGAACGGCGCCTAAACAACCAGAATTGTATGACAAAATCAACAGTATAGTATATAGTATAGATAATATCAAAAACAGAACTGACGACTCCGTGGCTTAGTTGGTGGTAGGGCTAGTACGGGCCTACTAGTAGGGCCTTCGGAGCGAGGGGTCCAGGGTTCGATTCCCGGCCGGGGCACACTTTTGTGGTAAACATGAAGTTTGTTCTCGGGTCTTGGATGTTTGTCTAGTGTTTCTATGTTTGTCCAAGCCATCTGCGACAGGGAATCCTAGTGCAGAGGTATGAGTGTGTAAACGTTTAAAAAGAATTCGATTAAAAACTCGATGAACGATCTTGCAGCCAGATCTCGGTCTGTGGTAAATTAATGCCAAAAAATATCGTATGTTTCAGAGAGTGTGAAAGAGTTAGACGCTATAATCAACGATTGTCAGAAGACGACGGATGGTACGCGTTCGGAGTTCTATGGAATGTTCCACATTAAACGGAAGCATTTGGGCGCTATATTAATCAACGACACGCCGTTTAGTTACGTGAGTATTTAATTAGGCGTTCCTTTATAAATTTGAATTGATAACAAAATGAATTGATTGAATTGGTAACAAAATGAATTGATTGAATTGATAAGAAAATAAAAAATTCCTTTATAAATTTGAATTGATAACAAAATTAATTGATTGAATTGATAAGAAAATGAAAAATTCCTTTATAAATTAGAATTGGTAACAAAATGAATTGATTGAATTGATAACAAAATGAAAAATTCATTTATAAATTTGAATTGATAACAAAATTAATTGATTGAATTGATATGAAAATGAAAAATTCCTTTATAAATTAGAATTGGCAACAAATTGAATTGATAAGAAAATGAAAAATTCCTTTATAAATTTGAATTGATAACAAAATGAAAAATTCCTTATAAATGTATATAAATGATATATATGTATAACAAATATAAATAATATATATATTATAAAACATGACTTTTTTTCCTTTACAGTTTCAAGTTACAGATAAAGAAGTGGAAGAAGTAAGTACTTATTATACATTTTTACCTGAATACGCAATGGTCTAGCCATCGTCGGCTACCACGCACATTACTAATAAAAGTTATAACAAAGTTATAAAAATTATAATGGCCAATTATCTTAGCCTTTGAGAATTTTTTTTTCTTTAGAACCTGTCTAGTTTTGTTAAAATACAGGGTTTTATAAATGGTTTACGAAATATACCCAACTTTTGTTTACATGTAATGTAGAATTATTCACGAAGTCGGGTTGTTTTGTTTATCTTTTCGTCTTGTCTTAAAGGAATTTTAATCTCACACAAAGTTAACATAATTAATTTTTTTAACAACAAACAACGTTAACACTCTCATACCTCTGCACTAGGATTCCCTGTGTCGCAGATGGCATGGACAAACACAGAAACACAAGACAAACACCCAAGACCCGAGAACAAACTTCATGCTCACCACACAAAGTGTGCCCCGGCCGGGAATCGAACCCGGGACCCCTCGCTTCGAAGGCAGGGCTACTACCAACTAAGCCACGGAGCCGTATTAATTATATGAAATGAAAATTATTTTTATGAATTAAAATTTATAGAAAAATATTGTTTTTACGGTTCAATAACCGTAGCGCAGCTAGTAATATAAATACTTTAGAAAAATTAATCTCTTGATCAGGGGATGCAGACATTACCCGCAAGGTACCCTAAGCGAAAGGCGACCGCGTCACAGGAACCACCCGCCAAGAAACTCGCCATACCATTGGGCTACGCGCCCATTGAACCACAGGTATGTTTTATCTGGCTTTATATAACTTTGTATATATTATTTATTTATTTCAGGCAACACAAAATTTGGCATTTTGGGGGGTCCAGTTGCTCGCGTCCGTAGGTGTGTACCCTTTGATTCCCTACACGTATCCCCTGGGTGGTGCTAAAGGAGCAAACAAAAGTAGCAGTAGAACTTGTGCCAAGTTCGTCCGGAGAGGTACTGCCACCACACCTGGAATCTGCCGCCAAGCAGTGGTGGTTGCATTACTGTGTTCCGGTGGAAGGGTGTGGCTGCCGGTGAAATCACATGCGCATGAGACATATCGTCCCCGTCTCGGGTGATGGACGCAGCAGGATGAATGTGACTCAGTAGAGATTTGTATCTCATACTGAGTCGCGCGCATTACTGTTGTCATGGGCGAGGGTCACCACTTACCATCAGGTGGGCCCTCAGCTCGTTCCGTCACTTATTCACATAAATAATATTATAAAACACTAAAACTAATATATTTATATATTATATTTATATATGATATAGATGCCAAGGATATTATGGAGCTCCGTATATTCTACTTAAATCTAATATTCTTAACGGAAACTATCCGAAATTTTATGTATGTTTATGACGGAACGAGCTCAGGTGGTAAGTGGCGCCCCCGCCCATGACAACAGTAATGCGACTCAGTATAAGATTCAGATTCAGAAACGAAACCGACTTTTAAAGTAGCAAAATACGCACAAGGCCCTCGGCTCGTTCCGTCACTATTCACATTAAAATAAAAAATAAAGAATGCGACCCAGTAGGAATTGACGACTCCGTGGCTTAGTTGGTAGTAACCCTGCCTTCGAAGCGAGGGGTCCCGGGTTCGATTCCCGGCCGGGGCACACGTGAAGAGCATAAATTTTGTTCTCGGGTCTTGGGTGTTTGTCTTGTGTTTCTGTGTTTGTCCGTGCCATCTGCGACGCAGGGAATCCTAGTGCAGAGGTATGAGTGTGAAAACGTTAAACGTTAAACAATTTTTTACAAGCTTTTATTTAACTTGCAATGTATGTACGTTTGTCCGGGTGGAATCTTGCAACTGAATTTTGAGTTGAAATTTGGTATACACGCTTATTTTGGATGACAATGCATGCTTAGCTGTGACGTCATTCTAATTCCAATATGGCGGATCATCCAAGATGGCGGACTAAGTTTTTTTCTGCACTACCACAGTATGGGTATCAGATTATTCATGATCACAGACCATTGAAAAGAATTACATATATTTCAGGAAATGAAAGTAGGAAATGAGTCAGCATGGGATCCGGGCACTGGAGATGACGACGTGAGTAATTATAATACTTATATTAATAGTACCTTGGTGACCGAGCTTCGCTCGTTTTATATGAAATTTAAAAAAAGTACCACAAAAATTTACTAGATGGCGCTGTATACAATTTTTCTGTTAAAAACGTTTCTTTTTGCAAAAATATGCGGATCTACCAACATCTACCAATCCGGATTGGGCTCCCGTGAGATCAAAGCCCATTCACACTCAATTATCGAGAGTAGGCCGGTGTCAGTGGGAACATTAGAGGCTGGTACGGTAATGAACAATACTTTGGATCTTCAACAGAGAGACATATCGGTGGTGAAGCTCTCGGCGGAGGCGGCCCCCTCGGACCTGCCGCCGTGCGGGGAGGCTGCGCTCGCGCCGCTGCGCACCGGCATGGCCACGTACGCGATGCGCAACGCGTTCGGCTCCTGGCTCAAGGGCAAGGTGGTGGAGATACAACCCAAGGTCAACGGGGTAAGTCACGTTATCATATTATTTACTAGCTGCGCCCCGCGGTTTCACCCGCATAGTTCCCGTTCCCGTGGAGAATACGGGGATAAATTGATTTTATTTTTTTCGTTAATTTTCCAATGTTTTAATAGTTATTCTGCTATTCGGGACGGAAACAAATCCAACCAATCAAAAACCATGGCAATCGGTCCAGCCGTTCTCGAGTTATAAGTGTTGTAACAAACACGACTTTCTTTTATATATATAGATTTTATAGAAACCTCAAAAATTGTAGCCTATATGTTATTCTGATGTATAAGCTATATTGTGGTAAAGTTTCATTCAAATCCATTCAGTAGTTTTTACGTGAAAGAGTAACAAACATCCATACATCCATACATCCATACTTACAAACTTTCGCCTTTATAATAGTAGTAGGATTTTAAAAAAACCATCGGCACAAAATAACTTTGACGGCTCCGTGGCTTAGTTGGTAGTAGCCCTGCCTTCGAAGCAAGGGGTCCCGGGTTCGATTCCCGGCCGGGGCACACTTTGTGTGGTGAGCATGAAATTTTGTTCTCGGGTCTTGGGTGTATGTCTTGTGTTTCTGTGTTTGTCCATGCCATCTGCGACACAGGGAATCCTAGTGCAGAGATATGAGTGTGTTAACGTTGTTGTTTTTTTATTTAAATGATAGTTTATAAACGAGATGGCCATTTAAAGGTCCCTATTTATAGCAATACATGAGTTAGAAAGAAAAAAACAATAAACAGAAAAAAAAACCTTTAAAGGTTCACTGACTATCACACAATCACATTATTTCATATGTTATGCATATTACAACCCAAGGTCAACGGGATAAGTCACGTTATCATATGAACCTCTCGGACACAAGATATATATAGGTAATTATTTATTTATTTAGAAGATATATAGGTAATTATTTATTGTACACCAAATTACAAAATATGTCATAATAGCTGCACCCGCGGTTGGACTTCCTACGGGAACCGAACATATTTCCGGGATAAAAAGTAGCCTATGTGCTATTCCAGACTATAATCTATCTCTGTGCCAAATTCCATCCAGGTCCGTTCAGCCGTTCCGGCGTGATTGAGTAACAAACATCCATCCATACTTACAAACATTCGCGTTTATAATATTAGTAGGATATGTGACTTCTGTAGAAGATATATAGATAATAATTTATTGTTAAACAAATTACAAAATATACATAACGTTAATTATATATAAAAATTACAATGGTCGCTCTTATCGCTAGTAAGCGATTCTTAGACAACCAACAACAACAGAGAAGGTAGATTCGCTTGTATTATATATTTTTTTTTTATGAGGTCGTAAACATAAAAAAACTGCGTCATTTATGAACTGAGTTGGATAAATATTTTTTTAATTTGAATGGATATGATTTTATATATGACATCCATTCCTGTATTAATAAAGAAATTACGCACACATTAAAAACGGAAAAATTTAAATTAATTATTACAATAATCTATACTAATATTATAAAGCTGCAGTGTTTGTTTGATTGTTTGTTTGTTTGAACGCGCTAATCTCTGGAACTACTGGTCCGATTTGAATGATTCTTTCAGTGTTGGGTAGTCCATTTATCGAGGAAGGCTATAGGCTATGTTTTTTTTTAATCAAAATTAGGGATCCGTAATAAAATTGCTATTTTGTAACACAAGGTGTAAAATCGAAAACCTATTTTTGCGTACGCTGCAAAAACTATTGACAATAGAACAAAATAATGTACTACGGGTTTGTAGATCCCATTGAGACCTACAAAAAAGTCCGCGAGAACATATATCTAGCTATCATGGTTTAATCACAATAACCGATTTTGTGTATCAAATTTGTACACCGGGTGCAGTTTGATCCAACTTGAAAGATAGGATAGCTCACATCTCAATTTATGATCGCAATATTATTTTATTGCAAATTATAATATCATATGACAAAAACGTTAGCCACAGCAACGCGTGGCCCGGTCAGCTAGTAACTTATATATACAATAAACTTTCATATTGGTCTTGTTACTTGTGGTTAGTCCAATAACTTGATGTTTGATTTTAAAAATAATTTGTTTGATCGACAGTTCACGCAGTGCAAAGTGAAGTTTGAGCACAAAGTGAAAAACCCTTGCAAAGTGTTGGCGGCGCGGTGCCTCGCCTATCTCGAACCGAGCGAAGTCAGGATGACAATCGGTAAGACATATAGTCAATGTCAAACTCATTTATTCCTTTAGATCTTAAGTATCATTTGGACACGTCAAATTTTACACATGCATGTACACATATTCGTGAGCATATAACGTGTCACAGGAACGGCCCAGGCACATTACATGCACACAGATATGTCAAATTACAGTCAGTTTTCATGTTTAAGCTTATCTTATTTGTTAAGTTTACGTCTGTTCCAACCCTAACCGACCAACCCGAGGGGAAGAAACAGACAAGAAACCCCTCGGAGACAGTATTACATATTCGCGAATATGGTCCTGCGTCTAGTGGAGCAAATTCATTCCCATTTTATTTCAGGTACGCGTATCATAGCGTTGTTCAAGGACCCTCAGAACGCGGCGAGGCGCGAGGCCTTCTATTCGGGGGTGGTCGCCGAGATCCCGAACCCTGTCAATAATTACAGGCAAGTGGAATTATATCCTGTACAAAAATATACACTCACCGTCTCGGGTGATGGACGCAGCAGGATGAATGCGACTCAGTAAAGATTTGTATCTCATACTGAGTCGCGCGCATTACTGTTGTCATGGGCGAGGGTCACCACTTACCATCAGGTGGGGCCTCAGCTCGTTCCGTCACTTAATCACATTAAAAGAAAAAAACTCACTTTTATCCGTGAATTTCGGAATCTTACTTATATTAGAATGGCGAAAGAATAGGTCTTCGATTTTACACCTTGTGTTACAAAATAGCAATTTTCTTACGGATCCCTAATTTTGTTAAAAAACATAGCCTATAGCCTTCCTCGATAAATGGACTACCCAACACTGAAAGAATCATTCAAATCGGACCAGTAGTTCCAGAGATTAGCGCGTTCAAACAAACAAACACTGCAGCTTTATAATATTAGTATAGATTAGTATATAATAGTTTATTTTTTTTCATGTAACAGTAGATTACCACAATAATTGACGAGATGGCGCTGTATTAAATTTTCAGCGTAATTTAAATAAAACGTTTCTTTTTGTAAAATATCCGTTTTTAAAGAAATACAATTAAACAGGTAGACTTTAGCAAAACCCTATCAACACAAAATTTCATCGAAATCGTTGGAGCCGCTTCCGAGATACACGAAATTTATATAAGAAAAACAATATCGTTTACACTCATACCTCTGCACTTGGATTCCCTGTGTCGCAGATGGCATGGACAAACAGAAACACAAACCATACAAACACCCAAGAACCCACACAAAGAGTTTCCGGGAATAGAACCCGGGAACCCTCGCTTCGAAGGCATGGCAACTATCAACTAAGCCACGGAGCCAGCCGTATATACAAGAATTGTTCATTTAAAGATATTAGATTTTTTTTTAATTATTTAATGTTTTGGTTATTATATTCAGGTATCTCGTGTTTTTCGACGACGGCTACGCGCAGTACGTCCATCACCGCGACACACGCCTGGTTTGCGAGAGTAGCGTGCGCGTCTGGGAGGAAGTACACCCGTTCATACGCGACTTCATATGCAAATATCTACGCTCTTACCCCGAGCGACCCATGGTCCGGCTGCACACTGGGGAGAGACTCAAGACTGAGTGGAATGGTATGTCTCCGCCCCACTGCAAATATTTATTGTAATTAAGTGACGGAACGAGCTGAGGGCCCATCTGGTGGTAAGTGGCGACCCCCGCCCATGACAACAGTAATGCGCCTCAGTATAAGATTTGGATCGCATTCATCCTGCTGCGTCCATCACCCGAGACAGTTATGTAACGTCTCACAAGCCTGTGATTTCTCCGGAACACGGTAATGCGAGCGCTACTGCTTGGCGGCAGATTCCAGGTGCGGTGGCAGTACTTAGACGAACTTGGCAAGTTCTACTGCTACTTTTGGTTGCTCCTATAGCACCACCCAGGTTTCACTTGAAAAATTTTGTGCGCAATACCACGTTTTCCACGAAAACATCGTGAGGAAACCGACAGGTCTTAGAACCAAAAATTCGATGACATGTGACATCTACCACTCCGGATTGGGCTCCCGTGAGATCAGAGCTTTCACTCTCAATTATCGAGAGTAGGCCGGTGTCCAGCAGTGGGAACATTAGAGGCTGATACGTCCACCAAAATGTCCAGGTAAATGGTGGGACTCGAAAGTGCTGCGAGTGGACGCGTCCATAGCGCTGATACACTTCGACGAGGACGACAGGACGGAGTGGATCTACCGCGGCTCCACCCGCCTGGCCCCCCTCTACCTGGAGCTGCAGGCGGCGCAGCTGGCGGGGGAGAGGCACCGCACCCGTCTGCCGCGGAGCAAGGCGCAGACACGGGTAAGACTAGTTCAATTTGCCCATTGAATTCTTAGAGAATTATTTGGAAACGTCACTGTTTTAGGACTTTTGGAGTCCATACCCAAAGGACAAAATGAGAGCTTATTACTAAGACTCCGCTAACTGTCTGTCTGTCCGTCTGTCACCAGGCTGTATCTCATGGACCGTGATAGTTAGAGTTGAAATTATCACAGATGATGTATTTCTGTTGCCGCTATAACAACAAATACTGAAACAGAATAAAATAAATATATAAGGGGTTCTCATACAAAAATGTGGTTTTTATTTTTTTGTTTTATAAATAACGATTAAGGGTTCGTACGGAATCCTTCGTGCACGAGTCTGACTCGCACTCACATCTCGCTAGGCGGTTGTACAAGGGCCAGATACAGAAGGCGGTACTTCTGGCACGCATCGCCAGGTTCCTCTCTGCAGCCCTGTACTAGCCACCGACTGCTTGAGTCTCACTCCACATTCGGTGGTCGCCCGTTTGTATATATTTACTACAATGTTTTTATACTGTTTATTTTAAATATTGTGAAATAATTGTATGTTTTGTGTTTCAGTCCAATATGCCGTACGTGGAGTACACTCGGTCGGATTCTCAAATCCAGATTGAGGTGAGTACTTGTAGTTGTGTTTTAATTTTATTCATCATTCATTCATTCTATAGTTTACTTTATGTATTGCCACTATACTTTATGTATTGTTGGAATTATAAAGTATATATTCAAACTCAATCTTATTCATGGGCGTACCCAGGGGGGGCAGGGGGAGGCAGCTATCCCCCCTGGAAATGGAAATTTAAAATAAAAATGCATGCATTGTCAAATGTTACTTATATATATTTAACTACCTATGAAGAAGGATCATTTGCGGCTGATTGCCCTACACACTACACTACATATACCTAATGTTTCGTGTAGGTGTATTTGTGTAGTGTGTATGACAAAAAAGCCGCGAACGATTCGACCTAAAAAGTCTTTGTAGCCTCTTATATAACGATATCGCATGTTTCAGGAGTTACGTCGCCAGAAGGCGTTGATGAGGAGATCGACCGCGTTTGCCGCCTCGGCTGTGCAGGACCCGGAGTCGGAGAAGGCCTACAGCCGAGTCGTGGTGAGTTGCGGCAGGGTCTTGGGGGGTCGTGTGGCTCCCGTAGGTGGGTCCCGACACGTGATGCGGTGATACGAGATGGAAGTACTGCCAAACCTGGCGCTGTAGTGCACTCGCATTGCTGTCGGGTGTGGGTGCCGAACAACCGGTAACCGTTGGGGTAGACGAGTTCTTGAGTGGAGACCGCGAGTAGGCAAACGTAGTATAGGGCGCCCCCCTGCCAGGTGGAGCGACGACTTGCGGAAGGTGGCTGGTAAGAAGTGGTTAAGGAGAGCCGAAGATCGGGCTCAGTGGCGCTTACTAGGATAGGCCTATGCCCAACAGTGGACATGTATATGCTGATGATGATGATAATGTGGGTGTCGGTGAAATCGCAGGCGCGTGGGATGTTGTACCTCTACTAGGGTGTTAAACAGAACATGGCTGAATTTCTAATTATTGTACCATTGCAACATCCTCTGTAACCTATGCGTCGCAAATGGAAGTCAAACTCATTTATTCCTTTAGATCTCATGTATCATTTGGACACGTCAAATTTTACACATGCATGTACACATATTCGTGAGCATATAACGTGTCACAGGAACGCCCCAGGCACATTACATGCACACAATGTCAAATTACAGTCAGTTTTCATGTTTAAGCTAATCTTATTTGTTTTGTTATTGCCTTGTGTTTCTGTGTTTGTTCGTGCCATCTGCGACACAGGGAATCTTAGTGCAGAGGTATAAGTGTGTTAACGTTTATTTATTTATTATTTAAGTTTACGCCTGTTCCAACCCTGACATTTATGATTATGATTAACATTAATGAAATATAGACCATATGAAATTGTGTTGGTTGCAGTACTACACGCCCAAGAATGCGGTGAGGCCGCACAAGTGGGTCCCGCACACGTGCTCCCCCGCGTGCAAGCGGACCGACGTCCTCTCCCTCACGGAGCTACGGAGCTACAACCCCCTCTCGAAGCCACTGCTCAGCGGATGGGAGAGGTAACATATACTATTTTTTTGAAGACAGCGGTTATTTGGGGCTAGACCCACTAGAACCACGCGGTGTATATCTTACCTCGATGCCAACGAAGAGGGGTCCGGAAACGGACAGCCGCGGCGGGTTCGCAGAAGTATGGTGCAAACGTTCCCGTGTCACCACTGAGCGGCAGAGCACACCGTGGGATCCTAGTGGGTCCAGCCCCACATTTAATGTGAAAATGTGACGGAACGAGCTGAGGGTCCACCTGGTGGTAAGTGGCGACCCTCGTCCATGACAACAGTAATGCGACTCAGTATAAGATTTTGATCTTACACTGAGTCGCACTCAGCCTGCTGTGTCCATCACCCGAGACGGGGATCATACGTTTCATGTGATTTCACCGGCACCCACACCCTTCCACCGGAACACAGTGCAAGCACTATTGCTTGGCGAAAGATTCCAGGTGTGGTGGCAGTACCTCCGGAAAAACTTGGCACAAGTTCCACTGCAACTTTTGGTTGCTCCTTTAGCACCAGGAGGTGCGTGTAGGACCCCCTGGGAATCAAAGGATAAGGGCGGCGTTAGATATTGCGAGGCTCCGGCAATAGATCTTTGTGAGGCTCTTGGCGTATGAGGAATTTAGGTGAGTTGAAAGTGTACAGGGCTCCTGGTAATCAGTCAGCATCCTCCTAAAGACAGCTGCAGTACATCGAAACAATACACGGGTTGTTCTGCGAGGGTGCGAGGCCCTGCAAAAGCGAGGCCCCGGGCGGTTGCCCTGCTCGCCACCCCCTAAGGCTGCTGAAGAAGTGGACCCCACCATGTTGATATGTTCACAGACAGCTGTGTCGCTTCAAGCTGCAGCGGGAGGTGATGTACCGCGCGCCGTGCGGCCGGCGCCTGCGCAACATGGCCGAGCTCCACCGCTACCTGCGCGCCGTGGACTCGGACTACGGGGTGGAACTCTTCGAGTTCAACTCGGTCACGCATTGTCTCGGCGAGTACGTCACCAACACGTGTTACGTTGGGAAAAAGGTGACTCATCCATTCATTCGTTCCTTCTTTCGTTCGTTCTTTCTTTCGTTCGTTCGTTCGATGCAACTTTTTAGGCCATACCCAAAGATTTAAACGGGACCCCATTACTGAGACTGGTGAGAGCGCGGTGGCCCAGGGGCATAGACGCTGACTTTCAATCTGAAGGTCGCTGGTTCAAACCCACACGTGCACCAATGAGATTTTTCGCTTTGAAAAATTTATGTGCGCAATACCACTTTCTTGAAACGGTGACGGAAAACATCGCGAGGATACCGGCATGTCTTAGAACCAAAAATTCGACGACATGTGGCATCTACCAATCCGGATTGGGCTCCCGTGAGATCAAAGTCCATTCACTCTCAACTATCGAGAGTAGGCCGGTGTCTGCAGTGGGAACATTAGAGGCTGTTACGGTATAAATATACGAAGATCTATTCAGGTTGGAAGATCATCAGCTCACCACCATTCACGTGTGTTCTTGTCCCCAGGACTTGTCACACGGCAAGGAGAACATGCCCGTGCCGTGCGTGAACAACCACGACGAGTCCCTGCCGGAGTTCTGCTCGTACAACACGGAGCGCACCCCCACGGCCGGTGTCCCCCTCAACCTGGACCCCGACTTCTTGTGCGGCTGCGACTGCACCGACGACTGCGAGGTATGTGGACCTCGTGATAGAATGAACCTCTTTGTTATGCAGTAGTCTTTGGTTTTGGGGTTGGATTGTGAGGGTTGGAACCAGGTTGCTGTAGACCTGGACTGCGGACGCAGATGCAGGTTGTTACTGTATCAGCGGATGCAAGTTTTTACTGTATCAGCGTATTCAGATGCAGGTCTTAACTCTATCAACGGATGCAAATTGTTACTGGATCAGCGGATTCAGATGCAGGTCTTTACTGTATCAGTGGATGCAGATGCAAGTTTTCACTGTATCAGCGGATGCGGATGCAGGTCTTTACTGTATCGGCGGATGCGGATGCAGGTCTTTACTGTATCGGCGGATGCAGATGCAGATTGTTACTGTGTCAGCGGATTCAGATGCAGGTTGTTACTGTATCAACATGTTGTTCGCGTCCGTAGTGAACACCCCTCAGAGACCATACATGCGTCCCCCTGACGGTGCATAAAGAGCAACCCAAAATAACAGAACTTGCCAAGTTTTGACGACTCCGTGGCTTAGTTGGTAGTAGCCCTGCCTTCGAAGCGAGGGGTCCCGGGTTCGATTCCCGGCCGGGCACACTTTGTGGTGTTCTCGGGTCTTGGGTGTTTGTCTTGTGTTTCTGTGTTTGTCCATGCCATCTGCGACACAGGTTATCCTAGTGCAGAGGTATGAGTGTGTAAACGTTTATTTATTATTTAATTATAAGTTCCGGAGAGAAGTACTGCCTCCGCTCTTGGTAATCTGCCGGTAAGCAGCGTTGCACTTGTATCGTTGGGAACCTCCATGTGTCGGTACTCAGTAATCATAATCATTGATCATCATTGATTCCAGGACAAATCAAAGTGCGCCTGCTGGAAAATGACCCTGGAGGGCGCTCGGACCATAGGCCTGACCTCCCCCAAAGTGGGGTACGTGTACAGGAGGCTACCCGAACCACTGCCCTCCGGGATATACGAGTGCAACTCTAGGTAAGATGTGTACGAGTGTTACTCTAGGTAAGATATGTACGAGTGTTACTCTAGGTGAGATATGTACGAGTGTTACTCTAGGTGAGATATGTACGAGTGTTACTCTAGGTAAGATGTGTACGAGTGTTACTCTAGGTGAGATATGTACGAGTGTTACTCTAGGTGAGATATGTCCGAGTGTTACTCTAGGTGAGATATGTACGAGTGTTACTCTAGGTAAGATATGTACGAGTGTTACTCTAGGTAAGATATGTACGAGTGTTACTCTAGGTGAGATATGTAGGTAAGATATGTACGAGTGTTACTCTAGGTGAGATATGTACGAGTGTTACTCTAGGTAAGATATGTACGAGTGTTACTCTAGGTGAGATATGTACGAGTGTTACTCTAGGTGAAATATGTGCATGTACTAGCTGCGCCCGCGGTTTTACTCGCGTTTTTTTGGGATCAAAACAAAAGTTATGCCGGTTTCTTCACGAGATTTTCCTTCACCGTTTTGAACGTGATATTGCGCACATCAGTTGTTCAAGTGTGGTTTTGAACCAGTGACCTTCAGATTGAAAGGCGGCGTTTGTGCCCCTGGGCCTCCACACTCACTTTATTTTATTAGTGTAGTAGATTTAGTTCTCATAGTACAAGCTATGCAAGTTTGGGACTAGATGGCTGTGTGCAAGGGCGGCGTTAGATATTGCGAGGCTCCGGGCGATAGATCTTTGTGAGGCTCTTGGCGTATGAGGAATTTAGGTGAGTTGGAAGTGTACAGGGCTCCTGGTAATCAGTCAGCATCCTCCTAAAGACAGCTGCAGTACATCGAAACAATAAACGGGTTGTTCTGCGAGGGTGCGAGGCTCCGATAGATCTTTGTGAGGCTCTTGGCGTATGAGGAATTTAGGTGAGTTGGAAGTGTACAGGGCTCCTGGTAATCAGTCAGCATCCTCCTAAAGACAGCTGCAGTACATCGAAACAATAAACGGGTTGTTCTGCGAGGGTGCGAGGCTCCGATAGATCTTTGTGAGGCTCTTGGCGTATGAGGAATTTAGGTGAGTTGGAAGTGTACAGGGCTCCTGGTAATCAGTCAGCATCCTCCTAAAGACAGCTGCAGTACATCGAAACAATAAACGGGTTGTTCTGCGAGGGTGCGAGGCCCTGCAAAAGCGAGGCCCCGGGCGGTTGCCCTGCTTGCCACCCCCTAAGGCCGCCACTGGCTGTGTCAAATGTTCATGAAAAT
Source organism: Aplocera efformata (assembly GCA_921293045.1). Classification (NCBI taxonomy): domain Eukaryota; kingdom Metazoa; phylum Arthropoda; class Insecta; order Lepidoptera; family Geometridae; genus Aplocera; species Aplocera efformata. Next base: position 3,909,975 of record OV121067.1, on the reverse strand, counting down.
GTATTTGTTCCAGGTGCCAATGCAAGAAAACATGTTTGAACAGGGTGGCTCAACGACCCTTACAACTCAAGTTACAAGTGAGTACTTGTTATTAATTTACTAGCTGTTCCCCGCGACTTTGACCGCGTGGAATTTTACAATTTTCTTTACCAATTCCGACGGCTCCGTGGCTTAGTTGGTAGTAGCCCTGCCTTCGAAGCGAGGGGTCCCGGGTTCGATTCCCGGCCGGGGCACACTTTGTGTGGTGAGCATGAAGTCTGTTCTCGGGTCTTGGGTGTTTGTCTTGTGTTTCTGTGTTTGTCCATCTGCGACACAGGGTATCCTAGTGCAGAGGTATGAGTGTGTTAACGTTGTTTTGTTATTATTCATTTAAGGATTTCCATATTCCTGATTCCATGGCGTAGTGAAACGAGCGTAGCTATTTCCATTGCTCTCGAGTGAATTCTAACATAGACTAGTAATTTTTTTATGTGTATAAGTGACGGAACGAGCTGAGGGCCCGCCTGATGGTAAGTGGTGACCCTCGCCCATGACAACAGTAATGCGCGCGACTCAGTATGAGATACAAATCTCTACTGAGTCGCATTCATCCTGCTGCGTCCATCACGAGACGGGGATGATACGTCTCATGCGCATGTGATTTCACCGGCAGCCGCACCCTTCCACCGGAACACAGTAATGCGAGCACTACTGCTTGGCGGCAGATTCCAGATGTGCAGATTCCAGTTAGTAGTATAATGTGCGTTTTCAGGTATTTAAAACATTGAAAAGGGGGTGGGGCATCCGCGCCGTGAACGACGTGCCGAAGGGTTCGTTCCTGTGTGTATACGCAGGGAATCTGCTCACTGACGCCACCGCCAACTTGGTAACTATATTGCCTATATATATATATATACCCCATTTAAGGGTTCATATGTGATACTCAATGTAAAATATTCATGATCCATGTAAAATATATATATTTATATTTATTGAGTATTATGTTATTTATATAAATATAATAAACTACACGTATTTGAAGTCTGGTAAATACCTGTAGTTCCCAGTCTGTTAAGAATACGTGTAGTTCCCAGTCTGTTAAGAATACGTGTAGTTCTCATACTATGTTAAAAATACGTGTAGTTCTCACAGTATGTTAAGAATACGTGTAGTTCTCATACTATGTTAAAAATACGTGTAGTTCTCACAGTATGTTAAAAATACGTGTAGTTCTCACAGTATGTTAAGTATACGTGTAGTTCTCAGTCTATTAAAAATACGTGTATTTCCTATAGTATGTTAAAATACGTATAGTTCTCATACTATGTTAAAAATACGTGTAGTTCTCAGTCTGTTAAGAATACGTGTAATTCTCACCGAAATTTCCAGGATGGCTTGAACGAGGGCGACGAGTACTTAGCGGAGCTGGACTACATAGAGGTGGTGGAAGCCATGAAGGAAGGCTACGAAGACGACGTACCTGATGCGGACAAGAAACTGGACAAGGTATTGGGTGTGTGAATATGACTCCGCCCTTTCTCAACAGATGTCGTTTTTAGTATTGTTTACGTGTACTAATAAATGACCATACTTGTATTCGATAGTACTGAATGTCAGCTATCTAACGCATTTTATGATATTTGGTTGAAGTGTAAGCAACAATTGTTTTCACCTTTTCGAAAATGTCGGTTTTTATTCCAAATAAACGTCATTTGCGGGAAGTGTTATTACATTATTTTATTGCGAAGAAAACTGCAGCGGAAACTTATCGTTTGCTTGTGGAGATTTATGGTGAGCATGCTCCGTCTAATACAACTTGCAAGGAATGGTTTCGACGATTTCAAAATAACGATTTTAGTACTGAGGATAAAGAACATGGAAAACCACCAAAAAAATTTGAAGATGCTGAATTGGAAGCATTATTGGCGGAAGATTCTTGCCAAACTCAATCAGAATTAGCTCAGCTCGTTATTATGTATTTTTTGAAGTGAAATCTACAGCCCGTTGAGCGAGTGTTGGGAAGGGAAACGCTTTTTTTTTTTAATTTTTTATTTGTTGTTATTTTTTTTTTGTGTTTTAGTGTTTTTCATAGTTGTGTACAGATTGTGTGAATAAATGTCTTCTTTCTTTCTTTTGGGCCCGCGTCACCGATGACCGCGACATGCTCGTGATGGATTACGGTCGCGTCGGACTAGCGACGCGTAGTATAGCGGCCTGTGTACATGTATTTCATTGTTTTGAGTTGTCATGTCTGTCGGCAGTTATTTTTGACTGACTCTGTATTTTTTTTTGTGTGACAACTGTGACGGGACGAGCTCAAGACTCACCTGAAAGTGGTTACCTCGGCCCATAACACCAGCAATACAATTTGTGTCCGGACCGAAGTATAAGAAGACCCAAGTCGCACCCCGTTGCGTCCTTCACCCGAGACGGGGATGTTACGTCTCAAGCACATGTGATTTCACCGGCACCCACACCCTTCCACCGGAACACAGCAATGCGAGTGCACCACTTCTTGGTGGTGGATTACCAGCTGCAACTAGACCCCCAGATTATAATGATCAGGGGAGGTGACGCTGACTCCTCGTGAACACTGAAGGCAGGTCGGCATTGCTATGCTTGAGGGTTGCTTGAGGGGTGGGAGGCGGGCAACTGGACCCCCCAGATGCTAAACGATTATTGGCCTGTAATGGTTCATCCATTCCAGAAGGCGCTGGGCCAGCGCTCCGAGTCGGAGTCCAATGATGAGCAGACGGAGTCCTCGGAGGATGAGGTGGAACAGGCAGGACAGCTGAAGGACGCAGACTTCCAGCCCGGCTACGTCGCGCAGACCAACGTCATATTCAAGTGAGTAATGCGCCAGCAGAGATATGTATGTATGTGTTGCAGGAGGCAGATATGTATGACTCAGGGGGCCGGCATCCAACAGGATTACCCTCAAATAATTTACTAACTGTTATGTCATGAACTGGTTGTGACTGTGGAAGCCCAACCCAGACCATGCCTCATCTACTCGTCTGCCCATTGTGTCCTTCCACCTGTACGGGGGAAGACCTCAATAGGGCTACCTGTAATGCCATTGAGGTAGACAAATTTTATTGTACAAAAACCTAATTTAAGTTTGGAATGTTTGGAATGTTGACTCGAAAGAAGAAAATGTCAATATTTTATTCTAAAACTAAATTGGTAGGGTAGGTAAGTCCCCGTGTTCCCGCCACTAAGCGGCAGAGGACACCGTGGGGTTTTAGTGGGTCTAGTCCCACATAACCACTCTGTCTACCCGTGGCAGGACGGTATGCGAGTGCAATTCCCCACGAAAAAAGGTTAAAAAAGGGGTAGGTAAGTCAATCACAAATAAATGACGATAGAGTGAACACGCACTGTGGTTTTTTTTTCAATTCCGCGAGCTCAGTTGAACCTTAAATAAGTTTACACACTCATACCAGGGGTCCCGGGTTCGATTCCCGGCCGGGGTTCACTTTGTGTGGTGACCATGAAGTTTGTTCTCGAATCTTGGGCGTCTGTCTTGTGTTTCTGTCCATGCTATCTGCTCTACAGGGAATCAAAGGGGTATGAGCGTGTAAACGTTTATTAATATTCAGTGGCAGCCTTAGGGGGTGGCAAGCAGGGCAACCGCCCGGAGCCTCGCTTTTGTAGGGCCTCGCGCCCTCGCAGAACAACCCGTTTATTGTTTCGATGTACTGCAGCTGTCTTCAAGAGGATGCTGACTGATTACCAGAAGTCCTGTACACTTCCAACTCACCTAAATTCCTCATACGCCAAGAGCCTCGCAAAGATCTATCGCCCGGAGCCTCGCAATATCTAACGCCGCCCTTGTTAATATTCCTAAGGTTTCCTACCGGCGCCCGTGAACATAAATGTATTGTTTTAACAGAAAGAGTTTGCGCAAACGAGAGCTCAAGAACAACGCAGAAGAAACGGAACCACAGAAAGAGGAACCGAAGAAGACAGACGACTGCATCACCATCAGCGACGACGAAGAAGGCAAGTAGAAGAAGAACTTTCTTTTTATGTGACGGAACGTACTGAGGGCCCACCTGGTAAGTGGTGACCCCCGCCCATGACAAAAGTAATGCGACTCAGTATAAGGTTTGGATCTTACACTGAGTCGCATTCATCCGGCTGCGTCCATCACCCGAGAATGGATGATATGTCTCGTGCGCATGTATGTGGTGTGGAGGCAGTACCTCTCCGGACAAACTTGGCACAAGTTCTACTGCTACTGAAAACTTCTACTTGCTTGCTACTTGTGCAAAGCTAAGGGTGGTTTTTTGTTGCTCGCGTCCGTGGGAGAGTACTTTTAGAATTGTTACCCCTTGGTTGGTGTAAAGCTGCAACATAAAGTAGCGGCAACTTGTGAAAAGCTAAATAAGGATTACTATATGCCTCTTATGTAATGCCAATTTTAATATGTGAAAATGCCTCCGCCTCAATTTAAACATATCGCAACTTGTTAAGACTAACTTGCTTTACTTTCTTTTAATCACTCTCTAATTCTAATTTGACGGCTCCGTGGCTTAGTTGGTAGTAGCCCTGCCTTCGAAGCGAGGGGTCCCGGGTTCGATTCCCGGCCGGGGCACACTGTGTGGTGACCATGAAGTTTGTTCTCGGGTCTTGGGTGTTTGTCTTGTGTTTCTGTGTTTGTCCATGCCATCTGCGACACAGGGAATCCTAGTGCAGAGGTATGAGTGCGTAAACGTTTATTATTTGTTTATTGACGACACAGTACGTTTTTATGATAAATAGTATGGAGGTGAATAATGTCTTAACAATACATGGATTTCGCATTCTATGAGAGCGTGTGTGTGTGTGTGTGTGACCTCTGGCAGAAGTAGTAATATTTTCCATTATTTACAGTGAGAGAGCCGTCAAGATTCACGGCGCAAGCGGATATGGTCGACAAGTCATTCAAATCCAAAAATAGGTGAGTTCATTGTTTCTGGGGGGGGGGTGACCAGGCCTGCATCGGGGGTCTAGTTGATCGCGTCCGTAGGTGATACGTCTCATGCGGTGCGGTCATCCCCGTCTCGGGTGATGGACGCAGCAGGATGAATTCGACTCAGTGTAAGATCCAAATCTTATACTGAGTCGCATTACTGTTGTCATGGGCGGGGGGCGCCACTTACCACCAGGTGGGCCCTCAGCTCGTTAAATCACTTAATCAAATAAAAATAAATAAAAAAATGTTCCACCATTTCCTCCTTCATGCTTCCTCTGCATAAACCATGGCCAATTGCCCCCACTTTAAATAAATGAGTATTGAAGCTGACACGTTGTGTTGCCAGCTCCCGTGTGTCCGTCCGCACGCTGTACGGGAAGGACGAGGCGTGCTACATTATGGACGCCAAGGTGCAGGGCAACATCGGACGGTACCTCAATGTGAGTACAAACTCTAACTAAACCATGTCTCCTTTTCTTTTTGAAACATTTGTCTCAAAAGCTTGCTTTGGGAATTTTAGCTAAGTTGATCAAATTTTTTGGATACCCAATGGGTAAACGGGACCTTATTACTAAGAATCAGCTGTCTATCTGTCCGTCCGTCAGCAGGCTGTATCTCATGAACCGTGATAGAGAGTTGAAATTTTCACAGATGATGTATTTATGTTGCCGCTATAACAACAAATACTGAAAAACAGAATAAAATATATATTTAAGGGGGCTCTTATACAAAAATAAAAATTATTAGAATAAACAAAAGCAGAGGACTGCCGATAGAACCGCTGTACTATACTATACTACGCGTCGCTAGTCTGACGCGAGCGTAATCCATCACGAGCATGTCGCGGTCATCGGTGACGCGGGCCAATAAGTATTTCCCTAGCAAAATCGCTCGAAATGGCTCAAGAAGTTTTTCAAAACACGTTTTAATTTCCAGCACTCGTGCTGTCCCAACGTTTTCGTCCAGAACGTGTTTGTGGACACCCACGACCCCCGCTTCCCCTGGGTGGCGTTCTTCGCGCTGTCCGACGTGAAGGCCGGCACGGAGCTCACGTGGAATTACAACTACGATGTGGGTTCGGTTCCCGGGAAGGTGCTTTACTGCTACTGTGGGGAGGCGAACTGCAGGGGGCGCCTCTTGTGAATTTGCAGGTGGAGAATGGGGCAACAACAGTTTGCTGCCAGGTCATCCTTTTCGCACTGAACTTACATTAAAAATGTCGCTTGAAAAGTTTGCGCCTTGTGAAACTAGATGGCGGTGTTACATATTGGTATTGGGCCAGAAAGTTGTCAAACTTTGTAACTAGATGGCGCTGGCATTTTGATGACAGTACGAAAGTTTGCGTACACCCAATTTCTTTATCCTAAGTGCAGCTAGAATTGTGCCACCGATAAACGTTGATCTTACATTTAGAATCTCACTGTTGTCAAGTTTGCGCCTTGTGAATCTAGATGGCGGTGTTGAACTTTAGTATTCGGCTAGAAAGTTTACTATAGTTTGGATTATGATTCCTGTAAATAAGATTCTTTGGGTGGTTGTCGAGAAAATCGTAACCTGGCAAAGGCGAGTCAGCTTCGCGCGCCGCTTTTCGGTTTAGAAACGTTCCTACTACAGGGACACCGGCCTACTCTCGATAATTGAGAGTGAAAACGGTTTAGAAAACGTGCGTAAAAGAAAAATTACTTTTTATCTCACTTCACCTCCCCCCTTCGATATTTCCCGAACCCCCTCCCCTTTCGAGCTTCCCGTGATTAATGGACGATCCCTTGTGAATAATTTTGAGTTCTCCGTAATATCTTTGAAACTAGATGGCGCTTTGCTAAGGTATTGTGAAGCAAAAATCATCTAAAAAATATAGTGAGGTTTTAAATATTGTATTGCATGAATCTTTTTGTCCACAATTAGTATTAGGAGTACAAATAAGTTTCCGCCGTTTTTTAACACAAATTAAATATTTATTGTAGAAGAACGGTAATATAAATTTATTCAAAATATTGCCCATCACTTGCAACCACTTTTTCCCATCTCTCAGGCAGCATTCGAATCCCACGTCTGAAGAACTCCTTGTCTTTTGAGGTTATCCACGAATCAACCCAATTTTTGGTATCCTCATAAGATGTGAACCGCTGCGCCGTCAGAGCATGTGCTACGGACCGGAACAGGTGATAATCGGACGGTGCAATGTCTGGTGAATACGGCGGGTGGGGTAACACTTCCCAATCAAGTGTTTCCAAGTATTTTTTCACGGGAGCCGCAACATGTGGACGAGCATTGACATGCAGAAGAATAATTTTTTCGTGTCTAGAATAGTATTGAGGGCGTTTTTCCTTCAGAGCTCGGCTCAATCTCATCAATTGTGTTCGATAGAGGGCTCCAGTAATTGTTTCGCTCGGATTAAGCAACTCATAATACACTACACCTAGCTGATCCCACCAAATACGTTACCCATAAGTTTTTTTCCGTGAATATTCGGTTTTGCTGTTGATGTTGACGCGTGGCCAGGTAATCCCCATGATTTTCTTCTTTTTGGATTGTCATAATGTATCCACTTCTCATCACCAGTTATGATACGATGTAAAAAACCCTTTTTTTATGTCTAGCTAGCAGCATTTCACTTAAGCATAATCGGCGTTCAATATCTCTCGGCTTTAATTCGTACGGAACCCAATTTCCTTGTTTATGAATCATTCCTAATGATTTTAAACGATGTGAGACTGCTTGCTGAGTGACTTCTAATGTTAGAGCAAGTTCTTTTTGTGTTTGAGATGAATCTTCCTCCAATAATTCCTCCAATTCTGCATCCTCGTAAATTTTTGGCCTTCCACTGCGATCTTTGTCTTCTACGTCGAAATCACCATTTTTAAACTTTTGAAACCACTCTCGACACGTTCTCTCACTCAAAGCAACCTCACCATATGCTTCTACGAGCAATCGATGCGCCTCAGCAGCAGATTTCTTTAAATTAAAGAAGTAAACTAATATTTCCCGCAAATGACGCTTACTTGGCTCAAATTTTGACATTTTCAACTTATAAAAATTATATTTTACCAATATAAAATCAATGATATTAATGGGTTATGTTGTTCTTGAATGTCCAAACTATTTTTTAAGCCGGTTATCATCTGCGAAAGCTAACCGAAACTCCGTGCCGCGCCATCTACAATAAAACGGCGGAATCTTATTTGTACTCCTAATAGTTTTTTTATCATATCATAAAAATGACTTATGTACTTGCTTTACTAGACAAAGAATTCAATTGTTGAATTAAAATTTCCCGTAATGTGCTAATTACGTTAATATCTTAGACTGGATTTAACCTTATATCTTAGTTTTGATAATTGAAATAGTTGTATTACCTACATAATTATTGCTAAATCGTTTTTTTAAGAACATGTATAACTGTTGTGTGTTTAAATATAATAAGTGTAGTGATCTGTATTATGGAATAATAAACGTGATATGAATAATATTTTGTTTTAGTCATCACGCTATCATGCTAATATTATATCTATTATCACTCGCTATCTATCAGCGCGGGCCCGAAGTTAATTTTAGAATGGAGCGAGATCAAATGTATATTTTTTTAACACGCCGGGTATCCGCTAGTTATAAATATATATTTATTTTTTGTAAACACATACATACACCCAGACACAGAACAAAATATATTCGTCACACAAATGCTTGTCCTGGGTGGGAATCGAACTCAACCTATACAGAAGGCAGAGCTACCTACTAAGCTATAATCCAGTTAGCAGTTGGTGATAAAATAAAACGACATATATTATGCCAACAACAAGTTTATTGGTCATAAAGCCGAGTTTATTGGTCATCAAGGTGAAAGTTTATTGGTCATCAAGGTGAGAGTTTATTGGTCACCCAGCCGAAACTTTATTGGTCATCAAGGTGAGAGTTTATTGGTCATCAAGTCGAGAGTTTATTGATCATCAAGCAGAGTTTATTGGTCATCAAGGTGGGAGTTTATTGGCCATCAAGCAGAGTTTATTGGTCATCAAGGTGAGAGTTTATTGGTCATCAAGTCGAGAGTTCATTAGTCATCAAGGTGAGAGTTTACTGGTCATCAAACCGAGAGATTATTGGTCATCAAGTCGAGAATTTTTGGTCATCAAGCAGAGTGTATAGGTCAACAAGGTGAGAGTTTATTGGTCATCAAGCAGAATTTATTGGTCATCAAGCAGAGTTTATTGGTCATCAAGTCGAGAGTTTATTGGTCATCAAACCGAGTTTATTGGTGATCAAGGTGAGAGTTTAGCTGCCAGGTTCACAAGCCGGGCATGATGTAGGCGATGTTGTGCAGCGTGTCCTGCAGGAGGGCCCGCGGCGGCGCGATGGCGGGCACGGCGCGCGTCACGCTCAGCAGCGGCGCCAGCGAGCAGAGCAGCGTGTCCAGCAGCACCGACACCGACCCCGACACCGCTATCTGGCCCTGCCGACGGCACGTCACACAATGCCGTACCAGCCTCTAATGTTCCCACTGCAGGGACACCGGCCTACTCTCGATAATTGAGAGTGAATGGGCTCTGATCTACGGGGGCCCAATCCGGATTGGTAGATGTCACATGTCATTGAATTTTTGGTTCCAAGACATGCCGGTTTCCTCGCGATGTTTTCCGTCACCGTTTTGAGAACGTGGTATTGCGCACATAAATTTTTCAAGTGAAAAAACTCTTTGGTGCACGTGTGGGTTTGAACCAGCAACCTTCAGATTGAAAGTCGGCGTCTATGCTCCTGGGCCACCACGCTCTCACAATGTCCCTAGTAAAATCCATTACTTGTCCATCCAAGGTTGTCTGTTAGAGATCGCTTTAAAGCGATAAGACCGCCCATTGTTTCACATTACTTGTGTAGTATTATTTTTTCATGATTTCTGTTATTTTGTTTGTGTGAGCAATAAAGTATTATCTATGTATATATCGGAAACGTCAGCCCACGAGATATTATGAAATTTAAAGGGAACTGTAACTAATTTATTTTTATTTATTTTGGAAAAGCAAACATAGATTCAAAGGGTACTTTTAGCTAGGACGAAAGAAACTGAACCCCCCCAAATGATAATATTATGTAGACGGATTAGTACCTGCCTTCGAAGCGAGGGGTCCCGGATGCCATCCCGGCTGGGGCAGACTTGAATTTCTGTTTGTCCAATTGTTTATCGGCGGTAATACCACTTAACATCAGGTGGGATGTGAGCTCGTTCCGTCACTTTAGTAGTATATAAAACTAGCGACCCGCCCCGCTTCGCACGGTTTTTTTTTTATGTGAGGCCCCACCTGGTGGTAAGTGGCGACCCCCGCCCATGACAACAGTAATGCGACTCAGTATAAGATTTGGATCTTACACTGAGTTGCATTCATCCTGCAGCGTTCATCACCCGAGGCGGGGATGATACGTCTCACGCGCATGTTTTCACCGGCACCCACACCCTTCCACCTTCCATACTATACAACGTAGAGATATATTTACCTCGTGTTCCTTCAGTCGTTCTCCAATGATGGCCAGACTCTCCCCCAGCAGCCGCAGGTGTGCGGCCACCTCCACCGCGCCGCACCCCCCTACGCCCACCCCTCCCCTCGACACGGTCCCCACGCTCCCCCCACTCGCGCTAGACGCGGACGAGGGCGTCGCCGGCTGCAATCATATATTACAATTTCACATTGGGCGGTCCAGTTGCTCGCGTCCGTAGGTGTACCCTGTGATTCCCTACACGTACCACCTGGGTGGTAAGAAAAAAGCAACAAAAAGTAGCAGTAGAACTTGTGCCAAGTTCGTCCGGAGATGTAGTGCCATCACACCTGGAATCTACCGCGAAGCAGTAGTGTTTGCACTACTGTGTTCCGGTGGAAGGGTGTGGCTGCCGGTGAAATCACATGCGCATGAGACGTATCATCCCCGTCTCGGGTGATGGACGCAGCAGGATGAATGCGACTCAGTAAAGATTTGGATCTCATACTGAGTCGCGCGCATTACTGTTGTCATGGGCGAGGGTCACCACTTACCTCAGCTCGTTCCGTCACGCATTCACATAAAAAAAAACTCAGATATTCCAGATATATATCAAGGTTTTTCAACAAGTTTTTTTAATAAGCATATGTGAATACTTCGACTTGTACTGGTAATGAGCTTACGATCTCATAGCTCACGACTGGCCTATATCTCAGTTGGCAGTAGCTCCGACTGGCCTATATCTCAGTTGGCAGTAGCTCACGACTGGCCTATATCTCAGTTGGCAGTAGCTCCGACTGGCCTATATCTCAGTTGGCAGTAGCTCACGACTGGCCTATATCTCAGTTGGCAGTAGCTCTGACTGGCCTATATCTCAGTTGGCAGTAGCTCTGACTGGCCTATATCTCAGTTGGCAGTAGCTCTGACTGGCCTATATCTCAGTTGGCAGTAGCTCTGACTGGCCTATATCTCAGTTGGCAGTAGCTCTGACTGGCCTATATCTCAGTTGGCAGTAGCTCACGACTGGCCTATATCTCAGTTGGCAGTAGCTCACGACTGGCCTATATCTCAGTTGGCAGTAGCTCACGACTGGCCTATATCTCAGTTGGCAGTAGCTCACGACTGGCCTATATCTCAGTTGGCAGTAGCTCTGACTGGCCTATATCTCAGTTGGCAGTAGCTCTGACTGGCCTATATCTCAGTTGGCAGTAGCTCACGACTGGCCTATATCTCAGTTGGCAGTAGCTCACGACTGGCCTATATCTCAGTTGGCAGTAGCTCACGACTGGCCTATATCTCAGTTGGCAGTAGCTCTGACTGGCCTATATCTCAGTTGGCAGTAGCTCTGACTGGCCTATATCTCAGTTGGCAGTAGCTCACGACTGGCCTATATCTCAGTTGGCAGTAGCTCACGACTGGCCTATATCTCAGTTGGCAGTAGCTCACGACTGGCCTATATCTCAGTTGGCAGTAGCTCACGACTGGCCTATATCTCAGTTGGCAGTAGCTCTGACTGGCCTATATCTCAGTTGGCAGTAGCTCTGACTGGCCTATATCTCAGTTGGCAGTAGCTCACGACTGGCCTATATCTCAGTTGGCAGTAGCTCACGACTGGCCTATATCTCAGTTGGCAGTAGCTCCGACTGGCCTATATCTCAGTTGGCAGTAGCTCACGACTGGCCTATATCTCAGTTGGCAGTAGCTCTGACTGGCCTATATCTCAGTTGGCAGTAGCTCTGACTGGCCTACATCTCAGTTGGCAGTAGCTCACGACTGGCCTATATCTCAGTTGGCAGTAGCTCACGACTGGCCTATATCTCAGTTGGCAGTAGCTCCGACTGGCCTATATCTCAGTTGGCAGTAGCTCACGACTGGCCTATATCTCAGTTGGCAGTAGCTCTGACTGGCCTATATCTCAGTTGGCAGTAGCTCTGACTGGCCTATATCTCAGTTGGCAGTAGCTCTGACTGGCCTACATCTCAGTTGGCAGTAGCTCTGACTGGCCTACATCTCAGTTGGCAGTAGCTCACGACTGGCCTATATCTCAGTTGGCAGTAGCTCTGACTGGCCTATATCTCAGTTGGCAGTAGCTCTGACTGGCCTATATCTCAGTTGGCAGTAGCTCTGACTGGCCTACATCTCAGTTGGCAGTAGCTCTGACTGGCCTACATCTCAGTTGGCAGTAGCTCTGACTGGCCTACATCTCAGTTGGCAGTAGCTCTGACTGGCCTACATCTCAGTTGGCAGTAGCTCATGACTGGACTATATCTCAGTTGGCAGTAGCTCTGACTGGCCTACATCTCAGTTGGCAGTAGCTCATGACTGGACTATATCTCAGTTGGCAGTAGCTCTGACTGGCCTACATCTCAGTTGGCAGTAGCTCATGACTGGACTATATCTCAGTTGGCAGTAGCTCTGACTGGCCTACATCTCAGTTGGCAGTAGCTCTGACTGGCCTACATCTCAGTTGGCAGTAGCTCTGACTGGCCTACATCTCAGTTGGCAGTAGCTCTGACTGGCCTACATCTCAGTTGGCAGTAGCTCATGACTGGACTATATCTCAGTTGGCAGTAGCTCTGACTGGCCTACATCTCAGTTGGCAGTAGCTCATGACTGGACTATATCTCAGTTGGCAGTAGCTCTGACTGGCCTACATCTCAGTTGGCAGTAGCTCATGACTGGACTATATCTCAGTTGGCAGTAGCTCTGACTGGCCTACATCTCAGTTGGCAGTAGCTCATGACTGGACTATATCTCAGTTGGCAGTAGCTCTGACTGGCCTACATCTCAGTTGGCAGTAGCTCATGACTGGACTATATCTCAGTTGGCAGTAGCTCTGCCTTCCGCGCTGTAGGCCGCGGGTTCGATCACCAGAACTAGCATTTGTGTGACGAAAAAACATGTTTGTTTTCGAGTTAATCGAAAACAAACACGTTTTGACGACTAAAATCAAAAAGACTTGGTACTAGACAATCGTAAACTTTGAAACTCGCAACTAGGGCCTGCTGTGGCGTAGCGGGGGGCTGCGGTTTCGGGGGTCCGCGGTTCGACGGCGGGCGCCCGGGGCCTGCGTGGGTAGTAGGACGGGCATCTGAAAAAATACATACATGTCCAAGAATTTGATTTATTAGAAAGGCGAAAGTTTGCGTGCGTGCGTGCATATGTGTGTGTGTGTGTGTGCGTGTGTGTGTGTGTGCGTTTGTGTGCGTGTGTGCGTTTGTGTGCGTGTGTGTATGTGTGTGTATATATGTGTTTGTGTATGTGTGTGTGTGTGTATGTGTGTGTGTGTATATGTGTGGGTGTGTGTGTGTTCCTTGAGATGTAAAGGAATAAATAGTGTTTGAGTATAATGGAGCCACCACAAAGGTACTCACGCATATTGGAGATGATCTTGTTGGCAGTTTGGTTGCTCTGCTCTTTCTGCAACGCGAACCGCTTCGCTTTGCGCTTCCACACGTAGCGTTCGTTGTAATTCACCTGAAGAAGACAGATACCATTATAAAAGTCTTCTTTCTTCTCTTTGTCCGTGCCATCTGCGACACAGGGAATCCTAGTGCAGAGGTAAGATTGTGTAAAACGTTTAAAAAAATCTTTGAAGCGTTGTGCAAATATTTAACACAAAAATCCTATGTCCGATTTTTTTTAACCATTCAACCGATGTGCCACAAACCGGTTTCATTAGAAAGGCAATACAATGATGGTTTTAGAATAAAACAATGCATTAGACACAAAATGTATTTTTTTATAGCGTAGCACACGCCGGGTGTCCGCTAGTTAATAATACAATAGTATTTGAAATAGAAATCCTATTTGTTTAATCTTTTACACACTCATAAGATTAGGATTCTGGACTAGGAATTCGACTGAGTGGCGACCCCCGCCCATGACAACAGTAACGCGACTCAGTATAACATTTGGATCTTACACTGAGTCGCATCCATCCTGCTGCGTTCATCACCCGAGACGGGGATGATACGTCTCATGCGGATGTGATTTCACCGGCACCCACACCCTTCCACCGGAAAACAGCAATGCGAGCAATACTTGGCGGCAGTAACTCTCCGGACGAACTTGGCACAAGTTCTACTGCTACTACAGTCCTTGATAAGTGGGGAGACTTACATTAGACCACATCTCTCCGAGCCGCTTGGAGATGGCGGAGAAGTCCATGTCTGGGTGTTTGCGGAGCAAGTCGTTCCTGGCTTCCTTGGCCCACATCATATACGCCGTTATACGCGTCTTGCCTACAAAGGAAATACACTTTTTTTTACCTCATAGCTCAGTAGGTACCTCTGGCTTCTGCGCTGTAGGTGGTGGGTACAATTTCCACCCAGGACGAACATAAATGTTTTTTCTGTCTGGGTTAGTATGCATTGAGTTGAGTTAATATGCATTATAAGTATTTCCAAAAAAAAAGTACTCTATGTATTCTATCAGTTATCTAGTTCCCATATTACAAGCTATGCTTAGTTTATTGCTAGATGGCGCTGTGTATATGGGCTAGATGGTGACAAATATATTTATTTACTTTTTTTCACCTCATACTCATTTATACAGAACAACCTGAGTCTTTCAAGAAGAGGGAAGGGGGACCATACTCCACATGTATCCACTGTGGGTTTTCACCCACAGTGGATACATGCGCAAAAGTACTGTCACACCTAATAATCTGCCGCTAAGCAGTGGTGCAATAGAATTGCTGTGTTCCAGGGAAAAGATGTGGCTCCTGTGAAATTATAGACACATGTAACATTGCACCCTTGTCTCAGAGTGGGACGCAGTAACCATATGGGCCGTAAGTTTGATTTTAAAAAGTAAAACATGGTATTGAAATGTCTATACACACTGTCTATACACAATAGGGTAGTTTCTTACCCTTGTCCTTCCTCTGTGCCTTGACCCTCCCCACCACCCTGCCATCCTTGATGACCAGCTTCTTTTTAGCACTTTTCTCCATCATATATAGAGAGTTTGCCGGAGTGCGGGTCGGACCGCCTTCGTCGGACTGTGAGCTATCTGATTCCATGCTGTGGATTGATGGACAGTGTTATCATAACATTCCATTTTTTATTTTACGCTTCTAACAATTTCATTTTACAAAAATTTATATATCCGTGACTTGGTGTTATGGTGATGAGCTGATGATCTTCAAATGCCTACATTTCAAAATTTCATATATTATAGCTAAGAACTATTTCGAGCATGTTGGCTCTCCAATAGGAAAACATGGTCTATTCGTCCCTCTTATTTTTCAGGGTTAAAAAGATTGTGAAAGGAGATTATACACTTTCAGCTTAGATTAGCATTTATATTTCACTGGCTGTGCCCCGCGGTTTCACCCACATATAACTTAAAGATATTTAGAAACCTTTCTCATAAAAGAAGCTATGTATTACAAAAATAATTTTTCATATCTGACTGGTAGTTTCAGAGATAAGCGCGTTCAAACAAACAAACTCTTCAGCTTTATTTTATTAAACCAGGGAACAAAATGCATCACTAGTTTGCTTGTTCTGGTTAGAAAAATTACTCAGGATATGAGAAACAGTGTATTGTGCAACAGAAATTGCAGATTAAACATATATGTACTGAGCAAATTCATTTCCGGGTTTTGGGTATGTCAATGCCTTAGGGACCGATGTAGGGAATTGTAGTGCAGCGTTGCGAGTGAGAAAGTATTAGTTTTCTTGGTCTATTTCAAGAACGAGTTTACCTCTCAGCGTTATCGGCGTTGTTCTCATAATAATCAGACTCGCTCCCCGAAGCTGTGGCAGCCTCTTCCACCTGCCTCTGAGGCTCGGGAGCGGCATAATCATGCTGCAACTGGTGATCTTCTTGACGAAAATTCGCGTAAGATTTGACGGGCGTCTGCCGTCGATATCTCGTCTCTATGTCGTCCGGGGACTCGAAGTCCATCAGTTTAGAACTCTTTTTCCTTACGCGGCCGCTTCTCGATATGCCCGTCACCTCCAAATCTACAAATACGACGTAATAAGACATTTTGTGAGATATTTTGATTTAGAAATAAGGCTGCAGTATGTGGCTTACCTTCTTGCATATTGAGGGCTTGAATGTTTATAACGTATCGATAGAAAATGGTATAATGCAGAGGTATGTTTTCAATCGCTAATTAAACACCAGTGGCAGATTAGATTACACGATTGGATAACACAAACACAAAACAAAATAAATTCCGCAATAGATCCGAGTACAAACACAGACTATCTATTTTCTTAATCACAGTTATGTATCTGTGGTATGGTAATACAGATAACATTTTTGAATCTTGGTTCTAATTACTTAGTTTAGTAAAGAAATTCTAGCTTCTAAATCTATATGAATTTTTCGCCGCGTTGAGAATCAAAGATAATTGAACGTTGTTGTATTCATGCTATATAAAATTCATTAAAAACATAATTAATTATAATATTCATGGATATAATATCTGTGTTTCCTAAATATTTATATTGACAGCCGACCGAAGAGGCCGAAGGCCGATTTCACTTACAAAACACAAATTAATATTACAAAATCAGCATTTTGCCATTCAATTTGATATTTAACACTGTTAAAAGTACTTTTTGCATATAGTTTCTGTATACTATTCGTAAACATGCGCTTCCCATCCTAACTTGTACTGTGAAAAAAATAATACGCTAACGCGATCGCATATTCCAATTTCGTGTGAATTTACGCATTTGATAGTCTATCATACCATTCAAGGACTATATGACGGCGTGTTGTTTGCAAAACCTTCTGAAACTTGAAACTTCCCTCCCCACAACGAAATTCAAGTTGAACTGGACTGGTGGATTTAACTGAAAAAGTAGTGCCAAGTACTCCACGATGGGTAGCTTTTTGAACCTTACTCCTCGTACCATGATGGGTGCTGCTATAGTGGGAATCGTGGGCGCCGCTGGTGTCTTTATTTATGAGCAGATTTATGCAGAGAAAAGAAGAGCCATGCTGGGTAAATAACAATTTTTCTTGACAACAAACAGAAAACTGCTCTATTAGTACTCTTATAACCCTGCTTTCTAATCGTGGAGTATCTTTTATGCCCTCGTAGGTTTAATCCCTGGCTAGATAGATTTGATCATGACACATTTATGCACCTTTGTATGTTGAAGCCAAAGAATCTGAATCCTGATTACAGCTTCAAATAGCCTGATTACACCAAATAAGAAAAATAAATTTAATTCACAAAAAGTAACAAACAAAAATTAAATAATTTAAATCTTTAGTTCACAGAGTGGCATGTTACCAAGGGCAGAGTATTGGCCATCGTTTACTGATCGTTTATTGTACATCTTAGTTAGAATTTTCAATTTCTAAAGTTAAAAATGTAACCAGCAAATTTTCAAATATTGTCTCTACATCTGTTTATAATGTCAAAATAACAGATCTTTAAACACATGTGAAAATATCTCTGAAAAAACTGAACCAATTTTGACAGGACTCTAACCAGCTATCTTGTTTTAAAAAGTACTTTAATTTCTATTCAATTCAATTATGTAGTTCCCATAGTACAAGCTATGCTTAGTTTTGGGCTAGATGGCGCTGTGTGAAATGACCATGAACACAAATTTATTTACAGTCAGCGAGGTTGCAAGGTTGGACAAGCAAGTTACTACGATGCGTTCTGAGCTGGAGGCACTCCGAGAGCTGCAGAGAGAAACGTAAGCTTAATATATTTTTTAATCAAATTCAGGTAAAGTATGAATGTTTACACACTCATACCTGTGTCACTGATGACATGGACATACGCAGAAACACCAGACAAACTTCATGCTCACCACACAAATTGTCACACCACGCTTGACGTGTCCAAATGATACTTGAGATCTAAAGGAATAAATGAGTTTGACTTTAACTTTTACTAAGTGTGCCCCGGCTGGGATCGAACCCGGGACACCTCGCTCCATAGGCAAGCCTACTACATTTTCACATAGTTTAGTCAGAACATGTAATTTTGGTGGCCCAGACGCCGACTTTCAATCTGAAGGTCGCTGGTTCAAACCCACACGTGCACAGATTTTTCACTTGAAAAATATATGTGCGCAATACCACGTTCTCGAAACGGTGAAGGAAAACATCGTGTGGAAACCGGCATGTCTTACAACCAAAAATTCGACGACATGTGACATCCACCAATCCGGATTGGTCTCCCGTGGTAAATCAGAGCCCATTCACTCTCAATTATCGAGAGTAGGCCGGTGTTTCTGCAGTGGGAACATTAGACGCTGGTACGGATGTAATTATACATAGCGTACAGTTAGGCTATGTACTACATGTAGTAAGATATATGTGGTGTTGCAGCGCCAACAGGCGATTGAAACAGCGCACGAAGCCGCAGCGGCCGAAGCGCGAGAGGAAGGAGAAGACCTCCCCAGGGAGGGGGGACGCGCCCGGGCGCTCCGACGCGGCCGGCCGGGCCGACGGCGCTGACCTCAGCTGCGCCTCCGATTCAGAGTACTTCACAGACTACCAGTCAGTACTGGGTAAGTTATTTATGATTACATGACATTTAAATAGGTACTTATAGGTTTAGGTCTAAATGATAGTCAAATTAAAATAAAAAAATAAAATAAGTTACAATAAAGACAGAT
Organism: Aplocera efformata; assembly: GCA_921293045.1. Taxonomy (NCBI): domain Eukaryota; kingdom Metazoa; phylum Arthropoda; class Insecta; order Lepidoptera; family Geometridae; genus Aplocera; species Aplocera efformata. The sequence goes on along the minus strand of OV121067.1, from coordinate 3,890,964 downwards.
TTTTATCAAATTTGTAATACAATATGTAAGCTATCATATTATTATAATATCTAAGTTGTAAAATAAAAACATATTTGTCAGGTACATCTGACTACCCCATATAATTTGCATGCTTACCTGTCTATTTGGTTGTCTGGTAGAAATCGCTTACAGAGGACCCAATTAAAATTCTAATTCTAATCATTTATTCGCGAAACATAGGTTACAGTTTAGAATATAATTTAAGTCACAGCCATGTTTCTGCTTAAAATACATGGCTGCCTTAAATTATATTCGAAGTCGTATTGCTGTTGGAACTGCTATGTAACTCATCAGGTGGGCCTTCAGCTCCCGTCAATTGTTAATGTATTGCTGTTGTTATGGGCGGAGGTAACCACTGAACATTTCCTCTATTGTTACATAAAAATAATATCCTGGCATATATACATAATATCCTGGCATATATACATAATATCCTGGCATATATACATAATATCCTGGCATATATAAATAATATCCTGGCATATATAAATAATATCCTGGTATATTTAAGGCACAGACGCGGATATGGACAGCGAGGAGTTCTACGACGTCCACACTGATGACGAGGATGACACCCTGAGGGAAGAGATCAGGAACGGGCACGCTGTCAACCCCCTCGATCAGGTAAACTACTTTTTTTTAAACTTTAATAAGGTACTAGATACTTCTATGTTCTACTGTATTCTTTTTTTATGTATGTACACAGACTTTTTTTTCCGCAATTTTTTTGTCTGGGTGTTAATAATGTTTTTTAAGTATGTAACTTTTATGTATAAAATGAAGTACTATATGTATTCTATCAGTTATCTAGTTCCCATAGTACAAGCTATGCTTAGTTTGGGACCAGTTGGCGCTGTGTAAAATATGTTCATGAATATTTATTATTTATATATCAATGGATTCGGAGAAGAAATTTTTTTGTTTGAATGGATTTTCATATCATCTTTCTTTTGCTACGTCGTATAAAAAGTATTTTTTCACAGGATTTTAAACTTGAAGACATCAGTTTAGAAGACCAAGACAAAAAGGCACCACATTCACCAAAGAAAAATGAAACATAGCTATAATTAAATACAGGTACATAATTATTAACTTAATAACCTGACAGATAATAAAAACGTTTACACACGCATAAGTTACACGCGACCCTCGCCCATGAGAACAGTAATGAGACTCAGTATAAGATTTGGATCTTACACTGAGTCGCACTCATTCTGCTGCGTCCATCACCCGAGACGGGGATGTAACGTCTCATGCGCATGTGATTTCACCGGCACCCACATCCTTCCTCCGGAACACAGTAATGCAACCACTACTGCTTGGCGGCAGATTCCAGATGTGGTGGCAGTACCTCTCCGGACGAACTTGGCACAAGTTCTACTGCTACTTTTGGTTGCTCCTTTAGCAACCAGGGGGTACGTGTGGAGATTCTAAGGGTACCAACGGACGCGAGCAACAGGACCCCCTAAGTGGACGTTTAGTATTTTTAGACTGAAAGATTTATATCTGTACTATAATAATTTTATTTTTATTCCAGTTGAACTTGGTATAAATGGTATATTTTTGGGTCTGGGATTAGCGGTATAGCAGCCATGGTACAGAAGTTTTACATTATACTAGTCTAGATCATGGATAGCATTAATCAATTGATTTGTATAGACGGGTCGATAGTATGTTGGTTTTATAATTATTATACTGTTCTAATGCTGGGTTTACATAATAATGTTTGATTAATACAAAAAAACTGGATAAATGTGGCTAAAAACTCCAATGAGTTCATAGGGTTTCCGAGCTGGTTAAAAAACTCTGTTATAGGAAGCAGTGGCTTTTGCCATTAATTGTGCCACTTATATTATAACTTTAAACAAGAAATTCTTGTATATTTATTTCGTGTATCTCAGAAACGGGCTCTAACGATTTGGATGAAATTTTTTGTTTATATTGGGTGCTTTTTAAGTTTACCTGTATAATTGTATTTCTTGTAAAAACGCATATTTTTACAACAACCAAAAAACTTTTTTTATAAAAGACTGCTGAAAATAAAGTATGTATTAAAATACAGCGCCATCTCGTGGTACTTTGCTGTATTTGATTGGTAATGGTTACTTAAAAAAATATAATTTGAAATAAAACACGATGATATAAAAAAGAGCCGAGCAAAGCTTAACGTTTAGATTATGTTCAACGGAAATGAAGACATAGTTATAAAAAAAAAATGATTATAACAAAATTACAAAAATTGTTTAAAATTAAAATTATTAAAAAGCATTAAAATTGTTGCTGTATCAATTTAAATCAGTAATTTGTATGAAATTTTGAAACCCAGCGTTAGTCGTACAGCCTTTACAATGTTTGGATAAATTTCAATTTGTATTCTTATAATATAGTTTAAACGATACAGATTTTTTTAAAGGATTCATATCAGAATACCCATTTTCAGCTACGTGAAAATGGAAGTACGCCGGATTCCAATCAGGAGATCCAGTGGCGGATTTACGAGCAGGCTGAGTAGGCTCGAGCCTAGGGCGGCAGATTTTGGGGGCGGCAAATTTGGGGAATGATTTTTATTTTATTTTTTACCTCATAGAAATCAAAAAGATTTTTCTATGACGATGATTTTTTATTTCAACGAAATTGTTGCATTGTAAAAATAATGATATGACAATTGTTGAGGTAAGGGCGGCAAAAACTATTCAGCCTATACCTTGAAAATTTGTAAATCTGCCACTGAGATCATTGGTTCTTATCTGTATCTCGAGGCCATCACACTCTCACCCTCAAAAGTTTTGGAAAAGGATTATTCGTTTTAATAGTTGGGTATTTTAATTTTAGACTTCGCTACTAAGATATTTCATGATCTTGGCGTTATGATGATACCGTAATTTTGCTGCCTGGGCATTCTGATATGGGTCCTTTTGAAAATAATGTTTTAGTAACAAAATAATTAGTTTGTTAATAAAAAGGAGACATTATAGTACTACTTATTCGTGCAAAAGAACACTCATTACGCACAAAGAAACGGGATAATTGTTTTTAATTAATCAATTACGGATATCTATGATTTATGTATTAAATTAGACCAAATACCCCCTTAGGGTGATGAAATCGTAAAATCAATTAAAACTTATTTTGGGGTACAAACTTCAATTCTTAAAAGGGAAGATCTTTTGCGGGTTTTGTTCAGTTTTATGTCGGAATCGAAACTGTCCGAATACACTTACGCGATGTTGGATTTAGAACAGCGCCATCTGTTGTTGAGTAGTTGTACCAATTATTCAGTGCTCTTCAAGTTATTTTTTTGCGGCTAAAACCCGCCTCTCTCATGATAATTATAAGTAGATCTGTAAAAAAGATATATAGCCACCAAAACCTTTCATTTATATTTTATGTGTAGTTTTTGAGGCCATGAGCTGGTATACATTTTTAAGATATCTTAATGAAAATTATTTTTTCGAGTTATCGGTATATTTAAATGTTGCCCGCTTATTGTTATGTTTACCCGGGACCATGACGCAAAACGCGTCGAAATATCGGGAGTTAACAAAATACTAATGGTTAATATCTCGGTAGCTCGAAAAATAGTTGATAAAGGTATAATTCTCATATATGATTATTTTGAGATCTAAAAGTTTAGATACTTGGGGTAGAATTGAATAGACATGACTTAAAAACTAGCCTTGATAATTTTGAATGAAGTTTTAGCATCAATGTTTGGTCTACATTTTTAAATCAAACGGTTTGTCAATCAATTTTGGTAATTCGTGGATGTTTGAGTACGTTTCTTTTTATCTCAGAATTAATGTTATTTAATTGTTGTATTGTATACACAATACACGCTTGGTCGTAATATTAATAAAATCATTACATTTGTCATAAATTAACCAAAGCAATAATAAATTAATGATTAAAGCTTTAATTACCAATCATCTCATAATAAACTTTACCTCAAAATTATTGATAGTAGTATAACATAATAAAATATAATACATAAGGCATTTTCTGATTCTAATTAATACATCAATTAATAATAGAATACTAATATTATATACCCATGCAAAAGTTTGGATGGATGGATGTTTGTTACTCAATCACGCCAGAACGGCTGAACGGACCTGGATGAAATTTAGCACAGAGATAGATTAATATAGTCTGGAATAAATCTACACCGGACAAAATGTCTGACCGCGGGTAAAACCGCGGGGCGCAGCTAGTAAAAATATTAACCTTTTTAATTTTGGTGCTATTTCATCATATTGTAATAATAATTCAAAGGTATTGGCCGGGTCATTAAAAATAACATACAGTGGAAATGATGATCTCTTGAAATTAAAAATACTTATTTTATACTCTTTTGAAAAAAATTTATTAGTTTTGTGTCGGTACAATGGTGTGCCCCGGCCGGGAATTGCACCCGGGACCCCTCGCTTCGAAGGCAGGGCTACTACCAACTAAGCCACGGAGTCCTACATATACCATCGAATATACAAATACATATACTGCGAATGTTAACCGCCAGCTATTTTTTTTTTTGCGTGACCCAAGTTACACTGAATTCACTGTTGTATAGTTATTTTTTTTAAGATGTATTTAATCTTCTTTTGTGGACCAGAATGTAGCAATCTCAATAGCCAAGTAGATGCCTTATTAAGGTTAGAACAGGTGGTAGGGTAGAGGGCAATTATATTATAAAAATGTTTCCATCTGTTTATTCAATAATGTAATCTATTATTAAAATCAATGAATTTTGCAATAATCTGCACAAATCAACGCTCAAATGTGATTTTTCATTCCTTAGTTTTATTGTCTTCAAATTCTGCGTTTTTCTTTATCTTTGACATGTATTACAATAATAGGCATCGGGTGACGCTTAAAATATAAAAACGCATATATTTTCTAGATATATAATATTCATTCAAATGAAAAGGATCAGGATGGATTTGAAACTACATTTTTGCTCCGATTTCTTGAATAGACATTATAATTTTGACCAAGTATTTTCTCAATTAAATTACTTCATGAAATTCCGTAAAAATCTACGGCCTGAGCAGACGAAGGACTTTCTCCGTCAAAGCTACAACCAACCCAACCACCCACCAACCCATACAAACTCTGTGTATAAATAACTTTTTTGGCGGATCAAAGTTTATCGTCTGCGTTAGCCATATTTTTAAATAGTTTCATATATTATTTGAAAATACATACATTTAAGTAATTCCATATTTTTTCTCGTGCATAATCCTATTAAGTACTTCCGTACTTAATGCGTACTTCCAAAACGCATTCTCTTGACAAACTGTTGGGTGATATTATGCCTAAGGTACTGGTATCTTTCGAATATTGTTCATAGTTGTAGATATTTTATTTTTCTGGTGTACCTATTATGGAATTTTGTTATGTAATGGAAATAAATAATTAATTTTCGATTCGGATGTTTTTTTACCATTCCTAGTTCTTGCTAAGGGCCTGATCACACTGGTGAGGTCCGAGCGAGTGAAATGCGAGGCGAGTGCGGGTAAGAGCATCGGTAGCTATAGCAGAGAGCTTGGACCAAAGTCTTTTCTCCCAGATGTATCGAAACGATGCTAAACTATATTATATAAGATCAGTCATGTAAATTGTGTTAATAAAAACATTTATTATTATTGCAGGCCCTCAAAAGATCATAAATAAAACTCATTTATAAATTGATATTGAATATTTATATTTCATAATGTACATTTGAAAAAATAACGAATATAATTTTTTTTGGCGCAACTGTAATATACAATTTTTTTTTTACATTCCTCAATAAAAAAAAATCCACAAGTCGCTTGCATAGTACCAACATAACATACGAGTAGTAATAGACGCGATCAACATAACCTCCCACCATTTGAACAGTGAATAGTTAATTGACTTACCACTTATTACCACTGAGTGAAGTTGAAAGAGTACGTTCACTCAGTGGAAAGTTGAAATACCTTCACTCAGTGGAAAGTTGAAAGACTACCTTCACTCAGTGGAAAGTTGAAAGATTACCTTCACTCAGTGGAAAGTTGAAAGATTACCTTCACTCAGTGGAACGTTGAAAGATTACCTTCACTCAGTGGAACGTTGAAAGATTACCTTCACTCAGTGGAACGTTGAAAGATTACCTTCACTCAGTGGAACGTTGAAAGGTTACCTTCACTCAGTGGAACGTTGAAAGATTACCTTCACTCAGTGGAACGTTGAAAGATTACCTTCACTCAGTGGAACGTTGAAAGTGGAAAGTGGTATTTAGAATCAGGAGTGCAATAAAGTTATTGTTTGTGAATTTAATCCCGAAGTTCTATTTATCACGGTGTGTCATCCCGGTCCCATCCGACGCAAGCCGTTACTGGACTGGGTGGTTATATTGCTCGCGTCTGTATGAATACCTTCGGACGTGTCCCCCGGTTGGAGCAAAAGGAGCAACTTGGCAGTTTCTACTGCTACCCAAATTAGCAGTAGAAACTGCCAAGTTCTTCCGGAGAAGTACTGCCACCACACCTGGTAATTTAAGCACTGTATACAGACACGAGTGGACACGTTCACGTTGAAAATGTAAGACCAACAACTTGGTGTAATGGTAATAAGCTGATGACCAAACGCCTGAACAGATCTGCATATATTATACTAGCTGTGCCCCGCGGTTTCACGCGCGTTCTTCTAGTTTTTTTTTTGAAGAAAAAAAAACTAGAAAAAAGCCTTCCTCGATAAATGGACTACCCAACACTGAAAGAATCATTCAAATCGGACCAGTAGTTCCAGAGATTAGCGCGTTCAAACAAACAAACACGGCAGCTTTATAATATTAAAGTATAGATTTAAGAACATCTCGATCACATCAGATTTCGAACAGAAAAAACGGCACCCGAAATTGGTCTATTGCGAGCTACGATGCCACAGACCGATACACACTATCCCCCGACTAAAAAGAGGGGTGTACCCCTTTTTTAGTCTGGGTTAAAAATTAAGTGATACTAAAGTTCTCTTTTAGTAATATTATATAATCTACGTATACAAGAAATAATCGCGAATAAAATTAAAACTAATTATTAGTTTTAAATTATACAAGATATATAATATAAATATTCATGGACATTACACACAGCGCCATCTAGCCCCAAACTTAGCACAGCTTGTACTGTGAGAATTAGATAGCTGATAGAATGATGGATGCTATGATTTTATATATATATATATTGTAGACATTGGGTTTGTATTGTTACGTAACACTAGAAATATGTTTAGATTACTGCATCATCCTAGTTTATTCTAGAACTATCCATCATTTCTGTTAACCAAGTCTAGAATTGCAATATCTTAAGTAATAAGGTACATAAGATATAGCAATGAATAGAACTTTAAAAAAAGAATATAAAAATTAATATATGGAATGAATTTAGAACTAAATTTCTAAATTAATTTATCTTAGTGGACTAAAAAACAAATTATTTGAACTTAGAATGTGAATAATTTGATTAATATATTGTATTTTCTTTTTTCCCTGATTTGTATGTGAATATGGTCTCATTTCCTAGCCAAAGTCATGAAATTCACATATTTCAAAATTTCAAATTCACCCATCCATCGCATTATCTTGACCGCACTGTTAATATACGCTTAAATAAATTGCACCAATAACTTAAATATTAGAAACATAGATACGTACATAATCTACGTCTATATTATTAATCTATAAAATAGGTTGCAGTTTAGAAGGTAATAGAAAAATTACACCGGCTTAATCACAATAAACATTTTTTTATTTATATTTTACTGTACTGTTTTGAATCTATAAAAACCTATATAAGTTTAAATAAAAATAAATTCAGCCAACATAAAAAGTTGTATTTAGACGATGTAATAATTTTTTTTTTAATTTTTATTTTTCATTGCTGTTTGAATCTTTATAAATACCTATATATGTTTTAAATAAAAATTAACTTATTCAGCGAACATAAAAAAAGTTTTTAGAAGTTGTACAGAATCTCACTACCAAGCTAATATCCCTGGTTCCACTATTGCTAATTGGATTTTGAATGTTGCACTCGAAATGCAAGTGAGCAGGACTTTTCACTCTCGCTTTCCAAGAATAGACAACCATGGTTCCAAGAACAGACTCCATGGATTAATCTTGTAATACGTGCGCACGGATATTTTACTTTGTGTGTGTACATTTTGAATACTTGAGATCCAACGGAATAAAATATTTTGGGTTTGAATTCAAAGGTGGCGGTTTCAGATACGTATTGGGCCATCGTGGTTATAAGCTTACTCCCGCTTGTCAAGAGTCGGTATCCTCGAGTGGAATGTGATATCCGATCCGATGCTACCGTGGCTAGTACACTCTCGATGTCGAGAGTAGACCGGCAGGTATGTTTACTGACACTCTCGCAGCACTTGAAGGGATTTCCGGAACAGGTCCTGTTGCGAGCGCGCGTGCTTGATCTCCAGTTCAGCTAATTCGATCAAACTGAAACAAAACAATAATTAAATTCTGTTGTTTTCAATTGCCACATTATAATGGTCTATCAAATATTACTAGGAAAGTATGGTAGTGGATGGATAGAGTACTGGGAATTAAAGTGGATGGATATAGTAATGGGAATCAAAGTGGATGGATATAGTATTGGGAATCAAAGTGGATGGATATAGTATTGGGAATCAAAGTGGATGGATATAGTATTGGGAATCAAAATGGATGGATATAGTAATGGGAATCAAAGTGGATGGATATAGTAATGGGAATCAAAGTGGATGGATATAGTAATGGGAATCAAAGTGGATGGATATAGTAATGGGAATCAAAGTGGATGGATATAGTATTGGGAATCAAAGTGGATGGATATAGTATTGGGAATCAAAGTGGATGGATATAGTATTGGGAATCAAAATGGATGGATATAGTAATGGGAATCAAAGTGGATGGATATAGTAATGGGAATCAAAGTGGATGGATATAGTAATGGGAATCAAAGTGGATGGATATAGTAATGGGAATCAAAGTGGATGGATATAGTATTGGGAATCAAAGTGGATGGATATAGTAATGGGAATCAAAGTGGATGGATATAGTAATGGGAATCAAAGTGGATGGATATAGTATTGGGAATCAAACTGGATGGAAGAGAAGAGAAATCTATCTATATAAATTTGCATAAAATCAAGCAGTGGTGCAATCGCATTGATGTGTTTAGGTGGAAGGGTGTGTGCGCCGGTGGAATTACAGACCCACGAGTTACATCCCCGTCTCAAAGCGATGGGATCTTCTCATACTCCAGCAGCAATCACATAACTCAGCATAAAACTTCGAATGTCAATGCAATAACCGGTCACCCATCCAACTATCGGTGTCGGTCATAACTAACCTCTTCCTGAAGGCGGCGACTCGTCTGTTCCTAAAGTCTATCAGCTCCTCCCGCGCACGCGCAGACAGCTGCTCGAACTTGGCGCATGCGTCTGCTTGGGCCTGTTCTGCCTGAAATTAACGGTTTTGATTAAATCACAGTTGGCTGGTTAAAATACCTGTATATTATACTAATACAAAAGTCTGACTAATCTGGCACTATTAAAATCTAGGGAGTTGGAATGTTCGGATTATTAAATTGTATAGAAAAACCAGGGCCCAGGGGCATAACCGACTTTCAATCTGAAGGTCGCTGGTTCAAATCCACACCTGTGAGTTTTTCACTTTCTCGAAACGGTGAGGGAAAACATCGTGAGGAAACCGGCATGTCTTACAACCAAAAATTCGACGACATGTGACATCTACCAATCCGGGTTGGGCTCCCGTGGCAGAACAGAGCCCATTCACTCTGAAATATCGAGAGTAGGCCTGTGTCCAGCAGTGGGAACATTAGAGGCTGATACGGACGGATAGAAAAACTATAGAAAACATATAGTAACATACATATATCACAATTAACTAATTTTATTTTTATTTGAGGTCTGTTTTTTTAAACATGTTCAAAAACTCTCTCTCGCATGTTTATATTATAAGATATCAGATAAATATCATAGTTTTAAGTAGAAAAAATATTTTGCTTCATTTGCGACTGAAATTTTTCATACACTCGCTGTGCATACGTGAAAGCAAGGCGAGTGTTTTGAGTGCTCACAGCCTCTTAACAAACACCAAAGTGTGTCTTACCTCTTGAACTTCCAGCGGCTTGGTGCACAGAAATAGATCGTGTTAGATACAGACAAAAATATATTAAACTCACTCTCGCTTGGCGAGAGGAAAGCTCCTGTAGTGGGTACAACAAAGGCTGTTACGATACCACTGAGTAACAAGATACTGGCCGCATTAAGCGGTCTGTAACTGCGCACGCGCAAGACGGCGCCCCGCAATCATTAACTTTGTGTAACAGAAAGGTTTATACAAAACGAATCTAAAGTGGCTTCGATAATCACCTCTCACTTGCACACTATTGCTGTCTACACATACGGGTGTACAGTTTGCACAAAAATTGCCTAATTTAAGCTTTACGTTTTTTAATCGGAAAGCTGTTTTTGTTATTATTTTCCGTTGTTATTGTGTATTTAGAGTTTATTGTTAATCTATTGTTCTGGTAGAAAAAGCTTATAGCTTTATGTTATTCTTTCATAAGCGTACCAAGGGGGGTCAGGGGGAGGCAGCTGCCCCCCCCCTTGAAATGGAAATTCAAAATAAAAATGCATGCAATAAAAAAAGCCGCGAACGATTCGACCTAAAAAATCTGACTTGCCTCCCCCTAGGCCAGAAGACTAGCGGAAAAAAGATCTTAAAAAATTTCAGTTTCATATAATATTACAATATATACTAAAATATTTAATATGTGTACATTCAATATATAATATCTTTACATAGAAGAGCGGAATTATAGGAGAAATTTTACTACTTTTTTTACTAACTGTACTATTTTTAAATCAAGTACTGTCCGCCATTTAAAACTTGTTTGTTCAATAACCGTGGTATATCCTGCAATATGGCTGAATCCCTCTCAATGTACCCACTACAGGCTTGTTATAATCACTACATAGTATAAAAGAAAGTCGCTTTCTCTGTCCCTATGTCCCTATGTATGCTTAAATCTTTAAAACTACGCAAAGGATTTTGATGCGGTTTTTTGCATAGATAGAGTGATTCAAGAGGAAGGTTTATATGTATAATACACTAGCAACTCACCCCGGCTTCGCACGGGTAGTTTCTGATACGACACTGATGCTTTACTAACCGTGCGAAGCCGGGGATTAAACCATAATTTGTCGGCTCCGTGGCTTGGTAGTAGCCCTGCCTTCGAAGCGAGAGGTCCCGGGTTCGATTCCCGGCCGGGGCACACTTTGTGTGGTGAGCATGAAGTTTGTTCTCGGGTCTTGTGTGTTTGTCTTGTGTTTCTGTGTTTGTCCATGTCATCTGCGACACAGGGAATCCTAGTGCAGAGGTATGAGTGTGTAAAAAAAAAAAAAAATAATCGGTGTAGAACACAATTTGTAAGCAACAATTGCAAAATTGGTTTAAACAAGTGCGATTGTTTAAGATGGAGATTATTTTTATTAACTTATTGCTAAAGCATATAATTTGTCATGTCTGTTTCTAGTTTCTTATTTCATGTTATTCTTTTAGGCTATGTAAGTCATTGTTGACTTAACCAAGTGTTCCGTAGCTTTTTTTTTTTTATGTGAATGCGTGACGGAACGAGCTGAGGGCCCGCCTGATGGTAAGTGGTGACCCTCGCCCATGACAACAGTAATGCGCGCGACTCAGTATGAGATCCGAATCTGAGTCGCATTCATCCTGCTGCGTCCGTCACCCGAGACGGGGATGATACGTCTCATGCGCATGTGATTTCACCGGCAGCCACACCCTTCTACCGGAACACAGTAATGCAACCACTACTGCTTGGCTGCAGATTCCAGGTGTGGTGGCAGTACCTCTCCGGACGAACTTGGCACAAGTTCTACTGCTACGATAATGAGTATTGAGTATGTATTATTTTGAGCGGCACTATTAAAATAATAAATAAAACATTTACACACTCACACCTCTGCACTAGGATTCCCTGTGTCGCAGATGACATGGACAAACACAGAAACACAAGACAAACACCCAAGACCCGAGAACAAACTTCATGCTCACCACACAAAGTGTGCCCCGGCCAGGAATCGAACCCGGGACCCCTCGCTTCGAAGGCAGGGCTACTACCAACTAAGCCACGGAGCCGTATTTTGTGCCACGATTGTCTTATCATGTCCGCGGGCCACAAGGGGGTCTCGTGGCTTTTGGTTTCGTCCCCTACAATGGCAGTACTACCCAGACTGCATAGTTGGCTGTACTGCTTCTAAAGTACTTACAGCGTGGACGTCTTTATTTTTGGCGCGAGCTCTCTCCAAATTCCTGTTCGCTGCCTCATACGCGGACAGGCATCTGAAACATTTATAATTACAGTTATAATCAGAATATTCTGTGAAATGGCTATTAAGGTTTATTATAAATAAACGGGCTCCGTGGCTTAGTTGGTAGTAGCCTTCGAAGCGAGGGGTCCCGGGTTCGATTCTCAGCCGGGGCACACTTTGTGTGGCGAGCATGAGGCTTGTTCACGAGTCTTGGGTGTTTGCATTGTGATTGTTTGTCCATGCCATCAGCGCCACAGGGAACTACGACTATGGAAGCATATTCAAAGACGTATTCACGTTAAAAGCATGTAACTTGCCGTAATCTCCTGACCAGCACGGCTTTGGCCGCGTGGGCGTCGCGCATGTAGTAGCGCAACGTGTCCGCTAGCTTCAGATCCTGGTCCGACGCCATGCGCCCTTCGATTTTCTGAAAAACAAAGACAAAGTCAATATAATTATTCGTGTTACCGAGAACTCAAAAAGTCTGTTTATTTTAATTTATTTTATTATAATAATTAAATACTGTATAACTGACTAATTTAATATATGTAATAATTTATTTTGAATTGTTATTGGATGAAATTTTTTTATATATTTAATTTGTATTTAAATATATTGACTACGCTATTGCATTAGGGTAAACCTGTAATAATAGTTGTTATATTGTAGTAAATAAATAAAAAAAATAAAAAAATACATTTACCATGATTTGTGAGTTTTGTTGACTCCCGATATTTCGACGCAGGACCATGACGCATGTAACTGCGTCGAAATATCGGGAGTCAACAAAGCTCACAGATCATGGTAAATATCTCGGTAACACGAATAATAATGTTCATAACCATGATAGTTTTAACAATTTATAAAGTCAATATACTTTATTTCCGTTGAAATTTTTTCTTTCTTTCTATTATAAACGCGAAAGTTTGTAAGTATGGATAGATGTTTGTTACTCAATCACGGTAGAACGGCTGAACGGACCTGGATGAAATGTGGCTCAGAGATAGATTACAGTCTGGAATAGCACATAGGCTACTTTTTATCCCGGAAAAATGTACGGTTCCCGTAGGAAGTCCAACCGCGGGTAACACCGCGGGGCGCACCTAGTCATTACATAACTTAACCCACTGCTCCAACTTGACAGCGAGGTTTCCGAGTAAACGAAAATATCATCATTTTATTTTTAACTTTCAAAGTTGGAAGGGTGTGGATGCCGGTGAAATTACAGGCACATGACACGGGTGACGGGCGCAGCGGGCTACTTGGGTCTTCTCATCCTTCTTAGGCAGGACCTAAGTCGCATTACTGTTTTTATGGGCGGAGGTAACTACTTAATAACAGGTGGGGGAAAAAAAAAGCTAGACTAATTTGTCATTATACTCACTCGGCATTTATCAAACGTGTCTGCAGCTCGGGTGAGGAACCTCTCCGTGGTCTGCTGTTCCCTCGTCGCCAGCTGGGTGATGCAGGATGACAGTTTGATATGCGCGTCTGCCACCTCTATATGACGAATGATTGACTGATTTAATTCTTCTTCTATATGGCTTTTTGTGTATAGCCACACAAATTCTGCCAGTGTCTGGTTTAGCTGATGAATTCGTAAATTGCTGGAGAGTATATAAGAATATGACCAGTGTGAAACAGGTGGTTCAATAATCTAATAATTGATTACTCTAAAACATTAAATGTAAAACTGCACCAAAAATAGAACAACCCAGTTAGTAGGTCACTAGATTTAATTGTTTAACTTGTTTTTTGACGTTCCTATGCTTGTCTGTTTTGAGTGGCTCTGATCATAGATCTTGTGTTTTGTTTAATATTAATTTTTGGTAATGATATTAATTATGTTCTTTGTTTGTGTATCATTTTAACGTAACCAAGTGTACTTTATGGTTCCTACCGTCAAATAAATGAGTATGAGTGTGAGTATGAGTATGAGTATTGAAAAATCGAAAACATCACCTTCGATACTTTCAGAACCTTATAATTCAATTGTACTTTATTTTTAGCTCTTGAGTACCCTACTATTTAAAAAAGAGAAACATCCAATTCATATACAACGGGCGAAGAAAATTGTCACGGTGACATGCAAAATCGATATACAACGGGCGAAGAAAATTGTCACGGTGACATGCAAAATCGATATACAACGGGCGAAGAAAATTGTCACGGTGACATGCAAAATCGATATACAACGGGCAAAGAAAATTGTCACGGCGACGGGCGCAACGGTGTGACACGGGTCTCCCCATACTACGGTCGGGACCTAAGTCGTATTGGCGATGTTCCAACCTTTGTGTTTGGAGGTCATCCTGTCCACTTTGGCGACCGCCTCCTTCAGGTGGGAGTAGTACTCCTGGAGGAAGGCGGTCTCCTGCTCGAAGAAGTCGTTCACGTCGCGCACCGTCGCCCCCAGGTATATCTCGTCCGTGGTGGTCGTCATTGAACGCATCTGCAACAAAATGTATTGCATTAGCTATCAATCCGTTCTGAAATTGCAATACTTGCTAGCATATTGAATGAAACAAGAACCAATTTCTTGGATCATTTGTATGTAAAGTTGGTTTACGGACGATAATTTTACGTGATAACGTCTAAGAAAACATTGATATTGATGAACCTGTGACACGTTATATGCTCACGAATATGTGTACATGCATGTGTAAAATTTGACGTGTCCAAATGACACTTGAGATCTAAAGGAATAAATGAGTTTGACTTTGACTTTGACTACATAACAATAGGTACATGTGAAGGGGATGAAGGGTAATATTAAAAATAATAATAACAGTATAAATATTTGAACATTCCATCAAAAAGGTCTATTTTCCCCCCGGAATAGGCGTTAGCAGCTATCACTAAAAATCAACGTAGAATCAGGGGGTTTAATTCCCCCCCTGGCCTTGGGGTTCGCAGCTGGTATTAAAAACTTGGAATCCGTCAGGGTGTTCTACTTACCAGTCCGCCAATAAGGTCCATCTTCCCCCTGGGCTTGGCGCACAGGTCCTGCTGGTACTCCAGGAACACCCTGAGGTGGGTGTCGTGCCGGAACACCGGGTGGGCGGCCAGGCGTTGGAGGAAAACCTCGTGCATCGCGACCGTCTTCTTAAACGTAGCCAGGTATTCACTGACAACGAAAGAGATAGTTGATTTATTCTTATTTTTGATTATGTGAATAAGTGGTGAGTGGTGGTGGGTGGGTAAGTGTTAGGGGGGTCTAGTTGCTCGAGTCCATAGGTGTGTACCCTTTGACTCCCTACACGTACCCCCTGGGTGGTGCTAAAGGAGCAACCAAAAGTAGCAGTAGAACTTGTGCTAAGTTCGTCCGGAGAGGTACTGCCAGCACACCTGGAATCTGCCGCCAAGCAGTAGCATTACTGTTGTCATGGGCGAGGGTCACCACTTACCACCAGGTGGGACATCAGCCAGTACAGTCAATTGTTCACATTAAAAAAAAATGTTGGACTTACTCTTCAAGTTCCTCCTTCATTTTGAGGAACTCCTCCCTGGTCAGGGCGCCTTCCCCCTCCCCAAGCCGCTGTAGTTTCTCCCGGGACGCGTCGAAGTCTGGCCGAGGTGGCGCTGGTGGTATCTGATAAACGAAAAAAGTTCTACAACAATTCTAGTCTCAAAGCTTTGTTGGCAGAAGCCCTGCTTTCTATGCTGTAACAAACACACACATAAACGTTTACACACTCAAACCTCTGCACTAGGATTCCCTGTGTCGCAAATGGCATGGACAAACACAGAAACACAAGACAAACACCCAAGCTTCATGCTCACCACACAGTGTGCTCGGCCGGGAATCGAACTCGGAACCCCTCGCTTCGAAGGTAGGGCTACCAACTAAGCCACGGAGCCGTCTGATTTAAATACACTAATGTTGAATTCGCTAAAAATAACTGACTTCAATACTTATTAAAAAAGTAACATCGGTATACAACGGGCGAAGAAAAAAGTCACGGGAAAGCGAAATACGCAATTACGTTCACATGGATTCACGAAATTAACAAATCTGTATACAACGGGCGAAGAAAATCACAGGAAAGCAAAGTTGTTCGTTGACTTGAGCCACTTTTGTTCCTTCGGTATACAACGGGCGAAGAAAATCACAGGAAAGCAAAGTTGTTCGTTGACTTGAGCCACTTTTCTTCCTTCAGTATACAACGGGCGAAGAAAAAAGTTACGGGAAAGCAAAATACGCAATTTTGTTGACTTGAGCCACACTTGTTCCCGAGTACAACAATAATAATAATATATCTTTAATTCAGACACAAGATCCATCACAGAAAATTAATAAGATTAAGATTAAAAATTTAAAAAACCAAAAAATATATATATATATATATATATATAATTATCTCTAACAATGTACAATGTATCTGAGTGCCTAGAGTGCACTTGCACCCAGCGTTTATAGGTGTGTGTCTGCAAGATCCTTTCTGATCCTTTCTGATCCTTTCCAATACTTACGATGTAACCGGCGTAGTCCTCGTTCTCCTCGTACCGGTCGTGCAGCCACACAAACTCCTCGTGCTGCCGCACCACTGTGAACTCTGCTTTACGGAACTCCGGCAGTGTAGTCTTTGTGTGAACGGTGAATTTGACCTTCTCTTTCTCGCTCAGCGCGTCCGAGATGTCCACCTGAGAGGTAAACATTATTAATTTTTTTAAACAAACGTTTATACACTCATACCTCTGCACTAGGAATCCCTGTCGCAGATGGCATGGACAAACACAGAAACACAAGACAAACACACAAAACCCGAGAACAAACTTCATGCTCACCACACAAAGTGTGCCCCGGCCGGGAATCGAACCCGGGACCCCTCGCTTCGAAGGCAGGGCTACTACCGCTAAGCCAAGGAGCCGCCGTTAATGTGGATAACGTCATTTTTAGGGGGTCCAGTTGCTTGCGTCCGTAGGTGTGTACCATTTGATTCCCAACACGTATCCCCTGGGTGATGCTAGAGGAGCTACAAAAGGTAGCAGTAGAACTTGTGCCAGGTTCGTCCGTAGAAGTACTGCCACCTCACCTAGAATCTGTCGCCAAGCAGTAGTGGTTGCATTACTGTGTTCCGGTGGAAAGGTGTGGGTGTAAAATCACATGCGCATAAGACGTATCATCCCCGTCTCGGGTGATGGACGCAGCAGGGTGAATATGACTCAGTAAGATCCAAATCTTATGCTGAGTCGCATTACTGTTGTCATGGGCGGGGATCGCCACTTACCACCAGGTGGGCCCTCAGCTCGTACCGTCACTTAAGCAACTAAAGAAAAACATTGTCATTTTTTTCATTTTTCGATTGTGATAATTTTATGGGATCGAACAGAATGCATAAAAATCAAGAATTTTCGAAATCCGAACTACGAGTAATATCATAAATGGGAAAGTGAGTTTATTTGATTGTTACGCTTTGAAGCTTACACCACCGAACCAATAAAAAAAATTCTTTCACCAATGGATAGCTGCATTATCAGCGAGTAACGTAGACTATACTTTATTCCCGTATTCGGGTGAAACCACGGTGGGCAACTAGTAGATAAATGACAGAATTCTAGGTAACAAACATAAAAAATGATAACCTCCATTTTGGATGTACAAAAGTAATAAATAACCAAATAGCTGAACTTGGCATGTAAATAATATCACGCTTATCAAGTGATGACACATTGGGTTGATATTTTGCCTGTTTTTGAGTTATAGCGATAAAAGCACGCTTGACGATTCAATTTGACACTGGGAATGATTTTAACGCCGCGATAAAAATCGTGAAGCGTTATAAATTTTTTACGCCCCCCAATATAACCAATATTTAAAGTTATTAAAATTTATAAATTAAAATTGTAATTTCCAATTATTTTGTATATATTTTTTGTATACATGAGTCTGAAATAAATAAATTGAATTGAATTGAATTTAACATTTTCACTAGTATTTTTATCATGTCTTATTTTATTTTTATCCATGACTTTTAATTTTAATTATTGTCAATAAATACAGCCATATCTGATCTTCAGGTGGTTTCAAGATTTCTACACCAGAATCGATCAGCAAACAAGAAATTATTGAGAAAAACCAAAAACCTGACTGCATGAAAAAATCCAAATTATGCTTCAACATTTATGCTGTAAATATATTTGTAAGCTATTTAGAAAACCCTGTACATCCACATTCGATAGGTATTGAGGAAAAAGAATTATTTGAAGACTTAAAATATAGCACCAATATTTTTAATTTCGAATTAGCCATTTACAATTAAGACTAACTTAGCAACACTTCTCAAGCTAAAATCCATAAGTTGTTTAGGCTACAGAGCATACCAAAGAAATACATATACATACATACACTCGTAAAACATAACCCTCCTTCTTGTGTGTTTGGGTAAAAAGAAATGAGGCATACGGTACTTACCAACAGACTGTTATCTGCTAGCGACACATTCTCGTTAGGTTTCTTATCAATCTTGACATCCCCGGATGAGGGGGGAGATTGGGCCGGGGCGGAGAGGGGATCCTGAGTAGTTTCATCAACGCAGTCCTGAAAAAGAATTACAATAAATGTAAACTCAGTGACAGGAGAAGTTGACAGCCTACCTGATGATACTATCTCTTTGCGCCCATCACATCACATTGAATCCCTCTATTGCTGAAAACTGTATTAAAATATGTAACGACTTTGTGTTATACTATGTAAAGATTCATTATATCATTATTATTTTATGTTGATACTTTTGATTGTAAAGATTTGTGTATTTAATTTTGTATAATTTAATCAATAACAAAATTAAATACACAAATTAGTGTGATTTGTTCAAATTAAAACTCTATTTTTCTTTTTTATTGTTTGGCATTCATTGAGATATTAAACTATATTTTGACAATTTTTTTTAAACAAAAAGTATCCAATGCTTCTTTTAATTATCACAGTAAGTTACTTTTGATAATAGCATTTACATCTGTGTCATTCCCTTTCTGTTTGTAATGAAACCAGAACCATTACTTTTACTGCTACAAAAATATAAAAATTCTGAATTAACTGAATTTATTCTTTTTCATACCAATAGTGATTCTTTGAGTCACATATAGGTACACAACACAAACATCTGGCTCTTCAGTTGCTAGTTGCGGTCTTAGCGCTGTAGGTCATTGGTTTGATTCCCACCCAGATATAACACTATGAGTCTGTGTACATATTTATTACATAAAATAGGTGCTATTTATGTATGGAAGCTGTATGGAATGTCCATGAATATTTATTATTTAAGCATCCCCAAACTTTCCTCTACAAATGTTTGCCCCCGCCAGGTATCAAAATTTCTCTTAGCTCTAAAGGAAACTACAGAAATTTTAGCGATAGATTAGCGAGCAATGCTTACAAAGTTATTCACTTCTCCAATTAACTTTTTTTTTAACTCGATCCACGTCATTACTTTATTAGTACCGGAAATAAGTTAAATGGTAATAGAAACAGTGAGTTATCACGCCGGATAGTGATCTAAGTGAGTCACAACAAGAGGAAATCCAGTAAAGGCGAAAATATGTGATGTGATACGCCCCCGGCGGGCGTAGAGTATATTTCTTGCAAAATGTATAGCATCTTTTAGATATGTAAAAATGGGAAATACTCACCATCATTTTTCAGTTTCTACCTAAATCGTTTTTCAAAGTCGTGCTCTTGTACGGCACTAACAATAACAACAAGCAAGAAAACAGTCTCAAGAAAATACAAAAAAAGGACAATAAAAATAGTAATCACTACGCACAGATAATATATTTCTACTACGACGTTTTTGAAGTGAAGTGGCAGATGTTCGGGATGCAAAACGATACAGTGTACAAAAAAAACATCGATTGATGTATCGATTTTAAACGATGTTTTTTTTTATATAACTGTAGTGATGGGACGAGCTGAAGGCTCACCTGATGTTAAGTGGTTACCTCCACTCATTACAACAGCAATACGATTTAGTTCCTCCCCGACCGAAGTTTAAGAAGACCCAAGTCGCAATCGATATTTTGTTTCAGTGAAAATTTTTTAGGGATTCATTATTTACAATAAATTGTTTATTTGGTGATCCAACGAAAGAGATACAGTCGTACAAAATTTATATCACCAATATATAAATAAGGAGGATAATATAAGGATATCTGTCTTTGTGTCATTGGTATGTAACCAATGAGACAAAGACCGAAAACTCAATTTTTTTTATAAAAATGGCTCATCGCATAAAAAAATTATGAATTATGTTACCGTCCGAGACATAGAGATAGTACAAAGGACGGCCATATTGTTTGTAAGCGATTTATTTCAGATATTCAAATGGACAGCTTATGATGACCTTAGTACGAGGTATTAGGACTACCAACAAAAAGTATGAATTCGTTATCGGACTAACAATTACAATTAAATTATTAGTTATAGTTAAATAGAAATGGCAGAAAAGTAGTTTTTTAGCTTTGGTAGAAAAATTGAGGTTCTGGTAGAAATTTCAGTGCAGATCACGTTCAGTTCTTATACCCGACAATCACCCGTCAATAATCTCGTGTGATTTTCACTCCTTTTCAATTTCATCGTCAGGTAATCTAATTTAATAAAAATAATATAAATAATCAAACTGGTGGTGATGGGACCACCATGGCATCTGTGGTTGAATCACAGCGCTGTCACTTTTATACTTAAACTTAAACTTATACTTAAATAATCGGAACTATTTCAAATTATTGAATTGACATTGTATTTTGTGCAATTAATACACATAAAATTAACTTATTTACTTGTAAAGTATCTTTTATAGTATTATTCTTCATATCTATCTTAGTTTCTTTGTGAAATAAAATAAGATTATAAAAAATTATTCACATACAAATATGTACTTAAAATATCAGAATTATTATTCAAATCTAATTGGAATCTGATAAAAGTATTTTGACGATCAACTGATGAGCTTATGCGTTTCTTTTTTACATAATAATGATCACACCCTATATGTACATTCGTACAGTACCGCTAATTTAGTTTCGTCCGGCGAATTTCGTCCCGCCCGGCTTGAAACAACTGAACGCACCCAGTGATTCTATTGTAGTAAATAAATTCCAAAAAAAATCAGCCGAAATCGAAATGGAGCCGTAAAATGTTTTGATAAATGATAATTTTTAATGCAAAGTACGTTTTATTTTGTCAAAATGGGCACGCAAAAGCCTGGAGAGTGGGCGACTTCTCTGATTGCAAGATTTGAAGAACAGGTAAGTACAAATTTTAATTTTAAAAAATATTTTATTCTCGAGACCCACCCATCAGGATATGTATATGAATAAACATTAAATTGTGACATAATCGTTATTATTTTCATAGAAAGATAAGATATAATCAGAGTATACATTACTTACAAATAGAGATTTTGATGCTGGCATATTCGCCTACGCAATAAATTTTGAGAGTTTTTCGCCAATATTTCCGTATATTTTTGACTATTTCTTTTCTGAGACGAATACAGATTGATTTTCAACCCATATTTTCACAAATTTAAATATCCTGAAGTTACTGGTCTTAGTTTCATTCATCATGTACGCAATAATCGTAAAATAAACTGGCCAAGTAAAATTTGGTCTCATTTTTGTGGGTGGCCATCTATCGATTTTCTATATTCTCAGTTTTTTGACGGTTCTTTCTCCATAGAGGAAAGGGAACCCTATTTTTAAGTCTACAACGTTTGTCTATCTAACTGTATATCTAATTTCAAACCTTCTGACTGCCTAATATTTTTATTAAATATAAAAATAATCTTAATTAATTAGTGCTTGCAAAATAGGCAAATAAATACACTTTTGTCAAGTTTTCACACACATTATCTTTTTTTTTCTATTTTTTTAGGACTATCTTATTTACTATTTTATTTATGAGGTGGCTATGTGATTTCATTGTTATGTCTTACATTTGGAAGACCATGGAATTTAAAAGTCAGTTACCTAGTTCCAGTAGATGCAAAATTCACCCTTATTGCGGACATCAGTGCAGGCCCAGTCATCTCCACCCAGAAATTACTAATTTTAATTAGAGTATTAGTACTAATTATTATTACACATGTTTTTGTGACACATATTATTCATATTATTGTGTCAAAAATCATGATTATGGATAAAAAAATAGGTATGATTTGCTTTAATATCCAATAATGTAATTTAGCTGCCGTACAAAACTGGAGCGCAGAACCTCCACTCACGCATCAACGAGGAGCAGTGCAAGGCATGCCTGGTCCAGATCAGCCGGCATCGCTTCTCTCTCGTCATTGCCGGCCTCACTAAGATACTGCAGCGAGTCAATGAGCTGGTAAGTTGGCTTACCTATCTATATAAATGTCTAGCAGATACCCGGCGCAGTGTGGTCTAAAACCATCTTCGCATTGGCTTTCTAATGAAACCGGTTTGGGGCACATCAGTTGGATGGATGGCTGAAAGATAGGTCAGTGGTCACGTTCGTTGGTGAATACCCTCAGAGTCCCTTCATTACCCTCTGGGTGGTGCTAAAGGAGCAACAAAAACTAGCAGTAGTACTTGTGCAAAGTTCGCCAGGAGAAGTACTGCCTCCACACCGGTGGAAGGGTGTAGGTAGACATGCACATGAGACGTAACATCCCCGTCTCGGGTGACGTGCGCAATGGGGTGTGGCGTGGTTCTTCTCATGCTTCGATCGGGAGGACCTGAGTCGTACTGCTGTTGTTATGGGAGGAGGTAACCATCACAGGTGGGCCTGAAGTCTTCCATTCATTTAAACCAAATATTTTGATCTGCAGTATCAGCCATTACTGGCCAGCAGTATCAACCGTCAGCTGACGGAGCTGGAGAAAGGGTACCACGACAGCCTGGTGATAGTGCTGGACACCCTGGAGATATGCCTCAGCTCGCAGCCCAAAGACACGGCCAAGTACGACGAGGCCATGAACGTGAAGATACTTCTCCGGGAGGTCTGCCAGTTCTTTGGTGAGCTAAAAAAAGTGTTCTTTCATATACAATCAACTTTTACAAGTAGTTATAAATTGGGCTGTAATTTTTTTTATATTTGCTACCTCAGTTCTCCGTCATTTATCAAGCAATTTGGATTTTTTTTTTACTTACAGATGCTATATTTAGCATACTATCATATACATATATTGTACTAGCTGCAATATATCTAGCGTACTGTCATATATATGTTATACTAGCTGCAATATATCTAGCGTACTGTCATATATATGTTATACTAGCTGCATTATATCTAGCGTACTGTCATATCTATGTTATACTAGCTGCAATATATCTAGCGTACTATCATATATATGTTATACTAGCTGCAATATATTGAGCGTACTATCATGTATATTGTACTAGCTGTAATATATTGAGCGTACTATCATATATATCATGTACTAACTGCAATATATATGATAGTATGTTTGATATAAATGTTCACCATCGTTTCAGACACGCAGAAAGAGGCTGCGCTCGGCAACACATTGCTACGGCAGCTAGCCAGCAAAGTGCTGTTTGCGCTGAGTTTGAACTTCTTCAGCGCTGTATTCAACAGGATCAGTGCACGATTACAGGTACCCAAATTGTCTATCTTCTAGAATCTTCCGTACCTCAGAAGTATCGGAAATCTTATTAAAATCTTATCTTTAGACGGCTCCGTGGCTTAGTTGGTAGTAGCCCTGCCTTCGAAGCGAGGGGTCCCGGGTTCGATTCCCGGCCGGAGCACACTTTGTGTGGTGAGCACGAAGTTTGTTCTCGGGTCTTGGATGTTGGTCTTGTGTTTCTGTGTTTGTCCAAGC
Organism: Aplocera efformata; assembly: GCA_921293045.1. Lineage (NCBI taxonomy): Eukaryota > Metazoa > Arthropoda > Insecta > Lepidoptera > Geometridae > Aplocera > Aplocera efformata. Next base: position 3,866,755 of record OV121067.1, on the reverse strand, counting down.
CACGGAGCCGTCTAAAATGAACGTTTATTATATGTCATAAACATTATCGTTCTTTGTTCTTTGTTTCAGGAACTGCAATCTAACTCAGAAGAAAACCCCGATTTCACAGATATAGAGTTGATACAACATATTAATGTAGATATACTGCGGCTTATACGGCTACTAACAGGTATATAGAGTTGATACAACATTTAAAGTAACTTGTGCCAAGTTCGTCCGGAGAATTTTTTGACGTTTAACGGTTCCATGGATTAGTTGGTAGTAGCCCTGCCTTTGAAGCGAGGGGCCCGGGTTCGATTCCCGGCCGGGGTACACTTTGTGTGGTGAGCATGGAGTTTGTTCTCGGGTCCTGGGTGTTTGTCTTGTGTATCTGTGTTTGTCCATGCTATGAGTGTGTTCACGATGTTGTTGTAAGTACTGCCACCACACTTAGTAATCTGTTATTAAACAGCGGTGCACTCGCATAACTGCGTTGGGTAGGACATATGTCGTAATACTGTTATTATGGACGGAGGTAATCACTTAACATCAGATGGGCCTTCAGATCGTTCTGTCACATTAGTTACATAAAAAATAAATATAGATGTATGTTTTTAATATGGCTGTATATTTTATTTGTTTGTAATACGACATTATATGTCATCCACAAAAAAATATCTAATGTTGCCATAAAAATGTCTAGAAATTCCAAATAATCACTACATAGTATAAAACAAAGTCGCTTTCTCTGTCCGTATGTCCCTTTGTATGCTTAAATCAACTACGTAACGGATTTTGATGCGGTTTTTTTAATAGATAGAGTGATTCAAGAGGAAGGTTTATATGTATAATAACATCCATTAAATAGTGGAGAAGTACTGTTATTTTTGAGGTTTCTAATGTGATGTCGTAAATAATTACATTTTTTCCGCTTACATTGCAAACGCAGGCTGAACCCTACGAGTTTTATCAAAATAATGTTCTAAGTATTGTACACATTGAAAAGGTCTACAGAAAAGTCCGTGATGGTATATGTCTATCTCTTATGGATAACCCACAATAACTTTTTTTTGTCATTTACTTTTTACGACAAATAATGGCTAATTTTCGAAGCGATTTTAACCAATACAGGATTAATCCTTATCTAATTGAATACCTTAAATACATTGTTGATTTAATATAGATTTATATGGCCCTTTACAGCATATGATTTAAATGAATATTTTCGAAGATATTACATATTTAAAAATTGCGGGACGTAGCGTTTGCGGCGGTTGCGGCCGGCCGGGGGCGGCGGGAATTTAACGCGTGCGGGCCACGGGCAGTAATGAATAAATCAAAGCATTCAAAACTACTGGATCGATTTTAATCATTTTTCCAGTTAATGACATAGGCTATATATTTATACCCGTGCGAAGCCGGAGCGGGCCGCTAGTAGGTAGAATAAAGAAGTTGAATGCATTGTTTTAAATTTTTAAATGAGTAATTTGATTTATTTGCAGAATCTATACAGAAATTTAAGTTATTGAGGAAATCAGCGCACATAGTGTTGGTAAATTCATTGGAGAGAGCCATCTGGAATTGGATGGACACATACCCACAAGTAAGTTTAATCAGTATGAGTTTAAGCAGTATAAGTTTAATCAGTAAGTTTAATCGGTATAAGTTCAATTAGTAAGTTTAATCAGTATAAGTTTATTCAGTATAAGTTTATTTAGTAAGTTTAATCAGTAAGTTTAATCAGTATGAGTTTAATCAGTATAAGTTTAATCAGTAAGTTTAATCAGTATAAGTTTAATTAGTAATTTTAATCAGTATAAGTTTAATTAGTAAGTTTAATCGGTATAAGTTCAATTAGTAAGTTTAATCAGTATTTTATTTATTTATTTATTTATTTTTTATGTTAAAAATAGGCAAACAATATAAAATACAGTATAAAAGTTCAAAAACTTACAACAACTTCCTTTAGATCTCAAGTATCATTTGGACTCCAAATTTTACACAAAAAAGATTGTAGAATATAATTTGTACATAGATATGTCAAAGAGAAAGTATAATTGAATAAACATATTATAAATACTTTATTTGGTACTTTTTAATCGTTGTAGGTTGTGGGTTCGATTCCCACTCAGGACTTTGTGTGACGAATATAGATGTTTGTTCTGTGGGGGTGATACTAAACAAGTATAGAAGTATTCTATTACAGTTATCTAGTTCTCATAGTATGCTATGCTTAGTTTGGGGCTAGATGGCGCTGTGTATATTGCCCGTGAATTTTTTATAATTAATAAAAAAATCACACACAATATACACAATATACGGGCAGTATACAGTAAAATATACAATATAATAGGTGTGTGAATATGACTCCGCCCCTTTTTGTCAAAATAAAACACATTTGTTCGCTTACAAAATTAAAAAAAAAATTATTGAAAGTATGCTCCATCTGCAGCTACAACCTTCGCCCATCGTTCAGGTAGTTTTCGTATTCCTTGCTGGAAGAAGTCCTGGTCTTTTGAGCTTATCCAGTTGTCAATCCAAATTTTGATACTTTCACATGAAGTAAACTTTTCTCCAGTAAGGTCTGTCTGCATCGTCCGGAATAGGTGGTAATCCGAAGGAGCTATGTCTGGTGAATATGGCGGGTGGGGTAACACTTCCCAGTCCTGTCCCTCTAAATATCTTTTTACGACTTCTGCGGTATGCGGTTTGGCATTGTCATGCTGAAGAACTAATTTGTTATGTCTATTCACCCATTCTGGTCGTTTTTCTTCTATGGCTCGCTTCAAACGCATTAGTTGTCGTCGGTAAACTTCTCCATTAATAGTTTCAGAGGGTTTGAGCAACTCATAATATACAATACCTTTCTGATCCCACCAAATACAGAGCATGACCTTGGCACAGTGAATATTTATTTTTGGCTGTGATGGGCCTGGTTCGCCTGGTTTCACCCAAGCTTTTTTGCGTTTAGGATTTTCGTAGTGTATCCATTTTTCGTCTCCTGTGACTATCCGATGCAAAAATCCTTTTCTTTGCTGTCTTTGAAGCAGCATTTCACAAATGGTTTTCCGACGTTCCATGTCTCTTTCTTTTAAATCATGTGGAACCCAGTCACCGGCTTTTTGAATCATTCCCATCATTTGTAAACGCTTTGCAACAGTTGAACGATCAACATTTAATGCTGCAGCTAATTCTGATTGAGTTTGGCAAGAATCTTCCGCCAATAATGCTTCCAATTCAGCATCTTCAAATTTTTTTGGTGGTTTTCCATGTTCTTTATCCTCAGTACTAAAATCGTTATTTTGAAATCGTCGAAACCATTCCTTGCAAGTTGTATTAGACGGAGCATGCTCACCATAAATCTCCACAAGCAAACGATAAGTTTCCGCTGCAGTTTTCTTCGCAATAAAATAATGTAATAACACTTCCCGCAAATGACGTTTATTTGGAATAAAAACCGACATTTTCGAAAAGGTGAAAACAATTGTTGCTTACACTTCAACCAAATATCATAAAATGCGTTAGATAGCTGACATTCAGTACTATCGAATACAAGTATGGTCATTTATTAGTACACGTAAACAATACTAAAAACGACATCTGTTGAGAAAGGGCGGAGTCATATTCACACACCCAATATTTTTCAGGAATTCTCCGAAATACAATGCCGGCCTAACGATGAGCTAAGCAAATGTTGTGACACCCTGTTCGACATTCTACAAGATGTGTTTGCCGACAACAAGAAGTCTAGAGTGGCGATGTGGCCGTTGCAGATCATGCTGCTGGTTCTAAACCCCGTAAGTGTTGATAAAATGGTTCTAAACCTTGTGTTGTGTTGATAAAAGTGTTGATAAAATATTTCTAAACCCTGTAAGTGTTGATAAAATGGTTCTAAACCCTGTAAGTGTTGATAAAATGGTTCTAAACCCTGTAAGTGTAGATAAAATGTTTCTAAACCCTGTAAGTGTTGATAAAATGGTTCTAAACCCTGTAAGTGTTGATAAAATGGTTCTAAACCCTGTAAGTGTAGATAAAATGTTTCTAAACCCTGTAAGTGTTGATAAAATGGTTTTAAACCCCGTAAGTGTTGATGAAATGTTTCTAAACCCTGTAAGCGTTGATAAAATGGTTCTAAACCTTGTAAGTGTTGATTAAATAGTTCTAAACTCCGTAAGTGTTGATAAAATGGTTCTATACCCTGTAAGTGTTGACAAAATGGTTCTAAACCCTGTAAGTGTTGATAAAATGGTTCTAAGCCCTGTAAGTGTTGATAAAATGGTTCTATACTCTGTAAGTGTTGATTAAATAGTTCTATACCCTGTTAGTGTTGATAAAATGGTTCTAAACCCTGTAAGTGTTGTTAAAATGGTTCTAAACCCTGTAAGTGTTGATAAAATGGTTCTAAACCCTGTAAGTGTTGATAAAATGATTCTAAACCCTGTAAGTGTAGATAAAATGTTTCTAAACCCTGTAAGTGTTGATAAAATGGTTCTAAACCCTGTAAGTGTAGATAAAATGTTTCTAAACCCTGTAAGTGTTATAAAATGGTTATAAACCCTGTAGAGTCCCCCCCAAAAAGTTTCAAATATTCAATGTACTGAATCGTACCTGTTACAGTTTTATTATACTTGTAAGTATAGATTTTTATTTTTGTTTTTTTTTGCTCAATCCCTTCCTTTCCCTTCGTGCGCGAGTTCAACTCGCACCTGGCCGGTTTTTTTAAATCAGTTATTACGTACATTTCACTTCTAACTGCGAGAGAATATAGTCGGTATATTATTTCTTTTTTAGTCATGCACCATTTAGAATATTATGTATTTGTTGATACAGAAAGTTCTAGAAGAGATAGTGAACGCCGACAGCGGCGCTCCGTGCAGCCCGAGACATACGAAGAAGAAGATCTTCATCGACTCCGTCAAACGGGGACTTAGTGAGTATCATACTAATGCCCCTTTACAGCAGCATCTTCATACTAATGCCCCTTTACAGCAGCATCATCATACTAATGCCCCTTTACAGCAGCATCATCATACTAATGCCCCTTTACAGCAGCATATACTAATGCCCCTTTACAGCAGCATCATCATACTAATGCCCCTTTACAGCAGCATCATCATACTAATGCCCCTTTACAGCAGCATATCATACTAATGCCCCTTTACAGCAGCATCATCATACTAATGCCCCTTTACAGCAGCATATCATACTAATAACATTTTACATGTTCAATTAAATTATTATGACATTTAAAATTATATTATTGTAAACATATTGCTAAAGCATATAATTTGTCGTGTCTGTTTCTAGTTTCTTATTTCCTGTTATTCTTTTAGGCTATGTAAGCCATCATTTTTGACAAATCCAAGTGTTTCGTAGTGTTCCTAAAGCCGAATAAATGAGTAATGTTATTTGTGTGAAAGTTTGTTTGTATGTTTGTTTCTCACGCCTCTACGGCTGATCGGGTTTGGATTAACTACCTATAAAGTAGCATCATTTGCGGCTGTTCGCCCTACACTTTACACTGCATATACCTAAAGTTTCATTGAGTGTGTTTGTGTAGTGTGTATGACAAAAAAATCTGACTTAAAGTCAAAGTCAAAGTCAAATTCATTTATTCCTTTAGATCTCAAGTATCATTTGGACACGTCAAATTTTACACACGCATGTACACATATTCGTGAGCATATAACGTGTCACAGGAACTCCCCAGGCACATTACATGCACACAGATATGTCAAATTACTTACCCTCCCCCCCTAGGCCAGAAGCTGGTGAGCCGTAAATGAATCTGCTCCTCAGGTCCCAGCAACAATTCCAAGCAAATGACCGAGGCGGCCATCGTGACGTCAGTGAAGCTGTGCAAGGCGTCTACGTACTTCAACGCGGCCGATTCGGGCAATGTAACTTTCACCCTGGTCAACAGGGTCATCAGTGATTTGAAGGTGGGTGGAACTTTACCCCCCCCGACGCATAAAGTGGGGTGTTATAAATATCTCGGTAACACGAATAATGAGGGTGTTATAAGTTTGACCGCTATCTCTCTGTGTCTGTGGCATCGTAGCTCTTAAACGGGTGAAGTGTGAGTGAGTGTGTGAGTGTGTGTGTGTATGAGTGTGTGTTTGTGCGTGTGTTTGTGCGTGTGTGTGTGTGTGTGTGAGAGAGAGTGTGTGTATGTGTGTGGAGGAGTGTGTGTGGTTGAGTGTGTGTATGTGTGAGTGTGTGTGTGTGTGTGTGTAGGACACCTAACATTTTTAAAATTAGCTTCCGGTAGCTCCTGTTGAACCCGTCGAAGTCGTGTGTGGGGGAGTGTGTGTGTTTGAATGTATGTATGTGCGTTTATGTGAGTGTGTGGATGAGTATGTCTGTGTGTATGTGTGGGTGTGTGTGTATGTGCGTGTGTGTGTGCGTAGGACAACTGACATTTTTATATAATTTGCGTGCAGTCGCTCCTGTTCAACCCGTCGAAGTCGTACATCCGCGGCTCCATGGTGTCCGGCTACTCGGAGCTGGAGCTGATGACGGAGTGCTTCGTGTCCCTGTTCCGCATCCAGCCGCACAACAACGACGCGCTGAAGGTGTGCCTCAACCAGCACGCGCACGTCTCCTACCACTGCACGCTCGTCAACTCGCTCACGAGGTGATCCAAACCGTTGTTATATGACTATCGAACCGCACCCAATTTTGTAATTAAAACTAGCAGCCCGTCCCGGCTTCGCACGGGGTAGTGACATAACTACAATAGTTGGACATATGCTACCGCGGAGTTTTTTGTATACATTATGATGTTCTTCAATATTGTTGTACATTATTTTGTTCTATCGCTAATAGTTTCGGCAGCGCATTCGACGAAAGACATTTTAAGACTCATTTTTCTACACCTTCGGTTACATTGTTCAAATTTTACCAAGGATCCCTAATTTTTTTCAAAATGAAATGTAGCCTATGTCAAATTGGAAGAATGTAGCATTCTATTGGTGAAAGAATTTTTTAAATCGGCCTGAAGAATTTTTTGAGCCTATTCATTACAAACATAGAAACATAGGTACAAATCTTTCCTCTTTATAATATTAGTGTAGATAGTGTAGATGAGGGGTCGAGCTGAAGGCCTTAACTTTTAAATGGTCACCTCCGCCTATAACTGCGATACGAGTTAGGCACGACCCAAGTTGCACCCCGTTGCCGCAGCCATGCGAGTGCACCACTGCTTGGCGGCAGATTACCAGGTGGAGGCAGTGCTTCTCCGGGCGAACTTGGCAATAGTTCTACTGCTACATTTGGTTGCTCCTTTAGCACCACCCAGGGGGTACCCGACTCGCACTTAGCCGGTTTTTTAATTAATCACTCCTGAGTTACAGTTCCTGAGTCCTGGCTAGTGGTAAGCACCCCCCCTGCCAATGACTTATAATTGAATTGTTCCAGGATTATCAAGCAGCCCCGTCTCCCGTGGTGGCCGAATATAGAGCTGCTGTACCCCCGCGCGGTGGAGCTCCGGTCCATGTTCACCGACACCTCCAACAAAGCCACCCAGGTGAGAACATTTTGTTTTACGTGAAAACGTTTTTATTTGATTAACATTAGTGACTGCACGAGCTGATGGCCTGAAGGTATTATGACTCCAATAACGACAGCAGTACGACTTTCTCTCTTGTTCTGCCTGATCCCGAATGCCAAAGTAAATTCTTAAAAATTACTTGGAAACATCAATTTCTTTTTATAAATAATCTAGCTGCGCCCCGCGGTGTTACCCGCGGTTGGACTTCTTCCGGGAACCGTATTGTACATATTTCCGGGATATAAAGCAGCCTATGTGCTATTCCAGACTATAATCTATCTCTGTGCCATATCTCATCCAGGTCCGTTCAGCCGTTCTGGCGTGATTGAGTAACAAACATCCATCCATACTTACAAACATTCGCGTTTATAATATTAGTAGAATAAGTACGAGAGCATGCGTACTTAAAACTAAGTCTTTCACTTGTTCCGCTATGATCCCGTATGTTAAAACTAAGTTTACCGCTTGTTCCGCTATGATCCCGTATGTTAAACCTAAGTTTACCGCTTGTTCCGCTATAATCCCGTATGTTAAAACTAAGTTTACCGCTTGTTCATATATGATCCCGTATGTTAAAACTAAGTTTACCGCTTGTTCATATATGATCCCGTATGTTAAAACAAGTTTACCGCTTGTTCCGCTATGATCCCATTTTAAAACCTAAGTTTACCGCTTGTTCCGCTATGATCCCGTATGTTCCTGTTGCAGGGGTACGTGGCGCACACGACGTTACGCATGATATCCCTGTCCCTGAAGTCGAAGGAGGTGCAGTCGAAGGTCAACCAGAAGGAGGAGATGCCTGCGTACAGGAGCCTGTTGCTGTGCATGGTCAAGTTGATACACGCCGATCCTATGCTGATGTTGAGTGTGAGATATTCTTGATTATTACCACTGAAAGTATGTGAGGCATCATTCATTTGGGGGGTCCAGTTGCTCGCGTCCGTAGGTGTGGGTGGTGCTAAAGGAGAGGATATTTTTACATGAAGAGATATTTTCTCATATTTGACAAGGCTTATGTACAGCTGTATGTGATTGGGTGATGGAACGATCTGAGGTCCCACCTGATGGTAAGTGGTGACCGTCGCCCATGACAACAGTAATGCGCGCGACTCAGTATGAGATCCAAATCTTTACTGAGTCGCATTCATCCTGCTGCGTCCGTCACCCGAGACGGGGACGATACGTCTCATGCGCATGTGATTTCACCGGCAGCCACACCCTTCCACCGGAACACAGTAATGCGAGCACTACTGCTTGGCGGCAGATTCCAGGTGTGGTGGCATTTCCTCCGGACGAACTTGGCACAAGTTCTACTACTTTTGGTTGCTCCTTCAGCACTCCTTTTTCGAAGTCAGTTGAAAACAAAGAATTTTTGGTGGAAACCTCCAGAACCCTGGCCGGTCTGCCCTGGAGATCCAATCCTCGACCACGGAGTTGATCAACGGGCTGGTGTCGCTGATACACCAGACGGGCATGGGGGAGATATCGCAGGCCGCGATGGACGCGCTGCTCGCCCTCCACCGCCCCGACAGGGTGCACATGTGGAACCCCGAGGCACCCCTCAACACATTCTGGGACATCAGGTAATAACAACGTAAACACACTCATACTGCGAGGATTCCCTGTGTCGCAGATGACATGGACAAACAGAAACACAAGATAAACATCCAAAACCCGAGAACAAACTTCATGCTCACCACACAAAGTGTGCCCCGGCCGGGAATCGAACCCGGGACCCCTCGCTTCGAAGGCAGGGCTACTACCAACGAAGCCACGGAAACAGGAACTCGGGCAGTTCCACTGCTACTTTTGTTTCTTTAGCACCAGGGGGTACGTGTACGGAATCAAAAAATCACCTTTTTTATTTGTAACAGGCTCCCGTAACATCTTTTACATATGTTACGTCCCGTCAAATTTGTTACACATTTACTGCTGCAGGATTCGATTTACCACATTTACCACCCAGGACAAACATTTATGTGATGAACATAGATGTCTATTGCGTGCCGGGTTTTTTTATGTAGCAGAAGTGACAGGACGAGCTGCAGGCTGATGTTAAGTGGCTACCTCCGCCCATAACAAAAGCAATGCCTAGGTCTAGGAAGTATGCCTAGGAAGTATGAGAAGACCCAAGTCGCACACCCTTGCGCTCGTCACCCGAGACGGGGATGATACGTCTCATGCGCCTGTGATTTCACCGGCACCCACACCCTTCCACCGAAACACAGTAATGAGAGCTCCACTTAACGGGAGATTCCAAGTGTGGTGGCAGCACCTCCGGACGAACTTGGCACAAGTTCTACTGCTACTTTTTGTTGCTCCTTTAGCATCCAAACTGTGGCAGAAAAATTGTGCTTTGTTTTATTGTGCCTAAGAAGAAAGTTCCCAGTTAGCGTAGTTTTTAAGAGTTTATAAATATATTTGTTATATGTATGTTAGATTAAGGTATTTATCTATGGGCCAATGTACTTATTTTTAAGTTCTTGTTGCCTGAAATAATTATATTATTATTATGTTTTTGTGAAAAATCTTTTCTTCTCGAGTCATATTAGCTCGGTTTTACTAAGCACCCCCCTGAGACCCTCAGGGAAAAGGTTGCTCAGTTTCCCCCTCATTATTATTACTACCCCCCCGATTGACGAAAACTGTATCCCCAAGGACTTTACTGATTATCGTGACTGTGTGAATGGCTGCTGGTTTCTGTATGATGTGAATGTTTATGTGCGAATCCAGCTTAGTACAATATCTATGTAGGCTTTTTGCAACTACACCTGTGGCTCCAACTACAATAGGTATGACTTCGGTAGGTGTTTATTATTATTTTATATATTAAGAGGATTATTAGATATGATTGAAATATTTAAGTCAACTTAAATATCTTCCATTTCAGCTCGCAGGTGCTGTACAACATCAGCCAGAAGTTGATACAGCGCCAGATCTGCAACTACCGGGAGGTGCTCCGCTGGCTGCGGGACATCCTCACGTGCCGGAACGAGTTCCTCTCCAAGCAGAAGGAGTATGCCAACACCGGCTCCTCCATACCCATCTGTAAACAGGCGCACATTAAACTGGAGGTTAGTGGATCCCGCATCAGTCCCCACACCCTTCCACCGGATACAGCAACAGAACAGGCGTTTCCGGTGTCCAGTTGCTGGCGTCCGTAGGTGTGTACCCTTTGATTCCCTACACGTCCCCCCTGGGTGGTAAAGGAGCAAGCAAAATCACCAGTAGAACTTGTGCCAAGTTTGTTCGGAGAGGTACTGCCACCACACCTGGAATCTGCAGTCATGCAGAGTAGTACTCGCACTACTGTGTTCCGGTGGAAGGGTTTGGGTGCCGGTGAAATCACATGCGCATGATACGTATCATCCCCGTCTCGGGTAATGGATTCAGCAGGATGAATGCGACTCAGTGTAAGATCCAAATGTTATACTGAGTCGCATTACTGTTGTCATGGGCGGGGGTCGCCCCTTACCAGGTGGGCCCACAGCTCGTCCCGTCACATCCACCAACCTGGATTGGGCTCCCGTGAGATCAAAGCCCATTCACTCTCAATTATCGAGAGTAGGCCGGTGTCAGTGGGAACATTAGAGGCTGATACGGTATGGTCAAAGTTGCTAAACCAAAAAATTACTAAAATATTAATTCACTTCATTGATCCTCTAATTCGTCCGCAGGTGGTATTCTTCATGTGTCTCTGGTCGATAGACACGGACGTGGTCCTGGTGGGGATGTCGTGCTTCGCGCTTCTCTGCCAGGAGGCAGACATCCGGTGTGGCTCCGACGAGATCACCGCCCACCAGCTGCTGCCGAACTACGCCGTGTTCCAGGAGATAGCGCACACCTCCACTGTCCTCACTACAGGTACCCCTCATCATCGATCTGTTGTATCACTACATAGTATAAAACAAAGTCGCTTTCTCTGTCCCTATATCCCTATGTATGCTTAAATCTTTAAAACTACGCAACGGATTTTGATGCGGTTTTTTGAATAGATAGAGTGAATCAAGAGGAAGGTTTATATGTATAATACACTAGCATGTCACCCCGGCTTCGCACGGGTAGTTTCTGATACGACACTGATGCTTTACTAACCGTGCGAAGCCGGGGCGGGTCGCTAGTAAATAATATCTTTGTAGGCGATATAAAGAGAACTGCGTCTTTTTGGTAACGGCAGGGGAATATCGTTTGCTACGCGACATTCGTTCTTCCACTACCCTACGTTCAACATAAATGAATCTCTGTACGCATCCATCCTCAATACTCTTCTTATTTATTATTTAATAAAGTTGCCAACAGATGGCGGCACAAGTAGCAAACATTAAATTTAAAGTATTATACAATATAAAAAAAGCATCGATAAAAGTAGTTACATAAAAAATAAACAAAATAATTTTCAAGGTGTGAAGTGTCTCAGTGTTTAACCTTTCGAGGAGATGGCGTGAGTTTGTCTCAAGTAATGTTTCACTTACACGCAGCTAACCAGGATATGGCGAGAGGATGTTTCTATAAAAACATTCACAGTGAGTATTGTAACCCCCCCCCCCTCCTTTCGAACTCACGTGGACGATGATGATCGCCAGTTCTAACCACCATCTAACCCACATGGGTTAGATTAATTTGTAACTGAAATAGCTCGACGAAATACTCCAATTGGAGGAGAACATTACATTACTTTCCATACCAGCCTCTAATGTTCCCACTGCAGGGACACCGGCCTACTCTCGATAATTGAGAGTGTAGGGGCTCTGATCTACATTTAACATTCACGTCAAACTATTGTTTTAGGCTCGGCGGCGTTGCAGAAGCGGATAATGGCGTTGCTTAGAAAAATTGAACATTGCGTCAACGGCGTGCAGCCAGTGTGGGAGGAGACCTTCAGATGCTGGTGAGGACAAGTCCACTTTACGATAATCACATACCTCTGCACTAGGATTCCCTGTGTCGCAGATGGCATGGACAAACACAGGAACACAAGACAAACAAACTTTATGCCACCACACAAAGTGTGCCTTAGCTGGGAATCGAACCCGGGACCCCTCGCTTCGAAGGCAGGGCTACTACCAACTAAGCCACGGAGTCGTTTTATTTATTGTACAATAAAGTAATATTGTATGAACTACAAACTGTCTTTGTAATAAAAGTGTGGTTTATTGTTCAGGGACTCCCTATGCAAGCTGATGCAGAAGTACCCCAAAGGTCAGGGGGACAAGGTGGAGGAGTGCCAGATGGAGGCGCTCCACCGCGCGGTGGCCAAGCGCAGGGTCTCCCACCATAGCAGCAGCGAACAGGACCTGGAGGTAACCCTCGGCTTGTGGACATTATCATACATGGGCGGTCCAGTTGCCCGCGTCCGTAGGCGTGTACCCTTTGATTCCCTACACGTACCCCCTGGGTGGTGGTAAAGGAGCAACCCAAAGTAGCAGCAGAACTGTTGCCAAGTTCGTCTGGAGTACTGCCACCACATCTGGAATCTGCCGCCAAGCGGTAGTGCTTGCATTACTGTGTTCCGGTGGAAGGGTGTGGGTGCCGGTGAAATCACATGCGCATGAGACGTATCACCCTCGTCTCGGGTGACGGACGCAGCAGGATGAATGCGACTCAGTGTAAGATCCAAATCTTATACCGAGTCGCATTACTGTTGTCATGGGCGAGGGTCACCACTTACCATCAGGTGGGCCCTCAGGTCGTTCCGTCACGCATTGATAAAAAAAAATAGCTCTACCTTCGAAGCGAGGGGTCCCGGGTTCGATTCCCGGCCGGGGCACATTTTGTGTGATGGCAGGAAGTTTTTTCTCAGATCTTGTGGTTCTGTGTTTGTCCATGCCATCTGCGACGCAGGGAATCCTAGTGCACAGGTATGTGTGTTTGCGTTGTACGTTGTATTGTATTAATATTTATTATATTTCAGATGCAAATACAAGAATGGGCCAACATAACTTCGTTTCTGTGCGCACTGGGTGGTGTTTGCTTGCAGAGGCGACCCGCCACGACTTGGACACATATATGTGGTGAGTGCCGTGCCAGTGTTATACGTTTATTAAGGTTCCGTACCTAAAGGGCAAAACGGGATCCCATTACTAAGACTCCGCTGTCCACACAACATAAGAATAAGACTCTGCTGTCTGTCCGTCTGTCACCAGGCTGTATCTCATGAACCGTGATAGCTAGAGTTGTAATTTTGACTGCGCCCCGCGGTTTCTTCCGGGTATATCTTCAAGAAATCACTTAGAGCCGACTTATAAATATTTCAGTATATATTTTTACACACTCATAAATAAACGTTTACACACTCATACCTCTGCACTAGGATTCCCTGTGTCGCAGATGGCATGAACAAACACAGAAACAAGACAGCCACCCAAGACCCGAGAAAAAACTTAATTCTCACCACACAAAGTGTGCCCCGGCCGGGAATCGAACCCGGGAAGCCTCGCTTCGAAGGCAGGGCTACTACAACTAAATCACGGAACCATGGAGCTTGGCCGATATGTATTAAAACTTCCCCTTATTAAGATTTAAGATCTATGATAATCTTAATAGTTTTGGTTCTTGTTAAACAAGATATACAAATTATTTTACTGTATATTCTTACAGAGACAACAAGGAAATACACCGTGTTACCTAGCAGTTCACAAGAGGTCCAGTACTGTCCTGTGACACAGTAAGTATAGATAGATAGCTGAAAGATAGCTTGGCATGTATTGTTTGAAATGGAACTACTTTTGCAGGCCGGTGTTTTGCATTGGTCATAGCAGGACAGTGTCAAAAATGCAAACAAAGTTATAAATAAATAATAAATAAATAAACGTTTACACACTCATACCTCTGCACTAGGATTCCCTGTGTCGCAGATGGCATGGACAAACACAGAAACACAAGATAAACACCCAAGACCCGAGAACAAACTTCATGCTCACCACACAAAGTGTGCCCCGGCCGGGAGTCGAACCTGGGACCCCTCGCTTCGAAGGCAGGGCTACTACCAACTAAGCCACGGAGCCGTCCGGAGTTGATCCCATTTTTTTCATAACATTTTTATTTATTAATTAGGTTTTTTTATCTGAGAGAAATGGTGGATCTTTCTGCAGCTCGATATGTAATCACTGAACATCAGTTTTGTCTGTTTGTATAATTAGCAACAACGGCCTTAGCGGGTGGCGAGCAGGGCAACCGCCCGGGGCCTCGCTTTTATAGGGCCTCGCACCCTCGCAGAACAACCCGTTTATTGTTTCGATGTACTGCAGCTGTCTTTAGGAGGATGCTGACTGATTACCAGGAGCCCTGTACACTTCCAACTCACCTAAATTCCTCATACGCCAAGAGCCTCACAAAGATCTATCGCCCGGAGCCTCGCGATATCTAACGCCGCCCTTGAACATATTGTTCTCGGGTATATGTTGTATGGCTGTCCATGCTTCCTGCTAAACAGATAATCCTATTACATAAAATAAGTGTCGAAACGTTTGTTTGATATAAACATTTATTCCCCAGGTTCATTGGCCAGCTACTCCGCCTCCTCCTCTGCTCGAACGAGCGCTTCGGTCAGCAGATCCAAAGCCACGTGAAGGAGCTAGTCGGCATGGAGATGTCCCCGGCGCTGTATCCCATACTCTTCGACCAGATCAAGGCTATTATTGACAAGTTCTTCGATCAGCAACAACAGGTAACGTTCCCTTTGATCAACTGCTCTGCCTACCCCTCTGTGGCGCTGTATCGCTGACAGCTCCTTGGGCTAATTTCTGTCTTCAAGAAATACTACAATAGGTGGCGCTGTATACATTAAAAAGTTGTAGATCGCGCAAGTGAAGATTTTTTCAGTGGAACCGAATTCCTATTTAGTTCAAGAAACACTGCAATAGATGGCGCTGTCTCAAACTGGGGTGGCGTAGATCGCGCAAGCTAATATTTCTCAAGAGATGAATTCCTATCTAGTTCAAGAAACACTGCAATAGATGGCGCTGTCCTAAACTGACGAGTCGTAGATCGCGCAAGCTAAGATTTCTCAGGGGAGACGAATGCCTATCTAGTTCAAGAAACACTGCAAAAGATGGCGCTGTATACACTGAAAGTATCAGGGGAGACGAATTACTATCTAGTTCATGAAACTCTACAAGAGATGGCGCTGTACCACACTAAAAAGTCGTAGATCGCGCAAGCGACGACTTTTCAGGGGAGACGAATTACTATCTAGTTCAAGAAACACAACAACAGATGGCGCTCTATCACCTAGATCGCGCAAGCGGAGGTTTTTGCATCTTTTTAGTATTCAACAATGAAAACCAGAGCCATGTGAAGGAACTATTCGACATGAAGGTGTTCCAAGCAGTTCTCGAAGTTCTCCGACCAGATCGAGGTGATTCCTAGAGATGGCTGAATAGCTGATGGTGGCCAAGGGGCGCAGACGCCGACTCTCAATCTGAAGGTCGCTGGTTAAAACCCACACGTGCACCAATGAGTTTTTCATCTGAATTGATGTGCGCAATACCACGTTCTCGAAACGGTGACGGAAAACAGTAAACCGGCATGTCTTATGATAGATTATAGTTGAAATAATACAGGATTGAATATGTATTATCACTATCACTACATAGTATAAAACAAAGTCGCTTTCTCTGTCCCTATATCCCTATGTATGCTTAAATCTTTAAAACTACGCAACGGATTTTGATGCGGTTTTTTTTAACAGGTAGAGTGATTCAAGAGGAAGGTTTATATGTATAATACACTAGCAAGTCACCCCGGCTTCGCACGGGTAGTTTCTCATACGACAATGATGCTTTACTAACCGTGCGAAGCCAGGGCAGGTCGCTTGTTAGATATAATTGGAGAAACAGACTTATACAAACGGTAACGACATGTAGACAAGAGAGAGGTAATACGACTAAGTGAGAAACTACTAATGTTACGAACACAAGTGGGCCGCTGCAAGAGCAATTTAAGTAAGTGGGGTTTCATTTGCGACTCCGAGACGGATTGTCACTGTGGCAATATTCTCCAAACTATGCCACACTTGCTTGAATGCATCCTGCCCACACCTGTTGATGGGCGGCCTTATGGCTTGCACAAAGGACGATAGATGTTGCAATCTACTGGTCTGAAACAATATAATGTATGAAACATCGACTCGATAGAAGACTACTAATGGTGCGTAGACAGTGGCGCCAACTATAACGGATCAAATAACTAAAACAGTATATTCAAATTGGTTGGTTTATACAGTTCCAAAATCTTGGAACCAAAAATTTGACATGTGATATATACAATCCGGATTGGGCTCCCGTGAGTTCAGAGCCCATTCACTCTCAGTTAGAGTAAGCCGGTGTCAGTGGGAACATTAGTGGCATCAGAGCCCATTCATTCTCAATTATCGAGAGTAGGCCGGTGTCTGTGGGAATATTAGAGGCTGTGGTCTGTAGCTCTGAAGACACGTCAAGACGCGATAAGCGAAGGCGATGTATCGTGACATATACCAATCCGGATTGGGCTCCCCTGAGATTTCGACACTCTGAATTATCGAGAGTAGGCCGGTGTCTGTGGGAATATTAGAGGCTGTCTGTAGCTCTGAAGACACTTCAAGACACGATAAGCGAAGGCGCTGTATCGTGACCTATACCAATGCTGTATCGTGACCTATACCAATCCGGATTGGGCTCCCGTGAGATTTCTCTCAATTATCGAGAGTAGGCCGGTGTCTGGGAACATTTGAGGCATCAGAGCCCATTCATTCTCAATTATCGAAGGTAGGCCGGTGTCTGTGGGAACATTAGAGGCTGTCTGTACCTCTGAAGACACTTCAAGACGCGATAAGCGAAGGCGCTGTATCACACTGCTAAGTCCTAGATTGCGCAAGCTGAAACATCTCGGAGTTCTCAGTGTGTACGAGCGCCTCGCTAACATATCTGGATAGAGCTTGAAGATTCTCACACTCAGCATTTATCAGCATCCGCAGTTCAACACTACATAGTATAAAACAAAGTCGCTTTCTCTGTCCCTATATCCCTATGTATGCTTAAATCTTTAAAACTACGCAACGGATTTTGATGCGGTTTTTTTAATAGATAGAGTGAATCAAGAGGAAGGTTTATAAGTATAATACACTAGCAAGTCACCCCGACTTCGCACGGGTAATTTCTGATACGACACTGATGCTTTACTAACCGTGCGAAGCCGGGGCGGGTCGCTAGTATTTTATATTTTATATTATTGTGGATTTTTATTTTATTGTATTATTGGTTGAGCTCTCTATTTTTATTTTATTATGTAGCTATTTAATTTTATTACTTGTCTCTTTCTCTTGTATTCGTTCGTCACCATAGCCCTGAGCTGAAAATCAGCGCTGTAACTTGTTACAGCACGTGCTGAGCTCAGGGCTTTTCACACTATCCTGTATGTGACAGCGTTCCACACATTATTAATTTCTTTTAATTTTTTATTTGTGACAATGAAAAACACAAAGTTTTTAATGTGTTTTTCATTGTTGTGTACAGTTTGTGTGAATAAATGTCTTCTTTCTTTCTTTCTTACTTTCAGTTATTGTCTACAAGTTCGACAGGTAATGTTTTGTGGTCAAGATTCTTCTGTTTGTGTACGTCTCCTACTTTTTAGGCGATGAAAAAAATGGCAATTCGATAATGTCTCTCGTTCAAATAAAAAAGAAGATATTCGAATGATAATTATCATAGCATCATGACGGCTCCGTGGCTTAGTTGGTAGCCCTGCCTTCGAAGCGAGGGGTCCCGGGTTCGATTCCCGGCCGGGGCACACTTTGTGTGGTGAGCATGAAGCTTGTTCTCGGGTCTCGGGTGTTTGTCTTGTGTTTCTGTGTTTGTCCATGCCATCTGCGACACAGGGAATTCTCGCAGAGGTACGAGTGTGTAAACGTTTATTTATATACATATATGATAATTGAAAATCGTCTACAAGTTAGAAATAGTCTAGAAACCTTAAAATATATTCCTCAAAATAACGGTCAAACTCAAACTCGATTATTCCTTCAGATCTCAAGTATCGTTTGGACTCAAAATCGTGGTGATGTTCCAGGTGATGCTGACAGATATCAACACACAGTTCGTGGAGCATACCATATACATAATGAAAAGCATACTGGACAACAAGCGGGCCGGGCCGGCGACTTCCAGCCAAGAGCACTTGAGTACTACGTCTATAGAGGGCCTTATGTTGGCTATAGTCAGGTGATAAATTTTTTACACTTACTTTTTTATTTATAACTAGCTGCGCCCCGCGGTTTCACCCGCATAGTTCCCGTTCCCGTGGAGAATACGGGGATAAATTGTTTTTAATTTTTTTTCGTTAATTTTCCAATGTTTTTAATAGTTATTCTGCTATTCGGGACGGAAACAAATCCAACAAATCAAAAACCATGGCAATCGGTCCAGCCGTTCTCGAGTTTTAAGTGTTGTAACAAACACGACTTTCTTTTATATATATATAGATGTATAGCCAAGTGTGTGAGAGCGTGGTGGCCCAGGGGCATAGCGCCGACTTTCAATCTGAAGGTTGCTGGTTCAAACCCACACGTGCATCAATGAGTTTTTCACTTGAAAAATGTATGTGCGCAAAACCACGTTCTCGAAACGGTGACGGATAACATCGTGAGGAAACCGGCATGTCTTAGAACCAAAAATTCAACATGTGACATCTACCAATCAGGATTGGGCTCCCGTGAGATCAAAGCCCATTCACTCTCAATTCTCGAGAGTAGGCCGGTGTCTGCAGTGGGAACATTAGAGGCTGGTACGGTATAGCCAAGCGTTTGGCCGCCATCTCACCTGATGGGAAGTGATGCGACGATGCAGCACGCTTGTCTAGGAGACACCTATTCACTACTCTTGAAGACTCCCAGATTGTAATGGTCAGGGAACACAGACTCAGGCAAAGCATTCCACTTCCTTGCAGTACGCACAATAAAACGTAGTTTCAAATCGCTTGGTGCGTATTAATGGTAAATATCACTAGTATAAAACAAAGTCGCTTTCTCTGTCCCTATGTCCCTATGTATGCTTAAATCTTTAAAACTACGCAACGGATTTTGATGCGGTTTTTTTAATAGATAGAGTGATTCAAGAGATACACTACTAAGTCACCCCGGCTTTGCACGGGTAGTTTCTGATATGACACTGATGCTTTACTTACCGTGCGAAGCCGGGGCGGGTCGCTAGTATTGTATGTACCATTAATATTATATGTATATTGTAGCAGTAGAAGTTGTGCCTACTTGTGTACTTGTATGATCTTATGACCATCTGGTAATCTGTCGCCAGGCAGGGCATAACACCCTGTTTTGTCCCTAATTATCTAATTAATAACTCACTTTAAATGCGTCAGTTTTTTTATGTGATAATGTAACGGGACGAGCTGAGGGCCCACCTCGTAAGTGGCGACCCCCGCCCATGACAACAGTAATGCGACTCGGTATAAGATTTGGGTCTTACACTGAGTCGCATTCATCCTGCGTCCATCACCCGAAACGGGGATGATACATGCGCATGTGATTTCACCGGCAACCACACCCTTCCACCGGCTCACAGTAATGCTAGCATTACTGCTTGGCGGCGGATTCCAGGTGTGGTGGCAGTACCTCTCCGGACGAACCTGGCAGAAGTTCTACTGCTACTTTTGGTTGCTCCTTTAGCACCACCCAGGGGGTACGTGTAGGGAATGAAAGGGTATAATATATTCATAACCATGATAGTTTTAATATTCACTTGCCAGATACGTCCGCCATTTGGACATGACGGTGCTGTCCGTGCATATAAAGACCAAGCTGTGCCAGGTGGTGGAAGCCATGATGAGGAGGAGGGATGACCTGGCTTTCAGACAGGTGAGTGCACCGCGATTTTGAATCCTAAGTCAGGGTCGGAGTGTGCGGGTTTGGATACGCGGGACCCTCTTTTGTGCGGGGCCCTCTTTTGTGGGGGTCCTCTTTTGTGGGGGCCCTCTTTTGTGCGGGGCCCGTAATATCCCCGTCTCAGAGAGAAGGGCGCAACGCGATGCAACTTGGGTCTTCTCATAGAGGTAAGAGAAAACCTGATTTATTAATATCGTATATGTGTATTTTGATTGTGTATTATGTTATAGTTATAGATTTTTGTACTTAAAAATCTTAATAGGTATTCGGGCTCCCGCGACACAGACTTGGTCTAGCGCGGGGACCACTAGTAATCATGTCTTATTTGTAATCTATGTTTTTGGTAAATAAACAATTTTGTATTTGTATTTGTATATATTAGTATGTAGATTGGTGTACGCCACCGTTCGCACTTATCCGCATAGATCCTGTCCATCCAAAGGTTGCCTGGAAGAGATCGCATTTAGCGATAAGGCCGCCCATTGCGCCACCTATCTGTTTTATTTATTTTTGTATGATTACTTTTGATGTTAGTACAATAAAGTAATATTCTATATTATGATTATTTTTTCTTTTTCGAAAATAACAGTAGCCTAAGTTACTCCTTAAATCTGCTAGTGAAAGTCCCGTTAAAATCGGTCCAGCTGTTAGGAGATTAGCCAAAACAAACAGATAAAAATTGTATGAAATGGTTTTTTATCATAAGTACCGTGTATACTTACACATGCATATAGTAAAAACCTGCTTTTACACTGTTGGGTTTCATTGGGTTGTCGATACAAAGAAGTGATATTCCAATTCCAATTATACCTGACTCCAAAAGAAAGAAATTTTTTATTGTAACTCCATGTTTATTCACAAGGTTTTCCCTGGAGACTACTGTATGGGGTCCTTCAAAAGGGGTGTTATATTGTAAAATATTTAAAGGGTCGGCAACGCGCGAGTGATACCCCTGGTATTGCAAACGTCCATAGGCTACGGTAACCGCTTACCATCAGGTGGGCCGTATGCTTGTATGCCACTTAAGTGGTATAAAAAAAAAATTAACAGGTTACATAGTAGGTACAACTTCACCTATTACTGGGAGGGAGACGACTGCCGCCAACAGCTACAGTTTCAACCATTCAGCAAAACCTACTCTATATTCTGTAGCGTGATGTACAACATCAAGCAGACACATCAATTTTATGAATAGAAATGAGTATAAATTGTTGTTCCAGGAAATGAAATTCCGCAACAAAATGGTGGAATACGTAACGGACTGGGTTCTCGGCACCAGCCACCAGATAGCGCCGCCGCTGCGAGGAGACGCCTCCTCCATCACAAGGTATAAAGGCACAACTTTCTAAATTAAAAAGTGTAATATTTGACGTGTCCAAACGATACTTGAGATCTAATTCTAATGCTAATTCTGTGTGGGGGTGGCTAGGCCTGCACTGACGTCCCGCGTAGGGGTGGGTGCATTGTCCACCGTTAACTAAACCCTACTCTAGCCATCCCAAGTCCTTTATATATCGGAGGAGGACTCTGGGTTGTTGGCAGCACTGTTTCAGCGTTCATTACATGGTATATAACAACTTTCTAAATTCCGGGGGGTTAAGTCGCGTCCGTAGGTGTGTACCCTTTGATTCCCTACACGTACCGCCTGGGTGGTAAGGAGCAACCAAAAGTAGCAGTAGAATTTTGCCAAGGTCGTCAGGAGAAGTACTGCCACCACACCTGGAATCTGCCGCCTGTGTTCCGGTGGAAGGGTGTGGGTGCCGGTAAAATCACATGCGCTTGAGACGTATCATCCCCGTCTCGGGTGATGGACGCAGGATGAGTGCGACTCAGTGTAAGATCCTAATCTTATACTGAGTCGCATTACTGTTGTCATGGGCGGGGGTCGGCGCTTACCACCAGATGGGCCCTCAGCTCGTTCTGTCACTTATTCACTTACTTAATTTGCAACTTGTTTTCGTAACCTGTTGAGCGACTTCCACACTTAGTGTGGTGAACATAACGTTTGTTGTGTTTCTGTGTTTGTCCATGCCACCTGCGACACAGGGGTGTGTAAACGATCATATATTTTATTATCTGTTCCAAGATTTGTCCATCTTCGCGTGTATTCAACAGATAACCAGACTGTCTAATAATATATATCAGTTTGCTCTTCAGGGAGCTGGACCAGGCTTGTATGGAGGCTGTGGCGGCGCTGCTGAAGGGACTGCCTCTGCAGCCCGAGGAGTCCGACAGGGGGGACCTGATGGAGGCCAAGAGTCAGCTGTTCCTCAAGTAAGTTTTAGTGCCTGTCGACCAGTCTTCAGGGAGCTGGACCAGGCGTGTATGGAGGCTGTGGCGGCGCTGCTGAAGGGACTGCCTCTGCAGCCCGAGGAGTCGGACAGGGGGGACCTGATGGAGGCCAAGAGTCAGCTGTTCCTCAAGTAAGTATTGGTACCTGTCGACCAGTCTGCTCTTCGGGAGCTGGACCAGGCGTGTATGGAGGATGTTGCGGCACTCCCACAAGAAACCCCTCGGAGACAGTATCACATATGGTTCTGCGTTTAGAGTGGTGCAAATTCATTCACGAACTTACATGTTTAAATATAATTTGGATTTCTTCACGCAATTTTATATATTAGGATGGAGTTTTAATACTATGCATTACTTGTGGCCGGCTCCGTGACTTAGTTGGTAGTAGCCTTGCCGTTGAAGCGAGGGTACCGGGTTCGATCCCCGGCCGGGGCACACCGTGTGGAGAGCATGTAGTTTGTTCTCGGGTCTTGGGCGTTTTTCTTGTGTTTCTGTGTTTGTCCACTGCGATACAGGGAATCCTAGTGCGGAGTCCTAGTGTGAGTGTGTATGGTCCGGTTCGGTTCGGTATTTTGTCTCAACAGAATGTGTTCTTTCAGATATTTCACGCTGTTCATGAATCTCCTGAACGACTGCAACGAGTTCGAGGTGACTGAGGGTCCTGGCCGGTTGGAGACGCTGAGGAACGCGACCATACAGGCCATGTCCAACTTACTCAGCGCCAACATCGACTCGGGACTCATGCATAGTATCGGTAAGTTGAATGTTGAGTTCGTGGCGTAGCTTAGCTGTTCTTTATCATCTGTTGAGCAGCTCTCGGCCCGGTCAGAAGGTGGATGCTTGGCGGTGGATTACCAGGTGTGGTGGCAGTACTTGGCACTGTTCTACTACTACTTTGGGTTGCTCGGCTCATGCATAGTATCGGTAAGGAGGATGTTGAGCTCGTGGTGTAGCTTAGCTGTTCTTTATCATCTGTTGAGCAGCTCTCGGCCCGGTCAGAAGTTGGATGGGTTGATCTGCTTGGCGGATTACCAGGTGTGGTGGCCGTACTTCTTTGGACGAACTTGGCACAAGGTCTTCTGCTAGTTTGGGTTGCTCCTATCACACCCGGGGGACACATGTAGGGACGAGTAACTATGAACTACCATATTTAGTACCAGTAGTACTTGTGCAAAGTTCGCCGTCATATATATATATATAAGGTTTTTTTCTGTAAATACATACCCAGACCCTGAACATTCATGTTCCTCACACAAATGCATAGGGAATCCTAGTGCAGAGGTGTGAGTGTGTACGTATATACGTACGTACACCCAGACACAAAACAAACATTATGTTTGTCACGGCACGGTTTTTGACGGCTCCGTGGCTTAGTTGGTAGTAGCCCTGCCTTCGAAGCGAGGGGTCCCGGGTTCGATTCCCGGCCGGGGCACACTTTGTGTGGTGAGCATGAAGTTTGTTCCCGGGTCTTGGGTGTTTGTCTTGTGTTTCTGTGTTTGTCCATGCCATCTGCGACACAGGGTATCCTAGTGCAGAGGTATGAGTGTGTTAACGTTGTTGTCGTTGTTGACTCAAATAGTCCTGAGTGGGTATCCAACCCGCGACCTACACAGCAGAAGGCACAGCTGCTGCCGTCTGGTCCAATGAGTGTGTAAACGTTTCATGTCCTCCAGATTTGGGGTACCACCGCGACCTGCAAACGAGAGCCGCGTTCATGGAGGTGCTCACCAAGATCCTGCAGCAGGGCACGGAGTTCGACACCCTCGCGGAAACTGTACTGGCGGACAGGTTCGAGCAGCTGGTGCAGCTGGTCACCATGATCTCTGATAAGGTGAGATGTGATCCGTGATCTGTTCTAGATGAGCCGTGAAAGTACTCCTTCCATTAGGGGTTTCTTGCCTATTCTGTCCCATAAGTCTTCCTTCCATTAGGTATTTCTCGCCTATTCTCCCCCTTAAGTACTCTTTCCATTAGGGGTTTCTTGCCTATTATTCACTATAAGTACTCCTTCCATTAGGGGATTTCTTGCCTATTCTGTCCCATAAGTCTTCCTCCCATTAGGGATTTCTCGCCTATTCTGCACCTTAAGTACTCTTTCCATTAGGGATTTCTTGACTATTCTGCCCCATAAGTACTCCTTCTATTAGGGGTCTTTCTTCACCATGGAGGGTTGGAGTGGGACAAGTGCTAAACTTATAATAGTATTAATATATATTCTTGTATGGTTCTTGTATTGTTTCTTGTTTGGATGGTTTCAAAATCTTTAACGTACATAGGTAGAGACAATTTTAGCCCTTAGTAGCTCTTCGAAGCGAGGGGTCCCGGGTTTGATTCCCGGCCGGGGCACACTTTGTGTGGTGAGCATGAAGTTTGTTCTCGGGTTTCCGGTGGTAGTCATGTATTTCTGTGTTTGTCCATGCCATCTGCAACACAGGGTGTGAGTGTGTAAACGTTTATTTATATATTGTTGCAGGGAGAATTGCCTATAGCCATGGCTCTTGCCAACGTGGTGAGCACGTCGCAGATGGACGAGCTGGCGAGGGTGTTTGTCACCCTGTTCGACGCGAAGCACCTCCTGGCGCCGCTGCTGTGGAACATCTTCTACAGAGAAGTTGAGGTGTGTTCTCTTCTGTTCTTAAACCCCCCCCCCCCCCCCCCCCCCCGATCGACTCACCCCTATGGGTCTCGGTAGGCGGCTGTATAAAGGCCAGATGCAGAAGGCGGTACTCGACACGGCACGCATAGTCAGGAGGTTCCTTTCTGCAGCTGTAGCTACCAATCGCTTGAGTTTTGGAACGAGCTGAGGGTACACCTGATGGTAAGTTGCGACCCCCGCCCATGACAACGGTAATGCGATTCAAAGATTTGGATCTTAGACTGAGTCGCATTCATCCTGCGTCCATCACCCGAGACGGGGATGATACGTCTCATGCCCGTGTGATTCCACCGGCACCCTCACACATCCACCGGAACACAGGCGACAGATTTCAGGTGTGGTGGCAGTACCTCTCCGAACGAACTTGGCACAAGTTTTATTGCTACTTTTGGCTCTTTAGCACCACCCAGGGGTACGTGTAGGGAATCAAAGGGTACACACCTACGGACGCGAGCAAGTGGACCTTCCAAAATTGGGACCTATTTGTCTACGCGAGACACGCTCTGTGTTATATTATTATATTTGAACTTATTCCTGTGACACGTTATATGCTCACGAATATGTGTACATCATCATCATCTCAGCCGACAGACGTCCACTGTTGGACATAGGCCTCCCCCATAGCGTTCCAGGTTAGACGGTCCTGAGCCACCTCCATCCACCGTCTACCCGCGACCTTTTTTATGTCATCGGTCCATCGGGTGGGGGGTCGTCCTACTGCGTCTGCCGGTTCGTGGTCGCCGCTCGAGAACCTGCATTCCCCAGCGGTTGTCGGTTCTTCGAGCTATATGGCCTGCCCATTGCCACTTCAGTTTGCTAATTCTAAGAGCTATGTCGGTGACCCTGGTTCTTCTACGGATTTCCACATTCCTGATTCTATCGCGTAGCGAAACTCCGAGCATAGCTTCCATAGCTCTCTGGGTGACTTTGAGCTGCTGTATGAGGCCAATAGTTAGCGACCACGTTTCTGAGCCATAAGTCATCACAACACACTGATCAAAGACTTTCGTCTTGAGACTCTGCGGTGTACATGTGTGTGTAAAATTTGACGTGTCCAAATGATACTTGAGATCTGAAGGCATAAATGAATTTGAGTTTGAACCTATTTCTAGATGTTGATTACCATTTCGTGCATACTATCTGTATTAGATGTAGCTTTATTCCCAGGTATCAGATTGTATGCAGACGCTGTTCCGAGGCAACTCTCTGGGCAGCAAGATCATGGCGTACTGCTTCAAGATATACGGCTACCAGTACCTGCAGTCGCTGCTGGAGCCGCTCATCAACTCGCTGCTGGAACAGCTCGAGACCAACCCCAGTCTGAGCTTCGAAGTCGATACCGCCAGGTGAGATTTTTTTTCTTTATGTGAATAAGTGAGGGAACGAGGTGAGGGCCCACCTGGTGTTAAGTGACCCTCGCCCATGACAACAGTAACGCGACTCAGTATGAGATCCAAATCTTTACTGAGTCGCATTCATCCTGCTGCGTCCGTCACCTGAGACGGGGATGATACGTCTCATGCGCATGTGACTTCACCGGCAGCCACACCCTTCCACCGGAACACAGTAACATCCGGAACACGACATGTGACATCTACCAATCCGGAATGGGCTCCCGTGGTAGATCGGAGCCCATTCACTCTCAATCATCGAGAGTAGGCCGGTGTCTGTAGTGGGAACATTAGAGGCTGGTACAGTATATATTTAAAAAAAAACTATGTATGCGTGTTGACTAGTTCCCATAGCACAAGCTATGCTTAGTTTGGGGGTAGATGGCGCTGTGTTAGCCATTAATATTTATTAACTGTTACAGATTGGAGCCAAACCAGGACATAGAGTTGAACCGGGCGAACTTGATTGATCTGACGAAGGAGGTGTTTGACAGTATCGTCAACTCGGCCGACAAGTTCCCCCCCCAGCTCCGGAGCATGTGCCACTGCCTGTACCAGGTAGGGGGACCCTCCACTACCTGCACGCTCCTGCACTAGGTTTTCTCGAACCACAGGAGTTCTAGTGTCCCTGGCAGCTGGAAACTTATAGGCCATATCGCGCTGCGTTGCGTTCGTAACGTCTCATGCTCCTGTAGTTTCACCGGCACCCACACCCTTACCATTTTTTTTGTGTGCAGTAGTGATAGAGCGATCTGAGGGCCCAGCTGGTGGTAAGTGGCGACCCCCGCCCATGACACCAGTAATGCGACTCAGTAAAGATTTGGATCTCATACTGAGTCGCGCGCATTACTGTTGTCATGGGCGAGGGTCACCACTTACCATCAGGTGGGCCCTCATATAGCGTCATCTACTACCAATTAAGTACCACAATAATTTACGAGATGGCGCTTTATTAAATTTCAGCATAAGTTATTATAAAAAGCCGTTAAAATATGCGTTTTTACAGAAATATAATTATACAGGTAAACTTAAAAAGCAAAACCCTATCTAAACAACATTTCATCCAAACCGTTACAGCCGTTTCTGAGATACACGAAATAAATATACAAGAATTGCTCGTTTAAAGTATAAAGTTTTGCATTAAAGAATTATCTATTTGTCTATGTGATTTGAGAACTGAAATATTAATAATAATGTTTTTATTGCATTTCCCAAAGTACATCATCTTAACTATAATAAAATCTCCTTTTAAGTATAAAATATACTTGTCATAGGAGATTTGGCTCTTGCTTAGGCATATTAATGAATTCTTAAATATGGATGTGGAAGGATATAAAACAAGAGGACAAATAAAAGATGGGTGGATTGTGTGAGAGATGATATGCGTAAGAAAGGAGTGAGTACTGATGACGTCTGACAGAGGGGAATGGAAGAAACATACATGTTGTGTGACTCCTCACCAGAGGAAACGCTGAAACAGTGCTGCCAACAACAACCCAGAGTCCTACTCCGATATATAGGAGTTGGGATGGCTGGGGTAGGGTTTAGTTAACGGGGGACAATGCACAATACATCCCTATGCACGTCAGTGCAGGCCTAGTCACCCCCACCCAGAATTAAAATTAGAATTAGACCCACTTAGTGTGGGATAAGGGGAGATGACTGAGAACTGAACTGTGTGTAATTTCAGGTGCTTAGCAAGAGATTCGCGCAGTTCCCACAGACGAGCGTTGGCGCGGTCGGCACCGTGCTGTTTCTGAGATTCATCAACCCGGCTATAGGTGAGTCCATATTGCACACCACTTATTCGCATACTAGGCTCACATCTCAGTTGGTAGTAGCTTTCTGCGGTCGTGGGTTTGATTCTAACCACTCCATAAAAACATGCGACGGACATAGATTTTTGCCTGGGTCTGGGCGTTAATGTGTATTACATTATAAATGTTATTATTTATAGCCGAGGTGAAACCCCTAAAATGAGTGTGAAGTGTTAGCGATCAAACATATGTTTTAGGTATAAGCGCACCTAGCTTAACTAATACTCGTATATTATGTTGAGAGAATAGAGCATTGAACGGGCGCATTGAACGGACGCGTCGACTTTCAATCCGAAGGTCGCTGGTGCAAACTCAAACGTGCACCAATGAGTTTTTTCACTTGAAAAATTGATGTGCGCAATACCACGCTCTCGAAACGGTGACGGGAAACATCGTGAGGAAACCGGCATGTCTCAGAACCATACATTCGAAGACATGTGACATCTACCAATCCGGATTGGGCTCCCGTGGTCAAAGCCCATTCACTCTCAATTATCGAGAGTAGGCCGTTGTCCCTGGACAGTGGCAGTATTAGTACAACTGGACTAATTTATACATACTAATAGCTGATTGAACCCACGACCTGCAGAAGGCAGAGCTACTACCAACTAAGACCTCATTCACAGCGCCATCTAGCCTCGAAGGAAGCAGTATTAATGTATGTATGTATGTGTGTGTGTGCGTGGTCTGTGGCCCCCAGTGTCGCCGCAAGAGATGGGCATCGTGTCCCGCGTGGTGCCGCCGGCCATCCGCCGCGGGCTGATGCTGATGTCCAAGATCCTGCAGAACATCGCCAACCACGTGGAGTTCTCCAAGGAGCAGCACATGCTGCCGTTCAACCACTTCCTGCGCGCGCACTTTGAGGCCGGACGCAAGTACGTTTCTTTTATTATTACGGAACGAGCTGAGGGCCCACCTGGTGGTAAGTGGCGACCCTCGCCCATGACAACAGTAATGCGCGCGACTCAGTATGAGATCCAAATCTTTACTGAGTGGCATTCATCCTGCTGCGTCCGTCACCCGAGGGGGATGATACGTCTCATGCGCGTGTGATTTCACCGGCAGCATATCTGTTTCAGATTCTTCATCCAAATATATCTGTTTCAGATTCTTCATCCAAATATATCTGTTTCAGATTCTTCATCCAAATATATCCGTTTCAGATTCTTCATCCAAATATATCTGTTTCAGATTCTTCATCCAAATATATTTGTTTCATATTCTTCATCCAAATATATT
This sequence comes from Aplocera efformata, assembly GCA_921293045.1. Classification (NCBI taxonomy): domain Eukaryota; kingdom Metazoa; phylum Arthropoda; class Insecta; order Lepidoptera; family Geometridae; genus Aplocera; species Aplocera efformata. Next base: position 3,836,958 of record OV121067.1, on the reverse strand, counting down.
TGTTTCATATTCTTCATCCAAATATATCCGTTTCAGATTCTTCATCCAAATAGCGTCGGACTGCGAGAGTATCGACCAGACGTCGCACAACCTCTCGTTCATAAGCGACGTGAACGTGGTCGCGCTGCACCGGTTGCTGTGGAACCACCAGGAGAGGATCGGGGACTACCTGTCGTGCAGCCGGGACCACAAGGCCGTGGGGCGGCGGCCCTTTGACAAGGTAACCAAAACCTTAGGGGCTTTCGTTAATTAATAAAGTACATGGGCGACCGAGTTTTTTCTTCGCTCATTCTTTAGGGTTAACTAAAAAACGGTATAAAATAAATATTTCAGGGGACCTTATACAAAAACTTGATTTTTTTTTTGTTCATTTTTGATCGGTATTATAGATTTATATATTCCGGTATATATTCCGGACCCTTTGCAGACACATCTACCATATTCCCAAATCTCGAATGTGAATATTAGATCTATGTAATTTGCGTTGCAGCTGGCTGAGTTACCAGCCAATTTATGATCTCTCATTCCGAGCCAGCTCAAGCCAGCTTATTATCTCTCATTCCGAGGTGAAACCCCTAAAATATCTACCATACAATTTCTACATTTCTACCATATTCCCAAAAATGTGAAGATTAGATCTAACTATGTAATTTGCGTTGCGGCTGAGTTAGGCATTGTAAAGATTAAGATCTAACGATGTAACTTGCGTTACGGCTGAGTGACGAATTGTAAAGATTAAGATCTAACTATGTAATTTACGTTGCGGCTGAGTTACGAATTGTAAAGATTAAGATCTAACTATGTAACTTGCGTTACGGCTCAGTTAGGAATTGTAAAGATGAAGATCTAACTATGTAATTTGCGTTGCGGCTGAGTTACGAATTGTAAAGATTAAGATCTAACTATGTAATTTGCGTTGCGGCTGAGTTAGGAATTGTAAAGATTAAGATCTAACTATGTAACTTGCGTTGCGGCTGAGTTAAAATTGTAAAGATTAAGATCTAACTATGTAACTTGCGTTACGGCTGAGTGACGAATTGTAAATTTAAATTGCACAAGAGAAACGCTCGGTCCCTGGTACTTTAACCATCAAATGCTGTGGATTTCAATGTATTTTTTCCTGTAGATGGCGACGCTATTGGCGTATCTGGGACCGCCTGAACACAAGCCAATTGAATCGTAAGTACTCTTATATAGAATCACCATGAGAGGTAACATCCCTGTCTTTGGGTCTTCTCATACTTCGGTCGGGCAAAAAGTTGCGCCTTCAGCTCGTCCCACTACTATAATTTTTTTAAACGTTTACACATTCGTACCTCTGCACTAGGATTCCCTGTGTCGCAGATGACATGGAAAAACAAACAGAGAACAAACTTGATGCTCACCGCACAAAGTGTGCCGAACCCGGGACCCATGGGCGTACCCAGCTTCTGGCCTAGGGGGGGGGAAAGTCAGATTTTTCATACACACTACACTGTAGTTTGTAGGGCAAACAGCCGCAAATGATCCTGCTTTATAGGTAGTTATATAAATATAAGTAAATTTTTAAATTTCCATTTCCAGTGGGGGCAGCAGCTTCCCCCTGCCCCCCCTGGGTTCGCCCATGCCGGGACCCTTCGATTCGAAGGCAGGGCTATCCAACTAAGCTACAGAATAACCAAGAAATAAAGGATTAATGTATTTAAGTCTGTGTTTATATTTTATTTTTAATCATCCGCTTGTGTTTTAGCACGTCTAGTCTATTGTTCTCGTCGTACGCCCGCTGGTCGTCGATAGACATATCGTCCACCAACTTCGAGGAGTTTATTGTGAAGCACAACATGCATAAGAAGGAGGAATTCAAGAGCATCAAGAGTTTGAACATATTCTACCAGGCGGGGACCAGCAAGATCGGGAACCCCGTGTTCTACTTCATATCTAGGAGATACAAGTCAGTAATGTTTTTAATTGAGAGCGTGGTGGCCCAGCGGCATCGGCGACTTTCAATCTGAAGGTTGCTGGTTCAAACCCACACGTGCACCAATGAGTTTTTGCACTTGAAAATTATATGTGCGCAATACCACGTTCTCGAAACGGTGATGGAAAACATCGTGAGGAAGCCGGCATGTCTTAGAGCCATAAATTCGAAGATATGTGATATCTATCAATCCGGATTGGGCTCCCGTGTTAGATCAAAGCCTATTCACTCTCAATTATCGAGAGTAGGTCGGTGTCCCTGCAGTGGGAACATTAGAGGCTGGTACGGATTTTTTCTAAATTGTTTTTTTTTTTTACATTTTTGTGCTTTGTCTTTATTATTGAAGATTCAGAATCACTGCTAGTATGTAAACAAACATTAATAAGACTAGAACATTTCTACTTAGCAAGTAAACAAAACCTTCAATACAATGCAATATCGACCTCATTTATAGTTTGTTATGGTACAATTTCGATGTTATAAATAAATAAATAAATAAATAAACGTTTACACACTCATATCTCTGCACTAGGATTCCCTGTGTCGCAGATGGCATGGACAAACACAGAAACACAAGACAAACACCCAAGACCCGAGAACAAACTTCATGCTCACCACACAAAGCGTGCCCCGGCCGGGAATCGAACCCGGGACCCCTCGCTTCGAAGGCAGGGCTACTACCAACTAAGCCACGGAGTTACCACTTTCGTTTCCCAAGATAAACGCCAAGTCTACACCTACACGCGCGTTATATACATATAGAAATTTTTACTATGACTTTACTAAAGTCTCGAAGATTCGCAATCACAGTTAACATGTAAACAAACATTATTAGGAGTACACATAAGTTTCCGCCGTTTTATTGTAGATGGCGCGGCACGGAGTTTCGGTTAGCTTTCGCAGATGATAACCGGCTTAAAAAATAGTTTGGACATTCAAGAACAACATAACCTATTAATATAATTGATTTTATATTGGTAAAATATAATTTTTATAAGTTGAAAATGTCAAAATTTGAGCCAATTAAGCGTCATTTGCGGGAAATATTAGTTTACTTCTTTAATTTAAAGAAATCTGCTGCTGAGGCGCATCGATTGCTCGTAGAAGCATATGGTGAGGTTGCTTTGAGTGAGAGAACGTGTCGAGAGTGGTTTCAAAAGTTTAAAAACGGTGATTTCGACGTAGAAGACAAAGATCGCAGTGGAAGGCCAAAAATTTACGATATGCTGTGTATTTGGTGGGATCAGCTAGGTGTAGTGTATTATGAGTTGCTTAATCCGAGCGAAACAATTACTGGAGCCCTCTATCGAACACAATTGATGAGATTGAGCCGAGCTCTGAAGGAAAAACGCCCTCAATACTATTCTAGACACGAAAAAATTATTCTTCTGCATGACAATGCTCGTCCACATGTTGCGGCTCCCGTGAAAAAGTACTTGGAAACACTTGATTGGGAAGTGTTACCCCACCCGCCGTATTCACCAGACATTGCACCGTCCGATTATCACCTGTTCCGGTCCGTAGCACATGCTCTGACGGCGCAGCGGTTCACATCTTATGAGGATACCAAAAATTGGGTTGATTCGTGGATAACCTCAAAAGACAAGGAGTTCTTCAGACGTGGGATTCGAATGCTGCCTGAGAGATGGGAAAAAGTGGTTGCAAGTGATGGGCAATATTTTGATTAAATTTATATTACCGTTCTTCTACAATAAATATTTAATTTGTGTAAAAAAACGGCGGAAACTTATTTGTACTCCTAATAATAAGACTAGAACATTTCTACTTAGCAAGTAAACAAAACCTTCAATACAATGCAATATCGACCTCATTTATAGTTTGTTATGGTACAATTTAAAAAATAACTTTAACTCTGGTATGTGTTTGTAGGCCGCCAGACCCTTTTATTTCGTAAACAATAAAAGTTAGTGAAGGATTTTTCTAGATTATTCTAGAAAAATCCTTCACTAACTTTTACTGTTAGTGAAGGATTTTTATATGATGACGCAGTAATATCCGTCCGTCGCCCATCGCGAATGGACGCTTATCTGTATAACGTTTTGTGTTTCAGGATCGGCGAAGTGAACGCAGACCTGCTGATCTACCACGTGATCCTAACCCTGAAGCCGTTCTGCCAGCAGCCGTTTGAGCTGATCGTGGACTTCACCCACACGGGCTCCGATAACAGGTTCAGGTGAGGCCTGGTGGTGACCAGTCCAGATTCGCGACAGTTTATCAACGGACGTGGAATATCCTACTACTATTATAAAGGCGAAAGTTTGTAAGTATGGATGTATGGATGTTTGTTACTCTTTCACGTAAAAACTACTGAATGGATTTGAATGAAACTTTACCACAATATAGCTTATACATCAGAATAACATATAGGCTACAATTTTTGAGGTTTCTATAAAATCTATATATATAAAAGAAGTCGTGTTTGTTACAACACTTATAACTCGAGAACGGCTGGACCGATTGCCATGGTTTTTGATTTGTTGGATTTGTTTCCGTCCTGAATAGCAGAATAACTATTAAAACATTGGAAAATTAACGAAAAAAATAAAATCAATTTATCCCCGTATTCTCCACGGGAACGGGAACTATGCGGGTGAAACCGCGGGGCGCAGCTAGTAAGAATATATATGAATGAAGTTCGTCCGGAGAGGTACTGCCACCGCACCTGGAATCTGCCGCCGAGCAGTAATGCTCTCATTGATGTGTTCCAGTGGAAGGGTGCGGGTGCCGGTGAAATTACAGGCACATGACACGTAATATCCCCGTCTCGGGTGACAGGCGCAGCGGGGTGCGACTTGGATCTTCTCATACTTCGGTCTACCTAAGTTACATTGCTATTGTTATGGGCAGAGGTAACTACTTAACATCAGGTGGGCCAGATACCTGGTATACTGCTCGGCGGCAGATTACCAGGTGTGGAGGCAGTACTTCTCCAGCAAACTTTGCACAAGTTAACTGTGAGTATTCTCATACAAAGAGTGAGTACTCTCGTGTAAGCATAAATTTGTCTGTATTTCAGAACGGATTTCCTTCAGAAATGGTTTACAGTCCTCCCCGAAGTTGCGTACATAAACATACACGCGTGCTATATATACAACTGCAACAGCTGGGTGCGGGAGTATACCAAGTTCCATGACACTATACTGGCTCCGCTGAGGGTAAGTATTAGTAACTGTTAGTAAAGTGATTAGTATCTAGTACCTGGGCGACCGAGCTTCGCTCGTTTTATATAAAATTATAAATTTTTTCAAGTAACCGTAGATTACCAATCAAGTACTACAAAAGTTGACGAGATGGTGCTGTATTCAATTGTCAGCATAGTTTACTATAAAAAAACACTTTTTTTGTAAAAATATGCGTTTTTGCAAGAAATACAGTTAAACAGGTAAACTTATATAGCAAAACCCTATCTTTAGCGTTCAAACCTAGTTTCATATTCTATTCTATGCACACCAACAAGCCCCTTCTATTTTTCTCATTATCTGGTCCACCCAAAAGGTTGCCTGGAAGAGATCGCTTTTAGCGATAAGGCCGCCCATTGTATTACCTCATTGTTAATATTTTATTGTTTAACAATTGTTATTTTTTTTTTTTATGTTTGGTGATCAATAAAGTGTTATCTATCTATCTATATATATTGGAATCATTGCAATTTTCTATGTAAGATTATGTTTATATTAACATAAAGAATTGAATTTTGCATCAAAAATTTTATTTTCCGTAACACTGAATGTACGAATTTCAGGGTAACAGAAAATTAGTTTTCATCGACAATCACAGTCGTCTGAGCGATTTTGTGGATAATGAGCAACAAAAGTTGCCTGGAGCAACTTTAGCGCTGGAAGAGGATCTTAAAGTGTTCAATAATGCCCTGAAACTGTCGCATAAGGACACTAAAGTTGCTATCAAGGTAACTGCCTAACCCTAATAGAACGGCGGGATAAGATTATAAATACATTTATTTACAGAATTTACAATACAATTATGTACATTCGAAAGGGGGTTATAATTAGTATAGTAAATCACAGACCTAATTAGATAATTATCGAACCGACATTAGTAATAATTAGCGTGTGGGTATGTAATTAGTAAATCACAGGACCTAGTTAAATGATTATCGAACCGAAATCACAACCCTTTGAATATTCTTCACTCATTAATGTATGTTTACGACGAAATGAGTAATTACTCAACAACCGAATTAAATTGTTGCATTTTCACTAGTAATTAATGATTCATTAGTAATAAGTAGCGTATGGGTACGTAATTAGTAAATCACAGGACCTAGTTAGATGATTATCGAACCGACATCACCACCCTTTCTATATTCGTTACTCATTGGTGTATTCTTACGGCAAAATGAGTAATTACTCAACAACCGCATTAAATTGTTGCATTTTCACTCGTAATTAATGATTCATTAGTAATAAATAGCGTATGGGTACGTAATTAGTAAATCACAGGACCTAGTTAGATGATTATCGAACCGAAATCACAACCCTTTGAATATTCTTTACTCATAAGTGTGTTTTACGACGCGCAGGTTGGTCCTACAGCTCTGCAAATAACATCCGTAGAGAAAACCAAAGTCCTTGGTCTGCCTGTACTCTTGAACGATGTCTATTACGCGTCCGAAATCGATGAGGTAAGTAGCTTTTGAGACTATCACGCCTAATAAATGTTATTTTTTTTTTCATTGAAAAGACCAACTGCTACAAATGTTAAGAAAAAATAAATAAACTTGTTATAAAAATAGTTACAGCCAATTAAAGGTTAAGATTAAACTTATGAGCATAAAGCTGAGATATTTCCTACATAATACCAAAGTAAAGAAATGGTCTAATGTTCACTAAGTAAGTAATACGGTAATAAATAAAAATTGATTGCTGTTCATGGTGATTTCACACCATATAGTCCCAAACTAAGCATGTTTTAGGAACCAGATTACTCATAAAATACTTATATGAATAAGAATTATAAGAATAAAATTGATTGCCAACGACATTGATACATAATTTTTAGCTTACAATCTCCTATTAACGTTGTAGATGTAATTGACAATAGGGGTAAACTCAGCACTGTGCTGCGTAGATCTGCAAAAGATTTAGGCAGGGCTGGTTTTCAGCATACCCCTTGCTCGAATTTCGGTGTTAGTCGAGTAATATACTACAACTAGCGACCCGCCCCGGCTTCGCACGGTTAGTAAAGCATCAGTGCTGTATCAGAAACTACCCGTGCGAAGCCGGGGTGACTTGCTAGTTTATACATATAAACCTTCCTCTTGAATAACTCTATCTATTAAAAAAACCGTATTAAAATCCGTTGCGTACTTTTAAAGATTTAGCCATACATAGGGATATAGGGACAGAGAAAGCGACTTTGTTTTACTATGTAGTGATGCAATTTCGGGTATGGTAGTTCACAATGTAGCATTGTAGACTGGAAATAGAAGACTTGGTAAGGCAGAGTCTAGCTGGCCAGTCCTTCCAGCACGATGGTTCAAAGTAGCTCTTTTCAAGACTCAATGGCTAACTCTCATCATGGTCACTAGAGTCTTAACGACTTAAAGTAAATATCGAAGGCAGAGTCCTATTTTAAGGAGTTGGGCCGAATGGAGGTAGGTTTGACAATGTACAATACAATGCATTATATATACGGGAGGCCAGTGCAGGCCTTGTCACCCCCATCAAGAATAAGAATGAGATAACAATAGAAATAATAAGTGCCCGCAAATTGAGAGACAACAATACTACGCTCGCCCCTGGTATTGCGAGTGAGTGAGTGAGAGTGAGCGATCTATACGCAGCGCGCGCCTGGATGCCGCGCTCGCTATAGCCGAACTGCCGAAAGCAATAAGAAACGCAGCAATGGTTATATGACCGCCGCTAGATCGCCAAAACATGATGCATCACTTGATAACAGCAGTGTCTGACATTCAGGAGAAAAATACAAATTCGTAAATAAAAATATGAAAATGCGAAAATTCTATTTACTCCAACTAAATAGAACGCTACTAGGGTACCCGACCTGGATGAAAATACAGAGGGATCGTGGAATGTCGTTGGCAGGAATAATAAAACATGTAAACAATTACGTCATGTCGATGAGGATTGCGATTGGCGAACTGCAGGCTACAGAAAGAAATAGATACATTCAGGCGTAGACTTTTAAGCTAGACCACGACTGACCGAATAATCCGACGGGTATAGGGACGGGGACGATAGGGTCCGACACCGAGGTCTTGGCCTCCTAGAGTTCGCTTAGTAGAATGGTTTCCCGCTCGTCCCCGTTTGCAATGGGGAGGCGAGTGCACAGACTCCAGCGCCTAAGGAACTCCAATCTGACCAGCACGAAGTTCCACCACGAAGCTCTCAAAAGTCTTGTAGTATTCCTCCAAAATATTGCATCTCTCGTTTGAAATACAGTGTTTAGAAGTACTACTGCGTGTGCGAACTACACTCGCGAGGTCAATCAGCGCGTGTTTGAAGCCTGTGAGAGGTAGCAGCAAATTGCAATACTTAGGTGCGACTTATCAAAGTTTGACGTCGCAGATCACGAAGTTATTGCAGCTAAACTTTTCCACCATGGTATACTGGACAATTCACTGCAGGTCTTTTACGTGATAGATTAGGTCGTGGTCCGTGATGGGGGTGAAACAAAGTCACAGGGATTCTCTATATCAAACATCCTATTTTCGCTGCTACTTAATGACCAACCGGCATATGTAACTACAGGTGAAATATGTACGTGGATGATGTTGCAGTGATTTCCGCCCAACCAATTGATCAGCTCGAGAGGAAGTTAAATGGGGCGGCCTGTCCTTAACTGTAAAAAAAGTCATTTCACACACTTCTATTTAGGGGCGGCCAACGAGACCCTTAGCCATGTCCTTTCATGGGTTACCATGAAAGGACATGGCTAAGGTGTGAGTTATCACACATTGATGGTGCAGTCAATCGCGTTCCTTGGTGGATTGACCGCGGACTTACGTATCGATAAACTGTGTGGTAAGCTTGGCATTGCATTTTATGCGTTGTACAGGCTATCCCGGGTGATTTCTGTAAAGGTGTGGACAAGCTATTTTGCAACTGTTCATTCAATGGTTCAGTACGGGGTCGATCTGTGGGTGCGGGCTGCTGCTGACAGGGAGCGCGCCTTTCGCATGCAAAAACGCTGTGAGAACAATCGCAGGTCTCGTGGGATACATCAGTGGGACCATAATTTAAATCTCTACGCATACTTACACTTGCCTCGCTTATTATACTCCAGGTGGCTGTCTCCGCAAAGAAAAACAAAGAACAATTCCTGAAACATGGAGATATTCCAAATCGCCCTTGTAATACACGGGGCGCGTGCAAATTGACTGCCGTGACGTGCATATTGGGTAAATCCGATAAAGTTGTTCCGGGACCGGCGATATGCAACCGACCAGAACACGTCACTTCTGCAACAAGTCTGCCAACCTTCAAGGTGAGACTATAATCGTGGCTCATCGAGCAAACCTTCTACAATTGTTAACTAAGTTTTGACATAGACTTTGACGTTTGCTATTATAAATGGTTGTATTGATTATTCAATGATAATGTAATTAGTACGAATTTTATTTTGATGTTTCTGGGCGCTCGAGCTTTGCTCGGCTTTTTGTGTAAAACTTTTTCTGTAAAAACAATGTGTTTTAACAAGAAATACAGTTATACAGGTTAAACATCAAAACCCTATCTAAACACTAAATTTCTTCCAAATCGTTTGAGCCGCTTCCGAGATGCGCGATCTATCTATCTATACTTATAATAAAACTGTAACAGATCCGATTGTACATTGAAGATACTTTGAAAAAATTTTTTGGGGGGCGCTCCATGATCGATACTAAAGCCAAAACTGTAATTTTTTTCATTCATGTCTGTCTGTCTGTCTGTCTGTCTGTCTGCCTGTCTGCCTGTCTGTATCTTGGCCGCGCATCACGCCGAAACTACTGGACGGATTCGAATGAAACTTGGCACGATTTGAGGTCATACTCCGAGGTAGGACATAGGATACTTTTATCCTGAATTTCAGCACGGTTCCCGTGGGAGAGGCGGAAAAGTCAAAATATGTTTTTCATTATAATTCATTAACGCGTTGCCCGATTCTATTTATTCTTTTTTTGTTAGAAAGGAGGTACTTTAGAAATTGTCCTGTAAATATTTCAAGGTCATCGGTTTCGTAATTCAGAAATTACAGACATTACAACCCTCAGGCTTGGCCACGCATCACGCCGAAACTACTGAATGAATTCAAATGAATCTTGGCATGATTGGAGGTGACGCTTTGTGGTAGGACGTAGGATACTTTTTATCCTGAAATTCAGCAAGGCTGTCTTGAAATAATTTCAGGATAATTTCAGGAATGTACTTTGGAATTACAGACATTACAACATCAGTCTTAGGTCCAAATAACTTAAACATTCAAAAGGACTTTCACAGACAGATTTTATAAGGAGTAACTTATTAAACATTTATTTCCCAAAAAAAAAACACAGTTAGGTTTCCGTGCAAATAAATGTTCCCCACGCGCACGACGTCGCGGGGCACAGCTAGTACTTATAATAAAACTGTAACAGATTCTGTACATTGAAGATATTTTGATATTTTTTTTTGGGTTTTTCAAAATATATCGATCGACACTGAAGCCAAAACCTGTATTTTTTTCATTCATGTCTGTCTGTATCTTGGCCGCGCATCACGCCGAAACAATATATGGACATACTACGAGGTATGACATAGGATACTTTCTATTCCGAAATTTAGCACGATAAGATATTTATACGATAGATATTTCAAGGTTTTCAGTTGTGTAGTTCAGAAATGACAGACATCAGAATCAATCTTGGCTGCACGTCACGCCGAAACTACTAAATGAAATCAAGTGAAACTTGGCGTGAATTGAAGTTATACCACGAGATAGGACACTGGATAGTTTTTATCCTGAAATTCAGTACCGTTCCCTCGGGAGACGGGATAAAAGCCTCCGAAACTTCTGAATCAAATTTGACAGGAGTTTAACTGTCAGACAGGTGATGTTATAAGGAGTAAATTAGGACAATTAGGAAAGATTAGCGTTCTGCGCAAAAAAAATGTTATATTCCACGCGGACGAAGGCGCTAGCTAGTAAATAAATATACAAGAATTGCTCCTTTGAAGTAATAACTGATATACTTGACGTGTGCAAATGAATGGCCTACCACAAGGCAGCATCCTGGCACCAATACTTTTTAACATTTATACAAATGATCAACCTACTTCAGCAAATACAGAAAATTTGTATATGCCGATGATCTGGCTATAGCAACCCAAAGTACAAACTTTTAAGCTGCAGAGGGATGCCTTACAACTGCCCTTGCTAATCTCATCGACTACTATGATATCCTAACTAAACCCAATCCTGAGCATTCCACCTTCGGTACCAGCAAGCAAACAGAAAACTGAAGATATCCTGACGTGGTACTAATATCGAGCACATGGACAATCCGGTTTAATTGGGAACTACCCTCGATAATCCTCTTTAAAAGCCACTGCACAAAAACGAACTGAAAGTTGGCTCCAGCAACAACTTGCTACGCAAAGTGACTTCAACAGCCTGGGGTGCATCTCCACAACTGAGAACATCGGGTCTCTGCTTCTCAGCAGGTGAATTTTCATTAACAGTGTGTCATCGATTCGCACATTTCAGAGAAGTGGATGTAGCTTTAAATTAAACCCGCAGAATCATTACGGACATTAAAACCAACACCTTTCAATGTCTCCTACATGTCCGCAGGGAAGTGGAGTGGAGAAATTAAAGCAGAAGACACTACAGACATACTTTTATAATGCTGAACAATGTAATAGCAGACTAAAAAGCCGCCACAATTTCTGAGGCATGCCTGAAACTGTGGCGTGCAAAATACCCGCCATCAGTCAACTTTATAGCACCAAAAGCTACCAGCTTGTCATCAGCTACCAAGGGCTACATGGAAGTCGTTACACCGACTCAGGGCACAGGTTGACCGCTGCGTGATAAATGAGGATGTTGGGAAACAGTGTAAATGTGGAGTACTTGCAGACAATGCTTCTTACTATCCTGCACTCAGTTCTTTACGAAGCAATTGATAACGCTATCAATGTGGCAACGTACTCGTGATAAATGAGGATGTTAGGGAAACAGTGTACATATGGAGTACTTGCAGACAATGCTTCGTACTATCCTGCACTCAGTTTTTTTACGAAGAAATTGATAAATGTTTAAGAAAACATTTATTTTATTATAAATGTTTATAATAAAATAAATGTTTCTCTATTCTCTCCTATAACACTATCAATATGGCAACGTACTGGCCGAATATTATTTGAATCATCCCGACTCAGACTTGGTATAAGTATTATATCAGTAATCTGGTTCTCATAGTACAAGCTATGCTTAGTTTGGGGCTGAATGTCGCTGAGGTAAAGGACAATGGATACTAAAAAAAAAATATTTATTCCCAGGTTTGTCTTGTGGACGACAATCAGTTCTCTCTGTCGATTATAAACGATCTAACGCCTCTAAGCTTCATACACAACGATTGCGACAACATTGTACAATCCATCATTCACATCCGCAACAGATGGGAGCTGAGCCAGCCGGTAAGTTGGTGATGGATACCGTATCATTAATTTAGGTGTTGACAATTCATCTTTTATCGGATTTTGGTTTGGAAGATTTGCTTAAACATACAAACGGATTGTAATTTATTTAACATATCTGTCACGGCTCCGTGGCTTAGTTGGTAGTAGCCCTGCCTTCGAAGCGACGGGTCCCGGGTTCGATTCCCGGCTCCATGAGAACCCAAAACCATTGAAGAACTTAGTTGGTAGAAGCCCTGCCTTCGAAGCGAGGGGTCCCGGGTTCGATTCTCGGCCGGGGCACACTTTGTGTGGTGAGCATGAAGTTTGTTCTCGGGTCTTGGGTGTTTGTCTTGTGTTTCTGTGTTTGTCCATGTCATCTGCGACACAGGGAATCCTAGTGCAGAGGTGTGAGTGTGTTAACTTTGTAATGTGTAAGGAGCTCCTGTGACACGTTATATGCTCACGAATATGTTTAGTTGTGTGTTTAAAATCTGACTTCAGGATTCCATCTTACATTGTATGCGAGAATGTATATGTGCGTAGAGAATGAACTGCTGATTATTATTCGTGTTACCGATATATTTACCACTAGCAACCCGCACCGGCTTCGCACGGTTAGTAAAGCATCAGTGTCGTATCAGAAACTAACCGTGCGAAGCCGGGGTGACTTGCTAGTGTATTATACATATAAACCTTCCTCTTGAATCACTCTATCTATTAAAAGAAACCGCATCAAAATTCGTTGTGTAGTTTTAAAGATTTAAGCATACATAGGGATATAGGGACAGAGAAAGCGACTTTGTTTTATACTATGTGGTGATGATTTGTGAGTTTTGTTGACTCCCGATATTTCGACGATAGGTTGCCCGGGACCATGACGCATGTAACTGCGTCGAAATATCGGGAGTCAACAAAACTCACAAACCATGGTAAATATCTCGGTAACACGAATAATGTTCATAACTATGATAGTTTTAAAATGAACTGCTGATTTTATTTTATGTTATCATTTGCTTTGGCCAATATATATGAAACTGTGAGATTGGCATTTCACGTACATATTTCAGGATTCAGTTACGGTCCACCAAAAGATACGCCCCAAAGACGTGCCGGGCACGCTTCTCAATATGGCGCTGTTGAATCTGGGCTCGTGCGACCCCAACTTGAGGACCGCCGCGTACAATCAGCTCTGTGCGCTCACAGCTACCTTCCATTTGAAGATCGAGGGACAGCTTCTGGAGACGCCAGGTAAACATTGAATGGATCAACGAATGTACCGTACCGTACCAGCCGCTAATGTTCCCACTGCAGACACCGGCCTACTCTCGATAAATGAGAGTGAATGGGATCTGATCTACCACGGGAGCCCAATCCGGATTGGTAGATGTCACATGCCGTCGAATTTTTGGTTCTAAGACATGCCGGTTTCCTCACGATGTTTTCCGTCACCGTTTCGAGAACGTGGTATTGCGCACATACATTTTTTCAAGTGAAAAAACTCATTGGTGCACGTGTGGGTTTGAACCAGCGACCTTCAGAGTGAAAGTCGGCGTCTATGCCCCTGGGCCACCTCCCTCTCAATGAATGAATACTCTTTATTGTAAACCAAGGTAGAAACATACATAATAAAAATAAAATGAGCAAAGACACACAAAAGAAGAGGTTATGGGTGGCCTTATTGCTGATAGCGATCTCTTCCAGGCAACGTTTGGATGGAATGAAATGACACCGTGATAATCTGGTAGGTGGTGTACACCATGGAAAAATTAAAAAGCACTATGTTCATAGGACTATGGGGACCAGATAACTGATATTCTATCATTTTGAATCCATATAAACACACAGATACAGAACAAACATTGTAGTCCGAGATCCGGCTGGCAAATTTCTACGTTTAAGTTTTTGATCGAAATCCATTTTTTATTTATAATTTTAATTGAAATACTATTCAGAGAAAATTCGTTCATACGTTTTTCAAATAAATATCAAGTACTTTACTTACATAACTTCTGAGATATATTTATTAAAAACATAGATTTCTATTAAAAACTCGAGGAACGTTCATTAGGGTTCGATGCCGGGGGATACCTTTGTGATGATTGTGATGTGATGAGCGTAAAGTTTGTTGTGTTTAGTGCTTGTACATGCCACCTGCAACACAGTGAATCCTAGAGGTATGAGCGTGTAAACGTAATGAACAAAGCTATTTTATTACAGGTCTATGTATTCCATCTAACAATACGATTTTCATCAAGTCTGTGAGCGAAAAATTAGCGCACAACGAACCACATCTCACTCTGGAGTTCCTCGAAGAATGTATACAGGTATAAAAAACCGGCCAAGTGCGAGTCGGACTCGCGCACGGAGGGTTCACGGAGGGAGGGGCAAAGTGCTTGTATATTAGCGCGAACTAAAATACAAGTGGTGACCCCCGCCCATGACAACAGTAATGCGACTCAGTATAAGATTTGGATCTTACACTGAGTCGCATTCATCCTGCTGCGTCCATCACCCGAGACGGGATGATATGTCTCACGCGCATGTGATTTCACCGGCACCCACACCCTTCCACCGGAACACAGTAATGCGAGCACTACTGCTTGGCGGCAGATTCCAGGTGTGGGGCAGTACCTCTCCGGACGAACTTGGCACAAGTTCTACTGCTGCTTTTAGTTCCTCCTATAGTACAAGCTATACTTAGTTTGGGGGCTAGATGGCGCTGCCTCCATGAATATTTTATTAGTGTTATTTAGTACTTTAGATCTCAAATATCGTTTGTATAAATCGAAATTCCACAGAAAGCGGACTATTACTGAGCTGTAAGGCACTCAACAAAGTTTTCAGTATCAACTTATATCCACTAAGACACAGTGGCGGCCTTAGGGGGTGGCAAGCAGGGCAACCACCCGGGGCCTCGCTTTTGCAGGGCCTCGCACCCTCGCAGAACAACCCGTTTATTGTTTCGATGTACTGCAGCTGTCTTTAGGAGGATGCTGACTGATTACCAGGAGCCCTGTACACTTCCAACTCACCTAAATTCCTCATACGCCAAGAGCCTCACAAAGATCTATCGGAGCCTCGCAATATCTAAGGCCGCCATTGATAAGACATCGTTCCAACTCTTAAAATGAGAACGCATCAAGATAAATTGTCAGTAGAAATTAATTCTCACATATTTCACGTTGCTTTTCAGGGTTTCAGAGGTTCGACGATAGAGTTGAAACATTTATGTCTCGAGTACATGACCCCGTGGCTCGCCAACTTAGTGAGGTGAGTTTTTAATCAAGACTAGCTGCGCCCCTCGGCGTCTCCCGCGGTTTTCCAGGAATTTGGTGCGCAATTGTCTTATTTTTTTCCGTAAGAACCTTCTGACAAGAACAAACACGACAAAACAATAATTAACAAAATTGGTCCAGCCGTTTACGCTTGATACCGTGGCCGATGGAAATAGGGATTATTTGAAAATATCCCTATTAACAGAAAATTTAAGAAAACTGAACGACCATATTAACTTTTGTAAAGTTATGTAACTTTCTCAGTGTTTTGTCAATATAAACTCTTGTAATGTAACCTTATAGCGTTTGACATAACTGTCAACGATTTATCGTTTAACACAGATGCGTCGGTCGAAATTATTAAGACACGAAAACGTCCAAAATTTTGCATTCATAAAACAAGAAGTTGCTTAGTTTGAGGCTAGATGGCGCTGTGTGAAATATCCAGAAAATTTTTATTACTCAAATAAACTTTTCCGTATCATCAGATTCTGCAAGCCTTCCGAGGAGTCCCGCCGCCAGAAGCAGGTGGCCGGTATACTGGAGAAGCTGATCACCCTCACCATTGAGGAGACGGAAATGTACCCCTCGGTCCAGGCCAAGATCTGGGGCTCCATTGGGAATGTCCCCGAACTCATTGACATGGTGCTGGACAGCTTCATACAGAGGAGCGTGAATTCTGGTACGTACACTCTTTCAAGCGTCGGTGTCTTATAAATAAGACAGTGAGGCAAATATCAACAAAATGCAGCGGTTTTTGCAAGAACTAGTTATGTAAGATTATTCTCATACGTTTAAATATATGAGGTATTCATATAAAATATCTTGGCGGTTAAAATAATTGATTATAGAGGGGAACAATCACGCTGACTTACCGAAGGTCGCTGTTTTGAAGTCAAAGCTTGTTGTACATAAATTTAGAAATCCTGACCTGTTTTGTACGTTTGTAAGTCTAAAGTTTTAAGATGCAAGATTATCCAATATATGTTTATTACATCATAATAATGCCCCTTTACAGCAGCTATACCAATATTTTTTGTTTCAAATTGCATAACATCTCATTTGTATATAAAGTATAGAAAGGTTATAACAAAATTTTAAATGTATGTAACGTTTACAAATTAGTTATAATTCATAATCAAAAAACAAAAAATGTTAATACATATAGTATGAGAATAGAAAAAAAGTTATTTATCTATAATAAATAGTAAAAAAATAAAAATATAAAGAGCTTTATGTAAGATTTGTTCCGAAGGCTTCTTCCTAGCGTTCCATTTCTCCCAGTCTTAATTTTCCTTACCGTCCCAGCGTCTAATGTTCCCACTGCTGGGACACCGGCCTCCTCTCTATAATTGAGAGTGAATTTCCTTTAATTTCCCTTATAATTACTATAATACATAGCTATTACATGTAGGTCTCGGTTCGCCGATGATTGAGATAATGGCGGACACAGCGGTTGCGCTTGCGTCTGCAAACGTGCAGTTGGTCTCCAAGAAGGTCATCGGCAGGATGTGTCGGGTAAGCGAATATTCATCTAGACCCACACATTGTATTAAGGCTTGTATTTTATATTCTTTAAAATCGATGTTCATTATTTTTTTATTTGTTTTTAGAATGTGTGCAATTAGAATGCTTTTTGATGTAATTATTATAAATAATTTTTTTATGGATATTTCATGCAGCGCCATCTAGCCTCAAATTAAGTGTAGCTTGTCTTAAATTAGATTAATGATATAATTCTTATGTAGATTAATGTAGATAAGGGAATCTTTTATGTGAATTTCATGAGTGAGTTTATTCAGATCTGGCGGATCCACCATGAAAAAGAACGAAACCCTAAAAAGCGTCAATTCGTGCTTGACAATGAGTAAAAAGGGATAAGTTCCCATAGCAACATATGGTTTAAGCTCAATAGAAAACAATACAGATTTAGCGCCTGCTCAAAAAAGAAATTTAATAGTACCAAATAGGAACAACTTTATAAAATGTACTAAATACCTACTCATGGCAACACTATGTGAATTTGCATCGTCTTGTCCAAGTGCATATATGAAACATAAATAAATAAATGAAATGAAAAATTCGAGATGCTACTTTTTACAGTGAATTTAGTATTTAAAAAAAATACTTTGTTTGTTCATAATAAGAAAAGGTATTGGTACTATCTCTACTGTTACACTGTGATTAATAAACAAAAATTGTACCGCAGAAAACATTTACCATTTGGCAATTAAAATTTTGAAACAGTCTTAAACCTCTGTCTCTGTAAACGGTCTATCGTTGACCCTGGAGTGGCGTTTCAGTATTCAGGCGTTAATCCCAGATTGTCGTTCGTATGCGCCTGTGCGCGTGCGCATAATATCGCTCAAAACTCTGCATCCGTTTATAGTGCTTGTGTTAAGCTTCTGTAACACCACTCACCTACATTATCATTGTGTTTGTTGTTACTTATTTTGCATCCGATGTCTTGCTGTGTGTAAAATATATTTTCTCTTCCATGTGTTACAAATAAGGGTTAGCCTGTATGTTTGTCTGTACAGGCCCTATCCAAACTGCCCAATAACGTCCTGGGTCCCGTTACCCCGGCCACTGTGAGTTGTTTTTTTATTTTTATTTTGGTTTATTTCAATTTATTTTTATTTAATTTTTAGTTTACGGTTTCAGCTGATACTAACATTGGGATGGGATTTTATATATTTCTAAAATATTCTGTCTCTCTCCTGCATTTTGACTTACTTTAAAAAAGGGGAAGGATCTCAATATGACTGTATAATTTTTTGTATTTTCTTGGCCGCCCGATTTACAACCGATTTTGGCGATATTTTTTTTATTTGATTAAGTGTGTAGTACTTTCAATTTGACAGATCTAAATGAATGAATAATAATAAATAATAAATTCGTTTGTATTTGATGTCGTAAATAATGTGCAACAAACACGAAAACACCTCCTCCTTTTTTGAAGAATTGTAAGTCTTTAATTCTTAAAAAATTACTGCTAAAGTACTTATTAAAGACAATGAACACGCGCTGGTCGCATAAAATTTCATAAATTCAGTGTAAAACATTTGGAATAGATCCCGCAACCTTTGTATTTGCATCTCGCCAGTGCACTTATCGCTGAATCCGCTAGTTTTAAATTTGTTTAATATTATTTCACCTTTTTCCGTAGTCTCTCTAGTTTTTTTTTTATTTCTCAATCGGGTGGTCATTGGCCTTATACAAAATTCCAAAAGTCCTTACTAGAAAGTAGTTTTTAATTTTAACCTTTTAACCACCAAGGTCTTAAATATAAGACATCGACATGGAACTCACAACGACGCTGTCTCATAAATAAGACCGTGAGACACCTATAAAAAAATTATATTGTTTGTCGATATTTAGGGACAAAATATATATTTATTATTTATTATAAATATTTTTGGCTGTTAAAAGGTCCTAACATAATAGGTGTGTGAATATGACTCCGCCCCTTTTTGTCAAAATAAAACACATTTGTTCGCTTACAAAATTAAAAAAAAAATTATTGAAAGTATGCTCCATCTGCAGCTACAACCTTCGCCCATCGTTCAGGTAGTTTTCGTATTCCTTGCTGGAAGAAGTCCTGGTCTTTTGAGCTTATCCAGTTGTCAATCCAAATTTTGATACTTTCACATGAAGTAAACTTTTCTCCAGTAAGGTCTGTCTGCATCGTCCGGAATAGGTGGTAATCCGAAGGAGCTATGTCTGGTGAATATGGCGGGTGGGGTAACACTTCCCAGTCCTGTCCCTCTAAATATCTTTTTACGACTTCTGCGGTATGCGGTTTGGCATTGTCATGCTGAAGAACTAATTTGTTATGTCTATTCACCCATTCTGGTCGTTTTTCTTCTATGGCTCGCTTCAAACGCATTAGTTGTCGTCGGTAAACTTCTCCATTAATAGTTTCAGAGGGTTTGAGCAACTCATAATATACAATACCTTTCTGATCCCACCAAATACAGAGCATGACCTTGGCACAGTGAATATTTATTTTTGGCTGTGATGGGCCTGGTTCGCCTGGTTTCACCCAAGCTTTTTTGCGTTTAGGATTTTCGTAGTGTATCCATTTTTCGTCTCCTGTGACTATCCGATGCAAAAATCCTTTTCTTTGCTGTCTTTGAAGCAGCATTTCACAAATGGTTTTCCGACGTTCCATGTCTCTTTCTTTTAAATCATGTGGAACCCAGTCACCGGCTTTTTGAATCATTCCCATCATTTGTAAACGCTTTGCAACAGTTGAACGATCAACATTTAATGCTGCAGCTAATTCTGATTGAGTTTGGCAAGAATCTTCCGCCAATAATGCTTCCAATTCAGCATCTTCAAATTTTTTTGGTGGTTTTCCATGTTCTTTATCCTCAGTACTAAAATCGTTATTTTGAAATCGTCGAAACCATTCCTTGCAAGTTGTATTAGACGGAGCATGCTCACCATAAATCTCCACAAGCAAACGATAAGTTTCCGCTGCAGTTTTCTTCGCAATAAAATAATGTAATAACACTTCCCGCAAATGACGTTTATTTGGAATAAAAACCGACATTTTCGAAAAGGTGAAAACAATTGTTGCTTACACTTCAACCAAATATCATAAAATGCGTTAGATAGCTGACATTCAGTACTATCGAATACAAGTATGGTCATTTATTAGTACACGTAAACAATACTAAAACGACATCTGTTGAGAAAGGGCGGAGTCATATTCACACACCCAATAATATTCAAGAAAAAAATATTTGCTTATGTGATAATTTTTGATTGTAAATTTATAAGCAATTGAAATTTAAATCATGAAATGAGAACGCAATAGGTTGGAGACAAAGTGTCTTCGTATTTTGTATGTATGAAGTTGTAATCCAGATTGGATTACAACTTATGTTTGGTTGTACTGATTGTACCTGGCTGCTAATGACATAAAGAACATGACATTAGCAAAATTAAATAAAAGAAAAAAAATGCTTGTTCCGCCAATTATTTAATTGTTTTTAAATGTCTTCAAAAGCAGCAGGTACACAATTCCACTGCATTTTTTGTTTGGATATAAAATGCAAAATAAACATTTTTTCTGGCCATAGAAACGGCGAAACCCAAATCAAGCAAGAAGTTTGTGCCTTGGGCTTCTAGAGTATATAAATAACTAAATAAGAAAGAGAACCGCCTTCTGTCTGCCCTTGTACAGCCGCCTAGCGGAGCCTCTTTAGAACATCTAGGCTCTTTGCTGTAAGTCCGTTCACTGAAACGACCATCAGGACGACCCCCTGCGCCATCTAGCTTGTACTATGGGAATCAAGTTACGGATAGAATACTTACATACAGTGGCGGCCTCAGGGGGTGGCAAGCAGGGCAACCGCCCGGGGCCTCGATTTTGGAGGGCCTAGCACCCTCGCAGAACAACCCGTTTTTTTTTCGATGTACTGCAGCTGTCTTCAAGAGGATGCTGACTGATTACCAGGAGCCCTGTACACTTCCAACTCACCTAAATTCCTCATATGCCAAGTGCCTCACAATCTATCGCCCGGAGCCTCGCAATATCTTAGAACGCTCTTGCTTACATAGCACTTTTTGTAAATATAATATAATACTCAGACACAGAACAAACATCTATATTTGTTCAGATCGGTTTCGATAAGCGCTGGTATCAGCGATCTGAAGTCCCGAATTGGAAAATCGATTATGAAAATCGAATCACGGTAACCAATATACATATATAGACCAGTTAAATAGGGTCCGAACCGTAAATAATCGTTACAGCATTCTGATATTGTTCAAAAACTATTGTAAAGAAATCGAAATCTGATTTTCGGTTTATAATTTTTTTTTCTTCGACAAAAGATTAATCAATCAAGCTGAAAGTTTGGCAAAAGATACATTTTAATGTCGCACAAAGGCTGTAATTTATCATTTCATTTATTTCCAAACAAACATGATTACATGTGTAGGAATTAAAACATAACACATAATCACAAGAATAAATTAAACAAATTGTAATAAATGTCCAAAATGTAATAATTCGTGTTAGCTTAAAAATATGATATAACAAAAAAAAAAAAAAAATTAGTTCAAGCCAAGCAAAAAATTATTAGCACCGTTACCATTCTTCGAGATGATGTATTGTAATTAATGATTTTTTATGTTTATTATCTCAGAAATCCGTCATTGGTCAACCGATATAGATTTTTTTTATCAGCAAATCTGGTCACCTTCAAAATGAGGTCAATAGTTTGATTATCAAATCATTTTTTTTTTTATAACTGGAAACAATATTTCATCCATATAAACGAAATTGCGTATTTTGCTGCGAATTTTCTCTTCGCCCGTTAAATACCGATTTGGATGTTTCTTTTTAAAAACTACCTCAATCTTGCTGTACGAACCAACGTCAGGAATCAAACACAACGAACTGTTTAAACAATAATATATTGTATTTCTTCCAATCTTGTGTGGACATTGCCCGGTAATCTTAAGAATACGCCCGTACGCTTCCGTTGTCACAAAAAGAATGCCATCAGCGACCGCGCTCTGCCACGTGCCAAGTCTACCCACCGTTCCTACCGTGTTGCCAGATGCTCGCTAAAAATGATTAAGGTTGTATATATTTTTTTAAAAGAGGCCAAATACCTTTATATTATACAATATATAAATTAAAACCTTTCAAATGGTAGGGTGTCGAGAAAGAGAAATGAGGTATGATAGTATTGAAGTCGATTTTTTTAAGTCAATTGTTGTGTCTAGAAGTTAAGTTGTATTTCAGGTTGTGGACAAGACATGCCACTCGCCCACGGCTATGCTCGAGCAGCACATGATGTGGGATGACATCGCTATACTGGCGAGATATTTGGTAAGTTTGTATGTTCTACTAACTCTACAGATTACTTGATTGGACTTTTGATTACGACTGAACTGATGGGTCGAGCTGAAGGCAGGAATACCTGATGGTAACTGGTTACCTGGTTTTAGCAGCAGAACTTGTGCAAAGTTCGTCCGGAAAGGTACTACCACACCTGGAACCTGCCGCTAAGCTATCGCATGCGCATGAGACGTATCATCCCCGTCTCGGGTGATGGACGCAGCAGGATGAGTGCGACTCAGTGTAAGATCCAAATACTGAGTCGCATTACTGTGCGATGCACTTGTAAAGTAAAGAAGATTATTAAAAAATAGATTTAAATGAGTATTCTTATTAACTTTTCATAAACTCGTGAAGACTAAAAGCGTTCTTGATAAATAATCTGCGATATTTCGTGATTTTCGACGGTAATTTTTTGTACATGCCAATTTTTGTAACCCTGTTTTTGTACCTTTGCTAATGTTATAACCGAAATTGGCAAGTTTTGGCACTGTAGACTATATGTGGGCTGTGATGTTCTTGTTTCCTTTCCAGCTCATGTTGTCCTTCAACAACTGCCTGGACGTAGCCCGTCACCTCCCCTACCTGTTCCACACTGTCACGTTCCTCGTCTGCAGCGGGACTGTCTCGATGCGCGCCGCGACCCACGGGCTTGTCATCAACATCATCCACTCGCTATGCACTTGCACCACTCCCAGCTTTTCAGGTATTTGTTGGGGGGGTCTACATCCAAATATATACCTACCATGGTTGAATTTAGCACGTCTTAGTTACGTTGTATATGTTTAGATTTTTGTTGAAATATTTTGCAGGTATTTTTTGGGGGAATACAGGTCGAAATCCAAAAATATGGCGGACATTTGTGTACTTTATCACATGTGTGTACTTTATTCATAATTACCATATTCGCACTCGTGGCGAAGCTTGCTTAGGCGTTCTATACAGATCATCTAAGTGAGCGACTTTCCGCCCGGTCAGTGTTTGGATGGGTGATCATTTAGTGCCATTTGAACTGAACGCTTTACGGAAAGTTGTGCGAAACATTAGAAAATTTAAGAAAACTTAACGACCATATTATCTTTTGTAATGTAATGTAACTTTCTCAGTGTTTTTGACAATATAAACTTTTCTAATGTAACCTTGTAGCGTTTGACATAACTGTTAACGATTGACAGAATGCGCGCTGCAAATAACGTTTAAACAGATGCATCGGTCGAAATTATTAAGACACTACAACGTCTGTAGGGTCTGCTACTAATAGATATTGCAATCACTTAACAAGAGAGAGTGGTGGTCCAGGGGCACACCGACTTTCAATCTGAAGGTCGCTGGTTCAAACCCACACGTGAGTTTTTTCACTTGAAAAATTTATGTGCGCAATACCACGTTCTAGAAACGGTCACGGAAAACATCGTGAGCAAACCGGCATGTCTTAGAACCATAAATCCGGATTGGGCTCCCGTGGTCAAGGCCCATTCACACTCAATTATCGAGAGTAGGCCAGTGCCCCTGCAGTGGGTACAGAGGCTGGTACGGTAACATCAGAAATGTCTTCGCTCCCGTCAATTAATACAAATATTGCATCCATTTTCAACAGAGGAAACCCAACGTGTGCTAAGGCTTTCTCTAGATGAGTTCGGTCTGCCGAAGTTCTACCAGATGTTTGGCATTTCGAAGGTGAAGTCAGCAGCGGTCACTGCCTTCAGGAGTCCTTACAATAGACACGGCTCTGAATGGTGAGTTTTTTTTTATTAACTAGGATTCCCTGTGTTGCAGGACAAACACAGAAACACAAGACAAACACCCACGACGGGAAGCAGTCACGGGAATCGATCCCGGGACTGCTTCGAAGGCTGGGCTGCCAACTAAGCCACGGAGCCGTCAGTTTATAATATGCTTTTAAACATAACATTTTTCAGTTTTAGCATTCTAGCATCAGTACAACTAAAACACTAGCGGAATTGCACACTTGTACTGTAAGCGATTAGGAAGAAGTGTGGGGCGCGTCTTCTTGGATGCCCCTATCTTTTTTTTTAATATATTTAATTACACTTACAATTGGGGGGGACCAGTTACTCGCGTCCGTAGGTGTACCCTTGGATTCCCTACACGTACCTCCTGGGTGGTGCTAAAGGAGCAACCAAAAGTAGCAATAGAACTTGTGCCGAGTTCGTCCGGAGAGGTACTGGCACCACACCTGGAATCTGCCGCCAAGCAGTAGTGCTCGCATTGCTGTTATATGCTCATAAATATGTTTAATTGTGTGTGAAAAACTTGACGTGTATAAACGATACTTGAGATCTAAGGAATAAATGAGTTTGAGTTTGTGTTTCGACGGAAGGGTGTGGGTGCCGGTGAAATCACATGCACGTGGGACGTGTCATCCCCATCTCGGGGGATGGACGCAGCAGGATGAATGCAACTCCGCAGTGTAATCCAAATGTTATACTGAGTTGCATTACTGTTGTCATGGGCGAGGGTCACCACTTACCACCAGGTGGGCCCACAGCTTGTTCCGTTACTCACATAAAAAAAGCCGAAGATAAATCACTGCGATCGAGGACTGGTAACTAAATTGACCGCAGCTGCATCATCCACAGGTACTCTGAGCACAATCATCCTCACTCGGAGTCTGTCACCCCCCACTCTGGGAGCAGTGCCCCCCTCGCCCCCCCTGCCGCCAACCCGGCGTTGATGTCCGCGCCGTCCACCAGCGCGAACACGGACCGGGAGAGGTTGCCGCTGCAGAGTCTGGAGACGATCACCGACGCTCTGCTCGAGATAATGGAGGCGTGCCAGGCAGATGTGCCGCATTGCGATTGGCTGCATACCTGGTGAGTGAGGTTTTAAAATTGTATTGTATGTAACACTAGCTGACCGGGTCACGCGTTGCTGTGACTAACGTTTTTGTCATACGATATTATAATTTGCAATAAAATAATATTGCGATCATAAATTGAGATGTGAGCTATCCTATCTTTCAAGTTGGATCAAACTGCACACGGTGTACGAATTTCATACACAAAATCGGTTATTGTGATTAAACCATGATAGCTAGATATATGTTCTCGCGGACTTTTTTGTAGGTCTTAATAGAATCTACAAACCCGTAGTACATCATTTTGTTCTATTGTCAATAGTTTTTGCAGCGCATGCAAAAATAGGTTTTCGATTTTACACCTTGTGTTACATAATAGCAATTTTATTACGGATCCCTAATTTTGAAAAAAAAAAAACCATAACCTATAGCCTTCCTCGATAAATGGACTACCCAACACTGAAAGAATCATTCAAATCGGACCAGTAGTTCCAGAGATTAGCGCGTTCAAACAAACAAACAAACAAACTCTGCAGCTTTATAATATTAGTACAAATATATTACTTGTCGTATACGAGTGTGGTGGCCCGGGGCCGTGGCCGACTTTCAATCTGAAGGTCGCTTTTTCAAAACACGTGCACCATTGAGTTTTTTCACTTGAGATATTTATGTGCGCAATACCACGTTCTGAAAACGGTGACGGGAAACATCGTGAGGAAACCGGCATGTCTTAGAACCAATAATTCGATGACATGTGGCGTCTACCAATCCTTTTTATTTAAGCTATTTTATATATGGGTGTGTGAATATGACTCCGCCCTTTCTCAACAGATGTCGTTTTTAGTATTGTTTACGTGTACTAATAAATGACCATACTTGTATTCGATAGTACTGAATGTCAGCTATCTAACGCATTTTATGATATTTGGTTGAAGTGTAAGCAACAATTGTTTTCACCTTTTCGAAAATGTCGGTTTTTATTCCAAATAAACGTCATTTGCGGGAAGTGTTATTACATTATTTTATTGCGAAGAAAACTGCAGCGGAAACTTATCGTTTGCTTGTGGAGATTTATGGTGAGCATGCTCCGTCTAATACAACTTGCAAGGAATGGTTTCGACGATTTCAAAATAACGATTTTAGTACTGAGGATAAAGAACATGGAAAACCACCAAAAAAATTTGAAGATGCTGAATTGGAAGCATTATTGGCGGAAGATTCTTGCCAAACTCAATCAGAATTAGCTGCAGCATTCAATGTTGATCGTTCAACTGTTGCAAAGCGTTTACAAATGATGGGAATGATTCAAAAAGCCGGTTACTGGGTTCCACATGATTTAAAAGAAAGAGACATGGAACGTCGGAAAACCATTTGTGAAATGCTGCTTCAAAGACAGCAAAGAAAAGGATTTTTGCATCGGATAGTCACAGGAGACGAAAAATGGATACACTACGAAAATCCTAAACGCAAAAAAGCTTGGGTGAAACCAGGCGAACCAGGCCCATCACAGCCAAAAATAAATATTCACTGTGCCAAGGTCATGCTCTGTATTTGGTGGGATCAGAAAGGTATTGTATATTATGAGTTGCTCAAACCCTCTGAAACTATTAATGGAGAAGTTTACCGACGACAACTAATGCGTTTGAAGCGAGCCATAGAAGAAAAACGACCAGAATGGGTGAATAGACATAACAAATTAGTTCTTCAGCATGACAATGCCAAACCGCATACCGCAGAAGTCGTAAAAAGATATTTAGAGGGACAGGACTGGGAAGTGTTACCCCACCCGCCATATTCACCAGACATAGCTCCTTCGGATTACCACCTATTCCGGACGATGCAGACAGACCTTACTGGAGAAAAGTTTACTTCATGTGAAAGTATCAAAATTTGGATTGACAACTGGATAAGCTCAAAAGACCAGGACTTCTTCCAGCAAGGAATACGAAAACTACCTGAACGATGGGCGAAGGTTGTAGCTGCAGATGGAGCATACTTTCAATATTTTTTTTTTTAATTTTGTAAGCGAACAAATGTGTTTTATTTTGACAAAAAGGGGCGGAGTCATATTCACACACCTATTATAAACAAATTATGTATTTTGTCTTTGTTAACAATAAAACTATTATAAGTTACAAAATAAAAAGTATTTTCTTTCTCTTTGTAACGGTTATCTTATAAGCAAAGTAAATTCATCTGTCTGTTTCTCCGTTAACTGCTTCGATGCCACACATTTTGATACAGCTTACAGTATCATTTTAAAAATTTCACCAGGGTCCTTTTTGCGCGTTGCTGTGAGGCCCATTCCCGGGGGAGGGTTTAAAGTGACCCCCCCCCCCCCCCCCCCGCCGCTTGGACCTCTGGGTCACACATATATTTTGTTTACAGGACTAAATTGGCGAAGAGTTTCGCGTTCTGCTTCAACCCGGCGCTGCAACCGCGTGCGCTTATTGTCTTTGGATGCATTAGTAAGTACATTCGTAATTGGTAATGACCTTCAGTCACCATAATCCCTTCTGGAAAAATCGTTTTCGAGTATAAAAATGGCTGCTATAATGTACCGAAATCCATTTCCTGACCTCGCCTTAATTAATTTAATATCAAAAAAAAAGAATAGTAAAAAAATTAGGATAATATGTTAAAAAGAGACTTATATACCTTGAATTCTTAAAAAAAAATTGGTAATGACCTTTTTAATCAGTCACCATAACACCTTCTGAAAAAATAGTTTTCCAGTATAAAAAATAGTTTTCCAGTATAAAAAATAGTTTTCGAGTATATAAAAATTTGCTGCTATAATATACCGTTGTCCATTCTGCAGGTAAGAACGTAACGGACGACGACATGAAACAACTCCTGCGCATTCTGGTGAAAGCTTTGGAGTCGTTCAACGACCTCGCCCTGCTGGAGGCCATCATCATGTGCCTGACGCGCCTGCAGCCGCTCCTCTACCCGGTGAGTGAGTGGATGAATGAATGAACATGTGGTATAGGTTTATTAATATACAATTTATGAAGGTGAGAGATATAATTATAAAGTACAATAGAACAAATAAAATATAAAAATTTGGATAGAGGAAAATTGCGTCGAGGAAAGCAAGACAAGAAGAGACCTTTTCGAAGCCTGCGCGCGGCGGCGCCGACAGTTGTCACTGCGCGCGCAGCTGACCCAAGAAGTGTTCCACTGACGCGCGCATGACATTATGCGCGCGACTTGTGCGCAGGTCATGTCAACTGTAACCGACTGTGTAGTTAGGTATTATGTGTGTATCATATAATAAATAAACAATATAAATAAATGAGAAAGTCACGTCACCACACACACTTTATTGTACACCATAACATATATATGTCGCATCCAACACGAACGGAGGCGCTGCGATCGCTGCCTAACTTCAGAGCGCGCGCGCCTGACAGAGTCGTGACGTCATCGGGCCGGGCGGCGACCGAGCGGGGTGCCCTAGCGACACTTCTCTCTCGGCGCTCGGTGGATACACATCACGGAACTGTCACCCCGTCTGTGCTAGGATATTCTTTGTTCGAGTGTACCTTATAGTCTATTCCATGTAAAATAAAACTGATTTAGTGTGTCCGAGTAAACCTGGTTTAATTGGCACGAGTGCCTGCGTCACGGCCAGCGGCTATGTCCACCAAAAATGGAACTCGACATCCTGACCACCACCACCAACGCATCATCACACCACCACCCCACACTTTCCGACATACATAATATTTGTATAAATCTACTTAGATGTTGTACAATGGGCGGTCTTATCGCTTAAAGCGATTTCTTCCAGACAATCTTAGGGTGGAGTTTTAACATGTGTTGCTTCATAGGACATGATTAAATGGGTGCCGCACGACAAAAAGGCTTAGGAATTTGCTCCACTCTAGGCGCGCGTGTGTTTGTGTGTGTGTGTGCGTGTGTGTGTTTTAAGTAGAATTCTGCTTGTTTTTCAAACATCTAAAGGAGAATTTGGTGGTACGGAGCCCTCAGTGCGAGTGACCATGACGAACACAACGAAATAGAAATCGGCCAAATCGGTCCGGCCGCTTTCGAGTTACAGCGAGACTAACGAACAGCAATTGTTTTTTTTATATAAATAGACTAGCTTTGCTCCAGTCTAGACGCATGACTATATTCGCGAATATGTAATACTGTCTCCGAGGGTTTTCTTGTCTGTTTCTTCCCCTCGGGTTGGTCGGTTAGGGTTGGAACAGACGTAAACTTAACAAGGAGTTCCTGTCTACTACGTACCAGCCTCTAATGTTCCCACTGCAGGGACACCGGCCTACTCTCGATAATTGAGAGTGGATGGGCTCTGATCAACGGGAGCCCAATCCGGATTGGTAGATGTCACATGTCGTCGAACTTTTGGTTCTAAGACATGCCGGTTTCCTCACGATGTTTTCCGTCACCGTTTCGAGAACGTGGTATTGCGCGCATGAATTTTTCAAGTGAATAAACTCATTGGTGCACGTGTGGGTTTGAACCAGCGACCTTCAGATTGAAAGTCGGCGTCTATGCCCCTGGGCCACCACGCACTCAGTTCGCACTTCCTGTGAACTTTGTTTTTTGTTGACGAATGGGAATCTGCAACAGATACACCGGTTGCCCTGGGGGTGAGATACGTGGGACTTTTACCCGAACTAAACCCCCCGGTGGCCGACCTCCGCGCATCCGAGGGTCTCTGGGCTCTCCAAAAGGCACCTAGCCTAATAAGTAATGTAAAGCCGGTTCTAATTAGTTATTTATTGTTCAGGCGTCCCCCATCCACAAGTACCTGTTCTGGGTGGCGCTCTCCGTACTGCAGCTGGACGAGCCGACCCTGTACGCCGCCGGGCTCGCGCTCATGGAACAGAACCTGCACACCTTGGACTCGCATGGGCTGTTCGAAACCAGGGTACGTTGAAACGTTTGCACACTCATCTGCACATGGGAGGGCAGGGGGAGGCAGCTGCCCCCCACCTGGAAATGGAAATTTAAAATAAAAAAAAGACAATGTTAACACACTCATACCTCTGCAGTAGGATTCCCTGTGTCGCAGATGGCATGGACATAAAAAGAAACACAAGATAAACACCCAAGACCCGAGAACAAACTTTCTATCTAACCCTGCCTCCGAAGCGAGGGGACCCGGGTTCGATTCCCGGCCGGGGCACACTTTGTGTGGTGAGCATGAAGTTTGTTCTCCGGTCTTGGGTGTTTGTCTTGTATTTCTGTGTTTGTCCATGCCATCTGCGACACAGGGTATCTTAGTGCAGAGGCATGAGTGTGTTAACGTAGTAACAATTAATATGTCAAAGAAATTTAATTAAAATTAATATGCTACACTTAAGTCGGACAAAAACACAAATAAAAATTGTAGTTATTCAATACAATAGTAGGTACCTATAAGCATTTTTTTATCGATATATGATTTGTTGCAGACGTTAGAAGAAGTCCTAATGGAGACCAGGGAGCCGTTGGAGTGGCACTTCAAGCAGATAGACCACGCGGTCGGACTCAGGTAACACCACTAGTCCGTGCTCCTTTAGCACTACGCAGAGGGTAGATAGGTGTTTCAATTTAAGGGGGACTCATCTACGGACGCGACCAACTGGAGCCAACAAAAAAAAATATTCTGCATAGAATTTTCTAGACATTTTGTGTACTTACCATACCAGCCTCTAATGTTCCTACTGCAGACACCGGCCTACTCTCGATAATTGAGAGTGAATGGGCTCTGATCCACCACCACCCGATCCGGGTTGGTAGATATCACATGTCTTTGAATTTTTGGTTCTAAGACATGCCGGTTTTCTCAAGATGTTTTCCGTCACCGTTTCGAGAGCGTGGTATTGCGCACATAAATTTTTTCAGGTGAAAAAACTCATTGGTGCACGTGTGGGTTTGAACCAGCTACCTACAGGTTGAAATTCGGCGTTGCCCCTGGGCCACCACGCTCTCTATATAAATAAACGTTAACACACTCATACCTCTGCACTAGGATTCCCTGTGTTGCAGATGGCATGGACAAACACAGAAACACAAGACAAACGCCCAAGACCTCCTCCTCACCACACAAAGTGTGCCCCGGCCGGGAATCGAACCCGGGACCCCTCGCTTCGAAGGCAGGGCTACTACCAACTAAGCCACGGAGCCGTCTTATACTTTAACTGAGATCTAAATGTAATTTATTTGTTATCTGTAGTTTCCGGTCAAATTTCCACTTCGCCCTGGTGGGGCACCTGATCAAGGGGTACCGCCACCCGGCGGTGGGCACGGTGACGCGCACCAGCCGCGTGCTGGCCGCCTTCCTGGCGCTCGCCGCGCCCGCGCCGCGCCAGGACAAGTTCCACTGCGCCACCTCCACGGTCGCCTACCTTACTGGTAACTATATATTGTGGCTCATATTACTGGTAACTATATATTGTGGTACATATTACTGGTAACTATATATTGTGGTACATATTACTGGTAACTATATATTGTGGTCTACCTTACTGGTAACTATATATTGTGGCTCATATTACTGGTAACTATATATTGTGGTAGATCTTACTGGTAACTATATATTGTGGTCTACCTTACTGGTAACTATATATTGTGGCTCATATTACTGGTAACTATATATTGTGGCTCATATTACTGGTAACTATATATTGTGGCTCATATTACTGGTAACTATATATTGTGGTACATATTACTGGTAACTATATATTGTGGTCTACCTTACTGGTAACTATATATTGTGGCTCATATTACTGGTAACTATATATTGTGGTAGATCTTACTGGTAACTATATATTGTGGTCTACCTTACTGGTAACTATATATTGTGGTCTACCTTACTGGTAACTATATATTGTGGCTCATATTACTGGTAACTATATATTGTGGCTCATATTACTGGTAACTATATATTGTGGCTCATATTACTGGTAACTATATATTGTGGCTCATATTACTGGTAACTATATATTGTGGCTCATATTACTGGTAACTATATATTGTGGTACATATTACTGGTAACTATATATTGTGGTCTACCTTACTGGTAACTATATATTGTGGCTCATATTACTGGTAACTATATATTGTGGTAGATCTTACTGGTAACTATATATTGTGGTCTACCTTACTGGTAACTATATATTGTGGCTCATATTACTGGTAACTATATATTGTGGCTCATATTACTGGTAACTATATATTGTGGCTCATATTACTGGTAACTATATATTGTGGCTCATATTACTGGTAACTATATATTGTGGTACATATTACTGGTAACTATATATTGTGGTACATATTACTGGTAACTATATATTGTGGTCTACCTTACTGGTAACTATATATTGTGGCTCATATTACTGGTAACTATATATTGTGGTAGATCTTACTGGTAACTATATATTGTGGTCTACCTTACTGGTAACTATATATTGTGGCTCATATTACTGGTAACTATATATTGTGGCTCATATTACTGGTAACTATATATTGTGGCTCATATTACTGGTAACTATATATTGTGGTACATATTACTGGTAACTATATATTGTGGTCTACCTTACTGGTAACTATATATTGTGGCTCATATTACTGGTAACTATATATTGTGGTAGATCTTACTGGTAACTATATATTGTGGTCTACCTTACTGGTAACTATATATTGTGGTCTACCTTACTGGTAACTATATATTGTGGCTCATATTACTGGTAACTATATATTGTGGCTCATATTACTGGTAACTATATATTGTGGCTCATATTACTGGTAACTATATATTGTGGCTCATATTACTGGTAACTATATATTGTGGCTCATATTACTGGTAACTATATATTGTGGTACATATTACTGGTAACTATATATTGTGGTCTACCTTACTGGTAACTATATATTGTGGCTCATATTACTGGTAACTATATATTGTGGTAGATCTTACTGGTAACTATATATTGTGGTCTACCTTACTGGTAACTATATATTGTGGCTCATATTACTGGTAACTATATATTGTGGCTCATATTACTGGTAACTATATATTGTGGCTCATATTACTGGTAACTATATATTGTGGCTCATATTACTGGTAACTATATATTGTGGCTCATATTACTGGTAACTATATATTGTGGTACATATTACTGGTAACTATATATTGTGGTCTACCTTACTGGTAACTATATATTGTGGCTCATATTACTGGTAACTATATATTGTGGTAGATCTTACTGGTTACTATATATTGTGGCTCATATTACTGGTAACTATATATTGTGGCTCATATTACTGGTAACTATATATTGTGGTACATCTTACTGGTAACTATATATTGTGGCTCATATTACTGGTAACTATATATTGTGGTAGATCTTACTGGTAACTATATATTGTGGTCTACCTTACTGGTAACTATATATTGTGGCTCATATTACTGGTAACTATATATTGTGGTCTACCTTACTGGTAACTATATATTGTGGCTCATATTACTGGTAACTATATATTGTGGCTCATATTACTGGTAACTATATATTGTGGCTCATATTACTGGTAACTATATATTGTGGTCTACCTTACTGGTAACTATATATTGTGGCTCATATTACTGGTAACTATATATTGTGGTAGATCTTACTGGTAACTATATATTGTGGTCTACCTTACTGGTAACTATATATTGTGGCTCATATTACTGGTAACTATATATTGTGGTAGATCTTACTGGTAACTATATATTGTGGTCTACCTTACTGGTAACTATATATTGTGGCTCATATTACTGGTAACTATATATTGTGGCTCATATTACTGGTAACTAATAGGTGTGTGAATATGACTCCGCCCCTTTTTGTCAAAATAAAACACATTTGTTCGCTTACAAAATTAAAAAAAAAAATATTGAAAGTATGCTCCATCTGCAGCTACAACCTTCGCCCATCGTTCAGGTAGTTTTCGTATTCCTTGCTGGAAGAAGTCCTGGTCTTTTGAGCTTATCCAGTTGTCAATCCAAATTTTGATACTTTCACATGAAGTAAACTTTTCTCCAGTAAGGTCTGTCTGCATCGTCCGGAATAGGTGGTAATCCGAAGGAGCTATGTCTGGTGAATATGGCGGGTGGGGTAACACTTCCCAGTCCTGTCCCTCTAAATATCTTTTTACGACTTCTGCGGTATGCGGTTTGGCATTGTCATGCTGAAGAACTAATTTGTTATGTCTATTCACCCATTCTGGTCGTTTTTCTTCTATGGCTCGCTTCAAACGCATTAGTTGTCGTCGGTAAACTTCTCCATTAATAGTTTCAGAGGGTTTGAGCAACTCATAATATACAATACCTTTCTGATCCCACCAAATACAGAGCATGACCTTGGCACAGTGAATATTTATTTTTGGCTGTGATGGGCCTGGTTCGCCTGGTTTCACCCAAGCTTTTTTGCGTTTAGGATTTTCGTAGTGTATCCATTTTTCGTCTCCTGTGACTATCCGATGCAAAAATCCTTTTCTTTGCTGTCTTTGAAGCAGCATTTCACAAATGGTTTTCCGACGTTCCATGTCTCTTTCTTTTAAATCATGTGGAACCCAGTAACCGGCTTTTTGAATCATTCCCATCATTTGTAAACGCTTTGCAACAGTTGAACGATCAACATTTAATGCTGCAGCTAATTCTGATTGAGTTTGGCAAGAATCTTCCGCCAATAATGCTTCCAATTCAGCATCTTCAAATTTTTTTGGTGGTTTTCCATGTTCTTTATCCTCAGTACTAAAATCGTTATTTTGAAATCGTCGAAACCATTCCTTGCAAGTTGTATTAGACGGAGCATGCTCACCATAAATCTCCACAAGCAAACGATAAGTTTCCGCTGCAGTTTTCTTCGCAATAAAATAATGTAATAACACTTCCCGCAAATGACGTTTATTTGGAATAAAAACCGACATTTTCGAAAAGGTGAAAACAATTGTTGCTTACACTTCAACCAAATATCATAAAATGCGTTAGATAGCTGACATTCAGTACTATCGAATACAAGTATGGTCATTTATTAGTACACGTAAACAATACTAAAAACGACATCTGTTGAGAAAGGGCGGAGTCATATTCACACACCCAATATATATTGTGGCTCATATTACTGGTAACTATATATTGTGGCTCATATTACTGGTAACTATATATTGTGGCTCATATTACTGGTAACTATATATTGTGGTACATATTACTGGTAACTATATATTGTGGTCTACCTTACTGGTAACTATATATTGTGGCTCATATTACTGGTAACTATATATTGTGGTAGATCTTACTGGTTACTATATATTGTGGCTCATATTACTGGTAACTATATATTGTGGCTCATATTACTGGTAACTATATATTGTGGTACATCTTACTGGTAACTATATATTGTGGCTCATATTACTGGTAACTATATATTGTGGTAGATCTTACTGGTAACTATATATTGTGGCTCATATTACTGGTAACTATATATTGTGGCTCATATTACTGGTAACTATATATTGTGGCTCGTATTACTGGTAACTATATATTGTGGCTCATATTACTGGTAACTATATATTGTGGCTCATATTACTGGTAACTATATATTGTGGCTCATATTACTGGTAACTATATATTGTGGCACATATTACTGGTAACTATATATTGTGGCTCATATTACTGGTAACTATATATTGTGGTACATATTACTGGTAACTATATATTGTGGCTCATATTACTGGTAACTATATATTGTGGCTCATATTACTGGTAACTATATATTGTGGCTCATATTACTGGTAACTATATATTGTGGTACATATTACTGGTAACTATATATTGTGGCTCATATTACTGGTAACTATATATTGTGGCTCATATTACTGGTAACTATATATTGTGGCTCATATTACTGGTAACTATATATTGTGGTACATATTACTGGTAACTATATATTGTGGCTCATATTACTGGTAACTATATATTGTGGCTCATATTACTGGTAACTATATATTGTGGCTCATATTACTGGTAACTATATATTGTGGTACATATTACTGGTAACTATATATTGTGGCTCATATTACTGGTAACTATATATTGTGGCTCATATTACTGGTAACTATATATTGTGGCTCATATTACTGGTAACTATATATTGTGGTACATATTACTGGTAACTATATATTGTGGCTCATATTACTGGTAACTATATATTGTGGCTCATATTACTGGTAACTATATATTGTGGCTCATATTACTGGTAACTATATATTGTGGCTCATATTACTGGTAACTATATATTGTGGCTCATATTACTGGTAACTATATATTGTGGTACATATTACTGGTAACTATATATTGTGGCTCATATTACTGGTAACTATATATTGTGGCTCATATTACTGGTAACTATATATTGTGGCTCATATTACTGGTAACTATATATTGTGGCTCATATTACTGGTAACTATATATTGTGGTACATATTACTGGTAACTATATATTGTGGCTCATATTACTGGTAACTATATATTGTGGCTCATATTACTGGTAACTATATATTGTGGTACATATTACTGGTAACTATATATTGTGGCTCATATTACTGGTAACTATATATTGTGGCTCATATTACTGGTAACTATATATTGTGGCTCATATTACTGGTAACTATATATTGTGGTACATATTACTGGTAACTATATATTGTGGCTCATATTACTGGTAACTATATATTGTGGCTCATATTACTGGTAACTATATATTGTGGCTCATATTACTGGTAACTATATATTGTGGTACATATTACTGGTAACTATATATTGTGGCTCATATTACTGGTAACTATATATTGTGGCTCATATTACTGGTAACTATATATTGTGGCTCATATTACTGGTAACTATATATTGTGGTACATATTACTGGTAACTATATATTGTGGCTCATATTACTGGTAACTATATATTGTGGCTCATATTACTGGTAACTATATATTGTGGTACATATTACTGGTAACTATATATTGTGGCTCATATTACTGGTAATCATATTACTGGTAACTATATATTGTGGCTCATATTACTGGTAACTATATATTGTGGTCTACCTTACTGGTAACTATATATTGTGGCTCATATTACTGGTAACTATATATTGTGGTACATATTACTGGTAACTATATATTGTGGTACATATTACTGGTAACTATATATTGTGGCTCATATTACTGGTAACTATATATTGTGGTACATCTTACTGGTAACTATATATTGTGGCCTACCTTACTGGTAACTATACATTGTGGTACATCTTACTGGTAACTATATATTGTGTTTCATATTACTGGTAACTATATATTGTGGTACATCTTACTGGTAACTATATATTGTGGCCTACCTTACTGGTAACTATATATTGTGGTCTACCTTACTGGTAACTATATATTGTGGCTCATATTACTGGTAACTATATATTGTGGTCTACCTTACTGGTAACTATATATTGTGGCTCATATTACTGGTAACTATATATTGTGGCTCATATTACTGGTAACTATATATTGTGGTACATATTACTGGTAACTATATATTGTGGTACATATTACTGGTAACTATATATTGTGGTACATATTACTGGTAACTTTATATTGTGGCTCATATTACTGGTAACTATATATTGTGGCTCATATTACTGGTAACTATATATTGTGGTACATCTTACTGGTAACTATATATTGTGGCCTACCTTACTGGTAACTATACATTGTGGTACATCTTACTGGTAACTATATATTGTGGCTCATATTACTGGTAACTATATATTGTGGCTCATATTACTGGTAACTATATATTGTGGTACATCTTACTGGTAACTATATATTGTGGCTCATATTACTGGTAACTATATATTGTGGCTCATATTACTGGTAACTATATATTGTGGTACATATTACTGGTAACTATATATTGTGGCTCATATTACTGGTAACTATATATTGTGGCTCATATTACTGGTAACTATATATTGTGGCTCATATTACTGGTAACTATATATTGTGGCTCATATTACTGGTAACTATATATTGTGGCTCATATTACTGGTAACTATATATTGTGGTACATATTACTGGTAACTATATATTGTGGCTCATATTACTGGTAACTATATATTGTGGCTCATATTACTGGTAACTATATATTGTGGCTCATATTACTGGTAACTATATATTGTGGCTCATATTACTGGTAACTATATATTGTGGTACATATTACTGGTAACTATATATTGTGGCTCATATTACTGGTAACTATATATTGTGGCTCATATTACTGGTAACTATATATTGTGGTACATATTACTGGTAACTATATATTGTGGCTCATATTACTGGTAACTATATATTGTGGCTCATATTACTGGTAACTATATATTGTGGCTCATATTACTGGTAACTATATATTGTGGTACATATTACTGGTAACTATATATTGTGGCTCATATTACTGGTAACTATATATTGTGGCTCATATTACTGGTAACTATATATTGTGGCTCATATTACTGGTAACTATATATTGTGGTACATATTACTGGTAACTATATATTGTGGCTCATATTACTGGTAACTATATATTGTGGCTCATATTACTGGTAACTATATATTGTGGCTCATATTACTGGTAACTATATATTGTGGTACATATTACTGGTAACTATATATTGTGGCTCATATTACTGGTAACTATATATTGTGGCTCATATTACTGGTAACTATATATTGTGGTACATATTACTGGTAACTATATATTGTGGCTCATATTACTGGTAATCATATTACTGGTAACTATATATTGTGGCTCATATTACTGGTAACTATATATTGTGGTCTACCTTACTGGTAACTATATATTGTGGCTCATATTACTGGTAACTATATATTGTGGTACATATTACTGGTAACTATATATTGTGGTACATATTACTGGTAACTATATATTGTGGCTCATATTACTGGTAACTATATATTGTGGTACATCTTACTGGTAACTATATATTGTGGCCTACCTTACTGGTAACTATACATTGTGGTACATCTTACTGGTAACTATATATTGTGTTTCATATTACTGGTAACTATATATTGTGGTACATCTTACTGGTAACTATATATTGTGGCCTACCTTACTGGTAACTATATATTGTGGTCTACCTTACTGGTAACTATATATTGTGGCTCATATTACTGGTAACTATATATTGTGGTCTACCTTACTGGTAACTATATATTGTGGCTCATATTACTGGTAACTATATATTGTGGCTCATATTACTGGTAACTATATATTGTGGTACATATTACTGGTAACTATATATTGTGGTACATATTACTGGTAACTATATATTGTGGTACATATTACTGGTAACTTTATATTGTGGCTCATATTACTGGTAACTATATATTGTGGCTCATATTACTGGTAACTATATATTGTGGTACATCTTACTGGTAACTATATATTGTGGCCTACCTTACTGGTAACTATACATTGTGGTACATCTTACTGGTAACTATATATTGTGGCTCATATTACTGGTAACTATATATTGTGGCTCATATTACTGGTAACTATATATTGTGGTACATCTTACTGGTAACTATATATTGTGGCTCATATTACTGGTAACTATATATTGTGGCTCATATTACTGGTAACTATATATTGTGGTACATCTTACTGGTAACTATATATTGTGGCTCATATTACTGGTAACTATATATTGTGGCTCATATTACTGTTTTATATATATTGTGGCCTAGCTTACACACTCATACCTCTGCACTAGGATACCCTGTGTCGCAGATGGCATGGACAACAACAAACACAAGACAAACGCCCAAGACCCGAGAACAAAACTTCATGCTTACACAGTGTGCTCCGGCCGGGGATCGAACCCGGGACCCCTCGCTTCGAAGGGCTACTACCAACTAAGCCACGGAGTCGTCAACCATGATAGTTTTATCACTACATAGTATAAAACAAAGTCGCTTTCTCTGTCCCTATATCCCTATGTATGCTTAAATCTTTAAAACTACGCAACGGATTTTGATGCGGTTTTTTTTAATAAATAGAGTGATTCAAGAGGAAGGTTTATATGTATAATACACTAGCAAGTCACCCCGGCTTCGCACGGGTAGTTTCTGATACGACACTGATGCTTTACTAACCGTGCGAAGCCGGGGCGGGTCGCTAGTAATATATAAAGCTACTATTATCTCAGTCATATTATACTCTCCAATTTGTTCCAGCGCTGGTGTCCGTGAGCGAGGAGGTGAGGTCCCGGTGCCACGTGAAACACTCTCTGCCCAAATGGCTTCCGGACAACTGCGACCACTACTGCCCATCGTCAGATTCCATGCATCAAGTGAGTAATGTTTTTT
Source organism: Aplocera efformata (assembly GCA_921293045.1). NCBI lineage: Eukaryota > Metazoa > Arthropoda > Insecta > Lepidoptera > Geometridae > Aplocera > Aplocera efformata. Next base: position 3,795,966 of record OV121067.1, on the reverse strand, counting down.
TTTCATGTCTTTAAGTGACGGAACGAGCTGATGTCCCACCTGGTGGTAAGTGGTGACCCTCGCCCATGACAACAGTAATGCGCGCGACTCAGTATGCGATCCAAATCTTTACTGAGTCGCATTCATCCTACTGCGTCCATCATCCGAGACGGGGATGATACGTCTCATGCGCATGTGATTTCACCGGCACCCACACCCTTCCACTGGAACACAGTAATGCAACCACTACTGCTTGGTGGCTGATTCCAGGTGTAGTAGCAGTACTCCGGACGAACTTGGCACAAGTTCTGCTACTTTTGGTTGCTCCTTTAGCACCACCCAGGGGGTACGTGTAGGGAATCAAAGGGAGTTGCAGTTATTTAGTTATTTATTAAGTTCAATGTAAATTCTAAGTCATGAACAATTCGGAGTGACCTCGCGTGGTAGATCAAAAGCCCATCCACTCTCGCGCGTCGAGAGTCTGCCTGTGGTGCAATGCAATTACAGGTTATTTCACAGATATGTTTTTCCTTCCAGTCCTCGATGCTGATCCAGCCGCCTCTGTCCCAGTCTTCCTGCCAGAGCAAGAGGCAGAAGTCTTGGGACGTACTGGACCAAGCAGCTATATGCTCTGCCCACGGTGGTACGTATAGATAGATAGATTATTGTTTAAGGTTATTATTCGACATTTTCATTTAATTCGATAATTTTTTTTTTTCTACGTTTACACACTCATACCTCTGCACTAGGATTCCCTGTGTCGCAGATGGCATGGATAAACACAGAAACACAAGACAAACAGAAACACCCAAGACCCGAGAACAAACTTCATGCTCACCACACAAAGTGTGCCCCGGCCGGGAACCGAACCCGGGACCCGTCGCTTCGAAGGCAGGGCTTCTACCAACTAACTTCTTCAATGGTTTTGGGTGTTTGTGTCTATGCCACCTGTGACAAATCACATATAAATCGGGCGTGTTTCTCTTCAATGGATTTTTGTGTATCTATTTATATTTCTTTGTCACAGGTGGCACAGACACAACTATGCCACCTGTGACAAAGCGGCCACGTGCGAGATTAAACGTTGTTTAATTACGTAGGTAAGTCACCCACAATGCAGCAGCCGAGTAGCGGCGGCCACAGCCCGCATCTGATGACGATATCGCATCAGGTAATATCATTAATTAACATCCATAATTACGTAAAACTCATTAACAATATTATCTTGATTAATTAAATATAATTTACTCACCACACCATCTTGATACTGTGCCAATGTGATAAATAACGGTTGATTTAAACTGATATTTAATAACGTTATCACAAAGCGTTATTTATTGTTCCTGTATAATTATTCGTTAATTATCGGTTTTCTGTTGTCTGGTTTTTCATACTCTGATTATTAGATCTCTACTCTCTCTACTAATCAGATACTCTGATTTTCATAGAATATTTAGGACACTTTTAGTGTCCCAAATACCCAATCTATGTAGAATTATGTATTAATATAGAACCCCCAATCTATCATTGGTTTTATATTGAATATGAATCAAACTACCTACGCTTGAATCGCGCTAACGTTGCGTTTTGACGTAGCAGAAAGGCATTTGAAGATTTTTTGAATTAATTGACAGTTTTCTACACAAACCCGTTTTTCCATACCAATCGAAATAGAAAATAGAAAGAAAGAAAGAAAATATATTTATTTATAACTATAACAAGGACATACATCATAAAGTAGGATAGCTAATATAAAAAAAAATAATAAATACACTTTAGTTATTCAGCGTTGCGGCTCGTAAATATGCTAATAATTAATCGATATCTCGACTCGATGCTTCATGAGACTGGAGTTCATGTCGATTCCATTGCTGAATATTTACATCTCGGTTATAGTCCATGTTCTGCGATCCTATGTACATTACAGGCAGGAAGATGGTACAGGGACCTGTGTTTGTTGTAGCTCATTTACTAGAAGTTAAGCTGAGGTGTACCAAATTTTAACCTTTTCAGAACATCTTAAAATGGACCAAAGCAAAGTAACGCCTGAACCAATTAAAAAAAAACAGTTTTTTAGTTAAATATCTGTTTTAGCTACCCGCTGAACGTTAACGTTGAAACGTTATTCATTGCACAGTACGTTTTTATGTATCAAGTTATAATATTTGATGCTGTGGTGGGATTTTATATTGAGTTTATCGGTGTTTAGAAAAGGAATGGCAGTTGAAATCAACTTTTTTATAATTTACAACCATAGTCGAAATATCTGTTTTGGGAAACGACTTGTATCACGCAACGTTATCGTTTTAATAACGATAGGCGTGAATATAACAATATATTGTTGACTGATTGATTCTTGAATGACACTAAATGATCTTGATCTTGTGTTTCTGTGTGTCTATTCCATCTGCGACACAGGAAATTCTATTGCCGCAGAGTGTAAACTTTAATACTATCATTAACTGTTATCTACTGCAACGTTATTTAATAACTGTTAGCGAAGGAACCTAGTAAATTTTTAGCTTTACAAAATCCCTTTATATGTCTTCGCCGTTATATGATAGGCGGGGCAGATCTCTAAATATACTTTCTCCGTAGTACATACTTAAAGATTTCCCAATCAGATATAACAATTGGCTTATCAATCATTAATTTATTATCAAAACAGGCTTTTGTGGGATAGTGTCATTCATAAAATATATTGTTGACGTCATCGAGATGAATGGGACTTGTTTCAACAGGTTTCAACAGGAATATATCTTAGTGATATATGCACAGACAATACTGAGTGAAACAAGTTCTTGTAATGAGGGTTTTTCGCGGCCTAAGTCTTAAGAGTTCACACTAGATGGCGCTGTTTTATATATTTACTTTTTAGAGTTAAAAAAACAATTTCAGTACAATGTCTTAACTTGAAATACATGCACAAGCCTACCACTGTATTTAGAGATACATTTAAAATTAGTATTTTAAACATAACATAAGTAAAGAGAAAATGGCGAAATATAAGTTTTGTTCGCAACGTTAGTTACAGCTGTTTTATTTATAAGAATAAAATTATATGTAATCGTTATTAAAAGTCGAAAAAAACATACAGTGATATATACTTGTATGAATCCAATTAATTAAAATAAAGTAATAATTCATTTTAATTAGAAAAATAACGACAACAAAATTATAGAGTCAATTATATAAGTATAGAGTGTGCAAGTATTGAGTAATATCAAAATACAATGGTTTACGCCAGATATAACAGTGTCATCTATTAAGGCTAGGTTTTTGTCTCAATAGAATTGAAAAACCCTCATTGTAGTTGAAATACTATTATGTTTCCTTTCTTCTCTTTTTAACAAGCGGATAAAAAACCATAGATTCAAAGCTAGAAGGGCTGTGAACTAATAAAAAAAATGTTGTAATATCGGAATTAACTTCAATAGTTTCATTAACTATAGAGGTGAGACTCTATGGAACAAATTCGGATAAAATAAATTTCATTCATTCAATTATTTATTTATCTTTTGACATAAAAATGCACTTAGACACGTCAAATATAATATTATTATAGTACAATATAAAAAAATACAATAAAATAAAAATCAAGTGTACAACATGGAATGAGTATTGCCGTTGTAAAATTATATATAAATATATAATTCGTACATTTTATATTATAAATTTATACCTGTTTGGTACTATATTAATACACACTCGATAAAAGCTGAATTTTTTCCTCAAAGTCAAAGTCAAACTCATTTATTCCTTTAGATCTCAAGTATCATTTGGACACGTCAAATTTTACACACAAGTAAACATATTCGTGAGCATATAACGTGTCACAGTCCTACTTTTTAATTCTGGTTAGAAGAAGGATGTCCTCGAAGATGTCCTGAGATTACGGCTGATAAAGATGATGGAAGAAAAAACATGTGCCAACCCCACTTGGGAGTGGAATAAGGGCAGGAACATAATGGTGAAATTCAGCAGTATCAAAACGCGATACCTTCGCTCATTGTTTACCGTTCTCAATGATATTTTTATTATAGAATAAACATCCAATATGGTTTCTAAACAAATTTACAGAAACATTTTCATACCTAAGTTTAAAGATGGAAATATTGAAGTTGGTTTATCGATTTTTGAAACGCGTGCATACATTTAAATTAAATGGTCCTTCATCCGCAATATGCAACTAATTCTTATTTACCTTTCAGTATTACACAACTATCGTCATGCCAACTGTTTTCACACTGTTGTTCTGTTTCCACGCTACTTTATCGGACATGAATCGTATCGTATGCATTGGAATAACGTTCACGTCATCCCCGCGCACACCTTGCGTTATTATCCGTTATAACTGATATTAAAACTGTTATTTTTGTTATCACCGATTGTGAAACTATTATTTGTGGTGTCATAACTGTTTACCAACGTTATTTGTAATTTAACAACTCTTAATCGAATATAACGCAATTGCAAAAACAATTTCCGGCGAACGTTATTTGTAATGTTTGTTCGTGATATTGTTATTGTAAACCGCATGTCGCTTTGCACTGCTTTTCAATCTTCTAGACGTCAGCTAGAATGCTTTTCAAGACTCAGAGGAGTTTTTCTGTACCTACCTCCAAGGACACTATCGGTCCGCCACGGGTAAATATCGTTATCCGAAAACCGTTTCACAAATAGAATAACTGATATTTCAAACAGGTTATTTTTGGAACAAGCTGATATGTGTATTGGCTATTTAGAATACTAGATGGAAATAGGGTATTGGCCACTTTTGTAATGTTTAGTGAGTAGCTACGCCGGCTACGTCGGTTTTCTACACGCATTCAATTTAAACCAACAGAACATTGAAATATCACGCTATAAGTACATATACAAACAATATTTAGTGTCTCAAAGCACATACCAAGTTTTTGATACAATAATTTACACGTGTTTAAAACATCTAAATTTTGCAAATTGATAATAACAATATTATATATTTGTATGTACAATACACAGTCACCGATTCAGCACATTTCGAACGAAATTTTAGTTAAACACGATACATAGAAGGCTTTGTGCTTGCAAATAAAACTGTGGTTAAAATGTTTTGATAAAAACGAGCTTATTTAGATGTAAAATCTATGAAAATTTGAAAATAGTTTAATAAATGTTGTCTACCCCCAATCCGTTTGATATTAGAAATTTGAATATCGTGAGAACCTGTCTTGATACTTGGTTGCGATACAAAATAGCTGATTTTCAAGGCTCAAGTAATCCCTGTCACCCCCTCCCTTAGTTACTTCCAAACGAATTTCTATCTGCCAAGCACCTAACGGTTTTCCGGCAGATTTATTTTGTTGCAAATAGGCGTTGCGATATAGGCAAACTAGCAAATTCATTTGCCACCTGAGGCGTTATTTTCGTTCTTTTTATTCGCGTCACGTAAATAGAGCGCTTTCGGATGATCTGCGTAGAAAGCTATGTGTCTATATTTTGGTGAGGCTACTGATCTATAATGTCTGTTTTCATATGTGTACATTCCTACGCCTCAATTTAAACATGTCTTAACTTGTTAAGACTAGACACCCCAATAATTAGCCTGGCTGCCATTAGTTTGATGCCTAATTGGTTGACGCCATTTTGGCGCTGTCAATACGAGTGTCTAAGGAACTAAGTTAGTAATGTTCTTCCTTTAATGTAACGAAGTTTACGACACAACTAATTAGGGGGCGTCCATAAATTACGTGAGATGATTGAGGGGGAAAGGGGGTCGAGTCAAATCTCATCTAATCTCACGTTGGGGACAGGGGGGGTCTCGACAAATATCACGCAATTTATTCTCTGATATTGAAACAAAAAAAAAAATACTATTTTGGTCCATTTAATCCAAATTGTATGTACATGTTTAAAATTTAATCTTAAGCGCAATATTGATTACTAGTCTTAACTAGTCGTAAATAAAAGCACGAACCAAATTGTTTTTTTCTTTTTACAATAAACAATCCAACGCGTTTACGTAATAAACCCACATTCTGAAAAATCTCACGTGAGATTAGGGGCCGGGGGAGGGGGTTGAATAAAATCTCACGACATCTCACCAAGGGGGGAGGGAGGGAAAAAACACCTCACGTAATTTATGGACGCCCCCTTATACAATAGGAAATCGCAAATTAACATAAATAATAATGATTATTTATGGATATGCTCATTTACTTCGGCAGTCGCAGAGAATCCATTTTATTGACACAATTAGTGCAAGATCAAACGTTACGGTTCAAACTGAGATGCGATTTGTCTACAATTTGACATCCTGTCCATACAGGTCTGTAGGTGTGTCAACATCAGTTATAAAGACACTCTTCTGTCTTATTTTAAGGTTAGAATTGATCTGTCATTTTTCAGACACTCCACATGCGGTACAGGTCAGTGTGAGACGTGATGGCAAGTACCGCTACGCGTGTCTGCTGTACCGAGACAGTGACTCAAAATCACGACAGAGATTCAATAATAGTTATTAAAAGTTAGTCAAAATCTGTTAATCGCGAGTTGGTTCCCACGATACAGGCCTAGATAGATAAATAACAGAAATCTTAAAAAAATAATACTACACAAGTAATGTGAAACAATGGGCGGTCTTATCCCTTTAAAGCGATCTCTTACAGACAACCTTGGATGGACAAGAAGTAACGGATTTTACTAGGGACATTGACTCTATATTAAACCTAGCCTAGCCCAGTGTGGGAATTATTTGGAAATATATATTGGCTAAAACCTCTCTACTCATCTAATATATTTTAATGTAACTTTTATTTTACCTTATTGAGTAGAAATAAAAATTTTTTTTTTTCGTATTATCGGCCCACATCCCGCCCATTGCCGTTCCGCGCTCTTTTACGTGACAGGGAATTCATAAGGATTCTAGAGCCATCTGTAAAGTTATCAAGACTATCAGCGGTCAACAAAATACGGTCTATAAACGCTAAAGGGGAGTCTAGTTTGCCTACCATCGGACGCAAGCCTGGCGGAATATCCATATTATGCCGCGGGATTAAATCCGATATTAAAATAATTACAGGACAGCGAAGGGCGAGCCCATTCTATGCAACACGGCCCCACGGGAGAGTCGGCGAGATCCGAACAGGGGGAAAGCGAGAGTGTTTTAGACGTGAGTCCCATTTTCAAGCAACAAAGACAACAAAGAGTAATATTTCGTTTTTTTTTTTATTTTTTTATGTGATTTAGTGATTGACGAAACGAGCTGAGGGCCCACCTGATGGTAAGTGGTGACCCTCGCCCATGTCAACAGTAATGCGCGCGAGTCGCATTCATCCTGCTGCGTCCATCACCCGAGACGGGGATGTTTCGTCTCATGCGCATGTGACTATAATTAATATATATTCATGGGCAGCACAGCGCCATCTGCCCCCAAACTGATGCGACAGGATGAATGCGACTCAGTGTAAGACCCAAATCTTATACTGAGTCGCATTACTGTTGTCATGGGCGAGGTCGACACTTACCACCAGTTGGGCCCTAAGCTCGTTCCGTCACTGTCAAATATATACAGTAAAGGCGTGAATTTATGTATGTTTTAAACATTCCAACGGTCAGGTGGCAGAGGACGACGGCAGAGGGTCGCCGGGCAGCACCGATGACGTCACGGAGCGGCCCTCGTCCACCAAGTCGGGGGATAGCGACTACCCAGACGGCGCCGTCAAAGTAAGCTGTCAACGTAATGACACTTGACATATGCCTTAAAAAGCATATATACAGCACTGTAATTTGACATATCTGTGAGCATGTAATGTGCCTGGGGAGTTCCTGTGACACGTTATTGTTCCTGTGGCCTTTTTTGTCATACACACTACACAAACACACCTACATGAAACATTAGGTATATGTAGCGTAGTGTGTAGGGCGAACAGCCGCAAATAATCCTGCTTTATAGGTAGTTAAATAAATATAAGTACATTTTACTATGTATGCATTTTTATTTTATTTGAATCGCTTCTTAATTTAAATTTCCAGGGGGGGCAGCTCCCCCCCGCCCTGGGGTACGCCTATGCTAGTGCCCGTTTCTTGGCGGCGGATTACAAAGTATGTTGGCAGTACTTCTCTGGAAGAACTTGGCAAGTTCTATGGCTATTTTAGGTTCCTCCTTTAGCAGTACCCAGGGGACACGTGTAGGGATTCTGATACTCTACGGACGACAGCAACGCGGACCCCCAAGAGTGGAGAAATTACCTAATTATGTACCTATAAACATTTCGTTTACAGCAACAGTCAACGGACAAAGACTCTGATAGTAGCCCGGATAGCAACAGCCTGCTGGACCCCGCCGTGTTGTCCGACTTCACCACGCAAGCTCTGGTGCTGACTGTACTCGCCACTCTAGTCAAATATACCACAGGTAGGCTCTGCTGCTGACTGTACTCGACACTCTAGTCAAATATACCACAGGTAGGCTCTGCTGCTGACTGTACTCGACACTCTAGTCAAATATACCACAGGTAGGCTCTGCTGCTGACTGTACTCGCCACTAGTCAAATATACCACAGGTAAGCTCTTCTGCTGACTGTACTCGACACTCTAGTCAAATATACCACAGGTAGGCTCTGCTGCTGACTGTACTCGACACTCTAGTCAAATATACCACAGGTAGGCTCTGCTGCTGACTGTACTCGACACTCTAGTCAAATATACCACTGCTGCTGACTGTACTCGACACTCTAGTCAAATATACCACAGTTAAGCTCTGCTGCTGACTGTACTCGACACTCTAGTCAAATATACCACAGGTAGGCTCTGCTGCTGACTGTACTCGACACTCTAGTCAAATATACCACTGCTGCTGACTGTACTCGACACTAGTCAAATATACCACAGTTAAGCTCTGCTGCTGACTGTACTCGCCACTAGTCAAATATACCACAGGTAGGCTCTGCTGCTGACTGTACTCGCCACTAGTCAAATATACCACAGGTAGGCTCTGCTGCTGACTGTACTCGCCACTAGTCAAATATACCACAGGTAGGCTCTTCTGCTGACTGTACTCGACACTCTAGTCAAATATACCACAGGTAGGCTCTGCTGCTGACTGTACTCGACACTCTAGTCAAATATACCACAGGTAGGCTCTGCTGCTGACTGTACTCGACACTCTAGTCAAATATACCACAGTTAAGCTCTGCTGCTGACTGTACTCGCCACTAGTCAAATATACCACAGGTAGGCTCTGCTGCTGACTGTACTTGCCACTCTAGTCCATGTGATTGCGGACTTGATAATTGATGTTAATTCCAACTTGATACCTCCACGCGTTCCCTAGAAAAATGGTCTTGGATAAACGGGCAAAGAAGTATAAGGGTTCCGCTTTTTATTTGAACCACGGACCCTAAAATATCCCTTAATTATATTAGTGTTTGAATACGCTTTGTTTTTTTTTTTTCAGATGAGAACGAAATACGAGTATTGTACCAATACCTGGCCGAGGGGTCGGTCGTGTTCCCCAAAGTATTTCCAGTTATGTAAGTACTGAACACAATCTTAATATATTTCAGACCATTATTTTATCACATGTGAATAAGTGAGGGAACGGACTGAGGGCCCGCCTGGTGGTAAGTGGTGCCCCTCGCCCATGACAACAGTAATGCGCGCGACTCAGTATGAGATCCAAATCTTTACTGAGTCGCATTCATCCTGCTGCGTCCATCACCCGAGACGGGGGGACCGAGGGGGGCGGGGAACTAGCCACAATTTCTACTGCTACTTTTGGTTGCTCCTTTAGCACCAGGGGGTAAAAGCAAATCAAAGGGTACACACATACGGACGCGAGCAACTGGACCTCACAATTTTTTTTTGTCATTAAATCTTGTTCAAATTGTTTTTTATTTAAATATTTCAGTCACAGTCTGCTCGACATGAAGATAAACCACGTCCTGATGCACTGCCACGACCAGGTCATCCTGAGCGCGGTGCAGAGTATCATACAGGTGAGCCCACCTGGAACCAGTATTTTGGGGTGATATGTTAGCACCCCGATGATAATTGATATACAATAATATTGATATTTGATATATGATATTTATATATGACATTGATATTGATATATGATATTGATATATGATGTTGATATATGACATTGATATATGATATTGATATATGATATATGGTGAGGATGGGTTTGGAAATGATGACCACCCGAGTCCGCGGTTGCACGTGAACTGATTTATTAATAATAGAAATGATACACAGAATGGCTTATTTGGTAGTAGCCCTGCCTTCGAAGCGAGGGGTCCCGGGTTCGATTCCCGGCCGGGGCACACTTTTATTTTTTATTTTATTTATTCGGGAAAACAAACGGCTACATAATATATATTGATACAACAAATGATGCTTAAAACTAGATTTTAGTAATTATGTAGCCCACAGCGTTATCCACATATTTGTCACAGAAAGTTCATAAATTAAAAATTATATTGCCACAAGAGGACTTATACAAATCAAAGTGTTAAAGCATAAGTAAGTACAAGAAAAAAATAAAATAAAATAGTATATAAAGTAAGAAAAATAAAAAACAAGTAACAACAATAAACAAAAAAATAGACAAAATGTAAGGCACTTTGTGTGGTAAGCAAGAAGTTTATTCTCGGGTCTTGGGTGTTTGTCTTGTGTTTCTGTTTTTGTCCATGCCGTCTGCGACACAGGGAATCCTAGTGCAGAGGTATGAGTGTGTTAAAAAAACAAATTGTTTAGGTAAAGGGTATATTTTTATATTTATTTTAATTTTTTTTAGCACGCTCTGTACTGTAAACGGGTAGATGGATTTTATCTTGAGAGGTATTAGGTTCGTCTTAATTGTGAGAGTGACACTAGATATATCAAAATACGGATGTTGCAGAACATGATAGCGTCAGAAGACGCGAGCCAGCAACAGTTGCATTATATGCAGAGCTGCGGCTTCGGCGGTCTGTGGAGATTCGCGGGGCCTTTTACTAAGGTAAACATATTTATATATATCTAGATTGTTCTAGAACAGCCCCTCACCAGGTCTCCTAACCCTCGGCATCAGGTCACAAGTTATTACAAGTCAAACTTTAACGTAAACTTGGCGTGCCAACCCTAAGAGATTACCATACGGTGACCTTCATTGATGCAATCGCGCGTGTGTGAGTGCAAAATTAGGGCTGTCCGAAAAATTAGAAATATTTGGTTTTTAATAAAAACAAACCGGTTCGGAACACCATGAGTGTGTAGACATTATTAGTGTCAATGAAATTGGTAATTTTTTCTTAAAGATCCGGCTAAGTGCGAGTAGACTTGCGCACGAAGGGTTCATCATCATCATCATCATTAAATTTTTCACTTTAGGACACAATGGATACTTAGTTTCGTTAATATAACAGTTTTTGTAGCAGCTGTACATAAGCCTTGTCAAATAAGAGAAAATATCTCTCCATGTAAAAATTATCTAAATTGTATCAAAATAAGTAATTGTTTACTAAATACAATAAAATAATTTAATAAATAATTTGTGGAATAAAAATAATGTCAAACTTAATAAAATAAAACATTAGATTCTTTACGGCTGTAGAGAGGCCTTGTCATGAAATATAAAATGTAATGAATAAAAAATAAAACAAAAAAAAACCACCATTATCTATGAAAGTGGCGCCATCTAGTTTCTTCATATGGAACTATATCCTAAAACCACGTTTTTATATAAGAGTCCCCTTATATATTTATTTTATTCTGTTTTTTAGTATATTATGTTGTTAAAGTTTCAACTCTCTAACTATCACGGTTCATGAGATACAGCCTGGTGACAGACAGACGGACAGCGGAGACTTAGTAATAGGGTCCCGTTTTACCTTGTGGGTACGGAACCCTAAAAAGAATATAAAAAACATCCGCCATCATAAGTAACCATGGCGTCTCCACAGAACCAATGCACAGCAGAGAGCGCGGAGCTGTTCGTGAACTGCTTGGAAGCAATGGTGGAGACCTGTCTCCCGGGGGGTGACGAGGCCACGCGCGCGCCCCCCCCCGACCCCGACCGCCCCGAGTGCGAGCACAGATACCCTCTGGCAGGTACATTCATATATTAGGGTGTCTCATAAGTAATGTCGGTTTTCATATGTGAAAACTCCGCCTCAATGTAAACATGTCGCAACTTGTTACCACTAGTCTCTGATTCTATGAACAGTACAATTGATTTACTTTCTTTTAATAATCTCTCTGTTTATTGACGACGCAGTACGTTTTATAATATTGTACAATACAATAGCTGCGCCCGCCGTGTTACCCGCGGTTGGACTTCCTACGGGAACCATACATTTTTCCGGAGGCTGCCCGCCAAACATTTATAAAATGTTGGCGGACTACTTCCGCGATCGCCGGGTGGCCATGATCGTGGGACGCCAGGCGCTGTGGAAGACATCAACGTTGGGGTGTCCTCAGGGGTCCGTGCTGGGGCCGACGCTCTGGAACATCTTGCTGGATGACCTACTGCGCCTGCCGGTGCCGGATGGGGTGCGGTTTGTGGCCTACGCGGATGATGTCACTGTGCTGATACCGGGGAACGCACGGTCCGAGGTAGAGAGGAAGGCAGAGACCGTGCTGGGACTGGTAGCGGGGTGGGGAGTCAGGAACAGGCTTAGTTTCGCCCCGGCCAAGTCCCTCGCTATGCCTCTTAAGGGAAATTTCCAGAGGCCCCCGGTGATCAAGTTCGGGGTAGGCAGAGTCCGCACAGTGCAAGAGGTCCGAGTGTTGGGAGTCATCTTGGACCCCACGCTCTCATTCGCATCCCATGCCGCCACAATTGGCGAGAGGGCGAGCAGGTGTTTCGGCAAGATGTCTAGAGTGTCGGCCAACGCATGGGGGGTAAGGTACAAGGCATTGTCCTTACTCTACAAAGGTACTTTTGTGGCCACCCTAACGTACGCGGCCAGGATATGGTACCACCGAGCGGACGTCTACGTCGTGCGCAGCGTCCTTCAGCGAAGCCAGAGACCCGCGATGATCCTGCTCACGAAGGCGTACCGGTCGACGAGCACAGCAGCTCTCCCGGTACTGGCCGGCGTGCTGCCGGCTGACCTGGAGCTGGTCCGGGCGGGCCGCAGGACCCAAGGGGTCGAAGGGGAACCGAAGGAGCGACACGCTCTCGTGCGCCGTGCCGTTGACGCGTCGGCAATGGACGCGTGGCAGGAGCGATGGGACGGTGAGACCAAGGGTCGGGAGCTGTATCGGTTCTTCCCAGATGTGGGTGCGCGCATGAGGGCCCGCTGGGTGGAACCGGATCACGTTGTCTCGCAGCTACTGACGGGGCACGGGTGCTTCCGTAAGAGGCTGCGGGATATGGCGCTCTCCGACACGAGTGAGTGTCGGTGCGGTGCGGACGAGGAGACGCGGGACCACGTGCTGTGGGAGTGCCCGCGGTACGCGGCGGAGCGCGGAGAGATGCTGGGCGCCTTAGAGCGCCCAGGCGGGGAAGAGGGGCCGGTGTACTACACCGACCTCTGGAGTAGCGCGGCCAACTTTGGCGAACTCAAAAGGTTCGCCAAACGTTGGCACAAAAAGAGGCGCATGGAGGAGGACGACGCTGCGGAGCAGATACAAGGAAGGGACGATACTCGGTCGGGGCTGCCCCCCCGGCGACGAAGTGCGTTCCGTTTGTCCAGACCCAGAAGGGGTATAGTGGAAACGATTGGATAGGAAAGGGATATAATTTGTATGGGGGTAGGCAGAAATGCTTGCCCCCGCAGATTCGGCCCGTATAACCGAAAGGTTGGTAGGGCCATGGGAAGGTGGTGTACTGTTCATAGAATCGGAGACTAGTCTTAACAAGTTGCGACATGTTTACATTGAGGCGGAGTTTTCACATATGAAAACCGACATTACTTATGAGACACCCCTATACTAGCTTTAGCACACGGCTAAGCTCGCGTATGTATGCGTCCTGAGTGACGGCGAACCGCGTATGGCGGATTTTAATGGATTTTACGTATATTAACCTAATTCAAATATTTTTTATAGGCGGACAAAGACCACCGTCGCTATTCTGCTCCGGACAAGACAATTAAATGTATTTATTAATAATTATAATAATTTATTAATGTATTAATGTTTATAATAACAAATTTATATGTATTTAATACTTTTGGCCTACAAAATTACTTCCATTTAGCTAACAGTTGTACAGTCACCTTCAAAATAACATTTTAAATAAGTTAATTTGTTTTATTATATAATTGTTTCTATAATATTATTTATTTAATTCATAAACTTTTAAGGAATAATGTTTTAACGTCTTCTTCCATCGAGAATTTCATGTTTTATATTGTTTTAGACCAGTAGGTTGCAACTTGTATGGCGTCCTTTGTGCAAGCCATAAGGCCGTCCATCAACAGGTGTGGGCAGGATGCATTCAACCAAGTGTGGCATAGTTTGGAGAATATTGCCACAGTGACAATCCGTCTCGGTGTTGCATATAAAACCCTTACTTAAATTGCTCTTGCAGCGGCCCAATTGTTTGTTTTAACGTGAATACGTCTTAATTTGCATCCATAGTGGGAAGCGACTTGGAAAATTGTTGATGAAAAAAATCTATTATCTACATCCAAAATCTAATCACACCACTCGATAGTTAAGAATTCGTGACTGAATGGGAGTGTGGTGGCCCAGGGGCACATGCGCCGACTTTCAATCTGAAGGACGCTGGTTCAAACCCACACGTGCACAAATGAGTTTTTTCACTTGAAAAATTTGTGTGCGCAATACCACGTTCTCGAAACGGTGACGGAAAACATCGTGAGGAAACCGACATGTCTTAGAACCAAAAATTCAACATGTGACATCTACCAATCCGGATTGGGCTCCCGTGAGACCTTTCACTCTCAATTATCGAGAGTAGGCCGGTGTCCAGCAGTGGGAACATTAGAGGCTGGTACGGAGTACATGACTGACTGTACATTCTATCTTATCATTATACTTGAGATAGAAAGGAATAAATGAGTTTGAGTTTGAAATTAAACGTTTTGAACGTGACTGTACATTAAAACTGCATTACTTAACTAAACATACAAGGACATGGACCTAAGTAGTTACTTATCGCTTATTAAGTTTTAAGTTTAAACTTAAATAGCTTTAAGTTAGTTAGTTAATTTTGTATTATTTACAAAGGATATAGTAATAGATTGAAATTCGAAGAAAATCTGTTTAGGTCAGTAGCGCCATCTAGCCTCAAACAGCATAGCTAGATAAAATATAATATTATAAACGCGAATGTTTGTAAGTATGGATGGATGTTTGTTACTCAATCACGCCAGAACGACTGAACGGACCTGGATGGAATTTGGCACAGAGATAGATTATAGTCTGGAATAGCGCATAGGCTACTTTTTATCCCGGAATACTGTACGGTTCCCGTAGGAAGTCCAACAGCGGGTAACACCGCGGGGCGCAGCTAGTAATATATAAACTCACCACGGAAACTAGATCACTGATAGAGTACTATAATAATAGTATATAATATATCTTTATTTCAATCAACAAGAACTTGAAAATAAGTACATTGGCTTATAAATAGCTTTATCTAACATACATAAAAGAAATATATGTAAGATAGATAATATTTTTGTTTGTAAATACATATTAACACGTAAACGCAGAAAACATATCTATGTTATCGTTACAAGAATGTTGCCATGGTAATTTACCGCCAAATGTTGCCATGGTAATTTGTCGCCAAATGTTGCTATGGTATTATATGTTGGTCTATTATATCCGGCTCCGTGGCTTAGTTGGTAGTAGCCCTGCCTTCGAAGCGAGTCCCGGGTTTGATTCCCGGCCGAGGCATACTTTGTGTTGTTAGCATGACGTTTGTTCTCGGGTCTTGGGTGTTTTTTTTGTTTCTGTGTTCGTCCATGGCCATCTGCGACACAGGGAATCCTAGTGCAGGGGTTTGAGTGTGTTATAAATGTTGTTTCTTTTCCATTCATTGTAAAATAATCTGAATCTCTTCCACTAGATGGCGTTACTATATCTCTGTACAAAATCTGAAAGATGTTTTTTTTAAATCCACAACTTTTGCCATAGTTTTTATATTTAATACATATTATTATACATTCATAAAACTATAACGGTTATGAATTATATTTTTCTAACTACAGAGACAATTACTATGATTTGTGGCTTCAGTTTATCTGAATCATGACGCATGAAACCGCGTCGAAATATCGTAAGTCAACAAAACACGAACCGTAGTAAATATTTCTGTAACTGGAAATTAATTATAATGTTTTTATATATTTTTAATGGGTATTTAAAAGCATTTTTATTCTGTGATAAATTATGCCGTATTTCGTATTAAGATACTGTCCATAATTATTTTGAATTGTTAATATTGTAAGAAAACGTAACATATTCTATCTTTTAAAATATACTCTCCTGGGGTAATTTGCTTATTTACAGATCGTCTTTGTTAAGCAACACTCAGCCCGGTCAATAGTAGGATTGGTGGCCGTTTGGACTGAGTTTTACCTTCTTTGAGAGGGCACGTTGATAGTTCTGTTACTAGTCGATAAGCCATGTATGAGGCCCCCGGCGCACTAAGTCATCGACAGCAGAGTTCTGCAAATAATTTTAGAACTGTCAAACTAATTTTAATAAATAAATATTCATGAATATTTCACACAGCGCCATCTAGCCCCAAACTAAGCATAGCTTGTACTATGGGAACCAGATAACTGATAGAATACTTATAAAGTACTTATTTGTTAATCCATACATATAGACGGCTCCGTGGCTTAGTTGGTAGTAGCCCTGCCTTCGAAGCGAGGGGTTCGATTCCCGGCCGGGGCACACTTTGTGTTGTCAGCATGACGTTTGTTCTCGGGTCTTGTTTTTGTCCATGCCATCTGCGACACAGGGTATCCTAGTGCAGAGATATGTGTAAACGTACGTATATGACACCCAGATACAAAACAAACATTATGTTTGACACGCAAATACTTGTCCTGAAGTGGGTGTTGTACCCACGAACTTCAGCAGAAGGCAGAGACTACAACTGTACTATGAGGTTCTTTTAATGTGTTAATTATTTTTTTTTTATTCAATAATTCACAAAGCAGATTACAATCAATTAAAGCAACAAAAAATAGCACTAAAATACAATTTAAGTACTAGTTTCGTAAACATTTTGATTTGAGTGGTTAATTGTTTAAAAAAAATTGAACCCACTATCTGCAGAACTAAAAACTCAGCTGTGAGTCTATATATTCCAATATCACTTTGTTTTTGATACGTTATTGTGATTTACTTATATATAAGTGGATCTGAATCGAATTTGAAATTTACGATGGAATTTATAGAATGTATAGAAAAATATTTTTAGTTTATTTGGGCTTTGTGGCAGACTTTGTAAAAGGAGTAGGTACTTAATCAGGTATATTAATCATTTTAGCTTTTATTTATTTGTTAATTAGCGACTTGCTAGTGTATTATACATATAAACCTTCCTCTTGAATCACTCTATCTATTAAAAAAACCGCATCAAAATCCGTTGCGTAGTTTTAAAGATTGAAGCATACATGGGGATATAGGGACAGAGAAAGCGACTTTGTTTTATACTATGTAGGGAATGTAGGCAACGCCAACAGCACACTTCCACCACATCTGGAATCTGCTGCCAAACAGTAATGGTCGCATTACTGTGTTCCGGTGGAAGGCTGTGGCTGCCGGTGAAATTATATGCGCATGAGACGTATCGTCCCCGTCTCGGGTGATGGACGCAGCAGGATGAATGCGACTCAGTAAAGATTAGGATCTCATACTGAGTCGCGCGCATTACTGTTGTCATGGGCGAGGGCCACGACTTACCATCAGGCGGGCCCTCAGCTCGTTCCGTCAAACTATAAATCATAAGATATGACAAAGGTTTCTTCAAAAAAAGGTTACGCCTCAGTGATTTGGTATGGTGAGATTCCGGAAAAAGATGAAATCGGTTTTTTTGAATTTTAAATTGCTTTATTTATGTCAAGATTTAAAAAAAATATTAATAAAAAACGCAATAACTTACTTTTGTATTATACATATTACAACACACAGTTCACACTATAAAACTCATTCCAATACGTTTTTCAAAATAATAGATATTATTACAAAAAAAAGCATACAACTGAATTGAGAATTTACTCCTTTTTGAAGTCGTGCAATAAACCCTGTGCCTATATTTTTCTAGTCATTCATGCCTGCCTGCAGTCACTTAAATATATTCAACTTATTCAAATCAATTTAAATACAGTTGAAAACGATTTGAATACCTTTAATATAATATTCAATCATTAAATTTTCATTTCTTTACATACTTTACTGTTTAGTTAAAGCAATCATTATAACTATAAGAAAAAATTATTGTCTCACGTTTAATAGATCGTTTTGAGAACGGCAAGATCGAATTTGCAGATATGTGTTGTTCGAAATTATCATGATATGTTTTGTATTAACAAAAAACAGCACTTGTGCTATTATATAGTGTAGTAGCGACCCACCCCGGCTTCGCATGGTTGTAGTATGTGATGTATGTCGTAATACAATTGTGTATTATCATTTTGATCTACCTCGCAAGGTTTAGTCAAAAATATGTTTACTTACGTCATCATTACTAATCATTGAAATTCTCAGCTTCTGTCTACTCATCATCTTCCTGCCCTTATCCCACACTAAGTGGGGTCACACAACATGTATGTTTCTTCCATTCCCGTTTGTCAGACGTCATCAGTACTCACTCCTTACGCATATTATCTCTCACACAATCCATCCATCTTTACTTTGGCCTACCGCTTGTCTTATATCCTTCTTTCTACTATAATATGCATTTGTTATATATATAAACTAGCGACCCGCCCCGGCTTCGCACGGTTAGTGAAGCATCAGTGTCGCATCAGAAACTATTGTACCCGTGTGAAGCCGGGGTGACTTGCTAGTGTATTATACATATAAACCTCCCTCTTGAATCAATCTATCTATTAAAAAAACCGCATCAAAATCCGTTGCGTAGTTTTAAAGATTTAAGCATACAGGGATATAGGGACAGAGAAAGCGACTTTGTTTTATACTATGTAGTGACTTTCGGGATAAATTTCGAAATGATAATGAAAACCGCATTAAAATCCGTTGCGTGGTTTAGAAGTTGCGCAGAAATAGATGGACGTGGATGGATGGATACATGTTTTAACATGCGTTTATGGCCTAACATTAATATTATTTAAACAATAACCATGAATATTAACATAACTAATCATCGAAATTATCAGCTTACCTCTACTACAATAGATGAATTTATTAAAATTATTATTTTCTTGAAAAAATCTCGAAATGATAAATCGCATCTAAATCCATTACGTTATTTAGAAGGTTCGAGATTTCGAGATGCTATTGAAGAAATAAGTAGAAAATGATTGCCAGGTTGGGTCGCTATCGTAAAATATATTCAAACTCAACAGTTTGTGTTGCAAGTGCAATCATTTTGTGAAGGTAAATTAAATAAATGTTGTTTTTGTATGAAACTAAATGTTAGGTAATTAATATAGATGTTGTGATTATAGATTAAGTGCTTACATGGCAGTTACAAGGAAGAAAATTATATATTATATGGCACGTTATATATAATTTTCTTCCTTTTTTATATAGTTATATAAGAATACAATACCTATATAAGAATACATTTTACAGTGCCATCTAGTTCAAACAGCATAGCTTGTTCCAGCGCCATACGAATTGCTGTGTAACTGGTTTCATTAAATGTTGTTTATGTCATAGATATATCAAATAAACCAACTGTATAGTACAAAATGAGATATTTATTCAAAACGTGTTATAACATGCTTGTTTGGCCTAACACTGATATTATTTAAATAAAAACCACGAATATTAGCTAGTATTTTTAATTGCTACAATATTTTTTTGTGTATTTGTATACGAAATAGTTTTTACGCTGTATCATTTACAAAATATATGTTATTACCAGTAACGTTTGGGGAATAGTTAAAGTGAGTTGCACTTACGTTTCTGTTTTGGTTAAAGTCAACTTTAGATGTAACTTTAACCATAACCATACAATTTGCAACGTCGTTGCACCATGATTTAAAACGTTACAGTTAAAGTTAGAACGTTAATAAGACGTAACTATAACCTTAACCGAAATTGAGTTAACGTTAATTGTGACGTATTATTAACCATTGCTAAAACCTCAATTCGCTTAACTGGAGGTTTGACAGCCGGTTAAGCTTTTGTTAACGATAAAGTGACTTGCAACTCATTATAAACATATTATAATATTTGTTATAATATATATAGTTCTGCTATTTATAAAAAGTTAGTTCAACTGGAATGCAAAAGTGTATAAGATATTTTTATTATATTTTATTTTCTATGATTATATCCAAGGCGTTGGTTTAATTTCAGTATTATTAATTTAGATGCTTTTTTATGCAAAATGATATTCATATTATTTTGTCATTTATACATTGTGAATAACATTTTTTAATTTTTTTGGCATTTAATAAAAAGATATGAAATATATGAAAATCTACTTTGTAGTATTTTTTATACTTTGTTCTCTTTATTACTTAATTAGGTTTTAAGAAAATAAATGTTTTATTAGTGTACTGATACACGTTTTTTGTTAATGACCTTTAATTAAAACTAGCTGCGCCCCGCGGTTTCACCCGCATAGTTCCCGTTCCCGTTCCCGTGGAGAATACGGGGATAAATTGTTTTTATTTTTTCGTTAATTTTCCAATTTTTTTAATAGTTATTCTGCTATTCGGGACGGAAACAAATCCAACAAATCAAAAACCATGGCAATCGGTCCAGCCGTTCTCGAGTTATAAGTGTTGTAACAAACACGACTTTCTTTTATATATATACTAGCTGACCGGGCCACGCGTTGCTGTGGCTAACGTTTTTGTCATACGATATTATAATTTGCAATAAATTAAAATTGCGACTATAATTTGAGATTTAAACTATCCTATCTCTCAAGTTGGATCGAACTGCACATGGTGTGCGAATTTTATTATAATCGGTTAAGTGGTTTAGGAGTCCATTGAGGACAAACATTGTGACACGAGATTTATATATATTATATTAAGATAGATAATTGGCACTCGTCAAGAGTGTACCCAGGTAATGAGCCAGTTCATCCCAAACTATTTTACCAATCACTTTTTTTATCTAGTCCTGACTAATGCGATACGGACACAGAGTTCCTTAGTCAAATGACCAAAACGGAACCTTTTTATGTTTCCTGTCAGTCTGTATGTCACAGCCGTTTCGTTCGGATACCACTGGCATTATCATCATCTTTCCTGTTTTATAACAAATAACTAGACTCCGTGGCTTAGTTGGTAGTAGCCCTCCTTTCGAAGCTAGGGATCCCGGGTTCAATTCCCGGCCGGGTTACACTGTGTGGTGAGCACGATGTTTGTTATCGGGTCTTGGGTGTTTGCCTTGTGTTTCTGTGTTTGTCCATGCCATCTGCGACACAGGGAATCCTAGTGCAGAGGTATGAGTGTTAATGTTGTTGTTTACTGGCCCCAAGTCGGGCAACATCGTAACCGAACAAGCGGAGGAAAATCATTCCAAGTTGAAATGATTTTCCTCCGTTGTGAAATTTTCGACTCTGTTAGAATTTCCAACAGAGTCGAAAATTTCACACACGCGGACAACATGCGCTTTTCGTGTTCGTTCAATAAGCGGTCTGCATACCTATGTTAAGAAGTATCTACTGGGTGAACGTGTTTTAACAAAATAAGACCCCGTCGTTGTTTTATCAGACAAGATGAGGTCAAGGACAAACCCATAACATTATAAAGGCGGAAGTTTGTGTTGTCTCAACGGATTTGAATGAAATTTGGTAGGTACCAGCTTATACCCTGGATTAAGGCATACTTTTAATCCCGTAACACCGAGGGGCGCGGCTGGTAGTAAAAAAACATTAGTTGACAAGTATTGCGGTAACACCCAGTGGCGGATTTACCAGCAGGCTGAGTAGGCTCGAGCCTAGGGCGGCAGATTTTGGGGGCGGCAAATTTGGGGAACGATTTTTTTTTTACCTCATAATAATCAAAAATATTTTTCTATAACGATCATTTTTTATTTCAACGAAATTGTTGCATTGTAAAAATAATGTATGATATGACAATTGTTGAGGCAAGGGCGGCAAAAACTATTCAGCCTATACCTTGAAAATTTGTAAATCCGCCACTGGTAACACCATAGAGAAAATGGACTAAACCTCAGTAAAGTGACTACTCTCTAGAATGAGACAAAGCTACTACGCGGCCAATACCTATCTCAGTTATACAGTGGCAGCCTTAAGGGGTGGCGAACAGGGCAATCGCCCGGGGCCTCGCTCTTGCAGGGGCCTCGCGCAAGAACACAATCGCATAAAAAAAAGTTATATGATTTTATTTAAAACTTTTGATTTTGATCCTTAATTACTTATTAACGTTATAACATAACGGTAAAATAAAATAAAGTTAGTTAATTAATTAATTCATTCAAAACAAAAGCAGGCCTCGCAAAGACCTGCCGCCCGGAGCCTCGCAATGGGTAAGGCCGCCTCTGCAGTTATACCTACATGCAGCGCACAACCTTACACGTTTGACAGCCAGGAGTTGACCAATCAGAATACTAGAAAGAGAACTGCTGGCCGCACATTCGCTTTCTCTCGTACTTTTCGGTCTGTATTTATTGCACAACTGAATACGGAACGCTTAGTACATTCTGTCTATGGTTAAAACAATGCTGGACGCGTAGCCAATCTTCCTTCTACAGTGCCACAAGGATAACTTGGCCACTCTAAATGAATTTCTGAATAAAAAACCGAATGTGGTTAATTGCTTAGTATTATTAGATAATAATACTTTTGGGCACAAAAAAACGCGCGTTTACAAACCGCGACTCAAATGTAGCAAGTTAAAAAGTTTTTAAATGGTCACTGAAAAAATTGCTAATGCGTGCGCTTGTAGAGAAGCTATGTTTTTTTTTTAAACGGTCACTGACTTGCCTTTAATAGCAGTGCGTGCTAAGCCTATAAGATTGACCGCACATTTAATCTGACTTTTTAAATTGTAAAATTCGGTTGTAAAATAAATTCTACTGTCTCTTTCGAAAGTTCCGTAGTTTAGTTGTAGTGTCCCTGCTTTCGAACTGCTTTTGTTCTGGGGCCGATGGGACAGACTGTCTGATGAATGTAAAGTTTATTCTCCGGTCTTGGGTGGTTGTATTTGTGCATAGCCCCTGCGCAAAGGAAATCCCAGAGCAGGGGTATTTGTATGAGTGTGTAATCTTATTTTTTTCCGTCTCTATTTTACTCCGTTCGCACCACCTTGGGGACACGTGTAGGGAGTCTAAAGAGCATTCAACTACGGACCTGGCAACATGGATCCCCTAGAATAACAGAGTGGTACTTGTAAGCCAAGGACGCGTTGCCACGTTGCCATGACAACATTACCCCCACAACAAGTTCATATTTCAAAACAAACCATAAGTTTGCGTTAAAATATCACAAATATAGGGATGTGTGGTGTTTAAAATGACTGTTTGCTACTGGTAAGTGAATATAGATATTTAGTTTTTATTAAATTATAACTTAGATTAGTTGGTTATAGGTTGCAGTACATAAATTACTATTTACGTCAAAGAACCTTGGTTTAGTTACAGCGTAATTATAATTCGGATATGCTCCATTTGAAATTTTGGCACCATTTTTTTATGTTACATAGAATATATCCAATGACAATTCCTATCAGTAAAAATCATAAATAATCAGTGAAAATGATGTAGCAGTAATAATATTTTTACTAAACAATACAATATATTACAATATACAAATTAATTTTAAAGCGGTTTTTTTGTAATAAAACGTGTTTAGTTGGGATTTTTTTTTATTTAGTCTCCAATTTTAAGGCCATGATAATTTTTAATTGCAATGACATTTAATGGGTGAATTACTGGAAATGAGAAATAATGGATAAAGTAGTGGCGGTACCTTATGTTAAGTGGGTACCTCCGCCCATAACAACAGCAATACTTAGGTCCTTCCCCACCAAGTATAAGAAGACCTAAGTCACACCCCGTTGCGCCCGTAACCCGAGACAGTGATGTTACGTCTCATGCACATGTGATTTTAATAACAATTATTTAAATTCTCACGTTATCGAAACGTTCTCGTTCACGTTCTCGAAACGGTGAAGGAAAACATCGTGAGGAAACCGGCATGTCTTAGAACCATAAATTCGAAGACATGTGACATCTATCCATCCGGATTGGGCTCCCGTGATCAAAGCCCATTCACTCTTAATTATCGAGAGTAGGCCGGTGTCCCTGCAGTGGGAACATTAGAGGCTGGTACGGAGATTTAAATTAAAATATCGTGTTTTCCAGCTACCAAAGTCCCTGTTAGATCGATATGCCGCGGTTGCCAGGACTCCTGTTCCTGTACTTGGCACTACCAACAGGGAATGCCAAGTGGGTGGAAGGCAGGATCGATACTAAAGAGGTTACTATGTTTTAAAGTATACTAGCTACCGCCCCAATGTTTCACCCGCGTAGTTCCCGTTCTCGTGGGAATACTGAGACAAAATATAGCCTATGTTACTCGCTGATAATGTAGCTTTCTATTGGTGAAACAATTTTTAAAATCGGTTCAGTGGTTTAGGCGTGAAAGCGTAATAAACAAACATTCAAACAAATAAACTCAATTACACATTTATAATTATTATTGTTTAGGAAGTTGATTTCTATATTCCATTACGCTATCGTAGGAGTTCCTACAATAACGGTGTAGTGCAAGAGACTACCTTGATTGGTAAAATCTGTGCCTATTTTATTCTAAAAAGTAGTTTAAATGACTACATGCGCCCGCAGTGTTACCCGCGCTTAGAAAATCTGCATAGACGATGGGTAAAAACTGACAGATGTGTATTTTGCATGTCACCAAAAAATAACTTCACTTTTTCGGGATAAAAAGTAGCCTGTGTTAATACAGGGTATTAGATACCGTCATAACAGCCGTTGAGGCGTGAAGAAGTAACAAATAAACATACACACAAACATAACATTTATAATATTAGTAAGTATGACTTACTACTGATCAAGCTCTGACCAGAATTGTTTTCCTGTCTTGACAATTTAACGATCAGCGGACGATCAGCAAATGACGTGGTAAAAATTCTTTCAAAAAAACATGTTCCGTTTTTCCAGAATCACCGATATTGCCCGTGAATTTACAAAAAAAAACTTATACAAGAACAAAAAAATATAAATTAATCGAGCCACTTTCGAGCTTTTGCGAGACTATCGCACGGCAATTGATTTTTATTTTTAAATAGTAAATATAGATATTAACAATGAGAATGTTTTTTCAGAATTGGGTCTTCCTCTCTCGTTTCTGCTTCCTGTCTCTAAACGGACAGTTTGAGTACTTGATTGAGTATGACAAAGATATGGGCATACCCAACCTGCTGCTGTACTATGATGATGACAGCCAGTGGCCTGCAGTCTACCATTCCAGTAAGGTATGTATCTTACTATATAAATAATCACATGCGCATGAAACGTATAATCCCCGTCTCGGGTGATGGACGCAGCAGGATGAGTCAGTGTAAGATCAAAATCTAATACTGAGTCGCATTACTGTTGTGATGGGCGGGGGTCGCCACTTACCAGGTGGGCCCTCAGCTCGTTCCGTCACTCAATCACATAAAAATCTAGCCCCTAACTAAGCATAGTTTGTACTATGGGAACTGGATAAATGATAGAAAACTAATACAGTACCTACTTTATTATTAATACATTTAAGTATATAATACATATTTACACCCAAACTCCCTTCCTTGTACAAAACAAGGGAGTAAATTTATCCGTAAGAATCAAACCCACGACCTGTAGGTCAGAAGGTATAGCTCCCAAGATCTGTGAGGCCAGGAGTCGAAGATTGCCGTTTACCAAAGAACTCTTCACACTTCCAGACTTGCAAGGAGAAAGAGGCGGTGCTCAAAAGGGGGCAGAACCAGATAATCCGCCTCTCCCATTGGTACCCAGACACGGAGTATTCTGGATGTGTCCTCACCAAGGCCAACAAGGAACTGCCTGCTTCAAAGAGGTAATAAAGACAAGCATGGGCGTCGCAAAGGGGGCAGTCGGGGGGCGAAGACAAAAACTGACTGTATTTTGACATATCTGTGTGCATGTAACGTACCTAAGGAGTTCTTCTGACACGTTATATGCTCATGTTTACTTGTGTATGTAACATTTGACGTGTCCAAATGATACTTGAGATCTAAAGGAATAAATGAGTTTGAGTTTGAGTTTGGCAAGTAGGACCCCGTCTCACCCGAGACCCCACACCCTTCCACTGGAGCACAGTAATGCGAGCGCGCCACTGCTTGGTGGAAGATGATCAGATGTGGAGGCAGACAAAAAAATTATAAATAGGTGTTTTGTTCTGAGTTCCCTTCGGCTGGCAGTGGAAGGCGGGATAGGGCTACCGCGGGACCATTTTGCACGGATCTCACGAATTTCACTACAAAATCATACGCGGCTAATCTAGCGGCCCAACGTTGTAGGCGACTCGCCGCTGTTTGTGGGATTCCACCCTTACTTCCAAATATATAACTTAGCGGTTGGTGGTCTTTGCGTAGTATAAATCGCGAACAAAATACCATTTATACTTTCAAGTACATTTGTAAAACTATGTTTGATTTGCGTTACAAACAATTTAATTTAGTTGTACAGATGGAAAAAAAAATTTCAGCACACAAACCCCCTCTACAACCAAAGCCCCCACCACTAAGAAGGCCAACATAACAGTCGCCCCCCACCCATCATTCTACGATCAATTTCTTAAAACGACACCATTGAAACCAACCATTACTACCAACGCTACCACTTGGTACGAGATGATGCCGGTCGACGACTGGAATTCTACCACGATGCTGCCAGATGAGGAATTGTGGGAGAGTATTGGGCAAGAGAACAATGCCAGCAGGTCAGCGGATTTGAAAGATGTTGAGATACTGTTTGACAGTACAAATGGATATGGGGTAAGTTGTTTGTTTTTATTAATTTAAGGCTAATTAATCTATTTCTTTCATAGTATTTAATTTTCTTAACTCTAAGATGTGTATCAAGAATAGGATAGCTATTTTATCACAGCATTCGTCATAAAAGTTCAGATTACGGCTAAAACTAAAAGGAGAAAATAAAACCGAAGAGAAATAGAAGAAAAATACGTTTTTTCTACTGCAGCAACTTTCACAACCTTTTGCAACTATAGAAGCTTCGTGACCCCCCCTAAATAGGCTTCACTGGTTTCATGGGGGCTTCATGCTTCATGGGGGTCCATGAGGGTCGCGACCCACACGTTGAAAAACAATGTTGTAGCACAAAATAAAGCGGTCGACCAACGAGTTGGTCCAACGCTATCGGCGCCGCCGCCTCAGCTCCGAACACCAGAACACGTTAAGCAGCAGGGAGCAGCTGATCGTGTCCTGCCACAACTCCAGGAGGTTCCGCTCGGCCCGGGAGAGGTGGTGGTTCATAGCTATCAGCAACTGTGACAATCCTAAGGTGAGTTCAGATCTACCAATCTGCCATATACCATTATTCTATATTATTGTCTTATTTATCATATTATACAATATTTCCACACTAATATTATATATATATTTTTTTTATGTGAATAAGTGACGGAACGAGCTGAGAGCCCACTTGATGGTAAGTGGTGACCCTCGCCCATGACATCAGTAATGCGTGCGACTCAGTATGAGATCCAAATCTTTACTGAGTCGCATTCATCCTGCTGCGTCCGTCACCCGAGACGGGGATGATACGTCTCGTGCGCTTGTGATTTCACCGACACCCACACCCTTCCACCGGATTACAGTAATGCGAGCACTACTGCTTGGCGGCAGATTCCAGATGTGGTGGCAGTATCTCCGGACGAACTTGGCTCCCATAGTAAACTATGCTTAGTTTTGGCTAGATGGCGCTGCGTGAAATATCCAAAAAACATTTATTTATTTTTGGTTGTTACTGTTATGTGAATTACGAATATTAAAGTTATCTTTTTTCAGGGTTTGGATATAAAATACAAGTTTTTGATGACAAACGGACCTGATGGTGATTTTTGGCGGGAACATTTTTCGGCCGATGAATTCTGTAAGTATCAACACAGTATTTACTTTGGTAGATGTTTCAGGAAAGGTCCATATCTGTGGATTGGTTGAATATGTTCAATAGTTTGATTGTTCAATCAAAATAACTGGAAAAAATATGCCATCCAAATAAACAAAATTATGTATTTGGCTTTCCTGTGACTGTTTTCTTCGCCCGTTGCATACCAATTTGGATCTTTTTTTTTAATGGTGGGCGAGAAATAAGAGATGAAAGTATTAAAGTCAGTTTTTAAACCAGTCACTAATAAATAGATTGAAATTAAAATCACAATATATTTTTGCAGATGTTTTGCCAGTTCTTCTCGCCTACACCTTCGCATACGTAGTCGTGATCATAGCCGTCGCTGTCTGCAGCGTGGAGCTAAAGTCTCGCCACCTCCTCCACTCGACATACAAGCTATATTGTGCTTCGGTGTGCTGGCAACACGTGGGGGTGCTGCTGCAAAGCTTGGCGTATGTGAAGTACGCGGCCCAGGGGTACGGTGGAGATGGAGCCAAAATTACTGGTAACAGTCCTGACTATGGACATATTCTACGAAAAGCTGCATCACAAGAGGATGATTGAAAAAAACGAAAAAAAAAAGACTTAGATTTTTGCATAGTAGGATTCAAATCAGAAAACTTGTGATAACAATATTTATATCTCTAAAATATAAGTTTGATGCTGCGGTTAAAAAAAAAATACTTATCTATTTTATTTATCTATATATAACATATCTATTATCTACATCAGTGTTTGGCACAATCTGTGGGTCGCGAAGTTTTACTTAGGGGGTCGCTGGCAAAAGGAAAAAAGCAAAAACACTACAATAAAAACATAATTTCAGCCAGTTCTGGATATTTTTGTCCTCGCAGCTTCTTGCAGAGTGCAGGTCTTTACATAATGATAGAAAATCTTAACATAGTTTCTTCAGTTACTAACTTTGTTTGTCTATGGTCCAAGGGGGTCGCCAGAATTTTTCTACCTGTAAAGGGGTCGCGTATTCATAGAGATTGAAAATCACTGATACATCTTAATTATTTATCCACATTATTTATTTTAAATCCCACTTTATATAAACTTTTCACTACAATTATTGTACTTATTCACAAAATAAACAGTATAAAACATTGTAGTAAATATATAAAAACGGAGTACCACCGACTGAGGAGTGAGGACCAGATAATTTGCGTACCAAACATAAATATAATATATGTATACCACAAATCAATAATGCAAAATTTTACAAAAGTATGTATGTAATTGCCATCAAAATTTAATCGATTCGATTTAATCGATTTTAAGCAATTGAAGGGAACCATATTTAAATATAGACTAAAAAAATGGCTAGTTAGTAAAGCTCATTAGTGTTAATGAATACTCCGTGGCTTAGTTGGTAGTAGCCCTGCCTTCGAAGCGAGGGGTCCCGGGTTCGATTCCCGGCCGGGGCACACTTTGTGTGGTGAGCATGAAGTTTGTTCTCGTGTCTTGGGTGTTTGTCTTGTGTTTCTGTGTTTGTCCATGCCATCTGCGACACAGGGAATCCTAGTGCAGAGGTATGAGTGTGTTAACGTTGTTGTTGTTGTTAACACAAGTTAGCTCATAATTTTTTGTTTGGAATCTCTTGATATATATAATATTTATTAATTGAGAATATTAGCATACAATAAAAACATAGAATGGTAACAAATCTAAAACTAAAATCTAAAAAATATAATATAAGAACTAAAATATATTATTAAAGGAATATATTGTACGTCCGAGAGGACAAACTGTGTTTCATAAACTATTACTTATCAGATCTTTGTATATACAGTTTAACAATAAAATATAATCTTATTCTCAGTCAGCCTTAGCGGGTGGTAAGCAGGGCAACCGGCCGAGGCCTCGCTTTTGCAGGGCCTCGCACCCTCGCAGAACAACCCGTTCCTTGTTTCGATGTACTGCAGCTGTCTTTAGGAGGATGCTGACTGATTACCAGGAGCCCTGTACACTTCCAACTCACCTAAATTCCTCATACGCCAAGAGCCTCACAAAGATCTATCGGAGCCTCGCAATATCTAACGCCGCCCTTGCTTATTCTTATTCTAATACTGAATACTGAATTCTCTGAGCAGGTCAGTTCTTCTGCGGCCTGTCGGAGATGTCGTTCGTCCTGCTGCTGCTACTCCTGGGGAAGGGGTACACGGTGACCCGGGGCCGGCTGAAGCTGGGGTTCACGGTGAAACTGACCGTGTTCATGTGCTGCTACTTCGTCACTTACGTAGTCCTATTCATCTACCAGGCAAAGGTATATGACATATATAATACCTTTATATATATATATATATATATATATGTGTGTGTGTAACATTTACAGCCAGGAAATTCTTAAAAATTAACTTGGAAACGTCAATTTCTTTTTATAAATAAATAAGGGTTGCGTTCTTAAAACTAAGTTTAGCGCTTGTTCAAACCCTGACCTTCCATAGGGAATAAGCAAGAAATAATAAGAATAAGCAAGAAACCCCTAATGGAAGGATTCCTTCCTATTATTTCATTTAATTTGAATGACAATTAATAATTCTAATAATATTTTTCGTTCAGGCATTCGACCCCGGCGAAGTGCTGTATTTGTATGAGAGTCCGGCCGGATACGGCATAGTGGTGTTGAGGATAACTGCGTGGATGGTCTTCGCGTATTCTATCTTCTGCACAATCAGGAAGTATCCACAGAAGGTAAACTTACGAAATTGTCTATGTCACTGTCGTCGCACGCTGTCACCACGGTGCCACAGAAAACCAGCGCTGTATCAGTCCACTGACGTAGCACATGCTGAGTGGTTACCTATTTTGTTGTTACATATACTTAAACGTGTAATTTTGTTTTTAATTTTGAAGTGATCCCTAGTTATGTAACACAAAATAAAGTTTTTCTATTCTATTCCAACTTAGGTACCTATATATTCTACTGCTTATTTTTTTTCTATGTGAATGTGTGACGTAACGAGCTGAGGGCCCACCTGATGGTAAGTGGTGACCCTCGCCCATGACAACAGTAATGCGACTCAGTATGAGATCCAAATCTTTACTGAGTCGCATTCATCCTGCTGCGTCCATCACCCGAGACGGGGATGATACGTCTCATGCTTATAATTCTACTACTGTTTCCAGAATATGTTCTACTGCCCTTTCTTCATCTGCGGCACGCTGTGGTTTTTTGCGGGACCTCTGTTTATTCTCACTGCTAACAACATAATCGGTAAGTAATTTTATTTGTATGATTTGCGACAGTGGCGGATTTACCAGCAGGCTGAGTAGGCTTGAGCCTAGGGCGGCAGATTTTGGGGGCGGCAAATTTGGGGAACGATTTTTTTTTTTTTACCTCATAGTAATCAAAAATATTTTTCTATGACGATCATTTTTTATTTCAACGAAATTGTTGCATTGTAAAAATAATGTGTGATATGACAATTGTTGAGGCAAGGGCGGCAAAAACTATTCAGCCTATACCTTGAAAATTTGTAAATCCGCCACTGATTTGCGATGTTTTTGGGTATTTTAGTCGCGTCCTTGGTCCTTTTGGTTGCTCCTTTAGCACCACCCAGGGGGGACGTGTAGGGAATCAAAGGGCACACTTACGGACGCGACCATTTTCTAGCAATGGTTCTTAAACATTTTTTATTAAAATCGGTTGAGCCGTTATCAGCTCATTACCATTTCATGGAGTCGGGGGTTTTTATATTTTTGTAAAACTACCTTCTTTTAAATTTTAAAGTACATTTTATTAACATTTTTTCCAGATAAATGGGTGAGAGAGAGCGTGGTGACCGCTGTGTTGCTATTTATCACGTTTAGTGGCCATATCATGTTCTTGGTAAGCATTTTTTTAAATATGAATGTATAGTTTTAATACGAAAGATTTTTTAAATATATTTCTCGCTTTTAGCTTCGCTCGCGCTTGTATGGATTTTGTCAGCCAATTCCTGTCAACATTTTGACAAGACTGACTTAGTTAGAAATAAATTATTATTATTAATAATAAGGTGGTTGTAGGCGAAGTTTGTATGTGCGTTATCTACACTAATATTATAAAGAGGAAAGATTTGTACCCATGTTTGTATGTTTGTAATGAATAGGCTCAAAAAGTACTGGGCCGATTTAAAAAATTCTTTCACCAATAGAATGCTACATTCTTCCAATTTGACATAGGCTACATTTTATTTTGAAAAAAATTAGGGATCCTTGGTAAAATTTGAACAATGTAACCGAAGGTGTAGAAAAATGAGTCTTAAAATGTCTTTCGTCGAATGCGCTGCCGAAACTATTAGCGATAGAACAAAATAATGTACAACAATATTGAAGAACATCATAATGTATACAAAAAACTCCGCGGTAGCATATGTCCAACTATTGTAGTTATGTCACTGCATGAAAAAAAGTGTTTTATATCCAAACCCCGTCTACCCCGTGCGTTATGTCTACCCCGTGCGAAGCCGGGACGGGCTGCTAGTGTCTAACATATATTTGCTCGGCGCCTCGACAAGCAAATTATTTTGTTTAACAACATCTGTTTGATAAAAATATGGAAAATGTAAAAATGTAGTTTATTTACTGTTCGAAATATCTTGTATATATACTGGCCTCACAGTTCAGTTGATAGTTTGCCTTCTGCGATGTAGAAGCTAGGTCGCGGGTTCGATTCGTACTCAGGATCAGCATTTGTGTGACAAACATCGATATATGTTGTGAGTCTGTGTGTTAGTATGTTTCTATTGACACGTACCCAGTGGCGGCCATAGCGGGTGGCAAGCAGGGCAACCGCCCGGGGCCTCGCTTTTGCAGGGCCTCGCACCCTCGCAGAACAACCTGTTTTTTGTTTCGATGTACTGCAGCTGTCTTTAGGAGGATGCTGACTGATTACCAGGAGCCCTGTACACTTCCAACTCACCTAAATTCCTCATACGCCAAGAGCCTCACAAAGATCTAACGCCGCCCTTGCACGTACCATATATACTTATATATACCATGTATACTTGGTAAGCTATGCTTAGTTTGGGGCTAGAAGGCGCTGTGTGTAATGTCCACGAATAGTTATTTATTATTTCGTTTCAGTTGCTAACATTGCCAGTGTTTGCGAATAAGAACTTTCCGTATCACGTGCGGACTACCCAAATAGGAATTATGGAGGTATATGAAAAATCTTTAATAATTATTATTAATACGCTAATTTTTACAGTTTAGCAAATACAGGCGTCTAACGGAGCGTGGCCCAGACGCCGCCTTTCAATCTGAAGGTCGCTGGTTCAAACCCACACGTGCACCAATGAATTCACTTGAAAAATTTATGTGCGCAACACCACGTTCACGAAACGGTGACGGAAAACATCGTGAGGAAACCGGCATGTCTTAGAACCAAAAATTCGACGACATGTGACATCTACCAACCCGGATTGGGCTCCCGCGGTGGATCAGAGCCCATTCACTCTCATCAAATAAAGAATTAAGTGCTTGGTTATTAAGTAAGGTTCTAAGTAAACAAATTGTAATTAATTTTTTTGTATTTATAGGTGACACATAACTCGGCGTTGGATGGATTTGGCCACAACGCATACCAGCCCTCAAATGGGACCTCACAAACTGTTATAATACCCCTTACAAGGTGATATTACAGGGTGTAACATCCCCGTCTCTTTGACGCCACGCGACTTGAGTCTTCGCATACTTTAGTAGGGGAAGACTTGAGTCGTAGTAACTGGCCGTTTGGCTCAGTTGGTAGCTCTGCCTTCTACGGTGCAGGTCGTGTGTTCGATTCCCACCCAGGGCAACCATTTGTGTGCCTTTGTTCTGTATCAAGATGTCAATATCTATTTATACAAACAAGAAATTATATTAAAAAAACTTACAAAGTTTGACTGGAAAAGTACTGCCACCACATTTAGCTATCCGCCGCTGGCAGCGGTGCACGCGTTGCTGTGTTCCGGAAGGGTGTGGGAGCCGGTGAAATCACAGGCGATGAGACGTTCCATCCCCGTTTCGGTTGACCGACACAACGCGATGAGACTTGTGTCTTCTCTTAACCTAAGTCGTGTTATTGTTGTCTATGCGCGGCGGTAACTACTTAACTTGAGTGGGCCGTCTGCTCCCTCCGACACTACTCGCATAAGAAACTATACGCATATGAAAGTACAACTTTCATTATAAAATTTTGATATAGTTTCATTTTAAACATTGCAGACGAACAGAAGAACTTATAGGGAATATGTACAGTCAGTATATGGCAACTGCGCCCCCGCTGCTTGAAAATGGAACGCCGAAAATAAGCACCCTTCGGCGAATCGATTCAACCAACGGACTCATACCACAAGACAGCACGGAAACCAACAGTTCAGACGACATAAAACCTTCGTTGCGAAAAGAAATATTCACAGTCGAAAGTCAAATTTCAAAAATGGAACCCGCAGCGCTGCCCGCCTCGATAATAGAGGTTCCAAATTCGAAAACGGAAATGGTGTTACCAGCTGAGAAAAATGGCGCGGCGAATAGGGAGATTGAGAATTTGCGGGGTGACTTGCCGAATATACTAAGGTCTAGAAGGAACATTCTGGAACCTATCCGGAGAGATGTTCCGGTGCCAACGTGGTCGCTGGCCAAAGGGCCGTGTGTGGTGGGGATGTTGAAGAAATCCCAGAACGTTACTGAAGAAGGTAAAATTCAATAAAAATTCTGTAGTTATATTTTTTTATTAATTATTTGGTTGTTCAGTTGCTTGTAGCTCTGCCTTCTGCACTGTGTCTCGTGGGATAGATTCCCACTTAGGACAAGCATTTGTGTGACGAAATGACGACACGTGTCACCCGGGTGGTGCTGAAGAAGCAACAAAAAGTAGCAGTAGAACTTGCGCAAAGTCCGTCCGGAGATTGCCTCCACACATGTAACCTAACACACTGTGGAAGTGTGTAACAGGTTTAGGAAAGGGGACGGAAGTGTGTAACAAGTTCCTGCTACACACTTCCGTCCCCTTTCCCGAAACATCCACAGATTGCAGGAAAACGAAAGATTTTACATATAAAAATCTTTTTGCTTGCAGATTCACCAGAATTGAACGGTGTGCCAAACGTTAAGAGAGTGCCACCGGTCCGAAACGGTCTCAAGCAGAGTTCCGGCGAGATATCCACCATTCTGGAGGGCAGAGTGCAGAGTTACGTCAACGACGCCACGGCAGATATGTTCACTGCCGCGGCCCACAGGAACAATGAATAACTGCCCACAGCTGGACAATTTCCTGTCTTTCCCAAGTCGACTGTCAAATGAAATGGTGGCAACCATTTTTTTTTTTTTTTTTTCGTGGAGAAATGTCTTAGCATACCGCCCTGCCACGGGGAGACAGAGCGGTTATGTGGGACTACCCACTAAAACCCCACGGTGTCCTCCTCTGCCGCTTAGTGGCGGGAACACGGGAACGTTTATACACACATCCGCGATCCCGCCGCAGCTGCCCGTTTCCGGACCCTCCTTGGGATGGCAATGCCACCATCCTCCCTCGCCACGACACGCCAGGACACGAGGCGCGTCGCAACCACCTCGGGGACCATGCCAGCGATAGGACGTCAGACTACCCCGTGTCAGACGCCCTAGGTCCCCATGCGACGGGTCAGATATGTGGCCCCGTCGCCTGCCACTACGGCCGCAGAGGATAGGGAGAGTGGCGCCTCTCAATACCAACACTCCTCTTCCCCTGCGGCCCCACCGCGTCCGCCATCAAACGGTGGCGACCCCGCCGTGGCCGCGGAAGGTAGGGAGAGCGGCGCACCGCTATACCGGCACTCCTCTCCCGCCGCGGCCCCTAACCCTCAGCTGCGGTGCCGCCCATACGACACCGCAGCCCGCCTCAGTTGCGGTGCCCCCCATAAGGCACCGCCACCTACTGTGGCCGCTCCTAGTCGGCTTGGAGGCAAAGCCTAAAGGCCGCCCCTCCCGGGTTCCTCTTGGCTTCACCGTGGGCAGCCCAACCACGGTTACTAAGCCCCCCCGCCCCGACAAGGCGGGAACCCGCGGGGGGGAAATGGTGGCAACCCTATACAAAAGCACTTTGAGTTTTTCCCCATTTCCTTAGTCGGAAATGGGGAAAAACGGATAGAACTTTCACTTCAAAACCAAGGAGACTTATTAATATTGCGATCTCTCCAGGATATTTGTAAATAACTCTTAGCAATAATTAATTAAGCAATGTGTGTTTTTCTAGTCATTAATAAATATTGTTTATTCATACATTTGTTTTGAAATTCTCGCTTGTAGAGAGTGACTCAAGTTAAAGACATTTGTACAAAGAGTGAGTTTCCATACATACAAAAATCTGTCTCATTATATTTTGAAGATTTGTTTTATCCCTTCCTATCTACGTCACACTGTACAACCGTGCGAGGCCGGGGCGGGTGGCTAGTATATAAACCCTACTATTATTATAAACACGAATGTTTGTATGGATGGATGTTTGTTACTCAATCACGTAAAAACTACTGAATGGATTTTAATGGAACTTTACAATAATCTAGCTTATATCAGAATAACACATAGGCAGCAATTTATATATATTGTCTGAATTGTCCAAAATATCATGGAAATAAGAAAAAAATACTCGAAACACTAATCGCAGACGAAGTCGCAGACACCAGCTAGGAAATAAATAAAAAAAAATGATTTAATAAGAAATAAAACAACAAAAATGAATATACATAAATAAAAATAGTTTATTTACTTACACTATAAAAATATACATCAATCACGTGTTCCTGTCTTCGACTAACATGCTTTTTAAATTTTCCCTCAAGCAATGCGCCTCCGTCTCCATTTCTTGGAGAGTCCGCGCGGGCTTGCATGGGTGACCGGATTTTAACCTAAAATAGATAAAATTTAACTTTAAATAGATAGGATTTAACCTAAAATAGATATAATTTAACCTAAAATAGATAGGATTTAACCTAAAATAGATAGGATTTAACCTATAATATTGGGTGTGTGAATATGACTCCGCCCTTTCTCAACAGATGTCGTTTTTAGTATTGTTTACGTGTACTAATAAATGACCATACTTGTATTCGATAGTACTGAATGTCAGCTATCTAACGCATTTTATGATATTTGGTTGAAGTGTAAGCAACAATTGTTTTCACCTTTTCGAAAATGTCGGTTTTTATTCCAAATAAACGTCATTTGCGGGAAGTGTTATTACATTATTTTATTGCGAAGAAAACTGCAGCGGAAACTTATCGTTTGCTTGTGGAGATTTATGGTGAGCATGCTCCGTCTAATACAACTTGCAAGGAATGGTTTCGACGATTTCAAAATAACGATTTTAGTACTGAGGATAAAGAACATGGAAAACCACCAAAAAAATTTGAAGATGCTGAATTGGAAGCATTATTGGCGGAAGATTCTTGCCAAACTCAATCAGAATTAGCTGCAGCATTAAATGTTGATCGTTCAACTGTTGCAAAGCGTTTACAAATGATGGGAATGATTCAAAAAGCCGGTGACTGGGTTCCACATGATTTAAAAGAAAGAGACATGGAACGTCGGAAAACCATTTGTGAAATGCTGCTTCAAAGACAGCAAAGAAAAGGATTTTTGCATCGGATAGTCACAGGAGACGAAAAATGGATACACTACGAAAATCCTAAACGCAAAAAAGCTTGGGTGAAACCAGGCGAACCAGGCCCATCACAGCCAAAAATAAATATTCACTGTGCCAAGGTCATGCTCTGTATTTGGTGGGATCAGAAAGGTATTGTATATTATGAGTTGCTCAAACCCTCTGAAACTATTAATGGAGAAGTTTACCGACGACAACTAATGCGTTTGAAGCGAGCCATAGAAGAAAAACGACCAGAATGGGTGAATAGACATAACAAATTAGTTCTTCAGCATGACAATGCCAAACCGCATACCGCAGAAGTCGTAAAAAGATATTTAGAGGGACAGGACTGGGAAGTGTTACCCCACCCGCCATATTCACCAGACATAGCTCCTTCGGATTACCACCTATTCCGGACGATGCAGACAGACCTTACTGGAGAAAAGTTTACTTCATGTGAAAGTATCAAAATTTGGATTGACAACTGGATAAGCTCAAAAGACCAGGACTTCTTCCAGCAAGGAATACGAAAACTACCTGAACGATGGGCGAAGGTTGTAGCTGCAGATGGAGCATACTTTCAATAATTTTTTTTTTAATTTTGTAAGCGAACAAATGTGTTTTATTTTGACAAAAAGGGGCGGAGTCATATTCACACACCTATTAGATAGGATTTAACCTAAAATATTATAGATATAATTTAACCTAAAATAGACATAGATAGATAGATAACACATTATTGCACACCAAAAGATAACAATAGCTTAAAACTAGAAATCTTAAATAATAAAAAGGTGACACAATATAGATAGGATTTAACGTAAAATAGATAGAATTTAACCTAAAATAGATAGGATTTAACCTAAAACACATAGGATTTAACTTAAAATAGATAGAATTTAACCTAAAATAGATAGGATTTAACCTAAAATAGATAGGATTTAACTTAAAATAGATAGGCTGTAGGATTCTTATTCTAGATGGGGGTGACAAGGCGTGCAGTGACGTAGGGGTGGCACTGTCCCCCAATAGCGACCCCTACCCCATTACAGCAATTACATGACAGTGCCTGCATAATTATTGTGATAATAACTTGTGCCAAGTTCGTCCGGAGAGGTACTGCCACTACATCTGGAATCTGCCGCCAAGCAGTAGTGCTCGCATTACTGTGTTCCGGTGGAAGGGTGTGGCTGCCGGTGAAATCACATGCGCATGAGACGTATCATCCCCGTCTCGGGTGATGGACGCAGCAGGATGAATGAGACTCAGTAAAGATTTGTATCTCATACTGAGTCGCGCGCATTACTGTCGTCATGGGCGAGGGCCACGACTTACCACCAGGTGGGCCCTCAGCTCGTTCCGTCACGCATTCACATAAAAAATAACTTACTGGTCATGTTTGGATAACTCCAAGTATATCAAATCGTTTTCAATGAAATCTCCCTTCTTACGCGGCATGATGTGGCAATGTAGATGCTGGAAACAATATAATAGTTAATTGTTAATTAACGGACGGCTCCGTGGCTTAGTTAGCCTTCGAAGCGAGGGGTCCCGGGTTCGATTCCCGGCCGGGCACACTTTGTGTGGTGAGCATGAAGTTTGTCCTTGGGTCTTGGGTGTTTGTCTTGTGTTTCTGTTTGTCCATGCCATCTGCGACACAGGGAATCCTAGTGCAGAGGTATGAGTGTGTGAACGTTTATTTATTTATTGCGTACGGTAAGTTCGTTCCAGATTATTTTGATAATTTTGTTGTGTTGTGAAACTAACGGCTGTTTAAATAAATTGAGATTATTGCGATTCCGTTAATTATTATTTCAATTAAAATTATTATAATATAAAGAAGAAATTAGATTATGTTTGATTGTTTGTTTTTTTTTTAATTACACTTCTGATTCCTAAAAATATATATGACTTACTTTGACTGTTTGTCCGGCGTCCTCACCGTCTTGTATCGTGACGGTACACGATGATGCTTCGTGTACGGTTTCCATAAGCTGCAATATATAAATGACTCATTAAAAAAAATGATAAAATCCTACTACAACATTTGCATCCCACATTTTTTGACTATAGAGAATTTTAAACAAGAAACATCCAAATCGGTATACAACGGGCGAAGAAAAAGTCACAGGAAAGCAAAATATGCTGTATTTCCATCGCCTATTTGGATTACGCCTTCCCATTTTAAAGAAACATCCAAATCGGTATACAACGGGCGAAGAAAAAAAGTCTAAAAAGTTGGATAACATTGTGGCTATCATATACAAAAATAATTTATCAAATCTGGCAGGTAGTTCCAGAGATCGTGTTGAAACAAACAAACTCTTCAGATTTTTATATTAGTAAATTTTTTTTTTAAGTGAATAAGTGCGGAACGAGCTGAGGGCCCACCTGATGGTAAGTGGTGACCCTCGCCCATGACTGTAATGCGTGCGACTCAATATGAGATCCAAATCTATACTGAGTCGCATTCATCCTGCTGCGTCCATCACCCGAGACGGGGATGATACGTCTCATGCGCATATGATTTCACCGGCAGCCACACCCTTCCACCGGAACACAGCAATGCGAGCACTACTGCTTGGCGGCAGATTCCAGATGTGATGGCAGTACCTCTCCGGACGAACTTGGCACAAGTTCTACTGCTACTTAAATAATAATTGTATAGTTTGCATACCCGTTGCACCAATCTGACTGTTCTGTAAAAGTCGTTGGACTCCTCATCTGTCAAGTCCTGGTTCCTCTCAGCCGCCCTCAGTGGTGCTACGAGGACATGCCCCGGAATGACACACCTGAAAAAAAAAATATTTTTTATGAATACATTTTATGAAAATGTATCACGCAGGGGGGCCAGGAACATAGGCGCCGACTTTCAATCTGAAGGTCGCTGGTTCAAACCCACACGTGCACCAATGAGTTTTGTCACTTGAAAAAATTTATTTATACCACGTTCTCGAAACGGTGACGGAAAACATCGTGAGAAAACCGGCATGTCTTAGAACCGAAAATTCGAAGACATGTGACATCTACCAATCCGGATTGGGCTCCCGTCGTAGATCAGAGCCCATTCACTCTCAATTATCGAGAGTAGGCCGGTGTCCCTGCAGTGGGAACATTAGAGGCTGGTACGGTACGTAAAATTCGAAAAAAAAAAACCGGCTTTAATACTATTAACTCGTTATTTCTTGCTCGTAAGAGTACATTATACCTTTAAAAAAAAAAAACAAATTGGTATACAACGGGCGGAGAAAAAAGTCGCTGGAAATGACATATTTCTTCCAGTTATTTTTATTGAACGACCAAACTATTGAAATTATTTTGATTAAAATTTCTATGGGACCTGAAAGAACATTCTTTCAAATAAATCCTACTAGAACAGCCAGAACGTTACATAAATTCAGAAACAGAATAACAGAAATTTTACATAAATTCCTTGAAAATAAAAAAAAAAATGTTATTTAAAATTACCTTAAATTCACAAATGCGTAGGTGAGTTTGGACTTGTAGAAGACACAGCTCTCTGGGATGAGAACATGTCCAAACACGTGCTTGGGCCCGTCGGGCTTCGGGTCTATAAGACCGCTGGAGGTCATGGGGACCCTCGTGTGCTGGTCCAAGAGACCCTTGCGCAGACTTAAGCAGTACAACGAATATACATTCGTTCTGAAAGAAATAGGATCTAATATCATAATCCTTTCCGTGTAAATAAACGTTTACACACTCATACCTCTGCAGTAGGATTCCCTGTGTCGCAGATGGCATGGACAAACATAAACAAGACATACACCCAAGAGCCGAGAACAAACTCTTTGGTCACCAAAGTGTGCCCCGGCCGGGAATCGAACCCGGGACCCCTCGCTCCGAAGGCAGGGCTACTACCAACTAACTAACTAGATAACTAATAGCATACTTGAGTAGTATTTTTTGTAAATACATACATATAATACATATTAACACCCAAACACAGAACAAACATTTATGTTCTTCACACAAATGCGCGAAGAGCGTGGTGGCCCAGGAGCACAGACGCTGACTTTCAATCTGAAGATCGCTGGTTCAAACCCACACGTGCACCAAAGAGTTTTTTCACTTGAAAAATTTACGTGCGCAATACCACGTTCTCAGAACGGTGACGGAAAACATCGTGAGGAAACCGGCATGTCTTAGAACCAAAAATTCGAAGACATGTGACATCTACCAACCCGGATTGGGCTCCCGTGGTAGATCAGAGCCCATTCACTCTCAATTATCGAGTGTACTCTCCACCACAGAAGACAGAGCTACGAATCCGATCCAATAATAAAACCTGTACAAAAATCCTCAAGGCCCAACCTCTTATGCCGAAATACGGGCATATTCTTCCTAACGTTGCGTATCCTCTCCGCGGCGATGTGCGCGAGCTGGTACCCCGGGGCGGAGTCCCCGCAGTCGGCCAGGACTTCGCCCCAGGGGCTGACGACGGCCGCGTGCCCGTAGGAACGCCGCTTCGGATTGTGTTCGCCGGATTGTGCGGCCGCTATCACGTACACCTGGTTCTCAATCGCTCGCGCTCTGAAATACTTTTAACGTTGGTTTTGATCTTTTATTTTAATTTCTTAGGGTTCCGTACCCAAAGGGTGAAACGGACCCTATCACTAAGTCTCCGCTGTCCGTCTGTCTGTCACCAGGCTGTATCTCATGAACCGTGATAGTTAGAGTTGAAATTTTCACAGATGATGTATTTCTGTTGCCGCGATAACAACAAATACTAAAAAACAGAATAAAATAAATGTGTGGGCACCTACTTATATACGCACATTATTTCATTCATATTTATTTACACATTTACAACATATATTATATACACCTACATCTATTTCATCTTGGTCAAACAAAAACAATTAATTATTTACCACTAAATTATATATTATACATTATATATTATTACACTAAATTATATATTATAATTATACATTACACACAAATCATAAAATATATATTACACATAGTTATTATATTTTGCATACGTACACACGAACGAACTGCAATTACAAATATCGGATATTAAAACTCGTATTACACTGGACTCATCACAAATCTAAAAATAGATGCGCCGGCGCACGGAGGCTCAGCGGCCAGCCGAGCCCCGCGCGCCGCCAGTCGCATATTGTTCTCGGACGCAGTACACGTATCGCTCGCGCGCTCCGCCCGCTAATCACGCTTGCTTATTTTTGCCCATCAAGGTACTTTAAATATAATTACGCCGTACGCCGAGAACCATAACTGGTGACCCCGTAGAAGAAATGAGCGATCAAAGCAGCAGTGACTCGGACAATCGAAATGGCGGACCAAGCAACGTGACCACGCGTCAAGCAAAAAAAATGTTCGTTTCCACTACACCATCCGATTTTCAAATAATAAATTTGAAAGTTCCTCCGTTCAGTCCTGATGACCCGGAAATATGGTTTGCTCTTCTGGAAGGCCAATTTGAGACCAGAAACATTACCGAAGACGCAGTGAAATTCAGCAACGTCATCACGAACTTGGATTTGCAGCACGAGAAGGCCGTGAAAGACATAATTATCAATCCGCCACTACGAAATCGATATGAGAAGATCAAATGTGAGCTAATTCGTCGTCTTTCCGCTTCCCACGAGAAGAAAGTGAGACAACTTCTGACGCATGAAGAACTTGGTGACCGGAAACCGTCACAGTTCCTGAGACACCTTCAAGACTTAGCGGGACCGTCCGTACCTGAGGACTTCATCCGGACTATTTGGAGCAATCGTTTACCCCAGAATATCCAGACTGTGTTGGCTTCACAAACTTCACAATCTCTGGAGCAACTTTCGGACTTGGCTGACCGCATTCAGGAGATCACTTTACCCTGTAACGTTGCGGCCACTTCTTCGAGTACCGTAGCTAGTGGAGGTCCTTCAAGCGAAATCGCAGAGCTGAGGAAAATGGTGGAACAACTTGCCCTGAAGCTAGACGAGCACACTCGCGCATTCCGTTCCAGTGACCGCTCCAGCGACCGCTCCAACGAACGTTCCAGACCTCAACACCGGCGTCAATCATCGTCACGTCAGAGATCCAGATCCAGCTCCAGTTACCAGAAATTTCCTGTATGTTGGTACCACTCGAAGTTTGGATCGAAGGCTCACCACTGCATCAAACCATGCGACTACAACAAGTCGGGAAACTCCATGGGCAGTCGCTAATGGCGGCTGACGATTGCCCTACCTCATCCAGTCGCCTCTTCGTGACCGACCGCAGT
Source organism: Aplocera efformata (assembly GCA_921293045.1). Lineage (NCBI taxonomy): Eukaryota > Metazoa > Arthropoda > Insecta > Lepidoptera > Geometridae > Aplocera > Aplocera efformata. The sequence continues at coordinate 3,751,906 of OV121067.1, read as the reverse complement.
TCGACAACCCAGTTCCTGATCGACACTGGCAGTGACCTCTGCGTGTACCCTCGGACTGCGCTTCGTGAACGAAGAGCCAAGACAGACTATCAGCTATGTGCGGCAAACGGGACTTCTATCGACACTTACGGTTTCATCGAACTAAATTTAAACCTTGGTTTAAGGCGTAATTTTCCTTGGCGTTTTACCGTTGCCGATGTTACTAAAGCCATCATTGGCGTTGATTTTCTTAGCTTTTATAATATAATGGTAGATGTTCGAAATCAACGCCTTATCGATAATACCACCACATTGTTTGCTAATGCTTCTCTTGCTCATACTGATGTATTTTCTGTTAAAGTTTCAACGGGCGATACGAGGTACCACGATCTTTTGAGTAAGTTCCCTGAAATTACACGCCCTTCAGGCACACCTTTGCCACCAAAACATGACACTGTACACCACATCCGAACGACACCTGGTCCACCTATATTTTGCACACCCCGCAGACTCGCTCCCGATAAACTCCAGATAGCTAAGAAGGAATTCGAACTTATGATCCAAAATGGAACTGCACGTCCTTCGGAGAGCCCCTGGGCTTCGCCGTTACACCTTGCTCCTAAGAAGGATAACGGCTGGAGACCTTGCGGTGATTACAGGATGCTTAATTCACGGACTATACCAGACCGTTATCCTATTAGACACATCCACGATTTCGCCCAAAGTATTGCGGGCTGCAAAGTATACTCGACCATCGATTTAGTGAAGGCGTATAATCAAATACCGATTTACAAGCCGGATATCATGAAATCTGCCATCACGACACCGTTTGGGCTATTCGAATTTCCGTACATGTCATTTGGTTTACGAAATGCCGGTCAGACGTTTCAAAGATTCGTCGATGAGATGACGAGAGGGCTTGACTTTGTTTACTGTTACCTAGACGATTATTTAGTTTATTCAAAGAGCCAGGTAGATCACGAAAGTCACCTCAACCAGCTTTTTGCACGCATGAGAGAATACGGTGTTCTCATCAACACGTCAAAAAGTGTCTTCGGAGCTAGCGAAGTTACCTTCTTAGGTTACCGTATCTCCGAATTTGGTACAAAGCCGCTTGATTCTAAAGTCGAGGCCATCAAGGACTTTCCAATCCCTAAAACGGTTAAGCAATTAAGGCGTTTCTTAGGGATGATTAACTTCTACAGGCGATTCCTGCCTCATGCCGCTTCCATTCAAGCCCCTTTGAATGCCCTGCTCTCAGGAAAACCCCTCAAGCCATCTCATCCTGTTAACTTAAACGGTGACACACTTCTTGCTTTCGAGCAATGCAAAGAAAGCCTTTCCAATGCCACATTACTCGCACACCCAGATTGCCATGCTGACCTCGCGTTGGTTACCGACGCGTCTGATCTGGCTATGGGTGCAGTTTTGCAGCAATTAAAAGATGGCGAATGGCAACCTCTCGCGTTTTTCTCGCGAAAACTGAGCCCTTCCCAACAAAAGTATTCACCATACGACCGCGAATTGCTGGCCATATATGAAAGCATCAAATACTTTCGCCACATGTTAGAGGCCAGGCATTTCGTGGTATATACGGACCATAAGCCACTCAGTTTTGCTTTTCACGAACGAAAAGTCAACTGTTCTCCAAGGCAACACCGTCACCTCGATTATATCTCGCAGTTTACTACCGATATCAGACACATTTCTGGCAAAGACAATGTCGTGGCCGATACACTGTCACGCATCGAGGAACTGCAGATGCCAATCGATTTGGAACAGCTTGCTTCTTCCCAAGCTGGCGATCAAGAGCTACTTCAATTTTTGGGTGGTGAATTTTCACTCCGCCTTGTAAAGCTCAAAATCCCCAACACTAACGTGGAACTTTATTGTGACATGAGCACTTCGTCACCAAGACCCTTCGTGACAAAGCCCTTGCGAAAGCAACTCTTTGACAGTCTCCATAGTTTAAGCCACCCAGGCGTCAAGGCAACAACTCAATTGGTGGCCGAACGGTTCGTTTGGCCTGGGATGCGCAAGGACTGCCGAGAGTGGGCTCGTAAATGCTTGGCTTGTCAAAGAGCTAAGGTAAATCGCCACGTATCATCACCATTGGGCACGTTCGATTTACCTCGTGCTCGCTTTGCTTTCATCCATGTGGATATTGTAGGCCCCCTTCCACCTTCTCAGGGTTATCGTTACTGCCTTACGGTAGTAGATCGTTTCACCCGTTGGCCAGAAGTTACTCCAATGGCCGATATGACAGCCGAAACTGTCGGAAAAGCCCTAATATCGTGGATATCCAGATTTGGATGTCCAACGGATATAGTCACCGACCGCGGTCGACAATTTGAATCCACACTTTTCCAATATCTTGGAAAAATGATCGGATTCAAACACCGTCGAACGACCGCGTATCATCCGGCATGTAACGGCATGGTGGAACGCTTTCACCGCCAAATGAAAGCCGCCATCATGTGCCACGCGGACTGCAATTGGGTTGACACCTTACCCTTAGTGCTCTTGGGTATCAGGTCATCTTTCAAAGACGACCTCCAGACTTCTTCCGCAGAGTTGGTATACGGTGAGCCACTTCGCTTGCCAGGTGAATTATTTCAGGCCACTGATCTAAGCACTACCGATATCTCGGATTTCACCACTCGACTACGCCAATTCGCAGCGAAGCTCCGTCCTTCTCCGGCATCACGTCACAATAGAGACAAAATTTTTATACACAAAGAGTTGAACTCATCAACTCACGTATTTTTAAGGGACGACGCATTACGAGGCTCTTTGCAACCTCCTTACACCGGCCCGTATGAAGTTCTCGAACGTGGCGACAAAACGTTTAAAATATTGGTCAAAGGCAAGAGCGTCACAGTAACAATAGACCGACTAAAGCCCGCCTATATACTGGTCGACCCTCAAGCTGCCACAACTTTTCCAAACCATTCCCCCGTCCCTACACCTACTCCTTTACCCGAACCTCCACCAGCGCGGCTTCTTGATAGCCCGGCTCAGGGTGTCATCAAAACAACTCGCTCGGGCCGCACGGTTCGATTCCCTGATTACTATCGACCTTAATGACGGTCTCTGGAGGGGAGTGATGTGGGCACCTACTTATATACGCACATTATTTCATTCATATTTATTTACACATTTACAACATATATTATATACACCTACATCTATTTCATCTTGGTCAAACAAAAACAATTAATTATTTACCACTAAATTATATATTATACATTATATATTATTACACTAAATTATATATTATAATTATACATTACACACAAATCATAAAATATATATTACACATAGTTATTATATTTTGCATACGTACACACGAACGAACTGCAATTACAAATATCGGATATTAAAACTCGTATTACACTGGACTCATCACAAATCTAAAAATAGATGCGCCGGCGCACGGAGGCTCAGCGGCCAGCCGAGCCCCGCGCGCCGCCAGTCGCATATTGTTCTCGGACGCAGTACACGTATCGCTCGCGCGCTCCGCCCGCTAATCACGCTTGCTTATTTTTGCCCATCAAGGTACTTTAAATATAATTACGCCGTACGCCGAGAACCATAAATGTTTAAGGGGGCTCTCATACAAAAACGTGATTTTTGGAATATAGTTCCATATGAAGAAACTAGATGGCGCCACTTGTATTTTATTATTATAGATAATGCTACGGAACTTTACAAATTAATAAGATTAGTATTATTTTTTTTAAACAATTTTAACACAAGACAAACACCCAAGACCCGAGAACAAACTTCATGCTCACCACACATATGATAGATAAATATGATAGAAAGATATGATAGACAGATATGATAGATAGATATATGATACATATATATGATATATAGGTATGATAGATAGATATATGAAAGATTAACGTACCAGCCTCTAATGTTCCCACTGCAGGGACACCGGCCTACTCTCGATAATTGAGAGTGAATGGGCTCTATATGATAGATGACAGACCTGAGCAACACGTGCCAGTGTGCTTCCCCCGTGCTGTGGGTGAACGCTGAGGGGTACAGGATCACCTCCGCGCCGATCGTGCTGAGGGCAGTACTCAGCTCCGGGAACCTCATGTCGTAACATGTTGCCATACCTGAAAAAGTACTGATTTGAGTGGCTGAATTAGAAATATGGCCGGCACCCACACCCTTCCACCGGAAGGTGCCGGTGATATCACCTACACACGAGACGTAATACAACTTGGTAGCCGTATTGCTCTTATGGGCGGAAGTAAAAATATCCTTCCGGTGGATGGGTGTGGGTGCCGGTGAAATCACCTACGCACGAGACGTAACACAACTTAGGTAGCCGTATTGCTGTATCAATTAACATCAGGTCGGCCTTCACATCCATCACATAAAAAAAGTACTTTCTAGAACCTTGGACTTACCTATTCTGCCAATAGGGGAATCCACTGGCGCCACAATATGTGATCCAGGATTGGTAAAATCACTTTCCATAAGTCTAATGTTTTTCTCCGGAATCTCCACATCGAAGAGATGCAGCTTTCTGTATGTCTGTACTATGTCTCCGTCCTTGTTGATTATTATATGCGTATTGAATATTTTGCCTGGTGCGTTTGGATCCTGATGAAAATACTTATCTATACAAACAAATAAAATTGAAGTGTCTCTTTGTAATGACAAAATAACTGCTGTTTAATAATAGCATTTGAAAGTACATACCTATATAACAAAAAAAACAATTATTAACGATTTGGGCTTCCTCATACTTCAGTACGAGAGGACCGTTGTATCGCTGGTAACCACTGAACAGTAGGTGGGCCATCAGCTCATACAGATTATTCACATAGAAAAATAACCTAGGAACATTACTTTTTCATGGACGCCTCCCATAGAAAGCCACACTTTGTGCTTAAGCGCCAATTCTCTGTAGGCTGTGACCGTTGGCCCGTCCAATATTGGTTCCGCCCAGGATACAACATCTTTTTTGTTATCACATATGTAGTCGCATGCTTCTGGGAAGAATACCATCTGAAATTAATTATTTAATGGTTTATTAACTCATCCGAGGAGTCTGCGGAGTTGGGCGGGTTGGTTAAAGTAATATGATAAACACTTTTATTAAATGCATTTGAAAGTATATGTGGCATTGGTATAACAATTTTTTTTCTGGCTATTCTCAGAAACGGATGCACCAACTTTTAACGGACTTTCACACTAAGCTACTCTTAGATTAACAAAAAAGAAAATTTAGTTCTCGTAGTTGGATGGGTGTACATTTAGTGGCTTTTTAACTGAGCGCTTCCATGCTTCTAGTTCTATTACCAAGCCATGTTGAAGGCCTCAGGCAGCTTGAAAACCCAGACACCAGAGTTGGCAATTTACTCACATGAAAAAAAAGAGATTGAAATTGATAGAATAAAGTTACCTGAACACCATCCGAGGCAGCATCGCTGACTAATTTGCTGACAACTTGTAAATTAGCTGCCTTATCAGCAATAGAAGTCATTTGACACACTGCAACATTTTTTCTCATAGTGGAGTCACTCAATCTTCTTGTTTGCATTCGCAAGCTTCTGAATAGAGTTAGGCAGCGGTACTGAAAATAAACTATCTTGAAATTGAATTATAGTTATAGTTGTATTTGTTATATTTACGATTTTAAGTGTGCAACTTTATCTTGAAGTACATCTATTTTTCGTTTGTTATGGGACCCTATTACTAAACTATGTCTCTATAAGGCTGTATACCTTTCAATCATAAGATTCGCCTGTTTTACTTTAAGTTTACATATCATATGTAGTCGCTACACTATTTAACTACTATGATTAGCGCACTCAAAACTTGAGTAGGTATATGAACGAAGTTTGTACAGAAACTTACTGATAACAACAGCATAAATTTTATTGTTTGCTAACATCAATTGTTAAGCGAAAATATTTTCTAACCTTTTTGATTTGTAAGCCAGACGCACTAAATCATTATAGATATATTTATGTATCTTACCCGCATTTTAAAACCGATTTGTAAAAATAAAATAGTTTTGTGTTGTGAATGCGAAAACATTAAGAAAATAACCACAGATAAATTTTGACAATATAATTATATTAGACATTGTTGATTCAGGCTTGGGCAAAAAACATTCATATTCATCCATTAATATATCGACTTTTTTTCCATCGACTTATCGATATTTTTAATCACGATATATCGAAATTCGAAAATGAAAAAAACAAAAACGATATCGATATTTATTTTAGAGTATCGAATTAGTATATTTTAACGCAAGTCTGGTTTCACTTTTAACCTTTTGTGATAGCTCCCGACAATTAAAGCCGCTTAACAAGCGAGTACATCAAACAGAGGGTGCTACTAAGGTCCATATCAGATTACTACTGGTTTGATTGAATTGTATATAATTATTTAGGACCGAGCATTAATAAAATAAATAAAATTTTCATTATGCCTATTCTTTTTGACGTGAAAACGTCTTATAAATCGATGAAACTGGCTGTACTTACGAAAAAGCATGACTCATTATCACGTTCCGCCTGAGCCGAGCGTAAAAGTATGCAATTTTTCATCAATGTCTTCTTATGACGTTATCGCGTAAAATTATCGACTTTTTTTTTCACACAAGACAAGACTACCAATTTTTCACACAATCACAAAAATATTGAGATTGAAAAGCTTCTGACCATTTTCTTGATAAAGAAAATTACTCATTATTATGTATTCTGTACTTAAACTTAATTTGTTAGTGATGTAGGTAGGATTTGGTTTCAGAACGCACCATCTAGAAAAATCGCCAATATTGGTAAACCAGATAGAAAGCTTGGTTTGATAATGTACATCGATATCGATATGTCATCTTAACATGATCCAAAATCACTAGTAATAAGACATACTAGGTAAGGCACATATTTTGGGTGTACTTTTAAGGTGCGATTTATGTGATTTTTTTGTGATTATATACGCAATTAGTTGTGCCCCGCAGTATTACCTACGGTTGGAAATCTCACGAAAATGCTTTACTTATTTGGGATAAAAGTATTCTTTTTGTATTGTATTTATTACTTTAGCCCTGAAAGATTCTTCACTAATGGATCTGTCAGTGAAGGAATAACAAAAACTTGTAAAAAATTTTGTTTTTATAAAATAAGTGTTAATGTAGTATAAGTAATATATAGAGCAGATGAACCGCTTAAACAGGGATGGGGAACCATAGTAAAAAAAATCAGAAAACTATCGATGGGTGGTTAACTACGATTACATTTATGTAACAAATATTATTATGAACTTTATATTGCTTGACGTACCTAGCCCATGACTACTTACAAAAACATTACATGAGCAAATATTTAATAACTGAAAGTGTTATTGTGATTCATAATTTCATAAAGTTACCAACGCAAAGCTTTGAAAATAAGAAGCAAAATAAAGTTACAATTTATTTCTATTCTTAAGTTATTCATTTTAATCCGGACTTTCTTGTACGTACAATATTTGGCTGTACATTGTTTTTTACTTCAGTCAGTGAGATAAGTCAATCAATAAGAAATAATGACAGTGGCAAAAATTTCAGAAAGGTAAATTAATGTAATTCTTGAAAAAAACTTAATATACCACTGTATTGATTTCTGACGAAACTTAAAATGCCGGAGACGACGGATGCAGTGCCGTGTGAGGTAAGTACTTCATTACTAAACAAAATTGTCAATAGATTTATAAATAGAGCTAAATTTGCGTTCCCTTTTCATTTTACTCAATTTAATTAACTGTAATTCAACAATACCTACGTAATTATTGAGATAAAACAAAAAAGTAAGTGTTTTTAAAGTCTACATGCCTTAACTAGATAATATTTCTATTATATGATAATTTCGTTACAGGCGGCTAAACCCAAAATAAGACATGACTGGTACCAAACTGATTTTCAAGTTGTGGTTACTATTCTGCTCAAAAATGCCCCAAAAGAGCAAGTCAAAATTCAGTACGGACCCCGCAGTGTAAGTACATTTAAACCAGCCAAAACCGCTCAGAAATAAATGTAAGCAAACCCCAGAAGTACTTACTAAATATACCGAGTTATCAGTGCTTTTCGTGTAAGTGGCCAACTCTGTTGTTAGGTTTTCAAGCTGCCTGAAGGCCTCTCAGATGGTTTATCAACTAATAACTGAGTCTGACACTTAATTCTCCAAAGCAGAGAAGTTCTCAGTTCCAATAAACAATGTCAAAATATGAACGCTAGTGCACACTCATCACTAGGATTCCCTGTGTCGCAGATGGCATGGACAAACCTGGACCCCTCGCTTCTAAGGCAGGGCTACTACCAACTAAGCCACGGTCATTTATGAAATTACCGGCAGTGAGTTGCTACATCTGTAAAAACCAAGCTTATTTGTTTAAGTAAACTCCTGCTTGGTACTATTCACACTATCATTCAGAGGATTTTGTACCACCAATTTACTGTATGTCTCTGTAAAAATGTTAGTGTAAAATGTATTAATGTCTAGCAGGTTTAATTTTTTTCTCCATTTTATTTATAATGTTATCTCAACCATTATTTTAATCAAGCCAAGTCCAAGCAAACGGGCTGGCAAAGCAGCAGCATTTAAAACTCCTTAAGCAAAAGAACCCCAAATTTGACAAATAAAGCTGAAACAGTTATTCGAGATATTAACTTCCAAAAATAGACCTTTGAGACATAACTTGTCTACCAAGATTCATGTGAACCGGCTGGATGTGGGCCTGTTTCAGAGTTTGTTAGCTTCACAGACTTCTGATGAAGCTATCATGCTCTACAGGTCTGCTCCGAAACTGGTTCACGAAGACAGTTAAAATATTATATTAGAGTCCATTATAGGACTGACATGGTCTACAAAAAGACCCAAAGTCCCTAAAAAAAAGAACTTCTAAAAATCAGATCATGGGTCCCATTTTCAATTTTATGTTTTTGATTGGATCTTAATTTTCTGTAAGCACTCCATCCACTCCATCACTACATAGTATAAAACAAAGTCGCTTTCTCTGTCCCTATGTCCCTTTGTATGCTTAAATCTTTGAAACTATGCACCGGATTTTGATGCGGTTTTTTAATAGACAGAGTGATTCAAGAGGAAGGTTTATATGTATAACAACATCCATTAAATAGTGGAGAAGTACTGTTATTTTTGAGGTTTCTAATGTCGTAAATAATTACATTTTTTCCGCTTACATTGCAAACGCAGGCTGAACCCTACGAGTTTTATCAAAATAATGTACTAAGTATTGTACACATTGAAAAGGTCTACAGAAAAGTCCGTGATGGTATAATATATGTCTATCTCTTATGGATAACCCACAATAACTTTTTTTTGTCATTTCATTTTTACGACACATAAGGGCTAAATTTCTCCAGTGAATGACATAGGCTATATATTTATACCCGTGCGAAGCCGGAGCGGGCCGCTAGTATACCATAAGAAAAGGGTAGCTGGAAAATGCTAAATAGTATTTTTTTCACACATGTACTTATATTTTCATGTGCAATAAATAATTTTCTATCTATAACAGACCTAGCATTGAAGGAAAGGCTATACTAACCAACAGATATAGAGCCATCAATATTTTTATTTTTTTTTTATTTATTTATTTAGACACACATTACACATTACAAGCAATAATAAATATATATCTAAGATAAAGTTTAGATCTGGCTTGCGACGTAACAATACTATATAAGTAATCTTATTATTTGTGTTCCCGAGATATTTACCATTATTTGTGAGTATTGTTGACGCGGTAGAACATACAAAACGAGTGCGCGAGAGGGTAGACCGATATATCTGCTAATGATTTGCACACTTCACTTCGCAAAGACTTCAGTTTGCCCGGGACAATGACGCATGTAACTGCGTCGAAATATCGGGAGTCAACAAAACTCACAAATCATGGTAAATATCCCGGTAACACGAATAATAATGTTCATGACCATGATAGTTTTAGAATCTTGTTCCCGTAGTCACATGCTATGCTTAGAAGATGCTGTGTAAAAACAATTATAATGTAGGCTAATTGAGACTAAGATTATTTTATTATCTATCACTGAAAATATTGGTTAATCTTTTCAGCTTTCCGTATCTAGCCCCATACCCAACTCTGAATCGGAGTACAGCCTCGAGTTGGAGCTGGCGAATGAGATCTTCCCAACGCTGAGCACCCACGTTGTGTCTCCATCAAAAATCGAAGTGAAACTTAGGAAGAGGTCGGGAATCAGGTGGACGCAGTTGGAGGGAGAGGCTGGGGGGGAGGGGGAGAAGATTAAGGCTATACCACAAGGTTAGTTATGCTATGTAACTTTCTTTTCGACTGGTCTCGTAAGTTGTTAGGAGGTCTGCCTTCTGTGTAGGTGTTTGATGAGACATCTTTATATTCATACATATGGGTACCAGGATAGAAAAGTGGAGTGTAATGAAAAGGGCCATATTAATTCACCTTAATAACTTTTAAAGTAACTATTTGTCTTAGAAACAAAACCTATGTTATTATTTAGCTTAAAAGTCTGCTGTTATGGTCTTGAGTTTGCATCAGGCCCATAAGGGCGTTTTGTAGCATGAAGGGAAACAACTGACGTAGAGGTTTCACGTTGAAACCTAAAGCTGTGCCTCCCAACAGCCACTCTCTCTTTTTGCATGTCCGCATCTAGCAGAACAAGTAAATGGCCCACCTGATGTTAAGTGGTTAGTATTTTAGTTGTTGATGCGGCAATGCCCATCAATAACTAAAATACTAACAAATAAAATACGACCCAGGTCTTTCCCTTCTATAGTATGAGACTCAAGTCGCATTGTGTTGCCAAGTGCCTGTTCCGGTAATTAATTCAACCAAAGATTCAAATGCACATTTTTTTTATGTGACCCTGGTCTAGTAAATACCTATTCACTCCTTTCTGGAAAATTCCCAAACTTCTTCATGAAGAAAACTTCTTTTATGAAAATTATATTTAATTATTTTCATATTTTTCAGCTGTAATAGACGCTTCTGGACCGCCGCATCCAAATCCGTACCAAAAAGACTGGGTTAGCATTGAGAGGGAAATTAAGAGGATGGTAAGGTTTATTAACAGCTCTCATAGCTCATTTAGTTGCTGTGCCTTCTACGCTGCAGGTTGTGGGTCCGATTCCCACCCAGGACAAGCATTTATGTGGCACTGTGTGTTGGTTCTGTCTGGGTGTTAATATGTATTTATTTATAAAAACAGACTATATAAGTAGTGCATCAGTATCTGATTTCCTAGAACAAGCTATGCTTAGTATGCGATTAGTAGTGGATGGCTTTGAATTCAAGGGTTCTATCATTAAAGCAGGTGTTCCTCAAGGATCCATACTTGGTCCATTGTTATTTGTTGTATACACAAATGACCTAGCCTATTGTAACTTTATTATTACAGGAGGAAGACGAAAAGCCGGAAGGCGAGGCCGCTTTGAATGCTCTCTTCCAACAAATCTACAGCGGCGGCTCTGAGGAAGTGCGTCGAGCTATGAACAAGAGCTTTGTGAGTATGAACATCTAGAAGAGACTAAGAATAATACTATTATCTATAGTCAACCTCACTCAAACTCAAATTTATTTCTTTAGATCTCAAGTATCGTTTGGACACGTCAAATTTTACACACACAAGTAAACGTATTCATGAGCGTTATAACGTGTCACAGGAACTCCTTACATGCACACAGATATGTCAAATTACAGTCAGTTTTATGTTTAAGCTAAACTTTAATAAAATATAGTTTACGTCTGTTCCAACCCTAACCGACCAACCCGAGGGGAAGAAAGACAAATATAGTGAGTGATCTTTCTCTGTTTGAGTGCAGTCACTCAAAGAAAGATCTATATCCCCAGAAATGAGCCACCCCCATAATATTGACCTTTCCTTGTATTATGTAATATACATATATTGTATTATTTAAACAAATATTAGTGTATAAGAAATACATGATATACATTTAATAGTATGTAAATGTATATGAAATCTTCTTTTTACAAAAACGTGATTTTTAGGATATAGTTCCACATGAAGAAACTAGATGGCGCCACTTGTATTTTATTATTATAGATAATTGTACGGAACCCTTCGTGCGCGAGTCCGACACGCACTTGACCGGTTTTTTAGCGTGGCAGCACTGGTATCCGCTAGTTTATAATATTACTTATGATTACAGGTGGAGTCCGGCGGTACTGTGCTCAGTACTAACTGGGAGCAGGTTGGCAAGGAGAAAGTCGAGGTGAAACCACCAGATGGCGCTGAATTCAAGAAATGGGACGCCTAAATATAACCTAACATCCGTTCAACGGCAGAAGTCCCTCGGTCGTGGCGCTAGTTTCTATGATAAAGATGACATTTTCGTTCGATTTTACGTTATTTCCTGCAACTACTACGGGACTTCTTGTGTTGCACGGACTAAATGATTTTTTTGTTGCGAACAGCTTCGTTGTAGCTGGATTTTGAGAGTTTCAAATTATGGTTTAGCAGTCTTAAATTTTCTTTTTTTTCTACTTTACATAAGGATCGCAGGTTTGAGACCCGTGTACGACAGACGAAAGTATGTCCGTTTCTCATTTGTCGCGTAGAGTAAGTGTTAAAAAAATAAGTCTGAAACGGAATGTAGAAAAATAAATATGTAAACAAAAAAATATTTAGCATGAATTTTTATTTATAAATACCTGGTGCCCGCATTTCTCGCGTGGAATTTAACTTGAACACAAAAGATTATTACTTTTTCGAAAATAAAATATAGCCATATAGTAGGCGAGCCAGCCATTGTGCACACACACGCGCACACACACACACGCACACACACGCACACACACACACACACACACACACACACACACACACAACTTTCGCCTTTATAGGTGTGAAGTGCAATTACTATTACTACCTAATAAGTGTTTAAAAATGCATAACAAATCTTACTCGAGTTGCAGTGAGTAAAAATTTAACTCGAGTGACGTAAATTATTCGATTCACAATATTTTCATAAATTTTTTTCAAACCTATATTTAACCTATTGGGTGTGTGAATATGACTCCGCCCCTTTTTGTCAAAATAAAACACATTTGTTCGCTTACAAAATTAAAAAAAAAAATTATTGAAAGTATGCTCCATCTGCAGCTACAACCTTCGCCCATCGTTCAGGTAGTTTTCGTATTCCTTGCTGGAAGAAGTCCTGGTCTTTTGAGCTTATCCAGTTGTCAATCCAAATTTTGATACTTTCACATGAAGTAAACTTTTCTCCAGTAAGGTCTGTCTGCATCGTCCGGAATAGGTGGTAATCCGAAGGAGCTATGTCTGGTGAATATGGCGGGTGGGGTAACACTTCCCAGTCCTGTCCCTCTAAATATCTTTTTACGACTTCTGCGGTATGCGGTTTGGCATTGTCATGCTGAAGAACTAATTTGTTATGTCTATTCACCCATTCTGGTCGTTTTTCTTCTATGGCTCGCTTCAAACGCATTAGTTGTCGTCGGTAAACTTCTCCATTAATAGTTTCAGAGGGTTTGAGCAACTCATAATATACAATACCTTTCTGATCCCACCAAATACAGAGCATGACCTTGGCACAGTGAATATTTATTTTTGGCTGTGATGGGCCTGGTTCGCCTGGTTTCACCCAAGCTTTTTTGCGTTTAGGATTTTCGTAGTGTATCCATTTTTCGTCTCCTGTGACTATCCGATGCAAAAATCCTTTTCTTTGCTGTCTTTGAAGCAGCATTTCACAAATGGTTTTCCGACGTTCCATGTCTCTTTCTTTTAAATCATGTGGAACCCAGTAACCGGCTTTTTGAATCATTCCCATCATTTGTAAACGCTTTGCAACAGTTGAACGATCAACATTTAATGCTGCAGCTAATTCTGATTGAGTTTGGCAAGAATCTTCCGCCAATAATGCTTCCAATTCAGCATCTTCAAATTTTTTTGGTGGTTTTCCATGTTCTTTATCCTCAGTACTAAAATCGTTATTTTGAAATCGTCGAAACCATTCCTTGCAAGTTGTATTAGACGGAGCATGCTCACCATAAATCTCCACAAGCAAACGATAAGTTTCCGCTGCAGTTTTCTTCGCAATAAAATAATATAATAACACTTCCCGCAAATGACGTTTATTTGGAATAAAAACCGACATTTTCGAAAAGGTGAAAACAATTGTTGCTTACACTTCAACCAAATATCATAAAATGCGTTAGATAGCTGACATTCAGTACTATCGAATACAAGTATGGTCATTTATTAGTACACGTAAACAATACTAAAAACGACATCTGTTGAGAAAGGGCGGAGTCATATTCACACACCCAATATATATATATAACAAACCTATATATTCTAGTTAATAAAACAACGATATAATTTTGTTTAGGTATAGTTTTTGTAATCATTGATAATGCGCGTTAAACACTACGGCACCACTGAAAACCAGGGCTACAGTCGTGCTTCTGTAGCAAATGGCTGCCGATTTGTGTACACATCAACATTTCCTAATTGTATGTACTGATGTTTTCATTTTACAATAAATAATAAATAAAAAAATAAATTGCACAAAATATATAATTTTCTTACAGTCTTCTCGTACTAAATTTATACTCTAGTCGTATCATTCATTTTCACAACTGACTAATAACTTTGTAAGTGAATTATGTTATGATTATCCATCCATTGAGTGCATTGCTTCTCGTAACGATATGAAAAATTCTAATTTATGGTTTACGTTCGGATCATTGATGTCTGAATAAATAAAATTGTTATTATTATTACAAGTTGGGCGACCTGGAGGTTTTTGTATCAGGATAAAAGCTGATAGAAACCTATTATAAATTATTTATAGCAAAAAGTTTTTTTTTTTGTTTATTAAAAGCGTTTTTACAAGAAATCCTACTTCCTACTACTATTATAAAGGCGAAAGTTTGTAAGTATGGATGTATGGATGTTTGTTACTCTTTCACGTAAAAACTACTGAATGGATTTGAATGAAACTTTACCACAATATAGCTTATACATCAGAATAACATATAGGCTACAATTTTTGAGGTTTCTATAAAATCTATATATATAAAAGAAAGTCGTGTTTGTTACAACACTTATAACTCGAGAACGGCTGGACCGATTGCCATGGTTTTTGATTTGTTGGATTTGTTTCCGTCCCGAATAGCAGAATAACTATTAAAACATTGGAAAATTAACGAAAAAAATAAAATCAATTTATCCCCGTATTCTCCACGGGAACGGGAACTATGCGGGTGAAACCGCGGGGCGCAGCTAGTTTATTATAAACGCGAAAGTTTGTAAGTATGGATGGATGTTTGTTAATCACGCCAGAACGGCTGAACGGTCCTGGATGAAAATTGACACAGAGATAGATTATAGTCTGGAATAGCACATAGGCTACTTAACAGTAAAATCCTCACAAAATTTCATCCAAATCGTTATAGCCGTCTTCGAGATACGAGAAATAAAACATATGCAAGAATTTTTTGTTTAAATATTTATGTTACTAAAACACACGTGTTTGTACACATTTATTAGAAAGATTTAAAGGAATGAAATATCAAAATTGGCAATCTAGCAACACGTTTGCATTGCAAAAATGTTTAGGTACATATTATAAAATTTATATTTTATTGACTACATCTAACAATTACAGTTCATGAGATACAGCCTCTTGACAGGCAAACAGATAGACAGACAGACAGTGGAGTCTCAGTAATAGGGTCCCGTTTTACCTTTGAGTATGGAACCAACCAGCTAAATCAAGAACCTCCTTTGTGTAGAAATCAACAGTTACACTAAACCTTTTTATGAAGATGTTTAAAAAGAAATTATCTTCGCTTCATACATTCACTTTCAGATGGCAATGACCTTCCAAACACGTATGGGGTCATTGAATTCAATTTAGCATCTGCTTTTTTTCTTACCTTCTTGTTACCTGTGTCTGCCATAAGTAGATGTTATGATTAATACCCCATAATATAAAATAACGTATTTATACAGTCTGTGCAACCGAACTTAGCGCGGTTTCTTCTTGCTTTTTTCTTCTAAAAACTGCGGTTTTGTAAGAAATACAAATATACAAGTAACCTTATCTAAACGCAAAATTTCATTCAATTTTCGAGCCGTTTCCGAGATACGCGAACAAATAAATATATAAACAAGAATTGATTCGACAATGGCAAATGCATAGAAGTGCGATGCCAGAGGCAGAGAAAAAAAAACAAGAATTGCTCGTTTAAAGTAATAAGATAAGATAAAAGACGGCTCCGTGGCTTAGTTGGTAGTAGCCCTGCCTTCGAAGCGAGCGGTCCAGGGTTCGATTACCGGCCGGGGCACACTTTGTGTGGTGAGCATGAAGTTTGTTCTCGGGTCTTGGGTGTTTGTCTTGTGTTTCTGTGTTTGTCCATGCCATCTGCGACACAGGGAATCCTAGTGCAGAGGTATGAGTGTGTTAACGTTGTTGTTTTCAAAGAGTACCTGTGTTACCGACCAACGCTCGGTTTTTTTTTTGTAATAAGTTACACTTATACAAGAAATACAATTATACAGGTAAAGTTAAACAGAAAAACCCTATCCTAAACCTAAACTAAAATATATAAAATATACAAGAATTACTCGTTTAAATAAGAGACAGATATTTATTTATACCTGTATATCTGAGACACTGGGTAAGTGGAATAACTCTGTAAGTGAAACGACATTGCAGGTCCCTTGATGTCTCACTTAACCAGGTTTCACTGTAGATAAAATCAATTACAGTGCGTTAGTATCGCATAGATTAACAAAAAATTATAATAACATATAGAATGTGTAACAATTAAAGAATTGCACAACAATATTACATATTACAATAAACAGTCGCGGCCTTAGGGGGTGGCAAGCAGGGCAACCGCCCGGGGCCTCGCTTTTGTAGGGCCTCGCACCCTCGCAGAATAACCCGTTTATTGTTTCGATGTACTGCAGCTGTCTGCACTGCAGATGTTTAGGAGGATGCTGACTGATCATCAGGAGCCCTGTACACTTCCAACTCACCTAAATTCCTCATACCCCAAGAGCCTCACAAAGATCTATCGCCCGGAGCAATATCTAACGCCGCCCTTGACAATAAACATATTGTAGAATAACAACAATATTACATAGACATTGGTGGTATAGTACTAAAGTCCACGTTTTGTAGACCGCAAATGTTTAGTTTGAGTTTGGCTTTGGATTTGTACGCCTATGGTTCCGTACTTACGCGAAGGCCTGCCATGTATTAGGAGTACAAATAAGATTCCGCCGTTTTATTGTAGATGGCGCGGCACGGAGTTTCGGTTAGCTTTCGCAGATGATAACCGGCTTAAAAAATAGTTTGGACATTCAAGAACAACATAACCTATTAATATCATTGATTTTATATTGGTAAAATATAATTTTTATAAGTTGAAAATGTCAAAATTTGAGCCAAGTAAGCGTCATTTGTATGTTCATTATTATGTTCATTAATATGTTCAGCGTCATTAATATGTTCAGCACACACCGTAGGCCTTCGCGTAAGTACTTACGGAAGTACACAACACTCTTTGATGCAGAACTACAAATACTGCTGTACACTTGACAGCTAATCCTTGTTCCGTTATCCTTTAGAATAAATAGGTGTTTACCATAGCGGCTTTGGATTTTTTTGTATAAATAGTACTTGAAAAATAAAAAAAAAACATTTTATCAATAAATAGAATCAAACAGGTAAACTTAAATAGCAAAACCCTATATAAATAGAAAATTGCATCTAAATCGTTACAGAGATACGCGAAATATACAAATAAATGTATATACTAGAATTGCTCGTTTAAACTTATGATTTATTAGCAGCCCGTCCCGGCTTCGCACGGGGTAGTGACATAACTACAATAGTTGGACATATGCTACCGCGGAGTTTTTTGTAGACATTATGATGTTCTTCAATATTGTTGTACATTATTTTGTTCTATCGCTAATAGTTTCGGCAGCGCATTCGACGAAAGACATTTTAAGACTCATTTTTCTACACCTTCGGTTACATTGTTCAAATTTTACCAAGGATCCCTAATTTTTTTCAAAATGAAATGTAGCCTATGTCAAATTGGAAGAAGGTAGCATTCTATTGGTGAAAGAATTTTTTAAATCGGCCCAGTACTTTTTGAGCCTATTCATTACAAACATACAAACATACAAAAATGGGTACAAATCTTTCCTCTTTATAATATTAGTGTAGATTTATTATGGAACATCAACAAAATGTACATATTTAAATGAACACATCATGCGTCTTGTACGCATTGTACATAAACATAAACATACAAACGTCTTGTACATAAACATACAGGGATTATGCCTAATAACAAAAGTAAAAGTATAATATATAATACAAGAAATAATATACAACTAAAACTTTATAAATACGGTACATAAAATTAGTGAGACAAGATAAGATATTTGTACATAAACTACTGGCTGTAAATTAATGGCGTATCCAACAGATTTGTCTTAAGCCTCTTTAAGTGCTCTATAAATATTTTATTAGTAGTTCGGTTCTCGTAATACAAGCAATGCTTATTTTATGGCTAGTTGGCGCTGTGTGAAATGTCCATGAATTAATTGAACGTTTATAACCGATATTTATAGATAATCAGCTTGGTTATTTCATTTTAAACCTTAATTTATAATTTTACTAGCTGCACCTCGCTGTTTCACTCGCATAGTTCCCGCTTCCGTGGGAATACGAAGATAAAATTATTTTATTTTTTTCGTCAATTTTCCAATGTTATTCAAGACGGAGACAAAACAACAAATCAAAAACCATGAAAATCGGTCTACCCTTTCTCGAGTTATAAGTGATCGGAAAAACCTTTGTTTGTTTAACTTTGTTTTATATATCACTAGCGACCCGCCCCGGCTTCGCACGGTTAGTAAAGCATCAGTGTCGTATCAGAAACTACCCGTGCGAAGACTTGCTAGTTTATTATACATATAAACTTTCCGCTTGAATCACTCTATCTATTAAAAAAACCGCATCAAAATCCGTTGCGTAGTTTTAAAGATTTAAGCATACATAGGGATATAGGGACAGAGAAAGCGACTTTGTTTTATACTATGTAGTGAAGATTAAGTATTTATTATTTTAGTTTCAGATATATTCGCAAAGGCCGTCGGTTTCGTAATAAGAAACGACGCTGGGCGTTTAAAATAATATCTCTCACTTCATCACATACCTATCTCGAAATAAAAAGCAGAGGGTTTTAAAAAACTGGCAAATACATTCGGACTCGCAGACCGAGGGTTCCTTCCATACTAAAATAAATTTACATGGACATTCACACAGCGCCATCTAGCCCCGAACTAAGCATAGCTTGTAAGGGAACTAGATAACTTATAGAATACGTATATAGTACTTTTTTTGTAAATACATACTTATAATACATAATATATTTTTTTTGTAAATACATACTTATAATAAGTTTAGCTATTCAAAGGGGGAACGCTGCCAGTATCTTTGGAACCTTGCCTAAAGGGGAGTCCCTTTAGGCAAGGTTCCAAAGGTTTTAATAATATATGTTAGTTCTTATAGTATATTTTTAAGATTTTAGTTTTAGATTTATTATTGCTTGTAATGTGTAATCTGTGTCTAAATAAACTTATAATACATATAACACAGAACAAACTTATGTTCGCACACAAATGCTTGTCCTGGATGAGAATCAAACCCATGACCTGCCGAAAGCAGAGCTACTACCAACTGAGCTACTATTTTAATATAGCACTAGGAATCGGGCCCGGCTTCGCACGGGCAGTAGAGCATGTATGTTTTGCGTGTTCAAATCACGTCGGGGTCACCACTTTGGGGTATCTTTGGTAGTATCACCACACGAAACACAATTCAACATATACACTTTTTATTGTTGATCACCGACACAGGATATAGTACATTTAAAACATTCTACATTTAGTTCTGGCAAATCACCAGTCTAGTCCTCTGATATTTTTTCCTACCCGACATCCCGGGAAATTCCCTCTCGTAATCTTTTGGCAGCCAATCAGAGACCATAATTTTGACAGACCAAAATTGCGTTCAGAAACGCCAAATATGTATATTCATTTTTCAACCGTCTTCTGAAGGTGGTTGTCTATGCGTAGTATTAACTAGTCTTAAATTGAAGCTAACTATGTTTTAAAAAAAATCCAACGCATTTACAATAAAAATAGTAATCTAGAAAAATTTCACGTGAGATTAGGGACGGGTGAGGGGGTCGAGCTAAACCTCACGAAATCTCACCAGAGGGGGAGAGGGTATCGTCAAAAACGACTCACGTAATTAATGGACAGCCCCTAAAGGTAAGACATACAGATATACATTATATATACATTATAGGCAAGGAAATATATACATTATTATTTGAAGTTAAATAAAAAAAATTATACGTATACGGTTAGATATACATATAGGCAAGGCGTAGTTCAGGGCACCTTTTACCATTTGGATACGGTACTCTAAATGAATACCTACTTTCAATCAGATGCAGTTATTACCAAAAATAAAAGAAAGTCAATTATTTTTGCCATTTTTGGTTTAATCGGTTTGGTAATTAACTTTTCGGAATTTCTCGTTACAGGTCAATGGCGAAGCGATGATAGCTCTGTTGACATTACGTCTATAGGCCGTGGGTTCAAAGTGTTGAGGGCTAGAGACGAGCCTGGCAATGGTCCGATTAAATCTAAAAACCAGCGCTGCGCCCGGCCTGCTTGCTGCTGCTGCATCTATTTATACTGTGGGAGTAGCACAATGCTGAGACGGGAACCGCTTTAGTCTTCTGAAATTACCCATACATTTTTTGTTGTTTTATTTATAGTACCTGGGCGACCGAGCTTCGCTCGCTTCGCTTCCTAATTTTCTAGTAGATTATCAATCAAGTACCACAAAAATTAACGAGATGGCGCTGTATTCAAATTTTCAGTATAGTTTACGTAAAAACGTTTTTATTTTGTAAAGATGTGTGTTTTTACAAGAAATAAACATTTTTACATTTTTACTACTTAATCTTATTTTTTTTTCCGTTGCTATATGCACTCGCATGCCGCCCTGCCACGGGGAGACAGGGCGGTTATGTGGGACCCGCTAGACCCACTAAAACCCCACGGTGTCCTCTTCTGCCGCTTAGTGGCGGGAACACGGGAACGTTACACACACATCCGCGAACCCGCCCCGGCTGTAAGTTTCCGGACCCCTCTCTCTTGGCATCTAGTGCCACTCCTCCGTTTGCGACACGCCAGGACACGTGGCGTGGCACAACCACCTCGGGGATCTGGTCAACGAAAGGGCGTCAGACGACCCCGTGTCTAGACGCCCTAGGTCCCCCTGCGACGGGTCAGTTTTGAACGTCGTTTTAGTGGGTCTAGTCCCACATAACCGTTCTGTCTCACAAAAAAAACGGCCTTCAGCTCGTCCCGTCACTTTTGAAACAAAAAAAGGAAAAACCCAGTGACCTTCGCCCCACTTTTTCCACATACTATTTGGGTACAAACCGCTTCATAGAACCACTTCTTACAATCATTGCCTTACCAAGTTGTACCTTCGCCTTTGGAGTCATTGACTGGCATTAACGCTGTCAGAAATTCTAATTCGAACTCATTTAATACCACGGCGAAGCAAAAAGGAGGGTTATGATTTTGACCGATATGTATCATCTGTGCCCTCATAACTTCTTCTTTAACTCTTATTTGATCTTGATTCGAATAGTAAGTCTGCATGGCAATCGCGAGCGAAGTCGCGGTTGTCATTCTAGCTTATAATATTTTAATTATTTATTTATTTACAAGCCCGAATAATTAACTCAACATGTTTAGATTCTATAACTTTAAATATCCATCATCTCTCATCAAACAAATTAATAAATATTATTAATTTGTTTGATGAGAGATGATGAATATTAAAAATTAATAATCAACAAATCATTATTGATTTACATCAATAATGATTTATTGATTGATATATGATGATATATGATATATGATTGATTGATATATGATCTTATTTATATTACAATATATAAAAGGCTTTGTTCTGACTGACCGATCAGATTCAGATTATTTATTAATAACAATAAGTTACAGGTCAGATACATTAATAAACCATAGGTATACAGTGGGAATTAATAATAACCCGGGACCCCTCGCTTCGAAGGCAGGGCTACTACCAACTAAGCCACGGAGCCGAATTAAAATAAAAGTAATACATAACTATTAAATAATGATTAAACTAATTAATAATAACAATAAAAATAGAATTAAATTAAAATGTCAAATAACGCATAGCCTAAACCGCTGATCGTAGAGACCTGAAACATTGAGGGTGTGTTCTTTGTATGACATATTTGATGGGACTTCTGATGATGCTGATGTAATAAGGAGTAACGTAGGCTACCTTTATAAAAAAAAAGATTTAGGAAACAAGAAAATTTTAAGTTCTGCGAGCGAAGTGGCGGATAACAGCTAGTCTAAAACAAAATTAATCTGTGGTTTGATACTGAAGTCTTAATTACTGAGGATCTATGATTCAGGTCAAAAACGGGATACAAAAAGATTTTTGTATGTTTATTTGCGTCATTGGTATTCACCGCCATTTATAGCGGAAACGGCGTGTGGTTTTTAATCGAAATTTGATTACTATCATTGATGTATTAACAAGATAATACGGCACGCTAGCGTTTGTGGCTTCGTGGTTTAGTTGGTAGCCTTGCCTTCGAGGCGAGGGTCGTGGGTTTGATTCGCGGTAGGGGCACTGCGTCGTGAACATGACGTTCGTTCTTTGTCTTGTGTTTCTGTTTTGTTCGTGCCATCTGCAACACAGAGAACCATCTGCAGGGGGTATGAGCAAACGTTTAAGGGGCTGTTCAAGTATTACGTAAGCAGATTTTTTGTAATTATTAACCCACCCCTCCCCCTCGTCAGCAAAAGTAAGCAAAGCTCTTACCCCTCCCCTCATGTTTACGTAAACATAATTTTTTTCAAGTGAAAAAACTCATTGGTGCACGTGTGGGTTTGAACCAGCAACCTTCAGATTGAAAGTCGGCGTCTATGCCCCTGGATCACCACGGGCGAAGTTTATATAAAGGTTTATTATATCGACACGAAAAAAGTTGTATAAATTTAGTTTTTAGAAAGTCGTTTCAGATATTTAACTAGATTTTTAGGTAAATTGTTCGTCTTCAAATGTCTGTCAGGGCTTCGCGCTCCCCATGATGTCGTGAACTACGGATAGATCACATCATAATATTTAGCTAATAACGTGTGATTTTATCTTAGTTTGTCAACAGACGACAAAGATCGTGGAACAGTATACAACAGTCAACGCAACATTGAATAGCCATAAATAAATTCATGGACGATTCACACAGCGTCGTCTAGCCCCAAACTAAGCAAGGCTATGGGAGCTAGATAACTGATAGAATACTTTTTATACATATGGTACATATATATGTTTTTAAATTGTGATGTGAATAATTTGTACTTTTGATTGAAAAGAGACTTAGCCAATTGTACCCTAAGGTTTTTACGGTTACAATAGATGAGTATGAGTATGAGTACATATAGTACTTTTGTAAGTAAAACTTATATTATAATACATATCAACACCCAGACACAGAACAAACATTTATGTTCGTGACACAAATGGTTGTCCTAAGTGAGAATCGAACTCGCGACCTACAGCGCAGAAGGCAGATCTACTACCAACTGAGGTATGCCAGTCATAGGCCAATAGACGGGAAGACGATAAAAAAAAATTAAGACCTGTTATTCTCACACTCATTCTAACACACAACACTGCCACAGTTCAACACAAACGCACACATACACACCCTCACTCACATAAAACACCAACTTTCTCCGTATCAGCCTCTAATGTTCGCACTGCAGGGATACCGGCCTACTCTCGATAGTTGAGAGTGGCTTCGGTCCAATCCGGATCGGTAGATGTAGAAGGTCTAGGGCATGCCGGTTTCCTCACGATGTTTTCTGTCACTGTAAAGAAAGAGATATGAATTGATATTAAGGATAAAAATATTATATAATGTATTTATGTATTTATAGAACCTACGTGATTAAAAAATTGCCAGAAAAAAAAAGACATAGACATAGACATTTATTTATTTACTATTTATTTATGTGAATATAATAAAGAGAATCATCATTCATCATTAATTTTAAATTTATAGATCCAAGGTGCCCGACCTTGCATCTATAAACTTAAATTCAATTTGCTTCCGAAGGTATAATTAGATATTATTACAACTTATAAGGAAAACATATACATAAGATAAAAATAGGTCTATTGTCCGTATGAAAATGTTCGCATCGCGCCATAAAACTTTTAATAGTCAAGGCGTATGACTCACATTTCCAACCTTCCAAAGAGATCACAAATTTGCCTGTGTATTTATTTTTGGCACTTTAAAACTCCGTTATTTATCAACCGAAATGGAAAATTGGTTTTTTATTGATAACCCTGTTTTGGGAGTCGTTTAATAATGCGGTTCAGAAGAAAGGCGGAGGAGGGAGTTGCTATCTGCGACACAGTTTTTATACTTCTGCAGGTAGCATCGGTTCCATTTTGTACAATAAGTGCCTTGTAACAGTTCCAAATGAAGATTTATTTATTTATTTAAATATAAAAATTAATAGGTAAGCACTTGTCAAAAAATATTATCAACCAGCTGACACCACAGATGTTTTTTCTGTCCTGATTCACAATTTGATAATGGACTTAGACGTAGTGGCAAAAATCCCATGAAAAATATGGTTCCGGTGTTTTCTCAATTTCCGAATTTACATGGAGTTTTCCAAAAAAATTCCTTTTTCAACTTCTGACAGTTACAATTTTGTTTTTGTATTTTTTTTATGCTTAGATTTCATATTTCACTTTTTTAGAAAAATAACAGTGGATGTTGTATAGGGCAAGTAAATTTACATTATTTTTGGAATTAATTTGTTACTAGGCTTAGAAAAAAAAAGTCAAAATTCAACAGGTAAATAAGTCAAAATAAATAAATAAAAAAACAATAAATCAATCCAAGTCAATGACCAAAACAAACAAATATAAAAAATTCGACGGCGGAATGCAAAAGTCAAGTCTAATATTGCGGCAAAAAAGGAGATTAGCAACACGTTTAGTTGTAAATTTTTATTTATGTAAATAGATATAAAATTCAAAAATAGCATTCGATTGAAATCGCTCGTTATATGCTCACGAATATGTGTACATGCGTGTGTAAAATTTGACGTGTCCAAACGATACTTGAGATCTAAAGGAATAAATGAGTTTGACTTTGATTTTTAATCATTTAATTAACTTGTAACATTATGTCGCTTATTAAATATTCATAACTATAATAAAGCTTTTGAATAACCACGATTTATGAGACTTAACAGCACAACTACACACGTCCTGTATCAATTAACTCATACACACGTACGGACCTGAAAATATACCCTCTATACCTCTTTCTGGCTGCCTAATCAATTGTGGCGTACTATGTAGTAGGTACTATGTTTTACATATTCAAGTTTATATTTGCCGTCTCATCAAGGCAACTTGTTTAAATAAACTTCATTCTGTACCCGTCTACATCCAACATAGGTATGTACACTAACCAGTACTTTGTTGTGTAAATTGTGTACTGTATTCTATATATAGGTAAAAGGGCATAGCCAAGGTAAAAAGCCCTATAGTCTAAGAACCAACTGTAAGATAACTACGTAGATCGAGTTTTTAATCGAAATCTATTTTTTATATATTATATTTCACCCGCATAGTTCCCGTACGGAGATAAATTTATAAAATTTTCGTAAATTTTCCAATGTTTTCAATTGTTGTTCTACTTTTGGGCCGGAGACAAATATAACAAATAAAAACCATGAAAATCGCTCTAAGTTCTTGAGTTATATATGTTCCAACAAACCCGACTTTGTTTTATATATTAAGATGAATGGGGAACACATTTTAGTACTCACTATTCAAGTTAATTTAGTAGTTCCGGAAAATCATTTATACACATATTCAGTTAGAAGTTATACGAGAATAAATCATATATTCTAATTCGAATTATAATAAACTAAATACATATTTAAACTATAATTTCTATAACAAAACATTTGACGTTGGCACATAAATTAACAAACCACTGATGAACAACTGGAAAATAATACAATGTAATAATGCGTTTAGTTTTTCTATAAAACAAATAGTATAGCATGGAAATCATTTTAACGTGAGACAATTCAATTAATCCCTGACTAATCGAAAATTAGTGAGAGCGTGGTGGGCCAGGGGCACAGACGCCGACTTTCAATCTGAAGGTTGCTGGTTCAAACCAACACGTATTGTACACCAATGAGTTTTTCACTTGAAAAAATTTATGTGCACAATACCACGTTCTCAAAACGGTGACGGAAAACATCGTGAGGAAACCGGCATGTCTTAGAACCAAAAATTCGACGACATGTGACATCTACCAATCCGGATTGGGCTACCGTGGTACCAGAGCCCATTCACTCTCAATTATCGAGAGTAGGCCGGTGTCCCTGCAGTGGGAACATTAGAGGCTGGTGCGGTAATCGAAAATATGGTACTGTATTGATATACAACTTGGCGTGTGTAGTTAGGCTACCAGCAGGAAGATACTTTTAACTATTGGCAATAAATTACTACAAAATTACACTATTCTTTATTACACACTTGTACACACTTATTACATTATTATATTACACACTTATTACACTATTGTATATAGTATACTAGCGACCCGCCCCGGCTTCGCACGGTTAGTAAAGCATCAGTGTCGTATCAGAAACGACTCGTGCGAAGCCGCGGTGACTTGCTTGTGTATTGTACATATAAACCTTCCTCTTGAATCACTCTATCTATTTAAAAAAACCGCATCAAAATCCGTTGCGTAGTTTTAAAGATTTAAGCATACATAGGGATATAGGGACAGAGAAAGCGACTTTGTTTTATACTATGTAGTGATTATTATAATAGTACAAAATACAATAGTGTAATAAGTAATTACACTATTAGCAATGAATTACTACAAAATTACAAGAAAATACTAGTTGGAGGAGTTCTCAGCAAGAACAAATAATAATACTTATCAATCAATATGCAAAATGTTAATATGATTTTGTTTCTGGGTCTATAAAAATCCAATTAAAAAACTTTCCGTTTGCAACTCTTGAAAGCATTAAGGCATACATTACGCCTTTGTGTTAATCTTTTATTGGGGGTCTAGTTGGTTGCGTCCGTAGGTGAGTACCCTTTGAATCCCTTGTACCTTGGTGGTGCTAAAGAAACAAAACGTAACTTGTGAAAAATTCGCCCGGAGAAGTACTGCCTGGTTATCTGCCGCCAAGCAGTGGTGCTGTGGGTGCCGATGAAATCACATGCGCATGAAACGCAGGACATTATTCTCGTGACCTTATGTCTTGTGGTTCTGTTTGAGTCCATGACACATTGAAATCGTCGGCTCGATATGATATTAGATTTTTGAGACAACCTTTAGAATATCAAAACAAAGGTACATACAGAAATCTAACTGATTACCTCGAATTCTGAGGTTAATCCTTATTTCCTGGACTTATGAAACCAGTCTGAAAATTACTGAGTACTGAAGTAACAAACGTGGTGGCCCAGGGGCATAGACGCCGACTTTCAATATGAAGATCGCCGGTTCAAAAACAAACGCGGACCAATGAGTTTTTTTCACTTGAAAATTGATGTGCGCAATACCACGTTCTCAAAACGGTGAAGGAAAACATTGTGAGGAAACCGGCATGTCTTAGAACCCAAAATTCGAAGCCATGTGACATCTACCTATCCGGATTGGGCTCCCGTGAGATCAAAGCCCATTCACTCTCAATTATCGATAGTAGGTCGGTGTCGGTGTAGGTAGGATAGTAGTGGGAACATTAGAGGCTGGTACGGCAGTAACATACATAAAGAAATACAACAGAATTGATAACATTCGTGTGAAGAATAGATACATATTTATATTTGTCAAAATATCACAAAAAAAACAATATTTACCTACGAAATATGCATTAAAATAAATTCCACATAAAACATGCATAACTTATAAATAGATACGCAAATTAGCCGACTTGCAACTTGGTGATTTTTTATTCTCATCACTAAATTGCGCCTCTAAATTTACCTTAATATATTTATGTAAACCAGTTACAAGTCAAAACCGTTTTTTTCTTCCCCATGGAGGGCCGGACAGGATAGGACAAGCGCTGAATTTAGTTTTAATAACGCAAGATGCCGTAGGTACATTTTTATTAAAAAAAATGTCGATTCCAAGTATTTTTTAGTAATTCTGCGGAAATAAAATTTGACTTTGACATTTGATTTTAAAACCACTAGAACTGTTTATAGATTTAATAAGACACGCTTATTATCAATTCAAATAGGTTAAATTTTGTTGGCATTCGTAATTTCAATGGCTTAGTTGGTAATAGCCTTCGAAGCGAGGGGTCCCGGGTTCGATTCCGGCCGGAGCACACTGTGTGGTGAGCATGAAGTTTGATCTCGGGTCTTGGGTGTTTGTCCATGCCTGCACAGGGAATCCTAGTGCAGAGGTATGAGTGTGTAAAACGTTACGTTATATGAATCGTGTATATTACTATACGAAGGCAGGGCTACTACCAACTAAGCCACGGAGTCGTCAACTTGTATATGTAACTAGCTGCGCCCCGCGGTTTCACCCGCATAGTTCCCGTTCCCGTGGAGAATACGGGGATAAATTGATTTTATTTTTTTCGTTAATTTTCCAATGTTTTAATAGTTATTCTGCTATTCGGGACGGAAACAAATCCAACAAATTAAAAACCATGGCAATCGGTCCAGCCGTTCTCGAGTTATAAGTGTTGTAACAAACACGACTTTCTTTTATATATATAGATTTTATAGAAACCTCAAAAATTGTAGCCTATATGTTATTCTGATGTATAAGCTATATTGTGGTAAAGTTTCATTCAAATCCATTCAGTAGTTTTTACGTGAAAGAGTAACAAACATCCATACATCCATACATCCATACTTACAAACTTTCGCCTTTATAATAGTAGTAGGATATGCAAGTTTTTACAAGTAACAGTTGCTTAAAATATTATACTCAATACATTTATTGCTTCTCATAATGGTACAAGGTAATATTGTTGGTGTACATTCTGAGTTTCACATTATGGACCCTTGTTCGGGTATTACAATAGTAATGGAGACAGTCCGAGGTTTTCTAGATAGCGTGTAGGTAGGTCTAAACTACCTACGCGCTATAGTCAATTTTATACTTATACATTGTTTGTCTGAATAAACTTTGAATATTTTTATGTCAAATTTGTATTTTATTTATTTGTTTTCTAGTCAATGTATTATTATCAAGCATTAGTTTTTTTCTTCTGCCTACATTGATAGGTAAAGTCAAGATATTTTAGTTCTTCACTATCGAAAGCAGATACATTTTCGTGGACCCCGCTTATGAATACCCCATTTTTTGTCAAGCCTATGTAGACCACCATCGAGTCTCCCTTGGACCCCTGGGGGTCTACTTGGACCCCTGGGGGTCCACCTGGACCACTTTGGGAACGAAGGGTTTGTAGTATTACCATAATATTATACGCAACCATTTGCGCACGCGAAAGTAGGTATACTGTAGCATTGTATTCGGGTAATTATACCAAATACTGATTTACTTTGCATTCTGAGGGTCACAGGATCAAATCCACACGCAGACCAATGCGTGTTTCACTTGAAATAATGACGTTACGTGCGCATTACAAATTTTTTAAAACTACGCAGAGATATATGAATATTAATAGACATTTTCAGTGTTAACTAAGAATAGCTTGTACTATGGGAACTGAATAACTTTTTTTTTTTTTATTTGATTGAGTGACGGAACGAGCTGAGGGCCCACCTGATGGTAAGTGGTGACCCTCGCCCATGACAACAGTAATGCGCGCGACTCAGTATGAGATACAAATCTTTACTGAGTCGCATTCATCCTGCTGCGTCCATCACCCGAGACGGGGATGATACGTCTCATGCGCATGTGATTTCACCGGCAGCCATACCCTTCCGCCGGAACACAGTAATGCAACCACTACTGCTTGGCGGCAGATTCCAGATGTGGTGGCAGTATCTCTCCAGACGAACTTGGCACAAGTTCTACTGCTACTTTTGGTTGCTCCTTTAGCACCACCCAGGGGTACGTGTAGGGAATCAAAGGGTACACACCTACGGACGCGATACTTTTACAAATTTTGTTTTGTAAATATCACAATTATATAAAGGCGAAAGCTTGTTCGTGTATGTGTGTTACTCCTTCATGCTGAAATAGCTTAATAGATTTGGATGAAATTTGGACTTTTTTTCGCAGTTGTACAAGTAGATCTTTCAGGGAGCATATTAATGAAACTGTGTGTCTGGCATGGCTGATTTATTACCAAAACTACCTTCACTTCAATATAATCAAATACCTACCCACACTACCTTCTAAGAAATCTATATATATAAAAGAAAGTCCTGTTTGTTACAACACTTATAACTCGAGAACGGCTGGACCGATTGCCATGGTTTTTGATTTGTTGGATTTGTTTCCGTCCCGAATAGCAGAATAACTGTTAAAAACATTGGAAAATTAACGAATAAATAAAATCAATTTATCCCCGTATTCTCCACGGGAACGGGAACTATGCGGGTGAAACCGCGGGGCGCAGCTAGTAATTGATAAAAGTATTGGAGAAGGTTATTTTCGAATTTAAACCAGTCATTTGTTTTTATTGAAATTAATAATTAATTAACTTGTTTATTCTTGTACTTCAATGATTTTGTGATTATAATCTGTTTTGTTTAACTGGCCCCACAGCACAGTTGGTTAGTTCTCCTTCTGCGGTAGGTCGTGGCTTCCCCCACTCAGGAAAGTTTGTGTCACAAACAAAGATGTTCGTTTTGTGTCTCGGTATTAATGTGTATTATTTGTATCTATCTACAAAAAAGGCTAAGTAGCGTAGTAGCCTTGACTTCGAGGGCAGACAGGGATGAACGTATAGATTGTTCTCGAGTCTTGGGTGTTTGTCATAGGTGTTACGTAATAAAATGAGCTAAAATCAAGTTCAATAATTAAAATTAAAATTACTAATTACTAATTAAAATTACCATTATATGGACTGGAAAAAATATTTATGGCCGTGCTAATGCGACAACTCATAAGAGACGGAAAATTACTGTTGCAATATAATGACAAAGGTAACAGCCATGTTTTTACAAATCAATGGAATTCATAAAAATTGGGTTAAAAATAATTCCCTGGCATGGACAAACACAGATACACAAGAACAACCTAGGACCCAAGAATAAACTTCCTGCTGACCAAACAAAGTGTGCCCCGGCCGGGAATCGAACCCGGACCCCTCGCTTCAAAGGCAGGGCAACTAAGCCACGGAGCCGTCTACGGAAATAAAGTCTTTTTGATTGTGACTGCGTTTTAAGGTTAAGTAAAGGAAAGGTTTTAAGGTGGGGAAAATAGTGATTATTGACAGCCGCACAAATAGATATAATATGATGACCAAAGACAGAATTAGTTTTATTAGTTTCCCGTTTACGTTGTAATGGTACGTAATCCGAATTGTTTATTTACTGCAAATCTTAAACTTAATTATTTAATTCTTTATTGTACACCATAAAAATACTAATATACAAAGATGAGGAAGAATGGTATGTACACAGGCGAACTTAAGAAAACTCTTTGCAGGAGGCAAAGAGTATTCTTCCAGTAAACCTGGGGTGCTAGAAAGATGTGATAGAAAAGGTAGGTACATGAGGAAAAACGCTAAACAATTAATTAGCAAGCTAAGTAATAAAATAAAATAAATACAAAATATTAAAATACACTAATAAATAAGTAATTACCTATTATATTATGCATTTCTCATAAGTGAAATGCAATATATCATTGGTGAAATGTAATTTCTTTTTGAGAATAAAGGTCTTTAACCACAAAATGGGGAATACCCATGTAATTTGCCGATCCAGCCAATCCGAGGCGAGTGACAACTGACGCACGATCTATAGATCTCGGCCGGTGAACGCACAGGAGTCTACCAGTTCGCTTCCATCCTTGTGGCCGCGCGGTGGTTGAATATTGTTGGATATAGTGACTATTGTTTTGTTTTTCGTGACAGGTAAGTGTTTTTTATTTGCCTTTTTGTGCATGGAAGGTTTTACATTCTACCTGTGTGCTATTTGCGGAGCACCTAAAAATGATTTACCAATTATTTCTGCAACCTTCAGGTGAACATTTGCAAATCAATCTGATTTGTGTTTAAATAATTATCGTGATTGATTGACTGCATATTATAAACAGTAGATAATAAATAATTATACACAAATATCTCTCACATCTACGTAACTTAAAAAAAAAAAAAAATTATGTGTATTTAAAATTATATTTTGAAATATTTATTCAGTATTACGTATGAAACGTTTATGGCGTAGCTTGTTTAGCTTCATCATGGTCAAGCCACTTTCGGCCCGGTCAGGAGTTCGATGGGTGACCATTTAGTGTCATTTGAACTAAGTGCTTCCGTGCTTCGGAGGGCACGTTAATATGTCGGTCCCGACTATAAAAGTCGCTAAGCCGTGTCGGAGACCACTTACTGAAACGAAATAAGAAGTATTATTTATTAATTTTGGTGAAAAAAACACGTAATTTCTTTTACACACTCATAACCCTGCACAAGGGTTCCCTGTGCCGCAGATGGCATGGACAAACACAGAAACACATAACAAATATCCAAGACCTGAGAACAAACTTTATGCTCACCACACAAAGTGTGCCCGGCCGGGAATCGAACCCGGGACCCCTCGCTTCGAAGGCAGGGCTACTACCAACTAAGCCACATGCTGTATTCAGGTTGTGTGTTCGATTCTCACGCAGAACAAGTATTTGTGAACATAGAGATGTTTGTTCTGTGCCTGCGTGTCAATACGTATTGACATACATACATGCTAAATACACAACTAATACACAAGACATAAAAACAAGATATGAATGGGTGGTCTTATCACTTTACTGGCGATTTCTTCCGACAACCTTAATATGAATGGATGATTATATATATTTATTACATGTAAAAGTAATATAAAAGTATTCTTTAGTATGTTGTATGTAGTAGTTTTTTTCTATGGGTAGAAAGACTTCGAATCTCTGTTATGGGCGGCGGTAACCACTTACCATCAGGTGGGCTTTTAGCTTATCCCGTCACTTCGGTCGGTATACTTATATTAAAAAAAATGCTATCTTCTTTAATATATTCAAATTAGTTGATATTTGTCTCGCAAAAGTTCTGAAATGGCCTCTATCATTTTCAATATTTTTTTGTTTTTTGTTTGGTTTAGCTATTTGGAAAAAACCCTGAGCGGACCAATTTAGATTACCTAAAATTGATAAATCGCTTTTATAGAGTCTAATGTGTGTTGCAAGGAAGAGATCACTTTTAGTGATAATGCCGCCCATT
Source organism: Aplocera efformata (assembly GCA_921293045.1). Taxonomy (NCBI): domain Eukaryota; kingdom Metazoa; phylum Arthropoda; class Insecta; order Lepidoptera; family Geometridae; genus Aplocera; species Aplocera efformata. The sequence goes on along the minus strand of OV121067.1, from coordinate 3,718,308 downwards.
GTGCATCGACAAAATTGTTGTCTTTACGTGCATAATTTGTTTGTGCTTGTTTTTTCTTTCTGGTGTGCAATAAAGAGTATATTTATCTATCTGTAGAGTTACAACAATAACTAATTTTAAAGTAAATAAAAAATATTTTATTTTATTTACCTATTTTGATTATAATGTATGTAAGAAATTTATTATAATAATTACTAAAGTTTTTTTTCTTAAAATTTCTTTTCTTTCTTAAGAATGTAAAAAAAAACTTAGAACACATAATAATAAGAGAGAGTAGTGGCCCAGGGACATAGACGCCGACTTTCAATCTGAAGGTCGCTGGTTCAAACCCACACGTGCACAAATGAGTTTTTTCACTTGACGAAAAACACGAGGAAACCGGCATGTCTGAGAACCAAAAATTCAACATGTGACACCGACCAATCCGGATTGGGCTCCCGTGGTAGATCAGAGCCCATTCACTCTCAATTATCGAGAGCAGGCCGGTGTCCCTGCGGCGGGAACGTTAGAGAAAATACTTCCTTCTTTTTGAAGTCTGTCAAAAAGTAGTCTGCGATGGGATAAGCCTTTGTCGAAGGGTTCCGGGTTCGACTCAAAGTTTATTCTCAGATCTTGGGCCTTTGTTTTATGTTTCTGTTGTTGTCCATGCCTGCTATAAACAATCATACACATGTACATACAAAAATTCGCCTTTTTAATATTAGTGTTGTGGCAACACTCATTTCGTTATGGGAACCAAAAAATAAGAAATATCTAGTCTATCAGACAAAATAATAAAAATAATTTTGACTAGTTCTATTATTACCTTGCGTTTCAGTAATTAATTAATAATGTTAGCGATTTGAATGGGAAACTAACGACAATGACGCCTTTTTATATAACCATTGTTATATTTTTTTTACGGAAAATATTATTTTAAAGTTTAAAATATACAATCTTAACAAATAAATAGCTAAAACATGAAAATTGACTGTGATTTGATATATCTGTGTGCATGTAATGTGTTAGGAGCTCCTGTGACACGTTACATGCTCACGAATATGTTTACTTGTGCGTTTATTTTGACGTGTCCAAACGATACTTGAGATCTAAAAGAATAAATATGTTTGAGTATGAATTAAAGGGATACATGATTTTTTCTTCATGAAACTTGAGTCGTCTGTCTGTTCCTACCTTTCAATGGTTTATTTTTATACGCGAAATTGGAATCATCTTGAACTTTTCATCATGATTTGACGGACAAATATGTATATAAATAAATTAACGTGCGTTAGTGTCGTAATAACTCGAAAATCGCTTGAGCGATTTAAATATTTTATTTATCTTTGATGGTGGTTAAGAAAAAAAATTACGAAATATCCTGTAAAATCTAAATTGTTAATTTTTTAGGGAAATTGTTGCCATTACCGGGGAAGAAAAGCGAATGGAATTATTAATTACGTAAATTAATACGTCAAAAATTACATATTCATACATTGTGACAAACAATATGAGTATATACATGTTTAAAAGAATACAATCACGCAAATATTTCTTAACTTTGTTACATAACTTATTAATGCTTATTAATTACATAATGCTATGCATAATTACATTCCAAAAATATGCTTTCGTCGCCTATGTAAAGCCTTATTTACTCTTTCATTCCCATTGTACTTATTACATAAGTTATCTGTGGACTAATATAGCCATCGTCGGATGAGGTAATAGTTTTTTTTTTTCAAATTCAGAACTCAAATTTTGTCTGTCATTTATAAATTATTCCAAATACAAAAATTGATAAAAAACATTAACTCAGAGGTATGTGCAGTTTGTAAAGACACAAAAAGATAAAAAACTCGAACTCTATACAACCACAGATTAAAAAAATCTATAATTTCAAAATAAGAACTTGAATGACTTGACACAGATTTTGTTCTAAATTGCGTATTGATAGTTCACGAGTAAAACCTTGAAATAGACTTACTTACCTACGATTCCTAACGCAAAAAAATATTTCGTTTTAAAAACAAATGACCTTAGCCTTGGTTAAATTATCTATCGATTAATTTATGTAATGAAAAGGAAAAATAACTATGTCTAAGAAATAGCCTTGCTGTCTATAATTTTTAGGAAAAAAGCATATAGGTAAAGTAAAAAACAATAACACGTGTACTTGACACTACAATAGGAAGGTCGCATGATCAAAACAAGTAAAAAAACAAGAAATTTTTCCATTCAGAATATTTCAAATGTAACATAACAATTTCGCAACTGAAAGTGGTTTTAAAAGACATTACAAATAATCAGTTATTGGCTAAATCTTTATTTGTAGGTAGTCTATCATCACGTCGCCGCCGTTTCGTTTCCTGACATCATACACGAGGACCTTTCATTGAATAGACGGCTCCGTGGCTTAGTTGGTAGTATTCCTGCCTTCGAGGGGTCCCGGGTTCGATTCCCGGCCGGGGCAAACTTTGTGTGTTGAACATGAAGTTTGTTCTCGGGTCTTGGGTGTTTGTCTTGTGTTTCTGTTTGTCCATGCCATCTGCGACACAGGGAATCCTAGTGCAGAGGTATGGGTGCGTAAAACGTTATTATTTATTATTATGTATGAATGAAATACTTTATTGTACACCAATACAGAAAAATAACTTGACATATAATTAACACACGTATAATGGGCGGTCTTATCGCTAAGAAGCAATCTCTTCCAGTGATATCATTACCAATTTATAATGACTGGCCTCATAGCTCAGTTGGTAGTAGCTCCGCCTTCTGCGCTGTAGGTAGTGGGTACAATTCTCATCCAGCAGAAGCATTTCTGTTTAAAGAGAAATGTTTGTTCTGTGTCTGATATGTATCATATGTATGTATTTACTAAAAAATAAAATTACTATACAAAAATTTATTCTATCAGTTATCTAGTTCCCATATTACAAGCTATGCTTAGTTTGGGGCCAGATGGCGCTGTGTGACACATGTCAATGAAAATATAAAAAAAAAAGCTAGGCTACGGAGTCTAATATATTCATCCATTTGAGCAAGCATAGTGATAGTATTCCTCTACGAAAGTTCTACTGCTACTTTGGTCCTTTCATCGCATCGCATCCGTCAGATCCAAGTAAATAAATAAATAAATAAACGTTTACACACTCATAACTCTGCACTAGGATTCCCTGTGTCGCAGATGGCATGGACAAACAAAGAAACACAAGACAAACACCCAAGACCCGAGAACAAACTCACCACAGAAAGTGTGCCCCGGCCGGGAATCGAAACCGGGACCCCTCGCTTCGAAGGCAGGGCTACAACCAACTAAGCCACGGAGCCGTCAAGTCACATCGCGTTGCGCCCGTCACTCTGAGACGGGGATGATTCGCCTGTAATTTCCCCGGCACCCACACCCTTCCACCGGAACACAGCAACGCGGGTGCTGTGCTTAACGGCGGATTACCAGGTGTGGATTACCACTTTTCCGAGTGAACTTGGCACAAGTTCTACTGGTACTTTTGGTTGCTCCTTTAGCACCCCCAGGGGGTCCGTGTAGTGACTGATGGTTCAATTACGGACGCGAACATCTTTTGTACCCGGATGTTGGATGTTAATACATACAATATACTCCATAATTACCATCCGCGAGTATTATAAGATATGTACATACTTTTTGTTAACATTAATCTTATGATCACGTTATGGGTGAGACATAAATTAATCGACATCAAAATGGAGGTTTGTTGTTATTTTTGTGTGCAGTTGCTTGCGTCCGTAGGTGTGTACCCTTTGTTTCCCTACACGTACCCCCTGGGTGGTGCTAAAGGAGCAACCAAAAGTAGCAGTAGAACTTGTGCCAAGTTCGTCCGGAGAGGTACTGCCAGCACATCTGGAATCTGCCGCCAAACAGTAGTGGTTGCATTACTGTGTTCCGGTGGAAGGGTGTTTTTTTCCCATGAAGTTTATATGAAACCTCAAAAGTACACAACCTTACTTAGTAACTTAATATTATAAATGCGTAAGTGACTTTGTTTGCCTTCACGCATCCACTAAACCGATTTAAAAAAAACACCAATCGAAAGCTACATTACCAGCAAGTAACTTATTTTTTTATCCCCGTATTTTTACGGAAACGGGAACTACGCGGGTGAAGGCTACGGCTACAAGGGTCCATAATGTGAAACTCAGAATATAAACCAATAATATTACCTTGTACCATTATGAGAAGCAATAAATGTATTGAGTATTGAAGGAGAATCGTCAGAATCGATATTTTTTTAAAATGTGAATTAGTGACAGAACGAGCTGAGGGCCCACCTGATGGTAAGCGGTGACCCTCGCCCATGACAACAGTAATGCGCGCGACTCAGTATGAGATCCAAATCTTTACTGAGTCGCATTCATCCTGCTGCGTCCATCACCCGAGACGGGGATGATACGTCAAGCGCATGTGATTTCACCGGCAGCCACACCCTAACGACGGAACACAGTAATGCAAACACTACTGCTTGGCGGCAGATTCCAGATGTGGTGGCAGTACCTCTCCGGACGAACTTGGCACAAGTTCTACTGCTACTAATTCGGTAATAACTCGGTTGACAAATAACAGAGCATTGAGGTAGCAAAAGAATACATTCAAATTTGATACCGAATACGCAATACTTCTCATGCATAAATATATTATCCATCACTACATAGTATAAAACAAAGTCGCTTTCTCTGTCCCTATATCCCTATGTATGCTTAAATCTTTAAAACTACGCAACGGATTTTGATGCGGTTTTTTTTAATAGATAGAGTGATTCAAGAGGAAGGTTTATATGTATAATACCCTAGCAAGTCACCCCGGCTTCGCACGGGTAGTTTCTGATACGACACTGATGCTTTACTAACCGTGCGAAGCCGGGCCGGGTCGCTAGTAACCAATATTGCGTAAAATTAATTTTTCATTCGAATCACGTGGTGGCATATCAAAGCATGCTTTCTATTAATTGTTCACTATGACGGCTCCGTGGCTTAGTTGGTAGTAGCCATGCCTCGAAAGGGGTTCCGGGTTCGATTTCCGGCCGGGGCACACTTTGTGTGGTGAGCATGAAGTTTGTTCCGGATCTTGGGTGTTTGTCTTGTGTTTCTGTGTGTAGTCATGCCATCGGTGACACAGGAAATCCTAGTGCATAAGAGGTATGAGTAAACGTATCTTATAATTTCACCCGCGGACATGCTTGATTAGATGTTCTTAACACGGTAACACGAATAATAATGTCAACAAGCACTACAAAAGTTTATTTTATTTTATTTTTTGTTTATTGAAAAGACCAACAGCTACAGATGTTAATAACATAGAAAAAAAAAAGATAAACAATAAACTTATTACAGCCAATTATAGGTCTCTCTTGATTACATTTATGAGCTTAGATATTTCCTACACATAATATCAAAATAAAGAAGTGGTCTCATGTTCACTAATAAGTAAGTAATACAATAGTAAATATAAATTGAGACCAAAATTTAACTACTACAAAAAAGAAAACAAAAAACAAAATAGGTACTTAATATAAGACTTATATAATGTAAATTTAATGAAAAAGAAAAAATAATAATATTTATTATGTGTCTGTAAGTAATAGTGTCGCAGTGTTTTGTTGTTTGTGGGTATGATGTTTGCATGTGTCTGTGTGTATGTGTGTGTGTGTGTGTGTGTGTGTGTGTGTGTGTGTGTGTGTGTGTGTGTGTGTGTGTGTGTGTGTGTGTGTGCGTGTGTGTGCGTGTGCGTGTGTGTATTTGGGAGTATGTTGTATATTTTAGTGAGAGTTTATAATGATTTTGAATTTAATATATCCATGATTGACTTTTTAAATAATTGTTTACTAAGGTTAAAGATATCTACACTCGAGAAACGCTTGTTATAGTTTGAACAAATTCGACTGATTGTACCATTTTTACCATAATTTGTGCTATGTAGTGGAAGAGAAAACAGTTTAGTATGACGCGTTCGCTTAGTTGGAACGTTCAGATTAATTGAGGCTAGCAGAGTTGGGGAGTCTAAATTATTATTCAGTACATTATAAAGCATCATATTGTCCAGTAAGATACGTCTATCTTCCAGCTTCATTATGTTATAACGTTGACAACCACTTTCGTAGTCACAGAATACTCGTTCCCGATAATTCAGATGCTTTACAAACTTTTTTTGAATTTTTTCGATGTTATTATTGTATATTAAATAGTTTGGAGACCAAATACAACTTGCGTATTCGAGAATGCTTCGAACATAAGTGTAGTAGACTGATTTTACACAAGAGAGGTCAGAAAACGGTTTACAGGTACGGATAACAAATCCTAAGTTCTTATATGCTTTATTAGTAATATGATCGATGTGATCTGCCATAGTGAGTTTGCTGTCTAGAATCACACCTAGGTCCTTTATAATGCTAGTTTTTTCAATTGTTGTATTGTTTAAAGTATAGCTATACGTTATGGGCTTTAGTTTACGAGTAAATGAGATTTGTTGACACTTAGGAACGTTCACAGTTATTTTGTTCTTTTTATAGTATTCTGAGAGTACATCAAGGGTAGATTGCAAGTTGCGACAGGATTCATCATTTTTGATTTTGCAAAATATTTTTTTGTCGTCTGCATATAAAAGATGATGACTGTTTGTGAAGCACTTATAAATATCAAATATGTATGCGTTATAAAGAAGGGGTCCAAGATGGGACCCTTGTGGGATTCCTGAAGGAATATTTATAAAATCCGATCTATAACCTCCAATTACTACAGCCTGGGATCTATTAGTCAAGTAAGATTTTAGCCACCTTAGAAGGTCACCGTGTATTCCAAGTTTATCAAGTTTGGCAAGGAGGATGACATGGTCTACTCGATCGAAAGCTTTTTCAAAATCGGTGTAGACCACGTCAACCTGACCCCCCCCTTCGATATTATTAAAAACAAATTGTGTAAATTCTGCTAGATTAGTTATTGTTGATCTTTGCTTTAGAAAACCGTGTTGTGCGTTGCTAATTCCATTTACTATTGTGCCATAAATTTGATCATATATTATTTTTTCAAATATCTTACTAAATGTATTTAAGATCGAAATTGGCCTATAATTTTCAATTTTAGACTTCGATGATTTTTTATGTATTGGTACAACATTAGCTTCCTTCCATTTTGAAGGGAATATTCCCTGAGACAAGGATATCTTGAACAGTAATTTTAGAGGTTCCACCAAAACTGTGGCACAATTGTGAATGAAAATTGGAGGAATGTTGTCAGTTCCCGCTGACTTATTAATATCTGTTTTTTTTAGTAAATTTAAAAGTACTTTATCACTAATATCGACGTTACTGACAACATTCATTTCGTTGCAAGCTGGTATTTGAAGTTCTTCAATATCATAAGATGTCGAAGGTTCAACAAATACGCTTTCGAAAAATTTATTAAAACCGTTACATATATCTGGACCCTTGTCATACACTTTCGTATTCAGAGTAAGCGTCTTGGGATAGTTTGATTTCCCTCTCATTAGTTTAACGTAAGTCCACATTTTTTTTGGACATATTTTAATATCCTCCTCGATGTGTGTTATGAAACCCTTATAAAGCTCAATCTCAAGTTTCTTAGCTCTGGAACGAAGAATAGAGAATTCATTATAGTCTAATTCATTACCAAACTTTTTCCATTTGGCATGTGCTTTATGCTTTTCGCGCAAAATATGCTGCAGAGCTCTATTATACCAGAGTGGAAAACTATTACTCTTTTTAAAATTTGATTTCGGCACGAATTGGTTAATACATTTATTTAATTCAGCGTAAAAACAATCAACTGCGCAATCAATAGAGTTGCATAATTGGAATATACTATGCCAGTCAATATTTCTCAAATATTTGATGATAGTGTCATAATTGCATTTTTTAAAATTATATTTGGATCTAACACATTCTTTGAGAGGTACAATAGAAATGTTAGCTGCATCAATTTGTAAACTAGGATGAGCAGGGTCTTCTACTACCAATGGGCTTGTTGACATATTAGTTGAGGCGCGAAAGTTGCTAAATACTAGATCTAAGGTGTTCCCATATGTATTCTTTACAAAGTTACTTTGCTCGAGGCCCATCAAATTTAATTCATTTAATAATAAATGACTTGCTATTTGAGTTTCAATAGAGCCTCGCTTTAATTGCATGGGTCCTAGATGAGGATCCCATTGGATGTTCGGTAAGTTGAAGTCCCCAACTATGAGAAAAGAATCATTATTATATAAATTATAAACGTGCGAGACACTTTTAACAACATTGTCAACGATCTGCGGCAAGCTATTGTTTGGTGGAATGTATACAAGCCCTACAAGTAAATTGTTATTTACAGACTGATTAAACGACTTAGCTGGTATTGTAATCCAGATCATTTCAGTTTGGTTATTTAAACCGCTATTTGTAAGCAGGGAGGCTTCCAAATCACTACGTACGAGTATCATAACACCACCACCTCGGGTCACATTGGTTAGGTTCAAATTCCTATCAAAACGAAAGACATCGTAACGCGAGTCACAAATTTCGCCATCTAAAATCCCGTCATGAAGCCAAGTTTCCGTAATTAGAACTATGTCATAGTTATTTTTTAATAATTGCCTATAAAAATCTAATGTTTTAGTTCGGAGGCCACGTACGTTTTGATAAAATATTTCCAAGCCTTTTACTGCCATTTCAAATAAGTAACAATTACTGTAAAATAAAAAGAATACATAAGAATATATACAAAGATACTTTTATAGTTTCTATTCGCACCAAAAAAGCATAACGCAGGCTTACAATTGTGGAAATAAATGAGGGTATTATTAAAACGCGTTCTCGAGTGAGTTACTCGTAATAATGTAAACAAGGGATATAAAAATATTTTATAAAGAAAAGTAGAAATGAATCCGACTGGTATCCATTCATATCGAGTTTGATTAACACTAAAATCGATTGGTATGATATGTTGATTAATGAGTGTGTAATGTATAGTGTAGCGTCGCGACAAACAACTGAGAAAGTACAAGGAATTCCATGCACAGATGATATAGTCAGCAAATTGCGAAATAAAACGGAGTACTATTATTGTTATCCAGATATTAGTAGAAAGACGACAAGTCACTTTATTTTTCTGAGATCTTCCTCTTTGTTTATAGCAATTTTCGGCGACTTGTCGTCTCTTCGCACAAAAATTTTGCAGTTTCTTATCCAAACATATTTAAACGAGCTTGTTATTGCTAATTCACGACACTTTTTATACAACGCTTTATTTTCCAACGTCAAGTGTTCGTTTATGAATATGCGTTGATTACCTTCCATTCCGATGTCATTACGGGTGATACCGTGAAAGCGTCGGACTCCTGCCAGAATATTATCCTTCACCAATCGGTTTTTCAATTTGACAATTATAGTCCGTGGGATTCCCGGTTTAGATTTTTTAGGTTGAATTCTGTTTGCAAATTCGACATCGGCTGGAGTTACAATGGCGTCAACATATTTGGCTATCTGTGCAACAATTTTTATGAGGTTTTCATTATTAGTCTCAGGAACTCCAATGACTTCTAAGTTGAGCATCCTATCCCATTGTTGTCTCATAGCAAATTCCGTAGATATTCTACTATATTTATCTTTTAAGTCTACAATCTCAGTTTCCATATGCTCGGATTTTTTGCTTCGTTGTTCAATTACACATAGTCGCGCGTCGAATTCGTCTTGACGATTATTGGCGTAGTTGCTGGAAATCTCCATCTCACTCAAACGACCGTTTATCTCCATTAAGGAAGCTGAGATATTTGTATTATCTTGAGTAATTTTCTTCATTTCCAATTTGATATTATCCAAGCTGGTTGAGAACTTTTCAAATTTTTCGGAGATAGCACTTTCAACTGTGGTTTTAATGGTGTGAGAGATGTTTTCCATCATCTCTTGTTGAAATTTACTCATTGATAATTCACAGTGACAATCATCAAAATTATGCGGTCGACGCTTGCGTAAATTGCGGTTATATAATGATAAATCTGGATCCGAATTATGTGTTGGAGTGCGTTCCATCATATTATTATTCTGCAGGCGATACGTGAGCGATACAAATATTTTCTGAGTAGGACCCCTCTTATCGGTTCGGCAGTGGTCGGCGACCAGTGCGCTGCGCACAGGTAAACAATCAGTGTGCTTGTCTCGTTCACTCACCGTAACATTTGCTGTGTTCGAGTGCGATGAGTAATGCTTGCAGGATAATCACACGAACAAGAACTTTATTGTATACTAGTTATGAGTTTAATTGTTGTGAACAAGTTTATTATTTTTGTAAATAGAATATTACGTGTAGGAGCAAATGACACAGACGTCCGGCTCGGGCGCTGCGTCCGCGCGTATATAAATACTCGAAATCCAGTTGTAAATTATAAAATTGATTCGTTGATCATTATATAGATCTACTAATGCCTATATGATCTATAGATCTATAATGATGCAGATGATAAAAATAGCTGAACAAGTAACCTATTAATAAATGGGCATGAATATTTTTTCATATATAATAAGTGGCATAAAAGCTGCTCGTATTATTCACTGATGAATACGAATTTTTAACCGATTTTTGTATGTTCACCTATTTCTCCGCCATTTATCAAACGATTAGGTTTTTTTTTTTTATATTTGCATATGCTTTCAGACAGGTTCCATAGAATATTTATCAAAATAATGTCAATTAAAGTCATCTATTTCCAATGAACAGAAACGTTGCGTTTCTACAAGAAGTACAATCACACAGATAACTTATGATAAACTTAAACAGCAATGAGGGCTCCGTGGCTTAGTTGGTAGTAACCCTGCCTTCGAAGCGAGGGGTCCCGGGTTCGATCCCCGGCCGGGGCATAATTTGTGTGGTGAGCATGAAGTTTGTTCTCGGGTCTTGGGTGTTTTGTCTTGTGTTTCTGTGTTAGTCCATGCCATCTGCGACACAGGGGATTCTAGTGCAGAGGTATGAGTGTGTAAACGTTTATTTTATTTATTTAATACAAATTTCATTCAAATCGTTGAGCCGCATCAAGCGAAATAGTAAATAAATATACAAGAATTGCTCGTTTAATGTAACAAGATTTATATTATGGTCGCAATGTTGTCCAATGTCAAAATAATTGATATTTGATTGAAATATCCTGATTGAATAAGTTCTATTTTTGGAACAATCAAATATTATAATTTTTTTGTCATCTTCGCACGTTTTAACAGAATTACTGAATTCCGCGAACATTTAACACCTTTTGTCTAATTTGACGGCATGTGTCAAAATAGAATTAAGTGGAATGAATATTACTTTAATTCTATTTTAAGAATCATTAATTTAAGACATCACAGGAGACCGAAGAGCTGGCAGTTACCTCGGACAAAGAATAAGTTTAGCTATTCAAAGGGGGAACGCTGGCAGTATCTTTGGAACCTTGCCTAAAGGGACTCCTTTTAATAATATATGTTAGTTCTTATAGTATATTTTTAAGATTTTAGTTTTAGATTTAATATATAATATAAATATATAAATCTATATAAATGAGTAAAATGAGTATTGAGTAAAAAAAAATAAAAAATTTTTAAGAATTAAGTGTTACCTCTTGTGGCGTTTCTGAACGCAATATTTAGCTGTCAAATTTATTGGCTCTCCTCATTGGCTGCCTTCGGACATCCAAAGAGGACAGGAGGGATTTTCCCGGGGATGTCAGAGAAAAAAATATGATAGAATGCTAGACTGGTGATTTGCCAAAACTAAATGTGTAGTTTTTAAATTTACTATATCCTGTGTCGATAAACAGTAATAAAAAGTGTATATTGTGAATTGTGTTTCGTGTGGTGTTACTACCAAACCTCTTAATCCAATTATTTAATCTTACAACTATGATTAATGCGAAAGTTTGGATGAATATGTTTGTTAATCACGCCAGAATAGCCGAACGGACCTTGTTTATAAACACAAGAAAAGTTGTACAATAATTCAAGAAATCTAGTTGATGTGTTGTAATTACAAAATTGATTTTATGATAATGAATTAATACACGCTAATGCCTCTAATGATGCATATGATAAAAATAGCTAAACAAGTAACCTATTATTAAATGGCCATGAATAGATCAAGTGTCTAAACGTGACAAAAAAAAGCTGCTCATATCTTGATGATTTGCTGATGTGTGCTAATAAAATATTTATTTTTGAAGTCGTTTAAGTAGTGGTATCGGAGTGAGGGGCGCAAAGCGATGCGACTTAGATCTTCTAATACCAGGGTAGGGAGACTTCAGTCGTATTGATGATGTTATGGGTGGAGGTAACTCCTTTACATACTTCAAAAAAGGATGTCTCAATTCAGCTGTATGTTTATTTCGCTATTATAATATTTTGCATTGAGGACTGTTTTAGATGATTATTTTTGACCTGATAGGGTCTCCAAGGTGGTCTAGTTACTCGCATCCGTAGGTACCCTTAGATTCCCTACACGTACCCCCTGGGTGGTGCTAAAGGAGCAACCTAATGAAGCAGTAGAACTTATGCCCAGTTCGTCCGGAGAGATACTGCCACCACATCTGGAATCTGCCACCAAGCAGTAGTGCTCGCATTACTGTGTTCCGGTGGAAGGCTGTGGGTGCTGGTGAAATCACATGCGCATGAGCGAGATGAATGCGATTTAGTGTAAGATCCAAATGTTATACCTACTGAGTCGCTTTACTGTTGTCAAGGTGGTCACCACTTACTATCAGGTGGGTCCTCAGATCGTTCTGTCATATAAAAAAAGCGAGACCGACAATGAAGTATAGGATTTAGATGATTCAATTTTAAAACCAGTTGCTTTAATTTCGGTGGCTTTACGTATTATCACGTGATCTGACGTCAATGATACGATAACTTACGTCAATGAATCTTTAATAGCCAAACAGAAAGTCCATTGATCGATTTCTAATACGAGTTAATTAAATTGGAACTTGAACTGGATCGAACTAGTTTTTCGGTTTAGTGACTTTTAGGCGCAAACAACGTTACGCTTATTAAATTCGATTATTGTATTTTAACATAAAAAAAAAACAAAAAATTGGAATATTACACGTAAGACACACATTTTGTTTTTTTTTTTTTTCAATATTTTTTTTTGATAAAATGATAGTGTGATACCTCACACTACCATTTTATCAAGAAATTACCGTTATGTATGACGGATGTCATACAAAACGGTAACGGTAAATAAAGGAAATTACTTCGGTAAATAATTTCTACTGATTTATACAGACAAACACGTCAAAAACTAAGTAGGTTGATCAAAGGGTAATTATTTGTGACCTTTCCGTTCTATTTTCGGTAATTAATTAAGCATTACGTATTAATCAGTAACGCCAACTATATAATTAGAATAAATTTTCTCTTTGTTTATTTCTGTTACCCGCGGTTTTCCGGGAATTTTCTGCAACTTCTGACAATAACAAACAACAAAAAAATAATTATCGAAATTGATCCAGCCTTCACGCCTGATGCCGTATGATTACTCTGGATGATTTTTAATCACGACAGAACGGCGTGATTAAAAATCTTCATCGTCCATTTGGATGAAATTTGTTGTGATGTTAGCTTATACATTTCAACACAGGCTAATTTTATCCCGAAAAAGTTAAATAGTGAAATGCAAAAAACGAGTTCTGTCTTTTCTCATCGTCTCATTGTTTATTGGATCGTGGGTAACACCTTATAGTAAAATAAACATTGTATTTCGCAAATAAAAATTAATTTATTTATTCACGGTAAATGAGCATCTGAATACTTGTTGGTAAACGCTATAATTATTCTCCTGTCTGTCGAATTATTATGTAGCTGTAATTTCTAACTAGGCTTGTATACCATTTTAATCAACCAACAATGTATATGATTAAAAAAGTCGTAAAAGCAAACTCCAATAGTTTCATGCATTATTTTTCGCCCTCAGAGAGTACCCTTACCATTTTACAAAAGAAACATCCACTGGGCAAAGATAAAAGCAGCATAATATTAGCATGATTTTATATATATTCAAAAAATATTTCCTTTCGTCCAGCCGTTCTCAAGTGTTGCGTTTACCAACTAATAGCATTTCATTTTTAATCACAAATACATAATTAGGGTTATTATTTTGACAGTTAAAATTGGCTATTTACCTAGGTATATGCTGTGCCAGATATGTCTGCAAAATAAACAGATAGTTTAAATTCTATGACGTTAAAATTTGTAGTTTTCGTCGATCATACTTATTTATGTGGGTAATGCTTTTAAACCGCCTTCGGTGGAGGTTTTAATGTTTACCTCAGATCTCCGTCATTTACCAACTGATTTTTTTTTAAATTGGTAAGTGTATTACTCATATATTCAACCTTAGGAACACTACGGAACACTTGGTTTTGTCAAAAATGATGGCTTACATGGCCTATAAAATAACAGGCAATAAGAAACTAGAAACAGACGACAAATTATAAGCTTTAATAATAAATTTACAATAATATAATTTTAAATGTCATAATAATTAAATAGAATAGTAAATATTAATTTTAAATCGGTTAAATAGTTTAGTTGTTAAATCAAAATAACTGCAAAATATGGTATCCGAGTAAACGAAAATGTGTATTTTGCTTTCCTGTGAATTTTTTCAACCGCCCAGGGTATATTGATTTGGATGTTTCTTTTGTAAAATGGTAGGGTTCCCCCCAAGGGCGAGAAGTAAGGGATGAAAGATTATTTGCCACTTGTTTAATTTTTTTCTCGTTGTTTTTCCTCGTATTATTTCCTGCATAATACTTTTCATAATGGTTTTTACTGAGCGCATATAGGTTATGTTCAAAAAAAGATCAAATCTGTAATCTAGGTAAATATTATAACTTTAAAGCTTCTAATGTGCGCCTAAATCAATAAATAAATATATAAACTCGCAATATTAAGCTATTGCCTACTATGCCCTTGAAGCAAGAAAAACATGGTATGTTTACATGCAGTTAAACCGGAAAATTAAAGTACATTGATCTCGCATAAATTTTGTTAAACCAGCTTTGAACCCAAACTAGAATATATCAGTAGAACGTAATCCGGTGGATTGGAATTTCCTGGCTTGAAGGTTTTGAGTACCTAAATTGTCAAGTACCTAGGTTTGAACCATTTGCCTCTAACCCGACGGCGCCAAAAGTAGGGTTATATTTTTTAGTACCAAAAAACATACGTACATATTATAATATTATATATAATATGTTTTTTGGTACGCTTTTGAGTGTATGTATGTTTTTTGGTACGCTGTAGCTGAAATGGCTTGATTAATTTAAGTTTTAGAGGTTAGATTTGTCGTAATTGTGAGTGACTATATCACTATTAAATAAATTAAAATGACTTGTTTTTGGCGTCTTGGAAAAAATATTTTTCCTCAAAACCTATTGAGTGGGGTATCAAAATACAGGGCTTTATAAATGACTTACAAATATACACAACATATGTATGTTTCGATGTAATTTGGAATTTTTTCACGCGGTCGGAGTTATGTATTGTTTTTCTCAATAATAACTTGTTAACTCCAGACGAAATAAAAAGGGGTTTGTGTATCTGTGTGTCTGTAGCATCACTAACGAATGGATTACCTAAGATTCTTAGTTACATGAAGATGTTCAGGCGTGAAGATCAACTCATTAAGCCAATATTATAATCCAAATCTTATTACTGTTGTCATGGGCGGGGGTCGCCACTTACCACCAGGTGGGCCCTCGGCTCGTTCCGTCACTTTTTCACATAAAAAAAGTTGGTTCGCTACAGAATGTTCTAGCACGAAGCGTATCGTAACATGAAATAGTCCTATGTTTGCTGAAAATTATGCTCTCTTCGGCAGTAAAATGTATGTATGCGTAGGCGCAAAATCATTGCCAGCTTGGTGTGAATTTCTAAGATGGCATCAACATATTACATCTGTTGTGCTAATGAGAAATATTCACTCGATCAATGTCAAAATTTGACTTCCTTCTGTAGAAACTTTAGTCTTCTATAGACTTTTGTATCGTTTTTTTAAGCGACAAATGTCACGGAACGAGCTGTCGGCCCACCTGCTGTTAAGTGATCACCGCCGCCCATAGATAACAATAACACGACCCGAGCCCTCCCCGATGTAATGATGAGAAGACCCAAGTCTCATCTCGAGCGCCCGTCAACGAGGATGATATGTCTCACGCGCCTGTGATTTTACCGTAACCCACACTCTTCCGCCGGAACACAGCAACAGTACTTGCACGTGTGTTCCGCTGCCAAGTGCATGTAATTTCACCGGCCCCCACACCCTTCCAGCAACGGGAGTCCGCCACTGCTTGTCCGACGATCATTATTTGCCGCGACCCCCTGACCTTATTTATCTACTAGGGCCTGTGCATAGAACCGGTTGGCGGTAATATGAATTGGAGGCGTAGATGCCACTTAACAGGTTTATAATGATATGGTGGGTGTTTCAATGTACCGGAACTTTTAAATTAAATCGACTTGCGAATATTTTAGTATTTTATCTGTGCTTGGATGCCATTGAGAATACGATATAAATATATAAATATTAATTACGGCAAAAAGTATACATTAATTAATTTCAACCGATTTCTGGAGGACGTTGTTACAGAAATATCAATGTTTTATACAAATGTTTGTGTTGGGTGGGAATCGAACTCACCTACAGTGGAGAAGGCTGCCAACTGAGCAATGACGCCAGTTAGTAAATAAATCATTGGTCTCCTTCTTTCGTGTATGTGGCCAACTATGGTGTCGGAGTTTTCAAACCACCCGAAGGCCTCCGTATAGCCTGGACCGACATTTTAACGTTCCCTCCCCACCCAGTTCAAATGCCCATCCATCTTCTGACCGGGCCGAAAATGGCTTAACTACGATAATCTGTGAACAGCTAAGCTACGCCACAAGCGCTTCATTGGTTGCACGAGTCGATCTGCAGATGCGACAAGCCTTTTATTTTATAATTCTAGGTCGTTTTGATTTCCTCGTGTTGTTTTCCTATTGCAACATGTAACAGTAGGTCAAGGTCATAGTCAAAGTCAAAATACTTTGTTTCCTCCTTAATCCTTGTTGAATTTGTTGAATCCTTAAAAATAAAACACCATTACGCGGAAAAATGTTAAATTCTATTAAATTCCACGCGAACGAAGGCGGGAAACAGTTTATTAATTACCAGCTGCGCCCGCGGTGTTACCAGTACTGCAAGTTAACACAGTAATGCAATCATCTGCCACCAAGCAGCAGGCTTGGCAGCAGATTCCAGGTGTGGTGGCAGTACCTCTCCGGACGAATTTGATACAAGTTCTACTGCTACAACAACAATATTAGTTTCGAGCTAGTTCGAGTCGGCTGCGTGGCTGAGTTGGTAGTAGCCCTGCCTTCGAAGCGAGGGGTCCCGGGTTCGATTCCCGGCCGGGGCACACTTTTTTGTGAACATGAAGTTTGTTCTCGGTTCTTGAATGAATGAATGAATGAACACTTTATTGTACACCATAAAATTTACATAATATTCATATACATATACTTAGATTTAGTACAATGGGCGGTCTTATCGCTGAAAGCGATTTCTTCTAGACAACCTTAGGATGGAGTTTTATCATGTGTTGCTTCTTGGGTGTTTGTCTTGTGTTTCTGTTTATGTCCATGCCATCTGCGACACAGGGAATCCTAGTGCATGAGTGGTATGAGGTATGAGTGTGTAAAGGTTTAAAAAATAATAATAATAATATTAGTTTCTTAATCATCTTATTGCCTATTGTTGATCAATCACAATTCTATAGAATTTTCCCTTTTGAAGCCATCTATTTTTCCGTGATTGCTCAATACTTATTTATCAATCATTACTTGCGTTGTTCATTATGATGCCATTGTTGAAATCGGGTTAGAATCTTACTTCTTACTTATATTATAAAGGCAAAAGTTTGTATGTGTGGCGGTTTCTGAACGTAACTTTTGAATGTCAGAAGTCAGCGACAGCCCATGGTTTTGACAGCTAAAAATAACGAGAGGGATCTTCCCGGGGTTGTCAGATGGAAAAATCTTTTATGAAAGAGTAGGCTATGAAAGTGTACCTGCTATATGAACCTCCTACAATTTAAAAAAAATATATATTGTGAACTTGTGTTTTGTGTGGTATTAATACCTAAGGTACCCCAAAGTGGTGACCCCGACGTATGTGTGTATGTACCACCTTCAAGCTCAAACGGTCCAACGGATTTGGATGAAATTTGGTACCAGGATAGCTTATATCCCGGATTAAGATATAGGCTAATTTTGATCCCGGAAAACTAAGGAACACCGCAGGACGCAGCTAGTGTTTTTATATTTGATACCTACGATATCCGTCGTTTATCAAATGATTTAGAAAACTTTTGTTAAAATAATATGTTTTATTTTATCAATATCCGTTGAATACTTTGGTTGTTAAATCAAGATAAATGGAAAACATTAGTGGTTTTCGCTCTGTATGACTTATTCGCTCGTACTAATTGGCCGATTTTAGTACAAGATCCGGCTGCTTAATTAATACGTTAATCGAATTTTTAATTGTAATCAATTATTTATATAATTATGAAAAAAAATTGCCGAGGGGCCATACAAAATTGGCCGCTAGAAAACACTTTTGATCCCGGAAAATTGCGGGTATCACCGCGAAGCACGACACGGGTGATAGAATAATAATAATAGCAATGTCAAAGAATAATAATAACTATTAACTAACTTATTATAAGTTAATCAGTGATAAGCTAAGCCACACCACTAAGTTGTTAAATGGTTGTAAGGATCGAATATATTTTTACGCTTGTAGATTTAAATGTTCAAATATTTGTTTGCCAGCTTCTGGTGAGTTATGTGAACGCAATCCAATACGACATGACTTCATGTACCATGTTTGCTGCAAATATCTCAAACAGTTTGAAACTTTATACTAATAATTTTAACATTAAACTATTGTAGTAATCGCGTTAAAAACGTATTTCTTTATTTGCTGTTTAGAAAGTTTAGATGTCATTTTAAGAAAGTTTTATATATATGTTTTCACTTGTCTCACTTCGGTTGTTTCCGGTTCGAAATTTATTATCTATTTTTTTAAACACTTGCTGGCAACATTGAGCTGGAAGGCACTTATATCTATAAAGAAATGGTATAATATTTTATTAAATATTTAAATGGTCTGGTATTTGCGCAGAGCATGATAGGTACAAAATATATACAATTTTTTTAAGTAATGGTTTTTGAGAATTATGTTACATACTTACACCTTATCGAAGTATATCACTCAAAATTCTTTAAGCCATTCTTTAGTTTAGCAGAGTTGTAGATACTAAATCTTTTTCAAATCTAAACCCTTTTCAGATAATCGAAACTTAAATTTAATTTTATCATATTAGTATTATAAATGCGAAAATTTGTCTGTATGTATGTTTTAACTTCTTCACACCTCAACAGCTTTGGACGGAAAGCTCAACGGATTTGGATAAAATTTGTTATGAAAGTATAATAGCTAATACCATATTAACACATAGATTATCACTTATATCCCGAAAAAATTAAGTAAAATATTGTGAGTTGCCAAAAACAGTTATTTCCCACTGTCTGATATCGAGTTATTAACCGCGGGAACACTGCGGGCAGTGCGGGCTAATTATATAGATTATCACTTATATCCCGAAAAAATTAAGTAAAATTTTGTGAGTTGCAAAAAACCGTTTTTTCCCGTCTCATATTGAGTTATTAACCGCGGGAACACTGCGGGCAGTGCGGGCTAATTATATGGTCTATGGATCTCAGATATCGAAACCCATAGACCATATAAGAATATCTAAATATCCAAAGAAAATGGCAAACGAACAGGGATGGCAAAATTAATTTAAAATAATATTTGGTATGATCATGTAAACCAACAATTGTCTGAATAAAAGGCTATTATTACTATTAAATATCCACAGATAATAATTGTGACACTGTCGCACAACTGGTAGAATGTTACTAGTTATTAGTCACGTAGACAAAAAAGAAACAGTCTCAATTAGTCACACCTAAATGACAAGCTGATTTATTAAATTAACACCATTACCATACTCAAAACGATTTTTTCGCTTGTCATTCATAAGCTGTTGACATTAAAACCTACTTGTGTCAATGATTTTAAATTTCCTTCTCAATTTTGAATGATTCCATATATCATTACTTTGTATATATATATACTAGCTGCGCCCCGCGGTTTCACCCGCATAGTTCCCGTTCCCGTGGAGAATACGGGGATAAATTGATTTTATTTTTTTCGTTAATTTTCCAATGTTTTAATAGTTATTCTGCTATTTGGGACGGAAACAAATCCAACAAATCAAAAACCATGGCAATCGGTCCAGCCGTTCTCGAGTTATAAGTGTTGTAACAAACACGACTTTCTTTTATATATATAGATTTTATAGAAACCTCAAAAATTGTAGCCTATATGTTATTCTGATGTATAAGCTATATTGTGGTAAAGTTTCATTCAAATCCATTCAGTAGTTTTTACGTGAAAGAGTAACAAACATCCATACATCCATACTTACAAACTTTCGCCTTTATAATAGTAGTAGGATTTAACTATCCTAGTCGTAAGTAACGTATTCCGAAGCTTCCAAAGTGGCAAGTTAATATTAACATTATTGTTATTAAATATTTTTTAGAAACATTATTGTTTTGAAACATAAGGTATTATATTTGTATTATAATACTACTTATCTACACTAATACAATATTATAAAGAGGAAAGATTTGTACCTATGTTTGTATGTTTGTAATGAATAGGCTCAAAAAGAACTGGGCCGCTTTAAAAAATTCTTTCACCAATAGAATGCTACATTCTTCCAATTTGACATAGGCTACATTTCATTTTGAAAAAAAATATGGATCCTTGGTAAAATTTGAACAATGTAACCGAAGGTGTAGAAAAATGAGTCTTAAAATGTCTTTCGTCGAATGTATCCAAATTTCCAAAAATAAATAATTTTCTACCCCGTGCGAAGCCGGGACGGGCTGCTAGTATTATAATATAATATAATATTGTTTACAAAGTTCACATTTCCTATAACTTCCCAAGTACCCCACTACATAGGTACCTTTGTATGTGTTGCACACTGTTGGCTCTGTTGCTGTGGGTAGTGTTTCTATCCTCTCGCAATTGTTACTTGTACCTACCTACATATTTACGTTGAATTGAAAATTACTTGCATACGTCTAAATCGTGCGTTCTTAAGTTTAGCGCTTGTTCAAACCGTGATCTATTTTTGTTGCCCCTTTATTATAATATATTGAAGGGATTGAGGGTATTCGCGGATAAAAAGTATCCGTAACGGAAAAAAATGGATTTTTCGGGATAAAAAGTAGGATGTGTTTAATCCAGGTAATGCCATAAAAAATTTAGTATATATGTTCACGTCTCAACGTCTGTTTCGCATTATAATATTAGTCTGCTGATAATAATAACCGTACCAGCCTTTAATGTTCCCACTGCAGGGACACCGTCCTACACTCCATAATTGAGAGTGAATGGGCTCTGATCTACCACGGGAGCCCAATCCGGATTGGTAGATGTCACATGCCGTCGAATTTTTGGTTTTAAGACATGCCGGTTTCCTCACGATGTTTTCCGTCACCGTTTTGAAAACGTGGTATTGCGCACATAAATTTTTTCAAGTGAAAAAACTCATTGGTGCACGTGTGAGTTTGAACCAGCAACCTTCAGATTGAAAGTCGGCGTCTATGCCCCTTGGCCACCACGCTCTCTATAATAATAACAAAAACCTAATTATATTTGAAAAGATACTTCAACTATATATTAGACTAGACACATTATAATAATTATCTCACGGATTGCAAGACGACTGTTGCAAGATATTTGGCTAATAAGCTTTGCCGTTCACTTTAAAACATGCACATGGCATGGAATAAATAATAGTACAACATTTGATCACTTAACATATACATTTTTCATGTGGCGGGCCGAGCTGAAGGCCTGATTTACCTTCCTACCTGATGATGGTAAATGGTTACCTCCACCCATAAACCAACACCATCCTTCAAGTGATAGCGGACAAATATGATTCGCCTATCATGCAGTCCTTCGTCCGTGTTCTGATCGCGTAGCCTTGGAGAGGCTAGGCGATCAGAGCACGAGCACAAAGTACGTAATTATATTTGATTTATTTTTTTTAGTTAATTATTAATTTCAATTTTATATATATTTTTATTTATTTTTTATTAATATTTTTCTAATAATTTAACTGTGAATATGGACATTATAAACTATTGACGTGTATTAATGTCTGAAATAAATGATTATTATTATTATTATTATATAAAAGCAATCTTCTTCGTAGTCGGTACTTCATTACTGAAGGTCGTGATCACTATGATGTGAATTTAATTTTGATGTGACTGAACTGACGGCCTGCCTCCAAAGACTCCTATCGGTTGCACCACGTTGTAAAATTTGACGTCCTTTATATGAACTTGGTTGGTCCATCGACTCGGTGACCTGCTACGCGATCGCTTCCCTTCTACGTTGCCGAATACGATCAGCTTTTCTAGGTAAATAAAAAAGAAATACGACTTGTTTTCCCCGACCGAAGTATGAGACGACACAAATCGCTCCCCGTTGCGCCCGTCTCCTGAGACTCATGTGCTTGTGATCTCACCGGCACCCATACCCTACCGCTGTAACAGCAACGCGAATGCAATGCTTGCATCCCGAAATAGTGAGTCACACTGATATTATAAAGGTGAAAGTTCGTGTGTGTGTATGTTTGTTACTCCTTTACGCTCAAACGGATCAACGGATTTGGATGAAATTTGGAACCAGGATAGCTTATATCCTGGATGAACATATAGGCTACTTTTTATCCCGAAAAGCTGTGTGCATCGCCGCGGGGCGCAGCTAGTATTACATATGTGTGATGTAGTTTCGCTTGCTTACTAAATATAAAGAAAATTTCATATTTATTAAGTACTAGCTGTGTTCCGCGGTTTCACCCGCGTTTTTCTCGTTTCCGTGGAAACAGCGCACGCAAAAATAGGTTTTCGATTTTACACCTTGTGTGTACAAAATGTGTTACAAAATAGCAATTTTATTAGGGATCACTAATTTTGAAAAAAAAAACATAGCCTATATCCTTCCTCGATAAATGGACTACTAAACACTGAAAGAATCATTCAAATCGGACCAGTAGTTCCAGATATAAGCGCGTTCAAACTAACAAACAAACAAACACTGCAGCTTTATAATATTTATTATTATATATTAAGTAATTCATTTGACATTTAGGGACCATGATTTGTGTGTGTTTGTTGATTTTATTGTGTAGCTCATAAAACATTGTTTTATACGTTTCGACTCTATTGCTCTTGCACTAGGATTACCTGTTTCGTTGGTGGCATGGAAGACACACACAGAAACTCAAGATAAATATCGAAGACTCGAGAACAAACTTCATGTTTACACAAAGTGTGTCAATGCCGGTAATCGAACCCCACACCTCTCGCTTCGAGGGTTACCAACTAAGCTACGGAGCCGTCTAATTATTTATTTTTATTATAAAGTTTTTTTAAGGTTCCGTACTGAAAGGGTAATACGGGACCCTATTACTAAGACTTCGCTGTCCGTCTGTCTGTCTGTTTAGTTGTCTGTATATTCGTTTGTTAGCAGGCTATATATGTTAGAGAGTTGAAATTGAGAGTTGAAACACAGATGATGTATTTGTATTGCCGCTAACAGCAAATACTAAAAATAATGGTACGGAACCTTTCGTGTGCGGGTTCGACTAGCACTTGACCGGTATTTTTATTTTGGTTTGTTCTTTTAAATACCAGATATCATTTGCAACACTTGGTTGACTGGTTTTCGCTTCTCACGACCATTCCTTCCGCGTACGACTAGGTACTTGGGTTTTACACAAACCTTTGATATATATAATATTTAATTATTTATTATGATATGGGGTCTTAGCGATTAATCTTTAGTACCTGGGCGACCGAGCTTCGCTCGTTTTATCTGAAATTATACTTTTCTTAAGTAACAGTAATTACCAATCGAGTACCACAAAAAATTTAGAGATGGCGTTGTATTAAATTTTCAACAAAAAATGTTTGTTTATGAATAATACAATTAAACAGGTAAACTTGTATAGCAAAACCCTATCTAAAAACAAAATTTCATCTAAATCGTTGGAGCCGTTTTCGAGATACACGAAATATATATATATTTATTTATGTGAAATAGTGACAGAACTAGCTGAGGGCCCACCTGAGTCGCATTCATCCTGCTGTGTCCATCACCCGAGACGGGGATATTGTACATCTCATGCACCTGCCATTTCACCGGTTTCCACGACCTTCCACCGGAACACACCAATACAAGTGCATCACTGCTCGGCGGCAGATTACTAGGTGTGGAGGCAGTACTTCTCCAGACGAACTTTGCACAAGTGATTATTCTTTGCTCCTTGTAGACCGATAATGTTTCCTTCGTGCGAAAAATAAGATATGAACAGCATAGAAGATGGTATTTTAGATTTTTTTATAGTAATTTATCTATCTTTTCAGACCACAGAGCATCAATCAGCGATGATGGAGCCAAAGCAAGGAGGCGACATAACATACATGGACATGAAAGATGAGATCGACGCGTTAGGAGAATCAAAAATAAAAAAATTCTTCGCCGGGTCCACTGTCTTACTCACTGGTGGTACCGGGTTCTTGGGGAAGCTGATGGTGGAAAAATTGTTGAGGTAAGTCTCTTTATTGTTAGGTACGGATGAAATTGATGATGATAAAAAAATTAAATATTGTAACTTAGTTTACGTGGAAAGTACAACGAAATTCTATTCCAAAAATCAACTTCTAAAATACTAATTGACTGATTTGAAAATCAAATAACCCGAGTTCAATACTTTCATCATATATTTTACGCCCTTACGGGTGGAGTTACCCTCGAAAATACACCCTAAAATAAAAAAGAATGACCCAAATATCTCCACAAGAAGAAAATAGAAATTGCATTAGAATACTCGCGAAGAAATTGCATTAGAAACATACAAAAAAAAAAACACAACCTCATTTTATGACATCTAAGAATTCCTAACTTTCAACGTTTAAAGTACAAATCAAATAATTTTGATGTTCTCGATATAATTATACAATTATTAATTAATAGTTATTACCCACATAAAGCAAAATATCTTAAAATTCGTGAAATCAAGACGATATTTTTTTTAAAACGACTGTTTTCTATAATTTATTTCACTAATCCTTTTTTCACCGAGACAGAATAATAGCAAAAATGTTAATGTTTATTTATTTATAAACATTAGATTTCTAGCACAATACACTTTAGTTCTATTTAATTCTTTAGAGCCAATTTCAGCTACTATGGACTCTTAACTTGTATTTCCACAAAGTAACGCGTAAATCCATCAATAAAATGTGTTTTACTACTTTTCGATAAGCTCCTGTGACACGTTACATACTTGCATACAAAATTTCGCCAGTTTAATTATAGTGTGTTGCAACACTCATTTGGTTACGGGAACCAAAAAATAAGAAATATCTTCTATCAAACCAAATAACAAAAAGCATTTTGACTAGTTCTATTTTTACCTTGCGTTTCAGTAATTAATTAATAATGTTAGCGATTTGAATGGGAAACTAACGACAATGACGCCTTTTTATATAACCATTGTTATATTTTTTATACGGAAAATATTATTTTAAAGTTTAAAATTATACAATCTTAACAAATAAATAGCTAAAACATGAAAATTGACTGTGATTTGACATATCTGTGTGCATGTAGGAGCTCTGTGACACGTTATACGCTCACGAATATGTTTACTTGTGTGTGTAAAATTTGACGTGTCCAAACGATACTTGATATCTAAAGGAATAAATGAGTTTGAGTTTTCAGATCGAATAAAAACAAAAAATTTAACATACCAAATAAAGGTACACCACAATAATAGTGAAATATGATTAATACCATACAAGGTATTATGTAAATCTTATATTACGTCATATATGATAATGGTGGCTAAAGAACCCATATGTGCTAAATCATGACCTCTGATGACGTATATTCGTGGAATCCATTATAGATTGTTGTGCCTACAGTTTTTGACACCACGGCTAATAAGTTTGTGGTTGGGTTTTAAATGTTATCCCAACAGTATTATTATAAATGTGAATGTTAGAATTAACAACTTAATGATCATTATTAAATTTAGCGTTAACGTTGTCAGGATTACAGAAAAAGACTTTAAATCAGAAATAATTGTCAAAATCTGCATTAACAGTAGAGTTTTTTGTTTGTTACACTTTCAAGCCTTAACTTAACTTCAAGACTCAACTGATAATCATGAAATTTAGCAATCTTAATGTCAGTGGTACAGACAAGGACAAATTCTAGAAATAGTAAACAATAATCCAGAAAAAATTCCGGAATTAAATTAATATTCATAGAAATTTCACACAGCGCCATCTAGCCCCAAACTAAGCATAGCTTACTGTTAAGGATTATTATAACGTTCACTGTTATAATATTCCCTGTGTCGCAGATAACATGGACCAACACAGATACACAAGTACCAAGAAAAAACTTCATGTTCACGACACAAGTGTCGCGCCGGGAATCGAACCCCTTAGAAGGCACTATCAACTAAGCCAGAGAACTGTCAAAATATTCAGAGTTCCACACTAGAGTTGGAAAAACGGAACACTTCCACTTCACGGCATTCATGGTCATAGTTGCTTAGTTGGTCAAAGTCAAAGCCATCAATGCCAATGACCATACTATTAATAGCCTTAGAATTAATATTTTTTTAAAACTAAACTGACGGAACTCTCTGCCCACCTATTGTTGCGTTCTTACCGTCGCCCATAAAAAACAGCAATCATATTCCGATAGAGGACATTAAGACAATGAACAATGTTGTCAATGGGCGGCGGTAAACACTTAAATATAGGCGAGCCGCGCGTTCTGTAGCAGCTACCGCATAGAAAATTAGTACAACTTTTTGGGTAAAATTGAAAAATAATTTGTACCTATTTAAGATCGTTAGGCTTAAGAGTTATAATACTTTTTTTGTAAGTAGGTACATACATATAATACATTAACTCCCAGACAGACTAGTAATTGAAAATGTTGGATATTTCGTTTATAATCGCAAGGCGGGTTACAAAACATCTGTTTGATAATATTTTGTCGATCCCGGCCGCATAAGCTTGCGCAAGCGCAGCGCCAAGGCGATCGTAGACGTCGATGCAATGCGTAATGAGATCAGTCAATACATCAATGGTATTATCCGCATTAGATAAACTTCCATGACATAGAAATCATCGCGGCGCATAGTTGTAACTCGAAAATGCCTCTTTACAGCAGCTCTAATTATTTAATTGAAATTTTAATCTTAATCCAGAAGTTTAATTCAATTATCTTCATAATCTAATAATTATGCTTCTATAAGTGATTGATTTAAAAATAAAAAAACCTCCGACTTAAATTCTTTCATCCCTTGTTTCTCATTCTTAGCATATCATTTAAAAAAAAAAAACATTCAAATTGTAATATATACTCGATGAAAAAAATCACGGGAAAGCAAAACACGCAATTTCGTTTTGGATTACATATTTTTCCTCGTTATGTTCATTTAACTACCAAACTATTGAACAGATTTTAATTAAATTTCTATGAGACCAATCAGAAAGCATATCCTTTCAAATGAAACAAGAATTTTCTAAATCGGTTGATAAATGACTGAGTACCGTGGCAGAAAACAACAACCAAATCGATAACCTCTGCTAAAAATTTGGCACGATAAACAAGCTTTGCTTTCAATTCAATTCAATTCATTAATTAATAAGAAAAAAAATCTTATACGTGATTTTCATAGCATCGCTGAGAAGTAAAAGTAATTTTAATATAATATTATATTATATAAAATTTATAATGTCACTTATATTTTTGTAATATTTTTTCGGGCACAAGTAGGATTAGTGTCAGCGGTTCTGAATTTATCTTTCAGAAATTATTTTATCGTGTACTATGTTTTTTTTGTAAAGCCTTTTAGCTTAAAGGAACTGGTCGTTTCCGCATTCTTCATATACTGAGGAATAGAGTTGTAGATCTTGATAACTATAAAGTCCACCTGTTTCTGCGACTTAATCAACATTTTAAACGGCAAATTTGTTTGGAGCATAAGTTGCCATACGAAATGTCCATGAATATTTGAATATTTAGTATGTATATTGTGTGGAACAACATGTTTCGGTTTAAGACAGGATATGCAAGACGGAAGCAAATAATAATGCTTATAGTTAATTAAATAGGTAAATTAATAATATTATCATTATGGCGAACTATTATAAATTGATAATATTATTATTAATTAACTAACGTACGAACGTAACGTAACGAAAACCCACTTCTACTAAGCTATGGGCCTATGGACGTATACGTATAACCAATATAAGCGGTTTTTCGACAAGTTTCACGGTTAACGTTTCGTGTCGTTTTCGTTTTGACAAGCTCTCGCTGCGCCGGTATTCTACCGGTACCTTTTCTAAGAAGGCTGAATAGAATACATACAGCGCCATAACCCTTCCGTTGCCTTGAAGTTCAAGTATGCCTAGTATTTGCGTAATTTTACGTAAAACTAATCATTATTTAAGGCACGTATCTGTTGACAAAGTTATTTAACCACCGTATTGAAATAAGCGTACATTTTAATGAGTCTACTTGTTTTCAAATCGGCATAAAACACTTGACTCTTCTCATACTTGGAAGGGTAGGACCAGGATCTTTGGTGTTGTGGGCTATCAGCCAGTCAAGTGCTTACTTACATTCATATTCATATAATTTATTTGCCTGGAACTCTTGGTTTCGTCCAATACACAATTTACTAGCTGCCACCCGCGGTTTCACCCGCGTAATTTCCGTTCCCGTGAGAATACGGGGATAAAATATAGCCTATGTTACTCGCTGATAATGTAGTTTTCCACTGCTGAAAGAATTTTCTAAATCGGTTTAGTGGTTTAGGTGTCAAAGCGTAACAAACAAATAAACTCAATTTCGCATTTATAATATTAGGATGTATCAATCAAAAATTAAATGCGGTGCCAGTGTTGCCTTGCTTTACAATAAAACTGGTTTAGATTAAAAATAATGCAAATATATTTAGAGTGATCTTACAAGCGTCGTAATTAAGGCGTGCCTAAATTAATACCAAGTAGTAAAAATTGAATAAAAATTTCTAGGTATATATTGTACTAAATGTCAAAGAGATACAAGAAGAAATATAATGGAATATTAATTCATAACCGTTGAACGGGTATTTGTGTGGTAAATGTCTTTTTAACTGCTGGTAACACCACAGGGCGGAGCTAGTTACATAAATAGCTATAAGTTCATAGTAGCTGAAATTTGCACCAATAGAACTAAAGTATCTACATATGTTTTAAATCTTATGTTTATAAATAAATGAAATGTAACATTTTTGCTATGATTCTGTTATTCCAAGAATACGACAAGAAAGTCTTTGAGTAATATCGCTGTAATTCCAAAATTCGACAGACATGTGAATACCAATCTGGATTGGGCCCCAGTCGTAGATTAAAGCCTATTCAGTCTCGCTTCTCGAGAGTATGCGTGTCCCACCAGTGGTAATTTATCTTATCTTTTGTTGTACATATTTATTTACATTCATTACTATGGCTCCATATTAAAGTTTTATGGTCGGACAATAAAACGTAATTTTACTTTATAATCACTGCCATTTACAGAATATCAATTAGATCGCAAATAATTCTATTGTAATGCGTAGCTGAGTTGTATAGTGTGACAATAAAATATCATTATTAAAAAAAACGCAGTTGGAGGGTTTCGTGTTCTTTTAATTTTAAACGAATTAATAATAAAATAAATTGATGGACATTCCACACAGCGCCATGTAATCCCAAATTAAGCATACTATGGGAACTATATTTACACTCATTTACGCATTTTTAATATTAAGTTAAGATGAATATTATAATCATACGGGTCGTTTTTATTTTACACGATTAAGTGACGGATCGAGCTGAAGGCCCACCTGGTAATAAGTGGTTACCCCCGCCCATGACTACAGCAATCCAACTCACGAGACTTAGATCTGACTGAGTTGTATATAGGTGATCAAACGGGAATACTCCTTTTATCCGGCTGCGCCCGTCACTCTGGGACAGCGATGTAACATTTCATCTATTTTCACCGGCACCCACACCCTTCTATCGGAACACATCAATGCGATTGCACCACTATTAGGTGGCGGATTAAAAGATGTGGTGTGCTACTTTAGATTGCTCCTTTATCACCGCCCAGGGGACAAGTATAGGGGTTCTGAGGGTACTTTCCTACGGACGCGAGCATCATGAACCCCCAAATTGTACAAAGATAGTACAATAGTATGGTCACCCGCATTATAAAGCATGATCCCAATGAATATTTCATTGTTACGTCAGTAAATCACACTTTAAATATTGCGCTGGGATTTTCCCATAGTCCGGACGGAGTTAGTATTCTGTTCATGATTTTACCGTTCATTTCTTAGTGCTTACGTGTTTATGTATTATGGAGAATAAGAAAATGTTGTTGTTTCTGTCACAATACAAAAATAATACAA
Source organism: Aplocera efformata (assembly GCA_921293045.1). NCBI lineage: Eukaryota > Metazoa > Arthropoda > Insecta > Lepidoptera > Geometridae > Aplocera > Aplocera efformata. Next base: position 3,687,602 of record OV121067.1, on the reverse strand, counting down.
TTCAATTTTTAATAATAACTATTCAATTTTTAAATATCACGCGTTACGATTGTTTTTTTTTTTTTAATTTTTTTATGTGATTTAGTTACGGAACGAGCTGAGGGCCCACCTGATGGTAAGTGGTGACCCTCGCCCATGACAACAGCAATGCGTGCGATTCAGTATGAGATCCTAATCTTTACTGAGTCGCATTCATCCTGCTGCGTCCGTCACCCGAGACGGGGATGATACGTCTCACGCGCACGTGATTTCACCGGCAGCCACAGCCTTCCACCGGAACACAGTAATGCAGCCACTACTGCTTGGCGGTAGATTCCAGTTTTAGCTTAAGGTAATAATTCCATAAAATGCATTCATTATTCCTCAATTAAATACTTTTTACTACACGTAATATTGATAAGGATAAGGATCACAGATTATTTTTCGGATTAAGAATTATCTTTTATCCTTTTATAAAAATAATAATAACAGACTAGCAACACTGAGCGTGACATAAACAAAGTGATAATCATAGCTCATTTAATTGTTTAATTAGTGTAGAATTTTTGTTAATATAATCAACAAAAATTCTACACTTCTTTCTGGTTGTAAATATCCTATAACTTTTAAATAAACTGGCCATATTTTGTCACAATTAACTCTAATGCAGACAAAACTTGCGAACGTACATTAACTTGGACACTGGCAGAATTTGTGTGGCATAAAGCACGCAAAAGGCCAAAAATAAGAAGAAGAAGATGGTATTGGCTGATTTACATTGCTACAATATTTGAATTTAGTTTTTAAGTGCTACAATATTTGAATTTAGTTTTTAAGTCGGTTGAGAGCCATCTGCTCTCACCCAAAGCCCGTGTAAAGTTGTCAAGGCCATCTGCGGTCAACAACGTATAGTCCAGTCAAAAAAAAAAAAAGGCTGATTTACTAGTGGCTATATTAAAATTGAAATAAAAAAAATTAAACTGTAAAAAGACTATGTCACAGGTACAGAAATTACGAAAATTCCTATAACTAATTTTTCCAGTTGAACAATGTTATTTTATTTGGATTAAAAACCAAACTATTAATCCGATTCCGATAAGACATTCCCAAATCAGTTGATAAATGACAGAGACATGAGTTCTAAGTACTTTTAATTAAAAATGCAACCGAATATAAGCTACTGATAACCTTCGTAAGTCAGCTGATAAAAGACATTTGTTAGCCAGCCTTCGTTAACATAAATGGACGTACTGAAGAGTACCTATTTGACCCTTATTTTCATACGAATTACTTATTTACACTTACGCAAATTGTGTTTACTAATGGTAGGTACTATTATGTAGACGGTTCTGGGTAAACAATTAACTTCGTCAGCGCGATTTCTTGGGATAAACACACGTGATTTCGTAATATCGATTTAAAGATTATGTTAAATTTATTAAAAGGACTTGATTATACCATGGGAAAGACTAATAACGACTTGATATATTTGTATTACGCGATATTAATAGATTAGTCATCACAGAATTTATGGAATTTTATGATTTATTAAAAAAGATTCAGCGTGGCAATGTTGCCAGCATTTCGGGCACGCTACCATTAAGTGACTTAGATATAAATATTTTTTTTATAAAAAAGACATTCGCTAAACTTAATTAGCAAATTTACCTGCTATCAGGTTTTCGTCATTGCATTATTTTTTTACGTTAGTATATTACAATATTTTACCGAACAGTTTCGATGTAGGTACTTATTTGTCAATTAATTCTTATTTGTATATCCGGCTTATAATAATGGCCGTCACGTGACTCTTGTCAGATTTGACACCTGTCATAAGAGCAACCGTTAACCGTTTACTCTCATTAATTAATGTTTTGTCCTTAGAACCGCCGTCCAAATGTTAGAGACAATGCATACCATCCAACGGTTGCTAGGCAGAAATCACTTTGATCGATAAAGCTGCTTTCTGTTGTTGTCTAAGATTTTTAACCGACTTCCAAAGGTGGAGGTTTTTAATTTGTATGTAATATTTTTTCACCTCAGAACTTAAAACGAGCAATTGTGTATATATAATTTTTTTTTTCGCGTACCTTAGAAACGGCTCAAACGATTTGAGTAAAAATTTGAGAGGACTTGTAAAAACGCAATTTTTATCAAAAACTAAACCGATAAAACCAAGCGAAGCTTAGTCGCCTAGATTATACATTTAATACAAGAAATAGCAGATATATCTTTCAATTTATTTATACGGCCTTAATCCAAATTCCCCATGCAATACAACGGTAGCAAGGCGTGACGTGATTGCAAAGCACGCATTCCTTTTGTGGTCTGCGAAGTACTGTATCAGCAGGTGTTGTGGTCGAACTGACCAGTAGGTACATACAGACATGACGTCAGCACACTTACGAGCAAATAAAAACATTGGTTAAGTGTGATCAGATTTAAACAAAGAGGTCCGTACTAACATGCGTATTTTAAAGAGAGCTTGGTGGCCTAGGGGCACAAACGTTGACTTTCAATCTGAAGGGCGCTGGTTCAAACCCACACGTGCAACAATGAGTTTTTTCACTTGAAAAAATTTATGTGCGCAATACCACGTTCTCGAAACGGTGACGGAAAACATCGTGAGGAAACCGGCATGTCTTAGAAACAAAAATTCGACGACATGTGACATCTACCAATCCGGATTGATACATCTGCGCACAATTTGTGGCACGTTATATGCGTTGAAATCTTTACGTTTTCCAATTAGACCTCCTTTTATTCTAGGTGTGTTCTTTCGCTCTCTAAAGTAAATTGACTGCAAGACTAGACTGGAGAGATACATTTTGAAAACATCTCAATGCGCGGGAACAACGTATCAAAACTCTTAGTATCGTAATAGCTTTTTCTTTACGGTACCCAAAAAACCATGCTCTATTACACAGTTAGTAAGAAAGAAACATTTTATGGGTAATGATGACTGGCAGAATGACCAGGCGTAATCCTTTGGCTAAAAATTCGGATCGGCTATGGCATCCTTGGCACATTATTTGTACCGAAACTGAAAAACGAGCTGTGTAAAAAGTTTGACGTCTTTTTATGACTTTTTAGTGGAATAATACGTGGCCACAGACTTCACAACTTTACGCGGGAATTACGTTTAAGTATATCTGTGGTTTTGCAGTATCGGATGGAGCAAGTTCAATGCGTGTTTTTAGTATGGTTAATTAGTATGAATTATTTGATGTTAATCTGTATAACTGCTTGTAAGATATTACGATATGATATACTTTACACCGTGTAGGTTTTAAAATTTATGAACGTGAAATATTGTACCTATATTTTTTGTTGTTTTATGTTAAGTTTACTTTTTCTACGACTATATTTTTTTGTTTGCAGACTAAAGAGTATACAAAATATTTATTATACAAAATATTTAACATAATTTCTCTACAATAATTAATGTAAAACAGTAGGTGGCTGTTTCAGAGTTTGCTAGCTTCACAAACTTCTGATGAAATTATCATTCTCTACCTACAGATTGGTTCAAGAAAGCATTTACCAGATATTAGAATCCATTATTGAACTGACATGGTCAATGAAAAGTTCCAAAAAACGGATAAAAAAAAACAATTGACTAATAAAAAAAAAAAAAAACTGACATCAATACTTTCATTCGTTATTTCTCGCTCTCACAGATCTTTTTTACTACCATTTTAAAGAAATAATCATGCAAGTCCTTATACAATATGTAAGTAAAATAGTTACAGGAAATCAAATACGCAATTTTGTTTACTTAGACGACATACTTTTTTATTTCGATTTAACAAACAGCCAAAACCATTGTACCTATTTTGATAACATTTCTATAAGACATCTGAAAGCTTATCCTTTCAAATAGCAAAAAAAATTCCGTATCGGTTGAAAAAATTACCAAGGTAAAAAAATATACACGATAAACTCTTCATTCTAGAAGTTTTTTTTTCCATTATTGTTTTTATAGGGGGTTGAATCAAAATAACTAGGTCACCTTCAAAAAGCACATAACAAAATATCAACTGCTTATTATTCCTAATTTAACAATATTTGCTATCATTCTGGCTTCTTCTGATCGAGGGAATGCCAAAATATTGTTACATACACCAATGACAGAAAGATTTATACCATACACTCTTAAACTCTATTCTTTCTGTATTATTTCGGATACATTCAACTACAATATGATAAACATCTTCAACTACGTCGCATTAGCTGCAGTTTGGTTCATTCTAATAGTTGAAAAACATCCTATCAATTGTTTGTTATGTGAGTGAAATACAATAGTACTAGTCAAACAACAATAGTTTTAATTCAGCTATTTTTAGATGTTCGCCAATAAAATATTTAGAACTAACTGCCTTTTGAACGATTGTTGAATACAAATAGACCACACACAAAGAACTGCTTATCACTTTTAGACCGTATCATTAATTTGAATAATCGTAATCTAATGCATTCTATACCTCTATTATAAACAATTACTGTCTCGATGTTAATATGTAATATGTACTAGCTGTTCCACGTAAACGTGAAACGTGGAAACGTACATAGTTATTTTTTTTTACGTGGTACCGTTTTTCTTGTTTTTTTTTATATAATAAAAGTAGCTTAAGTTACTCCTTGTAACAGCTATCAGCTATCTGCTATATATCTAACATCATAATTGGTCCAGCCGTTTCGGAGATTAGCCGAAAAACAGATACAAAATATTAAAAATATCTTTTTGTTATTTTGACATTTCAAGGACTTACATTCTCTTTATTTGTAGTATAGATTATCAATAAAAGACTATACAGGTATTCTATCAGTAATCTAGGTACTGGTACAAGCTATGCTTAGTTTAGGGCTATAGGTAAAATCCACGAATATTCAGTAATCAACTTTTATTTGTCACGTCAGATGTGTCACATTAAAAGAGTAAGCAATATATTGTATAAATTAACGAGTGACATTTAAAAAAACGGACAAAACGACTTTTAATTTCGTCTTTTAATTTTCGTATTTTGCGTGAATTTCTATGAGAATAAATCAGAGATACCATCTATAAAGAATAAAGAAACATCCAAATCACGCCGGGAGCGCGGTGGCTCAGGGGCATAGACGCAGACTTTCAATCTGAAAGTCGCTGGTTCAAACTCACAAGTGCAATGACTTTTTCACTTGAAAAAATTATGTGCGCAACCACGTTCTCGAGACGGTGACGGAAAACATCGTGAGGAAACCGGCACGTCTTAGAACCAAAAATTCGAAGACATGTGACATCTACCAATCCGCATTGGGCTCCCGTGGTAGAACAAAGCCCATTCACTTCTGCAGTGGGAACATTAGAGGCTGGTATAGACCGTTCCTTAATTAGCCATAGAGGTACCTTTTCACTACATATTTTTGTTTCAGATCATGCCCCAACATAGAAAAGTTATATCTTATTGCCAGACCGAAAAAAAACGTAGAAATCAAGAAAAGGTTACAAGAACAATTCGACGATGTTGTAAGTAATTATTAGCTTAGTTGGTAGTACCTGCCTTCGAAGGGGTTCCGGGTTTGATTCCCGGCCGGGGCACACTGTGTGTCATCATCAGTGATAGGAGTAGGTAGATTGATATGGGGTCAACGATCTCAAATGTATAGGTTAATGTATATGTAATGGACATGTAAAAAATAACAATCAAAAGAACCATTTCGTTAGTCGAGAAATAAATGAAAATCTATAAAAAACGTCTTACTATTGGTTTTATCCTCTTTTGAATGAAATGAATCCTATCACTAAATTAAGTCAATCTCACAAGAACCGGAAGTTTGTGACAAAAAACCGGAAAAAGGCATGTTATGTACATCATGCAAGTACGCAAAATCAATCTACCTACACCGATCACTGGTCATCATCATCATCATATACATGTCCACTGCTGGACATAGGCCTCTCATAGGCCACTGAGCCCGATCTTCGGCTCCCCTTATCCACTTCTTACCAGCCACTTTGCGCAAGTCGTCACTTTGTAGTGAGCATGACTTCTGTTCTCGGGTCTTGGGTGTTAGTCTTGTGTTTCTGTGTTTGTCCATGCCATCTGTGATCATGCATATAGGGAACCCTAGTGCAGAGGTATGACTGTGTAAGCGTTTTTTCTGTAACCTGATAAAAATTAAAAATCATTTGATGAATTATGCCCGAACAAACATAAAAATAATATAGACATGCGAATTGAAAACCTCATCCTTTGAAGTCTGCTAAAAATGAACTAAAAGTTACAATGGTTTATTCAACATGGTAATCTAAATGTTTATTTTTACACAAAATCATACATTACACACTTTAAATAAGATACAGAAAATACTGAAGCTTTTTAATACTTTCATTAATCAATTATCTTGTTCTGTTTTATATTTATGAACTTGAACTTGATAGCCTCTATAAATCCGGTTGGCGAGGTGCATTAATATACTTAATGTCGGTCGGTTATATTAACATAATTAATCATTATAATTAACACAGAAGTCCATACCTGTGCAGCCGCAGGAAAAACAAATAACAACGAACAAACTTTCTCGTCTAAAATATTGGTAGGATTCTGTGATCACGTTGCTAGCGACATTGCTAATGATGCTACAAAACGAGTGCGCAAGAGGGTAGACCGATGTCTGCCAATGATTTGCACTCCATCCTGCAGACTTCAGTTTGCGCATGAAACTGCGTCGAAATATCGGGAGTTGTAACACAAATTACGGTAAATATCTCGGTAACTCGAATGATAATGTGGCTAACGGTTAAAAGCATCATAGAAACACACTGTTATAGGTTAATTATACGTTTGTCTGTATGTATTACTTGTTCACGCCTAAACGGCTGAACGGATTTTGATTAAATTTTGATATACAGCTCTTATCTACCCATAATTTTCAATAGATTTGTTGTTAAATCAAAATAACTGGAAAAAATATATCTTCCAACGAAACGAAATTACAGATTTTGCTTTACTGACGTTTCTGCGTCAGTTGTACACCAATTTCAAAGTTTATTTTTTAGAACGTTGAGGGTATACCCTTTTTTTATTTTTTTTTTTCCGTGGGGAAATGCACTCGCATACCGCCCTGCCACGGGGAGACAGAGCGGTTATGTGGGACTAGACCCACTAAAACCCCACGATGTCCTCCTCTGCCGCTTAGTGGCGGGAACACGGGAACGTTATAACACACATCCGCGAACCCGCCGCGGCTGTCCGTTTCCGGACCCCCCTGTGTTGGCATCGGATGCCACTCCTCTGTTTGCGACACGCCAGGACATGTGGCGTGTCGCAACCACCTCGGGGACCTGGATAGCGAAAGGGCGTCAGACGACCCCGTGTCTAGACGCCCTAGGTCCCCATGCGACGGGTCAGATATGTGGCCCCGTCGCCTGCCACTACGGCCGCAGAGGATAGGGAGAGCGGCGCCTCGCAATACCGACACTCCTCTTCCCCTGCGGCCCCACCGCGTCCGCCATCGAACGGTGGCGACCCCGTCGTGGCCGCGGTAGGTAGGGAGAGCGGCGCACCGTTATACCGGCACTCCTCTCCCACCGCGGCCCCTATCCCTCAGCTGCGATGCCTCCCATTCGACATCGCAGCCCGCCTCAGTTGCGGTGCCCCCCATAAGGCACCGCCACCTACAATGCCGCTCCTAGACGGCTTGGAGGCAAAGCCTAAAGGAGCGGCCCTCCCGGGTTCCTCTTAGCTTCACCGTGGGTGACCAGGCCACGGTTACTAAGCCCCCCCGCCCCGACAAGGCGGGAACCCGCGGGGGGGTTGAGGGTATACCCTACGGGCAAAAAATATGAAATGAAAGTATTAAAGATAAAGATATTTTTATTGCATAAATATGTGTAGATTACATTGCATGCAAGGTGGTACATTTTGGTTTGTCACAACATATTTTACCGATTACGGTGTGCAAAATATGAAAAAGAGTCACGCCAAATCTATGGTTTTAAAACCAATGACCCTAAATTAAACTACACTAGGAAAATACAAGCCAGCAAAAAAAAATATATCAAAATTTATCATTAATAACATTTGTTGTTGTAACATTGTTGAAATTCTTCAATATCATAATAACATTTGTCGTAGTATTTTCGAATTTTTTACTAATATCATTATTAAGTTAAAAAAATTGTTTAAAACAGTGATTACAGTCATACACCAGACGGTCCCGTGGTTGAATTGGTGGGGTATGTTTGTGGTACTTCGATTCCCGTTCGGAACAAACATAGTGTTAATTTTATCCTCGCATCTTAGATGTTTGTGTTTTGTGACTGTGTCCAAGCCACTTTCCATACTTTATGGTGGTATTATAAATCTGCTATCTCTGTTGTCCACAGCTATACGATAAGCTGAGAAAGCTACACCCAAATTTCACTGAAAAAATAAAAATCATTGAAGGCGACATTGGACAAATTGATCTTGGAATGAGCAACGAAGATATCGCCAGAGTAGTAAATGAGGTATGTTTCATAATATCTACAAACAATCCGGCCCACAGAAGCCAAGGTTGAGGGCCTTACGCCCTCACCAAAAGCGTAAAGTTGTCAAGGCCATCACCCAAAGTGATCTATATTGACCCCCAGGGGTCAATGACAAGATGTAAGGGGTCCAAATTAGCGTCAATAGGACCCACACTGACATTTTTAAGATTTAAAGGGAATCAATTAAAGTTAATCTCATTATGGCAGGTTTGTAATGTTATTTTGGCTTTTCATTAACGAAAACACAGACTCTTTTTAATTACACCTAACACATATTTTTTTAACCCCCGCCAAAAAAAGAGGGTTTTTTTGTTTGTAGTGTGTATCTGTGTATATGTATATCTTATATTTGTGTCTGTCTGTTAGCTCTCTAACTGGCCCGATTTTGATGCGGCTTTTTCAGTTTGAAAGCGAAGTTTGACGTGGTTGAGATGGTTTCAGCTATAGTTTATGCAGATCTGTTCAGGCTTTTGTCATTTCCAAATCGAGGGTATTTCCATATTTTTAAAATGTGTTTATATAAATTGCAAAAATCAAAATTAGCTTACCAAAGGGTCTGAACAAAACCGAAAAACATGGCAAGAGGTCCACGAAACAATAAGTTTGGAGTCCTGTGATCTAAGCACAGTTCGCATCCGTAGGAGAGAACCCTTAAAATCCAAAACGTCCCCCCTGGGTGGTGCGAAAGGAGCAACCAAAAGTAGCAGTAGAACTTGTGCCAAGTTCGTCAAAAGAGGTTCTACTACCACATCTGAAATCCGCCCAGCAGTATTTGTCACATATGGGTGTGGATGTCGTTTAAATTACAAGGGAATGAGGCGTAAAATCCCCGTGTCAAAGTGACGGGCACAAAGTGATGTGACTTGGGTCTTTTGATACTTCGGCAGAGCCTGAGTCGTATCACTGATTACGGGCGGAAGTAACCATTTAGCATCCGGTAGGCCATCAGCTCGTCTAATCAAAGATATAACGCAGAAAAAGTATTAAAAAATTGTGGATTTCAGGTGGAGGTTATCTTTCATGGAGCAGCCACAGTCAGATTCGATGAACCACTCAAAACAGCTGTGGAGATTAACGTACGAGGCACCAGGGAAATCTTGAAGCTGGCCAGAGCTTGCACAAAACTGAAGTCCTTGGTGCACATATCAACTGCATACAGGTCAGTCATTATTATTTTATGTGAATGCGTGACGGAACGAGCTGAGGGCCCACATGATGGTAAGTGGTGACTCTCGCCCATGACAACAGTAATGCGCGCGACTCAGTATGAGATCAAATTTTTACTGAGTCGCATTCATCCTGCTGCGTGCATCCCGAGACGGGGTGATACGTCTCATGTGCATGTGATTTCAAAGGCACCCGCACCCTTCCACCGGAACACAGTAATGCAGCCACTACTGCTTGGCGGCATATTCCAGATGTGGTGGCAGTACCTCCGGACGAACTTGGCTCAAGTTCTACTGCTACTTTTGCACCACCCAGGGGGTACGTGTAGGGAATCAAAGGGTACACACCTACGGACGCGAGCAACTGGACCCCCAAAATGCATTATGCTTCTGTGCTTTGAGCAACTCTCAGCATTTGGTGGCATTTTAACTGAGCGGTTTTTTGTAAAAAATCAGTTTTTTTTATTATTATTGAATGAGAACTTTTTTGTGTCTGTTTGTGGCATATTATTGTAAGTGTACGAATTTATGATACTTTGAAATTTTTTTTTAATTTTTTTTTATTGAAAAATTACAAGGTTAGTACAAAATAAAACTATAAAACACTCAAAAAGCCCTAACGGGTTTGTCCTGAGTGCATACAATCCGCAACATAACCAAGTGTTCCAAAGTGTACTTATGGTAAAAATAAATGAGTAATACGCGCTGTATTATTATCTCGTCATATTTTGATTTCAGATAAAACATGATTTTATTAAAATAACCGAGCCGTGCCCATCAAATCTGAATTTCATATTCTCACTTGACATTTATAGGATATTAAAATTAAATTAAAATAACTAGTTTTCAGGTTAGATATTTATTGCATAACCAAGTGTACATTTCTGTATTATTATAATGATGAAACTTACGACTTATTATTGCAATTTTCTGCTAGAGAGCGCTTACAAATTAATATAGTACTTTATCTTCATAATAATTGTATTAAAAAAAATTAAATAAAAAACTGTACAAAACTAATATAAAATAGAAAAATTAAATGAACAAATTAAAAATTAAATGAACGAAATAAAATAGTTAACTCTAAATAGTTTTACAAATACTTGAACGAGATTAACATCGTTAAGATTTCCATCTTTGGTGATTTAAAATCAAACAATTACTTCTAAGAATTATTATTTTTTAACTAAATAAAGAAAGATTGGTATCGCTTTTCCAGTCTTTTGGCAGTTTATCGAATTGGTCCAAGATCCGGTATAAGAAATATATACCTTCATCTGTTATTTAATGATAATAAATGATATATTATGCCTAGATAAAGATAATGTATGCATTGATAAATCGCAAATCCGTTGCCATCTAAATTACGTGCCGATGATTTTAAACAATAAAATGTCTAATATTTTTTTTTATTATTAAGTTTATCGAGTATTAATTAAGAGCTACCCCAAGTAATTGAAAAAATAAAGGCTGCTTACTTGGAGTTGCCAGGTATAAACAGGTAAGTAAGCGTTGTTAATATACCCTTTTTGATCAGGCAACCTAATACGCTTGGATTGGGAATAAAATAACCTTTGATTTTATATGTAATTTGATTAAATAAATTGTGCTCCACGTTCGTAAATCACTAATTGTGGAAGTTGATAATGTTATTAAGAAGAATTAATCTTTACCATAGTACTTTATAAATAATTAGTTATTAGGAGTACAAATAAGTTTCCGCCGTTTTTTAACACAAATTAAATATTTATTGTAGAAGAACGGTAATATAAATTTAATCAAAATATTGCCCATCACTTGCAACCACTTTTTCCCATCTCTCAGGCAGCATTCGAATCCCACGTCTGAAGAACTCCTTGTCTTTTGAGGTTATCCACGAATCAACCCAATTTTTGGTATCCTCATAAGATGTGAACCGCTGCGCCGTCAGAGCATGTGCTACGGACCGGAACAGGTGATAATCGGATGGTGCAATGTCTGGTGAATACGGCGGGTGGGGTAACACTTCCCAATCAAGTGTTTCCAAGTACTTTTTCACGGGCGCCGCAACATGTGGACGAGCATTGTCATGCAGAAGAATAATTTTTTCGTGTCTAGAATAGTATTGAGGGCGTTTTTCCTTCAGAGCTCGGCTCAATCTCATCAATTGTGTTCGATAGAGGGCTCCAGTAATTGTTTCGCTCGGATTAAGCAACTCATAATACACTACACCTAGCTGATCCCACCAAATACACAGCATATCGTAAATTTTTGGCCTTCTACTGCGATCTTTGTCTTCTACGTCGAAATCACCGTTTTTAAACTTTTGAAACCACTCTCGACACGTTCTCTCACTCAAAGCAACCTCACCATATGCTTCTACGAGCAATCGATGCGCCTCAGCAGCAGATTTCTTTAAATTAAAGAAGTAAACTAATATTTCCCGCAAATGACGCTTACTTGGCTCAAATTTTGACATTTTCAACTTATAAAAATTATATTTTACCAATATAAAATCAATGATATTAATAGGTTATGTTGTTCTTGAATGTCCAAACTATTTTTTAAGCCGGTTATCATCTGCGAAAGCTAACCGAAACTCCGTGCCGCGCCATCTACAATAAAAAGGCGGAAACTTATTTGTACTCCTAATAATAACATTTAATTATTTTTTTTCGTAAATTTGTTTAACTTCAAAATTATTCGTAATGACGCACTTTACTTACAATGAACATAGATTAATATTTATAAAAGTAACAAATCTAAAACTAAAATCTTAAAAATATACTATGAGAACTAACATATATTATTAAATGGAGTCCCTTTAGGCAAGGTTCCGATGATACAGGCAGAGTCACCCCTTAGAATAGCTAAACTTATTCTTTGTCCGAGGTAGCTGCCAGCTTTTCGGTCTCCTGTGATGTCGACTAACCTATTTGCTATTTCTTTAAAAAGTCTTATAGCGGTAGGACCCCACGGACCAAGGGTCTCGACACCGAATGGGACAAAATCATATTCATATCATATAATATTTAATTATATAATTGAAGATAATAATAATAATTACCAATTATAATCTTAAGCATTGCTGTAGCCTAACAGGTTTTATGTTTGGGTCTATACTTAAAATTTAGATCTTTTACAACATAAATGCAATAAATTATTTTAATTTGAATCATTTTACATGATCCGCACGTGATTTAGCTAGGCAAACTATTTGCGATGTTTCAATGCATATATTATCTTTATCTAGCATAATATATTCTTTATTATCATTAAATCAGACGATGTCTTATTATATTTCATATACCGGATCTCTCACTATATATTTTAAATATCATCCTTGACATTTATAATTACTTACTTGAATACAAATTGCAAAAATTTATTTTTTATTTCGATCATTATTAGCATAGAAGTATTGAGTATTAAGTATTGAGTAAGGAGATTATCAATTACGTATTTTTTTTACCTCAAGTCTCCGTCATTGATCAACCGATTAGAAAAATTCTTCTTTACTTGAAATGATAGAATTTAAGACTGGCCCAGAATTTTTAACAAAGTCGGTTCAATAGTTTGATTGTAAAACAGAATAAATGGAAAGATATGTCAAATTGCGTATTTTGTTTTTTTCTGTGGCTTTTTCTTCGCCCGTTGTATACCGATTTGGATTTTTCTTTTTCAAAATGGTAGGTAAAGGCGAGAAATAAGAAGTACTGAAGTATTTTTTTTTATGGATCATATTCGGATTAAAAAAAAATGTTATACCTAATGCACCATGTAAATTTAATAAATATATTAAGTACTAGCAGCCCGTCCCGGCTTCGCACGGGGTAGTGACATAACTACAATAGTTGGACATATGCTACCGCGGAGTTTTTTGTAGAAATTATGATGTTCTTCAACATTGTTCAACATTATTTTGTTCTATCGCTAATAGTTTCGGCAGCGTATTCGACGAAAGACATTTTAAGACTCATTTTTCTACACCTTCGGTTACATTGTTCAAATTTTACCAAGGATCCCTAATTTTTTTCAAAATGAAATGTAGCCTATGTCAAATTGGAAGAATGTAGCATTCTATTGGTGAAAGAATTTTTTAAATCGGCCCAGTACTTTTTGAGCCTATTCATTACAAACATACAAACATAGGTACAAATGATTCCTCCTTATAATATTAGTGTAGATAGAATATATATATATATATATATATATATATATATATATATATATATATGTAATCATACATATAAATAAACATGTAGTCCCAAATTAACCATTCAATGTAAACTAACAAGTATATTTACATAATGTATATTCTATGTATTAATTTTCAACCGGACTTCCTTAGGACTTTTAATTTTTTTTTTTTAATGTTTGTTTCCTGGTTTCACCGTCATTTACAAACCGACTTAGCATATTATTTTTATTTGAAAGGATTATGCTTTGGTTCCATGGTTTTTTTTAATCAATTTCAATTAATTCAATTTCAATTTTAAAAGATCTTTATTTCATAAAAAATGTTACGTACGTACAATTCCAGTGTAAATTGAATCCTAGAATTAAACATTTTTTTAATCAAGATCATTTTAAAAGTTGGTTAAATCACTACAAAAAAAACTATTAAAAAAACTACAAAATATGACATACAAGTAAACATAATTACATATTTTGTTTTATTGGTTTTCTTCGTCTTGAGGCAAAATGGCACTGTGTGAAATTTTCGTGTATCACTACATAGTTTAAAACAAAGTCGCTTTCCCTGTCCCTATATCCCTATGTATGCTTAAATCTTTAAAACTGCGCAACGGATTTTGATGCGGTTTTTTTTAATAGATAGAGTGATTCAAGAGGAAGGTTTATATGTATAATACACTAGCAAGTCACCCCGGCTTCGCACGGGTAGCTTCTGATACGACACTGATGCTTTACTAACCGTGCGAAGCCGGAGCGGGTCGCTAGTATTTATATATTTTGTTTATTTCCAATTCCAGTAATTGCATCCAGGAGGAGATTGATGAGAAATTCTACGACAGCCCACTTCCTGGGGACAAGCTGATCGATCTGGTGGAGACCATGGATGTCAAGGTTATCAACAACATCACACCAGGGTGAGCAGCTTACTCATACTCTTACTCATATATCTGAGGACCTTTGAATCCCTGGGTACCCCTTGGGTGCCACCCAGGGACCAGCTATAAGAAGCAGTAAAACTTAAATTAAATATGTAACTATCGCTACATAGTATAAAACAAAGTCGCTTTCTCTGTCCCTATATCCCTATGTATGCTTAAATCTTTAAAACTACGCAACGGATTTTGATGCGGTTTTTTTAGTAAATAGAGTGATTCAAGAGGAAGGTTTATATGTATAATATCTACACTAGCAAGTCACCCCGGTTTCACACGGGTAGTTTCTGATACGACACTGATGCTTTACTAACCGTGCGAAGCCGGGGCGGGTCGCTACTATAATAAGATTATAAATGCGAAAGTGAGTTTGTTTGTTTGTTACGGTTTCATCATGATTCGCATATACGTTGTCAGGAAAACAGAAAAGGTACTTTTTATCACGCAAAATTGTAAGATTACTACGAGATTATGGTGCAAATCCGTACCAGTCTCTAATGTTCCCACTGCAGGGACACCGGCCTACTCTCGATAATTGAGAGTGAATGGGCTCACCACCACCACCACCACGAGAGCCCAAACCGGATTTGTAGATGTCACATGTCTTCGAATTTTTTGGTTCTAAGACATGCCGGTTTCCTTACAATGTTTTCCGTCACCGTTCGGAGAACGTGGTATTGCGCACATAAATTTTTCGAGTGAAAAACAAATTGGTGCACATGTGGGTTTGAACCAGCGACCTTCAGATTGAAAGTTGTCTGTGCCTCTGGGCCACCACGCTCTCTATATGTATGGACCTTTAAATGGCTCACGTTTAAAGACTGTTATTTATACTGTTACTTTCTGCCGATGGTATCTTTAAAATAAATAAATATTTTAGTTTCGTTATTCTTTATTCTTATTCTTAGGTTAATAGGGGATTACCCTAATACGTACGCGTACACAAAAGCATGCGGTGAAGATATAGTACTGAAGCACTCCAAAGGACTTCCTGTTGCCATGTTCCGTCCATCCATAGGTAACTATACTTACATGTTTTAAACCAACTACTGAAGGTTATTCTTGCGGTTACATTATTTTATATGTATGTTTTTTTTATGTGAAAGTGTGACAGAACGAACTGTGGGCCCACCTGGTGGTACGTGGCAACCCCCGCCCATGACAACAGTAATGCGACTCAGTATAAGATTTGGGTCTTACACCGAGTCGCACTCATCCTGCTGCGTCCATCAGCAGACGGGGATGATACGTCTCATGCGCATGTAATTTCACCGGCTGCCAAACCCTTCCACGGGAACACAATAATGCGAGCACTACTGCTTGGCGGCAGATTCCGGGTGTGGTGGCAGTATCTCTCCGAACGAACTTTGTACAAATTCTACTGCTACATGTGGTTGCTCTTTTAGCACCACCCAGAGGGTACGTGTAGGGTAACAAAGGGTACACACCTGCAGACGCGAGCAACTGGACCCCCCAAACAGCAAACACTTACTTAATCTAATATTATACTTAATATTATAAATGCGGAAGAAAGTTTATTTTTTGTTACGCTCTCACGCTTAAACCACTCAACCGATTAAAAAAATTCTTACACCAATGGAAAGGTACATTATCAGCGAGTAATATAAGCTACATTTTATCTCTGTGTTCCCACGGGAACGGGAACTGCGCAGGTGAAACAGAAGGGCGGCATCTAGTAACTAATAAAGTCAATTGATGGTAGCGTGCCCATGATGCTGGCAGCATTGCCACGCTGGATGGCAATGCTTAACCTCTGGCTGAAATGAAAACCAGCATTAAAGCCGGTTCTATATATACAATATATATATTTATATTTATGTATTGTATATGTACTCATATTTATTTATTATTTTATTTATGTAGGATTATATTCATCGGTAAATATTTTATTAATCTTACTTGTTTCTCTATATCATGTACACCGCCGACCAACCTTCCAAGCCACACATTCCTCTCCATCCAAAGGTTGCCTGGAAGAGATCACTTCTAAGCGATAAGGCTGCCCATTTTACATTAATTTTTAAGATTCTTTGTACATTTATTTATATTGGTGTAAAGTATTTTTGTATTGTATTGTTCGTTTAGTTTTAAATAAGCCATTTGTTTAATTATTTGTTTTTGTTTTTCAGTTATCGGAACTGCGAGAGAACCTGTGTCTGGTTGGATCGACAATGTCTACGGACCTACCGGCGTAAGTAACCTCTTAAATATTTCTCTCAATTTGCGCAATGGGGTGCGACTTGGGTCTTCTCATACTTCGGTCGGGGAGGACCTAAGTCGTATTGTTGTTGTTGGCGGTGGTAATCACTAAACATCAGGTGGGCATTCAGCTCGTTTCAACACCTTTTCACATAAAAAAATATCATGCAAGTGCACCTCTGCTTGGCGGCAGACAACAAAGTGTGGAGGCAGTACTTCTCCAGGGAACTTTGCACAAATTCTACTGCCTCTCTTTGTTGCACCTTTAGCACCACCCGAGGGTTACGTGTAGGGCTTCGAAGGGTACGCGAGCAGCTGTGCGAGTCTAAGAAAATATCATTCATTCATTCATTCATTCTACAGGTCGTTGTAGGCGCAGCAGTGGGTTTACTCCATGTCCTCTACTGTAACCCGAAGGCGGTAGCGGACCTGGTTCCTGGAGATATGGTTGTCAACGCCTGCATAGCCACCGCTTGGAAGACGGCCAAGGAATACCCAGGAAACCATGAGGATGCACCGCCTCTGGACCTCCCCCCTCCAGTATACAACTACGTGTCTTCAGAAGAACAGCCCGTTACTTGGGGTAAGTCTATATCCAAACCCTGACTCATGACTGATGAATGACTGACAAGAAATTGTTGAGAAAAACAAAAAAATTGATTGCGTGAAAAATTCCAAATTACATATAAGTTGTGTAAATTTTGTAGCCCAGGGGAATAGACGCCGACTTTCAATCTGAAGGTCGCTGGTTCAAACCCAAACGTGCACCAATGAATTTTTCACTTGAAAAATTTATGTGCGCAATACCACGTTCTCACGGTGAGGAAAAACATCGTGAGGAAACCGGCATGTCTTAGAACGAAAAGTTCCAAGACATGTGACATCTACCAATCCGGATTGGGCTCCCTTGGTAGATCAAAGCCCACTCTCAATAACCGAGAGTAGGCCGGTGTCCCTGCAGTAGGAACATTAGAGGCTGGTACATTACAGAAGCTATTTATAAACCCTGTGTTAAGGTTTTGAGGAAATATAATTTTTTGAAGATTTAAAAGGAAGAAAATAATAGTGGTGTTGTCTCGACAGAAAAATTCATGAAGTACAACGAGGTGTATGGCTTCGAAGTGCCTACCGTACAGGCTGTGTACTTCTACCTGTTCATGCTGACTCCCTCCCGTTTCGTCTACACCATCTACTGCTTCTTCCTACATTGGGTTCCTGCATACATTGTTGATGGGATAGCCGTGCTTATTGGAAAGAAACCTATGTAAGTATTAGTAGCAGTAGAACGTGTGCTTCGTCCGGAAGTACTGCCACCACACCTGGAGTCTGCCGCCAAGTAGTTCTCGCATTACTGTGTTCCGGTGGAAGGGTGCGGCTGCCGGTGAAATCACATGCGCATGGGACGTATCATCCCCGTCTCGGGTGATGGACGCAGGATGAATGCGACTCAGTAAAGATTTGGATCTCATACTGAGTCGCGTTACTGTTGTCATGGGCGAGGGTCACCACTTACCATCAGGTGGGCCCTCAGCTCGTCTCGTCACGCATTCACATAAAAAAAAAAAAATAATAAGCTTATTTACATCCAGCTTCAAAAAGCGGCCATACTGAACACCTGCCGCATTGTCCGAAAGTTTTTAACGTCGTAATTTTTTTTTCCCAATTTTCGTTTGGCCAAATCCCCGCGAAAATTGATAAACCCTCGTTTTCAAAAGACGAGAGATATAAAAAGGCAATACCTTAAATAATAATAATATAATCTAATATTTATCTTTCAGACTGAGGAAAGCGTACACGAAGATCAACAAATTCTCTGACGTCATAGGTTACTTTGCAACGCGCCAGTGGAAATTCCACAACAAGAATACCCAGAAACTATTTAGGGAACTGTGCCTCGCTGATAAGCACATGTTCGACTTCAACATGAAGACCCTGGACTGGCCTGAGTACTACTATAGCTACGTTAGGGGGGTGAGGGTATACCTCCTGAAGGATCCCTTCGATACCGTCCCAGCAGCTCTGAAGAAACACTTGAAATTGAAAGTCATCCATTATTTATGTATGACCATTTTGTTTGCGATCGTTTTTAGATTGTTCTGGGTAATATTGAGAACGGTGTACTTTAGTTTTTGAGGTTATGGGGAATTTTATTTACATATATTGTAATTTTAGAAACCATTTACTGTATCATTTTAAATTAACTTATAGATAAACAAAACAAGTGTTCACGGACATCTCACATAGCGGTATCTAGCCCCAAAATAAGCATAGATTACTATGGGAACTAGATATCTTATCGAATACGTATTTAGTACTTATTTTGTGAATACATACAATGCATTTTAACACCCAGACACAGGACAATTTTTATGATTCTCACACAAATGTTTGTCGTGAGTGGGAGTCGAACTCACGACCTACATCGCAGAAGGCAGAGCTACTACCCACTGAGCTGTTAGGCCAAGCCTCACCAGTTTAATTGTCTCTCTTAGCGTTCCCGGAATGCTGGCATCATTCCCAGAATGCTGGCATCATTCCCAGAATGCTGGCATCATTCCCAGAATGCTGGCATCATTCCCAGAATGCTGGCATCGTTCCCAGAATGCTGGCATCATTCCCAGAATGCTGGCATCGTTCCCAGAATGCTGGCAGCATTGCCACGTTTAACCGAAATAAAAGCCATACAAAGCCACGATTCTTGAATACATAGTTGTTTAAACAGTTAAAAAAAAATTTGACGATTTCGTAATTACTTTTTGAATTCATGAATAACTAATTTAGCTTAAATAAAATTATTCAATAATTAACTGTTATTCTTCAATATGTGATACAGTTATTTATTTCTTCTAAAAAGAGAAAATTAAATAATTTAAAACGTAATGATAGAAGTAATGATAGGCCTTTAATAGGCCAGATATTATTAATATTGTTATGTTAGTAATGTTTAACACATAACAATATTAATAACGAAGTTTCTGCCGCAGTTTTATACTATCAAAATCACATTCAAAATTCTATCAACTGTATGCAACGTGTTTCAAAAAGGTGTAGCAATATTGAAAGGCTTTAAAACCAGATTTTGAATCATTTCTGAATTCGGAATTCAAATCAAAACTTATTCAAAATAAAAGGTAAAATTTTTTTTTTTGGGCAGCTTTAATGAGCGGTCATTGACCGCGCTTATTCCGCACTCACACACGCGAACACCGACATCAAAAATGATCAAGGCTGTTTATCACCTATATATCATCTATTTATTACCTATAGCCGTTACGGTAAAGTTTGACTTGTAATATCTTATGAAATAACTTGCGGAGGATTTTGAAACCTTCTTCTTCTAAATGGCTTTTTGTGTTAGCCACACAAATTCTGCCAGTGTCTGGTTTAGCTAATGGATTCGCAAACTGCTGATTTTTTTCTTTTAAATCGAAAATCACTCTCGTTGTAAATAAATCTGCCTAGATTGTCTCTGCGCTATTTTAGTATGGTCATAACTTTTTGAAACATGTATGGAATATTGTGTAAATTTGTTATTGTATGTAAAAATAGGATTACAATATGTATTTTTTATAGACGTAATTGAGTTTGCTCAGCTAGAATAAGTTTGTGTGTTTATGTAAAGAAATGTGATACCTAATGTAATGATTTATGAATAAAGGTTGTGAATTTTATTTAGCCTTTTCGTAATACATTATTTCCCTTTTGGTTGTAGCTGTACCTTTTATACTGGAGGTCGTCTGTTTGATTTCCATAACACTATATATTTAGTATTTATAATTTACATTAATACTGAGTATATATATTCATGGACGTTATCCACAGTGCTATTTACGTATCAGCCACTGTTATTTGATTAGACATATATTCCCTACCAGCCTCTAATGTTCCCACTGCAGGGACTCTCGATAATTGAGAGTGAAGGGGGTTCGCATCTACGGACGCGAGCAACCGGACCACCCTTAGAAAATTTCCTGTCTTTAATTTTTTCGAGCAATATTACATTTTTGGGCTAACGTAGTGTAGGGCGCCCCCCGGCCAAGTGGAGCGACGATTTGCGGAAGGTGGCTGGTAAGAAGTGGATAAAGAGAGCCGAACATCGGGCTCAGTGGCCTATGAGAGGCCTATGTCCAACAGTGGGCATGTATAGGCTGATGATGATGATGATTTTTTTCGATACAATGACTTTAAGTTGGAGTCATTGAATAATCATACCCAAAAAGTTTCGGCTCATAATGGTTTTAGACCTGTTACATTTGTCATGATCTGTCAAACGCTACATTATGACGCGTATTTTTCTCAGATGAATTTTTACAAAATATTTTATTTTTTAATTGTTTTACTGCCCACTGCTACTCTCAAAGACTTGAGGATCAAGAGTGGTTACACATTCTCGCCTTGTCAAATTGGACTACAGTTTTTCACAGAAATAAATAATACATCTATGGAAGATCTGTATGTGGAACTCATACCTGATGAGTGTTGCTTGAAGTCTGATGACGGAGAGGACTGTGACAGTCTTCAGATCATAGGGGAGTGTTCTGAGGTCATACCAAGAGGTACAAAAAGTTCTTTCTTAGTTCTGATCAACTGTAAACGCAAGTTGATCCACGTGGTCTTGCCCTATAATATTTGTTTTTGTTATCTAAAATAAAAGTTGTTAAGTTACTCCTTACAATATCAGCTATTTACCAGTGTAAATCGGTACAGCAGTTTCGTAGATTAGCCGGAACAAACGATAAAAGACAAAAAAAAATTGTTTCTTTTTTGAATAAATACATGGTATATATACCATATGTTGAATCTCAGTCGGTTCAAAAATTATCAGGTACTTGTGTCATATAATTGTGAGTCTGTGGCAACATTGGTTCGTAAATCAACATTCCCTGTCAGCCTATATAGTGATCCTTGCAGGGACCTGATCTACTCTTGATAATTGAGAGTGAATGATCTACCACGGGAGCCCAATCTTGATTGGTAGACGTCACATTTGTCCGAACGTTTTGGTTTCCTCGGTCATGTCATGTCGGTTTCCTCACGATATTTTCCTTCACCGTTTCGAGAACGTTTTATTGCGCACATAAATTTCTCAAGTGGAAAAACTCATTGGTTGGAACTAGCGCCCTTCAGAATGAAAGTCAGCGTCTGTGCCCTTGGGCCACCGCTCTCATATAAATATCATCATTCATTGTTGCAGAAACTACTAAAACTCTAACTTTAGTAGCTCCACTGCTTGATCCACTTGATAGAACAGGATTCTGCACCATCCACGTAGACTCTAGATTAATTGGGCATCGAAGAAACATTGCAAGAGATACTCTAAACGTACAATTTGATACCAGTATCAACGAAAATAACGAAACAGATAACATCAAATATTGTAAGCATAATGACGAAGATCCGCTAAACGATTGTAAGCCAGTGAATTGTGAAATATATTACAACGGAGAAAAGTCCTTTTTCAATAAACTAGCCAAGCGATGCACAGAAGTACCACGTTGTGTTGATAAAAATAGGAACAAGCTATATGATCCAAAAAGAAATATATGCGTCTCTGAAAAGTTTATTGTAGATGACGATATTGAATTTTTAAAGTCATTAAATAAAGACAGGCATGCGAAAGATATCCTGATCATAAAATCTATTAACAACCCTGTACAACCAGTAACGCCCCATAAAATGGTTAACACGGTTAAAGAAAATGATGTTGTTAATTTTAATATACTAAACCAAACAAAAGCAAAACTTGTAGAGATTAAAAGTCAAATACTTAGTCATAATATAGTGCGTTACTTATTGACTAATAGATACACTTTAATCGTCCTAGGAATAGTCATTGTACTACAATGCTGTCTAATAATGGTAATGATATATTTTTATACAAACAATTCGTGTCGTAACAATAAAAAGGTAGTCAGGAAATTTTTCAATTATAGGCAGGATGTATCAGTTACTACACCATTAATAGATACTAGTAATATTGACACAGAGACAACGGAATTTAATTTTATTAGTGAATCTTCTAATGTAGGCCAAAAAATAAGGTGCTACAAGTCTTGCCAGAAAGAAAAAACGAACAGCGTAAGCATGTCAGATGATATTATATCAAAATGTTTGAACAGGAGAGATTGGAGCGCGAAGCCTAAATCGGATATCATACACGAAATCACTAATGTGAAAATAAATAAAGATTTTGAGGCACCTATACGTGAAAATACCGATCAACCGAAAACAAACGTTGAAGGCAAAGTTCAAATTGAAGAATGCCCTAAACATGTATCAAACAATAACTCTTCTGAGAAGGAAATAGCGTTTCATGATTACAACGCCGCCCATTTAAAAGCAGAATACAATGTTTACGACACTGACAGAAGTGATTTATGTAGTTTACACAAGAAAGTGTCAATGTCTACGGAGAAAAGTGCGCAAGTTTGTTTCCCTAACGATTCGATAGACGATTTTATATGCGAGCGCGGCATGACTTGTCTCGATGAAGATTTGTGCAATTCCTTAAATTCATCATCGCCTAAATCATTGACGGATTTGTCTAATAAAACGTCTAAAAGGCATATTTTAAAGACGATCGCTTCATACTTTTCGAAATCAAAATTGACGTCTTCTGATCCAGGTCTGAAAAAGTCAAGAAGCAAGAACTTGGAACTTATACATATGTCGCACGCTTCTGTGTACTCTTCGAGTTCGGATCTGAAGAATTTCGAAGCTTGTAAATTAGTCAAGGAGTCTAGAAGTACGTTTTAGATCACCTGTATACTAATATATTTGTCGTAATTGAGAATTTGTTTCTCGTGATGGGTTATGATGGAAACACTGGATTTGGCCTAGCGGCCTCAATAGTTTGGTTACGCAAACTGTCAATGAATAAAGTAAATTTAATTGAATTTATCTATTTTTTTATTACTTTTATGTATGTAAATTTATGAAATGAAATGAAATTGGATGAACATATGTAATACACGTTTGCAGTGTATAATGTTTAACCTAATGTCCAGCTATTTGATGCCATACCACAGATATGATGTGCTAATGATTATGTCAATGTAATTATATAATACTACTACCAGGGTTTTTTTTCTGTGGTATAAAAAGTAGCCTAGGTATGTAATCCAGGGCATATAATCCAGGGTATGTATTGTAATCCAGGGCATGTAATCCAGGGCATATAATCCAGGGTATGTAATCCAGGGTATGAAATCCAGGGCATGTAATCCAGGGCATGTAATCCAGGTCCCATCCAGGTTATGTAAGAAACTGAACGACAACGTTAATTTGTCAGTTCTATCAATCTGTCAATATTATTGTAGATCTACCTAATGTCTTCTGTCTCACTCAATCACCTTTTTATAATGATATTTTAACCGAAATTCTTCACTTTAGAGGAACCTTTCTAGCCGTTCTCGGGTTTTGCGCTTAGCCACACATCTAACCTCTTCTGTATACTCATACCCATACTCATTTATTCAGCCTTAGGAACATTATGGAAGACTTCCGTACCAACCTCTAATGTTCCCACTGCAGGAACACTGGCCTACTCTCGATAATTGAGAGAATGGGCTCTGATCTACCACGGGAGCCCAATCCGGATTGGTAGATGTCTCATGTCGAATTTTAGATTCTAAGACATGCCGGTTTCCTCACGATGATTTCCGTCACCGTTTTGAGGACGTGGTAATGCGCACATCAATTTTTCAAGTGAAAAAACTCATTGGTGCACCTGTGGGTTTGAACCAGCAACCTTCAGATTGAAAGTCGGGGTCTATGCCCCTGGCCCACCACGTTCTCACCTCCACGCATGAAAAACTTGCTTTTGTCAAAAATTAATGAATATGAGTATTTGTTTCACGCCAACTACTCAACCAATCATGATGAAATTTTGCATACATGTTGTCAAGGGAATGACATAGCGTACCTTTAATCTATAAATTATACTAACGCGAGCGAAGCCGCGTGCAAAGCTAGTACAAAATAAACTGTAGTTGTAATACAAAGTCGATAAAATTTATCGGAACAGCATAAAATAAATGTTTTACACTGAATTTCTATAACACTTGTAATAGAATACGTAACATAAAAATTGTGTAGAAATTGTTTTCTGAGGAAAATGTAAGTAAATGTTTCATGTTTTATACACTTTCACTGATATAAAAAGAAAATGAAGCCATTGCAAGTAATCCGCTGCCAAGCAGTTATGTTTGGTGAGAGGGTGTGGGTGCCGGTGAAATTACAGGCATGTGATTTGCTTCCCCTCTTGAGAGTGTCGGGCGTAAATCAATGAGACTAGCCTTTTCATACTTGGTAGGGGAGAATTTAAGTTGTATTGCTGTTTATGGGCGGTAGTAACCAGTTAACATCAGTTGGGCCGCAGGCTTACGTCTCGTCAAGCACATAAAAAAAGACTATGATTCCCTGTGTCGTAGGTACATAAGTTTTCCACACACTCCAGTAAAATTTGACATATGTACTTGACCAAATGGTACTTGAGAAAAGGAATGAATGAGGGAGTGAGTTGAAGGAACGAACTTAACAAGAAGTAGTTCTAATAACCGGGCACTTTGTGTGGTGAGCGTGAAGTTTGTCCTCGGGTCTTGGGTGTTTGCCTTGTGTTTGTCCATGCCATCTACGACACAGGAATCCTAGTGCAGAGGTGTGAGTGTGTAAACGTTTATTTTTTATTTTTTCTAGATCTAGAATCCAGGATGCGAGGGTTGGTCATAATGGTGGTTCTTGTTGGCTTAGCTTCTGTGATCGCCAGTCCTGTGGTAAAATTTTCCCTCCAAAACTCTTAATTTATAGACATTTATAAAAAAAATATTGAAATTAGCTTGATTGTCATATAAAACAAGACGATAGAAACAAAAGCTAGTAAGACAAGATAATTAAATATACTTAATTATGACATAAAACTATAACATGTTGAGAGCTTGGTGGCCCAGGAGCCTAGACGCCGACTTTCAATCTGAAGGTCGCTGGTTCAAACCCACAAGTGCACCAATGAGTTTAACTTGAAAAAATTATGTGCGCAATACCACGTTCTCGAAACGGTGACGGAATGTCTTAGAACCAAAAAATTCAACGACATGTGACATCTACCAATCCGGATTGGGCTCTGGTAGATCAGAGCCCATCCACTCTCAATTATCGAGAGTAGGCCGGTGTCTGCAGTGGGAACATTAGGCTGGTTACGGTTGTATGATGATTCGGCTCAGCGATAAATCTGCTGTATGCTGTTAGCAGACCACAGCGCTGATTTTCAGCCGGAGCCTTTTGACATCACAAGTAACCGAATATTGTGAATTTTCAATATTTTATAAGTATTTGGCTTTCAATTTATTGAATTGTATTAAATATATATTTCACAGGCTAGTGGTCCGATGGTGAGTGTAAATGACACTTTTGAGAATACAACCAAAGACAATAGGGGCCGTGATGTTTTTAGCAACTTTTTAACCCCCTCCCCCTATGGTGATAGGTTTAGACTAGCCCCCCAAAAAATCACGTGTATTTTTGGTACAAAGTAAATTGAAATTACTGGATTATTCGTTTATTATTTGTGATTATTAGATTAATTGGAAAACTCCTTCATGCCTCAACGGCCGAACGGTATTGGATGAAATTTGTTATGTAGATAGAAAGCATAGACAATTTTATAAAACCGAAAAAATAAAGTATTCCCGTATGATGGTCAACTGCAGGTAAAACCGCAGGGCACAGGTAGTAATATACAATTATGAGGGCCCGAATTTTCCTTTCGAATCACTAGTGTAACAAGTGATCTTGTAGCTACAAATGTATTTCAAAAAGTGACTTTTCCGAGTTATTTAAAAAAGTATGATGGAAGAAAAAAAAGTAACTCAACGTTTGACTTGATTTGAAAATTATTTCTGCCACGGATAACATTGCTTGGAAAGGTTTGATTTCATAGAGGTTTTTTTTTATTTAGATGGC
The DNA here is from genome assembly GCA_921293045.1 of Aplocera efformata. NCBI lineage: Eukaryota > Metazoa > Arthropoda > Insecta > Lepidoptera > Geometridae > Aplocera > Aplocera efformata. The sequence goes on along the minus strand of OV121067.1, from coordinate 3,660,654 downwards.
GATTAAAAAACGTGTAAAAAGACAGGTAAGTAAAACTACATATATATGTGTTAAAAGATATATATTTAATCATTTATTTTTATATTTATTTACACATCAAAATTAAATAAAACATCATAATCTTAGAGGCTACTTATAAAGAACAAAAACGTAAAAATTACAATAGAAAATTTTGATCGTGGGGTGCCAAGAACACTGGCTGCATTCCCGCGTTGGACGGCCGAAGATAATATTTGGGCGAGGAACGAGCCAGCCTTCTTGTCCCCACTGGCATCAAATTTTTAATTGAGTTTAATTTAAATAAATACCTAAATAACAGTGGTGTAGGTTTTTATGTTATGGTACTTGTAGTTATGATGTATTGATAGTGATAAATCCATTTCTATCTGATTTTATATTTATTGTTATATAATTTTATATATCTAAAACAATAAATATAAATATATATAATACAAAACTAAAACAGTCAAAGTCAAAGTCAAACTCATTTATTCCTTTAGATCTCAAGTATCATTTGGACACAATAGATATATAATTTTATTGGGTGTGTGAATATGACTCCGCCCTTTCTCAACAGATGTCGTTTTTAGTATTGTTTACGTGTACTAATAAATGACCATACTTGTATTCGATAGTACTGAATGTCAGCTATCTAACGCATTTTATGATATTTGGTTGAAGTGTAAGCAACAATTGTTTTCACCTTTTCGAAAATGTCGGTTTTTATTCCAAATAAACGTCATTTGCGGGAAGTGTTATTACATTATTTTATTGCGAAGAAAACTGCAGCGGAAACTTATCGTTTGCTTGTGGAGATTTATGGTGAGCATGCTCCGTCTAATACAACTTGCAAGGAATGGTTTCGACGATTTCAAAATAACGATTTTAGTACTGAGGATAAAGAACATGGAAAACCACCAAAAAAATTTGAAGATGCTGAATTGGAAGCATTATTGGCGGAAGATTCTTGCCAAACTCAATCAGAATTAGCTGCAGCATTAAATGTTGATCGTTCAACTGTTGCAAAGCGTTTACAAATGATGGGAATGATTCAAAAAGCCGGTGACTGGGTTCCACATGATTTAAAAGAAAGAGACATGGAACGTCGGAAAACCATTTGTGAAATGCTGCTTCAAAGACAGCAAAGAAAAGGATTTTTGCATCGGATAGTCACAGGAGACGAAAAATGGATACACTACGAAAATCCTAAACGCAAAAAAGCTTGGGTGAAACCAGGCGAACCAGGCCCATCTCAGCCAAAAATAAATATTCACTGTGCCAAGGTCATGCTCTGTATTTGGTGGGATCAGAAAGGTATTGTATATTATGAGTTGCTCAAACCCTCTGAAACTATTAATGGAGAAGTTTACCGACGACAACTAATGCGTTTGAAGCGAGCCATAGAAGAAAAACGACCAGAATGGGTGAATAGACATAACAAATTAGTTCTTCAGCATGACAATGCCAAACCGCATACCGCAGAAGTCGTAAAAAGATATTTAGAGGGACAGGACTGGGAAGTGTTACCCCACCCGCCATATTCACCAGACATAGCTCCTTCGGATTACCACCTATTCCGGACGATGCAGACAGACCTTACTGGAGAAAAGTTTACTTCATGTGAAAGTATCAAAATTTGGATTGACAACTGGATAAGCTCAAAAGACCAGGACTTCTTCCAGCAAGGAATACGAAAACTACCTGAACGATGGGCGAAGGTTGTAGCTGCAGATGGAGCATACTTTCAATAATTTTTTTTTTTAATTTTGTAAGCGAACAAATGTGTTTTATTTTGACAAAAAGGGGCGGAGTCATATTCACACACCTATTATATATATAATTATAAAGTCAGATAGAAATGGATTTATCACTATCACTTATAAATATAAACTTATATATCAAAAACAATAAATATGTTTTATAATATAGTTTTTACAATTCATCAATATAACTACTATCCTACAATGTATTATACATTTAATATAATGACGGAGGCTGCTATACTAAAGTTAAGCGCGCGGCTCCGTGGCTTAGTTGGTAGTAACCCTGCTTTCGAAGCGAGTCCCGGGTTCGATTCCCGGCCGGGGTACACTGTGTGGTGAGCATGAAGTTTGTTCTCGATTATTGAGTGTTTGTCTTGTGTTTCTGTGTTTGTCCATGCCATCTGCGACACAGGGCATCCTAGTGCAGAGGTATGAGCGTGTAAACGTTTATTTAAGCACCTAAGAATATCTAAGCAAGCCCGCCATGATATAAGTACCCCAAACAAATATTCAAATTTATAAAATGGTTTACAGGATGATGCAGAGGTAAGTTATTTTTATATTGTATAATATTAATTTTTTTTATATTTCATATTATAAGTTTTTAGGGTTATTGTCCTCCCTGAACAATGACCTTAAAAATCCTCGAAATCTATTTACAATATGAATTTATATGAATTTCATAAGAGCACTGTTTGAATTGCTCAAAAGCTATTTCACGAATAGTAACTATAAATATTTTGGCGGACAATGAGACGCTATTCTATGCACGATGTGAGAAATTGTATTCAATTTAATTAAACTCAGAACATTTCATGTTAATGTATTTAAATAATTTTTAAATCCTCAATAAGAATATTATAATTGAAAGAAAATGTGAGACTGGGTCGAGAATACGAACTGTTCTTGGAATAATAAATTGTATTCCACGAATCAGCTAAGGCTCCCTATGTCCTAGTGTTGCAATATCTTGATTTTCAGGTCGTTATCAAATAAATGATTTGGATCAAAAAGAATATCACAATTAGATTCTTAAACATAATCATCTTTTTATAATTGTTATGTAAATAACTCAAGGCTGTTAAATCAGCATTAATTTTTTTACCTAATAAGTGCTAGCTTATATTTTGCACAACGAATTAGTATTAACACATTCAAAGTAGCAATGGAGCCAGCATTCCTATTCTTGATATTGAAATCTTTATTTGCAGGGTGATCCCCCGCCTGAGGTAAGTGTATTTATGTAAACATTATTCAAACGACATATGCAGGCTTTTTATATTGTTACTAGCTGACCCGGCTACGCGTTGCTGTGACTAAAGTTTTTGTCATATGATAATATTGCGATCATAAATTGAGATGTGAGCAATCCTATCTTTCAAGTTGGATCAAACTGCACACGGTGTAGAAATTTGATTAAAATCGGTTAAGTAGTTTAGGAGTCCATCGCGGACAAACATCGTGACACGTAATGTATGGTCCTTGGCATCGTTGGAACCTTTCATATGGCATGAAAGGTCTGAGTAAATTCACAAGAGAAGTATCCTTACTAAATACTCAAACTTATAACATATGTTACAGGATGCTCCTGCAGAGGTAAGTTTTTTGTATGACATGGTCGCGCTGAACCGACGTCCTGCAATCTCGCAATCTATATATTTTATGAACTATATTATAATAGGTATCAAAATCAACAAGTTTCATAAGAGTACCTTAGAACAGCGCAAAAGTTATTTCACGAATATATTTTGGCGGACGCTGGAACGTTACTTTTAGTTCAATTTAACTCAAAGCGTTTCATGTTATAATAATATTATGCTATAAACATTTAAAGCTTATCCTATTATATAATAATTATACTAAATAATTTGAAAGAAATATATTTATTATGATGTGAGATTGTGTCGTGAAGATGACCTGTTCGAGGAATAATACATTGTATTCCACGACTCATCTAAGGATCAATATATCCTTGTTTGAGTATATTTGACTGTCAGGTCGTTGTCAAATTAATAATTATTAGAAAAAATTATTATAGCATTGACATCCAACGTGGCAATTTAGTCAGTATTTTGGTGACGTTTTTTTTTAATTTTCAAAACGTTTTTATTTTCTCTTCTTTTGAGTTTAAGCACATGATTTTTTGTAACGACTTTTTTGGGTATGCAGCCCTAATCATCTAAGAGTGAGTCATGCATACCTACCTATTCTTTATATCTAAATCATTTATTTACAGGATGCCCCGCCAGCGGTAAGTGTATTTGTATAAGAATTATTCAAACGACATAAGCAGGTTCTTTTACCTTACTTACCTTATTCCCATCTTTCACTTGCGTACGGTCATGGGCCTAGTTTGGAAATGTTAATTTGAGTAGTTTCAATAGTCTATGATAAAATCAGTATCCGTATCAAATATTCAAATTTATAATATATTTCACAGGACAAATAGCAACTTTACATATTTTGGTGCATCCGTCAAGATATCAATGCCTGATGTGAAAAGTTACATTTAATAACGTTATGCACATATTTAAAGCTTACTCTATAATAAAATAATAATACTAATTTGAAAGATATTTAACGTGTTTCGTGTCAGATTGTTCGAAGATATTTAACGTGTTTCGTGTCAAATGTGACCTGTTCGTGGAATAATAAATTGTATTCCACGAATCATGTTCTCCGTATGTTCTAGTGTAGTGTATTTGATTTTCAGGTCGTTATCAATTTAATGATATGGATCGAATAGAATATGATAATCAGATTGTTATAAAATTTAATGTAATACAAATAAGTGAACATTAGTATTAAGTTTGACCTTGTGAGAGAAAAATAAATCGTATTATTATTATTATATTATAGATTCTTAAGGTTAAGTGCTAGCTTATATTTTACACATTGAATTAGCATAGACATCCAAAGTGCTAATGCAGCCAGCGTTTTGGTCACACTGCCAAGTGTGGCGGGTACCCGTGAAGGCAAACTTTTTATTAATTTTCTCATTTTTTCACCTAATTTGACCTTATTTTGATTTTTGTATCAACTTTTTTGTTCGGGGATCCTTAATTATATAAGAGTCAGTCATGCATACCTACCTATTCTTGATATAAAAATCGTTTATTTACAGGATGATGCCCCGCCAGCGGTAAGTGTGTTTGTATAAATATTATTCAAACGTCATAAGCAAGTTTTTTACTTACCTTATTCCCATCTTTTACTTACGAGTGTCACCAAAACATCATCTAGAAGGGGCAGCTGCTACCTCTATGTAGTGTTAAAATCTCTTTACCAAATACTTAAACTTATTGCATATTTTACAGGATGCTCCAGAGGTAAGTTTTTTATATGGTTTGCCCTGAATTGAGGGCCTACAAACCTCGCAATCTATCTATAATTTTATGAAATATAATCTAACAGGTTTCAGCAACCGTCTGAATAGATCTAAAATTATTTCACGAATTGCCTCTATTCGTATTATGATGGACGCTGGGACGCTACGTCCAGTGTGAGAAAATACATTTAATTTAACTCAGAACATGTACATTAAAGCTATGAACATACTTAAAGATTTTATAAAATAATTATACTGATTGGATAAAATTTATTGTAACATGTGTAACAAAACATAACAAATTGTATTCCACGAATCTTCGTGGAATACACTTCCATATCTATTCTAATTGATTTTATGAAGGTACATTATTAATATTAATATTTGTACATTTAAATTATCAATTCATATCAAATTATCAATTATTATATTGGATACAATTTTGAGCGTGTGTGTGTGTGTGTGTTCAAGTGTGTGGATTCCTATTTTACTATTTTCAAAAGAAATTCAGTTTCATATTTTGAGCTTATCGTACCATTTTAATGAGTTTTTCGAGTCTTAATTCCTTAGTGAGTAGTGAGTCATGTATACCTATTATACTTATTCCTGATATAGAAATAATTTATTTATAGGGTGATACCACGCCAGCGGTAAGTGTATTTGTGTAAATATTATTCAAACCACATAAGCAGGTTTTTTAATAAATAAAATAAATGCTTACACACTCATACCTCTGCACTAGGATTCCCTGTGTCGCAGATAGCATGGACAAACACAAAAACACAAGACAAACACCCAAGACCAAGACCGAGAACAAACTTCATGCTCACCACACAAAGTTTGCCCCGGTCGGGAATCGTACCCGGGTCCCCTCGCTTCGAAGGCAGGGCTACTACCAACTAAGCCACGGAGCCGTTTTTACTTACCTTATTCCCATCCTTCACTTGAAGGATACGATTGTTACCAAGACATCATCTAGAACGGGCAGCTGCACCCTCTAGAGAAATTTTCATCTATGTAGTGCCAATAATACTACTAATATTATAAACGCGAATGTTTGTAAGTATGGATGGATGTTTGTTACTCAATCACGCCAGAACGGCTGAACGGACCTGGATGAAATTTGGCACTGAGATAGATTATAGTCTGGAATAGCACATAGGCTTTTTATCCCGGAATAATGTACGGTTCCCGTAGGAAGTCCAACCGCGGGTAACACAGCACAGTCTGAATAAAATTAGAACAGTAGTAAAGTTATGAAAATACTTAAATTTATTACGTTTTTCAGGATGCTGCAGAGGTAAGTTTTTATATTACATGGTTCATTTACCTGCTGCCATACAAACCACGCAATCTATCGATAATTTTTATTAACTATATAGAAATAAGTATCAGAAAATCAACAAGAACACACGTCTCATTAGTTTTAAAACCATAGATTTAAAACCATAGATTTAAAACCATAGATTTGGCGTGACTCTTTTTCATATTTTGCACACCGTACTCGGTAAAATGTGTTGTGACAAACCAAAATGTACCACCTTGCATGCAACGTAATCTACACATATTTATGCAAATAAAATATCTTTATCTTTATCTTTGTCTGTAAGCTATTTCACGAATGGAAATAAATATTTTCGCGGACGCCATGTCACTATTCACCGTTCGATTTAAATGATTATGTTACATTTAATTCAATTTAACTCAGAACGCATCTTACTGTCATGGTATAAAAAAAATTGTTGTCTGTAAATTTCGTTTACGGACGATAATTTTGCACCTCCTACCAGATTTTCACATTTTTCATTTCATTCCATCGAAAGGTTGCCTGGAAGCGATTGCTATTAGCGATAAGGCCGCCCATTGTAGCCTCTTTTTTTTGTGATTGTTAATTTTATTTGTGTTATGTATGTTTCTATCGAGGTGTACAATAAAGAGTATTCATACATTCATTCATTCATTTACGTGATAACGTCATAAGAAAACATTGATGAAAAAGCTGAACGCTTACGCCGATCGTTCCTCTCTATCGCTTGTTCCGCGCTCTCGCTTGCACGCGTGGCTCGGCGCAATTTAAAATTTGTTATGATTGTTTGAAACAGATCCTTTTAACTCTATCTATATTGATATATTTTAATTTGATATATTGCAACGATTTTTTGTATATGTCGCCTAAATCACCTAAAAGTGAGTTCCGCATACCTACCTGACATTAAAATCATTTATTTACAGGGTGATACCACTGCAGCGGTAAGTGTATTTATATAAATATTATTCAAACGATAAAAGCAGGTTGTTTAAAAACCATATTCCCTAATACCTAACTAATGTCTTTTTGGGTATGGTTCCCTAATTTTTTTTTATGTGAATAAGTGACGGAACGAGCTGAGGACCCACCTGATGGTAAGTGGTGACCCTCGCCCATGACAACAGTAATGCGCGCGACTCAGTATGAGATCCAAATCTTTACTGAGTCGCATTCATCCTGCTGCGTCCATCACTCGAGACGGGGATGATACGTCTCATGCGCATGTGATTTCATTGCAGCTACACCCTTCCACCGGAACACAGTAATGCAGCCACTACTGCTTGGCGGCAGATTCCAGGTGTGGTGGCAGTACCTCTCCGGACGAACTTGGCACAAGTTCTACTGCTACTTATCAAAAAGTGACTCTCACATGCCAACCTTTTCTTGATATCTGAATTATATAATAATTACAGGCTGATCCAGCGGTATGTGTATTTGTATAAATATTATTCAAACTACATAAATTTGACGGCTCCGTGGCTTAGTTGGTAGTAGCCCTGCCTTCGAAGCGAGGGGATTCCCGACCGGGGCACAATTTGTGTGGTTAGCATGAAGTTTGTTCTCGGTTTTTGGGTGTTTGTCTTGTGTTTCTGTGTTTGTACATGCCATCTGTGACACAGTGGCCTAGTGCAGAGGTATGAGTGTGTAAACGTTGTTGTTCATTGTTTGTTCATTACTTATTTCCATCCTTTACTTACATACGGTCATGGTACGGTAAGGTACGGTCAGGAAGGGACGGTTACCCTCTTTAAAGACATTTTCATGTATGTAGTGTATGTGGTTTTTTTTCTCATCTTTTGAGCTAGAACCCCTGATTTTTTGCAACGATTTGTTGTGTATAAAGCCCTAATTATATAAGAGTGAGTCATACATACCTTTTCTTGATATCTAAATCATTTGTTTATAGGGCGATGACCCGCCAGCGGTGAGTGTATTTATATAAAAATTATTCTACACGTATTCACGTAAAACACGCGGCCGTTTCCACGTCACAGTCACATCCCATTTTTATGCAACGACTTTTAATTATAAGAGTGAATCATGCTTACCTATTTTTTTTATCGCAATCATTTATTTACAGGGTGAAACCACTCCAGCGGTAAGTTTATTTGTGTAAATATTATTCAAACGAGATAAGTAGGTTCTTTACCCACTTTATTCCCATTCTTCACTTACGTAGATACATTTGGGGGATCAACAGCTTATTGGTAGGTTCTTAAAGGTGGGACAAACAGACAGACGTTTTATTTGTTTATTAAAGACCACCAACAAAATTACATGTAATTAAATATTAAAATTATATCACATCTAAGGTTATAAAGAAACATATAATTTCAATTATAGGCAGCCATAACATGCGCCTAGATATTTATTCGTACAATAAGAATACCATACTAATTAAAATACATTATACCTATTAAAACGTCGAAAAAGAGCGTGGTGGCCCAGGGGTATAAACGCCGACTTTCAATCTTAAGGTTGCTGTTTCAAATCCACACGTGCACCAATGAGTTTTTTCACTTGAAATAGCACAGAGGTGTGTAAACGTTTAAAAAAAAATTTTACTGAAAAAAATTGAATTGAAAATGAAAATGATAAATGTTTTTGTAGGGTCGTGAATGGGCCTGGTAACACTTTAAACAGTATTTATTAAGTGTTTTTATAATCATAACAGATGACGGCGCCTACAGGCTTGCAATTGACCTACATATATTATTACATATTTTATTGTGTAAGCTATGTTTTTAGTAAATAAACAATTTTGTATTTGTATTTGTATATAGCTAGGCACAGCACACGAGACTTCGCTATTTCCGATTGTTTTTATTGCAACTTAAACTATTAAAAGTAATACAAAAAGAATTGTACATTTTACATTGCAAAAGTCTAAGTAGAGTTTATCATGGTTATGTACATTATTATTATAGTATATTAGGTACATTATTATAGTAAATATCTTGGTAACTCTAATAAGTCTTAAGTAATTTTTACAGGCAGATGCTGAAGCGGAAACAACAACAGCTGTAAGTTTTTCTTTTACATATCATCATGAAGAGCGTGGTGGCCCAGCGGCATAGACGTCGACTTTCAATCTGAAGGTTGCTGGTTCAAACCCACACGTGAACCAATGAGTTTTTCCACTTGAAAAAATTTATGTGCGCAATACCACGTTCTCAAAACGGTGACGGAAAACATCGTGGGGAAACCGGCATGTCTTAGAACCAAGAATTCGACGACATGTGACATCTAACAATCCGGATTGGGCTCCCGTGAGATCAGAGCCCATTCACTCTCAATTATCGAGAGTAGGCCGGTGTCCCTGCAGTGGGAACATTAGAGGCTGGTATCATACTTAGTTTGGGGATAAATGGCACTGTGAGTAACGTCCACGAAAATTTATTTATTTAACAATGTTAATTTTTTAATGAATTAGAACGCGGTATTGCGAAAGTTGTATAAGTAATTAAGAATTAGGTATAGTAATAATTACTTCTGTTTTTTTTTATTGATACAGGCAGATAACCAGGCTGAAGGTGAAACGGGGGCAAATGTAAGTAATATATATATTTTTTTTATTTAAATTTAAGTATATATGCCGTATAATAAATAAATCATTGACTGATTAAAAAATCACTGAATTCTATACTTTCATCCTTTATTTCTCGCTCTTAGGGGTACACGCTACCATTTAGAAAATAAACTTTCAAATCGGTATACAATTGGCGAAGAAAAAAGTCAGGACAGCAAAATACGCAATTTCGTTTACTTGGGTGACCTTTTTTAAATAAGTGTTACCATATTTTAAGTAAATCTCCAATGACAAGTATATTTTATACTTAAAAGGAGATTTTATTATAGTTAAGATGATGTACTTTTGGGAAATGCAATAAAAACATTATTATTATTATTTAGGACCCGAAATATCTACGAAAACCGAACAGTCTTATTTTATTAAGCTTTAATGGTAACTTTAGGTTAATTACGCGATTGCACCAGAAGGAGGGTTATGTCTTTCGAGTGTATGTATTCCCAATTGCCACCACCATCTCCGCCACCACTGGTGGCAATCAAGAATATTATTCTCAGTCGCTCAGTCGCAGTGGTGGTGACTGGGAATTTTATGTATTGTTACACGTGGTGGATAAATCAAACATGCAAATAAGTCGAATAGATGTGCACTCGTTGATTTTACAGAAATGAGTGAATGAATGAGCGAATGAACCTGTATGCACTTACAACTTTTATAATCTCTAACAGGAAGTACCTGACATTTCAGTACTTGACAAATGGAATTGTTAAAACGGAAGTTGCAAGTGGCGCCACTCAGGCTGGCTTCCAATGTTCAGTTAAACGTCAAATCATGTACATCACCGTATCATTACAATATTAATATGCAGCATAAGTTTATTATATTAACAGTATATATGTATACTAGCTGTGTTCCGCGGTTTCACCCGCGTTTTTCTCGTTTCCGTGAAAACAGCGCACGCAAAAATAGGTTTTCGATTTTACACCTTGTGTTACAAAGTAGCAATTTTATTTCAGATCCCTAATTTTGAAAAAAAAACATAGCCTATAGCCTTCCTCGATAAATGGACTACCCAACACTGAAAGAATAATTCAAATCGGACTAGTAGTTCCAGAGATTAGCGCGTTCAAACAAACAAACAAACACTGCAGCTTTATAATATTATAAGTATAGATTTCTTTGGCACACTTTTTAAACTATACGGCTTGATAAAACTTAGCTTGAAAGGTGCCGTTAGGTTCGTTTTAATTGTGAGAGTGACACTGGCTATATCAAAATATACAGGGTTTTATAAATGGCTTACAAAAATATAGTACAACTTATATGTTTAAAAGTAATTTGGAATACGCAGACGCAGACGGCCTTTTTTCAATAAATTCTTGTTTTATTTCCAGTTGGAAACCACCACAGCTACTGAAGCTAATAAAGTAACTAGTTAATAATTAGAATATAATTTTAATTAGTGGAATTACTTCCTGAACTAAGCACACGAGTCAAAGCCAATGGGTAATTAAACGTAGGAATTCGTTGTTAATCGCTTTGACAGAGAATGAAATGCCACTCAAAATTGGCGACCCTCGCCCATGACAACAGTAATGCGACTCAGTATAAGATTTGGATCTTACACTGAGTCACACTCATCCTGCTGCGTCCATCACCCGAGGCGGGGATGATACGTCTCATGTATGTGTTTGTTACTCCTTCACGTTCAAACGTCTCAACGAATTTGGGTGAATTGTGCTAAGTATCTCATACTCTGGATTACCACATAAGCACTTCTTAACCCAAAAAAGAGAAATATTTTTTTAGTGATTTGCAAATAACAAAACATCAGGCAATTTTTACCATCGTCTCATGTTGAATTTTTTACACTGGTAACACTGAGCAGCTAATGAATTTAAAATAATAACCATTTACGTCATTTCTGATTTAAATTGTTTTTTAAAGGGTGTGGAGAAAGCGATGGTAAGTATTTTCAAATATTAAAATCCGGCGTTGGATAGTTGGCGTCCGCCATAACCACATATATAAGTGGAAAGAAGCGAGGTGGCCCAGGGGCACAGACGCCGACTTTCAATCCGAAAGTCGCTAGTTCAAACCCGCACGTGCACCAATGAGTTTTTCACTTGAAAAAAATTATGTGCAATACCACGTTCTCGCAACGGTGAAGAAAAACAACGTGAGGAAACCGGCATGTCTTAGAACCAAAACTGCGTTTGCCTTTTGTTTTTTATATGGAACACTAAAAATTTGATAAACAACTAAACAATTAACTTTTTTAAATATCTATATAAATCATTAATATAATTATGGTTTTTTTATTTTAGCTTACGGTGAGAAATTACCTTTTTTCAATTGAAATGGATTTTTTATTCATATATTTTATATTAATGGTGCAATTATATTTTTAGATCGGGGTAAGATTACTATTTATTTCATTCTTGGCCGCAGATTGCCTTAAAATCTTTACAAGGGCTTTTAGTGAGGGCGGAAGGCTCTCAATCGATTTAAAAACGAATAATATTACAGCAGCAAATCAATAGGACTAATTAGGCATAAACCTCGGTTAGGTTCGCTGCTATTCAGGACGTTTGAATTAATACTTCTCTACCCCTAGAATATGCAGCTAAAGAGATTTCTTCTACCCCGTCGGCGTAGTCTGCAAAGGCATTGTTTGCAATACTATTATTTATTTAATTAGTTAATTAACATGAATATTTTGGGGGATAAACTCACTCACGTCCATAGGTGAATACCCTTTGAAGCCCAGCACGTACCCCCTGGGTGGTGCAAAAGGAGCAACAAAAAGTAGTAGTAGGTCTTGTGCAAAGTTCGCCCGGAGAAGTACTGCCTCCACTCCTGTAATCTGCCGCCAAGCAGCGGTGCATTCGCATTGCTGTGTTCCGGTAGAAGGGTGTGGGTGCCGGTGAAATCAAATGCGCATGAGACGTAAGATCCCCGAATTCAGGCGCAACAGGCGCGATTTGGGTCTTCTCATCGGTCGGGGAAGACCAAAGTCGTAATGCTGGTGTGGGCGATGTAACCACTTAACATCAGGTGGGCCTTTATCTCATCCCATCACTTTATCACATATTAAAATAGGGTCTATTTTAATATGTGATAAAGTGAAGAATAGATAAAACAAACCTAATGGCACTGTGACCCCAAAATGATCCCAACCCAACATTTGCTGCAGGAAAATAGCTGAATTTAATAGCTGTAGCTAAATTTGCCAGATAATAGCTTATATTCATGATCTTTATTCTAAAAATAAAAATTCTTTTCAGCCTGATGATGTAAGAAAAATATTTATCTGATATTAAATAATAATTTTATCTTATAATTATTATGTTGCTGACATAAGTTCAAATTAATTTCAGAACACTGTGAGTATATCTATATCAAATTAATGTAATAATAACTTAATTGTATGCAGTTTTGTATATTGTTTCAATAATAATATCAAAGTAACTATTTTAGAATTTTTACTAATTACTATTCACTAATCATAATCTTTAATTAACAGCCTGAGGTGAGCTTTTTTTGATTACTCGTTTATTTTAATCCATAATTAATCTAAGTACTTGACAATAAAAAGGCTTATGCTCTCAAAATTGAAAACCCCTTAGGGAAGTGTTTCTTGACTGTTCATGACAGTAGAGATATTGTTGACAGTAACAATATTGCATACTCAAAATTTGCTTTTAGAAGTATATAAAACTCACGTCTTTCAACGCTTGATCACCATTGATTTGAGCAGTTGCACCTCTAAACTGCAATTCCAAACGAAAATTCTCAGTACTTGCGCGTCTAGTATTTTAGCATTATAGTCTCTGCTATCAATAGGTGTTAAAATAAGTATGCGTTTGATCGCAATCGCCCATTTTTTAATATTCAATTTAGAATTACGACTGTTTTAATCGTGTATTGAATACATTCAAACTACTTAATTAATTCGACTGTTTTCAGAATGTGGTATGTGTTTTTTTTATTATTATTGCGATTTATAAATTGTAATAGCAATATAAAAGATAATTTGAGAAACTGAAAATAGAGAACCTAAGATTTTTTTCTATGAGTAGAAAAAATATTTTTTTATTGAAAGTTTGTATTTGCATAGAATCTTACGCTAAACCTCATCGACGCCAGATTTGATATTTTATATCATAATCATGTTTCGACAAGTCAGAACATGTAACGTAAAAATGGCAATACAAATAATCGTAAAACTTCCTCTAGTTTTTCATTATTGTGATATGAATATTTAATATTTTTTATACAAACGTTATTTGTATGAAATTCGAGTACCTACATAATACCTACAAATTTGTGTCTTCATAAAATCATCTCTAACTTTCAGGTGACTGTAAGTTGATTCAACAAGGATATAAGTAATATATTATTTTCTGACAGTAAAATTGATATTTTTATACTTATTTTTCACCTTTAGGATTATTTAGTGAGTATGCATTGTGATATCTATTATAGATATTAAATATAATATTTATAAGTATACGAAAATACATAGGACTTACTTAATTGTATATATTTTATTTATCCATGTTTAATAAAAATTAAATACGGTCCGTTGAGAATGAATGGATCAAATAGTCTGTTTAGTTTTCAAATGTTTGTATTCAATTGTTTTTGAAAATATGTGAAATTTATTTTTCATACTGGTAATTCTAATGCCTTTTGGTAAAATAACTTTGCTATGACAATCCCGCAACGTTGTTCTCGCTTCAATCGACATTACTTATTATAGGAATCCAGCATATAATTAAATTTATATAACTTGAGAGGACCTTGTTTTTTATACCAACAATTTTTTTTTCATGTTGCGGCTGACTTAAATGGTAAGTACAATCATAGTTCGTGATTATTGTCCGCTGAGAGCCTTCCGCTCTCGCCAAAAGTACGCGTAAAGTTGTTAACGCCATCTGTGGCAAACTTCATATCAGTCAAACACTGATACGGCGATCGCTTTAACTTAAATGGCAGTCCAGTTAAGAAATAATAACTGACATACGAAAAAGGCGACTTCAATTTATGCCTTTTTTTACACCCGTAGAGGTTCCATTTAAAAAAAAAACCCAGCTTTGATTGATGAAATGGTGAAAAAAGTCACAAGAAAGAAAATACGTAATTTCGTTTACTATTATGATTTAAAAACCAAATTATTTAAGTGATTTTGATGAAATTCTACAAGGAACAATCTGAAAGACCAGCATATAAAAAATATAGCATATAAAAAAGAACATTGCAAATCGGGTAATAAGTGACGGAGTACGAAGATAAAAAAAACATTTAAAAAATTGCTTCTTCTTTTTTTTATGACCTCCGTGGTGAAGTTATCCACGATTTACCAGTGGCTAAACGCAAGAATTATTTGAACCGATAACAGCTATACTAAAAAATACTACCGTTTGCTATTTTGACTTTGACATTACTACCAGCATTGTGTCAACCACAGAACATCTACCTTATGGATAGTATGTTTTTTTTTTTACACGGCTTGTGTATTGCCATTCTTCAAGTGGTTATAGTATGTTTTCAACTGACGACAAAACAGAGTCATCTATTGAGCCAGTTGGAACTATTTTTCTTTTTAAATCGATAAAAGACTTTTCGCTCATATTTTCTAACGGTGAAAGAAAAAATCGCAAGGAAACCTAGTTGTTGCGTTGACAGTCTTAAAATCAAAAACACGAAGATAAATGACATCTACTAATACAAATTGTGGCACTCTCGCTTGACGTGAGTGCGCCTGTGTCCCAGGTACCTGAAGATAGTACGGTGCGGTATCGAAATTAAAACTATTGCATTGACAATTTGCAGATGCAGGGCGTAAGTAAAATTACTTATAAAATTTGTTTAATGCGAAATGCTTAAATGCAATATTGTTCTATGTTCCTAAAGTGCCGGGACGAGCTGACAGCCCTCGTGTTAAGTGGTTACTACCGCCTATAGACAACAGCGATACGATTCCGGTTCTCTAGTAATGAAGCATGAAAAAACTCAAGTCTTATCGCGTTGCATCCATCGCTGAAACGGGGATTTAACGTTTCATGCGTTTGTAATTTCACCAGCACTCACACCCTTCCACCGGCGGTGGATTACGGGTCAATTCAAATTTCATAAGTGGAATTATGTTAGTTAATAACATCACGTAATTAATGATCGTCCCCTTAATAAGCTTTTTATCTGTACCTACTTGTAAATTACGTTAGCAAATTTTGCGATGGCTGTCTCATTCAACTATCATTGCAAAATTACTATTTTACAGAAAGCAATTGTTAATAAATTAATATGCTAGGAACAGTGAAGTGTACTCGTGGAAAAATAGCCTATTAACCTAGAAAACAAAGATGGCATCACAGATAAAAAATCTAGTTTTGCTACGTCAGCCGTAGCGGGTTGACAAAACCATCTTTTCTGTCGTAATATTACTGTTTGTTCAGGAAGGAAATACGTTTGTTTTCACCATAATATTTAAAAATTTTGACAAAAATATTCTTAAAATATTAAAGGTATTGATTATTAAGATATTATTTATTTTATTTGCAGAATCCAGTAAGTGCAAATTATATATTTCACGTAGCATTATACTTACAAATCAATGGATAGTTTGATATGCATTTAAAGCACATTACCACAGATATTATAACACTACACATTACCACAAATATTATAATACTGTACAATGCCACAGATATTATACTATACGATGCCACAGATATTATACTATACTTTGCCACAGATATAATACAATACTGTACGTTGCGTCAAATATTATAATACTTACGTTGCTAACATTTTCTCTATGTAATATTAAAAGAAAAACTGTTTCACGATTTTTTTTTGTTCTAGTTAGTGGTGAGTTTTATTTTTGTAAAATTTATATTTTCATATACCTACGGCTAAGTTGGTATTAGCCCTGCCTACGACGCGAGGGGTCTTGGGTTCGATTCCCGGCCGGGACACACTTATTGAGGTGACCATGAAGTTTGTTCCCGGGTGTTTGTGTTGTGCAGGGGTATGAGTTTGTAAACGTTTTTTTTTTATACATATAATGTCGCTTCTTAATTGCATTCCCTATTACTAAGCTACGGAGGTGATCAACCGGATTTCCCTATTCAAAGAAGTTTCCTTTCCATTCTTTCGTGTGAATAAATGGCAAGTTAGTTTTACTATTTCTAAAATGTAGCTATTAATTTTAATTCATTTATCATAAGCAATAGAATTTTTACGTAAATAGTTTTATTATTTTTATACCTTATTAAAGTCATTTAAGATTGTAAAAACTGCACACGATTATTCTTATAATTAATTAATTATCATACTTATAATTAATAATTATACTTATAATTAATTATTAATCTTATTGAATGACAATTATTAATAATTGGATAATTAATATTTCAGACATCTGTGAGTATATTTTTGAAAAATCTTATATTTTATATCTTATCTAAGTTATTTGAAAATTGTATTTTATTTTCACAAAATTATTATACTCGTGATTTTTTTTTCAGGATGTTGTAAGTAATATTACATATATGTTATCTTAGAAGTATATTGTTACCGTAAATAATACTATACTTACTAGTATAATATAGTATAGTATTATTATATATGTGCTTTAACATTTTGTCCTTGCTCAAATTGGCTAATTTCTTGGCTTAGAATGTTTCAGCTTACATTAGACAGAGAAAGATTTGAGTATATTAATTTACTAGCTGTTCCTCGTGTCTTTACCCACGTGAAATTTAAAAATGTTTCGGAGATTACCCGGAACCAACTGACAGCCAAAAATTAAAATATACATAACAATCTAAAAATTGTTTTTGTTATAAGTACCGTATATACTTTCAAATGCTAATTTCAACAGACACTTCAATTTTATTTATTCTCATAGATTACTTAATAAGTAGATATGAAAAAAAATATATTGAAATAAAATTGTAATTTTGATACAACGAGCCTAGTTTTTTATTTCACAATACAGTAGTATAATATTTTCTGATCCTGATAAATTGCTATCTTGATATTATATCAGGCAATTTCGATCTCATGTGAACTCATTCCTTCCCCCCCCCTTCCCGCGCCTTCCCAAGGCGGTACAGCGGTTTCGGTCAAGCTACAATATAATCAGGTTTTTTTATATCTCAACTAACTTTTGATATTTTTTTTTTCTTACAGATGAACGTATGTACCGATATAATATTTCTTGTGTTTTTGTTAATCAATTGATGTAATTAATTGTAATATTATATTATTTCAACAGTTTACGGTAAGACGCTATCAGGATTTAATAATACAATTATTATATTATTAAAAATTTATTATAATAGTTATGTATTTTCATTCAAGTATAATAATACTAATAGTATTATTATAATTATAATATGTATTTTTAATACCCGACAAAAAAGGGGTGTTACCAGTTATTAGTGTGTACCTTGTTTTGTTAAGTGATACCCGCCGCCCATAGACAACAATAACGCAACATAGATCCTGCCCGACGTATGAGACCTACCTAGGTCATTGCAGTGTTAAGTGGTTACCTCCGCCCATAACAAGGGCGGAGGTAACCACTTAACATCAGGTGGGCCTTCAGCTCGTCCCACTTCCATTACATAATAAAAAAACTTATTGTTATTTTTATTTTTACTGTAGATACTTACTGACGCCCCCTTTATGACATCCATTGTTATTTGGCTAAATAAATGATATATGAAACAAAATATGAGTATATAAACGTTTAGATATATATTATTGATCATTATTTCCATTTTTATAGTAGAACTAGCTGACCCGGCCACGCGTTGCTGTGGCTAATGTTTTTGTCATATGATAATATTGCGATCATAAATTGAGATGTGAGCTATCCTACCTTTCAAGTTGGATCAAACTGCACACGGTGTACAAATTTGATTGAAATCGGTTAAGTAGTTTAGGAGTCCATCACGGACAAACATCGTGACACGTAATTTATATATATTAAGATAATTGTTGTGGAGAAAATAATCATAATTAATAATAATAATTTATTTATTTCAGACATAACATCCATTAATAATTTTAAAATGAAAATAGTAATGATAATAATAAAATAAAAAAAATTGAAAATAAAACATTAAAAACATTACAAAACTCTAATGACCTGCATTATAATGAGAGTTTTTTAATCAAATCGTTTTCCATTTCGCAGCTTATGGTAAGCAACTAGTAATATAATAATAACTAGCGACCCGCCCCGGCTTCGCACGGTTAGTAAAGCATCAGTGTCGTATGAGAAACTTACCCGTGCGAAGCCGGGGTGAGTTGCTAGTATATTATACATATAAACCTTCCTCTTGAATCACTCTATCTATTAAAAAAAACCGCATCAAAATCCGTTGCGTAGTTTTAAAGATTTAAGCATACATAGGGATATAGGGACAGAGAAAGCGACTTTGTTTTATACTATGTAGTGATAATAGTAATCACAATTGATTCGCCTCATAGCTCAGTTGGTAGGTCTGCCTTCTGCGGTCATGGGTTCGATTCCCATTCAACATGTATGTTCGTTCCACATGCATTTGTGTCACGAACATAGATGTTTGATATATACAGACAATGTATTAACAAAAAAAAATATACCAGTTACCTATTTTAGTTTTTCAGTTACCTCGTTCCCATAGTACAAGCTGTAGTTGAGGCTAGATGGCGCTGTGTTAAGTACCGTACGAGCTGCGCACCGACGCGGTCGAAGACGTTGACAGGGCAGCGGAGAATGTTCACACGGTCCCGCAGCCCCGTCCTAGACAGATGCTTGAGCAACGGTGGAGTTTTAGTCGGTGTATTTCTCCACCGCAAAAAAAAAAAAAAAAAAAAAAAAAAGTACCGTACGAGCCTCTAATGTTTCGAATGCAAGGTCACCGGCCAACTCTCGATAATTTGGCTTAGATCTACCACGGGAGCCCAATCCGGACTGGGAGATGTCATATATCTTCGAATTTTTGGTTCTAAGATATGCCGGTTTTCTTACGATGTTTTTGAAAATCTCATTGGTGCACGTGTGGGTTTGAACCAGCGACCTTCAGATTGTAATTCGACGTCTGTACCCCTGGGTCACCACGAACATTTATGTATGTGTGTATATTGTCAAATAATAAGTTATTTTTATAATATTATAGTTAATGCTGCATTTTTCTGTTTTTATAATACCTTTTGTAATTAATATTTCAGAACGGTGGGGTGAGTATGTTACAGTATTTGTATTTTTCAAATACACTTTATTTACCCAAATATTTGCAAAAAATCTCATAAAATCGATTTTAATCCATATTGTAAAACATATATTTTTATTACAGAAAATCGTAAGTATAAATACATTTAGAAGAATTCAGATCGAAACCATATTTCAAGACTGTTCATTTCTCATATAGAATTGAATATATTTTTTATCCATTACTCTCCCTTTAGAAGTCGTTTTAATGACAATTAATACAGGATCATACCAGAAAATGGTTAAGCTAGCCGCAACAAAACTTCAAGTTAATTAGACCATTAATTTTGTTGTATTTTCACTTATCAAATAATGTTTGTTCTAATTGATGGAGTTCCTTAAGTAGATATAATATAATGTATTATATAATATACTAGATGACCCGGCCACGCGTTGCTGTGACTAACGTTTTTGTAATTGTGACTGTTAAATAATAGACAAATAATTTGCAATAAAATAATAATGCGATCATAAATTGAGATGTGAGCTATCCTATCTTTTAAGTTGGATCAAACTGCACACGGTCTACAAATTTGATTAAAATTGTTTAAGTAGTTTAGGAGTCTATTGCGGACAAACATCGTGACACATAATTTATATATATTAAGATATTTGACGGCTCCGGCTCCGTGTTTCTGTGGTTGTCCATGCCATCTGCGACACAGGTAATCCTAGTGCAGAGGTATGAGTGTGTTGTTGTTTGTTTGTTTATATTATAATGTATTATATATAATATATTTTATAATGTAATATAATAATTATAAATATAATTATTAATGTACTTAATGTGTTTTTAGGAAGTTTACGTAAGTAACTGAAAAATCATTAATGAGTGTATTGAAAAATAACTTTTTTTCAAGTCTCTTTGAATTAATAATTCAATTCAGTACAATTCTCTTTTTATTAAAGAGCAGTTGAACTTTTGCAAAGTTTGTCTGGAGAAGTAGGTAATGCTGCTACATCTGGTAATATGTCGCCAAGTAGTGCACTCGCATTTCTGTGGGGTGGGGTGTGGGTGCCGGTGAAACAGCATGCTCGTGAAACGTAACATCGCCGTCTCGGGTGACGGGCGCAGCGGGGTGCGACTGGCGAGGACCTAAGTCATTGCTATTGTTATGGGCAGAGGTATCCACTTAATATTAGGTGGGCCTTCAGCTCACCCCGACTTTCGTTACATAAAATAAATATTAATAAGTTATACTACTTAATTTGCAGACGGAAGTAAGTTTTTATATTCATTATATATATATTACTATAATTATAATTGCGTTACTAGTCGTAAAATACATTGAGTACATATAGACGGCTCCGTGGCCTAGTTGGTAGTAGCCCTGCCTTCGAAGCGAGGGGTCCCGGGTTCGATTCCCGGCCGGGGCATACTTTGTGTGGTGAGCATGAAGTTTGTTCTCGGGTCTTGGGTGTTTGTCTTGTGTTTCTGTGTTTGTCATGCCATCTGCGACACAGGGAATCCTAGTGCAGAGGTATGAGTGTGTAAACGTTCCTCAAAGCTCAGTTGGTAGCTGCCTTCTGCGCCGTAGGTCGAGTGTTCGATTCCCATTCACAACAAGCTTTTGTGTGACATACATAAATGTTCATGTAACTGGGTGTTAATATGTATTACATGTAGATATTTACAAAAAAGTACTATATAAGTATTCTATCAGTTATCTAGTTCCCATAGTACTGTGATTAGTTTTGGGGTAGATGGCGCTTTGTGAAATGTCTAGGAATATGTATAAGTAATTGTAATTCTTAACGGAAATTCTTGCGTTAAAACTAAATAATTATTCAATAAATTTATAAACAATTTTCTGTTTCAGCAATGGGTAACTATTTCATAAAATTTATTGTAATAAAAATTAATACTTATTTATAATTATCAGTACTACTTGTTGCTATGTTTTATCCTGGCTATCAGATTATTAAAGATTTTTTTATAATACACTATCATATATTTTTTTTAATCTATCGTCGTTATGTACATTACTATTAGAGTTACCGAGATATACATCATTATTTTTGAGTTTTGTTGACTCCCGATATTTCGACGCAGTTACATGCGTCATGGTCCCGGGTAAACTGAAGTTCTGAAGTCTGAGTGTACAAATCATTGGCAGACATATCGGTCTACCCTCTTGCGCACTTTTTTTACGTTCGATCGCGTCTCCGCTACCACGACGCATGAAACTGCGTCGAAATATCGTCAACAAAACTCACATATCATGGAAATTATCTCAGTAACTCGAAAATTAGTTATTATAGTAATGTAAGCTGAGTTATTCGTAGTAATACAAAGCAGAGCTTGCCTCTTTCGCGTCTACGCTACAGTGTAGTGTATCGAACCCACAAGGGAATAACTGATAAAGGTTCTGTCTAACCCTTCGCAGATAGGGGTGACTTGTTTGCATTACCTTAACATTACATTTTATGTTACAGAAAACGGCAAGTATTTTTTGTCAATGTTATCTAAATCTACATCTACACTAATATTATAAAGAGGAAAGATTTGTACCTATTTTTGTATGTTTGTAATGAATAGGCTCAAAAAGTACTGGGCCGATTTAAAAATTCTTTCACCAATAGAATGCTACATTCTTCCAATTTGACATAGGCTACATTTCATTTTGAAAAAAATTAGGGATCCTTGGTAAAATTTGAACAATGTAACCGAAGGTGTAGAAAAATTAGTCTTAAAATGTCTTTCGTCGAATGCGCTGCCGAAACTATTAGCGATAGAACAAAATAATGTACAACAATATTGAAGAACATCATAATGTCTACAAAAAACCCCGCGGTAGCATATGTCCAACTATTGTAGTTATGTTACTACCCCGTGCGAAGCCGGGACGGGCTGCTAGTTATTTATATTTTAGTTATATATCTTCTCAATGCTTATTCATATATTTTTGACGCTTATATGTTTTAGCTCTTGATAAAGCGATAAATATTGTTAACATATATTAATATTAAATAGCTTGCCTACGTCTAAATTCCTACCTATTTATATAAGTAGCTATAAACATAATAATTAAATAAATGGGGCGGCGGTAACTACTTAAAATCAGGTGGCCCTTGTTACTATTGTCACTTAAAAAAATATATAACGTTGTATTTTATTTTTACAGTATCACACGAAAGTGAGTACCTAATTCTTTTCGTGTAAGTGGCCAACTCTCAGGTTTTCAAGCCTGAAGGCCTCCGACATGGCTTATCGTCCAGAATAGTTGGGACCGGCATCTTAACGTGTCCGGAAGTTCAAATGCTAAATGGTTCATCCAATTAGAGACCGGGCGGAGAGTTGCTTAACCCAAAATATCTGTAAATATCATCCAGGCAAGCTACGCCGCGAGCGCCTTAACCTAATATATTTATATTACTAAATGTTGACAGTGTAATCCTTTATCAAAATATTCGGAGAAACACAGAAATCTAAGACCCGAGAACAAACTTCATGGTCACCACGCAAAGTGCGTCCTTGAATCGAACCCAGGATCCCTATTTATAAGCGAGAACTATCGGTTTAAAATACCTTAATGATGAAGAAAATGTGTTAAAAGTGACGGCACGAGTGAACGCCCCTGATCGCCTTAACTGATGTTAAGTGGTCACCACCGCCCAAACCCGATTCGACTCAGGTTCTATTCATCCTGCTGCATCCATCACCCGAGACGGGGATGATACGTCTCATGCGCATATGATGTCACCGGCAGCCACACCCTTCCACCGGAACACAGTAATGCAACCACTACTGCTTGGCGGCAGATTCCAGGTGTGGTGGCAGTACCTCTCCGGACGAACTTGGCACAAGTTCTACTGCTACTTTTGGTTGCTTCTTCAGCTTTACGCAAACCAGATCTACACTATATCTCAGCTATTAATATGTAATGTGTCGAAATAAATTAATAAAATTCGTATTTCACTCGTCATTCCGGGCCGGGGTTGGCACAAGTGAATTAGATTTGTGGGGGTAGACGGGAATTGTGTTTATTTACAAGTATTTTAGTATTCTATCACTTATGTAGTCCCCATAGTACCAGCTATGGGAAATGTGAATTGTTTTATTGATTTATCTTAATTTATTGTACGTCCGAGAGGACAAACTGTATAAATAAAATACAAAGATCTTATTAATTAAAGGTTATACACAGTTTGACAATAAAATATATTCTTATTCTTAGTTTGGCGGTAGATAGCGCTGTTTAATGTTTGTCAATATTTATTTATGTATTACATCTTTGATATAAATTACCTATATTGTACATGTCTTAAACAAATATATTATATTCTAGCCCATAACGGTAAGTCATATATCACACTACAGATAAAATATTAACATCCGTGCTTCAACCAAATTCTCTGTGATGATAAAAGTAACATGACATAAACTTTGTAATCAGCAAATAAAGATTGTAGAATGCACGTAATTGCTACCTGAACGACTGAGATTAACTCATATTTTTTGTAAAAAAATGCTGTTTTACAAGAAATACAATTATACAAGTAAAAAACCCTTTTTAAACACAAAATTTCATCCAAATCGAGCCGTTTCCGAGATACGCGAAATAAATAAACATACAATTGCTCGTTTAAAGTAAAAATAAACTAACATAAATATAATATATTATTTGCTTTTATGTCTATTTAAAAATAAGAAGATTCTGTTTTGATTAAATTGACAATTATTTTCTTAATTTACATATAATAAATTTTACTTTCATTAATTTCAGATATAATTATTAGGGCATGGATCATTGTAACCTGATTTATGATTATAAAGTTTTACCCGGTCGGGAATCGAACCCATACCCTCTCGCTTAGTATGTAGAGTGACTACCAATTACCTACGGAGCCGTATTATAATCATACTAATATTATAAGGCGAACGTTTGTATGTTTGTCTGTGGGTTTGTTTCTCCTTCACGCTCAAACGGCTCAACGGATTTGGATGAAATTCGGTACCAGGATAGCTTATATCCTGGATTAACACATAGGCTACTTTTAATCATATATTATAATTCATAAATAATTAAAAATTTACATTATTTTTTTCAGATTGTAAGTAGCATTTTGTTTGTTGTTGATGATATTGAAAAAAATAAATTTGTTTTGTCATTCAATAATCTATTTTATACAAATCTTCAGCCAGGGGTATGTAACGCATTTTATTATTGTATAATATTTTATTTTGAGCTTTTAGTCTTGTTATTATGGTCAAAAAGTCAAAAATTCTATTACCCGACAACGCTTTGTATAACAAAGTATTTTTTTAAAGATCGAAGATTTAAAGATCGATAATTTAGTTCTACAAAAAAGTTGCAATTAAAATACATTGTTAATAATAGCTAAAACGTAAGTTTTACGTCATGTTTTATATCCAAAGAATACTAAATTCTTCGAGGAAATTCTTGAAAATATCACTTAGCGCCATCTAGTGGTGAGTAGCGGTAACTTTAGTATCAAATTGAATTAACTACTTGTTTTTCAGTGCTTATGTGTTACAAGGATGCCTTTATCAAAGTTCAAGCTGTATGGAAATTTACACTTCAAATATATTAAGGTAAGTAACAGTAGGTCAACCGATAAATTTTGTATGTATGCGACTCAGTGTAAGATCCAAATTTTATACTGAGTCGCATTACTGTTGTCATGGGCGGTTGTCGCCACTCACCACCAGGTGGGTCCTCAACTTGTTTAATTACTTATTCACAAAAAAATGTGAATTCTTTCGTTATATTGAAACAAATTTATCCTTCAAATATTCGATTAAATTTATATAACTATTCATATTCATAACTATTCATACTTTATTTGCCATAGGAACACTTAGGAACTCTTGGTTTGGTTTCTTGGTTTTATAAAACAGACTATAAGAGATCTGTATATATTAGTCTATACAGACTATAAGAGTCTGTAAAAGATCGCTCTAAAGCGATAAGACCGCCAATTGACATTAAAGTGTGATTTTTATTATAATGATGAATGTTATTTTGTTTGTGAGCAATAAACTGTTATCTATCTAAACAAACCCAATGCCTCTAGTAAAATCCGTTACTTCTTGTCCATCCAAGGTTGTCTATAAGAGATCGCTTTAAAGCGATAAGACCGCCCATTGTTTCAAATTAAAGTGTAATTTTTATTATTATGATCAATGTTATTTTGTTTGTGAGTAATAAAGTGTTATCTCTTATTAAAAAAGCTTAATTTTTTTCTTTCTTTTCTTCACATTTTGAACGTTTGCGTTCCAGGTGCCTCCACCAAAATACGTGGGAACCTCACCAGAAGACGCATCTACTCCTTGTCCTCCTTGCGAGTGCCCTACATGCTGACAGAAGAATGGCTTTGACTAGATGAAAATATTAATTATATTTTTTGTAAAAATATACTTCTTTCATTGCTTGAAGTATTATGTAGTATAAAAGTCGCTCCCGCTTGTACGCTTAGATTTTTTATTAAACTATGCAACTATACAGTGATTCAAGAGGAAGGTTTATATGTAGTACTAGCAATTCACCCCTTACATAGTATAAAACATGTGTCTATGTCTGTATGAAATTTCCATTAAATTTTTTTAAATTAAAAATATACACAGTAATAAAACAAGATATAAATTTAATTACAAGTATAACACAAGTATGTACATAATGCCAATCATTTTGCATCTTCGGATTTTTCTTGATAAGTAATTACCCCCTTTTCTATCAAATCTGGAATTTCTACTGCAAGCCATGGACCAAGCTAAAAAGAAATAAATATGCTTATTATTATATTTTTATGTATTTGATTCGTTTTTATTTACTTATAAGAAGTTAAATAAATATTAATAAATATTACAAATAAAATTTATATGTTTAGGACAGATAATATAGGATATATTAGGACAGAGGTCCAGTTGCTTGTGTATGTAGATGTGTACCCCTTGATTCTCTACATATACCCTTTGGGTGGTGCTAAAGGAGCAACCAAAAATAGCAGTAGAACAGTGCGGAGAGGTACTGCCACCACACCTGGAATCTGCTCGCGTTACTGTGTTCCGATGGAAAGGTGTGGGTAAAATCACATGCGCACGAGACAAATCACCCTCATCTCGGGTGATGGACGCAGCAGGACGAATATGACTCAGTGTAAGATCCAAATCATATACTGTGTCGCATTACTGTTGTTTTAACACTTTGACTGCGGAAAACACACACGTTGCGTTTCTCTTGGCCGAACGCGAGTGCGGCCCGCAGTCAAAGTGTTAAGGGTCAACACTTAACTCCAGATGGGCCCTCAGCTTGTTCCGTCACTTATTCAAATAAAGAAAAACAAACTTACACCTAAAGCCATGGCGTGGGCTATTCCGAACCTGGGAACATTCCTGGCCCATAGAGGTTTGAAATGGTCCGTGAGGCAGATCTTCCCGCCACGGTACATCTTGGCCGTCTTACCATCCAGTCCGGGGAGAGCCAATTCTGGAGCAGTTGTGGGATAAGTCACCGGAATCTGGAATGTACAAGACTGTATCAATATCTACAGGTTTTTTAGGTATTTTTTAACCTAGTAAATATGTAGAGTTTATCAATGAGACTGTATTTTTTTTTTAATAGGTTTGTTACCTCTGTTTTCTGTTATCTATCAACCATTTTGGAAAATTATTATTTTCATTGAAAGGATATGCTTTCAGATTGGTCCCATAGAAATTTTATTAAAATAGATTCAATAGTGATATTCCAGACTATAATCTATCCCTGTGCCAAATTTCATCCAGGTCTGTTAAGCCTGTTATAATGGTATGATTGAGTAACAAACATCCATCCATACTTACAAACTTTCACATTTATAATATTCTTAGGATTATTTCATATTTAGTAATACTGTGGTACTTACATCGAACTCCAGGTCAAATTCATATTTGAGGAGATTATGGACGTACCAACACTTGCCGAACCATTTGGTTCCGGTCTTGTCGGATTCCAGCCGGAACCAGTCATTATCTGCAGCCTTGTTGTTCTGTACGTACTGTAGAGGAATAGAGTAGAGAGGACTTTATTGAACAGCCAAATGTATTCATACCTTTAACTCGAAATATAATTACATTGCAGGTAAAAGTAAGCTGAGTCTAACAACCTACTTTGATTTTGATATTCATAGTATTTTTACGCATTTATCAACACAAATAGATATATTTTTTTATTCTTTTCAACTAATAACTTGGTTGAACGTTAACGTGTACCCGGAAGTAGATTACCTTTATAAGAGCCTGGTATTCTTCTTTTAGCCTTGTGGTCCATAATTCCTTATCCCGGGGTCCAGCCTTAGTCTGAAGCAGTGGTATACTGCTGAGGGTCTTTTTCGTGCTTTCGTCAACCATTGTAGTATATTATGTGGGTCAATTCATTTAAAAGCGATTAATGTAATACTTTGCATCATCAACATGTTTTTGTTGACAATTTTTGATTTGAATTGATTTGACGTTTTCTGTCAACGTGTCATCTGACCTGACATCAAATAATGTGCAACTACATAATGCACGGACTTTGCATGACTCGGTCAAATACCCATTAACAATAAGGTAACAACTTTCGTCAAATTTTTCGTGATACATATTATAGATTTCACACATTAATCGACTATAAATAAAGCAAAGTAGTTCATTAAGTCACTACATATACTGTAAATGAATTTAAATACAATGTTTTTGTAGTGTTATCGAGAGCGACTTGACCTTTTCTTTACGGCTCTTGTGTCTTTAGCCACACAATGTTACGATTATCAAGACTATCAAGACGAATTTGACACGGATTTTTTATTCTTGTCATATTGAATTTTAATTTATTATCTATCTGTGTACTCCTAGTCTGTGACTGTGGGTAGCAGTTATAATTGTGTTTACTTGCTTTTATTTTTGTAATAATTATTTATTTAGGGTAGTTCTATTATAACGCATATGAAAATGAATTTTAGAGCTATTCTTCAGTGAAAAGACTAGTTTCACACAGACTGAAATACGGAAGTGGTAAGCACAATGTTTCTAGCTGTTCTACCAAATTAAGCAGTCTTGAACCGATCCCAAGAAACTAGCTCCTGTAAGGATAATAATAAACAATCCGATTTGAAATAAGGGTGAAATTATCCTCCTTTAATTTACAAGTATCGACGTCTTTACATAGATAGGTCTTAAAAATTAAATCGATATGTTTCTGGCAGATCAAGAATGGGCTCAGAGCAATCATCTCAACTGCCGAAGAGGCAAGCCCAGCGAGCCCCTCCAGTAAGAAGAGGGCACACAATCGCGGTATCCAATATTCCAGGTATTTATTTAAAACCATGAGTATATAGTTTGTTCTTGTTCTACAAATAAATAGAATTGAAGCCTCTGTTTGTAATATCAAAATAACAGCGGTTTTTATGTCTATTTGTTCTGGCTATACTCCAAAACGCTGAACTGATTTTGACAAGACTTTAAATGGCAAATAACTGATGTTATAAGGAGTAACTTAGGATATATAAACTGAGCAGTGTGGACTTAAAGAGAAAGATCATCACTTTTTAGTGGAATGTGTTCTAAGCAGACATTGTGAGAATTTGCCTTCAAAGATTCATATGAACCAACTCTGGCTGGTAGTAGTCTTGCCTTCGAAAAGAAGGGTCCTGGGTTAGATTCTTGGGGCACACTTTGTGTGGTGAGCATGAAGTTTGTTCCCGGTACTTGGGTGTATGTCTTGTGCTTCTGTGTTTGTCTATGCCAACTAAATCACAGTGCAGGGAAATTTTTAAAACATTTTTTTTAAACTGTATGTATGCCAGTTTCCTAGTTTGTTAACTTCACAGACTGATGAAGCAATCATTCTCTATAGCTCTGCTTCCAGACTGATTCTAGAATGTTGATAACAGATAGTAAAGTCCATTGTGGGACTGACATGGCCTATGAAAATAAACTAAGACCCCAAAAAAAAAAGAAATTTAGAAACATGAAATATGTAGACTCTGATCTGATTTTGATGAACCATATTTCAATTTAATGCAAGGCTTTACATTAGCCTATCAACCTGTTTCGTAGGCATGCTAACTGTTTTCTCAATGGTGGATCAGCTTGATGTTTATGTTTTGTAACATCATCTCTATCAATATACAAGATCTTTATGGACATAAATCATTTTCAGAAGCCTCTAGGAGCTCCGAGCCCCCTCCAAGTGGTAACAACTCTCCCGGAGCCAGTGTGTGCTCCGATTCGGAGCTTCCATACATATCTTACACTGTCGATCGGCCTATCGGAGGTAAGGGAATTAATGACAACCAAAAACCCAAGCGATACAACATGGGAAGGTTTAAGAAAAATGTTAAAATATATCTGCAGGGTAGACGATGCGACGGTGACCACTTACCATCAGGTGGGCCATAAGCCTGATTGCCTTTACATAAAAAAAAAAACAATAAAAATGTTACTGCAGCCATAGCTGATTTTTACCCTTTACATAATCCTAGAGAAGGCATGTTTTTGTAGCCACATATTTATTTATAAAAAAGTATCATTTCATTTTTTCTTTAATTCAATGTAAATAAAGTATTTTGTCTTTGACTTTAGTATGTTCATGGTGTAGCTTGCTTAGCTGTTCTTTACACATACATACATATAAAATGTACATACATACAAAGTTCCCCCTTTCTATTTAAAGAAGTGCCAAGTGAATATGCACTTTTTCATATAAATACCTAAATACTATTTACTTAAATGTTGTGTGCCTAGATTTTAGTGAGTACCTAATACCTATTGTAATTTAGTAACGAGTCTATATAGTTGCGCCAAATCGTTCTTATTTTATGCACTATTGCAAAGATAATAAATAAATCCCATTCTAATATTAGTGTGATGACATAAATTGATGGATTTTAAATTAATACTCAACAGATTCTCCCAAAAACTCGCAGAAGACCCAGCAATCCGTGAAAAGGTCTTTGCTTCAGCGGAGACAGCTGAGCTTGCAGTCTCGCAAGGCAAAGCCGACCAAAGACATTGTGGTGGTGAAAACGGCCACAGATGAGAAATTGGACGAAGACATCCAGAGGTTGCAGGTACTAATCAACTTTGGCAAGAGATGCAAAGGCCATACCATATGTTGGCAAAGAATCTACTAGACCCAATTTATTTTTATTTTTTTCTATATGTGATGGAACGTGCTGATGCCCATGACAAAAGTAATGCGACTCAGTATAAGATTTTGATCTTACACTGAGTCGCACTCATCCTGCTGCGTCCATCACCCGAGACGGGGATGATACGTCTCATACGCTTGTGATTTCGCACCCACACCCGTCCACTGGAACACTGCTACTTCTGGTTGCTCCTTAAGCACCACCCAGGGGGTACGTAAAGGGAATCAAAGGGTGCACCTATGGACCCGAGCAACCGGAGCAATTGCCTTTCTAATGAAACCGGTTTGGGGCACATCGGGTGGATGGATTTTTGTGTTTTATACAAAGTAAGGTAAGGTATTGTATATTAAGGTTTTATTTTATACAAGGTATTGTATTTTTTATACAATTATATTTTTTATATTTAGGTATATTTGACGGCTCCGTGGCTTAGTTGGTAGTAGCCCTGCCTTCGAAGCAAGGGGTCCCGGGTTCGATTCCCGGCCGGGGCACACTTTGTGTGGTGAGCATGAAATTTGTTCTCGGGTCTTGGGTGTTTGTCTTGTGTTTCTGTGTTTGTCCATGCCATCTGCGACACAGGGAATCCTAGTGCAGAGGTATGAGTGTGTTAACGTTGTTGTTGTTGTTATAAAAAAAGTATTTTTTTATACAATGTATATTAAGGTTTTATTATTATTTTGTTCCAGGAAATACCGACATTCTTGCCGATTATGAGAGGTACTCTTGGATTACCGGGCGCCAGGGACCCTGAAGTCCTAGAAGGTAATCATCATCATCATCATCCATTTATTCACTTTAGAACACAAGACACTTAGTTTCGTAATAACAGTTATTGTAGCAGCTGTACATGAGCCTTGTCAAATGAGAAAATATCTCTCCATGTAAAAATAATCAAATTGTATAATATAAGTAATTGTTTACTAACAATAAAATAATTTAATAATTTGCGATTTATAAAGAACCAGCGACCCGCCCCGGCTTCGCACGGTTAGCAAAGCATCAGTGTCGTATCAGAAACTACCCGTGCGAAGCCGGGGTGACTTGCTAGTGTATTATACATATAAACCTTCCTCTTGAATCACTCTATCTATTAAAAAAAAAACGCATCAAAATCCGTTGCGTAGTTTTAAAGATTTAAGCATACATAGGGATATAGGGACAGAGAAAGCCACTTTGTTTTATACTATGTAGTGATATAAAAGTTAATAAAAAAAAATAACCATCTATTCAGGTTCAGAATATAAGGGAAGGGAATACCAGGTTCTTGAAACGGCGACGGAAAATATCGTCTAAAAGTTTCAAGACATGTGACATCTACCAATCCGGATGGGGCTTCCGTGGTAGATCAAAGCCCATTCGCTCTCAATTATCGAGAGTATAATCCCTGCAGTGGGAACATTAGAAGCTGGTACGGAGAAGGTTTCGATCGAGTTAATGTACCCCTTGACGAAATCCTATAATACTAATATTATAAACGCGAAAGTTTGTAAGTATGGATGGATGTTTGTTACTCAATCACGCCAGAACGGCTGAACGGACCTGGACGAAATTTGGCACAGAGATAGATTATAGTCTGGAATAGCACATAGGCTACTTTTTATCCCGGAAATATGTACGGTTCCCGTAGGAAGTCCCGCAGCTAGTTATTAATATAGATAACCATACATAGATATATCATCGCCTTAAGGTTACCTGTATGACCTGTATGTCTAAATCAGTGTTTTTCAATCTCAATGAATACGCGACCCCTTTACAGGTAGATAAATTCTGGCGACCCCCTTGGACCATAGACTAACAAAGTTAGTAACTGAAGAAACTATAATATGTTTATGATTTTCTACCATTATGTAACGATCTACACTCTGCAAGAAGCTGCGAGGACACAAAAATATCCAGAGCTGGCTGAAATTATTTATTGTAGTGTATTTATTGTGTGCAATCTGCGACACAGGCTGAAATTATTTATTGTAGTCGCGACCCACAGATTGAAAAACTCTTATCTAAATAAATAAAATAATCCAAGAATTGTCTTTGGTACGTCGCTAAACATATTGTAGGTTTGGATTACAGGCCGTGGGTTCGGTTGACCACCCGGCTCCAGGCGCACCTGGCGGCGTGCGCCCACCCCCTGGCGGCCGACGAAGTCAGCTTAGCCGTCAAGATAAAAGAGGTATGCTGTTTATAAGCACTTCGACTTATAGACGAGTTCAAAGAAGGTCCCAACCTCTATGTAATTAGAATGAATGGGCTCTGATCTACCACGGCAGTCCAATCCGGGTTGGTAGATGTCACATGTCTTCGAATTTATGGTTCTAAGACATGCCGGTTTCCTCACGATGATTTCCGTCACCGTTTCGAGAACGTGGTATTGCGCGCATAAATTTTTCAAGTGAAAAAACTCATTTCGTGCACGTGCGGGTTTGAACCAGCAACCTTCAGATTGGAAGTGGGCATTACCCTTGGGCGACCACGCTTTCATTGCGTTGTATAAATAAATAAACGTTTACACACTCATACCTCATGACTAGACAAACACAGAAACAAGACAAACACCCAAGACCCGAGAACAAACTTCATGCTTACCACACAAAGTTTTCCCCGGGAATCGAACCCGGGACCCCTCGCTTCGAAGGCAGGGCTGTTGTAACAAGTTGTTAGTTGGTAACTATTTCGTTCTTTTCTAGACTGATACAGAGATCACGAAACTGTACGCCTCGATGATTGAGCGGCAGCGGAGCAACGCGCGGCACGCGGAGAGATTAGCGCGGGTTCATGAGTTGGCCCACCAGTTGTCCCGTTGCAACTCACTGCTAAACCAGGTGGGTTTAATTATTTATTCATTTATTTTAGGCGACATACAGGGCCCATAGAATATATATATATATTTTATGTTAAATGTGACGGAACTAGCTGAGGTCCAAACTGGTGGTAAGTGGTGACCCTCGCCCATGACAACAGTAATGCGCGCGACTCAGTATGAGATACAAATCTTTACTGAGTCGCATTCATCCTCCTGCGTCCATCACCCGAGAGGGGGATGATACGTCTCATGCGCATGTGATATATATTGTATAAATACCATATACCATAAATCTAAAATATATATATTAATATAAAATACTGAATGCACTTAATTAGTCAACAATAGCCAATATACTAATTAATACGGTTGAAATACATTAAAACAACTGATAATAATACCAATATCAATAATGTCATCAATTTTCTTCACCCGTTGTATACCGATTTGGACATTTTTATTATTCAATCATCAATACAAACTTTTGTATAAATTAGTAATATTTTGGCGGTGGATTACCACGTGTGGTGGTAGTACTTCTTCGGACGAACTTGGCACAAGTTCTACTGCTACTGTGGTTTCCTCCTTTCACCACCAGGGGGACCTGTAGGGGCTCTGAGGGTTCGCTATTTCATTGGTAACATCATCTGGAAATAAATTAATAATTACCTTTGTTTCAGACACTACAAGACATCGAAGAACTGAACACAATACTACCCGAAGACAAACGCATGGCGCCGTTTGTTTGGAACACTGAACGCGCGCCCCCAGTGTAGCCTACTCTCGCCTTGCGATAACACACTCATACCTCTGCACTAGGAATCCCTGTGTCGCAGATGGTATGGACATACACAGAAACACAACAAACACCCAAAATCCGAGAACATTATTTCGTTGTGTTCGTAACGGTCACTCGCACTGAGGGTTCCGTACCACCAAATGATCCTTTAGATATTTGAAAAACAAGCAGAGATCTACTTAAAACACACACACACACACAAACACACATATACACAAACACACATATACACACACCCACAATTACACACACCCACACACACACACACCCATACACACACACACACACACCCACACACACACACACCCACACACACACACACACACACCCACACAATCATACACACACATAAATACACTCATTACCACATACAATACATACGTTGCTGACGTCTCAACGAGCCCCGTCTGACGGTTCCCTGGTTTAGTTGATAGTAGCCCTGCAGGGACACCGTGTGGTGAGCATGAAGTTTGTTCTTGGGTCTTGGGTGTTTGTCTCTTTTTGTCCATGCAATCTGCGACACAGGGTCCTAGCAGGGGTATGAGTGTATAAACATTTGACGTGATGGACTTGGGTTTTCTTTTCTTATACTTCAGTACGAGAGGACTGGAGTCGTATTGCTCTTGTCCATGGGCGGCAGTAACCACTTAACATCAAGTGATACACACAGAACATTTTTAAGTTGTCTTATTCTAATGGTTACCAAAAATGTATTATTGTGATGATAAATATAATAAATAATTCTTGAAAAAATTAAATTTTATTTACTAAGAACCCACTATACGTTCAATGCATTCATCCCTTCTAGCCTTTTGGGGGAAACATACAACGGGCGAAGAAAGCAAAACGTGCCATTTCGTTTGGATGCCATATTTTTTAAAGTTATTTAGATTTAACAACTAAACTATTGAATTTATTAATAAAAATTCTATGGGATCAATTTGAAAAAATATAATTTCAAATAAAAAGAAATTTTTAGTTGATAAATGACAAAAAATAAAGAATTACATCCAAATTATTAACCTGCCCCTTTCCCCTTACCCTGGAAGAGATCTATTAGCGATAAGGCCGCCCATTGTAACCTCTTCTTTTTTGTGACTGTTTTGTTAATTTTATTTTTGTTATGTATGTTTCTATCGTGGTGTACAATAAAAAGTATTCATTCATTCATTCATTCATTCATTCATTCATTCCCTTTGGAAGTCAGTTAACGGTCGCAACTATACGAGTAGTCTCCGAGTTTACGCGCCAACTGAAGCAAACTTTGTAGTTGAAGCAAACTCCGCGGTTTGTTTGTCGTAATAGCAAACGATTAAGTGATGATTTTGAATGAAATTTTGAAGAGCGTGGTGGCCCAGGGGCGCAGACACCGACTTTCAATCTGAAGGTCGCTGGTTCACGTGCACCAATGAGTTTTTTCACTTGAAAAATTTATGTGCGCAATACCATGTTCTCGAAACGGTGACGGAAAACATCGTGAGGAAACCGGGCATGTCTTAAAACAAAAATTCGACGACATGACATTTACCAATCCGGATTGGGCTCCCGTGGTAGATCAGAGCCCATTCACTCTCAATTATCGAGAGTAGGCCGGTGTCCCTGCAGTGGGAACATTAGAGGCTGGTACGGTAAGTGATGATTTTAGCTTTGGTTAGCGTAAAAAGAGTGGTTTACCTTGTAAGGTTAGGACATCGGTCATCGAAGCAGAGCGGCGAATAAACGAAATGTAATGAACGTAAAATATGTTAATGTCTGCGCTGTTGGTTCTGTGTCTGGGTGTTAATTTGATTATATGTATGTATTTACAAAAAAACTATGTAAGTATCAGTTATCTAGTTTCCATAGTACAAGATAATCTTAGTTTGGGGCTAGATGACGCTATGTAAAATGTACATGAATATTTATTTATTTAAACTTCTTAGTTATTTATACTTTGTCAAAACCTGTACTTTGTAAACCACTCGACAAAACGGAAAACAATAAATATATACAATAATAGAAGACAAATATGGCGCCAGAAATCGGCCATTTTAATTTTTATTTTGTTATAACCAGTCTCTTGATAATTGAGAGTGAATGGGCTCTGATCTACCACTGGATTCGGATTAGTAGATGCCACATGTCGAATTTTTGGTTCCAAGACATGCCGGTTTCCTCACGATGTTTTCTGTCACCGTTTTGAGAACGTTGTATTGCACACATAAATTTTTCTAGTGAAAAAACTCATGGTGCACTTTTGGGTTTGAACCAGCAACTTTTAGATTGAAAGTCGGCGTCTATGCAACTAGGCCACCAACTCTCGGGTAAACGCTGCGTAAATTCTTTATCAAACTCATTATGTAAGGTCATGGCCGTAGCTGGCAAAAAACCCGACGGGTTATTCTACAGTTACTAACCACATAGCTAATGCGTAGCTACGCAATATTGCTCGCAGCAAAACATTTTTTGTGTCATGGGCTCCTTTAGTAATTCTATTGTACATATTGCATTTCCACGAACTACCTACCTCATACCTTATATTTATGTCATATGACAAAGAATGCGTAACTGAAAAACAGTAGTAGAACTTGTGCCAAGTTCGCCTGGA
The DNA here is from genome assembly GCA_921293045.1 of Aplocera efformata. Classification (NCBI taxonomy): domain Eukaryota; kingdom Metazoa; phylum Arthropoda; class Insecta; order Lepidoptera; family Geometridae; genus Aplocera; species Aplocera efformata. The sequence continues at coordinate 3,623,133 of OV121067.1, read as the reverse complement.
GAAGTACTGCTGAGCTGTGGTGTACTCGCGTTGCTCTGTGGAAATGGTGTGGGTGCCGGTGAAATTACAGGCACTCGAGGCATTTTGCAATATCTCACTGTTTAATATCTATAAAATACAACTAAAATTACAAATTATATTATATTAATACGGTTGTTTGTATTGCCTTGAGGTTTGTATCTGAAATTGACTGGGCCACATTTCATGCACAAGTTCCTGGGCGACCGAGCTCAGTGGCCTGCAATTTCACCGGCACCCACACCCTTCCACCGGAACACAGTAGTTCAAGCACTACAGCTTGGTGGCAGATTCCAGGTGTGGTGGCAGTACCTTTCCGGACGAAATTGGCACAGTTCTACTGCTACTTTAGGTTGTTCCTTTAGCACCACCCAGGGGATACGTGTAGAGATTCTAAGGGTATTCTCAGACAGACGCGAGCAACTTACATACATTATACCATACAGCGAAAACTGATACAATACATTTACAAGTTAACCACTTTTGTAAATTCTTACTTAAAATACATATTGACACTCAGAAGAAAACCAAACAGCTTTTGACACAAATGTTTGTCCTGGAATCGGACCCGCGACCTACAGTACCGAAGAAGAGCAGAACTACTGCCAAACTTCGATATAACGTGATGTCATAGTATTAATAATAATTTTCCAAAAATCGTATTTTTGTAGTACCTATAATGATCTTTTTGAATTTATTTAATCACTAGCTTTTGCCCGCGACTTCGTTCGCGTGGACTTCAGGTTCGTCCCGTCTAGTCTAGTAATAAGTAAGAAATACGGTAACTAAGACGACCTCACATTAGAAACCTCAAAAATTGTACCCTATATGTTATTCTGATGTATAAGCTATATTGTGGTAAAGTTTCATTCAAATCCATTCAGTAGTTTTTACGTGAAAGAGTAACAAACATCCATACATCCATACTTACAAACTTTCGCCTTTATAATAGTAGTAGGATTATAATTAAGGATTCATTTACTATGGTTTTTTTTTGTACTTTTTCAGTTAATTACGAACATTTCATAGCTGCCATTTTGGTAATTGTTAAACGTAATTTGCAAACGATATATTCAAACGATCGTCGATCGTTCGACCTTTTTTAAATACAACCAACTGATTTCATAATCATATTAAACACTTCAATATATTTAACCACTTGCCATTACCATTCAATGCTTAGCGGTCCCATAATTGAAATTAAACTCAAAGTATATATACTAATACATACAAATTTTGAAGTGGGTCATATAAATCAATCACATAGTCATATAAATATGTGTTGAAAATCAGCGCTGTATAATAATAATAATAAATAAACGTTTACACACTCATACCTCTGCACTAGGATTCCCTGTGTCGCAGATGGCATGGACAAACACAGAAACACAAGACAAACACCCAAAATACGAGAACAAACTTCATGCTCACAACACAAAGTATGCCCGGCCGGGAATCGAACCCGGGACCCCTCGCTTCGAAGGCAAGGCTACTACCAACTAAGCCACGGAGCCGTCCGGCAGCGTTCCGCCAAGGCAATAAATTTTTTTCTTTTCTTCTTTTTTAAGTGTTATTTTATTATTACTTTAATTTTTATGTATTATGATTTGTTGTATACAGTTTGCGAGAATAAATTTTTTCTTTCTTTATTTCTTTAAATCATTATATACATTTTCTTTTCAATACCATCATGGGTCAATATTAAATGGAGGGCCTTTACTTTACGCACACAATGTAAATGCGTTGACCCTGATAATATAAGTAGGTACCTACGAAGGTCCATACATACAAATCTCGAGACTATCGCGTGTTTCACCATTGATGAGAGCTTTCATAACTGCCCTTGAAACATCTACCTACTTAGCTCTTAACTTGGTAAAATCGTCATCAAAATGATAAAGACGCGTTGTTTTAAGAAAAATCTGGTTCCGTTTGGATAGTTAAATGGCTTTTTAAGACAATATGGAACATGGATGATGCATAAAAAGACTCCCAAACTGTATCCTGGTCTATCTTAAATTTTATAGCGAAAGGTTGTATGTATGTGTTTGTATGTTTGTATGTTTGTACCACCTTCACGCTCAAACGGCTCAACGGATTTGGATGAAATATGGTACCAGGATAGCTTATATCCTGGATTAACAAATAACTCATGATCCAGGAAAACTGCGGGTACCACCTATTTAAAACAGCTATTTTAAAATATAATACAAACAGATAAGTTCCCAACTTGTGTAGTTTTATTAGTAAAATATATATTTCTTATACCCATGAGTCAATGTACTTATTTTTCAGTTCCTGTTTTTTTGACGGAACGAGCTGAGGGCCCACCTGATGGTAAGTGGTGACCCCCGCCCATGACAACAGTAATGCGTGCGACTCAGTATGAGATCCAAATATTTACTGAGTCGAATTCATCCTGCTGCGTCCATCACCCTGTTGCCTGAAATAAAGATTATTATATTAGATTTTTGGTAGAACCAAAAATCTGACATGCCGGTTTCCTCACGATGTTTTCCGTCACCGTTTTGAGAACGTGGTATTGCGCACATAAATTTTTTCAAGTGCAAAACTCTTTGGTGCTCGTTTGAGTTTGAACAAGCAACCATCAGATTGAAAGTCGGCGTCTATGCCCCTGGGCCACCACGCTCTAGACACCAAAACTCACATTAGACGTTTCAAGGTTGCGTTTGCATGCAATACTTGCAATCAAGTTGCAATGCAAGTGATATGTAATCATATGCCAAAATGTATGTATCTAATATGCAACTGTTAATAATTATTAGCAACTTTAACAACTTTCAAGGATGTTTGGCTATTAAGAAAGACATACTTTTGGAACTAGATTTTGGGGAGCCCAGTTGGTCGCGTCCGTAGGTGTGTACCCTTTGATTCCCTACACGTACCGCCCGGGTGGTGCGTAAGGAGCAACCCAAAGGAGCAGTAGAACTTGTGCCAAGTTTGTCCAGAGAAGTATTGCCTCCACACCTGGTAATTCACCGCCAAGCTGGTCCATTGCTGTGGTCCAGTGGAAGGTTGTGGGTGCTGGTGAAATTACAAGCGCATGAGACATTATATCCCCGTATAAAACTGATGGGCGCAAAGATACGACTAAGATATTCTCATACAGTACAAGAGGACCGGGGGTTTCGCTTTCCTGTGATTTTTTCTTCGTCCATTGTATACCGATTTTGGATTTTTATATTTTAAAATAATAGGGTGTACCCAACGGAGAGAAATCAAATAGTCGGTTTTTTTTTCGATTTTAAATCAGTCACTTGGTAATTTTATCTATTACTACTAGCTCTTGCCTGCGTCTTCGCTCACGTTAATAGATTTTGTCAATTATTTCTGAATGAAAGGTGCCCTTTGTCCTTTTCTGTATATTTCACCATGAAAATTAGCATGCCAGTGCTAAGTTCCATGATGAAACACTACAAATATGATGAAACATGAACAAATGAACACACATTCGCAATCATAATATTAGTTAGGAGGTTTGATCATTTTCCTTGGTAATTAATTTGAGAGCGTTACTTTTCCATACAAAAGAGTTCAACGCGCTCATATTATTATGAAATAATGGCATTTATTTATTTTATTAACTAATTGCGCCCCGCAGTGTTGCCTGCTCTTAAAAAGTCAACTTGAACTGGTTGACTTACCATCAGGTGGGCCTTCAGTTCTGGCCTGAAGGTCTGAAGGTTGCTGGCTCAAACCCACACGTGCACAAACGTTTTTCACTTGAAAAAATTATGTGCGCAATACCACGTTCTACAAATGGTGAAGGAAAACATCGCGAGGAAACCACTTGTCATAATGAAGACAGGTCTTAGACTAAAAAATTTGGTTGCATGTGACATCAACCACATCTGTCGATATGGTGGTCAAAGCCCATTCACTCTCAATTATCGAGAGTAGGCCGGTGTCCAGCAGTGGGAACATTAGAGGCTGAAACAAACGGAACTCGGTTTTCTTACTGTCAGTAAAATCAATCATTCTATTTATAGCTTAATACCGCCAGGGCAATATTCACAGCGATTATTAAAAAAACTCCAGGCGATTAAAATATTGGTTAAAGTCCATTTAATTTTTTTTTGCATTTTTCGTAGTTATTTTAAGACAACAGAATTAATTATTTTCCTGTTTATAAGTTTTAAACAGTTTTGTATGCGCATACATCAAAATATTACTTTGAAATAATAGTACGAGATCCGCATGCAATATCGTTCAACGATGTTTTTTCGAAATCTATTTTTTGTATATAATTATGAATGGGCCAACATGTCTCCTTCGAGATGCCAATCAAAAAGCGGCCGCTAGTATTTTCGCAACAGCAATTATAAATTTTCTAGTTCTTTACTTATAGCTGTGAAGTGAATTGGAATTTATGAAAAAACAAATGAACGAAATTGTTTCGGAAAAATCAACTAATAATATTTGAGAATAATTTTTGATAGGCACCTCGGCGGAAATATGTTTCCCCATTCATTATGACATAACAACTGACAGATGTCAGATGAAAAAATTACCACCTACTATTTAAGAAAGAAACATCCAAATCGTTTTAAAACGAGCGAAGAAAAAAGTCACAGGAAAATACGCAGTACGCAATACGCAAATTATTGAACCGGTTGGTATAATTTATATGGGACCAATCTGAAAGTAATCCAAATCGGTATATAACGGGCGAATAAATGAAGTACACCCTTTCCAATAAAAAATTATCATCGAAATCTGTTGGCGTGATATTAAGTTATTCGTCCATTTGTCGCACATACTTAATGCTAATTTATACTTATATGGTTTTCATGGATGCCATTGTCAGAACTAGATAAAATTTAAATAAGACCACACGGAAAGCTTTCAAATTAAGTCAGTCGATTTAATCCTTTATTAATTATATTGTATTTTGATATTTTTTTACCCAAGTTAAGTTAATGAATGTTTGTAAGCTCAAATGGCAGAGCATAGTGATCTAATTATATTAAGTTTCCATCTCAATTATGTACCTAGGTTCACAAACGACAATAAATGAAAATGAAATGAAAAATTAAAAATGGTTGCTAAGTGCGGTCTCGAGGTAAAAGAATACAGACGAATTTATAACCTCCTTTTGAAGTTGGTTGGAAATATTATATTGTCAAGGTCACCTCACCATAACACACCAATTCCAAAGCAAACTAGAAGCTGCCTATTTTTCGAAATGCGCCGTCGATTTCTCAACGCGAGTTCGCATTTCATCACACCAGGTCGGCTGCAACGCTCCGTACCATTCCACAGGCGATATACCAACAGCCATACAGTCTAAGGATAATATTTGTGAGTGTTTTACTTAATTTTTTAATTCTCTCGACCTTTTATTGTTATACGAACAGGTTGACTCTTCAGTCGTTCTACTGGATCTGTGCAACGCGGACGCCATTGTAACGTTATCAAAATTTACCATTTTTTGTTGATTGGAACAAGTTTTGAATTGTCTATAGGTTACTGGAAAAGTTGGATTCGATTAAATTAAATATTTTATTAAGAATATATCTGTTCTCTGTTGATTGGAACCAGTTTTAAATTGTCCATAATTGAAAGAGGATTATAATTTTTTACCGGTAAAGTTGTTATTGTGTGGGTCTCAAAACAAAGGATTTGAAGTAATCGTGAGTAACTGTAAGTACTTTTATTTTCTATAGTTTTATATTAACAATGTTATCGTCATTATTTCTTAGTTTTATTTATTTGGATACAAAACTTGAGGTAGGCTAGAGAACAAGTGACGGTTTTATAAACCGTATAATTTTATTGTCACTACAATAATTTCGTCACCTATTTTTCGTTTTCATGGGCGACATTTTTCCATGATTTTTTTACGAAACCTGCTCTTAATAAAACACTATCGCATAAAAAAAAACCTCCAAATCAGTCAACAATTGGCGAAGATATCGAGTATAGAAAACATTTCGATGAATTGTGTATTCCTAAACGCAACGAATTTTGATGCGATTTTCTCCATTTAGATAAATTTACAAGGAAGGTTTATATGTACAATACATGCGTGGTAGATATAGAAAAGTAACAGTGTATAAATTCAGTTATTTGTAATGATGTAAAAACACATTTTGCATTGCTAAGCTGGCTAAACCTTACGAGATTTATTAAAATGATGTTCTACGGAATTGTAATACGACCTACGTCACACACTGTACAACCGTGCGAAGCCAGGGCGGGTCACTAGTTCTATTAAACATTATTAGGTCAGTAAGGATAGAAATACTTACTGTGTTTGCCCGTAATCTCAGGAGATTACGTCCGAAAAGAATGGAAGGAAAATACATGTTGTGCCTACCCCTATTTGTGTGAGATGTTTCTTGTAAGTAGCCAACACAGGTGCGGGACTTTTCAAGCCTAATATAATAATAATGATATTTGGATTATTTGTTATAATGAATGATAATGACCTAAGTCAAAAAATTAAATTTGTGGGAAATCAGCAATAAAGTTTTCAATGTATATAGTTGAATAAATTTAAATATATCTCGTGTTTCCGTGGAATACCACGGGAGCCCAATCCGGATTGGTAGATGTCACACGTCGTCGAATTTTTGGTTCTAAGACATGCCGGTTTCCTCACGATGTTATCCGTCACCGTTTTGAGAACGTGGTATTGCGCACATAATTTTTTTCAAGTGAAAAACTCATTGGTGCACGTGTGTGTTGGAACCAGCAACCTTCAGATTGAAAGTCGGCGTCTATACCCCTGGGCCACCATGCTCTATTATTCATATAGTTAACTAAAAAACAAGTTTCTATTATTCTTTGACCCTTTTACTATGTTGCCATAATCTACGTTTCCTGCCATCTTAAATATTGAATAATTATAAATTATAATTAGATGTTAACCAATGCACATAATTTAGAGACATTATCGGTAATTATCATTAGTAAACAATTCATTTGTGTCGGAAACTGTGACATAAAGGAAAGACAGAATTCATATATTAATTAAGAATTCATACACAGTAACATAATGATGTAATCCATGTAAATAAATACAATTGAAGTTTGTGTTTGCTATATCCAAATAACAGATTTTTTCTAAATACATTTCAAAGTGTAATTTTTTGGTAATATAATTAATTTATTATTTTGTCTGTTTGTTTGTTCCCGCTAATCTCCGAGATCGATTTTGATGGGACATTCACTGGCAGATAGCTAATGTTATAAGGAATAACTTAGGTTATTTTTATTTTAGGAAGATCGGCCCGTTCGTTCACAGACATACAGATACACACTACTAAATTACAACACCCCTCTTTCGTCGGAGGTTAAAAATATCACGCGTATGTACTAAATTTTATCAACAACTGACTGATATAAAATATATTTTCTTAATTCACAATTTGACAATCAGCTGTCAGAATAAACGGCGGCAAAAATCCCATAGAAAAATTTACTTTCAGTTTTTCCCGATTTTCGACTTATTTCCGGGAATTTGCCAAAGAAATTATATTACACATCCTGTCCTGATTACGAACACAGCGAAATAGAAATCGGATAAATCGGATTATTTTCGAGTTTTAGCGAGACTAACGAACAGCAATTGATCTCCCAACCCGTGGTTTACTCGAGCGGAATTTTCCAGAAACGCCTTATCACATTAAAAAGAGAACGGTTCAAATCAGTTTAAAATAGGCAAAGATATCGCGACACAAACAAAATCAACATACAGCTGGATTAAAAACCTCCTTTTTCAGAAGTATGGTAAAAGCAATCCCTTCAAATACTTTACTTAATAATAACTGAATTAAAAGATTCTAAAAAACAGACTTCAATGCTTTATACTACGACTAAAACTATTAGTGCTATTTTAAAGAAACGAAACATTAGAAAACCGGTATGCAACGAGCGAAGAAAAAAGTCTCAGGAAAGCAAAACACGCAGCTTCGTTTACTTGGATATCATTGTTTTCAGTTATTCTGAACTGCTTTCAACAATATGTCTATGAGACCAACCTGCAATTACATCCTTTCAAATCAAAAAAATATATACCCAAATCAGTTGATAAGTGACAGAGTTCTGATGTAATAATGATAAAAAATACAGCCAAATTGATAACCTTTGGAAGAATGTTGACAATGGTAGCCTATATGCATTTTTTCTTTCGTAAATTCCCTGTACGATGCTTGTAATTTCCCTTCTAGTCCTACGCGTCCTCGCAAACAGTTTCGTAAATCTATATTACCTATTTCAAAACATGTTCTTGCGTTATAGAAGTCGAAGCGAATGAATATGTATGCACTATTTTGTGTTAGTTATAGGTATGCAATATAACGCGCCTGTAGACAGAAATTCATTACGGGGGACTTTTGAACCAGAGATTAAATGATGCATAATAATTGGCCTTACAGCTCAGTTTGTAGTAGCACTGCCTTCTATAGGACGTTCGATTCACCTAGACAAGCATTTGTTTAATGAATATAAATAATGCGTCTGGGTGTTAATATGTATGTTTTTACAACAAAAGTACTGCATAATTATTCTATCTGTTATCCAGTTTCCATATTACAAGTTATGCTTAGTTTTTGGGCCTAGATCGCGCTATGTGATAATACAATGAATATTTATTTATTTGAAAATCAGCATGACAAGTTTATAATAAGTTCATATAATTTTTTTTTTGTGGAGTTGTGTTTTATCTTAAACAGTAGCAATCAAGTACCACAAAAAATTACGAGATGGCGCTGTATTAAATTTCCAGTAGTTTATTATAAAAAAAGTATTTAAAACAACAGGTGAACCTATCTAAACACAGAATTTCATCCAAATCGTTTGACCCGTTTCCGAGATATGCGAAATATATAAACAAATATAGAAGAATTTCTCTTTTAAAGTAATAACGTAAGCTCCTTCACACCCGTCACTTTCGTTACATAAAAAAACTGTAAAGTACTATAAAGTAAAAAAAACTGTAGCTGAAGTACAGAACCACGAAAAGCTACTTAGTAAGATTATCACACCTACTGTACACACAAATTGTTGCTTAAGCCAAGTAAAGATATCTCATATGACGGCTCACTTTCAAATCAGCAAACAAATTTAGACACCAAGTCTTTGTTTGCTGAAATGGTTATGCGTAATACTAGGTAAGCCTTCGCATTGGGCATTTTTCATAAGGGCTTAATTATACCAATAATTACTAGGAGTACCACAGGGAACCATACTTGGACCTTTTCTGTTTATTGTTTATAAAAATGCATTACATCTGTCTATACAGATAAATAAAAATTATTTAAGTCCTTGTCACAAAAATATACAATTACAAATTAGGTACATAAACAAACAGAAAATGTATAGGCATATTGAAATAAAATAAGTTACGTACTGAATTGAAAGATTTCTTAATTCCCGCGCTAGGAAAACCTGTGTATATAGACAAAAACAGTACCTAAATAGCACATTTAATTTTTTTTTATACTTTTTATGTGGTGGGACTAACTAAAAACCCACCCGAAGTTAAGTGATTACCTCCGCTCTCAATAAGTGCAATACAACTTAGGTCCTCAGCCACCTAAGTTGCATGCCGTAGCCGATGTTACGTTCCCTGTGATTTCACCGTTCCGGTGGAAGGGTGTGGGTGCACACCCTTCCACCGGAACTAATATTCGGAAACGTACATGTTTATAAGACTGACTTATTGCTAAGTTTGGTGCGTCAAACAAATTATAAATTTTCCAGACATGTCTATAGCATTTACGGAAACAAGATGATTGTTATGACGGTGTGTTTACTGTTTGTGCAACAATGAATACTTACAGTAGGTAATAGTACCTAATTAGTTTACATCTCATACTTGACGTCATTGTAAGGTTAATTCAAATTACTGAATGATTTAATAATCGAATAAGTAACTTATTTTATAACACATTTGCTCGTAAAGGGTCTCTTATTTCACCAATTTCAGTATCGTAATGTATCTCATTACGCACTTGTGCGTTATTGTAATGTAAAACGCACGGTTTATCAAGAAGGTCCGTCTAAAACGGACGGTACTTTTTTAAATCTTAGCAAAGAGTTTTTATGCCAGAAAAGTGGTTAACATTTTATGAATTAAATTAACTTTGGGAGATAAAATATAATAAATAAACATTTAATTATTATAAATAATTTAATTAATTTTGATAATAAATTACATAATTAATCTGTAACAAGATAACAAAAATATTAATTTAAAAAAAAGCGCTGATGCACGCGCATCGCTAATATGTGGAGAAGTGAAAATTATTCCACGCGCTTTTTCTTTTCGCTGTATTGTTTTTATTTGAAAATGTCTTCAAGTAGTGATGAATTATTTCCTCGCAAATATGTTATAAAACATCGTTTGACATTCGTGCGCTTTGATAATTACAGGCTCTGCTTTCTTGTAGCCCTCGTCTGCGGCTCGGGCTAGCAATATCGCCTCGGCTGTAATTTTCAACTTACCGCACTTGTATCATAATGTATTATTACCGCAAAAACTTGCGGTAAAATTACTTTTTGACATTTCTATATTTCTATATTCTATATAGAAATGATAAGAAATTTTTAAGATAAGAAATGACTTTGACTTTTGACTTTGTTAAAATTAGATCGTTTGATTATCTCAAACATGGTATGGGTCTCATTTTTGTCTGGTAACATGGACACCTTGTATGTTGTCATGGACCTTTAGCGGTTAATTTAGACCACTTTGGGTATCATTGTTTCAAACGCTAACTTTATTATTAACTTTTGTTACAAAACGAAGTTAATTTTGTAATATTGTACAACGGAATATTTGCACGCGAATAAATGCAAGGCCGTTCTTTTGAAATGTACGGTTAACGATGTATAATCCTATTGCAGAATACGGCTCCTAAGGGGGTCGAGTTGCTCGCCTCCGTAAGTAAATACCCTCAGAGTCCCTACACGAACCCCCTGGGTGGTGCTAAAGGAGCAACAAAAAGTAGCAGTAGAACTTGTACAAAGATCGCCCGGAGTATTACTACCCCACACCTGGTAATCTAGTAACCCGCCGCCAAGCAGTGGTGCTCGTATTGCTGTTCGGTGGAAGGGTGTGGGTGCCGGTGAAATGATATGCGCATGAGACGTAACATTCCATCTCGGGTGATGGGCGGGGTGCGACTTGGGTCTTCTCATACTTGTGTTCAGGAGAACTTGATATATTGTTGTTAAGGGTTAAGGTAACGACTTAACATCCAGGTAGACCTTCAGCTCGTCTACATAGAACTAATGCTACATTGAAAATGAATTTGTTTTAACATATACAAATCATACTTTTTCCCGGAAGACATAAGCGGTTAAAAATTGTGGATTAAAAGATTAAATAAAAGTTTTTTGAGATATTTTTTAACAATGTATGATTTTTATCAATTGTTTGTTCCTCTTGAATGATAGTGGTTCGTGGAAAAGCTAAACGTTAACCATATTAAGTCTACATAGCAAAAGACTGATTTTTTCCTTTTACATGGAAGACCAGACCATCTTTGCAAATTGGTCCCATAAAAAAATTATCAATTTTGGTTTAATAGTTACAAGACAAAAACAAAAATGTCAACTGTTAATAGAACGTGAAATTACTTATAAAAAACTTAATAGTAAAGGCAGTGGCGGTCCTAGGGGGTGGTAAGCAGGGAAACCGCCCGAGGCCTCGCACCCTCGCAGAACAACCCGTTTTTTGTTTCGATGTAGTGCAGCTGTCTTTAAGAGGATGCTGACTGATTACCAGGAGCCCTGTACACTTCCAACTCACCTAAATTCCTCATAGCCCAAGAGCCTCACAAAGATCTATCGCCCGGAGCCTCGCAATATCTAACGCCGCCCTTGTGTAAAGGATAACGTTATTGAAAGATTCCCGCTTCTTCTCCGAAGAATTAAGCAGAACCTTTATGTTTTTCCTTGTTTGTCAATTCTTAGGTTTCAACTAAGAAGAATTGACCAACAAGTTAAAAGATTAAGGTTCTGCTTACCAAATCATTAAATCATGACCAAACCTTGACCAAAAACTATAATGAACGTTCAAATGTACAATCTTAAAACCATAACTTCCTATTTCTATGTGTAACATTTCCTCTGCGCAAGAGTTGAGAAACTACGACTTGCCGGCGCCCTTGGCACAGTGCCTGCTGAACTGACGCAGACTGACGAAACTGATATAATTGTTACTATCAATTCAACTTGGGCTACTCAAATTTAAAACTTATTAATTAAGCAAGCATTAGCTAAGCATACAAATACTTAGGATTTTGAAATATCAACGAAAACAATATAATAATAAAATGCTATACAATTAATAAAGGCAGATAAATATTTAATAAAAATTAAATTTAAAAACCCCCTACGCTAAAAAAGCGAACATTTAAAATGTCAAATATAATACTTATCGTTGGGACAAGAAGTTCGATTGAGTAATACATATATATATTATAATTATAGAAATTGATGGATGGCGAAGTTTGTTCGTTGATAAGGCGCTATAATGTCGCGTCGTTATATGTTTAATAACTATCTGAGCTCCGTGTTACTGGCGGGATCAAAAGTAGCCAATAATCCAGGATATAGGCTTTTTACCAAATATCATCCAAATCCATTGAGCCGTTTAAGCGTGAAGGATTAACGAACACACCCTAACAGAGACACACACTTACAAATTTTCACCTTTTTAATATACTAGCTGTATTTTATTGAGTGGCATGCGTTGCAAGGCTACGTAATAACCCCCCCGCGGGTTCCCGCCTTGTCGGGGCGGGGGGGCTTAGTAACCGTGGTTGGGCTGCCCACGGTGAAGCCAAGAGGAACCCGGGAGGGGCTGCTCCTTTAGGCTTTGCCTCCAAGCCGACTAGGAGCGGCCACAGTAGGTGGCGGTGCCTTATGGGGGGCACCGCAACTGAGGCGGGCTGCGGTGTCGTATGGGCGGCACCGCAGCTGAGGGTTAGGGGCCGCGGCGGGAGAGGAGTGCCGGTATAGCGGTGCGCCGCTCTCCCTACCTTCCGCGGCCACGGCGGGGTCGCCACCGCTAGATGGCGGACGCGGTGGGGCCGCAGGGGAAGAGGAGTGTTGGTATTGAGAGGCGCCACTCTCCCTATCCTCTGCGGCCGTAGTGGCAGGCGACGGGGCCACATATCTGACCCGTCGCATGGGGACCTAGGGCGTTTAGATACGGGGTCATCTAACGCCCTTTCGCTGGCCAGGTCCCCGAGGTGGTTGCGACACGCTATGTGTTCTGGCGTGTCGCTAACTAAGGCGTGGCACTCGGTGCCAAAAAGAGAGGGGTCCGGAGACGGACAGCCGTGGCGGGTTCGCGGATGTGTGTGTTAACGTTCCCGTGTTCCCGCCACTAAGCGGCAGAGGAGGACACCGTGGGGTTTTAGTGGGTCTAGTCCCACATAACCGCTCTGTCTCCCCGTGGCAGGGCGGCATGCGAGTGCATTTCCCCACGAAAAAAAAAAAAAAAAAAATGGCTACGTAATAAAATCATATCTATATATCTGGGAAAGACCGTCGCGGTCTTTCCCAGAACACCTTGCTAAAGTATCATCACAATCTGATGAATGGTTTCGTAACGCGTAGAGGACAAACGTTGATTTTTATTTATATTGTTTGATCGTTACAGGACCATGGCACCAGACTTGTCAGAGATGGAAACTCTGCCTGACCGCATCGCAGAAACCTTCACCGGGATGAAGGTTCTTGTCACTGGAGGCACCGGATTCATGGGGAAAGTTCTTCTGGAGAAATTGCTTAGGTATGTCTTAGACTCTTAGCCGAGAATTCACAAAAACAAATGGGGAGAAAAGTAGAATAAGTTTCAAAGGATTGTTCCGTAACTAATCACTCTGTCTTTGAAGGGACAGACGTAAAAATAACAATAAGACTGGTTAAAACATGAAAACTGACTGTAATTTGACATATCTGTTTGCATGTAATGTGCAAGGAGGTCCTGTGACACGTTATATGCTCACGAATATGTTAACTTATGTGTAAATTTGACGAGTCGAAACGATACATGAGATCTAGTTCTGGGTTTGATTTCTTTGTGTGATTAGCGTAAAGGTTATATGTGCTCATTCATACAAAAAGACGCACATAATGTAAGTCTGTTTGTATTAATTTTTATTTATTTAATTTTGCATTTTATGGAGTATGTCAGAAATATTATTATAGGAAGATTTCTTTCCAGGAAATGCCCTGACATTGGCCAGATACTGCTTCTGGTGAGGGAGAAGAAAGGGAAGACCCCCAAACAGCGTCTCGAAGAGATCTTCAATGGAGATGTAAGTAGAAATATCTTCTAAGACCATTGTACAATATCTTTTTTCTTTACAAAATTCCTGCTCATGTATTCGCATTGAAAATCAGATGCAAAAATGCCAATTACTTTCATGTGTAAATGTATTTTGAGTAATATTATATTCATATAAAAACATTCACACATAAAATGAAATAAAATTAATGCTAAAAATTAGCCTCACGGTTCGGTTGTAGCTTCTTCTGCGCTGGAGGGCGTAGATTTGATTTCCACTTCGGACAAGCATTCTACCAGTTATCTGGTTCCCATAGTAAAAGCTATGCTTAGTAACTGTTTTTTTTTTTTTTTTTTTTTATTTTTTTTTTTTTTTTTTTTTTATTTTTTTTTTTGTTTAAGCCAACTCAGATCGTTTTATGTAAAATGCTGATTTAAAAAGTCGTTTGTAAACGTTCCACGCAAAGAATAGTTATAATAAAGTTTATTTATTTATTATTTATCTACATTAGTAGGTCACAAGTGGTAGAAACTAATTTGAAATGTATTTAGCTCCAAGATAACTCATTATCGTCTCAGGGTTTTGCAACAAAAATGTCCTAATGCAGTGAAGAAATGTACCTACTGCAAGTATTTAGCACAGTGCAATGTTTCACTTAGAAAGGACAAAACCTAGTTCATCAAGTACAGGTCTATAAAATTTTGTTTCAATCTTTATATATTTTTTTAACTTACTTCGTCATTTGTGAACCGATTATCAAAATAATTGTTATTTTAAACTAACTGCGTCTCATACGTACAGTTCCCGTGAGAATACGGGGATAAATTTATTTTAGACTACAGCTAGTCTAGCCCGCGGTTTTTTTAGTTTTTTTTTTAAACATAGCCTATAGCCTTCCTCTATAAATGGACTACCCAACACTGAAAGAATCATTCAAATCGGACCAGTAGGTCCAGAGATTAGCGCGTTCAAACAAACAAACAAACAAACACTGCAGCTTTATAATATTATATAATATATATATATAGATTTTCGCATATTCTTCCATGTAAAGAAAAATCCAAATCGACAAACATTACAGGTACAAACATTAAAAACTACAGGTAAAAAACATTAAAAAACAAAGCCGAATTATCACATCCCTCTGGAAGTCGGCAAATAATGGCAAATAATGTGAGATTATTCGATTTCTCGATACTCACGGCGTCCGTTGATCCCAGGTGTCGTAACATTGCATGCTGAGAATTTGTTACGACAGCGTGATTACTTGCTCATGACAGTAACCTTGGCCCAGATGGGAGATCGTAAGGCGGGGTTACGAAGAAAGCGAGCCAGTGACTCAGTTTTGTACCGTACCAGCCTCTAATTTGACGGATCCGTAGCTTAGTTGGTAGTAGCCCTGCCTTCGAAGCAAGGGGTCCCGGGTTTGATTCCCGGCCGGGGCACACTTTGTGTGGTGAGCATGAAGTTTGTTCTCGGGTCTTGGGTGTTTGTCTTATGTTTCTGTGTTTGTCTGTGTTTTTCGATAATTGAGAGTGAATGGGCTTTGCCCAATCCGGATTGGTAGATGTCACATGTCGTCGAATTTTTGGTTCTAAGACATGCCGGTTTCATCACGATGATTTCCGTCACCTTTGATACACGCACATAAATTATTTCAAGTGAAAAATTCATTGGTGCACGTGTGGATTTGAACCAGCAGCCTTCTGATTGAAAGTCTGCGTCTATACCCTTGGGCCACGCTCTCAGTTTTGTAACGAGTCCAAAATAATTGACTCATTATGAATAGAATTATGCAGAGCCTGACACGGGTGGATAACCTCCTTTGGAAGTCTGTTTAAAACGCCTGCGTATGTTTTTGTGCATGTTTACAAACGATACTTGAGAGTATTGAGATGTTGCGAAACGAAAATTATTGCTTTGTTTGGTCTGTCATATTGTTCACTCTGTTTTTGCTCGAACAATGATTTCGTGTAATGATTTCTCGAGGGAATTACACCATTCGAATTACTGATGCGAATTACAGCCATAACATGATCATGTTGAAATATTTAGCGATGTACAGTACAAGTTTCTGAGCTAATCGTATGATTGATCCACTAGATATATAATAGCCATAGATATATTAACTCGTGATATTGCATAGTAGATTTTAATTATAAAAGTCTTACCTACTACTTCAATACGCAATGGCGTCATAGTATTTTGTACACATACAGCCATAGTAGGTACATAGTATTATGTCGCACCGCGTTGCACCTGTCACCGACTTGGATGTAACGTCTCATGCGCACGTAATCTGTAATTTAGGCTTCGCTGTCCAAGTTAATAACTAATCATAGTTTCATGGTTAATTGTTTCCTGCTATTAGGTACAACTGACATTGAACTAATGTCAATGTCAGTAGAACACGATATTTGTTTTTACTACAAAGAACAAAAGATTTACATTACTTTTACTATATCTATACTAATATTGTATTATAAAGCTGCAGAGTTTGTTTGTTTGTTTGAACGCGCTAATCTCTAGAACTACTGGTCCGATTTGAATGATTCTTTCAGTGTTGGGTAGTCCATTTATCGAGGAAGGCTATAGGCTATGTTTTTTTTTTTCAAAATTAGGGATCCGTAAGTAAATTGCTATTTTGTAACACAAGGTGTAAAATCGAAAACCTATTTTCGCGTGCGCTGCAAAAACTATTGACAATAGAACAAAATGATGTACTACGGGTTTGTAGATCCCATTAGGACCTACAAAAAAGTCCGCGAGAACATATATCTAGCTATCATGGTTTAATCACAATAACCGATTTTGTGTATCAAATTTGTACACCGTGTGCAGTTTGATCCAACTTAAAAGATAGGATAGCTCACATCTCAATTTATGATCGTAATATTATTTTATTGCAAATTATAATATCGTATGACAAAAACGTTAGCCACAGCAACACGTGGCCCAGTCAGCTAGTTTTGTATAAATTCGTTACGTTAGAACTGCGTCATTTGTAAATGGATTTCAAAAATTTTTTTTTTTATTCGAATGATCTGGATTCCATATAATTTTGATTCTTAAATCAAAACAACGGGGAACTTGCGTACTTTGCTTTCCTGTGACTTTTCTTCGTCCGTTATATACCAATATCTTTTTCAAAAAGTTAGGGGGTGTTATGGGCGGAGGTAAACATTTAAAATCAGGTGGGCCTTCAGCTCGACCCGTTCGATTCATTCTAACTTACATTATAAATGTGAAATTGAGTTAAATTGTTTGTAAGGATTTAACCATAAAAATGATTTAAAAAATTCTTTCACCAATGGAAAGAAAGATAGATAGATGACTTTATTGCACACCAAACAGATAACAATAGATTACAAACAGAAATCTTAACTAAAAAAAAAGGTGACATAATGGGCGGTCTTATAGTTATAAAGCGATCTCTTAGAGACAACCTTTGGATGGACAAGAAGTATGAATGAGAAGGGGCATTGATTCATGTATATTAAATCATACAAAATTTTAAATAGATTATTATAAATATAAATTAACAGCAAATAACATAGGCTATATGTTATCCCCGTATTACCACGGTTAGAGAAACTATGCGGGTGAAACCGCAGAGCGCAGCTAGTAGAAAATAATATGTATTTCATTGTTTCTAGCTTTTCGAGCAGCTCCGTGCCCTCAGAGGTGGAGTAGAACCGCTTTTGGACAAAGTCACCATAGTAGGGGGGGACGTTGGAGCGGCAGACCTGGCCATGTCGTCTGCAGACAGGCAGAAGATCATTGAGGACGTGGACATCATCATACACGCGGCTGCCACTATCAGGTAAGTCATTACTCAAAGTCAAATATCTTAATTTCTTATTCTCTTTCTTTCGTATGTGTCAACCCCAGTGCCCGACTCTGATGTCGCAGTTTTCAAGCCGCCCGAACGCCTCCGACATGGTTAGTTGACCAGTATAGCCGGGACAAATATATTTACGCTCCGAAGCACGAAAGCGCTCTGTTTAATTAACTTTAATCCAGATCACTGGAGCCGTTTCCGAGAGTTGCGAAATAAATAAATATACAAGAATTGAAAAGTCGTATAAGATTAATGGATATTTCATACAGCGCCATCTAGTTTCAAACTATGGGAACTAGATAACTGATAAAACACATAAACAGTATTTTTTAATTCTACATACGAGGGTTAATCCATTGGGGTCCAGTTGTCTGCGTCCGTTGATGAGTCCTTTTAATTCCTACATGTACCCCCTGGGTGGGGCTAAAAGAGCAACAAAAAGAAGCAGTAGAACTTGAAAGTATTGCCACCACACCTGGAAATTTGCCGCCAAGCAGTGATGCACTCGCTTTGCTGTGGTAGGATGTGGGTACCGATGAAATCACATGCGTATGAGACGAAACATCCCAGTGAAGGGCGCAACGGGGTCCGACTTGGGTCTTCCCAATTCCGTCGGGGAGGACCTAAATCGTATTGCTGTTGTTATGGGCATAGGTAAACATTTAACATCAGACGGGCCATATATTAGCACCTATCCACAATTTCGCGTATTTCTGTTTTCAGGTTCGATGAAGAGCTGAAGAAGGCTGTTCTTCTGAACGTTAGAGGCACCAAGCTGGTGGTGGAACTTGCCAAGGAGTGCAAGAACTTCAAGGTTAGTTCATCAAGGTCACAAGAACAGAAGCCTAGTACTCCAGCCCCGAACCCCAAGATTCCGATTGCAATGGATGTCAAAATTGACATTGGTTTTTTTGTAGGAAATTGTATATGCTTCTATAAGGTTCCTGAGCATGCTACCAAGATGCCGATCCAAATATTTAAATCATGTTTATGGAATACTTTACGAGTAATAAAGAAAGAAAATTGACGGCTCCGTGGCTTAGTTGGTAGAAGCCCTGCCTTCGAAGCAAGGGGTCCCGGGTTCGATTCCCGGCCGGGGCACACTTTGTGTGGTGAGCACGAAGTTTGTTCTCGGGTCTTGGGTGTTTGCCTTGTGTTTCTGTGTTTGTCCATGCCATCTGCGACACAGAGAATCCTAGTGCAGAGGTATGAGTGTGTTAACGTTGTTTTTTGTTTTGTTGTTGTTGTTTTTTTTTTAAAGCGTTTTACTCAGTTAATGATAAAGCACCATGTAACGTTTACTTGTGTGTGTAAAATTTTACATACCCTAACCGACCACCACGAGGGAAAAGATTGCCCAGAGATTGCCGCGTCATTCAAATAGTAATTTAATAATATAAATATATATTTTATATTTATTATATATTTATTTATATATATTTTTATAAGATTCTCTGTTATTAAAATGCATTCTTGTTCTGCACAGCTGTTCGTTCACATATCGACAGCCTATTGTCATTTACACGAGAAGCTTCTAGAAGAAAAGCCGTACCCCCCTCCAGCGAACCCCCACAACATCATACAAGCCATGGAGTGGATGGACCAAGACACAATAGCTGCTATTACCCCAAAGTAAGTACAGCGCCATCTATTGTATAATCTTGTAAAAATATGCGTTTTTACAAGAAATACAATAGGCATGACGAAAGATTTTGAAATTCTCTTCCTTAATGTGGGTACACATTTACTATTATATTTACGAAAAAACTTTTATTTTGGTAATAAACTTAAGTTTAGCGAAGTTTAAAACTATTTTTCTAGAAAAAAAATCAATATGGCGCGAAAATAGCTCGCATTGTCATGGCGTCGGCTCTGACGTCACGCCTAAACAAAGCATTGTAGCAAAGAAACTAAACACTGGTTACCTAAACACAAAATTTCATCCAAATCGTTACAGCCATCTACGAGAATAAATATATAAATATACGGAAATAAATATACAAGAATTGCTTGTTTAAAGTAAGATACTACAAAATTTAATATATTATTTCAGGTTGTTGAATAAGTTACCCAACTCATACGCCTTCACAAAAGCACTAGGAGAAGCTATTGTGGTGGAAGCCATGGAAGCAATTCCTGCCGTCATTCTCAGACCTTCCATTGGTAAGAATTTTGCATATTTGGTCCCGTTGCTCGTGTCCGTAGGTGTGTACTCTTTGATTCCCTACACGTACCGCCTGGGTGCTAAAGGAGCAACCAAAAGTACCAGTAAAACTTGTGCCAAGTTCGTCCGGAGAGGTACTGCCACCACATCTGGAATCTGCCGCCAAGCAGTAGTGCTAACATTACTGTATTCCGGTGGAAGGTTGCGGGTGCCGGTGAAATCACATGCGCATGAGACGTATCATCCCCTTCTCGGGTGATACGCAGCATGATGAAAGCGACTTGTAAACTCCAAATCTTATATTAGTCGCATTACTGTTCTCATGGGCGGGGGTCGCCACTTACCACCAGGCGGGCCCTCAGCTCGTTCCGTCAATAACTCAAAAAAAAACAATGCTACAACACTTCATGACCTTTTTTTTTCAGTTATCCCAATTTGGCAAGAGCCTGTACCTGGGTGGACGGACAACATCAACGGACCTACTGGCCTTCTCATCGGTAAGAAGTACTGCCTTCACTAGCAGTACTGGCCTCACGGCTCAGTTGGTAACTCTGCCTCACATACAAACTATCGCCTATAGAATATTAATGTGATTGTCAACAGGCGCTGGTAAAGGCGTGATCCGCACCATGTACTGCAAAAGCAACAGTTACGCAGACTACCTCCCAGTTGATGTCTTCATCAACGGCATCATGATAGTCATCTGGAACTACCTGAAGAATGGGTAAAGATAACGATAAATATATTTTATTTGCTTATGTGACTTAGCTGAGGGCCCACCTGGTGGTAAGTGGCGACCCCCGCCCATGACAACAGTAATGCGCCTCAGTATAAGATTTGGATCTCACATTGAGTAGCATTCAGACTGCTGCGTCTCATGCGCATGTGATTTCACCGGCACCCACACCCTTCCACCGGAACAGCAACGCGAGTGCACCACTGCTTGGCGGCAGACCAGGTGTAGTGGCAGCATTTACAAAAGTACTATTATATATATAAGTATTCTATCAGTTATGTAGTTCCTATAGTACAAGCTATGCTTAGTTTTGCTAGAAGGCCCGTGTAAAAATGTCTGTGGATATTTATTTTATTATAAGCATCGTAAATGATTACAGAGATACGAAATCGAACGTCATCAACTTCACATCATCAGCGGAGATCAAGGTCACGTGGTCCGAGATGATAGATGCTGGAAGGGAGATCATTATACAAAGAGTTCCTCTCAACGGCGTCGTTTGGTAAGTCCTCCATATCTTGTTGTTTGGTCTTTGTTGTTCATTTCATTTAATTAAGTCAGTACCTATGTGACTCGGTTCTTCACTCGGTTTTTTTGTAAAATCGTGTATTTTATTTATAAGATCATCAACGTTTACGAGATACGCGAAATAAATAAATATACAAGAACTGCTCGTTTAAAGATATAATATGTTCACTATTACGAGATAAGAAGTAGCATAACTGTTAATCCAGGGTTTAAGTTCAATGCGTGAAGCAGTACCAGTAGACATACCGACAGGATTCTTTGCACAACTCAAAATTTATACAAAACATTATTCATTAATATATTTTGTAATATATCTTTTAGGTATCCAGGAGGTTCAATGAAACACTCTCGCCTCTACCATAACATCTGCGCGTTCCTATTCCACTGGGTTCCTGCATTCTTTGTCGACATACTCCTGTACTGCCTTGGATATAAGCCTGTGTAAGTTACAATAAATACATGGCATGGACAAGTACAGAACCAATACCCAATCCCGAGAACAATCGAATCCTGGACTCTTTACTTCGAAGTCAGGGCTACTACCAACTATCTATAATATATATCATCATATTCCTGCTCTAAGGGGTCGGCAGAACATGTTTTCTTCGTCCATTCTCTTCTACCATAATTTCAGTACTTACTCCTTTTTTATTTACCCATATCTATCATATTTTTCGCAATCCATCCATCTTTTCCTTGGTCTCCCTTTTCCCTTATCATCATACCATCCACTTCCATGCCTAGTACTATCCTAGTTATATGTGATTCGTCCTCCTGATTACATGCCCAATCTTTATAACCATTACCATTGTCATCGTCTCAGTCTGTAGTCAATATATTTTTATTTTCTATGTTATATTGTTAGAGGCTTACAGGCATTGCAGGTTTTGAGATAACTCGCCTCTCACACAACCGAAGCCCACGTACCATTACACTTACATGTATCCAGCCACCTTTTCTGCGCATCATGTACCTTACTTTTAAGTTTCGGTTCAGTCTACCCAGTTAACATACTACCACAGGAATAGCCATTATAAGGGATAGTCATTTTAGTAAGTGATTAATGTTATCGGTCCTAGTATTGAACCTTGTGGTACTCTTTTCAGACTGATGCGAGTCCACCGCCGTATTTCCAAAGGATTTGAAGTATTCGAATACTACACAAACAACCAGTGGGACTTCAAGTCAGACATCGCTCAAACTCTGCGACAGAAACTTAATCCGAAGGAGAAAAAGGATTATAAGATTGATGCTATTGGTGTGTACGAATGAAATATTTACTGCAATAATGGTCAAAAGTTTACTAAGTTACCCTTCATCACTTCCATATCCAAATAATCGAAAATCGACGGATATTATATTACTTTGGCACTGCAAATTTTAATTTGATAAGGAAATAATTATAGCTTAATAAGATACATTGAACATCAAATAATTCTTGGCAACAAGAATTTGTTGACCGCTACATAGCAAATATATCGATTTATGGCAAAAATAAAGTAGTCTCAGACGTATAAATGACCAATAATTTGAGCCAATCACCAGTTTGACCATTAAATACGTGATTATTTCAATTAATTATTTGGACAAACTGTGATCAATTTAATTCATTTCTTTGGTTATCACTGAGTTCGAACTGCAAGGAACATCATCATAAAATGTTTGACACATATTTCACCTATAAATTTTTCAGGAATACCATATTTTATAGTCTATTAAATGGTATATTTTTGCCAAATAATATGACTAGCCCAAAACAAAGCATTTATTGTACTATTCAGATTCACCGGCTACATCTCATCCTTCACGGGGCCCTGAGGGAATCTAACTACTGATATTTACATAGAATTATATAGCATTTTTCTTGTTGCTATTGCAGGTTTGGACATCTCAAAATACTTTGAAGACTGTATCCACTCAGCTCGTATCTTTATCCTTAAAGAGTATGATGACACCCTGCCAGCAGCCAGAAGACACATGAATGTGTAAGTTTCGATTTGAATGGTCGATCGTATAGTTAAAATTGATAATAATAATGAAATTGTGACTCCAATGACAATTTTGGAAGTGACGAGGAAAAACATTATGTTTTCGATATGGGAGCCTGTTAAGTTCATGCATGATAAATGACATCATTATCTTTATTATATAATACGACTCAGGTCCTCCTCGACCGAAGCATGAGGAGACCGAAGTCATGCGACTTTGTTTGCGCCTATTACCCGAGACGGGGATGTGACGTCTCATATAACGGGCGCAACGGGGTGCAACTTTCTTATTGCTGTGTAATGGGCGGAGTTAACCACGTAGCATTAGGTGAGCCTTAAGCTCGTCCAGACTCAACTCATCTTCCTATTCGTTACTTTATGTACAAGTTTTGTAGAACTCAAAGCTTCTCAGTGATTTATTTTATTGTGCAATTCCTTTACAGGATGTGGTGTGTTGATCTGATCACGCGTTTCATCTTCTGGGGTCTCATGATCTACTGGTTCAGCGGCTGGGTCTCATCCTTCTACTCGTTCTTAACGGGGCCCAATCAAATGCCGACCGTAGTCGCTATGGACTCTTAAATATACTTTGCTACAGTTTGAGATATAGCTTCTGCCATCAGTAGCCATTTTACAGTATTTTCTTTTAGTAGCGTGAATAAAGTCAAATCAATTTTGGAGTGTTTAATTAACAACGTGAAAATCTCTAATCTCTTCTAAAATTGCAATATTTTCCTTATGTAATTGAATTTTATCAAATATTATATGTTTTATTACTTTCCAAAAAAGGAATACAGCGTGGCGTTTAAATGTTTTTCTATACCTATATCAATTCAATAATATTGTATTTTTATGTAATTCTGTGATTTTGTGCTCAAAGTTACCTACATTTGATAGAATAGCTCTAGTAGTAAGTATAGTTTCAAGACTGTCTTTGTTCAATGTAACGATTCTTGTAGAAATAATGTTAAGAATACCATTAAGTATAAAATATTAGTGGAATTAGCTATATTGGTTAGGTCATTCTATTAATAAAAGCTGTTAAATATTTGATCACTGTTATGCTATATTTAATGTATAATATTTATAACTTTTGTGTTCCTAATATTCTCTATAATAATATCTACACATTTCACGTCTCATTTCATCCATTTTATTTAATAAATCAATTGCTGTTCGTTAGTCTCGCTAAAACTCAAAAAATGCTGGACCGATTTCGCTGATTTCAATTTCCTTGTGTTCCTAATTGTCAGCACAAGAATTGTATAAGATAATTTCTTTGAAAAATTCTCGGAAAATGACGGAAATTGGGAAAATATTTGACAGACGATTGTCAAATAGAATTAAGACAAGACAAAGTCTGCCGGTTCAGCTGTCTGTCTATTACCAATAATTTGTTTTAATTTGTTAAAATATCTCTCATGTATTATGCATTAGTTGAGTTAATAAGGACTGAAGAAAAGCTCCCTTGAACTACTCTGGGCTACTTGGAAGTTGATAATTGGGGATATTCTAGTGAAACTGTAAATGCGGAGAACCAGTGCAGAAAATGTCTCCCAACTACCCCGCACACATTGATCCCGAACCAACACCCAGACGACCTTTATGAAGCAACTGATAACTATCAATGTGGCAACTAGTCGAATGATATTTGAACTAGCAACACTATACGTAATCCACTCTTATTTGAATATATTTTCATTAATATAGTCTATTGTAGGCACTGATTAACTGTTATCAGTTGGTTGTAATATATCTCTATATATCTTTACCTTATCTATATCTTTACCTCTCTATATCTCTACCTACTCTCCGAAATGTATGTGAATTTCTGTTCAATATTTATTTTCATATACCTCATTTTATCCATTGTACTGCTCTCTCTGGAAAATATGTTATATTTTTTCCCCCGCATTTTCGTAGTCAGTTTAGAAATCCAATTTTTGCTTTATAAGTCTTATATTTTACTAAATACATATACCCTACATAAACAATTTTTCTTTTGAAACCAGCGATTATATGTCCACGATTTAAAATGTGTTTTCTAAATAAAATAAATTGTTAGTAGGTGGTAGATGTATAAATTGGGCGTTCAGGCATAAAGTTTAGTTTTAAATTTAAATAATGTTGTACAGTATTTTTATGAATAAATTTTATACGCTTAGTATTTTTCTTTTAGCATATCCTTAAACCTTTATAGCGTTGAGAGCCAGGTCAGGAAAGCCCAGGGGCATAGACGCCGACTTTCAATCTGAAGGCCGCTGGTTCAAACCCACACGTGCACCAATGAGTTTTTCACTTGAAAAATTTAAGTGCGCAATACCACGTCCCACGTGAAGGAAAACATCGTGAGGAAACCGGCATGTCTTAAAACCAAAAATTCGAAGACATGTGACATATACCAATCCGGATTGGGCTCCCGTGGTAGATCAAAACCTATTCTCAATTATCGAGAGTAGGCCGGTGTCTGTGCAGTGGGAATATTAGAGGCTGGTACGAAAAGGATACCTTTATAGGGAGGAGGGAAAAAAAGTCTCTATAAAAAAACAAAAGAAAAAATAGTCGTTTTGAAAATAAAAAATGGTCTAGGTCTCGGAAACTGCGGAATTTCCAAATGGTTTTTGGTTAGTTATGTAGATAATTACTATTTTTGTTTCCATAATCTATTTCATTAAATAATTATGAAATTATAATCAAAATATTTGATTTTGGTTAATACTTTGTTCACTAGCCTTTTAACTCATTGTCATGCGTCTCCGCTACATCCATACATGCTATCCTTGTCAAGGGCTTCGTGGAAAACACGAAATATGTCATGAAGCGCTATTACGGCGCACTCTTAATAGATTAAATAGTCGTATCGAATTTCTATTAATAACCTAAAAAAATTGTTAACAATATGGAGTCTTGCATGCCGCATAACACCCAATACTGAACCTTCAAGAGCTATTCCTTCAAAGATCGGATGCTTGAAGAGACAGCTTCCAAGGATCGGAACAGACACGCAGACAAAACACAAAACGAACACAAAGGTATTATGCACGCAGACAAAACACTTTTAACAATGTGAACACATATTATGTTGTATGTTGATCATAGTTTAGGCAGCAAGCAAAAGTTAATTAATAAAAATCCATTTTCTGACAATTTCAATTGTCAAAAATGGGATATAATAATAGGTAAAAAAATTAAAAGAAAATAATGTAAATTATATTGATAAACTTTTAATTTTCGATCCATATCAACAAAAAGAAGTTGTTGATAATGCCATTTATAATAATGACCGCTTAAACAATATAATATTTGATTAAAAACAATTTTCATTTACACTTATTTACCTACAAAAGTGATTAGTGACTAATATAAAACGGTGCCGATTCTGTGTCAGACAAACAACCTTAATCTACTTCCAATCTCATTCAATTTCATATTGAGTAAAAGAGACTGCACTAAATATAGATCTGTCAAAATAGGTTTTAGCTAAAAGTGTCAACACAATCTCACTAATAATCAGCACTAAACATCAACTTTAATTAATTTTTTAATGAAATTTTATATACAATTCAATTTAATTATTTTTGGCTTCGATTGGGACATTTCATGCACAAATCTCTCACTAAGAAGTTACCGCTCTTCTAGGACAACTTAAACGAAGAAAAACAAAAAGAAACTCGTTTTTAATCTAAAATTTGGAATAAAAACATTGAGATGAGTCGTCACCTAATGTGCTTAAAAAAACTACAGTATATTACATACAATTAAGAAGGTTAGAAGCCGTGCTAATTTAAAATCTTCTTTATTATATTATACATCATTGTTTATATAAAATATTGATGCTTGGTGTAAGATTCAGAAAAAATAAATCTAAAATACGACTGCGTATCCAATATCGCTATAGAAATTCGGAAAAAAACAGTTTATACTGTGTTATAATTGAAAATATGCGGTATTTTACATAATTAACATTTTAGAACATACATTTAATACAATTAGTGTGAATCGCATAAACACAGTTTTAAATACCTAGGTGAGAGCGGAAAAAACATATCATTGTGATCGTGATAAATTCATCCCATCCACAACTACCCTAAAGCCTCTATACCTGATATAAACTTTTTAAAATAACTTTTACAACATAATTTTTTGGTTGTGAATAAACCAAATTGCTTTTACGGCTAAAAAAACATTAAGATCATTTATTTTATTCTTTAAAACAAGAGCCTCTGTGCTATTTAATCAATTCCGTTAATTTTGGTCTGTCAGGGTTTATTTTGGATTATGATTATAATAATTAATTATAATTAAAGTTATTAATATAATATTATCGTAGACGTCCAGCTACCAATCTGAATATGTAGTACCCAGTAGCAGCTTGGAAAATACGATGGACCCAATATAGTCTGGAAAAATAAACATTGTTGATTAATTACGTATATAACTGATATCAGGAAGGAGGTAGAAAATTGGACACGTATGCATGAATCAACAGTTTAAACTAAACTAAAACGAAAATATACAGAAAATAAAACAAAACGAGTAAAAAGAAATAAAAAAAACATGCAATAAAAAGTACGAGTTTAACAAGACATAATAGGTGATAATTTTGCAGCAAATCTGGGTCACGCAATTGTTTATTACAATTACATAGGAAAACACTCAGACACACAACAAATATCTATATTCACGAAAATGTCGTGGGTCAGAATCGAACCTATGACCTGCAGAGCAGAAGGCAGAGCTACTACCACCGGAGCATTAATAGCGCTATAAGAAAGAATTACCTGTTCAGCTTAGTTCTAGCACTTGGCAGCGACTCCGCAGTATCCTTCAATATATATTTCCTGATTCCCATCATGTATGAACCGATATACGCGTCCCAGTCGAACTCTGGCCAGTGGAAGAAGGCGTTGCCATCGCAAGTGGTACCAGCGTCTTCGTGGAGAGCCTTCAGCTCTGATACGCCGAAGTGCCACTCGTGGTTCGCGAAATACTCCCCCGTTGCAGCAGCCTTTTTGAACCGCCGGGCTAGCTTCATCATTCTGTGAAATTAAATGTTTGTGAGCGATAAAGTCAAATTCTTTTTTTCAAAAATGGTCTAACATACAAGGAATTTGACCATTATTTAAGTAATAATCTAGCAGGTGCAATTTTTGACTTGGAATCCTTATAAATTTCGCCACCTATTAAAGTTACTTGCCAAACATGTGTAGTACATTATTTTTCAGTACAGACAGTTAAAACTGGTCTAAGCATTCATTTTGAATACTTCATTGGGCAAAAAGTGACATTATCTTTGACAACAGTTTAACAGTTAGTTTGCAATATTCAGGATTACACAATAAGGTGTGTAACATTCTTGATTATTTAAATATTTATAACTTTTAAAATAAATAACTTAGATATTTCTGATATCTATTATATTATGGCCTATCACTCGAGTCTGGCTTGACGTCGATTCAAATTTCTAGTCAATTTGTTTATTATGTTATTAGTTATTTTTATTAAACTATAACTGTATAACAGTTCAGTGTTTACATCGTTAGATTGTACTTACATAGCTTTCCTCCCCTGAGCCCTAAGCAGCATATCGTAGAGGAAGGCGGGCAGGAAATGGCAAGTCACCTCCCACAGGCTATTCATGAACCTCGACTCGGTGAACGAGAAGTTTGGATACCACATCACATATCTGTGAAAATCATTTAAAGGTGTTTTTAATGTAGCTATTAACACAACGCGATCACGGTTTCTTACTGAAATATGATGAAAACCCCATGTCGTATCGTAAGTCGAATTATGCCAGTTTAAGACGTGGATATCGTTATATCCACGTCTCAAACTGGTGACCGGTTCCAGGATTTTAGTCCTGGAACACAGCGAGTTCAGTACCACTGTTTGGCAGTGAATCACCAGGTAAGGTGGCAGTTTTTAACTGAGCGAACTTGGGACAGGTATTGCTACTCTGGGCTATTTTTTCGCACTCCTCAACAACGTACTGAACAATGAAGCAAGAGATTTGAACACAAAAAAACCTTCCTAATATATCAGTATAACTGGTTACTTACTTGGTGGGATTTTCTCTGGCCCATTTTACACAGAGCTTGGTGAACTGGCCCCACTGCAACGGGTTGATGGAGCCAGAAGTCACGTTGTACACGGGACACCGGCCTGGTCTGAAAGAAGAGCTAAATATATGAAGTTTACAGTTAGAGAGTATCGTGGCCCAGGGGCACAGACGACTTTCATTCTGAAGGTTCAAACCCACACGTGCACTTGATAAAATAATTAAGTTTTTCCCATGTCGACTTTTCAACCACCGTTATTGCGGGGCGCAGATACTTAATCTTGATAAGTTAGTATATTTAGGTTAATTTTTGTGTGGGTATTGGAGATATCTTTTTACATTATTGTTAGAAAACCAGACATACGGCCCGCCTGATGTTAAGAGGTTACCGTAGCCTTATAAACCTTTTATATTTCTTTTGAAGCCTTCAATGTCGTTTTGTCGGGAACATCACTAGGGCAGCCCATTCTACAGCCTCCGTGTACTCTAATGTTCCCACCGCAGGGACACTGGTCTACTCTCGATAATTGAGAATGAATGGGCTTTGATCTACCACGGGAGCCCAATCCGGATGTCACATCGGGTAGATGTCACATGCCATCGATTATTTCTAAGATGTGCTTCCAAAGCGTACCAGTTTGAAAATACGACGAATCGACGAGTGAAAAACAGCAGTAGATGTCACTCCTTCATTAGCTGGTAATTGTACCGCTACAAAAGTCTACTTACTGCTTGATGCCCTGTCTCCAAGCAGCCAGGATGCAGGTGCTGATCACCATGTCCACCGGCACCAGATCCACCACGTACCGCTCCCGGCAGTATCCCGAACGGTAGGTGCCACGGGATATCTCCATTATTATTCCTGGCGGACAAGTTCATGAAATGTAAAAACCCGACTTGGAGTTGATGATCTTTAAATGCCTGAAACGAATTTTATAAATTATAGCTTAGAACCATTTCGATCACGTCAGCTTTTAAACATGAAAACCCATTCTATTCGACAGATCTGGATGAAATTTGGCACAGTGATAGATACGTCTGGAATGGAACATGGCTACTTTTTATCCGGGATAAAAGTAGGATGGCCATCCACGGGCACCATAGATTGCAGCTAAAATCATATAAATAAAGATTTATCAATATTTCCCACAGCGCCATCTAGCCCCAAACTGAGCATATCTTGTAATATGGGAATTGTGAACTACACAACTGAGAGAATAGTTATTTAGTCTTTTTTGTATATATATACTAATAATAAATATTAAAACCATTTGTATTCGTCACACAAATGGTTGTCCTGGGTGGGAATCGAACCGACGATTAGTGCAGAAGGCAGAGATAATACCAACTGAGCTATGAGTCCAGTTACAATAATTAATTATTGTCATTAATTATTGTCATTATTGTCATTAATTAATTACTCAATTGTTGAGGGAAGCGCGCAGGGTGCCTCGGCGACCGCGCGCTTGCACTTGGTGAAACTACGGGGCTTTCGCACCGTAAATGATAACGGTTTCGCACCGAACTGACGGCGCTTCGGCGCTCATACAGAAATGGCTGCAATACGCTAAACACAAGATAAACACAAGATATCCACATTAAAATTACAGTAGTGTGATAAAAAAACCAGGGTATACTCACCAGTGACACCATAAACGTTATCGATCCACCCTGGAAACGGTTCTTGGAGTGCTGCCGTCACTAGAACGTGAAATGGAAAATGTCAAGAGTTTATAGTACTGATAATTGGCTCTAAAGAACTAAAGTATCTACTTGCGTTTGAGATGTAATTTTTATAAATAAACAAACTGTAATTTTTGCTATGATTTTGTAATTATAAAAACATGAGCGGTGAAAAAATTCTTGGTAAAAAAAATATGGAAAATAGTTTTGAAAAATAAAAATGGTCTGGGTCTTGGGGATCCTGCGGAATATCCAGATTATTTTTGGTTTGTTGTGAAGGTACTAATGATTTGGGAACGTGAAACGGGTTTTTTTAAAAACTAACTTAAAATTAAAAATAAAACTAAGTGATTACGTCCACGCCGATTTGGAGGCGTTTATTTAATGAATAAAAAAGTACATGACGGGACTCAGCCGAGGATATGGAGACGGCTGAGTCTGCGTTAGAAACTATACTAAGAATTGCATCTTATCAATGCAAAAATGCTTTTACAAACTTAGTCTAAGGCAGAGGGACGATGTGAATCCATAACTAGGTAATAAGTATTTTTATGTTTCTATAACCCATTTTCTTTCATGTTTATGAAAATAACAAAATTTTTGTTTTCGATGTGACGTTTCATGTAGGTACTGAAGTTTATCAATTGTATTAAATATTAACGGTAAATAAAATACCGTTATTGTTTCATAACGTACTGTTATGCTTTAATATAAAACACGCCTATTGAGTTCAATTATAATATATATAAATTTTGTCCCATATTATGTACTTAGTTTTAATATTATTTAAAAATTTGGACCAATAAAGAGTTTGCAACTCCTGCAATGCTCAGACGACTTGTACCATGATTCTATCGATAGTACTTTTGCGATATGCTTGTATGGTAAGCGACAGAATTAGCGATATAATAATTGCGTTTTATGACATCGTGGTGAAGGTCGGTGACTAACTTCTATTCAAGCTAACTGGCACTAAGTATAGATTAATTTAAGTATTTCTACTTATGTGGTCACCTCAATTTCGTAATTATAATGTTGCCAACTGTCCCCTTTCAACCTTTCCCATGCCTTTGCTATTATATTATTCATCGCATCGATTTCATTCACCTGCCGTTTCACATTGTGATGTTTCAAGCCAAGACACAAATTCTAAGCGTTTTTTACTCGAAGGAGCATTATTTTTACGAGTGTATGTATGTTATTTCTTTGGGAAAAATTGTATAAATTATAATGGGAGGTATGGGGCACCATATTGTGTCTACAAAAAGAAATATTTTTCTCAAAATCTATCGAGTGTAGTATCAAAATAAAGGTTTTCTATTAAATTATATTTTTTTTTAATATGACCTATGTGACGGGGCGTGCTAACAGCCCACATGATGTTAAGTGGTTACGAACACCTTGTGATACGACTCCGGTCCTCTCGTACTGTAGTATGAGAAAACCCAAGTCGCATCGCGTTACGTCCATCACGTTGAGACGGGGATGTGACGTCTCATGCGCATGTAATTTCACCAGCACCCACACCCTTCCACCAGAACACAGCAATGCGAGTACACCACTATATAGCTATGAATAGTATCAAATGAACAACAGTATGTCTTCAGATCATTAATCATGCACGCATATAATAATCACACTAATATATTAAAAGTGAAGGTATATGTATGTATGTATGTGTGTGTGTCTATGCTTGTTACTCCTTCACGCTCTAACGGCTCATAAAGTTTGGTACCAGGATAGCTTATATCCTGGATTAACATCTATACAAATACATAAAATTGAAGTGTCTGATTGCAATGTTAAAATAACAACTTTTCACTCGGTGCTTTTAAAAGTTTAAACAGTAATTATATAAAAAACAAATTAAGATTTCTGTCTGTTTGTTTGCCTGCTAAACTCCGAAACAGCGGGGCCGATTTTGACAGGACTTTCACTGACAGATAGCAGACATTATAAGGATAAACATAAGCTACTTTTATTTTCGAAATTTAGAAAAAGAAAAAGTGTCAAATAATACTCACCAATAGAAGGTCGCACGATGCAAACTGGCAGATTAGTGTGACTGTACACTATAGATTCGGCTAAAGACTTCGTCAGTGTGTAGGGGTTGGGGTGTTCGCCCTGGAATATAAATAAGGCTTAAAACAAGTGACAAAACATCTAATTATTATTATCATTTATTTTACATTCAAATGCATATTTTACAGCCACGAAGGAAGCAAGAGTCAATACAAGCTAAAAATTCCTGGGTCTCCGCAGCAGACGCTGCAGCAATGCTACCAATAACCCAAAGTCCTCCGGTACTAAAGAGTTGGGCCAGACAGGGTAAGCTATTGGGAGACAATGCACAATAAGAACAAGACCCTGGAAATCTCCAAAAACAGTTGAAATTGGCATTTTACCAGCAAAGTCTCTGAGATAACTTCAACAGTCTCTGGCGGCAGCATCTTGGTGCACCGCACGATGCTGTCAGGATCGTAGGGGGGAGGATACACCCTCTCCTCTATGGTGGGTCGGGGGGCGTTGCTATACGCGGTGGAAACGTGGACCAACGCCTGTGAACAATTTGTAGGTGGTTAATCTATATTACTATATAAAAATGAATCCCTATTTCCCTTGGTCACGGCATAACGCGTGAACGGCTGGACTAATTTCGCTGTGCCAGGTTCGTCCGGAGAGGTACTGCCACCACACCTGAAATCTGCCGTGTTCCGGTGGAAGGGTGTGGATGCCGGCGAAATCACATGCGCATGAAACGTATCATCCCCGTCTCGGATAACAAGCGCAACGCGATACGACTTGGGCCCACACTTTTTATTGCTCCTACCACCCAGGGGCTACGCATACCCAGGGGGTTTTTTTAATCAATTCAATTATAATGAAATTGTTTAATTTATTGTTTTTTCATGTGATTTTGTTACATATTATATGACTCGCCTTGTGTAAAGTACAATTGTTATAAGGGTCAATAAATTAAATCTGAAATCTGAAATCTGGATTCTGAGGGTATTCCCCAACGATCGTGAGCAAAGACTCAAGAAAATTACCTTTAAATGGGGCATATGTTCGGCTAACTGGAGCAGCTCAGCGGTCCCCTGCACATTGAGCGTGGCGGCAGTCGCCAGGGTCTCGGTGAAGCGGACAGTAGCAGCGCTATGAAACAGCGCTGTCACCCTCTTCAGAAGGAGCCGCTGGTCGGCGCTGACCCCGAGGTTGGGGGCTGACACGTCGCCGGTGATGGGGTGGAGCTTCGACAAGCGGTCTGGCCATCGTGCCCTGATCCGGTCGAACACCTGGTGGAAACATCATCAGTAATTGACGAATCTATAAGGGCTTTTTATGGCCCCGAGTATCCTGGATATAACAATTAAAATGTTGTAAATAAAAAATCTGTTTTACCAGACTGAGCTGCAAAGACGGTTATATTTTTGAGTGTAAATATATTACTTTATACTATAATATTACTCTATATTTACTGTTAAATAACCTAGGATAACCAGGAGCGCAGGTATTGACAAGGAAACAGACCGAGAAAAAACTTCATGCTCATCATACCGAGTCCCCGGCCGGGAATCGATCCCGGGAACCCTTGCAGAAGACAGGGCCATCAATAATGAAAGCATCTTCTAAATTCTAGAACATTGGTCGTGAGATTACTTGGTTCTTGAGCAACTCCTTGTATCTCTGTTCCACGCTGAGTCCTCGCTTCGGCCGCATCAGCACGTATATGGTGTCAATGCCTGGACAACTCCTGAGGAGTTTCTCCAGCAGAGCTGCAAAAAATAAGGCCTTATAGTAGGTGAAATAGGCTTTTAACAACTATACAAGGTTACTGGTGTGGATGTGGAAGGATATAAGACGAGAGGTAGGCCAAAGAAAAGATGGATGGATTGTGTGAGAGATGATATGAGTAAGAAAAGAGTGAGTACTGAGATGACATCTGACAGAGGGAGATGGAAGAAAAATACATGTTGTGCCGACTAAGTATGGGATAAGGGGAGGGAGATGATGATACAGGGTTACTGGTCCGTATCAGCCTCTAATGTTCCCACTGCAGACATCGGCCTACTCTCGATAATTGAGAGTGAATGGGCTCTGATCTGCCACGGGAGCCCAATCCGGATCGGTAGATGTCACATGTCTTCGAATTTTTGGTTCTAAGACATTTGGAGAAAGTGGTATTGCGCACATAAACTTTTCAAGTGAAAAACTCATTGTTGGTTTGAACCAGCAACTATCAGATTGAAAATCGGCGTCTGTGTCATATTTTTTCCAGTTATTTTGATTTAACAACCGAACTATTTAACCGATTTTGATAAAAATCCTGAAATCATATCCCACCAAATAAAAAAGAAATTTTAAAAATCGGTTCATGAAATTAAATATCTAAACAAGAGCCTCTGTGTTGATCTGAGGTAACAAACATAAAAAAAATACATTCGAATTAAGACCCTCCTCCATTTTTGAAGTCGGTTGAAAAGACCCAGAGCGCCGAAGACGGAGGTACTGAGCTGTGAACTCAATTATTGATCTATTTCAACGACAAACGAAAACTATCTTCCTGCGTAAAAAGCCTTTCATAAAACGTTCATTATTTTAACGTACCTTTTCCCACAAACCCGGTCCCCCCAGTGACCATGATGATGGAGCCATCGTAGAAGTCAGCCACGGCCTCCGTCGCGTCAGGATTCTCCATGTTGATGTGGTTGAGGTTGGTGGCGTTCGGGTCGTTTCCGTTGAGGAGTTCCATATTCTTTCTGTCAGATACAAGGTATATGAATAAACAAACAGAAACGCAAGACAAACACCCAAGTGTGCCCCGGGAATCAAACCAGGAGCCCCTAACTTCGAAAGGAGGGCTCCTAGTTTCCTCAATTTAGTCCTCAATACTCAATAATCATTTTCTTTTCTTTCTTTCACTTAGTTTTGTCAAAAATGATGGCTTACATAGCCTAAAAGAATAACAAGAAATAAGAAACTAGAAACAGACAAGACAAATTACATAAATTTTTTTCAAAACTCATTGTGGGTTTGAACCAGCAACCTTCAGATTGAAAGTCGGCGTCTATGCCCCTGGGCCACCACGCTCTCGCACGACATATATCGGCGAAAATAGCTACCGGCTACAAACTGAGCTATGGAGAATAATACAAACAGTAATTTGTTGGATACAAATTACTGTTTGTATTAGCAAACTATTAAGCTGTAGCAAACCTAGATTCCCTTGAAATGAATAAAAAGTCACAAAGATAGCAGTCTCATCGATTTTATTTTTTCCAATCGTCAGTAGACGACCGTGATTGTGGGAGCAAAGGCAATCACAAGGATTTCTCAATACTAAATTATTTAATGCATTTCATATGAACCCTTGTTGTATTGCAATAGGATGCAGGCTGAGGTATTCTTAAAGTGATAAGTGATATGAGCCTGTGATTGCACCGGTCAAAATTCCATTGCGTCCGACACCCTAAGACTGAAACCCTGAAACCTCTCGTGCTATTGTCCCCGGCACCCACACCCAACCACTCACTATTTAAGAAACTTACTGGTAATCATTCAGTAGCTCAGTAATGAGTTTCGGCCCCTTTTCCATTTTGATTTTTGGTATTTTGCTTCGTTGGTGTTATCCTGCAACAAAAAATAAATAGTTTATCCACCATTTCTAAAAAACAAAAAAATCATTCAAATTCACACATAGCCATCTTGCCCCAAAACTAAGCATGTACTCGTACTATGGGAGCCAGTGACATTGCGAGCTCATGGCTATCCTGATGTTAAGTGATTACCTCCATCCATAAACATCAATACGACTCAGGGCTCATACTGGAGTATGAGAATGAACTTGGTATCGTATAACCGAAGGATATTTATGTATGTACTACTTGTTTAAACCAATATAATTTCATTTAGTGAGATATAACATTGCGTTGCGCACGTCACTCTGAGACGGGGACGCAACGCCATTAGTACCTGTAATTTCACCGGCACCCACACCCTTCCACCGGATCACAGCAACGTACCACTGCTTAGCGGCGGATTACTAATATAATATAGTACTTTTAGTGATATAAATGTAGATACAGAACCAATGTAAATTTTTACACACAATTTTTTGTCCTATGTGGGAGTCGATCCCAAGACCTACAGAGCAGAAGGTAGAACCACCAACTGAGCCGTGAGACCTGTTAAAAAAGATGACTCAAGACAGATTACGAAAACATTGGTATCTATCAAAAACTTCTATATAATTGAAGGTATTTGTAACCTATTAGTTAAATATTGAAACTGGCTGTTAGTGGTAAGATTTTTACCCTTTGGGTATGGTAAACAAAAATTTTATGTAATTTGAATGATTGAAAAAATTTCAAATTCTACTTCAATACTTTCAAACCCTTATTTCAGGCTTTAGGGGTAACAAACACCCTATCATTTAAAAATAAATATTCAAATCGGTATGCAACGGGCGAAGAAAAAGTCACAAGAAAGCAAAATGATAATTTCGTTTACTTAGATGATATTCTATCCCGATTTCTTGAAGAAATTTCTATAGGACCGATCTGAAATAAATATCCTTTCATAAAAGATTTTTCAAATTGAAGATGATGAAGTTTTGAGGTAATGAATACCATAGCTGGCCATTAATCCGTCAATCGTTAATTAACTCGTTAATCCGTTAATCGTTAATTAACGAAGTTAACGTTATGATTAACGGATTAACTTATAAGTTAACTTTTAGAAATGTTATTATAATAGTTCACTAACAACTATATAAAACGATATAAAATTCAATTTTACACATATTAACGGATTAACTTGCGTTAATTCTTCCAAAATGTAACGCTATACCGTTTAACGGATTAACGATTAACGAAGTTCACTATTAACGGTGCCCGGCTATGATGAATACCTCTTTTGGAAGTCGGTTTAAAATCGTCCCAAAAGCCCACATTTCTGACATTGAGTAATCAACATATTTACGGTTGCGTAATTGTATACCGGTATTTTGCCAATCACGTGTCGAAACATATCTACTAGAGCGTAAATTTGAGACCAGGTGCGTTTGGAAGGTACCGGTGAAATTACAGCCGCATCAGAACTTACATCTCAGTATATTACTCTTCCCAAAGTATATTATATATCAGGGTGTCTCATAAGTAATGTCGGTTTTCATATGTGAAAATTCCTACGCCTCAATTGAAACATGTCGCAACTTGTTAAGACTAGTCTCTCATTCTATATGAAGAGTACAATTGCTTTACTTTCTTTTAATCATTCTCTCTTTGTTTATTGACGACGCAGTACGTTTTTATAATAGTCTGGAAGCGAATAATGTGCTAACAATACACGAATTTCATATTGTATTTATCGCAATATCTATCGATCTATCGCAATTAGTTTGGGGCTAGATAGTGCTGAGTGAAATTACCATTAATAATTATTTTAATTATCCGTGTAAATTGTGACGTGTCCAAACGATACATGAGGTCCTATGGATAAAAAAGTATAAAGGTTGGTACCTAATTGGTCTCCTTAGAGACGCTATCATTCGTTTTTAAGTCGGTCGAGAGCCTTCCGCCCTCACCAAAAGCCCGCCAAGGCCATCTCAGGCCAACAAAATATAGTTCAGTCAATAATTGCCATATTAAAAATACTAAATAAGCTATTTTAACACTTGTATCATTTAAAATAACAAACACCCAAATTGTAATGTAATGTTATTGGAATGATCGAAAAAAAAAATTTAATTCGATTTCTATCCTTCCATCCCCTATTTCTCACCCTACCATTTTAAAAAAGAAACATTCAAATCGGTCAACAACGGGCGAAGAAAAGCCACAGGAAAAGACGACGTATATTTTCCAGTTATTTTCATAAACCAAACTATAGAATCAATTTTAATTTTGATTTCTGATGTAACAATAATAAACCGAACTGTCAACCTCTTTTGGAAGTCAGTTAAAAAGGATACATGGGCCGGAATCTTTGGTGTGCAATTTGAATCGAATACATAATCGTTAAAAAAAACTGCTTATTGCCCACCTTACTCAACTGCGCGCCGGCCAAAGCGGTAAGTTATATAACATTCTGTTTATATTGCTCAATGTCATGTCACTGGGTTACGGCACAGAATTTAAACACACGTAGTATTTATATTAATGATGTAAAATTGAAAGCGTGGTTTTTGCGTGCAATCACAACAACAAGCGACAAAGCGACAAAGGATATCTTAGTGCAGGCTGTAATCCCTTTTTTTTTATTTTTGTGGGGAAATGCACTCGCATACCGCCCTGCCACGGGGAGACAGAGCGGTGGCGGGAACACGGGAACGTTTTGACACACATCCGCGAACCCGCCGCGGCTGTCCGTTACCGGACCCCTCTCCATTTGGCATCGAGTGCCACGCCTTGATTAACGACACGCCAGAACACATAGCGTGTCGCAACCACCTTGGAGGCTGTATACCCTAATCCTACTATGAGAAACGCGAAAGTGTGTGTATGTTCTCTTTCACTACTCAACGCCGGAACGGATTTTGATGATATTTGTTATAAAGGTAGGTCATACCCTGAAATAACACATAGGCTACTTTTGATCCCGAAAAAGTGAAGTTTGCATATCAAACCCGTTTATTACACAATATCTTGGGGAATCGTGAACTGTTTGGGATAATTTTCATTTATAGGTATAACCTCCAAGATGGTCCAACAGAAATCTCTAAGAAAATCTAGTCAGATGACCTAAATTACATTGCGTTGCGCCCATCAC
This sequence comes from Aplocera efformata, assembly GCA_921293045.1. Classification (NCBI taxonomy): domain Eukaryota; kingdom Metazoa; phylum Arthropoda; class Insecta; order Lepidoptera; family Geometridae; genus Aplocera; species Aplocera efformata. The sequence continues at coordinate 3,583,072 of OV121067.1, read as the reverse complement.
TTTGGGGATGTTACGTAATTAATGTAAATGCACCAGCGCCCACCCCCTGTCACCGGAAGACGGCAACGTAGCAGTAGAACTTGTGCCAAGTTCGTCCGGAGAGGTACTGCCACCACATCTGGAATCTGCCGCCAAGCAGTAGTGGTTGCATTACTGTGTTCCGGTGGAAGGGTGTGGTTGCCGGTGAAATCACATGCGCATGAGACGTATCATCCCCGTCTCGAGTGATGGACGCAGCAGGATGAATGCGACTCAGTAAAGATTTGGATCTCATACTGAGTCGCACGCATTATTGTTGTCATGGGCGAGAGTCACCACTTACCATCAGGTGGGCCCTCAGCTCGTTCCGTCACTTACTCACATAAAGAAAAAAGAACGTAATAACCCCACCCCTTGGCGGCGGATTACCAGGTGTGGTCTCCGGACGAACTTAAGAGTTCTACTGCTACTTGCGGTTGATTTTGCCTCCCAGGGGATACGTCTAGGAACTGTGAGGGAACTCACCTACGGACGCAAGTAACATGGTGCAGGGGGCATTCCGCACCAGCCTCTAATGTTCCCACTGCAGGGACACCGGGCTACTCTCGATAATTGAGAGTGAATGGGCTTTGATCTACCACGGGAGCCCAATCCGGATTGGTAGATGTCACACGTCTTCGAATTTATGGTTCTAACACATGCCGGTTTCCTCACGACGTTTTCCGTCACCGTTTCGAGAACGTGGTGTTGAGCGACCTTCCGATTGGAAGTCGGCGTCTGTGCCCCTTGGCCACCACACTCTCTCAGGGGGCATTATAATTATGCTAAAAATTTTACAAACTCTGCTTACTCTAGTGTAAGTAACATAATGTATGTGTATGTAAGCGTTTCTTGTTCTACTCTAGGCTAGTAGTAGACTTGTGTCTTCCCATGAATAATGACCAGTTCCTATATTTAACTAACAGTAGGCAGATAACCGTAGCAACGGTATTATCGCTTCTCAGCACAGGTGGTTCTGCTTTCTGCGATTCCCTCGCTCGATTCCCGGGCCAAACTTGTCCCACCTATACTAGTCGATAAGCAATAACGGAGGGCTTCGGCCGTCTTGAAAACTCCGACAATAGAGGCAGTTACTCACACGAAAGGAGAAAGAGACTAATACTCTGATTTTTGTTAGTGGGTTAAACATGAGCGTTGAATTGGCGTTATATCGGACATTGTCATCCAATGTCCATAGACTAAACCCACGGCAAATATACAAGAATCGGACACAGATTATAATTTGATTATTTTGTATAATAGACACAGGTTATAGAGTACCCATTATACCTTATTGTTAATCTTTAATAATACTTCATGCTCATATTATAAATGTAAACGATTGTCGTGAGTGTTGTATGTTTGTTACTACACGCCTCAACGGGTTCGGGTGAAATTTGTTATGTTATTAGCTCATACCCTTTTTCCGTGGGGAAATGCACTCGTATACCGCCCTGCCACGGGGAGACAGAGCGGTTATGTGGGACCCACTAAAACCCCACGAAGTCCTCTGCCGCTTAGTGGAACACGGGAACGTTTTTACACACATCCGCGAACCCGCGCTGTCTGTTCCTAGATCCTTCTATTGGCATCGAGTGCCACTCTTCTGCGACACGCCAGGACACGCGGCGTGGACACCACCTCAGAGACCAGGTCAGCGAAGAACGTCAGAAGACCAAAGCTCATACCCTGAATATAGGCTACTCTTCTTCCCGAAACAGTGAAGTATTCCCAGAGGTGCAGCTAGTAAATAAATAAATATTCATGGACATTCCACACAGCGGCATTTAGTCCCCAAACAAAGCATTACCTACCGTAGCATCCAGATTAGTGATACAAAAAAAACGTTTACATGCTCATATTCCTGCACTACGATACCCTATGTCATGGATGGCATGGACAAACAGAGTCACAAGATTAACACCCAAGACCCGAGAACACATTTCATGCTCCCCACACAGTGCCCCGGCCGGGAATCGAACTCGATTCGAAGGCAGAGCAACTACCAACTAAACCATGGAGCTATATTGTAATAATAATAAACGTTTACACACTCATACCTCTGCACTAAGATTTCCTGTGTCGCAGATGGCATGGACAAACACAGAAACACAAGACAAACACCCAAGACCCGAGAACAAACTTCATGCTCACCACACAAAGTGTGCTCCGGCCGGGGATCGAACCCGGGACCCCTCGCTTCGAAGGCAGGGCTACTACCAACTAAGCCACGGATACTTTTATGTGAATACATATTATATTGATAGTCACAAAACAAACATTTATTTTCGTCAGAAATGTTTGTCCTGGGTAGAATTTGAACCCACAAACAGCGCAGAAGGTAGATCTTCTACCAACTCAGCTATGAGGGGTGTCTAAAATCGATAGTTCAATAGTGACTCAATTTTCCTTAAAGTAATTTCTCCGTGGTAATTCCACTGGCGTTACGAAACGTGCGTGCGCAACCTATGCAACAGTTACCGCAATGTATGATGATACATAATTACCATCTAACCGACTTGAAGAAATGCGTGGCCAGTCTTACCTAGTTCTTTGGATCATTTAAGAGCAATTCACATTTGTAGAATCTATGTAGATGGGGCATGCGAGATGCAACTTAACTGGTTGTGACTGTGGAAGCCCAACCCAGACCATGCCTCATCTACTCGTCTGCCCATTGTGTCCTTCCACCTGTACGGGGGAAGACCTCAATAAGGCTACCTGTAATGCCATTGAGGTAGCCAAATTTTACAAAAACCTAATTTAAGTTTGGAATGTTTGGAATCGAACTCGAAAGAAGAAGACATTGGTATGAGACGGCGCGACTGGATGCGACTTGAGTCTTTTCATGTTTAGGTCGGAAAACTAAGTCTTATGTTGTAATGGGTGGGAGTAACCATTTAATATCAAGTTCCGTCAGCTAAGTTAAATAAAGAACGAGTTGAACAGTGCTTCGACCAGTAGTTGAATGGTTTGCCAAGGTTATTTGAACTCAGCACTACCGTGCTTCTTTTGATAGTTTAAAAATGTGTTTGTTATGGTCAGAAGGTTCTTATGAATGAAAAAATTAAGAAAGATGCGTGGAACATTAGAAAATTTAAGAAAATTCAACAACCATATTAATTTTTGTAATGCAATGTAACTTTCTCAGTGTTTTTGACAATATAAACTTTTCTAATGTAACCTTGGAGCGTTTGACATAACTGTCAACGATTGACAGAAAGCGCTGCTAATATCGTTTAAACAGATGCATCGGTCGATATTTTTTTATACCACTTGGCAATCATACGGCCCACCTGATGGTAAGCGGTTACCGTAGCCTATGGACGTTTGCAATACCAGAGGTATCAATCGCGCGTTGCCGACCCTTTAAACATTTTTAAACACCCCTTTTGAAGGACCCCATACTGTAGTCTCCAGGGAAAACCTTGGTAGATCATTCCACAGCCTGTGTACGCGGGAGGAAGTTCCTCTGAAACCTTTCCGCGACCACCCGGGCTCAAGGGTTAATTAATACGGCTATGTCAAATCGTCATCATCATCATCATTTCAGCCGACAGACGTCCACTGTTGGACATAGGCCTCCCCCATAGCATTCCAGGTTAGACGGTCCTGAGCCACCTCCATCCACCGTCTACCCGCGACCTTTTTTATGTCATCGATCATCATGTCAAATCTTAATATATATAAATTACGTGTCACGATGTCTGTCCGCTATGGACTCCTAAACTACTTAACCGATTTTAATCAAATTTGTACACCGTGTGCAGTTTGATCCAACTTGAAAGATAGGATAGCTCACATCTCAATTTATGATCGCAATATTATTTTATTGCAAATTATTTGTCTATTATTTGACAGTCACAATTACAAAAACGTTAGCCACAGCACCGCGTGGCCGGGTCAGCTAGTTAAATATAAAAAAACAGCTTTACTATTAGCCCACGAAGCAAAAAGAGTTATAACATAATAGGTAGTAGGTAGTAGTAGTAGGTAGGTAGTAATTTACCTATAAACACAGAATAAGATTATGTCAAGAAAAAACTTATTTGGTACGCGTACCGGCGAATTTATACTGAACATTTATGTATATTCTCTGTAAATGAATTTTTTTGAGATATAATTTCTTAAACCTAAAAACTAATAGCTTTTTTGTCTTCCTTTCATAATGAGAGTCCGAGGCGAATCACTGTAACATTTGCTATACAATGGCTCCGTGGCTTAGTTGGTAGTAGCCTTCGAAGCGAGTCCCGGGTTCGATTCTTGGGCACACTTTCTGTGGTGAGCATGAAGTTTGTACTTCAGTACAAATATACTTTAATAGAGCAAATACCTAGGACAGACCTTATTTCCTTAATAATTATTTACTGATTGTTGGTATATTTCTGATACTAAACTATCTTATAAGAAATAATTCGGCTTCGTGGGTTAATTGTACTATCTTCGAAGTTCCCGGGTTCGATTGTCGGTACACCTTGTGTGGTGAGTATGAAAATGTGTGTTTCTGTGTTTGTCAATGTCGCAAATGGCATTGACAAACACAGAAACACAAGATAAACACCCAATACCCGAGAACAAACTTCATGTTCACCACAAAATGTGCGCCGGCCGAGAATCGAACCCGGTAACCCTCGCTTCGAAGGCAGGGCTACTACCAACTAAATATTTTTTTTTTATAAATAACTTAAACAACTGCAACTTTCGACCACTGAAAAAGCTGTCTAAAAGAAAATAATTCAATTCAAACTAATCGCCATCATTCGAAATTTTAAATTCCACAACCCAAATTTAAAATAATCACATCAACTACATAATATTGAAATCAGCAAAACCTACAAAAATTCAGCATTAAACTACAGACGTTCAAAAATAATTTTCAACATTATTTATACTAATATACTAAAAAAAGAATAAAATGCAAAAAAATTATTGATAAAAATACTCACTATACACGGGGAACTCGGGAACTCCTCCGTCCTTATTTTGAAAAAGGAACACTTATATTTTAAAAAACATTTTTTTTCGCGGGCACGTCCACTTTCCGCCGATACCACCTTTCACTATGTATCTGGCGACGTAATAATGCCTCTGCAATGAGTTGGAAACACACGGGCGGTGGTTGTGTACGGTACCGCTTCAGTTTCATTCATTTTTTTTTAAGTGCGACATTACTGTTTTACAAATCGTTAAATCTTAGAATAGACAAAAAAATATGATAAAGCAAAGGATAAAATGTACACAAACAAAACAAAATAAGCAAACATAAAAAATTACAACTGTATCTTACAAGAGAGAATAAAAAAAAAGAAACATGAAATATAAAAAATAAAAATAATAATAATTTTAAAAATAAAAGCAACACAACCTTCTACTTAAAATCTAACTGCTCACAATATCTCATGCATTTATCATCAGTTTTACAGTGCCCGAGTCATAACCTGGCTGCTCTGAAGTTAGCAGTAGAATGTTCCTTTCTTCACCTGCATGATGGAAAAAGGCCAGTAGTTTGCCCAAAATGGACCTCGCGGTAACTCGACTAATAACTGTTACGTGCTTTTTTTATTCTGCAGCCCCTTTACTGATTTGGCTCATATTCAAACTAAAAAATTCTATTAGTTTTTTTTATGTGAAAATGTGATGGAACGAGCTGAGGGCCCACCTGGTGGTAAGTGGCGACACCCGCCCATGACAACAGTAATGCGACTCAGTATAAGATTTGGGGCTTACACTGTCGCATTCTTCCTTCTACCGGAACACAATAATGCGAGCACTATTGCTTGGCGGCAGATTCCAGGTATGGTGGCAGTACTTCTCCGGACGAACTTGGCACAAATTCTACTGCTACTGATCTAAACCCTATACTGAGTCGCATTACTGTTGTCACTTACCACCAGGTGGCCACTTAATGACAAAAAAAAATTCTATTCAATATGGAGTGAAAAGTAACATAGTTTGACCTTGTCATACAATATATAACTCAAAGACCAGTAAGAAAAATAAAGAATGGACAGAAGTGTTAACTATGGAAGTAAAAAAATTTGACATTGACATTTATCAGATAGGATTTGTTGACAATGCGTTTTGGTACGTGACACAGGCGCGTGTGTTGCGAAAAGCTTGCGCGTAAGCTACGGTGCTGAGGGGGTAGCGAAATATATATTTTTAATACTAAGGGTTATTTTAATGTACCTTGATATATATCATGAGTATGTAATTACAAAATAAGTATATTTCATAAGTATTGTATGAGCCTTTTGGTTCCCATAAAACATGCTTAGTTTGAAGCTAGATGGCGCTATATGAAACGTCAATATTTATTCATATTTTATAACCAGCTTTTGTCCGCGGCTTCGCCCGCGTTAATGTAGATTTGTTCAATGACGGGACGCAGCCAAAAATGCCCAAAATAAAAAAAAAATATTAAAAATTGCGTAAACGATGACAATTATATGATGAGTAACAAACAAATTCACATTCGCATTTATTATTATAGTTAGTATATAAAAGTAGCAGTACAGTGCCAAGTTCGTCCAGAAAGGTACTGCCGCCAAGCAGTAGTGCTCACATTACTGTGTTCAGGTAGAAGGGTGTGGGTGCCGGTGTCACATGCGCATGAGAAAAAATCCAAATCTACTGAGGTGCATTACTGTTGTCATGGGCGGGGGGCGCCACTTACCACCAGGCGGGCCCTCAGCTCGTTCCGTCACTTACTCTCAAAAATTCAATATTATTTGTTTGTATATAGATTAATGATTTACTAGCTCAACAGATGTCCTTGTCTATTCACAATCGACTGTAAAATGACGCGACGTAGAAGCAAAAAATCCCATAGAAAAATGTATTTTTTCCAAATTTCCATTTCTCCTGAATTTTACATAAAAATTATAAGACAATTAATTAACACAAGATTTGTATACCTTGTCCTAACTATTACAAACATAACAAAATAGAAGTCGGCCGAATCACAGCCATTTTCTTGTGTCAGCGAGACTAACGAACAGCAATTAAATTTTGTATAAAAAAAGATTATAAGCCTGAGATTTTCCATTAAAGGAATTGTTATTACATTTCTTAGGTGGCCAACTCTGTTGTTGGAATTTCGAAGCCCGAAAGCCTCCAACATCTTAAAGTGTAAAATATATGAAAACTCTGTTCGTATGTCACTAAACTGTCATCCATTCAAATACTTACCAGATGGAGTAAAAACAAAACAAAAAAAAAAACTCAAAAAAGGTAAAATTTTTTTTATTTATTTTTTTATTTGAATGAGTGACGGACCGAGCTGAGGGCCCACCTGATGGTAAGTGGTGACCCTCGCCCATGTCAACAGTAATGCGCGCAACTGAGTCGCACTCATCCTGCTGCGTGCATCACCCGAGACGGGGATGATACGTCTCATGCGCATGTGATTTCACCGGCACCCACACCCTAACGACTTAGCGAGATTCATGATAATGATTAGAATTCTGAGCTACGCGATTCATAGCCCTCGATATAAATCCGTTTTATTCAAGAGTACGATAAAAAGAAAGTTTTAAGCTAAAATAGACAAGAAGTTTGTATTTTTTGCGCAAGGAGGTTGTATAGCATTGCGATCGAGGTCGAATATATTGGTTCTAAATTCAAACACCAAAATAGTGCTTTTTATTCATTTTTTTTAATAAATAGCTTTTTAAAGGGAAAATTATAATATAAAGATTGTAAATCTTAAACATATTTGACCCAAAGATTTCATAAATCTCAGTCATAAAAACATGTATAGTAAGACTTTTTTGTCAATAAACTTTTTAATCTCGTTTGAAACATCGAACAGGTTTATTCAAACTACAATTCCAAATTATATTATGGAAATTACATTAAATAATAGCTAATTTGACTTAACTACCGATTGCCAGTATTAGAATTTCACTAGTTGTCCGCGAATCTACATAGTTATCCCAAGTTACCTAATCCAGCCATAAGACCACCGAACTAGATGCCAGTGTAGTAGGAAATATACAAATAGAATAAGTGAAAGTAGTTGTGCTTCATTACACTAGAGGGGGGCACGGAAAGGATATCTTCATCGGTATCGATTAAATATGTTGCAAAATTACAAAATACGAAATACATGTTAAGTGATGCACTTAACATGGCAAAACATGGCAAAAAGAAAGTTAAACAAAACGTAATTTAGGCTTAAGGATAAGGATGAAAACAACTTCAAAATGTTAATACTTTCTTAAGAGTGGAATTTTATTATGAAATTTCTAAGGAACCACTTCGGAAAACCCTGTCAAAAATAAAAGAAGCATACAAATCGGTCTACAATCTATGTATACAAATAAATAAAATTGAAGTTTCCGTTTGTAATGCCATATAACTGCTTTTTTTCTATTAATCGTTCGTTTGTTCCGTCTAATCTCTGAAACGGCTGGACCGGTTATGAAGGGACTTTCACTGGCAGATATCTGATGTTATAAGAAGTAACATATGCTAATTTCTTTTTAATACTACACGCAGACGAAGTTGCGGGAAACATAAAATAAATAAAAAAATATCTACACTAATATTATAAAGAGGAAAACTTTGTTTGTATGTTTGTTTGGTTGTACTGAATAGGCTCAAAAACTACTGGACCGATTTTAAAAATTCTTTCACCATTCGAAAGCTACATTATCCACGAGTAACATAGGCTATATTTTATTTTGGAAAAAAATAGGGTTCCGTAAGATATTTGGGTTTTTCGGACACAAGGTGTAAAAAATCAACCAGAAAAGTTACTTATTTTGCGTACGCTGCCTAAACTATAAAAGATAGAACCATAAAATGTTCTAATTAATTGTAGATCTTATAAATATCTACAAAAAAGTCCGCGACACACTATACCCATCTATGGCACAGCAACCATTTTTTTATTTAAAAATCTTGAATTTTTTTTGGACTACATTTAAACGCGTTTATTTTACTCATGCTATTAATCCTTATCAAAATAAATGATTTCATCACTAAGAACAGTTTATGGAGATAATATTTGGTTTTTGAATGATTAAAATTGGACGTTTGGTTTTGAAGTTATGGCGAAATTAAAATATTACGATTTCTGCTGCACGGCCCGTTGCGAAGTGGGCGTCACCAAGGCGGGGGTGCGCGTGCGGGAGGGGAGTTTAGATCTATTACATTTAAATATTTTCATCATTAACAACTTAACATACACAGAAAGACAATCTGTGCAGCCTGCGGATAATGACTGCGTCGTCAATGTTACTGTCGGTGTCTGTGAATTGACCTGGGAATAATTTTGCTGACCGTGTCTTTCCTGGGTAGGCTTTTTGCAGCGGTAACCGACATCCACGCGGGCGGAGCCGCGGGCGACCGCTAGTCTATAATAAAATCAATCATAAGTAGAGAGCCATACTTTACTTACTGGCCTGATAGCTCAGTTGGTGGTAGCTCTGCCTTCTCCGCTGTAAGTCATGGTTTCGCAACACAAGTCACAAGCATTTGTGTGCGAACAGAAATGTTTGTTCTGTGTATATGTTTAATATGTATGTATTTACAAAAAAAAAGTACTACATATATGTATCCTATCAGTTATCTAGTTCTATGCTTAGTTTGGGGCTAGATGGGGCTGTGTGAAATATGTCAATGAAAATGAATGAATTTTTTTTTTTATCGATATAACTTTGTCCCAACTCTAATAAGACCGGTCCACGTTGCGTTATTGTAGGTAACGGTTACGTGACCGTACCATCGTGACCCGTACAACATAATTCTCAGTTTTCTAAGTCGGCTAAATTAGGAAATTATTTTGTAGGTCGGTAGTGGCAACGCCGATATATTGCAAATATATGCATATCGTAAGGGAATGCAAATCATATGGTCTTGTAGATGATTTGATTATTTATAATAATAATAATATATCTTTATTTCAGACTCAAGATCCATCGACTTAAAAATTAACTAATACAAACATTTTTTTTTATGTGAATAAGTGATGGAACGAGCTGAGGGCCCACCTGATGGTAAGTGGTGACCCCCGCCCATGACAACAGTAATGCGCGCGACTCAGTATGAGATCCAAATCTCTACTGAGTCGCATTCATCCTGCTGCGTCTGTCACCCGAGACGGGGATGATACGTCTCATGCGCATGTGATTTCACCGGCAGCCACACCCTTCCGGAACACAGTAATGCAACCACTACTGCTTGGTGCCAGATTCCAGATGTGGTGGCAGTACCTCTCCGGACGAACTTGGCACAATTTCTACTGCTACTTTTGGTTGCTCCTTTAGCACCAGGGGGTACGTGTAGGGAATCAAAGGGTACACACGTACGGACGCGTTTTTAGGTTTGTCTAGTTCGCTACTTTGCCACTTCACATAAAGGGCGCTAGAGGAGCCTTGTCTATGGGCAGAGAGTGGAATGACGTTCAGTGGGCGCGAGTTTTGACAGTAGTGTCATGTCCGATAATTGTTTGGTGTTTTAGATTAAAACCCAATAAACTTTATTACTGAGCTAAAACCTATATTATTTTCGCCCTAACTGTGTTAGCCATACGCGAAAATAGGTGTAAATTTGTTTATACCTATATGTTTATATTTTATCAGCTCGTTCCGTCACTTATCAACATAAAAAAAAACCTTTTATGCCGACATTCACGCGTTGTTCGTACGGGTCTACTCCTGACACGCTACACCATATATTACATATCGACACTCAGACAAAGAGCCACACAAAGTATGAGAATTGAACCTACGACCTAAGCGTACAAGGCAGAGCTAATACCAACTGTGTTATGAACTGTGTTATGAACTGTGTTATGAACTGTGTTATGAGGAGACACACGTCCTAGAACTCAATTCGAAAATTCGGTTTTTGCTCTTGTTGTATATAAAAAGCCTTTCACTCTTAAACGTCGAGAGTAACAGGTTTCTATTGATCGAGCGATGGTAGGTAGTGGGAATGAGAGGCTGGTACTAATACTGTGTCGTGGTGAGGGTATTTTAAGGTTCCGTACCCAAAAAGGTTTTTCTGCATGACACTAAAAATAAACCTGCTTTGTGAAAATTTGAATAGCACACTCAAGGTTACATATCATTAATTGACAGTGAGTAAATAATTATTTACGAAAGACGAAACCCCTAAAGTACGTTCTAGATATAGACTCTATTAAAAAAAAAAAGCCTAAAATATAAAGCGCCTGAAATTATATTGATAGCAACTCACTTGGCTACCTTTGTGAAAAAAAGGAAAGGAGAGGTGGATATCTTAAGATGGCGGTGTTTCCATGCTGTCTAGCCAAATATGTCATAATCTCAGTACCTGTATTGATAAAAAATCTTAAGACAATTATTTATCTCATGAATTTCTTTAAAAATCGTAATCTTTTACGAAATTAATGTCAAGAAAATAACCTGTTAGTAACACTACTAGCTAATAGATGGCGCTGCAAGAATGAAACAGTACTTTTGATCCCAGAATACCACGAGTAACACCGCGGGGCGCAATTAGTTATACATACAAACCAATTATCACGAACTCGGAATATTGACAATAGGACAACATTTGACTGACTATTATCTGAACAAGACTAATATTATAAAATAATAAAAATAATATTAATTTATAGCCTTAGCGGGTGGCAAGCAGGGCAACCGCCCGGGGCCTCGCTCTTGTTGGGCCTCGCACCCTCGCAGAACAACCCGTTTTTTGTTTTGATGTACTGCAGCTGTCTTTAGGAGGATGCTGACTGATTACCAGGAGCCCTGTACACTTCCAACTCACCTAAATTCCTCATACGCCAAGTACCACAAAAATCGCCTGGATCCTCGCAATATCTAAGGCCGCCCTTGATTTATATTTTGTGTTACCAGACCCTTCTATTTTAGTGTTTCACTATGTCATTTATTTCAATGAAAGCAATATAAATTAGAAATAAGTATGTGTTGGTAAGTGGTACAGTAGGTAACTTAAATCGAATGTTTTGGGTCGAACGCAGCAAATAACTTATTGGGTAGAAAAATCTTGGGTTGAATGGGTAAGCACCCGAATCGTTGCTTCCTCTTGTATTTCGTTATGTTCATATTACGATAAAAATACAATTATATATAAACAAAAATATAAAATAGAATGATGATGTTATTATAAATCATTAATTATTCATTAATGATTCATGATTAAGATTAGATACATCATGAACCATGAATGAATAATTATTGCTTCGCGAATTGTTGCGAAAACGATCTTGGTATTTATCATACATAAATTTCCAACATATGACTACTTAATATAAAACAAACGTGTCAAGTACGATGAGATTACGAACTCTCAAAATAGAAAACAATTTTCAGAATGCTGAGGTTTTAATAATGGTGGGAGGCGGAAGAAAGAGTTTTTGAATGATTTAAGGAACGAGCTACGGACCCACCTGGTAAGTGGCGACCCCCGCCCATTACAACAGTAATACAACTCAGTATAAGATCTTAATAAGTTGCATTCATCCTCATGCGCATGTGATTTCACCAGCCACACCTTTCTACCGGAAACCTGCAATGCGAATACTACTTGGCAGATTCCAGGTGTGGTGTACCTCTCCGGACGAACCTGGCACAAGTTCTACTGCTACTTTTGATAAGATTAAGAGTAATCTTGTAGGTACTGAAAGCCTGAGTCATATTTCAACGTGGATGAAATAGAATATCTTCATTTATCACCATCGATTTAATTACTTCTGACCCAACCGATGTACCTATTTATCTTTACAATTTGACAATCGGCTGTCATAGTGGCAGAAATCCCATAGAAAAATGCGGATGCAGTTTTTCCCAAGTTCCCACTTTTCACGCGATTATCCCGATTTTTTTCTGCGGTACACACCTTGTCCTGTCAATAACAAACACAACAAAATTAAATTAGTCAAATAGGTGCCGTACTGAAGTGATGCGCTTACATACATTCGGCTATAGAATATTATGCAAGGCAAAAGTTTATAGCAGGATAGCTTTTATCCCGAATTAACAGGCTACATTTGATTCCGGAAAACCGCAGCTAGTTACTTAATATACGTTTTATTGTTGTTTATGGGAGGCAATAACCACTTAACATCAGGAGGCAAGCGCCACTTATGATCACATACAAAAATACGATGTATAACACGGTTATATCATCGTCTATAAATATAGTTATGTAAAACCTCATAAAAATACCCATAACATCAAATTATAATTTAAAAAACCTTTGCCCTTGTACTGTTGTTACAGTAAAGGTTTAATTCTATGATACAAGGCGCGCCCCGCAGTGTTACCCGCAATTAAAAAGTCGACGTGAGATGATTGTAAAATCTGAAAGAAAATTGCTTTTTACAAGACAATTATCCGACTATTTCATAGAGCCTCTGGTTAAATCGTGTCTCCGTATACCGAGACATATTCTCAGTGATCCCGATGACGAGATGGCTTCCAACTATCTGGAGCTGTTCTTGGCATACTGTCAGGTCAGAGTCAACACTCCACCATAGCACCTCCACCGGCGGGGTCGAAAAATATCTTTGTCGGCTCGCCCTGGGCGATTCTTGGTCCAAGGGCAAGTCTTAGTCCAAACGTCCTGATCAGTAGCAGCGAGCCAAGCTGAGGTCCGAACCTAAGAAGTGCCATTGGTTTGCTGCTATATTAAAATTAAGTTTTAAGTCGAAAGCCATCGGCCCTCACCAAAAGCCCGGCAAAAGTTGGCAAGGCCATCTGCGGCCAACAACATATGTTCCTTAAAACAATGTAATTTCTTCACTCAACTGGTTCTTATTGAAAATGAGCTGTGCCCCGCGACTTCGTTCGCGATTACCATCCCTGCTAACTGTTCGCGTTAAGAATAAAAAACACATAAAAACAATGGTATTTGTATTTTTATAGGTAAATTTATCACCACACCTTATTTGTTGGGAGTTAGAAAAAAAATCATCAAAAATAAAATAATTTTAATAAAAATCAGTATGATAACGCCATCTGCAGCCAACAACATATTTTATGATCCATAAAAATAACTGGTGATCTTATTGTAGGAACTTACCTACAGCCGATGACATCACAAGGTCTTACGATTTTAATAAAAATGAGTAGACCAGGCCATCTGCGGCCAACAACATGTGGCCCATTATAAAGAACGAGATAAAATACGCCACGCGCGCTTAATATTCAGATACTCACTGCAACATCAAACTTTTCTAATAAAACTTGCGCAGTAACATCGATTTTAAAGTTTAAGGCTGCGTCGCGCCTTAACCTTGGAATAGTTTTGTTAATATAAAATTAAGGTTTATTTGTCTGGTCTATACCAGTCTAGAATAAATTGTCACACATTTTTTTTAAACCTACAACGAAAGGGATTTTTGGTGTAAAACTGAAGCAACTGGAATGCACGTAGAAATAAAGGATGAAAAAGAGCGTGGTGGCCCAGGGGCATAGACGCCGACTTTCAATCTGAAGGTTGCTGGTTCAAACCCACACTTGTAACAATTAGTTTTTTCACTTGAAAAAATTTATGTGCGCAATACCACGTTCTCAAAACATCGTGAGGAAACCGGCATGTCTTAGAACCAAAAGTTCGACGACATGTGACATCTACCAATCCGGATTGGGCTCCCATGGTAGATCAGAGCCCATTCTCGATTATCGAGAGTAGGCCGGTGTCCCTGCAGTGGGAACATTAGAGGTACGGTATGGGATAAGAATCTTACCTTGCTATGAAACAGTTTAATAATAGTAATATTTATTGTTCTCAAATAAAGTCGTTAACAAGGTTTGAGGCACTGTGACTTAAACTAGGATAAACTGTGCTATAAATGACAATTTCAACTCGTAGTTGGACAACTATCATATACTTTATTGAGATATTATGTTGTATCGATTAATACATAAAAATTAAAGAGAATTATCTTAAAAACCATCTAAAAATGAAAAAAGAAATAAAAATTTAAACAATGCTGATATTAACAATATTAAATTGTTGTTAATATGCTGATATTTTCATTTTTAAATTGGGTTATGATTGAAATATAAATAAAAAAGTGCTAAAAAAAATTGTGAATAGATTAGATGCATGCGCTTATGTGTGTGTGTGTGTGTGTGTGTATGTGTATTTAACTAGCACGGAAGGAATGTAAAGGTTTAAAAATTGTATAGATACTATTTATCTTCCTATAAGTATTTAATTACTGTTAGCGTAAGCATGTTGTGTACTTAATCATATGTTTTCTAAGATGCTCAAATAAACCTTTTTAATGTTTATTATCTGTGTTTTTGTGGCATCGTAGATCTCAAAGGAATGGACCGATTCTGATGCGGTTTCTGTTTGGAAGCTGGCGTGGTCGAGATGGTTATGAAGATCTGTTCAAGCGTTTGATGTTTATCAGTACGTTAACATTACCCAAGGGAGGTTTTACATTTTCGTAAAATTAATTTCTTTTTTTTATTATTTATTTATTTAATAATGACTCCCAACACAGGATACACTGAACATTCAACTTAAAATAATTAAAGATCTTAAATAATAGTGGTCCCGCAATTAGAGGGCGTCACAGCGTGTTAATAGAAACAACTTATTAATTAATTACCGCTTGCGTTTGTTTTTACTTGACATCTGATGTTATGAGATGAATACACAAAAAACAACGTTAACACACTCATACCTCTGCACTAGGATTCCCTGTGTCGCAGATGACAAACACCCAAGACCCGAGAACAAACTTCATGCTCACCACACAAAGTGTGCCCCGGCCGGGAATCGAACCCGGGACCCCTCGCTTCGAAGGCAGGGCTACTACCAACTAAGCCACGGAGCCGTCAAATACGGAGGTACATTAGAATTAATTTGTTCCTTTATATCTCAAGTAACGTTTAGATAAATTAAAATTTACATGCACAGGTAGTAAAAATAATCATTTATTGACAAATGGTATACATATTCGTACGCATATAACTTGATACAAGAGCTCCTTGGCACACTGCATTACTAAAGCATAAAAGACCCAAGTGCCTGTAGTTTTTTTAATGTTTCATGTGCTAAATAAATGTTACTTTCTTTCTTAATTTCACCAGAACCCACACCCTTCCACCGGAACACAGCAACATGAATGCACCACTGCTTCGCGGCTGATTAAATGCTGGCAGCGTTTTAAGCGTGACTTACGCAATAAATTTTAATTTTATGAGAATTTAATGAATTTACATTTCAATAACTATGCGCAATTGCGTTAACGAACATACGTATTGTTTAAAAATTCTGTTAATGGCTCGATTTTGTAATTAATCAACTTTTGCCTCGATGATTCAATGTCGTTAAAACATTACGAAATCTTAATTACTAAATTAGGTATCTCGTTAACTAGAAACATGCGTTTTTACACGTAAAAAATCAAGGTACAAGTATCGTTTGGGGAACTAGATTGTGCAGCGAGCACGAAACGAAATATTTACAATCTAATTATTTTCTATTTTATAAAATTCTTTACAGCCAATTAAATATTTTAGATTAATCGGTGAACTCCGAAATGGCAACTCCCATACAAAATAACCAATTTATGATTGTTTTGAGTTTTCTGTTGTTCCTATGGGATTTATAAGTTTCTTTTTTCCAGCTCAGCTATAAATAAATACGTAAATAATCAACGTTGACACAGGGATACTCCTGCACTATATTCCCTGTGTCGCAGATAGTATAGACAAACAGAAATACAAGACAAACATCCAAGACCAACTGACTGGCCGACAGCACGTTTCTCCAAAAATCCTCGGCCTGCTGATTGTGTTGTTTGCCGAAAGCCCACCCGAACGAATATCTTTACTGAAAGAAATGATCGCCAAAAGTAACCGACGACGTCCTGCTTTTTTTTTCGCTAAAACGTAGCAAATATTTTGGGGGGTCCAGTTGCCCGCGTCCGTAGGTGTGTACCCTTTGATTCCTTACACTGGGTGGTGCTAAAGGAGCACCAAAAGTAGCAGTAGAACTTGTGCCACGTTCGTCCGGAGAGGTACTGCCACCACATCTGGAATCTACCACCAAGCAGTAGTCGTTACATTACTGTGTTCCGGTGGAAGGGTGTGGCTGCCGGTGAAATCACATACGCATGAGACGTATCATTCCCGTCTCGGGTGATGGACGCAGCAGAGTGAATGCGACTCAGTAAAGATCTCATACTGAGTCGCACTACTGTTGTCATGTGCGAGGGTCGCCACTTACTATCAGGTGGACCCTCAGCTGGTTCCGTCAATCATTCAAATTCACCACCAGATGGTAAATGGTGACCCTCGCCCATGACAACAGTAATGCGTGCGACTCAGTATGAGATCCAAATCTTTACTGATTAATTAATATGTAGGTATTTACAAAAACATACTATAATTATGTATTCTAACAGTTATCTAGTTTCCATAGTACAAGGTTAGTTTTGGGCTAGATGACGCTGTTATGTCCATGAATATTAACTATTATTATTAATTTATTATTATATTATACGTATTATGTTTAGGGATGAATGCCATATTGCGAAATGAATTTTAAATGTGGAAGGATATAAGACAAGAGGTAGGCCAAAGAAAAGATGGATGGATTGTGTGAGAAGAAAGGAGTGAGTACTGATGACGTCTGACAGAGGGGAATGGAAGAAAAATACATGTTGTGTGACCCCACTTAGTGTGGGTTAAGGGCAAATGATGATGATTTATTTATTATTATTATTATTAACCAGATTTACTGACCTCAGAAGACAAGGCACTCTGTTAAAATTCTCCTAAACCACCTCCAACTTGATGGCCGGGGCACACTTTGTGTGGTGGGCAAGTTTGTTCCAAGACCTTTGGTTTTGACTTGTTTCTGTGTTTGTTCATGCCATCTGCGATACCTACAATAAAATAATACAGATCAACTAAGTTTAAGTCTTTATTCCTTATTCATTACCGTTAGGTAAGGAACGGCAATGAATGAATCTTAAAGGAATTTCTATGACTGATTGAAAAAAAAAAAAAACATTTTTTTTTAATTCGAATCATCTAATTTTAAATCAATTACAACCGCTTTGCTACCTTCCTCTAGTAGTTGGTTGAGAATGGAAAAATATCATCAAAATGACGTAAAATAAATACATTATAGTACACATTGGAAAAATGCACGAAGAGTGCAAAGCCAAAAAAGAAAAAAAAAATCATCAATGTAAATTATCGAACACAGAAAAATCTTTTTTCAAATCTATTAAAATCAAACACTTCTTCTTTTTAATTTTTAGCTAATATCGAACACCTTCCTGGCCCAATGGGTATTCCCGATGGAATGTCAATTTGACAGTGACAATATACAAGTCACGAAGCTAATTGGCGCCGCCCATCGCATATCAAGGATGTAATATCATTACTCACCTGATATGAATCGAAATATCATTCGGTCGCGTACGCTCATAGCAGGCGGTACATTTGCAAATGTCAAGTTTAAAAATTTAGTTGCACAAGTGCTGGGCATGTGAGTGCAAATAAGGAGTTTTTAATTTATACTGAAGTTAAGGTGAGTTTTTTTTTTTTTGTATTACGTCTATTTATTGTTATAGGCTCAATAAGCACAGAGTAAAATTTTCGGGTATTATTTTTAAACCCAGTGTGTACCAACCCATACGTGTTCCCTTTAGCGCTTGTTCAAACCCTATCGAGATTTTTATTATTGATTAGTATTAATTATTATATTAATTAGTATTATAGATTTAGTATTAAGATTGGGTTTATTAATTTTAATAGTTAAAATTAATAAACATATTAAATTATCTGTTTATAAAAATCCGTATATTTTAGTCCATAAACAGAATCGTTACAAAACGAAAACAATATACAAACAATAATATTTTATTTGTGCGTCTAAGAATTTAGGGTAAACGCAAAATTTGCCATATCAATTTAGATTTATGAGTGAAACTTGAATAATTTATTACAATATGACTAGGTTGTCGAGAATAATATAATATTTACCAAATAGTAATTTTTAATATAATGCCAAGTTCTCTCTTTAGAGTGGTGCTACTCAGTAGGTTATTTAATATCAAGTCCAATTTGAAAAGATCAAATTCTGAGTAAATGATTTTTAATGATTATTATAATTATTTACTATAAAGAAATTAAGATAGTGTAGCAATATTTAAAACAACTTTCAGATAACCAAAGGATACATTCAAGGTTAGGTTACACAATTAAAAATATACGACAGCATAGGTGTTTCACACCTACCTGCATACAATCACGTCTCGCTCGTATAGGGGTAGACAGGGATACGTTTTTTTATATACAGGGCCGCGTACTTTGATGTTTTTATAAATTTACGTTATTTATAATCTTACTAGCAGCGCCCCGCGGCGTTACCCGCGGTTAACCGGGAACTCCGTGGCTTAGTTGGTAGTAGCCCTGCCTTCGAAGTGTTCGGTTCGATTCACGGCCGGGGCACACTTTGTGTGGTGACCATGAAGTTTGTTCTCGGGTCTTGGGTGTTTGTCTTGTGTTTCTGTGTTTGTCCATACCATCTGCGACAGAGGGAATCCTAGTGCAGAGGTATGAGTGTGTTAACGTTGTTGTTTTGTTCGTTGTTTTAATTTTCTGCACATTTTTTATCGCGATACCGTGACCAATGGAAATAGGGATTCATATAAATACATATAGAATAATTACATTGCTACTATTTTGAACGTAAAATAAAGAAAGATAAGCTTTAAATATTTTTCCATGCCCTGTCATTAAATATTATTTTTTTATTTTGGATTAATGAGATGAGGAATATACTCAGGTCCTCCCCTAACTTCAAATACAATATAAGATGACCTAAGTCACACTGCGTAACATCCGTCACTCTGAGACGGGGATGTAACTCGCCCAAGCCTGTAATTACGTAACATCCGTCCCTCTGAGACGGGGACGGCCAAGCGCCTGTAATTTCACCGGCACCCACCACCTTGTATTTTAGACTTTGGAAAACCAGTGATACAAATGCTAACTTTTTATTGAAAGTCGCTGGTTCAAACCCAGACGTGCACGTGAAGTAATTAATAAATCGTGAGAAAATGGTTTGTTTAGATGGGAATTTCAAGAAAATCTAAAAAAAGAATAAATAGCAGACTTAAATATCTGACTTAAAAGTCTGACTTCCATACTTTCATCACAAGTAGTATGGAAGTCACACATACACAAGAAACATCCAAATATACAACTGCCGAAGAAAAAATTCAACGTACACAATTGGATTTATTTGGATCACATATTTTTTCAGTTATTTAGAATAAAACGAATACAACACAGTATTGAAAACATCCTACAGAAGTTAAAAATATACTTTAAAAAAATCCAGATTGGGTTCCCGCGGTAGATTAAATCCTTTCACTCTCACTTGTCGTGAATACAATGGACCATTAGGAGCTGAGATACAAACCAGAATAATTAAGTAAACCTTTTGAGAGTAAGCAAAAATTGGAGATTACAAAACCGTAACCTTGAATAAAGTTTAAAAGTTGTTTTTAATCGAATTATTCAAACAAGATACTCCATACATTTATTTATTACAAGTTCATTTGAATGTATAAGCCCTCGCCTTCGTATAAATTACCTGTAGGATTACCTGTGTCGCAGATGGCATGGACAAACACAGAAACACAATACAAACACCCAAGACCCGACAACAAATTTCATGCTCACCACACAAAGAATGCCCCAGCCGGGAATCGAACCCAGGACCCCTCGCTTCGAAGGCAGGGCTACCAACTAAGCCACGGATCGTATAATGGTAATGAATCATCTCTATCTTCACATGGAAGGTCGGATAGGGTTTGAACAAGGGCTAAAGGGAACACCCCCCTGGTTATCCCGGGTATCCCCTGGATGGTACTAAAGGTTGAAAAGTAGCAGTAGAACTTGTGCCAAGTTCGTCCGGAGAGGTATCCACCACATCTGGAATCTGCTGCCAAGCAGTGGTGCTCGCATTGCTGTGTTCCGGTGGAAGGATGTGCCGGTGAAATCAATGCGCATGAGACGTATCATCCCCGTTTCCATTTCCGGACGTCAGTTTAGAATGATACCCAGTAATTATACAATATGTCACCTCTTAAAATAGCAGAAACAGACAGAAAAAACATTATGTCACGCATAGATTACAGAAAATAAATAATTATAAATGATTTTATAAGAAATTTATTAAAATGTGATAATATCTACATAAGAACATGGTCAATATATGACCAACCTTAACTACTCTTTTGATCATAATGGAATTTTGCATACACGTTGTCAGTGGTACAGAAAGCTACCTTTTGTCCAGACATAAAAAATAGGTACATTAATGAGCGAAGCCGCGCGCAAAAGTTAATGGCTAAAATTTTAATTAATAGGTTCAATACCTTGTTTATTTTTACAATTGTTATTTGAATAAGTGGTAGAACGAGCTGAAGTTTCATTTTGATATTTTCAGAAATTAGGGATGAAAATCTTTTATTATTTTTAAATCAGTTGTCTATTTTTGTTATGCGGTTTCTTCAGTATCAGCCTCTTATATTTTTTTTACCTCAGATTTCCGTATTTTTTTTATTTTGTTTTTATTTGAATAAGTGATGGAACAAGCTGAGGTTTCAATTTGAAATGTTTCAGAAATAAGGGATGAAAATATTGTAATCTTTCTTATTTTGAATTTTTTTGTTTATTTTTGTAATACGTTTTCTTCGGTATCAGCCTCTTATTCTCACTGCAGAGACTTCTATTCTCGATAATTGAGAGTGATTATTGGATTGGTAGATTTCACATGTCTTTGAATTTTTGGTTCGTATATACATATTTTTTTACATGAATTTTTAGTGGCAAACTCACTGGTGCACGTGTGGGTGTGAACTGGCGACCTTCAGATTAAAAGTCGGCGTCATTGCCGCTGGGTCTCATGCTCTCAATTATTCTTATCTTGATTAATGAGTACACTAATTAATTAACCTATCCGTGCCAGCCTCTAATGTTCCCACTACAGACACCGGCCTACTCTCGATAATTGAGAGTGAATGGGCTCTGATCTCACGGGAGCCCAATCCGGATTGGTAGATGTCACATGTCGTCGAATTTTTGGTTCTAAGACATGCCGGTTTCCTCACGATGTTTTCCGTCACCGTTTCGAGAACGTGGTATTGCGCACATAAATTTCAAGTGAAAAAACTTATTGGTGCATGCTTTTATGCTCATGTTTGCTTTTAATTACGAGCTAATTTACAAAACTTTCCTTGTAATTGTTGGCTTTTTTATATTATTGATAGGCGGATGATATAGATCGACGTCTAGACTAGAAGAAATCTATTAACATATATATATATTTATGTGAGTGTTTGACGGGGCCCACCTGGTGGTAAATGGCGACTTACACTGAGTCGCATTACTGTTGTCATGGGCGGCATGGCAACAGTAATGCGACTCAGTATAAGATTTGGATCATAAACTGAGTCGCACTCATCCTGCTGCGTCCATCACCCGAGACGGGGATGATACGTCTCATGCGCATGAGATTTCACCGGCAGCCACACCTTTTTACCGGAACACAGTGATTCAAATAAAACAATAAGAAAAAATAAACTTGTCAATTTTAACTCAAAGTTTGCCTCGATTATGAATCGAACCCATGACTTCGGTGGACGCAAGTTATCTACCAACTAAGCCACATAGCCGTCTATATTAACTACCACGTTCACCAATAATATGAATCTTTAACCATTAAATATAATTATGCGGTTTACATCAAAAATATTAGCTTTTACGATTCATATTCACCGTAATTACAACTAACTGTCATAACGGTTCAGTTGGTTCTATTCACGGCCATGACACACTTTGTGCGATGAGCATAAAGTTTGTTCTCGGGTCTTCGGTGTTTGTCTTGTGTTCCTGCGTTTGTCCATGCATCTGCGACACAGGGAATCCTAGTGCAGAGGTATGAGTGCTTAAACCTTTTTTTTTAATTTCTTGTTTATATATATAAATGAACATGGTGAAACGCACAACCTTACTGTCTGGAATATTTATTACTGCGCTCCTGCGTTCCTATGGGAACCGTAAATTTTTCGGGATAAAAAGTAGCCTATGTGCTATTCCAGACTATAATCTATCCCTGTGCCAAATTTCATCCAGGTAAACAAAATTGCTTATTTTTCCATTCTTTTATACCGATAACTATGTTTTTCGCTCTCGCTTTTAAGGGGTAAACCCCCCTTAAAAGCGAAAATCAGGGGATGAAACTATTGAAGTATGTTTTTTTCGGTTTTTTTAAACAGTTAATTATTAAATACAACATATTAAATCTCTGTTAGACGAAGTGGGAAATAAAATACAATTTGACACAAGACGTTCTGGGTTATATGAATGTAAATTTCGCAATGTACTTGAATTGTCCAAAAGTGGGTACCTATAGTACGTAGGTAGCTCGCAAACCAAATTGGGATGATGAGTGGTACTGCATACTAATAGCATATACTGTTAAGTCTAGCAGTTCCGCGCGACTTCGTCTGCGTGGTTTTTTTTTGCGCGGACCCGTATTTCTTATACTAAAATCAAAGTAGCTTAAGTTACTTCTTATAACGTAAGCTATCTGCCAATGTAAGCGGTTTGGAGATTAGCTGGGAAAAACAGATATACAAACATAATTATTCGTGTTACCTAGATCCCGTGGTCGTGGTCCCAAGATCATGACGCATGAAACTGCGTCGAAATATCGGGAGTCAACAAAACTCATAAATCATGGTAAATGTTTCGGTACCACGAATAATAATGTTCATAACCATGATAGTTTCAATATATACAGGCATCAATTAAAAAAAAATGTGTTTTTGTTATAATTACCTCTTAGACATTACACACAGACAGAACTTGCGTAAAGTTCGTCCGGAGAAGTACCTCTCGTAGTTTCCGCCACCAAGCAGTGGCGCAATCGCGTTGCTGTGTTCCGGTGGAAGGGTATGGGTGCCGGTGAAATTACAGGCACTTGAGGCGCCTCAGGGTAACGAGCCCGACGCGAAGACCTGAGTCGTTTTTTTATTCATTGGCGGTAATAAGGCTACCCGTTTGTTCGTCTCGTCAATATAGTCACATAAAAAAAGCTTTTTCGGCATTTTATTATACTATACTAAATAAGGCAGGGCTACTACCAACTAAGCCACGGTTTGGTTGATCAATAGCTTGGTTGTTAAAACAAAGGAAAAATATGGCATACAAGCAAACGAAAGCGTATTATTACGCTACTTTGAAAGTATTAGTGTCGTTTTTTTTTTAATTATTAATTCATAAACATCAACAAATAACCTTGACCTGACCTTGATGTATCATAATGATATTAAAGTTATAATGCTTTGAGCAAATAGCAAATATGGGGACACAA
The DNA here is from genome assembly GCA_921293045.1 of Aplocera efformata. Taxonomy (NCBI): domain Eukaryota; kingdom Metazoa; phylum Arthropoda; class Insecta; order Lepidoptera; family Geometridae; genus Aplocera; species Aplocera efformata. The sequence continues at coordinate 3,558,667 of OV121067.1, read as the reverse complement.
AACTTGTAGTGTTTGCATACTGTTGAAAAAGTTACAACAATCGGCAAACAAAGATTGCTTCACGAAAGCAAACACTTACAGTAAAAAAGCTACATCTCTCAACCGACTTAACAAAGGAGTAGAAAATTCCAAAATGAATGTAATTTAACAATCATTTCTTATTAATTGTTAATATGTATATACGTATAAATTATACATGATTTTATTTACGTCAAAATTACATTAGAATTATTTTTTTTCGTATATCGACCGATAAACAATGACCGTTATGGTAATCTATTTGTTTTAAGTATTTCATTATTGCAAAAATAATATTTTGATGATAATATTGGGGGGGGGGGTCTCGGTGCTCGCGTCCATAGGTACCCTCAAATAGATTACCATTATATTTTTATGTATTTAATTATTGCAATAATAATATTTTGATGATAATATTTTGGGGGGTCTCGTTGCTCGCGTCCGTAGTACCCTATGAATTCCTATACCCCCTGGGTGGTCCTAAAGGAGCAACATAAAGTAGCAGTAGAACTTGTGCATAGCTCGCCCGGAGAAGTACCGCCAGCTCGCCTGGTAATCTGCCGCCAAGCAGTGATGCGCTCGTATTGCTGTGTTCCGGTGAAAGGATGGTGTAACACCCCCGTTTCGGGTGACGGGCGCAACGGGGTGTGACTTGGGACGCTTCGGTCGTGGATACCACTTACCACCAGGTGGGCTTTCAGCTAGTTCCGGCACTTATTCACATAAAAAAAGTCTAATGTGGAAACAACTGCCCCAAAACCGTTTGTAACGAAGCATTAATATACACTAGCTGCGACCCGCGGTGTTGCCCGCGGTTTTCCAGGTCCAGAAGTCCAAAGTCCAGGTACAAAAGCCTATTTGTTAATCCAGGACATAAGCTATCCTGGTACCATATTTCATCCAAATCCGGTGATCCGTTTGAGCGTGAAGGAGTTACAAACTCACATACAAACTTTCGCCTTTATAATATTAGTGAGTAGCTGGTCCCCGCGACTTCGCCCGCGTGGTTTTTTTTTGACCCTTATACCCTAACCTTACACCCAAGACCCGAGAACAAATTCATGCTCTACATTTAAAGTGTGTCCCGGGCGGGAATCGAACCCCGCCTTCGAAGTGAGTGGTTCCTTGGTAGGGGTACCTAAGCCATGAAGCCATAACTCATCAGTATTATGAGTATTTGTCCTGATAGTTTCCATAAGAGGTCATTGTTTGTTTTACCAAGAATTTTAATGAAGTTAAAATATTACTTAAACCAACATCGAAATGGAGTTTATGTTTGCTGAATACGAATTAAAATCAGTATATGTACGGGGCAAATATCGCAAAAATAACGTTGGATTAGAGCGTGGTGGCCCAGGGGCATATACTCCGACTTTCAATCTGAAGGTCGCTGGTTCAAACCCACACGTGCACCAATGAGTTTTTTTCACTGGAAAAATTTATGTGCGCAACACCACGTTCTCGAAACGGTGACGGAAAACATCGTGAGGAAACCGGCATGTCTTAGAACCATACATTCAAAGACATGTGACATCTACCAATCCGGATTGGGCTCCCGTGATAGATCAAAGCCCATTCACTCTCAATTATCGAGAGTAGGCCGGTGTCCCTGCAGTGGGAACATTAGAGGCTGGTACGGTAACGTTGGATTGTCTGTGGTATTCTACATTAAGATTTTGATTGTTGGAACAAACGTAGATATATCTTATCTTATTATTTAAAACGATCAATTCTTGTATATTTCGTGTATCTCGGAAACGGCTGTAACGATTTGTATGAAATTTAGTGTTTCGATACGGTTTTTTTTTAACTGCGGTAATAGCATTTTACCCTTCAGGTCCGGGGGAACCTGAGGGATTATGTGAGGCTCCCAGACATAGTGTCCGTCCTACTCACTAAAACCCGCGGGTTGCAGACTGCTATGGTGGGACGAGATAGGATCGATCTAGCATTCACTATCCCCCTACAGTGTAACCTGATATGGTGGTCACCTATGCGGGGGATCCTGGGGAACACAATGGTGGGAACAAACAGTTCGCAGACAAATGCTTGAGTCCTGGATGGAAACGAACCCATGACCTTCAGCGCAGAAGGCAGAGTTAACTGAGCTAATAATACATATTAACACCCATACATAGAACAAATATTTATACTCATCACACAAATGCTTGTCCTGGATGGAATCGTAGCCACGACCTACAGAGCTGGAGGCAGAGCTACCAACTGAGCTGTGAATCTATCGTGACCTATGGATTTCACTGCAGATTGCGTAAAAAATTAGATTGTCACGCTCGGTGTTAATTTTTTATGAACCAGTATATAAATATTTATGCTATTTGCTATAAGTGGGTCAGTGTCGGCAAATCGCCAAGTTTTCTGAACTAAGTCAAGGTCCACCTGGTAAACTTTCGTAAAAGCTATGATATTTATGGGTGTATGGAGCAGTTAAACCTGTTATAATCACGTTTTTTTTCACCTCTGACGTCCAGTGAAGAATCTGTAGTTACGCTTTGGCGGCCTGTCAGAGAAACGTACTGCATACGATCCGCCAAGGCATGACATCCTTGTCATTTATATGTATACTAGCTGACCGGGCCACGCGTTGCTGTGGCTAACGTTTTTGTCATACGATATTATAAATTGAGATGTGAGCTATCCTATATTTCAAGTTGGATCAAACTGCACACGGTGTATAAATTTGATTAAAATCGGTTAAGTAGTTTAGGAGTCCATCGCGGACAAACATCGTGACACGTAATTTATATATATTAAGATTTTACTTGTTATTTTATATATTAATATCTTGTTATATATTCTATCTTGTTATTTTATATATATTTACTTTTCCGTACCGTACGCAAAGGGGTTTTACCCATTTACTAACCCTATTACTAAGACTCCGCTGTCTGTCTGTCTGCCCGTCTGTCACCAGACTTTATTTATTACTATTGAACAAGATAATTTAAACATGAAAAGTTAAAGCCAATCCCTATAATCTACTAACAGATAACTGAAGATAAATTACCATGGTAACAACATTGTTATGTCAAAAGGGTCGATAAATTTATACAGAAACAACCTTATAATGGCAGATATAGCAGTAGATATTATTGTGACACCGCCTCCCCTTTTTTTTCTTTGTTAAAATTGTATCCATCCAAAGGTTACCTGGAAGAGATCGCACTTAGCGATAAGGCCGCCCATTGTGCCACCAATTTTATGTTCTTTTTTTTTATTTGTTTCTCTGTACAATTTCTGGTATAAACAATAAAGAGTTTATCTATCTTTATCTATCTATGGCAATCTGCAGTCTTTTGTTACTTGATTATAGTGTTGAGGTTCCATTTACCTTCGGGTGCAGATCCCTAAAAACCTCGAAAAATTACAAGCACTTGAGAGCATATTATATCCTCGTATTAGGTGAAGGTGTAACAGAATGCGACAAAAAATTGCGACACAAAAATACTTTTTTGCATACCAAAATAAATGAATTTACAAGGAATCTTATATAATCATGACGGCTCCTTGGCTTAGTGGTAGTAGCACTGCCTTCGAAGCGCGGGGTCCCTGGTTCGATTCCCGGCCAGGGCACACTTTGTGTGGTGAGCATGAAGTTTGTTCTCGGGTCTTGGGTGTTTGTCTTGTGTTTCTGTGTTCGTCCATGCCATCTGCGATACAGGGAATCCTAGTGCAGAGGTATGAGTGTGTTAACGTTGTTGTTGTTATTTTGATTTAACAACTAAACTATTTAACCGATTTTAATATTTTTTTATGGGACCAATCTGAAATCATATCCTTCCAAAAAATATTTTCAAAATCGGTTCATAAATTACGGAGATCTGAGGTAACAATATAATTTTTTTATGTTTGTCAGTCAGACAGTCGAATTTACCTCCTCCTTTTTTGAAGTCGGTTGAAATAATGACAGGGTCATCTTCAAGTTACAAAATCAATAAGAATTTATCCAGTTTGCTGAAGGTGAAACCACGGTCAACATGTACCCAGCATCCATTTTCATGTCCGCTGTGTGGTAACCAAACTGGATTTTTTGCAAAATGTACGGTACAAATTAATCATGAAATCAAGACAAGCGACTGACTTCAAAATCGAAATACCGACTTCCATACTCTGCCTTAAAATTCTGCTTAGTACTCACCATTAAAAAAATTAACAATTAAAATTATACCAATTATACCAACCAACGGGAGAAGAAAAAAGTTCACAGGGAAGCAAAATACGCCATTTCGTTAACTTGGATGACATATTTTTGACATATTTATATTTACCACCCATCCGGCACAGGTCCGTGGCTTAATTGGTACCCATGCCTTTGAAGCGAGGGGTCGGGTTCGTCCCGGCCGGGCACACTGTGTGATCACCATGAAGTTTGTTCTCGGGTCTTGGGTGTCTTGTGTTTGTGAATGCCATCTGAATCACAGGGAATCCCAGTGCAGAGGTACGAGTGTGTAAACGTTTATTATTTTGAAAGTATGTTGGAAAATGTATCGTTTTATTGTAATCCAACACAATATGTTGCAAAGCATAATGTTAAAATTGACCTTCCATGACACCATCATGTGAACAATAAGTTGATGATAAGCAGAAATGATGTCGTCAGAATGTACTGAATAACAGTCTACAGCCGCGTTAGGTGCATTCATCACTATAGCGGTCCCACGTGATTAATTAACGGAACTAACTGAGGGCCCACCTGGTGTAAGTGGCGACCCCCGCCCATGACAACAGTAATGCGGCTCAGTATAAGATTTGGATCTTACACTGAGTCGCATTCATCCTGCTGCGTCCATCACCCGAGACGGGATGTCTCCTGCGCATGTAATTTCACTGGCACCCACGCTTTTCACCGGAACATAGTAATGCGAGCACTACTGCTTGGCAGCAGATTCCAGATGTGGTAGAAAATTTTTATTTGAAAGGATATGCTTTCAAATTGGTCCCATAGAATTTTTATCAAAATCGGTTCAATAGTTTGGTTGTTAAATCAAAATAACTGGATGAAATATGTCATCATAGTAAACCAAACGTGTTTTACTGTCCTATGACTTTCTTCGCTCGTTGGGTGTGTGAATATGACTCCGCCCCTTTTTGTCAAAATAAAACATTTGTTCGCTTACAAAATTAAAAAAAAAAAATTATTGAAAGTATGCTCCATCTGCAGCTACAACCTTCGCCCATCGTTCAGGTAGTTTTCGTATTCCTTGCTGGAAGAAGTCCTGGTCTTTTGAGCTTATCCAGTTGTCAATCCAAATTTTGATACTTTCACATGAAGTAAACTTTTCTCCAGTAAGGTCTGTCTGCATCGTCCGGAATAGGTGGTAATCCGAAGGAGCTATGTCTGGTGAATATGGCGGGTGGGGTAACACTTCCCAGTCCTGTCCCTCTAAATATCTTTTTACGACTTCTGCGGTATGCGGTTTGGCATTGTCATGCTGAAGAACTAATTTGTTATGTCTATTCACCCATTCTGGTCGTTTTTCTTCTATGGCTCGCTTCAAACGCATTAGTTGTCGTCGGTAAACTTCTCCATTAATAGTTTCAGAGGGTTTGAGCAACTCATAATATACAATACCTTTCTGATCCCACCAAATACAGAGCATGACCTTGGCACAGTGAATATTTATTTTTGGCTGTGATGGGCCTGGTTCGCCTGGTTTCACCCAAGCTTTTTTGCGTTTAGGATTTTCGTAGTGTATCCATTTTTCGTCTCCTGTGACTATCCGATGCAAAAATCCTTTTCTTTGCTGTCTTTGAAGCAGCATTTCACAAATGGTTTTCCGACGTTCCATGTCTCTTTCTTTTAAATCATGTGGAACCCAGTCACCGGCTTTTTGAATCATTCCCATCATTTGTAAACGCTTTGCAACAGTTGAACGATCAACATTTAATGCTGCAGCTAATTCTGATTGAGTTTGGCAAGAATCTTCCGCCAATAATGCTTCCAATTCAGCATCTTCAAATTTTTTTGGTGGTTTTCCATGTTCTTTATCCTCAGTACTAAAATCGTTATTTTGAAATCGTCGAAACCATTCCTTGCAAGTTGTATTAGACGGAGCATGCTCACCATAAATCTCCACAAGCAAACGATAAGTTTTCTTCGCAATAAAATAATGTAATAACACTTCCCGCAAATGACGTTTATTTGGAATAAAAACCGACATTTTCGAAAAGGTGAAAACAATTGTTGCTTACACTTCAACCAAATATCATAAAATGCGTTAGATAGCTGACATTCAGTACTATCGAATACAAGTATGGTCATTTATTAGTACACGTAAACAATACTAAAAACGACATCTGTTGAGAAAGGGCGGAGTCATATTCACACACCCAATATATTTTTGAATGTATGTTTTTTCAACCATCTCGCCATTGAAGTTGCTTTTTTAGTTTTTCTAATGTTATGAATTAACCTTTAGTTTAAATTACGGGTCTCCCAATGTTTTGTCTCATTGAAAGCTTGCTATGATTTTGGTTTGGGCAGACACCCTGCTTAGCTATTGTTCATATTTTTATAGATAAAATGTATTTTAACATTAATAAAGATATGTGTTACATGAGTTTTTGTTGTTGACTTAATGTTGCAAAGCCAATTTCTAGTCATTTTACATATTTTCACTAATTAATTCATTTTAACTTTATAATGTATAGAAGACATTATTTTAGCTTTATAATGCCTTCTAGAAACTGTTCTTCTAGAACGGAAACAGTTTCTTCTGTAAATTTAACAAATAAGACTAGCTAAAAGATGAAAACTGACTGTAATTTGACATATCTGTGTGCATGTAACGTGCCTAAGGAGCTGCTGTGATACGTTATATGCTCACGAATATGTATATGTGTGGAAAATTTTACGTGTCCAAACGATACTTGAGAAAAAGGAATAAATGAGTTTGAGTTTGGACTTTTCTGATTAGACCACTTTGGTGTGTCGTTTCCTTAACCTTACGCGTTTAACCATACGTGAAGCTAATTGCGCGTTATAGATCGTACAATAATTATTAATTTGCGTACTAAGATAATTGTTGGATCTTGATAATTTTCCAACATAAATTCTTACTTATTGACCGCGTTGACAATACAATACAATACAAAAATACTTTATTGTACACCACACTTTATGAACAAATATAAATAACTTACTTGAAGACAAGTTAATGCACAATGGGCGGCCTTATCGCTAAGAAGCGATCTCTTCCAGGCAACCTTTGGATGGAGAGGAATTTTAAAGTAAGCTAGATTGGTCGTTTGACGTCACTTAACAAAATTAAGGACCATTCAGACAGCGCCAAACTAAGCATAGCTTGTACTATGGGAACAAAATAACTGTTAAAAAGTTTAGTTATTTAAAATCGGTTAAAAATTTTAGAGCAAAATATGATTTTGGTCTCCTCAAACGATAAGAGAACATAACTCGTATTGCTGCTGTTTATAGGCGTCGGTAGCTACTTAACTGGGCCTTCATATCGTGACCTCACTTAACAATAAAAACACTTCAATTACGCATGTAACATGCCCTGTAGTTAGTATAAATCGTCTCATAGTTAAATTATCTGATCTGATCTGATGCTAAAACGTGAAAGATCGCTTCTATATTACAACCTAAACTGATAATGAACCTATAAATATAGGAAGGTAGCTAACAGCTTGCTTGGGGCCCTGAACTGTGCGGACTCTGAGGGCCCGCCTGATGGTAAGTGGTGACCCTCACCCATGACAACAGTAATGCGCGCGACTCAGTATGAGATCCAAATCTTTACTGAGTCGCATTCATCCTACTGCGTCCATCACCCGAGACGGGGATGATAAGTCAAGCGCATGTGATTTCACCGGCAGCCGCACCCTTCCACCGGAACACAGCAATGCAACTACTATTTGGCGGCAGATTCCAGATGTGGTGGCAGTACTTCTCCGGACGAACTTAACACAAGTTTTTCTGCTACTTTTGGTGTAGGGGATCAAAGGGTACGCACCTACGGACGCGAGCAACTGGACCCCCCAAATCCTTCTTAATCAAATCAATACTTAAGCAACACCATTTTTGTAACGTGTATAAGGTTGGTAGTTTCGTAAATATTATAGGTACTTTAATTTTAGCAAGATAATAGACGTTGGGCGAACAAAATAATATTGTTCATTTGATAAGGTCAAGGTTTCCTAATATTTCGAGTGATTCAAGTACAAAGTACCTTTAAAACTGCACACTCACGATTCCAATGATCGAAAATGTCAATGGCTAAGCTGTACTATTAGGTAATATTGTTACTAGCTGATGCTGCGGAATTAAAAAAAAATATATACACCAGAAAACGATAATTTATAAAAACCACGCTTGATAACTATAATGGCAGCTGTATAGAGGCATTGATTCGTGTAAAACTTGTGCTCGTGTATTGAACACCACAATCGATCATTTAACTACACCACAATAATCCATTGTTTAAAACTGTACCGTGTGAATCATGTCGCAATCATATGATTCCCACTACTTTTTCGTAAGTTGAGTAACGCAGATGCCGATAAGAAAATGTTGGAACGGGTTGCCAGACCGCCCTGCCTTTGAAGCGAGTTGCCCGGGTTCAATCCCGACCATGACACACTTTGTGTGGTGAGCATGAAGTTTGTTCTCGGGTCTTGTTTTGTCTTGTGTTTGTTCATGTCATCTTTTTCAAAGGTCATGTCATTTTCAAAGGTTGAAGAGATCACTTTTAGTGATAATGCCGCCCATTGTGCATCTACCAAATTGTTGTGTGTTTATGTAATTTGTTTGTAATTGTTTTTTTCTTTCTGGAGTGCAATAAAGAGTATATCTATCTATCTAACATAGGTTAACTTAGATCTTCTGTCAAAACCATAGTCAAATTCATGTTATAAAGGTGCTGCAGCCCCTTAAAATGGCGATAAACGACCCCGATGGTTCAGAAACCAGGAATAAAGGAGTAAAGAACTCGCATTAATAAATCATTAAAATTCATAAACAGTCTTTATATCCAATCATTAAATTAAAATTAATGATGTCCAACTGATTGCATTTCACAATGTTTCAATGCCGAGTTATTCGTTGTATTTAAACGGCCTAATTATTAATAATTATTGCGACGTAATTAATTATAGGGTAATTTATTAATGTTTTCAACGGCTACCAAAGGATGTTTGAAAATGTTTGTACTGATTTATATTTGTTTCTGAAAACCACCGTCGTTCGATATAAAAAAAACTGTTTATTTCAAAGGATTTAATTTCAGATTGAAAATAGAAATCTCATCTCAATCTGTCTAATTGTTCGGTTTCTAAATCAAAATAACGATGAAAAATATTTCACCCATGTGACACAGAGTATTTTGCTATCCTGTGACTTTCTTCGCCCATTGTAGACCAATTTGAATGTATTTTTATGATCTAAGGGCGAGAAATAAGCGATAATACACTGTTCGCTTATTTCTAAGAAAATCGGTTTCTTCGTTTTTTATATAAGTAAGTTTTAAATTTAAATTAAAACGATGGCTTATCGATCAATGCTTTTATACCTTCGATGAGTACCTAAGTTATAAAATGAAGGATAAAAAATAGCCTTTTTTTGTGATTATTTCTTGCAATTATTGATTTGAAATATCATTAATAATTTACTGTAGGAAACATTTTGTTTTATTTTTAATCTGACTATATTATCTATTGTAACTTATTTTATTTTTGAATTTTAATTTGGCCATCATTTAGACCTATAAGTACCTATATAAATAACATGTAATTTTATTACCAATAAAGACTATTATGATTATTATGACTATTTAGTAAAGTAAGTAGGGGAAATTTCTTCATGATTTTAAATGTATGAGTCACTTACATTCTTATAAATTTATTATAGGTATTTCTCAGCTAATATGCAAATAATATAATATATATTCTCAGCATATATATATAAACCACGATATGAAACGATAAAAATATTGCGCTTCGACTAGTTGTGTGAGGAAACTGGCCGAGGGGTTTCTTGACTATTTCTAACATACGTAAACTTAACAAATAACTTGCTTAAACATGAAAACTGACGGTAATTTGACATATCTGTCAAATGACACTGACTGTTATTTGACATATCTGTCAAATGACACTGACTGTTATTTGACATATCTGTGGTCAAGAACACGCTAATATTTACTTGTGTGTGTAAAATTTGACGTGTCCAAACGATACTTGAGATCTAAATGAATGAATGAGTTTGTGTTTCTTCTTCTTATTTTTGGCCTTTTGTGTGATTTATGCCACATTAATTCTGCCAATGTCCGAGTTAATGTACGTTCGCAAGTTTTGTCTGCATTAGGGTTAATTGTGACAAAATATGGCCAGTTTATTCAAAAGTTACAATTTACAACCAGAATGATATAATTAACAAAAATTCAGATTCATGGATAAAATAAAATAATAAGAGTTGAAAAAAAGAAATAGCAAACTAGTGAAAATAATAAAATATAAAGAAAATTATAAGGAATTTACAATTTTAATTTATTTAATGAGTTTGAGTTTAAACCCGTCTCAAAACCTTGACAGAAAACATTATTTCTATCATGTTTTTGTAAATGTTTCGCCAGTAGACCCTAGACTTCCGCTTCGCACATCTTCTTAGTGACAGCCATATATATAAACATGGTATAACAGATACGGTTTGCATGCGTAGAATATAAAATGGTTTATTAAGGCTTTGTAGGCAGGTGTTGAGATGTAAAATGTGTAACAGACATAAACCTATGTTTCGTGCCAAGTTATATGTATTAACTTAGTCAGAAGCTTATGTTTAAGGTAATGTGTATAGTTGCATATAAGATATAGAGTTCTAGCTTTAAAATAATGTTGGTTAGAAGTCTAAAACTTTCAATGCCCTTCTTTTCAGTAACCTACGATATGGCGCCATCTATTAGCGTAGCCGAGTACTATGCGAACAAATCTATTTTCATCACTGGAGCGACCGGTTTCATGGGGAAAGTCCTGGTAGAGAAGCTTCTTAGGACATGCCCAGATATCAAGAAGATTTATGTCCTGATGAGGCCTAAGAAAGGGCATAACAGCAAGGAGCGGTTGGATGATTTTCTTAACGTAAAGGTTAGTAGCGCCATCTAGCGGCAAGGTTTAGATACTATTTTAAGCAAGTTTTGAACAAGTGCAAACTCATATAAGAACGCATGTTTGTCACCAGGGGAGCTTGTATCATAGGCTATGTATTGGCTTTTGATCCCGGAAAAGTGTTCCCTTAGGATGGCCCACCGCGAAAAAAACCGCGGGGCCCGGTTAGTTAAAACATAACAAACAAACATATCAATATTAATATCAACATCGAATCAAATTCATCAGTCAAATTTTAAGTAAACAATTAAATTTTACGCAAAATGTGAAAACCTCCTTTGTAATGGTAATAATCTGATGATGAAACCCCTCAACAGATCTTCATTTATAGCTAAGAACCATCTCGATGACAGCTTTCAATCAGAAAAAACGCATCAAAATCGGCTCATCCGATTAAGATCTATAAACATTAAGCGTTAACACACTCATACCTCTAGACTAGGATTCCCTGTGTCGCAAGACAAATACGAGAACAAAATTCATGATCACCACACAAAGTGTGCCCCGGGAATGGAACCTGGGACCCCTCGCTTCAAAGGTAAGGCTGGTAGTAGCCTTGCCTTCGAAGCCACGGAGCTATGCCACAGACAGACGCAGACACACACTACAAACTTACAACAATTGTTGATTGTTGTTTTGTTTTGTTTTTCTCGCATGTATTAACCTATTTTTTCTTATACGGCTCCGTGGCTTAGTTGGTAGTAGCCCTGCCTTCGAAGCGAGGGGTCCCGGGTTCGATTCCCGGCCGGGGCTTACTTTGTGTGAGCATGAAGTTTTTTCTCGGGTCTTGGGAGTTTGTCTTGTGTTTCTGTGTTTATCCATGCCATCTGCGACACAGGGAATCCTAGTGCAGAGGTATGAGTGTGTAAACGTTTATTTATTTATTTATGTATATTTTCAACTTTTTTTAAATGTTGTCTAGTTGTCTCTATTACATGCTGTGACGCCCAATAATTGCGGGACCACTATTATTTAAGACCTTTGATTATTTTAAGTTGTATGTTCATTGTATCCTGCATTGGGAGTCCTTATTAAAAGTCAAAGTCAAGTCAAAGTCAAACTCATTTATTCCTCTAGATCAAATTTTACTCAAGCATGTACACATTCGTGAGCATATAACGTATCACAGGAACAAATAAATAAACAATCTTTTTAGTAGGTGATTGAAAGGTCGATAATGTTGCAGGTGTTCGACCGTCTGCAGAAGGAGTACCCCAAACGACTGCAGAAGCTCCAAGTTATCCCCGGAGACATCCTGGTGGATGATCTCGGTATCTCCGCTGAGGACAGAGAGGAGCTGCAGCGGGAATGTCAGATTATATTTCACTGCGCTGCTTGTGTCAGGTAAAACATGTTCATTTTACGAAAATGTACGAGAGGTTTCCTTCATTTTACGAAAATGTACAAGATATTTCACTGCTCTGCTTGTGTTAGGTAAAACATGTTCATTTTACGAAAATGTACGAGAGGTTTCCTTCATTTTACGAAAATGTACAAGATATTTCACTGCTCTGCTTGTGTTAGGTAAAACATGTTCATTTTACGAAAATGTACGAGAGGTTTCCTTCATTTTACGAAAATGTACAAGATATTTCACTGCTCTGCTTGTGTTAGGTAAAACATGTTCATTTTACGAAAATGTACGAGAGGTTTCCTTCATTTTACGAAAATGTACAAGATATTTCACTGCTCTGCTTGTGTTAGGTAAAACATGTTCATTTTACGAAAATGTACGAGAGGTTTCCTTCTTTTTACGAAAATGTACAAGATATTTCACTGCTCTGCTTGTGTCAGGTAAAACAAGATCATTTTACGAAAATGTACTAGAGGTTTCCTTCGGGACCAGTACGTAGAAAGTCGTAGAAAGTGCCCCTGGGTTACAATGTGTACGATTTAAAAAAAAATCCAGAGCGAAATTCAATTACTGTCAATAAATAAATTTAAAACTGTCATCAAACGTTGTTGTTGCAAAAGCTTACTGTAAAATATCAGATTACCTAGTTGACAAAAAGGCTTGGGAATGAATTTGCTCCACTCTAGACGCAGGACCATATTCGCGAATATGTAATACTGTGTCCGAGGGGTTTCTTTTCTGTTTCTTCCCCTCGGGTTGGTCGGTTAGGGTTGGAACAGACGTAAACTCAACAAATAAGATTACCTTAAACATGAAAACTGACTGTAATTTGACATATCTGTGTGCATGTAATGTGCAGGGAGTTCCTGTGACACGTTATATGCTCACGTATATGTGTACATGTGTGTGTAAAATTTGACGTGTCCAAATGATACTTGAGATTTAAATGAATAAATGAGTTTGACTTTGACTTTACTATGCTATCCGCGGTGCCACGAAGACACCTTTTGAATCTTAACTTGAAGAGGTCCATGTTATATTGACACAAGTTCTACTGCTATGTAATGGTCTAATAACCATTTCAGATTTGACATGTTCCTTCGAGACGCTGTGAATTTGAACACAGGTGGAACCCTGAAGGTTCTGGAGCTGGCTGAAGGCGTGAAGAACCTTGAGGTGAGGATTGAGTTAACAATACCAATGACGGTTCCGTGGTGTAGTTGATAGTAGCTCTGCCTTCGAAGCGGTCCCGGGTTCGATTCCCGGCCGGGGCATACTTTGTGTGGTGAGCATGACGTTTGTTCTCGGATCTTGGGTGTTTGTCTTGTGTTTCACTCACCATGCACTCTGCGTCACAGGGAATCCTAGTGCAGAGGTATGAGTGTGTTAACTTTTATTTACGTTAATTTTTAATAACCCTATCCTACTCTAGTTGGGGTCAGCTCATCATTATCTTCCTGTCCTTATTCCAGACTAGCTTGTGGCACAACATGTTTCCTTCTACCATTTTCTTCCATCAGCCCTCACTCCAGTACAGAACAGCCTCTAATGTTTTCACTGCAGGGACACCGGCCTACTCTCGATAAGAGTGAATAGGCTTTGATCTACTACGAAGGGCTAATCCTTATTGGTAGATGTCACATGCCTTCGAATTTATGGTTCTAAGACATGTACCTCTCTTACGAACTTGGCACAAGTTCTGCTGCTATTTTAAATTTTTCACGCAATCGTTTTTTTTTTTAACAATAATTTTAGAAGTAATATTTTCTAGGTGTTTCTCCATGTTTCCACTTCTTACTGCCGCTGCGAAGTGGAACTCCTGGAAGAGAAGCTTTACCCTGCTAAACATCGTCCTCACCACGTGATGCACTGCGCCGGTTGGATGGATGACGAACTGTTGGAGCATTTGCAGCCTAAGTTCGTAATATTAAAAAAAAACTAGTACTTTCTCATTTCCTTTTTTTTTTTCTTTTCTTTGGCTTCGCACGACTTATGCATTTGCCATGGTCCAGAGATTTGTTATATTTCAGTGTATTACTAGCGTTTACAAATTTGGGAAACTTTTCGCGGAATTAATAAAGGTAAAAAGGAAAATAGGATGTGGATTAGGAGGTTAGGAAATACATTAATTTTAACAATTATCGATTACTGTTATATAATATTATATGTACCTTATTTACCTTATGTACACAATTAACACTAAACGTCATACATTTTAACACTAACAAATAACAATAAAAGAATGCAAAAAGTTCTGTAGCAACAACAACAACAAACAAGTAGTTACACATTCTAAGAAAGAATTGCCATATCGATTATTTAAAATAATAAAAAGCAAATAAAAAAATATTTCATTGTTTTATTTTCAGGATTATAGAACCACAGCCTAATACATATGCTTATACGAAAAACTTGACCGAAGATCTAGTATCACAGTACAAAGGAAAGTTTCCGATAGCGATTGCGCGGCCATCTATTGGTGAGTAGAATAACTATTCGATATCCTTATGTTATAGAAACTAGATGGCGCTGACTATGATAAATAACACTGCATACATTTGCCCCTCTTGAAAATACTTTTCGAGAGAAACAAACTTCATCCTCACCACACAAAGTGTGTCCTCGCTGGTAATCGAACCCTCAATTCGAAGGCACGGCGACAACGAAAGAAAGCCGTCATAAAAATCGATTACTTCTTTACAGTAACTGCAGCTATCAAGGAGCCTATGCCAGGATGGGTGGACAATTTAAACGGACCCACTGGACTCCTAGTGGGCGCCGGGAAGGGGGTCATCCGAACTATGCACTGCAACGAGGACTATGCTGCCGATGTGGTGCCTGTGGACCTGGCGTGCAATGGATGCATACTTCTGGCGTACACCACAGCCTTAGAGAAGTAAGTGTTCAAGATAACATACAGCGTCCGTAGGTGTGTACCCTTTGATTCCTTACACGTACCCCCTGGGTGGTGCTATAGGAGAAACGACAAGTAGCAGTAGAACTTGTGCCAAGTTCGTCCGGAGAGGTACTGCTACCATACCTGACATCTGCCACCAAGCAGTGGTGCTCGCATTGCTGTGTTCCAATAGAAGGGTATGGGTGCCGGTGAGATCACATTATTTAGATAAACAGGTAGATTATTATAATTAGGCATGATATTAGACCAGGGTACCACAAACCCTCTTCCCTGGGTAATCAATGCATATTATGACTTCGAAGCCAGGAGTCCTGGGTTCGATTCCCGGCTAAGGCACACTGTGTAGTGAGCATGAAGTTTGTTCTCTTGTCTTGGGTGTTTGTCTTTTGTGTGTTTTTTCATGCCACCCAGGGAATCCTAGTGCAGAGTTATGAGTGTGTAAACGTTTTATTTTTATATTATTTCTAGGCCTGAAGATATTCACATCTGCAACATCACCCAATCGGGAATAAACCCTATCAGTTGGGGTGAAGCTTTGGATTTTGGTAAGTTTATTATTCCTGCAATATAAATAACTAGCTGAGGCGTAGGAATTTTCTCATATCAAAACCGACATTACTTATGAGATACCCTTAAAATATTATATTAGGATATGGTACTACTGTAAAGGGAAGATTAGGTCTTCCTGCCTATGCAACGTATTCTACTTTTCCCCATCATTCCAGGCCGGAAACACGTCCAGGAGTTCCCGTTCTCCGTCTGCCTGTGGTACCCGGGGGGTTCCCCGAAGAGTTCTTGGGTGCAGCATCAGATAGCGCTGTTCTTCACGCACCTCCTACCCGCTTACTTCGTGGATCTGCTGCTCTTCCTCATGGGGAAGAAGACTTTGTAAGTAATGATATCAGAAACAAGTAACTGAAATCACATGCGCATGAGCCGTATCATCCCCGTCTCGGGTGATGGACGCAGCAGGATGAATGCGACTCAGTGTAAGATCCAAATTATATACTGAGTTGTATTACTGTTGTCATGGGCGGGGGTCGCCACTTACCAGGTGGGCCCTCAGCTCATTCCGTCACTTATTAACATAAAAAACCGACTTCTATACATTCTATACCTTTTTTCTCAACTTTAGGAAGTATATTCTAAAATTAAATAAAAACAAAAAAAACCTATATCGGTTTATGTTGGATGAGGATAAAAGTCGCTTTCGTTTGCTTGGATTACATATTTTATCTAGTTATTTTGAATTATAAACCAAACTATTTAACCGATTTTGATAAAATAATTTTATGGGACTATCTAGAAAGTATGCCCTTTTAAATAATAATTTTCCATATCGGTTGATAAATGACAAACTTATGAAGTAACAAAAAAACCTCCGTTAGCAGTCTGAGGAAAATTGAAGACAAGGACATAGGTACATAATTATACTGTTCTCTTTCGTTGGCTTATCCAAGGATGTCTTCCACAGCATGGTGAAAATACAGAAGCGAATCAACTACGGCCTGGAAGTCCTACAATACTACACCACGAAAGAATGGCACTTCAGGAATGAGAACTTTTTAGCGCTACAGAAGAAAGTGTCCAAAGAAGATAACGACATATTCTACACGGATGTGAATGTAAGGAAATTCATTAATCGTACTTTGAACAGGCGTTAGCAGAACTGCCACCACACCTGGTTATTCACTGCCAAGTGGTTGAGGTCTGGTGAAAAGGTGTGGGTGCTGGAAATGCAAAGATTTTAGTTTAAGAAAGACTGATGATCCCCGTCTGTGTGTCGCGATGCGACTTCGGTCTTCGAACACTTTGGTTGGGGAGGACCTGAGTAACGCTGTTGTAATCTCGGAAACGTTCCTTCAGATAGCTATAATATTAATATCGGAATCCCGTTTCCGAGATTAATAGCTATCTTCCGGAAACGAGTTTCACTGTAACTTCTAACTTTAATAAAAAGCGGATTTCTTTCGACAGCTGATTCAATGGAGCCCGTACATTCGGGACTATATTAAGGGTGCTCGGGAGTACTGCTGCAAGGAGGATCCGGCCACCTTACCTCAAGCCAGGAAGCTGCAGAGACAGTAAGTCGTTACCATCAAAATCACACTAATATTACTAAGGCGAAAGTTCCTGTGTGTATGTTTGTTACTCCTTCACGCTCAAACGGCTCAACGGATTTGGATGAAATTTGGTACCAGGATAGCTTATATCTTGGATTAACACATAGGCTATTTTGTATTCCAGAAAACTACGGGTAACACCACGGGGGTGGCTAGTAAATAAACAATGTTCATGGACATTTCACACAGCGCCATCTTACCCCAAACTAAGCATAGTATTATAGTACTTAGTACATGGGAACTAGTTACTGATAGAATAGAAGTACTTATATTATAAATAATATTATGATAATAATATTTAATAATAAGAACTCTGTGGCCTAATCCAATGGCCTAGATATGAACAGCGCCATCTATTATCGAGTAGATTGTACTAAGATGGAGTGCCGAGTGGTTTCATTTTTCTGTTATTAATTTTTAACCTATTTTTTTTTTATTTCAGGTTGTACTACTTGGACAAGTTCACAACGATCATGATATGCTCACTCGTCGCATACTTCATCTTCTACTACTCAAAGATATTACTCAACATTCTTGTTTAAAGAGTCACAAATTAATGTAAACTAGGCTTAGATTCGTTGTAATTAATTTCAAGAGTAACTTTTGTTGTTATATTTTTTACCTCTGTACTATTTTTGTAATTATGAATGGTGGCGCCATCTAGTATAGAGTGTAAGAAACATTAAGTAACATTTTTATCACTTTAAAAAAGGAGGACTGGAAATTCGGATCTTTTTTAGCTTTTTTGTATTTGATATGGTATATACATCCCAGGTTGTCCCAAAGAAATTTCATGGTAAAATTCCACACTTGAGAGGCTATTCTACGACCAATTTAAGAACTTAAATTAAATTAAATTTATGTCAACTCAAAACGTTTCATGCGACAGTAAAGACATGAAGAAAAGAACAGCATTCATGTATTGAAACCTGTGAGATAGGGGCCCGTCGAAACAAAAATTTTCCACCCCATGTCCCATTTATTACATCAATTTTATACTAAAGCAGAATGATTTTTGTTATTTGACGATAATTATATTGTTCTGAAACGAAAACCCATTTGATATAATTCTTTGATTTTGATTGTACTCTCACGAATTGTAAATATATGTTAAAGAGTAATTTTTACGCGATGGCGCTGCCCTCTCTTGTCGAGTTACTGAACTTATCTTATTAGATGGTTTTTGAGGCTTATTGTAACAGAAATATGACTTTATTTTATTTTGTTGTTACACCAAAGATTCTTCATTAGTATTACAGTGTATCTTTAGTTTTTTGATGTCAAAAGTCTCCTCTTTTTTTTTACTATGGGAATGTCCACGCCTTCCGCACTCGGGATTGCGGAAAGGTTTATGTCGGACTCGAACCGACTACCCCTTGAGGTTCCTTCTCACACCGAAGTGCTAGAGGCTGCGGGCACCAAAATTCTTCCATGGCAAAAATTACGAATCGCCCGCGTGGGCTCGAACCACCAACCTTTCGGTTAACAGCCGAACGCGCTAACCATTGCGCCACGGAGGCCACAAAAGTCTCCTCTACCACAAGTTGAGACCATCATTTTGGGGAATTTTCAAGGTATCCTTTCATCTTTTGGATGGAGAAACATCGATTTCGTGATTTTCCATCCACGTAGATTGATGACCACTTTGTGGTGAGCATGAAGATTGTTCTCGGGTCTTGGGTGTTTGTCAGTTCCATGGAATCATAGTCCCGTTATGGATTGCAGGTATAAGTTTGTAAGCGTTTTTTTTAATATTGACTAATTTATGTACTACAACAAATTTCCAGGTTAGACTGAAGTTTAAATCGAAGTTTTTTTTCACTATTTAAGGTTTTATGTGTATAGGCGAGATTACAATGCATATAGGAAGATTTGTGGTAAAGGGACTTATATACTACCTACTGAAAATTTTGATTTTTGATTTACTATTTCTGTATTGTACCTACTTACAATATTTACTTATATTGCGTATGTTAAATTAATAATTGTTACCTTATAAGCAAATAACTCATAAAATATGTATTTAATAACTGGTGAATAAAATTATTAATAGGCCACAGTTTTTTTTCTTTATCCTGTTCGAAAGACCAAAAAATGCTAAAAATACGACCACCGCGGACCAAAATTGGGAATGGATGGATCCTCCGTCTCTCTCCTTCATTAAGACGGACATGTTATCAGAAAGAGATAAAATGTTGATTCTATTCTAATAAATAATCATACCAAGAAAACTGGATTGAGTAAGAGATAAAAACATTGATGTAGGTATACCAATCCGGATTGGGCTCCCGTGGTAGATCAGAGCCCATTCACTCTCAATTATCGAGAGTAGGCCGGTGTCCCTGCAGTGGGAACATTAGAGGCTGGTACGGATACAAGGTTTGTTAAATCACTCAATTATGATGACGCAGACACGGTCTTACGTTACGTTTCAACTAATTACTTAAGACATACTATGTAATGTTTACTAACCAGTTAGTCGAGTAATTAAAACAATACAGAACATAATATGCGTGATTTGTGGCGTTCGTAATCATTTATTGAGTAATTGCCGCATAAGATCTTAATAGTCGAACACCGTATATTGTAATATAAATTTTAAAACTATCATGGTTATGAACATTATTTTAGTTTGCCCGGGACCATGACGCATGTAACTGCGTCGAAATATCGGGAGTCAACAAAAACTCACAAATCATGGTAAATATCTCGGTAACACGAATAATACCGTATATTGTAGTTTTTTATGTTACTAAAGTAATGGACGGGCATTCGGCCCACCTGATGTTAAGTGGTTACCGCCGGCATAAGACAAATATACTCTTTATTGCACACCAAAAAGATAAAGAAATTAAAAATAAATTACATAAACAGAAGATTTGGTAGATGCACAATGGGCGGCATTATCACTGAAAGTGATCTCTTCCATGCAACCTATGGATGGATAGGATAGCGAACACATTAGACTAAATCATTAATAATATAGGTGAAAAATACATAAATTCTATACCAGCCTCTAATGTTCCCACTGCGGGACACCGGCCTACTCTCGATAATTGAGAGTCAATGGGCTTTGATCTACCACGGGAGCCCAATCCGGATTGGTAGATGTCACATGACTACGACACAAATGCTTGTTTTGAGTGGGAATTGAACCCAAGACCTATGCAGTTGGCTACAATATAAGCCGTAAGGCCACATTGTATTGTATCTTTACTTCCTGTTCATTTCACCCTGACATTATTAAAGACAATAAAATTAAAATTCATAGCGACGTCTTGACAAAGAAAGTTTATAGAACACCAAATTAAGAATCATAATTTCATAAAATTAATATTAATCATTCACATTGAGTTACTGCCGCTGAAAAATTACTTTATTAGTACTATCTGCGCCCCGCGGTGTTACCTGCGATTAAACAATTAAACGACAGGAAAAAACTGACAAAAGTTGTTTTTTGACGGCTCCGTGGCTTAGTTGGTAGTAGCACTGCCTTCGAAGGGGTCCCGGGTTCAATCCCGGTAGGGCACACTTTGTGTTGTGAGCATGAAGTTTGCTCTCGGGTCTTGAATACACAGATACATAATGCATTATAACTTTTCAAGTCTAAAAAGTCATTGGTACACGTGTGGGTTCGAACCAGCGACCTTCAGATTGAAAGTCGGCTCCGTGGCTTAGTGGTAGTAGCCCTGCCTTCGAACCGAAGGGTCCTGGGTTCGATTCCCGGCCGGGGCACACTTTGTGTGGTGAGCATGAAGTTTTTTCTTGGGTCTTGGGTGTTTGTCCATGCCATCTGCGACACAGGGAATCCTAGTGCAGAGGTATGAGTGTGTTAACGTTGTTATTGGGCCCCTGGGCCACCACGCTCTCGAATACACAGATACACACTACATTATAACAACCCCCCTTGACCCCCCCTTTTATTTGTCGGGGTAAATTAAAAAAACTTATTTCTAGTATAGCATCTTGCCATTACTTTAAAGGCTTCCGCTGTCTACTCATCATTTATTTACCTTTATACACACGTCAGAAAGTACGTAGATTACAAATCGATTTGCATAAAAATCTCGCTGATTTAAATCTAGGATGTTGTGGTTTATCTAGGTTTTCCCAGACATATACAATCGCTAAATTGTTTTTCAATAGCAGCTATGCTGTAGATATCCACCTAGGGCCAAGGGCGGCCTTAGATATTGCGAGGCTCCGGGCGATAGATCTTTGTGAGGCTCTTAGCATATGAGGAATTCACTCGCTGTGCCCTTAAATAAATTTAACGTAACGTCATTGATAATGTATTTATTTAGGTAAGGATTAATATCATCATGTTTATAAAAACACGTTCGAAAATAACGCATTATTTAAAACAAATTTGATTACCATAAAAAGGATTATATTGAGTCAATCTTTAAAGATAGATATACTGTTGTGGACTTTTTTTTAGAACTTTTAAAGGGGAAAAATTCTGTCATATTACATGATTTCTGCGTAACTGTAACCGTTTACGCAGCGCACGCAACGGAAGCTATCAAAAGGAATATTTTTTTCCCGTATTTGCAACATTTTTAATTTATCCTCTGCTTCTATTGGTCGTAGCGTGATGTTGTATAGTCTAAAACCTTCCTCGATAAATGGACTATCAAAAATATTTTTTCAATTCCAACAAGTGATTCCTGAGATTAGCGCGTTCCAATAAACAAACAAATTCTTCAGCTTTATAATATTAGTAACTATAGAATTGTGACTCGACGGTAACTAAATTTAGTGCCTGTAATACGTAAAGACGACCCAATCCCAAGAAATTTTGGTGTATTGTTATATTCGATTTATAAATATTATAATCTGTGGTAATGACATTGAACAGGGAAAGACCACAGATATTAAAATGTAGATTTAAATGACAGGCATTGTCCGGCCTTTTTGAGGTTATAAATAATTAACTTCTGATATTTTTACTACAATCCTTTATTCTGTGTATTTTGTAAATATGTAATATATTATTTTAGTAATTAAAATGTACAAACGAAATGAGTAATAAAACAAAAATAATGTAGAAAAATTTACTCAGTTGATAGTAGCCACAACATTATTATATTTAGTTACAATTATTTAGGACATATATTATAAATAAAATAAAATGTCTAAAAATCACTAATAATAATTCCAGAAAAAATAAATTGATTATTAAAATATCAATTATTTCAATATTTTAATTAACAATGGGAACAAAAATTTACAATTACAATTTAATTAACAAATTCACACTGCAGGGGCATAGGCTTAGGTACTCTCGATAATTGAGCTCTGAATAAAACGAAAGTGATTTTTTGGCATTTTACGCATTCAACAAACAAAGTTCAACGCATTCAGTTAGTGGTGCTAAAAGAGCAACCAAAAGTAGCAGTAGAACTTGTGCCAATTTCGTCTGAAGAAGTACTGCCACCACACCTGGAATCTGCCGCCAAGCAATAGTGCTCGCATTACTGTGTGACCTTTGAACCGATTTTGAAAATTCTTTCATTAATGGAAAGCTACATTATTAGCGAGTAACATAGGCTATATTTTATCCCCATATTCTCACAGGAACCCAAACTACGCGGGCGTAACTGCGGGGCGCAGCTAGTTATTTTTATATTTAAGTCTTCAAGATCTCGCATAAATAGATTTCGAGAAGTGTTTTTTGCGATTTAGATAAGACTTTCCCCTTCAAACAAGGTCAAAAAGGAGTTGATACAAAATGATAGACATAACTCGATGTAGTTAGACGTAGAATAAAATTGAAGTGAATGCTTTTAATGTCAAAATAACAGAATATTACTAAATGTATTTGAAAGTACACAAGTTACAGTCAAGTTAAGTAACTTTGAAAACGTATCTAAAAGTTTGCGTATGTCTAAATAAAAAATTACGGGTCCAACTTTGCTTCATTGATATGAGGGTGTATAGAACAAAGTCGCACCGTTTGTACGCTTAGATCTTTTTTCTTTTCTTATTTATCAGAAATAGATAGAGTGATTCAAGAGGAAGGTTTATATATAGTACACATGCATAGTATAGCAGAGAAAAGACGAGAAATTTAATGATTTGTAATGTGATGTCGTAACAAACATATTTTTGTGCGCTGCATTGCAAACGCTGGCCGAAACTTACGAGATAGATCAAATTAATGTACTACGGAATTTTATATCTTATAAACTAATCAATAATATGAATAATCACTCCACCTGCCCCACATTAGTATCTGAATTGCACCCGTTCTCACGGGTCAGCAGGAGCGGGTCGCTAGTCACTAAACTTAAAAAAAAAATTGTTTATCTTGTAATGAAGTTTTCGTTCAAAGTTATCACGTCTATTGGATTTCTTTAAATAATCTTAATTGATCAACGAAAATTCCTTTTAATTGGCATTTTTTTATTACTTAAGTAACAATAAACTCCTGTTTTGAATGTGAAAAACGTAGATCTGTCAAAGATCAACTAGTAATAAATAACTTACCTTTAATTTAGGGAAAACATCATACTTTACGCTACAAATGTCTCTGTCCGTCTGTTTTGGGTAATCTGCAAAATGGCTAGACCTATTTTGACGGCACTTTCTTTGGCAGATAGCTGATGTTATAAGAAGTATTGGCTACTTTCATTATACTCGTAGAAAAAGAAAAAATATCAGGGTTCTACGCAAAAAACAAATCATGTTCGTAACTATTCACCGTAATATTTAAACAGCGATCAACATTGGATGATCGCGCTACTTAATACATACAAACAAGTAGCTTCCATACAAGTCACAATGACGTCTTCTAAAGATGTGTTGAGACTTAGCTGTTCCTGGCGACTTGATGCGCGTGGAATATAATTTTTTTTCTGACTGAAACTGACTTCTTTTTTCTTTTTTTTCGGCTCCGTAGCTTAGTTGCTAGTAGCCCTGCCTTCGAAGCGAAGTCCCGGATTCGATCCCCGAAGTGGGCTCACTTTTTATAGCCAGCATGAAGTTTTTTTTTTGGTCTACGGAGATGAAATTTATTAGTTTCAGTATTTTTATCTGTGCAATCTAGACGCGCCATTCAATACTGAAAATTTAAACACGGATTTGCAGCTTGTGAGATACAACTCGTCCAGTCAGTGATGAGCTATTGTCAAATAAAGTAGATACTTTGTTCTTCCTATAAATTCAAATCACAATTTGTGACTCGAATTCGTGATTGGTGCTAATTCTGTTAATGTCTGACCAAACTGAAGCTTAAATAAATGGCATAACTAATAACAGCAATCAAGTACTTTCTATGGGTTAATTGTTGAAAAAAAGTTTATTATTCTCTATGGAAAAAAACCATTCAACCTTGCCATTTGCTTGCATCGTTTTTTATGGCGTGTAATTTTCCCCTATAAAATAATAGGTACATAAACCAATACCAAAAATATAGAAATATTCAAGGCCGGGCGAATCATACTGTCACAGATAACGAATAGTCAGTAGTGAATTTTATAAGCAAGAATCGCACACAATGCGTCTGATTCATTCATCCAGGCGTGAGCGCGTGTAGTGGTTCAACCTCCTTTGATCGGAATAGTAAATAGGAATATCGAAGCCGCGGACTCCTTGATAATTTAAAAAATATTTTAAGAGTGTTCGTTTTTGAATAAAGAATTGTGTTTCGAAGGAGGTGGTGTTTTCAAAAGGTAAAGTGATTTTTAAATGTTTACTTCATGAATTAGAGAGAATATTAATAATCATTTCAAGATATTACCAAGAATATAATAAAAATTGTAATTAGGAACTAAACTATACATAATAATTTTTTATGGAAAAAAATATCATTACATTAAACGAGCAATTATTTTATATTAGATATAATTATTTCGCGCATCTCAGAAATGGCTCTAATGATGAAATTGATGAATGTGAGTACAATAAAATGTTTTATTTAAAAAAAAAAAAAAAACATTTTATTGTATCCCGGGTCTTATAATAGGATCAACACAAGCTGTTTTTTCATCTTAGAAGCAAATTTGGAAATCTATAACATGATTTTGGAAGCTTTTAAATTCAGTGACCTAAAATTATAATTTTATTGACATTGTGACTGTCACAACTGCCTTGTGCTGTTCGTGGGTTTGATTCCCACCTAAGACATTTCTGTGGCGAACATAGGTCTTGGATACGTGCGTAAGTGTTTATAAATATTACTTAAATTTTCAAAGATAAGAGCAAAATCTTTTTCATAAATTTTTTTGTTCTGCGGTTTTTAAGCTAACAAACTTGTTTTTCGGTGATAGTAGATTTGATGTAATTGTTCAAGAGTTAAAATGTGGTTTGGGGTTCTCCACTAGGCAATTTTCTTAATAGAACCATTTCAAAGTCATTATTATCGCGTCTAAATTTTCCAAATAGTTTTTACCTACACAAAATCACACTTCCTTACATAGTATAAAACAAAGTCGCTCCCGCTGTTTGTACGCTTAGATCTTTTAAACTACGCAACGTATTTTAATTTAGTTTTCAGCAATAGATGGACTGATTCAAGAGGAAGGTTTATATGTAGTACTAGCAACTCACCCCGACTTCGCACGGATAGTTTCTGATACGACACTGATGCTCTACTAGCCGTGCGAAGCCGGGGCGGGTCGCTAGTATATTACAAAGGCTAAAATTTGGCTGTGTGTGTACGTGTGTATGTTTGTTACTCCTTCACGTTCAAACGCCTCAACGGATTTGGATGATATTTGATACTAGGATTGCTTATATCCTGGATTAACATATAGCCTACTTTTGAAAAGCCTCGAAAACCGCGGGTACGCATCTAGTAATAGTTTTTTTATTACACTATATTATAGAAATAATATTTAATATTAAAAAAAATAAACGAAAAAACCAAAATCAATACTTTCATCCCCTATTTTCCGTGCAGGGGTGAATTTTTTTCATGAATTACCATAGTTGCAAATTCCTTAAAAGTAATTCACAGTACCCAAGAACCATAATAATTTCAAAATACTCAAATCAATTTTAACGAATATGTCAGAACTCGACTTGGGGTAGCAGTGTACTGTAAAACGCTCGAACGCATCTTCATAAAATATAGCTAATCAAATACTGATCAAAACGAATCCAAATACGACATATCTGCTATTATTTTTCAAGAGTACTAAGATTCTGGATATCCTAGCAGCAACAGACCAAGAATTCCATAATCTTGCATTGTTATTTTCTATAGTTATTTATCATATATGGGTATATATACAAGTTATGCGTCTAGGAACCATATCAGCTACAAACAACTGAAGACCTTGAAACGGCTTAACAGAATTTGATAAAAAAATTACTAAGATCAACCGCTACAAAACCTGCTTTGAATAAAAAAGTCGCATCCCAATCGGTTCACCTGTTTTAGAGCTACGATGCCACAGGCAGATACAGACAGATACACACATATAGCGGTCAATTCGCCCGGAGAAGTACTGCCTCCACGCCTGCATCTGCCGCCAAGAAGTAGTGCTCGCATTATTGTGTTTCGGTAGAAGATTGTGGGTGCTGGTGAAATCAAATGCATATCAGACGTATCACCCCCGTACCCCTAACACCCGATGGGGCCGCGGAAGAGTAAAAACACCGTTCCCGTAGCCCCAGCATAAAGGCGCCGAGCACCACCAGGGTGGTTTTAGTCGGAACACAACCGACACATCCGCTCCGTCCTCCCCCGAGCGGTATATTTAGGTATTTCAACCCTGGCAAAAAAACTGTTTATATGTTCTACTACGCGTAGTATGTTCTACTACGCGCTCTTACTTTATCATGCTATATCTAGTACTGCATCAACCAGGAGAGAAGCGATATCAAAAAGGAAATATTAGTGCTAAATATTTTTTAATAATTATGATTGGCCCGATATCACTTTAATTAATTAAAACATGGGCGAAGGAGCTTTGTGTTTAAAATAAAATGTTTTTACAAGACATACGATTATACAAGTAAATTTAAACAGTAGAACCCTATCTGAACACAAAATTACATCCAAATCGTTATAGCCGAGATACGCGAAATAGTTAAATAGTGCCTGGGCGATAGAGCTTCGCTCGGCTTTTATTACCTACAACAATTGCGTTTTTAAAAGAGATCCAATTATACAGGTAAACTTATAGCAAAACCATAATTAAACACAAAATTTCATCCAGGTAGACATTTCCAATACGCGAAATTAATATAAAATACATGAATTGCTCGTTTAAAGCGATAAGTTGATAATAATAATTAAATCAATTAATATAATTGAGAAATTGCCCATAAAGAATCAAATCGCAGTTGTTGGCCGCAGATGGCCTTGGCAACTTAAGAGCTTTTGGTGAGGGCGGATGGCCCTCGACAGACAATACAATATTTAACATAGCAGCAAACCTATTGCGTTTAAGTGCCCTTTAGGTGACTTGGCTGCTGCTGACAGAATCGAAGCCGCGACCAGGCGTACCACTGCACCAATGAGAACGACAATCAATCCAATTACCAATTTCACCATCAAGACGTTTCGTGTCAAAATAAAGGATGCCCGCGTTTCGTCAAGTAGCTATATGCAATTATTATGCGGTGCTTGTTTTTACGAGTAAAACTAACAATTAACCCGTTAATTACGTGTTGTGTTCATCAAATAATATAGTTGCAAGAAAGTTTGCAGAGCAGTAAATATCGGTATTACTATACTATATACCGCACCAGCCTCTAATGTTCCCACTGCAGGGACACCGGCCTACTCTCGTGTGAGTGAATGGGCTCTGATTTGCCACGGGAGCCCAATCCGGATTAGTAAACGTCACATGTCGTCGAATTTTTGGTTCTAAGACATGCCGGTTTCCTCACGATGTTTTCCGTCACCGTTTCGAGAACGTGCTATTGCGCACATAAATTTTTCAAGTGACAAAACTCATTGGTGGTGGTTTGAACCAGCGACCTTCAGATTGAAAGTCGGCGTCTATGCCCCTGGGCCACCACGCTCTTCTATGCTATATATATTCGATTTTTAATATTGTTTATAATAATGGTAGTAGTTATTGAATTCAACTTGTGTGCAAGGGCGGCGTTAGACATTGCGAGGCTCCGGGCGATAGATCTTTGTGAGGCTCTTAGCGTATAAGGAATTTAGGTGAGTTGGAAGTGTGCAGGGCTCCTGGTAATCAGTCAGCATCCTCTTAAAGACAGCTGCAGTACATCGAAACAAAAAACGGGTTGTTCTACGAGGGTGCGAGGCCCTACAAAGGCCCCGGGCGGTTGCCCTGCTTGCCACCCGCTAAGGCCGCCACTGCTTGTGTGCCTTGTTTTTGTGTTCAATTCTGCGTTCGTGATTCCACGCAAGCTTGCGCTGTGGATTTCTTCACAGCAGAGAACAGTCATATTCCACAGCAGTAGCTCACTTATAAATTGGGTTTTTTTAGTTCATTTTCTCAACGGATTTGAGTGAAATTTGGTACCGGGATAGCTTAATCCTGGATTAACAGAGGCTACTTTTGATCCCGGAAACGTGGCTAATATATAAAGCCGTAATTAAAATTGTAAATTCGTATTAATGAGCGACAAACGAAGGTTCCAATCAGGTTTTGGTGAAAATTGTTAATATTCATTGTGATCTTGACCTTCTTGCGGAAAAGGGGCCATGCATTAATTAGGAAATGTCAATGAACTTATTTTGTAGCGGCTTCGCACGGCTAGTAAAGCATCAATGTCGTCTCAGAAACTACCCGTGCGAAGCCGGGGTGACTTGCTAGTGTATTATACATATAAACCTTCCTCTTGAATCACTCTATCTATTAAAAAAAACCGCATCAAAATCCGCTGCGTAGTTTTAAAGATTTAAGCATACATAGGGATATAGGGACAGAGAAAGCGACTTTGTTTTATACTATGTAGTCAAGTATATAACATAACTATTGCCTACCAGCTTTTTAAAGCTTGTGTTTCCTAGGAACCATTATCCTCATAGATAAATTAGTAAAACAATAAGTCGTTTAACAAACTTTACGAGTAAATTCTTTCGTGCGAGTAGGTGGCTCGTGGAGCCGAGAATCGAACCCGTTACCTCTCGCTTTAAGGCAGGGCTACTACCAACTAAGACACGGAGCCTCCGAAAGCTGATAACTGATATTATAGATAGCAGAGACCCACTGCTTAAAGTGCCCTCCCAAGCACGGAAGTGCTCAGTTCAAATGCCACTAAAATAATCACCCATCCAAGTACTGACCGGGCGGAACCTTTGATTCTTTGATTTATTATTCTCACGTTCCTGCCATGGAGGGGATTTCAATTTATGACACAGATTCAAAGTATTAACATTATTATAATATGATAAAAAGTTATTAAGGTTCTTATTTCCCCACAAAAAATGCCACCCATTATTATTATTTTGAGTTTTTACGGTTCCGTACCCAAAGGGCAAAACGGGACCCTATTACTAAGACTCTGCTGTCCGTCTGTCTATCCGTCTAGCACCAGGATGTATCTCATGAACCGTGACAGTTAGAAAGTTGTAATTTTTAACAGATGATGTATATCTGTTGCCGCTATTTTTTACAATTTCCCTCAATCGCTACAAGGAGGTGTTACCGCGGGGCGTAGCTATAGAATATAACAGAATAGAATAGAGAAACTTTATTTTGTGTTACATAATTAGGGCTCACTTAAAAATTAAAAACAAAATTACACGTTTAAGAATATGTAACAACAAAATGGTAACTCAGCATGTGCTGCGTCAGTGGACTGATACAGCGCTGATATTCTGTGGCACCGTGGTGAGAGCGTGCGACGAAAGTGAAATAGGAAATAGGACTATAGGGGTGTCTCATAAGTAATGTCGGTTTTCATATGTGAAAATTCCTCTGCCTCAATGTAAACATGTCGTAACTTGTTACCACTAGTCTCTAATTCTATGAACAGTACAATTGCTTTATTTTCTTTTAATCATCCTCTCTTTGTTTATTGACGACGTAGTTAGTACGTTTTTATAATAAACAGTACGGAATTCGAATGTCTTAACAATACACGAATATCATATTTATCGCATGTAATACTCTATATAACTAATCTAGTAAAATATAGGTATTAATTTTGCAGATTTTACAAAGATGGCGCTTTCAGTGTCCGAATTCTATAGAGGCAAGAGTGTATTCATCACTGGAGGTACTGGCTTCGTCGGAAAGGTAAACTACCCCCAAATTATCCACGTACTCACTACCTTGTGATTCATAAGGGGGTCTGGTAGCTCGCGTCCGTTGGTGAATACCCTCAGAGTCCCTATACGTACCCCCCGGGTGGTGCTAAACGAGCAACAATACTTGCAAAGTTCGCCCGGAGGAGTACTGCCTCCACGCCTGGTAATCTGCCGCCAAGCAACGGTGCATCCAGATTGGTCCACAATTGGCAAGGAAATCGCGAAAGAAATAAAATATACAAAAAAATGTTCAAGAAAATTATTTTATCCGTTGCTTAAATATTGGCCCATTTTCTTCCATTCCCAGGCCTTGATAGAAAAACTATTAAGGAACTGTTCTGGCGTGAAAACTGTTTATCTACTGATGCGTTCGAAGAAAGGAGTCAGCAGCGAAGACCGTTTGAAGAACCTCTGCTCAAATTTAGTAAGTTTTATTTGGTACATCTTCCTCATATTAAGACTCATTTTGATCCCTTACATAACCGTATCAGCCTCTAATGTTCCCACTGCAGGGACACCGGCCTACTCTCCTCTAATAACATTGATTACCAGCAGTAATTTGGTGGTTGATATTGAACATTTGTTATTTATCACTACATAGTATAAAACAAAGTCGCTTTCTCTGTCCCTATATGTATGCTTAAATCTTTAAAACTACGCAACGGATTTTAATGCGGTTTTTTTTAATAGATAGAGTGATTCAAGAGGTTTATATGTATAAAACACTAGCAAGTCACCCCGGCTTCGCACGGGTAGTTTCTGCCCCTGATAATTTACTAACCGTGCGATGCGGCGGATCTAGGCATTATAAATGTTTGTAAAACTGTATTTTAGGTATTTGATCTAGTCAGACAAAATAACCCGGATGCTTTCAAGAAACTGAAGCTAATAGCTGGTGATGTTATTGAGGATGACCTTGGGATCTCAGAAGACGACAGAGCTGAACTACAGAAGGAATGTAACATTATATTCCATAGCGCTGCTTGTGTTAGGTATGATCAAATTTATTTTTGTTTACTTTCACAAAGTCAAAGTCAAACTCATTTATTCCTTTAGATCTCAAGTATCATTTGGACACGTCAAATTTTACACACGCATGTAAACATATTCGTGAGCATATAACGTGTCACAGGAACTCCCTGCACATTACATGCACACAGATATAATGTATCAACTTTTAAGTCAGTTGTTAAATCAAATCGTTATTTTATTTTGTTTGATGCTATTTTGACAGGTTTGACCAAAAGTTGAAAGATGCTGTCAATATGAACACAAGGGGCACGTTGAAGATGTTGACTCTGGCTGAATCCATGAAGAATTTGGAGGTACTGCGTGGCTTAGTTGGTAGTAGCCCTGCCTTCGAAGCGAGGGGTCCCGGGCTCGATTCCCGGCCGGGGCACTTCGTGGGGTGGGCATGAAGTTTGTTCTCGGGTCTTGGTCGTTTGTCTTGTTTCTGAGTTTGTCCATGACATCTGTGACACAGGGAATCCTAGTGCAAACGACAAGCAATGTCAAAATCAAAATCAAAATCAAAATGTCAAGATGATTCAGTTGTATTTTTAGAGTTCCGTATACAATAGGAAAAACGGGACACAATCTATACTAATATTATAAAGCTGCAGAGTTTGTTTGTTTGTTTGATTGTTTATTTGTTTGAACGCGCTAATCTCTGGAACTACTGGTCCGATTTGAATGATTCTTTCAGTGTTGGGTAGTCCATTTATCGGGGAAGGCTATAGGATATTTTTTTTCAAAATTGCTGTGGCTAACTTTTTTGTCATACGATATTATAATTTGCAATAAAATAATATTACGATCATAAATTGAGATGTGAGCTATCCTATCTTTCAAGTTGGATCAAACTGCACACGTTGTACAAATTTGATACACAAAATCGGTTATTGTGATTAAACCATGATAGCTAGATATATGTTCTCGCGGACTTTTTTGTAGGTCTTAATGGGATCTACAAACCCGTAGTAGGTACATCATTTTGTTCTATTGTCAATAGTTTTTGCAGCGCACGCAAAAATAGGTTTTCGATTTTACACCTTGTGTTACAAAATAGTAATATACTTACGGATCCCTAATTTTGAAAAACCTAAAAAAACTGTACCTAGTAACACCTTTTTTACATTCTGGAATACAATAAACTATTGAGTATTGAATGATTGAGATCTATTTGACGAATTGCAAGATATATTGATGAATTTCTTAACAGGCGTTCGTTCATCTCTCTACTGCGTATTGCCGCTGTGAGTTGGATGTTCTAGAAGAAAAAGTGTACAAGGTATAGTAATATTACTTACCGCACCAGCCTCTAATGTTACTGCAGACACCGGCCTACTCTCGATAATTGAGAGTGAATGGGCTCTGATCTCACGGAATCCGGATTGGTAAATGTCACATGTCGTCGAATTTTTGGTTCTAAGACATGCCGGTTTCCTCACGATGTTTTCCGTCACCGTTTTGAGAACGGGGTATTGCGCACATACATTTTTCAAGTGATAAAATTCATTGGTGCGCGTGTGGGGTTTGAACCAGCGACCTTCAGATTGAAAGTCGACGTCTGTGCCCCTGGGCATTATAGTAAGTTGTGTAAATATTACTTAGTATTACCAAAATTAAAAATAATATATATATATATATAGTATAAAATCTCTTCTCTTCTATATATATATATATATATATATATATATCCTTATGTACATAGCTATTAGTGCCTGTCTGTATACATACATTCGTTATTGGGAAGAGATTTTATACTTAAAAAGTCGTAACCTCTGATAAAATTGTTCGAAAAATGATATGAAATTGTTAATTTGAATGAATGAATGAACACTTTATTATACACCAAAAAATATACATAGTATTCGATCAAATAAATTTACTTAGATCTAGTACAATGGGCGGACTTATCGCTTAAAGCGATTTCTTCCAGACAACCTTTGGAGTTGTAATTTGAATCATTAATTAAGAAATTCATTATATTTTGAAAACTGTAGCAGTATTGATGGGAGGTCTAGTTGTTCGCGTCCGTAGGTGGAAACCCTTTGAGTCCCTACACGTACCCTGGGTAGTGCTAAACGTAGCAGAACTTGCCAAGTTCCTCCGGAGAAGTACTGCCTTCACACCTGGTAATCTGCCGCCAAGCAGTGATGCACTCGTTTTGCTGTTCCGGTGGAAGGGTGTGGGTGCCGGTGAAAGCACAGGCACTTGAGGCGTAATATCCCCGCCTCATAGTGACGGGCGCAACGTTACTCGACTTAAGTCTTCTCATACATAAATCGCATATTTGTTGTTTATGAGCGGCGGTAACTACTTAACATCAGATGGACTTCCAGCTCGTTCGGTCTGTTCCGTATCTCTAATGTTCCCACTGTGTCCCAGCCTACTCTCGTTAATTGAGAGTGATTTTTTCCAGGCGGTACACAATCCTAGAAACATCATGGACATGGTAGAATGGATGGATGATGATCTTCTCCAGCATATGGAAAATAAGTAAGTCATATACTTTTTTTAAGGAATAACAAAGAGCCACATGCATACACTAATGCACTAGGATTCCCTGTGTCGCAGATGGCATGGACAAACAGAAACAAGACCAAACACCCAAGACCCGAGAACGTAGTTCAAGTTTCATCCAATTCCGTTCAGCTGTTGAGGCCTTAATTTCATATCATATAAACAAAGTTCCGCATTTTGGCCATCCTACGGGATCCGTACATTTTTCCGGGATAAAAAGTAGCCTATTTACTATTCCAGACTATAATCTATCTCTGTGCCAAATTTCATCCAGGTCCGTTCAGCCGTTCTGGCGTGATTGAGTAACAAACATCCATCCATACTTACAAACTTTCGCGTTTATAATATTAGTATAGGATTAATTTTTGTTTCAAAGCCTGCAAAGTTAATACTGTTTTGGCACTGAAAAATGCACTCACCAATATTATAAATGCGAAAGGGATTTCTTACGTTTTCACGCCTAAACCACTGAAAAGATTTTAAAAATTCTTTCACCAATGGAAACCTACATTATCAGCGAGTAACATAGGCTATATTTTATTCCCACGGGAACGGGAACTACGTGGGGTAACCGCGGCAGTTACTATTAAATAAATCTTTCCTTCCAGGATCATAGAATCGGAACCTAATACATACTCCTATACGAAAGCCATTACTGAGGACCTGGTAGCTGAGTATGGGTCCAAGTTCCCAACAGCGATCGCAAGGCCATCTATCGGTATGTTCTTAGCAAGAATGGGTAGGAGACAGAGAAAGAAAGAAAATATATTTATTAATAACTATAACAAAACATACATGAAAAGTAGGATGGTTAATAAAAAAAAAATAATACAGTACGACCAAGTTATATCTAGAAACTAGGATACGACTCAGCATGACGCGCCACGCACACACACGTACGTAGTGCGCTGATCTTCCGTCGGCTCCTACAAACAGTATCTCGTAGCTTCTACTAAAAATTGACTTATTTTTATGTTACCTTTCCTTATCCTTTGACGTAATTATAAATTAACAAATATATTAGATCATGCTCGCGAAAAGAAAGTAGGTAATCCTTCCATTTGGGGTTTCTTGCTTATTCTTCCCCATGGTCTGATAGGGTTTTACCAAACGCTAAACTTCGTTTAAAGAACGCATGCTATCATGGTGATATCACATGCCCATCAGTGACGGAACGAGCTGAGGGCCCACCTGGTGGTGAGGAGCGACTCCGCCCATGACAACAGTTATGCGACTCACTATAAGATTTGGGTCTTACACTGAGTCGCATTCATCCTGCTGCGTCCATCACCCGAGACGGGGATGATATATCTCAACCGCATTAAGATTATCACTTTTTTATGAACATGCTAATATTTACGAATTTACGAGTGTATTTATGTCCGTATGTTTGTTACTGCTTCACGCCTAAACCACTGAACGGGTTCGTAAATATATTATGAAGGTAGCTCCTACCGTGGCTACTTTTTATTCTGAAAAAGGAAAGAAAGATTTTTCCTTCCTTCAGTTTGTTCTGTTGTTGCCACGTTGGCTCATGTTGAGTTTTTCGTGTGTTACCCACGGTTGGACCGTACATTTTTCCGGAATAATAAATAGCCTATGTGCTATTCCAGACTGTAATCTATATCTGTGCCAAATTTCATCCAGGTCCGTTCAGCCGTTCTGGCGTGATTGAGTAACAAACATCCATCCATACATCCAAATATTCGCGTTCATAATATTAGTAGGATCTATTTAATAAAATACTCGCTAGAAATCTTTACTTCTGTATTTATTTACTTTGTTTTAAGGCATCCAAAAGTTAGTATGACCTTAGTTGACCTTGCCATTACTTTTGTTGTCAAGACTTGGATGACCATTGATATGCAAGACGTTTGGTGGGACAGATGCTGAATTATAAATGACTCTTGATTAATCGAGCTTCAAAAGCAAGGCTAGTTTTGCAAAAACTATAAATTGAAAGTCTTTAATTAAAGTTGTAATATAGTTAAATTTAATTCAATTCCTAAGTCACCTATTAATAACGCATTTGAATGGTATGCGCAGATTATCAGTTAAATAACTGTATTAATAACGTGTTTGGAGATGTTATGCGCACATTATTAGTTAAATAACTAGCTAGTAATTAGTATAGTTCCGCGTGGTTCCCGTTCCCGAGGGAATAAAATATAGAAGTCACGTTTTTTATTAAATTTAGTATAGAATAGAATAGAAAAACTTAATTTTGTTACATATCACTTAAAAATTAAAAACAAAATTACACGTTTAAGAATATGTATCAACAAAATAGGTAACCACTCGGCGTGTGCTGCGTCAGTGGACTGATACAGCGCTGGTATTCTGTGGCACCGTGTTGAGATTTACCATTGTTTCAGTGACGTCAGCTTGGAAGGAGCCAATTCCTGGATGGGTGGACAACTTCAATGGACCCACTGGCCTTATCATCGGCAGTGGTAAAGGTAATAATGATATATATATATACATTACGATCATGCAGCGCCGGCCCGAAGTAAATTTTAGAATGGAGCGAGATCCAATTATGGCGCCTCGCTTGTTCTCTCCTAATAATATTATATACCTGTACCAATTGTGAGTGAGTACCCTAGGATTTGGCGCCTGGAGCGACTGCTCCGTTCGCCGTATGGGCGGGCCGCCCCTGCGATCATGTTCCAACGTTTAAAATCTGATCGCACTGGTACCTATACATGCTTATGATACATTACAACAAACTATGTCAAAATTAAATTACAATATAATACATTAGAAATGTATTATAATTTAATTTTGACATGTCTAATTAGTTTTCATGACATTATTTGTTTTTATTTTCGTGTATTAATTGTTTTGTTTATATTAAGCATTTAAGCGATTTGGTTTTAATGTTAGGCTTTATGTGTATTTTTTTTGTAAATTAAATACATGCCGATATATTGCGCACTATGTTGAAAAGTTCCACAAATGAATAGTACAAAAGATAGGTTATGCACGGACGTAAAAGAGATAGCTTTCAACACTTATTTTACATCTAGGAGGTACACCCTAGCAACAAGGGCGGCCTTAGATATTGCGAGGCTCCGGGCGATAGATCTTTGTGAGGCTTGGCGTATGAGGAATTTAGGTGAGTTGGAAGTGTACAGGGCTACCGGTAATCAGTCAGCATCCTCTTAAACACAGTTGCAGTACATCGAAACAAAAAACTGATTGTTCTGCGAGGGTGCGAGGCCCTACAAAAGCGAGGCCCCGGGCGGTTTCCCTGCTTGCCATCCCCTAAGGCCGCCACTACTAGCAAATTAAAAAATAACCATTCGAATCGGTTCACAATTGTCGAAACAAATCGCATAAACAAAATTTCAACTCAATCATAAACTAAATTGTGAAAATGGAGCAAAGTTAATTAAATACGCGTGGTTGTCGATTTCGCCGAAGAACAGTCTGGAATAGCACATAGGTTACTTTTTATCCCAGAAATATGTACGGTTCCCGTAGGAAGTCCAGCCGCGGGTAACACCGCGGGGCGCAGCTAGTTATAATTAGATTGAGAGTGAGAAGGGGAATGATAAATTGAACGAATTGGAGCGATAAATCAAAATATATTTTTATTTCAGGTGTTATCCGTACTATGCACTGTGAGCCCTCGTACACGGCGGATGCCATATCTGTGGACGTGGTCGCGAACGGATGCATTATCATCGCTTACGCGACAGCTCTTGACAAGTAAGTACTTAAACGCTCGTAGCGTGGCTTGCTAAGCAATTCTTTACAGATCACCTAAGGCAACTCTTGGCCGGTCCGAAGTAGAATGGGTGGCCATATAATCGCATTTGAATCGAGCTTCATGCGTCACGATGTCAGTCCCGACTATACTAACGTTAAGGCGTGTCGGAGGCCTTTGGATGACTTCAAAACTCCGACACCAGAATTGGCAACTTACACGAAAGAAGTTAATACGACATCTTAACGTGCCCTCCGAATTGCAAATGGCAACAGCAACCCAATTAGTAGTAGAACTTGTGACAAGTTCGTCCGGAGAAGTAGCATAGCGGCAGATTACCAGGTGTGGAAGCAGTATTACTCTGGACGAACTTCGCACAACTTCTACTGCTACTGTCTGTCCATCTGCACAAAATAAGTAGTTCAGTAAAAAAATCTAAGGAAACACCCACCTTAACTAAATCATCTATCTTAATATATATAAATTATGTGTCACGATGTTTGTCCGCGATGGACTACTAAACTACTTAACCGATTTTAATCAAATTTGTACACCGTGTGCAGTTTGTTCCAACTTGAAAGATAGGAATTTATGATCGCAATATTATCATATGACAAAAACGTTAGCCACAGCAACGCGTGGCCGGGTCAGCTAGTTATTTTATATATTTCTAAACATTTTGTTTAATATCTTTTCAGACCCAAAGAAACCCAAGTCTACAATCTAACACTCTCTGGAGTGATTAATATCACTTGGAGAGAAATTATTGAATTAGGTAAGAATACCTTTTCTTTAGTTTAAAATAAAATAAACATGTACCTACAAGATCACGCATTCTTATAACTAAGTTCAAACTCTGGGGATAGAGTTTGAACTATTTAAACTATTATTAAAATAGAACAACCTGGCCTCACAACTCAGTTGGTAGCACTGCCTTCTACGCCATAGATTATTCCATTCAAAGTCAAAAATATTGAACTCCATTGATTTCTTAAAAAAATACTTGGAAATATTATTTTTTTCTAATAAATATTTACATACTTGTTATGCAATCTTAAAACTAAGTTTAGCACTCATTCAAACCCTATTCCCACCCAGGGAATAGAGGTTTCTTCAATTTGTGTATTGAACAGGTTTGTGCTGTCTTGGTGTTAATAACAATTAATTAACAATAAATACTACTGTGGTAGTACAAAGGGGAAGAATGCACAAAACACCCCTATATGGGATGTCAGTGCTGGCCCAGTCACTCTCACCCAGAATTAGAATTAGACTATCAAAAAATCAAATATAATACCTACATGAAGTTAAATTTCCCTCCCCACTCAAGACGCATCCTGTTGCACGTGACACAGACAGACATCTCATTCGAACTGTGATTTACACTCTTCCAATGGAATTTAGCAATGTGAATGCACCACTGCTTGGCAGCATAATACCAGGGAGTACATTGGCACAAGTTCTACTGCCACTAAAAATATATTTCACAGAAGAAACTGCAGTAGGGCAGTGCTACCAGATGAGCTGTGAAGCCCGTCCTTAATAAAGGCAGTCTCGATTTAACTCTGATATCACTCAGAAGTCCCAATGATCTATATTTTGTATAAGAAGTTTTCAAGATATTAATCTTAAATGATTGGCCCAACCTCCCCCTGCTACCTACTGTTATTACTGAATTTCTGTAATTTGTTTTTATATAATATTACTTTTGTACCTTTTAATTTTAGGAGAAAAATGGGTGAATGAATATCCATACACAGTCGCTCTCTGGTATCCGGGAGGAACCATCAAATCCTATTGGATCACTCATCAGATATGTCTCATCCTGTTCCACATTATACCTGCCTATATAATTGATATGCTGTTGTTTTTACTGGGAAAGAAAACTTTGTAAGTAATTTCTAATTAATAATATTTTTATTAATAAACCTAACATGATACCTTCCCGCGTAAAATACGAGGCAATTGAGTGGAGTGAGTGAAGCAAACGAAAGTAAGAAATACTCTGTGGGTTGTATTTCTGAGGTTCGTTGCTTTGTTGAAAAAATATTTCGATAAGGGCTGAAACACAATGTACTTTTTTACATATGCACACCGGCGCATTGCATGCGATGCGATTTATACGCTGAATAATTTTAATCACAAAATATTTTCTAGAAAAATATCTAGTCTCGTTTCAGATCGTGTGAAAGAAAGGTATAAACTGCCGAAGTATTTTTTCTCCTTCCCATAATGATAAGGCTTCCCAGATAGTACCATGGTCTGTCCGGAAATCAAAACATGATTAACATAAAATAATAATATACTTTATGGTTTTTTGTATTGCATTGACTTTATCTACTTTAATTTATTAACAGCATGGTCAATCTACAAAAAAGGATAACCCATGGTCTCTCCGTGCTTCAACACTATACAGTCAAAGAGTGGCATTTCACGAACACAAACTTTGCTTCCTTGCGTAACCGCCTCAGCAAACGAGAAAATGAAGAATTTTACACTGATTACTCCACCTTGAATCCTGAAGATTATTTAAGGGATTACGTAAAAGGCACAAGACAGTTCTGCTGTAAAGAGGACCCAGCGAATTTACCGCGTGCAAGGAGACTACATAAGATGTAAGCAACAATTTATATTCAATATTTCAATGGATCAAGTTACTCTCAAGTATACTACAATACAATCTTACTTGACGTATGACGGAGCTAATAAACAATTGAAATATTACTAATTAGGATTTTAGTAATTATGAAATGCGTTACAACCCCTTTAAAAGCTACCATACATATCAATATTGGCCTATTAAATTTATTTATGTGTATTGTGACGTATATTCGTACGATTTTTACGATTTCTATTAAATCAGTCACTGGCCTAGTTGTAAAACCAAAGTCTAATTTAAAGTTTTTTTAGAATGAATAACTATTACGATCGCTTCTAGATTCTTTTAGAAGAGAGATAGAAAAACAAGAGCTCCTATCACATAATAAATGACTGATGTTTTCTTTCCAGACGCTATGTCGTTGACAGACTAGTGAAGGTATTGTTCATCGGACTCTTCGTGTGGTACCTCTACTCAAATCTCAACGTGCTGACATCAACATTTCAATATATAGACGATACGCTAATAAATCTGCCATCCATAGGCAAAGTTAAAGCTGAGGATAGTGTTCATCTACCTCATAAATTAACTAATTAATTGTTTGTTTAATTGTTGTAATATGACGTGCCTACACACCTAAATATAAGCATAATCTAGCTTAATTATATTACCACTGTGGATATCTGTGTTTAGCGTATTGCAGCCATTTCTGTATGAGCGCCGAAGCGCCGTCAGTTCGGTGCGAAACCATTATTCATTTACGGTGCGAAAACCCCGTATTTTCACGAAGTGCAAGCGCACGGTCGCCGAGGCACCCTTTCAGAGATAACGTCTGTCATTGCTCTACCTAAATAATGTACATAATTAATATTTAAACACCATAATAACATAATATTCAGATAATAAAGTACGAAAACATTGCAAAATATAGTTCGTTACCATATCTATAATTGTTTGAATGCGATTTTCTTCATTATAGCTTTAGCGCATACCCTTGACCATTTGGGATAAGATTTTTATAGATCAATTCAGGGAAAGGCTTTATAATTACATTTTTTGTAAACTTAATTAGACCACGTGAAAAGGTGTATGGTGAACTATTTTTAAGATAGACAAGTTAATTTTAGAAAAAGACACTCCGCGATTTTCTAACTCTACGTTAAACTCTTATCAACCCTCTATTAATTTTGGGGGTGATGGTTTAGTTATAATGTAGTTTTTATAATTTAGTTATAATGTGTTGTATGAATAAAGATTTATTTTCACTTTACATCAGTGTATTATTTACACAGAATACTTCTCATTGCAATACTTGTTGGTACTTTACCCAACTTTAACTAAATTATTTTAATGATTCAGATATATATTTAATTCAGTCATGTTGTCGACCAAATACCAATGTAAAATAAATTAAAATTAACGAACCTTATGTAATTTTTAAAATGAAAATGGTAAAATGATTGAAACTGGATGTAATAGTTAACTTGACTGAATATACGAACCCGTCTAAATAGATAATCTACGTTTTCAACTTAAAAAACAGAAGTTTACGGTTACCCAAGTACAATAGTAAAAAGCAGGATTTTCGTTGGTTAAATTATGTCCGTTCCTAGATACCCAAAAGTCGTGATAACTTTGAACATTTATTACAAAGTAATCAAATATTTGATTTTAAATTAGTTTTAGGAGTTGTATCATTCTGATTATGGGCATATGAGAAAATCAATGAAACATAGTTATTTCATGTTTCATGTTCGCAAAAGTTCTAGAAAAGTATTCAAAGTTACTTAACTTGACTTCTGAACTTGAGTTCACCTTCTGGAAGCTTTTCTGTTCACTGTGAATACAGTAAAAATGCATAACCTGGAGATAGATGGAAACGAAAATATCAATTTTCTAAGCGCCTAAAGTAACACGACAGCAAAAAAACATGCCACGGACATGATTGTTGAAAGCGTTTTCGGCGTTAAACAGTCTTGTTTCAGGGTCTCACGAAACAGTCAAGTGAGTTTCAACCCTTAAAATAAAATAATAGAAAGAACGATAAGGCTGTGAAGAATCATAATACTGTAAGTTTGTTCTTTTGGCGCCAAAAAAAGAGCCAATCATAATGGGTCTCTTGAATTAGTCACCCAATGATAGCATTTGTTATGGTAAGCCAAAGGCAATCAAAATTTTCGAGTCGATTCTAGAATGATCCAGCTGCTTGTACAATGAGAACGTACTATTTCATCAGAAAAGGCGGGGAACTGACTGTGACCTTCTGAAGTGTGTAATCAACTTCAACTCTTCTTGTTGAGTAGTTGATTGACTAGTCCCGTCCGTGCTTACCTAGATTATGAATCGAGATGAAAAATTTCGATTGTATACATCGATTCGTAACAACAAATCCATACGTTCTTTTTAAGATAATGTTTGCGTACCCAAAGTGTAAAACTGAATATAATATACTTATAATAATAATTAAGTGTAACCTTAAAACGTATGTTTATCGCTGCAACGTGTATATTCACTTCTGTATAATCCGGTACAACACTCATAGTTTGTTATTGGACAATTTTCTTCATTCTTCATTCTTTTTATCATTGTATAAAATTTTAACCAATTAAATTTTAGGCTAACACGAATTATTAATTATCTTTCGATAATGTTTTCCTATATAACGACCCTCACCCATTATTGTCGCTAGAACCACACAGTAGCGGGTGGTTAATAAAGTTTTTTCTGCGTATTAAATGGGAACTATAAATTGAAATAGTATACTGATATTAGTAATATACTGACATTAAGTATATTATTTTGGAACTATATATTTCTGGTATATATATAATTTCTTAAATATAATATATTGGCAGTTAGACAAAGGTTTTTCGATATTCATACCTATGAGTTTTCGGTGATATTGAATACGGGACGATATAATATAAATTATAATAGTTTTAGTATGTATTCAGTGATGTAGATGTGATACGATATCCTATACTATCCTGCTTGTACGTTACGTTACATTAAATGTTGCGTATACATTATGCAACTTATGAATAAACTTAGGTAAACCTACCTATTTTGTTATATCTATTTAACTAAGTTCAATCTATACTAATATTATAAAGCTGCAGAGTTTGTTTGTTTGAACGCGCTAATCTCTGGAACTACTGGTCCGATTTGAATGATTCTTTCAGTGTTGGGTAGTCCATTTATCGAGAAAGGCTATAGGCTATGTTTTTTTTTATAATTAGGGATCCGTAAGTAAATTGCTATTTTGTAACATAAGGTGTGAAATCGAAAACCTATTTTTGCGTGCGCTGCAAAAACTATTGACAATAGAACAAAATGATGTATTACGGGTTTGTAGATCCCATTAAGACCTACAAAAAAGTCCGCGAGAACATATATCTAGCTATCATGGTTTAATCACAATAACCGATTTTGTGTTCAAAATAATTATTAAATCATCTGAAGAAGAAAAAACTAGAAAAACGCAGGTGAAACCACGGAGCACAGCTAGTATAATATAAAAGTAATCGCAGTGAAATTAAATTATCATCTCACTGCGATTTAGTTAGTCATGTACTGTATTGGAATTGAAAAATGTAATAAAAAAAGTGTTCTGTGGTATGGATTGAATCTGGGATCACCTGCGTA
The DNA here is from genome assembly GCA_921293045.1 of Aplocera efformata. NCBI lineage: Eukaryota > Metazoa > Arthropoda > Insecta > Lepidoptera > Geometridae > Aplocera > Aplocera efformata. The sequence continues at coordinate 3,514,452 of OV121067.1, read as the reverse complement.
GCAGGCAGGTGTTCTATCGCCGAGTCATAAGAGTGATTTGAGAAAAACGACCAAATGGTTCAAAATGATAGATCACTTCGCTATCTCTTTCATTCAACCTACACTCTCTCTTTTCTTCGATTCGGCCGAACATACGCCGAGTCAAGGAGTATTGCTATAATGTATTATCGTCCGCTCGATATCGCTTGATTTGATACGATTCACATCGCTCGGCTCTCTCTGGTATGCGATGCATGCCAATACATAGTTCGGCCGATATACGATTTTGGATTTTATTACAATGTATAGATTCAATATATTTAGATTCATTCGATATACGATTTGAACCGACCACTGCTACCACACAGCCAACATTCAACACAATGTCTTGAATTAAGATTATTTTGTAATCGAATTGATCATAATTTTACTTCTATGAATTGACATCACTAACTGTCAAATTCAATTTTCGTTCGGTCATTGATGTCTCATCCTCGTTCGTTTCTTTTTCATACGTATTGTTTAATCTGTGTTTATCATTATTTTACAAAATGGCTGAACTGTAAAGACGTGTATTTCTGTTATTTTCCTAATCATGGAGCCCAATAAAGTTCATTGTTTCGGAGTTTACCAAATTTCTAGTAATTCATGTACTTTTCGACGTGCTGCGATTGGAGACATAGTTATTCAGCGAGTTACAAAGTGCAATACCTCGATTCCTTGTGTTTTGGACTTGTCACCACATAGAGACTCCAATTGCCTCAAGTGTAGAAGCACTGAAATCTTCCACACACCACCACCGGATTTGTTTTTGGATTTGAACTGTGATACCATGTTTGTGTGAAGTGGATAGGTCTTAGCATCGACTGTGATTTTTAAAGTGTAAAAAAAAATATGTTTTCTACAGGGCGCAATCAGCGCAACACGACCCAAATGTATAACCCAATGCGTACGTACGCAAGTTATTGTACAGAAGCGCTTCAAAAGACCGAAATGAAGCGAGATTTCGAAGATATAAAACTGGACTTCGAAAACGAAGTATTCCTTAAAAACCTGCATTTGATTCCTGATCCGCTAATGAAAAACCTCGCGGACACTTTAGTTACGGCGGAAAAGCCAGAGAAGGCGAGAAAACTTAGTTTAGAAACGCCAGAAATGATTCCGAAAGCGGAAGTCCGGCCAGAGTCAACCTTTGCTGGCATCACGAATTTTTTCTCCGGCGTTTTTAGCATGCTCTCAGGCGCTATGTTCCGGCCGAGATCGCCAGCACCGTACTATGATTTCGACGCTGACAGCCACCAGGGGTCGCCTCTGAGCTGGCGACGCGCCAACATCGACGATGAAGATAAAAATGGACAAACGTTCGACAAATTGAGCTCTGACGCCCCGTCTAGCCCGCACGGGCGCTCAGACATGAATATCAACTGCAAATCACCTGTCACATCTTGCGAAGAGAAGCTAAACCATGTGAAGTACCTGTTGAAATCGCCTAAGCCATCATCCAATCCAACTCGATTACGGAGACGGCCTAAGAAAGTCTTTGTGGAACCAGGGTCTGTTGAAGAAAGCCTTGAGGATGCCTTTACACCTGAAGACTTGGTTGCTCTCCCAAATGACCCCACCATTGAGTGCTGCAGCCCAAGACAATGGCAAAATGAGGGACTAGTTGAAGCACATCCTCCAAAAACTAAAATTGATATTGGATATATTAATGAAACCACTGAAATTGTAAAAGATGTGATGGAAGACACAAAGGATGCTCAAATCGACAAAGGTACTGTGAATAATGAAAACCAATTGGTGAAATTGGAAAACAAAAATGTGAAGCCTGAAACAGATGCAGTGAATGTTGAAAAAGATGCAATAAAGGCTGAAAATGATGCAGTGGATGTTAAAAAAGATGTGGTGAATGTTGAAAAAGATGCAATTAAGGCTGAAAAAGATGTAGTGAATGTTGAAAAAGATGTGGTGAAACTAGAAAATGATAAGACCAAATTAGAATCCCCTAAAAATGACTCAGATCTTGACCCAAAACAGCAGCTGGTGTCATCATGTGAGGACAAACTATCAAAACTAAAAGCGCTACTCCAAGAAAAGTGCAAGAAGAACACAAATACAAACACAACTCCCGATCCTATCACTGAGCCACTGGTTAAACCAGCAAAGACAATTCCAATTTTGAAACCAGTAGACAAACATTTCAAAAACCCACACCGAATGCTTGACAAACGGAGAAAAATGAAAATGAAACGGAGCATTCAAGATGATGTTTGTTTTGCAAACGAAATTGAAGTGGACGCCTCCAGCGTTGACAACTCTCCATCAACCATCAACTCATCAAGCGATGCCAGTCTTGGGGACTACTTTGACGAGCTCAAAGGCCGTTTCCATTCAGCATCCACTACAGAAAGCGAGGACTCGTTCCAAATTGTGTTCAATGATGTGCCCAAACGCTGCCGCAAAGTATCTGACTGCGATTCCGAGGACTCGTTTATCGTCTTTGAAGACTCACCGGACTGTTTCACGTCGAATGATGTCTTCTGCGAGGAGTCTGACTCAGAATCTGATGTCAGTGATTCAGGTTGTGGTACGATGACCTGTAAACTGGCACATTCACTGTCCCGGACTGTTAGTAATTTAACGGATGACACATTGTACGAGAGTGGTGATGAAGTGGATTGTGCGAGGGTTGCGCCAGAGTTGAAAATTGAGGAGTCGAAGGGTCTGCTGCTGGATGCCCATAAGAAAAGCCTGAGGAAGAACCAGCTACCTAAAAAGGTGAGTTTTTTTATAATTAAATTAATGTACCCCTGCAGTTGGAACAGACGTAAACTTAACAAATAAGACTAACTAAAACATGAAAACTGACTGTAATTTGACATATCTGTGTGCATGTAAATGTGTAAGGAGTTCCTGTGACACGTTATATGTTCATGAATATGTTTACTTGTGTGTGTAAAATTTGACGTGTCCAAACGATACTTGAGATCTAAAGGAATAAATGAGTTTGGCTTTGACTTTGCACTAGGATGCACCGCTGGAAATGGTTGGTGAAAGAAAGTGAAGACAGTCATGGTATAAGCTGGGAGAGATCTATACCTAACAAGAGGTTCCTATCGTAGACAATGAAATAACTAAATGAATAAACTAATAATGCTAACATGAATATAAATGTATTGTAATTATAGAAATTAGGAAATAAACGGGCTAATTATTTTATCATTACTAGGATACCCTGTGGTATATAGCATGGATAAACAGAAACTATCACCACAGACCCGAGAACAAAATTTTATGCTCATCAATGTCTACCCCGGCCGGGATCGAACCTGTGACCACTCGCTTTAAAGCCAGGGCTACCTGATAGCTATGAAGCCGAATGCTATTTTTGTTTAGTCTAATTCCATTGTTCTACTAGCCTATATATGTATTACCGACCTGGCTTCGCATGGTTGATCAGTTGTGACGTAGCTCGTAATACAATTCCGTAATACATTTTGATATCGTAAGGTTTTACCAGCATTGGCAATGTAAGCGCTCGATATGGTTTTTACGATCTACAATACTATAATATAATAATATTATATTATAGTAGATTATACATGTAAACCAACCAAAAGAAATGCTCGAAACGATAAAAAGAAATGCACTGGGATTCCCTGGCGCAGATGGCATGGCCAAACACAAACAAGAGAAGCATCCGAGACCCGAGAACAAACTTCATGCTCACCACACAAAGTGAATCGGCCGGGAATCGAACCCGGGACCTCTCTTTGAAGGCAGGGCTACTAGCAACTAAGCCACGGAGCCGTTGCTTTTCCATACATAGTATAAAACAAAGTCGCTCCCGCTGTTTGTACGCTTAGATCTTTTAAACTACGCAACGTATTTTAATGCAGTTTTCAGCAATAGAGTGATTGATTCAAGAGGAAGGTTTATATGTAGTACTAGCAACTAACCCGGACTTCGCACGGGTAGTTTCTGATATGACACTGAAATCGCACTAACCGTGCGAAGCCGGGGCGGGTCGCTAGTTTTAGAATAGATCTCCAAGCATTTCGTCTGCCACCTGCGACTCAGGGTATCTTAGTGCAGAAGTATGAGTGTAAAACGTTAAACTTAATTATTGTTTATTATTCTAACAAATGAATTTGTCTTTGTACATACGTTTATTTTTAAAAAGTAGGTTCCACCAGACCAATATTTATCCCTCTCTTTCTAACGACACACTTTAGACAAGGACAGACGAATCCCATATAGTTTAATGAGGAAATCTCACGAGATTTCCTCTATAAAACCCGCCAAGATTAATTCAATAGAATATAATGAATATATGCATTATGCCTTTCGCAATAAGGTCGACATGGCATTGGCACCGCGATTTTTATTAGGACGTTTAAATGTATGGAGCTAAGGTTGATTTTAGCTTAAATCAAGGTCAGATGGAAAGTGGACAGGGCAGAAATACACTGGTAGAACTAGTTTAGTGTCTAGCAACCTTATTTTGATACTTTATAGTGTAAAGCAGTGTTTTTCAATCTGTGGGTCGCGGCCCTTAGGAGGTTCGCGAAGCCTTACTTGGGAGGTCGCCGGCAAAAGGAAAAAGACAAGGTTTTACACTATTTATTTATTTATTTATATAGTTACATCAACAAAGCGAACACTAACACAATGCTTAAAAACGAATTTACACACAATTAATAGATGCCAATTGTCACCTCACTTACAGATGTAAACCTCTTTACAATTATACAACAGTGTTTACATGAATAGTTAAAAAAAAATTGAAAATCAAATATAAGTTGTTATAAAAATTTAAATTAAAGTAGTTAAATATGAGATTTTATAAATATATATTTATTAATATAAAGACTACAATATAAAGACAATTTCAGCCAGCTCTGGATATTCTTGTGCTCTCGCGGCTTCTTGCAGAGTGTAGGTCTTTTTTTTCTAATGGTAGTCCATAAACATAGTCTCTTCAGTTACTAACTCTTTGACTATCTATAGTCCAAGGGGGTCGCCAGAATTTTTCTGCCTTAGGGGTCGCGTATTCATAGAGATTGAAAAACACTGGTGTAAAGTACCAAAATAAAGTAAGTAGAACAAGTGAGCTAGTTTTAATTATAACAATATTTAGCTCTTGGTGTTACTGCGCATAGTATTATCCTCTCGTTTTATGGCTCGTTTTATGGATAAAACATTTTATCCAATTCATTATTACGGTGATAAAGGTGATAAGAAATTGTAATAAAATAAGCTTTATAATTTATTAAACTATCATGGTTATTTAATAAAATCGGTAATAGTTTGGTTTAATCAAAATAATTGGAAGCTGCCACCAAGCAATGGAAGGTTGTGAAATCACATGCGCATGATACGTCATCATCCCCGTCTCGGGTGATGGACGCAGCAGGATGAATGCGACTCAGTGTAAGATCGAAATCTTATACTGAGTCGTATTACTGTTGTCACCACTTACCACCAGGTGGGCTCTCAGCTCGTACCTTCAATTATTAACATAAAAGAAAAATGGCATACAAGTAAATCAAATTTCGTATTTTGCTTTTCTATGACTTTTTTCTTCGCCCGTTGTATACCAATTTGGATGTTTTCTCCTTGTCTTGTTATTATGTGTACCCCATAAGGGCGAGAAAGAATTAAAGAATAGAAGACTGTTTTTTTTGTTTTGATTTTTATATCGCGCACTTTTTGGTCCAAAACTGTTAGATGCTGATGACTTACAGTCATTGTGTTCGTTGAAAAGCAGTTCAAGATAATGACTCCTCAGATACAGTAATGCTTTGTTATTATTGTGTAAACTTTGGTCATCACTGAGTCATTGAAATTCAATTTTCAATTAAAAAAAATCTTTATTTCTTAAAAATGTTACGTACGTTCAATTCCAGTGTATATTGAATCCTAGAATTAAACAACATATTGATATAACAAACGTTTTCACGCTACAAAATGCTTGTGAAAACTTAGAATTTTTTTTATCTAATGATAAGTTTAGTAGCAGTAGAACTTGTGCCAAGTTCGTCCGGAGAGGTACTGCCACCACATCTGGAATCTGCCGCCAAGCAGTAGTGGTTGCATTACTGTGTTCCGGTGGAAGGGTGTGGCTGCCGGTGAAATCACATGCGCATGAGACGTATCATCCCCGTCTCGAGTGATGGACACTGCAGGATGAATGCGACTCAGTAAAGATTTTATCTCATACTGAGTCGCACGCATTACTATTGTCATGGGCGAGGGTCACCACTTACCATCAGGTGGGCCCTCAGCTCGTTCCGTCACTTACTCACATAAAAAAAAAAAAAAAAAAAAAAAATTACGAATAATTAATTTTAATTAATAATGCAATTAATCAGCCTCACAACTCGGTTGTAGCTTTGCCTTCTGCGCTGTACGTTGCGGGTTCGATTTCCACTCGCGACAAGCATTTATGTAACGAACATAGTTCTAGTATTGTATATGTATTATTCTTAAGTATATTAACAGATCAGTCATCTAGTTCCCATAGTACATGATATGCTTGGTTTAGAACTAGATGACGCTTTGTTATACAGATCGCACTCAATATTTATTTATATATATTACTAGCAGCCCGTCCCGGCTTCGCACGGGGTAGTGACATAACTACAATAGTTGGACATATGCTACCGCGGAGGTTTTTGTAGACATTATGATGTTCTTCAATATTGTTGTACATTATTTTGTTCTATCGCTAATAGTTTCGGCAGCGCATTCGATGGAAGACATTTTAAGACTCATTTTTCTACACCTTCGGTTACATTGTTCAAATTTTACCAAGGATCCCTAATTTTTTTCAAAATGAAACGTAGCCTATGTCAAATTGGAAGAATGTAGCATTCTATTGGTGAAAGAATTTTTTAAATCGGCCCATTACTTTTTGAGCCTATTCATTACAAACATACAAACATAGGTACAAATCTTTCCTCTTTATAATATTAGTGTAGATGTATTGTGCCTTAGTAACTTCTGTGACACGTAATATGCTCACGAATATGTTTACCTACTTGTGTATATAAATAAGCGTATATTTATTATGGTTTTGTTTCAACGATAATTGTGGTTCATACAATCCCTTATCAGTATTTCAACGTGTTTCATCATTGTCTATGCCACCGCAACATGTATCGATAGACCGTTGATTATGATAAAATATGCAATTGATTTTAATGAAATACTGGAATAGAAACAGGTTATATTTACAACGACAAGTGGCAAATCGAAAAAACTTACTTTAATAAATGTTTATAAATATTTATCAAATATTTCTTAAAATCAAACAGTTCGCACACATACTCTGACATAATTATATTATATACGTACATATAACACTGAGATACATAAAAAAATATACATTTTATTGTAAGGTTCTTCTGTATTTTTTAACCGACTTCAAGTAAAGAGGTTCTCAATTTGGCTTTGATATTTTGTGTTTGTTACGCGATTTCTTTGCCAATTGTGTGCTTCCAGGAGTTTCCATAGAAATATGACGACATTCCTTTCATAAGAAATATTAAGTCGGTTTTTTTCGATTATTATATCAGCCACTTGTTTAAATCGATTAACCAATCGATTTTCATGTGAAGACAATGAAACGCACGCACTATCGATCATGTCGTTAACAATATCATATAAGTTGTTTCGTTTCCGTCATAACAATTAAGAACAATGGAGTCGCTTTCTCAATTTGGTTTAATTGTTCGTTCGCACGAAAACCCCGGAGAAACCGAGCATTACCTTCGGGGAACCCCGAGGGCAGTTATCGGGGTTTCCCTGGAGTTAGCAAGTACTAACAATGCCGAACCAACACCAAGACTTGATGGATTTTTATATCCATGATGGCTTCCCGTAAGTGGTTATCATGTCTGTTGTATTAGATGTTGAATTATTAGGGGTTGACAAATCAAAGTAAAAAATCTTTATTTTCGTTGAGTTCTTATAAATTACCGAAATGTCTGGGCCGATTTGAAGGGACTTTCACAGGCTGCTGATGTAAGGAAAACCGCGCAAAATAATATGTTTGAATCCATGCGGACGAAGTCGCGGGTTACAGCTAGCTTTATACGTACCTACTAGATCACAGTTCTTATTGCTGCGTTTATTGTTTTCGCTTGTATTTGTTTATGGACTAACACGCGAGATGTTTCTGGAAGATTCTGTTTTCCTTGCCCGTGACACCATTTCGTAAGTCGGTGGTGTACTTGTTATTGTTGAAGCGGGACAGTGGTTGGCATTGACAAGACCTGGCTGTGTCATATTTGTGTGGACTTTAGCGCTTCAAGCATTCAATGAAGCGCTTCTGGCGAAACTTGTTTTGATGTTCTGTAGATCATACAATAAATCAGTGCTTTTCAAACTTTTGCATGACGCGGCCCCTTTTGTATGAAGAATTATTTCGCGACCCCTCTACCCGTTGCTTTTTTCTTCATGTGTTTTATTTTATGAGAAATATTCAATCTAAATTATTCATTTTCATAATAATTATTGTATTTTTTTTTTACTGCAGTACACAACCTTTTGCGACTCCCTAAAGAGGCTAAACCCACACGTTGAAAAACACTGATATAAATTAAGCAACGCTATACCGTCCGATACAGAAATTCAGTGGGAAAGCGGCGAATATTTTTGAAAAAAAAAAAAAAAAAAAAAAAACATTCCTCTGCCTATATTTACCTTGTGGCAAGGATAGCACGACTAAAGTAACAGTACGAATCCTAACTTCCTAAGTAATTTCTTATAAATAATGAAGTACGACTGTGAGCTTGTTTATTTGTTACGCTTTCGCGTCTTTACGCTGATGTGTTCCGGTGGAAGGGTGTGTTTAAAAAATCTATTCACATCACAACAGAATATGTAATCGTTGTCTAGCAACGGTGAATCAAGGCCGTGAAAAGGCTAGAAATCGTGAATATCTCATTATATCCTCCCCCTCCTTGTGATATTTCGCGAATTTTTCCGAACCACCTTCAATCTCGTGATCAATGCACGTTCCCTTGACCGATCTTCAATTTTTTCCGTGATGTTGACAATGTTCAACCAGTTTGCAATTTGATTTCGTGGTAGTAATGCAACAAGTCCGTTGATAAGTTGCGCTTACGATGTCACGTATGGATGTATCATCGTCCGTGAAATGTGAGGCAACGGCCTTACCTCTTGACTCTGTCCTCATTCAAAATAAATTGAGTCCAGTCCCTGGGTGGTGCTAAGCAACCATAAGTAGCAGTAGAACTAGTAGCAGTAGTAGTGGCACTACTTCACCAGACGAACGTGGCACAAGTTACTGTTACTTTTAGATACTCCTTTAGCACCACCCAGGGGGACCAAGTTTCTTCTTACGGATGCAAGCAATTGGAACAGCAAAAAATTTTTTTTCGTATTTCTTTAGTAAGTGGCATATCTGTCTCACTTTTCCAGCTCAAAGGCCTGTACAATTGCTTATCGACAATTATAGCCAGGATCTAAACATACCCTACGAAGCGAACAGTTCAAATGCCACGAAACGGTCACCCATCCAAATACTTGGCGGAGAGTTGCTTAACGTAGATGATCTGAAAAGAACATTTAAGCTAGCTTTCATGTTCTATGTTCTACTGATACATACCTAATTTGTTCTTGGTTGGTAAAACTGTCTAATCATTACTGGGCGTTAGTGACGAAGACAGAAATACTTATTATCAGTTGATTATGTTATCTAAACAGTTTAACTAATTGTAATTACGAAACAATTTGCATCATTTTTTGCGTTGTTAGGTACCAGCCTTCGATGTTATCGTTCTTTCTTATCTGATAGTAGGACTCGGTAACTCGTATTTTCACTCTAGGGTGTACTTGTCAAACAGTACGCGAGTGACTGAGTTAATTTTTCAAACACGTAATTGACTGAATTTGTCTAACTCGTATTCGTATGACTCGAATGTATTTGTCGAACTCGTACTCGAGTGTATTTATCAAGCTCGTATGACTCAAGTGAATTTTTCAAACACGTACTTGACTGAATTTGTCTAACTCGTACTTGTATGACTCGAATGTATTTGTCGAACTCATACTCGAGTCACTTGAATTGATGTGTCTAACTCGTAGTCGTGTGTATTTGTCAAGCACGTGTAACTCGAAAACTCAGTACAACTCGAGTGAAGTAACAAAATTACTTGAGTGCAAAATACCTTGGGTTATTGCAACTTTTGTAGGGATTTTTCATTGAAAATAAAATTTAGTTATGTCGCTCGCTGATAAATTAGCTTTCTACAGGTGAAAGAAACTTTTAAAATCTGTTATGACAAAAATATTATACATAAAAAAATCTCTTTATAATATTAGTTTGATATAAAACTACGCATTGATATTGCTTCCTACATAAAGAATGTCTTCATACTGAAATGTCAACGCACTTCCATTGTCTCACCAAGAACTCTGTCGTATCTCGATGACCTTCTGTTTCTGTCGCTGGCACCCCTCCAGCTATCGCATTGTGTACAAATTATAATACCCTCTTATGCGTTGTATAAACAAGCGTTTTGTGTATATTAATCGCCATACTTAGGATGTTTTTGGTAGTTGATATTGATGGCAAGCGCCAAGTGCTATCTACAAACGCCTGTCTCTTCCTAATCGCTTACAGAACAAGTGTGCAACATTCCATATTTTAGTTTTGTCGACACAATAGTAGTATATTGTAGATAGACAATGTGTATCGACAAAACTAAAACCTAGTGTTTAAGACACGCCCCATACTTCTTCCTAATAACTTGATTAGGAAGAAGAATGGGGCGTGTCTTCGTGGATAGCACTATCTATACTGTGGCCGAACACATTCACCTTGTTGTGGATGCCTTATCTTATTATCGTTTGGCCCTCGTTTGTCTTGGCAACAGCAGATCTGAATGAACAGCCGATGTTCTGCTTCTCAATGCTTGAACGGGCTGCCAACGTTTTATATTATTTCTCAACTTAATTTTGATAGTATTTCTTTCTTCTGAGGAGAAGGTTATGAATTCGGTTGTATTTTTATGTGGTCTATCTCAGAACTTCATCATATATTGACCAGTTTGGATTATTTTGTTATATCAAAGGATATACTCTCAAGTTGGTCCCATAGAAATGTAATTAAAGACAGTTCAATAGTTTGGTTTTAAATCAAAATAACAAAACGATTTAGCGTTTGCTTTCATGTGACTTATTTGTTCGCCAATTGTAGACCTAATAATAAATCCTTTTTTTTTAAAGATGAATCCCCTAAAGGCTAGAAACTAGGAACGAAAGAATTGAAATCGGTTTTTCGATTGATTTATATCAGTCAGTTATTTTACCTTCAAAATCTCATGATTGCGAACTTTGGAGAGTATCAAAATGTTTAAACGTGCAGTTATTTACGTTTTCACCCTGCTACCCTGCACTAGAATCCCCTGTGGTGCTGGTGGCATGGACAAACACAGAAACACAAGACACCCAAGACCTGAGTACCAACTCAACGCAAATCACGCCAAGTGTGTCCTTTAATAAATGCGAATATGAGTTTGTTTTTTTTGTTTCTTACGCGTCACGCCATAACAACCGATCATCATGAAATATTGCATACCCGTCAGGGTTACAGTAATCATCCATAAATAATTTGATTAACAAAATATTCACTAAGCATTGTAAATCTCGAGTTGATCCAAATTATAAGTTCACATGATTACTGTGAACTAATTAATTGAGGTTATTAACAGCTGTGCTAATATTTGTAAAGCTACCATTTATTATCTCTATTACAAATGTCAATTCTATAGGTTTCGAGCTCTATACTAAGTAAATTAGTTTAAAATGGAGAATTATTATAATCATACTAATATGATAAATGCGAAACTTCGTTGTATATATATGATTTGTGTCTCCTACTCGCCTTAATGGCTGAATGGATAATACGAAGATGGTTCTAGACTAAAACAATGCATTAGGCACAATTTTTTTAGCGTATCTCCACACGCCGGTTATCCCCTAATTATGAATATAACAAATTGTTTTCAAAAGTGGAAAAAACTAATGTTTTTACGTGTGTCTTTTGTCCATTGTCTTTATTGGACAAAGCATCCTTTGTTGGGTAACAGCGTTTTTAATATTGTCTAAGTGAAATTTCTTTTGATAATATTTGTTGCAAGATTTCCTGTGACACTATTGAGCAACTAGCATCTCGCCCTGGCTTGATGCGGTATATGAGATATCGCGTGTATTTATTTTTCGTAGAAATCGTGCGTTCTATCGGCGCGTGGCCTTAACTCACCGTTGCCAGGCAACGATTTCTCTGATCACATTATTTAAAGATTGTACCTTGACCTGTATTTGGACGGCTTCGTGGCGTGACGCGAGCAACTGGACCCCCCAAAATGTTTACTCATTCACACTCAAACGGCTCGACGAATTTGCATGAAATTTGGCACCAGGATAGCTTATATCCTGGATTAACACATGGCTTCTTTTGATCCCAGAAAACCGCGGGTGTCGCCGCGGGGCGCAGCTAGTTAATGAATAAAAACTAACTATTACTCATAGAATCTTTACCGTGGCAAGTGGGAAGTGACGCGTGCAAGCTATTTCAACGGCTTCTATGCCCTTCGTGATGAAAGTTTCGTTGCGTAATTTGAGTAAATCCATGGGCGTACCCAGCTTCTGGCCTAGGGGGGGCAAGTCAGATTTTTTAGGTCGGAACGTCCGCGGCTTTTTTGTCATACACTACACAAACACACCTACATGAAACATTAGGTATATGTAGTGTAGTGTGTAGGGCAAACAGCCGCAAATATCCTGCTTTATACCTATATAACTACCAAGTTAAATAAATAGAAGTAAATTTGACTATGCATGCATTTTTATTTTAAATTTTCCAGAAATGGAAATTTACATAATAAATTGAGTGACGACATCTGTATTAAAGCGAGTAAAGGTAGTAAAATATTAAATGTTTTAACAGGCGTTATAACACCGAAGTATAAGGTGATGTGAATGCCGGTGAAATTACAGGCTCACTCACAAACTCGAAACTTTGTATCTCACGCGCTTCTATTGAGAATTGTTTTGTAAACAAAAATAAATATCATACTCATGATTCCAGCAACAGTTTGTTATCTCCGCGTCCAAATTGCTCAAGATGACGTCATTTAATTAATGAATCACGGATGGCTCAGTATACGATGACTCGTACGCATCTAGGCGATGACGTATCGTGGATAGTGGATAGTCTGTGGCGCTGTGACGTCACATTATCAGGGCTTAGCGCGTTCAACACATATTTGGACTTGGAGACACTGATATGTCTATCTAATTCTGGGTGGGGATGACTTGGCCTGATGTCCCGCATATTGGGACTCAGTGCAGGTTTAGTCACCCCACCCGCACCCGCATATGACGTCCCGCATAACAAAGTCAAGATCCAAATCTTATAGTCGCATTACTGTTGTCATGGGCGGGGGTAGCCACTTACCACCAGGTGGGCCCTCAGCTCGCTCACATAATGATTAATTAAAATTAATAAGTAAACTGCCTGCAGATGGATATTGCTGAGATTTTAACAATTGTTATTTAAGGCAGTGTTTTTCAACCTTTTTCATGACACGACCCCTTAAGTATGAAGAAATATGTCGCGGCCCCACTACCCGTTGCTTTTTCTCTTGTGTTTTAATTTGTGACAAATATTCAATCCAACATATTTTATTCATTTATTTATTTTTTTACTGCAGTAGCTTTCACAACATTTTGAAACTTCCCTATAGAAGCTTCGCGACCTCTTTAGGGGAGGTTTCGTGACCCCCAAGGAGGTTGCGACCCACACGTTGAAAAACACTGCTTTAAGATGCTTTGAGGTATATTTCTTCGGCCATACAACGGACATTCTCTGTTTACAGGTGACCTTTTCATCACAGCCGCCCAAGGTCAAAGTGATGCGAGTCTGGGCGTATGCTGCTAGGCAAGCCAGGGCTGGACATTGGGAGCGGTTCGCGCTGGACCGGGACAGATTCAAGAGACGGTACGTATGCTGGTCTCAGCTCAGTTGGTAGCCCTGCCTTCTGCGTTGTAAGTCGTGGGTTCGACTCCCCCCCAAGCATTTTGAATAGAGTATAGAAAATAAATATTTTGATACCACATAAGTAGGTACATTCAGTGGACAGTAGGTGACAAATAGGTAGGACAGTAACAGGTGATAGAAAAAAAAATTAGTAACAAATAAAACACAGTTAATAAACAGAAAATTAACATTTCCGTTCGCACCCAAATTATTATTAAATTATACAAATTTAATAATAATTTGGGTGCGAACGGAAATGTTTGTTCTGTGTCTGGGTGTTAATATGTATTAGAGGTGTTTACAAAAAAAGTAGTATGTATTCTTAACAGGGGCACAGAGGCACAGACTCAATGAGTTTTTCGCTTGAAAAATGTATGTGCGCAATACGGAAAAGACTATAGCGGTTAATTATTAATAAACCTTATAGCTATATTAATTATTATTAATTTATTAGTAAGTATTTTTTCCTTTCCAGTATCGACGATGTGGACATGGCAGTTTCCTGGGTGCTGAAACCGCAGCATCGGTCCAGAGTGATGTTCCAACGATTCATGCCATGGTGGAACGCGCAGCGGAGGAAAGAACTTGCCGAGAAGAAGGAGAAGGACGAAGAACGGAAGAGAGCGGAAGCAGAAAGGGTTGAGGAAGAGAAGAAACAAGAAGCTAAGCTTCTTGAGGGAAATGGAAGTCAGGATGTTAATGATATTACTGAAGATAGTGTTGACAAGATACAGGATAGCATAGAGGGTGGAGATGTTAAGAAAGATGTAGAAGGAAGCATCCAGAACGAAACAGAAAAGAAATCTGAAGTAGACCAAGCAATCAAAAAGAAAGCAGAGATTGAAAGCAAGAATCGAATTCATACTGCACCCAAAAATGATTCGAAAAACACTAAAATCAATGATAATCTTAAAAAGAATACCAATAGTGTACCGAACATTCGTGGTACGTGTAAAAAAATTATTGTACACAAAATTCCAAAAGAGAAAATGGCAAACTACGAAAGTAACAAAATTGCGAATGATGTGTGTCCGAAAGTAATTAAAACGGAACCTAAAACAAATGTGGTGAATAAAAATTCTGCTAATTTCAATGGTGGAATTGATACATGACGTCAACATAACAGTATTTGTAATTAACGATAGTAGTGAAATTATACCATTCAGTTTACGCGTGGGAGGGAGATGGCTTGATCCACTCACGAGATGTCTCCCTCACGCACGATGATACAATTTCGTCATGAATTCTGGGCTGATAAATGAAATGTTATCTGTGAGACAAAATTTTGACATTTGATTGACTTTCGCGATGATAGATAACGCCGTATCAAATTAGTAAGCATTCGCCGATGAAATTATCGGTGCATGGGAGGTTACATCCTGGCCTCGTGACAGGCGCAAGGCGATGTGACTTTGGTTTTGTATGTCCGTATTCTTAAATATTGTTATGAGCGTCGGTAACCACTTAACCATAGATTAAACATGATGAAATATCGCAATAGTTATCAGTAAAAGCGATTTGTCATCATCATTGGTTAATTTTCATATAATCTAAATTGTGATTGTATAAAAATTTTACTTTCCAGGATTTTGATAAAATATTGTGATAAAATGGTAAATATATAAGTGTAAGAGGTAGCTGGCCTTGCTACACTATTGCTTATATATTTGTCATTTCTACATTGTTAACTCTATGGAATAATTTCATATCGGCTATATTGCTACATAGTAAGGTTTAATAATGTCTTAGCCAAGTGGTTACATCTAAATAGAATCCTTTAGAATATATTGAAATGTCTGAATGTCATTCAAATGTCGAAATATAACGGTTTCGTTCACAATTTTATTCCAGAATATTCGAAATCGCAAGTGGATGCTAAGTGCCTGGTTGATTTCCATACTTTATTGTAAAAAAAATGTATAATTTAGTGTTAATCTATGTAAACGTAGTTAGCATCACATATGCTCCCACCCTGCTATGGTCAAATAGGGGGGCTGTACTACCATTGGATACCACTAAGTAGGTCTCGCATCGTGCGCGTCTTTATGCGCGTGCGCATTTCATAATAATAAATCTTTGAAATTTGCTAATCGGTGTAAATAGTTCACGGTTTCAACTAACAAATAGACTGTAAAAGGTTGCCATAGCAACAAAGTTCCAAACTAAAATGCAAGATTTTCACAAATGATGTTGACATGGCAATTTATTTCAAGTCATCTGTTTGTTGATTATAGGGGTTGGCTGACACAGATGACATATGCCAGAAGTGGCGTATATGGTTCTAATGGTAGGGGGAGCATTATATCACAGGTAATTTTGTATTAAGAAACTCATTTTTGTAAGCGTTGTGTGCCGTTTCCAAATCGAATTCTATTTCTGTAGCGCGTTGTATTTTTTCATGTAAAACATCTATTGGCGCTCCTCGGCAGTGAAACAGACGTGTATGCCGTGACGGCAAACGCACTGACAGTCTTGTGCCGCCACGTTTCACATCTGCCGCGCGTCCCATGACGGCTAGTTGGCCGTCATGGGACGCGCGGCAGATGTGAAACGGCTTATGGATGTTAAACAGCAAACTCTTGAAATTTATTCCGCTTGGTGGCGCTGTAAGGACCTATTGAGAACGCGTTCAGTTACATCGTCATATAAAATTGTGATTGATAGTTAAGCTTCACCACCAATCAGAACGCTTGGATCGTTTCTTGACAATCGTCCGGTGATGTCGTTGAACGCGGCTTGGATCTGAATAGATTACAGTGCCACCTGAAACTGCAGGTTGAACGCGGCTCGAATCTGAATAGATTAGTCTGATGAAACTGCAGACGGGTGAAGGCGGTTGCGACGTAGCACACTAACGCCCGGTTAATTTTAACTTTTAAACATTGGGTTCACATACAAATCGATCAGTCGATCCTGCTATTACGTATGGAGCAATACGTGCGTATTTTATAGAGATCCAGCATAAATTTAGTTGTTTCTATCATACTATCATCACTATGGTTATGGGTTAAATTTTTGCTAAAGTTGTGTCATACAAAATGTACATACATTGCATTGTTTCAAATATTTCTCTGTCTAGTTTATACGCTACGGAGATTCTGTTAGAGGCCTCGCGGCCATGTTCCCAATATCGATACTAGATGGCGCTGCTTTGTAAAATGTCAAAAGCAAAATGTCAATGTCAACATTAGATTGCAACATTGTTATTTGAATTGAGTCCTTAATTACAGGCTCTAAATCAACTTGCGTTTCTCCCTCTTTTCACGAGGTTTTTTTTTTTTTGTATAAGTTTCTCCATCTTATATCGGCTCAAATAATTCTTGCGACGCGACACTGGCAAATCGTGGATAAGTTCACCACGGAGGCCATAAATAAAAGAAGTATTTGAATTAATCAAAAAACATTCATAGAGTATATACGCTGTTCCCAACCATCAAACATTTATGCTATCATGACTGACTCTACCAACTTTCTGTCAACCTAGTACTGACGACAAAACAGAGTCATCTATGGAGACAGTTGGAAATATTTTTCTTTAAATTAAAAATTAAAAACCCTTATTATTGGGACAGTCTTTATTATTTGGCAATTTTACGCCATCGTGCAATATGCATTTTGTCTGACATTTCTTTCAATATCCAATTTCATCAATAATTCTATAAATTTTGCAATTGGTCGAACAGAGCCAGCCAGTCATAAATCTTTCCGTATGAGTGGTCAACTCTTGTAGTTTTCAAACCGTCGGAAGGCCGGCATGGTTTGTCGGCTAGAATAACCGGTAGCGATATCTTAACATGTCCTCTGATGCGCGAAATGGCTCAGTTCAAATGCCACTTGTCATCGTTAGAGGTAATCAAAAGTCGAAATCTAATAACTTTATTCTCCATTTTTTGTCCGTGAAATGGATTTTTTCCATGAAATTTAAAAGGCACACCCAATAGGTTTAAGAACCACCTCGATGGTACACTATCAAATGAAAATAGAATCATCGAAATGGGTCTACAATTTGGTGAAGATAAACAAGAAATTATTGAAAAAAACCGACTCTGTGTTAAATTCCAAATTACACTTAAAATAAGTTGTATATATTTTTGTAAGCCATATATAAAACCCTGTATTTTGATACAAAATGTTTAGGGGGAAGATATTTTATGAAAACAATATGGCGCCAAAAATCGGCCATTTTTATTTTTTTAATTTTGATATATCCAGTGTCACTTTTCATATGTCACTCACAATTTAGACGAATCTAAAAACACATCTCTAGCTAATATCTATCAAGCCGTTTACGGTACATAGTGTGCCAAAGAAATATTTACATTTTAAAATCTACCCTCCTTCTGGCTTAATCGAGTAAAAATATTTTGATGTATGTACAATTAAGATATAATATTACCTAAGTTACCCTGTGAGACTAATTCGGGGATTATTGGTGAAATTGGGCATACGATAACCCCCCATTTCTTATCACCACAATGACCATACATATATTTTTGTAAAACATGCATTTTTGGCTTAGAAATTGCTTTAGCATAAACAAAATGTTTCGTTATAAATTGTTTTGGTTATATATATTTTTGTACATATGTATATTATACCACGGTACCTTATGTAATATAGCTGAGATATATTAATATATTTAATTATTATAGCATTGTGAAATGGGTTTGGATTATTTAAACTCTGAAACGTGAAGGTTTTTTATTTAGATGATATTACCTCTAACCGATCCATTTATTTAAGTTACGGAACGAGCTGAAGGTCTATCTGATAGTAAGTGGTCACCCTCGCCCATAACAACAGCAAGAATAATACTTGGACCTTCGATTGAGTTGTATTCATCCTGCTGCGTCCATCACCCGAGAAGCGATTGTAACTCATGCGCCTGTGATTTCACCGGCACCCAAACACTTCCAACGGAAAACAGTAATACGAGCACTACTGCGTGGAATCCGGGTGTGGTGGCAGTACCTCCGAACGAATTTAGCACAAGTTTTACTGCTAGAAACATGAAACGAATACTTTTTTATGTGAATATGCGACGGAAAGAGCCGAGGGGCCAACTGGTGGTAAGTGGCGACCCCCGCCCATGACAACAGTAATGCGACTCAGTATAAGATTTGGATCTAAAACGGGATGACACGTCTCATACGCATGTGATTTCGCTGAATGCAGGAACACAGCAATGCGAGTACTACTGCTTGGCGGCATATTCCAGGTGTGGTGGCATTACCTCTCCGGACGAACTTTGCACAAGTTCTACTGCTACTTGTTGTTGCTCCTTTAGCACCACTCAGGGGGTACGTGTAGGAAATCAAAGGGTACAACCTACGGACGCGAGCAACTGAACCCCCCTAAAGTATGTCTGTTTACCGTACCAGCCTCTTAATGTTCCCACTGCAGGGACACCGGCCTACTCTCGATAATTGAGAGTGAATGGGCTCTAATCTACCACGGGAGCCCAATCCGGATTGGTAGATGTCACATATCATCGAATTTTTGGTTCTAAGACATGCCGGTTTCCTCACGATGTTTTCCGTCACCGTTTCGAGAACGTGGTATTGCGCACATAAATTTTTCAAGTGAAAAAACCCATTGGTGCACGTGTGGATTTGAACCAGCGACCTTCAGATTGAAAGTTGGCGTCTGTGTCCCTGGACCACCACGCTCTTGTGTCGCATGTCTGTTTATGAATGAAAAACCAATTGTGTGTGGATTTATCGTCATATTAACATGCTGAGAATTGGGAAACCTGGTGGGCTGAATTTTAGAGCAATCTAGGCATGCGCTATTTATAAAAAAAAAAATGTCTTTATTAAAGTTTGTTTATCTTGCAGGTAATTGTCACGCCTTTTTTTAAATACCTTTATTTATATGCCGGTGAAACAAAAAATGGGACCCACGAATACTGGTGATCTGCCAAGCAGGGCTGTATTCCGGTCCATGGGTGTAGGTGCCAGTGAAATTACAAGCACATGGGACGTTACATCCCGTCACGTGTGACTCGACAAGGATGCTACTGGCTCTTCTGATGTGCCATTCTTTTCGATAGGAATATACGCGCTATCGACTGTTTTTCAAGGACAACAATCCATAGCGAAACTATCGCTAATGCAACAACACTGGTTTATAGGTAGTTAGGAAGTGAATTAATTATTTATTTATTTTATTTATTTAATTATATATCTACCTGCTGTGCCTACTTAGGTTTAATTCGAATTGATTTTCTCAAAACTACAATACTTTGTAGTATACAAAGCCGATGTTTACCTACTACTAGTATGAATATTTATTTAGGAGTTCCGTAAAAAATTGGAAAGACAATCAGTTCAGAATCATTTTTAATGAGGCTTCTTGATGTTCCATTTAAATAAAAAAAATTGTTCCAACTGACTCGATAGCGGACTTTGTTTTGTTGTCGGTACTCGGTTGATATAAAGTTGGTAGGAAACTCTGTCACGATAGCAAAAATGTTTGATTGGAAAACGGAATGGAAAATCTCACTTTGTTTTTGTTTGGTGTGGTCGGCAATTTCGTGATGTTCTTGAATTATTTTCATATCGTGTTGTTATTTCTTGGAACTTTGCTTGCTAAATAAACTGGCAAATCATGATATGCAGTGAATGTTTTGACATCCTCATACAAAGCAGCGCCATCTAGTATCGATGTAGAAAAGATAGTTGCGAAAAGTCCTCATTAATTTGAATATATGATATAAAAAGTATCTGATTTAAAATTCGCCTTGTTTCTAGCCCTTAATTACACCCTACAATTTTACAACAGAAACATCAAAATCGGTATACACTGGGCGAAGAAAAGTCACAGGAAATCAAAATACGCAATTCCTACTTGGATGACATATTTTTGCCAGAAAATTTGATTTAACAACTAAACTAAAACCGATTTTAATAAAAAAAACATGGGAACTATCTGAAATCATATCCTTTCAAATAAGAAAGGAATTTTCATAAATGACGAAAAGCTGAGGTAAAAAACATAAAAAAAATATAGCCTTATTGATAACCTCTTCCGGTTGAAAATAGACCAATTGGTGGGAATCCTTATTGGGTACATAAGGTACCTACCATTTTACAATGTAATTAAATAGTTGCATTCACATTTCTAATTGCTGACTTGTGCGCATTGTCAATTAGTTTTAGCGTATTAGCTCAATAGGTGGTATTTTTTATTTAGAATTGTATCTTGAAATACTGTATTAAAATATTTCTATTACCAATACCAACATAAGTAATTATTGTGAAGGATCTGAGCCATATTTAGGTAAGTTACCTTTCCATATTAATTTACTTTTGGTATTTTAAACTTTTCTCTAGCACAATTTTGTTCTCATAGTAAAAGTGCTTAGTTTGGGGCTAGATGGCGCTGTGTGAAATATATATTTATTATATTTACGTATTTATTTATTGTTATATAGTTCAAGCGAGAGCGTGGTGGCCCAGGGACACAGACGCCAACTTTCAATCTGAAAGTCGCTGGTTCAAACCCACACCACAACCACCAATGAGTTTTTTCACTTGAAAAAATTATGTGCACAAAAACTACGTTCTCGAAACGGTGACGGAAAACATCGCCACAACCAAAAATTCGACATGTTACCAATCCGGATTGGGCTCCCGTGGTAGATCAGAGTCTATTCACTCTCAATTATCGAGAGTAGGCCGGTGTCAGTGGGAATATTAGAGGCTGGTACGGAAGTTCAAGCGAAGTAACATTATTTAACTTGCTGTGCCCCGCGGTGTTACCCGAGGGTATACTATCAAAAGTAGCTTATGTGTTAATTCAAGATTATAACGTATCCTTTCATTTAAATCCGTTAAACCTTTAGACAGTGAAGGAGTTACAAACATACACTCATACATACAAAATTTTGCCTCTATAATATTAATGCGATTTGTGGTTCAAAGGTAAACCATGGAGGAGGCCTTAGCACTAGAACAGGAAGGCTTTACCCGCCTTCGGGCTATTAACCAAGCGATCTGCCACGGCGGCTCGGATGTGCAGAAGTTCTACAATGGGGCTACCGTGTTCATCACAGGCGGTTCTGGGTATATGGGGAAACAGTTGTTGGAGAAATTACTCAGGTAAGAATAATAATATAATACCTAACAACAGTTGTTACTTAACAACATTAAAGAGTGTGATAACATCAACAAGTATAAACATAGTACTTATAAGAAAATATATACAAAAAATAAATATATACATAGTGTAAGAAAATTCCAGAACTTAACCTGGGTATTTATGGTATATGTTTGAAAAAAACAATGTTAATGTTTTTTTTAAACATATTGCATTAGGATCCCCTGTGTCGCAGATGGCATGGATAAACACAGAAATACTATAATTAAATTTTAAAACTATCATGGTTATGAACATTATTATTCGTGTTACCGAGATATTTACCATGATTTGTGAGTTTTGTTGACTCCCGATATTTCGACGCAGTTACATGCGTCATGGTCCCGGGCAAACTGAAGTCTGCGAAGTGGAGTGTGCAAATCATTGGCAGACATATCGGTCTACCCTCTTGCGCACTCGTTTTGTACGTTCGACCGCGTCGCCGCTACCTCATAAATCATGGTAAATATCTCGGTAACACGAATAATAACTATATAATTAAAATTATTTGGCGTATGTTTTGTTTCAGATCTTGTACAATTAAAAAAACTTATCTCTTGCTGCGTCCAAAGAGAGTTTCAGTTGAGGAGAGACTCAAAGATATATTAAGCGATCCAGTAAGTATTATACACAAATCACACATAAATTGTAAAGGCGTAAGTTTGTGTATGTATGTCTGTGTGTATGTTGGTTACTCTTCGCTCAAACGGCTTAACAGATTCGGATGAAATTTGGTACCAGGATAGCTTATATCCTGGATTAACACATAGGCTACTTTTACCTGGAAAACTGCGGGTAACGCCGCGGGGCGCAGCTAGTCTTTACAAGTAAATAATATTATTATTTTATTATTTATTTTATATCAGATCATACAACCCATAACTATAAATCATGCTCGCAAATCCTTCCATTAGGGGTTTCTTGCTTGTTCTTCCCCATGGAAGGTCGGATAGGCAAAATACGAACACAAAACACAAAATTTTAACACAAAACTGTAAATGTCATTAAAATAATATTGAACTGTGAAGAACATTGAATAAATATATTTGAAAGTAGATATTTATAGTACTTATAACAAAAAAAAACAATTCGGCACAAGGAGCATATTTTGGTAGCATCAACATTTTATTGTTTTTTGTTCCTTTTTGTCTTAGTGCTGTATAAATGTTTTTTTCTTGTCAATTCTATTCAATTTTCCATAATTATGTTCATCTGTTCGTTCCGGATAATCTCCGACGGCTGGACCGATTTTGACGAGATTTACACTGGCAGATAGCTGATGTTATAAGGAGTAACTTAAGATACTTTCATTTACGAAAAAAAAAAGAGTCCCACGCAAGGAATAAATGTTAAATTCGACACGAGTGAAGTCGCGGGGAACAGCTAGTTAAACATAATTATTTACGTTTTTGCAGGCGTTTGACTATTTGCATGAAAACAGCCCTCAATTCAAACAAAGCATAGTACCTATTGAGGGGGATGTGATACAGCTAAAATTGGGGATGTCAGATAAAAACTGGATGGAAATCACAGAAAATGTAAGTAGATAAATTTTTAATGTTTTTACTATTTATTGCTTATTATAAACGTTTACACACTCATACCTCTGCACTAGGATTCCCTGTGTCGCAGATGGCATGGACAAACACAGAAACACAAGACAAACACCCAAGACCCGAGAACAAACTTCATGCTCACCACACAAAGTGTGCCCCGGCCGGGAATCGATACCGGGACCCCTTGCTTCGAAGGCAGGGCTACTACCAACTAAGCCACGGAGCCGTCGAAACCATACAGTATTGTTAATAATATTGTTACTTTAACGACGCAAAACATCAAAAAATTAGTGTCTATGTCTACATATCTCTTTTGATGTATTGTATGTCCGAGAGGACAAATTGTTGTTTCATAAACTATCGTAGTTTTATTGTAAGAGTTTGTTCCTATTCTACCCCTCAGTTTTTCCTTCAGTTCCGTAATTTAATATTAAGATTTTTTATTATAAAAACAACTTTTAAGTTACCACAATTCAACGATAAACGTAATTGGCAACTTATTAAGAACTGTATTTAAGTTTCTATACGAATTACGTTCCACCATCTTAAGCCTACATGTTGGAATGTGCATAATTTGTTGCCTTATATGTCTTTAAAATATCTGAATGTTTCCTGAAATTAACAGAGTATTTCTTATCAATAACACATAGATCTTATAAACATACCTACAAACAAGCAGCAAAATATGGAATCTTTGAAATTAAAAGTTTGCTATCCACAAACCATAATTGAAACTACCAAACATATGTAAGGCGGGTGAGCGTTGATGTCTGCGACACAGTTTTAATACTTCTGCAGGCATCATCGTTTTTCTATTTTTTTGTAATCCATTGTAATTTTGTTCCTCAATAAACTAGTTCTTTGATTTGATCCACAGACCTAAGGCCACAGACTCAAAATCACCTGATATATCTACTCATTCTTAATCGTATCCATTCTGGTTACTCTACTATCTATAAGAACTCATATTCTATAAAATTTTAGGTGAATATAATATTTCACGCTGCAGCCACTGTGAAATTTGACGAAGCACTTAAAACAGCTGTTCTGATGAACGTACGAGGTACAAGAGAAGTACTACACTTGGCAAAAGCTTGCAAACATCTTAGGTAAAAATATAGAATACTAGCCGCGCCCCGCGGTGTTTCCGCGGACTTCCTACGGGAACCGTACACTTTTCCGGGATAAAAAGTAGCCTATGTGCTATTCCAGACTATAATCTATCTCTGTGCCAAATTTCATCCAGGTCCGTTCAGCCGTTCTGGCGTGATTGAGTAACAAACATCCATCCATACTTACAATATTTCGCGTTTATAATATTAGTAGGATTTAAGGTTTCAGCCTTTATTGATTAAAATTGCCCAAAAAACCTCCATGTCTTACCTGGATACCTCTGCCCATAACACCTGCAATACGATTTAGAGACCCAGACCGAGGATAAGAAGACCTAAGTCGCACCCCGTTGCGCCTGTCAGCCGGGGATGTTACGCCTCATGCGCATATGACTTCACCGGCACCCACACCCTTCCACCGGAACACAGCAATGCGAGTGCACCACTGCTTGGCGCAGATTACCAGGTAGGAGGCAGTACTTCTCCGGGCGAACCTTGCACAAGTTCTACTGCTATTTTTGTTGCTCCTTTAGCACCACCCAGAGGGTAGATAGGTGTTTGAATTTAAGGGGTACTCATCTACGGACGCGAGCAACTGGAGCCAACAAAAAAAATATTCTGCATAGAATTTTCTAGACATTTTGTGTACTTACCGTACCAGCCTCTAATGTTCCCACTGCAGACGCCGGCCTACTCTCGATAATTGAAAGTGAATGGGCTCTGATCTACCACGGGAGCCCAATCCAGATTAGATGTCTCGTATCATCGAATTTATGGTTCTAAGACATGCCGGTTTCCTCAGGATGTTTTCCGTCACCGTTTTGAGAACGTGGTATTGCGTACATAATTTTTTCAAGTGAAAAAACTCATTGGTTCACGTGTGGGTTTGAACCAGCGACCTTCAGATTGAATGTTGGCGTCTGTGCCCCTGGGACACCACTCTCTTTGTACTGATTTGTCTGGAATCCAGGTCTTTTTGTTACATTTCTACTGCCTATTCTAACGCTACGACCGCGTCTATTGGGACTCCAATCCGTGAGGAGTTCTACCCTGTGCCTGTACCTCCGGAAGCCCTGATAAACCTGGCTGAGAACTACGATGAAGAGAAACTTGAGAAGATAAAAACAGTGTATGTTGTGTCTTTTTCTTCGCCCGATGTATACCGATTTGAATATTTTTTAAATGGTAGGGAGAAATAAAAGACGATAGTATAAAAGTCGGTAATTTAGTTTTTTTTTAAATCAGGCACTTGTTACAATCTATTAATTAACTTGCAATGTTTGTATGTTTGTGTAGCCCGAACAGGCTGAAATTTAGTATTTGAACCCTGATGACAATGCAATATTATTGTAAGCTGACCACAACTCTTCAACAGCCTACAGCGTATCTTCTTTAGGCTGTGTAGATTTATCATGACTTATCAGCCTCTAATGTTCCCACTGCATACTCTCGACAATTGAGAGTGAATGGGCTTTGATCTACGGAAGCCCAATCCGGATTGCTAGATGTCGCATGTCTTCGAATATTTGGTTCTAAGACATGCCGGTTTCCTCACGATATTTTCCTTCATTTCGAGAACGTGTTATTGCGCACATATATTTTTGATCGGTTGATAAGTGTCCAAGTTATGAGGTAACAAATATACCGAATTGATAACGTCCTCTTTTGACAGTCGGTTGAATAAGGTTAATATTATTATGCTACAGGCTTGCAGAAGGCTGGCCCAATACATATTCCTTTACGAAGGCAATTGCAGAAGAGTTGGTGAGAACGCTTGGCTCCGATCTACCAGCGTGTGTTGTCAGACCAGCTATAGGTAAGGAAGATCCACTTGAGTAGCAATCAAATGTAATGTATTTAAAAAGTATATAAGGTTCTTGTAACAAAAAAAGGCTTTTAATTTATTGTCTGCCTCTCTGGCCGTCTGTCTGTTTGTTTCGGCTAATCTACGAAACGGCTGGAATGATTTTCACGGGACTTTTATTGTATAGCTTATGTTATAAAGAGTAATTTTGGCTACTTTTAGAAAAAAGTTGTTAAATGCCACGAGGATGAAGTTGCAATGTGAATTGGGTCTTCTAATACTTTAAAAGCGAAGGACTATAGTCCTATTTTTGTTGTTTATGGGCGGCAGTAACCACTTAACTTCAGCTGGGTTTTCAGCTCGTCTCGTTACTTTAGTCACATAAAATCTATTATCATAAAATAAAGGAAGGAAAAATAGATGAAGCTCCATATTTTCAGTCATTACATGAAACTTTCTGAGTTGGCTAAAATTTAATTTAATGTATAATCTCACATTGGGTGTAGGATAGGGTTCCTAAGGTTTTTACGCATTTTCAGTCATTGGGGCGTATCAGGAACCCTTACCAGGGTGGATTGACCCTCGAGCTATTTACGGAAATAATGGGGTAAGTTTATATTATAGTTATACAACCATTTTAAAGTTATCTGCAATAGCATTGTCTTAATGTAAAATGAAATTATTTAGGTAATACAATATAAAATTTTAATAACAATGACAAAACTTTAAAAATAAACAATGAAACTGTTATTAACTACATATTGAAAACACAATGAAATTACGAAAGAATGCCGTTTTTTATTTTGCTGTAAGTATGTATGTTTGTTTTTAATTATGTTAATTTGTTGTGTAGGTATATACTTTTTTCCATTTCTTTTGTGTGTTTTTTCCATTTTTATTAATTTATTATTATTAATATTTTAAAGATGACACGTGGTTATATTTTAAATAAATATTTAAGCGAAACAAAAAAACACAGATAAATATAAAACACATGAATAACCTTAAAATTAGACGTTGTAATAAACATTATTATGCTAATGATTTATCGCCATTATCGCCTTTCATGATAAATCTATTTGGAATAAATCATTTGTAATTTGATATATGGACAGATCGCTTATGGCTGCCAAATGGGTGTAATTCACGTGATCAGGTGCAACGATGACGTCACCGTCAACCTGATCCCGGTGGATTACGTCAATAACGTCGTCATAATCGCAGCCTACGAAGCTGGGACTCGGGAGAATGGTGAAAATGTAATTTACAACGTCACCAGCGACCGGTCTTTCACTTGGAGTAAGTATTAGCACATAGTTATGCGCTGGGTTCTCGTTTTTTCAAAAGGCCAGTAGTACATCGCAGATACTTTATTCACTTTCAATTAAATCACTTGATGCTTTCACTGTTGTGTCACAGGTTAAACTCCTCCTCTGCGCCTAAGGTGCAAAATTTACACAGCTAAAAAAGTCTCGAAATTTCACCAACAGTTTAACATGTAAACAAGCAAATCACTTCTAGAACATTTCTACTTAGCAAGTAAACAACAAGTTCAACTCAATGCAATATCGACTTTACTGCAGTTATTTAAGATACAATTTTTCAGAATACTAGACTCTTGTAGTTATTTGTAGGTACCATCGGCATGTAAACAGGAAGTCATGGATTGTTCTAGAATAAACTAGGATAACGCTATGATTTAAACACGTTACCAAGGTTACATAACAACTATTATACGTACCAGCTTCAAATGTTCCCGCAGGCACAACGGCCTAACGTTAAACTGTATCAGTGAGGTTTCTTGCGTTCATGTCTGTATTCTTCATATACAATATAATGACTCTATGTCGCAGGTGTTTGTAGAAATGCTTGTTGGCAAGACAAGTAACGTCTGTGTTTTAGAAAATTCTTCTTTTATTTGAAAGGATATACTTTCAAATTGGTCCCGTACAAATTTTATCAAAATCGGTTTCCAATAAATATACTTTGTTTATAAAAATATGTGACTATTTTCTTCGCCTACCGACAAGCGATTTGATGTTTGGAAGGATGAGAAATAACGACGGTTTCTGTGATGTTTTAAATCAGTTAATTATAGCATTTACAGCAGCTATAGTTGACATTTTACCTATTCAATTTAATTATTATGACATTTAAAATTATATTATTGTAAACTTATTAAGCATATAATTTGTCTTGTCTGTTTCTAGTTTTTTATTTCTTGTTATTTTTTAGGCTATATAAGCCTTAATTTTTGACAAAACCAAGTGTTCCGTAGTGTTCCTAAGGCCGAATAAATGAGTATTGAGTATATTTTCAGCGGACCCTGTAGGTGTATTCAACGATTCATTGCGCAAAATGCCATCCCCACAGACAATAGGTGTAAATTTTTCAATACCTGTATCACGCAAACTTTGGTACTACGTGCTAATAATGCTACTACATTACATTCCTGCTTATGCTGTGGATTTCTTTAGCATTATGATTGGAAGACGTCCGTGGTGAGTGCGTTTTTGTAGTCTATTATTGTTAGCACATGCATGGGTATTTCGTCAAGGAAGGGGGGTTTGGAGGTTGTAGCCTCTTCTGCCCGTTGTGTCCTACAACCTGTATACAGGAGGTGCTCAATAGAGCATCCGATGGAACCGGAGATTTGATTGAGTTTTGGTCTAAGCACTGATACCCAAAATGGTCTATATCAACCCCCACAGGTCTATTACAACATGTAAGGGGTGTCAACGAAACACAAGTTAATTTTACGAAAATGTAGAATCCCCTGACTGGTAATGGTACATTGACAAATCATAATACTTGTACTAAAACATACTTATTTTCAGGTTAACCAAAATATACCATCGTATACACAAACTCTCTGATGCAGTACAATTTTTCACACTGATCAACTGGCAGTTCGATGATGGCAACACTCGAAAGCTCTTTGACAGTCTGTCAAAATCTGACAGAGTCATTTATAACTTTGACAGATCTACGCTTGACGTTCGCACAATGATCATTGTATGGGGTCTTGGAGTGAGGAAGTTTGTGGTTAAAGACAAAATGGAAGGCGAGCACGGGAACAGGAGAGTTTTGGTGTTCATGTTCCTGAGCTTATGTTTATTTACTGTTTATGTTATAACTGTGTGGTATTTTATAGAGAGCATTATTGGTTTATTTTAATGTTTATTTTTATTATGAAGCTTCAAAACTTTTGAATTAAATAGAATGGAAAATACAACAGAAAATTCAACGGGGAAATAAAAAAAAAATACATATATTTTATGAAGTAAAAAGAATAAAGTTTTGATGCCTCCACCTAAGTATCTTGTGCAAAAATCTCAGTAAGCGCTGGTTTTCAGGCAAAAACCTGAACCTGATAACATCACGAAAGAGGGATTTTTCAGTCTTTATCCTTAATTAAAAATATATTAGGAGTACAAATAAGTTTCCGCCGTTTTTTAACACAAATTAAATATTTATTGTAGAAGAACGGTAATATTATATAAATTTATTCAAAATATTGCCCATCACTTGCAACCACTTTTTCCCATCTCTCAGGCAGCATTCGAATCCCACGTCTGAAGAACTCCTTGTCTTTTGAGGTTATCCACGAATCAACCCAATTTTTGGTATCCTCATAAGATGTGAACCGCTGCGCCGTCAGAGCATGTGCTACGGACCGGAACAGGTGATAATCGGACGGTGCAATGTCTGGTGAATACGGCGGGTGGGGTAACACTTCCCAATCAAGTGTTTCCAAGTACTTTTTCACGGGAGCCGCAACATGTGGACGAGCATTGTCATGCAGAAGAATAATTTTTTCGTGTCTAGAATAGTATTGAGGGCGTTTTTCCTTCAGAGCTCGGCTCAATCTCATCAATTGTGTTCGATAGAGGGCTCCAGTAATTGTTTCGCTCGGATTAAGCAACTCATAATACACTACACCTAGCTGATCCCACCAAATACACAGCATAAGTTTTTTTCCGTGAATATTCGGTTTTGCTGTTGATGTTGACGCGTGGCCAGGTAATCCCCATGATTTTCTTCTTTTTGGATTGTCATAATGTATCCACTTCTCATCACCAGTTATGATACGATGTAAAAAACCCTTTTTTTATGTCTAGCTAGCAGCATTTCACTTAAGCATAATCGGCGTTCAATATCTCTCGGCTTTAATTCGTACGAAACCCAATTTCCTTGTTTATGAATCATTCCTAATGATTTTAAACGATGTGAGACTGCTTGCTGAGTGACTTCTAATGTTAGAGCAAGTTCTTTTTGTGTTTGAGATGAATCTTCCTCCAATAATTCCTCCAATTCTGCATCCTCGTAAATTTTTGACCTTCCACTGCGATCTTTGTCTTCTACGTCGAAATCACCATTTTTAAACTTTTGAAACCACTCTCGACACGTTCTCTCACTCAAAGCAACCTCACCATATGCTTCTACGAGCAATCGATGCGCCTCAGCAGCAGATTTCTTTAAATTAAAGAAGTAAACTAATATTTCCCGCAAATGACGCTTACTTGGCTCAAATTTTGTCATTTTCAACTTATAAAAATTATATTTTACCAATATAAAATCAATAATATTAATAGGTTATGTTGTTCTTGAATGTCCAAACTATTTTTTAAGCCGGTTATCATCTGCGAAAGCTAACCGAAACTCCGTGCCGCGCCATCTACAATAAAACGGCGGAATCTTATTTGTACTCCTAATAATAAAAAAATCTTACAAGTA
The DNA here is from genome assembly GCA_921293045.1 of Aplocera efformata. NCBI lineage: Eukaryota > Metazoa > Arthropoda > Insecta > Lepidoptera > Geometridae > Aplocera > Aplocera efformata. The sequence continues at coordinate 3,483,051 of OV121067.1, read as the reverse complement.
TGAGGTAGGAAGGATGTGAAACGAATTGTTCGCGTCTCCCAAAGTTCTATGATTTATTTATTATTATAAAGTCTAAAATAACATTACAGATTTCTCTAATACGTTATAATAGAAAGACACAAACATCACATAAAACATAAAGGAACATACATTAGTACAATAGATACATATATAATATGAACATTAATCTACTACTCAAAAACGAAAATTGATGGATGATAAAATTTCGTAAGAAAAGCAACCACGAAATTTTTTGAAAAGTATATAGATTGAAAAGTAAAAACATTGAAAATTAAAAAGATTTAATTAATTTCGTAATTAAATGCAATCAAAATCATTTAATTACGAAATTATTTCAAATATATCATATATATAATGTAAGTTTTTGTATAATAATGGTTGTGTATGCCTAATAATGAAAATGATATGTTCACAAGCGTTTCTGAACATCATTCAAATCCTCTCTGGGTTCAAACACTACTATTCTTTTCACAAAGATATTGGGACATAGGATGAAGCAGAGTTTTATCATGTTAATTAATCACTTATAATACCACAAGAGCTTCAAAATTATCGGGTATTTCCCGATAGGTTCGTTGCAAACAAATGAAGGAGTCAAGTTTTTGACTTGACGATTTTATTTGTTTGCAGGGAACCTTGAGGGAAATGCCAGATAATTTTGAAGCTCATGTGGTATTCGGGGGATTATTTTTCCGTCCCAAATGTCGGCCAATAGAAATTCAACCGGTCAGTTTGACGTGTGGTTAATTTAACTGGATCATGTTTTGTTTTTTATATATAGCAACTACCAGAGAAAATTTTCAAAAAATTATCAGTATAATACCATGTAGGTTGTACCACGTGACGTCGAATGGTGCAATTCTATTGGTCGATATTTGGGTCGGAAAAATAATCACTAATATACTGTAGCGATAAGTTATAATTCACTACTAATTATAGGCTTTTTATAATTGGGTAATATTATGGTTTATAATACATCAAATGTTTGATAGTTTTAATTATTTATATTTGGGACAACTTTTGCATTTTTGATTGCATCTCAAGATAATGTTCGCATGGCGAGAGTAATCTCTAAATTTCGCAATTGGAAAGGGCTTGGTGTTGCCACAGATGCGTGTTCAAATCCCGTCCGTGCTAAATTTCTGAGATGCATTTAATAATGCAAAAACTTGTTGTTTATCCATTACAAATAAAAGATACGACTTGTGAAATTAGTTTGTGTTTAATATGTAAATTTAGTATAAACATTTATGTACTTGCAAATGTTGCAAGTAAGCATTGTTGTGAATGTATTATAATTTCCTGGTATTTTAATTTATTTCTATTACCATTTGTGTTTGTATAAATATGTGGGTTTTATTCTACGATAAATTAAAAAAAATAACTTTACGTCATCTATAGTTACGCTATATTTAAGATATAAGTTTATATTATAATACAAGATCAACTAATAAAAGTTATCTATAAAAGATCAACTAATCAACTAATAAAAGTTATCAAAATCCAAAAGTTATCAAAGTTATCAAGTTATCAAAATCCAAAGTTATCAAATGATAAAAAGATCAACTAATAAAAGTTATCAAAATCCTAAAATAAATCCAAAAAACCTATACAAAATTAGGCAAAACATGCATCCGTAAACTGTTAAAACAATATAGTTGAGTATACCAAACCAGAATTGTTTTTTTATCGCCTTCTCCGTGTCTTTGAGGCCATCTTTCAAAATATATTTCCTGACCCCTATGCACCAGATTTTGATCAAATCCGGCCAATTTAAAGGCATCATGTCAAAGTTGAAGATTATTTTGTCTGACGCTGATAACTTTTCCTTCAGTTTGGTCAAGTTCCTGTCGTCCATTTTATGTAAATTGTTCATGAAATATGAAAGCGAGACGGAGAGCTTATGAATCTTTTTGTAGAGTTTTATAAATCTGAAACAAAACGTAAAATATTATCATTCTATATTTTTTTAGAGCGTGGTGGCCCAGGGGCACAGACGCCGACGACTGAAGGTCGCTGGTTCAAACCCACACGTGCACCAATGAGTTTTTTCACTTGAAAAAATTATGTGCGTAATACCACGTTCTCGAAACGGTGACGGAAAATATCGTGAGGAAACCGGCATGTCTTAGAACCAAAAATTCGACGACATGTGACATCTACCAATCCGGATTGGGCTCCCGTGGTAGATCAGAGCCCATTCACTCTCAATTTTCGAGAGTAGGCCGGTGTCCCTGCAGTGGGAACATTAGAGGCTGGTACGGGGATATTTTTTTTAATGTGAAATAGTGACAGTACTAGCTTAGGGCCCACCTGGTGGTAAGTGGCGACCCTTGCCCATGACAACAGTAATGCGACTCAGTATAAGATTTGGATCTGCCACTGAGTCACATTCATCCTGCTACGTCCATCGCCCGAGACGGGGATGATACATGCGCATGTGATTTCACCGGCAACCACACCCTTCCACCGGAACACAGTAATGTAAGCACTACTGCTTTCCGGCATATTCCAGGTGTGGTGGCAGTACCTCTCCGGACAAACTTGGCACAAGTTCTACTGCTTTTTAAAATTATGTTACCTGGCCTCCTTTCCAAGTATCAATAATCCTCCATCCATAAGCAAAGCCGGTATAAAGTGTAGTAGTACACTCAAACATAAAAACATGTAGTAATACTGCGTTGAGACCACGAAACTCTTCCACACTGCTAATGGAGTTGGGCAAACGTTCCCCGCTTCCAAGAGATATTCTTCTAGTTTACCTGGAAGAGGATATATTTTAACCGACTACAAAAATGTGTAACTCTTATCCCTAAGAAACAAATCGCCTCTTTGCTTCAATAATGTGTAATCTTGAAAATTTTTCAAGTCAAAGTCAAAGTCAAACTCATTTATTCCTTTAGATCTCAAGTATCATTTGGACACGTCAAATTTTACACACACATGTACACATATTCGTGAGCATATAACGTGTCACAGGAACTCCCAGGCACGCCCAGGTACAAAAAGTAGTTTTATCGTAACGAATAGCTTTTTAACAGTTCACTCATAGATTCGCTATTATGTGCGTAAAAGATACCACTTTTTGTGGACAGATAAAATCGGAAACGGCGGTTTCAATTATCAAATTAAAAAAAACGGGTTTTCGGACTTACGTTATTGAAGCAAAGAGGCGAGATATATAAGTGACTGATTAAATAAACCAAAGAACCTACTTCAATACCTTAATTACTTTGACAAATACGCAATTTCGTTTACATAAATGACATATTTTGCCAGTTATCGAAATATTTGATTTGTAAATCAAACCCTTGAACCGATTTTGATAAAATTTCTATGGGACCAATGTGAAAGCATATTTTCAAATTAAAGAAACTTATTTAATTAGACTTTATTTTACGCCGCGCAACAAAAAATATGTAGAAGAAAAGCAAATAAAAATATACTTACTCCACAAAATCTTGTTCTCCTTTGACGTAACCATGTTGTATATAGCTGTCTCCCTCACTCCGTCTTGTTGTCTCGTTCCTAGTTCCCACCCGGCGGCCATGAGTGCGTTGTTGACAAAATCTACAGGAACCAGGCTCATGTCTGTGTCTTTGACTGTTTGCATCACGTGGTTCAAACCTAGGCCAGAGCCAATGATGAACTGAAACATTTTTTTTATTAGTTTTTTAGACTGTGGAATTGACGGATCTATACAAATAAAATTAAAGTATCTATTTGTAATATTCAATTATCAGATTTTTATTAAATGCATTAAAAGTATATACAGTACTTAAAGTACCTACAACCAAAAAATATATTATATAATATATTTTTTCCTTTTCTTCTCTCTGTTTCGTAAAATCCCCGAAACAACCGATTTTGACAGATAGCTGATGTGATATGGAGTAGTAAGACTTCTTTAGGTAGTAAAAAAATTGGTTGTCTGTAAAGTCAGTTTACGGACTATAATTTTCGTGATAACTTAGGCCGATCGTGCCTCTCTATCGCTTGTTCCGTGCTCTCGCTCGCACGCTCAGCTCAGGCGGAACGTGATAATGAGTCGTGTTTTTTCGTGCACGCAGCCCGCGTCCATCGATTTATACGACGTTATCACGTTAAAAATCAATTAGGTTATTTAGAACTTACTCCACTAGCAGAATAGGTAGAACTGCTGTCAAGCCAGGCGGGGCAAGGTTCTCGATACGATGAAATGACTGAAAGAAGAAATTATTGAATTAACAGCACGATATAGACAGAAAAATTAGTATCAACGAGTATCAAAAGAAATTCTTCATTAATTCATAATTTGAATTGGAACAGACGAAACTTTCATTTCTAACTGATATATAGATAATAATTGTAATGTAAGGATATTTCTTCTCTAAAGAGCATAGAACTAAGTGACTGTTTTCGTCTGTCTGTTTGTCCGCTAACCAAGGGCGGCGTTAGATATTGCGAGGCTCCGGGAGATAGATCTTTGTGAGGCTCTTGGCGTGTGAGGAGTTTACGTGAGTTGGAAGTGTACAGGGCTACTGGTAATCAGTCAGCATCCTCTTAAAGGCAGCTGCAGTACATCAAAACAATAAACGGGTTGTTCTGCGAGGGTGCGAGGCCCTACAAAAGCGAGGCCCCGGGCGGTTGCCCTGCTTGCCACCCGCTAAGGACGCCACTGCCGCTAACTTACTCTAAACCACGCAACGGGTGGTTTAGAGTAAGTTATATTGTATTCACTATCATTTAGAGATTTTTATCCGTAAGGGTTTAATGTATAATTCATTCAAATTATAGTAGATAAAAGCAATTGTAATTATTTGTAATGATGTAAAAACATATTTTTGGGCTTACGTTGCTAATGCTAGCTAAACTTTACGAGAAAATGATGTACTATGGAATTGTATTAAGATCTACGTCGCACACTGTACAACTATGCAGTCTAGGGTGGATAGATAGTATTGTACTTTCAACTTTCTGTTTGAAAGTTTTTTCTGGCTTTTTCCGTGTTGTTTCTGGTTTTTTTTCTGTTTGAAATCGAGATGTTTTATTTATATTTTTTTTATAATGAACAGTTATAAATTCATATATTATTTGTTCATAAATAATAAATAAATAATTAACAATGTATATTTCAGAAACACATTTCACAATGTAATTTAATTGATCAGTATACACAAATAATACAAGCACCAACTTACATACAATTAAGTTCGGTCTGTGGCATCCACACTAAGTTTATGCCCTTGAAGATGGGGTTTTTTACATTTACGTAAAATGAAATTTTACAAACAAACCTATTGATGGTCTGACGATGCAGACGGGTAGTTCTGAAGACATGAGCCGCACCTGCTCCTCCGCCACTGCCTTCGTGAACGTGTAAGTGTTCGGCCAACCCTTTATAAAACTGAAATAAAGAAAGAAAAACATTTGTTCGTACTCACAATATAAAACTTATGATGATCGTTATGAATAAACGAACATCTATATACCTACATATATGTTGGAAATAGTGATGACCCGTGAGCTGTGTGCCTACCTTCTTCTTCTTATTTTTGGCCTTTTGCGTGCTTTAAGCCACACAAATTCTGTCAATGTCCAAGTTAATGTACGTTCGCAAGTTTTGTCTGCGTTATTAGAGTTAATTGTGACAAAATATGGCCAGTTTATTTAAAAGTTATGCCTAGCTATATGTAGGTCAGTCGCAAGCCTGTAGGCGCCGTCGCCTTTTTTTTTATGTGAATGAGTGACGGAACGAGCTGAGGGCCCACCTGATGGTAAGTGGTGACCCTCGCCCATGACAACAGTAACGCATGCGACTCGGTATGAGATCCAAATCTTTACTGAGTCGCATTCATCCTGCTGCGTCCGTCACCCGAGACGGGGATGATACGGCTCAAGTTATGATTATGATTTTGCTCGTTATAAAAACCCTTAATAAATACTGTTTAAAGTGTTACCAGGCTTATTATTCACGACCCTACAATATAAATATTGCTGTTCGTTGGTCTCGCCATAAATGGTTGGACCGATTTCGCTGATTTCTACTTCGTTATTATTTTTTTTAATATTTATGTAATAAAGTTTAATGTAAATATTACATTTTTTTGCATAAGAATGAAAATAATAATTAATATAGGTATAATATAAAAATAAATGTTGAATTGATTGTAAAAAATAAATGAATATAATTGAATTGAAGCATATTTTCTTTGTATTCTTTTATATTATAATTGCAGTTTTACCACGAGAAAAATTATAATTCATTAAAAACATGTGAATATTTTTCGGTATCCAGCATGTAATGTTCCCACTGCAGGGATACCGGCCTACTCTCGATAATTGAGAGTGAATGGTGATCTACAACGGGAGCACAATACGGATTGGTAGATGTCACATGTTGTCGAATTTTTGGTTCTAAGACAAGCCGGTTTCCTCACGATGTTTTCCGACACCGGTTTGAGAACGTGGTATTGCGCACATAATTTTTTCAAGTGACAAAACTCATTGGTGCACGTGTGGGTTTGGACTAACGACCTTCAGATTGAAAGTCGTCTGTGCTCCTGGGCCACAACGCTCTCATGATAGTCATTTATAACCTACGCTGGAGTTATATCATCAAGTCTGTTCTTTTCGATGGTCTCTGCCATTTGGATCATTGTCTCCGGGGGCAGTGGACTCTGGTGGAACTGTTCCAGAACATCTCCCCCCCTTGTCTTCGAAGTCGCGTGGGAGTAGGCAGTGGATACGTGGACGAAAGATCTAGAAGGAAAAGAAACAGTATTACAACAACAGTATTGACGGCTCCGTGGCTTAGTTGGTAGTAGCCCTGCCTTCGAAGCGAGGGGTCCCGGGTTCGATTGCCGGCCGGGGCACACTTTGTGTGGTGAGCATGAAGTTTGTTCTCGGGTCTTGGGTGTTTGTCTTGTGTTTCTGTGTTTGTCCATGCCATCTGCGACACAGGGAATCCTAGTGCAGAGTTATGAGTGTGTTAACGTTGTTTTTTTTTACAATACCATGCCAATTTAAAAGTCAAAGTCAAAATACTTTATTTCCGTTGTCCTTAAAGGCAATTTTTTATGGTTCCGTACCCAAAGGCTAAAACGGAACTCTATTACTAAGACTCCGCTGTCCGTCTGTCTGTCTGTCACCAGGCTGTATCTGGATCCGTACACAAAGGGTAAAATATGGAACTGTATCTTAAAAATCACATTCTGTTTTTCAGTATTTGTTGTTATAGCGGCATCAGAAATACATTATCTGTGAAAATTTCAACTGTAACAGACAGACGGACAGCGGAGTCGTAATAGGGTCCCGTTTTACCCTTTGTGTATGGAACTCTAAAAGCGGAACCTTACAAAAACTTTAGAAAAATACTCGCCGTAATTTTTTACAAGTCTTGCCAAATAATAACGCTTCTCTCGTTCCGCGTACATTTATAAACGTGGCGTCTCGAACAGCCTCGTCAAATCTAGTTGTAGCTGCCACATGGAAAATCACATCAACCTGAAAACATACAACGGGCGAAGAAAAATGTCACAAGAAAGCAAATGCAATTTCAATGGATTACATATTTGTTTCAGTTTTTTTATGTGAATGAATGACGCAAAGATCTGAGGGCCCATCTGATGGTAAGTGGTACCCTCGCCCATGACAACAGTAATGCGTGCGACTCAGTATGAGATCCAAATCTTTACTGAGTCGCATTCATCCTGCGTCCATCACCCGAGACGGGGATGATACGTCTCATGCGCATGTGATTTCATCAGCCACACCCTTCCACCGGAACACGGTATTGCAACCACTACTGCTTAGCGGCAGATTCCAGATGTGGTGGCAGTACCTCTCCTGACGAACTTCTTTATCTGGATTAACATCTGGAGTTTGAGCTACCTTCGTAATAAATTTCATCCAAAATCGTTCTGCCTTTGAAGCCTGAAGGAGTAAAAAACATACATACAAACAAACTTTCGCATTTATGATATTAGTGTACAATTGGGTACCTCCTCAGCCATCATGGCCCAGTCCTGATCACATATACCAAGCCTGATCTCTGAGATGTCCCCCTGGACCGTTGTGATCCTGTCTGCGAAATCTGGCTTCTGCTTCCTGACTGCACCGAAGACCTGGAAAAGACAAAAAAAGCGGTCAAGATTTTTTTTTTCAAGACGGAACGAGCTGATGTCCCATCTGGTGGTAAGTGGCGACCCTCATGACAACAGTAATGCGACTCAGTATAAGGCATTCATCCTGCTGCGTCCATCACTCGAGACGTGGATGATATGTCTCATGTTACTACCAACTGACAGACAAATGGAAACAGCGATTTTGCACAACTTTATCTTTATAAATCTACTCACCGGATCTTGGAGTATTTCAAACAGCCTGTCTTCAAGTTTCTTCTCTTTCTTGGCACGAAGAAGCATGTATACTTTCTTGATATTGCATGATCTGCAATCCAATAGGCACTTAAATATCACGCTCACAGAATCTGGTAGCAAGCAGAACTATACCAATGCGAAACTCTTGTTCTCTGCTCTGATGTAACTCTGCCTTCTGCGCTATATGTCGTGGGACGATCATAGATATTTGTTCTGTGTTTGCATTATTAAGTACCAACCCGCCCCGGCTTCGCACGGTTAGTAAAGCATCAGTGTCGTCTCAGACACTACCCATGCGAAGCCGGGGTGACTTGCTAGTGTATTATACATATAAACCTTCCTCTTGAATCACTTTATCTATTAAAAAAAACCGCATCAAAATCCGTTGCGTAGTTTTAAAGATTTAAGCATACATAGGGATATAGGGACAGAGAAAGCGACTTTATTTTTTACTATGTACTGATTATAAGTGTGTCACAAGAAAATGGTATAATGAATTACCTAAAAAGTTTCTCAATCAGCTGTTTCCCAAGGAAACCGGACCCCCCGGTTACGAAGACGGTGGAATTACAGTAGAATCTCTGGATATCGGAGGTGCCTGGAGCAGAAGCCTCGTCTATAACCTTCAGATGAGTAGTTGCTGCTTGCTCGAAAGCAGCTGCTGGGTCCATTATTAACTAAAAACTGAGATTTTAAAAGTTATAAAAGCAAAATTATTAAAAGCTTTGCTGATCTGATGCTTGTGCAATAATCATCAAAATGTTTACTGTAGATAATGTAGATTAGCGAAAATGTAGTAGACATAATTTCATCAAATTATATTATTAACTAGCTGACCAGGCCACGCGTTGCTGTGGCTAACGTTTTTGTGATACGATATTATAATTTGCAATTAAATAATATTACGATCATAAATTGAGATGTGAGCTATCCCATCTTTCAAGTAGAATCAAACTGCACACGGTTTACAAATTTGATACACAAAATCGGTTATTGTGATTAAACCATGATAGCTAGATATATGTTCTCGCGGACTTTTTTGTAGGTCGTAATGGGAACTAAAAACCCGTAGTACATCATTTTGTTCTATTGTCAATAGTTTTTGCAGCGCACGCAAAAATAGGTTTTCGATTTTACACCTTGTGTTACAAAATAGCAATTTACTTACGGATCCCTAATTTTGAAAAAAAAAAATAGCCTATAGCCTTCCTCGATAAATGGACTACCCAACACTGAAAGAATCATTCAAATCGGACCAGTAGTTCCAGAGATTACAAACTGCGCCCCGCGGTGTTACTTGAACTTCCTACGGGAACCGTACATTTTTCCGGAATGAAAGTAGATGTACTATTCCATACTATAATCTATCTCTGTGCCAAATTTCACCCAGGTCCGTTCAGCCGTTCCGGCGTGATTGAGTAACAAACATCCATACATCCAAACATTCGCGTTTATAATATTAGTAGGTTAAGATAATTTTCTTTTAAGACCATCTTAACATGGAACTCAGCAAATAACTGAATCTTAATTAATTAATTGTTAAATAGCAACATAGCCTGAAATTCTTACAAAGTATATACTTAAACAAGATTAACATACCTGTCACTTAATTAAATTTTAATTAACACTCGCGTTTTAAAGAGTTACTTTAAGAAACAACTAAAATTCTTTAGGAAAAAAAGATTTTGTCATGTTACGAGTTCAGTTTACATGGTTATTGCGAATATCATCTAAAACGGCACGAAATTGCATTCGCATATTTACAAAACTGCCAAGTGCGAGTTGTGAACAGTGAGCACGGTTTCGTAGAAATTGTTTCCGTAGATTGTATATGTGTGCATGTAATGTGCCTGGGAGTTCCTGTGACACGTTATATGCTCACAAATATTTGTACATGCATGTGTAAAATTTGACGTGGCCAAATGATACTTGAGATCTAAAGGAATTAATGAGTTTGACTTTGACTTTGTAGAAAGCAATATCCGCGCTATATCAATATCAATATATGCTATTTCAATATATTCATGCTTGCATCTAATGCTATATTGCTATATACTTAATGCTTTACATTTAATTTCAGTATCTTTTGAAAGCTACCAATATCTTTGACCGCGTAATCAAAACACAGAAACACAAGACAAACACCCAAGACCCGAGAAAAAACTTCATGCTCACTTAGTGCAGTGTAGTGTGTAGTGTAAATCGAACCCGGGACCCCTCGCTTCGAAGGCAGGGCTACTAACTTCTAAGCCACGGAGCCGTGAAAACGTGCCATCTTTGATTATCCGCAAGAATTTCGACCATCCGACTTAATCAATTATTACGGAATTCTAAAAAGTACTGTCGAGGTGAAACATTACATAAATATACATTTGTGGGGACCAGTTGCTCGCTCCGTAGGTGAGTACCTTTTGAATCCCTACACGTATCCCCTGGGTGGTGCTGAAGACGCAACAAATAGAAGCAGAACTTGTGCCAAGTTTGACCAGAGAAGTACGGCCTACACACCTGGTAATCTGCCGCCAGGCAGTGGTGCACTCGCATTGCTGTGTTCCGGTGGAAGGGTACGGGTGCCGGTGTAATCGCATACGCATGAGACGTAACAATTGGGTGACGCAACAGTTTGCGACTTAGATCTTATAAAAAAAGCATAAAGAGACGAGAGAAAAAAAAAATTATCTTAGGTGGTGTGGTCATTCAACCATAAAAAAAAAACTTCATATTTCAAAAGAGGTTTTATTCAAATCGCTCAGACTGTACTCTGAGTCAGCACATTACATATCATTTTGTTTCGTCAACAAAATCGAATAAGTATTAAAAGTCACGTGTAGATTAGGTATTATTGTAGGTATTTACAATAGATATAAATAATTCATGATCTTCTTTGCCAATGGTAATGTTCTTGTACAAGAAATAACTCACTGCAAGGCGATTATGTAATTACTGATTTCTATATATAACTAGCTGACCCGGCCACGCGTTGCTGTGGCTAACGTTTTTGTCATATGATATTATAATTTGCAATAAAATAATATTGCGATCATAAATTGAGATGTGAGCTATCCTATCTTTCAAGTTGGATCAAACTGCACACAGTGTACAAATTTGATTAAAATCTGTTAAGTAGTTTAGGAGTCCATCGCGGACAAACATCGTGACACGTAATTTATATACATTAAGATAATCACACAAAACATATAATAGCTTTGCCTTACATATTAAATTCATTATTAGAAATAACCGCAAGTTTGGTTGAGAGCGTGGTGGCCCAGGGGCATACCCCGACTTTCAATCTGAAGGTTGCTGGTTCAAACCCAAAGCACCAATGAGTTTTTTCACTTGAAAAAAATGATGTGCGTAATACCACGTTCTCAAAACGGATAACATCGTGAGGAAACCGGCATGTCTTAGAACCAAAAATTCGCCGACATGACATCTATCAATCCGGATTGGGCCCCCGTGGCTCAGAGCCCATTCAATCTCAATTATCGAGAGTAGGCCGGTGTCTGCAGTGGGAACATTAGAGGCTGGTACGGTAAGTTTGGGCCGCAACACATCGCTACTAACATCTGTTTCATATTTAATTATAAATCTAATTAGTGACTTTAAAAATGAAAAAAAAAACCCTCTTCATTACTTTCATCCCTAATTTCTGGGCTTTAAGAGGTACATCATTTTAAAATAGAAATTTATTGCACACAGATTTAAAAGAAGGTATAAAAAAATCTTAAACAATAATGAACAATGGGCGGCCTTATTGTTTAGAAGCGATCTCTTCCAGGCAACCTTTGGATGGATACATCATTTTAAAATAGAAACATCCAAATCGAAACATCGAGCGAGAACAGTCAAAAAAAAGCAAAATACGCAATTTCGTTTACTTGGATGAAATATTTTTCCAGTTATTTTGATTTAACAACCAAGTCAACCAACCTATTGAACAGATTTGGATAAAAATTCTATGGGAACAATTTGAAAGCATATCCTTTTAAATAAAGAAATAATTTTCCGAATCGGTTCATATATGACGGAGTACAAAAAACAAAAAAAAAAAAAAAAACAACGTTAACACACTCATACCTCTGCACTAGGATACCCTGTGTCGCAGATGGCATGGACAAACACAGAAACACAAGACAAACACCCATGACCCGAGAACAAACTTCATGCTCACCACACAAAGTGTGCCCCAGCCGGGAATCGAACCCGGGACCCCTCGCTTCGAAGGCAGGGCTACTACCAACTAAGCCACGGAGCCGTCCAAACGAAATAATAACCTCCGAAAGTCGGTTGGTTAAGCGCTGCGGTTTCGATAGACAATTTTGAAGCACCAAAATAAACTTAAGCTAGTAACAATAATGGAAGCGTAAGTGATTAATTTAAAAATATTTTGCTTCCTCACTCCATATTTAGTATTTTTTAAGCCATCTTTAATAATGTATTCTCTCAACCCCAAAGTCCAGAGTATCACCAACTCGGCACGATTTATATCAGTTATGTCAAAGTTGAATATTTTTCTGTCAGTCTCTGACATACAATTTTGGAGACCCACCGTGTTTTGATCTTGGAAGTTCCAATCGTTTGTCGTGAAATAACTCATGACGACGGACATTTTGTATATTTTTTTATATAGTTTCACCAATCTGAAACCAATTTATATAACAATAAATATTTAAATATAACACTTTCGATAAAAAAAATCCGAATTAAAAAAAAAACAACGTTAACACACTCATTCCTCTGCACTTGTATTCTCTGTGTCGCAAATGGCATGGACAAACACAGAAACAGAAGACAAACACCCAAGAACCGAGAACAACATGGTCACCACACAAAGTGTACCCCGGCCGGGAATCGAACCCGGGACCCCTCCCTTCGAAGGCAGGGCTACAACCAAGCCTTCTAACTAAGCCACTGAGCAGTCGGATTTTTTATTATATTATATGTAAACCATACTTATTCTCTATATAATTATTTGTAAAACTGTGTAATCGCTGTTGGTAAACGTTTGGCGTATGTATACATAGGTATGCCTTGTGAATTTACAATATAATTTATGTAGACATCTATATCAATAAATAAATATTCATGTACATTTCACAGCACCATTTAGCCTCAAACTTAATTAATAATTAACTCAAGCATAACTTGTTATATGGGAAATTGCAAACTAATAAAATAACGCACTTACTGAAATAGTTTTGTTTTTTTTTTTTTTTGTTTTGTACTTATAATACATATTAACACCCATATACAGAACAAACAGCTACGTTCGTCACACAATTGCTTGGCCTGAGTGGGAACCGAAGCCATGACCTGCAGCGCAGAAGGCAGACCTACCAACTGAGCTGTGAGACCTATCAACATAACATAACGCCATAATCTTGAAAATACATACCCAGCTTTTTGCCCAAACATCATAAATATACCGTCTATTACATAAGCGGGTATATAATGGAATACCACGGTATATAATAAGTGTATATAGTAATTGGAAGATTGCAGACAAACACACAGCCATTTTGCCTTTGGTGAAACCAATGTTGAGACAATTTTCATCAATGTTTTAGAGAGAAAACCTGCAAAACAAACAACGTTTACACACTCATACCACTGCACTAGGATTCCCTGTGTCGCAGATGGCATGGACAAACACAGAAACACAAGACAAACCCAAGACCCGAGAACAAACTTCATGTCACCACACAAAATGTGCCCGGCCGGGAATCGAACCCGGGACCCCTCGTTTCTAAGGCAGGGCTACTATCAACTAAGCCACGGAGCCGTCAAACCAAAAAATAATAATAAACCGACATTTATACTTTTTTTTTATAACTTATTTCCCGCCCTTGTGTAAACTACCCTGGGGTAAAATTTCATCCAAAAATTTATATATCTTTATTTAATACTTTCTGGGTGGTCCCAGAAGGTTGTAATTTCAAGTTTCTTCCTTGACATCAAACAGTATATAAATTTTAAAACTATGAACATTCATGGTTATGACCATTATTATTCGTGTTACCGAGTGTCAACAAAACTCACAAATCATGGTAAATATCTCGGTAACACGAATTATCAAATAGTATGTCCGAAATAACTTATGCTCCAGCGATGATAGATGGACAGATGATGATGACAGATGGTCAGTTCTTGAAAAACAGCTTTTGGTTACAAAAACCTTCGACTAAAAAATATTCTCACCCCAAGTGATGGCGTTCCTGTCGCTGGTGATATTATAAACCATTGAATCCGTCTGCCCGTTTCGCCATCTCTGCCCGGTCTCCCACCCCGCCGCTATGATGGCGTTGTTGACATAGTCCACAGGTACAAAGTCTATTTTGATCTCCATTTTGGAGTAGACTACATGGATAATTCCCATAGTAGAGCCTAGAGTTATCTGAAACAAATAATATATGTTCAGAAAACTCTCACACAGCGCGATCTAGTCCCAAACTAAGCATAGCTTACTATGAGAACTAGTTATAATACTCGTACAATATAATACAATACAAAAATACTTTATTGCACACCGATATAAAAAAGGTACAAAAATCTTAAACTATAATATACAATGGGCGGCCTTATCGCTTAAAGCGATCTCTTCCAGGCAACCTTTGGATGGAGAGGAATGTGTGGCTTGGAAGGTTGGTCGGCGGTGTATATGATCTCAAAATATTAGTTCTAGTAAGATTAATAAAGGTAGGATTTTTTTTTTGTAAATACATTAAAACATTTATGGTAGTCACATATATGTTCCAAGTGGGTTTAAAATCCACGATCTTCATCGCAGAAGGCTATGAGGCGGGTCATTAATAAATTTATTTTATACAAGCTGCTTGCATGTTCCTGCAGTTGGCCAACCTACGGGAATACGCCATATTTTCGGGATAGTAAGTATCCCTACATACTACTCCAGACTATAATCTATCTCTGTGCCAAATTTCATCCAGGTCCGTTCAGCCGTTCTGGCGTGATTGAGTAACAAACATCCATCTATACATTCACATTTATAACAGTTGTGAGATTCTTTAATACTCACTCCACTTGCGCCGTATACGCAGCTATCCTCGATCCAGCCGGGGTTTGGTTCTGTGTAAGCTTCGACAACTGAAATTATGAGTACCTTTTGTAGTATAATTCCTACACTGACCCCCTGAGTGGCAAAGGAGCAACGAAAAATAGCACCAGATTTGTGCAAAGTTCGCCCGAAGAAGTCAAAGTCAAATTCATTTATTCCTTTAGATCTCAAGTATCATTTGGACACGTCAAATTTTACACATGCATGTACACATATTCGTGAGCATATAACGTGTCTCAGGAACTCCCAGGCACATTACATTACAAGTACTGCCTAGAAACTTATACTGAGTCGCATTACTGTTGTCATGGGCGGGGGTCGCCATTTATCACCAGATGGGCCCTCAGCTCGTTCAGTCACATTTCTTTTTCTTTTTTTTTTATGTGGCTGTAGGCTAATGCAGGCTGATGTATAAAGTGCTATTGCGATCGATACACAAATTATTTTAATTCATGGAATTTTATCGCGCTATTTCCTTATTTTTTTCCCCATGAAATCGAGACGCAATGCAACGCTTTGAGTTGAAATTCAACAATAAACAAATCTGTTAATCCACGTCGAAAAAGAGTGGATATATGTTTGACAGCGCGGACAGCTTAGACCGGAAGGGCATATAGGAATTGAACAAGTGCTAAACTTATCTAGTAATAAGAAAACGACATCTCGTAGATACATATTTATTTTATTGCTATTCCAAATACCGTACCAGCCTCTAATGTTCCCACTGTAGGGACACCGGCCTACTCTCGATAATTGAGAGTAAATGGTTCTGATCTACCACGGGAGCCCAATCCGGATTGGTAGATGTCACATGTCGTCGAATTTTTGGTTCTAAGATACGCCGGTTTCCTCAAGATGTTTTCCGTCACCGTTTTGAGAACACATTTTGCTGGTTACTCACACGTGCACCAATGAGATTTTTCACATGAAAAATTTATGTGCGCAATACCACGTTCTCAAAACGGTGACGAAAACCATCGTGAGGAAACTGGCATGTCTTAGAACCAAAAATTCGACATGTGACATCTACCAATCCGGATTGGGCTCCCGTGGTAGATCAGAGCCCATTCACTCTCAATTATCGAGAGGAGGAAGGTGTCCCTACAGTGAGAACATTAGAGGCTGGTACGGATGATCACACTGTGGTTATGATACGCTGATGATCATGGCAAAATACCTACCGATCGTCGGCCTGATGATGCAGATGGGCAGATCCGCTCCCATAACGCGAACAACATCCTCTGCCACTGCCTTAGTGAACGTGTAGGTATTTGGCCAGCCTTCTATCAAACTGAAAATACATACAACTCAGTGATAGAAACAGGGGGTCCAGTTGCTCGCGTTTGTACCCTTTGAATACCCTTGCTAAAGTTTATTTATTTATTTTATTAATAGGACACCCAACACAAGATTACACTGAACATACTAATATTAGTTTAAGTTGCTTACAGATTTAGTGTTCCCGTAATAATAGGTTAACTTTTCGGCTTCCTAATCGGGTAATGAATGAACTATAATATTCATTGTAGGTATTGCACTCTTCGATAGAAACATACATAACAAAAATAAAATTAACAAAACAGTCACAAAAAAAGAGGTTACAATGGGCGGCCTTATCGCTAATAGCAATCTCTTCCAGGTAATTTACTTACTCTGGTGTAATCTTCTCGATTTTCCGAAGGTCTATATTGTGTACCATCTGCATTAGGGTCTCGGGGTCGATGGGGGTCGTGTAGAACCCGTCCCGAACCTCCTTGCCGATGCGGTCTGCCGTGGCGTGCGCATACGCAGTCGATACGTGAACCATGGACCTGAAGATTTTAAAATTGAATTATTTTACACCAAAGGACCAATTCTTCAGTAGCAATAGAACTTGTGCCAAGTTCGTCTGGAGGTACTGCCACCGCGCCTGGAATCTGACGCCAAGCATTCATTCTGCTGCGTCCATCACCCGAGACGGGGATGATACGTCTCATGCACCTGTGATTTCACCGGCGCCCACACCCTTCCACCGGAACACAGCAATACGAGTGCATCTCTACTTGAAAGCAAATTACCAAGTGTGGAGGCAGTACTTCTCCGGACAAACTCAACACAAATTCTAGCGCTAATTTCAATTGCTTCTTTGGCATCACCCAGGGGGTGGGTACTAGACGGGTCTCACAAATGGACGCGGACGCCCCAAGTTGGTTGGTAAAACCACTAAAAATAATACTAACTGGAGTTTGGAACAAGTCTTAGCTAACGCCAGCACCTCCCTGGTTCCCCTCACATTAGTCTCCACAGCCCTCGTCAGGATATCGTCAAATCTGACTGTAGCTGCTGCGTGGATGATCATGGTGACCTGGAAATACCAAAGGTTCGAATTTGCCCACTACACTATGCCATACTACCGTACCAGGCACGGAAACTAACTCGATCTATGCCCATTACAATGGATCAGTATGATCCATGAGTAGAAACGTATGATGATGAGATTTCGTTTCATAATGAGCAGCATTGTTCTTGTCTGAGCGAATCAAAGTCGAAGTCGAAGTCGAAGTCGAAGTCGAAGTCGAAGTCGAAGTCGAAGTCGAAGTCGAAGTCGAAGTCGAAGTCGAAGTCGAAGTCGAAGTCGAAGTCGAAGTCGAAGTCGAAGTCGAAGTCGAAGTCGAAGTCGAAGTCGAAGTCGAAGTCGAAGTCGAAGTCGAAGTCGAAGTCGAAGTCGAAGTCGAAGTCGAAGTCGAAGTCGAAGTCGAAGTCGAAGTCGAAGTCGAAGTCGAAGTCGAAGTCGAAGTCGAAGTCGAAGTCGAAGTCGAAGTCGAAGTCGAAGTCGAAGTCGAAGTCGAAGTCAAAGTCAAAGTCAAAGTCAAAGTCAAAGTCAAAGTCAAAGTCAAAGTCAAAGTCAAAGTCAAAGTCAAAGTCAAAGTCAAAGTCAAAGTCAAAGTCAAAGTCAAAGTCAAAGTCAAAGTCAAAGTCAAAGTCAAAGTCAAAGTCAAAGTCAAAGTCAAAGTCAAAGTCAAAGTCAAAGTCAAAGTCAAAGTCAAAGTCAAAGTCAAAGTCAAAGTCAAAGTCAAAGTCAAAGTCAAAGTCAAAGTCAAAGTCAAAGTCAAAGTCAAAGTCAAAGTCAAAGTCAAAGTCAAAGTCAAAGTCAAAGTCAAAGTCAAAGTCAAAGTCAAAGTCAAAGTCAAAGTCAAAGTCAAAGTCAAAGTCAAAGTCAAAGTCAAAGTCAAAGTCAAAGTCAAAGTCAAAGTCAAAGTCAAAGTCAAAGTCAAAGTCAAAGTCAAAGTCAAAGTCAAAGTCAAAGTCAAAGTCAAAGTCAAAGTCAAAGTCAAAGTCAAAGTCAAAGTCAAAGTCAAAGTCAAAGTCAAAGTCAAAGTCAAAGTCAAAGTCAAAGTCAAAGTCAAAGTCAAAGTCAAAGTCAAAGTCAAAGTCAAAGTCAAAGTCAAAGTCAAAGTCAAAGTCAAAGTCAAAGTCAAAGTCAAAGTCAAAGTCAAAGTCAAAGTCAAAGTCAAAGTCAAAGTCAAAGTCAAAGTCAAAGTCAAAGTAAAAGTCAAAGTCAAAGTCAAAGTCAAAGTCAAAGTCAAAGTCAAAGTCAAAGTCAAAGTCAAAGTCAAAGTCAAAGTCAAAGTCAAAGTCAAAGTCAAAGTCAAAGTCAAAGTCAAAGTCAAAGTCAAAGTCAAAGTCAAAGTCAAAGTCAAAGTCAAAGTCAAAGTCAAAGTCAAAGTCAAAGTCAAAGTCAAAGTCAAAGTCAAAGTCAAAGTCAAAGTCAAAGTCAAAGTCAAAGTCAAAGTCAAAGTCAAAGTCAAAGTCAAAGTCAAAGTCAAAGTCAAAGTCAAAGTCAAAGTCAAAGTCAAAGTCAAAGTCAAAGTCAAAGTCAAAGTCAAAGTCAAAGTCAAAGTCAAAGTCAAAGTCAAAGTCAAAGTCAAAGTCAAAGTCAAAGTCAAAGTCAAAGTCTTTTTTTAAAGTTCTTACGGGTTTTGGAGCGTAACATTTACTTAATTAATTAATTTAGAAAAATAGACTTAGATATTGACTTTTTCAAGACTAAGATATTTTTTTTTAGCCATTTTGGAGATAACCCATGTCCAAACGATACTTGAGATCTAAAGGAATTAAAACAAATGTATCTTTACCTCTTCAGTAATCTTGTTCCAGTCATTATCAGACAATCCTAGCCGGAGTAGTGAGACGTCTCCTTCTATTGGTACGATGCAGTCTGCAAACTCAGGGTAGCTGCTTCGAAGCGCTCCGAACACCTGGTAAAATACCAAACGAATTTAAAGCAAAATAAAATGATAAATAAATAAACGTTCACACACTCATACCTCTGCACCGATTCTTTGTGTCGCAGATGGCATGGACAAACACAGAAACACAAGGCAAACATGCAGAACACAAAAACAAGGCATGTTTGCCTTGTGTTTCTTACCCGAGATCCGAGAACAAACTTCAAACTCACCACACAAAGCGTGCCCCGGCCGGGAATCGAACCCGGGACCCCTCGCTTCGAAGGCCTAGTGTTTCTATTCTATTCTATAAAATTAACAATAGTCCGGATATCCTGTAATTTTATGTTGACACTTACAGGATCATCCAACATTCCCAGGAACCGTTCCTGAATGTTCTTCCCTTTTCTGGCTCTGAGCAGAAGGTACAGCTTTTTGATCTTACATGACCTGAAAAAGAATTGAATACGAGTAATTGAAAGAAAGAATATATGGTATGAAAATCTTTTCTTCTTGAGTCAAGCTCGGTTTTACTAAGCACCCCCCTGAGACCCTCAGGGAAAAGGTTGCTCAGGTTCCCCCTCATTACTATTACTACCCCCCCCCCCCCCCCCCCCCCCCGATTGACGAAAACTGTATCCCCAAGGACTTTACTGAATATCGTAACTGTGTGAATGGCTGCTTGTTTCTGTATGATGTGAATGTTTTTTTTTATTTATAATATTAATTAGAACGGCAAAACCACTCTAATTAACAAAAAAAAAAAAAAATTAAAACAAATTACATATAAAAACATAAAAATAACAATTACAAGTAAATAAATACCGGTTCATTCATTCTTCACTTTCACAAAAAAATATGTGTATATCCAGCTTATTACATATTTTATTTGTGACAATAATAATATCTTATCTTATATTATTATTTTAAACAAGCAATTCTTGTACATTTATTTCGCGTATGTCTGAAACGGCTCAAACGATTTGGATGAAATTTTGTGGTTAAATACGGTTTTGCTACGTAATTTTACCTGTATAATTGTAACCGAGACTGGGACGGTCTGAATATGGTTTCACCGGAAACCACACCCTTCCACCGAAACACCAATGCGAATGCTCTGCTTCGCGGCAGATTATCAGGCGGGGTGGCAGTACTTCTCCGGGCGAACCGCTAGTTTTTTACACCCGGGAGTATTGGAAATAACAAAGAATTACCTACCGAAGAAGCTTTTCTACCAGCTGCTTGCCAAGGAACCCTGACCCCCCGGTGAGGAAGACGGTGGAATTACAGTAGAACCGCTGTATATCGGAGTCTTGTCGGGCAGAAACCTCGCTCAATCCCTCCTGACGCCGCAAGGCAGACATTTTTATAGACGCAGCTGGATCCATTCTGAAAAAAACAATTCCGCATCAGCTTCTTATATTGGCTTCGTGGCTTAGTTGGCAAGGGCGGCCTTAGATATTGCGAGGATCCGGGCGATAGATCTTTGTGAGGCTCTTGGAATATGAGGAATTTAGGTGAATTGAAAATATACAGGGCTCCTGGCAATCAATCAGCATCCTCTTAAAGACAGCTGCAGTACATCGAATTAAAAAATGGTTGTTCTGCGAGGGTGCGAGGCCCTACAAAAGCGAGGCCCCGGGCGGTTGCCCTGCTTGCCATCCCCTAAGGCCGCCACTGTAGTAGCACTGCCTTCGAAGAGAGGTGTCCCGGGTTCGATTCTCGGCTGGTACACACTGTGTGGTGAGCATAAAGCTTTCGTGGACTGGTTTGTGTTTGTCCATTGGCATGGAAATTTCATACAAAGTTCAGTGGTTTAGGCGAGGAGTAACAAACATATACATACATACAAACTTTCGCCTTTATAATATTAGGGTCCATTTACCCGCACGAGAAAAAAACTCTTCGATTTTCTAATCGTATTAGACCCATCAAATTAAAACAGAATCATACAAAAACATTCAAAACAAACCCTTCACCCTTTTGGGGGGACCAGTTGCTCGCGTCCGTAGGTGTGTACCCTTTGATTCCCTACATATACCCCCTGGGTGGTGCTAAAGGAGCAACCAAAAGTAGCAGTAGAATTTGTGCCAAGTTGGTCCGGAGAGGTACTGCCACCACATGTGGAATCTGCCGCCAAGCAGTAGTGGTTGCATTACTGTGTTCCGGTGGAAGGGTGTGGCTGCCGATGTAATCACATGCTCATGCGCAGCAGGATGAATGCGACTCAGCAAAGATTTGAATCTCATACTGAGTCGCGCGCATTACTGTTGTCATGGGCGAGGGTCACCACTTACCATTAGGTGGGCCCTCAGCTCGTTCCGTCACGCAATCACATAAAAAAAAACCCGAACCTTATTTGAAATCGGTTAAAATTATATACCTAGATAATAGAGTGACTTACCTGCTTGTAATTGTTCTTCTAATAGAAGTAGCTTATTGCGCTAAATATAATAAATACAATGAAATTAACTCATGAAATATTCATGCGTTGATTTCATATAAATAATCATATAATACATTAATATTTAATTTATTATAATAGAATAATAAATTAAATATTAATGATGTCCTAGACGGTCGGGTAACGCGTTAAACCCAACTCATTTATTCCTTTAGATCTCAAGTATCATTTGGACACGTAAAATTTTACACACACAAGTAAATATATTCGTGAGCATATAACGTGTCACAGGAGCTCTTTAGCACATTACATGCACACATATGTCTTATTACAGTCAATTTTCATGTTTTAGTTAATCTTATTTGAAGTTTACGTCAGTTCCAATCTTAACCGACCCACCTGAGGGGAAGAAACAGCAAGAAACACCTCGGAGATAGTATTACATATGCGCAAATATGGTCTGTCTAACTTTAATAACACTATATAGTTTAGACTCTAACTTATATCTGTTGTTGTGGCTGTTGTGTGTCTGGATGAGATCGCTATGAGCGATAAGACCGCCCATTGTAACCTCCATTTTGTTTTTATAATCTGTATTTATATTGTTTCTCTTGAGTTTGACGTGTACAATAAAGTGTATATATCTATCTATAATATATCGGATACATATTGGGAGGTCCAGCTGCTCGCATCGGTTGGTCCGTAGTGAGTTTACCCACCGTACCCGGGGGTACGTGTAGGTAGGTGACTTTAAGAACGCATGATCTCGTTGGTACCTCTACATTTATTTTAGAAAATTCAACAGAAATAAAGATTGTTAGACGTTGTAGCCCTGCCTTTGAAGTCAGGGGTCCCGGGATCGATTCCCGGCCGAGGCATACTTTATTTGATGAGTAAAGTCTGTTCTCAGGTCTCGATGAGACACAGGTCTTGGATTATATATGAGTTTGAGTTTGAAGTCACCTTGATACGAGTGGTTGGTTGTTGATCGTGTAGCATACATTTTATTGTACATCATACGCATGCTTTATTATTGCACTAGCTGCGCCCCGCGATGTTACCCGCAGTCTTCCGGGATTAAAAGTAGCCTATGTGTTAATCCAGGATATAAGCTATCCTGATACCGAATTTCATTAAAATCTGTTGAGACGTTTGACCGTGAAGGTGGTACAAATATACACATAAATACATATTTACAAACTTTCGCCTTCACTACATAGTATAAAACAAAGTCGCTTTCTCTGTCCCTATATCCCTATGTATGCTTAGATCTTTAAAACTACGCAACGGATTTTGATGCGGTTTTTTTAATAGATAGAGTGATTCAAGAGGAAGGTTTATATGTATAATACACTAGCGAGTCACCCCGGCTTCGCACGGGTAGTTTCTGATACGACACTGATGCGTGCGAAGCCGGGGCGGGTCGCTAGTTATAATATAAGTAAGATAAGATGGCGTTTGTCGAATTGTTTATAGGTGCAGTTGGTTCTGCCTTCAGTAATGCAGGTTCTGCGCAGGATCCATCAAATAATGAATAGGATTTTCCAAATTTATTGATAATATAACATAGTTCTGGGGTATCAAAACTACCCCTTTTGGAAGACGGGTGAAATTAACTCATTTAAAAATCGAAAAACACCCACGTCAATACTTTTAATGTATCAAAATACGCAATTTCGTTTACTTATTAGATGATATATTATTCGTGTTACCGAGATATTTACCATGATTTGTAGCGGCGACGCGGTCGAACGTACAAAACGAGTGCGCAAGAGGGTAGACCGATATGTCTGCCAATGATTTGCACACTCCACTTCGCAGACTTCAGTTTGCCCGGGACCATGACGCATGTAACTGCGTCGAAATATCGGGAGTCAACAAAACTCACAAATCATGGTAAATATCTCGGTAACACGAATAATAATGTTCATAACCATGATAGTTTTAAAATTTATATGATGACATATTTTTCCAGATATTTTGATTTAACAACCAAATAATTGAAGCGATTTTGATAAAAATTCTATGGGTACAATCTGAAAGCATATCCTTTCAAATAAAAAAATATTATAATTTTCAGAAAAATAAATGACGGAGATCTGAGGTTGTCTTGCCCTGTTACAGTTTATCTCTTTTAGTAATCCTAATAGGTATTCGGACTTCGCGTCTAGTGCGGGGACCACTAGTAATCATATGTCTTATTGTGTAAGCTATGTTTTTAGTAAATAAACAATTTTTGTATTTTTTTTTTGTATTTTGTAAAAAAACAGTCGAATAGAGAAACTCCTCCTTTTTGAAGTCGGTTGAAAGACAATCGGTACCATGGAAACTGTAAGTTATACATAGCTGTTATATAGCTAAATAATATAAAAGTAATATTTTCAGAGAATCCAATCAGAAACGCTAGTTCTAAAGGGCACAAGAATCTATAATGCGTGATTGTTTAATTAATAAATTCTATGAATAATAAACAATAGCTTGAATATCTATTGTTGATCTGTGGCTTAGTTGGTAGTAGCCCTGCCTTTGGAGTGAGAGGCCCGGGTTCGATTCCCGGCCACATTTGTGGTGGGCATGAGGATTATTATCGGGTCTCGGGTGTTTGTCCTGTTTGTCCATGCCATCTGCGACACAGGGAGTCCTAGTGCAGGAGTGTGTAAACGTTTATAAAGTCAGAAATCTTTATTTCTATTTAACACAATGTTTTTATGTATTCTTATGTAAGAAAGACAGAAAAATAACAATTTAGCTGTTTAACAGTTAATTAATTTAATAGTTTCGAAACTTTTACAACATTAGCTATCCACAAATCGTTCCTGTCTTTTATTTTATATGAGCACAAAGGCGGGACACAGGTACACTTTGGAACACTTGATTATGTCAAAAAAATATTATAAATTCGTACACTTACAATAATATGCCAGAAACAGACAGTTCAAATAATAAAAAAAAAAAGTTATACAATATATTGTTATACAAACAAAAAATAAGAGAACATTAATTACAATTTGCCTGTGTGCATATCAATATCCACAGTTATTTACCTACTCTGGTTTCAGCTGGGTTTCCTCATTATACCTCGTTCAAATTTACTCATAAATAACAAAGTTTTAGTAGCTTGCTCATCTCATCAGTCGATGCAAACGCGCGTAGTTTGTGTCATATTTGGTGTAAAAATGGTAATTTGTAATTTAATTTTAGCGTACATTCGTTTTCTCAGTTGCTTTTGTTTGAGTGAAACCGAAGCTTTTGACAGTTCAAAAGCTCACGACATTATAATTAAAGATTATATAAATGACAAAGGTAAGAATAGACCATAAACCTGCGCAGTCGCATTATGCTTGTTATTATTATGTTTTTATGTTTACTAACATTAGGCCTTGTTAAGTGGATAACTCCACCCATAAGAACAACAATAGGACTTCAGTTCTCCCCGACCGAAGTATAAGAAGACCCAAATTGCATTCTGTCGCGCGCGGTGTTATGTCTCATGCACATGCGATTTCACCCACACCTATACCCTTCCACCGGGTGTTAATTTCAGAATATCAAGACGGCAGTATTGTGAAATATGCTGTAGGAGATAAAATAGAATATTCTTGCGAATTAAGCAATGATACAAGATTTAGCCACATTAGCGAAATTAGAATTGACTGGCGCCAAGAAAAAGGTATGTACTAGTCATTAAATACGTTACGCCGTTAACGAACCTGCTACCCCCAATCCAACCCCGCCATTCCGCGAACTTAAAAACGCACCCTCGTATCTGGTGAGATAGCAGTCAAACGCAGGCTTTAAATTTCGTTAAGTAACAATGAAATTAAAAATCTAATTATTATATGGCTCAAAACTCTAAACTACGAAACGGTAGAAAAGATTTTGTCTGCGTCAATAATACTTGTATTTATTATTGACGCAGACAAAATCTTTTACACACACCCACATTCTTAAACAGGAGAAACAAGAGAACTTGCGCCAAGTTCTACCAGAGGAACCCTGGCTTTTTTTTATGTGAATGAATTTTTATGGTAAGTGGTGACCCTCGCCCATGACAACAGTAATGCACGCGACCAAACCTTTACTGAGTCGCATTCATCCTGCTGCGACCATCACCCGAGACGGGGATGATACGTCTCACGCGCATGTGATTTCACCGGCACCCAGACCCTTCCACCGGAACACAGTAATGCTAGCACTACTGCTTGGTGGCAGATTCCAGATGTGGCGGCAGTACCTTTCCGGACGAACTTGGCACAAGTTCTACTGCTACTTTTGGTTGCTGCTTTAGCACCCAGGGGGTACGTGTAGGGAATCAAAGGATACACACGTACGGACGCAATTGGACCCCAGATCCAGAGAACATTGTTATTACATTAACAATACATTTGTTTTCAGGTGGTGTAGCAATAACAGCTTCGAAAATATTATATGTGAAGAAATTTATTATGAGTGCTGTTTTAGATAGTTTTGATGATGAAAGCCTATGGATCTGCACAATATCCTATGTAGAAAATGGAGTTTTGAATAAAACAAAAGAAACGAGCTTCAGTCTCGTAGAAATTATGGGTGAGTTTACAATTGCATTTTTTTAATTACAATACATAATAAACGTTTACACACTCATACCTCTGCACTAGGATTCCCTGTGTCGCAGATGGCATGGACAAACACAGAAACACAAGACAAACACCCGAGAACAAACTTCATGCTCACCACACAAAGTGTGCCCCGGCCGGGAATCGAACCCGGGACCCCTCGCTTCGAAGGCAGGGCTAATACCAACTAAGCTACGGAGCCGTCAAATAAAAGTGTCGAGATGAACTGGCGGCCCACCTGAATTCAACTTAGGCCTTCTCGACCGATGTATGGGAAATCCTAGTGACACCCCGTTGCGCCCACTCGAGACGGCGCTGTTTGCCGGCACCCACACCCATCCACCAGCACAGCAATGCGAGTGCACCAATGCTTGGCAGATTACCAGGTGTTGTGGCAGTTTTTGGACGGGGGAGATTTGCACAAGTTCTACTGTTGATTTATGTTGCTCGTTTAGCACCACCCAGGGGGTACGTGTAGGGATTCATAGGCTACTTACCTCACTCCTATATTTATCTACGGATTTGAAAAAAATCTTTTTAAATTAGGGATATGCTTTCAGATCAGAAATTGCTATCACTCCATGATAGAAATTTTATCAAAATCGGTTAAATGGTTTGGTTGTTAAATCAAAATAACTGAAAAAAATCATGACGTCCAATATCCAAGCAAACGAAATTGCGTATTTTGCAGTCTTGTGACTTTTTTCTTCGCCCTTTGTATACTTATCGTAAAAATTGAAACCCTTTTTTGTAGTCAGTTATAAAATTTGACGAGTCAAATACTTTTTTTTAGGAATTCAACTTTAATAAAGATTTTTACATAATATAAAAATAAAGCTAAATATAACAAATGGAGGCATATCTGTTTAATTTTAATTGTTTCATTATTTTCAGATATAGAAAAGGCTAGAAGTTACTACCAAAAACAGACATTGAGCCAGAATTGTAGCAATATAAGAGTTCTAGATGAATCTCCTTATAACCCAGACTCGCAGAATACAGACCCTAAAGAAACATTGTTAAGAATCACAGGCAAACGTATAGAAAAAATTAATTCTAACTATAAACCAGAAGATCACACAATTGTATGTATTATTGGTAAGGAAGATTCCAGTTCTGTGCCCAACGCGTTAATAGGAACGTTTTCTAGGATTGTAAAATATATGACCAAACCACATTATGATTACGAAACTAATGGTGGAATTGCTAAAAACGATGATAACAACAAAATTAATGGCGCGAGAGGCGTTGTTGAAAACGGACAAAAGGATGAAACTAAGGCTGGGACAGGCGTTGGCGAAAAAGGGGGTAAGAGAGAAAATTCGCATACCTTTTTGAAACATTTGTATATTTCTTTCCTTCGCGTATCTCCGTAAAATACAAACATTGCAAGTTAAATAAAAGCTAGTAATAAAAAACACATCCACTTAAACGATTTCCCAATTGCGTAAGTATTATTAACTGTTTAAATCTGTCTAGTTTGTGGATAGGATTGAAGTCTGCTTTTTCAAAATTATAAATCATTAACAGTTTGTGAGTTTTATACTTACCTTAATACTGTTATTTTAAGGTTCTACGACAAATAATGAAACTAAAAGTCGTCTCAAAAAGGATTCAAACGGCACAGATACTAAATTTATAATAGGGGGAGCGGCAGTTGGAGTAGTGGTAATAGCTGCAACCATTATCTGTCTACTGAGAAAACGAAAACAGCCAGTTGAGGGGGTTTATGTGAGTGCTATTGCTATTTGCTTCGATTAATAGTGATGAATACTTTCAGCTTCATATGCAACTACTAGAAAAGTATAAATTATAGCTACACAAGGAATTTCAAAAATGTGTGACAATATTGAAAGGACAATATTATACAAATCAGATTTTGAATCATATACCTGAAAATTGGCATCCAAATCAAAACTCTTTTATACCATTCAATGTTTAATATAATAATAATTTGGTGTTTTTTGGGCAGCCCTAATGAGCGGTCACTGACCGCGGTCATCATTCCACACGCATTCGGTGCCCTCTGAACCACAGAAGCGCTCAGTTCTAATGCCACTAAATGGCAAAATCCAAATACTGATTGTGTGGAGATTTTGATGACTTTTAAAGAACGTATAAGCAAGATTTCCCCATGAACCATTCTTCATTCTTTATGTTTTAAAATATGAATATAGTTACTATTAAAAAAGGCACCACACTCAGCCTGAACACATAATGCGAGCAGTACTGCTTGGCGACAGAATTCAAGTGTGGTGGCAGCAGTGGCGGCCTTACCCATTGCGAGGCTCCGGGCGATATATTTTTTTTATGTGATTGTGTTTTTGCGCGAGGCCCCTGCAAGAGCGAGGCCCCGGGCGATTGCCATGTTCGCCACCCCCTAAGGCCGCCACTGGGTGGCAGTACCTGCGAAATTCGCGCAAGTTCTACTGCTACTTTGGTAGCTCCTTCTGCACCTTGTGAGGCACGTGCCTCCTACAGACTCGTGCAACTTTGTCCCTCAACAAGTGACTAACCAAGTCGAAAAAAAACGACTTTCATCCCTTATGTTTCGCCCTTAGAGTACACCTAACCATTTTAATACAAACATCCGAATCGGTACATAACGGACGAATAAAAATGTCACATAACAGCAAAACATGCAATTCGTTTAGTTGAATGACATATTTTTTCCAGTTATTTTGATTTAACAAATAAACTAGAACCGATTTTGATAAAATTTCATGGCACTAATCTGAAAGCATATCCTTTAAAATTTTCTAAAGTTGATAAATGACAGAGAATATAGGTAATAAACATAAAAAAAAAAAAACAAATGAATTGATAAGTCTGTGGAACATAAATACTGTTTGCTCGGGGACTTTTTTGTTTGTTTGCATTTATGGTAGTAATGTTTTTTTTTCAGGCCAGTGTAAATCCTGTCTACGCAGAACTAGAATTTACAGATGTTGTTTCGGATTCAATACCAGTCCGTAGTGACGTACCATATGCTAAGATCATAGGAGTAGTAACAAAACAGAATAAAATAAAAACATAATAAAAATGTAAAAAAAAAGATTTTATTTAAGACCATTGATTTTGTCGACGAAAAAGAGTGTGTATCTGTCTGAGGCATCGTAGCTTCTAAATGAATGAATCGATTTTGGGGATGTTACGTCTCTTGCGCACGTGATTTCACCGGCACCCACACCCTTCCACCGGAACACAGCGAGTGCACCACTGCTTGGCAGATAACCAGATGTGGACTTAATACTTCTCCAGCGAACTTTGCATAAGTTCTACTGCTACCTTTTGTTGCTCCTTTAGCACCACCCAGGAGGCACGTGATAGGGAATGAAAGGTAGCGACGGACGCAAGCAACTGAATCCCCGAATATTATTTTACTTTACTAGCTGTTCCCCGCAACTTTGTACGCGTGGAATTTATCTCTTGTTTTGGGCAGAACCCTAATTCATCATTCTTTTTTTTTAAATAAAACTATCTTTATTTATTCCTCCTCTATGTTCGTCTGTCCTCTAGGTCACAGAGGTTATAATAAACCGATTAATTGTGTTTTGACCTCACACCGAGTGCTTAAAGTATTTTTTAATTAGGTTACAAGACTAACGACAACATTTAAATCTGTGACCGTCAACTTCACGAGTCCCCATAAAAGTTGAAAATTGTTTCATACAGACAGACAGTTACAGTACCTATTGTAACTACATACAGAATAACATTAATAGAAGATCACTATAAACTAAAAATACTTAATTACAATTAATAATTACAAGAAAATTAGAGTACAAGTAGCATCAATCAAATCAAAGTGCCTTCAAGAAAATAACAGAGGATAAGCAAGTTTTTTCAGGCCATTTGGTGAGATTGGTCAAACAGCGACATCTATCGAGTTAGTTGAAAATTAAAATTCTCCTTTTGAATCCAGAATAGACTGTAAGTACAGACAAGTTACAGACCAGCGTTTAGTATTCAAAGCTCTTTTCGAAAATTGCAAAATAAGCCTTTTTTACTAATTTAGTTTTATGATCTTTTTTAGGTTTTATAATCTGTGACAAATTTAATTGACAATGACATTACAATCAGTTTGACACTTTGTAGCTTGACATCTATGCCTGACATTTTGGTTGGAATAATCTAGTTGCACGCGGAAGTGAACAATTTGTCGATTGTCGAGGTCCTATTTCCTTTTCCTCTTTTCGTAATTTTGAATTTTGAATTGAAATCCAAATCCAAGTATTTTGTTTGCAAACTATGGAGGTGACCGATTTTAGTGATTTGCTAAATGCACGTACTATAAAAATGGAAGCCTCTGATTCCCCGTTCGAGGAAAACAGTGTCGATACATCTGATTCATTTTCAATACCACAATATGTAACCGAGGTGGATTTGGGTATGTTTTGTTATCTATTAAGTATCAATCTAACTTCATTACCTCGATTAATAGGTAATTAATAACTTTAGATGATTGCTAGCTGTTTCTGGAACATTCCCATGTTCACGTGAACTAAGCTGGGCAGAATGGTGATGTTAATAATGAATCTGCGAACAAGTTGCCTTGATTTAATTCTTTACTGCTGTTTTTTGTTGATAAGATACTTCCTGTAATCATGAACTATGCCTTAACTTCACTGTAATGGATTATGTAGCTTAAAATTGCAGCTAAGTTTCTGTTCGCAAATAATTTTTAGCTATAAAACTTATATAAATAATTTATGTCACTAGTTTTATATTTAAATGAATTTTTCATATTAAAGTATTGTTGGTTGTCATAATAGAGTAAAATAAGTAAAAATATTTTTGAAAACTTCATATTAAAACATACTTGAAAGTTGTCAATTAACTACCAAAGAGTGCTTAAAAAGTAGTCTAACAATTAAATACTAATTAAATTTTTATTCTACATTTTAATACAAATTTATTATTATTTTTATATTAATTAGGTTATTTTCTTTTCTAAGTGTAACCTGTAAATGTGGAACTTGATACAAATAACTGTTTTCAAAGAGGGCTGATACTTGCAACACAGTATTTTACTCCTGCAGGTATCAATGTAATCTATACTAATATTATAAAGAGGAAAGATTTGTACCTATGTTTGTATGTTTGTAATGAATAGGCTCAAAAAGTACTGGGCCGATTTAAAAAATTCTTTCACCAATAGAATGCTACATTCTTCCAATTTGACACAGGCTACATTTCATTTTGAAAAAAATTAGGGATCCTTGGTAAAATTTGAACAATGTAACCGAAGGTGTAGAAAAATGAATCTTAAAATGTCTTTCGTCGAATGCGCTGCCGAAACTATTAGCGATAGAACAAAATAATGTACAACAATATTGAAGAACATCATAATGTCTACAAAAAACTCCGCGGTAGCATATGTCCAACTATTGTAGTTAAGTCACTACCCCGTGCCAAGCCCGGACGGGCTGCTAGTAAATAATATTCTTTTATTTTCATTGTTATTTTGTTCCAAATAAACTTATTATTATTATTAACTGTTATACTCATCATTAACTGTTATACTCATTAACTGTTATACTACATAGTAACTATGTAGCTCTAATCTATATGTGAGTACCCCTATCCTAATTCTAAGTCTGGGTTGGGGTGACGAGGTCTGCACTGACATCCCACATGTGGGTGTTTTGTGCAGGACCCCTATAAATTATGTGATTTCACATAACAGCCCAGGTTTCGGGTGACAGCCGCAACGGGATGCAACTTGTGTCTCCTTATAATTGAATTGAGGGGGTCCCTAGTCGTATTGGTGGTATAAAATCAATGAATTACAGGTCTCATACAATCTGGGGGTGAGATCCTTCCCACACCGCTGGCTGTCTTCTCCGATGTCAATGATGACGAGGACACGATGCAGAGCGATGACAGTGGTGGTAAGTTCCTGGACCTAGGGTCGAGTGGCACCAGATGCAAATATATAAAACACAAAAATTGTTTCTACCTATGTTTCACAGACTTTGAAAGCATCTTACCAATGTGATCCAAACCGGTTTCATTAGAAAGGCATGCAAAGATGGTTTTAGACAACTAAAACAATTCATGAGGCACAAAATGTGTATCTTTTTTTTTTGTAGTAGCACAAAAAGTGTTTCTTTTTTTGTAGTATAAAAAAAACAGTAAAAGAATGTTGATACCTCCACGTTGCGTTAGCAAGTTCAGGTGCTTGATTATCTTGCCCAGCATTTCCATTATGCTTGTTCAGTGGATGATTAGATTGTATGTAACGTTGTACCCAATGTGTTTTGCAGAGGAGGTCATCATTCATCTTATGGACATCAGAACGAAACTATCCAAACTGCGGGCCATGCTCGAGAGGAGGCTGGGTACAGACTTGACAGACTATACCTTCTGGCTGCAAGATGCTAAAATGGTACTGTACTTTTATTTATAAGTTCATTTAAGGAAATGTGAAATCCCTCCTGGGAGAGCGTGGTGGGCCAGGGGCACAAGCCGACTTTCAATCTGAAGGTTGCTGGTTCAAACCCAGCACCAATGAGTTTTTCACTTGAAATATGTGCGCAATACCACGTTCTCGGAATGAAGGAAAACATCGAGAGGAAACCGGCATGTCTTAGAACCAAAAATTCAACAACATGTGACATCTACCAACCCGGATTGGGCTCCAGCGGTAGATCAGAGCCCATTCACTCTCAGTTATCGAGAGTAGGCCGGTGTCCCTGCAGTGGGAAGATTAAAGGCTGGTTCGGATGCTTAAGTTGATGCTGCAGCCACATATCTATCATCTTCATCCAACATTTAATTACACTTGATAACTAAAGCATCAAAGAATTCGGGACGTTGAGTGAGGACTGACGCATCGCTCGCGGTGGAGGGGGAAGCGCCGCCATTTTGATTTCGTTTGACTGCGTCACATAATGTCCGTTTACGTACACGTATTCACGTTAAATACAAACGCCGCCATTTTGAGGTCGATTTGCTGCGTCACATGTCCTTACGAACACGTATTCACGTAAAACAGCCGTGTGCACGACACAGCCACACCCCAATTTTTATATTCATTATATTCATGGACAGTTCACACAGCGCCACCTAGCCCCAACTAAGCAGTCTAGTCGTGCTTAGTCGGATATTAGTTTTTTTTTCGGATTTCAGTGTGAACGAAAGAGATGAAATTACTAAAGTCAGTTTTATAGATGTTAAAGTCTCTCTCATTGTTTCAGCTGGAGAACCACAAGACTCTGGTCGAGCAGTGTATCCGAGGGGAGGGTGTGGTGCAGGTGAACATACAGATCCGCTCCCAAGACCGGAAGATCAACATCCTGGATGTCCTGAAGCCTGATGAGGAGGTGGCGCAGCTTCCACTCATGGATGACGACGACGAGTGTGAGTGCAATGACAGTACCACTAAAATTCGGGGGACCAAGTTGCTCGAAGAACAGTACCCTCAGGATCCCTACACTTGTCCCCCGGACGGTGTGAGAGAAGCAACCCGGAAAACCGGTCAAGTGCGAGTCGGACTCGCGCACGAAGGGTTCCGCACCATTATCGGGGTTGAGCTCCACAAGTCATGTCGATACCGAAACGCAATGAATTGATTCTCTATATCATGTACACTGCCGACCAACCTTCCAAGCCATCTAAAGGTTGCCTGGAAGAGATCGCTTCCAAGCGATAAGGCCGCCCATTGTACATTATTTTTTTTAAGATTCTTTGTACATTTATTTATATTGGTGTGCAATGAAGTATTTTTGTATTGTATTGTAAAACACAAGCAGCGCCATCTAGTTTCGTTATGTGGAACTTTATCCTAAAAATCACGTTTTTGTATGAGGAGTCCTCTTAAATATTTATTTTATTCTGTTCTTCTGTTGTTATATCGGCAACAGAAATACATCATCTGTGAAAATTTCAACTCTTAACTATCACGGTTCATGAAATACAGCCATACAGACAGACAGACAGACGGACAGCAGTTTTAGTAATAGGGCCCCTTTACTTTTGGGTACAAAACCCTAATGATTGATGAGTAAAAACGATACATATTAATATAAAACATGATTTTTCTTTACAGATCTAGAATTAGACAACACCAAACCGCCTCGCCCGTTAGAGGCGCAAGGCAAGCCGCACGCGGCCGCTGTTAAGTGGGTCGTGGACCCTAGTTACGGGGAGGCGCGGCCTAGGACCCCGAGCGACCCCGCGCAGTGGTAAGCCGAGTTTATACTCCAACAAGTCCACTCCACTATTTTTGATTGATTTAGTGGGAATCTCTTGGCGGTCCCCTTTGATACCCTACGTACCCCCTGGGTGGTGCTAAAGGAGCAACCCAAAGTAGCAGTAGAACTTGTGCCAAGTTCGTCCGGAGAGTTACTGCCACCACATCTGGAATCTGCCGCCAAGCAGTAGGTTGCATTACTGTGTTCTGGTGGAAGGGTGTGGGTGCCGGTGAAATCACATGCGCATGAGAAGTATCATCCCCGTCTCGGGTGATGGACGCAGCAGGATGAATGCGACTCAGTAAAGATTTGGATCTCATACTGAGTCGCGCGCATTACTGTTGTCATGGGCGAGGGTCACCACTTACCATCAGGTGGGCCCTCAGCTCGTTCTGTCACTCATTCACATAAAAAAAGGCTGGTTCCCTACCAGCCTCTAATTCCCAAATTAAGTCGAAAGTCAAAGTAAAAAAATCTTTATTTCTGTTGAAATTCTTAAAAATTACGTGGAAACGTCAATTTCTTTTTCTAAATAAATAAGTACCTACACCCATGCGTTCTTAAAACTAAGTTTAGCGCTTGTTCACACCCTATCCGACCCTCCATGGGAAAGTACTATGGGAGTATATATAGGAACATTAGAGGCTGGTACGGCAGTACTATGGGAGTATACATGGGAACATTAGAGGCTGGTACGGGAGTACTATGGGAGTATATATAGGAACATTAGAGGCTGGTACGGCAGTACTATGGGAGTATATATAGGAACATTAGAGGCTGGTATGGGAGTATATATAGGAACATTAGAGGCTGGTATGGGAGTATATATAGGAACATTAGAGGCTGGTACGGGAGTGCTATGGGAGTATATATAGGAACATTAGAGGCTGGTACGGGAGTGCTATGGGAGTATTGTATATATAGGAACATTAGAGGCTGGTACGGGAGTGCTATGGGAGTATATATAGGAACATTAGAGGCTGGTACGGGAGTGCTATGGGAGTATATATAGGAACATTACAGGCTGGTACGGGAGTACTATAGGAGTATATATAGGAACATTAGAGGCTGGTACGGGAGTGCTATGGGAGTATATATAGGAACATTAGAGGCTGGTACGGGAGTACTATGGGAGTATATATAGGAACATTACAGGCTGGTACGGGAGTACTATGGGAGTATATATTGCAGGTGCGTACAACACGTGAAGCTATGGATCCAGTGGGCGGTGAGACAATTTAACCTCACCGGCGTCAGACTCGGCGATTGGAACATCAGCGGGGCCGAGCTGTGTGCATTGTCCAACGTCGCTTTCAAGTTAGTTAATATTCGCATTTCATGCAGTTTCAGACTGGTTCACAAACTTTATTGGACCCACCTTACCAAAACTACCTCTAGCCGCCTTAAAAAGGGGGTATAGCATTGTTTGCGTGCGAACATAAATGTTTGTTCTGTGTGTATTGATATGATGTTTAGACGGCTCCGTGGCTTAGTTGGTAGTAGCCCTGCCTGCGAAGCGAGGGGTCCCGGGTTCGATTCCCGGCCGGGGCACACTTTGTGTGGTTAGCATGAAGTTTGTTCTTGGGGGTCTTGGGTCTTGGGTGTTTGTCTTGTGTTCCTGTGTTTGTCCATGCCATCTGCGACACAGGGAATCCTAGTACAGAGGTATGAGTGTGTAAACGTTTATTTGTTTATTATTTATTTATTTATTTGTTCGACAAATGCTTACTATATATACATATATATATATATACAATATATATATATATATATATATAAAACAAGACAAACACCCAAGACCCGAGAACAAAATTCATGCCACCACACAGTGTGCCCCGGCCGGGAATCGAACCCGGGCCCCTCGCTTCGAAGGCAGAGAAGAAGTATTATAGTACGAATTAAGCCACGGAGCCGTCGATATATAAGATATACATTTATGTATTGTATCAGTTATATAGTTTCCAGTACAAGCTACGCTTAGTTTGGGGCTACATGGCGCTGTGTGTAATGTCCATGAATGTTTAGTATTTTAATATTTTTTTAATGTGTGTTTTCAGAGAGAAAGTGCCTTCAGATCCTGGCGACATCTTCTGGACCCATTTTGAACTATTACGGAAATGCAAATTCATAGGTATGACTTTTTATTTTGTTTTTATCATCATTTTGACGGCTCCGGCATTAGTTGGTAGTAGCCCTGCCTTCGGAGCGAGGGGTCCCGGGTTCGATTCTTCGAAAAACATTTTTTTTTAACTTTTGCACTAGGATTCCCTGTGCCGCATGGCATGGACAAAACAGAAAAACAAGACAAACACCCAAGACCCGGCACCATACATTGTGCCCCGGCTGAGAATCGAACCCGGGACCCCTCGCTTCGAACCAACGCAGCCACGGAGCCGAACTAAGCCATTGACATATCTGTGTGCATGTAACGTGTATGGAGCTCGTGTGACACGTTACATGCTCAAATATGATTGTTTCCAGCCATCGTGCAAAATGACGACGACCCTTTGACGGAAGCGGATAAGGAGGTTTTGGAGTTACAGCAGAGTGCTATCAAGAAGAAACCAAAACAGGTAAGATGGCGAAACGGGTGGACCGACTTTGATGGGACCTTAGGGGGGACTTTGACGGGACCTTAGGGGGGGGTCTTTGATGGAACCTTAGGTTAGGGCTTTGACGGGACCTTAGGGGGGGTCTTTGACGGGACCTTAGGGGGGACTTTCACGGGACCTTAGGGGGGGACTTTCACGGGACCTTAGGGGGACTTTGCACTTGTTCTACTGCTACTTTTTGTCGCTCCTTTAGCACCACCCAGGGGGTACGTGTAGGGAATCAAAGGGTACTCACCTACGGACGCGAGCAACTGAGATCCTAATTATTTTTCTCTGCATATTAAATAATAGTAGCTTAAGTTACTCCTTATAACATCAGCTATCTGCCAGTAAGGGGTCGTTCAAGTATTACGTAAGCAGATTTTAATAATATAAAACGAGCGAAGCTCGGTCGCCCAGGTACTTCATTTCATTTCATTTCATTTATTTTCCACATATTGGTACATCAAGAACACTCTGTATCGTCAAAACCTAAAATATAAATTTGACCTACTCAGAAAACAGACAAGATACCGTGATTCAATAACAACTTATTATGAGATCATCAGCTGTAGAGAGGCTTCGTCAGGAACATACATTACAAACTATTTATATTATTGGAGGTTTTTGACAGATGTCATTGTGACGTCCACAGATAATACTCAACTCTGGCGGCAGTATGGACATGTCGTCCATAGCGGTCCGCACCGGCAGCCACACCAGCGGGCAGATCCAGCTGTGGCAGTTCCTGCTGGAGCTCCTCACCAGCGCGGAGTACTACAACGTGATCCGGTGGTACGGTGGGTCCATCCACCATCCTCCATACTGCATCCTGCTGCGTCCATCGCAATAGTATAATGGGAAAACTTTTTGTGTTACATAATTAGAGCTAATAGCGTGGTGGCCACACAGACGCATACTTTCAATCTGAAGGTCGCTGGTTCAAATCCACACGTGCATCAATGCGTATTTTCACTGAAAAAATTTATGTGCGCAATACCACGTTCTACAAACGGTGAAGGAAACCGGCATGTCTTAGAATCGAAAAATTCGACATGTGACATCTACCAATCCGGAATGCTCCCGTGGTAGATCAAAGCCCAGTCACTCTCAATTATCGGGAGTAGGCCGGTGTCTGCAGTGGGAACATTAGAGGCTGGTACGAAAAAATAATTAGGGCTCACTTAAAAATTAAAAGCAATAACACGTTTAAGAGTATGTAACAACAATATAGGTAACCACTCAGCATGTGCTGCGTCCGTGGACTGATGCAGCGCTGGTATAGTATATACAGATGGGTAACGCCCATGCGCCTGTGATTCCACCGGCACCCACACCCACACTCTTAAATACAAATACAACGTTAACACACTCATACCTCTGCACTAGGAGTCCCTGTGCCGCAGATAGCGTGAACAAACACAAGACACCCAAGACCCGAGAATAAACTTCATTCTCACCACACAGAGTGTGCCCCGGCCGGGAATCGAACCCGCGACCCCTCACTCCGGAGCCGTCTAATAATAGTCTATCCTATTTCAGGCACAGAGGGTGAATTCAAACTGCTAGAGCCAGAACAAGTGGCGTCTCTGTGGGGCGCACGGAAACACAAACCGGCAATGAATTACGAGAAGCTGTCGCGGGCGCTGAGGTATTACTACGACGGCGATATGATATCCAAAGTCGCGGGCAAAAGGTACTAAGAATACTATCCTACAATATTATAAACGCGAATGTTTGTATGGATGGATGTTTGTTACTCAATCACGCCGGAACGGCTGAACGGATGAAATCTGGCACAGAGATAGATTATAGTCTGGAGTAGCACATAGGCTATTTATCCCGGAAAAATGTACCTTTCCCGTGGGAAGTCCAACCACGGGTAGCGGGGCGGAGCTAGTAGGAATATATTTTATTGTCAAATTTTGCATACAAAGATATTATAAATAATAAAAGTAACAGTAGAACTTGTGCCAAGTTCGTTCAGAGAGGTACTGCCACCGCACCTGGAATCTGCCGCCAAGCAGTAGTGCTCGCATTGCTGTGTTCCGGTGGAAGGGCGTGGCTGGTGAAATCACATGCGCATGAGAAGTATCATCCCCGTCTCGGGTGATGGACGCAGCAGGATGAATGCGAGTCAGTAAAGATTTGGATCTCATACTGAGTCGCGCGCATTACTGTTGTCATGGGCGAGGGTCACCACTTACCATCAGGTGAGCCCTCAGCTCGTTCCATCACTAATTCACATAAATATTATAAAAGAAAAACAAACACTTCAATTTTACTTATTTGTATAGATGTAGTTTACCGTACCAGCCTCTAATGTTCCCACTGCAGGGACACCGGCCTACTCTCGATAATTGGGAGTGAATGGGCTCTGATCTACCACGGGAGCCCAATCCGGATTGGTAGATGTCATATGTCTTCGAATTTTTGGTTCTAAGACATGCCGGTTTCTTCACGATGTTTTCCGTTACCGTTTCGAGAACGTGGTATTGCGCACATAAAACTTTCCAGTGAAACAACTCATTGGTGCACGTGTGTGTTTGAACCAGCAACCTTCAGATTGAAAGTCGGCGTCTATGCCCCTGGGCCACCACGCTCGCTCTCACGCTTGTGTATAAAGATGTAGTTTATACCCAAGATATTATTATAATTTCAGATTTGTATACAAGTTCGTCTGCGATCTTCAACAGCTGATCGGCTACGGGCCCGAGGAGTTGGCTGAGTTGGTTCAAGAAGTACACGACTCGAATCAAAACAAAAAGTGACAATGAAATACTGTGTTAAAACTAATACTTAACTAAGCACGACTAGACTGCTTAGTTGGGGCTAGGTGGCGCTGTGTGAACTGTCCATGGATATAAAAATTGGGGTGTGGCTGTGTCGTGCACACGGCTGTTTTACGTGAATACGTGTTCGTAAGGACATGCGACGCAGCGAATCGACCTCAAAATGGCCGCGTTTGGATGTTACGTGAATACGCTGCGTCACATAATGTCTGTTTCTGTACACAGACGTTATGTGACGCAGCGAAACCACCTCAAAATGGCCGCGTTTGTGTTTAACGTGAATACGTGTACGTAAACGGACATTATGTGATGCAGCAAAACGAAATCAAAATGGCGGCGCTTGCCCCTCCACCGCGAGCGATGCGTCAGTCCTCACTCAACGACTCGGATCTTTGATCATTTAGCTATTGATTGTAATTAAATTTTGGATGTAGATGGTAAATATGTGGCTGCAGTATCAAACTGTATCCAACCCATTTTATTAGTTTTCTGAATTGTGCAAAGTTCGCCCCGAGAAATATTGCCTCCACAACTGGTAATCTTCCGGTGGAAGATTACCAGTTGTAATCTTCTGGTGGAAGATTACCAGTTGTACGTACGTACGGTACGTACAACTGGTAAGCGTACGTTACGTATATATACTCGTTTAATAGTACCTGAGAGACCGAGTATTTTTTTTTTTTACAAAATAAATGCATTATTATTACAAGTAATACAATTATACAGGTAATCTTAAACAGCGAAACTCGATGTAATCTTGCAACCGGATCTTGTACTATAGTTTGACGGCTCCGTGGCTTAGTTGGTAGTAGCCCTGCCTTCAGAGCGAGGGTCCCGGGTTCGATTCCCGGCCGGGGCATACTGTGTGGTGAGCATGAAGTTTGTTCTCGGGTTTTGGGTGTTTGTCTTGTGTTTCTGTTGTCCATGCCATCTGCGACACAGGGAATCCTAGTGCAGAGGTATGAGTGTAAACTATTTTTTTTTTGTTGTCCTGTTTTGAAATATTTCTGTAGAATTGTGTATAGATCCGTCGCTTACAGAAACTATATTTTTAAGAACATCTATTTGTATTGGATATAAAGAACTATTTTTTGTAAATACTAGAGATATGTTAATATTTTACACAAATAAAGTTTATACAAGTTTTTTGTGGTTTTCTTAATCTTGACCTGGAATTTTAAGCGTTCAGGAATATAATATACAAAACTAGCTGACCGGGCCACGCGTTGCTGTGACTAACGTTTTTGTCATACGATATTATAATTTGCAATAAAATAATATTGCGATCATAAATTGAGATGTGAGCTATCCTATCGGTTAAGTAATTTAGGAGTCCATCGCGGACAAACATCGTGACACGTAATTTATATTAAAAAGATATATTTGGTTCATATTTATGATCGGGAGAGGCTTCGTATTTTGTATGTATGATTGTTTTATTGTGGTTCTATTCTGGGGGAAGCAGCTAACGGCCCACCAGATGTCAAGTGGTTACCGCCGCCCATAGAAAACAGCAATACGTTGCAATATAATTTATTATTCTGCCTTCAATTTCGCATTCCGCTGAGCCTGCCACCAGGGGATGTAACACCTAAAATGCTTGTATTTTCACCGGCACCCACACCTTTCCACTGGAACGAGTGTACTACTGCGTGGCGGCGGCTTACCAGGTGTGGCAGTAACGGCGGAGGCACCACTGCTACTACTTTTACTAAAAAAAAAATTAAGAAGAGAAAATTAAGGTTATTGTTAAATTTTTACACGAAAACGAAAAATAGCAGCTAGTTTTCGATGAAATTGTGTTAGATTCTTGATTTAAACGTGTTAGTTAAAATTCGCAACTCATTAATGCATATATGTATTTTAGTGTTCACGTGAAGCGGGAATCACTAAGTGAAGTCATGGTTCATTTATGACGACTCCGTGGCTTAGTTGGTAGTAGCCCTGTCTTCGGAGCAAGGGGCCCCGGGTTCGACAGACTGTGTGGTGAGCATGAAGTTTGTCCTCGGATTTTGGGTTTGTCTTGTATTTCTGTTTGTCTATGCCATCTACGACGTAGGGAATCCTAGTGCAGCGTTCATATCATCCTAGAGTGTGAACGTTTATTATTGTCTAGACGTGATCTTTGTAAGGAAACATGAT
Source organism: Aplocera efformata (assembly GCA_921293045.1). NCBI lineage: Eukaryota > Metazoa > Arthropoda > Insecta > Lepidoptera > Geometridae > Aplocera > Aplocera efformata. Next base: position 3,440,662 of record OV121067.1, on the reverse strand, counting down.
AAAATTCAAAAATTGCTTTGGTTGGTTGGTTGGTTTACTAGTTGGTGGTTTGGTTTGGCTTGACTTTCTGAAACTTACAGTGCAGCGACGCTAAAATGCATTTAGTCGGTTTAATTAATTATTCAAATTAATATATCACTAATTTTATTGTAATTATTCGTATTCACATGCGGCCAGCCCGACTAATCGCGCACGACTGGCCGCGTACAACTACTATTTGTTCAAGTCTATAATTACTTTACCCACTATCGCGACCGCGGCCGCTGTATAAACTGCAATGCCACGCGGCCAGCCAACTAATCGCAGACGGTTGGCCGCGCAAGACAGCTATTTGTTCCAGATATTACTTACTCTACCCACGGTTGCAACCGCGGCTGATGAATAAATTGCAATAACACGCGGCCAGCCCGACTAATCGCAGACGGTTGGCCGCGTACGACTGCTATTTGTTCAAATCTATAATTACTTTACCCCCTATCGCGATCGTGGCTGATAAATAAATTGCAATAACATGTCTCAGTAATTGAGAGGCGCAAAGTTAATTAATTTTGACTGTTTTTAGTACTAATTTATTTCAATTTCATAATTTTTGTAATTTCAGTTATAATTGACAAGGCTCCTATACAGCTACAAAATTTTCTATTGTTATTTTTATTTGTAGTTTTTTATTCAATGACAAGGTAACACCGCTACATATTGTATTAAATTTTATTGTTAGTTATAAAATTGACAAGGGTTATTTAAGCTAATTTCTTGGACGAAACCAAGAGTACCTAAGTGTTCCTATGGCAAATAAAATATATGAATATGAATGGAAAATGGGTCTATTGCAATTTAATGGTCTGTATAATTAGTCACAATGTTGAGTGTCCACGCTCCTGCAAAATAATCGTGTACTGTCAAAATCATCAGCGGCCAACAGTTTATGCCACTCATATTATAAAAAAAAACTTACCAGCCACACTCTATGGTAAGAGCTACTATAGCTATTGAGACTCGGGGGGGATCCAGTTGCTCGCGTCCGTAGGTGTATCCTTTGATTCCGTACACGTACCCCCTGGGTGGTGCTAAAGGAGCAACCAAAAGTAGCAGTAGAACTTGTGCCAAGTTCGTCCGGTGAGGTACTGCCACCTTATCTGGAATCTGCCGCCAAGCAATAGTGCTCGCATTACTGTGTTCCAGTGGAAGGGTGTGGGTGCCTGTGAAATTACATGCGCATGAGACGTATCATCCCCGTCTCGGGTGATGGACGCAGCAGGATGAATGCGACGCATTGTAAGACCCAAATCTTATATTGAGTCGCATTACTGTTGTCATGGACGGGGGTCGTCACTTACCACCAGGTGAGCCCTCAGCACGTTCCGCCACATTTTCACATAAAAAAAATAATACCAGTCTGTGGTTTCAACCTAATAGTTCCATCCTTAGTTTGTGTTATCGAACCCTGAAAATAAATATTTAAATAAGCTGAATGCAAAGAAGGCAAAATCTTTAAATAAGCCAGTGCATTAAATATATTTATATTAAATTCGAACCATCTACCGGTCACAAGTTTTAGCAGCGAGGTACCAGTTAAATTTTTGGGTAAGCTATTTTATACTTACATAATTATGTTTTGTTCTAATAAAACTATAACAGATCCAATTCTGTATCTGATTAATTGAATTGAATTGAATTGATGATTAATTGAAGATACTATTTAGATTTTTTTTGGAGGACTTTCGATAATCGTTACTGTAACCATAACTATATTTATTTTCATTTTTGCTTGTCTGTCTGTATCTTAGCCGCGCATCTCGTTGAACCTACTGAATGAATTAAAATTAAACATCAAAAAACAACGAAATTCAGCACGGTTCCTTGGGAGAAAGGAAATGTTAATTTATTAAAGCACGTATTAAAGCTTGGAAACGATCATGAGATACGACTGGTTTTTTTTGTGATCTCTCCAAAGCTTTTGACTGCGTAAATCACTGTACCCTAATTAGCAAGTTTCAACATTACGGCATCAAAAAGAAAGCGATTAGCCTTATACAGTCCTACTTAACCATTAGAATACATAATACTTAGTGTTAATGAATACTTAGCTCTTAAACCAAGTTAGCTCATAATTTTTTGTTTCGAGTCTCTTCTGATCTATAATATTGTACGTCCGAGAGGACAAACTGTTGTTCCATAAATAATACTTATAAGATCTTTATATACACAGTTTAACAATAAAATATATTCTTATTCTAAATACGTAAATAGTAAAAATAGCTTAACATAACAATGTAACCGACGATCTACCACGCTGAAGGCAAAGTAACCAAATGAGACTAATTATATAATTACTATTTTTACACGGTCAAGAGAAAATGGATCCTGCATTAGCGATAGAAGTGGCCGCTCTATCCAAAAGCCGAGCGCTGGACGAAGCCATAGCAATGGGAGGATCCGATGTCCAGCAATACTACTGCAAGTCTACCGTCTTCGTAACAGGAGGATCAGGCTTCATGGGAAAGCATATTATTGAGAAGCTTTTAAGGTGAGTGGAATTCAAAGTTGGTGAGTTATATTATTGGGTGTGTGAATATGACTCCGCCCTTTCTCAACAGATGTCGTTTTTAGTATTGTTTACGTGTACTAATAAATGACCATACTTGTATTCGATAGTACTGAATGTCAGCTATCTAACGCATTTTATGATATTTGGTTGAAGTGTAAGCAACAATTGTTTTCACCTTTTCGAAAATGTCGGTTTTTATTCCAAATAAACGTCATTTGCGGGAAGTGTTATTACATTATTTTATTGCGAAGAAAACTGCAGCGGAAACTTATCGTTTGCTTGTGGAGATTTATGGTGAGCATGCTCCGTCTAATACAACTTGCAAGGAATGGTTTCGACGATTTCAAAATAACGATTTTAGTACTGAGGATAAAGAACATGGAAAACCACCAAAAAAATTTGAAGATGCTGAATTGGAAGCATTATTGGCGGAAGATTCTTGCCAAACTCAATCAGAATTAGCTGCAGCATTAAATGTTGATCGTTCAACTGTTGCAAAGCGTTTACAAATGATGGGAATGATTCAAAAAGCCGGTGACTGGGTTCCACATGATTTAAAAGAAAGAGACATGGAACGTCGGAAAACCATTTGTGAAATGCTGCTTCAAAGACAGCAAAGAAAAGGATTTTTGCATCGGATAGTCACAGGAGACGAAAAATGGATACACTACGAAAATCCTAAACGCAAAAAAGCTTGGGTGAAACCAGGCGAACCAGGCCCATCACAGCCAAAAATAAATATTCACTGTGCCAAGGTCATGCTCTGTATTTGGTGGGATCAGAAAGGTATTGTATATTATGAGTTGCTCAAACCCTCTGAAACTATTAATGGAGAAGTTTACCGACGACAACTAATGCGTTTGAAGCGAGCCATAGAAGAAAAACGACCAGAATGGGTGAATAGACATAACAAATTAGTTCTTCAGCATGACAATGCCAAACCGCATACCGCAGAAGTCGTAAAAAGATATTTAGAGGGACAGGACTGGGAAGTGTTACCCCACCCGCCATATTCACCAGACATAGCTCCTTCGGATTACCACCTATTCCGGACGATGCAGACAGACCTTACTGGAGAAAAGTTTACTTCATGTGAAAGTATCAAAATTTGGATTGACAACTGGATAAGCTCAAAAGACCAGGACTTCTTCCAGCAAGGAATACGAAAACTACCTGAACGATGGACGAAGGTTGTAGCTGCAGATGGAGCATACTTTCAATAATTTTTTTTTTAATTTTGTAAGCGAACAAATGTGTTTTATTTTGACAAAAAGGGGCGGAGTCATATTCACACACCTATTATATTATATAAGTTAGATGAGAGCGTGGTGGCCCAGGGGCATAAACGCCGACTTTCAATCTGAAGGTTGCTAGTTCAAGCCCACACGTGCACCAATGAGTTTTTTCACTTGAAAAATTTATGTGCGCAATACCACGTTCTCGAAACTGTGATGGAAAACATCGTGAGGAAACCGGCATGTCTTAGAACCATGAATTCGAAGACATGTGACATCTACCAATCCGGATTGGGCTCCCGTGGTAGATCAAAGCCCATTCACTCTCAAATATCGAGAGTAGGCCGGTGTCCCTGCAGTGGAAACATTAGAGGCTGGTACGGATATATAAGTTATATTATAGTGAGGATACTACACTATAATATAAATATTTTAATCTGTAACAGGAGATTAGTCTGGTTTATGATTGCAACAATGTGAAGGTGCTATATTTACTAAACAGCTTTAAAGCTAGCAGTTCTGTGACAAGGTACAGTATTAATTGTATAAACTCGTTTTGAAAATACATATGTACGACTTGTACGGTAAATGATTTGCTGTAAAATATAGAAATGTAAGTGGGAGTTTGTTGTTGAAGATTTTCTGATGAGCGCAGTGATCGGGTACGAAATTCGTGGTGATATATTGTAGTAGTAATATATAAGGAAAAAAACCACATATTTGATCAAAGTCAGAGTTAGTTTGGCTATTAGCTTCAACTTTTCAATCGTGGCTTGAGTATAGTTTTGAAGATCCAACCATCTGCTTAAAGGTGGTAGGAAGAAGATAAATTTTGAAAATTTGAATAGATATAAATAGAAAAGGAGATAAAACGCTGCCTTGAGGAACACCAGCTGATAAATCGCAAAAATACAATAATATAAATCTCCTTCCCGAATGCGCCCATTCAAGTAACTACGAAACGAATCAATTGCTGATGGGGATAATGTTAAAGAGCTTAAAACAGCGTTGTTTTTTAAACAATATTTCTAATAGGTAAATGAATACGGAAGCGTAAGAATTTTAATATGTATGTTATTTTTGTTAATATAAAACAATAAATTATTTATAAACTCAGCTAACGACCAAAAACGGATTTGCATTATGTAAAAAATTACCTAAATAATGACAGACTTAATAATAGCTTATAACTATCAGTACCTTTTAGTTTTAAAATTGCTCGTAATCATCGCTTTAGGCATTTGAATATTAGTTCTGTATATGTGGAGTTTCCATAGAAAATAATGGCATAACTAAGCACATACTACCATACCATAGCAAACAGTAATGTATCAGTATTCACAAGTATTTCCACTTATTGTGAACACATTGATACGATGACGTTTAACAAAAGGGCGTTCAGTGTTAGATTGGATGATCTCTACGATCCTTTCATGTTTCCAAAACTAATATGTTGTGTGTAAGATTTTTTTGTCTTTCCTATTGGTGTTATTTATGAAACTCCTCGAGACTTCAAAATGCCTTGAGCGTTGCTTATTTCTTATTGCTTTAATGTATATTATAAAATGTAGCAAAAAAAACTTAGGTACATCTTATGTTTTTTACTAACCATATGGTCCATTTTGACTGAATAAAGATGATTATTATTGTTATTATTTCGCTTATAAATAATTTGGGCACTGATTTAAAACACATACTAATGGGATCCAAAGTCAAACTCATTTATTCCTTTAGATCTCAAGTATCATTTGGACACGTCAAATTTTACACATGCATGTATGCGTTGAAGAAGCAAGGCAAAGTACCAGTACTATTTGTGCCAAATTCGTTCCGAGAAATTTCGTAATCTGCCACATAGCAGTGGTGAACTCGAATTGCCTTTTTCCGTGTTTCGTGATAATATTTTTTGTGTGTAAAATACCAATGAAAATTGTGTCTATAAAAGATAATAAAATGCGCAGTTCTATTTAAATTTATGGATCAGTTTGAAGTGATAATACAATAGACGTAATAGTGAAATAGTGAATATAATTAATGATTATGCAACAAAATTAAATTATTGTGTCACGATTTGATTACAATAGCTCCGATAAATGATGTTTCATATTATTGCAACGTTTATTACAGTGTAAAAATCTATTCGCAATACGGTAACAATTAAACAAAGGGAAAATGATAATTGATCGAGTAGAAAGATTCCACTTAATATCAAAAATCACAATAGTAATAATCTTATTCTTTAATAAAAAAACTACTAGTAAATTGGAGGTTAAACTTGGTGTCACGTTTTTTCCCCCCCATGGGTTCCCGCCTTGTCGGGGCGGGGGGGCTTAGTAACCGTGGGCTTGATCCACCCACGGTGAAGCTAAGAGGAACCCGCTCGAGGGGCCGCTCCTTTAGGCTTTGTCTCCAAGCCGAATAGGAGCGGCACTGTAGGTGGCGGTGCCTTATGGGGGGCACCGCAACTGAGGTGGGCTGCGGTGTCGTATGGGAGGCACCGCAGCTGAGGGTTAGGGGCCGCGGCGGGAGAGGAGTGCCGGTATTGCGGTGCGCCGCTCTCCCTACCTTCCGCGGTCACGGCGGGGCCGCCACCGTTGGATGGCGGATGCGGTGGGGCCGCAGAGGAAGAGGAGTGACGGTATTGAGAGGCGCCGCTCTCCCTATCCTCTGCGGCCGTAGTGGTTGGTGACGGGGCCACAGATCCGACCCGTCACATTTACCGAGGTCTAGACTACAGTCACGGGGGTGGCTGTCGTCGTAAGGGACCTCGAGAGGGCGCGCGCGGTATTTCCGTGCGCCTTTTAAAGAGGGAATAGCCTGGAGCAGCTCCAACTCCAGCAACATTGGGCGGGACCTTGAAAAAGGTCAACGCTGCCGGGGCCGCGGAAGAATGTTTCACGTGCCCGTAGCCTCGGCAAAAGGCGAGATGGTGGATCTCCGTTGGGGTTTAGCCGGTAGGAGTCCGGCATAACCCTGCCAATTGCCCCCGCAAGAGGTAGGGTATCATCCGATGATTCCCCAACGTAAAAAAAAAAAAAAAAAAAAAAAAAAAAAAAAAAAAAAAAAAAAAAAAAATGTTGTCACGTTTTTTAGCGTCATCTGTCATAATATAAACATTTTTTTCGTGGGGAAATGCACTCGCATAGCCCCCTGCCATGGGGAGACAGAGCGGTTATGTGGGACTAGACCCACTAAAACCCCACGGTGTCCTCTGCCGCTTAGTGGCGGGAACACGGGAACGTAGCACACAAGTCCGCGAACCCGCCGCGGCTATCCGTCTCCGGACCCCTCGCCGTTGGCATCGGGTGCCACCCCCGTGTTTGCGACACGGTAGGACACATGGCGTATCGCAACACCCTCGGGGACCTGGCTAGCGAAAGGGCGTTAGATGTCAATTATCTCGCATAACGGTAACGAATTTTTTTTATGTTTTTGTATTGTGTCAGAATTAAAGCATCTGTTCAGTTGACACCTGTCAAACAGAACGCGCTAGTATTATTGTTTGGGGTAGGAATAACGCGTTGCTCTCAGATGGTCTGAAAAGTTCCTAACCTGGGGCTGCGATATGCCTAAAATCTATTTCCCAGGCTAATAAATCCAAAAAAACCATTTTGGGATCTTCGATCATGCATAATTTTTTTTCCACACATAAGTTCAAATCAGTTCAATGGGGACTTTTCACAATTTCATCAGCAAAAATTCAGCTTCTTGGGAATTAAAGGTACCCAAATATATTATTTGTAAAATATCATTGAGGGTTCATTATGATATTTTACATACATTGAGGGTATTTTACAGGCTAACTTGAATGAACTAAATTTACCGTAGGAGAGCATGTTGCTCGCGTCCCTCCAGGTGAGTTCCAAGACGTATTCCCCGGGTGGTGCGAATGGAGCTACCCAAAGCAGTATAATTTGTGCCAAGTTCATCCGGAAAAGTACTGCTACCGCCCTGGTAGTCCACCGCCAAGCAGCGTGCAACAATTGCGATACTGGCCCAGTGGACATGAGAGCAACGCAATATGACTTCTCATATCTGAGAATTGAAACGTATTTATAATTTCTTTAAGATTAAAAATAAAAACAATTTTGCAGGTCATGTCAACTCACCAAGGTCTTCATGCTGTTAAGGGGCAAGAGAGGGAAATCTATGCAGGAGAGACTAGACGTGATAGTGCAAGATCCGGTGCGTAAAATCCTATTACTTTATGAACAAAAATGAAATGCTGCTCGTTGGTAAACGTATTACGTTAGAACTAAACCAATTCCATTGTTTTGAAATTTTCGTTTTCGTTCTAATTAGGTTTTCTGTGTAAAACAAAACTTGGAATTTAAATTTAAGAAAAAAAAATGCGAAAAGTTTTCAATGCTTTTTCAGCCGATTTTCAGAGAAGGTGAAGTGCATGTTTTTGTGTTTTTTTACCTAGTTATCTGTCATTGACGAGCCGATTTCTAAAATTCGGTCTATTTGAATGGATATGCTTTCAAATTGGTCCCATAATTGTTTTATCAAAATCGATTTAATAGTTTAGTTGGTAAATCAAAATAACAGGAAGGAATATGTTAACGCCTAAATTTTTTTGCGAGCAAAGCCTTCGCCACGTCATTCTGATTCTATCAAGGAGATATCTTTTTAGTATACATAGTCACTTGCAATCTCAACTTCGAAAGTGGAAGATTGTCGGAACCGTTTCCATATTCTTGTTAATTAAAAATCAATATACGTCTAAAAAGTCACGAGAGTTTTCATTAATGCCATCCATTTGTGCATTGTGTTCCATGACTTTGTTCTTTGTCTATTCGAAATCCGTTCAAATATAATACAATATAATTCAATTATTCATGGGCGTACCCAGGGGGGGAAGGGGTGGCAGCTGCCCCCCTGGAAATTTAAATTAAGAAGCGATTAAAATAAAATAAAAATGCATGCATAGTCAAATTTACTTATATTTATTTAACTACGTACAATATAAAGTAGGATCATTTGTTTCGGCTGTTTGCCCTACACACTTACACTACATATACCTAATGTTTCATGTAGGTGTCTTTGTGTAGTGTGTATTACAAAAAAGCCGCGGATGATCCGACCTACGCCCATGCAATTATTTATACAATCAATCAACAAAAAATGGTAGGGTGTATCGTCTATGGGCGAGAAATGAGGCATCAATAGTATTGAAGTCGGTTCTTTCGACTTTTTTAAATCAGTCCTTGTTCTATTCAAATAAAAGTGAGCTGATGAGTCTAGTCTCCTCTCCCTCTTTCTCATTAGTTTGGTGCATTTCAGGTTTTTGATGTTTTAAGAAAACAACAACCAGATTTTGTTACGAAAATCGTGCCCGTCGAAGGTGACATGGCAGAACTGAAACTCGGCATCAAGGAGCAGGACTGGGAGATCATGGCTGAAGAGGTTAGTGAATTAAATTGTTGATCACACTAGGCGGCTCCGTGGCTTAGTTTGTAGTAGCTCTGCCTTCGAAGCGAGGGGTTCCAGGTTCGATTCCCAGCCGGGGCACACTTTGTGTGGCGAGCATGAAGTTTGTTCTCGGGTCCTGGGTGTTTGTCTTGCGTTTCTGTGTTTTTCCATGCCATCTGCGACACAGTGCAGAGGTATGAGTGTGTAAACGTTTATTTATTATTATTTATTAATATTACATAGGAGAGAGGTTGCATGTATGTGTATGTGTGTGTGTGTGTATTGAAAAGGTCTAGAAGTCTTCAACCTCCTCATCTTGGTAGGATGATTTTGATGCGTAAACTTGTACTATTGCAGTAACGCTAAACCACCGCTAGTTGCCCAACTAGGTGTATGGGTATACCGAATTTCTACGTAAAATTTCTATGGAACCTCGGTGGTACTTACCGATAAAAAAAATTACAATACTCCATAATTGGCGAAGAAATCAGGTAACAAACATCCAAAACATATGGCAGAATTGAGATCCCTCTATTTAAGTCGGTAAAAAGTATGTAATAATGTGATTATATATTCTCAACAGATTGATGTTATCTTCCACTTGGCAGCCACCACCAGATTTGATGAGACCTTAAAAATATCAACCCAGATCAATGTACAAGGGACGCAACAGGTCATTCGTTTGGCGCGGGAGTGCAAAAATCTAAGGTAGCTAAACCTGGTAATCTGCCGCCAAGCAGCGGTGCATTCACATTGCTATGTTACGGTGCAAGGGTTTAGTCGAAGGTGAAATTACAGGCGTATATGACGTAATATATCCGTATCGGGTGACGGACTCAACGCAATGCTACTTACGTCGGGGAGGAATTTAATGCATATATTCATGAAAACTTTACAAGTAAACATAGCGCTAGGACTATAGTTAACGCGCTATGATCACTATTGATTGAGCCTAAATTCTTATTAATTGAATTATTTAATAAATGATCTAGCAGTATCGCTTAACGAAATGATTCTTATAACTATGAAAATGTATTACTAAATTATGTTTCAAAGTTTTGGTAGCCCTTGAATTTTTGTCAAGTGGTTTTTGTCTTGGGTCTTCGCAGATTTCAGTCCTCCTCTTAGGTTGACCTCAGTCATATTGGAATTGGAATTAATTAATAATTGTTAATTAAAAATTGTTAATTGAAACATTAAATAATCAAGAAATTATTTCATGTTTATGTTTAATGTTTATGTTTAATGTTTATGTTTAATGTTTATGTTTAATGTTTATGTTTAATGTTTTTATATATGTTGTTTTCATGAAATTTCCAGGTCATTTGTCTACGTGTCCACAGTATACAGCAAGTCCGGGGTGAGCTGTGCGCACCAGAGGGTCCACGAGAAGTTCTATCCAGTCCCAATCCACGCGCAGATGCTACTGTCCATGATGCAAACTATGGATGTTGATGCTTTCAATGACCTCGCTACTTCGTGAGTGGCATTCTTCTTTCTAAGCCTTTTGAGTTATTGTAGTTTTTTTATGTGATTGAAAGACGGAACGCGCTTAGGGCCCACCTGATGGTAAGTGGTGATCCTCGCCCATGACAACAGTAATGCGCGCGACTCAGTATGAGATCCAAATCTTTACTGTGTCGCATTCAGCCTGCTGCGTCCGTCACTCGAGACGGGGTGTCGAGACGTCCCGCATTGGGGTGTATTGTGCATTGTCCCCCAATAGCTAAACCCTTCCCCATCCAGCCCAGCTCCTCAAAGTACCAGAGTAGGACTTTGTTGGCAACCTTGGCAGTTAAAGTCTTGTTGGTAAAATGTTTTTTCTAATTATTTATCTAAATATATATAAATTACGTGTTTGTCCGCGATGGACTCCTAAACTACTTAACCGATTTTAATCAAATTTGTACACCGTGTGCAGTTTGATCCAACTTGAAAGATAGGATAGCTCACATCTCAATTTATGATCGCAATATTATTTTATTGCAAATTATTGGTCTATTATTAGACAGTCACAATTACAAAAACGTTAGCCACAGCAACGCGTGGCCGGGTCAGCTAGTTGTCTATAAAATAATAGTTTTTAACTTGGGTTTTCAGACTGACTCGGGACTGGGCAAACACATACTGTTTCACTAAAGCATTGGCGGAGGATTTAGTGAGAACCACCACCGATGGCTTGCCAGTATGCATTGTTAGACCAGGAATAGGTAAGTGCTAGAACTGAATACAAGGACAAACTGTGCCTACAGGCTGACGCGGCCATATCTCGAGTTGACGTTTGTGAAGTTTGCTGGAAGCGAAACACATGACGATTCTATTAATTTATAAGAAGTTTAGCGGAAGTATCTTTACCAGTTTATACGCATTGACATTTCTTGATACTAACAAAAACAACTATAAATTGATTAAAAAAAATCAAAACAACGTCTTACTAATTAATTATTTTATTAATTAAAAAAATTATAATATTTGCCCCGAGCAAAATACGCAATTTCGTTTACTTGGATGACATGTATTTATAGTTATTTTGATCTATAAATACATATGACTTTTGTTTTTAATTATAATCTTATAAATTTAGATTTTTTCATGGGACCAACCGTGGGCAAAACAATTCAAATTAAGAAATTAAATTGGTTCATTCTCCTCGATCAAAATTTTCTGTTGTAATTTTTACATTTTTGTTATTTATAAGTAGCCTCTTAAGATTATGATTTTTTTTTTTAATTTTTATGTGTAAATATAGGAAATTTGGTTGATAAATGAATAAATGATAAAAAAACATAAAAAAATGTTTTTAACAAATATAAAATATAAAATACATATTGATTGATCATCCTGTTAGAGGATCTGTTCTGTCTCTGTTAGAATATAAAAAACAGGCAGCTTAGTCATGCATTTTATTACAATTTATTTAATTTATTCGTGTGATTGTGTTATGTATAAAATTTTACGATTTTTATTTTTAATTTTTTTTTGTATGTTCTTGTATTAATTATTATGTTTTATTTAGAATTTAAGTTTTAATTCCTACACATGCAATCATGTTTTTTTTTTTGAAAATAAATGAAATGAAATAAAATTTTATAGGAAATACAACTTTAATAAATTTTAGAATCGCTTTTTTTCGACAATAGTCAATCTTAGGGGAAAAAGATGTATGGACGTTTTGTAGATAATTGCATGATCTACAATTTTTGTCTGAGCTATTTTTATCATAGAACTAACCACTTCGCTAAAAATCAATATAACCCATTTATGCAAACTTAGACCTTAGAAAAAAATTGTACACAAGAATCGATGGGGACTTTACCATAATTTCATTAAAATTGTAACGTTCATGCAAAAATTCAGCTTCTTGTGAATTTATGCAATACCCCTATTTTTTAGGCTAACTTAACCTAACTATTACAACATTAATCTTATAATAATATATATAAATTACGTGTCACGATGTTTGTCCGCGATGGACTCCTAAACTACTTAACCGATTTTAATCAAATTTGTACACCGTGTGCAGTTTGATCCAACTTGAAAGATAGGATAGCTCACATCTCAATTTATGATCGCAATATTATTTTATTGCAAATTATTTGTCTATTATTTGACAGTCAGAATTACAAAAGCTAGTGTAATATAATAATTATATCAGTGTAGTAACTCTTGACGACTCCGTGGCTTAGTTGGTAGTAACCCTACTTTCGAAGCGAGGGGTCCCGGGTTCGATTCCCGGCCGGGGCATACTTTGTGTGGTGAGCATATAGTTTGTTCTCGGGTCTTGGGTGTTTGTCTTGTGTTTCTGTATTTGTCCATGCTATCTGCAACACAGGGAATCTTAGTGCAGAGGTATGAGTGTGTAAACGTTTGTTTGTTTGTTTAATAACTTCTTAACTTAAATATGATATAAACCACTGGATTGGAAGCTGCGATAACTGATCTTTATGAACTGATCTTTATGAGTTTTTCATGTTTTATTGGTATGCTTCGGGGTTTCTTCATAATCTGTTTAAATATTATTATTCGTGTTACCGAGATATTTACCATGATTTGTGAGTTTTGTTGACTCCCGATATTTCGACGCAGTTACATGCGTCATGGTCCCGGGTAAACTGTTTAAATATTGTTAATGTGGTAAGCGTATCGTCAACAAATAATAAAAAACACAATCTATGGCACTGTATCTGGGGTAAGTGAGTTCGAATCGCTTTTCAGTTTTGAATAAAGCCTGTCTTGTTGCAGTGATTAGTACGTACAGAGAGCCCACGCCTGGGTGGGTGGACGCGACCTGCATGTACTCATCAAGTGGGGTGAGTAATTATTGGAATATTTTATATAGTATTGTAGCGATGTTAATAAATAAACTCCAGTTCAATCTTCATAAGTTATTAGTAAATAAATAAACATAAATAAACGTTTACACACTCATACCTCTGCATTAGGATTCCCTGTGTCGCAGATGGCATGGACAAACACAGAAACACAAGACAAACACCCAAGACCCGAGAATAAACTTCATGCTCACCACACAAAGTGTGCCCCGGCCGGGAATCGAACCCGGGACCCCTCGCTTCGAAGGCAGGGCCACTACCAACTAAGCCACGGATAAATAAGATTTATAGGTCATTCAGGTCAGTTGGCAATTGTACCCTATAAGTAATATATAAAACCGGCCAAGTGCGAGTCGGACCCCCGCACGAAGGGGTCCATACCATAATCAATAGTAAAAACGGCAGAAAAATCATGTCTGTTGTATGGGATCCCCACTTAGTCATGTCGATACCCAATGACAACGATAGCGCAAGCTAAAATGCAAGTGGCGCTATCTTTTTATTCTATTTTTTTAGTATTTGTTGTTATAGCGGCAACAGAAATACATCATCTGTGAAAATTTCAACTCTCTAACTACGGTTCATGAGACAGACGGACAGAGTCTTAGTAATAGGGTCCCCTTTGGTCACGCAACAATAAAACAAAAAAAAATCTACATATCCGTTTTACATATCCCCGTGTTCTGAGACGGATATATCGTCTGCGCATATGATTTTATTATCTACTAGCGACCCGGCCCGGCTTCGCACGGTTAGTAAAGCATGAGTGTCGTATCAGAAACTACCCGTGCGAAGCCGGGGTGACTAGCTAGTGTATTATACATATAAACCTTCCTTTTGAATCACTCTATCTATTAAAAAAAACCGCATCGAAATCCGTTGCGTAGTTTTAAAGATTTAAGCATACATAGGGATATAGGGACAGAGAAAGCGACTTTGTTTTATACTATGTAGTGATTTATTTTGTATGACAAGGGTACCGTTGTTTATTATTATTAATATTCCAGGTTCTTTTAGCAATAGGTGTTGGCTTTATTCACGTTATGCTCAAGGACCATGACAAACTTGTGGGTTTCGTTCCATGCGATTTTGTTAATAACGCCATAATTGTTGCGGGGAGGCAAGCCGTAAATAGCTCGGGAGGAGAGAATACGCAGATCTACACAGTTACTACCGGAGCAAGAAATGGATTGACCCACGGTAACCCCCACATTCAATGTACTCTCGTCCACACTACTACGAAATAATTTCATTAACCTATGAATTTTTAATTAACCGAAAACTGATTAAAATGTAATAATTCTAATAGTACCAAAACATGTCGTATGGATCCTTATTTTTGCTAAATAAATTATTCTTAAATTATTTTTTCTTAATATGCTTATAAATAGTCCCGTATAATACCAATTTTTTTTTTATCTGCATCTCTATTTCATTGAGTTGTACAAGAATTGATGTACATAATCTAGCTTTCCACACGACACTGCCATGCACTGAGAAATGTCAGCCTTATAATAATAATAAACATAATATTGTTAAATTTATGTTTATATATTGTTTTTATAATTTCAGGGCAGTCGGACAATATTTTGATGAAACAAAATAACAAATTCTTAACACCCCGAGCTATATACTACGTTTATTTAACGTCAGTCAATAATTCGTTATTGTATTATATACTGGCAGCATTATGGCATTACGTACCGGCTTATATTGCCGACTTTGGATGCTTGCTACTTGGAAAAGAAAGAAGGTAATTGTTTGACGTGATTACGTCTTTAGTTTGGGTTTGGACAGTGGGAAGTTTGATGCTGTACCTACATATATATCACTTTCGTCAAAAAAATTATTCTTATCATCTTCCTGCCCTTATCCCACACTAAGTGGGTCACACAACATGTATTTTTCTTCCATTCCCCTCTGTCAGACATCATCTCAGTACTCACTCCTTCCTTACGCATATCGTCTCTCACACAATCCATCCATCTTTTTTTTGGCCTACCTCTTGTTTTATATCCTTCCACATCCATATTTAAGACATCCATGTTTTGTAATATGTCATTAATTCCTCCGCAAATTACGTCCATATTATGTCGAAAAATTGGTTACATCATTCGAAAGCTAAAGGATCAAATAATTTGTGACAGATAACGTACAAGTCTTCACGTAAACACACAGCCGTGTCCACGACATTTTATCAGTCGCACTCCATTTTTTTATATGCGACTAAAATGACAGGACGACTTGGTGTTAGCTAGCGATAAAGATAATACATTTATTGCTTCTCATAACCGTACCAGCCTCTAATGTTCCCACTGCAGGGACACTGGCCTACTCTCGATAATTGAGAGTGAATGGGCTTTGATGTACCACGGGAGCCCAATCCGGATATGTAGATGTCACATGTCTTCGAATTTATGGTTCTAAGACATGCCGGTTTCCTCACGATATTTTCCGTCACCGTTTCGATAACGTGGTATTGCGCACATAAATTTTTCCAGTGAAACAACTCATTGGTGCACGTGTGGGTTTGAACCAGCGACCTTCAGATTGAAAGTCGGCGTCTATGCCCCTGGGACACCACGCTTTTCATAATGATACAGGGTAATATTGTTGGTTTACATCCAATTGGCACTTATTCTGTTGCTCCATTTGCACCATCCAGCGATACTTGAATGTAGATTCCGAAGGTATTCACCAATGGACGCGACAAAAATTATATCGGGATGAGAATTTTGATTTGCCCCCAATCAAAACAACCCTTATTGTTTCAGATTCGTGAAATTGTACAAGAAAATTGATACAATGAATTATACATTATCATATTTCTGCAAACACCACTTTATTTACGACGACACCAATTTGGAAAGATTGTATAACAATCTGTCAAAATTGGACAAGACTATCTTCAACTTCGACATACCATCAATAAATTGGGACGAGTTTTTACCAATTTGGTGCATTGGAATCAGGAAGTATTTGATAAAGGATGGGTTGAAAGGCACAGAAGAAGCTGTTAAGAAACAATTTTGGTTTAGATATTTTAATTATGGTTTGCTTGCTTTGTATGCTTACGTAATTTGGAAAATATTTTCATTTGTTTTATTTTCTGTACGCAGTGTAATTTGCTGTACTTTTTGATAAAACATTTTATCTAATTATTTACACATAAAAAATAAAAACATCATAATCTTAGAGGCTACTTATAAAGAACTATATAATAACTTATATTATAACTTTTTGATTAAATATATGGACATTATTCTATACATATGAATTATATTTAAACCCACGTCTCGTCAGTAACAATGCGTTTCATGAATGTTGGGTCGGAATTGACTCGTTCTAGCATGTCCTCAGCGACTCTTATGCGATTGAGTTTTTGGAGAAACTTCAGGTCTTTTGGGACTAGCCGAGCGGTAACATGTTTCATACCCAAATAATTAGTTAAAATGGTACGGATCGACTCGTGAGGTACAGAAAGTTCGGCGGCTATCTTTCTCAAAGTTGAATGAGGATTTTCAGTAACTATTTCCTTCACTTTTGCGATGTTAAGTTCAGTTGCAGACGTTGATGGCCTACCAGAGCGAGGCAAATCTTCCATCACATCTCCACCGATTTTGAATGCTTTGTACCACTCATAAGCACGTGTTTTTGATAAAGTCGATTCACCGTAAGCCTTCTGTAACATTTTCAGTGACTCCGAACACGAAATTCCATTGGCGATGCAAAATTTAAGACAAACTCTTTGTTCGATGTTTTTGTCCATAACGAAATTCGCTATACACACTAGATATGATATAACTAAAAACAGCACTGTATTTAATATAAATAACAGATGCAACTGAAACTCCGCGCCAAAATGGAAAACAGTTGCGCCAATATAACAACAACAAAAAAAAAAAAAATTGAATGTGGAACCATAAACAAATCATACATTCCCGATACTTTTCTGACTGAATGTATATATCTTGATATCACAGATATTATAATACTATACTAGTTTATCCATTGATATATATCCTCGGACCCTGATTTATCAACAATCAAATAATTTAATGATAAATTATTTCATTGTTGATAAATCAGGGTTGATATATGTTCAAAGTTGGTCCCTAAAGTATTACTGTTGTCATGGGCGGGTGTCCCCACTTACCAGCAGGTGGGCCCTCAGCTCGTTCTGTCACTATTTCACATAAAAAGAGTAACTCGGTATCCATAATATTGGAAAATAACTGCTCTATCACACCATTATTGGCACTTCCTCCATTAGTGCCCCACCGTACTTGAATATATGAAAAGTGATAGAAAAGTTAATTTTAAACTTTGTGAAAATGTTAGATCAAAAAAAAAAAAACAACGTTTACACACTCATACCTCTGCACTAGGATTCCCTGTGTCGCAAATGGCATGGACAAACACAGAAACACAAGACAAACAACCAAGACCCGACAACAAACTTCATGCTCACCACACAAAGTGTGCCCCGGCCGGGAATCGAACCCGGGACCCCTCGCTTCGAAGGCAGGGCTACTACCAACTAAGCCACGGAGTCGTCAATGTGTGAACACATTTTCGATAAAATTGTAAATTGGTTTGGTTCGGTTGTTTTGTACTTGCTTTATGTTTATTAGTCAACATGCGCAATGAATCAATGAATATTTATGGTTGTTTACCTGTTAAATTAATTCGTTAAGTGGGAGAAACCTAAGGGGGGGTGGGGGTTTTGACATGCGGCCAGCCAATCGCTTGCCAGTGACTGGCCTCACAGCTCAGCTCACAGGTAGTATCTTTGGCTTCTGAGCTATAGGTCTGGGTTCGATTCCCACTCGGGACAAGCGTTTATGTGACGAATTATTGTTCTATGTCTGTGTGTTAATATGTATTATTAGTATGTAAGCTCAAATATTAAACTTATAAAGGTGTTGTTCGCATATCTAAACAAATAAAAGAAAATTAATTATAGTATATGTTGTTTTACTTGTGATGCCCTAAAACTTTTCAAGATTCTTGTGTGGTTAAAATATAGGTATGTCTTAAACTACTCAATACTGATTGGTAAATAAATTGCAATCTCACGCGGCCAGCCTGACTGATCGCAGACGGCTGGCCGCGTACCACTGCTATTTGTTCAAGTCTATAATTACTTTACCCGCTATTGCGACCGCGGCCGCTGTATAAATTGCAACCCCACGCGGCCAGCCGACTAATCACAGACGACTGGCCGCATACGACTGCTATTTGTTCAAGTCTATAATAACTTTACCCACTATCGTGACCGCGGCAGATGTTAAATTGCACCCGTGGAAAATGAGTCTACTATTGCAATGTTATCGGTCTCTGCCACAATCTATATAATCAGTAACAAAATTGAGTTTTCACGCTCCCACCGAGCCCGCGTAAACAAGGGCGCAGCGCCTTACATTGCACCTTTTAAGGCAAGCCACACTACATGGTAGGAGAAAAATGGGTCTTACTATTACAATGTTAACGGTCTCTACTACGATGTACATAATTAGTCACAAACTTGAGTTTCCACGTTCCCGCAAAATGCCAGCGTAAAAGTCAAATTTCAGTCATAAAAAAAGATTCTATGTGATCAAAAGGCTCGGTGTGTTTGAACCCTGAAATACATATTTAAATACCTTTGAATTCAGCTTGAATGCAAAGGCAAAATATTTAAATAATTCATGTATTAGTTATAATTAGTTTTACAGTAGTAGGTTACATTCGAATCACTTACCTACCACGATTTTTGTTAAGCAGCAGTACCAGTTTAGTTCCAGGTAAGCTATTTACTTGCTTATGTTCTGTTAAATTATCAATAGTTGGTTAAATATTTTAAAAGTTCATTAGAGAGCTGGCTATCTTGAATATTTTATAATACAATCTAGGTGAATATGTGAATAGATGGTGTTTTCGTTGCTCTTGTCTCGATCGTCATTGTTATCTACTTTTAAAAATGGATTGTACTTTTTTTTTATATGAAGAAGTGACAGAACGAGCTGAGGGCCCACCTGGTGGTAAGTGGCACCCTCGCCCATGGCAATACTAATGCATTTATCTGGCTGCGTCAATCACGCGAGACGGGGATGATACTATATAATATGTAGGTTATGCTTGAAGCCAGATCAAAACTGTGAGGTGTATAACTTTAATACTTGTATTATGTGCTTACCTAAATAAATAACTATAGTGCCCGCGTTATGAATTGAGTTGGGCCATAGATTTGTTCGCACCTTTGAGGCTTATGAAGCGTCATAATGATGTGCAGGTAGTCGATATCTAAGAATTTTTTAACGTTTTAAATAATTTAATTGAAAAATAATATTATTTTGAAATACTGTATTGCTTATCAAAAACACGAAATAAAAGTAAAAATTTTGGTAAATGTAGTGGGTTTTTCAAAACCTTTCCCTTGGATTGGCTAGGCTGTCGGATTGCCATATTTCCGTTTTAATTCGATTATCGCTTCGCCACAAATAAACGCAATAGCTCAGATATTTTTTTGAGTTTTTTTTATGTGTATGAGTGACGGAACGAGCTGAGGGCCCACCTGATGGTAAGTGGTGACCCTCGCCCATGACAACAGTAGTGCGCGCGACTCAGTATGAGATCCAAATCTTTACTGAGTCGCATTCATTCTGCTGCGTCCATCACCCGAGACGGGGATGATACGTCTCATGCGCATGTGATTTCACCGGCAGCCACACCCTTCCACCGGAACACAGTAATGCAACCGCTACTGCTTGGCGGCAGATTCCAGATGTGGTGGCAGTACCTCTCCGGACGAACTTGGCACAAGTTCTACTGCTACTTTTGGTTGCTCCTTTAGCACCACCCAGGGAGTACGTGGAGGGAATCAAAGGGTATAAACCTACGGACGCGAGCAGCTGGACCCCCCGAGAGCGTTTCTTTGTTTGTTACGCTTTCACGCTCAAACAGCTCTACGGATTTAGATGAAATTTGTCGACCGTCAATTTGTCAATTTGTTAACCGACAAGTTATAACTTGGAGGTCTGAAAGGGCAGATGACACCTCCCTGTTTCATATTGATCAAAACTTATTATATTAGTATAATCTCTTAAACGTAGCTTAAAAGTTCTTTGAAAGAAATCTGTCAGAAATCTTTGAAAGAACTCTTCATGAATCCTTATACAAAGCACGTGCATACTTCCAGTAGACACTAGCTGAATAATGGACCCAGCAGTAGCCGTGGAAGTGGCGGCCATGTCTCGCCAGCGAGCCATGGAGTTGGCCATAGAGAAGGGCGACTCGAGCATCCAACGGTTCTACTGTAATACCACCGTTTTCATCACAGGAGGGTCCGGTTTCATGGGGAAACAGATGATAGAGAAAATACTTAGGTAAAACAATAGATTTAGTTTCGGTTTAAGGTTGGTTAAAGCTGGTTGTAGCTGTGCCTTCTGACCTGTAGGTTGTGAGTTCGATTCCCACCCAGGACATACTTTTACTATGTATGTTTTTTTCTATGGATATTAATATTCATATTCATTTCACCGTAGGAACCATAAGATGCAATTGTTTACGTTAAATATACACTTATACATCACATAATTAATTTCTTATCCAAAAATTAAAATTAAAACAAAACATAAGATCTATGATCAGAGCCATTCAAATCAGACAAGCATAGGAACATAAAAAAAAGTAAACAACAAAAAAAAATGTGCTGTAATACATTTCCAATAAATAATTAATAAAAAAAGTAAGAAAGAAAATATTTATTTGTAGCATAAAATTAAAACAAAAAAATCGAGCACAAATCGGCCGCCACTCAGTGTTTGCTACAGAAGCATGGCTGCTGTAGCAGTGGTTTTCAGTACATCGATATAAATATTCTTTCTCATTCCCATAGTACAACTTATGCTTAGTTTGGGTCTAAATGGCGCTTTCTGAATTGTCTGTAAATATTTTTTTATCAAAAGACTTAGTTTGTTTGTTTGACGGAGAACCGAGATACAGTTCTCCGTCATTTATCAACTGCTTTGGAAGGATATGCTTTCAGTCTCATACAAATTTCATCAAAATCTGTTCAATAGTTTGGTTGTTAAATCAACAATATATCATCCAAGTAAACGTAATTGCATATTTTACTTTCGAAGAAAAAAAGTCATATTGTACTTTTTTCTTCACCCGTTGCATACCGATTTCAATGATTCTATTTTTAAATATATTTTAAATATAATATTATTATATTTAGGCCGCAACAAAGGGAAAGTATTCAAGTCGGTTTTTCGATTTCTTTTTAAATCGAAGTTTACTTAGGCACCTGTTAAATTTACATTCTTGAATACTACATCAGCGAAATAAATATTAATTTCAGTTTAACTTTAATGATTGCTGACTTTCAATTAGTTATGACAATGCTGTTTTTACAATTCAATAAATTCAATTTCATTGTTAATTTTAATTTATTTATGTTTTTAAATATTTTATATTCTTGTCTTAATCGGACATGAAAACTATTATCAAATGAATTTAAATTTGACTTTACAATAGTGACGGGACGAGCTGAAGGCCCACCTGTTAAGTGGTTACCCTCGCCCATCAAAAGCAATAGTTAATTTCCCCCCTGACCCAAGTATGTTAAGACCCAAATCGCACCCCGTTGCGCTCTTCACCCGAGACGGGGATGTTACGTCTCATGCGCATGTTATACCGGAATACAGCAACGCGAATCCACTACTGCTTGGCGGCAGATTAACAGGAGAGGAGGCAGTATTTCTCTGGAAAAACTGCACAAGTTTTACTGCTACTTTCTTTTGCTCCTTTAGCATCACCCAGGGGGCACGTGTAGGAATTCAAAGGGTACTCACCGACGCGAGGTTATACAACTGGTAATTCGCTGCCAAGCAGTGGTTTACTCCGTTGAAAGGTGGTGGTGGAAGAGTGGAGACGCCAGGTGTGGGTGATACGTGTAGGGACCCTGAGGATATTCACCTACGGACGCGAGCAACTGGTCGTTTCCATGATTTGTGACACATACCAGTTGACTTATTGATTTCAGGTCATGCCAACTAACAAAGATATTTGTGTTGCTGAGGCCGAAGAAGGGGAAGCAAATCCAGGAACGCCTAAACGCAATGTTCGAGGATCCAGTATGTACCTATTTCTTATAAGCTAAGCTGGCAGATTGGCAAGACAGTCCTCTGCAGAGGGACTGGTTGTCAGCTCTTATAATCTCTTTGACATATATAAAATTATCAATAAAGTTCTGCTTAGTTCTGCTTCTGGGGCTAAATCGCACTGCGTAGTATTCATGAATATTTATTTATTTTATTTATTTATTTATTTTATTAATAAATTCAACGGACGGCTCCGTGGCTTAGTTGGTAGTAGTCCTGCCTTCGAAGCGAGGGGTCCCGGGTTCGATTCCCGGCCGGGGCACACTTTGTGTGGTGAGCATGAAGTTTGTTCTCGGGTCTTGGGTGTTTGTCTTGTGTTTCTGTGTTTGTCCATGCCATCTGCGACACAGGGAATCCTAGTGCAGAGGTATGAATGTGTAAAAGTTTTTTTTTTTTAATGGAAAATATCAGGCTTAAAGTTGTTTATAGTATTCTATAATTTGTTTTGTATACACACTATTTTTATGTTGTTTGTTGAATAAATTATCATTCATTGTTTCGTCTTGATTTTAGGTGTTTGACAAATTACGACAGCAACAACCAGCCTTTGAGGATAAAATTACGGCTATCGAAGGAGACGTAGCTGCGATTAGACTCGGCATCAGCGACCTTGATTGGGAGACCATCACCAATGAAGTAAGTTGCAGACTTCTACGAAATCGTCGTCCATTTAAAAGTCATTTGCCGCATGTATCTTCGCCACTTGAATACAGCTCGATCGATTTTGCTGTTTTTACCCGACTGTGTGACTGGGTAATCTGTTTATCAGCCTATGTATGACTTTTCTTTATGTAAATAAAAAATGTGAGTGATGGACGCAGCAGGATGAATGCGACTCAGTAAAGATTTGGATCTCATACTGAGTCGCGCGCATTACTAGTGTCATGGGCGATGGTCACCACTTACCATCAGGTGGGCCCTTATTTCTTCACATAATAAAAAGAATTATGACTATTAAAAAGAATTTTAATTGGACGAATGGAAAAAAATCTTTTATATTCCAGGTGGAAGTAATATTCCACATGGCAGCAACGACCAGATTCGATGAGGCGCTTCAGCGAGCTACTTTGATCAACGTACGAGGAACAAGGGAAGTTTTTCTTCTGGCCAGAGAGTGTAAAAAACTGAAGTAAGTTTTCTGACGGATCAATGGCTTAGTTGGTAGTAGCCCTGCCTTCGAAGCGATGGGCCCCGGGTTCGATTCCCGGCCGGGGAACACTTTGTGTGGTGAGCATGATTTTTTTTCTCGGGTCTTGGGTGTTTGTCTTGTGTTTCTGTGTTTGTCCATGCCATCTGCGACACAGGGCATCCTAGTGCCCTATAGAGGTATGAGTGTGTTAACGTTGTTTTTTTTCTTCTTACTACTTTCAGAGTACGGACGGCTCCGTAGCTTAGTAGGTTTAGTAACCCTGCCTTCGAAGCGAGGGGTTCCGGGTTCGACTCCCGGCCGGCTGTGATATGTGTGAGATAGGCGTAAAGTTTGTTCTCGTTTTTTTATGTAAGAAATGTGACGGCATAATCTGAATTCCCACTAAATGTTAAGTGGTTACCTCCGCCCATAGCAACAGCAACGCAAATTATGTCCTCCCCGAAGCTTGCGAAGATCTAAGTCATACCCCGTTGCGCTCGCCGCCCAAGACGTATCAAGCTTATGCGATTTCACCGGCACCCACACACTTCCACGGGAATACGGCAATGCCAGTGTATAAGCTATGCTTAGTTTGGGGCTAGATGGCGCTGTGTACAATGTTCGTGATTATATATTTATGTTTTCCAGGTCTTTCATCCACGTATCCACAGCGTATACACATGCCCGGGAGAGTCTCGTGGGGAACGTGGTGGATGAACAGTTCCACGACAGCCCCATACCGCCGAAAACATTAATATCCATGGCGGAAACTATGGAGGAGGGGAGATTCAACAGCCTCACAGACAAGTAAGCCAAGTCAAATTATATATTGTATATACAGTCGAAACGGGATATAACGACAGATATGGCGGCTAAAGCTTGCGCACGTTCGGCTTCCTAATTAAGTTTCATTTCATTTCATTCACGAACGTACTTGTCGGTTGTGGAATGAACTTCCTGCTGCGGTTTTCCCACTGAACTATGATATGGGGTCCTTCAAGAGGCGGGTTAATCAGCATTTGAAAGGTCGGCAGCGCACCGGCATTGCCCCTGGAATTGCAGGTGTCTATGGGCGGCGGTGACCACTTTCCATCAGGTGGCCCGCAAGCTCGTCTGCCCACTATTACATAAAAAAAAATTAAAAAAATTCATTTCATTTATTGTCGTTTGTGAACCTAGGTACATAATTGAGATGGATTACTTAATATAATTAGATCACTAGGCTCTGCCATTTGAGCATACAAACATTCATTGGCTTTGGTAAAAAAAATTCAAAATACAATATAATTAATAAAGGATTAAATGAATCAAATAAATTAAATAATGCAACGTCAATAAATTAAATATTAAATGTCAAACAATGTCATGATAAAGTGATTAATTTATAATATGATTCCTTGATGTCGAAATCAAATGCTGAATACCGCGTGAATGGTATTAGGTTTTTTTAATTTAATTTAGTGAAGGAACGAGCTGAGGGCCCACCTGGTGGTAAGTGGTGACCCCCGCACAAGACAACAGTAATGCGACCCAGTAAAGATTTGGATCTCATACTGAGTCGCACGCATTACTGTTGTCATGGGCGAGGGTCACCACTTACCGTCAGGTGGGCCCTCAGCTCGTTCCGTCACGCATTCACATAAAAAAAACATAATCACTACATAGTATAAAACAAAGTCGCTTTCTTTGTCCCTATATCCCTATGTATGCTAAAATCTTTAAAACTACGCAACGGATTTTGATGCGGTTTCTTTTAATAGATAGAGTGATTCAAGAGGAAGGTTTATATGTATAATACACTAGCAAGTCACCCCGGTTTCGCACGGGTAGTTTCTGATACGACACTGAGGCTTTACTAAACGTGCGAAGCCAGGGCGGGTCGCTAGTATTGGATAAAGTGACAAGTGACATTGCATAAAGTTAAATTCAGCGGCTATAACGACTAACGTCATACATTTTGATTTGAATATTCCATCTTCAATTCTTATTGCTAGCTTACGCACTAACATTCGCCCTCGCCCATTGCCATTTGACCTTGAACATTTCACGCATAGTGAGTAATAATAATAAACGTTTACACACTCATACCTCTGCACTAGGATTACCTGTGTCGCAGATAGCATGAACAAACATAGAAACACAAGGCAAACACCCAAGACCCGAGAACAAACTTCATGCTCACCACAAAAAGTGTGCTCGGAATCGAACCCAGGACCCCTCGCTTCGAAGGCAGGGCTACTACCAACTAAGCCACGGAGCCGTTAACAGTGACAGTTGACAGTCATAAGTTCATATCATTGTTGATTTTAATCGCGCCTTTTTTACGTTCTCATGTCGCAAAAAAAAAAGGAGTTTTGAAAAAACTTTTGTTTTAAAACTAAAGATAATAAAAACTTACTTAAAAAAATGTAATTGCTTAACGAAGAAATCGATTTGAATTCCTAATCAGGAAATCTGAATAGCAATCGTTTCTTGCAAGCAAACAATTTAACTTGTATACCGTACCAGCCTCTAATGTTCCGGACATCGGGACACCGGCCTTCTCTCGATAACTAAGAAAGAATGGGCTCTGATCCACCACGGGAGCCCAATCCGGATTGGTAGATGTCACATGTCTTCGAATTTTTGGTTCTAAGACATGCCGGTTTCCTCACGATGTTTTCCGTCACAATTTCGAGAATGTGGTATTGCGTACATAAATTTTTCAAGTGAAAAAGCTTATTGATGCACTTGTGGGTTTGAACCAGCGACCTTTAGATTGAAAGTCGTGGTCTGTGCCCGTAGGCCACCACGCTCTAGATTTGTTTGTTTAGGTCAAAATTTGCAACTGAATTTTGCAGTTCTCGGAGACCGAATATGAATTTTTTATTCATGCATAAAGATGATGCCAATGCAATATTATGAGCTGGACCTGATGCGGCTGCCAGGACCAACTGTAGATCACAACTTCTCAACTAATTACAGCATCCATATCCTGTGTAGGCTTGATAGATTTGTCTTGACAAGTACTTTTCATATATGACACTAGAAAAGCATTTTCTTTCAAGAACATTTAAAAATGTGTTTATGCAATTATTTTTTAGAATCATCGTTGGCTGGCCAAATTGTTATTCTTTCACGAAAGCAGTAGCAGAAGACTTGGTTCGAAGTATGTCTGTTGGATTGCCTACATCTATAGTGAGACCTGGAGTAGGTGAGTGACCAAAATCTTTTAAGGGGTCCAGGTGCTCGCGTCTTTAGATGAGAACTGTTTGAATCTCTACACGTACTCTACCAGCCTCTAATGTTCCCACTGCAGGGGCACCGGCCTACTCTCGATAATTGAGAGTGAATGGGCTTTGATCTACCACGGGAGCCCAATCCGGATTGGTAGATGTCACATGTCATCGAATTTATGGTTCTAAGACAAGCCGGTTTCCTCACGATGTTTTCTGTCACCGTTTCGAGAACGTAGTATTGCGCACATAAATTTTTCAAGTGAAAAAGCTCATTGGTGCACGTGTGGATTTTAACCAGCAACCTTCAGATTGAAAGTCGGCGTCTATGCCCCTGGGCCACCACGCTCTATGCGATTTACCGGAACACAGTAATGCGGATGCACTACTTCTCCGGGTGAATTTTGCATGAGTTCTACTGATAGTTCTTTTTGTTCCTTTAGCACCATCCAGGGGTTACTCATAGGGACTCTGAGGGTATTATCCTACGGACGCAAGCAACTGGACCCCCTCTTCCCTTATATCCTCTTCCATTCCTGGTAGTTTTTTAGTTAGTGATTCATCCCTCCTCGTATTGAGAAATAAAACCTCTTGAACCGCAATATTGAGGGTTGGTTGGTAATTCACTCTGCTATGATGTGCAGAGTACTGCTGCCACCTTTGGGATGGCTGGGTATCAGCTAGACACAATTGAGAGGCGAGCAAAAAAGTTGATTGACGATGACATGCTTGTAGAGACAAAATTACAGTCTCAAATATAGGCGCCAAGTTGCTCGGTTTTTATAAAACTCTCTTCGGTGAGTGCGCGCAGAGACTCTATGAGCTTTTCCCTCCCTCTCCATTTCATAATCGGACAACGAGACGTTTGGCAGTATACCACCCCTACAGTAGAAATTCCTCGGATCCGTACGAAGTTCTTGAGTCCTTTTTTTATCCGAACTGCAAGGGAGTGGAATTCGGTGCCTGCAAGTCTTTTTCCCGAGCGATACAATTTGGGAATCTTCAAGAAATGAGAAAATAGGTATCATCTTCTTGACCAGCGTATTACATCTTAGACCGCATCATCACCACCAGGTGAGATAGCGATTAAACGCTGGCCTATAATGGATAAAAAAAAACGTTTTTTCCAGTGATTTCTGCATACAGAGAACCCTCACCAGGCTGGCTAGATCAGTCTTGCGTTTACGGTGCAAGTGGGGTGAGTAATTTTCTTCTATATCTTTCTATTTATATAAATAAAAATCAATTGCTGTTTGTCGCCTCGGAACCGGCCGTACCAATTTGCTTGATTTCTATTTTATTGTGTTCTTAATAGGTTTGCATGATGTAATTTTTCAGTTGCTCACATCCGTAGATGAGTACCCTTTGAGTCCCTACACGCACCCCCTGGGTGGTGCTAAAGCAACCACAATTAGCAGTAGAATTTGTGCCAATACGTCCGGAGAGGTACTGCAACCACACCTGGAATCTGCCGCAAAACAGTGGTGCTCGCATTACCGTGTTCCGGTGGATGAGACGGGTGATGAACACAGCGGGATGAATGCGTCTCAGTGTAAGATCCAAATCTTATACTGAGTCGCATTACTGTTGTCATGGGCGGGGGGCGCCACTTACCACCAGGTGAGCCTTCAGCCCGTTCCATCTCTAAGTCACATAAAAATAAATGTTTTTCCTTAAATGTAATTTTTAAACAAACGTTTTTTGTCATTAAAAGAGAGTGTGGGCTCATTTACCATCAGAGAACCTAATTATTACCATGAACAACAAACATTAAATTGGATCTGGATTAATTATTTATATTGGATTAATTTATTATTCCCAATTTGTTTTATTGTACCTATATCATGAATTATTTCCGACACCACACTACACAATTTTGTATTTTTAGAAAGAAAGAAAAATAATTTATATACCAAAAAAAACACATAATATAGACAACAAAAAGGAATACATATTGAAGTATTGAATTGAATTGAAGTATATTGAAGTAACAAGATTTTTGGTGTTTATTAAATAATGGTTTATGTTCCTAGATAATTGTTGGGGTCGGTCTTGGTTTGCTGCATACAATGTATATGGACTGGAATACAAAACTGGGCCTGATACCTTGTGACTTTGTGAACAACGCCATCATTGCCGCAGGGAGCGTAACAAGCGCTAACAAAGGAGGAGACACCACGAAAATCTATAATGTCACCACCGTCTCACGAAACCCATTTTTCCAAGGTATTCAGTTGCTTTATTTGGACGTGAATATGTCTTTAGAT
The DNA here is from genome assembly GCA_921293045.1 of Aplocera efformata. Lineage (NCBI taxonomy): Eukaryota > Metazoa > Arthropoda > Insecta > Lepidoptera > Geometridae > Aplocera > Aplocera efformata. The sequence continues at coordinate 3,411,373 of OV121067.1, read as the reverse complement.
TTTCTTCCATAGTGGGAAATAAGGGCCCACCTGATGGTAAGTGGTGACCCTCGTCCATGACAACAGTAATGCGTGCGACTCAATATGAGATCCAAATAATACTGAGTCGCATTCATCCTGCTGCGTCCATCACCTGAGACGGGGATGATACGTCTCATAAGCATGTGATTTTACCGGCAGCCACACCTTTCCACCGGAACACAGTAATGCAACCACTGCTGCTTGGCGGCAGATTCCAGATGTGGTGGCAGTACCTCTCCGGACGGACTTGGCACAACTTCTACTGCTACTTTTGGTTGCTCTTTTAGCACCACCCAGGGGGTACGTGTAGGGAATCAAAGGGTACACACCTACGGACGCGAGCAACTGGATCCTCCAAAGTAACTAATGATAACAAAATACAGTTTGATGCTGCAGCTAATATATCAACATCCAAAGTTTAATTTCACCCCTCGAAAGCTAAAGGATCAAAGGATTCGTGACGTTGAGTGAGGACTGTGCTTGCCTGGGGTTTTTTATTACTCGCAACGTATTCACGTAAAACACCTCAATTTTTAGTCTGTTAGCGATAACCACTTAACGTTAGGTGGTCACAACTTCGTTCTAAAACGACAATCGCGTAATTTTTTTTATTTTTCATGACATTAATCTATTGGGTATATGCTTCGTAATTAAGCCTCGATATATCTATATGTCTATGTCTCTGTCTGTGGCAGGGTAGTTTTCAAACGAGTGAACCGATTTTGATGCGCTTTTATGTGTTTAGATGACGTGATTGAGATGATACTCAATTATAATTTATGAAAATCTGTAGGTACAAGCGTTAGAGGTTAATCAGTACCTACATTACTATATCCATTATCTATCTAACTACTTAACCGATTTTAATCAAATTTGTACACCGTGTGCAGTTTGATCCAACTTGAAAGATAGGATAGCACACATCTCAATTTATGATCGCAATATTATTTTATTGCAAATTATTTGTCTATTATTTGACAGTCACCATTACAAAAACGTTAGCCACAACGCGTGGCCGGGTCAGCTAGTATAAAATAAGTTGACTTGGCACAGTTTATGTTCTTAACAATATTTATTTACATGTTTTAGGTAACTTCACACCATACCTGACAAAAAACGTGCCAAATATTGCAACGCCTTCGGCCGTTTACTACTGTTTCACACTAGATACCTCTAACAAACTGCTTTTCATGATCTTTACGTGGCTAGCACATATGATACCGGCTTATATCGCCGACTTTATATGCCTGCTACTTGGAAAAAAACAACAGTAAGTATAATTATATATATACCTAATGCTCCCAGCGACTTTATCCGCGTAGTTTCTGTTTAAAATAAAACGCACACACCAAGGACAGCAATACGATTTATGTCCTCCCCGACCGAAGCAAGTCGCAATCCGTTGCACCCGTCACCCGAGACGGGGCTGTTACGTCTCATGCGCATGTGATTTCACCGTGTTCCGGTGGAAGGGTGTGTACCCTTCCACCGGAACACAGTAACCACTACTGCTTGGCGGCAGATTCCAGATGTGGTGGCAGTACCTCTCCGGAAGAACTTGGCACAAGTTCTACAAGTTCTAATGCGAGTGTACCACAGCTTGGAGGCAGATTACAAGGCGTGGAGGCAGTACTTCGTACTCCTTTAGCATTACCCAGGGGGTACGTGTAGAAATGCAAAGGGTACTCACCGACAGATGCGGACCCTGAGGATCGGTAGGTTACACCTGGTAATCCGCCGCCAAGTAGTGGCACACGAGATTTGTTCCGGTGGAAGGGGCTCCAGTGAAATTACAGGCACTTGATGCGTAACACCTCCGTCTAAATGCATCTGTTCTGGAGCAATTATTTTTTGTTTCTGCTGGATATTCTCAAGAATAAGATATACCTATTGGTCTTTATAGCTCAGGTGGTTGAAGTTCTGCCTTGAGCTGTATTCACCTACAGGATATTCTACAACGCTAGCAACTGGACCCAAAATAGATGTTCAGTTTATCTTTTATTGGCTTTTTGTGTGTGTAGCGACTCATTAGTATGTGAGTGGAGTGTGTGCAAATCGCTGATTTTACAAATTATGTTTCTTTGTACAGACAGTCGCCACCACAACCCCTCTGTAGATAGTCGATATGTATTCGTGATATATTACGTCAGTCAAGTACAGGTATATTATCCAAAAAAAAAAACATAGCCTATATCCTTCCTCGATAAATGGACTACCCAACACTGAAAGAATCATTCAAATCGGACCAGCAGTTCCAGAGATTAGCGCGTTCAAATTAGTATTAGTATAGATGTGTGACAACTGGATTATATAGTGAACACACAACGAAGATGATTAAAGATTTATTTTATTATTTCAGATACGTCAAATTATATACAAAGATATATAAAATGACATTATCCCTATCATTTTATCAATTGCACACTTGGCTATTCGACGATAAGAACCTGGAAAATTTGGAAAAAGGCTTATCAAAAACGGACCAAATAATTTTCAATTTCGATGTTAAGTCTATTAATTGGGAAGAGTGCCTGCAAGTGTGGAGCATAGGAGTTAGAAAATATATCATCAAAGATGGATTGAAAGGTACAGAGGGGGCCGCTCGGAAACAGTTTTGGTTTAAATATTTGCACTATTTAGTTGTTACTCCAGCGTACCTTTATTGTTTATGGAAAATATTCTGCTTTGGAATTTATATTTTAGGCTTAATACTAGCTCCAATTATGTCGCAAATTTGTAAAATTTGAATATAATATATTAATTTTGAAGTGTTTTTTTATAATTCTTAAGTTGCCCTTAGGTATGAGAAATGCCATCCAATTATGTATGAGAAGACCAACTAGATACCCGTTGCACTTTTTTTCAATGCGACATAACTTTTATGGCGAGCAGACGGCCCACCTGATGTTAAGTGGCATCAACGCCTATAAACAACCACAATACAACTGTTCAAATTTACAGGTATATCTACTAAAATATGTGAAAACCCAAGGCTCTCTGAGACGGGGATGTTGCACCTCAAGTGCTTGTAAATTTACCAGCACCCACACCCTTCTACCGGAACACATCAATACTAGTGCACTACTGCTTGGCGATTGATTACCAGGTGTGGTGGCAGTACTTCTCCGGACGAACTTGGCACAACTTCTACTACATTGGCAACATTCGCAACATACTGTAGTGACTTTGGGACATACGGACGCGAACCTGTAATTTCACCGGGATCCACACCCTTCCATCGGAATACAGCAATATATTCACCCCACTACAAGTATTCTAAAATATCTAAATGAGGAAGCAAACTCAATTCAACTTGGTCTAGTCGTGTGTCTCATTAAACCTCCATTAAAAGATTGGGTTTAATGGTGTGACACCATCTTTCCAATCTTTCTTGCAATTGGTCGATGACAGTTTTACAGATACGAGTAGGTTCTAGGAGGTTTTGGGAGTACATAGATAAATGACACTTAATTGGAATACCCTTCTTTATCAGGTATTCCCGGGTTCAAGCCAAGGTCAGGACAAATAGTGGAATGAGCACAAACTTTATTCTCGAGTCTTAGGGGTGTCAATTAAAAAATACACTATGAAATTTATTATCCTTCCTAAACATCAAACAAGCCATGGAATACAATAGAATAGGGTAGGAATTGTATAGAATAGCATAGAATGGAACGGGCTGAAGGCTCACCTGGTGGTAAGTGGTGACCCCCGTCCATGACAACAGTAATGCGAATCAGTATAAAATTTGGATCTTACACTGAGTCGCACTCATCCTGCTGCGTCCATCACCCGAGACGGGGATGATACGTCTGATGAGCATGTGAGTTGCTCGCGTCCGTAGGTGTGTACCCTTTGATTCCCTACACGTACCCCCTGGGTGGTGCTAAAGGAGCAACCAAAAGTAGCAGTAGAACTTGTGCCAAGTTCGCCCGGAGAGGTACTGCCACCACATCTGGGATCTGCCGCCAAGCAGTAGTGGTTGCATTACTGTGTTCCGGGGGAAGGGTGTGGCTGCCGGTGAAATCACATGCGCATGAGACGTATGATCCCCGTCTCGGGTGATGGACGCAGCAGGATGAATGCGACTCAGTAAAGATTTGGATCTCATACTGAGTCGCGTTACTGTTGTCATGGGCGAGGGTCACCACTTACCATCAGGTGGGCTATCAGCTCGTTCCGTCACTCATTCACAAGCACAGCCTTCTGCGCTGTAATCATAGGTTCGATCCCACCAGCATTGTAGATCCCACTAGCATTTTTTTTTTTTTATGGGTCAAACTTAAACTTTGCGTCTGGGTGTTAATAGTATGTATGTATTTGCATAGTTTACTGTATTACATCAGTAATGTAGTTCCCATAATACAATATATACTCAGTTTGGGTCAAAATGGCACTGTGCCATGAATATTCAATAATCATATTTAATTTCTCGTTTACAATCAATTTCTAGACATTATTCAAATTCTAGAAATTATTCTGTCGGAACGCACTAGGAAGCCGAACCCCGCATTCAATAGATTGAATAATTTAACATGAAATTATCACGTAACTCGACGATGATAATGTAAAACCAAAATGTTTAATTTATTTTCCTCTTCGTTACCTAAATTAATGTAATGTTATGTCCTTGACCATTTTAGCCGACTTCAAAAAAGACGCCAGTTTATTCGATTTTTAAATCAGTCAATGTTCCGTAGAGGAACAGAATAGCGTTCAAATTCTCCATCTTCATTGATTTGATAAGCAACACAATTTTGAGGTAGGGTAAGAAACCTTTTCATTTTTTTTTTTCTCGTCTACGTGGGTAGCCGGTCTAGAGGAATGCGATCAGTTCGTTCGCATACGTCACCGCGTCCACATAAACCTTTTCGGATTCTTGTCCTTGCGCCCTCCGGAGGGCCGACAAGTGTTCCATCCCAGCCCGGAGATCTCCAAAACGTCCCTGAAACCTACGGTGGAGTGGAGTGCTGTTAAACTGTGCTTCCGTGCGATATCTGCTGCCGGGGTTCGACGCAAGCCTCCCACATACAGGTTAGTGGTTATCCCGCGAAGACAATTATATGTTTAACGCCTACACAGTCAATTATATTATTTGCGCCTGACACTAAGTCCAGTTATAAATTATAAGTCCAACACACTAATATTATGAAGGCGAAAGTTTGAATGTACGAGTCATTTTGTTTTGTCCTTCACGCTCAAACGGTTCAACGGATTTGTATGAAATTTGATACAAGGCTATCCTTATATCCTTTTTATTGTATTGAGGAAATACTTTTGCACATCCCCACCCCAATGGGGGATCGAGGCGGGGTAAGTTGGGATCAGTTTGATACCGAGCTTTGTTTGCTTCTACCAACTAAAACCTTACGATGCTCTTTCTGCAATGACTTAAGCGAGGCTGCAGATCCGTTACTCACATGCTCCGCTGCCCCGCTAGTGCCGACGTGCAATTTGGACCCGTCTCGGGAGAGCGTGGTGGCCCAGGGGCACAGACGCCGGCTTTCAATCTGAAGGTCGCTGGTTCAAACCTACACGTGCACCAATGAGCTTTTTCACTTGAAAAATTCATGTGTGCAATACCACGTTCTCAAAACGGTGACGGAAAACATCGTGAGGAAACCGGCATGTCTTACAACTAAAAATTCGATGACATGTGACATCTACCAATCCGGATTGGGCTCCCGTGGTAGATCAGAGCGCCCATTCACTCTCAATTATCGAGAGTAGGCCAGTGTCCCTGCAGTGGGAACATTAGAGGCTGGTACGGTCGGGACCGCCCATGACCTCCAACTAACACATAGGCAACTTTTGATCCCGGAAAACGGGGCAACACTTTGAGGCGTAGCTAATACAAAAACTGTACATAATTTATTTATATTTTCGTTGAATTCGCGAGCTATCACGGTGCGTTGAATGACCAATGAATATCGATTTTGTATAATATTAACCTGAATTTAACCTTTTTTCATTATATTCGTAGAACTATAATGGTAATTTGACGGTAGTGCGAGATTTTATCGAGTCATCGTTCGTTGTGTTTTTGCGGATATACATAAAAATTATAGTTGTAACAGTATTATGTACTTTTTTGGTTAGTGCTCAGGCAGTGCCAGTGAGGATCAGTTGAAAATAAACCGCTAAGGTAACCAATTTTATAACACATTTGCTCGTTAAGGGTCTATTATTTCACCAATTTCAGTATCGTAATGTATCTCATTACGCACTTTTGCGTTATTGTAATGTAAAACGCACGGTTTATCAAGAAGGTCCGTCTAAAAAGAACGGTACTTTTTTAAATCTTAGCAAAGAGTTTTTATGTCAGAAAAGTGGTCAACATTTTATGAATAAAATTAACTTTGGGAGATAAAATATAATAAATTACCATTTAATTCTTTAATTTAATTAATTTTGACCATAAATTACAACCATTTATCTGTAAAAATAACACAAAAATATTAATTTACTTTATTATAATAGTAATTATTTTTTGTGCCTTTGCCTCAAAAGCGTTGATCGCTAATTTGTGAAGAAGTGAAAATTATTCCGCGCGCTTTTTCTTTTCGCTGTATTGTTTTTATTTGATTATGTCTTCAAGTAGTGGTGAATTATTTCCTCACAAATATATTATAAAACGTCGTATGACATACGCTTTGATAATTACAGCCTCTGCTTTCTTGTAGCAATATCGCCTCGACTGTAATTTTCAAATTACCGCACTTGTATCATAATGTTAGGTGCATTATAGATACCTATTATATGATATAAATAATTGTATCTTAGAAGTTATGGGGGTGCTTGGTGAGGAGTCTTTGGGGGTACTTCACGTGTCCGCTTGGTCGTGAAAAAAGCAGTAGAGCGGTTGCACAAGTTGTACTGTATAATTGTATCGAGTTTTTTTACCCTGTATGCAGAGATTTAACGTTTGTTTCTGTAGCATCGTAACTCCCAAACGAATAGGCAGATTTTGATACTGTTTTCTGTTTGAAAAGTAATTGATCGAGATGGTTTTAGGTTAGTTCTAGCTATAATTTCATTACACCAAGTCGGGTGTTTTTACATTTTTGTAAAATTTACTTGTAGTCACTTAAAAAGTTAAAAATAAATAATTAATTTCGTCATTTAAGTTTGTTATACTCCATAGGCAGTTAATTAATCAATCAATCTGAAAACAAATCGTGTAAAATAATTTTATTATTGCAGTCTCCGTGGCATAGTTGAGTGCCTGCCTTCGGAGCGGGAAGTGTTCAATTCCCAGCCAGGACACACTTCGTGGTGAGCATGAACTTCTCAGATCTTGGGTGTTTGCCTAGAATTTCAGTTTATACATTCCATCTGCGACACAGAAACCTAGTGTTGTCTGTTCACGTTTATATTTACGTCGGCAGAAACCTATCTACATTTTGGAACATTGGGAAGGAGGAAAATAAAAAAATATGGATACTGCAATGGCCATAGAAGTGGCAGCCATGTCTCGTCAGAGGGTCATGGAAGAGGCCATAGCGAAGGGTGACTCCGAGATCCAGCGATTTTACTGTAATTCCACCGTCTTCATCACTGGGGGGTCGGGATTTCTAGGAAAGCAGCTGATTGAGAAACTGTTCAGGTAAATAAATATTCTTAAGCATTTCACACAGCCATGTAGCCGCAAACTAAGCGGCTATGGGAACCAGGCTAATAATAAATAAATTAATAAATATTCATGGATATTTCACACTAGCCATCTAGCCCCAAACCAAGCATAACCAGTTGACCAATGAACAGCAATTGATTTTTAAATATTGTGTAATATTGTATTGTATAATATTATTATCATGACATCCATCATTAATATTAATCCTCAAAAACTCATCTCATTGAATACCTCTGAGCAATTATCTTAAATACTAGCTGTGTTCCGCGGTTTCACCCGCGTTTTTCTCGTTTCCGTGGAAACACCTCAAAAATAGGTTTTCGATTTTACACTTTGTGTTACAAAATAGCAATTTTATTACGGATCCCTATATATACTATTATATTGATAGCCTTCCTCGATAAATGGACTACCCAACACTGAAAGAATCATTCAAATCGGACCAGTTGTTCCAGAGATTAGCGCGTTCAAACAAACAAACAAACACTGCAGCTTTATAATATTATTATTAAGTATAGATTTGTCTCGCTCTTACAGATCCTGTCGCATTTCCAAGATCTTTGTGCTGATGAGGTCGAAGAAAGGGAAAGCAATTAAGCAGAGATTGGATGATATGTTAGCAGATCCAGTAAGTTTATTAAGGTTCCCCCAGGATAGTACCAAAGGAGTAACTAAAAGTAGCAATAGAACTTGTGCAAAGTTCATCCGGAGATATACTGCCTCCACAACTGGTACTCTGCCGCAAAGTATGCTCTCGTATTGCAATGGTATACTTATGTTTCAAAGAGCTAAATAAATTTAACAATAATAAAAAAATCTATGCTCGTCACGTATCACTACATAGTATAAAACAAAGTCGCTTTCCCTGTCCCTATATCCCTATGTATGCTTAAATCTTTAAAACTACGCAACGGATTTTGATGCGGTTTTTTTAAATAGATAGAGTGATTCAAGAGGAAGGTTTATATGTATAATACACTAGCACTGCGGCTTCGCACAGGTAGTTTCTGATACGACACTGATGCTTTACTAACCGTGCGAAGCTGGGGCGGGTCGCTAGTTATTAGTACAATATAAAAATAATATGTTTGTCTGTTGCTAGGTGTTCGAACAAGTACGGAAACAAAAACCAGATTTTGAAAAGAAATTAGTTCCTATAGAAGGTGACGCTGCGGAGATCCGACTTGGCATTTCTGACCAGGACTGGGATACCATCACCAAGGAGGTACATTTTAAGTTTGACGTTTGACGGTTCCTTGAAACTTGATGCAAAACGTTTGACTCCTGCTTGACGTTTGGTAACGTTTGTAACTCAAAATTCAGCTCTTCCTTTTTTGGCTTTTACAACACTCTAATCAATCTACGCCCCTAGCGTATTAAAAGTTTCACATCTGCTTGAAGTTTGATGGAAAACGTTTGTCGTTTTGACTGATGTTCGAAGTTTGATGGAAAATGTTTGACTGTTTGACTGCTGCTTGAAGTTTGATGGAAAACATTTGTCGTTTTAACTGATGTTTGAAGTTGATAGTGTAGTAGTTAAAAATAGCTCTTCAATTTTTATTATAACTGTATGGAAGATGGTTGCAGCCATTTTTTACTGAATTTTGTAGATTTTTTATCACTATCGTAGTTTTATATATAATAGATAATGGTACGGAACCCTTCGTGCGCGAGTGCGACTCGCACTTGGCCGGTTTTGGTATTTTAATATTTATTTTCAGGTGGACATCATCTTCCACATGGCTGCCACCACGAGATTCGATGAGACGATTAAAGTTGCAACGATGATCAATGTCAGAGGAACAAGAGAAGCAATCACTCTAGGAAAAGCTTGCAAGAAACTTAAGTAAGATATAGTTTGTGTCGCTTATAAATAGCGATACGAGCGTGGTGGCCCAAGGGTACAGACGCCGACTTTCAATCTGAAGGTCGCTGGTTCAAACCCCCACGTGGACCAAGGAATTGTTTCACTTGAAAAATTCATTCCCTATGCGTACCCCCTGGGTGGTGATAAAAGAGCAACCAAAAGTAGCAGTAGAACATGTGCCAAGTTCGTCCGGAGAGGTACACTAAGAGTCGCGTAGTGTTTCCATTACTGTGTTCCGGTGGAAGGGTGTGGGTGCCGGTGAAATCACATGCGCATGAGACGTATCATCCCCGTCTCGGGTGATGGACGCAGCAGGATGAATGCCACTCAGTGTGATCCAAATCTTATACTGAGTTGCGTTACTGTTGTCATGGCCGGGGTTGCTACTCACCACCAGGTGGGCCCTCAGCTCGTTCCGTTACTTATTCACATAAAAAAAAAAAACAAACACATTGGTAACCTATGGAAATCTGTTGAAAAGTACTGGTCCTTTTCCAGGTCATTCGTTCACATATCGACTGCGTATACGCAGGCACTTTCGAGCAAAGTATACGAGCAGGTTTACGAAGAGTTCCAGCCGAGCCCCATTCAGCCGGAAACGCTGATATCCATGGCAGAATCCATGGAGGTGGATCGTCTGAATAACATCACTGCCAGGTTTGTATTATTCCACGTTATTTTATTAATCGTGGTTAGTTAATTCAGAAAACTGATGATACTTGAGATCTAAAGGAATAAATGAGTTTGATAACAAAATCGGGGGAAGGGTGTGGGTCCCGGTGAAATCGTATTCGCTTAAGATGTATCATCCCCGTCTCGGGTGATGGATGCAGCAGGATGAGTGCGACTCAGTGTAAGATCCAAATTTTATTGTCGCATTACTGTTGTCATGGGCGGGGGTCGCCACTTACCACCAGGTGCCCACCTGGTGGTAAGTGGCTCGCTCCGAAACTTTTACAAAAAAAAAATACAGTTTGTAGTAGTACAAAGTACAATAAATCGTTTCCACGAAATTGTATTTAATTATTTTTTTTAAATACCTGATTATAATACTACAATTAAATGCGAGATTTTTTGAGAAACTAAAGCGAAACTGTTTTATATACTGACCAATATCTCAAGGATAATCAAACTTGACCAAAATCTGTCTCGGCAATGGCGAAGCACAAAGTTAAATAATTTTAATTGTTTTAGTACATGGGTGTATTAATTAAACCCTTTAATAATTTACATTCATATAATTCTTGTAATCACTACATATAATAGTATAAAACAAAATCGCTTTCTCTTTCCCTATATCCCTATGTGTGCTTAAATCTTTTAAACTACGCAACGGATTTTGATGCCGTTTTTTTTAATAGATAGAGTGATTCAAGAGGAAGGTTTATATGTATAATACACTAGCAAGTCACCCCGGCTTCGCACGCGTAGTTTCTGATACGACACTGATGCTTTACTAACCGTGCGAAGCCGGTGCGGATCGCTAGTTTAATATATAATTAACAAGGCCCCTACACAGCTGCGAAATTCGCAATGCATATTATTATTTTGATTGGTAGCTTTTTATTGTTTGACAAAGCTTATGTACAGTCGCCAATTAATTGTGTACTTATAGGACGAAACCAAGAGTTCTTAAGTGTTCCTACGGCAAATAATTATGAATTAATTCTATCAGTTATCTAGTTCCCATAGGACAAGCTATGGGGCTAGATGACGCAGTGCGAAATGTCCATGAATATTCATTTATTAATAACAAGTTGTTCTCCGGATTTGGATTTAATGGATGGATTTAATTAATGGATTTAGTGGATTTAATTTAATATGTATTCGCCAGAACCCGAAATATTTCTCTTTTAAATTAATGTAGCTTAAGATACTTGTTATACTATCGTTCTTCTAGTGAAAGTCCCGTAAAAATAGTTTTTTTTTTTAAATAACAAAAATAAAAAAAATAAAATTGTTTTTAGTATCTTGTATACTTTCAAATTCAAGTAAAAAGCTGTTTGACATTACAAACAGATTATTCAATCATCAATTATCAATTTTATTTAATTGAATATATTATGTTAATTAATTTTTGTTCCAGTTTAATTGAGGATTGGCCAAATACATACACATTTTGCAAAGCTGTGGCTGAAGAGGTAGTGAGAAGTATGAGCGAGGGTCTACCACTGGTTGTCGTCAGACCGGGAATAGGTGAGAACAACAGGAGTTCACTTTTTTTTCTTTATGTGAGTTTGTGACGGAACGAGCTGAGGGCCCACCTGATGGTAAGTGGTGACCCTCGCCCATGACAACAGTAATGCGCGCGACTCAGTATGAGATCCAAATCTTTACTGAGTCGCATTCATCCTGCTGCGTCCATCACCCGAGACGGGGATGATACGTCTCATGCGCATGTGACTTCACCGGTAGCCACACCCTTCCACCGGAACACAGTAATAAAACCACTAATGCTTGGCGGCAGATTCCAGATGTGGTGGCAGTACCCCTCCGGACGAACTTGGCACAAGTTCTACTGCTACTTTTGGTTGCTCCATTAGCACCAGGGGGTACGTGTAGGGAATCAAAGGGTACACACCTACGGACTCGAGCAACTGGACCCCCCAGAATACAAGATTGTATGCTCGCGTCCGTAGCTGCTGAAGGAGCGACCAAAAGTAGCAGTAGAGCTTGTGCCAAGTTCTTCTGTAGCAATGCCTCCACACCTGGTAGATAGATAGATAGATTTTTAACGTTTACACACTCACACCTCCGCACTAGGATTCCCTGTGTCGCAGATGGCATGGACAAACATAGAAACACAAGACAAACGCCCAAGACCCGAGAACAAACTTCATGCTCACCACACAAAGTGTGCCCCGGCCGGGAATCGAACCCGGGACCCCTCGCTTCGAAGGCAGGGCTACTACCAACTAAGCCATGGAGTCGTCAATAATTTAAATTTCTTGTTCTTCTTAAGGTACATATGTTACGTAAGTGACGGGACTAGCTGATAGCCCACTTGATTAAGTGACCACTGCCGCCCATGAACAACAGTAAAACAAGATCCTCCGGTATGAAAAGACCGAAGTAGCATCGCGTTGCGCCCGTCTCTCTTGCACGGAGATGTAATTGCCTCATGCACTTGTAATTTCACCGGCAGCCACACCCTTCCACCGGAACATAGAAATGCAAGTGCACCACTGCTTCGCGGCGTATTCACAGATCCCGTACCCGTACCAGCCTCTAATATTCCCACTGCTGGGACACCGGCCTACTCTCGATAATTTTGAGTGAATGGGCTCTGATCTACCACGGAAGCCCAATCCGGATTGGTAGATGTCACATGTCATCGAATTTATGGTTCTAAGACATACCGGTTTCCTCACGATGTTTTCCGTCACCGTTTCGAGAACGTGGTATTGCGCACATTAATTTTTCAAGTGAAAAAACTCATTGTTGCACGTGTGGGTTTGAACCAGCGACCTTCAGATTGAAAGTAGGCGTCTGTGCCCCTGGGCCACTACGCTCTCAGATTCACAGATGTGTTGGTAGTTCTCCGAAAGAACTTGGCACAAGTTGTTCTGCTACTTTGGATTGCTTCTTTATAGCCCGGGGGACATATGTAGGGTCTTTGAGGGTACTACGGACGAGGGCAACATGGACTCCCAAATCTCATGAAGAGCCAGCTGAATGTCCATCTGAAAGTCCGTACCAGCGCGCCACACATTGCAGGGCTTAATTTTTATTTCTTTTTTTTCTAGTGGTATGTTCTTACCGAGAACCGCTACCAGGTTGGATCGATTTGAGTTGCGTGTACGGCGCCACTGGGGTAAGATGTCTTACTACTATTAAAAATGCTAAATATTTGGATGGATGGATGTTTGTTACTCAATCGCGCCAGAACGGCTGAACGGATCTGGACGAAACAGATTCAGCAGGTGTTTCTATAAGTTGTGACAATATTAAAAGGCGTAATCAGTTATTCGCGTCCGTAGGTGTGTACCCTTTGATTCCCTACACGTACCCCCTGGGTGGTGCTTAATGAGCAACCAAAAGTAGCAGTAGAACTTGTGTCAAGTTCGTCCGGAGGTACTGCCACCATGTCTGGAATCTGCCGCCAAGCAGTAGTGGTTGCATTACTGTGTTCCGGTGGAAGGGAGTGGTTGCCGGTGAAATCACATGCGCATGAGACGTATCATCCCTGTCTCGGGTGATGGAAGCAGCAGGATGAATGCGACTCAGTAAAGATTTGGTTCTCATACTGAGTCGCGCGCATTATTGTTGTCATGGGCGAGGGTCCCCACATCTCATCAGGTGGGCCCTGACATAAAAAGAAATAAGCCTTTTCTAGATCAATGAACACCATATGCAAGTTCTTATGTGCATCTCTATATTTTTCGCAAAGCTGGCGTAGTGCGAATATTGCGTCCGTTGTCCCACGTCCAGGCATAAACCCGAACTGGTTCTGTGATCACTCTCTTCTTTCGTTCGTCTCGCAAGTACTTTCTCCCAAATTTTCATACTGTGTGACACTTTGTTCATGAGTTCTTTGTTATTTTGTGTAACTATCACTCTCACTGCACCTATCAAAACACTAACTGACAAGACTTGTGGTCGACGGGATGGCTAGCCTCAATATTAACATGATGAAGTTTTTATTGATGAGCCTCTGCATACTTTTGAATAACTTCAATGACGACCTATATATCATGGTCCCGGCGAAGGTCAGCGTTTCTTATGTACCAGGGTGCGTTGGCGATTACCCTGAGAACTTTTGCTCGGAGCTTGTAAGCGAACGCTCGACCCAGTTGACAGCACAGGTATAAGCAACGGCTAAACAAATTGATAAAGCATGGATGCCTTTGGACGATTTAAGAGTTGGCCAATTTCTTTTTTGATTCAAATTTAGTTATAATTTCAGATTATTTTAGGACTGGTAATGGGAATCTTGCACGTATTATATCAAGACAATAAAACAAAATTAGGATTGGTGCCGTGCGATATGGTCAACAATGCAATTATAGCTGCTGGTAAGTAGGGTATAAAAATAGGATAAAAAAATTATCAGCTGGCTTCATAGGGTACCCACCTATGGACGCGAGCAAACCCCTCCCCCCCATTTCCTATCAGGTCAAGTAGGTTAAACAGCCAACTGAGTTGATCCGAGATCCTCGACCTTCTGTTCCTACGTTACGGGATTAGATATTCAAAAATGGTTTCTTTTGATTGCTTCGTTATTGCAGGCAGAGAAGCTGGTCACAGCAAGGGTGGTAATGCTGCGAAGATTTTTTCGTTGAGCTCTGCCTTAAGAAACACTGTGACGTTTGGTAAGGACTACTCTAGAAGTTATAATAAAAGCTTTGATAAAATAGAACTGGTGAAAACCACCGAATCTGAGCACTCGGGACCGCAAGAACATATGATTAAGGAGCATTAGGGCGGTTCTACAAGGCCCTCAATGAGCCTGATTTCGATCTGCCCGTTTCGGTGACGTATTTGGGGAAACCGAAGGTTTTGCCTGTGCATGATTATTTTTACATGAAGAGATATTTTCTCATATTTGACAAGACTTGGTGGCCCAGGGGCATAGACGCCAACTTTCAATCTGAAGGTTGCTGATTGAAACCTACACGTGCACCAATGAGTTTTTTCACTTGAAAAATGTATGTGCGCAATACCACGTTCTCGAAACGGTGACGGAAAACATCGTGAAGAAACCGGCATATCTTAGAACCAAAAATTCGACGACATGTGACATCTACCAATCCGGATTGGGCTCCCGTGGTAGATCAGAGCCCATTCACTCTCAATTATCGAGAGTAGGCCGGTGTCCCTGCAGTGGGAACATTAGAGGCTGGTACGGACAAGGCTTATGTACAGCTGCTACAAAAACTGTTATATTAACGAAACTAAGAGTCCATTGTGTCCTATAGTGAATAAATAAATGATGACGATGATGAATCATGATGAAATTATATAGTTCACTTCATTGTTTTACAAGTGAATACTCGTCATGAGTTTCACTTTCTTGTTTCATGATTTTGGGATGTTAAACATATTCATTAATGTGTTCATACAATTCAGCATTGACGAATATGTTCTAAGCTATTTTAAAATAATTTTTACTAATTACATTAGTTGGCCAATTTTCTTAATTTTTGTGTACAGGCACTCCTCGTACTTCCGGCATGTTAGGTTCTCGAAATACGCGACGTAAGTCGAAACCACGTAAGTCGAGACATATTTTTTCGTATGTTTACATGTAAAACTCAAGGATCCACACGGACTCGAAATTAAAAAGAAAAATGCATTTATAACAAAGGATATACATACTTTATTATACATTATTATTGAAACGACGTAAGTCGAGGACTGTACTTCAAAGTTAATTGGCAAAACTGAAACGACACCTTTTAGTTATGAACTTGATAATAAGTTATTTTTTTGTTCAGGTGATGTTGAGAAGATCTTGCACGGTCTCAAATACCAAATATGTTCACCAAAGGCAGTATATTACAATTATGGAATGAATATTTCTAACAAATGGCTGTTCTTTCTACTCACTTGGATGATCCACTACATACCCGCCTACATATTAGATTTTATATGTCGTTTGCTAGGAAAAGAACAAAGGTAAGTAATTACGAAAAATAAAATGATTAGCATTTTGTAGAATTAATAATATCTTAATCTTAATCCTACAAATATTACAAACGCGAAAGTTTGTATGAATGGATGGATGTTTGTTACTCAATCACGCCAGAACGGCTGAACGGACCTAGATGAAATTTGGCACAGAAATAGATTATAGTCTGGAATAGCATATAGGCTACTTTTTATCTCGGAAAAATGTACGGTTCCCGTAGGAAGTCCAACCGCGGACCGCCTTCACTCTCGAACGCTCAAACAGCTTAATTAAATTTTGTATCAGGATAGCTTATATGCTGGATTAACACATAGGCTACTTTTTATCCTGGAAAACCGCAGGTAACACTGCAGCTAGTAATATATAAATTAAATACTTGTTGGTCCATTATATATGATCTACATCACACACTATATATGATATTATATATCTAAACTTAAATGTACCTCAGTTTAGAATAAGTATAATAAGATTATCTTTGGAATTTGCTTAGTTTTTTTTTTCATGCGAATTAATGACGGAATTAGCTGAGGGCCCACCTGGAGGCAAGTGGTGACCCCCGCCTATGACAACAGTAATGCGGCTCAGTATAAGATTTGGGTCTTACACTGAGTCGCATTCATCCTGCTGCGTCCATCACCCGAGACGGGGATGGTAAGAGTATCCATTGAATGCTATCCCTGTCAATGAATTAGTGGGAAAAATGAATAATCCGTACTTCCCACAATTACTGTGCCTCGATGCGCTGTTATGGCACATTTTTAAATTTAAGTATCATGTCATATAGCATACCCTTAATAAATGATAATAATTGTATGCTAGAATGGGAACCATTTATGCTGCGGAAATATAAAATAAATTAAATCCAAAAAAGGATAGTAAAATAAAATACCTGTAGGCTCCAAGCACCGCTTTCAAACTCATTTATTCCTTTTGATCTCAAGTATCGTTTGGAGTCGAAAATTTCCACCGAATAACATCGCAGCAAAATAATTTGTATATGTATCACTAGTTATGCAACCATTGATAATCACAAGGTGATTTAAAAAAAGCGCCGTAACCAACAACCTTCTTAAATTTTCAGATTCGTGAAGATATATACGAAAGCCTACAAAATGTCACTGGCTCTGAGCTACTTCGGCCTAAACTGGTGGCTATTTGACGACAAAAACTTAGACAACCTATTCAAAAGTCTATCAAAAACGGACAAAACAATTTTCAACTTCGATATAGAGTCTGTTAATTGGAACGAGTATATTGCTGTGTGGTGCATTGGTGTCCGAAAGTTCATCATAAAAGATGGCCTTAAAGGATCAGATGAAGCTGCGAAAAAACAGTTTTGGTTTCGGATACTTCACTACAGCTTAACATGTGTATACATTTATGCGCTTTGGACAATTTTATGTTCATCTTACCATATATTAAGCAGTATAGTTTCATTAGTTTTCTGATAACGCCTCTTTATGTATGATATTATTAAAAATATAATTTTTTATATAAATTCTTTCCCGCTTTCCGTAATTTCAACTTTACTCTTAATTTTAAACCTCTTCTATTTCTGATGGTCGTAGTCCTTCCTTCTGCGCTGCTGGTTATTGTAGACGCCCATCTAGGATATACTATACATGTGTGACGAGCAAAGATATTTGTTGTGTCTGGGTGTTAATATGTATTGTAATTTGTACGTAACAAAAGTTACAGGACGAACTGAAGGCCCACCTGATGTTAATTACCCTTCGCCCATAACAACCAAAGTTAACAAGACCCAAATTACATCCAGTTTCACCTCCACGTATGCTTAGTTTTGAGCTAGTTAACTTTTCACATAACGCCACTGTTCTGTATGAAATGTCCATGAATATGAATAAATATCGTATTATTTATAGCTAGTTCGAGTTGGTTTGGTAAGGTTGGTACAGACATCTGCGGCCGCGGATCGAAAACTCATTTTTATTTTTATGTGAAAAATATTTTCGTGCTAAAAAAAAAAATGTTTACCAGTTTTCGTTTATTACCGATATGAATAACAAAATAACCACAACTATCACTGTTAATTTTGTTAGCGTCAACCTAGTATCGAATATAAAAATACTGCAAATTTTTAACAATAAAACAGCGGGATTTAGTTATAATATGGTCAATTGTTTAATTTAAACAACCTCTCAAACTAATCATTTTACAAAAACAAACATTTTAATCACCGCCCTCGTAAAAAGGACTGAGCAGCAATGTTGAGAATGTATCATTTATAACATACGTATATATTATTCTTCTACTCCCTCGAATCCCCGGCCTCCCACATGGCTTAACTATATACATAAAAATCAACTGCAACATACATGCCTGAGCATCGCACAAAAACTGCTCAACCGTTCTGGTTGTCTTGTGTTCGTAATGACAGAAAGATTTCCATAACTTATCCACGAGAAAAGTCCACGGAATTTTATAAGGGACCCACTCACCCGGGGTGAGACGCTAGTATTATATATAATTTCATCAACGGTAACGTATCTGAAGAACCAATAGCTTGACTGAACATCGCATAAAATAAACCCACAAAACACCTTCTTTACATATCAATAGAAAGCACTCTTACGTGACTCTATACGATTGAGCATAGAAAGCAGATAGACCAGAACAGAGACACATACCCATTACAATGAATCTATACAGATGGCCAGATGGCTCAGCGAAAGATGAAGAACCCGTGGATCGGAAAGTATTAAATAAAGAACACATTGGCGATACGTCGGCAGATTATTTGAGCAGCCTTCTTTAAGCAGCCTTTAAGGAGCTGCGTCTGTTTACTTTCTTTATTCAAGAGGTCATAGGATCCGACTTTCTGGGCGCGTCATCAAAAGGAGGCAGTCCAAACAGCTCGGGTTTGAAGTCGACAAGCGATCTGATGACAACTGTAGCGTGGCGAGTCATCTCCCTGTCCAGCTTGGGGTCTGGTATCATCACCACCTGGGTATTGAAAACTGGTGTTTAATTTGACGGAAATTCCAAAACGTTTTTATCTTTAATATCTATAGTCATCAATCAATGTTTGAATATAGATAACTGGGCCCACAGCTCGTTGGTTATGCAGAATAGTGTATAAACGCGATATTCGCTTCCACGTAATATCATTGGTTCCTCAGTCCGACGCATTCTAAAGTGATGGAACGAGCTGAAGGCGCACCTGATGCTAATTGGTTACCTTCGCCCATAACAACAGCAATACTTAGATCCTCCCAAAGTATGAGAAGACAAAAATCGCATACAGTTGCGCACGCGGGGATGTGATGTATCAAGTGCTTGTAATTACACCGGAGCGCAAATCTCTCCACCGGAACACAGTACTGTTCAATGTTGGATTACCAGGGGTGGCCGTACTACTCCGGACGAACTTGGCATAAGTTCTACTGCTACTTTGTGTTGTTTCTCTTGCATCACTCGGGGGATACGTGTAGGGATTTTGAGAGCATAAGTCAACAACATGCTCCCCCTAAAACATCGCGCGGACGAGTTTGAGTTCACAGTCAAACACCCGCACAAAAGTAAAGCGTTGCAATAAATATATCTTTGCACACATTTCAATGATCGGTTAGTGGAGTGAAAAAGGAAAAAGTGGGGTGTGAATTTTTAGACTGCAACATCACAACGATGCTGTTGAATTATGATGAGAGACATCGATAGATAGCTAGGTACTCCAAAATACCTGCATACCAGCTTCTATGGCTGCTTCAACGCCAATCACAGAATCTTCAAACACCAGGCACTGGAGAATAGAAATAGAAAATATTTATTTACAACCTCAAACAAGTACGCAAAATTTCAAAAACAAATATAAGAATATCTACACAGGAGACACATAAATAAATAAATAAACGTTTACACACTCATACCTCTGCACTAGGATTCCCTGTGTCGCAGATGGCTTGGACAAATACAGAAACACAAGACAAACACCCAAGACCCGAGAACAAACTTCATGCTCACCACACAAAGTATGCCCCGGCCGGGAATCGAACCCGGGACCCCTCGCTTCGAAGGCAGGGCTACTACCAACTAAGCCACGGAGCCGTCCATATATAGTCCATACATAGTAGTACAAAACATTATAAAACAGAAAAACACTAAAACAAAAAAAGCAAAAAGGCACCAACTCAGCATTATGAATAAATTGATCGCAATCTGAATCTACGGAACTAAGGTATTGAATAGGGTTTCCTCGATTTTGAAAATCAGTCACTTCTTATGATGTCGTTTGAAAAAGAGAAAACGTGCTTGATATTGTCAGTTTCACATATCAAGTGGAAGAGTATGCAAGAGTGTAAACAAATACAGAAGAAGCGAATACTCACTTGAATTGGCTTCGGTTTATCAGGGAACCTGGACGCAGCCACCAGATATATGTCAGGGTTTGGCTTCCCCCTATCAACTTCAGGGTCTGTAGCGCTCACCTGGACAATAAAGAAAAAGAAAAATTGTATATCTACGTTTTTTTAAGCCCATCTGATGTTAAGAGGTCAGCTCCGCCCATAATAACAATAATATGACTCGGGTCCCCTCGACGCAAGTATGAGAAGACTCAAGTCCAAAGTATAATGTTAATGTTGCTTATTGCCAAAGTGAGATGATATTTTAACTACTGATTAGTTACGTACACCATAACATCAAAAGTAATCGTACAAAAATAAATAACACAGATAGGTGGCACAATGGGCGGCCTTATCGCTAAAAGCGATCTCTTCCAGGCAACCTTTGGATGGACAGGATCTATGCGGATAACCGCGAATAAACGATATCAATAAACATACATACATATAATACATACTTAATTATATAATAAGTAAAGAATAGAGATTTTCTGTCCAACCTTGAAAAAGTTATAAAATTATAAAAACTCTAGATATGGGTGGACAAAACCTATTTTGATGATGATAGCAAGTAAACCAGAACAGGGAGACAAAATCTTCTGGCAAGATCGAACAGAAGTTCTCTGGGACACCGTTATCAACCCTCAAAAATTGTATTTTTCGAATGTTTTCAACATACTTAATATTACAATTGTGAAAGTTTGTATTTATCTTTGTTATACCTTCATGCCTAAACGGCTGAACGGATTAAAATGAGTTTGTTACGAAGGTAACTCATACTCATACTCATACTCATACTCATACTCATACTCATACTCATACTCATGGATTAACACATAGGCTACTTTTTATCCCGAAAAAGTGAAGTTTTTCCCATCTTATTTTGACTTTTAAACCGTGGGTAACATCGCGGGGCGCAGCTAGTATGGTGTAAACCAATTCCCGATTGGGCTCCCGTGGTAGATTGAGGCCATTCCTCTCTGTGGAGAACAGAATCTCTAACTCTATGATAAGACTAGCTGTGTTCCGCGGTTTCACCCGCGTTTTTCTCGTTTCCGTGGAAACAGCGCACGCAAAAATAGGTTTTCGATTGTGTTGTAAAATAGCGATTTTATTACGGATCCCTAATTTTGAAAAAAAAAAAAACATAGCCTATAGCCTTCCTCGATAAATGGACTACCCAACACTGAAAGAATCATTCAAATCGGACCAGTAGTTCCAGAGATTAGCGCGTTCAAACAAACAAACACTGCAGCTTTATAATATTAGTAAGTATAGATAAGCCATTACAGCAAAAAACGAATACAATTTTTTTTACTAAAATTCAAAAAAAGGGGTTTAATCCTACCTTGTGATGGAACATGCCAAATAGCTTTGGGCGAGCAGTGGCGTGTAATCTCACCGCCTGCTCCGTGGAGTTGGTGGCCAAAGCCATTGGGATCTTGTAATCGTACAAGTGCTTCAGCAAGCGCTCAGCCCCTGAGGACGAGATTAAACTGAAACCCGCCATCTATAACTCATTTATTCCTATAGATCTCAAGTATCATTTGGACACGTAAAATTTTACACACAAGCAAACACCACTACAGCTTGGCGGCAGATTCCGGATGTGGTGGCAGTACCTCTCCGGACGAACTTGGCACAAGTTCTACTGCTACATTTTGACTGGACTTGAGTATTGTGATACAAATTAATCATTCAAATTGACAATACCTTCTTACCTTTTTGCAACGGAGCACTAGGCAGCATCTTTTGGGCCATTAAGGTCAGTTGAAGTTCAAATTCATCGACTGATATGGGCAGTTTCAATTCTCGGACCACAGTCAGACAGATTTCATGGTCTGTTTCACCGTACATCTTAAAGCAATAATATTCATAACATGTTGTTTACTTGCTAAGTAGAAATGTGCTAGAAGTTTATCATTGCTTGTTTGTATGTTAAATGGTTTGCGAACTTTCGAGATGTGAATTTCGAATGAACTTTTAGCCAAGTATAATAGCGCGCCGTTCGTTGCATATTGAGAGTTTAACTTGTGACACAAAATTTATAATATCAGTGATTTGGAGACAAATAAAGTAACTTTTTGGAATATCAAAAACCCCAGGGCGTAACCGTATAACAGAAAGGACACAGTTTGACGTGGTGGTAAGTTATAATTTGGCCTGCAATGTAGCATGGCATAAGTAAGAGGGGGCATCGCCTAAACGAAAGCGAAACAGCAAACTACAGAACTTTTTTTAAGGTCTTTCTAGGAAGTGCTACCCTTGTTTTCCAAAACGATGCAAATCAAGTGTGCAGTTGGCAAGTTCTGTCCGTTAAATGAATTACATTTTTAACTTCCCACGAAAAATAGGGGTGTTGTATTTTTTTAGTGTGTATCTGTTTCTGTCTGTGGCCTCACAGCTCCTGAATGAATGAACAGATTATGATGCTGTTTTTTTGTTTGAAAGCAGTCATCAAGATGGATCTTAGCTATAATATATGACGATCTGTTCAGGTGTTTGAAGATCACCACCACGTCCGTACGTGAATAGGTACTCAGCCTATTTGGGTACCTTGGGAAACGACTCCGTATCTTAGTAGGGTAGCCCTGCCTTCGTAGCGAGGGGTCCCGAGTTCGATTCCCGACCACGGCAGATTTTGTGTTTGGCCTCGGGTCTTTCTCATGTGTTTTTACGTCTGTCAATGGCAGCTGCAACACAGGGAATTCTAATGGTATGAGTATGCTAGCGTAAAAAAAATTGGTGTATATAGTAAACATCGTTTCTTAGTTAAGATTAATCGCTAGGTTTTGGTGGATAAGCACAAATTCTTTCTCGGATCAAGAGCTCAATCCACAAAACTCACTTTGATTTCTAACTCTCTCGTGTAGTTCCTTCCATATGTTTGACATATTTTTTTTATCATTTTGTGATACATAACTTCCGAATCTGAAAAATTGTATAATACAATAATTAATGCTCCTTTGTTGTTAACAGTATTAACCGTGCCTGAATGTAACAGGCAGTCGCTAGATCTTTAAAATAAACAATTTTTTTTATATGGTAATTTTCATTTCCGGTCACACTGTTGAGATTTACCTATTTTCATATCGATATTATTTTCTTTTACCTTAAATGTAACTGTTTGGAAATATTTCTGTAATTTTGCACTTATAAATAAATTTATGTGGAATCCAGTTGCTCGCGTCAAAGTAAGTACTCTTTGAATCCTTACTTGGAATCCTCTTTGAATCATGGGCGGTGCTAAAGAAACAAGAACAAGTAGCAGTAGAATTTGTGCAAAGTTTGTATTGCTGTTTTTCGGTGGAGGGGTGTGGGAACCGGGGCAATTACATGCTCATGAGACGCAACATCCCCATCTCGGGTGATGGGTGCAAAGAGCGCGATCGATCAATCAACATCAGATGGCCCTTCATATTTACAAATTTCTGCGGCACTCACACCCTTCCACCGGAACACAGCGATGCAAGTGCTTGGCGGCAGTGCTTGTCCGGGCGAACGCTCCACAACTTCTGGAGGATAACGGTTTTCGCTACGGACGCGAGCAACTGGACCCTCCAAAAGGTTCCAATAGACCAACCGACTAACCCAAAACAGTACCGTCCATGTCGAATAAACAGTGAGTGACCTTCCTAATATGTTTGGTGCTGAGGAAACGGTTGGCTGGGTTCATGCCAGGTGCAGCCTTAGCCACCCCAAGTACCAACGCCCAGCAAGATACATTTTTGCTAATTTTTGCTGTTGTTTTTTAGATTTTTCAGACATATCGATTGATGACATTATCCGTGATAAGAGCATGTCAGTTTGGCAGTGAATATTTGGCAGAGTAAAAACTATGACATATATGTCACTTGCGAAAGTACAATAGCTTGGACAGTGGCAGATTTGTTTGTTTTTTTTTTTAATTTTAAGGTGTGACGGATCGAGCTTAGTGCCCACCTGATGGTAAGTGGTGACCCTCGTCCATGACAACAGTAATGCGCGCGACTCAGTATGAAATCCAAATCTTTAGTGAGTCGCATTCATCCTGCTGCGTCCATCACCCGAGACGGGGATGATACGTCTCATGCGCATGTGATTTCACCGGCAGCCACACCCTTCCACTGGAACACAATAATGCAACTACTACTGCTTGACGGTAGATTCCAGATGTGGTGGCTGTATCTCTCCGGACGAACTTAGCACAAGTTTGACTGCTACTTATGGTAGCTCCTTTAGCACCACCCAGGGGGTACGTATAGGGAATCAAAGGGTACACACCTACGGACGCGAGCAACTGCACCCCCGAGATAGTTTGCAATCTAGTATAAACGTATTATATCAATATTCTAGTTCCCAAATTACAAGCTCGTTTACCTACTTTGGGGCAAAATCTTCTGTGAATCAACAATAGTCATTAAAAGAACAATAGTTTTTAAATTAACTTTATTCTTAGTATAATACTGTCTTTGCGGATCACTTAAATATATCATCATACTAAAGATTTGTTAAAAGGCATCAGTTTCTTCGTCAAACTCATCAGTTTCCCTCTTCGCTCGTGAGAAGTAGCCTTTCCTCCACAGCAAAACCAGAACCAGCACCAACGGAAACGTTGCGAAGATACCTGAAACAAGTTCGTTTTACGAAAATGTAAAAACTTGGTGTAATTGCAACGAGCTGGTCTTCAAACGCCTCAACAAACCTTTACATTTTATAGCTAAGAACCATATTGATGACGTGTTTTTTTCTGTTTGAAAACAGAAAAAAACACCAATAAAAGTAGGCCATTCGTTCAGGAGTTACTCTAGAACCATACAACACCCCTTTTTAATCGGGTGTTAAAAAGAAAAAATGGTAATTCTTAAATATAAGATTAACTAACTAATTAACTGTCAAATTCTAACTAATTGATTACTTTAGATTTTGAGATCTAAAGGATATGACTTGAGTCAGACTTTTCACGCCGCCTCAAGGCCTGCGATATGGCTTATCGACTAGAATAGCCGGGACCGACATCTCCACATGCCTTCCGAAGCAAGCATGCGCATTAAAATAGTTTTGGCCACAGTAGTAGTAGGAGCCACATGGCTCCTACATACAAAACTAATATAATATTTTTATTATCTCCTACTATTTTATTTTTATCCTTGAGATTGTATTTATGTTGCCTTTAACTTTTAATTACGTTGTGAAGACTATTGTAACTTTTCGAATTATACTAGCCATATTCTGTTATGGTTAACCTAAATGCCGAAAAACTTGTCAAAGTATATAAACTCAGACATTGACAGAATTTGTGTACTAAGACACAAACACAAAAAAAGGCGAAATAAACTGACAAGCTTTTTGAACTTATTTATAAGCCGTTCTAAGTCAGCAGTGTTTTAATATTAATTATTGTTTCATCATTCTGGTTTTCAATATACTTGTAACTTCTGAAATAAACTTATATTTTGTTATCATTAACCCAAATGCAGAAAAAACTTGCAAAAGTGCATTAACTTGAACATTGGCAGTATTTGTGTGGCTAACACAAGAAACCAAGAAGAAGAAAAAGTCTGCAGTGCAGATGTTATGCGTACTACAAAGAAATAATAATTTGGTCTCAAACTTTGAAAGTCAAAGGAGTCGGGTAGGGTGAATTAGACAATACGATTGCTTCTGTAAGTAAGGGCGGCCTTAGATATCGCGAGGCTCCGGGAGATAGATCTTTGTGAGGCTCTTGGTATATGACGAATTCAGGTGAGTTGGAAGTGTACAGGGCTGCTGGTAATCAGTCAGCATCCTCTTAAAGACAGCTGCAGTACATAAAAAAACGGGTTGTTCTTCAAGGGTGCGAGGCCCTACAAAAGCGAGGCCCCGGGCGGTTGCCCTGCTTGCCACCCCCTAAGGCCGCCACTGCCTGTAAGTATTATTGCTAACGTAATAAGATCTCACCTATCATGATGCCGAGTAGTATGGCCATGTCTGGAACAGGCATTTCAGTGATATTTTCGCTCTCCGGGCA
Source organism: Aplocera efformata (assembly GCA_921293045.1). Classification (NCBI taxonomy): domain Eukaryota; kingdom Metazoa; phylum Arthropoda; class Insecta; order Lepidoptera; family Geometridae; genus Aplocera; species Aplocera efformata. The sequence goes on along the minus strand of OV121067.1, from coordinate 3,384,868 downwards.
CGGCAGGGTCTTCGTTGCATTATTCAGTAGCACGAAGGACAACCCACGGAGTTCCTTAGGGTTCTTGCAACTGTAAGTATTTTTATGTAACTACGAATTCATTTTAAAACCCGACGCAAAAAGCGTAGGTGTTGAAAGTGTGAAATAGTGTCAATTAATACTATTTGCAAAACAAATAAAAGGTTGTAGTAAAAAATATATAACCAAGACCACCGACTGCAACCAAGCGGTCATTGGCTAGAGTTGCAGGGAGAAGAATATCCTGACGATGCGTGCCGTGTCCAGGAATACTTCCTTCTGTATCTGGCCCTCGATTCATCCACTTATAATAGCAATAACTTCTCAAGATATTGGTCGAAGCTCTTCGCAAGTCCGTTCACCGAAACGACTATCGGGACGATAATTGCTGAATCTACCACCCACATGGCGGTGATCGTGGTCCATGTCAAGGTTTAAAGTTATTATTATTTTTATCAAAATGGAGGAAAGAGCTGACGGCTCAGCCATAAGCGTGGCCAAAGGAGGGTAAGACAGGATAGGTCTCTACACAAATGATTTTACTGCTTACATCATGTTTCTAGCGAGGTCGTCTCTCTCTAGCCCGATGATCAGGGGTACCAGAACATCCACCAGCCACTGGTTCTTGCAGTCGCAGTAGTAAGGGTTGTTGGTGACGTCAAGCACTGTGAGCTGGTCCCAGCGGTGTAGGAATGAGGAGTCGATCTCTGACAGATTGTTATTGTTGAGGTAGAGCTGAAAATATATAGTTTCTGATTGTATAAGGATTAGGAACAAGGGAAGTATATTACTAATTTCTGCTTTGAATTATGTGCAATCTTCAAAGAGCATCAAAGAGCATGTTTTATTAAATGCATGCGTGTTGCACCCTGCGGTGTTACCCGGCGTTTTCCGAGATCAAAAGTAGCCTATGTTTGAATCCAAGATATAAGGTACCCCGGTACAAAATTTCGTCCAAACCCATTGAGCCGTTTGAGCGTGAAGTAACAAAACATACATACAAACCTTTGCCTTAATATTCGTGTGATAAGTGAATTATATCAAGAACAAGTTGGGATCGTCACACCATCAGAAATAGGGATCGAACAACAAAAAAACATGTTACAGCAATCTGAAAGCAGGATATTGTTAAACAAGCTATTGTCAAAGGGAAATAAATGGAACCGAGAGCTGCTATCCGGGGTGGAATGGAGTGGGTTTTAAGGGGTAGGTCTTGGTGCATCTGTCATGTTGTTGACAGATAAAAAAATCCAATAATTCATATACTAATATTCAAAAAGGTAATTTTAGTATATGAATTATTGGATTTATGAATTAATGGAGTGGGTTTTAAGGGGTAGGTCTTGGTGCATCTGTCATGTTGTTGACAGATAAAAAAATCCAATAATTCATATACTAATATTCACTTTTTAACTTATTCTATGCCCTTGGAGGTGGAAATCCTTCATGAAATTTCTATGAAAAAAAATGAATTACCCAAATCAGTCCACAATTACTGAAGAAATAGCGTAACAACCAAAAAGTACAAAGGCGAATTGATACCTCTTTCTTTTTTTAAAGTCTATCAAAAATTGTTTTCTTACCTCTGTTAGAACAGGCCAGACCTCATTATCATGGTCGTCAGTGAAGGCTAGGAAGTCCGGATGGATCACCGATAGCCGAGGGTTGTAACATATGTGCAGGGAGATTAGGTTAGGTAGACCACCCAGCGCTCCAGATGATATATTGGCCAGCTTGCTGTTGCGGCAGAAACGAAGCTCTTGCAGCTTGGTCAGGTTCCTTATGGCGCTAAAACGAACACGTTTTCTTTAAAGATTCAGACGTGTTGATGAAATTTGGTACCAGGGTAGTTTATATCCTGGATTAACATATTACTACTGCTACTTTTGGTCCCGGAAAACTGCGGGTAGCACCGCAGGGTACAGCTTTATCTAACCTAAAACGTTCACATTACTGTCTTACGGATAAAGACTCACTTATTAGTCTCCAATGTTCTTAAAGGGTTTTTGCCGATATTTAAGTATACCAGGTTCGTGGCTTCACCCAGGACAGATGGCACAGTTGTGAACCTATTATCGCTGAGGTCCAATCGTCTTAGACGCCGCTGTCGACGGAACAGACCCTCGGGTAAGGACTCCAGTTCGCAGCTTGCTAGGTAGAGTTCCTGTGGGCACAAAGAAAAAAAAGTGTGGACACAGAACATGTATCTGATTTAAATATCGAAAAAAATACCAACTTCAATACGTTCAAAGTAGCAAAATACGCAATTTCGTTTACTTGAATGATATTTTTTCATATTAATATTGATTTAATATCCAAACTATTGATCCGATTTTGATAATAATTCTATGGGACCAATATGAAATCAAATTCTTTCAAATAAAAAAAGAATTTAATAAAGTTATATATAGAGATATCATTTTTATATACAGAGATATTGTTTTTAAGAGCTAATTTCATCTACTATAAACTCAACAGGCTGTATAGGTGTGACACTTCTGCAGGTAGACAATCATTCCCTTTTTTTATTTAAAACCCAAACTATTGAAACGCTTTTCTTAAAATTTAAATGAGAACCGTCTCCACACAATCATATTCTTCCAAAAAAAAAAAAATTTCGATATCTATTGATAAATGACGGAGTATTGAGGTGACATAAAAGCCTCTTCCTTCAGAAAATGGCTGAATAAAACGGTAGCTCAATCCTCACCCTCAAATTGACCAGGTCTGTGATGGCGGCCATTGAGACCTGGTCGATGTAAGCCAACGGGTTGCCGCTCAGGTCCAAAGTGGTGAGTCCAGTCATGAAGTTAAACACGTCTTGTGGTAACGAGTGGAGTTCGTTATACGCCAAACTCAGGTAACGGATTCTTTCAAAAGATATCGGCCCCTTTTTTGACATCATTGGACCCTGGAAGAAGATGTAATAGATACTGTTAACTGTACATTGCACCTTAAATCCTTGTACATGGTCAAATAAAGTCGCTCTCACTGTTTGTACGCTTGGATCTTTTAAACTACGCAACGTATTTTAATGCAGTTGTCACCAATAGATATAGTGATTTAAGAGGAAGGTTTATATGTAGTGTACATGTATATTATAGTAGTGAAAAGCCGAGCACTCGTGCGGAACCGGGGCGGGTCGCTAGTTAAAACATAAAACTATTAACTTGAACTTTGTTAAATAAACAATCAATATTTTTAATTGTCCCAAATCGGTTAATAAATATTGGTAAAAAAATATTTAAAAGTATAAAAAAAAAACTTCTATATTGATGACTTCCTCCTTTGGAAGTCGGTTAAAAAACAGAAATATATTGTATCATAATAATCGATAAGCTATTCTGGCCACCAGGTGACTTGAAAAGATGCTAAAAGATGACTTGTAAGTACAAGTGCGGTGTGATCATGTGATCCCTCCCATTTATTTATATTATTTATTTATCAAACACACATTACACCACATTTCATAGTCGGTCAGTTGCAGTTGACATGACCTGCGCACAAGTCGCGCGCATAATGTCATGCGCGCGTCAGTTGAACTCGGCTTGGGTCAGCTGCGCGCGCAGACTTCAAAAAGGTCTTCTTTTCTCCCTTTCTCGACGCAATTTTCTGCGCTCTAAATTTTTATATTACTTTGTTCTACTGTCTAATTTCTACCTCTCATCTTCATAACTTGTGTATAAACCGTGTTAATATATTGAAGCCTTTCATTGAAGCCTTTCATTGACTCCAATACCAACACTAATACCACACACGAATACACACCTATTATGTTTGCAATTGGTATCATGTGAAAATATCAATGTACTTCTTCTATGGACGCGTCATATTCCCCCAAAAACTGTTTGTCATATAAAAAACTCACCACAAACACTCTTCTGCTCAATTTGTCGGTAGCTATCTGATTTCTGCTTATATCCAGCGTCACCAGATCAGTCAAGTAGATGAAGGATGCGTCCTCTAGCGTGGTGATTTCGCAATTGGAAATATTTAGAGTCTGGATTGGCAGGGAGGAGATTCTCGTGATGCTGGTCAGAGGATTATGGCTGAGGTCCACTGTGATTGGTGCAACGTCTTTTACACCTGAAAAAAAAAACTTACACGTAATAACATATTATTATTACATATTATTATACCTGCGTCTTCGTCCGCTTGGAATTTAAAACATTTATGTGCGGAGCCCCAATTATTTTTTCTGAAATAAAAGTAGCCATTGTTTCTCTGTATAAAATCAGCTATCTGCTAGTGACAGTACCGTTAAAATAGGTCTAGCCATTTCGGAGATTAGCAGGAACAAACATACAGACAAAATTTTTAAACTAAAATCAAATTGAAGTGTTTGTAATGTCAAAATAACAGCTTTTTACTAAATGCATTTGAATATATGGCACATGAAAACATGTTTTTAATTATTTTCCGGTTGTTTTTAAGTAATTTTGATGGGACTTTCACTGGCTAGCTGATGTTATAAGGAGTAACTCAGATCACTTTTATTTAAGAAAAAATAAATTAGAATTAGAGATTCACGCGATCAAAATATTAAATTCCACGTGGATGAAGATTTCGTAGTCTCGTTAATATATTGACATGTGTTTTAAGTCACCTTCCCAGTCTTGCAGTTCGAAGGGCTCTCTGATCTCCCGGTTGGCACAGTCGATGGTACCCTGGCTGCAGTTGCAAGTCTGACAGATCACGTCTGACACCTCTGGGACCTCCGTTGTTGTGACCTCTGAAATATAAATGACAAAAAGGTTTATTTATTAACCTTACCAATAACTTTTTTATAAAAATGTAGCTTTCGTTGATTTTGTCAACTTTTGTTTTTTCAATTTACCAGAGTTGAAAAACGCTAGTGACCAAAATATTAGCTAACGTCGAAAGCACAAATCAAATAATTTTGTTGTATTCAATATAAATACATAAAAATCTAGATTTCGCCGCATGGTTCTCGTGATCCAGACCATATATTTTCTAAACAACTGTTTTTTTTTAACGAGCCTTTTTACACTAATCCAGTTTTTCCAAAACAGAATCATAGCAAAAATGTTAAAGTTTATTTATTTGTAAACCGATTTCTAGCCTAAGTAGATATTTCAGTTCTATTTAATTCTATAGAGCCAATTTCAGCTACTATGCACTCTTAAGATTGAGGCACGTGGTATTATTTTTTAAACTGGTGCCAGTGATAGGTTAAAAACCAGGCACTCCACAGAGACATGAATAGGTAGGTCGTGCAGAATTAAATTATGCCCTTTACCCTATAAACACATTTATTCACATTGCTTCACATTTATTTCATAACAAATGATGTTTTCAAGTATTATAAGAATTCAATGGAAATAAAGTATATTGACTTTGATAACAAACCCGCAAGAGAACAAACTTCATGCTCACCATGCAGGAATCGAACCAGAGACCCCTACAAAGGCAAAGATTATCAAACAAGGTACTGTTGTTTCATAAACCATTACATATAAGATCTTTATATTCACAGTTTAACAATAAAATACAATATATTCTTATTCTTATTCCTACGAAGCCATCAAAAAATCAATTAAATGCCATAATAAGATGGACTTAATAAAAGAAAATTAAATAAAAAACGATATTGTACTTACCCACGCCTTCCTGTGACAAACACAATCCAAAAAGCAAAAGAAACACACTTAAACTAAAACACTGAAATTTATTCGTATTCATTGTTAAAAACATTTTTGTCATAAACTGCACATAGCGAATCGAATCAACTGAAATCGGAAACCCAAAACATGTAGATAACGATTGAAAAAAAAACTTTAAATGATGATCGATCATATAATATATACCTGTTTACAATACAGATAGGACAACAAAATACAAACTTGCCTACTTGACTTCTGTGCGTGACATTATCCGCTTTTCGCTCGCTCCAGGCTTTTGGTCTATCGGGGTCTTTTATTGCCTTTTTAGAAACGCGCCGAAGAAGAAAGTTCTAAATTTTCTAGTTCTACCAGCGTATTTTTTCTGTTGCTATAACAATACATCTTTTACGTATAAAAACACACTCATACTTCTGCACTAAGCACTCCCTGTGTCGCAGATGGCATGGACAAAAACAGAAACACAAGACAAACTACCAACTAAGCCACGGAGCCGTGCTTATATAGTGCTTATATAATGTACATACTCTTTGTTAATAGCTTATGTTTGCTTTATTTTCACGTATGTGTGTACAATAAAGAATTACGAAGATATCTAGATCACATCTTTCTTAATATACCTTTTGTGTCTTAAGCACAGAACTCTGCCAGGGTCTGCCAGGCCGCGGAAGAGTGCAAGCCGATCCCGTAGTCCCAGCAATGGGCGTCTAGAGACTGTCGGGTTTTTAGCCCAAGAAAAAAAACATGATGATAAAAAAAAAACTATTTAATTATTCTATCAGTTATCTAGTTTCCATAGTGCTATGCTAGATGGCGATGTATAATATCCGTGAATATTTATCTAGGCATAAGTTTGTATGTGTGTGTCTGCTATATTACTATCGTCCCTTCTGCACACTTCTTTCATCTATATTTTATCGAATTTGGTATCTCAAGATAAGTGTATATTTCAAAAGGGTCAAATGTATTAGTCATTATTACAATGTATTAAAGTTCACTATAACGTGGTTTATTTTTATTTCTTATCTTATATTTCAGTAACATTTTTATTGAGATAAATAGGTACTTGGTACTCCTTGTTAGTTTACCCGACTTCCTCAGAAGGGTATATATTTACATCCATGATATAGCCGATATGTGTGCGAAATTTTGTGAAAACTGATTCATTCACAACTTACTTTTACGTGAGTATTCTGTATCAGCCTCTAATGTTCCCACTGTAGGTACACCGGCCTACTCTCGATAATTAAGAGTGAACGGGCTCTGATCAATCGGGATTGGTAGATGTCACATGTCGTCAAATGTATGGTTCTAAGACATGCCGGTTTCGTCACGATGTTTTCACGTTTCGAGAACGTGGTATTGTATACATAAATTTTTACAAGTGAAAAAACTCATTGGTTCACGTGTGGGTTTGAACCAGCGACCTTTAGATTCAAAGTCGGGGCCCCTGGGCCACCACGTGAGTACTAGGTTGACACAAACTTGAATTGGACAAAACACTTCATCTTGCGTCGTCTTGCGTGCGGAAATTTCGTGATATTCTTAAATTTTTTGTGTCTTTAGCCACACAAATTCTGCCAGTGTCTGGTTTAGCTGATGGGTTCGTAAATTTCTGGGGCATATTGTACTCTATGTATATCTAGATGTACTCTATATATTGTATATCTAGATGTACTTCTTCTTCTACTCTTATATATGTACTCTACATCAGAATATGACCAGTGTGAAACAGGTGGAAAATTATTTACATTTCTTTAGCGACCATTCTTTGCTTCATAACAGACTGTGACAAATCTTGATACTAATTATTTCTAATCTTCTATTTGTCTCGAATGTTTATTTTGATTGATGCAAATAATATCCGGCTCCGTGGCTTAGTTGACGGCTCCGTGGCTTAGTTGTTAGTAGCCCTCCCTTCGAAGCGAGAGGTCCCGGGTTCGATTCCCGGCCGGGGCACACTTTGTGTGGTGAGCACGAAGTTTGTTCTCGGGTCTTGGGTGTTTGTCTTGTGTTTCTGTGTTTGTCCATGCCATCTGCGACACAGGGAATCCTAGTGCAGAGGTATGAGTGTTTAAACGTTGTTTTTTTTTTATATTTCAATCGGTTACTGACTACTATCACAGTACCTACTAAAAAGCAACGCCATCTAGTATCTCTATTGAAAACATGGCATTAAACAAAAAGTCTTTTTAAATCTTAAAATAGAACCTTAAAATCAAAAGAAATAAAATTCCAAAATATTAAACAAAATGTCTTTAATCAACTTTCATTAATAAAACCTTAAAATAAACATTTTACAGCTAATTTATAAGTATATAATGAACTATATGTAATTATCGTCGGCTGGGGCGCGTTTGTAGAAGGCACGAGAAACATCTTGGGGCGCTCGCAGACCCAACCACCCGAAGTACCCACGGCGCCACATCAGCATCAAACCGAGGACTATCGGAACCGCTAGCAGGACCCCTGGGAAAATATATTCCGTAATTTATCAACAACAACAACGTTAACACACTCATACCTCTGCACTGGATTCCCTGTCGCATGACACGGACAAACACCCAAGATCCGAGAACAAACTTCATGGTCACCACACAAAGTGTGCCCCGGCCGGGAATCGAACCCGGGACCCCTAGCTTCGAAGGCAGGGCCACGGAGCCAACTAAATACCATAGCATTATCAATTTGGTGGTATATACAATAAAAAAAAATAAAAATCGTTTTTATTTGATTGGATTGGTACCGTTACAATTCCATTAAAATAGGGTAAATAGCTTAATATTTTAATCAAAATTACTGGACTGATTAAAAAAAAATCGAAAAAGGCTTTCCTTCGCCCATTGCACACCAATTTGGATATATATATTTTTTGATATTTTCGATTTTTTAAATCAACTTTTGTTCAATTTAAAATCACAAGTTAACATATTTGTGAACATATAACGTGTCTTAGGCACGTTACATGCGCACATATGTCAGATTACAGTCAGTTTTTGAGAGAGTAATTGAGTTACAAACATCCATCCATCCAAACTTGTGCATTTATTATATACTCAATACTCATTCGGCCTTAGAAAACACTACGGAACACTTGGTTTTGTCAAAAATTATGGCTTTTTAATATAATATATATTTTAAATATTTTTCTGCCGCATGTCAGAGGAACTCTGGGCAAAGAAAGACGGAGTGGATCCCTAACAACGGGAAACGGCATCGTGGCCGACCCACACGGAGATGGCGAGACCTTGACCACTTTATGAGAGAGGCCCTCAACGCAAGACCGGAAGGAGTGGAAGGGGATTAGGGATGCCTTTGCCCTGCAGTGGGACGATACAGGCTAATTCTAATTCTAATTCTGGGTGGGGGTGACTAGGCCTGCACTGACGTCCCGCATAGGGGTGTATTGTGCATTGTCCCCCGTTAACTAACCCTACCCCAGCCATCCCAACTCCTTTATATATCGGAGGAGGACTCTGGGTTGTTGTTGGCAGCACTGTTTCAGCGTTTCCTCTGGTGAATCAGAACCTATCAGTCTTTGTAAGCCTGTTTTTACTCTGATTTCTTTGGTGGCTGTGCAATGTATGATTACATGATACAGGCTAATTATAATAAGAAACTAGAATTACCTATGAGAGTTCCAAGGAGGATGGATCCGTCCCTTTCAGGCCGGTGTCCATACTTGTCCAGGCAGCGCATCTTCCTGTGGTTGTCATGCAGCTGTTGGAAGGAGTAGCCTCGCATTTCTATCGGCTCCTGGCATCTGCAATGGACAGTACATCAGTTGCGATTGGTACAAGTTTATTAACCAATCTTTTGCAACGAGCTGAGGGCCCACCTGATGGTAATTGGTGGCCCTCGCCCATGACAACAGTAATGCGCGCGACTCAGTATGAGATACAAATCTTTACTGAGTCGCATTCAGCCCGGAGCCTCGCGATATCTAACGCCGCCCTTGCACAAGTTCTACTGCTACTCACATCATATTTGTGGCGTTGCCGTCTTTTTCCATGACAACTGGGACTAGTATGTCTGCCATCCACTGAGTACTGCAGTCACAGAGGAACGGGTTGTCGGAGACATCAATTTTCTCAAGCAGGTCCCAACGGGAGAGGAAACGGGAGTCAATTTCTGACAGGTTGTTGGACTGAAGATAGAGCTGCAAGAGAGAATGTAAGACTCGGTCAGGGTTAGAACAGACTTAAACTTAACAAATAAGATAAGCTTAAACATGAGAGCGTGGTGGCCCAGGGGCATAGACACCGACTTTCAATCTGAAGGTCGCTGGTTCAAACCCACACGTGCACCACTGAGTTTTTTCACTTGAAAAATACATGTGCGCAATACCACGTTCTCAAAACGGTGACGGAAAACTTCGCGAGGAAACCGGTATGTCTTAGAACCAAAAATTCGATGACATGTGACATCTACCAATCCGGATTGGGCTCCCGTGGTAGATCAGAGCCCATTCACTCTCAATTATCGAGAGTAGGCCGGTGTCCCTGCAGTGGGAACATTAGAGGCTAGTACGGAAACATGAAAACTGACTGTAATTTGACATATCTGTGTGCATGTAATGTGTAGGGAGTTCCTGACACGTTATATGCTCATGAATATGTTTACTTGTGTGTGTAAAATTTGACGTGTCCAAATGATACTTGAGATCTAAAGGAATAAATGAGTTTGACTTTGACTTTAAGACGAAAGAAAGAAAAACATTTTATTTGTGCCAGTTTTACAATTGTACATCACAATAAAAGTAGGGTGTCTCATAAGTAACGTCGGTGTTCACATGTGAACGTTCCTCTGCCTCAATGTAAACATGTCGCAACTTGTTACCACTAGTCTCTGATTCTATGAACAGTACTATTGCTTTACTTTCTTTTAATCATCTCTTTGTTTATTGACGACGCAGTACGTTTTATAATACATCTTGCTAATAATAATATTTTAATTTTTTTTTTTTTTTTTAACTTATTCATAAAATTTGACAATGCCCATTTACAGCAGCAACTAATATTGATTGACATGTATATTGTTGTTCATTGACATATGAAATCCGTATTTGACAATGCCCCTATACAGTAGCTAAATGATTTTTATTTTTATTTTTATTTTATACACACAATTATGTTTCAATTTTTAATTTTTTTTTTTCTGACATGTATAAATTTAATTGTAATTATTTTTAAGTAAGGTAAACTTGACAATGCCCCTTTACAGCAGCATCGACTATTTATCATTATTATTATTATTATTATTTAATCTTAAATGACCTGTGTAACTGTTTATGTTTTTGAATTTTGATGTCAATTGACTTAGCCAAGTGTACCCTAAGGTTCCTACGGTTCCAATAAATGAGTATGAGTATGAGTATGAGTATAATAAATAGTATGGAATACGATATATGAAATTCGTGTATTGTTAACGCATTATTCGCTTCACTTTTCTTAACTTTTTGGGATAAAAAGTAGCTTATATGTTCATCTGGTACCAAATTTCATCCAAATCCGTTGAGCCGTTTGAGCGTGAACGAGTAACCAACACACACACACACAACATACACACACACACACACATGTTCACACACACACATGCACTCTCACTCACACACTCACCCTTACACACGCACACAAACACACACGCACTCTCTCTCACACACACAATCACACACACATACACACACACACACACACGCACTCTCTCTTTCACACACACACACACACTCTGATTTACCTCTTTCACAATAGGCCAGTCGTAAGACTCCCCAATATCATCAGGTCTTGCGAGTGCCTTCGGATGCAGCGCGGACAACGCCGGGTTGAAGCTCATGTGGAGTTTCTGCAGCGACTCGAGTCCGGCAAGCGCTCCCATGCCGATGGACTTGAGGTACGGCATGTTGCACATGTGGAGCTCTTGCAGTTTGCGAAGACGGGGAAACCCGCTGGAGAAAACATGAGAATTGAATGAGGTTAAAGAAAAAGTGGAAAGATAGAAGCGGATATATCCGCAAGGTATAGGAACCAACACTGGTCCAAGAGCGTGGTGGCCCAGGGGCATAGACGCCGACTTTCAATCTGAAGGTCGCTGGTTCAAACCCACACGTGCACCAATGAGTTTTTTCACTTGAAAACATTTATGTGCGCAATACCACGTTCTCGAAAACATCGTGAGGAAACCGGCATGTCTTAGAACCAACAATTCTACGACATGTGACATCTACCAATCCGGATTGGGCTCCCGTGGTAGATCAGAGCCCATTCACTCTCAATTATCGAGAGTAGACCGGTGGCCCTGCAGTGGGAACATTAGAGACTGGTACGGTACTGGTCCAATTTACTAGGCTTAGCTAGCACCCAGATTTGTGACATGTGACATCTACCAATCCGGATTGGTAGATGTCAAATGTCGTAGAATTGTTGGTTCTAAGACATGCCGGTTTCCTCACGATGTTTTCCGTCACCGTTTCGAGAACGTTGTATTACGCACATTAATTTTTCAAATGAAAAAACTTATTGGTGCACGCGTGGGTTTGAACCAGCGACCTTCAGGTTGAAAGTCGGCGTCTATGCCCCTGGGCCACCACGCTATCACAGTCAATCTACTCACGGATAATCTTCAGACGTCATGTCCAATTCCACGATGGGGTTCTGGTTGAGGTTCAAGAAGACCAGGTTCTTGGTCTCCTCCAACTCCTGGGGGACGGCTGTGAGTTGGTTGTCGCTGAGGTCCAACCGCTCCAAGTAGAGGGGCGTGTGGAGGAACTTTTCTGGTACCTCTTGGATTTCACAGGACCTCATGCGTAGAACCTAGATTATGGTATTGAACAAATTTAACCGTTTTTTTAACCGCGGGAAAAGCATTTACACCTTGAAACCATTTTAGATTTTGGTAAAAATTTATATATGTTCGTCTACTCCCCGCTAGATGGCACTAACCTTCAACATCGGCAGACTAGAAATTGCAATAAGCGTGACGTGGTCAATCGTCGTGAACGGATTCCCGCTCAAATCCAATGTCTCTAGTTCAGGGAGGTGCTCGAACAGATCCTGGTTGAGGGAGTGGAGGTCGTTGTACGCCAGGTTTAACGTCCTCATGGCTGACAAGGCTTCGTACTCCTCAGGAGAGTAGCGACCCTGAAAAATTAATCTGACTGAAGGGAAACACGAGAGCGTGGTGGCCCAGGGGCACAGACGCCGAATTTCAATCTGAAGGTCGCTGGTTCATGAGTTTTTTCACTTGAAAATTTATGCACTATACCACGTTCTCGAAACGGTGACGGAAAACATCGTGAGGAAACCGGCATGTCTTAGAACCAAAAATTCGACGACATGTGACACTTACCAATCCGTATTGTGCTCCCGTGAGAGCAGAGCCCATTCACTGGCAATTATCGAGAGTAGGCCGGTGTCCCTGCAGTGGGAACATTAGAGGCTGGTACGGTTATGAAAAGCAATAAATGTATTATCTTTATCGCTAGCTAACACCAGGTCGTCCTGGTTGACGATCTGGTGTGGTGATTGGTGAAAGAATTTTTGCAATTAGTTTAGTGGTTAAGGCGTGGAAAAAAAAATATATCGTGATATAAAAATAAAAGAAAAATATATATATTGTATAAAAAAAGTGTACAGTAAGGAAGTCAACAGGATTTATATATAATTAGATTATAATAAAAAAAAATTATATTATTAAATGTAAATGTACCATTTTAAAACTATCATGGTTATGAACATTATTATTAGTGTTGCCGAGATATTTACCATGATTTGTGAGTTTTGTTGACTCCCGATATTTCGACGCAGTTACATGCGGGACCATGACGCATGTAACTGCGTCGAAATATGTAAATGTACCATTCTATTTGCTGCCTATAAGATGCTTGTGTCGTTTACTTGACTTTCTTGCTCATTTTGGTTCTCAAACAAATAACTTTTAAGGTTATTTTTAAATATATTTCTGCAGATTCCTTATCGGGGGTGGGATATTGTTCCAACACTTAGATGCAACGTAACGGAAAATAATAGAAATTATTAGTTAGGAAGACAACACGATGATTTACCTCAAAAGCATGAGGACTCAGTTTCGCTGACGTCAGCCGGTTGTGACTCAAGTCCAGTGACGTCATCTCTTGGAGGTCCTTGAAGCTAGCGCTCTCAATGGTCTCGATGTTGCAGCGGGAGAGATTCAGTACTTTGATGGGAAGCTCTGCGATCGCTGTCACATTCCTAAACAGGTTTTCACTCAAGTCTACGTGCGTTGGCTTGAAGTTTGCGAGCGCTGAAAATAATAGAAATAAAATACAATAGAAAAAAAGCAAGTGCGTGTCGGAACCGCGAAGGGTTCCATGCCATTATCTATACTAATATTATAAAGCTGCAGAGTTTGTTTGTTTGAACGCGCTAATCTCTGGAACTACTGGTCCGATTTGAATGATTCTTTCATTGTTGGGTAGTCCATTTATCGAGGAAGGATATAGGCTATGTTTTTTCTTTCAAAATTAGGGATCCGTAATTAAATTGCAATTTTGTAACACAAGGTGTAAAATCGAAAACATATGATCGCAATATTATTTTATTGCAAATTATAATATCGTATGACCAAAACGTTAGCCACAGCAACGCGTGGCCCAGCTAGTATACATATAACGAGCAAAAGCGAATGTAAAATAGAAAATCACGTTTTTGTATGAGAGTCTTTTAAATATTTATTTGTTGTTACAGCGACAACAGATATATTGGCAACAGATTTGACTGGTCTCATAGCTCTGTTGGTAGTAGCTCTGCCTTCTGCGCAGAAATTTTTGTTCTGTGTCTGGGTGTTAATATGTATTATATGTATTTATATACAAAAAAGTAATTTAAGTATTCTATCAGTTATCTAGTTCCCATAATACAAGCTATGCTTAGTTTGGGGCTAGATGGCGCTGTGTGATATATGTCATCAATTTCTACATCAACAATTTCTAATAAATATTGTACATGCGAAAGTGGCTAATCGTTATTTCGCGCTTAAACAACTAAACCAATTTAAAAACATAAATCACCAATATAGATATATATTTATATATATATAGTTGTAGTATATTATATATATTACTAGCTGACCCGGCCACGCGTTGCTGTGGCTAACGTTTTTGTCATGTGATAATATTGCGATCATAAATTGAGATGTGAGCTATCCTACCTTTCAAGTTGGATCAAAGTGCACACGGTGTACAAATTTGATTAAAATCGGTTAAGTAGTTTAGGAGTCCATCGCGGACAAACATCGTGACACGTAATTTAATATTAAGATATATATTAATAAATTTCTAATTAATTCCTTTATTACCAAAATAATACATCCAATTGGACAACGCGTTAATGAGTTACAACAAAAAACAAATTTTGACTCTCATCCCCTCCCAAGTGCAACGTATAAAATAATGTGAGATAAAAAGTATCGTCTCCTAAGTACATATACTAAAATTATGTCAAGTTTCATTTAAAGGTACTAAAATTATGTCAAGTTTCATTTAAAGGTACTAAAATTATGTCAAGTTTCATTTAAAGGTACTAAAATTATGTCAAGTTTCATTTAAAGGTACTAAAATTATGTCAAGTTTCATTTAAAGGTACTAAAATTATGACAAGTTTCATTTAAAATCATTCAGTAGATTCTGCGTGATTCGAGGCCAAGATACAGAGACACAAGTACAGATACAGTTTTGGTTTTTAGTATCGATTATATATTTTTTCTCAATATCTTCGATGTACAAAATTCATCTGTTAGTTGATTATAGATTTAGGCTGTGTACGAGGAAATAGCTGATTTAACTTACCAGCCCATTCGTCTATCTCGAAGAATTCCTCAATGTTCTGATCGAAACAATCCACTTTGTCATCTTTGCACACGCATTTCCGGCATATTCCGGTCTGAAGAGTCATGTCCTGAGGGTCGGTGGTGGAGGCCGCTGCATCATCAGGATTGTCAACGGATACAGCTGAAGTGACGAATTGATAATATAGAATTCAATTAACAATTGACAAATTATAGCCTATTTGGGCTACAAGAACTGGTTCAAAATTTAGTTGCAAATTTTGATTTAAACAAACATACAGACATGACTGGCCCCACAACTTAGTTGGTAGCTCTGCCTTCTGCGGTTTTAGATTCGATTTCCACGCAGAACAAACATTTATGACAACAAAAGATTAAAATGCCGGAACGAGCAGAGGCCAACCTGATGTAAAGTGATTGCCTCAATAACAACAATAATACTGAGTTTCTCCCTAACGCAAGTATAAGATAATAGCAAGCTGAGATGGTGATTTAACATCTCATGTCTGTTCTGTTTGGGTGTTTTACATAATTATGTGTTTACACAAAAATACTTTACGAGTATTCTTTTTGTAATGTAGTTCCCAGAGTACAAGCTATACTTAATTTGAAGCTAGATGGCGCTGAGTGAAATATCCGTGGATGTTTATTTTGGAATGGTTCATATTAGTCACTCGAAAGCTAGTTTTTTATGATGCAGTAATGCTACTCGTCAATAGATGGCAGTAGTAGTTATAAAATTAATGTTAATACTTTAATTACCTTCATATAGTGGATATTTTATTTTAAGAAATACTTTACTTACTTGTCTGAGAGGTGACCCCAATTGCAAAAAGTGCCAAAACGAAGAGAGGTACGAACTTCGCACCCATTTTCCTATATAATACAAAATTTAATGGTTAAACCATTTTAAATCTTATAACCAATTAAAATAAAATTTATATTTATATTAAAATTTATAGCAAAATACGCAATTTCGTTACATGGATAACATGTTTTTCCAGTTATTTCGATTTAACAACCAAAGTATTGAACGGAGTTTGATAAAATTTCTATGGGAACAATCTGAAAGAAATTGAAAAAGAATTTTCCAGATCGGTTAATAAATAACGGAGAACTAATATGAACAAGAGCGTGGTGGCCCAGGGGCACAGACGCCGACTTTCAATCTGAAGGTCGCTGATTCAAACCCACACGTGCACCAATGAGTTTTTTCACTTGAAAAAATTTATGTGCGCAATACCACGTTCTCAAAACGGTGACGGAAAACATCGTGAGGAAACCGGCATGTCTTAGAACCAAAAATTCGACGACATGTGACATCTACCAATCCGGATTGGGCTCCCGTGGTAGATCAGAGCCCATTCACTCTCAATTATCGAGAGTAGACCAGTGTCCCTGGTAACATTAGAGGCTGATACGGAATACGGAGATATGTATAAACTGGTAACAAACATACAACAAACATTGTTCAAACCGTAACAAACCAAATTCATACGCCATTAAAAATCTTTCCGCGTTCAGGTTCATGGATTAGTATGATTTTGATTTTGAATAGCATATATACCGGAACACAGTAATGCAACCACCACTGCTTGGCGGCAGATTCCAGATGTGGTGGCAGTACCTCTCCGGACGAACTTGGCACAAGTTCTACTGCTACTTTTGGTAGGGAATCAAAGGGTACACACCTACGGACGCGAGCAACTGGACCCCCCAAAAGCATATGCTCACTTACCATATACTTATGAATAGGTAAAATCACATGTATTTAACACAGCACGACATATGTAAACCACAATATGTATGCTACTAAGGTGCAACTATCTTATCTCCTTGGTTCTGTAAAGGTTCCTTATCAGTATCACTGCGTAATCTTAAAACACGGTATCGTGGCGTGTCGAACTAAAATAGTATTATTTTTGAAAATGATTTATTTTCTTTGACTATGTTTCAGTGTTTTTAATTTTCTCTGTAATCTATATGGTTGTAATATTGATTTTGTTATTTTACCCACTTTAAATTAAATTTTATTTTAATTTAGTTTTGTTTGCTTTAATTTTTTATTAATGTTGAACTTTATTTGTGTTGGTTTGATTAAACTTTTTGATATTTTACTTATATTGTATTTACATGATTTTTTATTTATTTTATTATATAAATATCGTTCTAGATTTTGTTATGTTTTGTTATATTATATAATAATAATTTAGCCAAGTGATCAAAGAGCCTATTCACCTTTCCAGCTCGATTAGTAGAACTGCGCTATTGGTTATGGGTTGGGTCGAGCTACAGAGACGTTGAACTAAAGAGTACAAGTAACTAACATCCTATCATATTCTTAACTCTATCATCACTACATAGTATAAAACAAAGTCGCTTTCTCTGTCCCTATATCCATATGTATGATTAAATCTTTAAAACTACGCAACGGATTTTGATGCGGTTTTTTTTAATAGATAGAGTGATTCAAGAGGAAGGTTTATATGTATAATACACTAGCAAGTCACCCCGGCTTCGCACGAGTAGTTTCTCATACACTGATGTATTACTAACCGTGCGAAGCCGGGGCGGGTCGCTAGTAAAGTATATGTGCGCACGTATCAAAATAAAATGTCACGTACAGCGTTTCTAAATTCAACAGTCCATTTTAGTTATCGGTTTATCACGATAAATAATTATCTTGGTTGAATGAATCATGTCAACACTTTGTTCTGGTTTTATTTCAGAATATTTCTGTGAAATCCATAGTAATATCAGTAATTGTGTCACGCGACGAAACCTTTATTGTGAGTGCTTTAAAGTTAACTTTTGTTTGTACTACCCGCGAATTTATCTGGCAATCGACTACGACTGAATTGTTTTAAGGAATTAAATGACTATGCTACAACGGAAATCCGGAATAATGACGTCATATTTAAAAAGTATTTATTCATTTTAATTAGGTAACTATGAAGATAAGTTAAGTGTCTGGATATGATATCAATAATCTTGCTGTCCATAAACGGCGTGTATTTCCCAAGAAAATAATCATTGAAATTGTATCCATAATACCTTTTCAGTAAGTCGACAAATTGGCTAGTAAATAACGCTAACAAGTCCCCCGGGACAGTAATCCGAGCACGCCATCTAGCGTTGAGTAGGATAATCACTTGATAATTGACGTGAGCTCTGACGACAAAACGCGGGAATTTGCTGCTGTAATCGTCCGCCATATTGGATGGAGAATTACATTTTGTTTCTTTTTAATTACCCGTATTGGAAATTCATGCGAATAATTGTTGCATGGTCGTATCAGATGCGAGTTAATCGTTAGTTAACTATTAATCTTTAAATTTAATTCAATTTAAGTTGGTTATTCTTTATAGAAATTATAAGGAGGTTGAATGACGACGTTCTGAATTTTATGCCTTATTCTAAACAAGGCTACATTTTTGCCAGTATCCAGATTTAGTCAGATTCTATCTAGGATATAGGACCTATAGAATCTGCCTTAAACCTATGTGTACGTAATTAGACTTAAGAAGGAAAGCCAAATATGAAGTAAATAACTTTTTGACGAGCTTTGTCAAGTCTGTTGCTGTGAAAATATTACATATAAAAAATTTACCGTAATTCTTTTCTAGAATAACAAATATTACCTAAAAAGGATTCAACACTATTATTAACTACTACTGTTCAAATTTGGCACATGTATAACCTAAGTTATAAAGATCTTGTTTATTTCAGATTTTCTATAATAAAACTTGAAATTTATACTTCTTTGTGCGAAATTCATGATATTTTGACAGTTTCGTATTCACTCGCTCGTTCTGCCATCGTAAGTGTAAGCGAGATGGGTAACTCTTTCTTTCTCTTAACAAGATTTTTTCTCCCACCATTGTAAAGTTGACGTCCTATACAAAGGGTAAGTGCAGGGTCGAGTACCCGCCGTAATCCGATAGTTGCAACGCTCCCTCATACTAGGGTTGGCAAGCCAGATCTATTTTAAATATGACTAAAGTGACGGGACTATCTTGCAGCCCACCATTAAATGGTAACTGCCGCCCATATAGCCACGCCACAGTTACACTGTCTATACAGATTTTACCAATGCATTTAAATTTAAAATGCAATTCACTATCCAATTTTCCACCTAGAGACAATAATGCGAGCACTATTGCTTGGCGGCAGATTCCAGGAGTGGTGGCAGTACCTCTCCGGACGAACTTGGTACCAGTTTTACTGCTACTTTTTGTTGCTCCTTGAGCACCACCCACGGGGTACGTGTAGGGAATCAAAGGGTAAACACTTACGGACGCGAGCATATGTATAATATATTAAGTATATATAATATTTACGTATTTATTTTACATTTATTTTAAAGAAACTTAGAAATTGTACGTTTGTTTAATTAATAGATACACCCCCTTATAAAATCCATTACTTCTTGTCCATCCAAAATTGTCTGTAAGAAATCGCTCTAAAGCGATAAGACCGCCCACTTTTCATATTTATTATTACGATTACTATTATTTTGTTTGTGAGCAATAAAGTGTTTCCTATCTATTTTATCAAAAAAACTACAAAATTGTAAGAGTACATAAACGTTTACACACTCATACCTCTGCACTAGGATCCCTGTATCGCAGATGGCATGGACAAACACAGAAACAAGACAAACACCCAAGACCCGAGAAAAACTTCATGCTCACTACAAAAAGTGTGCCCCGACCGGGAATCGAACCCCTCGCTTCGGAGGCAGGGCTACTACCAACTAAACTAAAATACTTTCGATATGTGACAGCCCTAGGTCCTTGTTACCAGCTGTCACTGTCTAAGCTACCCTTAAAGTTTACCCGAGGAAACGCACTGCACTAGTCTCTACTACTCTACAAATAGAGCGGGAATTGCAATGACATAATCATTAACGGATGTCAAGTGACATCTTGTTTATGGTTCGTGTTTTTTTTTTAATTATTATATTACGAAGCTCTCACTAAATTGGTATGCATCCGTTGTTAATTAGAGGTTGCTATAAATCTATCATTACCATTATGATTTTAGGTCTGTGGACAGTCACATATATAAAATTAATTCTTTATTTTAGGCAAAACTTAGGTCTTACAATAAGATAGAAATCTTATTCTTAAATAGCACGTGATCCAATTTCTTTACGCCTCCATGCAAAATAGTGTCTATACTATATATCAGTGTTTTTCAATCTGTGAGTCGCGACCCTTAGGGGGCTCGCGAAGCCTTACTTGGGGGGTGGCAAAAGGAAAAAAGCAAAAACACTACAATAAAAACATAATTTCAGCCAGTTAACTTTGTTTGTCTATGGTCCAAGGGGGTCGCCAGAATTTTTCTACCTGTAAAGGGGTCGCGTATTCATAGAGATTGAAAAACACTGCTATATATAGACTCAATGATACTATAGATACTTAAAAAATAACTACACTTTTTCAGGATAAAATACAGCCTATGGATTTATTCAAAGTATGAGCTACTTTCATAGCAAATTTCATCCAAACCGTTCTGCAGTTTACGCATGAAAGTGTAACAAAGATACAGACAAATTAATATATAATTTTAGTTTGATAATAATCATAGGACAGACAGACGTAGTGTGCTTGGTAATGCTTCCCTATGGGTACGCTACCGTGATCGTTGGCAGCATGTTTATTATCCGTACCTGCCTCTAATGTTCGCACTGCAGGGACACCGGCCTACTCTCGATAATTGAGAGTGGATTGGTCGCATGTCGATGTCGCATGTCGTTGAATTTTTGTTTCTAAGACATGCCGGTTTCCTCACGATGTTTTCCGTCACCGTTTCGAGAACGTGATATTGCGCACAGAAATTTTTCAAGTGAATAATCTCATTGGTGCACGTGTGGGTTTGAACCAGCGACGTTCAGATTGAAAGTCGGCGTCTGTGCCCCTGGGCCACCACGCTCTCCCTGTTTATTATACAATCTGTCAACTTAAAGGGGTATTGTTATAATGGGCCAATTTCGTCAAATGTCACCAACTCCCTCGATAGCGATTAACCTTTGAAAATGGCCGCTAATTTTTTTATTACAAGCC
Organism: Aplocera efformata; assembly: GCA_921293045.1. NCBI lineage: Eukaryota > Metazoa > Arthropoda > Insecta > Lepidoptera > Geometridae > Aplocera > Aplocera efformata. The sequence continues at coordinate 3,363,321 of OV121067.1, read as the reverse complement.
GTAATGATCTTGAACGTAATCTGATTATGGATTACATTAAGTACCTGGACGACTGAGCCTCAGTTTTGTTGTTTTTAATGTAAATTTTTGCGTTTTACAAGAAATACAATTATACAGGTGAACTTATACAAAAGCTGAACTAAACACAAAATTTCGTAAAAATCGTTAGAGCAGTTTCTGAGATACGCGAAACAAATATATATATACAAGATATCTCCTATAGAGTTATAAGATACATTTTGAAAATGTGCCTTTTAAATCGTATCTTTCTAGCTAAAAACCAAATCAACTGACAAATAACTGGAGGTCGATTACTATAGTTTTTAAATCCGTCTGGTAGTAGTTCCAGAAATTAGCGCGTTCAAACAAACAAACTCTTCAGCTCTTATATTAGTTTAAACGTAAATTTCTCGCACCACCTACTAAGTCTGAGATAGCCATGAATAAAAATTATACTTTTCTGTGTTGCCATAAACAAACAACTAAATAAACTTAATTAAATAACAAATACCTTAATTATCTGTGTCTACGCCTCACGTCTACCAAATCTAATAAAGACTCAATAATATTTTCCCTCCAAAATAATTGCATCCACCCTTCCATAAATGAACCTGACAAAACTATTATACGCCAAATTAAATTCTATTAATCCCTTCAAAAACGCTCTGATCAAATTATACGTTCCCTTTTGTTGATAGCAATCAGTTGTAGGTAATACTTCTAAAGTGAACGTAGCCCAGTGGTATAGACCTACTTATAATCAAAGGTCGCTGGTTCAAATCCAGAGGTACAAAAATTAAGCTTGAAAAAATGTTTTACGTTCTCAAAACTGTTCATAAAAAGCTTACACTAGCTTTTTATGTAAAGTTTTGAGAACGTAATCGACCGGGTCGTTTTACGTCTTCTTGCACTTTCTTTGCACTTATCGATTAATCGATTGTTTCGATTTTCATTTTCGCACTCTCTATTACGTTACGTTCCATTTTACTTAGAAGTGATAACCGGTGGTTTTTTGAATAAATGTTTATGTTTGTTTTTTATATAATATTCTAAGGCTCTTTCAAGTTAATTTATGCAATTAATATTATGAAAATAAACACTACTATGTTTTTGAATTAAGTTTTATATATTAGTTCCTTCACTTGATTTTATTTTCTCCAAAATGGTTAAAATTTCAGTCACGTTGTACAGAGTGAAACGAAACTAATTCTATCTGCCAGGGAACCGTTCTTACGTTAAAATATCTTTATCAAAGGGTTCCCTTTCAGATCATCTACTGCAATATAATTTCGGTCTATATTCTACATCACGTATATCTCGTATGAGCCAGAGAGCGTAGCAATATCTTCAGTAAACAATACTAACCCGATATACGGATCAAAGCAACGGATTCCCGGTACCAATAACTGCGAATTACCCTCCAGTACAGGGATGCATTGAGGGCAAGCTTGTATCCAGGAAACTCAAACTTGTTTTAGAAGTAGTTTTTGCCCGTGAATTTATTCGTCTGTGTAGAATTAGTGCTTCAAGTACCTAGCGTATTTTTATCTCGGATACTTTTATGAATTGAACTTGTTCCACGCACTCGCTTGCACGCTCGGATCAGGCGAAACGTTTTTTTTTTTTTATTTGATTAAGTCACGGAAAAACTTTACAATGATTCATGTTTTTTCGTGCGTGCAGCCGCCATTCAAAGATTTATAAAACGTTATCACCAGTATGATAGCTTGTTAAGTTGGAAAATAATGTACACGTATTTCAATTTTTGTCTTGCACTGATATACAATAGTTTTTGTATTTAGTAACCGTAATAGGTATTCGGCCTCCCGCGACACAGACTTCGTCTAGTGCGGGGACCACTAATAATCATATATGTCTTATTTGTAATCCATGTTTTTGGTAAATAAACTATTTTGTATTTTTTTTTTGTATGATTCTCTTTTATATCATGATATCATCATGATATGATCGCTAAGGGTAAATAGTAAATATTTTAAGCTGTCTAAGAATTAACAGAACATTCTAAATATATCCCTGTCTCCATTAAAAGTCTATCCAAAATGGAGAGTCTTATCCCAAGACCGTAGGGTTGAAAATATATTGACTTGTCAAAACAGAGGTGCCAACTACCAGACAGAAATTCCGTTATTCTGTCCGTAAGCCGATGGGGAAAGGTTGAAAATTGTTAGGGCTGAAACGTATATTGAGTTTTGGGGGTTAGGGAGTACAATAGTCCAACTCTTAATATTCTAACAGACGCTCAATATTGGAGTGATTTGATTAGGTTAAAGGATGGCAGACGGAACAGAACCACCCTTCTTTAGGTTAGATTTCATATTTCATTTATTGATCCTTATAACATTATTCGTTAAATACGGCAAGTCATAGAATAACAAAAGCACATGAAAAAACATTAAATTCAACAATTTCATTGAAATTGCATTGACTAAAAAAACAGGTAAATACTGACCATAATTTGACATGTCTGTTTGCATGTAATGTGCCTAAGGAGTTCCTGCGACACGTTAAATGATCACGAATATATTTACTTGTGCGCATAAAATTTTACGTGTCAGTATCGTTTCTGAGATGTAAAGGAACAAATGAATTATTCTTTTAAATAAACATTTTTATTTTTTCCATTTCGTATCATCTGGCTAAAGTCAACGTAAAATAATATCGTGATTAAACAGCCGTGCATATATATGGCTATACATTTAAAAACTTTGAATTAATTATTTTAGCAGCACTTTTATTTTATGTCGTCGATATTGGTAGAATATATTTTATACAAGACGGAATACTTGGGTAGTAGTGACCTAGTAATCTCTTATGTGTATAGTTATTGTTTTATTCTGTGCCTATTTTATACTTACATCTAATTGTAAGTACCTATTTTGTGTTCTGAAATAATTGCTCTTGAATTGAAGCTTTCTATTATGAACAGGCAAGTCACTAAGGATCTGTTTTTTTAACGAACTACGTGTCCAATTTGTAACCGAAAGTTAATAAATTAATTAAGCCTTCAAAGTCAAATACTAAGTTCATTTTTTGTCGAAACACATGAACAAAGGATTTAGTAATTATTTTTGTCATAAGTTTCAATGTATTTCTACCCAAAGGGCCTTGGTACCTTAATTTTAATACATTCGGCCGCATCTTCACTTTCCATCAGGTTTATAATCAGGTGAGATGGCGGCCAAACGCATGGATAGCCAAACGTTTCAATTTAAAAAAAAATACTTATCTTTGAAACTTCATCATCATCAGCCTACACATGTCCACTGCTGGACATAGGGCTCTCCTAGCAAGCGCCACTGAGCCCGATCATCGGATCTCCTTATCCACTTCTTACCAGCCACCTTCCGCAAGTAGTCGCTCCATCTTTATATTTAACTAGCTGCGCCCCGCGGTTTCACCCGCATAGTTCCCGTTCCCGTGGAGAATACGGGGATAAATTGATTTTATCTTTTCGTTAATTTTCTAAGTTATAAGTTTTGTAACAAACACGACTTTCTTTTATATATATAAGATTGATTTTGATCCAATCTTGCATGACACCATCCTAACCTTTTAAGTCAGCGGGTGGGACAATTTGGATCGCTGCCTTTTTTGGACGACAGGTGGACCCACTGTGATATTCTACTTAATTTTAAAGTACTTTATTAGGGGTTCAAAAACTATATTACTTTGTAATCGGAAGTACTGTGCTATATACAGATTTTCTTTATTATATTTTCTTTTACTTTTGTCATAGAATCTACCTCAATTTGTTAATAGGTAAATATTAAGTAAATATTAAGTATATTAAGTATATTATATTAAGTATAATTATATTATATATATATATATACAATATTATATAAGTATATTATATTAAGTATATATTAAGTATATTAAGTATTATAGTATATTAAGTACAATATATTAAGTAATATTAAGGTACTTTTAAGTAAATATTATTTCCTAAAAGAGATTCTTATTTATATAATTAACCAATAATTCTTGCTTTAGGTTACTAACTGTTGTGAAAATTTTCGACACAAAGTTATGAGTTTATGTTAAATTAATAAGCAATTAAAATAAATATAAGGTAAAATTATCCTTATTTCACGCATTTAACATACATTTAAACAATAATATAACTAGAAAATATTGCAAGAACGTAATAATTATTACTTTTTAGAAAGTACACAATTTGACTGTATTTTTAACGCGATTTCTTCGCCATTTTTTGAACCGATCCAAGTTGATTCTTTTGGTACCTATTTAGTATAAAACCTATTTGGTTTAGATAGAAAATTCTCCATAAAGAATTTTTTTTTTTTTTACGCCTCACATCGAAAAATGAGATTAATGTATTAAAGTTTTTTTTTTATCTTCCTCGGGCGTCGCACTTCTATGCATTTGCCATTATCAAAAGTATTATATTAAAGTTAATTTTTATTTTTAGTTTCTAAGGATACCTTAATAGTCTGGAAACAAATCATTCTTTTCAGAAATAAAACGATATAAATAAACTCTCAGATATGGCTCCCTCTTTATAAATGATGTACACAAAAGCACACACACCAATAATTACATCAACATAAATTTGAACAGAAATCTGTAACCTTGTAAACCGGACAATGGGGGTATTAGGGTGAAATTGTGCGTGAGACAGCATCACAAAATTATGTCGCGTGGCGAGTTCAATAATTTCCTATAGAGTTAGTTATCAAAACAACGTAACTTAAATCAACACTTATTGTTATTTTTATATACCTACTGTACCGGCTTCTAATCTTCCCACTGCAGGGACGCCGGCCTACTCTCGATATATGAGAGTGAATGGGCTTTGATCTACCACGGGAGCCCAATCCGGATTGGTAAATGTCACATGTCTTCGAATTTATGGTTTTAAGACATGCCGGTTTCCTCACGATGTTTTCCGTCACCGTTTCGAGAAGGTGGTATTGCGCAAATAAATTTTTCAAGTGAAAATCTCATTGGTGCTCGTTTGGGTTTGAAAGTCGGCGTTTATGCCCCTGGGCCACCACGCTCTCCTACGCTTTGTGGTATTGCACTACTGTTTTTTTTTAATGCGAGTATGTGATTATGCTGAAGGCTCACCTGTTGTTAAGTGGTAACATCTACCCATAACAACAGCAATACGACTTAGGTCGATCGACGTGTGATAAGACCCAAGTCGCACGGGTATGTTACGTCTCATGCGGCTGTCATTTCACCGGCAACCACACCCTTCCGGAGCACAGTAATGCGAGCACTATTGCTTGGCGGCAGCTTTTAGGTTTGGTGGCAGTACCTTACTGGACCAACTTGGCACATGTTCTACTGCTACTCCTCTATTTCTTTTCCTTTAGCACCACTCAGGGGACACGTGTAGGGGTTCTAAGGGTACCCTCCTACGGACGCGGGCAACTAGGGCCCCCTTTGGTTTGATTGTTGTTTACGAGCGGCGGTAACACTTAACAGAAGAACATCTAACACAACACATCAGAAGAAACATCTGCTCGTCCCCAAAATTTGTACCAAAAGTTTGCTCAAGAGTCTATTAGCAACAGCGATCGACAGGAAGCGGCAGACAAGTTTAAAAGGACACCTACTTTCGAGTGACGTAGAAATAAAATAGTCAAAATAACAACTAATTCATTATTTATTTCTTATCTTGTCTACATAGAAACAAATTTACATTCGGTACAATTGAATTAAAATGTGCGATTTTTAAATAAAATCAGCTTGACTAGAAATCACTCAATTTAATTTAATTAACAACTATAAAGCTATTTATAACCTAAAACTAGTTACATTGATTTTACATTAATTAAACTAATTATTATTGCACGTGTAAGTTTTAACAAGATAGGTACATTTAAAATCCAGTAATGTCTTAAAATTCTTTGTAGACATTACTGGATTTTAAATGACCTAGGCTGGTGAATTATTTTTCTTATTAAATTTTAAAAGGTAAAAATTTTAAATTTTAAAATTGGAGCAATTTACACCAATATGTTGCAACTACATTGTCTAAACGACTCAAAAGGTATTGTATTGTGTACCTATTTTAAAATATGTGTTAAAATGACTAAGACATTTATATTCAAATCTAAATGGTGTTGCAATAATCAAAAAATATATAAAAATGCAATCAAATTACTAAACAATCATTCTTAAAGGCTTAATCAAAAATAGGTTTTTAAATTGGTGACGTGATAATTGTATGAAAATTAGGTACATGATTTTTTTTATATAGCGTAGTATTTTTTTTACTGGACTATTTGTTGTTGGCCGAAGATGGTCTTGGTAGTTTTATGCGGGCTTACGGTGAAGGCGAAAGGCGAGATGCATAAGTAGCTGTTTGACAGTTGCGTAGTGTTTTGAATTTAGGTGAGTTGGAAGTGTACAGGGCTCCTGGTAATCAGTCAGCATCCTCTTAAAGACAGCTGCAGTACATCGAAACAAAACACGGGTTATTCTACGAGGGTACGAGGCCCTACAAAAGCGAGGCACCGGGCGGTTGCCCTGCTTGCCATCCGCTAAGGCCGCCACTGGTTATATGGCAAAAAATATTAATTTTGAGCTAGAATTATTAATCAAATAGTATTTAGAATAACTTTTACAGCTGAAACTTGTTGACATCTGTATTAAGTACTTTGACATTGTTTTTATTAAGCCTGTCTACAGCTGCAATGATCTATAGTAAGTTGTTTTAATTACCGACGTAGCGCACACTTATTGTATTTATAGACTTAATCACTGTATCTTATCGGTATCCTCTCCAAATGTTGCCTGGAAGAGATCACTTTCTTAGCAATTATTGTAAGTTTACTCTGTAGACTATTTGTTCACACATAAAGAATTTTTGTATTGTATTATTTTCTATGAGTATTTAAGACTTATCTTTGACGATACAGGGTGCTCTATTAAGTATTAAATTCTTGAAAATAAACGAAATGCAAAAAAAATATATTGTTGGTTTAGTGTACATAGCCGGGTTCCTGAATCTTGAACACTTATTGTTTCGCAGTCAAAAAACCATTTACTAGTTGCTTACGTACTACGTATTGAACTAGTGAAAATCAATAAGTAGACAATATGTTTTTAAATGTATGTTATTGGCAAAGATTGTTACAGGCAGTCCTCGTTCTTACGGCATGTCAGGTTCTCGAAATACGTGACGTAAGTCGAAACCACGTAAGTCGAGACATATTTTTTTCGTATGTTTACATGTAAAACTCAAGGGTTAGGATCCAGACGGACTCGAAATTTAAAAAAAAACTGCATTTAAATATAACAAAGGATATACATACAATACATTATTATACTTTATTATTGAAACGACGTAACGACGTAAGTCGAGGACTGCCTGTATTTAATTTTTTATTAATTTATTTACACATGAAAATTAAAAAATAAAAATATAATCTTAGAGGCTACTTATAAAGAACAAAAATGTAAAAATTAAAACAGAAAATTTTGATCGTGGGGTGCCAAGAACACTGGCTGCATTCCCGCGTTGGACGGCCAAAGATAATCTTTGGGCGAGGAACGTGCCTTCTTGTTCCCAGTGGCATCACATAAAAGAATTGATTTTTTTTTAATAAATGATTTTGTAGTCGATTTTAATTTATTAATTGCCTGTATTTTTATTTAGATATTGTTGGCGTAGTGTTGTGCGTAGCTAGGTTCCCCGACAATGTCAATATCACTATCGCTATGATCAGACTCAGAGTCTGAAGAGTGGGCGGCCGACATCCTCGAGTCTTCGGCCTAAAAAACGAGTATTTTAATCAATATATGTTTTTATTTATAAGTGACAGAACGAGCTGAGGGCCCACCTGGTAAGTGGCAACCCTCACCCATGACAACAGTAATGCGACTCAGTATAAGATTTGGATCTTACATATATTAGGCCAGCCTATTAGAAGCTGATCTATTAGAAAATACTATTTTGCCAAAGAGATGATCCTGTAACACATTATACATTCTTTTGAAAATATAAGATATGTACCTTTCTTTCACCTTGTTGCAATTTCGTCGTGAAGTCCACAGCAGTACCTGCTAACAAAATAAATTTTCTAAATTTGTAACCCAGACTACTAAATTATCTTAATATATATAAATTACGTGTCACGATGTTTGTCCGCGATGGACTCCTAAAATACTTAACCGATTTTAATCAAATTTGTACACCGTGTGCAGTTTGATCCAACTTGAAAGATAGGATAGCTCACATCTCAATTTATGATCGCAATATTATTTTATTGCAAATTATTTGTCTATTATTTGACAGTCACAATTACAAAAACGTTAGCCACAGCAACGCGTGGCCGGGTCAGCTAGTATTGATATATAATCAACAATATTGATTATTATCTAACGATTTTCAATTTTTTTCTACACTCTTACCCCTGCACTAGGATTCCCTGTCACGCAAGGCATGCTCAAATACCTACGACCCGAGAACCAGCTTCATGCTCACCACACACTGTTTCCCGGCCGGGAATCGAACCCGAAGCCCCACGCTCCTAGTGCTGTTAAGCTAAGGAGCCGTGAAATTTATTTTACTAGGGGAAAACAATGGTGGAGATGGTCTGGCCGGTTTTCCTATGAACGTTTCGAAAGCTACATGACGTAGCAAGGTTCTTCGTAGGTGTGCTACGAGTGGTCTATTGAGGTTTTGCTTAACTCTACCTCGTAGCTGTGCTACGCTCGAAATCGTAACCACTGGTTTAAATTTCCATGGCTACGAGCTACGGCGTAGAAAGCTTTTGTACGTGGGAAATATCTGTTGTCTATTACTAAATTATGATACTATTGAAAATCATTTTTTTTAATATAAATTATTATCTGCTAATTGTCGTTTTTCTGCAGTTCAGCAGGCTTCACACATACGGAAAATGACATAAGACCCATAGAACCAGAAACGTACTTTATGCACATCCCTCAAATATTAGCTCCAGTAAGGGATCGAACCTGCGATATCGCTTTGCAGTCAAGATTACCATAACCGACAACTTAGCTACAGAGTTATGTAACCACATTTTGAAAGCTACTTTGAAAATAAATATTTTTAACAAGCCCAAGCGAAATAGGTATACTTATTAACAAACCCAAGATACCTTCCAGAAACTCAGTTTTATTAAATCACCTCTCATCAAACAATTACACGCCGTAAAGCGACTTAATTAAGTATATTTTCCCATGCACAATACCATTTCCACACCCCTGACTGAAAAGAAACGTGTTACATACAACAACCGACCGTAATACAAGCGATTTGAGTTAAATTTCGAAAGGCGATGTGCCAAGACGTTCGTTGCTAGGCAACCAAGACGTTGTCAGCGGCCATCTTGGCTGACTAAGTTTATTATGAATAGGGTTGGCAAACTTTGGTACGTGACAATTTTACATACATTTGCTTTAAATGCCCCCCAGATAGGGATAGATTATGGAAATTTGGGATTCATTCTGTCTTTAAAATCCGAAGCGTAGTGCATGGTTCCCTGCCAATAGATATTAAAATTTGTTAGCCTAAAAAAACATTCCTGAGATCGAGGAAAATGCATATAACTAGTCATTTTATTATTTTATTAAATGTAAATGACATCTATTGCATCTTTGGATTAGGTCCTAATGAAAACAACATTGATTTGTGTTCTAATACTACTAGTTTTAGCCAGTAATCGTCGATGTCTTATTTACGGCGAATCAACGCACACATGCTTACCGAAGTTACAAGGCACAATAACAACAAAAAAGACAATGAAATGCGAATTTGTAAAACTTATTTCCGAGTGCATGAAATAGAGTATATTCGCATTACAGATAAAAATAGGAAAGGGTCGATTGGACGATCTTTGCTCCAACTTTTTAATGATATCGATCAACATAAATCAGAAAAAAATCAAAGATTGAAGTAATGCAAACGACCTTTGGATTTGAGTGGATTTTGCGTTCAATTAATTAAAACACAAAAAAAAATTCACTCTACACTGATTAAAAGCATCGTCAACGCTTTCTACGTAGCTAGACTGATAGATGTAAGATAGTGTTATATCCATAGCTTAGTAGACGGCCCTTAGCTTAGTTGGTAGTAGTCCTGCTATCAAAGCGTTCGAGGGTTCGATTCCCGGCCTGACACACTCTGGTGAGCAACAAGCTTGATCTTGGGTTTTGAGTTCTTGTCTTGTGTTTCTGTCTTAAATATGCAACCTAGTGCAGAGGTACAAAGGTATATTTGTAAAAAAAATTGACAGCCCTAGCCAATGTCTTGAGTTGTGGCACGAAAGCGATGCTATAGCAATTAGATTGTACGTCTTTGAGGTTTGGCCTCGGCAATTACGCAATATTGCTCGCGGGCCGTACTGGCATTACGGTCCTTATTGAGCCACTCGCCGGCCATTATTGCCCGGTTATAAATTCTGTCAAAGATATGGAGGCGATCAACTGCTTGTTTTAATTTTTACCCGCAACGCAATAAGACGGTTGTTAGAATATGATCGCTGTGTGTCTAGCAACGTAGGTCTTGAACAGGTGAACCAATATGGGTGTGGTTCTTTTTATTTAAAAGTAGGTTTTCTAGGAGGTTCTTAGACGTGTTTTATCAAAATCGTTTCAGCCATTTCAAGATTGTGCTTATTACCATTAAACCGGGTTTTAAAGATTTTAAAACTAAATTATTTCATTGAATTTATAGAAATATCCATGGGACAAATCTGTAAAATCGCTTTTCAAATAAAAATTATTTTCCAAAAATTCAATATATGACGGAGATCTGAGATATGATCTGATTCTGAAATCTAAATTAAAAACCTTAAAAACATTTGCAACAGACTTCCTTTGCAAGTCTGTTGCAAATGCAACCTAAATTTAGCAACCTATCAATCTATCAAGTTTTTCTTAGATTAGATAAACGCATACAAGTTTTGACCGGAATAGCCAGCGTACATAACCACAATGATGTTTCGTCCAAGTACAAGTATAGAAATTCGCTCGTCCAATGATTTGATTTGAGTAACACATGTTCCGTGAAAACTTCACCTTCTACAACTCATGGAAAAGGAAATTTAATAAGATTTGAAAGTAGGACAGACAAACAAACGTTTTAGAATTAGAGCGCGTTCTTTTTGCTTTGGGTACAGAACCCTGAACAATGTTAATAAATTGTTTTAAAGCAGGCCTCCTCCTTTTTGCAGATAATCCTCAATTTTGTTGTTTTTTATTTTGTATGTTTGTTATACGATAACTTGAAAATTGTGAATACTCAATACTCAATATATTTATTGCATGTACATAGTGCATAGGTATTTTACATAGATAGTATCACATATGAACCCTTACATAGAATATAGTAATAGGTTGGTCGACCGATATTTTAAACAATAGCATTTGATAGTAAAGTATAATAGTAATATATTATTTCATTGAGTAGGTATCCAATGTCAAAGAAGTGATGAGAATAAAATTCGTCAGTATGTCAATTAATTATATTTATTTCAATTTATGATTTTAGATTTATGATTTGCATGTCAAGTACATGATTTGTAAATATCGAAGTTTGCAATAGGAAATTCATTAATGTCGTAAAAGCACTTTTTGATCTTCTTCCGTGGTAGTCCCATGGAAGAAAAAACTCACCCCTACAAGTGTAAAATAGGGAAATAAAACATTCAAGTCCATCTATTTGATTGTTAAATCAGTCATTGGCATTGCAATCTACCAAGCCAATTCAAAATTCTAAGCGGTCTCATATTTGAAATTAAACTTAAAAAGTGGTTGGTTCTTTAAGTGCATAATATCAATAATTCTAGCTGCGCCAAGCGGTGTTACTCGCGGTTGGTCTTCCTACGGCAACCGTACATTTTTTCTGGATAAAAAGTAGCCTATGTGCTATTCCAGAATATAATCTATCTCTGTGCCAAATTTAACAAACATCCATCCATACTTACAAGCTTTCGCGTTTATAATATTAGTTATATTAAAAATCGATAATAAATAATAAATTAATAAACGAAAATCAATGTTAACTAATTTATTGTTAAACAATTTTTTTAATCTTTATTATTACTTCCGTTATCTTTATCTCTTTAACTTAAATTTTGTTTTATTTTTTAGTCTACATGATTAATATTGTATGTCCGAAATGGCCAGACTGTTGTTCTACCATCATTTGTGCTCATTAACTTTTGAGATAAAGTTTTAACAATAAAAAATAATTGTATTTGTATAATTTGGAATGTAAAGGCGGCTTAAAAAGTTTTACATTACCAAAAGAGTTACAATATACAATAATATACCTTTGACTACATTCCAAGCAACTTTAGCGCAACTTTACTTCCAATACATACCCCGTCTATGTAATTATCAAATAGTTGCAAACAAGAACTTTGAGGCGACGCGAAGTTCTAAATTGATTGAGATTGTTAGGTGCAAACGGTAAATATAAGGGTTCACATTGGTGAGCTATAAACAGCTAGTATTAGCCTACAAGATAATTAAGCAATTACCTCCATACCAGCCTCTAATGTTCCCACTGCAGGGACATCAGCCTACTCTCGATAATTGAGAGTGAATGGGCTTTGATCTACCACGGGAAATCCGGATTGGTTGGAATAAGATTAGCTTAAACATAAAACTGACTGTAATTTGACATATCTGTGTGCATGTAAAGTGCCTAAGGAGCTCCTGTGACACGTTATATGCTCATGAATATGTTTACTTGTGTGTGTAAAATTTGACTTGTCCAAACGATACTTGAGATCTAAAGGAATAAATGAGTTTGAGTTTGAGTTTATAAAGTAAGGATTAATGCGTAAATTGTGGATTTTCTGATCGTTTATCTTTAATCCATCCGTCGCGAATACTATATTATCTTATTACTTTAAACGAGCAATTCTTGTATATATTTGGGGGGTCCACTTGCTCGCGTCCGTAGGTGTGTACCTTTTGATACCCTACACATGCCCCCTGGGTGGTGCTAAAAACCAAAAGTAGCAGTAGAACTTGGGCCACGTTCGCCCGGAGAGGTACTGCCATTGGAATCTGCTGCCAAGCAGTAGTGCTCGCATTACTGTGTTCCGGTGGAAGGGTGTTCGTGCCGGTGAAATCACATGCGCATGAGACATCATCCCCGTCTCGGGTGATGGATGCAGCAGGATGAATGCGATTCAGTGTAAGATGAAAATCTTATGCTGTAGTCGCATTACTGTTGTCATGGGCGGGGGTCGCCACTTACTATCAGGTGGGCCCTCAGCTCGTTCCGTCACATACTCACATTATTAAAAAAAAACTGGCTGTACTAACCTCGTTGCTGCTGTTGTTTCCTCAGCTGCTTCTTATGCTTCATCCTTCGGTTCTGGAACCAGGTCTTGACCTGTGTCTCCGAGAGATTCAGGGCACCGGCCAACTCGACTCGCTCAGGTGTAGACAAATAGCGCTGTGTTTCGAAGCGTTTCTCTAGGCCTAGAAGCATTGATCTTATTGTTATATGTAGCTCAGTATTTAAAGTTCATTGTTTGACAGTTAATAATAATAAACGTTTACACACTCATACCTCTGCACTAGGACTGTGTCGCAGAGGGCATGGACAAACACAGAAACACAAGACAAACACCCAAGACTCGAGAACAAACTTCATGCTCACCACACAAAGTATGCCCCGGCCGGGAATCGAACCCGGGACCCCACGCTTCGAAGGCAGGACTACTACCAACTAAGCCACGGAGCCGTCATGTTATGAATGTTATTCTTGAACTTTTCAAACAGCGCTTTCTAGCTAACCAGATTACTGATGAATACGTTTATTCGAGTTTTTACTACTAGTATTTTTACACTATGAACCATGACACAGAATGCCTAGGGTGGGATTTGAACCCACAACCACGCGCTTGTGACTTTGTCCTCATAAATAGGCTTTAAAATAGAATTTCTGTCGTTTCTTTAAAGAGTTGATTAAATAAATATTCATGGACATCACATAGTGCTAATCTACCGAGCATATATTGTGGTATGGGAACTAGATTACTGTTTGAAAATATTTACATAAAATACATAGGTACATATTAACACCGAGACAAAGCAAACATCTAAGTTCGTAACGTGAATTTTGGTAATGGATGGAAATTGAACCCACAAATAGCAGATCTACTACCAACTGAGATATTAGGCTTGTGACACAAATAGCTCGAGATCTAGCTGCAAGATTTGTACGTTCATCGAAATCATTTTTTATAAATAACTAGCTGTGTTCCGTTTTTCTCGTTTCCGTGGAAACAGCGCACGCAAATTAGGTTTTCGATTTTACACCTTGTGTTACAAAATAGCAATTTTATTACCGATCCCTAATTTTGAAAAAAAAGAACATAGCCTTCCTCGATAAATGAACTACCCAACACTGAAAGAATCATTCAAATCGGACCAGTAGTTCCAGAGATTAGCGCGTTCAAACAAACAAACAAACAAACAAACACTGCAGCTTTATAATATTAGTATAGATTTTGCTGAGGATTAATGAGGGAACATTCTTTTGCCGAGGCGCCAATTAAAGACCGCTAGTATTTCTATTTAAAATAAAAATTGTTGATTGTTCAAAAAAAATTTCATTCACTTGTGTTGTAGTTATTCGTATGTTTTTTTAATTGAACGCCACCTGAGGCTAACTTCACTTGCATTGTTATCATGTCAAGCAGTCGCAAATAAATTATAAATACGCACGATTGTCTTTAAGTCTCGAAAACCACTACAATCGAATTTAGACCCTATGAAGTGCATCAACTTGTTTTTCAAATTAGCTGGCAATTTAACAGAAAAACTTTCCATCGGGGCCTTTGGAAGTTGGTTGAAAGTATGAAAGAAGTTGGTTGAATATTTTACCAGTGAGTTGAGGATCCGAGAACACAGTTCGTGCCTTCCGCCGTCGGCAGTGCTTCAACGCTGACAGGGACAGCTCCGAAGGCGTGAACAATGCGTGGTACGGGACCCCTGCCAACAAATAATGGTGTTTAGGTTTCAGTGATTTATTTATTTCTTTAATTAGTACGGAATAACCACTTACAATTTAATTTTAATAAAATTTTAACTCTTTTATATGATGCCACTGATGCCACTGGGGACAAGAAGGCTGGCTCGTTCCTCGCCCAAAGATTATCTTCGGCCGTCCAACGCGGGAATGCAGCCAGTGTTCTTGACACCCCACGATCGAAATATTCTGTTGTAATTTTTACATTTTTGTTTTTTATAAGTAGCCTCTAATATGATGTTTTTTTTTTTTAATTTTTATGTGTAGACTTACAAATCTAATTGATAAAATAAAAAACATGGTAGTTAATAGTTTTATTGTTATATAAGTAAAATAAATGAATTTTACTTACAATTACTAACAAATTACAAAATCAAATGACCATTCCAATTTAAATACATAAATAATTGAAATTGGGCTTAATCACAATTAAGCCTCAGTTTGGAAAAGAGTATGGAAAAAGCACATCTCAATTTAATATACGATTATAGGCAGGACTTATACCAACTAGCCATTGAGCCATCTAAATAATATCTAATATCTAACTCGAAAAGTAATGTTCATAAACATGATAATTAAAACAAAACTTTCTTCTCGATATTTGATACTAGCAGCCCGTCCCGGCTTCGCACGGGGTAGACATAACGCACGGGGTAGACGGGGTTTGGATATAAAACACTTTTTTTCATGTAGTGACATAACTACAATAGTTGGACATATGCTACCGTGGAGTTTTTTGTAGACATTATGATGTTCTTCAATATTGTTGTACATTATTTTGTTCTATCGCTAATAGTTTTGGCAGCGCATTCGACGAAAGACATTATAAGACTCATTTTTCTACACCTTCGGTTACATTGTTCAAATTTTACCAAGGATCCCTAATTTTTTTCAAAATGAAATGTAGGCTACATTTCATTTTCATGTCAAATTGGAAGAATGTAGCATTCTATTGGTGAAAGAATTTTTTAAATCGGCCCAGTACTTTTTGAACCTATTCATTACAAACATACAAACATAGGTACAAATCTTTCCTCTTTATAATATTAGTGTAGATGATAGATCGGAGATTTTATTGTTTTAGGAGCGTACCTACCTTAATTATATGACTTAATTAAACACTATCTTCACAGTAATCAATTATTTTAAAGACTTTTCTAATTACAAAAAAAAATATTTGATGACATTTAATATTCAAGATAATTTACTTTTAATTTTCACACAGCGGTTCATAGAATACACAAGTTTTTAATTTTTTTCATGTAATAGGTATACATTTTTCTAATATAAATAGTTTCTCAGGTAGCTCAGGACCGTCTAACCTGGAAAGCTATGGGGGAGGCCTATGTCGAACAGTGGACGTCTGTCGGCTGAAATGATGATGATGAATAGTGAAGGAAATTAACATACAGATGGACGGGCAAGATGAAACTATAAGAGTATCGTTTTTAATGTTTGGCTCGGAAACCCTCAAAAGGGAATATCTATATATCTCACGAGATCCCAACAAGACACAGTTTAATGCCAATTTAAGTGAGAGTCAGTAGACTTTAATCTACCACGGGAGCATAATCTGTATGTTGTTGATTTTTTGGTTTTAAATTGTACCACTTTCATCACGATTATTAATATTTAAAACTCGCCATTTTAAGAATTTCTACGCTACTGAGTCAATATCTCTCACAAAGGTTAACTGGAAGACAATGGTAATTAGCATTCAATTCCCCATATTCTATGTTACACGCAATAAAGTTTTATCAATTAATTAACACATTCAAAGGCACACACTAATTTTACTTAATTGCTACTTAAGAGATTGCATGAACCCTAAAGCCACTCCCTCAAGTCCAGTTGCCATTACAAATTCCACTGGACTATTTAGTTAGCGGCAAATAACATTATAATGTATGTAAATAATGTTCTTGAAATCATTCACCTACCTTGAGATAAGAAATAAGGCGTCTCCACCGCCTTATACGTATTTGGCGTATGTAAATAGGCCCCCAAGGCACCCATAACTTGCAAATAAGACCCCTCTCTCGCTGGCACATGGGGCCTCACATCACTGGGCACTGAGAAATAAGGTTTTGGTTCAAACTCAAACCTCCTTTGTTCAACTGTCACTGGAACTTTTTTTTGGCCGCGGTATAAAATGTCTTCGATGAGAAAAGAGGTTTTACTGTGCTCTTGGCGATTCGAGTCCGATGGAGAGTCACTGCGCGTTTCCGAGTCCATTTTGAAAGATTATTAAAGAATTTTTAATTATATTCTAAGTGTATCTTATTTTTTGTTGCGTAAAACTAAGCTCCATTGCCACGTTTTTGATGCAAATATGCGATAATTAATTTTGCCTTCTTTTACAATAAATACGATATATTCTATTTATTTTTTAATATACTATGGGAATTATTCTTTTTCTATAATACTAAAGAGCGAGTTTTTTTTAATATACTGTTTCTGCTACCTCTTTTTATATATATTTGCACTTTGTTCTGTTTCTAAATAAACGCGGCAAACTTTTTTTTTTAATTATCAATTTTGGTTGTCTATGTACGACCACCGATTCAACCAGATTATGACCGAAAATTGTAATAATGGTTGAAATTAACTGTTTGTCGAGCCGTTTGTCCAAACGAGCCGATTTGCCAACGGGCTGAGATAAACTGTCGTTCTGGAATGGGGTGTAAGGGGCGGATAGGTGGAGGTGGGGCGGGCTGGTTTTAATCTTGGATGAATGAAGGGATGAAAACAGTCAGATTACGCTATTGCTACATCGAAGGTTTAAGCACCTCCACCTACCTCTACAATGGATAACTTACCTGCGTAATTTAATTTATGCTTGATATTTTCTGCGTAATTTAATAACTAAATAATCATTTATGCTGTTTCTATTTGAAAGTTTATACTTATGAATATGTATAATCAGTATAGTAATATTTTAAAATGTAGCGAATATTTTTTTTTATTACGCATGATAAATAATATATACACTTTTTTACTAACAAAACATAAAATTAAACCTATATACAGTAATCATTAATTTAAAAAAATTAATAAACAATAAACCTCTTTTTTATTCATTTAAAGTGACAGTTTGAGGTGACAGCCCATCATGGTAAATGATTACCGCCGCCCATAAAAAATAACATTACGACTCTTCGATTGTCTTCCCTTTCTAAATTGCATGACAACCATCACTTCTAGACAGATATGCTTCAAGTGCCTGTGATTTCACCGGCCCCCACACTTCCACTGGAACACAGCAACGCGAGTAAACCATTATTTCGATTACCAAGTGTGGTGGTAGTTACTTTAACTGATGAACTTGGCACAAGCTCCTTTTGCACCACCCGGAGAACACGAGGGACCCACATACATACCCACATGTACCCACATAAGCAAGGTAGTAAGTTCACTTTAATGTGTCGTATGTAACCGAGACAAGAACGCATACTATGTTCTAATGGAATGCCGAGACAGCGTTTATTCAGTAATGACAGTTCCCCTGGTTTATGCAACACGTATTTGTATTTACATCATTTAGATTTGACAAAAATGATATTAGAATACGTAAAACACGCCATTAAAAATAGATAATAATATTTATACTCTTATATATACATATTTGAAATTAAACTTAAAAAGTGGATGGTATCGCTTAAAGAGTTTTATAACGATTTTTCTTATTAATTTATTTGTTTACTATATTGGTTAATTGTAAAATAATTTTTAAAATCTTTACTATTACTTCCGTTATCTTTGTCTCTTTAACTTAAATTTTGTTTTATTTTGTAGTGTACATGATTGATATGGTATGTACGAAATGGGCAGACTATTGTTCTACCATCATTTGTGTAATATACACATTGTGTATTTGTGTGTGTGAATATTTGTATTTGTCATATAATGATAGTAATGTAGTAATTCTAAGAACACTAAAACAGAGCGACATCTTCGCATAACCGAAAAAGCTCTTTAAAGATAAAAAAAAGTATTTCAATCGACTTGTACAGACCTATTCTTGCGTGGCATGTGTGAACAAGTCGGCACGCGGTGACCATTCTAAATATTTAGAAGACATTCCTACTTCTCAAAAGTGTGGATGTGTAGACGTACGAGTGGCTCCTGTAAACAAGGTTCGGATAACAAATTGAATTGAATGGTTTCGCCGTCGAATTGATAGGAATCCGGTATAAAGAGTCGCTCACACTTAACTATGTTAGTGAATATAAAAATATATTCATGGATTTTTCACACAGCGCCATCTAGCCCCAAACTAAGCATAGCTTATAATATGGGCCTTAGTTTCCTTTGTCTTATGAACTTTTATCATGTCAAGTTTCATTTGAATCCATTGAGTAGTTTCGACGTGTTGCGCGGCCAAGATGCAGACAGACAGACAGACAAAAAAATTAAAAATAATGTACAATTTTGGCGTCAGTATCGAGCCTAGAGTCCCCTCCCAAAAAACATTTCAATATATCTTCAATGTACAGAATCTAGTCACTCGAGACGGGGATGTAATATCGTATGCGCATGTGATTTCACGGTCACCCACACCCTTCCACCGGAAGACAGATATGCGAGTGTGGTTACTGCTTTGTACCAAATAATGTGTGAGGCAGTACTTCTCCGGGCGAAGTCTGCACAAGTTCTACTGCTACTTTTTGTTTCTCTTTTCTTACCACCCAGGGTATACCTGTAGGGGTCCAAAGGGCAACAGAACCCCCCAAAATACTTTTAGCATTAAGTCCGCCTTTTGTTATTTGTAATAAATATTGGATACTTAAGTTAATAACGTTATGAGTACCCTCTACGATCGCTGCTACAAGCGTAGCACGCTACGGGTGTAGCGGCGAGCGTAGCACGCTGAATTGGCTACGGCACCATCGCCTTAGTACAAAACCAAGTAAATATTTTTAAAACACACAACCCAAATTGAGAACGTGATTATTTTTGAAGTCAGTTATATTATCAGTTTCGCATCTAGCTACGATTTTTCAATACCGACATACACTAGCGATTGGAATATTAATGCACCCTTAGAAATTTGAAGGTAAATATTACCCTAAAAAAAGTAGGGGATGAAAAAGGGTAGTCACCTCAATAATTTTGTGGTTTACGCGTCATCTTCCTGTCCTTATCCCACTCAATATGTTTAATTAGGTACGGGAATCCTAGCGCAGGCAGTTTGATAGCGTTTTTTTATGAATTTCAAAACAATTACTATTTAAGTTATCTACAGAAAAACAGGTTTTTCATGGTTTTTCTCAATATTTGTTTTTCTTTTATTGAACCGGATGAACACAAGACAGCCACCCAAGACCCGAGAACAAAGTCTAGTCAAAATTCATTATTTCCATTAAATTTTTTAAATTAATTTTGGCGACTCTGTGGCTTAGTTGATTCCCAGGGACACACTTTGTGTGGTGAGCATGAAGTTTGTTTTTGAATCTTGGGTGCCTTTTTTTAACTTGTTAAACTTGGACACAACCTGTGTTCATACAAGTTTGTCCTTGCCGGAAATTAAGGCACTATCAGCTAAACTACGTCGCATAAAATATCCATTGCGACCTACCCCTTACATATACATACATACATACCGACAGATCTGTGTAAGACGTAACCCACGCGATGATCGCAGAATGCAAAGCGGATGGGTGGCTTGAAATGTCTTGATACTTTGATTTTAAACTGTTTTAGATAACTACCCTCATATTTCAGTTCGTAGTAGCTCTCTGCCTTTTGCACTGTCGTGTATTCAATTCCCAGGACAATCATTTGTATGCGAATATAAACAGTTAGGACAGGTCCGGTTGCTTGCGTCCGTAGGTGTGTACCCTTTGATTCCCTACACGTACCCCTGGGTGCTAAAGGAGCAACCAAAAGTAGCAGTAGAACTTGTGCCAAGTTCGTCCGGAGAGGTACTGCCACCACATCTGGAATCTGTTGTCATGGGGACCCTCAGCTCGTTCCGTCGTTTATTCACATAAAAAAAAACATTAACATATATGTCTGCTTGTTAATATGTATTATAAGTATGTATTTACAAGAAAAAAGTACTATATGTATTCTATCAGTTATCTAGTTCCCATATTACAAGCTATGCTTAGTTTGGGGCTAGATGGCGCTGTGTGAAATATGTCCATGAATAAGTAAGCAAGTATTCTCTAGCTTTTGATTAGGTATATATACTAGCGACCCGCCCCGGCTTCGCACGGTTAGTAAAGCATCAGTGTCACATCAGAAACTACCCGTGCGAAGCCGGGGTGACTTGCTAGTGTATTATACATATAAACCTTCCTCTTGGATCACTCTATCTATTAAAAAACCGCATCAAAATCCGTTGCGTAGTTTTAAAGATTTAAGCATACATAGGGATATAGGGACAGAGAAAGCGACTTTGTTTTATACTATGTAGTGATGTAAAATATGGGTTGTTAAGCGCAAAACTCGAGAACGATTGGATCAACTAGACACATACGCATGAGACGTATCATCCCCGTCTCGGGTGATGGACGCAGCAGGATGAATGCGACTCATGAAGATCCAAATCCTATACTGACTGATTTCATTTGAGTTAATTCAGTAGTTTCGGCGTGACGCGCGGCCAAGATACAGACAGAGTGACAAAAATGAAAAAAATATACAGTTTTGGCTTCAGTATCGATTATAGAGTGCCCCCCAAAAAAATTTCATAATATCTTCAATGTTCTGAATCGGACCTGTTACAGTTTTATTATAAGTATAGATATAGATTAAAAAATATTTGATTTAATCCGCAACTATTAAGATTTATACATCCGTAATCCGTCAACGAGCCCCAACCCTAATCCTTGTAGGGCGGGATCAACCAATCAGAACGCACCATGCTCACCACTCCATCTCCCCGGCCAATCAGAACTCGTCAATTGAGTCATGCCAGGCCAATCAGCGAACGCCAATTAGGGATCAGAGTAGCAGATTTGGGGTCGCTTTCGATCGTTTGTCGTTTTATGAGTTTTTTGTTTGACTAGTGATGTCGGCCGGGTCCACTTGGGTTTTATTTTGAAGTGTCATAACTGTAGGGTCGATTAAGATTCCTTTATTATTTGGAGGTACTCAGATGCAACATGTTTGCCTTAAGCTAATTCTGTTAAAATTATTCAAATTCTAGTTATTTATTATTGTACTAGCTGACTCAACAGATGTTTTCTTGTCTCGATTTGTCGACAATCGACAAATGTACTTTCAGTTTTTCCCAATTTCCGCCATTTCCCGTAAATTTTCCCAGTAAATTTTATTACAAAAACCTTGTTCTGACACTGCGATCATAACGATATAGATATCTGCCAAATCGGTCGATCGTTTTCGAGTGTTAGTGAGACTAAAGAACAGCAATTAATTTGTTATGTATAAAATTGAATCCCTATTTCCCTTGGTCACGGCATCACGTATAACGGCTAGACCAATTCTGTTTATTCTTTTTTGTTTTATTTTTTATTATCAAGATGCTTTTATGAAAGAAGCACTTCAGAAAGTGGCGCGGTAAATTAGAAAATTTAGGAAAACTTAACGACCATATTAACTGTTCTAATGTAACCTTGTAGCGTTTGACATAACTGTCAGCGATTGACAGAAAGCGCTGCTAATATCGTTTAAATAGATGCATCGGTCGAAATTATGAAGACACGACAATGTAATAATGCTATAATATCATCAGAAGTCTAGGAGAAAGATTAATACGCTGGGTGGATATTGCAACCTGAAGTGACTTTTTTATGTGAATGAGTGACGGAACGGGCTGAGGGCCCACCTGATGGTAAGTGGTGACCCTCGCCCATGACAACAGTAATGCGTGCGACTTAGTATGAGATCCAAATCTTTACTGAGTCGCATTCATCCTGCTGCGTCCGTCACCCGAGACGGGGATGATACGTCTCATGCGCATGTTTTCACCGGCACGAATACCGTTCCACCGGAACACAGTAATGCAACCACTACTGCTTGGTGGCAGATTCCAGATGTGGTGGCAGTACCTATCCGGACGAAATTATTTATAAACATTTGACACACATAGCCCCAAACCAAGCATAGCTTGTACTATGGGAACTATTAAACTGATACAGTACGTATTTGGGAGTCCACATCGCGTCCGTAGGTGAGTACCCTTAGATACGTATCCCCCTGGTGGTGTGAAATGATGTGTGTGATACCTCAATGTAGCAGTAGAACTGGTGCCACGTTCATTTGGAGAAGTACTGCCTGCATACAAACCTGATAATCTGCTTCCAAATAGTGATGCAACTGTATTGGTGTGTTCCGGTGGAAGGTTGCCAGTGCTGGTGAAATCACAGCCGCATGAGATGGAACAGCCTATTTCCGACATCAGAGTAAGCCACTCAACCGAAAGATGAAAATTAATAAAAAAAATAAACTTTTAAACACTCATACCTCTGCACTAGGATTCCCTGTGTGTGATGGTATGGACAAACACAGAAACACAAGACAAACACCCAAGATCCGAGAACACACTTCTTGCTCACCACACAAAGTGTGCCCCGGCCGGGATTAAACCCGAGACCCGTCGCTTCGAAGGCAGGGCTACTACCAACTAAGCCACTGAACCCTCCACGGGCGTAACTCTTTGTTACGCTAGTGAAGGGCTCTACACTCTTGTCGAGGGAGAGTAAAGCTAATGATCTCGTGACGTATCTGTCATCTCGTTGCTGTGGGCAAACAACTTGTTCCCGTGGATGCAACGTTCTGTAATACTTAACTATTCTTTGCAGATCATCTAAGTGTCGTCCAGCCAGAATTAGGATGGGCGAACGTTTAGTGGCATTCAAAAAGTCTGTAAGTGTGACTTCAAAAAAGGATGTTAAAAAAAACGACTTCTATACTTTCAAAGTAGCAAAATACGCAATTTCGTTTACTTGAATGATATATTATAATTTCCCAGTTATTTTGACAAATTTTGATAGAATTTCTATGGGACCAATTTGAATCCTTTAAAACAAAAAAAAAAATCAAATACTTTGATAATTGACCCAGTTCAACAGTAACAAACATCAACAATAAAACATACAGCCGAACTAATAACCTACACCTTTGAAAGTCGGTTTAAAAGTGATTGTTAATTTATAAGCCAACCACTTGACGCCCTCTGCCTAATCAGTTGACACAACATTTTGCAAGCGTGGACTATCTCTCATCTAATACCATTCAGTACCACTTAGCCCCCTTGGAACCACTTTGTGCCGCTAATTGGGACAAGCCGAACGTGGGATAGTGGTTCTCATTAGCTAAATATGATCATCATTTAGGCGTGATTATTCATGTAATTAAAATATTAGTAATTCAAATTAATGGTTAGATAATACTTAATAGTAATTAAAACTTTAATTAAGGATCAGCGTAGTGGCTCTGAGGATCGGACTTTTAATTAACTTTCAATTTAAAAGTCGCATTACATTTCAATTCATTTATTTCCGTTTTTGCACAAATGCTTGTCTTGGGTGGGAATCCAACCCACTAAGATAAGGCGGCGTAATTTTTTTTATATGACTAAGTTACAAAAATGCCATAAAAAAACAGTACGTCCCAATATTTCAAGCAATTAGGATATTTACAATAGTTTAGATAGAGATAGATAGAAAACTCTTTATTGTACACCACATTGACATAAAAACATAATTACTAAGAGTAGTAGTAATTAGTAAGAGAGGTATCCAATAAATGTGAAATACAATGGGCGGCCTTATTGCTTAAAGCAATCTCTTCCAGGCAACCTTTGGATGGACTGGAATATACAAGGATGATAACGGACGGTGGCGTTGAATAAAGAAAACATACAATTATGATATATTATTTAGAAGTTATGCGGGAGCAGATAAACTTACGGGTTCAGATCATAACCCTCTATTTGGCTACGCCGTAGTCGGGTAAGACATGTGACATCTACCAAACAGGATCGGACCTGGACAAGATTAAAGCTTCACTATCGCTTACCGAGAGTAAGCATGTGTCGCTGTAATAAGAGCATAAGAAGCTGGCGATTCTAAAAAAATATTATAAATACAAATAAAAAATTTGTTTGTTTGATACGCATTCACGCCTTAACTACTCAACTGATCATCATGCAATTTTGCGTACACATTGTCAGGACTACAGAAAAGGTAGAATAGGTACTTATTATCCACTAGCGGCCCGCTCCGGCTTCGCACGGGAAAAGTTGTTGTAGTGACATAACTACAATAGTTGGACATATGCTACCGCGGAGTTTTTTGTAGACATTATGATGTTCTTCAATATTGTTGTACATTATTTTGTTCTATCGCTAATAGTTTCGGCAGCGCATTCGACGAAAGACATTTTAAGACTCATTTTCCTACACCTTCGGTTACATTGTTCAAATTTTAACAAAGATCCCTAATTTTATTTCAAAATGAAATGTAGCCTATGTCAAATTGGAAGAATGTAGCATTCTATTAGTGAAAGAATTTTTTAAATCGGCCCAGTACCTTTTGAGCCTATTCATTACAAACATACAAACATACAAAAATAGGTACAAATCTTTCCTCTTTATAATATTAGTGTAGATAAATAAGTTGATTGACAAAACTACACCAACGCGAGCGAAGCCACCGGCAAGAGCAAATGATATGAATCATTACCGATCAAATCTTCGCAATTGAATCAAAAATTCAACCCTCGCAAGTTGAATGGCTACCCCTAAATCAAACTAGCAGAACAAAGATAGAGTATTAAGATAACCTAGTACAAAATTAAGGTAGCAAATCACATTATTCCGACAATTGACTCTTTTGAGCCACCCCAACGCATAACCTGGTTTGTGACGTCAAAACATATTACATTTTTGCGTTGACGGCACGCGTGTCTCTTATTTTGTTACATTGTAGCATTATTAATGTTACTTGCACGTGCCTATAATTTCATACAATTGCGATCGATGCACAAAAACTTATGAATACTAAAACTGCTGCTAAAATTAGTTGTTTAAATGTTTAGTAGTAAATAGCATATTAGATGTTGCCCGGCGGTGTTACTCGCGGTTGGACTTCCTACGGGAATCGTAAATTTTTCCGGGATAAAAAGTAGCATATGTGCTATTATAAACTATAATCTATCTCTGTGCCAAATTTCATCCAGGTCCGTTCAGCCGTTTGAGCGTTAATGAGTTATAAACATACACATACATGCATACAAAATTAGTGTGATTCAAAGTTAAAGATATTTATTTCCGTTTAATTCATAAAAATATTTTGATTACGTTTTAAAGTAATGCTTGAAAACAGGTTTAGAATTAATTGGATTTAGAGGAAATATGAGGGACATGTTAATCAAGTAAAATATCGTTACTACATTACATTAATAACAGCTGGACTTGAGTATCTGCCCGAAGACAAAAGATACTAAAATCGATTAGCAGTGCATAAGTTCGTTTCATTCTTAGAACCAATTTTTTCCACCAATTACAAACAATCAACTTAAGTGGGTCTCAAGACGCCAAGTCAGGATGCACTGCAATCCTGACAAAGGGTGATGAACAACCCTTGTAGGGGCGCAGAAAAATGTTTTAAAAGCCCCTTAGCAACCTGAGACAACGCAAGCGCGCCACGTGGCGAGTGGCGGAACTAACCACTTGGGAAAACAAAGCTTTTTTTGTGTTGACTTTTTTAATGGCGGGATTTGTCTTGCAAGATAGAAAGAATGTTGATAATTAGTTTCTTATTCATTAATTTTTTATTATATGTAGTTACGAAAACGTTACTAAAATTGTAAGATACAGTTTCATGTTTGCAGAAGAACTAATAACAAGTTCAGCATAATGTGACCCTCGTGACCACAATAAAAGTACAGATTGAGAGTCCAATTTATTTTGGTAGTTTATACCGAGGGGTAGCAATGCGAGGTGTCGAATTACATAAGAAGGATTAAAAACTCGTCATTATGTTTTATACTAGTTGCACCCCGTGGTGCTGCCTGACGTTAAAAGTCAACATCAACATGAGTAGTAGAGAAATAAAGAGAAAAAAGAAGTTTATTTGAGCAATTTTAGAAAACATGATTAGGTTATACTTACGCTAACAGTAATTAAATACTTAATTATAGGCGAATAAATAGTACCTATACAGTTTTTAAACATTTACCTTCTGTGATAGTTAAAAACTGCGTTACGGCAAGGTAAAACTCTCATCCCATACAAAGAAAATATAGAATTGAATAGAATAGAAAAACTTTATTTTGTGTTACGTAATTAGGGCTCACTTAAAAATTTAAAACAAAATTACAAGTTTAAGAATATGTAACAACAAAATAGGTAACCACTCAGCATGTGCTGCGTCAGTGGACCGATACAGTGCTGGTATTCTGTGGCACCGTGGTGACAGCGTGCGACGACAGTGGAATACACGTGTACAAACAAAATTTCAAATTAAAAGACTATACAATATTTAAAATCTATGAGATCCTTTTTAAACCTTTTTTTTAATACGCTTTATTTCTGCGTGCATTCCAGTTGCACCTGATATCTGAGAGAAATTTTATTATTTGTCAATAACTAACAAATTAATTCACTTTTTTTTTATAAGTAGTCAATGTGTTAATCCAGGGTATGAGTTTCCTTTATAACAAATTTCATCCAAATCCATTCTCGTATTCGTTCAGGCGTGAAGAAACAAACATACATACAAACTTTCGCATTTATAATATTAGTATGAGTATGATATACAAGTACGTTCTAATAATTGAGACGGCTACCGTAGAAGACTTCCCGGGTTCGATTCGCAGCCGGGGCACAATCTATGAGCATGAAGTTTGTTCTCGTGACATAGGTGTTCGTTGTGTTTGTTTGTATTCTTCATTCTTGTCTGTTGTTAGTGGCTTCTCATAGGGTTCCCATTTAGAGTCCAGTAGCTTGCATGCGTTGTTTTGGAGGACCCAAGTCGTATTACTGTTATGGGCGGAGGTAACCACTTACCAGGAGGGCCTTCAGTTCGTACTGTCACTTCAATTAGGTACATAAAATTAATTTTCATGGACATTTCACACAGCGTCATCCAGCCGTAAACCGCAGATATTATACAAACTAAGCATAGCTTTTTTTTTTGTAAATATGTATATAAGTATTAATTATAATACATAATAACACCCAGACACACAACAAACATCTATGTTCATCACACAAATGCTGGTCCTAAGTGGGAGTCGAACCCAAGGCCTACAGCGCAGAAGGCAGAGCTAGTACTGAGCTGAAACCTGACGAATTACATAAAAAAACTGGTTGGTATGACAAAGCGCCATCTATTGACGAGTAGCAAATTTACAAGTCCAGAATAAGCGCCATCTATTGACGAGTAGCAAATTTACAAGTCCAGAATAAGCGCCATCTATTGACGAGTAGTAAATTTACAAGTCCAGAATAAGCGCCATCTAGTGACGAGTAGCCAGTTTGCTGGTTTTAAATAAAACACTAAGTAAGAGAAATTATATATTTTTCAATATATTTCTTCACAACATTATACACCGTACGGCACACTACGTTATAATCCGCACATTTCATTATCACTAACAATCACAATTATCACCAAACTCACACAACACAAACGAAATTTCTAGAAATAAATAAATATTGCTATTATTTTTACAAAATAAGCGTCTAAACTTGGCGGTGATTATGCGCATTTTCTGATAAT
The DNA here is from genome assembly GCA_921293045.1 of Aplocera efformata. Classification (NCBI taxonomy): domain Eukaryota; kingdom Metazoa; phylum Arthropoda; class Insecta; order Lepidoptera; family Geometridae; genus Aplocera; species Aplocera efformata. The sequence goes on along the minus strand of OV121067.1, from coordinate 3,334,605 downwards.
GTATTAATTGGTTATATAATTAAATGAAGCCTTATCTTCACTAGGGGACAGATGTCATACAATACAGAAACATTAATTTCGTAATCTTTTTCGTTTTAAAATAACAATTGCCTTGCAATCTACGCTGGTCTAAACTATAAATGATTTTCCACTTTCATTTTAGTTTTCAATGGTATTATAATATTTTTGAAACTGTTTACAGACGTAAAAACAGGAAAGCAATATATTCATATAGTTAGTCTAAAATAGAAAACGTAAATTTTAATCTGTCATCTTGCATTAATCACCGCCAATGGCAGTACAAGATAACTACAAAATCAAGTTTTTCTTATTATGGCTGAAAATATTTCGTTGTACAATAAATAACAGATAAGCGTTCTAGGCCAAAAAAACTACGACTTTTACTGAGAATTGATTATTAATTACAATAAGAATATAATATTACTGTTAAATAGAGTGATACTGTGCATCGCTTGGAAAATATATCGCTTGAAGCAACTTTTATCCGAATGTGGCGCCACAAACTCCAGGATTGAAAACTAACCGATTGAGGCTACCAATATGATAAAACATTTTTTTATATCACGGGACGAGCTGAAGGCCCACCCGATGTTAAGTTAACAGCAGTAAGCTTGGGAACCCAAGTCGCAACGGATAATAAATCAAAAGCATCAGAATTGCTTTTAAAGCGGCCATCTTTGATTCGCAATGTGCGTATTGAACTGATAGAATGATGTTTCATCAATATTGGCGTTCCAAACCTGGAGTATTTCATTAAGCTATTGTTCACATTGACATTCAGAACAGATCGTTCTGAAGATAACTGCAAAAGCTTTTATATCTTGTATTAAAGATACAATGTAAGAAAGATACAATATATTTTGCTTTGCAGCTATCGTCAGATCAATCGAACCAGCTGCGCAGATCAAAAGCTAGCGTCCTTTTGACGACGCGAGCTATATTTACAATATTGATTTTTGATATAAATTAAATATGACTTTAAACAAAAATACACAGTCAACCAAGCCTCAAAATATGACACACAATTAACCAAAGATTCAGCCTCATTCTATGTACATAAATCTAATAATTCCGAATTTCTACAACTACCCACAGTGAATTTTCAATTCTTACCTCTACGTTCATGACTATTGTATGAGTTGTACCTCGATTCTTTGCCAAAACTTTTACATATCCTACGGTTCACTTTATGTTCTTTTTTACATCCAAATACTTACATATTTTTGTGTGTATTTGTCCTATACGATTCTTAATGTAATTTTACAACCATTACTTAATGAAATAGGTGTGTTAAGGTGGATCATTTCGCTTTTTTTTATTGCAATAATTGGTGTCAAAAAGTTTTCAAAGCCAACAATATATCGTATATTTAAAAAAACACAGTTATAGATATCATTTTCATCTTTGTAACGATATATATTACAGATGGTTTACAGTCATCTGGACTCTAATTATGTATGGAAAATTATGTTTGATGAGAAACATCTATCGGTGCTTGGCAGTAAAACCGAATCGTATGCCGTGACGGCATACGGTGCCCTACAATTTGCCGTCTTCGTTTGTCTCTGCCGACACTCGTTCTGTGAAGGCCAACTTTTTATTTTAATAAGAACAGCTGTTGCGAAAACATTACAGAAACATTCCACCTTAACTATAATGAATGCTTAAAACCAAATGATTTTGATTTTTATTAAGTCATATTAAGTCCTTTCATGTTTATATCATGTGAAAATAAAACTCACTTTCAACAAAGACTTTTTAAGCTATCATTTGACGGTTCCAAGCATACATTTTTTTAAATGTTTTCAGTACTAATTAATATTTTTTAAATACATTTAAATACGGTCTTTATAGTGATAAGGCGTTGTCAAAATGTATTTGTCTTTAGTGCAATTTGATAAAACCTTAATACAGTACTTTACTTAATTGTTTATAGTACACAATTAAGTAATATAAAACCCCTATATATTGGGTGTGTGAATATGACTCCGCCCCTTTTTGTCAAAATAAAACACATTTGTTCGCTTACAAAATTAAAAAAAAAATTATTGAAAGTATGCTCCATCTGCAGCTACAACCTTCGCCCATCGTTCAGGTAGTTTTCGTATTCCTTGCTGGAAGAAGTCCTGGTCTTTTGAGCTTATCCAGTTGTCAATCCAAATTTTGATACTTTCACATGAAGTAAACTTTTCTCCAGTAAGGTCTGTCTGCATCGTCCGGAATAGGTGGTAATCCGAAGGAGCTATGTCTGGTGAATATGGCGGGTGGGGTAACACTTCCCAGTCCTGTCCCTCTAAATATCTTTTTACGACTTCTGCGGTATGCGGTTTGGCATTGTCATGCTGAAGAACTAATTTGTTATGTCTATTCACCCATTCTGGTCGTTTTTCTTCTATGGCTCGCTTCAAACGCATTAGTTGTCGTCGGTAAACTTCTCCATTAATAGTTTCAGAGGGTTTGAGCAACTCATAATATACAATACCTTTCTGATCCCACCAAATACAGAGCATGACCTTGGCACAGTGAATATTTATTTTTGGCTGTGATGGGCCTGGTTCGCCTGGTTTCACCCAAGCTTTTTTGCGTTTAGGATTTTCGTAGTGTATCCATTTTTCGTCTCCTGTGACTATCCGATGCAAAAATCCTTTTCTTTGCTGTCTTTGAAGCAGCATTTCACAAATGGTTTTCCGACGTTCCATGTCTCTTTCTTTTAAATCATGTGGAACCCAGTCACCGGCTTTTTGAATCATTCCCATCATTTGTAAACGCTTTGCAACAGTTGAACGATCAACATTTAATGCTGCAGCTAATTCTGATTGAGTTTGGCAAGAATCTTCCCCCAATAATGCTTCCAATTCAGCATCTTCAAATTTTTTTGGTGGTTTTCCATGTTCTTTATCCTCAGTACTAAAATCGTTATTTTGAAATCGTCGAAACCATTCCTTGCAAGTTGTATTAGACGGAGCATGCTCACCATAAATCTCCACAAGCAAACGATAAGTTTCCGCTGCAGTTTTCTTCGCAATAAAATAATGTAATAACACTTCCCGCAAATGACGTTTATTTGGAATAAAAACCGACATTTTCGAAAAAGTGAAAACAATTGTTGCTTACACTTCAACCAAATATCATAAAATGCGTTAGATAGCTGACATTCAGTACTATCGAATACAAGTATGGTCATTTATTAGTACACGTAAACAATACTAAAAACGACATCTGTTGAGAAAGGGCGGAGTCATATTCACACACCCAATAACTTCGTATGATATTTATTTTACACAAAAATAAATACAACTGAATTACTTTTCATATAAGAAAACTAAATTAAATCGTTTATAATTTGATTTCTATCGTTGGGTTTTAGACAGCGCCATCTATTGCCACAGATGGAAATCTACCAAATGCCAGTTTAAAATCCTTCAGTGTAAGAAATATATTTTTTTTATTTTTTATTTTGAACGTTTTTTTATCTATCACTGTATTGGTTAATAAGTTTGAGAGTCAACGATTTAGTTATCAGTTTTTTTTTTGTTTAGGTCCTGATATTTCGTCTTAGCTGCAGACTAAGGGAAAACAAAGAAGACCCGAGAACAAATAATCACCTTGCGAACTGTGCCCCGGCCGAGTATCGACACTGGGACCTTCGAAAGAATGGTCTGCCAACTCATTTATATATTAAACCGTTGAATTTTGAATTACCGGGAGCCCACAAGATAATCGAATCCAAACTATTCCTATTATAGTAATAAGAATAATTAATATAGGAAAAAAATAAGATTCAGTAACAAGTAACTAATTTAAAAATCGAAAAAAAACGACTTCAATACTTTCAAAGTAGCAAAATACGCAATTTCGTTTACTTGGATGATATATTTTTCCAGTTATTTTGATATAACAATCAAACTATTGAACCGATTTTGTTCTATGGGGCCAATCTGAAAGCATACCCTTTCAAATAAAAAAAGAATTTTACATATTGGTTGACAAATGGCAGAGAAATAAGTGGCGACCTCCGCCCGTAACAACAGTAATGCGACTCAGTATAAGATTTGGATCTTACTGAGTCGCATTCATCCTGCTGCGTCCATCACCCGAGACGGGGATACATCTGACGCGCATGAGATTTCACCGGCACCCACACCCTTCCACCGGAACACAATGCGAGCACTGCATGGCGATTTCAGGTGTGGCAGTACGAACGGACGAACCTAGCACAAGTTGAATGAATGAATGAACGAATCAATACTCTTAATTGTACACCTCGACAGGAACAAACATATTAAAAATAAAATAATAAAAGTCACAAAAAAGAGGTTACAAGGGGCGGCCTTATCGCTGATAGCGATCTTTTCCAGGCAAGTTCTACTGCTGCTGATAAATAAATAGTTCACTCTCAAGACTCGTAATTTGTATTTCATTTCTAGCTACACGTGTGTATATATTTACAATAGGTATCAGGGGCGGATTTACAAATTTCCAAGGCTGAATAGTTTTTGCCGCCCTTGCCTCGACCATTGTCATGTCATATATTATTTTTACAATGCAACAATTTCGTTGAAATTGCACGTATAATAAAATAATTTAATATAATAATAAAAAAAAATCGTTCCCCAAATTTGCCGCCCCCAAAATCTGCCGCCCGAGCCTACTCAGCCTGCTGGTAAATCCGCCACTGGGTTATATTCTGAATATATTTTCAATCCTCAGTCAGTTCTATGTATTGGTGTTATCTAAATATTATTAAATACTATTCCTACTTTTAATATACAAATATGTATGATTTATGTAGACAATTAATGTACTATATTGCTTTATATTACGTAGATTAATTACAAAAGTCATAGTGCACCTATTCTGTTATAGGTACCAATGTATCGTTTTTAACTTTGATTATAATACTTTTAGGATTAAACAAACTATATTTATTTAATTATTGTATGAAGGTCGCAGTCACGTATAGAGAGCGGTGAACCACATTTTTAAACAAAACAACATTAACACACACTCTGCACTTGGATTCCCTGTGTCGCAGATGGCATGGACAAACAGAAACAAGACGAACACCCAAGATACGAGAACAAACTGATCACCACAGTGTGCCGGCCGGGAATCGAACTCGGGTTCTCGCTTCGAAGGCAGGCCACGGAGCCAACATTTAAGATAGGTAATAACGTTCAAACGGCGCACGTTAACTAATGCCAGATGTCCGTGCAGATCAACTTTTTTTTTATTTAATATAAATGAATACACAGAAACAGAAGGGCAGGGCAGAAGGCAGAGCTACAACCAACTGGGTTTTTTTTTTTTTATATGAATGCTTGACGGAACGGGCTGAGGGCCCACCTGATGGTAAGTGGTGACCCTCGCCCATGACAACAGTAATGCGCGCGACTCAGTATGAGATCCTAATCTTTACTGACTCGCATTCATCCTGCTGCGTCCGTCACAAGACGGAGATGATACATCCCATGCGCATGTGATTTCACCGGCACCCACACCCTTCCGAGTACACCTGCTCTGCAGATTCCAGGTGTGGTGGCAGTACCTTCGGACGAACCTGGCACTTGGCGGAAGGAAACCACTCTCTTTACGTGACCCGCGTTACCAACATGACAGCTTGTATTTGATCATCATTCTGGGATTAAAAGATTTTTTAAATATCCAAATTTCATTCAACGATTTAACAGAAGTAATAATATTATATTAACCCCTTTGTAATATAATGTGCATAGTAAGGAAATTAATGAAAAAATTATATGATTCCGAAATCGTAGCCATTTTTATTTTAGTTTCAAAAGCTTTCTCTTACGCTGACATTGTTTAAATATATCTGAATTTTTTTGTTCGATTTTAAAGCAAGCACGTTTTCTTAACTAAAGTGATTTAGCTAAAAAGCTAAATTAACGCTAAAGTTTAGTTTAGTCAATATACTTTGACTAAAACTTTGTTCGATACGAGATCCATTCATTATTATTAAAGTAAAATATTAATTGTAGACATTTATTTAATCAATTTTTTTTGTACTTTTTAAATGCAAATAATTTTAGACGAATATTAAAAGCAGTAATACTGGAAATTTTTAACCAAGTTATGCCTTTTACTCGACTTCAGGGGAGTTATTAACTTTATATCTTTCATTTATATTTGCACGCCTATCTATAGGTAATATTTTGACGATCAAATCTACTTCGTCCTTTAGTATTCAGAATTATCTACTTCGCTTATTATATATTTAAAATTATATCTCTATCTCACTTTAAGCAGTCAATAGCAATTCGTCTCAACTGAAATGCAATGCTTTAGAAATTGGCCACCGGTCAGTACATCCGCTCTTGCCCAATTCAAGCGTTCTAAATTCACCTACCAGGTGAGACCGGGACCGGGGCCGGGGTATATTGACGAAAACATTCGCTGGTAGCCACTTAACAAGTCTCACTCTAATATAAAGTTTCCGATAGCAGCGTTATTTCTCAGCGACAACAAATACCGCCCTCTCGCTTAGGTGTAAAGACAAAGGGTGTATAGTCTTCCCTTTCTACCATTAGAACGTTACACGGCTAGGATACAGAAAATAGCGTCCTCTCGCTCAGACACGGGGTGTATTATAGCGGTGTCTCTTTCCTCCATTGAAACGCGTTGGTCTTGACGGCTGGGTTTGAAGAGCTGGCGCTGGCGGCTATCGCTACGCCCGTTCGGCGTATATTTGCAGCTGCATTATCTGTGAAAATAATTGAAATCTTAGATTTTTAACGTGATAACGTCTTATAAATCATGTACTCCGGCTACACGCACGAAAAAGACACACGAAAAAGAAGACTTATTGTCATTGTGAAGAGCCTAGCGTGCGAGCGAGAGCGCGGAACAAGCGATAGAGAGGCACGATCGGCCTAAGTTATCACGTAAAACGATTGTCCGTGAATGGACTTTACAGACAACTAATTATTTTTCATCGAAATTTCTGTAGCTTCACTTTAGACCCTCTAGTCATATTAAATAAAAAAGTATCATAAAAATCGATTCACAAAGACGAAGATATGGCGTAATTGCTTCAAAAGTGAAAAAAAAAAATCCGGCCAAACCTCATTTAGTTAAAAAATACCTTAATACTGAGAGAATAATGAGCTTTGGCCGCTGAAGGTCAAAGGTTTGATTCTCTCACAGGACATTTGTGAAAACGATGTTTGCTGTCTTGGTGCTAATATATATTTACAAAAATAGACTACAACAGTAGTATATTTGTAATCTACTTCCTATGGAAAGCAAGCTATGCAAACTATGCTTAGTTTGGGGGTAGATGGCGCTGTGTGAAGTTTCATGAATTTATCCACAGATTAATTATCCATAGCACATAAACAACTTACCTAATCCATTGCGCACGTTTGCAACGAGCCGCATCGCTGGATTTGTCACTATGCCGTTTCTCTTTCCTTTGCTGTAGAAAAACAAACAAAGCTCATTTTAATAAACAATAAATAACCGTTTACACACTCATACCTCTGCACTAGGATTCTGTCACAGATGGCATGGACAAACACCCAAGACCCGACAAACTTCATGCTCACCACAAAGTGTGCCCCGGCCGGGAATCGAACCCGGGACCCCTCGCTTCGAAGGCAGGTCTACCAACTAAGCCACGGAAACCATTGATGTCAAATATTACAGACTGGTGTGGAGTGCCGGTAAATGGGGCCTCCTTCGGCCTCTGAGTACCTCTGAAAACTCTGAGATTTATACATTATATATGATTACTAGCTGCGCCCCGCGGTTGGTCTTCCTACGGGAACCGTACATGAAAAGCTACATAAAAAGTAGCCTATGTGTTATTCCAGACTATAATCTATCTCTGTGCCAAATTCCATCCAGGTCCGTTCAGCCGTTCTGGCGTGATTGAGTAACAAACATCCATCCATACTTACAAACTTTCGCGTTTATAATATTAGTAGGATTATGAAGATGCATAATTTTACTATTATATAAGCTGTTATGGCGAGAGCAAGAGGCACTAAGCAGCATTTTTTTTTTATGTGAATGAGTGACGGAACGAGCTGAGGCCCCACCTGATGGTAAGTGACCCTCGCCCATGACAACAGTAATGCGCGCGACTCAGTATGAGATCCAAACCTTTACTGAGTCGCATTCATCCTGCTGCGTCCATCACCCGAGACGGGGATGATACGTCTCATGCGTGTGTGATTTCACCGGCTCAAACTCAAGATTTGAAATATTGGAAAGTCCTCAAAACTATGGTCTTTGAGATTGGTTATGAAGTAGGGAGCCTGATAAATCACACAACACATTCAAAGCATATGTGTTGTGAGATGGTGGTTTTTTTTATATGAGTAAGTGACGGAACGAGCGGAGGGCCCACCTGGTGGTAAGTGGCGACACCCGACCATGACAACAGTAATGCGGCTCAGTATGATTAGAATCTTATACTGAACAGCACTCATCACCTGCGTCCATCACCTCAGAATGGGATGATACGTCTCATGCGCTTGTGGTTTCACCAGCCACGCCCTTCCACCGGAACACAGTAATGCGAGCACTACTGTTTGGCGGCAGATTCCAGGTGTGGTGGCAGTACCTCTCCGGACGAACTTGGTACAAGTTCTACTGCTACCTTTATGATTCTCCATATCACCTCTTTTGAGTACTTAGTAGTTTGGTGATAGCTAGGTCGATAATGTTTTGGTATTAAACAAGTGAATACAAGCGTTTTCAATGATTTCATCCTTACACTTTTCCATTTAGGGATAAATTAATTCAAATTTAGTACCAAACAAAAAAAAACCAACATTCAAATTTCCCAAGACATGCCCGAAGCAAACATACAAAACATAGGCAGTTTTATTTGTAGACAAGACATTGGGAGAAGATAATGCGAGAAGATAATGGGAGAAGATAATGGGAGAAGATAATGCGAGAAGATAATGGGAGAAGATAATGGGAGAAGATAATGCGAGAAGATAATGGGAGAAGATAATGGGAGAAGATAATGGGAGAAGATAATGCGAGAAGATAATGAAAAAGATAATGCGAGAAGATAATGAAAAAAGATAATGCGAGAAGATAATGGGAGAAGATAATGGGAGAAGATAATGCGAGAAGAAAATGGGAGAAGATAATGGGAGAAGATAATGGGAGAAGATAATGCGAGAAGATAATGGGAGAAGATAATGGGAGAAGATAATGCGAGAAGATAATGGGAGAAGATAATGGGAGAAGATAATGCGAGAAGATAATGAAAAAGATAATGCGAGAAGATAATGAAAAAAGATAATGCGAGAAGATAATGGGAGAAGATAATGGGAGAAGATAATGCGAGAAGATAATGGGAGAAGATAATGCGAGAAGATAATGGGAGAAGATAATGGGAGAAGATAATGGGAGAAGATAATGCGAGAAGATAATGGGAGAAGATAAAAGAAGAAGATAATGGGAGAAGATAATGCGAGAAGATAATGGGAGAAGATAATGAAAAAAGATAATGGGAGAAGATAGTAGGAGAACATAATGAGACAAGATAATGGGAGACGATAATAGGAGAAGATAATGAAAAAAGTTAAAAAACGGACGAGCGCAGGCCGTTCCCGTAGCCAGCAACGGGCGCCCAGACATTGCAGACAGGGACATTGCGGGGTTTTTAACATAACCAGTCTAAAAGTCCCCGCGGTGGATTGTGTACAGATAAAGGTTTTCCCCACGTGCAAAAAAAAGGCTACACACTTTACAAGTAAGCCAAAGCAGCAGGATTCCAATTCATCAAAAGTCTGGCTCAGCAGAAGCGCATTTTATAAAGCAAAACGTCAGTACAAGGGATTTAGTTTCATTTAATGGCATCGTATCAGCTATTATTGTTCCCACTGCAGGGACACCGGCCTACTCTCCTTAATTGAGAGTTTCTAAGCCGGTTTCTTCATGATATTTTCCGTCACCGTTTTGAGAACGTGGTATTATTGCGCACATAATTATTTTCAAGTGAAAAAACTCGTTGGTTCACGTGTGGGTTCGAACCAGCAATCTTCAGATTGAAAGTCGGCGTCTGTGCCCCTGGGCCACCATGCTCACTCTCCTTAATTGAGAGTATATGGGCGCTGATATGATTGAGTGTACGGGAGCCCAATCCGGATTGGTAGATGTCACATGTCGTTGAATTTTTGGTTCTATAATAAGACATGCCGGTTTCCTCACGATGTTTTCCGTCTCCGTTTCGAGAACGTGGTATTGCGCACATAATTTTTTTCAAGTGAAAAACTCATTGGTGCACTTTTGGATTTGAACCAGAGACGTTCAGATTGAAAATTGGCGTTTGTACCCCTCGGTCACCACGCTTTCGGTATTAAACTGTTAAATGGGGCAAATATTGTTAATTAATTAATCACATGCAATTTGCATTGTAGAGTTAGTAATGTTATATGAAAATGTAGGGCGTAACTTAGAAGTGGATTTTTTATGTCATACTAATATTGTATTATTATTTTATGTTATATTATTTTTGTATTATTATTTTTTATAGGCGCCGTCTGAAAACCAGCGCTGCGTCTTATACGTATGTTTAAGATCAGCTTCAAGCTGAGACGGTGTCCTATTTGTTATTGTTATTGTTAGTCTTGCATTTGTTTTCTTTTTTTATGTTAGTATTTAGGTTTATTTAATTTTGTTTGTATATTGTTTTTGTGTGTGTGTGTGTGTGTGTCAAATAAAATATCTTCTTCTTTCTATTTTATTTTTTTTAACTAATTTAATTAATTATTATTTATGATTGTTAATTGATACAAGGATGTATATGTTTTATGAGCTGTAATAATGATTACCAATAATTGACTATTAACTATTCTCTCGCCTTTCAAACAATGAATTAAACGTTGTTTTTTGCAAGGAAACCTATTACACTTTTATTTTTCTGAAATAAAAGTAGCTGAGTTATTGCTTGTAACATCAGCTATCTGCCAGTTAATATCTCGTCAAAATCGGTCCAGCTGTTTCGGAGATTCTACGGAACAAACAAACAGACAGACAGACTGTATTGTCTGCCTGTCTATCTGTTTTTAAATATATATATAATATTTCTTTTTAATTTCAAATATATTTTCACACGTAAATCTCAGCTAGAACCTCCCGGTAGAACAATCCTATGTATCTTTACTATTCGCGAGTTAGTTTAACCATCGTCTTGTCGCTATATAGCGATCTCTTACAGACAACCTTTGATGGGCAAGAAGTATCGTGTTTTGATGGTGATGAAGTGCAATGATGGCAAGTTATAGCGCAAACTCATCACCGATAGCCAATCCCCTCGTGGCGTCTCGCTCACTCACGTTTTCTTAAATATCCTGCCTCTCGCTCTGCCGAAACTCCCCACTAGATTGTTGTAAGCTCGCCTGCCTTTCGACCACGCCTCGCTAATTAATTAATTGTAATTAATTAATACACGACTGATGTTAGTGACAAAACAATAAAATTATAATAATAAATAATGTATTAACACAAAATCATTACACCAGGCAAAATGCGAGTAAATCCCTCCTTCTTTTACCTGTCTGCGCCAGATGGAGGGTAATGTTTTTCGATTGTAAGTTTGTATCACTACATAGTATAAAACAAAGTCGCTTTCTCTGTCCCTATATCCCTATGTATGCTTAAATCTTTAAAACTACGCAACGGATTTTGATGCGGTTTTTTTTAATAGATAGAGTGATTCAAGAGGAAGGTTTATATGTATAATACACTAGCAAGTCACATCGGCTTCGCACGGGTAGTTTCTGATACGACACTTACTAACCGTGCGAAGCCGGGGCGGGTCGCTGTATGTATATTTCTTTGGCACGCTCTGTACTTTAAACGGCTTGAAGTATTTCATCTTGAGAGGTATTGTTACATTCGTCTTAATCCTGACACTGGCTATATCAAATTTATACTGCAAGATTTTTGGCGCATTAATATGTCTTAAAAAAAATGATTCCTTTTTTTATGTGAAACAGTGACGGAACGAGCTGAATGCCCACCTGGTGGTAAGTGGCGACCCCCGCCCATGACAACCGTAATGCGACTCAGTATAAGATTTCCTCAAAACTTATCGTGGTGATATCAAAATAAAGTTTTTGCCAGATAATTCTCAGTAGTATAAGAACTTATCAAGGGTGATATCAAGGGGTGAGTTTTTGCCAGATAACTCAATACATTTATTGCTTCTCATAATGGTACAAGGTAATATTGGTTTACATTCTGAGTTTCACATTATGGACCCTTGTTCTTGTATTACAATATTAATGGAGGCTATTAAACTTTAGCTAGCGTGCAAGTTTATGATCTTAACTTTACAACGAGTATACATTCCGTTGATCTTTCTTATGTTTTCATCGTGTTCGTAATAGTCTATATTTTCGATGGCGCAGTTCTGCCACCTGCGCCACACGCCGTAATAATTACCTCTCAGCCCTCTCCTGCTGCGGCTTGTCCCGCCCCAGGATAATCCTCATATGTGTGTCTCTGTTGAAGTGAGTGTCGGCTTGCATGGGGTTCGCAGATGACAGGCTGGCTGGCTGTGATCCTGTCAAAATATTTGTAAATGGCCTTAGAAGATTTTTTATCTTAAAGAGACAGACAAAGAAAGAGTACGACAGAATTAGTAGTCTATGTTGCTCGCGTCCGTAGGTGTGTACCCTTTGATTCCCTACACGTACCCCCTGGGTGGTGCTAAAGGAGCAAAAAGTACTGGAGGAAGGAGAGGTACTGTCACCACACCTGAAATCTGTCTCCAAGCAGTAGTGTTCGCATTACTGTGTTCCGGTGGAAGGGTGTGGGTGCCGGTGAAATCACATGCGTATGAGACGTATCATCCCTGTCTCGGGTGATGGACGCAGCAGGGTGAATGCGACTCAGTGTAGGATCCAAATCTTATTCAAATCTTGTGTTTCTGTGTTTGTCCATGTCATCTGCGACACAGGGAATCCTAGTGCAGAGGTGTGAGTGTGTAAACGTTTATTTATTTAGTATTAATACTTACCAAACGGGTTTTGGTTCTGAGTAGGGCTGCATATATCGCTAATGGGGCTTCGAGGCGGCGACGCGTACAGAGGGCTAGCGTTGTCCCTTTCGTACACGCCGTGTCTCTCATCCCGTCGTCTGTCCCTCTCGCACGTTATACGCAGGTCCTTGTCGCGCTCGTTGGCGGTGTAACTGCGGTTTGATGCACTGGAAAGATTACATAAATTATACATACCAATATTATTAATCCTTGTGTTTTTCTTGCGTAATCTAGTGATCATATGATAATTATTTTATCATACAGATATACTTTTATTGGACTTATGAAAGGTTTACAAAAAATATAGAATAGGAGAGCGTGGTGGTCCAGGGGCACAGACGCCGACTTTCAGTCTGAAGGTAGCTGGTTCAAACCCACACGTGCACGAATGAGTTTATTCAAAATTCATGTGCGCAATACCACGTTTTCGAAACGGTGACGGAAAACATCGTGAGGAAACCGGCATGTCTTAGAACCAAAAATTCGATAACATATTACATCTAGCAATCCGGATTGGGCTCCCGTGGTAGATCAGAGCCCTTTCACTCTCAATTATCGAGAGTAGGCCGGTGTCTACAGTGGGAACATTAGAGGCTGGTACGGTAATCGAAAATTAAAATAAATCATCTAAAAATGTTTACCTAAGCTTAGAATCCTTTTCGACAGCTTGGTGTTCCGGTATAGATGATTCTCTGTCCTTCTCGCGCCTCCCGCGACCGCACCGCGCCACTTGTTGTGCGAAAGAGAGCGATAGATTCGCTCGGTTAGCCTGTAACGGTAACAGATTAAAGATATAGGCTTGTTCCATAATAATCAAATTAATACCATCCCAAGGGTATCGTTAAAGTTAGCCCGGAGATTTAATCTAAAGCCAAGCAGCAGTGCACTCGGTGTGTTCCTGTGGAAGGGTGTGGGTGCCGGTGAAATCACATGCGCATAATACGTCACATCCCCGTCTCGACGCAGCAGAATTAAGCTCAGTCTAAGACTGTCTTTTTGAGTTTTATTGCTGTTGTTATGGGCGAGGGTAACCACTTACCACTTGGTTCTTGTGATAGTTCCGTCACTTTTTCATATAAAAAAAAATCACTTGGTTAGATATATGTACCTTTTCGTGAGTATTTGTGGCTTCTGTCTGTTCGGTGTGCTCGTTCGAGCGCCCGGATCCGCCCGTCATGTTGCTAGACGACTTGGTCGAGTTCGAGCTGTGTACGCTACGCCTTTTGTATTCTGGTGAACCTGCGACCAATAAGTCCGAAGTAAATATGAGTTACGTGCAAGGACGCGTATTTTTAGTGACAAATCCGCAAAATTTCATCCAAATCATTACGCGATATTATTAAATGTATATACAAATTGCTCGTTTGAATTAATAAGATGTAAAATTCATATGAATAATTTACCTAAGGCTTAAAGAGGTACATAGTCCTTTAAAAGTTGGACAGACAGACAGATATTGTAGTACAGTGGCGGCCTTAGCGGGTGGCAAGCAGGGCAACCGCTCGGGGCCTTTGTAGGGCTTCGCACCCTCGCAGACCAACCCGTTTTTTGTTTTGATGTACTGCAGCTGTCTTTAAGAGGATGCTGGCTGATTACCAGGAGCCCTGTACACTTCCAACTCACCTAAATTCCTCATACGCCAAGAGCCTCACAAAGATCTATCGCCCGGAGCCTCGCAATATCTAACGCCGCCCGTGTAGTATCAGAAATAGGTATATTCCAAAAAAAAATGGACGAAAAACTAAAATGCGAATACTATTATAGTTTAATCTCCTTATAAATAAAGTTCATTAAAATCCCTTCAAAAATATTCCTTTTACACTATTTTAGAATACTTTGTATATCCGTACCAGCCTCTAATGTTCCCACTGCAGGGGCACCGGCCTACTCTCGATAATTGAGAATGAACGGGCTTTGATCTACCACGGGAGCCCAATCCGGATTGGTAGATGTCACATGTCGTCGAATTTTTGGTTCTAAGACATGCCATACATGGTTTACTCGCGATGTTTTCCGTCACCGTTTCGAGAACGTGGTATTGCGCACATAAATTTTCCAAGTGAAAAAACTCATTGGTGAACCAGCGACCTTCAGATTGAAAGTCGGCGTCTATGCCCCTGGGCCACCACGCTCTGTATATAATGCAGTTACCTGCGCTGGGCGGGCGCAGGGGCGGCTCCCTGAGCGGCGCGGAGGGGGCGGTGCATCGCTCCAACAGTCGGCAGATGTTGGCGTGCCCCGCGCGCCACGCCACCTTCGCTGGAGTACGTCCTGACAATAATAATGGAAAAATATAGAAAATACTCAATTTCACACTAGCAGTCCCGGCTTCGCACAGGGTAGTGACATAACTACAATAGTTGGACATATGCTACCGCGGAGTTTTTTGTAGACATTATGATGTTCTTCAATATTGTTGTACATTATTTTGTTCTATCGCTAATAGTTTCGGCAGCGCATTCGACGAAAGACATTTTAAGACTCGTTTTTCTACACCTTCGGTTACATTGTTCAAATTTTACCAAGGATCCCTAATTTTTTTCAAAATGAAATGTAGCCTATGTCAAATTGGAAGAATGTAGCATTCTATTGGTGAAAGAATTTTTAAATCGGCCCAGTACTTTTTGAGCCTATTCATTACAAACATACAAACATAGGTACAAATCTTTCCTCTTTATAATATTAGTGTAGATACATATTCAAAATAACTGTAACAAGTTTTGGGGGAGTTGCTCGCGTCTGTAGGTGTGTACCCTTTGATTCCCTACACGTACCCCCTGGGTGCTAAAGGAGCAACCAAAAGTAGCAGTAGGACTTGTGCCAAGTTCGTCCGGAGAGGTACTGCCACCACATCTGGAATCTGCCGCCAAGCAGTAGTTGTTGCATTACTGCGTTCCGGTGGAAGGGTGTGGCTGCCGGTGAAATCACATGCGCATGAGACGTATCATCCCCGTCTCAGGTGATGGACGCAGCAGGATGAATGCGCGCATTACTGTTGTCATGGGCGAGGGTCACTTACCACCAGGTGGGCCCTCAGCTCGTTCCGTCACTCATTCACATAAAATTTCATTTCGGACCAAGTATCTACAATACGTACCACAGTGATCGGCCTGCAGCGGATCAGCGCCGTGCTGCAGCAACCATAGCACGCATTCTTCGTGCCCCTCCTGCGCCGCTATGCCTGGAAGCACATTGTATCATCAGCACCTATACCTATGTTCCGGACAACTATTTGCGGGGTCGGTTGCATAAGATTCCCCCCCATTTTCCATTCCCCAACGGAGGATGACGGCTCCGTGGCTTAGTTGGTAGTAGCCCTGCCTTCGAAGCGAGGGGTCCCGGGTACGATTCCCGGCCGGGGCACACTTTGTGTGGTGGGTATGAAGTTTGTTCTCGGGTCTTGGGTGTTTGTCTTGTGTTTCTGTGTTTGTCCATGCCATGCGACACAGGGAATCCTAGTGCAGAGGTATGAGTGTGTTAACGTTTATACTTTTATGTAATTAATGCTGACTAATTTGTTATTATTGTTGTAGTCAGTGTACATTGTATGTTGTTGCGGCATGGACAAACAGAAACACAAGACAAACACCCAAGACCCGAGAACAAACTTCATGCTCGCCACACATATTACGCCTCTGCCGGGAATCGAACCCGGAACCCCGAAGGCAGGGTTACTACCAACTAAGCCACGGAGTTTGGTAATGAAGGTCAGGTGGTAAGGTCAGTAGTTACCGAGGGGCGTAGCGCCCTGCGTGCACAGGGCGGCCGGGTCCGCCCCCAGCTCCAGCAGGGAGCGCAGCGCGAGGCTCCGCCCCCGCCACGCGCACGCGTGCAGCGCCGTCCTCATGCAGCGGTCCCTGGCGTCCACCTCTGCACCACCTGTATACAACATCTGTATCAGCCTCTAATGTTCCCACTGACATCGGCCTACTCTCGATCACTGAGAGTGAATGGGCTCTCTACGGAGCCCAATCCGGATTGGTAGACATTTTTAGGGGTCTAGATGCTCGCGTCCGTAGGTGTGTACCCTTTGATTCCCTACACGTACCCCTGGGTGCTAAAGGACCAACCAAAAGTAGCAGAACTTGTGCCAAGTTCGTCCGGAGTACTGCCACCACACCTGAAATCTGCCGCCAAGCAGTGACGCTCGCATTAGTGTTCCGGTGGAAGGGTGTGGGTGCCGGTGTAATCACATGCGCATGAGACGTATCATCCCCATCTCGGGTGATGGACGCAGCAGGATGAATGCGACTCAGTGTAAGATCCAAATGTTATAGTGAGTCTCGACTCTGGGTTGTTGGCAGCACTGTTTCAGCGTTTCCTGCGGTGAATCAGAACTTGAGTCCTGAAGTATTATATTTGAATATTAATATAATGTCAACTTACCAACTTTAACTAAAAGATTGACCATGTCAGTGTGTCCCTGCCAAGCGGAGACGTGCAGCGGAGTTCGACCCTGTCAAAAACTTATAATTAGTACTGTATAGAGCGTGGTAGAGTCTCCCGAATTGCAATTCCGCAAACCTCAGATCTTAACGACCTTTGGGATGGTATTTGAACAAAACACTGGCTTGATAAATTAACATACTAGCATCTAGGGAGTCTCATGCGCCTGAAACTACACCCACACCCACACCCTTTCACCGGTTCATGGTATTAGTGCACCGCTACCAGGCGTGGTGGCAGTACTTCTACGGACGTGACAACAGTTCTACTGTTACTTTGGGTTGCTTGTTTAAAACAACCCAGAAAGCACCCCTTTAACGCGAGCAACATCAACCCCCTTCGTTGAAGGAATTCTGATTACAAACAAACAAAAACGTAAACACCCACACTAAGTGGGGTCACACAACATGTATGTTTCTTCCATTCCCCCTGTCAGTCCTCATCTCAGTACTCACTCCTTACGCATATCATCTCTCACACAATCCATCCATCTTTTCTTTGGACCATATCCTTATGTATACAATAGTAAGTATTTAGTAGCAGTAGAACTTGTGCCAAGTTCGTCCGGAGGTACTGCCACCACACCTGGAATCTGCTGCCAAGCAGTAGTGCTCGCATTACTGTTCCGGTGGCAGGGTGTGACTGCCGGTGAAATCACATGCGCATAAGACGTATCATCCCCGTCTCGTGATGGACGCAGCAGGATGAATGCGACTCAGTAAAGATTTGGATCTCATGGAGTCGCGCGCATTACTGTTGTGATGGGCGAGGGTCACCACTTACCATCAGGTGGGCCCTCAGCTCGTTCCGTCACTCATTCACATAAAAAAAGTAATTATTGGCAGTACTGTCTCACCTCGTTGTCAGTAGTATCGACGCTGGCGCCACACTGGGTGAGCAGGAACCGCGCCATAGCCAACCTGTTGTCGAGCGCCAGCACGTACAGGGTGCTTCTGCGGTCCGCGTCGAGGGAATCCGGGTCGGCGCCACGAGTGTATAATGCGCTTACGCAGTCGAAATGACCCTCTAACGCTGCAAGTCTGAAAAGTAGAGGTGAGGTGACGGGACGAACTGGAAGCCCACTTGATGTTAAGTGATTACCTACGCCCATAACAAAAGTAATGCAACTTAGGTCCTCCCCGATCTGAGAATCTATCCTTCTACATCCTTTAAGATCCTCACCTCAGCGCAGTCTTGCCATCATGAGCGTGTTGGTCCACCGGCGCGCGCCACTGATCCACCAGTAATTCCACCAGCCGCGTGTGCCCCTCCTGAGCTGCCAGCAGTAACGCCCCCTTCCCGTCATTGTCAGCCTCGTCCACCTTCGCACCAGCTTCCAGCAACGCTTCACATACTTCTACATGACCTGTGGGTAACGAAGTTGCAGTTTAGTGGCAGTAGAACTTGTGCAAAGTTGTTCAGAAGTACTGCCTCCACACCTGGTAATCTGCCGTCGAGCAGCGGTCGCTGTGTTCCGGCGGAAGGGTGTGGGTGCCGGTGAAATCACATGTGCTTGAGACGTAAGATATGGCTTATATGGCTGTGAAAATATTCATTAAACTGCCAAAGGACTTGAAAAGCGAAAACAATTTTTCTTCATAACATGTAATAAACGTTAACACACTCATATACCTCTGCACTAGGATTCCCTGCGTCGCAGATGGCATGGACAAACACAGAAACACAAGACAAACACCCAAGACCCGAGAACAAACTTTATGCTCACCACACTAAGTATGCCTAAGGCAGGGTCACTACCAACTAAGCCACGGAGTCGTCAAAATACTGAAATGTACGCTTGGTTATGCAATAAATATCTTGAATCATACCTTCAAAAGCAGCGTAATGGAGCGGCGTCCAACCGGAGTTGTCCCTGTGGTGTTCATCCAAACCCCTGTCTAGTAACTGACGGACAACCTCCACGTTCCCTGCGTACAGAAACAGGAACGGTAAATTAAGCGAACACAGTAAATCGAAGTCAATAGTAAAAAGCTCATCTGTTTCATATAGAATGTAGTTGTATTTAAGATAATTTAATTATTACCTTATTTACACATAAAAAAAAAAAAAACATAATCTTAGAAGCTACTTATAAAGAACAAAAATGAAAAAAATACAATAGAATATTTTGATCGTGGGGTGCCAAGAACACTGGCTGCATTCCCGCGTTGGACGGCCGAAGATAATCTTTGGGCGAGGATCGAGCCAGCCTTCTTGTCCCCACTGGCATCACATAAAAGAGTCGAAATTTTTTAAAGATTTTGTAGTCGATCCCCATGTTCCCATAGTCTCAAAACCAAGCAAAAAAAATTAAGATAATTGATATCGTCGGACGCGCCAAAATCTGCAGACGCCTGTTTTCCTTGTAAATACAATTTGGATATGTTTTTCTGGAGCGTGCCGAACAAAACAAGACCAAGACAGTTTATATCAGACAAGAAAGGGTTAAACGCAAAACCATTTACTATAAAAAGGCTTAGAAAAATATGCTTTTTTTTATGTGATTAAGTGAGGGAACGAGCTGAGGGTCCACCTGGTGGTAAGTGGCCCCCACCCATGAAAACAGTAGTGCGTAATCTTTACTGAGTCGCATTCATCCTGCTGCGTCCATCACCCGAGACGGGGATGATACGTCTCATGCGCATGTGATTTCACCGGCACCCACACCCTTCCACTGGAACACAGTAATGCAACCACTACTGCTTGGCGGCAGATTCCAGATGTGGTGGCAGTACCTCTCCGGACGAACTTGGCACAAGTTCCACTGCTACTTGTTATTGCTCCTTTAGCACCCAGGGGGTACGTGTAGGGAATCAAAGGGTACACACCTACGGACGCGAGCAACTGGGGGAACGTTAGAGGCTGGTACGGTGCACCAAAATAAGTGCAAATGAATCCTCTGCCCATCATACCTTGAGCTGCAGCAGTGCTCAACACCGTCCGCCCCTCAGAGTCCATGTTGTCGACGCACGCGCCCCAGAACAGCAATAACCTGACGGTTCTGGCGTGGCCGGCCGCCGCGGCCGCCCATAACGCCGTGCGCCCACAAGCGTCGGCGGCTTCTATATCCGCTTCCGCTTCCAATAGAAGCTCGCAGATGTCTCTGTGATTTAACAAGATATATTAATATAAATAAATAAATATTCATGGATATTTCAGTTCACCTAGCCAAAAAAAGCATTGCCTGTAATATGGGAACTAGACAACTGATAGAATACATATAGTATTTTTTTTTTGTAAATACATACTAACATCCAGACACAGAACAAACATTTATATTCGCACACAAATGCTTGTCCTGGGTGGGAATCAAATCCTCTACTACCTACAGCGCAGAAGGCAGAGCTACTACCAACAGATAGATATAGTTAGATAGAAATACACTTTATTGCACACAAGAAAAAACAATTACAAACAAATTACATTAACAGACAACAATTTGGTAGATGCATAATGGGCGGCATTATAGTTAAAAGTGATCTCTTCCAACCTTTGGATCGATAGAATAGAGAGGATCTGCCGCGAAGCAGCGGTGCACTCATTGCTGTTTTCCGGTGGAAAGGTGTGGGTGCCGTTGAAATCACAAGCTCGTTGAGACTTAACATCCCATCGGGAGACGGCCGCAATGGGGGCTCCTTTTATCACTCGTAGTTATATTAAAAAA
Source organism: Aplocera efformata (assembly GCA_921293045.1). Classification (NCBI taxonomy): domain Eukaryota; kingdom Metazoa; phylum Arthropoda; class Insecta; order Lepidoptera; family Geometridae; genus Aplocera; species Aplocera efformata. The sequence continues at coordinate 3,313,444 of OV121067.1, read as the reverse complement.
ACTCACGTGTGGCCCTCGAAGGCGGCGACCAAAAGCGGCGTCGCTTTGTCGCGGTCCGCTTTGTTGACGTCGGCGCCCTTTTCTATTAAAATCGCGGTGCACTCCGCTCCCATAGCGCATAGCGACGCCACGGACAGTGCTGTACGACCTGAAATATTACAATGATTCACATGATTCATCTAAAAAAGTTTTAAAAAACCTAAGACGAATCCTTGTCATCACACAACTTTCATGTAATTTATTTTTTAAATCACCTTTGAGGATGACGCTATGGGAATCCTTGCCAACAACACGTCATAGCTTTGAATGAGTGACGGAACGAGCTGAGGGCCCACCTGATGGTAAGTGGTGACCCTCGCCCATGACGACAGTAAAGCGTGCGACTCAGTATGAGATCCAAATCTGACTGACTTACTGAGTCGCATTCATCCTGCTGCGTCCATCACCCGAGACGGGGATGATACGTCTCATGCGCATGTGATTTCACCGGCAGCCACACCCTTCCACTTCCACAGTAATGCGAGCACGATGGTGAAATGGTTGACGGATGGTCAACCATTTCACCATCGTGTTGTGTTCAAAACTTGATTTCAATATCAAAAGCGTCTTTGCTTGCTGACGGCTCCGTGGCTTAGTTGGTAGTAGCCCTGCCTTCGAAGCGAGGGGTCCCGGGTTCGATTCCCGGCCGGGGCACACTTTGTGTGGTGACCGTGAAGTTTGTTCTCGGGTCTTGGGTGTTTGTCTTGTTTCTGTGTTTGTCCATGCCATCTGCGACACAGGGTATCCTAGTGCAGAGGTATGAGTGTGTTAACGTTGTTTTTTTTTGTATTGTGCGTGATGTACCGTCGTGGTCGGCGCGGTCGACCCCCGCGCCGGCGTGCAGCAGCGCGCGCACGATGCCCGCGTGCCCCATGTACGCGGCCGCCAGGAGCGGCGTCCTGCCCTCCGCGTCCGCCTTCTCGGGCTCCGCGCCGGCCGCCAGCAGGCGGGAGACAACGCCCTCGTGCCCGGACCACGCCGCGGCTCTGGACATATTAAAACATAATTTAGTGACTGTTATTATTCGTGTTACCGAGATATTTACCATGATTTGTGAGTTTTGTTGACTGCCGATATTTCGACGCAGTTACATGCGTCATGGTCCCGGGCAAATGTTTTCCTTCACCCAAGTATTTGTTAACAAAGTATATGTCGCTTATTTGTCGCTTCGATAAGCTTTTAAAAACTTTTTTTTTTTTTTTTCATTCTCTGCACACCTACATGCCCCTTCTATTTTTCTCTTTGTCTGGTACATCCAAAGGTTGCCTGGAAGAGATCGCTTTTAGCGATAAGGCCGCCCATTGTATTACCTTATTGTGAATAATTTATTGTTAAACAATTTTTATTTTGTGTTTGATGATCAATAAAGTGTTATCTATCTATCTATCTAAAGTACTATAAACATATCCTATCAGTTATGCAGTACCGATAAGTATGTTAAGTCATGGGAGATAGAGAAAATTACAACTCTCTAGCTATCACGGTTCATGCGATACAGCCTGGTGACAGACAGACAGATAGACAGCGGAGTCTTAATAATAGGGTCCCGTTTTACCCTTTGAATACGGAAACCTAAAAATTTCCTTATTACCTCAAAGCAGTTCTATTATCGGCGTCGACGCAGTCCACATCGCACCGGCACTCGAGCAACACGTCCACGACGTCGGCATGGCCGGCCCAGGCGGCGGCACGCAGCGGGCTCCAGCCGTCCCCGTCGGCGGCGTCGGGCGGCGCGCCGGCGGCCAGCAGCGCAGCCGCGCACGCCGCCCGCCCCGACCGGGCCGCCACGTGCAGGGCCGTGCCGCCGGACGCGTCCGTCGCTGACGCCAGTTGTGGATGACGCTGTGGGACAATTTTTTTATATTTGGAAATGTGACGGAACGAGCTGAGGGCCCACCTGGTGGTAAGTGGCGACCCCCGCCCATGACAACAGTAATGCGGCTAAGTATAACATTTGGATCTTACAGAGTCGCATTCAGCCTGCTGCGTCCATCACCAGAGACGGGGATGACACGTCTCATGCGCATGTGATTTCACTGGCACCCACACCTCCACCGGAACACAGTAATGCGAGCACTACTGCTTGGCGATAGATTCCAGGTGTGGTGGCAGTACCTCTCAGAACTACTGCTACTTCTGGTTGCTCTTTTAGAACCACACCACCCAGGGGATGTACATGTAGAGTTCAAAGGACGCGAGTAACTGCACCCCCCAAAACATCCCACCAAAGCTACCTTCAACAAAGCCGTGAGGGTTTCCTCGTCCCCCTTGGCGACGAGCTCGTGGACCGCGTTGGGATCGTACACTATCATGTCTTCTATCTCCTCCGTGACGACAGTGGGTACCTCTATCTCGATCTGCTCGTCTGTGGTTAGCTGTAACAAACAATAATATAACTTATTATGAAGAGCCTCGACTGACATCAAAAGAGGCTCTCGGTAGGCGGCTGTACATGGGCCAGGTACAGGCGGTACTCCTGGACACGGCATGCATCGTCAGGTTCCTCTCTCTGCAGCCCTAGCCACCGACTGCTTGGGTCTTACTCCGCAGTTGGTGGTCCTCCGTTTTTATATATATTTTACTACAATATTTTTATACTGTTTATTTTAAAAATAAGCAATATTTCGTGCGGAAAATTTATAAAAAAATTCAGATAAATAATGTGATATAGTAATATTTTTTTATTGCACCTTTTAAACATACAATATCAATCTTATAAGTTCTTACAACCTAACTTCCTAAACTAAATATTGTGGATGTTAAATTATCCTGTAAAAATTACAGGATTATGATGTAATAAGTACCGTCAATATAGATCCGGCCGGATATAGACGGACGGACAGAAAGACAATAATTTTAAACATTGTATTTCTGTTATAAGTACCATATATGCCTTCAAACGCATCTAGTAAAAATCTGTTATTTAAACATAGCAAACATATTTTTTTTTTAAACATAGATAAAGAGTTTATCCATATATCTTTCATCTCGATGACGTCAGCTTTCAAACATAAAAAACTGGATCAAAATCGGCCTATCAGTTCAGGAGATATGATACCACAGACACGCAGATACACAAATACACATTACAAACATTAAAATACCCGCTGCATCAGTTACATACCAATGCTTGTATGTCGTGGTCGTGTGTAACAGTGTGCGTCGGAGTGCGACTGAGTTCCACCAGGGTGCGGAGCACGCGGCGGTCCCTTGGCCACGCACCGCTCACTAGAGTAGGCATTATAGACTCCAGTGATGAAGGCTGTAACCCTGGAAACAATGGAACAGTTCAGTAAGCGCTTTCTTGGCATTACGTTAACATTTTAAAGTAACATTTAATTGTAAGTAGCAGTAGAACTTGTGCCAAGTTCGTCCGGAGAGGTGCTGCCACCACACCTGGAGTTTGCCGCCAAGCAGTACTGCTCGCATTATTGTGTTCTGGTGGAACGGTGTGGTAGCCGGTGAAATCGCATGCTCATGAGACGTATCATCCTCGGCTTGTGATGGACGCAGCAGGATGAATGCGACTCAGTGGAAGATCCATATCTTATATTGAGAGGCATTACTGTTGTCATGGGCGGGGGTCGCCACTTACCAAAAACAAAGAAGAAACAAAATCGTATGAAAAGCAAAATATATGTCATTAAATCCTACTAATATTATAAACGCGAATGTTTGGATGAATGGATGGATGTTTGTTACTCAATCACGCCAGAACGGCTGAACGGACCTGGATGGAATTTGGCACAGAGATAGATTATAGTCTGGAATAGCACATAGGCTACTTTGTATCCCGGAAAAATATACGGTTCCCGTAGGAAGTCCAATAGAAAATCCCGCAGAAAGTCACAGCTAATAATAATATATATATTGCCGTTGAGTGTGTGTTTGAGTGAGGGTGTGAGGGTGTGAGTGTGTGCTGCATGTGTTATATTTGTGTAGGAATCTAAGGACTGTATATCGCTTGAGTTGGGAGCGAAGGTTCAACTCACCATTGGCAGACATGGAGTAGAGTCCAGGCATGTTACATGCGCGACGAACTTTTAATATAAAAACGTCAACAGACTTAACAGTTTCGTTCCAACAAATAATTATTGATAATTTCGTTGAAAAACACATAAAAATCATAATACATTCAGTTGTTCGGCTATAACATACAATGTAGGTAAACGCATTTTCAGCCAACTTTAAAAAAGGAGGTTCTCTCAGATATCCGACATTTATGAACCGATTATGAAAATTCTTTTTATATGTAGAAGGATATGATTTCAGATTGGTCCCATAAAATAACTGGCAAAAATATGTCATTCAAGTAAACGAAATTGTGTATTTTACTTTCCTGTGACTTTTTTCTTCGCCCGTTGTATACCTGGGATGAATGTATTGAAGGCGTTATTTTTCGAATTTTTAAATCAGCCACTTGTTTGAGATTTAAGGTAAATTTGTCGAGAACACCAAACGCAAAAAACGTATATACACTGTCAACACGTTTAGAATGTATATACACTGTCAACACGTTTAGAATGTATATAAACTGTCCATACGTTTAGAATGTATATACACTGTCCACACGTTTAGATTTACATGCAATATCGAGTCATTTCATTTCGACACAAGAAACATAGATTAATTAATAAATGTTAGAACGCATCCAATTCACAAAAATCTCACTTTTAAATGTTGTTTAACCAACTGCAACCATTTCATGTCAGCATTTTGTTTGATAAGTTATTTCAATGAACTTAATTTACTACACAGATAGTATATACTATCTGTATTAGAATTACCACACATAATTTATACAGATAGTAAATTTACAATTAAAATTATTGTTCGCAATATACAGAAGCACGGACGGCAACCAAGTGAATACTGACCAAATGTACCTACAAAATTATTATCCTGCTATGAGTATTCATACTCATAGCAGGATAATAATTTTGTAATAGACTAGAATCGATACGGTACATATTGTTATGCTGATATCATGGGCGTACCCAGCTTCCGGCCTAGGGGGGGGGGCAAGTCATACACACTAAACAAACACACCTACAATACATGAAACATTAGATATATGTAGTGTCTAGGGCAAACAGCTGCAAATGATCCTGCTTTATAGGTAGTCTATACTAATATTATAAAGCTGCAGAGTTTGTTTGTTTGTTTGTTTGAACGCGCTAATCTCTGGAACTACTGGTCCGATTTGAATGATTCTTTCAGTGTTGGGTAGTCCATTTATCGAGGAAGGCTATGTTTTTTTTTTTTCAAAATTGGGGATCCGTAAGTAAATTGCTATTTTGTAACACAAGGTGTAAAATCGAAAACCTATTTTTGCGTGCGCTGCAAAAACTATTCACAATAGAACAAAATGATGTACTACGGGTTTGTAGATCCCATTAAGACCTAAAAAAAATTCCGCGAGAACATATATCTAGCTATCATGGTTTAATCACAATAACCGATTTTGTGTATCAAATTTGTACACCGTGTGCAGTTTGATCCAACTTGAAAGATAGGATAGCTCACATCTCAATTTATGATCGCAATATTATTTTATTGCAAATTATAATATCGTATGACAAAAACGTTAGCCACAGCAACGCGTGGCCCGGTCAGCTAGTTAAATATAAGTCAAATTGACTATGCATGATTTTTTTAAATTTGGAAATTTAAATTAAGAAGCGGACAAAATAAGGGGGCAGCTGCCCCCCTGCCCCTCCCCCTGGGTACGCCCATGGCTGATATCTTAGTGAACAGATAAGAATGAATCACTTTCCAAATAAAATTGAGATGTTTGAAAGTGAGTAAACGTTTAAACATCTAATCTCAGAAATGCCAAAGAAATGGCGGAATGACTGTAGCTTAGTAACCGAGTTCCGTGTTCGATTCTGGAGCAAACTTTTTGTATATAGTAGTTACTCATTACTCATTTATTTTCACCGTAGGATCATATAGCGAACACTTGGTTATGTCAAATTTAAAATTTCATTACAATGTTACAGTACTATCTTATAAACTAAATTAAAATAGACAAGCATAGTAGCGTCATAGAAATACTTAAAATAATAGAAATAAAATTTTACATTAACAATAAAATATAATTAAACAATGGCTGCTGTATAGTGGCATTGTCAAGAAATAAATAATACATTAAAATTTCAACAATACATAAAGTATGTGCGTATCGCTTGTTCTTGTCTCGGGTCTTGGTTTTTGTTCTTTCTATTTATCCATGGATCCTAGTACAGGTGTATGAGTGTGTGTAAACGTTTAATATTTGGATAAGAAAATACTAGCGGATGTTCAAGTTAAATTGAATCAAATTTCAAAGTAATATAAAATCTTTTAAATATCTATACAATGACTGAAGAAATTTTAAACTTTACGCCATCTTTTAGCCTCTTCTTATTTTAAAACGCCTTCAGATCACATAAATTTTTCTTAAAATGCAATTATATTATTCAAATAGAATTCTGAAAAAATAAGATATATAAAATTTCACGCGGTCAAATTTACACACTCATGGCTCTACACTAGGATTTCCTGTGTCACACATATTATAGCATGAACAAACACAAGACAAACATCCAAGAAACAACACTTCATGCTCACCACACAAAGTGTCCCCGGGAATCGAACCCGGGACCCCTCGCTTCGAAGGCAGGAACTAAGCCGCGGAGCCGTCAAATTAGACAGATACTTATTAAAATTCCTCGTAATGAGATAAGATAGGCTTTAAACAGTCATTAAATAATTACTTCATAATTGGTTGGCCTAACTCGATTCCAGTAATTTCTGTTATATGGAATGCTAATGTTATCATTTCCTGCTATTTGTTAGTAACACATTGTTATATTAATAACTAGCGACCCGCCCCGGCTTCGCACGGTTAGTAAAGCATCAGTGTCGTATCAGAAACTATACGTGCGAAGCCGGGGTGACTTGCTAATGTATTGTACATATAAACCTTCCTCTTGAATCACTCTATCTATTAAAAAAACCGCATCAAAATCCGTTGCGTAGTTTTAAAGATTTAAGCATACATAGGGATATAGGGACAGAGAAAGCGACTTTGTTTTATACTATGTAGTGATTAAATATTCAATAACACTTTTTTTTCTAAATTTCTCGTAGTTAATGTGTCATAACTTTATAATATATATATATTTTTTTTTTATGTGAATGCGTGACGGAACGAGCTGAGGGCCCACCTGATGGTAAGTGGTGACCCTCGCCCATGACAACAGTAATGCGACTCAGTATGAGATCCAAATCTTTACTGAGTCGCATTCATCCTGCTGCGTCCATCACCCGAGACGGGGGTGATACATCTCATGCGCATGTGATTTGATTTAATATACATAATATATCTGATGTTGCGACATATATCTAGGAACCAACAGAATACTAGCGTTAGGTCGGTACCTAACATAATTTATAATAACTTACCGACCTAATTACATTAATTGACATTTATTCAGCACCAAGGCAAAAAAATACACAAACGGTAGGTTTTGTGTATTTTATGTATTGTAAGGTGTTGTTGTATTGTATTCTTACAATACATAAAATACACATCAAATGCCGTTATTCTGTGGAATGCACTTCCCGTAAGTATAAGGCGAGCCAAATCACTTCAAATATTTAAGTCATTGTTAAAAGAACATTATTTGTCTTTATGCCGATAGTTAGTTAAGGTCGTCATCATCATCATAATTACATTTAAATATGTTTATTTATTGTATATATATATATTTATTTTATATAATATATTATTTATTTATATATGTATAGTTATTTATTATTACAGTAAGTATTTTATCATATTATTATAATGTCTAAACTATGAAATTTCTTATTTGTCAGTACACTTGAATACCCCATATAAGTCAGTACACTTGAATACCCCATATAATTTCCATGCTAACCTGTCCATTTGGTTGTCTGGAAGAAATCGCTTACTAGCGATAAGACCGCCCTTTGTACTGTTTTTTTATGTTAAATGTTTTTGTTAACCCTATCATCTGGTGTACAATAAAGTATTATCTATCTATCTATCTATCTATCAAATCCCCGGGTTCGATTACCACTTTGCAGTGGGCCCCGGCCGGTAATCGCATGGTGGTGCGCATAACGTTTGTTCTCGAACTTGGGTGGTTTTCTGTTTTTCCATGCCATCTACGACACAGGGAATCCTAGTGCAGAGGTATGAGTGTAAACGTTTACGTGTGAGGCCAGTGTGGAATTTCCATTAATATTAATAAAATTATGTATTTTCTAATACCCACGGAAACCCACAACATATTTCCTCTCGGATCAACGAGTTCATTAAAAATAGTTATTGTGAATATGATACGAGGAAAAACAATTGTTTTGATACATCATTATTAAACTGGTGCTATGTAGTCACGCAAGTACATCATGATTTCCTGCTTAATTGGGTCACCGCGCCCAATTTATTGGTAGGTAGCTGTACCCCGAACTTCGCGTTTTCCTCTTTCTAAAATACGAGTATCCCTATGTTACTCCTTATAACATCAGCTGTCTGCCAGTGAAAGTTACGTCGAAATCACTGAAGCCATTTCGGACATTAGCCGCAACAAACAGACAGACAGAGATCTTAAAAAATGTCTTGATTGTCTAAAATCTTAATATATAAAACACAAAAATTATTTCTACCTATGTCCGTATGAAAACATTCAACGGATGTACCCCAAACCGGTTTCATTAGATAGGGTTATTATATTCATATAATAAACTATTCTAGAAGGCTCCGTGGCTTAGTTAGTTGGCAGGGGCCTTCGAAGCGAGGGGTCCCGGGTTCGATTCCCGGCCGGGGCATACTTTGTGTGGTGATCATGAAGTTTGTTCTCGGGTCTTTGGTGTTTGTCTTGTGTTTCTGTGTTTGTCCATGCCATCTGCGACACAGGGAATCCTAGTGCAGCGGTATGAGTGTGTAAACGTTTATTTATTTATTTATATACTTTATTACCGTAGGAACTTTACAGGAAAGTTTGTGACGTCATATCACAATGATTTAAATTAACTATAAAATAAGTCTTCTTGAGACCAGAAACAGGTAGAAAACCAATCTAAAATACATTGATACCGTACCAGCCTCTAATGTTCCCACTGCTGGGACACCGGCCTACTCTCGATAATTGAGAGTGAATGGGTTCTGATCTACCACGAGAGGCCAATCCGGATTGGTAGATGTCACATGTCGTCGAATTTTTGATTCTAAGACATGCCGGTTTCCTCGCGATGTGTCCGTCACCGTTTCGAGAACGTGGTATTGCGAACATAAATTTTTCAAGTGAAAATACTCATTGGTGCTCGTGTGGGTTTGAACCAGCGACCTTCAGATTGAAAGTCGGCGTCTACGCCCCTGGGCCACGCTCTCGATCTTAAGATCGACATCCGCAAAGTAATTTTTTTTTTTACACACTCGTACCTCTGCACTAGGATTCCCTGTGTCACAGATGGCATGGACAAACACAGAAACACAAGACAAACACCCAAGACCCGAGAACAAACTTCATGCTCACCACACAAAGTGTGCCCCGGCCGGGAATCGAACCCGGGACCTCTCGCTTCGAAGGCAGGGCTACTACCAACTAAGCCACGGAGCCGTCAAGATTAACAAACTATTTCTTACCAGAAGACGACTCTTTCCCTTCGGATACAGGTTCAGCATCTCTGTCTTCAGCTTTGTTTTCAATCTGCAAAATTTATCAACATTACTAAAGTTATATTGTATCTTACTACTATTAGAAATGTGAAAGGATGGATGTCTGTTACTCAATCACGCCGGAACGGCCGAACGGACCTAGATGAAATCATTCAAACTCAAACTCATTTATTCCTTTAGATCTCATGTATCGTTTGGACACGTGAAATTTTACACACACATTAAACATATTTTTTTTTATACCACATACCGTTTTATTACCCAAATGTTATATTGAGCCGCATTACTGTTGTCATGGGCGGGGGTCGCAACTTACCACCAGGTGGGCCCTCAGCTCGTTCCGTCACATACATAAAAGAAACTCACCTGGGGCAATATATCTGGGTCGCGTCTCAGCGCCGATTCGACGTCACACCCTGAATCCAGAATCCAGAGCAGAACGAGAGTATGAAGGTCTACGCCATCTTGCTCCCTGAAATGAAGAGTTCATATAAATGACAGATTCTTTTATTTTTAACGATTACACACTCATACCTCTGCACTAGGATTCCCTGTGTCGCAGATGGCATGGACAAACAGAAACGCAAGAAAAACACCCAAGACCCGAGAACAAACTTCATGCTTACCACACAGTGTGTGGCCGGGAATCGAGCCCGGGACCCCTCGCTTCGGACTACTACCAACTAAGCCACGGAGCCGTCAAAAATTATCAAATTAATATTAAGATAGGTACTTCAGTTACATGCCCAGGGAAGGCTGCCCTGCACTGTGGCGTGCAGGGTACGCGGAGTCGGGGAGGGGCTCTTTACACCCTTCCCCGGGAGCGGGCCTCATGGCAACGTGCGAGAGGGTCACTGGTGAAGTTCCCCTCTCAGATGCGCAGAGGTCGGCCACCGGAGGGGTTTGGTTCGGGTAAAAGTCCCACGTAACTCGGTCCCCCAGGGCAACCGGTGTATCTGTGGAAGATTCCGCTTCGTCGACGAAAAAAAGGTACTTCAGTTACATAAACTTAACTGAACTTAACTTACATGTTCTTGTTCTTCTTCTGCGTCGCCAAGTGCTTCTCCAGCTGTGTCATATGGTACACGTAGTTATGTATCTCCAGGGCGCTTAGCCTGTAACAAATCGGTTCACTATCATTCATGTTACCGAGATATTTACCATGATTTGTGAGTTTTGTTGAACCGGTGGTAGCGGCGACGCGGACGTACAAAACGAGTGCGCAAGAGGGTAGACCGATATGTCTGCCAATTTGCACACTCCACTTCGCAGACTTCAGTTTGCCCGGGACCATGACGCGTCGAAATATCGGGAGTCAACAAAACTCACAAATCATGGTAAATATTTCGGTAACACGAATAATAATGTTCATAACCATGATCCGAAGGTCGCTGGTTCAAAACCACACGTACAACAATGAGATTATACACTTTCAAAAAAAAATTGTGCGCAATACGTTCGATACGGTGAATAAAAACATGGCATGTCTTAGAATCGAAGACATGTGACACCTACCAATCCGGATTTCCCGTAGTAGATCAAAGCCACTCTCAATAATCGAGAGTAGGCCGGTGTCTGTGCAGTGGGAAAATTAGAGGCTGATACATATTTTGTGGTCCTTCGTACCTGGAGGCTGTCAAAGTGTAATACATAGCGAGGGCGCACTGCCCGTCGGCAGGGGAGGCGAGGTACCGCCGGGTGCAGTGCTTCACATCCCCCAGCCACGTCGCGAACGAGTGGTGGAACAGGCGGACGTGGCCCGTGCCCGCCTCCATCACCAGGATCCTGGATAAAAAACAGGTTACCACCGCCAATAACAACAGTAATACAATTTTAATCCTAGCATGGTTCTTTGAAGGTACTCTAAAAATGTTATCTACGAAAATTAACATCTTTCGGCCTACCATTTGTCATATTAAACAAACAACGTTTACACACATATTAAACAAACAACGTTTCATACCTCTGCACTAGGATTCCCTGTGTCGCAGAAGGCATGGACGAACACAGAAACACAAGACAAAGACCCAAGACCCGAGAACAAACTTCATACTCACCACACAAAGTGTGCCCCGGCCGGGAATCGAACCCGGGACCCCTCGCTTCGAAGGTAAGGCTACTACCAACTAAGCCACGGAGCCGTCAATTATATTAATACAAGGTTTACTACAATATCCCCCTAAGGGCAATAGTTGTAAAAATGACCTATGTAAGTAACTATTATAAGTGAATAAATTTATTCTTGTTCTTAATTTGGGTATTCCTCGAGAAGTATATCAAGACCCAAGTCGCACCCCGTTGCGTCTTGCTACGTCTCATGTGATGTCACCGGCACCCACACCCTTCCACCGGACAGCAGCGCGAGTGCATTGCTTGGCGGTGAATTACCAGGTGTGGCGGCAGTACTGGTCTGGACGAACGTAGAACAAGTTATACTGTGGGTTGGTTCTTCCTCCCAGGGGTCACGTGTAGGGTCCCTGAGGGTCTTGCACTGTCACTTAACATCAGGTGGGAATTTACTTCATTCACATTAAAAAGCGGCATATCCCGCCCAACTGGCCTCAAAGCTCAGTTGGTAGTATCTCTGCCTTCTGCGCTTCCGTTCATAGGTTCGGATTCACACACAGGACAAGCATTTGTGCGACGAACACAAATGTATGCTCTGTGTCTGGGCGTCAATATGTATTAAACGTATGTATAAAATATTAGTTGTCTAGTTCCCACAGTACAACCTTAAGTTTGGGACTAGGTGACGCTGTGTGAAATGTCCATTATTATATAAAATCCCTGCACTGGGCGGGATACTAATGGTTAGCCAAACGCAGAAAGACAATTCGATGTCGATGCCGAAACGCAACGATAGCGCGAGCTAAAATACAAGTGGCGCCATCTAGTTTCATCATTTGGAACTACATACTACAAATCACGTTTTTGTACGAGAGCCCCCTTAAATATTTCTTTTATTCTGTTTTTTAGTATTTGTTGTTATAGCGGCAACAGAAATACATCATCTGTGAAACTTTCAACTCTCTAACTATCACGGTTGATGAGATACAGCGTGGTGACAGACAGACAGATGGAAAGCCAATAGACAGAATAGGGTCCACTTTTACAAACCCTATTACTAAGACTGCGCTGGGGTCCCTTTGGGTATGGAACCCTAGAAAGGTTGTAGTACCCACCAGATCCTTGGGGGGTAACCAAGGGTCTTACCTCCTCAACAAATGCATCCTCCTGTTGAAGTCATCCCTGGTAACGCTGTATTCCTTGGTGAGGAGACATCTGTACAGAATTTCCTCTGTGACCCCGCAGCGGGCCGCTAGCAACACGTCCAGCAAGAGACGGACCTGAAACAACGTGAACGTTTACACTCATACCTAAGTCAAAGTCAAAGTCAAAGTCAAATTCATTTATTCCTTTAGATCTCAAGTATCATTTGGACACGTCAAATTTTACACATGCATGTACACATATTCGTGAGCATATAACGTGTCACAGGAACTCCCAGGCACATTACATGCACACAGATATGTCAAATTACAGTCAGTTTTCATGTTTAAGCTTATCTTATTTGTTAAGTTTACGTCTGTTCCAACCCTAACCGACCAACCCGAGGGGAAGAAACAGACAAGAAACCCCTCGGAGACAGTACTACATATTCGCGAATATGGTCCTGCGTCTAGAGTGGAGCAAATTCATTCCCAAGCCTTTTTGTCATCTAGGTAATCTGATATTTTATAGTAAGCTTTTGCGACAAGTTTACGTTTGATGACAGTTTTAAATTTATTTATTGACAGTAATTGAATTTCGCTCGGGATTTTGTTAAAAAAGCGTACACATTGACCTTTAAAAGAATTGCTAACCTTATGGAGCCTAGTAGTGGGCACAGCGAGTTTATTTTTATGCCTAGTGTTTACACTATGATTGTCACTTTTCTTTGTGAACGAGCTCATATGTTTACGAGTGTACATCACATTCTCATATATGTACTGACATGTAACCGTTAGTATATTTATATCCTTAAATTTTTTCCGTAATGATTCTTGGGGACCCATATTGTAAACTGCGCGAACAGCCCTCTTCTGCAACACAAATATGGTGTTGATATCTGCAGCATGCCCCCACAGCAGTATGCCATATGACATAATGCTGTGAAAGTAGCCGAAATATACAAGCCTAGCGGTATCTACGTCTGTGAGCAGGCGGATCTTTTTGACGGCATATGCTGCAGAACTAAGTCTCTTCGACAATCTTTCAATATGTGGGCCCCACTGAAGCTTATTATCTAAAGTTATTCCTAAGAACGTTGTGGTATCTACGAGATCTAACTGTTCATCTTTTATTTTAACATTAATATCTACTTTTTTAACGTTGGGTAAAACAAATTTTAAACACTTTGTTTTCTTTCCATTAAGTAGCAAATTGTTTACATTGAACCAATTTACTACTTTAGAGAGAGCATTGTTTACATCGTCAATAACGACTTGTTGCCGTTTCAATTTAAATAAAAGCGAAGTGTCATCTGCAAACAATACAATCTCATGATCGTCCTTTACAATATAGGGAAGATCATTTATGTAGATTAAGAATAGAAAGGGTCCAAGTATAGATCCTTGAGGAACGCCCATAGTAACCACTGACCCCGGGGATCGCTTTCCGTTAACTTCAACTCTTTGTACTCTTTCACTCAGATAAGAGGAAAGAAGATCTAGAGCATTGCCCTTTATACCATAATGGTGTAGCTTCCTGATCAACGTTTCATGGTGTACGCAATCAAAAGCCTTGGACAAATCACAGAAGACACCTAATGCATCTTGTGATCCCTCCCAGGCATCAAATATATGTGTTACTAACTCAACACCAGCATCGGTTGTTGAGCGACCCCTTGTAAAACCAAATTGTTTATGATGTAGTAAGTTATTTGAGTCAAAATGATTTTGTAGTTGATTTAAGATCAACTTTTCAAAGATTTTACTGAATGTTGGCAGTACTGATATCGGTCTAAAGTTACTGGGGTCAGATGTACTACCAGATTTGAACAGAGGGATTATTTTACTACATTTCATTAAATCAGGAAATACCCCACAATCAACACATTCATTAAATATGATAGCTAGTTCAGGTGCAATGGTGTTAATTAATGGTTTTACGATGCTAACAGAAATACCCCATAGATCAGTAGTTTTTTTTACATTAATTAATTTAAAAGCTTTGTAAATGTCAGTACAATTAACATAATCAAATTTAAAATCTCTGGAACATGATGGTACATTGTCAATTAGCAATGACTCTGCCATTACATGCGAGGATTTCAATAACTTGGTAGTAGAGACTGGAATGTCAGTAAAAAAGGTTTCAAACGCCAGGGCTACTTCGCTGTCTTGTTTGATGTCTGTACTGCCTATACTCAAGTTATAGGTGTTTATATGAGTTTTGGACTTTCCAGTCTCACTGTTAATGATTTTCCACGTTGTTTTGACTTTGTCTTCACTATTTCTGATTTTAGAACTTATAAACCGCGATTTTGCTTCGCGACATACTATTTTGAAAATCTTAGAGTATTTTTTAACATAATCTTTAAATGACTCACTAGTATTAAATTGTTTTTCACTATATAATTCATACAACTTTATTCTACTTTTATGTAAACCTACTGTTGCCCACTCACTAAAAGTTGGTGTATCAGATACCATGATTGATTTGGTTGTAAATATTGAGCTAAATAATGTATTAAAATTATTAAAGAAATAATTATAAGACTCATTGGGTCCATTGGGTAAAAAGGGCATATTTGTAATTAAATTTAATTTTAACCTTTCCAAACGTTCAGTGGTAACTGGTACAAAATTTATTTTTCTTTTAACAATTGATTTCTTACAGCTTTCGAATTTAATAAATTGACCACAGTGATCTGAACTTAATTTGTTAATTACACATTTATTTAATATGTCAAAATTAGTAAATATATTATCTATGCATGTAGCCGAAGTGGCAGTTATTCTAGTTGGCTCCATGAACAAATGGTTTAAATTATAAGATTTAAATAAATTTATCAACCTTGCGCTTGAAGGACTATTTTCTAATATATTTATATTAAAATCTCCACAAATTATTATATTCTTAGTTGATTTACATATTTTGAACAAAATTGATTCTAATGTTTTTTCAAAAATATCATATGAACCAATTGGTGGTCTGTACGCACTAATAACTATGAATTGCTCCAGCTCGACACAGGCTATTTCAATAATTCTTTCAACAGAGTGGTGGACTATATCTGCGCGTTCTTTGAATTTCAGCAATTTATTTATGAGTATTAATGAACCACCATGTATTGCATTGACTCTGCTGAAAGAGCTACCCACTTGGTGATTATTAAAGTTGAACATGAACTCATGGCTTTTTAGCCAATGTTCAGTGATACATAGTATATCAATTTGATTACTGTTCATGAACAACTCTATTTCTAAGTCTTTACTCTTTATGCCTTGTATATTTTGATGCACCAAGTGAATAAAATTAATATTTTTTAACAATTGTCTATTTTTATTAGGGTATTGATCTAAATTATTTTTTGACTTTTTATTGCTAGAGACTTCCTCTATTGTCACATTATCTAATTTAAACATGGAATTACTTCCAGTGTTTTGTTTATAATTACATAATTTTGCTCAATAGAAGCAGTCTGTGTAGCCAAATTTTTGGCTGTAATATTAAAAAAATATGATAGCGTTACAGCTATTTGTCTTTTATAGAATTTTGAAAGGTAATAACTACCTTTAGTCAAATAATAATTATTAGTAACAATATTGTTACAGTCAATTAATTGTATTTTCTGACTATTGCATGACATAGTATGCAATGTCAGATTTAACTTATGTCTATATTGATTTTCTGCTTGTGACAAACTCCTACTATAAGGGAATGTAAACATAACTATTTTATTAACATTTAATGAGCTTATGGATTCATAATACTTTATGAGATCCAATTTGTTTACATCCCCCCTATTACCAATAAAAAGTATCAAATTGGTGTCACAGCTAAACTTTGATTTAACTATTTTATTCAAAATGTCATGATAACTGGAATTAGGGAAGCAATTGTTAATCACTGAATGTCCCATTGTGTTATTTAGAAATAAGCCCATATTTTGTCCGATTTCATCACTAAACATAATTGTTTTGTAATTATGTTCATTGCTGTTTTGTGGTATGGTGAGCAAACTGTCATACAGCTGGGAAGCAGATGAGGCAGCACTCACTGGTGATGTACGCTCATAGCGTTGGCAATCACACAGGTGATTGGCTGTCAAAGATTGAAACCGCTCCTCATTATACTGAGAGCCCTTTATAAGTTCATTTAGAGCCAGTGAGTACTCTCTAATCGCTTCCTGAGACTTTTCATAGCGGTTGATGTAAGAATTCAATGTAGACTCCGCTTTATGTAATTCTAATTGTAGGTCCTGTATGTCAGTTTCATACCTCAGTTTAGTGCTTTCTAGTTCCAAAGTGCACAGATTTAATTTATCTCTTGATTCAATAATTTTTCTTTTATCTTGAACAGTTGTGGCTAAAGTTTTTTTATTATTAAGCATCTTTTTAGTCTTATTAATACATTTTTTAATTTTTAAATATTTTTTTTGTTTGTTTCTGCTGCAACTAGCAACCTCTACAGAGTCATCATTTGTTAGGTCAATTGTCAGCGTAGGGCCATGGTTGCTGTTTGCAGCAGAACAAACACCGGGTCCCAAGCCGACTAATTCATCAAACAAACTCAAATTCTTTTGAGACGATGAGTAATGAGAGGCCTCTTCAAATTGTGAGATGCGTTGGTGTGCCTCACGGAGCTCTGTCTTCAGTGTGGAAGTTTGGTTCAATGCCATCTCATACTCATTGCTACACTGATCATATCCACTAATAATTTCATGTAACCTATCCCGTTCCTCAATTAAACTAACATTTTTGGTATATAATGTGGATAATTCGCTTTTTAATCTAGAGTTATTTTTAAATGAATCCAACAACACTTTTTCATTGTCTTCTCTTTCCATTTGTAGCTGTTGGCACAAATCCTTTGTTTTTTTGAGTTCTTGCAATGCCAGTTGGAGTTTGTTGGACTCCTCCTGACGCGACAAGGCTCTCCGAGTCTGCATTTGAGACATTTTAAAAGGATTCGTATAAAAAAACAAACGACAACAAAGATTTGTCACCAACAAAACTACTAGGTTATAAATTTGGTACCGCTGTATTGGGTGTGTGAATATGACTCCGCCCTTTCTCAACAGATGTCGTTTTTAGTATTGTTTACGTGTACTAATAAATGACCATACTTGTATTCGATAGTACTGAATGTCAGCTATCTAACGCATTTTATGATATTTGGTTGAAGTGTAAGCAACAATTGTTTTCACCTTTTCGAAAATGTCGGTTTTTATTCCAAATAAACGTCATTTGCGGGAAGTGTTATTACATTATTTTATTGCGAAGAAAACTGCAGCGGAAACTTATCGTTTGCTTGTGGAGATTTATGGTGAGCATGCTCCGTCTAATACAACTTGCAAGGAATGGTTTCGACGATTTCAAAATAACGATTTTAGTACTGAGGATAAAGAACATGGAAAACCACCAAAAAAATTTGAAGATGCTGAATTGGAAGCATTATTGGCGGAAGATTCTTGCCAAACTCAATCAGAATTAGCTGCAGCATTAAATGTTGATCGTTCAACTGTTGCAAAGCGTTTACAAATGATGGGAATGATTCAAAAAGCCGGTGACTGGGTTCCACATGATTTAAAAGAAAGAGACATGGAACGTCGGAAAACCATTTGTGAAATGCTGCTTCAAAGACAGCAAAGAAAAGGATTTTTGCATCGGATAGTCACAGGAGACGAAAAATGGATACACTACGAAAATCCTAAACGCAAAAAAGCTTGGGTGAAACCAGGCGAACCAGGCCCATCACAGCCAAAAATAAATATTCACTGTGCCAAGGTCATGCTCTGTATTTGGTGGGATCAGAAAGGTATTGTATATTATGAGTTGCTCAAACCCTCTGAAACTATTAATGGAGAAGTTTACCGACGACAACTAATGCGTTTGAAGCGAGCCATAGAAGAAAAACGACCAGAATGGGTGAATAGACATAACAAATTAGTTCTTCAGCATGACAATGCCAAACCGCATACCGCAGAAGTCGTAAAAAGATATTTAGAGGGACAGGACTGGGAAGTGTTACCCCACCCGCCATATTCACCAGACATAGCTCCTTCGGATTACCACCTATTCCGGACGATGCAGACAGACCTTACTGGAGAAAAGTTTACTTCATGTGAAAGTATCAAAATTTGGATTGACAACTGGATAAGCTCAAAAGACCAGGACTTCTTCCAGCAAGGAATACGAAAACTACCTGAACGATGGGCGAAGGTTGTAGCTGCAGATGGAGCATACTTTCAATAATTTTTTTTTTAATTTTGTAAGCGAACAAATGTGTTTTATTTTGACAAAAAGGGGCGGAGTCATATTCACACACCTATTACTTACGTGCATGAACTATGTTCCTTGTTATTAAAATGAATCAAAACACACAAATATGCGGGAAAACACAAAGACAACTACACCAAACCGAGAAAACAATGTTATAAATCAAGTTTATAACAAGGGACGCCGGTTATTTTTAAAAACACATAAACACTTATATAGTTCAAATTTTACCTTGGAATACTATTGTAATACAATTATCACTTAAATATAATATAATGAAATCGAACACGGCTATTTAAATAAGCTAAAATCAATTAAAAATTAATAAAAACACGGGATGATTCAGATCATATGTTATGGGTAGGGTTGCCAGCAAGCAAAAAAAAACACTCTCACCTCTGCACTAGGATTCCCTGTGTCGCCGATGACATGGACAAACACATAAATGCTCGCTACACAGTGTGCCCCGGCCGGGAATCGAACCCGGCCCTCGCTTCGAAGGCAGGACTACTACCGACTAAGCCACGGAGCCTTCGACTATCTAAAACATGTAAATTAACTGTAAAAATAACTTTTTAATAAGAAGCTTTTTTCGTGTTCTCCTCAAGCCCTTTCATTTGATACCCATACTGTGGTAGTGCAGAAAATATAACTGGTCCACCATATTGGAATTAGAATGACGTCACAACTAAGCATGCATCATCCAAAATAAGCGTGTATACCAAATTTCAGCTCAATCGGTTAAAGATAACTGATTTAAAATTCAGTTGCAAGATTCCACCTGGACAAACATACATTGCAAATTAAATAAAAGCTTGTAAAAAAACTGACTGTAATTTGACATATGTGTGTGCATGTAACGTGCCTAAGGAGTTCCTGTGACACGTTATATGCTCACGAATATGTTTAGTTGTGTTTATCTGAGGTGTCCAAACGATACTTGAGATCTAAAGGAATAAATAAGAATAATTTATTTGCCAAAAAAAGGATCTAACACAGTAAACGTTAATAAATAAACGTTTACACATCCATACCTCTGCACTAGGATTCCCTGTGTCGCAGATGGCATGGACAAACACAGAAACACTAGACAAACACCCAAGACCCGAGAACAAACTGCATGCTCACCACACAAAGTATGCCCCGGCCGGGAATCGAACCCGGGACCCCTCGCTTCGAAGGCAGGGCTACTACCAACTAAGCCACGGAGCCGTTAACATAGAATCCCAAACTAAGCTTGAACCTTGTGTCTTGGGACTCACAGTACGAAGTTGTCAATGAGTTTGAGTTTGTAGGTTTGTAAGAGGGTACCTTAGAAAATCTCCGTCCGTGAAACAGCCGCTGCGCCAACCACAGATACAGTCCGTTGAGAGTACCGGGAATTTCCTTTATTTCACGTAGCGCTATGAACCCATCTGCCACGCCATCTAGCACCTAAACAGGAAACAATTTAGGATCCTACTACTATTATAAAGGCGAAAGTTTGTAAGTATAGATGTATGGATGTATGGATGTATGGATGTATGGATGTTTGTTACTCTTTCACGTAAAAACTACTGAATGGATTT
Organism: Aplocera efformata; assembly: GCA_921293045.1. NCBI lineage: Eukaryota > Metazoa > Arthropoda > Insecta > Lepidoptera > Geometridae > Aplocera > Aplocera efformata. The sequence goes on along the minus strand of OV121067.1, from coordinate 3,292,661 downwards.
GAATGAAACTTTACCACAATATAGCTTATACATCAGAATAACATATAGGCTACAATTTTTGAGGTTTCTATAAAATCTATATATATAAAAGAAAGTCGTGTTTGTTACAACACTTATAACTCGAGAACGGCTGGACCGATTGCCATGGTTTTTGATTTGTTGGATTTGTTTCCGTCCCGAATAGCAGAATAACTATTAAAACATTGGAAAATTAACGAAAAAAATAAAATCAATTTATCCCCGTATTCTCCACGGGAACGGGAACTATGCGGGTGAAACCGCGGGGCGCAGCTAGTATAATATAATATAGAACAGATATATGTAATAGAAGATATAATAGGTTATAATTAACCAAGCCTTGCTCGGTTCTTTTGTGTAAAACGTCTTTTTTTTATATGCTTTTTTATAAGGAATACCGGTAAACTTTAACGGCAAAACCCTGTGTTAACACAGAATTTGATCTAAATCGTTGGAACCGTTTCCGAGATACACGAAATAAATATATATTTTTTTTTTGATATGAGTAAGTGACGGAACGAGCTGAGGGCCCACCTGGTGGTAAGTGGCGACCCCTGCCCATGACAACAGTAATACGAATCAGTATAAGATTTGAATCTTACGCTGAGTCGCATTCACCCACACCCTTCCACCTGAACACAATAATGCGAGCACTACTGCTTGGCGGCAGATTCCAGGTGTGGTGGCAGTACCTCTCCGGACGAACTTGGCACAAGCTCCACTGCTACTATAATAGTAATATAATAATAATACACATTACCCATAGTACGTACCTTCTCTAAATATAGCAAACAACCATCGCTCTTTATTCGCAGATGGTCGAGCGCCGCGGCGGCCGCAGCTGCCACGGTCGAGTCGCTCGACACGCGGTTCCTGTAACCAATGTAGTGTGCTAGCTGTTTCACATTTTCAACGAGAAATAAATAAATAAACGTTTACACACTCATACCTCTGCACTAGGATTCCCTGTGTCGCAGATGGCATGGACAAACACAGAAACACAAGACAAACACCCAAGACCCGAGAAAAAACTTCATGCTCACCACACAAAGTGTGCCCCGGCCGGGAATCGAACCCGGGACCCCTCGCTTCGAAGGCAGGGCTACTACCAACTAAGCCCCGGAGCCGTCAATTACACTTATACTTATTCTTTTTCTTAAATAAAATTTTCTATGCCTCCTTATAACATCAGCTATCTGCCAGTGCAGATAGCTGATGTTATAAGGAGTGCCAGCTATCCCGTCAAAATCGGCAAAGCAGTTTCTGTGATAAACCGGAATAAAATTCTATACGGACGAAGTCCTTTAACTGTTTCTTCGCACGGAAACCTAATTTTTTTTCTTAAATTAAAATAGTCTATGCGTTATAACATCAGCTATCTGCCAGTGAAAGTCCCTCAAAATCTGCAAAGCCGTTTCTGAGATTAGTATAATAACAAACAGACAGACACACAAAAATTCACTAAAATTGTTTTTTTGTGTACCGTATATACTTTCAAATGCATTAATTAAAAAGTTGTTTCGATATTACAAACAGACACTTTAATTTTATTTATTTGTAATAATAGATAACGAATTGTTGCCAGTCTCTAATCTTTAAGAGACTGGCAACAATTCGTATATTCTAGATCCTAGGGTAGCCTCCTAACTCTGCCTTCTGTGCAGGTCGTGGGTTTGATTCCCAGTTTAACAACCAATTTGAACCGATTTTGATAAAATTTCTATGGGACCAATCTAAAAGTAAACATTCAAATAAAAAAAACAAATTAATTCAAAATCTGTTGTTAAATGAAGGAGATTAGAGGTAAAAACCCACGAGAAGAAAATGCTATCGCATTGATAACCTCCATCTTTGGAAATCTTGAAAAATAACGAGAAATCTTGACGGAGTGCGTGTCGTTTCATATACAGCGCGGCAAGTGTGTACGTATACGTGTGTGTACATGTACGTGTATATACGTGTACGTGTGTGTACGTGTACGAGTGTGTACGTGTGAACGTGTAGTTGTGTGTACGTGTGTGTACGTACCGCAGCCTGGGCTCGGTGTCCAGCCTCGCGAGTACGTATCTCTGCACGTCGGCCGACACGTGCGCACGTTGCAACTCGTCCAGAGTTATCTTCCGGAACCCTGCAACCACAACATTGTATATGATATGCGTAACTTATACTATTAATAATCTACATCTAAGTAAATATCTATACAAAAAAGCTGTTATTTTGATATTACAAACAGACACTTCAATTTCATTTATTTGTATAGACAAAGTTAACACACTCATACCTCTGCACTAGGATTCCCTGTGTCGCAGATGGCATGGACAAACACAGAAACACAAGACAAACACCCAAGACCCGAGAACAAACTTCATACTCACCACACAAAGTGTGCCCCGGCCGGGAATCGAACCCGGGACCCCTCGCTTCGAAGGCAGGGCTACTAACAACTAAGCCACGGAGCCGTCAAATATCATTCAATAAAATAGTACATAGGCGAACTTAATGCTAATTAGCATTTTCTTACAGTTAACCTTTGTGTATCATGAAGATGTGTAGTAATATGCTTAGAAAATAAGCAGAGAAATACGTATCTTCCTTACAACGTCAGCAGCGCAGCGTCAACGTACAAGAAAAAGGCAACATTTGACTTTTTGCAGACAATTTCCATATCAAAGTTCGTCCGAACGTACATAAATACGTACCAGTGAACATGTTAGAGAGAGAGGTCCTCTTGTGTCTCGGTCTAGCCGTGCAGACTAGCAACAGCCACTGGGGCAGCAGGTGTTGGTGCCGAGCGAGCAGTGTGGCTACGCTGGTAGATCCCGAACCTTCTATATCTTCACCTGCGTATTATCACAAATTTGAACACAGTTTTATTTTTATGTCATGTAAGTGACGAGACGAGCTAATGATTACAAAGTTCGCCTGGGGAAGTACTGCCTCCAGACCTGGTAATCTGCCGCCAAGCAGCGGTGCATTCGCATTGCTGTGCTCACTCAGTTGCGCCCGTCACCCGAGACGGGTATCTTCAGTCTCATGCGCATGTGATTTCACCGGCACCCACACCCTTCCACCGGAAAACGGCAGTGCAAGTGCACTGTGTGGCGGCGGATTTCCAGGTGTGGAGGCAGTACATCTCCGGTAAAAGTTCTACTGCTATGTTTTGTTACCACCCAGGGGGTAAGTGGTTCAAAGGGGTACGGACGCGAGCAAGTGGAACCATAGATAGTGTTTTTAAAGACATACAGGCAGGCAGACGGACATAAATGATCTTGTAGGTACATATTTATTCGAAAATAAGATATGATTTGAAGCACTTTTAAGAATTCAATTGCAATAAAGATTTCAGACTTTGAAAAATCATTCCATTGAAACCTGGAAAAATACTTTAAAACATTTTTTTGGTGTTAAATTAGGGTTTCGGTACCCACTTAATCCTAAAAGCTTACCATTAGAAGTGCCCTCGTCAATGCCATCGACGAGTAAAAACAGGCAGTTCTTTGGAGGATCTATCTCGAGTAGCGGGAATAGGAGGGCCTTTTTGAAGCACTCGTCTGGGTTCTTGTCCAAATTGTGAGGGAGGAGCGCCTGAAAATACAGATAAATCAATCATTACCATTATAAAAAAGAAACATCCAAATCAGTATGCAACGGGCGAAGAAAAGAGTCAAGATAGCAAAATACACAATTTCGTTTACTTGGATGACATATTTTTCCAGTTATTTTTATTTAATAACTAAACTATTTAATCGTTTGATGAAACATTTAAGAGACCAATCTGAAAGCATATCCTTTCAAATACAAAAAGAATTTTCAAAATAGGTTCATAAACATTACACTTCATTGCACAGCAAATAAAGATAAAAATACTTTAAATAAAGATTCCTTAACTAATAAAAAAGGGTGACACAATGGGCGGTCTTATCGCTATAAAGCGATCTCTTACAGACAACCTTTGGATGGACAAGAAATATTATAATGAGTATTATTGATAAAATCATACTAAAATTTAGTCTGCAGTAGTAACAAAGGTTGATACTTACTTGTTGAATCTCCGGCTCGGACAACAGCTTATCATAATATGCGTTAGCAATCAAAGTTCTAGGACTAACAGGCAAACTAGGTATCGGTGGGGGGCAATCGTCTTCCTTCCTCTCATCTAGAACCTTCTCATCACTTCTAGAATCATCCATCACCTCGTTACTTCTAGAATCCTCTGGAACGTTATCGTTCTCGTCTTCATTGACGATGTTCTGATACTCGGGCAGGTCGTCGTCTTGCTTGGACTTGTCAGCCTTCTTCGGTGAACTCTCCGCAGACTTCAAATCACTTTTGTTGGGGTACCTGAAATTGGCCACGGGTATCCTAGATTTTGGGGGGCTATCCGTCTTGGGGTCGTTATTCTCGGTGGATAGACTTTTCTGTAGGACATTAGTTTTCTTCTCGTTGGTCGGTTCAGAACTCTGTCGAGTCAGGCGACTGTTTCTCATCTCTTTCGATTGTCGTTGAGATATGTTTCTCAGGAATAGGTTCTCGTGGTTTTCGTATAGTCGCATGTCGTCTTTTTCGTTTGAGAACGGGTTTGTGGCTTTTACTGATGTACGGGGCAGTATTTCCGGTACCTGAAAGGTAAACAATAAAGTATTGAGTTATTAAATCCTACTGTAATTATGTAGTGCTGAATTTAGTAGTATTGATCATCGTCACCGCGCGAGAGTTCGGCGGCATCTATCATGTATCACGTATCATCTATCATGTATCAAGTATCATCTATCATGTATCATCTATCATGTTCTAAGATGTACTTAACTTACATCGTCACCGCGCGAGAGTTCGGCGGCGTCTATCATCGAGTCGAGATAAGCCTCCCGTTCGTGGATGCGGTCGATGGTGCGCACGCGCCGCGTCGAACCCGCGTCCTCCGAGTCGGTGCGGTCTGGAGAGAAACAATTTTAATATATATAAATTACGTGTCACGATGTTTGTCCGCGATGGACTCCTAAAGTACTTAACCGATTTTAATCAAATTTGTACACCGTGTGCAGTTTGATCCAACTTGAAAGATAGGATAGCTCACATCTCAATTTATGATCGCAATATTATTTTATTGCAAATTATTTGTCAGTCACAATTACAAAAACGTTAGCCACAGCGACGCGTGGCCGGGTCAGCTAGTATAATATATTTTAATGTAACTTCAAAATTTTAAATTACTCCAAAATTTCGTTGAAAAATTAACACTAGCTAACACTGGCTAGCAATGCTTAACCTCTGGCAGCATTGCCACGCTGGATAGCAATGTTTAACTTCTGGCCAAAAGAAAACCCAGCATTTTGGTCGCGCGTGGAATCTTCAAGGCGCTTCGCTAAGCCCTTGAAGCTTAGCTTCCTTAGCCAAGGCATCGCGCGTGACCTGGACCAGTTAGTTACTTAGTTCGGGGCTAGATGGCGCTGAGAAATGTCCATAATCTATTTTTATATCTATTTAATTTCTACCTACCTTCAGTGTCTGCAAGAAGTGGTTTAGAACTCTCTTCCCCATCGTCAGCCATGTCCCGAAACCGGTGGATTAACCGCTCCTCGTCTGAATCGCGCCTGAATAAATACAAAAATAATTTTACATACATCCCCGTAATGTTTTACAAATTCTAGTTATTTTCGTGTGTTTTTTTTTTTACGTGAATGAATGACGGATCGTGCTGAGGGCCCACCTGATGGTAAGTGGTGACCCTCGCCCATGACAACAGTATTTTTTTTTCTTTTTTAAAAGTTTACACACTCATACCTCTGCACTAGGATTCCCTGTGTCGCAGATGGCATGGACAAACACAGAAACACAAGACAAACACCCAAGACCCGAGAACAAACTTCATGCTCACCACACAAAGTATGCCCCGGCCGGGAATCGAACCCGGGACCCCTCGCTTCGAAGGCAGGGCTACTACCAACTAAGCCACGGAGCCGCGCGACTCAGTATGAGATCCAAATCTTTACTGAGTCGCATTCACCCTGCTGCGTCCATCACCCGAGACGGGGATGATACGTCTCATGCACATGTGATTTCACCTGCAGCCACACCCTTCCACCGGAACACAGTAATGCAACCACTACTGCTTGGCGGCAGATTGCAGGTGTGGTGGCAGTACCTCTCCGGACGAACTTGGCACAAGTTCTACTGCTACTTTTGGTTGCTCCTTTAGCACCACCTACGGATGCGAGCAAAATGTTGTTGGAATTTATCAAGACGCCCGAAGGCACGGCTAATAAAACCGGGATTGACATAGCAGGAAGACTATAGCAGGAAGTCTTGGATTACCTATTTTCCTGTGGTGTTTCCTCCCTCTGGTCACCCCCCAAGCGCGGGCGGCGTGATGAGTGACTCAATATCTGCATTGCGAGTGAACGAATGAACTCTCCTGGGCGCAAGCTATTCTCAGTATTGCTCTGAAACAGACGTGCAAGGAAATTAATTAGAGAGAAGTAATTGTTGTATCGTAAACTATATATTTGATCTTCAAATACACATATGATATTTTATTTTGAAACGTGAATACGTGTACGCAAATGTTATTAATGTATTTTCATCTCTTTCTTTTTGCATGGTTTTTTTTCTTAACCTAGCCTATGGTTAGTTGATGTTACGGTTTAAAAAAGTAATTAATACAAATGCTGTGTACAATAATAGGGTTGGCAGACTTAGTAAATACTTTAGCCTAATGATGTACCTATTTTTTAAGTATAAAATGGTTTGTTAACTGCTTTTGTATCTAAATTACAAAAATAAAATAAACGGACATTATGTGACGCAGTGACACGACCTCAAAATGGCGGCGCTTCCCCCTCCACCGCAAGCGATGCGTCATCAACGTCACGAATTCTTCGATTATTTAGCTATCGATTGGCTTAATTAAATGTTGGATAGATATGATACTGCAGCATCAAACTGTATCCCCTGATTTTTTATCGTCAGTTTTCTGAATTGCTTCTTACTGTGGAAGCAAATTTAAAGACGTTTTCACGTTAAAATACGTCTTCTATATTTTGCTTTTCTGAGACTTTTTCCTTCTTCCGTTGCGTAACGATTTGTATGTTTCTTTTTTAAAATGATAGTACTAAGGCAGAGAAATTAAGAGTTACAACTATTAGACTCGGATTTCCGTTTTTTTTTTAATGTAGACAAACAATTCATTTCTTCCAATGTCTGACTGTATATTTCTACCAAAAGCATTCAATATGCGATTGCCTCAAAACTTTTCCATTGCATTCAATCACACATTTTGTATTTTTGAATGTATGCAGGAAACAGGATTTCAATTTAGACGAGTAACGTTTGAACTGATCGATGGTTACCTGTAAGAAATGCCTCGCCAAAAGTCTCCTGTTCAGGGCGCGCTGCTGCCTCGCTTGCGGACCCTGTCCCGGGTCACTAAGCTCCTGGCAAAGGGCGGTCTTACCGCTGCCGGCGTCACCTGCAAAGTTTCCACATTTTCTCATCTAGGTCCGGTTTTAACTTTCTAATTTTCAGGCTAGAAATATAAGAATACTAGCTGCGCCCCGCGGTGTTACCCGCGGTTGGACTTTCTACGGGAACCATACAATTTTCCGGGATAAAAAGTAGCCTATGTGCTATTCCAGACTATAATCTATCTCTGTGTCAAATTTCATCCAGGTCCGTTCAGCCGTTCCGGCGTGATTGAGTAACAAACATCCATCCATACATCCAAACATTCGCGTTTATAACATTAGTAGGATGATGACAGAATCTTAGAGTTAATTATAAATAGTGTTAAGGATATTCTTTTTATTTTACTCAGTCTTGTTCTTTTCATGTAAGTGGCCAACCCTGCGGAGTTTTCATGCTTTAAGTTTCAAAATGATTTTACTGCACATACATAAGTTCTGATTCATAAATACACAATTGAAGATTAGGTACATCATATGCTTGTTATCAATACCACAAAGTAAATATGTACAGAGCCGGATGCAAACGACGCGCGTAAACGCACACATGGACGCACTTTGAACAATTAGAACAGCCCTCCGAAGCACGGAGCGCTCAGTTCAAATGCCACTTAACGTTTACACACTCATACCTCTGCACTAGGATTTCCCGTCTCGCATGTATCATGGACAGACAACCAAGTCCCGAGAACAAACTTCATGGACATTTTTGGCAGGGAATCGGAGCCGGGACCCAGGGCTACTACCAACTAAGCTAAGGACCGGTCACCCATCCAACTTACCCAGTATAAGCGCCCCGCAAGTCTTGCTCACCGGCCTCTGCTCCAAGCAATGGGCGATTTTCTGGAAAGCCCACTCTCTACAGAAGAAACGGCGCTTGTCGACAGATATCGCCGTCTCTGTCACTCTGTGGGCGGAGGAGGACTTGCGAACGGGACGGGAAGACTCGTGGGCCCTCGAGGCTATCGGACTTAATGGTGTCCCTGGAAAAAACATTTTATGCAAAGACGCACGGTCACAGATATTATAAGGGTGTCTCGTAAGTAATGTCGGTTTTCATGTGTGAAAATTCCTACGCCTCAATGTAAACATGTCGTAACTTGTTAAGACTAGTCTCTAATTATATGAAGAGTACAATTGCTTTGCTTTCTTTTCAATCATTCTCTCTTTGTTTATTGACGACGCAGTACGTTTAGTATGGAATGCGAATAATGTCTTAACAATACACGAATTTCATATATATCGCATTCCATACTATCTTAATATATATAGTATAAATCTCGTGTCACAATGTTTGTCCTCAATGGACTCCTAAACCACTTAACCGATTATAATAAAATTCGCACACCATGTGCAGTTCGATCCAACTTGAGAGATAGGATAGTTTAAATCTCAAATTACAGTCGCAATTTTAATTTATTGCTAATTATAATATCGTATGACAAAAACGTTAGCCACAGCAACGCGTGGCCCGGTCAGCTAGTTTATTATAAAATAGTACTTTTTATCCGTGTCTTTTTGTTCCGGCTGACAAGACTTTCACTGGCAATCTGCTGTTATAAGAAGTAATTAAAGCTACATTTCTAGAATTGCAATTTTGGCTTGGACTCAGCAAGAGTATAGCAAGATCAGAGGACGTTGGACAAAGATTCCCGCTAAGGAAGTATCTGCTCAACAGATAAACTACTTACCATCAAATTCAAATTCTCTGTCTCTCTCTCGGTCTCTGTCTCGTTCGCGCTCGCGGCGGTGCTCCCTAGTGCTGTCCCGCTCTCGCTCAGGGAAGCCCCGATGTCGATCAGTCGGCGTTCTGTCGTGACCGCGGGAAGACGTAACTTCATTAAGTGGAAGAGATCTAGAAATTAGATAATTTGTTTCTTATTCAAACGGCTTAGATTAACACATAGGTTACTTTAGAACCTGGAAAGCCGCGGGCAACACCACGGGGCGCTGTAGCCAATACTAGGTTATAGTAGGGTTGCCATCTGCAAACTTTGAAATCCACTATTTGAATATAGAAATACCAGGACACTTCGGTTTTAAAACAGGACTATACATAATGCAGTACCTAATTGTTATATGCACTGTTTTAAAAATAGTCATGACATTGACACGCGCTGCGCGAGCCCAGTGAGTGACAAAACGATGTGGAAGTGGAATGAAATTTAAAGCATAGATCCTTAACAGGACTCTTAAAAAACTCAGGACGATTATAAACTATCCAGGACAGCCCAGGACACCCCAAAAAGAAGGACATGTTCCGGGAAACCAGGACGGTTGGCAACCCTAGGTTATAGCAACATTGTTATCGGTCAAATTGTACTATTTTTGACAGATAACAATGCTGCCGTAATCTTCACAATCCGTACCAGCCTCTAATGTTCCCACTGCAGGGACAACGGCCTACTCTCGATAATTGAGAGTGAATGGGCTCTGATCCACCACGGGAGCCCAATCAACCTTCAGATTTAAAGTCGGCGTCTATGCCCCTGGGTCACCACGCTCGTCTACTCACATTAGGTAATTGAAATACATACTGATCATAGAACTCACCGCAAATTAACCCTGTGCTCCGCCTGCCTGACCACCGAGTGCCGATGCTGATGTTGCTGCTGCCGTATATTGACTTGATACTGCTTCAAATACGCTTCAACCTTTCCCTCACTCGCCTCATTCTTGCTCTGGTTCCGTCTCGATCGGCTCGTCTCATTGCTTCGTCTCGTCTCTTTCTTATCGACTCTCTCTCGCTCTATCTTCTCCTTGTCCACGGGAGTTGACACCGGGAAATTCCCGCCGTTGTTAAAGTTTAGAGGGTCGAACTCCGCGCGCGTTCTGTTTTTGGTGCCTTTCGAACGGTACTGCGACTTCGGCACCACTTGACTGTATATTGGCATCTGATTCGACATCTTAAACTAGCTTTGGTTCAGAAAAATATATTTTTAAAGGATTTAGAGGTATTTTTACCTATCACTTTGGCTAATTGACATCTTATTCTAGAGGAACGATGGATTAAACGATGCTAGGCCTATTATACGTTTGTATCACAATATTGTGGAGATTCAGATCAGTTCAGGTTTATGGGTTGGGGGGGAGGTGTCGGAGTGGTTTTTCTCTCGATGATAGAGCCATCTTGGAAGTCTTTAACATTATTATCTGTAACAAAAAGACATACATAAATAACCAAATTTATGGGTGGATGGAAAGATTCGTTTCAAAATAAAAGACCGATATAAAAACTTAAAAGAAAACCATCTTCATTACTTGTATCCTTTCTTTCTCGCTCTTAAAATACGTAATTTCATTTACTTAATGATTTTGCCAGTTATTTTGATTTAAAAATTAAACTACTGCACCGATATATCCTATAGGAATGTTATCAATTCCTATAGGACCAAGCTGAAACCATGTCCTATCAAATAAAACATATTTTCCGAATCGGTTGATAAATGGCTGAGTTCTGAGGTAAGAAATAAAAAAAAATACAGCCGTTGCGATAAACTCCTCCTTTGGAAATCGGTTGAAAATGAAATTCCTCTTATCTCAAGATAAAACGGGATCACATAGATAAAATATCTCAAATATTCATGCATGATATTTGACTGAGGCTGGCCCCACAGCTGAGTTGGTACTATGTGTTCTGTGCTGCAGGTCGTGGGTTTGACTCCCAACTTAGATACACATTTGTATGACGAACATAAATTCATTCATTCATGGACATATTTCACACGGCGCCATCTAGCCCCAAACTAAGCATAGCTTGTAATATGGAAACTAGATAACTGATAGAATACATATAGTATTTTTTTTTGTTGTAATATTAACACCCAGATACAGAACAAACACTTATGTTCGCACACAAATGCTTGTCCTGGGTGGGAATCGAACTCACAACCTGAGCTATCTATATTATATCAGTTATTTGGCGCTAGATGGTGCTGTGTGAAATTTTTCGGAATATTAATTTCAATGTAGTACCCATATATATACCATCACAAATTGGAATAAAAGATGGTTTCCAATGGCTTATACAGTTTCTTTTGAGAAGGGTGCATCAGGTCTTATTTTCCGCATGTCCAACTTGCCGCAAAACCGCACCCTACTTTTCTAAGATTCTTTCAAAGCCCTCACCTAATATCAGTTCCAAGCTATACCTCAAAGACCTTTTGAAAGGTAAGCTCTATGCGTCCTTTCAAGATTTTAATCAAGACCTGCGAGGCTGGGTGCCACGGACAAAAAATATTTAAAACGGCGGTTTTTTATTATACCTGAAATTACAATACTTTCAACATTTCTTTGCAATAATTGATTTAAAATCGAATAAACTGACTTCAACACTTGCATTTAGTTATTTTTAATGTGAATTGGTGACGGAACCAGCTAAGGGCCCACCTGGTGGTAAGTGGTGACCCCCGCTTATGACAACAGTAAATCCAAATCTTATACTGGGTCGCATTCATCCTGCTGCGTCCATCACCCGAGACGGGGATACATCTCATGCGCTTGTGATTTCACCGGATCACAGTAATGCGAGCACTGCTACATGGGGGCTGATTCCAGGTGTGGTGGCAGTACCTCTCCGGACGAACTTGGCACTTTTAGCATACCCGGGAAATACCTATAAGGATTAAGGGTAACACTATGGACGAGGTCAATACGAACCCCCCAGAATGTGTAACATACATTGTACAAACAATAAAGAAATCAGAAGATATATCCTACTACTATTATAAAGGCGAAAGTTTGTAAGTATGGATGTATGGATGTTTGTTACTCTTTCACGTAAAAACTACTGAATGGATTTGAATGAAACTTTACCACAATACAGCTTATACATCAGAATAACATATAGGCTACAATTTTTGAGGTTTCTATAAAATCTATATATATAAAAGAAGTCGTGTTTGTTACAACACTTATAACTCGAGAACGGCTGGACCGATTGCCATGGTTTTTGATTTGTTGGATTTGTTTCCGTCCCGAATAGCAGAATAACTATTAAAACATTGGAAAATTAACGAAAAAAATAAAATCAATTTATCCCCGTATTCTCCACGGGAACGGGAACTATGCGGGTGAAACCGCGGGGCGCAGCTAGTAATATATATATATATTACAAATCAAGACACAGATAGTACCAGCAGGATTTAATCATGTGGGCTTTGAGACAATGGGTACTTTACCAAAACTGTCAGGATCACTCATCCTAAATCTTCTCAAGAGCCCGCAATGCATAATGAAACGTCCGTCTTTATTACAACGAGATAAGAATCAAACTCGTATATCTCTACTATTCATTCGTCAATCCTTTTCACAGATCTTTATTACAAAAACAATAAGGTTCAGACTCGAACAAACGCTACAAGTGGTTTCAATATCAAATTCAGAATTCAAAGGTTTAAAATGTTTGAGAGATGGTCTACTTCAACATTTATGGGTGGTATTCCAATGTAATAGGGTGCATAATAGTTTAAACGAGAAAGGCCAAAGTGGATTTCCTCTCCGTCATGAATTGCCGGAAGTACCCCGGATTATACTAATGCGGGCTCATTTAAATTTTATTCCCTTGGGTTTAGGCGTAATTTTGAATGGAAGTTTAAAGTGCAGTTTAGTGTAGTAATTTTCAGTCAACCACGGACCGTAATCGTGGACCGCGGTTAGAATAGAATAAATAGGTCGTTGTTTGTTTTTAACGGCTCCGTGGCTTACTTTATAGTAGCCCTGTCTTCGAAGCGAGGGGTTCGATTCCCGGCCGGGGCACACTTTGTGTGAGCATGAAGTTTGGTCTCGGGTCTTGTATTTCTGTGTTTGTCCATGCCATCTGCGACACAGGGAATCCTAGTGTAGAGGATATAAGCTTGTTCCACGCGCGATGTGACATGACATAACTCCCGACAGGCATGAAACTGCGTTGAAATATCAACGAAGTTTCATGCCTGTCCCGGGTTAACTCAGTCTGATGACGCATGAGACAGCGTCGAAATATCGGGAGTCAACAAAACTCACAAACCAAGACAGATATATTAGTAACTGGAATAATTTATACAATCTACAATAACAAATTACTAGACGTATCAAAACAAGATTGCGCTACTGTAACTATTACCTTGTGTAAAAGTAACTTGTGTTTTTTTTCAACTAGCGGATTCCCAGTGTGTGCTACAACCCTAAAAAAAGAAATACATTTTGTGCCTAATGCATTATTTTAGTGGTCTAAAACCATCTTCGCATTATTGCCGTTTTAAAGAAACCGGTTCGGGGCACATCGGTTGGATGGTTCCAAAGTCTATAACGGACATAGGTAGAAACAAATTTGTATTATATATTAGGATTTTGAAACGGCCAAAATGCTGAAACTGGCAACTCTATAGGGTTTTGATGTTTGCTCGCGTGGTCAGCTTCTTGAATATTTAAGGGAGTTGGCTCCCCCCGGCCTTTTGTAACAGCTGCCCGTCTCATACACCTGTACTTTCCCAGAGGGTGGCAAATAGCATTGTCTATGTAATTTTAAACGTGTAGTACAAGTTTGCAACAGACTTCCAAATGTACGTTACCATAATGTTCAATAACTTATTAATCTTAATTTATATAAATTACGTGTCACGATGTTTGTCCGTGATGGACTCCTAAACTACTGAACCGATTTTAATCAAATTTGTACACCGTGTGCAGTTTGTTCCAACTTGAAAGATAAGAAATCTCACATCTCAATTTATCATCGTTATATTATTTTATTGCAAATTATTTGTCTATTATTTGACAGTCACAATTACAAAAACGTTAGCCACAGCAACGCGTGGCCGGGTCAGCTAGTTGTTATATCAATTATTTTTAGATTAAATAATAAATTATAAACATTTAGACATTTATTAAATATTAACATTTAGATTAAATAAAAAATACATTGTTTCGTTTTCCAAACATCGGTTATCAGCTAGTGAAAGTCCCTTCAAAATCGGTCCAGCCGTTTCGGATTAGACAGAGAGAACAGACAAAAATTATAAAAATTGTTTTTTGTTCCGTTTAAACTTTCAAACGCAATTAGGTAAAAGCTATAGATAATATAATTATTCATTGGTTTTTTTAATTCTGTAAAGTGACCTAAGTGACTGAATCCTTTCATTTCGTCACATGACGAAACACATTCAAAAATAAATAAATAAATCTAGATGACTCAATAGTAGTGACTAGATAGACACAAGACTGTGAGATCATTTTATTGGATAAACGAGTGATTCATTGTTTATTACACAAACAAGAAGCACTGTTTGGTAATAGCCCTGCCTACCAAGGGGTCCCGGGTTCGATTCGCTAGGAAACACTTTGTACGGTGAATTGGTTCCCAGTCTTGGGTGTTTGTCTTGTATTTATCCATGCTATATGTAACACAGGGAATCCTAGTGCGGGGGTATGAGTATTACTTTACTACAAAGCTAGCCTGTTACCAGGATATCAGCTATCCTGGTACCAAATTTAATCCAAAACCCTTTGAGCGTGAAGGAGGAACAAACACACATACACACATATGCAAACTTTAGCCTTCATTTACTTATTTAATAAGGACTCCCAACACAGGATACACTGAACATACAACTTAAAATAATCAAAGGTCTTAAATAATAATGGTCCCGCAATTATTGGGCGTCACAGCATGTAATAGAGACAACTAGACAACATTTAAAACAAGTTGAATATATAAAAAAAATAGGTTACTACATGTGAGAAAAACAAAACATTTGAACAAACGTGCGATGAGTATTATGCCTTTATAATACAATGATTATGCCCGTTCCAACCCTAACTGATGTATTAAGCTACTCTCTTTTTGGATCAAAAGAATTATTAAAGAATATTTTAAAATGCAGCGATTTTTTATGAGCCATGAGTGTTGTATGCCACGTGGGTGGATCTGGTTTCTACATTACGTTGACCTTGCATTTGTGAGAGGCAGAATATGCTCATACATGTAAACGCATAGCCAGACAATGACCCAAAGGCTCCCTTTGGGTTATTTGGCAAGATCAAACCACCAAACTTTGAACTTTTGAGTGGTCGTGGCTCTTGCTATGTTCTTAAAGATAATTTGAGTTAAGCAACTCTGCAGCGCGTCAGTAGCTGGATGGGTGACCGTTTAGTGGCATGTGAACTCTCCGTGCGTCGGAGAGCACGCTGCATTTGTGAGTGAACAGAATATGCTCATGCACGTAAAAGCTTAGGCAGGCAATGACCCAATGGGGCGGAGACAAGATCATCCCAAACTTTGAACCGCGAAGCGCTTCTAGATGTTTATTAAAGATAATTTGAGTTAAGAAACCCTCTGTCAGAAGCTGATCATTTAGTGGCAATTGAACTGTACGCTTTCGTGCTTTGGAGGGCACGTTAAGATGTTTGTTACGCTATCACGCCTAAACAGCTGAGCCGATTTTAAAAATTCTTTCACCAACGGTAAGCTAAATTACCAGCGAGTAGCATATTTTATCGCCGTATGCCCACGAGAACGGGAACTACGCGCGTGAAACCGCGGGGCGGAATCCATCACTTGAGACGGGGATGATACGTGTCATGCGCATGTGATTTCACCCGCACCCATCCACCGGAACACAATAATACGAGCACTATTGCTTGGCGGCAGATTCCAGGTGTGGTGGGAGTACCTCTCCGGACGAACTTGGCCCCTTGCTTTCAGTTTTGCTAAAAGGATGATTCAACTGAACGCTGTCATAAATTCATCTGCGTTCTGTAAGCTCTGATGACGCGCAAAGTAACACGGAAGCTATACATATAAATCATTTAATGATTCAGTTTTCCAACATCTGGTCACCCATATTTTGATTTACGATTGAACTTATAAAATAACAAACCATTAAACCGTCGTGAATTGGTATCAACGAATTAACGACCCGCCTATATTTCTTTGTGACCGTTTTGTCATTGAATTAATATAATATGAGGAACTATAATTTTTACTGATATGATTATATGGGTATTCATTTTATTAATCTGCTGTTCCGTACCAGCCTCTAATGTTCCCACTGCAGGGACACCGGCCTACTCTCGATAATTGAAAGTGAATGGACTCTGATCTACCACGGGAGCCCCATCCGGATTGGTAGATGTCACATATCATTGAATGTTTGGTTCTAAGACATGCCGGTTTCCTCACGATGTTACTATCACCGTTTTGAAAATATGGTATTGCGCACATAAATTTTCCAAGTGAAAAAACTCATTGGTGCACGTGTGGGTTTGAACCAGCGACCTTCAGATTGAAAGTCGGCGTCTGTGCCCCTGGGCCACCACGCTCCATCTACTGTATTTCTGTATAATAGTCTGTAAAAACTATAATAACTAAACCAGATAATCAAATCCATACAGCTATATTTTCATTGTTGAGTTTCATAATATATTTACAACACCGAAAATACAGAAAGAGATTACCATAATGCGCATTACGTAGCTAGAAAGAGATAAAAAATTGCGCACTTGACAGGATCTTGAAGCATGTCAAAACTCTAGTTCGCAGTTATTAAACGAAAGTTGTGTGCATAACTAAATATCCTCTTTTTATTGTAATATAATCCATTGTTTATTAAAGGTAGACGCTTTTATCAAATAATAAAAAAAAACTAAACGCAATTCTCATTGCTGGTTAACGTTACTTAATAAAGCGAAAAAAGAGAAGACGAGCGAACGCACTCGACAATAACAGCGCTCTCAACTAGATATTCAAAATTGGAATAAAAGCTTCCATTCTGTAATGGCGGCGAGGGCGCTCATTTCCCGCGCTTTTTTCTTTTTTTCATGCAGCAACTGTCTGCCGGCTGAATGCACGCATGAAACTTTAATTTAACCTCATTATGTCGTGGAATTTCTGAAGCGCACATGTTTTTCGTATTAATTAGCCTTTGAATTACGAACGTTGAAATTATTTTAATGAGCGCTGCGTATGGGCACACTAGCGCTACGTAAGCTCTACGACTCTACGAACGTAGGTTTATCTGTTGTCTGTATTTCAGGTCATGGACGTCGCTAAAATCTACTTATATTGCGAAAAAAAAGAAAAATTGCGTCTGAGATTAGATCACGTCCAGACACTTTCAAAGTCATTCTGTCAAATCTAATATTTGTTTTTTATACCTGGATTTGCTGCAAAGAAAAGTGTTCCATTCCGCCCCTTTCCTCAAACAAAAAAGGTTTAATTATAATATTATTAACACCTATTTACAGAAGAACCATTTATACTCGTCACACAAATACATATTATCAAGTACATAGATCGCACCCTATTATATGTGGTCATCAACTTAATTACATCTGACTGAAGATCGTTGCTCTGTTTCGACCATTTGACCTATCTGTCTGTGAACTGTACAAAGTTCGCAAGTCTGAAGACATGTAGACGCAAGGGTAGGTAGAGGGCACCTTTCCAAATACAAAAAAGGTTTAATTATAATATTATTAACACCTATTTACAGAAGAACCATTTATACTCGTCACACAAATACATATTATCAAGTACATAGATCGCACCCTATTATATGTGGTCATCAACTTAATTACATCTGACTGAAGATCGTTGCTCTGTTTCGACCATTTGACCTATCTGTCTGTGAACTGTACAAAGTTCGCAAGTCTGAAGACATGTAGACGCAAGGGTAGGTAGAGGGCACCTTTCCAAATACAAAAAATTCGTACTTAATTCGAACGTGTCTGGTAATAATTTGAGTAGCAAAAGGTTTTTGCATTGATACTCAAATTATTATAAAACATTATATTAAATTATTGTATAAATTATACAACGGGCGAAGAAAAGTTACAGGAAAGCAAAATACGCAATTTCGTTTACTTGGATAATATATTTTTTCCAGTTATTTTGATTTAACTACCAAACTATTCAACCGATTTTAATAAAATTTCTATGACACCAATATAAAAGCATTTCATTTCAAACAAAATAAGAATTTTCCATATTGGGATAACTTCACCCATTTGTTATGGGTAAAGTTAGCCCAATATGACTTAGGTCGTCTCCGACCTAAGTATATGAAGACCTAAGTCGCATATCGTTGTTCACCCGAGACAGATATAACTTATGCCCCTGTAATTTCACAGGCGCCACACACTCACAGTCCACCGTACAGTAATAGTATTGATTGACGGCAGATTACCAGGGCGGAGACAGATTGTTTCACGAATAACATAATTTTATTCTAAGGATACTTTTGCACCTCACAAATCAATCGCCCAAGTATTACATATACTCTAAAGGGTACTTTTGACGCCAGCAACTAGAATCCCAACATATCATCTCTACATAGTATAAAACGTCGCTTTCTACGTGCGTCTGTTTGTCCGTTTACTAGTTTTAAACCACGCATCGGATTTCGATGCGGTTTTCAACATCATTAAAGAATTTTTCATGGAATGATTATATGTATAATACGTGTGTATTATAATAGAGAAAATTCGATAGTTACACTTTTAGCAAAAACTTATTTTTGGTCGCTTACATTTCTAATGCTGGCTTCAAAATGTTAGTACATTTTATTATTGTATTGTATATATTACGGTATTGTATTACGACTTCAAACACTATAGAACCGTGCGAAGCCGGATCGGGTCGCTAGTTTATTACAAAAACAATAAATAATATACAATGATCACTATAATTATCATTAATTGTGTATAATAGTATGTAATTAGTAATTAGCGCGTATGTGATTATGTCATAAAATGTCAACACACCGATTGTTGACTCATTATGATAATGAGGATGTAATCTAAAGCGTCTCGCGATCACGTCGAGAGATAAATATTCATGGATTTCACACACAGCGCCTTCTAGCCCCAAACTACGCAAAGCTTGTACCTACTATGGGAACTAGATCACTGATAGAATACCTAGTTCTGTTTTATTTTTTGTGTATTGTGTGTAGCAGTATAACTTGTGCAACGTTCGCCCGGGGAAGGGTGTGGGTGCCGGTGAAATTACATGCATACCAGACGTAACATTCCTGTTTCGGTTGATAGGTACCACTGGGTGCAATTTGAGTCTTCTCATACTTCGGTCGGGGAGAAGAACAACAACGATAACACACTCATCCTCTACACTAGGATCCCTGTGTCGCAGATGGCATGGAAAAACAGAAACACAAGACACTCAAGACCCGAGAACAAACTTCATGCTCACCACACAAAATGTGCCGCAGCTTGGAATAGAACCCGGGACCACTCGCCACGCCACAGAGCCGTCTAAATGTGCATTACCACGACTGTTTTTAAATCTGATATGTATTTCACTAAAGTGAATAAATATTTACACTCTCGAGAACCACTAGTAGCTATAAGACATAACACCACAATATTAAAACAAGTCACGTTTTGTACGTGCCGGCGTGTTTTGGACAAAATCTTGTGATGCTCTCAAATATATTCAGAATTTGAAGCGAAATAAGTTTACGATCTCGTATTTTAACCGACTTCAAACAGGAGGTTGCCAATTCTACAGCATGTTTGTTTACAAAAAAACAAAAGCGAAAACAGACCACCCCGCCCTTGTAAGATGTAGAATTTGCTAGAAGTTCCCACAAAACACAAAACCAAAACCTTCATGAATCTCCATCCATTGGTGAAAATCATATGAATTGAGTTTATTGCAACTAATATGTGTGCATATATAAAAGTATTCTATAGAACTAAAAATGTGTGTAACTACCTATATATATACAATATCCTACTATCCTACTACTATTATAAAGGCGAAAGTTTGTAAGTATGGATGTATGGATGTATGGATGTTTGTTACTCTTTCACGTAAAAACTACCGAATGGATTTGAATGAAACTTTACCACAATATAGCTTATACATCAGAATAACATATAGGCTACAATTTTTGAGGTTTCTATAAAATCTATATATATAAAAGAAAGTCGTGTTTGTTACAACACTTATAACTCGAGAACGGCTGGACCGATTGCCATGGTTTTTGATTTGTTGGATTTGTTTCCGTCCCGAATAGCAGAATAACTATTAAAACATTGGAAAATTAACGAAAAAAATAAAATCAATTTATCCCCGTATTCTCCACGGGAACGGGAACTATGCGGGTGAAACCGCGGGGCGCAGCTAGTATATTATAGTTCCTATCCATAGAAATATGAATACTATTGATCTCAAAGCTCTAAATAACGACCCACATATCAGAATCGATTCCTCGAAGTTCCGACATAGAATAATGCAGAAAACACTAGCGTTCAACTATACCTCTTATACCTACGGACTAGCGTCTAAAATGGCGTGTTTCGACGACAGCTTTCAACGGATGGATGTTGCAATCTATTGGGAGCTGTCTCTCAGAGGAATCGCTTTTAGTTGAACCACAGAATACACATAAATAGAAACAGAAGTTTCACTTCTGTAATGTTTCGTATATCTATGGGGACGCGCAGGCGATATTGCAGCTTAAGACATAGGTAAACAGTGCATTTTCATTTGGCTATATCGAGTGTTTTTAAAACCAGCATGAGCTCGTTCGCGCACGCAAATTTGAATCGTAAACTCTAAGTGTCAAAGTTTATATCACTGCGCAGCCCGTGATCAGAAACAGGGCGGGTTGTGCTTTATTTAGACTGGTATTGGAAAATGCGAACATTTTCTTTTCTTCAAATGGCACAGATTTTGCTAGTACTTGTTTATATAATAACTGTTTGTAGTGTCCGTCCAAAGACATGCAAATGGAAAAGGACAGGGACTGTCCACTGGGGACAAGAAGGCTGGCTCGATCCTCGCTCAAAGATTATCTTTGGCTGTCCAACGCGGGGATGCAGCCAGTGTTCTTAGCACCCCACGATCAAAATTTTCTGTTGTAATTTATTTTTGTTTTTTATAAGTACTACTACTAGCCACTAAGATTATAATGTTTTTTTATGTGAAATTAAATAATAGAAAATTCGATATCTAGTCTCCCAATACCAGTTCCTGTAAGTTCCCTTTTAGACGGACTTCAAAAAGGATGTTGAACAAAACAAACAGCCGCTCTATAATATCTTCGTTATTTCTGGACCGAATTGGATGCCTTTGATTCCCATATACTTTATGGTGTATCATGAAAAAAAGGAAAAAGTTGGAACGAACAGATTAATCGTAGCTGTCCAATTTATATATTAACACCCAATAAGTTTAAAAGGCTGCGGGGATAGCAATTGACTGTTTAAAAACCAATTTTCTTGGAGGTAATAAAATTTTTTTATTGAATATTATTGAATGGTGTTTGTCTTGTGTTTCTGTGTTTGTCCATGCCATCTGCGACACAGGGAATCCTAGTGCAGAGGTATGAGTGTGTTAATGTTGATTGATGTTGATTAAGTGAAGCAATGCTACAATTCACTAGCAGGTGAGTAAGCTTGGCTTGCTACTCCGGCACAGACAAAGTTAGCGAACTGGAGCATCAAAAGTTGGCTTGCATTATTTTATCGCATTCACGCTACAACTTTGATGCCTCTCCACATGGGGGTGGGGGAAGTTCCTCCTTTAGAAACGTTGTAAATAGTACCTCTATTATTATTCGAGTTACAGAGATATTTACCATGATTTGTGAGTGTTGAATCCCGAGATTTCAGCGCAGTTTCATGCGTCATGATCCCGGGCAAACTCGAATAAGAAATTAACCATGATAGTTATAAAATTATAATAGTGCCTATGCTCTCTCAGAAACTTACGCGAGTTCCCGCGACTTCGTCCGCGGAGAATTTAAGATTTTTTTAAACGAAAAACAATTTCTTTTTCTACAATAAAATTAAAGCTTCAGGTAAAGATATTTAACATCAGCTATCTGCCAATGAAAGTCCCGTCAAAAGTGGTCCATCTCTTTCCGAGATTAGTCGGAACAAACCGACAAACAAAAATTTTAAAAATATTAGTTTTTGTTAAATTACCTTATACTTTGAATGCATTTAGTAAAAATCTGTTATTTTGACATTACAAACAGACACTTCAAATTATTTGAGAGTTTTCCAAACTCAATCGGTAAAAAGAATACGTAGAAACAATGTTACAACGTATTCTTTGAAATGATTTCTGGTTCTAACATAAGATTTTAATTATTTGTATGTATAGATTTTATAATAAGCCCTGTCAACGAACTTTCTGTTCTAAAATTACAAAACCTTTGTTTACAAATTCTGTGTGCCAGCTTCCTGTATCTCGCTCCTTATATGTACTTCCTACATAGTAAGTCTCGTATGAATGCAAATGTTCTCGATTACTATGACTCATATGAATCACATTAATAATTAACTTTGAGATTACCCGACTGCGACGCAAAGGGTAATTAACAACCTATTTTTTACGTGGATACCTGACGGTGCGAGCTGAGGGCGACCCCCGCCCATGACAACAGTAACGCGACTCAGTATAAAATTTGGATCTTTCACTGAATGATACGTCTCATGTCTATGTGATTTCACCAGCACCCACAAACTTCCACCGGAACACAGTAATGCGAGCACTATAGCTTAGCGGCAAATTCCAGGTGTGGTGGCAGTACCTCTCCGGACGAACTTGGCAAAAGTTGTACTGCTACTTTTGGTTGCTGTTTTGCCACCACATACCGCCCAAATTTGCAAGTATAATAGTGCAAATTCAACGAGTGTTGCCATATGTAAGTATTTAGCACATTTTATAAAGTTGTACCTGTTTGTTATATTAATATACATTTTACATCACAAAGCAAATTGACAATAGCCGTAAGTAATAAGAAATCTTCTATCATAAATATAGTTAGACCGAACCTAGTTACACTAGACCGGGTATCCCCAGACTGTAGACCGATCGATGCCCCTTCAATCGCGAAACCCTAATAATAAAGGTTGAAATCACCCCTGGTTCGTCTATAGGGGTAAATACCGCATATGACGATAATATTTTATTTTGTGAATCGGGAACCCCTTTTAATAACAGACTTCAAAAATTACGAGGATTTATGTTCCACTGGATTTGTTTTTATGTTTGTTCACCGATTACTCCATTGATCAACCGATCTGGAAAATTCCTTGGTTTCATAGTTTGGTTGATAAATTAAAATAATTGGTAATAATATGTCGTCCAAGTAAACGACATGAAAACGGGTATAGGGCCCTAAAACTCAAACTTAGGTCATTTAGATCTCAAGTATCGTTCCTACACCTCCAAATTTACATATTCAACCTGTCGACATTAGACATGCTAAGTCCCTTCCCATCTCCAAGAACATGGTAACAAAACATTATTTGTCGCTTCGATAAGCGTTAAAAACTTAATTTTATATTCTATTCTATGCACATCACAATCTATTTTTCTCTTTGTCTGGTCCATCCATAGGTTGTCTGGAAGAGATCGCTTTTAACGATAAGGCCGCCAATTGTATTACCACACATTACAATTGTGTTAATAATTTATTGTTTAACAATTTTAATTTTTATGTTTGGTGATCAATAAAGTGTTATCTATCTATCTATTCATGCGCATGTAACTTGTCACAAGAGCTCTTTAAGCATTGCACACGTATATTTCAAAAGACAGTCAGTTTTCATGTTTCAGCTAATAGCTGCTAAGATTACGTCTGTCAAACGCTGGGTTACATCTACCGACTTTACACACCTTCAAACTATTCCACAATATGACGTCATAGTATTTTTTTAATTTTTAGACAACCATGGCCACTTCAGAGAAAAGTAATTAAATCGTTGTTTTTCTTTTCGCTATCTTTTCTCTTCAGTCTTGCGAATACTGTAGTTACATACATAGTTTCTTTTTTGTTTTTTTTTTTTTTTATAAGTTTAATATGAAGCAGCGATATCGGATTAAAAAGTCGCGTCCGTATCGAAAGTCATCATCTCATCCATTATCAACCAGAACGAATTCTTAACACTATGATAATTTATTAATGTCATCAAATAGTTTAAATACAACAGAACGCATGCGTCGTTCATTATCATTTTACATCGATGACGTAATATATCAAAGCGTACGCACAAAGCATTGTTCAAATATCACTTTGATTACAATGAAATACCTAACAAAGCGCATTCCTACAGGC
Organism: Aplocera efformata; assembly: GCA_921293045.1. Lineage (NCBI taxonomy): Eukaryota > Metazoa > Arthropoda > Insecta > Lepidoptera > Geometridae > Aplocera > Aplocera efformata. The sequence goes on along the minus strand of OV121067.1, from coordinate 3,268,114 downwards.
CTTTGGTATTGTAATTTCAACGTACCATCCAAGAGGCAGCGTGGCCGAGCGGTCTAAGGCGCTGGTTTTAGGCACCAGTCCGAAAGGGCGTGGGTTCGAATCCCACCGCTGTCAGATTACTTTTTGTTAAAACTAGATTTTGTACATAAATGCAGTACCAAAAATCTGTAACTGAGCTCAAGTTTTAAGAATGTAGCGCAAACATTATTATGTAGCTTACATCACGTACGGCAATAAAATATGTTTTTTTTTTTAATCACAGGACCCTAATAAATTAACTTAGCGTAAAAAAGGATAGGCAATTAGCTTTTTATGACTGTCGAATTAGCGGCCATGTTTAACACCAACTATAAATTACAATGAACCTTTTGAGCTCCTTTCTAGCCTTAAAGGTTTGCTGAAAGAAATCTCTTTTATATCTGAATCAAAAAGACTGTATTTTTTGTACGTTTGTTTCGCGAGCTAATTGTGGACTTTTTGGCATGTTTTTTTTTTTTATAATATACCTCTAATGGCGAAAAAGTAATGAAATTATTGAAGTCGATTTATTTTTTATGAATCTTTTATCCGCCGACGGAAAAGAGGGGTGTTATTAGTTTGTATAAATCTGTCTACCTGTCTCTGTCTGTGGCATCGAATCTCCCGAACGAATGGACAAATTTTGATACGGTTTTTTCTGTTTGAAAGCTCGATAAATCGGTGGTTTCCAAACTAGTAATACTTCATCGAGTCACTGTTACTGGTTGGGAATTTTCTTCCCATCGAATCACACTATTTAATGGGTGTGACTCGTTGAGAAATTATCTGCAAAAAAGAGTTGTAACATCTACATAGATTCTGACGACAGCGGCCAACCTGAGTTCGCAGTCGGTTGATCGATCATGGAAGTTTGTGCCCTGGGGGCAGGGTTAATTTATTTCTTAAATAAATTGTGTCTACGAAAAATATTAGTTCAAGTTCATTTTACGAAAATGTGCCCTTGACTTGATGAATGGTAATGAGCTAAGGATCTTCATACGCCTGAACAGTTATTCATAAATTATATAATATTTAGAACCATCTCGATCACGTCAACTCTCAAACTAAGATATGTGAAAATTCCTACGCCTCAATTTAAACATGTCGTAAATTGTCTCAAATTCTATGAAGAGAACAATTGCTTTAATTTCTTTTACTCATTCTCTCTTTGTTTATTGACGACGCGGTATGTTTTTATAACAAAGGTTTAATTGTTGTTTAAATTGAGGCGTAGCAATTTTCACATATGAAAACCTTACTTTTATACATTACAAATTTATAAATCCCTCATTTTACTTCAGAGGTTTAAAATAATCATTTTGATAAATGAGGCTAATTATATAGATAAATACCTTGATCTGAACCTAATAATAAATTCAAGGAACATGTTTGTAGCAGCCAGATAAGTGATAACAGGTCAATGCCATATTTATATCAATGCTATTATCAACTAAAAGCGAGCTTCTTGTTGAGCGCAATCTTTTTCTTATCAATGCCCAATACTTGACGGCTCTTACCTTAGTTGATAGTAACACTGCTTTCGAAGCGAGGGCTCCCGGGTTCGATTCCCGAACGGCGACCACATTGCCTAATTTTTAATACTTTTTAATAAGATAGGGTCTTAGGTGGTCCCATAAAAATTTCACAAAGAAATTCCTTTCTACTAAAGTCTGATAGGCACCGCATTGGTAACACCTCAAATGTTGTAAGTGTCTATAGGCGACGGTAACCACTTACCATCAGGTGGGCCGTTAGCTTATGTGCCTAATCATTCACATAAAAAGAAAGTGAGTGATAAAAGTATTGAAGTACAATTAGATATTTGATTTTAAAATCAGCCAATTATTTCATAATTAGCCTCGGAACAGTGGCCAGATAATTAATAACTTTTGTTCACATTAATCATGTAATGTATTCAGGCTTATCTTATGAGGAAATATTATATTTACCTTTACCCCAGTTCTCATTATAATTGTAATATTTATTTTCAATTGTTATCTGTCTTAAGTAAAGATAATATTGCCTTTGTGTTTATTATCCAACTTTTAAAAGGAAAGGTTCGCAGTTCTTAATTTTAATTGTTTTTAGATTTTTGTTACGAGATAACTGCTAATTGTGGACATTAATTGTTATTTTTATATTGGACAAGCTGTGCCCCGCTGTGTTACCAGGGGATAAAAAGTCAGCATTAAACAAACGAAAAAACAGTTATTTTGTGTTTTTGATTGTCAGAAAAAAAAATTGTTCAATTCTTTGGGAAAGTAGCTCATGTGTTAGGCTACTTTTGATCCGTTAACTTGAGTTCATAACAAATTTCATCCAAATCTGTTCATCCGTAGGTGTGAAGGTGTATAAAACATACAAACATGCATAATATTAGTATAATAATGTGGCCTACATTCTCACATAAGAATTTAAGTAAAAATTTTGCCTTTATTGCACAAATTAGGGGATTTAAATCATTTTGATAAACTGGTTTTTTAAATCTATTTATTTCACATCTAATACAGATATTTTTCAATCACTTGACTGATAAATACTGTTATCTGGTGCCTGTAACTTTGATGACACCTGTTATTTTGTCATGTATTTAAGTAATTACATCAACATGTTTCAAATTCAAATTGATTACATTGGTGTGCTGAGCAATATATCTCAGATGGGACACTCAAGATATGTTATTACCCATTAGATGTAACCATGGTAGACCTAAGAAAATATGGTATGGTTACAGAGAAGGAAACACATTAACCAATTGTGGCAGCTCTGTGTCGCCAAGGGCCGAGTCATAAGTGGGCTGCCTCCTTAAGAGATATTTTTATGTAGCCAATAATCTCCAAGTAAAATAACAGTGACATACAGACAGGCAGACTCGCTATTGCAAGTCTGTATTGCAGTTGACTTGAGTTCAAAGTTTAGGGTAATCTTGCACCACTAGCTCATGGCTAGCCTTTAAGAAAAATGGAGTAATTGCTTGTATATTATTTTTATATTCCACAACATAAAAGGTTTCCGAGTGATCAGTTAATGCTGGACAAAGCTGCTGTAACTTACATGGCACAAATACTAGACTAATTTATATTTAAGTACTTTGGAAACCTGGAGAAACACCAAGCTAGGTTGTTTGGAGGTCACTCCAACATTTTGGAAGACCATGAAAGAAGGAAGGATGATTAGATCCACTGCTTCTCTGCAATGGATCCATGGACAATGATGCATAAACTGACACAGAGACTCTTTGAAAACAACAAGTTACTTGCATAATTGCTAATTTGCTCCTATTTTGGTAATATAAAATCTACGAGTGTCACAACCCTTGTAAACTTTTACTATAATACCTTGTTAGGTTAGACATTAGACATCAGTATAAATCTAAAAGACTATTGGATTTTTGTTAAAAAAAAAGGATTAAAAGCTCATCATACTTTTATAAACCCTTCTAATTTTGAAAGAGGGTTTCTTAAATTCTATATTTAAACTCCAGTACGCAGAATTCAGTGTTAATTACTGCTAATTGAAAGCGGCGAAAGCCACGGCCGATTACAGCTACAAACATAAACAAAAAAATATGCTGCTTTATCTGGCATGACTCACGATGCGGGTTTCTAAACGATAAAACAAAACACATTGCAGACAGATGTGTTTGATAAAATAATAAAACTCAGTGACTGGCTGAGCCTGCCTAGTAATGTAGCAAAACAAGTACGTAAGTACCTAATGTACTCATTTATATGAAAAAATAATTACTGTCTACTTACTTTTTTCGCGAATTGATGATAGCGGTCTTCACCAACCACTCACAAACACAGCAATAAGTATAACTAAACTCGAGTAAACCTAGCACACTCACAACTAACTTTCTCGTCCATTTTGTGTTATCAACTTAGAATTATTTCTGTAGTATTTACATTTTCACAATTCACATGAATGAAGACACGGGTCCGTCTGATATCGTACGCACTACGCTTGGGGAGAACTGAGAACTGAAGAAGGAACGCACCATGCACGGCACCGTAAATTGGGTGAATATAATGCAAACTTTATTCAATTGATCAAAATTAAATAAGATTAATATCAAGTGAGTAGATAAAGTTGTAAATAAATGACGCGTTTAGCACTAGGAGGCTGGCTGGAAAAAGCTCCCGAGAATAAAAAAAATGTTCGAATACTTCGATTGAAATGAAGTTAGCCACATGTGAACAACGGCTGCCGAAGTACGGTAGATGGCGTTATACAAACGAACACACTACTCGATACTAGATGGCGTATACAACGTGAGTAGAATCTGAGGAAAAAAAGCTTGTTACTGATTAAAACTACTTTGAATACAAGGTAACTTAAAAAAATATTTTGATAGCTTAAGATAATAAGGAAAATGTAATTTTGATTTAAGTACTAACTCACGAAAAGAAAGTAATCCTTCCATTAGAGGTTTCTGTTTATTCTTCCCCATGGAAGGTCGGATACGGTTTGACCAAGCACTAAACATAATTTTATGAACGCATGCTCTCGTAGGTACTTAATTATTAAAAAAAAAAAGAAATTGACGTTTCCAAGTAATTTTTCAATGGAAATAAAGATTTATGACCTTAACTTCGAGTGTATAAGCGAAGAGCAAAGATTACCTAGCGCCGACATTTAAATTCGTTTCTTTTAAACCAGGTAATAAATACTTCAACTCATGTCATTCACATGGGGCTAACTTTATTTCAATAAAGTTCTTTTTTCAGTTTTTTTCATATATGAATTGTCCAGCCAGCTTGCCAGTATGCTAATGCTAGTCCCAGTATGCTTGTCGTTTAATAAATTCTGCCGTTAGCGGTAGAAATAAATAATATAATGCATTCTCAGAGCTTTTAAATGGTAATTAATACAGTAATTGAGATGTGTTACGTACTTAGGGCATTGCATTAAGGTCACGATATCTCTCGATGCCATGTCCGACACCTTTGAGCAGCTTGAAAACAGACACCAGAGTAGGCCACATGCTCCCACGAAAAAAAATCCCACTTTACAGATCAATCAAAGATAAACCGTATTTACCGCAATAAATCTTACTGCAAGTGTCAATATTCAATCTTGGTCTGCCCAGAATCAAAATGTATTTGTCTTCTTTGTTTGTGTTGAAGTGGTAATAAGTTTTAAAACAAAATATGTACTTGGAATTGTTTTTTCAAATACTTCTAATTCTAATTCTGGGTGGGGGTGACAAGGCCTGCACTGACGTCCCGCATAGGGGTGTATTGTGCATTGTCCCCCTTTGTTTTTGTTCAAATACTTATTTAAGTATGAAGAATATGCATTCTTATTATTAAGTTTGGCACTTGTTCAAAACCTACCCGACCTTCCATGGGATGAAGTAAGACATATATTACTTATTATTCATTATCATTCATTTTTATGTCTGTTACTTTTGGGTTTAGCACACTACCTAAAAACCAAAGTAACAGACTTTACGAGCAGCTTAAAAAAAGTCAGCAGTAGGAATTTTATTGCCAGTTTATAGTAGATATTTCATAATCTACCTTTAATATTCCTTTGGATGAATATTTGTTTATCTTAAACGTACAATGATGGCAAACTAAACACTCTTTTTACAGATCCTTTTTAGTGGAGAGATTTATTTATGGCCAGCCAATTACCCAATGAATAAAAAATGTTGGCTGTCATGGGACGCAGATATTAAACATGATGGCATTTAAGAGTTATAAATAGCAATACAGTGACATTGTATGAGTCGGTTTTACTGCCAAGGCACATATTTATAGAGAAACATTTAATGTTTCACAGCTTGTGCTTTTAAGTCATTGGATAGAGAATCACCTAGTTTGCAGCCCATCAAGGGGAATAATAAATAATAATTTATTTATTATGGCTTATAATATGAAGGGAAGAAAGAATACAAGTGCAGAGGTATGAGTGTGCGTATTCCATTTTTTGTACCATTACACACAGATCTGTACACTAACAGATGTGATGAGCGAAGACACAAAGAGCCCCCAAATGGAATGACAGATTTAGATTTTTGCCAGTTGAAATGAATTGAAAACCATACATTACAAGAAAATATTTTATTGCGAACTTTACCTTAAAAGTAATATTTACACACACATAACCAAATCACTCTCACTCAGAAAAATAATCACTCATAAAGAGGTTATGTTTATTTATCTAGTTGAAACAGTTGCTTCTTTCCTCGCTGCATCTTGGAGAAGTTGCGTATCCACCTCATCAGCAGGGAGCTGCACGTAGCGGACCACAGATCCACGTATAAAACAGTTCTTCACTGATAACATGTGAGGATATTTTTCAGGATCTATGACGCTGATTTCGGAAAGCTTGATATTTAAGTATTGGTCGACAGAATGCAGCGTCCCACATATGCTGAGGTCATTTTTGAGCTCGACCACCACATCCTTCCCGACTAAGGATTTGAAAAACGAGTAGAACAACATTTTAGTTAAAATTAGGAAATGATAAATGTAAACGCTTTTTGCCGCTTGTGTTGATGAATGTGATTGACAATGACATTCAGTTCAACAACGACATTCATTTATGTCTTGACATGACCACTAACAGATAACACAAGTTTCCAGAGTCCTACATTTTACACAGATAATATCAGTACAGAGGACTATTTTTCCAGCAGCTTGACATACAGTTATGAAAAAATCTACGACTTTTTGTGTACCACATTTGGATGTGGATTTGTATACTCTTGTTTCAGAAAGGAACCGTTATGCGAACCCATACTGTAGGCGCGTCACTTCCACAGTCGAAATTAATTTTTCATTTTTTCTTTAGATCTTGCATCTTATTTTTTTGAAGTGACAGGAAAACTGAAGGCCCAACTGATGGTTAGTGGATATCTCCGCCCATAAACATAAAAACAACTGTTTACTTTACGAGTAATTCAAATATATTGGAGTTTTACAATTACAATAAGAGAATTCATGCCGAAGGGAATAAGTTTTTTTTAATCCACAGGTCTTATCAAAATACAAATGAATGCTAATCCATACATCCAATAACGGATTTCCTTTATAGATATTTTAGTTATAAGATGGTAGATAAATAACATATACACTTAACATATTCTTGTATTTTGTTATATATGAAATAAAACAACTCCATTCCATTAAAAACATTTTATTATTTCATAAATCGATAATCGTGAATCACATTTTATCTAAAATTAAGTGGATCATACTCTTAATTTTACAAAACTTTGTGCTACAAAAACTAATATTAGTTTTACGCTTAATCATTATCACCATTCGAGAATAGGTAGGCCTCAATCTTACCATGATCACAACGTGAATTAATACAGAGCCGGCCGCGAACGCGTGAAAACGTGTGATGTTAAGTCGTTACCTCCGCCCATAACAACAGCAATACAACTTAACTACCCCGCGAAGCATGAGAAGACCCAAGTCGCATCCTATTGCCTCCGTTACCCGAGAGGAGGATGTTCCGCCTCATGTGCATGATTTCACCGGCACCCATACACAGCTTGGCGGCAGATTACGTGCGAAACCGTCTGCGTGTATGAACAGTTTGCATGTATGCGTGGTTGTACACCTGCTCTCTGTGTATAGGTATGTTCAAAAATATATTTAAATACATACATTTCCACCTACGTTATCATGCATACAATGTGAGAAATATATATTAATAAAAACTAAGAAAACTCATAGCGATTTATGTAAAATATAAGTCATTAATTACTACAAGAATTTAGTTAATTTAAATAACTTTCTTTATTTTACGAGAACAATACTAATTGGAAAGAAATTTTAATTTATTGTAACACTAGCGACTCGCCCCGGCTTCGCACGGTTGTATTGTGTGACGTAGGTCGCAATACAGTTCCGTAGTACATCATTTTGATCTATCTCGTAAGGTTTAGCCATCAGCAATGTAAGCGCACAAAAGTATTTCATTTACGATACACATTAAAATTCTCTGCTTTTCTCTACTACAAAAATATCTCTAAATGATGGTAAAAACCGTATCAAAATCCGTTGCGTGGTTTAAAAGTGGACAAACAGACAGACGAAAACAGTGACTTTGCTATAAACTTCACGTATTCAGAGATGTAAAGGGCCGAAAACGGCCCTCGATCTTGTTCAAATTTTTAATCATGCATATTCTTAGATTACCAAATAAAATACACTCATACCCCTGTATAAGGATTTCCTGTGTCACAGGTGGCATTGGCTCACAATTACTACCACCGGCGTCGCCAACGATACAATCAGCTAAGCTTAATTTTCTGTAAAATATTTCAATGAATTTCGATTCGAATTTTACAATTTTAAAATATGGGTATTCAACTACCCTCTTTTCTACTGGACTATATTAACGGTTCATTAACCAACACTCGTGCCATATACAGCCTAACCCTATAATCAATTAACAAATCAGTCTAGATAGATTACCTTAGCAACATTATCAAGAACTTTTTGTCGGGTTACAATGTTGCTATATAAAAAAAAATTAAAATCGTGGACAAATTTCACACAGCGCCATCTAGCCCCAAACTAAGCATAGCTTGTAATATGGGAACTAGATAACTGATAGAATACATATAGTACTTTTCTTTTTGTAAATACATATTAACACCCAGACACAGAACAAACAGTTGTTCGCACACAAATGCTTGTCCTGGGTGGGAATTGAACCCTGGCCCAGCGCAGAAGGCAGAGCTACTACCAACTGAGCTATTAGACCAGTCAAACGGTAATCTATTTCCAGCAATCTGTTAGTAAAGATTATAGGGTCTGGCGGCAAGGCAATGGGAGTCGCCAAGAGAGAGGGGGGGGGGGAAGTAAGGGCAGTTGCCCCCTCTAGAGACTCAATAATCTTGGTCCGTATATACATACTCTCTAATTTACATGTACATATATAATGCCAATACAATAAAATGGCATGAAAGTTCCGTTTAACAATTTGGTTACGGAACCGTCGGTGAGCCAGTTCATATTGCAATTGACTGATTTAGTTTAGGATGCTGTTGCCAAACTAAATAAACCTAGTGCGACCTGCTAATAGCTAGCTAATGAGCAGACCCCCCCAGGGGGGTTTAAAATGACATAAAAAACGACAAGTGGAGTAAGGCTTGCCATAAACTAATTTTCATTTCTGGATGGAATGGTAGATATCTCTCGACACGTACGAGCCACTACAAGGCATGGATGGTCCGGTAGCAATTCCTGGATGGCGTGGTAGATATGTTACTTGACCCGTTTCTGCTGTCTCGCGCGGTAGATATCGTTCAGGGGCGGTGCCACGCCGAGGTCGTCGTCGTCGGAATCATCGCCCACTTTGCGTCTACGACCCTGCAATACAACGCAATACTTTAGACCTGCATACTGCAGAGTATTTTCTTAACATATTATTGTTAAAACCAACAACTTAGGGCCCGTTCAAGTATTACGTAAGCACTATGAGGGGGCGGGGAGGTCTTTGCTTTGCTTATTTTTGATGACATGGGGGGATCTATTATAGATGGTGATTACGTCAGCAGTAATTATTTACATTTTTACATCGATAATCGATAATTGAGTTATATACGAATATGTTTACTTGTGTATGTAAAATTTTGATTCCCTACACGTACCCCCTGGGTGGTGCTAAAGGAGCAACCAAAAGTAGCAGTAGAACTTGTGCCAAGTTCTTCCGGAGAGGTACTGCCACCACATCTAGAATCTGCCGCCAAGCAGTAGTGTGTTCCGGTGGAAGGGAGTGGGTGCCGGTGAAATCACATGCGCATGAGACGTATCATCCCCGTCTCGGGTGATGGACGCAGCAGGATGAATACGCCTCAGTAAAGATTAGGATCTCATACTGAGTCGCGCGCATTACTGTCGTCATGGGCGAGGGCCACCACTTACCATCAGGTGGGCCCTCAGCTCGTTCCGTCACGCATTCACATAGAAAAAAGAGATGTATGAGGTGGAGTGTTACCTTGCTGGCGACGGTGGTGATCCCCTCGTCGTCCACTATCCAGTGCACGGAGCGCGCCAAATCGAACAGTTTCGTGTCGCACCCGTTCTCTTGCGTCGGCGCCGGCGCTGCAACATATTGCAATTATTACTTCATCATCATCATCATCATCAGCCTTTATTTGTCCACTGCTGGACATAGGCCTCTCCAAGTAAGCGCCACTGAGCCCGATCTTCGGCTCTCCTCATCCACTTCCTACCAACCTTTTGCATTATTACTTGTATATTACTAATTTATATATTAGTATATAGCATAGCTATTTGTGTAATTGTAAGTACATTTGTATGAAGGTTTATTTATATATACAATATTATAACTGTATGTTTTCTTTATTCAACACCGTCCGTTATCATTCTTGTATATTCCAGTCCATCAAAAGGTTGCATGGAAGAGATTGCTTTAAGCAATAAGCCCATTGTTTTTCACATTTCTGTGATAATTACTCTTAGTATATTTTTATGTGTATACAATTAGTACAATTACAAATAGTATTCTATTTATCATCTATCTATTACTAGTTGTTGATACAATGCGGATCATAGCGGATACAATGGAACCAAATAAAATATGTAAATTTTCGGTAAAATTAAAATATAATTTATGACTCAATGTTAATCGAATGGTTGCAGGTAAAGTGAGTATATTAGCTAACTCCTACACATACAATAGAACAATAAGTTTCAATGTGGCTCCGTGGCTTAGTTGGTAGTAGCCCTGCCTTCGAAGCGAGGGGTCCCGGGTTCGATTCCCGGCCGGGGCACACTTTGTGTGGTGAGCATGAAGTTTGTTCTCGGGTCTTGGGTGTTTGTATTGTGTTTCTGTGTTTCTCCATGCCATCTGCGACACAGGGAATCCTAGTGCAGAGGTATGAGTGTGATAACGTTATTGTTGTGTAGTATAATTTGAGAAGGCTAGTGTTACCCGCACTTTCCCGGGATCAAAAGCTGCCTAACACAGGCTGCTTTTGATCCCGAATCGAGGATATACCACCACTGGTACTAAATTTCATCCACATCCGTTGAACCGTATGAGCGTAGCAAACATACAGATACACATACAAACTTTCGGCTTTATAATATAAGTGTGATACTTTTGCACAGGGGTTCGCTGATCTAGTTAGGACACGGTTTGTGTGGTAGCATGAAGTTAGTTCTCGGATCTTTGTCTTATTTCTCCATGCCATCTACGACACCGGAAATCCAAGGATACGATCAATCGTTCCATACTAACGTTTGTCCGGTAGAATGATCCTGTTGAAAAGCGACATCAGAAGATCCACCGCTACAAAAGGTCCCCTCCAACTCGTAGGGGGGGGCATCAGTGTGCACAGATGCGCCGCCGCGCTCGGCATCGGGAACGTTCCGCCTGGAAATTAAAATTATAAACTGGCACAATGCAACAACAAATTAAGACAAGAGTAAAAAGTCAAAAGTCAAAGTCATTTATTCCTTTAGATCTCAAGTATCATTTGGACACGTCAAATTTTACACACACATGGATGTGGAAGGATATAAGACAAGAGGTAGGCCAAAGAAAAGATGGATGGATTGTGTGAGAGATGATATGCGTAAGGAGTGAGTACTGAGATGACGTCTGACAGAGGGGAATGGAAGAAACATACATGTTGTGCTACCCACTTAGTGTGGATAAGGGCAGGAAGATGATGATGTACACATATTCGTGAGCATATAACGTGTCACAGGAACTCCTTACACATTACATGCACACACATATGTCAAATTACAGTCAGTTTTCATGTTTAAGCTTATCTTATTTGTTAAGTTTACGTCTGTTCCAACCCTGTCTGTCTGTACATATTACTTAATACATTACATAATTCAACTCCCCATTAAAAGTAACAATTTTTATTTGAGTTATGCGTTAGTTACCAGCAATCCTGTTATTTTAAGCGTGGTGGAGAGCGTGGTGGCCCAGGGGCATAGACGCCAACTTTCAATCTCAAGGTTGCTGGTTCAAACCCACACGTGTACCAATGAGATTTTACACTTGAAAAATTTATGTACGCAATACCACGTTCTCGAAACGGTGACGGAAAACATCGTGAGGAAACTGGCATGTCTTAGAACCATACATTCGAAGACATGTGACATCTACCAATCCGGATTGGGCTCCCGTGGTAGATCAGAGCCCATTCACTCTCAATTATCGAGAGTAGGCTGGTGTCTGCAGTGGGAACATTAGAGGCTGGTACGGAGCAGCAATGTTTAAATACCTGGTATGGGATGTTCTCCGGGTAGCGGGTTCGATTTCGGCTTGTAGGGAATCATCTGACTGGTGTCCGGTCGCGCTATATCCTTGGTAGGGTCGTTATCTCTGAAATAAAAAAAACATATAAATATACGTAATTTGACAGATACATAACGGTCCCTTTCGTGAGTATGTGACCTACTCTGATGTCGAACTTTTCACCCGAAGGCCTCCGACTTAACGACTAGTATAGCCGGGATCGAAATATAACGTGCCCTCTGAAGCACGGCGCTCAGTTCAAATGCTGACAATCAAAACGGGGATGATACGTCTCATGCGCATGTGATTTCACCGGCACCCACACCCTTCCACCGGAACACAGTGATGCGAGCACTAGTGCTTGGCGGTAGATTCCAGATGTGGTGGCAGTACCACCGGACAAACTCGGCACAAGTTCTACTGCTACTTTTGGTTGCTCCTTTAGCACCACCCACGGGGTACGTGTAGGGAATCAAAAGATACACACCTAGGGACGCGAGCAACTGGACCCCCCAAAAGTAGTACTATCTGAATATAGTATAATAATCATAATAGTCTGGGTCCTGTAGGACAAGCTTTGCTTAGTTCGGGGCAAGATGGCGTTGTGTGAAATATCCATGAAAATATATTAACTTACTTGTGTCCCAGGATGTAAGCGGCGAGTTCAGGCGACACGCCGGCCAGGGGCCCTCCAAGGGCCCACGACTTATTAGAAATAGATGCCACCTGAGAAAATAAAGTATGGTCAAAGATCAACTTAACAAAATATCTTAACTATTACTTATCAAGTAATCTCCTATTTTTATATCACTTTAGACGGGACGAGCAGACAGCCCACCTGGTGTTAAATGGTTACCACCGCCCTTAAAACAAGAATACTCCTCTTGTCTTCTACCAAAGTACAAGACTTAAGTCGCATCGCGTCGCGCGCAAATTTCTCATTAAAACATTCGGTAATTATAAGTACATTAAGCTTTTCCCGCCATTAACTTTATAGTAGTGACATATATGCATATAAAAAACCATATAAGTACTAAATCTAAGTATATTTATATGAATATTATGTAAATTTTATGGTGTACAATAAAGTGTTCATTCATTCATTCATTCATATAAAATTATATTTTATTCATTACCTCTGTATATCCGATAGACTTCAGTTCGGCAATACTGCAAGGATACAGGTCCAAAAACTTGTATCTGTCTACAAGCTGCGCTGTCTCTTTCCCTTCAAACTCTTTTATCTGTAAGACAATATATATTTTGTTTAATCACTCAATTTGTTAAATACTTTTGCGGCTAGAAAGAAAATCCTTCCCTTACGGGTTTCTTGCCTGTTCTTGGGGTACATGGGGATAGGATTTAGACAACTGCTAAAGTTAGTAATAAGAAAGCATGATCTTGTAGGTATGCATATTTATTTAAAAAAAGTGACATTTCCAAGGAATTTTTAAATAATTCAATGGATAAAAAGAATCATTTTGTCTTCAACTACTTTTGCGTTATAGGATTACCACACAATAGTCACAAATAAAGGTTTGGTAATCACTTAATTTGTGTTTATTGTACTCAGTGTGGTGAAACGCTGACTCATAAGATAGATATATGATATATTTATTATTGCTTGTAATGTGTAATGTGTGTCTAAATAAATAAATAATAAATTCAAAGATAAACAGCATTAATAATTATAATACAAAATTCATGCACATTTCAAAAATGTGAACAAATAATTTTCATTTTCACAACGTTGCACTCATTCCCTGTGTCGCAGATGGCGTGGACAACAGAAAAACAAGACAAACAGTCAGGACCCAAGAACAAACTTCATGCTCACCAAGTGTGCCTCGGTTGGGAATCGAGCCCGGGCACCCCTCGCTTCGAAGGCCTACTACCAACTAAGCCACGGAGCCCATTCCCTCTCAATTATCGAGAGTAGGCCGGTGTCTGCAGTGGGAACATTAGAGGCTGGTACGGTGCACCTAAGCGCAAATGAATCCTCTGCCCATCATACCTTGAGCTGCAGCAGTGTTCCACACAGTAACGACCAACTAAGCCTATACCTTCTCCAGTTGCGCCTGCCTCCGTTTCTCGACCTTCACGATGGAGACCAGGTCCCCGATGTTGGACTCGAACTCCAGGAACCGGTTCCAGATGTCCACCGAGCTCTCCGGCGACAGACTCCCACTTGACAGCACGCGCTCAAACAGCACGCGCGTGTTGTTATCCTCTGAAAGATTTGGAATGGTGATTTTTAAGGTTCCGCACCCCTAAACAAAACGGGACCCTAGTACTAAGACTCGGTCTGTCCGTCTGTCACCAGGCTGATAGTCACCGCGTTGGCAACACCTCGCCAAATGGTTGGCAAATGTCGCCAGCGTATATAGGCGACTTGCCACTTACCATCAGGTGGGCCGTTAGCTTGTATGCCTAATTATTGAAAATTAAAAAGAAAAAAAACTGTACCATGGGATTTTATCATTTACTAAGTAGTATGCTTACTCGAGAGCGTAGTGGCCCAGGGGCACAGACGCCGACTTTCAATCTGAAGGTTGCTGGTTCAAACCCACACGTGCACAAATGAGATTTTTCACTTGAAAAAATTTATGTGCGCCATACCACGTTCTCAAAATGACGAAAAACATCGTGAGGAAACCGGCATGTCTTAGAACCAAAAGTTCGACGACATGTGACATCTACCAATCCGGATTGGGCTCCCGTGGTGGATCAGAGCCCATTCACTCTCAATTATCGAGAGTAGGCCGGTGTCCCTGCAGTGGGAACATTAGAGGCTGGTACGGATGCTTTCTTTATTATGTCCAAAATGGCTTACCGTTGAGATGTGACAAGTAGTCTATATAGCATAGCACATATTCAGGTATGTGGGAGAACTTCTTCAGACCCAACTCGAAGATGCGGAACGCAATGTTCTTGTCTTTGGAACAGTAGTACTCCATGAGTGCTGCCGCCACGAAAACGTGGTACCGAGATCTGTTGATTAAAAGATAAGGTTAATGTATGCTGAGGGCCCACCTGGTGGTAAGCGACCCCCGCCCATGACAACAGTAATGCGCGCGACTCAGTATGAGATCCAAATCTTTACTGAGTCGCATTCATCCTGCTGCATCCATCACCCGAGACGGGGATGATACGTCTTACCCACTCCAGTTTATTTTATTATTCTGTATTTTTATCAATGAAGAATGAATCATATTTATGTTGAAAAGGCGAAAATTTGTGTGTATGTTAGTTACACTCTCACGCTTAAACAGCTCAACGGATTTGGATGAAATTTGGCACCAGCATAAGTTTACCTGTATTAATTGTATTTCTTGTAAAAACAGCATATTTTTATTAAAAAAAAGTTTTTTAATAGTAAATTGAATACAGCGCCATGTCGTCATTTTTTGTGGTACTACTCCTGGATTAACACATAAACTACTTTAGTCCCGGAAAACAGCGGGTAAAACCGCGAGACACAGCTAGTAAATAAATAACTTATAAAATATACCTGGGGTCCTCTCTGGCGCGCTTGAACACCGTCCTCGCAGATTTGATGCCCTCCGCTCGTCTCGCGAACTTCATGTATTGCACGTAGGCCAACGTGGGGTCCGCATCTGTCATGTCCAGGTAACGGGTGTACACTTGGTGGACCTGGAATATGATTAAGTTATCAGGTTAGGGTAGAAATATGTTTAAGTTATCAGGATAGGGTAGAAATATGTTTAAGTTATCAGCATAGGGTAGAGATATGTTTAAGTTATTAGGTTAGGGTAGAAATATGTTTAAGTTATCAGGCAAGGACATATTTATTCCAGTTATTTTGATTTCAAACAAAATATAGAACCAATTTCGATATATATGGGACCCATCTGAAAGAATCATTTCAATTTTTTTTTTCCGTATATGTTGATAAATCTATCACCTATTAATGAACGAAAAAAATTAACCTTGTTATAATGCAGCCTACTCTCTTCATAGTCGGCGTGAGCGAAGTGCAACAGAGTAGATCTCTTGAGGGGACCGCTCGTCGCCCGCTCGTACACCGCGGCCGCCTCGTCGGAGAACAGACGCGCTGCGTTCGAGTCCTGAAATACACCTTGTTAGATAAACAGGGTCATATACATCTTGTTAGATAAATAGGGCCATATACACCTTGTTATTGTACATAAATAGACTCATATACACCTTGTTACATACATAGGGTCATATACACCTTGTTACATAAATAGGGCAATTTACACCTTGTTAGATAAATAGGGTAATTTACACCTTGTTAGATAAATAGGGTCATATACACCTTTTTACATAAAAAGGGATTCATATACACCTTGTTAAATATATTAAATAAGGTCATTTACACCTTGTTAGATAAATAGGGTCATAAAAACCTTGCGTTCTGAAATACACTTTATGAGATTTATCTTAGAATTAACTTAAGCCAAGTCTATCAGCATGAGCGAAGTAGGATAGTAGAACGCGCGCGTTAACCTCGGTCGATTCATCATTGTAGTTTAGTACTCGAACGCACCCGCGTTCGAGTAAATTACAGGAGAATAGATTATTAGGTCTACCTCTTTAAATAAGCAAAGATTTCTTTGCAAGATTTTATAGTGACAGTAATTGTATTTCGCTCGACATCTTGTTAGTTCCTGGAGCAGGATTCACAAATTAAAATCCGGCTCGAAGGACCATAAATCACGTGATGTTTTTTTAGCCATGTTTCAACTACCTTATTTATTTGGTACAAAATAATCGTTGCCTGGCGAGTCATAGTCCAGTGCCGCTTTTCGGTTTACAAATCGAGCGTACAACGAAACAATTAACACATCCTTGTAATATTTCCTTATTTTTTTTCGATCTCCCCCCTTTCGAGTTACACCTGACTAATGACCTAAGCTTGGAGATTCTCACCCCCTTCTCCTGCAGCAGCTTGGCCGAGTGCTCCAGGAACTGCGCCGCCTGGTGCCACACGTCGGGGTGGTGCGCCAGGCACAGCAGGCACTGCTCGATGGCGAACATCACGCGGCGCGCCACCAGCGCCGTGTCCTCCGACCGCAGCGGGTTCGAACGCTCCCACGATATGTACTTCTTCCACAGTTCCACCTGGAGTGGGGAAAGGTTTTTTTTTTAATGTGAAAATTTGACGGAACTAGCTGAGGGTCCACCTGGTGGTAAGTGGCGACCCCCGCCCATGACAACAGTAATGCGACTCAGTATAAAATTTGGGTCTCACACTGAGTCGCATTCATCTTGCTGCGTCCATCACCCGAGACGGGGATGATACGTCTCATGCGCATGTGATTTCACCGGCACCCACACCCTTCCACCGGAACACAGTAATGCAACTGCTTGGCGGCAGATTCCAGATGTGGTGGCAGTACCTCTCCACTTTTTTTATTGTTTTTCTTCTCTCTGTTTATTGTATTGTATATGTGTGCTAAACAGAAAATAAATGAGTCTATGAAAGTCTATGTCTTACCTGTTTCATCTCCTCCCTGTCGACGGTAGGTGGCGTAGCGGGCATGTTCCTGTTGAGCCCGCGGGTGACTGTCTCTAGCTCTTTGGAGACCCGGCGTGCGTTCATGTACTCCCGGGAACGTTCCATTGCCATTCTTTCAGCTAGAAACATTCAACTTGGATGGGAACTGTAGTCCAATGAGTACTTTAAAAAAAAAACGTTAACACACTCATATCTCTGCACCAAGATTCCCTGTGTCGCAGATGCACACGACAAACACCCAAGACCCGAGAAAAAACTTCATGGTCACCACACAAAGTGATCCGGCCGGGAATCGAAGCCAGGACCCCTCGCTTCGACGGCAGGGCTACTACCAACAAGCCACGGAGCCGTCAAACCCTACTTGAGGCAAATCAATTTTATTTCATTACAATGAAGTTTTACGATACCATACATGATCGTATGTATAATGGTATCATCCCGGACGGTACATATATCGTCTGATCGTGTCTTAGTTGGTAGTAGCCCTCGAAGCGAGGGGTCCCGGGTTCGATTCCCGGCCGAAGCATATGGTGAGCATGAAGTTTGTTCACAGGTCTTGGGTGTGTCTTGTTTATGTTTGTCCATGCCATCTGCGACACAGGGAATCCTACTGTCAGCACTAGTGTCAGTGTCTACACTACTGTAGTGTAGCTAGTGTCACGCAAAAAAAATAACGTTAATAGGCGTTTATGTAAATGTAATTATTTTTTTTTTATTTAGTAGAAAATTTCAAAAAAACGTACCAATGATTGTGTTGATCCCCTGTTCAAAAGCGATGTAGTCCTTCCACAGCGTCTCAATGCCTATTATGGGAGTAATCACAGCTCTTTGGTATACCTGAAAAAGAAAAAACATTTTTTTTTTAACTTAATCACGACGGAACGAGCTGAGGGCCCACCAGACGGTAAGAGGCGACCCCCGCCCATGACAACAGTAATGTGACTCATTGAATTGATTTGAATCTAAAACTGAGTTGCATTCATCCCGCTGCATCCATCACCCGAGACGGGGATGTTACATCTCATGCGAATGTGATTTCACCGGCACCCACACCCTTCCACCGGAACATAACGGCAGATATCTCGTTGGATTGTGTTGAGTTACCTTCCTAACGGCGGATATCTTCTGGTTCTCCGCGTAAGAGCCGACGGCGTCCACGCTCTTCAAAAACGTAACGTAATCGTTCCAGATGGGGTACGCGTGGATATCCAACCCAATCTTGTCCAGCGCGAAGTCGTACGCTTGCGCCATCTTCTCCCTACACAATCAACGTTTCCTTCAACACCAGTTTCAGGTCAAAGTTCTAGATAGATGACAATTTTGCACACCAAATAAAGATAGCAATTGCTTAAAAATAGAAATGTTAACTAACAAAATGGTCGGTCTAAGTAATAAAACAAATGGGCGGGCTTATCGTCAAACTAGCGACCCGCCCCGGCTTCGGTTAGCAGAGCATCAGTGACGTATCAGAAACTTAAGCCGAAGCGAAGCCGGGGTGACTTGCTAGTGTATTATACATATAAACCTTCCTCTTGAATCACTCTATCTATTAAAAAAACCGCATCAAAGTCCATTGCGTAGTTTTAAAGATTTAAGCATACATAGGGATATAGGGACAGAGAAAGCGCCTTTGTTTTATACTATGTAGTGATATATAAGGCTCCGTGGCTTAGTTAGTAGTAGCCCTGCCTTCGAAGCGAGGGATCCCGGATTCGATCCCCGGCCGGGCACACTTTGTGTGGGGAAAATGAAGTTTGTTCTCGGGTCTTGGGTGTTTGTCTTGTGTTTCTGTGTTTGTCCATGCCATCTGCGACACAGGGAACCCTAGTGCAGTGTTAACGTTTTTTTTTATAAAAAACGATCTCTTACAGACAACCTATGGATAGACAAGAACTATTAATAAAATAATACATATAAAGAAATGTATTATTTTACTATTATTTAAATCATCTAAGGGCGAAGACACACATCCACACAAACGGTAACATAGCTTGGTGAGTGCTTAAACCGTGAAGTGCTTTGCTGAAGTAGCCAATGGCTCATTTACAGCTGCTAGCAATATTGCCCCAAAATACTGCCGCAGCAGGATTTAGAGCAGTGTGTTTTTGCGGCAATGGCAGACGTCGGAATAATTACAGCGTCTGATTTGTAATTTCGTACTGGCGCTGAAGCTAATGCCTCATTTACAGCTGCTAGCAATATTGCACAGCAGGATCGAGAGCAGTGTGTATTTGCGTATTCGCAATTTCGTCCTGGCGCGATGTGAGTAAAGTATTCATATAACACCTATATTCATGTATTCAGCAACAAATATACTTTTACTTTGATTGTGTCTTCAGCTAACGGATTACTGGACATAGGTAATGCGGCGCGCCACCGAGCGCTAGTGTGGCCATTGCAATAATAAAACGGCAACACTCATTCAATTTAAAATTGATCTTCTCACCTTTATTATTTTATTTTATTTTTTTATTATTACTACTGTACTATTGTATTGTGCATTTTTAATGTCGAAAGATAAATAAATAAATGAAATTAAAACCACGAGAGTTCGCTACAGCGCGGTACTTCGCGAAGCGTAGCTCTAAGCAGAAAGCGAAGCTTCTACCTGTGTAGCTTCGACCATAATTAACTTACTTGTATGTAGGCAACATGCATTTGGTTTCCTTCACGTAGTTAAGATAGAGGCGCCACAGCTCAATGTTCAGGATCTTCATAAGACACCGTTGGAATAGCTATAACCCGCGCCGCAACAAAAAATATTGTATACTGTGTTTTATCAATGTTTTACAAGTTTGTGGAAGAGTTTTACAATTTTATGGAAGAGTTTTACAACTTTATCTAAGAGTTTTACAATTTTATGGAAATCTTTTACAAATTGATAGAATACTTCACATTATTGTCATGCATTTGCTCTCGCTTTTAACAACATTTCAACAAGCCAGCATATTCTACATCATATGTTAATATGGCCAGTGAAATTACTGGTTCACATTGACTAGGCATGAAATGGCAATGGACACTGTCCTATCCTAGGCATATAGGACAAAAAGTATTTTAGGAACGATTTACGATTTAAAAAATCAATTTTAGCATGCAGACGGATATAGAAATATAAATTTCAATCTTTAAAAATGGCGAAGAAAGGCAAGTCAAGAGGCATAATTCAAGAACAAAAATTCAAAGACATGTGACATCTACCATTTTGGTTGCGAGCCGTAGAAATATTTATTTGAAAAGCTGCACATTTATTTCTAAATAACAGTGTTTTATAAAAAGTAACTCACCATAGGTCAAGCCAGCAACATACTTTGGTCCTACTTAGGGCTATAGCATACAAGCTACTTCTAGAACCGGCGATCAGCGATTAATGTGCAAATATGACTAACTGAAAACGGACTGCAAATTGATTTAACATTTATGTGCATATATTGTGCCTAGAAATCCTCTCTGATATGTTGTGTGTACGAATATTAACTAATATGTGTGCAAGTTAACTTTGACTTAACAAAATAAATACATTTACTCATCTCGGTTGATAAGGTATGCGTTTTTATGTCCCGTTCTGATTGCTTCCAAAAAGCAACTTAATCGCCGATCGCTGATGATAAAAGTAGCGCGTCTGTTATAGCCCTTATCATTATTGCAATCAAATTATTCTAATATTCATTATCACTTAACTTATGACAGATTTGGGCATTTTGTAATGAAAATTTTGCATGCACAATAAATTTAAGAATAATTTTGTATGAAATTTTCTAAAGGAATTATTTCTAAAGGGATAATACATGTCAAAAATGATCTTCCTTAGCATAGATTTAAGATTTTGTTTATGTCATTCATAATAATATAGATAGTTTGATTGAAAAAAAAAAAAATTAAATGTCAGCACTGTAATCGATTTAGTTATAATATTTGATATAGTATATTGGGCATAACTGAAAATCAGTGCTACAGCAGTCATGCTTCAGTGCTCACATCAAAATGACGTTTGTATATTTATTGCTATTTTTCATTTTAATGCTGTGGCACAAATTCTTATTACTTTGAAGGAAACTGACTTATATTTGTTAAATAGTATACTTAATTAGCTATAATCATTTATAGCTAATTAAGTGATCTGTGCTTGTGAAAAACAAGGTATTATACAATACTTACGTCAGTTTCAAGAATTAATATATAAGGAATATAAAATTACTTCCAAATTATAACGCCATTTTGGTTGAAAATAAAATGTCCAATTATTCTAGGCCATTTAGGTACAAACTTATAATAGAGTTCAGAATTTAATTGAATTAAACAGAACCCGTAGCGAGCAACATGTTTATTTTGACCAGGTATTTGTTTTTTTTTTTGGCTGCTTAATTAATTTAATTCATCATCACAGCTAAAGAAAATCGCCTCCAACATGTCTGAACACAACAGCCCTATCGTAAAGAAAAGATACATTTTAATAGCTTCGTCTTTATTTCTTATTTCAAATCAGTACAATAGTCTCTCGGACTATAATCAATATATTAATTAAGTCTCATTAGCATATGTATCACAGATTTTGTTTCTAAAACAAGCTTATGTTATATTTTACATACCTTTTCCACCTTCTCAAAGTTCCTTGCTTTCATCTGTGAAAAATATTTAAGATTTGCATGATTAACTGATTTAAAAATGTTTCTTTTTTATTGTGACAAAATAACTACACAAGCAGAAGGAATTGAAGGAAGGAAGTTAAAAATATTAGGAGTACAAATAAGTTTCCGCAGTTTTTTTAACACAAATTAAATATTTATTGTAGAAGAACGGTAATATAAATTTATTCAAAATATTGCCCATCACTTGCAACCACTTTTTCCCATCTCTCAGGCAGCATTCGAATCCCACGTCTGAAGAACTCCTTGTCTTTTGAGGTTATCCACGAATCAACCCAATTTTTGGTATCCTCATAAGATGTGAACCGCTGCGCCGTCAGAGCATGTGCTACGGACCGGAACAGGTGATAATCGGACGGTGCAATGTCTGGTGAATACGGCGGGTGGGGTAACACTTCCCAATCAAGTGTTTCCAAGTACTTTTTCACGGGAGCCGCAACATGTGGACGAGCATTGTCATGCAGAAGAATAATTTTTTCGTGTCTAGAATAGTATTGAGGGCGTTTTTCCTTCAGAGCTCGGCTCAATCTCATCAATTGTGTTCGATAGAGGGCTCCAGTAATTGTTTCGCTCGGATTAAGCAACTCATAATACACTACACCTAGCTGATCCCACCAAATACACAGCATAAGTTTTTTTCCGTGAATATTCGGTTTTGCTGTTGATGTTGACGCGTGGCCAGGTAATCCCCATGATTTTCTTCTTTTTGGATTGTCATAATGTATCCACTTCTCATCACCAGTTATGACACGATGTAAAAAACCCTTTTTTTATGTCTAGCTAGCAGCATTTCACTTAAGCATAATCGGCGTTCAATATCTCTCGGCTTTAATTCGTACGGAACCCAATTTCCTTGTTTATGAATCATTCCTAATGATTTTAAACGATGTGAGACTGCTTGCTGAGTGACTTCTAATGTTAGAGCAAGTTCTTTTTGTGTTTGAGATGAATCTTCCTCCAATAATTCCTCCAATTCTGCATCCTCGTAAATTTTTGGCCTTCCACTGCGATCTTTGTCTTCTACGTCGAAATCACCATTTTTTAACTTTTGAAACCACTCTCGACACTGTTGTATGTGTTAATGTGGGTACTTTACTTGCCAAACCTTCTTGTCTATTAAATAAGGCAGGTTAAGTAGGGTAGATTTACTTTTTGTAATACGATTGATTCAGTCTTGTTCTGCTACTTAGCACAATACATTCTTTGCAATATTATGTCGTTTTATTGAACATAACAGTGGCGACGAGGATTTAAAGTGAAAAATGGAGCGTAAACTAGTGAAATTCGGTGAATTCAATGTGCAAACAGACAATTGGGACATATATGTTGATAGACTGAACTATTGTTTTGAGGCGAATGGAGTCTACGAAGATTCCGCCAGGAGGGCTAATTTTTACACAAATTGTGGAGTTCAAGTGTTTGAAACTCTTCTCGCGTTAATTACGCCAAAGAAATCGAGTGACGTGACTTTCAGTGAAATTATATGCATCCTCACTAAACATTACAGTCCAAAGCCCAATGAAATATCAGTGTCATACAAATTCTACAAATGTGATCAACAACACAATGAGAGGGCGTCGGAATACATTGCCCGACTACGTAAAATTAGTGCTGGGTGCAATTTTCCAAATCTGGAACGTATGCTGCGGGATCGATTGGTGTGCGGCATGAGTGACCACAGACTGCAGTACGACCTGTTGAAGAGAGACAATCTCAAATACGAAGACGTGGTGGACGCCATGTTGTCGGCCGAGAGTGCAGGTCGCGACGCGCACATGATGCAGCGCGTGCCCGCCACGCCGGCGCCGGCCGCTCCAACGCACGCCGAGTACACGACACCGCCGCCGATCAGCACCGCGGCCTTCCCCCTTGAATCTTTCGAACCAATGGACGTGAATGCAGTGAAACCAAAATCGACATTTCGTCTCTGTTACCGATGTGGAGACCGCCACGGAGGCGAATGTCGCTTCATCAACGCCGTGTGCCATTACTGCAAGAAGAGGGGGCACATCGAGAAGATATGCACCGCTAAAAAGAGCAAGGGCCCCGGGAGGGTCAACTACGCGAACAACGAATCCAATACATTGAACGGGATTTACAAGATGGGCGATGCACGCACGCGCGTGCCCGCGTATGAATTGCAAGTGTCACTAGACGGGGTGCCCGTCGCCATGGAGGTGGACTCGGGCGCCGCGTTCTCCCTTATCAACGAGAGCACGTGGGCGCGCCTGCGACAGCGCGCCGCGCCGCGCCCGCTGCACACCCGCCTGCGGACGTGGACGGACTCGCCAGTGTCGGTGATAGGACAAGCTACAGTGATGGTGCAGTTTAAGGACATTAAGCGTGAACTGAATATTATTATAGCTAAGGGTTCGGGGCCGAATCTTATAGGCCGTAATTGGTTTGAAGCTCTTGAAATATCGGTCACTGTCAACATAGTTTCAGACATCGACATGACGGCTACTAATAAGGTACTCGATAGACATAGTGAGGTTTTTAAGGATGAACTTGGTACCTACCGGGGTGACCCTGTTACGATTCACGTAAAGGCAAACGCGACGCCAAAATTTTTAAAAGCGCGACCTGTTCCATTTGCTATTAAAGGTAAAGTTGAGACAGAAATAGATCGTTTGGTGGATGAGGGCGTTCTTCGCCCCGTGTCATTTTCTGAATGGGCAACCCCGGTTGTTCCTATAGTAAAAAAGAACGGCACGGTCCGTCTCTGTGGAGACTACCGTAGCACAGTAAATCAAGCTACGGAATCGGATACCTATCCGATGCCTACCGCTAGTGAGGTCTTCGCTACGATTTCTGGCGGCAAATTTTACACTACGCTCGATTTAGACAGGGCGTACACTCAAGTAGTTGTCACAGACGCTACAGCTCGTCTTTTAACCCTCAACACGTGCAAAGGTCTTTTCACAGTTCACCGATTGGCCTTCGGCGTGAAAGCGTGCCCGGGAATATTCCAGCGATTGATGACTTCGTTGCTTGCGGGCGTGCCTGGCGTCGCTGTCCTGATTGATGACGTAATAATCAGTGGTCGCACCATGCCGGAGATGACGCAGCGCCTAGGTACGGTCTTGGAACGCATTGAGAGAGCAGGTTTACGTCTCAATGGAAGTAAGTGTAAATTCGCTAAGGAAAGAGTTGAATT
This sequence comes from Aplocera efformata, assembly GCA_921293045.1. Taxonomy (NCBI): domain Eukaryota; kingdom Metazoa; phylum Arthropoda; class Insecta; order Lepidoptera; family Geometridae; genus Aplocera; species Aplocera efformata. Next base: position 3,242,535 of record OV121067.1, on the reverse strand, counting down.
TTTGGGTTTCGTTATCGACGCTGATGGTATACATCCGGCACCAAGCAAGGTGGAATCAATAATGAATACTCCGGAGCCTAAAAATGTCCAGGAGTTACAGGCATTTTTAGGATTATATAATTTTTACGAGAGGTTCGTACCTCACAAAGCCACGGTACTCGAGCCTCTACATAGATTGCTCGACAAGTCTAAGGAATGGCTGTGGACTGAGCGAGAGCAGGGCAGTTTCGATACTGCTAAACGTCTATTATCATCCGATTTAACACTTGTACATTACGATCTTAACAGGCCATTGGTACTCACTTGCGATAGTTCGGAGTACGGTGTGGGAGCCGTTTTGTCACATACTATGGAGGATGGATTGGAACGACCTGTAGCTATGGGCTCCAGGACATTGCATACGCACGAGCGTCGCTACTCCCAGCTGGACAAAGAGGCTACGGCCATTATGTTCGGAGTGAGTAAATTCCATAATTACTTGATGGGGAGAACATTTATGATTGTCACGGATCATAAACCCCTATTAGGCATATTCGATCCGAAAAGGCCAATACCTAATGTGTTGTCGCCTCGACTTATGCGAATGGCTTTAGTTCTTACTTCTTACTGTTATGACATAACTTATAAACCAGGAAAACACATAGGTAATGCCGATGGTTTGAGCCGCTGGCCACAGCCCGTTCCTGAACAATCAGAACCACAACTGTGTGACGTTCTACTCATGGCCGAAGCTCCCGACGAGTTTCCGATCGATGTAGAACAAATAGCATCTGCTACAAAACGTGACAAAGTGCTTCATCGGGTCATTCATCACATTCTATGCGGTTGGCCCGCTAAGGAATCAGACAAACAGCTGCGGCCGTACTGGCTGCATCGCACTGAGCTGTCATTGCATGAGGATTGCATCCTCTTGGGTTGTCGCGTGGTGATACCCCCATCGCTACGTGAATCAGTGTTGCGCGCTTTGCACAAAGTGCATAGTGGCATTGTACAGACAAAGGCACTCGCCAGAAGCTACGTGTGGTGGCCACAGCTAAACAATGACATCGAAGCATTAGTACAGACTTGCAATAAATGTTTAGAAAACCGCCATATGCCCCCAAAAGGTAATTACGAGTGGATACTACCAGCAAAACCTTGGTCGAGGTTAAACATTGATTTTGCGGGGCCTTTTCAGAATAAAAATTTTCTTATTCTAGTTGATGCTTATTCAAAGTGGCCAGAAGTTTTCATTGTCAATAATATGACTTCAGCAACAGTAATTCGGCACTTAAGAAATTTGTTCGCAACACATGGATTGTGCGAAACTATAGTTTCTGACAACGGCACAGCTTTCATTTCTGAAGAAATGAAAGAATTCTTAGATGCAAATAAAATAAGACATGTTAGGTCAGCGCCGTTTCACCCTTCAACGAACGGATTGGCAGAACGCATGGTACAAACTGTCAAAGACAAACTTCGCAAAATGGATGATTTATCATGGGATGTAAAGATTCCGAATATGTTATTAGGGTTACGGGTAACACCCTGTACAGTTACGAACAAGAGCCCAGCTGAAATATTGTTTAATAGGCGTGTACGCACATTATTAGACACGATTAATCCACATAACCAAAAACATAAAAAACGAGAAGACCAAGTGTCAAGGAATTCCCAGAAAATGCACAGACAAACAGATGTAGGACAGACGGTTATGTATAGAAATTATGGTAAGGGACCACGATGGTTACCAGGAGTAGTGGTTAATAGAGAAGGTCCATCCAGCTATTGCGTTGAATCTGAAAATGGAACTCAGGTCAACAGACATATAGATCAGCTCATTAAGAAACAGGCTGTTATAACAAGGCAAGAAAGTAGGGAAACAGAGAGGGATAAGGAAAGGGAAAGTGATTATAGGGACAGTGAAGGACACAACCAAGAAATGGAAGACATTTCTTCTAGCTCAGAAGGTGAACAAATTATTGAAATACCGAGTTCAGATAAGTGGGCAGAAATGCTGGGCATTCCGGTAGCTGGAGAGCCTGGTTTTTCAGGTGGTAAAATTAAGAACAAAACGATGGTACATGGCAGGTCTCCATACACAAGACCTGTTCACGATAATAACTTTATGTTGTAGAATATTATTAATCTTACAATTGTTGAATGAATAATTGAAATATTGATTTATATGTTACATTTTTATAAGAAGAGTTTAATTTAATGTTTTGTATTCTGTTTCCTATTTTAGGAGTTTAATTTGGTGTTTTGTTTTTTGTTTTTTGTTTCTGGTGTACAATACTATGCATACTTGGGGGAAAGGTATGTTGTATGTGTTAATGTGGGTACTTTACTTGCCAAACCTTCTTGTCTATTAAATAAGGCAGGTTAAGTAGGGTAGATTTACTTTTTGTAATACGATTGATTCAGTCTTGTTCTGCTACTTAGCACAATACATTCTTTGCAATATTATGTCGTTTTATTGAACATAACAGACACGTTCTCCCACTCAAAGCAACCTCACCATATGCTTCTATGAGCAATCGATGCGCCTCAGCAGCAGATTTCTTTAAATTAAAGAAGTAAACTAATATTTCCCGCAAATGACGCTTACTTGGCTCAAATTTTGACATTTTCAACTTATAAAAATTATATTTTACCAATATAAAATCAATGATATTAATAGGTTATGTTGTTCTTGAATGTCCAAACTATTTTTTAAGCCGGTTATCATCTGCGAAAGCTAACCGAAACTCCGTGCCGCGCCATCTACAATAAAACGGCGGAATCTTATTTGTACTCCTAATAACTAAAACGGATAACTGCCAAGTAAAACCCAAGCGGTCAATGTCTAGGAAGGAAAGGAAGCAGAAGGCAGCTGCAGAGAAAGAGACCTACTACTAATGCGCGCCACGTCCAGAAGTTCTTCTGTATCTGGCCCTTTATCCAGCCGCCTAGCAAGAGCCTATTTAGATGTTGGTCAAATCTCTTTGCTATATTATGTTATTATTATTACCCCTTAGAGAATAGAACCCTAACAACAATAGTGATAATCACCTCCTGCTCAATATAGATCTTCCAGTAGCGGCCGCATGTTGGGAATGCAGTGATCAACTTTTCATAGACACTTCGCACGTCGTTGATAGGCCGGGTCTGGGCCTCTCGTATCAGAAGGGACCATGAATCCACATCGTAAGTGTTCGCTTCTACGGCGCGCTGCGCTCGCATCAACCTCTCATTGCCCCAATCCTGGAACCATTAATTTTTATATAATGCAGTGCATCTGAGGTATGAATAATATATGTTATGTTATGTTTATTTTTATTGACTAAGCCTGGGTGGGAAGGATTACGGAAACATTTTTATGTAAGGCTGTGTGATCCTTCGTAGGTGTCTATGCAGTTCAGAAGTTCCGAGCATAGAAGTTTATTCACTGAGATGCAGATTTTGTATGAAACAGTAAATAAGTTCTGAATATGTAACACTTACAATGTATACGTTTTCTTCGGTAACTTCCATGTTTTCTTAACTGACCAAAAATTTGTGTTGAGGTTAGGATTTATTGGGGTTTCTAATCGAACTTAGAAGGAGGCCAATTATTTTTCCGGCTGTATTTAATGCTAAAACTAACAAAATAACCAATCAATGATCACACGAAACGCAAAAAAACAAAACAGAGAACGACACACAAACGCGACGACGCCATCAACCCTAACCCTATCATATTATGTCAATGTCAAAGTCACAATCTGTGACTATCTGGTCACTCGAAATATCTGCTTGGAGAGCAATATGGAATGGATGGAGCCTGCTGCCAAGATTCTTCTTCAAAAAATGATTTCGGTTTTAGAATAATGATCCGAGCGTCACTTTTTAAATTAAATATATCTTTCGGCATATGTAACGTTTCAAATTATGAAATATTGCATTAAAATACACCAAGCACTCGAAAGTAGTAGACACTGACAATCTCATGACATTTCAATATGGGAGCTTAGTTCCTATTTCACCGTTTCACAGTTATGTTGGTGGATCAGTTTAATTGACAATTACAACTCTTCTTCTTCTTGTTTTGTTGTGACTTCGAAAATTACAACTCTTATCATACCAAAACATAACCTATAATGGCTGACGATACACCCTCGGAAGAACCGAAAAAAGATGAATTTAAAAAGCCCATACTCATTGGACGTGTGGGGAAGTTGCCGAAGAAAGCTAAGAGTGAAGAGAAACAAAAAATCCCAGATGAGAAATCTCCGGAGACGCAGGAATCTTCAACTTATAAGATAGAATCTCCCGAAACAAATAAAACCATAGCCAACTCAATCCCACCAGTTGCGAAAGAACCAAGTGTTCCGATACCGTATAAAGAACCTAAATGGTCTGGGATGTGTCCTGATGGTAAGCCTTTGGTTTTAAGATTTTACAATTTGTCTGAAATCACCCATTTTCACGCATTTGCCTCATCACATATGAAAATATTCTATCAGTTATCTAGTTCATAATGTACTAGTTACACTTAGTTTGGGACCGTGTGAATATTCCACAACCATTTTTATTATATACTAACTGTACTGTAGTCTGTGTAACTGGCAATTAAAATGGTTTCCAGGATCAGACTACTCTCTGGAGGTGCTTAAATCTGGTGTTATCATGGATCGGGTGAATCTCACCCAGCAGCCATACTATGTGTTTGGACGACTGCCCAACTGTGATGTGGTGATGGCGCATCCCACTATATCCAGGTAATGATAAATAATAATATAATAAAGTCCATTTATTTCCTTCCTTTTTAGAGTTCCATACCCACAGGGTAAAACGGGACCCGATTACTAAGACTCCGCTGTCCGTCTGTATGTCTGTCTGTGGCGCCATCTAGTTTCTTCATTTGGAACTATATTCTAAAAATCACGTTTTTTTTATGAGTTTCCTTAAATATTTCTTTTATTCTGTTTGTGTTTAGTATTTGTTGTTACACCGGCAACAGAAATACACTATCTGCAACTTTCTAACTATCATGGTTCATGAGATACAGCCTGGTGACAGACAGGCAGATGCACAGTCTTAGTAGTAGGGTCCCATTTTACCCTTTACCCTGTACGGAACCCTAAAAAAGGAGATAGAGGAGAGCTACAATAAACAAGCTTTGAGGTAATATAGAAGTGTTATTCCAGGCACCACTGTATCCTGCAATACAAGGCATCCGTGGAGGCAGATGAGGTACCCTCTGGGTGGTACCTCTACGATCTAGGCAGCACCCACGGCACGTGGCTGAACAAGGACAGGCTGAGGCCCTCGCACTACACGCGGGTGCGAGTGGGACACCAGATCAAGTTCGGGAACAGTTCGAGGACTTATATATTAGTGGTCAGTGTCGGTTTTTTAAATCTGCCCCCCTGGGCTAGGTTTCTATGGCCATCATAACTCCAGTTCACATGTGTGAAAAAAATCATTACCAATTTAAAATAATAAACTAAACATTTACACACTCATACCTCTGCACTAGGATTCCCTGTGTCGCAGATGGCATGGACAGACATAGACAAACACCCAAGACCCGAGAACGAGCTTCATGCTCACCACAAAGTGTGCCCCGGCCGGGGATCGAACCCGGGAGCCCTCGCTTCGAAGGCAGGGCTACTACTAAGTGAAAGCTTGCAATATATTTAGTATGATTGCCAATGTCATTTGTAGTGCATTATTATCTGTGGATATATATTTTGGCGGCAGCAATAGAACGGTGCTAGGGTTAACTGGTAGGAAGCTGGTGGTAACTAATGTGAAAGTGATTGAATTGTTGGTTTAACATAAATGAGAAGTTAATTAAAGAGAATAATAACGTATATTTATTTATTTATATGCTCGATTTTCAGGGCCCAGACTTCGATTGCGAGGGTGAATCCGAACTGACGGTGACTGAGATCAAGCAGCGAGCTGAACAGATGAAGGTAGAGCGAGACAGAATGATACGAGAGGCAAAAGAGCAGAGGGAGAAGGACAAACTTGAAGAGGCAAGGAAGAGGGAGGAGCAGGGCATAGACTGGGGGATGGGTATGTTGAGAAGTTCAACATTAAAATACTGAACAAGAATTTATTGAAAAAAACCGGCCAAGTGCGAGTTGGACTCGCGCACGAAGGGTTCCGTACCATTATCTAAAATGATAAAATACAAGTGCCGCCATCTAGTTTCTTCATACGAAACTAGTTAGTAGCAGTAGAACTTGTGCCAAGTTCGTCCGGAGAGGTACTGCCACCACACCTGGAATCTGCTGCCAAGCAGTAGTGCTCGCATTACTGTATTCCGATGGAAGGGTGTAGGTGCCGGTGAAATCACATGCGCATGAGACATCATCCCCGGTCCTGGGTGATGGACGCAGCAGGATGAATGCGACTCAGTGTAAGATCCAAATCTTTTACTGTTCTGATATGACACTGATGCTAACTAACAGTGCAAAGCCGGGGCGGGTTGCTAGTGATATAAACCTTCCTCTTGAATCACTCTATCTATTAAAAAAACCGCATCAAAATCCGTTGCGTAGTTTTAAAGATCTAAGCATACATAGGGACAGAAGGAAGCGAGTTTTATACTATGTAGTGTTTTGTTCCACCAGGCGAAGATGCGGACGACGAAACGGATCTGTCGGAGAATCCTTTCGCGGTCACCACCAATGAGGAGTTGTACCTCACGGATCCCAAGAAGACCCTCCGGGGGTACTTCGAGAGGGAGGGCCACGAGCTGCAGTACAACTGTGAGGAGCGGGGGCAAGGGCAGCATATATGCAAGTGAGATATATAGCTATACACAGACAATCTATTGATGGCTTAGTTACACGATAGTTTTTTTAGGATTCCGTACCCAAAGTGTAAAATGGGACCCTATTACTAAGACTCCGATGTCCGTCTGTTTGTCTGTCTGCCACCAGAACCTTGATAGTTAGAAATTTTCACAGATGATGTATTTCTGTTGCCGCTATAACAACGAATACTAAAATACATAATAAAATAAATATTTAAGGATGGTTCTCATACAAAATCGCGATTGCAAATACAAAAACCTCATACAAGGCTGTATTCCAAATCCACTGGGTCCGGTTAAGAATAAAAATAAGTGACCCACGAAAATTAAAACCTTCCAGGGTGGAGCTTCCATTAGACGACGCCAGGGGGCGCCCTATGATAGCGGAAGCGATACACACGGGCAAGAAGAAGGATGCCGTAGTGGCGTGTGCACTGGAAGCCTGCAGGATACTGGACAGAGCTGGGCTGCTGCGGCAAGCGAAGCATGGTGAGAATACTAGCTTATTAAATATCATTATCCGGGTGACTCGCTAGTGTATTATACATATAAACCTTCCTCTTGAATCACTATCTATTAAAAAAACCGCATCAAAATCCGTTGCGTAGTTTTAAAGATCTAAGCATACATAGGGATATAGGGAAGCGACTTTGTTGTTGTGACTCTTTACTTACTTACTTATAGTTTGCTAAGATTATTGCAATTACATCAAATGGACGTTCCATTGCAATTACATCAAATGGACGTTCCATTGCAATTACATCAAATGGACGCTCCATTGCAATTACATCAAATGGACGTTCCATTGCAATTACATCAAATGGACGTTCCATTGCAATTACATCAAATGGACGTTCCATTGCAATTACATCAAATGGACGTTCCATTGCAATTACATCAAATGGACGTTCCATTGCAATTACATCAAATGGACGTTCCATTGCAATTACATCAAATGGTGGCCCAGGGGAATAGACGCCGATTTTCAATCTGAAGGTTGCTGGTTCAAACCCACACGTGCACCAATGAGTTTTTTTACTTGAAAAAATTTATGTGCGCAATACCACGTTCTCGAAACGGTGACGGAAAACATCGTGAGGAAACCGGCATGTCTTAGAACCAAAAATTCGACGACGTGTAACATCTACCAATCCGGTTTGGCTCCCGTGGTATATCAGAGCCCATTCACTCTCAATTATCGAGAGTAGGCCGGTGCCCCTGCAGTGGGAACATTAGAGGCTGGTACTGGGGAAATTTTAAAATTAATTTTGCATGCGCATGTAATGTTGGATCCTATCTTAACTTTTTATCGAACATTTATAACCCTTATTTTATTGCTAATAAAGTGACTGATTGATTGTTTTATAATATGTAGTGATCAATTTCAGAGTCTCGCCGTAAGAAGGAGCGAGACTGGAGCGCGGACGATTTCTACGACTCTGATGACGACAACTACCTGGACAGGACGGGACACGTTGAGAGGAAGCGCAAAGTCAGGATGCAGAGGCACGGCGCGTTGAAGGATGACAGCGCCCCGGTCACGTACGAACAACTGGTGATGATTTTTATGTGAATATAGTGCTAAAGGGGGGTCCAGTTACTCCTCTTGGTTCCCTGTATGTATCCCCTGGGTGGTGGTAAAGCAGCAACCAAAAGTAGAAGAACTTGTGCCAAGCTCGTCCGGAGAGGTACTGCCACCACACCTGGAATCTGCCGCTAAGTAATAAGGAAGGATATGGGAATTTCATGTTCACCACACAAAGTGTGCAAGGAATCGAACCCGGGACCCTTCGCTACGATGGCAGGGCTACCAACTAAGCCATGTGAATATTGACTTACCAAACGATAATTGAGTTTTTACCAAATAAAAAAGCATTGATTTTCAGATCTGATCTTCACTTCAAATGTAAATAACTTTTTTTTATATCTTATAGCTAAAACAAACTGCGGAGTTGGAAGCGAAGATAGCGGCCGAAGAGAAGACATTGGACCGGCTGCGTTCCTCGCACAAAACCAACAAGCAGACAGACAACAATACGGATGACTTAGACGTATATATGGCTACACTTAGCGCTCCGTCTATGAGTGTCAAAGCGGAGATCTCTACTTGCAAGGTTAGTGATGCTACTACGCATGTGCTACTACGATAATAAAGCAATATATTTTGTGCCTAATGCATTGTTTTAGTGGTCTAAAACCATCTTTATATTATTGCATTTCTTATGAAACCGCTTTGGGGCACATCGGTTGGATGGTTTCATAGTCTATAATGGACATAGGGAGAAACAATTCTTGTGTTTTATATACTGCAATAGGATTCCCTGTTTCGCAGGTGGCATGGACAAATACAGAAACAGAAAACAAACATCCAAGGACTGAGTTAAATGGTCAAAACAAAGTGATTAGATTATAAATTAAAAATTAGATTAGGCTGTATGTTTTTATTATAAGTATGCCGCGCCGCTGTGGAGAGTCCATAGAATATATATATATTTTTTTTTTTCAACAGATGAACATTGTAAAGTTAAAAGGCGAGTTAACTAAGACGCACCGCCTCGCAGAGATAGCGAGGCCGGCCCACCTGCCGCCGCTCATCAAGAAAGGAGATACCAAGATGATCAAAGTCAATAATTCCGTGGTTTATGGAAAAAGGTCAGTTTATTATTTATTTATTATAGGGAGATCAACAGCGATTTAGTTACAAATTATTCTAATAGTATTGGTAATAATAGATTTCCATACAAATAAAAAATACATGCAATAACTTACACAATTAATAGGTAAGGTAAGAAGGTAAAGTTTTCTAAGTGCATCTTTAACCAAGTTTTTTAATATAGTGATTATAGTTAACAATTCCTTTGTGTATAGAAAACGGTCAGTTTAAAAGACAAGGTAAAGTTTACTAAAAGGCGCATTAGCTTTAAGTAAACTTTCAATATGGTGATTTAATCAACAATTCCGTGGTTTATGAAAAAAGGTCAGTTTATAAGACAAGGTAAAGTTTACTAAAAGGCGCACTAGCTTTTTGGTCCCAGTATGGTAAATATGTGCCTTATATTTCAGAATAAAGTTAAAAACGGACTCTGAAATGAAACCAAAACCAAAGCAAGTGTCAAAACAAGAGGAAGGCGAATTCGTAGAAGAGGTAGATTCGGACGAAGAAGTATCCAGAAGCAAACATAAAGACAAAGACGACAAAAGCAATAAAAAAGTTGATTCAACTGATGAATTGACAAATAATGTAAAAGACGCAAGTGAAAAAGAGACAGGAAATACAAGTAGTGATATGAGTGAGGGAGAGAACAAGAAAATGTATGGCCCGATGAGACCGCCTGAAAATTATGTGATACCTGAAGATTATTTTAACCAGGAGAGTGATAGGGATTTGCCAGAAATTATGGAAGATGCAGTGTAATGCATTAGAAGACTGGCTTTCAGTCTGAAGGTCGTCGGTTTGAATCCTGAGGAACCACTGTTGAGCTATTAAAATTCTATTGCCACAAAAATGTCTTTAGACAAGTTGATATTGTGTTGTAACGCGGATGTTCCTATAACGTCCATATATTAATGAACGAAAATTGGACTGTTTTGTTTTTTGTTTTCGTTATAATTGGCGCAGTCGGTATGGAGTACTGGGTAGTAAAAATAAATAATGCATTTTTGTTTTCGTTATAACTGGCGCAGTCGGTATGGAGTACTGGGTAGTAAAAATAAATAAACAATGCATCTTTGATTACATTTTAATACAAGCAAGACTAATAACCTAAATGAAATGTACAAATCAAAAACATATTGTTTTAAACAATAATTTATTTTACTTAATATTAAAAATGTACATGATCTAAACATCACTTTTTTTTCTTATAGTAATGAAGGATTAGACAAAGGTGCCGCAGGAAATAGGGTATTGCTTTTGTTTTTTTTTGTGTTCACACATAAAATTCGTGAAATTGTCACAATCTTTTGGTATAGGCGTAGTCGGCCTTGGGAGAAAATATTCTCCAAACTTATCAACTGGCAGCGAACAAACGCAGTAGAATATTTCTATCCCTATCCAACCATGATAACAATCTAATTCCTCTGTTGATATAACTACCGTCTATTTCGTGCCTCATCTTTGTCTGAACAGCATTTGATGGAATTTATCGGTCGATTTCACCGAACACAACGTCGAGGGTTCCGATGATAGCGACAATGTCTGCCAGCATGCTGTTTCTGCCGATCTTCTCCAGCGCGGCGAGGTGAGCGAAGCCGGGCGCCTTGATTTTGCATCTGTGGATAAATACATCATCATATAAAACATAAAATTTGTTTCTATGTCTGTTGAAGACTTTGAAACCATCCAATCGATATGCCCTAAACCAGTTTCATTAGAAAAGCAATACAAAGATAGTTTCAGACTAAATGCATTAGGCACAAAATGTATGTAAAAAAAAACACGAAACTGGCGCAGTCAGTTGGGATTTATCATAAATAACTTACCTGTAAGGTTTAGATCCTCCATCAGAAACTAGGTAGACGCCAAACTCCCCCTTAGGCGCCTCAATAGCTGTGTAGGTGGCACCGGGTGGGACTTGGTACCCCTGGGTGAACAGCTTGAAGTGGTGGATCAAAGCTTCCATCGATGTCTGGAAAAAATTACCTCATGTTTAATCATTTTAATAGTTTACTTCTTCACAGTACCACTGAAAACTTGCATTATTCTGCACCAAACGCCGAGTGGTGCCGAATTTGTGGTCCATAATCATAATTGAGTAATAAGAACACATGATCTAGTAGTTACATATTATTTTTTTGGAATCGATCGTGTCTTTTACGTGAATACGTGTACGCTACAAGTAATCAAAAAAATCCTTAGCAAGCAATGTACAATATCACAGTTCTCATGAGACGTAACATGGGGATGTTACGTCTCATTTCATTTCATTTCATTCATTTCATTTTATTTATTCACCTTAGGACACATTTTGGACACTCGGTTTCGTTGCTTACAAGTATGTAGCGGCTGCACATATGCCTTGTCAGTTGTTAAAAATAACATTAACTTTATAACAAAAATAAAACATATTTAATAACGGGCGCAACAGTGTGCGACTCGGGTCTTAGTTCGGCGAGGAACCAAGTCGTATTTACGTTGTTTGGGTGAAAGTGACCAGTTAACATCAGGTGGGCATTCAGCTCGTCCCGTTACTTTTGTCACAAAAAAACAGACGTATTCACGTCAAAAATAACTTTTTAAGTATTCAACGGAATTCTCTTGTGTTTCTGTGTTTGTCCATGCCATCTTCGACACAGGGAATCCTGGTGCAGATGTATGAGTGCGAAAAAAAAATAATTGTGGAACAGAAGTGTTTTCACTTAAACTGACGTTACCTTCATCTCCTCCCGGTTGGGCGGGGTCAGTTTCGCGTCGTCAGTCTTCACTTCGCCAGGGGGCATCTTGTTGAGACACTGGTCGATGATGCGGAGGGATTGGCGCATCTCCTCGACGCGGATCAGATATCTGCCGCACGAGACATAATCAAAACAAGTGATAGATTATAAATAGTAAAGAAAAATTACGTCTTCAATCCTACACCCTGCCATTTAAAAAAGAAACATTGGTATACTATGGCGATGAAAAACGCTACAAGAAAGCAAATGATGCAATTTCGCTTACTTGAACTACGTAATTTTTCAAGTTATTTGAATTTTACCACCAAACTGATTTTGATAAAATTTCCACGGGACCAATTTAAAAGTATATTCTTTCAAATAAAAAAGAATATTCTAAATCGGTTGATAAATGACGAACTTCTGAGGTAAAATACAGAGCGTGGTGGCCCAGAGGCATAGACGCCGACTTTCAATCTGAAGGTTGCTGGTTCAAACCCACACGAGCACCAATGAGTTTTTTCACTTGAAAAAATTGATGTGCGCAATACCACGTTCTCGAAACGGTGACGGAAAACATCGTGAGGAAACCGGCATGTCTTAGAACCAAAAATTCGACGACATGTGACATCTACCAATACGGATTGGGCTCGCGTGGTAGATCAGAGCCCATTCACTCTCAATTATCGAGGGTAGGCCGGTGTCCCTGCAGTGGAAACATTAGAGGCTGGTACGGACGGAGGTAAAATACAACCTAATCGGCAACCTCTTTTGTAAGTCGGTTAAAAAAAAAAATGCTACCTGTCATAGCAATCACCGTTGGTACCGATGGGCACGTCAAAGTCTACGAACTCGTAAGCATCATAGGGCTGCGTCTTGCGGAGGTCCCATTTGATTCCCGACCCGCGCAGCATCACACCGCTGAAGACAAACAAAATATCTTTTTTTATTCATTAACATATTATAATTTTGTGAAGAAATGCACTCGCGTATTGTACTTCCCTGCCACGGGGAGACAAATCTCCACGCCGCTTAGTGACGGGAACACGGGAACGTTTGCACACACTTCGGCGAATCCGCTGCTGAGTAAAGCTGCCTTACTTGACCCCCGTTCCCTAGAGAATGACTGACCCCCATTACCTGAATAATAAACCCCTTGAAAAATTCCCTAGATCAGTGTTTTTCAATCTCTATGAATACGCGACCCCTTTACAGGTAGAAAAATTCTGGCGACCCACTTGGACCATAGACAAACAAAGTTAGTAAATGAAGAAACTATGTTAATGATTTTCTACCATTATGTAAAGACCTACACTCTGCAAGAAGCTGCGAGGACACAAAAATATCCAGAGCTGGCTGAAATTATGTTTTTATTGTAGTGTTTTTGCTTTTTTCCTTTTGCCAGCGACCCCCCCAAGTAAGGCTTCGCGACCCCCCTATGGGTCGCGACCCACATATTAAAAACACTGCCCTAGATAATAGCTGCCCCTACCTGACCCCAATAACCAGAACAATAAAATGAATTTTTTTCCTAGAGAACGGCTGCCCCTACCTGACCGCCATCACCTGAATAATAATCCCATGAAAATTACCCTAGATAAGACCTTCCCCCACAAGACCCCAATAACCTGAATAATAATCCCATCAAAATTACCCTAGATAAGACCTTCCCCCACAAGACCCCTATAACCTGAATAATAATCCAATGAAAATTACCCTAGATAAGACCTTCCCCCACAAGACCCCAATAACCTGAATAATAATCCCATGAAAGTTACCCTAGATAAGACCTTCCCCACAAGACCCCAATAACCTGAATAATAATCCCATGAAAATTTCCCTAGATAAGACCTTGCCCTACCCGAACCCACCTAAATAATAAACCCATGAAAATTACCCTAGACAACAGCTGCCCTAACCTGACCCCCGTTGGCGCCGCCATTACCTGAATCCATAGTTCAAGGCCTCTTGGGCGGTGACGATGCCGATGTCCTTGGTGCGTTGAACCCAGATCCTGTTGGTGGTGAGCACGTCCTCCACCTCGTCGAGCCGCTCGGCGAACTTGCTCGAGAACTCGTAGATGTCGTCCATCAGGCCGAGGGGCATATCCTGCAGTTCACATCCAAAGTCAAAGTCAAATTCATTTATTCCTTTAGATCTCAAGTATCATTTGGGCACGTCAAATTTTACACACGCATGCATGGGCCTTGTCAAATTGTAACTTTACAATTTGACAAGGCCCATGTACAGCCGCTATTTGATATGTTGTAATGACAATACAAGTGTTCCGAACTGTCCCTATGGTTAATAAAGGATATGTATATGAATGACTTTAAAAGGTCTTGGATTTTTTTACGCGGCATCACTTACCAGGTAATAGAGTGGTGGCCCAAGGGCACAGACGCCGACTTTCAATCTGAAGGTCGCTGGTTCAAACCCACACGTGCACCAATGAGTTTTTTCACTTCAAAAATTTATGTGCGCAATACCACGTTCTCAAAACGGTGACGGAAAACATCGTGAGGAAACCCATGTCTTAGAACCAAAAATTCGACGACATGTGACATCTACCAATCCGGATTGGGTGGTGGTAGATCAGAGCCCATTCACTCTCAATTATCGAGAGTAGGCCGGTGTCCCTGCAGTGGGAACATTAGAGGCTGGTACGGTACTTACCAGAGACACTCCTCCAGGCCGTATGTAAGCAGCGTGCATCCTGGCACCGCTCACCCTCTCGTAGAACTCCATCATCTTCTCTCGCTCCTCGAACAGCCAGAAGAAGGGGGTTAGGGCGCCGACGTCCAGCGCGTGGGTGCCGACCGCCATTATGTGGTTCAGGAGGCGGGTGATCTCAGCAAATAGAGCTAGAAGAAAATTTTACAAAAAATTAAAATAAGAATAAAAAAATCTCTGGACCTTTTTATATGCACATACGATTAAAGCCATGATGTTACGCTCCGTGGCTTAGTTGGTAGTAGCGCTGCCTTCGAAGCAAGGATTCGGGGTACACTTTGTGCCGTGAGCATGAAGTTTGTTCTCGGGTCTTTGGTGTTTGTCTTGTGTTTCTGTTTGTCCATGCCATCTGCGACATAAGGAATCCTAGTGCAAAGGTATGAGTTTGTAAACGTTATTATTATTATTATTATTAATATTCGGTTCTTTACGCGGGTTTCTTCAAAGCTACACAAACTTACTTCTTATATACTTGGCCCGCATGGGTATGTCGATATTGAGTAGTTTCTCCACGGCCAGACTGTAGCACTGCTCGTTGCACATCATGGAGACATAGTCCAGCCGGTCGAAGTACGGCAACGCTTGCGTGTATGTCTTGTACTCTATCAGCTTCTCCGTGCCTCGGTGGAGGAGCCCGATGTGGGGATCAGCGGCACGGACGGTCTGACGAGATAATTACACAAATCACAGATTAAAAATATCGAGAAAACCGACTTAAATACTTTTATGCCTTATTTATTAGGGGAACCCTATCATTTAAAAAAAGAAACATTCAACATTAACGACTCCTTGGCTTAGTTGGTAGTAGCCTTCGGAGCAAGGGGTCCCGGGTTCAATTCTTGGCTGGGGCGCAATTTGTGTGGTGAGCATGGAGTTTGTTCTCGGGTGTTGGGTGTTTGTCTTGTGTTTCTGTGTTTGTCCATGCCATCTGCGACACAGGGAATCCTAGTGCAAAGGTATGAGTGTGTAAACGTTTATTATTATTTCTTTATTTAATTCAATATGGGCGAAGAATAATTTATTTATTTCTGAAACATATTCATAAAATTTCAAAGACATATAAATTCTTTTAAGTAGAAAAATACTTGTGCCACAAGGTCACGCTCTTCCGTAGCCAACGTATACATAGAAATAAGTCACAGAAAAGTAAATTATGTGATTTCGTTCACTCGGATGATACTATGAAATCGATTTTGATAAAATTCTATGAACTTGGAACTATATCCTTTCAAAAAAAAAAGGAACTTTGCACACTAAGCTGTCGTATATAATCATTGGTGGTATACCTTTTTGTACTAGTCTAGAACCGACTGTTAATGACATACTGTGCATAACCAGTTTTGTTTTGGACCTAATGTCTGATAAAGAAGGGTATGCACTCAATCTGGTATATCATTGATGGCATACCTCTCCGTCCAGCTCGAGTACCAATCGGAGCACACCGTGGGCTGCGGGGTGCTGCGGCCCGAAGTTCAGAACCATGTTGCGGACCTGCTTCTCGCTCGGAGCGATGATACCTGCAATCATTTAATACATGTTTCACACCCCTGCACTGGGATTCCCTATGACGCAGGTGGGAAGGACAAACACCCAAGACCCGAGAACAAATTTCATTGCTTCCTGAGAACAACATTTTTTCTAATCTTACTAGTTGTTCCAGAGATTAGCGTGTTCAAACAAACATACTCTATTATTTACTTTATTATATTAGTGTATAGATTTATTTTATTTTAGTTATTAGGTCTACCGACTATTATTACAATAGCACATGGGACCTACAGGCAGTCCTCGACTTACGTCGTATCGATTTACGTCGTTTCAAGTTACGTCGAACAATGTTTTGACACTATTCCTCAAGCATACGTCATTTGTTTCGATTTCTGGCATAGGAGAATTCACTTGTCGCGATGCCAATGACCGTGGGGCCGGCGGGGGGAAATATGTCTCGACTTACGTCGCGTATTTCCAGAACCTAACATGCCGTAAGTACGAGGACTGCCTGTATAGCTAATTGCTCAATTATGCGCTTTAGACTAATTGAATAAAACAAAACATGTACAATACTATAAGACTTAAATAAATGCGAAATAATACTTACTATTGTAGGGTGGGTGTTTCAGCAGGGATGTTACCTCATCAGGGTACATCACAGCACCGTCAAACTGCTTCACAAACTCGGCATCCGGCATCCACTTGGATGCTTTGCGTTGAGAACTGAAAGATTATAATTTCACATCACATTTTTTACATTATCATTACAAATGTCTCTTAATTATTGTGAAAACTGTATAAAAATAAGTATAGAAGAAATAAGTGGAGAAACAGACAGACGAAAACATTGGTTTTGCTTTATTTCGGTATTGTCTGATTGATCTTACACATTTGCCAATTTTTTTTGCAATTCATAATGATAATCCTTATTTGAGAACTAACTACAATACTATTATAGTAATTGGTTTATGATGTAAAAAAAAGAAACAATGCATATAAAAAAAATTGGCATACTTAATTTCTTGGAAGTAAATTGCAATTCAATAGTATAATAAAAATTTAATCAGCACTAAGTTACTAGTCAGTTTATTTAAATTGTTCAACTGTTTTTAAAAGATGTTTTTCTTTTTAATTTAATCTTGGTGGTCTATTTATTTACAAAGTCGTCAGTCAAATGACAGACCTTGGTAGAGTTAATTTACCGTGTAATATTAAAAAGAAATAAGCCCCATGTCTTCTTAAAAAATAGTAGACATCGACACGAAGACTTTTTGGTGGAACTGTTTATAGAGGATTCTTGGTGGGTCGAATTTGCTGTTTGCCGAACAATTTGGAACGGTTTTAATAATGGGGAACTGTGATTGCTAATCCCCTTATTTGGTTCGGTTTGTAGCTAAACCAAACATTATTAGCGATGAAAAGAAAATAGATAATTTAACTGGAGTCAGTAACCTCAAAGTTACATAATTTTTTATTCACAATAACAAGCGCACGACTGCGAATACGAATATTGAGTTAACTAAGTCACTTACTTTACATTGTAAACTGCAGGAATATTCTTCAAAAGACTAGCTTTTGGGCCGAAATTCGAGGATTTCCGCAACAAAACATTCACAAGAGAGGCCATTTTTGACAGGACTCAGGACTGACATAAAATAAACAGCATTGCCAGTACGCTATGCGGCAAATCCTACAAACGAGTCTGAAAATGTTAAAAAACTATAATAAGATATGCAACGAAGTTGCGGTTAATCTTTTCTATACGTCACCGCGTGATAACTACGCCCATCAGTTACTAAATCAAAATATATTCTTTTGTTTCAGTAACAGATGGACGTAGGGTTTTCATAGGGAAATACGGTACTGCTAAGTTGCACTTTTATATCAAAATGTTCTTTTTCAACAAGCATGGAATTTAGATGTCGTAGTGCACGGCACACTGGAGACTTCTGGCACTAGGGTGCGTGCAGGTGTAGGAGTCAGCAGGAATATTACCCTGGACGAAATCTGGGCGATATTCTGGCATACAGGTGACTTGTTCCACTCAGCATATCCAGTCAGTTGATATGTCATAAGATGCGACAAGTCGTTAAGAGTGAGAGGAGGACAACGCATTTGCAGGTAGTTTAACAAGTCTCTGGAAACGCGTATCCTACAAATATGCTATATAACGTATACTACATATTCAGATATTTTGTAGAATACCTATAGGGGTAATAGTGTCATTGTACGGGAATCGTAGAATTCTATTCCGTATGAAACTACAGAAAAATATAAGTTCATGGGAATTTAATACAGCTTTTAACTAAAAACATAATAATTTTGGGCTGTGAAGTTTGCACCAATAATAATCATTGTTTACTCCTCCTCCGTTACGTTGTAAATGTAAAGTAAACAAACCTCAACATTTCGGTTGAATGACTTTCGAATGAATGAAATTGAAACTATCGTTCAGTCAGTCAGTTTAAGCCGCTTCATCAATCAATCAATTGGTTCAGTTCAAAATAAATCAATCAATCAAATGAACTTTGGCTGTCAATTGCCAACAATGCCAAGATCGTGTGTGATATTTTGTTTCGTTTCTCGATAATCTCACTACTACATAAAATAGTCGTACTGAAAAACAATAAACTAAACGTGAAAATTAAGTGAACAAGTTATTACAGCAGTGTCCATATTGCTTTCGACACGAGTTCAACAAAGATTCTTGCTATTTAGTTATTTACCTTGTAAAAATGTTATCATCGTCTGTGTTTAGGTATTTGGTGATTTCTCCCCAACGCTGACGTTCGACAGGTAAGCCAATTCTCATGACTCAAAATCAAAATTGTTCCTCAAACTTTTGTTATGACGGTGAAAGGAAAGATTGATTCTAAGAATCGGAACCCATTGTTTTGGTGGTGAGACTGTTATGAAACCATCGTTGGCCAGAGGGAAAACTGTCAGTTAGAAAGAAGGGTAGGCAGACTTCCCTTCTAAAAATATACTATTCTACACTATTTTTCTGCACTAAGTTTCCAACTGTTTTCAATCAAACCTCATGTTCATCAAATTAATATTGGTCAGGGCTCATAGTCAATAAATCCTCTAATAAAGGACCTCTATGTTATAGGATCTCTTCTGTCCATTTTATTTTAGCAAGCTGATGACAACATTTTTTAAGGATAAATACAGAAATAGGTACTTTTAATCTATACAATGCATCCTACCTAATAATTATGTTGGTTTAAAAAGTATTTGGATATTTACCTCAACTTTGATTGCAATGACATTAATATTGTAAAGGCGAATGTTTATGTGTATGTGTGTGTGTATGTTTGTTACTCCTTCACATCTATAGCTAAATGGATTTGGATGAAATTTGTTATGAAGGTAGCTCATTCCCTGGATTTTCACATATGCTAGTTTTGTGTTTTGCCATGTGATGGCCAACCGCAGCAACATTGTGGAGCACAGTTAGTTCGTAAATACCTATTAACTTTTTACCAAGTTCCAATTGTATGCCACATTAATAGTAGCTTGATTCACCATCATCCTAGTCCAGGGTCACATACTCTTGGGTACAAGTCTCAAAGCCCACATGCACCCTCCACTGCTCCACAGTTATCCAGGTGTTGCCTACATCTTTGAGCAAGGTGCTAGAGTATATACTTATACTCGATTACTATCTTTATAACCTAGTTTTACTGAAAAAAAAATTACTTAAATTTAAAACTTTTGGTTCTAGCAGTTAACATATGTTTTGCGGACTTGATAAGTTTATTGTTGGTAAAAGTTTTGTCCTTGCTGTTTGATTATTAAGAAATGTTAATTAATAATTCTAGGATTTATTCAAGGATTTATTTAGCTAAGTTGTTTTAAGGAAAACAATGGAGATGATGAGTTCAATAGTTGTTATGGCATTGCTTCCACTATAGTGTACCCACAAGGTCAAAAGTAGCCCATAGAGGCTCTGCCTAACCCTTCAGGGAAGAATGCGTGAATGCATGTAATATACATAAGTTAAAAGTGAAAAAATTCCACTTGTGAAAGTTTAGTAGACTGGTTTCCCATAGACAATTTGATAAGTGCTACCTACATCAACTGTGTCTTCATTTAAACTTCATAGCCTTGATGGTAATAACCCTGGCTTCCAAACAAGGTCCCGGGTTTGACTCTTATTGTTATAACAATCGCTGATGTCATATCTCAATTTCTCCTTATCATCCTACAAATATTTTTGATAAATAATAAATTATACAATTTTCTTTGATATCTACAACCACATGATAAAAGTCAATCAATTATGATAAATATTTAATGCAGAAATTATTCTCATACTAATAAAGCCCATTTATTTCTTTCCTTCATTATATCTACAATACATGGTTAAGATTACTCATGTTATAGCTTAAATTATTAATTTGTTTAATTTTTCACTCTTTAGGTTAGGAATGCCTTGTACAGGCACCTGGAAGATTTTGTTATCGATTTGCAATATCTGGCAATCTTTTTTATAGCAGAAATTAGTGCCTGAGTTATGATAAAGCTAGGGAATGTAGTACCGGGATTGATGGTTTTGAAAGCGCTATTCTTATTTGAATAAGAAAATGTGATATTGGAGGCACACATATTACATAATAGCTGACTGCAATCAACAAGTCTCCCCGAGACGATGGAAAGACACTGAAAAAATAGGTATTGCATTACTATAAAAGCAGTTATAAATTACCAGTGACTCGCATCCTTTGATTCCCTACACTTACCCCCTGGGTGGTGCTAAAGGAGCAACCAAAAGTAGCAGTAGAACTTGTGCCAATTGTGTCTGGAGAGGTACTGCCACCACGTCTGGAATCTGATACCAAGCAGTAGTGGTTGCATTACTGTGTTCCGCTGGAAGGGTGTGGCAGCCGGTGAAATCACATGCGCGTGAGACGTATCATCCCCGTCTCAGGGATAAGTACGGTATAAATCAGCCACTTGTTATTGATATTAGATTAAGACATTTTCTTGATTCTTTTTGACTATTCAACGAATACAAAGGTTTCTATATGAACTTTGTTTTGCAGAGCTATAGGGCTTCTGTCTACCGAATTTACCTGTTCTAAAGAAACCTGTGGCATGCCACAAAGTTTAATTAGTATGTGTGTGCTCATTTCTGGTTGTATAATCAACTTTGAAGGTCAAATTCCATATGTTAATTTTGAATAATATTAATAATAAGTGGTCATTAAAGTTTTCGTGTGAAGGCCTGTGTATTTTTATGGTAAAAATTGTTATTGAGTAACGGCACTGTTGCAGTAGTCAAGTCAAGTAGCTTTCGAAACGGAACGGTTTGATTCTCACCCGGGGCAAACTGATGGCCATGATGTTTGTTCTCGGGTATTTTGTGTTTTCGTTGTGTTTATGTCCATACGATCGACGTTGATGAGTGTGAGCGTTTGTCATCGTAGTGGTTGGTAGACGCATTATACAGAGGCCTCCCCCATAAGTTATCATAATGAAGTGACAATGCAAATTGTACGATACAATAATAATAATGGAAACTCGACGTTTTAACAAGTTTTTTTTGTAGATTTTTGGTCAAACGGACATCTTTGTAGATCCATCTTGTTTGTCAATCTTGAAATAATAAATATAAGTGCGTGTCGTGGAGCAGAGCGAATACCTCCTCCTTTTTGAAGTCGGTTACAAATATGTCATTCACTTAAACGAAATTGCATATTTTGCTTTCCTGTGACCTTTTCTTCTCCCGTTGTATACCGATTTAGATGTTTATTTTTAAAATGGCAGAGATACCTTTATAAGGCGGGTAATAATTTTTCGATTTTCAAATCAGTGACTTTTTTAATTAAATCCCCTTCCGGACTAGAAGCTAGGTATGCCTATTCAGTAGACAGTATTTTCACGTCATTATAATAGATTTACAGTTATGGTCTAGCCTAGAAACACTGACTAGATTACAGACCGCGTGGGAGCAGCACTTTTAAATTGATATGTGGTTGAAATTACATTACCGTACCGTATCAGCCTCTTAATGTTCCCACTGCAGGGACACCGTTCACTCTCAATTATCGTGAGTAGGCCTCACGATAATTGAGAGTGAATGGGCTACCACGGCAGCCCAATCCGGATTGGTAGATGTCACATGTCGTCGAAATTTTGGTTCTAAGATATGCCGGTTTCCTCACGATATTTTCGATGTTTTCGAGAACGTGGTATTGCGCACATATGTTTTTCAAGTGACATAACTCATTGGTGCACGTATGGGTTAGAACCAGCGACTTTCAGATTGAAAGTCGGCGTCTGTGACACTGGGCCACCACGCTCTCATTACATTAGGTACTGCAATATCTTCTGACGGCGCTCTGCTTTGGTAGACTTATGGTGCATTTTGAAACTAGTAACTCGAGTTAATTTTGTGTAAAACTTTTTTTTGTAAAAAATGCGTTTTTACAAGAAATCGTTCGAGCCCTTACTCAAAATATATATTATATATAAATAAACATATGTAGAATTGCTCGTTTAAAGTAATAAGATGATGGATGAACCGGATATCTCGGTATTTTGAATAAAGAAGTGAAGTTTTACGAAATACCGAGATATTTACTATGATTTGTTAGTTTTATTGACTCCTGTTATTTCGACGCAGTTTCATGCGTCTAGTCCCGGGTAAACAAAGTCAAAATACTTTATTTCCGGTATTGGTGTAACTTCTAAGCGCAAGAAATAAAGGATGAAAGTATTGAAGTCATGTATTGTCTAATCAGTCAATTATGTAAATATAACTCGCCTACGGACGCGAGCATCTAGGCCTCTAGGCAGTGGCGGGCTTAGGGGGTGGCAAGCAGGGCAACCGCCCGGGGCCTCGCACCCTCGCAGAACAACCCATTATTTGTTTCAATATACTGCAGCTGTCTTTAAGAGGATGCTGACTGATTACCAGTAGCCCTGTACATTTCCAACTCACCTAAATTCCTCATACCCCAAGAGTCTCACAAAGATCTATTGCCCGGAGCCTCGCAATATCTTATATATATATCTTAGGCCGCCCTTGCCTCTAGCAAGGGCGGCCTAAGATATTGCAATAATAATTCAGACAAAAGAGTTCCCACTTTGAGAGAGAGAGACAGAAAGTATTATCGTATACCTAGTTTAAATGCAATGCCTAAGAATGTTACCAACAATACACGTACGCAGATGCAAAAACCATACACATACGATTCCATACATTCCATTCTAGAACAAAAAGCACTTAGCGCCATTCATTGAAGCAAATGAATTGAGGACACGCTTCCATGTGAGACCTGCAATCATGGAGGAGGTATCTTTGCTGAAACTAAATAAAATCTACGAGATGCGTAAATTAAATTATGTACTTTATTTATTTTCTAAAATAAATGTAGCCGATTGAATTTATTAATGTCCCGTCAAAATCGGTCTTGGCGTTTCGGAAAATAGCCGGAAAAGAAACAGCCAAAATAAAAATAAAATCTTATTTATGTGCCATGTTATACTTAAAATCTGTTATTTTGACATTACAAATAGAGACTTCATTTTTACATACATAACTATAGGATATATAGGAGAAATATGATGAATACGACTCAGTAAAGATTTGGATCTCATACTGAGTCGCGCGCATTACTTTTGTCATGGGCGAGGGTCACCACTTACCATCAGGTGGGCCCCTCAGCTCGTTCCGTCACTTACATAAAAAAACCATTAATTTTATTAATTGGTATTAACTGCGACCTATTGAACAAGAGAGCTACAAGAGCTATTAAAGCTGGTCAAAATTTGGTTATAAAACCATATCCACATCGTTTCTTACATTATGCAGTAGACGTATCTTCCTGCCTTTATAACATCACAATAAGATTTGTAACGCACAATACACATTGTGTAATAGTGGAACGGTTAGGTACAGACTTACGTGAGGATTCAGGCCAGAAGACAAACTTAACAGACACAATTACATGTACAAACAATTAAAAACCCAAGAGGTATTTCATTCCAACTCATCATAATAAAATAATCTGGAAGTTGATTAACCGAAGCCGAATTCCAAACCGAATCGATTTAAGTTCGCCCGGAGAGGCACTGCCTCCACACCTGGTAATCTGCCGCCTAGCGGTAATGCTCGCATTGCTGTGTTCCGGTGGAGGGGTGTGGGTGCCGGTGAAATTACAGGCGCATGAGACGTAAAATCCCCGTGTCAGGAGACGGGCGCAGCGGGTTGCGACTTGGGTCTTCTCATACTTCGGTCAGGGAGGACCTAAGTTGCATTGATGTTGTTATCGGCGGAGGAACCTACTTAACGAAAACAATACGTCCTGTCACTATAGTTACATAAAAAAAAAAACTTCTGTGAACCCACGAAAACACATCAGAGACAAGACAGCTGTGGAGAGTCGGCCATTTTGTGGAATATCCCCACCCGTTGCACCGCGAGGATCGCTCAAGAGCTTTCTTATTGTACTAGCGACCCGCCCCGGCTTCGCACGGTTAGTAAAGCATCAGTGTCGTATCAGAAACTACCCGTGCGAAGCCGGGGTGACTTTCTAGTGTATTATACGATTTTGTTTTATACTATGTAGTGATACCGCGCCAAACGCGGGTGACACCGCGGGCGTAGTATGTAAAACACGTTCGATAAGGTAGCGTTTTATTTTATCGAGTGCAATATTTCTAGTTACGTTAGGTTTCCAGACGCTATTGAATATTGGATGCTCTAAGTTCCGCGGTTTCATACTACCTTCGCCAATCGTTACTTGGAAGCGGTGAACGTGCTACAGTCTAAGACACGCGAAGCTATGGATGTAAGGCGATGATGAACTGTTAATGAACGCTCTCACCGCGGTACCACAGAATACCAGCGCTGTATCAGTCCACTGACGCAGCACATGCTGAGTTACCTATTTTGTTGTTACATATTCTTAAACGTGTAATTTTGTTTTTAATTTTGAAGTGAGCCCTAAGTATGTACACAAAATAAAGTTTTTCTATTCTATTCTATTGTAACTGTAAAAAAGAGTGTTTTTTTTAGTTCTATCGTATGAGTGAGAGACTGGTGTCAGAGTTTTTGAAGGCGCCCGACACGGCTTAACGACAAACGTGTATTCGTTCAATTCAATTCTTTATTTAAAAATAAACATAACTTTACATTATAGTATTCCAGTGCGTTACATTTATGAAAATATTTACATAAATAAAATAGTAATCAAAATAAATAAGTACTTATATCTACACTAAATACTAACACAAGATGAGATCATTCATTGACTTTGGCATAATACATAAAACGAAAACCCTTAAACTAATATAGTAAATTAATAAAATGAATACACAATTTGTTTTCATTAAACCAGTAAAAAATCGTATTTATAGCGTCGCAAGCGCATCGCTCTCGCTGCCTCACAAACTTTAATCTAGTACAGATTGCATTAAAAATTCACAGACATATCCTGTCATTGTGCCAGCCCACTTTATGTCCGTCTGTATGTATGTACGTATTACGATTTTATGTTCTAGACGCTGTATAAAGTCTTGGCTTAGATTGCAACTGCATATGTAGAATGAAAATTTATTGGAATACTGGTTAGTTCAATGGATTGAATTGGTATATTTATAATACAAAGTGGATGTCTGTTCGTTTTGTAATATAAATTGGCTTGTGGTGAAGCATGCCTGGATTAAAAAAGAGGTACTCAATTTGATATCTTTATTAGGGATTTCTTGCTTGTTCTTCCCCATGGATAGGGTTTAAACAAGTCCTAAACTTAGTAATAACAACGCATGATCTTGTTATATAAAAAGAGTAACATATTATATTTCCATTTTTTTTTTAAATTCAATGCAATTAAATAATCTTTATTGGGTACATTACAAGGCACTTATAGTTGGTGTGTATATTATACTCGTAGCGTTACTTAATTTTCTATAACATTACTTAAGTAATGTTTTTAATTGTAATGTAATGTTCTTCAAATTTAATTCCCTGCGAAAAATAACGCATTTAAATATTAAATGCGGCTATTTCAATTCGCAAATTAAAAAGTATAAACGATTTGTCACTGTTAAGTAAATAAGTGGAGTGCCCGGTAGTGCGAAGAAGGTGCCATTTAATAGGATTAGGAAGCCCGTTTGGGAGATTAGTTGTTAAGAATAATCTACTTTGTTATTGAGCGCTTTAGGAGGGAACGAGGCAAATTCAAATGTGCTTTTTATATTACATACAGTGCCGTCTTTACCATAAGAGCACAAGGGGCCCGTGCCCCGGAACTTCCGCTCAAACAACAAAAAAATTCAACGACATGTGACATCTACCAATCCGTCGGCTCCATTCACTATCAATTTCGAGAGTAGGCCGGTATCCCTGCAGTGAGAACATTAGAGGCTGGTACGGTGGCTTCATATCCTGACGTATGTTTTTTGTTGGGGTTTGCGTAACGGCCTTCTGTAGCTGTCCCCCTGTCATCTCTGGGGGAATGACACCTCTGGCCTAAAAATATATCCGATACCTTTGTTCAGATACTATGTTGAGTCAGTATAAAACAACTTTGACAGATTCGCGGCGCGGTGACTGAACCGGGCTGGCACGGAGCCAATACTTTTTATATAATTCTTGTATTCATCGAGTCCTTTATCATCATTCCCTTTTTGGGCATTTACTATGATGTAAATAATTGATTACTCGATAATCTATACTAATATTATAAAGCTGCAGTGTTTGTTTGAACGCGCTAATCTCTGGAACTACTGGTCCGATTTGAATGATTCTTTCGGTGTTAGGTAGTCCATTTATCGAGGAAGGCTATAGGCTATGTTTTTTTTTTTCAAAGTTAGGGATCCGTAATAAAATTGCTATTTTGTAACACAAGGTATAAAATCGAAAACCTATTTTTGCGTGCGCTGTTTCCACGGAAACGAGAAAGACGCGGGTGAAACCGCGGAACACAGCTAGTACATACATATTGTCATATGTATGTATTATATTATGTATTGTATTACTCTGACGAAGCCTCTCTACAGCTGCAATGAGTAAGTTGTTTTAATTACCGACGTAGTGCATACTTATTGTATTTATAGACTTAATCACGCCATTATTTCTATGAGTATTTTAGATAATCTTTAGGTTTTTAACGATACAGAGTGTTCTATAATATATGTACCAAATTGTTGAAAATAAATGAAATGAAATATCCTATTTGCCATCTATGCCTTGTTATTATGGGAGTAAGTAAACTCATTTTTGTGACATAAAAAAAATAGTAGCGCCTAGCTCTGAGCTTATTAATTACTGTTAAGTGATTAGTTAGTTTAACCGACTTTTAAAAACGCAGTACGTTCTAATTCAGATGTGTTTTTATTAATGTTTTTTTTACGCGATTTTTTCGCCAATAATGGTCTAATTTGGATGATTATTGTGTTCAAATTGATAGGGTTTACCTCCCAAGTTGTACTTTAGGAATTTTCAGGACCAAAATGATTTTTCAAATCCAACTGGTAGTTAGCGCGTTCAAACAAACAAACTCTTCAGCTTTATTATATTAGTTTATAGATTGCACTTGTTCCAACCCTAACCTGAGTAGAAGCCGCTTCTTTTCAAGAAACCCCTCGGAGACGATAATCGTTAAAAATTCTTTTTATTCCATAAACGCGGCAGATCGGGCAGACAGAATTGAAACTGTACATTATTATTTAATCGATACCGAAGCTCCAATCGATTGTGCACGGACAATTTGTCTCAACTCGGTATTGTTCAGGTCGTGCTCCAGTTGATCCACAATTGCGTAGCGGTTCTTCGAGTCTTCAGATGAATCCTTAGGAAGTCCCGAGACTTATATTATTATGTGCAATATAGATGGCGCATCTCGGAATTGTGCAATATTTTGCAGAATATCCCGTGCTAGATCAAAGCCCACTCAAAGGCCGGTGTCCCTGCAGTGGGAACATTAGAGGCTGGTACGGAATATAAATCCAGGGCCACAGACGTCGACTTTCAATCCGATTCGTCCATGTTTCAAACCCAAACGTGCACCAATTTTCACTTGAAACTTTACGTGCGCAATTCCGCGTTATTTATTTATTATAAACAGAATCAACAGCTCTTAGAAGGTATAATATAATAAAACTATTAATCTTACAGCCAATGAATGATTAAAAATTTTGGTTAACTAATATTACGATAATCACAACAATAAAAAATTAGTAAATGTCTCCGAAAACTGATAATAATAACAGACAATAATAAATAATGATGCATTTATAGTTTAAAAAGGTGAATATGTATTTATTGAAACGGTGAAGGAAAATATCGTGAGGAAACCGGCATGTCTTAGAACCGAAAATTCGAAGACATCCGAATTCGGATTGGGCTCCCGTGTTAGAAAGCCCATTTACTCTCAACTAACGAGAGTAGGCCAGTGTCGCTGTTGTGGGAACATTAGAGGCTGACACGGACGGCGAGATGAGCTAGACTTTTTTTTTTAAGCATTGGGCCTATGTACTCAATACAGAGATGCTTGGATAATGGGAAGAGAGGCTTTTGCCTTGGAATGGGAAATCTCAAGCTTATAATAATAGTGTCCAATATTCCACTGTGCTCTTGGGGCTATCTTTCAAACTCAAGCTCATTTATTCCTTAAGATCTCAAGTATCGTTTAACATTGCTTTAATTTTATCAAACTCAAAGTCATTTATTCCTTGAAATCTCAAGCGTTTATCATCAATATCGGTTTAGTTTTCAAACTCAAACTCATTTATTCCTTTAGATCTCAAATATCATCAAATCATCAATCACCATCACCTACTTCTGTTTTTTTTCAACGGGGATATACTTCGCGTATATCCCACGCCTTGAGAAGAATGCATACATACATTATAAAAGAGAAACATCCAAATCGGTATACAACGGGCGAAGAAAAAGTCACAGGAAAGCAAAATATGTAATTGCGTTTACCAACCTTTTGACTTATGAGACCAATTGCATAAACATAAAATTTTTTGTAATCTATCTTGTTTTACCAACTAAAAGTGTTTCGCTTCAAATACAGCCAGGTTTCAGGCACTGTAATCATGAATATTATCAAACGACGGAACGGAAGCGTCGCGCTCCAATTGCTGCATAGATGACATTGTTCTAATATAGAAGTATGCCCCGCTTGGCCGGGCTCAAGTTCACGGTCTAGACGCTACGATAATTTAAAATATGTATTTACGAGCTGCGCCCCGCGGTTGCCTATCCTATGGGAACCGTACATTTTTCCGGGATAAAAAGTAGCCTGTATTTCCCGCGGTTACCCATCCTATGGGAACCGTAATTTTTCCGAGATAAAAAGTAGCCTGTATATCCCGCGGTTGCCTATCCTATGGGAATAGTACATTTTTCCGGGATAAAAAGTAGCCTGTATTTCTCGCGGTTGCCCATCCTATGGGAACCGTGCATATTTCCGGGATAAAAAGTAGCCTATGCTTTATTCCAGACGCACTTTAATCCATCTCTTCCAGATTTCATTCAGATCCGTTCAGCCGTTCTGGCGTGATTGAGTAAAAGTACTACTTTATATCCGTTGAATCCTTAAAAAAATACATGGACTTTTTTAATATCTGATATATATTTTTGAATAAAGTCTTATTTTAAAGTTTTATTCGTTGTTTTACGAGAATTGCTTTTGAATTTTGCGTGGATCCAAACATGTTTTTCTCTGACTGTTCGGTTTATTATTATGTCAACCTGTTTGGCCGCTTTGGATCGCTCTGACAGTTATCCCGGAAAATTTACGATTTCCCGTAACATCGCCAACCGCGTGTAACACCGCGGGGCGCAGCTAGTATAATACACATACTTGGCGTAAAGATTACTTTACCGCGGAAAGCGATAAATAAATAAATAGGAAATGACAGTGACATCAACATTTTGAGGTTATGTAATCGATAACAAATATAAATCACTTATTTATTGGGTTTTGTCATGAAACCACGTACCTTTTTTTCAATGTTCAATATTTTGGTAGTGAGTTAAATCGAAATAATTTGAAAAAAACGTCATCCATGTAAGCGAAATTGCATGTTTTGATTTAGTGTGACTTCTTTCTTCGCCCGTTATATATCGATTTGGGTGGTTCTTTTCTTTAAATGGTAGGGTGTATGGAAATGAAATGTAATATAAAAGATTAATCTTTCTTAGTAAAATTAAATGGGGATCCTAAACCAGTTATAAAATACGTCTCAATGGTATTTTTTGAGAAATTCAATGATCTTAATGATGTTTAAAACATATTTTTGGGCGCTTACATTGCGCTGGTTAAATCTTAAGAGATACATTAACATTATGTACTACGGAATTGTGTTATGACCTAAGTCACACACTACCTGAAGCCGGGACGGGTCGCTAGTAAATATAATATTCATTCATGGACGCATTTCACACAGCGCCATCTGGCCCCAAACTAACTAGATAACTAAAAGAATATAGTACTTTTTTTGTTGTAAATACATACTTATAATATTAACACTCAGACACAGAACAAACTCTTATGTTCGCATACAAATGATTGTCGAACCCACGACCTGCAGCGCAGAAGGCAGAGCTACTACCAGTAAGCTATTAGGTCAGTCAATAAATAAATAATTTGAATAGTTAATTTGCTTTTACTTATCGGTGAACAGAGATTCTAATGATACGTAGAATAGCCCCCACATATTTGCACACTCACCGCGGTCAATTACCGTTAACTCTTTCAATTAATGGATGCAATGCGCATGCGTAATCAGATTCTGGCGAACAAACAGACAAACCTAACATATCAGTTGACATAACAGTTGGCAAACATCGCACCCTTCTACTCGTAATGTTTAACAACGCAACGCTAAAAATGCTACTATTATATTATATAGTCCGTCTTATGACAAAAATCTTAAGAATTAATTTGAAAATTGGTGTGTCTAGTGACCGATAAAAGAAAATCTAATAATTCGACTTCTATGCTTTAATGCCCTTAGAGGTAGAATTTCTTCCTTTCTACCCGTCTCGGGTGATGGACGCAGCAGGATGAATGGTATTCAGTGTAAGATCCAAATCTTATACTGAGTCGCATTACTGTTGTCATGGGCGGTCGCCACTTACCACCAGGTGGGCCCTCAGCTCGTCCCAACACATAATCTCATAAAAAAAATATATTTGACCAACCTAAAGGTACACTCTATTAGAGAAAAAACCATCCAAACTTGGCGAAGAAAGCAACAAAAATACAAAAACAAACATACCTGAATTAAGAAAGATATTTAAAAAATTATTTCGGAACATTTAAAATTAGCTGATTTTTTATTCTTGATGGGGGTGCATTGGTCCCTTATAGCCTAGTCCTTCCCCATTCCTTAAAGTACTGGAGCGGCCTCTGGTTGTCAGCGTCTGTGGAGACCCAGAAACTAGTAGTTTAAGAGGGCCTGTTTTAGCTCTTGCTTGCCTCCTCGCTTCGCTGGGCTGTGCAGATGACGAAGTGTTCCAGATTCCGAGAGCATGTAAAAATATAAAAATATCTTTTTTCATAATGTTTTTAAGGTTCCGTACCCAAAGGGTAAAACGGGATCCTATTACGAAGACTCCGCTGTCCGTCTGTCTGTCTGTCACCAGGCTGTATCTCATAAACTGTGATAGTTAGAGTTGAAATTTTCACAGATGATGTATTTCTGTTGCCGCTATAACAACAAATACTATAAAATAGAATAAAATAAATATTTAAGGGGGCTCTCATACAGAAATGGTATTTTAGGATATAGATCCACATGCTGAAACTAGATGGCGCCACCTGTATTTTAGCTCACGCTATCATTGCATTTCGGTATCGACACGACTGATAATTGTATGGAACCCCTCGTGCGCGAGCCAACTCGTACTTGCCCGGTTTTTTTTACGTTCTATTTGCACCGCACGCGTCGTCGCCTTGCAAATTACGTATGCAATGTAAATGTTAATTTCGGCTGGTTATGTGGTTGTTGGAGTATTGTAGTGCGGCCTTCACCCGTAGATATGGACATGGCTGTACTGATAGCTGCATAAGTTACGGTTGAGCTGGTTAGGCACGCGATAACGATTTTACGCCGTAGCTTACTAAACTTTGCCAAGAATATTTTTTGATACTTTCGCGGGTAGTTGATAATTCGGCTCTATTTGAATATGCTCTCAGATTGGCCCATAGATATTTTATATGGTTTGGTTATTGAATCGATATATCTTATCAAAAATATCTTATCAAGTGCACGAAGGACTTGGGATAGCTAGGTAGGGTATAGTTAAGAAAGGGGGACAATGCTCACACCCTTATGCGGGAAGTCAGTGCAGGCCTAGCCACCCCCACCCAGAATTAGAATTCGATTAGTCAACCAAGTAAACGAAATTTCGTGTTTTGATTTCCTGTGACTTTTCTTCGCCTATTGAATACCGATTTGTCTATTTCCCTTTTAGAATGAGGGATGACAATATTGAAGGAGGTTGCGAGCAACTTGGCCTCCCAAAGCGAAAATGTTCCAAACAGTATTGATACTTCAAAATGTTTATTTAAAATTCGTATTACTTAGCATATCTGAAGGTCAGCTTTCATCACGAGATTACTAGGTCATATATTTACATACATTGACAAACGCGTCTTGAACAAATGTTTGTATGTATGTATGGTGTATTGACTGTAATCATTCAACCGTGATGAAAACACGAAAATGATTGGAGCTATCTCTTTCATTTTAAGATGATTTTAAGTGATTGTATCCAAATCACTCGCACTGTCTGAAATTAGTGTTTTTTCTAACTTACTATAATTATTTTTTTTATATTATAAATGCGAAAGTAACTCGGTATTTTAACTTTCTACACTTAAATCGTTTAACAAATTTAGAAAAAAATTGGAGTGGAGATAATTTGAGACCCTGGTGAGACATAAGATAGTGTTTATCCCGGAAAAACATCCCTTACGAGAGTTTTTTTTTTTATGTGCATGAGTTACGGAACCACCTGATGGTAAGTGGTGATCTTCCCCCATGACAACAGTAATGCGCGCGACTCAGTATGAGATACAAATCTTTACTGAGTCGCTGCGTCCGTCACCCGAGACGGGAATAATTAATAATAATAACTATATTTTTATGGAGATAATTAGATAATTAAAACACGTGACTTCGAAAATATACGTTTAATTAATCCGATCGACGGTATGTCCCAATCAATAGTTTTATTATCAGATGATTGGTCACATCCGTAATGCAGTCACAGTAATACTTCGATACACATCACTGAGTGAGGATAATTGATTACGTCCGATTGTTGATACACAAATGGACGATAACTGCATAGAATAATCATAATATGGAGGGGGGCAGTTGCTCGCGTATACCCTCAAGAAAGCAGAGGCTGTAATTATCAAAGCGCACGATTGTCATACGACGTTTTTTTTTTTTTTAACTTATTGACAAAATAAAAAGGGCTTTGTCGCTTAGCGACCACATCACCCAATCGTTAGATCATCGTGGTTGTTTTGTGTTAACAAAACAAGTACAGCAACAGCTAATTTAACATATTCTACTTGTTAGACATTTTCTTGTTAATTCATATAATTCTTGGGCTTTATCAGACAGTGGGATACGACGTTTTCTAACATATTTGCGAGGAAATCATTCATCACTACTTGAAGACATTTTAAAATAAAAGCAATGCAGCGAAAAGAAAAAGCGCGCGGAATAATTTTCACTTCTCCACAAATTAGCGATGCGCGCGCAACAGCGGTTTTTTTTTTGTAAGTCAAAGTCACTATAAACAGCCTCCCTTTGATTCCCTACACGTAGTCCCTGGGTGGTGCTGAAGGAGCAACCACAAGTACCAGTAGAACTTGTACCAAGTTCGTTCAGAGAGGTGCTGCCACCGCATCTGGAATCTGCCGCCAAGCACTGTGTTCCGGTGGAAGGGAACTCAAGCTATGCTTATTTTGTGACCAGATGGCGCTGTGTGAAATATATTACATGAATATGTTATATGTATTTATATGTTTAGTTACTTATTTGCTAACTAAATAAGCTTTGGAAATTTACCGAAATTGTATAGGCTACCAACGGCTTCTAACGATACCTCGTTTGTCAAATTATGATAGATAGTTGAGAAGTTATGCGGAAACAGATGAACATACGGGCTGAAATCATAACCCTCCGTTGTGCTTCTTCGTAGTCGGGTAAAAATTAGTAGTCCATTACATGCAACACTTTACATGCATAATTTCACGTATGCAAATCTCGTTATGCAAGAACAGGTTACATGCCGTTGAAGGTGAAATACTCGTTGCCAATTAGATGTGCATTCAGATTGATATGGCAGCGCTCTTTGGTAACTGTGGAAAGTGCCTTTCCCTTTTTTTGATGTTAAGTTGTTACCGCCGCCCATAGACAACAATACCACTGAGGTCCTCCCGTACCGAACCAAGTTAATGCTGCTTAGGTTGTGTCCATCGCTCGGAGACTTGGATGTAACTGCTCATGGGCTTGTAATTCCACCGGAACACAATGCGAGTACGCCACTGCTTGGCGGCAGATTACCAGATGTGGTCAGTAGTTGTCTGGACGATCTTGGCACAAGTTCTACTGCTACAGCTACTCTTTTCGCGTTTTTCCACACATTGTGAATTCTAAACGTAACATTAATTAACTGCACGGAATTTTCATTTACGAAATATTTTTAGTGATTTCTTGTAATAATGTTTTCCATTAAGCTCCATGATAGCATGTTCTAGAAAAGATTATTTTTTATTTGTTAATAAAAAACAGACAAAACGATTTTTCCAGTCACTTTGATAAATAACATGCAAATAGTATTGTAGTGATATTCAACAACTAAATTAAATATTAAAAATTCTAGAAAATAATGTCGAAATGTTCAATTCTCAAGAGTTGATCAAATTTTACAGTTTTGAATGGCCTCACATCTCTGTTTGGTGGATATACTTTCTGACTTGCAAGTCGAAGGTTCCCGCTCAGGACTAATACCTATTTGTGTAAAGAGTATAGATGTTATCTGGTTCCCATAGTACAAGCTATGCTTAGATGGCGCACTCACTGCCCATGAGTTTCTGTAATTGATTTCTCAAGTCCCTAACGCAAACTTGGCAAATCTCGAATATTTTACCTGTTATGATATCGAATAAAAAATTGTTGCCAGTCCATAATACTTCCCGTGCCCGATGGGAAATGGCAAACTGCCCTAAAGCTTTTCATTCTCCCGTCTTCCAAAAGAGACGTGTAAACCAGAGGTGTCCAAACTTTTTGTCTGGTGGACCAATTGCCATTTCTTTCGGTTTTGAACCAGATGGATGGATTGCGTGAAAGATCTTCTTCTTATCGTGTCAATGTTTCTTACAAACTAAATGATGTCGCTATAAAATTTTGCCACCTCAACAGCTCTATTGGTGGCTTGGTACAGATCATCCAATGTGCTGGTCGCAGGGCACAGGGGGCATACAAGTAAATGGGACATGGACTGAACTGGGGCTCCACAATCGCGAAAGATGATTTGGGTAAAACCGGAGTAAGTACAGAAATGACAGCTGATGAAAGAGAATGGAAGAAGAAACAATGTTGTGCCGACCACTATAGAGGAATAAGGGCAGGAAGATGATATATTAAACATACTACGCATATACCATATATGTTTCAATCCATGGAAGGCCAAAATTAAATTACCGAGCTGCTCAAATGAAATTCACTGGCGTTGACCCTAATTAACATTTTATTTTATTTTTATGCGTCTAAACTTAACCAACGAGAGTACCTGATGTTACGTGGTTACCGCCGCTCATGATCAACAAAAAGACTCAGGCAGATTACATCTGAGAAATGACAGGGTCCCATTTTTGTTGACATGGACCTCTTGCAACTCCTGGGGTCCGACATAGACCACTTTGGTTATCAATGGTATAAACGCTTGAATACGTAACGTGTCCCTTGGCACGTCTCCAATTCAATTTAAATTTATATGGTATGAATTATTATGAAGCATAGCATTGTCTACGACAAACAAGTTCGTTTTAGTGGCCAATCCTGTTATGCTTATGATAGACGACATGGTTTAGCGAGTGGCATTCTAAAACGGCACTGTAACGGCAGTGCGTCTTTGGTTCTAAATTGGGCAATATAATTTGCACCTTTGGTTTTTATCGTACACTAGCTGCGCGGTGTTTGCTGCGGTTTTCCGGGATCAAAAGTAGCCTATACGTTAATTCAGGATATATGCAACCGTGGTACCAAATTTCATCCAAATCCGTTGAGCCGTTTGAGCGTGAAGAAGTAATAAACACACACACAAACACAACATGCAAACTTTCGCCTTTACAATAAAGTGTTACTAGTACGCCCCGCGGTGTTACCCGCAGTTTTCCGGGATCAAAAGCAGCCTGTGTTAATCCGGGATATTAACTATCCTGGTAACATATTTCATCCAAATCCTTTGAGTGTGAAGGAGTAAGAAACATACACTACACGCAGGGAGAGACACATGCATATAAACTTTCGCCTTTATATTATACTAGCTGGGCCCCGCTGTTATCCGCGGGAACCGTACATTTTTGCGGGATGAAAAGTAGCCTCTGTGCTATTCCAGACTATAATCTATCTCTGCGTCAAATTTCATCCAGGTCCGTTCAGCCGTTCTGGCGTGATTGAGTCACAAACATCCATCCATACTTACAAACTTTCGCGTTTATAATATTAGTAGGAAGTGTGATAAATCAAATGTCGAAAAAGTTCTTTGTGATATTCAAACGCGCATTTACAACTACGATGCGACCAATAATAAAATTTATCTGTTACTATTAATCCACCGTCGATTGGTCGATGACTTTCCCGCGCAATACTTGATCTCGCGATAATTAATACCACAGTATAGATATTATGTGCTAACCTAGATATAGGTAAGCTACCTGCAGATAAAAATATTTTTAGTAGTGTTGCAGAAACCGGCCCCCATTTTGGTGTTGCCAGATAACGGAGTATTTATTTTGCTTTTGATGACAGTAAATAAAAAATCAATAACACATTAAAAATCAATCAAATCGGTTGATAACTCAGAACTGCGGTAACAAACAGAAAAAAAAACATCTGGATATCAATTCAGATGGTTTTTTTTCCCTCCAGAAATCGGTTGAAAATAATAGCATAGGATAATCAACTAGGATTAGCTTAAAAACCGACTTAAAAAGAAGGTTTTGAATTCGCTTGCATGTTTTTATTTTGTTTCGCGATTTTCCCCGATTGTGGATTGATTTCGACGATCCCATATATAGGTGGTCCTATAAAAAGGGTGTAGGGTCTTGCAGCTTTATATTT
The DNA here is from genome assembly GCA_921293045.1 of Aplocera efformata. Lineage (NCBI taxonomy): Eukaryota > Metazoa > Arthropoda > Insecta > Lepidoptera > Geometridae > Aplocera > Aplocera efformata. Next base: position 3,204,827 of record OV121067.1, on the reverse strand, counting down.
TGTTACTTGGTTAACACAATTAGATTTTAGTTCCTTTATAAATGCACCAACAGTTATTTTATAGAGATTGAAACGTGCTTTTATTTAAATTTAATTTATCATGTACAGATATTACGTGATTCTCCTGCCTATATATTTACTTCACTGCATAGTATAAAACAAAGTCGCTTTCTCTGTCCCTATATCCCTATGTATGCTTAAATCTATAAAACTACGCAACGGATTTTGATGCAGTTTTTTTTAATAGATAAGAGTGATTCAAGAGGAAGGTTTATAAGTATAATACACTAGCAAGTCACCCCGACTAACTAACGGGTAATTTCTGATACGACACTGATGCTTTACTAACCGTGCGAAGCCGGGGCGGCGGAAAGTTGTTAATATTTATAATACTTTATTGTTAGAAAAATACTTTGAAACGCCACTTTCTTTTTAAATAAATATGTACCTACAAGATCATTCGTTCTTATTACGGACTAAGTATAGCACTTGTTCAAACCCTAACCGTGGGGAAGAACAAACAGAAACCCCTAATGGAAGGATTACTTTCTTTTAGCCAACATGATCCTGTTCACAAACAATAAAATGTTCCTTATACAATATCTACGTATACACCTTTTTATATAATAAATAAAACCTTTCGCCTCCGTAATATAATTGTGATTAAATAAAGCTGGTAGCTAGCAACACTCCCCATTCATGTTTTACGTTTACTATGTTTTGTCAATCACCTCACCACTCTTTCCCTTTTCCGCAGATACGACAGTACGGGGCCGAGCTCGTCTGAAGATGCTCGTCCACTCGCGCTGACGTCTGTCAATACATCGCTTCCATTCCGTTCGTGATGCTCAAATAATATAAGTGCTCAATAGTTCCTTTTTACAATGGCTAGTGATTTATTCGTCCATTCGGTGAATTGATTTACAAAAGTGTATATTATGTGCGGTATTGTGATAAGCGCCATCTGTTGTGCAACGGGCGCGATGCGTAGTGAATGATGGAGGCCGGTTTTATCCCGGCGGGGGGCGCCGCGGGCGGAGTGTTGCCTCCGCCGGCCGTTGTGGCGCTGCCGGCGAATGTTATCCGCGCTCCGGGACTCAAGCGCGGGAAAATGGAAGAGGCGATTACTGATCGGGTGAGTTGATGATTCAATATTTTCCTATTTGTTTTCGTTTTTAGACACAATCAGCTATAAATATCGCGCAAATTATTAACACATATTGGAACGCTGGATCACAGATCATATTCATAAATACAAATATCGAACGAAAATATCACGAATGGATTGCTATTGATCCACATTGATGGTGTAAGATCCGGCAACTGCGTCATAGGATTTTCCCAAAAGCAAAACATTAGGAACCCATTATATTTTGAATAATGATGGGTCATTTAAATACCTTTTTAATTTATTGCATCTATGTTTAAATGAATACCATCAAAATAAAATCTAATTATTTCGGTCGTTTTATTGATTTTTTCAACATTGTCAACATTATTTTAATTTTACGTATTGTACGTTTAATTTTACGTATTGTTTAATTTTACGTATTATTTTTACGTATTGTACGTATAAAAACTAAGTTATGACAGAACTTTTTTGTGTCTGTTTCAGGCATACAAAACTGTGTACGAATTTATAATATTTTTTTGACATAACCAAGTGTTCCAAAGTGGTAACAATAAATAATTGTTACCATTAAAAATTTAGAACTAGAAACATTCCTGACTCCTTTTCCATCCACATCCTTAGTTCCTAGTTCCAACCTCAATCCTCTCCTTCCTTACAGGTATCCAGAATCGAAAATAAGATTAGTTTAAGATTACCCAGAGATGAAGATTCAAGATTATAACAAGCATAAAATGCGAGTGTATCTAGAATACCTTATCCCAAAACTCCGCATAAAATATATTTCTCGTTGAGCTTTGAATCATATAGACGCAAATTCCGCCAAAGCGGCTTACCATATTGTAGAAGATATTTTTCTTAGGAAAATACTGAACGCATTACATAACTTATTCGTGCTTGATACAGCGGTTGTAAACAGCGGTTAGCGGTAATAATGTCTTTGTTTGATAAATCGCCCAACTTAGTAATAAGAGAGGATCTAACGGTTGATGGGGAGAGGGATTTGTTTTTCGGGGGTCCAGTTGCTCGCGTCCGTAGGTGTGTACCCTTTGATTCCCTACACGTACCCCCTGGGTGCTAAAGGAGCAATCAAAAGTAGCAGTAGAACTTGTGCCAAGTTCGTCCGGAGGTACTGCCACCACATCTGGAATCTGCCGTCAAGCAGTAGTGGTTGCATTACTGTGTTCCGGTGGAAGGGTCTGGGTGCCGGTGAAATCACATGCGCATGAGACATATCATCCCCGTCTCGAGTGATGGACGCAGCAGGATGAATGCGACTTAGTAAAGATTTGAATCTCATGCTGAGTCGCGCGCATTATTGTTGTCACGGGCGAGGGTCACCACTTACCATCAGGTGGGCGCTTAGCTCGTTCCGTCACTTACACAAATAAAAAAAAAATGTTAGAATCGCGGAATCATTCATGTGAGTGAGGGTAGGATGAAGAATATCAAGCATGAGAATAATAGTGTTACTGCCACAGACAGACAGACAAACGTCCGTTTTGGCACATCTTTAAATACTCATCTTTATAGGCGAAGGTAAAAAAAATTGTTTCATCCGCCGGTAATAATTGTATTGCCAAATATTACTCAATTGTTGCAATCAGTTATTTTTGTCAAAATTAAAAATAATAAATTAAATTAAAGCTAATTGCGACACGGTATCTGAACCTGGTAAAAACAAAAACTTGTGTTGCCCGTCGATCAGTCAGTAAAATTTTATACGATGGCAACACCCGATGAATCAATTACCCGGTTCTTCTTTCGTGCGACTTAGTAACTCTGGTGTCAGCCGGGACCGACGTTTCAACGTGCCCTCCGAAGCACAAGAGCGCTCCATTCAAATGTCACTAAATGGTCACCCATCCAAGTACTGACCGGGCGGAAAGTTGCTTAACTTACATGATATGTCAACATCAAGCTTCGTCATGAGCGTTTGGTTTATTATTAATAATTAACGGTATTATTGTGTAAAAAGATGGTTATTAAAAAGTTCTTTTTACCAATCATTTATTAAAATGGTAAAAAGACCCACTAAGCGTTGTTTTTTTAAATTATCTACTTGTTTTTTTAAAATGTCATAATAACTTGTGTGGATGGCGATAGGCCTTGCCAAATGCACGTGAAATATGAAGCAACCGTGTAAAATTGCGAAGAAAATGTGTCAGGCCTTTGACAGGCGAGACGTACTTGAAATGTTTCAAGTGTTGTTCTTACAAAAGTGGCTCGGAAACTCTTGTGCTTGCTTTGGGCATAAAGTTTAACCTAGTTTATAATGGTTTTCTTAGCGCTTCAGAATTTGCGCTGATTTATGGCGTAACGCGGGTAGATTAAAATGGGTACCCGATATCTGCCCAAAACCGAGTTTATTTCACACTACGATAGATTGTTGGGGAGTTTTTAGAAGTAGATGTTTAGAGGTGTTCTGAATATTATCCACTTTTCAGGTCTTGGCATGATTGTTTGTAATCAGGGTTGGAACAGACGTAAACTTAACAAATAAGAGAACCTTAAACATGAAAACTGACAGTAATTTGATATATCTGTGTGCATGTAATGTGCCTGGGGAGTTCCTGTGACTCGTTATATGCTCACGAATATGTGTACATGCATGTGTAAAATTTGACGTGTCCAAATGATACTTGAGATCTTCTTCTTCTTCTTATTTTTGGTACTTGAGATCTAAAGGAATAAATGAGTTTGACTTTGACTTTGTCATAAGAGGTGGACGCATATCTGCTGTCTATATCTCGGGTGGTACAAAATCAGTATTGAAGTTGATTATTTTTGAAAATGTTCTCCATATTCTATTTATTATAATATTTTCTTGTCGTTATTTTCCTCATATTTTAAAACATGGAGGTATATTTTTAATAAATCAAGATGTTTATAAACCTTATATCCCGCTTTGAGATATGGCAAAACTTTGTTTCAGACTTTTTTTAATTTGTTTGCGGGCCTTCTCTTTTCCCGTATAAGCCGAATTTGTAATTCGGAATTTACAAAATCCCTGCCACGGATCAAACGGTGGAATTATTTGTATCTTACGAGTATTCCTGCTTCCAATGTTATATTTGTATTATATCGCGAGAAGGACTCAGAAATGCGATGTAAGATCAAATTGTGAATACTACAGTTTTAAAAGTTTTAATTTGGGCAACTCTTCAGATTAGATTTTAGATTCAAGATATTTATTGCGTAACCAATTGTGCAATTCCGTATTATAATGATGGAATTAAGGAATATGTCGGCTATTCTGGTATTTATTTATTATCCATTCTGTTCCTACTGCCTTTATAATGTCCAACCAACGGGCTAGCGGTCGACGCAATTACAAGGTTTATATGTATAATACAGTAGCAACTCACCCCGGCTTCGCACGGGTAGTTTCTGATACGACACTGATGCTTTACTAACCGTGCGAAGCCGGGACGGGTCGCTAGTAATTACTATAGCTTCTGTTCCCGAGTTCAAATATCTCCTACGTATAGGTCAGCGTCTTTAGTGACCATCTACGAGAAAATCTTATAATTTCAGGCTATTGAGTGGTTCATTTAAATCATCGTTATCGTTAAAATATTTCATAAGAAATAAGTTGGTAATTAGTATCGTTATTAAATATCAATGCTTATTATGTCGTACGGTGACATGTATGGGAGTTAAATGCATTGGCTATCCAGGCTAATCGATGGCTAATCGGCCAGTAATCGATAGTTAATCGGTTACTTATAATTTTACTTTACTGCTATTTTGCAAAAACCTTCCATTTAAATTGTCATAATTTTAACATTGATTTATTTAATAGCAGATTGCAAAGACGGCTCTATAGCTTATAATTGGTAGTAACCCTTCGAAGCCAGGGGTTCCGGGTTCGATTCCCGGCCGGGACACACTTTGTGTGGTGAGCTTGTTCTGTGTTTGTCCAACACCTGCGAGCGACACAGGAAATCGTGGTACAGGGATATGAGTATGTAAGCTTATTTTTATTAATTCAATATTGACCTTCACCTACACAAGTAGGTAGTGCAGGTAGGTAGGTAAATAAATATTCATGGACACTTCACACAGCGCCATCTAACTAGATAACTGAAAGAATACTTTTTTGGCAAATTACATCCATATTACATACACACAGACACAGAACGAACATTTTTGTTCGTCACACGAATGTTTGTCTTGAGTGGGAACCCACGACCTGCAGCGCCAAAGGCAGAGCTACTACGAACTTAGCTGAGGCTATGAATATCACACTAATATTATAAAGGCGAAAGTTTGTATGTATGTGCGTGTGTGTGCTTTTGTTAAAATTTCACGCTAAAACGTTATTTTCAAAATTTGGTACCAGGATAGTTTATATCGGCTACTTTTGATCCCGGAAAACCGCGGGTAACGCCGCGGGGCACAGCTACTAGTGTAATATGAATGGAACCCCTCGTGTTCTATAATTTCACCAGCCCTTCAAACCGGATCGTAGCAATGCGAGTGCACTACAGCCACGCCCAAGAAAGTAAAAGTATCTGCTGGGATATAATATACCTCTATTTGGGCCACAATGCGGTTGGAGCCGCGTTTCTCCCTGTAATAGATGTTGATATTTGATACTAAAGTTACGTATCCATTTTAAGAAAATGCTACAGTTTTGTTGTACTGCTGCAGTCTGGTAACCCCGACGAAAAGTGGGGTTTTATAAGTTTGCGTAATCTGTGGCTTTGTAGCTGTCAAACGAATGGACCTTCTGATGTGGTTTTTAGTGCTTAACTTAAAAAGTATACAACGAAACCTTATGGGATCACTTCGTTGTCCGTCTGTTCATATGTCAAGACCCCTGTTTCTCAGGAACACGTAGATCAAGTTGAAATTAATATCAAATAGTCAGGTCTGCAAACCCTGGGAGCGGTGATCAAATTAAACTTCTAAGTCAACGCAATCAAAAGATTATGCCGCATACTTTGACTCTCGCAAGGGAATCAAAACCTATAGGGTACCTAGACCCTATATTGCACAAGTAAAAGAATAAATCCAAAAACCGTAAATGTGTAGTTACATCATAAACGAATAATACATGAAGAAACTATGGTACGTTTACGAGTTCGCGCGGAGCCCTCGATGCGCGAGTTCGACTCGCACTTGGCCGGTTTTTTTTTAAATTACATATTAACGTAGGTGTTTAAAACAGAACAAACATTTTAGTTCGTAAGAACATACCAGAAATCGGATCATGAGTTGGGTTTTGAATACGCCACACCATTTAAAATAATTAACTAATTATTTATGCCGAATTACACTTGACAAATTAATCACCTTTGAGAATTTCGTACTAAAAAAGGCTATTTGCTGGCATAGCTTATGTCAAGTTCTAATTTGGAATGTTTAATCATCCCGTTTTCACCTCTGTTTTTCTATTATCGTGTTGTGTGTATGACAACACAACAAATTTATTTTCAAATACAATGAACCTGTCTCAATATAGTTCATAAATTAATTTTAAAGGAGTATGTAATCGCGTGAATCCTGCCACAATCATTTTAGGGTTCGAAGGACCAAAAACTAGCTCGCACGTTTTAAAATATTAAACCTCGCTCCCCAAGGAAACTGGCTGATCCATTAACTCTTAAATGATTCTAACTGGCAGTACATATTCCCTCCCACAACAACCTCACTACGCCTAATCAGTACGGCTAGACGGCTGGCGCGCGCCGCACGTCGTGACAAATCGATTTAAAATATTTTCTAATCGGGAATAGTTAATCGATACAGCATCGGACGAATGCAGTCTAGACAGTGTGCCGGGAATTTAAAAAAGTTAAATTGTTTAACGTAACGTGCCTGCATTTAACGTGTCTTATTTCAACAACGCATAGTGTGATTATTCTACCAGTTTTAATTACATATCATTTGTGAAGTGTTTAAAAGATTCAGAATTGTACTTGTTAAACGAAGTTGCTACCTATATACGGGAATTTGAAGTGATTGTGATGCAAAGGTGTGGTTTATATAGCCATGGTACGGTATGAAGGTCTACGAGGTCGGAATAACATAATGTTTGTCAGATTTACATATATTATTTGTATTGGTTTTGTGACGTTTCGAACATACCTACACATATAACCTTCGACTAAGTGTTATGTTGTGAATCTTCAAAGAAATCTGTTAACTGATCGTCTGTCATTATTATACTACTATTATAAATGCGAAAGTTTGTCTCTTTGTTACTCCTTCACGCTTCAGCTGAATGATTTCGATAAAATTCCTAGATTGAATGTAGCCTACTTTTTATCCCGAAAAAGTGAAGACAGTTTTTCTCATCGTCTCATCGTTGATAATAGCAGAACGCAGCTACTTGGCTATATACGGCAATAATAAAATGATGACACTTTGTATTGCAGATTAACAAGTCACGTGACACGTGTGTATCATCTTCGTCCTATACTGTTCGTTCCTATACTGCATGTTTATGAAATTAAAATACGTAGTTGTATCGTAAGACTATCTATGTTTGTTTTAAACAAAGCCAAAACATACAGAGCACTCTTATCTTAAGTAATTTGGCACGAAAACATCTCCCGTGCCTCATTTAATTACCTACAGTAGAATTTATAAATTGGACGCATAATTAAGTGAACTTTTTTGTGCATGTTTTTTTACTGGTTAAAAACTTGCGTTTAAGCAATGTATTTTGATGTTATATGAAGTTGTAGCGTGCTTGCCTATTATTATTATGATGTACTGGCGACCCGCCTCTGCTTCGCACGGTTGTGCAGTGTGTGTGACTTAGGTCGTAATACATTTCCGTAGTACATAATTTTGATCTATCTCGTGAGGTTTAACCAGCATTACCAATGCAAGCAGCAAACATATGTTTTAGAATATTATTGAAATACTCTGCTTTTCTCTACTATAATATGCATGTATTAACATATCAACATTCCAGAGGAAATTCTCTAAATGTTAGTGATGAACGTATAGAAATCCGTCGCGTGGTTTAGAAATTAGCCAAAATACAGAAGAAGACTTGCTTGCTTCAAGAAGACCATTGATATATTTTATTTTAAGCAACAATAACTTACGTCGAACTCACATAAGTTACGTTGGTCCATTGATGAATAGCTTATTCTATAATAGCATATATTAAGAAAAAAATACGCTGGAAGAGTCTTGTAAGTTTACGGCTGTTCCAATCCAACCCCGTCTTCATTATACAGATAGTGCCATCCAAGAAGACGCGCCCCACTCTTCCTAATCGCTTACAGTACAAGTGTGTAACATTCCGCTAGTGCTAGTTTAGTTTTGTCGATTATTAGTATATATAGGCAATTAGTGTGTATCGACCATACTAATAGAATAAACTAATAGAGAGCGTGGTGGCCCAGGGGCACAGACGCCGACTTTCAATCTAAAGGTCGCTAGTTCAATCCCACACGCGCACCAATGAGTTTTTTCACTTGAAAAATTCATGTGCGCAATACCACGTTCTCTAAACGGTGACGGAAAACATCGCGAGGAAACCGGCATGTTTTAGAACCAAAAATTCGATGACATGTGACATCTACCAATCCGGATTGGGCTCCCGTGGTAGATCAGAGCCCATTCACTCTCAATTATCGAGAGTAGGCCGATGTCCCAGCAGTGGGAACATTAGAGGCTGCTACGGTACGGACCAAACTAAAACACTAGCGGAATGTTGCATACTCCTGTAAGCATTTACGAAGAAACGTGGCGCGTCTTCGTGGATGGCACTATCAGCGCCTACCCATTAAAATTGTATGTTACGAAATAACGGATCGACACGCACTTGGCAGCTTTATTAGCTCATTAGCGCAAGCAATCACCTTGCTTGCTATTTGCGAGCGGATTAACATTCGTCAGCATTTCCTCGTGCTCGCTATCGGGTGATTCGTGTCAGTTTAGAAAACTGTATACCTACTGACTAGATGCTAGACGCGGAAATTATATGTTGCTTGTAGGAGCGCTCTTAGAATGTGTAACTGTATGTATTGTAGGTTAATAAATTTATCTTTCATTCGTCTGAGTATCTTATTAAGTACTTTAAACGAACAATTCTTGTATATCTATTATATTTATTTCGCGAATCTCGGAAACGGCTGTAACGATTTGGATGGAAATTAATGTTTAGATAGGGTGTTTCTTACTTTACCTGTATGTTACATGTAAATACGCAATTTATCACAAAAAAGCGTCTCAAACTAAAAAACCGAACCAGGTACTGAAATTTATACGGAAATAATTACCACTAGTATCGCAATTCGCAATGTGCCCTTATATAGGGGTTGGGTAGTCCTACGGGTGTAGCCAGGATATGAATTGGGTTGGATTTAAAAATAAAATGACAAAGCTACTGTTTCACATAAGACACGATTTCACAAAAAAGCCGAGGTACTATGGATTACGAATTATATGGACTATGGATTATATTACGAAGTTAAACATTAGTTAAGCTTGTTTTGTGGCAGTTTTTCTGAATGTATGGGAGTAACTGCCGGTCAATTAGTGATTATGTAATTGTACGTAGATGACATGTTCCGGGTCGTGGTACTGAGGCGTAACTTTATCAATATTTTCATGTTCTAAGTTAGCGAAGTCTTATCACAGATGTCAAAAAATCAGGAGGTTCGGTTGTATTTTTGGTTTTTGTGTTCCAATTGGGGACGGATTTGAACGATTTTTTTAATCAGATTTAAAAATGTACCTATGGCTGTATTATGAAAAAAATCCTTCCCTAAATGCGCAAAATAAGTAAATTAAAATATTGTTTTGATTTAAGTCGGTTAATTCGATTTGTTAATCAGTCAATATTATCTCATAAGGTCTCCGAGATAGCGCGATAGAAATTTCATGGACAAATTTCACCTCTAAAATTAAGAAAGTATTGAAGCGTGTTTATTTGCTTTCAGCTTTTTTCTTCAAATTTTAGTAGATATATAATATTACTAAAGTAAAATTATTGAAATTTTATTCAAACGTACCCTCTCTTCGTCATACAATTGTTTGTCCTAGAACCCACGACCTGCAACACAAAAGCCAAGATCAAAAGCCACTCCTGAGCTGTGCGAGTAGTGATTAAGTTTTGATGGTCAGTGGTCAAAATTTGCCTTTCGCCTGTGGGTCATTTATTAACTAGGCAAATTTTTATCGCTCCTTTCGTATCTGTGCCGGGATTACCAAAAATTCTAACACCTTTTCGACCTTCCTTCCTTAACGCCAGCCTACTCGATCCGCGAATTGCATAGAAGGCGTTAGCCGTGAACTCAAAACTGAGGCCGGAATCAAGGATTGATTATTGTAAACAATGCTATAAATATTCATTTCATTCAGTAATGTGGGAGACTTTCATAGAAATATTTCTTATTTACCTACATGCTTAATTTTTTTACTTAAGTGATGAACTAGAACAATCTAGAGTCTGATCTTTCCCGACTGAAGTATGAGAATACTCAAGTCACATCACGTTGCGCCCGTCGTAAGAATCGATCAACGACTTGCAATAATTATAAGGACTGTAATTTTACCTCTGCATGTAACCAGGAGCTCCTGTGACACGTTAATGCTCACGAACATGTTTACTTGCGTGCGTAAACTTTGACGTGTCCAAACGATACTTGACATTTAAATGAATAAATAACAGCCTTACTTATAAAATAATCGTTGATCATTACATAGCTACCTCTCAACTGAATCACTCTCAAGCCGTTAAATCCCGTTTAACTTTTCTTTACCTATAAACCTTATTTAGCTGTTGATTAGTTTAGCTAGGCACAGAGAAGCTAAATGTGAACGCGCGCGCGCGCGGACGAAACATTTGTTATAAAATAATCGATTTAATATATAAGATAATATAAGAATGACAGCATATAAGATAGAGCTACTATCAACTGAGCTGTGACCTTAGTGATGTAGTTCTCTGCAGCATATTTCCGCCCCCAGTCATCACACGCACCCAAAACAGTCCAAACTGTTTGCAAGTCGTGAATGAAGACCGCGCAGTGGAAGGCCGTCAAATTGACACATTTCGGTTAACAATGATGTAAGCGTCGTTTGGTATTAATGGTATTATGATCAGTTATCATATTTGTGTCGAGAAACCGGTTTGAATGACCACACGCAGTCCACAATTGGCATATATTTAGAGACTTATAAATCGTTCTCCACCGATTTCTTAGGGAGGTTATCAATTTAGTTGTATTTTTTGTTGTTGTTTGTTATCTCAGATCTCTGCTATTTATCAGCCAATATCAATATATTTTTATTTATTTTAAAGGATATTTTTTTTAATTGGTCCTTTACAAATTTTATAAAAATCAGTTCAAATTGAAATTATTAATGAAGTAAACGAAATTCTGTAGTTTGCTTTCCTGTTACTTCTGTCTTCGCCGGTTGGTATGTTTCTTTTTAAAATAGTTTTGATATAGTTAAAATGAAATATAAGTCTAGGGTCTTTTTGTGAAGTATTTCGACGAAATAAACAAGCGTTGCTGTGTAAACAATGTTTTAATTGTTAACACTACATAACCTATAAAATTACATAACTAATCGATTACCCAAAATACGCACCTGTAAACAAAGAAACGACATTTATGTTTATTCTTCGTTCCTTCACAATTCGTTTTGTTTTCCTTTTAATTTCTTTTATCATGTTTTATACAACATTAATTATTTTCTTTACATATATACTGAAGGTTTTTAGATTTTTAAAATCAGTCACTTGATATATACAATACATTTATAATATTGGTTCTGGTATGTATTGTACATAATGCAAGTTTGTTTTGTCTACGGCTACTTATATTATATTTGAAGTAAGAATAGGCGTTGTTTAACAAAACATAAGGCGGATTTGTAAACTCTTCTGTTTTTTGGAGTCTTATAAATTAAGAACTCAGATGTCAGTCTTCTTCCAACGTACTGCGAGCTGTGACGGATAAAAATTGAAAATTGAATTTCAAGTCGAGTCGTAAATGCAGAATGCGTGTCAAGTTTGAATGAACGACAAGTATAGATATCGCTGACTGCCATCTAGATTTGAATGATATTTGAATTGATTATTCAAAGCTTGTTTGTTTACATAAACCAGATTTTCCTGCTAAGCTGTTGGCTGCACAGATAATGTAAATACGTCGCGTCGTAGCGAACTGATAGATCGACAGATCTCATCTATAGATTGTGTTTATCGTCGACAATGTTTTGAAACTGTTCATTTGACACATAGTTGTGGCAACACTGAAAAGAAATCTAAGAGAATGTATTTTTAATCTGTTTATCACAGTTATTTGTGTAACTAAAAGTACATTAGTATTTAGAGGTTTTTCAGATCAGAAAAGGGAGAAATATACTTTTCTAGGCGTTACCGTTTGGATACGAATAAGGAACAGTAAAAAAAACAATTTCTTCATTGTCATAGTTATAGTCATTTATTGGTAATCATTATTACAGCTCATAAAACATATGCATCCTTGTATCAATTAGCAATAATTAATTATATTAGTTCTCTGGCATGACGCGGAATCGCAAACGACAACAGTAATTTGCAACTGATTAAGAAATGAGTTATATCGCGAAAGTGTATTGCAGTAAAAAGTTTATAGCAGTATTCAGTGAGGTCACTATGCAAAGTAGGCTGAATGAGATAATAAGATCAACACCAACTCTTAGATCATACCTCTATTTGTAATGTAATATTGTTATTGCGCGCTGGCAACATTATCAGCTGCAAAAATTTTTATTTTTACTTTGTTTCGCGGCGCACAAAATGACCTCTAAAGGTAATTTTTGATTATTTTATTTGAAATATATTATAGCAGTAAACTGCAGTTGAGTTTTCTATTTATCTATTACAAATAAATACAAAGAATTAAAACTTTTCGATTGTTTTTTGTATTTTCATCGATTTCTCCGGCATTTATCAGATCCGATATCTGATTTGGGAAATTCTTTTTTTATTTGAACGGATATGCATTCCTACGGACATTCGTCCCATACGATGTTGATCAAAATCGTTTCAATGGTTTGCTAAATCCGAGCGAAGGTCGGTCGCCCAGGAACTGTATATATATATGATTGCTCGTTTAAAGAAAAAGGTAACACAAAAGGCAAACAGAAAAAACAGTAGATCACTGTTGTTTCTGAGCTTGTCACACGCACTGTCAAATAGATCTAACTTCTTTTTTTTTTTTTTTTAATCATTATAGGCCATCGTTTGACCGCTATCCCACCTGATGTTAAGTGATGATGCGGTCGAAGATGTAACACGCTGGCCTAGAAAATACCTATTCACTCTTTTCGTGAACATACCCAAATTTTACCGCTCGGGAAGAAGACACGCAGGCAGCGAATTCCACTCCTTTGCAGTTCGGATTAAAAAGGAGGACTCATATCGTTTTGTGCGAGGGATTTCCACTGTGTAGGGGTGTTACACCGCCGAACGGCTCTTCATCCGATGATGGAATGGAGATGGAGGGACAAGCTCGTGAAGTTCCTAGGCGCACTCACCGAAGTTTTATATATCATGTTCTACATCATAAAGTCTAGCCTAGGCTGTCTTTCTATCTAGGCTAGAATTCCAAAGACCGGTTTGTTTAATTATAAGTCACCTGACAGCGATAATGCTTCCTAGATTTGTGCCTAGATTGGAATAGTATGCGTCTATTGCTAGATATACAATAAATATTTATAGACCTAACCTAAACTGGGCTTGTTCTATGAAAACCAGATTACTGATATTATACTTATTTTTTTAAATACACACATGTAATATGTATTACCAGACACGGAATAAACATCTATGTTTGTCATACAATTTTTTTTCTGGGTGGGAATCGAACTTACGGTCTAGACTGCGGAAGGCAGGGCTACTACCAATTGAGCTGAGGCCAGTCAGTTTTCTTGTAATGTTATCCAGTATCGTTTTTAAGGTTCCGTACCCGATTACTAAAACTCCGCTCTCCGTCTGTCTGTCCGCTTGTCACCAGGCTGTATCTCATGAACCGTAATAGTAAGAGAGTTGAAATTTTCACAGATGATGTATTTCTGTTGCCGTTATAACAAAAAATACTATTAAACAGAATAAAATAAATATAATATTTAATAAAAAAAATCATCATCTTCCTGCCCTTATCCCACACTAAGTGGGGTCGGCACAACATTTATTCTTCTTCCATTCCCTTCTTTCAGACGTCATCTCAGTACTCACTCCTTTCTTACGCATATCATCTCTCACACAATCCATCCATCTTTTCTTTGGCCTAACTCTTGTCTTATATCCTTCCACATCCATCCTCTGAACTCAGTTAATACAAACGCTAATAATCATCACCTTGTACCTGGGTACTTAGGCAGCCATTACAGGTGAAACGCAGACGACCGATTTAAATCGTCTATCGATTTGCTTACTGCAAACTACGGCAGATTTTAATCGGTGGCCGTCCGAGACCGGTTTAACATACTTGAAACTAATTTTTTCGTTTATATCTCAAGTGCCATTTGGGAATTTACAAGCTTTGTTTACTTGTAAACCAATTCGTGCGTATATAACGTGTCATAGGGACGATATTTACATTGTATGCATTTAGTCGATTCAGAGATGAGTTATTCCATGCGTACTTACGTTATTTGCTAGTTATATAACGATTATATCTTTGTTTTGTATGATTCATTTATTTTTTCTCTTTTCGATACGGCATAATGGCATATTTATGTGCTAATGCCATTATGCCGGCTTGACCTTACGAGAACTGACTGAAAACTGACTGTAATTTGACATATCTATGCGCATGTAATATGCCTGGGGAGTTCCTGTGTTATATGCTTACCAATATGTGTACATGCATATGTAAAATTTGACGTGTCCAAGTGATACCTGAGATCTAAAGGAATAAATGAGTTTGACTTTGACTTTGAGATAGATCAAAATGATGTACTACGGAATTGTATTACGACCTACGTCACACTATATACTCACGACTTTAGTCGGAGCGATTAAAAGCGGCCGTCTGCGTTGTCTCTTAAAATACAAAAGCCAGGCTATAAAGGAGATTGTGGTGATGTCATAATGTAATGTTTATGTTTCAAACGTAAACAGATTTAGTTCTTGCATGTTGATTAGTCTATTTATATGTGGAATATTGAGATTCTCTCTTGCCGGGCGAGAGTAGACTTGCATATCGACGGCTCCGTGGCTTTGTTCATAGGAGCCTCATCTCCGAAACGGGGGGTCCCAGGTTCGATTTCTTTACCTTCCATTTTTCGTCAACTCGGTCAGGAATTATCGTGCCTGAAGGCCCCGACGTGACTTAGCGACATTTTTAACGTACAAAGCGTGCACCGGCCAGGAATCGAACCCAAGAACCCACAAAGGCAGGACAACTACCAACTAAGCTATAGAGTTATTTACTAAGCCTTGTTTTCTTATAATTATCTTGTACAGAACGTTTCGCCACGTTTCATTCACGTTGAATAGAATCTTCGGAGGCGGGTTTTAGAACATTGTTATTTTACTCGGGCAAGTTTTGAAACATAAAACGGGCAGTTAAACTTTGAACCTTGAATATATAACTGGCTGGTAACTGTTGTTTGGATATAAAAAGTTGTCTGGCAATATTTTACTTCAGAACAATTACGGTAAATAAACTTAAAGAAAATGTCTAGTCGTATTTTAAAGCAGCGATCATCACATCAAACGTCTAAAAAGTATTCAAACAAACAAACAACAAACAACGTTGACACACTCATACCTCTGCACTAGGATTCCCTGTGTCGCAGATGGCATGTACAAACACATAAACAAAACACAAACACCCAGACCCGAGAACAAACTTCATGCTCACCACACAAAGTATGCCCCGGCCGGGAATCGAACCCGGGACCCCTCGCTTCGAAAGCGGGGCTACTACCAACTAAGCCACGGAGCCGTCATTCAGAACTAATGTTTGGTGGATCAAACATGTCTTCCATCATCGATATACCAGCAAAATAGGTTTGAAGTTGGACCATTCCTATCGGTGACATTTTGCCTTTAACATACAATTTTTATTAGATACAACACGCAAAAACAATGAGTGTCGACAGCTAAATTTGTAAAATTACTTCTTATTTAGATTAGAAAATCGTTTCTTTTGACACGACTGAACAAGATACATACAGCGGAAAAAAGAGATTACAGAAAAAAAAATAACTATTATATAATATTTCGTTAATAACTACCAGAACATTACTTACACTGTAGAAATTGGCCTCAGAATTAGGAAAAAGAAATAACTCGTTACGGCAATCTGACAGCGCGATATTAGAAAAGAGGAAAATAAAATGGGATTGACAGCTGTCATATGTCAGTCTTTCCCATAGCCTCATGTTGACTGTTTGACCGATACTGGCAGAATTTGTGTGGCTAAAGACACAAAAAGCCATATAGAAGAAGAGAAGCTAGTATTGCATATAGTATTGGGCTGTCAACCCACGAAAGTTGACACTGAGTCTTTGTTAACAACGCTTGTGACAAAACCATAACAATTGCTTAACGACACGCCTAATTAAACCATACGTAAATAATTACTGTAAATTATGCTGATTACAAAACAATAAGTAGGTACGTTTTAAACGCCCACTGCTATGGAAGTCATACGTAACGAAACGTACATTACATTATCATTGTTTATTGAAATTATTCAATTTGTGGCGCGTTAGGAAAATTCTGAGAAGTTGCGTCGCGTTTTCTTAGCGATAATATAATGTTTTCGAGCGGTTTTCTCTCTTGGTTCTTTGAGAGAAATAACCTTCATAACTATGAATAAAATTAATAACTTGTACTTACTTCATTCATGGATATTACACACAGTGCAATCTTGCCTCAAATTAAGCATAACTAAATGATTGATAGAATATACAATACTTTTTTGTACATACATACTTTTTAATACATATGCTTATCTTGAGTGGGAATCGAACCCCAAGGCAGCCCTAAAAACAGCTGTGAGGCCAATCACAAATAGTAATTCATTGAATGAGGAATGCTGGTTGTAACTTCGTATTTCTAACATGTAACATGCCTAAGAATATCTTGGACATGTTGAATGCTCACGAATATGTTGATTTCGTCGTGTAGTGTAGGCAATACAAATCATGACGTGTCTGTCTAGGAGACGTGATAGGCGTAGAGGTTGGCGAAATGTGGCGTTTTTAAAAAGTAAATAATTTTGGCGTTGTTGAAGGATAGTTTGTACTTATTCAGTCATGGTCAAGATGATACGGGTTCTAGACGGTGCGGTTGTCGGTCTCGACCATCCAAGGTTATTAGTTTAGAACTTGGACCATCGGTTCGGAATTCGCAGTTTTCTATGTTTTTTTACTTTTACTACTATGAGTAGACTCATTTGCATAGTGGGGGGTTGGCAAAATAAAATAAATATGAGATAAAAGCGCAGTACTTACACGAAAGCTGATGTAACCTCGTTGAGTTGAATGGGCGACTCGTGCCTCAAAAGCTAAGATATTTAATTTTCGTTATTTAACGTCAGTTTTGTTGGACTGGCAACACAATCGTACGGTTGTGTGCGTGACGACAGTGGACGGTAGCCCAGATTTTTCTAGAGCTGATGGCATATAAGTTAATGACGATGCAAAAGTAGGTACCGGCAGGGTCGCGCGTGGGTCTCAATGACAATGATCGCCTCATGCCGCGCATTACAGCGAATGAGGATGTGACTTCACTTTGAAAAATTGGTCGAGTTTAATGTTTATTCTTGAAGGTGCCATTGTGAGAGATACTCAATTATTTTTTTATTCCTTTGCGTTTTTTCCTTATTTTCCTAACGACTCAAGTTTTGGGTGACTTGTGTCTTCTCATGCTTCGATTGGGGAGGAGATAAATCGTGTTGTCATTGTCTGGTGTAAACCACTTACCACCATGTGGGCCGTCAGCTCGCTCCGTCAAATCTTCACAGAAAAAACACCATTCAAATAAAATTAAAAAAATCTAAGTTGATAAATGAAGGAGATCTGATATATAATAACACAAAAAAAATAGATAACCTCCTTTGGATGTAAATATATCCAGTCCATCCAGTTAAACTGGCTACTCCATTCGTAAAGGTTGCGACACCGGAAGCTCGCATGTTGACCGGATATGCGGAACCGTTGTCTTGGCGGGAAACCAGTCCCATATTAGATGGCTCTAAACCGCCTAGTATGGTTATCAAGTCGAACTGGACTTTTACGGAAAGGCGAACAGAAAATAACTCAATTTAATGAGGTAGTTAGTTGATTGATATAGTGATAAAAAAATAGCACAAACCATTAAGTAAGTACAAGACGTAACGGTCATGAAGATAGGTTAACAAAATTGATTTCCGTACCAGCCTCTTATGTTCCCACTGCAGGGACACCGGCCTAGTCTCGATAGTTGAGAGTGAATGGGCTCCGATCTACCACGGGAGCCCAATCCGGATTGGATTGGTAGATGTCACATGTCGTCGAATTTTTGGTTCTAATCCATGCCGGTTTCCTCACGATGTTTTCCGTCACCGTTCCGAGAACGTGGTATTGCGCACATAAATTTTTCAAGTGAAAAATTTCATTGTTGCACGCGTGGGTTTGAACCAGCTTCAGATTGAAAGTCGTCTGTGCCCCTGGGCCACCACGCGCTCAAAATTAATTTTCTTTTTCTTATTAATCGTTAATGCATTATTCGAAATCACTGTTCAAATTTAGGACAACACCTCAATCAAACGGACTATTGATCATATTACTACAAAAGGATGTCGCGTCAGCAGTTTCTGGTATCATTTTAGTTCATTTTACGAAAATGTCAAAACCCTCGACTTGGGGTAATGGTAGAGTACTAATGAACATCAAATGATGGAACAGATCTAAAACTATTAATTTATTAAGGCAACGCCAACAACACACAATAGATATAGGATTAACAAAAAGTATAATTACATTGTATAGAATGTGTGTGTGTGCCAATTAAAGGCTTTGCACATTCTCCACATGTAAGCTAAGAAGCATCTCGACCACGTTAGCTTTCAAACAGAAAATACGCATCAATATCGGCCCATCCGAGCTACGATGCCACAGACAGACAAACACTACAAACTATAACACCCTTCTTTTTCTTCTAGATCTTCTACGTTATAAGATATTAGGTACATTAGAGGCTGATACAGAAATGATACACGTAGTAAAATTATCGACCGCCCATCCATATTGACCATGTTGTGGGTTCATAAAGCGGCAATGCCCTTACAATTGTGCTAATTTTCACTACGTAGATAAAAAAACATATTAGCAAATAGATTATGACATTGGATGGAGTACCGTCACGACCGTTCGTGCACGATCGCGTTATGTAATTAATTACATTATTACGATATTTGGAGCACTTATTGTCAACTGGTCTTTGAACTTTGGTCACGACTAACTAGGTCTGTCAATAAATAAATTTAAAACTGTCATCAAACGTAAACTTGTCGCAAAAGCGTACTATAAAATATCAGATTACCTAGATGACAACAAGGCTTGGGAATGAATTTGCACTCTAGACGCAGGACCATATTCGCGAATATGTAATACTGTCTCCGAGGGGTCTCTTGTCTGATTCTTCCCCTCGGGTTGGTCGGTTAGGGTTGGAACAGACGTAAACTTAACAAATAAGATAAGCTTAAACATGAAAACTGACTGTAATTTGACATATCTGTGTGCATGTAATGTGCAAGGAGTTCTTGTGACACGTTATATGCTCACGAATATGTGCACATGCATGTGTAAAATTTGACGTGTCCAAATGATACTTGAGATCTAAAGGAATAAATGAGTTTGACTTTGACTTTGATCCTAAACTGACAAAGACAAGAGTTGCATGTCTAGTTAAGAACTAGAAGAAGTAAGCTCTCGTTTATACCGATGGCCAGACCTCTATGCTCCTCTGGGAAAAGCTTCTCACGTGAAAACAGCTTCCTTGAGGCGTTCACTCTCTACTGGTTTACATCTATGCAAAAGCATATGCAGTTCTGAATAGACCTCTACGCTTTTCAAGGAAATGCTTTTGAAGAGTTTCTTTGTGGAATTCCTCTATTCGTTTACCTCATGTAGAAGGCAGGCAGTTCAGAATGAAGACCTATATTCTCAAAGCGATTTATCTACTGGATTAACGCTATGTAGAAGGCAGACGATAGTTCTGAATGGTGTCTTGTAATTGTACTTCTTCTTCTTCTTATTTTTGGCCTTTTGTGTGAAAAAACAAATTCTGCCAGTGTCCGAGTTAATGTACGTTCGCAAGTTTAGTCTGCATTAGGGTTAATTGTAACAAAATATGGCCAGTTTATTTAAAAGCTTGTAATTGTAACTTGATAGGAATCCACGCCTATGAATTACCTTTGTCATTGTTAGCAAGGGCTTTGACAGGCATGACAGTACACGGCAGCGAGCCACGAAACCATCTGAGCGTAATCAAATGTCATTGGCAGAACTTTGGTGGGACGTTATAATGTTACTAACAATATTTAATCTGTGCCTGAAGGTTAGCTATAAAAAGTCTTCATTATTAAACTGTCAGAATGATGATTTGTCATCATGATTTAAATCAAATTCGAATATAATAGTTACCATAATTACTTTAAACGAGCAATTATATAAATACATATTTATTTCGCATACTGAATTCGTACCTACTTAATTGTTTATTCAAATAAATTAATATTATTATTATATATATCTTGGAGACGGTTAGAACTATACGGAAGATATATTGGTTTGCTGTTTAAGTGTATTTCTTGTAAAACGCAATCTTTTACAGTAAAACTATTTTTTTAGAATACAATGGAAATAAAGGTCAATAGTCTTTGATTTTGAGTTGCCACATATACAGACAGACGGACCAGCAGAGACTTATGAACGCAGCTCTATTTAGCCGCGGGTCAAATCTCATGCAGCCAGGATCTCACTTTCTCGCGTATTCATCTCACCGACCGCAGTCGAAAGCGAAGGTCGTAAGCGTCAAATGTCAGTCGCTCGCGGCCATGACAAATAGCTAGGGCTGTTCACGCTTCATTTAAAAATAACTGCACTTCCGAAGGTGCTTAGGTTCGATCTCCGGCCGGCCGGATGAAGTTCTCAGGTCTTGGAAAGGAAGAAAGTAAGTAAATAACATTTTTTCGAAACTAATAATAACAGATGTAAACAATCTATCAATAGTAAAATCTACTGGGGTGTTTGTATTGGCATTTATAATAATTGATTAATCCATCTTAAATCTCCTCTTCACAAAAGTGTTTTGGTTGATAAATTGTTCAAGCGTATATAAATTGCTTGACGCGTTGAGTGGGTCAATGCCACCTGCGGCACAGGGTTATTAATAAATAGACGCTTTACTCCTTTAAAAAATCTCCAAAGTTTCAAAGATCCTAAAATATATTTGCAAAGAATAGAACGGCAATCAGAGATCACGAGTGGATCTTTATGATCGGTTTTTGATTATCAATAATTTTGGTACGTCAGGACAGCCCTGGCGACAATCCCACGACGTCGTGACCAGAGACTGCCCCGCCTTAATCACCACGCGCTCAGTCCAATAGTTGGTGCCATAGGTCACCTTAAGTGCGACAGGGCCTTTGCTACCTTAAGCTTTGAACTCAATTATTATTCCGTATCAGCTTCTAATGGTCCCAGGGACACCGGCCTACTCTCAATAATGAAGAGTGAATGAAGAGTGAATGGAATTGAAATTACCACGGGAGTTCATCCGGATCGGTATATGTCACATGTCTTCGAATTTTTGGTTCAAATACATGCCGGTTTCCTCACGATGTTTTCGTCGTTTCGGGAACGTGGTACAATACAATAGTTTATTAATAATTCTAATTTACAAGTCCAGTATACATTGATTAAAATAAATAATTGAAATCAAATTAAATTAAATTAAACCATATAAATTGAGCATAAAAAGTTTTCATGTCCAATTATCATTGTGACAATCTATGACCGTCAGATTAAAAGTCTGCGTCTGTATCTTTGGGCCATTACGCTCAATAATAATTATTGCGATTATATGATATATTAAAAATAACAAAGTCAGAAAATTGTGCGCCATTGTCTGCCAAGAGCATATCCTGCGCCAAACTATTGAACTGATTTGATGAAATTTCTAAAATCTCTATATCTCCTAATAATTTTCCCAGTTGGTTGATAAATGGCGGAGTTCTGAGGCCACAAATATAAAAAGGGGAAAGAAATACAACCTCCTTTGAAAGTCTGTTGAAAAGTTAGATACATTGCGAATGTTGTCTCGCAAATAGCTCTGTAACTAATGTGGTTATGTCTGCTGATAAACCTACGGCAAACACGATGCTTTGTACATCTAGAATTCTAGAACATCTCGCGTCTCACTATGATAAGGTAAACCACTTTCCCCCATTTAAACATTAGCACCGTAATAATTAAGCATAGAAATCGCCAGTTTTTCTTTCTGGTCCATCGCATCTTGGAGAATCCATTCAGTTGCGAAGGTCATGGTCCACCGATTGGCATCTATTACCGTACCAGCCTCTAATGTTTCCACTGCAGGGACACCGGCCTACTCTCGATAATTGAGAGTGAATGGACTCTTATCTACCACGGGAGCCCAATCCGGATCGTTAGATGTCACATGTCGTTGAATTTTTGATTCTAAGACATGCCGGTTTCCTCACGATGTTTTCCGTCACAGTTTTGAGAACGTGGTATTGCGCACATATTTTTTTTCAAGTGAAACAACTCATTGGTCCACGTGTGGGTTTGAACCAGCAACCTTCAGATTGAAAGTCGGCGTCTATGCCCCTGGGCCACCACGCTCGCATCTATTATCTATGGAAATATTTTATCTTTTTGCTGTCAAACTGCTTCTTGGTCAAACTGCTCATACTTAGGTAGGGGAGGGTGGAATGACCTTGGAGTGTTTTGAAGTCGAGGATCGTTCTTTCCCTTGTCTAATTTGGTTGGGCATCTTGCCAGAAACAGATAAAAAATCACTTAGCCTCCTTTTGAAGTCGCTAAAAATAAGATAAGAGAATACTTCCACAAATATGCACGTACAAAGGCGAATTTAACGCTTAAGAGCATTCTCTGCCAGTCAACCTGTGTGTTTTGTGGAGTGCACAGAATAAGACGAGAGAAGAAAACAAAGAATAAAATTAAAAAAAAAAAATCAACGGACTTCTGAACAAGTCTCATACAAGATTTTCTTACATGTTCGTATTAAAAATTTTTCTTATATTGAATAATGACTTGAGTACGGTGGCTACTATTAAGATTTAAAAATTACTAAGGGAGGAATAATTGGGGATGAAATTGGAGCCCGTTTATCTGATTTTCTATTATAGATAATCAGCTTATTTATAATATGATTGGTAAAACAGTCATCTCTCTTTTTTTATTCTTGGCTTCACACGGCTTGTGTAATGTCATTATTCATGTTGTTAAGTTGCATATATAATTTAAAATAAAAAATTGAGGCAATTTGAACGCGATAATCAATTGACAGGGATCCAAATTAGGATAAGAGGATCAGTAGGGCTGGAAGTCATCTCTCTTCATCTTTATGGCTATTTGTGTCTTCAGCCACACAAATTCATCCAGTTCTGGTGTTTGGCTGATGGATTCGTAAATTAGTGGGGCGAGAGTACATAAGAATATGACCAGTGTGAAACAGGTGGGTCATTAATTTATGTCACATTGAAAACCAAATTGATTTGTACCTATTTTCAAGTGACAGTGACAGTAATATGGTAATGTCAAACAGCCATCGAAATAAGCCGACTCGATTTCCATATCAACGACATATCGGTACTAAATCGATTGGATCCGCTCTAGCCGGCGCGCGGGAGAAACGATTTCCGAGAAAATGGCGGCAGGAAACGAGAAGGAAATTATCGCCACAATGTGGAAAGTTGTTCGAGACGCGGTAAAAAGTGTTTTCTCATTGTATCTGAATTCTGAACGCAATAGCGATCACGAGAACGTAATGTATGAGTCTGGATACAAGTTTGAATTTAGAATCTTCTATTATTCATGTTTTAGGGTTCCATACCCAAAAGCAAAATAGGAACCCTTATAAGATTATTTTGTTGTCTTCGTTAATTTCACTGTCTGTCAATACAAGATCCTCTTTCCCAGGAACGCGTAGATGTATCAAGTTGAAATTAATATCAAATACTTAGGTCTGATGTGGTCGTTTATGCCGCATATTTTGACACTCGCAAAAGAATCGAAACCTAAAATAGGGTACTTCATATTGACGAATCATGAAATTTGGCAACAAGGATTGTCATATCAAAAGAATAAGTCTGAAAACCGTAAATTAGTTGTTCATGACAAAAAAGCATACGTGAAAAACCTACAAGTTACATATAAAAGTTTGTATGGAACCCTCGTTGCGCGAGTCCGTCTCGCTTTGGTCTTTTTTTTTTCTTTTTTGTGGCCTCGCATGGATAGTGCATTCCACCGTTGTCGAGTAATAAAGATTGATACATTATTAAACCAATGACGGTAGTATGACTGTAGTTGGTTGGCGATAAGGCTGCCTGCAAACTCAAAAACCACCGTTTGATGTTTGGCCGGGGCAAATATTTGTATAAGTATAAAAGTTTTTTATCAGTAGGTAATCTTGTTCCAGCTTGTATTGTACAAGCTTGTTTCTTTTGAGGCAAAATGGCGCGGAATAATAAGTGTTTGTATTGTTTTTAAAAACAATACATAAACTTAACAACATTTTCACTAACTGGCAGGGGGTCCAGTTGCTTGTGTTCGTAGGTGAGAACTCTCTTGTACCCCTACATGTACCCCTAGGTGAAGCCAATTGAGCAACTAAAAATCGCAGTAGAACTTGTACCAAATTCTTCCTAAGAAGTTCTGCCTCAATTTCCATCCTCCGCCAATCATTGGGGCAATAGCGTTGTTGAGTTCCGGTGGAATGGTGTGGGTGCCGGTGAAATTACAGTCACTTGAGGCGTAACATCCCTGTCCCAGAGTGACGTGCGCAACGCAATACGACTTGGTTCTTCTCATACTTTTACAGGGTCGTATTTTTGTTGTTTATGGGAGACTGTAACCTCTTAACATCAGGTGGACGTATGTAGTCACATCAGTTGCTTAAAAAAAAACGTGTTTCATTTCTTACACATCACTTATCGTTCGCATACTCTTTGTGTTTAAAGGGTATGCTAAAAGTCTCTTACGTGCTTACCGATTGTTCTGGAACAATTCCGAAAGTGGAAGGCGTTCAAACCTTTAGCACAGCGCTTGGCGACGACTGTAACTCACGAGCCAAACTTAAATAAAACGGCCTTCGCGTGCTTACTAAGAATCAACTTGAAGGATTACATGCGCTTGATAGTGACATAAGAAATTAACTAAAAAATTATGTTCGCTCCGCATACATTCCTTCGGTTGGTTTTCGTTGTTGGTAGCTTACCTATTTTACTGAGAAGCCATTCATTTTATCAATGAAACCCCTTTAACTTGTACCCATTTCTATAAAAATAAACTTTAGTGTTTGTAATGTTAAAAACAGCTTGTTTCTATATACATTTGAAAGTATATATGATACTTAAAAAGGTTTATTTCTTATTTTTGTCAGCATGTTTGTTTCGGCTAATCTCCGAAATGGCTGGACCGATTTAGACCGGATTTTCACTGGCAGATAGTAGATTTTATAAGGAGTAACTTGGGCTACTTTTATTTTAGATAAAGAAAAAAATCTCGGGTTTCGCGCTAAAAACTGAGGGGGAAGTATTAGCAGGATAGGAACCAGAATTATATTCCTTATCTAAAATAAAAGTAGCCAAAGTTACTCCTCATAACATCCGCTATCTGCCAGTGTCAATGTTAAAAATGTTTCGACCTAATACAATTCTCAAAACGCAACGATAGCGCGATGCAGTACCGCTCATATTGACACAGATTGCTTATAGTTAGTATGAAGTATTCAAACTGGCATAAAAAATTGTTTCGTGCCTACATAACCTATTGCGTGACTTTGGCGATATTGTGGTAAAGACTCAGTTACAGCACCTTTGACGTACACCTCTCTCTCCCTTCTCTCTCCCCGTCAAGGTCCCTGGAGACTACAGTATGGGGTCGTTCAAAAGGGGTGTTTTAAAATATTTAAAGGGCCGGCAACGCGCGAGTGATACCACTGGTATTGCAAACGTCCATAGGCTACGGTAACCGCGGTGACTTTCAAATATTTGGCGTTTAATTAATGAGTTTTCGTTTAAAATTAGATAAAAATAGATGTTTTGTCAAACGTGGACAAACTAGTAATAATAAAATAATCGTTTTAATTTTTTTATCATAAAAAAAACTAAGCATGAATACCTTAATTAAACTTTAAGTTAAGGTGATACAAATTAATTAGTATGTGTGTGTGTTTGTTATTGCTTCACGGTTAAAAGGCTCAGAGATTTGGATGAAATATGGTACCAGGATAGTTTATATATAAAATATTTTCTTTTCTATTTCTATTCTATACCCTATCATATATATGAATAAAATAAAATAAGAATTCGGATTTCAGTGTACTTTTAGCGTGACACAGCGTGTTACAGAGGCTTAGTTCCAACCTGCGTGTCCACGGTATATGTCTATGCTTACAAAGCTATTACTACCTAACGAAAGGTACAATAATATTCAAATAAAACAAAAGTCCAATAACCCGTGTCGTGTGTAGAAAGTGAGCTGCAATTACTGTAAGAAATTTCACTACTCTAAGTTGGACGGACTAAGGCGTACGTGAAAAGGTATATATATCAAATTTACGTGCTTCCTACGACTTTGCAAGATGTGGAATGAGATTCCGTTTGCTCCTTCAGATCGGAAGGAGCAAACAAAAGTAGCAGTAGAACTTGTGCCAATTTCTCCGGCGAGGCACTACCACACCTGGAATCTGCCACCGAAAATTAGTGCGCGTATTAATGTGTTCGGAAGGGTGTGGTTGCCGGTGAAATTGCATGCGCACAAGACCTCTTTCGTCCTTTCATACTTCGAGAGGACCGGAGTACGCTGTTGTTTATGGGCGGCGGTAACCACATAACATCAGGTGGGCCGGCAGCTCGTATTGTTCATTACATAATATTTCAATTTGCTCAGTTTTTCGGAATCCTGGCCTTAGTAAGGCCCTGTTCAGCGAAAGTACGACGGGTAGATCAGGAATGAACCTTTTATGGTACCATAGATTATATTGCCCTTACGGGTTTAATGGGTGATTGTAACTATATTCATCTGGCAACTTTTTCTTTTAATATAATTATGAAAAATGTTTGCGTGCAACATTTTATCATCTGTCTACCCAATGGACAGTTAATTTTACACATTTCTTCTTTTTGAAATTTTACATAGCTTTTACTAAAATCACGTCGCTGAAAAAAAATACGTACCGTACCTATGAAACAAGGTTATTTTGTTCTGGATGTTTGTTTTGCGTTTTCTTTGCCAGTAAGACCGATTTTATTGATTATTTTATTACTCCGCCACTAAGGACGACGAGTAAGGGATGAAAATATAATTATAAATTTTAAAGCTATCATGGTTATGAACATTATTATTCAAGTTACCGAGATATTTACCATGATTTGTGAGTTTTGTTGACTCCCGATATTTCGACTCACAAATCATGGTAAATATCTCGGTAACTCGAAAAATAATATTTATAATTAAAAGCTAATTTAATTCTAATTCAAAACATATATAATATTTGTCAAACCAAATAATCTACTATTTGGTAATGCATTAGTTTAATACGAGGCCGTAACATCGATTTCCACCATACTTGGCTACGAAAACATCTTCCATACAGCCTTTGCTTCGTCTCATGATATAACCAAACCAAGGTTATATCAGTTACATTAACGTTAATATTTCGCTAACTTGTTATTTTTAGCACATCACTGTTTACGTGTTGTGTAATTCGAATTTGGAACTCGTATTGTGATTGTGTTGACGAACTATTGTGATAGTGAGATTGCGAATGTTTTGGAAATCGGTAAAGGCTAATTGCTACATACAAGATTCCTGCGCATGATATAGCTTTTGCTACTAAACCATAGTTTTTGTCGTACTATTCATCTTTTTTAAAGATTTCATAAAAATAATCTTAAGGTTTTTTATAAAAAGGTTCTTATGTAAGGATCTTTTTTGTATTTTTTACGCGATTTCTTAGCCAATTGTTTTCGCGAAGTATGATTCGATTTTTAAATCTCTATTATTATCTTCGTCGTCTTAGTCCAAGCGCCATTCAGCCATATGGAAAATTATTTAATCTCTATTATTATGTTGTTATCAACTGAAAATACCTACATATTTTGTTTATGTTGGTGGAATTATCGCTCTAATACCGATTAGAATAAGATCATTCGTACATGCAGCAATTGATTTTTATTTTAGTACTAGTTGCGCTCCGCTGTTACTCGCGGTGCAACTGCGAAACGCGCAAAGTTAAACTATTCTTAAGTTTTGTGAAATTTTCCAATTTAATACGCAATTTTTTCATATTTTTTTCCGTAAGAACCTTGTACAGAGTATTAGATAACATAAAAAAGGATGAATGGTATCGGTTGAGTCGTTCATAAGTTATGGCGTGACTAAGGGAAATGGAGATAAATTCATATGTATGCTTTTGCCCGGTGTCGCCCGCGTTAATGTACATTTTAACGATTAAAAGTATCCTATGTCCTTTAATGTATCCTTGACAACGTGTATGCAAAATTTCATGATTATCAGTTCAGTAGTTAGGCGTCAAAGCGTAACAAACTCACAATCGCATTTATAATATTGCGTAGGATATATCTACATTACCTACTCGTATTGTAGCGCCATAGAACATTCTTAATCAAAACATTTTCAAAAACAGAAGCTCATCCGAAACGTCAAAGAAACAGTGATAAACGATAGTGTTGTGAAAAATAACGCGTTATTATCACAGTGAACGTGAAATAAAATGCTAACATGGCGTTTATTGGACCGAGGAACAGTGCGCCTGTCATCAAGGATAGTCTGCACACACCGGCGTATGAGGTAACGTCCTTTAGACTTTTATTTTACATTACCTTAAACATTGATGGCGCAACAATCGGAACAACGACAGTTGGCGCTATATCGGAGTGATGTTTGATAGCAAGATGGCGGCGCTACCTTTAGACATCTAACGTCAAGTTCGACTTTGACATTTAGTATTTATAAAAAAAATACATGGTCATTATATAATAATGGTTGCACCATAAGAGTGACTTGTACCACTACTATAACGATAACAAAAGTTTACCCGGCTGTCAATCGGCGGTTAACCGAATTGAGTTACGATTGGCTACGTTAAGTTATTCTCCACCGTTGCACCATGCTGCACGTTACAGATTCTATTTAATAATTTTAGAGTAAGTTGCACCAAGTGCTACGTTATTGTTTTGGTTAGAATTAGTTTAGCTGTAAGTATAACCATAAATTAAAAGTTACGATCCACCGTTGCACCATGATGTACGTTACAGATCCTTTTTAATCCTAAGATTTATAAAGTGTGTTACACCAAGGGCTAGGTTTTGAACATTAATGTTCTCGTTAACGAGATTATAATGTTTGCGATTATTGACATAATAAAAAAGTGCTAAATAATCAATCAAACTCATTTCGTTAACTCGAAAAATACAAAATAACTATCCAATTACCATCTCATATCTTCCGACTTATACAAATGTATGACGTGACACTGGCAGGAATGTCGGATTGTGCCGGATGCTAATAAATTAGTAATGTCAGATGATTTTTTTACTATAATCGCGGCATATCTCTGACCAAATGATCGATAGATCGCATGTAACGTGACTATAGCTTGTTAACAGAAGCCAAAAATTAAAAAGTAGTAGAATTAGGATCGTTAATCCAAATGATGTAAAGAAATAAATGAGATAGAATATAATTGTCAATGGCAAATTTATGGATAGTTTACGAAAGGTCCTGATCTATATCACCAAAACTCTTTTGTGTAACCTTTATGAAGACAAATCAGCACAATTTTTTTAAAAAAATTCGTCAAACTTACTGAATCTCCCGGTAAATTACAATATTAGAGATATCCAAAACCTAGTTATTTGTTTAATAATAATAAACAGACAGCAAGGTGGCTGAACTAGAGTTACGTGTAAGAATTCGCGTTTTTGTCGCTACTTGCGAATTTATGAATACATTTGAATATTTAGCTTCTGTTGTGATGGGCAACGCCGATAAACGATGAAGTTTGCTATTGTTTCAAAATTTCAAACAGTTATAATATTATTGCAGTTTGGTAAAAAATGAGTTTCCTTGATATATACAAATAAATATTGTACTATTGAAGTGTCTGCTTGTACTGTCAAAGTAACAGCTTTTTACTCAATGCATTTGAAAGTATTACTTATAACTTATAATAGGAAAACAATTTTTTATATTTTTGTCTGTATGTCCATCTGTCTGTTTATTCCCGAAATGGTTGGATCGATTTTGACGAGACTTTCACTGGCAGATATTATATCAGATGTTATAAGGAGTAACTTAGGTTACTTTTATTTTAGAAAAAAAGTATTGTTAAATCTTTTATAGTATAATATATACAAGAATTGCTCGTTTAAAGTAATAAGATTTAACAATATTTTTATATATATATATCTTTATTTCGCGTATCTCGGAAACGGCTCTAACGATATATATACATATATAATTCTTTTACAAAAACCATTTTATCAAACAAAAGCCCAGGGGGTCTTCCAGGTATTTTAATATTAAACTAGCAACAGCTAACAAAATCCCCCCTCGGAAGATATCCAAAAAATATAATTCAGTGACAATTTATAATAGAACTAGCTGACCGGGCCACGCGTTGCTGTGGCAACGTTTTTGTCATACGATATTATAATTTGCAATAAATTAAAATTGCGACTATAATTTGAGATTTAAACTATCCTATCTCTCAAGTTGGATCGAACTGCACATGGTGTGCGAATTTTATTATAATCGGTTAAGTGGTTTAAAGTCCATTGAGGACAAACATTGTGACACGAGATTTATATATATTAAGATACAATAATTAAATATAATAAAAAACAATAGGTTTTTGTATCCAAACACAATTAGTGCGAAGGTAAGCAAAAAATTGCATTATTATCATAATTATGTATAATGGGTTATGAATTATATAATATAATCTATTTTGACACGTAACTTGCTTTGTAATATCATTTTATTAGTTTTTGTGTAAATGTAATTACTTTTAATTCAAATGATGATGTGCCTTGAAAATAAATTGTTTATTAAATATAGCTGGGTTTTGTTATTTGTATCGCAACGTTGTTTTTACTTAATGGTTGTTTGGATTCAAATAAATAATTTACTTATTCTATCAACACATTAAAATAAAAAGTAATACAATGAATTACGAGATTTAAAGTAATAAAACCAATTAATGACTTTTAAATTTCAATAATCAAATAGCAAACAATAAAATACAATTAAGAAATTTGATTTGTAAAGAAATATTGCCGCAGCTTATTAAAAAAGTAACCTGTTGAAAATACAAGCGAAGTTCAAATTATTGAATAATATGAATTTCGCTTATGTGTGCTTTATTTCGTATTATTATAACATTTTTTATCTGTCCCAGACGCATAAGAAATGTAATGTAATATGTTCATAATGTTTTTTTTCTCTTCCTCTGGCGTCGCACTTCTATGCATTTGCCATTGTCAAGTAATATTTTGTGGATGTATTTTTTTTTTATTTACGCGAGTTAAAAATTTGGGAATCATTTATACGGAATAATTCATAATGTTATAATATGTATTTACAAAAAAAAAAACAATATATGTATATACAAGTATTCTATCAGTGAATCTAAACAAAGCTAGCTAAAACATGAAATATGATTGTCATTTGACATATTTCAGTGTAAGTAACGTGACATATGTTCTAAGTATTGTAGCCCCTGTGACGTTATATGCGCACGCCATTTCCTTGTGCGTGAAGTTTTGACTTGTCAAAATGGTACTTGAGATCTAAATGCATAAAAAAGTTGGGAGTTTTGAGTTTCCGACCAGATTCTATTGACTTGATAGGTTATGCGCCGAGTATTTTAACTGCGATGACCTCATGCAAAGCAGTATATCCATAAAACTTTACTGGAATGACGTATTCAATTGATGGTCTCGTGTGGGCCGGTTAAATTACCTAATACTACACGTTGCGTAAGTACCTATAGGCCGATTAGCTGGGCCGTCTTACGGCACGATAAAGGCATGAAACTCAAACTCATTTCTAGTAGCAGTAGAACTTGTGCCAAGTTCGTCCGGAGAGGTACTGCCACACCTGGAATCTGCCGCCAAGTGCTCACATTACTGTGTTCCGGTGGAAAGGTGTGGGTGCCGGTGAAATCACATGCGCATGCGACGTATCATCCCCGTCTCGGGTGGACGCGGCAGGATGAATGCGACTCAGTGTAAGATCCAAATCTTATACTGAGTCGTATTACTGTTGTCATGGGCGGCTGTCACCACTTACCACCTGGTGGGCCCTCAGCTCGTTCTATCACTAAATTACATTAAAAAAAAACATCCTAAAGATCTCAAGTATCATTTGGACACGTTTGTACATACACAAGTATACATATCCGTGTCACAGGGGCTCCCTAGGCAGATTACATGCACACAGATGTCAAATTACAGTCAGTTTTCATGTTAGCTAATCTTATTTGTTATTTTTGCGTCTGACCCGAGGGGAAGAGAGATAAGAAACCTCTACACAGACAGTATTACTTATTCTCGAATATGGTCCTGCGTCTGGAGCAAATTAATTCCCAAGCTTTTAATCTAGATAATGTGATAATTTATTACTATAAATTAAACAAAAGCTTTTGAAGCAAGTTTGAGTTTGATAAAAGTTCTAAATTTATTTATTGTCAGCAATTTAATCTCGCTCGAGATTTTGTTAAAATAGCGTACACATTGACCTTTAAAAGAATTGCTGAAAGACGAGGCAGGTTTATTTTAACCGTAGATTGAAAGGGACGTATAATTTAATTTTATTCTACCCTCTAAAGTGACGGGACGGCAATCTGATGTTACCGATAATACCAGAAATACGACTTAGCTAATCTCCGACCTAAGTATGAGAAGACAGAAGTCGCATCTCGTTGTACTTGTGATTTCACTGAGTTTAATCTGACGGCCCATAATATTGTAGTGCATCAGGGATGTTCGCTGACGCGCGTACCGATGACTTTTATGCAATCGTACGGAAAAGAATCGCATCCCTGATGAGCCGCTTGCGTGGGACCGCCAACAGTTTTCTGACCATTGTTGCCAAAAACACGGTTTCTTTGTACATGCGGCACCAAAAACCTGCCTAGTGTCACAGTAACAGGCGTATTATTATTGTTATTATTTTAATTTTTGTATTTACTAACAATATTTATTGGGGTGTACTACTAACAATTCTATGGATCTTGTATCTGAAGATAAATGATTATCACTACATAGTATAAAACAAGTCGCTTTCTCTGTCCCTATATCCCTATGTATGCTTAAATCTTTAAAACTACGCAACGGATTTTGATGCGGTTTTTTTTAATAGATAGAGTGATTCAAGAGGGAGGTTTATATGTATAATACACTAGCAAGTCACCCCGGCTTCGCACGGGTAGTTTCTGATACGACACTGATGCTTTACTAACCGTGCGAAGCCGGGGCGGGTCGCTAGTTATTATTATAGTATTCCCTGATATTAAACCCAAATATCACGTATGTACACATACTGTGCATCCAGAAATAAACTAGAACCTAGATAAAACCGAAAATAAACCAGAACAAGAGCATTTATTTATGTGGTATCAAATCTACATCATCAAAAGAGGGGCCTCTTTAAAAAGCCATAAAAAATATATTAACTGTGATGATAACGTAATTACTGTAAAGCGACCCTCACAAGTGATAATAAATTAAACGATTCGTACTCAAATTATGTTGGTTTATTAATATTAATTACAATCACAAACTTACGTCTTTCCACGACGGCGGCTCGTTCTCAAGTCTCTCGTCAAGATGGCCGACAGGAGTGAAAAAAGGAGTGAAGTACTTCAATCATCAATCATGCAACTTGTAGTTCTTGTCAGTGTCAAATCACTGAGTTGAAAGTGACAGTAAAATAAATGGACTACAGATTGTCGATCTAATGTCACGTAACAGTCGGCCATCCTATTGGAACGAGTCCCTTCGTTCAGTTTTTATACATTATTATATTTTAACAATTTCATTAAACCCTTTAATTAACAATCTCATCATATCTTTAACATTTCCACCTGATATACACATCTATTGAACGATTTGGCATTTATTTATAATTTGTATTGTATATGATTGGCTCACTGTGATATACAAAAAAAATACATTAATACAATATGAGTCTACTTAGTTTATGGTTTTGCACTGTGAAAGTACTCTCATTACTCTCACAATGCTCAACCGCGACACTTCAAACAGCTTCATGAGAGACTAGTTCATGTGCAACTCAAGATTACCCTCACTGTTAAGCTATAGTCGCGCTTTATGAATGTTACTTCCTTCACAATCATATCGCGGACTGCGGTGCTTTGAGCCACTCATGGGCGGCGAGTTCATACGCCAATCACGCCCGGCCCTAGGCACCCTCACTCATTAACTATAGTTGTACGACGTGAGAGCTACTTCCTTCACTGTCACTCCGCACAACTGCGATGCCTCGGATCAATCCTGGGCGGCGAGTTCATACGCCAATCATGCCCGACCCGAGAGCACCCTCACTGATTAACTATAGTTGTACGATGTGAGAGCTACTTCCTTCACTGTCACTTCGCACAACTGCGATGCCTCTGAAGTTCTTTTCTTATTGCTTCTCCTTGGGCGGCACTATCCTTGTGCCCAGCATGCCCACAATAAGAAAATCACTTCATACCCGGTGTTTATCTCGGCCAGCATTTCATAATGCCCATCATGCCCACACCGAGTATTCAGACGCATCCCCAGACTGCCCACTGGTCTCCTTTGGGCGACACAATCATTGTGCCCGGCATGCCCACAGTAAGCAGTCTGTCGTTCATGCTAGAGGTCCTGCTAGTTTCTATGGCGGATCCGCTGGTCGCTCCGCTGGCGGCTTCGCTGGCGGCTCCGCTGGTGGCTCCGCTGGCGGCTCCGCTGGTTGCTTCGCTGGCGGCTTCGCTGGTGGCTTCGATGGCGACTCTGCTGGTGGCTCCGCTGGCGGCTTCGCACCTGGCTTCGACTTCGCGGTGTTACATCATCGCGACGAGTACGGCTGCGGCTGCGTCGCGAGCTGCCTCGTCGGTCACGGCTTCGGCTTAGCGACGTTCCACCACAGTGTGGTCTGACCGAGGTGCGTACCAGACTCTGGTCACGTCGATCGTGCGTTTCGGGATTGTGGTCGCTCATTTTCTGAAACTCGTGTCATTTTTTACAGTACAAGAGAACGGAAATCAACAGAAAAGAAGAAAAGAAAAATTTGAATGTGGGTAGATCGAAAATTTTTAATAGTGGAAAAAAAATGTTATTCGTCTCTTAATCAGTTTCCATCCTAAGGATTTGTTGCGAAAATTATAATTTTACACCTTTTTCTTCATCATCAGAGATGCTAACTTCAAACAACAGGTGTATTTTTATCTTCACTTATTTCCATATTAATCGGAATTCATCGGTTAGGCGACGCTATGAAATGCGAAAATATATATTCTATTCTACTCGTGCAGTACTACTTTATCACCATAACTGTGTATTTTCAGAACCAGATATTCCAACTTTATTTAAAAGCACAAAACCTTTAGAAGAAAACATCGAGCTGTGTAGGGTGGTCATGTTTTCCCGCATCTCCATTGCACGACTCAGACCTTTGCCCCGCAAAACATAGGTCTACTGTATGGCCTAGTCTTTTTTTTTTTTTTCAGAACAAACATGGTCAGGATTTATATACCAAAGCTGATTTAGGGTTCGCCTCAACAGTGCCCGATCTTTCCGCTACATCAGCCCCGGCCCCTCTGCAGCAAGCCTGCTTATGTCCCGGTAGACCACATGAAAAGCACTTAGACCCCTCAAATTTACACCTCCTATCGCTAGCCTTAGTAACTTCTGGTTTACTCTTACTATTAGAAGTAGCTTGAGTAAGAGAAGTGTTGGGCTTTACGTAAATTGAAAAAATCGAACTAAATCATTGGGCAAAAGTTTCGCATTCGTGGCGGATGCTCGAATATGTGGGTCAGTTATGCCGCGAATGACGATTGCAGATATTAGCTCCTCACTCAGTCCCTGCACTAAACGAAACCAAAGAAGTGAACGACGAGCATAATCTGCGTAGGTTACGAAGCTATCAGAGTTCCTACTCATAACCTCAAATAAAATATTCGTGACATCGGGTGTTCGAGGGCATAACAGTTTAAACTTACATTTAAAACTACTCCACGACTGGTCGTTAGTAACTCACTCACCTAACCATATTCGAGCGTCGCCTTTTAGGCAATTCCCGATACGCGAGAGACACTCATGATCATTCCAATTATTAAAAGACTTGGCCCTAACTACCTCGACACACCAATCGTCAATATCATGCAACTAGGGTCAAAACACGAAATATAAAAATGTTGGTTTGGCCTTACCGCTGTATTGATGGTTCGGATGGCATCTACAATGCGATCCGTTACCGTAAGTCGCACTGCTGGTACGCTCATAGCGCACTCCAGCTCAGGCTCCAGTGTCGGTGAACGCCTCCCGACGCTCGGCAGCGGCGGAGAGCGTGCGTGTCGCTGCGGCGACCGCGCAGCAGCATGTGGCGTCGATGAACGCCTCCCGACGCTCGGCAGCGGCGGAGAGCGTGCGTGTCGCTGCGGCGAACGCGCAGGAGCACGTGGCGTCGGTGAACGCCTCCCGACGCTCGGCAGCGGCGGAGAGCGTGCGTGTCGCTGCGGCGAACGCGCAGGAGCACGTGGCGTCGGTGAACGCCTCCCGACGCTCGGCAGCGGCGGAGAGCGTGCGTGTCGCTGCGGCGAACGCGCAGCAGCATGTGGCGTCGATGAACGCCTCCCAACGCTCGGCAGCGGTGGGGAGCGTGCGTGTCGCTGCGGCGACCGCGCAGCAGCATGTGGCGTCGTTGAACGCCTCCCGACGCTCGGCAGCGGCGGAGAGCGTGCGTGTCGCTGCGGCGAACGCGCAGGAGCACGTGGCGTCGGTGAACGCCTCCCGACGCTCGGCAGCGGCGGAGAGCGTGCGTGTCGCTGCGGCGAATGCGCAGCAGCATGTGGCGTCGATGAACGCCTCCCGACGCTCGGCAGCGGTGGGGAGCGTGCGTGTCGCTGCGGCGAACGCGCAGGAGCACGTGGCGTCGGTGAACGCCTCCCGACGCTCGGCAGCGGCGGAGAGCGTGCGTGTTGCTGCGGCGAACGCGCAGGAGCACGTTGCGTTGACGAACGCCTTCCGTCGCTCGGCAGCAGCGGAGAGCGCGTGTCGCTGCGGCGAACGCGCAGGTGCACGTTACGTTGGCGAACGCCTTCCAGCGCTCGACAGCGGCGGAGAGCGCGTGTCGCTGCGGCGAACGCGCAGGAGCACGTTGCGTTGGCGAACGCCTTCCAGCGCTCGGCAGCAGCAGAGAGCGCGTGTCGCTGCGGCGAACGCGCAGGAGCACGTTGCGTTGGCGAACGCCTTCCAGCGCTCGACAGCGGCGGAGAGCGCGTGTCGCTGCGGCGAACGCGCAGGAGCACGTTGCGTTGGCGAACGCCTTCCAGCGCTCGACAGCGGCGGAGAGCGCGTGTCGCTGCGGCGAACGCGCAGGAGCACGTTGCGTTGGCGAACGCCTTCCAGCGCTCGGCAGCAGCAGAGAGCGCGTGTCGCTGCGGCGAACGCGCAGGAGCACGTTGCGTTGGCGAACGCCTTCCAGCGCTCGACAGCGGCGGAGAGCGCGTGTCGCTGCGGCGAACGCGCAGGAGCACGTTGCGTTGGCGAACGCCTTCCGTCGCTCGGCAGCAGCGGAGAGCGCGTGTCGCTGCGGCGAACGCGCAGGTGCACGTTACGTTGGCGAACGCCTTCCAGCGCTCGACAGCGGCGGAGAGCGCGTGTCGCTGCGGCGAACGCGCAGGAGCACGTTACGTTGGCGAACGCCTTCCAGCGCTCGACAGCGGCGGAGAGCGCGTGTCGCTGCGGCGAACGCGCAGGAGCACGTTGCGTTGGCGAACGCCTTCCAGCGCTCGGCAGCAGCGGAGAGTGCATCCGGCTCCGCATCCGATTTTCCAGCAAAAATCACAAAAAGTGATCAAATTGATCGATAACGAGTGGGCGGGATAGAATCACGCTAAAATTGCGGACCCTATCCCACTTCTGAGATGTAAAGCGACCCTCACAAGTGATAATAAATTAAACGATTCGTACTCAAATTATGTTGGTTTATTAATATTAATTACAATCACAAACTTACGTCTTTCCACGACGGCGGCTCGTTCTCAAGTCTCTCGTCAAGATGGCCGACAGGAGTGAAAAAAGGAGTGAAGTACTTCAATCATCAATCATGCAACTTGTAGTTCTTGTCAGTGTCAAATCACTGAGTTGAAAGTGACAGTAAAATAAATGGACTACAGATTGTCGATCTAATGTCACGTAACATTACGTTGCGGGTAACGTAACAAATAACATGTTACTTGAGTTGCATGAATGCATGATTGACAGAGATGCGAATCATGCTGAACAATAATTGACCTTAAAGCTATCCATTCACTACGCGAAGAGGCAACAATTATCCTGCTACACGTCTTGCGATGTTGGATCGCAATCTGGTTTCGAGGTTTTGTTAGTTTATAATACTAGTCGTTTTTATTTTTGAGCTAAAATTGTAGTATAGTCTTTGATATAAAAAAAACTTTTGTAGGAGGCAGCACTGGAATGATCCACTCCTTTGATTATAAACAGAATGGGTGGATATAAAAGTGATTTCTAATGAATCGGTTGCAAGTGTCATTTACCGTTTGTTAGATATATTTTGTTAGGTTTGTCTAATTTTGAATCTCCTTTAAAATAGTTTTTGTCATATTGTTCCATTGTTGTCGCTTTTAAGCTCGGTGTGTTGGCAACACGGACGGTGGCGAGATGGCCCCTGTGGACGATCGAGGCGACATTCTGTTGAGAGCCGCCGTCACTGTTGGTCGCACATCGAGCATTGTCCTACAGAACCACGTGGTAGTCCCTATAGTGGGTTTATATTTGAGCTGGTGTATAATAAAGAGACATCTGTACGTGTGGAGTTTTATTACATATCCGAAGTGGTAAGTACACGCCCATGTTATTAAAAATTCTAGTTTTTTTTTTTCTTATTACGATTATTCGTAATTATTAATCCCTTCCGGATGGGTGGCTTACCCTAGAGTCTGTGTTTTCAAGCCACCATAGGCCTGCGACATTTACTGACAATGTTTAAAGAATTTGCAAACTACCCTCAACAAAAAAAATATTCTATACGAATGATTCTGTGGATAAAATATGAAACCTGTTGTTACAAACAATAAGGTATGTGAATGATGACCTCTTTAGACCTGTCGTATATATATTTTTCAAAGTAACGTTGTCCCACTACACTGACTATGTATATAATAGGTGATGACGTTACTGGCTCCATATCCTAGTGAATTTATGCCATGTGTGTGGGCTAACATACGGGGTCAAATGTTTGTCATTTATGCGATAGGACGTACCGTTTCGGAGATACTAGATCTTTTTCTATATTTAGAACCTCACCCCTATTATTGAATAGAATACCAATGCAGTCTTGTGTTCGAGTTTCAGAGCATGCCTCATGACGACAACTCACGGCGTCTACAGACGCCACAGACAAGGAATCTGTCACGTCAAGCAGAGGAGGGCATGAGAGGAAGTACTAGCAGACAGAGTCGTCAACGCAGCCGCCTGTCAAGTCGCCACCGAAGCCAGGAGCGGAGCCGCCAGCGTAGCCCCCAGCAGAGCCGCCAGCGGAGCCACCAGCGAAGCCGCCAGAGGAGCGACCAGCGGAGCCGCCAGCGAAGCCGCCAGCGGAGCCGCCAGCGAAGCCGCCAGCGGAGCCGCCAGCGAAGCCGCCAGCGGAGCCGTCAGCGTAGCCGCAGTCCCCTTCGCAGCAGCGCCCGTTCTGGAGACCGAAGCTATAGGAGGAGTATTCAAGAACAAGAGGAGGAGCTGGAACGAGAGCGCCTACGACTGCGGAAGTTAGAAAACGAGGTACGAAAGGCTCGTAGCCGCTATTCTTCAAAACGAGGTCACAATAATGACAGTCGTCATGACTCGCCGCAGCGTGATTCGCCTTTGTCTCCAAGTAGGGTACACAATAGATGCCGCAGTGATGATAATCTATCACAGCCTATAAAATCGGGTAGATTAGAGTTTTCAACTAATGACGTTATGAATTTACTAGGTACTATTAAGAGTTTGTCGTCCCAGCCAACGACGACAACCACACCGACATTTAGAAGTAGCGACACCAAAAACATTTTGCCTGAATTTAATCCATCGTTGAAAAATCAACGAGTAGACATATGGTTAAAAAAGGTCAATGAGTGTGCGTCCGTTTATGGCTGGGACCACAAAACCACAGTGCATTTTGCCATGCAAAAACTACAAGGATTGGCCAAATCCTGGTACGAAAGTCTGAGCACCATTTTGTTTACTTGGCCGGAATGGCAAGAAAAATTGTTAAGCGCATTCCCATTCGAGCAGAATTATGGCCAATCTTTGGAAGATATGCTACGAAGGAAAAGCAGGTACAATGAACCCATTGAGGTTTACTTCTATGAAAAACTAGGCTTACTTAACCAATGTGACATAACCGGCAAGCGGGCTGCCGAGTGCATTATACACGGAATTAGCGATAAAACAACAAAGTCGAGTGCACTTGCTTTACGCTGTAATCATCCGGATCAATTACTGCAGTTTTTGATGAGCAACAAAGAAACTTCATCAATTCCAGAACGTGCCAATAATAGTTTTAAACAAAGGTCAGCCCTCGACTCGAGTTCGTTAAACTCTAACAAATTTTCAAGCAGAACCGGGGCTTTCAATAATGGCATGTTCTGCTTTAATTGTAAGGAAAAAGGGCACCCATTTTTGAAATGCCCAAAACCAATAATTAAA
The DNA here is from genome assembly GCA_921293045.1 of Aplocera efformata. Lineage (NCBI taxonomy): Eukaryota > Metazoa > Arthropoda > Insecta > Lepidoptera > Geometridae > Aplocera > Aplocera efformata. The sequence continues at coordinate 3,163,511 of OV121067.1, read as the reverse complement.
TGCGCTAAATGCAATAAGGTGGGTCACATCGCAGAAAGTTGTTTTTCTAAGCCCACTCTGGACGCTTCGAAAAAGACCCAAGAAGGCATTACCAAAACCATGTGTATTTCAGCCGCTAAACCAAATAATAAATTCTATAAAACTGTTCAGATCAATGAACTTAGTTTAGATGCATTTGTGGACTTTGGTAGTGAGGTCTCTCTATTAAAAAAGTCTGTCCTTTCTGATTTGGGCCTTCAGCATGACGAGGTATCAACCGCTTTAAGGGGTTTTGGAAATGAAGTTGTCTGTTCAATAGGCAAGAAGGTTGATGTTCGATTATGTGTTGATGGTGTCTGTGCCAATGTGCGATGCTGCGTGGTAAACGACAAGTTCTTAGATACCCCTGTGCTCATTGGACAGTCCTACACAGAACAACCACACATCGTTGTATATAAGAGCGCCACAGAGCTGAAGTTCATTAATATCAACGACGAACTCGCTTTTTCTCGTGAAGACGGTGTCAACGATAATGTTACAGTCTGTGTGAAATTAACCAACGATGTGAGGTTGAGCGGAAAAGCAACAGTTAAGGCCATGGTTGAAAATCTTAGTGGGTATGTGTTGCTTGATGGTAAAATGATTGGGAAACCTGGTGAACAGTTTTATGTAACTGGTGGGGTACATTGTGTTAAGAACGGAGTCATTAATGTCTGTGTGACTCCACAGTCCCAATCGTGCTCTTTAATCAACGGTACCATGATAGGACGAGCAACAGTGGTCAGAGTGGTGAATCGAATCATATCACCACCTTCAGAAGTATCCTTGGCATCTTCAGGTGATATTGATCTTAGCCATGTTCGTGTTGGAAGTTCCGTCAGTGACTGTGATAAGAACAAGCTATTTCAAGTACTGAACAGGTATAGTCATTGTTTTGCGTCATCTCTTAAAGATTTAGGGTGTACAGATGTCTGCGAAATGAACATTGAGATAAATAGCAAAATTCCAGTTGTTTATCGCCCATACCGGCTATCTCCTTGCGAAAGGGAAAACGTTCGTGTCATGGTTGATGAGATGTTAGATTCGGGGGTCATTCGGGAATCGGTATCGGAATATGCGAGTCCAATCATTCTTGTACGCAAGAAAGATGGAAATTTACGCTTGTGTATAGATTATAGGATGCTCAATGCCATAACAGTCAAGGAACGCTATCCTATGCCGATCATCGAAGATGAAATAGCTAGGTTGTCGGGACAAGCATGTTTTATAACCTTGGATCTGGCATCTGGCTACTACCAGGTGCCTATATCGGAAGGTTCAAAGCACCTCACGTCCTTCGTCACGCCGGACGGACAATACGAGTTTAATCGTATGCCATTTGGCTTGGCAAATGCCCCTGCCGTTTTCCAGCGAATGATGAATAGGGTGTTAGGCTCAGCGCGTTTCACCAAAGCAACAGCGTACATAGATGATCTGCTAATATATGGAAAAAATGTCGAAGATTGCCTGGCGAAACTAGAACAAATTCTTCAATTATTGCATCAAGCCAATCTGACACTGAATCTGGCTAAATGCGAATTTCTCAAGGATAGGATTGACTACTTGGGTTATGAGATAAGTGCATCCGGGGTGAGACCAGGGAGCCTAAAAATCCAGTCGGTAGTAGACTTCCCACGTCCAACCAATTTACATGGAGTGCGCCAATTTTTAGGATTAGCCAGCTATTTCCGCAAATTTATTCAAAATTTCGCTCAATTAGCGCATCCTCTTAGCAAACTATTAAAAAAGAATGTGGTGTGGTCTTGGGGTAGTGAGCAGGAAGACTCGTTTAAGGTTCTAAAAGAGAAATTAGTCGAAAGGCCAGTATTGGCTATATTTGATTCTCGTGCAGAGACAGAACTACACACTGACGCGAGTAGAGTGGGTATCGGAGGTATATTGATGCAGCGTTCTGATGGTAATGAATCGTTTCGTCCTGTTGCTTTTTATAGTCGACAAACATCCCCTGAAGAAAAGAATTTTCATTCTTATGAGCTAGAGACTCTGGCTGTTATCTGCTCCTTAAAAAAGTTCAGGGTATACCTACTAGGTCAACACTTCAAAGTCGTTACAGACTGCAGCGCATTACGCACTACCTTTACCAAACGGGACTTAATCCCTCGCATTGCAAGGTGGTGGTTGATGATGCAAGAGTTTAATTGCTCAATCGAATATCGTTCAGGAGCAAAAATGCTACACGTAGACGCGTTGTCAAGAAATCCTGTGATACAGGACGCGCCAGGACAGATTGAACAGTATCCAATGATCATGGCGATAACCCAAGATGATTGGTTACTTACGTTACAATTAGGGGATACCGAACTGAATAGGATACGTGATATTCTCGCTTCAGACTTAGACCCAGAAGGACTGAAATATATAAAGGATAATTACATGATTAAAAATAATGGACTTTACAAATGTATTGACGGTGACAAGACAAACATAAGGTGGGCAGTCCCAAAGGGTGCAAGGTGGCAGCTTTGTCGTCTCAATCATGATGAAATAGGTCATCTCGGAATGGAAAAGACTTTGAAACGGATCAAGAGGACATATTGGTTCTCAGGGATGAATAGATTCATAAAAAAATATGTCCGTGCATGTATAGAATGTGCATATGCCAAGAAGGGGAACCATGGTTCGGAAGGACTACTGAACCCTATAACCAAAGTCGACATCCCGTTCCACACATTACACATTGACCACCTCGGACCCTTTGTGAAATCGAAAAAGGGTAATTCGTACTTGTTGGTTGTGGTGGATGCCTTTACAAAATTTGTTTTCATCCGACCTGTGAGAAATACAAAATCCGTGATTGCAATGAATGCGCTGGAAAATATTTTTGATATTTTCCGAGTGCCAGATCGCATCATTAGTGATAGAGGCACTTGTTTTACATCTCACTTATTCAAAAGGTTCTGTGCTGAAAAAGGTATCAAACATGTTTTAAATGCCGTCGCGAGTCCTCAATCAAACGGCCAGGTCGAACGATATAACCGTACCATTCTTGATTCTTTGACCGCTCAGAACTTGAACGGTAACGAAAAGGAATGGGATACAAAAGTAGGAAGAGTCCAATGGGGCCTCAATAACAGTATACAAAAGACCACGGGGAAGACTCCCGCTGAAGTCATGTTTGGTACGCAGATGGACAGCGAGATTGATCCCCGACTCAATGAATTGAGACAAGAGACAAGGAGTGACACGGAGCTTGCTGTCATTCGCGAACAGGCTAAGGACAAGATAGATGAAGAGCAGGCTAAGCAAAAACAGCAATACGATAAACATAGGCACCCTGCTCGTAAATACTGTGAGGGCGAATTAGTTAAGATTACCAAAGCTGCATTTGTTAACGATGGCCAGAGTAAAAAGCTCCATCCTTCCTATGTAGGTCCGTACCGCGTAGTAACTGTGTTAAGTAATGACAGGTATGAATTAGCTGCAATTCCCGGCTTGAGCACTAGTAAGAATAAACGTAAAACAACGGTAGCCGCTAAACGAATGCGCCCATGGGTTCATGTAGCTGCTTTGGAACTTAATGATAATAGCACTGATGAAGATAATGAAATAGAAAGAGATCACGATGTAAATTAAACATTAATCTTAGTTTGATTGTACTAAATTTTTATATAGGTAATGAAGTATATGAAAATTATGATGAGTTATTAATACATAATTATGATGATATTATTGTGATATTATTATGAGATATTATAAATCAGAATGAAACAAGTATTAAAAATACATACAGTGAATTGTTTAGGGTGGCTATAAATCAAAGTGTGTGAAGTAATGTAAATTGTATAATAGTTTAGGTTATTAATATCATAATGGCTTTATAATAATGATTATTGATTTCTAGATGTAACAGAAAAGTGATGATTTTAAATGAGTACCAATAGAGTTCAACTTTAATATGATTGTGAATATGTAAATAATGACAATATACAAGGTACATGTAAATAATATGAATTGCAAGTATGTTACCCAAGCCTACATGATGATGATGATGATGATGATGATAATGATGATACACGAATAATTATTATAAATTCAACTAGTGATTAATGTGTTCATATTGTATGAACTATAAATGCGTAGAATATAAAAGGGAATTATATTTGATATATCGAATTATTATGATGGAGACATAAGTTATGAAAGGGAATTATAACTTATGTTAACAAGGAGGATAAAGTAATGATTATAATGTTTTTCGTGGATGTACATTACGATGTAAAAGGGAATTACATTTTGATGTATATTTGCAGGATTATTGTAATCAATGTCGTGAGAATGGATGGGTTCACGACATAATAGAGTACAGTGCACGTGAGAATGGATGGGTTCACGTTGCAAACAAAGGTGTATTACTTTGCATTGGAAGTGAGAATGGATGGGTTCATGGTACATTGCAAAGTAATATATTCTACTGCTGATCCTGCGAGAATGGATGGGTTCGCAAGATCACAGGCATAAAGCACAGATTAAAATGTATGTTTTATTATTTTTAAATGAATGATTTATTGTTACTCTATTCTTGTTTAATGGCCAAATGTTAGGTTTGTGTTCACTTGATGCGTGTATGAGGACATACACGTCGTCAGGATGGACGAATGTTAGGTTTGTCTAATTTTGAATCTCCTTTAAAATAGTTTTTGTCATATTGTTCCATTGTTGTCGCTTTTAAGCTCGGTGTGTTGGCAACACGGACGGTGGCGAGATGGCCCCTGTGGACGATCGAGGCGACATTCTGTTGAGAGCCGCCGTCACTGTTGGTCGCACATCGAGCATTGTCCTACAGAACCACGTGGTAGTCCCTATAGTGGGTTTATATTTGAGCTGGTGTATAATAAAGAGACATCTGTACGTGTGGAGTTTTATTACAATTTTCACAATTTGGTGTTCCATTAGAAATGTGTCATTAGTGTCAGATCATGTTCCTTTTGGATCCTTAAGAATGTAAAGTTATGCTTTGGAATGGAGGTTTAAGTCTTTTCAAGTCCAGTGCCGTCCTCTACAAATGTTTTCTTATATCATATACAACAATGTCATATACTATGCTACAAAAATTAGCCCATATAAATCGACTAGTCTGCGTCACGGCGATCTGCTGCTACTAACTGCCGATCACGACGACAATTGTATGTATTTAATTTATGAACTTTTTAAAGGATCGTCTTAAAATGATCGAAAAACGGGGTAATATTATAAAGTAACAGTAAAGTGCACTGTAGGTGCAGGAAAGTAACGATCCAGAAGATACCTGAAAAAGTAAAACACGTGGATTCTATTATTGAGTATTTACACATTCATTAGAATTTTAGTCGAGGTGTACTAAATACCTCTTTTTCAGACCATCTTAACTTTACGTGGGTATTGGGTGAAAGTGGAGGCTTATTGACTGACTTGAAAACGAATAAATACTGCGACGCCTAGGGCACCACTGTGGTACGGAATTTGACTTGGGGCGCAGCTTTTCGAGAGTAAAATCGTCAATTTTAAAATCATTCCTTTAAATCTCAAGTATCATTTGGACACGTCAAGTTACACACACAAGTAAACATATTTACTCCTTCGATTGAGTTGCAGCGCTTACTCGTACGCCCAAATTGTTGCTCAGCACACGTCTGCATGACTTTTATCGCTGACTCTGTCAACTGAAGCGACGCGCGCGATGTCGCCCGAAATCGCGCAACAGTCGGGCTAACCGTGACGCGGGATTGTCGTGTAGTGAATACGAGGCTTTATATATAATGTCTTTCTGTATATATGTATTCTATGTATTATTCTCAATGTCAAAATTAATTATTTCTCTGCAGCAAATTTGGTTGTACATATATAGTTGGTCGATATTATGTACGCCTGAAAATGGCAAACTGCTTATAAAAGCTTCTATTATTTTCTCACAGCTAATACACAATCCTAATATCGCATCAAAATCAAAATGTCATAAATAACGTTATGAAACCATAAACTTTTAACGTATTAAGTAACTGGTTTTTTGTCTGAAATCGAAAGTGTAGGAAATGAAAGCAGATCTCGCGAGATTTATTGATTAAAAAATATTTTTAATTAACAAACATTTAAATATGAGTTATAATTTGTTAACTATCTTGTTTTACTAATGACTATGTATGTCTCATATAACTTTTTGTTTTGATGTACTGCAGCTGTCTTTAAGACGATGCTGACTGATTACCAAGAGCCCTGTACACTTCCAACTCACCTAAATTCCTCCAAATGCCTCACAAAGATCTATCGCCCGGAGCCTCGCAATATCTAAGGCTGCCCATGTGTACAGAAATATTTTTTCGTTATACATATTAACATCCAGACACAGATTAGACATCAATGTTCGACACACTAACGCTTGTCCTGTGCGGGAATCAAACCCACGACCTTCAGAGAGAACACAGAGCTACCAACTGAACTGTGACAAATTCGCTCCCCACAGATCCAAAATAGCGCCCTAGCGTAAAAATAATTTGCTCCCCGCTAAACTACCATTGCGCCCCTCTGTGGAATTTCCAACGTAGGCAGCAGTGGGCAGTTTTCAATTCAGCATTCAATTAATAACATAGACAAACGGACAGTCATATTTAATTCTATGTAGTGACAATTTAATCCGCCTCCGCGCATGCCATGACCAAATTAGAAGTCATTTGTAACTACGGTCATAGATATGGTCTTGTGTTAGTAATCGTCAAGAATTTATCAAAACAAACAATTAATAATACATTGGGACTTGAAAACTCTACACCTGAGGTTCAGATGTCGAGTTTTCAACCCTCCGTACCAGTCTCTAATGTTTCCATTGCAGGGACACCGGCCTAGTCTCGATAATTGAGAGTTAATGAGCTCTGATTTACCACGGGAGCCCAATCCGGATTGGTAGATGTCACATGTCGAATTTTTGGTTCTAAGACATGCCGGTTTCCTCACGATGTTTTCCGTCACCGTTTCGAGAACGTGGTATTGCGCACATAATTTTTTCAAGTGAAAAATATCATTGGTGCACGTGTGGTTTTGAAAGCGACCTTCAGATTGGAAGGCCTGCGATATGGCTATAGCATCTGAATGTGCCCTCCCTCATTAAATGTTTTGCTAATAAGTAATCCCATTATCAGGATTCATTATAATTTACAAATGATGGTTACAATCGTAAGGCATGACGTATTATTGTGTTCCATTGTCTCAACCTTGATCGCGTCATGAAATGCTATATGTGACACTAGCAGCCCGTCCCGGCTTCGCACGGGGTAGTGACATAACTACAGTAGTTGGACATATGCTACCGCGGAGTTTTTTGTAGACATTATGATGTTCTTCAATATTGTTGTACATTATTTTGTTCTATCGCTAATAGTTTCGGCAGCGCATTCGACGAAAGACATTTTAAGACTCATTTTTCTACACCTTCGGTTACATTGTTCAAATTTTACCAAGGATCCCTAATTTTTTTCAAAATGAAATGTAGCCTATGTCAAATTGGAAGAATGTAGCATTCTATTGGTGAAAGAATTTTTTAAATCGGCCCAGTACTTTTTGAGCCTATTCATTACAAACATACAAAAATAGGTACAAATCTTTCCTCTTTATAATATTAGTGTAGATAAGCTCCACTCCATACTTCGCTTCGCTATATTGAAATGTTCAATTCTCAATCCAGTTTTCTGTTGTTCTGTCAGTTTTTTTCTCATCGTCTCGTACCAGAGCGAGGACGTAAATCTAATTAGTCTAGTTAATTTTTAACCGCCAGAAGTAACTTAAATCAAGTTGACTTATTTTTACTAACTACCCGCCACGGCTTCGCTCGGGTGCAATATACTAATAAAGAAAATGAGTAGTGCCATAGCAAAAAATGCATTTTTTGTGTGATGGAATTCAGAATAAAACTTAGGTGCTATACTGAGTTGTATACATCCTGTTGTGTCCATCACCCGAGACGGTCATGTAACGCATCCTGTGATTTAAAATTAATATTAAGAAATAACATTATTTAATTTTTGCCCGTTTTATGAGTTTTAATGATAAAATTAAAGTGGAAATAGAAAGAAAATATTTATTTATACACACCTTAAAATTAAAACATAAAAACAAGTAAACATTTGTACATAATGGGGCCACAAATCGGCAGCCACTCAGTATTTGCTAAAGAAGCATGGCTGCTGTAGCACTGGTTTTCAGTGGTGCCGTAGTGTGTGACAGCAACTGCGTCACGCGCACTAAAATAATTTGTGGAAACTAGATTAAATAGAAATCATTTAACGTCTTTTAAAATAGCCTCATATAAGTACCTTTAAATTGGCCTCATATAATGAATTAAAATCGCAAAAAGGAGTGAGACCGTTTAACCTTAACAAAGGTGCGGGCGTTAGACAACGCTGATAAAGGCAGAACCAAATGTTGGGTAAAAAATACCGGCCAAGTGCGAGTCGGACTCGCGCACCGAGGGTTCCTGGGTGGTGCAAAATGAGCAACGGAAAGTAATAGTAAAAGTTATGCCAAATTCCTGGTAATCCGCCGCCAAGTAGTGCACTCGCATGCTTTGTTCCCAAGGGTGTGTCGTGTATAAGTTTTGTGTATCGTAGGAACAAAATAAATCGGCACGTTCCTGCAGTACAAATAATCATTAAAAAATCAAGGATAGTTCTTTTGTGGAAAAACAGCAGCGTTGAATACGACATCACGTTTACATTTCCATGATATTACAATCCATATCAAATCCAATCCAATCCAAATATTACATCCATGTGAGCACAAAAGGTTAAAGCTTAATTGAGAAGCTTTACCTTTCGGGAAGAGGCGTGAACATAATATACGTAAATGTAAGCAAAAGTCAATAAATTAGCCATGTCAAGATTACGAAAAACGGAAGTAAAAATGCCGCGCTATCTCATCCAACTGTCAAGGTCGTTTGACACTCGATCCAAGATGGCGGCGTCCTTGCGAAGTGCAAGGATGTGAACCGTTGCGAAACCTGTTCGCCTTTCAAGTTTATTCCAAGGCTGGGTTACGGAGAAGGTCGCAGTTTTGTTTTCATTGTGATACGTTACCACACGTTTTTCATAAGGGCTCACTCGTTTTGAATTGAATACCGAGGCAATCGGCGCTTTATAATAATGAAAAAAAAATCGATGGAAGATGAATGAATGAAAGAAAACCCTTGATTGTTTATTTCAAAAAAAACTTACGTAATAAAAATACTAAATAACAATACAAACAAAAAAGAGGTTACATTTACAGTTTTTATGAGGGACAATTGAAATGTGTTAATTTTTTTCTTTCCGTGGAAATAAACTAGAAAAATGGCAACACACAAAGAACGGTAACGCCATTGGTCAGTTTTTATTACTAAATAACTGACTTTCAGTGCGACTACATCTCACCGCTAAAGCAAAATGTATGTTATTTCTAAATCACTAATGTCAGATTTTTAAACAATGACTTTGGCAGAGAGAGGCACATAATTACAGTACTTTAAGTATACTATAATAGTATTTTACTTTATATATTTTTCGTGAGTAATATTTTACTACACGCATGTACACTACATTATTATGTATTAGTAATATTGTGTATATCCTGGCTATAGGTATCTTATACTAACTACGATCTACGTAATGGCAGCGGTGAAATAACAAAACAAATATCATTTGATTAAAACGTCAATAGTTCCATTAGTGAACTAATTAACTTTTACTTTATCAATTTGGCGATTCGTAACAACTTTCACTTTCTACCGGACTATCGGCACATTATTTCATCTGATAATATCACGGATAAATACCACCTGTAATTTTACATTGTTCAATCAAGGTACACTTTCTCTTGTCGCCATATTGTTGAACATAAAAATCTGTACCAAGCGTGAATACGTTGACACGACGGTAATGCATACTTTTCGAAGTATTTTTAACTTTATATTTTAGTCCTGATCATAAGAATCCTAACCATAATAATTAACATTAATCACAAATATCTTAATCATATCAAACTTAATAAATGGACATATAAACAAGAGATTTAAAACAATTTTTAAGTCAAGCGCAAAAGTTATAAGAACGCATGATTTATTAAAAAATAATGACGTTTCTAAATTTTCTTTTTAAATTCATGGAATTGTACTAGTATTGTCAATTGTGATTTGCAATTAATATATTACTCAATATAAAAACTTTACAAAAATCATGAATGGTGCAAATTGGCCTCCAACTCAGCATATGCTGGCTGTGGCAACCAGTCTTGTCTTCCGTTGGAGCCCTCAATCAATAGTAGTATTAGATTATTTTATGCATCGTACAAGCTCACATGAAAAGCGATAGCATTAATCATCGCGGACCTTAAACCAATTCCAAGTATTTGGCACGAGTGTCGAAATCCCAAGTTTCTACGGAATGCCAGTTCGCCCACCGCCGCCGCGGCCGGTCGTGGGCCAGACAGGTTGGATGCTGGCGAAAAATATTGCAAGATCGCTCTAGACATTCTCCGTTGCATGGCCGAATTGGAGTGTAACTGGCTGAATTGTGCTTACTGCGTACACACATTTTACGCTTTTTAGACAGATTTTAAAACAGGAGTTTTTCAATTCGTCTCAATTGATTGGCTGGATGTTTATTGTGCCATTATGAAACAAAGTTAAAGTGTTGTTATTTTAAGTTTCTGTTTTATTTATTCTGTTTAATTTTTGATTTTAATTTGCCTTAATAGAATATGGTCTATCCTGAAATAAAAATTACTAGGAAAAAGGTGGTAGGAAACATCCCATCTACCGAAGGACATTAAAGTGGCCTCACGGCTCAGTTGGTAGGGGGTTTGCCTTCGATACTGCAGGTTGTATGTTCAATTCATCATGTCCATGACCACAGTAGTCTCACTAATCCGGCACTTTTAAAAACCAGGGTGTGTCAGATTATTGGAATGTTCGGATTATTGGATTGTATAGAAAACATATAGTGACACTAACTGACCGGGCCACGCGTTGCTGTGGCTAACGTTTTTGTCATACGATATTATAATTTGCAATAAAATAATATTGATCATAAATTGAGATGTGAGCTATCCTATCTTTCAAGTTGGATCAAACTGCACACGGTGTACAAATTTGATTAAAATCGGTTAAGTACATCGCGGACAAACATCGTGACACGTGATTTATATATATTAAGATATCTAACAATTAAATAATTAGTCTTAAAGTAATACTTAATTGAGGTTGATTTTTTGAAATATGTTCAAAAACTCTCTCTCGCATGTTTCGAAGAATTATAATATCTAACGAAAGTAGGGAGGGGGGAAGGAAGCGTGAGCGTAGGGTGCCGGATTATGGATGTATTGGACCACTGAAGTGCCGGATTAGTGAGACTCTACTGTACAGGCAGTCCTCGACTGTAGTTTCGACTTATCCTTTGTTATAAATGCAGTTTTTTTTTAAATTTCGAGTCCGTGTGGATCCTAACTCTTGTGTTTTACATGTAAACATACGAAAAATATGTGTCGACTTACGTGGTTTCGACTTGTCGCGTGTTTCGAGAACCTAACATGCCGTATATACGAGGACTGCCTGTATTTATTTACTGACAAATCACATTTGTCAACTGTGGCATTTTGTGTGTTTTGGATATGTGGTTTATTGATTTCGGTCAAATCAATAAAGTAATTAAAATTATTGTACTGGAAAACGTTTCACTAATGGACATAAATTCGCATTCATAATCACTACATAGTATAAAACAAAGTCGCTTTCTCTGTCCCTATATCCCTATGTATGCTTAAATCTTTAAAACTACGCAACGGATTTTGATGCGGTTTTTTTTAATAGATAGAGTGATTCAAGAGGAAGGTTTATGTGTATAATACACTAGCAAGTCACCCCGGCTTCGCGCGGGTAGTTTCTGATACGACAATGATGCTTTACTAACCGTCGCTAGTATTTGTATAAGTTATATTACTTGGATTATATCATGTTGAAATATAATGTGGAGGCAAACATAGCCTTGTACTAGTATGGCAAACATCCTTAAACCTTGCCCAATTGAGATAAGATGCTTGAAGTCTAGCGTACGAACTTTTACGGAATATTTAGGTAAGAAAGGTCGCACGTACCAATTTTTTTTTTTAAGTTAATTTGGTTTCGAACAAAACCAAAATCAACTAAAAAGTCAGCTAGTTCTCGAGTTTTAGATATAGATATGTATGTTAAATTTCTTCTATGTATCCAATATTTATCTATGGGCCAATGTATTTACTTTTAAGTTTTGGTTTCTTGAAATAAAGATATAATATTATTAATTTATATTATTTATTCTTTATCTCGTTTTAGATACATTTTTCACTGCAAAATAATAAATTACTTATTTACAAAACAAACAGTAAAAACATTGTAGTAAAAAATATATATATATTTATTTATTTAGGTCCATCAACAAAATTTACATGAATACATTCTTAGAAACTAGGTTATAGAAAAAGGTTACATGTATTATATTGTAATTTCACTTATAGATGAACACCGCATGTATTAACAATGAGTACAAAAACCCTACGATATATAATTAAAAAAGAAGTACCTATACGATAATACATATTTATAATAAATTGGTGACAACTAAAATAATAATAATAATAGTAATAAAAATGACAAAACATTATCTACCTAAGAGGAACGGAGGACCACCGAAGTAAGACCTAAGCAGTCGGTGGCTAGGGCTGCAGAGAGGAACCTCCTGACGATGCGTGCCGTGTCCAGGAGTACCGCCTTCTTTATCTGGCCCTTGTACAGCCGCCTAGCGAGAGCCTCTTAAGATATTGCTCGAGGCTCTTCGCTATAAGTTCATTGAAACGACCTATTATTAATAGAATGCTCTACTGATATTTGTCTTGTTTTGTTTCAGATTAAGTTGGAAAGCGTCCTTGGTCTCACAGTGAACAGCAATGCGGCTCTCGACTGTGACCCCAACACGGAGCTGGTCGCATACCCTGCCGGGTGAGTTACATGACGGTGGAATTACAGTTTAACATTTAACGTTTACACACCTCTGCACTAGGATTCCCTGTGTCGCAGATAGCAAGGACAAACACCGAAACTCAAGACAAACACTCAACTTCAACTTCATTCCAACTTCATGCTCACCACACGAAGTGAGCCCCGGCCGGGAATCGAACCTGGGACAACACGCTTCGAAGCCAGTTCTAATTCCAACTATGTCACGGAGCCGTCAATATACATCGGGCAGAATATAAACTTACAATATAATTTTAATAATTTACCGCTTGTAACGGAAGGTTAGGCAAAATGTATTGCTACCTATAATAATTAAAACTATTTTCATTTCCCCTTCGATGGGGGAAAAGGCGTTGAACTTTAAAGGGGATTAGATAGCGTGAAGCGAGGTGTGGCCGCGCCTTAATACCCCGGGAGGGGGACACACCTTTATATCGATTCTGTATCGTAATGTCCATTGAAAAATATGCCCTGATGGTTGTTAATAATTATTAATATTTAATGTTTATAAAAAAAAACATCCACACACTCAGGGTCGTGAACACGAAAATGGAATCATTCCGTTTGGGGTTTCTTGATTGTTCTTCCCGACCGGGGTAGATCAATCGCCAAACCGATAAGAAAGCGATAAGAAAATAAAGACAGTGATAAGAAAGCGTGATCTTGTAGATACACTCAAATGAAAAGAAAATTAAGCTACCTTTTTTAAGAGTTATGGGTTTAACATTTTTGATTTTGACACCAAAACTAGTACTTGCTGAACAAGAGTTCCCTGTGTCAGATGACATAAATATTTCACACTAAGCATAGCTTGTAACTAAGCATGCCTCTAATGTTCCCACTGCAGGGACACCGGCCTACTCTCGATAATTGAGAATGGGCTTTGTTCTACCACGGGAGCCCAATCCGGATTGGTAGATGTCACATGTATTCGAATTTATGGTTCTAAGACATGCCGGTTTCCTCACGATGTTTTCTGTCACCGTTTCGAGAACGTGATATTGCGCACATAAATTTTTCAAGTGAAAAAACTCATTGGCGCGTGTTGGTTTGAACCAGCGACCTTTAGATTGAAAGTCGGCGTCTATGCCCCTGGGCCACTACGCTCTCAATCCAATCTACATATTACATATATAACTAGATAACTATGCATAGATAACTATGCAGTGTTCCAAAAGAATTTGCTGGTGGAGCAATTTTCATGAAAGCCCGAATACAGAACGCCTGCAGAAACTTCGCTAGAAAGCAATTTCCTAAAATAAATTTACCTCGGCTCGTTTCAGAAATAGCTATAATAAACTGCTTTCTATTGAAAATTCGAGTCTTTTCGTGTAAGGTTTGAACTATAAATCAAACGTTTTTAGTGATACAGCGAGTGGACGAGTTTATTTTATACCTTTATAGCTTTGAGGAATTCAAAAAGTTAACAAAACGTTATTTAGTTATTTGTTTTTTATTGACATAATTCCATCATTAAATAAATGATTATGATTATGATTATTTTATCATTTACTAGCGACCCGTCCTGGCTACGTATGGTTACGCATCAGTGACGTATCAGAAAATACCCATGAGAAGCCGGGGTGAGTTGCTAGTACTATATATAAACCTTCTTGAGTCTATCTATTGCTGAAAACTGCAATAAAATACGTTGCGTAGTTTAAAAGATCTAAGGGTACAAACAGCGGGAGCTACTTTTATACTATGTAAAGATGCATTCGGTACAGTAATCGCTCATTTACATCATAGATGGCGTTACTAGTTTTACTAGGGTTTGCGGAAGTATGTGCAAACGTTCCCGTGTTCCCGCCACTGAGAGGCAGAGGCCACCGTGGGGTTTTAGTGGATCTAGTCTCACAGAACCGCTCTGTCTCCCCGTGCCAGGGCAGTATGCGAGTGCATTTCCTCACGAAAAAAAAAAGTCTATCTGTATTTAGATCGTATAACTAATGACCTACTAACCTTTTATTCGTCTACCGCAATTTGCGCAGATTAAATACCCCAATGCATTTAGCGTTCATAATTTGACGGATCCGTTAGCAGCCAACATTTCTTCGAAGGTTCTTTGACGGCCTTGGCAAACTTTGTATTCTTCCAGCAGTTATCAGTGGTTCATCATAATCAAACTAATATCCGCGAAAGTTTGTCTGTATCTTTGTTACTCCTTCACGTAACAAAGATACAGACTGGATGATGCTAAATGATTCACAATAATCCACCACCACCCAGCCAGGTACATGTAGGGATAATAAAGGGCTTTCTCCTACGGATACGAGCAACTGGACTCCCCATGTACACACATTCCGCCTCTATTGATATACAAATGTATTTATCTGTATACCTGGTCAGATTGTTAACGTAGTGCAAGAAAGTATATATCATCTTCATCAATAAAATGCTAAATAAATTTCAAATAACGCTTGAAATATCAACATCAAAATCTGGAGCCGCAACCGTTAAATTGCAGCCAGCCACCGTGAAACGAAAGGAATCGGAGAGATGGCTCGCAACCCGTGAAGTTTAATTTTAATACGTTTTGAGATATTCTCAATTTGACGGGAATCCGGTAAAAGTGAAACTACAACCTTAATTTTCGCCAGTATATTAGAGCCAAGTTCTGGTTTGTCACAGTCAAAATAATTGAAAGGGCTTTCATTTTAGTCACGTAGCTTCAATTTTTTAATAATATTGTTTTTCCTTTTTTATTTAATTTAACACTCATCAGGTAGACTTTGAAATCAATTTTGAACGCATTCAAATGTAATATTTATATTTCGATTAAAATATACGTGATAGCAGAAACAAGTTTGGACTTGTAGCGTAACTTTTTTTTCATTTCTTTACCTTTTTAACCGATTTGGATGTTTTCTTTTTTTAATTGATAGGGTACACCTTATTATTCCACTATTCCACTATAAAGGACAACAATAAGTAGACGACAGAAATTAAGTCGGCTTATTTTTTTTTAGAATCATCATTTCCTAATGTTTACAGAATCAAAAGTATTATTGCTGATAAACTTAGTACATTTATTTGAGTGCTAAAATTCTGTCTGTTCTGTCAGATATGTTAAAATCTCTAAAAAAACAGGCTTGTCTATTTTGGCGCGCTGCAATTTGTGGACGAATGAACTGACCTCCCGACGCTTACCTGTTGTCACAAATGTCAACGTAGACAGGTCGTTGACCCGCAACTGTACTGTTTCCGGTTCCGTGCACGCACACCGGTGGCCGTGATTTATTCCGATGCAGAAGTCGCATTATTGGTTGTTCATTTAAAATCGTTTGCAAAAATCGAAGTATGTTTTGGAATCCAAAAATATAGCAAAAGATAGATAACACTTTATTGCATATCAAAAAGATAGACCCGCAACTGTACTGTTTCCGGTTCCGTGCACGCACACCGGTGGCCGTGATTTATTCCGATGCAGAAGTCGCATTATTGGTTGTTCATTTAAAATCGTTTGCAAAAATCGAAGTATGTTTTGGAATCCAAAAATATAGCAAAAGATAGATAACACTTTATTGCATATCAAAAAGATAACAATAGCTTAAAAATAAAAATCTTAACTGATAAATAGGTGACACAATGGGCGGCTATAAAGCGATCTCTGACAGACAACCTCTGGATTATTGTTTTAGTTTCAATTAAAATACGTTATTTTTGACATATGGATATAAAGTATGGTGCCATGCATGAAACTGCGTCGAAATATCGGGAGTAGGCAAAACTCAGGTTCGGTAACTAGAAGAAAAATTATGTTCATAATCAGTAAGGCTTACTTTACTTACATATTATAAGGAAAAGTTTACTGACAATTTTATGGATTTATTTACAATTTGAAATAAAGATTATTCTGTTTTATAACGACGATACTAAAAAAATATATTAGCATGATTTTCTTTATGATTTTCTCATGCAATACGGGCGAAGCCGCGGACAGAAGGCAATAGCTAAATCATAGAATAGAAACACCGCAGACATATTTAGACGTGTATGTCACGCGTAGGCTAATGTTTGACGTGTATTTAGCATTGTGAGAGGAAATGGCGCCGCATGGTGACGAGCGGAGCGGGAACCATCAAATTATATCGGAAGAGAAATAAAAGTAGAAGATAACTTGTGCCAAGTGCCGCCACCCTGGCGCTCTGCGGCTAAGCAGTTTTTTTTTATTTGAATGAGTGACGGAACGAGCTGAGGGCCCACCTGATGGTAAGTGGTGACCCTCGCCCATGACAACAGTAACGCGTGCGACTCAGTATGAGATCCAAATCTTTACTGAGTCGCATTCGTCCTACTGCGTCCATCAACCGAGACGGGGATGATACGTCTCATGCGCATGTGATTTCACCGGCAGCTACACCTTTCCACCGGAACACAGTAATGCAACCACTACTGCTTGGCCGCAGATTCCAGATGTGGTGGCAGTACCTCTCCGGACAAGCAGATATGAGACATAGGCGCATGAGACGTGACATTCCTGTCTTGGGTGATGGGCGCAACGCGACGCAAAGTGGGTCTTCTCATCCTGCAATAAATGATTGTGTATTGAATATTCTTCGGTAGAAGACTGGAGTTGTATTGCTGTTAAATGCTCACGAAATATTTACTTCCGCATGCAAATTTTTTGTTGTCCACACAGGAATAAATATTCATTGACATTTCATATTAAATACTAGCTGCTCCCTGTCACTTTGTCCGCGTGGAATTTAACTTTTTTTTGCGCACACACCTAATTTCTTTTTCTGTTTCTAAAATTAAAATAGTTTAAGTTACTCCTTATAACATGAGTTATCTGCCAGTGAAAGTCACTTCAAACTCAGCCCAGCCGTTTCGTAGATTAGCCGGAATAAACAGATAGAGAAACACAAAAAAAAAAAAAAAAATAAGCTATCATTTTGACATTACAAGCAGACACTTCAATTTGATTTGTATAGACTTATATTTGCAAGCCGTTTAAGACGGTGAAGCGTTTAATCGTAATGTATAAACTTTTAATTTCACTACCATACTTAACGCAAACCATACCATACGCAAATAAATTTCATTAGCGGCTTACTAATTCACAGAATTTGTTCATTAAGTAGTTGATCAAATACATCTTTAATCGCTAAGCTTACCGCCGAGCTATCTCTCCCTCCGTGACGGTACCTTATTCGTATGTGCGACATGCGCCTGCGCAATGCCTTTCTCACGGTGTCTGTGTGGTATGTTGCCAGTCTGACCATTCCAGAAGGGCCGGGAATCCGCACATTCATTATTCTCTTTCCGCAAGGATTATATTATGTTCATAGATCGCATGATCTATTGTTATCTTCCTGTTTTTAATATGTATCAATATTGGTGATTTGGTCTATGGTCAGTCACAGTTTGACTGATGTTTCTTAGGCACGTCAAGTAAGACGTCAAGCAAAACAAATATATAACTTTATTTATCTTTGATTCACATTAAGTATGACATTGGAAATCTAGGTGTGGGTGTGTGTTCAGCTGTATTTATATCTTGTCCAATTAAAGTGACAAAAAACAGACAATATTTTCAATCAAAGTGATTTTTTACGTATGTTACGCGATATTTTTGCAATTGTGGGAACGATTTGAATGTTTTTTTTATTGCTATGGTAACCTCTGAATTGGTCTCATACTAAACAAGCGCAAACTTTGTAATACGGGTGCTATATCATACTTATTAGGTACATATTCATTTTAAAATATGGCGTGTATTTTAGTTGCTTTGACATGTCTTTTAAAATAATCTTAAAATTATTTCTCACCTTCAGTGCGAGAAATAGTATTGAAATCGGTTGATCGTATTGAGTCTTAATCTAATCAAGGTTATTAGCCTTTGACGAACATTACACCAAAAACACTAACTCCTGCCATTTTTTGTAATCTTTTTTGTGAAATCTGGCCGAGAAAGTGGCAAGTTGTGGGCAGCGAAACCTCAGCCAAAAGCAAGAAGAAAGTTTATTCGATTTTTGAATCAGTCTCTTGTCTATTGTTGAGTATAACTTATGTTCTCTTTCCAGATGCACCGTGGTCCTTTACAACGTGAGGAAGAACCGGCAGAGCCATGTGCTCAATGTTTCCCGAAAGAGCATTACCTGCGTTGCGTTTTCCCCCGACGGGCGATATTTGGCGACGGGCGAATGCGGTCACGCTCCCGCCGTTAGAATATGGGACCTGCAGGTAAAACAATAATTTCATTCATTCATTCAACCTGAGAACAAACTTCATTCCTCTGAGACGGAGATTTTACGTGCCTGTAACTCAAGTGACTACGACTCAAGTGCCTGTAATTTCACTGGCACCACACCACAAGACAGCGACGCGTGTGCATCACTGCTTGGTCGCAAAATTACCATGTGTGGAGGCAGTACTTCTCCGGACGAACTTGGAACAAGTTCAACTGCTACTTTGAGTTGCTCCTTTCCAGATGGCTTCTAGATTCTTTTTTTTTTATGTGAATGAGTGACAGAACAAGCTGAGGGCCCATATGATGGTAAGTGGTGACCCTCGCCCATGACAACAGTAATGCGCGCGACTCAGTATGAGATCCAAATCTTTACCGAGTCGCATTCATCCTGCTGCGTCCATCATCCGAGACGGGGATGATACGTCTCATGCGCATTTGATTTAACCGGCAGCCACACCCTTCCACCGGAACACAGTAATGTAACTACTGCTTGGCGGCAGATACCACATGTGATGGCAGTACCTCTCCGGACGAACTTGGCAATTTTAATTTTATTTTATTTATATCAGAATAAAATATATGTTAATATTTGTTTTATTTCCAGGACCCTACCGCATCGGGTGCAGTCCAGATTTCTGAGTACCAAGGGCACACGCATGGAGTTAGCTGCGTCGTAAGTATTTTTTTTAATGTGAAAGAGACTAGCTGAAGGCCCACATAACAACAGCGAAAAAAAAAAACAAATTTATTAATTTTGTCAAGAATAATTTGTTCATTAATTAGATTTAGTCAAGTGTACCCTAAAATTCCTATGGCTTTAATAAAACGAATATCAGTGTAGTTCTTAAAACTACCCCCTCTTTGTTTTCAGCAAAAAAATGTCTCTTTAATTAGCGCTAATCATTATATCTTCTATTAAACACATCAATAAATTAGCCTATATTAGACGATAACTATTGATTTCTTTATTTTCCAGGCGTTTTCTACTTCGTCGAAGTACCTAGTCTCAGTTGGATCGCAGCACGACATGATCGTAAACGTGTGGGACTGGCGCGCCAACCTCAAACTAGCCAGCAATAAGGTAATCCTAATTTCGAGCAACAGGGTAATCCTAATGTCGAGCAACAGGGTAATCCTAATGTCGAGCAACAGGGTAAGCCTAATATCGAGCAACAGGGTAATCCTAATGTTGAGCAACAGGGTAATCCTAATGTAGAGCAACAGGGTAATCCTAATGTTGGGCAACAGGGCAATCCTAATGTTGAGCAACAGGGTAATCCTAATGTTGGGCAACAGGGCAATCCTAATGTTGAGCAACAGGGTAATTCTAATGTCGAGCAACAGGGTAATCTCAATGGCATGCAATAAGGCAGGCTGGCTAAATGATCAGCAACATTGTGATCTTTTTTGCTGGGCAGCAATGAAGAGTTAGCTAGAAATAAGCTAGTTCAATATATCTAGGTATTAGGCAATCAACTTTTCTACAATGTTAATTCCCGGTCGAGCAACAGATTAATCTCAATGACATGCAATAAGGCATCCTAAATGACCAGCAACATTATGATTTCTTTTTCCTATTAATGACGAATTAGCTAGAAATGAATTAAAAATAATTAGTTTTTAGATAAATACAGCCATTGTTTTAAACAGATAATTAAAGACTCGCCAGCAGTAACATAACTAAAATAGCTAGCAATACGGTAAACATACTAGCCGGCAATACGGTAAACATACTAGCCAGCAATAAGGTAAACATACTAGCCAGCAATAAGGTAAACATACTAGCCAGCAATACGGTAAACATACTAGCCAGCAATAAGGTAAACATACTAGCCAGCAATACGGTAAACATACCAGCCAGCAATAAGGAACACAGCAATGCGAGTACTTGGCCGTTGGATTACCGTTTCGAACGAATTCTGGTTCTAAAACAAATTTAGACTAATTCATATTATTCTGTGCTTTTCAACATTTGTCTTGTTTTATTTTCTAGGTATCTTCAAGGGTGAAGGCGGTGTGCTTCTCCGAGAGCGGCAACTACTTCGTGACGGTCGGCTTCAGGCACGTCAAGTTCTGGTACCTGGAGTACTCGAGAAATGCTAAGGTATTTAAAAACAACCAGGTTAGCTTCGGTACGAGCGCTTCTTAATCATAATCATAATTATTCATTTATTCACTGTAGGACACAATGGACACTTAGCTTCGTTAAACAACAGTTTTTGTAGCAGCTGTACATAAGCCTTGTCAAAATGAGAAAATTTCTCTTCATGTAAAAATATAATAATCAAATTGTACAATATCTATCTAAATAATCAAATTGTATCTATCTAAATAATCAAATTGTATCTATCTATGGGTGTGTGAATATGACTCCGCCCTTTCTCAACAGATGTCGTTTTTAGTATTGTTTAAGTGTACTAATAAATGACCATACTTGTATTCGATAGTACTGAATGTCAGCTATCTAACGCATTTTATGATATTTGGTTGAAGTGTAAGCAACAATTGTTTTCACCTTTTCGAAAATGTCGGTTTTTATTTCAAATAAACGTCATTTGCGGGAAGTGTTATTACATTATTTTATTGCGAAGAAAACTGCAGCGGAAACTTATCGTTTGCTTGTGGAGATTTATGGTGAGCATGCTCCGTCTAATACAACTTGCAAGGAATGGTTTCGACGATTTCAAAATAACGATTTTAGTACTGAGGATAAAGAACATGGAAAACCACCAAAAAAATTTGAAGATGCTGAATTGGAAGCATTATTGGCGGAAGATTCTTGCCAAACTCAATCAGAATTAGCTGCAGCATTAAATGTTGATCGTTCAACTGTTGCAAAGCGTTTACAAATGATGGGAATGATTCAAAAAGCCGGTGACTGGGTTCCACATGATTTAAAAGAAAGAGACATGGAACGTCGGAAAACCATTTGTGAAATGCTGCTTCAAAGACAGCAAAGAAAAGGATTTTTGCATCGGATAGTCACAGGAGACGAAAAATGGATACACTACGAAAATCCTAAACGCAAAAAAGCTTGGGTGAAACCAGGCGAACCATGCCCATCACAGCCAAAAATAAATATTCACTGTGCCAAGGTCATGCTCTGTATTTGGTGGGATCAGAAAGGTATTGTATATTATGAGTTGCTCAAACCCTCTGAAACTATTAATGGAGAAGTTTACCGACGACAACTAATGCGTTTGAAGCGAGCCATAGAAGAAAAACGACCAGAATGGGTGAATAGACATAACAAATTAGTTCTTCAGCATGACAATGCCAAACCGCATACCGCAGAAGTCGTAAAAAGATATTTAGAGGGACAGGACTGGGAAGTGTTACCCCACCCGCCATATTCACCAGACATAGCTCCTTCGGATTACCACCTATTCCGGACGATGCAGACAGACCTTACTGGAGAAAAGTTTACTTCATGTGAAAGTATCAAAATTTGGATTGACAACTGGATAAGCTCAAAAGACCAGGACTTCTTCCAGCAAGGAATACGAAAACTACCTGAACGATGGGCGAAGGTTGTAGCTGCAGATGGAGCATACTTTCAATAATTTTTTTTTTAATTTTGTAAGCGAACAAATGTGTTTTATTTTGACAAAAAGGGGCGGAGTCATATTCACACACCTATAAATAATCAAATTGTATCTATCTAAATAATCAAATTGTATCTATCTAATAATTCTGCTCGTTCTGTCTCTCAATAAAATTATATGAATGTCATTGTATTATATCTTCAGTTCAAAGAACCAGTACCACTGATGGGTCGTTCGGCCATCCTCGGCGAGCAGAAAGACAACGAGTTCTGCGACGTCGTCTGCGGCAGAGGAGAGGCCGCGGACAGCACGTACGCCATCACCAGGGGAGGACTGCTGTGCGAGTTCAACAGCAGGAGGCTGCTGGACAAATGGGTGGAGTTGAGGGTAAGCGCCGTCTGCTGTCACAATTTTAACCCAAACTTTCCGATCTTTAGTTCAACCGTCCCGACTTTAATCCAAACGTCTCGATCTTTAATCCAAACGTCCCGATCTTTAACCCAAACGTCTCGATCTTTAACCCAAACGTCCCGATCTTTAATCCAAACGTCCCGATCTTTAGTCCAACCGCCCCGACTTTAATCCAAACTCTCCGATCTTTAGTCCAACCGTCCCGAGTTTAATCCAAACGTCTCGATCTTTAATCCAAACGTCCCGATCTTTAACCCAAACGTCTCGATCTTTAACCCAAACGTCCCGATCTTTAATCCAAACGTCCCGATCTTTAGTCCAACCGCCCCGACTTTAATCCAAACTCTCCGATCTTTAGTCCAACCGTCCCGAGTTTAATCCAAACGTCCCGATCTTTAACCCAAACGTCCCGATCTTTAATCCAAACGTTCGATCTTTAGTACAAACGTCCCGATCATTAGCCCAAACGTCCCAATCCTTAACCCAACCGTACCGATCTTTAATCCAAACGTCCCGATCTTTAATCCAACCGTCCCGATCTTTAATCCAAACGTCCCGATCTTTAATCCAACCGTCCCGATCTTTAATCCAAACGTCCCGATCTTTAATCCAAACGTCCCGATCTTTGACCCAAATGTCTCGATCTTTAACCCAAACGTTCCGATCTTTATTTAGTCCAAACCTGCTCGTCTGAAGACGCCTGGTTTTTCAACGCACAAAATATATTGTCCATATTAAACATCTTCTATATATTTTTATATATGAATTTGGCGCTTTTTTTTTTTAATATCAATTGTTAAATGTTCCACAGACGTCATCAGCTAACTGCATGGCGATAGGCGCTAACTACATATTTGTGGGTTGCGCCGACGGCATAGTGCGATGTTTCGCACCGGACTCGCTACAGTACATCACCACGCTGCCGCGAACTCACTACCTCGGGGTCGATGTCGCTCAGGGAACTAATATCAAGTAAGTCCGTACCAGCCTCTAATGTTCCCGCTGCAGGGACACCGGCCTACTCTCGATTATTGAGAGTGAATGGGCTCTGATCTACCACGGGAGCCCAATCCGGATTGGTAGATGTCACATGTCTTCGAACTTATGGTTCTAAGACATGCCGGTTTCCTCACGATGTTTTCCGTGACCGTTTCGAGAACGTGGTATTGCGCGCATAAATTTTTCAAGTGATAAAACTCATTGGTGTTTGAACGTTTGGGTTTGAACCAGCGACCTTCAGATTGAAAGTCGGCGTCTATGCCCCTGGGCCACCACGCTCTCCATGTCATGTCCATGTCCATGTCGCTATGTCTTATATAAATACTTCAAAATCACCTCTAACGTCATAAAAATGGCGGTGACATAATAAAAACAGCTAAAATAGTTTTACATAACCTCAATAACCTTTTGAATTATTTCGTTGTCCTATTTTATTCCATAATCAAAGTCAAACTCATTTATTCCTTTAGATCTCACGTATCATTTGGACACGTCAAATTTTACACATGCATGTGCACATATTCGTGGGCATATAACGTGTCACAGGAACTCCCTGCACATTACATGCACACATATATGTAAAATTACAGCCAGTTTTCATGTTTAAGCTTTTTGTTTGTTAAGTTTACGTCTGTTCCAATAATACACCACTTCCTGTATAACAAAGCAAAGGTTTCGTCTGGCGGTATCAGCAAATATCAACATATTGAGGACGATATTGGATTGTATAAAACACGTTGTTTAAAAAAACAACGTTAACACACTCATACCTCTGCACTAGGATTCCCTGTGTCGCAGATGGCATGGACAAACACAGAAACACAAGACAAACACCCAAGACCCGAGAACAAACTTCATGGTCACCACACAAAGTGTGCCCCGGCCGGTAATCGAACCCGGGACCCCTCGCTTCGAAGGCAGGGCTACTACCAACTAAGCCACGGAGCCGTCAAACATGCCAATTAGAAATGTTCTAGGCGTTTTTATTGTTTTATTTCTTGTGTGGAAAGTGGTAACAATGATAATCTCTAAATTTCCAGCCACATGTTCACGCAGCCGGCCAACGCGAAGTATCCGGACGCGGTCGCGCTTACGTACGACGATAGGAATCACAAGCTAACGTGCGTGTACAACGACCACAGCTTCTACGTTTGGGACGTTCGGGATATCAAGAGGGTATGTGAAATAGCGCCATCTAGTTTACAAAATGCTGAACTAATATGCGAGTCCAGTTAAAATAGAATCGAACTTGCAGATAACTTTTAATACGTGTGGGACGTTCGGGATATAAAGCGGGTATGTGAAATAGCGCCATCTAGTTTACAAAATGCTGAACTAATATGCGAGTCCAGTTAAAATAGAATCGAACTTGCAGATAACTTTTAATACGTGGGGGACGTTCGTGATATAAAGAGGGTATGTGAAATAGCGCCATCTAGTTTACAAAATGCTGAACTAATATGCGAGTCAAGTTAAAATAGAATCGAACTTGCAGATAACTTTTAATACGTGTGGGACGTTCGTGATATAAAGAGGGTATGTGAAATAGCGCCATCTAGTTTACAAAATGCTGAACTAATATGCGAGTCAAGTTAAAATAGAATCGAACTTGCAGATAACTTTTAATACGTGGGGGACGTTCGTGATATAAAGAGGGTATGTGAATAGCGCCATCTAGTTTACAAAATGCTGAACTAATATGCGAGTCGAGTTAAAATAGAATCGAACTTGCAGATAACTTTTAATACGTGTGGGACGTTCGTGATATAAAGAGGGTATGTGAATAGCGCCATCTAGTTTACAAAATGCTGAACTAATATGCGAGTCAAGTTAAAATAGAATCGAACTTGCAGATAACTTTTAATACGTGGGGGACGTTCGTGATATAAAGAGGGTATGTGAAATAGCGCCATCTAGTTTACAAAATGCTGAACTAATATGCGAGTCAAGTTAAAATAGAATCGAACTTGCAGATAACTTTTAATACGTGGGGGACGTTCGTGATATAAAGAGGGTATGTGAAATAGCGCCATCTAGTTTACAAAATGCTGAACTAATATGCGAGTCAAGTTAAAATAGAATCGAACTTGCAGATAACTTTTAATACGTGTGGGACGTTCGTGATATAAAGAGGGTATGTGAAATAGCGCCATCTAGTTTACAAAATGCTGAACTAATATGCGAGTCAAGTTAAAATAGAATCGAACTTGCAGATAACTTTTAATACGTGGGGGACGTTCGTGATATAAAGAGGGTATGTGAAATAGCGCCATCTAGTTTACAAAATGCTGAACTAATATGCGAGTCCAGTTAAAATAGAATCGAACTTGCAGATAACTTTTAATACGTGTGGGACGTTCGGGATATAAAGCGGGTATGTGAAATAGCGCCATCTAGTTTACAAAATGCTGAACTAATAAGCAAGTCAAGAATAGGATTAACTTGCAGATAACTTCACATACATCAAATTGCGGGTGGTACTTACCGCCAGTAAAAAAATCCTCACAAAAATATTACATAAATATTGAATGATAACTAAAATATTGTAAAATTCTGACGGGGATGATACGTCTCATGCGCATGTGATTTCACCGGCACCCACACCCTTCCACCGGAACACAGTAACGCGTGCACTACTGCTTGGCAGCAGATTCCAGGTGTGGTGGCAGTACCTCTCCGGACGAACTTGGCATTTTTTTTATGTGAAAATGTTACTGAACCATCTGCGGGCCCAGGACCTGGTGGTAAGTGGCGACCCCCGCCCATGACAACAGTAATGCGACTCAGCATAAGATTTATGTTTTAACAGAAGGTAAATTTTTAATGAGGTTTCCTTGTTTTTCAGGTTGGTAAATCCCACTCGGCGCTGTACCACTCCGCGTGCATCTGGGGCGTGGATATGTTCTCGGCCGAGGCGTCCTTCCTCACCTGTTCCAGCGACGACACTGTCCGGATGTGGACCCTGCACGCCCCCCCAAGCAATATCTATAGCAACGTAAATATTATTACTTTTTTTCACACACAGATCAAACTTATAATACTCCTGCTTTTGCGTAGGTGATTAAAAATATGGGATAAACACTCACACCTCTGCGCTAGGATGCCCTGTGTCGCAGATGGCATGGACAAACACAGAAACACAAGACAAACACCCAAGACCAAGATTATTTAATTTTGTGATAGTACATGCATTGTACAGCCCTAATTTTGTTTTAATCAATATTCATTTATAATTTGTATGTTGATCTGTAACCATATATTCGCTATCAATAAATATGACTATGCCTTATGCCGAGGGGTCCCGGGTTCGATTCCCGGCCGGGGCATACTTTGAGTGGTGAGCATGAAGTTTGTTCTCGGGTCTTGGGTGTTTGTCTTGTGTTTCTGTGTTTGTCCATGCCATCTGCGACACAGGAAATCCTAGTGCAGAGGTATGAGTGTGTAAACGTTTATTTATTTATATATTTGCAGGAACTCAACAAAGTTGTGTACATTGACCCCGAACTGAAGTTTCTGAAGGATGTTGACCTCACGTCCACGACTGAAAAGGACAAATCTAAGACCTATGACGAGAGGACCGGAGTCAGGTAGGCAGTGGGTTGGATTTTGACATGTTCACAGCGCCATCTAGCTTGCAAGCTTGTAAGCTAGATGGCGCTAGTCTAGCTTGTAATCTACTAGAACTATATCAAGATCATCTTCTTGCCCTTGTCCCACACTAAGTGAATCACTTGCGCATGAGACGAATCATCATCTCGGGTGATGGACGCAGTGGGATGAATGCGACTCAGTAAAGATTTGTATCTTACACTGATGATGTGATTTCACCGGCACCCCCACCCTTCTACCGGAACACAGTAATTCGAGCACTGCTGTTTGGGACTGATGCTGTACATCTCCAGACGAACTTGGCACAAGTTCTGCTACTTTTGGTTGCTCCTTTAGCACCACCCAGGGGGTACGTGTAGGGAATCAAAGGGTACACACCTACGGACGCGAGCAACTGGACACCCCAAGATGATGATAAACGTAAACGTCTACACACTCATACATTTGCACTAGGATTCCCTGTGTCGCAGATGGCATGGACAAACACAGAAACACGACAAACACCAAAAACCCGAGAGCAAACTTCATGCTCACCACACAAAGTGTGCCCCGGCCGGGAATCGAACCCAGGACCCCTCGCTTCGAAGGCAGGGCTACTACCAACTAAGTCAAGGAGCCGTTTTATTACAAACACTGAATATACATTAAATATTTTTTCACAGATGCGTTCGAATATCGCCCGACGGGCAACACATAGCGTCAGGCGACCGAGCGGGCAACATTTGGATACATTCGTCGACAGGAACACCCCTGCGTACATTGGAGGCTCATGATGCAGAGGTCCTGTGCTTGGAGTACTCGCAGAAACCAAAGCTGCTCGCTTCGGCGTCGCGGGATCGGCTGATACACGTATTCATGGTTGATCGGGTAAGTTTATCTGCGATTTTTGTAAACTTAAGAATAGCGCCATCTATTGAGCATGTTAAGCAACTCTAGATTTCAATCGAAACTGAAACGCTGGATGGAAGTTTGTTATGCAGAGGTCCCTTCAGCGCCGAAAGATAGATTGACACATATTTGCTTGGAGTATGTTTAGCTCCATCTTTTGAGGATCTTTGTAAACTTAAGATTAGCGCCATCTATTGAGGATATTAAGAAACTCTAGATTTCAATAGAAACTGAAAAACTCGATGGAAGTTCGTTATGCAGAGGTCCTATATTTGGAATACTGCTAGAAATCAAGGCGACTTACTTCAGCGTCGAAAGCTAGACACATATTTGCTCAATCTTTGAGGAACTTTGTAAACTTAAGATTAGCGCCATCTATTGAGGATATTGAGTATCTGTAAATTTCCCAACCCTGTCAATATTTAATAAAAATTATATTCGTTATTTTTGTTCAGATATCTGCCATCAACACTTAAATAACATTCCATAAAAATTTCACCCCACTAGTCTACAAGCTACAACCCTCTAAACATATGGTAGACAGACAGACATTTTTAGCTTCCGGCCCAGCTGATGTTAATTGGTTACTGCCGCCCATAAACAAAACATGAAGTTCTTCTCATACTATATCTGTATATCTATACAAGTCGCATCGCATTGCCCCAGACTGGGATGAAACTGCCTGTTTTTCATAGGAGCTTAGGCACATTACATGCACACAGATATGACAAATTACAGTCCTATTTGTTAAGTTTTCGTCTGTTCCAACCCTAACCAACCCGAGAGGGTAGATCTCAAGATTTGGATCTCATACTACTGATTCGCGCGCATTACTGTTGTCATGGGCGAGGGTCACCACTTGCCATCAGGTGGGCTCTCAGCTCGTTCCATCATCCATGAGTACAGAACCCTAAATACCCTAATACCCTAAATATAAAACGGCTCCGTGGCTTAGTTGGTAGTAGCCCTGCCTTCGAAGCGAGGGGTCCCGGGTTCGATTCCCGGCTGGGGCACACTTCGTGAGCATGAAGTTTGTTCTCGGTTCATGGGTGTTTGTCTTGTTTCTGTTTGTCCATGCCATCTGCGACAGGGAATCCTAGTGCAGAGGTATGAGTGTGTTAACATTGTTTTTTTAATATTTGTTTTAATTTCCAGGGTTACCAAATACTGCAGACGTTGGATGAACACTCGTCCTCCATCACCGCGGTTCGATTCCTGAGCTCGGCGGGAACGTTGCAGATGGTCTCGTGCGGCGCCGACAAGACCATTCTCTTCCGCCAATTGAGAACGGTGAGTTGCCTACCACCCACCATGTTCCCACTGACAGGGGTGACAGGAAATTTGCAAGAATTTTTATTTCATAGGACATGCTTGGTTTGGTCCCGTAAATTTTTTATCAAAATCATTTGTAGTGTTTGGTTGTTACATCAAAACAACTGGAAAATGTGACGCGTGAAACTGCGTCGAAATATCGGGAATCAACAAAACTCACATAACATAATTATCTTGGTAACTCGAATAATTTATCTATATTTCACAACACATTATACATTTTACAATCATATTGATATATATATTGATATATATATTGATATATTGATTGATATATAATATTAGATTTAATTTATTTTAGTTTATTTTATACATATATTATGCGGAGGGATGAATGGCATATAACAAAACAAGTCTTGAATATGGATGTGGAAGGATATAAGACAGGAGGTAGGCCAAAGAATAGATGGATGGATTGTGTGAGAGATGATATGCGTAAGAAAGGAGTGAGTACTGATGACGTCTGACAGAGGGGGATGGAAGAAACATACATGTTGTGTGACCCCACTTAGTGTGGGATAAGGGGAGGGAGATGATGATGATGATGATGATGATGACATCGCTTTGGTCTTACAGTAATGGTGTTAATATTTTTTTTATGTAATAGGGTGTTACGAGCTTGCGGGCCACATGATGTAAAGTGGTCACCGCCGCCCGTGGACACCTGCAACACCAGGGGCAATGCCGAATGCAATGCAATGTGTTTAAATAAATACAATGATTAGTTTTTTTTTTTATTAATTGTATGTTTTTCGTTGTATTTTCAGTCGCAAGATGGCAGTTACCAGTTCGCGCGGGGGCAGAATGTGTCTGGACGCACCACACTGTACGATATGGAGGTAGACGCCGGCGGCAGGCATATCCTAACGGCTTGTCAGGTAAGTTTTTCGCGTCGGTTCCCGGTGGTCCCGCCCCGTTAACGGGCCAGTTGGGAAAAATTGTTTCATCGAGCCCGGTGCCGACCCCGACGTTTAACGGGGTCGATGGTACAACTAAGTGTCATCGGCCCCGGTGTCTTTTTATCGGGCCGGATGGCACAGATTAAGGCGCATAGACCCGGTGGTGTTTAAAGCGGAGAGAATAGTTTTTCAACCTATTTCTACCTTTTATATGTACCTTTTATGTACCTTTTTTGTACATTGAGCATTGTACGAAGTTCTTAATTGAAGTATCATAAGTTCTTAAGTGCTTATGCACCATCCAGGGGGTACTTGTAGGGATTCTAAGGGTACGGCAACTTGGTCCCCTCTGTAATCAAGTGCTGTTGATTCAAAGACAGTAAAATATTTTGTTTATTAAGTAGGTATAGTTGTTTGCGCTGTCCATAAGCGGTCGTGCCTTTTTTTGGTATGTGAATGAGTGACGGAACAAGCTGAGGACCCACCTGATGGTAAGTGGTGACCCTCGCCCATGACAACAGTAATGCGCGCGACTCAGTATGAGATCCAAATCTTTACTGAGTCGCATTCATCCTGCTGCGTCCATCACCCGAGACGGGGATGATACGTCTCATGCGCATGCGATTTCACCGGCAGCCACACCCTTCCACCGGAACACAGTAATGCAACTACTGCTTGGCGGCAGATTCCACATGTGGTGGCAGTACCTCTCCGGACGAACTTGGCACAAGTTCTACTGCTACTTTTGGTCGCTCCTTTAGCATCACCCAAAAGAAAGTTTCAAATCCGGTTTTTTTCAATCTGTCACTTGTACTGTTTCTTGTTAGTATGCGTTATGTACCTAAGGTAAATAAATTAAATATAAATATAATGTTATCATTCTAGGACCGCAATGTGCGCGTGTACAGTGCATCGCACGGGAGACATACCAAAACGTTTAGAGGCACCACCGCTGAGGATGGGACCTTAATAAAAGTGAGTTTCACCAACCAATAGATGGCGCTAATCGGGGAACGTGAAGTTTAAAACCGAAATAGTAATAGTCCTGCCTGAGGTCACTTTGTGTGGTGAACATGTTTTTTCTCAGGTCTTGGGTGTTTGCCTTGTTTCTGTGTTTGTCCATACCATCGCGACACAGCGAATCCTAGTGCGAAACTTAAAAAAATTAATAAAAAATTGATTCTTTTTTTTTGTGACTGTGTCGCATTCCTGTTGTCATGGGCGGGGGTCGCCACTTACCATCAGGTGGGCCCTCAGCTCGTTCCATCACTTAAAAAAATTTATAAATTGTGTTTTAGATCCTACATACTCCCTAGGAATAAAGAATACCTAGCCATATCTCCAATGAGTACCTACCGTACCAGCCTCTAATGTTCCCTCTGCAGGACCGTTCTACTCTCGATAATTGAGAGTGAATTGGTAGATGTCACATGTCGATTTTTTTGGTTCTAAGACATGCCGATTTTCGATGTTCAACGTTTTGAGAACGTGGTATTGCGCACATAAATTTTTCAAGTGAAAAAACTCATTGGTGCACGGGTGGGTTTGAACCAGCGACCTTCAGATTGAAAGTCGGCGTCTGTGCCCCTGGGCCACCACGCTCTCAATGAGTTAATAAGCAAATGTTCTAATTGTTATTACCGGTAGGTGGCGCTAGACAGCAGTGGTATCTACCTAGCCACCTCAAGCACGGATAAAATTCTTAGTGTGTACGATTACTACTCCGGCGAATGTATGGCTACTATGTACGGGCATTCGGAAATCGTCACTGGACTCAGGTAAAATTAAATAAAATAATATGTGAGACGGTATGCACGTGGCTTAAATCCTCGTCGTCCATTTACGGATGGACGTGAAAAATAAAATCGCTATTCGTTTTCTTATGTTTTATTGAAGCGATCACAATCAAAATCTTAATAATTTGTGTGGAGATGAGCACGATGCAAGCGGATGCGAAATGCGGCGGACGCGACTTGCCTCAATGGCTGCCAGTGGAAAAGTGTCATGGCTGACATTCGACACCAACCATAGACCGAGTTGCCAGCTGCAGCAAGTCGATTCCACCCAAGTGTCAACTTGACATTTCGATTCAACGATTAAATTTGTAGTCGACTCTAGATGGCGATGCTCACTCTGCGACAAATATATATCAGTTACTATCAGTTTTCGGAGACACTAACTTTTCTCGTTGTGATTGTCGTAATATTATAATAGTTAACCAAAAAATTTGAATCTTTAATTGGCTGTAAGATTAATATTAAGTGTTATTATATTATCTCTAAGAGCTGTTGATTCTGTTTATAATAAATAAATATATGTATCTCTAAATAGTATAAAACAAAGTAGTTGCATTACTGTGGTCCGGTGGAAGGGTGTGGGTGCCGGTGAAATTACATGTGCATGAGACGTATTATCCCCGTCTCGTGATGGACGCGGCAGGATGAATGCGACTCAGTAAAGATTTGGATCTCATACTGAGTCGCATTACTGTTGCCATGGGCGAGGGTCACCACTTACCATCAGGTTGGCCCTCTGCTCGTTCCGTCACACATTCACATAAAAAAAAAACGCAATGAATTTCGATACGGTTTCACTATCATGAGATTTTTTCCGCATGTTTTATATAATACATAGTAAAGTAAAGAACTTAATAATTAATCAGCCACATTGAATTTTCTGTCTATCCCTTTAAATCTTCCCCTTTAGAGTTGACCATAAAAATTGCTCTACCAATTGCAATAATACTAATATTGAGATAGCAACACTAACTTGAAAATTGTCTATTATATGCTGACTAATTTATTTTTATTATTATCCCTCATTATTTATTTTAATTCTCATTTTAAATACATTTTCACTACAAAATAATACATTATTTGTAAAATAAACAGTATAAAAACATTGTAGTAAAAAATATATAAAAACGGACGACCACCGACTGCGGAGTAAGACCCAAGCGGTCGGTGGCTAGAGCTGCATAGAGAGGAACCTCCTGACGATGCTGTATTATATTTGTTATATAATATGATATGAATTATTATTATAATTTTTGACAATTTTCTTTTTTTTTGTAAAATTCTGAATGTACTTGTTTTTATTTGATTTTTTAATATTATTTTGTCTTTAATTCTAATTAATGTAATTGGTGCCAACCGTTTTAAATAAATAAATAATTATTAGGTTCACTCCAGACTGTCAGCATTTAATATCTGCGTCGGGTGATGGATGCATCTTCGTGTGGCGGGTGCCTCACGATATGGTGGTCACCATGCGAGCCAGGTTGGCGCAACAGGCGATTAGGCAGGGGAAGTAAGTATTACACACCCTTGTAAACACATCTTAAACACACACACTAATTCATCCACATATCACGTAATTTGGTGTAAGCATGGTCGCGAAACAATAGTAATTCTTCCATTAGAGGTTTCTTGAGAAGTAAGTTCTAGATAGCGTGTAGGTAGGTCTAAACTACCTACGCGCTATAGTCAATTTTATACTTATACATGGTTTGTCGTGGCGTGGTGGCCCAGGGGCACAGACGCCGACTTTCAATCTGAAGGTCGCTGGTTCAAACCCACACGTGCACCAATGAGATTTTTCACTTGAAAAATTTATGTGCGCAATACCACGTTCTCGAAACGGTGACGGAAAACATCGTGAGGAAACCGGCATGTCTTAGAATCAAAAATTCGACGACATGTGACATCTACCAATCCGGATTGGGCTTCCGTGATAGATCAGAGCCCATTCACTCTCAATTATTGAGAGTAGGCCGGTGTCCCTGCAGTGGGAACATTAGAGGCTAGTACGTACGTCCTTTATTTATCGTGTATGAAATTTTTACAACTATTTGATTTGTTTTACAGGAAAGTATCGAACGGTGGCATAGCGCTGGACAGCGAGAGTGATTCCCACTTTGGTTCCCCTCCGCGGGAGGTGCCTCAGGGGGACAAGTTCGCCGCGCCCGCTGTCCCAGACTATACGTAAGCCATTTTGTATATTTACCCCGACAATAAGCTAGAAATGAAATACATAATATAGTTTTAGTACACATTTTCTCCTATAACTAGGGCATCGAGCCCGGGTTTACCCGGACCGAAAAAAACCGGGATTTCCCGGGTTTTTTCGGTCCAAAAAAACCCGGGTTTTATTTTTAAAACTCGGGTTTTTCGGGTTTTTTTTAAATATTTTTGTTTTTGTTATTTATTAAGTTTAAGCCACTTCGAATGCATTAATAAGTAAATGATAAAACACGCTTTTATAAATTATTATTTATTACGTAAAAAGTAGCTTCGTTGCTACGTTCCTACCAATAAAACAAGCCATGCAAGTTAAATAGAACGTGCGCGTTGCCCTGCCGAACTTGACGAGGATAAAGATTTGCCTTTACCGGTATTGGCTCAAAGACTGCGAACTGTAGAATTTAACGACGACACGAATTCTGCAGACAATGACAAGGATGGTTTTGAACTTAATAATAAATCCTCGTTTGTGGAGTCTTTCAGTTCATAGTCTTTTAGATACAACGATCTGCTATCAAAAGTACGAAAAGTGGTAAAAATCTTCAAGAAGACAAAAAACGATGACATCCTTCAAAAACATGTCAAAGCTGATTATGGACAGAAGTACTCCCTGCTTTTAGATGGGAAAACGCGCTGGAGTAGCATATCTGCCAAGCTTTAATTGATTTAATTACAGACATTGCATTTACTGATGATGACTAGAGAAATATAGTTGAGATCCATAAATATTGGATGTTATTAAAACCTTTGTCGAGGCGCTATCTCGACGCGATGCAACATTACTTACAGCTGATGTTTCCCTAAAATTTGCATTGAAGAAAATGGATGAACTGAAGACACCACTAAATAACAAAATGGCAACTGCATTGAGCAAACGATACGCAAAAAGAAGACTAACTCTAGCTGCAACACTACAGTACTTGACTAATCCTGGTAAATATTTTGTGGCACCGTGGTGAGAGCGTGCGACGACAGTGAAATACACGTGTACAAAAAACATTATAAATTAAAACACTTTACAATATCTAAAATCTATGAAGTAACGAAAAATAAAATATAATATAACATATTAAAAAAAAATATCACATATTAAAACAAAAAATAACATTAACTAAAATTAAAATTAAACCCAGAACGACTGCTTGTATTGGGATATACTTGAGATGTCAATAAAAGTTTCTTGAGACCAGTTTTAAATTAATAAATACTTTGCGAGTTCTTGATTGGCGGAGGCAGATTGTTCCAGCATTTCGTAGCAGCGTAGCGGAAGCTGCCACGAAATGCAGTCGTTCCATGGTGTGTTCCAATTAAACGGGAGGCACAACGAATGTCACGATTGGAAAAAATAAGCTTTTCGAATAAATATATAGGATTTTGATTTTTGACTATACCAAAGAGCAAAGTTGCAAAGTGCAGTGCACTACGAGATGACATATTCAGTAAAACATGTTGATTTATGTATGGTGAGATGTGTGCTCGCTTTGGAATCGGAAAAAAAAACGCACACATGCATTTTGAAGCCGCTAAGCTGTGTGCTTTACTCCAATGAACAATTCGATCCAGCTCTTCGTAAATGGTTTTAATTGCTACGTCTATTACTTGAGGATTAAAAGATATGTATAACTGCAGGTCGTCGGCATACAAGTGATACGTACTATATTTAACTTGTTTTATAACATCTGCAGAGTAAATAATGAAAAGCGTGGGTCCTAGAATAGATCCCTGAGGAACTCCACGATTTACGGGCATCACCGACGAAAACGATTTAGTACCATCCACATTATTAAGTTCAACTAATTGCAAGCGATCACTCAAATAGCTTGCAAACCATTTCGTCGCTGTGATATCAAATCCATAGTAAGATAATTTGGAAAGAAGAAGTGAAATATTTATGGTATCGAAAGCACGTGAAAAGTCAAGTAATGTCAAGATCGTGCCCTTTCCACTATCCTGTGCCGCTAGAATATCATCCATTACGCTAAGGAGGGCTGTTGCAGTACTATGGCCCTTGCGAAATCCCGATTGTTTTTCTGGCAGCATTTGGTTTACTTCCAAATAATTAGTAAGTTGTATACATACAGCCTTTTCCACAATTTTAGCAAGGAACGGTAAAATACTAATCGGACGTAGGTCTTTCGCCAGACCAAGACCTGCGAGAAATTGACATTCAGTTGTCCACTTTGACAAATGAAGAGTAACTGAACAGACAGTTAAGTCAAGCTGTTGCTACTGATAACACTGCTCCTAAAACTGGATCAGCTTGTCCATCAGACGATTTGCTTACTACTGTGAGGGTAGAAATGGCACTCTTCGAGAATGGCGGTACGCGACAGCGAGGGCTTTAACTATCGCTGGTATTTGAACATTTAAAAACTATTACCCACTAGCGTCGAGCCGGAGCGTATATTATCTTCGGCTGGAATTGTCTGCAATAGATTGCGTTCGTCTTTGAGTGACAAAACTTTGAATGCCCTAATAAGTTTTAAGACATTCTGAAGAAAAATTAAATCTTTATCACTTTTTTAAACATTGAAACTGTTTTTGTAATTTGTAAAGTACGGTTTAATTTATTTAAATTCTTTCTCCTCCTTTATATTTTGTACTCATTGTAGCAAAACGATATATAAACGCAAATAAGTGTATTTTAAAAAATTACAATAAAAAGACCGAAATGCTCGAAAAAACCGGTCTACCCGGGTTTTGATTACTCTTAGACCCGAAAACCCGGGTTTTCAAAATTGAACCGAGTTTCGATGCCCTACCTATAACCATATCTCACGCTCAAATTTTCTATACATTTAATGCCTCTAACTCAAAACTCAACTAATAAGCAGTGGTGCTCGCATTACTGTGTTCCGGTGGAAGGGTGTGGGTGCCGGTGAAATCACATGCGCATGCGCATCATCTCCGTCTCGGGTGATGGACGCAGCAGGATGAATGCGACTCAGTGTAAGATCCAAATCTCATACTGAGTCGCATTACTGTTGTCATGGGCGGGGGTAGCCACTTACCATTAGGTGGGCCCTCAGCTCGTTCCGTCACATTTTCACATATATATTTATTGAAATGGTGAAATTACATACAAACATACACTTTCGTTTTTATAATATTTGTTTTGATTTCAGCCTCCGAATAGGGCGTCTTCCCTCGTGGGCCAAGAAGTCTCTGGGTGACGAGCTGGTGGCGCCGGAGTCGCCAGCCCCCGAGCCGCCGGCCAGGGGCAAATGGGCCACGAGGATACAACCCTCAGGTGCGAGGAACTGACTATTATATAATAATAAAAAATAATAAATCTTTACACACTCATACATCTGCACTAGGATTCCCTACACAGATGGCATGGACAAATAGAAACACAAGTCAAACACCCAAGAGTCTAAAACAAACTTCATTAATAAATAATAAACGTTTACACACTCATACATCTGCACTAGGATTACCTGACGCAGATGGCATGGACAAACAAAGACAAGACAGACACCCAAGAGCCGAGAACAAAATTTATTAATAAATAATAAATGTTTACACACTCATACATCTGCACAAGATTCCGTGTCGCAGTAGGCATGGACAAACAGAAACACAAACGCCCAAGAGCCGAGAACAAACTTCATTGATAAATAATAAACGTTTACACACTCATACATCCGCACTAGGATTCCTGACGCAGATGGCATGGACAAACAAACACAAGACAGACACCCAAGAGCCGAGAACAAACTTCATTAATAAATAATAAACGTTTACACTCATACATCTGTCATACATCTGCACTAGGATCCAACTAGGAATCAGGAGTAAATTGTTATTAATTACTGAAATTGCGCTTGATTTTATTTACAAACCGATTCACGGTATCTTGTCTGTTTTTTGAGTACGTAAGATTTATATTTAGGTTTTTATGTACCAAGTTGAGGAAATAAATGAAATTAAATTCAGAAACAAAACAAACACTCAAGAAACAAAACTTCACGCTCACCACACAGTGGCAACGAACCCGGGACCCTCGCTTCAAAGGTCTACCAACTAAGCCACGGAGCCGTCATGAGTTTTTATCTTTCAGACAAACGAGTCGACTCAGACAAGGAGAGTTCTATCGATAGTGGGACCGACACGCGCTATGTAGACAAACGGAAAGATTCATCCATCAAGCAGGTATGTTAGCAATACAGAGAATTATTCTAATTATGTTTAGAATTAGTTTCTGTGGTGGCATCTCATGCCTTCTGATTTGTAACATAAAAGAGGTTTAAACTATAATAATATTATTTAATTATTATTTATTTTATATCTGATCATACAAGAAATAACTATAATGATTTTATAACACAAAACTATAAATCTGTATAATATTGACATAAAAAAAACTATTTTTTATTATTTTTTGTCCCGCTCTCGTCTCGTCCTGATTTTTTCGTCCTCCTGTGAATAGCAAAATTTTAATATGAATAAAGTTATTCTATAAAATATTTAGGTATATAATAAAAAGGCATTTTTTTTATATAAAAAAAGATTTACTCAAATTAAAAATGGCCGCCTCGATCGTTGACGGATCTGTACTTGTACCACAGATATAATAATAACTAGTACTATATTTTTATATTAGTTGATTCATCATCATCTCCCTCCCCTTATCCCCCACTAAGTGGGGTCACACAACATGTATGTTTCTTCCATTCCCCTCTGTCAGACGTCATCTCAGTACTCACTCCTTTCTTACGCATATCATCTTTCACACAATCCATCCATCTTTTCTTTGGCCTACCTCTTGTCTTATATCCTTCCACATCCATATGTCTCTTGTCTTATATTAGTTGATTATAGGATTATAGTTTTATTGTATTTAGTATTTAGGGTTTTTTTGTATTTAGTAATCCTAATAGGTATTCGGCCTCCCGCGACACAGACTTCGTCTAGTGGGGACCACTAGTAATCACAATACAAAAGTAATAATAAATAAAGTAATAGATAAAATACAAAAGTAATAGTAATAGAAATAAATAGAAATATTATACATAATACAAAAGTATTATAATAGTAATAGAAATAAATAATACAAAAGTAATAGTAATAGATACAAAAGTAATAGTAATAGATACAAAGTAATAGATAAAGTAATAGATTACACATAATACATAGTACTATGTCTTATGTGTAATCTATGTTTTTAATAAAATAAAGACTTGTATTTTAGTATTTTGTATTTTGTAGAGCAGAATTCTCGCTCTAACTAGATGAATTCTCGTATGAGATGCGACCACAGAAACTGTATGTAAATAATAACGTCCTGTGTTCACTCACATCGGTTGCGGTATGTGGTGTTGGTGTGTTAACGTCTTTATATATTGTTTTTATTATTTCCGACTGTCCAGAATAAATATTTTTTTGTTAATAAA
The DNA here is from genome assembly GCA_921293045.1 of Aplocera efformata. Lineage (NCBI taxonomy): Eukaryota > Metazoa > Arthropoda > Insecta > Lepidoptera > Geometridae > Aplocera > Aplocera efformata. The sequence goes on along the minus strand of OV121067.1, from coordinate 3,123,190 downwards.
ATAATTTTAATAATTATTATTCGTGTTACCGAGATATTTACCATGATTTGTGAGTTTCGTTGATGATTTCACGTGATTTCACAAATCATGGTAAATATCTCGGTAACGCGAATAATAATATTCATAACCATGATAGTTTTAAAATTTATTCTAATAAGTTGATTTATAAACAAGGAAAGCAAATAACAGTATGTATCTGTAATTTGTACAGTAATTCTTTGTGCAGAGTTATTATAGTATGTTGCTCATATATTTACAGCAGAATTTCAAGAGAAACTGGTTAGAAAAAAAAATAAAAAAATCATATGTTACTCAAATATGATTTTTAAAATTTTTGATTTAAATATACTCTAAATCTTATTCTGGACATTGTCGATTGTTTATTGTTTTATTTATATTTCTTGTTATTTATTTTATATGATTCAAATTCATTTAAATTGGTTTGTTTTTAAGTTATACGAATAAGTATGCAAACAAAGGTTCTCCCACACTGATGATGCAATATTTTGCTTGTATTTCATCTTGTGTTTGAAGCAATAAATATTTATTACAATATTGTTATAACGAAGAGCCTTACAGCTGTTGAATTTGAATCATCCTATCTGCCATAACTCGACTCATACGATTACGGTCTTTGCTGCGCCCCAAATAGCGCCCAAAGTCGCTCAACCTGTCTCAACTGCCCCGCGTCGAAGCCCTATTCAGAAACTTCGACGCGAAGATGCGTAAGACATACGATATACTGACCATATCGCCGCGTGTTGCAAAGGTTTTATTATTTGTTATGTTATGTTATGTTATGTTGGTCCGGCTTTATGTTGCATTTTGTTGAATCATAGCATTTGTATGTCGTAAAAGTGGGCTTTTGTATCAAAACAGATTGCTTGCCACTATGTGGATCAGATGCACGTTGCGTCACTCAATAATGCAATTTAATAAACATATATCGAATAAAGCCGCTGACTTTTAATCTGAAGGTCACTGGTTCAAACTCCAAAGCACCAATGGTTCAAAACACATGCAACATCACCTAGTTTTTCACTTGAAAAATTTATGTGCGCAATACCACGTTCTCGAAACGGTGTAGGAAAACTTATTTTTGCATTTATTGTTCTTACAGTATATTTAAATGCTGTACTGTTAAAGGGGTGCCCCACATCATATAAAAAAACACATATTTTTTTTACCCTGGGATGGATATATTTGATAAAAGTATTTTAGGTAATTTAGTGATGGAAATATGAGTTTAAATTTGAATGTAGTCTGTTTATTTAGTTATAATGTTACTTGTTCATATCATACCTACTTATGACCTTGTATGTAATGGCTTTCAACTGCTTTTTCACTGCATTTTGGTTCGTCTCATTTAATTTATTTTGTATGTGCATTGTTTTTATTCGATTTGTTCTCATGCTCATTGCATTTTGTTGCATTTGCCAAAGAATGTTCATTTATTTTTACGCAAAACTTTCCTGTGTGAGTTGTTAATTTAAATAATAATATCAAAATTCACCGACTCATAATGTACGGGCACTAGGATTCCCTGTGTCACACATGGTATTAACAAACACAGAAACACAAGACCAAACTTCATGCTTACCCCACGAAGTGTGTCCTGGCCGGGAATCGAACCCGGGACCCCTCGCTTCGGAGGCAGGACTACAACTTAGCCACAGAGCCGTCTAGATTGCCATATACATAAAATTCTTGCGCCCAGAAGTACAGAATTTAATGTGCTTCGAAGCGCACGCCATGTTGAAGGTAATTCCAACAGTTCAAGAACTATTAAATGAAATACTGTTTAATTAATGTAGTTTAAGACATGGCTATTTATTCAACTGCGCCATCTATTTCTTAACGGTTGAACTAAATCTAGTAAAGATAATCTATTCTGAGGTGATCATTCATCTTAGATACGTAGTTCAAGCAGTTGCCGCGTGGCGGCGCTGCACGGTTCTGTAAAAGGCAAGTTTTGGGCCATCGTGTTCCACATGAGAGCCATCTGCTCTCACCCAAAGCCCGTGTAAAGTTGTCAAGGCCATCTGCGGTCAACAACGTATAGTACAGTCAAAAAAAAAAAAATTTGGTCCATTTGCATCCGACCAGCGGCGAGCGCTGACGCTTTTCTCCGTCTGTTCCAGAATTTTCTCTCGTTCATTTACTACAAGATTTTACAGTATGTTTCTCTACACACACAGGATAGTTTATCTGTTATATTTTGGTTTATTTTATTTTTATTTATTGTGCGTTTAGGTTACATTAGCTCCAAAAACTCGTGACACCGAAAATCGGACGAGGCACCATACAGACGATTCTTCGCTCGGCAGTTTTAAATATGAGGTTTGTTTTTTTTTTCGAAATTATAACCTTTAGGTTATTTAATTAATACTGTACCGAAATGTTATTATTACATGGGTTTCTGAAAGCCTGATTACCGATTTTATATTCGTGTCATAAACGATTACTATATTTAAATTAATCAGTCGTTATTTTATTCCAATCTTTCGAATTGGCAACTGCTAGTCAAGAACGCTGATTGGTCGTAAGAAACAGCATACAATCGATTAATTATTAAAGTTATTGGTAATCGGTAATCGATTAATAAATAAGGTGTTATTAATTACATCTTAAATAATTTTTTTTTTTTTTTTTCACTTGAGTTATGTAAAATACTGGTTATGCGATTTTCGTTTTAGTTTCGAATTTTCATTCCACTTGTCGTCTGGTTCCGTGGTGTAGTGGTTATCACATCTGCTTTACACGCAGAAGGCCGCCAGTTCGATCCTGGCCGGAATCATATCTTTTTGCATTTCAATATTGCCTCACTTACTAATAAGAACATGTTTATATAAAAAAACTGTTGATTACTAGTATTTTTATGAAATCTTGTATATAAAAAATGAATCCCTATTTTCCTTGGTCACGGCATCACGCGTAAACGGCTGGACCAATTTTGCTAATTCTTTTTTGTTATTTGTTATTGTTTAGAGAAGGTTCATATGAAAGAGAAAATTAAGAAAGTTGCGCGTCTTTTTCCGGAATACCGCGGGTAACACCGCAGCTAGTACTTAATAAAGATTTTTGAATTTGAAAATTATTTTGCATAAATGCCATAGGAACGTTAGAGAGCCAATATAGTCTTAGAAGATTTTGGCGCAGCGTAAATTTTACTGCCAATACATTAAAAACTTCACTGCAAACCTTTTGAATCCTTTTAAATATTTTATTAAATAATAGGATTCATAATCACAACAATAAATTAAATAAATTGTAATAAATGTCCAAAATATAATATTATAGTTTAATCGTTTTTAAAATTAAAGGATACAAAACGATTCCAATTATTAAATTTTGGACATTTATTACAATTTATTTAATTTATTCTTGTTATTAACTTATGTTTTAAAGTTGAAGAATTTTTTTTTTAATTATTATGTTTTATTTATTAGGAGTACAAATAAGTTTCCGCCGTTTTTAACACAAATTAAATATTTATTGTAGAAGAACGGTAATATAAATTTATTCAAAATATTGCCCATCACTTGCAACCACTTTTTCCCATCTCTCAGGCAGCATTCGAATCCCACGTCTGAAGAACTCCTTGTCTTTTGAGGTTATCCACGAATCAACCCAATTTTTGGTATCCTCATAAGATGTGAACCGCTGCGCCGTCAGAGCATGTGCTACGGACCGGAACAGGTGATAATCGGACGGTGCAATGTCTGGTGAATACGGCGGGTGGGGTAACACTTCCCAATCAAGTGTTTCCAAGTACTTTTTCACGGGAGCCGCAACATGTGGACGAGCATTGTCATGCAGAAGAATCATTTTTTCGTGTCTAGAATAGTATTGAGGGCGTTTTTCCTTCAGAGCTCGGCTCAATCTCATCAATTGTGTTCGATAGAGGGCTCCAGTAATTGTTTCGCTCGGATTAAGCAACTCATAATACACTACACCTAGCTGATCCCACCAAATACACAGCATAAGTTTTTTTCCGTGAATATTCGGTTTTGCTGTTGATGTTGACGCGTGGCCAGGTAATCCCCATGATTTTCTGCTTTTTGGATTGTCATAATGTATCCACTTCTCATCACCAGTTATGATACGATGTAAAAAACCCTTTTTTTATGTCTAGCTAGCAGCATTTCACTTAAGCATAATCGGCGTTCAATATCTCTCGGCTTTAATTCGTACGGAACCCAATTTCCTTGTTTATGAATCATTCCTAATGATTTTAAACGATGTGAGAGCAAGTTCTTTTTGTGTTTGAGATGAATCTTCCTCCAATAATTCCTCCAATTCTGCATCCTCGTAAATTTTTGGCCTTCCACTGCGATCTTTGTCTTCTACGTCGAAATCACCATTTTTAAACTTTTGAAACCACTCTCGACACGTTCTCTCACTCAAAGCAACCTCACCATATGCTTCTACGAGCAATCGATGCGCCTCAGCAGCAGATTTCTTTAAATTAAAGAAGTAAACTAATATTTCCCGCAAATGACGCTTACTTGGCTCAAATTTTGACATATTCAACTTATAAAAATTATATTTTACCAATATAAAATCAATGATATTAATAGGTTATGTTGTTCTTGAATGTCCAAACTATTTTTTAAGCCGGTTATCATCTGCGAAAGCTAACCGAAACTCCGTGCCGCGCCATCTACAATAAAACGGCGGAATCTTATTTGTACTCCTAATATTATAGAATTTAAGTTTTAATTTCTACACATGTGTGTAGGAAATTGTGTTTTTTTTTTGGAAATAATTGAAATGAAATGAATGAAATGTAATTCCATTGTACCCTCAGGATCAGGAGTCGACTGAGCACGATGGAGACATCGAAGACATATCAGACGGAGAGAGAACCTCGTCTTCAGAACGGGGGAACAGACCCACTTACTACCCTGGCAACAATGATGACGAGACCCCCAGGTAAAGACACTCCGTACATCCTAACTATAAAGTATAAAGGCATAGGATTTTTTTGTAAAGAAATTATTTTTTACAAGAAGTACAATTATACAAATAAACTTCTTCACCTCTCTCTAGCCTCAAAGGTTTGCTGGAAGAGAACACTTTTTAGGGTTAAGCTCGCCTTTGTACATACTTTATTAGTTTATGATTCCTTTTTTTTTCATGTTTGTGTGTACAATAAAGAATTACGAATTACGAACAAAATTGACACAAATAACCTAACTTTCAGTGAATTCATGGTGAACGCGATGGATGCTGAAGAGCTGAGACAATCCATGAGGAGGTCCAAGCGGTGGAAGGCGGACTCGGTGAGGCTGGACATCCCCCCGCCAGCCGCCTCCCTCAGCGGGTCTGGACACGATTCTGATGATGATGAGGTACATATAATATTTCATTTTTTTTAAGTTAATATGTAACGGAACGAGCTGAGGGCCCACCTGGTGGTAAGTGGCGATCTTAAGTATAAGTTGTGGATCTTAGACTGAGTCGCATTCATCCTGCTGCGTCCATCACCCGAGACGGGGATGATACGTCTCATGCGCATGTGATTTCACCGGCAGCCGCACCCTTCCACCGGAACACAGCAATGCGAGCACTACTGCTTGGCGGCAAATTCCAGATGTGGTGGCAGTACCAAGGACGAACTTGGCACAAGTTCTACTGCTACTTTTGCGACCTACACAAAGCTACTAATAGAGCTGGCAAAGTTTTATACCGACATCGTTTGTCTTGAAACATTGATACGATAAAGACGCAATTGCAATTGCCTTGATGGAAGGAAACATTTTCTGTCCAGGTGTCCACGCCGTCTGGTGACAACACGGAGCGGAACCCGCTGTCCGGCTCGTGCGAGTCCCTGGACACCGCCGGGCGGAGGGAGAAGTACATCAAGTCCGCGTTCGATAGCCTCTCCGCGGCGGAAATGGACACCACGCTATCGGGAGGTGAATACCTTGTGCCTACTTTCACTATATATAGAAGTACCAGGGACCTTGGTTCCTCCGCGGAAGAGTGCAAGCCGTTCCCGTAGCCCCAGCAATAGTCGTCTAGAAGGGACCGTGGGGTTTTTAGCCGGTAAGAATCCGGCATAACCCGTCCAACATCCCCAAGGGAGGGCGGGTACCGATGGAGGTTTCCCCACGAAAAAAAAAATATGGACCTTGGTTCCTTGGTTTATTGGCGGCTTCTTGGCTTAGTTGGTAGTAGCTCTGAGTAGTAGCAGTGAGGGGTCCCGGGTTCGATTGTGTGGTGAGCATGAAGTTTGTTCACGGGTCTTGGGTCTTGTTTTTCTGTGTTTGTCCATGCCATCTGCGCCAAAGGAATCCTAGTGCAGAGGTATGAGTGTGTAAACGTTTAACGGACGCTACTTTAACGGGAGGTAAATACACTTGTGCAAACTTTCATAATTTATGTAGAAGTACCAAGGACCTTGGCTCCTTGGCTTAGTAGCCCTGCCTTCGAAGCGAGATGTTCCGGGTTCGATTCTCACCCAGGACAATTTGTGTGAGGAACCTTTTGCTAACTTTCACAATATATGTAGAAGTACCAGGGACCTTGGCACCTTGGGGTTAATGGCGGTTCCTTGGCTTAGTTGGTAGTAGCCCTGCCTTCGAAGCGAGGGCTCCCGGGTTCGATTCCCGGCCGGGGCACACTTTGTGTGGTGATCATGAAGTTTGTTCTCGGGTATGTATATGAATGGGGTATGTATGTCTTGTGTTTCTGTGTTTGTCCATGCCATCTGCGACACAGAATCCTAGTGCAGAGTGTGTTAACGTTGTTGTTGTTTTAGGTCTAAATATGTTATTTCCACAGGTCACAATTCAATATCGTCCCAGCATTTGTCTCGAGCCCCCGCGCCCCGCGCACCGGCCCCCGCCCCCGCCCCCGCCCCCCGGACGCCCTCCAAGGTCGTCGACCCCGACGCCGCCAGGCGGAGGGAGGAGCTCAACAGAAGGATATTGGAGACGAGACGACAGTTAGAAAGTGTATGTATATCAAAATCCTAAACCCATAGCAGGATTTTGGGGGGGCAGTTGCTCGCCTGGGTGGTGCCAAAGGAGCAACAAAAAGTAGTACTGCTTCCACACCTGGTAATCTGCCGCCAAGCAGTAGTGCACTCGCATTGCTGTTCCGGTGGAAGGGTGTGGGTGCCGGTGAAATCACATGCGCATGACACGTATGATCCTCGTCTCGGGTGATGGACACTGCAAGATGAATGCGACTCAGTTTAAGACCTAAATCTTATATTGAGTCGCATTACTGTTGTCATGGGCGGGGGTCGCCACTTATCACCAGGTGGGCTCTCAAGTCGTTCCGTCACTTTTTCACATTAAAAAAAATCGAATTCTGAGGTACAAAAAAAATTCAACAGAATTGATACCTCCTCCTTCGGAGGTCGAATAAAAAGGGGGGTGTTTTGGCTGAAAAGTTGGTTATATTCCGTCGACAGGTGGCGTTCCGGTCGAATCTCAAGTCCAGCCAGTCCACCACTGACCTCTCATACATACCCGAGAAGGATAGTTCGCGGCGGAACACCCGCCCTGTTTCGATGGCTATACCGTCTAATAGGACTAGCTATGGTATGTATAAATAGATATAAAACAAAGTTTATTGAAAAGTTGCAAAACGTCGCCAATAGATGGCGCTGATTTATATATTTAATCTGAAACTGACAAATGGTTATAAAAGTTATTTTCTTCAATTGGAAGTGGCCAACTGGTGACAGTTTTCATGTAGCTCAAAGGCTTTCAACGTGGCTTAACGACTGATTTAGCCGAGGAACGCCAAAAGTATGGTTAAAGCAAAAAAAAAATGGTGTATTCGTTACACCGTCTAAGAAATAGCTAAAAAGATTTGGAGAGTTGATAAAATATGAGAAATATGATTATGAAAGATTTACTTAATGATATTATACTATGAAAGATAAAGCAACAAAAGTTTTGTTTCACTTTGTAACTGATTAAAATTCGTGATCGAAAGAGACAAAACATTGCATATTTAATCAACTGCTTGAATTTTTAAAGTATTCTTAGGATAAGATGAATCAATAACATAGTTCCAACCATGGTTGATTTGGTTTTCAGATTTGCGAGTGATTGCGATTTTAAATATAATCATGATTAAATAAGATGGTCGTTTGATTGTCATACCACAACAGTCTAGACTCTTTAAATAAAAAGCGACAGTAATATCCTTATGGTCACCAAACATTTTTAAAACAATTTTAGATTATTTTAAATTCATACTAAAAAAATCCTCGTTTCACGTATCTTAATCTGCTGCATATTTGACTATTAGATCATTAGTCAATAGGAATCAATCAATGATCAATCAAGCGACCATGAAGTTCTAACCATCTACTAACACCTCATTTTACCCCCATGCTGACCAGGACACGCCATAGAAGAAACATTAGACAGTCTAAACTCGAACTATTTCGATAGTCTCAACCCTTATACCAACGTCAACGTTGATTATAGGAGCAAAAACCCTTATGCCATTCCCGCAAACTTAAACAAACATATACCCGAGTACGAAACTCCCCCTTACGTCCCGCCACACGCACACATAGCCAACAATAACGATAAAAGAACTTTGAACTTTACTCCATACAAGAAGCCGATAGTTTTCAAAGAGCAGACGGTAAAAACCCCGTTAGCTTTCACCGTTGACATGAAACCTGTACAGTCTAAAGTCTTCAATCGTCTGTTTCCAATGGAAAATAAGGAGCCGAAACCTAGGAACTTTACCCTTAATCTTAACGAGAAACCACAGGTGAAACAACCAAAACCTAACGCTAGAAGCATATTTAAAAACTACAAGTCTTGTCCCGTCTCGCCTGTATCTGAAGAGTGTAAATGGATAGATAAGGCACAACAAAGCAAAGTCGACGATAACAAAAAACCTCAGCAAACCAACAGCTTAGACCCGAAGAAGAGGAATTCTCTAAGCTTTTTTATAGGCATGGATAATAAAACTGTGAAAGATAGTGGTAGAAGTATTGTTGATACTATTAAAAGTGACACTGAGAAGATGATTGCAGAAATAACTAGGAAATATGGTGATTTAGATGAATACGAACCTAATAATGATTTAGATATAGAACCTACAAAGGAAGAAAAGGACGATGGTAATTTTTCATCAGATTCCTTAGAAGATTGTAGTTTAAGTCAAGATGCCAGTTGTAAAAACAAATTATTCTCCAAAAAAGTTTGCAAAAAGCATAATAAAACTCTGCCAAAACGATCGGTATCTAACTACGAAATAGGGACAACAGATAAACCTGTAGTTCCAGTAAAGCCAGCGTATATTTCCAACAAAAGCTCAACGCTACCTCGGAACATGCCTTCAAATCTAGACGATATATTAGATGAGGATTCAATCAACTACAACTACAGCAATATGTACAGATGTCAGAGTGTTTTGACTAAGAGATGTATAACAAGATCTAACGAGTCCGTACTTAGCGAAAATTCTAACTGCTCTAGTGTTTCTAACGAAATATTCCTAAGATATGGTAACGAGGTAGCTTTCCAACAAGCAAAATTCGATAGCAGATACAATCTTAACGATTCTCAAAACTGTTCTTATGAAAATCTGAATGAATCCGATGAACAATATTTGGATAAGCAAAGACATTCCAGTGCCAGTTTCTTTTTGAACCAAAAGAAGTATATGAAAAACAGTTGCAGTCAAGAATCAGTGCTTTCAGATGACATGTATCTAGAAAATGATAATCATCTATGTAGAACAAACTGTAACTCATTAGAAAGTGTATTGTCTGATGATTCCGAATGTACTAAAAGCGCTCCCTTAGAAATGCTTTTCGAAGGAACAAAGACTAAGAGACACAAAAACGCCGTCAACATTCCTAGAGATAGCAAAAGTTGTTATGAATTTGACAATACTTCTAAAAGCTACGGTTCTAGTCCAAACAACACTCCTCACTTCAGTTATTTATATAATAACTATTTAGAAGGAAGTAGTTTGAATAAAAGAGAAGCGGCTGCAACTCAACAACCTGTGAACAAAGTATATGGCTTTGAAGTACCCACGTCAGATCTATCTGGACACAGGACAGTTACTAGATCTAGGAGTTTGTATGATTCTGCAAATAAACAACCACCACCAGCTAAAAACATAGCATACTATTTTGATGGAAGTACCGTACAAGCATATAGCAAGGAAAAGAAAAATACAGATGAAATACCTAGACTCGCTTCAAAAGATTACATGGCTAATACTAGTAAATCTTTGCAACCAAAATGTGTTGATAAACATAAATATCAAAGCCAAATGGAAGGTTGTGAACAAAACACAATGGTAAAATCTAAAAGCTGTAGTTTTGAAGTGGTTTTAGAACCGGCATCTAAGCCAAATCCACTGAAAAATTTAATGGAAAAGCGAAACTCACATGTGCAAAAGAATCTTGAGAAATTTGAAGAGCAGATTAGAAAGAATACTCAAACTAAGGTTACTAAAAATCAGATGAATAAAGAAAAGGCAAATGGAACCAAGTATAATAACGCTACAAAGAGTCTCGAAAGAGGTTCGGGGCAAAAGAATAATAACAACAAAATTACAATGGAATTTGTCCCGCACAAACCTCCTAAACCTGTCAAAAGAACTTCGTCCGTCAAAATGAATAACAGACTTAAAGCCGGTATGGAGAAAACTGGCCTGACTTCAATATCGTCTCAATATAAAGCCAAATTGGATGGTTTAAATAACAAGAATTATTTAGGTAACAAAAATCAAGCTGACAATAATTCTAACATAGAAACCGAAAACTCAGAAAAGTCATTTGATATTTTTGTAAAAGAAAAAGACGTTAACGAAAACAAATCCGAAATGCAAATGGATAGTTTAGAAGTATACGCTATGCAGAAAATGGAACGTATGAGACATGTCAGTATGGATTCGTTGGATGTTATTGATGGAAATGATTTCGCTAAAGATTCTTTGGACTACTACGCTGAACAGGAAAATAAATACCATTTTGGGAAAACTGCAAAAGACAAAATTAACATTAAAATAGCCCAGATAGATCGAGATTTGAGTAAACCTGGACACAGCCGACAAAATATAGATTCCAAAGAAAACATAGCTCCTGTTAACACCGATGAAATAAAGAAATATAAGAACATAGAAAGAAAGATAGAGATTATCAACAAATTAGTGGAAATGGAAGAACGTAAAATACTCCAAGAGAAAATACTGAAAGAATGGCGTATGAGACCTTTAAAAGCTAACATTGATGATGGCCAAGGTGTAGTTAAAGTGCTATCGCGCAAATTTGAGAAACTAGCTACCAAACAGTCGACTACGCCCAATTTCGCATCTCTAACTTTAGAAGAAGCTGACACCGAAGTCGAAAATGTAACAGATGGTAAAGAAATCAAACGTAACTTGAGTCTTCCTGACATATTAGATTCCGAACAAATTGGAGGCCTTGTAACAGTAGGCGAAGAAGTCACCAATGAATCCAGTAACATAGAAGTGCTAAACAATACCGTAGCAAAAGAAAACGCACCTAAAAGTCTGAAACAGAGAGTCTACAACGAAATGGTTATACCTAAAACTGACGTCCATTTAGATAGTGAAAACTACGAATCATCTACCACTAGTTCTAGTTGTACTAACAGTCCTAAAAGACTATCTGTGTATGGTTTCAACCGACCGAAAACGCCGTTTAGAAAAGTAGTACGCGTCCCTACACCAAGATTGTGTATGGAAAATAAGCTGCTAGCAAATAAAATTCGTCCAGTTTTGAATTGCGAGAATGTCATAAGAGGCGCTCTATTGAGAAAGGTCCCTATGGTTCCGGTGTTACCGTCGAAATTCGCGCCGAATCCAGGTTGGGATATGCATGAATGTTTAGAAATTTCGGACCCTTTTTTGCGTTTTTATTTTTTGATATTGCGATGTTGTGAAGATTTTATGCCTTTGCATTTTAGTCAGCACACGCTGTTGCAGCAAATTAGAGCTTATTTGCAGCTTCTGTTTTAGATTAATCTATAATATGTTATGTATTATGTTCTAAAACGTCAGTTTCTCAATAAGTGTAAGAACGAATGATAATAGCGAAATCTCAACAGGCGTGAGAAGTACTGTCTTCATTACTTATAAAGTAAAGTCTTAATACAAATCACATGTTCTCTGCAATTCCTGCACTGTCCGTAAAGTCTTCACAATGATTCCTAGCTTCTTTTGTTTCTTCGATGTCATCATGCTTAGATACTTAGCAACAATTGCATGCCCTAGGCGTTATTTAAAAATGTGTTGTGTTAGATCTATGATGGTTTGTGAATGTTTGGCGGATATGTATTTAAATATGATCTGAATTTCGAAACACAATTCAATTCCACAAAATTTCAAAGTTGATTTTGAAATATGTCTGGTCTCTTATTAGTTCAGATCATATTTATTGTGCTTATTTTTAGATGATTATTTTCATTAAGATGCCACGATTATTATGACTCAACAATATTGAAATCGGGGTATTCTTAGCTCTAGATTTCTTGGCATCACGGCTTGTCCAACTGCAGTGATCAATTGATCATATCATGGCCAACAAAACTGAAACTTCACTATTCACGATTTCTTACATAATATTCATAACCCAAACATTATAAAATATTTAGTATTATATTTTATCATAGCTCTAGTTATGCATGTGTCTAATTATGCGTGATCGTTAGCAAACCGGTCCCACAACCTGTCAGCGTCAGACAGAGAGGAAGAGAGTGCGGGAATGAGACGGGCGATATCGTTGTCCGACCTGGCGGCTAAACCGATGCCAGCGCCGAGGACACCGCAAGGTTTGACGAGTGTATATGATACACAATCATGTATATGATACATAATCATGTATATTATGATACATGATACACTGGTGGTGGTCTTTGTCACACGGTTTTGGTGGTTTGGTTTGGCTAAATACTCAGTTTTGATAATTGGCTAATTGTGTTTTACAGTATTTTCTTTATATTGAGTTAAACTAAACTATTGGGTATTTATATCACTTTGGGTGCGTTGGTTTTCTATAAATTTCCAGAGGATATCGTAAGGATTCAATCGTCATAAAAAAAAATGAAACTCGTATGATACATTATGATATCCATATGTATCGTATGAATGATCAAAATGTTCGTTTTAGTAACAGTAGAACTTGTGCCAAGTTCGTCCAGTGAAGTACTGCCACCATCCTGGTAATCCTGCGCCAAGCAGTGCACTCGCATTGCTGTGTTCTAGTGGAAGGGTGCCGGTGAAATTACATGCGCATGGGATGTAACATCACCGTCTCAGAGTGACGGGCGCTACGCGATGCGACTTGGTCTTCTCAGAGTATACCTTCTCATAGGGGAAGACCTGAGTTGTTTTGCTATAGAAGTCCCCATTACAGAAGTTAACTAAAAAAATTGGTTTTCTGTTTTGGTAGTGGGCTAATTGTATTTTTAATAATATACTTTTTTATATTTGAGCTTTCGTTTCATTAATGATGATATTATTATAAATTAATCTTCTATATTAACATATAACATTGTTCCTTGGGGTTTTTTCACAGATTACATCTCTATTTATACTAGGCACATTACTGTCTCAAAACATTACGTTAAAATCAAACTTACCCCCTGAAAGAGTAAGCAAACTAACAAGGGATTATTTTTACAGTAGGTTAAGCCATTCATATCTTTCTATCTATTTATGATTATCATTGTTATTATGCTTATTATATTATAGCACTGTATCAGCATTTTTGTCACAATAAATGTCATGCTTTCACACTGTTAGTTTTTTTTTTTTTTTAGGTCTGGCTATGTTAATTACCTATTCAAACATTTGAAAGTTCTAAAAGCTTTGTAAAGCGTTAATTTTGATGTAATTGGTATTTTAGATTTTATCACTGTTACTTAAAAGTATAGATATCATTTTATAGAAATAATAATATAATATAAAGTTCGTGATAAAATGATCATACAGATATGTCCTCAAAGCAAAAAGATTTGGTTTGAAAAGGTATTTTCATAGCAAAAAAAAAGTGCTGCAGATAAGTACAGTTATAGTTTTAAAGGTACCTAGATAAACTTTTAGATTAATACCATCTGTGATTGCTGTATTCGTTCTGGCCTCATAGCTCAGTTTGTCATAGATCTGCCTTATGCTGTATACTTGGGTTCGTTTGCCATTCAAAGCCCTTTTTTAACGAACATAGAGGTTTGTTGTGTGTCTGGGTGTTTATGTATGTATTCATAAAAAAGTACTACATACAATTTTATCAGAAATCTTGTTCCCATAGTACAAGGTATGCTTGTGCAATATCTATCTCATTTCTTCGCATGACGAGTAAACGAGATAGATTTTAGTTTGTAGTTTAAAATTTGACCTAATAGTCAACTCTAATATCTTATACTATAAACTAACGCTGTTACTTATAAACGCCTCTCAAACATCTCTCAAAAGTTGAGAAGCGTTTCAGCAAATGATCAGCAAAATACACACCTATAAACCTGTCTCAAATTTGAGTAACGGCTAAGTAAATGTCAAAACTAAACACCACCGCGACCTAGATAAGCGCTTGATGAGATACAAGATGGCGGGTTTTATTTGAATCAGTTGATCGAAACGTCACAAAAAAGTTGTTGTTTATGATTTGTAATATTATTGAAAAATGGATTTCGACAATCTCCTTCGGGATCTCCAAAATAACGTAGAAGAGTTAGGTAATTTTAGGGCGCCTACGGCTAGGCACAGGAAGACATACAGAGCTCGTATAAATCCGCTACACGATTTGCCAGATGAAGAATTTAGGTTAAGATACCGTTTTAGCAAAGAAAATATGTGCCGCATCATCGAAATAGCGAGACCTGATCTGCATGTTGATACCCGAGGAGGCAGTATCCCTGTAGAGTTACAAGTAATGGCAGTCATCAGATATTGGGGCTGACATGAGATTCAAGAAGACTGCGCTGACATACACGGCATGAGCCAGCAGTCTCTGTCGCGCTTGTCGAATAATAATATACACAAATAAAAAAAATATAAATTAATTTTTCATATTTTTTATTTTCAATTTCCAATATTCTTCCTACATTGACATTATCCTCAATCTTCTCTCATGCATCTCTCTTTCATTCTTCATCTTACAATCATGCGCTTCTTTTCTTGATTGGCTAGCGAGGACGAACAACTGGTGCTCATGGCTCTCGCTACAGCATTCGGACTTGGATCTGTAAAAAAAGAAAATATTAATCTTCACGATGCATGATCCTAAGGGTTCACATTTTTTATACTATTTTAGACAACTTATCCACTAACGCAGCGCTAGGCGATATATAAGAATAAATAAATACCTTCTGTTCACTGCAATTGATGGAGCGTGTTCTTTTCATTCCTTGCATGTTTAATCACAACTTCTTCTGTTCCATGGCTTCGAATGGCTAGATCACAACTTTTTTATTCTTTTTTCACAACTTTTCAGTGATGATTTGATTTTTGAAATATTTTGATTTTGAAGGATATTGAAATTTGAAAGATATGACACTACCTTGTCACCAAAGATGCAAAAATCTTAGTTTTGACTTCTGTAATCGTTCTATAATCGATTATTTTATTACAAATTTTTCGTCCGCGGCAAACCTTATGGTCGACCGTTCAAATTTAGTTTATCTGTTCAAATTAAGTAAGGCTGTAAGTGTACAAACATACAGCCTTACTTATAAAAAAATCGTTAATCATTACTTAGCCACCTCTCAACTGAATCACTCTCATCCCGTTAAATACCGTTTAACTTTTCTTTACCTATAAACCTTATTTAGCTGTTGATCAGTTGAGCTAGATACAGATAAACTAAATTTGAACGGTCGACCATAAGGTTTGCCGCGGACGAAAAATTTGTAATAAAATAATCGATTATAGAACGATTACAGAAGTCAAAACTAAGATTTTTGCATCTTTGGTGACAAGGTAGTGTCATATCTTTCAAATTTCAATATCCTTCAAAATCAAAAGATTTCAGAAATCAAATCATCACTGAAAAGTTGTGAAAAAAAGAAGAAAAAAGTTGTGATCTAGCCATTCGAAGCCATAGAACAGAAGAAGTTGTGATTAAACATGCAAGGAATGAAAGAACACGCTCCATCAATTGCAGTGAACAGAAGGTATTTATTTATTCTTATATATCGCCTAGCGCTGCGTTAGAGGATAAGTTGTCTAAAATAGTATAAAATAGTATAGGGTCATCCATCGTGAAGATTATTATTTTCTTTTTTTACAGATCCAAGTCCGAATGCTGTAGCGAGAGCCATGAGCACCAGTTGTTCGTCCTCGCTAGCCAATCAAGAAAAGAGGCCATGTTACGAGAAAAAGAAGCGCATGATTATAAGATGAAGAATGAAAGAGAGATGCATGAGAGAAGATTGAGGATAATGTCAATGGAAATTGAAAATAAAAAATATGAAAATTAATTTATATTTTTTTTATTTGTGTATATTATTATTCGACAAGCGCGACAGAGACTGCTGGCTCATGCCGTGTATGTCAGCGCAGTCTTCTTGAATCTCATGTCATCCCCAATTTCTGATGACTGCCATTACTTGTAACTCTACAGGGATACTGCCTCCTCGGGTATCAACATGCAGATCAGGTCTCACTATTTCGATGATGCGGCACATATTTTCTTTGCTAAAACGGTATCTTAACCTAAATTCTTCATCTGGCAAATCGTGTAGCGGATTTATACGAGCTCTGTATGTCTTCCTGTGCCTAGCCGTAGGCGCCCTAAAATTACCTAACTCTTCTACGTCGTTTTGGAAATCCCGAAGGAGATTGTCGAAATCCATTTTTCAATAATATTACAAATCATAAACAACAACTTTTGTGTGACGTTTCGATCAACTGATTCAAATAAAACCCGCCATCTTGTATCTCATCAAGCGCTTATCTAGGTCGCGGTGGTGTTTAGTTTTGACATTTACTTAGCCGTTACTCAAATTTGAGACAGGTTTATAGGTGTGTATTTTGCTGATCATTTGCTGAAACGCTTCTCAACTTTTGAGAGATGTTTGAGAGGCGTTTATAAGTAACAGCGATAGATGTTAGTTCAAGGAAAATAACTGCATAGAAAAAAAGAATGAAAGAAACATGTTTTATTTGTGACATAATATAACAATAATAATAACAAAACTATTCTATCAGTCATCTGAATCCCATAGTACAAGTTATGCTTAGTTTGGGGATAGATGGCACTGTGTTATATTCATGAATATTTATTGAATGCTTCTTTCGAGTCAGCATTCCAAACATAAATTAGGTTTTTGTAGAATTTGGCTACCTCAATGGCATTACAGGTAGCCTTATTGAGGCCTTCCCCCGTACAGGTGGAAGGGTAGACGAGTAGATGAGGCATGGTCTGGGTTGGGCTTCCACAGTCACAACCAGTTAAGTTGGAGCATATGTTGTGACGGTCTTCCTTGTGTTTTAGCTCCACCGAAGCCGTCCACTCCTCAAAACGGGAGCGCAAACAAATCTCCAGGTCAATTCGCCAGACCAGCTCCAAGGTACTCCAGCAAGAGTAACATGACCAGGAGTTCAAGCGTCGGCGTACTCAATCAGGTAATCAGGACACTCGTTCATTCATTCACCTTCTCAATCATTTCGTTCGTTCATAATATATATACTCGTAATTACGCTGTAGTAAACTCAAACTGCAGTTGAAACCGACATGTTGGAGGGTCCAGTTGCGTCCGTAGATGAGCACCCTTTGATTCCTTACACGTACCCCCTGGGTGGTGCTAAAGGAGCAACCAAAAGTAGCAGTAGAACTTGTGCCAAGTTCATCCGGAGAGGTACTGCCACCACATCTGGAATTTGCCGCCAAGCAGTAGTGGTTGCATTGCTGTGTTCCGGTGGAAGGGTGTGGCTGCCGGTGAAATCACATGCGCATGAGACGTATCATCCCCGTCTCGGGTGATGGACGCAGCGGAATGAATGCGACTCAGTATAGATTTGGATCTCATACTGAGTCGCACGCATAACGGTTGTCATGGCCGAGGGTCGCCACTTACCATCAGGTGGGCCCTCAGCTCGTTCCGTCACTCATTCACATAAAAAAAAAATAAACAAATAAGCAATTGGGACAAATTAATTCTACAAAATTCAAAGAAAAAAGAAACAATTTAGAATTTTCCACTAAGGGTTTGACCGTATGAATATATTTACTTGAATATTTTCCAGAGCGATTCTGAGTCGGACGGGCAACCGTCACGGCAGGCTTCCAGGACCCAGGGTCTGATGCGGCCCACCATATCCTCAATGAACAAAATGGCCAACAACGCGCCTCGGAGACGTGGGCCCGCGCACGCTTACAGCGCAGGTGAGTTACAGGCCCATGATACATTACATTTCCGTCTCGGTGAAGGCACAACGCGATGTCAATTACATCGGTAGGGGGACCAGAGGCAGCGGGAGGGTGTAGGCCAGAGATGGCAAACCTTTATGGATCAACGTGCAATTTTTTCTAAAGAAATGTTAAATAAATTTTCACCTTACTAAAAGCAGATTTCCTTGTCAAATTACTCTTATTTTCTCTAACACAGCTCCTGTTTTAGTTAAATTTAGTATAGATTACGCAATTAACAATCTTAGTAGCATTAAAAATTCACTTTGGTACAAACTGGCTACATACAGCTCAAAACAAATACTTATCACATTTGGCCATAACCAATCACAAACTGGCCTATAGCAATCACAACCGGCCCGCAAAACAAAACAGCCAATCACAACCAGCCCGCAAACAAAACAGCCAATCACAACTGGCCCGCAAACAAAACAACTAATCACAACCGCAAACAAAGCAGTCAATCACAACTGGCCCGCAAACAAAACAGCCAATCACAATCAGCCCGCAAACAAAACAGCCAATCACAACTGGCCCGCAAACAAAACAGCCAATCACAACCGCAAACAAAACAGTCACTCACAACCGCAAACAAAGCAGTCAATCGCAACTGGCCCGCAAACAAAACAGCCAATCACAACCGCAAACAAAACAGTCACTCACAACCGCAAACAAAACAGCCAATCACAGCGCACTACAACGACTAACCCTTGCAGTGTCGCTGGCGACGGGACAGGAAGAGTCCAGTTCTGAGGCAGAAGGCAACGGGGAAGGACGTCCCCGAGCCGCTTCGATCGACACCAGACGGTCCGGTTAGTATTTTCTATTAGTGAGTGATGTATAATCGTTGGTTTAAAAAGAAATTTTAATCAAAGTGTCTTATTACAATAATCAAGCAATTCTTGTTATATATATACCACAAGAGCGTGGTGGCCCAGGAGCATAGACGCCGACTTTCAATTCTAAGGTCGCTGCTTCAAACCTGGTTCAAGCTGGTTTTTTCACTTGAAAAATTTATGTGCGCAATACCACGTTTTCGAAACGGTGAAAAAAAAAACATCTTGAGGTAACCGGCATGTCTTACCATGAATTCGAAGACATTGTGACATCTACCAATCCGGGTTGGGCTCCCGTGGTAGATCAAAGCCGGTGTCCCTGCAGGGGGAACATTAGAGGCTGGTACGGACCGTATGGACGGATATACAAGAATTGCTCGTAAAGTAATAAAATATAATATTAGTTAATCATACTCATTAGTTAGTAAACATGACTTCCATTAGTATAAAATATAGTGATTAGTGAGTCTATATTGTAGGCCGCAGTGGCAGTGAGAGGGATCTGTCGACGAAAGCCCGCGAAGTGACAGCCAGGTTGACAGCCAACACCCGGCCTAGGAAGCAGGAACCCACGCCAGAGGCAAACAGTATGTATCACTACCCTCATAACTCAATATTTTTACAAGCTTCAAATTATACCCGCTAAAATGTTTTATTATGAACGAAACGAAGTTACAAAATATTAAAATGTAAAAAAAAATACTTGTTTTTGTTTCAACTGACTCTGAAAAGATCGTTCAAAGTTCCAAGATATCAATTCAATTGTATTTTTTTAATGTTTGTTATCTCAGTTGATGCCCATTTTTTTCCTAGTTCAAAGTTCAAAATTCAATTGTATTTTTTTAATGTTTTTTACCTCAGTTGATGTATAGCTCACTAGTTTTTTGATGTGCTTACCTAATTGTCCCATACAAAATTTATCAAAATCTGTTCAATAGTTTAGTTCAATTAAAATAACTTTTTTTTTTTTTTCTTTGACGGAACGAGCTGAGGGTCCACCTGGTGGTAAGTGGCGACCCCCGCCCATGACAACAGTAATGCGGCTCAGTATAAGATTTGGATCTTAGACTTGAGTCGCATTCATCCTGCTGCGTCCATCACGGGGATGATGTGTCTCATGCGCATGAGATTTCACCGGCACCCACACCCTTCTACCGGAACACAGTAATGCGAGCACTACTGCTTGGCGGCAGATTCCAGGTGTGGAACAAGAAAAAATATGACGTCCAAGAAATTGCAAATTGCGTGTTTTGTGACTTCGCCAATCGTAGGCTGATTTGAATATTTCTCAAATGCTAGGATGTACTATTGTACATATAGGCGAGAAATAAGTCAATTTTTTTTTTGTAATAAGTCAATTTTTTTTCACAGTGTCGTCGTCGCAACTTTGTTCAGCGTTGACTGAGCAGTTGACGAAAACAGCGTCCAAAGTGGTCCAACTGTACACCAGCCTGCAGAGGGAACCCAACGCCGCCGCCGACATCAGTGGTAAGTCAACCAACTCAAAGTGTAAGACAACCAACTCAAAGTGTAAGTCAACCAACTGAAAGTATAAGTCAACCAACTCAAAGTGTAAGTCAACCAACTGAAAGTATAAGTCAACCAACTGAAAGTATAAGTCAACCAACTCAAAGTGTAAGTCAACCAACTCAAAGTGTAAGTCAACCAACTCAAAGTGTAAGTCAACCAACTCAAAGTGTAAGTCAACCAACTCAAAGTGTAAGTCAACCAACTCAAAGTGTAAGTCAACCAACTGAAAGTATAAGTCAACCAACTTAAAGTGTAAGTCAACCAACTCAAAGTGTAAGTCAACCAACTCAAAGTGTAAGTCAACCAACTGAAAGTGTAAGTCAACCAACTGAAAGTATAAGTCAACCAACTTAAAGTGTAAGTCAACGAACTCAAAGTGTAAGTCAACCAACTCAAAGTATAAGTCGAAAATTGTAAATTCATTTGAATTAATACTAAATTAGATAGGCGATAGGCGCAATGTCTTGCGTCTTGGATCTTCTCATACTTGGTACAGAGGACCTGAGTCGTATTACTACTGCTGGTGTTGGTAACAAAGGCAAGGCAAGTCAAAAATCTCTTGAATTCAAAAAAATTGCATAAAAAAATTAACATTTTTTTTTAAATTAATTTGTACTTACGCGAACATACGTTCTCAAAACTATGTTTAGCGCTTGTTAAAACCCAATCAGACAATCTATAGGGAGTATAAGCAATTTATATAAAGTGTCCACAATTAAAAAACAAACATATTTATGTATATTGTATACCGTGTAAAATTTTTATGAATTAATTATTATAGAGCAGTGTTCTTCAGTCGCCAGTCCTTGGACCATAGACAAACAAAGTTAGTAACTGAAGAAACTATGTTTAGGATTTTCTACCATTATGTAAAGACCTGCACTCTGCAAGAAGCTGCGAGGACACAAATATATCCAGAGCTGGCTGAAATTATGTTTTTATTGTAGTGTTTTTGCTTTTTTCCTTTTGCCAGCTACCCCCCAAGTAAGGCTTCGCGACCCCCCAAGGGTCCCACAGATTGTAAAACTGTTACAGAGTATTGACAGTGTGTCTTCTGGTTTTCAGGGCTAGAAGCGGCCATTCTGGAGACGCAGAAAGTTCTGCGCAATGCGGTCGCGCGGAATCAGAATGGCAATGAGATGAGCAGTCTCTCGTCGACTGACGGCGAGTACAGGGGGATGAATGTGGACACGGCGAGGGAGAAATTGGAGAATTTGGTCTCTAAAGGTACTATTTCAAACCGAATGACGGAACGAGCTGAGGGCCCACCTGATGGTAAGTTGTGATCCTCGCCCATGACAACAGTAATGCGACTCAGTATGAGATCCAAATCTTTACTGAGTCGCACTCATCCTGCTGCGTCCATCACCCGAGACGGGGATGATACGTCTCATGCGCATGTGATTTCACCGGCAGCCACACCCTTCCACCGGAACACAGTATTGCAACCGCTACTGCTTGGCGGCAGATTCCACATGTGGTGGCAGTACCTCTCCGGACGAACTTGGCACAAGTTCTACTGCTACTTTTGGTCGCTACTTTGGTCCTCCTGGTACCCAGGGGGTACGTGTAGGGAATCAAAGGGTACACACCTACGGACGCGAGCAACTAGACCAGGGGACACAATATAATACTAATATTTAATCCCTGGTTCTGCTGCTACAACTAATATTGTTTTCCAGAGGCGAATGCCAACAATCCAGCGATGTCTCTAATAGAACAATACTCCGACATCCTACTAAACATGATGCAAAATAAAATGGTGAATCAGTTCTCACAGCCGCAAAGTTTACCTCCAACGACGAAGGAAACCGGCGGAGACAGCTAGTATACAATATAAAGAAGGGCGGCCTTAGATATTGCGAGGCTCCGGGCGATAGATCTTTGTGAGGCTCTTGGAATATGAGGAATTTAGGTGAATTGGAAGTGTACAGGGCTCCTGGTAATCAGTCAGCATCCTCCTAAAGACAGCTGCAGTACATCGAAACAAAAAACGGCTTGTTCTGCGACGGTCCTACAAAAGCGAGGCTCCGGGCGGTTGCCCTGCTTGCCACCCGCTAAGGCCGCCACTGAATATAAATAGGCTGGTTTATAATAACGAACTTGTATAAAATGTGAATAACGTTTCTAATCGAATAACTGGTTTGCGGTGTAACTAGTTATAACTGTTATTTGGGTATATCTGTTATTGGGTCAAAGCTATTTCTTTAGTCAATTCTCCTTAATATTGAGTTTCTATAATATGGTTCGATTAATTGATATTGCAAATATTTTGCATGCTGTAAAACAGAGCATGGTTTTATCTTCTATTGTAATTTTCATATATTCGTTTACCCACGTTTTGCAGAATAAATTATTACGAATAATCGCTAAAACAATAATTAGTTTTTCGACATTGTGATATATGCTATTAAAAATGTACTGTTATTAAAACTAGCGTAAAGAAAACAATATTGTGTAGTAAACCAAATAACGTTTTACTAATTTTATTTAAAACGATTAATAACAGTTATTTGCAAGTAACAATTGCAAATAGGAGTATTGGATACCTATCGTTATAACTCTTTTAGAACATGACTTTTGAAATATTCTTTTTAATATTTTTAAATAACATGATGGCATTCTTTTCGTGTTCAGGATATGATTGGAGGTGGCCTTGTATGTAATAATACAACGTTTCAATAACGTAAACCTAAATAACACTAAAATAACTAGTTAGCATCGTTATTTTATCAGTTTTTAACTTCATAGTGAACCTAGTTATTTCCGTTATATGTAACTGATAATAGACGGATAAGGGAAGGGTTATTATTGAGGGTTTGTTAAATGTAGGGGAACATTTTAATTGTAGAAATTGTTCAAAGGATTAGCTGAAAATCTTTTTTCCGTCTTAAATAGTATGTAATTAATTAACTGTAAAGTTTAAAATGTGAATGTGCTAGTTTAAACAATTAACTAATTAAAAATGAAACCGACTTCAATCCCTTATTTATCGCCGTTGGGGTGGAATTTCTACATTTAATTTCTATCGGACCACCTCAGAAATACACTCTATCAAATAATAAAGGAATCATGAAAACTATGTCGCAATTGGCGAATAAATCTAGTAACAAACGAATACAAGTATAAACTTTCTTTCTTGAAGTCGGTTAATAAGCGGCAATGCTGCCAATTCTATTGTCACACAAAACAGGCGTTTTATGCTCAATAAATGAATTCATACTGAATAGAATGGGAATATGCGACTATCGCAATGCTTAGCGATTTTTGATCGCGCAAATCTGCGATCCTACATACGTTAATTAACTAGGGGGGCAAGATCTTCCCAAGCTTTGACCTAAGTCCAGTGCGATATGGACTCGAGGGTACCGTAGCCAAATAAAACAGATCCATGTTCAATCCTGTCAGTCTATGTCAAATCTTTTTTACTCAGATTATTGGCATAATATGCATGATATTTTTCCTAGAGGCGGGCAACTGACCTTGCCTGCCCCCCATTGGCGAAGCATGCAAACAATCCGCGTTAAAATGTCGAATAGTATACCTATTCTTAACCGCGGATTCGAGCGACTAAATATCGCGAGAATATACGCTGGTCGCGTAATAGCGTTCTATCTAAAACGTCTAAAACTAAAATTGGTGTTTTCTTTCGTCGTATTGTATTAAATAGAATAAAAAGTCGATTATAATCGATTTTACGTGATTTTAGAATTGACAACAGCCGATTCAATTAAAATTGTATTAGTCCATAACTATTTATCATACAGCAAGCCGCCAATAGAAATCCGGTGTGAATCTGAAACCAAATAACGCAAAATAAACGTTACAACTTGTTACAAATAACGAATCACAAACATGTTATTTGTAATAACGTTATTATACCAATATTTTTGGCATGGGGTCATGGCTATTATGTTCAAAATTCCATATTACGTTGTTTGACCCACGAATGAAAATTCATGAAAAAAATTAAAGTACGAAAATAATTCCAATGACATTCTTGAATGTGAATAGAAATAAATAACCTGCCATTTCTAACATAAAATACATTTAAGTGCTGATTTTCCCAAAATGATGAGTTTTATAGTCGAAAAATTTATATTATTTTCAAAATGGCTGTGAAAATTAAATATCTTAGGCTCTATGGCTTGTATACTAGAGTTCCCATTCAACTAAATCACCACAGACATTTCCGAGGCTGCCTATTAATTCTATCCGATCAATCTTGGAGTTGTGTACTCGAACGCATCTTGGCGAAAGTGAGGTAGTTTTGACAGGCCGATGGCAGCACGTATTTATATATTAGGTTCATAATCAGTAAACTCGGCCATCTGAGGCCAAGGATCCTCATCTGCGGCAAACGATGTACAGAGCAGTAAAAAAAACAAGGCGCGGGTCGCCAAAATATTGCGTTTCAAAACACTGACTTAAAAGTTTCACAAATAACATTGATATTGAATTAAACGGTGGGAAAATCAGCACTTCAACATTTTATTATGCATTCCAATTTATTTTCTATGAAATTACTAAAAATAACATTTAATTGTAGTTTAAAATTGTGCTCGTAAGACCAAGGCCAAATGGTCAAGATTGGCCCAGCCCTGGCTCTAGCTTTGGGCCAATGTATTAAAGGCCCCTATAGTAACAAGCCAATAAATTCATCTAATAGTGTGGCAAACTATTGGTTAAACTAAATAACACAAAACTAAAATAAATATACACGCAATGCTATGGCGTCAATTACTGACCAAAATGTCCGTCATAGAAGTAAATGGATTGTTTTTAAATATGAAAATATTTTAAACATTTCCAGTTACATGATAATGTAAATAATATTGTACAATTTATATTTTGTAGTTATTTTGTATTTATATAGAGTAGGGTGATGCATGCTTCCTCTTTGTATTATTGGCTAGTGGTCTGCCGCGCATCAGACAAATAGTGGATCAAACTGAAATAGTCTGCTGCTCTGAAATTGTCGGAGTTTTTTTTAAATATAAATGTGTATAATTCTACTGCGCAGGTGTATCGGCGGTTTCAGACAGCAAACTTCTAGTACGAGTCATAAATTGGCTTTGAAATTACTGAGATCAAATTTAAATACCTAATTATTTAAGGTATTTATAAAAGTTTTCAATAATTCAGTCATTAAAATCGTGTTTCGAACGATAAAAAGCAATCTTAAATTGTATAAATTCAACCATTTTAGCCGTCACAACCGACTGATGATGCGTTGTTGAAAATGTATTTTGTCGGGGTCACTAAAATTAAGTGGAAAGTTAATAGTGATTGCTGAAATTGGGTGAAAATTTTATTATTAGGTGTTAATATTATTACAATATGTCAACAATAAGTAGTTTAGTATTTTCTAATGTCGTCACAACTAAATATTAATTGTATGTATTAATAAATAAGCATGTATGAATGATTGAATGTAAATTGTGACTAATGATAGATTTCCAAAGCTTAAGAACTGTCACTTTCAATTTGACAGTGTCAAAGCAAGGAAAATGTAATGTCAGAAGGTCACTGACCTCACGTAGTTTAGACTTTTTTTTATTAATTAATGTTCAAAATTGTATTGCCATTTATGAAAAAGACTAATGTTATATGATATTACAATTATTATAAACATGTTTTTGGTTTTTATTTTATTTTTTACTTCTCCATATCTTGTTTAGTGGTCTTTCTTCGTCGGGTTTGTGAGACGCCATGAACTATTTGTGCGCAAAGATCAGTTAGGGTCGGTTAGTTATCGAACGACCTTATTAGCAAGTCGTATTGTCGTAGTATTCAGTTTCGTGTAAGTCAGTTTTGACTTTCAAGAAACAGAATACGGTATAAATGACCTACTCATACATAATACACGCCCGGTTGCACTTAAATTATTGATTATTGGTCTACGAACATCGGATTACTTAGCTGAGAATCAAAAATATTTTACTAAAGTTCAAGTTAGTCTCATGATTAAACACGCCCCACCCCCACTAATGTAAAGATGAAATTTAAATCTCATGAAGCTCAAAAATAGTATGTCTACATTCATCCAAATGCATGGAAGAGATAACTTTTAGTAGCAATGCCGCCCGTTGTGCGTCATTTTCTTAGTACTTACAGATGTGCAATGAAGAGGTAGAGATATTATCTAAGTAGGTACTTATCTAAACACTAGGTAACATAGACTCGTTATTGTCACTATAAATAACATAAGAACCTATTTATATTTACACAGAGTCGCTTACATAGGCCACAATATTTTTAAGAAGCTTCAGCCATTTTGTATTAATTAAAATTTACAACATGGCCGCCACGTTTTGGCGACAATTGTGTATAATAGTATTGTAACTTGTCTTGTTCTAAGGACATTTTGTATGAAAATAAAATTTAAATTAACCATGTAGTTTTACTTATCATATAAACTTAATACCTATTTAACTACTATCTAGATTCAAGGGTAAAAATGAGCTATATGACATCGCAAACGAAACCGTTTCCTTGCCTTCTGGAAAAAAATAGTAATTTCCTACCAAAGTTGCCAGTAGGTACTTGGTGAGGTCTTCTGTTACAAAGATCCAAGTAGTGCAGATGTCGTCCTATTATTCTGATTTGGTTTCATTATGCTAAGAAATATACTGATACGCTATAACTATGAAACAGCCATACAATTCATACTTTTATTACATAGTTTATATGTACCTACTAAAATGGGTTCTCTCAATCTATATCAGGATGTACGGACCAAACTATATGCTTATATAACTAAATCGGCTGCTCTCTCTACATCGTGACATTAATTAACAAAATAACTTTACAAGGTTGTTCCACGCCCGATTATTTAAGTCCAAAAATGTAGGAACAACTAAATTATAGGTAGGTCATGCGGAAATATATTTTTTATAAAAATTTAATTGAAATTTTTAATATTGTTAGTAAAATTTGTCCACATCATCTGGCAACGTTTTCATTTGTGTCATTAACTATGTCACTGTCCTGTCTTGTCGTGTCAGCCGGCCATAGGGATGGGCAAGTAAAAAAATCGATATTTTTAAACATCATCGATAATTATCGATATATCGTCAGTTTTAGCATTGCTCATACATTCCCAAAGTTCGTATTAAATAATAGATATGAAGAAAATAGTATTTTTTATTAATGCTCGAGCCTATACCATTAAATACAATTTATTCTAACTAGTAGTATTCAGATATGGACATTAGAAGCACCCTGTTTTGATTTGCTCGCTTGTCAAGCGGCTATTATTATTTATTATTTATTATTTATTATTTATTATTTATTATTTATTATTTATTATTTATTATTTATTATTTATTATTTATTATTTATTATTTATTATTTATTATTTATTATTTATTATTTATTATTTATTATTTATTATTTATTATTTATTATTTATTATTTATTATTTATTATTTATTATTTATTATTTATTATTTATTATTTATTATTTATTATTTATTATTTATTATTTATTATTTATTATTTATTATTTATTATTTATTATTTATTATTTATTATTTATTATTTATTATTTATTATTTATTATTTATTATTTATTATTTATTATTTATTATTTATTATTTATTATAAAGTCTAAAATATAACATTACAGATTTATCTAATGTTTTATACTAGAAATACACAATAAACATCAATAAAAACACAACGGAACATACATTAGTACAATAGATACATATAATAGAATAGAATATAATTTCAAAAACAAATATAATTTTAACAAACAAGATAAGAAGAATTTAAAACGGAAATTAATATATGAACTTAAACAAAACAAAAAAACTCAAGGTACCGAACAAAATAACTATTTTTCTTTTTTTTTTTTTTAACCATATATAAATAATATGAACAAAAATTAAAACAATACGACACAAGAACACGAGATAGTAATTAACAAAAAAAAAAAAAAAAACAGAAATTAAAATAAGAAAACGAAACAAACGAATATGAATATGACATAAAAACACAAAC
Organism: Aplocera efformata; assembly: GCA_921293045.1. Lineage (NCBI taxonomy): Eukaryota > Metazoa > Arthropoda > Insecta > Lepidoptera > Geometridae > Aplocera > Aplocera efformata. The sequence goes on along the minus strand of OV121067.1, from coordinate 3,094,444 downwards.
GAAACGAATATGACATAAAAACACAATCTAACAATTACTACAATTACAATATACAATTTTATTTCTCACAAAATGTGAGACATAGACTTTCAATCACCTTCCATCCATCTGCAAACACATCAAACTGAGGATGTATGGTAATGAGCGAATTGAGATTTCGTTGCGCTCGACAAATAGGCGATAGTTGACGCGCCAACGTGCTTGGCGGGGTAAGTGCGAATAATGGAACCCGCCCTTGACGAAACCTAACGTGATTTTGTGGGACACTTAGCTGACTGGCTCGCTCAATAGTAGAGGACAGTCTAGGTGGGATCTTAATATGCGACATTCAGTTAATATTTGGTCGTATAGTCGTCTGGTTTCCAGTGAGTTAAAACCCAAAGTGCCTAGCAGATACTTAGTCGGATACATGTACGGGTAATATCCATATGATATTTTATATAAGAACCTCAAGAACCGTTTTAGTACCTTTTCTAACATGAGAGTATATGTAGATTCATATGGATTCCAGATGCATGCACTTGACTCTAGCTTAGATCTGACGAGAGAAGTGTATAAAAGTTTTATAGCGTCTACGTTTTTAAATTTATTGCAGTTACGGGATTGTCAGGATCTATTGTCAGGTACTGGCCCAAAAGGTTAAACGCAAAACCGAGTTGAGTTAAAAAATATTAGTTAGTTGAGTTGAAATTTATACGAATTCGATCATTAAAATAAATCGGTGATAGATCGATAATTGTATGGAAGAATATCGATATTTTTTGCCCAAGCCTATCCTGTCACTGTCAGTTGTGTATTGTCGTGTGTACCTGTGTTGAGTCGTTTATTTTATGTCGAAATAATTAATTTGCGACATAATAATGCAACGAAATCACTAAATGTTAACGTGAAATATCAGTTCAGAGCATTTATGTTACTCGCGAAGCCTAGTGTATGTTACATTTTGTGAGTTTTCATTAAAAATAAATTGTTAAAATGGAGGGGACCTGGGTCCTTATTTTGCTTGTTTTGGTGATGTTAGTGGGGTCCTATGTGGCTGGGAGTATTCCGCTGAACGTGACAATGTCTGAGGTAAGATTCTTTATATAATTCATATCTACTTAGGCTTGAATTTTTTTAGAAATAGCATTCGAGTTGGACCATCTGTTCGACACGCGAAACTCTGTTTTGCAATCATAACGAAATTTTAACGCAACTTGTCGGTAACTATACCTATTAAGCTCCAGCTATTTATCTCCACGTATTTAATTTCATACTAATCTAACATGTATAAGGGGAAAATTCTATGTATCTCCAAAACGTAATTCAGGTCATTCTACTTTCTTCCCTCTATTTTGTGTCGTAAAAATATTTACGTAACTAACTAACGTAGAATAGAATACTTGATCAAGGCCCATATCACCCCTGGTTCACACCTGGACCAAAATCAAACACAAAACCTCTCCCTTTATAAAACGGGTTGCACATTAATGCAAATCATCAGGGCTAGGTTTAGCATCTTCATCTCCACAACTTTATTATAGATCTTAAGGAACTTATAAAAGAATCTGCATTTCTACATTAATGTTTTGCAAATACTATAAATAATGCATTTAACAATGGATCTCGTATTATATGGATGGATCTCATACCCCTTTTGCATTTTTGTCCCAAATAAAACCAAATTGCTATGCCTGTATGTCTGTCTATTTAATGAATTTATTGGAATTAAACATTTTTGACCCTAAATCACATTAAGCCTGTTTACTAAAGCTAAATTCTTGAATTGTTTAACATTTACAATATTTTTTTTCATTAACAAAATCCCAATCTCTTTTAAATAACAGAGTTAACTTAAATTTTTAATAGAAACTCAATTGCATTATATTAAGAATAATAATTCATGAAGATTTCATAGAGCATTGTTAATAAACACAAACTAAGCAAAGCTTGGATTGTATCATCATCATCTCATCGTCCTGCCCCAATCCCACTAAGTGGGTCCACAACATGTATTTTTCTTCCATTCCCCTCTGTCAGACGTCATCTCAGTACTCACTCCTTTCTTACGCATATCATCTCTCACACAATCCATCCATCTTTTCTTTGGCCTACCTCTTGTCTTATATCCTTCCACATCCATATTTAATACTTGTTTTGTGATATGCCATTCATCTCTCCACATAATAAGAACATACAATATGTATTATAACGCTAGAAAAAACATGTTCATTGCAAAAATCTATGTCCTGGATGGGAATCAAATCCAAGACCTACTACCAAAGCTGTGAGTCCAATCAACTAACATTTCTCATGGTGTCTTACAGGACAAATTAAAGAAAGTCACAGTATTTGGAGCAGGTCTACTGGTTGGCACCGCCCTAGCTGTGATTATCCCGGAAGGAGTGCGGGCGCTGTTCAGCGAACGGTTCGCTCCGACGGTGGTGAGCAAGGATTTCACAGTAGAGCCGCCCGACCATGATGATGACTTACATTCCGTTATAGGAATATCATTGGTTCTTGGTAAGCTTTATATATAATATTTATATTTTATTGTAATTAGTACAATCTGACGCCAAGCAGTGGTGTACTTGCATTTCTGTGTTCGGGTGGAAGGGTGCAGATGAGGCGTAAAATCCTCGTCTTGGGTGACTGGCGCAAAGGGGTGCGATTTGGGTCTTCTCATACTTCGAAAGGACCCAATTGCAGTTGTTATGGGCGGTGGTAACCACTTAACATCTGGTGGGCTTTTAACCCGTCCCGTCACTTAGGTTACATGAAAAAATTAAGACTTTATTTACAAAATGAAATTTCTGTTTGTTTTTCAGGGTTCGTCTTCATGTTGTTAGTGGACCAGATGTCTTCGAGGTACAACGATTCCAGCAACCCAGTCGAGAAGAATATAACGGCTACAGTGGGCTTGGTTGTACATGCTGCAGGTAATGATTATAGATATGTATTATATACAGAATATCTCTCATCTAAATAGTACTAGCTTTTTTGTCTGTCTGTTTATCCGGTAATTTCTTCTAAACCATTCAACGTCAGGTTGAAGGTTTTTCGAAGGTTAGATGTATCATAGCTCAGTTGGTAATATTATAGCTTTGCCTTCTGTGCTGTGGTTGTGGGTTTGGTTCCCACTCAATACAAGCATGACGAACATTTAATGTTTGTAATGTATCTTTGTGTTAATATGTGTATTTACAAAAAAGTAGTATTATATCAGTTCTCTAGTTCCCATAGTCTTTGCTTAATTTGGGGCTAGATGACACTGTGTGAAATGTACTAAAAATCGTAGGTACTTAATTGTTTTAAAATAAAGTACCATGTAAGTATTATATTAAGATTAAGCCTCCAAGATTAATGTGAACCGGCTGGGTGTGGGCCTGTTTCAGTTTGTTAGCTTCACAGACTTCTGATGAAGCTATCGTGCTCTACAGGTCTGCTTCCAAACTGGTACACGAAGACTGTTAAAATACTATATTAGAGTCCATTATGGGTCTGACCCAAAAAGACCCAAAGTCAGCAAAAAAAAATAGTATTATATCTGTGATTTCGTTCCCATAGTACAAGTTATGATTAGTTTTGCACAATTATATTATTTCGTCAGATTACGTAAACAGATATTTATTACTATGATTTTGCAATATCATATCATATAATACGTGATTTTTTACAATTACGATCATATTTCGAAAGTTGTCAGCAATTCATAATATTGTACAAGTATTTGCGTATTTGTAATTTTCTCTTATCTTGCAACACTGGCCTGATAAGGATTGTTATGGCAATTTTGATTTAATATCAAACGTGTTTAGTGGTACATGACTAATCAATTACTTTACTTTACTATAAAGAAAGTTACGTACCGTGCGTCGTGAGATATAGACTTGCATAATTCAATAAAGAATGCATCATACATGACAAAACTCTCATTGTTTAATGTCTGATGCATCACGACAAGCAAAATATTTTATAATATCTGTTTACACGCACTGAGAGCGTGGTGGCCCAGGGGCATAGACGCCGACTTTCAATCTGAAGGTCGCTGGTTCAAACCCAAACGGGCACCAAAAGATTTTTCACTTGAAAAATTTATGTGCGCAATACCACGTTCTCGAAACGGTGACGGAAAACATCGTGAGGAAACCGGCATGTCTTAGAACTAAAAATTCGACGACATGTGACATCTGCCAATCCGGATTGGGCTCCCGTGGTAGATCAGAGCCCATTCACTCTCAATTATCGAGAGTAGGCCGGTGTCCCTGCAGTGGGAACATTAGAGACTGGTACGGTACGGTGACGCACTGACAGTAATAAACAAAATATAATTTAGATTTATTTAAATAAATATTCATGGACTTTATACCGTGTTTATAGCCGTCTGTCTCCAGTCTCGAAATGTCTATGTCTTCCAAGTTTTGCTTTCCTGTGAGTTAGACGGCTCCGTGGCTTAGTTGGTAGTAGTCTTGCCTTCGAAGCGACAGGTCCCGGGTTCGATTCCCGGCCGGGGCACACTTTGTGTGGTGAGCATGAAGTTTGTTCTCGGGTCTTGGGAGTCCCAGTGCATAGGTATGAGTGTGTAAACGTTTATTCATTGTACCCCCAGCGGACGGTATTGCCCTGGGCGCGGCAGCCACCACCTCCCACGCTGACGTGGAACTGATAGTGTTCCTGGCTATCATGCTGCACAAGGCACCAGCAGCGTTTGGACTCGTCACGTTCCTTCTCCACGCTGGACTAGACAGGTGAGAGAGACAAGGGCGATAGATCTTTGTGAGGCTCTTGGGGTAAGAGGAATTTAGGAGTTGGAGGTGTACAGGGCTGGTAATCAGTCAGCATCCTCTTAAAGACAGCTGCAGTACATCGAAACAATAAACAGGTTGTTCTGCGAGGGTGCGAGGCCGTACAAAAGCGAGGCCCCGGGCGGTTGCCCTGCTTGCGACCTGCTATTAAGGCCGCCACTAGGAGAGGTAAAACGTTTAGTGACAATTATTCTTTCTAAAGATATTCAGCTCGGCCCCATAGCCAAGTGCAGTGGCTGCAGTAGGTGGGTTCTGATCACTCAGTATCTCAGTGGTATCTGAGGCTGATCGGACCTGGATGAAATTTGCAGAGATTATAGTCTGGAATAACACAAAGGCTTTCCTGGAAAAATGTACGGTTCCCGTGGGAAGTCCAACCGCGGGGCGCAGCTAGTAAACAATATAAAAAACATTGTAGTAAGAATATATATAAAACAGAGGACCACCGACCGCGGAGTAATACCCAAGCAGTGGTCAAAATATATGACACAAAAATGTGTGGCAGGGGCACTAAATATCTAGTAATAGATAATACTTTATAGCACACCAGAAAGATAACAATAGCTTAAATTGCGCTAATACTATAGGTATCTATGTAATGTATTTATGTATTTTAGTATATGTACGAGTATATATGTAATATATTTATTATTTAGATATTTATTATTTATGTATAATAGGATATTTTTTTGTTATTTAGGTATCTCTTTTAATTGTTGTTTTTAAGCACTACCACATGTATCTCCATGTTACGCAAAGGTTAACTGTAAGAAAATTAGCATTAAGTTCGCCTATGTACTATGCAATAAATAATTTTCAATCAATCAATAGCTTAAAACGAGAAATCTTAATTAATAAAAAGTAATACGTAGTGTTAACGCAAGATATATTAGTATTTATTAGCTTATTGATACATTGATTTATTAAAGCGGTTAAGACCAGTTTGTCACAGTTTTTTTTTTACTTTGTTTTTCCCTACACAGGAATCGAATACGCAAACATCTGCTCATATTCTCATGTGCCGCGCCATTGCTCGCCTTGCTGACATATTTCGGTATCGGGGACCAAAGCAAGCAAACCCTGAGCGATGTTAACGCGACAGGTATGAGTTAATTCCTTATTATCTTATAGAAACTTAAGTACTTACCTCAAGGCAGTATTCTAGGTCCATTACTGTTTTTGTTATACACAAATAAATGTTATTAGTTTAAACGAGCAATCAATAACAGGCTCTAGCGATTTGGATGAAATTTTGTGTTTATATAAGGTTTTGCTGTTTAAGTTGACATATATATGTATTTGTGTAAAAACGTAATTTTTTAACAGAAAAAGATTTACACAAAACGTCCCAGGTCGCGTATAATTGCTATTCATTTAGCGCTCATGTTTGCAGATAATGTTACTATTTTAATACCATATAAAAAAAAATCAACAGAAGATTTGAATCTTTGACTCACTGTTACAGCTTAATACTGCTACATAACCTGTTATTATTCGAGTTAGATTTGTGAGTTGACTCCCGATATTTTGACGCAGTTTCACGCGTCATGGCGACAAAAATCACAAATCGTGGTAAATAGATAATTCGAATAATAATGTTCATAATGGTAGTTCTATAATTTATACATCTATGTACAAGTTAATACAAATAAATAAAATTCAAGTGTCTGTTTGTAAAAGATAACTTTTCACAAAATACATTTGAAAGTATATACCGTACATACACCGAAAAAACATGTTTCAAAATTTTTGTCTTTCTGTCTTTCTGTTTGTTCCCACTAATTTCACTATATAGATGATGTTATAAGGAGTAACATAGGTTACTTTTGATTAAGAAAAAAAATAGGATATCGCGCAAAATAAATTGACAAAGTTGCTGGGATTGCTGAACTAGCTGTTTTTCTGTCTTGGTTTATATTTTGACAATCGGTTATGAAACGATATAGCAGTAGAAATCCCATATAAAATTTTGTTTCAGTTTTTCCCAATAACCCACTTTTCACGTGAGTTCCCAAAAAAATCCTTCACTACAAACTATGTTCTACCAATTATAAAAACAAGAAAAAAGATTTTGCCAAATAGGTGCATCCGTTCTGTGTAATAAGGTCATCACTTAACTTTTGTTTTTTGAAATTATACATTCAACAAATAAAACAAAAATAAAAAAAATATTTTTATTTGACAAAAAACTATTTTATTCATCCATAAGCGGTTTCAGTGTTATTTAAAAGTAATTAGAAAAAAAAATATTAAAAAAAAAACCACTTAGGCCCCGACGAGATTCGAACTCGTGATCTCCTGTTTACTAGACAGGCGCTTTAACCAACTAAGCCACGGCGCCTCCGACCACGGGGACGAAATTATCTCCCGCTTGACGCGATATGTTACAAACTAAAATAATATGTTGATAAGAATTTTAACTACCTATTATGTTTTTTATAACCGTTGTAACATTAATTCTGCAGTTTTCACGTAACAAACTTGTTTAGTAGAAATTTACAACTCGCTAATATTGAAATTCGGATAAATGTGTTTTATTTGTTACGAAATTTTCGTTATTGCTTTTAATTGGTATAAAAAAGATGTCGTTTTTAGTTATATAATAAATGTTTACACACTCATACATCTGCACTAGGATTTCCTGTGTCGCAGGTGGCATGGACAAACACATAAACACAAGACAAATTGGTAGTAGCGCTGCCTTCGAAGCGAGGGGTCCCGGGTTCGATTCCCGGCCGGTGCATACTTTATGTAGTGAGCATGAAGTTTGTTCTCGGGTCTTGGGTGTTTGTCTTGTGTTTCTGTGTTTGTCCATGCCATCTGCGACACAGCTAATCCTAGTGCAGAGGTATGAGTGTGTAAATGTTTAACGTTTTTACATTAGTTGAATATAGGAAACATCCTGTGAATTTCTAATGAATTACTTCTGGATGATATTTACGAAACGTATCTTCTACTACATCAGTAAAGTGCAAATATAATTTTATTAAAAAAAAAACCTTTTTCACAGGCATAGCGATGCTGTTCTCTGCAGGGACGTTCCTGTACGTGGCCACAGTCCACGTGTTGCCCGAACTCACTCACCCACACCCGCACTCAAGCACACACTCCCTGCTGCCGATGCAAGATGGCGGCCCCAAAGGTTTTGGCGGGCTCCAATTATTTGAGGTTATCATATTAGCAGTTGGAGCTTTACTACCAGTCTTGTTGACCATGGGTCACCATCATTAGCTTTACGGTTCCGGACCCCAAGGGTAAAGGAAACTAAGCCTGCTATCTTTTCCTTTAAGCCGTGTCAGGGTGAATTTTCAGGTACTAAAGCCGTAGGGGCAACTTCACCCCCCTCCCCTCTCCTCCCCCATTATTCTACGAAAGATAAGCTGGATTTTTACAAGCTTTTATTTACCTTGCAATGTAAGTTTGGAATCTTGTAACTGAATTTTAAATTAGTATCTTTAACTGATTGATCTGAAATGTGGTATATATGCTTATTTTGGATGATAATGTTTAGCTATGTGACGTCATTTCTGAGAGCGTGGTGGCCCAGGGGCACAGACGTCGATTTTCAATCTGAAGGTTGCTGGTTCAAACCCACACGTGTACCAATGAGTTTTTTCACTTGAAAAATTCATGTGCGCAATATCACGTTCTCAAAACCGTGACGGAAAACATCGTGAGGAAACTGGCATGTCTTAGAACCAAAAATTCGATGACATGTGACATCTACCAATCCGGATTGGGCTCCCGTGGTAGATTAGAGCCCATTCACTCTCAGTCATCAAGAGTAGGCCGGTGTTCCTGCAGTGGAAACATTAGCGGCTGGTACGGTAAGGTACTGATGTGACGTCATTGTAATTCCAATATGGCGGATCATCCAAGATGGCGGACTAGTGAGTTTTTCTGCACTACCACAGTATGGGTATCAACTGAAAGGAATGAGGAAAAAATTGCTGAGGAGAACACGAAAAAAGCTTATTAAAATAAATGGTAAAAAAAAATTTTTGCCATTAAATTTAATAAGCTTTTTTCCTTAAATTAATGGTAAAAAAAAAATTTACCATTAATTTTCTTTAATTAATATCTTCGTTGAAATACAAAAACTTTTGTATGTTAAATATCAACATATACCAAATATCAAACCCGATGTGAATTTCTGGCTTTGGCAAAAAACTACAATGGGTGGTACGGAATCGTGTGCGAGTTGGAATCGTTTTATAGCTATGTAATTAATATATAGGTAGATAATTTTAAGCCAAAATGATTATACGAATTTAGCTTGCTTGTTTAAATTTGGCGGAATTTTCCGCCCGATTCCGAGACGCGTAGTAAGGGGGGGGGGGGGGGTAATAGAGAGTTTTTTTTATGTGTATATGGTAGTCTCTAAGTAAAAGGGTTGTGACATACGAACAGACAGACAGCTAAAAGTTCGGTATCATTTTATCATCAATCAAATATTATATGATAGTCGTGACAATGTTATTATGACAAAAGTTTAACCATACGCTTTGTTCGAAGATGGTTGTATGAGTATTAAGCCAATGTTAAAAAGGTAAACTATATAATCAACTAACAGGTGATTGGACGTAGATTACCTTAGGGACAAAAAAAATATTTGTCAAAAAAAAATGAATTTTGTATCTACAGTAAAGTTATCTCTTGATTGGATTTACCCGTTACGGGGTATCACCAATCATATGTTTTGTTAGTTGATTATAGGAATTGGCTGTAAATATGAACTTTGTACCTACAGTCAAATCTGTTACTTGATTGGATTTAGCCGTAACGGGGTATACCGCCAATAATTTGTTAGTTGATTATAGGAACTGGCCGTAAAAATAATCCGTGCATTAAGATCAAAATGGCGGCTTTAATTGCGAAATATATAATTAGCAACAAAACCATGTGTCAAAGTCATATTAAATGTATTAGAAATATGTTGCAAATTAATATGTTGCAAATTAATATGCTGCAAATTAATATGTTGCAAATTAATATGTTGCAAATTAATATGTTGCAAATTAATATGTTGTAAATTAATATGTAGCAAATTAATATGTAGCAAATTAATATGTTGCAAATTAATATGTTGCAAATTAATATGTTGTAAATTAATATGTAGCAAATTAATATGTTGCAATTTAATTGAATTAAAATTTTACTTTGTAATGTGTTATTGCTGTGAATAAAAAGACATTGTATGTATTTATAATATATACCATTATTAGATTAGTTACGTGTAGATTTAATGCTAGACTTGACGGCTCCGTGGTTAAGTTGGTGGCCTGCGAAGCGAGGCGACCCGGGTTCGAATCCCGGCCGAGAAAAACTTTATGTGGTGAGCATGAAGTTTGTTCTCGAGTCTTGGGTGTTTAGCTTGTGTTGTTTCCATGTCATCTGTGACACAGGGAGTCCTAGCACAGAAGTATGTTTGTAAACGATGCTACTCTTGAAATGCGCGGCCTAATATTTTAAGAGTATTAAGTTAAAAAAAATTTGAAAAAAAATATGACGAATTCTTCAAAAATTCCTACTTATGATTTTGATCAAGTGATGCTGCATCGAAGACAAAACCAGGCAAGAATTTAAGTGTATCTAAAAACAGATCTCTATTACTAATCTTCCCCTCGGGGTTGGGGTAGTTTGCCCTAAGAAATAAGACTATATGATTTTATATCCTATAATATATAAAACACAAAAATTGTTTCTTCCTATGTCCGTAATAGACTAAACCAGTGTTTTTCAATCTGTAGGTCGCGACCCTTAGGGGGGTCGCGAAGCCTTACATGGGGGGTCGCTGGCAAAAGGAAAAAAGCAAAAACACTACAATTAAAACATAATTTCAGCCAGCTCTGGATATATTTGTGTCCTCGCAGCTTCTTGCAGAGTGTAGGTCTTTACATGGTAGAAAATCATAAACTACTTCAGTTACTAACCTTGTTTGTCTATGGTCCAAGGGAGTCGCGAGAATTTTTCTACCTGTAAAGGGGTCGCGTATTCATAGAGATTGAAAAACACTGGACTAAACCATCCCACAGACCCGAAACAGGTTTTATTACAAAGGATATGCGAAGATGGTTTTGGACCACTAAAACAATGCATTAGGCACAAAATGTATATCTTTTTTTAGCGTAAGTACACGGGATAACATTGAAAGTGACTGTAATTTGACTGTGTGCATTTAATGCGTCTAAGATGATAGTTTTAGGCACATTACATGCACACTTAGATGGAATTTATGTGAATTGGAAGAATACAGCTATCGGAATATATGCTCACGAATATGTTTACTTGTGTGTGTAAAATTTGACGTGTCAAACGATACTTGAGATCTAAATAAGTGAGTTTGACTTTGGAAGAATCAGTCAGAATCCTCTTGAGGACCTCAGTACATTGAATAAAACATGGCGTATTCTGCGGGGGTCTGAGGTCCTAAGCGAGGTTTTGGGTGGTTTTCCTACTTGCCACCCCCTGAGGCTGCCTGGTCTAAGGAGGTACACGATATATGCTCACGAATATGTCAGAATGTGTGTCCAAAAATTGTAGGTTTCAAAAGATAGATCTAAAGAAAGTCTATATGCGATATGAAAATTTCTTTTAGCCAGTAAAATAAAACAAAAAATTTGATACAGTAAGTACGAATATAATTTAAAAACAGACTCCATGAAATGTGAAGAATAATCACTTTGATATGATGAGATTAAAACGCAAAACGCCGGCCATTTTTTTATTGAATTTCCATCTGTGTTTACGTAAAAGTAAAAAAACTTATAATATAAAATAATTTTTCTAAAGGATTTTTTAAGTTTGTCATAATTTCTTAAGTCCTGGCCTAAGTTTTTCGTTAATGCAGACGGACATGTTTCTAATTAGATCAGATCAAGTTCATTAAGCATTTTTTTTTATAAATGTTTTAGATTAGTTCTCAAGTTAGATTAGAAACGTGCGAAATATATTTGTAAATTGGTTTCAGAAAATGTTGACTTTTATCTTGTAATTGAATTCGAAGGAATTTAATTATTCTTCGAGTTTTGTATAGAAAAGTTTTGGAGAAATCATTTTTGGAAACATTTTCCATAATATTAAGTTTTTAGTAGAAATGTCAATGTGATCGTTATATATCTTACGTATAGTAAATTTGTATATAAATAAGGGTTATGCATAGTTTTTCTGTATATTTTGTGATGTAAAACATTGTAAATAAAATTAAATTGCTGCTTTTAATAAATACAACGTTTAATTTATGCCTTACTTAACTAAACATACAAACAAACATTTTATTATGTAAATAATATTGTTTGTTATAACATCTGACGACAATCTCAGTATAATGCTTAGAATATGAAGATATATCAAAAATATCAAGTTTGCTTTAAACCACTATAAAAAATAAAATCTATATTTAAAATATATATTTGTAGAACCTTAAAAATAACAAATCTCAAAGAATTTCAGTGTCAAATTAATACATATCACAAAATTCGTAAGCCGACGTTAATTTCATTACGTAACAGCCAGTATTTATATTCAAGTAACAGGTGACGAGCGATAGATTCCTATAGCAACAAAGCTTGCATTTTTGTCAAATAAACAATGTTGTTATGGTATTTTATTTGCAGTTATCTGTTGAATATTGTAACTGACAAATCTACTAATATTATTTTAATTAGAATTAGAATATAGCCGCAATCACAGGCCTAAATACTAAATAAAGAATATTCAGTACTAAAGCAATGGTGACGAATTTCACTATTTGATGAATGTAGTATAATCTGAAAAGCAAACAAGATATTAAGTTTGCGAATGAAATTTTAAGAATTAAAATACTATTAAGTACTAATACACTCGCGTTGTTGCCCTTGGTGTGGGTGCCGGTGAAATTACAGGCAAATAAGACTGCTTTGTTTCGGTGGATGGGTGTGGGTCGCTACCTGAGTTTCCGTAGTAGATTATGAGTCCAATAAAATTGCTGTTTAAAAAGTCTAATGGCCTTGTTCCAGTGGAAGGGTGTGGGTCCCGGTGAAATTAAAGGCGTGTGAAACGTTGGATCTGCGTTTCGGTAAGACTCGCTACGCGATACGACTTGGGTCTTCTCATGCGGGTAGAGTACGTCTGGCTTAATAGCTCAGTTGGTAGTACCTCTGCCTACTGCGCTGTAGGTTGTAAATTCGAGTCCCATCCAGTGCAATAATTTGTGTGCGAACAAGTGTTTGGTCTGTCTGGGTTTTAATATGTATTATAAGTAAGTATTTACAAAAAAATAGTACTATATGTATTCTATCAGTTATCTAGTTCCCATAGTACAAGCTATGCTTAGTTTGGGGCTAGATAGCGCTGTATGAATATCATGAATATTTATTTATTTGAATCGCTAATTGCTGTTGTATTTGAGCGGTTGTAATTACTTAATGTTATGTGTATGTGTGTTAATATGTACAATTACCTGTTCCACTTTTTCCTGGCCTCAGGAAGTGTTGAAAGATCGTCTTTTAGAAGATAAACTCGGAGACCTAAATGAAACAAGACTTTAGTGTTAAAGCTTACTATCTGCGCCCTGCGGTTTTACTCGTGGTTTGCTATCTTCGGATAAAAACCTATGAGCTATTCCAGACTATAATGGATCGGGCTCTTAGCTCATTTGATCTGCCTTCTGCAGTATTATAGTAATTTGGTGTACATCAAGGTAGCACTTTGGGGCCACTATTATTATTATTAACTGATTATAAAGTTGCTCCGTAGGTGTACCCTTTGATTCCCTAAACGTACCCCATGGGTGGTAAAGGAGCAACCAAAAGTAGCAGTAGTACTTGTGCCAAGTTCGTCCGGAGAGGTACTGCCACCAAGTAGTGCTCGCATTACTGTTTTCCAGTGGAAGGGTGGTGCTGGTGAAATCACATGCGCATGAGACGTATCATTCCCGTCTCGGGTGATGGACGCAGCAGTATGAATGCTACTCATGATACGACTCAGTGTAAGATCCAAATCGTATGTCGCATAACTGTTGTAATGGGCGGGGGTCGCCACTTACCACCAGATGGGTCCTCAGCTCATTCCGTCACATAGCCACATAAAAAAAAATAACTTAACGTACCAGCCTCGAATGTTCCCACTGCAGGGATACCGGCTTATTCTCGATAATTGAGAGTGAATGGGCTCTACCACGGGAGCCCAATCCGGATTGGTAGATGTCACATGTCGTCGAATTTTTGGTTCTAAGACATGCCGGTTTCCTCACGATGTTTTCCGTCACCATGAGAACGTGGTATTGCGCACATAAATTTTCAAGTGAAAAAACTCATTGGTGCACGTAGGTTTGAAAGCGACCTTCAGATTGAAAATCGGCGTCCGTGCCCCTGGGCCAAAAAAAACTTACCAACTAAGAATATTTCGCATAGATAATCCCAAGACATCTCCCCCATGCTGAAGGGGAACACAGTCTTGTCGGATTCAGAGAGTGCCCCCCACATGCTCCTAACTCCTGTGTCTTGGAATTCCCAGTCCTGAGTTGAGAAATAGAACAGTATGCCGGCCAGTTTCATCACCTTGTTGTATAACTTTAGCATTCTGAAAAAAACAAGGAATAAGTTAATGTATAAAACGAGAGAGCCTTATATATGATTCATATGTGTAACAGGTGACATTTCACCTTAGTAAAGCAACATTACCATGATATCCTGAAAATATAATAATATACACGTATTATTTGAAATTATTTAAATGAAGAATATTTATTAATAATACAAGTAACACAAGTGGACCAGTTCGTGGGCACTTGGCTTAGGCCCGTGCACTAAAAATGTTTACCGGCATTTTGAGCCGAGCAAAATAAGAATAAAGTATAAATAATAATAATAATAATATATCTTTATTTCAGGCTGCAAGAACTTAAAAATTAGTACATTGCCCTTAATCTAACATACATATAACAAATATATTTATAAACTCTTAAAACTACGCTAACTGGAAACTTTCTTCTTAGGCGCGTCCCGGAAACGGCGTAACGTGATAACGTTTTATAATCGATGAACTCATTGTCACGTTCCGCCTGAGCCGAGCGTGCGAGCGGGAGCGCGGAACAAGCGATAGAGAGGCACGATCGGCCAAGTTTGGATTTTTTATGACGTTATCACGTAAAATTATCGTTTGTAAACCGACTTTACAGACTACTTTATTTTTTTAAACTTGTATTATCTTAAATTAAAACTAGGAGTAATGCAATTTTTTATGAAGACATATTTTGTTCAATTTGCGGGAGAGCGGAGACAATATACTTACGATAAATATACATGTGACCTCAAATTATTTAAAATCACATGCGCATGAGACGTATCATCCCCGTCTCGGGTAATGGACGCAGCAGGATGAATGCGACTCAGTGTAAGTTCCAAATCGTATGTCGCGTTACTGTTGTAATGGGCGGGGGTCGCAAAAATGTGCCAATATTCTATTCTATTCTAATATAATATTCCAATCACGCATCAATAAGATTAAGGGGAATTGTACGAGTATCAGTCAGACTCCAGAAATATTAGACTTGAGAACAATTTCATGCTCATCATACAAAGTTCCCGATCAGGGTTTGAATCCAAGATTTTTATCCCGCTTTTACTAGAGTCTTAGACCATTTTAGGAAATCGTCTAATACTTTAATTATAGCTCGCAAGTTCATAATCTTCGATTACATCTGAAACTTAAAATAACGCCATCTGTTGTCATATTACTTACACTCGTCGTTTTCCAGTTAGTGCGCAGTAGATGTCTATGAACAAAGCCGGCAAGTAGTGTAGGAAGAAGTTATAGAACAGAAACATGTAGTAGCAACTCGTTGGGTTTAATCCGTAGTACCTGCGAAAACGAACAGTTTGAATCTTTAGTTTAAAAAGAACCCCCTAGATGGCGCTATTAAATGAAAATATTATGATTTTTGTTGATCACTGTTAGTTTAGAATGTCAATTAAAGAAGAGCAATAATTTCGTGGAAACTTATAATATTATACAAGCACCAGACGAAAGCTCAAACAAGAAATATTACTCGTTTTTGTTAAACCTTAATATGATTATAATTTTTTTTATTATTCGTGTTACCGTGTTAGTTTTGTTCACTGTGTCGAAATATCGGGAGTCAACAAAACTCACAAATCATGGTAAATATCTCGGTAACACGAATAATAATCTTTATATGATTAGTTCTTACCAAACAGCTTTCATTGTAGGTTTGTCTATGCCGTATTTTCTGTTCATATCTATAAACTCCCCCCATGTTATTGGGTTCTGTGCGCCGGATACGTAGTTGTAGATTGGGATGTGTGAGGTTTGGCTGTAAAGTGGAAAGTTGCACGCATTGAATAAGAGATGGCGCTGTTATGAAGTTTTGAAAAACCGTTCGACATTTTCTATAAAATTTACATAGGGCCTCTGAAGTATCCTCCTTCCTTTTTGAAGTCGGTTAAAAACTTACTTTTCTTTGAAGTTCTTTGCGGTGTACCACGCAGAAGCTAGGATGGCGTTCACCACCAAATCTACGGGCACCATGTCAGCTACTTTGTTCCTGTTCATGTACATTGTTCTCAGCACCTGAAACAACAGACCACCTTGTGCTTATGCTTTATTGTGTACTTGACGGTAGCTTAGTAGCTTTCGAAGCAGCAGGCTTGGTTGATGAGCGTATATTTTGTTCTCGGGTCTTGGGTGTTTGTATTGTGTTTCTGTGGTATGAGAGTGTAAACGTTGCTTTGCTTTATCTTTACAAAGTTAAAAGCAAGACACTAAGTCTGAAACCGAATTTAACATATAAACAAGCAACAACATACAACTAGAACATTTCTACTTAACAAGTAAATAACATGTTCAATTTAATGCAATATCGATAATGCAGTGAATTAAGGTTTAATTTTCTAGATCACTAGACCAGGTGTGTTGCAATTTATTATCTGTGAGATGTCGCATCCCTAGGGACTCGACCGTTACCTCCCTACGAGGAAAAAGGCGGGAGTGATTATTTTTTTTTTTATTTGAATGAGTGACGGGCAAAAAGGCGGGAGTGATTGACAGGCAAACCGAGATAGTGAAACGAGCTCTCGGACAATTGTATTGGTAATTTAGAATTCTGGTGCCATGTGATGTTGCTCATAAACTGTCATATATTGATAAATGATGATGGACGCAGCAGGATGAATGCGACTCAGTAAAGATTGTATCTCATACTGAGTCGCGCGCATTACTGTTGTCATGGGCGAGGGTCACCACTTACCACCAGGTGGGCCCTCAGCTCGTTCCGTCACGCATTGACATAAAAAAAAAAAAACACTTCAGTTTAATTTCCGACTTATACACAATACATTTAATACTACTATACAAAACTAGATGGCGCCACGATCGCACTGTCGTTCCTGCATCGCGCTATCGTTGCGTTTTAGGAGTTAATATGTGTTGGACATCTGTTAATAAATAAATGCTCACACTTCTGACAGAAGGTTGGTATTATTTTCACTCTGGTTTGTTGGTCATTGTACAGTATGTGATGGATTGTTCTAGAATAAACTATGATGCAATAATATAAACACGTAACTATGGTAACGAAACAGTATTTTTAAAAGGTATGCTGTACTTACGCCTGTGCCGATCCCGATCACGAGACCTGTAGGGCCATAGACACTATCTGTCCACCCTCGAACCGGCTCCTCGTATGATGAGACCACTGAAAGAAATAATAATTTTGGGGTGTCCAGTTGCTCGCGTCCGTAGGTGTGTACTCTTTGATTCCCTACACGTCCCTGGGTGGTGCTACAGGAGCAACCAAAAGTAGCAGTAGAACTTTTGCCAAGTTCGTCCGGAGAGGTACTGCCACCACATCTGGGATCTGCCGCCAAGCAATACTGTGTTCTGGTGGAAGGGTGTGGCTGCCGGTGAAATCACATGCGCATGAGACGTATCATCCCCGTATCATGGGCGAGGGTCACCACTTACCATCAGGTGGGCCCTCAGCTCGTTCCGTCACTCATTCACATAAAAAATAATAATAATATAATAATATTCATGGACATTTCACACAGCGCCATCTGGCCCCAAACTAAGCAAAGCTTGTATGGGAACTAGATCACTGATAGAATACATATAGTACTTATTTTTGTAAATACATATTAACACCCAGACAGAACAAACATTTATATCTCAAAAAATGCCCAACGCGCTTTGTAACAGACTAGTTATTCAGACAACTTGATCCAAACGTGTAAGTAACATAAGGCTAGGGGTTACCTAATAACTAAAACAGATTTTGTCCTAATAAAAAAGTTTTTACTTCAAGAAACGCATACCTATTGAAGGCCTCACTATGCAGATCGGCATGCCTTCTCCAAATGTCCTGACCGCCTCCTCAGCAACAGCTTTTGTGAAGCAATATGTGTTTGGTCTTTTGCCAAGCAACCTGAAAGGAAAGAAAGGATTTCTTTATAATTCCGTATCATCATCTCTCTTTATCTCACACTAACACAACATTTGTTTTTCTTCCATTTCTCACTGTCGACATCATCTCAGTACTCACTCCTTTCTTATGCATATCATCTTTCAATCCATCCATCTTTTCTTTGATCTGCCTCTTGTCTTATATCCTTCCACATCCATATTTAAGACTTGTTTTGTAATATGCCATTCATCACTCCGCATAATATATTCATACCACGCTTATCTATTACTCCTTAATCTCTCCGTCACTGTTTCTACTTTCATACTCCCTCTTTTTACTTACTTTCATATACTTATTCCTAATTTTGTCTCTAGGTAAAAATAATAAGAAATATGATTGCGACTTACGTGGGTAATAAACTTTCGATCACATCCTCATCCAGATCAGAAACGGCTTCCAACGCGTCGACGGAGATCGGAGGTTCATAAAATCTGAAAATTAAATGAAAATATAGGTTTGAAAATATTTTTCCTTAATAAATCTGAAAATTTTGGAATAGTCAAATCCTGATACTAATTTCAAAATTGATTAAAACATCTTCAATATTGTCATACCTTTTCCGCCTTAAGGATAAAAATTTTAAAATTGACATTCTATTGATCCGGAAATCCTATCAAATAAGAAACATCCAAATCGGGCCGTAATTGGCGAATATATCGCGTAAGAAACGTACATAAGAAACGTACACAGTCGCATTTATAATCTCTTCCTTTTCAAGCATCTCTAAAGGTTGTATATTTTATTATTCAATGATAATGTGAGGTACCAAAAAAAGAAAAAAAACTTATTTAGAGCGCATGCGCGTGGGCCGGCACAGCTGGCTTGCCTACTCTACACGCCAGGCGCGAGCGCCCGCACTGGCGCCTATTCTTTTTCATGGCGCAATGCCCGTGCGGCCGAGTGCGCATGCGCGTGTTAATCTGACATCTAGAACACGACAATAAAAGCCCGCGTATTTTGCTTGGTTTCCTGTGACTTTTTCTTCGCCATTGTAGATATAATTGAGTGTTTTTTTTTAAAATGGCTAATTAGGGATAAAGTAAAAGTATTGAAGGCAGCTTTTTCAAGGTTAACAATTCAGTGTATTTTTTTTAAGATTGTGACCTCAGTGCATCTTTAACCGATTTTAATTTTTATTTCATAAAATATAATTTCAGATTGGTCGCATATAATTTTTACCAAAGGCGTTTCAATAGTTTATAATATAAAATGCCTGGAAAAAATATGTCACGTAATCACGTAAGTAAACGAAATTTTTCTTCACCAATTGTGCAGACCATGAATATTTCTATTTTAAAATACAGAAAAGAGAAATAAAAGATTATATAATAGAATCAAAGTCATCTTTTTCGTCTATTTCAACCAATTGAAATCGCATTGACTTACTTCTCCTCAATATTGTTGACGTGCGTGTTGGAGTAGGCAGTAGAGACGTGGGTGAGAGCCTTCAGCTTGCGACACTCCTTGGCCAGCCGGAGAACCTCCTTGGTTCCCTTCACGTTGATAGCCGTGGAGATTGACAGCTTTTCATCAAACTTCACAGTGGCTGCCGCGTTTATGATGATTGTGACCTGAACAAGTAAAAATTCTAGAACATCTCACACGGTGTCATCTAGCCCCAAAATAAGCTTGTACTATGGGAACTAGATAATAGAAAACAGTACCTGTGAAAGCGAGCTCCGCTTAGTTTATACAAATAATATAGGCAAACTTACAGTTATACAGGTAAACTTAAACAGCAAAACCCCACCTAGACACAAAATATGATCCGCTGTTTCTGAGATACGCGAAATAAATATATATACAAGAATTGCTCGTTTTAAGTATTCATAGATCGTATTTTGTAAATACATACATACTTAAAATACACCCACACACAGACACAGAACAAACATTGTCAGTCAGACAAACTTTCGTCCTGAGTATAAAGTAAGTCAATAGTCAAACATATTTATTTCCATTGAATTATTTAAACACAATTTACAAGTTATTTTTACGAAAATGTAAATACCCTCGGCTCGGTTAATGGTAATGAGCTGATGACCTTGAAAAGACTGAACCAATTTTGATAAAACATGTCTAAGAACCACGGCTAGAAACCTGTTTCTAATTAAAAAAAAAAAAAAACAGCAACAAAATCGGTTCACGGTTTTAAGAGCTACGGTGCCATAGACACATACTGGGGGGTCCAATTGCTCACGTCCGTAGTTAAGTACCCTTTGATTCCCTACAAGCAGTGGCGGCCTTGGGGGTGGCGGCCTTGGGGGTGGCGGACAGGGCATTCGCCCGCGGCCTCGCTCTTGCAGGGGCCTCGCGCAACAACCCAAGCAAGTTTAAATAAATATAGATTTTTAAGTTTATTTCAATTTGATTTGATCCTTAATTACTTATTAAGGTTATAACGGTAAATTAACGGTAAAAAAAATAAAGTTAGTTAAATAATTAATTAATTCAAATTATTAAACATATTCAGGAATATTGGCTTTCAGCCCTCATTCTTTAGATTATTGTGTTTTAATCAAAGATTAGGAAAAGCCGCAGACATCAATTTTAAATTATCAATTCAATTATCTTTGAATTTGTTAATTTTAAAAATCTTTCAATGTAAAATATTTTAATACTCAAATTTTATATATTTGTATAACTTTAGCATTTCTCCACAAACATGACAAATACCTAAAGTAAACAACTAGACATACTTTGGCATCATATACTTTTCACGAGAGACAAAGGGCCTCACAAATATCCGGAGCCTCGCAATGGGTAAGGCCGCCTCTGCCTACAAGTACCCTTAGTGCTAAAGGAGCAACAAAAAGTAGCAGTAGAACTCGTGCAAAGTTCACCCGGATAAGTATGATTTGTAATTTGCGTTACATATGGCCAAGCTAAAATTCTTGATAAGGATTATTTTGTTATTGTAATTAACATTCGACCTTTTAATTTTGAACATAGGAAACGTTTCGTCCACAAAAAACTCTACCTATTTCAGCTAAGTTTTTATAAAATGTAGATAATAAAATATAGCGATTAATTTCTTGTTTGTAATACCAAATGTTTATAACATTTGTATAATTCGTAAGAGTTCTATATTCTATATACATTTTATAAATTTAGTTACTGTTAAATGACAGTTAAACAATTGTTTACGCCTGTAATGGTATATCTTATCGTCCCAGAAGTAAATTTGATTTTAATTATAACTAGCTGCGCCCCGCGGTTTCACCCGCATAGTTCCCGTTCCCGTGGAGAATACGGGGATAAATTGATTTTATTTTTTCGTTAATTTTCCAATGTTTTTAATAGTTATTCTGCAATTCGGGACGGAAACAAATCCAACAAATCAAAAACCATGGCAATCGGTCCAGCCGTTCTCGAGTTATAAGTGTTGTAACAAACACGACTTTCTTTTATATATATAGATTTGACTATTATGTTTTTCGATGGTGTAACTGATAAAGAAATTAATAAATAAACGTTGATAAAAAAGTAATTTGGATTAACTGTATTCGATACATTGATAGAATAGCATGTTCAGAACCTAGAAGATAAAACTACGATTAATTATTAATAGAATACCATTCTATTCGTTCAAGTCATTCATCCTTCACTCAATCAAATGGCCGGCAGTGTTGTCAGCTGTGCCCTTCACAACCAATGTGTTGCCAGCTTGCGCCGAAAATATAAAATCGAAGCGTTCTTCACAGAGTCCGGCGAACGTAAATTGTAACATAAACAAAATAATTAATAATTTATTGTCAACAACCTTTTTGTCGGTATTTAGCTATTACGTTTAACTTTACACTTTTGATTATTTTTAGAATAACGATGTAGAATTCTACAAGACTAATTCTACATTAAAGTCAAACTCATTTATTCCTTTAGATCTCAAGTATCATTTGGACACGTCAAATTTTACACATGCATGTACACATATTTTTGAGCATATAACGTGTCATAGGAACTCCCCAGGCACATTACATGCACACAGATATGTTTTACGTTTCCAAACCTTCTCAAAACCACGTTATAAACTTATTTTTGATACCTTACTGATGAGCGTCTTCCTGTCTTCATCGCTGATACCAAGTCCTGGCAGCGCCATGTCACCAATGATTGGCACCACTTTGTGTATTCCCTTCGGATTTTCCTCATGCGCTCTCTGGAAAACCTGAAATTATCTATTTGTTTATTACTTGAATATAAATTAAGCTTTTACAGAGTAGGTACGTTGAAGTAATGAAATATTTATGGACATCGAAAACAGCGCCATCTAGACCCATTGTAAGCA
This sequence comes from Aplocera efformata, assembly GCA_921293045.1. Classification (NCBI taxonomy): domain Eukaryota; kingdom Metazoa; phylum Arthropoda; class Insecta; order Lepidoptera; family Geometridae; genus Aplocera; species Aplocera efformata. Next base: position 3,071,910 of record OV121067.1, on the reverse strand, counting down.
TAGTTTATGCTATCATAATCAAATTTCATCCAAATCCAATGCCTGTATACAGCAGCTATACCATTAATGATATATGATATAGCTGCTGTATACAGGCATTGGCAAGAAGATTGTAAATGTAAAGTAAAGATAAATGGTTCTAAAATGAGGGTCACACAAAGATACTTACAAATTCATCCAAAAGTTCATGAAGTCTGGCTCTAGCATCTTTTCCCTTCTTGTTTCTGATGAGAACATAAATGGTCTCTACGTCTCCGCAGGCTCGGATCAGCTTCTCAAGTAGCACTGGAGAAAGTTAAGCGGTCAGAACAGAGATGGCGCTTCTAATAGATTTATGATATTGTATAAACTACCTGCGCTTCGCGTTTCCACCCGCGCAGTTCCCGTTCCCGTAGGAATACGGGGATGAAATATAGTTTGGGGTTAAATGTAATGTATATATTTATTTCTTACTAACTGCTCCCCGCGTCGTTACCCGCAATTTTCCGGGATCACAAGTAGCCTATGAGTTGATCCAGGATATAAGCTATCTTAGTACCAAATTTCATCCAAATCCGTTGGGTCGTTTGAGCGTGAGGGAGAAACAAACATGCACAGTGACACATACAAACTTTCGCGTTTATAACGTTTGTGTCATACAAACTTTTAGATAGGTACTAATTAACATTTACATGAATTTCATAGTTTACGACAACAACTTTTGGTTACCTTGATATTTTGCTCTCAACTACGTCACGCAGGAATCGAACCCACTCTACGGATTCGACCCTGAAAGAAATTTGTTCCGCATCCCAGCTGCGTGCATAATATCATACTGATATTATTAATGCAAAAGTTGGCTGTATGTATGTTATTGGCGCAATGCACATTTAATTAATAGCAGTCTATTTGTTGTATCAACACCGAATAATTTGTGTTTTTGGAGCGCCTACCTAAAATGTAAATTATATTAATCTAAAATCATAAATTTATTAAATATTAATTGACGAACTGATGCATTTTATACTCATTATTTCTTTGACATTGGATACCTACATAACGAAATTATATTACTGCTTTACTTACCAATGCCATCGTTTGAAATATCAACCTATGTAAGGGTTCATATGTGATACTATCTATATAAAATACCAAATGCACTAGGTGCAATAAATATAATGAGTATTGAATATCTTTTCCAACGTTTCGACGTTTTGCACTGCTCGTGGTCACAGGGCGTGGAACTATATATAAAAATATCGATCGATTGTGGTAGTAAGAAAGAGGTATATTAATGCAGGTTTTACGCGTAAAATTATAACACACTGCAACACAATAATAAATAGGCATAGAGATTATTGAAAGTAGGTGAAACCTACTTTTAATTATCTCTAAATATATTCCTACCTATTAATAAATTTAAATTTTAGTATATTTATTCAGTATTAAAGTTTAATTGTTGTATAAATTTGCAATTATCAATTTTTTTTTTCAATTATCAAAACATAAATAATAACTATTACATTTTAAAATTGATACTGCAAATTCACTCGTTCAAACAGTGGGTTCCGTGGTGTAGTGGTTATCACATCTGCTTTACACGCAGAAGGCCGCCAGTTCGATCCTGGCCGGAATCATATCTTTTTGTACAGGCCCATACATTTTTTAGGGAATCTTTTGCAAGTGCTTACAATCAGTGTTTGATAAGGGCAGGAAAATTATGATGATGGCTAGATCATCTTCTTTTTATGTTAATAAGTGATGGAACGAGCTGAGGACCCACCTGGTAGTAAGTAGTTACCCCCGCCCATCACTCAGTAATGCGACTCAGTGTAAAATTTGGATCTTATACTGAGTTGCACTCATCCTGCGTCCATCACCCGAGACAGGGATGATACGTCTCATGCGCATGTGATTTTACCGGAACAGTAATGCAAGCACTGCTTGGCGGAAGATTCCAGGTGTGGTGGCAGTACCTCTCCGGACGTACTTGGCACAAGTTCTACTGCTGGTGAACTGAATAAGATTTTTTTTGTGAATTTCACAGAATAAGCCAGTTATTTGGCAAAAACTGAAAGTGCTTTTGCCAATGGAATTTTTGCCACAGCGTCGTTTCAGAACCGACTATCAAATTGTGAATCGAGACAGGAAATATTTCGTCGAGTCAGCCAGTTATTTATAAAACCGGCCATAAAAAGATTAAAATGGTTTAACCTAATCAACATTATTAACATAATTAAAAAAATAATCCGTGCTAATATTAACTACCGAATACTAACTCTGTCGGTCTGTTATCTTGCTACGCATAAACCACTGAACCTATTTATTGAACTCTACTCTCTCTGGTAAGGAGAAAGTGTAGTTATTATCCCGGCAATCATCCCTTCCCTAAAAGGGTAGTGGACGTTTGTATAGGGAATCATTTCTCAAGGATATAAAACTCATCAAAATTATAGTTTTGTAAGAAATAAAAAATGTTTTTGACCAATTAATTTATTTCAAGGATCACTCATATTTTTCTAATTAATATTTAATTATTTAAATAGTATGGAGATTAATGAATACTCGGAGAAAGAAACTAGACTATTCGAAGTACAAATTCTAGATAAATTTGCAGACAAAAAACTAGTTATATAATTTTGTATTTATCGCATCTAGAACATTCCCAATAATTTGATTCCTGTTAGCAAAAACTATGGACGATATAATTATGAACATGTTTTTCTAGTTACTGTTTTTTATCAACTTGGTTACTTATTAATTATTCATGCACTTTGTGTGTTTATCACGGGTGTTGTTTCCTTTAATACATAAAGTTATATATCTTGATCTACTGGAAATAGCCACTGGTTACGAAAAAAAATACTGAAAACAAGTTCGGTAGCGTAAGAATAAAAATATCAAATTAAATATTGGTTCTTCTTTCGACTGAGTACCTAAGTACCCGACTCTAGTGTCGGAGTTTTCAAGCCGCCCGAAGGCCTCCGACATGGCTTAACGATTATGCAGAACCGACATCTTAACGTGCTCTCCGAAGAACGGAAGCTCAGTTCTAATGTCACTATTTGATCACCCATCCCACTCCTAACCGGGCAGAAAGTTATATTTGTTATTGACAGAATATGTGTTATCTTGATAGATATCTTGCAAACACATAATAAAAAGATCCTGGGTGACTGAGATTAACTCGTTTTTTTTTAATTGCGGTTTTGTCATACATAATTGCGGTTTTGTCATACATGTCATATACAGGTAAACTTAAACAGTAAAACCCTATACAAACACAAGATTCCAGCCAAATTGTTAAAGCTGTTTCCGAGATACGCGAAATAAATAAATAATTGCTCGTTTAAAGTAATAAGATAATATAACCTTTAGTCCGAAACGTTTTTTATCATTGAAATACATTTTCAGTAAAAATATAATATTTATAAATGATAATGACGCTTTTTTGTAGCAGAGACAAGACATATTCTACTGCCGGGCTTTTATCTAGACTAAGCGTAGAGTCTGGAGTTTTCGAGCCACTCAGTGCTGCAAGACTAGACTGTACAGCTGGGACCGACATCTTAACATGCCTTCAGAAACACGGAAGCGCTTAGTTCTAATGCCACTAAATAGTCGTCCATCCAAGTATTGACCGGGTGGAGAGTTGCTTAACTTGGACGATCTGTAAAGAACGTCAAAGCAAGCTTCGCCATGAGAGCTTTGAATCTTAAATTAACCGGGTCTGATAACTACTCAAGCGTCCATGCTTCGATTGAGACAAAAAATTACAATGGCTGTAGCGTCTACGCTTCGATTGGGTCGAAAAACTCGCGCGGTCATCGATCCTATTCACGCTTCAACAGACGCAAATTCAGCTGTTATTAATACTGCTATTCGATACTAGATGCGGGACGTTACAGACATAATTCGCTGCGCGGGCCGGACGCTTACTCAAGCGTCCTGCCCGCGCGGCGTTATCCACTCGGATAACGCTCAAATATAAGTTTATTTGACTAACAAACTCTATGGGAAATAAAACAAAAAAAAACCTCAATCGAAATAATTTAATTTGCATCACATTGTTAATAGAAAATCATATAAATATAGATATGTTCTTCGGATAGTTCAACAAATGAACAATACCAAATTTTTCAGGCGCGTAATTTTGATGTTCAGATGTTTTAATAAATGGGTTAATACAATTTCCAAATTTTGATTATGCGGGTAGATGCCTTATTAATACACACAGTAAATACAATATAGTATTATTATTACAGAAATTTATAGAATAACTTTCTCTACGACGCGGCTAGCCTTCAGGCTTATTCTGCCATCTGAAATAACAAAACATTATTAAAATAAAAATAAAAAATAAAGAAGAATAAACGAAGATAATTTGGTTTTGGCAGCATCAGTATAACTTAGTCCAGGGAATTTTTACTAAACATAAAATTCAATTTTCTACCCGTCTGCGCCAGGAGGGTTATGCTTTTCAAGTAGGTATGTAGCTTTAGCTTAATGGCTTGATGAATTTCATCGTTAGATTCCTCTCACTAGTAACTCAGGGAATATCACAATTATAAAAACAAAAATGGTCGATTTTTGCCGCCATATTCAATTTTTTCGACTTTTTTTTTTGTACGTTTGTTACGAGATTTCTTTGCCAATTTAATGGACCATATAGAAATTTCCCCCCTAAAGACATAAATAAGGTATGAAAATGTATAAATAGATTTATTTGATTTTTAAATCAGTTATTTATTTATTATTTTGTAATTTTTATGTCCCCGTGACCGTATACGGTCCATTGTGATCGCCACATAAGTTTGCTAGAGGTACCAACCAAATCCTAGCTGCTTTAAATTAATAATTGTATGTTTATAAAGAAATATATCTATATATTTTTATAATCTAATATAATTCAAACATATATCCTGCTTGGGCATGACCAATTCAGGGCAGGGTGGCGAAAGTTGAAAAGAAAAAAAAGATTTTAAATATTATGAAAGCATTTTAAATATTATATAATAAAACACAGTATTGCATTTAGGATTAAAAAGGTGGAAACACTACCTAGGATTCTACGTGTCGGCGTGAACATGTACAAACACATACGCAATATAAACATCCAAGACCCGCGAACAAACAGTCCGTTTACCATATAATTTAGTCCGGCTGGGAATCGAACCCCATAAACTTCCAATTAAGCCAGCCGTTAACTTGAATTATACTATTATGCTTACTAAAAACTACTAAAACAAAAACAACGGGAATTAAATAAAAATAACACTTACCTCAGAAAAACCACAAGAAGCAATAGCTGTTTAAATCACCAAAGGCACACAGGCACACACAAGAAAATAAACATGCACTTTTCAAAAAAAAAAAGTCAAAAATCACACAAAAACACCATGCAACAAACCAACTCAAAAGTTAGCTTAGGAAATTAAAACAGTTGAGGAAAACCGTTCAGTCACATAAGTTATAATATTTCATATGCGTAATCATGGGCGTACCCAGCTTTAGCCTAGGGCCCCCTAGGCCAAGTCAGATTTTTTAGGTCGAATCGTTCGCTGCTTTTTTTCATACACACTACACAAACACACCTACATGAAACATTAGGTATATGTAGTGTGTAGGGCAAACAGCCGCAACTGATCCTGCTTTATAGGTAGTTAAATAAATATAAGTCAATTTGAATATGCATGCATTTTTATTTTTAATTTCCATTTCCAGGGGGGGCAGCCGCCACCCCCTGCCCCCCTGGGTACGCCCATGCGCGCAATTCAAACTTCTCTAAAGTTATTACGTGAGTTTTGTAAAAACGTCGTGTTTACGGTTTCGTACTTTAAAAGTGAAAAACGGACCCTTATAATATCACTTCGTCGTCCGTCTGTTCATCTGTCAAGGCCCTTTTCCCCAAGAACACGTGGAGATATCAAGTTTAAATGATTATCATTTACTCTGAGTATTTGATATTAATTGTGCTACTTGACATTGCTTCTTGCCGGATATAAATCCGAAAACCAGAAATTTCTAGTTACATCACAAAAAAAATTATGAAAAAACCTATAAGTTCTTGCGAAATCCTCTGTGCGCGAGTCCGACTCGCACTTACCCATATTTATTTATTTTTGGTCTCACTTTCAGTTTGCATATAAATTTGGCGTTTTAAATTAAAATTAATGATCATATAATTTAATAAGTTCATTAATTAAGCGTTTTCAGTTATTAATTTGCTTCCTCAATTACTATTTCTACATGTCTCTAATTTAACCAAGTTTCATGTAGGTTTAGAACTGGTTGTTTGTTAATTGGCTAATTGTTGTTCTTAAAAAGAATTAGAATTCATTTTTATATACAAATATAAGCTAATCTAATATATATAAAAATGAATCCCTATTTCCCTTGGTCACGGCACGTGTGAAAAATCTACCGTAAACTTGAAAAAATAGGAAATTAAAAGTATTGAGATCCGTTTCTTCCATTTATTAAACACTCTATTCTGACCTCAGAAAGACCTCAGAAAAAAAAGAGACGGCGATGTAACGTCTCATGCAACTATGATTTGACCGGCACCCACACCCATCCAGAACACAGCACTGCATAGCGGCGTTTCAACTTCTGGTTGGTCAATCCATGAACTTTAAGCTGTCACTCTAGATTGCACACACGCAAATCTTCGATCATTACATAATTTTATACAGATACATCAATTTTAGTGGTTTTCAAATTATAATTGCTAAAAAATGAAAGTTGTCTAGATATAGAATTACTTGGTGAAAGGTGATGTATAGTATTATTATACTAATACTAGCGGCCCGCTCCGGCTTCGCACGGGTATAAATATATAGCCTATGTCATTAACTAGAAAAATGATTAAAATCGATCCAGTAGTTTTGAATGTTTTGATTTATTCATTACTGCCCGTGGCCCGCACGCGTTAAATTCCCGCCGCCCCCGGCCGGCCGGAACCGCCGCAAACGCTACGTCCCGCAATTTTTAAATATGTAATATCTTCGAAAATATTCATTTAAATCATATGCTGTAAAGGGCCATTTAGATCTATATTAAATCAACAATGTATTGTATTTAAGGTATTTAATTAGATAAGGATTAATGCTGTATTGGTTAAAATCGCTTCGAAAATTAGCCATTATTTGTCGTAAAAAGTAAATGACAAAAAAATGTTATTGTGGGATATCCATAAAAGATATACATATACCATCACGGACTTTTCTGTAGACCTTTTCAATGTGTACAATACTTAGTACATTATTTTGATAAAACTCGTAGGGTTCAGCCTGCGTTTGCAATGTAAGCGGAAAAAATGTAATTATTTACGACATCACATTAGAAACCTCAAAAATAACAGTACTTCTCCACTATTTAATGGATGTTATTATACATATAAACCTTCCTCTTGAATTACTCTATCTATTAAAACAAACCGCATCAAAATCCGTTGCGTAGTTTCAAAGATTTAAGCGTACAAAGGGACATACGGACAGAGAAAGCGACTTTGTTTTATACTATGTAGTGATTATAAATGCGAATGTCTGTTTGTATGTTTGCTTCACGCCTTAACGGGTGAACGGATTTGGATGAATTTTGTTAAAGCATAACCTGGATTAATACGGAGGCGTTTTTATCCCGGAAAAGTTAAGTAATTATTTTAATGATTTGCAAAAGCACAACTTTTGTAAGTATTTTTCGATCGCCTCATGTTCACTTTAACGTGGGGTGCAGCCAATTACGTATATTTATATAGTACCAGCGGTTTTCCGGAAATTTTCTGCGCATCTTTCATATTTTTTCTTTCATAAAACCTTTCTCCAGACAATAACAAACAACAAAAAAGAATTAGCAAAACTGATCCTGTCGTTCACGCGTGATACCGTGACTGAGGGAAAAAGGGATTCATTCTTATATTTATGGATTATATAATATTTATGTATCGATAATATGTGAATTTTCTTAGGTATTCCGTATCCGTATAAAAATCCACACATATCCCGTCCAGCGAAAGGAAGAGTTGCCTGGAAGAGATCGCTCTTAGCTATAAGGAAAATTGTTACACTTGATTTAAATTGATTTTCTTTTATGTGTATTTTCAATGGTGCACAATAAATATATAATCAATACAATCTATATATTTGATAATAATAAATCGTAAATATAAAAGTACACATCATTTCTATAGTGGTTTCCGTTCACATAGACAAACTCGCTCATACAAAAAGCCATACCTTTTCTCCCAAAGGGTTTGGCACAATGGGTCACTTTTCATGTAGAGCCTTACACTGTTATGGGAACGGAACATAACAAGTTGTAAGCTCATCGCTGCTATTTTTTCACGAGTTCATTCTTTCCTTCAATAAAATTAAAAGTTACTTAATAGTTTAAGAGACAAAACAATATTTGTACCAACGACAATTACGAACCAGTAACTTTCACACGTGTAGTATTAAGCAATTTAATTATGCATATTGATTAGTATAGGTGCGTTATATCATCCTTGTCGTCTGTCTATCGGTCTGACGGTCTTTCCTTTTTAATCTTTTACCGTCTCTAATTCTTATATTGATGAATTAAAAACTGGTTTATCACTACATAGTATAAAACAAAGTCGCTTTCTCTGTCCCTATATCCCTTTGTATGCTTAAATCTTTAAAACTACGCAACGGATTTTGATGCGGTTTTTTTTAATAGATAGAGTGATTCAAGAGGAAGGTTTATATGTATAATACACTAGCAAGTCACCCCGGCTTCGCACGGATAGTTTCTGATACGACACTGATGTGACTAACCGTGCGAAGCCGGGGCGGGTCGCTAGTAGATTTATAATGCATAATAACGAAATTGATAACGCAATTTAACATTACGATCTAGACACATTGTATTACGAATAAGTAATTTTAGTTTAATTAAATTTGTTAATAGCTCAGTTGGCAGCTATGCCTTCAGCGCGGCAGGTAGTGGCTTCGATTCCCACCCAGGACAAGTGTCTTATCTTTGTTATGTGTCTGGGTGCTAATATGTATTGTATTCTATTAGTTATCTGGTTCCCATATTACAAGCTATGCTTAGTTTGGGGCTAGATGGCGCTGTGTGAAATATGTCAATGAATATTATTTTATTATATTTATTTATTTTATTTATCTGGAATATTTTGAAGATAGTGTCCGTTGACACTTAAGGGGAAGAAACTTTGTTCATGTGTTCTATGTAGTTACAAAGACCCCCTAATAATGAAAGAAATATACATTCTAATTTGTGTATTTTAAATTATAATATATTGTCGCCGCCTTTAATTTATTACATCTATAAAGAGGTTCTTGCACCCGTGGTATGCTAAAAATTGTACTTTATAATTTGATCTGACATTATCTTGTATCTGAATATAAATTAAATACTGTTCGTGGATAAAAATTAGAATAATGAGGTTTTCATCGAAAACAAATCGGAAATGTTGCCCGTTATATAGGAAATAATTAATTTGCCTATATTTTCAGTATATCAGACAAGTTTTTCGATTTATTTTCTATTTTATTTTATACTGTTTTACTACGCGCGCAAATGTCCTCTGAAAAAAAGTTTGCTTATTCTTACTTCCTAATAAATGCTAACTAATATTATAAATGCGTAAGTGAGTTTATTTGTTACGCATTCATGCCTAAATCAGTTAACCGATTTTAAAAATTCTTTCATCAATGGAAAGCTACATTATCACGGCCTGTATTCTATCCCCGTATTCCCACGGAAACGGGAAATACACGGGTAAAACCGCGGGGCGCAGTATATATTACTATTACATATGCGAAAGTTTGGACGGATGTTCGTTACTCAATTACGCCAGAACGGCTGAACCGACCGAGATAAAATTTTGCACAGAGATAAATTATAGTCTGGAATAGCACATAGGCTACTTTTTATCCTGGAAATATGTATGGTTCCCGTAGGATGACCAACGACGCGCAGCTAGTTATACCATACAAAAGCCATGCAAAAACTCACCTTTCCCCAAAAACCCCGTGCCCCCGGTCACAAAAACACACTGATCCTTATAAAACTGCTGGATCTCCGTTTTGGCTGCTTTACCCTTCGTCAATCTTCTCTTTTCCTCTTCTTTCGCGTCCACTTTGTCTTCTTCTGCGTAGCAGTTCTCGAGGTCGTTCGCTGATACGAACTCGTGGTCTTCTGAGTAATCCAGCATCGGTGCTGTGGGGTTCATAGCCTGGTTCTCCACCTCAGCTATGCGGACGGTGTTTTCTAACTCCTGCAAAGTAAGTTCGATTCGGACTCTCAAACAGGGTTCTGTACCACCAATTGTGTTTATAATTTGTAGAAATATCTAAACGCATATTCTGAGAAAATTCATGTTGTGTTTTAAGATGACATTTTAGGTAAGTTGAAGTAAGAATACAAACAGAAAACACTGATTGTTCTCATAGCTGGGTTGGCAGTAGCTCTGTCTTCTGCGCTGAAATTCGTGGGTTCGGTTCTTAGGTCAAGTATTTGGGTAACAAGCATAGATGTTTGTTCTGTGTTAATATTATTATAGGTATGAATTCACAAAAAATACTATACAACTATTGATAAAGGAGCAATCAAAAGTAGCTGTAGGAAATGCCAGTTTCGTCCGGAGAGGTACTGCCACCACACCTGGAATCTGTATCTTTAAACAAAGATTTCTCAGTTGCTCCTTCGTAACCAAGTCGTAAAGTCAAAGACAAAGTCATTTATTTTTAATAAAAGTATATTTAACTCCTCATTTATTCCTGTAGATCTCAAGTATCATTTGGACACGTCAAATTTTACACATGCATGTACACATATTCGTGAGTATATAACGTGTCACAGGAACTCCCCAGGCACATTACATGCACACAGATATGTCAAATTACAGTCTGTTTTCATGTTTAAGCTAATCTTATTTGTTAAGTTTACGTCTATTCCAACAATAACCATCTAACCCGAGAGAAAGAAACAGACAAGAAACCCCTCGGAGACAGTATTACATATTCGCGAATATGGTCCTGCGTCTAGAGTGGAGCAAATTCATTCCCAAGCCTTTTTGTCATCTAGTATCGTAAATAATAATAACTCACTTTCCTTTTTAAAATTATCTACCCATTTCTCTGTACTTACTATCGTCGTCAACAATTAGTTAATCAGGTCTTTAAACACAGATTTCTCAGTTGCTTCTTCGTAACCAAGTCTTATATAATAATAATAACTCACGTGTAAGTTATCCTGTAGTTCCTTGCTGAGACTCCTGACGTTCTCCAACTCTCTGAGCTGTTTCTCCGATGGCTTCCCGTATACGTCGATCTCAATCCTCTCGCCCCTCTTCTGGGACTCCACCCATTTCTCCATTTTCTCCTTCGTCAGTGAGTTCGTTGTTAGCGTAGACTGTTCTAAAACGTTGCTCATGTTCTGTAACAATATAAACTTGTTTTTATATTTTTAATGCCAAAAAAATTCGCTGCCTGCGTTTCTTTTTCCGGAGCAGTACAATTTGGGTATGTTCAAGAAAAGAGTGAATGGGTATACCTCTACCAGCGTGTTACATTTTCGACCGCATCATCACTTACCATCAGGTGAGATAGCGGTCAAACGATGACCTATCACTACATAGTATAAAACAAAGTCGCTTTCTCTATCCCTATATCCCTATGTATGCTTAAATCTTTAAAACTACGCAACGGATTTTGATGCGGTTTTTTTAATAGATAGAGTGATTGAAGAGGAAGGTTTATATGTATAATACACTAGCAACTCGCCCCGGCTTCGCACGGGTAGTTTCTGATACGACACTGATGCTTTACTAACCGTGCGAAACCGGGGCGGGTCGCTAGTAATTAATAAAAAAAGAGGGGTATTTATGTTTGTAGTGTGTATCTTTGTATCCGTGTATTTGTGTGGCTGTTTGTGGCATCATAACTCCTGAATGAATAGACGAATTTTAATGCGGTTTTTCCTGTTTGATATTAGACGTGATCGAGATGGTTTATAGCTATAACTTATGCAGATATGATATTGTATTGTATTATTATTGGACATGTATTATGACGAACATATATGTTTGTTTTGTCCGGGTGTTCTATTATACAATATTTAAGTGCCTTCGTTGTAGTACCACAAAAATTGACGAGATGGCGCTGTATTCTATTGTACTAACTAGAAAAAACATATTTTTTGTTGGTTAAAATATGCTTTACTTCAAGAAACACAACTAAACAGGTAAAACGTATATAGCAAAACCGTATCTAAACACAAAATTTCATCCAAATCGTTGGAACCGTTTCTGAGATACACGAATATATATAAATACAAGAAATGCTTGTTTACAGGTATTATATAAAGTCCTTTCTAAGTATTCTGTCTTCACTTTAGTTATGTAGTACCCATAGTACAAACTATACTTAAGTTTGGGCTAGATGGCGCTGTATATGAACTACACTTGACTATAGAGGCCTTTTAATGCAATATGTAATGTATACACAGTATAATAACGGCTAAACCTTTTAATGCAATATGTAATGTATACATAATATAATAACGGCTATTTTAATGTAATATGTAATGTATATACATACATTACATATTACATACCCCTTTGATTCCCTGTGCCACAGGTGGCATGGGCAAACAGATAACAGAAACATCCAGGACCCGAGCACACTCTAGTATTTGCCCATACTGATTCCCTGCTATGCAAAGCATTGAGTGCTCACTTGAAGAGTTACTACCATTTGGGCTACGGAACCGCTATTTATTTATGTACAATATACATTTTGTAACTCTAAAAACCGTTAAATATGAGGTGATGATATCACACGCACGTGTAAATACGGAATCAAACCAGTTTTATTCATAACATTTGGACTGAGTTTTATTCACACTGTCATCTTCTAAGAAGAGTGCTTTCCAATTATTCTCCTATTAGCTTAATTAAATAAAAATAAAAATAAAAACTCTTTTATGTGATGCCAGTGGGGACAAAAAGGCTAGCTCGTTCCTCGCCCAAAGATTATCTTCGGCCGTCCAACGCGGGAATGCAGCCAGTGTTCCTGGCACCCCACGATAAAACATTTCTGTTGTAATTTTTACATTTTTGTTCTTTATAGTAGCCTCTAAGATTATGAAGTTATGAATGACTATGAATTGTATTACGATCTACTTCACACCCACTGTAGCCGAAGCCGGGGTGGATCGCTAGTCTAACGGAATAAAATGTTTCAATTTTACACGTTCCTTGCCACTACGGAATAGAATGTCCAGACCATATGCCACCTATAAAATAAACTCTTCGAAAATATATGTAGTTGGCAACACAGACTAACTATAATCCCACAACGAGAATATGAAAAACGGAAAAATCTAGAATTTTTTGAGGAATTTTAATAAAAAAATGGCTGCGTATAACTAGCAAAAACTTACGATTTATAAGGAAGTTCTTTCTAGACGCCTATAGTTTGTAAAAAACGTGTATTCTATGTATGACCACTACACAACTGGACTTGACTTTGCTTGTGTATGACTTTTGACACGCCAGCATTCATTTGAATTAACATACAATACAAATGGTAACGTCAGAAATTAAAACGGTCAAATCGACTTTGAATTTTAAAATAACGCCGAAAACTGATGCGACGGATATTTAAATTTAATTGCTAAGCACGATGCGGGCTTTAATTTTTTTTAACTTTTTTACTACCCCCGCCCCGCGGTTTTACTCGCGGTTAGAAACTCAACATGATTTGTTGGGAAAATACTCACAGTTGTGTTTATTGTGGTAATTGGTAATTGGATAAATGGTAATCTTACAATACAATACAATACAAAAATACTATATTGTACACCAAACTTATGACTAAAAACAAATAAAATACAGAGAAAACTTACAGTAAAAAAAAATTATGTACAATGGGCGGCCTTATCTTTAAGAAGCGATCTCTTCCTTACTTTAGTCTTAATACTTATTTCTTTTAACGAAATACGTTCCCGTATCTCGGAAACGGCTCTTGAAAGAAGAATGCGAATGCTGAGATGGATGTGTGGAGAGACAAGGAGAGACAAAATTAGGAATGAGTATATAAGAGGGAGTATGAAAGTAGCTCCAGTAACGGAGAGGTTAAGGAGTAATAGGTTAGCGTGGTATGGACATATTATGCGGAGGGATGAATGGCATATAACAAAACAAGTCTTAAATATGGATGTGGAAGGATATAAGACAAGAGGTAGGCCAAAGAAAAGATGGATGGATTGTGTGAGAGATGATATGCGTAAGTAAGAGTGAGTACTGAGATGACGTCTGACAGAGGGGGATGGAAGAAAAATTCATGTTGCCGACCACACTTAGTGTGGATAAGGGCAGGAAAATGATGATTTTGGAAAGAATCTAACGATTTGGATGAACTTTTGTGTTTAGATAGGGTATTACTGTTTGTGAATGTGCGTCATATTCGCATATGACGCACATTCACTACCGGAAAGGCATAGGCATTGAATAACGAAAATTTATTCTGAATTTTTTTGGCTATGCCAACCTGTTACAAGTTTTATGGATTAGTACAAGATTTACAAGTTATATCTAAACTGGAATATCAACTATAGGTTTTATAATAAATAGTATGGCATGCGATAAATATGAAATTCGTTTGTTGTTAAGACATTCGCTTCCATACAATTTATTATAAAAAACTGCTTCGTCAATAAACAAAGAGAGAATGATTAAAAGAATGTAAAGCAATTTCAATTTCAGAATTTCAATTCCGAATTCAATACTTTCAGTCCCTATTTCTCCCCTTTAACCTACCATTAAGAAAAATATACATCTCATAAGATAAGATAATCAGTATAAAACTGGCGAAGAAAAAACTTGCAGGAAAGCAAGACATGCAATTTCATGTACTTGGATGACATATTTTTCTAGTTTTGATTTAACAATCAAACTATTGAAATGATTTTAATAACAATTCTATGGGACCATTCTGAAACTATACTTTAAATTAAAAAATTACATATCGATAAATGACGGATGAAAATAAAGCCGAATTAATAAATTACTTTGGAAATTAACTTTGGTAATTTTCCATTTCCGATTGATTTTTTATTAACAGACGAACTTGATTTACCTATAATAGACAGATGTGACGAACATTTTGAACGTTGATCAGATTTATGTATATTTACTTTACTAGCATTTTCATGGTCAATAGGAATTTGAATGAAACTTCAAAACCAACGAACGCTGACTCGTTTTGCGCAGAATTTAAAATATGAGCGTTAACAAAATATTTGTTTTTATTAATTCACGTATTAAGTTCAATGCCAAACTACTGGTCCAATTAAGTAGGACGTAAGCTGAACGCAAACTGGCAACTTGCTTAGGCAACTGCTAGATCGCGCGATTTATTTAACGCACGTAGATTCAAACCAGTTCAGAGCTAATTAATAATAAGATAACCTTAAAAATAAAGATAATGTAATAATACTTTTCCAAAGATTAGTTCATTTTGCGTAATTACTCCTGAATCTCCTTGGTGAAATGGTAACGAGTTGATGCTGTTCAAACGTTTGAACAAATCCTCATTCACCTTTCGATTCACCTCCCCATATTCGTTACCTAGCCGTAACACAGTTTTTACTAGCACGGGAGGTAATGTTTTCTCTGACTGTCCTATGCCTACCTACCGTCAATTTTTAAGTAAAAAAATGTTAACATTTGTTTGTTTGTATAACTTTAAGTAGTAAGTAGTGTTAATATACTGGCGGCTCAGTTAGTAATGACTCTGCCTGCAGTCGTGAAACAGATGTACGAGTATGATCTGTGACTGGTTGGTAATATATATGTAATTACAAAAAAAGTTTATTAAAACTTGTTCAGTAATATGATTCCCATAGGGGACGCTTTGCTTCGCTTGGGGCTAGATGGCGCTGTGTGATTTTGACGCGACTTAATCGCCTCTGGCTCAAGACAGTTGCCACTTTGCGGTCATCCTTACACATTATGATGATTGTTGCAAATACTTTATATCATTGCCGTTACGAGGTCGGGGTATACTATTATTATTAGGGTTCTTTAACAATATAATTGTGTTAAACCATTGTTTAAATTTTCGTGAAAATTATCTTTATGTCATGTTTTTAACTTAAAGTTTTCTATTTATGGATATATCTTGTTTTTCTGTTAATTATTAAAAAGGAATTGTGTCGCAATGTATAACTTAGTGGCTTATGTAGGTACTACAAACTCCTTTCTGTCTGTACTTGATTATTATGAATGCGAAAGTAACTCTGTCTGTCTGTTACCTTTCTACGCTTGAACCAGTGAACTAACTCTATACGCTTGAACTAACTCTATATGCTTGAACTAACTCTATATGCTTGAACTAACTCTATACCAGTGAACTAACTCTATACGCTTGAACTAATTCTATACCAGTGAACTAACTCTATACGCTTGAAGTAACTCTATACCAGTGAACTAACTCTATACGCTTGAACTAACTCTATACCAAAGTTAATCTAAATGAACTGATTTAGATTAACTTTGGTATATAGTTAGTTTGAGACCCTGGCAATGGATAATTTTTATACCGGAGTCAATTTCCGGAAATCCAGAATTTGCGGGTGGAAGTTTGTGTGGGGATCAATCATTTATCAAGTAAGTGATAATAAATTCATCATATTTATATTTTCGACGAAAAATAAATAATGTTTGTGCATATTTTACTAATTAAGCTAATTCGAGGATGATTTGAATTTTTTTGATTATGTATGTTTTGTTACGTTGTTTCACGTTCACGTTAAGACCACTGATCTAATTCTAATTCTAATTCTAGGTGGGGGTGACTAGGCCTGCACTGACGTCCCGCATCAGGATGTTTTGTGCATTGTCCCCCGTTAACTATAATAAAACCCCTACCCCAGCCACCCCAACTCCTTAAAATACCGGAAAAGGACCCTTGGTTGCTGGCAGCACTGTTTCAGCGATTGCTGTGGTGTCTTAGAGAACCACTGATCATAACTTTTGAATATTTTGATAGTTTGAAGAAAGCTCAGAGAAAAAAATAAGCTACTCAAAGTGCTAATTCTAGTTAGTTGCGGAAAAAAGCTAGTATAAATGTAAATCAATTGATAAAGATAAGTTTTTTTCTAATCCCAGTTATTTGGCATAAAAGAACAAGCATACAAGCATACGGCCCATTTGATGGTAAGCGGTCACCGTAGTCTATGGACGTTTGCAATACCGGAGGTATCACTCGCGCGTTGCCGACCCTTTCAATATTTTAAAACACCCCTTTTAAGGACCCCATACCGTAGTCTTCAGGGAAAATCTTGGCAGGAAGTTCATTCGACAGCCTGAGTGTACGCGGGAGGAAGTTCCTCTGAAACCTTACGGTACGGTTATTTAATAAAGAAAATATATTATCTTATGTATATAATATTTGTTTGTTGAGCACTCTCCTTATTTCCTTAATATTGATCTTACACTCGTGCAAAGCCGGAACGCATCGCTGGTGCTAATATTATGGTCAAAATCGGAAAAATGAATGCTAAAATCTAGACTATTATGTACGCAATTTAAAAAAATGTAGTAGTGTCTAATTCCAACCGATTAAAAGATTAATCATGGCTATTATAAAATCGCAGATTTATTTTGTTCTAGCATGACATAAAATTAATACAGACAAGGATGGTGGAGTAGGAAAACAATTAACTGATTTAAAAATACCGGAGTAATACTGCAACTACACTTAGTAATCTACCGCCAAACAGTAACGCACTCGTATTGCCATGTTCCGGGTGTGAGTGCCGGTGAAATTACAGACACGTGACGCGTAATATCCTCGACTCAAAATGACGGGCGCAACGCGATGTGACATGGGTCTTGATTACGCTGTTGTTTGAAGTAGCAGTAACCACTTAATATCAGATATGCTGGCTAGGTTCAGGGTTTAGTTAACAACGGAGGACAATGCACAAAACACCCCTAATTCTGGTTATTGCCATTAAAAGCTTTATTTACCGCTAAGGTACCCAAAAAATGTACGGAACCTTAGAAATTGATCAGCATTATATAGCGGAAGCCAAGCTCTGATGAAATAGGTAGGTTGGTTCTTCAAAATGGCGTGCAGAAGTGGGTAAATAATATTGTTTTTCAACGACACGAACTCGAAGCAACCTTGTTTTGAATTTAATTACTTAATTATTCTACTAGACTGCGACATAATAAGAAGACGATGTCAATGAGGCTCTGTGGCTTAGTTGTAGTAGCCCTGCCTTCGAAACGAGGGGTCCCGGGTTCGATTCCCGGAGCACACTTTGTATGATGAACATGAAGTTTTTTCTCTATTGTTGTCTGTCTTGTGTTTCTGTGTTTGTCCAAGCCATCTGCTACACAAGGAATCCTAGTGCAGAGGTATGAGTGTGTTAACGTTTAAAAAAAATGTTTTTACTAGCTACAGCCCGTGGTATTGCCCGCATATATTCGTGTACTAGATTTGATAACACTGTTATAAGGGTCTATAAATTAAAATTACGAGCATCTAAAGCTAACTTAATTAACTTCATCAATCTATTATTCAAATCTAGTAACAAAACGCATTTAAACAAAAGAAATAATGGAGAAAATGATAATTATAATATTAATAACCTAAAAAAAATATTATGAAAAGAATGAATATTCCAATTTAATGTTCATAAGTTAAAAGAGTAAAAAGCAATTATTTCAATTCAATAAGAAACAATTACGAAACCTTGTTCATTGTGATCCTAATTTTTTTTATCCAATTTCTCAATATTTTCAAATTACAGTCTTATTCAGTATTTAATAGGTCTTAATAGCGGGTTTAATAGTACGCTTGTTTCAACCCTAGGTTTTTCCAATACATCCCAACAAAAACTGGTTTAAAACAAGTTTACTCCATATTTTTAGTAAACAACGCACATCTATCGTACCGGTTATAACGCGAGGTACCTACAAGATATCTGACTATTGTTTTTATATACGTTTATATGTTTAAATATCACTTGAGTTAAGCGCTTTCAAAAGCTATATCTAGTAGGTATGCATGCATATATTTTGTCTCTGTCATGTTGACAATTAAATAAATATTCTTGGACATTTCACAGCGCCATCTAGTGCCAAACTAAGCATAACTTGTACTATGGAGACTAGATAACTGATATAATACTTATATAGTGCTTTTTTGTAAATACGTACATATAATACATATAAAACACCCAGATACAGAATGTTCACGCATAAATACTTCTAAGTGGGAATCGAACTCACTTCATTCCCTTTACTGACAGGGAAATTTTGTTCCTAAAAACTATACCAACAATATATTCAAAGCGGTCACGCCATTTGCAATTTTTTATGAAACTACCGCGCGTGAATCCTACTAATATTATAAAGGCGAAAGTTTGTAAGTATGGATGTATGGATGTATGGATGTATGGATGTATGGATGTTTGTTACTCTTTCACGTAAAAACTACTGAATGGATTTGAATGAAACTTTACCACAATATAGCTTATACATCAGAATAACATATAGGCTACAATTTTTGAGGTTTCTAATGTGAGGTCGTAAAAAAACACATTTTTTGCGCTTACATTGCAAACGCTGACTGAATCCTACAAGATAGATCAAAACCTGAAGTCCACGCGAACGAAGTCGCGGGCAAAAGCTAGTTTGTTATAAATAGGTATGTGCAACAAAGTCGATAATGTCTTGGTATTTAAACGTATATAGACGTAAACGATTTCATTCCCTGTTATAGCGGGTGGAATTTCTTATTAATTTTTTTTATAAAGCCATCTTAAAAGTCGTAACCTTTTCTGAAAAGAATCACAAAAATCTATTCACAAATGACGAATGTATCGCCTAACATATAAACATGTTCAAAAGCGTTCCGTTAGCGCACAAAATATGAATCACACGCGCATGAGACGTATCATCACCGTCTCGGGTGATGGACGCAGCAGCATGAATATAATTCAGTCTAAGATCCATGTTTTATGGGTTGGATTGCTTACCACCACACTTACCACCAGGTGGAACTTAGGCTCATATCTTCATACTAAAATAAAAAATGCGCATATATATACTAATATTTTTCCATTATGCTGTAAGTGTTTTCATTAAATCCAAACAGACGTAATCCCATTTGGGTAAGTCGTTAAAATTACATTAGTATAGTTGTAAAATCTAGTAAAATGCTTAAACAATTATCTCGATTTAACTACTGTGTTTCTGCAAAAGAAAAACAAAGGTTGCCTGATTGATTAATTTAATAACAAAACAGATTAATATAGGTAATCAGTAATATTGAAAACTGCTGTCTTTTTTCATGCATACTCATAAATATTATGCAAGTTTAGAGCAATCAAGAAATTGCTTTTGAAAAACTAGTTGATGACTGGCTCGACATTTCAGTGCTGGGTTGCTAGTGGCCTTTTTTGCCTTCTGCGCTGACGGCCGTGGATTCGAATTTTATATATATAAAATACTAGCAGCCCGTCCCGGCTTCGCACGGGGTAGTGACATAACTACAATAGTTGGACATATGCTACCGCGGAGTTTTTTGTAGACATTATGATGTTCTTCAATATTGTTGAATATTATTTTGTTCTATCGCTAATAGTTTCGGCAGCGCATTCGACGAAAGACATTTTAAGACTCATTTTTCTACACCTTCGGTTACATTGTTCAAATTTTACCAAGGATCCCTAATTTTTTTCAAAATGAAATGTAGTCTATGTCAAATTGGAAGAATGTAGCATTCTATTGGTGAAAGAATTTTTTAAATCGGCCCAGTACTTTTTGAGCCTATTCATTACAAACATACAAACATGGGTACAAATCTTTCCTCTTTATAATATTAGTGTAGATTATTGTCGATGGGATGATGGGATTATCAAGGAAAATCATTTGTATGACGGACATAGAATTTTGTCTGTTTCTAGAGGTTAGTATGTATGTATTTATAAAGAAATGACATATTTATGTATACCATCAGTAATTTGGTTTACATATGCTATGTTTAGTTTGCAGCTAGTTTGGCAATGTAGAAAAAATTCCAGATATATTTAGTGATGGCTTCAGATATAAACTAGCGTGAACTTTTGATTTAAAATGGGACAAGAAGGTATAAATTTATATTTTCAAAATGAATTTAATCGTTTGATTGACGTTTTATTCAAATTAAAAACATGTATTTTATAGTTCAAAAAGGTCAAACATGGTAACTTTTCTGTTTTATTAATTCTGTATTTTACAAGGAGATGAAATCGTTCGTTCAAAAATGCGCTTTAAAATAATGTTTTTGAGTTAAGCACTTCTTCATTGCCACCAGTGGTGACAGAGCTAGTGGCAACTGAGAATATAAAATTCCCAGTAACCACTGGTGGTGACTGGGAACACTATTCTTGATTGCCACCAAATAAATGCCAATGTGATTTAATTTCTCAACTGTCACCACTGATGGCGTTTATGGTGGTGGCAACTGGAAATAGATTCCTATTTCTCGCACACGCGCAAAATTCAAATCCGTCTACAACAGGCGAAGAAAAAAGGAAGAAAGAAGAAGAAGAAAACAAAAAAGCAATTTAATTCATTTGATTGACATATTTTCCAAACATATGAACTGACTTGAGCAGTTCTATGAGAGCAACCTGGAAATGTACTCTATTAAATGAATAATATTTTTTCAAATAGATCGATAAACGAAAGAAAACTGGGGTAATTAAAAAGATTATTTATTCTGTAGTACGATTAGTAATCATAACCTTGCACGTTTTTTTCCTAAAATAATACAAAATAAAATAAAAAAATCTGGTAATTCTATAATAGTTTTTGGATACCCGCGATACAGGCTAGCCCTAGTGCGGGATCCAATATTACAAGATTGTTCCGATAATAATATTCTGTTTTTTAATAAAGATATTTGTATTTGTAGATAAAACAGAATTGCAACCTCTAAGATCCTTTGGCGTTCGGTTGAAACTACAGAACGTAAAAAAAGTCGCCTCTAGCATAGTTTAGATTGATGAGGTAATTTCACAATACGATATGCATATTTCATTTAACCTACTGCTCTGTTAGCATTCAAAATGCGGAAGAATTAATTTGTATTTTGCACAATCTCTATACAGTTGTAGCGAAAGGATTAACGTGTGTTAACGATGCATGAATTCGCGTATACGAAATACATACTCTAATGATTCCTACAAACAAAAAAGTAGAACAATTGTTAATACACTTTTAAGTCTAATACAATTTTCTCTAGAAAAAAGGTTCTCTAGGTTTGCTCGAAAAAAACTATTTACGCTCGCCTTTGTACCTGTAATTAATTCAACTTTACTTTGTAATTAGTTTGTGTTGAAGAAAGAAAATAAAAATAATTGGCTGTTTAAAAAAAAATCAGAAGATCCGCGGTACATACTTTCACGCCTAATTTGTAGCCCTTAGGAGGTACAAACTATCATTTTAAAACAGAAACATCGGTCCATACTGGCCGAAGGAAAAGTCACAAGAAACGTACGAAATTTCGTTTAATTTACCTTTTTTCGACTACAATACTTTCATTTACTTTATTTATGATAAATGTGGATTTTTTACAAAAAAATTCTATGGGGCCACCTCGGTATAACATAAAAAGAACGTCCAAGTCATTCCACACAAGGAATTTTACATTGAAATAGCGTAAAAAGCGTTTAAAAGAAAAAAAATTACAACAGAAATTGAAAAACTTTTTGAATACGGTTAAATAAAAACATGTTATCTCCTGATGTCATTCCGACAGTATTATAATGGATCCCTGTGGGACAGAATTCCGGTGTCCCACAGGGATCCATTCTTGGACCTCTCCTATTTGTCCATTCTTAAACGCCTGCTGCGGCTATTGCTAACGAATACGAAGACAGGGATAGCATCCAATGGATACCTGGGCGTGTGAGCGGGACAGAGACAACAACTGTTTTTCATTACATTTTTTATCAAGGTTTTTCTACTAATCGTTTTTTAACCAAAACAAAATCATAGCAAAAATGTTAAAGTTTATTTATTTATAAACATCACATTTCCAGTACAAATAGCTACGTTAGTTCTATATAGCTCTTTAGAGCCAATTTCAGCTACTATGAACTCTTAAAGCGAGCGAAGCCGCGGTCAAAAGCTTTTAGTAAATAAATGGTTCATATCGCTCGGTCATCGTTGTCAATGCACCTTGCATACACCAAGGTTGACATGTATAAAAATAACTTCCTTTTACCTACTGTACAGGGCTATGACATTAAGAAGCTGCGCAAGCGCAGATACATTATGTTACTTGCAAGATACTATTTGGGGGGCCATGTTGCTCGCGCCCCTGGGTGAGTACCCTCAAAGTCTTTCCACGGGTGGTATCAAAGTCAAATTACTTCTATAAAAAGTTATTTCTATTGAATTCTTAAAAAAGTACTTATTTTATTAACAAAATTTATTTACACAAAAAAAAAAAATATCGTAATCTTATAAAGAATAAAAATGTAAAAATTATTATACAACAGAACATTGTGATCGTGGGGTGCCAAGAACACTGGCTGCATTCCCGCGTTGGACGGCCAAAGATAATCTTTGGGCGAGGAACGAGTCAGCCTTCTTGTCCCCAATGGCATCACAATCTTCTTTTTGTACTTTGGTCTGGAATGTAGAGTCATATTTTAACTCTCTATTTACTGAAAGTACGTACGAAATTCCTACTAGCGACACTAAACGAGTTACAGTAAAGTGTAAGAGTTGCTACTCGTTTGGGTTTCTCAACTCTTATCGAGTCACACTGTTACTGGTTGGCAATTTTCTACCAACCAGTAATAGTGTGACTCGATGGGAAGAAAAGCTGTTACTGGTTGGGAACCAACCAATAACAGTGTGACTCGAGGTGTTACTGGTTGGGAAACCACCACTTTTTGTCCCGAAAAATTGCGGGTAACAGCGTACCGCAGTTTATCATATAATCATCTTCCCGTTTACAAGATAATAATCGTGTTGTATAATTCATCTAATTGTACTGCGATATTTATATGTTACTAGCTGCGCCCCGCGGTTTCACCCGCATAGTTCCCGTTCCCGTGGAGAATACGGGGATAAATTGATTTTATTTTTTTCGTTAATTTTCCAATGTTTTAATAGTTATTCTGCTATTCGGGACGGAAACAAATCCAACAAATCAAAAACCATGGCAATCGGTCCAGCCGTTCTCGAGTTATAAGTGTTGTAACAAACACGACTTTCTTTTATATATATATAGATTTTATAGAAACCTCAAAAATTGTAGCCTATATGTTATTCTGATGTATAAGCTATATTGTGGTAAAGTTTCATTCAAATCCATTCAGTAGTTTTTACGTGAAAGAGTAACAAACATCCATACATCCATACATCCATACTTACAAACTTTCGCCTTTATAATAGTAGTAGGACTAGCTGACCCGGCCACGCGTTGCTGTGGCTAACGTTTTTGTAATTGTGTCTGTCAAATAATACACAAATAATTTGCAATAAAATAATATTGCGATCATAAATTGAGATGTGAGCTATCCTATATTTCAAGTTGGATCAAACTGCACACGGTGTACAAATTTGATTAAAATTGGTTAAGTAGTTTAGAAGTCCATCGCGGACAAACATCGTGACACGTAATTTATATATATTAAGATGAATCGCGCTAGCATTGCGATCCGATGAATATTAGTAATTTAATTTTGCGTAGAGCAGTCAAGGCCATTTGCGGCCAACAACATAGACCAGTTAAAAAAAGTTGTGTATTTCTGAGAGCTCTCGCTAATTATATGAAGATATTTTTTCGCACGGTAAAAGGTTTTTGTGAAGACGCCATCTGAATTTTGGGTAGATTTCTTTCACATTTTACATTGATCATCAGTAAAATGTAATAAGTTCACACTTTAGTAATTTTATTTAGTAACTAGCTGAGTTCTGTGGTTTCACCTGCATAGTTCCCGTTCCCGTGTGAATACGCGGATCATTTATATTTTTTCTTAATTTTTTTAAAAATTTTAAAAGTTATTCTGCTATTTGGGACGGAGCCAAATACAAAAAATGAAAAACTATGGAAATCGGTCCAGCCGTTCTCTAGTTAAAAGTGTCAAATAAATCCGACTTTGTTTAATATATTGTATTATAATATTAAAATATAATTTTTTTAAAGAAAATAATTATTTACACACAAAATGAATATTAAAATAAAAATATTATAAAAATATAAGGAATTATTAAATTAAAAGTAACTTTAGATACCTTAATATCTCACAGATCGTTGCCAAAGGCTTTAATACTGCTAGTATATGCTTCGGTACCAGCCTCTAATGTTCCCACTGCAGGGACACCGGCCTACTCTCGATAATTGAGAGTAAATGGGCTTTGATTTACCACGGGAGCCCAATCCGGATTGGTAGATGTCACATGTCTTCGAATTTATGGTTCTAAGACATGCCGGTTTCCTCACGATGTTTCCCTTCACCGTTTCGAGAACGTGGTATTGCGTACATAAATGTTTCAAGTGAAAAAACTGATTGGTGCACGTGTGGGTTTGAACCAGCAACCTTCAGATTGAATGTCAGCGTCTATGCCCCTGGGCCACCACGCTTTCAATACAATCAAGCCAGATTAATATGTATTGTATTCTGACGTAAATGGAAACCTTGAGTTAGCGGTTTGAACCATGTTTGAGAACCAGCTGAGGTCCAAACTACGAGACCAAACTTGAAGAGGTCAATAAAATATCGGTTGATTTCCTGTACATACGTGTTTCAAGATCACTATTGGTACTTTTGCAAAATGTTGCCACCTCATCTACATAATTATCTACTATATCTACCTTATTTACTGTGTTCCGGTGGAAGGGTGTGGGCGCCGGTGAAATCACATGCGTATGACACGTATCATCATTATGGTTGGATACAAACGATAATTAGCGACAATAGTCTTCGAGTGATATAACTTTGACAGACGTACAGATGACAGGACCTACATTCTTCTGGTGGAAGGGTGTGGGTGCCGGTGAAATTACAGGCGCATGTGATGTTATGGTCACGGGCGCCTCGCCGGATACCTCGGGAAGGACCTAAGTTTTATTATTGTTGTCTATGGGTGCCGGTGATCACTTAATACAGGCCTATATTACCATTTGGCTACGCATAGCTATAAAGAAACTAGTTACAAACAAATTCATCCATAATTGTAATAAATTACATATAAATTCAAATAGGTTGCCTAAAAAATTATTCGTAAATTCTTGAATATACGATAAATTTATGCAAAAACGTGAAGCTTATTATTTGGTAAAGAATAAATCATGTTCGTATTTTTG
Source organism: Aplocera efformata (assembly GCA_921293045.1). Lineage (NCBI taxonomy): Eukaryota > Metazoa > Arthropoda > Insecta > Lepidoptera > Geometridae > Aplocera > Aplocera efformata. The sequence continues at coordinate 3,045,553 of OV121067.1, read as the reverse complement.
TTATTTCATTGTATTTAACAATTCGTTACAGTTCCGTTCCCCAAAAGTTGAATACGGAACCCTTATAGGATCATTTCGTTTCCGTCTGTCTGTCTTTCATGACCCTTTTGCTCAGGAACGCGTGGAGGTATCTGGTTGAAATTAATGTAAAATAATGCTCAAAATCAAACTTCTAAGTCAATGGAATCAAAAGAAAAGCCAAGAAAACATAAACGGCCGTTTATGCTCCATTTATGCAGCATATTTTGACTCTCGCAAGGGAATCAAGCGTGGTGGCCCAGGGGCATAGACGCCGAGTTTCAATCTGAATTTCGTTGGTTCAAACACACACGTGCACAAATGAGTATTTCACTTGAAAAATTTATGTGCTAATACCACGTTCTCGAAACGGTGACGGAAAACATCGTGAGGAAACCGGTATGTCTTAGAACCAAAAATTCGACGGCATGTGACATCTACCAATCCGGATTGGGCTCCCGTGTTAGATCAAAGCCCATTCACTATCGAGAGTAGGCCGGTGTCCCTGCAGTGGGAACATTAGATGCTGGTACGGGAAGGGAATCAAAACCTATGGGATCCAGTTGATCTGGAACCATTGAATTTGACAGGAATGCCATAAGTAAAGGTATAAATCTGAGAACAGTAAATTTGCAGAAACATCACGAAAAAAAAATACATAAAAACCTACAAGTTACACGTGTACCGCCTGGAATCCTCGGTGCGCGACCCTGACTCGCACTTGGCCGGATTTTTTGCATTAGCACCCGTTCGAAGCCGGGCTGGTCGCTAGTTTTATATATATATCTAAAAAGTGCGTATTGCCCTTCGTTTCGGTCTTGTGGAGTTTTTAATTTACTTCCTTTAAAGTTTATGAATTAATATTTAGAATAATAATGAGCGACTGTCGACTATGGATTCAAACAATGTTAGCACATCTTCCGTACAAAACAATATTATTATATTTCAACCGACAAAAAAGGAGCAGGTTCTCTATTCGACTGTTTTTATGTTTGTCATTTATGAACTGATTTAAAAAAATCTTTTTTTATTTTGTAGGATACAATTTCAGGTTGGTCCCATAGATTTTTTATCAAAACCGGTTGTACCGTTTGGTTGTTAAATCAAAATAACTCGAAAACATGTCATCCAAGTAAACGAAATTGCGTATCTTGCTACTTTAACAGCATTGAAGTCGATTTTGTCGAATGCTATTAGCAAGCCTTGGCAGTAAAACTGACTCTTATTCCGTGACGGCATACTTCATGGCGCTTATATTACACTTATGCCGTCATGTCTCTCATCTGCCAGTTTTGCCGTGACGGACAACTTGTACTTTTAATATCTATTCTAGAGAGATTCCTTTTCCTGACCTTTAAGATTACAGTCATTTAAGACGAAAAAAATACAATATTTGTTCAAAAACATTAAAAAATACATCTAAATTAGTGTGGAACGGGCGTAGAAAAAGTCACAGGGAAGCAAAATATTGTTCCGGTTATTAGGATTTGACAACCAAACTTTTGGATTGATTTTGATAAAAATTTGGTGGAACCAAAGCATATCCTTTCATATAAAAAATAGTTTTTCGAATCGGTTGATAAATGACGCAGTTTTGAGTTAACAAACGTAAAAAAATACGAATCATAACCTCATCCTTTGGAAGTCGTCGTGAATGTAGAAAAAAACACCTCATTTATGTAATAAAAAAAGTATGGTCGAGTGAGGACATTTTTTTGATTTGGGAAATATACAGAACTATTACGAATTACAAGTTTACACATAAAGTATAAATCACAATCCAATTAAATTTCCACTAGTTAAAATTACACATACACGAAACTGTGTTAGACTTTATACATGAAATGGAATAATAATAGCTGGTACTAGGTTTGATTTCCACATCAGAACAAAACTATCATGTTTAAATTTACCCCCCTTCTGATTTTTGATCAAGAATATGCTAATTGCAATAGTATTAGCAAATAAATCGCAAGTACCAAGTGTACTAAAGATCTCGCGTCGCGACCAAGACAATAAAACTTATCAAGTAAAATAAAACTTTTATTTTTACTTTGAATAAGTAATAAGAATACACGCTTGAGAAATTTGTAGAGTAAAAATATTATACCAAAAAACGTTTCATATTGGAAGTCAAATATTTTTAAAGCAATATTTAAATCTGAGTAAAATTATATACCATCGGTTTTTTAATTAAAATATAATATGTTACACTTCGGTTTGTATATCCCTATATATAAAAAAAAATAATCTGTAAATGTTATATTCTACGTAACAAAGAAAAAACGTCCCACGAAAAATTTAAGCCACAAAAAGTGAGTTTATAGACTTACCCGCTTAAAATATATCACAGCTGAAACCACACGATATATAAAATAACGATATGTCCGTCCGTCCGTATTTGACTATGGACAAGATTAAACTGAACTTGACTATTGACTCCGAATAAGGATGTTATATAAATCCGCAGGGGAGCATAACCTTCTCTAGTTTCCGAGAAATAAATTAAATTTCGTTAATGCGCTTTTGTTTTGGTATAAAAATATTTAACCCGGTTTTGTTAATTACACATTTTAATTAAAATTACTTTATTCAAACGTATTTTCACTGAATTTATTACAATACGGATGCGATTAAATTCTCTTAAACTTAGAGTGATAATTTTTACGTGTACCAACGAAACATGCTAAAATACTAGTTTGGGTTTGATTATATGAGCTAAAAAATAATTATAAATGATTTGTATTGTCTTAGTAAAATAATCTATACAAATTAATAAAGTTTATGGGCAATAACATTTCTTTTGTGTTAATACTAAATGAATTTGTAAGTATATATGCCAATTGTGACATAAAAACAATTTAATATTTTTTTGTCTGTCTTTCAGTCTGTTTCGGCTAGACCAATTTTGACGGGACTTTTAAAAAAGAAATTAAGTTGCGTGCAAACAAAAGATCCCCGTCTCGCCTTTGTCTCAAGAGACATTGCCTAAAAAATAACTACTTTCCTGCCTCTATCGATTTTTGTAGAACATAAGTCATTTCTTTTGCATGTGGATTCCACCAGAATTGCTGTATATTTTTGTGTATGTTTGTGCGTCCCTCTCTCTATCTCTGTCTCTCTCTGAGTTTATTTGTGTTTCAAGGCGATGATTGCAGCAAAAAATGTAGAGCGCCTCTGATATTATATAGACTGCTTTGAAATGACGTAGCCATTTTTATTATGTTTCCTAGATGACGGAAATATGCCGCGTAGTTAAACGTCAGCTAATTCGATACGAAATTAAAAGGATTGAAACTTTGAAACCGACACTGGCAGAATTGGTGTGGCTAAATACACAAACAGCCATAACGAAGAAGTCAAGTTAAAAGTAGGTCGTAGGTTCGCTTGTCACTCAGGACAAGCATTTGTGACGAACATAGATGTTTGTTATGTCTGGGTGTTAATTAGTATTGTATGTATGTAATTACAAAATTAAAGTACTGCATCTTATTACATTAAACGAGCAATTCTTGTATATTTATTTCTTTCGCGTATCTCGAAAAGGGCTCTAACGATTTGGATGACATTTTGTATTTAGATAGGGATTTACTGTTTAAGTTTACCTGTATAATTATTGATTTTTATAATAAATTAGCTGCGCCCCGCGATTTTACCCGCATAGTGCCCGTTCCCGTGGGAATACAGAGATAATATTTTATTTCTTGTCAATTTTCTACTGTTTTAATAGTTATTCTGCTATACGGGACGGAGACACATACAACAAATGAAAATTCATGAAAATCGGTCCAGCCGTTCTCGAGTTATAAGTGTTCGAACAAACCCTACTTGGCTATATATACTAAATATCATTATGATGAAAATTTAATACAGCGCAATCTCGTCAATTTATGTGGTACTTGATTGGTAGTAATCGATTACTTAAAAAAAAATCATTACAGTTAAATCACGATTTTACAATATACGAAACCGAGCGAAGCTCTGTCACCCAGGTACTAAGTACTTTATCAGTTATATTGTTCCCATAGTATAAGCTATGCTTAGTTTAAGGCTAGATGGCGCTGTGTGTAGTGCCTTTGATATTTATGTATTTATATGGGAACATTTGGCAAACCTTCATAAATAAACGCCTACATTGAAATTGATAGCAAACGTCTTGGAAGTGGCGTTATGAATACATTTATTACAGGCACAAGCTTTACTGCTGCTTAAAACTGACGCCTTACGTAACAAGTGACTAATTAAAAACATCTTATAAACACACCTCAGTACTTTCCGTCTTCTAAACCGACTTCTAAAGGAGTAGGTTACCAATTGCGTTATTTTTTATTTAATTTAATTAATGTTCTTCGTCCTTTATCAACCAATTTAGACACTCCTTTTTTTAAAGAAGGGTATGTACATATTTATCATCATCATCATTTCAGCCGACAGACGTCCACTGTTATGCCCACGACATAAGCCTCCCCCATAGCTTTCCAGGTTAGACGGTCCTGAGCCACCTCCATCCACCGTCTACCCGCGACCTTGTTGATGTCATCGGTCCATCGGATAAATGGTACATAATGTATATATAACAAAAAATATGTGCTATCAAATTGAACCCATAGAAATTTAATTAAAATCGGTTCAGTAGTTTGGTTGTTAAATCAAAATAACTGGAAAAATATGTCAGCCAAATAATAGAAATTGTCAATTTTGTTTGAGTTGACTTTTTTCTTTTCGATTTGGATGTATGTTTTTTAAAATAGCCCTATCATTTTAAGCTAATTAATTCTAAGGACGAAAAATTAGGAATAACATATACAGATGTCATTAAAAGAATTTCGGCTTCTGGTATAAAATAATACCTTAAAATTTCTATGCAGGTATACCCTATCAAATAAAAAATAAGTGACTGATGAAGAAACGGACTTCAAAACTTCGATTTCAGTAGAAAATAAGATTTTTGAATTCGATATTTTTTGTGTGTGTGATATTTTCCCTGTGTTTCAATCGGCATGGAAAAACATAAAAACAAAACCGAGACCAAACTGCATGCCCTCCACACACAGCCTGCCCCCGGTAATCGAACCCGGGAGCCCTCGATTCGAAGGCTGACCAGTGAGGCTATAAAGCCGTTATGTTTTGATGATGATATTCATCATAGCACTACAAAATGTCCACGTGCACGTCACTTAACCAAATTAACATTGAATGGAAATTATTTGCATTATGTTGACCAATGTGACCCAACTCATTATCGATGCAAATCATTTGGAATTTTCTACTTTATAATATTGTAATTACATTCTGGATTGTATTGACGCAGAGTTTTATAACGGAAGAAAATACTTTTTGGGGTATCATTGGTAGTAACACCACACAAAACAATTCACCATATACACTTTTTATTGTTGTTCACCGATACAGGATATAGTACATTTTAAACACTACATTTAGTTTTTGGCAAATCACACCAGTCTAGTGTCCTATCATATTTTGACATCGCCGGGAAATTCCCTCTCGTAATCTTTGGCAGCCAGTGAGAGCCGATAATTTTGACAGACTAAAATTGCGTTCAGAAACGCCACAACTTGATAAAAAATATCGAAGTAAATAACTTTACAATACCTACATCGCTTAAATCTGGCCCTAAGTGGTGTGCCCCCTCCATTTTGAAAAAGAAACATCCAAATCGATCTGCATTAAACCTAAAAAAGTCACAAGAGAGTCCAGTTGCTCGCGTCCGTAGGAACTCTTTGATTCCCTACACGTACCCCCTGAGCGCTAAAGGTGCAACCAAAAGTAGCAGTAGAACTTGTGCCAAGTTCGTCCGGAGAGGTACTGCCACCACATCTGGAATCTGCCGCCAAGCAATAGTGCTCGCATTACTGTGTTCCGATGGTGTGGGTGCCAGTGAAATCACATGCGCATGAGACGTATCATCCCCGTCTCGGGTGATGGACGCAGCAGGATGAATGCGACTCAGTGTAAGATCCAAATCTTATATTAAATATTTAATTTGTGTTAAAAAACGGCGGAAACTTATTTGTACTCCTAATACTTAGTCATATTACTGTTGTCATGGACAGGGGTCGCCACTTACCACCAGGTGGGCCCTCAGCTGGTTCCGTATGTCGATCACATAAAAAAAATACGTAATTTCGTTAACTTGGTAAACATATTTTTTCTTGTTATTATATTTTGTTTTAACAAAATTATCAAAATCTGATTTAATTTCTATAGGCCTAATTCAAAGCATATCCTTCAAAATAAAAGATTTTTCTAAGGTAGTAAGGAGTTCTTAGGTAATCATAAAAAAATACAACTGAATTGATAACGTTCTCCTTTAGAAGTCGGTTTATAAAAACAAAACAAAAATTGTACATCATGTATGTAGAAACATTATTTATATTGTTTTAGAACAGGATCATGCTCGCAAAAAGAAAGTACTAAGTCCTTCCTCTTTTTTTAAATTTTTTTTTCTTCATACTTTATGTTCGCATACAAATGCTTATCCTGGGTGGGAATCACCCACGACGACAAAGAACACACCCTCCAAGTTTCAGGTCTCTACGATCAGCGGTTTAGGCTGTACGTCATTCAGGACAAAGCATTTTATAAGTATAAAAAAGAGAGTATAATATATTATTACGTTATCTGTGACAACGTCAAATCGAAGTTAAATATGCGTTCGGAATTTAAAAACAAAGTAAACTAGCAACTCATTCGTCGGTGGCTCACTGAATAAACGAAATGCGCACGCGCATATCATCGTAGTCAAATTCTCAGTACTTAATTAAGAAATTCCGAAATTATACCCCTAAGGGGGTGAAAAACGGGGGCAAAGTTTGTATGGGACAACGTGATTCCTTGATCCAATCTGCTTAAAATTTGCATAATCATTCTTTAACAGAATTGATGGATCTTTAAAAGATTGATTTTTTTCGTATTTTATTGAAACTCATCGTCTAACGGGGTTAAAAAGAGGTAGAAAAATATTTTGGGGGTGATTTGCATCGAAGTTGATATATCCTAGTGCTTTTGATTTTAATTACATTTTATTTTGACACATGTTTGAAAATTCAATTCGATTTCATTAAAAAAACGTCAACTTACTTAAAAACTTGGTGCAATGCAATACTCTTTAAAATTGGAATGTCAAATATAAAAGAATATTTAAATCGGAATTTCCGGGTCATCGATATTTTATGGTTCATTTACTAACTACCTCATTAATTCAAAGGTTTTCTATTAATAAAATATATATATATATATATATATATGAAGAATATGAAGATACCTATATTCTTAAAGGACCTTGATGATTGTTGCCATTTAAAACAGTTGGCAAGTACAATAAATTAGCTGCTTATCGATTTTTGTGATTCCCATAGCATTATTTCATTGAACCCGCGATCTTTGGAATGGTTGCGTTTGTCACGCTACCCCTACTCTTCTACCTAGACAAGTCTCCCCCACTTTTGATCTCAGTACAACTTCAACTCTGCGTTGACGTAACGAGAAAGTGGTGGTCATAGCAACTATCGTAAAAGATCACATTAACCATTATAAAGTATTCAAAAGAGGTTCTTAATGCATTTGTGTAAGATACTAAATTAATTGGCTGCAATATACCGTCTTACGATGAAAAACTTTCTCATTTCTCAGTGAATGGAAACCCACACATTAGCACAAGTCGTATCGGAGATTTGTGTTCTCAATAATGAACCCTGTAGCTTTGTAATATGTTATGTTTTGATTTGAAAGTCCTTGAGGACATAAATCCCAAAGTTATCATATTTCGAACACATAGAACCTTGTATATGCCGATATAAAAAGTCACAAGTTGTTGAGTCATTGTTATCACGGTTTAGAGCCTAATTTCATTTCATTAGGGTAGTAATTTGCCTAATGATAATTTGCTCATAAAATCTTATTTGTCAAGAGAAAGTGGCAACATTCGCCACTCGTGTGCTATCCGCTCAGTTTGGCGGTAAAATCAGTGGCAGTGACAGATATTGTATATTTTTTTAATTTTTATTTTTAAATCTGGTACAAGGATGCCATGAAGGTTTTGTGCTAAACAAAAAAGGTTGGATAATTTAAAAAAAATGGGCGTTCAACACGTCTTGTTTACTTTCCTGCTTTCTTCTGGTAAGTTCCGTGTTTATCATCTAATATGTTTTAATTGATTAGTTCGATTAAGTAACAAAATAACTGGTATTAACGTCATATTAAGAAAATGTTAGAAGGACTTTGATGGCGTAATGTGTATAAGCCGCAACTATTAACATTTATTGAAAATTATTTTTTTATCGCTACAAAGTCCTATGACTTTTAATAAATCTGCATATCAATATAATAAGAATTTGTAAAAGAAATTTAGAATATTCAAACACATATTTTTTAACCGACTTCGAAAAGGTGGTTATCAATTCGGATGTTTATATATTTTATTTATGTATGTTCACCGATTTCTTCGTCATTTATCAACCGATTTCGAAAATTATTTTTGAATATTAAACGAAATTGCATATTTCGCTTTCCTGTGACTTTTCGTCGCCCGTTGTATACTGATTTGGATGTTTCTTTTTTATAATGGTGTCTAATTGTGAGAAAATGGGTTGAAAGTATTGATGTCGGTTTTACTAGATTTTTTAATTGGCCATTTGCTTACATTAAACATAGTACCTTTTTTTTCGTGGGGAAATGCACTCGCATACCGCCCTGCCACGGGGAGACAGAGCGGTTATGTGGGACTAGACCCACTAAAACCCCACGGTGTCCTCTGCCGCTTAGTGGCGGGAACACGGGAACGTTTATACACACATCCGCGAACCCGTCGCGGCTGTCCGTTTCCGGACCCCTCTCATTTTGGCATCGAGTGCCACGCCTTAGTTAGCGACCCGCCAGAACACATAGTGTGTCGCAAACACCTCGGGAATTAAACATAGTACCTACGAGATGGCGCTATATAAAATTTTCAGCATAATCGATTATAAAAAAAAGGTTTTTTTTGTAAAAAAAATGCGTTTTATTTAAACAAGTAAATTTAAATAGCAATCTAAACACAAAATTTCATCCAAATCGTTAGTTTCTGATATACGCGAAATAAATAAATACATTTTTAAAGATGTAATAAAGAATTGCTCGTTTAAAGTTAAAGTTAAAGTCGACCGGTGAGGTTGGCTGGTAGAAAATGCTTTTAGCGTTAAGCCCACCTTTTGTAATATATTTTGAATATGTGCAATAAAGTGTCAAATAAATAAATAAAATAAATAAATAAATAAAGTTATAAGATAAGATTAACATTATTATTTAAATTGTAATTAAAACTTCTTACACACTCATACCTCTGCACTAAGATTCCCTGTGTCACAGATGTCAAGGACAAACACAGAAACGCAAGACAAACACCCAATACCTGAGAACAAGTTTCAATGCTCACCATACTAAGTATGCCCCGGCCGGGAATCGAACCCGGGACCCCTCGCTTCGCAGGCAGGGCCACTACTACGGAGTCGACAGTAATTTCTCCAAAATAGTCCAAGAGCGCGTTGATGTCTTTTGTATCGAAATGTGATGTATCAGCTTCTATTTACTGCAGGGTTGAATCTACCCTGACGGGAAGTGGCTTAGTTGGTAGTAGCCATGCCTTCGAAGCGAGGGGTTCGATTCCCGGCCGGGGACACTTTGTGTGGTGAGCATGAAGTTTGTTCAAAGTCAAAAGTCAAAGTCAAAATATTTTTTTTGCGTGAAATACATCTATAATATAATACAAAAAGAAGTTATCTATTAATAAGTATCTCGGGTCTTGGGTGTTTGTCTTGTGTTTCTGTGTTTGTCCATGCCATCTGCGACACAAGAGTCCTAGTGAAGATATATGAGTATGAGTGAGTGTGTGTTACTCTAGACAAGTGACAGTCTCCGTACCAGCCTCTAATGTTCCCACTGCAGGGACACCGGCCTACTCTCGATAATTGAGAGTGAATGAGCTCTGATCCACCACGGGAGCCCAATCCGGCTTGATAGATCCTCGAATTTTGGGTTCTAAGACATAACGGTTTCTTCACGATGTTTTTTTATTTCGGCGGGCGAACTTTGCACAAGTTCTATTGCTACTTTTTGTTGCTCCTTTAGCAACAAGGGGTACGTGTTGGGATTCAAATGGTACACAAACGTGAGCAACTGAACCCCCCAATACTTACCACTTAAGATGACAATACATTCCCAGAGTCGCGGCGCAACGCAATCCTACTTGAATCATAATTTAGCAGGGGAAATCGTGAGACGTATTTGTCGTTTATGGGCGGCGGTTATCACTTAACATCAAATGGGCCGTCTGCTCGTCACGTCGACAAGCCGCATAAAAAAAAACTATTACTATAATTGCATACTTTATATTAATACTCAGAATGGACCGAAGTAATGATATGATTCTAAATTACCCTATTTAAGACTTGCTTATTTACTTTTCAAGGTCTTAATGAATTGTCTTTGTTTTACAATCACAATGCACTCTGATCGAATGTTTAATACGTAGACTGGCTGTTTCATCTGTGTTTACTCCCTGTGCAATACTATTCGCTGATAGAACTCAATTTCATTTCTATCAGGCATTTATCTTATTATACATAAATTACGTGTCACGATGTTTGTCCGCGATGGACTCCTAAACTACTTAACCGATTTTAATCAAATTTGTACACCGTGTGCAGTTTGATCCAACTTGAAAGATAGGATAGCAGGATAGCTCACATCTCAATTTATGATCGCAATATTATTTTATTGCAAAATTATAATATCATATGACGAAAACGTTAGCCACAGCAACGCGTGGCCGTGTCAGCTAGTATTTTAGAAGTTCATTTGGAACTATATCCTAAAAATCACGTTCTTGTATGAGAACCTTATATATTTATTTTACTCTGTTTTTTAATATTTGTTGTTATAGCGGCAACAGAAATACATCATCTGTGAAAATTTCAACTCTAACTATCACGGTTCATGAGATACAGCCTAGCGACAGACGGACAGCAGAGTCTTAGTAATAGGGCCCCGTTTTATTATATTATACTGATGGGTTGGATAACAATAATAAATATTCATAGATATTTCACACAGCGCCAGTCCCAAACTAAGAAAAGCTCGTACTATGTGAACTAGATTAGTGATAGATTTTGTAAATACTTGCGTATAATACATATTAACACCCAGACACAGAACAAACATCTATGTTTGTAACACAAACGCTGGTCCTGATGAGAATCGAACCCGCGACCTTCAGCGCAGAAGGCAGAGCTACCTACTGAGCTATGAGGTTAGTCAAATGTGTGAACAGTTAACAGATTGGTAAGACATTAATCGGCGGGATCGCGGATGTGTGTATAAACGTTCCCGTGTTCCCGCCACTAAGCGGCAGAGGAGGACACCGTGGAGTTTTAGTGGGTAGTCCCACATAACCGCTCTGTCTCCCCGTGGCAGGGCGGTATGCTAAGACATTTCTCCACGGAAAAAAAAAGAAGACATTAATCCAATTCAATTCAATTCATGAATAATATTAAAATCAATTCTACAGTTTGTGGTTCAGGAAATAAATACTTCTTTAAACATGGTCGGACAGACAAACAGATATAATGTTGTTGGCTTAATAATAATAAATAAATAATAGGATTACTCTTACGGCAAGGAAGTATTAAAACCCATGTAAGAACATTATAAATTTATAATTTTATTATAATTTTATTGTACTGTATGATAACTTACGAAACTGACAAGAATATTATTACAATTAGTCTTGCAAAAATTTGAAGGGCGAAATTTCGCAATGTTCCTGTATTCTACTTCATTGTGTACACGATTTTTCGGAAAAGAATTCTTATATATATCTGAAATTGGGGAAAATTTTAAGCCAGTCAGTGTTTTTTTATTGACACTCTCATACTTCTGCACTAAGATTCCCTGTCGCAGATGATATGAACAAACACAGAAACCAGACAAATACCCAAGAGAGAACAAACTTCATGCTCACCACACAGTGTCCCGGCCGGGAATCGAACCCGGGACCCCTCGCTTCGAAGGCAAGTAAGCCACGGAGCCGTCTATAGGTATCGCATGTCTGTATTCTTACATAAGATTTCGTCGTATGATTACATAATGTGACCTCCCCATCCATGTCGCAGGTTAAGTAAGAAGCCTTGAATGGTATATTAGAAGGCTCAAATAAATGCTATTCGCACACAACGAGGGTTCCGTACCACCGATTGTTATCTTGAAATTGAGAATTAAGACCTTTAAGCCTTATCGTAATTACTTCTATGATGATATTGTATATTTTAAAGGTGCAATAAATTTATTATTTATTCTTAATTAATTAATTATTACCGATTGTTATCATCATCTTCCTGCCCTTATCCCACACTAAGTGGGGTCACACAACATGTATTTTTCTTCCATTCCCCTCTATCAGACGTCATCTCAGTACTCACTCCTTACGCATATCATCTTTCACACAATCCATCCATCTTTTCTTTGGCCTACCTCGTGTTATCCTTCCACATCCACATCGACATCCGATTGTTATCTATACAAATATATAAAATTGAAGTATCCGTTTGTAATGTCAAAATAACAGCTTTTTACTGTATGCATTTGGATGTATATACGGTACTAATACAAAAAAAAAAAAAAAAATTATTTATTTTGTCTGATTGTTGGTCTGTCTGTCTATTTGTTTTGGCTAATCTCGGAAGCGGCTGGACCGGTTACGATGGGACTTTCACTGGCAGATAGCTGATGGTATAAGGAGTAACTTAAGCTACTTTTATTTTAGAAATAGAAAACACCAATCCGAATTGGGTGCCACAGGCTAATTGTTATTATTATTCGTGTTACCGAGATATTTACCATGATTTGTGAGTTTTGTTGACTCCCGATATTTCGACGCAGTTACATGCTCACAAATCATGGTAAATATCTCGGTAACACGAATAACAATGTTCATAACCATGATAGTTTTAAAATTTAATTGTTGTTATGACTAAGATTTCAAAATTAAACCATGATTGTTTTATATTTATTTATATGTATATATTTATTTGCAGTGTCATGCTCTGTCATCATTCCCGAGGAGTTGCCATCCCTACTGTCGGTGGCATATTCTAATATCCCACCAATTAAGAAAGGTAAGTTCGAAAAAGACATGGATCCGTTTAAAAAAAAGCTGTTCCTTTTTTTTTATAATAATAAACGTATACACACTCAAACCTCTGCACTAGAATTACCTGTGTCGCAGATGATATGGACAAACACAGAAACACAAGACAAACAACAACAACAGAGAACAAACTTCATGTTCATCACATAAAGTGTGCTCCGGCCGGGAATCGAACCCGGGACCCCTCGCTTCGAAGGCAGGGCTACTACTACCAACTAAGCCACGAAGCCGTCCTGATAAATATAATACTATTTTATACTGATAAATATACTATTAGCATTGTATTACTGTTGTCCGACCCACTTACCACCAGGAGTGCCTTCAGTTCGTTTCGTAACATATACAAATTAAAAAAAAATATTGTAATTGGTGTGAGGCAGATATCTTCAAATATATTTTCAAAATTGACAGTTTAACGTTCAGTTATATTACCGGGATGAAATGGGACCTGGATTTTATGACCTAGAGTACCTGGCTATTTTTTATCCCAAAATGGCAATTTTTTTTTGTGGATCGCTATCGCCGTCTCCGTTGTTAATTTTTGACGTGAATACGTCTTGTTTCCATAGTGGGAAGTAATAGAAAACTGATGATAACATAATCGGGGGATACAGTTGATGCTGCATCTACATATCAATCGTCTACATAAAAAATTTATTCGTATTTGTAACAAAGAATTTGTGATGTTGAGTGAGGACTGTAATGCGTCGCTTGCGGTATAGGCGGAGGACGGCCATTTTGAGGCCGTTTCGGTGCGTCGCATGCCTGTTTACGTACACGTATTCACGTAAAACACTCGGCCGTGTCCACGACACAGCCACATTCCATCTTTATTACCGCGGGTAAGAACGGGGCGTATTTAGTAAATAATAATTTTGTCGAAATCATTTCCATTTTCTCTTCCAGGCACTGACTCTCGCGTGGGCTTTGGATTCGCGTTTGGGAACCATGCTGACTTCCAAGTTCTTCTTGAGCTAGGTCCTCAGACCAACACCATGAACCTGAGTGAGTTGGATAGGGTTTGAACAAAATTTAGGTAGGGGTTGGGCGGCTTATGTTTACTGTATAACTGTATTTCTGTTAAAACTGTAGCTTGAAGCTCGGTCTGTATCGGGCTTCTCATGTTCCCACTGCAGGGATGCCTACTCTCGATAATTGATAGTGAACCACCATGGGAACCCAATACGGATAGGTAGATGTCACATGTCTTCGAATTTTTGGTTCTAATATAATACATGCCGGTTTCCTCACGATTTTCTCCACTGTTTCGAAAGCGTTGCATTGCGCACATAAACTTTTCAAGTGAAAAACTCATTGGTGCACGTGTGGGATCGAACTAGCGCCCTTCAGATTGAAAGTCGGTCTCTGTGCCCCTGGGCCACCGCTCGAAGCTCGGTCGCCCACTATTATTTAATGTTCTATTATTAAATGTACTATTATTAATGTTCTATTATTAAATGTTCTATTATTTAAATGTACTATTATTAAATGTACTATTATTAATGTATCTACAAGATAAGGTTGCATTGCTTTCAGCTGGCCAGCCCTTTGGTGCCCAAAGTGCGTCGAACGCCAAAAGACAGGTTCCTGTAGTCCCGGTGAAAGTCAACAAGAACAGGGAAAAGGTATTTTTCAACTGACTTCAGAGGAGATTATCAATTAGCTTATATTTTTTTTTGAAATTTTATTTGAAACTACATAATTTCAGACTGCTCCCATATGAAAATTATTAAAATCGGTGCAAATAGTTTAGTTGTTAAATATAACTGGAAAAAATTTATCATCCAAGAAAACGAAATTTATTTATTTATTTATTTACTATAACAACTATTATTACAGGTTTACCCTAATGCAATAGCGTAGTCAATATATTTAAACACAAATTATATATAAAAAAAAAAAAAAAAAATTTCATCCAATAACAATTCAAAATAAATTATTACATATATTAAATTAGTCAGTTATACAGTATTTAATTATTATAATAAAATAAATTAAAATAAACAGACTTTTTGAATTCTGCCATAGAACCGGCAAACAGATCGATTTCCTCTGCAACTCGATTTAGTGTATGCAACATCCGAACCAATGGGGCCTTAGCGAGTAAGTTACTCCTCGCGCGTGGTACTGAGAATAACCGTGGTACTGAGAAAATTGCGTATTTTGCTACTAAAGTATAGTAGTTTTTTTTTCGTTTTTTAAATCGACTTGCTTTATTGTATTTATAAATTAATTTTATTATGTATATTTCTACAGAGTATAGAATTCATTCATTATACATACACTGTACGCTTTACGCGCTCCTTCCTACAACGTACCTGCAAGATATGGAAAGAGCCATGGGCGTACCCAGCTTCTGGCCTAGGGGGGGTCAAGTCAGATTTTTTAGGTCGAATCGTTCGCGGCTTTTTTATCATATATTACACAAACACACCTACATGAAACATTAGGTATATGTAGTATAGTGTGTAGAGCAAACAGCCGTAAATGATCCTGCTTTATAGGTAGTTAAATAAATATAAGTCAATTTGACTATGCATGCGTTTTTATTTTATTTTAATCGCTTCTTAATTTAAATTTCGCACATGGAAAGAGCTTTGGAGGTGTTTCCAATGGGATTCAACATGCATTAATTAAAGATGAGTGCAAAAAAGTTTTTAGCTAATGGCTCCGCGTTGGCAACACCTCAAATGTTGCAAGCGTTTATAGGCGACGGTAGTCACTTACCATCAGTTGGGCCGTTAGCTTGTGTACCTAAATATTCACAAAAAAAAATGTGTATTATTTCAGTTCCTGCAATCAGATGCTGGAAAGTACCTCCAGAACTGGGCGCAGAAGATGAAATACCCCAAGCCTGTGAAGGTACCACAGCCCAGGCCGGGTGACGTGCCTAACTTGGAAGATTCCATGGTGGAGCTGGTGAAGAATTCTAAGGTAAAGGGAGTAAATATACAGAATTTTTCCTCTTTTCGTGCATCTAGAGAGCGTGGTGGCTTAGGGGCATAGACGCCGACTTTCAATCTGAAGGTCGCTGGTTCAAACCAACATGTTAACAAAAGATTTTTCACTTGAAAAAATTATGCGCGCAATACCACGTTCTCGAGACGGTGACGGAAAATATCGTGAGGAAGCCGACATGTCTTAGAACCATTAATTCGTCGACATGTGAAATCTAATTTGTAAATATATTCATGCATTTCCCATGTTCCTGTCCTACTGATCCTTCTTAATCCTAATTCCAATATCTGTTTATTGATTACTAGCAGCCCGTCCCGGCTTCGCACGGGGTAGTGACATAACTACAACAGTTGGACAAATGCTACCGCGGAGTTTTTTGTAGACATTATGATGTTCTTCAATATTGTTGAACATTATTTTGTTCTATCGCTAATAGTTTCGGCAGCGCATTCGACGAAAGATATTTTAAGACTCATTTTTCTACACCTTCGGTTACATTGTTCAAATTTTACCAAGGATCCCTAATTTTTTTCAAAATGAAATGTAACCTATGTCAAATTGGAAGAATGTAGCATTCTATTGGTGAAAGAATTTTTTAAATCGGCCCAGTACATTTTGAGCCTATTCATTACAAACATACAAAAATATGTACAAATCTTTCCTCTTTATAATATTAGTGTAGATTTGCGATTATTTTCCTAAATTTTTACTTAAAAGAAATATTCACACAGCACTATCTGGCCCCAAACCAAGTATGGAAACTATATAACTGACAGAATAAATATACTTAGTACATTTTTTTTAACTTATAATACATACTAGCTGCGCCCCGCGGTTTCACCCGCATAGTTCCCGTTCCCGTGGAGAATACGGGGATAAATTGATTTTATTTTTTTCGTTAATTTTCCAATGTTTTAATAGTTATTCTGCTATTCGGGACGGAAACAAATCCAACAAATCAAAAACCATGGCAATCGGTCCAGCCGTTCTCGAGTTATAAGTGTTGTAACAAACACGACTTTCTTTTATATATATAGATTTTATAGAAACCTCAAAAATTGTAGCCTATATGTTATTCTGATGTATAAGCTATATTGTGGTAAAGTTTCATTCAAATCCATTCAGTAGTTTTTACGTGAAAGAGTAACAAACATCCATACATCCATACTTACAAACTTTCGCCTTTATAATAGTAGTAGGATTAACACCCAGACACAGATCAAATATTTATGTTCACACACAAATGCTTCCTGGATGGGAACCGAACCCGCGACCTACAGAGCAGAAGGCAGACCTACTACCAACTGAGCTATGACAGCCATACATCAATACATCAGTCAACCTAACAACATGAAGAATGTATTAAGTAATGTATGTTTTTATGTATTAAGTAAGCAGGTTAGATATTGTATATATAATTATATTTATTTTTATCTTATTTATTTCTTTTCCAAACTTTGTCTGTCTCTTTATAAATATATATATTTTAATTGGTAGCACGCCAACGTTTATCTCGACCGGTGAGGTTGGCTGGTAGAAAATGCTTTTAACGTTAAGCCCACCTTTTGTTATATATTTTGAATATGTGCAATAAACTGTCAAATAAATAAATAAGAATGGCACACAAGTGTGAAGACAAGAAGAGAAAAGAGTAATTTTATTTTGCTTTTTAGGGGGAGTATGAAATACACCAGCCAAATACGGGGGTGCCATCCAAGATTCTTGATGACCTCAGGACATTATACGGCCATAAGAAAAGCGAGCCACAGAAGTAAGTTAAGTTAATTAAAGATAAATATATTTTATTTGCATAAATATGTGTAAATTACATTGCATGCAAGGTGGTACATTTTGGTTCACAACACATTTTACCGAGTACGGTGTGCAAAATATGAAAAAAACAAAAAAACGTTTACACACTCATACCTCTGGATTCCCTGTGTCGCAGATGGCATTGCACTGGCACTGCTCCTAGGGATTGCAGAATTGAGTATTTGATGACAATTTTAACTTGATACCTTCACGCGTTCTTAAAAAAAAAGGGTCTTGACAGACAAACGGTGTACAAATCCAAAACAGGGAGCGGGGGCAACTTCAGGTTAGTTAACAAATGGTGGCCTATAATGAATAAAAAAAAAAGGTGAAATAAAATAACGACATGAAGTTGTTCCAGAGGACGTTCACCATCTACTGGTGGAATGTGCGCGGACTGAGTCTATGAGAACCACAATGATTAACTCTTATGGAGTTAATATGATGGATGTTGGTGCTATTCACCTGGTTTTAGCCGCGCCAATGAGCGAAACGGCTAAAACTTTGTATAAATTAGTTTTTAATATTATTCATTAAGAAGAGAATGTAAAATTGACTTCATGGGTCTGACATAGTCAAATAATGACTTAAAGACCTTTTAAATAATAAAGATGGAAAAAAAAAACAACATGAATTTCCTGATAGAAATAATTTATTCAGACCATCACATTTAACTTGACGTTCTCGCCAAAACGCAACGTGCATACCTAACGCCATCTAGTATTGACAATCTGAACTAATACTACTTAAATATGACATATTGAAAGGAGGTTAATAGGTATAACAAACTATTTATATAAATACCTCCTTATGTGCAAATGTATCGAACAGACGGACAACTAAATTCTTAAAAGTTTAATTGTATTTTTATCTTGTACAATAAAGTATGTTTTATGCATTTAAATGTTTTGTCTCTGTTTTCAGATTGCCCGCCGAAACGAAACGGAGCGAGCTTGAAATAAAAAAAATCACAGATGACCTATCCAACGTAGATTTAGATTAATTTTGTCATTAATGTATTATGAGTTGGGTGAATGGAAATAAAATTTTATAAATATTTAATAAATTGAAACTAGTTGTTTTCTTACTTAAGTTTTAACGGGTAGATGGCTCACCCGATGTTAAGTGGTCACCACTGCCCATGAAAACATATGACAAGGAAGACCTAAGTCGCGTCGAGTTGCACCCTTTACTCTGGATAGGGGATGTAACGCCTCATATGCCTATAATTTCATCGGCACCCGTACCCTTCCACGTGAAAGTGAGTTTTGTCTGGTTGTTTCATACAAAATTTACCTCTCCCTTCCTATAAATTTTCATACAGTTAACTCCCTATAAGGTTTTACCAAAAAAAAGTAGCCTTCACGAATAAAGAAGATGGGACCATCTGCAGGGTCCCATCTATCTCTACATTTCAATTCATCATAATACATTCAGCGGTTAAGGCGAGAAAGCGTAACAAACAAACTCAATTTTGCACTTATAATATTATTATTACTAGCTGCCGCCCCGCAGTTTCACTCGCGTAGTTCCCGTTCCCGTAGAAATACGGGGATAAAATATAGCCTATGTTACTCGCTGATAATGTAGCTTTCCATTGGTGAAAGAATTTTTAAAATCGGTTCTGTGGTTTAGGTGTAAAAGCGAAACAAACAAAGTCACTTTTGCATTTATAATATTAGTTAGGATTAATTGTGGCTTCAAGAATTTTTTATCAATCTAAAATTGGCGAGTTCTAATAAAAACCCTTCGCCATTGCACCGTGAGAAATCCTTTACAATACCTATTGAAATATTTGCAATGGTGTCAACTTAACCCACTTTATATCCTACCATGAGAAGATAATGTCGTTTCAAACGAATGCCTAAACTGCTGAGGTTTTGATATTTTAAGAAAAGAAAAAAACATTTTTGTGTTTTGACATTGACAAATAATGCGGTGCGTGTATTTGAGTGCATTCATCACGATAATATTGCTTGCGAACAGTAAGTACCTATCAATAATATTAACATTTATAATTAAATTATAATTAATTAATTTCGGGGGGTCCAGTTGCTCGCGTCCGTAGGTGTGTACTCTTTGATTCCCTACATGTACCCTCTGGGTGGTGCTAAAGGAGCAACCAAAAGGTTATTGCCGGAGAGGTACTGCCACCACATCAGGAATCTGCCGCCAATCAGTAGTGGTTGCATTACTGTTCCGGTGGAAGGGTGTGGGTGCCGGTGAAATCACATGCGCATGAGACGTATCATCCCCGTCTCGGGTGACGGACGCAGCAGGATGAATGCGACTCAGTAAAGATTTCGATCTCATACAGTCGCACGCATTACTGTTGTCATGGGCGAGGGTCACCACTTACCATCAGGTGGGCCCTCAGCTCGTTCTATCACTTATTCACATAAAAAATTAATAAGGTGGCTCGCTTGATCAGTAACTTTAATACCTGTGACAGGACCTTACGTCGAGGGGATATTTCTCGTGATCCCAGAAGATGTAGCGACGGCATTTGCAGCGATTTATGGTTTTTCCCCAAGGATTTTCAAAGGTGAGTGCAATCTTAATAGAATATTATAGAAAATATTTTATTTTACACACACACACAAAAACATTTTTTTTTATGGAATAGGGAGGCAGACGAGCAGACGGGCCTCCTGATGGAAAGCGGTCTCCGTCGCCCATGGACATCTGCAACACCAGAGGCAATGCTGATGCGCTGCCGCCCTAAAACTATATTAAACACAATATACAAACAACATTAAATAAACCTAAATACTAACATAAAAGAAACAATTGCAATAAAAACAATAAAACTAAAGTAAATATAAACATAATATTTAACACTGTGTGGTCAAATAGGACACTGTCTCAGCTTGAAGCTGTTCTTAAACTTAGCCGTTTAAGACGCAGCGCTGGTTTTCAGACGGCGCCTATGGAATGGCGCAATCTTCTTTGATGGTTCCGTAGCTTGTAGGTATGCTTGTAGTACTAGCCTTCGTATTGAGGGGTCCCGGGATCGATTTCAGGTTCAGATATTATGTGATGAGAGTTAAGTTTGTTCTTTGATCTTGGGTGTCTGTCTATAACACCTGTGACAGAAAATCCTAGTGCAGTTGTATGAATAACAACCGACTGCTTTGAAAAATCTACGAGAACGATTTCAATACTTTCATTCGTTGTCTCGCTCCTAGGGTCCTAATCCAAATCATTATTATTCAAATCGGTATGCAACGGGCGAAGAATAAAGTAACAGGAAAGCAAAATAGGCAACTTTGTTTATTTAATGTAGTCTTTTTCAGTTATTTTGATTTAACTAATTTTAGTTATGAGTTTAAAAGGATATGCATTCAGATTGGTTCAATCGCTTGGTTGTTAATTCAAAATAACTGAAAACTTTCACTGGATTTGCTCGCTGAAAAACTTAGGTGTTAACACATATTTTTTATAGTTACTTTGATTTACCAACGAAAATATTTAATCGATTTTGATACAACAATCAAGGGACTGATCTGAAAGTATATACTTTAAAATATATTCATTTCATTTCATTTATTCATTTGACCCTTATAACGACCCTTTGTACGTTACACAAGGCAAGTCATTTAATACAATACATATCAAAATCACATAAAAAACAATAAATTCAATAATTAAATCTTAAAAAACATAAATTCAAAAATTAAAATTGATATGATTGATTATAAAAAAAAAAAAAAATAAAAAAAAAATTAAATAGTAATAAATACAACAGATAAATTTTTTGAGAATTGAGGTAGTAAATATAATAATACAGCCAAATTGATAACTTCCTCTGGATGTCGGTTAAAAATATATCATCCAAGTAAACGAAATTGCGTATTTTGCATTACACCTTTTATCTTCGCCTGTTGTATACCGATTTGGATGTTACTTTTACAATGGTAAGGCCCCTTATGTGTCAGAAATAATTTTATGCCTTAACTAGCTGACCGGGCCACGCGTTGCTGTGGCTAACGTTTTTGTCATACGATATTATAATTTGCAATAAAATAATATTGCGATCATAAATTGAGATGTGAGCTATCTATCTTTCAAGTTCAACTGCACACGGTGTACAAATTTGATACACAAAATCGTGTTCAAACAAACAAACAAACTCTGCAGCTTTATAATATTTATTAGTATAGTATAGATTTATTTTCGATTTTTTAATCAATCATCTATTATTTCCAGCAAATGACCATCGCTTTGGATTCGGTTTTCGGTTCGGGAACCACGCAGATTTCCAAATATTATATGAATTAGGACCACAGATAGTCACAAGAGATTTACAGCCTACACTAAGTAAGTATATAAATAAAAGAATATAGTATATATCCAGAACAAAACCCAAAAGTGACGCTAATAAAAAATAGACTTTATTGCAATAAGAATTTGCTTATTGAGGGTATCTTCCGAATCCGTACCAGCCTATAATGTACTTACTGCAGGGACACCGGCCTACTCTCGATAATTGAGAGTGAATAGGCTCTGATCTACCACGTGAGCCCAACCCAGATTGGTAGATGTCACATGTCTTCGAATTTTTGGTTCTAAGACATAACATCACTGACGTGCGCTGCTTCGGACAATATCGTATTTGGGAGATACAATACAATATCATACAATACAATTCGTATCGTAATCCGTACCAACCTCTAATGTTCTCACTGCAGGGACACCGGCCTACTCTCGATAATTGAGAGTGAATGGGCTTTTGATCTGCCACGGGAGCCCAATCCGGATTGGTAGATGTCACTTGTCGAATTTTTGGTTCTAAGACATGCCGGTTTCCTCACGATGTTTTCCGTCACCGTTTCGAGAACGTGGTATAGCGCACATAAATTTTTCAAGTGAAAAAACTCATTGGTGCACCTGTGGGTTTGAACCAGCGACCTTCAGATTGAAAGTCGGCGTCTATGCCACCACGCTCGTATCG
Source organism: Aplocera efformata (assembly GCA_921293045.1). NCBI lineage: Eukaryota > Metazoa > Arthropoda > Insecta > Lepidoptera > Geometridae > Aplocera > Aplocera efformata. The sequence goes on along the minus strand of OV121067.1, from coordinate 3,022,610 downwards.
TAATATATTTTAGTTATCATATTATATTTTTTAAGGTTTTTAGTTTCAGATTCATTCTTCTAGTATATATTTTTATGTCTGTATAAACAAAAGTATATATGTTTTTAAGTAATAAGTTATAATTATCATAAAAATTTGTATTCGTTGAACGTAGTTTACAAATAAATTTCTGTCATTTCAGAAGTAAGGTCTGCTCGGGTCCGTGGTAGAGTGAATAGGAGGCGCCCTCTAGCGGAGCTTCTATTGAAGGCTGGTTTATTCAATGAGTACAATTACGACGTAAACATTAATGAGTGCGATGAACCCAGATAGATGTATATTGTTAATATTTTTCAGTGATGTACAGTACAGTAGTGATGTAAAAAAACTTTGTTAAAATTTTTAGTATACAAGCTGCCATTTTTGATAATCTTACTACTATTAAAAATGCGAAAGTTTAGATGCTTGATTGATTGACAAACATCCATGATGGCGACACGCCTGAACGCCTGAACGAAATGGATGGAAAGTATCCCGAAAAAGTGAATTTTCGGGATATATTTCATTCAGATCCGTATCCCGTAGGATGACCAACCGCGGGTCGAAAATAATGTACTACTCGTATAATGATATTAATTTATATTTGTAGGAAATAGTGATATTAATTTTGTATAAATATATCATTGCAAACAGTAAAGGCCGGTTGAGGAAACTTCTAGATAGATTAATCATTGGCTAATTTTCAAGGAAAAAGCATAGGTTTTATTATCAATTGACATTATTATTAATATTGTTGTCAACCAATTTGGTACTATAATTTTTGTATGAGAGCCCCCTTAAATATTTATTTTACTTGTTTCAGTAATTGTCCCAATATGACTAATATAAATTTTAATATTAATTAAATTTAATGTATTATATAAAATCAAAATATGTTTTATTTCCCTGCATTTTTTTGAGAAAATATGCCTCGGCTGAAATGGAAATTGCCTGTCTTGTATTAGTGAAGTCCGCCTACAGTTGCCTATTTGGCCAAAAGCCGTGCCACTCTCAATTATCGAGAGTAGGCCGGTGTCCCTGCAGGAACATTAGAGGTTGGTACGATATTGTACGGTACCTTTGCAATAATGTACTATTTCAGATCATATAAATTTATTGTGATCTCATCAATGTAGCGTAGTTGTTTTCATGTGTTTCTTTGTTTCGCGGTGGTAGCGCTAATGGTGTACGATCGCATGCTTTTCTAGGGGCTAAAACCCCTATAATTCTTGCGTATGGCTCCTTATTTGAATTTTGTACTGGGGGTGGATTATTAGTGTTGTCTAACTGAATCTGCGCATACACCACCTGGTTTGGTTCAGCCTGAAAGGAAAACGTATCTTGAAATTCCTACAGGAAGGTTTTTAATGTAATCTAACTGGTTGCCTTCGCCGTTAACAGATGGCAATGCAACCTAGGTTGTCCCCGATCGAAGTATGTGAAGTAATGCTCGCGTTGCTGTGCTCCGGTGGAAGGGTGTGGGTGCCGGTGAAATTACAGGCACATGAGACGTAATATCTTCGTCTCGGGTAACGGGCGCAGTAGGGTGCGACATTTTTTTAACATTTGAATTTTTTTTGCGCGTAAATCCAATTCATTTTTCTTTTTCTAAAATAAAAGAAGCATAAGTTACTCCTTATAAAACCAACTATCTACCAATAAAAGTTCAATCACAATCAGTCCAGTCGGAACAAACAGACAGACAGACAGAAACATAAAGAAAGACACAAAAAAATTGTTTTGTTACGTTTCTTGTATATACACATATAAACATGACGAGAAATAAGCCCTGGCCCTGCTTCGAAACGAGGGGTCCCGGGTTCGATTCCCGGCACACTTTGTGTGGTGAGCATGAAGTTCTCGTGTCTTGGGCGTTTGTCTTGTGTTTCTGTGTTTGTCCATGCCATCTGCGACACAGGGAATCCTAGTGCAGAGGTATGAGTGTGTAAAACGTTTTATGTTTGTCACACGACTGTTCCTCCTGGGAAAAGAACCCACATCCTGGAGTGCAGAAGGCGCATCTACCAACTGGGCTATGAGGACAGCCGACAGACATATTGACAGGCATACTCACATATATATGCGTCTCAACCATACGTTTATGTCTCCACGTTTTTATTAATTTAAAAACAGCGTATAATCCCGCCAAAATGATGACCCCTGTGATTATCCCAATCACAACTGGCGAACGATATACGGGAACTAAAAGGATAAAAAAAAATAGGGTAACTTATTTCTGACAGTTTCGCACGGGTACAATTTATTTATTATTATAAACTAGCGACCCGCCCCGGCTTCGCACGGTTAGTAGAGCATCAGTGTCGTATCAGAGACTACCCGTGCGAAGCCGGGGCGAGTTGCTAGTGTATTAGACATATAAACCTTTCTCTTCAATCGCTCTATCTATTAAAAAAAACCGCAACAAAATCCGTTGCGTAATTTTAAAGATTTAAGCATACATAGGGACATAGGGACAGAGAAAGCGACTTTGTTTTATACTATGTAGTGAGTTATACTAGAAATACACAATAAACATCAATTAAAACACAACGGAACATATGTATGTTCCGTTGTGTTTTAATATTATATATATATAATATATAATATAATATTAACATAGAATATAATTTTCAAAAATATAACAAACAAGATAAAAAGAATTTAAAACAGAAATTAATATATGAACTTAAAACAACACAAAAACTCAAGGTACCCAACAAAATAAATATTTTTTCTTTTTTGGATATCTATACTAATATTATAAAGCTGCAGTGTTTGTTTGTTTGTTTGAACGCGCCAATCTCTGGAACTACTGGTCCGATTTGACTGATTCTTTCAGTGTTGGGTAGTCCATTTATCGAGGAAGGCTATAGGCTATGTTTTTTTTTTTCAAAATTAGGGATCCGTAAGTAAATTGCTATTTTGTAACACAAGGTGTAAAATCGAAAAACTATTTTTGGGTACGCTGCAAAAACTATTGACAATAGAACAAAATGATGTACTACGGGTTTGTACATCCCATTAAGACCTACAAAAAAGTCCGCGAGAACATATATCTAGCTATCATGGTTTAATCACAATAACCGATTTTGTGTATCAAATTTGTACACCGTGTGCAGTTTGATCCAACTTGAAATATAGGATAGCTCGCATCTCAATTTATGATCGCAATATTATTTTATTGCAAATTATAATATCGTATGACAAAAACGTTAGCCACAGCGACGCGTGGCCCGGTCAGCTAGTAATAAATATATATCAAACTTGCGGTATACAAATGTAAATTACGTACCAGTATAGTCCTCCCCTGCGTCTATTGGTTGCGCGGATGTATTTTCATCAACGCCTGTGTTGCCAGCATCTATACTATCATTATTCCGAGCGATTATTTTAATTATAAATCTCCTAATTTCTATTTCACATGTTTCTGCCTTTGTTAATAAACCATTTCCTTTTCGTGTATTATGATTTTGTTTTCCTAACATTTTGAATTTTGTGCATGTAATTTCCGTCCCGTTGTCGTTTTTGCCGATATGATCAAAAATAACACCAGCTTGACTAATATATTTGGATGTATTCGTATATTCTTTTAAATATATGTAATCGCCATTTTTATTATCAGTCATGAAATCGCCATTTTTTCCATTGTACACTGAAAAGAAGACAATGTTCAAATATATGTGTTTAAATAATATTATACCACGAGAGCGTGGTGGCCTAGGGGCACAGACGCCGTCTTTTAATCTGAAGGTCGCTGGTTCAAACCCACACGTGCACCAACGAGTACTTTTCACTTGAAAAAATTATGTGCGCAATACCACGTTCTCGAAACGGTGACGGAAAACATCGTGAGCAAACCGGCATGTCTTAGAACCAAAAATTCGACGATATGTGACATCTACCAATCCGGATTGGGCTCCCGTGGTAGATCAGAGCCCATTCACTCTCAATTATCGAGAGTAGGTTGGTGTCCCTGCAGTGGGAACATTAGAGGCTGGTACGGTAAGTATATTAATATTGGCAACTAGTGGTTCCCCGCAACTTCGTCAGCGCGTAATTAAACAATTTAACCTTCTGCGGAACCACAACTATTTTTTCTCTAAAAGTAGCAATCTTATTGTAGATATCATATTTATTCAATATGTAAATATTGAATTAATATTATATTATACTCGACTTACTAGTTGTTTGATTACTTGTAGTTCCTACTATAACAGTTTCATTACTCCTATCATCTGAAACAAGAAGCACTTTATTGAGTACTTGCTGTGCCCCGCGACTTATTCTGCGTTGAGCTTTTTTTTTTTTTTTACGCGGTACTCTAATTCTTTTTCTAAAAGTATATATTTCCTTATGGTATAAACCTATGTAGCTATGATACTCGTTATAACAGCCACGTGAATTTGTACTAAGCAAAGAATCTTACTTTGGTATGTCAAGAATGATAAAAAGAGATCCAATTAAAGAGTATTTAATAACTGCACGCCGTTTCATACAACATTGCTGGACTGTTGTAATGTTCTAAATTCAAAAAACGCTCCTGCAATGGACTTTTTTCTTTGTGTCTGTAAATTCGATATTTCGCGTGTTCTTTTTTCGAAAATAATGACAATGCATGTTTGAGAAAATGACATTTCAAATGTGTTACTAACACATTGCTTTTGGAGATGTGGTCAATTGGTTTTCTATTTATGCTCTTTATACTCTGCTATTGCTGAATTATGAAAGCATTATAAAAAAAAACAATCTACAAGAGCAGAAATGAAAAAAAAATTTTTTTACATTCTCCTTCATCAAATAAAATTGTTTTGCTTTTTACCTTGTTTCTTACCACATGGTTGTGAAACTGTATCGCCAACAGTATAATTAAGTACTTCATCTCGCGCTGAAAAAAAAGTATTTATTTCACAAAAGGGACTAGTTAGATGTTTACAATAGAGATTGGCCTACAGTGGACCAAAATCGAGATGATTGGAAGTAATTGGGGGAGATCTTTGCCCAACACTGGACCACTGCAGGCTTATAATAATAGAAAGTTTGTGGATTGAAGTGTTGTGGATGTTAAGTAAATGTAGAAAGAAAAATGTCCGGATGCCATCACTAGGGCAGGTAAGCTACTTTCACGTTTGGATGAATACTTGCCCAGGATTGGTGCAGAGGATCTGTACCTACCTATTTTAAGCTTGAAATTCGATAAGGATTGTAATTAAAATAAACGTGAGTTCGCTTTGATTGTATATTGGATACTGGTTCCAACAAATAGAATACAAATGCTTATTAAGTATCGTTCAGGCACCGTTGTTTCATGTCCTTCTTAAATGTCAAGAACACAGATAAGATGATGTACTTTTGGGAAATGCAATAAAAAAAAAATATTATTAAGATAAGTGTATGACAAGGGACAAGGGTGGTGTTAGTGGTACTTATTGCACTAATGAGGGGATCCAAAATCAATTAAACCCCCTTGAACTTTGTAGCTGTTTATTTAATAAAATTGTTTTTATCTTCTTATATTCTCAAAATGCAACGTTAGCGCGATGTAGCACTGCTTATTATACAGTAATCTGTGTCAATCATGACACAGGTTACGTTATAGTTAGTATGCACTATCGTTGCACTGGCTTGAACAGGTGGGATAACTCAAAAGACGCAGATGCTAGCAGCCCACAACACAGGGAATCCTAGTGTGGGGGCTAGCAATCACCCATGACCACTTAAATTATATTATTTTAAATAATTACCATTATTCCACATACCATTGTAACATCAAAATTTAAATGTGTTAATGTTAATATGTATGTTTTTGTGTCAATAAATGATTATTATTAAAGATCAAAACGAGTGTAAGGATTTAGGGAACCTTTACCCAGAACGAGGATACAATAGGATATTTTAATTTTAACTATGTCTTTGAGGGTACTTACTTTTAGAATGCGTTCCGTTGTACCGTAAAATCAGAGTTTTAGGTTGATTATATTCATTTGTATGGCATTTGAATTCGACTCCATCAAAATACCTAGGATAGAAAATATAATTATATTAATATCTAACAGGATATATTGGATTATTTCAAAGTGCTGTTAATTTGCTGTTAATTAATGTAATATAGTAAATATTAGTACCTCGATGTCAAAGCTAAAACGGAGGGAGTCTGAATAGGAGTAACACCACCAAGCAGTGTTGCACTTGTATTGTACACCCACCGGTGGAAGCGTGAAATCACAGATGAATTAGACGTAATACCACCGTTTCGGGTTACGAGGGCAGCAGGATGCGAATTAAGTATTCTCATACTTCGGTCGGGATTCACAGTTCCATCTCGTCAGTTGCAACTCGTGCGAAAATTAGGTACAAAATTGCTTGTCTAGTAAAAAATTATATATTTTACTCACCTGTTCGTGTTCTCTATTTTGATTATATAGTTGGTATCATTAACATCCTTGAGTTGTTTCAGATTCACGCCATCCTTGCTAACTGTAAATAATATATAGATTATTTTTACAACGCGATTTAACTATTCAGCAGTGTTTCACCACACATTCTCTGCAAGTGTCTGAGTGTCTGATATAATTACAAGTGGTCCCACAGATGTGTAGCGAAAGAATTTAGGTCTCTGAGTATTATTTTATTTTATTTATTACACTAAACATTAATAATATTAAGTCTACAGTAATGTTTGATGGCTCCGTGGCTTAATTGGTAGTAGCCCTGCCTTCGAAGCGAGGGGTCCCAGGTTCGATTCCCGGCTGGGGCAGACTTTGTGTGGTGAGCATGAAGTTTGTTCTCGGGTCTTGGGTGTTTGTCTTGTGTTTCTGTATTCGTCCATGCCATCTGCGACACAGGGAATCCTAGTGCAGAGGTATGAGTGTGTTAACGTTGTTGTTTGTTGTTTGTATATAGAATTTAAAATAAAAACATAATTATATGTAATTGACTGGCCTCGCAGTAGGTAGCTCTGCCTTCTACGCCGTAGTCGGTGGGTTTGATTCTCACTAACGACAACAGGCATTTATGTTCGCCACACTAATGCTTGGCGAACATAAATGCTTGTTTTGAATCTGAATGTCAATATGTATTATGATTTTATGATATATATTCGTTTTTTTTTTTTTTTTTTTTTTTTTTTTTTTTTTTTTTGTGAATGAGTGACGGAACGAGCTGAGGGCCCACCTGATGGTAAGTGACCCTCGCCCATGACAACAGTAATGCGCGCGACTCAGTATGAGATCCAAATCTTTACATTCATCCTGCTGCGTCCATCACCCGAGACGGGGATGATACGTCTCATGCGCATGTGATTTCACCGGCAGCCACACCCTTCCACCGGAACACAGTAATGCAAACACTACTGCTTGGCGGCAGATTCCTGATGTGGTGGCAGTACCTCTCCGGACGAGCCTGGCACAAGTTCTACTGCTACTTTTGGTTGCTCCTTTAGCACCACCCAGGGGGCACGTGTAGGGAATCAAAGGGTACACACCTACGGACGCGAGCAACTGGACCCCCCTATTTACCTACAAAAACAAAATTCTATATCTAGTTACTATAATACAAGCTATGCTTAGTTGGCGCTGTATGATATTTCTATATATATTGTTTCGAGAACGTGGTTTAGCATACATTTTTAAGTGAAAAAACTCATTGGTGCACGTGTGGGTTTGAACCAGCGACCCTCTGATTGAAAGTCGGCGGCTGTGCCCCTGGGCCACCACGCTCTCCCTTATCTTATGCGTGATGAGATAGAATTATTAATATAAGATATTTATTTTCAATCAGTACTTACCGCTCCATTGCAAACGGTTAATATGATTTCTATGACAATTCAATAATAACGGTATTCCTTCTTCAAAATAGTAGCTGTCGATAATATTCTGGTCATATAGCATATCTGAAAAAAAAAAAACTTTGGTTTAGTAAAAAAACTTTAGTTTGTTAAAAAATGGAAAAAATTTTTGTTTTCTGTCTAGTTGTTGAACCGAGCTTACTTTGAAAGATCTACAGGTTCATTGAATTTATAAAATATACGTGTAAAAGTTACTTTTTTTAAATAAATATGTAACTTCAATATAATGCATTCTTATTACTAAGTTTAAAGCTTGTTCAAACCCGACCCTCCAAGAAGAGATACGAGCAAAGACCGCTAATTAAAGTATTAATTTCTTTTCGCGAACATGAAAACAATATAATTATGTTTCTAAAATGCTAAAGCATGCAAATACAGGTGGTCTAGGCGCCAAATGTTCCCTGACCATTACAACCTGGGAGTCTTCAAGAGTAGAGTGAATAGGTTTCTCCTAGACAAGCGTGCTCCATCGTCGGCCGCATCTTCACTTTCCATCAGGTGAGATGGCGGCCAAACGCTTGGCTATACATTAATAAAAAAAAAATGTACGCGATGTCGGGGAAGGGCTCTTTACACCCTTCCCCGGAAACGGGCCTCCTGGCAACGTGCGAGGGTCACTGGTGAAGTTCCTTTTGGAGAGCCCAGAGACCCTCGAATGCGCAGAGGTCGGCCACCGGAGAGGTTTAGTTCGGGTAAAAGTCCCACATAACTCGGTTGTCTCCCCCAGTTGTTTGGTTTAGGTATTTGTCATGTTTGAGGAGAAATGCTAAAGTTATATAAATAAATAAAATTTGAGTGTTATTTAACTTTATTTTAATTTACCGTTATGTTATAACCTCAATAAGTAATTAAGGATCAAAATCAAAAGTTTTAAATAAAATAATTATACGTAATTTTTTTTTAAAATTTGGATTGTTGCGCGAGGCCCCGGGCGAATGCCCTGTCCGCCACCCCCTAACCGCCCCTGCAAACTACTTACCAATTGGGTTATTCCTTAGTACTATTACAGAGATAGCGTAATCACCTCTGCTGCCTGTATCTGTAACAGGAATCAATTTATTGAGTTCTAGCTGATCCGACAGATGTTTTAAACATATATACAATACAATATTGACGGTACCGTGGCTTAGTTGGTAGTAGCCCTGCCTTCGAAGCGAGGGGTCCCGGGTTCGATTCCCGGCCGGGGCATACTTTGTGTGGTGAGCATGAAGTTTGCTCGCGGGTCTTGGGTGTTTGTCTTGTGTTTCTGCGTTTGTCCATGCCGTCTGCGACACAGGAAATCCTAGTGCAGAGGTATGAGTGTGTTAACGTTAACTTATAAAGACAAGACAAACAACCAAGACCCGAGAACAAACTTCATGCTCACCTGTGTGCCCAGCCGGGAATCAAACCCGGGACCCGTCGTTTCGAAGGCAGAGCTACTACTAACTATTATGCTAATAAATGAACGAATTTAATTCATACCCACAAAATATATACTTACCACAGAAAAACAATTGTATGACTCATATGTTTTTGCAGCCAGTTTTGAAGGCGTACTTTAGAAATATATATTAATTGAAAAATTCCACCCAAAACGGAGAAAGTAAATTAACAATTCATGAACATTTCACACAGCGCCATCTAGCCCCAAACTAAGCATAGCTTGTATAGGTACTATAGGAGCAGCAGGGTGAATGCGACTCAGTAAAGATTTGGATCTCATACTGAGTCGCGTTACTGTTGTCATGGGCGAGGGTCACCGCTTACCATCAGGTGGGCCCTCAGCTCGTTCCGTCACTCATTCAAATAATAACTTCAAACTGATAATATATGTTTATTTCCAGTTGCCACCACCATTTCCGCCACCACTGGTGGCAATGGAGAAGCTTTTCGTTCTCTATTGCCACCAGTAAACACAGAACTAACATCTATGTTCTTCCACTTTCTACAATTTTAGTCATTCTAATGCAGAATGCAGTCACCAACTGAGCTATGAGCCCTTTCACTCTCGCTTGCGAGAGTAGGCCCGTGTCCAAATAGCAATACAAGGCATGGTACGGATATTGTGAATAATTATTTACCTCTATTCTTGATTTTTGTGGGTGTACCCGCAGATAATGTTGTACGAACCAATAAAACGCATACGAAAATGAAAATTTGTTGAACTACAGACAACATCTTCGTGAAGTAGACGAACAGTTATGTTGTAAACGCTAATACTTACTGCTAACAGGAAAAGCTAGAGGCGTGCCAATAGCAGGTTTCACATATAATCCTATCCTACTAATATTATAAACGCGAAAGTTTGTAAGTATGGATGTTTGTTACTCAATCACGCCGGAACGGCTGAACGGACCTGGATGAAATTTGGCACAGAGATAGATTATAGTCTGGAATAGCATATAGGCTGCTTTTTATCCCGGAAAAATGCACGGTTCCCGTAGGAAGACCAACCTCGGGTAACACAGCGGGGCACAGCTAGTATTATAATAATTATTTTAACTCCATCTTTTTTTTGTTACAGAAGTGACAGGACGAGCTGGAAGCCCATCTGATGTTAAGTAAATAGTTACCTCCGTCCATAACAACAGGAATGCAAATTAGGTCCTCCCTGATCTGAAGTCCACATCTGGTTATGCCAGCCAAGCAGTGGTGTATTCTCATTGCTGTTCCGGCGGAAGGGTGTGGGTGCCAGTGAAATAACAGCATTAATTTAATTAATACATATATAATCACACCAGTGATAATTATAGTTCCTTACAGAAAATGAAACACGTTCTTTCAATTTCAATAAAGAAAAATATATATATATATATAGCCAGTTGTGGGGCAACTCTAGACGGGATATAATTCAAAAAGGGAAAATTAATGGTATTTCCTTATTCAAGAATTAAATGGCATTCAATTATAAATTATTCTATCACACAACCGTACCATACCAGCCTCTAATGTTCCCACTGCAGGGACACCGGCCTACTCGCGATAGTTGAGAGTGAATGGGCTCTGATCTACCACGGGAGCCCAATCCGGATTGGTAGATGTCACATGTCGTCGTATTTTTGGTTCTAAGACATGCCGGTTTCCTCACGATGTTTTTTGTCACCGTTTCGAGAACGTGGTATTTTGCACATAAATTTTTTCAAGTGAAAAAACTCATTGGTGCACGTGTGGGTTTGAACCAGCAACCTTCAGATTGAAAGTCCTTGTTCCGTAGAGGAACAGAATAAAGTTCAAATTCTCCATCTCCATTGATTTAAAAAGCAACACAATTTTGAGGTAGGGTAAGAAATCTTTTCATTTTTTTTCTCGTCTACGTGGGTAGCCCGACTAGAGGAATGCGATCAGTTCGTTCGCATACGTCACCGCGTCCACATAAACCTTTTCGGATTCTTGTCCTTGCGCCCTCCGGAGGGCCGACAAGTGTTCCATCCCAGCCTGGAGATCTCCAAAACGTCCCTGAAACCTACGGTGGAGTGGAGTGCCGTTAAACTGTGCTTCTGTGCGATATCTGCTGCCGGGGTTCGACGCAAGCCTCCCACATACAGGTTAGTGGTTATCCCGCGAAGACAATTATATGTTTAACGCCTATTTGACATTATTGACATTTATTCCTTATTTTTGATGTTTCAATATAATGAAATGTAATTATATATAATATATATAATATAATATTGCCAAATTATAATATTTACCCAAATATATTATTTGTCAAAGTGTATTTGACAATGCCCTTTTACAGCATAACTTGATATTTTATTTTATTGTATGTATCAATCAAAGTTATTTGTTTTGTAATACTTACTTTTTAATTAGAAATGTTTGTGCCTGTTTCTGGCATGACATTGTAAAAGTGCAGTGTATGAATAAATATATTTTTTTTATATTATATAATATTTTTGACATAACCAAGTGTTCCAAAGTGTACCTATGGTAAAAATAAATGAATATGAGTAGGATTGTTTAATAATAATAATTTAGTTCGTTAAATATTTTTACAAGCAGCAATTTAGGTTTTTGCTTCACGTCCGTTGGTGTGCCCAGAGCACAGATGTTCAAACTTTTTGTCTCGTTGACCACTTGCCATGCTTCTCAGTTTTAAGTAAACCCCCCGTAAAATAAACTTAAATAATTAGTACTTTTTTTTTTTAATGTGAATATGTGACGGAACGAGCTGAGGGCCCACCTGATGGTAAGGGGTGACCCTCGCCCATGACAACAGTAATGCGTGCGACTCAGTATCAGATCCAAATCTTTACCGAGTCGCATTCATCCTGCTGCGTCCATCACCCGAGACAGGGATGATATGTCTCATGCGCATGTGATTTCACCGGCAGCCACACCCTTCCACCGGAACACAGTAATGCAACCACTACTGTTTGGCGGCAGATTCCAGATGTGGTGGCAGTACCTCTCCGGACGAGCTTGACACAAGTTCTACTGCTACTTTTGGTTGCTCCTTTAGCACCACCCAGGGGGTACGTGTAGGGAATCAAAGGGTACACACCTACGGACGCGAGCAACTTGACCCCCCAAATGGGCATAATTAGTACATTTAATAAAATAATTAGTAAATAATATATATATAATTAGTAGTAGTAACGAGCGAAACTCGGTATTTTTTGAGCAAAATGTTTTCTTTTTTTGTTTACAATATTGCGTTTTCACAATAAATATACAGGTAAAATAAAACAGCAAAATGCAACATATTTACAGAATTTCATAACAGTGCTCTAGAGTTTGAATGTCTCAACAGTTGTCCTTGGGATAAATAGATTAACAAATTCTGGCAAAAAAAACTTAGCTATCTACCAAATAGTTGTTACTAGGTTATCGTTATAATTAATTTACTATTTCCTTCCTATCCCATTCAACTTTATTTTTTTACCTAGGTATTTCCATACAACTATACAGAATCTTAATATATAAATTACGTGTCACGATGTTTGTCCGCGATGGACTCCTTAACTACTTAACAGATTTCAATCAAATTTGTACACCGTGTGCAGTTTGATCCAACTTGAAAGATAGGATAGCTCACATCTCAATTTATGATCGCAATATTATCATATAACAAAAACGTTAGCCACAGCAACGCGTGGCCGGGTCAGCTAGTATTATTATAAAACATAACTAAGAACCTCAACATATTAATAAATAATAATGATACATATAATTATTATGTTGGGTGCCCGTAGATGATGTAGTACTTTCAATGTGAATGTCGCTGGTTCAAACCCCAACGTGCACCAATTAGTTTTTCAATTAAAAAATTTACGTGCGCGATACCACATTCTCGAAACTGTGACGGAAAACATCGTGAGGAAACCGGCGTGTCTTAGAACGAAAAATTCGAAGAAAATGACATCTACCAATCCGGATTGGGCTCCCGTGTTAGAACAAAGCCCATTCACTGTCAATTATCGAGAGTAGGCCGGTGTCCCTGCAGTGGGAACATTAGAGGCTGGTACATACGGTAAAACTTGGGCCAAGTTCCGGAGGATTACTGCCACACACCTCAAGTATGTGAGTAATATAGTTATAATACTTTTAACGGTTTCTCGTTTGTGAGTAACTGTACATACCTATATATGTAGCTAACCTATGTATGTAGCTAAACCTTTTTCCTTATAAATGTATTAGCTTTCCGTAAATTGTATTTCCAGTTGACTAGTTATTACAATGCGTTGTGCGCGTTTGATATGTTTTTTAATTTTAATGAGTTTTTGCGCCAACACTCGTGGTGAGTTCAAAATTACCCTTATTTTTCGTGTTCGTAGTTGAATTGTATGAACTGTTATTGAAATGTTGAATTGAATAATTTTTATGGACGAAAAATATCGATAAATAGTTTTTTTGCTAAAATCAATTCTCGTTCTGGTTTTTTTACGCGATTTCTTCGCCAATCGTGTTTTTTTGATGTGATGGGAGCTGACAGACCAGCTGATGTTAAGTGGTTACTGCCATAGACAACAGCGATCCAGTTTGGTCCTCTCGTATTGAATATGAGTAAATGCAAGTCGTATCGCGTTGAGCTCATCACGTTGAGGGGATGTCTCATGCGCTTGTAATTTTCACCACCACCCACATCCTTCCTTGCTTGGCATGAATGATCTGTCAAAAACACATTGGCTTTAGGTCATAGACTTGTACCATACACCATCCACACGTAATTTAGAACAAAATCTCTATCATATCATATATTAAGTAATTATTTAGTATCGAGAATGGATTCTTTATGGGATCCTTATCACACAACTCTGATAACAGACAAACAACAAAAAAAACAACGTTAACACACTCCTACCTCTGCACTAGGATTCCCTGTGTCGCAGATGGCATGGACAAACACAGAATCACAAGACAAACACCCAAGACCTTGAACACAAAGTGTGCCCCGGCCGGGAATCGAACCCGGGACCCCTCGCTTCGAAGGCAGGGCTACTACCAACTAAGCCACGGAGCCGTCAAACGCAGTATCAAGAACTTACTATCATGAATTTTGGGTAATAATTCACAATACTAACTTGCGCGTCTGGTATTTTTATATATTGTTTGTCTATGTTTCAGGGGCTGATTTTTTTTTGACAATTGTAAGAAATGGAACTAGTAAGTATATACTATATAATTATACGCTAGCAATATTATGAATTTCACTACATAGTATAAAACAAAGTCGCTTTCTCTGTCCCTATATCCCTATGTATGCTTAAATCTTGAAAACTACGCAACGGATTTTGAAACGGTTTTTTTTAATAGATAGAGTTATTCAATAGGAAGTTTTATATGTATAATACACTAGCAAGTCACCCCCGGCTTCACACGGGTAGTTTCTGATACGACACTGATGCTTTACTAACCGTGCGAAGCCGAGGCGGGTCGCTAGTATAATATTAAACTAGTTTTTTTTAATCAATTAATTATTGTTATTTCCAGGCCAGGTGTACTCTACTTCGCAAGATATAAGTTACAATGTGGGTGACATTGTCAAATTTGAATGCAGTATAACGGATAATATTTACATGGGTGGTACCACCAGCGCTATACTCTCATGGTGCTATGGTAAACGTTTCATTATGGCTCAATTATATAAGGAAGCAAAGGCAGTTTACTATATGGTGTGTGAATATGACTCCGCCCCTTTTTGTCAAAATAAAACACATTTGTTCGCTTACAAAATTAAAAAAAAAAATTATTGAAAGTATGCTCCATCTGCAGCTACAACCTTCGCCCATCGTTCAGGTAGTTTTCGTATTCCTTGCTGGAAGAAGTCCTGGTCTTTTGAGCTTATCCAGTTGTCAATCCAAATTTTGATACTTTCACATGAAGTAAACTTTTCTCCAGTAAGGTCTGTCTGCATCGTCCGGAATAGGTGGTAATCCGAAGGAGCTATGTCTGGTGAATATGGCGGGTGGGGTAACACTTCCCAGTCCTGTCCCTCTAAATATCTTTTTACGACTTCTGCGGTATGCGGTTTGGCATTGTCATGCTGAAGAACTAATTTGTTATGTCTATTCACCCATTCTGGTCGTTTTTCTTCTATGGCTCGCTTCAAACGCATTAGTTGTCGTCGGTAAACTTCTCCATTAATAGTTTCAGAGGGTTTGAGCAACTCATAATATACAATACCTTTCTGATCCCACCAAATACAGAGCATGACCTTGGCACAGTGAATATTTATTTTTGGCTGTGATGGGCCTGGTTCGCCTGGTTTCACCCAAGCTTTTTTGCGTTTAGGATTTTCGTAGTGTATCCATTTTTCGTCTCCTGTGACTATCCGATGCAAAAATCCTTTTCTTTGCTGTCTTTGAAGCAGCATTTCACAAATGGTTTTCCGACGTTCCATGTCTCTTTCTTTTAAATCATGTGGAACCCAGTAACCGGCTTTTTGAATCATTCCCATCATTTGTAAACGCTTTGCAACAGTTGAACGATCAACATTTAATGCTGCAGCTAATTCTGATTGAGTTTGGCAAGAATCTTCCGCCAATAATGCTTCCAATTCAGCATCTTCAAATTTTTTTGGTGGTTTTCCATGTTCTTTATCCTCAGTACTAAAATCGTTATTTTGAAATCGTCGAAACCATTCCTTGCAAGTTGTATTAGACGGAGCATGCTCACCATAAATCTCCACAAGCAAACGATAAGTTTCCGCTGCAGTTTTCTTCGCAATAAAATAATGTAATAACACTTCCCGCAAATGACGTTTATTTGGAATAAAAACCGACATTTTCGAAAAGGTGAAAACAATTGTTGCTTACACTTCAACCAAATATCATAAAATGCGTTAGATAGCTGACATTCAGTACTATCGAATACAAGTATGGTCATTTATTAGTACACGTAAACAATACTAAAAACGACATCTGTTGAGAAAGGGCGGAGTCATATTCACACACCCAATACATGCCACGTCTATGCACATCTTCGAACATTTTCTACATTGGAAAATTATTCCAAACTTACCAATTGCAGAGGATGCTAGTGATATTGGTTCAGACAAACAGATAAACACATTTATTAATATTTGTAAAATGTACGTCACAAGGGAATAATATTGACTCAAGGTTGGCTATTCGGGTCCGTGGCTTAGTTGGTAGTAGCCATGCCTTCGAAGCGAGGGGTCTCGGGTTCGATTCCCGGCCGGGGCTTTGTGTGGTGAGCATGAAGTTTATTCTCGGTTCTTGGGTGTTTGTCTTGTGTTTCTGTGTTTGTCCATGCCATCTGCGACATAGGGAATCCTAGTGCAGGGGTATGGAGTGTGTAAAGGTAATTACACGAAAATAAATTAAATTATAAATTTACGGTTAATCAATGATGATGCAGCAGGATGAACGCGACTCAGTTTATTCAAATCTTATACCGAGTCGCATTACTGTTGTCATGGGCGGGGGTCGCCACTCACCACCAGGTGGACATTCAGCTCGTTCCGTTGCTTCTTCACATATTAATAATAACCCTTAACCGCCTACCATACGTCTCACAGATCCTGTTGACATAATGATTGTAAATATCTTTGCGCCTGAGTGTTGTATCGACTCGTTCGATCGTGTACCTTTTCCCCGCACCCCTCAGTACCGCACAACGGCTCGTGGAGGTTAGACGTGCGTGCGTTTGGATCAGGTGAGTAAATAAATACTAGCGTGGGTCTGAGAGACCTCTGATAGGAGGTTACGTAATAATAATCCACACTTCGCAAGTACAGCCGGAGTTACAAGTAATTATTATAATACGTACGATTACTTTACAGATGATGCCTGCCTTAATTATTACAAACATCCAGTTATATTTCGGGAAATAATATTAAAAAAAGATGATGATTACAAGTCGCTAGAATGTAAAATATCATCTAATTCACAATCTGAGCTCACGATAGCAGCTAACTTCAGACGAAATAAATCTGAGTTGGAAATAGCACGGGAGAAACCAAGTGAGTCAATAACAAAATATAGTATTATAGTTACTAGCGACCCGCCCCGGCTTTGCACGGTTAAAGTATCAGTGTCGTATGAGAAACTACCCGTGCGAAGCCGGGGTGATTTGCTAGTGTATTATACATATAAACCTTCCTCTTGAATCACTCTAACTATTAAAAAAAGCCGCATCAAAATCCGTTGCGTAGTTTTAAAGATTTAAGCATACATAGGGATATAGGGACAGAGAAAGCGACTTTGTTTTATACTATGTAGTGATGAAGTAACTCATAGCTCAGTATCTCTGCCTTCTGCGCTGGTCATGCGCTCGATTTCCAGTCAAGACAACTATTTCTGTGGCACCATCTTGTGTGCTCGGTGTTGGTTTTCATATGTGAAAATTGCTACGCCTCAATTTAAACATGTCGTAACTTGTTAAGACTAGTCTAATTCTAAGAATAAAATTTCTTTAATTTCGTTTAATCATTCTCTCTTTGTTTATTGACGCAGTAAGTTTTTATTATAAATAGTATGGAATGCGATATATGAAATTCGTGTATTGTTAAGACAATATTTGCTTACACATTACTTATGAGACACCCTCTGTATTTATAAAAAAAAGGTTTTATAAATTAGTTTTATATCAGTTATCTAGTGCCCATAGTAAAAGCTAGAGTTTTTATAATTTCCGTACCAGCCTCTAATGTTCCCACTGCAGGGACACCGGCCTACTCTCGATAATTGAGAGTGTATGGGCTCTGATTTACCACGGGAGCGTAATCCGGATTAGATGTCACATGCCGTCGAATTTTTGGTTCTAAGACATGCCGGTTTCCTCACGATGTTTTCCGTCATTCAATTGACTGTAATTTCATTTCAGATTTATTCAAGATCATTTTGTTAGTATTGGGAGCGGTAGTTGCGACGACAATATTAGCTTTGATAGGTTATAAAATTATCCAGTGTGTGATTAAAAATAAATCTCGCAATGAGGAAAGTATTCGTGATATTTATATGGTGAGTAATATGCTGGCGTAACCACAAGTTTCATGAAGAAATATGCTATTTTTTTATGTGAATGAATGACGGAGCGAGCTGAGGGCCCACCTGATGGTAAGTGGTGACCCTTGCCCATGACAACAGTAATGCGCGCGACTCAGTATGAGATCCAAATCTTTACTGAGTCGAATTCATCCTGCTGCGTCCATCACCCGAGACGGGGATGATACGTCTCATGCTCATGTGATTCCACCGGCAACCACACCCTTCCAACGGAACGCAGCAGCGCGAGTGCACCACAGCTTGGCGGCAGATTACCAGGTGTGGTGGCAGTAACTCTCCGGACGAACTTGGCACAAGTTCTACTGCTACTTTCGGTTGCGACTTGGGTCTTATTATACTTCGGTCTGGGGGGGACCCAAATCGTATTGCTGTTGTTATTGACGGAAATAATATCAGGTAGGCCTGCAGCTCGTCCCGTCACAGCTATAATATCATATAAAAAAAAGTTTTTTTTTTTCTCTTCCTCTGGCGTAGCACTTCTATGCATTTGCCAAAAAAGTATTTAAATCGGTTTTATACATTTAAGATTTGATCTCGAGTCAGCTATGGCACCTTTAACCTATCCTCGGCCTTTTTTGTTACAGGAAAGTAATGGGGATAAAAATCATAGCCAGCCATTGAAGGCAGAAGAACCACTTGACACCGTGGTGGGGATAGATAATATAAGCTGTGAAAACAATAAGGATACTGAAAACGAAAGATAAATGTAACTTAATAGGTAGTAGCCCTGCTTTCGAAGCGAGGGGTCCCGGGTTCAATTCCCGACC
Organism: Aplocera efformata; assembly: GCA_921293045.1. Lineage (NCBI taxonomy): Eukaryota > Metazoa > Arthropoda > Insecta > Lepidoptera > Geometridae > Aplocera > Aplocera efformata. The sequence continues at coordinate 3,003,528 of OV121067.1, read as the reverse complement.
AAGGCAGACTTTGAGTGATTAGCGTTAATTTGGTTTTAAAATATAAATTTGTAAGGGGGGTGAGTGTGTCCATGTAATTTTTTTAATGTATTTGATTAATTGAATAAAAACAAGCTAAGTCAAAATGAGGGTATTTCTAAAATTACTTGTAATTAAATTGGTATTGCAAACGTTCATAGGCAACGGTAAACGCTTAAAAAAAATTATCTGTAAGGATTTTCACCCACACAATGAAGTGGAAATTGTAGCCTACTACGATTTATGGTAATAAAGATAGATATTTATAAGCTCACTAGCTGACCGGGCCACGCGTTGCTGTGGCTAACGTTTTTGTCATATGATATTATAATTTGCAATAAATTAAAATTGCGACTATAATTTGAGATTTAAACTATCCTATCTCTCAAGTTGGATCGAACTGCACATGGTGTGCGAATTCTATTATAATCGGTTAAGTGGTTTAGGAGTCCATTGAGGACAAACATTGTGACACGAGATTTATATATATTAAGATTGGTCCAATAGCTCAGTTACTTCAAGCTCTGCCTGTTGCGCTGCAAGTATTGAGTTCGATTCCCACTCAGGTCAAGCATTTGCGTGACAATCACAGTTTTTTGTTCTGTATACGAGTGTCAAGTAAGAATTTAAAAATAAAATTGTATCAATAACTTTAAGAAGGATAAGGTTAGCCTTTTTTAATATACCGATATAATTTACATAGTAAATCCTGAATCATTGATTTTGTACCGTTGTTAAATAAATTGTTTTTACTATTATTTATTTTATCATTTATTTTAAATCAATATAAAATTTATTTACATCCGTAAAACCGCCGACCGCGTAGTAAAACCCAAGCGGTCGGTGGCTAGGGCTGCAGAGAGTTACCATTTCAGTGGTGTCACATATTATGAAACCATTTACAAAAGAGGGCGGATTACAACTTCATTTTCATCATACATTTTTATTCATTTAACATACTTACATTTTTATCTTATAACACTTACTAAATACCAGTTTTTTTTTTATCAAACGGTACCTTGGAAGGTCTACTGTCGCCACGATATTGTATTTATATCAATGTATGTCTTGTAGTAATCTTTAGTTGTAGATTTTAGGGCTTCCCGATGGCTCAAAGATATACGCAAGTCATAAATAAACTTATCAGAAGGCCAAAGGTAACATCGCTATCACGAAAGGAAAACTGCCCGCCGCTTCAATCAGCCGCATGGCGTATAAATGTACAGACCTACTAAGATAAGAAATATTTTCGCTAACCGTAGTTCCTATTTTCGCCGTTTCACATATTAATTGGTCTATCAGTATCTAGAACTTACAAATGTTATTACGTCACTAAAAAATGTTGCTAAAATGAGCAAGTACTTACATATTATTGTCTATTTTAACAATTAAAATTCTATAATAAAAAAAATAAAAAAGAAGCTAAGCTATATTTGACGTTTTTTATCACAATTCACACCTAAATGAACAAGCTGATGATGTATGGAATAACATGGCAATGAAGAACTAGCCGTCATTTCCGTTACGTCAATGTCAAGTCAAGAATCAAATGATATCTGTCAACTTGACATGACAAACACCTGATCGATTGCTGTAATTGCAAAGTTCTACTCAATTTTTAATTCATTTAATATAGTTTTTTAAACATTTTAACGTAAGAATGTCGGAAAACAAAGAAGTGTCTAAAAAAGAAGTCGATCCTGAACTGGATGACTTACTAAACAGTGAGTAGCCATTATTGCATGCGAAACTAATAGGTTACACAACTAACCTCCAGAATAATGATGAAGGCATCTTCAAACAAATCTGATTGTATCACTGGCGTTTATGTATATATTAGTTTTAAGGTCGCGGTAAAACTTGTTTAAAGCTTAACTATTAAAAAATATGGTACGAGTCTACCTAAAAGATTAAACCTATGATGATCCTGGACTTTGTATTATCATGATTGTAATGAGATATCATTACGTATCTGTTATTATTGCTATCTGGTGACAGAAGAATAAAGTACGGCGCGGGATTGGCCTGGCGAAGAGTGCCAATCTCATTTAATTTATTGTTGGTGAACAGGTACATTGAGATGGAAAAACTTAATTTGAAACACTAGGCTCTGCCATCTGACATGCATACAACCATTCATTAACATAACATGAAAAACTTTTACACACCTCTGTGCTACGATTCCCTGTGGATGTAGATGTAGATGGATGGATTGTAGATGGCATGCAGAAACAGAAACACAAGACAGACACCTAAGACCCGAGAACAAACATCATACTCACCACTTAAACTGTGCTCCGGCCAGTAATCGAACACAGGACCCCTCACTTCCAAGGCAGGGCTACTATTAACTAAGCCACGGAGTCGTCAGTGATATTTATTCAGCGAGTTTTGATTACTTTCCAGGTGCCCTCCAAGATATGACAAAGAAATCGGACCAGCCCGAGGAAGTTGGTGCTGAGTCCGAGGTGCCATCTGCCCTTTGGAGCGAAGAGTTCATCAAAGAGGCTGCTGCCCAGTTCGAGAGCAATATGGCCGCTATCCTGGGGAACTTCAGTGGAGTTCCGGGTAACTTTTTTTAATTACATATAATAATGTGACGAAGCCTTGTATTGAGTTGACATTATGTTTTTATTATGTTCCTAACAAAACCGCTGTACAGCTGCAATGATCTTGCAATGAGTTGTTTTAATAACGACGTAGCTCATTCTTATTGTATTTATAGACGAGCCAGCTTGATTTCTGCCTATTCCAGAGTGTGCTAGCTGCACAGACTTCTGATGCAGCTATCATGCTTTATAGGTCTACATTAAAGCTGGTCCAGGGCGCATAGAAGGATAAATGGAGTGACCAATGGGACTGACGTAGTATTATGAAAGACCAAAGTTTGGAAAAAAAAATTAGACAGTATCTTGTCTTTTTCTATGAGTATTTTAGATTTATCTTTAGACTTTTGATGATACAGATGTTCTTTTATGTACCAAATCGTTGTAAATAAATGAAATTAAATAATGATATCAAGGTCATCCTTGTGCCCACAACAATGACCGTATCCTGATAGAAAATCACCGTCATACATGGACATCTGCTATACAGATGTGGTGCAGGCCTTTCATATAGAGATTAAACAGTTTAAAGGACCCCATATCAAAGCTCAGGGTTCTCTCATGTTTTCTAAGTTGCAGAACTTGCGTTTATATTGAGTTTTTAACTTTTTACATAAAAAGTAAGTTTTCTTTGGCACACTCTGTAGCCTAAACGGCTTGATCGATTTATTGATACAAGTATTGAAGTCAATTACTTCGATTTATAATCAGTATATTGTACACACGCAATAAATTGACCTCTTTATTTCAGAGGACCAGATCTCACAAGAGCAGATAGCTCAGACTTTCTCGAAAATGGCAGGTAAGAACATATTTTTTTTACAAATTTACGGACTACGAAAAACAATCTAGGAGCGTTTTTTGAATTTGGAACATTACAACACTCCAGCAGTGTTGTATGAAACGGCTGGAGTTATTAAAACTCTTTAATTGGATCTCTTTTATCATTCTTGGCATACCAAAATCTCTTTGCTTAGTACAAATTGCGTTCACGTGGCTGTATAGCCATAAATTCGATGCCTTTCGGTACAGATGATAAATAGAAAATTGGCGGCAAAACTGAAAATTCGTCTTGATTTGTTATTTACATACTTAATAAATTTTATTTCCCTGCATTCTTTTGAGAAAAGCACTATATATGCCTCGGCAATTGCCTATCTTGTATTAGTAAGTCCTCGCCTACGGCTAGGCCTTCAAACTCATACTCGACCTGCAGTTGCCTATTTCACGGCCTTTGCAATAATGTACTATTTCGAAATCGATGCATAAATTCGAAATATTCTTTGTTTCAAATAATTCGAATCTAGAATTTTTTTAAAGGATATGCTTTCATGTTGGTCCCATAGAAATTTTATCAGATCAATAGTTTGGTTGTTAAATCAAAATAAATCTTTCCTGTGACTTTCTTCGCTCACTGCAGATCGATTTTAATGCATTTGTGTGTAGTATGTACCCCCTAAGAGCGAAAAATAAAGAATGAAAGTATTGAAGTTGGTTTATTTCGATTTCTTTATAGTAAATAATTCTTTATAGTAAATGTTATAATATGTTATAGATTTTATTATATCAGTTAATTGTTTTGTTTCAGAGGCAGCCGCTCAGGTTATGAAACCTACAAGCGCAGCACCGGCAGAACCAGTAGATCCCAATGTACAGGAAAAAATTGATGAAGTAAGTCCACCTTGTAAATAAATAAATAAATGTTTACACACTCATACCTCTGCACTATGATTCCCTGTGTCGCAATGGCATGGACAATCACAGGGGCATTAGACAAACACCCAATACCCGAGAACAAAGTATGCCCCGGCCGGGAATCGAACCTGGGATCCCTGCTTTGAAGGCAGGGTACTACCAATAATCTCACTTATATAAGAAAGGTGAAAGTTTGTATATGTGTGTGTTTGGGTGTGTTTGTTCCATTCTCCTTATATCCTGATAAACACAGGTTACTTTTGATCCCGGAAAACCGCGGGTGACCCCGCGGGGTAACTCAGTGTAAGATCCAAACATTATAATGAGTCGCATTACTGTTGTCATGGGCGGGGGTCGCCACTTACCAGGTGGGCCCTCAGCTCGTTTTCACTTTATCACATAAAAAAATTTTGTTTCCAACAAGCTTTGCTTTTGGTGCTAGATGGCGCTGTTAAATTATATTTTTTTATATTTCTTAAACCTTTTTTTTTAATTTTTATACCTAGGTATCGGCGGCTATATCCCAAACGTTACAGAATTTGAACACAAATTCTGAAGGACTTCAAAACCCTCTCTCCGATCAGGATTTGGCAAATATGTTCAGTAATTTCAATTTGGGGGCTGACGGCAATCAGGTAATGAATTACTCGATATTGTCTCATAAGTAATGTCGGTTTTCATATGTGAAAATTCCTACGCCTCAATGTAAACATGTCGCAACTTGTTAAGACTAGTCTCTTATTGTATGAAGAGTACAATTGCTTTGCTTTCTTTTAATCATTCTCTCTTTGTTTATTGACAACGCTGTACGTTTTAATAATAAACAGTATTAAAAAAATGTATGTTAAATATATAGAACTTGGCAAAGTTTTTGAAGTACTGCCTCCACAACTGGTAATCTGCCGACAAGCAGGGGTGCACTCGCATTGCTGTTCTAATAGCAGTGAAATCAGATGCGCATTCGTATCATCCCCGTCTCGGGTGATGGACGCAGCGGGAATGCGACACAGTGTAAGATTCAAATCTTATACTGAGTCGCATTACTGTTGTCATGGGCGGGGGGCGCCACTTACCATCAGGTGGGCCCTCAGCTCGTTCCGTCACGTATTGCCATTATAAAAATTAATGCTTTCTTTTTAAATTGACATTTCCAATATTATTCTTAATTGGAATACATTGGAATCATAGGTTTTTAGTATAGAAAAATTCAACATTATATTGTTATACTTTCAGGATGAAAATATGTTTGTGCCATTTATGCAAGGAATGATGCAATCTCTTCTATCCAAAGAGGTTTTATATCCGTCATTAAAAGAATTACTGGAAAAGTACCCTGCTTGGCTCGAAGCTAACAAGGGGAAGATAGATGATAGCGAGTATCAGAGGTGAGTTGTGGGTAAACTTAGTTTTAAGAACGCATCCTCTCGAAGGTAATAATATATTTATAAATACAATAAGGGCTGCGTCTGTAACTAAAACAACTTACTATAGATAATTACAGCTGTAGAGAGGCTTCATCAGGAACATAATGAAAACATGGCAAATTACTCAATACATATGTCAACAAGTATACTATATGAAGAGTATACTTTATTATACTTTAAATTATCATAAATTCTAACAGTAATAGTAATGAGGGGGAATCTGAGCAACCTTTTCCCTGAGGATCTCGGGGTGGGTGGTTAGTAAAACCGAGCTTGACTCGAGAAAAAAAGATGTAAATATGATAATAAATTGTGTATCATAGTTAATTATAAAGTGTTCATCTCTTACCTAAGGTAAATAAGGGTCTAGTTGCTCGCGTCCGTAGGTGTGTACCCTTTGATTCCCTACACGTACCCCCTGGGTGCTAAAAGAGCAACCAAAAGTAGCAGTAGAACTTGTGCCAAGTTCGTCCGGAGAGATACTGCCACCACATCTGGAATCGGCTGCCAAGCAGTAGTGGATGCATTACTGTGTTCCGGTGGAAGGGTGTGGCTGCCGGTGAAATCACATGCGCATGAGACGTATCATCCCCGTCTCGGGTGATGGACGCAGCAGGATGAATGCGACTCAGTAAAGATTTGAATCTCATACTGAGTCGCACGCATTACTGTTGTCATGGGCGAGGGTCACCACTTACCATCAGGTGGACCCTCAGCTCGTTCCCCTATGAACTGTTCCCATATCTATCACGCAAGCTATGCATGGTGGATGCGTTAATCCTATTTTCTGTTACAAGGTTTTCCCAACAACACGAGCTGATGCAGAAGGTTTGCGTCGAGCTGGAGCCAGAACTGGACACAGACCCTGAGGATGTGAAGAGGAAACGCTTTGAAGTAGTCCTCGAGTTGATGCAAAAGGTAACGTACCAGCCTCTAATGTTCCCACTGCAGGGACACCGGCCTACTCTCGATAGTTGAGAGTGAATGGGCTCTGATCTAACACGGGAGCCCAATCCGGATTGGTAGATGTCACATGTCTTCGAATTTTTGATTCTAAGACATGCCGGTTTCCTCACCGTTTCGAGAACGTGGTATTGCGCACATAATTTTTTCAAGTGAAAAACTCATTGGTGCACGTGTGGGTTTGAACCAGCAATCATCAGATTGAAAGTCGGCGTCTGCGCCCCTGGGCCACCAAGCTCTATATACTAGGATTCAATGTGTCGCAGCTGGCATGGACACAAACAAAACCACACAACACAAACACCATTGAGAACCCGGGACCACTTGCTTCGAAGGCAGGGCTACTATACTTCACCGAACGATCTTGGCACTACTTGTTCTGCTTCTTGCTTCCTCCTACTACGTGTGAGGGTACTCAGCCATGGTCCCCCACAAAATGACTTATTCTCTTATTTCAGATGCAAGACTTAGGCCAACCCCCCACGGAACTAGTAGGGGACATTGCCACCCCCCCAGCAGGCTTCGCCCCCCCTGTCAACGATGGCAGTCAGTGCACTGTTATGTAGCCTTAAATAATTAATTAATTATCGTGGCCTTTTAGAAATTAATTCACAATTAATGGATTCAGGCGTTACCTTGTCCATGTTTATTTTATCTAAAAACGGGGTAATATTTAGCGGAAGTGTACTGAATATTATCCCCTTTTTAGATAATTATAGAAATTAATTCGCCTATATCGCTGCTAATTCTGTTAGCAACAAACTCAACTAAAATCGACTTGGGCACGTAATAGGTGGCGTTAAGTTTAGTTTTAGTTTGGTTTGACATGAACAGATTTAGCCCGAATTTCTTTTAAACAGATTTTTATGGTCCTCAATTGTTTTTGAGTATTTTTATTGGTTAACTACATCGCAATTTGATTCATTTTATAGTCCTGTTTCACTCACACATGGTCAGTTAGTTTCTAGCCCCAAACTAAGCACACTTGTACTAAGGGGACCAAGATACAATACTTCAATAGTTTTTTTTTTTCATAGTTTTAATACATATTAACACCCAAATATTATACAACAAACACGTTTGACACTGAATGTTTGTCCTGGATGGCGACTTACAGCGCAGAACTGAGAGCTACAGATAATATAATATAATTGCTATATAGAAGTATATAATATATCAGAAAATATACAAACTGTGGCGAAACGACCTTAATATGAAGTAACAAAATAATGTACTCAACAGATTCACAATTTTATCCCGAATTATTATTCAAGTTACCGAGATATTTATCTTTTTGTGAGTTTTGTTAGCCCCCGATGTTTCGACGCAGTTTCATGCGCCGTGAAACTTTTGCTGGAGTATGCGTGGGTTTACTGCTCACTCGATTTCTGCGTTCGACCCCGTCACTGCTGCTATCGGATTCGTATTCTTACGTGAATATCTCGACCCAGAACACTATAGTGAGTGTTCTGTGTTGAGATAGTAATCGAGACGAGCATGGAACGTGACGATTCCAAATGCTATTCCTGTGATCCGATATATTTGATCATGTTCGAAATTATAATAAATCATTGTATTTACGATTTAAACTTTTTTTAAGTAATACAGGTTGTCCAAAAAAGGTGTTTATTACAATAATTACGTAAATTGACCCCTTTTCGGGGTAAAATACGAATTAGCAAACATATGATACTATGTTATTTATTTTGTATACATCATATTATTGGATAAAATAAAATTTTGAGATAAAATTTTATATATTGCACGCGTACAATTAACATTTTTAGCAATTATTGTGTTGTGAGTAATACTTTCAAATCATGCATAATAATTATATTAGGCATGATTTCAAAGTGGTAAATATATATAACACAAAAAGTCAATTTTATTTTATGCAATTATAATACTGGTGTCGTTGTTTGAAAGGTTGTATTAATTGGTGACTGGTTATGTTAAATTTGTCTATGATAATGTAAAAAGTTATATATTTAGCCTCAAGTTTTCGAAAGACATTTTGTTCGTCATCTTTGTATTGATACGGGCCATAAAGTTATATTAAAAGTCTTTTTGCCGCGAAGATTTATTGCGATTCGGATTCGCACGTCAAAGGTTCCGTATCACCGATTGTACCGACTGTATTATGGTTCAAAGCTTACAGCACTAAAGTGATAGACAGACAAACGTTATAAGCTTAGCGATAGAGAAGTATTTACCCTTTATGTACGGGATCCCAAATAGGGCTATTCACTGAGAAGCCTATGGTTATCCAATCGCGAAATAACACATTTCATAGATATGTGTGTACATAACCCTAAAAAGGATTATTTATTGCGCAAACGGTTGAAAACCAGAATTCAATTGCAATTAATTGTTAAAAATTAAATTAAACCGCTGACGTTCCGCATATGTGTTTAATTGTGAGATATTTGGTAATTAGTATTTCAAAACTGTAATTTATTTGTATAAAAACAGGAAAATGCTTTTTGCCAAAACAACGCAACACAAACTCCTGCTTTGGTTTATATAACATGAGATAAATTATTTCATTTGAATAGCAGAATTGACCCTGATTATTCATTTATAATGTGATTCGACCATCACAACTTAACATAAGCTTACAAAAATATAAACGTATTGAGATGACACAAGCTTTGTGCCAAAGATATAGACCAGATATATACTTAAAAACTTTGTAAAGCATTTATTCTAAGGTACAGCGTGTTCTAAGTTTTTATTTTGTCCCGAAACGGGGTCTTTTACGTAATATGCAACTTGGGACCTCTATTTGAATTTATACAAAACGCATTTTTATTAATTTATCTCAAGCAGAATTATCTAGGACTGTTCTCAAAATCATCAAGTTTTTTATGTTCAGAAACAAAGGAAATCGATTTTTTTAATAAATTATTTCATGTTTAATTCATTGTATTTGATACGAGGTATTAAACACTGTCTTGGATATGATCAACTCTGGTTGTACAGTTGGCAGCTGATCGATACTTTAACGAACCCTCCGAATCACGGAGTCTAACCCTCCAACCGGAACCAACTTGAACCCTGTGAAACTATTGTATTAATAACTCTAAGTATTTTCTTAGTTATATATTTTTTTAGTATACTCAATACAAGACACGCTGTATTAAGACCAATACTGAATGAGGTTTGAAGAAAAAAGTGAAATCATATATTTTTACCCCGTGACTTTACCTGTATTCGCCAAAGAAGTTGAAAGATAACCCTTTCTGGGATCATATTGCTAAATACAGAGCACGCTGTATTAATTTGCAAACACTGCCTCGATATAGCGCGCGTTAAAAATATTGCGAATTATTTTAGAACATATTATACAGTCGCAAGCGCACGTTTCTTACCGTTGTAGAATTGGACAAAACGCTAAACGCGCGATTTATCGTGGCAATTGTGGAGGGATTGAGACGGGGCGGTGGTGGCGTATCATTCCAGTGGTGACCCGTCCGGCGGCACGCTGTGATGTGAATGATCTAGTACAGTTCAGTACATTACAAGACAACGCTTACGCCCGATCAACGCTCCCCCCCCCCTACGCTCTAGTTTCAGGTGTTATTGATATTGGTTATTCAGCATTGAAAAAGGCACAATTTTGATTTGAATAGTATTTTATTTATGTGTTGTTTAATGACCTTATTTATTAGTTGTTTAGATTGTTAATGAAAATATAAAATTTGATATTTTTTTTTGCTGTTTAATTTTTTAATTCTATCAGTTGTCAAATGACGAAGCAAGGAAGACAAATATCATAGAAAATGCAGTTTCATTTTCTATGATATTTGTCTTCCTTAATTCTTTTTTCTTTTATTTTTTTCTTTAATTTTCTACTTTTTCCGTAAATTTTCCCAGTATTTTCTTTTATACAAACCTTGTCCTAATAAATACAAATACAAAGAAGTGGCGAGACTTCTTTGTATTTAGTTCTCGAGTTTAAGCGAGACCAACGAACGGCAATTGACTTTTAAATATTACATGGTTGCCTCCTCTGCATCAAAAGTTAACTACGCTTAAGATAATTATATAAAAATTTGCATGAACGCTCGCTCCGTCGACGCCCTTGCTCAGTCGATGCTCCTAGTGTGTATACTTGCTCAGTCGACGCTCTTAGTGCGCATGCTCGCTCAGTCGACGCTCTTAGTGTGCATGCTCGCTCCGTCGACGCTCTTAGTGTGCATGCTCGCTCCGTCGACGCTCTTAGTGTGCATGCTCGCTCCGTCGACGCTCTTAGTGTGCATGCTCGGTCCGTCGACGCTCTTAGTGTGCATGCTCGCTCAGTCGACGCTCTTAGTGTGCATGCTCGCTCAGTCGACGCTCTTAGTGTGCATGCTCGCTCAGTCGACGCTCTTAGTGTGCATGCTCGCTCAGTCGACGCTCTTAGTGTGCATGCTCGCTCAGTCGACGCTCTTAGTGTGCATGCTCGGTCCGTCGACGCTCGCCATGGTTTGAATGATGGCGGGGTTTTTGTGTTGAAACTGAAACAAAGATTAAGTGAATTTATATACTCTCTTTAGTAAGAAAAGATAGTATAAGCACGTAAGTAAAAGAGATAGCGATAGAGATAGAGATAGCGCTTCAGATGTTGTAAAATTGACGCGGATTAAAGATAAGACGTCACAATTAGCACGTTTTGGAGTGTTCACGATGCGCGCGCTAAAACATATCTATCATTTTTAATTTCATCGGGTAACGCACTTTATAGGTACCTACACTAACCTTGCGCTCTACGAGTGCCTGTCCTAGGGCCTAGAACTCATCGCCAGACGCGCGAACCTGTGCTCATATATAGAATCGTAGTGCAGATAGGGCTTATTCTCTGGAACAATTGATAAAAAAACAATATGGCATATCACTTTAATTCGCGTATTCTTTGATACTTTATTTTTTATGTGAATGAGTGGCGGAACGATCTGAGGGCCCACCTGATGGTAAGTGGTGACACTCGCCCATGACAACAGTAATGCGCGCGACTCAGTATGAGATCCAAATCTTTACTGAGTCGCATTCATCATGCTGCGTCCATCACCCGAGACGGGGATGATACGTCTCATGCGCATGTGATTTCACCGGCAGCCACACACTTCCACTGGAACACAGTAATGCGAGCACTACAGCTTGGCGGCAGATTCCAGGTGTGGTGGCAGTACCTCTCCGGACGAACTTGGCACAAGTTATACTGCTACTTTACGAATAGCATATATAATATACTTGGCGAATAGCATAGAATTCGCTAACAAAAGTATGTTGCAGGCTCTTGTTGCATCATTAGAATAGCTACAGGGGTCTCTCAGAGTCCCTACACATACCCTGGGTGGTAAAGGAATAACAAAAAGTAGCTGTAGTATTTGTAAAGTTCGCCCTGGGAAGTTGGTAGGTACCTACTGCCTCCACATCCACATTTTGCCGACAAGCAGTGATGCACTCGCATTGCTGTTTCCACCGGAACGTGTGTGGGTGCCGGTGAAGTCACTAAAAGAGTACCAGATTACTTGTATGCATAGATAAGTTTTTTATCAGTAATCTTGTTTTCATTAGGTACTGATTTATGAGCGCATGTGATTTCACCGGCACCCAGACACGTTTTGAGGGAACATAGCAATGCGAGTGCACTGCTGTGCTTCGGTGGAAGGGTATGGGAGCCGTTGAAATTACAGATATATGTATGCGCCGCGCGATGCGACTGCTCATTTTGCTGTTGTTTATGGGCGCAGGAATCACTTATCATGGGTGGGCTATCAGCTTGTTCCACCACTGAAGTTTCATAATTAAAAAAAATCACTCGTACCATCCATTTCTTCTGGAGGAAGCGGATGTGGCGGTCTGTTGTTGAAATTATTATCTGATACTCCTTCACCTAAAAACAAGAAGCAGGCTGCAAAATATTTTTTTTATGACACTAGATAGATAGATAGGTAGATAGATAACACTTTATAGCTCACATAAAAAAAATAACAGAAATCATAAAAAACTAATACTATACAAGTAATGTGAAACGATGGGCGATCTTATCGCTTTAAAGCGATCTCTTACCTTTCACCTTTCTCTGATCACCCTTGGATGGACAAGAAGTAACGGATTTTACTAAGGGCATATATTAAACTAACTAATACAATTCGAAATTATTTAAAATAATATAACATGTATTAATAAACCTACATAAATATTATATTTATATAATAATATAAAATACATATATATATAATATATAATGTATTAAATAAATATACATGAAAATTTCGCACAGCGCCATCTAGCCTCAAACGAAGTTATGATTGTACTATGGGAATCAGAATATGGATATATTACTCTACCTAGTGGGTACCTACTTTTATTTTATAAATACCCATTAATAAAAACATCTTTATAATCGGTCAGAATATAAAAATAATACATGAGAAAAAAGTACTTGGGCGACCAAGTTTCGCTCGTTTTATCTGAAATTATATTTTATCAAGCAACAGTAGATTACCAATCAAGTACCACATAAATTAACGAGATGGCGCTGTATTAAATTTTCAGCATAGTTTACTAAAAAAAAGATTTTTTTTTGTAATAATATGTGTTTTTACAAGAAATACAATTACACAGGTAAACTTATATAGCAAAACCCTATCTAAACACAAAATTTCATCCAAATCGTTGGAGCCGTTTACGAGATACACGAAATATACTCGTTAAAGTCAGGATAAAAAAAATTGTCTGCCTTACATCCTGTTTTCTCTGCCTCGGGACCCAGAGATCCAGTGATCACCACAGCTAGGTGCAAACATTTCATCTTCCTCCAAACTGAAATGAGTTTTCTGTAAGTAATGGGACCACACGTGTCTCCCGTATGGTGCGAAAGGAACCCAAAATAGCAGCAGAACTGTGCCAGGTTCATCTGGAGAAGAACTGCCACTAGACCTGGCAATTTTCTTAACATAAGGAGTCACATGTGTCTTCCAGATGGTGGGAAAACAAGAACCCAAAATAGCAGCAGAACCTGTGCCAGGTTCGTATGGAGAAGACCTCCCTCCACTCCACGCCTGGATTAATTGCCAAGCAGTGACACTCAGCGCTGTTGTGCAGGTGTTTGCCAGGCTCCGGGCGTTAGATATCCAGGCCCTTGGCCTATGAGGAATTTATGTGAACTGAAACTATACTTCAGCTTGCAGCTTTTACCCTTCAATATTAATAGAAAATGTGTTGTGCCAGGGTGCAATGTCTGTACAATAGCGAGGGTCCGGGTGTTTGCTCTATTTGTCATCCCCTCAGGCCGCCACTGCTGTTTCAGTGGAAGGGGTGAAATTACAGAGGTATCGTCTATAACTTAAACCCTCCCACTGAAACTGAACTTTCAGTTCCAGTTTTGGACCCAGTTTCAAAGTGAACACGATGCAAAGGGTATGCTCATGGTAGGAGGACTTACTATTATACCTACTATTGTTGTTTATGGGCGGCTGTAACCGTTTAATATCAGGTGGGCCGTCAGATTTTAAAAGCAGGTGGTTTTCACAAAAGAAGCAGGTTTTCAGGTGGTTCATCAAAATTGGTTCAGCCATTTCAAGATCATCAGCTCATTACCATTACGAGTTGGGGGTTTCTATGTTTTCGTAAAATGAACTTGTTCTACATGTAACAATACGTATGCATGTAATAGATAGATAGGTAATACTTTATTGTACACCAGATGATAAGGTTAAAAAAAACATTATTACATAAAAACAGTACAAAGGGCGGTCTTATCGCTAGTAAGCGATTTCTTCCAGACAACCAAATGGACTGGTAAGCATGGAAATTATATGGGGTATTCAAGTGTACCTACAGACAAATGAGAAATTTCAAAATTTAGATATTATTACAATATCTAAATTATGAAATTTCTCATTTATACTCACGAATATGTGTAAATGTACATGCAAAACTACGTTTTCGAAACGGTGAAAAAAAAACGTGAGGAAACCGACATGTCTTAGAACCATAAATTCGAAGCCATGTGATCCGGATTGGGCTCCCGTAGTCAAAGCCCATACACTCTCAATTATCGACGGTAGGCTGGTGTCCCTGCAATGGGAACATTAGAAGCTGGTACGGTATGTGTAAAATTTGACGTGGCAGAGTGATAGGTACTTGAGATCTAAAGGAATAAATGAGTTTGACTTTGATTTTGATTGAACTAGGTAGGTATATGCACTCCTGATTTGAGGATCTGTTACTTACATAAGGCTCCTAAGATGAGGATATTAAGAATCAAGCTGGCTATTAATATTGTAAGGAACAAACTTTCACGCGAAACTGAAAAAAAAAAAAGAAAAAAAAAACAGTATCACTGGCGAGTGAAACAAAAAACAAAAAAGCTACGTTAACACACTCATAGGATAAACTCATAGCATAGGATTCACTGTGTCGCAGATGGCATAGTCAAACAGAAACACAAGACAAACACCCAAGACCCGACAAACTTCATGCTCACCACTTTAGTAGCAGTAGAACTTGTGCAAAATTCGCCTGGAGAAGTACTGCCTCCACACTTAATAATTTGCCGTCAAACAGTAATGCTCGCATTGCTGTGTTCCGGTGGAAGGGTGTGGGTGCCGGTGAAATTACAGGTACATGAGATGTAATATCCCCGTCTCGGGTGACGGGCGCACCGGGGTGCGACTTGGGTCTTCTCATACTTCGGTCAGGGAGGACCTAAGTTTGATTGCTGTTGTTATGGGCGGAGCTAACTACTTAACATCAGGTGGGCCTCCAGCTCGTCCTGTAACTTCAGTAACATAAAAGAAAAAAAAAAAAAAAAAAAACCACCGGCCGGGAATCGAACCCCTCACTCGGAAGGCAGGGCTACAAACCAACTAAGCAACGAAGCCATAACATCCATATACTTACCTGGCATCCATTTCATTATGGTGTCCGTTTTATTATTAGAAACGACTTGTATCCTCCACCTTTTTGTTGTAGCGTGAATTAAACTTATATTGGAATTGTCGAAATAAAAACAGGATATGATCGCTCCATTGTCATCCACGGTGATATTTCCTTTATTTCTGTCACCAAGTAATTTTGGCTTTTCATAGCTATTCCAAAGCAATGCTGTACCGCCATCTGTCGTGGTAGAAATGTTCTAATAGAAAATCGTCACAAAAAAACAGCGAATCGTAAATTGCTTGCTGAAAATTTCGTACCATCACTGATAATAATAAATCTATACGTGTATATATCTATAATCTGTTTGCTTCATTGTAGGTAATTCATTAGCACATTGTTTTCGTTAGAAAGGAGATTCTTTAAAGATTGTCCCGTAAATATTTCAAGGTCATCGGTTATGTAGTTTAGAAATTACAGACATTACAACATCAGTATTAGGTCTAAATAACTTGAACGTTCAAAGGATTTCACACAGATAGTTGATTTTATAAAGAGTAACTTAAGATACTTTTATTACAGAAAAATAATAACAATTAGGGTTCCACGCAAATAAATGTTTTCCGCGCGCACGAAGTCGCGGGGCACAGCTAGCTAGTAATAAGACCGTATAGGTTTAGTAATGGTTCTTAAAATAAACTCTTTCTTTATCAGTAGGGTAAGAAAACATAAATAAATTACCTTTGCATGGGTCATGCAGTTTTCCATCAGTCAAATACATAATATCTGAAAAAATAAATAAATATCTAATTATCATCTCTACATCTTATCTTATCTAACTAAATATCTTAAACTAGTAATAAATTATTATATAATACAATAAGTAAAATTTTTATTCAATTTTTATTGAATTCTTGTTAATAAAATATTCATATGTGGTTTAGTAAATGCACTCACCTAAGGATTCTGAATACGTTTCATTATCACGAAACAAAAACACAGGAAGCAAAGAAAAGTAGTTCCCGTTATATCGTCGGTCGATAGGTGAAATGGTTATATTCAAGCCAGAATCAAACCTAAAAAAAATACAATTAAAACTTATAATTCGGGCAAGATACTAAAAAATCGAGAGCGTGGTGGCCTAGAGGCATAAACGCCAACTTTCAGTCGCTGATTTAAACCCATGAGTTTTTTCACTTGAAAAATTTATGTGCGCAATACCACGTTCTCGAAACGGTGACGGAAAACATCGCGAGGAAACCGGCCTGTCTTAAAACCATAAATTCGAAGCCATGTGACATCTACCAATCCAGATTGGGCTCCCCTGGTAGATCAAAGCCCATTCACTCAATTATCAAGAGTAGGCCGGTGTCCCTGCAGTGGCATTAGAGGCTTTTACGGACTAAAATCCTCTTCAGTTTAGATCTTAAGTTTGTCTTCGAAGCAAGTCGGCTTCGAAGACAAACTTTGTATGACGCTTTTTGTCTTCATTTTAGAGGATCCAATTAAAAACGACCTTCACCCAAACAATTTTGTTATCCAATTAGTATGTGAGAAAATACATCGAGTGGGTTAGCAAAAAAATTCCTAGCTATGAATAATTTCATTTTGAATAATTACTTTTTATTTAATACTAGCTGCGCCCTGCAGTTGGATTTCCTACGGGAACCGTAAATTTATCCGGGATAATAAGTAAATTATGTGCTATTCTATAATCTATCTATGTGCCAAATTTCATCCAGACCCAAATTTCATCTAGTTTTGGCGTGATTGTGTAACAAACATCCATCCATCCAATCAAAAATTCGCATGTATTCTAGTAACAGTAGAACTTGTGCCAAGTTCGTCTAGAGAGGTACTGCCACCACACCTGGAATCTGCCACCAAGCAGTAGTGCTCGCATTACTGTGTTCCGTTGGGAGGGTGCCGGTGAAATCACATGCGCATGAGACGTATCATCCCCGTTTCGGGTGATTGACGCAGCAGAATGAGTGCGATTCTGTGTAAAATCCAAATCCTATACTGAGTCGCATTACTGTTGTCATGAGCGGGGGTCGCCACTTACCACCAGGTGGGCCATCAGCTCGTTCCGTCACTCACATAAAAAATATAAGAGCAGTAAGATTGTTAGATCTTCCTATATCTTAAATTATGTTTTGTGATATATTATATTTTCTTTGCAACAATAAAAACATTAAGATTTTTTTTTTTTCAAATGCTCGCTTTCTAATTTCCTGGTACTAGGATTATTTGTGTCACAGGGAACCAATTCCATGTGTTACAGGTGGCATGGACAAGCACAGAAACAATAGACAATCCAAGACCCGAGAACAAACAACGTTCATCACACAAAGTTTATACCAGCCGGGAATTCTCGATTCCCGGCTGGTATAAACTTTGAACCGGGTTCGAAAGCAAGGATAAATATACAAACATACAAACATGTTTAGTTCTCTAGAACTAAACATGTTTGTATGTTTGTATATTTCATACTACCTGTCCAGTTTCATTGTAATTTTCCCCGTAGACGTACTGGTAAGATTATTGAAAACTGGCACACCATAGTATTTCACTGTAAAAGAAATAAAATGAGGTTTTAGTAAGACTAAAACCCCCACATGACAGATCGAGCTGAAGGCCCATATTGTGGTAACCAAGGCCAGCCTTAGATATTGCGAGGCTCCGGGCGATAGATCTTTGTGAGGCTCTTGGGGTATGAGGAATTTAGATGAGTAGTGTTAGGCTACTGGTAATCAGTCAGCATCCTCTTAAAGACATCTCTTAAATAACGAAAAGAAATCGTTCAAATTGGTATATAATTGGCGAAGATATCGCGTACAACATATCTTCGCCAATTGTAACAAACATACAACCTAAAAACGAGAACGTCATTTTTGGAAGTGAGTTGGACAAGGATAAAGTTTAGATTATTATGTGTTGTATAATTTACATTAATATCCCGTTAGCAAAGTTAATAATATAAACTATAATTTTATCGAAATGACTACTATGCTTGAATCACCGAATCACAACTGATATTATAAATGCGAAATAGTTCATTATGATACAAGTGCGGTAAGTTGAAAATTACAGCCGAGGCGATATTGCTAGAAAGCAGAGGCTGTAATTGTCAAAGCGCACGTATGTCATACGACGTTTTATAACATATTTGCGAGGAAATCATTCAACACTACTTGAAGACATTTTCAAATAAAAACAATACAGCGAAAAGAAAAAGTTTTTACTTCTTCACAAATTAGCGATGCGCGCGCATCAACGCTTTTTTTTAAGGGATAGGCACAAAATCAGCCATTATTATCTACTAATAAAGTAAATTAATATTTTTGTATTTTGTTACAGATAAATGGTTGTAATTTATTGTCACAATTAATTAAATTAAAGAATTAATTTAAAATTATAATTAATTAAATTAATGTTGACCACTTTTCTGACATAAGAACTCTTTGCTAAGATTTAAAAAGGTACCGTTCTTTTTGGACGGACCTTCTTGATAAACCGTGCGTTTTACATTACAATAACGCACAAGTGCGTAATGAGATACATTACGCTATTGAAATTGGTGAAATAAGAGACCCTTTACGAGCAAATCCTACTACTATTATAAAGGCGAAAGTTTGTAAGTATGGATGTATGGATGTATGGATGTTTGTTACTCTTTCACGTAAAAACTACAGAATGGATTTGAATGAAACTTTACCACAATATAGCTTATACATCAGAATAACATATAGGCTACAATTTTTGAGGTTTCTATAAAATCTATATATATAAAAGAAAGTCGTGTTTGTTTGTTTGTTATTCTTTCATGCCTCAATCATTGAAACTATTTTAAAACTTCTTTCACCAATAGTTACTTCAATAGTTTACTTGTTAAATGAAAATGTGTTATCCAAGTAAACGAAATTGTAAATTTTTATTTCTTGTGACGTTTTCTTCGCCCATTGTAGACCGATTTGAATGTTTATTTTATTGTATAACATGGTATGTACCCCCTAAGAGCGAGGTATAAGGGTTGAAAGTATAAAAGTTAGTTTTTTCGTTTTTTTTTAATCAGTGGCTAGGCAAAGCATTGTATACCATAGAATTTTTACCTGTTAAATTTACTACGTCTTCAAAAACTATGAAGATGCTATCTCCTTCGGCATACAATAAGGTTTTTTCTATTCCATTGTGCGATGTTACTATATTATCTGCGGCAAGTTTATCATTTGTAGGCTCTGTGGAGGACAAATCAATTTATTTTATTATATACTAAAATCTACAGCTGCTAGAAATAACGGAGTTAACTTTATTTATGTACAAACGGCCAATATTTTCTTAATATATATAAATTACGTGTCACGATGTTTGTCCGCGATGGACTCCTAAACTACTTAACCGATTTTAATCAAATTTGTACACCGTGTGCAGTTTGATCCAACTTGAAAGATAGGATAGCTCACATCTCAATTTATGATTGCAATATTATTTTATTGCAAATTATTTGTCTATCATTTGACAGTTACAAAAACGTTAGCCACAGCAACGCGTGGCCGGGTCAGCTAGTTATTTATACTTCTTTCAGTTGTCATCATAGAAATACTTTATTTCCATTGAATTCTTATGAAATTATTTGAGAACGTCACTTTTTTAAAATAAATATGTACCTACAAAATCATGCATTCTTATTACCAAATAATTAGGGATTTTTAATTTTCTAGCGACCCGCTCCGGCTTCGCATGGATGCTCGGCTTTTCTCTACTATAATATGCATTTATACTACATATAAACCTTCCTCTTGAATCACTCTATCTATTGCTAAAAACAGCATTAAAATGCGTTGCGTAGTTTAAAAGATCTAGGCGAATAAAATGCGCAACAACTTCAGCAGGAAGAATGCAAATTTTGTACTGAGTCGCATTACTGTTGTCATGGGCGGGGGTCGTCACTTACTACCAGGTGGGCTCTCAGCTCGTTCCGTCACTTATCCCTTCGAAGGCAGGTCCACTAACAACTAAGTCACGGAGCCGTAACCAGATTACTCCTACAATTCTAATGTCCTTATTTGTACACAGAACAAAGATTTTTGTACGTCACACAAATGCTTGTCCTGAGTGGGAATCAAACCCACAGCCTAGGTAGCGCAGATTATGCATTTTATCAGTAAGTTGGTTCCCATAGTACAAGATATATTTAGTTTGGGGCTAAATAGGACTGTGGGAAATAAGCACGAATGTTAAAAATGGTAGGTTAAGACTTACTTGTAGTTTGTTCGGATATGTTTTCATGATTATTTTTAATCAGTTCCGTGATGATGTTTTCAAATTGAGTTATTTTCTGCAGATGTGGCGAACAATAATGACAGAATATTATAATTAATCCAAATATATATACAAATACTTTCATTTCAATGCGTCTAAACGAAACCATCGAGTTATTTAACTGACTCATTTTACAAGTTATTATTGTATTATTACTTTTTTCCCTATCATTTGAGTCATGTATGAATCATGACTCAAAATTTTACATTATTTTTCAAGATATAGATAATTTGTGATTTGCGTTTGGGTATAATAACGAAAACCCGGCGTGTGATACCATGCTAACAAAGAAATATAATTTGTGCCTAATACATTGTTTTAGTGGTCTAAAACCGTCTTAGCATTATTGCCTTTCTAATGAAATCGGTTTGGGACACATCGGTTGGATGGTTTCAAAGTTCGGGTTTTTTTTTTATTGATAATTTCTATTTATTATTTTATTTCATACGGTTAAATATAATAAAAGTCGACGCATAAAAAATAATCTACTATCACGGAACATCACCCCTTAGGTTGAATTCATGAGATTTTGAATCCTGTGATATTGATTTTTAAATGACTTCATATAGTAATACTATATTAAATATAAATGATAATAATACTACGGAAAAATTCCTGCCCCTTATTGAGGAAATATGAAACATAAATATTGTTTCGATTTTAAATGAATAACTTGCTACAAATACATCACAATTTGTCTTGGAAGATATAGTATCATTGCGGTCTTCACCCTGACCGAAGATTGGACGCGTGCTTGTAACTTCACCACCCCTATTGGAGTTACGAACTTCGTCGTACGGAAAGTCCTTCAGCGCCAGTATTGTGCGATCCTTCGTCGCGTTCGGACGTATCCTTACGTAGTGTCGGAAAAGCGAGTTTTAGTGCCGAGTTCAGTGCAGTGTTTTGGGGATGCCGCTGGGGTAAAAAAAATAATACTAAGGTACTGTATTTTTTCCCAAGTTTCTTGATAAATTTCGATACTTTTCAGATTGTTATTTTCACAGATACTGTTTGATTGCTAGTGATTTATAACTGACTTAGAAGGAGGAAGTTAAGAACCTCCTTTTTTCAAGTCAGTTAATCGGCTGTATTTTTTTTTGTGTTGTTTGTTTCTTTCGCGATATTTACTCCAATTACCATTGTATAATTCATTGATTTTCAATTGACAGGTGGTATTTTCGGGCTGGTTTTACAGATCATTCAATTTCATGGGAAAATTTCACCCCTATGGTTGCAAAGGGACACAGACGATGTGATTCAATGTGATTGCCGCTGGTTCAAACCCACACGTGCACCAATGAGTTTTTCACTTGAAAAATATATATGCGCAATACCACGTCCTCGAAACGGTGAAGGTAAACATCGTGAGGAAACCGGCACGTCTTAAAGACACAAATTCGAAGAATTGGTAGATGTCACATACATCTACCAACTCGGATTTCCCGTGGTAGATCAAAGCCCATATTATCCACTTGTTCTTAAACTTTCGCGATCGCAATCATATTTTTTGTAGAATAATTGTAATTATGACAGCAATCAATATCTAATATATTAATTTAAACAAGCGTTGGGTAAAATAATAAGTTATTTACGCGATAAAACCCTATTAATATACAATAAGAACAGATATACTTTATAGGGGAGGCTGAAAAACAGCGAGGCTGACCTTTTGACCTTTCTACAATACCATAAATATACATTGTTATTGCATTTTTTGTTAGGTATTAAGCTCATTTATTTCGAAGTCTATATGTATGTGTTTGAGTAAATAAAAAAAGGTAAAAGCTGTAGATTTTGAACATAGGAATAACCTAAAAATAAACAAAAATAGTCACAAAGTCACATACCTTTAATAGTACATTATGCAATTAGTGAATAAATAAATAAATAAACGTTTACACACTCATACCTCTGCACTAGGATTCCCTGTGTCGCAGATAGCATGGAAAAACTCAGAAACACAAGACAAATACCCAAGATCCGAGAACAAACTTGATGCTCACCGTAAAAAGTGTGCCCCGGCCAGGACTCGAATCCGGGACCCAAGTTGAGGTTGAACAAGGAGTTTGTATAGAGTATAATTTGCGCAAGGAGGTTGTATAGCGTTAAGATGGAGGTGGAATATATTAATGTGTACTGAATTAAAACACCAAAATAGTCATTAAAAGTAAATCTTATTCACTGTCTTCAGTAAACAAAATAAGCTTCTTAGAGGGGAATGATATAAACTGTTTCTATCTCATATCTGTGTGAAAATCTTTACCTACTGGGATAAGTTAAACCTTCGTAATATGGTAATTTCTGAACCTTTTACTGGACAATAGAATATTTATAGACCTTGGGATATGAACTGAATTCGTATTACGTCATTATTTTGAAGTCTACGTCTATATTTTGGGACCTCCTGTTGCTCGCGTCTGTAAGTGAGTACCAGTCCCATACACCCCCTGGGTGGTGCTATAGAAGCAACAGACAGTAGCACTAAAACTTTTACCAAGTTCATACGGGGAAGAACCCGAAAATCTGCCGCAACGGAGTGGTGCATTGCTATGTTCTGATAGAAGGGTGTGGGTGCCTGTGAAGGCCTTCATATCGTCCCGTGTTGATTAACGCCTCGATTTGACAAACAAGTGTCTTTGAAACTCATATATCTAATAAATATTCATTGTAATATTTCTCACAGCGCCATCTAGCCCCAAACTAAGCATAGTTCGTAAAATGGGAACTAGATAATTGATAGAATACATATAATACTTTTTTTTGTAAATATATTAAACACCCAGACAGAAAAAAAAACATTTCTGTTTGTACACAAATGCATGTCCTGTTTGGACATGCATTTGTTCTGCAGCGTAGAAACGTTGGTTTTACAAACATCGGTAGATATTCGTTGTTTCTAGGTAATAATATGAATGTAAGAACAAAAGTTCTATATAACTTTGCTATCAGTTATCTAGTTCCCCCAGTACAAGCAATAAAAACTAACTTGTACTGCCTGCAACTTATAAAAGCTTAAAATTCTTTACAACGTCTCACCAGAGTGCATTATTAATTTAAAACAAAGGTTTTTAGTAGATAATTCCGGCTTAGTTGGCAGCCCTGCCTACAAAGCGAGGGGTCCCGGATTCGATTCCCTGCCGGGGCACACTTTATGTGGTAAGCATGAAGTTTTCTCGGGTCTTGGGTGTTTGTCTTGTGTTTCTGTTTGTCCATGCGACACAGGGAATCTTAGTGCAGAGGCATGAGTGTGTAAACGTTTATTAAATATTCTAAGTCGTAAGTCGAGGATCTAAGTCGTATTGCTGTTGTTAAGGGCGGCGGTAACCACTTACCGTTAGGGCTCCAGTTCGTCCCGTCACTTTTGTGAAACAAAAAAAAAATGTGGTGCTGTATTATTATATATTATGTATAATAGATATCAGATATAATCTACATAATCGTTTTTCAGAAAATCTTGCTTAAGATGGAGTCTCTTGGTGAATTAGATTATATTAGATTATTAGATGATATATCTAGATATTAGATATTAGATGATATATCTAAAGTGCTATACGCAAATTCTCTTGCAAAAACACTTTCCCTAATTTTTGGGAAATGTTATCGTAAATATATTACGAAAACATCCTTGAAAGAATTTTAGGAGTTTATCTGTGATGTTGAAATACCTCGTTGACGTTGATCTTGAAGAAAGGCGCAGATATATTTCAGTTATATTATTTCAAGATGGTTCTGTAGCTTACTAGCCTTACCGTTGAAGCGAGGAGCCCCGGGTTCCATTCCTTGTCAAGGCATACTTTGTGTGTTGAGCTTAAGGTTTGTTCTCAGGTTTTGGATGTTTGTCTTGTGTTCAACTTCATGCTCACCACACAGTGTTCCTCTGCCGGGAATCGAACCCGGGACCCCTCGCTCCGAAGGCAGGGCTACTACCAACTAAGCCACAGAGTATGACTTGTGACAGAGTTTACGTACCAACTAGGTGTATGTATGTATTGTTAATCAAGACAGCTATGCTTGAATACTGTAATTTGGCTTAAGTACCCTTTTAAGCGAAAACAAGGGAATTTGCTACTCGTACGCTTAATTACCTAACATCGTTTTAGCATTTATCAAGAAACAAACTTAACTGGCAAAACTTACAGAATTTAGAGTCATTTGTTGTAAAATCTCTTTTGAGGATTTAAGTTGTCTTTCACTTAAGAACTCGAGAACTTAATCGAGTTAAAATTGTGTAAATTATTGTTTAATGTCCTTTTGGAAGATCGGATATTCCACAAGGGTCATGGGTACTTTTATTGTTAAATTTTAAGTAATCTATATAATTTCCCAAACACAGGGCACAGACGCGGACTTTCAATCTGAAGGTTGCTGGTTCAAACCCATACGTGCACCAATGAGTTTTTTCATTTGAAAAATTTATGTGCGCAATACCACGTTCTCGAAACCACGGTTTCGTTTCCGCATTCATTGTAAATAAAAATAAAAGTGAAGTAAAAATAAATGAAAAGAAAAAAATTAAAACTGCAGGGACACCGGGCTGCTCTCGATAATTGACAGTGAATGGGCTTTGATCTACCACGGGAGCCCAATCAGTATCGGTAGATGTCACATGTCTTTGAATTTTCGGTTCTAAGACATGCCGGTTTACTCACGATGTTTTTCTTAAAAAAAAAAATTATAAAGAGAATTCAGGAAACGTGTTCATGTCTATTTATACGTATAAAACATCTCTTTGAAATATACCAACAATATCCGTCGACCAGATAACATACATTTGTCAAGCTCGAGACATTTCTAAATATATTTCTGAACAAAAATGTCCGCTACGACGACCATCACATAAGAAGTATTCTATTGTAAAAACCGGCCAATTTCCTTTCATCTAAACGGTGTCTTTGATCCCAAAGGACATTTTAAGGAATACATTGTGAATATCCGAGGGTAACAAAGCGATTTTATTTCATTTTAGACATTTATTGTAGTAATTTTTTGAGAAGAATACTAAAATTATTTCCCAATCATGCACTCCTTCCGTGTTTTGATCAAGTATTGGGGCCAGTCGATCAGAGCATTACCGAGTAATGATATTGTTTATTTATTAATTTCAATTTAGTTTTATTTATAATTAATTTATCACGAATATAGACATTGTAAATTTCACCATGTATTGCTTGTTACATGTCTAAATTAAACGATTAATATTTTTTAAATAGATTTTTGCTAAATGAACAATTAAACAAGACTAATTAAAAATATAATACTATCACGAGATGACTTGCAGATCAAAAACAACAAGAAAACAGGAGTGTTTAGTCACATCGCGCAACCAAAGAAATCAGAGAAAGAACAAGCTACAAATACTAATAGGATCTGATTCACCAGAACGCCGAAACAGTGCTGCCAACAATCCAGTGTCCTTCTACGGTATATAAAGGATGGATAGGGTAGGATACAGTTATAACAGGGGACAATGTACAATACATCCCTATGAGAGACGTCAGTGCTGGCCTAGTGAGGGTAACCCAGAATTAGAATTAGAGGGGATATGACGGCATAAGAAAGCGCAATTCTGTGTCACATCATAAAAGGCTGTTTTATTGCCAAGGCGCGGCAATAGATGTTTCGCATCAGAAACATCTTGGCCTTGACATATAAACTGACACACAGCTGTCAGACTTAGATCCCTCTTATTAGACGAGGATTGCAGGACTCATACCCATGCAGGAGTCCCTGTATCACATTGCATGGATGTAAACAATTATGTAAAAAACACCTAAGATTCGAGAATAAACTTCATGCTCACCACAGAAATAAAATAGCTTGTAAAACGTAAAAGATCGGCAAATAGCTACTGAGCTTTGACGTCCTAAGAGCTTAGTTGGCTGTAGCGCTGCCTTCTGCGCCATAGATTATAGATTCGATTTCCACCAGGGACAAACATTTTTGTGTCAAATATTAATGTTTGTCCTGTATTTGAGAGTTAATATGAAATATAAAATATGAATTGTACTACATATATAATACAATTAGTTATCTGTTTCCCATAGTACAAGGCTAGTAGTCCCATAATAGTGGCGCTACATAGGCACATGCGCTGTGTTTAACGTCAAACAATTTCAGGTGATATTTGACACTAAAAGTTTTGACACAGATTGATAATGTCACCCCAACTTGTCACCCCAACACCCCAACTGCAGATTGTCGCATTGCGTTAGTCCCGTTCATTAGCAGATACTAGGAATAAAGGCCAGTGCAGATATTTGTTAATTAGTTCTTGAAAGTACTTAAGAGGGGATACTTTATGCAATTAACGTGACTGGAAAAACAGTCAGCCTACCCGTTTTAAACCCACCTGATTCACCCATAAACAACTAAGGTACAAAATTATTAGAAGACCCAAGTCGCATCTCGTTGTGCCCGTCACTCTGACATGGAGACACGCCTCAAGTGCCTGTAATTTTATCGGCACCCACACCCACAGCGGAACACAGCAACACGAGTACACTGCAGTGCTTCTGCGGACGAACTTGGCACATATTCTACTGATACTTTTAGTTGCTTTTTGCCACCACCCAGGGTGTATTAGAAGACTAGATACTCGAGGGTTCTCACCTACGGACGCGAGCAAATAGACCCCCTAGCTACTAAACCCAGGGGGTTTAGTAGCAACACACAGTTTTATCAAAATCAAAGGTAAAATGGCATCGTTTGTGTTGTGTTTAAATAAAGAAAGAAAGAAAAAGACTTTATTGACAACACAAAAAGTAGGTACAAATAATAAACATCAAACTATAAATAACAAGTGAAAAGAGAGAAAATAAATAATAAAGAAAAAATATATAATAATACAGTAAATGTTTCAGTAGACCTACTGTCCGGAGTCAAAAGGCACCTAACTCAGCATGTGTTGCACTGACGGGCAGTGCAACGCTGGTATTCTGCTAGGGCCTGGAGGTAGTTGACATCACGGGCAACTAGATAAATAAAAAAAAAATTAAAAAACAAACAATTATGCGTCAATTACACAAATGCTCAACATTCCAAAAAAAAACATAAGATATGGAATAAATATAAAAAATAAAATAAAACAATAATTAAAAAAAACAATTTTAAGACATAACATAACAAATAAATACATTGTGTGTTAATCTCATGTTGACCTTAAGAACTCTGCTATATTTAGTTCCAATCAGCTATGATGGATGAACGATCCTGAAATGGGTTTGATCGGTGAGACGAAACCTCTCACTTCAATGAGCTTGGCCTCATCTAACATACTCAATTTTGCTAAGGTGAATGCTACCATCCAATGAGGGTTAGTTATTATATTAAGAATGTTTATTATTTTAACGAAATTTTGTTGTAATTTTGTGTTGTCGCCTGGAAATGAGTACGTACCTTCTTCTTCTTATTTTTTTTTTTTGAGTGATTTATGCCACAAAAATTCTGCCAATGTCCGAGTTAATGTACGTTCGCAAGTTTTGTCTGCATTAAGGTTAATTGTGACAAAATATGACCAGTATATTTCAAAGTTGCAGAGTACGTACCTTCAAGACAGACAATGCAAGACATGACATCTAATGTTGCCAACTGCGAAATTATAAGAAGAACAGATAATAATATAATCGATTATACATACGTACATTTATGAGTCGTACGTTAGAAAATATTATTACATTCTTTGAATTACATTTGCCATCACACATTATTTAACCTATATCGGTAGAAATAATTTGGATCGCATATTCAACTGGATGGAGGAATGTTATGTTATTTTTGTGTGTATTGATGAACTAATCCATTTAAAACGATTATAAAATAGCATCACTATATTTAAAACACCTGCAACACTGAATATATTCTAAACGAACATCCCAAACATTAGTAATTAAATAAAATAGATATTTACTATAATAGCAGTTTATTTCGGTACTATTCAGAACAGAAAAAATGTATTATTTGTAATTAATACAAAAGGAAAGATACACAGACATGACAAAACGGAAAGAAGCTTAGCTAGCGCCCCCTAGTGAAGCAAGAGTAAAACTATTAAATTTGTTCCATATCCTACAGCAATATCTTTAGCTTAATGTGAAGTTTCAAAAACTATAAGCATTTCAACACAAACAAATAGAAACTTTTATATTATTCGTTTTTATTCCGTGGGAGTTAAGATTTATTAATATTTTCAAAAAACACTTAGATTAAAAACAAGATTTATTGGCATCATTAACTAGTAACACAATTTTGTTTGTAGCGATATTGCCCGTGGGCATTCTAATTTGATTACTTAAAAAAAAAAAAACGAAAAGTTTAGATCGTTAAAAATATTTATACCTCTACAAGCCTTGGGGGTCAAGTCGTTCGCGACACATACCACCAGATTGGAAGCAACAAAAAATGCTGGAAACCTTGTGCCAAGTTTGCCTGGAGAAGTCCTTCCTCCACACCAAATAATCCACTGCCAAGAAGAAGTGCACTCGCATTGATGTGTGGTAGGGTGTGGGAAGCGGTAAAATCATAGGCTCATGAGACTACATCCCTGACACGGGCGACGATGCAATGAGTACTCACACTTCGGTTGGGTAGAACCCGAGTCGTAATTTTGTTGCTATGAGCGAAGGTAACCACTTAACATCAGGGCCTTTAGTTCGTTACGGTAGATCGGTGGTATTAATAAAAAAAGTGACGTAGATACTGCTACGGAGCTACGGCGTAGCACGTAGACGTTAACACCGTTGTAGGCTCAAATCAATGACGATATTTCCCGCTTGATTGCGCTCACGATTTCTCCCTCTCGACAAATATAAGAACCAAGCCGTAGTATGTATGTATACTATTATTTGTTCGACATAACGTCACAGAACATTACTTCCAACGGATCCGAACCACGGTTTCTCGATCATCTCCCAGATTTAGTCTAATTTCATCCAATCAGTGCTCTGCCAAATATCGGTGTCCGAAAAATTATCTTTGATGAATGAATGATATATGAACGTTTATTATGAAAGTTTTTTTTAGCAATTGTTTTGAATTGGTTACTAGTTGTAGACAGACGTTACTTTGGGGAAGTCCCCGCAGTACATAATGGTACATAGTAGATAGTGTCACGGAGCACCGCGATGCGATTTGGTTCTTCTCATACTTCAGTAAGGCCTGAGTTGTATTGTTAATTACGGCAGAATATTAGGTAGGAAGTCAGCCGCTTCGGTCCTTAGAAAAATTCTTTCATTGATGTCCAAACGAAGGCGTACAGATAATATTATTAAAAAAAAAATTATGTTCATTTCACACAGCGCCATCTAGCCCCAAACTAAGCATAGATTGTACTATTGGGACAAGATAAGTGATACTTATACTACTTTTTTGTTACATATAAGACAAAAATTTATGTTCTTCACACAAATACTTATCCTGGGAATTGAAAACACGACCTACAGCGCAGTTTTTAGAGGTGAATTGGATTTAAAAAAAAACAAAACAAACAAACGTTTATACACCTCTGCGCTAGGATTCCCTGTGTCGCAGATGGCATGGACAAACACAGAAACACAAGACAAACACCCAAGACCCGGGAACAAACTTTATGCTCACCACACAAAGTATGCCCCGGCCGGGAATCGAACCCGGGACGCTCGAAGCCACGGAGTCGTCGTTATGTTTGTTTATTGATTTTTAGATAAGAACATATTATATTGTGATTTTAACTAGACTTAGCCAAGTGTCTCTTAGGTTCCTACGTTTTTAATAAACGAGTATGAGAATATATAGACCGTGGTGGCGCGCCGACTTTCAATCCGAAGGCCGCTGGTTCAAACCCACACGTCCACAATAAGCTTTTTCACTTGAAAAATTTATGTGCGCAATACCACGTTCTCGAAACGGAGACGAAATCATCGTGAGGAAACCGGCATGTCTTAGAACTATAAATACGAAGGCATGTGACATCTAACTAT
This sequence comes from Aplocera efformata, assembly GCA_921293045.1. Taxonomy (NCBI): domain Eukaryota; kingdom Metazoa; phylum Arthropoda; class Insecta; order Lepidoptera; family Geometridae; genus Aplocera; species Aplocera efformata. The sequence continues at coordinate 2,972,679 of OV121067.1, read as the reverse complement.
CCGGATTGGACTCCCCTGGCAAAGCCCATTCACTCTCAATTATCGAGAGTAGGCCGGTGTCCCTGCAGTGGGAACGTTAGAGGCTGGTACGGATGAGAAGGTAGAACTACTTCCAGGTAGAAGTAGAACTACTTAGTGTAGCCAATGTGTTCTTCTTAATTTCCCATGACAGAGACGCGTGTACGAACAGACGGGCTTCAAGGCGAACAATAAAACTGATTGATCGATAAAATTGGAATTAGTTACGAGTTATCTACCCAACTTCCCCAATAAGGCTTCGACGGAGAATTACACACGAAAGTTGCAAAATTGTCGAAAGTTTAAATGTTCACGCCTCCGGTACAGCTTGGCCAGTTTATCTTATCCTGTGATAAGATACGTCCTTGATATATCCAGATACGCTATTTACATTCGGATTGAATGGTCGATCCAGATAAAAAAATAAAACTTATAACTATTTTATTTATTATTCATAAAAAAATAACATGTTTGTTACCACAAATAATGCAGAATGTCATCTTTGATGAATGTGTTCTGAAATTATTTAAAAGAAACAAAAAAATCATTTGTTTTCGTTTCATTCTCTTAATTGAATAAAATTAATTATGATAAATGAAATTTTCGCGACTTCAGAAATAGTAAAATTTGCTTAAATTTCAAATAACATGGGCAGGCTGTACGATTTGTCGAAGTGATATAATTTTGACCTGCTTTTGTTGGTTTTGTGAAGTTTTTACCATTGTTGAATGAGGCCTCGTAGAAAGTTCAGATATATTGTTATGATTATGTTCTCGGGCTGAGATAATATTACGTAACAGAATTCACGATTCAGATATGCCGCTTAAAACTTACGAGACGATGTTAAAACTCCTTTTAAACATCCAACGAGAAAGAGGGGTGTTAAGTTTGTAATCTGTATCTGTGTATATGTAACTGAGGGTCCTTTTTTTTGTCAAGCTGTTAATATTTTGCGTATAAGCGTTTTGGGTTAATCACACATAACACTACTCAGAAATAGCAATGCTGGGGGAATATGCACTAAAACCCCCTTTGTGTTCCTGCACTACGCCTTCACGCTGGGGCTACGGGTACGGTACCACTCGTCCACGGCTCCAGAGGCAATGTATCCGTGGGTCCTAGTGCAGAAGTATGAGTGAGTTAAAGTTGTATTTTTTTTTTTTTTTATGTGAATATGTGACGGAACGAGCTGAGGGCCCACCTGATGGTAAGTGATGACCCTCGCCCATGACAACAGTAATGCGCGCGACTCAGTATGAGATCCAAATCTTTACTGAGTCGCATTCATCCTGCTGCGTCCATCACCCGAAACGGGGATGATACGTCTCATGCGCATGTGATTTCACCGGCAGCCACACCCTTCCACCGGAACACAGTAATTCAACCACTACTGCTTGGCGGCAGATTCCAGATGTGGAGGCAATACCTCTCCGGACGAACTTGACACAAGTTCAACTGCTACTTTTGGTTCCTCCTTTATCACCACCCAAGGGATACGTGTAGGGAATCAAAGGGTACACACCTACGGACGCGAGCAACTGGACCCCCCAAACTATATATACTTGTATATACTTTCAAATAAAAGAAACCAAAGCGGTTGATAAATGGCGGAGTACTGAACAAACATAAAATACAATCGAATTGATAACTTCCTTTGGAAATCGGTTGAAAAGCTTGTTGTCTATATTAACGTAACAGGGCGTCGGTTAATATCCGTCGCTTATCTGTCAGATAAGCTATCAGTTCGCTTTCATTAACTAAGTGCACACAATGTATGGATGATGAAAGTCGGCCAATCGAACGAAACGAGCGAAGGATCTCTCTTCCGCTCGTTACTACTCCTGCGTATGAAATCACATGCGCATGAGACGTATCATCCCCGTCTCGGATGATGGACGCCGCAGTTTGAGATTGAGCGATTTGAGATCTTTACTTTCTTTATTTTTTCTCTGTTTAATACTACTGACTAATCTTAGAAAAAAATACACGTTTATTTTTACGTCAATAAAATTATTATATTTTAATTATACCTAAAATGATAGTTTTAAATAAAACTTGATATTTAATAAACAATTTATATCTGAATGGATAGGTAGTCCGCACCCTGCTAGAACTCATTTATTCTACCCATTTCCACCATAACCCTATGTCCCGGAAGGCTATATAACTAAGCGTTTCCATACCTGTGGTACAATCCTGTGGGATGTCTTTGGTTCCTATATGATGTACATATCTTTTGAGATTACTTCTTTCGATTGGTTCAGACACGCCTATCAAAATATTGTGTAGTATGTCCTACTATAAATATAATATTTGATCCATTAATCTGAAACAACATTGATTGTGGAAGGCATGGGTTTGATTTCTCGGCGTGCGACTCATACATCAAATGAACCTTTTTAAAAAAAAATATTAATACAATATCAATATCAAAATCAATACATACAATGCTATGTAAAATCATTTGAGAAGTGTTCAATATATTTGGCTTATTTTTAACCTATGTCGAAAATGAGGTGTACGTCTCTCTGAGGCATCGTATCTCCCGAACGAATTGCACTAATTTTGATGAGGTCTTTTCTGTTTGAAAGCTTACGTGATCTGGATGGTAGATATAATTTATGAAGAATATTCAGGATTGATCGTCAGCTCATTACCATTAAACAATCAGGGGTTTTCGTGTAATGAACTCGTTATTTTGCTGAGTTCGTAATTGTCAGTACAAGGAAATTCCTTCTTAAAGCATATATAATATTTGTTTGCTTTTTTCATGCGAAAGTGGTCTAGGAAGTCCACCTGATGTTGAATGTTACGAACTGAGTCTTATTGCTGTCTATGGAAGGTGGTCTAAGGTCTAAGAAGATCCAAGTCACATTGTATCTCACATCTTAGACACACCTTATACATTTGTAAAAGATTTTCTTGTAGGTATGTACGAGTTCTGTATAATGTATAGTATAAGTTTTCTTTTGTCATGCGCCTGTAATTTCACCACACCCTTCCACTGGAACACAGCAACGTAACAGAAACCTGGATGAACTTGACACAAGTTCTACTGCTACTTTTGGTTGCTCCTTTAGCACCACCCAAGTGGTACATGCAGGGAATCAAAGGGTACACACGGACGCGAGCAACTGGATCCCCAAAAATACTGAATAATTAAGAATTCGTAGCTGTTTAATTAAGAACAACATATACTCTGACATTACTTTATTCCGTCGGTAAACAAGGTCAGTTCGTGTAGTCTATTTGTATGTTTATGTGTCCTAAGAGACATTCAGGCGACAACGTTGCGGAGAAAACTTTGAAACATGAGTAAATTAGCTTGCTCATCGAATTTATACTTGTTTTTTAGCATCTTTTGTTTTCAATCAACTTACAAAGGGTTGTTCTTCTAATTTTTCATTGTTGTGTACAGTCTGTGTGAATAAATGTTTCCTTTCTTTCTTTCGAATCGATTTTAACGAGACTTTCTTTGGCAGATAGCTGATGTTATAAGGAGTAACATAAAATAGATAGACTTTACATGACACTTTATTATACCAAATTAAGATAACAATAGCTTAGAAATAGAAATCTTAACTCATAAACAGGTGACACAACGGGCGGTCTTATCGCTAAAAAGCGATCTCTTTACATTTTTCTGTAAATTTTTCCGGGATAAAAAGTAGCTTATATGCTATTCCAGAATATAATCTATCTCTGTGCCAAATTTCATCCAGGTCCGTTCAGCCGTTCTGGCGTGATTGCGTAACAAACATCCACCCATACTTACAAACATTCGCGTTTATAATATTAGTACGATGAATTAAAATTCTAAAATAAAAGTATTAATTACTGTTAAAAGCTGTTGTTTCTCATTAAATGTAAGACACTGTTAATGGGTAGTTAGTTAACTTACGTGACTAAATGCATTATTTGATTTCGCCTACCTATCCATTCACTAAAGCATACCTTAATATCGATTTCTTACACAATAGAAACCCTGTTTCTTTATACTCCGGCCTTGCTTTGAGGTTGTGTGAATACTGAACTCTTTAGACATTTATGTGGTTGAATGTTAATGCGTGCCGTAGCCAATTTTGTGGGAAAAGTTTGGAGAGTAAAACTGTCAATGTAGTAATGCTTAGGATATGCCTCACTACTATTTAATGCGAAAGTTTGGAAGGATGTCTGTTATATCTGGACGCCAGCAACATGGTCCCCCAGCTTGATGTATCAATGTAGATAGCAATGAATCATTATTTAGGGATACTAGAGGGTTATCAAACACAGATGCGAGCAACTGAACCCCATAACCAACAACCAACTGGAATAATAAACTTTTAAATTTTGAGTAAGCGTATTTTGAAACAGCGTATTTAAAGTTTTATTTTTACTGATATCCGTAAAAATAAAACATTGTTCGACATAGTTTGCACTCTCATTTGTCATAGTTATCATAGCATTGGTTCTGAAATATTCAAAACGGTGAAATTTTCAATCATATCGGCACTTAGGCACGAATTGAATTATCTTCAAATGCTCTCAATGTGGATTAAAGTGCAGCAGAAATAGATTTCGCAATGGCCGGATATCGAGCATACTCGTATTCGGCGGGTCCAGTTGCTCGCGTAAATAATAATAAAAATATGATGATTTGAAATATTACAAAAGAAAGAAGACGGCTCCGTGGCTTAGTTGGTAGTACCCTTGCTTTCGAAGCGAGGGGTCACGGGTTCGATTCCCGGCCGGGGCACACTTTGTGTGGTGAGCATGAAGTTAGTTCTCGGGTTTTAGGTGTTTGTCTTGTGTTTCTGTGTTTGTCCATGCCATCTGCGACACAGGGAATCCTAGTGCAGAGGTATGAGTGTGTAAACGTTTAATAGTTTTGAGACTGCGCTAAAACTCGTGAGTTTTAATCAAGTTTCATGAAAAAAATAATCCAATTAGGGGCGAAAGCTGTTTTCCGCCCGGAAAGGCACCAAGTTAAATATGTCACACTTCTTAGGTCCCCTTCATAAATCAAGTAAAGATCCATCCATCTTGCTCAACCTACGATAAACAGGGTGTACTACTTCCAAAAACTGTAAGGTTGAAGTGCTTCGTAGTGAATGGCAAGTGTAATTTTTATGTCATGAATTTTAAGCTGCGAAGTCCATCTTTTCATAATCTTTATTTAAATATAAATGAATCCCTATTTCCTTTAGTCACGGCATCTCGCGTGAACGGCTGGACCAATTTTGGCTGGACTAATGAAAGAAAAAAATATACTATTATAAATAATAAAATTAAAACATTTATTATTATTTATTTATTAATTGTAGTTATTGTTGCAGCTGTAATGAGGCTTTGTCAAGTACATAAGTTAAATATTATTTATAAGAGAAGAGCCTCGACAAATAAATTAATAATAACTGTTTTGAGAACGCATATAATTTTTTTAAGTGAAATTCTCATTGATGCACGTTACGGTTTGAAGCTTCAGATGTAAAGTCTGCGTTGGTATCCCTCGGCCACCACGATCTTTATGACCGTTTGATTAGGGTCCCTGAATCCTTGTTTAAACAAGTACCGAACTCAAAGTAGACCCTTTAAGTACTGTACGGAACGGATAAAGAGAATCCTTATTTGTATAAGGATTGTCTACATGGTCTGTATGTTTATTCCACTTTTCGGAATTAAAAAAAAATATATATTTTAATCCTTTTGAATTTATCACAGACCAAAATCTCTGCCACTGAATGGTTGTTTTTTTAAGTTAGGCAGTCTTATCATATAGAACTAGCTAAAACAAAATGTTTCTTTTTTTTAACCAATTTATGGAGGCGGTTTTTAATTCGGCTGTTTAAGTTTTTTATTATTTTATGTTTGTTACTTTAATTCTCCGTAATTTATGTACAGATTTTGAAAAATACTTTTTTATTTGAGTGTATGTGGTTTTAGATTGCTCCAATGAATTTTTTATCAATATCGATTGAATACTTTAGTTGTTAAATCAAAATAACTAGAAAAATATATGTCATCCAAACGAAATTGAATATTTTGCTTACCTGTGACTTCTTTCTAAGCCCGTTGTATTTCGATTAGGATATTTCTTTTTGTGTATCTCTGTGCCTGTCTGGAGCACCGCACATCCAAACGAATCAACCGATTTTGATGAAGCTATAATATGTTATCAGTACAGTCATTACCCAAGCCGCAGATTCTTACATTTTCGTAAAATTAACATGTATTATAAGCTACCCTGTATATGAGGGAACCCAAAAACGTGTTAAGTAGAGTCATGCCACTGGTATATTCAAGTCGACACGCATAGCTGTTGAATTCTTGATGATGTGACAGCCCTATTTATGTCATATATGTATGGAAGTTATCAAAATGCCAGTATACGTCTAGTTGTCAGAATTACAGACGAGAATTCCACATTCGTGACTATTTTTTTGTACTACACATTACGGTTCGAGCCCTGATGTTCAGTATTTAGTATTTCATAGCGTTAAATAGTATTATGCATAATAAAAAGAAATATCTATCTCTAAGCGCAAGGGACAAAGTATCGAAGATTCATTAAATGTTTAATATTCAAATATCAAATGGTGTACATTACACATGAGGGAACTGCGACACAGTATATATAATGCATTTCACTCCAAACCTCGGCGAGGAGACGAAAAAATGTCCGGTCAAAACGAATATTAAATAAGGGTGAAAGTTGGCACAGAATATGAGAGTGGGTGATATATTTTGGTTAATTCTACACAGACTACAAGCCCGTAGAATGATGATACGAAGAAATGAATTATCAGAAAAATATCTATATATTAATATATACGCTATAGCTTTTATATATTATATATACGCTCTAAAAAGAAGACAAGAGAATATGTGATCAGTACTAGGTGGTTTAAACCTAGTAATGATTGAATATTAAAATCACGACGGCTCCGTGGCTTAGTTGGTGGTAGCCCTGCCTTCGAAGCGAGGGGTCCCGGGTTCGATTCCCGGCCGGGGCATACTTTGTGTGGTGAGCATGAAGTTTGTTCTCGGGTCTTGGGTGTTTGTCGTTTGTCTTGTGTTTCTGTGTTTGTCCATGCCATCTGCGACACAGGGAATGCTAGTGCAGAGGTATGAGTGTGTAAAAAATAAAAGTTATTTGCGGTATTACGTGGACTAACTTTAGACCAATATCTATGTATTATTAATGGTTTAGACTTAGAATGTAAGAACTTAGATGTAAGAAGTGGTAAACATATCATTGTCAATGTTTTCTCTCAACTCAACTCATTTAAAATCTGTCAGTCAGAAAATCCTAACTAATATTATAAATTCGAAAGCGAGTTTATTTCTTTGTTTGTAACGCTTGCAAGCTTAAACCACTACACTGATTTAAAAAATTCTTTCACCAATGGAAAGCTACATTATCAGCAAGTAACATATGCTTTATTTTAACCCCGTATGCCCACGGGAACGGGAAATATGCGGATGAAACGCAGCTACGCAGCTAGTCTTAAAATAAAAAGTAAAGTATTTTTTACACAGCATTTTAGACAATGAAATTTTTTATGAATTTTATACCCACAGATATGAGCTAAAAATAAGTTTACTTTTAATTAATAAATTCGTTACCCAACCTGAAACTATCATCAAAGAAATGGCGTTGGTTTATTTAGGGAAATGGGCGTATGTAGTCCTTTAATGAGCAGATAAAGCTTGAATTAGAAATGAAAGATGACAAAATATTTATTTAAGAAGTCTAATGGATGCTTTGATCCAAGTTGGTAACCGAAAACATGAAATATGCAAACTAATTTCTGTATATTCCATGTTTATAGGCTCTTCGGTGATTATAAATATATAAATATACCTGTAATAATTATACCACTGCACTAGGATTTCCTGTATCGGTGGCATGGAAAAACACAGAGACAAGACAAACACTCAATACCCGAGAACAAAGTTTTCCCCGTTGTGATTTTAACCCCGATTTGAATCGATTGTCGCCGCAGAGACAAGACAACACCAAGAATAAAGATTTTTGTAATCTGAAATTGTAGCAACCAACTCTCTAAATAAAGCCATTAAGGTAAAAATAACACCCTATTTAAAAGAGGAGTTTTAAATTCACCTGTTTTTTTATACGATAATTCGGCTATTTATGGAATTTAATAAGCTTCAGAAATAAGTTAGTTTTCATAATCATTTTTGAATATTTGTTAGTTATTTTGCTTGGTAAGTTTTATTATGTCTGTCGGATTTCAAGAAATGTTTTTTTAAGTGGAGGAAAGTTTTAAATTTATTCATACAACTATTTAAAACACGCGACCTGAATTTTACGTACCGAGCTTGTATATTTTATTGAAATCCAATAGTTGGAAGTTAGGCAAACATTTTAAGAAATCATCATTAGAATACAGAAAAGATGTATTCAGAACTGATGAAAACCGTTCTACCGATTTCAACCAAATTACATATCACTACATAGTATAAAACAAAGTCGCTTTCCATGTCCCTATATCCCTATGTATGCTTAAATCTTTAAAACAACGCAACGGATTTTGATGCGGTTTTTTTTAATAGATAGAGTGATTCAAGAGAAAGGTTTATATGTATAATACACTAGCAAGTCACCCCGGCTTCGCACGGGTAGTTTCTGATACGACACTGATGCTCTACTAACCGTGCGAAGCCGGGGCGGGTCGCTATTATTATAAGCCTGATATTTCCCACTGCAGGACAAAGGCTCCCAAGCATCTCAATTTTTAGCAATTCCATACCAATGATTTGAATATGAGTCTAGGTCATCTCACCATCGGGTGGGTCTTCCACGCAGTCGTTTTCCATTAGTTGGGACCCATTAATTAAATATTAATAAAATAAAATAATAAAGAATTAATCAAATTATCAAAGATAATATAAATCAAAGTTTTATAGTACCTTTATGTCTCTAAAAAATATTTTGAGTGATTCAAATATTGATCTAAACGAAGTCAAATTGAAAAATCTTTGCTTCTATATCATTGATCTTACTAACTATAATCAATGTGACGGTGTGGATGAATGGATGTTTGTTGCTCAATCACGCCAGAACGGATGAACGGACCTGGATGAAATTTGGCACAGAGATAGATTATAGTCTGGAATAACACATATGTTACTATTCATCCCGGAAAAATGTGAGGGTTCCCTAGGATGCCCTTATTACTAAGTTGGGTGATTGTTGCCCTACCCGACCTTCCACCTCGTTAACACACTCATACCTCTGCACTAGGATTCCCTGTGTCGCAGATGGCAGAACACACAGAAATACGAGACAAACACCCAAGACCCGAGAACAAACTTCATGCTCACCACACAAAGTGTGCCTCGGCCGGGAATCGATCCTGGGACCCCTCGTTTCGGAGGCAGGGGTACTACAACTAAGCCACGGAGCCGTCAAAATGATTTGTTTGTGATGTGTTTGTGTAGTATGAAAAAAGCGAACGATTGGACCTAACAAAATCTGACTTGCCCCCCCCAGGCCAGAAGCTGGCCCATGGTTATTATCGAGAGTTTTAAAGAATACCAGGTTATAGGTATACTATAGATCGAAAAATAGATAACAAAATCGATTATTGTGTATATCGTGCTTCCTTCATCACCTCATACAGTTCAGGGTCACACTGGGTCATAGTTACAATGTGAGTCAGGGCATCGCCAATCAAACTGTCTATCGCAACTGTCAATAGAATTTCAGGCTTATAACATTAGCTGTAGATTCAATATGAGTCGTGTCGATCCGAGCCCATAATGGTCGAAGTTCAAATGTTGAGGTAATATGAACTTTCATGCGATGGGTTACGCGTCAATTTACTATGTAATAGTTTTTGGTAGTGGTAGCAAATTGAGTCGTCTGTAATCTTTTTGGTATTCTTTGGCGATAATCGTTAGAAATAGCTAGATTAATACTTTATTAATCCGACTTTTGGGGTAGTTGTCAATTTATCAATTTGGTGGCACTTTTTTTTACGTTTAGTACCTCAGTACTCCGCTATTTTCTTCTTTTTTTTACTGTGAATATATGACGGGATGAGCTGAGGGCCCACCTGGTGGTAAGTGGCGACCCCCGCCCATGACAACAGTAATGCGACTCAGCATAACGTTTGGATCATACACTGAGTTGCACTCATCCTGCTGCGTCCATCACCCGAGACGAGGATGATACGTCTCATACGCATGTGATTTCACTGGCACCCACACCATCCGAACACAGTAATCCGAACACTACTGCTGGGCGCAGATTCCAGGTGTGGTGGCAGTACCTCTCCGGACGAACTTGGCACAAGTTCTACTGCTACTGTTGACCGATTCGATGGATGACACGGTTTATATAAATAATTAAACTAATAATACACAATAAGAAAAGAAAACATCATTAATTCCACCCGAAGGGTTTCGACATGGCTACGTTAATCTGTGCCGACATTTTAACGTGACCGAAATACGGATAAGTTTTCTATGATGTACTAAGCAATGTACTCAGTCATTCAAAGATCTCGAACATCGTTTGGACCGTAAAATTTTACACACACAAATAAAACGGAAGCTACTTTTAATGTGGTTACTCTAAGTACGTACAGTCAGCAAAGAAAATGGTCTACCAGTGTTGAAAAATGTTTCTGTGTAACCACAATAACGATAAAGTTTAACCTATCTCATCATCATCATCTTCCTGAGTGTGAGATGCACAATTATTACGTAATATTTATTATATAGACCGTGGTGGCCTAGAGCTGGTTTTGCACTTGAAAATTTATGTGCGCAATACCACGTTCTCCAAACGGTGAAGGAAAAAATCTTGAGGAAACCGGCATGTTTCAGAAACAAAAATTCGATACATGTGACATCTACCAACCCGGATTGGGCTCCCTTGGTATATCAAAGCCCATTCGCTCTCAATTAACGACATTTTGATTTGTCACAACACATTTTACCGAGTACGGTGTGCAATATGAAAAGAAGTGCGCCAAATCTATGGTTTTATAACTAATGGTTTGGTATGGTTTTAGTCTAAATTAAACTTAACTAGGAAAATAGAAGTCGGGAAAAAATATAATAAAATATATCAAAATTTATTATTTAAAAATTCGTCAATATCATAATAACATTTGTCAATTAACGTTCTTTTAATAATGAGTTTCAATTAACATTTTTTTAGAAACCTTTCACCATATATAGTGTTGATGTGGTGGTATCGTAGGCAGACGATATATTTGGTGGACTGTACTAACCTGAGCTTTAGATTCGTACTTCGAGTGCACCTAGCTTTAGTATCATTATAAGACCAGCTATTTCCTGTTAAAACCAACTGCGATGTCCCCGTGACCTCGGATCGATATGGACTAATGGAATTAGATGCCATGCTGATGGGATGGTCCGCGGCATACAATTTAGCTACGTTTTGTAGCCTACTGCAAAAATAGTACCTCACAGACTGTATGTTTTAAGTTTTAAACTTATAAAAGCTAGAGGTACTGAATTTAGTTTGTGTTTCTGTGTTTTTCCATGCCATCTGCGACACAGGGAATCCTAGTGCAGAGATATGAGTGTGTTAACGTTGTTATCTTCGGAACCTTGCTTAAAGGGACTCCTTTTAATAATATATTTTAGTTCTTATATTTTGAAGATTTTAGTTTTAGGTTTGTTACCATTACTATGTTGTTATTATACAATATTTTTATATTTATTTCATTAAAACCAGTTAAGCCGTTGAGGCGTGAAGAATTGTACATTCTCCCGAAACGTGAACTGTTAGAAACCTCCGTAAGTTTCGACCCAAACAGTCAACAAAATGTCAATATGATTATTTTTATAGCTAAATTTTACACACACAAGTAAACGTATTCGTAAGCATATAATGTGTCATATAATAGTATCCGATAGCAAGGTAGAGTGCTGCCGACTTAAAGAATACACGATGTCATTTAGATATAATATGACAGCATATACCATGACGTGAATCGTGATAAGCTTTCAGAGAAAATGGTACGGCGCCCAGGGGACTTGCAATTTCCGTCGTGAAGATTGAGGATAAATAAATGATAACTTTCAGATTTTGTGTTCCTATTATTAAGGTCATATTAAAGGCGTTGGTGTTGGACCTTGTAGGTTTGTAGACCTTAGTAATCTACTACCTTTCTTTATCTGGTGGTAGTGTTAGTAGAACATACCGATTCCCAACGGCAGCCGTAGATATTGCGAGGCTCCGGGCGATAGATCTTTGTGAGGCTCTTGGCGTATGAGGAATTTAGGTGAGTTGGAAGTGTGTAGGGCTACTGGTAATCAGTCAGCATCCACTTAAAGACAGCTGCAGTACATCGAAACAAAAAACGGATTGTTCTGCGAGGGTGCGAGGTCCTACAAAAGCGAGGCCCCGGGCGGTTGCCCTGCTTGCCGCCCCCTAGGGCCGCCACTGCCGATTTCATTGGTACAGAAACACTAACAAAAGTAGTTTCTTCTCTCGTTGTATGGTTTCGAATGGTTAGACGACTCCTCGGTTGTCTCAAGAGATCGCTTTGTAGCGATAAGATCGCTCATTGTGCTGTGTCGTATGTATAAATTTTTCATTTTAATTGTATTTTAATGGTTTACAATAAAGTATTTTTAATTTCATTTCAATATTAGTTACAATGGTGATCAATAAACTAAGCATTAATTTAGTAATTTGATTAAATATTGAATAAGCACATTCTAATTAATAATAAAAATGACAAAGTGAGTTTGTTACGTTTTCACGCCTAAACCACAAAACCTATTTTAAAAATTATTTACCAATAGAAAGCTACATTACTAGCGAGTAAAAAAGGTTATATTTTGTCCCCGTATTCCCACGGGAACGGGAACTACGCGAGTGAAACCGGGGCGGCAGCTAGTAGAATATAAATCAACGCAAAATAACTACCTAGAATTTTTACAATTGTGGTAATAATAAAAAAAGGAGTAAAACAAGATTGATGAAGTAGAGAGAATACGACAGTTACAAAATAGATAATTTTAACCCTGTTTGAATTCACATAGCAAACTTACTGTGGCTTGTTATTCCGAAAGTTCTAGGCGAAAGTTTTCACAGGGACGAAAATATTTTGACGTAAAATGCTTATCTTTCTTTGCGATATTTAGATTGGGTAAGACCTTGCGTTTTATTTAAATAGGTAAAAAACAATTTTATATTTACTTTGGTAGCAGTCACTTATCATTGACATAGCATACCTATCTTATCAATACAAATAAATAAAATTGAATGTCAAAATATCAGCTGTTTACAAAGGTAATAATAACAAAAATTTAAGGTCTGTATATTAGGGTAATAATAACAAAAATTTAAGGTCTGTCTTTCCGATCCAGTAGATCTTGGTAGATAGCAGGATACCGCGCAAAAAAAACTTAACATTCACTATATATCTTCTTCTTGTGTATAAAAATCAATTGCTGTTCGTTAGTCACGCTAAAACTCGACAACGGCTGGACCGATTGGGTTGAATAATATTACGTTGTGTTGCAATAGTCAGGAAAAGGTTTTTAAGATATCATGTCTTTGGTGTCACGGGAAATGTCGGAAATCGGGAGAAACTGAAATTACAGTTTTCTATAGGATTTTAGTCTTCTGTGGAGGAAAGTATATAAGGGCCAACGTTTTTTTATGCTAAAAAAGTTACTATCCACCATATATTAAGTGGTCACCGACGCCCATATACAACCGAAATGCGACTCAGGCCCTCCCAAAGTATAAGGAGAACTAAGTCGCATCAAATTGGGCCCCCTGGCTAGGATTTAGTGTCTGTAACTTCACCGGAACACAGCAAAGCGAGTGCGCCAGTGCTTGGCGGCGTGGTGGCAGTACTTCTTCCTCGCAGCGGATTACCAGGTGGCAGTACTCTCTCTCAATCTGTATCAAATCTGTATCAAGCTAAATGTATAGTTTCTGAAAGGTAAGGACGATTTTGATGTCGGCACAATACGGGTACAGTATGATTAATTGGCGTAGAAACGAAAGTGAATTGGGGGAATTGAATCGTATTTCCGTACTTCCAGGACGTTTAGAAGTTATGCTGTACGTGGATTGGATGGACACAGCAATACAAGCACCACTGCTTAGCGGCAGATTGCCAGTAGTGGTGGCAGTAGTTCTCCGGACCAGTACTACTGCTGCTTAGGTTTGCTTTCGCACCTTCGTGACTCAAAGGATGCAACTCAAAAATTCAAGAAATTTCAATAAAAAGGATAATAATTCTAGATTAATATAAAAAGTTTCTCTTCTATAAATTGTATTTCGGTGGTTTCACTGATAGAGGTACAAGGAGGGTTCCATTCGGCGGAGGGATCCATAAACTATTGTTTATTCTGTGTCTGTACCCGTGTTTCTGATAGGTAGAGTTGATTAAATCACTGAGCCGAAGGTGGAAGGTATCTTGAGTTATTTGAGTCAGAGACAAATGGAATAATATACCTGTAATATACCACCCGAATAACCGATAACCAGGGTAGGTTCTTTGGGGGCGAGTTTTTCAATAGACTTCAAAAAGGGAAGGGAGGCTAAACCAATTGAGCTTTGAAGGCCAATCTGATTAAGAATGACCCATTTTCGCCGAGTTATATCGATGGGGTGGTAAATGAGTCGTTTATATAGATTCTCTGTACCAGCCTCTAATGTTCCCACTGGACACCGGCCTACTCTCGATAATTGAGAGTGCCTTGATCTACCAAGGGGGCCCAATCCGGATTGGTTGATGTCACATGTCTTCAAATTTATGGTTCTAAGACTTGCCGGTTTCCTCACGATGTTTTTCTTCACCTTCACATTCCCTACACGTACCCCCTGGGTGGTGTTAAACGAGCAACCAAAAGTAGCAGTAGAACATTGTGTTAAGTTCCTCCGGAGAGGTACTGCCACCTCGTCTGACAGAGACGAAATTGAACACAAATGAATTTGATGGGGATCTTTTTGACACCCGATATAATGTTTTTCGTAAAGTAAAGTATTATTTTCAGTACTAAAGTATCTTAAACTTAGGTGGTGAAGTATTAATTGCCTCAAATAAAATACTAAGAGTATTTAGGTGGAGTGTGAACTGCTTATGATGTGAAATGGTAATATCTCGAATCAAAATATAAGTAAAAATGACTGATTCCCAATACAAATTTTCACCTCCCCTTTCATCCACTTAAAGGATCATTTCCGGAATTAAAACTATACTATTATATGTTACCAGGGTCTCAAACTATTTCCATACGAAATTTCATCTCAATTTGTTCTGCGGTTTGAGAAAAACAAAGAAAACAAACTGACGCACAGAATTACTTTCGCACTTATAATCTTAATATATATAAATTACGTGTCACGATGTTTGTCCGCGATGGACTCCTAAACTACTTAACCGATTTTAATCAAATTTGTACACCGTGTGCAGTTTGATCCACCTTGAAAGATAGCATAGCTCACATCTCAATTTATGATCGCAATATTATTTTATTGCAAATTATAATATCATATGACAAAAACGTTTGCCACAGCAATGCGTGGCCGGGTCAGCTAGTTATTATTATAAGTATAGATAACTTGGGCGATCGTCGAATTACGAATGTTATTTCGGTGAGGGAATTTTAATTTTTACATTGCTGTCATTATTTTGTTAATTATGACAGCAATGTAAAGATAATTTAATTTCAATGTAATTTAATTTCCCTTACTAAAATAATATTCATTAGTAATGTAATAATTAAAATCCCCTCACCAAAAAATATCAGTCAACGATTTTCCCTTTTTCACATAACGCCGTCGATCCTCAAACTAACCATAGCTATGGGAACTAGCAGATAGAATATCCATGTGTATAGTTTATTTTGTAAATGCATACACATACATATTAATAACCACACACAGAACAAACATCTATATCCGTCACACAAATGCTTGTCCTGGGTGGGAATCGTACCCATGACCTGCGCAGAAGACAGAGCTACTACTGAGCCACGAAGCCAGTCAAAGCAAGATGTAGCAAGTCTTATAATATATCTGACCAACCATCGATTTACCAAAAATACCTGAGCCCAGAATGTAATGATTAAAATTCCCTACCAAAATAAAAAATATCCTCATCAACACCTACATCACTGTCTACGTCAATTTGCTGGACTATCCTAAGGTTTGTTCACCACCAAGCGACCAGTCGTGGCCGTGTACGACTCTAGTCTTCCTCATGGGCCACATTTTTCATTTTTTTTTTTTTTTTTTTTTTTATTTATGTATAGCCAAGCGTTTGGCCGCCATCTCACCTGATGGGAAGTGAAGATGCGGCCGACGATGGAGCACGCTTGTCTAGAAGAAACCTATTCACTCTACTCTTGAAGACCCCCAGGTTGTAATGGTCAGGGAACACAGACTCGGGCAAAGCATTCCACTCCCTTGCAGTGCGCACAATAAAAGTAGTTTCTTTCCATCCAAAGGTTGCCTGGAAGAGATCGCTATTAGCGATAAGGCCGCCCATTGTAACCTCCTTTTTTTGTGATTGTTTTGTTAATTTTATTTGTGTTATGTATGTTTCTATCGAGGTGTACAATAAAGAGTATTCATTCATTCATTCATTCATAGTAATAACGAAAATGTAATTTTGATAACATTAAAGCACATAATTTTCCAAGCGAAAAAACTCATTGGCAAGTGTTAGTTGTGACTCAGCGACCTTCAGATTCAAAGACGACGTATGTGCCCCTGGGCCACTACGAAAAACTCATTCTTTAAAATGTTCTTGCAATTTGAAATTCTTGAATCATAATTAATTAATCGTGATTACCGCGACTGG
The DNA here is from genome assembly GCA_921293045.1 of Aplocera efformata. Taxonomy (NCBI): domain Eukaryota; kingdom Metazoa; phylum Arthropoda; class Insecta; order Lepidoptera; family Geometridae; genus Aplocera; species Aplocera efformata. The sequence goes on along the minus strand of OV121067.1, from coordinate 2,955,844 downwards.
TCGCTTTGTATAAAACATCTCTAAAGCACCATGAACACGCAATGGTGTCACCCCAATTCACAAACAACACCAGCAAATTGTGGTTGGTAGATATTATACATATTTTTTCTCTATCTTACTTATATAACAAAGACGAAAGATTGTATGAATGTGTATGTTTGTTCCGTCTTTACGCTTAAACAGTCAAACGGATTTGGATGAAATTTCGTACTATGATAGCCCTGTATTGACACATAGATATAATGGATAGACAATTTTTATCCCTAAAATCTGAAGTGTTCCCGTAGGATAGCCGACCGCGGGTAACGCGCAGCTAGTTAATAATATGATTTGTAATATTTATTTATATATAGACTACTAATACTAGCCACTACGCAATCCATCCATTGAGTGCGAATAAATGCGAAAATGAGTTTATTTGTTTGTTTGTTACGAATTAACAAACTCACCGATTTAAAAAATTCTTTCACCAATTGAAAGCTACATTATCAACGAATAACATAGGCTGTATTTTATCCCCGTATTCCCACGGGAACGGGAACTACGAGGGTGAAATCGCGGGGTGCAGCTAGTGTCTATATAAAGCGTATTGTGGTATAATTGAATTGTGAATATTACCTCTCTAAATCACAATTTAATTGGAAGTCAACCTCAATTAAGATGAGACTAATAGTTATCCAATTATTGTTTAACTATCAGGGGTCATTTACTATAAATAAATAAATAAACGTTTACACACTCATACCTCTGTACTAGGATTCCCTGTGTCGCAGATGGCATGGACAAACACAGAAACAAAAGACAAACACCCAAGACCCGAGAACAAACTTCATGCTCACCACACAACGTGTGCCCGGCCGGGAATCGAACCCGGGACCCCTCGCTTCGAAGGCAGGGCTACTACCAACTAAGCCACTGGAACTACTCCAACGTAACCTTAGGTTACGAGCAAAAAACAAATGAAATTCCACGCTGGTGTCGCGGGTAAGATAGTAAGAAATTATAACGGCGTTCTTAGCGCAAGTTCACTAATTGAATCAATAAACTTTTCTTAATTGACTTAGACGAATTGGGATGTGAATTTATGTATGTGTATGAAAACTCTCGAGGAAAGTTTCTTGCAAGTTTTTCTATGTACCCAACTGAAGTTACGGGTCGAATTGAAGGCCCACCTGATGTTAAGCGGAGGTTTTGAACTCCGTTAACAACAGCAAGACTTAGATTCTCCCCGAACAAGTATGAGAAGACCCAAGTCGCACCCCGTTCCGCCCGCGAAATACCTCTCATCCGCATGGGATTTCACCAGCACCCACACCCTTCCAAACAGGCAACAAACTTCCCTTCCTGTGTGGGTGTGCTGGTAAATCACATGAGACTTAACATCGGGTGACGGGCGGAACTTGCGACTTGGATCTTCTCTTAATTCAGTCGGGGAGAACCTGAGTCGTATTGCAGTCATGGGCGAAGGTAACCATTTAACATCATTTGCGCCTTAACCTCGTCCCGTGACTTTGACGTTACATAAATAAAAATGTATTAAACTTTCTAAAATGAGTCGCCTATTATTTATGAATATGCCATAATAAAAGGCAAGCAAATTACAGGAAACTTTAGATTTTCGGGTATATTAAGGTAACGAGCGATAAGTAATTATATTTTGTGATTTACATGAAAAGTATGCCGGAAATACGGTTGTAATATAATAATGGTGAACGCGTAATAAATTTTGAAAATTGGGTGCTTACATTGGTTTATTACCTATCGGTATTGTCAGGGTTCTGTACCCAAACGGTTAATAGAACCATCTCCAACTTAAAGCAACAAAACAAAAAAAAACGTTAATATTTCTGTACCGTAACAGTCTGTACCGCTGGGCCACCACGCTGTATACAGCACCACTGAAAACCAGTGCTGAGGCTCTGTAGAAAATGCTGATTGGCGACCAAAAAGAAAATTTGATTAACCACTTAATAGCTTGGGTGCCCAGGTTCATCACCATCCCCAGGTTCGATATCCGATTCTGAAATCTGTTTGTTTGTTCCAGCTAATACAACCCTTAACAACTTAATAAGTCTTACTTGAAAAAATTATGCGCAACACGTTCTCGAAACGGTGATGGAAAACATCGTTAGGAAACCGGCATGTCTTGGAAGCGAAAATTCGGACCAATCCGGATTGGGCTCCCGTAATAGGTCAAAGCCCATTCACTCTCGATTATCGAGAGTAGGCCAGTGTCCCTGCAGTGGGAACATTAGAGGTATTGAATGAAAAAAAACCTTGCAAAGATCGTAAACGGTTCATTGGTACTAGATCCCCCCCTATAGATCCCTACCAACGGGAAATAATAGCATTCCAATAGATGTCTTCGGATTCCACCACGTTTCTGTCACAAAAGGCATCCTTAATGCGACGAGTCAATACAATGGAAGTTATATAGGCTAGGTGGAAGATATAAAAATAGCTCGTTGCAAAGCTTTGCTGTTCTTTATCACCAGTTGTATTTGGATGGGTGACCGTTTTTTTGAGATAAGAATTGAGCGCTTCCGTGCTTCAAGGGCACGTTAAAGTCATCTAAAACCAATTAATACAATTGGTTAATTTTTTTTTTGTTTTATGTCAATGAGTGACGGAACGAGCTGAGGGCCCACCTGATGGTAAGTGGTGACCCTCGCCCATGACAACAGTAATGCGCGCGACTCAGTGAGAGATCCAAATCTTTACTGAGTCGCATTCATCCTGCTGCGCCAACACCCGAGACGGGGATGATACGTCTCATGCGCATGAGATTTCACCGGCAGCCACACCCTTCCACCGGAACACAGTAATGCAACCACTACTGCTGATGATTCCAGATGTGGTGGCAGCACCTCTCCGGACGAACTTGGCACAAGTTCTACTGCTACTTTTGGTTGCTCCTTTAGCACCCAGGGGGTACGTGTAGGGAATCAAAGGGTACACACCTACGGACGCGAGCCACTAGACCCCCCAAACTTTTTACTACACCCGTTGTAGAATGACTCGAATTTTTTTTTTTAAATGGCTTTGTGTACCCTCTGAGAGGAAAATAAAGACTCATAGTATAAAAGATAGATAGGTAGATAACATTATTGCACAAAAGATAACAATAGCTTAAAACTAGGAATCTTAAGTAATAAAAAGGTGACACGATGGGCGGCCTTATCGCTATAAAGCGATCTCTTACAGACAACCTTTGGATGGACAAGATATAAAAGTAATTTTTAGGGCTTTTAAATCAGTGACATAACCGTTACCTTACATAACTTGGACATACAAACAGCCGAACAATCTCGAGTTTCTTGTTGTTTAATACTAACTAATACTTTTGTCTTATACTAGAGTGACTTACAGTACAATTATATATACATACATATTCATCTTTTTAAACTATAAATGCATCATTTAACTTTTGTAAATCTTTGATACATGTACGAGTACATACAATACCTAATTGTTGTCTGTTATTAATATCAGTTTTCAGAGACATTTACTAACTTTTCTCGTTGTGATTGTCGTAATATTAGTTAACCAAAAAATTTGAATCTTTTATTGGCTGTAAGATTAATATTAGGTGTTTTTATATTATCTCTAAGAGCTGTTGATTCTGTTTATAATAAATAAATAAACCCTCAACCCTTTGAAATATACAAATAGTTATGTAAAACTTGGCCATAACTTGTAAAGACTCAAGGTAAGGTCAATCCGCTCCAGGCCCGGGCTAAGTTTGCCTTAAGTAAACCCGAGTGTACTCGTTAGGTTATGGAAGCTTTCATACGACCGCGGCGTGCTGTAGAACATAAAATTTTGCTTGGGTATTTCACAGGGCGCCATCTTTTTTTATACGTTACTTATGTTGATGTTAAGTGGTAACCTTTGGTTTTAACGACAATATTAATACTTAGATCCTTCCCGACTGAAGTATGAAGACCCAAGTCGCACTCCGTTGCGCCCGTCACCCGAAACGCATCAATATATACGCCTGTAATTTCCACCGGCACTGCCACAAGTGCACAGCAACGCGAGTGCGGATTACCAAATGTGGTAGCAGTACTTCTCTGTACAAACTATGTACAAGTTCTTCTGCTCCTTCCTTTTTAGTTTTTTTATTAATTTTTAAATCCCCGCAGCATGCCGTTCTCCAAGCGTCGTGTGCAAGCACTCAAACAAAAACTCGTACAATCCTAGAACTTGAAATGGAGTCTGAAACTTGAGTCTTTGTTCAAATTTCAAACGTAAATAGTTAAATAATGAAGTAAGCTTTTGTTCAAGCGATTATGGCAAAGCTGGTTTAGATATTTTTTTACAGATCATAAAAGTTACGCAACACTCCACCCGGTCAGTATTTGGATGGGTGACCGTTTTTGCAATGAGCGCTTCCGTACTTCGGCGGGCACTTTAAGATGTCATTCCTAACTATACTATTTCATAAGCCATGACGGAGGCCTTTGGGTAGCTAGTAAACTTCGATAATGTTGATCTTATCGTAGATTTTTTTCAATTGATTTTTTTTGTTGTAAAATCTTGTTTCATCTGGAACATTAGATTACCAATCAAGTACCACAAAAATTTATGAGATGGCGCTGTATTAAATTGTCAGCACAGTTTATTACTAAATACGTTTTTTTTGGTATAAATTAACTTTTTTACAAGAACTATTAAGAACTGAAGTATTAGAACTATTAAAGAAAGTATTTTTTTGTAGACATATTATGGCTTTAAAGATCGACCACATATTTTAAAATATATTTAATTAAATTTTATTAACCGCTTACCATCAGGTAAGTATGCTTGTTTGCCACCTAAGTGGTATAAAACAAAAAAAAAACATTTATACACTCTCACAATTAAGACGAAACTAACGATAAATCTTAAAGCAAAATCTATCAAGAAGACTAGGCTACAGAGCGTGACAAAGAAATATTCCTACAATACATACATAACCCTCCTAGCACAGTCGGGTAACAACGATATTAAAAAAAAAACAACGTTAACACACTCATACCTCTGCACTAGGATTCCCTGTGTCGCAGATGGCATGGACGAACACAGAAACACAAGACAAACACCCAAGACCCGAGAACAAACTTCATGCTCACCACACAAAGTGTGCCCCGGCCGGGAATCGAACCCGGGACCCCGGGACCCTTCGAAGGCAGGGCTACTACCAACTAAGTCACGGAGCCGTCAATTACCTACACGCCAGTCTCATACATTTCATGTATTCATACATAATTCAAACCGCCCTAGGTCACACTAATTGTGGAACTGCCTGCATTATTAAGTACTTAAACGCGTAGCTATGGGCTCGAGGGATGTATGTACCCTACCCTACTTGATGCTCTGGCCTACTCTTAATTAGTGAGAGTGAAGAGGAAAGTTTAATTATTTCACAATTATTAGATTTCCCGCGGTAGATATCCTACGGGAATACTTCATTTTTTCGGGATAAAAAGTGACCATTTCGGACTAAATTTTACCTTTCTTCCAAATTTCATCCAGATCCGTTCAGCGATGCTGGCGTGATAATATGTATAACAAATATCCATTCATCCAGACTTTCGCATTTATAAAATACTACTAGCTGTGCCCCGCGGTCTTACCCGCTGTTTTCCGGGATAAAAAATAGCCTAGGCGTTAATTGAGGATATAAGCTACCTTGGTACCAATTTTTACCTAAATCCCTTGAGGCATTTAAAAAAGATACATTTATTTACAACAAAAGTCACAGTAAAGCAAAATACGCAATTACTTGGATGGCATAATTTTTCCAGTTATTGTAATTGATATAATTAAACTATTGATCTAATTTTAATGAAGTTTCTATGGAACCAAGCTGGAAGTATATCCTTTCATATAATTTGTTTCCAAAAAGGTTGATAAATAAAAAAGTTTAAAAAGCATCTAAAACAAAAAAAAAACAGCCGAATTGACAACTCCTTTGTTAGTCAAATTCAAATTCAAAACTCATTTATTCTATGCATAATCAACAATGAAAAACAAGTACAAAAGTCTGTTGAAAATATTGAAAAAAACTGCAGCCAAATTGAGAAACTTTTCCATTTATAAGTTTCTTCCAGTTAAAAACGGGTTTCGATTAAATTACTTTAAAAACAAATGGTAGTACAAAATGGCTGCGGAGTTTTTCCTTCGACCCAGTTACTTGACCATGCAAGTTTCACGGAAGGCTAAAGAATGTTTTCTATGTTCGTGAAACTGACCCTGGTTTCCAATCTCAATAGAGAACCGAAGTGTGTTTGAAACCAAATCGAATCTAAACCCAAAGAGCTGATTAACTCTCAAAAGCATTTGCTTTGAGATTGGTTTGCTTCGCATCTTGTCAAGAGCATTAGCAAAGAGTTGAATTGAATTGCAGTTCAAAAGACCTTTCCATTCAGGGGTCTCGTTACTCGCGTCTGTAGATGTCCTTATCAACTCCTACCCGTACCCCCGGGTGGTGCTAAAAGAGCAACAAAAAGTAGCAGTAGAACTAGGGCAAGGTACGCCCTGAGAAATATCTGTTGCAGATTCCCCTTCGTAAAAAAAAGGTCAGCATGCAAAGAACATGACTTTGAATTTCATTTACAACAGAGTAAAGATCAGTTTTCATTGCCCGTTTTTGTCTTAAGGCGTTATGCGAGCGATGAATTGTACCACACCCAGAACTATAGAAGCATATCATTTTAATTCGTGAAGTTTGCAAAGGGTCTGTAATGATGTGTATTAAATTTGTAGTAACATATTATACAAAATCTCAATAATATAACTAGCTTTTACCCGCTTCACTCGCTTTGGTGTAGATTGTATCAATCAATTTATTTCTGGATGAAAGGATCTATTTCCTTTTTTGTACACCTGACAATATGTACGCAAGTCCAGTTGCTCGCGTCCGTAGGTACCCTCAGAATCCCTTAATGCGCCCCCTTGGTGGTGCTAAAGGAGCTTGATGCTAAAGCAATAGAACTTGTGCCAGGTTGGTCCGGAGAGGTACTCCCGCCACAGCTGTATCTACCGCAAAGCAGTAGTGCTCGCATTACTTTGTTTCAGCGGAAGGGTGTGGGTACTGGTGATTCAGTGTAAGATCCAAATCTTATACAGAGTCGCATTACTGTTGTCATGGGCGACGGTCGCCATTTACCATCAGGTGGGCCCTCAGCTCGTTAAATCACTTATTAACATAAAAAAATTGCTCGGTTGAATAGCTGTTTAGCTGTTTGAGCATAAAGGAGTAGCAAACACACACACATACAATAATACCCACACACATGCACACAAACTTTCGCCTTTCTAATATTAATGTGTTGACATAGTCTCTCATACCTTGCGCCACAACTTTACAAGCTGTTATATATGGCTGTTTATGAAAGCTGTCACTACCGCATGCTGTGCTAGAAATAATTCTCTAGCTGTAGGAAAATTAAATTTATTTCGTTTGCGTAAACTTTTCAACGATAGAACGTTGTTTGGGTGATGTATTTATAGGGTAAGCTGAGTTCATGTCTAAGATTTTCATAATCGTAATTAGTATTTTATTAACATGGGAAGATTCTGTAATTCTGTAATTCTTTATTGTACACAAAACAAACACATTTATACTGGGTATTAAAAAAAATATGTACAAAGGCGAACTTAACCCTATAAAGAGTTTTCTTCCATCAAACCTTTGAGGAAAGAGATTCATGGTACTATATGACCCTGGAGTGGTCCTGTCTTGATTAACAATGCGAAACTATTTTTTTTTAATATTAATAGCGGGACTAGCGTGATATAAAGTGGTTACCATCGCCCATACAAAAGAAATACGACTCAGGTCTTCCCCCACCGTATAGACTCAAGTTACATCGCGTCCCGCTCGTCAATCTTAAGAAAGAATTAATTAAATTTAATTATTAAGAAAAAAAAAACCGATTGCGCCAAAAATTCCAATTTTGTTTTATTCAGTGTTACTCAACAACTCTCAATCTAAAATCCATTAAGTCGTTTAGGCTACAGAACGTGCCAAAGAAACATACATACATACATACATACGCTCGAAATGCATAACCCTTCTTCTGGCGCAGTCGGATATTAAGTATTAGAAAGGATTTTTTTATCCGTAATTACATCTACATCGACACTAATATTATAAAGAGGAAAGATTTGTACCTATGTTTGTATGTTTGTAATGAATAGGCTCAAAAAGTACTGGGCCGATTTAAAAAATTCTTTCACCAATAGAATGCTACATTCTTCCAATTTGACATAGGCTACATTTCATTTTCAAAAAAAATAGGGATCCTTGGTAAAATTTGAACAATGTAACCGAAGGTGTAGAAAAATGAGTCTTAAAATGTCTCGTTGAAAGCGCTGCCGAAACTATTAGCGATAGAACAAAATAATGTACAACAATATTGAAGAACATCATAATGTCTACAAAAAACTCCGCGGTAGCATATGTCCAACTATTGTAGTTATGTCACTACCCCGTGCGAAGCCGGGACGGGCTGCTAGTATTAAATATAATAACGCATAAGAATGGTATTTGTTGTCAATGTAAAAATTGTGTCCCACTAGTTAATTATTATACTATTAATAACAATACCAATAATTACCTTTCTTATTCTTATTCTTATTATATAATAACGGATAAAAAAAAATATTATATCAAATATCCGCCTGCACCAGAAGTTAAGTGCTTAGGATTCTAAGTGCCTACTGATTGAATTAAAATAATTAAAGGTTAATTACCTAGACTATGCGAACCAGAAACCTAGCGATGACAAAACAACAAAAAAATCCAAGATAAAAAACATATTTTTCCATACAAATTACAGGGGGAGAGAGCTCAAGAATCGCTGGTAATGAATAACTCGTTGGAGCTACATAATACTTCAGTCGTATAGCTTTAGGGGTCCGCAAGCAAATAAAAGATCCTTTTTCATAGCATACACAGTATAGAACAAATATCTCTTCTACACCACGGCAATAAACCTAGTGTTTTTAATATAAAAATTAAGTTTTATCCTTAATTCGTGACAATAAAGAATTTGAGTGGGACTTTACCGTAGGTGAGAACTCTTTAATACACCTACACGTACCTCCTACGTGGTGCCAAAGGAGCAACCCAAATTTTTCACCGGCACCCACACCCTTCCACCGGAACACACAAATACAAGTGCATACTGCTTGGCGGCAGCTTACCAGGTGTGGGGGCAGCAATTCTCCAAACAAACTTTGCAGAAGTTCTGCTGCTATATTTTGCTACTTTAGCACCACCCAGAATACGTGTAGGGTTTCAAAGGGTACTTACGGACGCTAGCAACTGGACCCTCAAAACATGAATAACATGCGCTTGGCCAGTTTTATCTCCTCGCTTGATATTCCAAGTTTTTTCTTGTAATTACGAGTATTCAAACTTGGTTCTAATCATCTGGAAGCGGTTTTGATTGGCCAAAAGAAGATTTATTCGTGGAATGATTGGACAATAATTTAGCTAATCTCCCTCGAGGGTAAAGAATATAATTTGAACTTATGATCTGCCTTACTTGCTAATTTAGGAAAGCTAAGAGTAAACGTTAGATTCAGATGTTTTGAAAACTTTTTAATAACAAGTTTTTTTCGTGTTCTCCTCAGCAAGCCCTTTCATTTGATACCCATACTGTGGTAGTGTAGAAAAAATAACTAGTCCGCCATCTTGGATGATCCGCCATGTTGGAATTAGAATGACGTCACATAGCTAAGCATGCATTGTCATCCAAAATAAGCGTGTATACCAAATTTAAGCTCAATCGGTTAAAGATAACTGATTTAAAATTCAGTTGCAAGATTCCACTCGGCCATTTTTTATAATAATTAAATAATTGTTCAAAATATATATATAAATATTATTGCTAATTTATATTACAAAAAAGATTATGCTGCTAAAGTGGCGGGAGGAGCAGTCCTACTTGTTGGTAAGTGGTTACCGCCGCCATAAATTAAATACGACTCGGCTCTTCACCTACTAAAGTATGAGAAGTGCCTGTAAATTCACCCTTCCACCGAAACACATCCCCGTCTCAACGCAAAAACGACTTAGGTTTTCTCATAATTCAGTACGAGAGGACCGGTGTCGTATCCCTGTGGTCTATAGGCGGTAGTAACCACTTAAGCTCAGGTGAGCTGTCATTTCGTTCCGTCATTTAACTCACATAAAAGAAGAAAAACACTACTGCTTTGCGGCAGATAACGAGGTATGGCATTACTACTCCGGACGATCTTGGCACAAGTTCTACTGCTACTAAATCTATTGTAAATTCTATGTGACAATTTAAAACCACACGCGAGCTTCATCGTTCATTCAATTACTCGGCAGTAATTGAATTTCTTAGCTAATTAATAAGATCTAAAGTCATTTATCGCCATATAATGCAATCATCTCGTAAATTGAGAGTGTAGTCTCGTAATAAACTTTGAAAGTTCATTTTAAATCACATTAGTTTAAATTTGTTTAATGTTTAAAATTTAACTTATTTACCATTGGAACTACCAAACACATGTAACGGGGGTGGGCGTTGATGTCTGCGACACAGTTTTAATGCTTTTGCAGGCATCATAGTTATTCCAAACTTTTTGTAAACTTTTTGGCGGCTGATTACCAAGTGTGGAGTTAGTACTTCTCCCGGTGAACTTTGCACAAGTTCTACTGCTATTATACTTTTTGTTGCTCCTTTAGCACCACCCAGGGGGCACGTGTAGGGGTTCAAAGCTTGAGCTCTAAGCTTACTCTTTTTTTTTTTAATCATTTATTTATTAAAAGGGTTTGTTCTGATAGAACATGCCACCCCTGAAAGTATACATATTATAATATGAAATAACAAAAAATTTTTACTCTAATTAATTCATAATTCAAAATAAAAAAAATTCACTAAATATGGGCTTTTGCGGCTTGATAAAATAGCCTGTACAGCTTCTCAGCGTCCTAAGCTTACTCTTGTGGGATCGTGGGACCAGCATAAAATATTTTCTGGGGTTATAACGCCTAAGTCGTATTTGCTGTTTATAATATGAGTATACCAATTTACCCACACAGTCGAACAAATTTGAATAGAGATGCTAATACTTTAGTAAATATAAATTATTCATAGTGTCTTTAGTCTGGAAATCTCAGCTAGCTCATTTGAATAGTAATTGTATATGCTTGGCTCATGTCATCAGTAATATTTTTTTATTATATACATTTACTAACCGAGTACCCCCGCATATAACTTAAAAAAATCACTAAGAGTAGACTTATGTAACAATGCATTGTATGCATTGCAATTAGCGCTCGCGGATAAAGCAATTCGATAGGGCTTTTTCTTCCGTCTAACTTTACAAATATCAATATTTAAGGCTAACAAAGAATTTTAACGTAATGCTAGATAATCTATAGCCTTTCTCATGAATGTGGCTATCATATTCAAATTTTTTTAGATCTGGCTGTTAGTTCCTGATATTAGCGCGTATAAAAAAAACTATCAAAATTTAGCTTTATTATATTAGTAAAAGATATTACTTATAAAACTATCATGGTTTAAACATTATTATTCGTGTTACCGAGATATTTACCATGATTTGTGAGTTTTGTTGACTCCCGATATTTCGACGCAGTTACATGCGTCATGGTCCCGGGCAATAGTAATAGATATTGTTTGTCGTTCCTTTTACAACCGGGGGACACGTGTAGAGACTGAGAGAGTCACCTAAGGAAGCGAGCAACTGGATATATTCTGACATAAACGTTTACACACACACACACTCATACCCCTGCACTAGGATTCCCTGTGTCGCAGATGGCATGGACAAACACAGAAACACAAGACATACACCCAAGACCCGAGATCAAACTTCATGCTCACCACACAAAGTATGCCCCGGCCGGGAATCGAACCCGGGACCCCTCGCTTCGAAGGCAGGGCTACTACCAACTAAGCCACGGAGCCGTATATTGATAAGCTTCAATAAAACGGTGAACAGCCCATGGAATATTCTATGTTCTTGGAAGTAGGTACAATAAATCCAATCAGGGTTGTAATAGTACCCACTCCAACCCCTGATTGCTCTAATAGAGTTTGAAACTATGAGACAGGATCATAGGGTTGCTACTGCTATGTGGTTCTATGATTTTCCAGAAGTTTATTATCCAAGTTATTGATATATTCACCGTGATATCGAGTTATGTTGGCTTCAGATATTTCGACGCAGTTTCATGCGCGTGGCCAAATGTATGTTTAGCAAATGTATGTTTAGTATCCAGGAGTTGCTGAAACTCAAACTTAAATTCATTAGTTTCTCTAGATCGAGATGTATCGTTAAGACACGTCAAATTTTAATATGAAAAGGCATATAAAAAGATGTCGATTTTTTTTATATTTTGATAGTATCTGGACGGGCTAAAGGCCCACCTGATGTTAAATGCTTACCTTTACCCATAACAACAGTAAAACGACTTAGTTCCTCCACAACTGAAGTATGAGAAGATCCAAGTCGCACCCCGTTGCGGGTAAAAATAAATAATTTAACTATCTACGTAGATATATTTTTGTGATAAAACCTAATTTTACCTAATAAACACTTATTGACAACCCTATCTGTGCTAAGGTTACGTAATGAACTATGGGAAACGAGCGAACTTTGAATGTGATAGAATTTAGATATACCGATATTTTACGGGTCAGAAGGTAAGTCTCGCAACATAAAGGGTCAACCCTAAACTTGGTATCACACCTTTTTTACCCCTAAAATAGGGGTATTATATATTAATGGCTGTATTTCTGTGACCTTGTGGTTAGCTTCTTTTAGGCAATGTTTTATCTACATAACGGTCCAATCTATACATATAAATCAAATGTATCTGTTTGTAATGAATCACAGATGATTTTTACTGACATATTTCGTCTGTCTACCTGTGTCCGTCTGTAGAAACTGATTAAAAATCTGAAGAAAAAATTTACTTGACTGTGAGAGTGGCACTAGCTATTATATAAAAATTGAAATGGAGAATTTCTGACGCCATATTAATCCTTAAAAAATTGATTTCTCAAATTATATCCAGTATGGTAACTTAATAGTTTAAATGTAGTTTGGAATTCTTCAAGCAGAAACGCAATAAATAAGAAATAAAAACTGTGAGAACGATTATTTTAGAAACAATGAGAGAAGTAGGATTTGGAATACTTAAGCCAAGTTCTGTCTAGGTCAAGTTAGTTCACTAGGTAATGACAACTAGTACACAGCGTAGCTTTAAACAGTAAGCAAAGCGAGCTGTTTGCCTTCGACCTAAAATAGGTAAGTATTGATAGAAATAATGTTCCTCATACGAGTAAATTGGTCAGTATATAAATACAACTCTAAACATAGTAGACTTTTATGAAAAAATAATTACTATTCAGTGAGATTTACAGTTAAAATTGAATTATGTATTCAAGTTATATGTACTTCATCAAAAATATTGAATATTTTCCAACACAATTTCATCTCGGTGACTAAAATCTAGACTAAGGTAAGATTGTTCTTATTTCTAGGTTCTGCTAAATAAGTATAATATAATAATCCACAGTAAAAAGTCAGCTTTCAGAATGTTTGTGCTAGAACTGAGCAGTGATTTTGTGTTGTTCACACGAATAGTCAGCATATATTCTTGGACGATTTTTCGTGCTCTACGTTAGCCGAAGTCTGCAAGTCTATTATCATTCTGTGCTTAATATTATATCTTATCGCTTTGCTAAATTCTATAATGGTATGAATAATACCACGTACATTTAAAACTTTCGTACATTTCAGTGTTATATTCACTCAATTACTGAGCGTGTGAATAACATTCATTAAAAGTTCCTACATAATTATGGGATTTACGGACCTGAGTGAAATTAAAACGTATTACTATATTTTTTTTTAATCGAATTTGTTTGTCTTTAAATCTGGCTGTTATTAGCTACCATATCTATAGATATTTATTTATGTTTTTAATATTATACTTGACAAGGCCCCTATACAGCTGCATATGTTATATAAAATTGTTTATTTTTTACTTTACATTTTGACAAGGCCTATGTACAGCCGCTACCTGATATGTTTTATTGACTATACCAAGTGTTCCGAAGAGTCCCTACGGTTAATAAAGAATATGAATATGAATATATGAACATAGGAAAGCTTTCTGTCCAACCACTTAACGGTCACCCATCCAACTGAGAGTTGTAAAATGCTCTGTAAAGATCAGGCAATCCTCGCCGCTCGGGAAATTAAATGCGAACGTCTACGACTCGTTCTAGCAATGAATTATTCAGAGGGCCTTCACCAATTGGTTTGTACTTGAGCAGCTACTCAAAAGTCCATTGTTTATCCATTATACTGTCTGATGAAGGGAGTTCTTTTATACACTAATATATATAACGTTGCCAGTTCCTTTTCAACTGACTTCCAAGGAATTAGGTTATAAATTTGATTATTTTTTTCTTTATTTCTTTTATCACAGATCTTATTTTATTCTCAGTTATTTTTTATTCAGACTAGTCCCATAGAAATTTTAATCGAAGCCAGTTCAATAGTTTTATTTTTAAATCAAAATAACTGGATGAATACTCGTATATAATCCAAGTATACGAAATTGATTGATTGATTTCCCGTGACTTTTTTCTTCGCCCGTTGTAGCTTCAGCCGCCAGCTTTTCAGTTTCTACAGTTTCAAACAGTTTACAAAGCTGTCTACAACAAGCGAATGTTCGAAAAAAAATAAAAATAACGTTTACGCACTCATAACTCTGCACAAATATTCCCTATATCACAGATGGCATTGATAACACAGAACACAAGACATAAAAAACCCAAGACCTGAGAACAAACTTCATAGATAGATAAACTCTTTATTGTTCACACCAGAAATTGTACAGAAAAACAAATAAAGAAGAACATATAATTGGTGGCACAAGCATCCTTATCGCTAAGAGCGATCTCTTCCTTTGGATGGACACGATTTTAACAAAAAAAAGGGGGGGCTGTGTCACAATAATATCTACTTATGTAATCACCACACAAAGTGTGCCACGGCCGGGAATCTCATCTTAGAATCGATCCCACGACCACAGTTAGTAGACGTCACTACTTAACTAGGGAGTAAGCAATTATCCGCGCGCCCAGTAATTATTCACAATGAAGGTGTCTGCTTGATAAGCTAATTAGTAAATTGAAAGTAATTTAATTGTAGGCCTTTCTTTGATAAACTAACTGGCCTCACCGCTCAGTTGGTTTAAGCTCTGGTTCGGTCAGGGAGGAACCAAGTCGGGCTGCTTGTTATGGGCCGAGCTAACCCCTTAACATCAGGTGGGCCTAGGCCTAGTTCTCTAAATATAAGTCTACATAAAAAAACACAATATAAACATACATTAAAATTTTCAGGCTAAAAGCCAGAAGCCGGGCATAAGGAATAAACATTAAGAGTTCCGTTATTGCTAATTGGCCACTGAACCCTAAAAATTATGGTGTATTGTAGATTTGTTCCTAGTAATTTTTTCATAATATTTGGAACCTGTTTTCAACGAATATATATCTCGTTATGCTGTTTAATTGTATTCCTGTTTTAAAGGGGGATCGTTTTGTTTTCAGTAATAAAAAAATATCATTTATAATAATAGTACCAACTTCTTATCATAATTAATGTGGAAATAAATCATGTGAACTGACTAATTTACGTAAACTAGGTTAATTAGAATCACAAAAAAACCTTTTAATTACAATACGGCGCCTCGACCGCAAATTACTAATGAAAATGGCGAATGATGAAACAGGCGTTTTTACTTAAAGTAAAACATAGTGAACTCGTAATATCCTTGATAAATATTTATTAAAAAAGTGAAAAATCCTAATTTTTTTCTCAGAATTCATCTGACAGTATTGTTATTTTGACTTTATCTGTGTAATAAATAATAAATAAATAATAAACGTTTACACACTTATACCTCTGCACTAGGATTCCCTGTGTCACAGATGGCATGGACAAACACAGAAACACAAGACAAACACCCAAGACCCGAGAACAAACTTCATGCTGACCACACAAAGCGTGCCCCGGCCGGGAATCTACCAACTAAGCCATGGAGTCGTCAAATGCATACATTTGACGACTCCATGGCTTAGTTGGTAGATTCCCGGCCGGGGCACATAAACATATTTATGGCTTGGTTTTTAGGAATAATTGATTTTACTTTACGGAAAGTTTTAGTCGAGTTATTCGTATAAAATCTATGGCAGTAAACTCACCACTTTTCACAATAATGTAACCTATTATTACATTACGGATCTGCCTATTTTTTGGTGAAAAAGTCGTGAGTTTGCTATGTAATGGTAAATTTTATTCTCAAAATAAATCGCTCTCACTTAAACTCTAGAAGACTATTCGGGGAATAATTATTTTAGAATAGATTGTAAAAATTAATGTGATCAAACGTGAAATAACCGTAGAATCCAGTATCACCCTTCCAATGTATTACAGAGGGCGGGTTCCAAATTAACGTAAACAATTCACGTAATATTTTCAACTCATCATACTAATATTATAAAGGCGCAAGTTTGTGTGTATGAATGTTTGTTATTTTACGCACCAACAGCCCAACGGATTTGGATGAAATTTGGTAGAATAATAGCTTATATCCTGGATTAACACATAAGCTACAATTGATCCCATAAAACCGCGGGTAACGTTGATATAATTGAGATTAAGTTTGTGAAATAAAATATTCGTATAATTTGAGTATAACACGTTAAATCACGTCTAAGAAACATAAGGTATTTTCTTATAATATCTTACGAAATCCCCCCTTTCCATCATGCGTATAAATTCCAGGTCTAAAAATATCTCAAGTACAGCTAAACACAGCTGTGATTTATATATTTCTTGTATATTTAAGTACGAATGGACGTCGAGTGGAAAGAATTTGCTGGGGATTTGTGAAATATTCGATGAATTCGCATTTATTATGAAATTGCGAGAACATTCAGTTTTCCGCGATACTTGAACACGCTTAAAAGCTATTTAAAGGTTTTTTAATTAATTACGTTATTTTTGGTTACGTTATTTATATAAATATTTATTGTATATAACTTTTTTTATGTATGCTATTTTTATTTTTTATGTTTAATGTATTATATATAGTCATATGTAGTATTTAATCTTGTTCTCGTTCCGTGTTCATCACTAAAACGACTCTGACGGAAAACCAGCGTTGATTGCTAGTCAATTAACATTATGCTGAGTCAGAATCCTTTCTATTACTGCTGGGTTTAGCTTTAGCTTTATTGTGTTACTGTCAAATTCTAAGCTTGGTAGACGGCTCCGTGGCTTAGTTGGTAGTAGCCCTGTCTTCGAAGCGAGGGGTCCCGGGTTCGATTCCCGGCCGGGGCACACGTGTAGTGAGCATGAAGTTTGTTCTCGGGTCTGGGGTGTATGTGTTGTGTTTCTGTGTTTGTCCATGTCATCATCGACACAGGGAATCCTAGTGCAGAGGTATGAGTGTGTAAACGTTTGTTTTGTTGTTTGTCGGTGTCAAAAAAAAAATTTTTTTCTTTCTTTCTTTATCTAATGTTCATAGTGGCTTATCATCAACTATTTGGATTTTTATCCAACATATTTCAACGAATAACTTAGCTAGCACTATCCAGTAAATTTTAATTATTCGTTGGTAATCTGACAGATAGGGCAATATCAAAACCAAGTCAAAACATACGAACAAACACGGAATACGATTCCTGGCCAATGATATTAACCTCGTAAAAGTCTTGTTTGCATAAGTTTGAATTGTGCTACTGAGGTCAAGAGGTCATCTTGACAATGTGACTAGTACTATTGTACTCGACTGTTCGGTACCCATCTATATAAGTACCAACTTACATTTATATGCAAAGTATTGTCTGTCTGTGCCGGTATCTATTCCATCTATAGCATTGTGGTCTCACAATACTCTTTGTGTATATATTTATATATGAATTGGCCATTTCACTTCTTATATTTCCGTTACCTGCCTTTTCTTCCATACGGAATACTACTCTGGGGGAAGTCTGCGGAAAAAAACGCGCCTAAATGCAAAAAGGATGATAAAAGTGATTTAGGGCTAAATAAAGAGTTGAGAGCCAGGGGCACAGACGCAGACTTTCAATCTGAAGGTCGCTGGTTCAAACCCACACGTGCACCAATGAGTTATTTCACTTGAAAAAATTATGTAGGAAACCGGCATGTCTTAGAACCAAAAATTCGACGACATGTGACATCTACCAAACCGGATTGGGTTCCCATGGTTGTTCAGAGCCCATTCACTCTCAATTATCGAGAGTAGGCCGGTGTCCCTGCAGTGGGAACATTAGAGGCTGGTACGGATCGGACGGAAAATGATCTTAAGCTCCAGGATATATCAGTCCGAGCATATACTCAATTTCTTTGACCTTTGCCCTGCGTAGTCCGTCAGTTTCTTGTTTGTGTTCCTAACCTGAGTGTGGAAAATGGTTTTTGCTGAGCTTACGTCAAACTACTTGGTTACCGCTCAAAGCAAAGCTTTCTTGTTCTTGTCAGATTATCTAAGCAAATCAACCCTCCGCCCGGTCAATATTTGGATTGATGTCCGTCTATTCCCAGTTGCCACCACCATCTCCGCCAACACTGGTGGCAAGTGAGAAATAAAATTTCAATCGCCACCAGTGGTGGCAATGCGGAACTTTTCCGGGTCCAGGGTCCAGAGTACTGCCACCACATCTTGTAATCCGCCGCCAAGCAATGGCCCACTCGAGTGGCTGTGTTCCGGTGTAGGGGTTTGGGTGCCGGTCAAATTACAAACACATGAGAGTGACGGGCGCAATGCTATGCGACTTGGTTCTTCTTATACTTCGGTAGGAGAGCACCTGTGTCGTATTACAGTTTTGTATGGGCGGCGGTAGTCAGTTAACATCAAGTTAGCCGCCGGTCCGTCACTGGCATCGGTTAAAAAAAACAATTAATTTCATTGGTTTTAAAATAGGTATATTTATATTTCTGCAATGCGATCTAATATCTTTTAATTACATTGGAGTCGCATGGGAAATCGCATCTCATAAGCGAAGAATTTCATTTTTATCCAATACAGTTTGGTTCAATACTATGCTCGACACAAAAATAGCGAAAGACGCCGAACGAGCATATTTTTCGTCGAAAACATTATAAAAAAATAATTACATTTGCACATTCATGTCCCTGCACTAAGATTTTTTCATATGGCATTCGTATAAAATAATATGGCATAAAATAATATGGAAAAAGTTTTATCAACAAGAAATAATAAATGACAAAAATATGAAACCCGACTGCGTGAAAAATTCCAAATTATAAATAAAAAACTATTTTCGTAAGCCATTTAAAAAACCACCTCACATAAAAAAATATGGCGTAGTATGGCACAAAAATCAGCCATTTTAATTCTGATATAGCTAATATCACCCTGACAATTAAGACGAATCTAACGACACCTAAAATTTCATCAAGACTTTAGTCTACAGAGCGTGCCAAAGAAATATACATACATACTTTCGAAAAACATAACACACCTGGCGAAGTCGGGTAAAAATTCCGACCTATTTCTCCTCAAATACGATTCAGTTACTTGCATGTATATAATCTAGATTCGGAGTTGTTTCAATGGTTCATTGATGTTGAGACTAATACTTTTGACCTAGAAAAAAGCCCACGGTTATTAAATTAATTAATTAAATATTGGGTAGAGAGTCTATTCTCAGTTTGTTTTACGCTTCTGCGTGGCTTTACTTGTTATATGCAACACTGGGAATCTTAATACATAATATAAGCGTTAACATTAATGTTTTTAAGCAATTTAACAAGGTTTTAATTGGTTTTCAAAGGTTTAGCTGTACTGTTTCATGTTTGTTACGCGATTTCTTCGTTAGCCGATTTTAATGTTTCTTATTCTATTTCACTGGGTACCTTTGAGGTGGGTTAAATGAAATTTCGTAACGAAACCCCTAAGGGCAAGAAATAGGAAAAAAGTTATTGAAATCCGTTTATCTTATCTTATTACTGTAGGTAATACTTGTGTATAAATTTATTTATTTCGCGTATTTCGGAAACGGCGTTTGAATAAAATTTTGTTACAATAGGGTTTTGCTGTTTAAGTTTACCAGTATAAATTTCTTGTAAATAAGTAATTTAATAAAAAAACGATTGTGGTCCCATCGTCTAGGTACTCTTATCTTAATATATCACAGATATAATAATACTATACTATTATATTATAGTATAATACTTATAGTATTACTATGAACAAGCAATTCTTGTATATTTATTTATTTCTCTTATTCCGGATACGGCTTTAGCGATTTGGATGAACGTTTGTATTTAAATAGCATTTTGTGGCTTATGTTTACCTGTATAATTGTGTTTCTTGTAATATACATTTCGAAAAAAAAGTTTAACCCATAAAAAAATTTCGCCCAGGTACATTGATGTTTAAATCATTCAGTGAACTTGATGTGAGATAGATTGCATATCTCAGTTCTTCTCCGTTCGTTAGTTGTGTGCTCCGATAGTACCAGGCACCGCTTGCCTTCGCGTTTCGCTAAAATTTAATAAACTCTTGTATACAGGTTTTTATGACATTGAATTACGATTCGCTCATTTTGACAGATTCAACCGATTTCCATTCCATCAAACGACCTTCAAAGGTTATAAATTCGGTTGTATTTTTTTAATGTTTGTTGCCACAGATCTCCGTAATTTATCTACCGATATCAACTTTCCTTTTTTATTTGAACAAATATGTTTTCAGATATGTTTCTCTATTTTTTTATCAAAACCGGTTCAGTAGTTTTGTTGTTAAACCAAGATAACTGGAAAAAATTTCGTCCAGGTAAACATTAATGCGTATTTTATTTTCATGTTACTGTTTTTTAGATGTATCTCTTTTCAACATTCATGCCCTGAAGGCGAGATATAAGATGAAAGGATTGAAGTCCTATTTTCGATTTTTTATATCAGATACTCTTTTATCCTCTTTTCCCCAGCGGTTAGAAGTTGGCCAAAAAGCTATGAGTAAACATGCTGATTTTTCGACAACTTTTCCATAGAAATGAATCAGGTAATCTGTTTCGTTAATAACAGCGTTCGCTAATTGGATTCAGGCGCAACTTAGCGGAATTTCCCGTTAAGATGATCTATAAAATATTTTAATGAGTAAAGCCCGCTAAAATTATAATAAATTAATATCCCAAAATCACAGCTTAGCCTCGCCTGTCTAAAATGTGAAACAGTTTGTTTCGTCACACAATTTCGTGATATTATAATGAGATTATGTAAGGTTTTTCCCGCGATTTCTGCGTGAAATTTCACAATTTTGTTTACGCGTAATATAAATAAAGTAATAATAGCTTATGTTACTCTTATAACCTCCAGATAAAACTCGTCCAAAGCAATCTAGCCGTTTCGGTGACGAGCCGAAAAAAACACAGATAAAAAATATTAAAAATTGATTATTTTTTTATCTACTGCGCCAGAAGGAGCGTTGTGTTTTTCGAGTATTTGTATGTATATTTCTTTGGCACACTTTGTAGCCTAAATGGCTTGATGAATTTTAACTTGAGTGGTATCATTAGATTCCACTTAATTGTGAGAGTGATACCGGTTATAAATAGCAAAATTACAAAAATGAAAATGGCCGATTTTTGTCGTCGTATAATAATGCCTTAATTTTCCTCAAAACCTATCCAGTATGGTATACATAGTTTTATAATATGCATGTTTAAATATAATTTGGGATTTAAACACAGTAAGGCTTTTGTCTTTCATTGTTCTTATATACAAATACAATATACAATAATGTCTTAATTATAAAATAGAACATTATTTTAAGAACATACTTGTAACATTGGATCCTGCACTAGCGCTAGCCTGTATCGCGGGTATCCGAAAACATGAATTATCAGATAAATTACTGCAGGAAGAAAAACGTGCAAGGTTGTGATTACTAATAATCGTACTACCGTATATGTACCGTATATACTTTCAAATGCATTGAGTAAAAAGCACATCATTTATATTTAATTGTATATATGTAAATCTGACATAACCAAGTATTCACGAATTATCCTACAGTAAAAATAAATGCTTTTCGCACGAACTATAAATGTAATGGAAATACTTAACAATAGATTCAAGACGTGTCTTGCCTCCGCAACGTACTTTTGGAGGGTCCAGTAGCTCGCGGCATATTTTAATACCCAGACGCAACGAAGATCTGTATTCGTCACACAAATACTTGTCCTGAGTGGGAATCGTAGCCACCACGGCGCAGAAGGCAGGGCTACTACCAACTGAGCCAGAAGATACAATAGGTTTATTTCGTATTGAATAATTGTTTTATGCAGACGTCGGCAGAAAATTCAGCACTTTTTGTAACTGAATATAATTTTTTTTTTTTTTTTTTTTTTTTTTATGTGATTGAGTGACGGAACGAGCTGAGGGCCCACCTGATGGTAAGTGGTGACCCTCGCCCATGACAACAGTAATGCGCGCGACTCAGTATGAGATACAAATCTTTACTGAGTCGCATACATCCTGCTGCGTCCATCACCCGAGACGGGGATGATACGTCTCATGCGCGTGTGATTTCACCGGCAGCCACACCCTTCCACCGGAACACAGTAATGCAACCACTACTGCTTGGCGGCAGATTCCAGATGTGGTGGCAGTACCTCTCCGGACGAACTTGGCACAAGTTCTACTGCTACTTTTGGTTGCTCCTTTAGCACCACCCAGGGGGTACGTGTAGGGAATCAAAGGGTACACACCTACGGACGAGAGCAACGGGACCATAATATAATTAATGATCCTTTATCCATTAACTCATTACTCTAAAGGCTTTAATTATTTGGAGCCATAACAGTATTAATTATTCTTTTTATTGCGATAAAGTGTCGGAACGGAAGGACTACCTGATGTTACATGGTTACAACCGCTCATAATCAACTTAGATACGATTCAAGTCTGGTCATTGTAATTTCTATGATAACACTTAAGAGGTTAATACCCTTCCATTTAAGAAAATAAAATCAGCCTATTTGGTTGAAAATTAGCGAAGAAAACTTCGAATTTTTAATACGTAAGTAATTTTTTTTAACCTTTTGCTTAAAATAAGCTATCTAGTTACAAAATTTCAACCTAATCCATTGAGCCATTCAAGCGTGATGGAGTAACAAACATAAACACATACATACAAACTTTTACATTTAAAATATTAGTGTGATATTGTGATATAACGTTTTATTTTAAGAGTGCCGTATCCAAAGGTAAAAAAATCCCAAAAATGGAAACTCGAAAGAAACAGACTTCAATTCATCCCTTACTTTTCGACCTTAGAGGGTACACCCGTAGTTTTCCGGGTTCAAAAGTAGCCAATGTGTCTAAGCTGACTATCACATTGGCTACTTTTGATCCCGGAAAACGCGGGTAAAACCGCGAGCCGCAGCTAGTTACTAATAATATAATGTAATCCAGTTTACCAGTACAAGGAAATCGTGCAGAGATAAAAAAATATAAAATACGTACCAGCCTTTAATGTTCGCACTGCAGGGACACCGGCCTACTCTCGATAATTGAGAGTGAATGGGCTCTGATCAACCCGAGAGCCCAATCCGGATTGGTAGATGTCACATGTCTTCGAATTTATGGTTCTAAGACGTGCCGGTTTCCTCACGATGTTTTCCGTCATCGTTTCGAGAACGTGGTATTGCGCACATAAATGTTTCAAGTGAAAAAACTCATTGGTTCACGTGTGGGTTTGAACCAGCAACCTTGAAATTGAAAGTCGGCGTGCCCCTGGGCCACCACGCTCCACGTTAACAAAAGAAAATCAAATCTCAAGAAAACATTTGCTTAGTCTTAGATGATACGAAATCTATATTAACATTTTCTCCGTTCCATTCTCCAATGTTGGATCGTCGCAAATTCGATTTTTCCTTTCGACACAAAAGTAATTTGGTAACTCGAATTACTCGATTCTTATCAGCGATCGGGCTTCAATTTGTTAAAGTAATCCTAGATTTGTATACGCCGCCTTTTGCACGCGGTTTTACTCAATTACATTATTGGAGATTGATGAGACCTGTTGTTTAAATAGAACTTGTTAGAGTCACATTCATCCTGCTGCATCCATCACCCGAGACGGGGATGATACGTCTTATGCGCATGTGATTTCACCGGCACCCACACCCATCCACCGGAACACAGTAATGCAACCACTACTGCTTGGCGGCAGATTCCTGGTGTGGTGGCAGTACCTCTCCGGACGAACTTGGCACAAGTTCTACGGCTACTTTTATCGTTGCAGTATACATTTTCGGTATTTTCATTTCAGATTTCAGTGTAAACGGCAAACGAACCTGTAATCATTGCCAGAATACGTAAAAGTCAGACTTTGTCAATAATAATATTTGCCAAATAAACTTGTTGAGAGGTTACAAGAGGGCCCTGAACAAATACTTTCTACGTGTGGGTTAATATGGATACATTGTTTTTGTGTGAACGAACAGAGCAATTACGCAAGAGTATGTTGACTATAATGCTTGCTCTAGATTAAGGATTATTCGCGAATATGTAATACTGTCTCCGAGGGGTTTCTGTCCGTCTCTTTTCTTCAGGTTGGTCGGTTAGGGTTGAAACAAACTGTCAAACTGTTCAAACTGTTTGAACAAACATCAAAATTGGAAAGTGAGCTAATATATTTCCATTTCTTTATTTGAATAAGTGACGGAACGAGCTGAGGGCCCACCTGGTAAGTGGCGACCCCCGCCCGTGACAACAGTAATGCAACTCAGCATAAGATTTGGATCTTACACTGAGTTGCATTCATCCTGCTGCGTCTCCTACACCGTAGTGTGGTTGTGTCTATGCCACCTGTGACTCAGGGAATCCTAGAACAAGATGAACATGATTCCGCGTTATTTGTTTTCTTCGTTGTTGGAGGTCAAAGCGATTCTTCCAGACAAACAAAGCAATCTATTAGATATTTGAATATTTTCAATTTGAAACTTGGTCACGTAAACAATGCTATATTTTTGGGAAATTGCTTCAGTGTTACAACCTCCATTACTCTTTTCGTAAGAATAGGTTTCTACCAAAAATAGTTTTGCTATAGGCGAATATGTATAGACGAAAATATTCCATTTCAACATACACCCAATTCTTTTTGTTATGTTATTACCTAAGATCTCCGTTGACGGCTCCGTGGCTTAGTTGGTAGTAGCCTTTCGAAGCGAGGAGTCCCGGGTTCGATTCCCGGCCGGACCACACTTTGTGTGGTGAGTATGAAGTTTGTTCTCGGGTCTTGGGTGTTGGCGACACAGGGCATCCTAGTGCAGAGGTATGAGTGTGTAGACGTTTCTTTTTTCTTTTATATCTCTCTTTATTTACCTAAAACCATTGGTATCAACAGATACCATTTTTTTGTACTAAAAATGGTGCCATAGAAATTTAACTAGACAAAATATGTAAATATATAGACGAAAATATTCCGATCTTTGCAAAATACTCCCAACTCTTTTATAAGTTATAACCTAAAAACAAAATTAATGAAATTATCACCTAAAATGAATATTGAAAGAAAATTTATGAAATTAGCCGGATCACACTGCGAACAAAAAATATTGTTTCTTTGACGTGATAACGTTTTATAAATCTATGAACGCCGGATGCACGCACGAAAAAACATAACTGATTGAAACGTTCTGCCTGAGCCGAGTGTGCAAGCGAGAGCGCGGAACAAGCGATAGAGAGGCACGATCAGCCTAAGTCATACCGTAAAATTATCATCTGGAAACCAACTTTACAGACAACCAATTTTTTTTGTTTAATGAATAAAATATAATAGAATAGAAAAACTTTATTTCGTGTTACATAATTAGGGCTCACTTAAAAACTAAAAACAAAATTATACTTTTAAGAATATGTAACAACAAAATAGGTAACCACTCAGCATGTGCTGCGTCAGTGGACTGATACAGCGCTGGTATTCTGTGGCACCGTGGTGAGAGCGTGCGCCGTTTATGCTTTCAAATGCAAATAATAGAAAGCTATCATTTTGACATTACAAACAGACACTAATTTTTTTTTATATGTACAGATTAACACCCAGACAAAACACAAAATCTAGGTATATTCTGCAAAAAAAAATTGAGCTACACTGGATCCACATCACGAGCATTGTTCAATACGACATAAAAAGACATTACATCTGCTAAATGCCAACCATCTGTAGTTTCACATGGTCGTAACATTCGCAATGTTACCCGTTTTATGGAACCTTGTCGCTGTAAGCTATGATTATTTCAAGAGTGCTTTTTATATAGTAAAGGTAAACTTCTAGCTTTTTTAAGCTAAAGCATATGAACTATTAAAATCTATATATTATATAATAAAATTAATGTATCTGTTTGTAATGTCAAAATTGCAGCTATTTACTAAATGTCTTTGAAATCATAAACGGTATTTATAATTAAAAAAAATTAAAACCAATTTGTTTCAGCTAATCCCTGAAACGGCCGGGACGATTTTAACGGGAAATTCACTGGTAGATAGCTAATGTTATAAGGAGTAACTTAAGATACTTTTATTTTTAATTACTATTATTATATAATATATTTAATCCTTAAAGAAAACATCATAATCCTAAATGGACTCCTTTTAATAATATATTTTAGTTCTGATATAATATTTTTCAGATTTTTGTTTATGGTTTGTTACTTTTACTATGTTGTTATTTTTTAAATAAATTTTATATTTTAAAATAAAAAAGTCTTAGTGGCTTCTTATAAAGAACAAAAATATAAAAATTACAACAGAAAATTTTGATCGTGGGGTGCCAAGAACACTGGCTGCATTCCCGCGTTGGACGGCCGAAGATAATCTTTGGGCGAGGATCGAGCCAGCCTTTATTTTCGAACAAGAAAAGAGAATTAGCAGCATAAATAATGTTAAACTCTACGCGGACGAAGTTGCGGGGAGCAGCTAGTAATTAATAAAATATTTAGTCTTGGGTTTTTCACACAGCACCATTTCACCAGCTACTAACTAAATCCAGCTACTGTAGGAACAAGATAACTGTGTATCAGTTGTCTAGTTTCTACAGTAGCTAGTAAACACACAGTATATTTTTTTGGAAATAAATTTATATACCTACCGTACCAGCCTCTAATGTTTCTACACCAGGGACACTGGCCTACTCTCGATAATTGAGAGTGAATGGGCTCTGATCTACCACGGGAGCCCAATCCGGATTGGTAGATGTCACATGTCGAATTTTTGGTTCTAAGACATGCCGGTTTCCTCACGATGTTTTCCGTCACCGTTTCGAGAACGTGCTTGCGCACATAAATTTTTCAAGTGAAAAAACTGATTGGTGCACGTGTGGGTTTGAATCAGCGACCTTCAGATTGAAAGTCAGCGTCTGTATACCTAACATCATACCCAATAACCAATACCCAGACATGAAACCTAGTTGTCACCCGACTTTACTTGATAGCTACATATCAATATACAATGTTGTATAATTATAGTGTATTTCCAAAACAATTTTCATTCGCTGCTCCATTTTTTGTCGTCAATAAAATTTCTAATCCATTAGAGTGATCTTAGAGTAATAAATGAGCAAGTTATAGACCGGGTGCCGAGTTGTATGAACTGTACAATGCAGAAAGCAATTAACGTGTTAGTCGCGGCTGCTTTTCATTGTTTATTTTAAAGCTACATTTGCTGATCCAATTGAAGTTCTTTGAAATTTTCTTAATTGTTTGATTTATTAATCCAATAAACTGATTTAATACTTCTATCACTTATTTGATGCACTTAGCGATAAGTATTCTTCATAAAATTTCTATTAAACTATCATGCTGGTATATTTTATTACATTTATAAAGACAATCGTCCAAATTTGTTCAAAATTGGCGAAGTTATCGCGTAAATACATTAAAATAAAATCAGAATTGATGGCTTTTTAATGTAAAACATCAAAAAACCAACAATTCTTAAGTTTTATTGTGATGTCAGTAGTGTATAAAACGAAAGTATTTCATAAAATGTTTAATTAACGAATATTAAGTAAGTAATTATGAAAAAAATGAATTATTGACGGACCTAATTTGATATTGATAAAGCAAACTACGCTATTAACACCTTTCAAACCAATACTTAAAAATTTAGTAGTAAAAGTGTTGCAAAATTTATTTTCTTACGTAAATTTTAAGCATGCATAGGATACACTTAACACCTAAATACCAGTACTTGTCATTGGTGGAAATCGAACTCACGACAGTAGATAGCAGAGTGAGTACAAAGAGTACTTTGGAGGGTCCAGTTGCTCGCGTCCGTAGGTGTACCCTTTGATTCCCTACACGTACCCCCGGGGTGGTGCTAAAGGAGCAACCAAAATCAGCAGTAGAACTTGTGCCAAGTTCGTGCGGAGAGGTACTGCCACCACATCTAGAATCTGCCGCCAAGCAGTAGTGGTTGCATTACAGTGTTCCGGTGGAAGGTTGTGGGTGCAGGTGAAATCACATGGGCATGAGAAATATCATCCCCATCTCGAGTGATGGATGCAGCAGGATCAATGCGACTCAGTAAAGTTTGGGATCTCATACTGAGTCGCGCGCTTTACTGTTGTCATGGGCGAGGGTCACCACTTACCATCAGGTGGGCCCTCAGTTCGTTCCGTCATTTATTCAGAGAAAAAAAAAATTTGCTGTGAGGGAATCACTCTACTGAACGAAGTCGCCCTGTAAGAAATTGTTACTCTGCGTTTACATTAGTAACATAATATCTATGTGTTTGTGTTTCTCAAACATTATTGTATGAACTAGTTTCGATCGCGTGAACTTTGTTGAATATAGGTTACACCGAGCTACAAGCGGTCAGTAGTTGGATGGGTGACCATTTTATAGCATTGAATCACTAACGTGTCTAACAATAAAACTTGCACCTAGTTAGTCCAGAGAAGTACTGCCACCACACCTGGTGCCAAGCAGTGGCGTTGCATTGCTGTGTTCTGGTGGTAAGGGTGTGGGTATCGGTGAAACGATGTACATGAGACGTTTCATCTACGGGCGCAACGAATTTCGACTTGGGTTTTTTCATACTTTTGGGGGGTTCAGTTGCTCGCGTCCGTAGGTGAATAAGCTCCCTAAACAAAAAGTCGCAGTAGAACTTGTGCCAAGTTCGTCTGAAGAGGTACTGCCACCACACTTGGAATATAGCGCCAAGCGGTAGTTCTCGCATTACTGTGTTCCGTTGGAAGGCTGTGGGTGCCGGTGAAATCACATGTGCATAAGACGTATCATCCCCGTCTCGGTTGATGGACGCAGCAGGATGAATGCGACTCAGTGTAAGATCCAAATCTTATACTGAGCCGCATTATTGTTGTCAAGGGCGGGAGTCGCCACTTACCACCAGGTGGGCCCTGACCTCGTTCCGTAACTGAAATACATAAAAAAAAAATTGAGCATAGCTTGAACTGTGGCAACTAATAACTGATTATTTTACCCGGGGTTTCACCCGCTCAGTTCCCGTTCCCGTGGGAATACAGGGATAAAATATAGCCTATGTTACTCGCTGATAATGTAGCTTTCCATTAGAGAAAGAATTTGAAAAATCACTTTAATGATTTACTCGTGAAAGCGTAATAAACGGATAAACTCACTTTCGTATTTATAATATTAGTTAGGACTAACTGTTCGCGACTTCGTCCGCGTGGAAATTAATAATTTTGCGCGGTTCCCTGAATCTTTTTTTATAAAAGAACCTATAAGCAAATAAATAAACGTTTACACACTCACACCTCTGAACTAGGATTCCCTGTGTCGCAGATGGCATGGACAAACACAGAAACACAAGACAAACACCCAAGACCCGATAACAAACTTCATGCTCACCACACAAAGTGTGCCCCGGCCGGGAATCGAACCCGGGACCCCTCGCTTCGAAGGCAGGGCTACTACCAACTAAGCCACGGAGCCGTCTCCTTATTACATGAGCTCACGTCATCACGTTAAAATCGATCCAGCCGTGTTGGAGGTTAGGAACAAACAGACAATAAAAAATTTAAACAGTATTTTTGTTTTAAGTACCGTATACACTTTCAAATTCACTAATTTTAATGCTGTTATTTCGACATTACAAACAGACCTTTCTATTTATTTGTAAATATTATTATAATCTTTGAATTCCTAACCATAAATAAACATTGGCAGGTGTTGTAAAAGATATTGATCTTAAGATTTATATTTCTAAAATAAGACCTATTTATGCCAAGAATATAGAACAATAGGTATCCGCGGGGATTCCGTTTTATTATACTCATTTCTCAACAGAGAAAGCAAAGAGTTATAATGAGCAAACAACATTCACTTTGAATATTTAAGAGTAAGGTTTAAGAGCATTCCTTTTCAATTGTTCTATGTCTATTGTTTAGTATTGTATATATGTATGATTATATTAGATAACTATATATTATTATGTAATGACTTGTGTTTATACTTAGGTATTTATTTCATAAATGCATTAGTATATTTTAAGTATTAGACTGAGTACATATCCCTACCACTTTTATCACCTCACGCTAGCCTCAAAGGTTTGCTGTAAGAGAACTCTTAATAGGGTTAAGCTCGCCTTTGTAATATACATACTGTTTGTTATTTGGTTATGTTTCCTTTATTTTTCATGTGTGTGTAAAATAAAAAGTTACGAATTTATTAAAATATATAATAATTATAAATAAATTTATTTAGCATTGAGACACTTAAGGAACTAAATACAAAAGAGTTAGTGAAAGTGTAGAAAAAAAAATCAGTTTTAACGCCACCACAATATTCAACATTTTCTTACACAGCCATAAAAGCTATAAAGGTAATGCGTAAACACAAGTTGCATATATTTAGTTATCGGATATGAAATTATGAAAAATTCATGGGTCTGAAAAGCGACTTCAGTAAAATTTTGTTGTAGGAATATTTTTATCAATGTATGAGAAACCTATGACATGTTATTTAGCTCATAATGTTTACATATGTCTGTAGAATTTGAGTCGCATTACTCTCATGGGCGGGGGTCACCACTTACCACCAATTGGGCCCTCAGCTCGTTCCACCATTTACTAATAACATAAAAAATGCTATTCTCACTTATCATGGAAACATGTAACACGGTTAATTAAAAATAAAAAACAATATTGTTAAAATCACTGACATGTAAGCAAATTTATTTATTCCTTGTTCATACTTAAGTTATTGCACAAATCAGTTATTTAACACGTACACTTTACTCCCCCAATATATCCCTCTGCGTATTTTTATGATACCATTTCAGAAGACAATGGAACGAAGTCTTTTGGTAAAATTATTACTATTTGTTTTAAATGACGATGAGATAGCTTTCAACAGCTAAGTATATTATATTGTCTCTAGACGGACAATGCAGGATATTATTTAATAAACGTTAACACTCATACCTCTGCACTAGGATTGCCTGTGTCGCAGATGGCATGGACAAAAACAGAAACACAAGACAAATACCCAAGACCCGAGAACAAACTTCTTGCTCACCACAAAAAGTGTGTCCCGGAGGAGATTCGAACCTAGGACTAAATGATACTTGAGATCTAAAGGAATAAATGAATTTGACTTTGACTTTGACTTTGACTTTGACTTTGACCATGTTGCTCGCGTCCGTAGTCCCCTTAGAGTCTCTACACGAGTCCCCCGGGTGGTGCGAAAAGAGCAACAAAAAGTAGCAGTAGATGTGCTAAGTTCGCCCGGAGAAGTACTGCCTCCACACCTGGTAATCCGCCGCGAAGTAGTGGTGTACTTGCGTTGCTGTGTTCCGGTGGAAGGGTGTGGGTGCCGGTGAAATTACAGGTACTTGAAGCGTATCATCCCCGTCTCGGAGTAACTTGGGTCTTTTAATACTTTAGTAGTGGAATACTTTTTGTAAATACATATATATAAGCATATTACCGCCCAGACATGAAACAAACAAGACTCGGAAATTATACTTTTTGTAAATACATATATATAAGCATATTACCGCCCAGACATGCAACAAACAAGACTCGGAAATGAAACATAGTTTAAAATGTACATTAACGCGAGCGAAGCCGCGAACAGAAGCTGTTTATAATTAAAATATGAAGAAAACTAAAAAACTATGCCTCAGTTTAGCGAAAATAGGTTACGACATTTTTTTTGAAAATTAATTAATTGAATTGCATAATATACAATATAACGCAGATTTTTGGTCTCGGCGTTTGCCCGCTGTTGACATATTCTTGTCATATTTAAACAGTTCCTTTGAAGAAACTCTGCAATTCTGTTTCAAACAGACTTGGTAAGGACCTGCAAAATTATCACAGCGAAGAAACGTGTTTAATATTTTAACATTCAGCGTTCAAAACGTTGTTTAAGTTTCATTTTAATAACGGAAGACCAAACTATTATCCAGTAAGAGTTTTTTTTTTTTTTTTTTTTTTATGTGAATGAGTGACGGAACGAGCTGAGGGCCCACCTGATGGTAAGTGGTGACCCTCGCCCATGACAACAGTAATGGGTGCGACTCAGTATGATATTCAAATCTTTACTGAGTCGCATTAACTCTGCTGCGTCCATCACCCGAGACGGGGATGATACGTCTCATGCGCATGTGATTTCACCGGCAAGAGTTTATAGTAGCTAAAATCGGCTCTATAGAAATTTCATAGAATTTTTAGAAACGTTAGAAATCTAATGCTGTTATATAAATAAACTACTTATAACATTTTTACTATAAATTTGTAATTGTAGTGACGGTTAGTAAAAAAAGTATCTAATACTAAAATTAAATTAAAAAAATATATATCTGGATCTTGGAGCGGAATTTGAAGATGATTTGTGTTTTAGTTGGTAGTTGGTAGTAGCCCTGCCTTCGAAGCGAGGGGTCCCGGGTTCGGTTCCCGGCTGGGGCACACTTTGTGTGGTGAGCGTGAAGTTTGTTCTCGGGTCTTGGGTGTTTGTATTGTGTTTCTGTGTTTGTCCATGCCATCTGCGACACAGGGAATCCTAGTGTTTTGACGTGACAACGTTTTATAAATCTATGAACGCCTGCTGAATGAAACAGCATGACTCATTGTCACTCATGCCGTGCGTGCAAGCGGAAGCGCGGAACAAGCGGATAGGCACGATATCACGTAAAATTATCGTCCGTAAACCGACTTACAGAAAACCAAATTTTTTATGTAGGTAACGCCTATCTTGACGTTTCCAAATCGATGTCTCTGGTTAGCGCCGCCATTTTGTTATCAAACTTCATTTCTGTGTCATAGTGCAGATTGTAGCGCCATCTACAGTGCTTTAAGACAGTGCAACGTAGTTTGAAGGCATTTTTTATTAAAATTTTGGTGGAAAAACAAAATTTCCATAGTAACCACTTGGTTTCCTTAATAATTCTCTTTGTTGTTAGTGTTGGGGGTGGGTTATATATTATATAACCCCACGTCTTGAAGTTTATAATAGGATCGAGTGTCGCGAAAAATAGAAACATTCTAATTCAAAACCAGTCGTTGGAATTACTCTTCGTAAAGTTGTGCGAATCGGGAATCCCTGGAGAAATTAGCTCTTTCGAAGTTATGGCATGGTCAAAAGTTTATTTAGAAATATTAATGACGATGTAGCCACTTAAATGCGCACAATTTTTCATCGCGTTTGCTACTTTAATACACCTCTTTTGAATATTTTTAGTTTTTGTTTGATTTTTGTATTTATTTTACACAATTTTATTTTCCCCAGTGGTTTCCTTAGAAAATTTTAAGATTAATTTACCGTACCAGCCTCTAATGTTCCCACTGCAAGGACACCGGCCTTCTCTCGATAATTGAGCGTGAATGACCTCTGATCTACCACGGGAGCCCAATCCGGATTGGTAGATGTCAATCCGGAATTTGTGGTTCCAAGACATGCCGGTTTCCTCAAGATGTTATCCTTCACCGTTGGGAGGATGTGGTACTGCGCACATAATTTTTTCAAGTGTAAAAACTCATTGATTCGTTTGGATTTGACCTAGCGACCTTCAGATTGAAAGTCAGCATCTGTGCCCCTGGGCCACAACGCTTTCATTTTCATTAAAAAATTGCATTTTATAGCGCATTTCGTATTTTATTCGTATTTTTTAGAGCTATGTCTTCTAAGGTGTAATTCACAACTTGTGCTACTTGGATCTTCTCATACTCAGTCGGGTAGCACCTTTTTGCATTGCTGTTGTTTTGGGCGGAGGTAACTACTAAATAAAAAAGGGTTCGTTACAAAAAAAAATTGTTAAATTCCAGTTTTGTAATACAATTGTATAGATTCTCATAACGGCCATCAGTGATTTGGACCGTGGCTCTTAAAAGCCTATAAAACACTGTAATTTTAATCTTAATTAAGTAACAAAATGTCAGGGCTTTTATACAAATCCCTTTATTTTAAAAGACCAGCTCAAATTTAAATAAATTGCTACGCGCCTTTTATCGTAGGGTCCAAATTGCTTTGACACTGTTACTTAGTAGGTATATTTAGGTCTAATTAAAGTTGATTGATAATATTACTTAATGCCATACTCTGCCTGTAATAACACAAATAACTGCTTAGTTTTGTGTTCTTAGCAGCTGAAATGGACTCTATGGAACTATCGTCCAGTTGCTCGCGTAAGTGTGTAACCCTTTGATTCCCTACGTACCCCCTGGGTGCTGCTAAAGGAGCAAACAAAAGTGGCAGTAGAACTTGTGCGTAAGAAAGGAGTGAGTACTGAGATGACGTCTGACAGAGGGAAATGGAAGGAAAATACATGTTGTGCTACCCCACTTAGTGGGGGATAAGGGCAGGAAGATGATGATGTAGCTACCCACTAATTAAATTCAATAAATATTCACATGCCCTTACTGAGGCGAAATATGTAGATCAATGATATTATGACCAACAATGTAACACTATATTTCACTTGAATAAATGATCTTATCTTGAATAACGCAGTTTTACGTACCAATTCAATGTTATCAAAAGTTCGAATGGTTTGGTCAATAAATCTTTTCAATAAGTAGTGAGAAGACAAATATCTCTCTTGGCGTATGGATAAATTTGATTTTACATACGAAAAATCTTTCGCCCAAAATACACCGAGTTCCTTTTTCAAAAGACTTTATGAGGGTTTCCTATTACTAACAAAAAACTGTATTCACCTTTTTAACCCACGTTACACAATAAAATGTAGAATGGAAATACGGTACTGAAAAAGATCGATGGACGTCCCAGCCGCATTACTTGTCAGGGTTGACAGTATTATTGTCATCTTACAATATTTGCATGGTCACTATCAAGAAACAAATTTAACCTTTAACAAAATTGACAATTAAAACCTTGATCAAACATATAAACCTTATTTTAAACATCAGATTACCCGTATGGCAAAAAAGCTTGAGAATCAATTTGCTTCCTTGACGGTGAAGATTTTGTGAATGCGTAATACTATATACTAAGAGACAAAAAAAACCCTCGAGTTTCTTGTCTCTTTTCCCTTCAGGTCGGTCAGTTATGATTGGAATAGGCGTAAACATAGCAAATAAGATAAGCTAAAACATGATAATAGACATTTGACATATGTGCATGTAATGTGCCTAAGGAGCTCCTGTGACACGTTATATGCGCACGAAAAAAAATATTTTTTATCCGACTGCGATTAGAACGAATTTACACGAATTTGATATGTCCAAACGATAATTGAGATCTAAAGAGATGCACGAGTTTGATTTTTTTAAACTAAAGTTACGGAGTGAGCTGAAGGCCCAACTGATTTTAAGTCCATAACAACAGCTCCCAGACCAAGTCGCACCCCTGTTACACCCGTCACCCGAATTGGGGATGTCTCATTCGCATCTCTGCAGCCAAATGCTTGGAGTCCGTATAATATAATATTTAACTTTTAAAGCCCCAATAAAATGATAGAATCGTTTCTACTAGGTTATAATTTTTACCTTATCGTAACGACGAGTATCGACAAAGCCTTTTCATCCCTTCCGATAGTAAACTTGAATTTTATGTGCTATCATTCCTCTCAACCGTGTTTTGCTACCGGAAATGTTTTTATTTTATTTTATACATAAGGCGAATAAAAGCAAAGTCACTTTTTCAAAATCATACTTAAAAAAAAAAATCCTTTACACAATAATTTTTAAAAATGTAAATGTTTTCCTGATTTAATTTCTACTTTCCCGAACAAATCAAAAGTTGATTTGAGGAAAACCAAAAGATCAAAAGATTCAAAAGATTTGCTATGAAAGGCGTTTATAAATGGAAAATAATATTAAAATACGGTGCGATAACTTTTACCTGTTCTTTTAAAAACTTCAATTGTTTAAAGTTGCGTATACAAATAAAACAAAATATAAATCCCCAAAGACACAGACCAAAAATGTATGTTCGTTTTGTGATCGGCCTGGGTAGTGATTATGGTGAAAACTGCATCAAAATCTGTTGGGTGGCGGATAAACAGACAGACATACGCGGAAAGCGACTATCTTATACTATGTAGAGATAAGCGAATGTCATAAATCTGTTTTCCTGTTTCCCTAATTTAGTGTTACATCCGATTGTCACCACAATATTATTAGTTACGCGAGATAATTACAAAACGTTAAAATCTACCGGGGTCGGCAACTCAAAGGGTTCCCAAAGCTTTTGACTGTTCGTTTAAATTAGCTAGTTCATTATGCGATGCCAGGGTTACGATCCAACTGTTCTGGTAATTGTCGGCTGCGTGGTTTAGTAGTAGCCCTTCGGAGGGGTTCTGGGTTCGATTCCCGCCCGGGACACACTGTATGGTGTGTAACACTGTTGGGTGTTTGTCTTGTGATTGTGGTTAAAGTCAAAGTCAAAGTCAAAGTCAAACTCATTTATTCCTTTAGATCTCAAGTATCATTTGGACACGTCAAATTTTACACATGCATGTACACATATTCGTGAGCATATAACGTGTCACAGGAACTCCCCAGGCACATTACATGCACACAGATATGTCAAATTACAGTCAGTTTTCATGTTTAAGCTTATCTTATTTGTTAAGTTTACGTCTGTTCCAACCCTAACCGACCAACCCGAGGGGAAGAAACAGACAAGAAACCCCTCGGAGACAGTATTACATATTCGCGAATATGGTTCTGCGTCTAGAATATGGTTGGCAATGTGATCCCCAACTCTGGGAGTTGTAGTGCAGGGGAGTGCTTTAGTGTTTATGTAGACAACGGTGGCATGTTTGCATGTGTCATATCTACTTTTTATGATCGAGCAACTTTCGCTGTTCTGACCACGTAGCCGAGTGTAAGAATAAATTAGTATTTTCATGTTGGACTACATTTTTGCGACTTAATCAGCGTGGAATTGTTTTTTCAAAATAAACTCCTAATTTTTTTTCTTTTTCAAAGTTTGGAGATTCGCAGGAACAAACATACAGACTTTTTTGAATAGTCATAATGTACCGTAAGTACTTTCAAATGAGTTAAGAAAAGCTGTTTCGAACTTACAAACAGACACCTTTTACTTGTATATATCACGTTTAAATACTGTTAATACGTAGCCAGTTGTCCGGATAATTTTTTACCGACTTCAGAAGATTACCATCTCATCATCATCATGTATTTTTGTTTGTTGCATCAAAACTCCGTTATTTGTCAACCGATATGATTTTTTTTAGTTATTGTAAATAGACAGACATTACATTTTTTTATCAAATTTGTATACCGAATTTACCAAAATATTTGGTATACAATTTTATATAATTATTTATTTATTTATTTATTAAGGCAACGCCAACAGCACACACAATAGATAGGATTAACATAAAAATTGTAATAACATTGTATATAATGTGTGCCAATTAAAGGCTTGCACAACATTCTCCGCATTACAGACGACAGCGAGCTAAAAATATAAAAATAAAATAGAAAAACAATGTACGAAAATTAAAACTAAGATACAATAAAAAAAAAAAAAAAACAAAAAAAAAAAACAAACAGAATTATAAAAGAATTATAAAAGAATTATAAGTTACATACTATTTTTTTTTTTTATAACTACCCAAGGAGTCACCAAACATCTAAATCAGTAATATCCTTACACATTGCAGTGTACTTGTTACATATTCTACTGAGAGGAGAATTGAGGCCAATATTTGTACGAGAGTATGGAGTATGGAAAATTTGGTGTATTGGTTTTCGAGGAAAATTGTGGGGGACTGTAAAAGAGATTCTATTTATTAAATTAGTGTATCCTGTAAAGCCATTAACAATTTTAAAGAGAAAAACTAGGTCGTGAACATTGCGACGGTGGCGCAGTGATGTGAGTTTGAAAAAGTTAAGACGTTCAGTATATGGTCTTCTGTGGAAAATCGCAGGTGATGAAAAGGCCAGGTATCTGGTGAAGTTCCTTTGCAAGCTTTCAATTCTTTGAGAATGAACAGCATAGTACGGGTTCCAAACTACAGACGCAAATTCAAGGTGACTACGAACTAGAGCATTATAAAGCACTACTTTCGTTCGCCTATGTTTAAAGTCTCTTGTATTACGTTTAATGAAACCGAGCATTTGCGAAGCTTTTTTAATAATATTGTTGAAATGAGCATTGAAATTTAGTCTCTCATCAATAATTACACCTAGGTCACGTATCTGATGTACTCTCTGCAGTTCTGTTCCGAATAATTTGTAGGATGTAACATTAGGGGATTGTTTTTTAGAAAAATGAATGTGATAACATTTGTGTACACAGAGTTCCATACAGTTACTATGGCACCAGTTTTCAATCTTGCTAAGGTCATTTTGTAGAATTTCAGTATCTATCTCAGAATTAATTACTCGGTATAATTTAAGATCGTCTGCGAACATCAGGTATTGACTATCAAGAGCATCAGCCAAATCATTAATAAATAAGTTAAAGAGGACTGGACCTAGGTGTGAACCTTGTGGAACGCCGGATTTTGCATAATATATATGTGATTCAAATCCATCCACTGCCACAATTTGAGAACGCATTAGAAGGTATGATTCAAACCATTTCAATAGCGACCCATGAATGCCATTGAATTCTAATTTTTGTAACAACATATTGTGATTTACTTTATCGAAGGCAATTTTAAAATAAAATACCTACCATATATCTACCAAAATATATGTTACAAAAGCAAACGAAAATGCGTACCTATTTTTCTTTCATATGATGTTTTTCGTCACCTACTGTAGCCCGTTTGGATATTTCTTTTTAAAAGGTACGGGTATTCCCCAAGGTATAGAAATAAGGAATGAAAATATGGAAGTCGAATTTTTCGATTTCTGAAATCTTTCGATTTTTAAAAGCGTTTACAGAGGTTGCGTAGAATATATCTTCCGTAATAAAAACTCCCGTTGTTAACAATGCCAATTCAATTGAGTTATCATAATTATTCATAACTAATCCAATTAAAGTGATATTCAAGCTAATATAATAAATAATAATAATAACAATGAGTCTAGTTTTTGGGGGGTCCAGTTGCTTGCGTCCGTAGGTGTGTACCCCTTGATTCCCTACACGTACCCTCTGGGTGGTGCTAAAGGAGCAACAACAAGTAGCAGTAGAACTTGTGCCAAGTTCGTCCGGAGAGGTACTGCCACCACACCTGGAATCTGCCGCCAAACAGTAGTGCTCGCATTGCTGTGTTCCGGTGGAAGGGTGTGGGTCCCGGTGAAATCTCATGCGCATGAGACGCATCATTCCCGTCTCGGGTGATGGACGCAGCAGGATGAATGCGACTTAGTGTAAGATCCAAACCTTATACTGAGTCGCATAAGTGTTGTCATGGGCGGGGGTTGCCACTTACCATCAGGTGGGCCCTCAGCTCGTTCCGTCACTTAATAACATAAAAAAAAATAGTCATGGACAATTCACACAGCGTCATCTAGCCCCAAACTAAGAATAGCTTGTAGAATTAGATAACTGATAGAATACTTAAATACTTTTTTTGTAAATATCTACATATAATATACATTATGAACACCCAGACACAGAACAAACATCCATGTTTGCCACACAAATGCTTGTTCTGAGTGGGAATCAAACCCACAACCTACAAAAGGTAGAGCTACTACCAATTTAGCTCTAAAGCCAGTCTTAATTAACACACTGTTTACTAATGTTGTTACCCTGTGTTGCAGGATGCACAAACATTCACATAAGACCTTAAAAAAAACTTTACGCTCATCATACAAAGTTTTCCCCGGTTAAAATTGTAACAAATACAATTTATAAGTTGAATAACAAATAAAAAAAAATTAAGTGTCTGTTTGTCATGTATTTTTTACTTAATGCATTTGAAAGTACATTGTGTACAAATAACAAAAAGCAATTTAATTACTTTTTGTTTGTTTGTCTCTCTGTTTGTTCCGGCTAATCTCCAAAATGGCTGGACTGATTTTAACGGAAATTTCACTGGCAAATAGCTCAAGTTATAACAAATAACTTAAGCTACTTTATCTAAAAAAAATTAGGTCTAGACGCTTAAAAATTGTTAACCAACGGTCGTAGTAGTCGTAGTAATTAATAAGCTACGGATAAAACTGTTTCAAAAACTAGCGTCCATTTTGTAAAACCACGGTAGAGCGGGTTTTTTAGCGTAGAAATAACACGACGGCTATTTCAGTTCAAAAACCTTTGAGTACAGAGTTGACATTTATTTATTCAACTGACCTGAACGGACTAACGAGGTAGAATGGAACAAGAGTACAGAGCCACTTTTAACCCCGATTAAAAGATAGGTGTTGTCATTTTGACAGCTGTGTTATTGTCCGTAAAATACATATACCACACGCTCTGACATAGTAATGACAAAAATATATGAAACAAGAAATTATTGAGAGAAACAAAAAACGCGACTACCAAATTATTAAACATAATAAGTTGCATATGTTCTTGTAAACCATTTACGAAACCCTGTATTTTAATATTACACTAGACAGATTTTTGAGGAAAAATATTTTTTTGTATACATGATATGGCGACCAAAAACGGCCATTTTTTTTTTCTTTTTTTAATGTGAATATGTTAAAATAATTTTCCAAATCAATTGTTAATTGATGACTTTCAAAATTATTTAAAAAATACAAACGAATTTATAACTTCATCCATTCAAAGTCTTGAAACTTAAGTTTTCATGTATGCAATGAAAAGTTACGTTCATGTTTACAAGCACAACATTTGCATTCTCACAGCAATGTGGTGTGATTTTGTATGGACACAACACAGTTAAATTACTAAGTTACTTCGCAAATGGCGAGGCACTTGGAATTTACATTGCTTGAGTGCTTTCCAGTAGCATCTAACCTCGACACAGCTAAAAGCATGCTCGAACCAGTAACTAAGTTAATCAACGGAATAACTAAGTGATCGATGCACGCTGAGACATGCATTACAGCTTGGCTTACAGCCTTCTGCGCTGTTAGTCGCCTGTTTGATTCCCATCTAGGACAAATATCCAGATCCATTCATCCAAATTTTCACATTTTTTCATTTTATTCCATCCAAAGGTTGCCTGGAAGAGATCGCTATTAGCGATAAGCCCATTGTAACGTCTTTTTTTGTGACTGTTTTGTTAATTTTATTTGTGTTATGTATGTTTCTATCGAGGTGTACAATAAAGAGTATTCATTCATTCATTCAAATATTTACCGTGCCTCTAATGTTCCCACTGTAGGGACACCGGCCTACTCTCGATAATTGGTAGATGGTGTCACAATTTCGAATTTACATTGCGCACATAAATTTTTAAAGTGAAAAATCTCATTGGTGCACGTGTGGGTTTGAACCAGCCACCTTCAGATTGAAAATCTGCGTCTATGCCCCTGAGACACCACACTATTCACAAATATTTGATACTCTGGACAAATATTTCATACTCTTGACAAATATATGATACTCTGGACAAATATTTGATACTCTGGAGAAATATATGCTATTCTGGACAAATATTTGATACTCTTGACAAATATATGATACTCTGGACAAATATTTGATACTCTGGAGAAATATATGATATTCTGGACAAATATTTCATACTCTTGACAAATATATGATACTCTGGACAAATATTTGATACTCTGGAGAAATATATGATATTCTGTAAATATTTGATACTCTTGACAAATATATGATACTCTGGACAAATATTTCATACTCTTGACAAATATATGATACTCTGGACAAATATTTGATACTCTTGACAAATATATGATACTCTGGACAAATATTTCATACTCTTGACAAATATATGATACTCTGGACAAATATTTGATACTCTGGAGAAATATATGATATCCTGGACAAATTGAATGATGAACATAAATGTTTTTTTTCTGTTTCTGAGTGTGTTTGGCGTCGCATGTTTGTAGTTTTTGTTACGTATGTGAAGTAGGGTGGTTACATGCACCCATGACAACAGCAATACGACTTAGATACTCCATACTTTTATTCTGTTTTCGCTACCACCCTCTCCATAATACACAGAGTATAGCTGGAAGAAAATATTTGGAAATTAAGTTTACCTGCGTTCTTAATTATTAATTCTTTATTGTACACCATAAATAAGATTAATACAAAGGTGAGGAAGAAAGGTATGTACACAGGCGAACTTAACCCTGAAAAGAGTTTTCTTCCAGTAAACCTGGGGTGCTAGAGAGATGTAAAAAAGATAGGTAAGTGTACACGAAGATGAAGGGGAGAAACGCTAAAAAAAACAGACAAGATAAGAAATAAAGTTAAAAATACAAATACTAAATATACGTACTTGTTAAAATAATACGTTGTTTTAATTATGCATAACATAATTTTGTATCTATCTAGTCACGCGGTAGCGTGTCAAACCAAGTTCTAGCTAACATAACTTTTATTCAG
Source organism: Aplocera efformata (assembly GCA_921293045.1). Taxonomy (NCBI): domain Eukaryota; kingdom Metazoa; phylum Arthropoda; class Insecta; order Lepidoptera; family Geometridae; genus Aplocera; species Aplocera efformata. The sequence continues at coordinate 2,912,852 of OV121067.1, read as the reverse complement.
AAATAATTTAAATTACCTACGTTGCTGATGGTGTAGCCAGCAAGGCTATAAGGCCAGTCAAGATAGGCTGATGTTGATGATAAATTTTTAAGAGTTGTGGACTGTGACATCCATCTTGAAACGAGTTTCTAGATAATGTCCTTTGCGACGCTAGCAAATTAAGTTTAATTCTTATTTTCCAGCCACGACGAACGTTGCCGAACAGTAAATAACTAATTATATATTAATATTAACAATTTTTTTCGCGGTCTCCAAATTCTTGTATCTTTTTTAAAATAAATGTACCCTAAGTTATATTTATTTTATTGTCATAATTAATTGTTTATTTTTTTGTAGTCTGGATCAATTTTATCGGATTAATGAAATTTTATTATTATTATTTATAATTATAATATCAGCTATCTGTCACGGAAAGTCCCGTCATAATTGGACGTTACGGAGATTAGCCGGAACTAACAGAAAGGCGGAGAAATATTATAATAAGTTTTTTTGTTGTAACTACCGTACACTTTCAAATACATTTAGTAGAAAGCTTTTATTTTAATATTACAAACTGACATTCAATTTTATATAAATATTTGTATAGGTCTCGTCAATACCGCCACATAAAAAAAAATAGAGGTATAGCCTAAAAACAAAGGTATTCAAATTGATTCCAAATCTATTTAATTAACATTTATAATTATACTAATGATTACAATAAATGTTTATGGACATTTCACAGCGCAATTTAGCCCGAAACTAAGCATGGCTTGTATAGGAACCAGATTACTGATAAAATACATTTTGTACTTTTTGTAACTACATAAACATGATACATATCATTGAAGTTCGTTTCATAAATGATTGTCATGGGAATCTGTGATCTACAGAGCAAAGAAGGCAGGAAGGCAGAGCTACTACCTTCCTGCCTTCTGTTCTGTTCTGATCTGTGAGGCCAGCAACCGATAGAAATGCATACTGCTAATGCTTAACTATGTTTACAACAACAAAAACATTAACACACTCATACCTACACCCAAGACCCGAGAACAAACTTCATGCTTACCACACAACGTGTGCCCCGGCCGGGATCGAACCCGGGACCCCTCGCTTCGAAGGCAAGTCTACCAACTAAGCCACGGAGCCGTCGTTTTAAAGGTTATAACGCAAGCATTGCTCGCCTTCATTCGCTATATGTGTGTTCAACATTAAATTCTTTCCCTTATTTATGGCGAAGATATTTCACGGTAAGGAGCTGCGATTAATGACAGTAATTTGTTAGAACATCCGATGTGGCTTGATTGGTTTTACTTATTACGTGAATATATTGTGAAAATACATTTTGCCGAATCACGAACATCCAAGATCTGAGAAGAACCATCATGCTCGAAGAAAAAGTTTGTCTCAGCTGGGGATTGCCTTAACAATAAATAAATAAAATAATAGCTTTTAAAAAGTAGCAGTAGAACTTGTGCAAAGTTTCAGACTTCGCATTGCTGTTGTCATGGGCGGGGGTCGCCACTTACCACCAGGTGGATCCTCAGCTCGTTCCGTCACTTATTAACATAAAAAAAATATATATGTTCAAGCGTTTGAAGATCATTAGCTCATAACCACTATTGATCATTCTACACGTTTTTAGATTTTCGCAAATTGATCTTGTTAAGATAAAGTGAGTTTGCGACGAATAACTCAGGTTGAGATTTTGCAATTTTCACTTAAAATTTTCTAGAGTTATAAAATGCGATTCACGTCAGTCCCTTGCGGCAATTCTAGAGGTGACACGTAGATATGGAACGTTGAGAAGACTGTCATTTCAATTTTGAATATGTACGTGGGTTAAAAATTGTTAGTGAAATGAAAAAGAGGTTTAGCCTTGATAGACAGAGATATGGCTGCAAGATTATTACGTACAACGAAGTCGAAATCAAAGTCAAAATCGTGTATTCCTTTAGATCTCAAGTATCATTTGGACACGTGAAATTTTACACATACATGTGCTCATATTCGTGAGCATATAACGTGTCACAGGAACTCCCCAGGCACATTACATGCACACAGATATTTCAAATTACAGTCAGTTTTCATGTTTAAGCTTATCTTATTTGTCCAGTTTATGTCTGTTTCAACCCTAACCGAGGGGAAGAAACAAACAAGAAACCCCTCGAAGACAGAATAATATGGAAGAAGAATATGGTCCTGCGTCTAGAGTGGAGCAAATTCATTCCCAAGCCTTTATGTCATCTAGGTAATCTGATATTTTATAGTAAGCTTTTGCAACAAGTTTACGTTTGATGACAGTTTTAAATTTATTTATTGATCGAGTTTATAATCGAAAGAAAACATGCCGGTTTCCTCACTTTGTTTCCCGGTCAGGGTAAATATGAATAGGCATGAAGTTTGTTCTCAGATCCTTGAAACTCGCGACACGTATCACAGAATAGATGCTACTGTATTCTCCGATCGTATCTACGTACTTCACGTAACGTATCGTCACGTACATAGTATTGGTGCTACGTTTTTCCATTTGTATCACGTTACGTCAGCGGATTAATTGAGAATTTATGTCATCACTAGTTGTTACGTACCGTTAAGAAATGTTCTTATCTATAACTAGCTGTGTTCCGCGGTTTCACCCGCGTTTTTCTCGTTTCCGTGGTAACAGCGCACGCAAAAATAGGTTTTCGATTTTACACCTTGTGTTACAAAATAGCAATATTATTATGGATCCCTAATGTTGAAAAAAAAAAAACATAGCCTATAGCCTTCCTCGATAAATGGACTACCCAACACTGAAAGAATCATTCAAATCGGACCAGTAGTTCCAGAGATTAGCGCGTTCAAACAAACAAACAAAAACTGCAGCTTTATAATATTAGTATAGATGTATCCTATTCTTAACAATAAATGGTCGTAATGGTTTATATATTAGTACATAGCATAGTTATTTGTGTAATTGTAAGTACGTTAGTACGAACTTGTATTTATATCATAATTGTATGTTTTCTTTATTCAACGCCACCGTCCGTTATAATTCTTGTATATTCCAGTCCATCCAAAGGTTGCCTAGAAGAGATTGCTTTAAGCAATAAGGCCTCCCATTGTATTTCAAATTTATTGGATACCTACTCTTAGTAATTATATTTTTATGTCAATGTGGTGTACAATAAAGAGTTTTCTATCTATCTCTATCTAATAATGGTCGTACGTGTCTCTACGTAGCGTACACGATTTGATTCCCATTTCTCCCACCTGACGTCAGGGGATTAATTGGGAATTTATCTCATTTGACGGCTCCGTGGCTTAGTTGGTAGCAGCCCTGCCTTCGAAGCGAGGGGTCCCGGGTTCGATTTCGGGCATACTTTGTGTGGTGAGCATGAAGTTTGTTCTCGGGTCTTGGGTGTATGTCTTGTGTTTCTGTGTTTGTCCATGCCATCTGCGACACAGGGAATCCTAGTGCAGAGGTATGAGTGTGTAAACGTTTATTTATTTATATCACTGCTCAAGTTGATACGTTCCGTGACACAGTCATAATATGTTAATATTTAAAAATACTGTATGCTTCTAAAGCACTGACTGGAGTCACAGGTTAGTTAGAAGTAGCTCTGCCTTCGCTATAGGTCATGGGTTCGAATTCCACACAGGACAAACATTTGTGATATATATATATATATTTATATATATATATATTAGGAGTACAAATAAGATTCCGCCGTTTTATTGTAGATGGCGCGGCACGGAGTTTCGGTTAGCTTTCGCAGATGATAACCGGCTTAAAAAATAGTTTGGACATTCAAGAACAACATAACCTATTAATATCATTGATTTTATATTGGTAAAATATAATTTTTATAAGTTGAAAATGTCAAAATTTGAGCCAAGTAAGCGTCATTTGCGGGAAATATTAGTTTACTTCTTTAATTTAAAGAAATCTGCTGCTGAGGCGCATCGATTGCTCGTAGAAGCATATGGTGAGGTTGTATATATTCCTTCATTTATCTACAATAGTATAAGCTTTACTTAGTTTGGGATCAAATGGTGCTATGTAAAATGTGAAAAAAAATACAATTAATAATAGTCTTTCCGAGTCAAAAATTCGGTAACTTCATCTCGTTACAAATTTTAGCTTTAACCTTTCTTATATGCAACGTTCTCGAAATGGTGACGGAAAACATCGTGAGGAAACCGGCATGTCTTCGAACCAAAAATTTACATGTGACATTAACCAATCCGGATTAGGCTTCCGTGGTAAAGCCCATTCACTCTTAATTATCGAGAGTAGGCCGGTGTCCCTGCAGTGGGAACATTAGAGGCTGGTACGGTTTCTTACATTCCTATAATTTTTAGTCGAGTAGAAACAGATGCACGTTCAGAGTACGTGTCTGAGACATGACTTTACCGGACTCTCCGATCGTATCAAAGAGTAATAATGTCACGTATTTTTGTAAGTGTTACTTGTGTCCTAGTATACAAGTTGATTCCCATTTGCGCCAAGTGACGTCAGCGGATTAATTGGGAGTTTGTTGCATGAAGAATAAAGTTTGATGTTTGTCTTGTTTTTCCATGTTTGTCCATGCCATTTGGTATTCTCATAGTTCACTATGAGAATACCCAAGTCACATCCCGTAGCGCCTGTCGGATATCTCATGAATCCGTGATGTCACCGGCACCCACACCCTTCCACCGAAATATTTACAAACATGCGAGTGCACTGACTACAAAATCCGATCATGAAACCACTCATAAAATTAAAATGTATATGTGTAAAATAATTACCAAATTAAATTGGTAAAACATAGGGGTGGCAGACAAACATAAATGCTACCCTTTCAGTATTCGTTACTGAAAGGTACCCACCTTTTTTCCCTGTTTTTATTTAATTTCGACGTAATCATAAACATAGCTCTAGTAAAAACACAATTAGCATTCGTACGTCGGCCATTAAAGTAATAGGGTAGGTGTTGAAGTGATAATGACTTGACTATAGAATATTTATGGTATGTATGATCGAGCAAAGCACACGCTGAAAAGCTGGCTTATTGAGCGATCCTATTATTTTATTTTTTATTATATTATATCATAAAATCCACAGATCTTAGGGGAAAAAATACAAATCAATGCTTATTTGCTCCATACAGTTAAAAACAGATTTTCTATCACTACATAGTATAAAACAAAGTCGCTTTCTCTGTCCTCTGATGTATGTCCCTATGTATGCTTAAATCTTTAAAACTTCGCAACGGATTTTGATGAGGTTTTTTTTTTAATAGATAGAGTGATTCAAGACTAAGGTTTATATGTATAATACACCAGCAAGTCACCCTGACAACAGTAATGCGCGCGACTCAGTATGAGATCCAAATATTTACTGAGTCGCATTCATACGTCCATCACCCGAGACGGGGATGATACGTCTCATGCGCATGTGATTTCCCCGGTACCAACACCCTTCCACCGGAACAAGGTAATGCTCGGCGGCAGATTCCAGGTGTGGTGGCAGTACCTCCGGATGAATTTGGCATAAGTTCTATTGCTACGTTTGGTTGCTCTTTTAGCACCACCCAGGGGGTACGTAAGGAATCAAAGGGCATATAACTACGGACGCGAGCAACTGGACCCGCCAAAAGCAAACGCGAACCAGCTGTAGCTGGAATAATATTACTCACAATGTAGTCACATAATGGAAATTTTCAGGTCGTTACACTTAATGCCATGACGAAATCTCAACGGGTTAAGGGCGGCCATAGAAATCATTTTTATGACAATTTTAATGACGTTTTCATGTATTTGTTTTCGTCAACAGACTCCCAATGGGGGTTATCAACATTGTTTTTTTTTTATGTTATGCTCATTACCTCAAATATTTGTTCTTTATCAGTTTAATAGCTGCGTCCCGCGGTGTCCCGCAGTTTTATAGGAATTTCCTGCGCATTTTTATTTATTCTTTTATAAGAATATATAAAGTTTTATAAGATGATACCGGCATGTATTACAATAGAACAAAAAAAAACGACGAAAAACAAACAGACAGACAGACAACATTTCTAAAAAATGTTTTTTTGTTATTACTTCTAACATTCAAATGTATCCATTATAAAGTTGTAATTTTGACATTACGAACAGATACTTCTATTTTATTTATATGAATAGATAATTTTTTTTTATGTGACGGAACGAGCTGAGGTCCCACCTGGTGGTAAGTGGCGACCCCCCCCCATGACAACAATAATGCGACTCAGTATAAGATCTTACACTGAGTTGTATTCGTCCTGCTGCGTCCATCACCCGAGACGGGTATGATACGTCTCATGCGCATTGATTTCACCGGCACCCACACCCTCTCACCGGAACATATAATAGCAATGCGAGAACCACTGCTTGGTGGCAGATTCCAGGTGTGGTGGCAGGACCAAATAACAGGACCAAGGACATAGACTCTTTTTGGTGTCGGTAAAGTGCAGTATTGTCTTTCATACACGCGGCAATTGATTTTTATTCATACAATTCAATACCTTAAGGATTTAATTTATTTCTTTGATGACAACTACCCCTCAACCCTCTGACATTCAAGGTCAAACGGAAGATAGATGTCTGAATTATTAGGACACTCACGTCTGCCCCTAACGGGGGTTATTACTTATTCATTCAACCCTCTTTCGATCCACGTCGAGACGTGTCCGAATTTGTTCTTGATGTTTTTATTGGCACCAGGTTGAGATCGATCCTGCTATGAGACTTCTGCTTATCAGGGGTTTATGGTGTGCAAAAATCGTCCGGAGAAATACTGCCTCCAAACCTGGTTATTCACCAGTGGTTCCGGTGGAAGGGTGTGGGCGGAGGTGACATTACGTGCACGAGTCGTATCATCCCCGTCTCAGATTGACAGCGCAATGCGATGCGACTTGGGTCTTTTCAAACTTTAGTAGAGAAAAACCTGAGTCATGTTTTTGTTTCTAATTCAATAATAATAATAATATAATAATAATAATAGCTATTCAAAGGGGGAACGCTGCCAGTATGTTCGGAACCTTGCCTAAAGGGACTCCTTTTAATAATATATTTTAGTTCTTATATTATATTTTTAAGATTTTCGTTTTAGATTTGTTATTATACGATTCTATGTTGCTATTATATTCTCAATTAATAAATACATTGTCTGTTGTACATCGGCGGATGCGACAAAAAAATTAACAGTGATAAACAAACCTTCAATTTGATTAAATAACACAATAGAAACAACATATAAAAACAAATAACTGGTTTAACAATCGAAAAAAACCGCCTTCAATACTTTTTAAAGTGGCAAAACACGCAATTTCGTTTACTTAGATGTCAGTTTTTTAACAACCAAACTATTGAACCGATTTTGATAAAAATTTTATGGGTCCAATCTGAAAGCATGTCCTTTCAAATAAACAAAGAGTTATAGAAATCGATTGATAAATGGCGGAGAAATCGGTAAACATACATAAAACAATATACAGGGGAACATATAACCTCCTCCTTGTTTAAAGTCGTGCAATTTTAAATAATTTAAACAATTCAAATAAACAATCATACAAGTTCTCTGCTTTTCTCGACTAAAATATGCATGTATACTACATAAAAACCTTCCTCTTGAATCACTCTATCTATTGCTGAAAACTGCATTAAAATACGTTGCGTATTTTAAAAGATTTAAGCGTACAAACACCGTTAGCGACTTTGTTTTATACTATACTAGCTGTGTTCCGCGGTTTCACCCGCGTTTTTCTCGTTGCCGTGTAAACAGCACACGCAAAAATTGGTTTTCGATTGTGTTACAAAATATTATAGCAATTTTATTACGGATCCCTAATTTTGAAAAAAAAAAAAAATAACATAGCCTATAATCTTCCTCGATAAATGGACTACCCAACACTGAAAGAATCATTCAAATCGGACCAGTAGTTCCAGAGATTAGCGCGTTCAAACAAACAAACACTGCAGCTTTATAATATTAAGTATAGATAAGGATTATTGATATTATCATCTCTTTCTCAATTAATCGAGTTTGACAAACGTCTAATATATACTGTCAAAGAGTAAAGCCAACGCACATCATTTATCACGTCCAAGTCGCAGCTGCCCGTGATATATGAACGAGTTTCTATCGATTTTGGGTGTCGAAAGTTGACTCGAGGTTGAAATATAGTCCGGTGGGAGCGAATGTTCTATTCCAATCTAAAGTCAGAGAAAATTGGTGAACGATTCGTGGATGGATTCCCCATAGCTCAGTTGGTGGTTCTGTCGCTGTTTTAGGTTCGATTCCCACTGAATGAACATAAATGTTTGTTCTGTCTGGGTGTTAATGTATATGTACGTAAAAAAAAGAAAAATAAAAGTATTTTATCAGTTAGCTAGTTACGCATATACAATCTTGTCCATCCAAAGGTTGAGTGTAAAAGATCGCTTTTTAGCGATAAGATCGTCCATGTGTCACCTTTTTACTGTACAAAATAAAGGTGGACACATGGACGACGCATGAAGGGGAAGGCTTAGACAAAATTAATAAATAAAATTACTCTGCACTAGGATTCCCTGTGTCGCAGATTGCATGGACAACATGGCTACTACCAACTAAGCCACGGAGCCGTCATTATACAATACTTGAATAAAACTATAACATACTAGCAGCCTGTCCCGGCTTCGCACGGGCTAGTGACATAACTACAATAGTTGGACATATGCTACCGCGGAGTTTTTTGTAGACATTATGATGTTCTTCAATATTGTTGTACATTATTTTGTTCTATCGCTAATAGTTTCGGCAGCGCATTCGACGAAAAACATTTTAAGACTAATTTTTCTACACCTTCGGTTACATTGTTCAAATTTTAACAAGGATCCCTAATTTTTTTCAAAATGAAATTTAGCCTATGTCAAATTGGAAGAATGTAGCATTCTATTGGTGAAAGAATTTTTTTAATCGGCCCAGCACTTTTTGAGCCTATTCATTACAAACATACAAAAATAGGTACAAATCTTTCCTCTTTATAATATTAGTGTAGATTAACACCCTGTCACAGAAGCTACTACCAACTGCTTTGTAAAGCCATCTCCACACGAGACTGTTTATGTGAAAAAGCCATAAGGGATCAAACAATTCGAAATAACCCACAGATAAAACAATACTTTTAATCGCTTAAAGGATCCCCTCGGACTCGATTTTTCCAATTTCCATTTCACGTAACTTTCGAATTGAGTGACTCTGTCGTCTGGTCAGTAAATTGATTATGTAATCGAATAAACCGCTTTGGGAATTGAATGAACGTGATTATATAGTTGTATAAAAATCGCTTTGATTTAAGACAATTATAACTAAGGAGAATTTGGAAGGTATGGCGTGGGTTGGAACAGACGTAAGAACTTAAAAACTTAAGCAATCAGACTGGCTGAAACATGACGATTCTGTGGCTTAGTTGATTTGCGAGTTTCGTTGACTCCCGATATTTCGACGCAGTTACATGCGTCATGGTCCCGGGCAAACATGTAATTGCGTCGAAATATCAGGAGTCAACAAAACTCACAAATCATGGTAAATATCTCGGTAACACGAATAATAATGTTCATAACCATGATAGTTTTAAAATTTATATCCGTTTATTACGCTTACAAATGTATATGTATATATGTAAACATAATTATCAAGCATTTCATATTAACACCCAGACAGAAATATCTATGTCTCACAAATGCTTGTTCAATTTGGTTATCGAACCTATGATCACAGCGCAGAAGGCAGAGCCATTACCAACTGATCCGCGAAGCCAGTCAACCATGCAAAACGATGGAGAATATTATAGGAAATATTTTTATTCATCGGTTGGATAGAGGATGAGGCGATCACGAGGAATTATTGACAAATTGGATTATTTCTCGATAATTTATTGTGGTTTTGTGTTCATAGCTAATAGGTTTTTTCCGGAATTCACCCGCGGTTAACAAAATATTACGTACTAGCTGTTCCCTGCGAATTCGCGTGGAAAACATTTTTTGTTTTCCACGCCAACTGTAATTGTTTCTTTTTCTGAAATAACAGTAGCTTGAAATTTGCGACTTGAGTCAGTCTGGTAGGACATAAGTCGTATTGTTGTAAACCATTTTTGGGGGGTCCAGTTGCTCGCGTCCGTAGGTTTATACCCTTTGATTCCCTACACGTACCCCCTGGGTGGTGCTAAAGGAGCAACCAAAAGTTGCAGTAGAACTTGTGCCAAGTTCGTCCGGAGAGGTACTGCCACCACATCTGGAATCTGCCGCCAAGCAGTAGTGGTTGCATTACTGTGTTCCGGTGGAAGGGTGTGGTTGCCGGTGAAATCACATGCGCATGAGAAGTATCATCCCCGTCTCGAGTGATGAACGCAGCAGGATGAATGCGACTCATACTGTGTCGCACGCATTACTGTTGTCATGGGCGAGGGTCACCACTTTCCATCAGGTGGGCCCTCAGCTCGTTCCGTCATTCATTCACATAAAAAAAAAAAAAAACAATAATATCAGGTGTGCCTTTAGCTCATTCCGACAATTATTAATTCTTATTTTTTTAATTTAAAGAGCTTTTTCGCTGACGCAAATTTCTCGCTCTGTTTTACACTGTTCTTAAACCTACTACATTAGTATTATAGGTATTATAATTATTACTTTTACGGTCAATGTGGATGCTTTCGAAGGGGACGTTTTGACGTCGCTCCCGGTTCTACTAGTCGACACGCCATGTCGGAGTCCGGGTGGCTTGAAAACTTCGACACCAGGGTTGGCTACTGTCTCATACGAAAGAAAAACAAGAACTACGATTATTGTTATAAAAATATTTTAGATGCAATAATATAACAAATTGATTTACCTTTATCGTATGCAGGTAAGTAATTTGTATGGTTTAGATTGCTCTACAGTCGGTCAGAAGAACATTTTTTTTTTTCATTAATATAGGGTCGGTAAACAGACGTCCAGTGCGGGCTTTTGTTCCAATCCACTTTTGGATATGCCGAGCACGTACTGCGCGGGTATGTACAGTGCCCATACCAATCAAACTGAGGCGAACGAAGCCATTGTGGACGATCACCAATAAAAAGAAAATTTGTCACCAATTTTCTTTTGAATACCGTACCAGCCTCTGATGTTCCCACTGCGGGGACACCGGCCTACTCTCGATAATTGAGAGTGAATGGGCTCTGATCTACCACGGGAGCCCAATCCGGATTGGTAGATGTCACATGTCGTCGAATTTTTAGTTCTAAGACTTGCCGGTTGCCTCACAATGTTTTCCGTCACCGTTTCGAGAACGTAGTATTGCGCACATAAATTTTTCAAGTGAAAAATCTCATTGGTGCACGTGTGGGTTTGAACCAGCGACCTTCAGATTGAAAGTCGGCGTCTGTGCCCCTGGACCACTACGCTCTCTCTTTTGAATATGACTCTTGATAATGTCAGACTTTTAAAAGGGATGTAAGATAGATTAGAGAAAAACCGAATAGATCGGTTTTATGTCTTTTTTTTCTGTTTCGTAAGCTATAATTTTGTTCTGGGTAACCCTTTAAGGGCGTGAATTAAGGGATGAAAGTATTGAAGTCGGTATTTCAATTGTTTTTTCAGTTTCTTCTTTTGTTTCTACTTCGACGGTGGCGGTTATGTCTCTGGCCAGAACAAAAATACATCAGCAAACTTCGAAAAAATCTTCCTTCATCAACTTTATTTTTCACTTTACGGTTTTATTTTTTAACACTTTCATTTGACCCTTTATGCGTTTGTAAGTTTTTGATTAATCGTATTTATAAAGAATGTGAAAAGAAGTGGAGATAAAACGCTGCCTTGTGGTACACCAGCCGTTGTACCACAGCAAGATGAAAAATCATTTACCCTCCATTTCAAAAAAGACACATCCTAATCAGTAAACATTGGGCGAAGTAAATAGTCACAGAAAAGCAAAATACGCAATCCCATTTACATGGATGACATATATTTTCCTTTTCTCAAGTAGCAAAATCATCAACTGATTTTTTTATGATTTTCATTCGTTTGTTCGTTCGCGCCATTACAGATAGAATGTCAACACCTAATCTATAAAAGATCGAAATCTCAATAGCAGATTGGTGCTATTGCTTGGTGATTAGTGTAGCTCGAAGCTTGTGTGGTTGTATACGGAGTGCTAGGTAGTACACCGTCGATACACCGCCTCGAAACTCGGAGAATCTTTGAACCCCCAGCGAAAAAGAAGGGATTTATACCCCCTACGTATGTAGTGTGTATCTATGTAAGTCTGTGGCATCGTAGCATTGGTACGAATAGAACAATTTTGATGGAGTGTTTTCTGTTTTCTGACGTGATCGAGATGGTTCTTAGCTCTAATTTTTGAAGATTTTCTCAAGCGTTTGAAGATTATCAAAATTAGCTTACTAAAATAACACCAAGCAGAGGTATTTTTATATTTTCGTAAAGTTAACTCGTTTATGTGAATGAAAGAAATAATTTATTTGCAGCAAATATGGTACATGACTTGTAATGTTGGATTGCGTTCACGTTTTACCAGACAACTGGTACACAAGTATTTGAATATATAAATTCACAAGCATAAGCATTATTGTCAAACCTGCGTGAAATATATAAAGGAGAGTAATAAATTAATACTAAAATCAACTTGCATTGCTTATACCGAAAAAAAAATCACATAAAAAAACGCCTGCTATAAAAAATATATATCATGTGGTAGGGTGCCAAGAATATTAGTTGCGTTCCTGCGTTGAACAGAGATATTTTGGTTAGGAAAGAGAATTTACTCGAAATGTAATAAATCATACACAAATTTTTAAATATTAAGTATTTGGTACAAATAATGCGAATTGCGTAGAACACAGAAATATTAAACGTTCAACATTGAACATTGAATTAATTTATACAATCGGAATTTATTTCGTAATTGAATAACTGGAATTCAATTTCAATTCGATTAATGAAAAGGCGAAATTTATCAACGATTCCTTTGATTCGAACATAAATATATTACTGTTTTTTACAGTACCGTAGAAACGCTAGTAGGTCCCCTGATTTCGAAGGGAATTTTCGATTCAAGAACAGGAAAAATTACTTTCAGATCTTGTATGTAATATTGTGTGTGTTTGCGTCACCTGTGACCTTAGTAAGAAAGCTACCTTATTACCTGGAAGTTGTTAAACCAACTCAGAGCACAGTTTGGCCGCTGCGAGTAAAATTTAGATAAGCGGAAAACAGTGTAAATGTTGAGTATAAGTGCAGACAATGCCACTCAAACTATCCTGCACTCAATGCTCTAATGCAAAAAGTGTTACGAATGAAAGATTTTTTTAAATTGCTTTTCTATTTTAAGCTTGAAAGCGTAACAAACAAACAAAGTCACTTTCGTATTTATAATTGTTAGTCAAGATTATTATAATAGCTAAAAAATCACGCATTCTTAAAAATATTATATAAGTTAAATAAGTTAAATGGGATTATTCAAAAAAATAAAAAACAGCTTTAAGACACTCATACACTGTGGCAGATGGCATGGACAAATACAGAAACACAAGACAAACACACTTCACCACACAAGGTGTGCCCCGGCCGGGAATCGAACCCGGGACCCCTCGCTTCGAAGGCAGGGCTATTACCAACTAACCAACGGAGCCGTATGTTAGGTAGGTATATATCTATCTGAAACACTTTCCACCAGGTGACTCGCAACCCTATCTGCCCGCCATTACGCAATACAATATTTTCTTTTCAATTCTTCAAAAGAAGACGTTATCAATTTAGTTTTTTTTCTATCAAGTTTGTTATACCTAAAGATCCGTCATTTATAAATAGATTAAAAACAATATTTTTTATTTGGAAGGTTAGTCTTTCTGATGGTTTATTCCCGCTTGCCACCACAATCTCCGCCACCACTGGTGGCAATTGAGATAAATCCCCAGCCGCCACCAGTGGTGGCAATGGAGAAGATTTTCGTTCTCAATTGCCACCACTGGGATGGCAATCTGGAAGTACTCCCGTCATCCTAGATAATTCTTTTTCGAGGAAATGAACGTGCTTACGAATGTGAGTTAGTCTTAGTGCAACTCTCTTGTATGTAGTACCGATGTCGGGACAAGATTCATCTTGTAGTTCTTTGAATTTTACACAATTTAGAAATATTATTTATGACCAATAATTAAAAAAAAAAATCATAATCTTGTAGTTCTGGTGATTTATAGTTACAAAGAAATTTGATTAAAGTCAGTTTAATAGTTAGGTTTTGTTTAACAATCAATATAAATGGAAAAAATTACATCCAAGTAAACATAATTGCGTATTTTGTTTTTCTGTGACTGTTTTCTTCCCCCGATGTATGCCTATTTGGATCTTATTTTTTTTAATTGTGTTGAGAAATGTGGGAATAAGTATTGAAATAAGTATTGAGTCTGTTCTTTTTGTATTTTTAACTCACTTGTTCGAAGTAAATTTGAATTAAACTTAATTATAAATGTACCAGTGTTTACCCTGTTATTCAAAAAGGCCACGCTATCTATATTAAAATCTGACAAAGGCAGTCGTTGGGTCTATCTTTTATACCGACAATTTATATTCCGTGTTAATTTAATTAAGAATCTTGAATCAAATACATCTTTCGTAACGCCCCAGCGATGGAATAAATTTGGTTGTTATTCAGAAATTTTTGCAAGATTTACAGTAGGTAAATTATATACACGATGTTTTTGTCAAATTATAGTTTTTCAGGTGACTTTTTTTATGTAACAGTAGTGACAGTAGTTATGTAGGTAACCACTTAACATCAGGAGGTCCTCCAACTCGTCCCGTCATATTTGATGGTTTTACTTCTTTCGTGTGAAAAAGTGGCTAGCTCTTGTGTCTTGTAGCCCGAAGGCCTTCAAAATGGCTTATTAACTACTATAGGCGGGAACATATTTACCACCATCTAGATGTCGGTTGTGGAATGAACTTCCTGCTGCGGTTTTCCCACTGAACTATAATATGGGGTCCTTCAAGAGGCGGGTCAATCGTTATCTGAAAGGCCGGCAGCGCATCGGCATTGCCCCTGGTATTGCAGGTGTCCATGGGCGGCGGTGACCACTCTCCACCAGATGACCCGCAAGCTCGTCTGCCCCCTGGCATGGCAGCCCGCAGTTCAAATGCCACTAAATGGTCACCACAGATTTTGATGGTTGAAAAGATACAAATCTTTCCAGGGTGAACAGACAAATAATAATAATAATAACAATAACAGACGTTGTAGGCTTACTTAAGGATTTTCTTTAGTAATTTTGTGCGGATCTCTAAAAAGTTAATACTGCCGCATACTGGGAACTCATAAAGTTTACAACTGAGCACTTGGGTGCTACTTTATGAAGTTTAACCAACTGAGATACGGAATTTGTCTTGAAATCCAGAGCAATCTCTCATACGGAATTTTTCCCAATTCACGGCAAGCAAATCTCTTCATACTAATATTATAAATGCGAGTTTGTCGGTATGTAATGTTTGCTACTTTCACGCCTCAATGAACGGATTAGGATGAAATTTTTTCTGAAGGCTGCTTTTTATCACGAAAAAGTGAAATCAGTTTTTTCCCATCGTCTCATATTGACTGTTAACCGCGGGCGGGCGAAGCTAGTATAATATGTTAATAGATTGCCACTATATTCGGAACTTGGACAATTTCTTGCAAGTAAAAAAAATCAATTCGCATGACGCAATCCAAACCTTCAAAGATTTGGATCGATGAAATTTGTAAAATAAACTGACTTTTCTATTATTTTTAATTTTTTGATGCACTATAGGCAAAGACAATAAATTCTATTCTATTCTATTATATTCTATGAACTTAAGAGCGTAGTGTGCCCGGCATAGTTGAATATATAAACAGGCTGTAAAAGGATTTAGGCAGAAATGAGCGTGGCATTTAAGATAATATAACGAATTAAGCTCGCTTATATACCTGCAATGCAGAGTTTTAGAATGTACACGAAATGTTCCTGAAAGATTAGAAATAGATATCTAATGTTTTGAGTATTCTAAACGGTCATAGACGGTCAATCTCAAATTTAGACTAGTGTATTTAAATTTTGTATGCTTATTATTGTTATTATTGTTTTTCTTATTTTAATATATATAAATCTCGTGTCACAATGTTTGTCCTCAATGGACTCCTAAACCACTTAACCGATTATAATAAAATTCGCACACCATGTGCAGTTCGATCCAACTTGAGAGATAGGATAGTTTAAATCTCAAATTATAGTCGCAATTTTAATTTATTGCTAATTATTTGTCTGTTATTATTTGACAGTCACAATTACAAAAAACGTTAGCCACAGCACCGCGTGGCCGAGTCAGCTAGTTTTATTATAAATACTTATTGACACGCCTTGTGTTAATAAGTGTCAATATGTGACATTTATTGTCATTTGGCTAAATAAATGAAATATGAAATATAGAACTCTCCGCTGTCTTTTCAACTGACTTCAAAAGATGGAGGTTATCATTCAGTTGTGTATATAATTTTTCCTTTTCTCAGAAATCCATCAGTTACGAATCAATTTGAAAAAATCTTTAGTTGTTTGATAGCATATAGTTTCAGATTGGCATCATAGAAATTTCATGAAATCAGTTGCGCAGTTTGGTTTTTAAATCAAAATAACTGATAAAAATCTTGTTATCCAAGTAAACGAAATTATGTTTTGATTTCTTGTGAATTTTTTCTTCGTCCAATATAGACTGATATGTATGTTTCTTTTTTATTGCAGGAACATATAAAGATGAGATATAAAGCATGAAAATATTGAACTAAGTTCTTTCGATTTTTTTAATATATCTATAATTATCTTCGATTGTACTCGTAGATGATAAAACGTAAATGATTTACTCTCGAGTATTTAAATATTTAGAAAATAAAATGTACTTTAGTTTAATAAATAAATATTTGACTAAACGAAACTACATTTTTTTATAAAGTTTTTAAAATGTACACATTTTAAACCACCATCTTATTTCCCTACTTCATCCCTTACTTAGCCACAAGCCCGTTAATACACCACGATCTTCGAATTACCTTTCAAAATATGAGCCTTTGATGATTTTCTTGTGCCAAATATTTTTACGTAGCTTTTTATAAAGGTTTGGGCAACGTTTTTAATTACGATGAATATTCAAAGGATAATGAGGTTTGCGAAAATTACGTCGTGTAATATAATTCTTAATAATAAATATGTTGATATGTTGGTTACATATTGTATAATGTTTATTATACGTTAATGTAACTTTTAAATCAACTTCCAAAAGATGCCAGATTAAATATACTTCTGGAAATTTTCGGAAAAAAAAAACATTTTCTTACAAATGTTTTGTATGTTTATTACTTTAGAACTTGTTATTTATCAACCAATTCGGAAAAATCCTTTGCTTTCAGATTGGTACCATAAAAATATTGTCAAAAAATTGTCACACAATTGTTTGTGGGCATCAAACCAATGATATAGACCCCAGACTAAGCTTGTAGAAAACAACGAAATATCTCTTTCCAAACTCACAAATATGTACCTTAGAAATAGGTCACTCCACTGACAGGTGACTAACACTAACCACATCTGGAATCTGCCGCCAAGCAGTAGTGGTTGCATTACTATGTTCCAGTGGAAGGGTGTGGCTGCCGGTGAAATCACATGCACATGAGACGTATCATCCCCGTCTCGGGTGATGGACGCAGCAGGATCAATGCGACTCAGTAAATTATTGGATCTCATAGTGAGTCGCGCGCATTACTGTTGTCATGGACGAGGGTCACCACTTACCATCAGGTGGGCCCTCAGCTCGTTCCGTCACGCATTCAAATAACAAAAAGTGATATGGAAAACAGATTACCAGAGACCCAATTAAGTTTATGCTCTCACGCAAATAGTTGGGCCGGCTCGAGATCAAACAGTGGACTTCACGCTGTATATTACTACCAACTAAGCTACGGAGCTGATAAATTACAAATGGCGACACAGTTCTGGAATTTGTGGCAAGTGCAGTACAAACGTATTTTCAGTTGTAAAATATTCAAGTCATGCGGTACAGCAAAACGTAATATACATTGAAGTGAAACAAATTTACAGTTGGTTCAATTTATACTTAGGTTTTGGGTTCATCTTGATAGCCGTAGGTGAGACCCCAGACTTTTTTTTACGTTTACATGCTGTTGACTGCAGATCGTTTCGATTTACATAGATAAAAGAAGATAAAAGCCCACTTGCTCTCAATCAACGAGAGTAGACCGGTGTCCCTGCAGTGGGAACATTGGAGGGTGACACGTAGTCGACATTCTAGTTGACAGCAGAGTTGGCCACTTACGCGAAATGAAAAAGAAGATGGAATTAAATTTCTTTGCGTAGAACTGTAATTAAGCCTTTTTCTAAAATTTTTGTAATTCGCTATATTTTTTACTTTTTACACTGGAATTTCACTCTGGCCATCATAGATGACTATGAAAGAAAGAAAGACATATCATTTATTCGCCACAAATAATCACTTATCCAAACAAAAATAAAAGAATAAACAATATAAATATTATTATTATTCCACATTATTTATTTTAAATCTCATTTTATATAAATTTTTCTCTACAAAATATATTACTTATTTATAAAATAAACAGTATAAAAACATTGTAGTAAAAAATTAATAAAAACGGACGACCACCGATTGCTGAGTAAGACCCAAGCCGGTAGTCATCTCATTTATATTATATTTATATTATATTATTATTAATATAAATATTATATTAATTATATATAAATTTATATGGACTTGGAAGTTTTCACTAAGAAGCTTCTAAAAAACGTTTTAAACGTTTTACACACTCATACCTCTGCACTAGGATTCCCTGTGTCGCAGATGGCATGGAAAAATACAGAAACACGAGACAACCACCCAAGACCCGAGAATTAACTTCATGCTCACACACAGTGTGCCCCGGCCGGCACCCGGGAGCCCTCGCTTCGAAGGCAGGGCTACTACCAACTAAGCCACGGAAATGTCTAAATTAATAAAAAAAATGAAATTATTGAATGTGTTTTCATTTACCTCTGTTTACCACCCCCATGACTATATATATGTATTTTCTATTTATGTCAGGGACCCAAACATTTTTCCTGTGAAACGTAAAAGAATATTATCAAAGATTGTGAAGGCATTAATGTCTCGTCTTTGAGTCCTTTGAAGCTTACACGCATGACTTATTCATGGTTCCTTTGAAACCGTGGGCCAATAACCAGAACATAAGTAATCTATGGTATTTTATTAATACAGTGATGGACGCAGCAGGATGAATGCGACTCAGTGAAGATTTGGATCTCATACTGAGTCGCGCGCATTATTGTTGGGCGAGGGTCACCACTTACCTGTTGGGCCCTCAGCTCGTTCCGTCACTTATTCACATAAAAAAAATGCAAGGTTCAGAAATCAGAGTATTTTCCGACATCATATCGTGCGTTTCGAAGCAAGAAAGCGCTCAGTTCGAATGCCAGTAAACATGTTATTAAATGTTTGTTCTGTCTGGGTGTTAATATGTATTACCTATCTATTCGTAATTACAAGAAAAATGTTGTATTATTGTATTACTCCGTGACTTGGTTGGTAGTAGCTCTGCCTTCGAAGCGAGGGGTCCCGGGTTCGCTTCCCGGCCGGGGCATACTTTGTGTGGTGAGCATGAAGTTTGTTCTCGGGTCTTGGGTGTTTGTCTTGTGTTTCTGTGTTTGTCCATGTCGTCTGCGACACGGGGAATCCTAGTGCAGAGGTATGAGTGAGTAAACGTTTATTTATTTATGAACTAGCGACCCGCCCCGGCTTCGCACGGTTAGTAAAGCATCAGTGTCGTCTCAGAAACTACCCGTGCGAAGCCGGGGCGACTTGCTAGTGTATTATACATATAAACCTTCCTCTTGAATCACTCTATCTATTAAAAAAACCGCATCGAAATCCGTTGCGTAGTTTTAAAGATTTAAGCATACATAGGGATATAGGGACAGAGAAAGCGACTTTGTTTTATACTATGTAGTGATAATACTAATTGTTTATTATTCAGACGAAAAATTTAACAATAGTGTAAAAAATTTTAAAATAATCTTGGAGATACAATGAAATTTCATTAAAAAAAAAATACATAAACACTTTCTTAACATATAACCAAGCCATCACTTGTTGGTAGCTATATTATATGAAATAATAAAAATAATCAATGTTTTACAATCAATGTATTAAAAAATAAAAAAATTATAAATATTAATTGTGACAAGCAAACGTGTTACTTTTAACATCACCACTTTCCATCACTAACATAAAAAAACAAATACAACTTTAATCTTTTGACCTTTGTGCCTATAAAGGAAATGGACTGATGTAAAAACCCTAAGTGTCTCGTCTGATGCCTCCATAACTACGTACAGAATAAAATATATTGCCGTACCTACAGACATAAAAACATTTTTGGTTTTATTAGGGCATTTTATCAAGGAAACATGTTTGGAATGAAAAGTGGACACTGATATTTTGCAAAGGAAGCGGCGTACATAAATATTAATATATCGGCTATTATTTTGCTTTTTTACAAGAAATACAATTATACAGGTAAATTTAAACTGCAAAACCATATCTTAACAAAAAAATCATCAAATTTTTTAAAGCTGTTTTTAAGATACGTGAAATAAATACACAAGAATTGTTAAGTCTAAAATAGATTCATAGATAAGATTCAAATCTATGTCCTTTATAGAGTTTGAAACTACAACCCACGTGCGCCAAATCAGTTTCATTAGAAAGGCAATAATGCGGAGATGGTTTTAAACCACTAAATTAATGTCACAAAATATTTTTCTTCTATCCGCTAGCATTATTATACAAAAAGTATTTTTGATTGCTCTATAATTTGTTGGTTTTACGAGATGTTGCGTTTCATGCGCATGTGATTTCACTGGCACCCACACCCTTCCACCGGAACAGCAATACGAGTGCACCACTTGGCGGTAGATAACCAGATGTGGCAGTATTTCTACGAGCGAATTTGTTGAAGTTTTACTGCTACTTTTTGTTACTCCTTCAGCACCAAAACTTTGCACAAGTTTTATTCTACTAAAAAAATTTAAATTCGACGCGTACGTAGCGGGGGGAAACAGCTAGCCGTCTATATAATTTGAACTAGAGACCTCATATTGGAAGTCTGCGTTCGTGCCTCACGGGATTAGAAAAATGCGAAATGAATTTACAGAGCTACGTGTTTTCATAAAATTATGCATGAAACTTCCGTTGCAGGCTTAAGGGAAAATGTATTTTTATTCTGAAACAGCGATTTATATTGAAATACAGTGCAAAATAAAATAGTTTCACCTGCGAACAATAGATGACGCTGTTTTAATAAATAAATATTCTCAATGCAGAATAAACTAGTTTAACTTGGGAACAATAGATGGCGCTGATTTAAATAAATAAAATAATTATTCAAGGACATATCACACAGCGCCATTTAGTCTCAATCAAAGCATAGTTTGAACTATGGGAACCAAATTATAGGTAGAATATTTAAGTAACACTTTTTTAGTAAACACAAACAATAGATAATTTGGTATCTACATAATTATTTGGTAGTGAGAAAGAAACAACTAAAAGTAGCAGATTAATCTACCACCAAGCACTTGCGTTGCTGTGCTCTGCTGTGAAAGGGTGTGGGTGTGGTTCTTTAGTACTTTCCTTTTCAGTTTACAATAAGGTCCACAATAGCACAAATAAATTTAGTTTTGTCAGTGCGCACATAAGTTACGTCGCAAGCCAGATCTAAACTTTATCTTAGATATATGATATATTTATTATTGCTTGTAATGTGTAATGTGAGTCTAAATAAATAAATAAATAAAACCAGAAAAGTATGAGAATTTATATCCCTGTTTCGAGTGACGAGCGCAATATGATGCTGATGCGTGGAAATGGTGGCGTCTTACTGGTAGGAGTAAACTGCTTAACATCATGCTAGTGAATTCCCTATGGCTTAGGTAGCAACCCTGCTTTCGAAGCGGGGCCCCGGGTTCGATTCCCGGCCGAACGCACTGCGCAGTAAGCATGAAGTTTGTTCTCGGATCTTGGGTGTTTGTCCATGCCATCTGCGGCACATGGAATCCTAGTGCATTGGTATGTTTATTTTTGGCTTAAGTTTTGTACAAATAGGATAATTTACCAAGTGTATAATCAGTTTTGTTTTCATAAATAGCCCGCGTATTATCTATGTTGATTGAGCTGCGTTTGAACGTGCGAGTGGACTTGTTCCGTTTACTCTCCCTCATGCTGGTAACCACAACAACAACACTCTTCCATTCCTTAAACGCGTTCTTCTTTTTTTGTATTTCTTTGTCCACAACTATGTATCATTCGTTTGTTTTTATTATAAACTATAAGATCTTTTCAGATAAATATTTTTGTATCTAAATTCTAAACTTTGTTAATTTGCCTACTTCTACATGTTACAGCAAACCTTTCAGCAATAGCTTATAATTGTACCTGTTAATCAAATAAAGACAATTTTACTTAAGCAACATAAACCGCTTATCATACAAGTGTAAGGAAACTTATTTTAATATATCGGATAGCTATAGAAAATTACCTCTATGACTGACAAAATAATTGAATTTGAACATGTGAATTTTAAAGATTTTATTAAAATATTTAAGCTTTAAATCACCCTCTTCTAAAGTTCACTCAATATCGTTTAGCAAGGATTTTTTACACATATACAGTATGATCTCACTAATTTTTCAACAACCTAGGAACTAAGTAGCGGAAAGTCCTCTCGCCATATACATAGTTAGCGCGCGACGAGCAGAACCGGTTTCAAGCAACTATCCGGGTGTATAGGGTGTTGAATTAATTTTTTGAGTGATTAGTCAAAAAAGTGCTTTTAGTAAGAGATAGTATGATTGCGTTACTACGGGCAATACTTTGCAATGTCGAAATAAACCAATGCCTTTATCAAATTGTAACCTAAGTTTTGGTAACACAATTGTTTTGTAAGTACATATCCCTACCACTATTATTACCTCTCACTAGCCTCAGAGCCTCAGAGGTTTGCTGTAAGAGAAATCTTATTAGGGTTAATCTTGCCTTTGTGAATATCCTTTGTTTAAAACTTGATTGTTTTTATTTTCCGTGTGTACAATAAAAAATTACTGAACTTCTATACTAGTTCTACTAGCCTCCTGTAAACGCGCACAGATCGATGATAGCGCCGCATACCGCATTGACCCTACCCTTCCCTACGTTTTCACGGCCCGTAATAACTGTCACTGAATCTGTGTCAGCACATTTTGGAGCGTAGCTTATGCGGTTTATTCCTTTAGATCTCAAGTATCGTTTGGACACGTCAAATTTTACACACATAAGTAATTCGTGAGCATATAACGTGGCTCCTTAGGCACGTTACATGCACACAGATATGTTTAAGCTAATCTTATTTGTTAAGTTTACGTCTTTATTAAGTATATTACTTACTCGCTGGCCTTATAGCTCAGTTGGTAGTAATTCTGCGCTGAAGGTCGTGGGTTTGATTCGAACTTAGAGCAAGCATTTGTGTGACGAACAAGCATTTTTGTTTTGTGTCGAAAGTACCTGCTATGTACATATATTATCAGTAGTCTAGTTCCCATAGTACAAACTATCCTTACTGTACCAGCCTCTAATGTTCGCACTGCAGGGATACCGGCCTACTCTCGATAATTGAGAGTGAATGGGCTCTACCACGGGATCCAATCCGGATTCGTAGATGGCACATGCCGTCGATATTGGTTTTAAGACATGCCTGTTTCCTCACGATGTTTCCGTCACCGTTTCGAGAACGTGGTATTGCGCATATACATTTTTCAAGTGAAATAATTTATTGGTGCACGCGTGGGTTTGAACCAGCAACCTTCAGATTGAAAGTCGGCGTCTGTTCCCCTGGGCCACTTGGCTTTCTAAATTTATGTTTGTGAATATTTTTATTTCTTTAATCATATCGTATTTCATATAAAACAAAATGTGAGTGAAATATAAAACGAAAAATATAATATACCTCAATATATCATCCCCCGCGCCCTATTATTTATATTTAACACAAACAGAAAAACACGACGAAAAAATAAGTTTAAGGGATTATTAGGGTTGTGAAGATGATAGATTGATCTCTTGTTACTCTGGGAAACTGAGCAATTCGATTGAAGGAGGCATTATTTGACAGCTGTCAAAACACAGTTGGTTAATCTTCTGCGTAGGTGACGGGTTCGATTCCCAGGATAATAACACAAAAACAACGTTAACACACTCATAAATCTGCACTAGGATTCCCTGTGTCGCAGATGGCATGGACAAACACAGAAACACAAGACAAACACCCAAGACCCGAGAACAAACTTCATGCTCACCACACAAAGCGTGCCCCGGCCGGGAATCGAACCCGGGACCCCTCGCTTCGAAGGCAAGACTAACTAAGCCACGGAGCCGTCCGTTTCTAAGCCGGAGCTGTTCCTAACGTTTTTGTCATATGATAATATTGCGATCATAAATTGAGATGTGAGCTATCCTATCTTTCAAGTTGGATCAAACTGCACACGGTGTACGAATATGATTAAAATCGGTTAAGTAGTTTAGGAGTCCATCGCGTACAAACATCGTGACAAGTAATTTATATACAATACAAAACAAAATACAATACAAAAACACTTTATTGTACACCACACTTAATTATGAACACATATAAATAAAACTTACTAAAAGACA
The DNA here is from genome assembly GCA_921293045.1 of Aplocera efformata. Classification (NCBI taxonomy): domain Eukaryota; kingdom Metazoa; phylum Arthropoda; class Insecta; order Lepidoptera; family Geometridae; genus Aplocera; species Aplocera efformata. Next base: position 2,888,072 of record OV121067.1, on the reverse strand, counting down.
AGTTAATACAATGGGCGGCCTTATCGCTAAGAAGCGATATCTTCCAGGCAACATATATATATTAAGATGTAATTATACTAAGTAGCCTTTGTGTTAATCTAGGATATAAGCTATCCTGGTACCAAATTTCATCCAAATCCCTTAAGACCACAAGCGTTAAATACATATTTTTGTGCTTACATTGCTAATACTTGCTAAACCTTACGAGATAGATCAAATTACAGCAGAATTTTAAGATGACCTACGTCACACGCTGTAGAACCGTGCGAAGCCAGGGCGTATCGCTAGTAATTTTTTTTTACAGCTTATAACGACCGGAAAACTAGTGTTTCTGTATAAAAAAACTAGGTTACATGCATACATAATCAACATTGTTTTATTAAAATCAGTGATGACATATGCAAATTTTAACCCAGAATGAATGCATGCTTGAACATAATTTGCGCATTGAATATACTATTTTCACCTAAGCGTTTATATTTTGCTAAAAATAGTAAAATATATAATTGCTCGTGTGATATCAGCATCAGAATAATCTTTTTTTTTATGTGAATGAGTCACGGAACGAGCTGAGGGCCCACCTGATGGTAAGTGGTGACCCTCGCCCATGACAACAGTAATGCGCGCGACTCAGTATGAGATCCGCTGAGTCGCATTCATCCTGCTGCGTCCATCACCCGAGACGAGAATGATACGTCTCATGCTCATGTGATTTCACCGGCAGCCACAGCCTTCCACCGGAACACAGTAATGCAACCACTACTGCTTGGTGGCAGATTCCAGATGTGGTAGCAGTACCTCCGGACGAACTTGGCACAAGTTCTACTGTGACTTTTGGTTGCTCCTTTAGCACCACCCAGGGGGTACGTGTAGGGAATCAAAGGGTACACACCTACAGACGCAAGCAACTGGACCCCCCAAAATTTATATTAATTGCAATAAGTAGTAAAACTACAGGTATAAGTTAATTACTACAATTAGATGCATCTGTATAGATTGTTGCCATTATATCTAAGTGTTTTCAGCAAAATCACCATTACCATTATACCATTATACTGTTACCATTATATCTATCACTTAGATATAATGGTAACAATCTATACAATCGGATGCCTGGAAGAGATCGCTTTTAACGATAAGGCCATTGTGCCACATATCTGTTTTATTTATTTTTGTATGATTAATTTTAATGTTATGGTATACAATAAAGTAATATTCTATTATATCTATCATTAATCAATCCTCTCAAAACTCATGCTATGTCATCACTACATAGTATAAAACGAAGTCACTTTCTCTGTCCCTATATCCCTATGTATGCTTAAATCTTTAAAACTACGCAACGGATTTTGATGCGGTTTTTTTAATAGATAGAGTGATTCAAGAGGAAGGTTTATATGTATAATGCACTAGCAAGTCACCCCGGCTTCGCACGGGTAGTTTCTGATACGACACTGATGCTTTACTAACCGTGCGAAGCCGGGGCGGGTCGCTAGTAGATAATAATTTATGAGAACTTACCTTTTACGTCTTAATTTAAAATACTTATGTAATTACTTATGTATTTTCACACCTAGCCTGATTGTACTATGGGAACCAAATTACTGATTACGTGATTACGTGACGGCTCCGTGGCTTAGTTGGTATTAGCCCTGCCTTCGAAGCGAAGGGTTCCGGGTTCGATTCGCGGCCGAGGCTCACTTGTGTGATGAGCATGAAGTTTGTTCTCGGGTCTTGGGTGTTTGGACCCGGCCATCTGCGACACAACGAATCCTAGTGCAGAGGTATGAGTGTATTAACGTTGCTATAAATTAAATTAATATATAAGTTTTTCTGAAAAGTGATGCAACAAGCTCGCTCGCCTTGAATTTACCCCAGTAAAATTATACTGAATAATCTTGGCTCTCCGCCAACTTTAGCGCTATGATCCTCATACAATATCGAAATCTATTTCCTAATTTGGAATCCACTAGGGAAAGTTGGAACCTAATAACCAAAATAACCTAGCTCAGAATTCTGACCTAGACTGATAAATTATTTTTCAACAAAGTCAGTAAAACTCAAACTCATTTATTCCTTTAGATCTCAAGTATCATTTGGACACGTCAAATTTTACACACACATGTACACATATTCGTGAGCATATAACGTGTCACAGGAACTCCCAGGCACATTACATGCACACAGATATGTCAAATTACAGCCAGTTTTTGATAGTCTTATTTGTTAAGTTTACGTTTTTGTTTTTTTGTTGACGAAGGGGAATCTGCAACACATGCACCGGTTGCCCTGGGGGGACAACCGAGTTACGTGGGACTTTTACCCGAACTAAACCCCTCCGGTGGCCGACCTCTGCGCATTCGAGGGTCGAGAAACAAGACAAACACCCAAGACCCGATAACAAAGTTTATGCTCACCACACAAAGTATGCCCCGGCCGGTAATCGAACCCGGAACCCCTCGCTTCGAAGGCAGGGCTACTACCAACTAAGTGACGGAGTCCTCATATAATATATATTGTTATATATTATTATGTATTGTTATAACATTACCTTTATGGGCCATCTCTGCTGTAAGAGTCAGCGATTGGGAGAGTTTCTGGGTCAAAGCCAAATTCTAAAACTGACCAAATCAATTTAGAACTTTTCGCATTGGGAAACCGGTAGATAAATTTTGCAATTTATAGAGGTTGGAGGTGAATAAATTCACTTGAACGAGACTCTAATGTCTTGTAAATTGAATCTAAGTAAAATTTGTAGATGTAGATTTTTTTTCCGCGGTTCAATTATGTATACCTTACAAAGCGCGTACTTTCAAACATTATATATTGAAGTTTACTAATAACAAGTAATAAACTTACTTAATTACACATAAAAATGAAAAAAAAACTAATTGGGGGGTCCAGTTGCTCGCGTCCGTAGATGTGTACTCTTTGATTCCCTACACGTACCCCCTAGGTGCTAAAGGAGCAACCAAAAGTAGCAGTAGAACTTGTGCCAAGTTCGTCCGGAGAGGTACTGCCACCACACCTGGAATCTGTCGGCAAACAGTAGTGCTCGCATTACTGTGTTCCGGTGCAAGGGTGTGGCTGCCGGTGAAATCACATGCGCATCAGACGTATGCAGCAGGATGAATGCGACTCAGTAAAGATTTGGATCTCATACTGAGTCGCGTTACTGTTGTCATGGGCGAGGGTCACCACTTACCATCAGGTGGGTCACAGATTCACGTCACAGATTCACAAAAAAAATAAATACATCATTATCTTAGAGGCTACTTATAATACTTATATGATATATAATACTATAAATCTGAGATGCTTTTGATTTTAAAATAGAAAAAAAGACTGGTATATAAATCGTATTAACTGCAATACCTATTTTACGCCTCTTGAAAACACTTCTGAAGTACTTTTTATCAACTTAAAAAACAATTGTCCAATTAGGTACCATATCCAATAAAAAAAAACCGGCGAAGTGCGAGTCGGACTCGCGCACGAAGGTTTCCGTATCATTATTTTGAATGAGAATGTATCATTATTTTTATAAATATTTTATTTTATTCTGTATTTTAGTATATGTTGTTATAGCGGCAACATATACATCATCTGGTTCATGAGATACAGCCTGGTGACAGACGGTCAGACAGACAGACAGACGGACAGCGGAGTCTTAATAATAGAGTCAAGTTTTACCCTTTGGGTACGGAACAATAAATTACCGTCGAATTGAACCTTTTTTTAAGTAGTTTCAGAATGCATTGCTTATATATTATACATATTAATGATATAAGTACCTTTGCGTGTTCTCTGTAGTGGCAATGTACAATTTATTGACGCACAAACTCATGCATAATAAAATCAATTTGATTTGCGTTGCATTCTAGGCATCCAATAGATTCCCCCCCTATCTCAGACAGTTCGTGGTTGAAAACCAGATGTTTGCACCCCTACTAAGAAATTCTTGGATTAACTTACAATTATTTGTTTAAATTCATAATCTTATCAAATAAGTTATAAGTAAGTCATTGAATAGGTAGTTTATTAATTATTTTTTCATATTTATATACGTTTTTAGTTTCAATGAGATAACAAAATTAGATTCAGAAATGTCTTTGGTGTTATTGATACATGGTTTTTATAGATACAATAAAAACATTTTAATCATTTGCCAGATTTGGTATGTATCTTGAAAACTAATGAACCGATTTTGATAAAATTTGAATTGTTCATTACGCTGAAATAAATGTATGCAAATAAAGACATAATGGTCACAATCCAATTAATAGTTTCGGAGAAAAGTGTTGACAAATACACACCTATGTTTTGGATGTGTTTAGAAGCCTTAATGCATTCTCATATCTGATTATTTTGCAGTCCCAATATATATACATACGTTTCGAATTCATAACCTCCTTTTTTAAAGTTGCTTAAAATAATAAATTGACAGTTTTTCTCGGTTGTTCTAAAAACAGCTTAATGATAGAACTAACAGACAGACAACGTTTAAAAGTTTAGTAATAACGTTGTATATAATAATAGTATTATAAAACACGCTAGCAAATTAGGTTGTTTCCAATAGTACGAGTTTTAACCAAGTAGGTACACCACAAGTTTAAACCACAACCTCTACATATATAATAGTTCATAATTCATTACCCGCGCAATTATATGCCGTATTGTGGGTACAAGAGTTTGATTGGATGCCAAATTCTCGTAGGATTATTATATTGTATGAGAAACGTAATTGTTCAGAACACCCTTGGTCTATCATGAAACAAATAATAAATATTCTTGGTTATATTAATACTAGCTGACCGGGCCACGCGTTGCTGTGGCTGACGTTTTTGTCATACGATATTATAATTTGCAATAAAATAATATTGCGATCATAAATTGAGATGTGAGCTATCCTATCCTTCAAGTTGGATCAAACTGCACACGGTGTACAAATTTGATACACAAAATCGGTTATTGTGATTAAACCATGATATCTAGATATATGTTCTTGCGGACTTTTTTGTAGGTCATAATGGGTTCTACAAACCCGTAGTACATCATTTTGTTCTATTGTCAATAGTTTTTGCAGCGCTCCCAAAAATAGGTTTTCGATTTTACACCTTGTGTTACAAAATAGCAATTTTATTACGGATCCTTACGGATTTGAATTACGGATTTTGAAAAAAAAAAACATAGCCTTCCTCGATAAATGGACTACCCAACACTGAACGGTCATTCAAATCGGACCAGTAGTTCCAGAGATTAGCGCGTTCAAACAAACAAACAAACACTGCAGCTTTATAATATTATATATAGTATAGATTAATTTGATGACGGTTCCGTGGCTTAGTAGCTACCCATCCCGTGATTCTCAGCCCATGTATTTTGTGTGATGTGATGAGCGTAAAGTTTATTCTCGGGTCTTGGGTATTTGTCTTATGTTAAGAATAGTGATTGATTAAGATTTGAGATTTTGTAATTTTCTTCAGGTGCCTATGATTTATCACTGAACATTTAATTTCGAATATAAAAGGAGACTTCGATATATTTTTTATTTTAATCAGATAATTACATTGGGGTACGACGCCCTTTACAAAAACTTGTAGGCCTACATTTATGAAATAGCTGCACCCTATTGTTTTACTAGCGTTTTAAAATTTAACACAAGATGATGGCAACCAAAGAAAAAAAAAAAAACAAAAAAAAAAAAAAACTTTTTGCAATTCACCTAAAATTAAATAGTTAAGCTTTTTTGTTAAAAAAAGTTTAGGTTTTCTTGTATGAAAAGTAGTATATGTATTAATCCAGAGTACGAGCTGCCTTTATAAAAAAAATCACCAAAATCTGGTGAGCTGTTGATGCGTGAGAGAGTTACATACATACAGACAAACTCACGCATTAATATAATAATATTAAATAAAAGATTAGGTTTTCGTGAATTGTAGGTTGTATATGTGTTAATAAAGGATACGAGCTGCCTTTATAAAAAAAAATCATTTAAATCTGGTGAGCTGTTGAGGCGTGAAAGAGTAACATACATACAGACAAACTCACGCATTAATATAATAATATTAAGATAGCATACTTAATATTATTAATGCGAGAGTTTGTCTGTATGATGTACGGATATTTGGATGGAGGGATTTTATAGTGCAGGTTTCGTTCCAAACTTGGCACTCGCCATGTATTTCTAAGATATTGCAATCGGCAGATTGGTATCTCACGTATTTTCCTTGCTTCTAGTAACCCTCGATTTTGCTGAAAGATTGCTACGTTCGTTTTTAATTATATAAGATACTTTGAACTTGCGTGAACATACTTTGCCGAGGTGCCAATCAAAAAGTTCCGCAAGTAATTTTAATTACAATAATGATATTTATTTCGAAAAAAATTGTATTAAAATAAATTAGTATCTGTGCAACCGAGTTTCGCTTGGTTTTTGTGTAAAACTTTTTGTAAAACATATAAATAAATACGTAAATATCCCGCAGGATTGAAAACATGAATAAATCGTGAACATTTACCGTACGTAAATAATAATACAGCTCTGATGTTAAATGGATGTAGTATCCACTACTTACGTGTGCATATTCTGACTCCTAACCATAACCCTTTACATATCAGTTAGGAAATAATACAAATCTTATTAGTGGGTTTGTTTCAGGTCAAAATGAAGACCCGCGATGTGGTATTGATCACGATACTTAGCTGTGGAGCGGTTGTCGCTATCGTCGCAGGTGCCGCGTACTGCTACATCCGGCGGCGCAGGCGCAAGCGAGAGATCGACGAAGACGGTACCAGTTGTGCCATACGGTGAGTAAAATACAAAGCCATCAGGAACATTTTAGAATGATAATTTTTCCCTTTGATTCCCTACGCTTGGGTGGTGCTAAAGGAGCAACCAAAAGTAGCAGTAGAACTTGTGGCAAGTTCGTCCGGAGTTTTGCCACCACACCTGGAATCTGCCGCCAAGCAGCAGTGCTTGCATTGCTGTGTTCCGGTAGCTTGGCTCACTGCTACACTGCCCTTGGTGAGTTTTAACACAAACGTTTCGAACGTTTGTGTTAAAACTCACCAAGGGCGAGCCGACAAAGCGATTGTTTGACCCCGCCGGGGGGTTCCGCGCAATGGAGTATTACTCTTACCAGAATCTGGAGGTGATCAGTGATCTAGTCATCAGGATTATAAAATATGTGAATACAGCGAGTGTGTGAGTGTCGTGAACGTATTGTAAGTGAAAACGATACGGTGGCAGCATCGACAAGGTCGCACGTAAAAAATGAGTTCGCAAGAAGGTAGACCGATATGTCTGCCTCTGTGCACACCTCGCAGACTTCAGTTTACCCGGGACCATGACGCATGAAACTACGTCGAAATATCGGGAGTCAAAAAAACTCACAAATCATTTAAATATCTCGGTAACTAGAATGATAATGCTCGTAAAAAAGATATTTTTAACAATCAATATTGTTTTTTTTTTTTTTTTTTTTCAATTATTTCTGTTGTATAGAATTGTTATTCTCAAAGCTGGGCAGTTTAAACCAGCTATACAAATGTAGTTTAGTTTCAGTAGTTTAGTTTAATGATATCTTAAACTAAACTACTGAACATTTAACAAAGCCAACAATTCTACCGCAACTTAGAGTCAAAAGTTTCGAAGACGCTATCGAGTTGTTGTCTGGAGACTGTCTTTAGTTCGTAGATATGTATTAGTTAAATAGAAATGTCTTTTGTACACCACAATTATATTAAAAAAACTGTATGGAATGCAGTTTTCTACTGAAAAAATCCCGGCATTCCAGAATCGACAAATTTAATGTTTTGTACTCATCGGGTGTATATTTTTGTGTATATTTTGTATATACTTTTGTTATCTAATGGTGGTATCGCAACGGGTCTTCTCATTTGGTCGAGGAGGACCTGAATCGTATTGCTGTTTTCATGTCAAAGTCAAAGTCAAACTCATTTATTCCTTTAAATCTCAAGTAACATTTGGACACGTCAAATTTTACACATGCACGTACACATATTCGTGAGCATATAACGTGTCACAGGAACTCCCCAAGCACATCACAGTCAGTTTTCATGTTTAAGCATATCTTATTTGTTGTTTGTTTGCGGGCGGAAGTAACCACTTAATAATCAGGTGATCCTGTCAATCTTGTAATATAGCAAAAAGTTATGATTTTCAAGCGACTTGCGATACTAGAAGACTTATTGTTAATTTATTCGCTATTATTTGGTGTTTTTTGATAGTTATGTAATAGAATCTATCTTGTCCTTAGTCCTCTGGTTGGCAGAATCAGCACAAAAGTTTTAGTACTCTGTTTGTGCTTTTCTGGCGAAAACATCGTTATTCTCATAGTAAAGTGCCTCTATTTATTGGCGCTGATGTTTATCTAGATGTCTGCAATGCTTTTCACGTGGTTATATAGCGATTTAACTCTAAACGAAAGTTAATGTTAAAAGATCTTTATTTCCATTGAATCTATTATATACAATATATTAATAACGCTGAGTAGTTTGTTTGTTTGAACGCGCTAATCTCTGGAAGTAACAGGCGGAATTTGAAAATAATAATAATAATACGATTTATTTTCTCTCACAAGGTTAACAAACTTAATACTAAGGTGTACATGTTTGTATTACAATACATTAAATTTTATAACCACATTTGTGAGAGACTGGTGCCAGAGATAGGTTAAAACCTGTAGCACTGGTCACCAGAAAATGTTATATATATGATAGCCACATTCATGAGGAAGGATATAGGCTATCATTACGATAAAGTTATTGGTTAGCCTTAAATATTGATATTTGTAAAGTATGTCGAAAGAAACTGTTTTATCCGCGTGCGCTAGGGTAATGGCTAATTATAAGTTAGAACCATGCACGACAAAGATATTTAAATTCTGTTCTTAGTCGATACGCTCTGATTTCTTTAAGTTATACGCGGGTAAAACTGCGGGGCACAGCTAGTACTTTAATAATTTTGCTAAGAACTATTTAACCGGCTTTAACAAAACGGAGGCAACCTTTAGATGGACAGGATCTATGCGGATAATTGCGTACATAAAACTACATACTGATATTATTGTTATTGTTATATATAAAATACTACAAAATTAAAATACACATTAAATATACGATATTTATAAATATTTACTTGATAAAGTTACATACAATATACGTATGTATATGGTATGTAATTATATAATAAATATATACAATTCTTAATATTGTAATCTCAATATTGTCTTCTTATTATAATTATAATACGCATTACACTTGCGCACGAAGGGTTCCGTATCTATAATATTGAGCAAAAACGAAAGAAAAATAAAAACCACGTTTTTATATAGTACCCCCCTTAAATATTTATCTTATTCTATTTTTTAGTGTTTGTTGTTATAGCGGCAACAGAAATACATCATCTGTGAAAATTTCAACTTTAACTATCACGGTTCATGAGATATATAGCTTGGTGACAGACAGACAGACTGACGGAGTCTTAGTAATATTGTTTACCTTTGTAAAACAGTACAACTGAATTGATAACCAAGTCCTTTGAATGTCGGTTGAAAACTTTTTCTTCGTGGTTTTGGCAACAAAACACAGAAGTTTAAATATACGTAGGTACTAAGATATTTAAGCGTACAAAATTTCTGTGTACAAAACGTTACCCAAATACAACGAAATCCTGGATTTACGAAAATACTGTATATTTTAACTGATCTATGAAAAGGCAGTAAAATAAAGGAAAGAAGACTTAACTAAATCAGAGAAGTAACAAAGATAAAGAGAGACGACTCCGTAGCTTATTTGTTAGTAGCCCTACCTTCGGAGCGAGGGGTCCCGGGTTCGATTCCCGGCCAGGCACACTTTTTGTGCTGAGCATGAAGTTTGTTCTCTGGCCTTGGATGTTTGTCTTCTGTTTTTCCATGACATCTGCGACACAGGGAATCCTAGTGCAGAGATATGAGTGTGTAAACGTTTATTTATTAAACTCTACATTATTCTCATTGTTATGTCCCGATGCAAATAAGAGGGTGTTATTATTAATAGTTAAACGTGTGTGTCATCGGCTAATTACCATTACACGAGATTGAGGGTTTTTACATTTTTGTAAATTGCATTGTTTACATCTAGGTCCAGATTTCATCTAATACCTTTAAACGAGCAATTGTTGTATATATATATCGTATATCTCGAAAACGGTTCCAACGATTTGGATGAAATTTTGTGTTTAGTTTGGTTTTGCTATATATGTTTATAAGTATTTCTTCGAAAAATAAACATTTTTACAAAAAAAAAACGTTTTTTTTTAGACTATGCTGAAAATTTAATGCAGCGCCATCTCGTCAATATTTGTGGTACTTGGTAGTGTTTAAACAATATTTAAAAAGAAATTTAAATAAATAGCTGCTTACAGTTCATAGTTATAGTCATATTCATATTATAGTTTATTTATTAATAACAAATATATGGTTACAGGACAACATACAAATCATAAATGAATATCGATGAAAACAAAATTAGGGCTATACAATTCATGTACTACCACAAAATTAATAAATTAAAATATTAACAATACATCACACATCAACTAATAATGTCAATAAATAAGAATTAAAAATAATATGATAACTACCCCGTACCAGCCTCTAATGTTCCCACTGCAGGGACACCGGCCTACTCTCGATAATTGAGAGTGAATGGGCTCTGATCTACCACGGGAGCCCAATCTGGATTGGTAGATGTTACATGTCGTCGAATTTTTGGTTCTAAGACATGCCGGTTTCCTCACGATGTTTTCCGTCACCGTTTTAAGAACGTGGTACGTGCTATTGCGCACATTAATTTTTCAAGTGAAAAAAACTCGTTGGTGCACGTGTGGGTTTGAACCAGCGACCTCCAGATTGAAAGTCGGCGTCTGTGCCCCTGGGCCACCACGCTCTTGATAACATATAAAAAAAAAAATACTTATAAATCATCAATTAAATCATGTTATGGTTCATACCTATTTTACAGTAGAATAAACTCTGCCATAATTTTACTCTGAGAGAACTTTACTCGTAAAATGTAGAATTACAACCCCGTGTAAAATACTGCAACAAGGAACGTAAACTTTTCAAAATTTCACTCTTGGGGTGGTTTACTGGGTAAATTTTATTTATATTATATTTTATAATTCAAATGAAATGAAATATTAATATAGTTGAGGAAAAATAGCAATAACTAACAAAAAGATATAACGGCTCCGTGGCTTAGTTGGTATAAGCTCTGCCTTCGAAGCCCGGGTTCGAAAGCCGGGGCTCACTTTGAGTGGTGAGCATGAAGTTTGTTCTCGTGTTTCTGTGTTTGTCCATGCCTATCTTGAGTCGTATTTCTGACTCTGTAAGTTCGACTCAGTGGGCCGCTAGATCAATCCGTTCTATCACATAAATGTAAATCGTTTAGATAGTATAGCATCGATCACAACAAAAGCAAAATAAAAGTATAATTTCAAAACGAAGACCTCAATTAAGTGGACTGATATAGCATAAATAGGGGCCAGAAGTATGCCAAAGTGATTTCAACTCTCTACCAAAGGCGCAGAGCTGTGTTACCTGCGCCCAAAAACTTTTACCATCTGGCTGTTCCGACAAATTTTGACAAACAAAAGTCATTTTTATGTGTTGCTGCGAAATTCAGTCGTATCTTATTGGTGTACGGTCGAAATTTATGTGTAACGGAAATAACGATCAGATACACAAATAAACGCCATTTATCAAATTTATATCTGTTCTGATTTTTGGGTTTGTCTGTTTGTTTGGTATTTTTTTTAAATAATATTTCGTACTTGCTTCACCCCGTGGTTTTTCGGGATCAAAGTATCCTGTGTTTTATCCAGGATATAAGCTATCCTGATACCAATTTATTATTATGTAAATCCGGTTAACTTTTTAAGCGTGAAGGAGGAACAAATATACACACACATAAACATACATACATTATTGTCGCCTTTATAATGTAAGTCTGATTTATTCCAATCTAATTTGGTGACTTGACTATTTTTATAAAGAAAGCTTTATAAATATAAATTTAACATAAAAAAATTGGCATAAAAGTATACACTTGAAAGAGAAAATATAAGTAGGGTTATTAAAACTATATTTGACACGATTTTTTTTTATTTTAAAGAAAAGTTGTTCGTTACCTTTCGCCCCGCAGATGAAAAAAACATGACGGCAAAATATTGCGTCATGTCGTTTGTCGTCACGTCTTACAAGTCAGTTTGACAGCCAAAGCGCGCCAATGGATGCTTTTTGATGTTTCGCAACAAAACGTTCACATATCCCTGCACTAAGATTCCACTTATCACAGGTGGCACGAGAAAATACAGATACACAAGTCAAACACCCAAGCTCGAATCTTGGATCAACCAACAAGCTGGTCGCATAAAGTTTGTTTCAGGCGGGAAACCAAACCAAACCAAACCTTTTTGGATTTAATTTGTCCAAAAACTCAAATACAAAGTAAAAATACTTTATTTCCACCGAATTTTTGAAAAATAACTTGGAAATTTTAGTATCCTACTTTTACTTTAAATTTGACCAAAAACTCAAATTCAAAGTAAAAATGCTTTATTTCCATCGAGTTTTTGAAAAATTACTTGGAAAAAACACTTTTTTTTAATACCTATTGATGCAATGTCTGTAGCATATCACTAGTCATACACAGAACAAAGTTGATTACGACTGTACTGCAATATTAACACGGGCACTATAATAACAAAATCAATCTTACCCATCAAACAATAAAGTCTATTTTCACATGTAATTCATGAAGCGTCATAATAACGCCTAAATGTAACCTTCCCTATTGGACAATTTGCTACCTTATCCGGGTATTATAAGGTGGTTTTTCCATAGCAATTGGTGTTAGTTGAGAACTTTTGTCAGATCCCAAACTTCAGTACTACGGAGTTCGAGGTTCTGTACAGTCGCTTGTATAAGTTAAACATTTTATTACACAGGTTAAAAAGCGTTTCGTAAAAGGTGTCCCGTTTGTGATGTGGCTTGTTTTTTTTTAATTACATTGTTTTAATGTTTTACTTTTGCTTGTCCACCAAAAATGCTGAAAAAAGGAGTATCTTTTAATTTATTGTTAAAGCTACGTATACGCGTCGTGATGAGCCAAAAACGCGCATATTTTTAAGTTTAAACCAAAATGAAAATACGGTGTTTTTAATTGTAATCAGCTGTGTGTTTTTGTGTTTACAAATAAATTCAAGATGATAGTAATTGTTAGATTAGGTTACTGTATAAAAAATATGGAATATTATAGAAGTCAGATTTCTTTTTCAAATATTGGCCCTTCTGTACTGTAGTACAAATGTTATAGCTTAGAAATAAAATATTAATATTCCTCCTACACTCTCACTTTTCGTGAATAGGATGCTATAAATAAATGAATTTTTACTCCTTTATTCGGCACATCTTGTATGGTTACTGTGGCTTAAACTTAATGCATGTTAAAATAGCTTTTTTATTAAAATTTTTTTTTTTAAATATTTAATTTAATTTAATATATTCTGTGTGGACTATAAAGTGGTTGTACATTAAGAAGTTAACTCATCATCAACAATGAGTCTACAAAGGTAATTAATGTATATAATTTAATTTATAATGTAATTATTTTAATACATTTATTAGTTTTTATAATTAATATCTAATATATTTGTGTTTTGTCTGACCTCACTGCTTATCTGGTAGTAGATCTGCTTTACGTTGTAGGTCGCGGGTTCGATTTTCACTAAAGACAAGCATTTGCGTGTAATATGTATTATGGTACTTACATCTATGTATATTAAAAGCAGTATTTTATCAGTAATCTGGTCCCCATAGTATAAGCTATGCTTAGTTTGGCACAGATGGCGCTGTGTGAAATTTATGTTTTATATTGAAACAAACATCTATGTTCATCGCACAACTGATAGCCCTAGGTGAGATTCGAACCTACAACGCAGAAGGCAGACCTACCAACTGAGCCGTGAGGTCAATTCATATTGTTGGTCTAAATCGGAAATCAACCCCTTAAACTGGAAGCTTAAGAAACACCCTCAGTGGCCCTGATTATGAATATATATTATAATCAGATTAGATCTACTAAGTAGAACACGAATGCTAATTGATTGTTTAGAAGTAGAGCATTATGTTACATTTTTTTTGTTCACTCGCTCAAAATCAAACTCATTTATTTTTCTAAAGATCAACTATCGTTTGGACACGTCAAATTTTACACACACAGGTAAACATATTCAAAAACAAACAACGTTAACACACTCATACCTCTGCACTAGGATTCCCTGTGTCGCAGATGGCATGGACGAACACAGAAACACAAGACAAACACCCAAGACCCGAGAACAAACTTCATGCTCACCGCACAAAGTGTGCCCCGGCCGGGAATCGAACCCGGGACCCCTCGCTTCGAAGGCAGGGCTACTACCAACTAAGCCAAGAAGCCGTCTAAATTCGTGAGCATATAACGTGTCACAAAAGTTTACACACCTAATTTCATACCTAGTGCAGGATTCCCTTTATCGCAGGTCGCATGGACAAAATGCAAACATAAAACTCGAACGCAATACATTTCTGGTCATCTGTTTACTTTAAGTGGCTGTATTATTTCTGCCGCTAAGCAGTGGTGCATGCGGATTGTAGTGGAAGTGTGTGGGTGTCAGTGAAATCACATGCGCATGAGACGTAGCATCCCCGTCTTGGGTGACGGGCGTAACGGATTGTGACTTGCTGTTATTATGAGCGGACCACTTAACGTATTGGAGTCTTCAGCTCGTTACCTATATTTTTTTTGTTTATTTTTTACGTTTTGTAGCGTAGCTAAATAATGTGGATTTTGAAACACAAAATCCACATTATTTGGCTTCTGTTAGTAGTAACGAATTGAAATCTTATTTCATAATCAGCCTTTATTCATCCACTGCTGGACATAGGACATAAATCTTATTTAAATAGAAATAAAACTTTAAATATTTTTCCTAGTACAAAATACATCTTCAACGAATTTTGAAAATTTAATATTTACATTTCTACTTAAAAAAGGGTTATTTTTTTTTAAATTTATATTTTATAAATATTAAAAAAGAATTGGTACCTTAAAAATAGATGAAAAATTTGTCATAATCCAGGAAAAAAAACTTTTAAATTTATAAATCAACAAATCATTGAACAAATAAACACAGTTTTTTTACAAATTAATATTCTGTTTACCTGTTTAAATATTTGATTTCCCAATAAGTTTGACCTTTTTCAAAGAATATTTGCTTTTCCGGAAAAATCACTATTCAAACATACTCATTTGTTTATTTTTGTCAGTATAACAAACAATATTTATGGAAATTTCTGCATGAGCTTATTTGCCAAGAAGCAATATATATCCGAACAAGTCTTCGCATGAAAAGGAATGTCGTAACTTGGATTTCATATTGGTACAAACTCCAATTCTGTACGTTTGTACACAAGCCCATATTGATGTGAAACTGTTAGGCAATTTCTTGTTTCTCACTCAGTTCCATATTTTATTATTTCGTAGCGCCTGCTACGCCGTAGAATTATATCATTTCTATTAACCTACGGCGTAGCGTGTGGTCTACGAAAATATAACTTTCTATGCTAACTATTTATAACGGTACGAAAGTATTTCATTATTTCGTAGTGCTTGCTACGACGTAGCCTTGTATCACCACTACGAGCCGAGCGTAGCTTAATAACGCTGCTACGAGTTTACGTTGTAGAATGTAGCTTTGAAAAACAATTATTCTTATTGTATCGTGCGAAAAGCGAAATAAACCGTCACGATTTCGATTACCGGCACGTAACATGTTGGTTTATTATTATATAATCTGGCCTGTCATCCCAATTAATACCTTTACTAATGAAAAATAGTTGTACATACGACAACCAGTAATTTTAAAATTAAACCCTATGTTTTTGTTAAAAGGTCTATCCATTAATCCTACAAAATATAGCTCAAATTATACCCAGCCATAATTTACGCTAAATGCCGTTTAAGACGTGCTTAGTGGCTATTAGGGTCTCTACACAAAAGCTACTTTTTATTTTTTTATTTTCAATATGGATATTTTTATTCAAAATTATAAAAAAACTGTTAAAGGATTTGCTTCTCTATAAAATATGTTAAAGGTTTAAACGTAATTTAGAAATTTACCATTGGTAGGGAAGCATAGATAATTATAATAATTTTATTTCCAACCACAGGTAATGTAAAAACCCAAAATTTTGATTGTACTATTATATTGTACTATTTCAGATTGGTCATTTACAAAGCCAATATATACCAGTTGCCAAAACACAATACTCATACAAATTTTATTAAAACCTAAAAAACCTTATACTACACTTGGTTTAATATAGAAACTAAACCAAAAATAATATTAATCTGAGGCATGATCCAAACTAAATCCGTAACCTTCCAAAAAAAAAACCGAAGCTACTGTAAAGAGGCATTATCAAATTTACAGTTCTTCATGTTCTACATCTGATCGACGTGCCTCCAGTTCAGTTAGTATTCGTAATTTTGCTTTCTTCGTATGTCACGGGATCGATTCCCACTCAGAACAAACTTTTATTTATTAAGTGAAAACTTTGCAGGAGCTGGGCTGCTGTCTTGTTACTTATATTAAATAAAAGCAAATGAGATGTCTATCGATGCAACAATCAATGTCGATGTCGCTTGGTGTGCAAAGGACCTTACATATTTACCACATGGGCCTCTGCCAGAATCAAAGCGACCAGCTGTAACGCATTCATAACGCATTTAGCATACTGCAAGTGAGTGCCAACTATTTCCAGATGAGATATTACTGAAAAAAATAGAAAAATTACAGCAAAAAAAAACTCTTGCACATTTTAACAGCTTGTACTTTGGGAACCAGACTAGATTAGATTAGATATTCATAATAATATATTGGTAGTAAAAAATATGTCTTGTCACTTGAGCCTGCATTTTAACGTGCCCTCCGAAACACGGTTTTTTATTGGACTGGTTAAAAATATCCAGAATGTGATAATAACGCATAACACTTAACATTCACTCAACGCATACACAGGGAATCTTAGTGCGATGAAACAAAAGACAAATACCCAAGATCCGAGACAAATTTCATGCTGGCTTTGAATCGAACCCGGGACAAAGGCTTCGAAGGCAGGGTTACAACCAACTAATCCACGTCGTCAATCAGTGATTTATATCTTCCATAGTTCGTAAATAAATATAAAAGAAACATCGCAAAATCTGTTTTCTTAAATTTTTTATTACATAATTAATTATCATTATTTCGCGTTGGTTAGACTAAGAGTGAGATAGGTATATCAATAGCACCTTAACCATTTTGAGCACTTACCAAGTTACCTCTCAACCACATCCAATTATCCAAAGAAATGGTAATGTTTGATCTGATTGTATTCCAAATTGTCTATTCTATCTGAGATTCCGAAACTATTCTGTATGAAATTGTAGTTGATTGGGGCAAATTCCAAATTGGATTGAATTTGAGCTATTCCTACAAGATATTTGGTGTTACAATATTAGATTTTGATTTAATTGAAGGATACCACTCGGTTGGAATTATCTTTCATTATAGACGTAAACTTAACAAATAAGACTAGCTAAGATATAACTGACTGTAATTTGACATATCTGTGTGCATGTGATGTGCCTAAGGAGCTCCTGTGACACGTTATATGCTCACGAATATATATACTTGTTTGTGTAAAATTTGACGTGTCCAAATGATACTTGCAGGTAATGGAATAAATGAATTTGAATTTGAGATTGAGTTTACCGCGTTGAGTTTTTTTTATATGAAAATGTGACAAAACTAGCTGAATCCAATGGTGGTAAGTGGCAACCCCCGCCCATGACAACAGTAAAGAGTTGTGTCCACTTCCTAAGTAAATTATATAAATGACGTTCATATATACTTGGATTTCCTGTTTAATAGTCATAGTTAAATTAACCAGATTAATTAGAAAATTAAATCAAATTAGTTTAATTATAAAATAAGGTAAAAAATAAATAATTAGGCATACTTAATTCAGACTTAAAAATGGACCATGTGAAGTGATAATTGGAACTAGGCTCAACGATACATCTGTTTATGCTGGTAGTATAACACAGCGCTGATTTTCAGCAGTGATTACTTTGTTGGCACAAATTCTTCTTGAGCCCGGACATAGGTGGAAATTTGCATTTTATTTCAAATAGGTATGCCACTTTTCGTGACCAAACGAGCCTCAAGTTCAAGTGGGAAAGTCGTTAAAAATCACTTAGATTTTTCACCCTACGGCATTTCTAGTACTTGAACATAATTTTTGAAGATTTATATTAAAAGCTTCTGCCTACACCTTCGCTCAGCTTTAACCAGTTATTTTTATATAAAAACCAAACTTTTAATCCGATTTTGATGATATTTTTGGGGGGTCCAGTTGCTCGCGTCCGTAGGTGTGTACCCTTTGATTCCCTGCACGTGCTAAAGGAGCAACCAAAAGTAGCAGTAGAACTTGTGCCGAGTTCGTTCGGAGAGGTACTGCCACCACATCTGGAATCTGCCGCCAAGCAGTAGTGCTCGCATTACTGTGTTCCGGTGGAAGGGTGTGGCTGGCGATGAAATCACATGCGCATGAGACGTATAATCCCCGTCTCGGGTGATGGACGCAGCAGGATGAATGCGACTCAGTAAAGATTTGGATCTCATACTGAGTCGCGCGCATTACTGTTGTCGCGGGCGAGGGTCACCACTTTCCATCAGGTGGGCCATCAGATCGTTCCGTCACACATTCACATAAAAAAAAATATTTCTATGGAACTAATCTGAGGGTTAATCTATATTTACTATTCTTCTATATCGTTTGATAAATGACGCAAAATGGCCCTGGGAAGTCGACTGAAGATACATTTATGTTGAAATCAAACGTTTGATAAATGACACAATTCTGAGATAGCAAACGAAAAAACAAATATATTATGATTGCTTGGAACACAGCAATGCATAAGAGTGCATTACTTGGGTGGATGTCGGTGAAACCACGTGCGCATGAGACGTAAAATCTCCGCCTCGGCTGATGGACGCAACAGAGTGTGACTTGGGTCTTCCTGTACTTCAGTCCAGGAGGATCTAAGTCGTTTTGCTGTAATGGGCGTAGGTAAATACTACGTCAGGTGGGCCTCAAGCTCGCTCCGTGACTTTAGTTTCCTAAAAGAAAAAGATTATCAATGTGAATATATTGTGCTTACGTTCATACGTCACGAATGTATAACCTACGTTTTTTACGAACTTGCAAAAAAAAATACTCTACATAATATTTATAGTACTTTTTTAACCGACATATTACAGCAATTTGGTTTTCTTAGTACAAGCTATGCTTAGTTTGGGTCTAAGATAGATATATAGATAGAAAACTCTTTATTGTACACATTAACATAATTACTAAAAATACTACCAATAAATGTGAAATACAACGGGTGGCCTTATTGCTTAAAGCAATCTCTTCCAGGCAATCTTTGGATGGACTGGAATATACAAGAATGATAAATTCAGCTGTAATATATTCCATATGTATTTATTGATTTTCTCAAAGATTATGAACCATCCGTGATCCAGATTTCAAGGGCTGTTTTTCTACACGTGAATTATGTAGATCGGCTTAGCGTAACGAGGTAAAGTTGTAGATTTATGAGTTAAGTTCCCCTCAATATCGGGGCGACAAAAATAAGTTGAGATTGTGAATCTTTGAGTATTCGTTGGCCAGGGCTTGTGGAATAATTTATGATCTATCGTCGCTTGTTATAGTTCGAAACTAGATTGAAATGGTTAGCTTTTAGATATGTTAGATGGCTATTCCTTCTGCGCAGTAGGTCGTGAGTTCGATTTCCAAGCAGGACTGACATTTTTGTAAAGAAACTTGATATTTGTGTTGGGGTCCATTTTGCTAGGTACCCTTGGAATACTACAAGTGCCCCCGGGTGATGTGACTGAAGCAGTAGAAATTGTCAAGTTTGTCTTGGGTAACGGGCACGTGATGCGACTTAGGTCTTCTTATGCATACGTCGGGGAGGACCTAAGTCGTGTTATTGGTGGCGGTGACCACTTAAAATCAGGTGGGCTCATTACGTCACTTTCATTGCTTAAAAAAGTCTGTTATGGTTCTGTTAATCTGTGTGTTAATCACACTAATATTAAAAGGAGTGTGTGTATGTTTGTTATTCCTTATCTCTGGGTTGCCTATCTATCGGACCAAAATGATAGGTACACCCAATAATTAACAAAAAGACATCCAAATCGGTCCACAATAGCTGATAAAATTGTAATCATAATAAACACAAAACAACTGAATTGAAAACCTCCGTTTTTGATGTCGGTTAAAATGGGTAAGCAAACTACACAAAGCGCTATTTCACAATAGTTCCCACAATTCGTACGATCATTATTTTCAACTAGAATGTCTTCAAGTAGAAATTTTAAAGGAGACTCGAGTTTTCTTAGACGTTGTGTCAAATAAATTGCTCGATACTACATTCTTTCATTCATTCCGCAACAAGGTTTCTATGAAAGATATTTGTGGAACTTCCTGCTGAGTTTTTCCCACTGAACTTTTATATGGGGTCCTTCAAAAGGGAGGCTAATCGTCACCTGAACTGCAGCGCATCAGCATTGCCTTGATATTCCAGGTGTCACTTTCCATCAGATGACAGGACAGCTCGTCTGCCCCCTATTTCATAAAAAATAAATGAAATTCGCTTGTGGTCGTTTTGCTCAAACGTTTTTACCCTATGACAATGGAACTCTAACAATAAACATTTTGTATGATTTTAGTTTGTAGAGACGCGCATTTGTGAACTTGGAACTCCCTTATCTTAATACAATAAATCATTGCGCAGACCTTCAAGAAACGTGAGCAAATTTTATTTTTATTTGGAACAGAGAGAAATTTGCTTGTACGAAATGGTTTAGATACGATTGAAATAAATTTCTATTTGGAATACAGACCAATTTCATTTGCAAAAAGTTTAATTTATTGTGGTGCAGTTTGTTTTGTTTAGTTATGAAAAACGTATATGCATGTAGATAGATGGATAGATAAAATCTATTATGGTTCTGTTAATCTGTGTGTTAATCACACTAATATTAAAAGGTGTGTGTGTGTGTTTGTTATTTCTTATCTCAAGGTTGCCAATAAAAAATAAAGACACATAATTGTGTTTATGGTTAAACAGGTATGTTTAACCATAAACACAATTATGTACAGGTATGGCTATAAATCATACATCAATGAGAAACATTTTCTCTTCCCACTGTCCGTTTACTAATTACAGGTCAGCGACCCGTATACATAATGTTGACCATTCGTTGCACTGATTGACAAGTCGAGCTCAATTTCTCGTTATCGTCGAGATATTTTAACCGTTACGCTAACGAGGCGCGTCGTTAGTGTAACGGCGCAATTAGAAGTTTGTAAAAGCTTTCTTACAAGTATCTCTTCTTCTGGAATAGTAGACAATATGCTCTTTGAATCGTGATGAAGAAAGATAATTCTTATTTAACAAATAGTGCTAAACTAAGCATTATTATTATTACATATTATTATTATTAATAATAATGCTTGTTATTACATATTAACACCTGAAGCTCTCGTGGCACAAGTTGCTTGGATATTCCTTACCGATCATCTAAGTTAAGCAACTCTCCGCCAGGTCCCTACCTGGATGGGTGACCGTTCAGAGGCATTTGATAAGAACGCTTCCTTGCTTCAGAGGGTTCAAAAGATGCCACTTCCGGGTTTACTAGCCTATAACCTTGTCGGGGGAGTTTGGGTGGCTTGAAAACTCCTACACCAGAGATGGACACTAGACAAACCCAAGACCTGAGAACAAACTTCATGCCCTTATTTCGAAGGCAGGGCTACTACCAACTAAGCCACGGAGTAACTCACATAACTAAGCCACATAACATTAGTACAGGGTTACATAATTCTGCGTTGAGATCCACTATCCCCTAAAGCCTTAATCAGAATTGACAGATATGACTGCAGCTTACTGCATCAGATCAATAGAGCTATTTAAAGTCAACGATACGATTATTCAACGAATGCCAAAGTGTAGTCCTTAGTGTGGAAATATTTGGAATTTAGTTATGGTATCAATAAAACTAAATTAATAATACGTACCAGTTTATTACAAGATTATATTACCAAGTACAAGTATATGTTCCCACTGCAGGGACACTGGCCTAATCTTTATAAGTAGCCTGTGTTAGCCCAGTATATAAGCTATCCTGTTACCAAATTTCATCCAAATTTGCGTTTGAATCAATGTTTGAAAAAGTAAAACATAGACACAGAGAGAGAAAGAGACACACACATATACAAACACATTTCCACCTTTATAATAACTAACTGTGTTAATAATATTATATACTTATAAGCTTTATTTATGGCGCTAGGCAAAGCCGAGGTCAGACCAGCGTTGTTTATATCAGATGGGTGACCGTGTAAGTAAACTTGGATCTTTAAACATTTACTCTTAAATTAATTCTCGGGTATTTGTTAACTGTGTGTCCATTCAGAAAATTTTAGCGCAGAGTGCGACTCTAATCTTGATTATATCTCATTAAGTAAAGCGTATTTCTTGAGATAACGCCAACACGATATGGCAATGCCAATAGTAATAGTAATAATAAATAATAATAATTCAGTGAACGGACTTATAGCGGAGAGCCTCGACCAACATCTTAAGAGGCTCTCGCTAGGCGGCTGGATCAAGGACCAGATACAGAAGGCGGTACTCCTGGACACGACGTAATACTCCGCAGTCGTTCATCCTCCGTTTCTATATATTTTTTACTACAATGTTTCTATACAGTTTATTTTATAAATAATGAATTATTTTCTAGTGAAAAATGTATTTAAACCATGAATGAAAATAAATAATAATGATAATACGATTTATTTCTGTATAAATGTTTCTTTTTTATTGTTTTAACCACATTTTGTGACAGTGCCAGAGATAGGTTAAAACCTATAATACTGGTCACAACACGATTAAAAATCGTGTCGTATATTATAAAAGTGTTCCTCATAACACAATCAGTTAATTGGCCTGTTCCATCGCGTCGGATGCGAGTAAATGACTTTATTGTATTAGCACGAGCTCAGTGGAACGGTCAGTGGCATAAATAGAACCATGCGATATCATGGGCATGGGACGTAACGACCCCGTCAAGGGTGACAACGCAACGGGGTGGGACTTGGGTCTTCTCATCTCGAGACTTAAGAGAATATGGGTGGAGGTAACCATTTAATATCAGGTGTGCTTTCAGCTCGTATATTCACTTTTGTTATCTATACATATAATAAAATCGTAGACTTGCCGTGTCTGTACATTGAATATTTTTACAAAATAATAACTGGGAGACGTTAAGAATAAGTAATAGAACGCAAAAAAACAATTTTTGAAATTTTTGTCTGTTTGTCTGTTTGTCTGTATGTTTGTGCGCACTTTACGCAAAAACCATAGATAGTTATCAAAATCTAGGTACTAAGAAATGTTAAGCTGAGTCTGGAATAGTGAATAGCGTTTATTTTATCAAAATCGACCCATAAAATCAAAAGTTATTCAATGTTTTATGCAAAATTTTAATTTTTTTACAAAACGTTCTACAAGCGCCTGGCGAGTCCTGCGTTCTTGACTCGGTGTGGCGGTTCGGTGTATTGCAATATGAATATGAGCAGGCGCTTGAAGGCAGATGACAGGTTTAGTCGTAGTTTAGTCTTAGTTTAGGTTAGTTAATTAGGTAATTAGTTTAAAGGTAGTTTAGTTTTTCTTTGTACTTTGAACTGCGAAAGGTTGATGGTAACCAGTATCTTAAATACGAGTACCAAGCTTCCTATCAAACGAGTATATTTACTTGACAGAGACCTACAGTACACTGGAGTAACGCAATGACCGTATTTCCGGCAGAAAATAGCCGCATAGGTAAATCATCCTCAGGGTACATCATCATCATCATCATCAGGGGTGAAATTAAATAACCCTTGCGACATTTGTTTTCGATTTTGCTGATATTATCTGGACATTCAGATGCAGCACAGATATTGCAAATGTATCAATAAAAATTAGCGGAAGTCTATCAAGGAATATGCAGCTCAACAAAAATATTATAACAAAACATAAATACCATTAATACGCACTAAGCGATTTGAAACTACTTTTATTGTGCGTACTGCAAGGGAGTGGAATGCTTTGCCTGAGTCTGTGTTCCCTGACCATTACAATTTGGGAGTCTTCAAGAGTAGAGTGAATAGGTTTCTCCTAGACAAGCGTGCTCCATCGTCGGCCGGATCTTCACTTTCCATCAGGTGAGATGGCGGCAAAACCATGCTATGCTATCTTTTTTTTTGTGAGTTAGTTACGTAACGAGCTGAGGGCCCACCTGGTGGTAAGTGGCGACCCACACCCATGACAACAGTAATGCGACTCAGTATAAGATTTGGATCTTAGACTGAGTCGCACTCATCCAGCTGCGACCATCACCCAAGACGGGGATGATACATCTCACGATACAAGCACTACTGCTTGTGTGATTCAAGGTGTGGTGGCAGTACCTCGTCGGACGAACTTGGCACAAGTTCAACTGTTACTTTTTGGTTGCTGCTTTAGCACCACCCAGAGGGTACGTGTAGGGAATCAAAGGGTACACACCTGCGGACGCGAGCAACTAGATCCAATAGATCGGTACGGGGGACTTATTTCTCACTGTATTTAACACTGTTTTGTTACTTCAGGACTTATTTCATATGTGTATGATGATCTAACAACACTGATACAACATTGAGCAGTGTCCCAGGGAATGGCATTGAGTGAATGAATGGCAGGGAATGGGAATGGCATTCTATTAACAGAGAAGTGGAACAATAAGAAGCTTTTTTTTGTCAAGGGGTAAATACTTTGCTTATACCCCACGCCTTGGGGAGGCGTGTATTAATAGCAGTGCTGGGGGAATACACAATAAAACCCCCTTGGAGTTCCTGCACTACGCCTTCACGCTGGGGCTACGGGTACGGTAGCGGCCGTACCTGGCCGGCCAGAGGCGTTGGTCCTCGCGTATCGGGACCCCAACACAGTGTGTACCTCCCCATAGTGCCGTGCCCGGAACACGAAACACGCCAACCTTCGGTGAGGACCTCATCCGTCGGACGGCAGATTCCCCGGATCTACCGCCCGGAAGTTCCCGTTAGGGTGGCAGGCGGCGC
The DNA here is from genome assembly GCA_921293045.1 of Aplocera efformata. Taxonomy (NCBI): domain Eukaryota; kingdom Metazoa; phylum Arthropoda; class Insecta; order Lepidoptera; family Geometridae; genus Aplocera; species Aplocera efformata. The sequence goes on along the minus strand of OV121067.1, from coordinate 2,862,741 downwards.
TCATGCGCCTGCCTACGCCGACCCACTCTCCTGCGTCTACCAGAGTGAGGAGATTCTTCCTCCCTTACCCTCTCGGCTGCTTCCTTCTGCGAGATTACTTCTTTGCAGAAGGACTGAGCTGCCACCCAAGATCTCCCGCTGTCAATCATGGATGACCATAGTTGACAGCGAAAGGTTTCCGCCTATAGCCGCGGTCAGGCGGGAACCTACCAACTACCCTACCAACTATTCCATCGAATGTTTAAATTTCTTGAGTGCATCTGGACTCCCATCACACAATATATTATATATTAAACTAAATGTCAGAGTGCCCATTGCTCTTTTATAAATTTAAGTCTTCCTAAATTATGTTACGGCACCAGATTGAAAGTCAAGAGTTTAGAGAATTCATCTCATTCCTATCAACTGCCCATTTAGTTTTAAACGCATTCAGTCTCCGGTGAGCCTATGTTCCGCAGTGACCAAAAACAAAGAACAAGAAGAAACTTTTTTGGTATCAGACGTAGACCTAATATTGAGTTGCTTTTTGCACGGTCCGCCATACTTAATTCTTTCCCGACTTAGCAATTCAAATAATTTTTATGCGCACGTTCCTGAAATATCCTGAAAAGACGACTTCTATAGTATAGTTTACAGAGAAGCATTATTGTATACATTTGCAATGGTTGCAGTTTCACTTACGTAGTTCATCATCCAATCAAGTATTAAATACTTCCTTCCCAGTTAACAAAACCCAAGTAATATCGTAAGAATCTAACGGAAATAAAGTATTTTGATATTTAATTCTAACATAATTTTAATATAATAGTAACGAACAGACATAATAAGCATCACATTATATTTCTATTCTCTAGGCTAGGATAGATCTAAGTCCACGCGGACGAAGTCGCGGGCACAGCTAGTTGTACATAAAAGGAAAATTAAGTATACCATTATCTTTATATTTTTTTTAGTTTATTGTTCATTCGATGTAATTAACAAATACAAAATAGATAATTTCTGTCTTAAATTATTTTTTTCCCGCGGTTTAGCTCTCGATAATGGTGGTTTTCTTAACCAATTCTGATTGTTATACAAACTTTACCCCTATGGGTACCCCATCCCCTATAAGTTTTTACAGAGAAAAGGCAGCTTTCAACCTTTTCCAGGATCCCCTATATTTCAATAATTTATCTTACTCGATTCAGCGATTTAAGCGTGAAAGAGTAACAAACAAACAAACTCACTTTCGCATTTGTAATATTAGTTGGCATAAAAAAAATTAATATCTTAGAACATGACAACGAAAACTATTTCTTAAAATGAAACTTCTTTCTTCATCCTGTGCGCAAGTGAACAACTCTGGTGTCGGAGTTTACAAGCCGCCCGAAGGCCTCCGACATGGCTTAACGACTAGTATAGCCAGGACCGGCACCATAACGTGCCCTACAAAGCACGAAAGCTCTCAGTTCAAAAGCCAGTAAATGGTCACCGATCCAACTACTGAACGGCAGTAGCTTAACTAAAGAGATTTTATATGACTCCAGTTGTTGTTAAATGGTTACTACCGCCCGTCTATGGGCAATACGATAACAACGATACGATTCCAGTCCACTCGTACCGAAGTATTACAAAAGCAAAGTCACATTTTTTTTACTACTAATTCTGTACTGTTGTTATATTTGACGTGTCTAAATGCATTTTTTATGTCAAAAGATAAATAAATAAATGAAATATCGAGTGAAAACATACATAAATGCGAGTGTATTGTACTTGGCAGTGGATTACCAGGTATGGTGGCAGTACTTTCTGGACGAACTTGACAAAAGTTCTGTTGCTTCGAACTAATGAAGAAAGCACTTATGAGCTATAAATTAAAATGCTCTAAGAATATTATTTATCCGCCACAAACATTCAAAATCTGTTAACTTGAACCAACTATAGTATGTTGTATGCTTAAAATTTACGTTTAACGCCATCTGGCGACGGGACTCGTAACTAAAATGCATGAATTTGTAGCAAGCGTTAATTTAGAATGTACAAATTCAAATATATTGCATAGTTTAACTTTTAACTCATATTGTAATACGAGTAGTATATGGCTAAATCACTGTTTTCGTTTGTCTGTTTCTCGGCAAACTTCTTCTAAACCACGCAAAGGATTTTTATACGGTTTTTATTATAATTCCGAGAATGTCCTGCAGAAAATTTATATGTATAATAAATGTATATTATAGTCATGAAAAGCCGAGAATTTCCATGGTTTTGAATGATGTCGTAAACAACATACATACATTGCTAATTGCGCGTAATAAGCCAGGGTGAATCCAGGGGCATAGACGCCGGCTTTCAATCTAAAGGTCGCTGGCTTAAACCCAACGTGAACCAATGAGTTTTTTCACTTTAAAAATTTATGTGCGTTCCCACGTTCTCGAAACGGTGAACGAAAACATCGTGAGGAAACCGGCATATCTTAACCATTAATTCAAAGACATCTGTCCAATCTGGATTGGGCTCCCGTAGTAGATCAAAGCTTCACTCTCAATTATCGAGAGTAGGCCGGTATCCCTGCAGTGGGAACATTAGAGGCTGGTCCGGACATTGCTAATGCTAGCTACCATACGAGATACATAAAAATGTCTATCTCGTAAGACGAAAACCCTACGTCACACACAAAACAAATGTGTGAAGTGGGTCGCTAATTATATTGTATAATTACGTTCACACATACCCCTGCACTAGGATTCCCTGTGTTGTTAGTGGCATGGACAAACACAAGACACCCAAGACCCTAGAACAAACTTTACGCTGATCAAACAAAGTCTGACCCCGCCGGAACTGAATTTGGGACCCCGTGCTTCAAATAAAGAGCTACTATTGTACCTAAATAGATATACTCTTTATTGGACACCAGAGAGAAAAAAACAATTATTATACAAATAAAAACCAGACAATAATTTGGTATTAGATGCACAATTTCATGCAAATCCGTTGAGTTGTTTGAGCGTGAAGGAGTAACAAACATACACCCAACCAAATTTTTTCTTTTATAATATACTAGCGACCCGCCCCGGCTTCGCACGGTTAGTTAAGCATCAGTGTCGTATCGGAAACTACCCGTGCGAAGCCGGGGTGAGTTGCTAGTGTATTATACATATAAACCTTCCTCTTGAATCACTCTATCTATTAAAAAAAACCGCATCAAAATCCGTTGCGTAGTTTTAAAGATTTATAAGCATACATGGGGACATAGGGACATGGGACAGAGAAAGCAATTTTGTTTTATACTATGTAGTGAAGTGTGATAACATAATCTAGATCAAAAGTTCGGCCAATTTGAATACCTAAACTGAAACATTGTATTAATTCATTAAACATGCAGCTTCGTAACGTTAACTCATGAATATTAAATGTATGCTATACTATGCATACAGTATAATATTATACATATGATGTATGCTAATGATGCCTTTGCGTGTGAGACTAATGCGTAGGACACATACAATAAGTCATTATAAATATTCAGTAGCCCTTGACCCTTGGTTTTGCAGGGAACAGATCTGCTCAATAGTTGAATACCAATAGAGTCCCTGCACCTATCCGGGTGGTGCGAAAACAGCAACCTAAAACAGTAGAACCTATGCTAAGATTTTTCAGAAAACAGTTTCAGAAGGTATAAAGTTGCAGAAACAGGTGGACTTCATAGGAAGTACCGTTGGAGGTGTTTCTAATGAGGTTTAACATACATAAATTTAAGAAGAGAATAAAGAAGTTTTTAGGTGATAGGCACCGCGTTAGCAACACCTCGAATGTTGCAAGCGTTTTTAGGCGATGGTAGCTGCTTCCCATCAGGTGGGCTTATATTATATTATAAAGTAGGTATGTGTGTGTGTATGTTTGTACCACCTTGACGCTCAAACGGCTCAACGGATTTGGATGAAATTTGGTAAAATATAGGCTACTTTTGATCGCGGAAAACAGCGAGTGACACCGCGTGGCGCAGGTAGTATTATATAAGCAAATAGAGTAGTAGGTAACTTGAAACAGAAAATATGAATTTTTTCCCAACTTAACTTGGAAATTTGATCCCAACTTAGGTATTATGATTGTTCATCAAAAAAAGACCTCTAAACGATGCTCACCAAACTATACCACGAACATAATTATAATTTCTACGTTTCTCCGCTGGAGCAATAAATTCAGTGAATGGAATGTTGTAGACAGACAATAGAAAAACATACATGTTTCAACACCGTTTTTACGACAGCTCATTTCAAAGTTGATGTATGGCTGAAATTTAATTTAACTTTCTGTTGAATACAAATTGTTTATTTTGTTGAGGCTCTTGGATTGCAAAATCCGTAAAAGTATTCGTTTGTAGTATATATATTCGGACTGCAAACTGCTCTGTGATTTGGATTCCTTAGATCTATAGCTATATAAATCATCATCATGCCATTCGCACGCGCGTATGTTCCCCAGTTACTCTACCATCTTCTTTCACCATCAAGTTCAAGCACTTATCGGTCACCCATCCAAATATAGAGCGTCAGCTTAATGCTTTACTTAGATGATCTATAAAGAATAATAGTAACCATGACCACAAATTGTAAATTTCGTAAATACAACTTTCCTTGCCGATTTTTACGTAACTTTAAAACAGCGCCATCTGTGCTTCTGTATTTGTAACTTCTTGAATTTAAGTTCGCCTGAAGTGTACCTCAAATGGAGCTTTCCCAACATTACCTCTTGGGCTGTGTAGTTTCGTGTGAAGCTGCGAGATGGCGCTGTTACATGTTTCATTGCGATGGTACTTTTAATAAATGGTTTTGTAAGTGAACTCTTAGTAGATTCGCACACATTGTTATTTAAATTATTAGTTAAGATATCCGCCATCATAATGGCGGCTCCGTGGCTTAGTTGGTAGTAGCCTTCGAAGCGTCCCGGGTTCGATTCCCGGCCGGGGCACACTTTGTGTGGTGAGCATGAAGTTTGTTCTCGGGTCTTGGGTGTTTGTCTTGTGTTTCTGTGTTAGTCCATGCCACAGTCCATGTCCATGCCATCTGCGACACAGGGAATCCTAGTGCAGAGGTATGAGTGTGTAATCGTTTATATTATTATTCATATTAATGCATTAATTCTTTAAATGTTTTACAAATAGTTCACTAGTATTTTCAAAGATATCAGTTACTTAATTCTCGTAAATATGATGTTGTCCACAGAGCGGATACATCATCCAGTGACGGAGGAGGCCAAAAGACCAGCAGACTGAATGGTTTCCTCAACTTGAAGACACCACTCATCAGCACCAAAACTCTGGGGTAAGTCTCTAAACAGAAAAAGCTTTGCCGCTAAAGCAGTGACAACACAAATTCCACTCGAAACGACCATCATTCACCTGAGTTGCAGTAGTTCTTAATTTCTCAATGTATTAATACAATCACTTCTATTCATAGATGAAACAATAGTTTTTCAATCTTAATAAAATACACCGTAACATTGTACGAGGCAAAGTGTCCTTGTCCAAGGGAATATCCAGTATTCGTAATACTGAAACATTTTCCTATTTTCTCTCTATCTCAAACGTTGGGGGTACAATGACAGGGGAAAATAAGGCGTTCGGACCCACTTCGGTTCCGCTGATAAGCGTTTGGGGCATTTCATAAGCAGCAGCGGAGAAATTATTTAATTCGAGAACTTTCAGTCCGGTCAAAAGTTGGATGGATGACCGTTGAGTGGGATTTTGAACCAAGCAAAACTCAATAACTATATGTATTTTCGTGGACTTCCTTGCTGTAGGTCGTGTCCAGTTCACTGGTGAAGTTCCTTTGGAGAGCCCAGAGACCCTCGGATGCGCAGAGGTCGGCCACCGGAGGGGTTTAGTTAGGGTAAAAGTCCCACATAACTCGGTTGTCCCCCCCAGGGCAACCGGTGTATCTGTTGCAGATCCCCTTCGTCAAAAAAAAAAAAAAAAAAAAAAAAGGTCCAGTATGGTGATTCACGAGTGGTTGCCATAACTGCTTTCCATGTTGTTTTATCTTCTGCTGGTTTAATGGCCTCAGTTAAAGCTATACAAGCTATACCAGTGAGTTGGCCAGTCCATCGCGTAGGTGATCTTCCCGTCGACCTTTCCTACCAAGAGCTTTACTAAGCAGTCGAGCAACGAGCAACGTGATCGAAATAACTTAGGATTCTTTGGAAACAAATATAATACTATACTGAGTTCTATAGTTGTTTCTATAGATCTAAAGTATCATTTGGACACGTCAAAATTAACTATCCTGGTATCAAATTGCAACCGTTGAACGTGAAGGAGTATTGTAATTCTGTAATTCTTTATTGTACACACGCACACATGAAAAAAAATAAAAATGAAAGGAAACATAAACTAAAAACAAAAAGTATGTACAAAGGCGAGCTTAACCCTAAAAAGAGTTCTCTTCCAGCAAACCTTTGAGGCTAGAGAGAGGTGTGTATCCAGTCAAATATATACTTAAAATATACTAATGCATATTTTTAACCTAATACATAACACAAATAATTACATATTAATATATAGTTATCTAATATACTAATCATACATATTCATAATACGAAACAATAGATTACAGAGAAAAGTAATGCTCTTTAACCTTACTCTTAAATATACAAAGTGAAGGGCTAGCGCGAATTTCGTGTGGAGTATATATATATATATATACTAGCTGACCGGGCCACGCGTTGCTGTGGCTAACGTTTTTGTCACACGATATTATAATTAGCAATAAATTAAAATTGCGACTATAATTTGAGATTTAAACTATCCTATCTCTCAAGTTGGATCGAACTGCACATGGTGTGCAAATTTTATTATAATCGGTTAAGTGGTTTAGGAGTCCATTGAGGACAAACATTGTGACACGAGATTTATATATATTAAGATATTTTATTTTTTATTTTTATTTTTTATAATTTAGGTACAAAAGCAGTTAACAAACCATTATACACTTAAAAAATAGGTACATCATAATTAAAATATTTACTAAGTCTGCTAACCCTATTATTGTACACAGCATTTGTATTAATTACTTTTCTAAACTGTAACATCAACTAACTATAGGCTAGGTTATGAAACAAAAAAAAAAAACAATGTAATAAGAAAGAGATGAAAAAACATTAATGGAAATTTTCAGGTAAAATCTTCAAATTTAACAAATTATTTTTAAACATCTGAATATTATCAAGAAAAATATCAATTTCTTTAGGTAGGTTGTTGTAGAGGTGACACATACGATGCAAAGGGTTATTTTGTGAAACATTATTGTTAGAATGGGGAATATTGAAAAGACGAGGATTACGTTGACCACGCTTCGAGGCGGTGATGTTTAATGATGATATAAGGTCTGAACTAAGGAAACCACTGCTAATTTTGTGTAGTAAGCATAAATCTCTTATTTGCCTTCTATATGAAAGACTGTCATATTGAAAGTGTTCCATACGATCACAATATTCAGGTAACTTCCTACTAACACCCATCTTAATACACACATATCTCAAAAATCGCTCTTGTATATGTTCAATTTTGTTAATATCAACCTTGTAAATAGGTGACCAAATAGATGAACAATATTCTAGCTGGCTTCTAACCAGAGCTTCATATAAAAGTTTAAATGAAGGTACCCTCCTGAAATTTTTAGCTGTACGCATAATGAATCCTAGCATTCTATTAGCCTTGCTGGTGATTTTATCATAGTGAAACTTAAAACACATTGTAGAATCAAAAATAACTCCGAGATCTTGAATTACATTTGTTTTGACTAGTATGTTGCTATCAATAGAGTACTCGAAACTAATTGCTTGTTTCTTCCTAGTAAAGGTAATTTGCATGCACTTTTTAATATTTAAAATCATAGAATTACTAATGCACCATTGGTTCATTAAATTCAAATTATGCTGGAGTTTCAAACAATCATCAACACTTGAAACTTCTGCATATAGTTTAATATCATCTGCATAAGCTAAACGATGACAGGACATTATATCAAGGAGATCATTGATGAAAATTAGGAAAAGAAGAGGGCCTAGTTTTGAACCTTGAGGTACACCTGATATTGGAATAAATGGAGTCGATTCATATCCATATAAAGCTACAATTTGAGTTCTGTTAATTAGGTATGAACTAAGCCACCGGTGAAGGTCGCCATGTATGCCAAGATGGTGTAATTTTTTCAGAAGAATTATGTGGTCAACTCTGTCAAATGCTTTGGCAAAGTCGGTATATATGGAATCTACTTGTACTTTTTTGTTAAAAGCTAAGCATAAGTTGTTTGAATATGTCAGTAAATTTGATTCCGTGGATTTCCCACTGACAAAACCATGTTGGTAAGGACTAAGTATGTGTTTAAAATGATTGTAAAGGGGAGCATAAATCAAACCTTCAAAAATTTTCGCGAAGCAGTTTAAAATACTAACAGGTCTGTAATTTATGACATCACGTTTGATTCCTGACTTATGAATCGGAGTTATTTTTGCGATTTTCCAAAGATCAGGAAACACGCCTTCAGTTAATGATTTATTGTAAATAATTGTAAGTGGTGAAACCAGAGAAGAGGCACACATACGAATGAGTATAGGAGGAATATCATCGGGTCCAGCACCTTTATTAATATCAAGCTTTTTTAAAGTTAAAGCAACCTCATCTTCGTTGAATCTCAATGAGCATAAATTGTAATTTGACGTGGGAAAAGAAGGTATGAATTGATGTGCAGCCGCACTAGACACACAGTAGACTGATGAGAAGTAATCAGCGAATAAATTGCATATGTTGCAACCAGAAGTTTCGGTTTTATCATTATATTGCACAGTTTTAGGAATATCATTTGTTATTCGTTTAGCTTTAGTGTACCTCCAAAAATTTTTAACATTAATGGTAAGATCACTTTCCGTCTTTTCAATAAATATTGTAAAACACTGATCCATGATTAATTTGGATCGCGCTCGAAGTGCCGAATACGTATCATAGTCTCTCGGGTTATGGTAAATTTTAAAACGGTGATGGTACTTGTTTTGTTCAGCAAGAACTTTGATAAGAGTCTTAGAGAACCATCGCGGGTGCCGATATTGTTTCTTTAAAGTCAAAGGTGTGTATTTGCTAATGATATCCCATAGATTGTTGTAGAAAAATAGTACAAATGTATTGCAATTCATTTTGTCAGCATGTTCTGACCATGAAATACAATTTAAATCATATATACATTTATTGAAGTCAGTTGCACGAAAGTTAAATTTAGGGGCCATTGTATTTTCCTTCAATAATTTGGTATTAACGTTTAGTACAAACTCAAGGGGAGGATGATACTTATCATCAACAGGACTAATTGATGCAGCACGCGTTACCTGAACTACTGGTATGTTTGATATAATAAGATCCAGAGTATTATTGACATCATTAGTAACTAAATTAAATTGTTTCAAATCTACTAATTCCATGAATTTTATAAGCGACGCCATTCGTGTGCTATTCCCTGTATTGATTCCTTTAAATGAACTATTCCATTGAATATTCGGAACATTAAAATCACCCGATATTAAAGTTTTCGTGTTTTTCCCCGCAAAAATATTTTCGCTACACTTGTCTAAAAAATGATCAAAATTTTCATTCGGTATATAAGAGGGAATATAAACTGTGCAGATAGTAATAGTGTAGTTCTGTTTCAACTTAATGCGTATCCATAGATCTTCTATTGCACTTTGCAAATCAATACGTAACTCAAAATCAATGTTTTTCTTAATAGCCATCAATACACCGCCTCCATGCCCCTTATTATATTTAGCTTTAAACAAATCGTCACGGTCACGTCTCACAACATGATATCGATCATCAAATAATTCAGCAGAATGAATGCTATCATCTAACCAAGTTTCACAAATGCAAATTAAGTCATAATCATTACACAAAACCGTATTAAAAACTTGAGAAATTTTACCTTTCATTCCTCTAATATTTTGAAAATATACTTTCAAAGCCATATTAATCTAAACTATAAATCAAAGTGAAATAATTTCGTACAATGAAGATTATATAATATAAATAAACAGGTAGAAAATTTAAACTATTCTATCTAAAGACTGATTGTCTTTAATGAGTATATACCGAGAGTTCTCATCTTTTCGGACGTAGATATGTCCATCACGTACCCAAACAAATCTATATTTCATCTCCCTTGCTTTTAGGCGTGTAACTGCGTGAAGCGCCTTATTGGCAGGGGACAGGTGCTCTGAGATGTAAATGGGCGAAGCATTCCCAGGTACACCAATAGAACTGTTGTTCAATTTGTTGCTCTGATTGGATTTATTATAACGGGATACAGCCGATAGAAATTCATCACGGCACCTTGGACTCTTCAATTTTGCAACTATTGTGCGTGGACTTTTGTTTTCTTTATTGAATTTGGCAACTCTGGTGACTTTCATTAAGTCATGGTCATCTAATTTCAACGCAACGGTGCAGGCTATTTGCTTCACCACATCGCACAAATTCTCTGACCTGAACTCATTGACACCGTGGATTTCAATATTTGATTCCCTTAGTAGCTGTTCCATGAGCTGAACTTTTACCGTGAGCTTATCCATGTTGCTGCTTACAGCCTTCAAGTCCTCCTCACAACGAAGATTATCACTCATAATTTTCTCAATTTTACTCCCAGTTCGTCATATTTTTCACCGAGAAAAGAAACAGAACTTTGGAGTTCCTTTAACTGATCTTTGACCGTTGACAGTTCAAGGTTCATCTGCCTACGGATCAGTGAAGGCAACTCAGTTTTCAGTGCTGAAATAATATCATTCTTTAGTTTCTCCAGTTGTGGATTAGTAAAACCGTCTGATTCAGCATTATCTGAGGCCACTGGATCATCATCTTCATCGTCGCTTGGCAGTACTTCTGCTACCGGGGTTGGCTTGATGGGTGTACTGGTATTGTCTCCACCACGCTTAGATTTAGCAGTGCAGTCTGGACATGACCATCCCTCAGCGATTCTTGAAGACGGAAGCGCCTTGTTGGATTGGTAGTTCACACATGATTGGTGAAAATTATTTTTGCATTTTGGGCACTTGACGCGCTGACGCTTAATTTTTTCATTGCAACCGCCGCACGTAAGCATCTTAAAATCCAAAAAACGAAGGAAAATAAAAAAAAAGTTGCAAAAATTTTACGTCGTACTCAGATTCGAACTCACGGTCAATAATGTTTCACTGATAACTAGCGATCTTCATTACCACCGCTATATGGGCTATAACGACGAAGACGAAAATATAGTATAGTAGTTCTGATCGTGTTATTCAACCATAATGAAGTTGTATCCGGATTCAACTGAGATCATACCACCCTCAAAAAAAAAAATAATAAACTTCACTGGTAACAATTCACTGAATTATAAGTGTTATTTCCTTTTATAAATTGATGTTAACACTGTTTAACACGGGCACAATATAGGACTTCAATTTGTGCACTTCTAAATACCGTATTAGATACTAAAAACTTATTTCTTCAATTATTTCTGACGATCAACCTTGTAGTATGTGTTTATAGTAGTGACGTACGACGTGAAGTTGTATAGATATATATATATATATAAACTTAGTTTGATAATATTAGTATAATTGGTGACACAATAGGCGGCCTTCGATAATATTAACCTTTTCCTTCATTTTTTATAAAAAATCCTTTTCTGTTTCCATGACAACGTAAATGTATGGTGATCGGTTGAATTAGATCGTGAAAAAGTGTCACAAAAAAACTCACATTCGCATTTATAATATTAGAATATTAATGCCATCTGCAATACAGTAAGTCTTAGTTCAAGGGGGAATGAGAGGATGACAATACCCCCCTCGGTGGTGTTAGCAGTATCTTCTGCTTAATACTTACACTGCATTGTTCAGAAAAAACTGTGTTTATTCCATGTCAGTGGTTCTCTGTGATTGGCGGGAAGACTATTTCATATACGCAGTTCTTTTACAGTTGGAATATATTTAGAATAAGAATATATAGGCTTTGAGTAACACACAAACAACATTTCTATCGAAATCGGCACAAATAAATGAATAAATATTCATGGACTTTTCACACAGCGCTTTCTAGCCCCAAAACTAAGCATCGCTTGTACTATGGGTACTACTATTTATTATAGATTAGATTTATGTCAGATATAGTATTTTTTTGGAAAACCATACTTGTAACGTATATAAATTGTCATGAATACTTAAAAATTACATTGGAAGTGTATGTTATTACAGATTTTGCTTCGTTTATTAACCGACTCCAAAAACAGAAAGTGGTTCTATGTTCCACTGTATATTTTTTTTGTATGTTCACCTATTTTTCTACCATTTATGAAACAATTTGGAAAAAAACTTTTTTGTCGAAAATATATCGTTTTAGATTGATCTCTTACAATTTTTATCAAAAAAAGGGTCTCGACTGATGGACTGAGACATCAGAATTGGACGGACAACGACGTAATCTTACAAGGGGTCCGTTTTACTTTTGAAGTACAGAACCCTTAATTCTGTGATTAATGTATAATGGTTAAAGAGATACAACCTTTTCAAAGTGGGGTAGACAGACGCTTAGTAATACGGTTACCTAAGAATTATACGATCCCATAGAATCCCACAATTGAATCTAACCCATGCTCAATATTTCACTGTACGTTGTAGTAGGACCTAAAGTGTGGAAGGTTATAAACTTTAATCGAGACGCACAATATAGATGTTATCAGTAAGTAAACTTTCAAGTACTTTCATGAGGTAAACTAAAATTCAAAAGGGAACTAGTTCATAGATGAATAGAAATACATAACTAGATTTCTATTCAGAAAGACTGATTGAATCTGGGTGTGTGAAAATCTATAGTGAGAGAGTTGTACTTCCAAGCAGCGGTACACTCGTGTTGCCGTGTTCCGGTGGAAGGGTGTGGGTGCCGGTGAAATTACAGTCACGCATAAATTACATCTTAGTCTCGAGTGACGGGCACGACGAAATGTTACTTGGATCTAATCTATTTTGGGAAGGATCTAAGTCGTATTTGTGTTTTTTTTTTTATATCAGGGATCATTTCTAAGTCTGTTTAGACATGTTTTATAAATGATTCTATAAAATATAAAAAAATATTTTTACATGAACATAATAACTTACTAAATATACCATTTTTCACGCTGTCGTTTTTTCGTATAACGTTAAGAGTTGGTGATTGAATTTAATGATTAATATCACATCGGGCGTAGAAATTAGTTCTCACTATACTATGAGAGAGCGTGGTGGCCCAAGGGCATATACGCTGACTTTCAATCTGAAGGTTGCTGGCTCAAACCCACACGTGTACCAATGAGTTTTTTCACTTGAAAAATTTATGTGCGCAATACCACGTTCTAGAAATTTTGAAGGAAAACATCGTGAGGAAACCGGCATGTCTTAGAACCATAAATTCTAAGACATGTGACATCTACCAATCTGGATTGACCCGTGGTAGACCAAAGCCCATTCACTCTCAATTATCGAGAGTATGTATCCCTGCAGTGGAAACATTAGAGGCTGGTACGGTACGGTACTATGGTAAAAAAGTAACATTACTGTTTAAAATATGTAGTTGATTGTCTATAACATGAATTTTACATTAGATCACTCAAGGGTGGGAGCGACGAGGAGTTAACGCTGCGTTTCAGGGTTGTCTTCTCTACAATGAATTATGTAATGGTAACATTAAAGGCTCTCAGTATCCCCGATTCTTCATCATTCTTAAGAACATCCTTTTTCGGGGTACGGACCCTTAAAATCGATACGATTCCTATTTAAGCAAAGCTATTCGGGAGATAAGTCCCACAATTTGACGACTCCGTGGCTTAGTTGGTAGTAGCCTTCGGAGCGAGGGGTTCCGGGTTCGATTCCCGGCCGGGGCACACTTTGTGTGGTGAACATGAAGTTTGTTGTCGGATTTTGGGTGTTTGTCTTGTGTTTCTGTGTTTGTCCATGCCATCTGTGACACAGGGAATCCTATTGCAGAGGTATAAGAGTCTAAACGTTTATTTATTTATTATTGAAACGGAGAAGACTTCATAATTGGATTTTGAGGGGAAAACCTTCGATTTCGGTTACCGTACCAGCCTCTAATGTTCCCACTGCAGGGACACCGGCCTACTCTCAATAATTGAGAGTGAATGGGCTTTGATCTATCGCGGGTGCCCAATCCGGATTGGTAGATGTCACATGTCTCCGAATTTATGGTTCTAAGACATGCCGGTTTCCTCACAATGTTTTCCTTCACCGTTTCGAGAACGTGGTATTGCGTACATAAATTTTTCAAGTGAAAAAACTCATTGGTTCCCCTTTTGGGCTTCAACCAGAGATCTTCAGATTAAAAGTCGGCGTCTATGCCCCTGGGCCACCACGCTATCGGTTGCCGCGGGGATATTGGATTATCTCAGATTATCATCAGCTAAAAACCCCACGGGGTATCCTGGACGCCCCAAGCAGGCTACGGGAACGGTCTACACGTCCCCAACGGTCTACACGTCCCTACCTCCCCAACGGTCAATTCTCCAACTCCAAAACGTCCCAGTTGCGTTTCCTATTTATTTTATCACCCGACATACAAAGGAAGAGGTTATCAATTCCTTTGTTGGTTTTTTTTTTCTTTTCGATATTTATACATCATACTCCATCTTTTTCGTTTTATTTCAATGGATATATTTTCAGATTGGTCCCATAGAAAATTCATAATATTAAACCCGCAATTTCGTTTATTTAGATGACATAATGTTTCCAGTTATTTTGATTGTAACCAAACGATTGAACCGTTTTTTTTTAATCTGTTATTATATAACTTGTTCTGAGTTAACAGAAACATAGTCCAATTGAAGTGAGAACACATTTTATCCATCAAACTACCACGGTTAAAACAACGTAGATGCGAGGTTGCCTGCTGATTCCCAAAACATAGAAGTCTTTGGTTAAAATCCACGAATCCCTACCCAACTATATACTCCTCTTTGGTATTCAAAGAGCAGTTATCTAAGCAGGTATTTTCGTTTAAGTGGCCAATTCTGATGTCTCAGTTTTATACACTAGTCAAAGCCGGAGCATCCAACTTTTGACCGGGCGGAGCGATGCTTAACTCAAATGATCTGTAAATAATATCCAGGCAAGTTTCGCCGCGAGTAAATACATAAATACACACCGATATGAAATTGCAGTCAGTTTTTATGGTAGCTAATCTTACTTGTTAAGATTGAGACTTCAGTCCTGCTGGCACCCCCGGATCATAGAATTCGTGACGTTAAGTGAGGACTGTGACGTATCACTTGCGGTGGAGGGAGAAGCACCGCCATTTTGAGGTCATTTCGCTGCGTCACATAATGTTCGGTTACTTACACGTGTTCACGTAAAAGACATGACCGTGTCCACGACACAGCCACACCCTATTTCATAAATCAATCACGTGTTCAAAACAGGTGATTGATTTATGAACCTGTCCAAGTTGGTTTAAGAAAATATCCTAAGTCGTGATGTCTCTGCAAGGGGAATTTAATTTCATGTCAATCAAATTGAAAATATTAGCTTAAATATAAGAATAATAATATAATACAATAATATATTGAAATTTGATTTGATTTGATACCATAAAAACTGACTGCAATTTCATATCGGTGTGTATTTATGTATTTACTCGCGGCGAAACTTGCCTGGATATTATTTACAGATCATTTGAGTTAAGCATCGCTTCGCCCGGTCAAAAGTTGGATGCTCCGGCTTCGAATAGCCTATAAAACTGAGACATCAGAATTGGCTACTTAAACGAAAAAAACTGCTTAGATAACTCCTCTTTGAATACCAAAGAGGATCCATAAATTTTTCATAACTGCAATAAATTATTAATTCGCAACCATAGTGCCATTTCGACGGTCCCTGTAAAACCGAAAATAATTTTAAACTCGCCAAAAATGAATCACCGGAAGTGCCCTACAAACAACTCTATGCAAATTCGGTAAATTTAATTCCGACAAAGTTCAAGTAGGGTTAGGTAAGGGTTTGGTTTAACTGTTAGCGTTTAATTAATAATTGTTTTAAACTATATATAAATGTGATCGGCTCCGTGACTTGGTAGTAGCCATGCCTTCGAAGCGAGGGGTCCCGGGTTCGATTCCCGGCCGGGGCACACTTTGCGTGGTGAGCATGAGCATGTTCTCGGGTCTTGGGTGTTTGTCTTGTGTTTCTGTTTGTCCATGCCATCTGCGACACAGGGAATCCTAGTGCAGAGGTATGAGTGTGATAGGTTTTTTTTTGTTTTCTATAAATGTGACTGGCTTAGTTACTCCACCTGCTATTAAGTGGCTACGTCCGTCCCTAACGACTGCAATACGACGAGGACCCAGATATCCTGGTTCGCCTCAAGTTTTATTATTACTTGATGTTGCTCCTTTGCACCACCAAGGAGGTACGTTTAGGGATTCAACGGGTACTAGACCCCCTATATATCTTCTTTCTTTAAACTAGCAATTCTTGTACATATTTAATTACTTATATTTTATATATTACTTATATTATTAATATATTTATTTCACGTTTCTCAGAAACGGTTCTAAGGAATTGGATGAAATTTTGTGTATAGATAGGGTTTTGGTGATTTAGTTAACCTGTTAAATTGTGTTTCATGTAAAAACCAAATCCTTGTACAAACGGAAAAAAATACCGAGTGATGCCCGGTTTACCAAGTACTAGAATATTATTATAAGTTAGGAAGAAATCCTAATTACTTTAATTAAAATACATTTCAGCACCCCGCTGACTCTTGGGCCAAACAAAAAAATCCCGTGTAACACGTAATCTGTGGGGTTCCATTAATTACTTCGGATACAGATAGGCAGAGGAACTCCTAATTACGTCACTTTGCTACCAGTTAGGATACTAACTCACGCCCAGTGATCCAAGATATTAAGGAATATTCTTTATTTCAAGCAAAAAGAAAATCAATTTGAAATGAAAAATATCGTTTATACACTCCTACCTTTACACTAGGATCCCTGTGTTGCATATGGCATAGACAAACACAAAAACTCAAGACAATCACCCAATACACGACAACAAACTTCATGCTCACCACAAAAAGGGTGCTCCGGCCGGAAATCGAACCTGAGACTCGCTTCGACAGGTCACCACAGGTCTTCCAACCAAGCCACGGAGCCGCGGTAATTGCCGGTATAAAAAAAAAGATCTTTAATTACCATCATACATAAGAAAATTGGGCCTCAGATCGCTGATATCACTACCAACTGAGCCATCTACCTTCTATAAAACACCATGTCTAACCGAGCTAAATTAAATTCCCGTCCCGTGACGTTTTGTATCGCTGTCACTTTGACAGATAACCAAGATGAATCGTTCAAGACATAATACACACTGCAATCCAAGATGGCCGCTTTATTTTATCAACCGACATCGAACGGGTGTATGATTTATAGCGTTCCGTACCCAAAGGGTAAAATGGGACCCTATTACTAAGAGACCGCTGTCCGTCTGTATGTCTGTCTGTCCGTCTGTCAAAGGGCTGTATCTCATTAACCGTGATAATTAGAGAGTTGAAATTTACACAGATGATGTATTTCTGTTGCCGCTATAACAACAAATACTAAAACACAGAATAAAATATATATTCAACGGGGATTTTTAATTTTGTTCGTTTTTGCTTGACCTTATAGATAATGGTACGGAACCGTTCGTGCGCGAGTCGCACTTGGCTGGATTTTTTTGTTTGTTCGTGACGAGATTTATTCATCAATAAATGAACGATTTGGATGTTTCTTTTTTTAAAATAGTAGGGTGTACTCCGTAAGGGTATAAGAAATAGCAGATGAAAGAGATGAAAGTTGATTCAATAATTATTGATAAAAAAAATATGATTTATAAATTGTATTGCTATAACAGCTCGAACTTAAAATTAAAAAAAATTATCCTTAATTAATATTATAAATGCGAAACTAACTCTTTGTCTGTCTGTTAGTTTTCTACGCTTAAACCGTTGATTTTACAAAAAGAGTTTTTCAAATCCGACTGGCAGTTCCAGAGATTAGCGCGTTCAAACAAACAAGCTCTTCAACTTTATTATATTATTATAATATGGAGATTAATGAAAGTTCGGCTACTCAAAGTACTGATTCTACGTAGACAAAGTTGCGGGCAAAGGCCAGTTATCAATAAAATTGCCCACAGCTACAGAAACACTTATTCGTATGAAATACATATTCAGAGTCAACCCAAAGAAACTGGTATCTCTTGAAAAACAGTGACAAGATTAGCATGTATACAGAATCTCATTTGGGTTGTGGATAAAATGATTGCTTCATCCAATATTTATACCAGACGTGATAATCCTTAAACAGCCCCCAGAGAATGTTTATAAGAAAATTATGTACTGACGCGGAAAAAATAAAGAATATTGAATATATTCTCTCACATTAACGATGACGAAAGTTGCTTAATTTTGTGATTGTTTTGATATTAGATAACCAAAACAATTGATTTTATCATTGGCTGTATCAGAAAATATGTAAAAAATAAAATATTATGTTTTACTGTAATTATTTTCTAAGAGCTGTTGTTTCTGTTTAAAAATAAAAAGAAACAATTGATGATTTTTAATTCAAATATCTATAATATCAAGCAAAAACGAACATAATAAATATAAAAATCACGTTTTTGTATGAAAGTCACCTAACATTTTTATTTTATTCTGTTTTGTTATAGCGGCAATAGAAATACATCATCTGTGAAAATTTCAACTCCAACTATCACGGTTCATGAGATACAGCCTGGTGACAGACAGACAGACAGCGGAGTCTTAGTAATACGGTCCCGTTTTACCCTTTGAGTACGGAATCTTAAAAACGTTATCATTATAGTTTCGTACTGAAAATACACAGATATTTTACTCGGTAACCATTTGCAATAAATGTATATACGCAAATTGGAAAGTACTAGAGCCATACACTCATGAATATGTTTACTTGTATGTTTAAAATCTAAATATCTTCTGTCGAACATATAAATGAGATTGCTCTTGAGTTTAAATATAAAACATATTATTTTTTGAACGTTTTACACACTCTCGTGCACTAGGATTACCTATGTCGCAGATGGCATGGACAAACACAGAAACAAAAAACAAACCCGACCCGAGAAAAAAAAAATCATGCTCACTACTAAGTGTGTCCTGGAATCGAACCCAAGACCCCTCGCTTCGAAAGCAGGGCTACTACTAACTAAGCCACGGAGTCTTTCGTAGAATCACGTGCGAATGCTAAAGTTAAAATAGCTATATTTCCTAAAATATTATTGCTTTGATGCTACTAAATTTACACACAAATAAACCAAAGACGGTATTCAAAGGATTTGATTATGTTTATGTATGTATATTATGGTTGTATATTAACGTAATTACTTGAATTCGAATGTTATTAACTCAATTGAAATATCAAATGTTATAACCATTTTCATCAAATGTCGCAAATAACGTTTTATATCAAAGAAAATATGGAATTGAGGATAACTATATTTAGACCAACTTTTTCGTGCTAACAGTAAAATGAAACATTTACCTAACTATTATACTTAAATTTTCAGCTCGCCCCTATACTTATGTAACATAAAAAAAATGTTGTGTTATTTGTTTAAAATTCAAAAATAATAATCTAAATAGTCTAAATATAAATATTTGTTTATAAGTCGTATTAAAAATATTTTATAAATATGGTTAAACAGAAGGTATGATTAATTTTCCTCAACAATACCATAGCTTTACCCGTGATTTTTGGGCGGAGAATTCTACAAATTTTCTCGGAAAAGTTATTTCAAGAAACTCTTACCCCTAAAGATTGGAATACGAAATACTCAAGTAATTTGAGAATTGGTTCAGAACGAATAGTAATTAGGTATATATTTATACAGAATACAGAAAATCCACGTGTTTGTCAAGTTAAATATGAACAAAAAACAGGGATTTAACTTTTTATGTTTCGGGTAAATTTTTGAGAGTAACAATTAGGCCAGGAAATACGAAAACTTTTTAATGGTGGTATGCTTTTGTGAACCAGTTGTTAAAAAAGAGAATTAGAATTAAAAGTCCGCTACGTTAATGTTTTTAAACATATATATCGATAAAGGTACTTATGTCAAAAATTAAAAAAAAAATATTACTTACGCTTATCCCTGATAATAGGATTGATGAATAGGATTCTCTGTGTCACAGATGGTATGGAAATAAACCAAGGCCCAAGAACAAAATTTATGCTCATCAAACAAATTCTGACCCAGCCGGAAATCGAACTCGGGATCCCCTGCTTAAAAGCCAGGAGATCCTACCTACTAAGCCATTACAGAATATGAATTTAGTACACCATAACATCGAAAGTAATAACAAATAAAACTGATGTGGCACAGTGGGCGGTCTTATCGCTAAAAGCGATCTTTTCCAGGCATATATCACGGTAATATCAATATCCTTGTCATTTTTATTTAATTACGTAACGTATATGCTGGAGTGGGTGTACATGATGTTAAGTGGTTACCTCCATCTATAACAACAGCAAAACGACTCAGGTCCTTCCCGACCGAAATGTGACAAGACCCTTTAAAATATCTTTACTATAACTGTGAGAGCTATGTCGAACGCCTTCGGGGTGAAAGCAGAATCTGCCTGAAAGCAATATAAAAATAATATATACGAAAATAGGTACTGTTTGTCCGTGTGTCCCGATAAAGACGTAGTTGCGATCAAGTTACTTGTTCGGAATGAAAAGCTATTTGGTATTCATCGTATCTCGTTGGATGAATTTGAATAACGATGTTAAAACTATAACTTAATCAGATGAAATAATTTTACTGAAAAACTCAATTTTTTTTTTTTAATTATTGCAAATTTCACCTAACACCTAGCTACGACAAACTAAGCATAGCTAAGCTTATACTTTGTAAATCAAATTACTGATAGAATAATCATACAGTTTGTTTTGTAAATGCATACATCAACACCCAGACAAAGAAGAAACATAGATGTTCATAGCTCATGCCTCAGACTGATGGGCGCAATGCGATGCGACTTAAGTCTCCTCATATTACGGTAGGGGAGAACCTGAGTCGTATTTCAGTTGTCTGTGGGTGGCTGTAACAACTAAACGTGCCGTATATTTCATCGCAAAAAAGTATAGAATGAGAATCTTTTTTTGGCCAGTTTCGCTGGTTATTTTTTTTTTGTTTGTAATTGCTTTGTCCTGGTTTGAAAGTGTTGTCGCAAAATGGTGATAATTCGCTTGTTTTACTACGTTTTCATTTATAACAGCTTCATATTTGATATTTTTATAGTAATATAGGATTTCAGCTGGAGTCTTCCATCAGAAGTGCTCCATTAGCACCACATAAGGTGACACATGAAGGGAATCAAACAGAAATCACCTGCATACATGACTTTGATCCAAAGCCTTAACAAAATTTCAGCATGAAAATACACCTCTATCTAACAAGTAGTAAATTATCTTATTATCGAGTTAAAACCAATCTCTACAATCACCTAAAAGATAACTGGAAATAATTAGCCGTAGCAAAATTTGTCATCTCTCAAACAATATATTTGTAACTTTTTGATATAAATCAAGATTGCTCTGTTGTCATTGTTTTAGAATAGTTAAACAAGCGACAATTAGTCACCAATGGCGGGGACAAAATTTAGGTCAGTTCCCATTCCTAAAATTATGCAAAATGAAAGCGAGTTGAAACAAAAGCCGCTAGGGGGCATATATGACGTAAGAGATATGAATTCAAAACTTAACACTTCAGCGTACAGATGGAAGAACAAGTGTGCGATTTAAAAGTCAAATAAAATACTTCAATACTTTCATCCCTTGTGCCTAAAGGGTATAATTTATTCATACTGACTGCCCTCACAACTCAGCCTTCTAGGCCTTGTAGGTCATGGGTTCGATTCCCACTCAGAAGCATTTTTGTGACGAATAAATGTTAGTTCTGGTTTTGGGTGTTTGTATGTTTAATTACACAAAAAAGTTTTATATAATTATTCTATCAGCTATCTTGTCTCCGTAGTCCAAGCTACGCTTAGTTTGGGACTAGATGGCGCTGTGTAGTTTAATATTTATTTATTCACAAAAATTCTACGGTATCACTTCGGCGGTACTTAAAAATAAATAATAAATGGCGAAGAAATTAAGAATCTTCTCTATTTTTAATGATTTCCAAAGAAGGTTATCTACTCGGTGGTATTTTTGTATGTGTGCTATCTAAGCATTCCATCATTAATCAACAGATGTCGATGTTTTTAAATTGGCCCTATAAAAATTTCATAAAAATCACATATATTAGCATTTTATATATTACTAGCTGACCCGGCCACGCGTTGCTGTGGCTAACGTTTTTGTCATATGATAATATTGCGATCATAAATTGAGATGTGAGCTATCCTATCTTTCAAGTGGGATCAAACTGCACACGGTGTACAAATTTGATTAAAATCGGTTAAGTAGTTTAGGAGTCCATCGCGGACAAACATCGTGACATGTAATTTATATATATTAAGATAGACCTTATCAATAAGTTTTCCAAACGGCTTTGAAAATTGGGTATTATTTAGTATTAAATAGTACATGTTTAGAATTTGTCGGTAATTCAAAATTTCTTGAAGAATCACACTGTGTATGTTCGTTAAAATACTTAAAAACGATCTCACGTCTCACCTTTTTACAACTTTACAATAAAACCTCGACCTTGTCGATTTTATATCTGTCTCTTTGGTACTTCAGAATTATTTACTGGAAGAAAATGTATCCACGATTTTTTAGTATAAGCTGTGTGATTTATTCGCCAATCATCATGTTTATGTGTGTAGTATTTCATGTGTATGATTATAGCAATAAATAATTTACAAAACGACTTAATAATATTTATCACTTAATATTGTAAAGTAAAAACTTCTTTAGCCGCGTTAAGAAATTTTTGGTAGGGGAAAAACTTATGTGTTCGCGTCACCGATGACATCGACATGCTCGTGACGTATTGTGCTTGCGCCGGACTAGCGACGCGTAGCGTGTACATGTATTTCATTGGTTTGAGTTTTCACTTTTGTCGGTAGTCTGTATGACTGCCTGTTTTTTTTTTTAAATATCTAAGTACCCATCTTGGTTCACAATTGGAAGATAAATACCTAACTTGTAAAATATTTTTAATGAGATTTAATTTTGAAATAAGTTTGCGTATATTACCTCAGTCTTTTCTTCTTAATAAAACAAAAGTCAAGCCAAACTGGTTTGATAGACAACATTAGTGTAATCTATAGAGCGTCTTTAAAAACTCTAAAAATCTATGAAACATGTAGGTGTCAAATGTTTATAGGTTTACATATTATGTAAGAAATTAATTCTATGCTCTCTATGAAAATACTCGCTATCGAAGTAAAACAAAATGCTTATTTTATAAAGATTTTAAAATACACAAATTTTTATCTAAAAATAAATGTCTCAATGATTTGCAAGCATAAGCGCCTCATGGTTATGCAAACGCATACGTGCCACGTGTAGAAGTGCTACGGCGTAGATGGTCTACGTGCTACAGCGTAGACGTCTGCACAATATGACTCGATTTTTCTAGTCAGCTGTCAAGATGGTATATTCTCCATTCTATAATATATTCATTTTTTTATTATTTGATGTAGTTATTAAAAAAAAAAACTATAACATAAGTCTTCTATCAGCATTTAGTGCCCAAACTACAATACATTGTATGGCTGATCTCGCTAGGCCTGCACTGACATCCCACACTAAGCCTGCACTGACGTTTCGTTAGCCGCACATTAATATTATTAAAGCGACAGTTTGTATATAATATGTGTGTTTGTTTGTTACTCCTTCACGCCTAAACGGCTAGACGGATTTGAATAAAATTTGCTGTAAAGATACCTCATACCCAAGATCAGAGATATCATAGACCACTTTTAAAATGTACCTGGTTCTTTGGACCCCCTGTAGCTATATTTCTACCATAATACCAAAACTTGACCAAAAATGTGAAGATTTAATCTAACTATGTAAATTTGCGTTGCAGCTGAGTTACGAATTGTAAACCCCTATTTATTTATCATGCCAACGTAGACCCCTGTCGAGTCTCCCGTGATCCACCTGGACCACTTTGGGAACTAAGAATCTAGAATAGAATAGAACACAGGTCACTTTCTTTCCCGAAAAAGTGGCCAACTGCAGGTAGCACCGCGGGACGCCAGTTCTTAATATTATAAATGAAAATTTGAGTATTTTATTTCTTTGTTACGCTTTCGCGCTTTACACAATCGGTCATCATTAAATTTTTGCATCCACTTTGTCAGCGCTACATAACAGAACATAGTGTTTTTTTTATTCACAAATAAATTGATAATATCTACATTAACTTTCAAAAGGAGATTTGCGAATTGCAATTATATTTTGTAATGCCAAAGTAATTTTCTAAATCAGTTACGAATAAGCAATTTAGAAATTTAATAGTCACATGCGAAAGGTTTGATAAAAGAGATCGCTGAGTTCTGATTAAATTTAACTCGGAGTTGGTACGATTTGTTAAGAAAACGTGCTTTTGTCAGTGAAAAATTATCTGTAATTTGGTGCGTTCTAATTAAATTTTTAGAAAAAGAAATTTCAGTATCAATTTGAATTTAGCGATGCATAATAAAAATTCGTTTCGTTTGTACAAGTGAATGGATTATTATTCGTAAAGTTCGATTGCGATACATACTTTAATCTTCTAATTATTGCTTATCGGAATAGAATATTCGCTAAAATTAATAAAGGTTTATGTCTCTACAATGGAGGCAACCCTTATAAAATGTATTATAAATATTTACAAAACCATTTTGGAGAAACACCCTATCCTAGAGTGAAAAACGCCTCAAAATTTACGAATATATATTAAAGGGTTTATTACCCTTTAATATATTATATATTATATATATTAACTGTAAATAATTCATAATTATTTTATTGGTATTATACAGCTGTAATGAATGAAAAAAAAGTATCCAAAAGTAAAATATCAAAGTAATGAGTACATTTGAGTTAACAATATTTTTGTCCATTTCATTAAAATACACTTTCGTAAAAAGGTAATTAATAATAAACATAGGTGAGTATTTTTAGTTCATTTTGCATTGTAACAGTTAATTTTAATTAATATCTCTAAAGTCATTAAAATCATTTAACATTCATAATTGGTAATTGAAGTACAAAAATAGACTTTGTTTAATTTTGGATTCAGTATGTTTTTTGTTTCTTTATTTCTTCGATTCTTAATTATTTCAGGCCGTTGTCCCTGCAGTGGGAACATTAGAGGCTGGTACGGTATTATTGTTCCAGTTTATTTGCTTGGGTTTATGATGATGGAGTTGAAAGTTATGATGCAGTATTAAAAAAACATTTTATTGATACACTTAAGTTAATGTGTGATGAACTAGCACGTTCTCATGTCTTTATATACATATTTTGCAAATTGATTTATAACAAAAATTCTATAAACCATTTGATTTTTACAAATCAATATAAAAAAAAAAACTAAATTTGGGCATTTGCGGCTTCGCATTTGTAGTTGAAATGCAACTTAAACTATTTCTATACACAGTAATTTGGTTCCGTATTCCGGACAACAGAGCGCTTTGCCTTTATCTGTATTTTCTGAGTATCCTCCCGTCTTCAAGATAATAATGAATATCTTTCTCAGTCATGCTACCGTCGATGACCTCTCTAATTAACATCGGGTAATATTCAAAGTCTCAGTAAAACAGGCCTGCGTTCTTGAATATAAAAATATATGTAAGATTTTTCTAAATGCATCTTAGTCTAAGAAGAAATGCATATGCATTGAAGTGTTAAAATAATATTTCGAAATAATAATAGTTGCGCTTGTTCGCCGTAACCAAGTCTCATATGTTTCTTATTTCAACCATAGGGACAATTATGATCATGACTGTCCCTAGGGTTGAAATAAATGAGTATGTGTGAACTACACTCATTTATTTCTGTGAATATTGCGAATACTGAGAAATGCGTTTGACCCGCAAGGCGAGGCACGAGAAAGAATCTATAAATAGAGTGATTCCATTATTTCCGCTATCATAGTCCAGTTCATAAATCCAAGATCCAAAACAATCTCTTATCCAACAAATATTGCCTTAACCGGAAATTCCCTGGCATGGATGGGTCACTTAGATACGAAACCGTTTTACGATATGCTTAATTGCAATCTCTGTTCCGCACGCCCATACAAACAGCTTCTGGCCGTTAGCCTGTGGACATGTCAATCTATATACAGCTCGTTATTGTAACGGAATTCCTGGCATTGCTTAGCAAAGTGTGCACTGCAGTTGTTGATGCTACAGTGATTGGGATATTAATATAATGGTCAATGAGGCTCCGTGGCCTTGCCTTCGCAGCTAGGGGTCCCGGGTTCGAATCCCGGCCGGGGCACACTTTGTGTGGTGAGCATGAAGTTTGTTCTTGGGTCTTGGGTGTTTGTCTTGTGTTTCTGTGTTTGTCCATGCCATCTGCGACACAGGGAATCCTAGTGCAGAGGTATGAGTGTGTAAACGTTGTTTTTTTTTAAGGTGTCGAATCAACTCTTATTTTACTGCAATGTTTTATTGCAAAATAATATCAATTTTATTGGCATTATGATTATGTTGAAATACATTATGTACTCAAGTTAGATAATATTGTTTTTTTTTACTTTATTTCAACGATAAGCAATATGATAATGTTTTGGCAACAAATGTTGCGCTGATCCGTAATATAGTACTCTCTGTTTTTTATGTGTCTTCCAGTTATCAATTTAGCAGTCGGGTATGTTTTTATTTTGTCTGTTTATTACAATATAGAGAACACGCTTCAGGGTGTTGGGAATGCGTCGTATAACCTTAAAAAGCATTTTATATTATATTTTAAATAGTCGTTTCTCAACGCTGTGGCTGAGAAACTTCCGAATTTAGTTTAGTTGATGATAGCGTGATGCGTTATCATGCGCTAAACTCAAACTGAGCTATTTAATACTATGAGTTTAACGACTATACGATATAGAAATAAGAATTCGTTTTCTATGTACTTAGCAAATTTTTGATTTTATGCCGTACCAGCCTCTAATGTTCCCACTGTAGGGACACCGGCCTACTCTCGATAATTGAGAGTGAATGGGCTCTGATCTACCACGGGAGCCCAATCCGGATTGGTAGATGTCACATGTCGTCGAATTTTTGGTTCTAAGGCATGCCGGTTTCCTCACGATGTTTTCCGTCACCGTTTTGAGAACGTGGTATTGCGCACATAATTTTTTCAAGTGAAAAAACTCATTGGTGCACGTGTGGGTTTGAACCAGCAACCTTTAGATTGAAAGTCGGTGTCTATGTCCCTGGGCCACCACGCTTTGATTTTATATTACACGAAAAAAATATACAAGGTTTTCTCGAAGAAATCTTTTACAGCGATGAGATCGTCCATTGTGCCATCGCGTTTTCCCTGAATCTGTGACCTTAGCCGCTGTCATGTAAATTTGTCCACATTGTTATTCTTATCTTTATTAGAGCTGGCAATGTTTTTTTGCCCACGTTACGCGCGTGACGTCACGTTGGTGTCTCGGTTGGTTCCGGTTGAATATTTCAGGTCGTAATTACAGGCTCTTTTCACCCATTCACAGCTCAAGCCGGCCTTAATTTGAGAACGCTTGGGGTCTTTCTCTGGACACAGTGTAAATTTTTTTCAGTCGCTGTAGTATTTTAGAGAGGTGATCTGAAAATGGGATAGTAGAATATGGTATAACTTTAGCTATACTGGCCTTACTAACTTTAACTTGAGTGATCAGTTAAGTTTTTTCGTTATATAATATGTTATCCGTGATGATACGAGGTATCTATTATATAAAAATCGGTTAAACTGTGAAATAATGCACATTGACACCGCTAGAAAAATACTGGTGTAACTGAACATACAGTATTTTATTAAATACTGGTGTAATTATATAAAATTTACAAATTTTCTACTCAAAAAACGGTATTGAATAAAAAAAATAAAACATAAAAATACATATCTCTAGTTTGTTTTAATCTCTCTTAAAATTATAAACACCATAATTATAAATAAGTTTGAAATGACAATTGCTTTCCTTTTAAATTATTTATGAAAATTTTCACCTTTGTTTGGACCTATCCAAACAAAGGTGAACACGAAATATGTCAACCAGATAACTGATAGAATACTAAATATAGATTTTTTTTCGAGAATACTAATTTCTAACGATCCCATCGTGCCCGGTGGCCCCGTTAACGGGCCAAATGGGAATAATTGTTTCATCGAGCCCGGTAGTGCCGACTCCGACGTTTAACGGGGTCGATGGCACAAATCAAGTTATATCTGCCCCGGTGTCTTTTTAACGGGCCAGATGGCACAGATACCTAACAAAATAAAATGCAGGGTGTAGATGGTTGTCTGATCCATTTACACTGTATTCTGAAACAGTTCAAGATGCCACGACTCATAAAGAAGGAATTTGTGGAATTTATACTGCGGTTACATTTAACACGACTTTGGGACAATTTAATTTATGAATACATTGTTCGTATAATATTTTATGATACTTCTTTGACGGTTTAGTAAATTGGCAAAAGCTTCATGTTTCAACTTGTTTCCCCCGGGAAACATAAGTGTGGAATAATATATTAAATTAAATAAATAATAATAAACGTTTACACACTAATACCTCTGCACTAGGATACCCTGTGTCGAAGATGGCATGGACAAACAGAAACACAAGATAAACAATCAAGACCCAAGAACAAACTTCATGCTCACCACACAAAGTGGGCCCCGGCCGGGAATCGAACCCGAGACCCCTCGCTTCGATGGCAGGGCTACTACCAACTAAGCCACGGATCTGTCTAAAATGTAGTGTTAAAAATCAAAGCCTGACTACGCATGTAAACAAGATCGTAATGAAAATTGATGTCGAGTCCAAATTGGGTCCAATTGAAGCCACGACTTATAGCGCAGAAGGCAGAGCTACTACCAACTGACTCACGAGTCTGTGTTATGCAATGGCAATAGTTTAAAAGGGATCATTATGCGAATAAGCGTTATTAATTAAACGAAAAAAATAACTTGCATTATGTTGATCTAATAAGGGGTAATTTTTGTGGTATATTATTATCCTTGTTTTAAATCATCTTAACATGTACTTTCACAAAAAAACACCTCAATCTGTCAATTAGCAGTTATATATGTTGATTCTTATTTAAAATTTGCATCACAAATCCATACATGAAAATCAAAATTGCTGTTCGTTAATCTCGCTAAAATTCAAAAACGGCTGGACAAAATTAGCTTTATTCTATTTCGTTTTATTTATAATAGTCAAGACAAGGTCTGTATAATATAATTTCGTTGTTAAATTCACGGGAAAAGTCGAAAGTCAGGAAAAATTTAAAGTTCATTTTTCGATGAGATTTTGCCACCATTGCGTTTGACAGCCGATTGTCAAATTTTGAATCAAGACAGGACAACATTTGTTGGGTCAGCTAGTAGATAATAAAAAACCTAGTTTACAAACACAAAGGGTAAAGACGCCCAAGCTTGGGTCACGTACAGATAAATTACCCAAGACACGGCCGCTATTCGTCAATAAAAGGTTCCGTTAGCCGTTACCTTACGCCGTTACGGTATGGACGCCCAAGAAACGGGCGCTATTCCTCAATAAAAGGTTTTGTTGGACGTTACGTTACGACACCTGTTACGCACTTATATATCACTAAGTACAAATCAGCTAGTTTAGATTATGTTTCCATATTGTTAGAAAATGTTTTGAAATATGACGTTCAATAGTGAATTCATGCAATATTCGAAACAAAAATTATAACACCGGCCTACTCTCGATAATTGAGGCTTTGATCTACCACGGGAAATCTGGATTGGTATATGTCACATGCCTTGACCTAGTGACCTTCAGATTGAAAGTAGGCGTCTGTGCCCCTGGGTCAGTACGGTCTTCTCATCTCCTCGTGCTCTCTGCAACTTTTTCTAAACATACATACTTATAATATATGTCAACACAAGGACACAGAAAAAATCTCTACATTTGTCATACAAATGCATGGACTGGGTGGGAATCGAACCTATTACCTATTGCACAGAAGGCAGATATACTACCAACTGGGTTTTGCGACCAATCAATCATATCTTTGATTTAATGATTCAAGGATATGTCGGATTCCTCAGAATAATCTCCTTCGCCGTTTCTAGTACGAGGAAACATGCAAATTTTACAAGTGTTTTTAAGTGTATGTCTGAATTCACATCATCGACCTATGAAATGGAAAAAAGCACGAACCACTAGTTCTTTATAGTTTGCCGCTAAGCTTCAAAACCACTCGCATTGCTGTGTTTCGGTAGAAGGGTGACAAAATATGCAGATTCGTTCACTTCGATGTTTTATCAGTTATTTTGATTTAACAACCAAACTATTGAACCGATTTTCATAGAATAACAATGAAAAAAAGTTTTTTTTTCAAAACGTTTGATATATGAAGGGGTAGGTCCCCTATGTTACAAAGTTAAATAGAAAAAATACAAGCGAATTGATAACTTCCCCCGAAAGTCGGTTAAAAAGTGGTAGATACGATAAATAGTTACACTTTTGATTTGAATAGGGTAAAATTCACAGGGTCCAGGTTCTAATCCTCAACAAATGGTTTTCTGTAACCTTTCTGATGGCGTCACCTGCACCCCCACACGTCATTTATCACTTACAGCGTGATATCGAATAATCGGGAAAAGGTTCTTAGGGCTATTTCAAACACAATAGCTCTCGAAACAAAACCGCGGTACACACGCGCACATCGCAAAACAGGTTGATATATAAAGAAATAAAAAAAATTATAAATAAACTTTTAAACACGTACAACGTTAGGATTCCTTGTCTCGCAGATGGCACTTGCAAACTCAGAAATACAAGACCCAAGAACCACTTTATGCTCACCACACAAAGTGTGTCCCGGCCGGGAATCGAACCCGGGGCCCCCCCCGCTACGAAGGCCAAAAGATGCCAAATCTCCATTTATAAAATAATCCATCACGACAGTAAATTTAATTTAATCAACAGTAAATATCCTTCTTATATATAAAAACGTGTAAGTATGTATGCGCTTGCGCTGGTAAAAACATACACACACATGTGTATGTTTTTACCACCTTTAAACTCAAACGGCTCAACAGATTTGGAGAAATTTGGTACCAGGATAGTTTATATCCTGGAATAACAGATAGGCTACTTTTGATCCCAGAAAACTGCGGGTAATATTGCAGGGCGCAGTTAGTAATATATAATACTTTGTATAAAGTTTGAATGTATGTGTGTGCGTATGTTTCTTACTCCTTCACGCTCAAACGGCTTGAAGGATTTAAATGAAATTAGGCACCAGGTTAGCTTATATCCCGAATTGCTTCTTT
This sequence comes from Aplocera efformata, assembly GCA_921293045.1. Classification (NCBI taxonomy): domain Eukaryota; kingdom Metazoa; phylum Arthropoda; class Insecta; order Lepidoptera; family Geometridae; genus Aplocera; species Aplocera efformata. The sequence continues at coordinate 2,831,206 of OV121067.1, read as the reverse complement.
TTGTCCCTTAAAACTGATGTATTCCCTTAGGATGGCAAACTGCGGGTAACGCCGCAGGCTGCTAGTAAGACCTATAAATCTACGTCTGGCGGTGCCATAACACGGTTTATCAAGTAATCGGAAAAAGGTCCACCAATTTTGAGGGGCGAATCGATTTCGCAATTCGCCTCCAATGAGGTCAATTTGAGCCCTTGGAAATGACGTCACCGATTTGTCCGCCCCGTTGGACCTTCATTTTAGGCTGTTGTATCCTTTGTCTGTAAATACTCATTCTTTGGTTGAGTTATTTGGGGGATTGTTCGGGGTCGTTTTTGCCCTGTACCACAAGCATTGTTTTTGTAAGGTTTATTATGAAGGAACCAAGGATATTTATTACAAAATATTCATGAATATTTCATACCATGCCACTAGCCCCAAGCTAAGCATGGCTTTTTGGGAACTAGATAACTGATGTACAATAGTACTAAATTTTCTTTATCTTTTTCATTGTAAATATATACATATAACAACACACAACAAATATATATAATTATAAAAATATTCATGGACATTTCACACAGCGCCATCTAGCCCAAAACTAAGCATAGCTTTTAGTATGGGAACTAGATAACTGAAAAAATACTATATAGTAGTTTTATTTTAAATAAATATATTTGTGTTATATTATATTATACATTTATATCTATACAAATTAATTAATTTAATATAAAGTAATCTCCGAAACGGCTGGATCGATTTTGAAGGGACTTTCACTGGCAAATAGCTAATGATAAATGGAGTATCTTAGGCTACTTTTATTTAAGATAAATAATTATTGTTCAAGGCAAAAAAAGAAATTTGTTCAATTCCACGCGGCCAAAGTCACAAGAAACAGATTGTTGTTGAATAAAATGAAATGAAATGAAAAAAATAAAAAACTTTCAAATCCATTTTTATACTATTATTTTGACAACAAACGATCACTTTAATTTATTTTTTTCGTATAAATAGATTGTTATAAAGTCTTAGATATCTGTAAAGGTAAATTGGACTATTACATTAGAATTGAGGGCACAAAGAAATTTGGCTTATGCCTTACTATAATTGGCCATCATGTCGTCAAACCTATTACATACTCTTCTCAGTCGGAGACTAAGAGCATTTGTATGTAGCGATGCTGGGAATGCTCAGTGCCGTAGCATTATTTTATAGTAGCTCTGCCCCGTAGTTTTACCCCCGGTTTTCCGGGATCAAGAGTAGCTTATATTAATCCAGGATATAAGATATCCCGGTATCAAATTTCATCCAAATCCGTGGAGCTGTTTGAGTGCGTAGGAGAAACAAACATATACACACACATATAGAAAATTTCGCCTTTATAATATAAGTGTTATATTTAACTAGTTTCTGTCTGTGATTTGGTCAACGTTGAATATTTTTGGAACAATTTTTACTTCCGAAATCCTAATTCTTTTTCTCGCCTTCTTTTGCGTTGAGGGTTAAAATACGCTTAATTTGGGCTAGATGGCCCTGACCATAAATATTAATTTATTTTAAAAATAGTTAAGTTTACATTTATTTATTGTAAGATTTCATTGGAAATCAAGTTTTGACCATGACTCACTAACTTAACTAAATTATTAAATTACTTATTACTTATTTGAAAGGTGGGTCTTCAGAAAATCGCTGTAGTCTTTTAAGGGGTAATTTGAGAATCATTAAAAATGTTTAATCCTAAAAAGCTTTGTATACTGTTTTTGCAGAGCTGATAATTGATAATTGATAATTGCTGCTTTAATTAACTTATCTTATTTTACCTACAAAAAACTGAAAATTAAATAAATTGGGGTGTACACGATTATTTGTGAAATATTATCGCATCATTATAATCTCATTAACGTTAAGTGTTTAATTTTCATAATTACCATTATCGATAGGTTACTATTATTAAAAAAAAAGTTATCGTTTTAACTGACTTGAAAAAAGAAGGCATTTTTTTGTATATTTGTTCGTTAATTCTTCGGCTCTTTATTGTCAATTTATAATAAAATAACTAAAAAATAAATAATCGTATAAGTAAGTCACAATAGTAAAAAAGTTTGATTATTGGAAAAGTTTGCTTTCTCTGTCCCTATATCCCTATGTATGCTTTAAACTTTAAAACTACGCAACGGATTTTGATGCGGTTTTTATTAATAGATATTCAAGCGGAAGATTTATATGTATTATATAATACACTAGCAAGTCACCCCGGCTTCGCACGGGTAGTTTCTGATACGACACTGATATGCTTTACTAACCGTGCGAAGCCGGGGCGGGTCGCTACTCAATAATAAAAAAAACAGTATTTCTCCAGTCTATTTAGACCTTTACCGGTTCAAACCGGTATGTTAAGCAAAACGCACAGATTTTACCCATGTCCACACCCTCGGCACGTCAGGTTTTAACATGAGCTGTCACTTGCAGGGCTAAATTGGACTTGTTGCTCTGTGATATGAAATTTTCAGTGATTTTATTATAAAGAAGACGTTTCCGCGACTTATTCTGTGTGGAATTTAACAATTTTTTGCGCGATACCCTAATAATATTTTTCTACAGTAAAATAGCCTAAATAACTTTGTATAACATCAGCTATCTGCCAGTGAAAGTCACGTAAAAATCGATACAGCCGTTTTGGAGATTATAAAAACTGTTCTGTTCCCTCAAAATTGGTTCCATCCATAAAAATATGTTTTGCCAATACAAATTCTATTCCAACGATCAATTTTCATTTTGTACGTAACAAACGCGATACACAAACGTCAATTTATAAACGTAAATCATCTTAATTGCTGATAGGCGCACAGTTGAAATATGCCTACTCGAAACACAATTGGTTTCCCAGCTCAATGTAGTGGGTTTTGTTCTCACCAATGACAAACAATTGTGTGACGGACATGGGTAGGATATAGATAAAAGAAAAGATAAGATAAAAAATCAATTATCGAATGTTAGCGCATCACTTCGGAGGGTCCAGTTGCTCGCGTTTATAGGTGTGTACCTTTGTTGGCATGGTCCCCGAGGTGGTTGCGACGCGCCTCGTGTCCTGGCGTGTCGTGGCGAGGGAGGATGGTGGCATTACCATCCCAAGGAGGGTCCGGAAACGGACAGCCGCGGCGGGATCGCGGATGTGTGTATAAACGTTCCCGTGTTCCCGCCACTAAGCGGCAGAGGAGGACGCCGTGGAGTTTTAGTGGGTAGTGACACCTAGTCCCACATAACCGCTCTGTCTCCCCGTGGCAGGGCGGTATGCAAAGACATTTCTCCACGGAAAGACATTTCTCCCTTACAAGGGGTGGTGCTAAAGGAGCAACCAAAAGTAGCAGTAGAACTAGTGCCAAGTTCGTCCGGAGAGGTACTGCCACCACACCTGAAATCTGCCGCCAAGTGGTAATGGTCGCATTACTGTGTTCTAGTGGAAGACAGTGGAACACACAAATCTTATACTGAGTCGCATTACTGTTTTCATGGGCGGGTCACCCCTTATGGGCCTTCAGCTCATTTCGTCAGTTATAAGCATAAAAGTTACAAAAATACTTAAGTAACTATGCTTTACTAAATTTTATTTTTTTATTTAAATTTTATAATAAATAATATAATTTTATAATAATAATTAATATAATTTAAATTTTATTATTTAAATTATATTTATTTTCTAAACATGATTGCAGCCCAGAACGATTGTCCCATTCAGAAGCAGTGGGTGGGAATCATGTTAGGCAAAATAAAAAAATATTTTAATTTATTAATTCTAATTCTTATAATATATTTAATTCTTATTATAATTTATAATATGTTTAATTGTAATTTAATTTGAATGTACAATACAATAATATATCAATATGGACATGAGTTGACATTTATTTCAATAAATAAATTGAATTGAATTGAATTGAAAAAGCTACTAAAACAGATTTCTTAAAATTATGGAGTTTTCAATCAGTCCTTTGTTTTTGCAAGTTTATTCCTCAAACAAAGAGAATTAAGTAACTATGCTACACTAAAAGCTAAACTGAAACAGTCAGATTTCACCGCCATCCGTTCCAAGTTATTTCCCTCACAGCCGGCCTACTTACCCAATGTAGCTAACTTAATTATGTTAGCGATTCCCTCGGCCCGCCTTCCTAACGTTTTCGTAGCCCTAAAGGTCTAAGCACAAGAACATAATGGTAACTGAAATTTATGATAATATATGTAATGTCTTGCTAATGACACAACTATGTACATATACCTAGAAATAGACACAATTCTGGTTTATATACAATAGAATTTAAGATCGTGAGCCCTATTAACCAAATTCTGTGTTTGTGTTGTGCTTGTGCTTTGCTTTTCAATACAATCGATGTTAGACAAATTATCATAGATTCGACAATCAAAAGCACATACACTAATTATGACCAACATTTCAATAATCAGATTTCTTCAATCAATTCAAGTGAATTATAATTAGAGAGCTAATTACAGAACAAATACAAAAGCTAAAGTAAAATTACTTTATTTCCGTTGAATTATTAAAAACATGGAAACGTTTTTTAAGTCTATAAAAATTAATTGATATATTGATATTAATTGATATAATATATGATTAATTGATTGATATTATACCGAATTCATCGTAATAAAAATTAATTAATAACTTTGATCAATTAATTTTTATTACGATGAATTCGGTTGTACCACATTACTAATAAAACTTATTATTTTGCACATATATTTTTATTAACAAACATTTTATTTTTTTATTTTCGTCACACATTTTCTTGTCTTGGAGAATTGAACCCACGGCCAACAGTGGAGGACGCAGAACCACCAACTAAACGGCCGTCCGCCATATTCACCCCGTTGCTGAATACCATAAGACTCTCCCTAGGCCCATCAACCCCCCACTGTCGTTGCGTCACGCCCGCCTGTCTGAATTAACCTTTACCCAAGCGAGGCAATAATTACAAGGGAATAGCAAATCTTTATGAGTTTTCTATTAGCACCAAGTTCCAATTCCGTGGCTCTTTAGCACTTAGAAGTAATGAATTGTGAAATTCACTTGAATTGAATTTTGAATTGAAATTGTGGCATTACATTGAATTTATCGTTTCCTGCACAAGCATGATAACGACTTACTGAATCGTTGAATTCATTACTTGAATGATCCAAGTTCTCGTAATGTACCTTGTAGTATTCTCTAAAATACTCTTGAAGTCGCGTAAAAGTCGAGGGTAATTATTTCTTTATGTAAGGAACGAGCTGAAAGCCCTCCTGATCGTATATGGTTACCGCCCCCAACTATCGAAAGGAATACGACTCAGTTCTTTTCCTACTACAGTCTTAGAAGACCTAAATCACATCACGTTACACCCCGGTTATTTCACCCTGTGACGGTGAATTTACAGGCACTAGAGGCGATACATCAAACGTCAAACAAAATGTAAATATATTGAATAATTAACCGGTAAAAAGCAAGACTGGTAGCGCATCGGTATTCGCTTCCAATCAAGTCACTTTCCATCAGATTATTTTCCGTCAGGTCATTTTCCATCAGGTCATTTTCCGTCAGGTCACTTTCTATCAGGTCATTTTCCATCAGGTCACTTTTCATCAGATGACTTTCCAGCTTGTCAGCCACTAGACGCGAAGTTGAATTTCTTATGTTAGAATATAATATATAAAGTCACGATAAAAAGTCCTAGTACTTAACCTAGTCTGTGACCTAGTGCACAAAAGATTTTTATCTGTAGGCATCCTTTGAACACTAGGTTAAAATATATTTTTATAATAAAGATAACTTTTTGATTCGCTACTCTAGTTCGAAGCCAAGGTCTGTTTGTCCTTTGTACCCATAAAAATCTGTATTATGATACTTATATGTAAATACATTCTTTAATACATGTTTACACCCAGACAAAAACAAACGCAACAATAAAACAAATGTTTTGGACAAACATTTGTTTGAAGATCATTCGAAATTTGTTTGAAACAAATGTTTGTCAAAAAGGATATTTCGACCCCACCAGCGGTCGGTGCAATGGTGGAGTATTTACTCTGACCCTACTGGATTGCAAGAACACCTCCAGATAGCTGGAACTGATCTCGAAATGATACTTGAGATCTAAAGGAATAATATAGAATTGAAATATAACTAATAAATAAAAAAAAAAAAAAAAAAAAAAGTCCTAAATCACATCACGTTGCACGTTGTTTAAAAGTACGAAATTACATTTTACTTACTAAATAATTACTTACCAAACAAGAAATACCATTCTTACTCAGTAAAAAAATACGAAAGTTCTCTTTGCTGGTTGCAAAGCGACCACAAGCTGTTTATGTCTCTTTCGTCGAATTGGAAGTTATCTCAAAGTCTCTTTGACACAGTTTCGAATAATGCCGAATGCAAAACCACGTCTGTACCACACCGATCAAGCTATTTTGAATCTTACTGGAAACATGTAAGAGTGATGAATGCTGCATTTCAAAGTTGCAGTTTTCAGTACAAATGAGCGACGGTCTCAGTACCTAAATCACTCGCAACTTCATCTCCGAATAATGAAACCCTATACAGATTAGAAAATTGAAAAAACTCGTCTGTTTTTGTCAAAGCGTAGCTGTACTTTCAATTTTGATGTCGGTAGTTCAAATACAAAGGAGTTTGAAGCAGTTTTTCAGTCAAAATTATTGTGTGAAATAGCTGTTAAAATGATCTCACGTTTTAGTCTCCCGTGGCAGATTAAAGTTTCACTTTCACGCCTAAAGTAGGCCAGAATCCCCAAAATAAAGTGGAATAATGACAACAATTCTGTAGGACTGTTTGCCGATAAAATTTATTTCTTGTCCGGGTAGAAAGCGCGTTGTCCTCCTTATAGAACAACTAAATTCGTATACATTTTATTTTACTTGTATATGTAATGGTTCTTATTATTTTTTGGCAATGCCAACTAAATCAATTATAGTATATTATTATAGAAGCTGCTCCCCGCAGTGTTTCGGTTTTAGGTGATCAAAACTAGCCTATGTGTTAATCTAGGATATATGCTATCTGGTATCAAAGTTCATCCAAATCCATTGAGTAATTTTAACGTCAAGTAAGAAACATAAAAACACACATATAGACAAACATACATACAAACTTTCGCCTTTATAATGTGATTGAAATGTCTTATTATCAAGTATGATGTTCTATATATTCATATACAATATTATATTATATGCACGTTTACTCATATACCAAACATACTAACAATATATTAAAAATACAATCGGTGTTACAATTTCGTTTGATAAGTATTCATTCATGACTTTTTCTTCCAAAGTTAAGGCAACGCTTCTACGGACCACGTAATATTGCGCTATAATATTCTGACAACATATTGACTGATTTCATTTTACGGTTCAAACATTTAAATATGAAAACTGACTGTAATTATACATAGCTGTATGCATGTAATGGCTCCTGTAACATAATATATAATTACTTCTCCGTGTAAATTCTGACGTGTCCAAACGATACTTGAGATCAAAAATAATAATAATTTAGGTTGGTTTCTAAGAATTTGTAATAAGATTATCTTAAGCCTTTGGCTAACCATCATCGCCTGTTTAAATCTCTGGCCATAGACCTCTCTCATAGCGCCTAGGAATACAAAACCTTCAATAAATGAATTATTTTAGTTACCGAGATATTTACCATGATTTGTGAGTTTTGTTGACAGACGATATATCGACGTCGTTTCATGCGTCTTGGTTTCAGATTAACTGAAATCTGCGAGGTGGGTCTTGCAAATCATAGATAGACAGACTATTTTGTGATATTGGTAAGGACTACGATTTACTCGTTCGTAAGATAAGATCCGGATAAAACCGATGCATCAAGGAATGAGCTCGAAATGAATCGTTTGAGATATTTTCAAGATAGGCTCCTAATGTGGATTTGTTCAAACGACCTTCCGAATTTATTTAGGAGGGTGATAGCATTTAATTTACATATCTCGTTTACGCTAGCACTGCGTCTTGTAGATCTTGTGGAGTCAAATGGACGGATCATGGGGACGGACAAAAAATATACTATAAAACAGATTTCTGTTAATATACTTATGCTTTTTTTGTCAATACGTACTTTGAAATAAATTAACACTCAGACACAAACAAACATTTTTTGTCACACAAATGCTTTTTCCTGTGTTGTAATCAAACCTACCACTTATAGCGTGGAAGGCAGAGCTTCTACCAACTGCGTAATGAAGCCAGAGAGACCTTTTTTTATTTTGTTTTGGCTATATACAACAAAAATACAACTTACTCAGGTCTTCCCCGACTAAAATATGAAATTCAAATCATTTATTCGCGATACATAGGTTACAATGATGACAGTTCAGAATATAATGCATGTGAATTCAATAAAATAATAGTTAATTAATAATAAAAATATTATTATGTCAAAATTAACAAAAAAAAAAAAACAAAAAGAATTATTAAACCATAGTCCAAAATTTATAGTTATAATATGATTTTAAATTTTATTATAATTATTGATATTTTGTCACGTAAATATTCAGATATACTATAATATGCTTTTCAGGAAAACAGAAAAGACCCAAGTCGCAACGAACTCTAACTCAAACTCATTTATTCCTTTGGATCTCAAGTTTCGTTTGCCCACGTCAAATTTTACACACAAGTAAATATATTCGTGAGCATGTAACGTGTCACAGGAGCTCCTTAGGCACGTTACGTGCACACAGATAAAACTGCTTGGCAGTGGATTACCAGGTGTAGTAGTATTACTGCTAGACGTTGCAAAAGTTCCACTGCTTTTGGTATTTTTCCTTTCGCACCAACGGGGGTACACGTGAGAGAACTCTGAGGGGACGCGAGCAGCATGGTTCTTAATTTGTCTTCGTTAAAATGATTTAAATGGAACTTGATTACGTGCTACCAACGTCTTAAGGGATCCTTTAGGCTATCACGCGCTCACGTTCAATTTATACTAAGGAGTACATCATTTCCCGAATTCAATGGAATTTCCCGTTCGAACCCAGATCAGGCTTGGCGTCGTCAATTCTCTTTTTTATTAGGAGTGACAACTCTTGCGTACTTTCAGGAACCAATTTACCAACTTTGAAAAGGAGGAAAAGGGATTTTCTAATTGAAAACCGATTTCAATGTTACTTCCCGTTACAGTCTCGTTAATCTAATTCTGTTTTTTTTTTCTTTTGGTTTAAAATTTCATTTGAATTATATATAATAATATTAAAATTAAAAAAATATATATATAGTAAGTTTCTTAATAATTACATTTATTATTTTAATTAATTAAGAGATTAACTTTATTGAACCGGTATTAAATTTTTTTGTTGTATCTCTAACTTAATTATGTTACATTATATATTTAGTACTGAACTGGCTAAATATATATGTAAACCCGGGGTGTTACCCGCGCTTGCCATTCCTACGGAGATTTTTAAGGGATAAAAAGTAGCCAATATACTAATTCGGACTATAATCTAACTTTGTTCCATATTTCATCCAGATCCGTACAGCCATTTAGGCATGATTGAGTAACATCCATACAAACTTTAGCATTTATGATAGCAGTAAGATTAAGAAGGTTATGTAACGCACAAACAAACTTTACACATCAACGCTTGAAGCAGCGTATCTAGAATAAAAATATCCAACCAAAATTACCCTTGACAAACCGAAAGATGCTTATAGTCAGAGAGCCAATGACATATCTCCTAATATGTTTGTGACTACTCCGTAATTTGTAAAAGAATTTCGTTAGGGCTTTTTTGTGTTTTTAACGCATTAATATTTTTTGCCGAATATTAACCAATTTTATTGTTTTTTTTATCAGATATAGCTTTCTTCCAATATGATCCCCTAAAAATTACATGAGAAAATGCGTCAAATAAGTGATGAGAGCAATGAAGTCGGTTTGACGGATTTTTAAATCAGTCGGTTATTTGTGTCGTGTGGTTGCGTGCTAACAGCCCACCTGTTGTTAAGTTGTAACTGCCACTCTTAATTATTTAATGAAAACTGCACAGGAATTAATAGAAAAAAATACGTAAATACTTTAACGCTACTAGAAGTTCCGTAGCTTAGTTGATAGTAACCCTGCCGTTAAGAGTGACTTGCAAAGTAAGTGGCTTCGATTTCCGGAATAAACCTGTGGCCTTTAAATCCATTATAACATAAATCTTAATTTGTTCGCTTGTTTTTAACCTTCTTAGTTTTTTAACTGATCATAATTAAATTTTAGATACAAATTGTCAGATGTTCAAAATCTGACCTATTTATTCAGAAATCAATTATTGAATGACAAAATCTAAAAAACGCGAGCAAAGTCGCGGGCAAAAAGTAGTTTGCTATAAGCCTTTGCACTTAAACTGGGTTAAATTAATGTAAACTTGTAGGAGCAAATCTATTCTCGCATGATGGGAATAAACAAGAGTGTGCGCAATTAAAATAACTATCATAAGTCTTCACTAAAGTATTAATAAAGTTTTTAAATGTAAGGTAAATCGGTTCAGTGCTTTGGACAGAAGAGATTTAAAAGTGAATATATATATATAAACATTCGAACAGACATCATTTCAGAGAGAAAAAACTTTCTAGCTGTTGCACATGACTTTGCACGCGTTAATGTAGGATTTGTAAAATTATAAATTTATCTAATTTAATCCTATGATAATTGGAACAAGCAAAGTACAACCATTTAAATAATATAAATAATGTTACTTTTATACATACAACGCATAACAGATATAGTAAATTAATAAACAAAATTATTTAATATGCCCTAATAAATTTGACCTATATAGTAAATTAATCTTTAAAGCAAGCATTGCTTTAACATAACACAACCATTTAATAGGCAGGATAATATTTTTTTACATATCCGACGCATTATAAATAATTTCTGAACAAAAACATTGAAAATTACTGAAATAATGTATAGTGACCTATTTTATAAGTTAATCTGTAGAGCAACCGGCAAATCCGTAGGTACATAAACCGAATCTTCTAAAAATAAAACGATTCGTTGAATAATATACGGAAAGCATCATTATCTCCCGCCCCCTACGAGATCCGTAGCGGCTACGCGCAGCTACGGGGCTACGAATATTGCTACGACTCAGTATTGTTTTCATCCTCGCGCAGTGAGGTCTATTACTCTTTCTTCTTCCTATTGCTGTAAAAAAAAACTCTTCTCTTCGTACATAAAAGCAATATATATAGACTGTAGTGTATTTGTGTGTTTTCTGTGTGTTAAGTTTGAGTTTTGTTGTGGGCGCATGTGTTATGTAACAAGGTTTGTAAATAAGATAATAAGACTCGTTTGACTGTGAGTGTTGTGATTTTACTGTCCAAAAGTATATAAAAATGCATTATTATTACGAGGTTACGAGTATTTTGAAGCACTATTTTATAGGAATTTCTCTACAGTAAAACCACCGAATTTTGTTTCAATTTTGCAACTTTATTTTTCTAATACAATTAATCGTAGGGTGCTTAGGATAACTGAAAATTGGACTGTTTATTTTTTTTACCAAAAAGGAAAGTCATTTTGGCGCAAAAACAAAGGAATGTATAGAAGGCGATACTTTAGGGTTGATCGGACAAGCCATGTTCTAACAATATTATGTAACACAATACAATACTTCAATTCTAACAATACAGGCTTCACAATACCATCAAAATATTGGTTACAGTTATTTTTTAATAATGGTAATATCGTCCCAATATTAATTTGCAAAGTTATTGCCAACAGCCTCGACAAACATATTAAGAGGCTCTCTCTAGGCGGCTGGAGCAAGGGCCAGATACAGAAGGCGGTACTCCTGAACACGGCACGCATCATCAGGAGGTTCCTCTCTCTGCAGCCCTAGCCACCGACCGCTTGGGTTTTACACCGTGGCCTAAATACTCGTTGCGCGCGTCCGTAAATGAGTACCCTATGAATGCCTACATGTACCCCCTGGGTGGTGCTAAAGGAGCAACAAAAGTAGCAGTAGAACTTGTACAAAGTTTGCCCGGACCTGGTAATCTGCCGCCAAGCAGCGGTGTACTCGCATTGCTGTGTTCCGATGCAAGGGTGTGGGTGCCGGTGAAATCATTTACGCATGAGATGTAAGATCCCCATCTCAGGTAATGGGCGCAACGGAGTACAACTTGGGTGTTCTCATGCTTTGACTTTTTCTTTCTTAAGACTTAAGTTGTATTGCTGTTATGGGGGGCGGTAACAGCTTAACATCAGGAAGGCTTTATGGCAGTATGTCTTGTTTTTTACATCGCTGCATTGAAAGAAAAAAGAAATGTATATTTATTTGTGCCCAATAACAAACAAAGAGGCATAAAAAATAAAAATAAACTAGCTTTTGCCCGTGACTTCGTCCGCGTAGATATTATACTTTTAACCTCAGGTAATCTACAGTTCTTACGCCGTACGCCAAAATAGCTCACTGAGCATAAATTTCCGATTTATATTTTGTTATACACTTATAATTTATATTTTGGCCAATATACACAGTAGCTTTATAAATTAGAATATATTTGTATGTATGAGCTATATTATTGTTAAGTTTCATTAAAATCCACACAGAATTTCAAAGTCCACATAACGAAACAGCTATCAGAACGATAATTTTTGGCGTAGCAAGTAACTCTATAAATTCCCTCCTATAAAACCTGATTTAAACCCTAAAATACCCGCGAATCTCTGCCTACCGCATTTATCGGTAACCCGAGGACAAGCAAGCTGACTAATTTCGACTCGTTAATAATTTATTCCGAAAACAAACCTTTCTAAAGTAAACAAATCTTACGCGAGCAAATTAATCCCAACGTTACGATGGTTATAAATTACGTTATACTAAAATAAGGTTTGGTTTTTGCTGTCATCAACGTATCAGCTTTTTTGTCAAAACAAAATGAGTAACATGAAATTATAAATATATTACTCAGACTTGATTGTAAATGAACTAAAAAGGAGGAGGTTTTCAAATTCTGTTTATGTTCTGTATGAATTTTATTCTTACTATTATTATAGGAAAATCTCACATTTACCGACCGTTGATATACCCTATAAATAAAAAAATATCATCCAAATCGATTTACAATTGGCGAAAAAATTCACGAAACAAACATTAAAAATAAATCGTTAATTCAAAATTTAATCGGGTAAAAAGGAAGAGTTCTTTGTATCGATTCAAAGAATTCGATTGTTTGTACGCGATATCTTCGCGACCACGATCTTTGTACATGAAATGTGCCTATGGAGATCTTAATTCAAAATCTAAAATCTATATTTCCGTTGAATTTTTAATAATTTGAACTCCTGTAACACGAAAAAAATACAAAAATACATATCTACGTATATTTCACACAGCGTCATCTAGCCTCAAACTAAGCATAGCTTGTAATATGGGAACTAGATAACTGATAGAATACAATACATATTACTTTTTTGTATGTATTATAATAGGTGTGTGAATATGACTCCGCCCCTTTTTGTCAAAATAAAACACATTTGTTCGCTTACAAAATTAAAAAAAAAATTATTGAAAGTATGCTCCATCTGCAGCTACAACCTTCGCCCATCGTTCAGGTAGTTTTCGTATTCCTTGCTGGAAGAAGTCCTGGTCTTTTGAGCTTATCCAGTTGTCAATCCAAATTTTGATACTTTCACATGAAGTAAACTTTTCTCCAGTAAGGTCTGTCTGCATCGTCCGGAATAGGTGGTAATCCGAAGGAGCTATGTCTGGTGAATATGGCGGGTGGGGTAACACTTCCCAGTCCTGTCCCTCTAAATATCTTTTTACGACTTCTGCGGTATGCGGTTTGGCATTGTCATGCTGAAGAACTAATTTGTTATGTCTATTCACCCATTCTGGTCGTTTTTCTTCTATGGCTCGCTTCAAACGCATTAGTTGTCGTCGGTAAACTTCTCCATTAATAGTTTCAGAGGGTTTGAGCAACTCATAATATACAATACCTTTCTGATCCCACCAAATACAGAGCATGACCTTGGCACAGTGAATATTTATTTTTGGCTGTGATGGGCCTGGTTCGCCTGGTTTCACCCAAGCTTTTTTGCGTTTAGGATTTTCGTAGTGTATCCATTTTTCGTCTCCTGTGACTATCCGATGCAAAAATCCTTTTCTTTGCTGTCTTTGAAGCAGCATTTCACAAATGGTTTTCCGACGTTCCATGTCTCTTTCTTTTAAATCATGTGGAACCCAGTAACCGGCTTTTTGAATCATTCCCATCATTTGTAAACGCTTTGCAACAGTTGAACGATCAACATTTAATGCTGCAGCTAATTCTGATTGAGTTTGGCAAGAATCTTCCGCCAATAATGCTTCCAATTCAGCATCTTCAAATTTTTTTGGTGGTTTTCCATGTTCTTTATCCTCAGTACTAAAATCGTTATTTTGAAATCGTCGAGCATGCTCACCATAAATCTCCACAAGCAAACGATAAGTTTCCGCTGCAGTTTTCTTCGCAATAAAATAATGTAATAACACTTCCCGCAAATGACGTTTATTTGGAATAAAAACCGACATTTTCGAAAAGGTGAAAACAATTGTTGCTTACACTTCAACCAAATATCATAAAATGCGTTAGATAGCTGACATTCAGTACTATCGAATACAAGTATGGTCATTTATTAGTACACGTAAACAATACTAAAAACGACATCTGTTGAGAAAGGGCGGAGTCATATTCACACACCAATATTCTATCAGTATATAACTCAGCAATATTCATCTGCTGCCTGCAGATTAATTTTGTCGTTCTGGGTTTACTTTTTAGTTTAAGTTCCTATTTTGTTTTAATGGTAATATTTATTTTTTTAATTTCGTTATAAGAACTGATCTCTGATCTCGTAGCTTACTAATTATTTCTATATTGTATTTTTATTTTTTTGTAGTTAAAAATACATTTTCGTACATAAATGTAGTATAAAGGAGTTTTATAAGTGTAAAGAATTTTATATTTAAAGTCTGTTTACTACTGTAGTCTCATGCACGTGCGTACTATGGTGCCACAGAAAACCAGCGCTGAATTAGCGACACCGCTGATGAAGCACACACAGGCTTTTTTGCGGTTACTAAACCACATTCAAAAATGTTAATTATCTACCTGTATAATCCTACCTGAGTCTTTGTTAAGCAAAATAAATGTTTTTCTACTTCTATAACATAAAAATTACCTACATTTCCTGCCATTATAAGTTCATTATGTAATCACTATTTAATTAATCTCCCAATTAAAATTAATTACTCCCAGGAGCGTGACACATTTTCATTAAATATGCTTCAAACGGCTGCTTATTAAATTTGTTTTAAACGATTTCATTGATTGACAGCCATTGTGTTGAATTTTTATTATTAGAAAGTTGTTGTTATTACACAAGAGAAAGGAAGGCTATGGATAGACAGATAAAGCTTTTATGCCAACGTTAAAAAAAGGAGGTTATCAATTCGACAGGAATGTATAAAACGTTAGTTTTACTCAGTTAAACGTTTTAACTTTTAAGGGATAAAAATTATCCTATATGTTAATTTAGCGTATATCTATTTTCATAACGAATTTTATCCAAATTCGTTCAACCGTTGAGGCTTAAACGAGTAAGAAGCATACAAACAGACAATTTATTGCTTTTTTAATATTAATATGATAGAAACTACAATTCATATCGTAGACGGCTTCGTAGCTTAGTACGTAGTAGCCCTGCCTTTGAAGCGAGGGCCCTAACTTTATCCCCGGCCAAGACATATTTTGTGTCTTAAAAAAATATCGTATCTTGGATGATTTTCTTGTCTGTTTGTCCATTCCACCTGTGACACAGGGAATCCCAGTGCAGGGGTATAACTGTGTAAACGTTACGTTATATGATAATATTTTAGAGCTTCTAAACTGAACAAATATATTTGCCCACGCATTTCTTCGAAACTATGAATAAAAATTGTGTTCTTTATCTTTAATTTGCTTGCATATACTTCGTCTTGTGGTCCAGTGTATGTTTCATTTATATCGTCATTTATATAAGTAGTATGGGTTTGGATATATTCGCCGATTGCACACCGTTGTGACCTGCACTAAGAAAGAAGTATTTAAACTGATTTAAAAATTATACAATTTTAACCGTAAATTTTTTTTTTAATGCGTTAATTTCCTAACTGGTAAAATTTATTCCATAAGAATGTACAACCTATCAAATGAATATTTGTTCTGGGTAGAAATCGAACCCTCAACCTACAGCGCAGAAGGTATTACCAGATGACCTGACTAAAGTTAATAACCATCACGAGTTCATGATAGACCAACGCTTAATGTCTAACATATTCAAACTAAATGAAAGCTACTTATTTGGAATAGTTAAAAATGAGATAGATAAATCCACACTAAAAAATAAGTTTATCAGAACCACGTAATTACTAAACTTAATTCAAGTTACAAAACAATGAGCGCGGCTAATTAGGAACGCAATGTTTCGCCCTGAGTCTTGCTAAGACAAAGAACAAAACACAAACAAAAGTAGAACAAGTCAGAAAAAGTACTTTATTTTTCAAGGCACATTCAGGTGCTACACGTGTTCTAGATTTCAAATATTTGTTAGATTCACCTGGTGGTAAGTGATTAACACCTATCGATGGCATTCGAGGAATGTAACGCCACATGCTCCGGTAATTTCACCGGCACATGATGCCGTAATACAGCCACTAGATAGATAATTTTATTATTATTAATAACAGTAAATTAGAAAGCAAGATAATCGGCGACACAATGAACCGCGTTATCGTTACGAGTGATCTCTTCCAGACAACTTTTATATGGAGAAGATTTTAACCATTTAAAGGGGGGAGACGGTGCCACAATAAGGTATATATAGATACTAGTGGTAGCAGGACTTCCCTGGACGAACTTGGCGCAAGTTCTGCCACTTAAGCCTTTGAGGCCATATCAGTCTCTTAAGCCCTACCAAAATAAGGGAAATACATCAAACCTTAATACTGAGCTCCTTTTGTAGGGCCCCTATTTTACCGAAGCAAATAGCTTAACCCAACGAGCAAAGAAAAGGGATTCCAAAAAAAAACGTTGTTCTTTGTGATCGTTAGATCTCCGTGCCTCTGAAATACAGTTGTAGCAATTGAGCTATAAATAACGTATCCAATACGTATTAGCTTTTTAGTGTAAGGTAGAATTCTTTAGAGAGACAAGCTATTACAACTATTGTAAAGTTTAAAAAGCCTGCGATATTAGATGCGCCCCGCGGCGTTACCCGCGGTTAAACCGTCAATATGAGACGATGAGGAAACAACTGATAGAAGTTAGTTGTATTTTTTGTAAGTCACTAAATATTACTTACATTTTTGGCATAAATAATTACTAATGTAAATATTAATCCAAAATATGAGCTACCTTCATATTGCTTTACCATACCATCCATACCATCCATACCATCATATTGCCATACCATCATATTCATTATTGCCTTACTAATGAAACCGGTTTGGGGCACATCGGACATAGGCAGAAATATTTTTTTGTTTTATTTATTAGGATTAGTATAATAAATAATGTTCATAGTCATCTAGCCCCAATACCTATATAATACTATTTTAAATCTAAACATACATCACAGAATCTACGTACCTGTACTATCACACAAATACTTTGCTAGTAAAGTAAGTAAGTATTATTATTTCAATTAATATCTTTATTTGGTGATGGGTATTTTATTCTACCGTTTATAATTTTATATATTTTTATTTATCTTTCCTTTAATAAATACAATATCTAAACATGGAACACAACAACACAACACGCAAGCCTCACAGGGTCTGTTGGCGGATGCCGTGGTTTCGGCAGAATAACAGCGTCCACTGTCAAAGCAGCACACATCATTTATCTATTTATTTATTTTTTATTTTTTTTTTTTCTACTGTTTCTGTTTTATATTATGTTGTTTTTTTTTTTTATATTATTTGAACTTTTGTGTTATTTTTTTGTTAAATTCTGTTCTTTTATTTTTTTGTAAAATGTTAAGATAATGTGTGCTATTTTAGTAAATAAATAAATGTCTAATGTCTAATGTCTAATACTTGTTGTCGGAATCAAACCCATGACATACGCCGCAGAAGGCAGAGATACAAACTGAGCGAGGCCAGTGGAACCGAAAGATTTTTCTATTATTTTCGTTTGCAAGTTGCTTTGTTCTCAAGTTCGTATTTTTCGCCCAGGTGTATTCTGCCGTCTCAAAAGCTTAGGGTCACGCTTCGAGTATAAAGATTTTACCTGCCTGGCATATCCCAAAACGAATTTGAGAGTATTTTGTTGTGTAATATCCTTGGCTATACTCTGCAGCTTTTGTTTTTGTTATTGTAAATAGATTTCTGCCGTTCTGATTTGTTTTATAACGTCACAGTCAAAGTCAAAATTCATTGTTTGCTTTGCCGACATTCATAGTTTTTATTTCAGAAAAAGAAAAAACAATTAGGGTTCTGCGCAAATAAATGTTTTCCACGGGCACAAAGTCGCGGGGTACAGCTAGTTTGTATATAAAAATTAACTGACGTTCGTTAGTCTCGCAAGATCTCGAAAATGGATCGCCCGATTTGAAATCAAAAATACATCAGTAAATATTCATTATTATAATGATTAAATATTCATAAGTAGTAAATAAATATTCATGGATACACACAGCGCCAGCTAGCGCCAAACTAAGTATACCTTATACTGTGGGAACCAGATTACCGATAGAATAATAACATAGGAAATACTTAATATAGTTTTTTGTACACAAACTTATATTAAATACACAACCAGACACAGAACAAACATGTTTAATTATCTCAATCTCATTATCTCAATCAGAACAGACATGTTTTATTATTATTATATCACTAGCGACCCGCCCCGGCTTCGCACGGTTAGTAAAGCATCAGTGTCGTATCAGAAACTACCCGTGCGAAGCCGGGGTGACTCGCTAGTGTATTATACATATAAACCTTCCTCTTGAATCACTCTATCTATTATATTAAAAAAACCGCATCAAAATCCGTGGCGTAGTTTTAAAGATTTAAGCATACATAGGGATATAGGGACAGAGAAAGCGACTTTGTTTTATACTATGTAGTGATATATTATGTAATTATCTCACAAATATCTACCAACTGAGCTGTGAGCTTCAATACAGGTCTCTTACATAGAATTATTATTCGGATCTCAGGATCTGCGAAATTGAGAAGGTCCTCTAACTCTGAATATTCATATTATCGTAAAATGATAATTCGTTGGAATTTTATTTTTTGGGAAGATCTGTTGAATATTTTATTAGCACAAGAACTGTGTAGTTGATCTTATATTCAAATCAGATTCTTTATAACCGATTTCAAAAGGAGGATTTTATGTTTATTATGCGACATATTTATATGCAGGATATATTGCAGAAGGAGTTTTTTCAATTTTTTACCTCGCTACTCCATCATTTATCAATCATTTTGTAAAATTATTTTTATTTGAAAGGATAATTCCGATAATGGAAATTTTATTAAATTCGGTTCAATATAATTATATATAATAGTTATTAATTATTATTAGCACATGAAAATTAAAAAATAAAAACATCATAATCTTAGAGGCTACTTATAAAGAATTATAATTAATTATAGATAGTGAAATCGAAATAACTAAAAATAATATTCCATCTAATTAACGAAATTGCATGTTTTACTTTCCTGTGACTTTTTCTTCCCTTTTTTGCGTAGAATACCGATTTGGATGTTTATTTTACAAAAAGGTAGGTCGCACCCCCTCAAGGGTAGAAATAATGGATGAAAGAATTAAAGTCGGTGTTCAGTTCAGCCACTTATAATCCGTACCAGCCTCTAATGTTCCCACTGCAGGGACACCGGCCTACTCTCGATAATTGAGAGTGAATGGGCTTTGATTTACCACGGGTGCCCAATCCGGATTGGTAGATGTCACATGTCTCCGAATTTATGGTTCTAAGACATGCCGGTTTCCTCGCGATGTTTTCCATCACCGTTTCGAGAACGTGGTATTGCGCACATAAATTTTTCAAGTGAAAAAACTCATTGGTGCACGTTTGGGTTGGAATCAGCGACCTTTAGATTAAAAGTCGGCGTCTATGCCCCTGGGCCACCACGCTCTCAATATAATAATATATGCCTATACCGCATACTTTCTTTAATAACTAAAGTCATTTTTATACCTACCATTTTTTATAGCAAAACAAAAATGTTATACATATATCTATGGGGTAGTTACATAACTTTCGAGTGATAAATCAATGTCATTTAAAGAACCTGTGTCACGAAAGAAAGCTCTTGAGTACGGACCTAGTTTCTAACTGAAATCTAAATTCCAGTCTTGTTTATCGTTAGTTTCTTCAACTACCTAAGAACTTTATTCGTTAAGTGACTAAAATGTTACTCTAGAATATGATAGACACTATATCACTCAAAAGTTTTTAATTTTTAATGGATTCCTAATTATGGTACGCAATATCCAGTTTTTTCTATTCTAATAGTAATTTAACAGACCCACTGGTACAGAATATCTCATCTATATACAAATAAATAAAACTGAAGTGTCTGTTTGTAGTGTCAAAATAACAGCTGTTTACTTAATGCATTTGAAATTATATACGGTAATTATAACAAAAAAAAAAACATTTTCCATCTCTCAGTCCATCTGTCTATCTGTCTGTTTAATCTCTGAAACAGGGGGACCGATTGTGACTGGAAATTCACTGGCAGATAGCTGATGTTATAAGGAGTAGCTTATGATACTTCTATAATTAGGGTTTCGCGCAGAGCCACTCCCCGCCCCCCGCCAATTTAAGATACCTCACCCACTCCCCGCATGCGCCCGCATCTTGACAGCAATTGGACTGCACGCTGCAATGATCAATCGCCAAAATACTGAATCATTCCTTCGCCCGTACAAAGTCACTGCATTTCCGCGCACTAATAACTTTCTCTATACAAACTAACGCCATCTCTGGGAACTAGTGAGAAGCGCTTGGAGCTGGCATTACAAGCCTTCACTCACGTGTGTGCGTTTGTATACAGACGTAAGCTTTATGTATGTGGTATTTGGATTTATATTATTAGGAGTGTTCGGGGTGTGTCGCTGGTAAATACTGGGGCAGGAAGGTAGCCAGAACATAACTTTAGATAGTTACTCTGTGTATTTAATTATTATTTCAA
Organism: Aplocera efformata; assembly: GCA_921293045.1. Classification (NCBI taxonomy): domain Eukaryota; kingdom Metazoa; phylum Arthropoda; class Insecta; order Lepidoptera; family Geometridae; genus Aplocera; species Aplocera efformata. The sequence continues at coordinate 2,809,952 of OV121067.1, read as the reverse complement.
AATGCCCCTATACAGCAGCTATAGTTAACATTTTACCTATTCAATTTAATTATAATGACATTTAAAATTATATTATTGTAAACTTATTGTTAAAGCATGTGATTCGTCTTGTCTGTTTCTAGTTTCTTATTTCTTGTTATTTTTTAGGCTATGTAAGCCATCATTTTTGACAAAACCAAGTGTTCCGTAGTGTTCCTAAGGCCGAATAAATGAATATTGAGTATTGAGTATATCAATAAACGAATCACGAAACACTAGTAACTAAACACTTCTTGATTGCCAATAGTAGCAAAGTTGGTGGCAACTGGGATTTTATTTCTCAATCGCCACCAGTGCTGGCGTTGATGGTGGTAACTGGGAATAGACAATAACTACAAAAAGCGACCATAGATTTTGACTCTTTTTTCTTCTGCTTTCGTTGATTTGTCTGCCTTTTGATTATGTTAATTATTTTTCTTCTTGACATCTTTAACGTACGTCGCCAACTCTAAGTCGAGGTTTCAAGCCGCTTAAAAGCCTCCAACATAGCCTATCGACTAGTATAGCTAGGCCGATATCTTAACGTGCTCTACAAAGCACGAAGAATTCTCTTCAAAACTTAAAACGTACAATCATCTTCTTGAAGTCAATTCACTGATTCATCAATGAGAGGACGGGTTTAACTATTATTTTAGGTTTCCATACGTAAATTTCCAAAAAAAACCCTTTTAGTTTTATCCAGGATTTATATCCTATTTATAAATATATATTTATACTAGCTAACCCGGCCACGCGTTGCTGTGGCTAACGTTTTTGTCATATGATATTATAATTTGCAATAAAATAATATTGCGATCATAAATTGAGATGTGAGCTATCCTATCTTTCAAGTTGGATCAAACTGCACACGGTGTACAAATTTGATTGAAATCGGTTACGTAGCTTAGGAGTCCATCGCGGCCAAACATCGTGACACGTAATTTATATATATTAAGATTTATATTAACATAGGCTACCAGATAAGTGTAAATAACATCAGCGCTAGATTATTGTACACTCAAAATGGGCAAACTGTCGTAACTTACAAAATACTTTATACCATCTATGTATACACGATTTATACTATAAATATTTTTAGATTTCTGATTTCTGGTTACTTTTGATACCGGTAAACGCGGTGACACTAGCGGGCAACACTGGCTCAGCTAAGAGGTATAAATTGTACATTTTATTGGAGAAATTCTACCAGCAAATTATTATATAAAATCAAACTAATTTCTAGCTATTCTTGTCACGTAGTTCAGATTGTACGTGGGCGGTACTTAATCATATTAGCTGATTTGCAATCGCACTTTTATCATTTACCCCCGACTAATTTCAAAGGTATATTAGGTTTAAATAATTATAAATAAACTGGCTACGCCCCACGGTTTTACCCGCGATTTTCCGGGATCAATGGAGGCCTACGTATTCAGGATATAAGCTATCCTGGTACCAAATTTCATCCAAATCCGTTGAGCCGTTTGGTGAAAGTATACATATAAACTTTCGCCATTATAGCATAAATGTGATTTCCATGGATATTTCATATAGCGCCGTCTAGCCCCACCCCAGTTTGTACTATAGGAACTTGGTTACATCAACACAAGAACCTTAAAAACGATATTGAAATATCATGGTAGCTAAAAACAGACAAACGGCCATACTGTTCAGTTTTTAGTAGAGTTTCCTTCTGCATGGGTCGTGGGTTCGATTCCCGCCCAGGACACGCATTTGTGTGACGAACACGTTCTCTGTATATGCATTTATATTGTTTTTTTTTATAAGTACCTTCTAATTAAGTATTTTCTACTTCTATGAGCCATCTAAGTCCCATAGTACATGCTATGCATAGCTTGGGGCTAGATTAAGCTGTGTGGCATAAACCTATATATGATTTTTTTTATTTATTTATCCTGTTTTGCATTAAATATCTTCAAACCAGAGATGTCTAATTTATTTTTATTTCGCTCTTGACAGCACTCAATATATTCAATTGTATAAAAGGAGGATTTAATGCTAAAGCGTTTTAGTGTAAAGTAATGGTTACAATAGAAATCTGTGAATAAATGATTGATAGTTTTTGAAAGTTTGAGTTAAACGTGACTTGGGTAGAATATGGGTAGTTCAGAAAAATATGAGTTATATTTTCTTCGGGATCAAATTTGGAATGCCTATCGCGCAGATATGGGAAAATGATAATTCAGATCTAAGAATAATTATATTATATTATAAAACACAAGCCTTTGTCCAGGGCTTCGTACGTTTAGTTTAAATGTTAATAAGAAAGAAAGAAATAGTTTATTCTCGCAAAACTGTATACAACAACTGTCGTCAAGCAGTAGTGGTTGCATTACTGTGTTCCGTTGGAAGGGTGTGGCTGCCGGTGAAATCACATGCGCATGAGACGTATCATAGCTCACCACATAAAGAACACAAGTTTCTGGGCTCTTTGGAGTTTGTCTTGTGTTTCTGTGTTTGTCCATGCCATCTGCAACACAAGGAATCCTAGTGCAGAGGTATAAGAGTGTAAACAATTAACGTTTATTTGTTTTCTAAATAATCCTAAGTTCTGAGTTAGTTAAGCACGAGGTGTGGCCGGCGCGAAATTTTTTATCGCATTTGCCGTTGGATGAGCAGACGTGAAATTGGGCAGAAGAATCGCTTTACATGAATCGCTGGCGATGAGCCAAGAGATAATTTATTTATGGCTGCAGATGGCCCGCGGATCTAATTATTGGAAAGAAACGTTTGCTTTTTATTGTGTGTACATTTATTCCGAATCAATGAGTGATTGAGTAAGCAACATTGTTTTATCTATGGCGTAACATAATTAGCTATTATTATTTTGAACCAAAGGGTGATCAATTCAGTGGTGCTTTTTTTATGTTTCTTATCTCAATACTGCGTCATATATCAACCGATTTGCATAAATCTTTTTTATTTGAAAGTATGCTTTAAAATTAACTTCATGGCAATTTTATCAAAATCGGTTGTGTAGATTGGTTGTTAAATCAACATCACTGGAACGGATACGTCACCCAAGTGATCAGAATTGCGTATTTTACATTTCTGTAACTTTTTTCTTCGCCCCTTATATACCGATTTGGATGTTTCGTTTTTTAAATAGTAGGGTGAACCACAGCCAGAAATAAGGCAACAAAGTATGTGTATTCGATTTTATTAAAAAGTAAATTAATTAAAATTTTAAAGAAAATTAAGATTTTTGACCTCTAACAACGTGTAAGGCCGTATTCTTTAAATTGGCTCAGTTGGTGACGACTCCGTGATTGTTTGTGTTGTGTTTCTGTATTTGTCCATGCCATCTTATACTGAGTCGCATTACTGTTGTCATGGGCGGGGGTCGCCACTTACCACCAGGTGGGCCCTAGTTCCGTCACTTATCCACATAAAAAAAAATGCCATCTGCATCACAGGAAATCTTAGTATGAGTTATACGTAGTACAATATATCTTAGTATAGTTATAGTTCATCTTATTATAGTATCTTAGTTATGAGTGTGTAAACGTTTTTTTTTTAACTATTTGCTAATCTTGTTAAAATCAATTGCTGTTCGTTAGTCTCGCTAAAACTCAAACGGCTTTATTGATTTGGCTGATTTATATTTCGTTGTGTTATTATCAGTACAAGCTTCTTATATATATTTTGGAAAATTCATGTTTATATTATATGTTTGAATATTCGGGAGAAATTGAAACAACATATTTCTATTGAATTTTGCCACTACTTCGATTGACAGCTAATTGTCAAATTGAGTATGAGCTTATTGACAGGAAAACTTGTCAGTCAGCTAGTAAAAATATCGTTTTAGTTTTAATTATGTCAACATTCCACTTCAATAAAACCATAATCGCAGTAACTTGGCACTTCACAAACAATGCCAATAAGGCCCTATTTTACGTGTACCAAACAAAGTATTTCAATATGTTACGCTCGTAAAAGCTTATTATGTCTCACGCGATTTTCGATGTTGTGAACATTATGTTGTTTTGAAAATGGTGGCGAATAATGCCGACATTTATAGGTATTTATGTTGCTTATCTAGAACATATTTTGCAAAGTTCGCTCGGAGAAATACTGCCGCCAAATCTGGTTGTCTGCCGCTAAGCAGTGGTGCACTCAATCACATGTGCATGACACATATATTAATAAATAAATAAACGTTTACACACTCACACCTCTGCACTAGGATTCCCTTTACCGCAGATGGCAGGGACAAACACAGAACACCAACAAAACAAACTTCATGCTCACCACACAAATTGTACCCCGGCCGGTAATCGAACCCGGGACCTCTTGCTTCGAAGGCAGCGCTACTATCACGGAGTGACTTAGTTGATAGTAGCGTTGACGCAACGGGGTACGACTTGGGTCTTCTCATGCTTCGGTCGAAGAGGAACTAAGTCGTATTGCAGTTGTTTTGGGGGGCGGTCATCACTTAACATTTTGTGAGCTTTCAGCTAATTCCATCACGTTGGTTACATAATAACGTCGTCAGAATATTCTTCTAATCTCATAGAACTAATGATACTCCTAGGCCTGTAATTTCCCCGGCTAACTTTATGTAACTAACAGTGAACTTACAAATTCTTCAGAACTTGTCCCATGCGTAATATAACTTGCGCCGTTTGCCCCTGACTCCATATCCCGGGATGTGGGTCTTATGCCTGTTCCACACTTGCAAACCATGAGTGAACGAACGCTGCAAACGAACGAGCATCAATATATATTTTTTGTCTTATAATCCTGTAATTCTTGTACTATGCTTCATTATCTGGTAAAAAATATTATTATATCTCTAATTAAGAGTATTTGTAAATTTCACATAACACTATAATTTTTGTTGTCAAGTTGTCAGTATTGCGCAAGCTGTGATACCCTATTATTACGGGTACACTAAGTCATTTAAGTAACTTAAACTAATATTTAAATGTTCAGTGTTATCCTGTGTTGGGTGTCCTATTAAAAAAATAAAAATAAAATCAAAAGAAATAAACAGTTTTATGATACCGATTCTATATAAATAAAACATACGGATTCCCTTTTCTAGAATATGAAACAGATATATACGTTTATAAACTATCCTTTGAACTAAATCTGTGTTGCAGATGTCGTACATACTTTCACTACACAAACAAAGACTTAAAAGTGATTAAAACTATAACCAACCAAAAGGAATAGGGTTAGGTTTGGTTAGTAGCTCGCGGCATTAGGTGTGTACCCTTTAATTCCCTACACGTACCCCCTGGGTGGTGCTAAAGGAGCAATCAAAAGTAGCTCAAAACTAGATGACTGATGGTACAGTTTTTAATCACTCTCACTCACACGAGCACGAGTGAACGAATGTTCGTCAAGTGTAGATACAGCTTAAATTTTTCAAGGTTCACGTTTCTGTGAGACTATTCCATTAGTTTTGGGTTATGGAATTCATATTTCTTCCTGTTTTATTAGCTTTTTCGATATGGTAACAATAGTTTTATGGTTTTATTATGTTGGTAGTTTTATTACAAGATAACACAATTTATATTAACGTTTACACACTCATACCTCTGCACTAGGATTCCCTGTGTCACAAATGGCATGGACCGCTTCATGCTCCATACAAAGTGTGCCCCGGCCGGGAATCGAACCCGGGACCCCTCGCTTCGAAGGCAGGGCTAACCAACTAAGCCACGGAGGAAGGAAACTCGTATGAATAAAATTAATTAATCAGGTTCTATTTAAACTTATGCTTAGCTAAAGATCTCAAGTTTCGTGTAGACATCAAAAGTTACACACACAAATGAACATATTCGTGAGCATAACGTGTCTCAAGAGCTCTTTAGGTATATTACACGCACACAGATATGGCAAATTGGAGTCAGCTGTCAGTTTATAACTAGCCTTATAACTATAAGCCTAGGCTAGGCCTAGCGTAGTGTGGGAATCATTTGTAAATATTATACATACTGGCTAAAATCTCTCTACTTACTCATGTAATATATTCTATTGTAACTTTTATATTATCTTATTAAGAAATAAAATATTTATAATTTTAATTTTAATTTGTTAAAATTATGTCCCAACTCTTCTGACTTACCCGAGGGGTAGTTTTGGGAGTGTACTTTCCTCACGTTCGTAATAATATGTAATTTTAAGCATGAGAAAGGGGTGGTGTCAATATACACAAGAAAAACATGTAAGAACCGAAAAAATCTTTATGCTCAACACAAAGTTTTTCGGGTTGGAAACTGAGGCGAAGCGATTGGCCAGACCTTGTGTTGAGCGTAAAATTTGTTCTCGAATCTGTTTGCCTTGTCTCTGTGTCTCCATAACACTTGTGACACAGATAATCCTAGCGCAAGGGTATAGGTGTAGAAACTAGTTAATTCTGCTGTATGCTCACTTTATTTTAATCTTCTTATATATGGCTTTTTGTTATTTTAATCGAGATAATGAACGACAAAATATAAAATTTCTTGCGTCAAAACCATCTGTCACATTTCATTGGCTCTCAAAAATGTAAAGGAAAATATTTGAGTTCCCTGTACTGTTTTTTTTGTTTCATTTCCTTTGGCTCCGAGTTTAATATTTCAACGTACAGCGTGTGGCGTAATAACTTTTGAACTGTCAAAAACGGAAGCGGATGTCGATGGAGCGACTTGCAATTTCAAGTTTCAACTTTAGACTTTAATATTATGTCAGCGTTTTTCGGTGGTGGTACTTATATTAGTGTGGTATTATAATGTCTGCTTATATAAACCTATGTATTACGTCACCAAGTTCTAGACGAAAGTTTATAAAGGTAATGATTAAGTGATTTCAACAATCTAATAGACTATGGATTGCGTAAAGATTTTGTTTATCATTTGTATGTTTAATTTTTGTCTTTCTGAATTTTCTCAAGACAACTCTTTTATCCCTTAATTATCGCTGCAAGGGGGTTGATATTACCGTTTAAAAAAAACATCAATCAAGTTCGATGGTGCTCATGATGATGGAACGAGCTCAGGGCCCACCTGGTGGTAAGTGGCGACTCCCGCCCATGACAACAGATACAACAGAGAAAAGGCCATTTATCTTACCCCTATATAATAAAAACGAAAGTTAGTATGTGTGTGTGTGTTTGTACCACCTTCACGCTCAAACGGCTCAATGATGAAATTTGGTAACAGGATTACTTATATCCTGGATTAATACATAGATCAAAGTCAAAGTCAAAGTCAAACTCATTCAGATCTCAAGTATCATTTGGAACGTCAAATTTTACACACATATTCGTGATTCGTAGGCTACTTTTGGTCCCGGAAAACTGAGAGTAACACCGCGGGACGCAGCTAGTATATAAATAAATAAAACAACAGAGCATTATAAACCTACCTGAGCTCCGAACGCATCCCAAAAGCCTGTGGCCCAATTAATCCAGATTTCCATGCGGTTCCGTTATTTGTCGTTATAAAATGGGAATGTGCGGTTTTAAATATAAAATAACGGTTAATTTGTTTACGTTACCGTGTGTTATTTGTAACGGTATGCTATTAACGGTTAAACTACTTGACTTCGCATATCTTTGCCCTTTCTCCCATCCCCCATAATGTTATTAACTACGCAATGTACGCACAGTAATAACTATTAGGACGAAACCATATAGTCAGAGAGATGTATGTGTAATCTATCGCCTGAATTAAGAGTATTGAGTATATTTTGGAAAACAAACATCCAAATCGGTATACAACGGGCGAAGAAAAAAGTCACAGGAAGGCAAAATACGCAATTTCGTTTACTTGGATGAATATATAAAATATGCAATTTCGTTTATTAATCTGAAATCATATCCTTCCAAATAAAAAAATAAATAAAAATCGGTTCACAAATGACGGAGATCTGAGGTAACAAACAAAACAATAAACAGTCGTATTCCTCCTCCGTTTCAGAAGTCGGTTGAAAAACAAAGCTAAGTCAGATTCACGCATCATACGTTAAATGCACAAATATAAGCGTTCATTTAATACAAGCACAATGTTATTTTTGCTTGTATTTCCTAAATATAAACCTCTAGAATGTAATAAATCTTCTGAGTTGCGCTAACGTCTTTGTCAAGTCCATACCAGATGAACGCAATCAATACAGATTCGCTTACTTTAGCACATACTCTGATAGCGAAAGTATGCGAGCGCTACGGATCAGAAATTAATTGCATTGTGTTTTATTGTGCTGCTATTTTAGATAGAATATCACGAAAATTTATTTTTAAATAATTATAGATAATGCATCGACGGCTCCATGGGTTAGTTGGTAGCAACCCTGCCTCCGAAGCAAGGGGTCCCGGGTTCGTTTCCCGGCCGGGGCACACTTTGTGTGGTGAGCATGAAGTTTGTTCTCGGGTCTTGGGTGGCCTCCCTAATCCCTTCCACTCCTTCCGGTCTTGCGTTTTTGAGGGTCAGTCTCTCATAAAGGTCAAGGTCGTCTTGCCATCTCCGTCTGGGTCGGCCACGATGCCGTTTCCCGTTGTTAGGGATCCACTCTGTCTTCGCCCAGAGTTCCTCTGACCTGCGGCAGACGTGTGAACGGCAGACGTGCAGACATGTCAGTCTTTTTTTTTAAATTATTCGTTACATGACGTAGCTTGTTTCGTTCGTTATACATGTGCAAGGTATTAGGAGCTTAAGCAAACAGCTAAGATAGGTTGAGGTAAACGAGAATCGATATAAGTACATACCAGAATAGATATCAACATAATGAGTACTTAATATGTATGGTTATGTCCAGGAAGTGTGTGCTAGCTAATAATTATGGCCAAGATAACGGAATATTGGTATATTATACGACTCTGTAGCTTGGTTGATAGTGGCCCTGCTTTTGAAGCGAGAAGTATATTTTAATATTAGATTAATACAAATTTCAAATAATCAAAAATGTTTTGCCGTATCGGCAGCAACATTATTTTTGCTTCGCCGAATTGTTTTCTATAAACCGTGTCTTCAGTCTTATTAATTTATTAATTAATAATCTTTCGAACAAACAACAAGTGATTAAGAAATTATTGAGAAAACAAAAACCTGACTGCGTGATTATAAATTAAATTTAAACATAGAAAATGTATATATTCTTGAAAGCCATTTTGATACCACACTATTGGTTTTGAGGATAAAGCGCCAAATATAATGGCGCCATAAGTCGGCCATTTTTAATTTTGACAGAGCCAGTGTCACTGTCACAATTAAGATGAATATAATGCTTATTCTATTTTTGGTGCAGTTTTACATTATAATGTTAACAAACACAGAAATACAAGACAAACGCCCAAGACCCGAGAACAAACTTCATGGTCACCACACAAAGTGTATCGGCTGGGTATCGAACCCGGGACTCCTCGCTTCGAAGGCAGGACCAATGCCACGGAGCCACGGAGTTTCAATCTGGCGAACTCATCATGACTAATTTAAAAGCGTTCTTATACCAACCTCCAACGTGATGATAGCAAAAACTTTTTCTATTGTATTAGTTTTAATTTTACCGCTGGCTGTGTATTTCCTCTCATTCAACCACTCAAACAAATAAAAATAAAACCTTATGGCTGCGTTTTTGTATACGGGTAATTGAACGCGTTGGTTATGCAATACCACAATGTGAACTGGTACAGAAGAACAAGAAAGCGTAAAAACGTACTGCAGAGAGGTTTCCTCTGTAGACCAAACATATTCATAGATATTCATAAACATTTCGCCATCTAGCCCCAAACTAAACATAGGTACTATGTGAATAAAATTACTGATAAAATAAAAATTTTGTTTTAATTGTTAATACATACATTTACTAATACAGAATAAACATTTATGTGCGGTAATCTGCAATCTGCGATCAAAACCGTTTGTTCATATGACAAAAATAGTCAAATATAGTGACAGAACAGTAAAAAGCCGCATAGATAACGCGACACATTCGTTAGATAAGATCGGTTTGATCTATTATAGTTTTTCTGATATCTTTCTGTGACCTTTCTGTTACATATTTACTTTGTGGCAATACGGTGTACAGTATTGTTAATTTGCAAATGTGAATATCGAACGCAAATTCTTCTATCTAATTCGCTATTGCGTTACGCCCATACATATATGCGCGCTGTTTCTTTCAAATGATTACGCAGAGGCATAATGAGTTCTTTACCTTTTGGGTAACACTATTATCGTTACCCAAAATATTTTCTTGCCTATGGTAGGATAGAATTTGAAAAAAATCCAATTTTAGTATTAAAAGCGCATGATTTCATAGGTCGATATTTTTTTATATAATTAAAAGTGATGTTTCTGTATTTTTTGGGAATAAAACGGAAATAAAGATTATTTTAACTTGGATTTAGAATAGATGTGGGATTGTTCAAGGACAATTCAGCTAGTAAAACATACAGTTTTACTAGCTGCGCCCCGCGGAGATAACATCTCAATACCTTTAATAATGTAGTGACTTTCATACTATTTTTACTTTATATGTAAGTTTTAAATCACTGTTAATCACATTAGGAAGCATTGTCAACTTGTGAAAAGGTTGACTAATTAAATTTAATCCCAACGGAATGTTTTTTTGGGGTTTACTAAGGATATAATATATGTCTTGACTGAATTGTCTCTGACTATCTTTCTACCTGTAAACAGATCTAATAAGGGTCATAAGGGTTATAAGAGGGTGATATCCAGGATATAAGCTATTCTGGTCCCAAATTTCATCCAAGTCTGCCTAGGCGTTTGAATTTGAAACAGTAACAAACAAACTAATACATAAAATATTTCGCCCCGCGGGTACCAAGATATAAGCTATCCTGGTATGATATTTCTTCCAAATCCGTTGAGCTGTTTGAGTGTGAATGAGTAACAAACATACACACATACATACAAACTTTCGCCTCAATAATATTGTGTGATTTAATCCAAAACATAAAAAGTTGCAATGATAAATAAACTTGGAACAAAACAATCTCTATGTTAATAAGATAAGATATGATATTGTTCTGAATGGTTGAACTTTTGTGTGTTAGAGTTTGTTTGTGTTGTCTCGTTCCACCACTTTAAATACAGGAAAGGGCTTTATATAGATATTTTCAGCGGATATTTTCTCATGTTATTTTATATTTCTTACGATATTAATTTTTGATCTTTGGACCGTGCCAGCCTCTAATGTTCCCACTGCAGGGACACCGGTCTACTCTCGATAATTGAGAGTGAATGGGCTTTGATCTACCACGGGAGCTCAATCCGGATTGGTAGATGTCACATGTCATGGAATTTTTGGTTCTAAGACATGATGTTTTCCATCACCGTTCTGAGAACGTAGTATTGGTATTTTGATCTTTATTTTCCTGTAATCAATGTATTTATGTAGAAATAGAAATATAAAAACTTTATTTTGTGTTACATAATTAGGGCTCGGTGGTAGCCCAGGGGTATAGACGCCGACTTTCAATCTGAAGGTTGCTGGTTCAAACACGGGCACCAATGAGTTTTTTCACCTTTTATGTGCGCCATACCACGTCCTCGAAACGATGACGGAAAACATTGTGAGGAAACCGGCATGTATTAGAACCAAAAATTCGACGACATGTGACATCTACCAATCCAAATTGGGCTAGCGTGGTAGATCAGAGCCCATTCACTCACAATTATCGAGAGTAGGCTGGAGTCCCTGTAGTGGGAATATTAGAAGCTGGTACGTTTAAGAATATATAACAGCAACTTTAGTATTTTTGATTATTCTGCCTTTTTTTTTGGACTAACATATTTTGTAAAAATAAGACTTATTTTATAGATAAATTAAAACATTGTTACCTGAAATCACCTGTAAAGTTCCTATGGTATTGTAATAAAGCATATGAGTATAAGTTTGAAATCAGCCGGTTGAAATTTTCAATCACAGTTATCTTTGAAGTATCAACATAACAAAACGATTGACCCATTTACAGATTACGGGAGAAAAGCGTTACGTCACAGGATAATGTGACGTCAGAATGGGGTCACGATTTCAGTGCAATTTTACATATCAGACCCTTGGTTCATTTTCTTTTTTCCTTTTCACTTTGATATATTATTTTCCATAGCGTAGACGATAGTAGCTCCGCGCTGTGTGAGCAAAAACCCTACCCTACCCTATACTATTAAAGGAACATACAACTGATTAAAAAAATCGAAAAAAGCTACTTTATTACATACTAGCGACCCGCCCCGGCTTCGCACGGTTAGTAAAGCATCAGTGTTGTATCAGAAACTACCCGTGCGAAGCCGGGGTGTGTTGCTAGTGTATTATACATATAAACCTTCCTCTTGAATCACACTATCTATTAAAAAAACCCGCATCAAAATCCATTGCGTAGTTTTAAAGATTTAAGCATACATAGGGATATAGGGACAGAGAAAGCGACTTTGTTTTATACTATGTAGTGATTAACAACTACATATTTCTCACCCTCAAGGCGAGGGATTAAAAAGGTGCACGCAATGAGGTTCGAGCAACGAGTATGCTGAAAGCCAGCCCTGCCTAAATGTTTTGCAGATTTAGGCAGGGCTGGTTTTCAGGAACACGAAATTATAAGTTAAGAAAATATCTATCAATGTCATTGGCAAGTAATTTATTTTATTCTTATTCGTACATCCGAATCGGTACACAACGGGTGATCTGTGGCTTAAACGGCTTGTTCCGTTAGCTTGTGATTCATCTTAATTTTATTATGAGAGTGAAACTAGTTATATCAAAATTAAAAAAATTAAAATAACCGATATTTTGGCGCCATATTATATATCTTCAAGAATGTTTTGTTCCTCAAATCCTAACGAGTGGGGTATCAGAATACAGAATTTTATAAATGGTTTACAAAAATATTGCACTTATTTTTGTAAGCGATTAAAACCTTATACATTAATCTTAGACCAAAACATATATTGTTTAAACTAGCTGCGCCCCGCGGTGTTATCCGTGGTGTTTCGAGATCAAAAGTATGTCTATGTGTTAATCCACAATGTAAGCTATCCTGGTACCAAATTTTATGCAAATCCATTTAGCCGTTTGAGCACGAAGGAGTAACAAACTAACACACACATACATACAAAGTTTCGTCTTTATAATTTCAGTGTGATTCAGTTATATTTCTTCTGTATCAATATCCATCCAATCTGAAAAAAAAAATCGCCAGCCATAACACTGCCGCCCTAGATCATATTTACATTAGACTTCTATTTATGAATTTCTTGATGTACAATAACGTTTTTATTAATTCTCCATTGAATATACTCATCTTTCCTCGCAATCGGTTTGCGTATACCTACATCCGAGAGACATTTTAGATATCTCACCCCAAAATACGTTACAAGATAATAAAACTCGCTAATCTTGAATATTATCCGGTTTCGGCCTAAAGTAAGCCCAGAGGATAGAAAGCGAACGGTTTAGGTAAGGGATGGATTAAGGATTTAGGGCTTTGTTTTATGATCGTCGACCACAGCGAGACGAAACAGCAAAACTTGATAAAAAACGAGGTTATACAGAAAAGGTATGAAATAAAAATTGCGTTTGACATGTCACAGATTTAAGTGCTATTTGGCTGTGGTGGCACATAAAAATCTGTATAAATGAAAATTAATTATTATCACAGAACGACTGCACCTATTTGGTAAATTACTTTCTGTTATGTTTGTAGTTGTCAGAACAAGGTTAGTTTAAAAGATTTTTTTTTAAAAGCTCGCGTGATTTCTCTTAATTTGGGGAAAAGTCCAGTTTTATTGGGGGGTCCAGTTGCTCACGTCTGTAGGTGTGTACCCTTTGATTTCCTACACGTTCCACTTGAGTGGTGCTAAAGGAGCAACCAAAAGTAGCTGTAGTACTCGTGCCAGATTCGTCCGGAGAGGTACTGTCATCAGGAAGAATGCGACTCAGTGTAAGGTCCAAATCTTATATAATACTAAGTCGCATTACTGTTGTCACGGGCGGGGGTCGCCACTTACCACCTGATGAGCCTTCAGCTCATTCCGTCACTTAAAAAATAAACAATTAACAGGTTTTAGGTTGTTATCAGTAAAATGTAACAATGGGATTGTTAATTAATTGGCAAATTCTATGTCTATTAATACGAGCTAAGTTGTCTTGAATTAATATTCAATATTATTTCACGCAGCGCCATCTAGCCCCAAACTAAACATAACTTTTAGCATGAGAACCAGATTACTGAAAGAATACTTTCCAGTGTAATTTAAAAATAATATTAGATTTTGCATTCAGCCTAAGTTCAGTTCTTAATCCTTCTCTGTTCACCCTAAATGCTAATGTATCGGCATCCCTTTTAAAACTGCCATGACTTTCTTATCTTGCGTTAGATAATGGAAATCCATTGCTTGTATTTACGATTCGTTTTGACGATTCGTCCAGTTGTCTTGGAAGACTGATGATCCGAACAAACGTATAATACTACAAGTTATGTAGCTTAAGACTCTCCAAAAAGACGAATTTTCAAAGTCTCTGTATTTTGAGATGCATTATTAATTATTATTATATTATAGTTTATTGTCAAATTGGGGCAAAACATTTTTTTTTTATATCCTTTAGTAGTTAACGCTGACTTCTGCGCTCTGGAAATGGGCTTCTACTGGAATGGAATCTGTTCCCACCCACCCAGGACAACCTGTCTATATTGACAACAATGGTCTATATGTGAGACGAATATAGACCTTTGTTCTGTGCTTTCTGTTTCTGTGTTAATATTTATTATATGTATTTTCAAAAAGAAGTACTATTTATGGTTTAGTTGGTAGTACGTGCCTTCGAAGCGAGGGGTCACGGGGCATACTTTGTGTGGTGAGCATGAAGTTTGTTCTAGGGTGTTTGTCTTGTGTAGTGCAGAGGTATGAGTGTCTAAACGTTTATTTATTAATTATATTAGTTATCTAGTTCCCATAGTACAAGCTATGCTTAGTTTGAGTTTAGAAGCCGCTGTGTAAAAAGTATCACTACATAGTATAAAACAAAGTCGCATTTACTGTCCCTATAACCCTATGTATGCTTAAATCTTTAAAACTACGCAACGGATTTTGATGCGGTTTTTTTTTAATAAATAGAGTAATTCAAGAGGAAGGTTTATATGTATATATTTATTTCTGATACGACACTGATGCTTTACTAACCGTGCGAAGCCGGGGCGGGTCGCTAGTCTATGAATAATTATTAATTCATTAAAGAAACTTCAGTTTGAATGGAACGGTCCAAACAAATATTTTCTATTAATATATCTGAAATTAATTGTAAAAGTTTAGATAGATAGACATTTATTTAAAATTTATAATTAGAAAATGATAATTAATGGCCTCACAAACATGTTTATTCTGTCTGGGTGTTAATGTATGTATTGAAATAAGTACTTTAAGTATTTTATCGGTTTTCTTGTTGCTATAGTAGCACAAACTATTTAAATACTTATTATATTAAAAATTACGCAAAAAAGTTACAGGAGACTTATTGACTTACTTTCATTGTCGTTTGTGAACCTAGGTACATAATTGAGATGGAAAACTTAATATACTTAGATCACTAGGCTCTGCCATTTGAGCATACAAACATTCATTACCTTAATTTATTATAGGTAAAAAAATATCAAAATACAATATAATTAAAGGATTAAATGAATCAAATATTAAATGTCAAACAATGTTTTTTTAGCCGTTGATTTTCCAAGTGTTTGGTCTTTTTTTAGTTATTTGAGTTTGTGAAACTCACAAACTTCCCCGTAAGCTGACGGATCTACCAAGGGTGGCAATAAACCTAAAACACTTCCCCTAACTTAAGGGACTGCTTCGTACTAGCCAATTTATTTTACTCTGCACTAACAATGTACATTTATCCTTTGAAGTTGATCTCAAGCTTTCCTTTTTGTTTTATTACTTGGGACAGCGTTAAAAAATGTATTTTTTGTTATAATTCCAGTGTATAAATGCATTTAGTAAAAGCTGTTATTAATATATTAAAAACACGAAGTTATGGAAACTGGACTTCAACTATCAACACAAGATATTCAAGAGGCAGGATTATTAGTTTATCTAGCAATTGCCTTCGGAAATTTCGCCTCTATGCCTTTATGCCTTCCTATATTGCCTTTCTGCTCGTATATGAAAACCGCAAAATCAATCACGGAGTAAGCAAAATTGGTTACATAAGTGCGTATCACAAAGTAAATCAGCGGCAAAACACATTTATATTGCACGTAAATATTATTCCGAGTAAAGTACTTTTGGACAGTAAATCACGTGAAAGAACGTAAATGTAAAACATAGCTCGTTTGTTTTCAGGTTACGAACCGTTACCTGTGTACAACTGAAAAGCAATAAACATTATACACATCGATATACATCTGTGATAAACAAAATTAAGAAAGAGAGAGAAAAATAGTGTCTTGTGAAGAAAATATTTTGAAACGTTAAATATTGTTATTTATGTTGTTTTAGAGTTCCATATTTGTTAATATTCGCGTGTTAACCGTTGCGTGTTAAGTTTAAAATTTGAAATTGTATTCCATGTTGGGTTCCCAATCCGAAAAAGAGTAAGTCGTAAATTTTTTTACGCTTTATAATAATTCCATACTTTACTGTTGATTTGACAAAATTTACGGTTCAGTTATGTTTTTAATTTTTAATTCAATAATTTACTCTTTATCATAAAATGTTTATTTTCAGTAATTATTCAGTTCACATTATTTATTGTAAATTTACTATTAGTTTTTGATAACAATTTATTTACAAAATTTACGCGTCATCACAAGTGATTCATTATTCATTGCGTAAATTTTTATGGTGATAGTGACGTCAACGTCTACGTCGTCTCAAGAATCAACGATGACGAAGAATTTTCTCACCGTCACCAACATCGTGAATGAAGGAATCAAGGGCAGCAAGATTTCGAAGCTTGGGTTGTCCAAGTACCTCTCGCAGTCTCTGTAAGTACTAGCTTTAGAAGATTACAATGTTAATATATTACTGGTTATATTATATTATAAACACTATATCCAAGCTTATTATAAAAACATTTTGATTTAAATAAAATTATAATAAATAACCATAAACTTAAATTATTGTATGTACCAAAGGACAACTAAAAGCTAAAAGATTTTTCTACTAGTTACCCTTTCAAGGAAGAAATTGTAAAAACAAATCTTAACTAGAAAAATATAACTATTGTAGATTTAAACTATTGTAAAAAAAAAATACATTTAAAAATTACTTAAATAATATAATACATACAATAAATGAATAAACTTGTAATAAAATTCAATATTGGAAAACACGTTACTTAGAAATGAAAGTAAAGTAAATATTTATTCATAAAAATATCTATAGCTTGTAGCACAGTCAAAAATGTCTAAGACAACTGTGTTTTTTTTTTTGGAATTTGTTGTTCAAGTAATTTGGGCCATTTAAAACAAGGCATTCTTAAAAACAAACTTTGAACTGGGGAAGCAATCTGCATATAGTTTACTTCACTACTTTATAGTTATTTAACTTGCGATATTTGTCCAGGCTGTGAATTGAAAATTACTGAACAAGCAGTATTGGCCATTTACGTGCCTGAAGAGCAAGTTTAGCCATTTTTAATTAACTTTTATTTTGTATTAAATTTATTAGAAAG
Source organism: Aplocera efformata (assembly GCA_921293045.1). Taxonomy (NCBI): domain Eukaryota; kingdom Metazoa; phylum Arthropoda; class Insecta; order Lepidoptera; family Geometridae; genus Aplocera; species Aplocera efformata. The sequence goes on along the minus strand of OV121067.1, from coordinate 2,792,285 downwards.
TTAATAACTTACACAGAAAAATAAATTTCGAGAAAATATACTTCGCTATTATCGACAGTGTTAATAATTCGATATCGTTTCGTCCGAGCATTATTTTTTGTTTTAAATGATTTTTTTTGTTAATAATAAATCAATTGTCTTGTGTTTCTATGTTTGTCCATGCCATCTGCGACACAGGGAATCCTAGTTCAGAGGTATGAGTGTGTTAACGTTGTTTTTTTTTTTTAATTATTTACTTCGTAATCAAATAAATGTAATGCATAAATTTGCAATTCTAATTACGTAAAATAATTGAATAGAACTGTCTATTCGTTTTGCAACAGCAACAAACGGACAAGATTGAATGGACAAGATTAACTCGTCCGCAAATAAATCTTCTTCGGGTTTGGCGTTGAGTTGGGGAGGGTTCGAGGAAGGGGTCAAATGCGCGCAGAAGTGAAACAATGTCAAAGGCAAAGTACAATTATTGCACATGGTTTTTTTTACGCGATGACATTGACGTTCCTATTCCTATCCTGTGACACTTTATATCAATACGAATCAAATTTGTAATTTGTGTGTGAAATATGACGTGTCCCAATGATATTTTCTTTTTAAACGTTTACACACTAGGATTCCCTGTGTCACAGAGGGCATGGAAAAACAAAGAAAAACAAGAGAAACACCCATAATATTATATATATTATACATAATATGGACATTCGGTGTCGAGACCCTTGGTCCGTGGGGTCCTAGCGCTATAAGACTTTTTAAAGAAATAGCAAAGAGGTTAGTCGACATCACAGGAGACCGAAGAGCTGGCAGCTACCTCGGACAAAGAATAAGTTTAGCTATTCAAAGGGGGAACGCTGCCAGTATCTTTGGAACCTTGCCTAAAGGGACTCCTTTTAATAATATATGTTAGTTCTTATAGTATATTTTTAAGATTTTAGTTTTATATTTATTATTGCTTGTAATGTGTAATCTGTGTCTAAATAAATTATTTATAGAGAAAATAATAAATAATTTATATGGACATAAATGTTTGTTATATGTCCATAAAAGTATAAATTTACAAAAAAGGACCATTTTATTTTAAAAATGTTACTGGACAAGCTGAAGGCTTATATGACGTTAAGTGGTTACCTCCATCCATAAAACAGCAATACAACCTAACTCCCTTACCACCCGTCAAATAGTGAAAGTATAAAAAGCCTATGTGCTATTCCAGACTATAATCTATCTCTGTGCCAAATTTCATCCAGGTCCGTTCAGCCGTTCTGGCGTGATTGAGTAACAAACTTCCATCCATACATCCAAACATTCGCGTTTATAATATTAGTAGGATGTAGTTTATCTAGTTTTTTATTTGCGACACCGAGACGGATTGTCACTGTGGCAATATTCTCCAAACTATGCCACACTTGCTTGAATGCCCATCCTGCCCTTACACCACTATAGACGAACTTATGGTTTGCACAGGACGCCATAGATGTTGCAAACTACTGGTCTAAAACAATATAATGTATGAAACATCGACTTGATAGAAGAAGAAGATCTTCTAATATTTTTTCACATAACACTGAGATCCGAATTAAGCAACATTCGTGGGACAGTGTAAACATAAATTGTCCCAACTGGTTGGTGGCAAGTGTATATTACTTGGTATAATTCCATGAATATAAAGAAAATTACATTTTTTGACATAAATATAAAACTTTTTATTATAATCAAAAAAATATGAGCTACTTCGTTTCGCTGCTCAAGTGCTTTCTTGTTGACGACTTCTTTGTTTTGGCATTTTCTATTTAACTTTGAACCCACGGATAAAATTAAAGATGTGCCTTAATTTTATTTCGTTAGCTGTTACCCGCGACTCCGCGTGGAATTTAACAATTTGAAACAAACAAAACAAACAAAATGAGCTTGACTTTGACTTTGAAATAGACAGGCAGTCTGTCCACATCAGACAGAGAAAAATTTTTTAATTGCCGTGTATATTTTCAAATGCATTTATTAAAAATTATTTTGAGATTAGTCGGAACAAACAGATACAAAACATTACAAAAGTTTTTTTTTGTTATATGTAGGTTAGATGATTTAGATGATGATGATGATGATTTAGATGTGTGGATGGACTTTGAAATGCGTTTAGTAAAAAAGCTGATTTTGACGTTACAAACGAGCATTTTATTATAGTTTTATTTATTTGTGTAGCTCAGGGTTCCATGAATAAAATAATTGATGGATCTTTGTGGAAATTGAAGTTTAATTTTCCGTTTGAAAAAAATATTTCTACTTCAACCTTTTTTCTTACGATGTCACCTACAGACGCGTGCAAAATGGACCTCCACTGACCCTTCTGTGGTATTTTAGGCCTACAGCTCATCTGTCATGAGACAAGAGACCATTTCAATTCGTCTTGAACATATTCGGGCACTGGAAAATAATTACGGTTCAAGTCTTGGACTGCTGTATCGCGTTTCCGATAGTCTATTAGTCCTACAGTTTATTACTACAAAATACTACAGCGTTGTCGGCAAGGTAAAATATTGCAATCTGTCTTCGACAGAATTAATCTTGGTGCTCGCAATTTGCAATGTGAAAAATGACGAAAATGCAGCGCATTTTAAATAGTCCGGATTTTATGAAATCCTGTTTTGTGCAAAACTTAACTTGCAATTTTGAAGAAATTTTGTGGCGAGATGAAATTTAAATAATAAAATTTGATATTTTTTTTGACCTGATGTTAAATAGTTACCGTCGTCCACAAAAACAATAATACGACTTGAGTCATTCCCGACGCAAATAATCAAGTGTTGATCCAAGTTGCATCGTGTTTATTAATAATATACAAAATTTCATCGTTTAAGCCCTGCCTTTGGAGCGAGGGGTCCCGGGTTCAATTCCCGGCCGGGGCACACTTTGTGTAGTGAGCATGAAGTTTGTTCTCGGGTCTTGGGTGTTTGTGTTGATTCCGTGTTTGTCCATGCCATCTGCGACACAGGGAATCCTAGTGCATAGGTATGAGTGTGTAAACGTTTATTTAATATTTATATACCCGTCTCGGGTGATGGACGCAGCAGGATGAATGCGACTCAGTAAAGATTTGGATCTCATACTGAGTCACATGCATTACTGTTGTCCTGGGCGAGGGTCACCACTTACCATCAGGTGGGCCCTCAGATCGTTCAGTCACTCATTCACATTAATATATGTATACATACAAGAATTGCTCATTTAAAGTGATAAGATTAATTAATAAGTGAATTCAAAACCATTAAAATATTAGCTAACTCAGAAGTCAGTTATTTGATGCAATGTCCGTCTGAATTTCAACCCCAGTCAGTATGACGTCTTGGACAATACTGGCACCAATAAGAGATATTCTTGAGAAATAGGAATTCTTCTATTTGCCCGTCCAGTTTCAAGGAACCAATTTCGGTTTTGATACCGTCTTATTCAGCTGAGTAAGCTCGATTCTGTTCTTTGCGCGGAAATTTCATGGAATGTCGAAGATATTTCTTAAACTTATTTTTCTTGTGGGTGGTGAATACATTTACTATTCTTTAAAATACGTGGGTACGAATAATAAAATAACTATAATATTGTATTTTATAATATTAATCTTACTTGATGTATTATTTTGAGATCATGTAACGACGAACCTTCAAACCACACATTCCTCTCTCCGAAGGTGGCCTGGAAGAGATCGCTTCTAAGCGATAAGGACGCCCATTGTACATTATTGCTGCTCTTTGTACATTTATTTATATTGGTGTGCAATAAAGTATTTTTATATTGTATTGTACAATCGCCAGTGTATTCCGTTTATTCTGGTCCCGGGTTCGATTCCCGGGGCACACTTTGTGTGGTGAGCAGGAAGTTTGTTCTCGGGTCTTGGTTGTTTTGTGTTTCTGTGATTGTCCATGACATCTGTGACACAGGGAATCCTAGTGCAGAGGTATGAGTGTGTAAACATTTATCTATTTCTATTTATTGTTTTTTATCACTAGAAGACCCTTGGAACGACGAACTAATAAATCCAATTCCGATTTTGCTGTTCCTTTGCGTTATTCCTATTTCCTATTCCTATTTATTTCCTTCCTTTCCTATTCCTTTTTTCTTAAACCACCCTAGAATTAAGCGAACAAAACAAAACAAAAAATATTCAAATCCGTCATTTTCTAGCTATCTATTGTATTATATAATAATCTATACAAAATAAAATTAAGTATCTGTTTCAAAGACATATAACATATTTTTAATAAATGCATTTGAAAGTATACATGGCAATTGAAACAATTTTTTTCTGATGTGGACAGACTGCCTGTCTGTTTGTTCCGGCTAATCTCCGAAACGGCTGGAACGATTTTGACAGGACTTCCACTGGCAGATAGCTGATGTTATAAGTAGTAACTTAGTCTACTTTTATTTTGGAAAAATAATTCTAGTTCTTCGCTAATAAATGTTATATTCGACGCGGACGAAGGGGTGGGTATTTTATTTTAGTATTACTATTTACACACATTAAAACAAGACGTGCAAAATGGTTAGCTTACTCTGTTTTCCTTTACAGTTAATTTATATCTCCAGTAAAATTACTCAGCTAAAATTATTTCCGTAAGACCAGAAATTTTAATTGTAAAATAATGTGAACTGAGGTTTTGATAATAACATAGGCTCGAACAATTATCGGTTTAACTACGTGAAACGTAACGTGAAATTGCTTTTGAACGAAATATTTTATCGCTGTACGCATGTGAAGCTTGGCTTTGATATAAAAAGTAAGAAATACCCTTTACTTTTTAGACGTTTGTTTACCTACGTATTTCATATAATTACTATTATATATACTATCACTGTATATAATTATTTGTACCTTAAAAATTACGTTAGTTTTCCACTTTTATGAATCTTATTTGAAGGAAAATATGCATTACTAAACTAAATTTAAAAAAAAAATCACTTTCAATATTTTCATAATACACTAGCTTTTTCAGACAGATTAATTAATTAATATAGATTTTGTCAATTAATTTAAAATAATTTCGAGGGGTTGTAATATATTCTCAATGCACTTCTTATCTAGATAGTAACAGTCATGTAACAATACACTTAAAATAATAGTTAAGATCCATTTCAACACGTCAGCTTCCAAATAGACAAAACTGCATCAAAATCAGTCTAATCATTTGGGTGCTACGATGCCACAGACACACAGATAACTTTAAAGACGCCTATTTTTCATCGGCGTAAAAACTACAAGTGTAGCAAGCTTTTAGCATTGCTAAAACTGCATGCTTACCAAGCAGAATACATTCCGTTTGAGGCAGAAACAGACACGACTTTGTAATGGGCCTATCTAACCATAATAGACCTCTTTGGAACGCTGCAAAATGGTGATACTCTGAAAAAAACACGTAAAATGTCGTTCATTACCTTTAAAATTTTTTGCGCTGACCCAGAATTTAAAATACAATTATTATGCCTCTAAAACTTTCCTCGTGGTACGCCATTTTGGTAAATTTAAACACACATTTCTAAACTACCTAAGTTGGTTTTGGTTGGTGCAGTACCTTCTTTTTTATAGTACTTAAGTGACGGGACGAGCTAAAAGATCACCTGATGGTAAGTGGTTACCTCAGCTCATAATAATCGCAATACGAATTTGGTTTTCACCGACCGAAGTATGAGACCCAAGTCGCACCCCGTCCAGAGACGAAAACTTACGTCTCATGCGCATGTAATTTCAAAGCATATACACCTATCTTTGAAAAACAAGAGTTGCTGGCGGTAAATTACCACATACGGAAGCAGTACTTCTTCGGAAAATTTTGCATTTTAATCGCAAAAAACAGCAAGTCAAAGTTTTCACATCAGAGCCAGATTTTAGCAATCTTACTCACATCATCAAACTTCTAAGCAAAAACTGTTAAGCTGTGATCTGTTTTATGTCAGATTGACAGATTGAGCTGAGGTTAAGGCTTAGTGGTTACTGCCACCCATAAACATCACAACAACCCTGGTATTCATCTACTGAATTATGAGAACGTCGATTCGGAAGTTGTTATTCCTGAAACTAATGAATAGATTCATCACACTTGAAGAATATACTAGGGGTGGCATTTTGCCAAACAAGAACCAACAAGTAGATATTATCTGATAAATAATTATATTTAATAGGCGGTATATAGCGTATAGCGCGTGAGAGCGTGGTGGCCCAGGGGCACAGACGCCAACTTTCAATCTGAAGGTCGCTGGTTCAAAGCCACGCACCAATGAGTTATTTCACTTGAAAAATGTATGTGCGCAATACCACGTTCTCGAAACGGTAACGGAAAACCGGCATGTCTTAGAACCAAAAATTCGACGACATGTGACATCTACCAATCCGAATTGGGCTCTCGTGATAGATCACAGCCCATTCACTCTCAATTATCGAGAGTAGGCCGGTGTCCCTGCAGTGGGAACATTAGAGGCTGGTACGGATATAGAGTATAGGTTATTCTTTTCTCTGTTGTAAACTATTTCCACCGTATTATGGATAATCGATGTCTCCGTGGCTTAGTTGGTAGTAGCCCTGACTTCGAAACATAGGGTCCCGGGTTTTGTGGTGAACATGAAGTTTATTCTCGGTTTTGGGTTTGTATTGTGCTTCTGTGTTTCTGCGACACATGGAATGCTAGTGCAGGGGTATGAGTGTGTTAACGTTTATTAAAAAATAAGAAGCTTTTTACCTATAATCTTACAACTGGAAGGGTATGGCTGCCGGTGAAATTACAAGCGCATGATTTACATCCCCGTCTTCGACATAATGCAACTTGGGTCTTCTTATACTTCGGTAAACGAAGACAGAAGTCTTGCTGTTTCAATGGGTGGAGGTAGCCACTTACTGTCAGGTGGGCCTTAAGCTCGATCCGTCTTCTTCGGGATCTTCCCTTTTCATGAAGAATTCAAGTTATTCTCCAATATAGTAGACCAGAATACCAGATATAGAAAGAAAGAAAGAAGAAAGAAAGAAAAACAGTTTATTCTCGCAAACACAATAGTATACAACAAATTACAGTAGAAAAAATTAAAGTTCGTAACTATTTTGTTAGTTAGTTAGTTAGTAATCTATCTTGCTATATCAATTTGAGTGTTCAGTACTCCGTGATAATCAGTTTACGGTGCCAGCAATCCTAGGCCACTAAACTTCGTTAAAATGTAGCCTGTCGGAAGGCACTTAAGGCACAAGTTATAAGAGGAAAATTGGCCAAGTGCGAGTCGGACGGACTCGCTTACAAACGATAACAGACAACGCGACAACATACACTCATTACCATTAGAGTTTATTGTGTTGCAGGTTGCATGGACAATTTACAGAAACGACAAACACTAAAGACCCGAAAACAAACTTCATGTTAATCACACGTGTATTCCGGCTGTGAAACGAACCCCTCACTTAGATGGCAGACTTACTTTTTTTCGACTAACATGGCGATTGGTCTACCTGATTTTAAGTGGTTACCTCCACCCATGAACAATAAAAATAACAATTCGGGTACTAAAGGGTTCGGTGACATTACAAACAGTCACTGCAATTTAATTGATTTGTTTTTTTTATGTGGATGATTTTTTTTTTATGTGGGTAAGTGATAAAACGAGCTGAGGGCCCACCTGGTAGTATGTGGCGACCCCCGCCCATGACATCAGCAATGCAACTACACCTCATGCGCATGTGATTTCAACGAAACCCACACCCCACCACCGGAATTCAGTAATTCGCGCACTACTGCTTGTCGGCCGATTCCAAGTGTAGCACCTCTCCGGACGAACTTGGCGCAAGTTCTACTGCTACTTTTGGTTGCTCCTTTAGCTCCACCCAGGGGGTACGTGTGGGGAATCAAAGGATACACACCTAAGAATGCGAGGGTGTCTGTGTGTAATTCCCCTGTTTTTTCACCCGCTATCGCTTGTGTACATCACCACGCCTTAAATCAGGCTGGCGTTAAAATAATTAGGCCCGACCAATTACTAAAGCCCGTGCACTCTCGCTTTTATAATTACAAATCATAATTAATGGATCTCTTGAAGCTTTGATATAATTAAAGTCATAAAAAGTAGTTAACGTTTTCATCCGACGTTCGACGAGTTGGTTTGACTCGTATTTAGTAATTATATAATATTATCATGGACATTTCACACAGCGTGATCTAGCCCCAAACTAAGCATAGTATACTATGGGGAGTAGATTACTGATGGAATACTTATGTGGTACTTTTTTTGGAATGGTTGTTTTGATATAAACATTTAAACATAAACATTTACACACTCATACCTCTGCACTAGAATTCCCTGTGTCGCAGATGGAATGGACAAACACAGAAACACAAGACAAACACCCAAGACCCGAGAACAAACTTTATGCTCACCACACAAAGTGTGTCCCGGCCGGGAATCGAACCCAGGACCCCTCGCTTCGAAGGCAACCAACTAAGCCACAGAGCCGTCAGAAACATCCCGTGTATGGGTTACAATACGTATGTATTATAACCATGCTCTGGATCAATCATTCCCATAGTACAGGGTACGTTCAGTTTGGGGCTAAATAGCGTTGTGCGGTATGTCCATAAATACTATTAAAAAATATATGAATCAATCATTCCCATAGTACACGTTACGGTCATTTTGGGGCTATATATTATTAATAAAAAATATGGATGCTACGCCCCGCGTTACCCGCGGAATCCGCGATCATCCCAAAGGAACACTTAAATAAAATTTTCAGGATAAAAAGTACCTTTTGTTTTTATCCAGGATATGAACTACCTACATAATAAATTTAACCCAGATCCGTTCTGCCGTTTAAGCGTTAAGGAGTTACAAACATAAACACACAAACTTTCGCCTTTATATTATAAGTTTCTTTTTTTTTATGTTAGTAAAGTGGCGGGACGATCTTGAGGCTCTGTTGTAAAGTGGTTACCTACTCTCATAACAGCAAAACGACTCAGGTCCTCCCCGACCAGAGCATGAGATCTAAGTCGCACACCGTTGCGTCACCCGAGACGGAGATATCATGCGCATGTGATTCCACCAATGCACAAATGCTACTGCTGCTTTTTCTAGCTCCTTTAGCACCACCCAGGCGGTACGTGTAGGGATTCAAAGAGTACTCACCTACGGACGCGAGCAACAAGACCCCCCCAATCAGGGAACCTCTGCACTAAGATTCCCTGATTCGCAGATGGCATGGACAAACACAAAAACACACGACAAACGCCCAACACCGAGAACAAACTTCATGCTTACCACACAAAGTGTGCCCCGGCCGGGAATCGAAACCGGGACCCCTCGCTTTGAAGGCAGGGCCGTCACTTTATACAGGTCATAATCATCTACTTTCTAAGCTTTCACTCCACAGGGGCCATTCATAGTACACAATGGCAGTGCGAAGCAAAACTTTGCCAATTTCCCAATAAACTGGGCGGGCGGGCTTTGGCACATGACGCCTGCGGCGCGGTAATCGCGGCGTGACGCGGTCGCATAATGTTTATTTTGCAACCCAATAAATCTCTGTTTGGAAATATTAAAGAATATTCGTTGACTTTTTTATAAAGCGCCTTTCTAGCAAACTAAGCATGGCTTGCGCTTTGGGGACTAAATAACTGATTACTTATAAAGTACTTTATTTTTGTAAATACATATATTGGGTGTGTGAATATGACTCCGCCCTTTCTCAACAGATGTCGTTTTTAGTATTGTTTACGTGTACTAATAAATTACCATACTTGTATTCGATAGTACTGAATGTCAGCTATCTAACGCATTTTATGATATTTGGTTGAAGTGTAAGCAACAATTGTTTTCACCTTTTCGAAAATGTCGGTTTTTATTCCAAATAAACGTCATTTGCGGGAAGTGTTATTACATTATTTTATTGCGAAGAAAACTGCAGCGGAAACTTATCGTTTGCTTGTGGTGAGCATGCTCCGTCTAATACAACTTGCAAGGAATGGTTTCGACGATTTCAAAATAACGATTTTAGTACTGAGGATAAAGAACATGGAAAACCACCAAAAAAATTTGAAGATGCTGAATTGGAAGCATTATTGGCGGAAGATTCTTGCCAAACTCAATCAGAATTAGCTGCAGCATTAAATGTTGATCGTTCAACTGTTGCAAAGCGTTTACAAATGATGGGAATGATTCAAAAAGCCGGTGACTGGGTTCCACATGATTTAAAAGAAAGAGACATGGAACGTCGGAAAACCATTTGTGAAATGCTGCTTCAAAGACAGCAAAGAAAAGGATTTTTGCATCGGATAGTCACAGGAGACGAAAAATGGATACACTACGAAAATCCTAAACGCAAAAAAGCTTGGGTGAAACCAGGCGAACCAGGCCCATCACAGCCAAAAATAAATATTCACTGTGCCAAGGTCATGCTCTGTATTTGGTGGGATCAGAAAGGTATTGTATATTATGAGTTGCTCAAACCCTCTGAAACTATTAATGGAGAAGTTTACCGACGACAACTAATGCGTTTGAAGCGAGCCATAGAAGAAAAACGACCAGAATGGGTGAATAGACATAACAAATTAGTTCTTCAGCATGACAATGCCAAACCGCATACCGCAGAAGTCGTAAAAAGATATTTAGAGGGACAGGACCGGGAAGTGTTACCCCACCCGCCATATTCACCAGACATAGCTCCTTCGGATTACCACCTATTCCGGACGATGCAGACAGACCTTACTGGAGAAAAGTTTACTTCATGTGAAAGTATCAAAATTTGGATTGACAACTGGATAAGCTCAAAAGACCAGGACTTCTTCCAGCAAGGAATACGAAAACTACCTGAACGATGGGCGAAGGTTGTAGCTGCAGATGGAGCATACTTTCAATAATTTTTTTTTTAATTTTGTAAGCGAACAAATGTGTTTTATTTTGACAAAAAGGGGCGGAGTCATATTCACACACCTATTACATAATACATATTTAGGGGATGGAGTGAGAAACGATTTTTTTTTAAATTTAATCTGCTTTCATGATCTTATTATTACTATTTCCTAACAACGTACGTTATTAATGTACTATCAAACTATTATAACTTTGGGTAAAATTAAAACACAAGCGTTTTTTTGTGAAATTAAACATAGGTCCTTCGTAATATAAGTAATGTAACTGTCAACTTAGCTTCATACTTAAGTTAGAAGAGAGGTAAATACAGCTTTGTGACTGTCTTGATTGCTGTGATTGTGAATGTTGCTATTGCTAAAAAAAAAATGGCGCCAGTTTTAGGGTTCCAAATTCGAAAGTAAAAAGATCCCTTATAAAATCAGTCCGTTGTCGTCTGCCAATCTGTCAAGATCTTTTTCTCAGAAACGCGTGGAGGTAACTTGGAATTAATATTAAACACTCAATTCTGCAATCTCTAAGAGCAGTGAAAAAATCAAAGTTCCAAAGCAACGCAATTAAAAGATACATGCTCCGTTTATGCCACATATTTGACTCACGCAGAGGAACCAATACCCATAGGGAACTTCCCATTTACTTAAAACCATGAAATTTGGCAAGTAGTGTCATATAGCACAAGTAAAGGAATAAATACAAAAACCGTAAATTTAGATTTACATCACAAAAACATATTACAGAGAAACAGGTTTCACGTTTGCCTACAAGTTTGTGCGGAACCCTCGGCACAAGAGCCCGACTCGTAATCCACCGGTTCTTTTTACAATATTCATAAATCCACACACCTTGTCGCGTCTGCTGCTCATTTGTGTCAGCAAGTTAAGTCAAAGTTAGCAATTAATTTTGACTATCGCTGTGAAATACTCCCTAGATATGATTTGGCAGTTTGCCAGCGAAACTACGAAACGGGGACAAAATACTGACGAGAGGTATTGAGTTATTATGATCAAACACTTAATTAATAAACGGTTTTCCGAGTGGAGACTCTGAGTAGCCAAAAATTCCCACTTGGACCGAAATAAAAACCGTTTCAAACCCAATTTCATTTTGTGTTCGAACTGAAAAATATTGACTACTGGATTCATAAAGAGTTCATTATTTATCTGTGAACCGCACCTGTTACAAAAAGATCTTTCATATAAAATTTAGTATAATTTAATTAAGTTTATCATCATTTTAGATAATTTATAATTTAATTCTTTGACATTGTATAATCAAATTTATTAGTTGCGCCCCGCGGTGATATCAATAGTTAAAAATAAAAAAAATGAGACGATGGAAAAAAACCGTCTTCACTTTTCCTGGATAAGAAATAGCGTTCGTTAATCCAGGGTATTCAAAGCTAAAATAATAATAGTTATGGATTGTATGATCTGATATAAAATAAATAATAAATAAAATCTTGAGAATAACAAATATATAATACATACGGACAAACTTTTGTATTTATAATATATTCGTGTAATTCAATTGATTCTATTTCTAACTGTATTTATTTTTAATTACATATGTTGCATAAATAACTATGTTCTAACAATAAATAGCATTTTACTTTATGAGAAATTCCTAATTGGTATATATGTATGATTTCAAGTAATTTTTCGGATGCAAAACACAACATGAACTAATCCAGACATTATCAAAGATGAATTTAAGATTTTATTACAATATAACAAGCAAGAAAGTAAAATGGGATTTGAGTTTTGTTTCATTTTAGTTTAAATTAAATAATGTTTGCAATAAAAAATCTAACTCAGCAAATAAAATATTAATAGGGATTAATCAGAATACAACAGACGGAGGTAAAAAATCTCTCGCTCAGACAAAGAGAGGATTAATTAAAAGCATTCGATCTTTTTCCAACGATTGGGAATTTACGAGAAATAGCCACGCTGTGCTATTTGTGTTTATTCCATTCGAACATTTTTTGTTTCTACAATAATTATTCTGTGCTAGGTTTACTTAAAGAACACAGTAAAATTAATATAAAATCCAGAAATCCGTAAAGTTATTCAAACAATTTTTTTTATATCAAATAATGTTTATTGTTAATTTAAGTACTCTAAATTTTAATAAGTAATGTGCCTTAATTTATATAAATACTTTTATTTTGATTTAAGTGATTATTTTTTTTAATTGATAAAATATACCTTCAGGGTGTCCCATGGAAGTTTGAAGAAATTTCACCCCTAAAAGCGTAAATTAAGTGATCAAAATATTGAAGTTGGTTTATACGATTTTTATATCAATTATGTCAACAATTTATTTATGGACGAAAGGTACTTGTGTCGTTTCTGTACTTCTGACAAAGTGTTTGCTAATAATTCAAGATTATTGTTTCATTGGTAATTAAGGCGTAATAACGTAACAAACCAAATCGCATTCGCATTTAATATTATTTAAGTTAATATACAATCAAAAAATACGGAATCTTCACTGTTTGAAATACCAAATAGCACATTTATTTTAGATATAATCAATAGTAGATCTATTCTTACCTTCTATATCCCAAAGCAATAAATCTTTGTCTTTTAATAGGCATTAGATCGAATCGACAATCTCAAATCGTGGTTCTACGGTAGAACCACCTACTACGTGGCTCGTTGCCAACGGTATAACCGGATGTGTTAGTAGGTCCATCCGGCGGATATGAGCTTTTATAGGTGAGATTGTAACATGGCGCAAGATATAGCTTTTCCTAAGAAGATCTAGATTTCCCGTGATAGTATTTGAAACAATTGCAAATATTTTTATTTATGTAAATATGGTGATGAAATGAGCTTGATCTTCTTTCATTCAAGTGCGTGGTGTGGAACCTAGAGAGCGTGGTGCCCAGGGGCACAGACGCCGAATTTCAATCTGAAGGTCGCTGGTTCAAACCCACACGTACACCAATGAGATTTTTCACTTGAAAAATTTATGTGCGCAATAACACGTTCTCGTGGACGGAAAACATCGTGAGGAAACCGGCATGTCTTAGAACCTAAAATTCGAGGACATGTGACATCTGCCAATCCGGATTGGGCTCCCGTTGTATATCAGAGCCCATTCACTCTAAATTATCGAAAGTAAGCCGGTGTCCCTGCAGTGGGAACATTAGAGGCTGGCACGGACGAGGAACGAACTTGGCACAAGTTCTACTGCTACTTTTAGTTGCTCCTTCAGCACCACCTGGGGGGTACGTACTATACCTATACTAGAAAGTTCTAGCCAACGGATGCACTTAACTGGACCACCGAAAATCTCGGTAACACAAAAATAAAGTTTATAACTATGATAGTTTTAAAATGTTTATCCGAAAGGAACAGGCGAAGAAAGGAAAAGATTTAAGAATTGATATTTTAATACATGCCTCTTCGGATTCCTTAAAAATGATAATTGCTTATATAAAATTACAATTAAATCAATTACAGGTCTTTCTACATGCGTCGTTATCCTCACTGCTGAGGGTCGTGACTTGTATGAAGGACTTTGGTGTGTACTTTTTCTCTCCATCAGGATCAGTTCTCTGCTGAGTGGATTTGGTCGCTCCAACGCATGGAGCTTCTTCCACGCGATCGCTTTCTTTCCACTTTACCAGTCACTACCAGTTTTTTAAGATTGTACTTCTTGAACTATTGATCATCTAGTTTTATATAAATGTACAACTTATAATTCGATAAAGTGCATTTTCGTTTTGCCAAGTAATTTCAATGGGCTTTCTCAAGTTCTTGTAGTTATCAATTTGTTTGTGAAATAAAAAGTTTAATGGTAAAATATGTATAATCCCATTTAAATGTTGGCCTGAATCGGCTAAGAAACGTTACGAACATACAATCGAAGAAATTTTACCTTTTATGCAGTCAGTTAAAACCTTCGTGTGTGAACGTTTTAACTGACTTCAAAAAGGTAAAATTTCTTCGATTGTATGTTCGTAACGCCGTTTCTTTGCCAATTCAGGCCAACATTTAAATGGGATTATACATATTTTACCAAAATTTTTTTTATTAACGCCTGGATTTGAATTACCGACGTTTGCTTTGGAAGTCGTCCGTGCAGCTCGTTCGGCTATAGAGCCTGCGAAATCGAAATCGCAATTTGAAGTTGCTTGTTTACGTGGCATAGTGCCAATCTTATAAGAGGCAAAGTTACCGTATCCGTCGATCCAATTGTTGACTGGATTTTAGAGTAGAAAATTATCTTTGGAAGCCATTTTAGTGTCAGTAGAGGCAGCTTAAATATATTTGATTTCTAGATTGTTTCTTCGCTTGTGTTGGTTCATTTAGAGGTTCATTTGAAACCGTAACAAGCCATTTATATTTCATTATTGAATTGTCGCTACGGTATCCCCACGCTCTCTCGATTCACGAAAATATTGCGTAGAGAGAGGCCTTAAGATGCCTCATTTCTTCTTGTGCATTTTATTTTTATTATTCATGGACTTTCCTAAGAATAGTTTGGCTCCGGTAAAATAAGTTATTCCATTATTTCCAACAGGACATAACTCAAAGATTACCATTAATTTATTCACATAAAACAAGTTTCATTTATATTGATTGATACTTGTATACCAATCCCGTATTTTATAGCTTTGCTTAGTTTGGGGCTAGATGGCGCTGTATGATCATTGGCCGTAGATTGCATTGCGGATTGCTTTACCCCGAGCTTTTTTATTTATTTTTTATTTGAATAAGTGACGGAACGAGCTGAGGGCCAACCTGATGGTAAGTGGTGACCCTCGCCCATGACAACAGTAATTCGTGCGACTCAGTATGAGATCAAAATCTTTACTGAGTCTCATTCATCCTGCGGCGTCCATCACTCGAGACGGGGATGATACGTCTCATGCGCATGTGATATCACCGGCAGCCACACCCTTCCGGAACACAGTAATGCAACCACTACTGCTTGGCGACAGATTCCAGGTGTGGTGGCAGTACCTCTCCGGACGAACATGGCACAAGTTCTACTGCTACTTGAAAAGCCTTGAGCTTTTGTAAGCCAGATGTATTTGCGCCATATCGTTTATACAACCCTATGAAAGATTGGCGACTTGCCAATATTTCAACAAGTCACGACAGGCAGGTAAATGGTGTGTTACGCTTGCACCGTAAATACCTACTCTTTAACCGACTGAAAACAAGTTTCCAGTTCAGCCGTATGTTTTTCTTTATGTTTGTTAAAAACAACAAAATAAGCTATCTTCGATAATTGTTTACGGATTCAAACGGTTTTATTTCATTTCTTGGGGTGTACTTTCGAGGGGACTCGCCTCACTTTTTTATGAACGGCTCCGTGGCTTAGTTGGTAGTAGCCCTGCCTTCGAAGCGAGGGGTCCCGGGTTCGATTCCCGGCCGGGGCACACTTTGTGTGGTGAGCATGAAGTTTGTTCTCGGGTCTTGGGTGTTTGTCTTGTGTTTCTGTGTTTGTCCATGTGCGATACAGGGAATCCTAGTGCAGAGGTATTTATGAGTGTGTAAACGTTTATTTATTTATTTATTATTATGCCAAAAATATTATCATATTTAGGCATAAAAAAATCCGGATAAAAGTATTGAAAACGTCAACTTTTCAATTTTGAAGTCAGTTACTTGTCATTATTATTCGTGTTACCGAGATATTAACCATAGCCAAGCCTCAGAAGCCAAAAATTAAAAAGAAGAAGATATTAACCATGTTTTGTGAGTTTTGTTGACTCCTGATATTTCGACGCAGTTACATGCGTCATGGTCCCGGGCAAACTGAAGTCTGCGAGGTGGAGTGTGCAAATCATTGGCAGACCGTCTACCCTCTTGCCATTCAATTTATATCAGTTACTTGTCGATGTGTTAACAGCTCAAAAGTGGTTTTATCTCGCACTATATATATATAATAAATTCGTGAGTAATTTTATGAAATTTATATGGGTCCACTAATATCATCAAAATCGGTTTCAAAATAACTGGAAAACATATGCCATCAACGTAAACGAAATTGCGTGTTTTGTTTTCTTGGTAGTTTTTCTTCGCCCGTTGTAGACCGATTTAGTTGTTTCTTTTTAAAATGGTTGGATGCGTCTGATAATAGCGCTTTCTTCTTCATTATAAGAAAGTATAAATGTCGGTTTTTTAATTTTTTAATCATTCATTATCTTCAAGTAAAAATTAGGACATTCAAGTCTTAATAGTATTATAAAAGTATTATATTTTGTAAATTTTAGGTTTGATGATAAATATGTTCTATCTAAATACGACTTTAGTTGCTAATTGGACTACCTAATTAAAGGCAGGTAAAATCCAAATCCATTTAAAGGAAAAAACCAAACGACAGTTGTTGTTGGCTAAGTAACATAGTTCATTTTACCCTTTAAATATAAAACTCTCACTGGAGGCGTTTCCAAGGTCATAATCTTTGAATAGGTTCTATTTTACTGTTTGTTTTAATAGTTGTTGCTTCTTAGCATTTTAATCTTACTTCTTTGGGAAACAACCTAAGTTCTCCGAGAAAACGAACGTTTTGTACCGAATAATATGAACGAACGAACGATTACACACTCATACCTCTGCACTAGGATTCCCTGTGTCGCAGATGGCATGGACAAACACAGTAACACAAGACAAACACCCTAGATCCGAGAACAAACTTCATGCTTACCACACAAAGTGTGCCCCGGCCGGGAATCGAACCCGGGACCCCTCGCTTCGGAGGCAGGGCTACTACCAACTAAGCCACGGAGCCGTCATTATCGAGTGGTTATTATTTTTGAAGACCATATACTACTTATTTAAAACATTTACTTCAATTTATATAACACAGATCCATATATAAAATCGATATAAAGAGACTGATACAATAAAATTTCGTTAACAAAAATACATAAACACTTTGTTAATATATAACTAAGCCGTTTTTGATGGTAGCGTGCCCACAATGCTGGCAGCATTGCCACGCTGGCTGGCAATGCTTAACCTCTGACCGAAATAAAACCCAACATTTTGGTCACGCGTGGATTCATTAATGTATTCCGCTAAGTCCTTGTTTTTGTTCACGTGTGTACATATATTGTATTTCAAATAATACAATACAATGTACCTTTTTTTTAATGTGGGATCAATTGACAAATCAAAAATAATAAAATTAATTATTCAGTCTCTTTAATCAGCTCATCCCGCTCTAAACTCATCCCGCGGGATGAGCTGATTAAAGAGCCCCTTGAAGAACCCCGCTAAGCCTCGGGTCCCCAAAGGCCTACATTATTAATAAGATATTTTCTTAGTTATTTTTGGTCTATAATCATGTTGTTGACCACTTTACTCAAGCTATTTTTTTTAAAGTTGTTATTTGGATTTTGCTACCAAACTATAGAACCGATTTAAATAAAATTTATATGGAACCAATCTGAAAGTATACACAATCAAATGAAAAATAATTTTCAAAATGAATTGAATATATAAATGAGAATATATAATATAAGAATATATATCGGAGAAACGAGATAACATGAATACAAAAAATACATCCGAATACGTCGGTGGAAGTCTGCAGCAAAAACCACAAACAAACAAAAACAAACAGCGAAATTGAAAATCTCCTTTTTTAATATCGTTTAATAAGATATTAAACTACTGCTTTTAAAGTTAAGACATTCCTGAAATGCTGTAATTTTATGACAATAGCTCAAGATAATATTTAATTTGAGATTCTTCATTTTGGCGACATGAAAAATGCCGTAACGCCAGCGGAAAATCATTCCTACAGCCGGTGTAAAATTAAATTTTAATGAGTTCTGATAATGGGGCGATTAATAACGAAACATGACCGCATGATTAATCGCTGATTAAATTTTGTGGTTAATTAAATATGGTAACCCTTACTCAGTTTTAGTAGCAGTATAACTTGTGCCAAGTTTGCCCGGAGAGGTACTGCCACCACACCTGGAATCTGCCGCCAAGCAGTAGTGCTCGCATTGCTGTGCTCCGGTGGAAGGGTGTGGGTGCCGGTGAAATCTCATGCGCATGAGACGCATAATCCTCGTCTCGGGTGATGGACGCAGCAGGATGAGTGCGACTTAGTGTAAGATCCAAGCCTTATACTGAGTCGCATTAGTGGTGTCATGGGAGGGGTTGCCACTTACCACCAGTTGGACCCTCAACTCGTGCCGTCACTTAATCACATTAAAAAAAACCTATTTAAGGCCGAGGCGAGGTTACTGGGCCTAAAAAGACACGAGATGATGGTAAAAACTGACAGAAGCGGTTTTTGCGAGGCACTGAAAAAATTGCTTAATTTTTTCGGGATCAAATGTAGCTTAAGTGTTAATCTTGCGTTAAGTGTTAACGTACTTTTAAATATTGTATAATTTCATCCAAATCCGTTCTGCCGTTTAGGCGTGTAGGAATATTAAACATACATACAGGAAAACTCGCATTTTTAGTATCATACTAATATTATAAAGGCGAAAGTTTGTATGTTGTATTTCTGTGTGTGTGTGTGTGTATGTGTGTATGTGTGTGTGTGTGTATGTGTGTGTGTGTGTTTGTGTGTATGCGTAAAGGAGTAAAAATATTAATTCACTTATATTCAATTTATATCAAAAATACAGACGTTTATTAGATATCAATCTGTCTTCTATCTAGTCGATCTTTCATGCACTATTGTTCATTATACTGTTTTATACATTTTTTTAGACTTATTGCAAATTCTAAAACAATATAATTTTAGACTAACTATATTGTTTTAGAATTTGCAGTAGCTTGCAAATGGCGTCCTTTGTTCAAACCATAAGGTCGTCTATCGTGCAGGTGTGGGCAGGATGCATTCAAGCAAGTGTGGCATAGTTTAGAGATTATTGCCACAGTGACAATCCATCTCGGTGTCGCAAATAAAACCTTACTTAAATTAAACTTGCCCACTTGTGTTCGATCAATCCGTAAAAGAATCGCTAACCTCTACTTTAGGTAATTACCTTCAAACTCAAACTCAAACTCAAACTCATTTACTCCTTTAGATCTCAAGTATCATTTGGACACGTCAAATTTTACACATGCACATATTAGTGAGCATATAACGTGTCACAGGAACTCCCCAGGCACATTACATGCACACAGATATGTCAAATTACAGTCAGTTTTCATGTTTAAAAGGTGATTCATCCAATTGTCGGATCTACCATCTGAACCACTATCAGCGTGTAAAAGCTTAGTAGAACGAAATACCCAAAGAAGACATTACCGACCAGATATTACACGGGCCATAATCCCCCTTTAAAACACATTAGACCTTATTGTTTATGCGGTTTGGTCGAATTTGGCAGATCGCTTCTCTGCGGTTAGGGTACTGTGTCTATGTATCAGGCAGTTTTGAACGTTAAGGTTATGGGTTTAGGGTTGAATTTTGAGGTGGTAGCTTTCGTTCTCAATAAAAATTTTAAAATGTTTGTCCGTGTGAGCGAGGTCTAGTTTTAAATAAACTTTTTGTCTCGTTTTATATATTCCACGAAGAAACTGCTTTTGACGGCAAGCAGTATACATATTGCTGTGTTAGTGCATAGTACACATTATTCTAGTACCTAGAGTAAATGGGTTTTGAGTTACCACGAGAGCCCAATCCATATTTAAAGAAATATCATAAAGTGGCACTTATTTTATTATTTAAAATAATTTAAGCTAAGATTTATCGTGCGAAAATTGTTTGGTATAAAGACAGTTAATAACGTAAATAATTAACCCAACAGATGACTGATTTAAAATATCGAAGAAACCGACCATTCAAAAATGAAACATCCATATTGGTATACAACAGGCGAAGAAAAACATCACAGGAAAGCAAAATACACAATTATGTTTACTTGGATGATATATATATGATATGATTAACAAACTTTAATAGTTTGTTTTTTATATAAAAAGTTATGGCACCAATTTTTATGGCACAAATTTGAAAAAAACTATTAGGAAAATTATTTTTTTATTTGTAAGGATAACAAATAATATTCCTAATCGTTCTTTTATCAGCTCAAGCGGTGCACGCCAGTTAAATCAAAATGGCTTTTTCCGACATCTTCAACAATCATGGATATATTTTAACCAATTTGCACAAAACCGTATGAGAGACCGTATGTATCGAATGAATCACTCTGTATAATATATCTGTCTCTGTCTATTATGATCAATCTCTTTTTTTATAAATACATACACATCTTACATATTAACACCCAAACACAGAAGTAACATGCTAGTCATACTAATGCTTGACTTGGATGGGAATCAAACCCATGACATATGCTGAATGCACAGTTACTATCAATGAGCTATCAGGCCAATTATAAGATGCCATGTTACCATTTTATCCCTAAACGTTTTGAGAATATGGTGTATTAAAATCTTCCAAACAAAAAACTTATTTGTACTCGCTGGGATTTGTACCAGCAACCCTTGGATTGGAATTCGTTTGTACACCAAACCTCTAAACCTACATCCAGGAAATTCTGAAAGCAATTTCAATATCTTTAAAATAGCAAAAGATTTGCTTACATTCTGGGTATTAAAATTCCAAACAGCATTCTCCCTGTGCGAATTAAGCTTTTGTATGAGAAACTCGTAACACATTTTAAGTAAATCCCGATACGAGAAGTCTCGCGTATACCGTGCCGTGCCGTGACGAGAAAAAATCTTAAAAAAATACTTTCAGTACGATATCTATATATATATATAAAAGAAACTCGTGTTAGTTACTTCACTTATAACTCAAGAACGGCTGAACCGATTTAGCTGAAAATTGGCAGGGAGGTAGTTTAGAGCCAGGAGAAGGACATAGGATACTTTTTATCCCGTTCGACATCATTCCCGTGTGACTTGACATGTAACGTCAGTCACTATAAAACGTGGTATAACAAAAAAGAATCAGACTTGGAATAACAAAATTGACGTATAATGACAGCTATGTAATGACGTATGGATGACTCATAACTCGAGAACGGCTGGACCGATTGCCATGGTTTTTGATTTGTTGGATTTGTTTCCGTTCCGAATAGCAGAATAACTATTAAAAACATTGGAAAATTAACGAAAAAACAAAATCAATTTATCCCCGTTTTCTCCACGGGAACGGGAACTATGCGGGTGAAACCGCGGGGCGCAGCTAGTTTGATTATATTTTGTGCTCTGACATTTAAGTAATGTAGACTTGATTGATTACAACTCAGATAGTAGACCCTCTGTTTCCGTGGGTTCGATTCCCACCAAAGACAAACATTTGTATCACTAACATCAATGTTTGTTCTGTGTTTGGCTGTTTAAATGTATTATATTGTTTATAAAATTACTCTGTGTCTATTTAATAAACAAATTACTCTAATATGTATTCCACAATCATTTATATAGTTCCTATAGTACAGGCTGTGCTTAGTTTGGGGCTAGATAGTTCTGTGTGCAATATCACTAGGCTTCTATTGTACATAGCTAACTAATACTTACTTAATGATTTTAATACCATACGTCAAAAGTGCGAAACAGACAAAAGATGAGAAAAAAATTACAAATAAATTTCTAAAAAAAAAGTTATTAATAAACGTTAACGTTAACGTTAATAAACGTTCTTAATAAATGTTTAGTTAAATAAATACTCGATCCCACACAGCATATGTTGCAGTTTAGTTTATTCAGCAGCTGGTTTTCGAATGTATAATGCAAAATATCATCGTTTAATATTTGCACAGCTTGCATCTATAATTTTCAATTTGTAAATTCGAATGATATTGGAATCTTTAATGGCCCAATGCTTCTCTTGTTTGACTTATATTTCTTGTTTACGTCTTATTTTTATGATGTTGTTTATACGTTGGACTTTCTTAGTAAACATTTCTGTTTTTATTAGTAGCCATAATGGATGTGAAGACTATCTGTTATCATGATTTGTCCCACAAAAACTAGAAATAAACTCGGAAAATACAACATTAATGTTAACCCCTATTTATCTACTTACATTGGGTTATTAAAGTGACGAGACCAACTAATTACATAATTAAAATTTCATAGTATTATATAGAAGTACAATACATAAAAAATCTATATTAAAAAAAACAATTCTGTTGCATTTGCAATGGCCAGGATAAGGTTTGTACGAAATCATTTATGAAGACGTGATTTTTTTTTTTTTTTTATCAAAATAAAAAAAGATTGGAGATCGTACACATTGTAATTGTGATTATATTTTAATTATATGGTTTAATGTAAAGGGAAGATTTGGTCTCATTCTCTTCATTATGAAACCAAAACCTACCCAAATTATTAAACCTATACAAGTTTGCAAATTAAAAAAATATTCAAAATAAAATAGACAAAGAAAAATAATAAAAGAATTAAAACACTTTATTGACGATATTAAGTATCGCTCGTATACAATAGAAAAAAGACCCCATTCTTCTCCTACCGCAACACGAGAAGACCCAAGTTAACGTTGTGCCCGTTAACACTGAGACAGGATGTAATTCCTCGTTCAATCGTAATTCACCGGTCACACTCCACGAGAACATAGCTCTGCTTGACGACGAATTACAAAGAGACCACTCTTGGTTATTCGTCGTGGTACGTCCGTACGTCGCAGTCGTGGCAGTACTTCTGAAATAATAAAAAAAAAACTCGATTTACAAGTCCAAATGCTTTTATATAGAGGGCAATACCTGTTGCTCAAGTCGTGGTGCTGCAAAAGAAGCAACTAAATGAAGCAGTAGAACTTGTGCCAAGTTCGTTTGGAGTACATCTGGCAGACTGCCGACAAGCAGTAGTGCACTCGTGTATATGACCTTACAATAATAAACGTTTACACACTCATACCTCTGCACTAGGATTCCCTGTATCGCAGATGGCATGGACAAACACAGAAACACAAGACAAACGCCCAATAAAAATTAATATAAAAAGTAGCAGTAGCATTTGTGCAAAGTTTTTAAATGCAGAGAAATACTGCCTCTACACTTGGTAATCTGCCCCCCAGCAGTGGTGCACTCGCATTGCTGTGTTCCATTAGAAGTGTGTGGGTGCCGGTTAAATCACATACGCATGAGACGCCACATCCCCGACTTGGGTGACGGGCGCTACGGGATGCGACTTGGGTCTTCTCATACTTGGGTTTTAGAGGATCAGTTAACAACAGGGGGCACGGTACGCGATGCGTGTACATTTTCGTTGAGTAATAAAGAAAGTTCTACTTAAGAGGTACCCAAGATTAATGGTAAAGAGAATCACTCATTCGAAAAGATCTCAGCGAATGAAGTTGGCTTAGACTAGGAGACGTGTGGATAATTTTACCTCATCTCCCAGTTTGATAATGGATTATGTTCAACTTAAATAAATTAAAAAAGAATCTTCATGGTTCAAAAATTTCACACAGCGCCATCTAGCTCCTAATTAAGCATAGCTTATGATGCTATGGGAACTAGATAACTGGAAAAATAGTGATGCTATTATACTGTATTTGTGTATACATATAATACATATTTATATTAACACCCAGATACAAAACAAACATCTATGTTCTTCGCAAATGCTTGTCCTGGGTGGGAATCGAACCCACTATTTTTGACGCAGAAGACAGTTACTACCAACTGGAGTGTGAGTCATATAACAATGTAATAACCATTTTATACTTAGCCACTTTTTTTTAATTAATTAAATATGCGACTTTGTTTTCATTGAACATTAATTAAAATTTTTATGTGATAAGATTTTTTTATTATATATTATTATTCATAAAATATTGTTATTTTTGAATGCATGTAATTTTAATTAAAGAAAACACTTACACAAATAGTAAGAATTAATATTCAGCTTATTTCAAGTTAGAGGCTTAACATATATTAAAAAATAGTCGTCGTGGTTCGTTATATCTTAGTGGAAATAGGAATTAACGATTGAATAAATTATATCCTAGTAAAAAAGACAGTTTTTGCGACATTAGTTAGTAACAGAAGTTGACACAATACATATATTGTCGTCGTGATATACTAGATTATTTCACTGCTATCTCTTACACTACATATCCTATTAAAACTTGTTCACAATTTCGGTCATGAAATGAAATTGACACAAAATCTGAATCAGACAAAACATTACTAACAAAACTTTTTTAATTTCGCAAGATAATGTATAAATATATTTATGATATGATAAAATGAATAGAATCCTATAAAATTAATCTTTAATTTAATTTATGATAAAATGTAACAACATGTTTACACCGGCAACCGTTCATCTTACTAAATAATTGATTTCAATGGTATATTGTTGGCTCCTAGACTATAACGTAACTCAAGATTTTAGTCACGAAGTGAAACCGGCAAAAATATACGAAACATGAACCAAAATATTCCAAAGATGGTTCACTCTTGCCGATCTTATACGATAAGCCAAGGGTTTTCGGTTAAGCAGTTAATATACCTATATTATTTTTTGCTTTATACCCAGCTGCGCCATTGGTGAAAGATTTTTTAAAATCGGTTCAGTGGTTGATGCGTGAAAGCGTACCAAAAAACAAATAAACTCACTTTCCCATTTATAATATTAGTTACGATGGTAATATAAAGTTTTTTGTGTGCACACCTTGAGATGTGAGAAAAGATCTACAGAGCGGATGCTGTAGTGAGAGCAGATAGCCCTTTAAATTTAAAATTTAATAATATATCAGCAAACGAATGGCATTAGGTACGAACCTCGACTTAGCTAGCTGCTTTTGATCGGGCCGTTTGGCCTTAACTCGCCCAGGGCGAAAGGCAAAGGGATTCTTCGCCCATTAATTTACATATATTTTAAAACTATCATGGTTAACATTATTATTCGTGTTACCGAGATATTTACCGGCGACGCGGTCGAACGTACAAAACGTGCGCAAGAGGGTAGACCGATATGTCTGCCAATGATTTGCGCACTCCACCTCGCAGACTTCAGTTTACCCAGGACCATGACGCATGTAACTGTGTCAAAATATCCGGAGTCAACAAAACTGAAATCATGGTAAATTCGGTAACACGAATAATAACATTAATTTATACTTTATCTTCGGTGATTTTGTCGTTGACTCCTTGACTATTTAGTTACGTATTTTTGTCACGCTGAGACTAAGGACACGTCTTAGTCTTTGTGTACTTAACATTTATGTTACCTACTGATTTTGCGCTTTTTCTCAGAATGTGAGGATTTTATTTGCTGACACACTATGTTGCTTTCGTTGGCAAAAAATGGGAATGGGCTCGTTTGTGATAAGTGTTAGGTAACTGTTTATTTTAAGGCTTAAAAATAGATAGAACGCCATATGTCTAATTTAGATATTTATTCAAATTACTTGAGTGCAAAGTATAATAACTGATTTAAAAATGAAATAAACTGATTTTCGAGTTAATATTTTTATCTCATATTTTTCGTTGTATCATGGGCTTTTTAGTCAACTGAGGCCGCTCAAACTTATCCCGCGGGATCAGTTGACCTAATGACGGTACCACATCAAAAAAAACAATATGATTGATCTACAATTGGCATAAATAATGAGAAACAATCACAAAAAAAAAAAAACAATTGAATTGGAATATGGTTCACAATTAGACAAAATGCTTTTTGAATTGAATAAAAATTTTATTCGATTCGGCATCCTAATCCTAAACTTTGCTCGCTCGTTACAAACTGCTTTTTGAATAGAAAATAAAAAATTTATTCGATTCGGCATCCTAATAAACTTTGCTCGCTCGTTCAATTACGTGTACGTACTCATTTTGAACCAACACACTTGGTAAACTGTGAGCTAACTTCTCAAGCGATTCCTTTGTTAAGTTTGAGAACATGTAGTAAGTTTAGCTGCTATGCCGTGAACAGACAATTCACAGAGATACGGACCACAGACAGAGATAAACAGAGAACTTTATTTTGTTTTTTATACTGTAGGATTAAATCATACCTAATACTTATAAGCTGTGTAATCTAGAGCAATAATAAACTGATGTTCATTCTTCTATTTGATCGTCGACAATCGAATAAAAAGAGAAAAAAACACGTAAGGTAAAATTTGATCCGGGAATAATGAGACGCGATGCTTTACGATTGATAGAACTATATTGCGAAACAAAATGTAACATAACTATAATAATTTTTTTTTTGAGGAAATTTGATTTATTGCCTTTATAAAACAAATAAGGTGAACGAACTGAAAGTTAAAAGCTAAAATGTGATTGTTTTACATGGTCTAGACCCCATTTGCATAATGTATTAAGGTTCTCTTTCTGATTGTTTGGGAGTAACTTTTAGAGTGTACCAAACTAGCGCTTTCAGACAGATAGTATTTATCTAATGTAACTTAATTGACGAAACGAGCTTATGGCCCACCTGATGTAAATTTGCATACGCGGATAACTACAGTAAAACGAAGGTTAGCGTAAATCAAAAATTCGAAAAATAACTTTGAGGTTATGTTCGATGTTACGTATACGTCTTTATACGTTCATGACAACCCATATATCCCAATCATAATTATAGATTAATTAATTAATTAATTAACCATAGACATAACACACAGCTCTATCAATCACATGCGCATGAGTATCATCCCCATCTCGGGTGATGGACGCAGCAGGATGAATGCGACTCAGTGAAGATTTGTATCTCATACTGAGTCGCACGCATTAATGTTGTCATGGGCGAGGGTCACCACTAACCATCAGGTGGGCCCTCAGCTCGTTCCCTCACTCAATCAAATAAAAAAAAAATCTGGCCCCAAACTAAGCATAGCTTGTACTATGAGAACGAAATAACTGAAAGAATACTTAAATTGTATTATAAGTATATTTTTTATGTAAGTTGAGAGCGTGGTGGTCCAGGGACACAGACGCCGACTTTCAATCTGAAGGTCGCTGGTTCAAATCCACACGTGCACCAATGGGTTTTTTCACTTGAAAAATTTATGTGCGCAATACCACGTTCTCGAAACGGTGACGGAAAACATCGTGAGGAAACCGGCATGTCTTAGAACCAAAAATTCGATGATATGTGACATCTACCAATCCGGATTGGGCTCCCGTGGTAGATTAGAGCCCATTCACTCTCAATTATCGAGAGTAGGCCGGTGTCCCTGCAGTGGGAACATTAGAGGCTGGTACGGTTATGTAAGTTCATAAATATACATAGTAACACCCAGGCACAGAACAAACATCTATGTTCGTCACACAAATGCTTGCTCTGGGAATCGAAGCCACGACCCACAGAGCAAAAAAAAAAAATTCGATTAAAATCTCGATAAACTAATCTTGCAACCAGATCTTAGACTACAAGTATGCCCGTGATTTCAATACACAAAAACATTTTTTAATGTCCTACAGGTACGGTACATTTATTTTTTTTTTTTGGCTACTACATTTCAACAGTCGAACCAATAAGAGAAAACAAAGGCACACTCACTCGCCATAAAGTACACGGATGGTATAAAAACATAATAAATCTCTCACACGGGCTCGGAACTCGTAAATCGAACCTGAGCCAAGTGATTTCAGTGTTTTCGTGAAGTTAAGTAACGGGAGCCACAAGTTTACGCGCGTCGCTTGATAGTTTAGATTGTAGTTGCTGTACTAGCCGACTTTAAATCTGAAGGTTGCTGGTTCAAACTGAACTTAGTATTAAGAACCTATGTCCCCATCTTACTTTTTACTTAAATTATATACGGCTCCGTGGCTTAGTTAGTAGTAGCCCTGCCTTCGAAGCAGTCCAGGGGTTCGATTCCCGGCGGGGCACACCTTTTGTGATAAATATGAAGGTTGTTCTTTGGTCTTGGGTGTTTATATTAGGTTTCTGTGTTTGTTCATGCCATTTATGAGTGGGTAAACATTTATTTATTATATTGGCGAAAGTTTGTATGTATTTTTGTTCCACCTTCACGCTCAAACGGCTCAACGGATTTGGTTGAAATTTGGTACCAGGATAGCTTATATCCTGGGTTAATACATAGCCTACTTTTGATCTCGGAAAACTGCGGGTAACACCGCGGGGCGCAGCTAGTATTTAAATAAAAAAGTAGCGAAGGAAAACATCGTGGGGAAACCGACATTTCCTAGAAATAAGAATTCGAAGACATGTGACTTTTTTTTAATTGTGAGTGTGACGAGACTAGCTGAAGGCTGACCTGATGTTAAGTCGTTACCTACGCCCATAACAACATCAATACGACTTCGGTCCTCCCCGACCAAACTGCTTGGCGGCAAATTACCAAGCGAGGAATTAGTACTTCTCCGGGCGAACTTGACACAAGTTCTACTGCTACTATTTGTTGCTCCTTTATCACCACCCAGGGGGTACGTTTAGGGAATCAAATGTACAAACGCGAGCAACTGACATCTACTAACTAATCTGGATTGCTCCCTTTCATTTGATGCATAAGCAAAAATTCTGTGGTGACATGAATAACTCGCGTTAGGTATAACTTTACCAAACGAATGTGTTTTGGCAAACGGCCAAGGAAGTTGGAATCCATATTTATAATGTTTTCTTTAACTAGCCTCATATTTCAGTTGGCTATATCTCTGCCTTCTGCGCTGATATGGGGTTCAATTCTCACCCAGAACAAACATTGCGTGACGTAACGAACATGTTTGTTCTGTATCTGGGTGTTAATATGTTTTGATGTATGTATAAATATTTAATAGCAATAAAAGTACTACCTTCCTTACTTTCTTGACGAACTGCTAACCCAGAATGTGTGGATTCTTAGGGAATCATTTTTTTTTTTTGAGTGAATGATGAATTAGTGATGGTACGAGCTGAAGGCCCAACTGATGGTAAGCGGTGACACTCGCCCATGACAACAGTAATGCGCGCGACTCAGTATGAGATACAAATCTTTACCGAGTCGCATTCATCCTGCTGCGTCCATCACTCGAGACGGGGATGATATGTCTCATGCGCATGTGATTTCACCGGCAGCCACACCTTTCCACAGTAATGCAACCACTACAACAACCTGCGGACAAGGGTAACACGGACCCTCAAATTTAAATTGTTACTGCGTGTCATTCTTTCATACATATTAATGTTACCCTTAATCTTTGCCTTTTCTTGCCTATAATACAATACAATACAAAAATACTTTATTGTACACCACACTTTATGAACAAATATAAATAACTTACTTGAAGACAAGTTAATGTACAATGGGCGGCCTTATCGCTAAGAAGCGATCTCTTCCAGACAACCTTTGGACGGAGGGGAATTTTAAAGTAAGCTAGATTGGTCGGCGGTGTAAATAGCTATGGGGAAATTTCCCTAAACATAAAAACTTATAATAGTAGTAAATAAACAATACGTCAAATACATAATAAATATAATATACCTATAACTATAAATAAATAATATATTGTATATATGTTATGCTAATCTTTATTTTTTTGTTCCAGGTAAGTCTTTCATTCTAGGATTTGTTTCATTTGTTTTAATTGGTAAGTCAATGCATCACGCTTGATTCAAAAAGCGTAAGAAGTATGGAAGTAAGCACGCGGGTTTGACTCCTGTGGCAACTCCTACATTTGTCATACACATTTGTCAGTAACCTGCATATGGAATGGACAGGCTGATATCATAATAATTTCAAAATAACTTATGTGCTAAATTGAAGCGCCACAATTCGTTATGCAAGTGTCTCTGGAACTAATATTGCTATTGGTAAACTAGCTGTGAGAGCGTGGTGGCCCAGGGGCATAGACGCCGACTTTCAATCTGAAGGTTGCTGGTTCAAACCCACACGAGAACTAATGAAATTTTTGACTTGAAAAAAATTATGTGCGCAATACCACGATCTCGAAACGGTGAAGGAAAACATCGTGAGGAAACCGGCATGTCTTAGAACCATAAATTCGAAGACATGTGACATCTACCAATCCGGATTGGGCTCCCATGGTATATAAAAGCCCATTCACTCTCAATTATCGATAGTACGCCGGTGTCCCTGCAGTACACCGGCGTACTATCGATAATATCGGGAACATTAGAGGCTGATACGGAAAATAGCTGGCCCTATCAGTGGACTTTCTCTATGGAGAGACTTCTAAATGGTCTTGTTTCCGAAAAATTATGCTTGCGAAGAGCAAAAATCACTTTTTGCTTCACTGGAATTGTTAATCTATTCCAACGATTTGCCTAAACAAACTCTTAAGAGGCGGCAGCATCATAAAAACCTACTCAAACAGAAATAAATACCATCACCCAAAAGTTCGACCATACATAATAATAACGGAGAGATTGTTTATTGTTTTTGTCCAAAATATATTTGTTATTGTAATATAAACAGGATTTTTGTAACTTACGAAATTCACGATTTTCCCTCTGAGGGGTTGAACGGCTTGAATGGGTTACTTTTCAACTTATATATTGTATCTTTCACGTATAACATGGACGTGATAAACGGTCAAGCTATCTAAAAAATTGTTTGCGCGTGTAAAACTTAGCTAAGGCTTTCCGCAAATATAACCTGACAGCCAAAACAACGAACAAACTTGTAATGAAATATCTCAAAAGTAGTTTAGTCTGGTAAAACTTGTAACAAAAGACCTGCCAAATTGACGAATTAATTTTATTAAAAATTATAACTTCAGTCTGAGCGAAACCTAATCAATGAAAATGAGGGTATGTTGTTCTGAATTCGTTGAAAATCACTAGTTACCTTAGAAAGCAAGAGAATTAAATAATCACTACATAGTATAAAACAAAGTCGCTTTCTCTGTCCCTCTATCCCTATGTATGCTTAAATCTTTAAAACTACGCAACGGATTTTGATGCGGTTTTTTTTAATTGATAGAGTGATTCAAGAGGAAGGTTTATATGTATAATACACTAGCAAGTCACCCCGGCTTCGCATGGATAGTTTCTGATACGACACTGATGCTTACTAACCGTGCGAAGCCAGGGTGGGTCGCTAGTAAAAAATATTCACAAGTTTTTACAAACTAAGCATAGCTCCATAATAGGTCCCATAGGGCTGATAGAATACTTTTAAAGTATTTTTTTTGTACTACTTACAAAATAGATACTTTTTTCGACCCCTACTAAAGTATGAGAGACCCAAATCCCCGTTGTTGTATGAAACAAGGCCATACTTATTTTGAGGTTAAATGTATTTTTTTTATATAGTTACGCAACAGTAAGAATGAGTCAAAAATGGTAATCAATCTTTCTCAAATCACTAACATACCTACCTTAAATATGGCGTCTTTGTGTCTGTCTAAATGATGCGTATGTTTTTCTCGAGGGGAGAATGTTGATTGATTAGTACAGAAAACGTTTTCGCTAAAAACATTCGCTTAGCGGATATGTTTTCAGGTTCTACGCTTTCTAGCTGTTGGTTAATCTACAAGATCTGTGACAATTTTCAATAGACTTTCAAAGGATTTTAATTCTGTAGTATTTTTTTATGATTGTTACCTCAAAAAGTCAGTTAGTACCGTCAGTTATAAGCCGGATTTGAAAAAAATATCAAAAGATTTTCAAATTGGTTCCAAACAAATTTCATCAACTAGTTATGTTTTAAATCAAAATGGCTGCAAAAATATGTCATCCTAGAAATTCCTAGTGCAGGAGTATGAGTGTGTAAAAGATTATTTTTATTTTATTTATTTTATATTGGAAAATTTATTACTTCTTAATAAGTAGGAAGACTCGGCACGCCCTTGCAATAGTTAAACAATAACTGGACCACAGATAAACACATACAGTGCTTCGGGTATACTTCCAAAGTATTTCATCTCCGATAAATACGACAAGAGATACGATTGATGAAGTCAAGAAAATATTGTTTGGACCCTGAAAGTATTATGAGATATCAAGAGATTACTTATAATATAATACTTTTTGAACAGATAAATATATATTTAATATATCAAATAAATTGGCTCCAATACGTTAATTACTTATTTTACACCGTATTCTTATGAAATTAATGCGTTTAAATTGGACTTGAACAAATACAAATATAAAAACAATTTGTATTTTGTAATTTTTTTTACATGTAAAGTATTGATTTAACAATTTGAATCTGAATACCACGTAACAATACAGTCTCCAGTCCGATTGTGGTTGAAGACACATCGTGTGCATGCACTTAATTAAAGCGGACCACGCCCAAGAACTAGTCACTTTACCTTCCTGTTTGCCAAAATTATTGGGTGTAGGTAAGTAGGTACTTAAGCATGATTGATTGATGCCCCATCCATCAAGCAGAAACGTACCCTAAAAGGTTTAAATTAGAATCGTTATTACAATCGTGTATATTTAGTGTAATCGTGTCAATTTACGGTAACGAAGATCGCTTCGTTACCGTAAATTGACATTAAATTATACTCTATGAAGATTTATGATTTTTAGGATTCAGTAATCAAAGTAATAGGCGTTGATATGGTAGATTAAGTAGATTTTTCGAAGGACCTTATGTCGAGAAATATCCGTACCGTACCAGCCTCTAATGTTCCCACTACAGGGACACCGGCCTACTCTCGATAATTGAGAGTGAATGGGTTCTGATCTACCACGGGAGCCCAATCCGGATTGGTAGATGTCACATGTCGAATTTTTGGTTCTAAGACATGCCGGTTTCCTCACGACGTTTTCCGTCACCGTTTTGAGAACGTGGTATTGAGCACATACATTTTTTCAAGTGAAAAAACTCATTGGTGCACATGTGGGTTTGAACCAGCAACCTTCAGATTGAAAGTCGGCGTCTATGCCCCTGGGCCACCACGCTCCAGTAGAGAAATATAAAATTATAAAATTGTAAAGTTATTGTGGATGATAGGTCATTACTCGGGGTAGCACAGGGTAAATTAAAATGTACCACCAATCTTTGAACCCCACACACATCTCCAGCGTAGACCAGCTCACGGCTACTTAATCCGAAAGCTAATGATGGAATAGTTCTACTAAGTTTCCACACACAATAATTGTCACGGTAAATATGAGAACGTTTCAAGGATACTGCACGGCAGTAGAATTTAGATATGCTTCGCTTGTCTATTCACGGAATAGCAGAGTGTCTGAAACAAACGTTGATTACGGTGGCCACGAGAAGTCTCGTGGCGCGGGAGTGCGGGCACCGATGCTTCCCCAATCCAGCGCATAAAAACGAGGATAGTTGATCAAAAGTAGACGGCCACAGATCTACTTTGCAGTCATATGTAACGAGCAAAGATTTTATGTGCTCTTGACACCCTAAAGTTGCATGTAAGAGATCACTTAGTGATAATTAATTAAACTCATTACTACACAAAACTAAATTAAAATATTACGCAAGGGTTTTTCGATATTAGCTTTCAGCCACTGCTATATGAACTTTAATACAATGAACAAAGGAATTCTGTAAAATGCGGCCTTTCGTGTACTTTTAGTACTTGACCCAGGCAGAACCATTACCAGAACCATTCTCCACAAAGAAATGGATCCTTACTGCGACTAAAAAGTCAGTTCTTAAAATCTGTGTAACTTACTTTTAGCAGAAAATTGTAGTCTGTTCTTTTTAATTCAAAGATCATCTTATTAGTCTGCTGGCTAGGGGACGTATATAGCGAAGGACATGAACCATTTTAACGTTTAGTATGTGGATTGAACAGATGAGAGTATGATGGTCCAGGGGCACAGGCACAAACTTTCAATCTGAAGGTTCAAACCCACACGTGCCAATGAGCTTGTCAGTTGAAAAATGTTTCGCGAAATATTCTTAATACGGGGACGGAAAACATCCTGAAACCTGCATGTATAATAACGGAAAATTTGAAGACATTGGCTCGCGTGGTAGATCAAAGTCCAATCAATCTCAATTAACGAGGCCGGTGTCCCTGCAGTGGAAACATTAAAAGCTGATACTGAATAGGTGAGGTCGTTCTGTCGTCGTGGGTTCGATTCAGACAAGCATTTTTGTGTCAAACATAAATGTTTGTTCTGTGTTCAAATGTATTATAAATGTTCTATTATACATTTGAACATACATTACTATAAGTATTCTATCTAGTTCCCAGTTTGAGGCTAAATGGCACTGTGTGACATTTCCATCAATATTATTTTATTACGTAACATCCCTTCGGGTGATGGG
Source organism: Aplocera efformata (assembly GCA_921293045.1). Classification (NCBI taxonomy): domain Eukaryota; kingdom Metazoa; phylum Arthropoda; class Insecta; order Lepidoptera; family Geometridae; genus Aplocera; species Aplocera efformata. Next base: position 2,757,290 of record OV121067.1, on the reverse strand, counting down.
GGCATCCAGGTGTGACCAGCGTTTTCTCGTTCTTCCCTTCGGGTGACTGGGGCATCGAGGTGTAACCATACTTCGGGCGGAAAGGAACCGAGTTGTGTTGCTGTTGTTAGCGGAGGTAACTACTTACATCAGGAGGGTGGACCAACTCTTTCCTATTATAAGATTTTGTGCCACCATTCGCTGATGGAGTTCCTGGCATTAATTTGTGCTGTAAGCCGCTAGCTGTGAGACTTGGTTATCTGAAGCTAAGTGATTGAGGCAGTTAAATGAAGGAATTGCACTTTTGTATCACTTTAATTAAAACTGCATTTTAGCAGCTCTGTAGGCAATTAATCAATGGTACAAAATGCGAAAATTTGTCTGTATACGTTTGTTACTTCTTTGCGCCTCATTGGCTAAATGGATTTGTATGAAATGAAAATTGTATTGAAATGGAACGAGCTGAAGGCCCACGTGGTGGTAAGTGGCGACTCCCGCCCATGACAACAGTAATGCGACTCATGTGCGCAATACCACGTTCTCGAAACGGTGACGGAAAACATCGTGAGGAAACCGGCATGTCTTAGAACCAAAAATTCGAAGACATGTGACATCTACCAATCCGGATTGGGCTCCCTTGGTAAATCAAAGCCCATTCACTCTCAATTATCGAGAGTAGGCTGGTGGCCTTGCAGTGGGAACATTAGAGGCTGGTACGGTAGCATGATAGTGATTCAATTTCAACATCTATTGACTCAGAAGCTCATTGGCTATTTAGGTTCGTGCTTTCATTTAAGTACCAGCATGCTTACATCCCCGTGTGGGTTCAATTCGGGTCAAGTGAATTGTACGATTACATTTACTTTTACGATCAACAAAGGATATAAGCGTTGACGGCGTGTTTTATGTATTTTAAACCAGACTTGTGATAAAAAATTCTGAGTTTTATTAAAGAAATAAAACATTTACCACAAATATAAAAAAATACGTTTCACACTCATTCCCCTGCTAGGATTCCATGGTTGGTATGAGAAACACCGTAGATCCGAGAACAAACTATACGCTCATCACACGCCCCGGCCGGGAATCGAACCTGGAACCTCCCACTTCAAAGGCAGGTCTACTACCTACTAAGTTACGGATCCGTCAGTTGTTCTTAATAGAATTTGTACTAGAAAGGCTCATGGATTATTTTTTTCAACTTTTAACTACACAAATTGTTATTTTTGTATTAACTAGGATATTATTTAGCCTGTTACTTTTTTTTATGACTTAAGTGATATAACTGCACCACTGCTTGGCGGCAGATTACCAAGTATGGTGACAGTACCTTTCCTGATGAAATTGGCCCAAGTTCTGCTGCTTTGTGTGTAACTTTTTCTCATTTTAGGACACGTGTAGGGATTAAGGATGCGAGCAACATGGACCCTAAGAAATGTTTTAGTCTCATTTCTCTTTTCCGCTTAAGGCCTGTTGTTTGTTGGAAACAAAACCGGCATTGGGTATCTCGTCACGCGGAGAATACACTCAAAACTTATGCATAACGTACAAAGTTTATAAACTCTACTACACAGCGAGTTATTTAAAGTAAGCAGATGTTATTTCAGAGTATTAAAATTCACCAACCGTCGTTTGGAAGTTTTAAACTCTATGTCCTAGTTTTATATTAATATCATTTCATTCTCAAATCACTTAAATACCTACCTAGTAGATGCGCTTTGAGAGCGTGGTGGCCCAGGGGCACAGACGTCAACTTTCAATCTAAGGTTGCTGGTTCAAACCCACACGTGCACCAATGAGTTTTTTACTTGAAAAATTTATGTGCGCAATACCACGTTCTCGAAACGGTGAAGGAAAATATCGTGAGGAAACCGGCATGTCTTAGAACCATAAATTCGAAGACATGTGACATCTACCAATCCGGATTGGGCTCCCGTGGTTGATCAAAGCCAATTCTCAATGATCAATCTCTATTGTCGAGAGTAGGCCGGTGTCCCTGCAGTGGGAACATTAGAGGCTGGTACGGTACGGTAGATGCGCTTAGCGGTTAAAAAGCTTTTTTTAACTGACTTCTAACGGGGGAGTTTATTAATTCAGTTGTTTTTTTTTTAGTTCCGTCTCCGTCATTTATCAAACTAATTGGAAAGTCCATTTTCATTTGAAAGGATACGCTTTCAGATGAACCGATATCGATAATTTTTAATGGGATCATCGGTTTGTGGGCACCTACTTATATACGCACATTATTTCATTCATATTTATTTACACATTTACAACATATATTATATACACCTACATCTATTTCATCTTGGTCAAACAAAAACAATTAATTATTTACCACTAAATTATATATTATACATTATATATTATTACACTAAATTATATATTATAATTATACATTACACACAAATCATAAAATATATATTACACATAGTTATTATATTTTGCATACGTACACACGAACGAACTGCAATTACAAATATCGGATATTAAAACTCGTATTACACTGGACTCATCACAAATCTAAAAATAGATGCGCCGGCGCACGGAGGCTCAGCGGCCAGCCGAGCCCCGCGCGCCGCCAGTCGCATATTGTTCTCGGACGCAGTACACGTATCGCTCGCGCGCTCCGCCCGCTAATCACGCTTGCTTATTTTTGCCCATCAAGGTACTTTAAATATAATTACGCCGTACGCCGAGAACCATAACTGGTGACCCCGTATATTTCACGAAGAAATGAGCGATCAAAGCAGCAGTGACTCGGACAATCGAAATGGCGGACCAAGCAACGTGACCACGCGTCAAGCAAAAAAAATGTTCGTTTCCACTACACCATCCGATTTTCAAATAATAAATTTGAAAGTTCCTCCGTTCAGTCCTGATGACCCGGAAATATGGTTTGCTCTTCTGGAAGGCCAATTTGAGACCAGAAACATTACCGAAGACGCAGTGAAATTCAGCAACGTCATCACGAACTTGGATTTGCAGCACGCGAAGGCCGTGAAAGACATAATTATCAATCCGCCACTACGAAATCGATATGAGAAGATCAAATGTGAGCTAATTCGTCGTCTTTCCGCTTCCCACGAGAAGAAAGTGAGACAACTTCTGACGCATGAAGAACTTGGTGACCGGAAACCGTCACAGTTCCTGAGACACCTTCAAGACTTAGCGGGACCGTCCGTACCTGAGGACTTCATCCGGACTATTTGGAGCAATCGTTTACCCCAGAATATCCAGACTGTGTTGGCTTCACAAACTTCACAATCTCTGGAGCAACTTTCGGACTTGGCTGACCGCATTCAGGAGATCACTTTACCCTGTAACGTTGCGGCCACTTCTTCGAGTACCGTAGCTAGTGGAGGTCCTTCAAGCGAAATCGCAGAGCTGAGGAAAATGGTGGAACAACTTGCCCTGAAGCTAGACGAGCACACTCGCGCATTCCGTTCCAGTGACCGCTCCAGCGACCGCTCCAACGAACGTTCCAGACCTCAACACCGGCGTCAATCATCGTCACGTCAGAGATCCAGATCCAGCTCCAGTTACCAGAAATTTCCTGTATGTTGGTACCACTCGAAGTTTGGATCGAAGGCTCACCACTGCATCAAACCATGCGACTACAACAAGTCGGGAAACTCCATGGGCAGTCGCTAATGGCGGCTGACGATTGCCCTACCTCATCCAGTCGCCTCTTCGTGACCGACCGCAGTTCGACAACCCAGTTCCTGATCGACACTGGCAGTGACCTCTGCGTGTACCCTCGGACTGCGCTTCGTGAACGAAGAGCCAAGACAGACTATCAGCTATGTGCGGCAAACGGGACTTCTATCGACACTTACGGTTTCATCGAACTAAATTTAAACCTTGGTTTAAGGCGTAATTTTCCTTGGCGTTTTACCGTTGCCGATGTTACTAAAGCCATCATTGGCGTTGATTTTCTTAGCTTTTATAATATAATGGTAGATGTTCGAAATCAACGCCTTATCGATAATACCACCACATTGTTTGCTAATGCTTCTCTTGCTCATACTGATGTATTTTCTGTTAAAGTTTCAACGGGCGATACGAGGTACCACGATCTTTTGAGTAAGTTCCCTGAAATTACACGCCCTTCAGGCACACCTTTGCCACCAAAACATGACACTGTACACCACATCCGAACGACACCTGGTCCACCTATATTTTGCACACCCCGCAGACTCGCTCCCGATAAACTCCAGATAGCTAAGAAGGAATTCGAACTTATGATCCAAAATGGAACTGCACGTCCTTCGGAGAGCCCCTGGGCTTCGCCGTTACACCTTGCTCCTAAGAAGGATAACGGCTGGAGACCTTGCGGTGATTACAGGATGCTTAATTCACGGACTATACCAGACCGTTATCCTATTAGACACATCCACGATTTCGCCCAAAGTATTGCGGGCTGCAAAGTATACTCGACCATCGATTTAGTGAAGGCGTATAATCAAATACCGATTTACAAGCCGGATATCATGAAATCTGCCATCACGACACCGTTTGGGCTATTCGAATTTCCGTACATGTCATTTGGTTTACGAAATGCCGGTCAGACGTTTCAAAGATTCGTCGATGAGATGACGAGAGGGCTTGACTTTGTTTACTGTTACCTAGACGATTATTTAGTTTATTCAAAGAGCCAGGTAGATCACGAAAGTCACCTCAACCAGCTTTTTGCACGCATGAGAGAATACGGTGTTCTCATCAACACGTCAAAAAGTGTCTTCGGAGCTAGCGAAGTTACCTTCTTAGGTTACCGTATCTCCGAATTTGGTACAAAGCCGCTTGATTCTAAAGTCGAGGCCATCAAGGACTTTCCAATCCCTAAAACGGTTAAGCAATTAAGGCGTTTCTTAGGGATGATTAACTTCTACAGGCGATTCCTGCCTCATGCCGCTTCCATTCAAGCCCCTTTGAATGCCCTGCTCTCAGGAAAACCCCTCAAGCCATCTCATCCTGTTAACTTAAACGGTGACACACTTCTTGCTTTCGAGCAATGCAAAGAAAGCCTTTCCAATGCCACATTACTCGCACACCCAGATTGCCATGCTGACCTCGCGTTGGTTACCGACGCGTCTGATCTGGCTATGGGTGCAGTTTTGCAGCAATTAAAAGATGGCGAATGGCAACCTCTCGCGTTTTTCTCGCGAAAACTGAGCCCTTCCCAACAAAAGTATTCACCATACGACCGCGAATTGCTGGCCATATATGAAAGCATCAAATACTTTCGCCACATGTTAGAGGCCAGGCATTTCGTGGTATATACGGACCATAAGCCACTCAGTTTTGCTTTTCACGAACGAAAAGTCAACTGTTCTCCAAGGCAACACCGTCACCTCGATTATATCTCGCAGTTTACTACCGATATCAGACACATTTCTGGCAAAGACAATGTCGTGGCCGATACACTGTCACGCATCGAGGAACTGCAGATGCCAATCGATTTGGAACAGCTTGCTTCTTCCCAAGCTGGCGATCAAGAGCTACTTCAATTTTTGGGTGGTGAATTTTCACTCCGCCTTGTAAAGCTCAAAATCCCCAACACTAACGTGGAACTTTATTGTGACATGAGCACTTCGTCACCAAGACCCTTCGTGACAAAGCCCTTGCGAAAGCAACTCTTTGACAGTCTCCATAGTTTAAGCCACCCAGGCGTCAAGGCAACAACTCAATTGGTGGCCGAACGGTTCGTTTGGCCTGGGATGCGCAAGGACTGCCGAGAGTGGGCTCGTAAATGCTTGGCTTGTCAAAGAGCTAAGGTAAATCGCCACGTATCATCACCATTGGGCACGTTCGATTTACCTCGTGCTCGCTTTGCTTTCATCCATGTGGATATTGTAGGCCCCCTTCCACCTTCTCAGGGTTATCGTTACTGCCTTACGGTAGTAGATCGTTTCACCCGTTGGCCAGAAGTTACTCCAATGGCCGATATGACAGCCGAAACTGTCGGAAAAGCCCTAATATCGTGGATATCCAGATTTGGATGTCCAACGGATATAGTCACCGACCGCGGTCGACAATTTGAATCCACACTTTTCCAATATCTTGGAAAAATGATCGGATTCAAACACCGTCGAACGACCGCGTATCATCCGGCATGTAACGGCATGGTGGAACGCTTTCACCGCCAAATGAAAGCCGCCATCATGTGCCACGCGGACTGCAATTGGGTTGACACCTTACCCTTAGTGCTCTTGGGTATCAGGTCATCTTTCAAAGACGACCTCCAGACTTCTTCCGCAGAGTTGGTATACGGTGAGCCACTTCGCTTGCCAGGTGAATTATTTCAGGCCACTGATCTAAGCACTACCGATATCTCGGATTTCACCACTCGACTACGCCAATTCGCAGCGAAGCTCCGTCCTTCTCCGGCATCACGTCACAATAGAGACAAAATTTTTATACACAAAGAGTTGAACTCATCAACTCACGTATTTTTAAGGGACGACGCATTACGAGGCTCTTTGCAACCTCCTTACACCGGCCCGTATGAAGTTCTCGAACGTGGCGACAAAACGTTTAAAATATTGGTCAAAGGCAAGAGCGTCACAGTAACAATAGACCGACTAAAGCCCGCCTATATACTGGTCGACCCTCAAGCTGCCACAACCTTTCCAAACCATTCCCCCGTCCCTACACCTACTCCTTTACCCGAACCTCCACCAGCGCGGCTTCTTGATAGCCCGGCTCAGGGTGTCATCAAAACAACTCGCTCGGGCCGCACGGTTCGATTCCCTGATTACTATCGACCTTAATGACGGTCTCTGGAGGGGAGTGATGTGGGCACCTACTTATATACGCACATTATTTCATTCATATTTATTTACACATTTACAACATATATTATATACACCTACATCTATTTCATCTTGGTCAAACAAAAACAATTAATTATTTACCACTAAATTATATATTATACATTATATATTATTACACTAAATTATATATTATAATTATACATTACACACAAATCATAAAATATATATTACACATAGTTATTATATTTTGCATACGTACACACGAACGAACTGCAATTACAAATATCGGATATTAAAACTCGTATTACACTGGACTCATCACAAATCTAAAAATAGATGCGCCGGCGCACGGAGGCTCAGCGGCCAGCCGAGCCCCGCGCGCCGCCAGTCGCATATTGTTCTCGGACGCAGTACACGTATCGCTCGCGCGCTCCGCCCGCTAATCACGCTTGCTTATTTTTGCCCATCAAGGTACTTTAAATATAATTACGCCGTACGCCGAGAACCATAGGTTCAATAGTTCAACTAGAAAAAAATATGTATATCCAAGTAAATTAAATTGCGTATTTTTTTTTCCTGCCCGTTGTTCTTCGTCTGTTGTTTACCGATTTGGATGTTTTTATCATCAATATGTCATCAATTTCATCATCTATACCTACATAATATAGTGGCAATAAAAATATTATTTTCTATCCTATGTTATTCCAAATATTCTGATGTTTCGCACGCTTGGCGCGATATCCGCTTGGCCCGCAATTCTGGTTAACTCAATACATGCTGCAAAAATACGTTTCATAAAAGCTAATTCCGATCATAATGTATCAATTAATTTTTTCATGCAAACTGTCCTGTCACTTCTACTACATAGAAAAAACCTGGCACACAATAGAAATATATGTTCACCACATAAATATTTGTCCTGGGTGGAAATCGAATGCACGTTCTGCAGCAGATGATAGAGCTACCAATTAAGCTGTGACGCCAATCACTTGTGGAATTACGTCGCGTGCATATAAGGTATGGGATGGTATTTTGGGGTAACTTAACTGATTTAATAAAAGTCCTAATTTCGATGTTTTAGGTTTCAAAATGAATCACCTGGGTTTAGACGAGTAAACTTATGAACCAATGAATGAATTTTTCAAAATACCTGATGCCACGTGGCGATCAGAGCGTGAAATTACTCTTGAATATTCCACGCTTTGAATCTAGATCACCGTAGTAGTTACGTCATCTGACAAAGGGCTTAGTCGAGTCTAGCGTGGGAGATTAAACCATTATTCTTTTCAGCGTGGACGTGTAGGAAATTGCTCGCCAGTTAACTCTATTACAAATTTTAGCTTGTTTATTCTAGACTATGTGATAAAAGCTTTACTATGGCAGTAAAGTGGTCTGAAGTTGGCTTGTATTTTTCTCCATTTCAAGTTGTTCACTTAGGTTTGAAACTGACGTCAATTTAACAAATAAAACTAGCTAAAAGATCAAAACTGTTTCACATATCTGTGAGCATATAATATGCCTAAGACGCTCCTGTGACACGTGACATGAGCAAGAATAAATTAACTTGGGCCTTTAAAATTTGACGTGTACAAACAAAACTCGAGATTTAAAGGAATAAATGAGTTTAAAAAACATGTATGTTTAACATGTTTATTCCTTTAAATCTCGAGTTTCGTTTGTACACGTTAAATTTTATAGGCCCAAGTTAATTTATTCCTGCTCATGTCGCACAAAAAAAATCCTGGATAGGAATCGACCAAGACCATCAACTTACAAAGGAGGGTTACCAACTGAGATGTGATGCCAGCCAAAGCTTCAAAAAATATTTGAAATTATACATTTAAAACTGATTAATTCATAAGTGTAAATGACATTTAAATTTATGTATTGTATTATAAATGCCAGTATAATTTATGTATTGTTGAAATTATAATGTCTATTTCTTACAATGCCACTATACAGCAGCTATTGTTTAATTATAATTTAATAGAATAGAATAGAAAAACTTTATTTTGTGTTACATAATTAGGGCTCACTTAATAATTAAAAACAAAATTACAAATCGAAGAATATGTAACAACAAAATAGGTAACCACTCAGCATGTGCTGCGTCAGTGGACTGATACAGCGCTGGTAATCTAATGTGACATTAATAGAATAAATTTTAAGTATTACTTTGACGCTATGCTTGTCTATTGTAATTATAACATAGTATTTAACGTAATCAAGTATTCGCGGTGATCCTACGGTGAAAATAATTGAGTACGAGTAAGAATATAAAAGCCAGGACAAAAATATCACCAATAAAATCACCAGTAACATGCATATTCAAAACTTTCACAATATTCAACGAAACATGGAAATTTCAATGAAAAACAAAATACAGAGTACAGAGTGCGTATTGACAGAGCCGTTTGACCTAGTTCCATATCAAGAGAAGGTTTTATTTGGTACTTGTAAGCGCACATTCGACATCATTTTTATAGGTCGAACCACAGGAGGTTTGCAGATAGGTATATTGTAGTCACCTCCTAATATTTGAAAAGAAATATAATAAATATTATAAAGCTGCAGTGTTTGGTTGTTTGTTTGTTTGAACGCGCTAATCTATGGAACTACTGGTCCGATTTGAATGATTCTTTCAGTGTTGAGTAATCCATTTATCGAGGAAGGCTGTTTTTTTTGTTCAAAAAAAATTACTAGAAAAACGCGTGTGAAACCGCGGGGCACAGCTATTTTGAAAATAAATACAAGCACAGGGTGTTTTAGTATCTTTAAAGTGAGCCTTCCATTAGGGGTTGCTTGCTCTCCGTGGAGGATCGGATAGTGTTTGAACAAGTGCTAGACTAAGCAGGTTATTATTTATTTAAAAAGTTACTTCCAAGTTTTTTAAGAATTCAACAGAAATAATGTATTTTGACTTTGAATAATGGTGAAAACCTAAACCTACCTTCCGATTTTCATATATGCCAATAGCCTCCGATTAATATAGCAATAACATACGGACAGACGAGTAGAAACAGGACCATCATACCCCATTTGGCAACGGAAGCCAAAAAATCTTTTTTTTTAAACTATCATTGTCAACATTATTATTCGTGTTCCTGAGATATTTGCCATGATTTGTGTTTTGTTGACTCCCGATATTTCGACGCAGTTACAACGAAACTCACAAATATCATTTATTTCTAAAAATGACTGCTTCATAAGAACTGGTCTACAATATAGCTGTTTTCGTGATTCGCCGACAACTTAAGTTAGTGAACACTGCGTTTCATAAATAAACTGTAGTTAGGTGCTGCCTGGCTTAGCTGAAAGTGTAATAAATTTCACTTTCCACCAAATAATTCACTATAAAAAGTACACATGCTAAGCGGATGCACATAGCGGAAAATATAGAGGTTAAATGTCACTTGTCACTTCTTGTACTTTTCAATTAGCTTTTTGCTGTGTAGCCATTAATTTTATTATATAAATTTTGTAATCTAAATTGGTAAGCACAATAGTGCCTAGACCATTAGCTAACTGTACGAAATCATATATTTTTTTTTTTTAATTGATCTTAATTTTTAGATTTTTAGATTACTGTGTTAGTTTGCGTTATAAATGGAGGATGTTCTAATTTAGATTATTTCGCATTTATATATGTAAGTATAATTATCTTCCACGTTTAGAGTATAAACGATTTCAAAACAATCATCCACTTTTGTAATAATACATTCATTTTGTCCGCTACGTGTACAATAGCTGTTTCATTTCAAACCATTTCATGCCATTAAGGTCTCACGTAGGACTTAAAGTCTAGTGAGAGATTAAAATTTCTCTTTTTGGCTCTTGCGAATGAAGTATTGCTGGAAAATTCAGCCATTTTTAGCTTTTGACGTTGAAAAACGAGAGTTATGTACTATGTCTGTGTAGGTTTTGTAAAACCCCAACTCCCTGTACTAGAATGTTATGTATCACAAGTGGAATAAACACCCGATACTACTTTGTTGTTGTGGTAATCGAACCCGAAGGCAGACTTAATTTGTAGTAAATCTGCCCGAAGGCAGACTTACTACAAATTAAGCTACGAAGCCGTGAGCTTCTTAACGAATTGTAACGGGGACAATATTAAGATATTTATATTCTCAATTCTTCTTTTTCACAAGCTTTTTCGTCATTTAGGTATAGTAAGCTTTTGAAATAGGCTTACGTACGATAAAAGTATTAAATTTATGTATTGACAGTAATTGTATTTTGCTCGGGATTTTGTTAAAAAAGCGAGCACGTTGACATTTAAAAGAATTGCTAACCTTATGGAGCCCAGTAAGGAACACAACGAGTTTATTTTTATGCCTAGTATTGACATTATGATTGTCACTTTTTTGGGAACTTTTTTGGGAAATTATACGAATGTACAAAACACAAAACATTTTCGTATATGAACGGACATATAACCGTTTTCATATTTATATCCTCGAATCTTTTACTGATTGTAAATTGCGTAAACAACCCTCTTCTGTCACTATGGTGTTGATATCTGCAGCATGCCCCCACAGCAGTATGCCATATGACATAATGCTGTGAAAGTAGCTGAAATAAACAAATCCCATTCAGCCATCTTGTTTTCATGATAATACCAAAAATAATAAATAGTGAAGGGCACAACTTATATTAAAAAAACACACTGAGTCAATTTAATATACCACACAGAAACGTAATCCAACGTTTATAGGAACGTTTGTACCGGAGTGTCTGTTTGCAAACTGGGTCGCGTTATGTCAATAGCGTGGATCAACATGAATTCAAGGCATGACCTCTGTCCACAATAGCTGAATAATAGCATCCAAGTTCCTCACGTTCCACAAGATATATTCAGAAACGTTGTATGTTTGGATAACTTTGTATTTCGTACCAATTTTTACCAAGCTCTGAGCTCAGTTGGTAGTAGTTCTGCCTTCTGCGGTGTGGGTAGTGGGTTTATTTCCTACGAAGAACAAGCATTTCTATGACGAACATCGTGTTTTTTCAGTGTATGGGTCTCATTAATGTGTTTTATGTGGATTAATTTACCAAAATATACTATATACGTATCCTATCACTTATTTAGGTTCCATAGTTCAAGCTATGCTTAGTTTGAAGCTAGATGGCGCTATGTGTACTTGAATATTTATTTAATTCAATATCCTCAGCTCATCAGGTCATCAGGTGGGCCTACAGATCGTCCTATTCAGTGGTAAAAAAAACGGTTAAGTGCAAGTCAGACTCGCGCACCCAGGGTTCTGTACGAACTTGTAGGTTTTTCCATGTATAAAATTTTGTGACGTAAATACAATTTTACGGTTTTCGGACTTTACTTGCTACATTGCTTCTTGACATTGCTTCTTGATAAATTTCATGGCTCTGGGTCAAGGAGTAGTACTCTATAGGTCTTGATACCCTAGCGAGAGTCAACATATGCGGCGTAAGCAAATACAAATATCTTTATTAAAAACAGAATATTATTTTTAGGACACACTTGTAACACTGGATCCCGCTAGGGCTAGCCTGTATCGCGAGTATCCGAAAACTAGAATTACCAAATAAATTATTTTAGGAGAAAAAACGTGCAAGGTACTACAGAATAATACAAAATAAAACGTGAAAAAAGACTGCAACATATGAAAATTTCAAAGATTTCTCGTTATATTCGAGAAATAGGTAAACGAAGCATAAATGGCCATATCTTTTGATTGTGTTGATTTATTTTTGTATGTGATTACTACAGGATTACAGATTTGACTATATGATATTAATTTCAATTTGATACGTCCACACGTTCTTAAGAATTAGGGTCTTGACAGACAGACATCCTAAGCGATCCTAGGGTTCCCTTTTTTGCTTTTGAGGTACAGAACCCTAAAAATAAGGCAAGTAATAAGGCCACACTTTGCCGTACACTCTGAAACAAAATAAAACAATGGTATACACTCTCGTTGGGCGGAAAATTTCATACGGGATGTTCCGAGAGACAAAGGTCCATTCTCTGGAAAGTTTACTCTGGGCCGTAGAAACAGCGAATTTATCTCGCTCATAATTTCTCACTTATATATAAAGGCGAAAGTTTGTAGGTGTGTTTGTTTGTTACTCCTTCAAGGTCAAACGGCGGTTGAGCCGTTGGGTGGAGATTTGGGTAAAATTTGGTACTAGGATCCTGGATTAACACAGGCTACATTTGATCCCGGAAAAATCCGGGAAACACAACGGGGCATAGCTGGTTTTTTATATAAAACTTCTATTGGTGCGTATTGACAGTAAATCCGATTACTATGCCGTGACAGAAACCGATATGAAGCTCTATTATTGATGTGCCGGTTATGCCGTGACGGTGAACTTTTTTTAACTGCCGTTAAATTATTAATTGGTTTTTAGTCCTAATGACTAAATAACTTAACAGCTAAAACGTTGAAACGTCAACAAAGTTATATTTTATTTTTTAAATAAGATAAAGAGATTTTAATAAAGAATGTAATTGCCTAATAGTACGTATCTCTGCATTTAATCACTAGTTCAAACTAAGGGTTACATAAATATTTTTTTAAACTATAATAGTTCATAAAAAAAAGAGGAGGGTCTCAATTCTTCTATTTATTTATGGCACGTTGTTTTCGCCAATTGCAGTCAAATTTGGATGATATTTTAAATGTGTTTCAATAGAAATTTATTAAGGATTTTTTTTCTCTTTTAGAGCGATAGATAAGTGATTTTAGTTGATTTATTCGGTTTTTAATAATAAAAATAATTATTTATTTATTTTCAGACATGACATCCATTCATTAATTAATTTAAAAAATTGCGCACACATTAAAAACGGAAAAATTTAAATGAAACATTACAATACTAAACTCTAATAACCTCTAACTCTTACTACAAGACACTACTGCGTTACGAGTTGGTTGATGGGCCAGTGGACTTTTAGCCAATTAGTATAGTATAGTATAGTATAGTATAGTATAGTATAGTATAGTATAGTATAGTATAGTATAGTATAGTATAGTATAGTATAGTATAGTATAGTATAGTATAGTATAGTATAGTATAGTATAGTTAATTTAAACAGCATAATTTAGAGAAATTTCCTAAATAGCGTTTTACTGATCCTGGCGTGTTACAAAACATGAAAACGCCAATTTCGTTGGCATACTTTTAAAAATATACGCAAACTTTCTATTTATACCTCGATTGATTACTCCAAACATTTGGAACATCTGGGTACTCTTTAGTAATCGGTGGCCCAGATCGTAATATGCAAACAAAATAGAAGCGAAATAATTGAAAAATATTACGCGGCCTGTCCATGCAATATTTTTATTACATGTTTTTAGAACAATCGGGTTTTTTAGTTTTTCGTTATTATTATATAAATTATGTTTTGGAATAAAAGACTTTTTCAGATCATGGTTTTTCATGTTCATTTTGTTCTTTCGTGGCCTGGTTTCGGAGTTTTCAAACCTTCAATATGGCTTATCCGTACTAATATAGGACCAACATCTTAACGTATCCTCCGAATCACGAAAGCAATCAGTTCAAATGTCATAACTAACTGAAACTACAAGAAAATAACAAAAGTATAGGCCATTACAGGCAGATTTTTTTTATTTCTAATTTAAATAATTAACACCTATATTTAAAATTTTAATGAAGGCTATGTGGAATCGTGAATAGAATGCAAATATAATTGTTTTTTAGATAATTATGCGTTAAAACGTTAGCCATGTTGCCTTTTCAAAAGTCAACTGCAGCAGATTTTTTTATCGCATTTTTTCAATCGCGCCCACATTAGTTTTTTCATTAAGTGCTTGTCAAAAACGTGGCTTCTTTCTGTAAAAATATACAGGTTTTATTAAATATTTTATACATTGTAGATACAATGTATAATATAATTTTTTTTTATAAAGTCATATCTCTCTATAACTTGTCTTCGCTTTTTAACGACTCTCATTTTTGGGGGAGCCTTGTGAGGAGAGTGATTCCTCATAGGGTTTCTATACATAAAATTTTTATTATATTTTATTTTACTAACAATATTTTTAAGTAATTAATTTCTAACAACATATGGTTTTTTTTTTAAATGGTCTGAAATAAACAATTATTATTATTAATATTAAACCAACTCGAACAACTGTAACTTTCCTGCTGATACTTCTAAGAAGCAATTACCTGTAAGGGATTAATTTACCTTCTTTTAATTGATAATTCCTTGTTCCTCTCACAGGGATGAATCATTATTTATGTTTAGGGAAATACTTCTCAAAGTTTCGTAAGCCTTTTGAACTTTATACCTTCAAAAGTATGTAAACAAAGAATGAATTATATGAGTGTCGTTCTGATAAGAAAATCCTTTGACATATTATTAATAGGAGTAATTAGAAGGCTCGTTTTAATTAATATCCAGAGACGGTCATTCAAAATGCCAATTAATGATTTATATTTTTTTATTTAGTAGCTTTTACCCGCAGCTTTGCTCGCCTTAATATTGATCTTTTCTTGAAATCCGGGTTGTTTCGTACAAAGCTTACCCCTTCCTCAGCCCCTATAAGTTTTTAACGAGAAAAATTAGCAACTAGTAGGATTAAAACAGCAGTACCTAGGCGTATAGCGTAACTAGGGGACATAGAAATTCATCTCGTATATAGATTACATAATTAAAATATGTATTGTTTCTATCACACAAATATTTGTTCTGAAATTAAATCGAACCCATGACCTATTATACATCGCTAAAGACCTATTACTTCCAACTGAGGTCAGAGGTCAATCACACTTATATTATAAAGGCAAAAGTTTTTATATATGTGTGTCTGTCAGTGTGTGTTTGTTACTCCTTCGCGCTTCATCGAATTTGGATGAAATTTGGCACCAGAATAGCTGATATCCTGGATCAACACATCGGCTATTTTTGATCCCGGAATACCCCGGGTTAACACAGCGGGGTGAAACTAGGAATTTACGGACCAAAATATGTATTTATTTTCGGTTTTCTGGCTAGCATGGCTATATTAAATGTAATTTCCCGTCTGTGTAATATCACCATCAACAGTCATCGGACACGACTGTCGCAGTAACTCATCGTTGACTTTTATTGCGGTTGTAAATTGTAATGTTCGGGCGCCGAAGCCGACGTTATCAACCGAATTTACTGTTTCGGCCAAAAATTATTAGTGACATGACTTCGGGACCAGCAATTGTTTTTAGCTATGAAATAAACTTATTTTGAGTTACTAAAAAAATAAAAGTAACTTAACTTAATCCACCTTAAATGTTCAACTAACAGATTAATAAATATTCATGGATTTTCAATATTCAATACTCAATACATTTACTGCTTTTCATAATGGTACCAGTTAATATTGTTGGTTTACATTATGGACCGTTGTTATTGCAATATTAATAGGAGTAGTCCGAGGTTTTCTAGATAATCAATTTTATATAATACTTGTAGGTTTTATGGTTGGTCGGTCGATACAAAGAAGTGATAGTCCAATTCCATTTATATCTGACTCCATATTTATCCATATTAACAGGTTAAATAGTAGGTACACAACTTCACCTATCGCTGGGAGGGAGACGACTGCCGCCAACAGCTACAGTTTCTGCAACTCAGCAAAACATTTTCTCTATATTCTGTAGTATTTAAAAACTTTGAATGATTTCATGTTAATTGTCTTTTCAAGTATATCAAACTAATAAAAACCTATAGCCGCATTTAGTACCTCTTCTGTTTTAAAGTCGGTTAATATGTATTAAAATTACTTACTTATTCATAAGTAAGGTAAGTTTGAAAATGCCCTTTTACAGCAGCTTCCACTATTTATCATTGTTTTTAAACTAAAATTTTACACATTGAATCAACTACATGTGTAACTGTTCTGTTCTTTAAAGTCTATATATGGCTCGGATTTATGTTTTTGAATTGTGATGTGAATAATTTGTATTTTTGATTTAAAATAGACTTAGACAAGTGAACTGATGATCCAAATGATACTTGAGATCTAAAGGAATAAATGAGTTTGACTTTGACTTTGACTTTGACTTTGACTTTGACTTTGAACTCATACTCATGAGTATGAGTAAGAGTACGTCCAAACTATACAACAGTTGGTAAAATAATAGTAACTGCTATTAGCTTGTTTATTTAGTATTTCAAAACAGTAGAAAGAACTCAAGTCGTAGAACATCTACGCACATAAATCGTAGACGCTCTACGAGAATAAATCGTAGGCCCCCTACGAGCCTACAACTCGTAGAGGTCTTACGAATCATGCATAATGGCTTTTTTTGATACGCCTAAGGGTGAAAAGAGATCGTGTTTACGATTCAATAATTTGCCACTTCAATTTTATTGGAATTCCACCTTAGATGTTCTTATATCTGAAAATATAGAGTTTTATCATTGCGCAATTGCGAATGTAATAAAGACGAAATGGCAGAGATTGAAACAAGGATATTAAACGAATTCTTATAACGCGTACTCCTTGTAAGAATAGAGATTAGGATGACACCAAATGGCTTATTATTACATAAAATAAAAGGATATTTTTACCAATAATTTTTTGACGGCTCCGTGGCTTAGTTGGTAATAGCCCTGCCTTCGAAGCGAGGGGTCCCGGGTTCGATTCCCGGCCGGGGCATACTTTGTGAGCATGAAGTTTGTTCTCGGGTCTTGGGTGTTTGTCTTGTGTTTCTGTGTTTGTCCATGCCATCTGCGACACAGGGAATCCTAGTGCAGAGGTATGAGTGTGTAAACGTTTTTTTTTTTTAATAATTGTCTTAATAATTATGTAAGTTAGAGATACTTTATTACTGTAGTTACAAGTTGATTACTGTGGATTTCTTATTAAATACTTGAAAACAAAAGACGGCTTAGTAAACATACTAGAGGTGCCGTACTACCAATTGTAATAATTTAATTAAAAAGTAATATATTCTATCAGTTTTCTATTAGGTACCCATGGTACAAACTATGCTTATTCTGGGGCTCGATGATGCTATGTGAAATGTCCATGGATAATTATTGTTGCTACGATGCTAGTTGCATCCGTACGTGAGAACCCTCACTCTCTAAATGTATCCCCTGGGAGCAGAGGGATCGATCCAAAGTAGAAGTAGACCTTGTGCCAAGTTTGTCTGGCGAACGGCAGCGGCACCTGATTACCTACCTATAAGCTGTGGTTCAATCACGTTGCTGTGTGCCAGTGGAAAGGAGTGAATGCCGGTGAAATTACAGGTACATGAGACTTCATAGCCCCTGCTCAGAGCGACGGGTGCAACGCATTGTAACTTGAATCTATTATAAATATTCTTCGGTAGGGTATCGCAATTGTTTTGCTATAAAGGCTATCAGGACGAGCGGATTGTCACCTTATGTTAAGTGGTAAATGCCGCCCATAAACAACAAAAATACCACTCAGATCTTTCCCTATTAAAGTATGAAAAGATTCAGGTCGCATCGCGTTGCGCTCGTCTCACTCTGTGACAGGATGTTACGCTTAAGTGCCTGTAATTTCACCATCTACCAGAACACAGTAACGCCGTCGACCGAAATCAAAACTACCTGTCATAAATGGAACAAAACATACAATTAGACCCATCATCTTTAAACTGGCTTTAATCTAAGCCATTTTGTATAATAATACGGAGAATAACAGAGCTAACGACGGAAGTGGCTCCATCTTGCGGCGGCGACTCATTTCCGGTGCCTATCGCGCCGATTGTTTAGTTTTGCAAATAGTTCATTGTTTCACTAATTAATAGTTCTAATTTGGAGCCACCGTTTTAATTGGTTTTGCAATTGGTTGCCATTGCGGTGGAGTTATTTGCTCGTGATCCGAGCGGTAATGTTTTGAATGAGGACATTTTGCTAACGTTTACAAGATGGCGCTAGGATGAGCTTTGTTTGACAGAAACCCAGCCAAGCACAATTACTTTTTTTTATCTGTGGGGATTTTTATATAATAATAAAATAGGTTTAATGTTTGGTTGTTAAATCAAGATAACTGGAAATATATGTCATCTAAGTAAACGAAATTTTATGTTATGCTTTCCTGTGTCGTTTTTCTTCGCCCGTTGTATACCGTTTGGGATTTATATATTTTTTTAATAATAGGGTGTATGAACTCTCTGAGGGCGATAAATCGTTACTCTCTGTTACATGTACGACGGCTCTTTGGTTAATTTTTTAGAATGCAGCTTTTGTAACCCTACTTTCAAAGCGCAGGGTCTCAAATTCGATTCCCGACCGCTTTTGTGAACAGCATAAATGTGTACTCGGGTGTTGTCAAAAATATTGAAATGTCCCAACAGGCAAATATCTTTATTCGATATTACAAAAAAATATGAACTAACTAAATACCAAAATTTAAGTCCTAGTAAAAAACACGATTTTTACACTAAGCCATGCTTAATTTCGCTTTATCTCGGAGTACGAAGAATGGCAGCAAAAGTTTTTTAATTAAACTCTAGTTAGCACTTGTTTGTAAGCAGTTTGTCAATCCTAGGAATACCAAATAACGTACAGCATTTTTTATATATGACGAAAGTGTCGGTAAAATCTGAATGTCCCACGCGATTAAGTGGTTACCTCCGCCCGCAACAACAATAATTTAACTTAAAAGCAATAAGCGCAAAATGCTTTTTTTACGTCAGGTATCCACTAGTACTATATAATTAACAGAGAGCATGTGTCAAAAAAGAGCGTGGTGGCCAAGAGGCATAGACGCCGACTTTGAATCTAAAGGTTGCTGATTCAAACCCACACGTGCACCAATGAGTTTTTTCACTTGAAAAAATTTATGTGCGCAATACCACGTTCTCGAAACGGTGACGGAAAACATCGCGAGGAAACCGGCATGTCTTAGAACACAAAAATTCGACGTCATGTGACATCTACCAATCCGGATTGGGCTCCCGTGATAGATCAGAGCCCATTCACTCTCAATTATTGAGAGTAGGCCGGTGTCCCTGCAGTGGGAACATTAGATGCTGGTACGGTACGGATGTGTCAAAAAACCAGATACGAAATGTTGCTCGTAGCTCAATAAACTGATATTGCTATAATCACGTTATCCAACGTATTGGGAATTGTTTGCAAACTGGGTTAGTGTCAGAGGGTAGACAAAACTACTATAACTAGTTACGTGTAACCAGTAAAATTGGTTTTCCTATCTCTATTATTTGGATAGTTTTTAGGTTTCCATCCATATAAGGCTAGGTCTAGGCTATGCTTGGGGTCCAGTTGCTCGCGTCCGTGTACCCTATGATTCCCTATACCTGGTGGTGCTAAAGGAGGAACCAAAAGTAGCAGTGTAGCTTGTGCCATATACTGCCTCTACACATCGTATATGTAACATCCCTCAAGGGTAACGGGCGCAACGGGGTGCGACTTGGGTCTTCTCATATTTCGGTCTGGAGGACCTAAGTTGCATTGCTTTTATTATTGGCGAAGGTGATTCAAGCTTGTCCCCGCTCCTATGTTACGTTAAAAAAAACGCGTGCCGTAACAATTAACAAGATAATGCACTAAGAACACTTAGCGCGTTGATTAATCTACCTACCGGGCACTGGACAATCCTATTCTAAGCTGACAAATCTACTGTCAGTCTCTGAGCCACGCATTAATTAAGATGATGTAAGGAGAGATTCGCCGCTCTCCCATCCTATTTGTCACATTTGTCGTTGTTGCCTCTCAAGGCTGTAGCCAGAAATTCACTTCAGACAACACGAAAAATCGTAAAGTTTCTTCTATTATTTTATTGTCACTCCGATAATTATTCTAATTTTGCCCCCAGTAATTAAAAGTAAATTAACTAATTAGAGAAATAAAAACAACCTTAATCTTTTTTTAGTTCTTTAGTTTGGAGGAGAGCGAAAGAGTGGGACAAGATTGAATTAAAAAATAAATAAATGATTTTGTCAATCAATCATGCTTTATCTTTAAAGTAACTATTTTAATAAGCTTTAATGAACGAGAAATAGCAATATACAATACAATTTTTACGCTCGCTATGATAAATGATAAATAAATATTCATAATTTCAAACACCGCCATCTCGATCCAAATTAAGCATAGCTTGTACTATAGGACATGGGATATGGGATTACTATATTACTGAACTTAAAATTCTAAAATTTCACCACTAGTTTTACTGTTATAATACTAAAGTACCGTCCGATATTTGCTCGGTTTATTGTGTAAAACGTGTTTTTATAAAAAATGCGTTTTTACATCAAATAAAATTATAGAAAAATTCTAGAGGAATAAATGAGTTTGAGTTTGACAGGTAAAATTAAACAGCAAAAAGTCTAACACTAAATTTCATCCAAATCGTTTGAGCCGTTTCCAAGAAACGCGAAATAAAGAAATATTTATACAAAGATTTGATCGTTTAAAGTAACAAGAAAATATAAAATTTCAATAATATTAAACTAGAGATTGCAACATAAACGGAACGTCGAATTCTTGTCATTTTTCCTGCGTGGTTCCGTGCTTTGGAAGGTATGAGATGTCAGTCCCGGCTATTCTAGTTGATAAGCCATGTCGAATGCCTTCAGCGACGAAATTACCAAACACCCGATGACCCGATGGTTTGCAATCTGAAACAATATCATAATCTAGATCCTCCAATAATATAGTACGGGAAGCCAATTAAATTTAATTAATACTTATCAGAGCTTGCAAACATCCAAATTGGCTTAAATTTCAACCGCAGGGCTTTCACCCAACACAAATTTGAGTTGCTGATTTAAAAAGCGTTTATTACTTACTGATTTTAAGCTTACTTAAAAAGCGTTTATTAAAATTTAATTGATTTAAATAATTTTATTCCTTACAAGCTACGCCTCGCGGTCCACCCGCATAAATAAATAGATAATACTTTATTGTACACCAGATGATAAGGTTAACAAAAACATTTAACATAAAAAAACAGTACAAAGGGCGGTCTTATCGCTAGTAAGCGATTTCTTCCAGACAACCAAATGGACAGGTTAGCATGGAAATTATATGGGGTATTCAAGTGTACCTACTGACAAATGAGAAATTTAATTCGCGTTGGAATACGGGGATAAAATATAGCCTTGTAGCTTTTGCCCGCGGCATCGTCCGCGTTAATAGTTTTCATCAAATTCTATTGAGGTACTTTCGGCGATACAGCGCTATCTATTGAGAAGTTACGAACTGATCAAATTGTGTTATTAACTAAACGAAAAAGGAACAATTTTTTTCGTGTTTATTTATTTATTATGGATCATCAACAAAATTTACATGTTTAAATACTTACAGTTACAATATTCACATTACATAGAGGTTTCATGTAATTTCAATTATAGATGAACATATCATGCGTGTAAGTACATGAATAACCAAGGATTATGTCTAATAACAAAAGTAAAAAAAGATCAAAAACATAACATAAGTAATAAATGAACCAACACTTTATAAATACGGTATATAAAATTATTAAAATAAAATTGGTGTTAAATAGTACCCTATTCTCTTTTCTGTATCCTTGACTATGTGTATGCGGAAATTCATGATGTTCGGTTCTGTAGTTGAAGCGTGAAACCGTAACAAACAAACTCACTTTTGCGTTTAATATTAAGTTACGATTTTTCGTTTATTTTTTTTAATTTCCGTTATTATGAAGCTTGTGGTATAGCCTTCCTACTGCCGTTTTCTCACTGAAGCTCAATATTGTATCCATTGTGGGTTGGAACAGACGTAAACTTAACATAATACAGAGGGTATCTCATAAGTAACGTCGATTTTCATGTGTGAAATTGCCTACGCCTCAATGTAAACATGTCGTAACTTGTTGAGACTTGTCTCTTATTCTATGAAGAGTACAATTGCTTTGCTTTCTTTTAATCATTCTCTCTTTGTTTATTGACGCAGTACGTTTTTGACGACTCCGTGGCTTAGTTGGTAGTAACCCTGCCTTCGAAGCGAGGGCTTCGATTCCCGGCCGGGACATGCTTTGTGCCGTGAGCATACAGTTTGTTCTCGGGTCTTGGGTGTTTGTCTTGTGTTTCTGTGTTTGTCCATGCCATCTGCGATACAGGGAATCCTAGTGCAGAGGTATGAGTGTGTAAACGTTTGTTTGTTTGTTATAATAAATAGTATGGAATGCGATAAATATGAAATTCGTGTATTGTTACGACATTATTCTGTATTCTCATCCCGTCACATTAAACGCATAAAAAAAAAAACTCTGTGCATGTAATGTGCCTAAGGAGCTCCTATGACACGTATGCGCATGAACACGATTATTTGCGCATGCAAAAAAAATGTGTTGACGTGCCCAAATGGTACTTTCGATCTAAAGTAATAAATGAGTTTAAGTTTACTATAATTTTACAGTTAATTCAAACCACTACGCCAAGGAAAACATATACTACATGCAAATTACATGCCTTTATGCAGTACAAACTGAAACTAAGCATAATTCAGCCACTACCGTTAGTTGGTACATGCAAAACTAATGTTTAGAATACTCCGTGCTACATTAAATTGTGACACGTAGCAACTATGTTTCTAGGAAGGTGAGATAAGCACGTATTTACACCTAGATTGACGGCTCCGTGGCTTAGTTGGTAGTAGCCCTGCCTTCGAAGCGAGGGGTCCCGGGTTCGATTCCCGGCCGGGGCATACTTTGTGCCGTGAGCATACAGTTTGTTCTCGGGTCTTGGGTGTTTGTCTTGTGTTTCTGTGTTTGTCCATGCCATCTGCGACACAGGGAATCCTAGTGCAGAGGTATGAGTGTGTAAACATTTATTCTAAATTAATTTCAAATAATACCATACATTTTCTACCATTTTCTTATAGTCTGTCCTTGTGAATAACATCAAGAGTCCCTGGGTTTTCCGCTGCAGGGCGGTCCAGTTACTTGCGTCCGTAGGTACTCTTAGAATCCCTACACGTACCCCCTGGGTGGTGTCAAAGAAGCAACAAAAAGTAGCTGTAGAACTTGCGCAAACTTCGCCCGAAGTTCTTCCTCCACACCTCGTAGTAATATTGGCATACCAAGCGGTGGTGCTCGCATTACTGTGTTCCGTTGGAAGGGTGTGCCGGTGGAATTACATGCGCATGAGATGTAACATCCCCGTCTCGGGTAACGGGCGCAGGTCGTGTTGCTGTTGTTATGGTTGGAGGTGACCAGTATCATCAGGTGGGCCTTCAGTTCTTCCCGTCACTCTTGTTAAATAAATAAATAAAGAATTCTATCAGTTATCTGTATCCCATAGTACAAGCTTTGCTTGCTTGGTGCTGTATGTATGTAAAATTATTTACTTCCATTCAATTCTTTAAAAATACTTAGATCGACACATTTTATATAAAAATGTACATACAAGATCGTTCGTATTACTAAGTTTTTTTTTTTTTTTTTTTTAAGTGTTAGAATGTCGGAACGAGCCGAGGGGCCCACCTGATGGTAAGTGGTGACCCTCGCCCATGACAACAGTAATGCGTGCGACTCAGTATCAGATCCAAATATTTACTGAGTCGCATTCATCCTGCTGCGTCCGTCACCCGAGACGGAGATGATACGTCTCATGCGCATGTGATTTCACCGGCAGCCTTTCACCGGAACACAGTAATGCAACCACTACGGCTTGGCGGCAGATTCCAGATGTGGTGGCAGTACCTCTCCGGACGAACTTGGCACAAGTTCTACTGCTACTTCTGGTTGCTCCTTTAGCACCACCCAAGGGGAACGTGTAGGGAATCAAAGGGTACACACCTACGGACGCGAGCAACTGGACCCCCCAAAAATTAGCACTTTTGTTTAGCACTTGTTCAAACTAGTTCAAAAATATTCCCACTGCAAGGATACCAGTCTACTCTCGATAATAGAGAGTGAATTACACCTAGTTACACGACTAAAACCGCGGTTAATTATTCAATAATACAATTGAATAATTAAACATGATTTTGATTAGGGCAGCCCTATTCGAATGCGCACAAAGCACTCTCCGATTCCATAATGGCACTGAGCTGGACTGCATGTTTCAATAACCAAGATACGGGTATTATGCGATTCATACTTGATGTATGGGTAATTAAAACGATCGGGATTAATCGTTATTAGCAAATCGAGTAGATTAACATACTGTCTAATTAGAAGCCTTTTCTTTTGTTGAAATTAAGTATGACGGATTTAATAATTCGAAAAGGTGAGTTATATTTTATCATATTAAACTTTCATCCCTTATCCCTTTTTAATCGAAGAAAATCCAAACTGTAGTGTATCATAATATTGAGGGTACTTAGCGCTTTCGTTACGACGACTCCGTGGCTTAGTTGTTAGTAGCCCTGCCTTCGAAGCGAGGGGTCCCGGGTTCGATTCCCGGCCGGGGCACACTTTGTGTGGTGAGCATAAAGTTTGTTCTCGGGTCTTGGGTGTTTGTCTTGTGTTTCTGTGTTTGTCCATGCCATCTGCGACACAGGGAATCCTAGTGCAGAGGTGTGAGTGTGTTAACGTTGTTGTTGTTGTTGTTGTTATGCATTTTTGTATGTGCCTACCTACAATAAACAGGATAAATGTAGACCATAAAGCTAAAGTCAAAGTAAAACTTATTTGGACACGTCAAATTTTACACATACATGTACACATATTTGTGAGCATATAACGTGTCACAGGAACTCCTCAGGCACATTACATGCACACATATATGTCAAATTACAGTGAGTTTTCATGTTTTAGATAGTCATATTTGTTAAGTTTACGTCTGTTCCAACCATATAACTTGGATGACATACTAATACAGTTATCATGATTAAAAACTAAACAATAATTTGATTTTTAATCAATTTTGATGGACTATGGGACTTATATAAAAGGAAATCCTCTCAAATTAAAAATAACTTTTCAGATCGGTTGATAAATGAAAGAATTCCGAGGCAACAAACATAAAAAAAATTACAACGGATTAATAAACTTCTCGGTTGAAAAATTGACACTGAAATATTTTACTGCCATACGAAACCGTTACGATTTTTACGAAGTAATATTTTAGTTCCAAGTGAAACTCGGAAAAACCATGGTATTTTTCATTTGTTCGTCCTGAAAGTCAAAATCACAATACTTTATTTACGATGAATTCTTTAAAAAATGCGATGAAACGTATTTTTTTTTAAATAATTATGACTTATTGGGCCGACTATACTTAAAAACCTCGATATACGTATTTTTTTATTAATGTTTTTATTTATTGGCTGAAAAAAGAAAAAATATTATAGTTATTATTATGATGAAAAATAAACTATTATATATATTTTTGTTATTAATTTGTGTATCTCCACTATATTATATTAAAAAGGTTAATCAAACACCAACCCTAATGTTATCAATTGGTTGGGTATATAAGAATGTCGACCAATCATTGGTTTTGGCAGCTTGTTAGCAAATTATTGGCCAGCATTCCAGAAACTGGGTCGTAGTGACAAGCTAAGATTGTGTTGCACTAAGCTACTATAACATAAGCTTAATCGACTGTCAAATCTTTGGTTAAGCGAATTGAGTGTTAAAATGATGTTACAAATAAAGTTAACATTAAACATTCAATTGTATTGTGACCGTTTGTCACTGGTCATAGTTTTAACTTTAACTGTAACGTTTTACAACATGATGAAACGGTGGAACGTAAATTTTATGGTTATAGTTACTGATTTAGATATATTATACAATATTATATAATATATATTATTACTGATTTAGAGATATTTTCTCATTTTGACAAGGCTTATGTACAGCTGCTACAAAAACTGTTGTATTAACGAAGCTAAGTGTCCATTGTGTCCTATAGTGAATATATGAATGATTATGATTAAGTTAATTTTAACAAAAACAATAACGTAGGTATTGGTGGAACTCTCTCTTAGTCACATCAAGACCAAGTCGCATCCATTTTAGCGTTGCATCCGTCACCCGACTCTATAGTGGGGTGACGGGTGCAACGGGATTATTTCAAGCTATAATGATTATTATTTATATAATTATATTTATTATAATTTTATAATCACTCGATGACGGCACACGATTGGCTACAAGATACAATTCAATATGTTTCTCAGTACTAAATTGCGTGTCTAATACTTTTGTTATAATACTATGGTTGAACTAAAAAAATCAACAAACAGTGATTCTCCAAACTCAATTAAAAAACGCCTAACCGCTGGGAAAAATAACCTCAAAAATTTCCCGCTAAAATGAGACCAGAAGCACCTAGAAGAGTGCTTAATCGGAAATTGCCGGATGCCCGTTTCACCCGCTCGGGGGGTGGAGAGCTATGTAATACTTTAGGATAGGCGATTCCGACGTTTTTATGTCGCGCAGCGCAAATTTTAGGCAAACAGTAATGACAATTAATGCTCAGTAAATGACTATTTAAATCCATTACCCCCCGTTACCCGCGGTTTTCCGGGATCAAAAGTATCCTATGTGTTAATTCGGGATATAAGCCATCCTGGTACCAAATTTCATCCGTTGAGCCATCTTATATACAATACTATATTAATGCATATTAATTTAAAAAGCTTACTGCGCCCGCAGTGTTCCTCGCGGTTTTCCGGGATCAAAAGTATACTATGTGTTAATTCGGGATAAAAGCTATCCTGGTAGTAAATTTCATCCGTTGAGCTGTTTGAGCGTGAAAGAGTAACAAATATACACACACACACACAAACTTTAGACTTTAATAATGTAAGTGTGATAAACCTCCTCATTTTTGATCATGACTTTGACTTTGACTGGCTTACAAATGACAAAACTCAGCTCTACCTTCTAGAATGTAAAATATAAAAAAATGAAATTATAAAAAAAACCGATGACAATTATTTATGACAGAATGACAAGAACACAAAAAAGGTTCAAATAAACTATATAGGCAATATATAGTATGACCCGGCCAGGAATCAAACACTGGACCCCTTAGTAAGCCCTGGAAGGCTGGCCTATCATCACAAGAAAAATTTCCGTGATAATTCAAACATCCTACCAAATAAAAAGACAATTGGCTTCTCCTATTTTAAAATCGGTTAAAGAAAACATTTATTTTGTAGACCGCGGGTGAATGGCATCCCTTTCACCCCAGGATTCAGGGGTACCAACCACATCCAGTATAAATAATTCCTCAGACCTTTGTGAATTTCAAAGAGTAATTTTCGAGTTCCGATGATCAATGATTACTTACAAAAGTTACTTTTAGGTTTTCGTATTGAATCTAAAAAGACAATAAAACAATTTTATGAACAAGCGCGAACCTTTTTACCCGACTGCGATAAAAGAGTTGTGTTTTTAGAGTGTATGTATGTATATTTCTTTATCACGCTCTGTAGTTTAAACGGGTTGATGGGTTTTAGCTTGAGAGGTATCGCTAGATTCGTCTTAATTGTGAGAGTGAAACTGGCTAAGTAAAACAAAATTATAAAAAGAAAATGGCCGATTTTTGGCGGCATATCATTTGCTTTCCATAAATTATTCGATGTATATACTGCGTCGAAAAATGAAAATGGCTGATTTTTGGCGGCATAATGATATGTTTTTTATAAATTATTCTATGTATTTTATAATTATACTGCGTTTAAATATTAAGAGACAACAAAACTCACAAATCATGGTAAATATCTCGGTAACTCGAATAATAATGTACACTAATTTGGTTCTTACACTAACAAAATCATAGCAAAAGTTTTAAAGTTTATTAAATAATAAATACTAATTGTCTAACGCTACTTGCGATATTAGTGTTTTATAGTTATTTAGAGACAATTCTAGCTATTTTATAGATATTGCATTGTATCATTGGGTAGTGTAGATATATTGTAATAGGTGTGTGAATATGACTCCGCCCCTTTTTGTCAAAATAAAACACATTTGTTCGCTTACAAAATTAAAAAAAAAATTATTGAAAGTATGCTCCATCTGCAGCTACAACCTTCGCCCATCGTTCAGGTAGTTTTCGTATTCCTTGCTGGAAGAAGTCCTGGTCTTTTGAGCTTATCCAGTTGTCAATCCAAATTTTGATACTTTCACATGAAGTAAACTTTTCTCCAGTAAGGTCTGTCTGCATCGTCCGGAATAGGTGGTAATCCGAAGGAGCTATGTCTGGTGAATATGGCGGGTGGGGTAACACTTCCCAGTCCTGTCCCTCTAAATATCTTTTTACGACTTCTGCGGTATGCGGTTTGGCATTGTCATGCTGAAGAACTAATTTGTTATGTCTATTCACCCATTCTGGTCGTTTTTCTTCTATGGCTCGCTTCAAACGCATTAGTTGTCGTCGGTAAACTTCTCCATTAATAGTTTCAGAGGGTTTGAGCAACTCATAATATACAATACCTTTCTGATCCCACCAAATACAGAGCATGACCTTGGCACAGTGAATATTTATTTTTGGCTGTGATGGGCCTGGTTCGCCTGGTTTCACCCAAGCTTTTTTGCGTTTAGGATTTTCGTAGTGTATCCATTTTTCGTCTCCTGTGACTATCCGATGCAAAAATCCTTTTCTTTGCTGTCTTTGAAGCAGCATTTCACAAATGGTTTTCCGACGTTCCATGTCTCTTTCTTTTAAATCATGTGGAACCCAGTAACCGGCTTTTTGAATCATTCCCATCATTTGTAAACGCTTTGCAACAGTTGAACGATCAACATTTAATGCTGCAGCTAATTCTGATTGAGTTTGGCAAGAATCTTCCGCCAATAATGCTTCCAATTCAGCATCTTCAAATTTTTTTGGTGGTTTTCCATGTTCTTTATCCTCAGTACTAAAATCGTTATTTTGAAATCGTCGAAACCATTCCTTGCAAGTTGTATTAGACGGAGCATGCTCACCATAAATCTCCACAAGCAAACGATAAGTTTCCGCTGCAGTTTTCTTCGCAATAAAATAATGTAATAACACTTCCCGCAAATGACGTTTATTTGGAATAAAAACCGACATTTTCGAAAAGGTGAAAACAATTGTTGCTTACACTTCAACCAAATATCATAAAATGAGTTAGATAGCTGACATTCAGTACTATCGAATACAAGTATGGTCATTTATTAGTACACGTAAACAATACTAAAAACGACATCTGTTGAGAAAGGGCGGAGTCATATTCACACACCCAATACAATATATGGATATAATATTAATCTGTTATAATTAGAGCCTGACTGTACCATGCAAAATTTATTAATATTTTAACAAAAACGAGAATAAATGTATGAAAAATAGAATAAGTCTCCAAACTTAACTTTAAGTGGTGACTCTCGCCCATGACAACAATAATGCGTGCGACTCAGTATGAGATCCAAATCTTTACTGAGTCGCACCCATCCTGCTGCGTCCATCACTCGAGACAGGGATGATATGTCTCATGCGCATGTGATTTCACCGGCATCCACACCCTTCCACCGGAACACAGTAATGCAACCACTACTGCTTGGCGGCAGATTCCAGATGTGGTGGCAGTACTTCTCCGGACGAACTTGGCACAAGCTCTACTGCTACTTTCGGTTGCTCCTTTAGCACCACCCAGGGGGTACGTGTAGGGAATCAAAGGGTTCACACCTACGGACGCGAGCAACTGGTCCTCAAATGGAAAAGATATAAATATAAGTAGCCGTAAGTTTTAGTGCATAATTATTCAAATGTCGGATATTATCTAATTATTTTGCGTGTCGTGAAAAAGCAAAAGGGTACGGAGTTTTATTATCTAATATACTGAACTCTTGGTTCGCAAATTTGACACGCGCTTCGCTAATTAATTTACCGTCGTAATTTCAAATAAATTTCACATATTATCATCAACGAAACAAGGTTTGAAATGGTATTGCATTTAGCTCTACATTTTTTCATTTTCCAAACTAATTTCTATCTTGTAACTATAGAAGTAAAGTACAAAACACGTTCCCAAATATTTCCCTTCTTTGATATTTCACGTGAATATATATTCACCTTTATTTTGAGGGTGTACGGTTTGAAATGTCTTGTAACTTAAGTGCAGCTGAAACGTTAATGGTTCCTCTCGTTAGTGCCCATCTATGAATGCAAACAAGTCTCTTTTTGAGTTTCCTAAATGACCAATACACGGGAATTTTAATTGGTGTCATTATGATGAGAAGTACTGACTTTTTTTCTCAAGTCAAGTCAAGTCATAAAGTAAAACATCTTTATTTCTGTTGAAATCTTAAAAAATACTTGCCAACGCAATTTCTTTTTTTAAATAAATAAGTACAGAGGAGAGGTACTGCCATCACACCTGGAATCTGAATGAAATTACTGTGTTCCAGTGGAAGGGCGTAGATGCCGGTGAAATTACATTCAGATCAGACGCATCATCCCCGTCTCGGGTGATGGACGCAGCAGGATGGATCCGACTCGGTTTAAGATCTTATACCGAGTCGCATTACTGTTGTCATGGGCGGGGGTCACCATTTACCACCAGGTGGGCCCTCAGCTCGTTTCGTCACTTATTTATATAAAAAAGAGATGGAAATTCGCTGAATCCTACTACTATTATAAAGGTGAAAGTTTGTAAGTATGGATGTATGGATGTTTGTTACT
The DNA here is from genome assembly GCA_921293045.1 of Aplocera efformata. Classification (NCBI taxonomy): domain Eukaryota; kingdom Metazoa; phylum Arthropoda; class Insecta; order Lepidoptera; family Geometridae; genus Aplocera; species Aplocera efformata. Next base: position 2,725,965 of record OV121067.1, on the reverse strand, counting down.
CTTTCACGTAAAAACTACTGAATGGACTTGAATGAAACTTTACCACAATATAGCTTATACATCAGAATAACATATAGGCTACAATTTTTGAGGTTTCTAATGTGAGGTCGTAAAAAAAAACACATTTTTTGCGCTTACATTGCAAACGCTGACTGAATCCTACAAGATAGATCAAAACAATGTACTACAGTATTGTAATAACTATTAAAAACATTGGAAAATTAACGAAAAAATAAAATCAATTTATCCCCGTATTCTCCACGGGAACGGGAACTATGCGGGTGAAACCGCGGGGCGCAGCTAGTTATTAATAAAATCCTAGCTAAGCCAATTATTGGGTTCATAATGAACAAACCCGTCCAATTGAAAGCGTAAAGTCAAGTTTCCTTTGTCATGAATATTAAAATTCTGCTACTAAGCTGTCTTAGCGGGATTTTCTTGTCTAGCATAATGAAAGAAGCAGCTTTTGAGGGTAACCATGGTATAATATTTTTTTTATACCTAACTAGCGACCCGCCCCGGCTTCGCACGATTAGTAAAGCATCAGTGTCGTATCAGAAACTACCCGCGCGAAGCCGGGGTGACTTGCTAGTGTATTATACATATAAACCTTCCTATTGAATCACTCTATCTATTAAAAAAAACCGCATCAAAATACGTTGCGTAGTTTTAAAGATTTAAGCATACATAGGGATATAGGGACAGAGAAAGCGACTTTGTTTTATACTATGTAGTGATTATAATGATTGACCATTCCGTTCGGGCTGTAGGGACGAATAGAGAACGGGATTTTCATTGTTCATAGTTAACGTCAAATCATGTATCATTACAATATTAACATGCAACATAAGTTTATTATAATAATACTACAGAAGAGCTTATGAACCGAATTGACGAGGGTTAGTAGGCGATATTTCAGGGAAACAATCCCTGAAATATTGCTTACTAACTATATTCTAGTTAAATAGTGTCTTAAATAGTCTCTCGAGTCTTGGATAATTCGCAAAACATGGACATCCTACTCGCTCTGACCTATTTCATCGCATGACTTAAAATTACTACATTTTAATGTCCGCTTTACACCACACGATCATTGTACAACTGTGTCAAGTCTTTTTTGTATACTTAAGTAACGGGACGGAGGGCCCACTTGTTAAGTGGTTACCTTCGCCTGAAATACTACCTAAATCCTCCCTGACCCAGTATGAAAAGATCAAACTCAAACACATTTATTCCTTTAGATCTCTAGATAAAATAATTCGAGTTAAAAAAAAATATTCGGCTCCATGGCTTAGTTGGTAGTAGCCCTGCCTTAGAAGCGAGGGGTCCCGGGTTCGATTCCCGGCCGGGGCATATTTTGTGTGGTGAGCATGAAGTTTGTTCTCGGGTTTTGGGTGTTTGTCTTGTGTTTCTGTGTTTGTCCATGCCATCTACGACACAGGGAATCCTAGTGCAGAGGTATGAGTGTGTAAACGTTTATTTATTTATTATTGCGTGCTCGTTTTACCAAGAAATCCAAATATAGAACATAGAAGTTTTCATTATTCTTGTTCATGTGTCATGTAGGTATGACGTGGATTACCCCACTCCCGCTTATCGAGAGGCGGTTGGCAGAATAAGCTCTCATGACAATACATGGCTTTGCGTCGGGAGACGTAATCTATTTACGAAATACGAATGCACGAGAATTTCCATACAAAGGTATTTTTTTATTTCAATACTAGCTGTTCGCGTAATATTACGTTGCTTTTGTTAGAATAAAAGTATCGTAAGTTACTTATAACATCAGTTATCTGATAGCGAAAGTCCTGTCAAAACCGATCCAGCCATTTCTGAGAATAGCCGGAACAAACAGACAGAGGTGGACAGACAAACAAAAATTTTAAAAATATATTTTTATTTGCCCTAATTATTTTCAAATGCATTTAGTAAAAATATGTTATTTGTAACTTTGAAACAGACCTCAATTTTCTTTATAGAGTATAGAGCAACCCAAAATAGCAGTAGAACTTGTACCATAAAAAACACAAAAAAAAATTCTACCTATATCCGTTATACATTTTGATACCATCACCACTTTGAAGCAATAATGCGAAGATGGTTTTAGACCACTAAAACAATGCATTAGGCACAAAATGTATTTTTTTTTAGCGTACACGCCGGGTATCCGGTTTGTCACACAAATACTTTTCTTGAGTGGGAATCAAACCCACTGAGACCGCTAAGTTAGCGACTCGCCTGTGGTTTTGCCTTCGAATTCCCAAAGTATCAAGTAACTACTGAAATAACTGAAGTTTATTTAGATACTAAAGCCTTCCTTTGGTATCTAAAGTTTATTAAACAATGTGGAAGGTTTCTATCTCAGCTTTACCAGACATAGGGCTGATCGGGACACAAAAATTGTTCTTTTCAGTAACCCCTTAAAAAAATATATATGACACACACACACTCGCACAAACATACACACACACACTCGTGCACGCACAAGCATATCCTGCCCAGATCATTTTGTTTTGCTAAAATTAATATTATAATAAAAACGATTTGATTAATGATCGATTAAAACGATTAGTGATTTTGTAGGTAGGTCCATAGTTATTTAAAAAAAGTGACCTTTCCTAGATTTTTTTAATAGTTCATTGGAAATAAAGCATTTTGACTTTGCACCAATCACCATACACCCTAGCTTGTTGATCATTACATAGACATACAAAACACAATCTTTCATATTTTTTATTGTATTTCTATTTATTTTATTGTATTCTTCTAATACAGTTCCATTACCTTATTTACTGAAGACATAAGAACATAGGCCGTTGGAGGGCATACGTTTTGGGGGGTCTAGTTGCTCGCGTCAGTAGTTGAGTACCCTCAGAATACTTACCCCCTGGGTGCAAAAGGGGCAACAAAAAGTAGCAGTGGTGCATTCGCATTGCTGTGTTCTGGAAGGGTGTGGGTGAAATCACATGCGCATGAGACGTAACACCCCCGATTATGATGACGGGCGCAACGGGGTACAATTCGGGTCTTGAAACCTGAGTAGTATTGCTGTTGTTATGGGCGGAGGTAACCATTTACCCGTATATTTTGTTACATAAAAACGTGTTGCATGCCAGCTCTGATATTTCCTGCTCCTGATGATCTTGATATCATTTTGTTTACGTAAAAGCAGTATCCGTTTTTTGGAGTTGGACGGCTCAGTGGCTTAGTTGGACGGCTCCGTGGCTTAATGGACGGCTCCGTGGCTTAGTGGACGGCTCCGTGGCTTAGTTGGTAGTAGCCTTGCCTTCGAAGCGAGGAGTCCCGGGTTCGATTCCCGGCCGGGGCATACTTGTGCCCCGGCCGGGGCCCTTGTGTGGTGAGCATGAAGTTTGTTCTCGGATCTTGGGCGTTTGTCTTGTGTTTCTGTGTTTGTCCATGCCATCTGCGACACAGGGAATCCTAGTGCAGAGGTATGAGTGTGTAAACGTTTATTTATTTATTATTAGTATTTTAATATAGAAACCTAAATCTTGTGGTAGCCCTAAGCAAAGAAAGTCTGAACTTGTTATCTCAGAAATTTACAGATGTTCTTATTATCATGAAAGCATACCGGACCGTATTCTCGGTCCGAACTTCGCGTTAAAATGAATTCAATTTCTTTCAAAGTAATACCATTATCGTAATATAGATATTTATTTTACGATAATAATATTGCTGTTTTAGTGGTTGCACTTTACTAATGAAGAAAAGGAGGTATATGCTTTTTCCGTCCCGTTGCTATGAAAAATTTTCTTTTTGGGGGTCCGTTGCTTCCTGGATCCCTGAGTGATGCTATGGGAGCAACAGAAAGAAACATTAGGACTTGTGCATAGTTCGTACATTGTACATTGGTAATCTGCCGCCAAGCAGGGGTGCATTCTCATTACTGTGTTCCGGTGTGGATGCCGGATGCGCATGAGGTTACATCCCCGTTTCAGGTGACGGGCGCAACAGGATGCGACTTGATCTTGTGCTTTATATATATAATACTAGCTGACCCGGCCACGCGTTGCTGTGGCTAACGTTTTTGTAATTGTGACTGTCAAATAATAGACAAATAATTTTCAATAAAATAATATTGCGATCATAAATTGAGATGTGAGATATCCTATCTTTCAAGTTGGATCAAATTGCATACGGTGTACAAATTTGATTAAAATCGGTTAAGTAGTTTAGGAGTCCATCGCGGACAAACATCGTGACACGTAATTTATATATATTAAGATGTATTCTATAAGCGCAAAGCATGAAGACATAGTTCCCATATTCAACTATAGACAAATATGAAAGTTATTTCAATTAGCACTGTCGTAAGCTAATTGGATCATATCCATATGAAATAGCTGGTGCAGTCCATACAAAGATACGAAAACCATGTCCGATTCGTTAAGGATTTATAGACGGCTCCGTGGCTTAGTTGGTAGTAGCCCTGCCTTCGAAGCGAGGGGTCCCGGGTTCGATTCCCGGCCGGGGCACACTTTGTGTGGTGAGCATGAAGTTTGTTCTCGGGTCTTGGGTGTTTGTCTTGTGTTTCTGTGTTTGTCCATGCCATCTGCGACACAGGGAATCCTAGTGCAGAGGTATGAGTGTGTAAACGTTTATTTTTATTTTATTTTTTTATTTATTAGGATTCTGGTTTGTTTACAAAGTGAAAGTCAAAGTCAAAATACTTTATTTCTGTTGAATTCTTAAAAATAGGTTACCAAACATCACTTTTTTTTAAATAACTATGTACCTACAAGAACGTTCTCAGGTTTTCTTTACCCTTAAAAAATTTCTTACCCATTATGATAGTGATTAGTGATTATGTTAAGTTTAGCTCGTATTTCACTAAATGAATTACAAATCACTACTAACTAATAACTTCTTGATTGCCATTAGTGTTGGCAAAGCTGGCGGCAACTGGGAATATAAAATTCCATTTTTTTTCCCGATTGCCACCAGTGGTGGCGGAGATGGTGGTGGCAACTGGGAATAGACCGTTCTTAATACTAAGTTAAGCACTTGTTCCGACCCTCTATGGTGAAGAACAAGCAAGAAACCTTTAATGTAAGGATAACATTTCTTTCGCGACCATGAGAACAGAGCAGGGGGTACGCGTAAAGATGCTAAAATTATCACCTGGGGATGTGAGAAAGTGGTTCTTTTTACCTTTAAAATCAACAGGTCTGGATTCCAACAAAATTCTTAAAATATCTGTATCGTACCAGCCTCTAATGTTCCCACTGCAGGGACACCGGCCTAATGTCGATAATTGAGAGTGAATGGGCTCTGATCTACAACGGGAGCCCAAACCGGATTGGTAGATGTCATATGTCGTCGTATTTTTGGTTCTAAGACATGCCGGTTTCCTCACGATGTTTTCCGTCACCGTTTCGAGAAGTAGTATTGCGCACATAAATTTTTACAAGTGAAATAACTTTTTGTTGTACGTGTTTGAACCAGCAACCTTCAGATTGAAAGTCGGTGTCTATGCCCCTGGGCCACCACGCTCTTTAAATATATATACCTGTTTCTTAAGTGAGTGATCCTGACTAATAGTAGACTGTGTCATTGTCTTGTGCAAAACATTAAATTGAATCATGCTTAGTTTGAGAGTCTAAGTTTAGATCAAGTTGGATATTTGTGTAGTGGCAACACAAAGTTTAAGGTTCTCTTTGTTGTGAGTTGCTCCCAAACTACTCCCAAATATACTAAACAAATGAGTCTTCCTACTATAGTATAGACCCTCACGTCCGTAAGTGCCCTTTGAGTCCCCCTTGGGTGGTACTACAGGAGCAATATAAAGTAGCAGTAGAATTATGCCAAAGTGCTGTTGTAAGCTAGAAAAATAACAGTAATAGTTTTTGGGGGGTCCAGTTGCTCGCGTCCGTAGGTGTGTACCCTTTGATTCCCTACACGTACCCCCTGGGTGGTGGTAAAGGAGCAAAAATTAAAAAAAATATATATTGTAACCAAACGTTTTTTAATTATAAATGTATTTACGAGATCAAGTGTTTATTACTAAATTTAGAGGTTATCCAAGCCCTATCGACTATTATAGGCGGGATAGTCATATTGTTCTCTTCAAAGCACGTAAACACGAGTTTAAATGTCGCAAAACGGTCACCCATCCAACTATTGTTTTATTTAAGGCTTAATAGTAATATTCAATTTACACTTCGGGCGCGAAACGCTAAATACAAATAAAAAGGCTCTAAAACAACCGGATAAAGACCAGATTACACCATACGAGTAAACCGGAAACAACATGGCGGAGGAAACGCGGCCGGACCGGAACCAACGTAACCGAATTGTTGACTACCCGCGAAGGTGGTTATAAAACGACTCTTTTCGGGAAATAGAATGGAAAATACTGTTATCACGCCTATCCAAAAGTTTCTTTTGTTCACAAATTTTACAGAATTATAAATAATAAATGTCGTTTGCAAAATATTTTTTTAAATTAATATGAATATGACTCCGCCCCTTTTTGTCAAAATAAAACACATTTGTTCGCTTACAAAATTAAAAAAAAAATTATTGAAAGTATGCTCCATCTGCAGCTACAACCTTCGCCCATCGTTCAGGTAGTTTTCGTATTCCTTGCTGGAAGAAGTCCTGGTCTTTTGAGCTTATCCAGTTGTCAATCCAAATTTTGATACTTTCACATGAAGTAAACTTTTCTCCAGTAAGGTCTGTCTGCATCGTCCGGAATAGGTGGTAATCCGAAGGAGCTATGTCTGGTGAATATGGCGGGTGGGGTAACACTTCCCAGTCCTGTCCCTCTAAATATCTTTTTACGACTTCTGCGGTATGCGGTTTGGCATTGTCATGCTGAAGAACTAATTTGTTATGTCTATTCACCCATTCTGGTCGTTTTTCTTCTATGGCTCGCTTCAAACGCATTAGTTGTCGTCGGTAAACTTCTCCATTAATAGTTTCAGAGGGTTTGAGCAACTCATAATATACAATACCTTTCTGATCCCACCAAATACAGAGCATGACCTTGGCACAGTGAATATTTATTTTTGGCTGTGATGGGCCTGGTTCGCCTGGTTTCACCCAAGCTTTTTTGCGTTTAGGATTTTCGTAGTGTATCCATTTTTCGTCTCCTGTGACTATCCGATGCAAAAATCCTTTTCTTTGCTGTCTTTGAAGCAGCTGTCTTTTAAATCATGTGGAACCCAGTAACCGGCTTTTTGAATCATTCCCATCATTTGTAAACGCTTTGCAACAGTTGAACGATCAACATTTAATGCTGCAGCTAATTCTGATTGAGTTTGGCAAGAATCTTCCGCCAATAATGCTTCCAATTCAGCATCTTCAAATTTTTTTGGTGGTTTTCCATGTTCTTTATCCTCAGTACTAAAATCGTTATTTTGAAATCGTCGAAACCATTCCTTGCAAGTTGTATTAGACGGAGCATGCTCACCATAAATCTCCACAAGCAAACGATAAGTTTCCGCTGCAGTTTTCTTCGCAATAAAATAATGTAATAACACTTCCCGCAAATGACGTTTATTTGGAATAAAAACCGACATTTTCGAAAAGGTGAAAACAATTGTTGCTTACACTTCAACCAAATATCATAAAATGCGTTAGATAGCTGACATTCAGTACTATCGAATACAAGTATGGTCATTTATTAGTACACGTAAACAATACTAAAAACGACATCTGTTGAGAAAGGGCGGAGTCATATTCACACACCCAATATATTTTAGCTTTGATCTATCAAAGGATTCTACCACATGTCTCCAAATGTTTAGTTCCAAGATATGCCTGTTTCCCCGCGATGTTTTCCGTCACCGTTTCTATGGGATAAGCAATGCTTCAATTTGCTTTAAATCGTGGAACGTCGACATCAGAAGCGGTGAGCTCTTGCGTTTTTCCAACGAGTTATTCGGGGTAACAAAGGTAACGGTGGTTTCTTTCTGCGAGACCGGTTTGGTCTTGAAAGAGATCGGAACTGAAATTTAGACTGTTTTAGTCAAGAAAGAGAACGAAGCTGAAAGCGGAAATTTCCGCTCCAATCTCCTTCTTGACCAAACCAGTCTCGCAGAAAGAAACCACCACCCCCATCTAAATAAGCGGACAGTGCCCAAGGATCTATTAACGTATTAATCGGTTTTACTAATATCATAGCTTAATATTATAAATTCGTATATGAGTATGAGTATATGAGTTTGTTTATTGTTATGCTATCACGCCTCAACTACGCAATCATCCAGAAACAATTGACATAACGTTAATTAACGCGTTCATAGCCGGAAAAAGGTAGTCATTTATAAATACAGATAACTGGCCTCACATTTAATAAATAAACGTTTACACACTCATACCTCTGCACTACGAATCGATGCGTTGCAGATGGCATGGACAAACACAGAAACACAAGACAAACACCCAAAACCCGAGAACAAACATCATGCTCACCACACAAAGTATGCCCCGGCCGGGAATCGAACCCGGGACCCCTCGCTTCGAAGGCAGGGCTACTACCACTAGGCTAAGGAGCCGTCTAAAAATTTGAATAGGTAGTGGCTTTGCCTTCTGTGCTGTAGTTCGTGAGATCCATTCTTAATCACTGTTTATTCACTGTAGGAATCAATGGACACTTTCTCTAATATAACAATTTTTGAAGCAGCTGTACATAAGCCTTGTCAATATGAAAGTGTCTCTTTGAGTGAGAATAATTAGCCTAAATTTTATATCAAGTTATTTTATTATTATCTGAAATAAATGATTTATTATTATTATTATTATTATTTAAAAAAAAAAACTCAACTCTTTTATGTGATGCCACTGGGGACAAGAAGGCTCGTTCCTCGCCCAAAGATTACCTTCGGCCGTCCAACGCGGGAATGCAGCCAGTGTTCCTGGCACCCCACGATCAAAATTTTCTGTTTTAATTTTTACATTTTTGTTCTTTATAAGTAGCCTCTAAGATTATAATGTTTTTATTTTTTAATTTTTATGTGTAAATAAATAAAGTATTTATAATAAGTTATTGTGTACTATAATTAACGCAATATAATAATTAGTATAATCTATACTAATATTATAAAGCTGCAGTGTTTGTTTGTTTGTTTGTTTGAACGCGCTAATCTCTGGAACTACTGGTCCGATTTGAATGATTCTTTCAGTGTTGGGTAGTCCATTTATCGAGGAAGGCTATAGGCTTTTTTTTTTCAAAATTAGGTATCCTTAATAAAATTGCTATTTTGTAACACAAGGTGTAAAATCGAAAACCTATTTTTGCGTGCGCTGTTTCCACGGAAACGAGAAAAACGCGTGAAACCGCGGAACACAGCTAGTTTGTGAAATAAAACAAGAGTATGTAACCATGTACAAGTTAGAAATAGATTCATAAAGCGGCTGTAGAGAGGTTTTATCATATGAAAACATATAATAATAATAAATAATGTACAATTCAATTTCATTTCATTAGTAACCAAGTGTTCATTATGGTTCCTACGGTGAAATAAATGAGTATGAGTATGAGTATGAGTATGAGTATAAACATTTGTAGATGTTTTTTCTGTGTCGGGATGATAATATGTATTAATGTATGTATTTACAAAAAAAAAACTAGGTATATGAGTATTCTATCAGTTATCTAGTTCCCATTGTAAAAGCTATGTTAAACTTGGGGCTAGATGGCGCGGCGAATGCATGAATATTTAAAAAAAATAAGGCACATTTCACTCAGAATTTTTAAAAAAATATATACCTTGTTATCTCTATAATACGTAACTAAACACAAGAGTTTGAATAACCCATTCTAAAGATAAGATTCTAAGTACAGTTGGCATCAGCTGGCAGTCAATCTTTATGTAGGAAATTCACCAATATTTAATTACAGTCGGAAACGCTGATTCATCGAGAATGATTTCAATACAAATGACTGATTAAAAAATCGAGATAACTGACTTCTATACTTTCATCTCTCGCTTTTAGGAGGTAAGCCCTAGGTTTTACGCCTAGGGTTTTTAAGTAAACCCTAGGGTCTACTATGAGCCAAAAATCACAGGAAAGCAAATTGCGCACCTTCATTTACTTGGATGATTTATATGAGATATATGTATTTTTTTTCTATTAATTTGATTATCTCGTTGCTATAGTACAAGCTATGTTTAGGTTGGTAATATTTCCATGAACATTTATTTATTTACTAGCTGCGCCCCGCGGTTTCACCCGCATAGTTCCCGTTCCCGTGGAGAATAGGGAGATAAATTGACTGCGCCCCGCGGTTTCACCCGCATAGTTCCCGTTCCCGTGGAGAATAGGGGGATAAATTGACTGCGCCCCGCGGTTTCACCCGCATAGTTCCCGTTCCCGTGGAGAATAGGGGGATAAATTGATTTTATTTTTTCGTTAATTTTCCAATGTTTTTAATAGTTATTCTGCTATTCGGGACGGAAACAAATCCAAAAACCATGGCAATCGGTCCAGCCGTTCTCGAGTTATAATATAAGTGTTGTAACAAACACGACTTTCTTTTATATATATATATATATAAGATAAGATAAGATTTACTAGCTGCGCCCTGCGGTCACACTCACGGGTGGCCATACATCAAAAATACTCTTTTTTTAGACATAAAAAGTAACTTCTGTGTTAATCCAGGATATGAGCTGTCCTGGTACCAAATTTCATCCAAATCCGTTTGGCCGTTCTGGCGTGATTGAACAAACATCCATCATTTAAACTTTCGCATTTAGAATAAATTAACTTTGTTTCTTGATGTTACTTGTTGAAAACACTGGTAAAAACAGTTATGAAAAAGTCTTGGACCTGTCGACCACTAAACATTGACCAACGACTCATATTAAGATTGCTCCAGGCATGAGATGATGATGTCACGTCAAGAGCGCTGATATCAGCTCTTCTTATATCAAAGTCAAAGTCAAAAATCTTTATTTCATTGAATTGTTTGAGTTGAACACTTAAAAATTACTTGGAAACGTAAATTATTCTAAACTAGCGACCCGCACCGGCTTCGCACGGTTAGTAAAGCATCAGGGTCGTATCAGAAACTACCCGAGCGAAGCCGGGGTGACTTGCTAGTGCATTATACATATAAACCTTCCTCTTGAATCACTCTATCTATTAAAAAAAACCGCATCAAAATCCGTGGCGTAGTTTTAAAGATTTAAGCATACATAGGGATATAGGGACAGAGAAAGCGACTTTGTTTTATACTATGTAGTGATATATCTACGAGATCATGCGTTCTTGAAACTAAGTTTAACGCTTGTTCAAACCCCATCCGATCCTCCACGGGGAAGAATAAGTAAGAAACCCTTAATGGAAGTATTACTTCTTTTCGCGAGCATGATCTCTTTGACAAAGTAAGTACTTTAATCTAAATAACGTTTTTCTTATTATAATACTATGTAAATAGATGTTACAGGATATTTTGCTTGTCGTAGAGTAGAACGACATCAGCTTTTGGGGTTGACTGTACATCCTCCCTTTTACGAGCTTTTCGTAAGGTATCGATATTGCTAGAAAATATACTTACTTGTGAAATGGTCTGCCTCACCCCTAATAGCAACCCCTATGAGATCCGGCTGATAGGAAAAATATAGATTTTCTTACGTTCATTTTATAATAATAATATCTTAAGAGGCTCTCGCTAGGCGGCTGTACATGGGCCAGATACAGAAGGCGGTACTCCTGGACACGGCATGCATCGTCAGGTTCCTCTCTCTGCAGCCCTAGCCACCGACTTGGGTCTTACTCCGCAGTGGTCGGCCGTTTTTATATATTTTTCACTACAATGTTTTTATACTGTTTATTTTATAATGTACTAGCTGACCGGGCCACGCGTTGCTGTGGCTAACGTTTTTTTCATATGATACAATATTATAATTTGCAATAAATTAAAATTGCGACTATAATTTGAGATTTAAACTATCCTATCTCTCAAGTTGGATCGAACTGCACATGGTGTGCGAATTTTATTATAATCGGTTAAGTGGTTTAGGAGTCCATTGAGGACAAACATTGTGACACGAGATTTATATATATTAAGATTATTTTGTAGTGAAAAATGTATATAAAATGAGAATGAAAATAAATATTGAGTAATAATAATACGATTTATTTCTCTCACAAGGTTAACAACTTAATACCAAGGCGTACATGTTTCTATTTTATTTAATTATTTTAAACTAGGTACCCGCCCCGGCTTCGCACGGTTAGTAAAGCATCAGTGTCGTATCAGAAACTACCTGTGCGAAGCCGGGGTGACTTGCTAGTGTATTATACATATAAACCTTCCTCTTGAATCACTCTATCTATTAGAAAAAACCGCATCAAAATCGGTTGCGTATTTTAAAGATTGAAGCATACATAGGGATATAGGGACAGAGAAAGTGACTTTGCTTTATACTATGTAGTGATACATTTGTGAGAGACAGGTGCCAGAGATAGGTTAAAACCTGTAGTACTGATCACCTGGCTCTCCCAACCACGGATATCCGAATACGACTATCAGGCTGTTTATATGACACCTGTTAAGTTGTTACAGCTGCCCAGAAACATTTCATTTATTTTTCAACAATTTGTTACATACACAACACACTTGCAAATTACTTACTGCAAATTCAATCCTTCTCCGAGCGAACTTTGCTCAAGTTCTACAGCTACTTTTTGTTGCTTCTTTAGCACCACCCAGGGGGTACGTATACGTGTGTCGGGGAGGAACTATTTTGCATATTGTTATGAGTGGAGGTAGCCACTTAACATCAGGTGCAACTCCTGCTTGTCCCTTCAGTACAGATACATAAATAAAAACAATTTTGTAGAATAAAAATAAATATTTACCTTTAGACCTGAAGTGAATGAGACAGGAAATTCTAGTGCAGAGGTATGAGTTTGTATTTTTTTTAAATATTATAAAGCTGCAGTGTTTGTTTGTTTGTTTGAACGCGCTAATCTCTAGAACTACTGGTCCGATTTGAATGATTCTTTCAGTGTTGGGTAGTCCATTTATCGAGGAAGGCTATAGGCTATGTTTTTTTTTTTTTTTTTTTTCAAAATTAGGGATCCGTAATAAAATTGCTATTTTATAACACAAGGTGTAAAATCGAAAACCTGTTTTTGCGTGCGCTGTTTCCACGGAAACGAGAAAAACGCGGGTGAAACCACGGAACACAGCTAGTTTTTTTTTAAATTAACATTAATGTCATTTTGGTAATAGTAGGTTTTCTCTGTATATTCAAATCTCAACCTTTACTATTAAGATTCATGGTTAACCATAGAGATACGTAGAGATAAAACCATTTGTAAGGTATGGTTGGCGCATTAGAGGGGTTGAAACTCAACTGTTGGGTTTCGAGATTAGGAGTAACCCAGATAGGGCTTCCATTGAAATCCATCCGTTGTTTTCAAAATCCACGCGATAATTGTAACATGCGTTAAAATGTTCACTGGTGTTTAACAGATTTCTAAGACTTGTGTGGTGAACACGAAGTTTATTCTCGAATCATGAACATTTCTTACTGAAAGAAAGTGTGAGGTTGTTGTAATAATATTCGTGGACATTACACACAGCGCAATCTAGCCCCAAACTAAGCACAACTTGTACTATGGGAACTAGATAACCGATAGAATACGTATAGTACTTTTTTTTTGTAAATAATACATCCTACTACTATTATAAAGGTGAAAGTTTGTAAGTATGGATGTATGGATGTATGGATGTTTGTTATTCTTTCACGTAAAAACTACTGAATGGATTTGAATGAAACTTTACCACAATATAGCTTATACATCAGAATAACATATAGGCTACAATTTTTGAGGTTTCTAATGTGAGGTCGTAAAAAAACACATTTTTTGCGCTTACATTGCAAACGCTGACTGAATCCTACAAGATAGATCAAAACAATGTACTACAGTATTGTACAACTTACTAGACTAGACGGGACGAACCTGAAGTCCACGCGAACGAAGTCGCGGGCAAAAGCTAGTGTAATATACAGTAACATCCAGACAGAACAAACATCTATGTTCGTCACACAAAAGTTTGTACTGAGTGAGAATCAAACTCACGACCTACAGCGCAGAAGGCAAAGCTACAACCAACTCAGCTTTGAGGCCAGTCAATATATAATATGTAATAAATGTATAAATTTACAAAACTAGATTTTATCAGTAATCTGGTTCCTATAGTCAACTACGCTTAGTTTAAGATTAGAAAAAGCTGTGTGAAATCTCTTTAAATATTTCTCTAATGTATTTTCCATTAGAGAAATATTTAAACTGACTGTGTATGTATACCGCCGTCCTATGAAGCAACACATGATAAAACTCCATCCTAAGGTTATCTGGAAGAAATCGCTTTCATAAGTCATAAGTCATAAGTATTTATTGGTAAAGAATGTTTACAATAATTATGATACTTTCAGCGAAAAATAATGTTACAAATAATGTTACTTTCAGCGATAAGACCGCCCATTGTACTAAATCTAAGTATATTTATATGAATATTATGTAAATTTTATGGTGTACAATAAAGTGTTCATTCATTCATTCATTCATTCATTCATTCATTCATTCATTCATTTCCTTGGTATATGTAGGTACTAATTACTAAAATATTGTCTTTGTTTTCAGGTAAGTAACCAATGTGCTATCATGCTGAAAACATCTCAGTAAGTCAATTGTACCTAAAAAACTTTCACGCCAGATGATAAAATTGCTGAAGAAACAAAAAAAAACCGGCCAAGTGCGAATTTATGAAGATCCGTTCAGGCATTTGATGTTTATCAGTGCATTACATTTACCCCAAATCGGGGTCTTTTACGTTTTTGTGAAATTAACTTGTTGTTTAAACACACGGCCGAACGGTTTATCCTGAAACTTTTTTTTAATGTAATACAAGTGACAGGACCAGCTGGAGGCCTGATGTTAAGAGTTACCACCGCCCATAACAACAGCAACGCAACTTAGGTCCCTGATCGAAGTATAAGACCCAAATCGCAACCCTCTGCGCCCGTCTCCCGAGACGGGGATATTACGTCTCATGAGCCTGTAATTTCACCGGCACCGGAACACCAAAACAGCAGTGCGAGTAGTAAAACAAAACTGAATTTATTTTACCGTGAAACTTTCAGCTTGTGTCTTCGGAACCGATATTTTACATCCATGTTTGAAGATGTTGGCTCAAGATGATGGCTCTCAGCTTTAGCACCTCTTCAAGCTAGTGGCTATAATTCTTTATCTAACCGTCTGAACGAAGAAATATTCTTTTTAATTTCTAATAACAATAGTAAAAACAATTTCAATTCAAGAAAATAGAATGTAATAAAATTACTATTTGGAACTAGTATTCATAAGAGCGTGGTGGCCCAGGGGCACAGACGCCGACTTCCAATCTGAAGGTCGCTGGTTACCCTTACATGCACCAATGAGTTTTTCCATTTGAAAATTTATGTGCACAATATCATGTTGTCGAAACGGCGACGGAAAACATCGTGAGGAAACCGACTCGTTCCGCCACACATGAAAAAAATGGGATAAATGTATTGAGATCAGGTTATTCGATTTTTTTATCATTCAATCATTTAATTATACGTAAAAAATACTCATTAACACACCCACCCCTGCAATACAAAACAAGACAAATACCCAAAATTCATGCTTACCAAAAAGTGTCTCGAACCCGGGACCTCGTTTCGAAGGCAGAGCTTCTACCAACTAAGCCTTGGAGCCGTACGGAACTTTATAAAAATTAATAACTTAACTTCTGAAGAGCGGAACAAAGAACTTCACTGATTGCGTTCATAACATCGGCCATTATTAAGACAATCAACAGTAAACAGCAAAATTCACTTAGAAACAGTATTTTTCTTTCCCGAGACAATTAAGAACGAAGTACAAAATAAGCTTGAAACGCTTCTAACTGAAGCTATTCGCAGCAGAAGAAAATTCAACACGTCTGCAAAGGAAATATAGCTTTTAAACTGATCTTTCGTTAATGTTTCTTTCTCGACCAAAGATTAAATCTGTAAAGACATATAAGAGAATTTATATTTTTATTACGCAAACAGTAATTAAGGTACTTAATTATAGGCAGATAAATAGTACTTATACAGTTTTTCCGTGCTAGTTAAAAACTGTGTTACGGCAAGATATGATTCTCATTACTATAGGGTTAATGATCCATTGACATATTTCACACAGCGCCATCTGGCCCCAAACTAAGCATATCTTGTTATTTTCGTATATTGTTTTTAATAATTGTAATATTGCTTTTTTTATATATTTCATTTTTTTTTCTGTTTCTCGCTTTTATCCCATTTCTTGTAGTCGTCACCTATAAGTGTAGTGGCATGCGATTTGTTTAATGTAAATGAATGATTTATTGATTTGTTGTAATGTACACTATGTTGGTGATCTTATAAATAAATAAATAAATAAATATGGAAACTTGAACTGTATGTACCTACTATTGTCAGTTATAATTGTGAATATGTCAAACCAGTAATAAACTAGCTACCGAGTAAGACGGTCGTTTCACTCTCTCTCTACCAACCGACACACCAAAACTACATAACTGATAGAATACATATAGTACTTTTTTTTGTAAATACATACAAATAATACATATTAACACCCAGATGAAACAAACATTCTGTTTGCACACTAATGCTTGTCCTGGGTGGGAATCAAACTTACGATCTCAACGCAGAAGGCAGAGCTACTACCAACTTCCTAGTCATACTCCTAGATTTTGATCATATATTAGTAACCTCAAATCTTAGTAACAGACCAAAATTCATTGCTAAATCTGGAAGTGAACTTTTAATCCATCATACCCTTTAACGGAACGCTAAAATAAGTACAAAAATAGCTTATAATTGAATTTCATGTCATGAAATGAGACGTCAAAAGCATAAACGAAGGCTTTTGCTAAATATAAACAAGTTTACTTAATTTAAAACGTGCCCACGCCGCATTTTCAAATCATTTGCATAATGTCGAAACAAATTTGGCAGATTGTATTAATTTCTTTTTGGGAACGATTTGTATTTTATAAGGAAAAGTTTCGTCTCATTCAAAGCTCAAAACTCCATTTTATTTGTTACAAAAACATCATTTTGCCCGTATTTGTTGGTAATTTTAAGGTGTACTAAATAGTCATTTTATTACTTTTGTAATGAAGGAAAAAGTCCACTATAAATGGCTCGGATTTATGTTTTTGAATTGTAATAATTTGTACTTATGATTGTAAATAGACTTAGCCAAGTGTGAGAGCGTGGTGGCCCAGGGGCATAGACGCCGACTTTCAATCTGAAGGTTGCTGGTTAAAACTTGAAAAAATTTAAGTGCGCAACACCACGTTCTCAAAACGGTGACGGAAAACATGATTAATAATATAATATTATACATTTTTTATTTTTTATTTGAATGTGTGACGGAACGAGCTGAGGGCCCACCTGATGGTAAGTGGTGACCCTGACAACAGTAATACGTGCGACTCAGTATGAGATCCAAATCTTTACTGAGTCGCATTCATCCTGCTGCGTCCATCACCCGAGATGGGGATGATACGTCTCATGCGCATGTGATTTCACCGGCACCCACACCCTTCCACCGGAACACAGTAATGTGAGCACTACTGCTTTGCGGCAGATTCCAGGTGTGGTGACAGTACCTCTACAAGTTCTACTTTTTTTCATTTTTGTTTGTCTGTCTGTCTGACGCGAGCCACTGGACCCCCCAAAACTGATTAAAAACGGGGTATTCATAAAATCCGCAGAAACGGGGTCGATGTTTATGTATCTGAACTTTAGAGCGGAGAGGGACCGGGTTTTAAAATGGTTTTAAAACGGTTTTAAAACGTCTTCGGATAGCCACTTTCAGATGGTCGTTTTATGACGCATATAAAGAGCGAGTTTGGCCAGATTTATGAGTCAACAATGTTTTATGGGTGCTTGACGAAGACCGAACGGGCGCTTTTGTTATTTTTAAAGTGTAACTGTTTTTGGATGCCTTTCCGAAAGGGTAAAAAGTAACTAAAAAAAAGACTTCAATACTTTCAGAGTAGCAAAGTACGCAATTTCGTTTACTTGTATGTATGACATATTTTTTCCATTTATTTCGATTTAACAATGAAACTTTTGAAAAAATTTCGTTAAAAATTCTATGGGACCTATTTGGAAGTATATTCTTTCAAACAAAAAAAGTATTTTCCAAATCGGTTCATAAATGGTGGAGAAACTCTTCCTTTTTGAAATCGGTTTAAAAAAGCTTTATCGCTAAGTCTTCTCAGTATGTTTGTGTGTTTGTGCTTCTTTTAAAGTATTATTTTTGGATATTAATCCGTAGCGCGCTGAAATGTTCACAGAATATAAATTACTATAATATGATACTTGAGATCTAAAGGAATAAATGAGTTTGACTTTGACTATGGCGGATATCAATTCATCACAGATAAACTTTAAGTTTTACAATTAATAATTAAATAAATAATTTGGGGCTAAATGGCGAAATATGAATATAACAATAGTAATAAAAATAGTTATATATACGGTAATTAATTAAAAATTGACTCATTTCAAAACCATTCGTCATAAAGACAGGCCGTTAAAAACTCTCTATTTCAATTCGTTTTAAGACTCTTCAAGCAGCACTGGCGTCAAACCAGCTTTACAGCTTTTTTGAAGCTTAAAAGGCTTTCGCTCCAAATTGTAAAGTTTTTATAGCTTTTTTGGGCAAAAAATACTATTGCGCCAAATTGTAGAATTTTCCCTATTGACTTTAATTGGAGAAAGTACTTATGTCAACGCAATTAAGTTTTAATTCGGAAATAAACATAATTCATGTAGTTTACATGTTCTAACACTTTGGTTGAATGAGATGGTTGAATGAGACAACATATCGTTGCTGAAAAATTTGTTCTCAAACCACGTCACTTTTTGGAGGGAACATAGCTCGCTCACGTTTTTATTTATTCAGATTTTAATAAGCTACCGACCTCCCTTTTAATAAACAATACGACTTAAGTACAAGACCAGTCCTTAATAGGCCAGGCTTTTTAACTTTACACGTATTACTACTTGTTTTACAAATCATCACCTCGTTATAATGAATCTCTTTACTATATATTTTCGCTGTGTAAACCATTCCATTACATATGTGATTGAAAAGCTAGTCACGAACGTGTGATGTCCTCATTAGCGACTGAAATTTCGTATAACAAAGAGGCCATCGCCTACAATTTGTAAAAAAAAAGTTCTATAAAGCAACAAAATTAAATCAATTCCAAATGTAAATTCAAATTGAGAACTGGCTATCACTGAAAGTCGCGGTAATGCCACGTTCGAAATACGAATTGAAATTCGGAACGCAGTACACAGTCCGGGACGTATCCAAACAGCCCTAGTTTGGAATCGGAACTCGTTCGAAATTTGAAGTGTGCGCTGCTAAGAGCTTTGAAGTCCATTTTGGATTTGTATTTTCGATTTTATTTTATTTTAAATGGTAAAAGCTTTTTCTAACCCACGCGTAATCCAAATAGTAAAGAATGAGCGTCTATTTATATAATATAAAAATGAATCCTTATTTCTCCCTTTGCTAATTATTTTTTTGTATGCTATTGTCAGGAGATGGTACTTATTTTATGCGCATCTATATAATAAAATATATACAGAATAATCATAACTAAATAGCGATTGAGAGACGCTGAAAATTATTCTCCCATCGTTTAGGCATTCCTTGGAAAACATGTCTACAGGTTTTAATACAAAGTTTTTATTCACTCCCTCCCATAAAATATTCCATAAAAATGTTTTCCATAAAATGAGTTGTATAAACAAGAGCGACAATAAAAACTATTCGATTTTTTTCGTCACCGTTTACGACTAAAGAAAAGAGGTTAAGACAAAAACAGGCTATACGCTTTTCAGAGTTCCTTACAAACCTTTGAATAAATGAATTAATAAATACTTTATTGTACACCAACATAATTTTTAGATGGTAGCTTATTAACAAAATATAATGCTAAATTTGGGACAACGGGCGGTCTTATCGCTGAGAGCGATTTCTTCCAGACAACCTTTGGATGGAATTAAACATATGTGACGCTTTATAGGACGGCGTCCTTTGTCCAAATTTTATCTTATAACAGAATAATGAAAGTATTGAAGAATCGATTAAAACGTTATTCGATTAAATTACTCATTTGTTATATAACTACTAGTGACCTGCCCTCGACCGTGCTCGTTCTATATTCGTTTTCACAAAGGAACGAATGAATGAACGAACGAATATCTCACAATATATTTCCGTTCATTTTTCAGTCCCAATTCAACAGTTTCATTGCAATGAACGCTTTTTGCGGCCATGTTTCCAAAATCGATACTAGATGGCGCTGTTTTTAAGATGTCAAAATAAATTTAATGTCAATGTCATTTCATTCAAATGACAATAAACATTCGAAATGTAAATATTCTTGGAAATTCTCCGTAATAAACTGACCATGTTTTGTTCTAATTAACCCAAATGCAGAAGAATCCCGCGAAGGTACATTAAGTCGGACATTGGCAGAATTTGTGTGGCTAAAAGAGCGTGGTGGCACAGACGCAGACTTTCATCTGAAGGTCGCTGGTTCAAACCCACCAGTGCACCAATGATTTCACTTGAAATATTTATGTGCGCTAAACCACGTTCTCGAAATGGTAACATCGGAAAACATCGTGAGGAAACCGGCATGTCTTAGAACCAAGAATTCGAAGACATGTGACATCTACCAATCTGGATCGGGCTCCCGTGGTAGATCAGAGCCTATTCACTCTCAATTATTGAGAGTAGGCCGGTGTCCCAGCAGTGGGAACATTAGAGGCTGGTACGGTACTTGTATAAGAACGATTCGCTCGTCCATAAGTGGTCCTAATTCATATAATATTCATAATAATATCCACACTTGGAATCTGCCGCCAAGCAGTAGTACTGTGGTCCGGTGGAAGGGTGTGGCTGCCGGTGAAATCACATGCGCATGAGACGTATCATCCCCGTCTCGGGTGATGGACGCAGGATGAATTCGACTCAGTGTATCCAAATCTTATACTGAGTCGCATTACTGTTGTCTTGGGCGGGGGTCCTACCACCAGATGGGAACTCAACTGGTTCCGCTAGAAGCATCCGTTGGTATCACTCACAACTATAATACGTTACATAAAAAATACGATATATCTTATAATAGAATAGAAAAGAATAGAAAAACTTTATTTTGTGTTACATAACGGCTCCGTGGCTTAGTTGGTAGTAGCCCTGCCTTCGAAACGAGGGGTCCCGGGTTCGATTCCCGGCCGGGGCTCACTTTGTGTGGTGAGCATGAAGTTTGTTCTCGGGTCTTGAGTGTTTGTCTTGTGTTTCTGTGTTTTTCCATGCCATCTGCGACACAGGGAATCCTAGTGCAGAGGTATGCGTGTGTAAACGTTTTAAACGTTTTTACGTTTATGTGCTGCGTCAGTGGACTGATACAGCGCTGGTACTCTGTGGCACCGTGGTGACAGCGTGCGACAGTGAAATACACGTGTACAAACAACATTATAAATTAAAACACTATACAATATCTAAAACCTATGAGATCCATCTATGATATAACGAAAAATAAAATATAATATCACATATAATATCACTATATATTATATTTTATGTGATGCCACTGGGGACAAGAAGGCTGGCTCGATCCTCGCCCAAAGATTATCTTCGGCCGTCCAACGCGGGGATGCAGCCAGTGTTCTTGGCACCCCACGATCAAAATTTTCTGTTTTAATTTTTACATTTTTGTTTTTTATAAGTAGCCTCTAAGATTATGATGTTTTTATTTTTTTAATTACATAAACTAAAATTAATCGTTTCGCAAATGATACAGGATAATTCTGAAATGACTAAATAAGCTATCAGCTCATGTTCAACTCCCCTAACTCCAATTATAATCTGTGAATGGGAACCCTTCCAGGGTTGTACCCCTCAAAAGGTTGAGATACGCAGTCCGCGTCTCGAGTGTCACTCGATTTAGCCCGAACAATAGATGTTGCCCAACAAGCGGGTAATCTGACTTTGGTCGCGTCAGTTGCAGTGACATGACTTATATACGGTGGTATTCTAAACTAAGTTCAACTAGTAGAGTTGCTAATGATTCTGTAATTCTGTAATTTTGTAATTCTTTATTGTACACACACACACATGAAAAAAAATAAAATAAAATGAAACATTAACTAAAAACAAAAAGTATGTACAAAGGCGAGCTTAACCCTAAAAAGAGTTCTCTTCCAGCAAACCTTTGAGGCTAGAGAGGGGTGATAAAAGAGGTAGGGATGTGTACCCAGTCAAATAAATACTTAAAATATAAATACATATTTTTAACCTAATACATAACACAAATAATTACATAATAATATGATTACTTCTAATGAAAAAGATATTGGTTGTCTGTAAAGTTTTAGGCACCGCGTTGGTAAGACCTCGAATGTTGCAAGCTTTAGAGGCGTAAGTAGCCACTATCCATAAGGTGGGCCGTTAGCTTGTGCCTAATGATTCACATAAGAAAAGTCGGTTAACGGATTATTTTACGTGATATTGTCGTAAGAAAACATTGATTGCATACTCCGATGGAGTAGAAAAGAGACAGGCGAATTTTGCTAATTATTTTTTGTTAAAAAATTAAGAAAATCACGCAGTAAATTCTCGGAAAACCGCGGGTAACATCGCGGGGCGCAGCTAGTATATAAATAAAAATTTAATTGCCACGTGTTTGACGCATCACTTGAGAACCATCGTAAAATTTGTGTGTTTTTTTGTTGTCTTCGTAATCGGCTGGAAAAAGATTGCATGGATTCTTAATGTAAAATTTACGGTAATTGTCAATTATTTAGATAATATTTTTGTATGGGACGCACGAGAAGCCGGGGCGGTCGCTAGTTTTTAATAAGTATTTGTATGAGTGATCGTTTAATGGCATTAAAATCGACCAGTTCCGTGCTTCAGAGGGTAAGATGGACATTTCACATGGCGCTATGTAGTCCTAAACTAAGCATAGCTTTCCTATGGGAACCAAAAATATTGATCAAATATAAATATGATGTACATATAATAAATATTAACACTCGAATATAGTGGTTCTATATTTCTACGTTCTACGTTCGTCACAAAACCCCTCGGAGATAATATTACATATTCGCGAATATGGTCCTGCGTCAACAGTGTAGCAAATTTATCTGATAATTCAAAGTAAGCTTTTGAAACAACTTTCCCCCTCTTATCTCGCTTTTTATCTCGCTTGTTGAGAATAAGGACTTAGAATAATGTCTTAGTATTGTTACTGGCTGGTCGAAACGGCCATTTCGTGGTACCATTTAATATGCAATGTAGTTTGCGGTACTTAATGTATACTGGTGGTAAATTTGCACTAAGTCTTCTCAAACACACTGAACTGAAAGCTTGTCAAGGAATTTTCAATGGATTTACGAAAAAATCAATTCAGATATATTTTCAACAGACTTATTTTGAATTGGTCTATTTTTTGACTTAATAAAAAGAGTTGGAGGAACGAGCGTAGGGCTTACCGGGTGGTAAGTGGCGACCCCCGCCCATGACAACAGTAATGCGACTCAGTATAAAATTTGGATCTTACACTGAGTTGCATTCATGCTACTACCGGCACCGGCACCCACACCCTTCCACCGGAACACAGTAATGCGAGCACTACTGCTTTGCTAAAATCTGTATCTTAATGAAACTAAATGGCATAAAGATAATAAATGAAATATAATGAAAATGGCGATGAGGATTACCTAAAAGGCTTACAATAGCTTATCATGGAGAAGTGTTTAAGAAGAGAAAAGCCATTTACAGTGGAATAGAATAGGCTAAAAATAATAACTATAATAATGGCTATCTCTAAGATTACCCATTTGTTGGGCAACAGATATTGTTCTGTCAAAATCAAGTGACACTTGAGACAGGACGTTTTTCAACCTTTTAATAGAAATGACCAACGATTTAACCGCCCACAATACAGGGAATCCTACTGTAGTGTGTAAACGATACTTAATAAAACAGGATTTTTATAATATAGGATCAACCTAGATAGTTGATCAGAATAAGAATAAGAATATATTTTATTGTTAAACTGTGTATAAAAAGATTTTATAATACCGGCTTCGCACGGTTAGTAGAGCATCAGTGTCGTATCAGAAACTACCCGTGCGAAGCCGGGGTGACTTGCTAGTGTATTATACATATAAACCTTCCTCTTGAATCTCTCTATCTATTAAAAAAACCGCATCAAAATCCGTTGCGTAGTTTTAAAGATTTAAGCATACATAGGGATATAGGGACAGAGAAAGCGACTTTATTATATACTATACTAGCGACCCGCCCCGGCTTCGCACGGTTAGTAAAGCATCAGTGTCGTATCAGAAACTACCCGTGCGAAGCCGGGGTGACTTGCTAGTGTATTATACATATAAACCTTCCTCTTGAATCTCTCTATCTATTAAAAAAACCGCATCAAAATCCGTTGCGTAGTTTTAAAGATTTAAGCATACATAGGGATATAGGGACAGAGAAAGCGACTTTATTATATACTATACTAGCGACCCGCCCCGGCTTCGCACGGTTAGTAAAGCATCAGTGTCGTATCAGAAACTACCCGTGCGAAGCCGGGGTGACTTTCTAGTGTATTATACATAGAAACCATACTCTTGATTCACTTTATTTATTAAAAAACCGCATCAAAATCCGTTGCGTTGTTTTAAATATTTAAGCGTACATAGGGATATAGGGACAGAGAAAGCGACATTGTTTTATACTATGTAATGATAGTTTACGAAACAACAGTTTGCCCTCTCGGACGTACAATATCAAAAGAGACTACAAACAAACAAATAAAGAGCTAACTTGTGTTAACTGCAAAGTATTCATTAACACTGTAATGAGCTTTAATGAGCCTAGCCTAGCTTAAGTAGCCTATGTTAATCTATTATATAAGCCAGTGTTTTTCAATCTGTGGATCGCGACCCTAAGGGGGGTCGCGAAGCCTTACTTAGGGGGTCAATGGCAAAAGGAAAAAAAACAAAACACTACAATAAAAACATAATTTCAGCCAGCTCTGGATATTTTTGTGTCCTCGCAGCTTCTTGCAGTGTCTTTACATAATGGTAGAAAATCATAAACATAGTTCCTTCAGTTACTAACTTTGTTTGTCTATGGTCCAAGGGGGTCGTCAGAATTTTTCTACCTGTAAAGGGGTCGCGTATTCATAGAGATTGAAAAACATTGATATATGCTATGATGGTATCAAATTTTGTCCAAATCCGTTTAAGGGAGGAAGGCGTGGTTCTCCAAAATAAACATTTGTTTTTTGAAATTCTACCACGAAATAAGATTTAAGTCATCTGTCAAAGTGAACTAGACAGACGCGGCCAATTTGCATGGAGCTTACGATGATTGATAGCTGTTCAGATAGTCATAATTATACTGATTTGGTTTTGAATACAAATTACTATAACACAAACAATCCAATTACTCATTATAAGATATATCAAAATTATAATAAGTGCTTACATTTTTTCGTCCCATTCTTGAGTGGTTGCGGGGGGGCCCAGGGGAATTTTCACTTGAAAAAAATTATGTGCGCAATATCACGTTCTCGAAATGGTGACGGAAAACATCGTGAGGAAATCGGCACGTCTTAGAACCATAAATTCGACGACATGTGACATCTACCAATCCGGATTGGGCTCCCGTAGATCAGAGCCCATTCACTCTCAATTATCGAGAGTATTAGTGTCCCTGCAGTGGGAACATTAGAGGCTGGTACGGAATCTTTATGATGCTGGATTTCAACTAACGACTTTCGGATTAAAACTAAGCTTACATATCTAGGTCACGCCTAATTATGATTAAATTCTGCCTAATCGTTTTGGCACAAAAAAATAAGAAAAAAGTTCTTATTAAAACCTTCCCTGTTAGTTTACTCACGAAGTTTGTTGGACGAAAGTTCAAGCCCTGCGTTGCCTATTAAATTAAAAAGTTTTGCATCGACCCTCTGTGTAGAAGCACGCAATTCAGTACTGAGAATCAGTGGCGGCGTTAGGTGGCAAGCAGGGCAACCGTCCGGGCCTCGCTTTTGTAGGGCCTCGCACCCTCGCATCACCCGAGACGGGGATGATACGTCTCATGCGCATGTGATTTCACTGCCACACCCTTCCACCGGGACACAGTAATGCATCCACTACTGCTTAGCGGCAGATTCCAGATGTGGTGGCAGTACCTCCGGACGAACTTGGCACAAGTTCTACTGCTACTACAAAATAATATATAAGTACTTTTAAAATATGAACTCGGGTATTGTACTTGAATGAGACTCCGTACTGTAACAGAGATTTTGTTCCCAACTGCGTATTCTTAGTACCTACCTCTGGTCTTTGACTTTGTCCTTTATGAAGGCTAGCAGTTTCCTACTCTGTAGCTAACAGCCAGTTTTTATATTCAAGTTGTTAGGTTAAGTCGTTAAGCCGTGTCGGAGGCCTTCGGGTGGCTTGAATTCTGACACCAGAGTTGGCCGCATATTTGCGTGAAAAATACCAAATTAGATTTAAACATAAAAGTGGTATATATTTTTGTAAGCTATAAATAAAACTCTGAATTATGATACTAGAGAAATCGGCCATTTTGTTTTTCATAATTTTTGTGTAGCCATTGTCAACTTAATGGCCTTTAGACTACAGAGCGTGCCAAAGAAATACATACATACACTCGAAAAACATAATCCTCCTGCGCAATCGGGTAAAAAGACCAACCCAAGTAGCAGATAAGAAACCCCTCGGAGACAGAATAACATATTCGCAAAGTAGAAACCTCCAAAACCCTATCAAAACTGATGATAAATTTGACCTCGAAAAGTTTATCGTATCAAACCGTGCCGACCTTGCTTCAGACCCTGACTTACCCTCCTAGATAATAATGATTGACCATTCCATTCGGGCTGTAGGGACGAATAGAGAACGGGATTTTCATTGTTCATAGTTAATTTGTTGATGGCAATCAGATACGAGTTAAGTTATGTATAATAACCAAACTTGGAGAGCGTGGTGGCCCAGAGGCAGACGCCGACTTCCAATCTGAAGGTTGCTGGTTCAAACCCACACGTGAACCAATGAGTTTTTCACTTGAAAAATTTATGTGCACAATACCACGTTCTCGAAACGGTGAAGGAAACATCGTGAGGAAACCGGCATGTCTTAGAACAATAAATTCGAAGACATGTGACATCTACCAATCCGAATTGGGCTCCCGTGGTAGATCAAAGCCCATTCACTCTCAATGATCGAGAATAGGCCGGTGTCCCTGCAATAGGAAAATTCTGTTTTTTAGTATTTGTTGTTATAGCGGCAACAGAAATACATCACCTGTGAAAATTTCAACTCTCTATCACTGTTCATGAGGTACAGCATGGTGACAGACGGACAGACAGAGAGCGGAGTCTTAGTAACAGGATCCTGTTTTACCATTTGGGTACGGAAAACTAAAACCGGATTCAGCGTAAAAAAAAAATAATTCCTTACGGACGAACTAGTAAGATAATACGATTAAAATAACCGAGTGGTTTTTTCGAGGACCTTCAGCGAACGGATTAATTCTCGAAAAAATTCAATATTCTGGTAAGTTTGAAAACAGGCTCTTATAAATGAGAGAGCATTTCTCGCCGAACAAAGGGGCTGCCAATCATCTCAGTATCAATGAACCCATATTGTCCATGATAGATGATGGTGCCAGAATTTCGCAAAAATTCTCAAGTATCTCCAGTTTTGGTGAAAAAAAAAGTTTCAAGGTCAATTTCAAATATCCACAGCCCTTAATATCAGTAATGTTATAAAGGCGCAAGTTTTTATGTGTGTTTGTTAAACACGCTCAAATTGAATGAAATTTGGTACCAAGATAGCTTATGTCCTGGATTAACATATAGAAAGAAGAAAGAAAGAAGACATTTATTAACACAACTATGAAAAACACACAAAAATAAAAAATAACAACAAATAAAAAATTACAAGAAATTAATAATGTGTGGATCTTAGAAAACCGCGGGTAAAACCGCGCAGCTAGTAAAACAATAAATCTATTTTCAATAAATTGCTTCGCTTTTTCCGGGATATTTTTAGCCTATGTTAATTCAGGGTATAAGCTACTTTCATACCGACTAACATCCAAATCCGTCCAGGCGTGGAGAAGTAAAACACATAACGACATACTTTCGCAAAGACAGACAAAATAAACAGACCAAATAAAAGATAAAATGCTAAATTTTATATTACACAAATCTAATAAACGATCAATTTTTGTATTATATATCTTGTATCTCGGAAATGGCTCCAACGATTTGGATGAAATTTTGTGTTTAGATAAGGTTTTGCTATTTATGTTTACCTGTTTAATTGTATTTCTTGTAAAAATGTATTTTATGACAAAAAAAGCGTTTTTATAGAAAATTCAATACAGCGCCATCTCGTATTTTTTTGTGGTACTTCATTAGTAATCTACTGTTACTTGTAAAAATTACCCGCGAAAAAAAGCGAACCTCGATCCCCAGGTACTTATAATTAAAATATTATTGGATCGTTTATGCTCGCCTACATACCGTTCTATTTTATGTTTATGTTAATTTACTAAAATCTAAAATCTTGAATCATTACGTTAACAATTATTCTTTTATATAAATGACTTTTATACCTATTAGATAAATTAAAAGCTACCTATATATCTCTGTAGTAATATCGTCCTCTCTCATTCCTATTTCATATTATTGTTGTGCCCAACAGGGTCCATAATGATCTTTACCTATTATAACATCTGCTTTTAAATTGTGGAATACAATAAACTATTGAGTATTGAGTATTTGTTCCTATGGTGTATGAACTGACCTCTCGCTTTGCTACTCCAAACTCTACTAGGCATCTGAAAGCACCGACATTAAAACCAAATCTATTACATAATTGCATTTGAACCCAACATCTTCAGAATTAAAGACAGTGTTCTGTTCCAATCAGCAACAGTATTCATTAATGTATTCATTCCCAAACACTTCTGCCATTAGGTTCTCTGCTGCTTAAACTAAATGAATGGGGTTCATTATTGCAAATCGATTCAAATTGATGAAACGACCAAACCTCTTAATTGCGATCCATTGAGCTCTCAAATCCTCAGTCAACATATACTTGCCATGAAATGCGGTCGTTGGAGATAACACACGTTGAAAGCAACCCGAAATTATCATTAAGAGGGTTTCAGAACAGAAAATACTTTACGTAACCCCATTATATTAAAAACACGTGCTGAAATAATCTGAATGAGACATCATTTACACGTCAGCGCCATCTAGTTCAGATTGAAACATTTTCTACTTTTGGCACCATCTAGCGGCAACTGATATGCAACTTTTAGCCCTTCTTATTTCAACTTATTAAATTTTTCCTTCAAACTTTGTTTTCAACATCTTAGCACTGCCATCTAGCGTGATTACAATAAAAAACCACGTTTAGGTTTCAGCGCCAAAGCTTAAATCACAAGTAACGCCATCTATCCCGGTTTTCAATAACATTCCGAAGCTATGGCTCTGCGCCTTATACAATCTGGTTAATATTCTGTAGTTAGGCACGTGTTTCTGAAGCTATGCACTAGATGGCGCTCATCTTATTCAGTGAGCTTACATTTTCAGCCAACACAGGTTCAAAATGTTGCCGTGAATATTTTATAGATGGCAGTGTTTTCTGTAACAAATGAAGGAAAATAAATTGATAGCATTATAGCTTCAAATTATTTTCCTTCATTTGCATTTTAATTCTTGAAATTCAACTTGTGCTGGTAATTTAACGCCGATATGTAAGGTAATAAAATATTTAGCCATCCAATATCTCTAAATATGTATAAATGCGGTAAGAAAATTTAGATCGCAACTACCCGCAGTTGCCCATTATGTCTGCATAATGATAATGTATCTTCCCTTTTGTTGTTTTTATATTGTGAGATTTACAATAAAGAGTTTTTGTATTGTATTATATTCAGTTCATTAATTTTGGTTAGTTTATTATTTTCAGTTTCGGTAGTCAGACTTTTAGCCTGGCTCCGCACTCAAATGTAATGGAAACTCAGTTATTAAGAATATTATCTGCTCGTGCAGGTAGTAAAGAATACATTTAATCACTGTTTAATTGACATTAATAATTAGTTGTAAACTGAAAACTATATTATACTAGCTGCGTCTCGCGGTGTTACTCGCAGTTTTCCGAGATCAATAGTAGCCTATGTGTTAATCTACAATATATATATAAAAGAAAGTCGTGTTTGTTACAACACTTATAACTCGAGAACGGCTGGACCGATTGCCATGGCTTTTGATTTGTTGGATTTGTTTCCGTCCCGAATAGCAGAATAACTATTAAAAACATTGGAAAACTAACGAAAAAATAAAATCAATTTATCCCCGTATTCTCCACGGGAACGGGAACTATGCGGGTGAAACCGCGGGGCGCAGCTAGTTCAGAATATAAGCTATCCTGGTATCAAATTTCATCCAAATCAGTTGAGCCGTTTGAGTGTGAAGGAGGAACAAACTTACACATACTCGTTCAAACTTTCGCCTCTATAATTTAAGAGTGAATGAATATAGAGTAGAACAAGCCCACAGATAAATAATACAGAGTTGCAATTGAGCGGCTAGTTAGGATGTAACGAACGAACGTTTCCTTTGTGTGAAATGTTACGAGACGCGTTCAGAAACTCCACAGATCTAGTGCATTGTTATTGCGCAACTGTTTCTGCCTCTGCGCTCACTAACTAGCTGCCACAGAGTATAGCATGCAACATTTCCGAATCATAGAGACGACGAACCGAGTTACGGAGATTTTTTTGTTTATTACCTACTTATTTTCAAACGACTTCCAAAGGAAGGTTTTCAATTGGGTTCTATATACAGATTCGGTTCTATATGCTGCCTGTCGTTTTGTTCACCTGTTGTATGCCAATTTTAAATGTACCTACCTTTTTTTTCTCAGTACTCCGTAATTTATCAGCTAATTAGATGTGGTGTAAATGAAAATTATAATAGTTTTATCGAATCATTATTTTATTTTGTAATAGTTTACTGTTTTCTCTTTAAAATATATACCAAAATCTCATTTTATACGCTTTCTATCATAATAATAATTTTTAATCCATGTCCTCCTCCTCATGATTTTGAAAATATGAGTGGAAAAATCTAAAAATATTACAAAATGGCCATCCATAATGCGCAAATACACGTAATTTTTTTTCAGTGGAACAAATTAATGTAATCTGCTTTAATACTATTATTATAGATACAAAATAATTTAATAAATAATACACTTTATAACTTAATGCTAAATAATAATTTACAAATTTAAATTTTACACTCCTGAACTAGTATTCCCTGTGTTACAGGTGGCATGAACAAACAGAAACACAAGACAAATACACAAGACCTAAGAGAAAATTTCATGTTCACCAACAAACAGTGCCATGATTCTATAATATTAAGGTCAAAGATATTCCCATTGAATTCTTAAAATTAATTACACTATTGTTTTCAGCCTCAGCAGTTGCAATCTTCCCTGTAGAACTCATTATCAGTTACTATCAAATCGGTTCCTTCAACACCACATAGCCAGTCAATATCTCCACAGTCAAAGTCAAAATACTTTATTTCCGTTGAATTAAACATTTAAATGTACTTGGAAATGTAACTTTTTTAATAAACATGTATCTACAAGATCATGCATTCGTAGTACTAAGTTTAGGGCTTGCTCAAACCCTATCCAACCCTCCATGGGGAAGAAAAAACAAGAAATCCCCTACGGTTCTTTGCGTGACCTGTTCATAAACAATATAATGTTTCATAAGTCTACGTACATATACATATTGTTTATTAATATTGACTTAATATAAGTTATTTTGTATGCCGTGGAACAGAACGACAGCAGGCCATAGTGTTTAATTATTAACATAATTATTAACAGCGTAGTGTCTTTTTAAACTAAAATTAAGTGATTGCCAATGTATGTTATGGTCTCTATTCAAATTCAGTCTGTCTGTCTGTCTTTGCCAGTCAGTCAGTCAGTCAGTCAGTCAGTTTGTCAGTCTGTCTGTCTTTGTCAGTCAGTCTTTGTCAGTCAGTCTTTGTCAGTCAGTATGTCCGTCTGTCTTTCTAACGTCAGGTGCAATGCTCGTTTGTGGTAATCCCTGAAACAGAATTCTAAACACAAACTGACATTGCACGGAGCACACTTCCAAGAGGTCCTCTTAGATAATTTTTGGGTCCTGCACATTTTACAGGAGAATTGTTTAGTCGCTCGCACCGGGAAGTGTTCTATGTCTATAGTCACTACGTCTTTCGTCCTTGGCTGTCCTTGTCCTTGGTTAAATCGAGGTTCAGTTGTCAAGTCGATGCGTCGGTGTATTTTAAGAAGGTCTTCCGCCAGAGTTATTCTGAACTGCCTATGCGATATAATTGTATGATGGGATGAATATATCACATAGGCGTTGAATATTGCTGTGTCCAGCAATCTGCAGAAGACCTTCTTAAACCAGATTTTGTTCCTTGGTCGTTCCATGGATTGAGCAGACAGAAATTGATCTTTTCTGTCCACTGCATCCGTGGATTTGTTGTAGTCCAGTACTATTTTAGGTACGTATGTAAGTCGGTTGTACTTGTTCTGTGTTCCGACTTGTAAGTGATGGTATGTAGAGATCATGCTAACTAAGTTAGCATCTCGCCATACCATCACAGACAAATCGGTACAGTAAGTCGCCACTACCTCACCCTTTCTTAAGTCTGATTTGGTCAAGGTCTTGAGTGAAACAGGAACGAATTCCCGATTCAAACGTAATGTCCCGTAACAGTCAGTACGTCGTTGTTTCAGACAGCGCAGTAAAAGAGGGCTATTGTAAAAGTTGTCCATGATCAATGTATATCCGCGGTCAAGTAGTGGTTCCACCAAGTCACAGACAATCTTGGCTGTCGCGTTGGTCGTTCTGTCGATCGTTTCGGTGGGTCGGTCTGTGTCCTCGTCGGGTCGGTCAACAGACTCCTCGTCGGGTCGGTCAACAGACTCCTCGTCGGGTCGGTCAACAGACTCCTCGTCGGGTCGGTCAACAGGCTCCTCGTCTAGTCGGTCAACAGACTCCTCGTCGGGTCGGTCAACAGACTCCTCGTCGGGTCGGTCAACAGGCTCCTCGTCTAGTCGGTCATTCGCTCCACTCTGTCTGTCTTTTTTCTCAACATACGCAAAAAACTTCCAGAGATAGCCAGTGCGAGACTCGCAAAGCTCGCATGTCTTTACTCCAACCTGGGCGGCTTTCGTGGCAATCTTTTCAGCAAAGCTCAATCGCCCATGCCCCTTCAGCAGAGACTCAACAATAGCTATCTCCTGAGAAGGACTGTATAATGTAGAGAACTTGTCGTTGAGGTAGTCTATTACAGGTTGTATTTTGCACAGTTTAGTCCTGTCTGTCAAAGTCTCGTTGTCGACGAAATGGTACATCGATTTTAATAATAAAAATCGATTGTATGACATAATTCGGGTAAAATAAGGCATTGACCCAAAACCATTGAAGGAAAAGTACTCTTCATCCTCCGGCAGTGGGTACAGGCCTTGCAATATCATGACTGCAAGGAATGTTATCATTTCGTCTCTGTCAGTCGGAGTCCATGTATGTGTCAACTTGCCCTGTGCTGTTAGAGACGCTATCTTCTGCGCTGCATATAGGTTAGTCTGAGAACAAAGTCTGTCTATAAAGTCGGCGTCGAACATTCTATAAAAAATGTTGACTGGAGTCATATCTGTCACGTCAAAAGTCGGTCCAGACCTGCCCGTAAAAGCTTCCCGTTGTCCAGTAAATATGTCCTTGTCCCTCCTCCATTCAAATCTGTAGTCGGTCACCATGTCGCGTAAGAATCTGTCGTTTTGTGCGTCCTCGGTCCGTAAAATATCTGCCTCCAACTGTGTCATGTCGGCTACACATGCCGGTTCAGACGCTGCGTTGCGCATCACCGGACTGGGTAACTCAACGTCGTCCGAATCGCTGCCGTCAGATAATCCAGCCAAGTCGTCGACCGTAGAGTCCAAATGTTTGTCAGTCGCATCTGAAACAAATAATAAGGCATAAGTAAGACCGTACCAGCCTCTAATCCCACTGCAGGGGCACCGGCCTACTTTCGGTATTTGAGAATGGGCTCTGATCTACGGGAGCCCAATCCTAATTGGTATGTCCCAATCATCCCAATCATGTCTTCGAATTTATGATTCTAAGACATGCCGGTTTCCTCACGATGTTTTCCATCACCATGTGAACGTGGTATTGCGCACATAAATTTTTCAAGTGATAAAACTCATTGGTTCGTGTGGGTTTGAACCAGCGACCTTCAGATTGTAAGTCTGCGTCTATGCCCCTGGGCCACCACGCTCTCCAAACCTCAAGACATTTAAATTTATTTTATTAATAATTAGTTGCATACTGATAACTATATTATACTAGCTGCGCCTCGCGGTGTTACTCGCAGTTTTCTGAGATCAATAGTAGCCTATGTGTTAATTCAGAATATAAGCTATCCTGGTATCAAATTTCATCCAAATCAGTTGAGCCGTTTGAGTGTGAAGGAAGAACAAACTTACACATACTCGTTCAAACTTTCGCCTCTATAATTTAAGAGTGAATGAATATAGAACAAGCCCACAGATAAATAATACAGAGTTGCAATTGAGCGGCTAGTTAGGATGTAACGAACGAACGTTTCCTTTGTGTGAAATGTTACGAGACGCGTTCAGAAACTCCACAGATCTAGTGCATTGTTATTGCGCAGCTGTTTCTGCCTCTGCGCTCACTAACTAGCTGCCACAGAGTATAGCATGCAACATTTCCGAATGATAGAGACGACGAACCGAGTTACGGAGATTTTTGAAGTGAAAACTTCTTTAGCGGCGTTGAGCACTTTTTCTGTAATGGGTATAAAATCTTAAACTCGCGTTAGGACACGTGACCTGATCGAAAAAGCGTAAGACGGATGGAGAGTAGACAAATTTTCTCATTCGATGTTGAACTTAACCTTCAACATTTCATGGTTGATTTTTCGGAGAGATTAACTTTTTAATGTAAAATAATTGTAATAGTTTTAAAGTGTTAAATTTTTAATGTAATATAAATTGTCATGTTTGTGTACGATAGCGCAATAAATGAATATTGTATTCTACCACATAAATGATAGTACTTTTATACTGATAAAGCAATTGGTGCAAAATTATTCCCTAACCATTCCAAAATATCAAACATGCTCAACGTTAATAATCAAGTTTTCACTTCTGCCGGCACTCCCGGAGTGCAACCCGTCTTTTTTTTGTTTGTTACCTACCCACTTATTTTCAAACGACTTCCAAAGGTTTTCAATTGGGTTCTATATACAGATTCGGTTCTATATGCTGCCTGTCGTTTTGTTCACCTGTTGTATGCCAATTTTAAATGTACCTACCTTTTTTTTCTCAGTACTCCGTAATTTATCAGCTAATTAGATGTGGTGTAAATGAAAATTATAATAGTTTTATCGAATCATTATTTTATTTTGTAATAGTTTACTGTTTTCTCTTTAAAATATATACCAAAATCTCATTTTATACGCTTTCTATCATAATAATAATTTTTAATCCATGTCCTCCTCCTCATGATTTTGAAAATATGAGTGGAAAAATCTAAAAATATTACAAAATGGCCATCCATAATGCGCAAATACACGTAATTTTTTTTTCAGTGGAACAAATTAATGTAATCTGCTTTAATACTATTATTATAGATACAAAATAATTTAATAAATAATACATTTTATAACTTAATGCTAAATAATAATTAACAAATTTAAATTTTACACTCCTGAACTAGTATTCCCTGCATGAACAAACAGAAACACAAGACAAATACACAAGACCTAAGAGAAAATTTCATATTCACCAACAAACAGTGCCATGATTCTATTAAAGTCAAAGATATTCCCATTGAATTCTTAAAATTAATTACACTATTGTTTTCAGCCTCAGCAGTTGCAATCTTCCCTGTAGAACTCATTATCCCCATCAGTTAGGTACTATCAAATCGGTTCCTTCAACACCACATAGCCAGTCAATATCTCCACAGTCAAAGTCAAAATACTTTATTACCGTTGAATTAAACATTTAAATGTACTTGGAAATGTAACTTTTTTAATAAACATGTATCAACAAGATCATGCATTCATAGTACTAAGTTTAGGGCTTGCTCAAACCCTATCCAACCCTCCATGGGGAAGAAAAAACAAAAAATCCCCTACGGTTCTTTGCGTGACCTGTTCATAAACAATATATTGTTTCATAAGTCTACTTATTTCCTCATATTGGTACATCAAGAACACTCTGTATCGTCAAAACCTAAATATTATATAAATTTTACATACTCAGAAAACAGACAAAATACCGTGATTCAGTTTGTAAATATAATTATCAAGCGCAATTAATTAATAACAACTTACTAAGAGATAATTCAGCTGTAGAGAGGCTTCGTTAGGAACATAAAAACATAATGTCAAAGAACTCAATACAACAATGTCAACAGGTTTCAGCTGTAAAACGGTTTTGTACATATACATATTGTTAATTAATATTGAATTAATATAAGTTATTTTGTATGCCGTGGAACAGAACGACATCAGGCCATAGCATTTTATTATTAACATGATTATTAACAGCGTAGTGTCTTCTTAAACCAAAATTAAGTGATTGCCAATGTATGTTATGGTCTCTATTCAAATTCAGTCTGTCTGTCTGTCTTTGCCAGTCAGTCAGTCAGTCTGTCTGTCTTTGCCAGTCAGCCAGTCAGTCAGTCAGTCAGTCAGTCAGTCTGTCTTTGCCAGTCAGCCAGCCAGTCAGTCAGTCTGTCTTTGCCAGTCAGCCAGTCAGTCAGTCAGTCAGTCAGTCTGTCCGTCTGTCTTTGTCAGTCAGTATGTCCGTCTGTCTTCTAACGTCAGGTGCAATGCTCGTTTGTGGTAATCCCTGAAACATTCTAAACACAAACTGACATTGCACGGAGCACACTTCCAAGTGGTCCTCTTAGATAATTTTTGGGTCTTGCACATTTTACAGTTGCGGTGTTTAGTACTCGCTCGCACCGGGAAGTGTTCTATGTCTATGGTCACTACGTCTTTCGTCCTTGGCTGTCCTTGTCCTTGGTTAAGTTGAGGTTCAGTTGTCAAGTCGATGCGTCGGTGTATTTTAAGAAGGTCTTCCGCCAGAGTTATTCTGAACTGCCTATGCGATATACTTGTATGATGGGATGAATATATCACATAGGCGTTGAATATTGCTGTGTCCAGCAATCTGCAAAAGACCTTCTTAAACCAGATTTTGTTCCTTGGTCGTTCCATGGATTGAGCAGACAGAAATTGATCTTTTCTGTCCACTGCATCCATGGATTTGTTGTAGTCCAGTACTATTTTAGGTATGTATGTAAGTCGGTTGTACATGTTCTGTGTTCCGACTTGTAAGTGATGGTATGTAGAGATCATGCTAACTAAGTTAGCATCTCGCCATACCATCACAGACAAATCGGTACAGTAAGTCGCCACTACCTCACCCTTTCTTAAGTCTGATTTGGTCAAGGTCTTGAGTGAAACGGGAACGAATTCCCGATTCAAACGTAATGTCCCGTAACAGTCAGTACGTCGTTGTTTCAGACAGCGCAGTAAAAGAGGGCTATTGTAAAAGTTGTCCATGATCAATGTATATCCGCGGTCAAGTAGTGGTTCCAGCAAGTCATAGACAATCTTGGCTGTCGCGTTGGTCGTTCTGTCGATCGTTTCGGTGGGTCGGTCTGTGTCCTCGTCGGGTCGGTCAACAGACTCCTCGTCGGGTCGGTCAACAGACTCCTCATCTAGTCGGTCAACAGTCTCCTCGTCGGGTCGGTCAACAGGCTCCTCGTCTAGTCGGTCAACAGTCTCCTCGTCGGGTCGGTCAACAGGCTCCTCGTCTAGTCGGTCAACAGGCTCCTCGTCTAGTCGGTCAACAGTCTCCTCGTCTGGTCGGTCAACAGGCTCCTCGTCGGATCGGTCATTCGCTCCACTCTGTCTGTCTTTTTTCTCAACATACGCAAAAAACTTCCAGAGATAGCCAGTGCGAGACTCGCAAAGCTCGCATGTCTTTACTCCAACATGGGCGGCTTTCATGGCAATCTTTTCAGCAAAGCTCAACCGCCCATGCCCCTTCAGCAGAGACTCAACAATAGCTATCTCCTGAGAAGGACTGTATAATGTCGAGAACTTGTCGTTAAGGTAGTCAATTAAAGGTTGTATTTTGCACAGTTTAGTCCTGTCTGTCAAAGTCTCGTCGACGAAATGGTACATCGATTTTAATAATAAAAATCGATTGTATGACATAATTCGGGTAAAGTAAGGCATTGACCCAAAACCATTGAAGGAAAAGTACTCTTCATCCTCCGGCAGTGGGTACAGGCCTTGCAATATCATGACTGCAAGGAATGTTATCATTTCGTCTCTGTCAGTTGGAGTCCATGTATGTGTCAACTTGCCCTGTGCTGTTAGAGACGCTATCTTCTGCGCTGCATATAGGTTAGTCTGTGTACAAAGTCTGTCTATAAAGTCGGCGTCGAACATTCTATAAAAAATGTTGACTGGAGTCATATCTGTCACGTCAAAAGTCGGTCCAGACCTGCCCGTAAAAGCTTCCCGTTGTCCAGTAAATATGTCCTTGTCCCTCCTCCAGTCAAATCTGTAGTCGGTCACCATGTCGCGTAAGAATCTGTCGTTTTGTGCGTCCTCGGTCCGTAAAATATCTGCCTCCAACTGTGTCATGTCGGCTACACATGCCGGTTCAGACGCTGCGTTACGCATCACCGGACTGGGTAACTCAACGTCGTCCGAATCGCTGTCAGAAAGTCCAGTCAAGTCGTCAACAGTCGAGTCCAAATGTTTGTCAGTCGCATCTGAAACAAATAATAAGGCATAAGACCGTACCAGCCTCTAATCCCACTGTAGGGGCACCGGCCTACTGACAATAATTGAGAATGGGCTCGGATCTACGGGAACCCAATCCTGATTGGTAGATGACACACGTCTTCGAATTAATGGTTCTAAGATATGCCGGTTTCCTCATGATGTTTTCCATCACCGTTTCGAGAACGTGGTATTGCGCACATAAATTTTTCAAGTGAAAAAACTCATTGGTGCACGTGTGGGTTTGAACCAGCGACCTTTAGATTGAAAGTCGGCGTCTGTGTCCCTGGACCACCACGCTCTCCAAACCTTAACGACGCTAAACTTAGAGTAACTGAGTGGGACTTTGTGGACTGGCCTTACAACTCAGTTTGTTGTAGCTCTGTCTTCTGCGCTGGAGGTCGTAGGTTGTATTACCACTCGGGACAGATTAGATGTGGCTCCCGTGGTAGATCAGAGCCCATTCACTCTCAATTATCGAGAGTAGGCCGGTGTCCCTGCAGTGGGAACATTAGAAGCTGGTACAGAAGGTTTGGCTAGGCAAGCTTTAGGGAGAGTTAGGAATAGATATAGTCTGTGCTTGTCACCTACCCTTGTTTGCTATGTCTGGCTGGGGCTTAAGCATAGGCTCAAGCACAGGCTCAAGCACAAGGTCAGGCTGGGGCATGAGGGGGCCGCCCTCCCGCTCTGAAGATGGAATTCTGCAACAAAACTTAACTGCATCAATTCACTTTACAGACAATTCAATATTTATAACACATTTGCTCATAAAGGGTCTATTTTACCAATTTCAGTATCGTAATGTATCTCATTACGCACTTGTGCGTTATTGTTATGTAAAACGCACGGTTTAACAAGAAGGTCCGTCTAAAAAGAACGGTTGTTTAAATCTTAGCAAAGAGTTTTTATGTCAGAAAAGTGGTCAACATTTTATGAATGAAATTAACTTTGGGAGATAAAATATAATAAATAAACATTTAATTCTTCAATTTAATTAATTTTGACAATAAATTATAATACAAACATTTATCTGTAACAAAAACACAAAAATATTAATTAACTTTATTAGTAATAAGGGCTGTTTTTTGTGCCTTTGCCTTAAAAAAAGCGCTGATGCGCGCGCATCGCTAATTTGTGAAGAAGTGAAAATTATTCCGCGCGCTTTTTCCTTTCGCTGTATTATTTTTATTTGAAAATGTCTTCAAGTAATGATGAATAATTTCCTCGCAAATATGTTATAAAACGTATGACATGGCTTTGATAATTACAGCCTCTGCTTTCTAGCAATATCGCTTTGGTTGTAATTTTCATTTTCAACTCACCGCACTTGTATCATAGTGTACTATTAGTTGTATAGATTACCTTGTTTGGCTTTTCCGCGCAGGCGCGTCAGGAACCCTTTGAAGTTCAGCCCGCCGCTTGCGGACTAAAAGCTCTTGATCTTCAGCGGGCAAGGATGTTAGGCGGCGCTTAGAAGGCGCCTTCTCCGCCT
Source organism: Aplocera efformata (assembly GCA_921293045.1). Lineage (NCBI taxonomy): Eukaryota > Metazoa > Arthropoda > Insecta > Lepidoptera > Geometridae > Aplocera > Aplocera efformata. The sequence goes on along the minus strand of OV121067.1, from coordinate 2,685,406 downwards.
TAACTATCTCCAAACTGCAAGAGTAAAAGCATTAATTGAAGGCTCCGTGGCTTAGTTGGTAGTAGCCCTGCCTTCGAAGCGTGGAGTCCCGGGTTCGATTCCCGGCCGGGACACACTTTGTGTGGTGAACTTGAAGTTTGTTCTCGGGTCTTGGGAGTTTGTCTTGTGTTTGTCCATGCCATCTGCGATACAGGAAATCCTAGTGCAGAGGTATGAGTGTGTAAACAAATAAAAAAAAAAATGTAAGATTAAATCTACACACAAATTAATGTTTGTTACGAGACGGCTCCGTGGTTTAGTTGGTAGTAACCCTGCCTTCGGAGCGAGGGGCCCCGGGTTGGATTCCCGGCCGGGGCACACTGTATAAGCATAAAGTTTTTTCTCGTGTCATGCGTTTCTCCATGCCATCTGCGACGCGGAATCTTAGTGCAGAAGTATGAGCGTGTAAACGTTTTTACGTTTACGTTTGTTAAAATTGATTGTTCTATGAGAAAAAATTGAACTTACGGTTGTGGCTCCAAATTACTGCGCCCACGCCCACGCCCTCGCCAGCGCCCTCGCCCGCGCCCGCGCCTTCGCCCGGCGTCGGATGATGCACTTGTTGAACTAAAAATATATGTATAATATGTATGTATGTATACTCGTATATGTATGTATATTTATAATAATAATAATAATAAACATTTACACTCATACCTCTGCACTAGGATTCCGTGTCGCAGATGGCATGGACAAACACCCAAGACCCTAGAACAACTTCCTAAGTATGCCCAGGCCGGGAATCGAACCCGGGACCCCTCGCTTCGAATGCAGGGCTACTACCAACTAAGCCACAACACCTATAAAATGTATTTTTTTTTACGTAGTTATAGTGACGGGACGCGCTGAAGGCCTGATGTTAAGAGGTTACCTCTGCCCATAAAAATTGCAATACGACTCAAGTCCTCCCCGACCGAAGTATAAGACCCAAGTCACATCCCATTACGCCCGTCACTCGAGACAGGGATCTCATGCGCAAGTGGTTTCACCGGAACCCACACCTTTCCACCGGAACACAGCAATGCGAGTGCACCACTGCTTGGCGGCAGATTAACAGGTGTGGAGGCAATATTTCCCCGGGCGATATAATATATAAAATATGTTATTATAATTGTTTTTTCTTTCTGGTGAGCAATAAAGTGTGTATCTATTTTCTAAAACCAATATTTTGAATGTATATTGTTGCAATACATAATATTTAATGCATAATATTAATTTTATTTGAAGCTGACAAGCAGTAGTGCATTACTGAGTTCCAATGAAACCACATCCGCATGAGACGTATCATCCCCATCTCGGGTGATGGACGCAGCAGGATGAATGAGACTCAGTGTAAGATCCAAATCTTATACAGAGTCGCAGCCAGTTAATACAATATACAAAATTTGCCAGTTAGTACAAAAATACAAAGTGTACTTACGGTTGTGTATTCATTGTTACCGTTTGGTCACTGCAATATTAATGGTGATGTTAGTACACATATTATATTGAACATAAATATAGTTGGTTAAAAAATTTGCCAGTTTGTACAAAAATACAAAGTGTACTTACGGTTGTGTGTTCATTGTTTCCGTTTGGTCACTGCAATATTAATGGTGATGTTAGTACACATATTATATTGAACATAAATATAGTTAAATAAAAATAGCACCAAGTATCACCTAAATAAATTTGTATCAAACATAATCCAATTTTGATTGATTTATTAAATTTTATATTGAAAAACAAAACATATTCAATATATACCGATGAGTATATATGTCAATAAGTTCATATTTCATGTCACTAGGTTATATATTGTTAAATGTTACCCAGGTCCGTAATTCACCGATACAACACCACAAAACATGAACTGAACGCAAATAACAAGACCTGTGGGTATATGTAGCATTAGACGGTTTAGGTCCACATCCAACGGTATCTTGATCAAAAACCTGATTGCTATTTCAAAGTCAAAAGACAAACTCATTTATTCCTTTAGATCTCAAATATCATTTGGACACGCCAATTTTACGCATTTTACATATTCGTGAGCATATAACGTGTCACAGGAACTCCCCGGGCACATTACATGCACACAGATATGTCAAATTACAGTCAGTTTTCATGTTTAAGCTAATCTTGTTAAGTTGCAAGTACAAGTTGCATATTATGATTTCCAGAAATCTCAACATTTTTATTATTAAAATGTATATTAACGCGATACCAGTGAAGCATTATCTTATATTATGCCTTTGTTTTACATTATCAAGAGATTTTATATTGTATATAACAACTCGAAGTCTTCAAACAATGTTGGCGTTATGGCGCCATATCTTCTCAACTAGATTTAACATCATAAACGTTTCGGAATAGTCGTAATTTTATATATTTCGTAGAGAGATAATCCCCGCAATCAATTTGACATATAATACTATTAGAAATAACTAGTAAAAACAGAAAACTTACCTAATGTTCGCAAGAGCTTCGTCCACACAAATTACCGGCTTCGAAATGTCGTTTAGAAATTTGATTGTTTCTGAAATTATTCTCGTTTTTTCCACAGATATACGAATTGTAACAGATAACACAATTAATTGAGAGCCAGCTAGTATCGAGTAGCAGTATGAATAACAGTTGAATTTGCGTCTGTTGAAACGTGAATAGGATTGATGACCGCGCGAAATTCTTTGCATCGAAAGATGGGAACGACGTTTGCATCGATCGATACGTTGGCGTTTGCGTGGAAGAAAACAATGTGATTGCTATAAAAATGTTAAGATTCAAAAGAGGTTTTCTTTGTATCAAAAGCGCACAAAACTCAGATCTGTGGCACTGGTATCGAGTAGCTATTCTGCCTTTGTACTCGCTAACGAGCTACCACAGAGTACAGAATACAAATAAACGTCACGATAGAGATGTCATAGTTTAGATACTAAGTTTGCATAGTTTGTTATTATGTATGCATCGATACGAAATTCTGCTAATACGGTACTGATACTGATATTTATAAAAGTATCGATGATTCCGGTATCGATTTCTATGCAGGCAGTGTAGGTTTCAAAAGGTGTAAGCTGGATTTTGGATAGATAATATATAAACATGTTGTCGCCTTGGTTTTTCCGCTACACAACAAGCAAGTAGGAACTATGTTGTCAGTACTACGCAAGTATTTATACTTCCGCTGCAATTATGTTTGCATAATTTGTAATAACAATTATTGCATATTGATGACTCCGTGGCTTAGTTGGTAGTAGCCTTGCCTTGGGAGCGAGGGGGGTTCGATTCCCGGCCGGGGCATTTGTGTGGCGAGCATGAAGTTTGTTCTGGGTATTGGATGTTTGTCTTCTGTTTCTGTGTTTGTCCATGCCATCTGCGACACAGGGAAGCCTAGTGTAGAGGTATGAGTGTGTAAATGTGTTTTTATGTGAGCCCTAATAATGTAACACAAAATAAAGTTTTTCTATTCTATTCTATAAATGGTTTTTATTTTTTAATAGGTAATTAACGAATTCCTAAGGTAATTAGGTTATGATTACGTCGTTCGGATTTTGGTTGAAAAACATTGACCCGACGTAAGTAGCCGCCATTTTGTTAAAACGACAAAATTGATTTCGTAAAATGGCAACACTATCTCAATGTCTCAAATTGGGGTCAGAATTAAACTCACGTATCGTATGACTTTCGTTTTTGCACCTGGCGCCGTGACGTGAAATTATGAGCACCTCCGAAATAAGCATTACATTTTAACAGAAAAATTTTACCTTGCAATTTTTCATGTAATTTTTTATGCGATTAAAAAGACGGGAAAAGCAAGAAGCCCACCTGATAATAATAATAATAAATCACTTTATTGAAGTAACAACATTTTAGTAGTGGTAGCATATTATTACTTATAATGATACTTCTGCACTACAATTGGCGGTCTTATCCCCAAAGGGATGTCTTCCAGACAACCCTTTTGGGGATAAGATAAGTTTAGTGAGGTCACTAAACTTATAATAATTGGTAGATATTAAATAATTATATAATATTACGTAGTCTTCTTCTTTCGTGTGAGTTTTCAAGCTGCCCGAAGGCAGACATGACTTATCGACTAGTATAGCCGGGATGGACACCTTAATGTGCCCTCCGAAGCACGGTAGCGCTCAGTTCAAATGCCAAACGGACACCCATCCAACTTATGACCTGACTCAAATTAGCTTAACTTAGATGATCTGTTAAGAACCTGCTAAGCAAGCTAATCAAGTCTTCCCCCTACTAAAGTATGAGAAGACCCAAGTCGCATCGCGTTGCGTCCGTCACTCTGAGACGAGGATACGCCTTGAGAGTTAGTAATTTCACCGGCACCCACACCCTGCCACCGAAGTAGAGCCACGGGAATGCGGCTCTACTTCGGTGGCAGGGTGTGGCTACTTTTTGTTGCTTCTCTAGCCATCCAGGGGGTACGGACCTATGGACCCCCCAAACGTGAGCGGTGTACTAAACATAGCCCCTTTTGGGATCATATTAATACTTCAGTTACCATATTATAATTTCGAAAAGCAACACGGCATTGTGATAAAGAAGTCAAAATAAATTCGATTTTACCGTAATCTTAGCGTCCGTTATATAACGGCTACTAACGGCACCGTTATTCTACGAAACCAGAGCTTTTCATAACGAGCTGATATAACGATGTCTTTCAACAACAGGCGAACGAACGTTACTAACAAGATAACTACATCACAGATAAAAAATTAGTTGTTCAACAAGATCACTGTACCACAGATAAAAAACTAGTGGTTCAGAAGTTATATAAAATCGAGTGTGCTACAAAATTCTGCTTGATTTATCTTACCATAACAACACATTACTGTCTGTACTAATATATTGGACAGATGTTTTACTGGAATCGAACCTACGCACCCAACCTCAAACCAATCAATTCCAATTCGACCCAAATGCAATTAACGGTATTTCGTCTATCTAGTACCCTTCCTAAGAACTTATTACCTCTGGACTAAAATTTGTATCAGTTACTGTTTTTTAGAGTTTGGCCCAGGGGCACAGACGCAGACTTTCAACCTGAAGATCGCTGGTTCAAACCAAAACATGCACCAATGAGTTTTTTCACTTAAAAAATATTTATGTGCGCAATATCAGGTTCTCGAAACGGTGACGGAAAACATTGTTAGGAAACCGGCATATCATAGAACCAAAAATTCGACGACATGTGACATCTACCAATCCGGATTGGGCTCCCGTGGTAAATCAAAGCCTATTTACTCTCAATTATCGACAGTAGGCCAGTGTCCCTGCAGTGGGAACATTAGAGGATGGTACGGACTATTTTTTGAGTCAGTAGGATAGTTTTTGGGTCAGTAGTTTGAGTCAGTAAGGTGTGATTATTTGCGCTTCATAAGTCAGTTCAAAGCTTTGTCTCAATATTATAATCTTCTTATCACGAAAATAAGAGGCCAATCCAGTTTTTTAGGGTTCCGTACTTCAAAAGTAAAAAACGGAATCTCTATAGAATCACTTCGTTGCCTGTCTGTCTGTCAAGACCCTTTCTCAGGAACGCATAGAGCAAAGGAGCAGTGAAAAAATCAAATCTAAGTCAACGCAATTGAACGATGCAGCATATTTTAACTCTCGCAAGGGAAACAATAAAAAGGAAACCATGAAATTTGCAAAAAATAAATGTAATGTAGCTCAAGTAAAGGAATAAATTCAAAAACTAAAATTAGTAGTTACATCACAAATAAAAATTATATTAAAAATTTTACCTTCTCGTCTTTTCGGGTTTGTGCCTGTTGTTGTACAATGCTTGAAAGATCAACTTCTAGATAGATTCTAGAAAGATCTTCTTCTTTCACTTCTAGAACAAAGTACTTCAATAATAGTTTGATTTAAAAATCGAATAAACCGACTTAAAAAAATTATTTTACACCGTTCTTGATCAAATTTCTATGGCACCACCGGACGTGAAACTAATTTGGGTTGCTCCTTTTGCACCACCCGGGGGACACGTACTCAGGTACATATGGAACATGGACTTCCCAAACTACTTTTTTTTTATTCATTATAGGCCATCGTTTGACCGCTATCTCACCTGATGGTAAGTGATGATGCGGTCGAAGATGTAACACGCTGGCCTAGATAATACCTATTCACTTGAGGATGGTGAGGGCCGGAATGAAACGATTATGTCACCAATTCCAACATATTATTTTACTCCCTTCTACTAAGAATATATTATTTTACACTCCCCATAACTCTCTTTATCGTAACTCTTGTTGTTGTCTCTTTCTAACCTCTATGTTGGGATGAGGCGACAGTGTTGCTGCCACACACTCTTCTCTTAAACATAAATAGTACAATTTTGTTGTTTTTTGTGTCCAGAGTTATATACGCTGTGTGTTTACATATAATCTATTGCTAGTGGCTAGTTTCAGATGGGATGAGCTACTGACGTTGGTTGATTGTTCCAGGAAGTGGTTAATTCTTAAACAAGGACATGCCGAATACAAATGTATTTCTATGTTTTCTATTTGTTATAGAATCGGTTGTTTTTATGGTTAAACGGTGTTGTGTCTAATAAAATACAAAAAAAAAAATACAAAATTGTTTTTTTTACCAAAACCATAGATTACACATAAGACATGATTACTAGTGGTCCCCGCACTAGACGAAGTCTGTGTCGCGGGAGGCCCAATACCTATTAGGGTTACTAAATAGAAAAAACTATAACAGGGCAACACAAACATTGAATTATCTGTAAATTATTTACCAACTTAACAAGCTGTTGATAACTTTAATAACTAAAAAAGAATAAGAAATGGGAAATATCTATAGGGGTATAGGATAGTGTAAACACTAGGCATAAAAATAAACTCGCTGTGCCCACTACTAGGCTCCATAAGGTTAGCAATTCTTTTAAAGGTCAATGTGTAAGCTTTTTTAACAAAATCCCGAGCGAAATTTAATTACTGTCAATAAATAAATTTAAATCAACCGTCATCAAACGTAAACTTGTCGCAAAAGCTTACTATAAAATATCAGATTACCTAGATGACAAAAAGGCTTGGGAATGAATTTGCTCCACTCTAGACGCAGGACCATATTCGCGAATATGTAGTACTGTATCCGAGGGGTTTCTTGTCTGTTTCTTCCCCTCGGGTTGGTCGGTTAGGGTTGGAACAGACGTAAACTTAACAAATAAGATAAGCTTAAACATGAAAACTGACTGTAATTTGACATATCTGTGTGCATGTAATGTGCCTGGGGAGTTCCTGTGACACGTTATATGCTCACGAATATGTGTACATGCGTGTGTAAAATTTGACGTGTCCAAATGATACTTGAGATCTAAAGGAATAAATGAATTTGACTTTGACTTTGACTTTGACCGAAAATGTGGGTACTTTACTTGCTAAACCTTCTTGGCTATAAATAAGGTAGTTTAAGTATGGTATTGTAGATACATATTTTTAATACTTTGATTATTCCTTGCTGTGCTACCAAGCTTAATACATCACCGTACCAGCCTCTGATGTTCCCTCTGCAGACACCGGCCTACTCTCGATAATTGAGAGTGAATGGGCGCTGATCTACCACGGGAGCCCAATCCGGATTGGTAGATGTCACATGTCGTCGAATTTTTGGTTCTAAGACATGCCGATTTCCGTCACCGTTTTGAGAACGTGGTATTGCGCAAATAAATTTTATCAAGTGAAAAAACTCATTGGTGCACGTGTGGGTTTGAACCAGCGACCTTCAGATTGAAAGTCGGCGTCTATGCCCCTGGGCCACCAGCTTAATACATGTATATACACAATTATGGTGTTTTATTATCATAATAAATGGGATCCCATTACTAAGACTCCGCTGTCCGCTGTCTGTCTGTCTGTCCCTCATTTAAAGAACATTAAAAAAAAAATACAACCTTATTGATAGCCCCCTCAAGTCGTTTAAAAAAGTGGATCGCAAGGGTTCCCTAACATGAGTGACTATCTCTGTAACTCACTAGAACGCGCGGCCTAGATTTTTATCTGGAAATGACATTTCGCAACTGGAATTCTAGTCCATGAAAACTGACACTTGTGGGTTTTTCTTTAAGTTTTTATTTAGTGTAGAGAGGTTGGATGAGAGAAGTATTTTATGTCCAACTGGAATAAGAATAAAGTATATCCTATCCTACTATCCAGTAGTGGATTTACAAATTTTCAAGGTATAGGCTGAATAGTTTTTGCCGCCCTTGCCTCAACAATTGTCATATCATACATTATTTTTACAATGCAACAATTTCGTTGAAATTGCACGTAAAATAATTTTTCGGTATATTTTTGAGCTAATCGAAACTCAATCATGTATGGAATATGGAAGTTTGCTACTCTCGGAATGAAAAAAAAAAAAAAAAAAATCGTTCCCCAAATTTGCCGCCCCCAAAATCTTCCGCCCTAGGCTCGTGCCTACTCAGCCTGCTGGTATATCCGCCACTGCTTCTATCCTACTAATATTATAAACGCGAAAGTTTGTAAGTATGTATGGATGTTTGTTACTCAATCACGCCAGAACGGCTGAACGGACCTGGATGAAATTCGGCACAGAGATGGATTATAGTCTGGAATAGCACATAGGCTACTTTTTATCCCGGAAACATGTACGGTTCCAGTAGGAAGTACACACCGCGGGGCGCAGCTGGTTATACATATTTTTTTAGTTTATAATTTACTATTAATTAATGTAATTGACAAAAGGGGCTTCACATTGAATAGCTTTAAACGAGCAATTCTTGTATATAATATATATTTCGTGTATCTCGGAAACGGTTCCAACGATTTGTATGAAATTTTCTGTTTAGATAGTTCTGCTATATAAGTTTACCCGTTTAATTGTATTTCTTGAAAAAATGCATATATTTACAAAAAGAACTATTTTTATATAATAGTAAATTTAATACAACGCCATCTCCATCAAAAAAAAAAAAAAAAATCTCGTAAATTTGTGTTGAACTTGATTAGTAATCTACTTTTACTTCTGAAAATTTATAATTTCAGATAAAACGAGCGAAGCTCCAACTAAAATAAAAATAAAGTACCTATAAAATAATATTATTTTTAAGAACATTTATACATATTTTCTAGTTAATTATTTCCTATTAATATTATAGATGTAATTCACAATAGGGGTAAACTCAGCTCACATTTTTTTTTCTTTAAGTTGGTAGAATGTTACAAGAGACACCAACTAAGCTGTGAGGTCAATGAAGGTAGTCTAAAAAGTATTAATATCAGATCAATTTACTTTGTATTACGGTTTTCTTTGATAAAGACTGACTGAAAAACTCCTTTGATGTAGATAAAGATAAAAATTTGAAAAATTTTGTAGAACAGGTACAATCAAAAAGCTTTTACCCGGAGCCAGGAGATTTTAATAAGAACTTATAAGTATTTTTCTGGTTCGGAACTGTTTTTCGTTTTCTAAAATAAAAGTTACATTTTATGAAATCAGCTATCTGTCTGTAAATGTCCTGTCAAAATAGGTCCGGCCATTTTAGCCGCAACAATACAAAGACAAAGGCGATATTGTTTGAGGGTGCGCAACCATGCATATTACTGATAGAATACAATTAAAATTGTTTTTTTTTTGTTAATAAGTAGGTAAGTGGCGACCTCCGCCCATGAACACTTGTGCCAAGTTCGTCTGGAGAAGTACTGCCTCTACACCTGTTAATCCGCTGACAAGCAGTGGCGCACTCGCGTTGCTGTTCCAGTGGAAGGGTGTGTGCGACGGTGAAATTACAGGCAGTTGAGGCTTATTATCCCTGTCTCAGAGAGACGAACGCAACGCGATACGACTTGGATCTTCTCATACTTTAGTAGGGAGGACATGAGTCATATTTTTGTTTATTATGGGCGACGCTAACCATTTAAAATCAGGTTGCAAGATAAACTCTCAAAAAGGAAAACGATTCAAACAAAATTCCATGATACTCGATCTTATCGGATATCGTATCCTAGTTCTTTGAAAACAATACTTTTTCACAGCAAAATAGCAACAGTATTGAAATAATAACCATGCGAACGAGACGGGGCTATGTCCAGTTATGCAAGTGGGAGCGAGATGGGTAGCTGGTATCACCAATCGATCACCGTTGCTATGGTAACAAGGCTTACCAAGTGTTTCATATTTTTGCAAGTTACTCAGATAATTCGGATGACAGTTGAGTTTTCGATGAGAACTGGATTCATACGCCAAATCTTACTACTTTAAACGATAAATTCTTGTATATATGTATATTTATTTTTAAATGTTTTATTAATTTCGCGTATCTCGGAAACGAAAGATTTGGTTGAAATTATGTATATAGATAGGGTTTCGCTGTTTAAATTTACCTATATAATTGTAGTTCTGGTAAAAACGCATATTTTTACAATACAAAATAAAACGTTTTTTGTAATACGCAGAAAATTTAATACAGCGCCATCTCTTAAATTTTTGTGGTACTTGATTGATAATAGATGAATTGCATTATCCAAGTATGAAAATGTTCGGCTCAGATCCGTTATTAACAATGTAATTATTGTGTTACTAAGCCATTTGTAATTCGTATATTATCAATATAATTAACCATAAAACAAGATTTTACAAAAAAAACGAGCGCAGGTCACTCAGGTCCTGAAATCTAAATTAAAAGGAAAACGAGAACGGGGTATTGCGCACATAAATTTTTCAAGTGAAAAAACTCATTTGTGCACGTGTGTGTTTAAACCAGCGACCTCCAGAATGAAAGTCGGCGTCTGTGCCCCTGCCACCACGCACTATACTTACTATTCTAGACATGTTATTGTTATCACGTGACCTCCGCTTCTGTCACACAGATGCTACAAGCTCCAGATTATACCAAGATAATCCATCCAATGGGATTTCCCAACGGCCAAAAATAACTTAACAATAATTCTTATTTATTTCCCACTAGCTAACCTAACAGATGTTTTTCCAACTGTCAAACGACGAAAAGCAAAAATCTATAGAAATATGCACCATCAGTTTTCTTAAAAAAATACTACTTTTTAGGGTCTAGATAAGAATTCTGTTAGTTATGTAGTTCTCCTAGCTATGCTTAGTTATGCTAGATGCAGTGTATAATATCCGTGAATATAACGAAAAGGATATACGTTGTCCGTCTGTCCGTCAAGATCATATTTAATGAACGCGTGGAGGTATCAAGCTGAAATGAATAATACTCAAGTATGCAATTCCTGAGAGCGCGGTGGCCCAGGGGCATAGACGCCGACTTTAAATCTGAAGGTTGCTGGTTCAAACCCACACGTGCACCAATGAGATTTTTCACTTGAAAAAATTTATGTGCGCAATACCACGTTCTCAAAACGGTGATGGAAAACATCGTGAGAAAACCGGCATGTCTTAGAACCAAAAATTCGACGGCACGTGACATCTACCAATCCAGATTGGCTCCCGTGGTAGATCAGAGACCATTCACTCTCAATTATGGAGAGTAGGCCGGTGTACCTGCAGTGGGAACATTAGAGGCTGGTACGGGGATGCAATTCCTTGGAGCTTCGAAAAAATCAAACATCTAAATCAACGCAATCAAATGATACGGCCGTTTATGCTGCATATGTTGATTCCCTTAACAAAACCTATAGGATATTTCCCGTTGACCTAGAACCATGAAATGCTACGTAATTTTAGCACAAATAAAAGAATAAATCCGAAAACCGTAAATCTATAGTCGATTCCGTGGCTTAGTTGGTAGTAGCCCTGCCTCCCAGGGATCCCGGGTTCGATTCCCGGCCGAGGCACACTTTGAAGTTTGTTCTCGGGTCTTGGGTGTTTGTCTTGTGTTTCTGTGTTTATCCATGCCATCTGCGGCACAGGGAATCCTAGTGTAGAGGTATGAGTGTGTTAACGGTGTTGTTGTTATAGTTCCATTACAAAAAAATACATAATTAAAAATCTAAGCGAGGCACTCGCACTTGGCCGGTTTTTTTGTACATTACTTGCTATTTTTTCACCCATTGTGCGTCCACAATTTATCCACATTGTGAATTTTAATGATTCTTACTTAACTTGATAGGATGTTTCCATTGAAATTTCATGAAGAAATACGACCCCAAGAGCGTAAAATAAGTGATGAATATATTGAATAGTCCTCGCCGCGTCTGTCTGTCTGTATGAACGCGATAAACTAAACTACCCAACGGGTTGTCACCCAATTATGATGTGGATTCATGAATTATTCCATCCGTTGGTTTGTTTTAATTCATTAAGGGTTTGTGTAAATTGGCTCAAATATTAAGGACGATTATTGCATATCTTGGCAAAAATCTTTATGTAATTTAACCCATAAAAACAATATATTAAGGGATTATTCTGATCTTAAAGTTCTATTAAACTGTAGCAACGTTATATGTTGTAATATTAACGCAAAACAACAAAAAAAATCCCAGAAAAAACTTTGAAACATATCTATGAAATTAAGCAATTTATTGGGGTAATTACGCACTCGCACGTATTTACCCCATTATTAAATTATACCACAGTTTTTTTATGTTTCATCTTGACTAAAACTGTCCCTATAAAATTTTAACTGGTAGTTTAACCAGGGGCGAGAGCGTGGTGGCTCAGGGGCATAGACGCCGACTTTCAATCTGAAGGTCGCTGGTTCAAACCCACACATGCACCAATGAGATTTTTCACTTGAAAAGTTTATATGCGCAATACCACGTTCTCGAAACGGTGACGGAAAACATCGTGAGGAAACCGGCATGTCTTAGATCCATAAATTCGAAGACATGTGACATCTACCAATCCGGATTGCGCTCCCGTGGTAGATCAAAGCCCATTCACTCTCAATTATCGAGAGTAGGCCGGTGTTCCTGCAGTGGGAACATTAGAGGCTGGTACGGGTAACCAGTACTTTCACTATGTCTGTGGCACCGTAGCTCTTAAACGGGTGAACTGATTTGGGTGCGTGTTTTTTTTTTATTTAATATAATAGCAGGTTTTCTAGCAGTGGTTTGATACATGTTTCATAAAAATCGCTTCAGCCGTTTCAAGGTCATCATCGCATTTCCATTACTTGGTGTAATGGAAATGGGGGTTTTTATATTTTCGTTATATAAACTTGTTTACCTAAATTAACACCGCGGAGGGCAACTAATGTAAAATAAATGAAAGAAACAGTCCCATGCTTCAGTAAACAAAGATCAGTCAACATAATATGGTTAAGTCTACCTAAAGGTCGTAAAAGCCACGAGGAGACTCAAGGATGTCTTTAGGTTGACCTTTCGGGTTACTTGTTGATAATGAATTGTATATTGTATCGTTTCTTGGGGGAGTTCTGCACCTAAATACAATACAAATACAAAATTGTTTATTTACCAAAAAAATAGCTTACACATAAGACATATGATTACTAGTGGTCCCCGCACTAGACGAAGTCTGTGTCGCGGGAGGCCGAATACCTATTAGGATTACTAAATAGAAATAAACTATAACAGGGCAAGACAAACATTGAAATAACTGTTTTCCAACTTAACAAGAAATAATAACAAAAATAACAAAAAATAAAAGAAATGGGATATATCTGTAGCGGTAAGACCGAGCATTTTGCCATTGTACCGATAACAATGATTGTTCCAAGGCAAGTTGTGTATGTGAGTGTGTGTGTAAGGTTATGCCAACATTATTACTTACGTACTAAGTCCAGAATTTTTTTATTGGCCGTAGATGACCTTGATAACTTTACGCAGGCTTTTGCTAAGAGCGGAAAACCCTAAATACAAATCTACACTAATATTATAAAGATAGTGCCCGTGGTGCAACTAAAAGTAGACGTAGAACTGGTGCCATATTGACCTGAGAAATACTTCGAAAGGAAAATATAAAACACATCCTTTTTCGTCTGTCTGTCCATCTATCTTTTTCTCAGTGAACCCGTGGAGAAATCACATGCGCATGAGACGTATCATCCCCGTCTCGGGTGATGGACGCAGCAGCATGAATGCGACTCAGTAAAGATTTGGATCTCATACTGAGTTGCACGCATTACTGTTGTCATGGGCGAGGGTCACCACTTACCATCAGGTGAGCCCTCAGCTCGTTCCGTCACTCATTCACATAAAAAAAAAAAAAAAATATCAAGTTGAAATTAATATGAAATACATGTCTGTAATCCCTAGGCGCAGAGGAAAAAAATCTCTAAGTAAACTCAATCAAGAGATACGACCGTTATGCTCCATTTATGCCACATGTTTTTGATTGAAAAACATTGTAACAAAAATTTCTAAACAAAATTTGGACTCTCGTTAGGGACTCGAAACTAAGGTACTTTCTATTGACCAGGAACCATGAAATTTGGCAACAAGCAACATGATTTTAACACTAGTAAAATAATATATACGAAAATCGTAAATTTCATACTCACCCTTATATTCTACTAGCGACCCGCCCCGGCTTCGCACGGTTAGTAAAGCATCACTGTCGTATCAGAAACTACCCGTGCGAAGCCGGGGTGACTTGCTATGTATTATACATATATAAACCTTCCTCTTGAATCACTCTATCTATTAAAAAAAACCGCATCAAAATCCGTTGCGTAGTTTTAAAGATTTAAGCATACAGAGGGATATAGGGACAGAGAAAGCTACTTTGTTTTATACTATGTAGTGATTCCTAATTTTGTCTATCCTGTCACTCCGCACATCCATCTCAGCATTTGCATCTCCATTACATGCATTCTTCTTTCATCCATCCCTAGAGTGGATTTTATTCCCCATTCTTTCTCCATGGCACTCTATGAAGAAAGAATAGGGAATTGAGACTTTATTCAAAGTCAAAGTCAAAGTCAAATTCATTTATTCCTTTAGATCTCAAGTATCATTTGGACACGTCAAATTTTACACATGCATGTACACATATTCGTGAGCATATAACTTGTCACAGGAACTCCCCAGGCACATTACATGCACACAGATATGTCAAATTACAGTCAGTTTTCATGTTTAAGCTTATCTTATTTGTTAAGTTTACGTCTGTTCCAACCCTAACCGACCAACCCGAGGGGAAGAAACAGACAAGAAACCCCTCGGAGACAGTTCTCCATGCTTTCTCCATGGCACTCTATGAAGAAAGAATGGGGAATAAAAGTTGTTTAAAAAAGTTTTCTAAATATCTTCAATGTACAGAATTTGGCATGTTACAGTTTTATTATAAGTATAGGTTACTCGCATGGGGCGAGATATAAAACCTTCATCAAAAAGGGGAAAATTTAGCGAAACGTGCGTGTTTACCCGTAAATTGTTGTAATTGTGGTGTTTAAGATGTTTTATTTATCAAAGCATGGATCATTTACAGACAAATGGTTAAACACATCTTTTGTTTTATTGATGTAACAATGAATGGCATCACAGTCCAGTTGGTAGTAGCACTGCCTTCTGCGCTGGAGGTCGTGAGTTCGATTCTCACTTAGACGAACATAGATTTTTGTTCTGTCTGTGTGAAATTAAAGCGTGTTTGCAAAAAGGCCCTACTTAAATTAGTATCAGTAAAGTACTTCATATAGTACAATGTTAGTTACAGGCCAGACGGCTGTGTAAGAAATGGCTCTGAGAAGTTTATTATTATTATTATTAGTTTGTAAGTATTATGTAATAAAGGATTTTGATTGGCCTCAATGTTCAGTTAGTAGTAGCTCTGTTTTCTTATGACTTTTTTCTTCGCCCGTTTTATACCAATTTGAATGTTTAGAAGTCACTGCTTTAGAAAATTGAAAGAAATTTCATTACTGTCATGTCATCCCCTGTCATCTTTAGGGGGTACAATTTTACCCTACAATTTTACAAAATAAACATCCAAATCGTTTTCCAACAATACGTAATTTCGTTTACTTGGATGACATACCTATTAACTCATATTGTAGTTAAAGTTTTTAACTTTTATCCAGTACAATATGACAATAATACAATATTATCGGTTTTGTAGTTATCGAGTACATTTTTATACATTACAATGAAATCTTATCTCGTTTAGTACATATCAAAATAAAAGTCAAAAACAGAATTTTTTTGAAAAACTACAATGACCAGATTGTTTTCCATACAAACAAATAAATAAAGTGTCTGTTTGTAATGCTATTATAAAATCTTTTTTGGAATGCATTTGAATGCATATACGGTACTACATATCGGTAAAAACGATTTCAAATTGTATCATGTTTGTCTGTCCGTGTGTCTGTCTGTCCGTTTGTTCCGGCTAATCTCCGAAACAGCTGGACCGATGTTGACTGAACTTTCACTAGCAGACTTGTTCACTTGTTTTAGAAAAAGAAAAGTGAATTTCGATTCCGCGAAAAATAATGTTGAATTCCTCGCGGACAGTCGCGGGGAACAGTTAGTTTAAAAAAAATATGTACTTACAAGATCATGCGTCCTTATTATTAAGTTTGGCGATTTTTCAAACCCTATAAGCATAATTTACGTCTAAAAGCGAGCGTTATAAAAAAATATGGCCTCTTTGCCAATATACGAGCGTAACAAAAAAAACTCACATTCACAGTTATAATATCTATCAGTAAGCATTAATGTTGGAATGGACAAAAAATAAAACAAGAAAATTCAGACTTGATTAAAAAAAATAATTAAACTTAAATTCAATTCGAATATCGTCTGTCCAAATCACATTTAACAATCCCGAGGACGCAAAATTCATTCACCTATTGACCGCAACTATATGATTTTTCCACGAATAACCTAAACCTGTGGATTCCATAATCGTCTATACAAGTGCAGACCTTTTACTGCGTTTTGTATCCGAGATTACCAGTTTAAGGAAACCCCTGTTGATGTTCCCGACTGCCCCGCAATGTTAGAAATATTGTATACACACGGTGAACGCGGGAGGCCACTTGATATTGGTGCGTTTGGGAAATTGTTAGAAGACATGCGCAGTCCTGTGATACGCTCAGTCTATGTAAGCCGGTGCCCGGTAATAAACGCACCCCGAGGCTTGTATTAAATAAAAAAAAAAAACATGACCATTTTGAATTAAGTATCTGTTATTTGAATTTGGAACCGCGTTGCAAGAATATAGGAACCTTTTTTGAAAAATCGTCAAGTGTCAACTGCGTATGTTTTTTTTTTTTTTATTATAATCGGCTTTGTACTTGTTTTCAATCAATCACGCTTATTTTCGTTTGGTTTAAAAATGTTCAACAATATATTTTGTTATAATTTCGTGTACTTGTTGCTAAGTTGTACTGCGTAGGTGGCAACGTAGCGTAGTAGTAAAAATACGGATCTCTATCGTAAATTACCTAGAATGCTTTTTCTATCTACGAAACTTACATAAGCTATGGTTTTTCTATTTTCCCTAGGTGAAATAGGTTTCCGATAAGCGATTTATCGCCGACGCAGAGATTGTTTGGCGTCTACTTCTATATTTTATGTAACATCTTTGTTCAATCTCTAGAGAGTAGAGGTAGAAGTGAAACCTAAGAATTAATAAAGTGAAATTTATAAAGTAGATGCTCACGAATTTAGGCAAAAATAAACAGTACTATTTTCCTCAAGAAAATAAACAGAAAATAATTGTTTTTGGATAAAAATTAGCCAGTTTCTTTATCACTCAAGGTAATAATAAAATAATGGAACCGTTAAATAAAACTATTTTTTATACGTCCCAAATAACGAGAGCAGTAGACGGTCCACCGTCCATATACACCGAAAATTTTCGTCTCTCCCTGATTTCAATTGCGTAATTTTCACACAAGATTTTTATTTTTTTATTTTATATATAAATTGCTTCTAATTAATCAATCTAATTAATCATATAATTAATATCCAAAGTAGGAGCTATTGTATATTATGTCTGTCGAAATAAGATGTGGTCCATATAAAATTCATATCCAATAGACTACGAAAATTACTATTGTTGTAGGCTCATGCTATTTTTGGGGGTCGATATTTCTCACGTCAAAAGTACCCTTTGAGTGTCCCCAAATTATGATATAATTAGCGCAGAACCACCAAACTTAGTAACAATGGTGTAACCTAGAGAGTTGGGTGTAGGTACAGGTGAAATTTCAGGCGCATAAAACGTCTCAGAGTGACGTAATGCGATACTACTTGGCGCTCTAATTATTAAGTAGGAAGATCTGAGTCGTATTCATGTTGTTAATGGGCGGCGGTAACCACTTACCATTAGGTGGTTTCAGTAGCAGTAGAACTTGTGCAACGTTCGCCCGGAGAAGTACTGCCTCCGCACCTGGTAATCTGCCGCCAAGCAGTGGTGCACTCTCATTGCTGTTCCGGTGGAAGGGTGTAGGTGCCGGTGAAATCACTTGCGCATGAAGACTTCTCGAGTGACGGGCGCAACGGGATGCGACTTGCGTCTTCTCATACTTCGGTCGGGGAGGACCTATTATAAGTCGTATTGCAATTGTTATGGGCGGAGGTAACCACTTAACATCAGGTGGGCCTTCAGCTCGTCCTGTCACATCATTACATAGTATAAAAAAAAGTCGCTTTCTCTGTCCCTATATCCCTATATATGCTTAAATCTTTAAAACTACGCAACGGATTTTGATGCGGTTTTTTTTTTATAGATAGATTGATTCAAGAGGAAGGTTTATATGTAGAATACACTAGCAACTCACCCCGGCTTCGCACGGGTAGTTTCCGATACGACACTGATGCTTTGCTAACCGTGCGAAGCCGGAGCGGGTCGCTAGTTAATACATAAAAAGAAACGTTTGCCGTCTGCTGAAACCGTGATTGTATGTTCTCTTCTCTGCCTTCCGTTCTGCATATTGTGGGTTCTTTTCCCACCCAGTACAAGAATCTTTGTCATTTGTATGGGTGTTGTATATGTATTTTATGTATGCATTTAAATATACTATTGAAGTATTGTGTCAGTTATATAATTCCCATAGTACAAGCATGAAGGATAACGATTACTTTTCGACCGTCAAAGCTGAAAATTGGATGCAAAATATTTCGTTACCAAAAGTTCTATATTTCGTTACTCTCGTCAAAGCCAAAGGGTGCTTATAAAAATGAAATATGTTTTTAATTACAAAATAAGCGCCGTAAAGGAGGATCGCGCGCCCATTAGTGCTTAATGTTTTAATTTCATTTCACTGATACAAAATTAGGCTAAAAATTGTTGCGAATTAAACACATTGTTTTGCATGTAACATTATTATTAATATTTAATTAATGGACATTAATGTCCATCAAGTGCCGCGACGATCTGACCTCTTAAAGTTAAGTGGTTGCTGCTGCCTTTGAACTAGCAAAATAACTGAGGTCTTTCTCTGCCTAGTATAGAAGACTCACGTCGCATCTTGTCGCCCGTCACTCTGAAACGGAGATGTAATATCTCATACGCTTGTAATTTTATTTAAGACTCATATTTTGTTTTGTAATAAATGTTTCATAGTAAATCTTACGTTTCGATTTATACATATTTTTTTCAATAGATCTTACTTTTATAGGCTTAAATTCAAACGGAATATAATCAGCATTCCATTCAACTAAAAACTCTTTCCATTCCAAGGTTGTCTGCATTACTTCATATCGATACGACCGCATTTAGTATCATATGATTATTTTTTTCAATTTAATTGTATTTTGATGTTATACAAAAAGATTTTCCATTCATTCATTAATTTCATTTCGGACATAAAATTTCTCAAATTGTAAATTCATTACAAACGCGAATAACTATTTAAAAAAAATTTTAATTTTGAATGTTTCCTTAATGATATTGATATTGAATAAGTAATAAAAGCAAGCACAAAGCCGATTCGTAATTTTTTCTTGTTTCTTGAAACAAAATCGATCAATATATCTACTATTAGAATATCAGCAGCGTTAATGTTGGAATAGTGATGGTGTAAATATATAAATGTCGGACGGTGAGTCTCGACTGTCATCTGCCATCAATCCAAAATGCAAGACGACCGAGATGTGGGCCGCGATGACACGGTCCATAGAGATTCTGGTTGCTTTCTTCGAGTACTACGCACAGAGGTAAGTTTTTCATACTTCTTCTATATGGCTTTTTGTGTCTTTAGCCACAATTCTGCCAGTGTCTGGTGTTTTAATGGATTCGTTTTATAAATACTAGTTGACCTGACAGACGTTGTCATGTGTTTTTTTTTGGCTTCGCACGGCTCGTGCATTTACCAGAGTCAAGTATTTTTTTTGTTTGTTTAAATTAAGGAAACTTTTACGCGTTAACTAATAACTACGTCGAAATTTCCCGCCTTTTTTCAATGTAATGTCTTAATCATTTCGACCGATGCATCGCTGACAGTTATGTCAAACTCAACTGTGTTTGACAGTTGAGTTTGACATATAAGGTAACAATAGAAAAGTTTATATTGTCAGAAACAGAAAGTTACATTACATTGGAATATTTAATATGGTCTTTAAGTTTTCTTTAATTTTCTAATATTCCGCGCAACTCATTTATTTTTTACTTTTCCGTTTCCGAGAAACTAATCAATTAAATAAATAAATAAATATTTATACAATAATTTCTCGTTTAAAGTAATAAGATATTATCTAATCTAATAAATAAAATTGAAGTATTTATTTGCAATGTCAGCATTTAACTAAATGCATTTGAAAGTATTGAAAGGTTTGAAACTGAGGCAAATTGTGAAACGAAGCCACACTGCTCTGCACCAACGTAATTGTCTTATGAAAATTAATTGTGAAAATAGTGCGCCATCCATGAAATTTTGAAAGCATTGGAAGCAATTTGTTAATTAAAAAGATTCCTTGGATTATGGGATTCCTTATCAATTCCGAAGAGTGAAACAAGTACATAAGAAACTTTTGTTTGTGAACAGGATTATGGTCGTGAAAAGAAAGTAATCCTTCCATTAGGGGTTTCTTGCTTACTTTTCCCATGGAGGGTAGGATAGGGTTTATACAAGTGCTAAATTAAGTAATAAGAATGCATCATCTCTTTGAAATTAACAAATTGAAGAATCAGTCGCGTAAAAAACACAAAGGCTGAATAAAGACGGCTCCGTGGCTTAGTTGTTAGTAACCCTGCGTACGAAGCGAGGGGTCCCGGGTTCGATTCCCGGCCGGGGCATTTGTGGTGAGCATGAAGTTTGTTCTCGGGTTGTGTTTGTTTTGTGTTTCTGGAATGAGTGTGTACCCGTTTAGTTTATTTTAATTTATTTTTTAAAGAACCTCCTCCTTTTTTTGGAGTATGTTGAAAATTTACCTACCTACAAAATTGCCCGGTATCTAGGTAGCAATTCACAAATACAAATAGGTATAACTTTGCGCAGTAAAACTGGGTTCTTTTGTTCTCAGACCATTATGTTCTCAACTACACTCTAGAGTAAGTTCTACCTGAAGTACTTTCAATGTCGAGGAGACTTTCAGTACCTACTTGGTACAATTGAAAATGGGGATGTATTTCAAACACTGGACTGGTTTAAAAATCGAACAGTCATTATTTTTAGTACCGGGGCGACCGAGCTTCGCTCGTTTTATCTGATATTATTAATTTTTCAAGTAACATTAGTTACTGAGTCACATTAGGTACTTGATAGGTTCGCTCGTTTTATATTATTAATTTTTCAAGTAACTAATGTTACCACAAACATTATGGCTGTATTAAATTTTCACTAAATAAACGTTTTATTTTGTAAAAATCGCGTAACATAAAAATCTACAACCGAATTACGATACACAACTATACTAATCCAATGTTATACCTGGGGAAAAAAATTACTTATTTTTCTATATGGCAATATTTTATAACAATATATTGTACGCGATTACGTCGAAACCGGTTTTTGTACAAGCATTACGAAATCATGGTAACCAGTGAAAATTTATGTGCGTAAAAATGTATTATATTACAAATACGGTGTGACGTAGAGTGATGCTCCAAATTATAAATTGCTCGCGTCCGTAGGTGTGTACCCTTTGATTCCCTACACGTACCCCCTGGGTGGTGCTAAAGGAGCAACCCAAAGTAGCCATGTAGAACTTGTGCCATGTTCGTGCGGAGAGGTACTGCCACCACACCCGAAATCTGTCACCAAGCAGTAGCGTTCGCATTACTGTGTTCCGGTGGAAGAGTTTGGGTGCCGGTGAAATCACATGCTCATGAGACGTATCATCCCAGTCTCGGGGGACGGACGCAGCACGATGAATGCGACTCAGTCTAAGATCCAAATCTTATACTGAGTCGCATTACTGTTGTCATGGGCGGGGGGTGCCACTTACCACTCAGCTCAGGCGTGGGCCCTCAGCTCGTTCTGTCACTAATACACTAAAAAAAAAAAGTTATTATATTATTAGTTTTGGGACAGATGGCGGTCTATAATGTCCATAAGATTTATTAATTATTAATACAACCGTGTCTCGGAGAAAGGTCCGCATGATGAATAGCAGGGTGGACCTGCGAATCCATTATTCAGAATACAATGTACATTATCTCGCTATATTGATTTATGAGTCAATTTTCGTAATATATTTATATGAGACCATATTTTTATCAAAAGAACCGTGAGCTGAAATCTGGTAACATTATGACACTTTATTATACAGGCGAAAGTTTCTTTTTTGTTTTTATATTATTATGTGACGGAACGAGATAAGGGCCCACCTGGTGGTAAGTGGGGACCCCCGCCCATGACACAGTAATGCGACTCAGCATAAGATTTGGATCATACAATGAGTCGCATTCATCGACTGCTGCGTCCATCACCCGAGGGATGATACGTCTCATGTATGTATGTTTGATACTCCTTCACGCTGAAACGGTTTAACGGATTTGGATGAAATTTAGTACCAGGTTAGCTTACATCCTAGATTAACACATGGGCTACTTTTAAACATATATCAAAATATTATTATTCGTGTTACCGAGATATTTACCATGATTTGTGAGTTTTGTTGACTCCCGATATTTCGACGCAGTTACATGCGTCATGGTCCCGGGTCAACGAAACTCACAAATCATGGTAAATATCTCGGTAGCACGAATAATAATGTTCATAACAATGATAGCTTTAAAAAAAAAATTATTATATATATCAAAATATATCGAAGGTTGGTTTAGTGGTAGTCAAAGTCAAACTCATTTATTCCTTTAGACCTCAAGTATCATTTGGACACGTCAAAGTTTACACACGCATGTACACATATACGTGAAACTACAGTCAGTTTTCATGTTTAAGCTTATCTTATTTGTTAAGTTTACGTCTGTTCCATCTTTAAACAGGATTTTCGATATTCTTTCTGTTTTAAAATGACAAATAAAATTCGGTGGTTTTATAATATAATAATTTTGTATTTATCTGTCGTATCACGCGTTGTAGCGAAGTGTAAGCGAGAAGGGTGTTTTGAGGGATGATAATATCATGAAATCAGATTATCCCTTTCGTAGCTAGGAGGACTCAAAGGAATTGGCCAGCGTTGGACAAACAAGACTAGCTAACCATGAAAATTGTGCATGTAATGTGTCTTAGAAGCTTCGGTGACGGATCGACTCCCAAATATGTTTACTTGTGACCGACATCGAAAAAGAAGATTCAACACGTATTAACCTCATTTTATAAAGAGGAAAGATTTATTTGTATATGTTCAAGTCAGTTCAATAGTATTATAACTATAAAGTATTCATTTAAAACTGGTCTCAAGAAACTTTTATTGACATCTCAAGTATTTCCCAATACAAGCAGTCGTTCTGGGTTTAATTTAAATTTTAGTTTATGTTAATTTTTGTTTTAATATGTGATATTTTGTCTTAATATGTTATATTATATTTTATTTTTCGTTATTTCGTAGATGGATCTCATAGATTTTAGATATTGTATAGTGTTTTAATTTAGAATGTTTTTAGTACACGTGTATTTCACTGTCGTCGCACGCTCTCAACACGGTGCCACAGAATACCAGCGCTGTATCAGTCCACTGACGCAGCACATGCTGAGTGGTTACCTATTTTGTTGTTACATATTCTTCAATTTGTAATTTTGTTTTTAATTTTTAAGTGAGCCCTAATTATGTAACACAAAATAAAGTCTTTCTATTCTATTCTAAAGCAATCTCTGGTAAGCGGTGCTGCATCGCGCTATCATTGCCTTTTGAGAATTGTAGAAGGTTAAACACTTTTTATTGAATAGATGCATGAAGTTTGTGTTGTGAGCATGAAGTTATCAGGTCTTGGGTGTTTGATTTGTGTTTCTTTGTTTGTCCATGCGACGCAGGGAATTCTAGAGCAGAGATATGATCTCTGCACTGGAATTCTCTGCGCGTACATTATGATACAAGTGCGGTAAGTTGAAAATTACAGCCGAGGCGATATTGCTATCCCGAGCCATAGGCGACGGCTACAAGAAAGCAGAGGCTGTAATTATCAAAGCGTACGTATGTCATACGACGATTTATAACATATTTGCGAGGAAATAATTCATCACTACTTGAAGACATTTTAAACTTAGCACTGCTACTTTTGTGTTGCTCATTTAGCACCACCCAGCGGGTACGTTTAAGGAATCAAAGGGTACACCTACGGACGCGAGCAACTGGACCCCCCAAGTGATGGTACGAGCTGAGGGCCCACCTGATGGTAAGTGGTGGCCCTCGCCCATGACAACAGTAATGCGCGCGACTCAGTATGAGATCCAAATCTTTACTGAGTCGCATTCATCCTGCGTCCATCACCCGAGACGGGGATGATACGTCTCATGCGCATGTGATTTCACCGGCAGCCACATCCTTCCACCGGAACACAGTAACGCAACCACTACTGCTTGGCGGCGGAATCCAGATGCGGTGGCAGTACCTCTGGACAAACTTGGCACAAGTTCTACTGCTACTTTTGGTTGCTCCTTTAGCACCCAGGGGGTACGTGTTAATACCATAATAGACACCAACCTTTTTCGTACACGCAAACGACTATGGCGTTACGGAGCCAATTAAAACATCGTTCATTAGTAATTACCCCAATTTGTGGGCAAACAAGCTCAATAGCCGTTTGCCCTGGACAATATTAATGATGGAATTAAGGTTGAATGGAGTTTGGATTATATTTTCACTTTTACACGCATTTTAATTATTTCCTTACCTATCTATGTACATATTTGTACAATACATAAGTAGTTAATTTACATACGAGTATATATGTATTTTAGATTATACAAGTAAGTTTAATATTTAAATTATATTAAAAATTTAATATATAGATGCACAAACTCATTTCTAATACTTCTTGTCAATCCAAAGGTTGTAAGAGATCGCTTTATAGCGATAAGACCGCACATTGTGTCACCTTTTTATTATTTAAGATTTCTAGTTTTAAGCTATTGTTATCTTTTTGGCGTGCAATTAAGTGTTATTTATCTATCTATCTAATCTAAAGGCGTTTGTCCAACTTTATTTTGAGTTAATTATAGTATCCTACTTTTTATTCACACATAGGACTATGGGAATATATGTTCCCATAAGGATAGTTCTATGATAAAATACACTTTTGCTTGTGGAGAATTCTGAACTATTCGTGTAAGAAACGAAGTTAGCCAGTGTCATTATTTCCAAAGCTATTGCGTGTTTAATCAGTTTGATAAGCAAAAAAGTAATTTCGATAAAATTATTTATGTCAAAAACAAAAACGAAAGTAAAATATTTCGTATACACACACCCCTGTATTAGGGTTGCCTGCGTCGCAGGTGGACATGGACATGGACATTGAAATAGACAAACGCCCAAAACCCGAGAACGAAACTACGTTTATCGCACAAAGTCATAATTATTTTCAAAATCAAACCGGGTTTCTTTAATGTGTTGTCTTCCGTAGCAGCCTCTAATGTTCCCACTGCAGGGACACCGTCCTACTCTCGATAATTGAGAGTGAATGGACTTTGATCTACCACGTGAGTCCAATCCGGATTGGTAGATGTCACATGTCGTCGAATTTTTGGTTCTAAGACATGCCGGTTTCCTCACGATGTTTTCCGTCGCCGTTTCGAGAACGTGGTATTGCGGACATAAATTTTTATAAGTGAAAAAACTCATTGGTTCACGTTTGGTTTGAACCAGCGACCTTCAGATTGAAAGTCGGCGTCTATGCCCCTGGGCCACGCTCTCGTATTGTCTTGCTGTGTTTAAATCTTAGTGTTTTATAGTTTAGAAAAATCTATATTACATTTACCATATACGTCCATAATAATTTCATATGGGCGGATGAAATTACAGGTACGTGGGTACTTACTTGAAATTACGCCTCAAGGGCAGACGATCCCATTGAATTAATAAGACTAGAAGTTTAGTACTTGAACTGACAGTGACAAAAGTGATGCAGTCCTGTGTAAGTCTATGGTGACTTAGTCGACCAGTGTGCAAGGCTTCTTTTGGGTCTTTAGCAAATCTATTTAATTCAACCTACTTTTGACGGAAATGTTGTGGAACTTGCAACTTGTGTTCGCGAAGCCTAGTTGGTGAACTGCCTGCGAAGCGATGGAATGGTTTCAGTACTTAGACAGTGTAAACTTTGTTTGATGATTACATGTTTTTGGCTTTTGGTTGTTCTTGTGTATGTGGTGTGTATGTCCATGCCTCCTGTGACACAGAAAATCAAACTGCAAGGTGTAATCGTATAGAACTGCAATTAAGAAGTGTGTAATTGTTTTAAGCGAAATAATTGCACGACTCTTACATGGTAGGGCTTAATCAAGCGCTAAACTTAGCAAGAAAAAAGCGTGATCTGGTAAATACATTAAGAATTTATTTTAAGAATATGTCGTTTCCAATTATTTTAAAGATTTTTGACATTGTCTTTATCTTTGTGGTTTTGGCTTCACCATGCCACTGAATTTCGTTAACCATTCTCCTTCTTAGTTCATTAATTCTATGAGATGACCCATAAAATTTTATGGCTGTTCCTATATATTCATATCCGCAGAATAAATAATAGTTTGCTTCATAGCAGCAAACGTTCTGAGTGCTAGGGAGTTACTGTTATGAATAATGAGTAATTTCATGTAATATTTATTGGCAACACTGAACACAAGCATCTAACTGGACTTTCGGCAGTTGTAGCCGCCATCTTCACTGTTGGTTGGTACGATTCCCACCCAGAACAAACATGTTTGCGATCAACATAGATGGTTCGTGATAGTTACCGTGATTTGTGAGTTTGTCTCCCGATATTTCGACGCAGTTTCATGCGTTTCATGATTTGCACAATCCACCTCCAAAGACTTTTGCCCGGGATAATGACGCATGAAACTGTGTCGAAACATAGACGGTTGTTTTGGATGTAAATGTGTATTAAAATGTATGTATTTACATAAAAAACATCGTATTATATAAAAAAAACAACAAGTAACTGATTTAAAAATAGAAAAAAACCGACCTCAATACTTTTAAAGTGGCAAAATATATATATTTTTTTCGAGTTATTTTGGTTTAAAAACCAAACTGTTAAACCGATTTAGATAATTAAAAAAAAAAATAAAAAAAAGAATTTCCCAAATCGTTTGCAAATGGCCAAGTTTTGGGTCAACAAACATAAAAAAAATATACTCACGTATTGAACCTCCTTTGAATGTTGGTTGGAAATAAAAAATCTTTTCCCGCCAAGATCCTTAACATTTATATGACGAAAATAATAACCAGACTTTGGCATCTGAAGGAAACGGCTGTCAATTAGTTAGAAGTGTTTTAATTAAATCAATTCCAGACAAAAGGTGTCGTTCGTATAAATAATTTTGCTCTGGTGGAATGACGAAGGTTTTAATGCCGTTTCTGGTTTATTCTTTGTAATGCGGCACCTGTCATTTGGCGCTATTTTTAAAAGAAGAACTCCCTTTTTTTATAATGGATGTCATTTTGGTAGAGTTTTTATTGTCTCTCAGAGCTCCGTCATTTACCAATCGATTTGGAAATTATTTTTGACGTGAATACGTTTATCAATTTTCTTCTATAGCGGGTAGCAATTCAGAAAATTGATGATAACAAAACACTTTTGGTTTCTCCTTTAGCATCTAGCACGTGTAGGAAATCAAAGGGTACACACCTACGGACGCGAGCAACTGCAATAGTCTCCAAAAGCCTACTTTCAATTTAAATCTGAAGAATAAAACCCATTCCATCTGTCTGGACCGAGTCTTAACCATAGATAATATATCATACAACAAGGCAAGTTTAGCACGGCTTCGTCTTTGTTCACCCAGTGACATGAAAAGCTTAACAATAATCAGAACAAGAGTCTTGAGTGAAAAGGCCAGCTGACAAAGCGCACATATTACCTGTTGTCCTGAACAATAATAGAAACAAGAACAATAGCGTTTGCGGAGCTTCTAGACGTATGTGCCCACTTAATGAGTAATGTCAACCCGTTTAGAAAAGCAATATCTCTAAAACGTGGATACAAATATAGCGATTCAATTCTTAATTTAAAAATAACCATAAATTTACAGAATAGTATTCCAGTGCGTTACATTTATGAAATATTTACAAAATAAAATAGTAGTCATAATAAATAAGTACTTATATCTACACTAAATACTAACAAGAAGAGATTATTCATTGATTTTGGCATCGTATTCACGTAAATATATCTAAACACTAGCAGCCCGTCCTGGCTTCGAACGGGGTAGTGACATAACTACAATAGTTGGACATATGCTACCGCGGAGTTTTTTGTAGACATTATGATGTTCTTCAATATTGTTGTACATTATTTTGTTCTATCGCTAATAGTTTCGACAGCGCATTCGACGAAAGACATTTTAAGACTCATTTTTCTACACCTTCGGTTACATTGTTCAAATTTTATCCCTAATTTTTTTCAAAATGATATGTAACCTATGTCAAATTGGAAGAATGTAGCATTCTATTGGTGAAAGAATTTTTTAAATCGGCCCTGTACTTTTTGAGCCTATTAATTACAAACATACAAACATAGGTACAAATCTTTCCTCTTTATAATATTAGTGTAGATTTATCACATACCAATATATCCACGTATATTTTAGAAAAACTTTGTCATGGACGTGGAATTTATTGCTTAAAATCTTCCCCGTAGAGGGTCAGACAGGGTTTAAATACTTGCTAAACATGACAACAACGCATAAACATCTAGGTTATATAAAAAAAATTTGACTTCCCAAGTAATTATTTAATATTTCAACAGAAATAAACTAGTCCTCTGACTTTAATCTCCACAGCATCTCAATATCCCAGTATCAACATTTTTAGCTATTTCCACCATCCTCATTTCACGGTTCACAGAAACGGGTCAGCGCTGATATATTATCGATAACGTTGCGTAATAGCTTACGTTAGCGATATTGCCCGTCACTATTAATAATTCGACATGTCTGATCAGCTGTCAAAGTTCACTGATTCTATCCGAAACTGACAGGTTCTTAACCTATGAATAATGAATGAATGAATGAATGAATGGTTCTTAACCTATATATTATATGATACTATATTTTTTTATTTTTACAATGACATCTGATTTGTATTATCAAATTATTTATTTATTTGACGCTTTATTGCACATACATATTCAAAATATATAACAAAAGGTGGGCTTAACGCTAAAAGCATTTTCTATCAGCCAACCTCACCGGTCGAGATAAGCGTTGGCGTGCTAACAATTAAAATGTATATATTTATAAACAGACAAAGTATGGAAAAAAATAATAAATATCTAACCTACTTAATAAATAAAAAAAACACAAAATAGAGAGTAATAAATAAAATACATATAAAAGGTATAACAATTATTAATACATGATAATAATGATGAGGCTGATGATGATGAATCACTTATTTACTACACATGAGACATAACGTCCCTGGAAGAGATCGCTATTAGCGATAAGGCCGCCCATTGTAACCTCTTATTTTTTTGTGACTGTTATGTTAATTTTATTTTTATTATGTATGTTTCTATCGGGGTGTACAATAAAGAGTATTCATTCATTCATTCATTCATTCATTCATTCATTCATCCCCGTCTCGGGTGAGGGCATTAATAAAAATCACGTTTTTGTATTATATGAGAGCCCCCTTAAATGTTTATTTTATTCTGTATTTTAGTATTTGTTGTTATAGCGGCAACAGAAATATATCATCTGTGAAAAATTCAACTCTAACTATCACGGTTCATGAGATACAGCCTGGTGACAGACAGACAGACAGACAGCGGAGTCTTAGTCTTAGTAGTTTTATCCTTTGGGTGCGGAACCCTAAAAAGAACTAACAA
Organism: Aplocera efformata; assembly: GCA_921293045.1. Taxonomy (NCBI): domain Eukaryota; kingdom Metazoa; phylum Arthropoda; class Insecta; order Lepidoptera; family Geometridae; genus Aplocera; species Aplocera efformata. The sequence continues at coordinate 2,655,118 of OV121067.1, read as the reverse complement.
ATTAATATCCCCTCCATAACAACGAATCAGCACAGACTCCAAAATTCGACAATTTTTTTTCTAAATAAATATTTATGCTCTAATAATAAAAATGATATCTCGAAAAGAGAAAAAAGGCAAAAATATCAACTATAAAATATAAGGGTTATGCCTGTCAGAATACACTAAATCCCAAAGCAAAACAAAGAAACCGAAGATCTACTTACCCGCGTAATATCGATAAAATTATCGATAACCCATTTGCATCACTACCGCGGACGGCATTTTCATCGAGTCAAACGACTTTACACTTTCAATGGAATGCGATTAAGGCCATTATCTTGTACCTCTTTTAATAAACTCCTTCTAGAGATGAGAATAAGTAATCGACATTTTATACTCAATCGTTAAATGATCGATTCATGATAGAATTTCATATTATCTGTCACAGAAATAACTAATTAAAAGATTGAAAATTTAAAAAAAACCGACTTTAATTCTTTCATCCCTATGTACAGCCTACTATTTTATTATATATTATATAATATGGGTCATCCAACTAAACGCATCAACTGTCTCATTGACGACTCCGTGGCTTAGTTTGTAGTAAACGTGCCTTCGAAGCGACGAGTCCCGAGTTCGATTCCCGGCCATGGCACACTGTGTGGCGAGCATGAAGTTTGTTCTCGGTCGTGGGTGTTTGTCTTGTGACACCCAAGGCCCATCACCCGAGACGGGGATGATATGTTTCATGCGCATGTGATTTCACCAGCTCCCACACTCTTCTCAGTTGTTCCTTCGCCGGGAATGAAACTAGGAACCCGTCGCTTCGAAGCCAAGGGTACTATAGCTCCACTAAGCTATAGAGCCGTCAAAATCATAGTAATTAATTAGAAAAATACCCTTACAATAAGTTGAAGTACATCTTACAATCTGTAGACAAATTATCACTACATAGTATAAAACAAAGTCGCTTTCTCTGTCCCTATATCCCTATGTATGCTTAGATCTTTAAAACTACGCAACGGATTTTGATGAGGTTTTTTTTAATAGATAGAGTGATTCAAGAGGAAGGTTTATATGTCTAGCGAGTCACCCCGGCTTCGCACAGGTAGATGCTTTACTAACCGTGCGAAGCCGGGGCGGGTCGCTAGTTTGACAATAATTTGTTACACAAATTAATATAATTACTAAGGAAATATTAATCAAATTATTCTAATTAAACTGAGAGATTAATCGAGAACTAATGGATTAATACGCTAGAACACACCTGAGAGATAAGACGCGGAGCGACCACCTTTTTCTAACCCCTAACGCAAAAGGTATGTATGTTGTGGCACCGTAGCTCTTAAACGGGGAAATCGAGGTGTGGGTCTTTTTATTTTATGTCCACTAGAGGGCGCCATATTCAATTTATTGTGTTTTCATAACCTATAACCAGCGGACAATCATGGCGCTTCCAACGACACCCCATTTGTCAAATTATGATTAATAGTTTAGATGTTTAGGCACAGATGAAAATACATACACACCGGTGAAATCATAACCCATCTTTCTTCACCGTAGACAGGTAACAATGGAAACAATTGACAGATCTCAAAATTGATCGGCCAATATCTTTATAATTGACAATGGGCCACAGAGTTCGAAGAACCGACAACTGCGGAGGTAGAAAGGTTCTCGAATGGCGACCACGAACCGGCAGACGCAGCGTAGGATGACCCACCCGATGGACAGATGACATTAGAAGATCGCGTGTAGATAGTGGATGGGGCTTAAGACCGCTTGGATTTCCAGGTAACATATATTGTTCTACTAGCGACCCGCCCGGCTTCGCATGATTAGTAAAGCATCAGAAACTACCCGTGCGAAGCCGGGGTGACTTGCTAGTGTATTATACATATTAAACCTTCCTCTTGAATCACTCTATCTATTAAAAGAAACCGCATCAAAATCCGTTGCGTAGTTTTAAAGATTTAAGCATACATAGGGATATAGGGACAGAGAAAGCGACTTTGTTTTATACTATGTAGTGAAGAAGCGGCAAAGTATTCGCTTTGCTCCCTCAGATGTGACAGAACCAAATAATATAACTTAACATAAACTACGCATTCTAATTTACTTACATCGTCGCTATCATTATTCAATTAACACAAAGAACCATGCAAGTCGAGCCAGTTCGTAAAGTAACAATACTGAGTAATGAAACTAAAAAACGTGTCGCTTACAAAATAATGGCGATATTTTACAAAGCACTCCATATATTATTATATGCTGTTTGGACTACGGCTTCTTCAAATGCACAACACACAAAAAAAGATTATTCTGGAAGCTTTCAACGATCCTTCAATCATTAGTTTTAATTTCTACGTGCATTTTAACACTAGATAATTTCGGAAACTGGTCCATAACACTGTGGTACATCTTCTACATGAGCCATTATTTTTTCATTGTCCTCGTTTTGGTTTCGCTTAATCCGAACGCAACGTTCTCCCGTTTACATCAAGACCTAGAAACGATTGATAGAGACCTAGGAAATGACGATTCGTATAATCTAGACACGAAGCTGTTGTGTTCCTTGTTCTTTGGCATAGGTTTTAAGGCTTTAGTTAGTCTTCTATACTAAGCAGTATATATCATTAAGCGGTAGTTGTTTGAACCCTCTGTTACCCGCTATGATATATGTGATGGTTCTCTTAAGTTTGGACTCTGTTATAATTACTTACGTATTCATTTTTTATGCTATCAGATGTAGGTTTAAAAGCCTGGCATCTGTTTTGAGCGATGCTGAATCCAACTTTCAATGTTTTCACCTAATTTACAAGTCTATTGTTGATTTAGCTGAAAAGCAAAAAAGTTCATTTGATCCTTTGGTAAGTATCTTTGTATATTTATAATTCAAACAATTTAAAATTAAAAGAAATTCAATCAAGTATTATTAATTTTAATATGAATTAATAATATCATGTCATCCCTGTCTCGGGTATCCATCACCCGAGAAGTCTCATGCGCATGTGATGTCACCGGCACCCACACCCTTCCATCGGAACACAGTAATGCAGCACCACTGCTTGACGATAGATTCCAGGTGTGGTGGCAGTACCTCTCCAGACGAACTTGGCCCAAGTTTACTGCTATTGCAAACTTAATGTTTTACCTATCTTTATTTTCAGTGTGTTATAAAACTCTTGTTCAACGTACCAGAAATTATGTCAACCATATATTACATAGTTGATTATAAACTACACGGAAATTTTGTTGTGAGTATAACATTTATGTATTCTTGAAACTTATCTGTTAAATTTTTATTTTGTCAGGGTCCCAATTTATCTTCAACTCAAAATTCATCACAATCAATTCAGCTGCTTAAGCATGAAAGCGTAAAAAAGTCACTTCCGCATTTATAATATTAGTATTAGGATTTGACAAAGGAACCTATAAAAAAAATCACAGGGCCCTATCGTGCCACCACATACACACACAGGTACATTGTATATACAGGGACACGAGTAATACAGACGTGAACCATAGGACCTCCAAAAATAAATCATTAAAATTTGCCTTGAGCTGCAATTTGCACAACATTCAACCAATAAGTTTAGGCAAATGAGGATATGTGAGACCATAAATGTTTGCTAATACTTAAATAAGCCATAAAAACTCCTCAAGGGTAAATGTTATCACATAAAAGTGTAATTTACTACTGCAAAATGGCGTGTAAAAGTTTTTATTACATCAAATTTGTGTATAAAATAACCCATAACATACGAATGCAAATGCGAAAGTTTGTTGTTGGTATGTTTGTTAGTTCGTCGCGCCTCAACGGCTTAACGGCATTTGAATAAAAAAGATATTACTCTAGATTCTTAGTTCCCAAAGGGGTCCAGATGGACCCCTAGGGGTCTACGGGAGACTCGAAGGGGGTCTACGTAGACGTGACAAAAAATTGAGGGTTTACAATTCGTAACTCAGCCGTAACGCAAATTTCCATAGTTCGATCTAATCTGAACATTTTTGGTCGAATTTTGGGAATATGGTAGAAATTTAGAAGCAGGGGGTCCACCGGAACCAGCTAAATTTTTTTAAGTGGTCTATGAGAATAAAAATCTGGGGCCTCTGCTCTAGATTAAAACATAGGATTCTGTTTATCTCGAAAAATAGATAATTTTATCAATTACTTTTTAAATCAGTCAGTCTCCACAGGAAAGCCTGCCCCCAGGGCACAAACTTCCATGGCCAGTCTGGAAGTCGATTAACCGACTACGAACCCAGGTTGGCCGCTGCCGCCAGAATCTATGTAGATGGGGCATGCGAGACTCCAACTTAACTGGTTGTGACTGTGGAAGCCCAACCCAGACCATGCCTCATCTACTCGTCTGCCCTTTGTGCCCATCCACCTGTACGGGGGAAGACCTCAATAAGGCTACCTGTAATGCCATTGAGGTAGCCAAATTCTACAAAAACCTAATTTAAGTTTGGAATGTTGACTCGAAAGAAGAAGACTTGTTACAGATGGGTATGGTGAGTTTGAGATCGGAATATTTAATGGTTACTCTGGGTTTGATTCTGATGTTTGCACCACCAGTCATGGCTGGCATGATCTCTATAGAAGCTGATAACATCAAAATTATACTCCACCATAAATTAATTAAAGAGAGAGGTAATATACAATTATTTGCAATTTTTTTAACATGTTAATTGGCCTCGTTGTTCTTTTCTACCATCTACGGCGTAAGTCATGGATTCTGTTCCATTACAGGACATAATTTAGGCCTAGACCTATGAGTACCAATTTAAATGACATGTAATTTTTAATAAATTTTAAAACTATCATGGTTATGAACATTATTATTCGTGTTACCGAGATATTTACCATGATTTGTAAGTTTTGTTGTCTCCCGATATTTCGGCGGCGACGCGGTCGAACGTACAAAACGAGTGCGCAAGAGGGTAGACCGATATGTTTGCCAATGATTTGCACATTCCACTTCGCAAAGACTTCAGTTTGCCCGGGACCATTACGCATGTAACTGCGTCGAAATATCGGCAGTCAACAAAACTCACAAATCATGGTAAATATCTCGGTAACACGAATAATAATGTAATTTTTATTACCAATAAAGACTATTATGACTATTAGGACAAGCATTTGTGTGACGGGTTTGAATGTTTATTCTGTGTCTGGATAAATATTACGTAGTATACATAAGTGTTTATTAAAAAAAAGTTGTATGATTATTCTATCAGGTATCTAATTCACATAGTACATGTGCTAAGTTTGGGGCTAGATGGTGCTGTGTGAAATATTTATGAATATTTATTTATTATTACTTTTATATCCAAGCAACAAACGCTTAAATACTCATTCTTCTGACTCTTCCTACAAGTCTTTATGCGACTTAAACGACGGGACGAGCGTACGGCCCACCTGATTTTAAGTGGTTACCGCCACCCAGAATTACCACTCAAAAAACTTTGTTTTCCCCAAAAGTATGGGAAGACCCAAGTAGCATCATCAACCCGTCACCCTAAAACGGGGATGTTTTGCCTCAAATGCGTGTAATTTTGTAATTTACACAACGTCTCACTCAATTCGAACCAACAATAATTAAACATCCAAGATTTAATTACAAACTTCATGCTCACCACGCATGTTTTCCCCGGAATGCTGATCAAGATCTCTCACTTCGAAGGAAGGATACCACATAACTTCACTTTGGAGCTACAAAATGTTGTTGTCTCTTTCTATGTCTCCGAAATGGTAAAAGACAACAATATTACTTGATCACTATTCACTGATTTAACGTAACCATCAAAAGTAGGTTATTTTTGTTTCTTAAGACAAAAGAAGGCCCATATGAAGACCCAAGTCGCATTCCGCTGCGCCCGTTACCCGAGACGGGGATATTACGTCCCATGTACCTGTTTATTATCCGTCTTTAAATGGCAGAGTGTACCTCAAAGGGCCAAAAATAAAGGATGAAAGTATTGAAACATGTTTTTTCATTTTTTTTTTAATCAGTCACTCTATAATTGTAATTGTATTATAATTACGAATGGATCAATTCGCATGCCAAGCCGTGAGAAACCGGAATTAATTCACAAACAAGACTATTTCAGCCTATAACATAACTTTCCAATAAAAGAAGGATTTCTGATTCACGGTTCCGATTTTACTGTGTAGATCAAATGTTAATTCAAATAACTTGACTGACAAAAATGCGCCATTTATATCCGTTTTTATGACCTATTCTTGAGTCGGTAAGGGAGCGAGGCGAAACGTTATTTTATCTACCTCTCGCTCTAATTCATGATGTTCCTTTTTGATTGGGTGTTTTGTCCCAGTCTACTATCTATCTACTCTAAATTAACAACTTAATTCTATTGCTATAATTAATACTATTGTTTACTAACTTATAGATACTACTCACGTTGCTAACAATAATGTTAATATTACATCTTATGTTCCTATGTAACTTGGCTTTGTATCTTAATCTTACTAAAATCATTCTATACCCAAAGACAAAGGTTGAAATACTCGCCTAGAGTGAGTTTTCAGAGAAATTCTTCGGTGCAAACGGGCAGTGGTATCTCTGTCCTGGATGACAAGAATACCCCTGGATAGGTGGAGCTGATCTCATCATCGGAGCCAGCGAGAACATGTCTCACTTCCGTCATAATTCTGTACTAATTTATCTTTCGCCTAACACTCTCTGCTCGAGCTCGTAAAATATGAGAGTAACAGACTTAAATATGTCTATCTCATTCTCACTCGAAGATCTTATGGACCCTAATCAGCCTTTGGGATGTTGATTAAAAAGTAACGGCAGAAATGATAATCAATTACAGTTTTTCGATAGCGTTAAACGAAGGTTAAGGTTACGAGTCTTATTTTTAACAATTTCTTCATGTTGGTTGGCCTCACAGTTCAGTTGATAGTCAAGGATTCGATTCCCATCCAGGGCAAAAATTTTTGTTACGATCTTGGGTATAAGTTGAATGTATTAATAATGTGAATATATTGTAAAAAATATACATATTATCAATGTTTTTGGTGACAGATAACCAGATGTGGAGCAGTACCACCCAGGGGACACTTGTAAGGCTTTTAAGGGTACTCACCTACGGACGCAAGCAACTGGACAACAAAGCTGTTTAGTTTGAGTATAGAATGCGCTTTCTGAATTATCCAAGAACATATTTGACGGCTCCGTGGCTTAGTTGGTAGTAGCCCTGCGTTCGAAACGAGGGGTCCCGGGTTCGATTCCCGGCCGGGGCACATTTTGTGTGGTGAGCATGAAGTTTGTTCTCAGGTCTTGGGTGTTTGTCTTGTGTTTCGGTGTTTGTCCATGCCATCTGCGATACAGGGAATCCTAGTGCAGAGGTATGAGTGTGTAAACGTTTAAACGTTTATCTATACTAATATTATAAAGCTGCAGAGTTTGTTTGTTTGATTGTTTGTTTGTTTGTTTGAACGCGCTAATCTCTGGAACTACTGGTCCGATTTGAATGATTCTTTCAGTGTTGGGTAGTCCATTTATATGTTTTTATTTTTCAAAATTAGGGATCCGTAAGTAAATTGCTATTTTGTAACACAAGGTGTAAAATCGAAAACCTAGTTTTGCGTGCGCTGCAAAAACTATTGACAAAATGATGTACTACGGGTTTGTAGATCCCATTAAGACCTACAAAAAAGTCCGCGAGAACATATATCTAGCTATCATGGTTTAATCACAATAACCGATTTTGTGTATCAAATTTGTACACCGTGTGCAGTTTGATCCAACTTGAAAGATAGGATAGCTCACATCTCAATTTATGATCGCAATATTATTTTATTGCAAATTATAATATCATATGACAAAAATGTTAGCCACAGCAACGCGTGGCCCGGTCAGCTAGTTTAAAATATATATATTTCTTTTTCAGATGCGATTAACCTTCAATCCATACAACTTTTCATCCAATATATCGAAGCGCGTCCATGTCGTTTTAAGATCTACACAGTGATTCCACTAAATGCTGACCTGATCAGAATGGTTCTCAGTTTTTGCGTGACCTATCTTATCGTTATCATACAGTTTTCTAACAAGTAAAGAAGGAGCGACGGCTCCGTGGCTTAGTTGGTAGTAGCCCTGCCTTCGAAGCGAGGGGTCCCGGGTTCGATTCCCGGCCGGGGCATACTTTGTGTGGTGAGCATGAAGTTTGTTCTCGGGTCTTGGGTGTTTGTCTTGTGTTTCTGTATTTGTCCATGCCATCTGCGACACAGGGAATCCTAGTGCAGAGGTATGAGTGTGTTAACGTCGTCGTTGTAACGTTGTTTAACGTTGAATTGACACATAAAACACACCCAATAAATGTAAAATTTGTTAGTAATATTCACTCTATCACTAATCATTATCCTAATGATTATACAGGAAATATATACATGAAATAAGTAGCTGACATGATAAATGACCTGGCTTTAAGTGGTATTAACTAAGGCCGCTGCCATGCAGACGGAAGCGTAGCTTTGTGCTACGCATAGTGAGTAGCATAGCATGAATCGTATAGTGTAAATGCAAATCATAGATAGTACAAACCAAGGGAAAAACATAAGCACGAAAGTAGTAATGAAAATGAAGACATAAAAAGTTATGTAAGATCATCTAAAATTAATAATTTAAAATTTGATTTGTCTCACAAGTAAAAAACGTCAAGTCTAATACTCAATACTCAATACTCAATACATTTATTGCTTCTCATAATGGTACAAGGTAATATTATTGGTTTACATTCTGAGTTTCACATTATGGACCCTTGTTCGGGTATTAAAATATTAATGGAGGCAGTCCGAGGTTTTCTAGATAGCATGTAGGTAGGTCTAAACTACCTACGCGCTATTGTCAATTTTATACTTAATATATTATAATATTAAATAAACTATGAATATTTTCTAGTCAAATTATTATTTTATTTATTTGTTTTCTAGTCAATTTATTTATTATTTTATTTATTTTCAATAAATTTATTTTATCCAATCACCAAGTAAATAATGATTTAAAAAACTGATGAATACATTTTTAATTTATTATTTTGTAAATGTACATATTTATTTGAACAAAATGTCAACTCTATGTCAGGTAGCACGAAGCGTAGCTTTGAGCACCAAGCGAAGCTTTTGGCTGTGTGACTAGACTTAACATTATCTGTGGTTCTGTGGGATTAACAAATGATTGATTAACTTCGATATTATATTGACATTGCCCATTTGAACAAGACAAACGGAAGGGTTTGGTCGTCTTTTGAAATGTTAGTTGGTTTCGTGGCTGAATGCTTGCTTGTTCGTTCGCTTGAGGGTCGAATAGGGTTTGAACAAGCACTTATCTTGATGAATATCGTAGGTATACTTATAATAATAGTATAAGCTATTGGCAATCGAACATTCAAGTGTTAAAAGAAACCTTTTTGATGAGTCTAATCTGGTTTCGGCAGAATAACAGCGTCCACTGTTGAAGCAGTGGGCACAATCCTGAGCCGAAGCCCATTTGCTGCTGTAGCACACATTATATGCTTCTATTTTTTTTCTGTCTCAGTTTTATATTGTTTTTTTTTTAATGAAAATTTTATACTTTTGTGTTACTTTTTGTTAAATTTTGTTGTTTATTATTTTTTGTAAAATGTGATATGTCTGCTACATATCAAACATTTTATGTGTGTGTGTGTGTGTATATAAATAAATGTATATGTCTATGTCTAATCCAACAAAGTACCAATATAAAAGAAGATGAAATGGAAGATATTATGAACCGATAAAAAGTTCATTTTTAATTAGATTTAAGTTTAGTTACCTAAATAAATATTTTCTCTAACATTATTTTTATTTATCTTTTTAACCGACATCCGAAGGAGGTTGAGGTAACATACATAAAAAAATCGTTTGTATTGTTTTTATGTTTGTCCCTTCAGTTGTCTGCCATCTGTCATTTATCTACCGACTTGGATAAATGGATAATAGACATCGTACCAGCCTCTAATGTTCCCACTGCAGGGATACCGGCGTACTCTCGACAATTGACAGTGAATGGGCCCTGATCTACCACGGGAACCCCAAAAACACCCAAACCCCGAGAAATAACTTCATGCTCACCACAAAAAGTGTGCACCTGCCTGGAATCGAACCCGGGACCCCTCAAAGGCAGGGCTACTACCAACTTAGCCACGGCGCTGTCATGGAGCCATGGAGCTGTGGTAGGGTTTTGCTTCATTGGATAATCATACTCATACTCATCCTACCTAATACTATAAACTAGCGATCAGCCCCGGTTTTGCACGGTGTTAGTACCTGGAATTAGTACCACCCCAACCCAATATCAGTAGGTCGTATACCGAAGTCCACCACTATAAACGAAACCGTCACCATTTTAAAAACGAGATTTCACGCTATTTTGATTCTACGTCGTAGCGGCGCTACGTCGTAGCACCACTACAGTGCGCTACGCAACCTAAATTAATTTGAACTCAATTATGTCGAGTTTGCTAAGTATGGCTCTTACGACAATTTGGCCAATAACGACGTATATTAGCAGGATTTTACGAAAAAACACATCCTTCTTTCGTATCCGTATCAGCCTGTAATGTTCCTATTGCAGGGACACAGGCCTACTCTGATAATTGAGAGTGAAATAAATAGAGAGTAGGCCGGTGTCCCTGCAGTGGGAACATTAGAGGCTGGTACGGTACGATGTGCTTAGTTGAGGGCTAGATGGCGCTTTGTATTAATGATGAATATTTATTAAAACGTTGACGTTAAACGTAAATAAACGTTTACACACTCATACCTCTGCACTAGGATTCCCTGTGTAGCAGATGGCATGGACAAACACCCAAGACCCGAGAAAACACTTCATGCTCACCACACAAAGTGTGCCCCGGCCGGGAATCGAACCCGGGACCCCTCGAAGGCAGGGCTACTAGCAACTAAGCCACGGAGTCGTCATTTATGATTATGATTTTTGTTATACCTGCCTCTAAAGTGGTACTTGAAGCACTTGGTTAGCAATAATAGTACAGCTCTCTCCAACCCGTAACTAAGTTATGGATCAAGTGTGGAATTTACAGACGGTCTAAGAATATTATTTATTCAGGCGCTATTTCGGCAAGTCCATCTTATGATAGATAGATAGATAAACTCTTTATTGTTCACACCAGAAATTGTACAGAGAAACAAATAAAAAAGAACATATAATTGGTGGCACAATGGGCGGCCTTATCGCTAAGAGCGATCTCTTCTTGATATATAAATTGAAATCGTTTCTCGTGGAAAAATGCTATTATGACGTAAACGAATACTTAGAAGAAAAAAACTAATGCTTGACAATAATACATAATAATAAACAAATTGACTAGAAAACAAACAAATAAAATAATAATTTGACATGAAAATATTCAAAGTTTATTCGTACAATCAATGTATAGGTATAAAATTGAGTATAGCGCGTAGGTAGTTTAGACCTACCTATACGCTATCTAGAAAACCTCGGACTGCCCCATTAATATTGTAATACCCGAACAAGGGTCCATAATGTGAAACTCAGAATGTAAACCAACAATATTACCTTGTACCATTATGCGAAGCAATAAATGTATTGAGTATTGATATACTGAAAGAGAGAGGGACAAAGATACTTTATTTGCATATACATGTGAAGTTTTACATTATTATGTAAGGTGGTAAAAAGAAAAGAGACACAACATGCTTTGCCGATAGGTGTGCGAAAGAGAGGCGTGACGTTCAAATCATTAATACATGCAATTTGTAATAAAAAAAAAAATAAAAAAAAATTCTAATAAACAAATCATCAACAATTATAATAATCATCAAAAAAATTACAAAATATACATTGAGAAAAATTTTATAAGTATTATATTAAAATTTGTTATTGAGAAATTCTGAAATATTATAGTAAGCTTTGTCAATTAGCATTTTCTTTATTTTAATTTTAAACAAGTCAGTATTTAGTTCCTTATAATATTTAGGGATTTTATTATAGATTATAGGCGCCATACAAACTACACTATTTCTCAAAAGTGTGGTTTTAGATGTGTGAAGTTGTAGTATATTTTATGTATAGATACGTATTGTGTCGTATAAGATCACAATACGTATCTGCAGATTTATTGATTTGTGAGTCAAGGCATGCTAGTTTTTTGGGGACTTACATGAACACTTTTCTAGTTATGAATTGATTTAATCTGAAACTTAGGTTATGCCTTTTCTTGTACATGCGCCAAACTTAGTTTTAAGAACGCATGATCACGTACAATTTTTTTTTTTGAAAAATATGGACGTAAGTAATTTTTTTAATTCAACGGAAGTAACATTTTTTACGGCTCCGTAGCTTAGTTGGTAGTAACCCTGCTTTCGAAGCGAGGTGTCCCGGTATCGATGCGGGCGGAACACTATGTGTGGTGAGCATGAACTTTGTTCTAAGGTCTTGGGTCTTGTCTTGTGTTTCTGTTTTTTTTCTCGGCCGCAAACTTAACTAATTTCTGCAGTCGATGATATTCTGTATCGAGTCACATCTCGGCTCATGACGGCTCCGTGGCTTAGTTGGTAGTAGCCTTGCCTTCGAAGCGAGGGGTCCCGGGTTCGATTCCCGGCCGGGGCATACTTTGTGTGGTGAGCATGAAGTTTGTTCTCGGGTCTTGGGTGTTGTCTTGTGTTTCTGTGTTTGTCCATGCCATCTGCGACACAGGGAATCCTAGTGCAGAGGTATGAGTGTGTAAACGTTTTACGTTTAAGTGTAGGTACATCAATATTAAACACGACTACAGATTTCGACAAGCACCTTTCACTAACATATAAATATTTGATTTTATGCAATTTTCAAGTACCCTTTGGGAATTTGTTGGCAGAAGCACTCTGCTCCACCGAGATAAAATTACCTCGTAAGAAAATTGAGAATTTTGCTGGCACTTCTGTCGAAATTTCTCATTTTGCATTAATATATATTTTTAAATATTATAGTAGTAGCTGCTTGTTCAATAACTTGATATAATACAATGTGGTTTTCGCTAATAATTGTAGTGACACTGGGCAACTTTTAAATATTGTAGTTGGCAGTAGTCCTGCCTTCGAAACGAGAGGTCCCGGGTTTGATTCGGCCGGGGCACACTTTGTGTGGTGAGCAAGAAGTTTGTTCTCGGGTCTTGGGTGTTTCATGCCATCTGCGATACAGGGAATCCTAGTGCAGAGGTATGAGTCTGGAAATGTTTAAAAAAAAAAATCTATGTTGTTTTTCGTGTAAATTAATATGCAAAATGTAATGTATTATTATTTGTTTCAGGTAAGTACAGCACCGGGATTTGAACCCATTACATACACATTAAGTAAGTGAATTTAGAATAGGAACAATATTCAACCACCTTATATAACGAGGGTGCTAATACATTTATTAAAATCGCACTAATATTATAAATGCGAAAGTTTCTAAGGTAACTTTGGGTGGCATGTCTAAGAACCAAGCTCATACCATTTCATTCCTGGGGTTTCAGATAGATAATGGGCTAAAATGGGAATTACATATTGATAACCTGTATGAAAGGATAAGTGGAGCATGTTTTGCACTAAGGCGCTTATCAGATATGTTAGAACCAAGAATGACCAGTAATTGCTACCTCGCTTCTGTTCACTCGTAGCATATTTTTTACTTTTAAAAATACTTCTGCTCTGCAATTGGCGGTCTTATCCCTAAGGGATTTCCTTCCAGACAACCACCTAATCAACTTATAGTAACCTTAGTTAGATGGATTACTCTATAAATTTAAATCTATCTATCAATATATCTATCTATTGCACACATACATTGCGGATAGAGAGCGTGGTGGCCCAGGGGCATAGACGCCGACTTTCAATCTGAAGGTTGCTGGTTCAAACCCACACGTGCACCAATGAGTTTTTTCACTTGAAAAATTTATGTGCGCAATACCACGTTCTCAAAACGGTGACGGAAAACATCGTGAGGAAACCGGCATGTCTTAGAACCAAAAATTCGACGACATGTGATATCTACCAATCCGGATTGGGCTTCCGTGGTAGATCAGAGCCCATTCACTCTCAATTATCGAGAGTAGGCCGGTGTCCCTGCAGTAGGAACATTAGAGGCTGGTACGTATTGCGGATAAAAGAATACTTACATAGTTTCATGGGCGGCCTATATAAACAGAGGCGTCAAAATCTTTGAAAACTCCACCATTTTTCACCAGAACTTTGCCGCTTCAATAAAACTTGGAGCACTGAATCCCCTCGGAGTTTTAACCATTTCCCATGAGTCGGCGGGATCCAGTGAAATGGAAAATTAAAAAGACAGCCTGGTGAATGGCTTTGCACCTGACTGAAGCAAATAGGAAGTTTCAATTGGTTTTGGATTTCTAGTTAGAACTACTAACTAGCCTGCTCTACATTTTTAAATCTCTTTTTTGATAACCCTCAGCCCTTACGCCTCATGCATGTGATTTCACCGGCACCCACACCCTTCTGCCGGAACACGGCAATACGATTGCGATGATTGGCAGCAGATTATCAGGTGTGGAGGCAGTTCTGCACTAGTTCTACTCCTTTAGCACCACCTAGAGGGTACGTGTAGGGTTCATAGGGTACTCACCTACGGACGCAAGCAACGAGACCCCCCAGTTTGGGGGTAGACGGCAATGTGTGGAATATAATTGGAAAACTGATAAATAAATATAATTATAACAAAATTATATTTATAAATATAATTATATTTATTAATCGACTGAAATTTCACACATTGCCGACTGCCCTCAAACTGGGGGGGGTCTCGTTGCTTGCGTCCGTAGGTGAGTACTCTATAAACTCTACACGTACTTGTGTTTTGTATCAAATTGTATCAAAGGCCATATCATATGATATTAAACAACATTTTGAATTAAACTAAACATTCCTATTATAATAGCCCTCGAAGGTATTCCCAAGAGGCTAAATATATCATGAGCTGGCTTCTACAGTCGAGAACAAGCAGCTGGAACACTTTAACCTTCGGTATATCTGGTTGGGTCCCACCGACCCACTGGTACTAAATAACTTAATATCATTCAAATTAAATTTCAGGCGAAACCGTCTTTAGTAGCTAGCTTATTTCAAGATGCGCTTCGTTTGTCAAGACACTCCGTACCAGCCTCTAACGTTCCCAGGGACATCGGCCTACTCTCGATAATTGAGAGTGAATGCTCTGATCTACAGGAGCCCAATCTGGATTGGTAGATGTCACATGTTGGCGAATTTTGGTTCTAACATGTCCAGTTTCCTCCTGATGTTTTCCGTTCGAGAACGTGGTATTGCCACATACAAAAACTCATTGGCATACGTGTAGTATGGGCAGTAAAAGTTGTTGATTCTCATTTTATTTTATTTTATCCCGTAACCATAGCCTGCCAATAAATTTAAGCATAAAAAAATCCCGGTTGTTTCATACAAATTTTACCCCTCCCATCAACTCACCCTCATAAGTTATATCGCCTCCAGGGTCCCATCTATCTATATATCAAAACTAGCTGACCCGGCCACGCGTTGCTGTGGCTAACGTTTTTGTCATACGATAATCTAATTTGCAATAAAATAATATTGCGATTATAAATTGAGATGTGAGCTATCCTATCTTTCAAGTTGGATCAAACTGCACGCGGTGTACAGATTTGATTAAAATCGGTTAAGTAGTTTAGGAGTCCATCGCGGACGAACATCGTGACACGTAATTTATATATATTAAGATTTATCATCGATCATCGATCGCGTGAAAGCCTAACATACAAACACACTTTCGCATTTAAAATATTAGGTTATCTAGCTTTTTTCACACAGCTGTAGGCTGTAAATAAAATATCAATCAAACCTTCAAACATGGATGAAATGAGATGAAGGTAGCTGCGGTAATACAGATACGTGGAAGTAACTGTAATTACACCAGCCAGAACAACGTGCTTCTTAATAGATTGCCGACACAAGCAAACTAGGGGATGATAGGTAATTTATAACAATGAAGCTTTATCTTGCTCACCCTTATTATGTTGGTTCGTTTTGTACTAGCCTTCAGATTATACATATATATTCTATTATATTTTTTTTTTTTTTTTTTTTTTTTATGTGAATAGGTGAGAGAACGAGCTGATGGCCCACCTGATGGTAAGTGGTGACCCTCGCCCATGACAACAGTAATGCGTGCGACTCAGTATGAGATACAAATCTTTACTGAGTCGCATTCATCCTGCTGCGTCCATCACCCGAGACGGGGATGATACGTCTCATGCGCATGTGATTTGATTTCACCGGCAGCCACACCCTTCCACCGGAACACAGTAATGCAACCACTACTGCTTGGCGGTAGATTCCAGATGTGGTGGCAGTACCTCTCCGGACGAACTTGGCACAAGTTCTACTGCAACTTTTGGTTGTTCCCTTAGCACCACCCAGGGGGTACGTGTAGGGAATCAAAGGGTACACACCTACGGACGCGAGCAACTACATATTCTATTCATCTATTTAAACTAAAATGCATCATTTAACTTTTGTAAATCTTTGATACACATACGAGTACATACGTAATTGTTGTCTGTTATTAATATCAGTTTTCAGAGACATTTACTAACTTTTCTCGTTGTGATTGTCGTAATATTATAATAGTTAATCAAAAAATTTAAATCTTTAATTGGCTGTAAGATTAATATTAAGTGTTATTATATTATCTCTTAGAGCTGTTGATTCTGTTTATTGTATAATAAATAAATAAATAAATTATGTAATACTTTTACTGAAAAGTGAAGGATTCTTGTGTCTTGCAGAAATCACAAATTTTATATCAGTTTTTTCCCATCGTAACATGCTGACCTTTTAAGGTGCGTGTAACACCGCGGACTAGAAACCTACAAGGGAAAACAAGTATGGCCCATAAATTATATCATGTCCCTGAGGGACACGGAAAGGCATAATAAATTAATTTGGAACATGGTACGGCCTAATAGAACCGTTTACACGTCTGCAGGTAAACGCTAAACTTAGGTTAAAGAACGCATGCTCTCGTAGGTATTTACTAAGAAATCAAAGGAAATAATGACTTTGACTTTGACTTTGACCTTGACCTTGACCTTGACCTTGACCTTGACCTTGACCTTGACCTTGACTTTGACTGACTTTGACTTTGACTTTGACTTTGACTTTGACCTTGACCTTGACCTTGACTTTGACTTTGACGTTGACTTTGACTTTGACTTTGACTTCTGACTTTGACTTTGACTTTGACTTTGACTTTGACTTTGACTTTGACTTTGACTTTGACTTTGACTTTGACTTTGACTTTGACTTTGACTTTGACTTTGACTTTGACTTTGACTTTGACTTTGACTTTGACTTTGACTTTGACTTTGACTTTGACTTTGACTTTGACTTTGACTTTGACTTTGACTTTGACTTTGACTTTGACTTTGACTTTGACTTTGACTTTGACTTTGACTTTGACTTTGACTTTGACTTTGACTTTGACTTTGACTTTGACTTTGACTTTGACTTTGACTTTGACTTTGACTTTGACTTTGACTTTGACTTTGACTTTGACTTTGACTTTGACTTTGACTTTGACTTTGACTTTGACTTTGACTTTGACTTTGACTTTGACTTTGACTTTGACTTTGACTTTGACTTTGACTTTGACTTTGACTTTGACTTTGACTTTGACTCAAAATTAAAAACTAATACATTTACACACTCAGCTATTCACATACCGTCGCAGAAGGATTCCCTGTGTTGCAGGTGGCACGGACAAACACAGAAACACAAGACTTAATTATCATCTGTCATTCCATCGGCGCCCACACCTTTTTACGGGAACAGCAATACTGTGCACTACTACTTCGCAACAGATTACCAGGCGTGGAGGCAGTACTTGCCGAACTTGGCACAAGTTTTGCTACTGTTCATTGCTCCTTTGGCACCACTCAGGGGGTACGTGTAGATACTA
Source organism: Aplocera efformata (assembly GCA_921293045.1). Classification (NCBI taxonomy): domain Eukaryota; kingdom Metazoa; phylum Arthropoda; class Insecta; order Lepidoptera; family Geometridae; genus Aplocera; species Aplocera efformata. The sequence continues at coordinate 2,637,128 of OV121067.1, read as the reverse complement.
AAGATCCTGCCTGTCACGAGCCTAAGCAAGCAAGGTTCTCATGTAAGTTTTATTGCTACTAGGGGTTAATAGTTCAGAGGGGCCAAAGTTTATATAACTTGGTTTACCTTGAAAGAAACTACATAAAACGAAATAGTTTAAGTTGTTACCAACTCTAATTAGGGTGAGGGTCTCGGGCAATTCGCTTACTTAATTTATTGTACTTGTTTCGTTTTGCATCTAATTTTTTGCAGTTGTAAAAACTTCAGCTTGTAAATTACGGAAATGTAAAAACCCTCGGTGTTATAGCAACGAGATGTACTTGAATGACTGAACCGGGTTTAATAAAACATGTCAAAGAACCACCGTAGAAAAATGGCTTTTGAATAAAAATACCGCACCCAAAACGGTTTACCCGTTTAAGAGCTACAGTGCCACAAATAGACAAAGCTGTCAAATATATAACACCCTATTTTAAAGTCGGTGGTTTATTTATTTACAACAACCAACACCAACAAAAAGACTACATGCAATTAAATATTAAAATTATATCAAATCGAAGGTTATAAAGAAACACATAATTTCAATTATAGGCAGCCTAGATATTTATAAAACAACAACGTTAACACACTCATACCTCTGCACTAGGATTCCCTGTGTCGCAGATGGCATGGATAAACACAGAAACACAGGACAAACACCCAAGACCCGAGAACAAACTTCATGCTGACCACACAAAGTTTGCCCCGGCCAGGAATCGAACCCGGGACCCCTTGCTTCGAAGCCAGGGCTACTACCAACTAAGCCACGGAGCCGTCAATTAAAAGGATTAGGTTTTCACCTAGGCAAGTATCATCCAATTAAAATGATACTTTTTTTGGGTGTACCACCGAGGTGGTTCTACAGAAATTTCACTGCTGTGGATGAGAAATATGAGATGATAGTTCTGAATACATTTTTTTTATTTTAATACTCATGTTTTTTCGACATATTTATATTAAAAAAAATTTTATAAGGAATGAAATGTTACTGATTTTAATGTACACGCAAGATAGCGTACGTTAAAATCAGTGTAAGTGACAGTGGGCTATAATTTTTCATGATTCAAATTTTTCATAATTTCAATAACTCATCCAAATTGTTATACAATTGGCGGAAATAAAACGAAAAAGATACAGGTGAAAGATGATTTCGGATTAGGCAGAAAAGTATCTTTCACATTCAGTATTGAGCAGTATCTCGAAACAAACAAAAATCAGTAAGATCAATCTACGTAATCCTTACTACTTAAACGTAGTTACGTTTAATACTAGTACAAAAAATACATATGGAATACTAGCTGACCCGGCCACGCGTTGCTGTGGCTAACGTTTTTGTAATTGTGACTGTCAAATAATAAACAAATAATTTGCAACAAAATATTATAATATTGCGATCATAAATTGAGATGTGAGCTATCCTATCTTTCAAGTTGGATCAAACTGCACACGGTGTACAAATTTGATTAAAATCGGTTAAGTAGTTTAGGAGTCCATCACGGACAAACATCGTGACACGTAATATATATATTAAGATTTGTTTGTTTTGTACTATTACCGATAAGTAGTTTGATCTTAGTGTAATACTGATTTTTATTTGTTTCAAGATACTGCTCAGTACTGAATGTGAAAGATACTGCTCTGCCTAATCCGAAGGCACCTTTTTTTTATGTATATTTGTGACGGAACGAGCTGAGGGCCCAACTGATGGCAAGTGGTGACCCTCGCCCATGACAACAGTAATGCGCGCGACTCAGTATGAGATCCAAATCTTTACTGAGTCGCATTCATCCTGCTGCGTCCATCACCCGAGACGGGGATGATACATCTCATGCGCATGCGATTTCACCGGCAGCCACACCCTTCCACCGGAACACAGTAATGCAACCACTACTGCTTGGCGGTAGATTCCAGATGTGGAGGCAGTACCTCTCCGGACGAACTTGGCACAAGTTCTACTGCTACTTTTGGTTGCTCCTTTAGCACCACCCAGGGTGTACGTGTAGGGAGTCAAAGGGTACACACCTACGGACGCGAGCAACTGGACCCTCAAAACCTCTTTCACCCCCTCTTTCACCTTATGGATAACACTATTGTGGAATCGTAGACGTGACATGTCAGTGAAATAAATAATTCATTATAAAACTTACCAAAGCGGATAAAAAGCCGCTTCAAAAAGAAAAAATCCTAAGAACTCTTCTATTTTTAAGCGTACTAGAAACCTTTATCCTTCGCTCACTTAATTACAAAATCCAAGGAAAGTATTAAAGTTGCTGAGGAACTTTGCACCCTATATCTATGAGAATAAGGGTCAACACTTGCTGGAGTTTTTTCTTGGGGGATTATATTGAACGCCACCTGTGGCTTGGTGTACATAGTCCAAGCTCCGTGTTTTTTTTACTGTCCTCACAGGTCAGTTGGTAGATGTGCCTTCTGTAGCTCGTGCGTTCGATTCCAAGACAAGACATTCTTCTTTTAAGTACCTAAGATAAATGTTAATAATGAACGTCTTAAATATCTTTTTAAATATATGCGACTTAGGTCTTCTTGCGACTTAGGTCTTATCTATGCTTCGGGTTGGATGTCTTACTTTGCTATTTTTATAGGCGTCGGTAACCAGTTAACACCAGGTGGACCGTTGATCCGTCACGTTTATGACATAAAAGCCTCTTCTTTTGTAATTCTTAAATATCTCTGAATTTTAATTTGTACATTTGCAGAGGGAGCTTACGTTATGACCCTATTCGTATCACCCTCCCTCTAATGTACCCCCCTCCCCCAAGTGCACCCCCCAATACGTACTTGAGTGCCTTAAGGCATTCATATAACAAACTGAAGAAATTCGAGTATAAAACTCAATACGTGACTTAATTTTAGAGTTACGGTGTCACGGCTGTACTATTTGATAAGCCATGTCGAAGGCCTCTAGGCCCTCTCTACATCCAAATTAATAAGATATATAGATAAAACATTTATTTCGACACAATAACACATAGAAACAATTCGGCACAAGTACATAAAAGAAATAAACAATTAACAACAAAACGTGTATTGAGTCCCCATGCGTGCCGAAAAAGGGGTTTGCTCAGCATGTGTTCAGCGTAACTCAGCGCTGATTTTCAGCCAAATACCTAATCCGTTAACGACTGTCGAGAATGCCACGTTTGGATGAAAAACGTCCTCTGATATTGACAACTCATTGATGCAAACGTGGATTTGTACCAGCGACCTTTGGAAAGACCGCGTCTGTACCCTAAACCACCAGTCTCGTTTCACCAAAGATATTGCATAACAAACAACAAACAAGGGGGTGTGGCAAACAAAAGCTTTCATTGATATTTTGTTTTGGCATTTCCCATTTTGCTGTACTGACATATTTACCTATTTCAGGGCCGTAATGAAAAATACACACGGTACAAAACCACTCTCAGTGGGATTTCGCTTGTAGACTTTTATGGGGAAATATATCTTATTCTTTATTGCGGAAGTCATATTTCACTGTGTATGTAGAGTCAGAGACCGTATTATCATGTACTTACATACGTATCTCTGCTATTACAAACACTTTTTCCAAGTGATAAAAATGCTGATATCAACAAAAAATTATCATGTACTACGCAAACATAGATTTTCGCCTCCCGCGTGGAATGAATGAATCTTTTGGTGGAAAGAATAGCACAGTTGTGACTCTGCCTTCTGCGGTATAGGTCGTGGGTTTGAATCTCTCTGAGGACAAGCATTTGTGGAACGAACATAAAATGTTTCTTCTGTGTCTAGGTGATAATATGTATGTATTTACACAAAAAGTACTGTATAAGTCTTCTATCAGTTATTTAGTTTTCATTGTACAAGCTATGTTTAGTTTAGGGCTAGATAGCGAAGTAAAATGTCCGTGAATATATATTTATTTAAATGGATTCCTTGCACCTCATGGCTTTCACTATCGCGGTAATATAAACGTGATAAGAAGTGAGCTCACTGCCTCTAACAAAGCGTGTGCCTTCCACCTGCGATACAATACTTCTATTAAATTAATAGAAATTAATTAATCCATTCTACACATGTGTTTACAAAACATCCAGAAAGAGGTAGGGTTACCTCTGAGACCCTCATTTTAATAATAGCCCATGATAAACGTCTAAAGTGAGGGTTGGTACAAACTAATTTGAACGAAAAATAACCCACATTAGCCCCCTGGGTAATATAGAAGTGATGTACTTATGAAAGTCGATTATATTACTGGGTACAAGGTAAAAGAGAGGTAAGTTGAATTTTGTTAAAACGAAGACGTTGAGTTTTTTCACTTGAAAAAAATGTATGTGCGCAATACCACGTTCTCGAAACGGTGACGGAAAACATCGTGAGGAAACCGGCATGTCTTAGAACCGAAAATTCGACGACATGTGACATCTACCAATCCGGATTGGTCTTCCGTGGTAGATCAGAGCCCATTCACTATCAATTATCGAGAGTAGGCCGGTGTCCCTGCAGTGGGAACATTAGAGGCTGGTACGGTAAATAAATATTGTTGTTATATTGAAGATAATTTTTACAAAAATACTTTTAATTCGGCCAACAAGCGTTCACGTGAATGTTTCCTAGTGAAATGTATGTCGTCATTTCGAGAAAGTAGCTATTGAAAGACGAAATCAACAGGTTTGCTTTTATGCTGTACGATAAAAGCTAAATAAGCTACCCCCGGTTTTATCTGTTGTTATTTTTACGATATCCACCGGCAGGTATGCTATAAAATAAAAATAAACTGGCTTGATTCAGAGAGGTTACTTACGCCACTTTGACCTATAAAATGAAACAAAAGAATCTTTCGGTCTAAAAGCCTTTCGCGTATCCGATTGGAGAAATAAAAATATATGGAGCGATGCAAAGTTGGATAAGTGAAACGCGGTGTCCAATGAAAAAAAATTTGGTCGGTACTGGTCGTACTCGCGCACCGAGAGTTCCGCTTATCTTTTAGGTATTAAATTTTTTCATGTATTTTTTGTGATTTTTCTACAAACTTACGGTTTTCGGTTTTTTTTTTTCGAGGAGAGCGTGGTGGTATTACTAGGATTCCCTGTGTCGCAGATGACATGGACAAACAAATACAAGACAAACACCCAAGACCCGAGAATAAACTTCATTGTCACCTCACGAAGTGTGTCCCAGGAATTGAACCCGGGACTCTTCGCTTCCTAGGCAGGTCTACTACCAACTAAGCTATGTAACAAAATATAATTAATTTAATAACAGGTAAAGTATCATTTAGAATCTACGAAAATCTCAAGCCGGCTTAAGATTTTACTTCATACTTAACAAAATTGAATTTATTTTAAAATATTTCATAAGGATAAAATTTTTGTAGGTTTGTTAAAATACTGGTAATTTCTGCCCACGTTCATACCATGTTAGATATGTTATATAGCTGAGTTCACATTTCTCAGAATTCCAGTTACATTCCATAATAGACATTACTCGTTCAAAATTCATTAATTTTAGGAATAATTTAATGAAATTAAGGCTTAACATCAAAGTGCAATGCGACTTGGTTCGTCTCATAGTTTAGGAAAGACCTGAGTCGTTTGTTTCGACGGAAGTAACCACTTAACATCAGGTGGGTCATCTGAACAAACATATTGTACATACATATATCACTACATAGTATAAAACAAAGCCGCTTTCTCTGTCCCTATATCCCTATGTATGCTTAAATCTTTAAAACTACGCAACGGATTTTGATGCGGTTTTTTTAATAGATACAGTGATTGAAGAGGAATGTTTATATGTATAATACACTAGCAAGTCACCCCGGCTTCGCACGGGTAGTTTCTGATACGACACTGATGCTCTACTAACCGTGTAAACCTTTTGCGTCGCACAGTCGGGTAAAAACGCGTACATATTGTACCTTTGAAATATTATAATTGCTAACCTTATAGTAAATTCTGTCATCAGATTTCTCCTTACACGAAAAAGTAGTTTTATTTCGCAGCTCAATTTTGTCGAAATGCGGGTTACCCTGTTGTTCCAGCGAGGTTTAATTACATCACCAGTCGGGTAAGCGCTCCTTCGCACGTCGCATTTTAGTCTCATACAAAGCTTATTACATACTTAGAAGGTAGTTGCGATGCGTAATTAAGAAGTGAGTTTTTGCATTAATTAAATAACTTTTAACAGTGTATTATGAGCGATAAGACGGCCCATTGTAACCTCCATTTTGTTTTTCTCTACTTTGAGGTGTATACAATGGCGAGCGTGGTGGCCCAGGGGCATGGACGCCGACTTTCAATCTGAAGGTCGCTGGTTCAAACCCACACGCGCACCAATGAGATTTTTCACTTGAAAAATTTATGTTCGCAATACCAGGTTCTCAAAACGGTGACGGAAAACATCGTGAGGAAACCGGCATGTCTTAGAACCAAAAATTCGACGACATGTGAGATCTACCAATCCGGATTGGGCGCCCGTGTTAGATCAAAGCCCATTCGCTCTCAATTATCGAGAGATTATCGAGAGAGAGCCGGTGTCTGCAGTGGGAACATTAGAGGCTGGTACGGTAAACATTTTAATGCAGTTATCACAAAAATCAATTATCATGTACTGCCACGAAACGTGACTATTAATTGGGGTGTCACTAATGAAAATAAGTGGAGTTATAAATTAACATTCTCAACCACCCTACTCAAGATTAAAAGGGGCGATTAATTTTTTCGGCATCCTAACAGAACAAAAGACAGAATTAACGGCTCCGTGGTAAGACCCGGGAATCGCTTCGAAGGCAGGGCTACTACCAGTAGCCCTGCCTTCGAAGCGATTCCCGGGTTCGATTACCAGCCGGGGCATACTTTGTGTGGTGAGCATGAAAGTTTGTTCTCGGGTCTTGGGTGTTTGTCTTGTGTTTCTGTGTTTGTCCATGCCATCTGCGACACAGGGACTCCTAGTGCTGAGGTATGAGTGTGTAAACATTTATTTATTTATTTTTATTTCATCAACATAATAGTCGTGCTGCATTTGTAACCATATAAAATACAAATTAAAAGACACATACATAAATATTTACCCGACTACGTCAGAAGGAGGGTCATGCTTTGTTATATACGGGTGAAACCGTTGGCACAGCTAGTCTCATTATAAGAATGTTAGACGGCTAAGTAACTTACCCTTACCTCCGAAGCAAGGGGTTCCGGGTTCGATTCCCGACCGGGACACACATTGTGTTAGCATGAAGTTTGTTCTCAGGTCTTGGGTATATTGTGTTTCTGTTTGTCCATGCCATCTCCGACACAGGGAATCCTAGTATCTGAGGGACGTGAGTAGGGACTCGAAGGGTAGTTAATGCGGACGCGAGCTACATGGACCTATCAAGTTCAGATGTACCCTCTTGATAGCACGAGGTCATATTTCCCGCCATTAACCACAGCTGATGAGAGCGTTGAGAGTGTGGTGGCCCAGGGGCACAGACGCCGACTTTCAATCTGAAGGTCGCTTTCAAACCCACACGTGCGCCAAAGAGATTTTTCACTTAAAAAATTTATGTGCGCAATATCACGTTCCCGAAACGGTGACGGAAAACATCGTGAGGAAACCGGCATGTCTTAGAGCCAAAAATTCGACGACATGTGACATCTACCAATCCGGATTGGGCTCCCGTGGTACATCAGAGCCCATTCTCAATTATCGAGAGTAGGCCGGTGTCTGCAGTGGGAACATTAAAGGCTGGTACGGAACCACAGCTGATTCGAGAACCAACTTGATTGATTTGACGACTTTTTCCGCAAAATGAAACCGCATTACCAAGACTTCTATGAGATGAAATTAGCGAAAATGGCTTCCTTGAATAGATTTGGGGATCGTCCGGCTTTTTTTGAGTCGGAGTTTTATGTAACTAGCTTGTAATTGTTTTTATTTCTAGTGTGCATTAAAGAATATATCCATTTAACTGTGTTATACATGTTACTATTTTTTCTGTCACCTACTATTGTCCATAATATTAATTATGTCCGATTTTATAAGTTTTCTAAATAGCAAATTTTAAAATTTATTCACTAAGTAAGATAAAAAACTTGTCCACTGAATGTACCTACTTATTTCGTGCCAAAATAAATGTTTTTCTATTCTATTCTACTAAAAAAAGTTTAAAATAAAAAGCCGGATTTTTCCGTTTTCATCCAACTGTAAATTTGCAAGCCTGAATCTTATTATGTAATAAAGGCGCTGATATCATTTTGTGAGATTCTCCTGCGGGATGAAAAGGTTGGTAATGGGAACTTCAGATATGATCCACCTTTTTATTGAAATCTTTTTATTTTGCGGGAAAAAATTAATTGAATTAAAGTTTTTTTTTCTGTTCTATTTCTGTTGATCAGTAAAGTCGGGCTTGCATTCCTGCACTTAGATACTCCTGTCCTTATATTGCATAGCTACGCATGTTTTTTTGCATAGCTACAATAAAAAAAAAAAACAACTTTAACACACTCATACCTCTGCACTAGGATTGCATATTCCCTGTGTCGACGATGGCATGGATAAACACAGAAACACAAGACAAACACCCAAGACCCGAGAACAAACTTCATGCTCACCACACAAAGTGTGCCCCGGCCGGGAATCGAACCCGGGACCGCTTCGAAGCCGTGAGGCACGGAGCCGTCTAAATCAACTCAACTTGGATACAATGTGTTTTTTTAATCTACTTCCAAAGTAGGTGGACCAATTTGGTTGTATTTTTTTCTTCCTTTATATTTGTTTCCTCAGAAATCCGTCACTGATCGACCGATTTAAAAGTAAAAATATTTTTTTTTTGTTTAGATAGGCTTTCAAATTAATCCAATAGAATTTTTATCAAAATTATTTCTATAACTAGCTGCGCCCCGCGGTTTCACCCGCATAATTCCCGTTCCCGTGGAGAATATGGGGATAAATTGATTTTATTTTTTTGTTAATTTTCCAATTTTTTTAATAGTGGTTCTGCTATTCGGGACGGAAACAAATCCAACATATCAAAAACCATGGCAATCGGTCCAGCCGTTCTCGAGTTATAAGTGTTGTAACAAACACGACTTTCTTTTATCTACACTAATATTATAAAGAGGAAAACTTTGTTTGTATGTTTGTTTGTTTGTACTGAATAGGCTCAAAAACTACTGGACCGATTTTAAAAATTCTTTCACCATTCGAAAGCTACATTATCCACGAGTAACATAGGCTATATTTTATTTTGGAAAAAAATAGGGTTCCGTAAGATATTTGGGTTTTTCGGACACAAGGTGTAAAAAATCAACCAGAAAAGTTACTTATTTTGCGTACGCTGCCTAAACTATAAAAGATAGAACCATAAAATGTTCTAATTAATTGTAGATCTTATAAATATCTACAAAAAAGTCCGCGACACACTATACCCATCTATGTCGAGTGAGGCACAGCAACCATTTTTTTATTTAAAAATCTTGAATTTTTTTTGGACTACATTTAAACGCATTTATTTTACTCATGCTATTAATCCTTATCAAAATAAATGATTTCATCACTAAGAACAGTTTATGGAGATAATATTTGGTCTTTGAATGATTAAAATTGGACGTTTGGTTTTGAAGTTATGGCGAAATTAAAATATTACGATTTCTGCTGCACGGCCCGTTGCGAAGTGGGCGTCACCAAGGCGGGGGTGCGCGTGCGGGAGGGGAGTTTAGATCTATTACATTTAAATATTTTCATCATTAACAACTTAACATACACAGAAAGACAATCTGTGCAGCCTGCGGATAATGACTGCGTCGTCAATGTTACTGTCGGTGTCTGTGAATTGACCTGGGAATCATTTTGCTGACCGTGTCTTTCCTGGGTAGGCTTTTTGCAGCGGTAACCGACATCCACGCGGGCGGAGCCGCGGGCGACCGCTAGTATATATATATATATATAAGAAGATTTGGTTGTTACCTCCTAATAATTGGAAAAAATATGACACCTAATTATTTAATCTAAATTGCAGTGGGTGTTTTGCATTCTTGGCACTTTTTTCGACCGATGTAAACCGAATCGGATGTATCTTTTTAAAATGGGGTACATCACCCCTGAGGATTACAGTATTGAAGTTAATTTTTCTGTTTGTTTACTCAATCACTGTGAGACGGGGCTGATACGTCTCATGCGCATGTGATTTCACCGTCAACCACACCCTTCTACCGGAACACAGAAATGCAAGCACGCAAATTCCAGATGTGGTGGCAGTACCTCTCCGGACGAACTTGGCACAAGTTCTACTGCTACTTTTTGGTTGCTCATTTAGCACCACCCAGGGGGTACGTGTACGTGTAGGGAATCAAAGGGTACCTACGGACGCTAGCAACTGTGTGCATGTAATGTGCCTGAGGAATTTCTGTAACACGTTATACGCTGGTGGAGAGCGTGGTGGCCCAGGGGCATAGACGCCGACTTTCAATCTGAAGGTTGCTAGTTCAAACCCACACGAACACCAATGAGCTTTTTCAGTTGAAAAAAATTATGTGCGCAATACCACGTTCTCGAAACGGTGACGGAAAACATCGTGAGGAAACCGGCATGTCTTAGAACCAAAAATTCGACGATATGTGACATCTACCAATCCGGATTGGGCTCCCGTGATAGATCAGAGCCCATTCACTCTCAATTATCGGGAGTAGGCCGGTGTCCCAGCAGTGGGAAAATTAGTGGCTGGTACGGTTATATGCTCACGTGTGTTTACTTGCGTGTGTAAAATTTTACGTGTCCACATTACTTAAGATCTAAAGGAATGAATGATTTTCAGTTGGCACGCAACCTTAAAAGGGTAAGCTTTTATTTTTGAAAATGTTTATAGCAAAACAGGTTCTGATACCAAATTGTACATGTTCTTTCGTGTATTTTTTTGCGATAATTATATTTTTAATCATAGTTATAAATACGAATTTTTTATTCATATTAGCGGCTCCGTGGCTTAGTTGGTAGTAGCACTGCCTTTGAAGCAAGGGTTCCCGGGTTCGATTCCTGGCCAGGGCACACTTTGTGTGGTGAGCATGAAGCTTGTTCTCGGGTGTTGGATGTTTAACACACTCATACCTCTGCACTAGGATTCCATTTGTCGCAGATGGCATGGACAAACACAAGACAAACACCCAAGACCCAAGAACAAACTTCATGCTCGCCACACAGTTTGCCCCAGCTGGACCCCTATCTTCACCAACTAAGCCACGGAATAATATTTTTTAGAAAAAGTACGTCAACAAACGGATTTTGGCGGTTAAGTAGTAGGGGTTCCTTTAGCCTTTGGGTACGGATACCAAAACAAACTAAATTATTAACTAGTAGTGTTTCAAATGAAGGAAATTATGGTTTACGTAATTCGAAAGCCTACCACCGCTATAGCTTAAATATCACAATCTAAAACCACTTAATAATATCACGGTACCTTGAAGTACTTATGCGAAATAATACATAACTGGCACGGTTTGAATACTTACAGTAAGGAACGTTTAATGTGGAATATTCACAAGAAGGCCTTAGTTAGATGGTTTTTAGGGATACCCAAAGGGTAAAACGGTATCCTGTTTGTCTTTCCGTCTGTCACCAGGCTGTATCTCATGAACCGTGATAGAGTGGCTTAGTTGGTAGTAGCCCTGCCTTCGAAGTGAGGGGTCCCGGGTTCGATTTTTCGGGGCACACTTTGTGTGGTGAGCATGAAGTTTGTTCTCGGGTCTTGGGTGTTTGTCTTGTGTTTCTGTGTTTGTCCATGCCATCTGCGACACAGGGTATCCTAGTGCAGAGGTATGAGTGTGTTAACGTTGTTTTTTTTTTTTTTATTCACAACCGGGCCTTAGTTAGATGGTTTTTAGGGGTACCTAAAGGGTAAAACGGGATCCTGTCTGTCTGTCCGTCTGTCCAGGCTGTATCTCATGAACCGTGATAGTTAGAGTTGAAATTTTCACAGATGATGTATTTCTGTTGCCGCTATAACAACAAATACTAAAAAACAGAATAAATGTAATATTTAATACAAAAACGTGATTTTTACGTTACGTTTTAGGGGGTCTCATACAAAAACGTGATTTTTACTATAGTCCTCTTACCGTGATCAAAAATTATACACATACGTGAAAATATTTGGGGCAACACTTTGCAGTTAATATTTCGTTTCATACATACACTAACATCTTTAACCCTGAACGGGCAAGCAGAACCTTATATACAAAGTAGAAGAAAGAAAAGGCATTTATTTGAATACACACAATACAGAACTTATACATATAACTTATACACGAAAATATCTTACATAACTTATACATGAAAATAACTTACATAACTTATACATGAAAATAACTTACATAACTTATACATGAAAATAACTTACATAACTATTACATGAAACTAACTTACATAACTTATACATGAAAATACAATAACTTACATAACTTATACATGAAAATAACTTACATAACTTATACATGAAAATATCTTACATAACTTATACATGAAAATATCTTACATAACTTATACATGAAAATAACTTCCATAACTTATACATGAAACGTGATATATAAACGTGTTTTTGTTTATTGTAAATCATTTTTTTTTTGTTCTTTTGTACAAATACAATTTTGTACTTACTTACTTATATATCACGTCTCATCATGTCACATATCGCGGGAACATAGACTTGACAAATGGCGAGGCCAATACCTTCTTACAATTAATGCAATGGCCAGGAAAACTATTATATGATGATGAACAATAACGATACTTACGTAGTTAACTTACTGTTAAATTTATTATTGTGTCTTCCAACACAGCCTTATAAAGTAAATACAGAAGTAGTTAAGTGGTTTAGTTCATCAGAATGAAAGAGATGGATATAGTTTTGTCTCTTTCATTTCATTAGTGCGATAATGTAATTAAAATTGTGATTAATGCTTAACTAGACGTTGCGTTTCAGTAGGATATGTTGCGATGAAACGAATCTGTGCAAAAAAGGGTGAGATTTTTTTTTATAAAAGTTTCTTGATAGAGATCGCTTTTAATGATAATGTGATTGCTTATTATTTAAGCAATTACGTCCTGACACTGCCTCCATACCTGGTAATCTCCCGCCAAGCAGTGATACATTCGTACTGCTATGCTTGCTTGCTACTGATACAATATTTATATAGTTTTTTTTTTGTAATGCATACAGACACAGAACAAAGGTAGGTAGTCTAAGTAGCAATAAAAAGACTTAATTTTTTTTTATTTTAATTTCAACGGTGCTAGATTCGCGCGTGATTCGCGCCCTCACGTGAATTCACTCACGTTTGAGACAAACTTTAGTAGTAGGTACGGCGAAATTTTATAGCTACAATAAATATACCAAACGCCTCAAAACATTGCAGTAGGCATTTGTACCTTAACATCTATCTAATATTGTAAATAGTAGAAGCACTCATGGCGCTTAGCTGTTCTCTACGTTCTAAGTTAAGCAACTCTCGGCCCGGTCAGAAATTGGATGGGTGACCGTTTAGTGGCATTTGAACAGAGCGCTTCCGTGCTTCGAAAGGCACGTTACGATGCCGGTCCGTCTATTTGAGTCGATGGGTCATGTCAGAGGCATTCAGGTTACTTGGAATCTTTGACAAGAAAGTTAGAAATTTACACGACAAAAAAATGTATATATTCGTGGACATTTCACATAGTGAAATTCACCGTTTACCCCCAAACAAAGCATTTATCTAATTCCTTATTACAAGCTATGCTTAGTTAGTGTGAAATAATTATATGTTCATGTCTTTCTATTTTTTAATATAATAATACGTTTATGATACACACCAAAAATTTATTTTCGTCGCACAAACTTGATATATATTTTTTTAATTGTAGAGTAAGAAATAATGGATGAAAATATTGAAGTCCTTTTTTTTTTAAATCAGTCACCCCTCAAGAGCTCTGTGTCCCTTCTATATTATTAACTCTATGTTTTATGTAAATCTAAACCCATGCTCAAGATCTGTATAACTTTGATATGAATATAGTATTTTTATGGGGGTTGAGTGGGGTGAAGTAGAAAATATTCATAGTGTTTTTTATGTGACTCTTAGAGGAGTGAACAGCCCCATAAGCAACCCCTAAGTGCGTAAAGTGATGAAAGTATTAAAGTGGGTTAATTAGATTTTTAAATCAATCAATTAAATTAAAATCTATATAAAAAAACTAGTTCTTAGTTCCGTAAGTGAATACCCACAGAGTCCCTATACGTACCTCCTGGGTAGGTCTAAAGGAGCAACAAAAAGCAGCAGTACAACTTGTGCAAAGTTCCCCCGGAAGAGAATTGCCCCCCATACTCCCTGTGTTCCGGTGGAAGGGTCTGAGTGCTGGTTAAATCACATACGCATGAGACGTAACACCCCCGTCTCGGGCGAGTTGTGCAACAGTTGCGACTTAGGTCTTCTTATACTAGTCGGGGAGGACCTAAGCCGAATTGCTGTTATTGTCGGAGGTAACCACTTAAATGTGGGCTTTCAGCTCGTCCCGTCACACTATCACATAAAAATGGTATACATAAATACAAGGTGGACAATAGAGGCTCTTGGAGTATCGACAGGGACCTACAATAGCATTGTTGTCACGTCTTCTAGATTGATCTACGGATATTACACTGTCAGAATGGTCTTAGTGTTTACACATGGTGGTTAAACAATGCTTTTTAACCGACTGCCTCAGAACGGTTATGTTTTTTGAGTGTATTTATGTATATTTCAAGTGTATGTACGTATATTTCTTCGCCACATATTGTAGCCTAAACGGTTGGATTTTAGCTTGAGACGTGTCGTTAGGTTCGTTTTAATTGTGAGAGTGAGACTGGATATAACAAAATTATCTTAATATATATAAATTACGTGTCACGATGTTTGTCCGCGATGGACTCCTAAACTACTTAACGGATTTTAATCAAATTTGTACACCGTGTGCAGTTTGATCCAACTTGAAAGATAGGATAGCTCACATCTCAATTTATGATCGCAATATTATTTTATTGCAAATTATTTGTGTATTATTTGACAGTCACAATTATTTATCTGCTAGGTCCAAAATATTCTAACAGAAAACGACATCTGTTGATTGGATTGAGTAAGATTCAAAAGATGGCGCTATGTCAAACTTCCAAACGTTTCACATAAGCTACTATTTAATAGCATAACCACCACATGTTGCTGAGATTAAAGTATAGGTTAAATTTATTTTGTAGTAAACGAAATACAGTGGATGGTGCCTATGTCTGATGTTCTCCTACCGTTCCCCTTAAATTTTTTACAACAATATCATTAGACAAAAACGTTAGCCACAGCAACGCGTGGCCCGGTCAGCTAGTATAACTGTATAGTTTTAACACAACGTTTATGTTAGGATTCGTCGGAACGAGCTAAAGACTCACATGGCAATTTCTAGATTTGGATCTTACACTGTGTTGCATTCATCCTGCTGCGTTCATCACCCCAAACGGGGATGATACGTCTCATGCGCATGTGATTTCACCGGCACCTACAACCTTCCACCGGAACACGGTAATGCGAGCACTACTCCAGGTGTGCTGGCAGTTCCACTCCGGATGAACTTGGCACAAGTTCTACTGCTAATTTTGGTTGCTCCTTTAACACCATCCAGGGGGTAAGAGTAGGGAATCAAAGGGTACCTACTGACGATAGCATCTGTAACACACACACAAATATAAATACACGATACATTCATTATCTTTTCCATTAGAAATCTGTTGAAAATATATTCTAACTTTGTATATTTTCTCTGTTCCATGTACACTTCCCTGCTGACGTCCAGAGCTCAGCTTGAGTAAGTACACCATCAGTATACTGCAGTTTACTGCTCAGTTTGTACTAGCTACCCCTACTACTAGTACATTCCTAATTAATAATAATAATAATAGTTTATTTCCAAAAAGGTCTTAAATTATGTAGGTTCACACTATTATTTAAGGAAAAGTAAAAGTAACAAAAAGTAAAAAGGACAAGGCAGAGGTCAATTGTAGCGACTTGAAAAACATACAACTTCTGTCAGATTTTCCCCACCGTATAATATTGATTTTTTAACCGCGGGCAACACTCAAACCCCCAATAATTTAATTATGCGTCTTCCCCACAGAACTACTTCGACTAGCTCCCCCCAAGCGAAGTCCCCGGCTGGTAGCAGCGCTGGAGCAGCCGCCAGCGCATCCACTGCCCCTGGCGAGAGAACCCCAACAGCTCATAACAAACAGCTGCAGAATGTCAAGGGGCAAGACCACCCGGCGCATCCTTCCGTAAGTATTTCTAAATAATGGGGCAAGCGTATCATATAATGGGGCAAGCGTATCATATAATGAGGCAAACGTATCATATAATGGGGCAAGCGTATCATATAATGGGGCAAGCGTATCATATAATGGGGCAAGCTGATATGCTTGCCATCAGTAGGGCCGATTAGTCTGAAACTTATTTGTTAGGATTGGGTGAAAGTTTGAAACAAGAAAGCTAGTCAGGGGCCATCGTTGGATTTATTTAGGGAGAAAATGTATCTATGAAAATTTTAGCTGAGGCTAAAAATGTAGTATAGAATTGACAGTTAAGACAGTGGAAACGAGTAGCTTTTCACTCAAACTGTTTTTTTTTTTAATTGTTTTTGGTACTTTCATCGCTAACAATATTACCTAATTCGTTTCATAATATACAATAAAATTGGACTAAAGCGAATTTGGCATAATGATAAATAATAGGGGAAAATTTTGTGGGGTTAGCGCAAATGAATGGTGGGTCCTTAATACAGCTTTATAAATGATTAAGGGGTATAAGAACAAAAGAAGCATTCTTCCAGAATCCTGTATAAGATGATTTGTGCTCATACATTGTCTCAAATGAATTAACTCTAACGTGGACAACAAAGGGCAAAATTTTGCCCAAAATTGGGGAAATTATAACATCTGGTAATATAGCGAGAAAATTATAATCTCTTTGATGTCAAAGTGATCGATTTGTTTCATTACAATAGGCAATTACGTTACGATTTTGTTTTTTGGAGGTATCGTTAATCTTTTGAAACAAATCAAATATAGTTTATTGAGGAACAAAGTTACAATGGATTACAAAAAGTTTAGAAAAACGATGATGCCTGCAGAAGTATTAAAACTGTGTCGCAGACATCAACGCCCACCCCCGTTACATGTGTTTGGTAGTTTGGTGGTAAACAAATATTATAATGTGTATAATTTTATAAATCTTGAGCTTTATGAAGTATAACCATCGTGGATCTACCGCGCCTTTCAGCGTAAGTAATAGTGGGAACTAGATAATTAGGTTTAGCTAAGAAAATTACCTACAATAATACCTAAACAAAACATTCCCACGAAAATACTCAACAATTATAGAGGTATTCTACATCATAACAATTTTTTAGTTAATAAATTGTTAATTATTTCTGTGTTTACTCGAGACAAGAATAATAAAACACACAGAAGCGATACTCTCACAGCGAAACTATGGTGCTTCCTGGACGTCTTAGCGAGCGAGCAATATATATACAAACCAAATTCAAGAAAAAGATGCGCTACAATAAATACATTTTAACACTAAACTTATGCAGTTTATTCTAGAGAATAGTCTTGATAATAATAAAGTTTATTAATTTTATAACCAATGTCTTAGGCCGTTATTTAGTTAATAGTTATTTTTAATTGGATTAACGAATACGAAAGCATGTTAAAAAATAAGAAAAATATGTTTTTTATTTTATTTTAATTAAATTTAGCAATGGGTTTAATATTCTAAACTTTAAAAGAGATTCAACTCTGTGTGTTTTATATTTCTTATTGTATGTAGATCGGTGTTTTAATGTGAATGGCTATTATTAATGTTTGTTTAACAAGAATTAATGTTGGATAAAATATTCGTCAAGTTTGTTATATGCTAAGATTAATTGTATACTGGAGGCATATGCCCCCTTCATTTAGTTTACAGGCTCAGTTATGCCTTAACTGAAGAAAATAGATGATCTGGAAACAGTAATATTAAGTACACCTCCGCTATTCATAATAATATTATAAAAGTATGTCGGTATGTTTGTTTGTTACTGATTCACGCCTCAACGGGTAAACGGGTATTGATAAAATTTTACTAAGGACTGACAAGGCTATTTTTCCTGAAGTGGTTTTTTTTCTACCATCTCATGTTGACTTTTTAGCTGCGGGCAACACCACGGATACAGCTAGCCTTCTAATAAATAAATCTGAAGCACAGCTCTGTGTATCGTCTTCCTCGTAATGTAATCTTCTTCGTATCCAGCTGCTTTGTCAATGAGATTGCTACCATGTTTGCTAATTCAAAAAAAGAATAACACAGAGTGTCCCGTTCGAAATCGAACCCGGGATAACTCGCTTCAAAAGCATAGCTACCCACTAAGCGGAGTCGTCTATATATAACCTTTTCCAGATCATTTTAAAATGGACTTTCGCAAATAAACACCTTAATCCATCAATATTATCCTTCACTTCAAATTATAGTAAATAGACTGTAAACTTTTTATGAATTCAATGGCATATTAGCGTATCATACAAAACTTGACGAATTATTTATATTTATGTCTCAGTGTTGTATGTTTCAGATGTTGTTGACAGTATTTGACACTGACAGTTGACAATCCCTATCGTTGATTAGTGATAATGGTTACAGTAAAATGCACAGTATTCAAACACCACGGCAACAAATTCTTAAAAATATTAAAATACAAAATGTCAATGCGATATCATATCCTTCCATTTTAGACACAGAATTCCTAGGTTTTAATGTTATTTAATTTTAAACCTTCCACCTAGCAAAAACACAGTAGGTTTCATTTTAAATTTATATTATATTATTTTTAATGAGATTCTTCCACAATCGTTTAGGTACCTAAGTACGTGTTGTATTTTTTTGGGGATATACTTATTGGTACTTACAAAAAATTATAGAACCTGACTGCGTGTAAAATTTCCAAATTACATTTAAACATGTATGTTGTATATATTTTTGCAAGCCATTTATAAATACCTGTATTTAACTACCCCACTTGATATGTTTTGAGGAAAAATCTTGAAGATCGACAATAATCTATTAGCTTTTAAAATTACCTGTATCACTCGCAATTAAGACGAATCTAATGACACTTCTCAATAAAAATCTTCAAGCCGTTTAGGCTACAGAGGGTGCCAAGGAAATTTACATTACACTCGAAAAATCATAACCCTCCTGGCGTAGTCGGGTAAAACCATTTTTCGTAATAAAAACTGAGGTTCAATTTGCATAATTATTTAATAGGCAGATTGAAATGTCACCTTATCTATTCTGTAATTTGAACTAATTGTACATAGATAGATAATACTTTATTGTACACCAGATGATAAAGTTAACAAAACATTATTACATAAAACAGTATAACGGGCGGTCTTATCGGTAGTAAGCGATTTCTTCCAGACAACCCAATGGACAGGGTAGCATGGAAGTTATATGGGGTTTATCATACAGACTCACCCGACTGGTGTTTTCCTCTTGATTCAAAATGACCTCTTTTTGAAGGTATTTATATTACAGGTAATGAGTTACCGTAATATTAATATTAAAAGCATTAAATCTTATTTAATAATTACGGTCAAATAATCCTTCTCATGCATGACGTCCTGGGATCAAGGCTTTTGAAAACTTTTATTATGTAAGGGTTGTTATGTATGTAATAAGCCTATAATTGCTTGCACGAATGAAATGGTAATAAACAGTATTTTATGTTCTCACTGTTACAGGTTTACTATTAATAAGCGAGAGTTGATGTCTTTGGGTTTTTGCCTTGGATCACAAAATGGAGTAAGTCCACCAAGGGACGTGAGCAACATGATCAATCCTTGGTCTAAGGGTACTTCTTAGAGTCTGTCAAACCATATCTGTTGATTTTTTTATGACTGGACTATACGTTGTTGGCCGCAGATGGCCTTGACAACTTTACATGGGCTTTGGGTGAGAGCAGATGGCTCTCAACCGACTTAAAAACTAAATTCAAATATTGTAGCAGCAAACCAAGGGCACCACATAGGTACGGACCTCGGCTTGGCTCGCTGCTACTGATCGGGACGTTTAGACTAAGACTCGCACAAGGCGAGCCGACAAAGATTCTTCAACCCCGCCCTATCTGTTGTATGGGAGTTATTCCAAAGTCATGTCGACACCAAAACGCAACGATTAGTATTTGTTGTTATAGCGGCAACAGAAATACATCATCTGTGAAAATTTCAACTATCACGGTTCATGAGATACAGCCTGGAGACAGACGGACAGCGGAGTCTTAGTAATAGGGTCCCGTTTTACCCTTAAATGTTAAACCCCCCCTGTTAAAACCTGTTTATTTTCTTAAACTCACTGGTTGTATTCAGTTGAACGTATCAGGTACTTCTAGGAATATGTTGGAAGTTACGACTTGCCAAGATTGCTTAGATAAGTGCCGTTAACCGTGTAGCGTTGTTATAAGGATGTGTTTTCAGTGGCTATAGCATTATTTTGGGGGGTCTAGTTGCTCACGTCCGTAGGTGAGTACCCTTTGTATCTCTACTCGTACCCCTGGGTGGTGGTATAGGAGCAACAAAAAGTAGCAGTAGAATTTGTGCAAAGTTCGCCCGGAGAAGTACTGCCTCCACACCAGGTAATCTGCCACTAAGCAATAATGCTCAAATCACTGTGTTCCGGTGGAAGGGTGTGGGTGCCGGTGAAATTACAGGCACATGAGACGTAATATCCCCGTTTCGGGTGACGGGCGCAGCGGGGTGCGACTTGGGTCTTCTCATACTTCGGTCAGGGCATAAGTTGCATTGCTGTTACTACATAACATCAGATGGGCCTCCAGCTCGTCCTGTCACTACTGTTACATAATAAAAAAAACACAAGTTTGTTAACTATTAATTTATTTGTTAAATAAGTGTTGAGTCTAAAAAACAATCAAAATCAAAATTAATGACGATATAATATACATATCGAGAGCGTGGTGGCCCAGGGGCACAGACGCCGCCTTTCAATCCGAAGGTCGCTGGTTCAAACCCACATGTGCACAATGAAATTTTTCACTTGTAAAATTTATGTGCGCAATACCACGTTCTCGAAACGGTGACGGAAAACATTAGAGGTTAGTAGAAACGTAGCCTTATATTTGGAGAAGGGTGCACAAAGTTTATAAGATTCAAATTATACACGCCTTAATGAGAAACGGAAAATGATAGCGAACAACTGGCGGTACGTTTAGGCAATCATCCACCAAAGTGGAAATTAATTAAAACTAATTAAAAATTGAAAATACCAATTGCACTTTACAGGTCATTAGTGTTAAGCAACTATTCGCCCGGTCAGTATTTGGATGGGTGACCGTTAAGTGGCATTTGAATTTAACGCGTCCGTGCTTCGGAGGGCATGTTAAGATATCAAAAAAAAAATGGCGCAAGCTTTCAGACGGCTTGAATACTCCAAGCAAGACACGAGCATGTGGCCAACTCTGGTGTCGTAATCTCCATGTCGCCCGAAGGCCTCTGACATGGCTATATGTGCCAACACCTTAACGTGCCCTTCGAACCAGTGAAACGCTCTGTTGAAATGCCACTATCACCCATCCAACTTCTGACCGGGCCGAAAGTTGCTTAACTTGGATCGTCTGTAAAGAACAGCTTCTTAACATTAAAAACCTCATTAAAACCTACTTAATCTAGCCCCAGCATTGTTCTAATCATTAACATAATATTAACATACATTTTGTGCGCAAAAGTTAAACGCTCACGCTATTCTTTGTGAGGTGAATATTAACTATTCTATTTGTAATTGGATTAATCTCGAGTATGAGATTTGAATTCGAAATGAATTAATTGGCTTCGATTATATGGTTCCTATTTTTCGCTCTTTATATTTCGCTAAGCTTCTATTGATGCTTGCAGACTCAAGATCAATAACTATTATATTATCTCAGCAAACAAAGAAATGAGCTACCCCATAATACTGACTTTCTGCGCATGTCTGATATATATTATGAATGAATATTATATAAATATATATATTATTATAACAACATAGTAGGTAACAAACCTATAACTAAAATCTTAAAAATATAACACAAGAACTAGAATGTATTATTAAGGAGTCCCTTTAGGCAAGGTTCCGAAGATACTGGCAGCGTTCCCCCTTTGAATAACACTAATTCTTTGACCGAGGTAGCTGCCAGCTCTTCGGTCTCCTGTGATGTCGACTAACCTATTTGCTATTTCCTTAAAAAGCCTTATAGCGCTAGGACCCCACGGACCAAGGGTCTCGACAACAAATGGGACAAAATCATTTTCAGCACCTAGACCCCTGTATTTGCATGCTTTAGCTTTATCAGCTGCTTCACAAGCCGAAACATATAATTTTTTTTTAAGTCGATTAAAAATACAACCAAATAAATAACCTTTTTTGAAAGTCGCTTGGTTAAAAGTCTATTTTCGTCAACGTTACTTAAATAAATTTAAAAAAAATCGCAAGCCTTTATTTGAGTTTCAAAGTTGTATTCGTTTCACAGAAGTTGAAAAGCTCTTAAGATGCAAAATGCCGGAATGAAGATTGTTTTATTACTAAAATGGAGGCCGTTTCTTGATCACAGCTTACTACAAAATACATTTTATATATTACAATCAGTTTGAGCTAAACGAGAACGCGTAAAAGCTATTTGTTATTTGCATTTTTTTTTAACTATGATTCTAAATTCATCAATTTATGGCTTTTTTCGTATGATTCGCAATTTCTTAAAGAATAGAATCCTAGTGCAGGGTCCTAGGATTTCCTGTGTCGCAGATGGAGAAGAACCGAGAACAAATTTCATTCTCCCCACACAAAATTTGTCTCGGGAATCGAAACCGGCGCCCCTCGATTCGAAGCGTCTATTTCCAGTTTCCACCACCATCAACAAAGTCAAAGGTCAAAGTATATTTATTCCTTGAAAACATGTGGTGGTGAAGTAGTGGTAGCAATTGAGAAGTAAAATCCACCAGTGGTAGTGACTGGGAATTTTATATTAATATAAAACCTCGGATTCGTTTAAAAAATTAAACTCACCGCGCATCTAAAGCACCCTCCTCCTTTCGTGTAGGTGACCAACCCTGTTGTCGGGGTTTTCAAGCCGCCCGAAGGCCTCCGACATAACCTAACCGTGGTTTTTACATTTTCGTAAAATGAACTTGTGATAAAAATGGTTTCAGTCAATAGTAATGTGCCAACCAGTTTACTTCTTGGGCACCCAGATATTACGTAATTTTCTTGAAGGATCACCTCTGCTTAAGGTTTCCTCAGTCCTTGAATTATTCATGTCTTTGTACGTGACTCGATTTACCTTATTTTACGAAATAATGAACAACAATTTGTTAGATCCATCATGTTTTTATCCTATGATTAATTTTGTGGGTGGTGCTAATAAGCGACGGAACGAGCTGAGAGCCCATCTGGTGGTAAGTGGTGACCCCCGCCCATGACAACAGTAATACGGCTCAGTATAAGATTTGGATCTTACAGTTTTATTCATCCTGCTGCGTGCATCACCCGAGACGGGGATGATACGTCTCATGCGCATGTGATTCGGAAAACAGCAATGCGACACTGTTTGGCGGCAGATTCCAGGTGTGGTGGCAGTATCTCCCCAGGCACAAATTTTTCTGCTACTTTTTGTTGCTCGTTCCGCACCACCTTGGGGACGAATGGCGAGCAACATAATCCCTAATCTCTAAATCTTTATATATAAAAATGAATTCCTATTTCCCTTGGTCACGGTGTGATGCGTGAACGGCTGGACCAATATCACAATTTTTTTTCTTGTGTTTGTTGTAGTCGGGAGAAAGTTCATAAGAAAGAAAAAATTAGGAAAGTTGCGCGGAACATTAGAAAATTTAAGAAAACTTAACGACCATCTTTTGTAATGTAGGTAACTTTCTTAGTGCTTTTGACAATATAAACTTTTCTAATGTAGCCTTATAGCGTTTGACATAACTGTTAGCGATTGTCAGAATGCGCGCTGCAAATATCTTTTCACACAGACGCATCGGTCGAAATTATTGTGACAGGACAGCGTCTGTCAGGTTAGCTATATAGTTAACTAGCTGACAGGGCCACGCGTTGCTGTGGCTAACGTTGTTATCATATGATATTATAATTGGCAATAAAATAATATTGCGATCATAAATTGAGATGTGAGCTATCCTATCTTTCAAGTTGGATCAAACTGCATACGGTGTACAAATTTGATTAAAATCGGTTAAGTAGTTTAGGAGTACATCGCGGACAAACATCGTGACACGTAATTTATATATATTAAGATTATAATTAAGAGCACCATACTAATTGTATTTGGTGTGTTCATCTAGTAATAACGTACATAAATTATTCTAGAACTTCACCGTTTCAATTAAGCACGGGTAGTTCTGAATTCACCGGAAGTTGGAATAAAGCACTCAAATCAATTAGATACTGTATTATTCTCTTTCCGGTTCTGTTTGAGTTTCGACTTTGTGAATATTAAATCGCCGAATGCAGTTTGACTTTTAACCGCCCAAAAGAGGAGGAAGATATTTTTATATTTATTTTTACGATGTGAAAAATACGATGAAACGAAAAATGAGGCGCCATTTATGAATTTGAACTCCATTTAAAATAGGTTTTTATTTTTATACATGAGACATTTGTAATAGATATTTTTGTTTAATGTATTATAAGATATATATATAGTGTAGTATTATATAAAAATAATAACTTATTTCAAAGCGAGCTGAAACTTATAAAAGGCGCCTCATTTTTCGTTTCATCGTCATTTTCACAAAAAAAAAAAATCTCTATCTAGCTCTATATATATAGTATAGTACTATTATAGTACTATTTTATTGTTCACCTTGTTTTCGCAATCACGAACACAACAAAATAGCAATCTTCGAGTTTTTGCGAGACTAATGCACAGCAATTGATCTTTATAATACTAGCTACGCTGTGCGTTGTTATCCGCGGTTTTCTGGGATACCATCCGAATTCGGTGAGCCGCTTGACCGTGACGGAGTAACAAACATACACACACAAACACATACATAAAAACATGAGCCTTTATAATATAAGTGTGATAAAATCTAGAGTTTAAAAGTGTATAATCTACGGACCACAGATAGAACACCACATCCATTTCAATATCATGAAATTCGTTATCCCGCCCAAACGTGCTAAATAAACCCAATAAAATCTGTTAGGACCTCAGATTCATGAATAATGGAGGGCAGAGAATTCATTGATTCTTCAAATGAGGGGATAGGTCACCCCACTCTAAAGTTCAGATACATACCTACTCGATTTATGCGGTTGCAATCTCAAAGTGACTCTGACAAGTTCATTTTACGAAAATGTAAAAGTCCTCGTCTTGTAATGGTAATGAGATACTGATCTTGGAACGCCTCAACAAATCTTCATATATTATAGCCAAGCACCATTTCGATCACGTAAGCTTACAAACAGAAACACCGCATCAAAATTGGTCCATTCGTTTGGGAGCTACGGAGCCACGGACAGACATACAGATACACACTACAAAAACGGACGAATCGATTTTAATAAAACATGTATGAGAAATACCACTAGAAAACCTGGTTTGAAATAAAACAAACCGCACCTAAAACGGTTCACCAGTTTAAGAGCTACGGTGCCACAGACAGACACACATAGCAATCATACTTATAATGCATATTGCTTTGGGGTTTCAAAATGTAAAATTTGAAAACGTGTCCAATTATTTATTTAATTTGAGATCTAATATAATATTGTGTGTGAATATGACTCCGCCCCTTTTTGTCAAAATAAAACACATTTGTTCGCTTACAAAATTAAAAAAAAAATTATTGAAAGTATGCTCCATCTGCAGCTACAACCTTCGCCCATCGTTCAGGTAGTTTTCGTATTCCTTGCTGGAAGAAGTCCTGGTCTTTTGAGCTTATCCAGTTGTCAATCCAAATTTTGATACTTTCACATGAAGTAAACTTTTCTCCAGTAAGGTCTGTCTGCATCGTCCGGAATAGGTGGTAATCCGAAGGAGCTATGTCTGGTGAATATGGCGGGTGGGGTAACACTTCCCAGTCCTGTCCCTCTAAATATCTTTTTACGACTTCTGCGGTATGCGGTTTGGCATTGTCATGCTGAAGAACTAATTTGTTATGTCTATTCACCCATTCTGGTCGTTTTTCTTCTATGGCTCGCTTCAAACGCATTAGTTGTCGTCGGTAAACTTCTCCATTAATAGTTTCAGAGGGTTTGAGCAACTCATAATATACAATACCTTTCTGATCCCACCAAATACAGAGCATGACCTTGGCACAGTGAATATTTATTTTTGGCTGTGATGGGCCTGGTTCGCCTGGTTTCACCCAAGCTTTTTTGCGTTTAGGATTTTCGTAGTGTATCCATTTTTCGTCTCCTGTGACTATCCGATGCAAAAATCCTTTTCTTTGCTGTCTTTGAAGCAGCATTTCACAAATGGTTTTCCGACGTTCCATGTCTCTTTCTTTTAAATCATGTGGAACCCAGTCACCGGCTTTTTGAATCATTCCCATCATTTGTAAACGCTTTGCAACAGTTGAACGATCAACATTTAATGCTGCAGCTAATTCTGATTGAGTTTGGCAAGAATCTTCCGCCAATAATGCTTCCAATTCAGCATCTTCAAATTTTTTTGGTGGTTTTCCATGTTCTTTATCCTCAGTACTAAAATCGTTATTTTGAAATCGTCGAAACCATTCCTTGCAAGTTGTATTAGACGGAGCATGCTCACCATAAATCTCCACAAGCAAACGATAAGTTTCCGCTGCAGTTTTCTTCGCAATAAAATAATGTAATAACACTTCCCGCAAATGACGTTTATTTGGAATAAAAACCGACATTTTCGAAAAGGTGAAAACAATTGTTGCTTACACTTCAACCAAATATCATAAAATGCGTTAGATAGCTGACATTCAGTACTATCGAATACAAGTATGGTCATTTATTAGTACACGTAAACAATACTAAAAACGACATCTGTTGAGAAAGGGCGGAGTCATATTCACACACCCAATATATACTAGCCCCGAGGTGTTCCCGTGGTTTCCCAGGATCAAAATCCTATATCTTAATCCAGGATATATTATTGGGTGTGTGAATATGACTCCGCCCTTTCTCAACAGATGTCGTTTTTAGTATTGTTTACGTGTACTAATAAATGACCATACTTGTATTCGATAGTACTGAATGTCAGCTATCTAACGCATTTTATGATATTTGGTTGAAGTGTAAGCAACAATTGTTTTCACCTTTTCGAAAATGTCGGTTTTTATTCCAAATAAACGTCATTTGCGGGAAGTGTTATTACATTATTTTATTGCGAAGAAAACTGCAGCGGAAACTTATCGTTTGCTTGTGGAGATTTATGGTGAGCATGCTCCGTCTAATACAACTTGCAAGGAATGGTTTCGACGATTTCAAAATAACGATTTTAGTACTGAGGATAAAGAACATGGAAAACCACCAAAAAAATTTGAAGATGCTGAATTGGAAGCATTATTGGCGGAAGATTCTTGCCAAACTCAATCAGAATTAGCTGCAGCATTAAATGTTGATCGTTCAACTGTTGCAAAGCGTTTACAAATGATGGGAATGATTCAAAAAGCCGGTGACTGGGTTCCACATGATTTAAAAGAAAGAGACATGGAACGTCGGAAAACCATTTGTGAAATGCTGCTTCAAAGACAGCAAAGAAAAGGATTTTTGCATCGGATAGTCACAGGAGACGAAAAATGGATACACTACGAAAATCCTAAACGCAAAAAAGCTTGGGTGAAACCAGGCGAACCAGGCCCATCACAGCCAAAAATAAATATTCACTGTGCCAAGGTCATGCTCTGTATTTGGTGGGATCAGAAAGGTATTGTATATTATGAGTTGCTCAAACCCTCTGAAACTATTAATGGAGAAGTTTACCGACGACAACTAATGCGTTTGAAGCGAGCCATAGAAGAAAAACGACCAGAATGGGTGAATAGACATAACAAATTAGTTCTTCAGCATGACAATGCCAAACCGCATACCGCAGAAGTCGTAAAAAGATATTTAGAGGGACAGGACTGGGAAGTGTTACCCCACCCGCCATATTCACCAGACATAGCTCCTTCGGATTACCACCTATTCCGGACGATGCAGACAGACCTTACTGGAGAAAAGTTTACTTCATGTGAAAGTATCAAAATTTGGATTGACAACTGGATAAGCTCAAAAGACCAGGACTTCTTCCAGCAAGGAATACGAAAACTACCTGAACGATGGGCGAAGGTTGTAGCTGCAGATGGAGCATACTTTCAATAATTTTTTTTTTAATTTTGTAAGCGAACAAATGTGTTTTATTTTGACAAAAAGGGGCGGAGTCATATTCACACACCTATTATTATACCACATTATTTATTTTTATTCACATTTTATATACATTTTTCACTACAAATAATACATTATTTATAAAATAAACAGTATAAAACATTGTAGTACAATAAAAATATATTATATACAATAAAAACGGACGACCACCGACTGCGGAGTGAGACCCAAGCAGTCGGCTAGGGCTGCAGAGAGAGGAACCTCCTGACGATGCGTGCCGTGTCCAGGAGTACCTTATTATTATTATTATAATATCATTTTATTTTCAGATTCTCAATCCATATTTTATACATAATATCAATAACATAAAACAACAATATTTAATTTAATTACAATTATTTGGCACACATAAATAAAACCTATCCTGGTACCGAATTTCATCCAAATCCGTTGATCCGTTTGAGCGTGAGTAAACACACACATACAAACGTTCGCCTTATAACATTAGTGTGTGACCCACACGAGATTATAACGTACTTTGAATCATACTAGGTCACACTGCGGTTGGGGATACGGCCCTAAAACTTTTCTCATTACGAAAGTACATAAACAGGTAAATTACGCACGTTACTTGTATAATTATTTGATATGGGTAGCTAGACACTCCTTGTTTTCTTTGGCAAGATAAAATACGGCTAATAGCTCACAGACTGGCCTCGTAGCTCGGCTGGTAGCTGTGCCTTCTGCGATGTAAGTCGTGGCAGAACAAGAATTTCTGTGACGAACATAAAAGTTTAATCTGGTTCATACAAGCTATGATTAATTTTCGGTCCGTATCAATTCTTGACAAATATTGAAAAGCAAAACTGAGGGAAAACGTACGTGTTTTTATTTATAAACCAGGTAAAGTCGGTAATGAACTGAGGGAAGGATAGAATTTGGGAATCCTTCGTGATTACTGTATTCATGGGAAGTTCTTTGAATAGCGAAGTTTGGACTGTCTATTGTAACTTATGAATTGAAGTTAATAACCCAAACAAGTTGATTTCAACTATTTTTTACGTATGGCGTTGTTTACATTATTTGTTCTATCGTATTACAAAATTTTAGCTGATAAATTCAGTTCAATTCAAGATTCTACCCGCACAAACATACATTGCAACTTAAATAAAAGCTTGTAAAATATACCAAAAGTCAAAAAGTCAAACTCATTTATTCCTTTAGATCTCAAGTATCATTTGGACACGTCAAATTTTACACATGCATGTACACATATTCGTGTCAACTAGTCCTACTAATATTATAAACGCGAAAGTATGATGGATGTTTATTACTCAATCACGCCAGAACGACTGAACGGACCTGGATGAATTTTATCCAGGAAAAATTTACGGTTCCTGTAGGAAGTCCAACCGCGGGTAACAACGCGGGGCGCAGCTAGTACAAAATAAATCTTTATAGCCTTCATAGGTATATTAAAAAGCGTGGTGGCCCAGGGGCATAGACGCCGAGTTCTGAAGGTCGCTGGTTCAAACCCACAGGTGCACCAAAGAGTTTTTTCACTTGAAAAATTTATGTGCGCTTCTCGAAACGGTCACGGAAAACATCGTGAGGAAACCGGCAGGTCTTACAACCATAAATTCGAAGACATGTGACATCTACCAATCCGGATTGGGCTTCCGTGGTAGATCAAAGCCCATTCACTCTCAACTATCGAGTGTAGGCCGGTGTCTGCAGTGGGAACATTAGAGGCTGGTACGGAGGTATATTACGGTTAACAGACTTTGTGCGTTTAGAAAGGTTAAATTTTCTTCCCTACGAGTGCCCCAAAAAAATATCATTCAAAAACCTATACATTACAAACCCATACAGCTTTTTACCCTGTTTAACCTTTCATCGGTCCCGTTTGAATTATTTATCGCGGGTATTTATCTGGAATCAATCGCAATGCGCGCAAAACCTTTTAAACTTTGCTTTCACTGTTATTGATCGTAGGATGTGCTGGAGTCTCCCTCGGTTATTAGATGGCCATATTATATTTCGGAACATTTACTGAGCCTGACACACTCCGAATCGCAACCTGTCTACGGCTTGGGGTTCCGATCTGCGCTCCTCATAAATGTCCCTGTGGCAGTGATGTCGACAAATTAGGACATCACGGACTGTCATGCCAAAAAAGTGCAGGCCGCTTCTCGAGACATGCCGCACTTAACGATATCATACGCAAGTCCCTTGCCACCGTCAACGTGCCAAGTCTTGAGCCGACTGGTATTGCAAGATACGATGGCAAGAGACCGGACGGTATGAGTTTGATTCCATGGAAGATGGGCCGGGTGATGGTATGGGATTCAACCTGTTCAGACATGCTGGCTTCCCATCTACCTGGAACCAACAACAGAGATGATGCGGCTTGGGAAGCAGCTGAAAAAGCTATAGCATGCAAATACAGGGGTCTAGGTGCTGAAAATGATTTTGTCCCATTCGCTGTCGAGACCCTTGGTCCGTGGGGTCCTAGCGCTGTAAGGCTTTTAAAGGAAATAGCAAATAGGTTAGTCAACATCACAGGAGACCGAAGAGCTGGCAGCTACCTCGGACAAAGAATTAGTGTAGCTATTCAAAGGGGGAACGCTGCCAGTATCTACGAAACCTTGCCTAAAGGGACTCCTTTTAATAATATATTTTAATTCTTATATTATATTTTTAAGGTTTTTACTTGTATAAAGAAAATCGTGATGAAATCCTCAATTAGGTATTCGTCAAAATTGTTTAAGATAATACTTACGGGTAAATGGTAGATATTTTCACAAATTTTAAAAGTCAAAGCATCCAAGACAAAGTTTGTACCTAAATTATGTACATTTGAATATATGCATAGATATGAAATGAAAAATTTATGCCCGTGGCGTTCATTTGAATTCTGCATTTTGTCGCCATTTTGTCTGGGTAATTCAGTTTGTTGTAATATAGTCTGTGGTTGTAACTAAATTATTTAGTAAGTACCTGGGAAACCGAGCTGTGCTCAATTTTTTGAGTAAAAACTTTATATATTTAAAAATGTGTCAACGAAACCGTTCTTATGTATTATGACCACGTGTTGCTGTGTTCCGGTGGAAGGGTGTGGGTGCCGGTGAAATTACAGGCACATGAGACGTAATATCCCCGTCTCGGGTGACGGGCGCAGCGGGGTGCGACTTGGGTCTTCTCATAGTTCGGTCAGGGAGGACCTAAGTTGCATTGTTGTTGTTATGGGCGGGCCTCCAGCTCGTCCTGTCACTTCAGTTGCATAAAAAGAAATTAAAATGACCTGGGCGACCGAGCAACGCTCAACTTTTTCAATGTAAAATCGGTTATATTAACAACATACATAGAATTACATTGTTACTATTGTATGTGAGCCGAAAATACTTGGATACTGTTACACAAATACCAGAAAAATATTACGAGGTGGCGCTTTATAAAATTGTCAGCATAATTTATTTTCTAAAAACGTTTTTTTGGTAAAATTGCGTTTTCATAACAAATACAAATATGCAGGTAAATTTGAACAGTCAAATCCTATATAAACGCAAAATTTCATCCAAATCGTTGGAGCCGTTTCGAGATAAGTGAAATAAATGAATAAACAAATAAATATATAATACATATCTACAACAATTGCTCGTTTTAAGTAATATGATAAATTCACATACATTTAAACTATTTTAAAAATTATAAAGAAAATCTATTTTAATTGAAATGAAATGAAATGAAAATTAAAAATGATTTATTCACACAGAAAAAAACAATAATTTTAATAAACTTAAATTTAAATTTTAAGCGACAATAACTTAATAATTTAAATAAATTTAAATTTTAAGCGACAATAATTTTAATGACAAAAACTTAAATTTTAAGCGACAATATTATTACGGATAATTGTGTCTATAATCATAAACGTTGGTACTAGAGCATCGGTTTTATAGTGCCATAGTATATTATGAAAACTCAGCTACGTGTTTTTGCATTCATAATTTCGCAGGCGCAGCGTTAAAAAGATGAATTTCTTGTTGTTATTGAATTGATTTGTAAAGTAACATTGGTAATATGATTATTTAATAAGTATTGTATAAATTGATATACAAATATATTACAAATTATAGTATTTAATTTTCTCAGAATATATGTAGGTACCATCTATATTATACATGGATATCCCATCAAACAAATTCTCTCTGTTAACAACTACCCCAACGCAAACACATCTTAAACCTAAATATTAGATAAAATATCTTAAGTGTGTATACTTGAAAATTTTAAATGCAAATGTGAGTTTTTTTGTTTATTTGTTATGCTTTCAGCCATATTTACATAACCGATCATCATGGATTCATACAAAGAAATCACCTAAATAAGAAATAAATTGATTCACATTGAAGTCGCCGGCAGCAAAACCTACTAGGTATACTGTATAAGTATTAGGAGTACAAATAAATTTCCGCCGTTTTTTAACACAAATTAAATATTTATTGTAGAAGAACGGTAATATAAATTTATTCAAAATATTGCCCATCACTTGCAACCACTTTTTCCCATCTCTCAGGCAGCATTCGAATCCCACGTCTGAAGAACTCCTTGTCTTTTGAGGTTATCCACGAATCAACCCAATTTTTGGTATCCTCATAAGATGTGAACCGCTGCGCCGTCAGAGCATGTGCTATGGACCGGAACAGGTGATAATCGGACGGTGCAATGTCTGGTGAATACAGCGGGTGGGGTAACACTTCCCAATCAAGTGTTTCCAAGTACTTTTTCACGGGAGCCGCAACATGTGGACGAGCATTGTCATGCAGAAGAATAATTTTTTCGTGTCTAGAATAGTATTGAGGGCGTTTTTCCTTCAGAGCTCGGCTCAATCTCATCAATTGTGTTCGATAGAGGGCTCCAGTAATTGTTTCGCTCGGATTAAGCAACTCATAATACACTACACCTAGCTGATCCCACCAAATACACAGCATATCGTAAATTTTTGGCCTTCCACTGCGATCTTTGTCTTCTACGTCGAAATCACCGTTTTTAAACTTTTGAAACCACTCTCGACACGTTCTCTCACTCAAAGCAACCTCACCATATGCTTCTACGAGCAATCGATGCGCCTCAGCAGCAGATTTCTTTAAATTAAAGAAGTAAACTAATATTTCCCGCAAATGACGCTTACTTGGCTCAAATTTTGACATTTTCAACTTATAAAAATTATATTTTACCAATATAAAATCAATGATATGAATAGGTTATGTTGTTCTTGAATGTCCAAACTATTTTTTAAGCCGGTTATCATCTGCGAAAGCTAACCGAAACTCCGTGCCGCGCCATCTACAATAAAACGGCGGAAACTTATTTGTACTCCTAATAGATACAAACAAACAAACAAACAACGTTAACACACACACACCTCTGCACTAGGATTCCCTGTGTCGCAGATGGCATGGACAAACACCACACAAAGTGTGCCCCGGCCGGGAATCGAACCCTGGACCCCTTGCTTCGAAGGCAGGGCTACTACCAACTAAGCCACAGAGCCGTCAATTACTACTCAGACAATTATACTTTTATCAGTCTGAATATTCTCACGAATGATCTATAAAATAAAACTCCATGCGTTTGTCTCAGCGAATACCCGACATTACTATTACATGAAAATATTTAATATGAACAAGATAAATCAGACTGCCAACGAATATAGACCCTTGGAGCACAGAGAATAAAAATTGAGTAATAATAGGTAGGTCTCATTATCAAACAATTTTACGCAAGTACAAAGGGAAATTTCGCACATTCCCGTGAGCTTTATCATTAACTTGAACAAAGAATATTTCACAAAGAACTTTCATACAAAAGATGCCGGAACTTATTCACCGCACAAGTGGGCAATTTTATCTGCAAATAGCAGGAATATGAATACAAAAAGTCAATATTTTTTATGAAGATAAACCATATTGTGCGTCTAAAATGGAAGGATACACTTTCAACTCATTATGCTGTCACGAAATTCAAATACTGACGTTAATACGTGTTCAAATATGATTGAGTTACATCTACTCAGTTTCAGCGTATCATCACAGTAGGATATATTTATTTTGATGTTGTAGTAAATTGTGTAAAATAGTGCTGCCATAGTTCTCCTGTCTTTTAGTTTGTACTGTTCTTTGTGTCTAAACTATGGATTCTCTTTCCATGCTTTCTCCTTCAAAAATGGTAGGTAGAAGAGGTTGTATACGAAAGAAATAGAAAAAACTAATAGAAATTGCTTTTCAGATTTGACGCTATTTTATGCTGGATGCAGTGAGATTGCTTCCTTGTTTTTTAATGAAACTAACCGATTTCAATGTTTTTTAAATGGGCTTAGCAATCAAAAGCGCATAGTGTTTTTAAATATTAAAATACTAAGCTTAAACGGCATTTATTTTAAGAGATTTTAATGAACTATCTCAAGGTTGGATGTACCTGATGAACAATCGATTCGAAACCAAATTGTGATATCATTGATTGTCTTAATTCATTTTGAAGTCGGTTAAAACACGATCACCAGTTTGATCTGTAAATAGCACATAATTTTCAGCTTTGAAATATGTATTTAGTAATTAAATCGCCAATTTACAGCTGGAGTGATTTTTGATTTTACATTACAAAAGTTTTTTTTGACTCTTGCGCAAACAAGAGACACTTTTTATAGATTAGACGAATAGCTACGTAGATTCACGTAGATTTTAAATAAAATATGGTAATTCAATAAATTACTTTTTAATTCATAAATTAATATAAGTTTTTTTATATTATTTAAAGGTACAAACTTTATAAATACTTCTTTATAGTACCTAAATTATTTATTTGAGAGTACGCGACTAGATCCCCTTAATTTATAACTACCCTCAGATTACATACTAAAATTGTACTTTTGTTTATCGTATACCAATAAAATTGAATCCAAAAGTACAATATTTTAGTGATCTATTTGTAACTTTCGTATAGAGTAATCCCGCCCAAAATGGTAGTGAATTATTTAGGTAGCACTTTAAACACCTAAAAATCTGCAAATATAGTTGTAATAGATGAAACCACAATCACACGAGTTTCCACGGTAATGTGTGATATTTTTGTGTTAAGTACCACCTTTATATTCAAGTCCCCTTTGCATGCTACTCCCATGAGTACCTGCTGCATGAATCCGAGTCCAATTGTTTTAAGTGCGATTTCTCAGTACCTTTTACAGAATAAATTACTGTTTAAATAATATTTAGGTACTAGTAAAGCTATTTTATTTTCATTGGTTTGTAAGCTGTCGTAATATTTATTTGTGCCAAAAAAAAATTATATTTAATATTCTATTTAATTTATATTTTTAATACCACCGAAATCTTCGTCTTCAAATATTGAATATTGTTTTTTTAATTTATTTATTTTACTTTTATTGCGTCACAATTTCCATGAAAATTTTACTTAGAACATTGGGAAAAATATTGCCTGGCGACTGGGCGATATTTTTCCCATCAGCTACGCCATTGGGACGTTATCCCGCCACGCTTCGAAGCTAATACTACTGTTAGCGCCATTTAAAGTGGTTTCACTTCGCGCTAACAGATGGCGTTCCTCCAGAACCGGTCCATCTCCCTGGTGGATATGTACATCGATAACTCGGAGCCCTCGGAGAATGTTGGCCAGATACACTTCTCACTGGAATACGACTTCCAGAATACTACCCTGATATTGAGGATCATTCAGGTATGTCGATTTTATTATTTCAACTATATATAATACGTTTTCGATCTTTACAGAGGATTTCTTTATCACGCAACCTGTTCGACGCGTGTTAATCATAAGTTAATGTCACCAAATATTTTCTTGGCCTGGGAAACCTGTAAAATCATGTGCAAATGTCATTTTTATCATCATGTCACAGGACATTATTGGAGATGTAATGGACAGATGACAATTTGCAAGCTCCATCTTTTAAGAGAGGTAACAATTATATACAATAGCATGAATAAATAAGTATAATATACTTTTAACTGGTAACACAACTGATTTAGAATTAGTTCTATTTTCTGCGCTTTTGATCGTGGGTTCGACTCGAAGACATACATTTGTGTGACTATTAAAGAGTCTGGGTGTGGGTGTTAATATGTATTACCTATATGAATATTTATGCAATAAAAATTACTGTAAAATAATACTATCAGTAATTTGGTTATCATAATACAAGCTATACTTGGTTTGAGGCTAGATGGCACCGTGTGAAATATTCATGAATGCCTTGTTAATTTTTAATCAAACGAAGATTCACAACATTATTTCAATGTGATATTTCGAAACAAGTATTTGTATAGCGACATTAATGTAATAATTTCAACATCTAATGGGAAAACAATAATAATTTATTTCAGTTCAAGTAACCGAGTTACAAAGTTCAAATCAGATAACGTAACGGAACTTTTCCCATTCGGCCAATCGGTATTGATTTTTCCCATCGTGAATACTTCTGGCTTCTGAATGCTCTGTACATTTCTCCGTATCGAATAATAAGAAAATTACTTTGATATCAAGTATTGTTTTGACACGTCAAATTTTAAACGCACATGTAAACATATTCGTGAGCATATAACGTGTCACAGGAGCCTCTTTAGGCATATTACATGCAGATATGTCAAATTACAGTCAGTTTGCATGTTGTAGCTAGTACAATGTAAAAATTATGTCTGTTTCAACCCTCAATAGCTTTACCTATTATTATAACCAATTTCAATAATGATTTCGTAG
Source organism: Aplocera efformata (assembly GCA_921293045.1). Classification (NCBI taxonomy): domain Eukaryota; kingdom Metazoa; phylum Arthropoda; class Insecta; order Lepidoptera; family Geometridae; genus Aplocera; species Aplocera efformata. Next base: position 2,599,912 of record OV121067.1, on the reverse strand, counting down.
AATATAATCTATTATAAAATAGCTAAAGAAACAAAAATCTATATATTTGGTCTACATCAAAATACCTGTAACTAAATATTTATTTTCGTTGTTCTTAAAGATACTTGGAAACGTGACTGAGATACAAATAAATATGTACCTACGAGATCACGCGTTCTTATTACTAAGTTTAACACATGTACAAACACTCGTATACAATCCTTCACGAAAAACAACAAAAAGAATAATAATATAACAATATTAATCTTTTTTTGACACAAAAACATACATGTTAACTTAAAAAACACACTTAAATTTTTTGTAACTATGGTTTGTGCAGTAAAAAACCCCTAACACAAGTTAATTGTATAATTAGAACAGCTTAAACCACTCTAATTAACATTAGTTAAGCTATAAAGCTTATAAATAAATGAATATACGAGTATATTTATAATCAGAGCGAGTTAAAAATATATAAATATACATTCTATGTGCTATTCCAGACTATAATCTATCTCTAAGCCAAATTTCATCCAGGTCCGTTCAGCCGTTCTGGCGTGATTGAGTAACAAACATCCATCCATACTTACAAACCCTCGGGTTGGTCGGTCAGGGTTGGAACAGACGTAAACTTAACAAATAAGATAAGCTTAAACATGAAAACTGAATGTAATTTGACATATCTGTGTGCATGTAATGTGCCTGGGGAGTTCCTGTGACACGTTATATGATCACGAATATGTTTACATGCGTGTGTAAAATTTGACGTGTCCAAATGATACTTGAGATCTAAAGGAATAAATGAGTTTGACTTTGAAGCTTTCGCGTTTATAATATTAGTAGGATGAACCTAGTAACTAGGATGTTAAACTTAAACAATGCATTATGTTTTCCAGGGCAAGGACCTTCCAGCGAAGGACCTGAGCGGCACCTCGGACCCGTACGTGCGCGTAACTCTGCTGCCAGACAAGAAACACCGCCTGGAGACCAAGATCAAGCGGCGCACCCTCAACCCCAGGTGGAACGAAACCTTCTACTTCGAAGGGTTTCCCATCCAGAAACTTCAAAGTCGGGTTAGCATCTAATGTAGCCACTTAACATTATTTCTTTATTTTTTTTTAAGATTCCTTATACAAAGGTTAAAATGGACTAAGACTCCGCTGTCCGTCTGTCACCAGGCTGTATCTCATGTACCGTGATAGTTGGAGTTGAAATTTTCAGAGGCGATGTATTTCTGTTGCCGCTATAACAACAAATACTAAAAAACGGAATAAAATAAATATTTAAGGGCTCTCATACAAAAACGTGATTTTTATTTTTTTGTTCGTTTTTACTCGATAATACGGAACCAATCGTGCGCGAGTCTGACTCGCACTTGGCCGGTTTAATTTGATTTAGTGACGGAACGAGCTGAGGGCCCACCTGGTGGTAAGTGGCGACTCCGCCCATGACAACAGTAATGCGACTCAGTATAAGATTTGGATCTTACACTGAGTTGTATTCAGCCTGCTGCGTCCATCACCCGAGACGGGGATATGTCTCATGTCTGTAATTTCACTGGCACTACTGTTTGGGGGCAGATTCCACATGTGGAAGCAGTACCTCCGGACAAACTTAGCTCAAGTTCTACTGCTACTTTTGGTTGCTCCTTTAGCACCACCAAAAGTTCAGTATTATGGGGGTAGCTCAATTATTTCTTTGTTTGCTGAGATAATAGTTATATACCTTGAGTCTGAAAGTTTTTAGTCGGGGATTTAAAACAAGCGCAATTAACTATCTCAAGATCAAATATGAAATTTTGTTCATAGGTTCTGCATCTGCACGTGTTCGACTACGACCGATTTTCGAGGGATGATTCTATTGGGGAGGTGTTCCTACCCTTATGTCAAGTAAGTACTTACTGTAAGATAACTAGGGCACCAAGATGTTGCCCGCAGTTGGGATTTTTTCCAGGATTAAAAGCCTATGTGCTATTTCTATGCGTATGTGTACCTATGATTTCACCGGCGCCCACACCCTTCCGCCAATAGCAACGAGAGCATCACTGCTTTGCAGCAGATTATCAGATACTTCTCCGTAGTAATTTGGAACTAGTTTTACTGCTGTTTAATGCGTAGTTCTGATATGCACTTCGCTTAGGCCCGTGTGAAAACCTACCGCCCATCTCGACGTGGTTGAAATGAAATATCTCCAGATCATTAATACTCGTTATTATTCACTATTATAAACTTCGCATTTATGTTAAACCAACAATTCAATTACTTTTACATGAGTTTCACCAGCTTCCTACTCGTTAACTCTAGGACCGTTCTATCGCTGCCGCCAAAATATATATCCACAGATAATAATACACACAAATGACATTGACAATCATACTAAATATATTGCAAGTTGACACGTTCACTTCAGTTTATCATTCTGGTTCAATCATCTAGCCGAGTTAAATAAATAGACAATCATAATAATAATAATAGTTTCAATTGGCCGGGGCATAATTTGTGTGGGATGAAGTTTGTTCTCGGGTCTTGTGTGTTTGTCTTGTGTTTCTGTGTTTGTCCGTGCCTTCTGCGACACAGGGAATGCTAGTGCGGAGGTATGGCTGTGCAAAAACGTTTTTTTTTTTTTAGGCAGAGACAATACATTTCTCACGAATAAGTTGTATTTCGACGAGGTAGTTTAAAATATATTTGTGAACTGCAAAGAAACCTAGCAAATCACAAAATTACAGGCGGAACACGCAGGAATAGATGATTTTTTAAATTATCTAGCTTTCCACTAGACAAGCAGACTTCAAGAACTTCTAGAAGTATTTTACGTAATCATTTATTTTCTCAATCGCCTAAGTACCTAGGTGTTCTAAGTTAGACGATGAGTTAATGCTGCTTTGTTTTTTTCTGACATAGACAAACGACTTGCTTTTTAATTAAAATATCGAGTTCTTTGTCGTAAATATGCTAACTTAAACTTAATTAATTATCTCAAGGATCGTTTGGACACGTTGAAATTTACAAGCGCGATTAAATGTATGTAACGTGTCACAGGATCTCCTTAAGCACATTACATGCTCAAAGATTAATGTTAAATTCTAGTTTTTTTTTAATTGGAAATGCAAATATCTGCAGAGTAGGCAACGCACCGGCAACGTTACTGATGTTGCAGATGTCAATAGGCGACGGGGACCACTTACGATCAGGTGGGCCGTAAGCCTGTTTGCCTATATAACAAAAAAAAATGATCTAAATACTTCATTTCTTCGCCCGTTATATACCGATTTGGATGTTTCTTATGTAAAATGATAGGGTGTACACGCTTAGAGCAAGGGATAACGGATGAAAGAATTAAAGTCGGTTATTTTCGAAAATAATCAGTCACTTATATAGTGTTATAAGTAATAATAATGTTTATTATAACAAAACATATATTAATGTTAAGTTCAATATTAATAATTGCCTCAGTTTTGCCTTCTGCGCTGTGGGTCATTAGTTCGATCCTCACTCAGGACAAGCATTTATTATAATATAATAGCAATATCATTAATAATAGCAATATTTTTATAACAAGTTTGTTAATATTTTATATAGCAATTTTTTTTTAACAATTTACAAATTTATATTAAAATGTGTTATTTTTAATTTATATATTTTAGCAGACAGGGCCCAGGTTAATGTGTTTAGTGAAAATGCAATGTTAAAAAAGCGAATGTTTTAAAATATTGTTCAGCGAAAAATTCCTGGCGGATCCGTAATCCAAGTTTTATGGCTTATAAAGGAACATTTATGCCAAAATGTCGCAATTTACATAATATCCCAATGTCATTCACGTTTACTTTTAACATTTAGTACGAACGATGAATAAATTATAATGGAATGGCTAAAGTTACTAAGAACGCATGATCTTGTACATGATCTGGTACATATTTATTAAAAAAAAAGTGACGATTCCAAGTAATTTTTAAAGAATTTAATGGAAATAAAGTATTTTAGAAGGTCCCTGGTTCAAACCCACACGAGCACCAATGAGTTTTTTTCACTTAAACAATTTATGTACGCAATACCCCGTTCTCGAAACGCTGACGGAAAACATCGCGAGGAAACTGGCATGTCTTAGAACCGAAAATTTGACGACATGTGACATCTACTAATCCGGATTGGGCTCCCGTGGTAGATCAGAGCCCATTCACTTTCAATTATCGAGAGTAGGCCGGTGTCCCTGCAGTACACTAGAGGCTGGTACGGAAAGTATTTCTGACTTGACTAAAGGAGCCTTGATATTATAAGTGTGATATGTTTTGTCTCCCAACAATTTTATGTCTCCAATTTCCAGGTGGACTTTAGCGAGAAGCCATCGTTCTGGAAGGCTCTGAAACCACCGGCCAAGGACAAGTGTGGGGAGCTCCTGACTTCCCTCTGCTACCACCCAAGCAACAGCGTTCTGACACTCACTCTGCTGAAAGCCAGGAACCTGAAGGCTAAAGACATCAACGGGAAATCAGGTATGATTTTTTTTATTTGAATATGTAACGGAACGAGCTGAGGGCCCACCTGGTGGTATGTGGCGACCCCCGCCCACGACAACAATAATGCGACTCAGTAAAAGATTTAGATCTTACACTGAGTCGCATTCATCCTGCTGCGTCCATCACCAGACGGGGATCATACGTCGCATGCGCTTGTGTTTTCAACAGCGCCTACACCTTTCCACCGGAACACAGAAATACGAGTGCATCACTGTTTGGCGGCAGATAACCAGGTGTGGCAGTATTTCTCAGGCCTATTTACTTTGTGCTCTGACATTCAAGGGTTTCCCTGAATTAATTCAAAGCTCCCGCTAATTCTCTCTGTACATCAACGTGAAAATTTATTCGGCAAACGTTTGCCAAGCTCTTAGATAAACCTTTCGAAACTTTGTGCTTTAGGCAGTTACTATAATTAAATTCAACCCATTTATCCGACTTATGAATTAGGAATAATCCTCACTCCTAAATCCGAACTAACATGATGCGAAAGTGAGTTTGATTGTTTCGCTTTCACGACTAAACCAGCAAACCGATTTTAAAAAATGTTTCACCAATGGAAAGCTACATTATCAGCGAGTAAAATAGGCTATTATATATTTTATTCCCGTATTCCCACGGGAACAGAAACTACGCGGGTAAAACCGCAGGGCGCAGCTCACAAAATATATTACATCGCACAAATGTTGGTCTTGGGTGGGAATCGTAACTACTACCTACAGCATAGAAGCTTAATTTACTGCCACCTGAGTTGTAGAGCCACTCATCAAAGCTGTTCCGAGGTCTAGCAAGAAGAGTGGGTACCTCCTATTTCAAATCGGTTAAAAAAACATGAATTTCCCGATACAGTTTAAAAAATATGCAAATTTTTATACCTTACAACATAAATTTGAATTTCTAATGGCTCATTAATCAAGATGCTGTCTGGAGGAACCAATTAAAGGTGGGGTTCTTGGTGGGTCTTCGTTTAGAGGGTCTTGAATAATGGCCGTTAAAATTAATACGGAACTCCTGAAGATATCGGATCTGTTTGGTGATTAGTTTTAATTAATTTGGTTGCGTATTTTTTAACGCTATCATAAATTGTCCTGTTTTTCGGATCAATATTTAAATGTACAAAATTTGGTGGGGACAATTTATTGCTTTGACATTTAAGATTTTTTAAAGATCAGTTTAATAGCTCATATAAGGTGAAAATAGGGATCTGAGAGGGGATCCAGTTGCTCGTGTCCGTAGGTGTGTACCCTTTGATTACCTACACATATCCCCTGGGTGGTGCTAAAGGAGCAACCAAAAGTAGCAGTAGAACTTGTACCAAGTTCATCCGGAGAGGTAATGCCACCACACCTGGAATCTGCGGCAAGGCATGACTGTGTTCCGGTGGAAGGGTGTCACATGCGCATAAGACGTATCAATCTCGTCTCGGGTAACGGACGCAGCAGGATGAATGCGACTCAGTGTAAGATCCAAATCTTATACTGTGTCGCATTACTGTTGTCATGGGCGGGGGTCGCCACTTACCACCAGGGCACACAGCTCGTTCCGTCAATTATTCTCATAAAAAAAATCTGATGAAACTTTGACATTTTCAACCAATTTCCAAGGTTGGTTATTTTTGTTGTGTGCTGACAACATGTCTCCTTCTTTTATTAACCGGTTTAGAAAATACTTTATGTATTTGAAAGTATTATGCTTACTTGGTCCCACAGAAGTTTTATCAAAATCGGTGCAATAGTTTGGTGATTAAATCAAAATAACTGGAAGAAATATTACATCCAAGTAAACGAAATTACGTGACGTTTCTTCGCCCGTTTTATACTAATTTACACGATTTGATTCGTTTTTTAAACAATAGCGTTCGAGCGAGCAAAAAGAGAGTATTGAAATCGATTTTGTTATATTTTTTAAATCACTCAATTGTCTTGTTCCGACAGTACAAACTATGCTTAATTTGGGTCTAGATGGCGCTGTGTGAAATGTTCATAAAAATGTATTTATGTATACCTAATGTATGTACCTATGCTTTATAATAATAAACTTTATAAGTATGAGTGTGTAAACGTTATAATATTTAATTTCCTAGGATTTCCTGTGTCGCAAATGGCATGAGCAAACACTGAAACACAAGACAAACACATTAGTTCCGAGAACAAACTTCATGCTCACCAAACAAAGTGTGCTTCGGCCGGGAATCGAACTCGACCCTCGCTGAAGGCAGGGTTACCAACTAAGCCACAGAGCCGGAGTTGATCGATATTTATCAATAACACATAATAAACCATTGAACATTTATAATTCCAGATCCCTACGTAAAAGTGTGGCTGCAATTCGGTGACAAGCGCATCGAGAAACGCAAAACGGCCATCTTCAAATGCACCCTCAACCCTGTGTTCAACGACTCCTTCTCTTTCAACGTGCCCTGGGAAAAGATAAGGGAATGCTCCCTGGACGTGCAAGTAATGGACTTCGACAATATCGGCAGAAATGAACTCATCGGCAGAATACTGCTTGCTGGTGAGTTATGTTACGAAAAGTTCATTTTGGGAGGGGTGCGCATCCCTGTTTCTTTTTTTGTGACGTAGGCGACTGACTGACCAATCCGGATTGGGCTCCCGTGGTAGATCAGAGCCCATTCACTCTCAATTATCGAGAGCAGGCCGGTGTCCCTGCAGTGGGAACATTAGAGGCTGGTACGGTATGGTACGGTAGGCGACTGGAGAAGCAAACTCAAGCTCATTTATTCCTTTAGATCACAAGTATTGTTTGGACTTGTCAAATTTCACGCAAGTAAACATTTGTGAGCATATAACGTGTCACAGAAACTCCTCAGGCACATTACATGCACACAGATATCGCATCGTGGCAGTTGACATCCTGATACTTTCGGAATTTCAGTTTAGTAGTTTAGTATTATAATTTCAGTTAATAGTTTAGTTTAGTTTAAAAAGTAGTTTAGTCTGTCATAGTATTTTTCTGTAGTGCCTGGGCAAACGAGTTTCACTTGATTTCTTGTTGAGCAAAACGATTTTTGTAACAAAAATGCGTTTTTACGAGAATTACAATTTATTTATACAGCAAAACCTAATCTAAATACAAAATTTCATCAAAATTGTTAGAGCCGTTTCCAAGATACGCGAAATAAATAAATATTATTACATATTGTATAAATATAAATATTATATATACAAGAATTACTCGTTTAAAGTTCTAATTCCGTATTTATTGAACGCCTGATATTTTGGTGTATTCTTTACCATAACCACAATTTTCAGGCGCTATATATTTAATTTAATCTACGTTGTCTACAAAACGTGGAATTGGACAAATTTTGAATTGAAAATCCCTGTACTACTTATTTGGATTTGAATTGAATTTTTTGTTTTTTTTTTTTCACTTTTCTTAACATTTTTTACTAAAGTCATTAATTATTATTATTATCATCATCTTTTATTTATTTTCTTCTGTTTTGTAATTGATCATTGATCATTGTTTTAATATAAATATTGCACGCTCTGTCGGCAGAAATACATTGGAAATATGAACCTTTGTACAATATATACATGAATTTTGGCAATAAATTAACTTAACTTAATAATTAACTTAATTTAATAATTAACTTAACCTTATTAACTTAATAATTAGCTAAGTTATAATTAACTCTGATAATTGTTTTTTTTATATTTCAGGCAAAAACGGATCGGGGGCAACCGAGACGAAACATTGGCAGGACATGATCACCAAACCTCGGCAGACGATCGTGCAGTGGCATCGCCTGAAGCCGGAATAGGCGCATTGTTACGAAGACATAAAAAACGTCATAAGACTGAAAGGTTACAAAAAAACGTAAAATGCCACGAAAAAAAATGTGAATCTCTTTCTTCACGCACTCACTTCACTATTATTTCGCTAATATTCGGTACAAAGGGACGGCAATTTTCAATTAAAATATTTGAAACCGATTTACGAATAAACGAAAGGATTGTGATAGAAAAATGTTTGGAAAAAATCTCGTTTTGTAATTGTAATTTATTAATTACTACTAAAGCACAAGAAATCGGAAGTAACAAGCAAAACCGAATAACAGCTCCTAGTCACATTTGTCGGTTAAGTTTCAATGATATGAATATTCATTGAAATGAATGAATATTCGAGAAATAATTGTTAAGTAGGTCGACGAATTGTCTCGCTGGATCTGTCTTTAACTACAGCGATGTGCAACAGCTGAAGATTTTATCAAAGAATAATATTTTATTAATGTTTAGTTTATCATCTACATCGAACATTATAACCAACGTATTTTGATCATACTTTTAACCTATAATTTATGTATGTTGTTTTAATTAACTGCACAGCGCTGTATTCTGTAATCTGTCAAGTTCTTAATAAACTTGACAACATTTTCTTGGAGGTCTTAGAAAATATTTCTTGGGGTGAAACTATTTTCTAAATGCATGTCAAATTAAATTGATAAAAATCAATGAGATTTCGTCAATTTTGTTTGATATCGTGTGTTTTTTCCAATGATTCTTCTATTTAATTAAATAATTGACGTTTTTATTGTTAAGAGTTTTAATAACAATTGTTAGAGGTGTAAAATTAATTGTTAAACGTAGTTTATATTGAAAAAGTCGAGTTCACATCGCACAAAGATGAATAGTTGTTTAATTTGAATCAATTAATTTAGTTTTAAATTTTTGAGCGTATTATTATTAATCATATGAATTATACGAGTATAAAGTAACATACAATACTTAGTTACTTTATTGAAAATATTTAAATATAAGCTCAATAAAGTACCTACCTATTCGAAAACTCAACCCATTAAATAATTGACATTTGTATTTTAATTCAGTAAAATTAAAATGAACTGCCAAAATGAAAGGTCATCTTATTAGGCAAAACAATATGTGTCAAATATCATTTTTGCTTTTTAAAATGTGCTTACGGACAACATGTCATATTCTAAATTATTATTAAAAAAAATCGTTTTTAAATGTGGCGTATGGTATGCGGTATTTGGCTGGTCAATTCAAGGTGTGATGATAACAAGGAATTCGAAAATTAAACACAATGGAAAGATTTAATTGTTTTTTTTTTTATTATTTTACAACATGTTTATTATTTATGTTAACTAAAAATATGATATATTATAATAATGTTAGTCGAGTGTAAAACTTTTAATCGAGTTATTTAACAATAAAACTGTTTAAAGTGATTTAAACTGTTTTACCATTAACATTTTAATAGTTAAAAATAGCGTGAAAGCTTGTTGTTAAAATGTTGATGAAGCTTAAAATCCGTAGTAAAGTCGGTGTTATAATTGTCATCAGAATAATATTATTGTATACATTTATAAAAAACGGTTTTTATAGGAGTGTAGGTAGGTATATTGTATAGATGTATGTTATAATGTGTAGCTCGTTGTTATATATAGATGTTAGCGCAGTTCGATGTTTCTGAACGTTAGGTTGCATTTCCTAATTGAACTATTGTGTGAAAAACATATGCTTTTATATTAAGTGGCAAGCAGGGCAACCGCCCCCGGGGCCTCGCTTTTGTAGGGCCTCGCACCCTCGCAGAACAACCAGTTTTTTGTTTTGATGTACTGCTGTCTTCAAGAGGATGCTGACTGATTACCAGTAGCTCTGTACACTTCCAACTCACCTAAATTCCTCATACCCCAAGAGCCTCACAAAGATCTATCGCCCGGAGCCTCGCAATATCTAAGGCCGCCCTTGACAATAGTATATATACCTAGTGTGGTAGTATCTTAAAATTGCTCGCAGGTATTACACGAATAAATATCTTTACGAAGTTAATCAAAACAGAAATAGTCGTTTTGAAGTGCATTTATTAATAATATAATTAAAATACTTTTCAAAACTTGAATTTTTTTCTATACCTATAACTTTACTCATGGCTGAGTTTTGCTATTTTTTAACGCTTTTCAGTTTGTATTAAATTCCCGGGGAATGTAAAAAAAGGATGTCGCTTGATACATCTTCTTTGCTTGCTTAATCATATGCTTAATATATATATTTATGAATGATATTTTATGAGATCAAGGGCATTTTTTTTCACACAATAATGCTTGACTAAGGTTGAAAAATAGGTATATATTTGACATTAATTTTCTGCAATCCTCTGAGCTTCATAAAACCGATTTTAAGGAAAATGCCAAGTAAATACAGCTAGTCTGTAAAACCTTATTACTAGTGTTGAAAAGTTCTGAGCCTTTTTTAAGTTCGAATTAATTAATCTGTATTCTCTTTCCATAGGTTTGATTTTTCACTTGTTCTGTTTGAGTGAATGTTGCCACTAAATTTGCAACTAACCAACAATGATTGATTTAAAATTATTTTACACTTTTAATATTTATTACAAGCTACTTGTAATACTGTCAGCAAGTTGATTGAGAGCTTTTTTTATTAATAAACCTGGCACACTGAAGGCAGGCTTTTGCCCAAAAATTTGGCTAAAAGTACGATATTTTATATTAAAATATTATACTTTTTACCTGAAGAAACTATTTAAACGACAGAAATTAAACACAAAGAAATATTTTTTTATCAAATATTGACGAGCGTTTGATCTTGAAATGTTTGGTAACAGATATTTCATATACTGCCAGAATATTTGCAACATTTCCACAGAATGTTTAATAAAAAGCATCAATTCAATTATTTCTTTGATGATTAACTTTATTGCAAACTTAGTTAAAATATAACTTGTACTTGTTCAACATAAGTAATAATGACTCAAAAGTAAATCATTAGACAGAACACGCCTAACAAAAGCAAACCAATTTACTTTATGCATTGTTTTGAAAGAGCTGATGTGTTCTTTGACATGTCACATTGTGTTGTAACCTAACAAATTGACTTCGCGCTTGGCATAAATATACATTATACAGGTTTTTACAATCTGGTCATAAGCTGTTCGTTCGAGTTTCGTCACTTACGCCAATTTCGATCGTACATGTTGAACATAAAGTTGAATGTGCATCACGTGGACCTATTTGGACTGTTCGCATTCGTATACGGATCGCAATGTAACAAACTTGTACCCACTTTCGCAAGGAGTGGCGTAATAGGCTCACTTATTCGGCATGGATTATACTGGATGTAATTAATTCCTGAAAATGCCAGACAAATCGCCAAACGTGAGAATAGAATCTTATAGCACAGAATTTGAAATTACTAACCATTTTAAGTTCACTCGCCCAGTTACGTTTACGGAACCAACAATCGCTGGACGAATTGTGTAGTTTATTACATACAAGATAAGAAATACACAAAATGCAGTCACTCTGATCAGTACAATTATGTGGACATATCTTTTTATTATTCCTTATATTAAAAAGGCATGTAAATAACAGACTTATCTCGTAACAACAGTCAGACTTAATAAATAAAACTACGTCATATTTGCCATTTATGAAAAGAGATTGCCAATACGCCTTGTTTTGAAATATTCATCGCTGATGGGCAGAGAAAGTATGCAACTATGAGTCACAGTGCATAATTAACAAGAGGATGACCTCGTTGGCATAATTGCTTCAGCAAATGAGACGCAACGGTCACGGGTTCGATTTCCGCACGGAACAGATGTTCCGTGTATATGGTGTATATTTTTCTGCCGCTATTACTTTGTGGTTTTTATTTGAAAGGCGTCGTTGGGGGTAATGGAGGCAAACGGATTCCAGTCTTGTTAAACTCTTTAGTCAAGTCTAATATCTTTTTAGTGAAGTTGTCTTTAGTGATTGATAAGTAATATCATCCTTGATAGATCTTATTACAAAACTTATACTTTCTTGTTTCGCACTATTGGAAGAAACAATTAATTAATTATTTTAACATATTTTCATTCATTATTTTAACATATGAATTATTTTAACATATTTTATTTAGATTATGTGATGGAGCTGATGTTTAGTCTTTCTGCTGACACGTGAGTTTGAAAATCATGTGCCTGTAATTTCACCGTCCCCCTTCAAACTGAACACGGTAATGTAAATGCACTACTTGTTGCGGTAGAAATATGTGAATGGATATTTCTTTTAAACAGTACATAGAGATGTTTTTTCTGCTCAGAATGATATCATAATTTCAGTTTTGGATGTTTTAGGTAATTTATTGTAAACGGTTATCATGAGTATTAAATGCAACAAAAACAGTTTTACTGAGCAGTCAGGACCTTTTTATATGACTCATTTATTATTTCTCTGTTAAAGGCTCAGAATTTAGAAACTATATTCATATTATAAAAATATAGTATTTAGAATATATTTTGTCTATATTTTGTACGCACGTTTGTAACAGTGGTTTCTCTAGGACTGGAACGATCTTTGCTTTTTAATTAATTATTTTTGCTATGCATTTTAATGTTACTTTTTCTGTGGTTGCTATGTGGCAATGAATGTTAGAAAGAACTTTAATGGCGTGTCAAGTCAAAACGCATAGTTTATTTTGGCCATGACTTTATAAATGAAGGCATATCCAGGTGTTATTAGTAGAGGTGTTAAAAAAAATTGTAAGTAAGTAAAATGAAAGGTCAAAATGAGAGGAATTATATTAAAATGTACATAAAATAGAAATAATCGCATTATGTAGCGAGTCGTTCGATCTATATCCATTTATATAGTTTTTAAAAGCTTATTGTAACTTACGAGCGTACTACCTCTTTATGTTAAAAAGATTTCCATATTTTTGAAAATGTTATTTAGTTTCATTTATCTATCACCGCACAAAATGTCTTTGAAAAAGATATGTCGACCACTGTATGCATTATATTTATTTTAATAATATTTAAGCTTCTCCGATTGTGATGTACAACATTTTGACATATCAAATAATTTTTATTTCCAAATGAAATGTGTAAAAGAAAATATATATTTTCATGAAATGATATTCTAAAAATGAGAATGTTAAAAATATTTTTGCAGCTGACCTATAATTTATTTTTGAAATATTTACAAAATAGTGAGTTACGCAAATTTTCAAATATAATATGATTACTTGTTGGTAGAAGATAATACATGTATGCATTACCTTTTACCACTAAGTGACATAAATTATCATTTTTGTATCTATTTTTGTTTTGGCAAAAAGTATATCCTGAACCAAATTAAAAATATCCTCCAAATACTCTGATTACATTATTAATTGAGAAACAGATTTCCCGTTTTCTTAAGAAACAATTTAATTTAAATCGTACGTATGTAACGAAAAACAATACTTTTAAATTTATGTATGAACCGCATTGTAACGTATTAATCGCATTGTTTTACTGTCGTATGTGACTGTGTATCTTATATTTTTACGCATTAGAAACATGTAAAAAATGTATTTAAATGTATTCGAAAGCTTTTGAAATTTTCTAAAAGCTCAATTGTAAGCGGTCGGTGTCTATTTTCTGCAATATTAAACGTTAAAAATTAGGCAAAATGTGATTTTAACATTATAGTCAGTTATATTTTATCGTATAGTTAATAATAATGTTTAAATATGTAATATCATATAAAGTTAAGATCAGTGTTTAGATTTAGAAGTTATAAAAGTATTTATATATTTATGTTGAAACCGTTCGTGCATTCCGCTACAAAAGGATTACCAATATGGTTTTTTTCCGAATAATAATATTATTTATATAATATTTCCGTTAGTTAATTAGTTTATAATTATCTAGATGTATGTTTATTGATACAATAATTATAACGTGTTGTTAGCCAGCACTGTTATTGTGTATTTATTATAATTATGAAGTTCATTGATCCGAAATAAATATTGAGTTATTAATTGGCTGTTTTATTATAATGTTAATTTAATTAATATATATTATGTACATGGTAGCAATTATGTATATTGATAAGCCAGCTCTGCCATCTGTGCTGTAGTTCGTTCGATTTCCATTGAAACTAATATTTGTGTAACGGACATAATGTCTGTTCTGTCTGGTTTTAAATATGCTTCATGTGTGTGACGTGACGGCTCCGTGGCTTAGTTAGCACGGATATTATAACAAATATTAATATAACAAATATAATTAATATTATAACAAATATAATATTAATTTTTAACAAATATTAGTACTAGATTGCTGATAAAAAAATTTAACAGATATTTGTACTAGATTTTTGAGACAAAAAATTTAACAGATATTTGTACTATATTGCTGATAATTTTTTTTTAACAGATATTTGACGTTGATAGTTGATAATTTTTTTTTAACAGATATTCGACCTAGATTTCTGATTAAAACTCAAGCAGATATACTGTACTGTGAGCAGATTTCTGTAAAAGAAGGATTCTGTTCAGAGGTCGTCGGCTATGCATGTACATTTTATACTGTGGTATAAATCATTTATACGATAGGTGCTCAAGAAATTGGAGCTATTACAATATAAGTAGTAGTAGAACTTGTGCCAAGTTTTTCCAGAGAAGTGTTTGCTTCGTGGTTGTTTACTGGTGACCAAGGTCCGTGCCAGCCTCTAATGTTCCCACTGCAGACACACCAGCCTACTCTTGATAATTGAGAGTGAATGGGCTTTGATCTACCACGGGAGCCCAGTCCGGATTGGTAGGTAGATGTCACATGACTTCGAATTTTTGGTTCTAAGATGGAGACGGGGATATTAGGTCTCATTTGCCTGTAATTTCACCGGCACCCACACCCTTCCACGGGAACACAGAAATGTGAGCATTACTGCTTGGCGGCAGATTACCAGGTGTGGTGACAGTACTTCTCCGGGCGAACTTTGCACAAGTTCTACTGCTTCTATTTGCTTTAACACCACCCAAGGGGTACGTGTAGGGATTCAAAGGGTACTCAACTACGGACGTGAGCAACTGGACCCCCCAAATCTGGACTATAACTGACTTTTGAATACACTATCTTCAATTCGTGTGGATATGAATGAA
Organism: Aplocera efformata; assembly: GCA_921293045.1. Taxonomy (NCBI): domain Eukaryota; kingdom Metazoa; phylum Arthropoda; class Insecta; order Lepidoptera; family Geometridae; genus Aplocera; species Aplocera efformata. The sequence continues at coordinate 2,584,501 of OV121067.1, read as the reverse complement.
ATGATCGCGAAATCCTATCATAATGGATAGGAGGAAAATTTGATGAGAAGACTCGCTTGAACGCTTTTAAATTTTTAATTAACTGCACAGACACGTCAAATTTTTACAACGTGGTGCATATGGCAACCGATAGGAGTCGTTAGAGGCAGGGCGTCAGTTCAGTCACATCAAATTCAAATGCACATCATAGTGATCACGACCAGTAATGAAGTACCAACCACGAAGAAGCACAGACACACTGCCAAATTGAGAATTATTCTAAAAGAACTGGAGTTCTCAATTTGGCAGTGTGTCTTCGAAATAGTATCATGTAGTATGTACACCTCTAAAGACGAAAAAGAAGTCTCTTCATTGGATTTTACAGGGGTGGTGTCAGGGGGTGGCAAGCAGGGCAACCGCCCGGGGCCTCGCTTTTGTACGGCCTCGCACCCTCGCAGAACAACCTGTTTTTTGTTTTAATGTACTGCAGCTGTAAAGAGATTACCAGCAGCCCTGTACACTTCCAACTCACCTAAATTCCTCATACGCCATGAGCCTCACAAAGATCTATCGCCCGGAGCCTCGCAATATCAAGGCCTTGATTTTTTATATCAATCAATTATATCAGCGTTCTAGGATTACAATGTTGATTATAGACAAGTATTGTGTGAAATTACAGACACATGTAGCTTACAACCACTCAGAGTGTTGAGTTTCCCGATGCGTCTTACGTCTACTAATACTTAGTAGAAATGACCAATCGTATTGCTATTTCATGTGACACGTTATATGCTCACGTATATGTACATGCATGTGTAAAATTTGACGTGTCCAAATGATAATGGAGATCTAAAGGAATAAGTGAGTTTGACTTTGATTTTGACTTTATTGTTATGGGCGGTGGGAACCACTTATCATCAGGTGAACAAGCTGAGTTGTTCTGTATCTATTGTCATAAGATTTTGCATTGGGTAAACATTCAAAACATACAGAAGTCATAATAAAACACAAATTTATAGAAATTTTGTATTTTTTTACTGATTAACTTTTCTAAAATATTTTATCACAAACATTATAATTACACAGGTATTCAAGTAAAAAGCCGATAAACTTTAAAAAAAATACAACTATGTTTTGTTCCATTGTTGGAATCTGATTGTGGACTGTCATTGTATTGACAGGAAATAGAACTAGCTTCAAACTAGGTCATTGTGACCGTTAATGCAAAGGGAAAGTTTAATTTGTTTTGGATTTTGAGACCAATATTTGGCGCTGTGTCCAGCGAATTCACTGTCAGATTTTTTGTTTCCTCTTAATTTATGCCTTGGGCTTTTCCTCTTCCTTCTTTTCCCCCTCTGGTGGGGGGGTGGGGAGTTCAGGGTACTCCAGTTTGACTCCATCTTCGCAAGTGAAGATTGGACAGCATCCTGGGAACGGAGCGGTCTTGTTGGTGGCGTCTGTAAAGGAAGGAAACAATTAAAACGATGCAAGTTCATTAAACGCAAAATAGAAAACCCTCGACTTGGTAATGAGTCACAATGGTGATAAGATGATGAACTTCAAATGCTCGAACAGATATTCGTAAAGCTGTACGTAGCTTTGAAACAAAAAACCACATCAAAATCGGTTCATCCATTCAGGAGCTGTGATATATGATGCCACAGACAGACAGATAGATACACAGATACACACAAAACTCCATTTCGATGGGATTAAAAAATATTTTTAATACCACACTACTGGTAGTTGGATTGGCAATATAGGGCTTCATAGACATCTCTCAGACTCAGAGTAATTGGGCTATAATGTTCGTAACACTTGCAGGTCCAAAAAGACCTCAAAACTCTTTGCTTTGCTCTTACTCTCTCCATTCACGTTTGAAATGGCACGGAATTGAGTAAATGGCACGGAATTGAGTAAATGGCACGTTTCAAAGGCCCTTTAAATGTGCCATTGACTCGAATATAAGTAGATTGGTTCCGCCAACATATCTCATCATCAGAACTTCGTATCGGCTTCTTATGTTCCCACTTCAGGGACAAAGGGTAACTCTTGATAAGTGAAAGTGAATGGGCTTTGATCTGCCACGGGAGCTCAATCCGGATTGGTGGATATCACATCGAATTTCAGCTCTAAGACATGTCGGTTTCCTCACGATATTTGCCTTCATTGAGAGCGTAAAATTGCGCACATAAAATATTAAAGCGAAGATCTCGTACTCATGTGGGTTGGAGCCAGCCTGATTGAAATTCAGCGTCTATACCTCTGAGCCACCACGCTCTCTCGAATAAATGAGGAGACGCCTAAAGATGTACGTACCAGTGTCGAGCTTGCACTTGGGGTTAGCAAGAGGCAGAGGGCCGCAGTCCTCGACCAGCTCGAGAAGACGTGGGGGCTCGTCCTCGCTCACAACACAGGTGGACCTGCCGCAGAAAGGAGCCAGATCCCAGGTGTTGCCAGGCTCTACGGTCGCGCAGCGGGTAGATGCGAAGCACATGCCAGGGAAATCTGAAAAGAGGTTAACATTTTAATGATTGAAACCAGACCAATAGTATCAGTTCCTGAAGACTTGGGAGGCCATGTTGCTAGTCCGAAGAATACACTACACGTATCTATCAAGTGCTGCTTGTTTTTTTTATTTTTGGGTTAGCTGAACGCCCACCTGATGTTAAGTGGTTACATCCTCTAATAACTACAGCAATACGACTTCGGTCCTTCATAATGGAAGAATGAGAAGACCCTTGTCGCATCCCGTAGCGCCCGGGAATGTAATGTCTTATACGCCTGTAATTTCACCCACACCCTTTCACCGAAACACAGCAATGTGCACTTCTTGGTGGAAAAGTACCAGGTGTGGATGCAGTACTTTTCCAAACGAACATGGCACAAGTTCTACTGCTACTTTTGGTTGGTCCTTTAGCATTCAAGGGGTACGTGTTGGGACTCATAGGGTACCGACGGACGCGAACAACGGGACCCCCAAAAATTTTTCAGTCATTAAACCTAACCTAGCTCTGAAACTAAAACCAAGCCCAATCCCCAATTTCAATGAGAATAAACTAATGCTTGCATCGAATTAATCAGTGCCGGCTTATTTTCTTCAGTGAGAAATTTTTTGAAAGGAAAGTAACCAATTTTCATACACATTATCTTAACTGAGATTTTGTCATATTGATTAGTGCTAATGAGTAGATGAGATGACACTGTCATCAACTCAAATATTGGCTTTCCAAATGCTTTCCATTTAAGTAAACAATTTCTAATTACATAATCAACTGACTACATAATAGAATGGATATTGATACTCATTCATTCAGTGTTGAACCACCATCGAATGAGGTGATTGCTTTCAAGATTGATTCTGCTTTGAAGCAAAATATTTGCACTATATTTGCATGCTTGCGACTCTCATTCGATAAAGTCATAAGATGTATTTATTCATGGACATTTCACACAGCGCTATCTAGCACCAAACTAAGCATATCTTCTAATATGGGAATTAGATAACAAATAGAACACTTATATAAAACTTTTTTTTAATTCATCACATTGATCGTTACATAAATGCTTGTACCCACGACCCACAGCGCAGAAGACAGAGCAACTACCAACTAAGCTATGAGGGGCCAGTCAATAAGAACTTGGCTACCAGTGCCCTTTAACTCATCGTTCGTGTCGTGCTGACAGAGATTTAGTTCTTAACTGCGTGTCTATGATATATAAGTTGATCACATTCAAAAGTTTCTTCATATATAACAGCTTAACGGTTCAGTGGGTGTGAAGTGAAAATAGGAAACCAATCAAAGTTGAATGACTTCAGCAATTAGCTGAGACACATTGAGTAATATACTGCAACTCAAGATTAGCTGAACGAAAGTGGCTATGTATATACTATCTGCGGAAGGTTCACGAAAATGTTTACCCAATACTCAAACATTTCACGTTATTTATTATAGTTGATAACACAATACTTTCACATTATGAACCCTTGATGGGTATTGCAATAGGAGGCCGAGATATTCTTATATCTCACTCTAAAAGCACATAAATATGAAATAAAGTGGATTTAGATTTTTTTTATGTCGTCTTCCATTATAATGAGGATTATATATGATTGAAATATTTACGTCAATTATTACCTCTTATTAATTGAACTGAGGATTAATTGAACGAAACTGTCCAAGTGACTATTTTTATTAAACAACTTCAGTTAATTAAATTTTATGTTCTCAATTCTGCCGTACCATTGTTAGTGTGATTGTTACTCGATTTTATCGCCAATTAGATAATTCTATGACGATCCCAAAGAATTTCACGACAGTTTTTACTCTTTAGGTTGCAAGATATGTAATGAAAATAATGAAGTATTTATTCATCTTTTAAATTAGGCAATCTATCAGCCTTTTATCTCACCACTGCAGGAAACGGAATATATATATTGAAATTGTATTTTTTTCTCTCATCCTATAAATTATTAGTTTATAATATAATGTCTTTTTGAGTATTGTTCCAGTTATAAAAAAATCACTAAAACTAATGGTACTATCATAGACGAACAAGAACAATAGTCAGAAACAGAAGTGGCACCAGAACACTTCCTTGCGGGACTCTATGTATACAAAACTCTTCTTGAATGGTGACAAACGTAGTACGACATTACTAATAAGGATGTGAGTGGGAGAGCCTAGTTCCACATAATTATTGTACAGCTGTATCTAATTTTAGAAATCAGCTTGAAGATGAAAAGAACGAGATCCTTAAAACTACTTTAAAAGATCTGGGTACTTTTCATCTTAAGGTCACTGGTTAAATTCCAGAGGTGCACCAATTAGTCTTCGTTTGGCAATATTACATGCGTATTTTATTCAACTGGTGAAGGGGATATCATCATTACTGAAATTAACACAATTGTTAATTGGTCTCAATAGACCAGACTTCTACTAATCTGTGTTTGAATAGAAAAGACATTTATTCAGCACCAAGGCAAAAAAATGGAACAAAAAAAAATACACAAAAGGCAAGTTAAAAATAAACAAAAAACAGAAAATAGTTTTGATTCTACCAAAATATGCGCCTTATATCAAAAAAGGGTTTGGCTCTGCAGGTGCTAGGTGAATTACATCCAACGATGGTTTTCAGCCAACACCTGAACCTGTTAACATCACGAACCCGGGATGTTCCAGTCTGCTAAAGCCCATTCACTCTCACTTGTTGCGAGTAGACTGGTGCAGTAGAAACATTAGAAGCTGATGCATAAAAAGATCTTGAAGGATGCCAAGCATTACACAAAGTCATTATTTAATTTCGTCATTGTTGGCCATAGACCGACAAAAATTAAAATGACTCTAATCTCTCACTTTTGTCTTCAGTTTTGCAATTTCAACAATGAGACGGTATGCGTTGTATACAATGTTTGACCTTGAAATAGAATAAGCCTTTAATAAACTGGGAGAAGCTAAGAAAGTTTAAGACGTGAATATAATAATGAACTTCAATTAACGCACTATAAACGCCCAAATAAAAACAGATCATTAAAGGCAAATTTTATTTTATAATAAAATCTTTTGTCATCACTTTACAATGAGAATTCGCAGCGTGACTGTTTCATAATTAAATCAAAATGCCAAAAAAATCTGGTAAAATTTATACTAGACACTGGCAGAATTGTGACTTGCATCAATTCACTTTTGTGTCAAACAAAAGTGAATTGATGCAAGCTTTTTGCCCACGATGCGGTCATTGAACCGGGAGGAAAGCCTTAAGCAATCTGCGGATGTGAAAGTAATCTAGACTCAAATCTAGATCTTTCCATATAAACGATTTATCATTTTGTAAGATCATTAAAGTTTTGAAATCAGCCATTCTAAATGATCCAAGTTTGGTAATGTTTCACATTTATGAAAATAATAACTAGCTGCTAGAAAACGTATCAAAAGTAGCCTATGTGTTAATCCAGGATATAAACTGTCCTGGTACCAAATTTCATCCAAATCCGTTTGGCCGTTGAGCGTGGCAAACATACACATAAATGTGTGTGTGTGTGTATAACAAGTACCAAACACACACACACCACACACACACCTACAAACACATGCAAACTTTCGCCTATATGGTAGCATATATAGATTTACTTAATAAAATAATAAGTAGGTACTTCCAAGTAGATTTTTCAAAATACTAACAAAATATAAGCTTAATAATGGGCGTAGGTGTCATTCAACATCAGTTGACAGCTAGTTCATTTACCATCATTATACGTCATATACCTATTCTAGAACGTTCACTCACAAGGTTACCGTTCACTTCTGAATCAGATTCACTTTTACATCCAAAGGACACCAGGAAATTACATACGGAACAGGTAAATTGCGCGAAAAAATTTAATTGGTTCTACTGAGAGATCAGTTGTAGATATCCAAGTAATAGGAAGATAGGAAACTTTATTAATAAGCCTAGAACAATCTCTCCGTCTTATTTGTACATTTTCCACTTTTTACCTTACTGAACATGTGTTCAGTAAGGTAAAAAGACTGCTTTTTCTTACTTGTATTATAGTAAATCAAAGTTAAAAATCATAATTGAATTCTTAAATTTGAAAATGTCAGTTTTTAATATTAAAAACATACATTTGAATAAATCGCAGCAAACCAATTAGATTAAAAATAAAATTCAGTTTCCCTAAAATTCTGGTAAATTATAAACCGTTCTAAATTTAAATCTAAGTGTATAAAAATATTAAACAATAAATTCTGTTTAAGTGATGATTAAACAACCGGATTACATTTTATTCAATTATTTTTTTAACTAGGCTACGGCCGTCATCTTCCTCCAAATGTCACAATTCCCACGAATTAATTTGAAATTTAAATTCTGGCCTTCAAAAAGATATTAACTTCAACTTGGTAACAGTATTTGTATTATTATGAAATCGAATCGATGTATCAGATTTAGCATTTCAAATTTGGAACAGGATATATTTTATTTAAATTAAAACGTTTTGAATTAAAGAGTTCTAAATTCTTTTTTTTATAGTTCAAGGTCCTAGCCAGCAGACATATGTCCGTCAATTCTTATACCTATTTTTTAATATTTAATGAATTTTGAAAGTATATCGCTACGTAAGTAGGTAAATAAATAATCATTCATTGAAATTTCACACAACGCCATATATCCCCACACTAAGCATTTATCTTGAAGTAATTAAATTACTGCTACAACATTTGTATTTCTTTTATATGGTTAATACATATACGCGAGTGAGTGATTAACTTTTTTCGTAACATGTTTCTATTACAGACACAGACTACTCTCGACAAGTCAGGGTTTAAAGCTTTAATATACCACGGCAGGTCAGGTCAGATTTGTAGATGTGATTCACACGTCCAAACTTGATGTGGACCCAAACTGATGTTTAATTCAAATTAAGAACTGTCCCATTATTCATCAGCTAGCCTAGCATAGCTATTTAATGCAACGCTTGAACACACTCGCTGTCGAAACATCCGCGCATGCCACAGAATTCACTACGGTATTGACAAATCGTCCTATCCTAGCTATTACGATGTCGAAATCCTCATTTCCTGTCTATGACATACAAATTCTAAATTCAAATATAATTTTTTAGTGAACTCCGAGTTCCATGGTTGAATTTAAGTTGTAGTTAATAGTTTGAATTGACAGATTGTTATAATACCATATTTAATGTTTCATTTATTAAGGTCGTTATAGTTTTAATTTGGTAATTTACTTAAATATGACATGGAAATTTAGTGTGATTTAACAATACTAAATGAGTGAAGGTCACCAAACGGACTCACTCATTCTCCTGCAGTATGATTCACTGGCAAGTGTCATAGACACGCACACAAATACCAAAGACAAGTGGCTGATTTAAAAAATAGTAAATCTCTACTTTGTGTCACATATTTTCTTTTTTTTAAGATTTATTTAAATCGGCCCATTATTGGTGAAGAAAGCTCGTGGGAAAAAAACATTGAATTGAGAACCTCCTTTTAGTTAGCCTTTTTGTGATTTGAAGTTTAAACAAATATTCATCTGCTATAATTTCACTTTCGATAGTTGAACAATAGAAAGTGTAATACAATAAATTTGCAAATTCTGTGAAAGGAGAACCTTTCTACACTTAGCACTTTCGAAAGCTATGCAAGTGCATTGCCTGCCCAGAAAATAAACATTCAACATGTTCGATCAGTGTTTCACTTCTTAGATGCAATTCGAATTTTGAATATGATTTGGATATTTAATTAAATTCACTTTACTAAGGCGAGTTACTTTAACAATAAATATGAGAGTTTCCGACTAGATTGAATACCAATTAGTTAAAAAAAAAGATTTTTTTATATTTTACCTGTTTATTTTTTATTTAAAATGAGAATGTACTTTTGAACGTTATTAATAAAATTGACAACTGTCAACACCATTATTACCACCGCTAATTTAACATTCCTTAGTCCCCAAGGTCTCAAAATTTAATCGTTGATTCTGGGAAACATCTAATAATTCAATCACATTATAACACCTGGCTTGAAAATACTCAGCAAATCATTAATAAAGATGACAGACAATTTCTTAATTAGTTCTTATAAAACCGAAGCTTAATTTAAATATGGCCATTAATACTAGATTATTAACATAATTTAAAATCTTTAGCAAACGATTTACGAGTCCACAAGACTTGTTTGATATATATTGCATTACTTTGGTGGATTATTATTCATTATGAAATGTCAGAGTTGTTTAAATAAGATCAAGGCCAAACTAAGCTTAGTTTATTGGAATATTCTAGAGTCCGTTTATGTAAGTTGGAGCTCAAGATTACATTCGAATCGGTGTCTGCTTACATCCAATTGGGTCATGAATTTAACTCGATTATAGACGGTTTTTTGTGTGATTCAGTGGCGGGGCTAACAGATGGCCCGCATGATGTTAATCATATCCCCTGACCATATAATTTTTTTTGATATTTACTTTCAGTTCAAAAAATATTTTTAAACGCCTTTTTTATAATATCTAAATTCTAGTTGATGCGGTCTTATTGCTTAATTATCAGACACAATTAGTCGAATTCGAATTTTGCGATTCGAATTCGGTGTTTTCATACTTGGGTAGACAGGGGCACCTTGCCCCATCTAGAGGCTCATTTTACTTCATAGGATATGAACCTTCTATTACCGGAGAGACCGGATGAAACATGAAGGGTCCCGTTTTTAGCCTGTGGCTACGGAACCCTCGTACAGGGGGAACTTGCCCCCATGGCCGATTGGCTGGCTTAGCTACTGGATTTCGCTTAATGTCAAGAGGGTAATGTTAATACCATCTCTTTATTGACAGAGAACAAAGAACAAAGTTTCTTGTATTTAATGGAACATAGAACTGACTGTATAGGCTTAAAATAAGCATATTATGGCTCGTTGTAAAACTTTTGAGAAGCCTTAGAACTTAAAATTGGAAGACATGTGACTAATCCGGATTGGGCTCCCGTGGTAAATTAAAATACATTCACTCTTCATTATCGAGAGTAAGCTGGTGTCTCTGCAGGAACATTAGAGGCTGATACGGGCCATTATTTTCCATATTTAGTCTCATAACGGTATATATTAGTAATTAGTAAAAAAATATCGACCGTTGTAGTGATATTTTTGCTAATTTTTAATTTTCAATCGACGAATAGTTTCGCTTGAAATAGCTATGCAATTATAATTCAGGAATAAACATAACGAACAATTAAGTTGTCAAAAAAATTGGCGGCAATTAATTGCGTGACAGTGGCAGTCTTCATTATTAAAACAGTAAACTGGTAGAAAAGATTGCGTAAAATTTCACTGTCGTTTTGCCGGCGATGCGGAACGGCGGTTATATCATCGGAAAACTTAATTTGTATTCGCGTCGCGTGTTTGGATCCTTATTTTGTTGATTGTTTAAAACGCCTTAAAAATGTAAAAATTTATTTAAAAATGTCAAAATTTTATAAATATCAAAGTTTTATATAATAGAATCGAATACGTGTCGTTCTGAAATCACGATAGTATGTACTTTTTTTTTACGTACTCTATGTTAGCCCATTTACTAAACCATACGCCGTAGGGAGCTGAAATTTTCACAGAATAATTTTTAAGTATGGCGGTAATCCTAACAAATAATATAAAATAAATATATCTATGTTAGGGAATTCTAGCGCGAATCGCACTTAGCTGGATATTATTTATGACAATATTATTGCATTCTTAATGATAACGAAGATGTGCAATATTTAGGTAGACAATTAAGAGAGCATTATCCCTGTAAATTATTTGGATGGCTATTAACTATTTCGTAAAGTTTGCACACAGTAGCTTGGTAACTACTGCGTCCTTTCTATTTTCTGTAGCGATTTTGGAACAGAATGTAGCAATCACTGCAATCCTTTGTCCATACACATAAGGTCCTCATTTTTTTTTAATACACATTGCACTGACCTCTTAACACATCAGCTGGGATCAGTCTTCGGAAGGTTTTGGGCCTTTCTTCTTCTTTTGTCTCCTCAGCGGCGAAAGCCAAAGCGAACACGGCGAATACCACCAGATATTTCATTTTGAGTTTCGGATGTGAATTATAAAACAAAAAATACAAAACAAAAATTACGCGCGTTTCTTTTACGAGGCGTCTGCGCGGCCCGACTGAGTTCCAAATTCAAATCTCACCCGGTTATATGCCATTTGGCCGGCGGGGAGTGAGCGGCAAGATGGCGGATTTTGGCGGGACTTTTTTTATTCAGGGCTGGTCTTTTGTTGCGATGTGCATTATTTTTGTGTCAATGCGATTTTATCGATATGACATCAGTAAAAGCTTTTTGATTTTGATTTAGGATAAGAATAAGCACCTATTGTGTCAAAATCCACTTCAAGGATAATGGATTCGTTCTGAGAATTAGTTTCATACGAGCGAGCTTCTAAATATTGTGTATTTGATATGAATATTATTAGATTCATTAAGATATCATTATTTAGCTTAATTTCAGATAAAATATGATTTAAGTCTATAGTTTGCTTTAAATTATATTAACTAAAAAGTCTAAAACTACGCAGAAAGCCCGAAATTTCTTTTTTTCAAAATCACATTTTTAATTTGTCCTTTGCATCCACCTGATATTAAGTGTTTACGTAAATACATATTAACACCCAGACACAGAACAAATATCTGGAATCAAACCCACGACCTACAAAATTCCGAGTCACTGCCAACTGAGCAGGGGGCGAGTCAGTTTTGCCACTACACCTGGTAATCGGACGCCAAGGTGGTGTAATCCCATTGCTGTGTTCCGGTGGAAGGGTGTGGATGCCGGTGAAATTATAGGCGCCTGTGACCTTAGTTTCAGAATGACGGGCGCAACGCAATGTGACTTGACTTCTCGTTTATGGGCGCCAATAATCACTTAACATCAGTTGAGGTTTCAAATCACCCATCACTATAGGCACATAACAAAACTAGCACAATGTAATCTCGAGGTACCTAAAACTTTTTACACAAACCTCTTTTCGTTTACTTTATAACACAAAGTCATAAATCAATACAATTTGTTTTAACGTCTTCCAAATTTAAATTACTGTTGACATTTTGGTGACATTGACATTTACTCCTGTGACATTTCTTAAACTAATAAATCAGAGTCGTAAAATGTATCAGCCTAATTTGTACATTCAAGAGCCTGTGGGTTTTTAGTTAAGGGGCGAGCGGAGACCACCTGATGTTTAGTGGTTACTGCCGCCAATAACAGCACCTCCCGTCCTCCACTTCCTTCAAAATTGCGTTTATAATCAAAAAATACTTCATTTTGGTCTGCGTCTGATACAATTCAAGTGACATAATTTTAGATTACCTTTCTATTTAAAATATAAGTAAAATTCTAGTACATTTTACCAAAGCTAGAAAAAAAGATACTGACATTATTCAAATCCAAGTAGGTAACAAAATAATCTTCCTAATTTAATTAAAATTAGCAGCCATTTTTAAGTCAATTAACAAATCTAATATAACGTAAGTAATTTTCGGAACACTATTTAGTAAATCTAGGGCTATTAATTTCTCACAATGAATATGCTTCACCATAAACGATGGTCTAATTAACCAGATAACACTAATTGAAGAGGTTTCACAAAGGTTTCTTGCGAAACGAATACAAACGAAAACGAACACAGAACAGCTAATAGTTAATATGACCCAGATTTGATGGTCGCTGGCTGATGTAGCCATGAGGAGTACTGATAGGCGGCAGACACTAGATTGCTGGATCTTTTTACGGTTCCGTACCCAAAGGGTAAAAGGGGACCCTATTACTAAGACTCCGCTGTCCGTCTGTCTCCAGGCTGTATCTCATGAACCGTGATAGTTAGAGTTGAAATTTTCACAGATGATGTATTTCTCTTGCCGCTATAACAACAAATATTAAAACAGGATAAAATAAATATTTAAGAGGGCTCTCATACAAAAACGTGATTTATATTTTATGTTTGTTATTGTTCGTTATTATACATACTTGTATAGAACTCACTCTCAATTAACGAGAGTAGGCTGGTGTCCCTGCAGTGGGAACATTAGAGGCTGGTACGGTAAATGTCAAATGTTTTTTCGCCAATGTGACTTCACCTTATGAAAACACGCACCAGTAATTTCGTTACAAAGAGCACGTAACGCCATGTTTTTCCTAAATCATTGTTTTTTATAGAAAAACATAAAAAACGTGGTCGAAAATTGAGGTCAACACGGTGAACGACCTTTGTGACGTCATCAAGTATGAAGGGTATCCAGTGGCGAGTACCAGGAAGCACTCGGAGCGTAGCTTATCCGGTTCTTGATGTAATTGGTTTTTTTTAATTAAATGGTTACTTGGTTGACATTTCATTGACATGTGAGGGATTTACAAATCGAAACCATAACTGACTTCAATAATTTCGCCCCTTATATCTCGCCAAACATCCAAATCGGTGTACAACGGGCGAAGAAAATGTCACAGGAAAACAAAATGTGCTAATTCCTTTGATTTCGAATTCCTGTGTTAAAGATAACTGACTCGTTTATTCCGAGACTTGAGAAAAAACTTCATGTTCACCAGTTAAGAGCTACTTTCTCCCGGGGTTCGATTCTTGACCAAAACTTATCCTTGGTGACCCCGATGATAACGTCACCACCATACTTGAGATCTAAAGGAATAAATGACTTTGACTTTGCCTTGACTTTGACTTTGAAAGTCATAGTCAAATAAACTAACTTATTTCTGTTGAATTCGTAAAAAAATAACTCGGAAACGTAATTTTTTTATAATAAATATGTACATATTGTACATAATCATGCGTTTTTACAACTGAGTTTAGCGCTTGTTCATACCCTACCCTACCCTCTATGGGGAGGAACAAGCAAGAAACCCCTATTGATTACTTTCTTTTCGCGAACAATTTGTATTCATCCTGCTGCGTCCATCACCCGAGACGGGGATGCAACATCTTCACCGGCACCTTTCAACTGGAATACAGGGAAGGGTGTGGGTGTGGATATATAGTGTGAGCACTACTTGGCGGCAGATTCCAGGTGTGGTGGCAGTACCTCTCCGGACGAACTTGGCACAAGTTCTACTGCTACTTTTGGTTGCTCCTTTAGCACCACCCAGGGGGAACGTGTAGGGAATCGAAGGGTACACACCTACGGACGCGAGCAACTGGACCCCCCAAAAAGTATTATATAATCTCTGCAGATTAATGGAAAATTTTGTTAAAATGTCATATAAAATGTTATTTTTTTATGAGATGGCAACAAATATTCCTAAAAGCCAAACTCAAATTTCATTTTCCACTTGCAGTTTTGAATTATTTATGGAAACATGTTTCAATTTAATTAATGTTTAGGGTCTCTGTACACGGAGTCAGTTTACTATCCACTAGCTCGCACCAGTCGCTTATGTGGTAGTATTGAGTTACTGTCACGATTATGTCAAGTTTGACAGACAAGTAGAATTAATAAATGAATAAATTTATTGTACACCTAAAGAAAAATATTAGATGGTTGCTTATTAAAAAAATATATACTAAATTTGGGACAACGGGTGGTCTTATCGCTGAGAGCGATTTCTACCAGACAACCTTTGGATGGATCAAACATTTGTGACGCTTTATAGTTTAAGTGATATATTAAAGAAAACAATTAAAAAAAAATCAATTTCATAGATTTAGTTCCTGGACCACCACTGTACTCGTATGCAACATGCCTGTGATTTATACATGATCTACCTATCCCCTGTAATTTATGCCTTCACTAATAATATATTGAATCGAGTAAAATGTCATATGACTCATTGTATAAATCAAGCTCGATATTATTAAAGAGAAACAAGTTCTATTTCTTAAACTTCCGCCATTTGAATAAATTATATTTTTAATTAAGCCGGACCAAATATTATATTTATGTTTTCAAAGAAAAGGTTATCAATTCTGTTGTTTTTTTATTGTTATCTCAGTATTTTTATTTGAATTTTATAGGTTACATCTTAGAAAATTAAAATCTATCATTTTGTAGGAAATTTTCTCTAGTTATTACTCTATTTTTAACGTTAAATGAGTCGGAAAGGAGTTATTGTCAAAAAATAGTTTTTGGGCGCCATTTTTCCAATATGGCGACGCGAGCGGCAATATTACGAAGTGTCAAAGTGGAAATTCGGAAAAAGCATGTCTTGTTCTATGAAGTCGCCAATTTTCAAAACTCCTGGAACACTATCCATGTAAACCCCCTTTTTAAGCACCAAATTACTACTAATATACTTTTAGATGGGTCCCATAGAAATTTTATTAAATAATTCAATGACAATTCAATCAAAAAATCTAGAAAAAATAATTATATCATCCAAATAATCGAAATTGCATGTTTTACTTTTCTGTCAATTTTCTCCCATTGTATACCAATTTGGATGGTTTTTTTTCTTCTTAATGGTAGGCGTACCTCTTAATATCGAGAAATAAGGATGAAAGAATTGAAATCGGTCGTGTCCAAACTTGATATTTAAAGGAATAAATGAGTTTGAGTTTTTCTTTTGACTCAAATATAAATTCATGCCGTAATCATAAAGATATATCAAACTATAGTCAGTTTTAACTAGTCTTATTGTTAAAGCTAGTCTCATTTGTTAACGTCTATTCCATCCCTAACCGACCTAAGGGGAGAAACAGACAAGAAACCCAGGAGGCAGTAAATATTCACGAATATGGACCTCATTTCCAACTGCCATAAATAGCGAAATGTTAATTTATCAGTAGATTAGATGGAATGTAAGCACAGGTCACAATTTTAATTAAAAATAATTACCCATTCTAACTGTGTAATTACTCATCTAACAATGTAATCTAGATTATTTTGAACAAAACAAAAATCCGGTACATTTATGCTTTCGTTTAACAATGGTTGACCTTATTGGTAGGTCATATACTGTGGCCAGGCGTGCGTGGTAAGGTTTTAAGGCTTTTATGGTAAAAGAAATATAAATCCTGCCTTCTGCTCGTCCTAGGTTGGATTCCGACCCTGGACTAGTATTTGTGTGACTTGTTTGATGTAATTAAAGTGACGGGACGAGCTGAAGCTTCACTTGATGTTAAGTCGTTACCTCCGTCCATAACAATGACAATACCACTTAGGTGCTCCCCGACGCAAGTGTGAAGACCCAAGTCGCACTTCGTGGTTTGACATTTCAATTGTGAAATTTCACCGGCACCCACACCCTTCCACTGGCGGTGTTTGATGCGGTTTTTTTCTGTTTGGTAGCGGACGTGATCGAGATGGTAGTTAGCTTTACTTAGCTATGACTTCACCAAGTCGAGGGTTTTTACATTGTCGTAAAAATAAAATTTGATATTTAGATACCATACAGAATTTTTTTACACACTCATGCCTAGGATTCCCTGTGTCGGAGATGGCATGAATGCCGTTTCGGAGAATTTAATCCCCTCTCCCAAGGGAACCGTGCTGAAATTCGGGATAAAAAGTATCCTATGTCCTACCTCGGAGTATGACCTCAAATTGTGCCAAGTTTCATTTGAATCCGTCCAGTAGTTTCGATCCAGTAGCGCGATGCGTGACTAAGATACAGATAGACATGCGTCGTGGTCCCGGGCAAACTGAAGTCTTTGCGAAGTGGAATCATTGGCAGAAATATCGGTCTACCCTCTTGCGCACTCGTTTTGTACGTTCGACCGCGTCGCCGCGAAACCCGTGGTAGCATGTTGATAACCATTAATAGATTTTTTTAAACGTTTACTCACACATACCTCTGCACTAGGATTCCTGTCGCAGATAGCATGAAAAAACACAAGACAAACACCCAAGACCCGAGAACAAACTTCACGCTAACCACACAAAGTGTGCCCCGGCTGGGAATCGAAACCCCTCGCTTCGAAGGCTAAGCAACTAAGCCACAGAGCCGTAGTGCAATAGTGAGATTTTAGTGACAAAATATGCCACGTTATACTTGGTAGTGTATTAAGTGGTACTTGTTTGGCCTGTAAGGCTAGTCTAGATTCTAGATTAGGTCCTGTTTGTGACGTAATGGGTGGAAACTTACTTGCACCCACACTGAAGGCTGATTTTATGCTGCCACAGTGTTTTAACTTCAGTTACTTAAATAAATAAACGTTTACACACTCATACCTCTGCACTAGGATGCCCTGTGTCGCAGATGGCATGGACAAACACGGAACAGAAGACAAACACCCAAGACCTGAGAACAAACTATCATGCTCACCACAGAAAGTATGCCCCGTCCGGGAATCGAACCCGGGACTCCTCTCTTTGAAGGCAGGGCTACTACCAACTTTTTATCCTGAAATTCAGCACGGTTTCCTTGGGAGAGGGGATGAAATTCTCTGAAACGGCTTAACTAATTTTGACGGGACTCTCACTGGCAGATAGGTGATTTTATAAGGAGTAACTTAAGATATTTTTATTTCAGAAAAAATACCATTAGAGTTTCGCGCCAAAAAAGTTTTCCACGCGCAGGAATTGCGGGTAATAGTAAGATATATAAGGTTTTTAGTTTGGGGCTAGATGGCGCTGTATGAAATGTCCAATATCTTTCTTTAACACTAGCAGCCCGTCCCGGCTTCGCACGGGGTAGTGACATAACTACAATAGTTGGACATATGCTACCGCGGAGTTTTTTGTAGACATTATGATGTTCTTCAATATTGTTGTACATTATTTTGTTCTATCGCTAATAGTTTCGGCAGCGCATTCGACGAAAGACATTTTAAGACTCATTTTTCTACACCTTCGGTTACATTGTTCAAATTTTACCAAGGATCCCTAATTTTTTTCAAAATTAAATGTAGCCTATGTCAAATTGGAAGAATGTAGCATTCTATTGGTGAAAGAATTTTTTAAATCGGCTTATTACTTTTTGAGCCTATTCATTACAAACATACAAAAATAGGTACAAATCTTTCCTCTTTATAATATTAGTGTAGATTACCTTCTGTTCGCAATTTCACTGTGATGTATCGTTGAACCATAAACCCATTGTATAAAGTTTAGCCAATCCTTTGTTATTGTAACTAACGTGGAAACTATTGTGTTGATACAATTAATAGGAATGACCTTATAACAAAACAATAATGGAAAAAATACAGCGAATGTTGAAATGTTTCGTTGCTGTTTAGTTTTTGACCGACCTCATATAAAGGAGGTTAAGTATTCGACACGTATGTATGTAAAGCTAGAATTACTTCGACGCGACCTCGGCTATATAACTTTTTTTGCGCGGTACCCGAATTCATGTTTATTTTTCTAAAACGGAAGTAGCCTATGTTACTCCTTATAACATCAGCTATCCGCCAGTGGAAGACTTGTCAAAATCGGTCCAGCCGTTTCCAAGATTAACCGCAACAAACATACAGACACTAAAATGTTTAGAAATTGTGTTGTTGTTTAGTAAGAAAACGCATTTGAAAGTACCATCTATACTTTCAAATGCAATTAGTAAAAGCTATTTTAACATTACAAACGGACACTTAAATTTTATTTATTTGCATAGATTATTGGAACTGCAAATGTTAGATATTCACATTATGATAATCTATCTATAAAGCTTTAAAACTAAAATACAAAATTTCATAGGTATATCCACACAATCGCGTCTCTTCTACCAAAGCGTCTTGAATATTTTAACGTGAATTAACCTGAATTTTAACCATTTATTAAGCATGAAAATGACCAACTGAGCTCTGAGATCAAAATAAAAATTGATTATGGAGTTCCAACCCAAAATAAAACCCCATATTTTTGAATATGCATCCGCCTTCCATATGCATCTTAAATTAAAACGCGCCAAATTCAGAACCCGTAGGAAGTTATAAACGCCTTATATACGATTAATATTCTTCGTACATAAGTGAGACACGTAAGTTTTGTTGACTCCCGATATTTCGACGCACTTACATGCGTCATGGTCCCGGGCAACAAAACTCACAAATCATGGTAAATATCTCGGTAACACGAATAATAATGTTCATAACCATGATAGTTTTAAAATTTATATTGAAACACGTAAGCTTTACGAAACTTAAAATATCTTGCACAGAGCAATCCAACGCTGGCCCGAAGTAAATTTTAAAATTGAGCGAGATCCAATTATGTCGTCTCTCCTATTTGCTCTTAATAATATTATATATCTGTACCAATTATAATGTTGTTTGTACGTGTATTTCACTGTCGTCGCACGCTGTCACCACGGTGCCACAGAATACCAGCGCTGTATCAGTCCACTGGCGCAGCACATGCTGAGTGGTTACCCTTTTGTTGTTACATATTCTTAAACGTGTAATTTTGTTTTTAATTTTTAAGGGAGCCCTAAATATGTAACACAAAATAAAGTTTTTCTATTCTATTCAATTGTGAGTGGCGCCCCCTAGGATTTGGCGCCTGGAGCGACTGCTCCGTGCGCCGTATGGGCGGGCCGCCCCTGGAGCAATCTTCTTTACCCAACTGCACCAGGAGGGCTACGTTTTTCGGGTGTATAAGTCAAAGTCAAAGTCATTTATTCCTTTAGATCTCAAGTATCATTTGGACACGTCAAATTTTACACATGCATGTACACATATTCGTGAGCATATAACGTGTCACGGGAACTCCCCGGGCACATTACATGTATGTTTATAATGTATATATATTTCTTTGGTACGCTCTGTACTTGATAGATTTTAGGTTAAGAGGTGTTTTTAGATTTCTCTTAATTGTGAGTAAAAAATAAAAACCGGCCAAGAGCGAGACAGACTCGCGCACGAAGGGTTCCGTACTATTATCTATAAAACAAAAAATAAAAATCATGTTTTTATATGTAAGCCCCCTTAAATATATATTTTAATCTGTTTTTTAGTATTTGTTGTTATAGCGGCAACAGAAATACATAATTCTGAAAATTTCAACTCGTAACTATTACGGTTCATGAGATACAGCCTGGTGACAGACGGACAGCGGAGTCTTAGTAATAGGGTCCCGTTTTATCCTTTGGGTACGGAACCCTAAAAATAGTCGAGTTTTGGCGCCAAATAATGATTTATAAATTTTTTTTTTCCTCAAGACCTATCGGGTGTGGTATCAAAATATAGGGCTTAATGGCTATAGGGTCCAGTTGCTCGCGTCCGTAGGTGTGTACCCTTTGATTCCCTACACGTATCCCCTGGGTGGTGCTAAAGGAGCAGCCAAAAGTAGCAGTAGAACTTGTGCCAAGTTCGTCCGGAGAGGTACTGCCACCACATCTGGAATCTGCCGCCAAGCAGTAGTGGTAGCATTACTGTGATCCGGTGGAAAAGTGTGGTTGCCGGTGAAATCACATGCGCATGAGACGTATCATCCCCGTCTCGAGTGATGGACGCAGCAGGATGAATGCGACTCAGTAAAGATTTGGATCTCATACTGAGTCGCACGCATTACTGTTGTCATGGACGAGGGTCACCACTTACCATCACCTGGGCCCTCAGCACGATCCGTCTCGCATTCAAATAAAAAAAACATATGTTTCCCATAGTACAAGCTATGATAACATTGGGTCTAGACGACGCAGTGTGAAAAAAAGTTTATCATTAACTGTGGAAACATTCAAAGCGATTATAGTAAACCACTATTATGTAAATTAAACAAAGTCTCGTTATGTTATGCAAACTGGCAAGTCAATCTTTCCATTATGGCTGATGCATTATTCATAAAGCTTGGTATATCGATTTGATTATATCATTTCTGGTTATTCAGTTGTGATATATGAAAATCATTTAGGTAGCAATATACAGCTTTTATTTCACTTAATTTGCACATATTTAAATAATCACTTAAAAGCGTGGCCCAGGGGTTTCAAACTAAAGGTCACTGGTTCAACAAAAATGTGAACAATTAATTTTTCACTTAAAAATTGTGTTCAATACAACGTTCGCGAAACGGTGACGGAAAACATTGTGAGGAAACCGGAATGTCCTAGAACCAAAATTCGAAAACTTGTGACATCTACTTCTAGGATTGGGCTCTCGTGGTAGATCTAAGCCAATTCACTCTCAATTATCGAAAGTAGGCCGACGTCCATGCAGTGGGAACATTATAAAAAATTTACTCAGCTGTCAAACACGATAGAAATGGATCTTTTAACACAAGCGATCAAGCGGTAATATAATTTACGGTTCGTGTTCATTATACCTAGCCCCAAACTAATCATAGCTTGTACTATTAGAACTAGATAACTGATACAGTACTTATACCATATTTTCAGTTTGTTTTTTGAAATACATATTAAACTTTTTATAACATTAACATAATAATCCTAGCTAATAAATGCGAAAGCGAGTTTGTTTACGCTTTCACGCCTAAACCGCTGATTTTATTATAATGGATTATGATATAGAGATAGATGGATGCTTCTGTTAATCCAGGTTATAAGCTGACCTGGAACCAAATTTCATCCAAATCCGTTTGAGCGTGGAAGAGTTACAAACATACACTTTCATCCAAATCCGTTTGAGCGTGGAAGAGTTACAAACATACACTTTCATCCAAGTCCGTTTGAGCGTGGAAGAGTTACAAACATACACATAAAAACTTTCACCTTAATAATATTTGTGTGATTTCCTATTTCATTTAGAGTTAATCAACTATGCTGCTATTTTTGCAACACGGAAACTAAACTAAAGCAATGCGGACTAAAATATCGATCACGAGATGATCTCACGCACGCCTTACGAAACTATATTAATGTTGAGAAGGCAATACCAATCTAGATCTAGACTAGGTCAAGATAACAATTCTATTGAGAAGTGAAAGTTCTTTTAAGACTTATTTAATGTCTTTAGGAGAGGAAACGACCCCTATCGTTAGGATTCCTTTGTCTAATAACAAAAACGGAGCTGTACTTCTTTTTAATTGGCCTCTGAGGCTTGGCTGCCCGCAATTTAGCCACTATGTTTATACCCACTTAGTCGGCAAGATTTCGCATAAAAAACCGAT
Source organism: Aplocera efformata (assembly GCA_921293045.1). NCBI lineage: Eukaryota > Metazoa > Arthropoda > Insecta > Lepidoptera > Geometridae > Aplocera > Aplocera efformata. The sequence goes on along the minus strand of OV121067.1, from coordinate 2,563,009 downwards.
GGAATTACAAAAAAAAATTGCCAGTAGGGAGAGAGTCTTTTTAAATCTTAACAAAGTGATTATAAAAACGGAGCTCTTAATGTTTCGTTTAAACATATGTCATCTGTCAGCTGTCATCTGTCAGTTTTCTTTATATTGACGGGACTAATATATAACCAACCTGATGATAAGACATTACAGTTGCCAAACGAAACTCCTAACTTAATATTATAAATGCGAATGTGACTTTATTTATTTGTAACGCTTTCGCGCCTTAACTACTCAACCGATCATCATTAAATTTTGCATACACGTTGTCAGGGATACAGAAAAGGACACAGGGTAACTTTCAAACAGAAATTATTGACATATTCAACATTAACACGAGCAAAAGAGCTGTTTGAATCTAGTATATAAATAAATCCTTAGACATAGTATAAAGCGAAGTCGCTCCCGCTGTTTACACGCTTAGATCTTTTATACTAAGCAACGTATTTTACTGCAGTTTTCAGCAATAGATAGAGTGGTTCAAGAGGAAGGTTTATATGTAGTCCTAGCAACACACCCCATTAAATAATAAATATTATTAATTCACATAGCGCCATGTAGTCCCAAACTAAGCATGGCTTGTAAATTGTAATGTAGGAACTAGATCACTGATATAGAATACTTATTATATTTGCAAATACATACATATAAACACCCAGGCACAGAGCAAACATTTGTGTTCGTCACACAAAATGCTTGTACTGGGTGGGAATCAAACCCACGACCTACAGAGCAGAAGGCACTACCAACTGAACTGTGACTCAGATTGATTAAGTTATGAGAACAGCCAAGAAGCATTGTGCCCGTCACTCTGAGAATACATACAGCGGCTATGTGCCTGTAATTTCACCGGCACCCTCACCCATCCGCTGGAACGCGAGTTCATGTGGTATAGTTGGTAGTAGCCCTACCGTGGCTTAGTTGGTAGTAGCCCTACCTTCGAAGCGAGGGGTCCCGGGTTCGATTCCCGGCCGGGGCCACACTTTGTGTTGTGAGCTTGAAGTTTGTTCTCGGGTCTTTGGTTTTTGTCTTGTGTTTCTGTTTGTCCATGCCATCTGCGACACAGGGAATTCTAGTGAGGTATGAGTGTGGAAACGTTTTTTTTTTTTACTTTGGGTTGATCCTTTCGCGCGTGTAGGGTCTCTAAGGGTAAGATTTCACCTACGGAGGCGAGCTGCGGTGACCTCATTTGACCTTCGTTTATACCTACATAATACCTACTGTTTAATCTGTAGGTGTGCCCACTTTCTCTGCTCGGTTTCCGTGAGTCACTTGTGTGGGGGCATGGGATTAGCGCCGATGCAACCTTTATTAACCGACTTCAAAAAAGGAGGTTCTTAATTCGACTGTATTTTTTTTTTTTTTGGTACCTCAGATCTCCGTCATTTATGAACTGATAGTAAAATATTTTTTTATTTAAAAGGTTTTGCTTTTAGATTGTTGATTTAACAACCAACTTAAGAAGTTGGTTGTTAAATCAAAATAACTAGAAATATGTCATCCATGTAAACGAAATTGCATATTTTGCTTTTCTGAGACTTTTTTCTTCGCCCATTGTAGACTTATTTTAGATGTTTCTTTTTTCAAATGTGGGGTAAGGGCGAGAAGTAAAGGATAGGATTTTAAGGAGAAAGTATTAAAGTCGGTTGATCCGATTTTCAAGCTGGCAATTATTTTGAGTGTGTTGCAATTTTTTTTTGGATCTCACACTGTTTCGCTCTCATCCTGCTGCGTCCATCACCCGAGATGGGGATGATACGTCTCATGCGCATGTGATTTCACCGGCAGCAACACCCTTCCACCGGAACACAGTAAATCGAGCGCTACTGCTTTGCGGCAGATTCCAGATGTGGTGGCAGTACCTCTCCGGACGAACTTGGCACAAGTTCTACTGCTACTTTTGGTTGCTCCTTTAGCACCACCCAGGGGGTACGTTTAGGGAATCAAAGGGTAGAAACCAACAGACGCGAGCAACTGGACCCCCCATGTGACGCTATTGCCATCCAAACAACGATTACTGAAAAATAAAACCAAAAAAACCCTAAAAAATTACCCGCTAAGTTGATAGCTACAATATATGCCGCCATCTTGTCTCTTGTAACAAAAACACGTAGATTTATAATCGTTTTCGCAACCCGTGAGTGCAATCTAATGCGCACACTAACCAATCAAGGTAAAGGGGGGACTGTTGATCGTGTCCGTAAGTAATACTACCTTTGAATCCGTACACGTACCCCTTGGGTTGAGAGGTTCTTGTCTGTTTCATCCCCTCGGGTCGGTCGGATAGGGTTGGAACAGACGTAAACTTAATAAAATAAGATTAGCTTAAACATAAAACTGACTGTAATCTGACATATCTGTGTGCATGAAATGTGCCTGGGGAGTTCCTGTGACACGTTATATGCTCACGAATATGTTTACTTGTGTGTGTAAAATTTGACGTGGCCAAATGATACTTGAGATCTAAAGGAATAAATGAGTTTGAGTTCGATGCCAAGTTCTTCTGGAGAGGTACTGCCACCACACCTGGTAATCTGCCGCCAAGCAGCGGTGCACTGTCGCTGTGTTCCGGCGGATTGGTGTATGACGGGTGACGGGCGCAACGCGATGCGACTTGGCAGTACCTCTACGGATGAAGTTCTACTGCTGATTTTTTTTCATGTGGCTGATGTGACGGAACGAGCAGACAGCCCATCTGATGGTGAGCAGTTACCGCCGCCCAACAAGAAAAAATACGACTCAGATCTTCCCCTACTAAAGTCTGAATAGACCCGAGTCACATCGAGTTGCTCCCGTCACGCACCCGTCCGCCTGAACACAGCAGCGCGAGAGCACCGCTGGTTGGTAGCGGATTACCAGGCGTGGCAGTACCTCTCCAGACGAACTGGGCACAAGTTCTACTGCTACTTTTGGTTGCTCCTTTAGCACCACCCAGGGGGGCACGTGTAGGGAATCAAAGGGTACACACCTACGTACATTTTTGACGAATAAATAACAAGGTTCAACCGATTTCTACATAAATATACCTACTTTATCAAAATATGGATATAATGGGCCAATTTCAACATAAACAATGGAAGTGCATAATTAAGCCAAGGTTATGCTGCGCATCGTCTAAAATCAGACAGCGTGAAGGTACGTCTTTACCTAAAATAAATTAATAGATAAATTTAAAAAAAAAACAAGCTTATTTTTAAGCGTTCTACGAATTACGAACGGAGGAAATGTTTTTTTTCTTATGTAACAACTGGCGGGATGATTTGAAATCCCACCTGATGTTAAGGGGTACCTGCGCCCATAATAACAGCATTATAACCTAGATCATCCCCTACTCAAGTATGAGAAGACGCAAATCCCACCCCGTTGCGCCCGTCACCCTGCTTGGCGGCAGATATCCGGATGTGGGGACATTACTACCTTTTAAATGGTTAAAGACTTACATAATTATGGTTGTTTTAATAATTTTTAATCTTCATCATGGTTTTATTTATTTTCACAGAGTCATCTAGCGAGTTTTATTGAAATGTGAGTATTCATGAATGACTAGCGCCATCTAACAAAATAATTACAAGTTTCAGCTACCAACCATAACAATAAATAATTCGTTCAGAAACGGTAGTTTTAAGTCTTCTGTTCACCATTTCAGAAATATGTATAAAAAGTTAATAAAATAACTGGCAATACTATTCCAAATTGTATTTAATAGAGAGGTACCTAAAAAGTATTTTTATAAAATTGCACACGATCTAATCATTCCATTCCTTCCAATATCGCGTTTAGTAGTATTAAACTGGAGTGAAATTCGTCCGACAAAAAAACCACCGGCTGATGCTCTATGTTACTTGAATGACATTTAATTAATGGTGTGATCATTCAAAGTTGCTAGTCAAATTCAGTGTCCTTATTTTTTATACCAGTTTTGAGACCGATTGCGCACAAAGCACACCTGATGTCAATTTGTTACCTCCGCTCAACGTTAATGACAACAGGAACATAGATTGGGACTTCTTCTTCTTTTTAATTTTTGTATTCTGAGGCTTGGCTGCCCGCAATTTAGCCACTATAGATTAAGACATTTCCGACCCAAGTATGAGATGAAATCTCGTTGCACCTGTCACCTCAGATGGAAATGTTTGTTTCGTATCATATCCTTTGATTTCACTGGCACCCACACCACATCTTTCCACTGGAACCATGTGTGGAGACAATACTCCTCCGGATGCACACAAATTCTGCAGCTACTTTTCGGTGCTCCTTTTGCACCAGGGAGCACTTTCAAAAGAGATATGATGCAGGTACCGGTGACCGGTTTCTATTTGGTGGGTGAATGTCGCTCCGGTTCGAGTTAACGGAACGCGCCAGTTCCGACATTTCTGAACGAAATTCCTTTTGGCATGACGTCAACCAGTGACGTTAATTTAATTCGTTCGGTTGGCAAACTGAGCGATTTCCCAACCGCGCTTGAGATATCACTATTTGTCATCCGTACAAAATTAGATAAAAAATACTATAGATCCATTCACAGCATCACAGTGAGTAATATTTCACGAAATAACAACACAACATTAGTTTCCGTGTGATATTCGTGAAGTTACAAAGTGATTGTGTGTCAGAAACACGTGAAAAACGCGAATGTTTGTGTTGCAACTGAAGTGTTATTAACAAAAATGAGCAGTTTCACGAAATTTATTAAAACTACACCTATTATTGATGACTACGATATCTCAAACACGGTGCTCGGCCTTGGCATAAATGGAAAGGTAAGACATTTACTTGTGCAATAACATTTTTTTTGTTATAAACTTGACTTTCATACTACGTTCCTATTGTTTACTAATGACGTAAAGGTGTAAAATTAGCTTGAACCCGTTCTTTTATCGTTACGATTCGGAGATGACACATAATTACGGTATTGTAGCGCCTGAATGAGTCACATTCTTGTAATTTTTGGATAAATTTTGGAAAAATTACACATTCGTCCTTTGGAATATCTATCAACGTTATCTTTTTACTGATTACACAAACATTATGTAAAACTAAATGTATATTTCCCATTAGAGTATCACGAGATAGGGATGTGATGTTTCATGTGCCTCTAATTTTACCAGGACCCAAAATTTTCACTGGAACTAGGCTTGCTTGCTTCTATGTTCTTTACAGATCATTTACTGTTTACATTTGAACTGATCGCTTCTGTGCTTCGAAGGGTATGTTAATGTGTTTGACTTGACTATACAAGTTGATAAGAAAGAAAGAAAGAAAAAATTTTTATCTGTGGCACTAGGCTAACAATTTGAATTTGACATCATAATAATTATAGTAGTTATAAAAAAAACAGAATATATACAAATGCTTAACCTAACAGACACAAAAAGGACTGACTCAGCATATTGTTGATTGACTGTCAATCGACGCTGGTCTTCCGTCAGAGCCGGTTCAACGATGGATATGGAACGATGACGAAACTAAATACTATCTATGACTAACAAGGAGATAAATAATTACCTGAAAGCACTATTTGCCAACTACTCTCTTTTTTTTTGTTGACGAAGGGGAATCTGCAACAGATACACCGGTTGCCCTGGGGGGGACAACCGAGTTATGTGGGACTTTTACCCTAACTAAACCCCTCCGGTGGCCGACCTCTGCGCATTCGAGGGTCTCTGGGCTCTCCAAAAGAACTTCACCAGTGACCCTCTCGCACTTTGCCATGAGGCCCGCTCCCGGGGAAGGGTGTAAAGAGCCCTTCCCCGACTCCGCGTACCCTGCACGCCACAGTGCAGGGCAGCCTTCCCTGGGCCCGATAAGCACAGCAGCCGGAGCCCCCACTCAGGCTGCTTTCGGGCCCAGAAGTTCTTCCCTCTATGGGCAGGAGAGACACCGCAACCCCTATGGGGGTTGCGGTCCGGGCTGAACTCGGTGAGCAACCCGGCCCTGCCGTCTCCGAGCGGGATCGGACCTTTCGCGATCCCGCTCTGCGGTCTCTTTCTGGACCATAACGGTCTCACAGAAAGAGACCACCGCCCTCCACGCCGCCTCATCTTCCAGCATAGCCGCAACTACGCTTGGAAGAGAGAGATCTTGCCCGATCCGGTTTACCAGTATTCGTCGCTCAGCTTCCCATGAAGGGCACTCCTCGAGTGTGTGCTGAGCAGAATCCTGGTCCCCCCCGCAGTGGTGGCAAACCGGTGTCAGTTCGCGACCAATCCGAGTCAGGTACTCACCGAAGCATCCATGCCCGGTAAGTACCTGAGTCAGCCTGTAAGGTGACGTTCCACTTCCTTCTCAGCCAGGCTTCGAAGACTGGCAGGACAGCTCCTACGCTGCGCTGGCGCAGAGATCTCGACTCGTGGAGCCTCTCACGCCAGCGATCGAGCGCGCGTCGATGCTCCTGCCATCGCACTTCAGCAGGTGCAGTTCCTACATCTTGGCGGAGACGATCGTACACACGTGCGTCCATCTCCGCCAAGATGTCCAGGGGTGGAAACCGCCCCAGGACAGTCGCCGCCTCAAAGGATATCGTACGATATCCCCGTACGATTCTGATGGCCGCTATACGCTGCAGGCTATTGTACATAGTCCTGCTGCGCCGAACACCCGCCAGGCGATGCCACCAAACGGGTGCTCCGTATAGGGCCATCGAACGTACGACCCCCGCATAGAGGCGGCGAACTCCTTCACTTGGTCCCCCAAGATTGGGCAGCAGTCTATGCAGAGCACCCGCTGCCCTCTTGATCCGGGGGACCAATCTGCTGAAATGCTCCTCGAAGCCCCAGCGACCGTCCAAGATGAGACCAAGGTACCGAAGGTACGGTCCCACCTCGACGTCAACGTCACCTACGCGAACCGACGAGCTGGGAGGTCCTCTACTCCGTGGTATCCTATGGAACCACAGCGCCTCAGTCTTCTGAGGCGCTACTCGTAGTCCCAGCTCGTGGATCTTATCCACCACGTTTGCCACCCCCTGTTCGGCGAGCTCACTGGCCTCGTCAAAGGTATCCCCGCCAGCTACCACAAGGGTGTCGTCAGCGTAGCAAACTACACTGACAGCGGCGGGGAGACTGACTCGCAGAACCGCGTCGTATGCGAGATTCCACAGTAGCGGCCCAAGAACCGATCCCTGTGGGACCCCGCACACGACCTCCCTCTGACGAAATGCCCCATCACTGCCCACATACTGCACGCTTCTGTCATGCAAGTAGGCGCCGACGATGCGTTGCAGGTAGGGCGGTACATTGTGGAACACTAGTGCACCCCTGATCGTCTCCCAGGGCAAGGAGTTGAAAGCGTTAACGATGTCCAAGGACACCGCTAATGCAACTCCACCCCGGTTAACGGCCTGGTCCGACAGTGCTTGGACGCGCCTAATCGCGTCCACTGTCGAACGCGCCTGTCGGAAACCAAACTGGCCATCCGACAGGTCAGGGCCCTCGCATGACAGATGCGCGCAAAGACGAGCGGCAATTATTCTTTCGAACAATTTGCCGGCCTCGTCTAGCAGGCATATGGGGCGATACGCAGAGGGAGAGTCCGCGGGTCTGCCGTCCTTCTTTAACAAGACCAACCTAGCCTCTTTCCAAACCTTGGGGAAGACTCCACAACGAAAGCAGCTCGTAAAAAGCTGCCTGAGTCTGTCTCCTAGGGCGACGGTTAGAGCAATCACCCAGCAACGCCCCGGCACTCCGTCCGGGCCAGGGGCGGTGTGCCAACTACTCTCTACTCTAAGAGGCTTAGCATAAGTTGCACCAAGTTACTATAACAATAACAAAAGCTTAACCAGCTGTTAAATCTCCGGTTTAGCAAATTGAATTTCACCATTGTAACGATGGTTAAACAGACGTCACAAATATCATTAACATAAACCACTCAATTTCAGACGGTTAAGGTTATGGTTATGTCTTATCACTGGTCACCCATTTAATACTGTAACGTTTTACATGGTACACAGTGGATCGTAAATTTTATTGTTATGGTTACTGCTAGAGTTAATTTTAACCAAAACAATAACGTAATGCTCTTGGTGCAACTCGCACTTAAGACAATCTAAAACAACTTCCACTGCTTCTCCAGACATACTTGTGCCAAGTATGTCTGGAGAAGTTCTGCCTCCCCACCTCGTAATGTATTGCCAAGCAATGGTGCACTCGCATTGTTCCAGCAGGAGGGCGTGAGTAATGGTAAAATTAGGCGTTACATCCCCATCTCAACGTCAAAATGTACAAAAGAACAACAAAATTGCTAACCTTTTTTAAAGTTTTTAAAGTTGTATGATTGCCTCATTCATGTTCAAGCATGAGTAATAAGATATGCAACATATTTTTATAACATACCGATCGGGGCAATGGCCTTAACTCTGAGAAACTATTCTTTAGTTATATATCAGTAAGTATTTTCAATTAAGATATGCTACTACATTCTTGGAATGAACATAATACTGAGAGCGATTTGAAGGCTGAGTTATTTTTATGTGACTAATTTAACTCAATTACTCATTTACTCATTTATTTTTACAATGGGTACACTTTGGAACACTTGGTTATGTCAAAAAATATATTTTACTAAAATAAAAGTAGATGAGTTAATATACTTAGCTATCTGCCAGTGATGGTCTCGTCAAAAACAGTCCAGCCATTTTGGAGAGTAGCCGGAACAAACAGACAGACAGACAAAAATGTTAAAATTGTATTTTTGTTTTCTGTACTATTTAAAATGCATTTAGTAAAAAGCTGTTATTTTCATATTACAAACAGATACTTAAATTCTATTTATTTGAAAAAAAAAACACTCATACGCCTGCACTGCGATTCCAAGACAAACACCCAAGACTCGGGAACAAACTTCATGTTCACCACACAAAGTGTGTCCCGGCCGGGATCGAACCCTACCCACTAAGCCAGGGCGAGGTCTTTTTTATACCTTCTTAAATGATTACCACCGCCCATTAACAGTAGTACCGAATTAACCTGCGTAGTAAGAGAAGACAGAAGCCGCATCGTCGCGTGCTTTGTATGAATAAGAATTGTTTGTGCCGCATAGTATAAATAAAAAGAGACTGTTAAAAACGCAAATTACCAAGTTCAATATTTTCACCCATTACTTCCCACCCAGGGAACCCTGCCAATGTTTCTTTTTGAAATAGTACCTACCAATTTCAAAAATAAACATCCAAATCAGTGTATAACGGGCGAAGAAAAAAGTCAGCGGAAATCAAAATACGCAATCGTTTACTTGGATGATATAATTATTTTCATCTATTTTGATTTAACTACCAAACTATTGAACCGGTTTTGATGAAATTTCTATGGGAACAATCTGATGTCTATGGGACTATCTTTAAAATAAAAATATAATTTTCCAAATCTGTTGATAAATTACTGCGAACTGGTAACCAACAAAAGAGCTACTTGATAACCAACGAAAATCCTATCCTATAGTCCAATTTTTCCGATTTTCCGTGTATAAAACGGTGGATGAGGCATTTGGGGGGGTTGGAACACCCAATCCCTCCCCCCGCGGCCTTGCTACGAAGGCTTCAAAGCTGTTTCCTAGATGTATATCCATCTGAGGTCTGGCCCTCTCGAATCTAGGTCATGGCTTCCGTACCCAATGCCAAAACAGTTACGCAAAATACACACCCATACTCATGCATCCAGTCACAGGTGACATGGACGTACAGAGAAACTGCAAACGAGACGACTCCGTGGCTTAGTTGTTAGTAGCCCTGCCTTCGGAGCGACGGGTCCCGGTTTCGATTCCTGGCCGGGAATTTTGTTATCGGGTCGTGGGTGTTTTGTGTTTCTGCGTTTGTCCATGCCATCTGCGACACGGGGAGCCTAGTGCATAGGTATGAGTGTGTAAAGGGTTATTTATTTAAACACCAGACCTGAGAACAAATTTGACACTCATCACACTACAGTAAGTCTGCCCCGGCCGGTAATCGAACCCCTTCGCTTCGAAGGCAGGAATAATACCAATTAAGCTATCCATGGAACCGCCAAAAAGAGTTGCTTAATCAATCAATAATAGCTTTGCGTATAATTATACTTTTAGATCAGGCCATAAATATTTTAATCAAAATCTGTCTAATAGCTTGGTATTAATCAAAAAACTGGAAGAAATATGTGATCCAAGTAAACGAAATTGCGTATTTTACTTTTCTGTGACTTGTTTCTTCGCCCATTGTATACCGATTTGGATGTTCTTGAACCTCGGTAAGAGCGAGAAGTACGGGAAGGAAGTATCAAATTTGGCTTTGTCGATATTATAAATCAGTCTGTTATTACAATATTATATTACCATTTTCCATTTCAACGGTTTAATGTACCCTTGTGAATTATTTTTAATGTCTTTCATCCGCTTACCTACATATTAATGCGGGTTTTTCTTCAATACCCGTGAATTTTCACAAAGCTGCCATTTATCGAATCGATAGGCATTCAACGAACCGCGTTCAACCAAATTATGTGTAGCAGAAAAGGTTTTAAAAGGTTTTTTTTTAAATGTAACACATTTAGAAATAACCAGTGAGTTAGGGTCTAGTTGCGTCGGTAGGTGAAGTACCCTTTGAATCCCTACACGTACCTGGGTGGCGCCAAAGGAGCAACTAAAAGTAGCAGTAGAACTTGTGCGAAGTTCGTCAGAAGTTGGTTCATAACTTAAAAAATGGGGTGTGGCTATCTCGTGGACACGGCCGTGTGTTTTACGTGAATACGTTAGGAGTAATAAAGAAGAAGTATTATTCTTTTTATGTGAATGATTGACGGTACGAGCTGAGGGCCCACCTGATGATAAGTGGTGACCCTCGCCCATGACAACAGTAATGCGTGCGACTCAGTATGAGGTCCAAATCTTTACTGAGTCGCATTCATCACCCGAGACGGGGATGATACGTCTCAAATAATAAGTAATAAGTAATTAAAAAAGCAAAAATAACCGATTGCGTAAAAATTCCTTATTAATATTTTTATAATTTTGACACACTCACAATTTTATAAAGTAAAATCTAAGGACACCTTTCAAGCTAAAATCCATTAAGCCGTTTAGGCTACAAAGCGTGCCAAAGATATATATATACATACAATACATACTCGAAAAATACAACCCTCCGCGCAGTCGCGTAAAAAAACCCTAGCAAGCGACGCGTCACAGTCCTCACTCAACGTTACGAATTCTTGGATCCTTTTCTTATCGAGTGGTATAAAGATGCAGATGATAAACATTTTCTGCAGCATAAAACTGACAGTTTGATGCTGCAGAACATGTTTACATTTTATTTTCCCCCGATTTTGTTATCATCAGTTTTCTGATTTGCTGCCCGCTATGGAAGCATATTTGAAGACGTATTCACGTAAAACAGTTCTCGTGAACGAGCCAAGGCGCCGGTATCGCTCGCGTGTGCCCTTATCAGCAGAACTGGCGCCGTGACGTCGCAAACTGAATTGGCAGAAAGATTAGCACTTCGCAAGTCATGATTACTATATCCTGTCTGACTGATAGAATGATGATCGACACCAATCAAGAAATCAAAATATATACTCATATACGCGTTATATACTCGCGAATATGTGTACATGTATGTGTAAAATACGTAAATATGTAGTGAGCGTGGTGGCCCAGGGGCATAGACGCCGACTTTCAACTGACGCCGACTGAAGGTCGCTGGTTCAAACCCACACGTGCACCACTGAGTTTCATCACTGGAAAAATTTATGTGCGCAATAACACGTTCTCGAAACGGTGACGGAAAACTTCGTGAGGAAACCGGCATGTCTTAGAACCATAAATTCGAAGACATGTGACATCTACCAATCTGGATTAGGCTCCCATGGTAGATCAAAGCCCATTCACTCTCAATTATCGAGACTAGGCCGGTGTCCCTGCAGTGGGAACATTAGAGGCTGGTACGGGTACGGTATGTGTAAAATTTGACGTGTCCAAATGATACTTGAGATCTAAAGGAATAAATGAGTTTGATTTTGACTTTGACTTTCAAGAATAGTACTCTTATAATAGAAAAAAATGTGTGAATAAGTGACAGAACGAGCTGAAGGCCCACTTGGTGGTACCTAAGTGGTTACCACTAATAGTAATTCAAGTCAGAATATATATTTTTTCTTTTTTTTATGTAACTTAACTGACGGGACGAGCTGAAGACCTCAAATAGTTAACTCAGCCCATAACAACAGCAGTACGACTCAGACCCAGATCGAAGTGATTTCATCGGCACCCACACCCTTCCTCTGGAACACAGCAATGCAGTTGCACCAATGCGTGCCGGCGCATTCCCTTGGTGGCAATACAAATAACTAAAGTCTTATTCTGAGTTGGATTGTTGTTGCTAGTGGTAACCTCTTAGGTACCACCAGGTGGGCCTTCAGCTCGTTCCGTCACTTATTTACATAAAAATTTATTAATATACGATTATTTGAGCCTGAGTTAGCTAAGGTAAATAATCTAACAGGAAAAATTACTCGGCTCGCAATATTTTCAAGGAATAACGACGCTTATTTACAAGAACGTGGAGGTCAGATTCGTTTACACAACAGTTCATAGAAGCGTGCCTTGGGCGCATTTCGTAGAATAACCTAATAGTTTTGCGTTCTTTGACGGCGAAACGACGAATCGCAACCCCTATTAATAAGGGGGTATATTGAGTGTTTGTGGTCTCGAAAACATAATTATTCAAACTAGGCATAAAAATAAACTCGCTGTGCCCACTACTAGGCTCCATAAGGTTAGCAATTCTTTCAAATGTCTACGCTTTTTTAACAAAAACGCCAGCGAAATTCAAATACTGTCAATAAATAAATTTAAAGGTTTTATTAATCTTAAACTTGTTTCAAAAGCTTACTATAATATCAGATTACCTAGATGACAAAAAAGCTTGAGAATGAATTTGCTCCAGTCTAGACGCAAGACCATATTCGCGAATGTGTAATACTGTCTCTGAGGGGTTTTGTCTGTCTGTCTCTTCCTCTCGGGTTAGTCAGTTACCGTTTGAACAGACGTAAACTCAAGTAAGACTATCCAAAACATGAAAACTGATTGTAATTTGACATATCTATGTGCATGTAACGTGCTAAGGAATTCCTGTGACACGTTATATGCTCACGAATATGTTTATGTGTGTAAGATTTGACGTGTCCAAATGATACTTGAGATCTAAAGGAATGATGAGTTTTGAGTTTGACTGGCAAATCATACTCATACTCATTTATTTTGACCGTAGGAACCATAAGGTACACTTGGTTACGTTAAAACTATACACACACAGAACATAATCAATGTCATTTCCAAAAATTAAATTTAAACGAAACACAAGATCTATGATCAGAGCCTAAAACAGACAAGTATAGGAACGTCAAAAAACAAAAAGGTTAACAATTGAATTAAAATTAAAATAGCTATCTAACTATACATATATGTAATGTCAAAAATCATATATTAATATGGTAATAAAATAAATTTCTTTTTATAAAAATATCAGGTAAAAAGTTACATGTATGTAAGCAAAATTGTGTATTTTGCCATGGTCGAGATATAACTACATAGTATAAAACAAAGTCGCTTTCTCTGTCCCTATATCCCTATGTATGCTTAAATCTTTAAAACTACGCAACGGATTTCGATGCGCTTTTTTTTTATAGATAGAGTAATTCAAGAGGAAGGTTTATATGTATAATACACTAGCAAGTCACCCCGGCTTCGCACGGGTAGTTTCTAATACGACACTGATGTTTTACTAACCGTGCGAAGCCGGGGCGGATCGCTAGTAAGGTATAAAATGAAGTTGGTGTTTTATTAGATTTCTTTATATATCAGCCAGTTGTTTGTTATCTATACTGCATCAGTAAATGCCACATGTTACTGATAATTTTTCTAATTATCACCGTGCAAACACGCGCGAATCGAAGTGCAGATTAGTATGCGTAGAAACATGATTATTATTTATTCAACTGACTTCCAAAGGAGGTTATCAATTGGGTTATTTTTTTTATTAAAATTAAAGCAGGGGACTAAAAAAAGGACTAAGAAATCCTACTTCAATGCTTCAAATATCATTCCTTTTTTCTCGAAGGGATAAGAAACATCCATATCTGTCTGCCAGGGGCGCAGACCCAGGGGCGCAGACGCAGACTTTCAATCTGATGGTTAAAACCCACAAATGCACCAATGAGTTTTTCACTTGAAAAGTTTATATTTCTCGAAATGGTGAAGGAAAACATCGTGAGCAAACCGGCATGTCTTAGAACCAAAAATTCTTCGATATGTGACATCTATCAGTCCGGATTGGACTCCCGTGGTAGATCAAAGCCACTCTCAATTATCGAGAGTAGTACAGTGTCCCTGCAGTGGGGACGATAGAGGCTGATGTTGGTGGTGGGCGAAGAAAAGTCAAAGAAAAGTAAAACAGGCAATTACCTTAAAATGGATGACATATTTTTTCCAGTTATTTTGATTTTGAAACTATTGAACCGATTTTCTGAAACCAACCACCAATCTGAAAGATGTACTTTCAGACTATAAATAAAAAAAATAAAAAAAAATCGGTTTAGAAATGAATGAGTTTTGAGGTAACAAACATAATAATACCTTCTTTGGAAGTCAGTTAAGAAATAAATTAGTTTTATTTTCCTTACGGAATGCTTGGTGTACATCGAATGTTTTACCTTCCAGGTTCTAGAATGCAAGGAGAAGAAGACCGGCACGAAACGGGCACTGAAGGTGCTACACGACAGTGTGAAGGCACGCAGGGAGGTGGAGCTGCACTGGAGGGCTCGAGGATGCATCCACATCGTTGAGGTAACTAAAGGAACACTTACGGGATCAAAAGGAGCTTATGTTAACAAATATGCTCATTTTGATCCCGAAAAGGGATAAAAGTTATCCTAGTACCAAATTTCATCAAAATTCGTAAACCCATTTGAGTGTGGAGGACTAACAAACAAACACACAAAACTTTCGCCTTTATTATATTTAATATAATATATTAGTGTGAGTAGAGAGACCCACCCCGACTTTGCACGGTTGTACTGTATACAATAATACAATTTCGTAATACATCATATTGATCTATTTCATGGTTTACCTAGTATTAACAATATAACCATTCATTAATATGCATTTATTACATATATAAGGAAAAAAATCTTTAAATGATAGTGAGAACCGTATCAACATACGTTGCGTAGTTTAGAAGTTAGCGGGGAAAGAGACAGATGAAAACAGCGATTTTGATTTATACTATTTAGAGATGACTTTCTTAGATTGATTGTTTCGATTCCCGGCTAGGGTAGACTTGTGTGATGAGCGTAGTTTGTTCTCGGGTCTTGAGTGTAAGTCTTGTTTCTGCATGCCACCTGCTATACAAGGAATACTAGTGCCTTATGAGCGTGTAAACGTAATTAATTTTTATTACGTTCCGACGCAAAAGCTACGGCGCAATGAATGATAAAAATAATTTAACTTCTTGATAATTCTTGAATGTGACGTCAACGCATTACATTATTGTTGGTGCGTTTTAAAACGGATGTGACGTAATTGAGAAAACATCAGACTGACGTAAAAGGAAATCCCCACTGCGTACAGCAAGAATCTTATGATTTTTATCCCGAAAATATATACGGTTCCCGTAGGACGGGGTACCGCGGGTAACAACGCGGAGAGGAGCTAGTATGTACATATATATATATATACTAGCTGCTTTATATACATGTTAAAACACGACGAGGCATCAATGAGTTAGTGAGTATATATACTAGCTGCTTTATATACATGTTAAAACACGACGAGGCATCAATGAGTTAGTGAGTATATATACTAGCTGCTTTATATACATGTTAAAACACGACGAGGCATCAATGAGTTTTATTTACATAACAAAACGAAGGAAACATAGTAAGGAAACCGGCATATATAAATATATCAATCCGTATTTGGCTCTCGGCTCAACATAATACATAACATCACGTCTGTTTCCCGGAGGGGTAGGCAGAGACCGCTTCCCACTTGCTTCGATCAGATCATTTAGAATTCAGAATGCGCACCTGTTTCTTCAGTCTATTTTGATTCATTCTCTCTGCAAGTCCAAACCTCCAAGTCTGACCATATTTTTCTCAATTCTCTTTACGGCGTCTTTTTCCCTCCACAATTCTCTCTTTAACAGTAATTTTCAGTCTTTTAATGAGAACCCACAAACGATGTAAAAGCCCTCATTTCCACTGCATATATTAAAAGGAATCAAAATCCTTCTGCCATATAATTTACACTTCCTTACATCAATGTTGGTAGATCAAAACCCATAAAAAACTTCAAAAGTTTTATATGGGGTTCTATTTTAAGACATAGTTAAAATATCGCAGACGCTATAATCAACAAATGAGCAATGAGTTAGTAAAAAAAAAATACGTGGTTCTTTCAACCGACTTATAAAGGATTCTGAAAGTCGGTTGAAAGGACCACGGTTGTATGTTTTTTATTATCGTTCTCCGTCATTGATTGATTTAGGCAATACTTTTTTCTATTTCAAAGGTAATACTTGCAGATTGGTCCGATAGAAATTTTATTAAAACCGATTCAATAGTTTGGTTGATGAATCAAAATAACTGAGAAAATAATTGATCAATTGATTTAGGCAATACTTTTTTCTATTTCAAAGGTAATACTTGCAGATTGGTCCGATAGAAATTTTATTAAAACCGATTCAATAGTTTGGTTGATGAATCAAAATAACTGAGAAAATATATCATCCATGTAAACGAAATTGCGTATTTTAATTACCTGTGACTTTTTATCAATAGCAGACCCATTAGAATGTTTCTACTTGAAATGGTTTTACCCCTAAAGGGGATAAATAATGGATCAAAATATTGAAGTAGGTATTTTCGATGTTTTAAAACAGTAAATTATTCCAGGTCATAGACATATACTAGAACACGTACGGCGATGGTTTTACCCCTAAAGGGGATAAATAATGGATCTAAATATTGAAGTAGGTATTTTCGATGTTTTAAAACAGTCAATTATTCCAGGTCATAGACATATACGAGAACACGTACGGCGGGAAGGGTTGCTTGCTGGTGGTCATGGAGTGCATGGATGGGGGGGAGCTGTTCCAGAGGATACAGGACAATAGGGATGGCGCGTTCACTGAACGACAAGCTGCTGAGGTAACCATAGCTCCCAGTAGTGAATTAATTTCTTATTATGTGAATATGTGACGGAACAAAGGCCCACCTGGTGGTAAGTGATGACGCCCGCCCATGACAACAGTAATGCGTGCGACTCAGTATGAGATCCAAATCTTTACCGAGTCGCATTTATCCTGATGCGTCCATCACCCACGGGGATGATACGTCTCATGCGCTTGTGATTTCACCGGCACCCACACCCTTCCACCGGAACACAGTATTGCGAGCACTACTGCTTGGCAGATTCCAGGTGTGGAGGCAGTGCCTCAGACCATAGTGACCATTTAAAAAAAAAAAAAACAACGTTAACACACTCATACCTCTGCACTAGGATTCCCTGTGTCGCAGATGGCATGGACAAACACAGAAACACAAGACAAACACCCAAGACCCGAGAACAAACTTCATGCTCACCACACAAAGTTTGCCCCGGCCGGGAATCGAACCCGGGACCCCTTGCTTCGAAGGCAGGGCTACTACCAACTAAGCCACGGAGCCGTTTACCATCAAGCCGCACCTTTAGAATGAAGGTGACTTGATTCAAAATTTCTGTAAATTCAGATTGCGCTATAAACTAACCTTGAAAGGGCTTACATTATAATCTTAAAATATCAGTATAGAAATCCGCAAAAAAAATCATGAATTTCCACAGAAACACGGGAGATATATTTAAATTTATTCAACTATATACATTTTTGAAAAGTTTATTGCTGATTTTTGCTCACTTCCATTCAAGGGTGTGTAGTGGTCTCGTCAAATTAGCCACATAAAGAAAGCTTGCCGGAATTAGTTTATTATACGCTTTCCACAGATAATGCACTCGATATGCGTGGCGGTCAGACACTTGCACGACGCGAACATAGCCCACCGCGATATAAAGCCAGAGAACCTGCTGTACACTAGCGCGGACCCACACGCTGCCCTCAAACTCACTGACTTCGGATTCGCCAAGGAGACACTCTCGCCAGCCGATACCTTGCAGACCCCCTGCTATACGCCGTACTATGTCGCTCCAGAGGTATGTAATCAACTTACTATTTGTTCCTAGTGATAATTGTGCCAATACATCGCGAATCTGATCGGGTAAAAAAAACTGGATCGGTATGCCTCCACCGCTCATACGTAACTCCCAATTTACAATTAAGTATAGCAAGCACTTAGGGTTATAATCAACAACACACTCATACCTCTGCACCAGGATTCCCTGTGTCGCAGATGGCATGGACAAACAGACACACAAGACAAACACCCAATACCCGAGAGCAAACTTCATGCTCACCACACAAAGTGCGCCCCGGCCGGGAATCGAACCCGAGACCCCTCGCTTCGAAGGCAGACTACCAACTAAGCCACAGAGCCGTCGCAATATCATTGGGCCTTAGGGTCCAGTTGCTTGCACCCTTTGATTCCCTACACGTACGCCCTGGGTGGTGCTAAAGGAGCAACCATAAGTAGCAGTAGAACTTGTGCCAAGTTCGTCCGGAGAGGTACTGCCACCACATCTGGAATCTGCCGCCAAGCAGTAGTTGCATTACTGTGTTCCGGTGGAAGGTGCCGGTGAATTCACATGCGCATGAGACGTATCGCCGTCTCGGGTGATGGACGCAGCAGAATGAGCGCGACTCAGTGTAAGATCCAGATCTTATACTGAGTCGCTTTACTGTTGTCATGGGCGGGGTCGCCACTTACCAGGTGGGCCCTCAGCTTGTTCCGTCACTATTTCACATAAAAATTAACATGGATTTATTAAAAAGTGTACATGGTTTTGCAGGTTCTAGGCCCGGAGAAATATGACAAGTCTTGTGACATCTGGTCGTTGGGGGTTGTCATGTACATTCTCCTGTGCGGTTTCCCCCCGTTCTACTCCAACCACGGACTCGCTATATCCCCTGGGATGAAGAAGGTATGTCAAACATTCAGGGGGGAACCAGGGGGGGCAGGGGGAGGCAGCTGCCCCCCCCTGGAAATGGAAATTTTAAATAAAAATGCATGTATAGTCAAATTGACTTATATTTATTTAACTACCTATAAAGCAGGATCATTTGCGGCTGTTCGCCCTACACACTACATATACCTAATGTTTCATGTAGGTGTGTTTGTGTATTGTGTATGAAAAGCCGCGAACGATTCGACCTAAAAAATCTGACCCCCCTTGGGCCAGAAGCCCAGCAAACATGCAAACATTATATTATATTATATTAGATTAAAAGTTCGTTATACTCGGCTTTTTATCATCATTAACTTTCAAGGGCTTTTACGCTATACAGAAAACATATTATATTTTACGCTAAACAGCGCAACAGAAAACATATTATATTTTTCGCTAAACAGCGCAACAGAAAACATATTATATTTTTGGCATCAAAATACACAATGTAATTTTCGTGAGTTTTAATCACGTAATATATTAATGTACGCGGCACCACAGAAAATTAAATTCTATTTGTAACGCGTAATGAAATGTGCCTGAATAATTTATGTTCGCACCTTGATTAACTGAGACGCGGATGAATTTATTATGAGGTTAATTAATTGTCGGTTCTAATTACGGTTTATATTCTTCGTTAATGTCAAAATTTCAATCTTAAATATCTTTGTAAAATTCGCTACAATTTTTTTTTAACGTTGTAATAAACGTTTACACACTCATACCTCTGAACTAGGATTCCCTGTGTCACAGATGGCAAGGACAAACATAGAAACAAGACAAACACCCAAGACCCGAGAACAAACTTCATGCTCACCACATAAAGTGTGCCCCGGCCGGGAATCGAACCCGGGACCCCTCACTTCGAAGGCAAGGCTACTACCAACTAAGCCAAGGAGCCATCACAGTTTCTGTTTAACCGACTTAAAAAAAACAGCTAAATTCCTCGTTTTCTTTTGTATGTTTCTTACGCGATATCTTTGCGATTTGATTATTAACTTTAATTCCTTAATTAGCTTGTTTTTTAATTTCATATTGTATTAGTTAGTTTAATATAGATACACCCAATGCCCCTAATAAAATCCGTTACTTCTTGTCCATCCAAGGTTGTCTGTAAGAGATCGCTTTAAAGCGATAAGACCGCCCATTGTTTCACATTACTTGTGTAGTATTTTTTTAATGATCTATTATTTTGTTTAGTGTTATATATCTATCTTTGTCTGCACCTTCGCTCGTATTAATGTTTATACTTGTGATTCCAGACGGTAGTGCAAAGTATGGGCGTGGAAACTTTTTTTATAATTGACGGCTCCGTGGCTTAGTTAGGCCCTGCCTTCGAAGCGAGGGGTCCCGGGTTCGATTCCCGGCCGGGGCACACTTTGTGTGGTGACCATGAAGTTTGTTCTCGGGTCTCGGGTGTTTGTCTTGTGTTTCTGTGTTTGTCCATGCCATCTGCGACAGAGAATCCTAGTGCAGAGGTATGAGTGTGTTAAAGTTGTTAAAGATATTTTTTTTTTACTTTTCAGCGCATCAGGCTGGGCCAATATGACTTCCCAGAGCCTGAATGGTCGAACGTGTCGGCTGATGCGAAGAACCTGATCCGCGGGATGCTGTCCGTGGACCCGGCCAACAGACTCACCATCCACCAGGTATGTGGATCTTACAGGTGAACCGAATGGCGCATTTCCATGGTTATGTGCCTTAAAATTACAGTGGAACCAAATAATAAATAATAAACGTTACAAATAAACTTTTACACACTCATACCCCTGCACTAGGATTCCCTATCGCAGATGGCATGGACAAACACAAAAACACAAGGCAAACACCCAAGACCCGAGAACAAACTTCATGCTCACCACACAAAGAGTGCCCCGGCCGGGAATCGAACCCGGGACCCCTCGCTTCGAAGGCAGGGCTACAGCAACTAAGCCACGGAGCCGTCAAAAGCCTTTAAGATCACGGTGTCCGTTCGGTCTGTTCGTTCGTTTATGGGGGGTGGAGGGTCTTGTAATTTTTTCCCCGCAGGAAAGTGTTTAATTTGCGTGGAACTTCGGTTAAATTAAACTTTTATTGATGAATTATATCTTTATGTTGTTAGACGATGTTCTAAGCAATCTTAAAATTCATAACTAAAGACATGATTCGATTAATGATTTTTAAAATAAATCCAACGCATTTTCAATAAACAATTAAATTTTCAGTAATCTCACGTGAGTTTAGAGATGGGGAGAGAGGGCAGAGCCAAATCTCACGAAATCACCAGGGGTAGAGGGGGGTGAGAAACTCGACAAAATCTCCTCACGTAATTAATGAACGCCCTTTTATATGCATAATATACCAAAACAAAACTTAAATTCCAATGATTAGTAATGATGTAGTAAAATACTTGCTTTTGCACACTTACGAGATAGATCAAAATGATTGATACGGAATTGTATTACGATATACACACAACCGAAACCGGGGCGGGCTGGTAGTTAATAACCCACCGTTATTTCCAGGTCATGAGCAGCTCTTGGATCCGAGGCTACACGAAGGTCCCAGACACCCCCCTCTACACCGACGCGTTGCTCCGCGAGGGGGGGGAGACGTGGGCCGATGTGCAAGACGAGATGACGCGGTCGTTGGCCACCATGCGGGTAGACTACGACCAGGTTAGTGTAGGTACCGCCTTACTAATGCACCCCCCCTCGCAGGCACCCCCCTCCTAGGCACCCCCCTCCTAGGCACTGTCACGCTTTCAACCCATATGCCGAACAAGTTTACTATTTTATAGTATACGCAGGAATATGCTACACAGTACCCTGTACCATATTATTTTGGCAATAAATTGTATTATATGTATATTTCTATAGATGTCTCTCTCTTACAGGTACAAATAAAAGCATTAGAACAAAGCAACAATTCCCTTCTAAACAAGAGGCGGAACAAAGTCGGAGCCTGAACGTGAGAGAATGTTAAAATGTAAGGTTTGTGTTAAAAGAAATATATTGTGCTATGTAAACTTAAGTTAACATCATCACGGAATGTTAAATCACAAAATTAAAGACTAAAATTGTTGAACTATGGATATTTGACTGGGAAAATTGATTACCACAGTATGAAATGTGTGAAATGGAAATCTTGCAATAGTTATGAATTTTTTGATGGTTTTAATAGGAGAATCTATTATCTATTTTTTTAGTTAAAGCAAATATATTTTTGTTAAATTTAAAATTGACAGGAGACTGGAAAGTTGGTTTACAAAATATCTATGAAATAATACTTTCCCTTATGCTCAATTCACACAGAAACCAAACTCCTGCAGTTTTTGCGACTTGAGTCCTCTCATAATTCAGTAGGTCGATCTGAGTCGTTTTTTCTTTATCATGGCGGCGGTACTCTTAAAATCAGGCGAACCGTCAGTTCCGTCACTCTAGCAGTGTTAGTTAATTTTTCCAGTCATATTTTTGTTAAAAATATTATAAATACTAAGTTAAAAATTTAAGTTAAAATCATCACAGAATGTTAAATCACAAAATTAAAGACTTTTAGGTGTTAAACAAAATATATTTCAAATATTTAGATTCTTAACAATTAAGAATTTTCCCTATATAAAATTATTATATTTAAAAAATTTTAAGTTAATATTTGGTTTATTAGATTTTTAAATCAGTTACTTGTCAGTTTCGCTGTTTCACTTTTGAAGGGGAAGAACAGCCAAAAAACTTTCTGCACATTGGAAATGTACCATAGTACTCTCGCCTCTTGCCTAGTATTCTAGACATGCTAAAATCATCTTCTGTCATTATCGTTGTGATTCCCTACCTAGTGGTAGTTTCTATATACAATTTATGTATTATTAATAGATATAATTGTCTGTGTGAACTTAAAATGCGCGAAGCTTACCAAGCCAAGTTTTTAGTAAGACTGCCTTCGAAACGAGTCGTCCAGGGTTCAGTACCCGGCCGGTGCATGAAACTTGTTCTCAACTAATTTATGCCTTTAGATTTCAAGTATAGTTTGGACACGTCATAATTTTTTTAAATACATCGAAATGACTTAGATCACAAAGGGATCTAAGTCATTTCGTTCGGAGGCAGGGCTACTATTAACTTAGCTACGGAATCGTCTAAATAGGCGTTGCCTCATCTTAATTAACGTAAAACAATATGGAGAGGACCGCACTTATAAATTAATTTAAGTTTAATGTTTTTTCATTGTCACAGTTTTTGATATATTGTGTTTACCATCGGGTTGTTAAGCTATTATTGCTTATTTTCATCAATCGTCAAAGTTAAAAAAAATGACTTTTGAAATTGAATTCTACAAAAAATTGACTTGCTTTTTTTAATGTATTTAAAAAAAGCAAGTCAATTTTTTGACCTAAAAGATCACGCTTTCTTATTAATAAGGTTTGCGCTTTTCAAACCTTAAACGACTTCATCGGGAAGAACAAGCAAGAAACCCGTAATGGTTTTTTTTTTGCGAGCATCACTGTCTAAGTATAGCTTAGTGAAGGTTTCCTAATTGATGCATTAATTTTGACATTAGTAATTGTGATCAGCTGTGGGGTATTTCTTTCAACTCTCAATTAAGGGATGTTGGTGATAGCGGGCATTTATTTTCTAAACAAATTCATAAATTTAACCAATGGTTACCGCTAACAGCCAGTTTACGGGTTCTCACATTAGTAACTTCTTTATGTTAATTAAAATATAAATTATATATGTTAAAAAATGTTATGTTTGAAATGAAAATTAATTATAATTGTAAAATTATACAAATTGTCTTTGCAGTATCCGCCCGATTTTTTACTTTAACATTAAGTGACCAACCCTAATGTCGGAGTTTTATAGCCCCTCGAAGGCCTCCGTCGTGATTTAGCTAGTAAATCCGAGAGCGATATCTTAATGCACAAAATCGCACGGTTCACTTACCCATCCATTTCGCGACCATCGGAGAATTGCTTCTCTTTGAAAATCAGCAAAAAAAGCAAAAAAAAAAAAACGCTTTCTCTGTAAATTTTGGCTTCTTATACCTAGGCTCTGTAATTATTTGTATAATTGTGATGCATAAATTGTTTGGTACGTGTTTTTATATATATATATTGTTCCTATAAGGTCAGTCTTAGTAATAGATTTATCATTTGAATCAATAGTCATTAATTTCGCATTTTTTCTTTCGAATATCTCATATTCTTGTACTAATTAGTTAATTAAATTCATCAATGTAAGTAATCTACATTGAATTGAATTCATATTCAATATATTTTTCATTTAATTATCATTAATTAAATGAAAAATATATTGTTTTTTTCTTGTCGTATTCAGATCGCTATAATCGGGTATACAGTTGCATAATATTAGGGGTGTGTCTGGGGTCATCAAAAATCATTGATAGAGGAGGGGTCGAAAAAAATCATGTCTTACGGATCGTCCAGTAATCTTATATCCGGGATATATTTTTCGGGATAAAAATTAGCCTGTTACTTATTCCCTTAAAAGTGAAGTAGGATGGCCAAACCGGGTAAAACCGAGGGGCGCAGCTAGTAAAATATAACGTATTGAACTTTCAAAACCCTTATGCTGTCAAGTTGATTCAGAAAATTGAGATTTTTTTTTTACAATAATGGACTTATGCTATTTTATGCCTGTCACTGAGGCATAAAATAGCATAAGTCCATTTTTGTAAAAAAAAATTTTTAGACCCGAAAAAAACTTTTGCTATACATGGAAATATCCATTACTGGAAAAGGTTTAATCTTAAAATGTACGCAATTGTAAAATAATTAGGTCGCGTCACGCAGACAGGATAGTTTGGCGCTCAAAGCTACGCTGATAGGTCAACCAGCCCATTGTTTTATTTTTGTAATGGCAACACTGACGTTTTATGTCACACTGACTAAACATTATCATTATGCTTAGCTGTTTAACAGATGGCTTTACATATCATCTAAGTAGATCAACTTTCGGCTCGGTCTTTCGTGTCTGCTGTGATGTTGGAATTTTATAGCCGGGATTGACATCTAAACGTGCCATCCGAAGCACGATGCTCAGTTCCAATGCCACTAAACGGTCCATCTAATTTCTGACCTGGCTGAGAGTTGCCTAGCTTAGAACAGCTAAGCAAGCTGTTGCTGTAAAGAACAGCTAAGCAAGCTGTTGCTGTAAAGAACAGCTAAGCAAGCTGTTGCTCATGTTAACAAAGTTTCCGCTCTGTGTGACTCCAGTCTAAATATTAATTTGTACTTAAATATAAAATCACGCTTTAGTTAAATAAGAATTTCGCCGTTTAACTTTTAAGGTGCTGTCACAATTAATAATAATTAAAATGTAATAGAGAAATAAGTCCATAGATGAAATATGTCATTTGTTTTTTGAATAGTTTGCTGTTTAAAACAGAAAATACTTTTTTGGCTGAATTTTGATATATTTTTTATTTAATACTTTAGAATTTCTACCGTGTAAGTAGCCTAATATATCGAGGGTGTCATTCCAAAGGGACGTAACCATATTTTGCTAGTTTTCAGGAAGAACTAACTCTAACGTTATACAAAGAGGTTTTCCAATTGTATATATATGGATAATTTTATAGAATCATAACACTTATTACAATTTTATCCAATATTATAATAAATACGAATGTGAGTATGTTTGTTTGTTTGTTACGCTTTCACGCGTTAACTTCTCAACCGATGATCATGAAACTTTATGATTTGTTGGTTTGTATGCCTAAAAGTGTATGAAAAAAATTATCTTAATATCGTCAAAGTATGGACGTATGGACGAAAAATGTTATAAATATATTAGTTACACTAGCTTTTGTTCGCTGATTCGATCGCGTTAATTTAGATTTTGCCAATCATTTCTGAAAGAAAGGTAGACATTGTCCCTTTCTGTATTAACCCTTAACGATGCGCATGCAAAATTTCATGATGGTCGGTCGAGTGGTTAAGATGACAGCAAAAGAAACAAACTCTCATTCGCATTTATAATATTAGAGAGATTACTTAAAGACAATAATATGAGTGTTTTACCAGATAATTACTTTTTTGCTATAAAATCTAAAATAATGGATTAATAAAATGTCATTATTTTATTGCAACAAAATATGGAATTTCGTACTTACGCCCCTAGTTTTATGCCCGCGATATAGTTTAAAATAATAATTGAATTAAAAATAAAACAGTATTTTGGCATGAATTTTATGTTTGGCCGTCCATTTGAATTAAAAAAATAATATTTTCATAAATTATACATCACGATTTACACGCTGTTACATTTAAATATAAATATATTAATAAGGTGAGAAATTTATGTCCATTTTTCTGTAAATGTCATGTTGATAAATATAATCAAGTCACTTACCATCAGGTGGGCCCTCAGCTCGTTCCGTCACATTTTGAAATTTAAAAAAAATATGTGTATTTTACAAAAAATGTGTAACCCTGACTCGGTGTAATGTTAAAGAGCTGATGAGCCTTGAAACGGTAGATATGTTTTATTAAAATCCGAACCGATTTTAATAAACATATCTACGAACCATCAAACTTTTGTATCCGTCGATACTGTAACACTGTTATGCGTACCTCTTCATACTACTTAGCCGATATAAAGGTACTCTGCGGGGATTCTTCAAAAAACCTCTTATTGTTAAAGAAAGTCTTTTCTTGTTTTTTCTAACAGAACATGCCATGCCATCCACGAAAGTTTAAAAATTAATAATATTTAACTATTAGTTTGGGCTTTTGTAGCTTGATATAGCCTGTATCGTTATTTTATTTTGACTCGTTTTCTCAACGCCATCTGCGGCCAACATCATGTTGGCCGCAGATGGCGTTGAGTACTTTACGCGGACTTTTGATGAGGGCGGAAGGCCCTCGAACGTCATAATATAATTGTTTATTTACTTATTGTATAGGTAATGCATTTTTCATCACCGTTGCCAAAATCTAGGTATTATGTGAATGTATCGATTTTGGTGTGATTAATTAAGTATATATGATTAGATAAATTAATTAATAAAACTTTATTAATACAATATGTGTTTTTTATGATACCTTATATCAGAAATATCCTGCTTCTTTTTCCCGTAGGGTACCCCTTACCCTCACTTTTCACCTTAGTGAGTTATTTATAACTATTGTGAGAATAGTTGTAAATAACTCAGTTTTTTATAACTCAGTGAGTTATAACTTTAGTTATCAATAAATTGCTTTCGTAGCCTTTTTTATTTTCTCAAAGCGACATCGACATGTGCAAGTACTATGGGAACTAAATAACTGATAGAAATAGTATTCTAATCCTCTTTTTGTTAATACAGATTAACTTAGCAGCCCATAACTAAGCAAAGCTTGTACTATGGAAATTAAATACACACAGGGAATCCTAGTGCAGAGGTATGAGTGTGTTAACGTTGTTAAAAAAAAAAGTATTTACATTTTTATTACTTGGAGGTTTTGTTCCGTTTTGACCAAAAAATAAAATAAAACGATATAATATTAAAATATAAACATTTATTACCAAACCACTGGAATGTAAACCATTTAAATACCTTTAATATAAAAATACGCAAGAACAAACATTCACGCATTGAAATACTTAGATAAAGCTTATCATTAGACAGACGTACGCTTACGACAACTAAATAAAAAAACCTTTCCTTACAGACACCAAGCTTGGCAAAGATTTTTTAGTATATTTATAACATTCTATTCTAACAGACTTCAATAAAGGAGTAGGTTCTGTGCTCATTAATATATTTTTTTTATGTTTATATTTAATGTTCAGCTTTCTAGCCATTTATTAAGCAATTTGGAATATTCTTTTACCAAAATCGGTTCAATAGTTTGGTTGTTAAATCGAAATAACTGGAAAAATTGCGTATTTTGCTACTTTGAAAGTTTTCTTTCGATTTTAAAACAATTTGTTATTGATAAATATTAAGAGTGAACATAATGAACTTACGATTTTAATTAACAATGATATAATAGCATTTACCAAAAAAAACTTTATCTTATCCATTGCTGGCACGAATACGTTGACAAGTCGAAATGGGCTTCAAATCGACTTGTCAATGTATTGCCGCCTTGTACATATCGCCTCTTTGCTTCAATAATGTGTTATCTTGAAAATTGTCATTTTTCAGGAGAGCGTTTTTAAATCTTTAAGTAGTTTTAATCTAACGAATAGCTTATTTACAGTTCACTCATAGATTCGTTATAATATGCGTAAAAGATACCACGTTTTGTGGACAGATAAAATCCGAAACGGCGGTTTCGATTATCAAATTTGAAAAAAACGGGTTTTCGGACTTACCACGTTATTGAAGCAAAGAGGCGATATATACATTACTTATAGCTTAGCTTTTCAAATACAATTTGTAACCGAACATCGTTGCCTATCATATGCAAACCTAACTATAACGCGACGCGGCGAATTGGATACTTCCAAAGACATATAACAAAGAACAGTAACAATACATATATTTATTTGACTAACTTTTAAATTTTAAACAGTCGATTAACTAGACCAGGGTCACCAAATGGCGGTCCGCGGACCTTAACTAAACAGTAACTTGTATTATTCAGTACGTAACTTTATAAAATGTATTCGGCGCTTTATATCTCTCCGGGATTCAATGACAACAGCTTGCATCAACTTTACTTCAAACTTCAGACAAATATAATAGTTCAAGGCAAATGACAATTTCACATTGATGTCATTATTCAGATGCCAATTTTAAGATGAATCTAAATTGCTCTTTTGCGAATAAGACAGTCTAGTTGAGGGATCACTAATTAATTTCTTCAGAGGTCCTTTTGTTTTAATTAAATTACCATCGAGGTCCGTTTCTACTTGAGTTTATTAAATAAGCAATACATTTGCTTATTACATTGAGTTTATTAAATAAGCAATACATTTGCTTATTACATTTAGTTTATTAAATAAGCAACACATTTGCTTATTTAATAAACTCAAGTAGAAACGGACTGCGATGGTAATTTAATAAAAAGAGGACCTCTGAAGAAACTAATTAGTAATTCCTCAACTAGACTGTCTAATTAGCAAAAGAGCAATTCAGACTCTAGTCTAATTGGCTTTAAAATCGACTGATAATGCCTATCCACCTTAACCATAGATCCCAAAGTAAATTTGGATGGTTAATGTCAAAATTATAACATGTTCAATAATATATATATTGTAGGGGCGACCCAAGCGCTATGCGTCATGGTGAGACCTGTGACACAGGCGAAGAAGAACCAAAGAAGCCAGATTGACACGAGTTGCCATACAACATGAGCAGCTAGGAGGCTGAAAAAAATAATTGTAGATCAATTTTTTTCACTCACAATGACTTTTTTGTCGAATTTATTTACTGTTATCTAATTATATTACGATCTAGCCATAATAATAGTTAATGAGTAAATTTAATTGAACTTAAATTGGTTATCTAAAATTGGCTATCTATAATTGGCTATCTATAATTGGCTATCAATAATTGGCTATCTAAAATTGGCTATCTAAAATTGGCTATCTATAATTGGCTATCTATCTATTGGCTATCTATAATTGGTTATCTAT
This sequence comes from Aplocera efformata, assembly GCA_921293045.1. Lineage (NCBI taxonomy): Eukaryota > Metazoa > Arthropoda > Insecta > Lepidoptera > Geometridae > Aplocera > Aplocera efformata. The sequence goes on along the minus strand of OV121067.1, from coordinate 2,533,298 downwards.
CTATTGGCTATCTATAAATTGGCTATCCATAAATTGGCTATCTATAAATTGGCTATCTATAATTAGTTATCTATCTATTGGCTATCTATAATTGGCTATCCATTAATTCTCCGTATCCGTACCAGCCTCTAATGTTCCCACTGCAGGGACACCGGCCTAGTCTCGATAATTGAGAGTGAATGGGCTCTGATCTACCACGGGAGCCCAATCCGGATTAGAGATCTTAGAGGCTGATACGGACATAAGAAAGGGCCAGGAATCGAACCCATTAACAAATCAGTACTCACATGGAATCCTTCTTACGCGCAGCTTCTAAAGTTTTCAAAGATTCTCTATTCAGGTACTTTCTCACGCCAAGATGTAGATTCTTGAAATAGTCTTCCCACTGAAAACAAAACATATCAATATATCTACTCTACAACAATATACTGTCTTTATATCCACTTTACAAAAATATACTGTCTATATATGCACTTTACAAAAATATACTGTCTATATATGCACTTTACAAAAATATACTGTCTATATATCCACTTTACAAAAATATACTGTCTATATATGCACTTTACAAAAATATACTGTCTATATATCCACTTTACAAAAATATACTGTCTATATATCCACTTTACAAAAATATACTGTCTATATATCCACTTTACAAAAATATACTATCTATATATGCAATTTACAAAAATATACTGTCAATATATCCACTTTACAAAAATATACTGTCTATATATGCACTTTACAAAAATATACTGTCTATATATCCACTTTACAAAAATATACTGTCTATATATCCACTTTACAAAAATATACTGTCTATATATGCACTTTACAAAAATATACTGTCTATATATCCACTTTACAAAAATATACTGTCTATATATCCACTTTACAAAAATATACTGTCTATATATGCACTTTACAAAAATATACTGTCTATATATCCACTTTACAAAAATATACTGTCTATATATCCACTTTACAAAAATATACTGTCTATATATCCACTTTACAAAAATATACTGTCTATATATCCACTTTACAAAAATATACTGTCTATATATCCACTTTACAAAAATATACTGTCTATATATCCACTTTACAAAAATATACTGTCTATATATGCACTTTACAAAAATATACTGTCTATATATCCACTTTACAAAAATATACTGTCTATATATCCACTTTACAAAAATATACTGTCTATATATCCACTTTACAAAAATATACTATCTATATATGCAATTTACAAAAATATACTGTCAATATATCCACTTTACAAAAATATACTGTCTATATATGCACTTTACAAAAATATACTGTCTATATATCCACTTTACAAAAATATACTGTCTATATATGCACTTTACAAAAATATACTGTCTATATATCCACTTTACAAAAATATACTGTCTATATATCCACTTTACAAAAATATACTGTCTATATATCCACTTTACAAAAATATACTGTCTATATATCCACTTTACAAAAATATACTGTCTATATATCCACTTTACAAAAATATACTGTCTATATATCCACTTTACAAAAATATACTGTCTATATATCCACTTTACAAAAATATACTGTCTATATATCCACTTTACAAAAATATACTGTCTATATATCCACTTTACAAAAATATACTGTCAATATATCTACTTTACAAAAATATACTGTCTATATATCCACTTTACAAAAATATACTATATAGTAGCCTTTCCTTCGAAGCAAGGGGTCCCGGGTTCGATTACCTGCCGGGGCACACTGTGAGCATGAAGTTTGTTATCGGCTCTTGGGTGTTTGTCTTGTGTTTCTGTGTTTGTCCATGCCATCTGCGGCACTGGGAATCCTAGTGCAGAGGTATGAGTGTGTAAATGTTTAAATTAAAAAAAAATACGAATTTTGACTGAAAAAAAAAGGTAGTAGGTCTGCCTTCTGCGCTGTAGGTCATGGGTGCGATTCACACCCAGGACAAGTATTTGTGTGCGAACATAAATGTTTGTTCTGTGTCTGAGTGTTAATATTATAAGTATGTATTTACAAAAACAGTACTATATGTATTCTATCAGTGATCTAGTTCCCATATTACAAGCTATGCTTAGTTTGGGGCTAGATGGCGCTGTGTGAAATATGTCCTAGAATATTTATTTACGATTAAATACTTACAGAAAGTGAGCTGATGTCAATGTAGAATATATTCTTATCAACATTACTAAGTTTTTTATTAAGGTCTATAGTTTTTTCATTGTGGAACAACCATTCCGTGAAAATGAATTTCTCCAAGCGGCTTAATGAATTCCACACGTTTGTGTGCAGGCGAATCAATCTGTAAACGAGAAAAAATGATTACAGAAAAAAAATTGGAGTGCAAAAAGTTGGTTTCGCTTGACGGGGTTCGAACCCACTTACATGAAGTAAGTATGCAACTATTGAATGTTGATAGCGAATAGTTATGATAGCGAAATTATGATATCGAATAGTTATGATAGAGAAATTATGATATCGAATAATTAAGGTAGCGAAATAGTTAATATCGAAATGTTATATGAATTTTTGGACAAAAAAAAACACTGTTAGTTGCATATAGGCACTGGATGTGAAGAGACGACAATGCCCTGAACTTTTAAGCACCTACTTGAGATTCTTTAGTAGATTTAGCTACCACGGGAGCCCATTTTGGAATGGTAGATTTCACATGTTCGAATTTTTGGTTCTGGGTCATGCCGTATTCGTCATGTGTATATATCATTGTTAATAGACCATTTTTAAAAATTTAAAAACCTTTAAAAGATATTTTGTATTGGCTAATAAATAGTATATTTAAAATCTTAAATTAATTCAAGGAAGTAATTAGGACAAAATGCGGCAGACAGCAAACAAAAAACAGCGTCATTGTGGTACACGGATACTTATCGCTAAAATCTCTTCCAACCTATTGACATAAAACTCACATAGGTTTCCCTCCAGTGACCCTCAGCATCATGTCCAGCAGTAGAGCAGGGAAGAAATGCACGAAAATTGCGGACACACGGAAAAGCCACAAAGACGACACGAATTTCAAATGCGGGTACCTGAAATTATAAATACATATAGTTTACACTCATACCCCTGCACTAGGATTCTCTGTCACACACAAGATCCGAGAACAAACTTCATGATTAACATACGTGTGCCCCGGCCGGGAATCGAACCCGGGACCCCTCGCTTCGAAGGTAGGGCTACTAAGAGCCGTAATTAATTCTAATCATAGCTCAGTTGTCCATCAAAATGACTGGAAAAAAATATATCATCCATATAAACGAAATTTGCTATAAAATACGTATTTTGCTTCTTTCAAGTATTGAAGTTTTTTTTTCGATTTTAATATCAGTTTTATCGTTAACTACAAGAGTTCAGTTTAATGTTTTCACTCACCAAACGGCACTTTTCAGTGGATATTTGTGCAGCATTCCGTTAACGGTGTTTTCCAACATCGACCACGCAAACGGCTTCTGGGTGGAAGAGGAACAGTGATAGATAGTCAAACCGGACCTGAAATCACAAGAATATTTAAACAGACAAACAAACACACACGAATATTTAAACAAATAAACAATCACTCATACCTCTGCACTAGGATTCCCTGTCGCAGGTGGCACGGACAAACATAGAGAAACACAAGACAAACACTCAAGACCCGAGAACAAACTTCATGGTCACCCGAACATACATTTAAAAAAAAACCATCCGTCCTCTAAGTCGGTTAAACAGAAACATCCAAATCGTTAGAGTAAAAACATCCAAATCGTTAGAGTAAAAACATCCAAATCGTTATAGTAAAAACATCCACATCGTTAGAGTAAAAACATCCAAATCGTTATAGTAAAAACATCCAAATCGTTATAGTAAAAACATCCAAATCGTTAGCGTAAAAACATCCAAATCGTTAGAGTAAAAACATCCAAATCGTTAGAGTAAAAACATCCAAATCGTTAGAGAAAAACATCCAAATCGTTAGATAAAAAACATCCAAATCGCTATAGTAAAAACATCCAAATCGTTAGATAAAAAACATCCAAATCGTTAGAGTAAAAACATCCAAATCGTTAGAGTAAAAACATCCAAATCGTTAGAGTAAAAACATCCAAATAGAGTAAAAACATCCAAATACAGTAAAAACATCCAAATAGAGTAGAAACATCCAAATCGTTGGAGTAAATACTAGACTCTCACTTGGCTTTGGCTGCGTTCCATCCAGCCACCAGCAGCTCATTGACCACCACATCGACCGGTATGTAATCTGCGATGTTGTCTTTGGCAAGAGGCAGTCTACGGACGACGCCTGAAAAAAAAAACAATGAAAAAATTATCAACTAAAAAAAATCACACTTGTATGTCGAAGGGTTACGTACCATAATCTATAATAATAAAATACAAGTGGCGCCATCTAGTTTCTTCATATGGAACTATATGCTAAAAACCACGTTTTTGTATGAGAGCCCCTTAAATATTTATTTAATTCTGTTTTTCAGTATTTGTTGTTATAGCGGCAACAGAAATACATCATCTGTGAAAATTTCAACTCTCTATCACGGTTTATGAGATACAGCCTGGTGACAGACGGACAGCGGAGTCTTAGTAATAGGGTCCCGTTTTACCCTTTGGGTGCGGAACCCTTAGAATAGCACCATGGGTGGTGCTAAAGGAGCAATCAAAAGTAGCTGTTGGTCCAGAGAAGTGCTGCCACCTGCAATCTGCCGCCAAGCAGTAGTGCTCGCATTACTGTGTTCCGGTAGAAGTGTGTGGGTGCCGGTGAAATCACATGCGCATGAGACGTATCATCCCCGTCTCGGGTGATGGACGCAGCAGGATGAATGCGACTCAGTGTAAGACCCAAATCTTATACTGAGTCGCATTAGTGTTGTTATGGGCGTGGGTCGCCACTTACCACCAGGTGCCATTCCTTAAGTTACCTTTCGCAGCGCCCATGAGGAAGCCCTGGGGCCCCACTTTGGAACAAGTCCAGCCAGGTTCTGGCTCCTTCCAAGACGCCACAACTGAAATTTAAAAATAAACAGTTGAAATTTTTCAAAGGTATAGCTTTGTATAACTGATATACAATATATATAACTTTTTTTGTAAATACATACATATAATGCATATTAACATCCAGACACAGAACAAACATTTCTGTTCGCACACAAATGCTTGTCATAGGTGGGAATCAAACCCAACCTACAGCGCAGAAGGCAGAGCTACCAACAGATCTATGAGGCCAGTAAAGATAAGTTAATATGTTTAATACTGTGAACCCTAGTAAAATAAATAAAAATAAATAAAAATAAATAAAAAAAAAACAAAAAAAATCAATAGAAAGAAAGAAGAAAGAAGAAAGAAAATATATTTATTTATAACTATAACAAGGACATACATCATAAAGTAGGATAGCTAATATATAAAATAATAATAATAATAATAATACAGTACGACCAAGTTATAACTAGGAACTAGGATACGACTCAGCATGATGCGCCACGCACAGGTACGTACGTAGTGCGCTGATCTTCCGTCGGCTCCTACAAACAGTATCTGGTAGCTTATACTAAAAATTGACTTATTATAGCTGTTAAAATAGTCTCGGTTAAACTTGAAAACTTAATAGCTTAATAGCTGTTTAAATAGTCTCGGTTAAACTTGAAAACGGCTGGACCAATTTGGACCAATTATACGTATCTTTGTTTTTTGTGCTAGCAGGGGTTTTCAGGGTAGGCACAGAAACTCCTTGGTCCATTGATTAGAACCAGCTACCTTCGGATTTAAAGTCATGTGTGTCAATGGGACACCCTGCTACCTGCTTCCTGCGACACAGATAATCGTTAAGTATGTGTGTGTAACGTTTGTTTTGTTTAAACGTTTACACTCTCATACTTCTGCAGTAGGATTCCCTGTATCGCAGATGGCATGGACAAACACAGAAACACAAGACAAACACCCAAGGCCCGAGAACAAACTTCATGCTCACCACACAAAGTGTGCCCCGGCCGGGAATCGAACCCGGGACCCCTCGCTTCGAAGTCAGGGCTAGTACAACTAAGCCACGGAACCGTTAAGAAAAAAGAAACTCCCATTTTTGCACCTCTGGATTAGAATCAACTACCTTCGTATGAAAGTCGGCGTCTGTGCCAATGTGTCACGTTCTCTGCCCACTGCCTCCCTGCAGAAATTCTATCATATGACTACGAAAGCGTCTATAGTTTGTTCGTGTCAGAGCGGGTTTGAAAGGGTGGGTACTTACTCATGGTGGGACGGACGATAGTACAAGGAAAGATTTCAGAACATTTAGCTACTTCATGCTCGGCTAAATGTTTGGTAAACGTGTAGGTATTGGGGTGGTCTTTCAGTATTCTGAAAATAAAGGAAATTTCTTGTTTAATACTTAGATTTCACCGGCACCCACACCCTTCCACCGGAACACAGCAATGCGAGTGCACCAATGCTTGGCGGCAGATTACCAGGCGTGGAGGCAGTACTCCGAGCGAACTTGTCACAAGTTCTACTGCTACTTTTGTTGCTCCTTTTGCACCACCCAGGGGGTACGTATAGGGATTCTGAGGGTATTCACACGCGAGTGGATCCCCCAAATTACATCTAATTAAATTATTGTACTTCTAAGCCCAATTTTTAAACCTTATTTTAATCATAAAGATTTCAAGTGGTCAATGTTTGTGTAGGCATTATGTTCATACAGCTGATCTGTACAAAAAAATTCATATCCGTGACTCCCAAAAACATTGATAAATAATTAAAGTAATTGTAATAACTAAGATTGTTTTGTTACAGAAGGTTGTTAGTTAAAACCAGAAAAAGACTGTAATTTTTGATCATTTGTCTTACAACGGCAAAGTCAAAGTCAAAGTCAAAGTCAAATTCATTTATTCCTTTAGATCTCAAGTATCATTTGGACACGTCAAATTTTACACATGCATGTACACATATTCGTGAGCATATAACGTGTCACAGGAACTCCCAGGCACATTACATGCACACAGATATGTCAAATTACAGTCAGTTTTCATGTTTAAGCTTATCTTATTTGTTAAGTTTACGTCTGTTCCAACCCTAACCGACCAACCCGAGGGGAAGAAACAGACAAGAAACCCCTCGGAGACAGTACTACATATTCGCGAATATGGTCCTGCGTCTAGAGCAAATTCATTCCCAAGCCTTTTTGTCATCTAGGTAATCTGATATTTTATAGTAAGCTTTTGCGACAAGTTTACGTTTGATGACAGTTTTAAATTTATTTATTGACAGTAATTGAATTTCGCTCGGGATTTTGTTAAAAAAGCGTACACATTGACCTTTAAAAGAATTGCTAACCTTATGGAGCCTAGTAGTGGGCACAGCGAGTTTATTTTTATGCCTAGTGTTTACACTATGATTGTCACTTTTCTTTGTGAACGAGCTCATATGTTTACGAGTGTACATCACATTCTCATATATGTACTGACATGTAACCGTTAGTATATTTATATCCTTAAATTTTTTCCGTAATGATTCTTGGGGACCCATATTGTAAACTGCTCGAACAGCCCTCTTCTGCAACACAAATATGGTGTTGATATCTGCAGCATGCCCCCACAGCAGTATGCCATATGACATAATGCTGTGAAAGTAGCCGAAATATACAAGCCTAGCGGTATCTACGTCTGTGAGCAGGCGGATCTTTTTGACGGCATATGCTGCAGAACTAAGTCTCTTCGACAATCTTTCAATATGTGGGCCCCACTGAAGCTTATTATCTAAAGTTATTCCTAAGAACGTTGTGGTATCTACGAGATCTAACTGTTCATCTTTTATTTTAACATTAATATCTACTTTTTTAACGTTGGGTAAAACAAATTTTAAACACTTTGTTTTCTTTCCATTAAGTAGCAAATTGTTTACATTGAACCAATTTACTACTTTAGAGAGAGCATTGTTTACATCGTCAATAACGACTTGTTGCCGTTTTAATTTAAATAAAAGCGAAGTGTCATCTGCAAACAATACAATCTCATGATCGTCCTTTACAATATAGGGAAGATCATTTATGTAGATTAAGAATAGAAAGGGTCCAAGTATAGATCCTTGAGGAACGCCCATAGTAACCACTGACCCCGGGGATCGCTTTCCGTTAACTTCAACTCTTTGTACTCTTTCACTCAGATAAGAGGAAAGAAGATCTAGAGCATTGCCCTTTATACCATAATGGTGTAGCTTCCTGATCAACGTTTCATGGTGTACGCAATCAAAAGCCTTGGACAAATCACAGAAGACACCTAATGCATCTTGTGATCCCTCCCAGGCATCAAATATATGTGTTACTAACTCAACACCAGCATCGGTTGTTGAGCGACCCCTTGTAAAACCAAATTGTTTATGATGTAGTAAGTTATTTGAGTCAAAATGATTTTGTAGTTGATTTAAGATCAACTTTTCAAAGATTTTACTGAATGTTGGCAGTACTGATATCGGTCTAAAGTTACTGGGGTCAGATGTACTACCAGATTTGAACAGAGGGATTATTTTACTACATTTCATTAAATCAGGAAATACCCCACAATCAACACATTCATTAAATATGATAGCTAGTTCAGGTGCAATGGTGTTAATTAATGGTTTTACGATGCTAACAGAAATACCCCATAGATCAGTAGTTTTTTTTACATTAATTAATTTAAAAGCTTTGTAAATGTCAGTACAATTAACATAATCAAATTTAAAATCTCTGGAACATGATGGTACATTGTCAATTAGCAATGACTCTGCCATTACATGCGAGGATTTCAATAACTTGGTAGTAGAGACTGGAATGTCAGTAAAAAAGGTTTCAAACGCCAGGGCTACTTCGCTGTCTTGTTTGATGTCTGTACTGCCTATACTCAAGTTATAGGTGTTTATATGAGTTTTGGACTTTCCAGTCTCACTGTTAATGATTTTCCACGTTGTTTTGACTTTGTCTTCACTATTTCTGATTTTAGAACTTATAAACCGCGATTTTGCTTCGCGACATACTATTTTGAAAATCTTAGAGTATTTTTTAACATAATCTTTAAATGACTCACTAGTATTAAATTGTTTTTCACTATATAATTCATACAACTTTATTCTACTTTTATGTAAACCTACTGTTGCCCACTCACTAAAAGTTGGTGTATCAGATACCATGATTGATTTGGTTGTAAATATTGAGCTAAATAATGTATTAAAATTATTAAAGAAATAATTATAAGACTCATTGGGTCCATTGGGTAAAAAGGGCATATTTGTAATTAAATTTAATTTTAACCTTTCCAAACGTTCAGTGGTAACTGGTACAAAATTTATTTTTCTTTTAACAATTGATTTCTTACAGCTTTCGAATTTAATAAATTGACCACAGTGATCTGAACTTAATTTGTTAATTACACATTTATTTAATATGTCAAAATTAGTAAATATATTATCTATGCATGTAGCCGAAGTGGCAGTTATTCTAGTTGGCTCCATGAACAAATGGTTTAAATTATAAGATTTAAATAAATTTATCAACCTTGCGCTTGAAGGACTATTTTCTAATATATTTATATTAAAATCTCCACAAATTATTATATTCTTAGTTGATTTACATATTTTGAACAAAATTGATTCTAATGTTTTTTCAAAAATATCATATGAACCAATTGGTGGTCTGTACGCACTAATAACTATGAATTGCTCCAGCTCGACACAGGCTATTTCAATAATTCTTTCAACAGAGTGGTGGACTATATCTGCGCGTTCTTTGAATTTCAGCAATTTATTTATGAGTATTAATGAACCACCATGTATTGCATTGACTCTGCTGAAAGAGCTACCCACTTGGTGATTATTAAAGTTGAACATGAACTCATGGCTTTTTAGCCAATGTTCAGTGATACATAGTATATCAATTTGATTACTGTTCATGAACAACTCTATTTCTAAGTCTTTACTCTTTATGCCTTGTATATTTTGATGCACCAAGTGAATAAAATTAATATTTTTTAACAATTGTCTATTTTTATTAGGGTATTGATCTAAATTATTTTTTGACTTTTTATTGCTAGAGACTTCCTCTATTGTCACATTATCTAATTTAAACATGGAATTACTTCCAGTGTTTTGTTTATAATTACATAATTTTGCTCAATAGAAGCAGTCTGTGTAGCCAAATTTTTGGCTGTAATATTAAAAAAATATGATAGCGTTACAGCTATTTGTCTTTTATAGAATTTTGAAAGGTAATAACTACCTTTAGTCAAATAATAATTATTAGTAACAATATTGTTACAGTCAATTAATTGTATTTTCTGACTATTGCATGACATAGTATGCAATGTCAGATTTAACTTATGTCTATATTGATTTTCTGCTTGTGACAAACTCCTACTATAAGGGAATGTAAACATAACTATTTTATTAACATTTAATGAGCTTATGGATTCATAATACTTTATGAGATCCAATTTGTTTACATCCCCCCTATAGATAGAATTTATGTAAATAACATTCTGCATATACATTGATTACGTTGCTAAGTAGATAATTGCTGTGCCTTCAAATCGCTCTGTCCTGAGTTCGATCTCTGTATATTGTATTATAATATTTTTTATACTATTCAAGTGATGGAACTCGCTGAATCCCCAATGTTAAGTGATTACCTTAACCAACACCAATACTTACAAGTTAAGTCCCCAACAAAAGTATAAGAAGAGAATGTTCCAGCCGTAAATTCACCGGCACCCACACCCTTCCACAGCAACGTGAGTGCATCACTGGCAGCAGATTATCAGGTGTGGAGGCAGTACTTTTCCAGACAAACTTGTCACAACTTCTGCATATACTTTAAGTTGACATTTTAGCACCACCTGTACATATAGGGACTCAAGGGGTACCTCTAAATCAGCATTTGGTCTATGAGCCTTTGCCACTTACTTGGGTTCCATCTCGTCTAGACCTTCATCACTTAACGTCCCGACCAAAGATATGATTTTCTCAGCATCCTCAGGAGCATCATACAGCTTCTCATGAGCTTCATTTAGATAGGAGTTCACGTAGGCAGAAGATACGTGTATCATCACCTGAAATAACAATACTTCATTTTAGATATACTTACATGATATTAAAATCTTGTATGTGTTTTACTTTCTCATAACAATGGCTCCCAAAACATCTGGAGTTTTTCCATGACAAATCTTAAAGTGAACTTGATATCTTTTGCATCAATTTTCCACAATTTGGTACATATATTCATACAATTTGGTACAACATTCGGTATCGTCAAATACTAAAGATAATCTTACATACTCAAACAGACAAGATACTGTGATTCAGTATATAAATATAATAATTATGCAATACATACATCTCCTATTTATCAACCTTAGGGGTGAAATTGATGAAAATAATAATAATCATCCAAATAGGAGAAGATATCGTAAAATTATAAAAACAACACAGACCAACTGACACCAACATTCTTTCTTGAAGTCGTTAAAAGTACTGAAAGATCACGAAATCCATTACCTTCAAATCCTTTATCTGCTTGCAGAGTTCCATAACCCTCCTGGTTCCAAGCAGGTTGATCTTCACCGTTGGCCTCAGGTTATCCTGGAAGTCCAACGTTGCAGCGGAGTGGATCACAACATTTACGTTGTCCGTCAACATCTGCCGGTCATTACTGCTTAAGCCCAGGTCTTCTTCACCTACGTCCCCGGCTACAGGGATAATTTTCTTGAAGATGTCTGTTGATTTTGATTCTAGGAGCTTTGCAAAAACCTGGAATGGAATTGATTATCATACTTGTATTATAAAGGCTTAAGTTTGTTTGTGCACACACATGCAGACACACAACAGTGTGTCTGCATGTGTGTGTTTCTTATTCCTTCACGCTCAAATGGGTAAACAGATTTGTAAAGAAAGTCCAAATTATTACAGTGACAATAACAAAAACGCTTAACAGTCAAACCAGTCTGGTTGAATACAGTAACTATTAGATTACAGGAAATAGATTACCATAGCAGCATTTTTATCTGTGATGTTGCTATAAAAATCTATTCTCCAGTCTTCTGTCAGTTGGTAATATAAGGTTTAATTGGCATTAAACTATTTATTATAAAAGCATTTTATATTTATTATTATAATTTATTTTATAATATATTATAATAACTGTACTGTAACTGTACCTTAAATATTCAGCAATTTAAGGCCACACTTAAAAAAAAAATATCTTAAAAAATGTATTTTACAACATAAGTGAAGACTTTGACAGTGGAGTGTAAAAAAAATCAGCACTAGGTTTTTGTACGCCGGAAATGGGCATTATTATTGATTTATATATTACAATTAGCATTTAACTGCAATGTCTGATGTTTACTGACGATATATGCACTCTTGCCTTTAACGAAACTTACTATCTCTTCTTTAGACTCTTGGATTACACTATTCAAGAACCTACGGCGAACTTACCGGATTTTTGGGGAACTCTTCAAGTCGCTCACTGATCTCCTTGCCTTTCTTCGGCCGCATGAGCAGATAAAGTTTCCCAGAGTCAGGAATACAGCGGAGTATCTTCTCTATCAGGCATAGGCCGACGAAACCGGTTCCGCCGGTGATGAAGAAATTCTTCCCCGTGTAGAAAGTGCGGACCTCTGACTCTTCGGACATTTTCAGCGTTTTTTATCCGTATTTATGTGAATCTAGAGAAAAGATATATAATACTTCAAAATAACGATTTACTCTAGTTTTCGGTGTCAGTGGGGAAAGACAAACATGAAACTTTTTCATTAAACTGTCACTGTCAGTCAGGATTCAAGTCAACGTCAACGTAATGTATTCTACTTCTTTTTCTTTGTGAATTCAAGTTCATACCACTTTCTTACGAAGAAATCAAGTCAAGTCACCACTTTCTTATTCTTTTTGTTTCCACACATCACGATATAATAATACATTATAAAGATAGTCTCGAGTCACTGTTTCATGTTTATAAAATTTTCACCAGCACCGCCCCGTCCCATAAGCTACACGGGGCATTCAGGGCAATATGACAGTACAGTAAGCATTACCTGGCCAATAGGTATTATAATCTGTGTCCGATGCAAACATGTCGTGGTAAAAAATGCTAACGAGGAAATTTACAAGTAATTCACTTCAGTCAAGGTTAACAAGATCGCTTTATTGTAGGAAGGTTGATTGTCGACATTATTGTCTGCATGTTAAAAGAAAACTGTAAAAACCCAGTCGGTTCTTATATTTTTCAACAGACAGACTACCAAAAGAGGAAGATTCATTCAGTTGTATTTTTTCTTCTTTCTAACCTCGTAACTCCGGCATTTATAAACCAATTTAGAAAAAAAAATTTTGAAGTGAAACGAACGCGTATTCTGCTTTCCTGTGACTGTTTTCCTTTGAAAACCGATTTAGATGTTTCTGTTTTAAAATGGTAGGGGGTTTATCATGTTACCGCCGCCCATAAAATACAAAAAAACAACTCAAGTCTTCCCCAACTAAAGTTTCGTTACGCCTCAATTGCCGGTAGTGGGAATACACGACCCTATAAGGCAGAGCTACTGTCAACTTGATATGAGGCTTGTCAATACGCTACGGGAACTTACTGCAACAAACTTAAGAAGAAACTAAAATTTTTCCGTACAGCGAAGTTGGGAAACCGTTGGGTAATCACGTAAGTACTTGTTGGAAACACCAAAGCAAGGTTTTAGGTCGCTTGGCTGACTGATGCAATTTGTTAGCGCAAACAGCGTAAACGAAAATATAAATGTATAAGGTTTCTTTGGTTCCAGTTGCTCGCGTCCGTAACAGTAGCCTCCATCTCCAGGGTGATGGGACCCTGGATTTATTTTGTTGTTACATATTCTTAAACGCGTAATTTTGTTTTTAATTTTTAAATGAGCCCTAATTATGTAACACAAAATAAAAGTTTTTCTATTTCTATTATATACTACCTATACTGAAAGATAGTCTACGTCGAATCACTGTGATCTCGCCATACAGGCATTCTACTCCTAGTGTGGGGAACAGAGTTATTTCTGTGGTACAATTTTTGTTTAGTAGAGATAGTACCAATTTCAATTCATATACGAATAGTACCACCTTTTCATATTATAAGTAAATAAAATAAAAAGTGTTTTTTTTTTTTTATATATATATATATTTAGTATTCATGCTTAGTATATTGTAGAAGCGGAACACCCGTGGGAAGCTGGGGCGGGTCGCTATTAAGTTATAAAGTTGAAACAGCTGCAATAGTTGAATATATGTTTATTAATTGTAGTTTCTAATAGGCCATTAGCATATCTTTCTAATTAATTATATTACTAAACATCTCTGTAGCATGTGTTAATATGCTGATTTACGCATCATTATTGTTTTGCGAATCTAATTAAATATTTACGGAGACGGCTCCGTGGATTAGTTGGTAGTCGCCCTGTCTGCAAATCAGAGGTCCCGGGTTTGATTCCCGGCCGGGGCACACTTTGTATGGTGATCTTGAAGTTGTTCTGTGTTGGGTATTTGTCTTGTGTTTCTGTGTTTGTCCATCTGCGACACAGGGAATCCTAGTGCAGAGGTATGAGTGTGTTAACGTTGATTGAGTGAGGGTATTAGATTAGTATTAGATACGCGCTGCCTAAACGAAACAGTAGGCCCAGACATACATTTTCGCCGCGCCGTAGAGAGGGGGTAGCTGTCTACTCTCCATCCGTCTAAGTACGCTTTTTCGATCAAGTCACGTGTCCTGACGCGAGTTTAAGATTTTATACCCATTACAGAAAAAGTGCTCAACGCCGCTAAAGAAGTTTTCACTTCAATAAAACAATAAAAGTTATACAAAAATAAAAGTTGGTAATTGGAATAATTAATTCTTATCGTATTTGGTGCAAAAAAAGTAAAGCCGTTTCCAAAGTCTCTGAAATGCATTTAGTAAAAAGCTGTTATTTGAGATTAAAAAAGCTGTTATTTTGACACTTCAGTTTTATTTATTTGTATAGATTAGTCGTGACAAACGCTAATGGCACAAAGTCCTAGCTTTCTACTTTGTTAAAACTACGTTTCATGTTACCTAAGACGATTTCACATTTTACTATCCAAGTTGGTTTTATTTACATAACTAGATGCGCCTCGCGGTTAGCCTTACCGGGAACCGTTCATTTTCTGGGATAAAAAGTAACCTATGCACTATTCCAGATAGTCTGTCTCTGTGCCAAATTACGTGGAGATCCATTCAGTAGTTCAGCGTGATTGAGTAGCAATCCATCCATACATTCGCTAATAGTAAAAATATTAGCGAATATTAGCGGTGAACGATACATGTTTTCGTACATGTTACTAGGATAAAATGCCAAAGAGTCAATTTTTTATCTGTGTTCACAGTCCTACCTCTTTGATCAACTATATCTGTCCTCAAAGATTTGCTGGAAGAAAACTCTTCATAGGGTTAAGTTTGCCTTTGTACTTTTTTTTAATACCTTGTGTAAACGTGTTTTTTGTGTACAATAAAGAATTACAATTCACTTTTCATCTCCATCCGTTTAGCCGTTCTGGCGTGATTGAGTAAAGATATTCATCCAAACTTTCGCATTTAATATTAGTAAGATTGAAATACTTAGATAAGTAGAAATTAAGTATTTAAGAAGAGGATAGAAATCTTTAGATAAGCAGTCATTAAAAATTAGCGAATACTCGGCGTGTGTTACTAAGCTACAAAAAAAGACATATTATTGTGTGTGAATATGACTCCGCCCTTTCTCAACAGATGTCGTTTTTAGTATTGTTTACGTGTACTAATAAATGACCATACTTGTATTCGATAGTACTGAATGTCGGCTATCTAACGCATTTTATGATATTTGGTTGAAGTGTAAGCAACAATTGTTTTCACCTTTTCGAAAATGTCGGTTTTTATTCCAAATAAACGTCATTTGCGGGAAGTGTTATTACATTATTTTATTGCGAAGAAAACTGCAGCGGAAACTTATCGTTTGCTTGTGGAGATTTATGGTGAGCATGCTCCGTCTAATACAACTTGCAAGGAATGGTTTCGACGATTTCAAAATAACGATTTTAGTACTGAGGATAAAGAACATGGAAAACCACCAAAAAAATTTGAAGATGCTGAATTGGAAGCATTATTGGCGGAAGATTCTTGCCAAACTCAATCAGAATTAGCTGCAGCATTAAATGTTGATCGTTCAACTGTTGCAAAGCGTTTACAAATGATGGGAATGATTCAAAAAGCCGGTTACTGGGTTCCACATGATTTAAAAGAAAGAGACATGGAACGTCGGAAAACCATTTGTGAAATGCTGCTTCAAAGACAGCAAAGAAAAGGATTTTTGCATCGGATAGTCACAGGAGACGAAAAATGGATACACTACGAAAATCCTAAACGCAAAAAAGCTTGGGTGAAACCAGGCGAACTAGGCCCATCACAGCCAAAAATAAATATTCACTGTGCCAAGGTCATGCTCTGTATTTGGTGGGATCAGAAAGGTATTGTATATTATGAGTTGCTCAAACCCTCTGAAACTATTAATGGAGAAGTTTACCGACGACAACTAATGCGTTTGAAGCGAGCCATAGAAGAAAAACGACCAGAATGGGTGAATAGACATAACAAATTAGTTCTTCAGCATGACAATGCCAAACCGCATACCGCAGAAGTCGTAAAAAGATATTTAGAGGGACAGGACTGGGAAGTGTTACCCCACCCGCCATATTCACCAGACATAGCTCCTTCGGATTACCACCTATTCCGGACGATGCAGACAGACCTTACTGGAGAAAAGTTTACTTCATGTGAAAGTATCAAAATTTGGATTGACAACTGGATAAGCTCAAAAGACCAGGACTTCTTCCAGCAAGGAATACGAAAACTACCTGAACGATGGGCGAAGGTTGTAGCTGCAGATGGAGCATACTTTCAATAATTTCTTTTTAAATTTTGTAAGCGAACAAATGTGTTTTATTTTGACAAAAAGGGGCGGAGTCATATTCACACACCTATTATATTGTGCCTAATGCATTGGTTTAGTGGTCTAAAACCATCTTTGCATTCTTGGTGTTGGGGGGTCTAGTTGCTCGCGTCCGTAGGTGTGTACCCTTTGATTCCCTACACGTACCTCCTGGGTGGTGCTAAAGGAGCAACCAAAAGTAGCAGTACCTAGAACTTGTGCCAAGTTCGTCCGGAGAGGTACTGCCACCACATCTAGAATGTGCCGCCAAGCAGTAGTGTTTGCATTACTGTGTTCCGGTGGAAGGGTGTGGCTGCCGGTGAAATCACATGCGCATGAGACGTATCATCCCCGTCTCGGGTGATGGACGCAGCAGGATGAATGCGTACTTCGTAAAGATTTGGATCTCATACTGAGTCACGCGCATTACTGTTGTCATGGGTGAGGGTCACCACTTACCATCAGGTGGGCCCTCAGATCGTTCCGTCACGAATACACATAACAAAAAAAATTAAAAAAAATTGCCTTTTTAATGAAACTGGTTTGGGGTACATCGATTGAATGGTTCCAAAATCTATAACGGACATGGTAAAAACAATTTTTGTGTTTTATAATATATAATAAGATTGTTACAAGCAATCATAGCAAACACAGGTGCGCTGATTAGGTTTTCACCTAACTAAATAATGATTAATAGCTAACTATGTCCGTGTCTTTTTCCACGTGGAAATCAGAGGATTTTTTTTTAATTTGTATATTTTGCGGAACGAGCTGAGGGCTCACCTGGTGGTAAGTGGCAACCCCCGCCCATGACAACATTAATGCGACTCAGTAGGTATAAGATTTGGATTATAAAAACTCATAAAATGTTGACCACTTTTCTGAGATAAAAACTCTTTGATAAGATTTAAAAAAGTACCGTTCGTTTTAGACGGGGCGTCTAGCCAAACTGACCTTGTAGGTATCTTTTTTTTCTTTTTCCTCTTCTTTTGGCTTCGCACGGCTTGTGCATTTGCCAGAGTCAAGTATTTTGTTTGTTTGTTTAAATTAGGGAAACTTTTACGCGGTAACTAATAACTACATCGAAGTTTGACCTTGTACCTTAAAAAAAAAAACTCGTGCGTTTTACATTACAATAACGCACAAGTGCGTAAGATAAAAATACGATATTGAAATTGGTGACATAAGAAACCCTTTACGAGCAAATGTGTTATAAACGCTGTTATTTTGACATTACAAACAGGCACTTCAATTTTATATTCAATGTTTGTATAGATATTAGATTATTATTATATTATGATGGTGTTAGAATGATTTTTACAATGGTTATCAACCAATATTATAACTGCGAAAGTGAGTTTGTTACGCTTTCACGACAAAACCACTAAAGCGGTTAAAAAAATTCTTACAACATTAGAAAGCTACATTATCAGCGAGGAATATATGCTTTATTTTATCCCTGTATTTCCAAGGGAACGGGAACTACGCGGGTGAAACCGCGGGGCGTAGTAGTAGTTATATGTAGTTTTAAAACCTAAATAGTTAGCTATTAAAAAAGCAAATATTTGCCAACATTCAAACCACTTCTGACGTCTATGGACTAACATATGTATGCTGTGACACCATGCGTAATTTAGTGTGGTACGTACCTACTCCTTTTAATACTACAGAAGTGACGGGTCGAGCTGAAGGCCCACCTGATGTTAAGTGGTTACCTCAGCCCATAATAAGTCCTAAGTCGAATATTATTGCGCTAGTCACTCGAGGATGTAATGTCTCATGGGCCTGTGATTTCACCACCCACACCCTTTCACCGGAAGGCGGCGGCGGTTTACCGAGTGTGGCCTTCTCCGGACGAACTTGGCACAAGTTCTGCTGCTTTTTGTCGCTCCATTAGCACCACCCAGGGGGTACCCAAGGGTCTTGGGACTCAAAGGGTACTTACGGACACGAGCAACTGGACCCCCCTTGCTTGTTGTTTTAATATAATGTTACCCCTTCAAGAACATAATTTATAATATATTATGTATATCTACAGAAACATCACCAATTTTACATTTACTTTCTAGTGGCTTATTCTTCGGCCATTGTATACCGAAAAGAATTTATGTTTTAAATTAATTTAGAATTTTGTATGTTCTTATAAATAAATTTGTATGAAACATACAAAAGTCTAAATAAATTTAAAAAAAAAAAAAACAATTTCTCTGGTCGTCACACCTTGTAATCCGCCGCCAAGCAGCGGTGCACTCGCATTGCCGTGTTCGGAAGGGTGTAGGCGCCGGTGAAATTACAGGCACTAATAATTAAGTAGGAGAATACAAGAGTCATATTTTTGTTGTATACGAGCGACGGTAACCAGTTAATATCACTTGACGTCTTCTAGCCCCGTTATTTTAGTCAAGTTAAAATCAACGCGAGCGAGGACACGGTGCAAAGCTAGAAATACATATACCTTACATAAGGTTTGGTATGTTCTTGAAGTAGTTATATTGATACTTTATACTCCATAAAAAACGGAACATAAAATTATGCTTGTCATGTTCATAATCATGTTCCCAAGATGTACTTATCTACCCAGAATACGATTGATTTGTAATAAAAATTTCAAAAGACGCTGCAGATTTTAGATTAGGTACCTATTGCATTACTAGCGACTTGCCCCGGCATCGCACGGTTGTTGTGTGTGACGTAGTTCGTAATACAATTCTTATTATTCGTAATATTAATAATACATCATTTTCATCTCGTAATGTTTAGTCAGCATTAGCTACGTAAAAGCCCAAAAATATGTTTTTTACGATATCTTTACAAATCGTTGAAGTTCTTAGCTATTCTCTATACTATAATATGCATATTATGTTTGAACATTACGGAAAAAAACTCAAAAATGATAGTGAAAACAGTTTCAAAATCCGTTGCGTGGTTTAGAAGTTAGAAACAATTCCGAAAGTTACTTTGCTTTATAATATTTGGAGAAATCGGTATAAATCCCAGTTCACATATTTCAACCTTAAATGATGACAGAACACTCACCTTGGTGGCAAAACAAACACGTCACTTTTTTTTTTTAATTAATCGCTGACGCGGCTACGTTCTCATTGCCGTACGACCGGCGACAAACTGAATTTTCCATTGAGAAGAATGTTGACGCTTACATTACCATACTCTAGACTTTACAAAGAGGTATTGTCTTATAATGAAATGTCATTTTTTAACACGTTGCTTGTAATTGAAGGCGTTAAATATACTAACATAGAGATCATCTCGTATCATAGCGATTCATCTAATTAGAATAAAAACTCATTTCGTAATTTGCCTTCTGCGCTGTAGGTGTTGGGTTCGATTCCCACATACCCTTATGGACACAAATGCTTTTACAGGGTGGGAATAGATATAATATATATTTTTTTCTGTCTGCGTATTATATACCTTATATATTTAAACGAGTAATTCTAGTATAGGTATTTATTTTGTGTTTAGTTATGATTTTACTGTTTAAGTTTACCTGAGGGGCTGATATATATTATATACATCGGCCATCCAGGTAAAAAAAAATTGTAAGTATAAATATAAGTAGATATAAAATCTTATCGTGGTTTCCATTGTACAAGCTATGCTTAGTTTGGGCTAAATATTTGGCGTTTAAATAAATATTCATGATCATGAATATTCATTAATTTGCAACATTATTACATTACGACAGAGTGATGCAGATCGTGAAGAGTCATGGAGGCTCTGCCTAAATTAGTATAAAAACGCTGTGCTGTACTTAAATTTCATGCCACATTTAGTTTTTTAAGTTCATTGGCGGTAAAACCGGTTTGCCTTCTTTCCTTGCGTGCGCGCAAATTGTGAAGCAAAGGTAGGCTTTTAAAGCGTAAAGCGTAGTGGTATATCATAGTATAGCTTATTTGATAGTATATTTTGATGTTTAGCAAAGCAAACAACTCAATCTCATTTATTATTACCTGACTGCGCCAGAAGAAAGGTTGTTTTTCGATTGTATTTGTCACGCTCTGTAGTCTATGGCTTGATGGAGTTTAGTTTCAGAGTCGTCTTTAAATTCGTTTTATTTGTGAGAGTAACACTGGCTTTGATAAAATTATAAAAATTAAAATGGCAGACTTTTGGCGCCAAATTATGTCATATTTTTTTTCCTCAAATCCTTTCGAGTGGGGTTTCAAAATACAGGCATTTTTATGTAATTTATTTAATAATTTCTTAAAATTCCCTACACTTACCCCTTGGGTGGTGGTAAAGGAGCAACCAAAAGTAGCAGTAGAACTTGTGCCAAGTTCTGCCACCACACCTGGAATCTGCCGCCAAGCAGTAGTGCTCGCATTGCTGTGTTCCGGTGAAATCACATGCGCATAAGACGTATCATCCCCGTCTTGGGTGATAGACGCAACAGGATGAATGCGTATGACGCAACACTTTAAGATCCAAATATACTGAGTCGATTACTGTTGTCATGGGCGTGGGTCGCCACTTACCATCAGGTGGGCCCTCAGCCCATTCCGTCACTTACTCATATAAAATATATATATATATATATACTTATGAAAAAACCTACAAGTTACACATTTATTCGCACTTGGCCGTTTTTTTCCTTTAAGGATTCCAAATGATGTCCTTCCTGAGTTTCAGTACAGTACGGTGAAATTACAGGAGCATGAGATATTACATACCCGTCTCAAGTCACGCATCCAAAGCCAAAGTCAAAGTCAAACTCATCATTCCTTTAGATCTCAAGTATCATTTGGACACGTCAAATTTTACACATGCATGTACACATTCGTGAGCATATAACGTGTCACAGGAACTTCTTAGCACGTTACATGCACACAGATATGTCAAATTACAGTCAGTTTTCATGTTTAAGCTAATCTTATTTGTTAAGTTTACGTCTGTTCCAACCCTAACCAACCCGAGGGGGAGAAATAAAACCTCTTTGTAACAGCTACAATGTTTAATAATTACTTCTTAAACATACATTTTGATTTAATTATTACAAACTTATTTTAACCTTACCCATTCCAAACGCGTAATTGCGTTAATTACTATTTCAATTAATTTCTACTATATCAAGTATAATTGAGATTTTCGCTACATGTTTACAAAAAAACTACACCTATGTTACGTAATACGTATAATACGTAAATAAATATGTAAACTCTAATGTATTAAGATGGAGTGTTATTATGGCATATATAAATTGGTCTCCGAAAGATTTTTAAAATATTTTACCGCACACTCGTACAAGAGGCGCGCCGCGTCTCTATGTTCTCCAGAAATATGTTCCTGCGCTCATATGCTGCTTATTTTTCTTATATTTATCTTATATTTCTCGTTTTCTAAAATAATTTATCGTGAGTTGCTGCATAACATCAGATATCTGCCATTGAAAGTTCGGAACAAACAGACAGACAAAAAAATCCATAAGTGTATTTTATTTATGAGTACTTTATATACTTTCAAATGCATTTAGTAAATAGCTGTTGACTTTGCAGACTTAAATTTTATTTATTTGTATAGAAAAATGATGTTTCCAAGTAATGTTTATTTATGCAACGGAAGTAAATACTTTTTGATTGACTTCGCTAACAGTCGAGGCCGCACCTCGAATCCGCCGCCATTTCGTCATTTCATTTTAAACGCAGCCGTTTTCCCGTGGTGGGCACAGGGATAACAAGTACCACTCATGTACAAGCGCAATTTCGAATTCATTGATGTTTAATATATTCAGAATGTGTTGTATATTTTGAATACGTATAATGAATGCATTGTAGCGGCCGCGTCGACTAACCTCGACCGCGCCGCGTCTCACCTCGACCCTGCCTCCACCGCGCCTCGACTTAGCAGTGACCGATACTCTTTAAGGCTTTATTCATAAAATATAAAACCTATTAGCTATTATTATTTTGTCTTTTTCGATACCATGCAATTACAAAGTTCTTCAAAAGATTAAACAGTCGAACTAAAATGTCACTAAAATAAGCCTTTAGTGATTCGTAATTTTTCTAATTTAGCAAGTTAACGCGAGAATATGTGCTTATTTTTAAGAGTACCCAAAGGAAAACGAAATCCTATTACGAATACTACGTATGTCTGTTCTTTCGAGGTTATATTTTTAATCTTTTGAACAGTACGGTGATTGATATGTTTATAAACTGTTACTGCAGTAGCAAGATAGCCCAGTAGACGCTGCCTTTCTTTTAATCCTAAGGCCGCGGGTTCAAATCCCGGCACCAATGCGAGATGTGTAATATCACGCTCTCAAAACGGTGTAGAAAATTTCTATCTATAGAACCGTTATATAAAGCCATGCTCACGAAATCCATTCTATTCAGTGTATTCAACCAGACTTGAAAGCGTGCAAAAAAGATTTTTGTGGCACCTCACGTATTCTTGTTACAAGGGTAAAACCCTGCTTAGTTATGCTGAACGCTTGCACTATTTTCATATGACCACTCTCTCTGAGCGAAGGCACATGCTGGATACTATGTTTCTTTTTAAGCTTGCAAACGGCTTCCTGGATGCTCCTGAGCTTTTAGCCGCCCTTAACTTTTCTGCTCCTTCAAGGTTGCCTAGAGCCTCTTGTTTTAATGTTTTCCAGATGGATTCATGTAAGACCAACCTTGGACTTAATGCCCCTCTTAACAGACTAGTTCGCCAATACAACAGTGTGGCTAAAAGTAAAGGAGTAGACTTGTTTTCTGGAGGTGTGCATAATTTTAAGAAAAGTTTGACTCTCGATTAATTGTAATTTATAATTAAGTGATTTGATTATTTCTCTGTTTAATTTAATTTTTAATTTTTATGTCTGATTTTCTTTTTTCATTATTTTATTTAAAATTAATTTACTAAATAATATTTACATTCCTGACCAATTTATTTAATATTGTTATTTTCGTATATTGTTTTTAATAATTGTAATATTGCTTTTTTTATATAATTCATTTTTTTTTTCTGTTACTCGCTTTTATCCCATTACTTGCAGTCGTCACCTATAAGTGTAGTGGCATTCGGTTTGTTTAATGTAATTGAATGATTTATTAATTTGTTGTATTAATGTTCACTATGTTAGTGATCTTATAATTAATAAATAAATAAATAAATAATAAAATCTATTATGCCAGATGTTTTTGCAAATAAGTATAATAAATATAATAAATATTTGGTACGGAACCGTAGTAGTGAGTCTGCGCTTATTCGGTTTACTATCCGAGTAACAATTGTTATTAATAACACAATATAATAATAATTAATAAATTGTAATGTAAATTAATTACGTTTCTGGATATAAAAATATTTGAATAAGTATGTGAATTACGGAAATGTTAAAAGAAAATTTTTGCACCGATTTTACTTAATTCTAATTAAGTACCGGCAGCGTGTATTGTTTTTTTTAATTTTGACTATTGTATTGGGTGTGTGAATATGACTCCGCCCCTTTTTGTCAAAATAAAACACATTTGTTCGCTTACAAAATTAAAAAAAAAAATATTGAAAGTATGCTCCATCTGCAGCTACAACCTTCGCCCATCGTTCAGGTAGTTTTCGTATTCCTTGCTGGAAGAAGTCCTGGTCTTTTGAGCTTATCCAGTTGTCAATCCAAATTTTGATACTTTCACATGAAGTAAACTTTTCTCCAGTAAGGTCTGTCTGCATCGTCCGGAATAGGTGGTAATCCGAAGGAGCTATGTCTGGTGAATATGGCGGGTGGGGTAACACTTCCCAGTCCTGTCCCTCTAAATATCTTTTTACGACTTCTGCGGTATGCGGTTTGGCATTGTCATGCTGAAGAACTAATTTGTTATGTCTATTCACCCATTCTGGTCGTTTTTCTTCTATGGCTCGCTTCAAACGCATTAGTTGTCGTCGGTAAACTTCTCCATTAATAGTTTCAGAGGGTTTGAGCAACTCATAATATACAATACCTTTCTGATCCCACCAAATACAGAGCATGACCTTGGCACAGTGAATATTTATTTTTGGCTGTGATGGGCCTGGTTCGCCTGGTTTCACCCAAGCTTTTTTGCGTTTAGGATTTTCGTAGTGTATCCATTTTTCGTCTCCTGTGACTATCCGATGCAAAAATCCTTTTCTTTGCTGTCTTTAAAGCAGCATTTCACAAATGGTTTTCCGACGTTCCATGTCTCTTTCTTTTAAATCATGTGGAACCCAGTAACCGGCTTTTTGAATCATTCCCATCATTTGTAAACGCTTTGCAACAGTTGAACGATCAACATTTAATGCTGCAGCTAATTCTGATTGAGTTTGGCAAGAATCTTCCGCCAATAATGCTTCCAATTCAGCATCTTCAAATTTTTTTGGTGGTTTTCCATGTTCTTTATCCTCAGTACTAAAATCGTTATTTTGAAATCGTCGAAACCATTCCTTGCAAGTTGTATTAGACGGAGCATGCTCACCATAAATCTCCACAAGCAAACGATAAGTTTCCGCTGCAGTTTTCTTCGCAATAAAATAATGTAATAACACTTCCCGCAAATGACGTTTATTTGGAATAAAAACCGACATTTTCGAAAAGGTGAAAACAATTGTTGCTTACACTTCAACCAAATATCATAAAATGCGTTAGATAGCTGACATTCAGTACTATCGAATACAAGTATGGTCATTTATTAGTACACGTAAACAATACTAAAAACGACATCTGTTGAGAAAGGGCGGAGTCATATTCACACACCCAATATAATAGAAATTAATTAACCCTAAAATTAAAATGTAACAATAAAAAAATATACCGCTATTACACAAGTGATAATATATGTATATATAATTGTAACGCAATACATAAATAATATTGTAATTAAAGGTATTATAAAAATATGGCTCGATATTAATTTATATTCGATATTTCATTGAGTATTTAAAAAATAATAATTCTCATTATTCTAATAATAAAGCTTCGAAATACTTTTAAATGTACTAAATGAATAGCTACCACCGTGACTCAAACATTTTTGTAAAAATATAATTATAATAATAATAATAAAAAAATGCTAAAATAATAAAATGGAATGCAACTTATTTACACATCAAAACATTATTTAATAAAACTAATTATTCTAACTTAACAATTACAAATATTTTACATTTAATACTAAAATATATAAATCAACTACATATTATAATAATGGAATATTAAGGAACTATCAAAGATACAAAGAAATATAATTATGAACTGGTATCGCAACAGACTTTTCGTAAAAATGAGATTTCATTCACGTCATGGTTTTTTTTAATAATATTACTCCGTGTTTTAGGGAAGAAAGTTTGACTATATAAAATAATAATTATTATTACCCATCATAACCAAGTATAGTATAAAAAATAAAAACTGGATATGGTTTTCTTCGTAATAATGTTTGTTATTATCTTTAGGACGGATAATTATATAATAATTGCACTTTTGGAATGTATTTTACTAACAGCTACATAAAAGCAGATCATTATACATTTTTCAATAATAATAGGCATTATAATAAATTAAATCTAAGTTCTTGACACATTCAATGTCTTAAAACAACTATTTGCTAATACCTAGTTACTAAGTAAAATTAATAATTATTGTGATCTTAAAATTGTGATAGTAATAATTATTAATAATGATAATAATAATAAACTACAAATAACTTGACGTAGAGTTCACGTTGTGACAGACGTGGCACAAAGCCCGAAGACAGGCTATTATTATTGCATAACCATAATAATAATTATTATTAATTATGACAATGCCTATATATA
Source organism: Aplocera efformata (assembly GCA_921293045.1). NCBI lineage: Eukaryota > Metazoa > Arthropoda > Insecta > Lepidoptera > Geometridae > Aplocera > Aplocera efformata. The sequence goes on along the minus strand of OV121067.1, from coordinate 2,506,521 downwards.
CGTATGTTGTATTCCACGAATGGCTCCAGCATGTTGTGACAGAGATCCTGAAAATAAATAAATGATTATTAGACCATTAAAATTAAATGAAAGTGGCTGTGTCGTGGACGCGGCTGTGTGTTTTACGTGAATACATGTATGTAACAGGGTATAAAATCGTAACAAGCGATTGGTCGCAGTTCTCACTCAACATCACAAATTCTATTATCCTTTCTATCGTTCTTAGCTATCGTGAGGTGTCATAAAATTTTGGTTGTATATTAGATATGTATTTGGACGAATCAGGTTTTTCTCTACAACAATATCCCATGTAGGCTGTTGGTAAATTATAGAATTAGGCTGTTGGTCTGCGTATGTCAAATAAAAGGTTATTATGGCACATATTATAAAGGTGAAAGTTTGATAAGGCTCAAAGGATTTTAATGTAATTTGGTACCAGGATAGCTTATATCCTGAATTAACATATAGGCTACTTTTGATCCCGGAAAAGTGCATTTTTTCCTTTAGAATGGCAAACCGCGGGGCATTTACCTCTTTTTACATCCCGGATTATCCCGGATCCTCTTTTTACATAGGCTACTTTTGATCCCGGAAAATTGCAGTTTTTCCCTTAAGATGACAAACCACGGGGCATAGCAAGTTCTATTCTATTGTATTCTATACTTACTCTAGCTGAAAAGTGAATTTTTCCAGTAGCGAAGACAGCTCTGATCTTCATAACTCTATCTATGTTGCAATCGAGCGGCATTTTGAATATGAACATGTCGACAGCCGGTATTGGCTTCGACATCTCTGTCCGTTGGCAACTCTTCGACGGGTCGTCATTGGTGCAATGCAGGTCACACAGACGGAAATCTTTCAGTACTGTTGATCTACGATAGAAAATGTTCATGGTAATTTCACACAGCGCCTAAACTTTTTTTTTATGTAGCAGTTGTGTTGCCCATGATGTTAAGTAGTTACCTCCGCCCATAACATCGGCAATGTAATTTAGGTTTTGACGTATGAGAAGACCTAAGTGCGCCCGTCGGGGATATTACGTCTCATTTGCCCGTACTTTCCACCCACACCCTTCCACCGGAACACAGCAATGCGAACTACTGCTTGGAGATTACAGGCAGGATTATGGAGGTGTGCAGGCAGTACTTCTCTTGGCGAACTTAGCACAAGTTCTACTGCTTTCTGTTGCTCCGTTTGCACCACCCAGGGGGTACGTGTAGGGATTCAAAGGATGCGTGAAGTAGAAGACTTACTTGAAGATGATATAGATGTTCTTGTGGTTCAAACGATGCAAAGGATGCGTGGAGAAGTAGACTTACTTGAAGTTGATATTGTTCTTGTGGTTCAAACGATGCAAAGGATGCGGGGAGAAGTAGACTTACTTGAAGTTGATATTGTTCTTGTGGTTCAAACGATGCAAAGGATGCGGGGAGAAGTAGACTTACTTGAAGTTGATATTGTTCTTGTGGTTCAAACGATGCAAAGGATGCGTGGAGAAGTAGACTTACTTGAAGGTGATATTGTTCTTGTGGTTCAAACGATGCAAAGGATGCGGGGAGAAGTAGACTTACTTGAAGTTGATATTGTTCTTGTGGTTCAAACGATGCAAAGGATGCGGGGAGAAGTAGACTTACTTGAAGGTAATATCAATGTTCTTGTGGTTCAAACAGTGAGAGAGAGGCACGGTGTAGGTGAAGTTGTGGATTCTGTTCGCGCAGACGGTCTCGGAGAAGAGAGATGCGTTAGTGGCGGTGTCACTTGCGATCCCGAAACGGACCGTGTCACATTCTAGGAACAAAAACACAAAAGACATGTTAATTTCCTGACGACGCTGTGGCTTAGTTGGTAGTGGCTTTCGGAGCGAGGGGTCCCGGGTTCGATTCCCGGCCGGGGCACACTGTGTGGTGAGCATGAAGTTTGATCTGGGGTCGTGGGTGTTTGTCTTGAGTTTCCATGTTCCATGCCATCTGCGACACAGGGAATCCTAGTGCGGAGTTATGAGTGTGTAAATCTTTTTTTTTCTATATAAGTAGAATTTACCTCGTTTAATCGAGGGGTGTGGGGGAAGGTGGAGATTTTGTCAATTTACAAAGGGCACTACAGTAGTTGAGCCTATAACTGTCAATTTAATATGATAATTTATTTTGAATTGTTATTAAGGATGAAAATTTTATATAATTTGTATTTAAAAAAAAGTTGACTACGCTATTGCATTAGGTTAAACCTGTAATACTAGTTGTTATAGTAAATAAATAAATAAATAAATAAATTTGATTGACTTACCACGAGCTCCAGCCAGTTCCTTAGACTGATCAGTAAGTCCCATCTCTTCTGAGCTGATCTCGTCAGTTTCCCTCTTCTCTCTGATATCCCTCTTCATCCTACTGCCGTTCTCTGTGCCATTCCCTTTATCACCGTCAAGTAGATTGGAGTACCCTATATCTTCACCCTCGCTGATTTTAAAAGAATCATTATCACTTTTCAAGACTTCTGATATGTTTTTCTCCGGAATCATTGGGATGATTGGAAGTTTGTCTCTTTGTAATGGCTCCAGTGGTCTCGTGTAGGTGTCATTTAGTTCTTTGTCAGGCTTGGAACGTTCTAGAGGCTCCTGGCTCTCGTATGTTTGGGGTGGATCTAGGCCACCACAGGATGACTATAATAAACAGTAACAATTTTAATTAAATAACCAAACTAAATAAAATGTACTTAGTTTTATTATAATTTCATTTCTTACCAGAAGCGTATGAATCCATAGGGAAATACGCTCAAAATCCTTTAGCAGCATGCGCAAAAATGTATGTATAAATTTGGTGAGTGGCAGATTTGGCAAAAGCTTTCGACATTGTTCCGTGTTAATACTTTCATGATAGAATTAATGGTAAATCGATTCGATTGTAAATAAATTAAAATTTAATCTATAAATAGCTATACGAGATTTAGCGCAAGGATGCAGACGCCAACTTTCATCTGAAAGTCGCTGGTAGAAACTCACACGTGCACCAACGAATTTGAAAAATGAACCACTTGAAAATCTTATATGCGCAACACCACTTTCTCGAAACGGTGAAATAAAACATTATAAGGAAACTGACATGTCCTAGAACTAAAAATTCAAAGACATTGACATTTACATTTGACATTTGTATTGGCCTCCCGTGGTAGATCAAAACCATCGCTCTCACTTATCGAGAGTAGGCCGGTGTCCCTGCAGTAGGAACATAAGAGGCTGACACGGAAACAGCCATGGCAGACACCATTAATATTTTTATTGTATTAAGTAATTCAGTTTAGATAAATGGGTGTATCACAAGGCATCATCATAGGACCTATGCTATTCCACAATTGTGCGAAAGTTTTAAAATAAACTAAGTGATTAATTAGAAAACAAATTTACAGAAAATATAGTATTCAATGCATATTTTTACTAAATACAAATATTACGTACCTGACATTCAGGATCCAGCTCATTATTACTGTTCAACGCGTAGTTACAGCCATTTCCGATGACGTCAGCTACTCGTTCGAACATTACAGATCGCTCGGGCAACGGCGGTGGCAGTGTTTGGACTGTATCTGTAAAAGTTAATATAGATATTTCATATACAAGATTACATTAGTATTGTGACGTAAATGCAATTTGATTTGAATGATTAAATTAAATTGAAAGGAATCCTTGAATTACATATTAAATGTCCTGATCTCAAAGCTCAATTGGTAGTTGCTCTGGCTTCTGTGTTGTAGTTCGCGGATTCGATTCCCAAGGACAAACATTAGTGTGACGAAAACAATGTGTTTTCCGTTCCTGGGTGATAAAATGTGCTATATGATGTGGCCCGTATGATCAGTAAAGAACATGTTCTTCTTACTATTTCTTTACAGATAATCATGATCTTTGAATTCCTGCTGGCGAATCTTGCCAAAAGTAGCAGAACTTGTGCCAAGTTCGTCCGGAGAAGTACTGCCTCCACACCAGGTAATCCACTGTCAAGCAGTGCATTCACGTTGCTGTTCCGGTGTGGGTGCCGGTAAGATTACAGGCAATTGAGGCGTAACATCCCCGTCTCAGAGCGCAACGCAATGCTACTTGTGTTCTCATACTTTAGTAGGGGAAGATCTGAGTCCTGAGGTACCACTTAACATCATAGACCGTCGGCTCGTTCCATTTTTTTTATTAATCTAAAAACAAAATGGCCGCTGTTGAGTCATTTACTTACTGATGACAAAGTTGCTGGCATAGTTTTTGACAGGTATCGTTGAGGGTGCCACGTGCGGTGGTTCTGTGTGGGTTGTTGTTGAACTGTACTCTTGAGTGGTCTTATGCGGTCCTTTCTCTGCGAAATAAATAAGTACTTGGCTCACAAACGTTGCTAGATTCAGATTATTAACCAAGTGTACCTTATGGTTCCTACGGTCTAATAAATGAGTATGAGTATGAGTATGAGTATTTTCAGAGGTTATCAATTACGCAGAATTTTTTGGTACTTATGTTTGTTATCTGTGGACTCCGCCATTTATGATTGTTTTTTTTAAGAGCGTGGTGGCCCAGGTGCACAAACGCCGACTTTGAATCTGAAGGTCGCTGGTTCAAACCCACAGGTGCGCCAATGAGTTTTCTCACTTGAGAAATTTATGTGCGCAATACCACGTTCTCGAAACGGTGACGGAAAACATCGTGAGGAAACCGGCATGTCTTAGAACCAACAATTCGAAGATATGTGACATCTGTGATATGTGAACCAACAATCCGGTTGGGCTCCCGTGGTAGATCAGAGCCCATTCACTCTCAATTATCGAGAGTAGGTCCCTGCAGTGGGAACATTAGAGGCTATATTGAGATAGAGGATATATTTGAACTCACCTTTAGCCGTTTTCTTAGCGGTCGCATGTTGTGACGATTTGGAATTCTGTAAATATTTTGTATAGCTTTGAAATACATCTAAATAATGTTAGTTATATTGGCAGTTGGATTACTATGAATGATATTGGAAGAAGATGTAAGCCGAGTTGTTGGCACGTAGACGTGGCAAATGGTGATCACCATTTGCCATGTCTACGTGCCAAAGAAAATGTGACCCACGAGATGAATTGTCATTTATATACTGAACATTCAAGTGATATCTAAAATTCGATATTTGGTCTTTCTAAGAGAGTTTCTGTTTGAAAGCTGTCATCGAGATGGTTTTAGCTATAATTGCAAGAAAGAAAGAAAGAATATTTTATTTGTGACACAAATTCTTTGGGGGGTCGCGTCCGTAGGTGTGTACCCTTTGATTCCCTACACTTACCCCCTGGATGCTAAAGGAGCTACCAAAAGTAGCAGTAGAACTTGTGCCAAGTTCGTCCGGAGGGGTACTGCCACCACATCTGGAATCTGCCGCCAAGCAGTAGTGCTCGCATTACTGTATTCCGGTGGAAGGGTGTGGGTGCCGGTGAAATCACATGCGCATGAGAATCATCCCCGTTTCGGGTGATGGACGCAGCAGGATGAATGCGACTCAGTAAAGATTTGGATCTCATGCTGAGTCGCGCGCATTACTGTTGTCATGGGCGAGGGTCACCACTTACCATCAGGTGGGCCCTCAGCTCGTTCCGTCACGCATTCACATAAAAAAACAAAGGCTAAACCCTACAGAAGCATGGACTTTGGTACGTACCTGTATCTGGTTCTGGTCGGGCGGCATCCGGTGCACGGTAGCCCCATTCAATTTCCCATAGTGGGGGTAGTTGGGGAACTTCTCGTGCATCCGTATCTCCTTCATCGTTATCAGCTCCTGGTGTTCCCTGAAGTACAGCGCCGACATCACCACCAGGCTGTCAGCAAATACACATACGTGGAAATTTCACACAGTGCCTTGTTGCAAAAGTGACGGGACGAGCTTAGTCCGTGTCTTAGTTGTTAGCCCTGCCTTCGAAGCGAGGGGTCCCGGGTTCGATTCCCGGCCGGAGCACACTGTGTGGTGACCATGAAGTTTGTTCTCGGGTCTTGTTTGTCTTGTGTTTCTGTGTTTTGTCCATGCCATCTGCGAGACACGGAATTATAGTGCAACACACTCATACCGAGTGTGTTGGCGTTGCTTTTTATGAATAAATGTTCGTGGACATTTCACACAGTGCTTTGTTACAAAAGTGACGGGAAGCTATATTATGAATGGATTTTGATGCGGTTTTTTTAATTGATGCGGTTTTTTTAATGATTCAAGAGGAAGGTTTATATGTATAATATACTAGCAACTCGCCCCGGCTTCGCACGGGTAGTTTCTGATGCGACACTGATGCTTTACCGTGTAAAGCCGGGGCGGGTCGCGAGTATTAAAACTCACCACACAGCCATAATGAATATCAAAATGGTAATGACGACTTGTAGAAACTTGTTCGATATCAGCTCGGTGCTGGCGTCGGCGTAGTCTTTCCTTCTGCAGCAGAATCCGAGCTTGGTGTTGCCATATGTATAATTGTCCCGCATCCATAGGTAAGTGTCCTTTTTCTTTGCTTCTTGTGATGGCGGAGTCTCAGTATCCACGTATGTAGGGTTGGTTAGTTTCTTTTCGTCCGTGTCCATTTTGTTCGAGTATCTTTGTAATAATAAAACAAATGATTGATTTAAAAAAAACACGAAACACGGGTGGTGCTAAAGGAGCAACCAAAAGTAGCAGTAGAACTTGTGCTAAGTTCCACCACCATATCTGGAATCTGCCGCCAAGCAGTAGTGGTTGCATTACTGTGTTCCGGTGGAAGGGTGTGGTTCCCGGTGAAATCACATGCGCATGAGACGTATCATCCCCGTCTCGTGATGGACGCAGCAGGATGTATGCGACTCAGTAAAGATTTGGATCTCATACTGAGTCGCGCGCGTTACTGTTGTCATGGGCGAGGGTCACCACTTACCATCAGGTGGGCCCTCGGCTCGTTCCGTAACTCAATCACATAAAAAAAAACACGAGGTACGTAATATTTTATTAATTATTAATTTCAATGTTTTTTTTTTTGGCTCTGAACAATAAATGAGTATATGAGCCCATAAAGACATTGTATGGGCTCATATACTCATTTATTGTTCCAATAAACGAGTATATGAGTAATTACAATAAATAAAAAAAAAACCTTGTAAGCCATGTTCACCTTAAACTATCAATAGATATTAATATTCCACTAACCTGACACAAGTTTTGTTATAATTGTAATATTTCCCCAGTTTCGCGGTAGTGTGGCAGTTTTTGCACTGTTTCCGGGTATATTTCGGCGAATGGTGGCTCAGTTTGTGGCAACACTCGTGCTTCTTAATATTTCGCGCGATATCTCTTATTTGTTCAATTGAAATGTTTTCGCTGTATTTAGATGAATTTGATATGGCAGAGTAATGGGAATCTGAAATGGTTAATATATATTAATACAGTGAAGTGAGGGCGTGGTGGCCCAGGGGTATAGACGCCGACTTTCAATCTGAAGGTTGCTGGTACAAACCCAAAAGTACACCAATGAGTTTTTCACTCGAAAAAATGATGTGCGCAAGAATACTTTTTCGAAACGGAGACGGAAAAACATCAGAAACTGAACTAAAAATTCGAAGCCATGTGACATCTATCAATCCGGATTGGGCTCCCGGGTTCGATTCCCGGCCGGGGCACACTAGTGTGGTGAGTATAAAGTTTGTTCTCAGGTCTTGGGTGTTTGTCCATGCCAACTGCGATTTTTTTTTATGTAACTGAATTGACAGGACGAGCTGGAGGCCCACCTGACGTTAAGTAGTTACCTCCACCCATAACGGAGACGGGGATTTTACGTCTCATGTGCCTGTAATTTCACCGGCACACACACCCTTCCACCAGAACACAGTAATGCGAGCACTACTGCTTGGGGGCAGATTCCAGATGTGGTGGCAGTACCTCTCCGGACGAACTTGGCACAAGTTCTGCTGCTACTTTTGGTTGCTCCTTTAGCACCACCCAGGGGGTACGTGTAGGGAATCAAAGGGTACACACCTACGGACGCGAGCAACTGGACACATAAAACAAAAATTATAAGTAACTCAATATCGTCAAAACGTCCCCTCACCATTGCTGATGCTGGACCTGGAGCTGTCCCGCCGCTGGAGGCCGAGGCTGCACAGCTTCTTGTTGACCCTCTCCAGGTGCTCGATCCTGGACTCCAGGTGGCCCGTCACCTTGCACAGCTCCTTCACCGCGCCCAGGTTCTCCATGAAGATGCGATCCTGGGGTCGAACGTGAACGTAGAAAACTTTATATCCATTGAATTTATTTAGGTTTGAATTGAATTGGTACTTTATTTCCATTGGATTTGAATTGAATTTTATTTATTTACACATAAAATTTAAAAAAAAAACTTCGTAATCTTAGAGCCTTATAAAGAACAAATATGTAATAATTACAACAGAAAATTTTGATCGTGAGGTGCCAAGAACTGGCTGCATCCCCGCGTTGGACGGCCGAAGATAATCTTTGGGCGAGGAACGAGCCAGCTTTCTTGGCCCCAGTGGCATCACATTGCATTGGTACTTTATTTCCATTGAATTTGAATTGAATTGATACTTTATTTCCATTGAATTTGAATTGAATTGATACTTTATTTCCATTGAATTTGAATTGAATTGATACTTTATTTCCATTGAATTTGAATTGAATTGATACTTTATTTATATTGAATTTGAATTGAATTGATACTTTATTTCCATTGAATTTTGTTGAAATGAGGTTTGATAGAAAATGTCATTTTAATAAAAAGTTAATTTTGAATAACTGTCACTTGTGGAAATTTTACATATTGATTTGTCATCAAACTGAATTGTACTTATGTTGTTGTTTTATAACTGAAATTAAAATATCTTTATAATTTCACTGTTGTCTGCCTTTCTACACTGCGCTCTGCTTACATAATGAAGATTTTCCCGTGCTTCCCGTGTGTGATTTCACCGGCACCCGCACCCTTCCACTGGAACACCACTTGGCGGCAGATACCAGTAGAAGTGGCTACCGCGCGAACTTTGCATATGTTCTACTACGTTTTGTTGCTCTAGCACCCAGGGCATCGACAAGACGTACGTACCGTACGTCTTGTCGATGCTTCCGGCTCGAAGGACCAAAAAGAATGTTGGGGTGATATGATAGCACCCCGATGATAGTCGATGATATTGATATATGCTGTTGCCATCGCGAGGGTTTATCTACAATGGGGGGGAGGGGCCTTTAATGGGGGGGGGGGGCATAGTTACCTTGTTTACAACGAGAAACTTCGGTATAGTGTCTCCATTAGGAAGCGCCACATCGCCAGCCTCTTTCACGGCTTCGGGCAGCACTCGCCTCACTTCCTGCGCAATTACCCCCGTGTCGAGGGCGGGGGTGGGACTGAGCGGGTCGTACCCCACCAGACCACTGTGCTCCGCGAACGACGGGTCGTAGTTGAACCTAAACATAATGAATGAATGAATGAATACTCTTTATTGTACACCTCGATAGAAACATACATAACAAAAATAACATTAACAAAAAAGAAGTTACAATGGGCGACCTTATTGCTAATAGCGATCTCTTCCAGACAACCTTTGGATGGAATGAAATTAAAAATGTGAAAATCTGGTAGGAGATGCACCAAAAATCAAGATGAGTTACTTGCAACTACACAACTTAAATAATAATTAAGCACTTACAAAATAAAACCTAGGAACTAAAGATATTCATATCAGAAATAGGAAAAATCTTATAGAAATAGGAAAAATCTTATAGAAATAGGAAAAACTTATAGAAATAGGAAAAATCTTATAGAAATAGGAAAAACTTATAGAAATAGGAAAATCTTTTAATAGGAAAAATCTTATATAAGGAATAAAAAGGAATCTTAATTATAAGGAATAATAATTGAATATAATAAGAAGTGGATAAGAAGAGCCGAAGATCGGCTTACTAGGACCGGCCTATGTCCAGCAGTGGACATGTATAGGCTGATGATGATTATATTAATATTATAATATAATATATATTATATTATTCTTCTATTAATATTATTAATATATTAATAATATTAATTTTTTATTTAATAAGAACATTCTCCTGACGATATTAAACACAACAAACAAAGAATCAGCCAAACCGGTCCGCCGTTCTCGAGTTTCAGCGAGACTAACGAACAGCAATTGATTTTTATATGCACTCACTTGACAACCCGAATGCTCTGTACATTCTTGAGCTGCTGTGCTGAGTCCAGCTCCTCAATATTTTGTTTGGCCCGCGCGTCCGATGGCTGGAGGATATGGCCCATTACCTTAAGGTTACCTGAAATAACATACGCAAGATGTAATTATTTAAAACATATCATTAAAAGTAAAAATAAGTCAACAACTCCGTGGCTTGGTAGTAACCTTGCCTTCGAAGCGAGGGGTCCCGGGTTCGATTCGGCCGGGGCACACTTTGTGTGGTGAGCATGAAGTTTGTTCTCGGGTCTTGGGTGTTTGTCTTGTGTTTCTGTGTTTGTCCATGCCATCTGCGACACAGGGGATCCTAGTGCAGAGGTATGAGTGTGTAATCGTTTGCCACCTTGCTCTCATGTAAAGATAATTTGGATGTTTATATATTACATTTTTTTTTATATGTATACCAATCCGGATTTGGGCTCCCGTGGTAGATATCATTTCACTCTCAATTATCGAGAGTAGGCCGGTGTCTGTGGGAACATTAGAGGCCGGTACGTGGCTAAGTTGGTAGTATACCTTCGGAGGGGTCCCGGGTTCGATTCCCGGGGCATACTGTGTGGTGAGCATGAAGTTTTTTCTCGGGTCTTGGGTATTTGTCTTGTGTTTCATGCCACCTGCGACACAGGGGATCCTAGTGTGTTATTTATGTTACCGTTGACAACGCAGGTCTCATCGGGGCGGTCCGTGTTGATGCCAACTCTCCCGTTGAAATGGACGCTGTTCTCCGAGACGCCGCGCTGCCACCACCCCTCGGGGCAGTCAGATTCGAACTGTCCCGGGTTCGATGCCTGGATGCCAAATAGACATAGACATATACATTTATTTATTCACTAAAATAGCACACATTATCATAACATTTTGCAAAAAATAAAACAATATAATTTAACAAAAAATAACACAAAAGTTCAAATAACATTAAAAAAAAAAACTTAATATAACACAGAACCAGGAGAAAAAAAAAAATAGATAAATGATGTATTGTATACTATAGCAGCAAATGGGCTTCGGCTCAGCATTGTGTCCACCGCTTTGACAGTGGACGCTGTTATTCACACATAGTCATAGTCAGGTTTTGGGGGGTCCAGTTGCTCGCGTCCGTAGGTGTGTACCCTTTGATTCCCCACACGTACCCCCTGGGTGGTGCTAAAGGAGCATCCAAAAGTAGCAGTAGAACTTGTGCCAAGTTCGTACTGCCACCATCTGGAATCTGCAGTAGCGGTTGCATTACTGTGTTCCGGAAGGGTGTGGATGCCGGTGAAATCACATGCGCATGAGACGTATCTAAACATCACAATAATTATAGAAAAAGAAACGTATAATAATAATATTCAATTAAAATGTTTAACACGAATAATAATGTTCACAGCCATGATAGTTTTAAAGAACATGTGCCTACCCTCACTATGATCCTGTCGCTGGCGTGCGCGGCCACCATGAAGTCCGTATGCGCGGTGTGGGCCCGCAGCGCGACCACCAGTTGGAAGTGCCTCTGGTCCGGGTTGGGTCTTCCCTTTTTGCGCATATTGTTGTTGGTTGTCTCCGCGAAGTGCAGACGGCCCACCGTTACTTTGGCACCGTCGCGGCGGATCTCCACCCTGTGGATATGTATTTCTATATAGTACACAAGTAAATCATTAAAAAAAACGTCTCCAATATTCTTACACCCTGTAGATAATTACTATATTATAATGAAAATTACTATATAGTACACAAGTAACCAACCACCTCTTTAACCAACTCTCTCTTTCCTCAAAGGTTTGCTGGAAGAAAACTCTTTATAGGGTTAGGTTCGCCTTTGTAGATAATTTTTTTAATACCCAGTATAAATGTGTTTTTTGTGTACAATAAAGAATTACAGAAGTAAGTTAAAAAGAAACGAAAAAAAACCAATACTTTTATCCCTTCCATATCAGCCTCTAATGTTCCCACTGCAGACTTGGGGGGGGTCCAGTTGCTCGCGTCCGTAGGTACCCTTTGATTCCCTACACGTACCCCCTGCTAAAGGAGCAACCAAAAGTAGCAGTAGGACTTGTGTTAAGTTCGTAGAGGTACTGCCACCACATCGGGAATCTGCCGCCAAGCAGAAATTAAAGGTATACGTGTTCAAATTGTGTCAGCCCTAGCGTTGCCATGGAAACGACTAAATCACTCACGGGACGGGGTGGAACGGCTTCTTAGTTCTGTCCGACTGGCTTTGTTCCACCCTCACTTCTTGGCTGGGATCTTCAGCCTGGAACATACAAAAATATATATAAACTAGCAGCCCGTCCCGGCTTCGCACGGGGTAGTGACATAACTACAATAGTTGGACATATGCTACCGCGGAGTTTTTTGTAGACATTATGATGTTATTCAATATTGTTGTACATTATTTTGTTCTATCGCTAATAGTTTCGGCAGCGCATTCGACGAAAGACATTTTAAGACTCATTTTTCTACACCTTCGGTTACATTGTTCAAATTTTACCAAGGATCCCTAATTTTTTTCAAAATGAAATGTAGCCTATGTCAAATTGGAAGAATGTAGCATTCTATTGGTGAAAGAATTTTTTAAATCGGCCCAGTTCTTTTTGAGCCTATTCATTACAAACATACAAACATAGGTACAAATCATTCCACTTTATAATATTAGTGTAGATATACATGTAAGTTAGTTGTTGTTGTTGTTCATATATTCATTTATGTTAAATGTTCATATAAGTTAGTACAAATATATTAGTGCGTAGTTTTAAAAAAATATAAATATATCTATACTATATAATATTATAAAGTTGCAGTGTTTGTTTGTTTGAACGCGCTAATCTCTGGAACTACTGGTCCGATTTGAATGATTCTTTCAGTGTTGGGTAGTCCATTTATCGAGGAAGGCTATAGGCTATGTTTTTTTTATTAAATTAGGGATCCGTAATAAAATTGCAATTTTGTAACACAAGGTGTAAAATCGAAAACCTATTTTTGCGTGCGCTGTTTCCACGGAAACGAGAAAAACGCGGATGAAACCGCGGAACACAGCTAGTTTCTTATATGTGTATGTTAGATTAAGGTATTAATCTATGGGCCAATGTACTTATTTTTAAGTTCTTGTTGCGTTAAATAAAGATATATTATATTATTATTATAATTTTTATATGTGTTCCGGTGGAAGGGTATGGGCGCCGGTGAAATCACAGGCGCAACGGGTTGCAACTTGGGTCGAAGCACCTACGTGTTGTTGGTATGGGCGGAGGTAACAACTTACCATGAGCTGTGGGCTTACAGCTCGTCCCGTCACTTAAGTACGAGTAGTATAAAAAACATATATATATATATATATATTCCGACTGGTATAACAGTTCAGTTGGTAGTAGGTCTGCCTTCTGCGCTGGAGGTCGTGGGTTTGATTCACACCCAGGACAAGCATTTTTGTGCGAACATAAATGTTTGTTATGTGTCTGAGTGTTAATATTATAAGTATGTATTTACAAAAAAAGTACTATATGTATTCTATCAGTGATCTAGTTCCCATATTACAAGCTATGCTTAGTTTGGGGCTAGATGGCGCTGTGTGGAATGGAAATGAATATTTATTATTTATTTACTTATATACTTACTTTAACTCCATAGAAATGCAAGCAGAAGTTATTAATCTTCTTGAATCCCTCACTACACTTCACATAATGCGGGTCGCCTTGAACCTGTAATGAATTGGATAAGATATAGCGGACACCCTAGCGTGCCAATAAGCTAATAAAACATTATAAGAAGGGTGTACAATATTTATTTGTACACCCCATTATCTTATTTTTTGGAAATAAGTTGCACATTTCGCCACTAGGTGGCAGCACACGTAAAATTAGGACGGCGTTTAGGGATTGAATCCTACTACTATTATAAAGGCGAAAGTTTGTAAGTATGGATGTATGGATGTTTGTTACTCTTTCACATAAAAACTACTGAATGGATTTGAATGAAACTTTACCACAATATAGCTTATACATCAGAATAACATATAGGCTACAATTTTTGAGGTTTCTATAAAATCTATATATATAAAAGAAAGTCGTGTTTGTTACAACACTTATAACTCGAGAACGGCTGGACCGATTGCCATGGTTTTTGATTTGTTGGATTTGTTTCCGTCCCGAATAGCAGAATAACTATTAAAACATTGGAAAATTAACGAAAAAAATAAAATCAATTTATCCCCGTATTCTCCACGGGAACGGGAACTATGCGGGTGAAACCGCGGGGCGCAGCTAGTCAATAATAATTGTGAATTTTGTATTAGTTCCGTATGCTGTCACCATACTTACAATCTTGTAAGTATGGTGACAGCATACCATACTTACAAGCTTCTTTCGCTATGATTGTACCTAATGCATTGCTTTAGTGGTCTAAAACCATCTTCCCTTTGCCTCTACTCCAAAGAATAATATTATAAAATAGCTGCGCCCCACGGCGTTACCCGCGGTTGGACTTCCTACGGGAATTTAATTTTTCCGGGATAAAAAGTAGCCTATGTGCTATTCCAGACTATAATCTATCTCTGTGCCAAATTTCATCCAGGTCCGTTCAACCGTTCTGGCGTGATTGAGTAACAAACATCCATCCACACATCCAAACATACGCATTTATAATATTAATATTATTTTACTGAACATAAAAACGAATGAAAAGCATGTATCGTACCTGTATTTGGCATGTAACTTGGAAGTGATTCTTCTTCTGGCAAACGAAGGCTTCGTCTATTTGTGAGAAGTTGAATCCTTTATCGGCACCCACGACGTAAGAAAGAGATTGCCTGAAAAATTTAAAAACATATCATCCCCGTCTCGGGTGATGGACGCAGCAAATATCCAAATCTTATACTGAGTCGTTTCACTGTTGTCATGGGGGTGGCCACTTAAAAAAAAAAACCCGTGGACGCTTTGCGTAGTTTCCTGGCGCAAAGTTCACAACGTTAACACACTCATACCTCTAGGATTCCCTGCGTCGCAGATGGCATGGACAAACACAGAAACACAAGACAAACACCCATGACCCGAGAACAAACTTCGAACTCACACAAAGTGTGCCCCGGGAATCGAACCCGGGACCCCTCGCTTCGAAGACAGGACTACTACCAACTAAGCCACGGAGCCACTTACCACCAGGTGGGCCCTCAACTCGTAACTCTTTCACATAAAAAAAAACTTACAGTGGCTTCAAGTTGCAGTCGAACAGGGTATGCCAAGATGGCTGCTGGAACGCCGAGAACCTGATGGACTGGAGGGGCGAGTCGTCACCTGCTTCCGACCCGTCCACCGACGGTGCCGGCCGCGGGACGTGGACCGACGACTCTGGCGATAAGGCCGCTGGAAGGAACACAGTTATATACAAGTTCATTTAACGATAATGTTAAAACCCGCGACTTGAAAGAAAGAAAAAAGCTAAGAGCAATCATGTTGGTTTCAAACAGAAATTTTATTATAGGATAAGGTAAAAACTTCTTATTTGCTAATGGCAATAAGCTAATGATCTTAAAACGCCTGAACAATCTTCCAAAGACAGCTAAGAACAATCACGATTATGTCACCTTTCAAACAGAATAAAACTACATCAAAATTGGCCAAGATAATTTTATGATGATGTGAAAACCCTCCACTTGCTAATGGTAATGAGCTGATAATCTTAAAATGCTTGAACAATCTTTAAAAGACAGCTAAGAACAATCACGATTATGTAAGCTTTCAAACAGAAAAAAACCGCATCGAAATTGGTCCATTCGCACTGGATCTACGATGCCACAGACATAGATACACACTACAAACGTATAACCCTCTTTTTTGAGAGTCGGAAGGCGAAAGAATGTATGTTTGTATGATTGTTCCTCCTTCAAGCTCAAAGGGTTGCTTTAGATGAAATTTGGTACCAGGATATCTTATATCCCGAATTAACACACAGGCTACTTTTGATCCCGGAAAACCGCGGGACGTAAATAGTAATTGAAATAAATGTACATGGACATTTCATACAGAATTATCTAGTCCTAAACTAAGCAGAGCTACCACCATGGGAACTACATAACTGATATATATATATTTTTGTAAATAATTTCATATTAACAACTAGACATAGAACAAACATTTATGTTCTTCACCCAAATTCTTATCCTGAGTCTGCCGAGATGAGTTCATATATAAAACAGAAATATCAAATTCTCGAGAAAAACAAAGAAACCAGAACATACTTGCCCCAGACTATGATCCCGTAAGGAAGACTTGCACTAAAAGCCAGACCAATTAACTAACCGAAGTCTGATCTCCCTAAGAATATACAACGTAAAACAGATCTCACTAAGAATATACAACGTAAAACTGATCTCACTAAGAATATACAACGTAAAACTGATCTCACTAAGAATATACAACGTAAAACTGATCTCACTAAGAATATACAACGTAAAACTGATCTCACTAAGAATATACAACGTAAAACTGATCTCACTAAGAATATACAACGTACACACCCAAAGTCAAGACAATACTATGCACAAATGAAAGTATCGTACAGTGAAAATGAATATTGAATACATTTGTATCAAGGAAGAGTTTTTTCGTAACTGCGGAATTAATATTTCTGCTATCATTAAATTAATTGCGGCTATCGCTAGCCGACAGGTTTGATTTACAAAATGGTTGATTATATATGCAATTTACAAGCTAAGCTTGCAATTGCAGTTGCTCGTGTCCCCCATTGAACCCCTACATGTATCCCCTGGGTGGCGCTAAAGGAGCAACTAGTAAACTAGCAAAAATTAGCAGTAGAACTGCAGCGTTCTCCCAGAGTAGTACTGCCTCCACACCTGGTAATCTGCCAAGCGGTGCACTCACGTTGTGTGCTATTAAAATTACATGAGCATGAGACGTATCATCCCCGCCTCGGGTGATGGACGCAACAGGATGAGTGCGACTCAGTAAAGATTTGGATCTCATACTGAGTCGCATTACTGTTGTCATGGGCGAGGGTCACCGCTTACCATCAGGTGGGCCCTCAGCTCGTTCCGTCATTCTTCACATAAAAAAAAGTGACACAATAGGCGGTCTTATCGCTCGAGAGCGATCTCTTACATACAACCTTGGATGGACAAGAAGTAACGGATTTTACAATAAAATGATGTATATATAAGAGTTTTCATAATTTTACTCACCAGGTTCACATTTCACTTGGGAAGTGTCTTGTGAGTGCTTGCGTTTCTTTGTCGAAGGCTCCTGTAGGCTCGTATATACAGGGGTCAGGGGGTCATGTCCCAGCGCTACCAGTTGAGGGTTTATCATTCCCTGTTCCAACTCTGCTAGCTGCCCATATCTGTGATCAAATATACAAGTAACTGATTGAAGAAATCTATTCATCTCAGAAATTGCTTTAATACTTTCATGCGTTGTTTCTTGCACTCAGAGTTTCAAAAGATCCAAATGGGTATACAACGGGCGAAGAAAAAAATGACAAAAAAGAAAAACACGCAGTTTCGTTTACTTGGATATCATGTTTGTCTACTTAATTTGATTTAACCAGGAGTCTGATCAAACAATCAAACAGATATTGATGACCTTTCTATAGGATCAATATGAAAGCATATCCTAGGATATGCTTTCATATCAGTTTAAAAATAACAAGTTTTGCTTAATAAAAATTTTCAAAATTGGTTGATACATGACGGAGTTTTTTGGGGGTCCAGTTGCTCGCGTCCGTAGGTACACACCTTGAGTGGTGCTAAAGCAGCACGCAAAAGTAGCAGTGGAACTTGTTCCAAGTTCCTGAGAGGTACTGCCACCACACCTGGAAATTGCCGCCAAGCAGTAGTGGTCGCATTACTGTGTGTTGTAAAAAATATATGTGCGCAATACCACGTTCTCGAAACGGTGACGGAAAACGTGAGGAAACCGGCATGTCTTAGAACTAAAAATTCAGACATCTACCAATCCGGATTGGCCTCCCGTGGTAGATCAGAGCCCATTCACTCTCAATTATCGAGAGTAGGCCTGTGTCTGCTGGAACATTAGAGGCTGGTACGGTAAACAAAAATATCTATAGTTTATTCACCTATTCTGATACATAGACTCCAGTCCACCCAAATCGTGTCTAACCGTCCGTATCCCCAGGTCCACTATGCTCGGGTCTTGGTTCAGCACCACCACATCGCTAAGATTACTCCTCAGCACATCATCAGACTTCAGCTCCTCGTAGATGTAGTCCCCACTTTGCGTGAGGATCTCGTGGGTGGGGAGGTGGTCGTGCATCAGCATGTAGTCCCCGTTGAGCATATTTTGGGGCACGGATATCGGCATCTGGGGCTCTGAGGGGCTGTACGGGTTCTCGGAGCCGGAGTCTGGCGGGCTCTCGGGGAGCTGGTGACCCCTGGGAAAGAACATTCAGTTGCCATAATGCATTTTTTTTTTCAACATTCCTGGAATATATTATTCAAATGAAGTTAATAAATCTACTTTGTTTCCGTTGAATCTTAGTTATGTTATAAAGGCGTATGTTTCTATGTGTGTGTGTGTATGTATATTTGTACCACCTTCACGCCCAAATGGTTCAACGGTTTTGGATGAAATTTGATCCCGGAAAACTGCGGATGCGGGGTGCAGTTAGTTCGTAAATAAAACCGGCTAAGTGCGAGTCGGACTCGCGCACGAAAGGTTCCGTACCGTTTAAAATATCAAGCAAAAACGAACAAAAAGTTTATAAGTTTTATAGAAACAGCTTTGACAGACTCTATCTTTTGTTACAACGCCATCTAGTTGCCGAGATGGAAATACTTTTAAAAACTCTATCTTTTGTTACAACGCCATCTAGTTACCGAAATAGAACTACTTTTAAAAACAGGTCACGGCCGCTCCACTGGTAATGTTTCCGTGCTGGTAACTCACCCGGGTCGCCGACCGTCGGCGGGTGGGGTCGCGTAGCACCCTTCGCCGACGGGAGCCATGTACGCCTCGAAGTCCAGCTCCTCAATGAAGCCAGGGCCTGGAAGAATACACAGATGATATATTTTTTTGACATCGGTAGAAAATGTATGGTTTAAGACAGAGTTTCAACCATGTCCAAGAAGTTTATTCTCATACCTCTGCACTAGGATTCCCTGTCTCGCAGGTGGCATGGACAAACAAAGAAACACAAGACAAACACCCAAGATCGGAGAGCAAACTTTATGCTCACCACACAAAGTGTGCCCCGGGGGGGAATCAAACCCAGGACCGCTTCGAAGGCTATTATTCGTACAAGTATATAATTAAAATGTAAAAACGACTTTTATCTCAGGAAAATGAAAATTAATTAGGGATCCGCGCAAATATATTGTAAAATAATAGGTGTGTGAATATGACTCCGCCCCTTTTTGTCAAAATAAAACACATTTGTTCGCTTACAAAATTAAAAAAAAAATTATTGAAAGTATGCTCCATCTGCAGCTACAACCTTCGCCCATCGTTCAGGTAGTTTTCGTATTCCTTGCTGGAAGAAGTCCTGGTCTTTTGAGCTTATCCAGTTGTCAATCCAAATTTTGATACTTTCACATGAAGTAAACTTTTCTCCAGTAAGGTCTGTCTGCATCGTCCGGAATAGGTGGTAATCCGAAGGAGCTATGTCTGGTGAATATGGCGGGTGGGGTAACACTTCCCAGTCCTGTCCCTCTAAATATCTTTTTACGACTTCTGCGGTATGCGGTTTGGCATTGTCATGCTGAAGAACTAATTTGTTATGTCTATTCACCCATTCTGGTCGTTTTTCTTCTATGGCTCGCTTCAAACGCATTAGTTGTCGTCGGTAAACTTCTCCATTAATAGTTTCAGAGGGTTTGAGCAACTCATAATATACAATACCTTTCTGATCCCACCAAATACAGAGCATGACCTTGGCACAGTGAATATTTATTTTTGGCTGTGATGGGCCTGGTTCGCCTGGTTTCACCCAAGCTTTTTTGCGTTTAGGATTTTCGTAGTGTATCCATTTTTCGTCTCCTGTGACTATCCGATGCAAAAATCCTTTTCTTTGCTGTCTTTGAAGCAGCATTTCACAAATGGTTTTCCGACGTTCCATGTCTCTTTCTTTTAAATCATGTGGAACCCAGTCACCGGCTTTTTGAATCATTCCCATCATTTGTAAACGCTTTGCAACAGTTGAACGATCAACATTTAATGCTGCAGCTAATTCTGATTGAGTTTGGCAAGAATCTTCCGCCAATAATGCTTCCAATTCAGCATCTTCAAATTTTTTTGGTGGTTTTCCATGTTCTTTATCCTCAGTACTAAAATCGTTATTTTGAAATCGTCGAAACCATTCCTTGCAAGTTGTATTAGACGGAGCATGCTCACCATAAATCTCCACAAGCAAACGATAAGTTTCCGCTGCAGTTTTCTTCGCAATAAAATAATGTAATAACACTTCCCGCAAATGACGTTTATTTGGAATAAAAACCGACATTTTCGAAAAGGTGAAAACAATTGTTGCTTACACTTCAACCAAATATCATAAAATGCGTTAGATAGCTGACATTCAGTACTATCGAATACAAGTATGGTCATTTATTAGTACACGTAAACAATACTAAAAACGACATCTGTTGAGAAAGGGCGGAGTCATATTCACACACCCAATACACGCGGATAAAGACGCGGGGAAGAGCTAGTTTGTATATGTAAATCCAATGACTCGTTGTTCAACAACCCGAAGACAGTTAATCACTGGTTTTCACACGAGATACACTTAGCCAACCGTTAAATTATCTAATTGAATATTACGTAAGTTTCGTAATAAAGCATTTCTCCCATACCGTTTCGTATCTTATTACTTAAACGAACAATTATTGTACATATATTTATTAATTTGGCGTATCTCAACGGGTCTAGCGATCACAATAATTGAGGGTGAATGAATCTCCCACAGGAGCCCAATCCGGATTGGTAGATGTCACACGTCTTCGAATTTTCGGTTCCAAGACATGCCGGTTTCCTCACGAAGTTTTCCGTCACCGTTTCGAGAACGTGGTATTGCGCACATAAATTTATCAAGTGAAAAAACTCATTGGTGGACAACTGGGTTTGAACCAGCGACCTTCAGATTGAAAGTCGGCGTCTCTGACCCTGGGCCACCAAGCTGGTCACGTTAGTCATTAAATATGTTTACTCAAGCTTTGATTAATTCCAATAATATGAACATAATATGTCAGTAATGTTTGATACTGATATAGTGGTGGATAATTATTGGAAAATACCTATTGTAATTTCCAATAATCATCCATTACTCGGATGTTTTTATTTGCATTTGATATGCAGATCAAAAAATATTAATGGACTTTCGCACAAACTAAGCAAATTAAATCAGACTGGCCGGTTTTGACGGCTCCGTGGCTTAGTTGGTAGTAGCCCTGCCTTCGAAGCGAGGGGTCCCGGGTTCGATTCCCGGCCGGGGCACACTTTGTGTGGTGAGCATGAAGTTTGTTCTCGGGCCTTGGGTGTTTGTCTTGTGTTTCTGTGTTCGTCCATGCCATCTGCGACACAGGGAATCCTAGTGCAGAGGTATGAGTGTGTTAACGTTGTTTTTTCCATATTAAACCAGTTAACTGATAGAATACTTTTATAGTAACTTTTGTTTCGATTATTATCTATACTTATAATAAAACTGTAAGAGATTAAAAGAAATTGACGTTTCCAAGAATTTTTTAAGAAAATAACCGAAAAAAGGATTTTTGTCTTTGACTTTGACAACGATACTAAAGCCAAAACAGTTTTTTTTTTTTCACCTTTGTCTGTCTGTCTGTATCTTGACCGCGCCGATAGTTACTTTAAACGAGCAATTCTTGTATATTTATTTAATTATTTTGCGTATCTCGGAAACTGCTCTCACGATTTGGATGAAATGTGTTTAGATAGGGTTTGCTGTATAAGTTTACCTGTATAATTGTATTTCTTGTAAAACGAATCTTTATAATAACCTAACACCTATACTGAAAATTTAATACAGCGCCATCTCGTAAATTTTTATGGTACTTGATTGGTAATACTGTTGCTTCCAAATTTCAAATTTCAAATAAAACACAATTTCCAAAACTGACGCGATGTTCACAGCTGCGCAATCAAGCCCCACTGAAATGTTTGATCAAACGTGTTTGATCGTTTGACGTTAACAGAACCACCCCTAATATTGAAAATCAGTTTCACGGTCGACTAGCGCCACCGGCCGTTCGCACGATTATACTAATTTACGCATTAGGGGTAGTATTGCACTGCCCGGTCAACCGTGTGATTTGTCATTAATAGGGTAAATGTGGGGTGGTTAAACAGGTGCAATAATATGGGGTAGGTATTGAAAAAAATATTTTTAAGGCTACAAATAAAAGGTTTTCTAGGCAGCTGGTCTTTAATTAATATGTTATGTTATTAATATAATATAAGTATATCAAAAAAACTACAAACACTTTCAAAGAAGGTTTTATGTTCCACTTATATGTAATTTTTTTTAAATGTATTATCACCTGTGTCTCCGCCATTTATCATCCGATTTGGATTTTTTTTTAATTTGAAAGGTTGGCCTCATAGAAATTTTATCAAAATCGGTTCAATAGTTTGGTTTTTAAATCAAAATAACTGGAAAATATACCATCGAAGTAAATAAATTATCAATATATTGTACATTCCACAGCGTTCTACCAGTATCTAGTTCCAAACTAAATGAAGCTTTTACTAAGGGAACCAGATTACTGATAAAAAACTATAATACAATACTTTTTTGGAGATAATTCTTATATTACATATGAACATCCATACAGAACAAATATCGTCGCCACACAAATGTCCTGGGTAAGTATCGAACCCAAGACAGAAGTTAGATTAAGGTAGATTTACTAACTAATCCTAAACTAAACCTCTAGTATTTTAACCAATATTTTATTATTGTTATGCTTAAAACCTGGTTAATTAGTCATAATGGATAACTGCGCAATGCTATAAACTAAATATTGCATTGCGCATTTAAGCGTAGGGCATAACTAAATAGGGGTAAATAGGGGTGGCAGGACCAATATTGGATATTGGTCGGCTCGATCAACCCAATTAGGCACACGAGGGCCTTTTACTTGGGATATAAACATACAAACATTTACTTTTTAACCGACTGCGCATCGCGATGTGTTTACGGTAATGTGTTTATCAGCCTATGTATTAATGTTTGTTCCTCTGTAACCAAATGAGTTTTAATATATAAACGAGTTTATTAATATTTTTTTAAACGTTTAAACGCTCATACCCCTGCACTAGTATTCCATGTGTCTCAGATGGCATGGACAAACACAAGACAAACACCCAAGATCCGAGAATAACTTACCACACAGTGTGTCTCGGAATCGAACCCGGGACCCCTCGCTTCGAAGACAGGGCTGCTACCAACAAAGCTATGGAGCCATAACGCGTGGAATTTGATGATTCTTATGTCAATCGATTTGTGTTAATCTTGCGAGTTTCAGTAAAAACATGACAGTAATCAAAATACAAAATGGCTACCACCAGACGCCATATTGTGAAAAGAAAAAAAAATCATATAGTTCGTATGATTTTTTTTACGAACTATGTTTAGTGGGATGTCATTGAATAAGTATTTGAAAATCATTTTTAGGTTTCTGTTATCATTTTATATTTAGAATGACTATTTACAATATATAACAAATAAAAGTTCGTTAAACATTAATTTATTAATTTAGTTAATTTCTGTTAAACTTAGTAAAGTTCGTATTAATCGCATTAATATCTTATAATATCGTAAAAAACAATTATCAAATTAAAGTTTTTATTGAAAATTCAATTCGGACGAAATTTTTGATTCTAATTTATGTATTGTACTTACGTTTTGGGTCTTTTACAATAATTATAAGATAAAACATACTCTTTGTACATACTTTTTGTTTAGCTTATGTTTGTTTTATTTTTCACGTGGGTAAAATAAAGAATTACAGAAATACGTAAAAAAAAATATGCTACTCAATTTGCCGATTGCTTTGACGGCCCAAATAACAACTCATTTAGAATTGGATTGGTAGATGTCACATGTCTTCGAATTTTTGGTTCTAAGACATGCCGGTTTCCTCACGAAGTTTTCCGTCACCGTTTCGAGAACGTGGTATTGCGCACATAAATTTTTCAAGTGAAAAAACTCATTGGCGCACCTGTGGGTTTGAACTAGGAACCTTCGGATTGAAAGTCGGCGTTTATGCCCCTGGGCCACCACGCTCTTTTCCGCATCAATGATATGATTAACCAGTATATTTCGCAAATTCCTGACCATATAGAATTACCCAAATACTGTTTATGAAAAACTTGTACGCAATTAGAGATAATTTAGCGTTGAAATGACGCGCCGTCACCCGATCCGCTGATAAATGTATGGACAGTGTATGGAGATTTGTATGACGGATTGTATGACCTTATCGGCCGGACAAGACTGAGACTGGTACCGACAGTGGCTGTTTACCAACTAATACAATATCTGTAGCATCGAGATCATGAAAATGTATGTAAAAGTCATCAATTTTTACTTTCTTCAAAAAATAATAGTCATAATAGTACCGTATTAAACTACATTATAATTGTTATATAGTTAGGTTAACGAAAAACTCGTTAGGTGGTATTTCCGCTAGATGTGCTAACCAAGAAAAAAAAAGCCATGTAAACCGCTTTTTTTTTATTCGAGTTGAATAAATTTGACTTTGAAACTAGAGTAAATGTACAAAATGAGACTAAAAAAAAAACTTATAATATATTCATGAAATTTAAATAAAAATAAAAATTAATATTATATAATAATAATTAATATATCAAAAAAATAAAATTAAAATTAATATACTGCATACACTTGGTAAGTCGGAGAATAACACAAATGCTTGGAAACACAATTTATTTGGGTAGTACAAGGTAAAAAGGACTTTTAACAAGGAAATATCGTTTTCTGTCTGTCTGTCTATTTCTAGAGTTATTAAGTAAACGTTAACACACTAACTCATACCTCTGCACAAGGATTCCCTGTGTCGCAGATGGCATGGAGAAACACAAGACAAACACCCAGGACCCGAGAACAAACTTCATGCTCACCACACAAAGTGTGCCCGGCCGGGAATCGAACCCGGGACCCCTCGCTTCGAAGGCAGGGCTACTACCAACAAAGCCACGGAGCCAAAGTCATGCGAAGTTTACATTCCCATAAAGCCGTGAAAAAATTTAACTTCTAAGTGAACGCAATCAAAAGATATGACCGTTTTTGCCACATATTTTGAGTCGAAGGGAATTAAAATCCATAGGGTATTTCCCTTTGACCTAGAACCATAAAATTTGGCAACAAGCAATGCAGAAGAAGCTTATAGCAGAAATAAAGGGAAATATTCGAAAACAGTAAAATTGTATCACAAAAAAATAATAAGATACACGTTTTTTTCCAAGTTTGTAAGGAACCCACGCGCGAGTTGAATCACCCTTGACCGGTTTCTTTTCCATACTCCGGGCGAACTTGGCACAAGTTCTACTGCTACTTTTTGTTGCTCCTTTAGCACCCAGGGGGTAAGTGTAAGGACTCCGAGGGTACCTACAGCAGCTGGAACCCTCTCGCGCAAATATGCAGGCGTTTTCGGAATAGTAGTAGTTCCAGTAATTGAATACTTTCTACAAAATCATGGTCACCCGTACTTTTTTGCTCCTTTAGCACCACCCAGGGGGTAAGTGTAAGGACTCCGAGGGTACCTACAGCAACTGGACCCCTCATACGCAAATATCCAGGCGTTTTCGGAATGGTAGTAGTTTCAGTAATTGTATGAATACTTTCTACAAAATCACGGTCGCCCGTAGTGAGCATTGATCAAAAAACATTGACATGCGCACGCGACGCCGATCCATTAAAATGTTCGAATGTGACAACCGGTAAGCAATCAGAATCCAATCCAATTAATTACTCATACTCATACTCATTTATTGAAACCTGATGGCTGACGGCCCCGAGGCTTAGTTGGTAGTACCCTGCATTCGAAGCGAGGGGTCCCGGGTTCGATTCCCGGCCGGGGCACAACACTTTGTGTGGTGAGTTTGTTCTCGGGTGTTTGTCCATGCCATCTGCGACACAGGGAATCCTAGTGCAGAGGTATGAGTGTGTAAACGTTTAAACCGTAGGAACCTTTGGGTATAGGTACTTGGCTGTCTATTTTAAATCAAAAATACAAATTGTTCACATCACAATTCATAAATATAATTCATGAATATATAAAATTGACGGCTCAGCTTTCTTTCTTTCCAATTATTGTCTGTTATTATTATCAGTTTTCGGAGAAATTTACAAATTTTTTGCGTTGTGATTGTCGTAATATTGGTTAACCAAAAAATTTGAATCTTTCATTGGCTGTAAGATTAATATTAATTGTTATTATAATATATTATACCCTCCAAGAGCTGTTGATTCTGTTTATAATAAATAAAATAAAATATATGCTGGTACCAAATTTCATCCAAAACCGTTGAGCCGTTTGAGCGTGAAGGAGTAACTTGTTGTATTTTAATCAATAACACTTAATTTTACTTCACAATTCACTGTATTTCTTCTTCCTCTTTTTGGCCTTTTGCGTCTTAACCCACTCAAATTCTGCCAATGTCGAAGTTATTGTACTTTAATTATTATTCATTTTAATTATAGTAATAATTAAAGTACAATAACTCCGTCACCGACTCCGGAGTATTTTTATTATTGAATAAAACATGGCCCGTTTATTTGGGAAGTTACAGGAATATTTACAACAGAATGATTTTTTCACTGTATTTGTAAACGAAAGTGTATACGCTCCATTTGACAGCAAACCGGGCCAGCAAACGTGTGAGTTCGCGCCAATCGGAATTCGAACGTTTCAATTTTAAAATTGACCATTGATGGTATTGCACTGTCTAGAATATCGAATGGATAGGCTGACACTATGCAAATGTAAAAGTGGTCAGATATAAAAAAAATCTTAAAAAGCACTTCAATACTTTCATTTCTTATTTCTCGCATTCTCCTTAGATTACTTAAAAATCCACCATTAATAACGTTTACTTGGATGACATATATATTCCCGTTATTTTGATTTAAAAATTCTATGGTAGATTTGGGTGAAATTTCTATGGGATCAATCTTTCAAATAAAAAATTCTTAAATAAAAACAAATTGTTTGATATATGACGCGACTTCTAATACCTTAGAACTCGCGTTAAACTAAACATGCAACCGAAATGATAAACTCTGAAGTCGCTTGATAAGAAAAAAATCGTGTTTATTCGACGGTTCCTTTCAAGCGAGAGTTCAGAGCCGAGACACACTGTGTGGTGAACATGAAGTTTGATCTCGGGTGTTTATATTGTGTTTCTGTGTTTGTCCATGCCACCTGCGGTACAGGGAATCTTAGGGGTATGACTATGTAAGCGTTTATTTGAAGCGCCACAATTTGTGCCAGTAATGAAAGTAACGTCAACTACTGCTAATGTCTTATTTTACTTATCGTTCGTATCTGTTTAAAGATGGTTGAAAATGATAGCACCGTATCTAGTGATACAAAATCTATTTGTGATTGATTGCCAGAATTATTTTTTAATTCGTTTTAGTATTGCCATTAAAAACCTATTCAAAATTAATTCAATATCTTACGCAAGTAGCATACAACTTGCCTTTTGTAGAAAGAGCATTAATAAACGCCTGAAAAACATCAAACATTTTTAATGTATGAATTTTAATTTTACTTTGATTTTCAGTTTAAGAATTACGACCATTATTGTAGCCTAATTTACATAATATAGTAAATCAAAAAATAAATACTACTACTATTAAAAAAATAAATGATAATAAATAATGTAATTTGATAAAATTAAATGTAGGTAACGTATAATTTTTTGTGATGATTACAACCCAATATATGTGATCATATAAAAAAAAAATTATGATATATTTTATACCTTGGTTTCTTCCCTGAATTCTGCTTGTCCGCCCGTTAGTAACTTGACCGGATTCCTCGATCCAGTATTCCATCTTCACTTAGTTTATCATGTTTGAATCCACAGTTACGTCACATCCAAAACAAATCCGAAATGACACATCGCGAAATAACAAAAATGTTTATTACAGTAATTCAGTTTTAATACAATTTGTTTCCAGCGCTGCGTCAAAATGTCACTATAAAAATCAATTTAATTATTGTTTTCAATTACGCACTTTTTACATTAGAACCGGCCGATTTTCTTCTGACGAAAAAAAGTTGCCATCAATAAAAACACTGGCCGGCAAATTATCGGATTAAAAACTATTTTGTCCGAACGTCCGCCAATAGTTTAAACTTCGAAGACACTGAGGTAGAACGGCGAGGTTTCGTTTCAACCCTCGTGCGAAGAGGTCAGCGATCGGAACGGATCGCGTGACAGAAAGAGACAGTTATATTTCACTTTTCACGGTTTTCGTGGAAATCATTGGCGGGTGTGGAAAACTCCCGACCAATGGCGAATATTTTGAAGGTTGTCCCTATTTGAATAAAGGGCACATCCTATTAAAGAAATTATGTCTTGAGGCCTAAAATTTTGGTAGATTTCGATTTACAGGATGATAAGGGAAATAAATGAATCGTTAAAATCGAGCAGTTATCTGTGGCCATTAATGAACTATTATGGTTTATTGCCATCGTCCACTCTCAGTGGGGTTATAGCATACAGTTACGCGCTTTCTCCCTGAGCTAGAAAGAGGTTATGTTTTTCGAGTGTATGTATGAATGTATATTATGTATGGATATTTATTTTGTTTGTTCTGTAGCCTAAACGGCTTGATAGATTTTAGCTTGAGAGGTATACGTCTTAAACCAGTGGCACCAGTACCAGTATAAGTATTGTATCAGTAATCTCGTCCCATAGTACGGTATGCTTAGTTTGGGACTAAGCGAAGCTTGAACATATTTTTATTGTCATACCAATAAAATCGTTAGCATATTGTTCAATGAAGCAGAAAACAACCCCATGGATATTGTCTATGGTTCTAAGGGGATGTCAGGTGGTACCAACAAACTGTGACGGTGACACAGCTGCATACAAGCATATACCTTGTTTACTAGTTGCGCCCCGCGGTTACTCCCGGATAAAACTGTTACTGATACTACGCCATGTCTGTTGTCGCTCTGCTCCTCGACATGCGAAACAACTTCACTACATAGTATAAAACAAAGCCGCTTTCTCTGTCCCTATATCCCTATGTATGCTTAAATCTTTGAAACTACGCAACGGATATTGATGCGGTTTTTTTAATAGATAGAGTGATTCAAGAGGAAGGTTTATATGTATAATACACTAGCAAGTCATCCCGGCATCACACGCTTAGTTTCTGATACGACACTGGTGCTTTACTAATCGTGCGAAGCCGGGGCGGGTCGCTGGTGTAATATAATTTTAATATGACTATTTTTATAATTATATCTCCGAGCGAACTTTGCACAAGTTCTACTGCTACTTTTTGTTGCTCCTTTACCGTACCGGGGTACGTGTGACTGAGGGTACTCATCTATGAACGGGAGCAACGAGACCTCCCCAATAAAAAAACACAACAACGTTAACACACTCATACCTCTGCACTAGGATTCCCTGTGTCACAAATGGCATGGACAAACAGAAAAACAAGACAAACACCCAAGACCCGAGAACAAACTTCTCACCACACAAAGTGTAGGCCGGGAATCGAACCCGGGACCCCTCGCTTCGAAGGCAGGGCTACTACCAACTAAGCCACGGAGCTACAATTCTCCATGAGCGTTTGTCTTAATGTGCAGATTGGTGACGTCACTCCTTCATTGTTTATGGGAGAACTCTTTCAAGGATTCGCAGCCGCTACCATCGACCTAACAGACCATGGTTACCAGCGCGGGCCTCTAACCCTCGCCCCGGGTATCTTGGGGCCATTACAGTTATTTGAAACCGACTTGATAAAGAGGTTCGTTAAATATGTTTTGTTTATGTTTTTGGACCGATTTTAATGGTTGTCTTGTGACTGAATAAAAAATCGAAAAAAGTCGACTTCAATACTTTGCCCTTTTTTCTCGCCCTTTGGGCATACAGTCTACCATTTCAAAAAACACCCAAATCGGTCTACAACGGCCGAAGAAAAAAGTCACAGCAAAATACGCAATTTCGTTTCCTTGGACGACATATTTTTCCAGTTATTTTGATTTAACAACCAAACTATTGAACCAATTTTGATTAAACTTGTATGGGACCAATCTTAAAGCATGTCCTTACAAATAAAAAAAGAATTTTCGAAATTCGAACCTCATGAGGTCCGTAGGTTTCTACCCTTTGATTCCCTACACGTACCCCCTGGGTGGTGCTAAAGGAGCAAACAAAAGTAGCAGTAGAACTTGTGCCAAGTTCGTCCGGAGAGGTACTGCCATCACACATGGTAATCTGCCGCCAAGTAGTAGTGCTTGCATTACTGTGTTCCGGTGGAAGGGTGTGGGTGCCGGTGAAATCACATGCGCATGAGACCATCACCCGTCTCGGGTGATGGACGCAGCAGGATGAATGCGACTCAGTAAAGATTTGGATCTCATACTGAGTCGCGTTACTGTTGTCACGGGCGAGGGTCACCACTTACCATCAGGTGGGCCCTCGTTCCGTCACTCATTCACATAAAAATAAAAACATTTTTTTTTAATTTCTTTTTCTTAATTAGTTTTTTTTTTTTTGATCAAATTTATTCACACGGAACGGGTCATTCCCATAGCCTTCTAATAACCGTGAATCCGATACCGATCCATTAACAAAATTCACCCAAATCCATCGTATTTTTCAATTAATCAAACCTATTCCCATTGTTTTCAAGGGGTTGACCAGTAAATAGAAAAGAAAGTTATTTAACATAAACATAAAACCTACTTCAAAATAAGAGGTGGTTCGCATTCGCTTGCATGTTTTTTTTACGTTTGTTAAGCTATATCGTGGCCAATAGCGGAGATTTCAATGATTCATAGATACATATAATAATTCCGTCTTTAACTAAACTGTACTATTAATAAGATTAATTAATTTAAACTGGTGTTTAAAAAACATATAATATATTGTTTGTAAATAGACGGCTCCGTGGCTTAATTGCTAGTAGCCCTGCCTTCGAAGCGAGGGGTTCGATTCCCGGCCGGGGCACACTTTGTGTGGTGAGCATGTAGTTTGTTCTCGGGTCTTGGGTGTTTGTCTTGAGTTTGTGTTTGGGAATCCTAGTGCAGAGGTATGAGTGTGTAAACGTCCAATCACGTGCCTACGTTTATTTTTTTTTAATTTCTGTATAGTGTACTTACAAATTACTAGGGATAGATTAAAATAGCAACATTCTTACAGTGAAAAATTGTGACCGTTTTGAAAGATAACAATGTTGCCATGATAATCTACTCCCAGGACTTTGTTAGTATATTATAGGTTTTGGCTGTAATATGAACAAATACTTTTACTCATTTATTCAGCCTTAGGAATGCTATGGAACAAAGTCAAAGTCAAACTCAAACTCATTTATTCCTTTAGATCTCAAGTATCATTTGGACACATCAAATTTTTCACACACATGTACACATATAACGTGGCACGGGAACATTTGGCACAAGTCGCGAGGAACAGGAACAATGATTAACTTAATAAAATTGATTAATACATTTTGTACTGAAGATCCAAATCACACTGAATCAGATCACGAATGCCAATGTCCTAATCGCCCCGCACCCACACACTTCACACCGGAACACAGCGTGAATTAGCTATCGTTAGCTCGCCAAACAAAATTATTGTTTTACCCAGCAATTACCGACTAAAGCCGAGGGGAAACCTCTGAACGTTTAGATTTGTATAAATAATGGGGTTTTTGTAAACAATTTGTTAGGGTGTCATGCAAAACGTTTGCTTGCCTTTATAGCATGGTAGTAGCTTTGTCTTCTGCGGTGTAGGTTGTGGGTTTGATTGCCAGGACAAGCATTTGTTTCATGAATAAACAAACAAAAAAAAAAAAAACAACGTTCACACACTCATACCTCTGCACTAGGATTCCCTGTGTCGCAGATGGCATGGACAAACACAGAAACACAAGACAAACACCCAAGACCCGAGAACAAACTTCATGCTCACCACACAAAGAGTGCCCCGGCCGGGAATCGAACCCGGGACCCCTCGCTTCGAAGGCAGGGCTACTACCAACTAAGCCACGGAGCCGTCAAATATTGTTTGTTCTGTCTATTAATAAGTATTATTTGAATGTATCACAAAAACAACTACTTATATTGTTTTACGAGTATTTTATAACTAGCTGCGCCCCGCGGTTGGACTTCCTACGGGAACCGTACATTTTTCCGGGATAAAAAGTAGCCTATGTGCTATTCCAGACTATAATCTATCTCTGTGCCAAATTTCATCCAGGTCCGTTCAGCCGTTCTGTCGTGATCGAGTAACAAACATCCATCCATACATCCTAACATTCGCTTTTATAATATTACTAGCTGACCAGGCCACGCCTTGCTGTGGCTAACGTTTTTGTCATATGATATTATAATTTGCAATAAAATAATATTGCGATTATAAATTGAGATGTGAGCTATCCTATCTTTCAAGTTGGATCAAACTGCACACGGTGTACAAATTTGATTAAAATCGGTTAAGTAGTTTAAGAGTCCATCGCGGACAAACATCGTGACACGTAATTTATATATATTAAGAAGATAGTAGGATCTTACTGTGAACTGCCTCCGAAATAACGTTTCCACAATACAAAAAGGACCTTTGGTTATTGTGGAAAAGTTGAACCTTTGGCAAAGGTTCAACTGGAAGAGAATGCTTCCTAGCTAAGTTCACGTATGAACCGAATATCTAATCATGCGTGCATAAAGAATCTATCCATCTACACAGCTAGTCCATGGTTATTTTAAACAACGTTACCACACTCATACCTCTGCACTAGAATTCCCTGTGTCGCAGATGGCATGGACATAGAAACACAAGACAAACCCAATACCCGAGAACAAACTTCATGCTCACCACACAGTGTGCCCCGGCCGGGATCGAACCCGGAACCCCTCGCTTCGTTGGCAGGGCTACCAACTAAGCCACTGAGTCGTTATTATTGCTAGTTTGCGTTTGCTATGCCTAATTTAATTATATATATTGTAAATGTACCTACGAAATTATTAAATTAAAGCATGTTTACCTAAATTCGAGGTCAGTTAGATGCCGAATGGCATGTCTTTGATCATTACAGTTACAAATTTCACTTTTACAAAGTACCTTCGCAACAGAATCGACCCAACATCTTCATAGAGACAGCCTGCAATTTTGGGAGGAGCTTCTCCCTTCCACACAAATTGAACGGCCAATCAGAACCGAGGGATTTAAATTAAGAACGCGTGCTGACACGTCACTTTGCTGTAATGTCAAAATTTGACGTATCGTTAAAGGGAAATATAAGATACAGCGTGTTGCTGTTATAGTGGAAATTATGGTGTTACGGAGCTAAGGGTATCCTCAAAGCTCAGTTCTCTAGCCCTGCCTTCTGCGCTGCAGGTCCTCGGTTCGATTCCCAGCCAGGACAAGCATTGAATGCCGAATTTTGGCCGAAGGGAATTGTGTTCCGACGATTCCACGTGCGCCTTCAGAGTACTGTGGCGCGATTTCGTAACACGGCGCAGACAATTCGTGTAACTTAGTGTCAATTTTTGTGTTTATATTTTTATATGTATGTTAGTCTGTAAGGTATTTATTATATGGGCCTGTTTTTAGTATTTATACAAAAAATGTAAGAAGCCTGAAATAAAGATTTATTATTATTATTATTATTATTTGTATAACGAACATAAATGTTTTTTCTGTCTGGGTGTTAATATGTACTACATGTAGGCATTTACAAAAACGATCAATACTCAATACTCATTTATTCGGCCCTAGGAACAATACGGAACACTTGGTTTTGTCAAAAATGACTTACATAGCCTAAAAAATAACAAGAAATAAGAAACTAGAAACAGACAAGACAAATCACGTGCTTTAACAATAAGTTTACAATAATATAATTTTAAATGTCAAAATAATTAAATTGAATAGGTAAAATGTTAACTATAGCTGCTGTATAGGGGCATTGTCAAGTAATAATAAATAATAATAATTAAATACATCCTTGATAGTATACATAATATAGTATCTAGTGCCCACAGTACAATCTATGCTTATTTTGGGGCTAGGTGACGCTGTGTGAAATATCCATGAATACTTATTTATTTATCTGTTCGCCATAATTATTGGGCGTGAATTTGAAAAAGTAATCTAACTATATCATATATTCTTTCAGTATTAAGTGGGAATCGAACTCACAACATCTCCGTAGATCAGAGCCCCCGTACCAGCCTCTAATGTTCCCACTGCAGGAACACCGGCCTACTCTCGATAATTGAGAGTGAATGGGCGCTCTGATCTACCACGGGAGCCCAATCCGTATTGGGAGATGTCACATATCGTCGAATTTTTCGTTCTAAGTCATGCCGGTTTCCTCACGATGTTTTCCGTCACCGTTTCGAGAACGTGGTACTGCGCACATAAATTTTTCAAGTGAAAAAACTCATTGGTGCACGTTGGTTTGAACCAGCAACCTTCAGATTGAAAGTCGGCGTCTATGCCCCTGGGCCACCACGCTCTTTTATTCACTCTCAATTATCGAGAGTAGGCTGGTGTCTGCATTAGATGCTGGTACGGATGTATTGTCAATTAAATAACAATACACATTTTTCTTACGCCATTTTACATATTAATTACAAAATACCTACTTATTAGCCGAAAGAGGTGTTACCCTTGACATTCTAATTTAGTCTCAGACATCTTTCAATGGTGAATTAAAAATCTCTAGTGTTACAAAAAGTTATGAAATCGTGCATTGATTGCGGACTAATAGAAATTATTATAAGAGACGGAAAGTGCGAAGACGGCTCCGTGGCTTAGTTGGTAGTAGCCTTGCCTTCGAAGCGAGGGTTCGATTCCCGGCCGGGGCGCATTTTGCGTGATGAGCATGAAATTTGTTGTCTTGTGTTTCTGTGTTTGTCCATGCCATCTGCCACACATGTAATCCTAGTTCAGAGGTATGACTGTATTAAAGAATACTAAAAAAAAAGCTTACGTATACGTATATGCCCAAGAATATGTATGCGTGTGTGTGTGTGTGTGTGTGTGTGGCTGTGTGTGTGTGTGTGTGTAAATATTGACGTGTCCTTATTTATTTTTTATTTACGTGACTAAAATGGCGGAACGAGCTGAAGGCCCTCCTAATGTTAAGTGATTACATCTCAAGTATAAGAATACCCAAGTCGTTGCAGGATATTACGTCTCATGCGCACGTCATTTCACCGGCACCCACACTCTTCAGATGGAAATGCGAGGGCATTACAGCTTGGCGGCAGATTGCCTGGAGTGGAGGCAGTTTCTCCGGGTGAACTTTGCTTAAGTCTATTTCTACTATTTGTTGCTCTTTTAGCACCCAAGGGCGTACGTGTATTCTGAGGGTATTCATCTACGGACGCGAGCACCTGAACCCTAATATCTCATACACACTACACAAACACACCTACATGAAACATTAGGTATATGTAGTGTAGTGTGTAGGGCAAACAGCCGCATATGATCCTGCTTTATAGGTACTTAAATAAACATAAGTAAATTTGACTATGCAAGCAGCTGCCTCCCCCTGCCCTCCCTAGGGACGCCCATGTACTTGAGATGAGCTTGAGCCCATGAGCTTGAGAAGTAATCCTCAATTAGTGAGTACATCCGACCTGTCTGAATTAGGCCTAACTTCACTCCACACTCCACATTTCGTGACGTCACATCCGCAGTTCACTTCAAGCACAATAGGCTCAATTTTCAGCCGGAAGCCAGCAATTATTTACTTTGCTAGATTCATCGCTTCTATTAACAGATTTTTAAACGACTTCATATAATTTCAAAGTCAAAGTCAAACTCATTTATTCCTTTAGATCTCAAGTACTGGCAGAATTTGTGTGGCTAAAGACACAAAAAGCCATATAGAAGAAAAAGATCTCAAGTATCATTTGGTAAGTATCAAGTTTTCAAGTACAAGTATCATTTACATATTTAAAAGTCGGATACCGACTTTTAACTTCTACTTTGACAAAAGCTTCACAATATCATATTCAGGAATGAAATTTGAAACATGGCACAGGTTCTACTGCTACTTTTGGTTGCTCCTTTACCACCCAGGGGGTACGTGTAGGGAATCAAAGGGTACACACCCACGGACGCGAGTACTGAAGAATATTTGGAACACCCTGTGCTGTGACATCAACAGCAGTCACGACAAATA
Source organism: Aplocera efformata (assembly GCA_921293045.1). NCBI lineage: Eukaryota > Metazoa > Arthropoda > Insecta > Lepidoptera > Geometridae > Aplocera > Aplocera efformata. The sequence goes on along the minus strand of OV121067.1, from coordinate 2,469,947 downwards.
TCACGCAGCTGAATACCGCTGATGTAAAATTAATACGTTTTTTAATTGCATCTTTACAGCTTTCATGTTGCTCGCATCCGACCCTTTGATTCCCTGTACCCCCTGGGCGGTGCGGAAGGAGCAACCAAAAGTAGCAGTAGAACCTGTGCCAAGTTCGTCCGGAGAGGTACTGCCACCTGGAATCTGCTGCCAAGCAGTAGTGCTCGCATTACTGTTCCGGTGGAAGGGTGTGCCGGTGAAATCACAAGCGTAAGAGACGTATCATCGCCGTCTCGGGTGACGGACGCAAGATGAATGCGACTCAGTGTAAGATTCAAATCTTATACTGAGTCGCATTACTGTTGTCATGGGCGGGGGTCGCCACTTACCAGGTGGGCCCTCAGATCGTTCCATAACAAAGTCACTTAAAAAAAAAATACAGCGAGGCGTACCTAGTGTAATATTTATCTAGTAGTTGAACCGTAGTTGTAACAAATTCGTCTCATTACGTACAGCATTAGTCTATAGCATTCAATTGTACAACCTTCAATTACCCGACCACGAAAACTACAGACTTGCACAATTTCTAACAATAATAATGATAATAATCGTTTAATTCAAACATTAATACATGGGGATTTACAATGTCCATATTCATTAATTATTAATTTATTAACAATAAATATATTTACTGTTCAGCAAGTTGGGTACTAGAGCGAAAACTAAGGTTGTTTTTTTATTAAAACTCTTGCTTAGTGACTAATGATTTCATCTAAATGTGATTTCTTATGTTTTCAAGGTATTTTTCTGGTAAAAATAGAAGCGGTTCGACCTTAAAATATTACGCTTTATTGCAAAGGTTATACTTCTGTAGGTCAGTTTGAAATAATTAGGTTCTGAAAATAGTGTTTCCTGGGAAAAAATATGTGAAGCAAAATTGTGCTTCGAAAAAAAAAAATGTTATGCGATATCCAAAATCTTTCACAACTCACATGTTCTGCTTAACAGCATACACAAATAATCAAATTGAAATAATAAAAAAATTATTATGGCACATCATAATTTCACTGTTAAAATGTCAAAATATTACTAAAATACTCATTGGTGATGAAATGTCAGTTTTCATTATACATTGCAAATTATTATAAACCATGTCCAAAATTCATATTCAAAATTATCATTTAAATACTCAGACGCAGTGTAGTTCCAAGAAATCAAAAAGATTGGCGCGACAAACTAAGAGAAAGTTAGTACAGGTCTACTTGCTTTCTATCAGTATAAGTAGGTATGTAGTAAGTATATTAAACAAAATAAATATTGAATGTATTGCGAAAGTAGATGAATTTGAGAGATTCGACGCCCTTTCCCCTTAATAGCACGGGATGCAAAGATTTTTAAAACTATAGGTACTATGGTTTTATTTGTTATTAGGAATTTCAATTGTCTGAAGTAAGATCGCATTTACGTTGGCGTAAGTACATTTTTGTACCTAAACAAAAGACTTATGATGCACAAAATAAATTCCAATTCTTATTGTAACTCTTACGCAAGTCCTCCAACGGACTCACCAAAGGAGACATCCACTATTTTTTTATTAAAAAAATTAAAAATAATGCGTATAACGATATTGTTTTTTATTCATCAATACTCTTTTCTACCATTGCTCATTTTTTAACATGGACTATGTATAATAACGGGCATTTATTTTGTATATTTATTTTGTGCGAAAAATAAAATATAACTAGACTGAAACAAATCCTAGAGGTCAAATACCTAAAAAACAACTTGACAGTTAAACGCCGTTCTAGGTTACTCTGAGCATAAACTCACTGTAGCAAATCGTGAAAAAAGTGCCGAAGTCAATAGTTTTAGCATTGGAACTGACACAGCTCTTTCAACGAGTATTCTTTATTGTATGCTATTAATGGGGAGTATTGCTTATTTTGTTTGGTTCTATTTTTAACCGATATCAAAAAAGCAGCAGTATTTAGCAGTTTTAGTAGCAGTAGAACTTGTGTAAAGTGTGCCTCCACACCTCGTAATCTGCCGGCAAGCAGTTATGCTCGCATTGCTGTGTTCCGGTGGAAGGGTGTGGGTGCCGGTGAAATTACAGGCACATGAGACGTAATATCCCCGTCTCGGGTGACGGGGAGCGGGGTGCGACTTGGCTCTTCTCATACTTCGGTCAGGGAGGACCTAAGTTGCATTGCTGTTGTTATGGGCGGAGATAACCACTTAACATCAGGTGGGCCTCCAGGTGTTTCATTATTAAGCTATATGTTTTTATATATTATGTCACGCATCTTCTTCACATATTGAGGATCGATATATTGTGGAAATAAGAAATAATCATCTAGATTATCTAGATCTAATCATCATCATTAAAAAAGAAATAATCATCTAGATTATTTCTTATTTAATGAGAGTTTACATAAGTGGTCCCATACAAATTTCTTTAAGTAATTTCACTATGTATTAATGTCGGTTTATTAGATTTTTAACCCGCGACGCAAAGAGGGTTTCGACGGCTCCGTGGCTTAGTTGGTAGTAGCCCTGCCTTCGAAGCGAGGGGTCCCGGGTTCGAAGGCGGTAGTATAGTAACTGATATAATTATACAAGGTCATTTTACGAAAATGTAAACAGACCCGGTGTAATGGTAACGAGCTGATGACCTTGAAATGGCTGAAACGATTTTGATAAAACATATTTAAGAACCGCCGCTAGAAACCCTGTTTTTAATTAAAAAAAAAAAATGCTATCGAAACTCCAATATCAATTTATTTAAGAATAATTTTAAAAGAATGCTAATTGACAAATGTTATTATGATATTGACGAATTTTTAAATGATAAATTTTGATGTATTTTATTTGTTCCTGACTTGTATTTTCCTACTTTAGATTACTTTAGACTCATTAGTTTTAAAACCATACATTAGGCGGTGACTCTTTTTTTTTTTTCATATTTTGCACACCGTACTCGGTAAAATGTGTTGTGACAAACGAAAATGTACCACCTTGCAATGCAATCTACACATATTTATGCAAATAAAATATCTTTATCTTTATCTTTAAACAAATCTGTTCACCCGTTTAAGAGCTCCGGTGCCACAGACAGACAGACACAGCGGTCAAACTCATAAAAGAAAAACTCATACCACAACACTAGGATTCCATGTCGCAGGTGACATGCACAAACACAAGACAAAGACCCGAGAAAAAACTTCATGGTCACCACACAAAGTGTGTCCCGGCCGACAATCGAACCCGGGACCCGGTTCGAAGGCAGGACTACTACCAACTAAGCCATGAAGACGAAGATGAATTAAGAAACTAATCCAAAATTAAGTAGGCATTAATCACAGGTTAGCTAGTTCACAGGTGTTCATCATTTACAACACAATAAGTCCTAATCTACGCGAAAAACAATGGAGAATTTCAATTTGCGCTATTGTTGACATTTTCTTAGCTGCGTGGGAAAAACTTGTATAAAGTCGCTTCTACACCGGCGATTTGCTAACAACCTGTTAGACAGCTGATAGTTAATTTAAAACCTAGATTACAAAAAAAGTTTCATATATTTCATACTAGCGACCCGCCTTCGCACGGTTAGTAGAGCATCAGAAACTAGCCGTGCAAAGCCGGGGCGAGTTGCTAGTGTATTATACATATAAATCTTCCTCTTGAATCACTCTATCTATTAAAAAAACCGCATCAAAATCCGTTGCGTAGTTTTAAAGATTTATGCATACATAGGGATATAGGGACAGAGAAAGCGACTTTGTTTTATACTATGTAGTGATACGCATCTTTCATTATATTAAATTTTTAGCCCCATTTCACCGCAGCCTATAAACAATAGCAATACTACTTAACTTTTATTTGTATATGAGTTATTGACGGAACGAGCTGAGGGCCCACCTGGTTAGTGGCGACCCCCGCCCATGACAACAGTAATGCGACTCACCATCACATTTGGATCTTACACTGAGTTGCACTCATCTTGCTGCGTCCATCACCCGAGACGGGGATGATACTCATGCTGTGATTTCACCGGAGCCACACCCTACCACCGGAACACACCAATGAGAGCACTACTGCTGGCATCCAGGAGTGGTGGCAGTACCTCTCGGGAAGAACTTGGCGCAAGTTCTACTGATTGGGAATCATAGGGTACACAACTACAGATGCGCGCAAATGGACCCCCCAAAACTCTCTAAGAAAATCATTATGTGATACTCATACTCATACTATTGGTACCGTAGGAACCTTAGGTTACACTTGGCTAAGTCAATTGACATCATAATTTAAAAACATAAACAGAACAGTTACACAGGTAGTATACAGGTCATTTAAGATTAAAAATAATGATAAATAGTCGATGCTGCTGTAAAGGGGCATTGTCAAGTTTACCTTACTTATAAATAACTAGCTGACCTGGCCACGCGTTGCTGTGTCTAACGTTTTTGTCATATGATATTATAATTTGCAATAAAATAATATTGCGATGTGAGCTATCCTATCTTTCAAGTTGGATCAAACTGCACACGGTGTACAAATTTGATTAAAATCGGTTAAGTAGTTTAGGAGTCCATCGCGGACAAACATCGTGACACGTAATTTATATTATATTAAGATTACAATTAAATTTATGTCAAATACGGATTTCATATGTCAATGAACAACAATATGCATGTCAATCAATATTAGTTGCTGCTGTAACCACAAATCTCTCGCTCAAGCTCAACATGTATCTGGTAGGAAGGGAGCTTAACTTACCTACTTATTTGTAATCGCTGGTTGGAAGCTGGGGATGTAATCTTGCTCAACAATGAGAGCCAGTTCGTGGCCTTCACTGTTTATGCTTAATGCTGTACTCTACAAAGATAAATCTTAAACCAAATTTTTTGCTAATTCACCCTTTGCACCGACACGATTTTGGGTCAGATTTAGATATTTAAACGTTTGCACTAGGATTGTGTCGCAGATGGCATGGACAAACAGAAACACAAGACAAACACCCAAGACAGAACAAATTTCATGCTCACCATACAAAGTGTGCCCCGGCCGGGAATCGAATCGACCCCTCGCTCCGAAGGCAGGCATTACCAACTAAGCCACGGAGTCGTCAATTTGAATTCCGTACCAGCCTCTAATGCTCCCACTGCAGGGATACCGGCCTACTCTCGATAATTGAGAGTGAATTATTTGATGACATTTTTTACTAGCCGAGCCCCGCGGTTCCGTACCATTATCTATAATAATAAAATACAAGTGGCGCTATCAAGTTTCTTCATATGGAACTATATCATAAATATCACGTTTTTGTATAAGAGCCCCCTTAAATATTGTATTTATTTTATTCTGTTTTTTAGTATGTGTTGTTATAGCGGCAACAGAAATACATCATCTGTGAAAATTTCAACTCTAACTATCACGGTTCATGAGATACAGCCTGGTGGCAGACGGACAGCGGAGTCTTACTAATAAGGGCCCTTTATACCCTTTGGGTACGGAAACCTAAGGAAAGGTCACCTTTTCAAATACAGTCCACCAATGAATAATTGTTTACATTATGTTGCTAACATTTATGTTCTCAAAACAGTGAAGAAAACATCGTTGAAACAATAGTGGCCGCAGAGACGAAAGCAATAGGTACTCTTTCAGTAACCTGGTTCCCATAGTAGGTACCTACCATACATATTTATACCGAGACACAGAACAAACATCTATATTCGCCACACAGATTGGCCTAGTAATCGAACTCACGACCTATACAACAGAAGGCTACTACCAACTTTGCTGCGGCAGTCTTTCGTTGTAGCGAAAAACGCTGAAATTAAATCCTAGGTATCCACTACATTTTTTTTATTTCAATAAGTGACGGAACGAGCTGAGGGCCCACCTGGTAAGTGGCGACCCCCGCCCATGACAACAGTAATGCGACTCAGTACAAGATTTGGATCTTACACTGAGTCGCATTCATCCTGCTTAGGGCATCGAGCCCGGGTTTACCCGGACCGAAAAAACCCGGGATTTCCCGGTTCTGAGGATTACAAAAAAACCCGGGTTTTTATTTTTAAAACTCGGGTTTTTCGGGTTTTTTTTTAATATTTTTGTTTTTGTTATTTATTAAGTTTAAGCCACTTCGCATGCAATAATAAGTAAATGGAATAAAAATACGCTTTGATAAATTATTATTTATTACGTAAAAAGTGGCTTCGTTGCTACGTTCCTACCAATTAAACAACCCATGCAAGTTAAATAGAACGCGCGCGTTGCCTTGCCGAACTTGAAGAGAATAAAGATTTGCCTTTACCGGTATTGGCTCAAAGACTGCGAACTGTAGAATTTAACGAAGACACGAATTCTACAGACAATGACGAGGATGGTGTTGAACTTAATAATAAATCCTCGTTTATGGAGTCTTTCAGGATGTCATCGTTTTTTGTCGGAGTGTTCTTGAATATTTTTACCATTTTTCGTACTGCTATCAAAAGTACGAAAAGTGTGAACATTAAAACTGTTTTTGTAATTTGTAAAGTACTGTTTCATTTATTTAAATTCTTTCTCATCCTTTATATTTTGTACTCATTGTAGGAAATCGATATATAAAAACGCAGATTAGTGTATTTTAAAAAAATACAATAAAAAGATCGAAATGCTCGAAAAAACCGGTCTACCCGGGTTTTGATTACTCTTAGACCCGAAAACCCGGGTTTTCAAAATTGAACCGAGTTTCGATGCCCTAATCCTGCTGCGTCCGTCACCCGAGACGGGGATGATACGTCTGGGTAGAAAAAAAAATCACTTTATTAAAAAAAATATATTTTAATGACAATTTGGCACATTACGTACTGTTACGTCAATAGCAAAGTTATTTCTTAATTAACTTATGTTAGACTATCTGCGCCCCGCAGCGTTACTTGCGATTGCGAAGTAGTAACAAACATCACACACACTTACAAACTTTCGCCCTTATATTATTAGTGTGAAATAGAAAGAGACAAATATAAAGTGTATGTCTATATTAATATTATACTTATTATTATTAATAAAAATTTCAACTTAAGCATAAGCTTATAGAGAGATCTCTTTCAGATCTAAATTAAGAAACTTTCACCTTGGTCAGAAGTTGGATGGGTGACCAACTGAGCGCTTCCTTACTTCGGTGGACACGTTAAAATGTCGGTCCCGGATAAAATATAATAATTTTTATGTTTTGCTCAGCCCTAATGAGCGGTCACTGACCGCGCTTACCATTCCGCACTCACACCCCTTCATCTATCCCCTAGGTTGAATTCCTAATGTTCTTAGGGTTGAACCTCGTCAAGTTAAAGTTTCACTTGTGATAACTTGTGATGCTGAGGATTGGGAGACTTGAATGAGTCCTAGATCAATCTAGATATGGAAACCTCTTGTATATGATCAAACTGCCCGAAGGCATCACTTGCGCGATGTAGGATTAGTATTGCTACAGCGCCATCTGTTGCAGAGTTCTTGTACTAATTGTGTTAGGTAGTCAGTGTCGAGGTTCCTTGTATGTGGGGTAGATGGAGCCACGTGTAGCAAAAATTTTATACACGAAGGTTTATTTCTTAATATGTCAATCATTTCAATTAATTAGGTTAAATTAATTATTGACAGATAGTTCGACAGTATCACTGTATGAGCTTTCAGTGGTCGGGTCAAAGATAACGATGCAGTTTACGCATAGATTTTAATATTTAGGTCAAGTTGGTATTTTATCAGTTTCGACGAGTTCAATATTGTAATAACTTACGTGTTTGGCAAATAATTGGCACTGCAAAACTTTCGACATATCTTTGGGGGTCTGATTGCCCGCGTTTGTAGTGGAGTACCCAGCGTAGTAAAACCTCTAGGCTTCTTTTAGTTGCTGCTTTGGATGGCCAAAGGGGCAACTAAAAGAAGCAAAACCTTTTTTAATGTAAAGTGACTGGAGGCCCACCTGATGTTAAGTATTTACCTCCACCCATAACAACAGCAATACAACTTAGGTCCTTCCTGACCGAAGTATGAGAATACCCAAGTCGGACCCCCCAAAGCAACTGAAACTTGTGCCAAGTTCGTCCAAAGAAGTTCTCCAAATTTTTTAAGTACTGGGTAATTTCAGAGGTCAGAACAGGTTGACCTCTAACAACGTGCACTCGTGTGATTTCTAACGGTTATTTATGAACAAATAATATATTACTTCTAGTTGCTTTCTCAAGGTGCAAGACTAAATTTGCAATGATCAAAAACTGAGACATTTATATCTATTAAAGACAAATAAATCCTAACTATTGTGGTCCAGTTGCTCGCGTTCGTAGGTGGATACCCTTTGAACACGTACGTAGGGTAGTGCTAAAGGAGCAACAAAACTGGTAATCTGCCGCCAAGCAGTGCACTTGCATATAACTACAGTAAGAATTAAGAAGTAGCAGAGATAGTCACCATATTCCTGCCCTTATCCCACTCTAGGTGGTCGCTGCAACATGTTTTCTTCTTCCATTCTCTTCTATCAGCCATCGTCAGTACTTATTTCCTATTTTACCCATATCATCCTTGACGCAATCTATCCATCTTTTCCTTGGTCTACCTCCTCCCATACAACCATCCACTTACATTCCTAGTCGCAAAGAAAGTATTAAAAGTTTGTGTGTGTATGTTTGTTCCTCCTTCACGCTCAATCGACTCAACGGATTTGAATGAATCTTGGTACCAGGATAGCTTATATCCCGCATTCACTCATAGGCTACTTTTGATCCCGGGAAACCGCGGGGTAAAATACAAACATAAAATATAAGGTAGCCGATGTTGCGCCAACCTATTATTTTCATGAACAAATCTAATCATTTCCACACTCGACATCGTATAATAAATCGACTGCTGAGTGTGCTAAGAGATCAATTGGATAATCATTTGAGAATGGGATCAAGGAGACGAAGGTTCGGGCCCTAGATGAGGGAACAATGGATTTATTTCTGGTTTAACCAATCTACATGTCACTGAGTTTTATTGACAAGTGTTTGATGGTACCATATTTGAATGGTAGATCTCTTCTAATAAAACCTATTTACATAACATTCAAGATACATAAGGATCGAAATCAAAATCTTTATTTAACACTAGCTAGCTGACCCACAAGATGTTTTCCTGTCTTGATTTAGAATTTGACAATCCGTCAAACGATATGTTGGCAAAAATCCTATAGAAAAATGGACTTTCGGTTCTTCCCGATTTCCAACTTTTCTCATGAATTTTTCAAATAAATTACATGATACAATCCTTGCCCAGACTATTACGAACAGCGAAATAGAAATCAGCCAAATTGGTCCAGTCGTTCTCGAGTTTTAGCGAGACAATTGATTTTTATATGTATAGAAGATTAACCTTTCCTGCAACAGTTTTAAACTAACGCAGGAATCATTGCTAAAACATGTTACGACATTCATTGTATCATAATGTTCTGGCAATAAACTATTTGTATTGTGTTTGTATACACTAGCGGATACCAGGCGCGTACTACGCCAAAAATAAATACATTTTGTGCTTAATACATTGTTTTAGTGGTCTAAAACCATCTTCATATTGCCTATCTAATGAAACCGGGTTGGGGCACATCGGTGAATGGTTTCAAAGGGTTCGGTCCGTTCTCACCTAGTCCCGTATTCACCCTTTCCGTTCTCCCCCGATTTGGTTTAAGTACGATCAATTTTAGTCGATTTTTTTACGATATGTACTGGCAGGTGATCTTAATATATATAAATTACGTGTCACGATGTTTGTCCGCGATGGACTCCTAAACTACTTAACCGATTTTAATCAAATTTGTACACCGTGTGTAGTTTGATCCAACTTGAAAGATAGGATAGCTCACATCTCAATTTATGATCGCAATATTATTTTATTGCAAATTATAATATCATATGACAAAAACGCCACAGCAACGCGTGGCCGGGTCAGCTAGTATTTGTATAAATTTTATTTTAACCGGGGGAGAACGGACCGGGTGAATACGGGACCGGGTGAGAACGGACCGAACCCGTTTCGAAGTCTATATCGGACACATCAGACCGAGCATGCGCTAAAGGTTTGAACCCTAGATGAGGGAACAACGATTGTTATTCTGGGATAATGGCGACCACAAGTAGATAATGATTTGTCACCATTGTGCTGGTTCACGGTCCGAGTGATAAGAGATCGTCCATTACGATTCAGCTTTGAATACAATTTCGGAGAGTTCATTTATCAACCGACATCCAACGGAGTATGACATGAAACCAAATTAATAACATGTGATAAAAATGTATATTATGTTATTGAATAAGTGTTCCCACACCCTTCCACCGGAACACAGCAAAGCGAGTACCTGCTTGGTGGATTACCAGGTGTGGTGGCAGTACTCGTAATTCTCTGGACGAAACTGGCACAAGTTCTACTGCTACTTTGGGTTGCTTCTTTCGCACCACCCGGGGATACGTGTAAGGACTCCGAAGGTACTACGTACGAGAGCAACATGGTCCCCTTCTTGAGCAAGGAGCTCAATTTCCAATATAGACTAAGCTGTAAAGCTTAGTTGTCCTACCCAGGACAAATATTTGTGTTAAACACAAAATATGTTTGTTCTGTATCTGGGTGTTAATATGTATAATTTTATGTCAGCCTCTAATGTTCCCACTGCAGGGACATCGGCCTACTCTCGTTAATTGAGATTGAATGGGCTCTGATCTACCACGATGTCAGATAGAAAATATCTACCACGATATTTTCTATCACCGTTCGAGAACGTGGTATTGCACACATAAATTCTTCAAACTAAAAACTCATTGTTGACGCGAGGGTTTGATCCAGCGACCTTTAGATTGAAAGTCGGCGTTATGCCCTGAGCTACCAAGCTGTATGTATTCAAACATAAGTAATAGTTAAGTATTTTATCAGTAATCTGGTTCCCGTTAAAACAATGCTAAGTAATAGATGGATCTGATGTTCATGAATATTAATATTATAGATATATGCATATTTTTTAAATAAATAAACTAGATAATATCCTCTTTTGCGATATTTTTATCACGAACTTTTAACTTAAGCTTTGATGACGCTTTGTAACCTGTTTCGTGAACAAGTTTCTAATTAAAGCTATTTCTTGGTAGACACAAGGATATATTATAACTGATCATCATAATGACTCGAACAGAAAGCGCTTTTTCCGTAACATTATAATAGCTATTATATCTTTATTATTCTTGGTAAAGCAGTGTTTTCAAAATATTTGGCAGGTCAGATGAACAATTGAAATAAATTATTGAAACAAAAACTGCTTTTAGTTGGTACAAAAAATTTTAATTGTGGCCAACATATTTTGTAGTAGATATACATTAGGGGTTTTAAATCTGTCTATATCTTCTACTTAATAATCTGCCCGAGTTTCTTAAGTGGTAAGTTAAGTGGTAAGTGGCGACCCCGCCCAACAAGTAATGCGATTCAGTATAATATTTGGATCTTACACTGAGTCGCATTCATCCTGCTGCGTCCATCACCCGAGACGGGGATGATACGTCTCATGCGCATGTGATTTTACCGCGCATTACACATAAAAATTAAAATACATAATCTTAGCAACTACATAAAATAAACAAATATTAAGTAAAATTGGTCTGCAACAAAAAAATTGTGGGGTAGGGTGCTAAGAACAGTGGCTGCATTCCCGCGTTGGACGGCCGAAGATAATCTTTGGGCGAGGAACGAGCCAGCCTTCTTGTCCCCAGAGGCATCACATAGAGCTGTTTTTTTTTATAAAAGATTTCGTAGTCGATCCCCACGGTCCCATAGTCTCAAAATTTGATTGAATGGATAAATTTGCACTTTTCAAATGTTATTCAAAACCTGTTTTGACTTAGTGCCGTGATGTGGTACATAAAAGCCTTTAAAAATAAGCTTTTATAACTCCAGATAGAGTACATCATTAGCATAATGTTGTTTGTTATATTAGTGTATAATCATCAGTATATATAAATATTCATGGTCATTATGCTCTACGTCATCTAGCCCCAACTATGGGAACTTGTACTATGGGAACTAGATAACTGATACTGACATAGTACTTTTACCGTACCAGCCTCTAATGTTCCCACTGCAGACACCGGCTTCTCTCGATAATTGAGAGTGAATGTGCTTTGATCTACCACGGGAGCCCAATCCGGATTGGTAGATGTCATACGTCTTCGAATTTATGGTTCTAAGACATGCCGGTTTCCTCACGTTGTTTTCCGTCACCGTTTCTCACAGAAAGATATGAAATTCCTTCTGGGGCACTCGGGTAATAAAATAAGAGACCTTTTTCACTAATCGAGTTTCTAGGGTGCCGTACCTAAAGGGTAAAATGCGACCCTATTACTAAGACTCCGCTGTCCGTCTGCCACCAGGCTGTATCTCATGAACCGTGATAGTTGAAATTTTCACAGATGATGTATTTCTGTTGCCGCTATATGCCGCTACAACAAATATTAAAAAACAGAACAAAATAAATGTTTAAGGGGTCATACAAAAACGTGATTTTTATTTTTTGATTTATAGATAATGGTACAGAACCGTCCGTGCGCGAGTCCGACTCGCACTTGGCCGGTTTTGTTATAAATCTCTTTACAATTACAGAATCAGTAAGAATGTTAAAGGTTTTATTGTTAACCATTAGATTTCCAACGTACAATAAATAGAAACCAAGTCCTTTAACCAACTTCAGCTATGAACGTAAAAATTATATTATTGTAAACTTATTGTTAAAGCATGTAATTTGTCTTGTTTGTTTCTAGTTTCTTATTTCTTGTTATTTATTAGGCTATGTAAGTCATTTTTGACAAAACCAAGTGTTCCGTAGTGTCCCTAAGGCCGAACAAATGAGTATTGAGTATAATAGGCGTAATCAAATTATCCGTAGACATAATGTTCAACACATCTCCATCTTGTTAATTGTATTGCATCTACGTTGTATTTAAACCGTCTGCATTCAGTCACGATTTTGTTTTGATCACGAAACGATCTTCGCGAAATGAGTGACGGAACGAGCTGAGGGCCCACCTGATGGTAAGTGGTGACCCTCGCCCATGACAACAGTAATGCGCGCGACTCAGTATGAGATCCAAATCTTTACTGAGTCGCATTCATCCTGCTGCGTCCGTCACCCGAGACGGGTATGACACTCATGCGCATGTGATTTCACCGGCACACCCTTCCAGAACACAGTAATGCAACCACTACTGATTAACGGCAGATTCCAGGTGTGGTGGCAGTACCTCTCCGGACGAACTTGGCACAAGTTCTACTGCTACTTTTGGTTGCTCCTTTAGCACCACCCAGGGGGTACGTGTAGGGAATCAATGTGTATGTTTGGCAAGAGCAGACCGGTGTGCGATCAGATCGTAATCTACCAATATGGTTATAACGAGTAAGGCCAACCCTGGTGTCGAAGTATTGAACTTACTAGGGGCCTCAGACATGGCTTATCGAATAGTCGGGGCCGACATCTTAACCTGCGGTCCGTAGCACCTATCGTGACAGTTTGATGGCATTTGAACAGTGCCTCCGTGCTTCGGAAGGCCCGTTTAGATTTGTAGCAAAAAGGTACAATTCTTTTTTAATTCCTGAATTAAAGTATCTGAATAAAAAATCCAACTCTGAGATAAAATTTTTACTTTTTTTTAAATGTTTGTCGCTAAATCTAGGCCTTAGCTAGACGAGACTAAAAACCTGTAAACTGTATTTATGCCATTCTAGAATTCTCTATCTACAGACATCAAAGGCTGTGTCGCAATTAGCGTGGACAAACAGAAGCACATAACAAACACCCAAGACCCGAGAACAAACTTCATGCTCACCACACAATGTGTGCCCGGGATCGAACCCGGGACCCCACGCTTCGAAGGCAATACTACAAACTAAGCCACGGCGCCGTCAAACAAAATTGTGTATTGTCTTGTGTTTCTGTTTTTGTCCATGCCATCTGCGACACAGGGAATTCTAGTGCAGAGATGAGTGTGCAAACGTGTAATTTATTCAAAAACCCGTCGTTGGCGCAAGCGTTCATGTTATGACAAGAGTTATCAAACATAGTCCATGTTCAAGGATAGAATGAGAAAATACACGTTTAAACTGGACAACAGGAAATATCAGATTAGTAAGTACCGAACGGAGACAGGGATGGCAAACTTGCCATGGTACCTACGTACTTAGATTTGTAGATTATTTTCAAACATTTTTATAATTAAATCACTGCTTACAACATTAGTAGCTAATCACTACATAGTATAAAACAAAGTCGCTTACTCTGTCCCTATATCCCTATGTATGCTTAAATCTTTAAAACTACGCAACGGATTTTGATGCGGTTTTTTTTAATAGATAGAGTGATTCAAGAGGAAGGTTTATATGTATAATACACTAGCAATTCACCCCGGCTTCTCACGGGTAGTTTCTGATACGACACTGGTGCTTTGCTAACCGTGCGAAGCCGGGGCGGGTCGCTAGTAAAATATAATTGTTGAGAATTGACACACGTTTTCCTGTCTTGATTTTGTTTTTTCCTTTTTTTGACACTTGGCTGTCAAACTAAATTGCGGCAAAAATCTTAAAGAAAAGTGTATTTTCAGTTTGTCCCGATAGCCGACTTTCGCCGTGATTTTTCCAAAGACATTATATTATACAAACATTGTCCTCTGAGTTACGAACACAACGTAAAGAAATCGAGCCAGCCGTTTTCGAGTTTAAGTTACTAACGAATGGCAATTGATTTTATATTTTCTTATAATTTTAGTATTTAGTGCGACAACTAACGCAACACATACCTATTGGCAGGAGGTGCTAGAACGCAGATGGAAGAATATGGGAAAACCTTTGCCCAGCAGGACAAAAAAAGTTAAAAAAAAGATAGTTTTCTAGTTAAAATCGTTATTCCTATTTCAAATACTGGAGTAAAGCCTGTTTCAATAAATTCACACCAAAAATAATTCATCACTTCTTAAATAGGTACATATTATGACGCATCGGAAATTCCCTAATTTACTCTTGAAGAGAATTATCAATTTAACATATAAAAAGAGCATATTATAATTGTTTTTGTACATAACTTTTATTATTAATAAACAAAGATAAGTGTATAAATAAACAACAAACTTTTGCAAGTAGCAAACTATGACCTTATCCCCTCTTTCTCCCCTCAAGAGCCCTGCAACATCCATAGAAACTAGGTAAAATGCACAAGTCGTGTAAGCCAAGAGAATAAAAAAAACTAGGTACTCACTTAGCGTGGATAGGTCTGTTATCATATCCATGTTCTCGGAATCACTAAAACAAATGTTTTTTTCACTTTGAATCGATGTTTCCATTTGTCACCCATTTCTTTACTATTTTGTCTTGCACAACACTGTCACGGAACAATTTAGATGCATTATAAAACTTGATAGAGGAATCAGTGTGAACGATTGCACATTTTTTCCGTATTTATAAGCAATCAGTTTCATTCACCCAGCGATGTCGTTTCGAATGTCACTCGCTTGCAAAACACAAGGTTTTTATCACTGTAAACAATAGCACTTAATTTTTAAACATTTGTGATGCGTTACACTTTAAACGAAAGTTCAGTTTGCGTTTTATATTAAAAAAATACACGAAATAGCACCTCTTCCTATTAACTTCGTATGACACAAAAACACAGCGGGCCAGACGTCACTGAACTAACAGGTTTTGTTTTTTTGCGCTCTCGTACAAGCTGTTCCTACATCACGATAGATTCTTACAACGTAGTACTAAAAGTTGCCGCTAGATGGCAGTGCTAGTAAAGCATAAAATAGGCGGGGAAATGTAATTAATTTCATTGACACTATTTCTTTTCGCGTGTAACAAACCGTGTCAAAATTTATTGGTATAGTGAATTTTTGTTTTAGATTGATTTTTATGTTGATTAAATGGTTCTGGCACAAGAAATATGTTCTTAGCTGTTTTCTGATATAATGATTGATTTATTAAGTTCCTACAAGCAAGTTTTAACTCTTAGTTACCACACAATTAAAGTGTCGCAAATCAGCATATACTTAGATGTAATGTAAAATGTAATAAAATATAATTGATTATAACAGGTATTAGAAATCTACGAAAGTATTCATTATTCAAAACCAATCATTCAAAATATCATTTCAGAAATGTTCCATTATTTTTCATTTAATTAATTCATCTTTTGTCAAATTGCATGTGTTCTTATATTCGTTACATATTTTTATTTACATAAACATTCTTAGTTACTGAAAATATTATAATGGCTTAAAAATAATGCACATGAAAAAAGCAAACTAATATTGTTTTTTTATTATTAATGATTATACAACTTGATACTCAGGCGGGCTATTTTATGACTAAAAAGATATAAAAATTTCTAAAAAAAATTCGCTAACTAGAAAATTAGTACTTTGTATATTGCATATACTTACTAGGTCCTCGTATTATTGTATTAACGTAGCTGTGGCTAACGTTTTTGTCATACGATATTATAATTAGCAATAAATTAAAATTGCGACTATAATTTGAGATTTAAACTATCCTATCTCTCAAGTTGGATCGAACTGCACATGGTGTGCGAATTTTATTATAATCGGTTAAGTGGTTTAGGAGTCCATTGAGGACAAACATTGTGACACGAGATTTATATATATTAAGATTTAAGCAAAATAATTCATTGTTTTCGTCAATAGGTTCACCCTCGCCAAACGTCCCCTTGAATTCAATGTCAGGCTTTGTGAACGGTTGCCATGGCAACATAATAACGTAAACAAAACAAAAATAGATTCGCTGAATCTCGGATTGCGCAATAAAGTGTAAAATAATACTACATCTAATTTGAGAATTGGTACAAAACGGTAAGTTTATTGAAGGCTTGTCTTCTGCATTTTATGAAGTAGATATCTATAGTTACACAATCTTTATCCTTGTTTTATGGAGGTAGATAGAAGAAGTAACGTACTTTCTTTGTGACTAAACTGTTTGTGTGTTTGTACGACCTGACACCCCACTATGTATCGTCAAATATATTTATTACTAGCTGACCCGGCCACGCGTTGCTGTGGCTAACGTTTTTGTAATTGTGACTGTCAAATAATAGACAAATAATTTGCAATAAAATAATATTGCGATCATAAATTGAGATGTGAGCTATCCTATCTTTCAAGTTGGATCAAACTGCACACGGTGTACAAATTTGATTAAAATCGGTTAGTAGTTTAGTAGCAGTAGAACTTGTGCCAAGTTCGTCCGTAGAGGTACTGCCACCACATCTAGAATCTGTCGCCAAGCATTAGTTGTTTGCATTACTGTGTTCCGGTGGAAGGGTGTGATGGACGCAGCAGGATGAATGCGACTCAGTAAAGATTTGGATCTCATACTGAGTCGCGCGCATTACTGTTGTCATGGGCGAGGGTCACCACTTTCCATCAGGTGGGCCCTCAGCTCTTTCCGTCACTAATTCCCATAAAAAAAACAGCGAAATAGAAATCAGCCAAATCGGTGCACCAAAGTTGTTTAAGTGAGACAAACGAACAGCAATCGATCTTTATGTTTAGATAGATTATTTATAAATTTTCAGATATTGATGAGACTCCATCATGCCGGAACTTGTGGAGCAGATGTACTGCTCGCAGCAGATAGTCATTCCCCCCAAGTTTCCATACATCCTCAAGAGATATTGTAAAGGTATGGAAAAAAATTGACCACGGTGGTATCGCCATACAATCTTGATGTAGATGTAACATGTATTATTAATCCTAATATATAAAACATTAATAATACACAAACAACAAATTGTTCGTTAAAAACTTTAGAACCATCCAACCTTACCAGCCCCTAATGTTCCCACTACAGGGACACCGGCCTGCTCTCGATAGTTGAGAGTGAATGAGCTCTGATGTATTGGGTGTGTGAATATGACTCCGCCCTTTCTCAACAGATGTCGTTTTTAGTATTGTTTACGTGTACTAATAAATGACCATACTTGTATTCGATAGTACTGAATGTCAGCTATCTAACGCATTTTATGATATTTCGTTGAAGTGTAAGCAACAATTGTTTTCACCTTTTCGAAAATGTCGGTTTTTATTCCAAATAAACGTCATTTGCGGGAAGTGTTATTACATTATTTTATTGCGAAGAAAACTGCAGCGGAAACTTATCGTTTGCTTGTGGAGATTTATGGTGAGCATGCTCCGTCTAATACAACTTGCAAGGAATGGTTTCGACGATTTCAAAATAACGATTTTAGTACTGAGGATAAAGAACATGGAAAACCACCAAAAAAATTTGAAGATGCTGAATTGGAAGCATTATTGGCGGAAGATTCTTGCCAAACTCAATCAGAATTAGCTGCAGCATTAAATGTTGATCGTTCAACTGTTGCAAAGCGTTTACAAATGATGGGAATGATTCAAAAAGCCGGTGACTGGGTTCCACATGATTTAAAAGAAAGAGACATGGAACGTCGGAAAACCATTTGTGAAATGCTGCTTCAAAGACAGCAAAGAAAAGGATTTTTGCATCGGATAGTCACAGGAGACGAAAAATGGATACACTACGAAAATCCTAAACGCAAAAAAGCTTGGGTGAAACCAGGCGAACCAGGCCCATCACAGCCAAAAATAAATATTCACTGTGCCAAGGTCATGCTCTGTATTTGGTGGGATCAGAAAGGTATTGTATATTATGAGTTGCTCAAACCCTCTGAAACTATTAATGGAGAAGTTTACCGACGACAACTAATGCGTTTGAAGCGAGCCATAGAAGAAAAACGACCAGAATGGGTGAATAGACATAACAAATTAGTTCTTCAGCATGACAATGCCAAACCGCATACCGCAGAAGTCGTAAAAAGATATTTAGAGGGACAAGACTGGGAAGTGTTACCCCACCCGCCATATTCACCAGACATAGCTCCTTCGGATTACCACCTATTCCGGACGATGCAGACAGACCTTACTGGAGAAAAGTTTACTTCATGTGAAAGTATCAAAATTTGGATTGACAACTGGATAAGCTCAAAAGACCAGGACTTCTTCCAGCAAGGAATACGAAAACTACCTGAACGATGGGCGAAGGTTGTAGCTGCAGATGGAGCATACTTTCAATAATTTTTTTTTTAATTTTGTAAGCGAACAAATGTGTTTTATTTTGACAAAAAGGGGCGGAGTCATATTCACACACCTATTACAACGGGAGCCGGTTTGGGAGATGTCATATATCGTCGAAATTTTGGTTCTAAGACATGCCGGTTTCCTCACGTTTTCCATCACCGTTTCGGGGACGTGGTATTGCGCACATAAATTTTTCAAGTGAAAAAACTCATTGGTGCACGTGTGGGTTTGAACCAGCAATCTTCAGATTGAAAGTCGGCGTCTATGCCCCTGGGCCACCACGCTTTTTTGGTTGCATATTCTTTCAAATAAAAAAAATATTTTTCCATATCTATCGGTTGGTAATTGACGGAGTTTTATGCTAATGACCATAAAAAATACTACCGAATCGAACCGGAACAAGTCGATTGAAAATTATTAAAAACAAGCGAACACACGGCGCGTGCTACTACTAAAAAGAAATACATTTCTTAATACATTAAACTATACTAATTTTTCTACAAAAATTTTTGACGGCTCCATGGCTTAGTCGGTAGTAGCCCTGCCTTCGAAGCGAGGGGTCCCGGGTTCGATTCCCGGCAGGGTACACTTTGTGTGGTGAGCGTGAAGTTTGTTCTCGGGTCTTGGGTGTTTGTCTTGTGTTTCTGTGTTTGTCCATGCCATCTGCGACACAGGGAATCCTAGTGCAGAGGTATGAGTGTGTAAACGTTTATTAAGTCTACAGTTTTCTACTGCATCTTATTGTTGGACATGTCTTTTGAAGTTTTCTGTCTGTTAACAGCAGCGATAAAGACCCAACCTTACGATCTGCTCCGCTGGTCCTACGAGTATTTCAAAGCACTCTCACAGCACCGACCGCCGCCGGTGAAATTACGCCTGGAGTACCCCGTTTACAGCACCGAAGGGGGACTTACGCGCGGCTGTCTCAAGGTCCTGGCTAAACAGGTATGGGGTCACCTGTTGGCTGAGCTGGAACGGCTGAGATCACCCACGGTGCCACAGAATACCACAGAATATAATACTTTTAGGGGGTCCAGTTGCTTGCGTCCGTAGGTGTGTACATGTACCCCCTGGGTGGTGTTATAGGAGCAACCAAAAGCAGCAGTAGAACTTGTGTGAAGTTCGCCCGGAGAGGTACTGCCACCACACCTGGAATCTGCCGCCAAGCAATAGTGCTCGCATTATTGTGTTCCAGTGGAAGGGTGTGGGTGCCGGTGAAATCACATGCGCATGAGACGTATCATCCCCGTCTCGGGTGATGGACACAGCAGGATGAATGCGACTCAGTAATGATTTGGATCTCATACTGAGTCGCGCGCATTATCATGGGCGAGGGTCACCACTTACCATCAGGTGGGCCTGAGGGCCCACCTGATGATAGCTCGTTCCGTCACTAATTGACATTAAAAAAAAAATCCTCGATCAGTTGTCAGGTTTGTCGGATATCCCCCTGCCCGTTGCGAAGGCAGCTTGGCAGGGCTTCTGCCTGGACCCTCAGGAGCTGAAGCGCATCTTCTGCCTATGCGAGGTGTACATGAGAGAGGAGACGGTACCGTTTCTGCACTTCATAGCGGTCGCTGCTGGGCTTTTGACCAAGGTACCGTACCAGCCTATAATGTTCCCACTGCTGACACCGGCCTACTCTCGATAATTGAGAGTGAATGGGCTTTGATCTATCATGGGAGCCCAATCCGGATTGGTAGATGTCACGTGTCTTCGAATTTATGGTTCTAAAACATGCCGGTTTCTTCACGATGTTTTCCGTCACCGTTTCGAGAACGTGGTATTGCGCACATAAATTTCTCAAGTGCAAAAACTCATTGGTGCACGTGTGGGTTTGAACCAGCAACCTTCAGATTGAAAGTCAGCGTCTATGCTCCTGGGCCACCACGCTCTCTTGACCAGGGTAACCATTGATTATTCATATGTTCATTTGGAGTACCATGTTGCTCTATAGGTGAGGATCCCCAGATTCCTTACACGTATGTCCCCCGGGTGGTGCGAAAGTATCAACCCAAAGTAGCAGTAGAACTTGTGCCAATTTCATCAAGAGAAGTAGTGCCTCCACACCTGGTAATCTGCTGCCAAGCAGTGGTGCACTCGCATTGCTGTAGGTACAGTGGGGTGCCGGTGAAATCACATGCGCATGTAACATCCCCGTCTCGGGTGACGGACGCAAGTGGGTGCGATTATGGTCTTGTCATACTTCTGTGAGGGAGGATCTTCAGACCGTCTTGATACTTGAATTTGTTAAAATTGTAGAGTCTCACACACACAATGATTCTCCTCTGCGAGTCCCTGACGAAGGAGCCTGATGGTGGATCGGCAGCGATCCCAGTGCAACACTTCCTGATCATGTACAAGTTCCTGGCCGGTGTCGATGCTTCGACAGACGCCAGATATCTAGATGGATATCGCGAAGGTAACGCCGTTGCCATTGACAGAGCGTGGAGGCGCGACATTAAGACACAGTTTCACAGTTTTACTGCTACAAAGTCAAAGTCAAACTCATTTATTCCTTTAGATCTCAAGTATCATTTGGACACGTCAAATTTTACACATGCATGTACACATATTCGTGAGCATATAACGTGTCACAGGAACTCCCCAGGCACATTACATGCACACAGATATGTCAAATTACAATCAGTTTTCATGTTTAAGCTTATCTTATTTGTTAAGTTTACGCCTGTTTCAACCCTAACCGACCAACCCGAGGGGAAGAAACAGACAAGAAACGCCTCGGAGACAGTATTACATATTCGCGAATATGGTCCTGCGTTTAGAGTGGAGCAAAGCACAGCCATGCCGTCTTTACCATAAAGGCTAATGGAGCAACTAAAAGTAGCAGTAGAACTTGTGCCAGGTCCGTCCAGATACTGCCACCACACCTGGAATGTCGCCAAGCAGTGGTGCTAACATTACTGTGGTGGAAGGGCGTGGGTGCCGGTGAAATCGTATGCATTCGATTCTCGGGTGATGGACGCAGCAGGATGTATGCGACTCAGTTTAAGATCCAAATCTTATACTGAGTCGCATTACTGTTGTCGCCACTTACCACCAGGTGGGCCCTCAGCTCGTTCCGACATATAATCACATATTAAAGAAAAATAATAATAATGAAATTGGTACTGAATTTATTTATGGTTTTTATACCCAGGACATGAACCCGAACCTGAACTCTTGGAGGGGGAGGAGGCCACAGAAGCATCAGATCTTGAATCAAACGCTGACGTAAGTAATGTACTCTTGCGTATTACCGTACCGTACCAGCCTCTAATGTACCCACTGCAGACACCGGCCTACTCTCGATAATTGAGAGTGAATGGACTCTGATCTACGGGAGCCCAATCCGGATTGGTAGATGTCACATGTCGTTGTATTTTTGGTTCTAAGACATGCCCGGTTTCCTCACGATGTTTTTCGTCTCCGTTTTGAGAACGTGGTATTGCGCACATAAATTTTTCTAGTGAAAAATCTTATTGGTGGCACATGTGGGATTGAAAGCGACCTTCAGATTGAAAGTCGGCATCTGTGCCCCTGGGCCACCACGCTCTCATATTAATATAGCATAAACAAGGACAGCTGCCCCCCCCCCCCTGTAAATTGAAATTAAGAAGCGATTACATTATAATAAAAATGCATTGTTATAGTCAAATTTACTTTTATAAACTACCTATAAAGCAGGATCTTTTACGGTTCGCCCTACACACTACACTACATATACCCAATGTTTCATGTAGGTGTGTTTGTGTATGACAAAACCGCCGCGGACGATCCGACCTAAAAATGACTGCCGTGGCATTTTTTAACTGAATTTCGATAATACGAAACTGATTTCACGAAGAATACTTTAACTGTAGGTTAACTATACCAGTGAAATATTTGATCAAAAAAGTTTTCCTATCTCCCTCTTTGACCTTCCTTCATCTTACCTCTCATTCCTTCCCAGTCTTATTCCGATGAATTCTGGCAAGAGGGCGAAGTTGTTCAGAAACTGACTCTGATCGACGCCAGCTATGCCCGAAGTGCTAGACTTAGTAATCGCATGAACGTGCCTACCCTGGGCAAGATAGAACGGTCCCCGTCTGCTGAGAGAGCGGGAAAGATTGAGTGGGACAGTTACCAGAGGGAGAGAAAAGGTTATGTTGTTTAAGCACCGATGTCAA
This sequence comes from Aplocera efformata, assembly GCA_921293045.1. Lineage (NCBI taxonomy): Eukaryota > Metazoa > Arthropoda > Insecta > Lepidoptera > Geometridae > Aplocera > Aplocera efformata. The sequence goes on along the minus strand of OV121067.1, from coordinate 2,446,639 downwards.
ACCATTCGTTCGTATACGGGTTTACTGGTTTTTTTTTGATGTGAATGAGTGACGGAACGAGCTGAGGCCCCACCTGATGGTAAGTGGTGACCCTCGCCCATGACAACAGTAATGCGCGCGACTCAGTATGAGATCCAAATCTTTACTGAGTCGCATTCATCCTGCTGCGTCCATCACCCGAGACGATACGTCTCATGCGCATGTGATTTCACCGGCAGCCACACCCTTCCACCGGAACACAGTAATGCTAGCACTACTGCTTGGCGGCAGATTCCAGATGTGGTGGCAGTACCTCTCCGGACGAACTTGGCACAAGTTCTACTGCTACTTTTCGTTGCTCCTTTAGCACCACCCAGGGGGTACGTGTAGGGATCAAAGGGTACACACCTACGGACGCGAGCAACTGGACCCCCCAAAATTACCCCTTAAATTATTAGGTAATGCATTACCTCTTAGAAGTGACTCAGGTACATCTATAACAACTTTTGTTCTATGACTTTTACCAAAACGTAATACATGACAAGGTTTTTTTTTATTTTCTTATGTTCCGCACGATTTTCTTAACTTTTTCTTTCATAAGAACCTTCTTACAATAACAAACATAACAAAAAAGAATTAGCAAAATTAGTCCAGACGTTCAACGCGTGATGTCGTGACTAAAGGAAAGGGATTCATTTTTATATGTATACCAGCGACCCGCCCCGGCATCGCACGGTTAGTAAAACATCAGTGTCGTATCAGAAACTACCCGTGGGAAGCCGGGGTGACTCGCTAGTGTATACATATAAACCTTCCTCTTGAATCACTCTATCTATTAAAAAAACCGCATCAAAATCCGTTGCGTAGTTTTAAAGATTTAAGCATACATAGGGATATAGGGACAGAGAAAGCGACTTTGTTTTATACTATGTAGTGATATAGATTGTGATAAAATAACATTGATTTAGAGAAAGTCGTACAACAAAAATTGACAGTATTGATGAACCAAAGTCGCGCTTTTTGCGTTACTGACCAGTAATCCTGTTTAAGTATTTTTGTGACACCAGCTGTACTGTACGATTTTAATTTTGAAAAGCTTTTAAAAGTAAGACTCGTTGATATTTTGTTCAGCGTGCGGCGTAGCGGTGCTCTAGCAGTACCGTAACCACAAGCCTAAGATTCGATTACCCTAAAGACTTTGCTATTTACAGGAAAACCCACGCCAGACGAAGAAGTTGATGTTAGTTATTTGTATATCTATTATATTACTATTATATTTTGATTATAAGAATAATAATATTTATTCAGTGATACGTAAATGCATATGTGTATGTGCATTTTACCAAGTGAATTCATTTGAAATCCTGACTCGTTCCGATCCATATCGTCCTGTCTTCCTCTTCATCTGTAAGTCGTGTCGGAGTTTTCAAGCTATCCGGAGCCCTCCGACACGGCTTAACGACTAGTATATCCGGGACCGATCTCTTAACGTATCCGCCGAAGCAAGGAAGCGCTTTAATTGCCACGGTAACGCAATTGCGTTACTGCTGCCTTCCATCTTCATGTTTCAAAGTGACTTGCCAAAAAATCTAGGTAATTCTTTTAAATATAATACCTATGACAGATATTAATTATGTATAAAGCTTTGATATTAGTATTAATATATTGGGACCATTTGAGCTGTTTGCAAACCGATCAAAAGATCTAAAGATGGCTCAATTAATCCATTACAAAATTACTCGTAAATATATTGTTGACTATCTACGCCCCGCGGTGTAACCCGCGTAGTTCCCGTTCCCGGGTGAATACGGGGATAAAATATAGCTTAATTACTCGCTGATAATGTAGCTTCTCATTGGTGATAGAATTTTTAAAATCGGTTCGGCGGTTTATGCTTGAAAGCGTAACAAATAAACTCATTTTCGCATTTATAATATTAGGATAATCGGTTGTCATTGAAATAATAATTTTCAAGAGAAATACTATATCTAGGTCTCTGTATTCCTGATATAGAGTTCCGTGGTTTTAGTCGATCATGAACATCGGCAGCATAATAATGTTTATTAAAAAAACTAACGGCTTTATTTAATTTCAGAGAAAACTCAAGGAAATGAGTACGGCCAAGTTGTCTTCAATAGATACTCCTAAAGAAGGTAAGGATAGTGTAGCATGTATTTTTGACAATGCAGTATTGCCCCAAACATGTATCCCGTATGAAACTACGCCTAGTTGTTCTTAATTACCCTTCCATAGAACATAACTTCAAATTCCCTTTGCTCATCCTACCTGGGTTATATTATCCAAAACAACCTTTATTCCTTATTTTACACAAAGAATACATTGTATTATTTAACTAAACGGTATTTTAAAAAAAACCTTAAAAAGAGATATATTCCAGCAAACCTTTGAGGCTAGAGATAAGTGTATTTGATTGGTGAGTGTCATTAGCCTAACCTAACCTAACCATCTGAATTATCATTAACCATTTTTATTCTAAATCAAAGTTATTTATATATATGACGATAAAAAGCTAGTTTTGTATTATCTACTAGAACTTTTACATTTTTTTTTGTGCCACTGCTTAACAGAAAAGCCACTCGAACCAATCTCAATCCTAACATTGAGTTGCAAATGTGATTGGTTTGAATAGTTCTTTTTATGATAAAACGACCAAGCACATGAAAGAAGGCGATATAAAGTATATTGTTATCCTGTACTTGAACAGCCAATAGCTATTAAACCACCAGAAATTGATATATCCAGCGACATTATCCTATGCGTTCACAAAATGCACTGTTCTCATTGGCATTTTTGTATCGTATTCTAGCTGTTCCGCGTGGATTTTAATATGATAATGCGTGGAACACTAACTATTTTTCTAAAACAAAAGCTATCTATGATCATCTATCTGCTAGTACAAGTCCCGTCAAAATCAAAATCGGTCCAGCCGTTTCGGAGGTTAGCCGTAACAAACAGACTGACAGAAATTTTAAAGATTGTTTTGTTAATGTATTTAGTAAAAATCTGTTATTTTGACATTACAAATAGACACTTAAGTTTTATTTGTTTGTATATAGATGTGACGAAAGTAAATGAAGAGAAAGTCGTCGAGAAGAAGAAAGAAGGAGTGGAGATAATTGTTTACGACGAGGATGATAATGAAATACCTTATGAATTCTATGGTTACGTACAATTTCACTTCGATTTGAGTGGTGTGAGATATTGCCTAGAAATAGGCGAATTTTTAAATGAATGAAGCAGGGATCCCTCGTATCTACATACAAGTTTTAAACTTAGTTAGATCATGGAATCCAAGCACAACTGGAAACAGGTCTTACCACGATACCCAATATATAAAGAGCACATATTACTAGGTACATAGTACATTTAATAATATTTTTTCTGTTACTTTTTGTTACTTTTCCTTAAATAATAGTGTGAAACTACATAATTTAAGACCTTTTTGGAAATAAACTATTATTATTATTATTATTATTATAATGAATGAAAATATTTAATGTACACCAATTCAGAGAAATACATACATGACAAATAATTGAAACACTTACATTGGGCGTTATTATCGTTAAGAAGCGATCTCTTCCAGGCATTTTGATGTGCTTTATGAAACCATCTCGATAATAAATGATGCTGAGAATTACCAGTTATCAGAGTGAATCCAATCGAGGGATTGGCAATATTAGTATAAAAATATTGCAATTAAATCTACTCACCGATTACTGGAGATAGACTACCATAGCAACAAATTTGTGAAGTAGTTTCAAGCATTCATTTACCGATGACAATGTTGCTATGGTAATGTTCTGCAGTCATCTGCAAGTTGGTTATAGACTAGCTGTTAATTATAATAGTTTTAATAAAAACAGTCCGTAAACTCTTGTTCTTTCTACAATAGTTACTTCTATAATACAATTAGATAAACATTCAAATTCAAACATAATTACAAATAACATTACAAATAACATATAATAATAACAAAAAATAACACGCGGTCGGCCATCCTAAGGGAACATTGCACTTTTTTACCAAATTTCATCCAAATGCGTTGAGCCGGTTGAGCGTGAGTAACAAACATACGCACACATCACCTTAATATTATAAGTGTGATATGAAATCAGGTGAACCAGTAACAGTGCCGTTCTCAGAAGATGATGAACAGAAAGAAGACGATAACCAACCAGCAGAGGAAGAGGCAAAGGAAGAGGAAGTGGTCGAGAGTGAACATGACAAGATTGTTGTTTTGGTCCATGAAGTAATTAGCAAAGAAACTTTACGTTTAAAATCACAGCTCAGCATAGATTTCCGTATCGGGGCATGGATACAATCACATTATTTGACCAAAGTGACGTAACGGGCGGATATGAAAGGGATATAGGAAAGGGGGGATTTTTTAGGGTAAAACAAGACCCTTTACTAAGACTTCTGTCTGTTCTTCTGTCACCAGGCTGGAAGGCTGGATCTCATGAACCGTAATAGTTAGAGAATTGAAATTTCCACAGATGATGTATTTCTGTTGCCGCTATAATGAGGATAACAGGGATTGACCGGGAATCGCCTCGAAGATAAAGTTGCCAAAATTAACTATGGAATCAATTTCATTGCATAAATTTTGATTTGAACAAGTCACGCTTTTGTAACAAAAGTGAGGGGATGAGCTGAAGGCGCAGCTGATTTTAAGTGGTTACCTCCACCTGTAACAACAACAATACGACTAAGGGTGGGTCTTCTAAGCTTGGGTCTTCTAACGCGAAGCATGAGAAGACCCAAGCCGCACCCCGTAGCGCCCGTCACCCGACAGATGTTACGTCTCATGCGCATGTGATTTCACCTGCACATAGCAGTGCAACTCTACCACTGCTTAGCGGCAGATTACCAGTGGAGGCAATACCGGGCGAACTTTGCACAAGTTCCACTGCTATTTTGCTTTAGCAGACTCCTTTATCCTGAATATCCATCCTTTCTAATCCCGATTTAAAATAGGCTCTCCAGCGCTGAAGCAGTGCTGCCAACAGCCCAGAGTCCTTCTCCGGTACATGAGGGAGTTGGGATGGGTGGGGTAGCATACAGTTAACGACGGGGGTCAGAACCAGACCCAGAACCAGAGTTAGAATTCTGATCTATTTTCCATCCTTTCTAATCCTTATCCTTCCTGCCCTAGCTACACTCTGCCCGTGCAGAGAGACTGTTGGACTTGGAGACAACTATTGACGAGATCGCGGCCTTAGTGGACAGATACAAATCCGCTAATTACGATCTTGGTTAGAACTTGAAAACTACTTTTATAATAAATATGTACCTACAAGATTGCGTTCTTAATACGAAGTGTAGATAGATAGATACACTTTATTGTACACCTCAAAGCAAAAATAAACAATATAAATACAGATTATAAAAACTAAAAACAAAATGGAGGTCACAATGGGCGGTCTTATCGCTCATAGCGATCTCTTCCAGACAACCTTTGCATGGAGAGAATCTTCTTATAAATAGTCTGGTGTAGCAAATTATATTATTAAGATGCGAGTTGATATACTTATACTTTAAGTACATATCTATTAGGTAATATTAATACATTTATATTTATATTCATATATATTTATATATAGGCATAAAAGTTTAGCACTTGTTCCAACCCTATAACTAAGCCGTTTCTGATGGTAGCGTGTCCAAAATGCTGGCAGGATTGCCACGCTGGATGGCAATGCTTAAGCTGGCCACAAAGCTGGCTTTATTTCGGCTAGAGGTTAACCTCTGGCCAAAATAAAGCCAGCTTTGTGATCGCACGTGTACTTATTATTTGTATGTCGCAGGTATGGTTGCTGGTCGCCAAATGTCTACTACGAGTGGTGAATTCATTGTCCAGCACATTGAAAAGGACATAATGGCGTACATTGACGACCAGATTGCCATACTACCAGACCCTGACCTGAAGAAGAAGAAGGTAATGAATGAACATTAAAATAAAAGAAGAGAAATTTTTCATTATTGCAAACTGAAGTACATAAGGAGGTCCTGTGACACGTTATATGCTCACGAATATGTTTACTTGTGTGTGTAAAATTTTACGTGTCCAAACGATACTTGAGATCTAAAGGAATAAGAGTTTGAGTTTAGATACATAGATAATATAAGTGAGAAAATATATGACTTGGCGGACATTTTCACAGACACATACCCTTGGATTGGGATTCCCTGTGTCACAGGTAGCATGAACACAAACAAAATCCAAAAACAACTATATCCTTGTCATACATTTTTTCGGGTCAAGAAGGCCTACCTGATGGTAATTGGTTACATCCGCCCATAAAAACAGCAATAAGAGCCACCGGCAGCCAGACCCTTCTACACACGTCAATACAAGTGCATCACTGGCGGTGAATTACCAGGTGCAGAGGCAATTTTTCTCCGGACGAACTATGCACACTCCTCTACTGCTTTAGTTGGTCCTTTGGCTTATCCAGGGGGTAGACATCAAAGTCAAAGTCAAACTCATTTATTCCTTTAGATCTCAAGTATCCTTTGGACACGTCAATTTACACATACATGTACACATATTCGTGAGCATATAACGTGTCACAGGAACTCCCAGGCACATTACATGCACACAGATATGTCAAATTACAGTCAGTTTTCATGTTTAAGCTTATCTTATTTGTTAAGTTTACGTCTGTTCCAACCCTAACCAACCCGGGGGGAAGAAACAGACAATCTGATTCTCATTCATTCTCATCTACGGACGGAGCAACTGGACCCCAATAAAGATCTTTGTGCTTGCAGGCGAAACCGGAAGAAGTGGCTATGATACGTGACATCTTGGAGACATTCCTCGATGAGAACATGGATATCATAGTGCCTGAGCTGGAGGAGGTGGAAGAGGAGGAGAAACCTATACCAGAGGTGCGTACAGTAGATAGATTGATAACACTTTATTGATCACATAACAAAATAATACTACACAAGTAATGTGAAACAACAGGCGGTCTTATCGCTTTAAAGCGATCTCTGACAGACAACCTTGGATGGACAAGGAGTAACGGATATTACATAGAGTAGTTAGTCTTAAAGCATTTTACATATCAGCAGATTCTTCATACCGTACCAGCGTCTAATGTTCCCACTGTAGGGACACCGGCTTAGTCTCGATAATTGAGAGTGAGATTCATCATAATTATATCAAATTAAAAATATATATTAAAATGAATCCATATTTCTCTTGGTCACGGCACGCGTGAACGGCTGGACCAATTTTGCTAATTATTTTTTTGGTGTGTTTGTTATTGTCAGAAGGTTCTTATGAAAGTCAAAATTATGAAAGCTGATCAGAAAAATTTCCGGAAAAACGCGGGTAGTATAGTATATATAATATATGTGCAATAAATAATTATCTACATATTTCCCTTGGGCGTTTGTTCCAGATAACTGTGGTATACGCAGTGCCGGGTATAGGGGGTCCGGTGGATGAGGAGACCGTGAGGGAGTTTGAGGAGTACGCCCTGGATGTGTGCAAGGTGCAGGCAGACGTGCTGATGCCGAGGAACATAAGACATTTCATGTGCCCCCCACTGGAGAAGTGAGTTCTGATACGATTTTTGATAGGCACAAAAATGTTCCCCCACTCATAATTATATATAAAAAAATATTTAGATTAAAAAGTCGATGAACGCATCTTGCAGCTGGATTCCAGACTAGGGTTGCCATCTGCAAACTTTGAATCCAGGATTTGAATATACAAATGTCAGGACACTTCGATTTTAAAACAGGACTATACATAATGCAGTACCTATGTTTTAAAAAGTTTGTTTTGAAAAGAGTCTTGACCTTCAAACGCGCATCGCGGGCCCAGTGAGAGACATAACGATTGGCGCACGAAATTTAAAGCATAGATCCTTTAATATTTAACTCTTTAAAAATTAAGGGTGATGCCTATAAAGATAGATAGATAGATAACACTTAATTTCTCACATAAACAAAATAACAGAAATCATAAAAACATAATACTACACAAGTAATGTGAAACAATGGGCAGTCATATCGCTTTGAAGCGATCTCTTACAGACAACCTTGGATGGACAAGAAGCAACGGATTTTACTGGGGGCATTGGGTGCTAAACCATCCAGGACAGCCCAGGACATCCCAAAAAGCAGGACATGTCCTGGGAAAAGAGGATGGTTGACAACCCTATCTCAGACTATTAGTAGAAATGGAAATAATATTATTTGCAACAAACATTGTTACATTAGATTGCGTTCACGTGTCAGAAACTATCATTGATATAAATTTTAAAACTATCATGGTTATGAACATTATTATTCGTGTTATTATTCGTGTGAGTTTCGTTGACCCGGGACCATGACGCATGTAACTGCGTCGAAATATCAGGAGTCAACAAAACTCACAAATCATGGTAAATATCTCGGTAACACGAATAATAATAGCGTAGATATTGTATATTTGTTTTTAATCAAAATCCGTTGCGTGATTGAGGAGTTAGTGGATAAACAGACGAAGAAAGCTACTTTGTTTTATACTTTAGACTTATACTTATACTTTAGACTTATACTTTAGATATTGCTTTCAGATACGTAGAACACATTTACGATGAAATTCCGAAGACCGAGGAGGTACCGACTGGTGGAGTTATAACAGATTAAGAACTGAAACTTGTCCGCACAAGTCGCGACACGTGGAGACATGTCCGTTTCTGAACGCAACGCTTTACGCTTCCTGTCTCCAGTTTATGCACAGCAATATTGGTGTATCTTTGTAATTCAATCATTAAATTATTTTTTATCTGTGTCACGAAGTATTATTTCTAGGCTTAAGTAAAAAAAAAATATACAGAACATCGCATCGGTCTCGCAATTAAATATCATTGGCTATTTCAGGACAATAGAATTGTTGGTTGCGTCCGTAGGTGAGAACCCTTTAGTACCCCCTCACGTACCCGCACGGTGGTGCCAAAGGAGAACTAACCGTAGGAGTAGTAGGATACTATTGTAAATGAAACCATTTAGGCTTATTATTATATACTAGGTGCTCTCCGCGACTTCATCCGCTTGGAATTCGTTTTTTTTATATGGAGTCCTAATTCTTTTTGTAATTTTGTAAAATAAAATTAGCCAAGTTACTTCTTATAACATCAGCTAGCTGCCATTGAAAGTCCCGTCAAATCGGTTTCGTTTCGGAGATTAGCCGGAACAAACAGACAGACGGACAAACAGCGGCAAACGTATCCCGTGCATTTAAAAATAAATATATTGCACCTGACAATTAGGAATATAATTAAGCAGAAATGAACGAAATCGGTCTAGCCTTTTCGAGTTTTAGCGAGACCAACGAACAGCAATTTTATACTATTATGGTTGCTCCTTCCGCACCACCCAGGGGACACGTATAGGGACTCTAAGGGTATTCACCTACGCACCCGAGCAACATGGACCCCTAAACTCTACTTTACTCACTTCTCAAAACGAATGCACTGCTCGGCGGCAGATTACCAAGTGTGGAGGCAGTTCTTCTGCGGGCGAACTTTGCATGGCTCCCAATGCAATTCTTAATTTTTTATTGTCACTAAGTTTCAATATTCAAGTTCAATATCAAACAAGTTTGAAGTATATTTTTCTCATCTTATTTTGGTAACTTATGTAGAACTTAATCTGTAAGTTGAGTATTGAAAATAGCCGTAAGCCAAAGAGGGTTGACGATGGGGTGGATAAGGCGATAAGGAATTTGGAAATATGGAAGGGGTGGTTTTAGGAAGTATTAAGGTCATATAAGGTTTAATGAAACATCCTAATCTTTACAATCTGTTTATTTTTAATATATGGAATAATAAATAAACCCCCCTCCCCTTGCGTATGTTACGTCCTATCACCGAAACACGTTGGCTACAATCCATCGCCATCTCTTTAGCTTTTAGCGTGTCACGTATATAAAGAGCGAATCGAGCTAAACCGATGCTGCGTTCAAAAACGTCGAACCAATCGCCTGATCGTATGACTACAGAGGTATCATTTGTAAGCTTGGAATATATTTAGTATGATTGTCAATGTCATTTTGTAGGGTTTCATTATCTGTGGATATATAATAGATACATATTGTGAACAGGAAATTTTGTATCCGAGCCTCAAAATCAAAGCCATTTATTCTTTATTTAGATCCCAACTATAGTATGGACACGTCAAATTACGTTTATGCCACATAAATTCTGCCAGTGTCCGAGTTAATGTATTATACGTTCGCATTTTTTTCTGTATTAGGGTTAATTGTTACAAAATATGGCCAGTTTATTTCGGAAGTTACAAGAATATTTACAACCAGAATGGTATAATTAACAAAAATTTAAATTAAATAATAAAAAATGTTTTTTTTTTTTTTGTGAAAATGGATTTCTGTTGTTTGCGATTCATTTCTGGCAAATCTGACATTGACACTGTCAATTTGCCATTAAGGTAAAACAGCAACTATCATTTCCTTAGCTGTCATTTCTTTCATTAATCTACGCATGTTGTCATACGGCGAGCGACCGATGTTTCTGAACGTAACATATCTGGGCGTCAAATCAGACCATAATTTAGCTAACAGTAACTCTGATCAAATCACAAACCTTTAGAATGTATGTTGAAAAATGGGCGGATTACCCAAATTACACACTGCTTTCAAATTAAAATATAACAGCAATTGCCCTCCTAGCTGGTACGATATGACTCCGTCGAAGTAACATTTTTTATCACCGTTCGCACTTAAGAAATATTTGTACTTGTTCGCTTGATGATCCGTCATGTTCGCTCATGTTTACAACGTTATCTATAAGCAAGGTGTGGACGTACCATGTTTAATACAATTTAATATATTTAGCCACTACTTTGATTGAAAAAAAATTATATAAATACTCGGCACAAATTAACATTTCGGTATGCGAAACCGTGTTGCAATCGAAACAAATGCCAACAGCGACGAGTGACAGACAAAGTTGACCAATACAAAAAAGATTTCTAGTGAAATGCGATGTCGCAAGCAAGAAGATGAATTCTCAAATCACCAGTTTTTGTTAGTTCCTATGGATAATGGACTAAAGGTGATTTCAAATAATTTGAAAATTTCGAAATACCCGCCTCTTTTTTATTCCGCTGATTTCTCAAAATACACGCATTACCTACCAAGTTTTTTTGTTAATGCTAATTTAATACAAGCATACTTAAAGAATGATAGTTAATTAAGATTTAAATTATTCCAAGTGATGATGTTTTTATGCATTAACAATAGATAAATTTAATATTTCGTAATTAAATAAATATTCATAGACGATTTACTCAGCACCACCTAGCCCCCGAATTAAACATAGCTTGAATTATGGGAACCAGATAACTTAAAATACAAATATTTCGTTTTGTTTTGTCTAAATACATACATACATACATGTTATTACCCAGACACAACAAAAATCTATGTTCGTTACACAAATGCTTGTCCTAGGTGGTAATCAAACCACTTTCAACGGACCTGTAAAATCAGTCAAATTGATACATGCATTTTGATGAATCAGGAATAAGTTCCAAGACGAGGAAATTTCGAAATTAACACAGTATTAATAGGTTTTGGGCCTATTGTGTTAATATTAACACTATAGGCCCAAAACCTATTGTTTTTCGCTGAACTAATGTCTCACTTCACGAAGACCACAACAAAAAAAAACCGTCCGAAAGTTATGCTGTCTACTAAACTGTCAACTGTCTAAATGATCAAGTTTAGCTCTTCACAAAATAAGCTAAAGAGATATTGACAATCCCATATTGAGCATTTACCGGCTCTATTTACTTTCCCATCAAAATTTAACTGTTTTTATACCATAGCCGTAAATTTTATGGAGTCTACGCAAAAAAAACATTCAAGCGTTGCCTACCGTAGGCGACCATACATCACTTCAATTCTTCCTACAACACAAATAATACAATGCGAAATAAATTAAAATTAATACTTTCGCAATTATGTATTTGGATTTAACTATGGGTAACTAAACTATATACACAAATAAATACAATAACAGTACAGATATTTTCCGCAGTTGTAGTTTCCCAAAACAATATTTATGAACTTAATTAAAATACAAAAAGCATTTACCAACGCAAAATCTTTACAAGCTTGCTAAAATAAAATATATTAAGACAGAAGTTTCTTTTTTTTCTCAAAATTTACATATATTAAATACAAGCGATCGAAATCGCGTTCTCCTAGGATCATCAAGTCAATAAACAAGTCTGGAAATCATGATAACTCATTTATTGATTCAAGATTTTAGGAGCAACACACAACTCTCTTCCGTCTTGGAACCTTTACACTATAAAAAAACAAACAAATTATACACCATTGGAATGGATTTTTCAGGACCTTTGACACAAAAATACTAAAATAACGACCACAACATAACAAATGTTTAATTTGAAAAACATACAAAACAACAGCTATAAATAAATAAAGGGAGTATTATCAATAATGTTGCTATTGGAAACGATCGAGCAATCGATAATGATTTAACAGAACAAGGTGATATGTAGGTATAAACAAGTAAGTCCAAAACATGAAATCCATTCCATTTTTCGTACGATTCACGTGACTAAAAACATGAGAGCGAAAGCATCCTGCTTTAGACTTAAATATTACGAAAAATGCTAACACTTAAACAACAGGTCGTATAAACTTAGGCGTTACTTAAAGTAAAACTTATACCAAAAATTGTGTGGGGACAAAAATTGTGAAGACGTAATTTTGGGCAGAAATGGAAGGCAGTTGGTATAGCTAATACAAAGTGAATTTAACAATGTGGAAGAAATAGGCATTACTTATTCCATTCAAAAACACTCTAGAAGAATACCCTTTAGCAATCTAGAAGGAAAAGGTACTCATCTAGCTTTCAAAAATCGTTAAGGCAAAAAATCATGTCATGAGGCCAGCATTTCAACATTTTGCTAGAAAAATTACCTAGCGTATATTAAATAAATTTGAAAAGGATTTATTTATAAAAACAATAAATACCTACATTTATTACTAAGGAAGCTTCGTCAATGGAACTAAGGTAGAATCACTTAAATTACGAATAACTAAGCGAATAGGAGGATTCATATTTGGAAATTGTAACAAAAGTCACTATAAAGATTTGAGTCTATCGCCCGATATAATAGCGTCATACTATTGTAGTTGTCATACACCTGTTCATTTTATTCCCGAACGTGGAAGTTTCATGTGATCAAACTTATCAAGCAATGGAAGATTCATTTTCTAAAGAATATTATGGAAACCTAAATAGTTATATACTAAAAAATTTCGTGTCCCCTCAAAACATGTCATCCAAATATATTATTCTACATACCAAATCACCAAAACAATGTTACCGACATGTTTATTTCTTACCGCATTTCGTTAATGAAATCAATATGCAAGATATCTTCTACAAAATCTTGTTGTTTGGATTTGTTTTAATCCAAAACAATTGTAAAAGTGACCTTCAGGGTACTTGCTTATACCCCATAGGTCAAACATTATAGGTTCGTCAATTGATCTTTCGTGACACATCAGATATGAAATAGCTATATCTATACCTGAAGTATCTCAAATTGCTTGCATATTGATATCGTCTAAAGTAAGCTATAATTGTTTATAGCTAAAACTGAGTATCTTACCAGGTTGTTTAGGATCAAACACCTATAAATTTTGCCATTTTCATTAGTTATTTTTGCTTGATCTAGGCCATCACCATAGTTTTTGACTTTCAATCCGTCTCGTATCCGCAAACAGTAATCACATGATTGTTTTAAATTTAATCTTAGTTTTTATTTATTATTTTTGATATCATATTTAGATTATTGCAGAAACTAGCTTTTTGAAACATCAAAACTGATTAAATGATTTTCTCTCTCTTGTCTTAACTAACTAACGAAAATTTCATGTATTTGAACGATGACATCCGCTTTAAGTTTTAATCACTCAGTAATTACCAAATTTTCACCACGTAATGGTTCTGATTGCATCAAACTAGAGAAAAATTTATTTTGCAAGCCCTACATTTATTGCTCTCTTTTACTTCATATGAAAGAGACGTCGTTGTTTAGAGATATATTTATTGACCGGAGTATACTTTGTTATACGGAGTGTGTAGTTTAGTTTAATTTTATTTTGGTTTGGTATTATGTAATGAATACCTTTTAATATATATCTTGCAAGCCAGTTTTTGAATCCATGATATTTTAAAAGTAGCCGTATCTATATGAAGCTTAAATGAAGACTTCATTACAATAAACCCTACAAGTGGCTATCCATTCACATTCCAATTATCTTTATTTGCATATCATTAATATTGTATAATATTTCAAAGTCATTAATATGATTTGTTTTTCCGGATCGCATTGTTCGTTTTAATACGAACACTGTTAAGTCATTAGTTACATTCTCACGTTCATTACCTGGGCGCCTTAAATTTATATTTCTTTTATTCAACCATTTTGACTAGTATTCAATCGTCTATTATAATTTTGAGCTTTTGAAATCAACATTGATCTCATTGTAATTGGACGAAGTTGGCGCATGACGTGTACAATGGAAAACATATAATTCACCTACATCACCTAGCAATATCTGATGAGATAGCACGTAATTATGAAATAAAACATTTGCATTATCGTCTGTGATAGACCTCATTCGTAAGTCGACAAATTCACGCTTCCTGTCTAACATCTGGTTATTCCGACGTCTACTCTACACCAGCTACTTAGAAGCGTGTCCATTTGTAGACTTAGGCTTTCGACGAACAAGTGTACACATTCTTAGCTATTCTAAATTACAGCATTATTCTATAGTACAATCACTATGCGACTTCAACAGAGTTTTGAACTTTTTACCATATTATAATAATATTTTAGATAACCATTGAGCTGTATAGGTACAAAATTATTTGGAATCACTATTACTTATAACAATTCATAACAGAACTATCTTAGTCGTCTAGCATTCGGGGAATATACCACGCGATAAAAAACAACCTTATTTTTATTAAAAAGATCGCATAGATGCAATGGGAAGCGAGTCAGCCCCGTGGAAGCTTGAAGGAAAATATCTAACTTTATTCTGCCTTATAATCTCTATTGGTGTTTATGATCCCCGCCATTTTGTGATAAACTTCAAATTGGTAAACATGACAACATGGCGGCATTTTGAATTCAAATGGCGTTGTGGCAATTGTCAATTTCGCAGTCTTCATTGGACAATTTTCTATAACATCTTAAGTTTCAGTAACTTCTGCTGTGGCCTCATTAGCGTACGCATTCTCAGCACTGCCCTATTAATTATTGCAACCGTGGATCTTAAAAGACCCCAGAGAACATACAGTTAAATCTGTCATTTAATTATTACTATCTATTATAACACATGATTAGTCTATGGATCGATGCATAAGTAATATATCTACCTAAAAACTGCTCCGCATTACCATTTGCAATCACAACGGTGACAAACGACCGTTTGGTTCAAAGATCTCCGTCGACAGAACCGTGTACCGATTCATCCATAACTACCCGCAAATGCAAATGAACGAAAATGCCGCCATGTTTTTGGAAGCGTATAACAGGGCTATGTCGTTGACTTCAATGGCCCGTCATCAGGCTATAGCGAGAAGGCGCGCAGCCCTCGTTATGAACTCCAAGATGCGCCTGAGCAGGTTGCGCAGAGCGTTCGAGCGTGAGAATAGAAATCTCCACATTAGGAACACAGTACACACTTGTAATAGGATGTGGGCCATGTGTAATCTGGAAAAAACGAAGCATTTTGAAACTTAAAGATGGCTTTTAAACTAAAGTTCTGGTTAAAATCCCAATTAAGCCTACTGGGACTAATTGGACATTCCGGCATTAGCCGTAACATCCCCGTCTCAAAGCGACTGGTGGTGGTATTATTCTCTTTGAAGAGGAATCATCGTATCCCCACACAGGACTCTTTGTACGCGTCCCAGTCGTCCCAGGTGTGTCTAATAGCATCATGTGTGTAAGTGTGTCTTATAGCATTATGTGTGTAAGTGTGTCTTATAGAATCATGTGTGTAAGTGTGTCTTATAGAATCATGTGTGTAAGTTTGTCTAAAAGCATCATGTGTGTAAGTGTGTCTTATAGCATCTGTGTGTAAGTGTGTCTTATAGAATCATGTGTGTAAGTGTGTCTTATAGAATCATGTGTGTAAGTTTGTCTAAAAGCATCATGTGTGTAAGTGTGTCTTATAGCATCTGTGTGTAAGTGTGTCTTATAGCATCATGTGTGTAAGTGTGACTTATAGAATCATGTGTGTAAGTTTGTCTAAAAGCATCATGTGTGTAAGTGTGTCTTATAGCATCTGTGTGTAAGTGTGTCTTATAGCATCATGTGTGTAAGTGTGTCTTATAGCATCATGTGTGTAAGTGTGGTAGTAGGATCATGTATGTAAGTGTGTCTTATAGCATCATGTGAGGTACTAGGTGTATCTAATAGCGTCATGTGTGTAGGTGAGGGTGTGGGTGTGTAGGTGTGTTTGCTCACCTTCTAAGCAGCGCCCGCGAGCGCGGCAAGCTATCGGGGCTCTCCTTGAAGAGGAAGCCCCGTATCCCGAGCACATAGGACTCTATGTACGCGTCCCAGTCGATGTTGCGCACGTTGAAGTCGAACCGCCTCCTGTCGTCCGGCGAGAGTGCGCCGCAGAGGGCCTGCACGTTGTCGTCCGAGAACGCCCACTGTCGCGTCGTGAAGTACTCCAGGCAAGCGGCCGCCTTCTCCAGTTTGTTTTGCACTCTCATCATCCTGGAGTGTAATTGTCATGATAAACATTCACCCACAGCGCCATCCAACCCCAAGCGGAGTCAAGTAAAAGTCAAAAATCTTGATTTCCGTTACGTTAATTTCTTTTTTTAAAGAAGAAACGTTTACACACTCGTACCCCTGCACTAGGATTCCCTGTCGCAGATGGCATGGACAAACACATAAACACAAGAAAAACACCCAAGACCGGAGAATAAATTTCATGCTTACCGCACAAAATGTGCCCCGGCCGAGAATCGAACCCGGGACCCTTCGCTTCGAAGGCAAAGCTACTACCAACTAAGCCACGGAGCTTAAAGAAATAGCACGCGTTCTTAAAACTAAGTTTAGCACTTGTTCAAACCATAACCGACTTTCCATGGGGAAGAACAAGAAAGAAACCCCCAAAGGAAGGACAAGAAGTGAAACTCACATAGGTTTTTTCCCCACGGCTCTCGACACAAAGTCCATGAGGGTCGCGGGCGCGCGGTGCTGCAGTAACGACAGCACGCCGTGCTTCAACCGGTTGTTCGTTATGTCACCCCCTGGGTACCACGCCACGTCACCTGGAATATTCATCCTAATGTTGTAACATCATACTTATGTTGTAACATCATACTTATACTGTAACACTATACTAATATTAAAACATCATGGTAATATTGTAACATCATCCTAATATTACAAAATTCAGGAGTTGGATGGGTGACCGTTAAGCAGCACTTGAACTGAGCCCTTCCGTGCTTCGGTTCCGACTATACTAGTCGATAATTCATGTCGGAGGCCTTCAGGCGGCTTCAACACTCCGGCACAAGAGTTGGCCACTTACACGAAAAGAAGCAGAAGAAGACCCAACATAAATAGATGGACAGAACAGAACCGTTTTACATTTGGCTGCTTATAAAAAGCAAATGGACTCACTGAAGGGATGTTTCCGCATATATTTAAAGCTGGTCTTCACGAAGCTCTGCCACGTGATGGGGTTCTGCTGGCCGGTGCAGCAGTTGTATACCACCACACCCTCCCCCCTGGGGAAGAAAAATCAATAAGAAATCACACGTTGACACTCATACCCTGCAGGGTACCTCTGCACTAGGATTCCCTGTCGCAGATGGCATGAACAAATACAAACACACTGCAGAACAAACTTATGCTCACCACACAAAGTGTGTAAAATCGGTTCAATAATTTTGTTGTTGAATAAACTATTTAAAAAAAAATTTTTTTTTTTTTTTTTTGAGTAACAAAGGTTTTTGATTTATATTGAAAATATTTAATGAAAAAAACATTACATTGCGCTATTTGCTTTCCTGTGACTATATAGTTATATCACTTACCTTCTCAAATGCGTCCGCCAAGCGCACACAATCATAAGATTGATGACCGTGTCGACGGGAACCAAATCCGCTACCCTCGTCCCCGTGCCGAGCATGGTCCTAAATATGCCTTTGCCCACTGCGGCTATGATGCCATTGGGGCCGTTCCAGTTGTCCACCCATCCTTTTACCGGCTCCCGGAGAGATGATAAAACTGACAAAAAAATAATTTATTGTCGATAAATATATTCATTGTGTCCAGAGTGATGAAGGAATTAAAGATTCTGTAAATCCTATTTCTGTACCAACAGAATGTTTAGATGTAGATATGGAAGCTAGTACTAAAATAAAAACAAAAAACAAGGGCACACAAGCACATATGATGGACAAAAAAAAAGATATAGGATGTCGAACAAGATTTAGGCAGAAGAGTGTGAAATTATCAGGCGACAATATTTCAGAAACTTCAGTTGCATCTCCTTTGCACCAGTTCTACTGCTACTGTTGCCCAGGGGGTACGTGTAGGGATTCTGAGGGTACGTACCGACGTACGCGAGCAACTGAATCCCCCAAACCGACCCAAGTATGAGAAGACCCACGTCTCACCACTCCAGACGGGGATGCGTCCAATTGGACACCACAGGTTAATATTAATAGGTATTTTGAGGACATCAGAAAGAAAAAGATAAATCACACAAAAATTCAGATTATAAGAAATATATTTTACAATTTCTTCCATTGTTACTTTTAGTTGCTCCTTTAGCACCATCCCCCCTGAGTAGTGGATACTAGAGACACGAACGCGAGCAACTGGTCTCGGGTCTTGGGTGTTTGTCTTGTGTTTCTGTGTTTGTCCATGCCATCTGCGACACAGGGAATCCTAGTGCAGAAGTATGAGTGTGTAAACGTTTATTTGTTATATCTCACCGATGGATGGCCGTACGATGGCGACTGGTAGATTGCCACACTCCCTGATTAACATATCTTCAGCGAGTGCCTTCGTGAATGTATACGTGTTGGGCCTGTCACCTAGAACAAACCATAAAATAAATAAATATTCATGGACATTCCACACAGCGTCAATTAGCCCCAAACTAAGCATAGCCTGTAATATGGGAACTAGATAACTGATAGAATACATACAGTACTTTTTTTGTAAATACATATTAACACCCAGACACAGAACAAATATTTATGTTCGTCACACAAATGCTTGTCCTGGGTGGAAATCGAACTCACGACCTGCAGCGCAGAAGGCAGAGCTACTACCAACTGAGCTATGAGGCGAATCAATCAGCGCATAGATGTCATGATAAATAACTGTTTTGTCTTGTGCCAAGTTCGTCCGGAGAGGTACTGCCACCACATCTGGAATCTGCCGCCAAGGAGTAGTGGTTGCATTACTGTGTTCCGGCGGAAGGGTACAGCTGCCGGTGAAATCACACGCGCATGAGACGTATCATCCCCGTCTCGGGTGATGGACGCAACAGGATTAATGCGACTCAGTAAAGATTTGAATCTCATACTGAGTCGCGCGCATTACTGTTGTCATGGGCGAGGGTCACCACTTACCATCAGGTGGGATCTCAGCTGTGTTTTGGGTAAAACCTTGTCCCACTTCTTCTTTTGTGTGAATAAGTAGCCACGTATAGTGTCGGAGTTTTCAATCCGCCGAAAGCCTCGCTCATGGCTTATCTCCTAGAACACCATCTTAACGTGCCCTCCCATCTTAATAAAATTCTCAGGTGACATGTAGTTATATTATGTCCTCTCCAACCAGTCATTTGATTCACCAACTAGATCTGGTGTGATCCTCTTGACCAGCTCGTCCGGTCTGACTGTAAATCTCAGGCGTCAGGTAGCCAATCTCAAGTGACATGTGTCAGATCATGTCCAGTTAAACGTGTCAACTGACTCACCAACTAGATCCAGTGTGTTCTTCTCGATCAGCTCGTCCGGTCTGACTGTAAATTTCAGGCGTCAGGTAGCCAATCTCAAGTGACATGTGTCAAATCATGTCCTGTCAAACGTGTCAACCGACTCACCAACTAGATCCGGTGTGTTCTTCTCGATCAGCTCGTCCGGTCTGACTGTAAATCTCAGGCGTCAGGTAGCCAATCTCAAGTGACATGTGTCAAATCATGTCCTGTCAAACGTGTCAACCGACTCACCAACTAGATCCGGTGTGATCCTGTCGACCAACTCGTCGGGGAGGGTCTGCACCAGGGTGACGACATGTTCGGGCAGCGCCGGCGGCGGGTAGACCATCTCCTCAACTCGCTCCCGTTCACAGTTGCAGTACGCTGTTGATACGTGGACTAGGGCCTGAGGGAAAATAGTCAAATCTATTTTCTACGGAACAACAGTGACGGAACGAGCCAATGGCCCCCCTGGTGAAAACTGGTTACCCCCATAACATCCGCAATACTCCTTTTTATTTGTAATTTTAGTGACGGGGACGAGCTGAAGGCCCACCTGATATTAAGTGATTACATCCGCCGATGACAACTGCAACACGACGAAGGTCCTCCCCGACCCACGTCGCACCCCGTTCGAGACGGGAATGTCTCCAATTGGACACCACAGGCTAATTTTAACAGGTATTCTAAGGACATCAGAAAGAAAAGGAGAAAACACAGAAAAATGCAGATTATAAGAAGTAGGTATATTTTACAATTTCTTTCTTCATCCATATGACTCAACTGAAACGTTTCAGTTGAGTTGATAAAGTTTAAAAAAATCTTTCTTTCGACTACGCCAAAACGACCGCGGTCTACACCCACCAAAATTTTGATCCAAGTCGCATTACTTAGCGCCCATCACCCGAAACGGGGCGTCCCATATACCAAGAATTTCACACCGCAGTTTGGCGCTATATTACCAGGTGTGGTTGCAGTACTTCTCTGGACAAAATTTTCTGCAGCCACTTCGGGTTTTGATGGATCATTGATGAACTGACTGAAAGACACACCTCTAGCTTCAGCATACGATGGCACAGCTGGACTAGCTGTTGGGTACCCAGCATGTTGATCGTGACGGATAGCTTCAGTTTCTCATCAAACTTCACCGTCGCCGCCGAGTGGAATACTACTGACACCTGGAAGAAGAGACAACAATAATGAGTCTTAGTTTAAGCTTTGAATTAGGGTGATTTGAATCCGAGTTGGAATGCTCGAGGTTGAATCAGGGTGATTTGAATTTGAGTTAGAATGCTCGAGGTTGAATCACGGCGATTTGAATCTGAGTTGGAATGCTCGAGGTTGAATCAGAGTGATTTGAATCTGATTAAGAATGGTCGAGGTTGAATCAGGGTGATTTGAATCTGGTTAAGAATGGTCGAGGTTGAATCAGGGTGATTTGAATCTGAGAATGCTCGAGGTTGAATCAGGGTTATTTTTGTCTGAGTTAGAATGGTCGAGAATCAATCAGGGTGATTTGAATCTAAGTTAGAATGCTCGAATCGACGTTGAATCAGGTCTTACCATTTGACACAGCATGGCTTGGTCCTTCGCGCTGATGCCGAGCTCCGGTTCAGTGATGTCCCCCACTATAGGTACTATCTTGCTGAGTTCTGATGGCCGCTCTTTCCTTAAGGTCTCGAATAGCTGTGGACAAACGTACGTCATTATTGGTAGAGTTTGTCTCCAAGACTGGCATTGTATTGTAGGTGGCAGTGCGTTATGGAGAGCACCGTAATTGAAGCGGGCTGCGGTGTCTATCTTATGGGAGGCATTGCAGTTAAGGTACAGAAGAGTGCCTGTATTGCAGCGCTGCTTTCCCTACCTTCCGCTACCACGGCGAGACCACCACCGTTCTATGGCGAATGTGGTGGAGCCGCGGAAAGAGGAATGCCTCTCCCTATCCTATCTATCAAATAGAGGACTATTTGATAGATTACACGGATAGTTGGATAGATTAAATTCTTATTTCATACCCCAGATGATTAAAGTTACACTAAAATAATAACATATTCAACAATAGAAACGACGCGTGTTTCGCCACCACGTATCATTAGAAGCGTTGACTCAAGAACAGGGATGCAGTTGCTCGCGTCCGTAGATAAATACCCTTTAAATCCCTTCACGTAGGGTATACGTGAAGGGATTTAAAGGGTATTCAGGGTGGTGTTTAAAGAACAACAAAAAAAAATCAATCGAACTTGTGCAAAGTTCGCCCGGTGAAGTATTGTCTCTGCACCTGGTAATTTGCCACCAAGTATTGCTTGCTATGACATGGCTTGCTGTGAGACATGGCGTATCATAAATACCGAACGCTAAACCTTACCGGTGACTGCGTGAGTTCTGTGAGACGGGAGTCCACATCCTGCCCTCGTTTAGGTCTCATAAGCAGGTAGATTTTTTTGATTTTTGGACAGCTTCTTAATAATTTTTCAACAAGGACCTGAAACAGAGTATTGGTAATTGTTAGGAAAATTCTGACAGCTTTTAGTAGTTATTTTAAGAAAGGTCAGCAAATGGAGTGGCTCATGTCACTTGCGGAAACCCTGGGTGGGGCGAAAACAGCGATCTAAAGTAGCAATAGAACTTGTGCCAAGTTCGTCCGGAGAAAATCTGCAGTAACACCTGATAATCTGACGCCATCTTCTTCTATGACTTGGGTCTTCTCTTCTCATACTACAGCAGAGGACATGAGTCGT
Organism: Aplocera efformata; assembly: GCA_921293045.1. Lineage (NCBI taxonomy): Eukaryota > Metazoa > Arthropoda > Insecta > Lepidoptera > Geometridae > Aplocera > Aplocera efformata. Next base: position 2,423,857 of record OV121067.1, on the reverse strand, counting down.
ATTGCTGCTGTTCTTACTCTTATTCATAATAGGCGACAAGACCTGCACTGACGTACCGTGTATTATGAACAAAATTACCATATGAGTAGGTATTCTATTAGTTATCAAGTTCCCAGTCAAATGTTTTGTTATTTTCAATAATCAACCATCAATCAATAAGAAATCATCGAAAGAAACAAAAAACTCGAATTAACAAACAAAGCTCTCCTCTTTATAAATCCATCCATCCAGTAGAAGAGTCTAGAAGGGGTTCTAGAACTTTCTCTCACCTTGCCCATGAACCCGGTGCCTCCGGTCACGAAGACCGACTTCTCGGAGTAGAATTCAGCCACTGGCAGGTACTCCTGCGCGAAACCGCCGGCGCCGGTCACACGGGAAGCCATCTTTACTGGATTGTGAGATGCGATGGCCGCAAGCTGATCAGCAGGTTGGCTTGCTCATGGCTGTTTAGTTTCACCTGGAGCAAGTCAAAGGGAACGTCAAAAACCTTTCCCGTACCAGCCTCTAATGTCCCCACTGCAGGGACACCGGCCTACTCTCGATAATTGAGAGTGAGCCTACCACGGGAGCCAAATCCGAATTGGCAGATGTCACATGTCGAATTTTTGGTTCTAAGACATACCGGAAACATCCAAATCAGTATACAACGGGAGAAGAAAAAAGTAATAGGAAAGCATACACAATTTCGTTTACTCGGATGGTATATTTCTTCTTTCCAGTTATTTTGATTTAACAACCAAACTATTACCTATTTTGATAAAATATCTATTATATCAACCTATTTTGATAAAATATCTATGGGACCAATATGAAAGCTTATTCCTTCAACCAAAAAGAGTTTTCTAAATCGGTTGATAAAAGACGGAATGTGATAATAATAACCTCCTCTTTTGGAAGTCGGTTAAAAATACGAGACAAAAAAAATCCAAAATTTGAATCCCCTATTTCTCTCCCTTTGAATTGGAAGGGTCTCTCAACTTTCTACGAGTTTTAAATTTTACTAGACTAAACACTATTCTATAAAAATAAAACAAAATCAGTTTTCACAGACGGGAAAGGTGTTGGCACAGCAATCAAATAAAAATAAATTGAGAATTTCCACCATTATCTAAGTTGATTTAAAACAGTACTAAAAAAACATGCTATATCGTTCACTTTCACTACTCACACGCAACTGTCCATACGCAGTGTGTTTTGTCATCAAAAGTAAAACTGCAGAATACATAACAGATCATATATTCTATACCAGACACGCAGCTCAGTACAAAATCTCTGTCCCAGCACCCTGTCCCAGCACGGACGTGTCACAAATCGCGTGGCTGTTAGAACGCTGTTTTCCAAGTTCAACTCCTAACTTTAAAAGCATAGTTATAGGTTATTGTGGCTCACAGCTCAGTTGGCAGTAGTCCTGCCTTCTGAGCTACAGATCGTGAGTTTGATTCCCTGTACTGGTAGTACGGGTGTTTACGTAATATGTGTAATTAGCACGTCCGTTCAATGCGGTCTCCCGCTTTATTCTCTAGACATAATATATTACTAGTATAGTATAGAATACTACTACTAGTATTCTTCCCTGTCTCTCGATTTGTCGTCTATATAACGAGCTGACGTCTGCAAATGATTTAGATATTTTTGATTCAAACAATAGGTTCAAACGATGTGTCCACGACATTTTACTGCAATCTAATTTTATTGTATAAATATTGTATTATTCACTCCATCTTTTTTGGGGTAATCTACACTAATATTATAAAGAGGAAAGATTTGTACCTATTTTTGTATGTTTGTATGTTTGTAATGAATAGGCTCAAAAAGTTCAAATTTTACCAAGGACCCCTAATTTTTTTCAAAATGAAATGTAGCCTATGTCAAATTGGAAGAATGTAGCATTCTATTGGTGAAAGAATTTTTTAAATTAGGGGTCCTTGGTAAAATTTGAACAATGTAACCGAAGGTGTAGAAAAATGAGTCTTAAAATGTCTTTCGTCGAATGCGCTGTCGAAACTATTAGCGATAGAACAAAATAATGTACAACAATATTGAAGAACATCATAATGTCTACAAAAAACTCCGCGGTAGCATATGTCCAACTATTGTAGTTATGTCACTACCCCGTGCGAAGCCGGGACGGGCTGCTAGTCATATTATAATCTTGCAACCCTAATTTTGTTATATTCACATAAATGGTTACGAATCTAGTACTTAAATTGTATTTTCATGCTATTTTTTGTTTCAATAATTGATTGTAATCTGCTTTGTGAATTATTGAATAAAATAAAATAAAATAACCGTCCACCGACTGACTTCCATTTCTCTGACATCCTGAAGCTGCTGTGCAATTTGAACTGCATTCAACCGGCGATTTCGTAATGATACTGTCACAAGAAAACGGTCATCGCGCTGTTTTCCATATCAGCCTGTTCCTGATATCCTGGTATAGCCACCAGTTTGATTTCGCTGGTATAAATGTCGAACAGCAGTCTCAAATTTAACAGACGAGCCACTTAACTGTGGTTCTGTCCAGCTTCAATTAGTGCAACCACTTGAGATACTGCTTCCGTTGTCCATTTCCTTGTGCAGAGTGATGACGTGTGAAGGACCTTTCTGAGTACGAGTTGGTATGCAAATGATGTCATTTCATCCCTTCCCTTAATCATCCCTTAACTTTTTATAGGTACCTGCTCAAAGCCTCACAACCCGAGCTAACATTATGGGTTTTTAGAAAGCTATAATAGCTTTTTATCTTCAATGTACAGAATTGGACCTGTTTTATGATAAGTATAAATATACCTCTTGCTAAAGTTTTTTAACAATGGTGCCGGTTTTTCTACCGCAACATCACGACGCAGCATTTCTTCCATTTTGTTTGATCATGTTAACAACTTTTCATTCTTGCTCTGTAAGTCTTACTGGCTAAGTCACAGGTAGATTAGCGATACGTTATCACGATGCCAATGATTCAATGATAATGCTATCAATATCCTTGATTGCGTAACAATATGATAACAATTCATCAGTCGCTTTGTATAATTAGGGTTGAATTATATTACTCCTACTCCGCTACGGCTCCTTATGTCTGAGGGGGATCCCATTATTATGTTGCCAAGGATCCCCCGCATCTCCCCGTGACCACCATCTCTGGTTACACTGTAGGGGGATAGTGAATGCTAGGTCGATCCTATCCCGTCCCACCATAGCAGTCGACGGCAACCCGCGGGTTTTAGTGAGTAGGACGGACACTATGTCTGGGAGCCTCATATAACCCCTCAGGTTCCCTCGGACCTGAAGGCGTAAATGCTTTTCCCGAGGTTAAAAAAAGGGTTGAATTATATTCCCATATAATCAGAAACATGTTATTACCATCGTTTAATTACTGTAATACATTTATACTACCTGATTAAAAATCTACAATTAATATTAAACGAATACGCAATCCAGCTGCGTGTAAAAATAGTAACTAATATATTATTTAAGCTGCGCCCTAAGGTTGACCCTCCTACGGGAACACTTCACTTTTTCGGGATAAAATTTAGCCTATATGCTATTCCAGACTACCATCTATCTCTGTGCCATATTTCATCCAGATCCGGTCAGCTGTTGTAGCGTGATTGAGTAACAAACATCCACAAAAACTTACGCATCCATAATAGTAAAGATATAAGAGTAGCACTCACTTCTAAAATGGGATTGCGTGCCCCCCGGCGCAGGCGCAACGCCCGAGGTGCAAAGGTGCGTTTGCGATTGGCCGTGTCAAAACAGATAAAATACTTCTACTACCTTATAGGTTCGTCTTGTACATAACGTCTAAAAAACAAGCATTCTAAGTGAAAGTAAAGTAAGTAAACGTTTACAAACTCATACCCCTGCACTAGGATTCCCTGTGTCGCAGATGGCATGGACAAACACAAGACAACACCCAAGACCGAGAAGAAACTTCATGCTAATCACACTGTGTGGCCGGGTATTGAACCCGGACCCGTCGCTTCGAAGGCAGGCTACTACCAACTAAGCCACGGAGCCGTCAATTTGTTAGTAGCTACACAGGATAAGAAAATTCTTTATTGCACAAAACAAGGTCGAACGTAATGCAAATGTTCTGTCTCTACCATCTAACCATTGCGTTTTGTGGAAAAATTCAGTGACGGCACAAAAATATAAGAGATTAAAAAAAAGGAATAATAGCAAAGATTCCCTAGAATTCCCTGCGTCACAGATGGCATCAACACAAACACCTCAAGATCTTCACGGTCATCACAGAGTTTACCCCGCCTGGGACCCTAGCCCGTTCACGCGAAAGTAAAGAAAAGGTATCTATTTAAGAATTTGCAACAAAATAATCCTTACGAATATTTCGTGGGAAACATCTAATCGTAAGTAATTTTAGTATCGATAAACTTTCGCCAAGTTTCTAAATTGCAAGTAAAAGTGAGTTACCCAAAAGTAGGTTGACAAAACAAACGCTCACCTCGTTGTGATATTAGCACATTCACTTATTGTACTCAAATTCCTTGTGCGTCCTTACACTTGGCCCGCGAAATCATTTTGGGACCCAGTTACATTTCGTGTAGATTCGCAATGTATTTATATAAATTCGGTTTCCAGTTGTTTTATCGAATTGTGCCTCGATTTTATCAAATCGCATGAAATCACGCGTCTTCCACTGACAGCCTGTCACCGTCATAGATTGTTTCGCCTTATCGAGTAGTTTTTGGTAGTTTGGAAAAAGTATTTACTTATAAAATCGATGGTTTGATAAGCATTAAATCGTGATGGCCCATACAAGATATTACACTTCCTAACGTAGTATTAAACAAAACTCGCTCCCGCTTTTTGTACGCTTAGATCTTATAAACTACGCAACGTATTTTAATGCAGTCTTCAGCAAAATATAGAGTGATTCAAGAGGAAAGTTTATATGTAGTATTAGTAACTCACCCCGGCTTGGCACGGGTAGTTTCTGACACTGATGCTCTAGTAACCGTGCGAAGCCGGAATGGTCGCTAGTATATTATAACGGCGCAAGTTTGTATGTTTGATAATCCTTCACGCTCAAACGGCTCAGCGGATTAAGATAAAATTTGGAACCAGGATAGCTTATATCCTGGATTAATACATAAGCTTTTTATTCCGGAAAACGACTCGTAACACCGCGTGAAAACCACTAGTACCTACAAAGTCAATTTCATCGAATTTTAGTTGACTTCTTAAAAATTACTTGGAAACGTCAATTTCATAAATAAGTACCTAGCATGCGTTCTTAATACCAAGTTTAGCGCTTGTTCAAACCCTATTCGACCTTCCATGGGGACAACAGATAGATACAGATGTACACATCATACGATCTTCATAAATTATGGGTAAAAACCACCTCAATAACAAAAACGGTTCATTCAGTCAGGAGTTATGATGCCACAAACAGACACACAGATATACTACAAAGTTAAAACACCCCTCTTTTTCGTCGAGGGTTAAAAATCCTACTAATATTATAAACGAATGTTTGGATGTATGGATGGATGTTTGTTACTCAATCACGCCAGAACGGCTGAACGGACCTGGATGAAATTCGGCACAGAGATAGATTATAATCTGGAATAGCACATACTTTTTATCCCGGAAAAATGAAATTCCCGTAGTAAGTCCAACCGCTGGTAACATCGCGGTGCGCAGCTAGTAATTTAAATTAAAAAAACATTCTATTCAAATCCGAAGACCCAAGAGGTCGGTAGCTAGGGCTGCAGGGAGGAACCTCCTGATGATGCGTGCCGTGACCAGGATTTTCAATTTTTATTACTATTAAAAATCTTCCCCAAACTAGGTTATTGACCTTACGTAGACAATTTTCGTAGACGTTAATCAAGGACCTTAACAGAACATTCTCTCCCTTAACTAGGTTAAATCGATACATAGATTAGATAGATAGATAGTACCTTATCATATTATAAAATTTCCGCAAATTTGTACGGAATCTATATCTTTATTACTGCACTTTGAACTGATAGCTTTAATTACGTAAGTTATAAAATAATATGAATACCCACAGAACCCCTACACGTATCCCCCGAGTAGCTATAGCACTTGCCCAGTTCGTCCGGAGTAGTAGCGATGCACTCGTATTGCTGTGTTCCGCTGGATGGATGTGGGTGCCGGTGAAAACACTTAACATCAGGTGCCTTCAGCTCTCATTATTGTTGCATAAAAAATAAGTAACCAGGCATCCATAAAAATTAAATCTTTATACACTCATACCCCTGCCTAGGATTCCCTGTGCCGCAGATGGCATGAACAAACACAAGACAAACACCCAACATCTAAGAACCAATTTCATGCTCAACAAAGTGTCCCGGCCGGGAATCGACCCCGGGACCCCTCGCTTCAAGTCTACTACCAACTAAGCCACGGAGCCGTCCATAGTTCAAGCTTTGCTTAATTTAGGGCTAGATACCGCTGTGAAATATTGCCGTAATACACGGTAATTCACCGTTTTTTTACAAAATACGGTATACGGCAGGCCTTTCAATGCCGTATCAAGAAAAATTTAAGTAAAACGAAACGTTTTTAGCACACTCACAGCGGATAGCCGGGGAAATCTGAATGAATCTGAAGTTATAGAAACGATTAGAAACCTGTATGGAGAACAAACAAATGAGGAATAAACATTTTTAAATTACATACGGCATTTTAGTATTTTTTCCCTTAAAATACGGCAAATCAGAATGTGACATACGGCATCCCAGATTTTTACGATAACAACACTGCAACCAATTCAGTTTGTTTCACACAAACTTTACCTCCCCTCACCCACCCCTACAAGATTTACCGGAACGTGGTGTTGCGCACATAAATTTTTCAAATGTAAAAACTCAGTGGTGCACGAGTGGGTTTGAACCAGCGACCTTCAGATTGAAAATCGGCGTCTGTGCCCCTGGGCCACCACCACGCAAAAATGAGTTTTTTCACTTGAAAAAATTTATGTGCGCAATACCACGTTCTAAAAACGGTGACGGAAAACATCGTGAGGAAACCGGCATGTCTTAGAACCTAAAATTCGACGACATGTGACATCTACCAATCCGGATTGGGCTCCCGTGGTAGATCAGAGCCCATTCACTCTCAATTATCGAGAGTAGGCCGGTGTACCAGCAGTGGAAACATTAGATGCTGGTACGGAAATATTAAATGGTGGAAAAGAAATCATCAATTTAATATTGTATGGCATATATGTTACTATCAAAGTATCATCATGGTATTACAGTATAATATCCATGAAATAGTTATGTAATGTGGTTACATATATGTTATGTATTGTATGCTAAGGTCGCGCCAAACAATCGCAATTTCTAACCACTCAGTTGTTTAGCTCTGTCTAGTAGGTCGTGGGTACGATTCCCAGAACAAGTATATGACGAACGTAATATTTGCTCTGCCGCATCTTTAGTAAAACAAAGCGAATATTTTCTTAAATGAGTTTAGTTGAGCGTGGCCTAGGGGCATAGCCGACTTTTATTCTATAGGTCGCTGGTTCAAACCCACACGTGCAACAAAGAGTTTTTCACTTGGAAAAATGATGTGCGTAATACCACGTTCTCTACGGTGAAGGAAATTATCGTGAGGAAACCGGCATGTCTTAGAACCTAAAATTCGACGACATGTGACATCTACCAACGGGCTCCCGTGGTAGATCAAAGCCTATCTCAATTATCGAGAGTAGGCCGGTGTCCCTGCAGTGGGAACATTAGAGGATGGTACGGTTATAGTATTCCTACTCAAAATTTTTTTTATGATACTTCTTGAGACCCTTACAGTCGCCTACGACTTTGTTTTATAGAGAAACTTGCAGGTCGAGCTGAAGGCCCACCTGATGTTAAGCGGTTGGAGGCCTTTGCTCTTTGCAATGGGAATATTAGAGGCGGCTTGAGTGAATTAAAAAAAAAATGTATTTAATAAGGAATCTCCACAAGGTAACTAAAACACTATGTTAGCAATATAATGCACTTTACAGCAACATATGTAAAAGCTTGAAATGACGGCTCCGTAGCTTAGTTGATAGTAGCCCTGCCTTCGAAGCGAGGGGTCACGCACTTTGTGTGGTGAGCATGAAGTTTGTTCTCGGGTCTTGGGTGTCTATATTGTGTATCTGTTCGTCCATGCCATCTATGACAGGGAATCATAGTGCAGAAGTATGAGAGTTTAAAAAAAAATATTTTAATTAAAAATACGACCCCTTTTTAATAGGCACTTCGGCAGTAATGTCCCAAAATTATATATAAAAATAGATTTCGATTAAGAACTCGATGAAAGTAGTAATCTTGTAGATGGATCTCGTATTAATAGATTGATTGATTTTTTTTATTAGTATCAACCAGTAACAGAAATATTAATTACTATTATATATTTATCTTAATGTTTTTTGAGTTTCTCGTAATCTAGCATAAAAACATCGGCATAACCAGAAATTCAAAGACATGCGACATTTACCGATCCGGATTGGGCTCCCGTGGTAGTTCAGAACTCACTCACTGTCACTTGTCCAGATCCATATTCCGTACCAACATCTAATGTTCCCACTGCAGGAACACCGGCCTACTCTCGATAATTGAGAGTGAATGGGCTCTGATCTACCACGGGAGCCCAATCCGGATTGGTAGACGACACATGTCTTCGAACTTTTCGTTCTAACACATGCCGGTTTCCTCACGATGTTTTCCGTCACCGTTTCGAGAACGTGGTATTGCGCACATAAATTTGTCAAGTGAAAAAACTCATTGGTGCACGTGTGGGTTTGAACCAGCGACGTTCAGATTGAAAGTCGGCGTCTATGCCCCTGGGTCACCACGCTCGCATCCATATTACATAGTTTTAATACAAAAATAAATTGAGCATCCCACGAGCATGTACGTTTCTAAAATAAACTTCCGCTTTTTCCGAAAATGCTACCAAGGTCCCATCATCATCTTCCTGCCCTTATCCAACATGTTGAACCATTAATTATTGCGCTTCAAACCCAATTCTTGAATCACGGGTGCATGAGACTATACATTCCCGTCTCGGGTGACGGACGCCACGGTGCGACTTGGGCCTTCACACTGTTGTTGGGTCGTGTACTCTTAAGGGCGAGGGTAACTAGTTAACATAAGGTGAGCCTTCAGCTAGGTCAGTCACAGAAAAATGATGACCTACAGTCGAAAGTCGAAGGTAAGCGACATCGGTATTTTTGCTATATTGGAGATTACTTATCAATAATTAAGAGATGGATCGATAAGAGCCAATTCAGAACCATTATTAATTATTAATAAATAATTATTATTATTAAATTCGTCTGCCCCCAATTACATAAATAAAAATAAAAATATTGTAAAAAAACATTTTACAACGTATGAAAAAAATATAGCTTATAAAACTTGTTCCTTATATTTCCACGCATTTGCTTTTTTACTTATTTACCCCCAAAAAACAGGGGGATTAAGTTTGTAGTGTGTATTTATCTGTGGCTGGCTGTGGCATCTTAGCTCCAAAAGAAAACCGATTTTGATGCGATTTTTGTTTGTAAGCTGACGTGATCGCGATGTTTCTTAGCTATAATTTATGAAGATCTGTTCACGCGTTTTATGTTCTTTAGTACATTATCACTACCTCTAACCGGGAGTTTTAAATCTTCGTAAAATTAACCTGTTAATACTATTCGTACATAATCGCTCGATATCTACTTCCTAGATGCACCCCGCGATGTTATCCGCAGTTTTCCGAGATCAAAAGTCTGTGTTAATCCAGGATATAAGCTATCTTGGTACCGAATTTCGTCTAAATCCGTTGAACCATTTGAGCGTGAAGGTGGTACAAACATACACACATACATACAAACTTTCGCCTTTATTATAAGTAAGATCATCCATGTCAAAGCCAAGTCTTAAGACTTGGCGTATAATATAGCCCTTTGTATAAATATTGTATGGAAAACTTAATAAAAAAATATATTTCGTATTTCCTTTCCTGTACCTCTGACAACATGTATACGAGTATACAACAAGAAATTATTGAGAAAAACCAAAAAAAACCCAACTGCGTAATCTCAAATTTTATTTAAGTATACAATTTTTTTAATATTTTTCTAAGCCATTTATAAAACCTTATATTTTGATGTCACACACATTTTGAGTAGAAAGATTTTTGTCATTAGATTCGTCTTACTAATTGTGATTTTTTGACTCAGTCGACTCAGTTTTCTTCAATAATTTCTTGTTGACACACAAATCCAGGAAAAATCTAGGCACGACCGTATTAGAACCGGCGATATCGAGTTGAAACTCCCATTCCGTAGTGAACAACACGCTCCCACGATCAAAATTCATGATCAAGCAAAGAACTCGTTTCGTCACAATATATTTACCTTGCTGAGTGGGTCAATGGGTACCGATGGTAGCTTGCAAATCGATTATGTCATTTCCCGATGTCCAAAATACTGTAATGCCACGTATTAATTGCCTGCTTGCATTCTTTCGGTAATGTAAAAGATATTATTATTCGCGTTACCGAGATATTTACCATGATTTGTGAGTTTTGTTGACTCCCGATATTTCGACGCAGTTACATGCGTCCGGTCCCGGTCAACAAAACTCACAAATCATGGTAAATATCTCGGTAACACGAGTAATGTTCATAACCATGATAGTTTTAAAATCTATAATAATAAAAGATCATTATTGTTTTACCATATGGTTAGCTTTTCCGGTTAATGAAGGGCATGTTTCAGATAAGAAACGTCAGTTTAAACAGGCTCCGTAGCGCCTTCGAAGCGAAGGGTCCCGGGTTCGATTCCCGTCTGGGGCGGACTTTGTGTGGTAAGCGTTTTTGTTTTTGGGTGTTCTCTTGTTTCTCTGTTGACACAGGGAATGGGTTGGTATGAATGCGCAGAGGTCGGCCACCGGAGGGGTTTAGTTCGGGTAAAAGTCCCACATAACTCGGTTGTCTCCCCCAGGGCAACCGGTGTATCTGTTGCAGATTGTAACGAAAAAAAAAAGGGAATCCTAGGGGTGTATAAACGTTACTTAGATGTATCTTTGGATAATGGATGTCATATCGGTGAGATTCGAGATGATCCCATTGCTGTGTTTTACATTGTAGAATACAACAAACTATTGAATATTGAGTATTGAAATATTATAGAAACTAAAGGCTATATTATTGAGGACATAAAAGTATTGAGTCAAAAGAAAACACAATACGCAATTTCGTTTACTTGGATGTAATTTTTTACAGTTATTTTGATTTAGCAACCAAACTATCGAACCGATTTTAATGAAATTCCTATGGAAACAATCCAAAAGTATTTCCTTTCAAATAAACATAATTTTCCAAATAAATTGATAAACAAAGAATTTCTGAGGTAAAAAAAACACTAAAGAAATATAAGTTGACTTGTCTTTAAGTATAATAAGTTGTATTTATATTTGTTCATAATTAAGTGTGGTGTAATAATGTAATAAAGTGTTTTTGTATTGTATTGTATTGACTGATAACGTGCCATATTGAGCATAGAAATGGCCCCCGATTCTGCACATATCCCAAGTCCACGCAAAACTGTCACAAAACGGGACAACGTTAACTGGTTTGCCTATTTAACATTAGCTAGTATAGTAGTTTATTATCTGTGGCATTGGCAATGTAAGGAGAGAGAAAGTTTTACGTGATTTGTACCCATACTTAGCACTGGCTCGTCCGCAAGTAATGCTACCGTTATAAGTGGGTTAGCTCACCTACGAATAAGGTTAAGTTACGTTCACGGTTGTCGATACTTGGATTGGTGGCCGATTATTAAACAAGTGCGGAAACAATGCGTTTTACTGTACAAATGTTTTGTTTATTTACACAATTTATATTATATTAAATTATGATAATAATAGAATTAATCTATACATCAATACAAATAACTGAAATGTAAGTGTTTGTAATATCAAAATAATAGCCTTTTACTAAATGCATTTAAAGGTAGGCTAACGTATAACAAAACACATTTATTTTTATTTTTTGTCTGTCCGTCTGTTTCTTTGTTCCGGCTAATATCGCGATTATGGTGATTAAAAATAAATTTATTAATTTAAAGATGATTATTCTCTTGTACCCCTACCACCATCATTACGCCTCACGCCAGCCACTGAGACATAATGTTGTCTCTACATTTATCAAGTCGGTGCGCGCACGCAAGTATTCCCAGCAAGTGCGCAAGCGCAGCCGAGCCGGACACTTTCACTAAGGTCAATGACTAACATTTGGTTACGTGAAATCTGTTTCCATGACCATGACTCATATATATGACCCCATTTCGATCTCGCCTGTCAGAGTCTGTGTACTCATTTGAATAAGATTTGAGGGGATATATTTTTGACGAGAAGCATAACAAAAAGTGGCCGCTAGTATTTTTAATTAAGATATTAGTTTATGTTAATTTTTGTTTTAATATGTGATATTATAATATATTTTATTATTCGTTACTTCATAGATAGATTATAAAAAGGATCTCATAGATTTTAGATATTGTATGTTTTAATTTGAAATGTTGTTTGTACACGTGTATTTCACTGTCGCACGCTCTCAACACGGTGCCACAGAATACCAGCGCTGTATCAGTCCACTGACGCAGCACATGCTGAGTGGTTACCTATATTGTTGTTACATATTCTTAAACGTGTAATTTTGTTTTTCATTTTTAAGTGAGCCATAATTATGTAACGCAAAATAAAGTTTTTCTATTCTATTCTATTATACCGAAAAAAATTCGTTCACTTGTTATATATAACTTGCCACAGGAGTTCCTTGGACACACTACATGCAACAGATATGCCAAATTACAGTCAGTTTTCATGTGGCAATAGTTTTATTTGTCAATAAATAATTTGTTAATTTCTGTTCCAACCAGTCCCGACCAACCTGAGGGGAAGAACCTAGGTTCTTGGTAGTATAATATATTATCTGTGACTTGAAAACATTGCCATGAACTTACTAGAATGTTGGCAGTTTATTCGTATTATTTATAATATTTAATGACCAGTAATAGAGAATCCACGAATTACACAGTAGGAAAAAAACTGTAATTGGGGTATTGTTCTTACGAAAATAGCTTTTAGGTAGGTAGAACATAAAAAACCGACGAAATGCGGAGTCAGATCATACACCAAAGGTTACAATTTATATTTTTTTATCATCATTCTAGTAGCATTAGAACTTGTGCCAAGTTCGTCCGGAGTACTGCCACCACACCTGGAATCTGCCGCCAAGCAAGTGCTGGCATTACTGTGTTCCGGTGGAAAAGTGTGGGTGCCGGTGAAATCACATGCGCATCAGACGTACCATCCCCGTCTCGGGTGATGGACGCAGCAGGATGAATGAACAAAAACTATAAAAAGTATTATTATTTTCGTAGAATATTTTGTCCTTTGTAATTACCTACCTATAACTACCTCCCTGATCTAGAAAAATATTGTTCTCACAAACAATATAATAACATGTTATTTGACATTATAATAGCTTTGTTATTTCTAATTATACGTTTAAACGTATATTTAATTTAATATAATCATGAAAAATATGTTTTTGCATAAACAAAACTGAAGTCATTAGAAGCTATAGTCTTCCGTCGATTGGGACCACTAGGTGTTGCCACCGCGGTCCCAGTCGGCGGATAACATTTTTGAATACGTCGACTGGGACCGCTTGTTACGTATTTACAGTAATCGTCATATATATATCCGAAATAAATACGAACGGGTTGGTCGGGTTGGTCGGTTAGGGTTGGAACAGACGTAAACTTAACAAATAAGATAAGCTTAAACATGAAAACGCATGTAATGTGCCTGGGAGTTCCTGTGACACGTTATATGCTCACGAATATGTGTACATGCGTGTGTAAAATTTGTCGTGTCCAAATGATACTTGAGATCTAAAGGAATAAATGAGTTTGACTTTGTCTATGTTTATGTAGTTTCAGTCAAATTATTATAAAAAAAATTTTTTTATGTGTATGCATAAAAGTTAAGATTATGTATCTAAAATTTAATACCTAAATCGACCGCCATTTACAAGTTTATAATTTTACTAGCTGACCCGGCCACACGTTGCTGTGGCTAACGTTTTTGTAATTGTGACTTCAAATAATAGACAAATAATTTGCAATAAAATAATATTGCGATCATAAATTGAGATGTGAGCTATCCTATATTTCAATTTGGATCAAACTGCACACAAATTTGTACAAATTTGATTAAAATCGGTTAAGTAGTTTAGGAGTCCATCGCGGACAAACATCGTGACACGTAATTTATTATATATATATTAAGATTTGAATTTTCGTAATTTTTTTATTGAATTTTAAAAGGTTGCTTAAACTCAAATCTGAATTCCTTTTCTTCGGTGTTGTATGTTTACATACACAGCTCTAAGGGTTGAAATTTGCTCATGAAATTTCTACACATACATACAAACTTTGGCCTCGATAATATTAGTTATTGTAAAAATATATATAATTGTATATATTTATTTATTTATTTAGACACAATATTACAAGCAATAATAAATCTAAAACTAAAATCTTAAAAATATACTATAAGAACTAACATATATTGTAATATAATATATTATATATATTTAGCCCCATCTTCTCACGGCTGCAATTAACTAATTCAATCGTGAGAATCGCGCTTAGTCAAAACATGTTAAGTATGTTTTTTTATAGATTGACCTCATAGCTCAGTTCGTAGTTCTGCCTTCTGTACTGGAGGTCCTGGATTCAATTACCACCCAGGACTTTTTTCTTCTTTAAGTCTTATTTTATTATTATTTAAATTTTTATGTAATTTTGATTTGTTGTATACAGTTTGCGAGAATAAAATATTTCTTTCTTTCAGGACAAGCATTTGTATGTTTTATAACTGTTTATGCTTGTTAAACTTTATAAAATATTTTCGAGAAATGTTTAGTCAACCTAACAATAAATAAAATAAACATGTATTCACTAAAAATACTATTTAAGTATTAAATGCCTGGAAGAGATCGCTTTTAGCGATAAGGCCGCCCATTATTTAGTATTATATGTAGTAATATTCTATTCTAAATAGTTGCTTAGTTCGGTTCAATGGCACTTCTGTAATATATAAATGTATATTATAACTGTGAAATTCAGCCAGGTTATGGTTCAACAGAACCTTTAGACAGACAGACAGATAGTCGTTGTAGGCTAATTATTAGTATTCCCGCTAACCTTTGGTTACGTAACCCTACACACGGAATAATCTTTTAAAAACGATAAGATTTCTCTTTATCTTAAAAATGTTCTGAAGAACTTATCTTGTGTAAATTCATACATAAAAATTCAAGACTTTCGTATACAACACAGTATACATATTCTTAATATATATAAATCTCGTGTCACAATGTATGTCCTCAATGGACTCCTAAACCACTTAACCGATTATAATAAAATTCGCACACCATGTGCAGTTCGATCCAACTTGAGAGATAGGATAGTTTAAATCTCAAATTATAGTCGCAATTTTAATTTATTGCAAATTATAATATCGTATGACAAAAACGTTAGCCGCAGCAACGCGTGGCCCGGTCAGCTAGTATTCGATACAAAATAGCCGTAAAATTAAAAAATATATGAAAAAAACACTGAAAAATTACTCCCCGTCATGTTTTTTACATAAATGACCGTTTTTTTAATCGGGTAAATGGACTTCAATTGTTTCATCACTTATTAACTGATTTTACACTCTTAGGAGTGGAAATTCTTCATGAAATTTCTGAACCATTAGTCTAATAAAAAAACGCGTAAAATCGATCCACAATGGGCGAAGAAACCGATTAACAAACACAAAAAGCATACAGACGAATTGATAACATACTTTTTATGAAGTCGGTTAAAATTAACAATAAGTTATAACATAATTATATTGAGAAGCGCTCAGTATTTCATGGTTATTTTTAAATTTTATTTTCTTTGTTTTTTTTATACAATATTAATTAACTTTTAATATTTTAACCCATCTCCAAATAAAAATAATAAAATTAATAATTAAATTTAATTTATTTGGACTATTTATTTCAATCAAACACAAAAAATAATTAATTACAATAAAAGAGGAGGCAATTGTATTTTTTGGATTTCGAAAAAATCATATTTCAAATGTATCCCATAGAAATTTCACCAGTCTTTGAAATAGTTGGGTATTGAAACCAAAAAACCGCAAAAAATTTGTGTTCTAATCAAACCAAATTGTTTATTTTGTTTTCCCATGATATTTTTCTTCGCCCGTTGTAAACCGAATTGTATACTTTGAGTTTTCCGGGTTTTCGAACTTTCCCGTGAATTTTCCAAATAAATTATACTATACAAACCTAGCCCTGACTACAACGAACACAACGAAATAGAAACCAGCCAAATGGATGCAGACATTTTCGAGTTTTATCGAGACTAACGAACAGCAATTGATTTTTATATATAGGTAAATCTCACCGGAAGTAGTTATGGTTCCGTCAAAGAGCACTTCACTTCACTACACTGCCAGCACACAGTACCGTTAGCTCACGCGGCGGTGAACTGAATGAGACTCGACCACAAACCGAATGGTATAAGTGACAAGAGCCCACAATATTCACACAGTACTAGGCGACATAGCTATGCTCGATATTTTGGGTAATTTTTTTTTAAAGAAAAAAAAAAGATTTTTTAAAAAAAAAGTTACTTTACTATTATATATAAATTACAATATAAATTTTTTTCATATAAAAAAAAAAGTCATAATCTTTGAGGCTACTTATAAAGAACAAAAATGTAAAAATTACAATAGAAAATTTTGATCGTGTTGTAGGGTGCCAAGAACACTGGCTGCATTCCCGCGTTGGACGGCCAAAGGTAATCTTTGGGCGAGGATCGAGCCAGCCTTTTTATCCCCAGTGGCATCACATAAAAGAGTCGATTTTTTTTTATAAAACATTTTGTAGTCGATCCCCAAATTAAATTAAATTTCTTGTAAAAACTCATTTTTTCGCACAGGCAAACTTAAAGAAAATTTCATCCAAATCATTAGAACCGAGAGAAATTTTTAAATATAATATATATATAAAACACAAAAGTTGTTTCTACCTGCGTCCGTTCGACTTTGAAACCATCCAACCGATGTGCCCCAAATCGGTTTTATTAGAAAGAAGATGGTTTCAGACCACTAAACAATGCATTAGGCACAAAATAATTCGACAACGAAATAGAACCACCAAGTTTGCTCCATACGATATTGTCAAAAGATAAACTTACGAATCGAATTGTTATCTGTCTCCTATCTAATCAATATTGACTTACAATGATACCTGTTATAGGTAATCTTAGTCAGAATGAGAGGTCGAAAGAGTACCCAGTAAACCAGTGACACAGTGATTAAACTAATCATCAAATTTATATCGGCTGGTCGCTTAATCCCGTTGACATTTTATTTGAAAGGATGATATAGAAACACATATTAAAACTCCATCCTAAGGTTGTCTGGAAGAAATCGCTTTCAGCGATAAGACCGCCCATTGTACTACATATAAGTAGATTTATATGACTATGTATTATATATGTTTTGGTGTACAATAAAGTGTTCATTCATTCATTCATTCTGTCAGATAGAAATTTTATCAAAATCCGTTCAAGTTGGTTTGTTAAAACAAAATAACTGGAAAAATTATGTCATCCAAGGAAACGGAATTGCGTATTTTGCTGTGACTTTTTTCTTCGCCCGTTGTACACCGATTCAGATTTTTTTTTTATGGCAAGGTACCCCATGAGGGCGAGAAATGATGGATGAAAGTATTAAAGTCGGTTATTTCAGACTTTTTTTGAATCTGTCGCTAGTTATGTGACGAGATGAGTTAATGGTTCCTATGTTGAGTGATTACCGTCTCCCATCAACAACAGAAACAATTATACGACTCAGATCCTAACCCGCATTGCGACTTGGGTCTTCTACTTCGGTAGTGGAGGAACTGAGTGGTATTGCTGTTGTAAATGGGCGGAAGTAACGACTTTTATAGTTAAAAAAAAACTATTTTTTTTTACATCAGTATTAAGTCCCATAAACCGAATTAGAGTTAATTTATCAGGCTTCTCCGAGGGTCGTGGGTTCGATTTCCACCCAGGATAAATACCTGTAACTAGCATATGATGCTTGTAAGTTTACATAACAAAATAAGTTTTATATTAATATTGCATCAGCAATCTAGTGCCCACAGTACAAGCTATGCTTCGTCTAGATGACGCTGTGGGAAATTCATATGTTTATTAATTTATAACTTCGTTCAAACACGTCGCTTGGACCACGTCACAAACTTTGTCCCATTCAAAAAATAGGATATTACAACCAAATTGTATTAAAACTTTTGCCTACCAGCGGATGTGTTGACCTATATCCACCTACATACAGTGTGATACAGGAATAGATAAAAGTGCCGATGTAATTACAGGGGCATGTGTAGTTTCATATTCGAGGTACACGAAGACTTAAGTTTGTTGGTTACCTCAGATCTACGTAATTAAAATCCCACTAATATTATAAACGCGAATGTTTGGATGTATGGATGTTTGTTACTCAATCACGCCAGAACGGCTGAACGGATCTGGATGAAATTTGGCACAGAGATAGATTATAGTCTGGAATAGTTCATAGGCTACTTTTTATCCCGAAAAAATTTACGGTTCCCGTAGGAAGTACAACCGCAGGTAACACCGCGGGGCGCAGAGTTAGTAAAAAATACAAATTATTCAAATCGGTTGATACGATTTGGATCAACATTTATTGATGAAAAACTTTATTTAAAACTTACGATTTACATGAAAAACTGATTTTGACGGCTCCGTGGCTTAGTTGTAGTAGCCCTGCCTTCGAAGCGAGGGGTCCCGGGTTCGATTCACACACAGGGAATCCTAGTGCAAAGGTATGAATGTGTAATGTTTTTTTTTTTTATTACTTTACGGATGCAAGGAAGAAAGAAATATTTGAGCTTTCAGATTGGTGCCATAGATTTTAACAAAATCGGTTCAATGGTTTGCTTTTTAAATTTCAATAACTGAAAGATGTCCAGTTGCTCGCGTCCATAGGTGTGTACCCTTTGATTCCCTACACGTGCCACCTGGGTGGTGCTAAAAGAGCAACCAAAGTTGCAGTAGAACTTATGCCAGGTTCGTCCGGAGAGGTACTGCTACCACACCTGGAATCTGCCGCCAAGCAATAGTGCTCGCATTAATGTCTTCCGGTGGAAGTGTGTGGGTGCCGGTGAAATCACATGCGCATAAGACGTATCATCCCCGTCTCGGGTGATGGACGCAGTAGGATGAATGCGACTCAGTGTAAGATCCAAATCTTATACAGAGTCGCATTACTGTTGTCATGAGCGGGGGTCGCCACTTACCACCAGGTGGGCCATCAGCTCGTTCCGCCACATTCTCACATAAAAAATTAAAAAAAAATTACTTTTACTTTCCTATTATTTTCTTCTGTGCCTTTCTTGGTGTATAAGGATTTAGATGTTTCCTTTTTGAAATGGTACGGATCCCTTCGTGCGCGAGTCCGACTCGCACTTGGCTGGTTTTTTAATAAGTGTGATGAGACTGCATAACTGGTTACCCTGTACAACTGAGTAAATTTTTATCTAGTCAATATTTACTTCGAAAAATTTTTTTAATTAAAATTGTAATATTATCTTACTAGCTGCGCCCCGCGGTTTCACCCGCATAGTTCCCGTTCCCGTGGAGAATACGGGGATAAATTGATTTTATTTTTTCGTTAATTTTCCAATGTTTTTAATAGTTATTCTGCTATTCGGGACGGAGACAAATCCAACAAATCAAAAACCATGGCAATCGGTCCAGCCGTTCTCGAGTTATAAGTGTTGTAACAAACACGACTTTCTTTTATATATATAGATTAAGAAGATTTATATTAATTGTTATTGATTTAGGTAGACATTAAGTATATGTAGCAGTAGAACTTGTGAAAAGTTTGATCAATAAAATTCCCAGTCACCGCCACTGGTGGCGACAGAATACATCACTCTAGACGCAGTACCATATTCGCGAATATGTAATACTGTCTCCGAGGGGTTTCTTGTCTGTTTCTTCCCCTCGGGTTGGTCGGTTAGGGTTGAAACAGGCGTAAACTTAACAAATAAGGTTAGCTTAAACATGAAAACTGACTGTAATTTGACATATCTGTGTGCATGTAATGTGCCTGGGGAGTTCCTGTGACACGTTATATGCTCACGAATATGTGCACATGCGTGTGTAAAATTTGACGTGTCCAAATGATACTTGAGATCTAAAGGAATAAATGAGTTTGACTTTAACTTTGACTTTGAATACTATTATTATTGATTCCCACCAGTGGTGGCAAAGCTGGTGGCAACTGGGAATAGACACTGCCTCCACACCTAGTAATCCGTGGCTTAGTTGTTAGTAGCCCTGCCTTCGAAGCGAAGGGCTCCGGGATGTACTGCAGCTGTCTTCAAGAGGATGCTGACTGATTACCAGGAGCCCTGTACACTTCCAACTCACCTAAATTCCTCATACGCCAAGAGCCTCACAAAGATCTATCGCCCGGAGCCTCGCAATATCTAACGCCGCTCTTGAATCAGTTGGTAGTAGCTCTGCCTTCTGTACGGTAGGTCGTGGGTTCAACGTTGTTTGTTCTGTATCTGGGTGTTAACATGTATTATAAGTATTATTATTCGTGTTACCGACATATTTACCATGATTTGTGAGTTTTGTTGACTCCCGATGTATTATAAGTATTTACAATAAAATTACTATAAAAGTATTCTATGAGCAATCAAGGTCCCATAGTGCAAGCTATTCTTAGTTTGGGGATAGATGGCGCTGTGTGTAATATCCATGATTATAATTTATTCATTTGTCTACTAATATAATAATAGTTAACAATGATACAATGTATTTTTCAAGGCTACTTCCATTCTATATACCAATGGTTTTTATAAGCTGAGTACGTTAAAATCACACATTTATAAAACAATACAAAATAATTATTAATAGCGTCTAAAGCTATTAAAGAATCTATAAAAAACACGATGACGTCATCAATGCTCCTATGTACCCATTCATTCAAAGACGGCTCCGTGGCTTAGTTGGTAGTAGCCCTGATTTCGATTCCCGGCCGGGGCGCACTTTGTGTGGTGAGCATGAAGTTTGTTCTAGGGTCTTGGGTGTTTGTCTTGTGTTTCTGTGTTTGTTCATGCCATCTGCGACACAGGGTATCCTAGTGCAGAGGTATGAGTGTGTAAACGTAAACGTTAAAACGTTAATGCACCACACGCGGCCATTGTTTTAGTTTCAACCCAAAGTAGCAGATGAACTTGGCAAGTACTGCCAGTATTGGCTGGAGTAGTACTGCCTCCACCTGGTTATCCGACGCCAAGCACTGCATTGCTGTGTTTGGAAGGATGTGGGTGCCGGTGAAATCTCAAGCACATGTTTTCCCCGTCTCGGGTAACGGACGCAACGGGGTGCGATTTGGGTATCATACTTCGGTCGGGGTCGACTTGATCACGCAAGTCAAAATACTTGCGTGATCAAGTCAAGTAAAATCGCCGAATGTTTTTTTTTTGAGAGAAGACATTTGAAAATTTGGTTAGGTGTGAATTTTTTTTAAGTGAAAGATGTCAACGTTTCTTAAGCCAACAACACTCTTAATAACACGTTTAATTAACAAATATTAATAAATGCGTTTATCTGTCCATCTGTGCGTATAAAATGGTTCTCAAAATGGTGGAATATAATTTAGAAACAAAAAATCATGAGTCGATCTACCACGGTAGCCACGAGATAGCTCCATTCATTCTCGCTTACCGAGATAAGGCAGCCGGTAAAAGGGGTGGTACGGTAAACATTACAATAATTGTTTTTCACCCCCTACGGAGTACTTTTGCAATCCCTTGCCATCCAAATTAGGGGATGATGTCATGTGATGAGGAATGTAAATAGGTATTACGTTGCGTGCCCAAAAAATATTACGACACAAATTATTCAAAAACAAGAATTATAATACGTTTATACAAATGTGATACTTAGAAATTATAAATTCGTGGAAATTTCACACAATTCTTGTATCCCTCACTCCGCTCAAGATCCAATAGTTAGCTAACAGACTAGACAGTCCCGTGGTCTTAACAGTGATACACCCCAAGGCTGACATATTATATTATTTATATTAATTAATTTAATTATAATTTATTCATTTATTTCATTGTATTAGATTTTATTTTATTGTCATAATTAATTGTATTGTTTTTTTTTGTATGCTTTTTTATAGTCTGGATCAATGCTATCTAAATAAATGAAATTAATGAATAGTCCAGCGAATTCAATTTCCTTTTCACCACTTGTTGTGATCGTAAGTTATAACTAAAATATTAGAGTTGTTTTGTTCCCATAGTTCAACTTAGTTTGGCTAGACGGCTGTGAAAAATGTCCATCAATAATTTTATTTGTGTTGAAAACACAGTGTTGGATGTTGATCGGACGTGTTCGATAAACTGTGCCCCGCGGTGGTACCTGCAGTTTTCCGGGATCAAAAGTAGCTTATATATTAATACAGGATACAAGCTATCCTGGTACCAAATTTCATCCAAATCCGTTGAGCCGTTTGAGTTTGAGGAGTAAGGAGCACACACACGCATACATAAAAAATTTCGCTATTATAATTTACAATCTGCTCTCCGCGGTTTCAACCGCGCAGGTCCCGTTCCCGTGGGAATACGGGGATAAAATATACCCTATGTTACTTGCTGATAATGTAGCTTTCCATTGGTGAAAGAATTTTTAAAATCGGTTCTGTGGTTTACGCTTGAAAGCATAACAAACAAACAAACGCATTTATAAATATTTGGCAGGATTGTAATAATCGTGATATGCCAAAATGTATCCGATAAAACATATCAAATTGATTTGCATTCCAAAGTGCATGAGGGTCCATCTCACTCGCCTCCGTAGGTCACCTCAGAGACCCTACACGTCCCCAGGTACGAAAGAAACAACCCAAAGTAGCAGTAGAACTTGCCAAGTTCGCCGACAAGTACTGCCACCACACCTGGTCAGACGCAGCGGTGCACTCGCCTCGTTGCGTTCTGGAACGGGGTCGGTGCAATCACAGGCCATAACGAGACTTTCTTCACATAATTTAGGGAGGACTGGATTTGTTTTGCTGCTGTATATGAGCAGTCGTAACCACTTAACACCAGATGGGCTATAAGCTCTTTCCCATGCAGGGTCGGATTAGAACTAGCGCTAAACTTAGTAATTAGTAATTAATCGCTCATGGCGTAATTAACTTAGCTGTATTAGCTGAAGGCCCACCTGGTGGTAAGTGTGACCACTTACCCCCGTCCATGACAACAGCAATACGACTTAGCTCCCCAACTGAAGAATTAAGACCCAAGTGTTACGTCTCATGCGCATGTGATTTCACCGGCATCCACACCCTTCCACATCAATGAATGCACTGCTTGACGTCTTACCAGGTGTGGAAGCAGAACTTCTCCGGGCTTCTACTGCTATTCGTTACAGGTTATCTAAGTTTTATTGTATTTATTTATTAGGGATAAAAAAACCACTACAGTTTACAGCCTTAACTTGAGGTTACAAGTATTATTAATAGGTACTGCAGCCTGCCACATTATCCACAGATTACATGACGCCATAATGTACACTAAACAGATTAAAGCATACTACATAACATAAAGAGTGCGAGATAAATACCAAAAATAAGTAACAGTGACGGGAGAATACGTGGCGAGAAGGTCGCAGGTTCAAACCCAAACGTGCACCAATGAGTTTTGCACTTCAAAAATTTATTTGCGCAATACCACGTCTCGCGGTGAAGGAAAACATCGTAAGGAAACCGGCAAGTCACCAAAAACTCGAAGACATGTGACATCTGATCAAAGCCCACTCTGAAATGTCGAGAGTAGGCCGGTGTCCCAGCAGTGGGAATATTACAGGCTGCTACGGACGGTGAGAAAAAAAATTATCAATTATACATTCTGTTCGCAACATAACTCATTATCCAAATGAATAAATGTCTGAACACATATTTACTGAACAGAAATTTGGTACATGCAAATGTAATTATAGTGACAAAGTTTGAATTATAGGTCTGAACCATTCGGCGTAGTGGTAAGTGGCATTCGAACTAAACGCTTTCGTGCTTGGGGGCACGTAAAGATGTCGGCCCCGGCTATAATAGTCGTTAAACCATGTCGAAGGCCTTCGGACGGCTCAAAACTACGACACCAGTCTGACTCACACGAAAGAATTAATAAACGCGTGATATCGTAGGTACGAAATTTTTAAAAAAGTTACGACTTTTTATTATTTTAAATAAACAAAGATATGACTTATTTTGACTTCACATTATTATGGCCACTTGAAAGACATAAAAAAAATTATAACCTAAAATAACTTATTGTAGCACAGAGTAAAAAAATATTAAAATAAAAAAGTATCTCATTTTAATTCGATATCTACACTTCCCTGATTATGATTCTTTTTTCGTTATTTTTGAAATAAATAAGAATTCATGGACTTTTCACACAGCGCCATCAAGAACCAAACTAGCTATAGCTTGTATATACACGATTACTGATAGAATACTCTTTATTTAGTAAATACTACTACATTTTTTTTTAAATTCTTATTTCATGTTCATGTTCAAGTTTTTACGTCTGAAGTTTCAAGTTTATTTTGTTTTCTGTTACTTTAATTTATTTAACTTTATTCACGATGTATTATAATTTATTTATTTTATTTTATTTTTTCTCGTACATAATTAAAACTGCCAAATAATTTTCAAAATGGATTTCAACTAGCACATATAATATAGGTTATATTTCAAAGCAGATCAACGCTATAATATAAGTTAATAAGTTTTATGCTTGTAATGTGTGTCTAAATAAATAAATAATACAATTTATCGGCAACATTGCTGCGGTTCAATCTATTTCATATCTTATCTAATAATGCTGGTTACGCCATGCGTTTATCGCGATGTGTCATTGTGATACGAAAATTGCATCATAAGACCTCCTTAGAAACTAACCTCAAAACGAAACGCTATCGATTTTCGAGGCCTGTTTGTTTTTATCCAACGGGCGTATTGCCAAGCTTATATATTAATTTGATTCCATCTAGGTAGATGGATGACAACAGAATTTAAGACCAAAAATCCGGCCAGATCCGACCCAGTAAATTTTACGTAAGCCCTGTAATAATGCAGTCGAATATCAACCGTACAGCATTCAGCATACGGAACACATTGCCTCGGCACTTTACAACTTTCTGAACGGGGTTCGGCCGAGAGAAAAATCACTGGAAAAAATTATCACCAATTTTCCAGCGACCCTGAATTTACACCGCGCATGTCTAAAATCCATTGAGGAACATTATTAGAGGGAGACGGAAGCCATAAGATAGACGGGGACAGGAACAGGATTTCCAAAATTCAGGGAAACCCACTTGAGTAATCATTGAACAAATCACTCGCCGCTAGGGAGTGCTATTATGTCATATTTCGCATTCCATACATTTCAAATTTCGTGTTCCATATTCGAACACGCAACTTTTATAAAACTATGTTATTTATTTCTAGGCTTTCAGTTATTTTCACAGTCGGAGATAGCGAAACATGTAACAACTATTAGCATCGTGTGACACTGTTACTAACTGCATTAAGTCTAGATTTTAGGTCACACAAACCGTCTTAAACTGGTCGCTAAATTGATAAGAGGCGTATGTACTCACCGGAGCTGGCTTGAAACACGGACAGGGCAGGGAATGCTCCGAAAAAAAAATAACACACTTCTATTGCACATTTATACTGAAATTTTGAAATTGGAATCGAATTTTTGTCTCCGACATCGGCACTAAGGTTATTTATATGGAGGTTATTTTTAATCTTTGCGTTAGTTGCGCGCAGTTATAATTATACTTGGTTTACAAATGGAATGGTTGTTTTTCGTATTGTGCTATTTGAAACTGGTGTGGTGGTAAAAAAATCAATTGGGAGACGCTTCACACGGTAGCCATTTTGTGTCTGACGGGTCTGGCTGGGCTAGGGTAGAATACGCATGCGTCAACCGTAGCCGCCCAATTGTCTGGTGGGATTGTCAAAGGAAATATGTACGGTGTTGGAACAATAAAAATAGTATTGCGTAAAATTGTGCTATAAAAAAAAAAGTTTCATTGCACCCAATTTTATGTCACGTATATTTGAATTTCGAGAATATTTTTCCAACGTCTTCGACTGGTTTGAAACGTCGCATTGCAAGCTATCAAAGTTTGACGTCTGTGAGCTTTTGACAGCTGTAATGCTAATGACTTGAATTTTGTAATTTCAAAGTTACTATTTTGTTCCTTTTGCATGTCGATATTCTTAAAAGTGAGTTGTACCCAAAGCTACGTTACTGTTTTAGTTTTAAGTGACTGATTTATAAATCGAAAAAAAAACCGAATTCTTTATTTCTCGCCCTTATAACCCTCTTGGCTGTACCCACACCTTACCAATTTGTTATTTTGATTTAACAACTAAACTATTATCGGAATTAATCGGATTTGTCAAACCCATCCAAAAGTATAATTCATTTAAATAAAATAATAATTTTCAAAATATATAATATAAGGAAAAAAAATCGCCGAATTGATAACCCCCTCAATTTCGGTACATCCGTTCAGGAGCCATAAATCCACAGACAGACACACAGTACAACCTTATAACACCCCTCTTTTTCAACGAGGATTAAAAATTAATTAATATTTAATTCATTATTGAGAGCGTGGTGGCCCAGGGGCATAGACGCCGACTTTCAATCTGAAGGTTGATAGTTCAAACCCACACGTGCACAACTGAGTTTTTTCACTTGAAAAAATTTATGTGCGCAATACCACGTTCTCAAAACGGTGACGAAAAATATCGTGAGGAAACCGGCATGTCTTAGAACCAAAAATTCGACGACATGTGACATCTACCAATCCGGATTGGGCTCCCGTGGTAGATCAGAGCCCATTCACTCTCAATTATCGAGAGTAGGCCGGTGTCTGCAGTGGGAACATTAGAGGATGGTACGGTGATTCATTATTATTCGTGCTACCGAGATATTTACCATGATTTGTGAGTTGGGGTAAATATCTCGGTAACACGAATAATAATGTTCATAACCATGATAGTTAAAAAAAATATTTATTTCAAATTCAGACAAATTCAATCCCAGTGCAAGGGAAAGCGTTTTTAGGAGATTGTCAAAATTAATTAGTCAATCGCAGTTGCACCTATTATAATTGCATTCTGTCAGTTTTTTTTTAACGTTTACACACTCATACCTCTGCACTAGGATTCCCTGTGTCGCAGATGGCATGGACAAACACAGAAACACAAGACAAACACCCAAGACCCGAGAACAAACTTCATGCTCACCACACAAAGTGTGCCTCGGCCGGGAATCGAACCCGGGACCCCTCGCTCCGAAGGCAGGGCTACTACCAACTAAGCCACGGAGCCGTCAGCAATTAGGTACTTCCCAACACCTTTCCAAAATACATAATAACTTATAAAACTTGTCAACATATTTAGCATCATTTTGAGGATAATTCCTGTGATATCCTGTTTGGTGACGTCACGATGTAGGGTGACCATAATATCTAAAAAAAATAATTTTCCATTGAAAACATTTTTTTTTTTAATCTAACTCAATATCGATTTTTTTTTTTATGTGAATAAGTGACGGAACGAGCTGAGGACCCACCTGATGGTAAGTGGTTACCCTCGCCCATGACAACAGTAATGCGCGCGACTCAGTATGAGATCCAAATCTTTACTGAGTCACATTCATCCTGCTGCGTCCATCACCCGAGACGGGGATGATACGTCTCATGCGCATGTGATTTTACCGACAGCCACACCCTTCCACCGGAACAAACCAGTGCGAGTGCACCGCTACTTGGTGAACTTTGCACAAGTTCTACTGCTGCTAATAAAAAAATAAAATAAATAAAGGTATATTCATGAACATTTCACACGGTATCATCTAGCCCCGAACTAAGCAAAATTTGGCACAGAGATAGATTATAGTCTGGAATAGCACATAGGCTACTTTTTATCGAGAAAAATGTACGGTTCCTATAGGAAGTCCTACTGCGGGTAACACCACGGGGCACAGCTAGTATATCTATCTCAGATGTACTAAACGCATGGTCGTCTTAAAATTACGCCCTGCGTCTGTTTTCCCGTTTGTCACAAGTATAGTGGAATCCATTCAACATGGATTCCATTTTGTTAATTTATCTCCTGTGTTTATTTTGTGCCAACGCTGATGGTGAGAATCTACTCTGTTTTGAGAAAATAATGGACATTTTGTTTTTTTTATAAGTGAATTAGTGATGGAACGAGCTGAGGGCCCTGTTGGCAAGTTGGCAAGTAATACAACTCATAAGATTTGGATCTTACACTGAGTCGCATTCATCCTGCTACGTCCATCATCAGATACATCATGTTATTTCACCGGCACCCATAGTCTTCCACCGGGAATTCCAGGTGTTGTGGGAGTACCTCTCCGGACGAACTTGGCACAAGTTCTACTGCGACTCAGTGTAAGATCCGAATCTTATATTGAGTCTCATTACTGTTGTCATGGGCGGGGGTCGCCACTTACCAGGTAGGCCCTCAGCTCGTTCCATCACTTATTTACATAAAAAAACGTGTTCAACCTTAACTATTTATGAACTGTGTTTTTTTATTTCCAACAAAAGGTTTCGAAAATATCATAACATTTAATGAAGGTGACGAAAAAGAAATACAATTGGATTACGAGACTGACAAATTGAAGACAGGAAATACTTGTACCGACTGGTAAGTTTTCATGTAAATATTCTTGTAACTTCCGAAATAAACCGGCCATTTTGTTTTAATTAACCCAAATGCGAGATGATTAGCAAGCTGAAGTGGCAGTGGGCTGGCCACATATGCCGAAGAACCGATAACCGTTGGGGTAGACGAGTTCTTGAGTGGAGACCGCGAGTAGGCAAACGTAGTGTAGGGCGCCCCCCGGCCAGGTGGAGCGACGACTTGCGGAAGGTGGCTGGTAAGAAGTGGTTAAGGAGTGCCGAAGATCGGGCTCAGTGGCGCTTACTAGGAGAGGCCTATGTCCAGCAGTGGACATATATAGGCTGATGATGAACCCAAATGCAAGCCAACCCATCCTGCCCTTAAACCTGCACGGCGATCTTATGGTTTGCACAGGACGCCATAGATGTTGCAAACAACTGGTCTAAAACAATATAATGCATGAAACATCGACTCGATAGAAGATCGGCACAAAATAACAGTTTAAATGACAGTTTTCAAACGAGATGGCCAATCAAAGGTCTACTTATAGCAATATACTAGCTGACCGGGCCACGCGTTGCTGCGGCTATCGTTTTTGTCATACGATATTATAATTTGCAATAAAATAATATTGCGATCATAAATTGAGATGTGAGCTATCCTATCCTTCAAGTTGGATCAAACTGCACACGGTGTACAAATTACAATATACAAAATAGCAATTTACTTACGGATCCCTAATTTTGAAAAAAAAAAACATATCCTATAGCCTTCCTCGATAAATGGACTACCCAACACTGAAAGAATCATTCAAATCGGACCAGTAGTTCCAGAGAGCGCGTTCAAACAAACAAACAAACTCTGCAGCTTTATAATATTAGTATAGATTTTTTTCCTTTTTTCACAGGTGTGAAATAAACAATTTCAATCTTACAGCGTTGAAATCATGTTATCCGTATGAAAAAAGAATTCGTGTAAGTATCACAAACACTCCAGTTGGGGGGTCCAATTGCTCGCGTCCGTAGTTGAGTACCCTTCGAAACCATAAACGTACCTGGGTGGTGCTTAAGAAGCAACAAAAAGCTGTAGAACATGTGCAAAATCCGGAGAATTACTGCCTTCACATCTAGTAATCTGCCGCGAAGCAGTGCACTCGCGTTGCCGTGTCCCGAAAGGGTGTGGGTGCCGGTGAAATGCGCATGAGACGTAAAATTACCGTCTCGGGTGACGGACACAAAGCTGTAGGACTTGAGTCTTCTCATACTTCGGTCGCGGACCACAGGTGGGCTTTTAACTCGACCCGTATATTTTTTTTTGTAGGTAATATTTCATAGTTTAATTGTAACAAAGGAGCACGACGGGCACTGGTCATGCTATGTCCAGGGGAAGTTCCCGACGCGTAATTTCACCGTCAAAGTCACCAAGATTGGTCCCACTGGTGAGACTATACTTTAAGTATATCATTCCGTACCACCCTCTTTACGGGTACATTAAGTCTGTAAACTGTTATATTATTTCAATTCTCATCGCATGTTTGTCCAAATTTTTTTGTTTTTTTTCGCATATATTAACCTATTTTTTCTTATATTCTTAACTTTTGATTGTTGTTTTGTTTTTTTTTTCGCATATATTAACCTATTTTTTCTTATATTCTTAACTTTTGATTTTTGTTTTGTTTGTTTTTTTTTTCGCATGTATTAACCTATTTTTTCTTATATTCTTAACTTTTGATTGTTGTTTTGTTTGTTTTTTTTTTCGCATATATTAACCTATTTTTTCTTATATTCTTAACTTTTGATTGTTGTTTTGTTTGTTTTTTTTTTTCGCATATATTAACCTATTTTTTCTTATATTCTTAACTTTTGATTTTTGTTTTGTTTGTTTTTTTTTTTCGCATATATTAACCTATTTTTTCTTATATTCTTAACTTTTGATTTTTGTTTTGTTTGTTTTTTTTTTCGCATGTATTAACCTATTTTTGTTTTCTTATATTTGGAACTTTTTTTCTAAATGTTGTTTGGTTGTCTCTATTAACATGCGACGCCCTATAATTGCGGGACCACTATTATTAAGACCTTTTATTATTTTAATTTGCATGTTCAGTGTATCTTGTGTTGGGAGTCCTAAATAAATCAATAAATAAACAATCTAAACTATACAAATATTAGTTCAGTGTAATCCTGTGTCCTAATAATAAAATAAAATTAAATAAAATGTTCCCACTGCAGACACCGGCCTATTCTCGATAATTGCGAGTGCATGGGCTTTGATCTACCACGGGAGTTCAATCCGGATTGGTAGATGTCACATGCCGTCGAATTTTTGGTTCTAAGACATGCCGGTTTCCTCACGATGTTTTCCGCCACCGTTTCGAGAAAGTGGTATTGCGCACATAAATTTGTTTGTCTTGTGTTCCTGTGTTTGTCCATGCCATCTGCAACACAGGGAATCCTAGTGCAGAGGTATGAGTTTGTAAACGTTTATATATTATTTATTTACGGTATCTTGTCTGTTTCTACAGTATTTAATACTAACTTCAGGTTTTCGACGAAACTTATTAAAAAACTAACTTTAATTAAAAAAAACTCACCATGCTTTCAGGAACAACATCAAAATCTCAATTGGAACCGATACCACCACCAAATCACATGTGGTGGTACATAGGGGGTGCAATAGGGGTACTCGTGATTTTAATCATCATTGCACAGACTGCGTGTGTATTGTACTTCAGGTCTAAAGGTAAATATTTTATTTTTATTCAAAAAAAGTGTTTTTTTATGTAAGTTTACTGAACACAACAAGCCGGAGTCCCACCTTACGTTAAGTGGTTACCTCCACCCATAACAACAGCAATGCTACCTAGGTCCTCCCCGACATACGAACACGTACCCCTGGGTGGTGCTAAAGGAGCAACAAAAAGTAGCTGTAGAACTTGAGCAAAGTTCGCTCGGAGAAGTACTGCCTCCACACCTGGTAATCTGCAAGCAGTGCTATCGCATTGCTGTGTTCTGAAAGGGTGTGGGTGCCGGTGAAATCATATGCGTATGAGACGTAACATCCCCGTCTCGGGTGCAATAGTGGTGCGACTTGCGTCTTCTCGGGGAAATACTAAGTCTTATTGCTATTGTTATGGGTCGAGGTAACCGCTTAAGATTAGATGGGCCTCCAACTCGTCCTTTCTCGTTAGCTCTACGTAAAAAATATCATTACCCCAAGGGGAGGATTTTTACACTATTGTAAAATGATGTTATATTAAATATGCGTTTTATCACTAAAAAGTCACGTAATCAACCTGTGCTTAGAATTAAAATGTTTTTGCAGCAAGACAAGCGGAAATAAACAAGAATTTGACGCCAAAAAACAACAACGCCCAACAATTAGCAGGTAATTAACATTCCGTTAATTAATCCATTGTCTGTCTGTTTGTCTGGCGTCGTAGCTCCTAAACGCATGGTTCGATTTCAATGCGGTTTTCAAAATAGCTATTTACTAACTTTTAGAGATATATATGTAAATAGAGAAATTTATAAACATTTAAAGAAATGGGTAATTACCTATATTTATACCTTACATGTTCAATCAACAATCTTTCAATATCTATTAGTTAACCGACTGCAAAAGAAGGAGAATCTCATACGACATGTTTATTGTATGTTTGTTGTAAGATTTCTTCGCCAAATGGACCGATTTGGATATTTCTCTTTTGATATTTGATGGGATGTATTTCTTAGTGGGTCCCATAGAAATTTTGTAAAAAAATACTACCCCTAAAGGCGAAACATGTAAACGAAAGTTTTTAGTTTAATTCAGTCAATGATTTCTAAATTATGCTAAGAATCATAAAAGATGGTATTTATAGTTTTAATATAATAATATTATAGTTATGGATAATAATAATAATAAAAGTGGCTTTAATTGACAATGCCAGTATAAAGCAGCTAAATTAAATAATAACGATTATATTTAATCCATAGGTGTAATGGACATTTAAATTTATTTAACATGCCATATAATTTATGTATTGTTGAAATTTTAATGTACTATATTTCTCGACAATGCCACTATACAGCAGCCATTGCTTAATTATATTTTATTTTTAATGTAACATTTTATTTTTATTATAAATAATAATAAATAAATAAAATATTTATTTATTTTTCTCTCACAATAGCCTTAAGTGTAACAGTTAACAAGGAAACAATTGAAAACTAACAATTGTGAGCGACTGGTGCCTGACGTAGGTTAGTATAAACCTGTATTACAGGTCACCAGGCCCCACTATGTATGTAGACAAGTGTTAAATGCCAGGAGAAGAGAACGCCTTAGGACATTAAAAGAATTATTTTATTTTTATTATTTTAAGTATTTCTATGACGCTACTATGCTTGTCTATTACAATTATAAGATAGTACCGACCTACATAATTACTGTAGAAATATAATGTAATTGTAAATTTGACATAACCAAGTGTTCACAAATGATCCTACGGTGGAAATAAATGAGTATGAGTATGAGTATTCCAATAATATTTTTTATAGCATAATATTTTTAAAAGCATTTGAACTAACGCGTCCGTGCTTCGTAGGTCTTGTTAAAACATTGACTACTTACATGTAAAGAATATAATAATGATAGCTGCAACTTGTAATTAAAATTAATAATAAAATAAAATATAATAAAATTAATTCTCTTCTATTATTGTACTTTCAGCGCGTTACGAAGTAAGACCCAAATCAAAGAAAAATAGTATCGACGAAGTTCGCGAAAGTGTGATATACGAAGCTTTGGATCCTATAAAAGGTATACTTTTTATTAAATTACTCTTTCTATAAATAAACGTTTACACACTCATACCTCTAGGATTCCCTGTGTCGCAGATGGCATGGACAAACACAGAAACACAAGACAAACACCCAAGAACCGAGAACAAACTTCATGTACACCACACATAGTGTGCCCCGGCCGGGAATCGATCCCGGGACCCCTCGCTTCGAAGGCAGGGCTACTAGCAAATTAGCCACGGAGCCGTCTATAGTTATTGTCGTTATAAAACTTATACTCAAACTGTCTGAAAATGGAGTCTTATTTAATTAATATTTTTTACGGCATATACGTACTTTGAGAAATAATGGGGATTGCTAATAATTTTATTTTATTTTATTTTATTTATTCGGTAAAACAAACGGCTACATAATATATATTGTAACAACAAATGATGCTTAAAACTAGATTTTGGTAATTATGTATAATAGATGTAGCCCTCAGCGTTATACAAAGTTATACGTTATACAAAAGTTCACAAATGAAAAATTATATTGCCATAATAATTCTAGAGAGCGTGGTGGCCCAGGGGCATAGACGCCGACTTTCAATCTGAAGGTTGCTGGTTCAAACCCACACGTGCACCAATGAGTTTTTTCACTTGAATAATTTATGTGCGCAATACCACGTTCTCGAAACGGTGAAGGAAAACATCGTGAGGAAACCGGCATGTCTTAGAACCATATATTCGAAAACATGCGACATCTACCAATCCGGATTGGGCTCCCGTGGTAGATCAAAGCCCATTCACTCTCATTTATTGAGAGTAGGCCGGTGTCTGCAGTGGGAACATTAGAGGCTGGTACGGAATAATAATTCTTGCGATTATCGAGATTATCGAATATTCTACGACCCTTCCCGCTTAAACCAGGAAAATTATTTTGTATACATAGTTATAATATAATTTAGATAATATACTAGTTATATGGTTAACGTCAATACTTATTCAATTCAATTCAATTCTTTATTTAAAAAGTATACATAACCTTAAAGAATAGTATTCCAGTGTACGTTTATGAAAATATTTACAAAATAACATAGTAAAAATAATAAATAAGTATTATACTTACAAACTTGTGTTATGAAAAAAATTTAAGTACTTTCAATTTCAAACAAATCGGTTCGGTAGTTTTGGCGTAAAAAGTAACAAACAGACATACATCCAAACAGACATACTTTAGCACCAATACAATTTATGGGAAGTTGAAATTGGATTGATATCGTCTATATATGTTTTTTATTAACTTGAAAAACATTTAAAACCTTCAAAGGTTTGCTGGAAACTCTTTTTAGGGTGAAGCTCGCCTTCATTACAGTTAGACGGCTCCGTTGCTTAGTTGGCCTGCGAAGCGAGGGGCCCAGCCGCTGCATACTTTGTGGCGAGCATGAAGTTTGTTCTCAAGTCTTGGGTGTTTGTCTTATGTTTCTGTGTTTGTCCATGCCATCTGCGACACAGGAAATCCTAGTGCAGAGGTATGAGCGTTTTAACGTTTATATTTGGGAACCAGATTACAGAATCATAGTATCACGCATAGTTTGGGGCTATATGACCTTCTGTGAAATATTCATGATAATTTATTTACTTATTTTGATATTACAACGTCCACAATTAGAGAATAAAATTAACCCTTAAATATATATCCTTAATTATTTTTAGCTCGACCTCCCCCTCCGCCGCCCATTGAGACACTACCAGGTAAGTAAATACATATAAATTTCAAATATATTCAAACCAGGAAGAAAAATTTATATAACGTAGTATATAAATTTTTCTTATACCATATTATATCATTTTCAAAATTGATATACACACCAACATGCCCCTTT
This sequence comes from Aplocera efformata, assembly GCA_921293045.1. Lineage (NCBI taxonomy): Eukaryota > Metazoa > Arthropoda > Insecta > Lepidoptera > Geometridae > Aplocera > Aplocera efformata. Next base: position 2,388,299 of record OV121067.1, on the reverse strand, counting down.
TATTTTTCTCTTTGTCTGGTCCATCCACAGGTTGCCTGGAAGAGGTCGCTTTTAGCGATAAGGCCGCCCATTGTATTATCTTATTGTTAATAATTTATTGCTTAACAATTTTTTTTTTTGTTTTTTATATTTATGTTTGGTGATCAATAAATTGTTATCTATCTATCGATTATATTAAATAATTTATTGCTCCTGGTTGAAACATTTATATAATATAAATAGATATACTATTTATTTTTGTTTTTTATGAAATTATTGATGATGTGAAAAAGCATCTACCTTTTGTTATAACTAACGAGTCTATGTAGTAAGTTGTGCCAAATTGTTGTATTTTGATGCACTATTGCAAAGACAATAAATAAATTCTATTTTCTATTCTATAGTACACTATGGTACACTAAAACATGGCGTACATGGCGCAGTCAGGTAATAATTGACCAACGATCTCATTCCAGGAACACCTAAAGCGCTAACACGTTTCAATTCAGAAAGCGACCTGCCAAGAAAGCCTTTCGAGTCTCAAACCGCCCCCTGGCCCAGGCCAAAGCTTACGTCGAGTAAATTCAGTGAGTCTATCATTCTTTTAAGTAACTAACTGACCTGACTACAGACGCTGTCTTAATAATTTCCACCTATTCCAAACATTCCAATGATTGCAGCGCGCATTTTGTCAATCGCTGACAGTTATGTCAAACGCAACCAAAAGTAGTAGAACTTATGCCAAGTTCGTCCGGAGAGGTACTGCCACCACATCTGGAATCTGCCGCCAAGCAGTAGTACTCGCATTACTGGACCGGTGGAAGGATGTGGCTGCCGGTGAAATCACATGCGCATGAGACGTATCATCCCCGTCTCGGGTGATGGACGCAGCAGGATGAATGCGACTCAGTAAAGATTTGGATCTCATACCGAGTCGCGCGCATTACTGTTGTCACGGGCGAGGGTCACCACTTACCATCAGGTGGGCCCTCAGCTCGTTCCGTCACACATTCACATAAAAAAAAAAACACTTAAGCGCAACGGGGTGCGACTTGGGTCTTCTCATTCTTCGGTCTTTACCTATATCGTATTGCAGTATTTATGGGCCCCTAAGCCAACTTTTGACCGGATCGAAAGTTGTTTAACTTAGATTAACTGCGAAGCAAGCTTCGCTACGAACGATTTCTAAATACAATATGTGTATAATATCAGTGTTTTATCTTCTCCAGATACAGTCGATGGGAATTCTTCTCTGAAAAGAATAATAAACCGACCTCGTCTACCATTACCGGACCCTGAAGAAGAATATGAAAGTACGTATTAAGATTTTGTGGGGGATCATGTTGTCGCGTCCGTATGTGAATACCCTCAGAACCCCTACATGTGTCCCCTTAGCGGTGCGCAAGGAGTAACCTAGAGTAGCAGTAGAACTTTGCCAAGTTTGTCCGGAGAAGTACTGCCACCACATATTCAATTTTATAGCGTTTATACAGAAATATATAATAGTAACTTGCTAAAATGAATTAAAATCACACCAGTAAAATTATAATTCCTTATCTTACCGCCAAGTGGATTATATTGTCATATATTGTCGCACTATATTCCGGTGGAAGGGTGTGGGTGCCAATGAAATTACAGCCCCATGAGACGTTACATCCTCGTCTCGGGTGATCTGCGCACAACAAAATACGGTAAAATTTGTCGAGTCGTTTATCTTACCTTATATTATTACTTTATACTAGAATTGTTGTATATATATTTATTTCGCGTATCTCGCAAACGGCTCTAACGATTTGGATGAAATGTTTTGTTTTGTTAGGGTTTTGCTGTTTAAGTTTACCAGTATATGTCTTGTAAACCCCAATTTTTTCCAAACAAACCTTTTTACACCAATAAAAATGACATTTCTACACTAATATTGTAAGGAGGAAAGACTTGTTTGTTTGAATTGAATAGTCGAAAACTGGTGAACCGATTTACAAAATTCTTTCACCATTAGAATCCTACATTATCCCTGATGAACATAGGCGAAAGAATTTTGTCAAATAAGTTACGAACCTGTATGAAAACTTCGATAATGTAACCCAATGTGTGAAAGAAATAATCCTTTAACCGCGTATGCTGCGGGAAATCTTGACAATAGAGCAAAGTTATGTAATAATGTAATGTAATGTAATAATAATGTTTAAAACTGTTTAAAGAAGACATCAATATCTACAAGAAAAATCCGCGATATATTATATAAAAATATATATAAGAAAATTTGTTACGCAATTTCTTCGCTAATTCTGAATCAATTTAGGTGATTTTGTAATTTGGGTGGAATAGACATTTCATAAAACAATTCTACTAAAATAAGTAAATGAAAGAATTAATATTGAAGCAGTTTAATTAGATTTAAAATCAATTTGTTCACTTTTCAGTTATGGAGAGAGATGGACATCCAGTACCGAAACCTACAACTCACAGTAAGAACCTATAAACTTAAAAAAACATTCCTTTTCAAACTGGCCTCCTGGCTCAGTTGGTAGATAGTAGCTCGGCCTTCTGCCCTATAGCTCGTTGGTTCGATGACAATCACGGAAGTAAGTTAGATATTGTACTGTTAAATGAAAGAGTGTTAGATGTGTGTGTCAGTGCTTCTGAGGATGGACTGGTGGAACACGCAGATAAATATCATCCACCATTAGATATTGAGATCAGCTGCGAAAGACGAAGAGATGATGTAAAATTTGATCCCAGTAACATCAATAGTGCCACAGACTGGAACTTTGGTAAGGCAAACTTTGATTTACTTTACGATTTAGTTGAGAATATTAGATGGGATGAAGTTCTGAAGGAATCTGACGTAAACGCAGCAGTAGACGTATTCTATGCATTACTATATAAATGTTTCGACCTCAGCATACCAAAAAAGATCCGGTGCCTAAAGGTTAAACGATATCCGACGTGGTACACTAATGAAATCATTACGAATATTAAATTAAAAGCAATACTACACAAAATATGGAAAACTACAAAAGATCCTTTTATATACAGCTTTTTTGGTGCCCTGAGATCTTTTGTAAAAATCGAAATGTCAGCTGCACATGATACATTCCTTGAGCGAATCCAATCAGATGTAACAAAAAACCCTCGCGCTTTTTGGACTCACATTTCAACCTTAAAAACGAAAGGAGGATTTGAGCCGTCTATTATATATAATGGACAAAGCTACACCGGCCCGGATGCTGCCAAAACCTATGCCAACTACTTTAGTAGCGTTTTTCTGGCCGAAGTACCTGACCTTTCCACAGACAATATAAAGACAACTGGTAATAATTGTCTCATCTCTATAACTAATATCTCAGTGGAGGAAGTTTCATATCATATTAATAATTTAAAATCTAAAAGTTCAATTGGGCCAGACAGTGTACCTACGTATATAATAAAAGCCTTTAAAACCCAGTTAGCGGCACCCTTAACGCACATTTTTAACTTGTCCCTTAGCACCAGTATTTACCCTTCACAATGGAAACTTTCTCGGGTAACACCAATCCCAAAGTCAAGTGACAAAGTAAAAGTTGAAAACTTCAGACCTATCGCAATCTTAACCTCATTTGGCAAGCTATTTGAAACTATATTACACAGCAAAATTTCAAAGCAATTATCACCTTATTTATCTGACAACCAACATGCGTTTCGAAAAGGTCGGTCAGTAAACACTAACTTACTTACGTTCGTAGACAGTATATCCAAATGCTTAGACAACAAAGTACAAGTTGATGTTGTATATTTAGACTTTCGAAAGGCTTTCGATAGAGTGGACAATTCTGTGTTACTAAATAAATTAGACTCATACGGATTTGCACCAAAACTGTTAAGGCTCTTCGCTAACTATCTTCATGATCGAAAACAATTTGTGAGACTAGGATGTTACGATTCACCTGTTTATCGCACATGCTCCGGCGTAAGCCAAGGATCTTCACTGGGTCCCCTCCTATTTTCAATTATGATCGATGATTTACCAGTATGTCTTCATAAAAGTGATTGCTTAATATATGCTGACGACGTAAAAATTTTCATGAAAATTAAGACCATTCAGGACTGTGTGGACTTGCAAAGAGATTTAGACGCTCTTCAAGAATGGAGTATAAGAAATCGCCTTCATTTTAACCTCTCTAAATGTCAGGTTATAAGTTTTACGCGCTGTACACAAAGTATATACACAAAATACAAATTACACGGTGAAGTCATCGAAAGAACAGCATCTGTTAAAGACCTTGGTGTTATTTTTGACTCTAAGCTAACTTTTCATAATCACATTCGTTCACTTTCAGTAACTTGTTTTAGAAGGTTAGGTTTCATATCCCGTAACTGCAATAAATTTAAAAACGTAGACGCTATAAAACTTTTATACACTTCTCTCGTCAGATCTAAGCTAGAGTCAAGTGCATGCATCTGGAATCCATATGAATCTACATATACTCTCATGTTAGAAAAGGTACAAAAACGGTTCTTGAGGTTCTTATATAAAATATCATATGGATATTACCCGTACATGTATCCGACTAAGTATCTGCTAGGCACTTTGGGTTTTAACTCACTGGAAACCAGACGACTATACGACCAAATATTAACTCTATGTCGCATATTAAGATCCCGCCTAGACTGTCCTCTACTATTGAGCGAAGCCAGTCAGCTAAGTGTCCCACAAAATCACGTTAGGTTTCGTCAAGGGCGGGTTCCATTATTCGCACCTACCCCGCCAAGCACGTTGGCGCGTCAACAATCGCCTATTTGTCGAGCGCAACGAAATCTCAATTCGCTCATTACCATACATCCTCAGTTTGATGTGTTTGCAGATGGATGGAAGGTGATTGAAAGACTATGTCTCACATTTTGTGAGAAATAAAGTTGTATAAGTACCTATTGTAATTGTAGTATTTGTTTAGATTGTGTTTTATGTCATATTCGTTTCGTTTGTGTTTTTTATGGCATATTCATATTGTTTGTTTCGTTTTCTTATTTTAATTTTTATGTTTAAATTTTTTTATTTTTTTTTTATGTTAATTATTATCTGGTGTTCTTGTGTCGTATTGTTTTAATTTTTGTTCATATTATTTATTTATGGTTAAAAAAAAAAAGTTATTTTGTTTGGTTATGTTATGTTCCGTTGTGTTTTAATTTATGTTTATTGTGTATTTCTAGTATAACGCATTAGATAATTCTGTAATGTTATATTTTAGACTTTATAATAAATAAATAAATAAATAAATAAAATAAAAATAATAATGATTTGACGAACATACTCGTATATGTTTGTCAAATCATTACGTTGTCATCAACTTAAAAACAAAAAATGCCCATATATGTTTGTCAAATCATTCATCACCTAAATTATCATTAACGTAAAAACCAAAAATGCCCACCAGTATAGGAAGGCTCCGTAGCTAAGTTTGTTAGTAACCTTGCCTACAAAGCCTCCACACCTGGTAATCTGCAGATTAATGCACTCGTATTGCTGTGTTCCGGTTGAAGGGTGTGGGCACCGGTGAAATCACAGCTGCAGACGTAGCATCCCCGTCACCCGAGACGGGGTCTTGGGTGATGCAACTTGGGTCGGATCAAGGTCGTATTGTTGTTTTTATAGACTGAGATAACCACTTACCATCAGATGGGCTATCAATTCAGCTCATATGAACCAAAAATGCCAAAAAAATACATACTTACTTACTATAACAGGCTAACCGTAGTGCGGGATCCAATGTTACAAGTGTGTTGTATAAATAAATTAGAGGTAAAAAAAACTTTTTAAAACCAAGCTTTTAGTTTTCGTGTTCTCCTCAGTAAGCCCTTTCATTTGATACCCATACTGTGGTAGTGCAGAAACAATAACTAGTCCGCCATCTTGGATGATCCGCCATATTGGAATTAGAATGACGTCACATAGCTAAGCATGCATTGTCATCCAAAATAAGCGTGTATACCAAATTTCAGCTCAAACGGTTAAAGATAACTGATTTTAAATTCAGTTGCAAGATTCCATCCGGACAAACATATATACGTTGCAAGTTAAATAAAAGCTTGTAATAATGTTCTGTTTTTAATAAAGATATTTTGTATTTTTAAAAGGCCGGCAGCGCATCCGCATTTCCCCTGGTATTGCGTGTGTTTATGGGCGGCGGTGACCACTTTCCATCAGGTGGCACGCAAGCTCATCTGCCCCCTATTACATAAAAAAATGTATTTTTATAACTTTTCAGCCAATAACACATTTGAAATGTCTCAACGGCTTGTCATCAGCAAATCAAAGAAATTCTTTGGTGAGACCCCTCCTATGGAACGAAGGCCTATGAACATGAATCCAAGACTTTATGGACCAAACATCAATAGTTCCCCCATCATAATACGAAAACAAACGCATAATAAACAAAATACAAATTCTCCGGGGCAAAATATGGCTTTTGGGTCGCACATCGTACCCGCAGGGCAAAAACGGCCTCCTACAAAGCCAAAACCAGGTTTTTCGGGGCAAAATGCACCTACAGGACCCAGAGCCCCAAACGCAGGGCCAAATACCCAGTTTGAAAGGCAAAATGTGTTTACAGAGCAAAACACAAATGAACAAAGATTCCCTTGGACAGGGCAAAACAGACCCCATATGGAGCAAAATGAACCTTTAACGGGGGCAAATTGGCGACCTGGTGCAAGTTCTCAAAGACCAAACTTAGAGGCCGTACCGGTTTTACCCCGTATGATGTCTCCTGTGAACTTAAAAACAGGTTCGTGCTAAATAACTTTTTTTATGTCACTTAAGTGACGGAAACAGCTGATCGCCCACCTGATATATTTGTTGACGCGTAATGTGATTTATATAAATAGGGATTTATTTTTATATATATAGATTTATCATTTATTATGTTTGTTACATCAGATCTCAGTCATTTATCAATCGATTTGGATTTTTTTTTAAGTATTTTGATGGTTTATTTCAGATTAGTCCCATAGAAAATTTCATCAAAATTGCTTTAATGGTTTGGTTGTTAAATCAACTTATCTGGAAAATAATAGTAAATGAAATTACGTACATATTTTGCTTTCCTGTAACTTTTTTCTTTGCTCATTGCAAACAGATTTAGATGTCTCTTTTTTGGGTTCCATACCCAAAGGCAATTTTTTTTCGATTTTTTTTTAAACGATCCCATTCTCATTAGAAAGGATATGCTTTTAGATTGGTCTCATAGATTTTTTATTAAAATCGGTGCAAATAATTTGGTTGTTAATAACTGGAAAAATGAAGTACAAAAAACGGATTTGCGTATTTCGCTTTCCTGTAAGTATGTGTGACTTTTTTCTTCGCCCGTTGTAGACCGATTTGACACGAGAAATTAGAGATAAAAGTATGAAAGTGGGCTTTTAGATTGTTTTTAATTAGTAATTTATCTTATTTCAGTAAAACATTTAAAGAATCCACCCGCCGAATCAGCTGAAGTCTCGAGAATGATACCAGCACAATCCCTCACCAATCTTGCATCGAAAAGACCACGTGAGTTATATCTTACTAGTGATATGGGTACCTAGTTTTTTTATACTAAACTAAAAATGGCCGAAAATTCGAAAGAGTCTTCAAAAAAATATTTTTCCATAAAATCTATGTGTGGTATCAAAATACAGAGTTTTATAAATGGCTTACAATCAGTGGCGGCCCTAGGGGGTGGCAAGCAGGGCAACCGCCCGGGGCCTCGCTTTTGTAGGGCCTCGCACCCTCGCAGAACAGTCTTTAGGAGGATGCTGACTGATTACCAGGAGCCCTGTACACTTCCAACTCACCTAAATTCCTCATACGCCAAGTGCCTCACAAAGATCTATCGCCCGGAGCCTCGCAAAAAGGCCGCCCTTGCTTACAATAATATGTACAACTTATATGTTTAAAACGCAATTTGATTTTTTCCACGCAGTCGTGTTTCTTTTTTTCTCTATAATTTATTGTCATACTTTTGTCTATTTCAGCAGCGCCGCCAAACAAACCGAAGCCCCCAATGCCAATACCTATACCTGTCCAAGCAAGTAAGTAGACTTACTAGTACATATAAACTAAGAGTGATTTAAAAATGTTACATTATCATCATCAGCCTATTTCAGTCCACTGCTGGACATAGGCCTCTAAGATTAAGCGCCATTGAGCCCGGTCTTCGGCTCTTTGCATCTGCCAGCCACCTTCCGCAAGTCGTCGCTCCACCTGGCCGGGGGTGCCCTACGCTACGTTTGCCTACACGCGGTCTCCACTCAAGAACTCGTCGAAAAGAATTACGTTTCATGAAAGTAAAACTTATTTCCAAAGGCACCACTCTTTCAACGTCCCTCTTATAGTAGAAGTTTTAATGCCCTGACTGCGTTTCATCATCATCTTCCTGCCCTTATCCCACAGTAAATGGGTAGCACAACATGTATTTTTCTTCCATCCCCCTCTGTCAGACGTCATCTCAGTACTCACTCCTTTCTTACGCATATCATCTCTCACACAATCCATCCATCTTTTCTTTGGATTGACAAAATCCTGACTGCGTTTCATAGAAATAAAATCTGTTTCTAAAGATAAATGTTTCATGAAAATGAAGCTAATAATTTTTTATTGTTTTTAATGTTTGACAGTACTTGCCCTTTTACAGCAGCTACTTTACTTGTATTGACATTAATATAATCACCGATATATAAATTACATATTTTGATTATTTTTACCTCTCTGATTCCCCTTTACAGCAGCTATTACCTTAATATACTTAACTAGAACTTGACTGTATTTTCAGTTGGACCTACAGACGATGATACATACGACCCTCGCGCGACGTGGGGGGATGAATGGACATACGAGGCATTGCCTGCATACAATATCTACGGAAATGTACCCCCAGTGAAGCGAAATGATTAGAAGTCCTTCGATCATGAGCGATCTGAACATTTGACCCGGCTCGCGTGTATTGTAAATCACTCGCTTTTAATGATCAGGTTTTAGCAATCGTTCATTTAGCATTGTTTAGAATCTACATTAACGCGAAGCGAAGCTAGATTTGGTCAATCAATTTATTTCTGGATAGATCCGTCTTTTTATGTACCTCTAACAACGTTTAAACAAAAAATATTTAAGGCGTAAAAGCTTAAAAACACAGTCAAACTCATTCATTCCCAATTCTAATCAGCGCCGGCCCGAAGTAAATTTTAGAATGGTGCAAGATCCTATTATGTCGCCTCTCCTGTTTGCTCCTAATAATATTATATTATATAGAGCGTGGTGGCCCAGGGACATAGACACCGAATTTCAATCTGAAGGTTGCTGGTTCAAACCCACACGTGCACCAATGAGTATTTTCACTTGAAAAAATGTATGTGCGCAATATCACGTTCTCAAAACGGTAACGGAAAACATCGTGAGGAAACCGGCATGTCTTAGAACCAAAAATTCGACGACATGTGACATCTACCAATTCGGATTGGGCTCCCGTGGTAGATCAGAGCCCATTCACTCTCAATTATCGAGAGTAGGCCGGTGTCTGCAGTGGGAACATTAGAGGCTGGTACGGTAATATTATATACCTATATAAACCATATATAAATAATATAAGGTAATATAAACCATAGGCTACGGTAACCGCTTACCATCAGGTGGGCCGTATGCTTGTTTGCCAACAAAGTGGTATAAAAAAAAAAAAAAAATATACCTATATCAATTGTGAGTGGCGCCCCCTAGGATTTGGCGCCTGGAGCGATTGCTCCGTACGCCGCGCCGTATGGGCGGGCCGCCCCTGATTCTAATTATATCCAATTAATAATTAACAATCCTAATTATGTTATCAATTAGTATTGATTTATTACTGCTGATCTTTGGCGAAACATGAGTGAGATACATAGAGCCCCCCTTTTGATTCTTGGCTTTTACAGTAAGAACAGATATTTGTTATAAGCAAAGTTTGACCTTCAAGTTAGCCATGTAAGATTTTGCGCTAAATATGCGATCATATCTGCGCGTAGTGGCGTCAGTCTAATTTTAAGATGTGTAACTATTTCATATCTATTATTATTCATTGTAATAATAATTTATTTTGCGGAACTACCTGGAGATTTGAAATTGTTTCACACACACGCACGCGTGCGCAGCACACGCATACACACGCACCCATACGCATGCGCACACACACACACACACACACACACACGAACAAACGCGCGCGCGGCGAGGAACTCTAAGTGTTCATAATTTAGTTATTAAAAGATATTTATTCAGTGACACTTCTATTAAAAAGGTCCAAATGTATTATTAAGTTCTAAAATAAAAGACATATTTAGTCAAACAACATAGGTTTAATAACAGTTTGTAAATATTTACATAATTAAAAATTAAATAAATTAAGCATTTTACACGTTTTTTAATACTAGATTTGGTCACGAAAATCTTATGGACCCTACATAAGTAAATAACTAACCCAAGTGGCTGCAAATTAACAAAATAGCGCACTGCGCAGCCATTCAAATAACGTTTACTGCACTAGGATTCCCTTTGTCGCAGTTGGCATGAACAAAAACAGAAACACAAGAACCGGGAACAAAGTTAACGCCCACACAAAGTTTACCCCAGCCCAGCGTTTATGCCTGTAATTACACCGGCACCCACACCCTTCCACCGAACCACGCCAGCGCGAGAGCACTAATGCTTGGCGAGGCGATGGAATATCAGGTGTGGTGGCAGTACTTCTTAAAAGCTTCTTAGAAGTATCATCATCATCACTCATCTGAACTTCCATCTCGTACAAGTTCAAGATTGAGTTTAAAAAAGTCATTGTAAAAGCCCCTTTAATTAAATAAATAATTAAAATAATGCTCAGTGAGGAAGATATGTAGTGTTGGAATGATATATATATATATATATATATATATATATATATATATATATTAGAGATTAGCGCGTTCAAACAAACAAACAAACATATATTATATATATATATATATATATACTAATATTATAAAGCTGCAGAGTTTGTTTGTTTGTTTGAACGCGCTAATCTCTGGAACTACTGGTCCGATTTGAATGATTCTTTCAGTGTTGGGTAGTCCATTTATCGAGGAAGGCTATAGGCTGTTTTTTTTTTTCAAAATTAGGGATCCGTGAGTTAATTGCTATTTTGTAACACAAGGTGTAAAATCGAAAACCTATTTTTGGGAGCGCTGCAAAAACTATTGACAATAGAACAAAATGATGTACTACGGGTTTGTAGATCCCATTAAGACCTACAAAAAAGTCCGCGAGAACATATATCTAGCTATCATGGTTTAATCACAATAACCGATTATGTGTATCAAATTTGTACACCGTGACACACAGTTTGATCCAACTTGAAAGATAGGATAGCTCACATCTCAATTTATGATCGCAATATTATTTTATTGCAAATTATAATATCATATGACAAAAACGTTAGCCGCAGCAACGCGTGGCCCGGTCAGCTAGTATATATACAATATAAAAGTCCAAGCGCTGGTAGACATTCTAAATTGGGGGAGGTATATCATTCTATCACTACATATCTTCCTCACTGAGTTGGATTTTCACCTCGTATAAGATTAGAGTTTGAATTCACCTCGTATAAGGTTAAACTTAAAAAATTCGAGGGTTGAGTGGTAGACATTTTAAATGGGGGGAGGTATACCATTTCATCATTTCATATCTTCCTCACTGAGTTGGATTTTCACCTCGTATAAGATTAGAGTTTGAATTCACCTCGTATAAGGTTAAACTTAAAAAATTCGAGGGTTGAGTGGTAGACATTTTAAATGGGGGGAGGTATACCATTTCATCATTTCATATCTTCCTCACTGAGTTGGATTTTCACCTCGTATAAGATTAGAGCATGAATTCACCTCGTATAAGATTAGAGTTTGAATTCACCTCGTATAAGGTTAAACTTAAAAAATTCGATGGTCGAATGGTAGATATTATAAATGGGGGGAGGTATACCATTTCATCATTTCATATCTTCCTCACTGAGTTGTACTTTCTTCTTGTCCGTGATGATCTCGTCGATCTTGTGCAGGTCCTTGAGAGACACTTCTCCTGTTCCCCGCTGCATGGGCGCCGGCTGCGACGGGTCCGGCTTCCAACCCAGGAAGTTGATGATCTGGTACGTGGCGGGAACCCCCCGGGAATTGTGCTCGGGGAAGTCCTGGGGACGTAAAATATAAATGAATCTCACATGATAACCTGATAATTTGGTATTGCGCACATAAATTCTAAAATGAGTTTTTTCACTTGAAAAATTTATGTGCGCAATACCACGTTCTTGAAACGGTGACGGAAAACATCGCGAGGAAACCGGCATGTCTTAGAACCAAAAATTCGACAACATGTGAGCCCAATCCGGATTGGGCTCCCGTGGTAGATCAGAGCCCATTCACCCTCAATTATCGAGAGTAGGCTGGTATCTGCAGTGGGAACATTAGAGGCTGGTACGGAAACCTGATAATTTGACAGACCACAAAATAGGAGGTAGCGATTGCGTTTTGTATGTTTGTTATGTGACGAGCTGAGGTCCCACCTGGCGGTAAGTGGCGACCCCCGCCCATGACAACAGTAATGCGACTCAGTATAAGATTTGGATCTTACACCGAGTCGCATTCATCCTGCTGCGTCCATCACCCGAGACGGGGATGATACGTCTCATGCGCATGTGATTTCACCGGCACCCACACCCTTCCTCCAGAACACAGTAATGCTAGCATTGCTTGGCGGCAGATTCCAGGTGTGGTGGCAGTACCTCTGCGGACGAACGTGACACAAGTTCTACTGCTACTTTTGGTTGCTCCTTTAGCACCACCCAGGGGGTACACACCTACGCACACCATATAAATTCTCACCTTTCCGTACATTTCGTCGTAGATGGCAGCTGCCGCGAATTGTACATCCCTGTTGAGTCTAAGGGGGCGGTTGTAGGCAGCGTTGGCGTCGCCCAGGGCGCGTGTATCCCTCATCACCTCCCAAGCGGTGGGGTACCACAGTGTCAATGTGTCTACATCCACCGTCTGAAGGGTGAATCCGGCCCTGGACAAAAGAATAATAATTTTAATACCTTATTTGGTACATTTTGCTCTTATATAGTACACAGCAGGGGTAGGGGGAGGCAGCTGCCCCCCCTTTTATTTTATTATGCTTATTTTATTGTTTTTTTTAGTATTTGTTGTTATAGCGGCAACAGAAATACATCTGTGAAAATTTCAACTCCAACTGTCACGGTTCATGAGATACAGCCTGGTGACAGACGGACAGCGGAGTCTTAGTAATAGGGTCCCGTTTTACCCTTTGGCTACAGAACCCTAATAAAGACGGTCTTTAGCTGACGCTCGAAGGCCTTCGACAAGGCGAACTTACGCGGTTAAAAGCCCTCCAATGTCCCTCACGCTTGTAAACGGAGAGATATGGGGGGACACCCCACCCGTTCGTTCACTCTCGGCTAATTGTATCGCGCTGCGAAGTTCCGAGAGTGTGTTCCCGCCGTACACACAAGACATGAACACCTGAAAGAACACGTTCACTAAGATTCTGTGTCACAGATGGCAAGTTTTTTTTTTTTGTCAATTTACTTTACTGTAATCTGATAATAATACGATTTGCTATCAAGTTCGTACTGCCACCACATCAAGAAACTGCCGCCAAGTAGTAGTGGTAGTGTTCCGGTGGAAGGGTGTGGGTGCCGGTGAAATCACATGCGCATAAGATGTGTCATCCCCGTCTCGGGTGAGCGCAGCGGGGTGCGGCTTGGGTCTTCTGATATTTAGGTTGGGGAGGACCTCAGTCGTATTACAGTAGTTATGGGCGGAGGTAACCATTTATTATCAGGTGGGCATTCAGCTTGTCCCGTCATTGGAATAAAATATAAAAAATGCATTTGAAAGAATTTTATTAAGGGTGCAAGTAGTAAGAGTAGTATTATCTTAATGTGCCCTCTGCAGCATACCAATGCCGCTAAATGGTCACCCATCCAACTACAGACTGGACAGAGAGTTGCTTAACCTAAATGATCTTTCTTAACTTACCCCGTCCGGTTTCAAGCATTTCATAACTTTGTCAAACAACCCTGGCAGGTCATTGACCCAATGTAGCACCAATGATGACACTATTAAATCAACGCTGTCGTCTGGAAACTGATAATAATGTTAACTTTGGGGGTGCATGTCGCTTGTGTCCGTAGGAGACCCTCGTAGTCCCTGCGTGGATGGTGCGAAAGGAACGACCCAAAGTAGCAGTAATACATATCAGACTTGTCCCAAGAAGTACTGCCACCACATATGTTAACCTGTCGCCAAGCAGCGCTGCGTGCTGCCGGTGGAAGGGTGTGGGTGCCGGTGAAATATCAAGAAATTACAGATGCAATGTAATTAAAAAAAAAATGCAACTTGGGTCTTCTTTTACTTCAGTGGGAGATCCCTATAGTTATTTTACTGCTTATGGGTGGTAGAATAATATCAGGTGGGCAGTCAGCTTCTAGCAAATACACTTTGTGGCTTAGGTGGTAGCAGCCCCGCCTTCAAAGCGATGGGTCCCGGGTACAAATCCCAGTCGGGACACACTTAATGTAGTGAGCATGAAATTTTAACCTTGGATCTTCAGTATTTGTCCATGCCATCTGTGACACAGGGAATCCTAGTGCAGGGGTATGAGTGTGTAAATGTTTATTTAAAAAACTCACATCAAGGTTCTCTTCATCCATGACAATCTTCTCAACTTTTACACCATCTCCGACTAACGCCTTGTCGAGGTGCGTCTGCGACGTGTCACAGAGTGTCACCTTCTCGACACTGTCTGGAAGGAAGTGACGGGCGACGTAGCCACGACATGCCCCTGGAATTATTAATAAAATCTAGTCATAAATCTTATATGGGTTGAATACTTTTTATCTACGTGATCAAGCGTACTTCCACTAAGTTAAGAGCTTCAAACTCTATCCAAACCTTCAAGGGGGAGAACAAACTACGAACCCCTAGTACAAATAACTTACCAAGCTCCACTGCATTCTTAAAAGTCCGTTTTATGTCAAGAATCCGATCTGCCGTGCGCCAACCAACCTCCTCTTTTATATACTCCGCCAGGTGGTAATCAGATCTTTGCGCAGCCCGTTCCCTTTGCAAAGCCTTCGCCTGTCTATCAAATATATTCATAGTACGATATACAGAGCTAGCGGTCTTTGGTTTCCGAGCTGCAGAACTGTATTGGGCTGCATTTTCAACGCAACTAATACGTACATTTTTTGAATTGCCTGGTGGTATTAGAAGTGGGGACAAGCAAGAGAGCTTTTTTCGAAACATTATTAAAAGATAAGTTGCCTGAAATCAAATTATTTAAGTGAAAATAACATTGTTTTCATTTGAGTGATAGGTTATGTTTTGATTGAAATGTAGATTTGACATTAGTTAGATTTCGTCCTTTTCCATTCATTTCACGTCAGTTCTTTGTTTATGTCTTAACCGCACGACTCTGCCAGGGTCTGGTATTTGACTGATGGCGTCGTAAATAACCGCGGCAAGGCTATATGAATATGACCAGTGAAAAACCTTCCAGATTGAATATATAAAACAATAGTAACACCAAATATTAAAAATACCAACAGCAGTTTAACAGTTTAAATAAACTGTCATGCAAGTTAGTAGTAAGTAGTTAGCGGATCCCTACGTTTTGAGCTTATTATTTCTGGACAAAAATTAAAATGTCACTGTCAGAATGAGTGACGCAAACTATTTATATTTTCATAAGATCTTCTTTAAAGAGTAAATTGTACTAATCTCCATGGTATCGGACCACCTCCACCACCATAATAGCAAGGATTCTATTATTACAAATCAATGAGATTGATTTCTCTCAAATCTCCTAGATTTTTTCTATTAGCGCGGCTCTACCAATTTTTGTTTACGCCTTGGACGTTGCATGCATGCAGATAAGTTAAAAATTGATCTAGAAAATCCCTGAATAACTGAAATAAGATTTTTATGATCTTACTATTCAAAACTATTGCTTTTTAAACTATCAAAAAACATCAGTATCTTAAAGAGTACTTTTATTAGCCCATTCTATCCCAATTACAGCAAAACTGGATTATATATCAAAAAAATATATTTTTTCGTGTTTTGGTTTGCAGCACTGGTCCCAATAAATCAGCTGTTATTTTGTCGGAATTTTTACCCATTCAAGTGATATTTGTTTACATTCATCGTAACTAGAACCGAGCCTCGTTCAGCGGTAGATTAACGAATATAAACTAACGTAAGTATTGTGTTAGATCATGCCATTGCGATACAGCATTCACTTTATTTTTTAAATATTTAGGTTACATTCAGAAACAAAGCAATACTGTTTCAGATGTGGCCTATTTTAATGCAAATGTTAAGGAGTAACGCGGCTTATATCACCTTGCCGGTGGCTGCAGTCGTCGGCGTTATCGGATATAATTTGGAGACTTTGTTATCTGACCGATATACACCGTACAATAGTAAGTAAACAACACAAATGCTCAATCATTCTTATGTCACACCTCTGAACTAGGATTGAGGACATGTGTACTTAAAAACAAAAACATCCAGAAAATTCCTGAAACACCTGGAAAAGCCTATGAAATTACAGACACTAGAATCATAAGATTCATTGCCTCCGAGACTGATTTTAGCCTACCCAAGGTATCAAGGTACTAATAAAATTCAAGTCTCTTTGTTATGTCAAAATAACAGCTTTTTATATGGGTTTGAAAATATATACAGTAAATATGACAAAAAAACAATTGTTAAAATTTTTGTCTCTGTTTGTTCTGGCTAATCTCTGAAATGGCTGGACCGATTTTGACGGGACTTTCACTGGTGGATAGCTGGTAAGAAGCAACTTAGGCTACTTTATTAATAAAAATTATATTAGGGTTTCATGCAAAGAAATTGTTAAATTCCACCTGAATGAAGTCACGGGGACAGTTAGTTTGAGATATATTGCTCTTATGATAAGTAGACGAAACTATTTAGGAGTATTTTCTTTCTCTCTACTAAGTCGTACTTAGTAGTGCAAATATCCTTCAAAATACAATAGAAAGCTTGAGATGGAAATCAGTTTTTTTTTTTTTTTTTTTTTTTTTTTTTTTTAATATTTTAATGATTTGAAATACATTAACCTTTTTACTGCATCATAAAAAGTAGAATGAATAAATTAATGTCAGCAAACTCAGTTCAGTTTTGATGTAAAAGGGTAACTAACAATATATTCCCATAGCATACATACATGATAATAAGGCTTTTTATGGAAAAAGCAAAAAGGTTAGTCGACATCACAGGAGACCGAAGCTGACAGCTACCTCGGACAAAGGTTTTTACAAAAACTTAGGTTGCCCTTGTACTAAGTACGTACTTAGATTTCCAAAAAAAATCACTTGTTATTTTTTATGTGATGCAGTTATAAATCAATAACCATAATTAACCAAGTTATTAATAAAACACTAGGATTTATTGCGAACAAGACACTTTGGGGGGTCCAGCTGCTTGTACCCTCTGAGAGGTGCTAAAGTAGTAGTAGAACTTATGACCACCACGTGTTAACACGCCGCCAAACAGTAGTGCACTCGCGATGCTGTGTTCCGGTGGAAGGGTGTGGGTGCCTGTGATATCACATGCGCATCCTCTAGAATAGAATAGAACATAGTATTTTTCTGCGAGGATTCACTCATACTTCGGTAGGGGAGAACCATATTGTTTTCAATTTTTATTTTATATACTTTTGTTTAACATTACCACACTTTAATGTTTGATATCTGAGATAACTGAATTGAAATTGAATTTACCTAAATTAATAAAACACTAGGCTTTATTGCGGTGCTAGGTGTTCAGCGGGTTCAATCACATATGTCAAATGATAAAAATCTAATTATTCTCTAATTATCTAATTATTTCAGAACCGGTACAGGACCAAAGGCTTGAACGACTCACTGATGACGAAAACCTAAAAGACCCAACAAATGTGAAGAAGCTAAAATACAAAGAAAATGTCCTCGGAAAGAATGTTTCACCATCATTGCAAAACTAGTCACTAATTCTAAAGCAATTTCAGAAAACAATATTGAAAAAAAAACTCTTTTAGGCACAGTGTTAAACATGAATCATGAAAGGATTCCAGTGCAACTTTGTAGCAATCCAATAAAAGATGAACTGAAAAGATGGTAATGTTTAGACACCTCTGCTAATTTTCCCACTGTGATTTCCAAAGGCAATATATACTAATCTATAGCTACAAATAAATAAAATTCAAGTGTCAAAATATAATTTTTTTACCAAATGTATTTGAAAGTATTTTTTATTAATTAAAAAAAAAACATATTGCCTGTCTTACTTTCCGTCTCCTAATATCTGAAACGGCTGGACCGATTTTGACGGGACTTTCACTGGCAGATGGCTTATGTTATAAGGAGTCATTTAGGCTATATTCATTTGGGAAAAAGTCAAAATAATTGTTAAATTTCACTGTATCATAAAAACTGGTCAATCTATAAAATAAAAGTCAATTTCCGAATGTATTTATGCGCATTACTTCAGACCGGCTGGCTATTTGGCTAATGTACTTGTCAAAGAAAAAAAAAATAACAAGAGATTGTACGAAAGTGTAGTTTTTCTTTAAAATTTCCATATAAAAAGTTAGTGAAACAGACAGACAGGAGATCTTCCAAAATATAGACAGAATTCACAAATTGACGTTCAGATTCTAACAGGATCAGTTTTTTCAGGATAAAAGGAGCATGGGTTTACCTCGATGCTAATCACATGCTCCTTTTACCCTGAAAAAACTACTTCGCGCTCAAACGACAACATATTTGGATGAAATTTGTACTAGGATAGCTTATATCCAGGATTCACTCATAAGATTATTTTGGTCCAGAAAAAACGAGGGTAACAGCGGGTCGCGGGGAGTAACAAATAAAATGAATAATTCTTTACAGCAGAATCATGTTTATTTGGGAAATACAGAACAATAACAGTTTACAAGTTAATACACATAACAATGTACATATATCCAATTAAATTTCCACTAATTAAATATAATGAGGTAACTAGTACCTCATTATATTTAATTAGTGGAAATTAAAAGATTTAACAATTTATTTCAATGAGTACCTAGGTATAAAAAGAGCAAAGTCAGAATTAAGGTTAAAGAAATATAAACCTTAGTCAAAATACAAATTATTCTTCACAAACTATTGTAAAAAATAAATCCGAACCATATTCAGTAACGTTTCAAAACAGACAAGCATCTAAAATATAAAAAAAAGACAAATTTTTAATTTAAAATTAAATAAATAATTGGAGCTGCTGGAAATGGTTTAAATAAATGCCAGGCATTAAATGAAGTTTGCGATAAGTATTCGTTTAAGTATGTCGTAATTTTAACAATTTTGAAATACGACATCTTTATTAAAAATTATACAATTTCAACTAAAATATTGTGAATTTCTATTTCAGTTATAGTTAATTGCGAGCCTGTTCTTACATTACAGATAGGAAGACGTAACATGGAGCTGAAATTCATTTAAAACATCATTAAAAGTTCTAAAGGTTCTAAATATTACTCTCTTTTCATATTATATAAATAAAAAATATTGTTCCATTTCTATTAAAATATATTTAAAACATCAATGTACATTATACCTCATTAGAAATATGGGCTACCCTTACATAGGTACATATTTATTTTGAATAATTAACAAGATAATTTACTTACTACAATAATAGTTTATTTATTACAATAACAATTTATTTATTTATCAAATTACTTACTAATAACTGAATTGAAATATTCGTAATTGTAAATAAATAAACATTTGTCTATAAATATAATAGAATATCTAAGAGAAATTTCAGTTCAGTCCAGCATATTTCATATATGTTTTTATGATGATCAAAAAACAAATATAGATTTAGTAATATAGATAAATTGTATTTTATTTTTATGTGTGAGTAAGTGAGTGAGTTCATAATCAAAAAATAAGTGAATTTCACTTTAAATTTTTCGTATTTTCGTTTTCAGTTGAGAATCATGTGAAAAAATGAAATTGACGAACTGACTTGGCCAAAACTAAAATACTATTTCATTAGTTACCATTGTTCTCAGCGAAAACTGTCCAATTTTAGGGCAAAACGCCAAGTCTGTAAGCCCAGCCGTTTTAAATAGAAAACACGTAATTATGTAGAAATAGATACTTACTGTCTTTTGGACACAAAGTCTAACATCAGACTTAGGTCTGGGAAGCGAAAAGTGCCTACACACAGCGCTATCTAGACAAACTAATCAAAGATTGTACTATGGGAACTAGATAACTGATAGAATACTTATATACATACTATTGTTTATTGCTAATACATCTATACATTTTTTTTATGTAACACGAGTGACGGGACGAGCTGGAGGCCCTTCAGTGGTTACCTCCGCCCATAAAAAAACCTAATGTAACTGAGGTCCTCCAAGTATGAGAAGACCCAAGTCGCACCCCGTTGCGCCCGTCACCCGAGACGGAGATGTTAAGTCTCAAGGGCCTGCGATTTCACCGGCACCCACACCCTTCCACCGGACAACACCAATGCGAGTGCACCACTGCTTGGCGATTACCAGATGTGGAGGCGAATTCTCCGGGCGAACTTTGCACATGCAGAGCTTACTATAAAATTAACTGTTAGGAAATATTGGCAGATCCGTAACAAACTTTTCAACCTCCATTAGCTGACAATACCTATCAAACGATGTGTCCATCAGTTGCAGATGATTCCTGACAATTTCTAAATCCATCAACGCCCTTGTTCTTTTCGCAGTTTCCTCCTGTTCATTAGAAGCTGGCTTCTCAGTAGCTAAAGGTAAATGCTCCTCCACTTCATTCGCCAAATTCGCTTTGTGATTGCCACCAAATACAGAAGCATTTGTACCTTGACCGGTTAAGAGATCATCGTCCACGGTCAGAAACTCATCAAGCAACGATAAGTCAGTGAAGTAATACTCTATATCAAAATCTTTAAGTATATCACACATTGTTTCCTCATCGTTCTCTCCTACTTTAGGAGTCAAATTACTCTCAGGGCTGTCCGGGACGGTGATATTGTACCCGACAGAAATGAAGCTTTTGGTTATAACTTGAGGCGGTGTCCTTGCCCAAGCTTTTTCTAGAATACTCAAAGCTTCCAAGCAAGTAATGCTCTTATCCACTCCATTCATACAGTTAAAAACCTTTTCTTCTAATATCAGCCTCCGGAACTCATCTCTAAATCGTGAGTAAACCCCGTTTCTTATAGGCATTAAATTGTTCTTTGATTTGTAAGGCAGGAATACTAACTTCAAATTGGATAATTGCAATTTTGTGTGTATTGTTGCCCGATCTAGAACAAGAATTGCTTTTTTATCTCGTTGTTGGAGCTCCTTATTCCAACATGAGACATAGTCTTCAAAGATTCTTGTGGTAAAATGAGCTTGCGCATGCCGGACATATAAAACTGGTAATGTTTGTGGATCTCTATGCGAATGTATCAATGGATCTTCCGTTCCACACACTAGCAGCTTCTTCTTGTCCAATCCAGTTGCATTCGTACAGAGAAATATCGACAGTCTGTCTTTCACATCCCCTTGGACGAATTTCTTGCCTCTTAGCTTCTGTATGCGATTTTTAGAAGCATTATAAAACAGGCCTACTTCATCAGCAGTGTAGATATCTTCATCGGAAATGTCTTTTCTTGCTTCAGACCATTGCTCGTCAAAGAATTGTGTCTTACACTTATTATCAGGGGCTTGGGTATAATCCCTTTTTCTAGTTCTAAACATGATATCGTATTTCTTCTTGAATCTGTCCAGCCATTTTCTGCTGCCATCGAACGCAATGTGTCCACATTCTTTAGCAAATCCCTCCGCTGCATTCTGTATTAATCTTCCAGATATTTGCACGTTATTGTCCTTTTGTTGTTGCAACCATACGAGAAGTTTCTTCTCAATTTTGGCGTTCAAGAACTTATGAGAGCGTATCCCCGGTTTCTGGATCTCAAATTGCTCTCTGTCTTTCCATATGTCATTCACTATGTCTGGTGTAACATTATATAGTTTACAGATATCATCTATTGCTCTTCCTTTGTACATCTTACTGACGATTGCATTTTGTATATCATGCGGTAATTCATCCCTGGTAAAAGATTGTGATTGTCCAGCGGATGTTGTGGTGGATTCTTGAGTATCAGATTCATTCCCGGAGGTATTTTGACTCGAGTCAAACTCTGCAGGTTCAAGTTTGACAACAATATTTTCAGATAGAGGGTCATTGTTAATTGCTTCACTTAGTTCTTTTTCTTGTATTCTGTGACTGAAAATAAAAGAAAACAAAAGTTATTTATTAACACAATACAAAATGTTTACATATAGCTTTATTCCCTAAAAAGAAATATAAAACTATACTAAAAAGAGTATAAAGTGTGTAATTGGGGACCATGTTGTTTGCGTCCATTGGTGAATACCCTCAGAGCCCCTACACATGTCCCTCGGTGGACATTAAATTAATGTTGTATCACACAAATACTTGTCCTGTGTGGGAACCAAAACCACAACCAACAGCACAGAATGCAGAACAACCACCTTAAGTAAGATTAAACACAGATTTAAGTACTTACATTGTTAAAGGGATAGGTATCATGCTCGCGAAAAGAAAGTAATCCTTCCATTAGGGGTTTTCTTACTTATTTCTCCCCTTGGAAGGTTGGATAGGGTTTGAACAATGTTTCTAAGTAATTTTTAAGAATTCAACGTAAATAATTGATTTTTGACTTTTGACTTTGACTTTGAGGCATGAGGCCAGTAATGGTTTTAATCATTATTTCGTCATTTCGTCAAACCAAGCAATATAAAAAAAATACTTACTCTTCAATTTTCAAGAAATCCTCCAAAGGATGTGATTGTGTGTGCTTCTGCAACATCTTAACATCATTGAATTGCTCGTGGCAAACATGGCATTTCATAATCCGACTGCCTGCAGTTTCATGCTGTAAAGAAATAAAATATTACTTTCAGATTAAATGTTAGTGATTGATAAAATGTCTTTTTTTCTTATTAATGTCGAAAGATAAAATAAATTAATTTAATTGAATTTAAATCTTAATATATATAAATTACGTGTCACAATGTTTGTCTGCGATGTACTCCTAAACTACTTAACCAATTTTAATCAAATTTGTACACTGTGTGCAGTTTGATCCAACTTGAAAGATAGGATAGCTCACATCTCAATTTATGATCACAATATTATTTTATTGCAAATTATAATATCATATGACAAAAACGTTAGCCACAGCAACATGTGGCCGGATCAGCTAGTAAAATACAAAAAAAGAAATTATTTAAAAAAAAAAAGCAACTGTGTGAAAAATTACATAGGTATACACATAAACATCAAGTTGTATATAATTTTGTTAACCATCTAGAAAACCTTGTATTTAGATACCTCGCTCAACACATTTTGAAGAAAAAACATTTATAGACATATGGTGACAAAAATCAACTGTTTTAATTTTTATAATTTTGATATATCCATTATCACTCTCACAATTAAGATGAATCAACATCATCATTCCGTTTAGGTTACAGAAATATACATGCACTTGAATAACATAATACTCCTTCTGACTCAGTTGGGTAACTAGCCTCAAACTAAGTATGGCTTGTACTATGGATAATGAAACACTAATATACTTTTTTGTGTAAATATAATATGATAATGTTGGAATGGAACTACCATGGTTGGATTGCATTTAAATCATCCTGAGCCAATCCCCATCAGATTAAATATTTGTGTTTTAAGTATGAAGTTTGTTCACAGGCCTTTTGAATTTGGTGTGATATTGTTTGTGTGTATGCCTGTGAAACAGGGAACTATAGTGCAGGTGTACCTACCTGTGATTGCTTTAATTGTCTGGTCTGCCGATGCTCAGATTTCTGATTGGACTTGTTGGGTCTCATTCTCACACCTCACTCCTTGCTGTAATTATTTATACATCTACTACTAAAACTAACTTATCCTGCAGTTTATAGCAGCTGCAGGGCTTGGTGACATTTATATCACCTGTGGTGCTCACAATGGATAGATTAATGGATTTTGGACTGAATACGGGCGCAAGCAGAGTAGTATATCTGCTTGCGCCCGTATTCGGTCCAAAATAATTAAACCGCAATATTTAAAAAGTAAGCTGTAGCAAATAATTGTCACTAAATTTTCTGTACCATAGGAGTATTAGTCCTTTTTTTATGTGAAAGTCCTTTAATTTGATATTCGCACGTGAAAATAGGGATTTAATTTGGAATATTAGAGCCAGTAAAACATCAAAACACGATGCCACCGTTAGTTTTCATTTATTAATTTAGTGGCTCGGTGAAGGCGTTATCAGTTCCACGCAATTTAATTACCTTTTTTAATTACCAATCACATTTTCTCTCTCACCGTGTTTGTTTATATTTTTTTTACCTCCACAGCTTACATAAAAGAGAATGTACCTTGAATAAGTTTTTCATTCATTCAAGCTAATTTTTATAGTATCAATTTTGATTGGTCGGGTTCAATCTTTTTAGGGTTCGGTACCCAAAGTTCAAAATTCAAAACTCATATAATCAGTTGGCTAGGCACTTCGCCCTTTGTAATGTCAATAAAAATCAAAAATATTAAAGCAATATAGTAACATACAATTAAAATGTAATAATATATATTCAAGTAAGTAATGTATTTACAAATAAATCAAAAAAGGTAATATAAAATGTCATTAAATTAAAAATAACTAAGTGGCTAACGAGTAAACCACATTTACATTTCTACATCTTTTCATGTGCTCCGAACAGTGAGGAATTCGACAATGCTTTATTAAGCCTTTTTCTGAGGTTTTTTTTCTTTGTCAATTTAAATAACTATTCTCATAAATTAAAAATAATGGTCCGTTATTATGTTAATTTTTTTTTTCAGATTTGTTTACTTTTATAAGTCTTGTAGCTGGCAACTTGTCTTGTTTCACTTAACTTTACGCCATCTGGTTTCTGAGAGCGAACTAGGTCTTTCTTGTTGTCTATTATCTCTGATTTTAAATGCTACCAGTATTCAATATTACCATCGAACTAGGGACTTGTCTAAAACTCAATTAATGTATATCAAAGACATGGTTTATATTTTAATAGTGTTTAGGTGAGTTGTGTTGAGCAAATATTTTGCTCTCGAGTCTCGTATATTATTATGAGGATTGTACGCAGCCGCTTTTTACATCAAAATAACAGTTACATTAAAAAGTAATGTTTGCAATATTGTAATTAACGAAATGTTATCATTAAATTAAGAATAAAGTCTTTTGGTCGTACATATACTGAAAAAATATGTAAAAATGTGCCACTATCCTTTGGAGGCAGTGCAGCTCCCAATTTAAATTGTATCTCTCACGTACTTTTTAATTTGTATCTGTTGTGAACTTTGAACTTGGCCTTTCTAAATTTGTTTGATCGTAGCCAAATGATGTGCTACTACGAAATAATATTAATATTTGAGTAGATTGCAGTGGAATATAATGGAAATATTGGCTTATAAAACAATAAAACGAACATAAAATACATTTTATTCTGACTGACAACATAAAAATACATTTAATAATAACAACTTGTTGCCTAGGATACCATACGTCATATTTACTTATCAATATTGTCGATTACTCGGAGTACTATTGACAACACCGAAGATAAGAACAAAGTAAATTCTAGACCATTGGATCGATAATGCTTTTTTTTCTCATCTTCATTTCATATCTTCAGAGTAGCGAAGATAAGTTGTGAGGTATCTTATATCTTCAGGGTCACCATCATCATCATCTCCTTGCCCTTATACCATACCAAGTGGGGTCGGCACAGCATGTGTTTTATTTTTAGCTGGATTTGGATAACGCCTAACATCCATCATGCATTCCTTAGCTTAGCATGTTTTTCATTTTATATCTTCAGAATAGTTGGGAAAATTACTCCCACAAGTGGCAACAAGATGCTGTTAAACGAAAAAAATAATGCCATGTTTGGGGCTTCTTAGTCTGTGGTTTGGGGTAAATTTCCCATAAACGTCATGTTTGTACAATTTGTAAAGTGTTTATTTTGTGTAAACCATTTTTATTAATCATGATTAGTGTACAGTGAAGGATCAAATATATGATATTCCAAATATGTACAATAACAGTGAGGCGTATCGACGCAATGAGCTTAACAATATGCTTTCCCAAGTTAATGTTCTACCTCATAACAATAATGGCTTAAATTTTAATATTTTGGGTAAACAAGGGCGCGTTGCCCCACAAATTAGCAGTGAACAGTTCAATATGCAGGCGTACACGAATTATGCACAGGCTGCGATGAGTTTTGAGCCTTCACCAAGCCCATACTCCCAGCCAGAGACACAAATTTATGACGATCGACTTCGTAGAAGTCCTAAAACTATGACCCCTGGACTAGATTTTGTCGCCGTGGACGTTCCTAAGGTACGAAAAATGTAAACAAACTATATTTACGCAGCTTTTCTAGTAAAAGTGCCGTGGGAAGGTCAATCTGTGAAAGAAAGAGGTCTGACCTACTTTGGATTTGAAGGGCGTGGGTTCAATTTTTTGGAGCGTGCGCCATTGTATGCTTTATGCGTTGCATAACTGTGGTAGCTACTTTCTATCATATAAGTTTGCAAATATATAAAAAAGACTGAATTGTTAGGTATTCCTAGTTCTAATATATAAGAATTGGACACCCCTTAGAATTTAAGCATTCTAATTACCTAGAAAATTACTGTTTTGAATTCTAAATAAATAATAAGAAATTAAAAAAAAGTTTTTTAAAATAACTTATTTGAAACTTAAACTTAGTTGATGGTCTTGACAATATAGTGCATATTTTGTTATTTTCAGCTATCAGTATTTAAGAAAATACTAAATCAATTAATTTCCTATTAATGTGTGTATTCTTTTACTTAAAGCTTCTATCTGATCAACTTAGTTATCAGTTACACCATCATCATATACATAATAATTAAATTAAAATTAAAATTAAATTTGCTTCTGAGACAGTATGATATGCCATTACAAAGACTTGGGGGCACTCCTATTGCAATACCCAACAAGGGTTCATAAGTGAAACTATTACTATTGTGTTACCAATTAAATAACCATGTGAAATGCAATAAATGATTGAGTATTACTTGGGGTACAGACTATTTTTTTTTAATATTATCCAAATTGTTTTATGATCTGCTTAGATATAGTTTGAAAACATGCAACAAAACAGTTGAATTGAAAATGTTGAACATGAAGTTGAGAAGTAACAAACATACCAACATACTTTAAACATAATATATAATAAATATGTAATATTAAATATTCATGAACATTATAAACGGCACTATCTGCCAAAAACTAAGTATAACTTGTACTATTGGAATAAGAGAAGTGATAGAATACTGGTATAGTTGGTATTTTTGTTGTAAATACAAACATATTTACACCCAGACACAGAACAAACATCTATGTTCATCACACAAATGCTGGTCCTGGGTGGGATTCAAACCCACAACCTACAGGGCAGAATTTGGTGCTACAAGTAAACTGTGAGACTCGTCGCAAATTGACAGTATATATTAATGGACACAATGTGGTGCAACTTGGGTCTTCTCATCCTTTGCTCTGGGAAGAAATAAGTTGCACAGCTGTTGTTATGGGCGGACCACTTAACATAATTTTGGCCTCCAGATAGTGTGGTCACTTTTGTTACAAAAAGAATTGGTTGTCTTTAAAGTCGGTTTACGAACGATAATTTTACGTGATAACGTCATAACAAATATTGATGAAAAACAATGGAAACCATATTAACTTTTCACTTCACTTTATACAGTTGACAAAACAGTTCACGTGTAAGTTGTGATGCCGCTGTCTCTCTTGTCTCTTGCATCGGCCGATGGAATGAAAGAGACATACATGCGTTGCCCCGCGCTCTCGCTTGCACGCGCGGCTCAGCCGGAACTTGTCACTGAGTCATGCTTTTTCGCGCATCATTCAAATAATATTAAGTTAATTCCATTTCAGTTCAAAGAAGACGAATTTGATGAGGATAGTGAGCAATCAGTGGTACAAGTTAAACTGGAGGCTTCTAGCTGGGCCGATACAGACTACAAGACACCGTTCTGTCGTGATGTCAACGGGATCCAGAACTACGAGAAGGCCGATGGGAAGATTGTGGGGAGGGACCGCAGCGTTGAGGAGGCCAAGGAGTGTTTACATAGTGGTATGTTCAACATGTGTCTGTGTCATCTGCGAGACGGAATCCTATTGCTGGGGTATGAGAGAAAACGTTTATAAATATTTGATTGGCCTTATAGTTTAGTTGGTAGATACTGCACTGTACTACATTTAATTTTTACTACAAAACGTTAAACGTTTACACACTCTTACCTCTGTACTAAGATTGCCTGTCCAGGTGGCATGGACAAACACCCAAGACCCGAGAACAAACTATGCTCACCACAAGTATGCCCTGGCTTTCTATCTGCTTTTATGCGAGCGAGTGAAGCTTTGTCGCCCAGGTACCCAGGTACTATGTTGAAAAGGCCACGCTCAATCAGATGTAAATAATAACCCGCTGTTTTCTGGGATAAAAAGTAGTCCATTTGTTAATCCAGGATATAAGGTATCCTGGTACCAAATTTCATCCAAATCCTTTGAGCCGTGAAGGAGTAACAAACATACAGACACATATAGATTTTCGCCTATATAAAATTAGTGTGATGTGTTCCAGGGTCTAATTCTATCGTGTTCTTTGAGTGCCCCGAGTGTTCGACCCTGCTACGGCATCCGAAGAGGTTCCTCATTCACGTCAAATGGCACTCGTTTGGGCTCACCCACGCGAGGCGTATGGAGGAACAGAGGGAAATACAAAATATGAAGTGAGTAATTTTATTTCTTTAGATCAGTGTTTTTCAATCTCTATGAATACGCGACCCCTTTACCGGTAGAAAAATTCTGGCGACCCCCTTGGACCATAGACAAACAAAGTTAGTAGCTGAAGGAACTATGTTTATGATTTTCTACCATTATGTATTCTACACTCTGCAAACAGCTGCGAGGACACAAAAATATCCAGAGCTGGCTGATATTATGTTTTTATTGTAGTGTTTTTGTTTTTTTCCTTTTGCCAGCGACCCCCCAAGTAAGGCTTCGCGACCCCCTAAGGGTCGCGACCCACAGATTGAAAAACACTGCTTTAGATCATTTTCCTCTTGTTTTTGGCCTGTGTGCTACACAAATTCTGCCAATGTCCAAGTTAAATATAGCCTAAAGTGGTTTAAATCTAATCTGCATTTCCAGGGAGGAGAAGCGGAAAGCCCGTCAGATCCAAAAGTGCATGATCGATCAGGAAATGAGGGAGTCACCAGATGGCGAGTACCCTTGTAAAGACTGTGACAGAGTGTTCATAGCCAAGAACGGACTCAAGAAACATAGAGCCAAGTAAGTGTAATCAATTTTATTCAACCGCAAGAAGAGCCAAGTAAGTCTAATCAATTTTATTCAACTGCAAGAAGAGCCAAGTAAGTCTAATCAATTTTATTCAACCGCAAGAAGAGCCAAGTAAGTCTCAATTTTATTCAACCGCAAGAAGAGCCAAGTAAGTCTAACAAACTTTATTCAACCGCAAGAGCCAAGTAAATCTAATCAATTTTATTAAACCGCAAGAAGAGCCAAGTAAGTCTAACAAATTTTATTCAACCGCAAGAGCCAAGTAAGTATAATAAATTTTATTCAACCGCAAGAAGTCCTACCTCCAGAGCACAACCTGCCGTGGTCCACTTGGAAGTCCATTAACAGACTCCGGACTCAGGTTGGTTGCTGCAGACAGAACCTGTGTAATTGGGGCATGCGAGACTCCACCTTAACTGGGTGCGAAAGGAACAACTCAAAGGAGCTGTAGAACTTGTGCCTTGCTTCATTTGCACCACTCAGGGGGTACGTGTGTACTCTCAGGGTATTCGCCCAAGTACTTATTATCTTTGGTGGCTGCACAAAAAAAATGTCACCTTTATAAAATAACCAGTTAACGCTGTCCGTTCCAGGTGTCACCCCGTGGAGGTGACAGAGTGCAAGGTGTGCCTGGCCCCCGTGCAGGGGATGGCGGGTTTCCGCGCGCACATGGCCACCCACACTGTGAAGGAGAAGGGGGACGACGGTCAGAAGTACCACTGCCCCGAGTGCCCCAAGAAGTATAAGTTCTCACACTCCCTGTACAAGCATATCGACACACATTTGGTAAAAATTTATTTAGTCTAAATTGAGTTTAATTCAAACTATTTTAGAAGGTAATTTATCTGCTATGTCGACTTAAAATTTTCAGATAAAGATACCAGATTATGATTCTAGGGACTATGTTGCTCGCGTCCGCACGTGAATACCCTCTAGCCAAACGTATCCCTCGGGTGGTGCCAAAGGATCAACTTAAACTAGCAGTAGAACTTGTTCCAAGTTTTGGCATTTTAATTTATGATATTCTGTTTTTTATTAGATATGTTGACAATTAGTATAATTTGTATGCAAGTAGAAATAAATATGGTACCATGCTTATTTCTACTTTGGAATAGAGGTAAGATAAATATTTTCGGAGGGTGTTCACCTATGGACGATCAACATGGCATCCCATATTTAAATTGTTGTTGTTTCAGGAGAAAACGCACAAGTGCGAAGTATGCACCAAAATGTTTGGTTCGGAAGCACAGCTGGGGCGGCACATGAAGTCCCACGAGAAGATAGCGAGGGGCGCTCAGTTCCACTGCGCGTACTGCGGCAAGGGGTACTACGACACATTCACGTTACAGGTACGTTGGTACAACACAAAAATACTTTATGAAAGTGACCGAATTCGAAATTTCTGTAAATTCAGATTTTGCTATATACTAACCTTAAAAGACCTTACCTAACCTTAAAATATCAGTATATAAATCCGCAAAAAATAATTTCCACGGAAATACGAGAGTTATATTAAATACTAGCGACCCGGCCCGGCTTCGCACGGTTAGTAAAGCATCAGTGTCGTATCAGAAACTACCCGTGCGAAGCCGGGGTGACTTGATAGTGTATTATACATATAAACCTTCCTCTTGAATCACTTTATTTATTAAAAAAAACCGCATCAAAATCCGTTGCGTAGTTTTAAAGATTTAAGCATACATAGGGATATAGGGACAGAGAAAGCGACTTTGTTTTATACTATGTAGTGATTAAAACTTTATTGCTGATTTCTCACAAATTACATTTTTTTTACTTAGGTCACTTTAATTCTAAGTTTGCGAATACATAATATAATACTTTTCTCAGACATGCATAGAATATTCATTATTTTTGAAAAAAGAACACGCGTTTTATCGAATTTATGGCCAGAAAAACAAATCCAATGCAGGAGCGTTTTTTGAATTTGGAACATTACAACACTCCAGCAGTGTTGTATGAAACGGCGCGCTGGAGTTATTAAAACTCTTTAATTGGATCTTTTTTATCATTCTTGGCATACCAAAATCTCTTTGCTTATTAAAAATTTGCGTTCACGTGGCTGTATAGCCATAAATGCGTTGCCTTTCGGCACAGATGATAAATAGAAAATTGGCGGGAAAGCTGAAAATTCGTCTTGATTTGTTATTTACATACTTAATAAATATAAAGTATGATTAGAACTTATTCAAACTCTCAGGAATCTTCACTTGCGCGATCTAGAGCCTTGAGCTTTGTTTGAGCGCCATCTTTTGACGCGTGCCTTAAATTTTTGAAATAAGTGTTTCAGTGGACTACGCCACTTTCACGTTTCAGATACGTTGGTACAACATTTAGAACAAATCAACCTCGACTTGGTATTTTCTTGGTTACTCACCATTTACTTGGTTCTCATACTTTGGTTGGGGAGTACCTAAGTCGCACCTTGTTATGGGGGAGGTAACCACTTAACATCGTAAAGAAAATGTATGTGGTTTTAGATCCACGAGAGAATTCACACAAACGAGCGCCCCTTCACGTGTGAAATCTGCCAGGCCGCCTTCCAGACCAACTCCAGTCTCAAACGGCATACTAAAATCGTGAGTATCACTCTGAATTGAATTCGCGGCATACTAAAATTGTAACACTCTGAATTGAATTCGCGGCATACCAACATGGTTAGTAACTGAAATAGGAAGATTAGAATTTTAAGTAATACAATGAATTGAATTCAGGGCATACTAGAGTTGTGTGCAACAAACTGAATTGAATTTGTAGCGTACTAAAACTGTAACATACAAAAAAAAATCAGCTGTGTATCTCGGAAACGGGTCTAACGATTTGGATAAAATTTTGTGTTTATA
The DNA here is from genome assembly GCA_921293045.1 of Aplocera efformata. NCBI lineage: Eukaryota > Metazoa > Arthropoda > Insecta > Lepidoptera > Geometridae > Aplocera > Aplocera efformata. Next base: position 2,355,897 of record OV121067.1, on the reverse strand, counting down.
TAGAGCATTGCTGTTTAAGTTTATCTGTATAATTGTATTTCTTGTAACAACCCAATTTGTTACAAAAATCGTTTTAGGTCTAAATTATGTATTGTTTCTTATGTCTGCTTTTAATTCTTAATGCGAATAGTTAGTCTGCAGGGTGGGTAATCTCGAACGAAGTCGCGGGCACAGCTAGTAATAAATAAAAGTTATGTGTCTATGTAGGTCGAGGGTTCGATTCACTCCCAGTGCAAGCATTTGTGTGACGAACATAAATCTTTGTTTGGTGTCTGGTTGTTAATATGTATTACAAGTATGTATTTACAACAACAACGTTAACACACTCATACATCTGCACTAGGATTCCCTGTGTCGCAGATGTCACGGACAGACACAGAAACACATGACAAACACCTAAGACCCGAGAACAAACTTCATGGTCACCACACAAAGTGTGCCCCGGCCGGGAATCGAACCCGGGACCCCTCGCTTCGGAGGCAGGGCAACTACCTACAAAGCCACGGAGTCGTCAAAAAAAAAATACTATATGTATTCTATCAGTGATCTAGTTCCCATATTAAAGCTATGCTTAGTTTGGGGCTAGATGGCGCTGTTTTAAATGTACATGTCCATGAATATGTGTTATTATGGATATTTTTTTTCACATTTACATTCCAGTCTCACAACTCGGAGGCGCCCCACCAGTGCACGATATGCCAGCGCACGTTCAACTCGGAGAAGATGATGTCGAGACACATGATGCGAGCCCACTCCGACCCGGAGAACTTCCTGTACCCGTGTTCTATGTGCGAGCGGAGGTACGCCACTCGTTTCACATTTTAAGAACAGGTCGCAGCTCAGTGACTGGCCTCGCAGCTCAGTAACTGGCCTCGCGGCTCAGTGACTGGCCTCGGAGCTCAGTGACTGGCCTCGCAGCTCAGTAACTGGCCTCGCAGCTCAGTGACTGGCCTCGCAGCTTAGTGACTGGCCTCGCAGCTCAGTAACTGGCCTCGCAGCTCAGTGACTGGCCTCGCAGCTTAGTGACTGGCCTCGCAGCTCAGTAACTGGCCTCGCAGCCCAGTGACTGGCCTCGCGGCTCAGTGACTGGCCTCGGAGCTCAGTGACTGGCCTCGCAGCTCAGTAACTGGCCTCGCAGCTCAGTGACTGGCCTCGCAGCTTAGTGACTGGCCTCGCAGCTCAGTAACTGGCCTCGCAGCTCAGTGACTGGCCTCGCAGCTTAGTGACTGGCCTCGCAGCTCAGTGACTGGCCTCGCGGCTCAGTGATTGGCCTCGCGGCTCAGTGACTGCCCTCGCAGCTCAGTGACTGGCCTCGCAGCTCAGTGATTGGCCTCGCAGCTCAGTGACTGGCCTCGCAGCTCAGTGACTGACCTCGCAGCTCAGTAATTGGCCTAGCGGCTGTGACTGCCCTCGCAGCTCAGTGACTGGCCTCGCAGCTCACTGATTGGCCTCGCAGCTCAGTGACTGGCCTCGCAGCTCAGTAACTGGCCTCGCAGCTCACTGATTGGCCTCGCAGCTCAGTGACTGGCCTCGCAGCTCAGTAACTGGCCTCGCAGCTCAGTGATTGGCCTCGCAGCTCAGTGACTGGCTTCGCGGCGTATTTTTTAAAAAATTCAACGGAAATAAATATTTTTGCCAATTTAACTTAAAACTTACGTTTTTAATTGATAAGTTTAGCATTTGTTCGTACGGGGAAATTTTCATGGGAAGATTTTCAATAAGAAATAATTAGAACATTTTCTTTTTCAGATATTTTAAACCGAAGGATCTTAGGAACCACATGTACAAAACCCACGCGACAACCAAACGCGCGAGTTCTAAAAGTGAAACAGATTGAAAATTTAGTTATAAATATATAAATATTGTATTAAAAGTTATAACCACCCCCCGGGGTGAGAATGGCGTCGAAATCTATATCATTAATAGCAACAATTGCAACACTAATTTGGGACATGCGCTATTCTTTCGGTAAATATCACTTTTTTTTTTAAGGGCGTGTTTTTGAGGCGATGATAGCACCTGTATTTTTTTTATTGGCTATTTATGTCGGCTCCGTGGCTTAGTTGCTAGTAGCCCTGCCTTCGAAGCGACGGTCCTGGGTTCGATTCCCGGCCGGGGCATACTTTGTGTGATGAGCATGAAGTTTGTTCTCGGGTCTTGTTTGTCTTGTGTTTGTCCATGCCATCTGCGACAGGGAATCCTAGTGCAGAGGTATGAGTGTGTAAACGTGTTAAAAAATTTTCAGTCTGCGGCAAGTTGGAACTTTAAAAATAGTTACAAAGATAAATTTCTTACTATTTATAACAGACACAAAAAGAAGGTTTTTAATTTGGCTGTACTTATGGTATTTTTTTGTGTGTTACGTGATTTGTTTCGTAATTATGGTTGGATGATTGATCTACCAAAAAAAATTCAAAAAAAATTCATAATTCGCAGAATTATTGCGTAACATACACACAAAAAAATACAGTCGACTTGAGAACCTCCTATTTTAAAGTCGGTTAAAAATGATCGGACCAGCCAATTACTCTCACTTAGTGTTTTCTCGGTGACACAGTTGTCAGTTACAAAGGTTCGACGTATATAAAAAAAATATATTTTATTCTTAATTAAAATAATTTTATTTGGTATAATTTTTTTTTCGATTTAAATAAATGTATCAAAAAAAATTGCACGTCTATGTCGTATTATTATTAAACAAACTAACTTTTCTTTCGAAATATGGCATGTTGATCCATATTACAATATATTATAAAAATAATTTTATACCAAAAAAATATATTTTATTCTTAATTAAAATAATTGTAAAGTAAAAATAAAATATTTTTATTGGTATAAATATTTTTTTTGACAAATAAATTATCAAAAAAAATTGCTCGTCTGTGGCGTATTTTTTTTTTATAAACAAACTAATTTTTCTTTCGGAATATGGCATGTTGATCCATATTGTTTCTCCCTGATTTAGGTATTAATATCGGAACAAATGGCCAAAAAACAAAATACAGGTGTTATTGACCTCAATTGTTTACTAGTGTGGCAACGTGCGGCATTTGTAGCATGTGGCAATATACAACCGGCTAATAATAATGTAGCATATATATTTGACTGACCTGATAACTCAGGCCTCTGATTTTATAGGTCATGGCTTCGATTCCCAGAACAAAAATTTGTGTGACGGACATAGATATTTGTTCTGTGTCTCGGTTACGACTCCGTTGTTAGTAGTTCTGCCTTCAGCGCTGTAGTCGTTCGATTCCCAGAAGAAACATTTGTCTGTTTGGTATATATATATATGTATGTATGGGAACATTAGTTTCAAATGCCGCCCGATGCAAAGGTGTAAACGATTTTAAGGATTTAAATTACTAGAAATAATATATTTTTAATGTAGAGAATTTTATCAAATTTTATTATAGTATAAGCTTAGACGGATCTAGAAATAATATTATAAGATTTTTGATGGTATTATGTTATGTAAATATAGAATTTAAGGGCGGAGTGTTTTTAAATATAGAATATGTTTATTGTATTTAAATTTGAGCCAATCACAGCGCTCCTTATTATCTGTTTTAATGCCATCTGTTGTCGGAGTTTGTAAACTTTCGACTTGTATTATCGACTAAAATAGCTGGCGTGCCTTTCGATGGAAGGTCAATTCAAATGCCACTAAATGGTCCCCCATCTTTTAAACGGGCGTGGTGTTACTTAACTCAAATTATCTGAGAGCATGGCCCAGATTCGCTACGAATGCTTATTACTTGTGGAGTGATTCATGTTTGTTACAGAATTCGTTTTAATTGCTCCGCGGGTGGCCAGGTTTGTTATTGTTTTTAATTAGTATTAATCTACAAATGTCCACTGACTGCATTAACATTATTATTCGTGTTACCGAGATATTTACCATGATTTGTGAGTTTTGTTGACTCCCGATATTTCGACGCAGTTACATGCGTCATGGTCCCGGGCAAACTGAAGTCTTGGCGAGGTGGGGTGTGCAAATCATTGGCAGAAATATCGGTCTACCCTCTTGCGCACTCGTTTTGTACGTTCGACCGCGTCGCCGTAAAAAACGAGTGAAAACGGTGCCAATGATTTTGCACACTCCACTTCGCAAAGACTTCAGTTTGCCCGGGACCATGACGCATGTAACTGCGTCGAAATATCGGGAGTCAACAAAACTCACAAATCATGGTAAATATCTCGGTAACACGAATAATAATGTTCATAACCATGATAGTTTTAAAATTTATGCCTTAACATTCTCGTGTAACGTGGATATATCACCCATTTTTCAAACATTTATTCCTTCAGATCTCAAGTATCGTTTGGACGTGTTACATGCACATGTAAACATATTTGTGGGCATGTAACGTGTCACAGGAGTCGAGGGGGTCGCGAAACTGATATAGGAGAGTTTCAAAAGGTTGGGAAACCTGCTGCAATAAAAGAAACAATAATTATTTAGAAATAAATAATTATGAAAATTAATATGTTGGATTGAATATTTCTCACAAAATAAAATACAGGCAGTCCTCGACTTACGTCGTTTCGATTTACGTCGTTTCAAGTTACGTCGAACAATGTTTTGACACTCCGTGGCTTAGTTGGTAGTAACCCTGCCTTCGAAGCGAGGGGTCCCGGGTTCGATTCCCGGCCGGGGCACACTTTGTGTGGTGAGCATAAAGTTTGTTCTCGGGTCTTGGGTGTTTGTCTTGTGTTTCTGTGTTTGTCCATGCCATCTGCGACACAGGGAATCCTAGTGCAGAGGTATGAGTGTGTAAACGTTTGTTTGTTTGTTTTGTTATTCCTCAAACATACGTCATTTGTTTCGATTTCCGGCATACGAGAATTCACTTGTCGCGATGCCAATGACATACGAAAAAAATATGTCTCGACTTACGTCGTTTCGATTTACGTCGCGTATTTCGAGAACCTAACATGCCGTAAGTACGAGGACTGCCTGTACATGAAAAAAAAAAGGAACGGGTGGGGGGTCGCGAAATATTTCTTCATCTAATGGGGTCGTGTCATGAAAAAGGTTGAAAAACACTGCCTTAGCACGTTTATGCACACAAATATGTCAAATTACAGTACTTTTGATTGTTTCAGGTGGTTGTATCTGTTAAGATTATGTGTGTTATTTAGATTACCCTAACCGACCAACCCGAGGGGGAGAAACAGACAAGAGACCCCTCGTACTATTATTACAAGCTTAAGATACTTAATTGGCTTCCAAATCACTTATGTAAACAAGCAATAATAAATGTGTAGAACATTTCTACTTAGCAAGTAAACAACATGTTCAATTGAATGCAATATCGACCTTCTTGCGTTTGTTTAAGATGTAATTTTCCAGAACACAAGACTCGGGTAAGTATTTGGTACCGCCGGCCTTTCGGTTCAGAACCATCCAATGCAAGAAGTATTGGATTGTTCTGTTTTGTTGTTCTGGATTTGTTCTGGAATAAATTTGGATTTCTTGTATTGGATTGTTCTGGAACCGAACAGAACAATCCAATACAAGAAGTATTGGATTGTTCTGTTCTGTTGTTGCAATAATTTATACACGTTTCTAGTGTAAAGTATCACTTTTTTAAATTTTGTTGAATATATAAAATATAGGCTTATATTTTTTACATACAAAATTTAACGGCTACGCTATCGTGGTGACGTAGACATGACGTGCGGTGAGCGCATCGCTGCCAACACTTTTTTCCATATCATTGCTTAGTTCTATTCTATTTGTGTGGGGAAGGGGCCAACTCTAGTGTCGGAGTTTTCAAGCCGCCCGAAGGCCTCCAACATGGCTGATCGGCTAGTATAGCCGGGACCGACGTCTTAACGTGCCTCCCGAAGCACAGAAGTGCTCAGTTCAAGTGCCACTAAACGGTCACTCATCCAACTAGTGACCGGGCAGAGAGTTACTTAACGCAAATGATCAGTAACCTACAATCTGTACTGAAAATACAGCTTCCAAGCTTTGTCATGACTTTCCAAGTTAATAGGCAGGACATATTTTATAGCAACGAAAATTAGGTAGCAAAATGTTGGGTTTTTTTTTTTAATAATTTCTGTACGTCGGGTGTTTTGTAGTAGATATTTTATAAGTAAAATTTATCATATTGTCGGTAAAATAACAAACTGCCTAAATATATTTAATTTAATTTCTAACGATAACTGAATTAACCTTTTTAATTCGGCTGAACTGAAAAAAAATACTTGAGATCAATTGCAAAAAGTAAAAATTAATTTCAATTATTTGAAAAGAATAAAAAATACATGGAAATTTCACCTGTTTCAAATATGTAATAAATAATTAAAATAAAATCGCGCGTTCTTATTACTCAGTTTGGCGTCTACAATCGGTGGTACGGAACTCGCGGTGTGCAAGTCTAAAACACACGGATTTTTCTAAACTGAGTTGAAGAAATGTGAACTAGTAATCTCTTTGATTAAATGGTGGATATAAATTAAAAATATGTCCGTTTCAACAGTCTTCCAAAGAAAGAAAAAAAATATTATATTATTTTGTTTTACCTTATATCTCCATCAATTTTTTTATTCGATAGCATATACCTTCAGATTGATCAAATAGAAATTTCATCAAAACAGGTTCAATAGTTTCGTTTTCTAATCAAAATAACAGTAAAAAATATGTCATCCTAGTAAACGAAATTGCGTATTTTGCTTTCTGTGACTTTATTCGCACATTGTAGATCGAATTTGATGTTTCTTTTTAAAATGGCATGAGTTAATCAACGGACAAATCTTTATTCATCCAATCAGAGTTAGGGATAATTTCAAAAGCGAAAAAAAATATATTGATTCAAGCTTTTAATATATATATTTTAATTTGATAAATTAAAAATAATTGACTGCTCGTCTTTCATAAACTTAAAACCATACGCCCAATGTTACATGTTAAATCAAATTATTTTTATACCAAATCAGAATATCAATACTATATAAAATTGACAAAAAAAATACTAATTAAGAATCGAATAAACTAACTTCATTTATTTCATCCCTGGTTTTTCGACATAGGGGGGAAATTTCCTCGTGAAATACTACATCGCCGATACACCCTATCAATTAAGAGTCATCCAAATCGTGTCGAAGATATCACGTAAAAAGCAAAAAACAGCCAAATTTAATCTTTGTAGTCGGTTAAAATCAAGCAAATCGATCGAGTCTTATGAGTGATAATATTTCAATTAAATAAATAAACAACAATTGGTTTTATAAGAAGATCGGCATATTTTTTCTTTTTATTAAGTTATTAAAATAACTGAAAGAAACTATTTTGAATCGACTTTCAAAGGAGGTTATCGTTTAGGTAGCATTTCTTTTAATGTTTGTTTCCACATACTCCGTTTATCGATCGATTTGGAAATATATTTAAAAGGATATACTTTCAGATTGATCCAAAGAAATATGAAAATCGGTTGAATAGTTTCGTTTTCTCATCAAAATAACAGTAAAAAATATGTCAACAAGTAAACGAAATTGCGTATTTTGCGACCTTTTTTCAACCATTGCAAATCGATTTGGATTGTTTCTTTTTTTTAATGTTTTGTAAGGGCGAGCGATAAGGGATGAAAAGATTCATTACGGATTTTCGTTTTTTCTTTAAATCAGTCAATTATTCGTGTTGATTTCTTCATGAAACGAACTATCACTAACTGAAAATTGTATTCTAAGTAATGTGACTCTCAAGCGTCGGAAGCCATGTTTACAATTTTCCTTCGACGTTGTGTGCACCTGCGACAAAGAATCCTGGTGCAGGGGTATGAGTGTAATATTTTATATGGTTTATCAAAGCACCATTTCGAATAATTGTATAATTTATTGTTTTGTTTTATTATAGATAATTATAGAGTAAATTAAATACTTTATTCTCAAATCGAATGATTATTTTATTCATCGCATCGGGGTTGCCATAGAATTTGGATCTATGTTTCTCGTACCCTAATACCCTTTGAGCTCCTACACTTACCCCCCGGGTGGTGCTACAGGAGCAACCCAAAGTAGCTGTAGAACTTGTGCCAAGTTCGTCAGGAGAAGTTCTGTTTGACACCTGGTATTCTGCCGCCATTCGGCAGAAAACCCACCACAGGAACACAGGAAATCCACAGGAAACCAAGCAGTGCATTCGCATTGCTTGGTTTCTTGTGGAAGAGTGTGGGTGTCGATAAAATTACTGGCGCATGAGACGTCACATTTCCGTCTCGGGTGACAGGCGCAACGGGGTGCGACTTGAGTCTTCAAATACTTCGGTCGGGGAGAACCTAAGTCGTATTGCTGTTAGACAGACACTCACCCGGTTAATAATCAAGAAAGCTTTAATGCCATTCGTCTCGCGCATGATTCCGTTCATAAAAAAGTATCTTTTGCTACAAACTTTTATATGAATTAGTCACGGAACGAGCTGCAAGCCCACTTGGTGGTAAGTGGCGACCCCCGCCCATGACAACTATAATACGACTCAGTACAAGATTTGGATCTTACACTGTGTCGCACACATCCTGCATATGTCATCCGAGATCCTGCATATGTCATGCATTTCATGCGCATGTGATTTCACCGGCACCCATACCCTTCCACCGGAACGTATTAGAAAATGCCTGATTTTTTTTATTTATGTACCCAACGTACATAAATATATATATTTATTGTAAGAATATAGTGTTTTTCTTTATCCATAACATAAAGAGTTTTAGTTGCTTCTGTCTTTTTTCTTTAGATTTCAAATTTCGTTGGAACACGTCAGATTTGACACATTATACACACAAGTAAACTTCTTTTTCTTTTATTTATGGCCTCCGTGGTGAACTTACCCACGATTTGCCTGTGTCAAGTCGCAAGAATTATTTGAGCCGATTTCAGATGGAGAAACTTGTACAAAAAAAATACTTCGCGAATAGAGGGAGAAACGCAAGTTGATTTAGAGCACACAAGTAAACATAAAGGAGAGTCATCAAAATCACTCTATTATGTATTCGCATCTAGCAATAAACCTACCAATTTGGGTTTATTTATTTCTTGCTTTATCTTCGGGTCGGCTAGGGTTTGAATAAGCCCTAAACTTACTTTTAAGAACCCTAGATCTCGTAGGTACATATGTATTTAAAAAGTGAAGAGCCAAAGTAATTTAAAAAAAATACGCATAAAATTAATTATATATTTGACTTTCAATAATACCTACTGGTGGTCGGTTGGTAGGTAGTCGGTATGACATAATTTCATTAATTATCAAACAGCTGTCCAATTGAGAATAACGAAAGTAAGTAAATACTAAATTAAACATATGGTGTATTTATAAATTAAATATATGGTGTATTTATGATAATGAATTAATAAGTAATATAAAATTAAAATTGTTTTTTTTCGTGTTCCGTGATAACAAAATTACTTATAATACAAGTGACTGATAAAAAATACACAATAAACGACTTCAATACTTTCGTACCATTAATTTAAAAAATGAAACATCCAAATTGGTATACAACGGGCGAAGAAAAAAGTCACAGGACAGCAAAATACGCAATTTCGTTTATTTGGATGACAATTTTTTTTCAGTTATTTTGATTAAAATATATATTTTTTTTAAAGTAATTATATGTAGGTACCTTCGAGATAATGCGTTCCTAAAACGTGTATCGCTTGTTCAAACCCTATCGGATACTGCATGGGGAGATAAACAAGAAACCCATATTGTTAGGTAAGTTTATTTATTGATGGGAGTACAATGTACTATATCTAAACCACTTAGGTAGGTCTATCTAAGTGGTTTAGATATAAATAGTCTTCTACTCTCTACCCTACCCTATTCTACCTAATCCTAATCCTACCCCCAATGGAAAGATTAACATAGTAGGTACTTAAATCTTAATAAATAAAATTTTCCTTACCATGTAAACAGATCAATCATCGTTTCTGTGTAAGGAACCCTAATATATTTTTAATTTTGATTAGGTATTTTTTTCGAAAAACTATAAAAACGATGAACATCCAACTTCTGGCATACTTCGCCGTTGCCGCGCATTAAATCCTCTAGAATTCAAGATGATTAAAACGTGCATTATATTGTTACTAAATATTACATTTATTTTGGCTGACAGTTCAAACTACACCATCACTAATGTGAGTACCTTTTTAACCAAAATCGAATGGTTTTTAGGGTTCCATACCCAAATGCTAAAACGGGATTCTATTACTAAGACTCCGCTGTCCGTCTATCTATCAGTCTGTTACCATTCTGTATCCGCACCTGGTTATCTGCTGCCAAGCAGTGGTGCGTCCGCACTGCTGCGTGCCGGTGGAAGGGTGTGGGTGACGGACGCGACTTGGGTCTTCTCATACTTCGGTCGGGGAGGACCTAAGTCGTATTGATGTCGTTGTGGGCGGAGGTAACCAAGATCCTCCCATCACTAGATACATTAAAAAATCAACAGATTTGTAACCGATAGGGTTCGCACTGGAAATGAAAAGTGTCTGTGATTTATTTTACTGTAATTTAATTAATTAATTAATTTTTAGTACGGGTTTTTGGTACGGGTTTAAGGAGAGCCGAAGATCAGACTCAGTGGCGCTTACTATGAGAGGCCTATGTCCAGCAGTGGACATGTTTGGGAGAATTTTACGACCCTCCCGATTCGGAAATCAAACTTATGCGTTTAACACTATACGACTGTTTATTAGTGATATAACATGGCACCAGAATATCATATTACAGAAAACAATTATCTGAGAGCCCCTTTTTACTCTCTCGGTCTCTCTGTCAATAATGCCGCCTTTTTCCTCGTAGGGAGGTAACCGTGCGAGTCCCTAGGGATGTGACATCTTACAGATAATAAGTCGCCACACCACCCCCCTACGGAGAAAGCTAAGGCTAGCTATAGGCTGATGATGATGATGATGATTACGGGTTTTATCATACCTATAGGTAACAGCAGCTTTTGGAACTATCCTGGAGACAACACAGTATTCCGCTGTCGAGAACGCGCTATATTTCCAAGACCATGTGGAACAAATCGTCTATCGCCTGGACCTCGAGACGGGGAACATAACATCTAGGAGTATTGGTAAGAAATGCGCTCAGAGCTTTGGTTTACAGTGGTCACAATTAATAATTGCAAAAAATTTTGCTTACGTAATACTTGAACGGCACGTGGGGATAATTTTCATAAATATGCTGTGATGTGATAGAATGGAACCCTGATTATGTAAAAATAAAGTTTTTCTATTATATTCTATGACAATGATAAATAGATATTTTCATTGCAAGGATTTTTTTTTATGTGAATTCGTGACCGAACTAGCTGAGGGCCCACCTGATGGTAAATAGTGTCCCTCGCCCATGACAACAGTAACGCGCGCGACTCAGTATGAGATCCAAATCTTTACTGAGTCGCATTCATCCTGATTTTATCAGAAAACAACAATTGTGGCGAATTTCTCCACGACAAACTTTATTCGTGACGAAAAATAGTATGACGTGGATACTTTGTGGCAAATGTACAACTTGACAACAACCCGCTCCTAAGGATTGCAGACTAGGGCCGCGGAGATGCTCTAGCGTTCCCGTGGCCCTTGCAGAAAGGCACCAGGAAGGACGCCGCGGCGTTTTAGTGCGTTGGCCTCTAGCGTTGCATGCATCTTAACATCAACTTTGGTAGAGTCGCACATAACCCCACGCCTCCCCAAGGCGCGGGGTATTAGTATTCATTTCAACATGATACCTCCACGCGTTCCTGAGAAGGTGAAAGACAGACAGACTGACAACAAAGTGATCCTTTGTTTGTTCCGTATTCAACTAATGAGATAAGGATCCTTAAAAATCACTACATAGTATAAAAGAAAGTCGCTTTCTCTGTCCCTATATCCCAATGTATGCTTAAATCTTTAAAACTACGCAACGGATTTTGATGCGGTTTTTTTTATAGATAGAGTGATTCAAGAGGAAGGTTTATATGTATAATACACTAGCAAGTCACCCCAGCTTCGCACGGGTAGTTTCTGATACGACACTGATGCTTTACTAACCTTGCGAAGCCGAGCTGGTCGCTAGTATATGATAAAGTATAAAATATTATTCGTTAACAGGGTATGGCCCAGTTGGCATAGTGATTCCAATCCAAGACCATCCTAAATACCTGTTAGTCGGCGTTCGAACCAGCCTCTATATCATGAATTGGGACGACTTCGAGGGGGACACCGATTTGAGGTTATTTTCCACTGTGGATATTGGCAAGCCGGACAATGTAATAGCTGATGGCAAGGTCGACAGTAAGGGAAGACTTTGGTTCGGTAAGCTATTTCTTAATATATAAAAATAAATCCTTATTTCCCTTAGCCATGGTATGCGTGAACGGGTGGACCAATATTGATAAATATTTTTTGTTGTGTTTGTTATGGCCAGTACAAGGTTCTTACGAAAGAAAAAATTAAGAAAGTTGCTCGGAACATTAGAAAATTTAAGAAAACAACGACCATATTAACTTTTCTAATGTAATGTATGTATGTATTTTAGATTATATAAGTAAGTATATTATTTAAATTATATTTAAAATTCAGTATGAATTAATATAGATGCAGCAATGCCCCTTCTCATTTCTAATACTTCTTGTCCATCCAAAGGTTGTCTGTAAGAGATCGCTTTATAGCGATAAGCGTCACCTTTTTATTATTTGAATTTCTAGTTTTAAGCTATTGTTATCTTTTAGTGTGCAATAAATTATTATCTATCTATCTTTCTAAGTGTTTTTGACAATATAAACTTTTCGAATGTAGCCTTATACTATAAAAATAAAGTTGCTTTGCCCGCGACTTGGTCCGCGTGGATTTAGATCTATCCCTGCCTATTATCTATAGAACATAAGTAAATAAAACAAAATAAAATAAATATATTAAAAATTCTGTACTAGATATTATGATTTACATTTTATTTATTTATTTATTTACTATAACAACTATTTATTTTAACAGGTTTAACCTAATGCAATAGCGTAACTTTTTATTACCTAAATACAAATTATATAAAATTTTCATGCTTAATAACAATTCAAAATAAATTATCATATTATTGGGTGTGTGAATATGACTCCGCCCTTTCTCAACAGATGTCGTTTTTAGTATTGTTTACGTGTACTAATAAATGACCATACTTGTATTCGATAGTACTGAATGTCAGCTATCTAACGCATTTTATGATATTTGGTTGAAGTGTAAGCAACAATTGTTTTCACCTTTTCGAAAATGTCGGTTTTTATTCCAAATAAACGTCATTTGCGGGAAGTGTTATTACATTATTTTATTGCGAAGAAAACTGCAGCGGAAACTTATCGTTTGCTTGTGGAGATTTATGGTGAGCATGCTCCGTCTAATACAACTTGCAAGGAATGGTTTCGACGATTTCAAAATAACGATTTTAGTACTGAGGATAAAGAACATGGAAAACCACCAAAAAAATTTGAAGATGCTGAATTGGAAGCATTATTGGCGGAAGATTCTTGCCAAACTCAATCAGAATTAGCTGCAGCATTAAATGTTGATCGTTCAACTGTTGCAAAGCGTTTACAAATGATGGGAATGATTCAAAAAGCCGGTGACTGGGTTCCACATGATTTAAAAGAAAGAGACATGGAACGTCGGAAAACCATTTGTGAAATGCTGCTTCAAAGACAGCAAAGAAAAGGATTTTTGCATCGGATAGTCACAGGAGACGAAAAATGGATACACTACGAAAATCCTAAACGCAAAAAAGCTTGGGTGAAACCAGGCGAACCAGGCCCATCACAGCCAAAAATAAATATTCACTGTGCCAAGGTCATGCTCTGTATTTGGTGGGATCAGAAAGGTATTGTATATTATGAGTTGCTCAAACCCTCTGAAACTATTAATGGAGAAGTTTACCGACGACAACTAATGCGTTTGAAGCGAGCCATAGAAGAAAAACGACCAGAATGGGTGAATAGACATAACAAATTAGTTCTTCAGCATGACAATGCCAAACCGCATACCGCAGAAGTCGTAAAAAGATATTTAGAGGGACAGGACTGGGAAGTGTTACCCCACCCGCCATATTCACCAGACATAGCTCCTTCGGATTACCACCTATTCCGGACGATGCAGACAGACCTTACTGGAGAAAAGTTTACTTCATGTGAAAGTATCAAAATTTGGATTGACAACTGGATAAGCTCAAAAGACCAGGACTTCTTCCACCAAGGAATACGAAAACTACCTGAACGATGGGCGAAGGTTGTAGCTGCAGATGGAGCATACTTTCAATAATTTTTTTTTTAATTTTGTAAGCGAACAAATGTGTTTTATTTTGACAAAAAGGGGCGGAGTCATATTCACACACCCAATAAATTAGTCTATTAGTCAATATTTAATTATTTCGTACATAACATAAATAAAAATAAACAGCCTAACAGTGTTAATATCGATTTATTTCAAACAGGAACAATGGGAAACCTAACTGGAATAGGGATAGAAGTCGAACTAGGTCAAGCTTCCTTCTACATGGTAGACTATTTGAACCACAAGGACCCAGAGACCAAGATAAAACCCGTTGACATGTCTGGTGGCGTCACGTGGTCACAAAATTACACGACAATGTTTTACAACGACTGTTTTACCAGGAGAATTATGGCATATGATTTTGACTTAGAAACTGGTGGTCTATGTGCGTATTTATTTTACCTCTAAATTGTTTTTTTTATACTGTTGAAGTAATGAAACTATCTGATCTGGTAAGTGGTTATCTACCGCCCATAACAACTGCAATAGATACGGTCTACTCCTGAGTAGACCTAGACCTAGTACTGAGAAGGCAGGATGAACTTGGCACAAGTTCTACTGCTCCTTTTACCTGCTCCTTTGGCACCACCCAGGGGGTACGTGTAGACTCAAAGGGCTCTCACCTAGGGACGCGAGGACTTCCCCGTGACTTTTGAATGAGTAAGCTAGTAACTCATCCCCCCAAAAGGCCTCCAACCGCTTAACATCAGGTGGGCGTTGAACTCGACCTGCAAGTTTCTCTATAAAACAAAGTCGCTATCTGCGTCTGTAGGGGTCGCTAGAAGCATCATAAAATTTTGAGTAGAAATACTATAACCGTACCAGCCTCTAATGTTCCCACTGCCGGACACCGGCCTACTATCGATAGTTGAGAGCAAATGGGCTTTGATCTACCACGGGATCGCAATCCAGATTGGTAGATGCCGGTTTCCTCACTATGTTTTCCGTCACCGTTTCGAGAACGTGGTATTGCGCACATAATTTTTTCAAGTGCAAAAACTCATTGGTTCACGATTGAGTTTGAACCAGCGACATTCAGATTGAAAGTCGGCGTCTGTGCCCCTGGGCCACCACGCTCTCAGAAATACTATACCTAATTAATTTAACTTTCAGCAAATCCGAGGGTATTCTTCAGTTACCAAGAGAACAACATCACTGGTCTCGTGAAAGGCATGACAATAGATGCCCAGGATAATCTCGTTGTCTGTACATTCAACACATCCCAGGTTCGATCTTTTACTGTGCCAGCCCACGGTTGGCCATCTTTCGGGAACTTCCCTTTTTCGGGATAATATTTCCCGAAAAAGGGAAGTTAATCTAGGGTGTGAGATATTTTCATAAGAAATTTCATTTAGGTATTATGTGCAGCCGTTGAGGCGTGAATGAGGAACAAACACACATAACATTCAGTTTAAAAATACAATGAAATTGTGTTATCTATATTGCGCAGGTTAACTATGAATCCCAGGGTAAGGTTATTAACCAGTCGAGCTTGCACACAAAATTGCATACAGACAAACTTTCGCATTTATAATATTAAGTAACGACTACCACATTTAAAATACAATATCGATATCGGAAAAATCACACTGTACAATGTCAAACCATTACCATTACATATAAGATAACTTGAAAAATGTCATCCAAGTAAATGAAAATGCGTATTTTTTTTATTTTTTTATGTGTATGAATGACGGAACGAGCTGAGGCCCCACCTGATGGTAAGTGGTTACCCTCGCCCATGACAACAGTAATGCGCGCGACTCAGTATGAGATCCAAATCTTTACTGAGTCGCATTCATCCTGCTGCGTCCGTCACCCGAGACGGGGACGATACGTCTCATGCGCATGTGATATCACCGGCAGCCACACCCTTCCAGAACACAGTAATGCAACCACTACTGCTTGGCGGTAGATTCTAGATGTGGTGGCAGTACCTCTCCGGACGAACTTGGCACAAGTTCTACTGCTACTTTTGGTTGCTCCTTAAGCACCGCCCAGGGGGTACGTGTAGGGAATCAAAGGGTACATACCTACGGACGCGAGCAACTGGACCCCCTAAGTTTTTTCTGGACATTTGCTTTCCTGTGACTTTTATTCGTTGTATACCGATTTGATGACCTTTAAATGTAGGGAAAGAAATAAGAAACTTTCAAAGTCGGGTTTTACGATTAATTCAGTCACTGATTGAATTTCAGGTACTCTTCATCTCAAGTTCTGGAGTGCTACTGGACAAAATAGATTTACCAGTTGATCAAGCGGTCTCTCCCGTGTGGGGGGGAGAAAATTATGGCACCTTGTATGTATCTACTGGGCGGTACGACGTGGATTTACCACAGGAACTGTCTGGTTCTATACTGGCCATCAAAGGCACTGGGTACACTGGTCTGCCGCAGAATAACTTCCTGATGCCTACCGTTGAAACATATTAGAACATCGCGGGGAAATGCTTGTTTTATGAACATATTTTTTACGTTAAATATAACTCTTGTAAAAATGGTGTTGTTTTTTTCAAGAATTTAAAAGATGTGTTTAGATTTCAAGTATCGTTAAGACACATTATATTTGACACGTTATGTCATCGTTTCTGAAAAAGACGATAATATTGCAAGTATTTTTATAATTTACGCATATATTAGCTTAACACCAGACACTGGCAGAATTTGTGAATTTGGCTAAAGACACAAAAAGCCATATAGAAGAAGAAACGATAACTAGTCAACTTTTGGCCCCTTTCGTCATTGTTAGATACTAAATCCTGAAGAATTCAAGGTTAAAACGTGCATTATAGTTACTAAATATTGCTTTTATTTTACCTGACATATCAAACTACGCCGTCACTAATGTATTAATGTACTGAGTACCATTCCAAACTAAACAACAGCGTTGTTATTGATACGGCAATTGCCGTAATATACGGTACGGTTTTTTTTTACAAAATACGGTATACGGCAGGACTTTCAATGCCGTATCAAGAAAAATGTAAGTAAAACGAAACGTTTTTTACCACACTCACAGCAGATAGCCGGGGAAATCTGAATGAATCTGAAGTTATAGAAACGATCAGAAACCTGTATGGAGAACAAACAAATGAGGAATAAACATTTAAATTTAATAAAATTTTAAATTATATACGGCATTTTAGTATTTTTTCCCTTAAAATACGGCAAATCAGAATGTGACATACGGCATCCCAGATTTTTACGACAACAACACTGCTTAACAGTTAAATAATCTTTAGTCAACTTTTCAATTAACTATAGTAACCAACACTCGTAATTGTAACAACTTTAAGGAAACGAATTTTGTATTGCTTATTTTCAGGAAAGTTTTCCAGGAAATCATTTTTTCAAATAATTTTTTTTTACTGAAGAAATAAAAACAATATAATTGAAAAAAAAATCTTTATTCCTATACTTAATTTAACCTTAAATCTCTTATATCTAAAATGTTAACAAGATAGTAAATGAAATGACACAATACAACAAAATGAGACTTGGACATAAAAATGGTATTGAGTTTTATATACTATATGTAAATAAACTGAAGGCACACCAAACGTATATAATACATATTTTATAGAATTTATTGAAAAAAACAAAAAAAGTATGGACAATTTGATCCCAAAACATTGCTTTTGTTTCAATAAAATTCAAACAAAATATCAGCTTCTGCAGTGTTAGTACGTTTTGACTAATTAGTTTAAATTAAATTAGTTTTTACGTGGGAAAGAGCGTAGCTGCCTAGGGGCACAGACAGACTTCCAATCCGAAGGTAACTGCTTCAAATCCAACCATGCACCAATAGGTTCTTCACATGCGCTCAATATCTCTCGAATGGAAAACATTGTTAGGAAACCGACATGTTTTAGAACCACAAAATTCAAAGACTATCTACCAATCGGGATTGGGCTCGCGTGGTAGATCAGCCATACGCTCTCAAATCTCGAGAGTAGGTCGGGATCCCTACAAAAATTGTTATTTGAGGCTAAACTTAACTAAAACTAGAAACTCCTTAATACATTGAATTTTAGAGCGCTGTAGCTCAGTTGTCGACGCGACGCGTTCCGGGTTCGATATCCGGCCAGGGAAAACTGCAATGACCATGATTGTATCTCAAAATAAAGTAGTAAACACACAAATCAGTATGCGGATATCGTGTTGCAAGTAGTTCACAATTAAACATCCAAGACACGAGCTAACCTTTATGCTCATCAGCTTGCCCTGGTCGGGAGTAAAACTGGGGCCATTTCACAAGGTTATATAAGTTATTTAGTATAAGTAAGTAGCAACTCAACGAATTTTTTTATTAATTAATTGGAGCTGTTATTTTACCATAAATGATTGTTGTTTTAACCTACTTAAAAAAGAAGGAGAGAAAACTCCTTTCTTTAATCGAACTGGTTGATATTTAAAACAGAAACCTCCAGCTGATAGATGCTCCAATGGAAAATTCATGGAAAAAATAAATTTATATTGTGATTCAAATTCTTATGTGTCTCGTGTTTCTGTTTGTCCATGTCATCTGCGACACAGGGAATCCTAGTGCAGAGGAATGAGCGTGTTACCGTTGTTTCTTTCTTATTAAAAAGTGCCTGACAAAGTGAGTTTAGTTAAGTTTAGCTCCAAACAATAATGATAACTAGCATCTAAGTACATAATACACAAAAGCTTAAATCTTTAATTTGCGTAATCATACCGCATAATGAATTTCTTTCCGTCTGAAAGTAAGTTTAATAATCTATGAATCATATTGATTTTGTTTTTAATTGAACCAAATTGTTATTCACTATCTAATTATTTAGAAACGGGTCAATTAACATGTGACACTCTTCAAAAGTAATATATTACATGTGCAAGTCTTACACTAAAATTGTGTAAGTCTTACATTAAAGTTGTGTAAATCTTACACAATACTGCCAAAAGTCAAAATAGTGCCAATGTCTTTTATTTTTTAAAATAGGGGCAAATTTCATACCATTCATTCACCAGGACATGTTTTAGTTGGTGCTTAAGTTTTCACATTAGTGCAAATGTAATTTGGTTTCGGAGTTAGGAGTAGCTTGCCATGAAATTTGGCTAAGTGGGGCAAATTTTATTTGAGATTATAACCCACGACTGATTTTCTACTAAAGACTACTCAGTAATAACTTCAATTGGTTTAGATAGTGGTCTTGTGCGATTAGGTCATATATCATAAAATGTGACATACTCGCACAAGACCAATATCTCAAAAGAAGGTATATTTGTTATAGCAAAAATAACATTGCGTGGAAACAAACATCTATAAAAAACTCAAAGACTGGAGATGTCTACCAAGCCAGAATGGGCTCCTGTGATAGATTCAATTCTATTCACTCTTGCATGTTGACAGTAGGCGATTCAGTAGGAACTGAGCATCTGCACTTGGTCATCAACTTGCAACTATCTCATCCAGCCAAACCCTATAATCAACTAACAGTTGACGGTCATAAAACTGTGGACCTTTTTGTTGCATAATAATGTTGCCATGGTATTCTATCTCCTGTCATCTATTAGTTGATTATATGGTTTGACCGTTAGTAGAAATAGGATCTTACAGTCAATTTATACTATGAAAGAGCGGAGTGACGCATTAACGCTACCATTTTGAACTTCCAACCAAATTAACAATTAGATCTTTGTCACTAGTAGATATGATGCAAAATCATGCACTGGAAATCCACACAATGTAATCACTCAAATAATTTTTAATTTTTTTAGATTTTTCATAATCTAAAAAAAGAGTAGGTTTATTTTGAGTACCGTGACATGATTGGCATTGGCAAAGTGACTATAGCTAAATACTTATAT
This sequence comes from Aplocera efformata, assembly GCA_921293045.1. Lineage (NCBI taxonomy): Eukaryota > Metazoa > Arthropoda > Insecta > Lepidoptera > Geometridae > Aplocera > Aplocera efformata. Next base: position 2,335,759 of record OV121067.1, on the reverse strand, counting down.
TATTCTTAGTCGCTATGTCCAGCAGCCTGCCGCAGTAGAACATAGATTTTCTCTTTTATCCAATCCTTATTGTACGGTGCATAGGTGTTTGTTGATTTTTGGTATACTAGACAACTAAGGTCTGCTAGCTGTGAAGGGAAAAACATATATTTTTAGTAATAGACTCTTAAGATACCCTCTGATTGGGGCTAAAGGATCAACCTAAGTAGCAGTAGAGCTTGTGCCAAGTTCGTCCAAATAAGTACTGCCAGCACAACTGGTAATCTATCGCCAAGTCGTGCACTCTCATTGTGGCAGTATGAATGCCAGTGAAATCAAAGACGCATAAGATGTTTCATTATGTCCTTGTGTACTGCACAACATGATGCAACTTGGGTCTTCTCATTCTTGCGCTGGGGTGGTCCTAAGTCATATTATCGTTGTTAAGAGCGGAAGTAGCCACTTAATATCAAGATACAACAAATACTAGCCAAATGAGTCCTGCCATTCTCAAGTGGTGAGCTTACCGACAAACAAAAATTCATTTTTATTTCAATAAAAGCTCAAACTCAATCTCGTTTATACCTTTAAATCTCATGTATCGTTTGGATACGTCAAATTTTACACATAAGTAAACATATTCATATTAAGATTAAATCTTATTAATTTTCAACCCAAATTAATATTAAGAGACGGATATACATGTCCAGTAATAAGTCCATATGCCAATTTGAAAGTGTTCATTACTTTTAAAGGTCTTATAGCTAACACAGTAGTATCCCTGCCTTCGAAGCGAGTGATCTGGAGTTTGTGATGAGCAAAGAGTTTTTTCTCAGTGTTGAGCGTCATATGTTCCTGTTTGTCGCCTGCGATACAGGGAGTACTAGAGCAGAGCAAAAGTAAGCGTTAAAAAAATGAAATGATTTCTATGACATACCTGATCAACGAAATCAAACAATTGAGAAATATCGTACGTAATCGTCGGCGTATTAGGATTTCTTCTCTTCAAGTGTTCCTCGTAAATCTTACAAACGCCCTCCATACAGTCGTTTACGCTCTCATAGTCAGAATATGTCCTTGTATCGGGCCTTGGACCCGGCTGAACCAGCAAAATTGTATGAGACTGAAAAGTGAATTTCATAACCTATATTTACCGCCATTTCTGGCCGAAAAGTTAATATTAGTTATAATATTACATGTAACTTACCATTTTAGTAGGCGGAAGGTATTAGAAAAATGAAGAAGGCACAAGTTTAATTCGGTTTTGGTGGTAATTGATGGCAAAAACAATGTTTTCGAGAAATGTCCAAATCGACCGCTCCGCTCGTGCCAAAGCTTCTTTCGTTCAGAAATCAACTTCACGAATTGTGATTAGATTAGTGTATGTATCGGCACAGTGTACAAATAACTATATATCTTAGTACATGAAATAATCAACTGATGTGATGTGTTCACTAATTTATTTAAACATAGCAAGTGAGTCTTTAAACATTTCAAAGCTTGATATAAGAGCAATTATTTCTATATATTGAAATGACTGTAACGTTTAATTAATTAATTTATTAAGTAAGTGTCTAAATAATTTATGTATATGCTGCCTGAATTAAATAAATAACGTGATTGAACCCAGGACTCCTCGCTTCGAAGCTATTCTATGTTTCATTCAATAATAAACAACATTCTATATTGTTTATTATTGATTGTATGTTAGCAGTTATTTTTATTTATTTAATGATATTGGTGCTCACAACTTTATCATTGTATGAAAAAAGTATGGTGCCATTAAATGTTGTCACCTGGATTCCTCGGATAGACATAGAGCATTCAGTATTAAAACGTAAGTTGAATCTTAGAACAAAGCTATGTGATCTTTCCGAACGAAAGTTCTTTCTTTAATCAATGTCAATGTCAAAACAAGCAAGATGTTAGGTATGGGCAAGTGAAAAAAATATATCGATATTTATCGTATAGACATTTTCGATAATTATCGAGTGAAAAATATCGTCAGTTTTCGCAATATATTGATACAAATACAAATTTCCAAAGCATTCAAAATTCATAAAAAAATGATAAGCTTAAACAATTTTATACAATTTAATCAAACCATTGGTCATTAGATATGATTATTAGAAGTACCCTCTGTTTGGTGTGCTCGCCTGTCAAGGCTGGCTTCTATTGTTTGATACTGTCACAAAACGTTAAACATGAAACCAGAGTTTCGTTATAAATAGGTATATATTATAAAATAAAATATCTAAATATCGACATTTTAATATATCGATATTTTTTGCCCAAGCCTACAAGATATAACTGCGACTGCGACTGCTACTAGCTGCGTGCGAGCGAGATATTAGACGAAGTGATTTGTGTAAATAAACATTAATATTTTCCGCTAATTACCATAATAATAAACATTTGCCTGGAAGCCATATGTCCTAAGCTTAAATAACATTGGTACTAATCTCATACATCTTAAGATTAATATGAGGAGTAGAAATGGAAGACCACAAGATAAAGAGTTTCGAGGAAATCTTGAAGACCAACTTACCAAAAAAGCCCTTACTTATCTACGGTGCCACAAATATCCCAAATAATCATAACATTAAGCCTCAGGACGTGTTAGAAAGCGTGGATTCTCAAATAAATAGGATCCAATTGGCTGATAGAAAGGGCAAGGATGTTAAAAACAAAGCTTTGGATAACTACAAGATAACTAGCTTTTTGCCTGTGAATAATCTGCCAATGTATCATGAGGTAAGAAAAACTGACTTTGACATTAAAATCCCATGTTTCCACTTTCAAGGGTGGAGCTTTCTATGAATTTTTTATTAGTCATAATAGGTTAACCATATTGTATAACCGACTTAAAAAAGAACATTAGCTGATTGAGGCCATTATATTGATAAAGTTTTTTCCGTGATGTTGATGGTTTTTTAGTTACTTCAGTGTACCTAGGAGAAGGTCCCATAGAAATTTCACAACAAAATTTCATCCTACTATGGACAAAAATAGGGGAAAGTGTTGAACTATTTTAATCGCTTGTTGAAGTTGATTAAAAATATTTGCATAATAACACAAAGTTTACACAAACAAACAGGGAAAGCTCTTTGATTATTTTAATCAAAGTATACTCTGAAGAAAACAACAGTATAGCATACTATAACAGGTGAAATATTTTGAATAAAAATAGAAATATATTATAATAGAACCCAAAATATACTTGAATATAAAATGACAACATTGAATTATCAATTTCACTGTATATGCCAGACATTTATGCCCCTATTGGGATAAATGTCTTGACAGACACAGGTGTTGTAGTTTACTGTCTGTATGACTTACATTAAAATATGATAAGCTTGAAGATCTCACTAATAAAAAAAAATCCAAGAGTCAATTCTTCAAAATACCATTTATTTTCAGGTACCTAAACAAACTACTAGTAGGTTTGAAACACAGTGTGTCTCTGATACCCAATTAATATGCTTAATCGATGACGCAGAAGCACAAAGTGTAAGTAATGGAATAACTCAGGAGTTTGATAGCACATTCAATCATCCCGCTGATAAAAATACTATCACAGACCCACCTGATGACATAGATAAAGACAGCAATAGACCTGTTGAGACAAAGAGATTAGACACTAATGCTGATAATGATAGAGTCACACTCCCAGTTAAGGGTATAGATAGAAATGGCAATACATTTGTTGAATCACATGAGTTAGACTTGATATTCAATGATACATCATTAGAGGATGTTGGTAATACATTAACACATGAAGTAACATATATAAAAAAATTTAGAGAAGATGATCAACTTGATCATACCCAATTAGAAAACAAAATGAGCTTATATCAGAAAGTAAAAAAGGATAATAGCAACTTAAATTCTAGAAATGTACACACACTAAAAGATTTAAATGCAAGTGTCTTGCGAGAAAGCACATCTTCAGAAAGTGCACATTGTAACAATTGTGATGATCTTGCAGAACTCATTGATTCAGATAAAGCTATAAATAATAATAATAGTAAGAATTTTCGCATCATAAATGAAGACAACCATACAATTATATTCAATGATACAATGGATATTGAAATGGATGAAATAAGGATACCAAGCCCTGTTTTAAAAACAAACATTAATACTAAATTAAGCGAGTTGCCTTTACCTCTTGTTGTCTCATTGGAAAGGTTCGAAGAATTTGAAAGAATAGTACAACCACTTATAAGCAGTAATGAAAGTATTAGTACACTAAGACATTTGATAAATTCACAATTATTAGGTGCAGAGCTATGTTTGATTACAGATGTTGATCAAAAATCTCAAAATAGCCTTATTTTAGAGAAAAATGAAGACATCAAAAATTCCTGTGCATCAATATTAAGTAACAAAATTGTTAACTTTGAAGATGTAAAAGAAACAAGAGACAGATGCAGTGGCAGCTTGAAAGATGAGATACTTTTCAGCAGTGATGAAGAGAATGACTATGTTCAAAGACAATTTCCCGACATGCCTCTAACTGCAGCTTTAGAAACGTCATTCTGTGAACATTCTGATGTTTTTGATGAAACCATGTTTGTAGGTTTTCAGACAGCCAGTAATAAGTCCATAAAAATATGTTCAGAGTCTTTTCACAAAGCCCAAAAAATAATGCAAGGTGATGAAAATATTGAAAGTACAAATTTTAGTCTTACTGAACTGGTTGAAATATGCGATGAAAAAATTGTTAGTAGCAATGCTGCTTTAAATCAACAGAAAATGAGTGCTAAAAAAGCAAAAACATTGAAATCAGCCATATGCGATCAACAATATGAAACTGATTCTAGTCCAGTAAATTTAAATAACCCAGAACAATCTCATGTGGAAAAAGTACCAGTTTACAATCATGAAACTAACCTTAATTCAGTTTATAATGACGACATACTTATACACAAGCCAGAAAAGCAAGAAATGATTGGATTTAAGACAGCTAGTAACATAAAAATAAACATATCCGAAAAAGCGTATAGTAAGGTGAAACAAGTATTCATGGATATAGATTTGGGTGAAACGGAGATGGACCAAGCTAAATTGAAGCCCATAGTGAAAGGGAAAGAAGATATAAAAAATGAGCTTGAAAATATGGAACTTGATGATAAAATCAATGATGACTTAATCATACAAGAATTTGAAAATGTTGAAATGTCTCTAGAAGCGAAAGACGTTGATAAGTTAGAGCAAAATGCGAGTAAAAGAAATGATTTTGATGGATTCAAAACGGCTTCTAATAAAAACATCCTAATATCTAATGAAGCAATGTCGAAAATCAAAAATATCTTTGAAGATATTGATTTTGAGGAAATAATAGGTAATGCAGAAACAAATCCAACAGATAAAAATATTAAAACCTTCACTGGGTTCAAAACCGCTAATGATAAAAATATTGAAATATCAGCTAGAGCAGTAGCTGAAACCAAAAATATATTTCAAGATATTGATAAACTTGATTTTGGTTCCAGCAAAAATAGTGTCAATAATATTCTAATAGAAAACTTTAATAAGCCATCTACAAGCAAAGAATCCTTGTTAGGTGTCAAAACGGCAAATTTAGACATCAAAGGTACAAAAGTTGCGTCATCAACTCCACAAAATATATTCAATGAGATTATTGATAGTGAAACTGCTAATGATTTCTGTGCTAAAGAAAGCAAACCATTCAAAAGAACTTCAAGCAATGTAAATATCAAAGACTATAAAGAAGCGTTTCACAAAATCAGTAAACTAGAAGATGTGGAGAGTAATGGTGATAATGTTAATACTAATCTTAAAACCAATGTTGAAAATGTTCATGGATTTAAAAATGATAAACCATATCTCAAATGTTCCTCAGAAAATAAAGGTTTCCAGACAAGTCAAGATGAAATTAAAAAAGCGATAGATGGTAAAAATATTATAAAAGATTTCAATTTAAATTCTGAAAGTAATTTCATTGGATTTAAAACCGCTAGTAATAAAAATGTCACCATTTCTAAAGACGCTTTAGAAAAATGTAAGAAAATCTTTGGCGATTTGGATAAGTTACCTATTGAAACATATACTGAAGATGAAAACCACTCACTAAAGTATTCTCTGAAGACTGTTGAAATTCAGACTGCAAACAATAAAAAGGTTGAAGTATCAAGAGCAGCCTTAGAAATCACCAAGAATATTTTAAATGTGAATGACAACAATTGTAATAAAGAAACAGAATATTTTAAAGGTTTTCAAACTGCTAATAACAAGAAAGTAAAAGTATCAAAAGAAGCTCTAGCAAGAACTAAACCCCTTTTTAATAGTATTGCAGTTTCTAACGGTGAAGCAAGACCTTTCGCAGGTTTTCAAACAGCTAGTAACAAGACTGTTAAAATATCAGAAGAAGCAATGAAAAAAACTAAAAATCTTTTCAATGATATTGATTTAGTTGATAAAGATATACAACTTTTGGGGAGTGTTCAAACTGCTACAAAGGGTAAAAAAAATTTTGGTGAATTACAAATTTCTGAAAATAAAGAACCTGTACATTTTGTTGGATTTCAAACAGCAAGTAAAAAGAATGTAGCGGTGTCTATAGAAGCTATAGAAAGATCTAAAGCCCTTTTAAATGATATCGAAGGGCATGAAAATAAACATGCTTTTATTGGGTTTCAAACTGCCAATAAAAAGAAAGTTGTTATATCAGAAGAAGCTTTGGCTAAAAGTAAACATGTATTTCAAGATCTTGCTGACGAGAACAATGTATCTAGTACTAAAAAACGTAGTAATAAGGACATAGATGATTCTGAAAATAATTTAAAGAATATGAAAACGTCGCTTGAAATTTCCACTGATAAAACAATAATAATAAATAAAAATTTAGGTACACACAATACTTTTAAGAAAGATCTAGACATAGATAAAGATATAGCTTTAGAGACACAAGTTGCAAATCAGTTTGAGGAGAGTCTTTGCACAGAAGATTTCAAAGAAATGCCTCGAGAAAATAAAAGGCCTGGGAGTCCAATACTGCCTTGTCCAAGAGCTAAAAAGAAAAAATTCGCAACTCCATACAAGACTGCAACTGTTGAAAAACCTGATAAATTCAAAGCTATTACAGCAAAAGATACTAGAGAAACTGTACTTTTGAAATTCGATGATACCTACAAGAAACTTAAAGTATATACCTTAAAAGACCTGGCAAATTTAGGTGACGCTAAAATAACAGATGTAGATCCATACATTTCACAGTTCAGTTTGGGAAACATACTCAATTTTGAGTTTGTAAACTACAGAAACGATGTTACAAATACGAAATTAACGATACCAGAGATAAAAACGTTATTCCTGGACGCTGTCAACAGAAATCTCGTTCCAGAAGGCTGGTTAGACATCCAAATGAAGCTGATTCTATGGAAATTGTTATCCTACGAATTGAAATATCCTAACCTAGGTTTGCTATGTACCGTTAAAAATGTTGCAGCTCAACTAAAGTACAGATACGACAAAGAACTTTACAATGCTGAAAGATCTGCTTTGAGAAAGATATACGAAAGGGATGACGTGTCTACGAAGACTATGGTTCTGTGTGTCGCTGGAATTTTCATAGATGGCGTTAGTGTTGATCAGTGAGTAAAAAAAAGTCTAATAACGGACATACGGATGTCTGGATTTATGGGGGGTCCAGTTGCTCGCGTCCGTAGGTGTGTTCCCTTTGATGCCCTACACGTACCCTGGGTGGTGCTAAAGGAGCAACCAAACGTAGCAGTAGAACATGGGCCAAGTTTGTGCGCCAAGCACTCGTATTGCTGTTCCGGTGGAAGGGTGTGGGTGCCGGTGAAATTCCCGCTGCATGTGACGTAATATCCCCGTCTCGGTTGATGGAGACTTGGGTCGGAAGATTTAAGTCGCATTGCGAGGCACTAAAACTCATGAAATTCATGTGACTTTGTAATATTATTATATATAAAAATGTTATTTTTGTAAGAGATAATTCTTTTTTTTCTTTCAGTGTTTCCAGCACAGATAATATTGAGCTCCTCCTGACAGATGGTTGGTACTTCATAAAGGCTACTATAGACAGAATGTTGTCCAAATTAGTGTACAATGGAAGAATTGTTGTTGGATGTAAGATTGCCACTAGTGGTGCTGAGCTCATGAATTGTGAGCAAGGGATGGCTCCATGGGAAGTACGTATATATTTTTTACGTGATAACGTCTTATAAAACGATGAACGCCGGCTGCACGCACAAAAAGGCATGACTCATTGTCACGTTCCGCCCGAGCCGAGCGTGCAAGCGAGAGCGCGGAACAAGCGATATAGAGGCACGATCGGCCTATGCGTTCGGCTTGTGACGCATCTATCTCTCTTCCCCTCCATCGGCCGTTATCACGTAAAATTAACGTAATTGTAAAATTAATTAAACCTGCTCCTGATAACAACAAACATAACAAAAGAATAATTAGCAAAATTGGTCCAGCCGTTAACGCGTGATGCCGTGACCAAGGGAATAGCTTAATTTCTATAATGTCACCCTATTATTCGCAAATAACAGAAGGTGGAAGAACCGAAGTCGCTTAATTTTTAAATAGTCCTTTATTTACAGGACACGTCGGCAGTGAGACTTAAAATATTTGGAAATTCGACGAGATTGGTCAAATGGGATTCGAGGCTTGGCCACATAGCCGCCGCCATCTTGACCCACCTGTCATCTGTCAAAGTGGACGGCGGGAAAATATGCAGGCTTAGAATGTTTGTCACTAGGGTGTACCCGCTTTTGTATGTTGAGAAATTTCCAGATGGCAGCACTGGTGAGATATCTTAAACGTTAACACACTCAGCTCTGCACTAGGATTGCCTGTGTCGCAGATGGCATGGACACAGAAACACAAGACAACAAATATCCGAGAACAAAGTTCATGCTCACCACACAAAGTGTGTCCCGGGAATCGAACCCAGGACTCTTCGCTTCGAAGGCAGGGCTACTATCAACTAAGCCACAATTTCGGTATGCAAGTTCTACTAAGCCAGTATTTTTTTGTTTTTATGTGAATGAGTGAGGGCCCACCTGATGGTAAGTGGTGACCCTCACCCATGACAACAGTAATGCGCGCGACTCAGTATGAGATCCAAATCTTTTCTGAGTCGCATACATCCTGCTGCGTCCATCACCCGAGACGGGGATGATACGTCTCATGCGCATGTGATTTCACCGGCAGCCACACCCTTCCACCGGAACACAGTAATGCAACCACTACTGCTTGGCGGCAGATTCCAGATGTGGTGGCAGTACCTCTCCGGACGAACTTGGCACAAGTTCTACTGCTACTTTTGGTTGCTCCTTTAGCACCCAGGGGGTACGTGTAGGGAATCAAAGGGTACACACCTACGGACGCGAACAACTGGAACTGGAGTATATTATTACAGTGACGAGATCAGAGCGCTTGGAACACCTCCACCAGATCCAGTACGAGAGCGAACGCGAGCTGATGATGGAGAGGATCTATGAGGAGGTGCAGAAGGAGTTCTCTCAACAGGTTTACATTCTATAGCAATATTAATGGGGGAGATATTTTCTAGATGTAGGTAGTTGTCTATAATTTTATCAATGTGACAGAAAGAAGTTAGCCGAGCTGAAATGTTAAATGCTTACCGCCGACCATAATAATAAATAATAAACGTTTACACTCTCTTACCTCTGCACTAGGATTCCCTGTGTCGCAGATGACTTGGACAAATAAACACAAGACAACAACGACCCGAGAACAAACTTTTTGCTCACCATACACGGTGTGCCCCGGCCGGCAATCGAACTCGGGACCCCTCGCTTCGAAGGCAGGGCTATCAGCTAAGCCACGGAGAGGTCAAAATAATCTAATTTATTAATAAAGTGTTTGAAATTTTTTAATTTTTTGATAGAATAAAATAAAAATAAAATAAATAATTCTATTCAGGAATCTCAAGATTCAGATATTGACCTACGCTCTAGTAATGGTAGATGTTTTGAAAGCGGCTCTCAAATTGCGAGGATGATGAAACTGTGCAAGGATCCCATGGAATTCCGGGTCAGTAGAATTGTGGAATATAGATACTAAGCTATATTGGAGAGCGTGGTGGCCCAGGGGCACAGACGCCGACTTTCAATCTGAAGGTCGCTACCACCCACACGTGCTCCAATGAGATTTTTCACTTGAAAAATTTTTGTTCGTTATCACGTTCTCGAAACGGTGACGGAAAACATCGTGAGGAAACCGGCATGTCTTAGAACCATAAATTCGACGTGTGACATCTACCAATCCGGATTGGGCTCCCGTTGTTGATCAGAGCCCATTCACTCTCAATTATCGAGAGTAGGCCGGTGTCTGCAGTGGGAACATTAGAGGCTGGTACGGATACGGCGCAATACCATGTTCTCGAAACGGTGACGGAAATTTGAAAGTATATATGGTAATTATTACAGAAAAAAACATTTACAAGATTTTGTTTGTCTGTCTGTTTGTTCCGGCTAATCTCCAAAACGACCACACCAATTTTGAAGGGACTTTCACTGGCAGATAGCTGATGTTATAAGGAGTAACTTAGACTACATTTAACTGAGGTGCAAAAAAAAATCGCTAGTAAAGTCCTACTAATATTATAAACGCGAATGTTTGGATGTATGTATGGATGTTTGTTACTCAATCACGCCAGAACGGCTGAACGGACCTGGATGAAATTTGGCACAGAGATAGATTATAGTCTGGAATAGCACATAGGATACTTTTTATCCCGGAGAAATGTACGGTTCCCGTAGGAAATCCAACCGCGGGGCTTAGTTCCGTGGCTTAGTTGGTAGTAGCCCTGCCTTCGAAGCGAGGGGTCCCGGGTTCGATTCCCGGCCGGGGCACACTTTGTGTGGTGAGCATGTAGTTTGTTCGGGTCTTGGGTGTTTGTCTTGTGTTTCTGTGTTTGTCCATGCCATCTGCAACACAGGGAATCCTAGAGCAGGTTTGAGTGTGTTAACGTTTTTTTTTTTTTTTTAAATAAGATTGTGTCTTTATCAAACCGAAGCAAATTTATTTCTAGGCCCAACTGACTTCATCGCAATTACAAATGTTACAAGACCACACGGCTAAGGATAGGGAGAGGGTGCTCCAAGCGATACAAACTAGGATACAGGAGAAACTGACCGCCCGCAGCGTGGTCACCCTAGCGCGGGGGCGCGTGGCGGCGGCAGAGCGAGACGGCGATACATACGTCATTACAAAAGGTAATTTTTATTGTTCCCTTATACAGCAGTCTTTATTTTTTATTCTGAATTTAAATACTATTCAAATTATATGACTAATTCATTGTTTTATTGAATTTTTGACATTTTGTCATTCTATGTTTTGTTGTTTGATTAATATATTCTGTAATTGCCTCTATACAGCTGCCATTATACAATAGTTATTAAGCGTGGTGTTTAGTATTTATTGTTTTCTGGTTTATATTTTTATTTTTAGTTAATAAGTTTTATTTTAATCAGTTCAATTGTTTCAGGAATGCTGTCAATTTGGAAACCAAACGACGCTGTCTTGGATTTGTTTAAAGAAGGGGCGTGGATCGAAGCGTTGAATGTGGTTCCCACCGCTATTAGGTAAATGAGACAGTAGAACCTTATTTTGACGATTCCGTGGCTTAGTTGGTAGTAGCCCTGCCTTCGGAGATAGGGGTCCCGGGTTCGATTCCCTGCCGGGGCATACTTTGTGTGGTGAGCATGAAGTTTGTTCTCGGGTCTTGGGTTTTTGTCTTGTATTTCTGTGTTTTTCCATGCTATCTCCGATACAGAGAATCCTAGTGGTATAAATGTGTAAATTAACTTATTATATTTATTACTACCTCTATTTTTACTCTGCACCTATTTTTTCCTGTCCACGTGAAATCTTAACATTTTTTGCCCGGAACTCTAAATTATACCCTTAAAATAAGCTAAGGCACTTTGCATATATTTATATACGATTACTAAATGTATTTCTCTTGATTTTCAGGTACTCGGAAATTCAAATATCAGCGGGAAGACAATCCGTTTTCCGGTCTACAAAAGGCGGATTAGAAACGCAGCCATGCCTAGTTTCACTCAAAAGAAAATGTTACGATATTAGTGATGTCACTCAAAACCCAGCTATGACAACCGATTATAACGAAATCGATACTGTAGGAATCGTATTTCTAATCGAACCTAACAATCGGGATTTCAAATCGAGCTACAACTTCCAAAATGTGTATTTGGCTGATGCTGACAAAAATATGATAAGTGTTAATTTTTGGGGTGGAATCAAAAAGTTTGGATTTGAAAATATTTTAGAGATCGGTCAAGTGGTGTTGTGTGCGAATTTGCAGAAACGAGCTGGGAACACTAGAAAAAATATCCCTCAGTTTCGGGTGACTGAGTTTTCGTATTTTACCAAATTACCTAAAAATTTACAGGCAAGAGAAAGAGTAGATGATTTGAATAAGAGGTTACTAGGATTGAATAGAAGAAAATTTTGTGAAGATTGTATAGCAATAAAAAATAACTTTACAGCTATAAGATGCTTAAAAAGTAATGAAAACGAATCGCCATACAGAAATAACTTCAACAGCAGTGATTACAACTTAGTGAAAAACAGAATGTTTATAGATACACCTCTATGCCCGAAGGCAAATAAAATCGAAGATTTGAATCTCAACCTCTCTGGTCTAGATTTTGAATCCACTTTTAAACAATGCTCGCAAGAACTATCGCCTAAAACACTATTAAGAAAGAAAAAAGTGAATGAAAGAATAGCAAAATTGAAAATGTATGGCGAACCACCCCCGTTAAGCCCTATCAGTATTATAGACAAATCTATGAAAGCTAAAAATTCATACAAAAGTCCACTGAATTCAAATAATTATATTAATGATAAACCAGCAAACAGTGCTGCAAATATTAATAATAATGTAGGTAACATTTTACCTGATGAAAGACCAAAGACAGAATTAAGAGATATGAGTAAGGAAAGAAGTCCAATAATTTCTATGCAAAGAAGCTATGTGAGACCTGCAAATCCAGTAAAATTAGAATTCTCAGAAACTATTTCTATAGATGATAAAAAGAACGATATGACAGATCATTTTGCTGAAGAATTTGACGGAAGTCCGCCTTTGAGTTTAGATTAGTTACCTGTGATTGTGATATTTTGCATAGCAAAATCCTTTGTTAAAGTTATTGTTAAAAATATGTAAATAGTGTAAAGAAAAGATAAACTAAGTAAATAAATGTTTTAACAGTTCTTGTTTTTTTATTTTTCCGTTTCTTTATGGACTGCGTAACGAACAACGATGGGCCATGAAGAACTGGGTACGTGCTTTTCCCCCAAAACAGTAGGATAATAATCCTATAGTTATTTTATACTCTCAATCCAAATTGTTAAGCAATTGGCAAAGAGAGAAGAAATTTATAATTGGGGCCACTTCTATATATTTTTGTTAAATCTCACCTTTGCCACAAAGGCAAACAACAATATAAATAAAAGCAGTAGAATTTATGCAAAGTTCAACAAAGCACTAGCTTTGTTGTGTATTGACTAGCATACTAAGTAGCAATAAATATTTTAGAGCTGCATTCATGCACACTGTATTTTAGTTTAATTTGTAATCAATGTAAAACTAACACCAATCCTAATGAATATACCCAGTGTACCTCGAGATTAAAAACAGCTGTGATTCATTGATACTCATCCGACTAGGACACAACCGCGTGCCGTGGCAACGATAAACGATAAACAACGACTACGTGATAAAAACTTGGAACAATCAATAAAGGTCTGAAAATGACTTATGGCAAGTTAATTCTTGAATTAACACCTATACTAAATCGATAAAAATCGATTGCTATTCTCCAAAAAAGTCGATTTTTATTCTCTTCGTTAGTAATCGAACGTCTAGCCGCTAAGACACACCGCATCCTTACAACTGTCACTTCAAGGTGACCTTCAACCAAAACAAGTTTGACATCTTGTCAATGAAAAATCAAAATCATTTGAAAATCCTACCCGCTCGGTCATGTTTTCGGTAAAATAATCGCCGAATTTAATCCAAAACTTGTATTTAATGAATAAAAGAGCTCACCGCCACGTTGCAACAGGATTTTAGAGTGATAAAACTGTGTGAAAACGTGTGTTTTAGTCGAAGAAACAGTATTTCGGCGAGCTGCGTGTAACTATTCGGTAAGGAGAAAATATAATTCTTTGCAATCGTATGCGCATGTTTCATTCACGCCGTGGTTAAAAATAGTTTTATCGCGAGTTGTAGTAAATATCGACAGTTTCGCGGTCGATTACTGAATATCTGAAATAACTGAATGAACTGAAATAATCTGAAATGAATATGTGATATATCAGAATATTTATTTTGGGTTTGATAGCTCCAAGCTAGTAGAGAAAAATATTCTTATACATACCTACCTTTACGTTTCGCTATACGACGCAAAACCAATATTAATAAAACCTGTTTTAGTTAATGAGATCTTTATTTCAATATTTAAGCTTATTATTTATAATGAACATATTTATTTAAAAATTATTATGCTAATGTTAAACAAGTGAATATTGTCAATATTTTTATAAATTCTTTGCATACTATCGAATTTGTGCGTTTAACCTAATGCTATGGGATTGTACTTGAAATTGGACTCTGTATCAATCAGATGCAAGAGCATTTATATCTACCATGGAAACCCAATCTGGATTGGTAGATGTCACATTGAAATTTTGTTCTAGGACATATGGGTTATCTCACTGTTTACTAGATCTGTAATCAATATAGTGTTTGAGGGTAGTATGAGCACATTTAACAGGTGCAAAACTCATTTGTACTGTGACTTGAACCAGCAACTTATAATTGTGTTTGTACCTCTAGGCCACAATTTTCTGAAATTGGGATTAGATTTTTATCTCTAATTGGCAAAATTTATTGGCTATTTGGCAAAATAACTATATTTGGGTGGACATTTTGCCAAATAGTGATTCAGTAGTTAGTATATTATATGTATATTTATACATGTACCATGACACATGGCATATGCTACTCCGATTGGGCTTCCTTGGTAAATCCAAGCCCATCCACTCTCAATTAACGAGAGTAGGCTGGTGTCCCTTCAGTGGGAACATTAAGTCGGATACCGGTAAAATAATCATTGCATAATAACCCGGCAACTAGGACTTAATCTTTTATCATTGAAATTACCATTGAGGCTGATTGAATTAATCTGCTTGCTTTGACTAGGTGCTTCTATCATGCAGCAGTTTGAGCCTGAGGATCAGGGGTTGCAGGTTTGTGCCGATCCCTGGACAAGCATGGCATATGAATATTTTTGGCCTTGTGTGTGGTTGTTCCTCCTAGTTCTCCTAGTTTCTCATTCACAAACAGACAGGAATCCCATTGTAAGAATACTTTGAAAAAAATTACAGATACGTCTGTAATATTTTTAATGTCAAGTTTCGGCAAAAAGTGATATAATAAAATAATCTTTGGTTTTTTTAAGTTTCCTATGTATCAAACATATCAGATAACATTATATAATACCAAAATATATATTAATTATATGCGGTATATGTTGTATCTTTGCAAATACAAGCTGACCCAACAAACAATTGTCCTGAGTCATAATTTGACATAGAAAAAAACCACTGTTTTTTTACTTTAACAAATTTTAAATTTTTTTGGACTTTTCCAATTTTTCTTAGCCGTTAATGGCTAAATCAACTAAATCTGCCCTTGGTCAGCATTTGATCCTACCCTAAATTGTTCATTATGCCCTCTGGATGCATAAGCGTTTTTTAAATGTAGTAAATTTGTCCAAAAACCCCCATTATTTACAGATAACACTTAACCAACTGATTTTGACATGTGTTTACAAATGCCTGCCCTATCCAAGTTAATTTCAGTTAACTAGATTACCATTAGACTACCATTTATTATATTAATTAGGTCACAATACTCCTAGCAGATAACAAGTAATTAGCAACTATTATCTCTGTATCAGTGTGTTTTATAGTAAACTATCTGACCCTACAGACGTTGTGTCAATAATTTCGACCGATGCATCTGTGAAACGATATTTGCAGCGCGCAATCTGTCAATCACTGACAGTTATGTCAAACGCTATAAGGTTCTTCTTCTTATTTTTGGCCTTTAGCGTGATTTTGGCCACACAAATTCTGCCAATGTCCAACTTAATGTACGTTCGCAAGTTTTGTCTGCATTAGGGTTAATTGTAACAAAATATGGCCAGTTTATTTAAAAGTTACAATTTACAACCAGTATGATATAACTAACAAAAAATCACACTCATGGATAAAATAAAATAATAAGAGATGAAAAAAAAATAAAAAGGAAACTAGTGAAAACGCTATATGGTTACATTACAAAAGTTTATAATGTCAATGTAATGTAATGTCAATGTAATGTAACACTAAGAAAGTTACATTATATTAGAATAGTTAATGTGGTCGTTAACTTTTCTTAAACGTTCTAATGTTCTGCGCAACTTTATTATCTTTTTCTTTCGTAAGAACCTTCTGACAATAACAAACGCTACAAAAAATAATTACCAAAAAATAATTGGTCCAGTCGTTCACGCGTGATGCCGTGACCGAGGGAAATAGGAATTAATTTTTATATACATAGATAACTCAATTTATCAAAATTTGCTTTTACGTGTGTATCATGTATCATATCATGTATCACGGCGCACGCTCTCACTTTGTTAAATGCAATGATTGCTCAGGAACCACAGGTTGATTTATTTTACGATAAGATGAGTCACTTTATGTCTTTATGTATACGCTTTTTATCTTAGCTCACACAACGTTTTGGTCAAGCTGTAAGTTGTGGAGCATCTGTTTATTAAATAAATAAATAAATGTCCACAGACAGACAGTTCAAGTTATAAAACGAGGGCTTTTGTTGGGGAATAAAATGATATCACGATCCATCTCACGCTGGAGCCAAGCGACGCACGCGATTCAAATTAAATAGCACTTTGTTTATTTTAATAGCGAATTCGAAGCGATAATGAACAGTCGGGAGATAATGCTGATCACCCAGGGACGAATGGCGGCCCAGCGGCACAGACACCGACTTTCAATCTGAAGGTTTTCAAACCCACACGTGCACCAATGAGTTTTCCACTTTCAAATTTATGTGCGCAATACCACGTTCTCGAAACGTCGTGAGGAAACCAATATGTTTTAGAACCAAAAATTCGAAGACATGTGACATCTACCTATCCGGATTGGGCTCCCGTGGTAGATCAAAGCCCATTCACTCTCAATTATCGGCCGGCCGGTGTCCCTGCAGTGGGAACTTTAGAGGCTGGTACGCACGAACTATCTTTTTTATTACCACGCCCTCAGGGGTGGTTCTAAATCGCAAATTTATTTACTTGGACGATATATCTTCGACATATTTCAGTTGTTTGTTTTGTTACCTCAGAATACCGTCATCTTCAAACATAAACACCAAAGACCCGCGAACAAACTTCATGCTTACCATGCGGTGTGTCCTAGCCGGGAATCGAAACCCGGGACAGGTCTACTATCAACTAAGCTACAGCGCCGTGAACTTATATAGGATATTCTTCAAACTCTTGACTTCTTAAAATGTTTACACACGCATACCCCTGCACTTGGATTCCCTGTGTCGAAAGCTTACTGTGTGTGCTGCACACACAAACGCCTAAAAAACTTCAAGCTCACCACAAAAAGCTTCGAGAATCGAACCAGGTACTCTTCTCCCGCCAAATAAGCCGGGGGGCCTTCAATGTATTTGTGGCGATATATTATCTGTAAGATGTCACATCCCTAGGGACTCGCACCGTTACCTCCCTACGAGGAAAAAAGGCGGCATTATTGATAGAGAGACCGGAGTGTAAAAACGGACTCTCAGACAATCGTTTTGTAGAATATAGAATTCTGGTATCATGTGATAATACTAATAAACTGTATATAGTTAAAACGCATCAGTTTGATTTCTGACTCGGGATGGTCGTAAAATTCTCCAAATTTCCAATATTACAAGCCGATAAATTGTACACGCTACTATTGTTTTGGTGTTGTCACTCCGCAACACATGTTCTTGAACTTGCCCGATTAGATACCGTTTGGTTACGAAATGTACCTACGGCCAAGATAAACTGATCTATTGGCATACTGATTCAAACATACTATTTTTTTTTGTTGACGAAAGGGAATCTGCAACAGATACACCGGTTGCCCTGGGGGAGACAACCGAGTTATGTGGGACTTTTACCCGAACTAAACCCCTCCGGTGGCCGACCTCTGCGCATTCGAGGGTCTCTGGGCTCTCCAAAGGAACTTCACCAGTGACCCTCTCGCACTATGCCATGAGGCCCGCTCCCGGGGAAGGGTGTAAAGAGCCCCTCCCCGACTCCGCGTACCTGGCACGCCACAGTGCAGGGTAGCCTTCCCTGGGCCCGATAAGCACAGCACAGCAGCCGGAGCCCCCACTCGATTCAATCATACTATACTAATATTGACTAGCGAACCGCCCTGGGTTCGCACGTTTGTATAGTGGGTGTGACGTAGGTTGAATACAATTCCGTAGTACAACATTTTGATTTGCCTCGTAAGGTTTAGCCAGTGTTTGCAAATCACAAACATATGTTTGTCACATTACAAATCTTTGAATTTATCTGGTTTTCTTTACTATAATATGCCTGTATACATATAAACCTTCCTCTTGAATCACTCTATTTATCATACTGACTTTGTTGTGGTCTGCCAACTTGGGAATTGGAATAATTATATGGTGATTGTTTTTGTTAACTCACTGTCCAAGTAATTCTCAACGTTTAATCTGTTACAGTGATATCTTATCGTGATAATATTAGCTTACAAAAATACCACAGAGATAGTTTTGTGATAATAATTGTTGTATCTGCCGCCTCTGAGAGACTACTCAAACGATATCTGTGAACGTAGTAATAAAAATCTCACAGAAGAAACACGTTTATTTTCAGTTTTGTTAATTTTCCGATGTTGCTTTCCCTATTAACTTTGTATAAATGAATGTGAATATGTTAAAAAAAATTGTCATATTCAACTGACCGCTCATCATAGCTGGTGGTGTTTTTTTGTTTTTTAAACTGTTTTATTTTCCATAAAAAACTAGGTGGCAAGGAAATAAATAATCGATTCCATATACTTTCGATTATATTTTTAACAGACTTCAAAAAACATGAGATTCTCAATTCGACAGTTATTTTGATTTGACGACCAAACTGATGAAACGATTTTGATAAAAATTCTATTTGTGGTCCCATAGAATTTTTATCAAAATCGAAATTGAAAGAATACTCCTGCAAATAAAAAAGAATTTTCCAAATCGGTTGTTAAAATTACATATCAAAGAAATATAAACATCCTTTTTTTGAATTTGGTATAAAAAACTTTTTGCCAACCCTAATTTCTATAGGTAGGCATACATAATGTACAAACGCATGCATAGAATGTTAAATGACCAAGCCCAAAACGCGTTGGAATTATGCACCTCTATTAGAAACAATAAAGTTCATTTTCTAATGGATTGCTATCGGTTATAGGTAAATTTGTCTCAAGGTCTGATTGTTCCAAAATATTTAAAGATATTTAAATGGTTACGCGTTATATTTGTCTTCTTGTTAATTATAATATATGCATTTGCACCGTACTGAGTAAAGGCTAACTAAAAATGTTTTAACAAACCAACAAGTGTGGGTGCCTGGGACACCATTACAAATCATTGACATTCTCGGCTTTTCTTTACTATAATATGCATGTACAATACTATACGTATAAACCTTCCGGAGAAATTCTCTAAATTAATGAAAACTGTATCAAAATCCGCTGCGTGGTTTACAAGTTTGTGAAGAAATATATTAGATAGACGAAAACAGAAACTATTCTTTATACCAGTGTTTTTCAATCTCTATGAATACGCGACCCCATTACAGGTAGAAAAATTCTGGCGACCCCCTTGGACCACAGACAAACAAAGTTAGTAACTGAAAAAGTTAATGATTTTCTACCATGTAAAGACCTACACTCTGCAAGAAGCTGCGAGGACACAAAAATATCCAGAGCTGGCTGAAATTATGTTTTTATTGTAGTGTTTTTGCTTTTTTCCTTTTGCCAGCGACCCCCCAAGAAAGGCTTCGCGAACCCCTAAGGGTCGCGATCCACAGATTGAAAAACACTGCTTTATACTATCACTACATAGTATAAAACAAAGTCGCTTTCTCTGTCCCTATATCCCTATTTTGATGCGGTTTTTTTTAATAGATAGAGTGATTCAAGAGGAAAGTTTATATTGTATAATACACTAGCAAGTCACCCCGACTTCGCACGGGTAGTTTCTGATACGACACTGATGCTTTACTAACCGTGCGAAGCTGGGGCGGGTCGCTAGTTTAGAATATAGAACCTACTTTTTCAACAGGGCATCATGTCGCGCGATAGATCTTCGAAGCGATTCTACCGAGCTGATTCCACACATGACCTCTTGTCTTTCATGGACAAGGGGCAAGCGGCCAGCGATGAGAACCGTTGGACCTTCGAGACTGCTTGGGAGGCAGCTAACAAAGGTACCTATAGATAGTGCCATCCAGGAAGACGCGCCCCACTCTTCTTCCTAATCGCTAACAGTAGAAGTGTGCAACATTCCGCTAGTGTTTTAGTTTTGTTGATACAATAGTGGTATAGATAGTGCCATCCACGAAGACGCGCCCCACTCTTCTTCCTAATCGCTAACAGTAGAAGTGTGCAACATTCCGCTAGTGTTTTAGTTTTGTTGATACAATAGTGGTATAGATAGTGCCATCCAGGAAGACGCGCCCCACTCTTCTTCCTAATCGCTAACAGTAGAAGTGTGCAACATTCCGCTAGTGTTTTAGTTTTGTCGATACAATAGGAGTATAGATAGTGCCATCCACGAAGACGCGCCCCACTCTTCTTCCTAATCGCTTACAGTACAAGTGTGCAACATTCCGCTAGTGTTTTAGTTTTGTTGATACAATAGTGGTATAGATAGTGCCATCCACGAAGACGCGCCCCACTCTTCTTCCTAATCTTCATGGATGGCAGTATCTATACCGTATTAGCATCTGTTTCTTCCAGGACACCGGTCTTTCGACAAGTGACAGTGAATTTTGACTGCCCTGACAGCGCAGTGGGTAGTACCTTTCTGTGTAGGACGGTGGTTTGATTCCCAACCAAGACAAACATTTGTGTGGCATCATAGAAGTTTTTGTATGTTTTTTTTTTTGTACTGAAACGATGGGCGAGCTTAAGCACACCGGTTGATAAATATGTAGTTAAGTCCGCACATAATAATAGTAATACGACTTTCTGACCTAAGTAGGAAAAGATTTAAGTTGCATCCCGTTGCACTCGTCATCCGAGATTTCAACTCTAGCACATTTTATTAAAAAAATATTACTTAAGCGAATAATTTCTCCTGAGTTTGAACCGGCGAGCTTGGTATTTAGCTAGGAACTCTGCCACTAGGCAACCACGCCTCCCCCAGGTCATTTGATAAACCTAAGCTCGGAACAAAGATCCTAAGTAGTAGGACTAGAAATGTTATACCTTATCCTTTTGTATAGACGCAAGAAGCGTTTCTAAACACACGTTTAACCAGTTATCCTTTGTTTTGTTAAGATGGGTAAAGTGAGCCCTGTTTAGAGACTTTTATTTCTAACTTTTTTTATGTTACTGAGTTGATGGGACGAGCTGAGGGCCCACTTGAGTGGTGACATCCACCTATAACAACAGCAATACGAGCTATATCCTCCGACCCAAGTCGCACCCCGTTGCACCCGTCACCTAAGACGGAGGTTTTTCGCAGGTTATTTCACCGGTGCCCACACCCTTCCACCGGAACATAGCAGTGCGAGTGTACCGCTGCTTGGCGGCGGAAACAGTTGTGGTGGCAGTATTTCCCCGGACGACGAACTTTGCACAAGTTCTACTGCTAGTTTTTGTTGTTCTTTTAGCATCCATTAGGGGCTTCTTGCTTGTTCTTCTCCCTGGAGGGTAGATGGGGTGTGATCTAGCGCCAAACTTAACACTAAAAACGAGTAACCATCTAGACACAGATTCATTTTAAAAAAATCCATGATTTTTTAAATAAATCATCGGAAATA
Organism: Aplocera efformata; assembly: GCA_921293045.1. Lineage (NCBI taxonomy): Eukaryota > Metazoa > Arthropoda > Insecta > Lepidoptera > Geometridae > Aplocera > Aplocera efformata. Next base: position 2,313,599 of record OV121067.1, on the reverse strand, counting down.
TTTTTTTTTGTTCTTGATTTGACTTTGTGAAAATCGTTTGTAATATTTGTAGGACCTTTTGGACTAGACTTTTACACACTTGTACCTCTGCACTGGGATTCCCTGTGTCGTAGATGGCATGGACAAACACAAGACAAACACCCAGGACCCGAGAAAAAGCTTCATGCTCACCATACAAAGTTTGCCCCGGGCGGGTATCCAACCCGGGACCCCTCGCTTCGAAGGCAGGGCTACTACCAATTAAGCCACAGAGCTTTCTACCCTTTTTTCTATAAATAGTGAATGTACGTGTATTTAAATAGAGACTTAAACAATGGCTAGCTAGTAAAGCTCATTATAGTGGTAATGAATACTTAGCTGCTAACACAAGTTAGCTCATGATTTTTTGTTTGGAGTTTGTTATATTGTACGCCCGAGAGGACAAACTGTTGTTTCATAAACCATTACTTATAAGATCTTTATATACACAGTTTAACAATAAAATATGTATATTCTTATTCTTGGAGAAACAAATAAATAATTTGTCTATCTATCGATACAAGTTCTGCTTCCTTGGGTTGCTCCTTCCGCACCCGGGGGGCACGTAGGGACTCTGAGGGTACATGGACCCCAGTTAGTTAATTCTCGTGGCAATTTTTTTTTTATTTCAGTTGGTGGTATCTACACGGTCATTAGATCTAAGGCGTATGTCTCCACTGAGGAGATGGGGGACAATTATTGCCTGCTGGGTGAGTGTATCTCAACTTAAGTGTACTTGCGATTTTTTTTGGTGTGGTAGTGACGGAACGAGCTGTGGGCCCACCTGGTGGTAAGTGGTTACTCCCGTCCCGTACCGTACCAGCATCTAATGTTCCCACTGCAGGGACACCGGCCTACTCTCGATAATTGAGAGTGAATGGGCTCTGATCTACCAAGGGAGCCCAATCCGGATTGGTAGATGTCACATGCCGTCGAATTTTTGGTTCTAAGACATGCCGGTTTTTTCACGATGTTTTCCGTCACCGTTTTGAGAACGTGGTATTGCGCACATAAATTTTTTCAAGTGAAAAAACTCATTGTTGCACGCGTGGGTTTGAACCGGCGACCTTCAGATTGAAAGTTGGAGTCTATGCTCCTGGGCCACCACGCTCTCATCTATGACAACAGTAATGCAACTCAGTATAAGATTTGGATCTTAGATTGAGTTGTATTCAAGTGCCTGCGATTTCTCCGGCACCCACACGCTTCGTGACACAGTGATGCGAACACTCCTGCTTGGCGGCAGATTCCAGGTGTGCACAATTTTGCACAAGTTCTACTGCTACTTTTTCTTGTTCCTTTAGTACCCATGGAGGTAGATGGTGTTTGATCAAGCGCTAAACTTTATAATAAGAAGATTAGTTACAGATTTATTAAAAAAAAATTACCTGTCCAAGATTTTTTTTTAATTAGTTTTTGTCTTTGATTTGTCTTTGAAAAATTAATTTGTGACTAACTGCGTCCCGCTGAGTTACCCGCGGTTTTCCTAGATCAAAAGTAGCTTATGTGTTAATTCAGGATATAAGCTGTCCTGGTACCAAATTTCATCCAAATCCGTGGAGCCGTTTGAGCGTGTAGGAGTAACAAACACATACAAACTTTCGCCTTTATAATGTGTGATATTGTAGGACCCTTTAAGGAGCAGTGCGCTCGTACCGAAGTGGAGGAAGCCGATTTCCCCCCCAACTCCCCCCTCACAGCCGCCGTCAATGCGATGAGAAGCCAAGGTTACAAGGTAACGAAAAACAAATATTCAAACTGCTTACATACTCTCAAAACCTAGTTTTTTTGATTCCGTAAGAAAAGAAGTAATGTAATGTATTTCTTGTCTCGTCTTGATACACAATTTGAAACGGCAAACGTTGTAGTGGCAAAAATTATGTATTTCTCTTGCCGCTATTACAACAAATACTAAAAAACAGAATAAAATAAATATTTAAGGGGGCATACAAAAACGTGATTCTTATTTTTTGTTTTATAGATAATGGTACGGAACCGTACGCGCGCGAGTCCGACTCGCACTTGACCGGTTTAATTCTATAATCTGTCTACATCAATTGTGATCTGCCAACAGGTCCACACTGGCACTTGGTTGGTGGACGGCAACCCGCAGATCATTCTGTTCGACATCGGCTCCGGCGCGTGGCAGCTGGACGCGTTTAAGCAGGAACTGTGGGACACGACCTCCATTGGGATCCCACACCTGGACTCGGAGGCCAACGACGCCGTCATCCTGGGCTTCATGGTGGCCCACTTTATCGGGGAGGTATAACCAACCTACCATTCAACCAACCAACTATGCAGCCATCATACCATTCAACCATCTTACCATTCAACCATGCAACCATCTTACCATTAAACCATTCAGCCATCTTACCACAGCCATCATACCAATCAACAAACTTACCATTCAACCATGCAACCATTTTACCATTCAACCTACTGACCATTCAACCAACTTATCATTCAATTATGCAACCATCTTACCATTCAACCTACCGATCATTCAACCAACCTACCATTCAACCAGCCTACCATACAACCAACATACCATGCAAAACATACCATTCAACAAACACGCCCTTCTACCAACCATTCAAGCGACCAAGGTACCATTCAACTCAGATAGATGGGTTAACCACAATGCGACTTGGATCTTCTCTTAGTATTAGAATCCCACACCTGTACTCGGAGGCCAACGACGCCGTCATCCTGGGCTTCATGGTGGCCCACTTCATCGGGGAGGTATAACCAACTTACCATTCAACCAACATACCATGCAGCCATCATACCATTCAACCAACTTACCATTCAACCTTCTTACTATTCAACTTACCGACCATTAAAACTTGCAACCAACCTACCAATCAACCAACCTACCATTCAACCAACCTACCATACGACCAACATACGAACAGAAAACGAAACAAAGAATTATTTAAAAAAACACACCAGACTGTGTGGATTATTAGTAGCCAGTGTCACTCACAATTAAGATTAATGTTAAGAGACCACTCAAGCTGAAATCCATGACGCCGTTTAGGTTACAGAGCGTGCCAAAGAAACATACATACATACAAACATATACTCGAAAAATATAACCCTACTTTTGCAGTCGGGTAAAACGAATTAGGGTTCCGCGCAAAGAATTACGCGTAACATTTTTACAGTTTTTTTTAATAATTTTTAAAAAATTTTTTTTTTAATTTTATTGGTTTTAGTTCCGTAAGGCGGCGGAGAGCTACGCCGACACTCCGCCGAGAGTGGTCGCGCATTTCCACGAGTGGCAGGCCGGCGTTGGACTCATTATGCTGAGGTAAGTACATCATGGAGGGTGTGCGTGTGTGTGCGAAAATCTGCAGTGTTCCCTTAGGATAAGCAACCGCGGGTAACACCGCAGCAAGCATATTTGTAAAAGCGAAAGTTTGTGTGTTTGTGTGTGTGTATGTTAGTTACTCCTTCACGCTCAAACGGCTTCACGGTTTGGGATGCTATTTGGTACCAGGATAGCTAATATTCTGGATTAACACATAGGCAACTTTTGATCCCGGAAAACTGCAGTATGTAAATAATTTTCTTTCTGTCTATGATTTCGTAAATATTTTATTTTTCATTTCAGAGTTCGCCATGTAGATGTCGCCACGGTGTTCACGACTCACGCCACGCTTTTGGGGAGATATTTGTGCGCTGGCAACACTGATTTCTACAACAATCTCGATAAGGTACTTTTAATTGTCATTTTTATATTTCCGTAAGGTTTATGTGTGGCGTCGATAACCTATAATATTAAAATCAAGTCAAGTCAAAGTCTAAAAACATTATATATTAGTTTAATCTTTTAATAAAATCTTTCCAATATATTGAAGACAAAAATTGTTTATACCTATGTCCGTTATAGACTTTGAAACCATCCAACCGATGTGCCCCAAAGCGGTTTCATAACAAAGGCAATAATGCAAAGATGGTTTTAGACCACTAAAACAATGCATTACGCACAAAATGTATTTCTTTAAATATTTAGCGTAGTAGCACACGCCGCTAGTCCTACTAATATTATAAACGCGAAAGTTTGTAAGTATGGATGTTTGTTACTCAATCACGCCAGAACGGCTGAACGGACCTGGATGAAATTTTGCACAGAGACAGATTATAGTCTGGAATAGCACATAGGATACTTTTTATCCCGGAAAACAATACAGTTCCCGTAGGAAGTCCAACCGCGGGTAATACCGCGGGGCGGAGCTATAATGTTCATGATTTATTACATGTTGACTAAACACAATCCATCTCTTTCTAGTTCTCGGTGGACGACGAGGCGGGAAAGAGACAGATATACCACAGGTATTGCATGGAGCGCGCGGCTGCGCACATGACCCACATATTCACAACTGTCTCCGACATCACTGGTAAGATTTTATTTATACTACAATATGACGAAGGCCCACCTGGTGTTAAGTGGTTACCTTCGCCCATACCAACAGCAATACGACTTAGCCCCCCCGAAGCATGATAAGAAAAAGGAGGATCAAATAATTTTTTATGTAACATAAGGGATAGGACGAGCTGGAGTTCCACCTGATGTTAAGTAGTTACCTCCGCCCATAACAACGGCAATGCAACTTAGGTCTCCCTGACCGAAGTATGAGAAGAGTCGCCCGAGACGGAGATATTACGTGTCATGTGCTAGTAATTTCACCGGCATCCACATCCTTCCACCGGAACACAGCAATGCGAGCATTACTGCTTGGCGGCAGTACTTTTCCGGGCGAACTTTGCACAAGTCCTACTGCTAAAAGAATGTCGAAGAATTATGGTTCTGCTCAAAAAGAATATGATAAATTGATAAATGATAAATGCGGACGAAGTCGAGGGAAAAGATGATTTAAAAAAAAATGTGATCCCATGTGCGTGCCCAGCTTCTGGCAAAGGGGGGGGGGGGGGTCAAGTCAGATTTTTTTTTAGGTATTTTAGGTCGGTTTTTTTATCATACACACTACACAAACACACCTACATGAAACATTAGGTATATGTAGTGTAGTGTGCAGGGCAAACAGCCGCATATGATCCTGCTTTATAGGTACTTAAATAAATATATTAAAGTAAATTTGACTATGCATGCATTTTTATTTTATTTTAATCGCTTCCTAATTTAATTTTTTTTATGTGAATGCGTGAGGGCACGGTCTGAGGCCCCACCTGATGGTAAGCGGTGACCCTCGCCCATGATAACAGTAATGCGCGCGACTCAGTATGAGATCCAAATCTTACGTTCTCTATGTTCAGGGTATGAGGCGGAACACCTCCTGAGACGCAAGCCGGACATCATCACGCCGAACGGTCTGAACGTGAAGAAGTTCTCCGCACTCCACGAGTTCCAGAACCTGCACGCGCTGGCCAAGGAGAAGATCAACGAGTTCGCCAGGGGACACTTCTACGGGTAAACAAACAAACAAACAAACATACAGTTACACAATTATGCCTCTAGGAGAACCTGGCTCATGACGTAAGATCTATGAGTTTTTTTGTACCCTAAGAGCCGGGACGAGCTGAAGCAGCTGAGCTGACCCATAACAACAGCAATAGGACATAGGTCCTCCCTGAACGAAGTATAAGAAGACCCAAGTCGCACCCCGTTGCGCCCGTCATTGTTACGTCTCAGGGTGTGATTTCACCGGCATCCATACCCTTCCACCGGAACACAGTGCAGTGCTTGGCCACGGATTACCAGGCGTGGAGGCAGTTTCTCCGGGCGAACTTTGCACAAGTTCTACTACTACTTTTTGGTGTTCCTTTAGCACCACCCGGGGGTTACGTGTAGGTACTTTAAGGCTATTCTACGGACGTGAGCAACTGAACCCCCCAAAGGACACTTTATGAGTAACAAACAAACAAACAAACATTTTGCTATAATTTGGCCCAAAACACGACAGAGGGACAGGCTTGTTAAAAAAAAAACAAACATGCATTTTTATATTAGATATTTTAATTTCCAGCCATTTCAACTTCGATTTGGACAAAACCCTGTACTTCTTCATCGCGGGACGATACGAGTACGGGAACAAAGGGGCGGATGTATTTATTGAGGCGTTGGCGCGACTTAACCACTATCTCAAGGTTAGTGATTTAATACAAGTAGCAGTAATACAAGTTTCTGTAGCAGAAGAACTTGTGCCAAGTTCGTCCGGAGAGGTACTGCCACCACACCTGGAATCTGCCGCCAAGCAGTAGTGCTCGCATTATTGTGTTCCGGTGGAAGGGTGTGGGTGCCGGTGAAATCACATGCGCATGAGATGTATCATCCCAGTCTCGGGTGATGGACGCAGCAGGATGAATGCGACTCAGTATAAGACCCAAATCTTATACTGAGTCGCATTACTGTTGTCATGGAAGGGGGTCGCCACTTACCACCAGGTGGGCCCTCAGCTCGTTCCATCACTTTTTCACATAAAAAAATAGTTATTTTTAGCAGACATGTACAGTTTATTCATAATTTTCTGTGCTGTAGGTCGTGAGTTTGATTTCCATCCAGAAATTGTATTATTTTAAACGAGCAATTTTCGGATTCAATTTAGGGTAGTCATTGAAAATAAGTTATTATTTCAATTAGCTTTATCTCTACAAAATTTTCATGAATGTATTCTATTGTAGATGGCGCTGTTTGAAATGTTCATGAATATTTACTACTAGCTGCGCCCCGCGGTGTTACCCGCGGTTGGACTTCCTACGGGAACCGTACATCTTTCCGGGATAAAAAGTACCCTATGTGCTATTCCAGACTATAATCTATCTCTGTGCCGAATTTCATCCTGGTCCGTTCAGCCGTTCTGGCGTGATTGAGTAACAAACATCCATCCATACATCCAGACATTCGCTTTTATAATATTCACTACAAAATACATTACTTATTTATAAAATAAACAGTATATAAAAATGGACCACTGACTGCGGAGTAAGACCCAAGCAGTCGGTGGCTAGGGCTGCAGAGAAGAACCTCCTGACGATGCGTGCCAGTCCAGGAGTACTGCCTTCTGTATCTGGCCCTTGTACAGCCGCCTTATTATTATTATTACTTTCAGTCCTCCGGATCCGAGATGACGGTCATAGCATTCCTGATCTTCCCAGCGAAGACAAACAACTTCAACGTGGAGAGTTTGCGCGGTCACGCCGTGACCAAAGCACTGAGGGACACCATCCATGACATACAGCAAAAAGTTGGGAAGAGAATGTATGACATTTGCTTGAGGTGAGTAATACTGGATGACCGATTATAAGATCTGAGGGACATCATCCATGACGTACAGCAAAAAGTTGGGAAGGTAATGTATGACATTTGCTTGAGGTGAGTAATACTGGATGACCCGTTCTAAGAACTGAGGGACATCATCCGTGACGTACAGCAAAAAGTTGGGAAGAGAATGTATGACATTTGCCTGAGGTGAGTAATACTGGATGACCCGTTCTAAGAACTGAAGGACATCATCCATGACGTACAGCAAAAAGTTGGGAAGAGAATGTATGACATTTGCTTGAGGTGAGTAATACTGGATGACCCATTCTAAGAACTGGGACACCATCCAAAAACAAGAAAAAAAAACCACCTGAATTGTCAACCGGATGTCGGTTGAAAAGCGATAGTTTGTGCGTATGTGTGTCTGTTTGTCTGTCTGTGTATATTCCTTCACGCTCAAACGGTTCAACGGATTTGGATGAAATTTGGCACCAGGATAGCTTATATCCTGGATTAACAAATACTTCTCACCCCGAGGACCGCGGGTAACGCCGCGGGGCGCAGCTAGTATTTAAGTGAGGTGTCCTTTCCAGGGGCCATTTGCCGGACGCCTCCGACCTTTTGGAGAAAGAGGACACGGTTCGTCTGAAGAGGTGCATCTACTCACTCCAGCGGGACGGGCTGCCCCCTGTCACTACTCACAACGTGGTGAGTATACTACACGTTTACCCGCACTCGGTGTTCCTGTGTTGCAGGTGGCATGGTAACACAGATACACGAATATACATACATTGAATATACATACGCTTCTGCTTTTTCTGTGCTGTGCCGTAGTTTCAAAGTTAAAAATCTTTATTTTACGTTGAATGCTTAAATTACTTGGAAAAGTCTTTTTTGACGTGATAACGTCTTATAAATCTATGCGCCAGCTGCAAAACTCATTGTCACGTTCCGCCCGAGCCGAACGGGCAAGCGAGAGCGCGGAACAAGCGATAGAGAGGCACGATCGGCGTAAGCTTTTCCAACAGTGTTTTATTATGACTAGGGCATCGAGCCCGGGTTTACCCGGACCGAAAAAAACCGGGATTTCCCGGGTTTTTTCGGTCCAAAAAAACCCGGGTTTTATTTTTAAAACTCGGGTTTTTCGGGTTTTTTTTAAATATTTTTGTTTTTGTTATTTATTAAGTTTAAGCCACTTCGAATGCATTAATAAGTAAATGATAAAACACGCTTTTATAAATTATTATTTATTACGTAAAAAGTAGCTTCGTTGCTACGTTCCTACCAATAAAACAAGCCATGCAAGTTAAATAGAACGTGCGCGTTGCCCTGCCGAACTTGACGAGGATAAAGATTTGCCTTTACCGGTATTGGCTCAAAGACTGCGAACTGTAGAATTTAACGACGACACGAATTCTGCAGACAATGACAAGGATGGTTTTGAACTTAATAATAAATCTTCGTTTGTGGAGTCTTTCAGTTCATAGTCTTTTAGATACAACGATCTGCTATCAAAAGTACGAAAAGTGGTAAAAATCTTCAAGAAGACAAAAAACGATGACATCCTTCAAAAACATGTCAAAGCTGATTATGGACAGGAGTACTCCCTGCTTTTAGATGGGAAAACGCGCTGGAGTAGCATATCTGCCAAGCTTTAATTGATTTAATTACAGACATTGCATTTACTGATGATGACTAGAGAAATATAGTTGAGATCCATAAATATTGGATGTTATTAAAACCTTTGTCGAGGCGCTATCTCGACGCGATGCAACATTACTTACAGCTGATGTTTCCCTAAAATTTGCATTGAAGAAAATGGATGAACTGAAGACACCACTAAATAACAAAATGGCAACTGCATTGAGCAAACGATACGCAAAAAGAAGACTAACTCTAGCTGCAACACTACAGTACTTGACTAATCCTGGTAAATATTTTGTGGCACCGTGGTGAGAGCGTGCGACGACAGTGAAATACACGTGTACAAAAAAACATTATAAATTAAAACACTTTACAATATCTAAAATCTATGAAGTAACGAAAAATAAAATATAATATAACATATTAAAAAAAAATATCACATATTAAAACAAAAAATAACATAAACTAAAATTAAAATTAAACCCAGAACGACTGCTTGTATTGGGATATACTTGAGATGTCAATAAAAGTTTCTTGAGACCAGTTTTAAATTAATAAATACTTTGCGAGTTCTTGATTGGCGGAGGCAGATTGTTCCAGCATTTCGTAGCAGCGTAGCGGAAGCTGCCACGAAATGCAGTCGTTCCATGGTGTGTTCCAATTAAACGGGAGGCACAACGAATGTCACGATTTGAAAAAGTAAGCTTTTCGAATAAATATATAGGATTTTGATTTTTGACTATACCAAAGAGCAAAGTTGCAAAGTGCAGTGCACTACGAGATGACATATTAAGTAAACCATGTTGATTTATGTATGGTGAGATGTGTGCTCGCTTTGGAATCGGAAAAAAAAAACGCACACATGCATTTTGAAGCCGCTAAGCTGTGTGCTTTACTCCAATGAACAATTCGATCCAGCTCTTCGTAAATGGTTTTAATTGCTACGTCTATTACTTGAGGATTAAAAGATATGTATAACTGCAGGTCGTCGGCATACAAGTGATACGTACTATATTTAACTTGTTTTATAACATCTGCAGAGTAAATAATGAAAAGCGTGGGTCCTAGAATAGATCCCTGAGGAACTCCACGATTTACGGGCATCACCGACGAAAACGATTTAGTACCATCCACATTATTAAGTTCAACTAATTGCAAGCGATCACTCAAATAGCTTGCAAACCATTTCGTCGCTGTGATATCAAATCCATAGTAAGATAATTTGGAAAGAAGAAGTGAAATATTTATGGTATCGAAAGCACGTGAAAAGTCAAGTAATGTCAAGATCGTGCCCTTTCCACTATCCTGTGCCGCTAGAATATCATCCATTACGCTAAGGAGGGCTGTTGCAGTACTATGGCCCTTGCGAAATCCCGATTGTTTTTCTGGCAGCATTTGGTTTACTTCCAAATAATTAGTAAGTTGTATACATACAGCCTTTTCCACAATTTTAGCAAGGAACGGTAAAATACTAATCGGACGTAGGTCTTTCGCCAGACCAAGACCTGCGAGAAATTGACATTCAGTTGTCCACTTTGACAAATGAAGAGTAACTGAACAGACAGTTAAGTCAAGCTGTTGCTACTGATAACACTGCTCCTAAAACTGGATCAGCTTGTCCATCAGACGATTTGCTTACTACTGTGAGGGTAGAAATGGCACTCTTCGAGAATGGCGGTACGCGACAGCGAGGGCTTTAACTATCGCTGGTATTTGAACATTTAAAAACTATTACCCACTAGCGTCGAGCCGGAGCGTATATTATCTTCGGCTGGAATTGTCTGCAATAGATTGCGTTCGTCTTTGAGTGACAAAACTTTGAATGCCCTAATAAGTTTTAAGACATTCTGAAGAAAAATTAAATCTTTATCACTTTTTTAAACATTGAAACTGTTTTTGTAATTTGTAAAGTACGGTTTAATTTATTTAAATTCTTTCTCCTCCTTTATATTTTGTACTCATTGTAGCAAAACGATATATAAACGCAAATAAGTGTATTTTAAAAAATTACAATAAAAAGACCGAAATGCTCGAAAAAACCGGTCTACCCGGGTTTTGATTACTCTTAGACCCGAAAACCCGGGTTTTCAAAATTGAACCGAGTTTCGATGCCCTAATTATGACGTTATCACGTAAAATCGTCCCAAAACCGACTTTAATAATAATAATCATTTATTTTCAGATACAAGATCCATAGAATTGTTAGTAGTATAAATATTGTTAGTAAACACAAAAAAAAAACTTGCTGACAATTTTTGGAACGAATTTCCTAATCGAGGGCTAGACGTAAAAAATTCTCACGAAAAGTTGTAACGACACTTTTTGCTATAGTAAGCTATTGTAAGTGCGGGGTGCGCATGTTTCTCTCTCTCTCTCTTATAGAAAGCAAGCCATTTTCATTTCTATTTCGCATTGAACAGCGCGGTGTCGACGATTATTTTATTAGTAGTTCATAGTTCATAGTTCATTTATTGATAACAAATATGGTTACAGGTCAAAAATACAATTCAATTCAATTCAATATAAATTAATATTAATAAAAAGACAAAATTAGTGCTATACAATTTCTGTACTACCACAAAATTAAAATATAAATAATACATTACACATCATCATCATGTCAATAAATAAGAATTACATATATTACATATCCTTCGAATCATTACATATATTACATTAACTTCGTTCCATCCGGGTGTCCCTTGACGCCTCTCAGCTTTTTTTTGTCATATAAGTATTTTAAAGTATTTTATTATTTACGTTTATTCATACTTCATTATATTTCTATAATACTTTCCTAACATACATCTTTTTCTCTACATAAACACATGATATTAGGTTAAAATATAAGGTAACTTAATAATAATAATAATTAAAATGTGGTGGTAAATGTGCGTTTCTTTCCGCTGCTATGCCGTTTCTTCTTTTTTTGGATCTTGTTAACATTCTATTGATTTTGGTTGTATTTATTGTTTGATATTGTCATTATCACTGTTGTCATCTTTGGTAAATTTGGAGATTGTTTGTAAAAAAGGTTTTTAACGGTATTAATAGATGAATAATTTAATAAATCCTGTGCCAGAACATGTTGTATATGTAATTTAATCTTAAAAATGGGTTAAAAGCAAATAAACAGTAAAATTAAAAATTAGCACGAGAGAAACGAAGTTGTCAAAGCGGTGACATTTTTTTTTTTTAATAATAAAATGTTTATTTGGAACTGTTACAAGGCACATTATATAATAATACAAAATGGAAACGATGCTACCTGCAGAAGTATAAAAACTATATTTCAGGTGGACGACTGGAGCGATCCCGTCCTAAACGGAGTCAGGAGGTGTCAGCTATTCAACACGGTCAACGACAAAGTGAAAGTGAGATATTTTTAATTTTAATACCCAAAATTGATTCCAGAAAAAAAATCCTTCCTACTACTATTATAAAGGCGAAAGTTTGTAAGTATGGATGTATGGATGTATGGATGTTTGTTACTCTTTCACGTAAAAACTACTGAATGGATTTGAATGAAACTTTACCACAATATAGCTTATACATCAGAATAACATATAGGCTACAATTTTTGAGGTTTCTATAAAATCTATATATATAAAAGAAAGTCGTGTTTGTTACAACACTTATAACTCGAGAACGGCTGGACCGATTGCCATGGTTTTTAATTTGTTGGATTTGTTTCCGTCCCGAATAGCAGAATAACTATTAAAAACATTGGAAAATTAACGAAAAAAAATAAAATCAATTTATATTGTATTCCCCGTATCCCCGTATTCTCCACGGGAACGGGAACTATGCGGGTGAAACCGCGGGGCGCAGCTAGTCAAAGAATAAAATTGAAATTGAGTGAAAAATAAATCATGAAACTTGTTAAAATTGAAATTTATTTAGAAATAAACACAAATATTCCGATTTTGAGTCGTAAAAGCACATTATTGTTTTGTTATATCAAAATTAAATGTATTAATTTTTTTATCTGTATCACGTCATACAGGCAAAAACTGTTCTGTGTAAACCGCTAGGTACATTGCAAATTTTAATAAATAAACGTTCACACACTCATACCTCTGCACTAGGATTCCCTGTGTCGCAGATGGCATGGACAAACACAGAAACACAAGACGAACACCCAAGATCCGAGAACAAACTTCATGCTCGCCACACAAAGTGTGCCCCGGCCGGGAATCGAACCCGGGACCCCTCGCTTCGAAGGCAGGGCACTACCAACTAAGCCACGGAGCCGTCTAAATTTGTTTATTTATTTAGGACTCCCAACACAAGATACACTGAACATGCAACTTAAAATAATAAAAGGTCTTAATAATAGTGGTCCCGCAATTATAGGGCACAGCGTGTAAATAGAGACAACCAGACAACATTTAAAAAAAAAGACGGGTTGCACTCCGGGAGTGCCGGCAGAAGTGAAAACTTGATTATTAACGTTGAGCATGTTTGATATTTTGGAATGGTTAGGGAATAATTTTGCACCAATTGCTTTATCAGTATAAAAGTACTATCATTTATGTGGTAGAATACAATATTCATTTATTGCGCTATCGTACACAAACATGACAATTTATATTATATTAAAAATTTAACACTTTAAAACTATTACAATTATTTTACATTAAAAAGTTTATCTCTCCGAAAAATCAACCATAAAATGTTGAAGGTTAAGTTCAAAATCGAATGAGAAAATTTGTCTACTCTCCATCCGTCTTACGCTTTTTCGATCAGGTCACGTGTCCTGACGCGAGTTTAAGATTTTATACCCATTACAGAAAAAGTGCTCAACGCCGCTAAAGAAGTTTTCAATTCCAAAAAAAAAAAGTTCAAAATAATATAAGAAAAAAAATAGGTTTATACATGCGAAAATACATTTCCCATAGGTAATCTTCCATCCAGAGTTTCTTTCGTCAACGAATCCCCTCTTCGGGTTGGACTACGAGGAATTCGTCCGGGGGTGCCACTTGGGGGTGTTCCCCTCTTACTACGAGCCGTGGGGGTACACTCCGGCCGAGTGCACAGTCATGGGCATTCCTAGTATCACCACTAATCTTTCAGGTAATATAACAAGACAACCTGCAAAATGAAAAGGGACCCATTAGGGGAGCTTGCGAAACAACAGAAAGATATGGAACAGATAAACTTAAAACAAAAATAAACAATATAAATACAGATTGTAAAAACTAAAAACAAAATGGAGGTCACAATGGGCGGTCTTATCGCTTATAGCGATCGGTTCCAGACAACCTTTGGATGGCGAGAATCTTCTTATAATTAGTCTGGTGTAGCTCATAGCGATCTCTTCCAGACAAGATTAGAACATAGAAACTGGCTTTAGTTTGATATATCTGTGTGCATGTAACGTGCCTAAGGAGTTCCTGTGACACGTTACATGCTCACGAATATATTTACATGTGTGTAGAATTTGACGTGTCCAAATGATAATTGAGATCTAAAGGAATAAATGAGTTTGAGTTTGAGTTTGACCGTGTCGCTCGCGTACCCTCAGAGTCTACACGTACCCCCCGGGTGGTGCTAAAGGAGCAACAAAAAGTAGCAGTAGAACTTGTGCCAAGCCCGTCTGAAGTACTGCCTCCACACCTGGTAACGTCAAGCAGTGCACTCGCATTGCTGAGATCCAGTGGAAGGGTGTGGGTTGTGTGAAACTTCCATGATTATTTACACATTCCATTAATTTTTGAATCTTTGATCAGATGTGGTAATATTGTTTTATCTCCAGGTTTCGGCTGTTTCATGCAAGACCACATTGCTGATCCGATGTCGTACGGTATTTACGTGGTAGATCGCCGCTATATCTCCCTAGAGGGCTCGGTGCAGCAACTCGCTCAGTACATGTATGATTTCACCAAGTAAGTGTAAACGATGTTTTTGGGGGGTCCAGTTGCAGGGGGGTGGCAGGGATCCCTTGGTGGTAAAGGAGTAGGGAAACGAAAATGAGTTAACAGTAGCAGTAGAACTTGCGCCGAGTTTACCCATAGAAGCGCTGTTTCCTGTAATCTGCCGCCAAGTAGTAGTGCTCGCGTTGCTGTGCTCCGATGGAAGGGTGTGGGTGCCGGTGAAATCGCGTGAGACGTTACATTCCCATCTCTTTGCGACGTAAGGAAATGCTACGTTCTGGCAATGCACCAATAAGTTTTTCCCTTGAAAAATTTATGTGCGCAATACCTTCTTCGAAACGGTGATGGAAAACATCGTGAGGAAACCGGCATGTCTTGGAACCAAAAATTCAACGACATGTGACATCTACCAATCCGGATTGGGCTCCCGTGGTAGATCAATATGTAGATATTATAAGTATGTATTTACAGAAAACAGTACTATATGTATTCTATCAGTTATCTAGTTCCCATATTACAAGCTATGCTTAGTTTCGGGCTAGATGGCGCTGTGTGAAATGTACATGAATATTTATTTATCAAAGCCCATTCACTCTCAATTATCGAGAGTAGGCCGGTGTCCCACCAGTGACACAAGAGGCTGGTAAGCAATTGCTTTTTTTTATCGGCGGCGGTAACCGCTTAATACAGGCTTCGTTTTCAGGCTCACCCGTCGCCAGCGCATCATCCAGAGGAACAGGACGGAACGGCTGTCTGATCTGATGGACTGGAGGAACCTTGGAATTGTAAGTGTATTTGTATTGAAAGGTTCAGAATTACTTCAATGGTAGCAGGTTGAAAACCGAGAGCAAACCCCTTTTTCCTTCTTTCCCCCCCATTTTCCTCCTTTTCTCCCTTTTTCCTCCTTTCCCCCCTTTTTCCTCCTTTCCCCCCTTTTTCCTCCTTTTCCCCCTTTTAGCTCCGTTAGATCATATTTTAAAAAAAAGTTGTAATGTGTGTATTGACAAAACTAAAACAGCAGCGGAATGTTGCACACTTGTACTGTTAGCGATTAGGAAGATAAGGCGCTGCTTGATAACACTACTAGGCGACGAATTGCCGCCGTTGCTTGATCAAACTCCGTCAACCTTTCCAGTATTACCGTCAAGCCAGGGCGCAGGCGTTGAAGATCGTGTACCCCGACTATGTGGACCACATGGACCGGCAGCTGGAGAAGAGGTTCAACTACCCCCGCCCCATCTCCGAGCCGCCCAGCCCCTCGCAGTCCAGTGAGTGCATTGACGAGAGCTGTCGCACTAAAATTATAGTTGTCACACTCAATCGTATTTGTCACACTAAAATGATACATGCCACAATTGAATTATACCAGTCACACTTAAATTATACTTGTCACACTTAAATGATACATGTCACACAAAAATGATAGTTGTCACACTCAATTGTATTTGTAACACTGAAATGATACGTGCCACAATTGAATTATACCCTTCACACTAATTATACCCGTCATACTTAAATTATACTTGTCACACTTAAATGATACCTGTCACTCAAAAATTATAGTTGTCACACTCAATTGTATTTGTCACTCTAAAATGATACGTCTAAATGATATATTTATATCACACTCAATTATATTTGTCATCCTAAAATGATACTTGTCACAATTTAATTAAACCGGTCACACTTAAATTATACCTGTCACACTCAATTGCATTTGTCACACTAAAATGATACGCACCAAAACAAGCCCCTGGGAATAAACACTGTGCGTTGATAGTCCGCCGCGCCTCCCGCCCCCCCGAGGGGGTGACGACTAAGGAGTGCGAGGCGCAGACCGAGGCGCAGGACCCCCCGGTCGCGCGACCCGAGACGCTGGACCCCGGTGACCTCACGGAGACGCTCCAGCTCAGCTTCGAGAGGAGCCTGGAGGAGCACGAGAGCTACCGCACCCCGAGCGACCTCCTCGACCCCCTGGACGAGGCGGTCGCCGACCAGATCGATCAGCTCATCGCCAAACTGAACGACTGCGTTCAAGAATAGGTGTTTCAAATTCGTGTGCTGTTCCGCTTGTAGTTCTTGGGTTATTGAGGTTAAAATTGTAAGGAACGACGTAAAAAAAATTGTAAAAAAAATACAATGTAATTGTTACAATTGTAGGGAATTGTATGACGTCGGAAAGATGCGCACGCGCACGTAGGAACTGAACCGAATGCGCTTCAAGTTCAACTAAAAGATGACCGGTGATTGTCATAGAATTTGATGTTCAAAATTGTCTGCCTGATCTGTCAAAAAAAATTTACAAATAACAATGTTGCTACGGATAAAATTGTTATCTGTCAAAAAAATTGACAAATAACAATGTTGCTACGGATAAAATTGTTATCTGTCAAATAATTTGACAAATAACAATGTTGCTACGGATTTTTTTTTCAATAATTTGCACGTAGCTTTTGGGATCTGGTAGTGAATTTATTAAATTTGTCGTCAAAAATGGATCCCAGCGCGCTTTTTTGACAAAACGTAAAAACATAAAATATATCAAAATTAATCGTTCTCTTTTTGAGATTGATATGGTTGTTGACCAATATTTTTGACAGGTCCCAACTTGGCACATGTCAAATGTCAAATATTCAAATATCTTCCATAATGTCTGTTAAATATTTGACATATTTAAACAGGCGAGCTATTTTTAAGGCGTTGTTCGGTGGTTTTGGTTTGCGATTTAATTTGTTAGTTCGATATAGCGTTTGTTTCGACTTTAGTTTGTAGAAGTCTTGAGTCTAGACTTCTGTTATGTTATACGTCTGTTATGGTCTAATTGTATCAATATTTTTCATCTCTTTCTAGTCATGACTTTAGCTTAAACAGGAAAAGATATTCGATTTATTTTAATTCAAATTTTTGGCTATTTTAATTTTAGTCGTAATTTTTTTGTGTTTTTGGAGAAACAGGGTTGCCATCCGTTCATTTAAAAAAATATTAAAATTATTTATAGACACGGTTTTTATTATTAATTGATAATCCGCGAATCTTTCAAACAAATTTTGTCAGAAAATGGGAAATAGTTGTCAGTATTTTTAATCCGTGAGAGAGCGTGGTGGCCCAGGGGCATAGACGCCGACTTTCAATCTGAAGGTTGCTGGTTCAAACCCACACGTGAACCAATGAGATTTATCACTTGAAAAATTTATGTGCGCAATACGTTTTCGAAACGGTGACGGAAAACATCGTGAGGAAACCGGCATGTCTTAGAACCATAAATTCGGAGATATATGACATCTACCAATCCGGATTGGGCGCCCGTGGTAGATCAAAGCCCATTCACTCTCAATTATCTAGAGTAGGCCGGTGCCCCTGCAGTGGGAACATTAGATGCTGGTACGGATTTTTAATCCGTTGTTACAAGGGTCACAAGTGATTTTTTTTAATGCTTTATTTTGTAATTTCATTTACGCATACATTGATACACCACCGTGTCTAGAGTTTATTTACATATATCAATGTGTGCGTAACTTTGTACGGCCTGGCAAGAAAGAAAACATCTATGGGGGCGCCACCTATGCATTTTCGAGGTTCAAACACGCTCCGTGTCGCACCTATAGAAACACGCGCCTGTCAAAATTAGTTCCGTTTCATGACGCTTTGCCAAGCTGTACTTTGTGTTTGAAAGAGTTTTGAAGGATAACCAAATTGTCGTAAATGAAATATCAACAGGCGAAGACGCGAGGTATGCGACGTTAAATTTTATCGCGCGTGCCAACCCTGGCAGTGTTGAACGGATGGCGGCCCTAAACCTAGGGTTGTCGCGATGCGATTTCTGCATTGCATTTGGACGGTTTTTGCTAAGGTTGACACTATAGATTTATTTTTGTGCACAGCGTGGTAGATGGTATTTTTAAATAACGATTCTGAGTTTTTTTTCGTGTGGTCAACTTTGGTGTCGGTGTTTTGAAGCAGCCCGGAGTCTATATAGCCTGGACCGATATATTAACTCTACGAATCACGGACGCGCTCAGTTCAAACGCCATCCACATATTACGACTCAGTAAAGATTTGGATCTCATACTGAGTCGCGCATTACTGTTGTCATGGGCGAGGGTCACCACTTACCATCAGGTGGGCCCTCAGCTCGTTCCGTCACTCATTTACATAAAAAAAAATTGGATGGGCGGGGGTTGCTTAACTTACATCTGTAAAGAATATCTAAGCAATCTTAGCCATGGGCGCTTCACACAAATAGTCAAACTTGTTTTATATAATGTCAAAGTCAAAGTCAAAATTCTTTATCATTGAGATATATTTTCTTGAATATAAATCTCGTGTGCCAACCCTGATAGTATAGAATTGAATTGACAAGCGATAATTATATGTTATAATATAAAATAAATAAAATTGAAGTGTCTGTTTGTAATGTTATTATAAAAAAGCATTTTAAGTTATCAAATTCATTTAAAATTATATAAGGTCCTTAAAAAACTTTTTACTGAATTATTAATATTTATGGTACTAAAATCAAGAAATCGCCTTTCTGTCTGTTTGTTCCGGCTAATCCAAAATGGCTGGACCGTTTTTGACGGGAACCTCTGGCAGATAGCTGAGGTTAAAGCAAATGAAAAAAATTAGGGTTCTGCGTAAAAAACGTTGAATTCCGCTTAAAAACTGAAGGAATCTTTATTTCCTTAGAATCTTTTATGAATTGTATGGAAAAAAAGATAGTTTTGATGATGATCTTTCGTGCATCGTGTCTGGGTTTGATTTTTAGCTAGGGTCACTGTTTTAAGCACTGTGTGGTTGATATTGTATTGTATTTATTATGACACAAACATAAATGTTCTTAAACAGTAATGAAACATTTGCAAACGTGTTGTTTTGAGTAGTTGGTTTATAATTATTGTAGATTTCAATGTTATTTAACTATAAAATATATAATGAATTATATTCAATTACATAAAAAAAAGTGTACACTTTCAAACCCCTGCAATAGGATTATCTATGCCGCAGATGGCATCAAATCACAAACTGAGAACAAAATCATGCTCAACATATTGTGTCCCGGCCGGGAATCTAACCCGGGACTCCTCACTCCGAAGGCCTGCACTAGGATTCCCTGTATCGCATATGGTATCAAAACACAAAAAACCACAAGATAAATACCCAAGAACCGAGAACAAACTTCATTCTTACCTCAGAAAGTGTGTAAATGTTTATGGCGCTGTGGCAATACCTATAATTTTGTTATTTTATCTTCCAGGGGGTACAACTCCGGCCGCCTCCGTCCACGGCTCTGATGAGGAGGACGAGGTGGATGAGGAGAAAGAGCTTGCCGAATTGAGGATCAACGACAATTAGGAGTATATGCAACTTGCCGAATAAGAATGGTAGTTATGATTATGATTATTATTATTTAGAATTTTTTTAATTTTCACAGGTGATACGATATTTTTGTATTTATAAGGGTTTTTATTGTGAATAATAGTTATATATAAGGAGTGACTTATTTAGAAATCTTGTGAGTCAGTTTAAATACTTTTTTCTTTTGTTTTTTCGACCTTCGATTTCGTAAGTTACTTAAATTTGAGTTAGTTTAAGTTAGATTCAAAGTAAATAATTGAATTTGAACCTCTGCTTTTCGCCCTAAATGAGATTTCTATGGGATTCAGAGGTGCAAATCGATCCACAATTGGTAAAGATCGCGTATCAAATATACAAGTTTTTTCAAGTTCGTCCGGAGAGGTACTGCCACCACACCTGGAATCTGTCGCTAACCAGTAGTGCTCGCATTACTGTGTTCCGGTGGAAGGGTGTGGATGCGTATGAGTATCATCCCCGTTTAGGGTGATGGACGCGGCCTGAATGCGATTCAGTGTAAGATCCAAATCTTATACTGAGTCGCATTACTGTTGTCATGGGCGGGGGTCGCCACTTACCGCCAGGTGGGCCCTCAGCTCGTTCCGTCACTTGTTCACATAAAAAAATTACAGCTGAAACGATAACCTCTTATTAGACGTAGGTTAAAAATAAAAAGAACAAAATATTTATTTTGAATATACTTCAAAAAAGGCCCAATTCGGCTTGTTAAAGATTTTACGCTATTTGTTCGCTAATTGTGGTCCGATTTTGATGTTTTTTTTTATTATATGATAAAGTGTACCTTCAGACAGGTCCCATAGAAATTTCACGAAGAAATTCTACCCCTACGATCCCCTAATTAATGAAAGTATTGAAGTCAATTTATTAGATTTCTGAATGAGTCCATTATAATAATGCATAATATATAAAACACAAAAATTGTTATACCTATATCCGTTATACACTTTGAAACCATCCGTTGTGCCCCAAACCTCAATAGAAAGGCGAATCTAGTTTTAGACCACTAAAACAATGCATTAGGCACAAAATGTATTCCTTTTTTTAGCGTAGCACACGATGAAAATCCGTAAATATAAAAATAACTTATCATGAACTTAACTTGCCCAATTGAGAGATATCATAATCACAACGGCAGTTATGATTATGATTATTATTATAATTGTTTGCATCACGGTGGTAACTGTCGTTGCTTTCAAATCAGTTTTTTTTTTATGTATATAATGCTGCCTCCAGACATTCGTCCGATCGTTTCGTCAAACTCTGATCAACTGGATCACTGAAATGCAGTCGCCGTGGATACTTTGCTTACTCCTAACTCAACCTTAGTTTAACCCGATCAAAAACTTATGGTCCAAATTGAAGCTTAAATCTGTTCAAATGTTTTTGATCTGAACATACATACGTTTTTGTACTTAAAAGCCAAAAAAAATCTTTATTCGTGTAGATCTCAAGTTTCAGTTGGACAGGTTAACTTTTATACACTCTAATAAACATTCGTGCGCATATATTGTGTCACGCTCCTTAGACACATTATATGCACACAGATATGTCAAATTACAGTTTAATGTTTTAGCTAGTCTAATGTCAAACCTTAACCGAACAAACCGCTTTGCACAAAACTCAAATCTTTGCTCCATCCTTTTGAAATTTCAAATCAATTTTTCACTCAAGCGTCCATGCTTCGATTGAGTCAAAAAATTACAATTGCTTTAGCATCTAGGCTTCGATTGGGTCGAAAAACTCGCGCGGTAATCGATCCTATTCACGCGTCAACAGACGCAAATTCAGCTGTTATTAATACTGCTATTTGATACTAGATGCGGGACGTTACAGACATAATTCGCCGCGCGGACCGGACGCTTGAGTGGCTAGCTTTGAGAGTTACATGTCACGATTCATGGTCGGTTTACCGCTAATCCGATCTTTGTACAACTTTTGTGCGATTAAGTTGGACGAATGTCTGGAGGCGCCTCAAGAAATACCTTATAATTAAAATAATTTTGGATGGACAATTTATTAAGATGGTTAAATTATTTTTGTCTAACAGTTATTTTTTCTGGCCATGAAAAGACATAAAAAGTCTTTTTGAGGCAGCTAAAATACAAAACCATCTTTTTTAATTTTCAATGTAGGTTTATTTTTTCGAATTTTATGAATGATGAACTACGTTTTACTGCCGTTGAAATATATCAAACAAGCATTGTCGAAATTGAGTAGCGTTTGGCATAATAAACTAAACTTTTTAGCAAGGGCGGCGTTAGATATTGCGAGGCTCCGGGCGATAGATCTTTGTGAGGCTCTTGGGGTATGAGGAATTTAGGTGAGTTGGAAGTGTACAGGGCTCCTGGTAATCAGTCAGCATCCTCTTGAAGACAGCTGCAGTACATCGAAACAAAAAACGGTTGCCCTACTTGCCACCACTTAAGGCCGCCACTGCTTGTTAGTGACAATGCGATTAAAAAAAAAATGAGTGCCACTCTTTGTTATTTACAACCTTTTTGGAAAGTTTTCGAAATTAAACAGTATCTATCCATGACAATATATTTGGCGTAAGCGCACATAATCATTCGAAATATATATTTTAGAATTTATTTTTGAATATATCGGGGTTTTTACAAAATCACACGATTGAAGTCCCAATATATTTTTATAGATATAGATTTATACGAATTTCCTCAAATAAGTTCCTTTAAGATTAAATAATATTTTATTTAAAAGACGCTGATGAATAATAAAGCTATCTACTCAAATATGTGGTTTAGTATAATAGCATGTGTAGATATAATATTATTATCAATCACAAATATATTTACAAAATCTATAAAAATACGCAAATGAATTTATTATGTTTGAAGTTTTAAAATGTGAATTATATAAATAGAGTTTTATATATAACTATATTGGTTTGATATTTATATATTATTTATGTAGATACTATAGCAAAATGTCTTCCTAGATTTACATTGTTCGTTTTTTTTAATTCACGTGGCGGTAATACGTGATTATTTACAATATAATTTAATTTTCTGCGTTAATTTTGGTCAGTTCATTTATTGGTAATTCGTTCACTAAAAAATGTGTAATAATTTTTATATTAAAGTCTATGAAATCTATGATTTATACAATTATACATGGTGTGATCGATCAAGACTTGGGTTTTTAAGTATATACAAAAATCACCACTTACCATCAGGTGGGCCCTCAGCTGGTTCCGTCACTAATACACATAAAAAAAATTGTGCCGACCGACTCTTTGCAAGCACTGCTAGTCTTACTGCTGCATTTGGAGTTTCTTAACGGTTTCATATATCCGTTAGTGTCAAATCAAAACTCCAAAAGTAAAAATCTATTTATATTTAGTGTCTATCTAATCGTATATTCCACTCAAAATCTATACCTTAGTATAGATAATATAGATATGCGTAACTGACTCACGCCTGTCAAAATGACAGTGAACTGTCACCGCGTGAATTAAAAAAATCGAACTTTAGATGCAGAATAGTTTAGGTATAAAATAATACACCGCTTTCATATAGCAGTATTGTTATAAATTTTATTAGTATCATTAAGCCACTAAACATATAAGTTAATATGTAGCTCCAAAAATATGTTGCAATTTCTTATCTAAAAAAAATTTAAAGCAGTATAATATTGCTACATTTTATGTTTTTGTTATAAACCCTCTACTAAAAAGAGGGGTGTTAAAGTTGTGTTGGCAACTAAGAAATAACTTGTTGAGTTGAGTGTGTAAAGCTTTGTGTGCTTGTAATTTAATCGGCACCCACCACCGGTTCCACTGGAACACAGTTGTGGTGGCAGTACTAGAGTGCTCCTTTTGTACCACCAGGTACGAAAGTATATGGTTTGAGGGTAGTCGCCAACGGACGCGAGCAATAAGGCCCTCAAAAATGATATTTAATGTCAAATGGATAGAAATACGGTGATTTATACTAAGAGAATGCAACATACAATTGGGGATTTTAGATGTTCAAAAGTACATTATGTTTTATATTATATGTATGTATAAATATTTGTCTGAAATGTTATTTTAAAGATATAGTCATGTTTTTACTGCGTTTAGGCGCGACCCCGAGCGATATACCCGTCTCGCTTACGCTAACCGCTGGCGCAGCGGGAGCGACCGAATAAGATGTCCCGAACAGATTTTGCGGTTGTTTTCATTTTAATTACGAAGTATGGAGAATGTCAAACATTTTCGAGGTGTAATATTTTAAAAATTGATTTATCTGTGTTTTAGTATAATCCTGAACTTAAACTGACGTCAATTATAAATTAAGAAGAGTAGATGCAGTTATTTTCTATTTTCAGATGTTTTGTTATGTTATTGCGATACAAAATCATATCTAAAACGTAGAATTTGAAGCTTGAATGTCGTAGTTACGTTGAAACTTTTCAGTTATTTTATACTTGCTATATTTTACAAGAAGATAGCAGTTTTATAACGCGGGGATCCGCCTTGAGGACAATATGGCCCATGTTTTTTGACACCACGCCATACAAACTGCGTATAGCTTAACTAATAGTTTGTATGGACCTGTGTCGTTGGCGGAAAAAAGTCCGACGCCTGCGCAGGCGTATATATGTTACATAATCGTTGGAATATAAATATGTATACTAGCCGAATCATAATAGTTTCCGAGAGTCTGAAATATTGATACTTCTGTGCCATAATCACTAATTGTTATACATATAATAAATTTATTATTAAATTGGTTTAGAAATAAATCGTGTTATATTTTATAAATGTTTGTTTTATTGCTTTAATTACAGAAAATTCGTTTGATGACATTTTAGTTCATTTCTGAATGGCCTTACAGCTTAATAAATTTATTCATCTAAACTCTAGCATTTATAAGTAAGGTACAATTGCATTTTGTCTCTACTTCATCTTGACCAGTTTCCGTTATTTTTCTTCACCTGTATTTGCATTTACATCTGTAGTACTTATGTCAATTTTCTCAGTGGAGCTTATACTAACGTTATCTGCAGCACTTGCGTTAGTGACCTGTTCTATAGTAGTTTCATCTTCTTTCTTTGTCACACTGTTGTCTGGTATGTCTGTAGTGGTAACATTAACCTTTTCTGTAGAAGTATTCATTTCTGTAGTACTTATATTATCAATATTTTCTATAGTTGTAGTTGTAATAGCATTCTCTGTACTTGAGACCTGTTCTGGAGTGGTGACTTTTTCTGTTTCTGTAGGTACGTTCTTTTCAGTGGTGCTTATATTAATAATATTATCTATAGTTGCAGCATTAGGTTTCTCTGTTGTACTCGTCACATGTTCTGTAGTAACGTCAATTTCTGTATGTACTTCAATTTTATCTGTGGTACTTGTGGTAGGTACCTTTTCTGTAGTACTCATCATTTTTTCCGTAGTAGTTAGGAAATCTTTTTCTGTAGTACTTGTAGTAGATTGCTCTGTCATAGTATTTACCTTTTCTGTCGTATTATCAGTATTATTATCGGAAGCTTTTTGCTCATCTACTCCAAAAACATAAACGCCATTTGTTCCATTGTTGAGTGGTTTGACACTACTCAGATCGGACGTGTTACTGACATTGAATATAAATATGTTCGTTACTTTAGCATTGCCTACCGAGTTACCGTAAATATTTTGTGCTTCGATTCTAACTGGAGATTCTGACTTTTTAGCTTCGGTTTTTTCATCTTTATGTTTCTTTGAGATTTCATCATTACCATCTGCAGTTTTATTTGAATCAGGGTTTTTAGTTATCGAAGTAATATTTTTATCTATATTTATATTATTGATGTTGACTTTATTGATGGTTGCGTTCGTATTTTCTTTCGGAGTTGTAACGTTATTTGTTTCAACTGGTTTCCCTTCCGTAGTACTATTTTTATTATTACTGAACTCTGGCTTACAATTGTCTATATCGTTCTTATGAGTTTCAAAATACTGGTCAATTTGTTTCTTAACTTCTGCACTAATTAGAGCGTCCGCTTTCTGAAATATTGTTACAATAAACTATATTATTCAATAAAAATATTTATTCATGTTTTCAATAATTGAGTTTTACGTCACATTTTACCTTCATTAGGATTTCCAGGTACGCTTTTGACGAATCTTTCACCCATTCCCAAAAATATTTCTGAAAGTTATACAAACAAATTTTCTTAAAAATATTCATCAAGTCCATCGGCCAAAATTTTAATTTATAAAAAAAACCTAAAGATTTTGATCTTCATTACAAATAAAAGATAATAACTTTGTTCTGCGTGTTATTATATTACATGTAAGTAATTATTATGTTCTAAATACTTCGTGAAGTAAAGATGATAATATGCTTACATTTTTAAGGAGTTCGTGTACAAACTCATGCTGTTTAGATTTTTCATCTTTGCTCATTGTGGAGTTTTTATTCTGAAAAATAAAAGACATATACATTTGATATCCATATACATTAATCAATTTAAGGTTATCTATAAGATATATCTATCATAAATACCTTGTCCTTTCTGTCATTAATTAATCCTTTATCATCCTCTGTTTTATCTACTTTGTTTTCTGAAGAACCCGGCCCTTCAGTTGCTCGGTCCGGTTTCGGGGTGCTTTTATTTGTTGTTTCTGTAGTAGGTTCTGTTATTTTAGTGTTAGGATACTCTGATACTTTATTACTTTCAGTGGTTCCTTCTGGATTTCTTGTAATGTTCTTTATCATCTCTTCGAATAAACTTTCTATGTCTTTCATAGATCCTTCAATTTCTTTTTCATCTAATTCTTCAGGTTGTTCTTCAACCGAAGCCAACGAGTTTGTGGTTGTGTAATCATTGGGTTTTTGTGTGGTTTCTGGAATTTCTTCTTCTGATACAGGAGTTGTTTCTTCAGGTGTTAGAGTGCTTGTTAATGTTTCAGGTTCTCCAACGTGATACTCATAATGAGTCTCATCTAAATCCTAGAAGAATAAATAAAAAAAATAATTTTCCAAAAGTCATAAATAAAAAATGCATAGATTTACGCCTCTTAGGACCACTTTCTCCCTGTAATTTACTTTATCTTAGGCGATTTGACTGAGCATATTTTGTAGATTTGCTTATAATATTTGGATTTCATGTTGAACCATGCTTTTTCTACGATTTTACAAAATATATATTAATGTTAAAAGCGCTCCCTCGTTTTCATTTGTTAATAAAATCACAATTTGAATAAAAACTATATGCACATTCAGTAAGTACATATTTGAATAAAAACTATACGCACATTCCACACCGTTCCACTGTCACCAGCTAGACTCATGCCATAAGTCCTCCCTCTTCTTTGTTGTACCATGATGTCTTTAAATACCGATTTTTCAGTTTTCTTGTCCATGGTTTTCCAATCTGAATCTACATTATAGCCTTTAAGGAAATGTGTAGTTGACTCTTCACTTATTCTTTCAGTTTTTTCTAGTTCAGTATCAATTACTTTATCTTCAATTGTATTTCCTATTCTTTTATCTATTTTAGGGTAGATTGTCTTATTTTCTTCAAATTGTCTAGTTTCTTTTGTGACTTCTTCTGGTTTACCATCGTGTAATAAATATTGAGCGTTATCTATACCCTGTGAAAGGAATATTAATTATTTCTAAACATTATTATTTAAAAAAGTTCTGAATAACAATACTACTCACATTCCACACTTCTCCGCTGTGTCCTACTAAGCTCATTCCATAAGTCTTCCCTTTTTTTATGTTTCCATCTTCAACGCGATTTACTGCCTCTTCGAGATTATCTATTTGTTCTTCAAACTCATCTTCTATATATTGCGCAGGTAACATTTCATGTGTTTCCTGTACATTATTTAAGTAAGTTAATCATTGAAATGTTAATAAAAGGTATTAATTATATTTTCTATATAATATAATATACTTACTGGTTGTTGAGATATAAGATTTTTAATAAATGTTGGCAGAACGTCCATCCTAAATTTAGGTAGTGATGGTGCTGGTGGCATTTTCTGCAAAATAATTAGGGTTTTTTAAATTTGTTATTAATTATTTTAATTATACCAATTAGTAGCCATTGAATGTAAAAGTTCAACTAAGTAAGTTGAATGTAAAGTATTGTTTTATTATTTTACTTACCGAATAATCTATGTTTCTTTTCCTTCGTCCGACCTCCGGTAGAACCTTAAAACAAAAACAGGTATTAAGATAAAATTATATAATAATATAAAAAAAATATTTCCTGAAAAATCTAGGTAAACTCACTGTTATGGTCTCAGTCTCAATATTCTGTGTCACCGTCGTACTTGAACCCTGCAAAGAAGAATTTAAAAAGAATCACTTATTTCTTTTCTACAAGAAATATTTACATAATAAAATATATTATATTATATTTATTTACTAGCTGCGCCTCGCGGTTTCACCCGCATAGTTCCCGTTCCCGTGGGAATACGGGGATAAATTTATTTAAATTTTTGTTAGTGTTCAAATGTTTTTAAAACACAACAAATCAAAATATCCTGTTCGATTATATATCCTGTTCGATTATATTTTATCCTGTTATATGTTATATTATGTTTTACCAATATAATCGTATATTGGTATCAGATAGGGTTTGGGTACCTCTGTCTGTTCGAATTCGTCGTTATTCATCATTGTAACTGTAGTAACTTCATCATCATAATCTTCATCATTAGTTTCTCCCACAAATTCTTTTTCTTCATATGGATATACATCATCACCTCCTGCTATGTGATCATCGTGCGGTCCTTTATCATTGGTATCCTTGTCTGTATGTTCATCACTGTTTATGCGTTCA
The DNA here is from genome assembly GCA_921293045.1 of Aplocera efformata. Classification (NCBI taxonomy): domain Eukaryota; kingdom Metazoa; phylum Arthropoda; class Insecta; order Lepidoptera; family Geometridae; genus Aplocera; species Aplocera efformata. The sequence goes on along the minus strand of OV121067.1, from coordinate 2,284,676 downwards.
TCGATATCCGGAGTTTTGTCCGTTGTATTTGAATCATCCTGAAAGATTATAAATTCATTTATTTTAATCATGTAGTTACATACATGTAAATATATTCTTATGATATTCAAATTATAAACAATATAAATATAAAGAGCTAAATAAAAATGTAATATTAAAATAACACCGATTTTTCGAATGTAAATGTATCTCCTATGTGAACCTAGAAAGTCACAGCAAGTTACTCACTCGTTCATCATCATTCCCTACAAACTGATAGCCGTGACCATTCGTGATAGGTCTCGTGATGTCTATATCAGGTACCTCCTGGTCTGTTATATCATCAGTTTCAACCTGCGTATTATAAACATATCTTTATGTATATAATTACTTTTTTTAAGTAGCAATTGATTGCCCGCAATTGAAAAGTCAACATGAGGCGCTAGGAAAAACTGACAGAAGTTTTTTATTGCAAGTTACAATACTAAAAATTCACCTCACTTTTTCGGGTTTATCCCGAATAGCAATATTTCTATTTTTTTCGTAAAATCTTATATTTTTTTGTTATGCCATCTGCGACGCAGGGCATCCTAGTGCAGAGAAATGAGAAAAATAGGAGAAAGAAGCGAAACGCGTGCTTTGATGGCTACTTTTCTTTACAGGACAGATTTGGTCGAAGATGGCCTTGACAACTTTGCGCGGGCTTTTGGCGAGGGCGGAAGGCAATCAACCGATTTTTTTTTTTTTTTTTATAGGTTACCCAACACAGTATTTCACTGAACATTCAAATATTAGTTTAAGTTGTTTACAGGCTTAGTGTACCCGTAATAATAGGGTATCACAGCTTGCGCAATATTGACAACTTGATAACAAAAATCAAAGTGTTATGTGAAATTTACAAATACTATTATTGTATAATTAGAGACATAATAAAAAGATAATTAAAAGCGAATAATAACCTTGTGCTCCTCGTAAGCCTTTTCAATGATGTGATAGTATATTATCTCTCTAAGCGTTGGATTTTCAGCTTTAGGACTTATTATAGTAAGCGATGAGTTGCCTTCTTTCACTTCGTACGCGTCTACTGAACTTTTCGTCTGGAATATAAAAAAATACAAGTTAATACAACAAGCGGTTACTTGCGATTCTAACCCACACATCGGTTACGAACCGCGTGTCACCCAAGTAGAGTTATAGTTTACTATTATAGCTACGCCCCGCGGTGTTACCCGCGGTTGGACTTCCTACGGGAACCGTACATTTTTCCGGGATAAAAAGTAGCCTATGTGCTATTCCAGACTATAATCTATCTCTGTGCCAAATTTCATCCAGGTCCGTTAAGCCGTTCTGGCGTGATTGAGTAACAAACATCCATACATACTTACAAACTTTCGCGTATATAATATTAGTAGGATTTAGTTTAAAGTCGGCCGAGAGCGTTTCGCTATCATCAAAAGTCTGGGCACAGATATTATAGTATTATACATTCTGATCAATGTACATTTGTTAAAAAAGTAAATGAAACTCTGGATAATAAATAATCACTAAAAATGTTTTATCAATTTTGTTTTGGAAGTATCATTATAATACTTTTTAATCTAGTTGCTCGCGTCCGTAGGTTTGTAGCCTTTGATTCCCTACACGTACTCCCTGGGTGGTGCTAAAGGAGCAACCAAAGGAGCAGTAGAACTTGAAATCACATGCGCATGAGATGTATCATCCCCGTCTCGGGTGATGGACGCAGCAGGATGAATGCGACTCAGTAAAGATTTGGATCTCATACTGAGTCGCACGCATTACTGTTGTCATGGGCGAGGGTCACTTGCCATCAGGTGGGCCCTCAGCTCGTTCCGTCACTTATACACATAAAAAATAATAATAATAATAATCTCTGAGTATTTAAATAGTAGATATTGTAGTTAAGTGTTACAAAAAAAATAATATCACAGCTATAGAATAAATAGATAGTTTAGGTATGGCAAATTGAGGTGATAGCCTCGATTTTCTACGACTTAATATGTCCTATTTAAGCTTATAACTACCTAAGTACCTATATCAGAGAAAATTACCTCAATATTTGATAATGAATGTCCACGATAACTACTAAACTCGAAAAGTGCCAGAAGCAAAATTATCTGAAACAAATAAAATCGAATGAAAAAAAATCAAATCGATCCGCTACAATCGATAATGAATTGTATTGAATAAAAGTGACGTTTTATTCAATTGAATTCAATTAAATAAAACTTGTTTATTCCATTCAAATACAGCTGTACACTTGGACACACATACATGGTACATGGATGGTACACATACAGCTGAATTGAGCTTTTATTTAAGTCGGTTAAAAGACTGTGGCAATTTCAGCCCCTTACGGCGTATGGTAAAAAAGCTAGCTACTAAAAAGCTACTCTTTTGAGGTAGGAGAGACACTCAGACGATGTAAACGTAGTACGTACGTACGATAAATACATTATTTTCGGCCCCATATTACGTAACCAGTGTCTTTCGTGTCAATATAACGACATCTCTCAAGCTCTGAGCTGTGAGATCAGTTTGTAAATACATGCATATAATAATTAAAACCATGTTACAGAACAAACCTCTAGATTTATCACTCAAATACTTGTCCGACTGGGAATCGAATCCAGAACTACAGCGGTAAAGGCAGAGCTACTAGCGACTAAACTGTCAGGCTGTGTGTGAAACCGTGGTAAAAAAACTGGCAAGAAATGATTGAAAAGACAATAACAATTTTTGAAGTAAAACAGTTTTGAAGACGAAATATAGCGCTTAATATCAGCCATTTTAATTGTCTTATATTTTTCATATTTATAATCAGTGTCACTCACAATTAAGATTAATCTAATGACTCATCAAAAAGCTAAATTTTTTTTTTTATGTTAATAAGTGAAGGAACGAGCTGAGGGCCCCACCTGATGGTAAGTGGTGACCCTCGCCCATGACAACAGTAATGCGTGCGACTCAGTAAAAGATTCAAATCTTTACTGAGTCGTATTCATCCTGCTGCGTCCATCACTCGAGACTGGGATGACTCCTGCGCATGTCCCGGCAGCCACACCCTTCCACCGGAACACAGTAATACAACCACAACTGCTTGGCGGCAGATTCCAGATGTGGTGGCAGTACCTCTCCGGACGAACTTGGCACAAGTTCTACTGCTACTTTTGGTTGCTCCTTTAGCACCACCCAGGGGGTACGTGTAGGGAACCAAAGGGTACACACCTACGGACGCGAGCAACTGGACCCCCCAAAAAGCTAAAATTACGCCGTTTAGGCTACGGAGCGTCAAAGAAATATACATACACAAGGCACATTCTGACGCAGACGGGTAAAAAGCAACTGAAAAATAATGGACCAAAACTCACCATATACCCTTTCATGTTGAACCAACTCTTTGTAACAACACTCCAACACTTATTAAGAAGAAACCATTGATACCATCTCAATAAATAGTAGTATTAATTATTATTTTATCTGATGATCTAAAATATTCGATAGAATTAACTGTTTTGTGGGAATATTATCAGTTTCTGAGGTTAGCATACTATTAATTATATTTTGAACAGTAGCGGAAAGCCGTTAAGTGGTTATCGCCGCCCATAGACAATAACAATTCCTCACCTACCGAATCACTAGAAGACTTACCTTCGATAGAATTAACTGTTTTGTGGGAAAAGTATCAATCAGTACATCATTAATTACTTTTTGATGCTACTAGTATTTCTTCTTTTTATTTTAGATTAATGAAAGAGCTTCAGATCTAGCTGATGGTAAATGTTTACCTCCACCCATAACAACAATAATACTATTATACATAGGTCCTCCGACCCAAACCTTATCTCGTTGCCTCCGTCACTCCAGACGAGTGTAACGTCTAACCCAACTGTGATTTCACCTGCATCAACACCCTTGCAGAACACAGCAAAACGAGTACAACACAGCAATGCACTCGTTTTGCTGTGTTCTGTGTTCTGCTTGACGGCAGATTCTCAGGTTTGGACGCAGTATTTCAAACTTGGCACAAGTTCTACTGCTACTTAGTTTAAGTTGCTCTTTTTACTGTATCCAGGGTGTATATATAGTAACCTCTATAGTACGGATACTAGAGGGTTCTCACATAAGATTTGGATCTCATACTGAGACGCACGCATTACTGTTGTCATGGGCGAGGGTCACCACTTACCATCGGGTGGGCCCTGAGCTCGTTCCGTCACGAATCCACATAAAAAAAGACGCGACCTGCTGAATCAATCAATCAATAGAAAGGAGATTACATTTTCATCGAAATAAGACGAAAAATAAAACGATAAATAGATACTTCAAAATAGTTTATAAAAACACCACTTAGCTTAAATAAATATCTCTAAATTGTCTAATAAGTTATTATCTTGTACAGACTGAGCAATGCTCCACTTCATAATTGTTGTATTTAGCTAAATACAGAAAAAAATAAAGTAAAACCAACTGCTAACTAACTAGGAACCGACAATATATATTTTGTAATGTCTACACATCATAGATTATTTGTGTGTTTATCGTTTTCATTTGTTTTTTATTTCTTGATTTTGTCATTCATTTTATGATGCAGTTTTTGACATCGTGTCGTGACATGCTCTACATCTGCATCCGCATCAAAGATCCGCATTGATTTATGCAGATGGGGACGCAGATGCCAATTTGAGGCGGACATTTCGCATTTGCGGAAGCGGATGCAAACAGAACACCTCTGATTCTGACTCTTGGTGGCTACCTGGTGGTTGGTGGTGGTACAGATCTACAGTGGCCAACCTGGAAGTTGCTTAATAACTGCGGTCTCAAGATGGTCAAGCTAGTCAAGCCAAGTGAGGTTATATCGATCAAACCTATATTCAGTGTGAGTGTGGCCATTTGCTGTCCTGCCCGTCGTATCCTACAATCTGCACATGAGGAGCTCAATAGAAGTGGCAGAATATTGGTCTAAAGTAATCTAACACTGATTAGTTATTATTTTTATTTTTATTTTTAATATATTTACTTTTATCTTGGTTCTATTTTTTATTCTCTTGTAAGATACTGTTGGACTTTATGTTTGCTTATTTTGTTTTATTTGTGTACATTTTATTCTTTTCTTTATCATTATTTTTTTGTCTATTCTAAGATGTAACGATTTGGAATTCTGTAATGTTGCATAAATAAATAAATTATACATTTTAAAACATATAGTAATGAACATATTTTTCGAGCTACCTAGATATATCGGGAGTCAACAAAACTCATAAATGATGGTAAATATCTCGGTAACCTAAAAAACATGATTAGTAATTGACTTGAAAAAAAGAAGACTCATTTAGACGCACGGTTTCTGAAGGTCAAAATGTCTAGTCATCAATTACTATAATTTTGTTATACTCGTATTAGTCCCACCCCTAAGATACAAACGCTTGTCAATATCAGGCAGTGTTTTGAAATCATTTTCCAAATCGTCTATAAAGAATTTGGTATCGTTTTTCACGGCATTCACGTTTTTCATCACGGGTTTTGTATATTCAGGTTTCCATATATCTTGTTTTTCTTTGAATGTATCTTTCTCGTTCCAAAACTTTCTATTATTCATTTGTATGTCATCTTTTTGTTTGTTAACAGTGTTCAATGTATTGGCATGTACCATACCGTGGTAAACAATGTTAGCTATAGGATTATCCGTGTTATTAGGTAGCTTGTATGGCTTTTGAAAGGCATATATAAATGGTATACCAACAGTTCCATTTCTATGAGCTTCTTTTGGATTTGGACTGAAAAAGAAATTAGGAATTTGATTGTAAATATCGTTACTTCTTGGCAGTGTGCGATATGAATGCTCTGGTTTTTCTTCTTGGTTGTTCTTGAAATTGTTCTGATTGTTGGTGTCAAGATTTCTGACAGTAGTTTCCTCTGGCTTTTGTGTAGTTGCTATTTCCATTTGCTTTAAAAGTTTTTGTAGAAAAATTTGAAGTATATCAGTGTTTTTGTCAATCTTATTCAATATTTCAGTCGTAAGTTTTTCACTTCGCTCAATCGTGTTAATTATTTTTATTTTAACTGGGTCTTCCGTTGTTGGTTCTACATACTCTGTGGTAGTCAGTGTTGTAGTTGGTTTTTGTGTCGTAGCTGTTTTAAGTAAACTTTTCAAGTCTTCATTTACAATATGCTGAGATCTTTCCGGATTTGTTAACAATGGTACACCAATATCTTTTAAAACTAACTGGGCGTGGTTACTGTCGATGCGCTCAATTTTTTCTTTTTCTTTGCGTAGATGTGCTAATTGTTCTTCAATTCTATCTTTATGTTGCTTTATTAATGATTTAATCCTTTGATGTTCTGTTTTTAGATTTTTAATAGTGGGATGAATTAACATATCCTCTCTTGTTTTGTTTATTTTCTCAACGTTAGAAACCTCGGATACATTAACCAACGACGTGTACTTTAAACCATTTTGATTATAACTCTTATTAATAGTAGTATGTATTTCTTTATATCCAGAATTAACATCTGTGTTATTTTTTGGCATTATTTTAACGGTCACTTTGTAATTAGTGTCCTCGGGAGAGGGTGGAATAGAATCAAAGATCTCTTGAATATCCGGATTACCAAACGTGTGCTGTGGCATGATTCTGGTATTCTGTGGTATATTATTAAAAGTTGGAACAGTGTACTTTTTCTTGGCAGTCATTTTAAATTTTGACTGAACCATACCATTATGCGGCGTACTTTGAGTAGTGACAATGGCGTCTTCTTCTACCGGAAAGTTTTCAACGACGTTTCCGAATGTAAATTGTCTACCTGGTATATTAAAATCTTCTTTTGATTTTGATATCTCTTCCATGAATATATGTGGATACTTTGACATTAATGAATTATGTCTTGACCTTCTAGTGAAAATATCACTATATGGTTCTTGTGAAGGTGCTTCAAAAATGTACGGAGAAATTATGTCATAATGATTTTCAGTTACTTGTGGAGAAATTACATCGAAATGGTCTTCATGATCTGTTTGAGGCAAATTCATATCAAAGCGCTTAACTTGTTTTTGTGGAGGAATAACTTCAAAAGGTTCTTCGTTTATCTTTTCGCTATAATCTAAGGTCGGGGTCTCTAATTCTTTTATGACAGCTCTATCAGCGAATATTTTTTCACCTGATGACAGAACGAATATATCTTCTGCCGATTTTTGATTATGATTCATTGATAAATCTTTAGCAATTATTCTAATTTTGTTTACCTGCCGCTTAGACCTATGTTTTTGTAAAAATATATTTTTTGTCGCCATTGCATTTGTATTAATGTATTTGTTCAGTTTCTTTTTTATAGTTGAAAATTTTTTGACCGTTATCGTTCGTTTTTTTCTCTCTAGTAGATTAGCTAAACTAAATATTTCTGCGGGATTTAGATTTTTATCAAATATATTGTCATCCAGAACTAATTTTTTCAAACCCTTATTTTTAGTTATTGATATATTATGTTTATAAATATCTTGATAGTTTTCATAACTTAAGAAGTTTTTGTTGAACATTCCTTTATATTTATTGGAATGATGATCTTGTTCACGATTTTTAGTAGAACGGCGTACAATCATATGTTCATTTATTTGAGGTTCAAAATTTGAGTCATCATATTTTTTATTGATATCAATATTATCCGTATCCGGTGTATCATATTTTTGATGATACGTTTTTATTACATTTTCAATACCATCAAATAATTTCATAGATTCCACATCAGGTGGCTCATCAACATATTGATTAAAACCTATTGAAAATCCTGACCCACCTATATTTTGTAAAAAATATTTTACTTCACCAGGTTTGTTATCTTTGGAAATTACTATGTCATCAAGACTTTTAGTATTAAGCGGCTTCTGCATTCTCTGAGGTATGCCATCATTCATAACTTTATTGTAATCTGTGTCTATTTCATCCATCTCAGCTGAATTAATAGTCTTAGACATTGTCAAAAATCGGGGCATATAATAATTTCTTTTCCAATCATTACCTTTGTCATCTGAAACATGAGGTGATTTTTCGTTTTCGTGTACGGATTTGCTGATCGGTTCTAAATCTCGATGTGGAAAATAATCTGAAGACAAAGGAATTTGGTTGTAAATACTGTCATCTTTTTTAATATCGAGTGGATGTTGTGTTCTCTTTTTCACGTGCAAATGTAATTTATTTTTCTTTTTTTTTACATCATTTTCAGAATGGATTGCTTTTTGTATTTTTTCTATCAAATCTTTTATCACTTTTTTCTTTTTTTCTCCTTTCATTCCTTTACTGTCAAAGTGTGTTTCTATTTCCACGAATAACTCATCTTCATCTTTCCTTTTCAATTTCGAAGTAACAGTGGTAGTTTCTTTATTGTTATAATGTATTTTGATATGCCTTTTCCGACGTTCCGGTGCAGTGTTTTTTGTGTTTTCTCGACTCTCTGTATCTTCCGTATATCTTTGCAAAATATCCTTTAGTACTTTATTCATCTTTGGAAAATTATTGAAGTCACGCATGTAACTTTTCTGTTCTCTATTTTGAACAGTATTTAAGTTTGTACTTTTTTTATTTAAAAGTTTCACAGTTTCTGTTTTGTTGGCCCGTATTAAAATTGTTTTCATTGTAGATGTAATCTCTTCTAGTCGTTTGAATTTAATGGACTTTCCATTATATATTAGCTTGAATATACCATTAACATTTTCTTTTGATACACTGGAAATTCAAATACTTATATTATCAACCATAAGAGCTATTGCATTAAACAGAAATGACATAATGTTTTTGTTCGTATCAGCCTCTAGTGTTCTTACTGTAGGAAGAAGTAATTCACACCACCACGATACGCATAAAACCACGTCTTTATAATATTAGTGCGATGTGGAAATGTTTAAAAAAGAACCATATAAGTATTCTATCAGTTATCTAGTTCCCATAGTAAAAGCTATGCTTAGTTTGGGGCTAGATGTCGCTGTGTGAAATGCCCATGAAATTTATTTATTTTCTTAACACTGGAAGACGGCAATGCGAACGATACTGCTTCGCGGCAGAAATGGTCAAGGTTGCAGTACCTTGCAAAACATTTTTTTTTACACACTCATACATCTGCACTGGGATTCCCTGCGTCGCAGATGGCATGGACAAACACAGAAACACAAGACAAACCCGACCCGAGAACAAACTTCAGGCTCACCACACAAAGCGTGCCCCGGCCGGGAATCGAACCCGGGACCCTCGCTTCGAAGCAGGGCTACAGAGACGTCATAAATTCTACATACAGATGGTTTTAATAACATAACCTTAAGAATCATCAATAGATTAATTACTTACGGGACATTTTGATTGGTTTTGTCATTAGCCAATGATGTGATGTCAATGATTGTATTAATCATTACGTTTCTTTCTGCAACATTTACAATCTATTAGTTATTTGTCATTCTTAGAATGTGTTTTTTTATATTATCAAAGTGACGGGACGAGATGAAAGCTATCACAACAGCGATACCTCCGACTTAGGTCCTCACACATGGAAGTATGAGATCCAAGTCGCACTGGGTTGCGCCCGTCACCCGAGCGGGGATGTTCGTTTCATGAGATGAGATGCATGAGATTTCGCCGGCACACCCTTTCAGTGGAACACAGCAATGCAATGCACCACTGCTTGGCGGCAGATAACCAGATGTGGCGGCAGTATTTCTTCGGGCGAACTTATTACAAGTTCTACTTTGTGTTTTTTATTTAAATATTAAATATAATAGTTTATTATGTACATACAGTAATATTGGCACATATATAAAACTATTATATATGTGCCAATATTACTGTATGTGCACAAGTTCTACTACTGTGTGAGTTTTAATTAAATATTAAATAAAACTCAGACAGTAGAACTTGTGCCAATATAATAATATTTTTCTGGTGCATTTTGTAAAGCACCAGAAATTAATTAATTAATTGTTGTCTTATTTTTAATTGAATTCCAGAGGAGGTAATCAGTTTGTCAGTTTTTATATCCTTTGTTCTCCGTCATTTATTAACCAATTTTCAAAATTAGTTCATTTGAAAGTACACGAAATTGCGTTTTGCTTTTGAACCATCCGGTAGAAATTGTCTAAATGATAGAGAAAAACGTATCAAAATCCGTTTCGTAGTTAAGAAGAAGTGAGCCGAGAAACAGACAGTCGAAAACAGAGACATGGCTTTATACAATAGTGTCTCTATGACTGTATAATCAAAAATTTCTTCGAATAAAGAGAATCTTCTTGATGTTGGACCAACGTACAGAACCTATGTCTCGAGTTATTATACCTTGCATAAGTACATAGGCAATACCTGGGGGCTTTAGCGTTGTCTTTTGAATCAATGGCGGTTCAGTTACAGCCATCTTTGTTAATATTTCATCCTTGAGCCGTTTGCAGTTTATCAGTTCATCGAAAAACTCTTTATCTTGTGATGGATACAGGATCGCTTTTAAACTATCTGTAATATTTATTAAATATATGTTGTCACTAACTGCGCCCCGCATTTTTCGGGATCAAAAATAGCCTATGTGTTAATCCAGGATATCAGCTATCCTGGTACCAAATTTCATCCAAATCAGTTGAACCGTTTGAGCTTGAAGTTTGTAAAAACATACACACACACAAGGCGAAAATTGTATGTATGCATGTGTGTACATACATACATACATACAAATGTTCGCCTTTGTAGTATAAGTAAGTTAACCGTATGTTCTATAAAGGAGCGTTCACTAATTATGTGAGACGAATTTAAGATGATTTTTTTAAACGTCCGTCGAATCACGGATTCGGATGACTGCTGGCTAAACAATCTTTACTTTACTTTGTGGCGTTCGTATAGCCGTGATAAATATTATTGTGTGGGGTTTAGCCATATTTAAATAGCGAAACATGTATTACTCAGTTTCATCGCAATTTTACACTATAATAAAAATACGTAACACTTGCAGATACCGCCCTCTCTCCCTACGTGGGCGAGATTTGGGCTCGACAAAATGTTTCACGTAATTTATGGACGACCCCTAACGGATAAAATTATCTTATTCACCTGCTTCCGCTTTTTTATTTTTAATATTACTTAACAAGGCATGTACTCTTGCATATACGTCACCCAATTCCATATGACCTATGATACCTTGCAGAATAATATTGTGAATGGCTATATGGTTTAACTCTTCTTCAGCGTAATATTTTTGCATCTCTTTTGTTTTTTTTAATCTGTCTATATCCTTAAATATCTTTATATCATCGTCTTCTTTTGATTTGTTTAAATGGTCTGCTTTCGAGACTTCTTTCAGCGTTTCTTTGGTACTGTTACTATCTACAGGCTCATTTTTACTACGATCAAACTCCATGTTAGTTTCTTTATATTTATCATTTCTCTCATGTGTCTTTTGGTTATTATTGACTGCCCATTTATTGTTTAATTCTTGATTCTCAATTTTATCCCCCTTTGTGGGTGTTTCGTGGTCTAATTCATCTAGAAGTTCTGCTAAACGTCTAGTGATAACTTTTTTAATTTGCGGGTCTTTAATATGAAATGAAAAGTCATGATTTTCTGAAACATCGTTAGAGGTTTAATAGTATTAATTATTTTTAAAGTTCGATCAGATTATAAAAAGCAAGCATTACCCAAAGATCTTTTGGTCCTTTCCGCATCATAGGAGTCGTAATAGTCCTTGTAATCATCTTCCTGAGCTACCAAATTCTCTTCTTGCATTGTCTCTAGTTTTCTTTCTGGTTTGTCTGTGGAATGTAATTTTTAGCACCTATTTCTGTTATTTTCTGAAACTGTTATTTAAATGTAGCGTTGAATTTGGGTGATCAACACGGTCAGGTCCCCGAGGTGGTTGCGACACGCTATGTGTTCTGGCGTGTCGCTAAGGCGTGGCACTCGATGCCAAATGGAGAGGGGTCCGGAAACGGACAGCCGCGGCGGGTTCGCGGATGTGTGTAAAAACGTTCCCGTGTTCCCGCCACTAAGCGGCAGAGGACACCGTGGGGTTTTAGTGGGTTTAGTCCCACATAACCGCTCTGTCTCCCCGTGGCAGGGCGGTATGCGAGTGCATTTCGCCACGAAAAAAAAAAAAACTGAAAACTTTTTTGAATTAATCTCAGTTAAATATAGTCATATTTAATTAGAATTCATTTGAATAGAATTAATTAATTACAATAGAATATGAATAGAATGACTATATTTATGCTTTCCATTCGATTGTTCGCTAACTGAGTATCGAGTGAACGATTATTTTATTCGATAACCCACCGAATTAGTTCCAAAACATTTCAAGGAAATTCCGCCCTAAAACCAAAAGGGGATGTAAATATTGAAGCTGCTTAATTAGATTTTTAAATTGTAACAATTAAGATTTGTCTTGTGCTAACTAACCTTATTCTATTCAAAGGGGGAACGCTGCCAGTATCTTCGGAACCTTGCCTAAAGGGCCTTTTAATAATATATTTTAGTTCTTATAGTATAATATTGTATATTTTTAAGATTTTAGTTTTAGATTTGTTACTAACCTTTAATTTTGTCGAACAATAAACCATCTAGGTCTATAAACACGTTTGTAAGTATAACAGTGAATGTGAACGCCACAGCGAGTAGCGCGACACAGGACACCCTGTAAAACATCACGTCGTAGTCCCATCGCGGCATTTATATACAGTATGATGCGTTATCTGAAAATAATGGAATTTTCTTTTTAACTTTGTTAAGCAGGCGATGTGTCATCTGAACCGTGGAATTTTCTTTCTTGCCGATGTTGTTGATGAGCGTGGTGGCCCAGTGGCACAGACACCGATTTTCAATCTGAAGGTCGCTGGTTCAAACCCAATGAATTTTCCTCTTGAAAAATTAATGTGCCACGTTTTCCACTTTATGTGCGCAATATCACGTTCTCGAAACGGTGAAGGAAAAAGTGAGAAAATCGTTATGTCTTAGAACCAAAAATTCGAAGACATGTGACATCTACCGATCCGGATTGGGCTCCCGTGGTAGATCAAAACCCAACCCACAACAACCTGATAAATGAATCCCTATTTCTCTTGGTCACGGCATCACGCGTGAACGGCTGGACCAATTTTGCTAATTCCGTTTTGTCTTTGTCGTTCTGTATTGTCAGAAGGTTCTTATGAAAGAAAGAACTACGAGAATTGCGCGAAAAATTTCGTGAAAACTGCGGGGCGCGTTTATTGTATAAATAAATGAGGGCTGTTCTAATTAAGAAGGTTAATTTAAATAAAAATATCGTAATATAACACGGGAGACTTACTCTGTACCCAGGATACCTTCACTTCACTACTAATATCTAACAAAACGTTACATTGTTTACAAAATACTCATTCAGCTAAAACTCAGTTTCTTAAAAAGCGTTAATAAGAAAAAATGAGTTCTATAAAAAAATATGTTGATTTGCCACAATAGCTCGTACTACCAGGGCTTAAGGCATATATTGTCGAAACAAATGAAAATGGTAGTAAAAGTGTTTAAAAAAAAATAACAACTCTCAAAAATGTAAACATTACCGTTGTGCATAGATCGAAATTGTCGGTTAGTGATGTGTGTTGTCCATGAAATTATTTATCGATGTTGGAAAAAAATCGATAGTAAACAACTACTTTAAGAGTTAACACTCTAATCGGTGATCACGCAAAATATTCTGAATTTATTAAATCTATTAATTTATTACAACCCACAACAAGCACCTTCATTCAAATAGGTAGGCCGAAATAGGTAGGCCGAAATATGTTAAATTTCGTAAGTAACATTTTTAGAGTACCATCGAAATAATGGATGTAGACAAAACCTTTTGACATAGACAGTGCAACTAGGATTACTGTCCAACTTAAGATTATGTTTTATTTACTACGATATTAAGAACTATAATTATACTAGCTGCGCCCCGCGGTTTCACCCGCATAGTTCCCGTTCCCGTGGAGAATACGGGAATAAATTGATTTTATTTTTTTCGTTAATTTTCCAATGTTTTAATAGTTATTCTGCTATTCGGGACGGAAACAAATCCAACAAATCAAAAACCATGGCAATCGGTCCAGCCGTTCTCGAGTTATAAGTGTTGTAACAAACACGACTTTCTTTTATATATATAGATTTCTTACAAATATCAAATAGTCATCCATACGTCATTACATAGCTGTCATTATACGTCAATTTTGTTATTCCAAGTCTGATTCTTTTTTGTTATACCACGTTTTATAGTGACTGACGTTACATGTCAAGACATCACACGGGAATGATGTCGAACGGGATAAAAAGTATCCTATGTCCTTCTCCTGGCTCTAAACTACCTCCCTGCCAATTTTCAGCTAAATCGGTTCAGCCGTTCTTGAGTTATAAGTGAAGTAACTAACACGACTTTCTTTTATATATATAGATATTATAATTCTATAAAGAAGCATAGAATTAATTATTAAATAAATATTAAGGACACTATACACCATTCCATTAATCTAAAAATACTCGCTCATTGCCTGACCTCACAGCTAAGTTGGTTGTAACTCAGCCTTCTATAGGTCGTGAGTTCGATTCCCACTCAGAACAAGCATTTATATAAACAAACATAGATTATACAAATTAGTATGAATAGGTATTATATGCACGTAAATACAAAAAAAAAATCCTAGTACTATTATAAAGGCGAAAGTTTGTAAGTATGGATGTATGGATGTTTGTTACTCTTTCACGTAAAAACTACTGAATGGATTTGAATGAATCTTTACCACAATATAGCTTATACATCAGAATAACATATAGGCTACAATTTTTGAGGTTTCTATAAAATCTATATATATAAAAGAAAGTCGTGTTTGTTATAACACTTATAACTCGAGAACGGCTGGACCGATTGCCATGGTTTTTGATTTGTGGGATTTGTTTCCGTCCCGAATAGCAGAATAACTATTAAAACATTGGAAAATTAACGAAAAAAATAAAATCAATTTATCCCCGTATTCTCCACGGGAACGGGAACTATGCGGGTGAAACCGCGGGGCGCAGCTAGTACTTTATATGTATTCTATCAGGTATCTAGTTCCCATATTACAAGCTATGCTTAGTTTGGGGCTAGATGGCGCTGTGTGAAATATGTCAATTAATTTATTAATTGCATGGCAGTATTCATTGCTATCGATATACCTAATCGATACATTCCATCCCTAAACTGAAAAATTTACAAACATCCTCCACACGCCATAAATTCTGAACCCCATTCAACATCTCCTCGTGATAAGACGCACTAGTGATGTTGTCGCTAACTTTCTCGATATTTTTGGTAAATTTTGGTATTTACTCGTGTGCTTACTTAGAAGCCGAGGCTAATTACCACAAGCCCAAATTGGAGCGTACTAATATTGTGAACAAAGGGGTGTGGGTCAAAAATAAATCGAGGGAACACCTCTTTGCTAAAACATCCGTCGGTAACTTCGTATTTCGGTAAGTACCCAATCTCTAGTATAAAGCGGTCGCTTTTTTTATGGAATAGGGTGGCAGACGAGCAGACATATATATAAAATAATATAAGGTGGTTGTGGAAAACCAGGCATCCAGGTGCGGATGGAATGGTTTTGTGGCATGTGGAGCGATGGAAGTCAGCTGCGGGCACCAGACTAAACAGTTCCTCAGAACACAAACGATAGAGTACACTTAGAGATCCTACATCTCCGGTGCCGTAATGACTAAGTCGTTTGTGAGCTTGGGTTCGTCGACAATCCGAATTGCTCTGCGTTGAATCCCATCAAATGGAAAGATTCAAATCATGATCGCTAACGAAACATGCTAACTCCTAATCCACGAGTTTTCTCGGGAAGGAGATAATAAGGATACAATACATAATAGCATAGAAAAGTCGAGAATTTCAACGATTTGCAATGAATAAAAACGAGTCGATTCCAACGAGCCTGGTCGTCCCGCCCCGTGAGCGGGCTAGTTGGGAATTGTTTCATCGACCCCTTTAATGCCGATCCCAACGTTTAACGGGGTGGATAGCACACATCAAGTGTCATCTGTCCCGCTGTCTTTTGGGGGATGGCACAGATTAAGGCGCATAGACCCGGTGTTTAAAGCGGAGAAAATATAAATTTATTTTTCGCTGCTGCTGGCTAAAATTTACGAGATAGATCAAAATGATTTACTAGGGAACTCTATTACGACTTACGTCTAACACTGTACAGGCGTGCGAAGCTGGTGAAAGTGCGAAAATGCGAAGTTTAACAACTAGCGAGACACACCAACCAAATTAATCAGAGATGTAGTATTAGTTAATAATAGATAGTGGGATGTAATTATAAACTGGTCAAGTTCGAGTTGGATTCGAAATGTTACCGCTACCACGGGTCAAGACATTGGAAAGTTCAAGCTAACAGAACTGGCGAGGAACCAAGTTCAAGCTAACAGAACTGGCGAGCAGCATAGTGTGTAATTACACGAACCATTTGGACTCAGACCCCCTCATAACTCAAAAACTATTTTGTGAAATGTCGAATTTGGTTCATTAATAATAATAACGGCTTATCACAGATAAGACCATAGCCATAAGCCTATCGTGATAATGCAGGTCGGAGCGCTGGACAATACTCGTTGACATCAATCCCAATATCCCAGATCACAATCACGTGAAGGCAGAGGACAAGCTTAGCAAGTACATTGACTTGGCCCACGTCACCGCCATGAGGGAGGATTCAACGATTATCGTCCCCATAGTCTTTTCAGTGAACGGACTTATAGTTTAAATGCTTCAACCAACATCTTAAGAAGCTCTGTATAAGCGGAGAGATGAAGGTGCCAGAGATATAGAAAGCGGTACTCATGGCTGCATCCATCGTCAGAAGGTTCCTGTCTCTATAGCCTAGCCACTGACCGCTTGGGTCTTACTCCATGGTCTGTGGTCATCTATTTTATATATTTTTACTACAATGTTTTTATATTAATTACTAGCGACCCGCCCCGGCGGTTACGGTTAGTAAAGCATCAGTGTCGTATCAGAAACTACCCGTGCGAAGCCGGGTGACTTGCTACTGTATTATTCATATAAACCTTCCTCTTGAATCACTCTATTAAAAACCGCATCAAAATCCGTTGCGAAGTTTTAAAGATTTAAGCATACATAGGGATATAGGGACAAAGAAAGCGACTTTGTTTTATACTATGTAGTCAATTCAATTCAATTTATTTATTTATCTTTAGACATAAAATGCACTTAGACACGTCAAATATAACATCAGTATAAAAAAAAATACAATAAAATTAAAAACAAGTGAACATTGAATAAGTATTGCCGTTGTAAAATTATATAGATAATTCGTACATTTTATAAATTTATACCTGTTTGGTACAATATTAATACACATTTACATAAAAAAAGAAAAAATAATAATAATTATAATAACTAATAATAACAGTAGTCAAATTATATTGTACAAATTAATTAAAAATGTCATGAAAAATAAATTTGCGAATTACATGTCAGGTCTTAAAGTAAACATACTTTTATCAGCAATAGCTTCATCCACTTTATAGTAACTTTTTTCAATTAATTGGTTTCTTATACACGTCCTAAAACTAGAGTCATTCAAATTTCTTATTTCTATAGGAATTTTATTGTACAATTTAATTGATGTGCAGTAATAACTTTTTGATATTTTTGTGAGTCGAGTTTTTCTAATTTCTAAGCGATCCTTATGTCTTGTATTATAATTGTGTGTTTCTCTCATAGTCGTCAATTTGTCAATATTTTCACGCACGTATATTAAATTTTGATATATAAATTCTCCTGTTAACGTCATTATCGACAGTTCCCTGAATCGATCTCTACAGGAGTCAATTTGTTTTAAACCTAGGATATAGCGTAGCGCTCGCTTCTGTAAGATGAATACCCTATTAGAACCCGCAGCAGTTCCCCAGAAGATAGTACCGTAGGTCATTATGGAGTGAAAATATGCAAAATATACCTCCCTGGCTGCCTTTTTTCCTCCCAATTCTTTAATCTTTTTTATAGCATAGGTAGCTGAACACAGTCGTTTTGTTAGTGTCTCTATATGGGTTGCCCAGGTGAGTTTCCTATCGAGCCAGAGACCCAAAAATTTTACCTCATTAGATGGAGTAATATTTAGGTCATCTAAGACACCCCCAATACAACTTTGAATATTGATCGATCTAGATCCTAGCGCAAACTGCATAATGTTAGTTTTATTTACATTTAAATACATGTTATTTACCGAGAACCATTCTTTGAGATTAAATATTCCTTTCTTGATTCTATTACCTACTGCTTCATTATCTTTGTCTTTTATAATTAAACTAGTATCATCAGCAAACATCACCACGTCTAAATCTTTTAGAACCACTGCTACATCATTGACATAGATTAGGAACAGCAGGGGCCCCAGAATAGATCCTTGGGGTACACCCTGCTTCATATTACATTTATTTGAGCGGAATCCATTTATTTCGGCTACTTGGTGTCTGTTACTAAGATATGAGGTGAGAATTCGTATCTCGTCTCCCTGAATACCATAATATCGTAGTTTTCCAATCAAAATATCGTGTGAGACGCAGTCGAATGCTTTGGATAAATCACAAAAGACACCATATGTTTTTTGTGATGCCTCCAAGCCTGCAAATACATCCTCGACTAGCCTCATTATAGCGTGTTTTGTGGATTTGGCTTTTTGGAAGCCAAATTGACGTTCACTTAGAAAGTTATTATCTGCTAGATAATCCATTAACTCTTCGGCAATGTACTTTTCAAAAATTTTACTTAAACTAGGTAAAACAGAAATAGGTCTGTAATTACCACAATTAGTAGTAACCCCCTTCTTATGTATTGGAACCACCTTTGCTATTTTCATTTGATTTGGGAAAAGGCCTTGTTTAATGCAGCTATTTATTATTGATGTCATAGGTGCAGCTATCTCACATTCCAGCTTCTTTACAAGCATTGGTGTTACAAACCAGAAATCATTCGATTTTTTGGCCTTAAGGGCCCTGATAATTTTAATAACTCGTACCAAACTGATCGGAGGAAGTTTAAAATTTGAATTTGATAAGGGCATGTACTCCTTTAGATAATTTAGTGACTCGTTTAGCGAGCATTTAAGAGATTTAGTGACATTAACAGCAACGTCAGCAAAATATTCATTAAAATTATTACAAATGTCATTCATGTTATACATTACATTCCCATTAATATCAATTATTTTATCACACTTAATATCACAGTTCTTATTTTTACCACTAGTTTCTTTGATAATTTTCCAGGCACATTTAATCTTATTTTCAGAGCTTTCTATTCTCTGAGCAAAATACATTTTCTTAGCCAATAAACAAACTTTTTTGAAAACTTTGCTGTATTGCGCCACCTTCCACCTAAATGATGAATCATCATCTACTCTTAGGAGTGCATACATTTCAAACAGTTTTACACGTGATATCAAAATGCCTTTCGTAGCCCATTTAGAGAAGGTAATATTTATTTTGTTTGTAGTTTCCGTTACAGGAATATATTCGTCTATGATTTTGAGGAAATTGTTAAAGTACGTATCATAATCGTTAAAATTGGCAGGATTTTGTAATAGTTCACAAAGATTTTGTTTTAAGTTTCGTAGCTTTGAATTAGATATTTTTCTAACTCGTCGAGTAGTTTCTGCTAAGTAGTTAACATTTAAGTTTACATCGATAATTTGAGCCAAATGATCAGATTTAATACCTTGTATTACTCTGGCATTATTAACGTCATCAGAGTCTGTTAGAATATTGTCTATACAAGACTTAATGGGGCTATCTCTGCCTTTTACCATTACTACTCTTGTGAATTCGAATATTTGTTGTTTTAACAAAAAACTGTCGAATATATCTGAGAGTATATTCGTAGAATGTCCTGATATAGAGAATCGTATGTTGAAATCTCCACAAAGCACGACAGTCTTATTGTTTTGACTCGTAATTTTATCTAGGCATTGCTCGAGATTCGCCATAAATATATTAAGGTCTGATGCCGGAGTCCTATATACTACTAACACTAGAGCATTCTTTAATTCAATACAGCAGATTTCAAAGTGTTGTTCAATTGACATTTTGTTTATATCATCCCTTGTTTTAAATTTAATTGTATCTTTAACTAGTATTAGACACCCACCACGTATCATACTACTCCTACAATATGACGAGGCTGTCACATAACCTTCAATAACGAAAGTTGACACATTATTGCAATTTAGCCACGTTTCACACATACACAAGATATCAATATTTTCCTTAGACATAAATAAATCAAGAGTACTTGTTTTGTTATAAACACCTTCCACATTCTGATGACATATCCTCACTTGCCGTTTTCTTGAGTCACTGTTTGTAGAAAATTTTGAGTTGATCTTCTGTTGTCCTCCTTGTCTCCTGATAAAATCGTCAGATTGCTTCTATTAACTCCCCGTAAGCAGGCAGTTGCCACATAGTTAGCAGCAAGATCCCGACCTTTCTTCGAATAAAACTTGGGGTTTTCAGGATCTTCAGTGTTTATTTCTATAATGTGTAGGTTATTATGGAGTGATGCCAGAGTGTATAACTTGCTGTTCACTTTCCTAATTTTTTCTGCGTTGACACTTAGCCCATATAAGATTGTTGTAACCACCACCTTTCGTCCCATCTTCTTCATTTTTTCCGTTATTATTTTGATTAATTCTATATACCCAGCATCATGGTTGCCCAAACTTTTGTAGTTCCCAATCATTATAACTACGGTTTCATTTTTATTTGTATCGGTAATGCCTTCGTGAATAATTTCACTAAAGTTGTACCCAGGCTTACAAATATTTATGATCTTATGCGTTCTTGGTAAGTGTTCAGTTACTAAAGCTGCCATATATTTCCCAGCATTGTCAGAATACATGGTAACTATTTCTGTATTTTTCTATTCATGTAGTGATAAATAGTATTAAAATTGTTACTGTTATTGTTGTAAATAGTATTAAATAAAGTGGAATAATAAAAACGTGTACATTTTTAGATCCAATTCGGTAGATGCGGACCAACTGCTACATTCTTCATTTGACACATTTGCCGAAAACAACATGGATGGCACTCCATCGGTGTCTAGTTATGTCGAGAGGATACGTAGATCGCCAAACCGTAAGTACCCTGCCGTACCAGCCTCTAATGTTCCCACTGCAGGGACACCGGCCTACTCTCGATAATTGAGAGCAAGTACAACCGTAAGTACTTTTGACTAATGTGGTAGAATCTTACCTAAGCGCTACGGTCCCACCATAGGAGACACAGCAACCGCCACAGGAGCCAAGACAGGGCTCAGTGGTCTCTACCACAACAAATATATATTCAGAAGAAAAAAACACGGTTTAGCTACGGGGAACACTGCACAAAACTGTCCTATGCGTGACGTCAGTGCCGGCCCTGTACCCCCTATTAGGAATAAAAAGAAATCGCATAATGTTGCGCTCTTTACTGAGACGAGATGTAATATCTTATGCCTCTGTAATTTCCACGGAACATGCGCTTGCACTACGGCTTGACGATAGAATAATGGTGGTAGGACCTACTGCCCTGGATAAACTTGGCACAAGTTCTACTACCACGATTTTCCTTGGGAAAATATTACTCGTTGAACCTTGGCTTAAGATTATACGCAGTTTAATGCTGCTTACAAGATTTTCTTGTTACAGAAATACGAAAACGACGCACTAGAAAGAGTTTAAATAACAAAAATGTCATGAGTGGTTTAGATGATTCTAAATCCATTCATTCTAATATTGTTTCGATCTTGAAACCTAGTTCAGTATTTAATGAGTACCCATACGAAGTTGCCATTGTACTGAATAATAATAGAAAAGAACCAACAAACATAATTAATAATACAGATACTAACACGCACACTGATGCTGCTATTATTGATAATACTGTGACTGAAGTAAACCCACCAGATGGAAATAATGCTAAAAACATGACAGAAGTTAATTCAATTCACCCAAAGCGTAGTAGAAAGCATAATTACGATATGGGGAAAAATTTACAACAGAATATGTTAAGCGTTATTAATAAAACAGAAGAAATTAATGACGTTAGTAAAATAAATCGCAATATTTTCGATAAAGATGATAGGGTTTGGCATCAGAACGCTCCCATACCTGATACCAATATGTACGTAGTAATACCTAAAGATGAGAAAGCAAAGGGAGTGACTGAAAGAGGCCTAATTAAAGTATTGTCTATGCTAACGAAAACATTTAAGAAAATTATGAAGCAACACAGCGAAATAAAAATAATATATGACAAATTCAATAACGTTAATAATGCATTCATTAAACAAGCTAATGATATAAATGCAAAATTCCAAGATTTTGATTCTAAATATTCTGATATGATTCAATTTAATGATAAA
The DNA here is from genome assembly GCA_921293045.1 of Aplocera efformata. NCBI lineage: Eukaryota > Metazoa > Arthropoda > Insecta > Lepidoptera > Geometridae > Aplocera > Aplocera efformata. The sequence goes on along the minus strand of OV121067.1, from coordinate 2,262,248 downwards.
TTAAAGACTTTCGAAGATAAACTAAATAAAGAACAAGAATATCTCAAAACTAAACACAAGAATATGGAAGATAATGTTATCGAATTCCAAAATCAACAAAAGGTGTTCTTAGCTCAACAAAAACAGTTTTTCAATTTACAGAATGTGATGTTAACGGAAGCCGAAAAGATTAATGTAAAGCAGAGTGTGATTGCTAAAACGCAAAGTGAGATATCTTACAGACAGAATAACTTTGCTAGAATTTTTAAGAAAACGAAACAAATTATTGATTCAAAACAACCAAACAGTACGGATAAAGAAAAAAATTTAAAAGTCATAAATACTATTCGATATACTAAAACAACTGATGTAACGAGCACTGAAACACCGTCAAGCACAGAGTCTGTCAAACTTAATTTATTTTCAATTCCCATCGAAAGTAAACTTGCAAACCAAGATGAAGAAATCATAAATGAAAAAGATAAAAAACCGATCGATGATTTAGTATACAAATATTATTTCAACAACACCTTTATCGATAATCTTATGAAGAGCAAATTTTTAAATGATTACGCCACGCACACTAATAATATAGATATCACTAGGGTTGCAAAGAATAAAAGAGGTGAATCAAAAACTACATTGCTTCTTCCTGTAAGTAACAATTTCAAGGAAGTTAATACACACAATCGTGCAAGGAGATGGATAAGTCGCATACAAAGCAATATTAAAAAATCTATGAAGAAACCGGACAAAAAGATTCTCGACACCAATCCTGAATTCTTGAAAAATGATCCTACATCTATAAATGACCCATTCTTGACTATGGCGAAAGCTTTCTGCAATGAAATTGGTCAAAACCTTAATGAACAGATGTTGAAGTGGTGTGTTGAAAAGTCGCTAAGAAGATTGAAATATATGGGTGAGTGTGTATTATTTGGTAATTTTGATTAAAACTATTAAAATATTATTTCTTTAGATGAAATATGATTTTAGTTTTTGGGTCTTAATACTTATGTTGAGTAAGATAAGGCTTAAAAAAGGGACTTAGTGCGATTTGAAGTTGTCTTTTTTTAATATTTATTGTCGATTCACAATATAAATTTCATCCAGCTGTTAAGCTGCTTACGCTATTGGCTTCAACCACTTGATGTTAGGAAAGACATCAGGGTTTGTTTATGGGTACGAAATTCTAAAAAGCCATGCAGAACGGCAGATTTCGTAGCACCAACATTGTAAAAGATTATTATTCGTGTTACCGAGATATTTACAATGGTTTGTGAGTTTTGTTGACACCCAATATTTCGACACAGTTTCATGCGATTCATGCAATACGATACCGTGTTATAAGTGAAAAGGAAACCGGTGGTAGTAGTAAAGAACGTAAAAAACGAGTGCGCAAGAGTGTAGATCGATATGTCTGCCAATGATTTGCACACCCCACCTCGCCAAGACTTCAGTTTGCCCGGGACCATGATTCATGAAACTGCGTCGAAATATCGGGAGTCAACAAAACACACAAATCATGGTAAATATCTCGGTAATACGAATAATAATGTTCATAACCATGATAGTTTTGAAATTTATATTGTAAAAGATATTAATTACTAATTCCTAAAGTACAAAATTGTATACTTCACAGATAAGAAATTATTTTCAAAACCAGCAACAGTCATGAAAGAAAAAAGAACACGCACCGCAAACGGACATCTCCATCACACCACAGAGATACCCAAAGTGACAATGTACCCTGTTGGTAAGTACATAAATAAACTCAAAATACCATAGTTACTAAACATTGAATTAAGTTAATTGTGTAGAGCGTAGCCCAGGGGCATAGACGCCGATTTTCAATCTGAAGGTCGCTGGTTCAAACCCACACGCCCACCAATGAGTTTTTTAACTTGAAAAATTTATATGCGCAATATCACGTTCTCGAAACGATAACGGAAAACATCGTGAGGAAACCGGCATGTCTTAGAACCATAAATTCGAATATGTCACACATCTACCAATCCGGATTGGGCTCCCGTGGTAGATCAAAGCCCATTAACTCTCAATTATCGAGAGTAGGCCGGTGCTACTGCAGTGGCAACATTAGAGGCTAGTACGGAATTCATGTTTGGTAATGGTACTTTGAGTATATTCTGAATGTTCAGTCAAAAAATATTAATTCAATGTTTTTAGATATGTAAATCTTTCAAGATTCAGAACGCAATATTTTCAAACTTTCCTTTTCAGCTCCTTCAACAGTTTGGCTAGCAACAAACATAGCCTCCACTCCCCTGTATACTGTTCCTAATCAGGAAATATTCTTTCCCGGTAAGTACTACCTGGAATTAATGCCTGGAAGAGATCTCTTTTAGCGATAAGCCCGCACATTGTACCACATATCTGTTTTATTTATTTTTGTATGATTACTTTTGATGTTATGGTGTACAATATCAGTTATCTAGTTCCCATATTACAAGCTATGCTGAGTTTGGGGCCAGATGGCCCTGTGTGAAATTTGTCATTGAATATTTATTATAATTAATAAAATAATATTCTGCTACATCAAGGTAACCCCATTAAAACGGGTTCCTCCTAATATAAAAAATACAAAAATTGTTTCTACCTAGTTCGTTGTAGTCTTTGAAACGATCCAACCAATGTTGATGAGTAATAGGAATTCACGTATATGGATTGATATATATATATACTATAATATATATATTAATATAATATGATATATCGAGATACTGTTCGTGAATTGGGGGGGTAGTAATAGTAATGAGGGGAATCTGAGCAACCTTTTTTCCCTGAGGGTCTCAGGGCAAGTGCTTAAAAAAACCTAGCTTGACTCGAGAAGAAAAGATTTTTCACACTACATATATAACAAGATAATAATCTTGTAACATGGTAGAACTTACCTATCTCTCATGTGTAGATTATAGGGCTTGGCTGTATCGTGTAGTTTACAGAGAATGTTTTATTATTACAGATAATGACGAATTGGAGTCGAATCTGAGGCAATATGGTATGTAAATAATATTGGAAATTAATAACTTATTTCCCATCAGTTCACGGAAATTTACATTTTATTGTGTGTAAACCTTTTTCTGTATAAAAAGTAGCCAAGTTACTCCTTGTAATATCATGTATCTGCCAGTGAAAGTCCCGTTTGGTCCAGCTGTCTCAGAGATTGCTCGAAACAAATAGAGAAACAAAGAAAGCCAATAATTAAAAAAGAAATACCCAACCCGACTTTACGAAAAGGCGAGTTTTTTTCGAGTGTATGTATGTATGTTTGTATATTTCTTTGACACGCTCTGTAGCCTTAACGGCTTGATAGGTTTTACCTTGAGAGGTATGGTTACCATACCGTACCAGCCTCTAATGTTCTCACTGCAGGGACACCGGCCTACTCTCGATAATTGAGAGTGAATGGGCTAAGATCTACCGTACCAGCCTCTAATGTTCCCACTGCAGGGACACCGTTCTACTCTAGATAATTGAGAGAGGCTCAGATTTACCACGGGAGCCCAATCTGTATTTGTAGATGTCGCAAGTTTTGGTTCTAAGACATGCCGGTTTCCTCACGATGTCTTCCTTCAACGTTTTGAGAACGTGGTATTGCGCAGGACATAGAAACATCAATTTAAAAAAAATATATACATGTGCCTTCGAGATTATGCGTTCTTAAAACTAAGATTAACGCTTGTCATGAGAAGTCATCCATGGAGAAGAATAAGCAAGAAACCCTTAATGGAAGGTTTCTTTTCGGGAGCATGATCCCTTTTACAAACTAAGTCTTTTAATCCAGGTCTCACCATTAGACCATCAATATTTTGATGATGATGATGATGGTGATTGAATGCTTATTTTCCAGACCTGACCCCCGATACCGAAGGAGCAGTGTACTTCGATGGGAGCGCTCATCTGAGTGATGTCGGAGTTCACGGTAATATTTCAATCATTTTTTTTTATCCATTACAGTGATGGAACGGCACATGAACTACACATGATGCCAAATAGATACCGCCGCAAATAAAAAAAAATCAAGAATACTACTCTGGTCTACCCTTATGAGAGGACCATATGAGAGGTCCATGTTTTTGTCGCCTATAATTTCACCGGCACCCACACCCTTCCATCGGAACACAGCAATGCCAACAGCACTGCTTGTTGACGGTTTAATAGGTGGAGGCTACTCCGCACGAACTTGTGCTATGTTCGTTTGGAAAAGTACTGCCACCACGCCTGATATTCTTAGATATAATAATAAACGTTTAAACACTCATACCTCTGCACTAGGATTCCCTGTGACCATGGCAGATGGCATGTTTGTCCATGCCATCTGCCATGGACAAACATGCCAGACAACACAAGACAAACACCCAAGACCCGAGGTGCTTTTTGCTCACCACAAAAATTGTGCCCCGGCCGGGAATCGAACCTGGGACCCATGTCCCGAAGGCAGGGGAGAATTGGCAGTAGACCAATGAAGTCACGGATATTATAATTTATGAAGATCTGTTCAGACGCTTGATGTTCATTAGAACATAACTGTTACCCCAAGTCGAGGGCGTTTTCTTAATAAGTATTAATTATTGTAAAGTAAAGTATTGTAGCAGTCCGGTTCCCATAGTACAAGCTATGCTTAGTTTGAAGCTAGATGGTACTGTTTGAGATGTCCATGAATATATTATAATATTTATTAATTCATGTTTTAATTAAAGGAAAACGTGGGAAAACCTACAATTAAAATTCACACTAATATTATAAATGTCGAAGTATGTCGGTATGTTTGTTAGTCATTCACGGCTGAATGGATTTGGATGTAATAATGAAGGTAGCTCGAATCCCGGATTACATTATTTATATCGAAAAGGAAAGCATTTTTTTTACGTGATAACGTCTTATAAATCGATGAACGCATAACTCATAGTCACGTTCCGCCTGAGTCGAGCGTGCGAGCGAGAGCACGGAACGAGCGATAGAGAGGCACGATCAGCCTTAGCTTGTTTATGACGTTATCACGTAAAATTATCGTCCGTATACTGACTTAACAGACAACGTTGTTAACGACAAAGAAACAAACAGTCCACCAGATGTTAAGTGGTTACGTAACCTATGGACATTTGAAGCCATAGGGCTGCAAATGCGTTGCCCACCTTGAAGAAACCTCTTCAAATTTCTCTTAAAAGACCCATGTTAAATGTCTGGGGAAAAACCTCAAGAGAAAGCTTATTCCACAGCTGACTATGTACTAACGATTATGTGTAAATGTATGTGTAAAATTTGACGTGTCCAAATGATGCTTGAGATCTAAAGGAATAAATGACTTTGACTTTGACTTTGAAAGCGAAATGTACGACAAACCCATTGGTCAATGATGTGTAGATGAGCTTTGATTCTATGTCGCGAAATACGGTGGTGAAATCTCGGCAAAGTTAAAGAGGTCCTCAGAACATTCCCCATTAGATAGATCCATAATTAGATCCGGTGCACAATGAGTGAAACAACATCTCTTCGTTGACTCAGTGGCTTCCGTGGGTAAATTTGGGATCGTAGATGACTCAACCGGCTTCTCTGCAGGGAATCCAGTTGCAAAGCCTCTTAGTAAGCCCAAAAGATAAAAGCTTGGAAAGAAGTGCTTTATTCCAGACCCGGTCAAATGCTTTAGCATTATCCAAAGTAACCGCTAGAGCCTCATCTCTGGTTTCGATGACGTCAATGGAGAGTTAGGTAGGCTAGAAGATCACTAGATCACTGATCGACGACGGCGGAGCCTTTTTTTAGTGACTTGAAAATTTCTACAAGGTTTTTCGCACTTCTCATTAGTGGCGGCCTAAGGGGATGGCAAGGAAGGCAATCGCCCGGGGCCTCGCTTTTGTAGGGCCTCGCACCCTCGCAGAACAACCCGTTTTTTGTTTCGATGTACTGCAGCTGTCTTTAAGAGGTTACTGACTGATTACCAGCAGCCCTGTACACTTCCAACTCACCTAAATTCCTCATACGCCAAGAGCCTCACAAAGATCTATCGCCCGGAGCCTCGCAATATCTAAGGCCGCCCTTGCCTCTCATGTTGATTTTTAATCGCGGGTCGATTAGCTCAGCCAGTATAAGATAAAACTCTTTCAGTAGACTACGAAAACGATGGAATTTCGGACCTGATAGTTGGGAGGTTAGATGACATCTCACAACCAGAAATGGACCTTGCACCGTTTGACATAGATGCCAGGAGACGAGCTTATGTTATGGGGTAAGAAATTAATAGTGAAATATTGATGAAATTTAATTGAGGCCTGTTTCCCATTTTGTAACTGACATGAAACTGAGTTTTAATCTACCACGGGAGCACAATCCAGATGGGCAGATATCTCAGCCTTTAAATATAATATGTGTGATATGATAAATGGCTTTATTTGCTTGCTTTTTGAAATAAAGTGTACTAATATCATTTGAAATTTTACACATTTTCTTTAGATATGTCGGTTTCCTCACGAAGTTTCCTTCTTTTTTTTGGTGTATCAATCAAGATTAAGATTTAAGACTTAAGTCTTGTCCACGATGTTTAATTTTTTTTTATATTTGCGACACATTAAACCTTGTTTTCTTCTTTGCAGAATAAAACAGAACATGCGGCGGCTCCGTTCTAGAAAATTATAATTAATTGTTTTCGTAATTAGATTAATAATTTATTGGAACAAAATATTTTTTTTTAAATAATGGTACTAACTCAGTGTGTCAAAACTAGCTACCACCTAAAATACACATACACTAGTATTTTCGGCCCAATCTCACATATAATAATAATAATAATAATAGGAGGATATAATTTAGGAGGAGAAATTAGACGGCTCCGTTGCTTAGTTGGTAGGCGCTTCGAAGGGGTCCTGGATTCGATTACCGGCCGAGGCCGACTGTGTGAGCATACAGTTTGTTCACGGGTCTAGGGTTTTACATAGTGGTCCTGGCTAAAATCCTCCTTATTTTCGTGTCCTTGTTGTTGCATGAACCACTCTCAAAACTTCTCAGTTGTTTTAAATTGAAGTACGTAGGCGATCTTCGCTCTGTATTATTTCTTGCAAAGCTTTTTTTTTTTATAAAAAATGTGTTTTTATAAGAAATACAGGTAAACTCAACCTAGGGGGTGGATGTAGATAACCGCATGCGTGTGTGAGTGCGGAATGATGAGTGCGGTCAATGACCGCTCATTAGGGCTGTCCAAAAATTTTTGTTATTTTTTACGTTGTATGGTAAAAAAAGTTTTGATTTAGATTTTCAGGCTTATAATTAAAAATCTGATTTGTTTGTATTATTATATTCAATAGTAATATATAAATAAATATCAATTACCGCATAATACCTATTGTATTGTTGGAGACACACGTGTAGTATCAAAAATTCTAAATAGTTATTGTCTTAAACTAGATTCCCTAGAATAATTACTAATAACTAGAAACTTTAAGTTTTAAGTATTAATTATTAAAACCACTTACTCGCTCAAAGCGTTGTTTATTTTTATTTTTCTTTAATTAAACACAGAATACCATTTTATTTTTCAACTTCTACTTTCTTCACTCGTAATAATCGAGGTTGCCAGTGTTGACAGCTGAGCCCTCGACAACCACTGTGTTGCCAGCTTACACCGAAAATACAACACCACAGCGATCTGTCAGAGTCCAGTTAACTTAAATTGTAATAATGACTAATTCTTAACGCAATGCCAGTAAGACAAACACAAGAATAAAAAAAATGTTTATTTGCACCATAAACAAAGAATAACAGTGATTTAGATGTGAAGACAATTGGCCGCCACTCTGCATTTCGCTACAGAAGTATGCTGCAGCACTGGTTTTAGGTTGTCTTGATACGAGTATACTGTTTACTAAGTAAATGTCAGTATAATCAGAATGTATTTAATTAACTGAGTCCAGTTGATTATGCATTTAATTAACTGAGTTATGTTGATTATGTATTTAATCAAGAATAAAAACGGTTAATAATCTGTTAAATGCATATTAATAAACATGAATAACAATGTTAAGTCAATATTTTTTTCATTTAATTCTTCGGTTCTTCAATCTTCTTCCTGAAAAATAAAACATTGAAAATGTTATAAACAAAAATCTGGTTACTGAATAACAAAAGTCCAAATAATTCTCCCGTTCTGATAATCTAACCGAGAGTAACAGGGGAAGTCCCAGAACTTCTGCTCCCTGCCGTAGTTCTCGCCATCTTGTATAGTCTGTGGCATGGCTCTGCCCATCGACTCGGGCAGGAACAGGCAGAGGCAGCCGCCAAGTAACCCGAGAATTCCCAGGATGATGAGGGGGATGAATGTTGCTATTGTGGCCTGGAACAATTAAATCATTATGAAAAAATAACAATAGTTAATAACAATACTACATTCCTATTTTAAAATTAACGACTAAGTCGATCTACTGTCCCATTTGTTGCTCCTTTAGCACCACCCAGGGGGTACGTGTAGGGAATCAAAGGGTACACATCTACGGATGCGAGCAACTGGACCCTCCTAATTAGTTATATTTAAAACAACAAATTTATTTAATTTATATTGATATTTATATTTATAGACGTTGGTCTCGCTACCATTTCTCAGTTCTTTGTCCCACTCACGCGCCCGGTTTCCCTGCCAACGACTTCGTAGGAAGAAAAAAATCTGTCTGGAAGAACTGGTATGGTGCACTCTTATGCTGGAAACTGCCTTGATCTTTACGTACCATATAACAGATGTAGGGGACCAGTATTGTGGCGATATATCCGGTGATGTGGATGAGAGCCAGACCCTGGGCGCGGACCACTGTGGGGAGGAGCTCCGCCGCGTACTGCATACCGATGTTGAAGGAAATGTTCACGGCGAAGCGGCCCACTATAGCTAGGGATGCTGACGCTATGCCTGAAATAAAAACGATTAAACACTCATTCCCTGTGTCGTAGATGGCACGGACAATCACAGAAACACAAGACAAATGCCCAAGACCGATCAACTTCATTCATGTCCTTAGGAAAGTACCCTTAGAATCCCTACACGGTGTCTTCTGGGTGGTGCGATTGAGCAATCAAAAGTAGCAATAGAAATTGTGCCACTTTTGATTACTGAGAGGTACTGCCATCATACCTGACAATCTGCCGCCACTTACCACCAGGTGGGTCTTAAGAAAGTTCCTTGAAATAAAGAACAAACATAAAAAACCGATATAAGTATTCTATAGATAATATAGTTCCCTTAGTACAAGCTATGCCTTGTTAGGGGCTAGATGGCGCTGTGTGAAATGTCCATGAAATCAAAAGCGCAGATTTACCGATAGGTACAGCGGCAGCTAGTAGACTGAAAACTCCGCTTATCACCATAGAACCAAACGCCAGCCAGCGTCGACCAAGCCTGAAATGAGATAAATTATTGGTAAAAAAAACTTTTTAATAGCAAGCTTTTTTCGTGTTCTCCTCAGCAAGCCCTTCCATATGAAACCCATATAAAAAAATAACTAGTCCGCCATCTTGGATGATCCGCCATATTGGAATTAGAATGATGTCACATAGCTAAGTCGAAGCATGCATTGTAAAAAAAAAGATCGGTCTACAATGGGCTAAGAAAAAACCACAGGAAAGCAATATAATGCAATTCGTTTACTTAAATGACATATTTATACAGTTATTTTGATTATAAAACCAAACTATTGAACCGATTTTGATTAAATTTACATGGGACTATACAAAGTATATCGTTTCAAATATACTTTTTTTTCGAATCGGTTATCGGTATTAACGTCAAATTATTATTTTTTTTTCAATTTAATATTTATTATAAACTATTAAACTCACACGTCAAGGATTAATATCAGTAAAATATCTGCCGGGAACTCAGTAGCGGTCGCCACAGTAAATGTCAAGAAGAGGTCCAGTCCCAACGCACCGACGTTCCTCACGTGGCCGTCGAACACCATCGATATCGATATCCATATCACCACGAGGAGCAGGCTGTTGCGACGGATGCGGGGAGTTTTGAAGAGATCTAACACATTGTAGTTCTTGCATTCTTGTTCGGCTTTTGCTATTTCTATGGCGGTCTCCTGAAAATTACAAGGAATATACTTTAAACATATCTAATATAAAGCGGACATTTGTGGTTCATCCAAAGATCTTTGCATCCAACAAAGCATCCAAATCCTGGTTTGATTGAAGATTGAAAATTTTGGGGGGGAGCAGTTGCTCGCGTCCCTTTGTGCAAATTACACTCGGAGAAGTACTGTCTTCACATCTGGTTATCTGGTTAAAAACTCGTTTATCATGATATAAATAATTCAATGATTTCAATTCAGTTAACAATGCCGTGACGTTAATGACTGTGTAAATGCAGCAAATTAATATGAAAATACTAATATCACATACCTACACAAGTGCTACTGCTATTTTGGGGGATACGTTTAGGGACTCTGATGGTATTAAACTACGGACGAGAGCAATAATGTCCCCTTAATCTTAAAATATCGTGGTTTCTTGTTACTATAGACTTACTTTGAATTCCTTAATGATATCATCAGGTATTTTCGTTCCATTGATTCTTTCGCATTTCTTCATTATTTTCAGTGCTTCGTTAATTCGTCCTTGTGATATTAGCCACCTATAAAATAAACTTGAGATTGAAGTCAAAGAGTCAAAGATTCAACTAAATAATGATAAAAATAAAAATATTTTTCAATAGCTAACTATTTAGACTGGCCTCACAGCTCAGTTGGTGAATTGTGTGAATATATATAATTGTTTTGTGTATGGGTGATATGTATTGGTGATATGTATTGACGGCTCCGTGGCTTAGTTGGTAGTAGCCCTGCCTTCGAAGCGAGGGGTCCCGGGTTCGAGTCCCGGCCGGGGCACACTTTGTGTGGTGAGCATGAAGTTTGTTCTCGGGTCATGGGTGTTTGTCTTGTGTTTCTGTGTTTGTCCATGCCATCTGCGACACAGGGAATCCTAGTGCAGAAGTATGAGTGTGTTAACGTTAACGTTGTTGTATTAACACCATGGTGTTTACATGCATATATTATGCGTATGAATAAAAAGAAAAGGAGTGGCTGTATAATGCATATACGATTTTATTTCAGTTATGTAGTTTTCATAATACAAGCTATACGAAATTTGGGACTAAATGATGATTTAAATTCTTATGCTCAGTTACAGGTCGGAATGCGTATGACACGGAAGCCATAAAAGTGCAGTCCTTTAAACTATTGAACTGCTTGCAATCAGCTACTGTTTTTCTAGCAATTGTTGCAAAACTTTTTCTTATACTTTATAGTGTGTCACTTTTATAGAAAATTACAAGTATTTAGGCTGTACTTAAAACTCTTTACCTTATAAATATCATGTTTCCTTCTATTTCAAATACTATTTTATTTTGTTTTTTTTTTTTTTAAGATGATGTTATGATACTGAGCGCGATGCTTACCTAGCACTTTCGGGTACAACACATGGCGTCAACACAGCCAGTATAAACGGCACACTGATAGCTAGAGTGTAGATCCGCCAGTCATTAGCTGCCAGTGCTAGCCATGGAAGCATGCACGCCGCGAATGTGAAGTATGCTGCTATTGACATGTTGGCTACAAATGTACGCCATTTTGGACCCACGTACTCGACCACTGAAAAGATATTTTCTTATCAGTAAATTTTTCTTTCTTCTTTATTGATTATCTAAATTAACTCCTCTTGCACATCCGAAAGAAGAATTTAAACTTACCCACAATATACATGATGATGAAGCAGTTATCATACGCCAAGCCCACGACGAAGCGGCAGAGGCAAAATGACCAGAAAGAGTAGGTAAACACCGTGCCAACACCGCCGACGAATGCAACAAGGTTTGCTCCTGGAAAAAATATATATAAACACATTATTACTAGATATAAAAAAAAATTAAGACTATTCATAAAGCGCCATCTAGCCCCATCTTACAATATAATATGGGAATTAGATAACTAATAGACTTTGTTACTTTATTTTACTATAGTACATTACTTAATTTTTGTAAATACATGATTATATTACATATTAATACCAGAACAAATACTACAGTTCGTCACACAAATGCTGGCCCTGGTGTCGAATCGAACCCATAACCTACAGAACAGTAGGCAGAGCTACTAATGACTGAGCTGTGAGGCCAGTCTTTATATAGATACATAATAATCTTCAACTTGTTTTTGCCACACCAATGACAGGACCAGCTGGCGGCCAACATGATGTTAAGTGGTTACCGTTGTCCATAGACAACGGCAATACGACATAAGTCGACTCTTACCGAAGTATGAGAATACCCAAGTCGCATCGCATTCTAATTTATTCTAATTCTAATTTTGGGCAGGGGTGACTAGGCCTGGACGGGGATCTCACTCAAACTCAAACTCAAACTCATTTATTCCTTTAGATCTCAAGTATCATTTGGACACGTCAAATTTTACACATGCACATATTCGTGAGCATATAACGTGTCACAGGAACTCCCCAGGCACATTACATGCACACAGATATGTCAAATTACAGTCAGTTTTCATGTTTAAGCTTATCTTATTTGTTAAGCTTACGTCTGTTCCAACCCTAACCGACCAACCCGAGGGGAAGAAACAGACAAGAAACCCCTCGGAGACAGTATTACATATTCGCGAATATGGTCCTGCGTCTAGAGTGGAGCAAATTCGTTCCCAAGCCTTTTTGTCATCTAGGTAATCTGATATTTTATAGTAAGCTTTTGCGACAAGTTTACGTTTGATGACAGTTTTAAATTTATTTATTGGCAGTAATTGAATTTCGCTCGGGATTTTGTTAAAAAAGCGTACACATTGACCTTTAAAAGAATTGCTAACCTTATGGAGCCTAGTAGTGGGCATAGCGAGTTTATTTTTATGCCTAGTGTTTACACTATGATTGTCACTTTTCTTTGTTGTTCTGATTTGAGTAGAATGAATATCTTGTGAATACTGACCAACTAAAGCTGGAACCCTGCCGTATTTATCAGCAATCCATCCAAAAATAAAGCCTCCCACGATGGCGCCACAGAAGAAGATAGACTGAGCCGTGGCGGGGTACGTGTCTTTGTCACACACCCACCCTTCCTGAAAGAATATAGGTATATTTACCAGAAACAGTACGTTAAGATTTTATGTGCAGAAGTATTGTCTCAGGAAGTAATTTTGAGCTCTTTTTTTTATTAAAACTAAACAATAGCAACACAAATTAGCTCCACCTCTACCGAAGCATGAGAAGATCCAAGTTGTAACGTCTCACGCACCTGTAACCGGGAGTAACAACCTTGGATTACCAGGTGTGGTGGCAGTACTTCTCCTTTTGCAACAACTTGTGGACACGAGTACGGACTTTGAGGGTACTCATCTCCGAAACAACATAATGAGTGAGATGTATGAAATGTAAGTGGGTTTTTCCCCACTTGTTCACACTCCAGAGACAAGTGACTCCAAAAACAGTCTAATGCTGAATAATTTAATAAATACTTATAGACATTTCTCACAGCGCAATATAGACCCAAAATAAGCATAGCTTGGAATATGGGAAACAGATTACTGATATAATTATTTTTTTTGTGAAAACTCTTACATGCATATAACAGCCAGACACAGAACAAACATATATGTTCGCCACACAAATACTTGTACTTGGTGGGTGTCAAACCAGTCGCTGTTGTATCATTAGCGAATGTCTTACCTGGGTAGCGATTGTCTCATACGGTACGTCAGTATAATTGAACTCCCAGCGCTGACATTTCTTCGTCGGCCATTTTGAATTTGGCTCGCGGACGCCATCTTCCAAAACTTTTGTCCAGTTGACGTCGTAAACTGTACATTTATTGTAGATGAATCCTATGTTATCTTCTGCTAAAGGAATGGAAAGATGACGTCTGAAAAAAAAGGCAAAGAATACAGTAAGTAGAACTTGTGCCAAGTTTTATCCTGAGAGGTACTGCTGGTAATCCGCCACCAAGCAGTGCACTTGCATTGTTGGGGAAGAGTTTTACATCATACATCATCAGCCAATGCTTGACATAACCCTCTACTACTAAGCGCTACTGAGCCACACATTTAAAATTGAAATTGACTTTCAAAATTTAGTTGGTTCCGGTGGACCCAAAAAAATTTAAAGAATGTGAAGATTACTTTAACTATGGTAATTTGCGTTACGACTGAGTTAACAAATTGTAAACCCCCATTAAAATGTCACGTCGACGTAGGTCCCCATCGAGTCTCCCGTGGACCCCTGGGGGTCCATCTGGACTACTTTGGGAACTAAGGTCTTAAGTGTCGGCCCCATAGTTTGGTAGTAGCTTTGCCTTCGAAGCGTCCATGTCCAGGTCCAGGGTTCGACTACCGGCCAAGGCATCCTTGTGTTTCTCTGTAAGTGTTTTTAATCTTCTAAGTGTTTCTTCATGGTACCTGCGACACAGGGAATTCCAGTACAGGGGTAGAGTGTAAATTATTTACCGTAGCTCCACAGTAAGGTTGATCAGCTCAGGAACATGACACCAGTGCTCTGCCGGCACCACTGTCATAAAGATCTGCCCAAAGTAGACGAACGCGAAGAAGAAGGCATAGGGTATCATGAGGAGGAACAGGATCCTTTGGTACCACCCGAAATCCCCTACGTAGGGGAATAAGTCATCCAGGTCTTTTAAGCGACGCGAGCTGTCTGGAGGATAATTTTTTAATGTTACTACTATTATATAGTATAGTTTGGATGGGATCTGGATGATTTTTTTTGTGGTTATGGGCGGAGGGATCCACTTAACATCAGGTGGGAAAAAAAATATTCTTTTCAGTTTTGAAAAACTTACTCGCATTTTTCGCTTGCATCTCTATAGAGTCACTATCGGCAGGGGGTTCGATGCCCGCGCCGTTGGCCACTTTTTCATGTGATTCCATTTTCGAAGAGGGTTTTTGCCTTAAAAGACACTTTACCCGACGTGATTTCTGGACTTAAATACCGAAGTTGAAGAGCGCTGGTCTGCAACCAAAATAACATTGTTTTATCAATTTTTAATCCACTTCAAAAAGGAGGTTATCAATTCAGATATCTCGCAACATGTCTCTCACAACAAGTCTCAAAAAACGTCTCGTAACATGACACGCAACATCTTCTGCAACATGCCTCGCAATATGTCTCGCTACATGTTTCGCAACATGTCTCGCAACAAGTCTCCAGACATGTCTCTTATCATGTCTTGAAACAAATCTCGCAACATGTCTCGCGAAAATTTTGTTAAATTCCACGCGGACGAAGTCCTGGGTATCAGCTAATCTATAATTTTTAATTTGTATTTTCCGCAATCGAATCTAGCCACAATCAGATGCGATGAGCGTGTAAATTATCAGTAAGTGTAATAAGAGTAACTTAATTAGAGTAAGTGCTTTTGCCGTTCTAATAAATATTATAAAAAAAAATACAAAAAAAAATTAAAAAAAAAAACAACATTCACACACTCATACCTCTGCTCTAGGATTCCCTGTGTCGCAGATGGCATGGACGAACACAGAAACTCAAGACAAACACCCAAGACCCGAGAACAAACTTCATGCTCACCACACAAAGTGTGCCCCGGCCGGGAATCGAACCCGGGACCCCTCGCTTCGAAGGCAGGGCTACTACCAACTAAGCCACGGAGCCGTCAAGTCTCCGTAAATCAGTGACACTCCATTAAACATCACAATTCTTGTTATAGAAATACTGACAATTAATTTCTCTTGTCCAGGTTCAGTATTTGGCGTGGTCTATGGAACCAATTTGAAAGCATATCCTTTCAAATAAAAAAAAAAGAGTTTTCCTTCGGTTAATAAATGACGGAGAAATTATTGACCATACATAAAACCATACATAAATAAAAACCTCTACGTTTAGGTCTCTCTTTTAGACACTGGTGCAATTGATACGGTCTAAATTCGATTGTAGCGGTTTTTGCTAATTAAAAGACGACTGTGCGTATTAATGATTTATTTGCGACTGCTTGACAATGACAACAAACCAGTGAAGTTAGCATCAAGTGGCGCAAGGGCGGCCTTAGATATTACGAGGCTCCAGGCGATAGATCTTTGTGAGGCTCTTGGCGTATGAGGAATTTAGGTGAGTTGGAAGTGTACAGGGCTACTGGTAATCAGTCAGCATCCTCTTAAAGACAGCTGCATCAAAACAACAAACGGGTTCTGCGACGGTGCGAGGCCCTACAAAACCGAGGCCCCGGGCGGTTGCCCTGCTTGCCACCCCCTAAGGCCGCCAATGAGGTGGCGTTCAATTAAAAAAACATAGTAATAATTACAACATACACTAACCTGTATTTTAGTATTCCACGCTTCGATAGCTAATTTGACGAACCAGCAATATAGATATTATAACTTTTAATTAATTATTTAAGTAACTATATTTTCTGATAACAACCTAAATTATGAATACTTTGCAAATGATCATAAGTTTTATATGAGAAGTCATGTTTGTTTAAAGATTAAAATGAGTTTAGATAATTCAGAGGTTTGATAAAACGAGACTACAAATGAGACCGTTTATCTATGTTTGTATATATTTACATATATTTACGGCTCTATATTCTAAAGGTTAGGCAGGCCATCGATAACTTTCATTAGTAACGTTTACACACTCATACCTCTGCACTAGTATTCCCATGTCGCAGATGGCATGAACAAAACGCTGAAACACAAGACAAACACCCAAGACCCGAGAACAAACTTCATGCTCATCACACAGTGTGCCCCGGCCGGGAATCGAACCCGGGACGCTTCGAAAGGGCTCCTGCTAAGTAAGCCACGGAGCCGTCACGGAGTGTTAGAAGTTTGTTATAAGGCTCACCTATCACGTCTACGTAGACGTGATTATGGTGAGCGAATACTTCGAATAATTTTAACTGAAGAAATTGCGGCCTTTCAGCTCAGTTGGTAGTAGCCCCGCCTTCTGTGGGTCGTGGGTACGATTTCCACTAAGGATAAGCATTTGTATGACGAATGGGTATCGATGTTAGTTGCGTGTTGGGTGTTGATATGTATTATAATTATGTACAATACAATACAAAAATATTTTATTGTACACCAAACTTTATGAACAGAATAAAATACAGAGTGGACTTACATTATCAAAGTTAATATACAATGTATGGAGGTACATAAATACAAATTTTACACCATATCATCAAGTTTATATAGTTTATAATATTTCGGTGTTTATAATATACTAGCGACCCGCCCTGGCTTCGCACGGTTAGTAAAGCATCAGTGTCGTATCAGAAACTACCGGTGCGAAACCGTATCAAAATCCGTTGCGTAGTTTTAAAGATTTAAGCATACATAGGGATATAGGGACAGAGAAAGCGACTTTGTTTTATACTATGTAGCGAAGTTCGGGTGTAAATGTTTTTAATAAACTGTTATAACTAAGACTATGTGCCTTAACTGGATAATTGAGTGCTGACTGCGCCTTAATATAATAGGTATTGTATAATGCGTGCGTCAACCGATGATAACTGAAATTAACTAGTATTATTTAAGATTACATTTGCTGTTTAATTAATGTGACTGTGGTATTAATGCTGTACATTTGACGGCTCCGTGGCTTAGTTGGTAGTAGCCCTGCCTTCGAAGCGAGGGGTCCCGGGTTCGATTCCCGGCCGGGGCACACTTTGTGTGGTGAGCATGAAGTTTGTTCTCGGGTCTTGGGTGTTTGTCTTGTGTTTCTGTGTTTGTCCATGCAATCTGCGACACAGGGAATCCTAGTGCAGAGGTATGAGTGTGTAAACGTTTAAAAAAAATATTTAATAATAAGGCTAGTAAGGCGTAAGTTTGTGTGTGTGTATGTTTGTGACTCCTTCACGCACTAACGGCTCGACGGATTTGGATGAAATTTGGTACCAGGATTGCTTATATCCTGGATTAACACATAGGCCCATGAACCCAGAAAAGTGCAGTTCTCCCATAGAAACGTAAACAAAGGCGCAGCTTGCTTTCAAAAAAGTAGTATTTCCAAAAAAAAAATGGAATTTCTCATCTTTATCTGCATCTGCGGATGTGACAGATGTCGAAAATCCTGCATCCGCATCAACCCTGATTTGTACGTACTACTGATGCTTTAAAGAAGTATACAGAGCGCGCAAGGGGCGCGTCGTTAAACAGCTCCGTGCCTTTAAAGCGATTCCCAGGTTCGATTCCTTCCGGGACACACTTTATGTGGTAAGCTAGAAGTTTGTTCTCGGGACTTGGTTGTTTGTTTTGTGTTTCTGTGTTAGTCCATGCCATCTGCGATACAGGGAATCTTAGAACAGAGATATGAGAGAGCAATTTAAAAAAAAATGCAGCGAAATGGTACTAGCCGCGCATCGGTGCAATGTAGATAGTAATGTGGGGCAGTTTCTCTACTATAATATGCAAGTGTACTACATACTTGACGGCTCTGTGGCTTAGTAGGTAGTATCCCTGCCTTCGAAGCGTGGGGTCCCGGGTTCGATTCACGGCCGGTGCAAACTTTGTGTGGTGAACATGAAGTTTGTTCTCGGATCTTGGGTGTTTTTCTTGTGTTTTTGTGTTTGTCTATGCCATCTGCGACAGGGAGTCCTAGTGCAGAGGTATGAGTGTGTAAACGTTTACGTTTATATAAACGTTGCTTATCTAAAAAGATCTAAGCGTGCAAACAGCGCGAGCAACATTGTTTTATACTATGTAAGAACACAGGTATGTTTTATACCTGTGTTTCTAAACTAACTGTTCTCTGCGCTTCGTCCGCGTGGAATTTTTTATTGCGTGGTACACTAATTCTCTTTTCTTATTCTAAAATAAAGTAGCCTCACTTACTCCTTGTAACAGCTATCTGCCAGTGAAAATCCCCTTAAAACCGGACCAACCGTTTCGGAGATGATGTAATTAGCTATATAATGTTTTAGTACCTAATTCTTATGTAACGTACATAGGAGGTACTAAACGGTATGTGAATTTGTCTCGTCATATATAGGTCTGATTCATTCTGAACATTTCCGAAATGACGGGTTTTTAGTAAGGAAAACAGTTTTATTTTTATATTCCACTTAAATGGCGGGACGCGCTAGGCCCACGATGTTAAGTGGTTCCGTGCCAGCCTCTAATGTTTCCATAGTAGGGGCACCGGCCTACTCTCGATAATTGAGAGTGGATGGGCTTTGATCTACCACGGGAGCCCAATCCGGATTGGTAGATGTCACATGTCTTCGAATTTATGGTTTAAAGACATGCCCGGTTTCCTCACGATGTTTTCCGTCACCGATTCGAGAACGTGGTATTGCGCACATAAATTTTTAAAGTGAAAAACTCATTGGTGCTCTTGTGGTTTTGAACCAGCGACCTTCGGATTGAAAGTCGGCGTCTATGCCCCTGGGCCACCACGCTTTTATTTAAGTGCGAGCTAATAAGTGGTTAGCTCCGCCGAAATATTTATAATGTAAATAAACGTTTATACATTCATACCTCTGCACTAGGATTCCCTGTGTCGCAGATAGCATGGACAAACACAAACACCCAAGACCCGAGAACAAGCTTCATGCTCACCACACAAAGTGTGCCGCGGCCGGGAATCGAACCCGGGCCCCTCGCTTCGAAGGTAGGGCTACTGCCAACTAAGCCACGGAGCTTCCAATCTTTATTTTTTATTCATTATTTGACAGACCCATTATGTCGATCTTACATTTCACTGCTTTATGAATAGATAATATTAAAAACTAATTTATATAGATACTAGCGACCCGCCCCGGCTTCGCACGGTTAGTAGAGCATCAGTGTCGTATCAGAAACTACCCGTGCGAAGCCGGGGTGACTTGCTAGTGTATTATACATATAAACCTTCCTCTTGAATCACTCTATCTATTAAAAAAAACCGCATCAAAATCCGTTGCGTAGTTTTAAAGATTTAAGCATACATAGGGATATAGGGACAGAGAAAGCGACTTTGTTTTATACTATGTAGTGATTAGTGGGTAATGTTGCCTGCAAAATGATTATGAGGTATTCAGGCTAGGTTCTGATCGTATTTCATTTGAACCATCAACACAAGATAGTTCATTGATCGAATGTGTTGTGTTCTAAATATACCATTACTGTTAGCTAATAACATTGATGACGCGTGTGTGACTGTGAAAAAAACAGAGAGAGCGTGGTGGCCCATGGGCACAGACGCCGGTTTTCAATCTGAAGGTCGCTGGTTCAAACCCACGCGTGCACCAATTTCCACGGGAACGGGAAAAACGCGGTTGAAACCGCGGGTGGCAGCTAGTAATATATGTCAAAGTCAAAGTCACACTTTTGTTGCAAAGAGTTTTTAGGATTTCGGTAACGATTTCAAATCAGGTTTGACGAAAAAAAAATAATAGATAAATGATATTGTAACCCAGCATAAAACCCAACAGCGAATAAATAATAATACAATAGCGAAATATTTGACTTACCAGCGGTTTCTCACAAAATCTGTATCTAAAAACGGCTATGGAAATTTTATATTCAACCAAACTTAATTCCTCCTTACGA
Organism: Aplocera efformata; assembly: GCA_921293045.1. Classification (NCBI taxonomy): domain Eukaryota; kingdom Metazoa; phylum Arthropoda; class Insecta; order Lepidoptera; family Geometridae; genus Aplocera; species Aplocera efformata. Next base: position 2,241,714 of record OV121067.1, on the reverse strand, counting down.
CAACAAGAGTCGAGCGCACGAGAATGACTGAAGTAAATTAATTGGGGTCAGTTTCAGTCGCTATAGATTCATGGAACCGCCAAGAGTGAGTCTGGTTGAATTTGCGTGGGTTCTTTTGCCATGCTAACGTTTATTCGATAAGTATTCATGTCATTTGGTACTGAAAATCTAAAACCTTCTATCTTCTTCGGAACGTGGACGTAAAAAATTGTGAGTTCTTACTGTTATTGTTTTCAAGCATAAAACTCCGCTAACATGGAAAATAAGTAATGATTCCAGTAAAAAAATCCTTCCGTTGTAAATAATGAACATTCATGGACATAACACACAGCGTTGTGTAGCACCAAACCAAACTAAGCATAGATAGATAGATAGATAGATAATATAATACTTTATTGTACACCAGATGATAAGGTTACCAAAAACAATTAACATAAAAAAAACAGTACAAAGGGCGGTCTTATCGCTAGTAAGCGATTTCTTCCAGACAACCATAGCTATTATAGCTTGTACTGTGGGAACCATTTTTGATAGAATACGTGTATAGTACTTAGTTTTGTAAATACATGCTTGTAGGTGATACAAATTAGCACTCAGACACAGAAAAAAGACATAGCTATTATGTTCATCACAAGTTGTGATGAACATAATAGCTATTTCTTTTTTGGTGAGAACCAAACCCACAACCTGTAGTGCAGAAGGAATAGCTACCGCCAATTAAGCTGTGAAGCCGTGATATATAATCCTAAATTTATAACATACTAGCAGCCCGTCCCGGCTTCGCACGGGGTAGTGACATAACTACAATAGTTGGATATATGCTACCGCGGAGTTTTTTTGTAGACATTATGATGTTCTTCAATATTGTTGTACATTATTTTGTTCTATCGCTAATAGTTTCGGCAGCGCATTCGACGAAAGACATTTTAAGACTTATTTTTCTACACCTTCGGTTACATTGTTCAAATTTTACCAAGGATTCCTAATTTTTTTCAAAATGAAATGTAGCCTATGTCAAATTGGAAGAATGTAGCATTCTATTGGTGAAAGAAGTTTTTAAATCGGCCCAGTACTTTTTGAGCCTATTCATTACAAACATACAAACATAGGTACAAATCTTTCCTCTTTATAATATTAGTGTAGATATATACTTAATATTATAAATGTGCAAGTGAGTTTAATAGTTTGTTTGTTTTACGCTTTCACGCCTAAACCACAGAATCGATTTTAAAAATTCTTTCACCAATGGAAAGCTACATTATCAGCAAATAACATAGGCTATATTTTATCCCTGTATTCCCACGGGAACGGGAACTACGGGGATGAAACCGCGGAGCGCAACTAGTCATATTATAAATGCGAAATTTGTTACGCTTTCGCGCCTAAACCACTAAATCGATTTTAAAAATTCTTTCACCAATGAAAAGCTACATTATCAGCAAGTAACATAAGATATATTTTATCTCTGTATTCCCACGGGAACGGGAACTACGGGGGTGAAACCGGGGGGTTGGATATCCAGGACAAAACAACGATATTCTACATTTCTACATTTCGCGATGTTCTTGCAGAAACCTATTTTATTGTATTGCTCTGTATCAAGTGGCTAAATTGGCGGAGTCAAAACATCAATAAACTACTATAGACTTTAGATATTGAAGACTGGGACTGAATTGTTATCTGTGGCTTAGTTGGTAGAGAACTTGTGCCAAGTTCGTCCGGATTGGTACTGCCACATCTGGAATCTGCCACCAAGCAGTAGTGGTTGCATTACTGTGTTCCGGTGGAGGGGTGTGGCTGCCGGTGAGATTTCACCGTCTCGGGTGATGGACGCAGCAGGATGAATGCGACTCAGTAAAGATTTGGATCTCATACTGAGTCGCGCGCATAACTGTTGTCATGGGCGAGGGTCACCACTTACCATCAGATGGGCCATCTGCTCGTTCCGTCACTTATTAACAAAAAAAAAATTATATTGTATTGAAAAAAAAGTTTAGATATCAATTCTGATTTTCAGGCATGATTCAAAATCTGATTTGTATGCACACCATTCAATATTGTCACATCTTTTATACGAAAAGTATCTATCGACTGTTAAAAAAAATCGAATACAATAACGAACTCTACCAATTCTTTACTTATATCGTATGTAACTAATATTTATAAATATTATTCACACAATTATTGTAGTCAGTTCTATACATTACTAGGTCTATGTGCACAAGTGATGAGCTATGGCGGCGTGCCCTTCAATTCACACAGACAGGGTAGGTAATTGTTTGTCCATCTTATTTGATGTGGTAAATAATGCATCATACGCCGTTGTCAATATATACAAATAAATAAATGTCTGTTTGTAATGTCAAAATAACAGCTTTTTACTAAATGTATATACGGTAGTTATAAAAAAAAACTATTTTTGGAATTATTGTCTGTCTGTTTGTTCCGGCTAATCTACGAATCAGCTGGACCGATTTTGAAGGGACTTTCACTGGCAGCTGATGTTGTCAGTAACCTTAGCACAAGTTCTACTGCTACTTTTTGTTGCTTCTTTAGCACCACCCAGGGGGCACGTGTAGGGCCTCTGAGGGTATTCACCTACGGACGCGAGCAACTAGACCCCCTAGAAGAATGTGGGCGCCGGTGAAATGACAGGTACATCAGACGTAACAACCCCGTCTCGGGTGACAGATACAATGGGATGCGACTTGGGTCTTCTTATACATGTGTAGCCGAGGACTTTAGTCGTATTGCTGTTGTTATAGGCGGAGGTAACCAATTAACATCAGATAAAATTAAATGAGGCTCAGACCCTGTGAACAGATAATATGTCCTTTATAAGTAAACCATACTTTGCTCATAAGAACATTATAAAAAACAGTATTTTTTCATAATTAATTTATTATATTGTATGTACTTATTTCTCCATTATTTATCACAGAATTATCAATTGTCAATTTTACATCGAATTTACAACGACATCAAATAAAAAATAATTGCAAAAGTTATCACATTCTTTGCGACACCCACGCGATGGACCGACCAACTCAAAACAGCAGTGGGGGGTCCTCTGCATGAATGCACAAGGATGACCGCTAACAGAAACCGTTGGCGTGACATCGTGAGCATAACGTCTGCCCTCAGGCAGAAAACTCCTAGACGATCACGACCGCTCTGTCAACGACGAAGAAGATCACATTTTTAAAACACGGACATTTTTTCATTGTACTTAAATAACTACTTAATTATTATTATGAGTCAAATATTGAAATCGACGGACAAAAATAATAAGAAAACTTAACGTTCATTATACCATCAAACCATTTTAATTTTAAAGTTTAAACAATATGTATGAAACCCGATTTGCCATAAGCAAAACGGTAAAGATTTTAAATTATTAATAATCGTTCTCACTTAAGTCTTGACTCATAATAATAATTGACTTTCAATAATAATTGCACTTAATACAATAATAGTTGAAATAACTTATTATTCATCGAGCAATAACACTCCATAATACAACCTGTCATACTTGGGCCAATAAACCCTGTTACTAAACAATTGTTAAAAAAAATGTCTGAAAATTTGTCATGAATTACTCAAATAAATGTCTTTAATCCGAAAGGTTATTACACTTATAAAGGATTTACGATTTTTACGGATTTACGGATTTAGATATTTTTGGGTACCAGGACAACATACATTCTGCATACTGTGATATTTCACGCAGCAGTCCCATAGCATTGCATGTACTGTGGGAACAAGATTGCTGATAGAATAATTAATAGTATTTTCTTTGTTAATACACACGTATAATACGCATTGACATATAGACGTAGAAACATTAATTTTCTTTGCTCAAATGTTTGTCCTGGGTTGAAATACGCAGAATGCAATGCTATCAACTGAGTTGCGTGAACAATCAATATGGGACAATGGTCGATTAAAATTTTTGTTCTTTAAACCATTTTGTGGCATAAGTAAGTAAGAGGTAACAAGATAGTTGAAAAAATAAATAAAAATGTAAACTATTTCGTCGCCATTGAATTAATTGAAGCCTAGTACGTGCACGAAAGGTAATGCAGCCCGTGAAAGTTTAAAGTGACTCAGTTGTAACGAGCAACGCTTTTGCAACACCATCATTGAGTATAAAGCAAAAACATGTCATTTTCGTAATTTCTGACGAAATGTTTGTGTTAACAACATCACCTTTTTTACATTGATATTCATTTATTAATTCAATGTTCGTCGAAATAGAACAAGATATAATAAATAGCTATTAAAGTAACACTTAATAGAGGTACCACTTTCTACATACTTCCAACGCTCACTCACAGTCTATCTCGCTCGCACCCATACAAACCACCTGCCTGTCAAATCTAGTTTCATTTCAATACTATTACAAGCTGAATGCAGCGAAATTACAAGAAGCACTCGGCGACAAACATTAATATTACAATTAACATAAACACAGTTGTAAATAATAATAAATTCTAATATTTTTTCACTATTATCACATTTTCTGGTAACTTGATAAATCACAATTAAATAGGCAAGAATAAAAAAGAAATTCAGGTACTCAAAGAGAATTCAAAATGTTATGGTATAAGAAATTAAGCAACAGTGACTTTATATAATATTAAGAAGTCGAAAAATAAATAGAGTAAAAAAAGAATGAAACAGATCATATCCATAATAAATAAAAAATAGTTAGGTAAAAGAAAAAAAAATTAAACAAGTGTTGAATCAGTTTTAGGGATAAGTTTTTTACTCAAAATAAAACTACACACATACAAACCATATCGAAATAAATCAAGTCTGAATTAAACAAACAGGTCCAAGTCTTACCAACAGGTCACATACTGACCGCCATAATTCAATCAGATTCAGCCAGCGACCTGGTCAGAAACTAAATAAATTGACACAAATTGTATGTGCCAAAATACCAATCCAGTCAAAATTAAGTTGATTTGAACAGATACATATTTAGTACACCTTTAAGCTTTAAGTTTAGGGGAGGTGTGCTAAATATTACATCACTCATATCATCTTAAGATGGACTTTCGCAAAGGAACGCCCGTATCCATCAACTATCAGTCAATAAGCCACCGCCAATCGTACCAAGTCAGGAAACACACCAATATGCCAGAATTTGTACCAAAAATACCAAATTTTGTACCGATGGCCATAAATTGTAGTTTGTTCCAATGGCCAGCCATTGTATTGCCAGGATTTGTACCAAACTTTCTGTCAATCAGCCAATCTATGACCAGCCGTTGTAGCCAGAATTTGTACCAAAATACCAAATTTTGTACCAACGGCCATGAATAACAAATGGCTTTGTTCCAATGGCCAGCCATTTTATAGCCAGAATTTGTACCAAAAGGCCAGACGTTGTACCAAAGGCCAGAATTTGTACTAAACATCCAAGAAATGCACATTTACTCAAACCGGACCAATCAAACAGTCAAGAGTTCTCAAACGATGTTGTCTCTCTTCTCTCGTTTCCTGAGTGATTCTCTGGTTGAGGCCCGAACTGAGGCCCGTATTGAGGCCCTGGAGCTGATGGCCGATGGGAGGCCCCTGATGAAGTGGTCCTCTTGCGTGGGGGATATTGAGGGTCGTTTCCTGTAGCGCTCTTGGTTATCCGATTCGATGGATTCTGGTCGTTTTCTGCAAGAAAACATAAAAAAATATTTTAAGGCAAATAGTACGTTTTTAATTTAAATTTATTAATAACTACTTAAATACTGAATACCTAAACAAATAAAAGTTTACCAATTATTAAACAGTTTGTTGAAGATGCGCTTCTCCTCAGGCAACTGTTCCTGGGTAAGTAGGTACGTACTTATAATAACACGATGACTAATCTTGTTATTATTATTACTAATCTTAGGAATAAAATAATCCTTGGTTCTAGTTCATTTATTTGATGATGCTAAGTGGTTATTGCCGCCCATCAACAGCAAAACTTGTTGTTGATGGGCGGCAACCACTTAAACTTGCTCAGAAACCCTGAACAAAGTATGAGAAGAACCAGTCTATACGCCCGCTATACTAAAAGATGGGGATTTAACGTATTCCACCGGCACCCTTACATCGGCGCACAGAAGCGCGAGTGCACCACTGCTTGACGGAAAATTACCAGGTGTGGAGGTGGTGTGGAGGTTCTTTGGACTAAACTGGCACAGGTTCTACTGCTACTTTGCAACTTTCGCACCACCCAGCAATATGGACTCCCAAAGCACTTACTCAGAAAATGTACAACTTTTACGGTAGAGTGGAGCTTTAGACGGCTCCGTGGCTTCGAAGCGAGGGGTCCCGGGTTCGATTCCCAGCCGGCACATAATTTAAGTGGGGAACATCCTGTGTTTGTAAGTTGTCCATTCCCTCTGCGACACAGGAAACCTAGAGGTAAGAGTGTGTAAACGTTTATCTGGTCTTACCTGGGGAAACAGGGTATGTCACTGAATCGCTGATCAAGACCAAACTCCTCAGCGTCCTGCAGAGTCTGCGGCATTTCTGTGTCCATGGTCTCGGGCAGAAACAGGCAGAGGAGTCCGCCAGCGATGCCTAGGGCTCCGAGGATCACTAAAGGCAGATCTGCTGATACGTTGGCCTGTAATGATGGACATGAAGATTTTTTTATATGCAAAATTAATAGGCGTAATAGGATTGATAAAATTATTTTTGTTCCTAAGTGAAATGCACTCAGATTCCTGTTAGATGCATTCAGGGACTCCGTAGCTTAGTGCTTCGAAGCGAGGGGTCCCGAGTTCGATTCCTGGCCGGGGGACACTTTATGTGAGAAACGTAAAGTTTGATCTCGGGTCTTGGGTGTTTTGTCTTGTATTTCTGGTTTTGTCCATGCCACCTGCGACACGGAATCCTAGTACTTAGGTCCTCCCCGACCGAAGTTTGACAAAACCAAAGTCGCACCCTGTACCCCGTAGCGCCCATTTCCCGAGACGGGGATGTTGACCGGCACCCACACCCTACCACAGGAACGCAGCAATGTAATTGCACCACTGCTTGGCGGTGGATTACCAGGTGTGGAGGCAGTAGAAGTTCTACTGCTACTTTATTCGATTTTTGAACCGTTATTTCTGTTAATACTTACCAAGTAAACGATGAATGGTGCCAATATGCTGGCGACGTATCCCATGATGTGGATGAGGGCTACTCCTTGGGCCCTCACGACTGTTGGCAGCAGTTCTGCAGCGTACTGTAGGCCTATATTGTAGGAAATATTTACTGCAAAGCGGCCCATTATAGCCAACGAGGCAGATGGTCCACCTGGAAAGAATAAATAGAGAGATGGATACAACATGTAGTTGCATCTACGAAAATTCACTGTTAAAATATGTTTTTCGAGTGTATGAATGTTATTTCATTGGCACGCTTTGTAGCCTAAACTTCTTGATGGATTTTTGCTTGAGAGGTTTCGTTAGAATCATCTTAATTGTGACACTGACTATATCAAAATTACTAAAATTAAAATGGACTGTTCTTTAGCGCCAAATTACGTCTTCCAAAAATAATATTTCCTTAAAATATATCGAGTGTGGTAACTAACTATCTAGGTTCATGAGATACAGCCTGGTGACAGACGGATAGACGGACACCGGAGTCTTAGTAATAGGGTCCTGTTTTACCTTTTGGGTACGGAACCCTCAAAAGTTGGTTCAAACATGCCACTCACCGACAGGTACGGCAGTGGCGAGCAGACTGAAAATGCCGCTGACCACCATGGAACCACAAGCCAGCCATCTCCTCCCCCACCTGGGAATGAAACAACACAAGTGTAAGAAAAGAAAAGAAAAGAAAGAAATTTATTCACACAGATTGTACACAACAATGAAAAACACATTAAGACGCAATAAATGGGAAAAAATAACAACAAATATATAAAAATACTTAATAATGTGTGGAACTGTGTGACATACATGCGCATGTGATTTCACCGGCACCCTCACCCTCCGCATTACACCGGAACTCAGTAATGCGAGCACTACTGCTTGGCAGCAGATTCCAGGTGTGCTGGCAGTACCTTTCCGGACGACCTTGGCACAAGTTCTACTACTACTTTTGGTTGCTCCTTTAGCAACGCCCAGGGGGTAAGTGTAGGGAATCAAAGGGTACACACCTACGGACGCAAGCAATTGGACCCTTTCAATGTTTATGGTGTCTATGGTGTAATAATGAATTACAGAAGAATTGTGACTCAAACATACCTATCAAGCACAGCTGTCAAGAAAGTATCAGCAGGCAGTTCGGTGGCCGAAGCAATCGTGAAGGTCAAGAAAATATCCAGGCCCAAAGACCCCACGTTCCTGACGTGGCCGTCGAAGACCAGAGATATGGCCATCCATATCACGATGAGCAGGATGGTGTTACGGCGGAGACGGGGCGAGCGAAAGAGATCGAGCACAGAGTAGGTTCTAGATTCTGACTCCGATTCTTTGATTGATTTCAGAGTGGATTCCTGAGAAAAGATTTTTCATAGTGTTTAGGTTTTTTTATGCGATAAAAGATGTTTTTTTTATGTGAATATGTGACGGAACGAGCTGGGGGCCCACCTGGTGGTAAATGGCGGCCCCCGCCCATGACAACAGTAATACGACTCAGCATAAGATTTGGATCTTACACTGAGTCATCATCCTGCTGCGTCCATCACCCGAGACGGCGATGGACACCCTTCCACCGGAACACAGAAATGCGGGCACTACTGCTTGGCTGTAGATTCCAGGTGTGGCAGTACCTCTCCAGACGAACTTGGAACAACTACTGCTACTGTTAAGTGGTCACCGCCACCAATAGACAACAATAAGTCCTCGTCACCTCCTTCTGTTACCTCAAGTAAAGGAACTTACGGTGAATTCACTCAGGACTTTCTCTGGAATTTTGGTCTTATTGATCCTTTCGAACTTCTTCATGATGGAGAGAGCCTTGTCCACCTTCCCTTGTGACAAGAGCCATCTGAAACCACAGATTTATTCGTTAAAAGGTAATAATAAACATAATGAACGTTTACACACTCATACCTCTGCACTAGGATTATTTTGGATTATATTATCGAACGATTTGGATGAAATTTTGTGTGAATATAAATGAAATGTGGTTTTGCTGTTTAATTTTCCGTATCAGCCTCCCATGTTCCCACTGCAGGGAGACCGGTCTACTCCCGATAATTGAGAGTTAATGGTCTTTGATCCACCACGGGAGCCCAATCCGGATTGGTAGACACATCTCTTGGACTTTTTGATTCTAAGACATGCTGGTTTCCTCACGATCATTTCCTTCACCGATTCGAGAATGAGGTATTCCGCACATAAATTTTTTAAGTGAAAAATTTGGTACTCATTTGGGTTTGAACTAGCGAGCTTCTGATAGAAAGTCGGGGTCTGTGCCACCACGCTCTAGGAACAAGTAAAGTTAAACACCACGCAGGTACCTATTCCTCTTAAAAACCCCAATTTTTAACCAGAAAAAAAAACGAGCGAAACTATTTACGAGTTACGAAACGAGGCCTATATTAATGGTACATTCAAAACATAATCAAATATGGTTACCGTTGGATTTTCAATCGCGAGTACCACCGTGGGGGGTAATTATCATGATCATACCTTGCACTCTCGGGGACCAGCCAGGGGGTGAAGGCAGCTAGGATAAACGGAGCACTAGTCCAAAGAGCGAACGACCTCCAATCGTCTGCCCACAGCGCGATCCAGGGCAGAAGGCACGCGGCACAGGTGAAGAACAAGGCGATGGACATATTAGCGACAAACGTCCGCCATTTTGGTCCCACGTATTCTAGAACTAAAATAAAAACAATGTTGGTATACACACAATATGTATACAAAGATTTGTGTTGGGTTCGATTCCCAATCACGTAAACATTTGTGTAACGAATGATAATGTGATAAAAGAACTTTAATTTTAAGAAATAACATTTATCTATGTGAGAAATACATAATCGGTAAATTTAAGATTAGTAGTTAGTAAACAATTTGGATGACAAACAACTTGACAACAACAAGACAGGACAAATGTATTTGTTCTGTGTTTGGGGGATATTTTTTTATATTTTTGTGTATAAACTAAGTTATGACATTTTGCTTTGTAGTATTTTTTTTAATTAGAACTTTTTTGTGTTTGTTTCTGGCATATCATTGTAAGTGTACGAATTTATAATATTTTTTTGACATAACCAAGTGTTCCAAAGTGTACTTATAGTAAAAATAAATGAGTAATTGAGTAGAAACGCAGAGCCACCTGGTGGTAGGGTTACCACCGTCTATAGACAACATCAATACACAGGCCAGTCCAAACGAAGTATGAGAAGATGCTATTCGCATTGCGTTGCATCCGTCATTCTAAGATGATTTGAAGCACACAAATACACTGGTTTCAAAACAGTGACATCAATAATATTAACTTAGGACTTAATGCTTTTTACTTAACTTAATAATTAAGGGCATGCTGAGTGGTTACCTATTTTGTTGTTACATATTCTTAAACGTGTAATTTTTTTTATAATTTTAATAATCCCGTATTATGTAGCACAAAATAAAGTTTTTCTATATCTATTCTAATTTCACTTAAACAAATGTTGTTGAAAATGGAAAGATCTCATTTCCTTTTCTTTAGAGACGGTTCCTTAGCTTAGTGGTAGTAACCCTGCCTTCGAAGCGAGGGGTCCCGGGTTCGATTCCCGGCCGGGGCACACTTTGTGTGGTGAGCATGAAGTTTGTTCTCGGGTCTTGGGTGTTTGTCTTAATTTTCTGTGTTTGTCCATGCCATCTGCGACACAGGGATTCCTAGTGCAGAGGTATGAGTGTGTAAAGGTTTATTTATTATTTTCTTAAAAATTTGGCAGTCTATGGTTAGGATGTTATTTTCTCTTGGATCCATACATCTCGTTTTACGGTATTTTATCAGTAATCTGTTTCTAATAGTTCAAGCTATACCAACTAGTTTGTAGATGGCCCTATGTGATATGTCCGTGATGCTGTATTTACCAAGAACAACACTTCACAAAGAATATGTGTATCATGATCAGTTCGTAACGGTACCTAATTTTGTAATACATGATTCATTCAAGGATGGCGCGTGATCTGGTTCATGATAAAGATCTTGGACGTCTGAAATAGGTACGTGATGACTATTTAAACAAAGTAAATAGGTATAGCACGCTTCACTCAACGACGTAAATGTTTACGCACTCATACCTCTGCACTAGGATTCGCTGTGTCGCAGATGGCATGGACAAACACAAAAACACAAACACCCAAGAGCCGAGAACAAACTTCATTCATTTCAGCTAGATTATGTCTGTTAGAGTAACCTTATAAATCATATTTCTAACCTACTTAAAAAAAGGTAGTTCTTAATTTTTTTTTGTATATTTTAAACTCGATTTCATTGCTAAATGTTATACGACTTGGATAGGGTCTACTTCCGAGGTAGTGTTGTAGAATGAATAATCTATATATATGTAAATGAATCCCCATTTCCCTTGGTCACGCCCAAACTTGAGAACATATGTAACGTTTAAATAATTTAAAAAAAAATATAAATCTCGTACGAAAAAAAAGGCGCAGAAAATTCCCGGAAAACAGTGAGCAACACCGCAGGTAACTAGAAAGAGATAAAAATATTGAAGTCGATTTATTAAATATTTTTTTTTATTCATTAATATCAAGTTAATACTTAATATTCAAAGTTTGCCAAATTGTTAATCAGTTTGTTGGTGACGCGCGTGTCAGGCTACTGTTCCTGGGTAAGTAGGTACGTACTTAAAATAACTTAATTTGTGAATATTTTCTCTGTTAATACAATTAGTTCCTATATTTACATCAATACTATTAATTAATAATCATTGTATTACTGTTTTATATCCCAAATAAACAAAAAACTAATAATAATTAATGGGACTTCAATAATAACACAATTAGTCATTATCATTAACAATAACTAATCTTGTTATTATTCCAATAAGCCGATTAGCAAAAAAATAATAAGACTAATTTTGTAATGGATCTGCATAGTCATCTATAGATCCTTTGATCGATTTATAAACAGCTTAGGTATCAAGTATTAATGTATTGGCATTAATACTAATATCAAAGCTTTATGAAAAAAAACATTTATCATAGCTAATAATAAATGTAAAGGTCTACCACTTGATCTTTAGTATTGAAATACCATCCATAAATAAATATTCATGGACATATTTCACACAGCGCCATCTAGAATAGAAATAGAATAAAACAAAAAAAAATACACAAAAGGTAGGTTCAAAAACAGCATACAGTTTTGATGCTACCAAAATATGCGCCTTGTGCCGAAAAGGGGTTTGGATCAGCATGTGCTGGATGAACTTCACCCAACGCTGGTTTCCAGCCAAAAATCTGGAACCTGTTAACACGAACGCGGGATAGCCCCAAATTAAGCATAGCTTGCAATATGGGAACTAGATAACTGATAGAATACATATAGTAATTTTTTTTTGCAAATACATACTAAAAATACATATTAACATTAAACACAGAACAACTGCTTGTCCTGGATAAACACCCAGACTTACCCAATATGTACATCATAGTGAAGCAGTTGTCAAAAGCCAAGCCGACGAGGAACCGACAGAGTGCGAAGGACCAAAAACTGTTGCAGAATGCCGTCCCAATGCCAGCTGAGAACCCCATGAGATTCGTTCCTGGAAACAAGAAGATAATAATAATAATAATTAATCTGATGGCTCCGTGGCTTAGTTGGTAGTTGGCGTTGCCTCGAATATCGAGTATAGCCGGGACTGACAACATAATGTGCCCTCCGAAATCAATTGCTCGATGGTGCTAGAGGAGCAACAAAAAGCAGTAGGAGAACTTGCAAAGTTCGCCCGGAGAAGTACTGCCTCCACAAATAGTAATCTGCCGGCTAGCAGTGAAGGTTGTGGGCACCGGTGAAATCACGGGTGCATGACTTAACATCCTCGTCTCAGGTGGCGGACGCAACGGGAAGCGACTGGGGTCTTCTCAAAGTTCGGTCGGGGAGTCCTGAGGACCTTCAGTTCCTTCCTTCACTTTTGTTACATAAAATATGACCTCATCAATTGTTTTTTTGTTTAACTTACCAACGAGAGCTGGAATTCTTCCGTATTTATCAGCTATCCACCCGAAGACCAGCCCACCAACGATAGCGCCGCAGAAGAAGATAGACTGTGCCGTGGCTGCTAGGTTATCTTTCTCACATACCCAGTCCAGCTGAAAAGAACGAATTGTATCATGATGGAACCTTGCCGAAATAACATAAGACATTGTCCATGGTGTTCGAAAAAATCGAATAGATAGTCAAAATCGCGTAACAAATATCCAATAAAAGCATACAGCCCATTTGAGAATTAAGGAAATACAATATGTCCCAATAGAGGTCCCTGAGCGACTCCCTAAGCATTTCACTGAAAGTATACAGGAATTGGCTACAACTTACGTCAGAAGCTATAGTATGGTACGGCACATCACTTCTGTTGTACTCCCAGCCGCTCGAGCAGGGTACTATAGGCCATTCATCATCAGGGGTGGTACGTCCCTCAGCCAACGCCTTAGCCCAGTCCCCGGCGTACATGCGACACCGCTCGTGGGCGAAAGGGCCATCTGACTTAGGTGGAATAGCAAGAGCTCGTCTGGAAATTGAAAAAATAATTGATTAACTTATCGGGAAAATAGGCGTATTATTAGTATTTATAACTGTTGCTTTCGTATCTCCGTTAGCAGTTTCTCCCATATAAAGGGGTTTAGGCCGATTTCGATCCGCGGCTTGGGAAATATTTGTGAGATAAGCATCAAGCTATCAGGCGATCAGAGCACGAGCGAGGTATTTAAGCATAATTTTTAGTTTTTTTTTTTTATTGGTTCTAATTAATTTAATTAATGAATATGGACATTGTAAATCCCCCGAGTATTAACGTCTGAATTAAATGCTTATTATTATTATTATAAATTCTATGGTTCAAATGGACTATCGTATCAGAACTCGTTCATGGCAATTAAGGCTCGGTGACACCAATAAAGAAACTAAATGGATCGCTTAGAGTGAAGAGGAAAATAATTATTAACGAAAGATTTGAATAAAAGTAATGAATTACTATTATGATCAGGGTTTATTACCAAGAATTAGTTATAATTAAAATATGGCGTTAATTGCATTGAATTCGCTAATCACGTAATGAACCATTGACAAAAACCCTTTTAATACAAATTCTTGTTTACTACCTAATATTGAAACAACCTATTTAAACGCCTACATACTCAATCCCCTACACTAGAATTTTCTGTGTCGCAGGTGGCATGGACAAACAAAAACACAAGACAAACTCTCAAGACCAAACCAACTTCATGCGCACCACGCAAAGTGTGCCCAGCTGATAATCAAACCTAGAACCCCTCGCTTCAAAAGCATGGCCAACTAAGCCACTAAGCCGTTACCACACTTATATTATAGAGGCGAAAGTTTGTATGGATATGTGTGTGTATGTTTGTTCCTCCTTCACGCTCAAATGGATCAACGGATTTGAATGCAATTTGGTACCAGGATAGCTTATATCCTGGATTAAAAAATATGCTACATTTGATCCCGGGAATTGCAGTGTCCTTTTAGGATGGCCAAACGAGGGTAACACCGCGGGGCGCAGCTAGTACATAATATAAAACTCAAACTCATTTATTCCTTTTTTTTTTTTTTATCGTTTACACACTCATACCTCTGCACTAGGATTCCCTGTGTCGCAGATGGCATGGACAAACACAGAAACACAAGACAAACACCCAAGACCCGAGAACAACTTCATGCTCACCACACAAAGTATGCCCCGGCCGGGAATCGAACCCGGGACCCCTCGCTTCGAAGGCAGGGCTACTACCAACTAAGCCACGGAGCTGTCGAATTTTATTAAGTAACCGTATTAAATAATTATTATTTATTATAGAATTATTATATAACCGTATTTTATTAAGTTTACGACTGTTCCAACCCAACTAGTATTATTTTATGTGCCTAAACTTAGCGATACATACTCGTAGACAGATTAAATAAAAAACATAAGCTATGGACAATAATAAAGTATATCTGTTTTTCAAAATTAACATGTGTCATGGTAGATAATTAATATGTAGGACATAGGCAGTTTCCGTGATAGACTGATGCCTTGACCATGACTTCTAACGTTCACTGCTCTTAATGATTGGGAAATATAATCTTAACAGTGTCAACAGCGTCATGACTCACGCCGTCGTTACTTATGGGCTTGTTCTTACGGGTAAACTGACAACTTTCCAATTACTCGCTAGGTTTACCCTTTGATTCCCTACACGTACCCCCTGGGTGGTGGTAAAGGAGCAAGGAGCAGTAGAACTTGTGCCAAGTTCGTGCGGAGAGGTACTGCCACGAAAATCTGACGCCAAGCAGTAGTGCTCGCATTACTGTGTTCCGGTGAAATCACATGCGCATGAGACGTATCATCCCCGTCTCGGGTGATGGACGCAGCAGGATGAAGGCGACTCAGTGTAATATCCAAATCTTATACTGAGTCGTATTACTGTTGAAAGATAAAATTTTAGTTTTATCTTTCAACAGTAATACGACTCAGTTAATTAACTGTTATTTATTAGTTATTTATTTGAAAGATAGAATTGAAATTGAAATTTTATCTTTCAAATTAATAACTTTTCAAGTTGGTTGATAAATGAAGGAGATCTGAGGTAACGGACATAATAAAATCAGCTGAATTGAAAACCTCCTTTTTGCAAATCGGTTGATTAAGGTTATCTAACAGCGCGTTGACCTTAGGCTAAGGTCACGCTAACAATGGCTGAGGTCACTCCCACATCTGAGGCCGGTGTGATCGTGCGGCAAGCCGGTAAATTACCAGTTCCTTTGTATATTCAACTCAGGACTTTTACCCGTTCATACCAGCATGATCGTAAAAAGTTTCCATGGTGATCGAATGGCGTGCGTGACTAATGTTAACGGGGTCTGGGTAACAAATTAAATTACAAGTACTTGAGCAACATATCTTTATCTTCTTATATTATAAAATTGAATCCCTATTTCCCTCGGTCTCGGCATCACGCGTGAACGGCTGGACCAATTTTGCTAATTATTTTTTTGTTGTGTTTGTTATTGTCAGAAGAAGGATCTTATGAAAGAAAAAATCAAAGTTCCGCGGAACATTAGAAAATTTAAGAAAACTTAACGACCATATTAGCTTTTCTAATAACCTTTGCGTTGACATAACTGTCAGATTGACAGATTGCGCGCTGCAAATGTGATTTAACACAGATGCATCGGTCGAAATTATTAAGGCGTGACAACGTCTGTAGGATCAGGTAGTAAGTTTTTACAAAATCGTGTTTTATATGAAGTATAATAACAGTTACCACAAGTACCACAAAAAATAACGAGATGGCGCTATATAAAGTCAGCAAAATCACTACATAGTATAAAACAAAGTCGCTTTCTCTGTCCCTATATCCCTATGTATGCTTAAATTTTTAAAACTACGCAACGGATTTTGATGCGGCTTTTTTTAATAGATAGAGCGATTCAAGAGGTAGGTTTATATGTATAATAACATCCATTAAATAGTGGCAAAATACTGTTATTTTTGAGGTTTCTAATGTGATGTCGTAAATAATTACATTTTTTCAGCTATGCGTCTGAAAGCGCGGGGCGCAGGTCGTATGTAATAAAAAAAAGTTTTCGTAAAAATATGCTATTTTTCATGAAATACTTGTAATACTAACAGCAAAACCCAGTCTAAACAAAAAATTTCACCAAATCTATAGAACCGAGATACGCGAAATAAATTAATAAATATATATACATTAATTTCCCGCTTAATGGTCGGGGTAATATAACATTCTGTATGTGCGACGTTTGCGTCATGTTTGTGTGTTTTTTTATGGTAGTGTGATAAAAACTATACGTTGATGGCCGCAGATGACCTTGATATCTTTACGCGAGCACCATTAATAATAAAAAGAATATTACAATATTATACTAGTTGTGTTACCCGCGGTTGGACTTCCTACGGGAACTCTACTGTTTTCCGGGATTAAAAGTAGCCTACGTGCTATTCCAGACTATAATCTATCTCTGTGCCGAATTTCATCCAGGTCCGTTCAGCCGTTCTGGCGTGATTGAGTGACAAACATCCATCCATACATCCAAACATTCGCGTTTATAATATTAGTAGGATCTGTGCTATTACATAATAATGATTAGATACAAAAACTAGTTCATTTTACGAAAATGTAAAATGATGTTTTTATACAATAAACGAGTTGCTGGCCCATCAGGAATTAGATCCTTCCCAACCTAATTAATAAAAATTGGTTTTAATATAATATTATATTTTATTATTCGTTACTTCATAGATAGATTATAAAAAGGATCTCATAGATTTTAGATATTGTATAGTGTTTTAATTTGAAATGTTTGTACACGTGTATTTCACTGTCGCACGCTGTCACCACGGTACCACAATACCAGCGCTGTATCGGTCCACTGACGCAGCACATGCTGAGTAGTTACCTATTTTGTTGTTACATATTCTTAAACGTGTAATTTTGTTTTTAATTTTTAAGTGAGCCCTAATTATGTAACACAAAATAAAGTTTTTCTATTCTATTATATTATTTGAAGTATTTGAATGTATTTCAGTCAGTTTTTCCCATTGTCTCATGTTGATTTTAACAGCGAATAAGGACGCAGTTATTAAATCTATCATCAGCATATATCAGTCCACTGCTAGACATAGGCCTCTCCTAGCGCCATTGAGCCCTGTCTTCGGCTCTTCGCATTCATTTTCTGCCAGCCACCTTCCACCAGTCGTCGCTCCACCTGGCCGGGAGGCGCCAGGGACATTTGCCTACGGTCTCCATTCAAAAGCTCGTCTACCCCAACGGTTATCGTTTCTTCAGCATATATGCTTAAAGGGGTCCAGTTGCTCGCGTCCGTAGGTGTATACCCTTTGATTCCCTACACGTACCCCCTGGGTGGCGCTAAAGGAGTAACCAAAAGTAACAGTAGAACTTGTGCCAAGTTCGTCCGGAGAGGTACTGCCACCACACCTGGAATCTGCCGTCAAGCAATAGTGCTCGCATTATTGTGTTCCGGTGGAAGTGGAAGGGTGTCGGTGATGGACGCAGCAGGATGAATGCGACTTAGTGTAAGATCCAAACCTTATACTGAGTCGCATTAGTGTTGTCATGGGCGGGGGTTGCCACTTACCACCAGGTGGGACCTCAGCTCGTTCCGTCACATAAACACATAAAAAAAAAACAATATGTCCACTGCCACTTCAGCTTGCTAATCCAAATATTAAAACTATCGGACATGAATCCAAAAACACCGAGGCCACCATATACCTATTCTTAGGGATATTCTTGTAAGTTTAGTACAGTTTTTTGAGGCAAGTTTTTAACGGATAAATCCTTTTTTACTTAGCCAAGTGCGCGTTTTTAACGCACTAGTCAAAAACGCTATAGATATTTCTTTGTTAGTTTTGTTATTAAAATAAAAGCTTGTAATAAAAAACTAAATTAACTAATACAATATATAAAACAAGTATTAAATGTTACGGAAATTTAGACAACCTCGTTTTAGCGTGGTCTAAAAACGGACGCCTACCGTAGCATGATTTCCCAGTTAAAAACACAAATTATATACAATTAAATGTACATTGTTTAAACAAGGAGGAAGATACGCCACATTAAAACACTTAGTCAACAAAAACATTGACTAATATTACTACTGACAGTGGTCTTACTGTTTTTTGGTTTAATTTCTGTTTTGTTATTGTATTTTTTTTTAAATATAAAATGTATTTTTTTTCTAAATGACCCGTCATACCCGTTGTCCTGTTTTGATTCACAATTTTGACAACGCACAAAATGTCAACGATATTTGCGCAGTCAGAAACAAACAGCCTCCAGAAAAAAGCCTTCCCGTTTTTTTATTATTAGTAACAATTTTTCTTTCTATAAAACATGATAAAATAAAATAAAGCCAACTAGGTCCAATTCTCAAGCGATGCGCTTGTCAACGAACATATTTTTTTATAACTTATATTTATAACTAGCAGAGCTACTATGAAGTGGGCTGTGGAGTCATTGGTATTAACTGTCACTGTCACGTGAAATAAATAACAATTATTGTCCCCGTATTGTGCTTGACATGCTTCACAGACTCCTGTCCAATTGTAGCAGAAGGCAGACTGATTGCTACTTCAGTATATGCTATTATGTTGCTTTACTAACTTAACCAGAGATATATTAGTTCTAGTCCGTCCATTTGAAAACAATCCACGCCTATAGGAGCTAGTCACGTATCTTCTACTTTTTAATAAAATCATGGCAATTATATCATCAATTTGGCGCTGATTTTATGATGAATCAATTAAGTTTTTTTGATAACTGAATCACGTGTTGCTTGAGATCAACAAGAGGGTCTAGGGTTTTAGGGTTCCTTAGGCAAAGATTTTTTTTCATATTATAAACGTGACTAGATGATTTGAGTCCACCTGATGTTAAGTGGTTACCTCCACCCATAACAACAGCAATACGACTTAGGTCCTCCCCATGTTGCACCCCGTTGCGCTCTGCACCCGGGGTAATCGGTCCAGCCGTTTTGGAGATTAGCAGACAGAAAGACAGACAACAGAAAAAAAGGTCCAAAAAATTGTTTTATTTTTATAAGCACCGTAAACTTTTAATTGCATATAGTAATAAACTGTTATTCTGACATTACAGACAGACATTTATTTATTGTTTTTGATTATAGATTAAATCCATTATTTCAAAGACGCCATCATTAAATAATTCTTGCGCATCGTTATAAAAGTATTTGTGTAATGTTGTCAATGACTGTTCAATAATTCAGATACATAGAAAAATATATAATTAGTAGATCACGTTGCTAGTAATTAAACAATATTCTTTAACAATTCGAACGCATGTGGCATATAATATAATAAATTAATTAATTTCCTGGTTTTACAGCAAGGGGTAGGACCTTATAAAATATGGCTGGCTTTACAGATCTGTTTTTTTTTTCGTCGTTTCCGGGACGCGCCTAAGAAGAAAGTTCCCAGTTAGCGTAGTTTTAAGAGTTTATAAATATATTTGTTATATGTATGTTAGATTAAGGTATTTATCTATGGGCCAATGTACTTATTTTTAAGTTCTTGTTGCCTGAAATAAAGATATATTATTATAATTTAATTAATTTTACGCTGTATTTAATTAATCAGTTATGTTTATTATAACGTAATATGTAAATATATGCGTTTTACTGGGGACACGTGTAGAGAATTTAAGGGTAAGGGGACACTTACGGACGCTAGCAACTGAAATTAATGAACTAGGAACTATTTTTTTTTATAATGTTCCCCTTAATTTTCTGTCTGTGGGATACGTAGATTGTCCTTATGTGAATTGTTAGGTGTTTTATGCAGTTTCTAAGTATTATTCGCCTTGATGCTGTATGATCCAAGAATTACATACAAAAACCTCATTGTGTTGCGGTTTCTTTCTTAGTTAGCCATGACGTAGGTACCAATATCACGATCCCATTGATGAATGAGATCGCAAAACACAGATTGTGTTTTTCCAGCTAATGACAGAAACCCAGTTTTTAACCACAGGAAAAATACACTATAATTTTTACCTGGTTTAAAACAATCCCCTATATAAACAGGCATTTCATAGAGCGCCTTCTAGCCCCAAACTGAGCAAAGCCTGTTCTATGGGGATGCAATTTTTTCATCAAATTCCATTCCGGGCCAAAAAATGGGGGTACTATGATAGGGTTTGAACAAGCTGTTGGGGTCCCGATACGCGAGGACTAACGCCGCTGGGGCCGCCGAAGAGTGGTACCGTACCCGTAGCCCCAGCGTGATGGTCTAGTGTAGGAACACCAAGGGGTTTTAGTGTATATTCCCCCAGCACTGCTATTTCTGAGTAGTGTAGGGGGTGAGTCACACATAACTCCACGCGTGGGATATACGCAAAGAATTTCCCCATTAAAAAAAAGGGTTTGTACAAGCGGTAATATAAGTTCAAGAACGCATGATCCTGTGGGTACATGTTTAATTAAAAAATTACGGTTCCGTGTATTTTCTTAAAATTTGAGAGAAATATAGATTTTTGACTTCGACTTTATGGGTCCAGTTCAGAGGTAGACCCTAGGTATAAAATTCAAAAATAATCATCTAACTCGGTCCACAACTGGCGACGAAATTGCGCAACAAAACACTAAAAAACCAGATACCCGAATTGAGAACTAAAAAATAAAGAAAAAAATCCAAACGTCATTAAAACAGGTTGTTTATGTTATGTAAGCCATTTATAAAACCATGTATTTGATACCCCAATAAGCTTTGAGGAAAAATGGCACCAAAAATCGACCATTTAAATTTTTATATACCTAACTGCCACTCTCACAATTAAGACGAATCTTTCAAACTAAACTCTATCGGAGGAAATCGGTCCAGCCGTTTCGGAGACGGAACAAACAGACACAAAGACAGACAACAGAAAAAAAGGCCAAAATTTGTTTTTTTTTTTTTATAAGTACCTCCGCCCGTAACAGCTATAAGACTAAAGTCTTCCCGACCGAAGTATCAGAAAGTATCTACACTTATAATTAAAAAAACGAAATGGGAACATTCTTGTCCCTGACCTCACACGCTACCGATTTGATATAAACGATTTTTGACGCACAGACAAACGGATGTCCGGTAGTTGAAGGTTGTTATGCGTTCTGTCTCATAATTACTACTTTATAATATTTAATGCTACCAGCCTCTAATGTTCCCACTGCAGGGGCACCGGCCTACACTCGATAATTGAGAGTAAATGGGCTTTGATCTGCCACGGGAGCCCAATCCGGATTGGTAGATGTCACGTGTCTTCGAATTTATGGTTCTAAGGCATGCCGCTTTGCTCGCGATGTTTTCCGTCACCGTTTCGAGAACGTGGTATTGCGCACATAAATTTTTCAAGTGAAAAAACTCATTGGTGCACGTGTGGGTTTGAACCAGCGACATTCAGATTGAAAGTCGGCGTCTGTGCCCTTGGGCTACCACGCTCTCTACGGTATTGCCCGCGGTTAAAACGGATAAAATGAGAGGATGGAGAAAACTGAATTTTCTCCATCCACTTTTTCGGGATAAAAAGAAGCCTATTTTTACAACAAATTTCATCCAATCCGTCCAGCAAACAATTTTATACAGACAAACTTTCGCATTTATAATATAAGTAGGTTATAGAAAATGGCTGACAATTAACCAAGACATATGTCAAAGTTTTTCACGATCGTATTTCTGTACAAGGTCTACTAAAGACACTCTCTCTCTATACTGGCCATTTTTTTATACATTTCCATCGGTTTTTTATGCGAAATCTTGCCGATAAACGTCGTTAGTGGCTAAATTGCGGGCAGCCAAGCCTCAGAAGCCAAAAATTAAAAAGAAGAAGTACAAGGTCTACCTGTGTCGCCGCTAGTTGGCATGTTAGGAAGTACGTTTCAAAGTCAAAGCCCTTTGCTTACGTTGAATTAAAAAAAAAAAAAACTCGGTAACATCACTTTCAACGCTTGACAGAGCCAAAGTAATTCATAACCTAATTAAAATTCTATGCTCAATATCTTTAATAATAATAATCTATGGATTGGTATAAGTGTATTATTTTCAAAAATACGTGTTTAATTATGTTTAAATGTGGTTCGGGTTTATTTTCAATAATTTTTCTATAACTTTTAATTATAGCATAATTATATATAATATATACTAGCTGCGCCCCGCGGTTTCACCCGCATAGTTCCCGTTCCCGTGGAGAATACGGGGATAAATTGATTTTATTTTTTTCGTTAATTTTCCAATGTTTTAATAGTTATTCTGCTATTCGGGACGGAAACAAATCCAACAAATCAAAAACCATGGCAATCGGTCCAGCCGTTCTCGAGTTATAAGTGTTGTAACAAACACGACTTTCTTTTATATATATAGATTTTATAGAAACCTCAAAAATTGTAGCCTATATGTTATTCTGATGTATAAGCTATATTGTTCTAAAGTTTCATTCAAATCCATTCAGTAGTTTTTACGTGAAAGAGTAACAAACATCCATACATCCATACTTACAAACTTTCGCCTTTATAATAGTAGTAGGATTATGCGTGTAGATTTAACGTAAGCATAAGGTTCAAATGCCAACTCAAACTCATTTATTCCTTCAGATCTCAAGTATCGTTTGGACACGCCAAATTTTACACACACAAGTAAACATATTCATGAGCATATAACGTGTCACAGGAGCTCCTTAGGCACGTTACATGCACACAGATATGTCAAATTACAGTCCGTTTTAATGTTTTAGCTAGTCTTATTTATTAAGAAACGTATCATCCCCGTCTCAGGTGATGGACGCAGCAGAATGAGTGCGACTCAGTGTAAGATCCAAATCTTATACTGAGTCGCATTACTGTTGTCATGGGCGGGGGTCGCCAGTTACCACCAGGTGGACCCTCAGATAAATCCGATACAAAAAAAAAAAAAAAATGTTGTCGTCTGTACCAACCCAAACTGATCAATACGAGGGGAAGTTGAGTTTGACAAGAAGTTTAGGGAGATGTACTTATATAGTTATATCCCTTTTCAAGACAATAGAAGTTAATTATAGAAAGTTGTTCAATAATTAGGACCTTGAATACAAATAGTTAATTAATAAAGTAGGATCTTGTCAACACGATTTTGAATATTAATGAGATATTAATACATAGTAAATATTCATTGAAATTTTACACATCGTCATCTAGCCTCAAGCGTAGCCTGTACTATGGGAACAGGATTAATGATACGATACATATTGGCACCCATACACCGAACAAATGTCTATGCTCGTCAAAAATATGGGTGGGAATCGAACCGCATAAGCATATTGCCCCATTTTGAAGTCTGTTAAAAATATGAAATATTCTACATAAGAAGCAAAATAGTCACGTACCTCTCTTCAATTGTCAAATTGGCCAATTCTGGCACCCAACACCAATGCTGCTCCGGCGCAATTGTCATAAATATTTGCGAAAAATACACAAATGCCACGAAAAAAGCAAAAGGTATCATCAGTAAAAACAATATCTTCTGGTACAGTCCAAACTCTCCCATATATGGCAATAGGTCATCAAAATCAGTCGCTTTCTTTCTTTTCTCCTCAACATTATTGTTACTGGCAACTTCTGTGTCGCATCTGCTGTCACTGTCATTCTGGTAGCCCTTGTTGACGAACGCCAGGTCTATGTTTGACAGGTTGTCTATGGTCTGGTTTTGGCGGGAGTCGTCTTCTTGCTCGTACGTAGTTCTCTCTTGTGGCGCCATTTTGATTTTTAGTACATGTGACTGATTTTTGGCATATATCTGAAACAGGGTTTTTGTTACTTCTTAACGTGGTTGAACCACAATTTCAATAAACTTGATTACCATTTACTCTCCATTATTTTTTGGTTACTAACGTAGCCCATATTTATTATATGACCGTATTCATGTATGTTTTCAGAGTATTTAAGATTTAAATTTAGGCTTTTGATCGTTCCAATAAGTACCAAATTGTTGAAAATAAACGAAATTAAAATGAAAAAATGTAATATTTGCTTGATTCGATACTATCGGTATAATAATGGTTGCAAGTATGGAAAATACTTAAAATTAAGGGCAAAAGTAATTTTAATTCAAAAGTATGTTAACATCATATAAATTTCTTGAAAAAATAAAGCACAGTCAAGTACCTAACATATTTATTTTTGGAAATTTTGACATGCTCAAGTATATTTTAGTTATTCAACGAATTCAAAGATTTTTGCCTTTGACTTTTGGCAAAAATTCTACCTGTGCACAAACCAGTTATATTAAAACAACATCCTTTACTCGTGAGATAGAATTGCGGTTTTATCTCTGTGGATATAGCAAGATTAAAATAATAATTTTTTGTCAATAACCTAAGTGGACGGCTCTGTGGCTTAGTTGGTATTATACCAGGATAGCTTGTATCCTGGACTAACGTATCGGATACTTTTGATCCCGAAAAAGTATGTATGTGTGTGTGTATGTTTGTACCTGCTTCACGCTCAAACGGCTAATCGGATTTGGATGAAATTTGGTACCAGGATATCTTAAATCCTGGATTAAGATCCCACTACCTTTGATCCCGGAAAACCGCGGGAAACACCGCGGGACGCAGCTAGTTACTAATAGAAGTAATCGCGAGATACTGTTGTTCAAACTAAGTTCTATTTAAGTTTAAGGCAAGCCTAAGCATTCTAAGTGGCCATTAGGTACTATTGCTAAATTAGCCTTGCCAAAACAGGCGTGGTATGACTTACAACTATTTAAGAAGGTACTTGAATATGAATTTCGCGGGGTCCAGTTGCTTGCGTCCGTAGGTGTGTACCCTTTGATTTCCTACAAGTACCCCCTGGGTGCTAAAGGAGCAACCAAAAGTAGCAGTAGAACTTGTGCCAAGATATACACATAAGTAGTACCTTATAGTAGATAGAAAATTCAATGCACGCATGATTAGACACAATACACGGGCAGACTTAATGCTAGGAAGCATTCTCTCCCAGTCGAACCTTGGGTGTTGCGGAAAAATTATCTGTGTACGATGGTCGAGATCAACATCGAGGTTTCCATAAGTATTTTTTTGATGTGTCAAAAAATACGGGATGACGTGACAGCCACCTGATGTTAAGTGGTTACTGCCGCCCATAGGCAACAGCAACTAACCTACGGAGCCGTCTATAATATATATTAAATACGATCGTTAATTCAGTTTGTAAATAAACACAGTATTGAACGTAGATTCATTAAACATAGGTACATAGCTAAGACAAGCAGTCTAGAAATATTTAGGTCACAAGGCAGCGAGGTGACCACCATTTTTGTAATATAGAGGACATCTTGTCGAATAAATAATAAATCTATATAATTGAAGGTCAATTGTCTGACAAGTGACTGATTTGAAATAGAAAAAAAAAACGACTTTAATACTTTCAAAGTAGCAAAATATGCAATTTTGTTCTTGGATGACATATTTTTCCAATTATTTTGATTTAACAAACAAACTATTTAACCGATTTTGATAAAAAATCTCTGGAACCAATTAGAAAGTTATCCTTTTAAATAAAAAAAAAGAATTTTCCAAATCGGTTGATAAATGGCGGAGAAATCGGTGTACATACATAAAAAAATATATATAGGTTAAATTGTAAACTCCTCTTTTTGGAAGTCGTTTAATAAAAGAACATTACTTGAAAATACTTTGACTGTTTTTATCTTTAATGTTTTGTAATTATCAGAACAAGATTTGTATAAAAAATATATATACCTTATTTTTTCGCTAAGCGCACTTTTCTCATTAACTCCTTTGCTAATTGCACCGTAAGTAAAATGTTAAAGTTAATGTTAAAGACATATAAAAACATGATAGCCAAGTTGAAGGGATATAAGAATACCTAAGTCTTGAAGTTGGAATGTCAAAAATCCCATCTTCACGGAATCTTACATAAACATAAAATAATCGAACCCGGGACCCCTCACTCCGAAGGCTACCAACTAAGCCACGGAGCCGTCATTACAGAATAATATTGTTATTTTCAGTTTAAAAACTAATTTCAACCACTGGAAATTCACAATGTTAAGAATTTATATAGGTAACTAGCTGACTCGGCCACGCGTTGCTGTGGCTAACATTTTTTGTCATATTTGATAATATTGCGACTACAATTTGAGATTTAAACTATCCTATCTCTCAAGTTGGATCGAACTGCACATGGTGTGCGAATTTTATTATAATCGGTTAAGTGGTTTAGGAGTCCATTGAGGACAAACATTGTGACACGAGATTTATATATATTAAGATTTGGAAAACATTATGTTTACAAATTGAATACAATTTTATAGCTTATTCTTCTAGTGGCTTACCACTAATTTATAACCATAATAATGGTTATAGGTTTTGAACAATTCTTCATAAAATACAATATATCGACCTCATATACAAGCCGCAAAAATTATAATAAATGCGGGAGAATTACTTCTTCACGTATTTGACTTGCTTAATATGAATTAAATTAGAATATAGTCAAAATCGTGGTGGCCCAGGGGCACAGACGCCGACTTTAATTCTGAAGGTCGCTGGTTCAAACCCACACGTGCACCAATGAGTTTTTTCACTTGAAAAAATTTATGTGCGCAATACCACGCTCTCGAAACGGTGAAGGAAAACATCGTGAGGAAACCGGCATGTCTTAGAACCAAAAATTCGACGACATGTGACATCTACCAATCCGGATTGGGCTCCCGTGGTAGATCAGAGCCCATTCACTCTCAATTATCGAGAGTAGGCCGGTGTCCCTGCAGTGGGAACATTAGAGGCTGGTACGGCATAGTCAAAAACCTTCCTTTTTATTTATATGATCTCAAAATATAATATTTCAGTTGAGTTTTAACTTTTTTTTACTAACCTCAGCCAAAGTTTAAAATACCCCTATTTTTCAGAATAATGGAATCTGTATCCAAAGCGATTGCATTGCAAAAGATATTTATTTGTCGTTAGTAATATTGTATTGACTTTGGTTGTGTACAAAATCCATTAAAATCCTGTCAAAATTTGAAAAGATCGCGATGACATTTTGTAAGTCAGATTTTACAATTTTTCTAACAGAATCACGTAATTATGGATAATTAACTCGTTATGATGTAAGCTTATGTATATATATATATAAGTAATTGAACTCCATTTCACTCTAATTCATTTAAACTCATTTATTGTTTAGATTTCAAGTCCAATATGAACACGTGAAAATTTACCTACAAGTAAACATATTCGTGAGCATATAACGTGTCACAGGAACTCTTACACATTACATTACATTACACATTTCTATTACAAAATTATACATAAGTAGATATTATTGTGACACCGCCTCCCCTTTTTTCTTTGTTAAAATTGTATCCATCCAAAGGTTGCCTGGAAGAGATCGCTCTTAGCGATAAGGCCGCCCATTGTGCCACCAATTTTATGTTCTTTTTTATTTGTTTCTCTGTACAATTTCTGGTGTAACAATAAAGAGTTTATCTATCTATCTAAATACATGCATACAGTCAAATTACAGTCAGTTTCTATATTTTACCTAGTCTTATTTGATAGTCTTACATGTCCAAGCCCTTACTAAATAGCCTAGAAAAAATCTACGCGTAGTGGTTTTATGGTCACCTTCGAAATCGTTGCGCAGACTTCAAGGACTTATAACTAACTGTCAATAGCCAATTTAAACTATACTATTAGTTATTTGAACAGTAAATAAATGAATATTGTATATATTCAATTAATATTAACTTGTGGGAGTGACTATCGCTTAATTTTGAGATCTGAATTCAGTATATCCATGTTTTTGATGACTCTGCTAGATTTGCTATGTTATTATGCTTGTTATTATACGAATTTATAATGTTTTTTTTGACATAACCAAGTATTCCAAAGTGTACCTGTGGTAAAAATAAATGAGTAATTGATTATAAACTTCTACCCAAACAAACTCATACAACCAAATTTTGAACTTGATCACTGACTTACCACCATGGTCAATTATAAGTTACAAGTGATTTATGTGAAAATTTCAAAGATAAATTTCAAGAATACAGATAATCTATAATGCTACTGTTGTTTTATAATAAACTTTACTAGAATCAATTCTGTTTAATGAGACAATTAATAAAAAATATGTCGCGAGTTAATTAGCGATAAAGTCAAAAAGGAGCTTTCTATTCAGTAGTATTAGAGATCAGTGGTGACATACAGCCGTTTGTTTCATCAGGAGAAGTACTGCCACCACATCTAGTAAGGTACAGCCACCACATCTTGGTGCCAAGCAGTAGCGTACTTGCACTGTCCCGGTGGAAGGGTGTTGGTGCCATTAGAATTGCAACGTGAGGCATCGCAATGCGATTTAGGTCTTCTCAGACTTCGGTAGGGGAGAACCTGAGTCTTATTGCTGTTGTAACCACTTAACATCAGATGGGTCGCTATCGTTTCGTCATAGCTCTCAAAAAAAAAATGCCATCTCATTTATGAATACGCAAGGCATTCTAGAATACAACATTATTTTGCAACAAACAAATGTTTTGTTAAGTAATTTTAAAATCTTTTTGTTCATAATATTGTATTAAGTAACAATAATAACGATTATTTAAATAAAAGCTTTAAAGAAAATAATTATATTACATTTACCACTTATGTATTGCATAATATCATATACCAACAATTATAATATCAGATTGAATATTTAACGAATCCAAGGTTTAGTTGTATCAATACTGCCTTTAAAGCGAAGGGCCGTGGGTTCGATTTTTTTAATCCGTGCCAGCCCCTAATTTTCCTACTGGACACCGACCTACCCACGGGAGCCCAATCCGGATTGGTAGATGTCACATGTCTTCGAATTTATGGTTCTAAGACATGTCGATTTCCTCACGATGTTTTCCGTCACCGTTTCGTGAACGTGGTATTGCGCACACATTTTTTTCAAGTGACAAAACTCGTTAGTTCGCGTTTGGGATTGAACCAGCGACCTTCAGATTGAAAGTCGGCGTTAATCCACTGGGCCACCTCGCTCTATTTAGTGATTAGCAAAAAACAATTACTGTCAGACACACTATAATATTTTTTTATATTATTTTTATCACTGTCCCCCACCCCTCCTTGCGCCACGACTGAAAATCAGCGCCTGGTCCATGGACTATACATAATTATAGCCGACTCATTCGCGCATTCACCATTCGCAATTACACCTATATTTTAATTTTAGCTTAAGGCTAATGATAGCAATTTTTTATAATCTTAACTATTTTATATATTGTATAAACAAAGATTACGGTAGTTAATAGTAGTAGTGGCTTATTTGTTAGTAGCCCTGCCTTCGCAGCGAGGGGTCCCGGGTTCGATTCCCGGCCGGGGCACACTTTGTATTGTGAGCATGAAATTTGTTCTCGGGTCTTGGGTGTTTGTCTAGTGTTCCTGTGTTTGTCCATGCCATCAGCAACACAGGAAATCCTAGTGCAGAGGTATGAAAAACGTTACGTTTTTGTTTGTAATTATTGCCTGTCTTTTCTTCAGTATTTCCTATCGCCACATGTTGTGTTTTTACCATGTAAAACCGCGGGGCGCTGCTAGAAAATAAATATAATTAAAGTTTTATAATCATAAACAAAGATGGGAGCTAATAGAAACATTTTAATTGTCGATTGGCGATGCTAGCTCTAACCTTAGCTATCAAGGTGTAATTGTACAGACCTGCGATTTTGTAGATGTGGCGTGTTTTTGCTACAAGGGCTACCTCATTTTGGTTAGGTAAAGATTAGGTCGGCGGGTTCGCGGATGTGTTTTAACGTTCCCGTGTTCCCGCCACTAAGCGGCAGAGGGCATCGTGGGGTTTTAGTGGGTCTAGTCCCACATAACCGCTCTGTCTCCCCGTAGCAGGGCGGTATGCGAGTGCATTTCCCCACGGAAAAAAAAGCTAAAGATAAGGTAAGTTCTGTAAAAATACTGAATTTATTTGTCTCTGTCACCGTGTACGTTGGTCCTTCAGATATACGATGGTGGATCTTCCCAGTTCGATGCTATTTGCAGCTGTTTTCAATGATTGGGCAGTTTTCTCAAGCTGTTTTTATGAGATCAATATTGTGATTTCGAAGGTCGTTCCGGATAAATAATACATTAAAATGTGCAGAATAATGAATCAAAGAAAAAAAAATTACATTAAAACACATTAAGAAAATGTTATGTATTGAACTAAAATTTGTCAATTAGCATTTTCTTTGTTCTATTTTTTAACTATTATTTATTAAGTTCCTTAGAGTATTTAGTGACTTTTTAGACTCGCACTTGGCCGGATTTTTAAACACTAAAGACATTAAGTGTGATTGTCAAGTAGGTAACAACGAAGTACCTAAGTTTATTTAAAAAATGATAAACATTATAGTTTATAAACATATATTAGTAAACGCAAACCATAACTAAAACCTTAACCGCCCCAAATCGAGCGGTTAATTTTAACGTTACGTGACAATTTAACCAATGCTAAAAGAGTGCAACCCTCAATTCGCTTAACCGGAGAATTGACACGAATCGAACCCTGGATCCTCGCTCCGAAGGCAGGGCTAGTACATACTAAGCCACGGAGCCGTCAAACTTTAATTTTGACATAGTTTGACGCTTGTTGGCGCAGTGTGTGTCCATGAATATTTATTACAAGCTATGCTTAGTTTGGGGCTATGTTCATGTATATTTATTTATTTACAATCAGACAGCCAAGAAATAATATATTATATAGGGTGTGTGAATATGACTCCGCCCCTTTTTGTCAAAATAAAACACATTTGTTCGCTTACAAAATTAAAAAAAAAAATTATTGAAAGTATGCTCCATCTGCAGCTACAACCTTCGCCCATCGTTCAGGTAGTTTTCGTATTCCTTGCTGGAAGAAGTCCTGGTCTTTCGAGCTTATCCAGTTGTCAATCCAAATTTTGATACTTTCACATGAAGTAAACTTTTCTCCAGTAAGGTCTGTCTGCATCGTCCGGAATAGGTGGTAATCCGAAGGAGCTATGTCTGGTGAATATGGCGGGTGGGGTAACACTTCCCAGTCCTGTCCCTCTAAATATCTTTTTACGACTTCTGCGGTATGCGGTTTGGCATTGTCATGCTGAAGAACTAATTTGTTATGTCTATTCACCCATTCTGGTCGTTTTTCTTCTATGGCTCGCTTCAAACGCATTAGTTGTCGTCGGTAAACTTCTCCATTAATAGTTTCAGAGGGTTTGAGCAACTCATAATATACAATACCTTTCTGATCCCACCAAATACAGAGCATGACCTTGGCACAGTGAATATTTATTTTTGGCTGTGATGGGCCTGGTTCGCCTGGTTTCACCCAAGCTTTTTTGCGTTTAGGATTTTCGTAGTGTATCCATTTTTCGTCTCCTGTGACTATCCGATGCAAAAATCCTTTTCTTTGCTGTCTTTGAAGCAGCATTTCACAAATGGTTTTCCGACGTTCCATGTCTCTTTCTTTTAAATCATGTGGAACCCAGTCACCGGCTTTTTGAATCATTCCCATCATTTGTAAACGCTTTGCAACAGTTGAACGATCAACATTTAATGCTGCAGCTAATTCTGATTGAGTTTGGCAAGAATCTTCCGCCAATAATGCTTCCAATTCAGCATCTTCAAATTTTTTTGGTGGTTTTCCATGTTCTTTATCCTCAGTACTAAAATCGTTATTTTGAAATCGTCGAAACCATTCCTTGCAAGTTGTATTAGACGGAACATGCTCACCATAAATCTCCACAAGCAAACGATAAGTTTCCGCTGCAGTTTTCTTCGCAATAAAATAATGTAATAACACTTCCCGCAAATGACGTTTATTTGGAATAAAAACCGACATTTTCGAAAAGGTGAAAACAATTGTTGCTTACACTTCAACCAAATATCATAAAATGCGTTAGATAGCTGACATTCAGTACTATCGAATACAAGTATGGTCATTTATTAGTACACGTAAACAATACTAAAAACGACATCTGTTGAGAAAGGGCGGAGTCATATTCACACACCCAATATGTCAGCGAAAATTATCAACAAAAGCAACAGAATTGTATGATGCGCATGCCATTCATAATTTGAAAAGCCACAAAGACTTCAAATCTATACTTAAAAAGACTGCTGCTTAAAAAGACAAATCTATACTTAAAAACAATTACTTTTGCCACATCCAATATTTCCCATTTCAATGGAACTAATTACGAACAGTCGTGATCGTGATAAACGAGGTCATTGTCTTCCATGCAAACTCTAAAACTGCAAGCGTAGTGACCTGAGCGATTCAATATAATTAACACGGCTCCGTGGCTTAGTTGGTAGTAGCCCTGCCTTCGAAAGGGGTCCTTCCATTCCCGGCCGGGGCACACTTTCTGTGGTGATCATTTAGTTTGTTCTCGGGTCTTGGGTGTTTCCATGACAGGAAATCCTAGTGCAGAGGTATGAGTGTGTATTTTTTATTTGTGTGAACGTTTATTTTTTTGGGGCCAAGTCCCCTCTGGTTCCCTACACGTGTGCCCCGGGAGGTGCAAAAGGAGCAACCCAAATTAGCAGTAGAACTTGAGCCAAGTTCGTCCGGAGAAGTACTGCCTCCACCCCTGAAATATGCCGCCAAACAGCGGCGCATTTGCGTTGCTGTGTTCCGTTGGAAGGGCAGGGATGCCCGTGAAATCACAGGAACTTCAGTAACAACATGAAGTAACAATTGCTTTACTTTCTTTTAATCATTCTCTCTTTGTTTATAGATGCGGTACGTTTTAATAATAAATAGTATAATAAATATGGAATTCGATTTCACTGGCACAGCAATGCGAACACCATTGCTTAGCAGCAGATTCCAGGTGTGGTGGCAGTACCTCTCCGGACGAACGTAGCACAAGATCTACTGCTACTAAAAAACTTTTTTATACGTTTGTGTAAATGTTTATTACAAAAGTAAAAAAAATTAGTGTATTATTGTATGTTAATTATGTGTTTGCGGATTTCTTGATTTTAACTTCCTTATTTAAATGTAATTCTATATTATTATATATTGTGGTCTATTTTTATATTACTAGTCGTACTACAATCTCGGTTTTAATTAACTGGTTAAGTGTGAGTCGCACTCAGTCCAAGAGTTCCGTATGTATGGTTATTTTTAAATCATGACGAAAAAGATGGGTGTTATAAGTTTGTAGTGTGTATCTGTTTGTCTGTCGAAGTCAAAGTCCAAAATTAGTTTAATTTTCTTAAAAATTACGTGTAAACAGAATTACATCATCTGTGAAAATTTCAAATCTATATATCGCGGTTCATGAGATACAGCCTGGTGACAGACGGACAGCGGAGTCTTAGTAATAGGGTCCCGTTTTACCCATTGGGTACGGAAGCCTAAAAACACCTACTTGACAGTCAACTCCTTTGGAAGTCCGTTGACAATGTAAGAAACTTTTGGACAGATGTTGCTATGGTAATCTATCCAGTCATCTGTTAGTTGAAAATAGGAACTAGCTGTTGTTAACAGAGTTCTACCTTGACGGAACGGTGCGGAACACAAAATGTAATATTATATAGGGAAATGTTTTAAAATACTGGTTTATATTGTTATTGGTTTATATTTATATTATTATATTATACAATACAATACAATATAAATACGCAAGCACGAAGTAACTTTTGCAAAAATTTGAATTTTTAAATATTAAAAATTTAAGTCGTAGGTAATTTCGTAATTTATGGAAAATTTTAAATTTAAGACATTCAAAACAAGTGACATTATCAGTTAAACAACTCCCGGTCAGAAGTTGGATGGGTGGCCATTTAGTGGAAAAGGAACGGACCGCTTCCGTGTTTCAGAGGGCACTTCGTGATCTCTAATTATTTCTTCTATTCGTAAAATAAAAGTAGCCTAGTCACTTCTTATGACATCAGCGATCTGCCAGTGAAAGTCACGCCAAAATTGGTCCAGCCGTTTGGAAGATTAGGCAGAACAAACAGACAGAACGAAAGTATATACGGTAAATAAAATTTAAAACAAAATATTTTCTTTCTCTTTTTAATTAGTAAAATGCTGTTATTACAACAAACAGACACTTCAATTTTGTTTGTCTATACATATAATAATAATAATAATAAACGTTTACACACTCATACCTCTGCACTAGGATTCCCTGTGTCGCAGAGGCATGGACAAACACAGAAACACGAGACAAACACCCAAGACCCGAGAACAAACTTCATGCTCACCACACAAAGTGTGCCCCGGCCGGGAATCGAACCCAGGACCCCTCGCTTCGAAGGCAGGGCTACTACCAACTAAGCCACGGAACCGTCAATGTATTATATGTATATATAATAGATATATTTATTAAATGCTTAATTCTCATACCTACGAGGATTTCCTGTGTCGCGAATGGCGTGTACAAACACTAAAATAAAAACAAACGCCCGACCCGAGCAAAACTTTATGCTCACCACACAATGTGTGCCCCGGTCGGAAGTCCAACCCGAGGCTCCTCGCGTCGCTTGTTGGTCCTTTAGCACCACCCAGGGGTTACGTGTAGGGACTCTAATATAATGGTTGGTTTCTCCGCCATTTATCAACCGATTTAGAAAATTCTTTTTATTTGAAAGCGTATGCTTTCTCATTGGTTCCATTCAATAGTTTAGTTGTTAAATCAAAATAACTTACGTCATCCAAGTAAACGAAATTGCGTATTTTGCTAAAAAATACTTTGAAAGGATTGAAGTCGTTTTTTTAATATATAATATGGGTAGGCCAACTAAACAGACAATCAATCAGACAGCGAGGTTTCGGAGTAAACGAAAATATTATATTAAAATATTAATGGATACAATTTTTTAATCAACAAAATTAATTTTTCAAAATCCTCTTCACAGATATAAGTATATAATTGAAATAGGACCACCTAGACGACCCTTTGAAACAAAAAAAGAATTTTCCTATACGGTTCAGGCGTCTAACATACATAAAAAAGATACCAACAAATTGAGACCCTCCTCCTTTTTTGTAGTCAGTTAAAAAAAGACTGCGATCTGGTACCCTTACAAGCTATGTTTACTTAATTAGCTACTTAGCGCTGTGTGAAATATTTTTTATTTTTATTAACCCTTAAATACCCCAATTACCTCTGGGGTGGTTGAGATTTCAATTGCCAAACATAGCAATTGACGGGGTAGGTATTACAAAAAAAAATCTTCGTAATGTGCGGGTAGGTTCAGAACTAAATAAATTACCAATTTCAATTAAATTCATTATTAATCATAATTGGGTCATCAGTAAAATTAAATTAATTAATTACTACTAACAATTATGTTAAAAATTATGGAGGTAATCTGAAAAATCAGAATACTAACCTTCGCTCCCTTTTCAAATGAACCTTTGAAAACTGGCTACACAAAAATCACTTCACAGTTTTATTTCAATGGATTATTATTCCAATTTAAATAATAAGACACAAGTACTAAACTATAGTAAATTTACTTGTGTTTTTTTTAACGCGTGAGGCAAACGCAGGCTCCGCTGCGACTACCTATACTGCCAAACGTACAAACCAACCTTGCTTTTAATATAAACTGCATGTTCTATCATTGAACATTGGTAAAACATCCATTTAAACTTCACCTCTCATTTCACACAAAACATGCTATTTTGGAGCTCTTTTTAAATTGGCGTGGTTTACCGGCTAAGATTAACCAGCCAAATTATTGCGGTCTTCAAACAAGAATTATGGGAGAGAAATCACGGTATTGCAGATTTGGACGGTTGCTCGCTAAAATGCCAGAATTATCAGACCTTTCGCAGAGAATGTTTCAATCAGAGGAGTAGGCCTTGGTTTGTTGGTTTAAACGTGATAAAGCCAAAATTAATTGGCTTGAGTTGTGGTGTAGAAAACAATACAACAAAGGTCTTGTGAAAATTGCTGGTTGATATGCAATTTCCTACTTTGATAGC
This sequence comes from Aplocera efformata, assembly GCA_921293045.1. NCBI lineage: Eukaryota > Metazoa > Arthropoda > Insecta > Lepidoptera > Geometridae > Aplocera > Aplocera efformata. Next base: position 2,205,048 of record OV121067.1, on the reverse strand, counting down.
TATGACGTCACTTGACGTAATTTTTACTTTGTGTTTTTTTTTTAAATTTCATATTTCGACGCGACTTACGTAGATATGCATTCAATCTATTTTTATTTTAGCTTATGTTCTTACTTTAAACGAGTATTTCTTGTATATTTATAAAAGAAAATATTAATTTATTTCGCGTTTTTCGAAAACGGCTTCAACGAGTTAACGAAGTTTTATGTTTAGATTGGGTTTTGCTGTTTAAGTTTTCTATATAATTGTATTTCTTGGAAAAACGCATATTTTTACAAAATCAAAAATACGTTTTTTATACTAAACTAGCTGCGCCCCGCGGTTTCACCCGCATAGTTCCCGTTCCCGTGGAGAATACGGGGATAAATTGATTTTATTTTTTTCGTTAATTTTCCAATGTTTTAATAGTTATTCTGCTATTCGGGACGGAAACAAATCCAACAAATCAAAAACCATGGCAATCGGTCCAGCCGTTCTCGAGTTATAAGTGTTGTAACAAACACGACTTTTATATATATAGATTTTATAGAAACCTCAAAAATTGTAGCCTATATGTTATTCTGATGTATAAGCTATATTGTGGTAAAGTTTCATTCAAATCCATTCAGTAGTTTTTACGTGAAAGAGTAACAAACATCCATACATCCATACTTACAAACTTTCGCCTTTATAATAGTAGTAGGACTATGCTGATAATTTAAAATTGAATTGAGACATAACAAACATCTATGTTAGTAACACAAATAAAGGCTGGGTGGGAATCGAACCCATGATCTGCAGTGCAGAAGGCAAAGCTATTACCAACTGGCTGTTATACTATAGTAACAATAGAATAGGTTGTCTGGAAGAAGTCGCTCTCAGCGATAAGACCGCCCGTTGTCCCAAGCATAATATTTTTTTAATAAGCTACCGTCTAAAAATTCTGTTGGTGTACAATAAAGTATTTATTCATTAATTCATTAATTCAATAGGATTAAACTGTATAGATTTAAAAATGTGCGCTCCGGTGTTCGAACCGGCGACCTTCAGTTTCCATGTTACCATCCGTACTTGTCCACCATCTTGGACGAATTACAAATTAAACCAACTTGCTGAATCACCAAAAAGTTTTTGCACTTAAATACTTACCATGAAGGCCAAGAAGATAATAAGTACTTATTTAATTAAGACCTAAACTAATTAAAAAGACATACTTTTGAGATAAATGTAACAAAAACCATTAAAATCTAGGTTATGACCGTAGAGTAATAAATAACTACCAATCGATCTAGAGTATGAACTGTAAGCATTAATTATTACGTTCAATTTCTGTGTAATCTATCCGTTCTCTCTCTGGCTGATTTCGGTTTTTAGTTTCTTTCTTTCTTTCTTTCTACTTATTATATTACTTATATATATATAATATAATACAATAAAGCTGAAGAGTTTGTTTGCTTGAAAGCGCTAATTTCTGGAACTGGCTGTCAGATTTGAGAAAATCTTTTTGTATATGATTGCCACATTCATAAGGAAGGCTATAAGAAATTCTAGTATTACGCTACAGTTCTTGGTTAGCTTAAAATATTCTGTACCAGCCTCTAATGATCCCACTGCAGGGACATCGGCCTTTTTCTTTTTTTTTTCCGTGTGGAAATGCACTCGCATACCGCCCTGCCACGGGGAGACAGAGCGGTTATGTGGGACTAGACCCACTAAAACCCCACGGTGTCCTCCTCTGCCGCTTATTGGCGGGAACACGGGAACGTTACACACACATCCGCGAACCCGCCGCGGCTGTCCGTTTCCGGACCCATCACCTTTGGCATCTAGTGCCACTCCTCTGTTTGCGACACGCCAGGACACGTGGCGTGTCGCAATCTCCTCGGGGACCAGGTCAGCGAAAGGGCGTAATTCGTAATTCTTTATTGTACACACACACATGAAAAAATAAAATAAAAGGAAACATAAACTAAAAACAAAAAGTATGTACAAAGGCGAGCTTAACCCTAAAAAGAGTTCTCTTCCAGCAAACCTTTGAGGCTAGAGAGAGGTGATAAAAGAGGTAGGGATGTGTACCCAGTGAAATAAATACTTAAAATATACTAATACATATTTTTAACCTAATACATAACACAAATAATTACATAATAATATATAGTTATCTAATATATTACTAATCATACATATACATAATACGAAACAATAGATTACAGAGAAAAGTAATGCTCTTTAACCTTACTCTTAAATATACAAAGTGAAGGGCTAGCGCGAATTTCGTGTGGAATAGAATTCCACAATCTTGCAGCACGGACCGTGAAGGAGTCACTGTAACGGTTGGATGAGTGTTGGGGGATTTTAAGAAGAAGAGAAGTAGATGACCTGCATGGCTTATCACGGGGAACAAGAAAGTCAAAGCGCTCACGGAGGTAAGAAGGAAAAACAGGATTATGTAGAATATTAAACAGGAAAGAAAGAACATGAAGATCATGGCGACGCCGAATGGGGAGCCATTTAAGTTGTGATCTGAAAGCAGAGACATGATCAAACTTACGTAATCCAAAAATAAACCGGATGCACAAATTCTGTAGACGTTCTAGTTTATTCAACAGTTCCTCCGTGGCATCAAGGAAACAGACATCAGCATAGTCAAGAAGCGGTAATAAGAGAGCTTGAGCAAGCATAATTTTAGTTGCAAAGGGTAAAAACTTCTGGAGACGCTTAAGAGATTGAAAAGAAAAATTCACACGTTTACTAACTAGGTTAATATGGGAGGACCATGATAAGTTACCGTTAAAGATGACACCCAAATTTTTTACATTTTTGGAATAAGGTATTGGAACGTCACAGAATAGAACAGGAGGTGGAGAATCTATAGAACTTAGCATGTAGGAACTTCCCAACATCAAGACCTGGGATTTCGAAGGATTAACCAGCAGGCCAAACGCTTTAGCCCACAAGTTTATGTTGCAAAGGTCCGCGTTAATCAGATCAATACCTTCATCGATCTCATCAACCTTAAAATGTCTGTAAATTTGTAGATCATCAGCATAGAGATGCAAATTAGAAGAAATAACAGGAGTAACGGCGTTAATGAAAATCGTGAAAAGAAGCGGAGAGAGAACGCCACCTTGTGGTACACCTGCAGTGATTGGACACCAATCGGAGCATGACTCCTCCCAGCGAACACACTGCGAGCGACCGGCAAGATACGAGTGAAACCAGGAAGTAACAGAGTATGAGAAGTTAAGAGAGGAAAGTATTCTTAGAAGTATATCATGATCCACCGAGTTAAAAGCACTACTGAAGTCTAATAAAACCAAAACTGTGATTTGTTTATTCTCAATAGCCCACCGTATGTCATCAGACACTTTTACTAAAGCGCTGGTGGTACTGTGTCCAGGACGAAAACCCGATTGGAATTGGTTCAGTAAGCTATTTTGAGTAAGAAAGTGAGAAAGTTGCTTACGGACTACATTTTCCAGAATTTTAGATAAAATGGGTAGAATTGAAATGGGTCGGAAATCGGTTACGGAAGTGGGGTTTGAAGTTTTAGGGAGAGGTAATACATAAGCAGCTTTCCAGGCCGTGGGAAAAGAGCGTCTAGACCTAGGGCGTCAGACGACCCCGTGTCTAGACGCCCTAGGTCCCCCTGCGACGGGTCAGATCTGTGGCCCCGTCGCCTGCCACTACGGCCGCAGAGGATAGGGAGAGCGGCGCCTCGCAATACCGACACTCCTCTTCCCCTGCGGCCCCACCGCGTCCGCCATCCAGCAGTGGCGACCCCGCCGTGGCCGCGGAAGGTAGGGAGAGCGGCGCACCGTAATACCGGCACTCCTCTCCCGCCGCGGCCCCTAACCTTCAGCTGCGGTGCTGCCCATACAGCACCGCAGCCCGCCTCAGTTGCGGTGCCCCCCATAAGGCACCGCCACCTACTGTGCCGCTCCTATTCGGCTTGGAGCCAAAGCCTAAAGGAGCAGCCCTTCCCGGGTTCCTCTTAGCTTCACCGTGGGTGACCAGGCCACGGTTACTAAGCCCCCCCGCCCCGTCAAGGCGGGAACCCGTGGGGGGGGAGGGACATCGGCCTACTCTCAATAATTGAGAGTGAATGGGCTTTGACCTACCACGGGAGCTCAATCCGGATTGGTATATGTCACATGTCTTCGAATTTATGGTTCTAAGACATGCCGGTTTCCTCACGATGTTTTCGTCCACCGTTTCGAGAACGTGGTATTGCGCATATAAATTCTTTAAGTGCAAAAACTCATCGGTGCACGTGTGGATTTGAACCAGCGACCTTCAGATTGAAAGTCGGCGTCTATGCCCCTGGGCCATCACGCTCTCCAAATATTGATATTTGTAATGTTAGTCGCAAGAGAAACCGCTATCGACCTGTTTTATTGGTTAATTGCTGGGGTAATTGGCTAAATATGACTCCGCCCTTTCTCAACAGATGTCGTTTTTAGTATTGTTTACGTGTACTAATAAATGACCATACTTGTATTCGATAGTACTGAATGTCAGCTATCTAACGCATTTTATGATATTTGGTTGAAGTGTAAGCAACAATTGTTTTCACCTTTTCGAAAATGTCGGTTTTTATTCCAAATAAACGTCATTTGCGGGAAGTGTTATTACATTATTTTATTGCGAAGAAAACTGCAGCGGAAACTTATCGTTTGCTTGTGGAGATTTATGGTGAGCATGCTCCGTCTAATACAACTTGCAAGGAATGGTTTCGACGATTTCAAAATAACGATTTTAGTACTGAGGATAAAGAACATGGAAAACCACCAAAACAATTTAAAGATGCTGAATTGGAAGCATTATTGGCGGAAGATTCTTGCCAAACTCAATCAGAATTAGCTGCAGCATTAAATGTTGATCGTTCAACTGTTGCAAAGCGTTTACAAATGATGGGAATGATTCAAAAAGCCGGTGACTGGGTTCCACATGATTTAAAAGAAAGAGACATGGAACGTCGGAAAACCATTTGTGAAATGCTGCTTCAAAGACAGCAAAGAAAAGGATTTTTGCATCGGATAGTCACAGGAGACGAAAAATGGATACACTACGAAAATCCTAAACGCAATAAAGCTTGGGTGAAACCAGGCGAACCAGGCCCATCACAGCCAAAAATAAATATTCACTGTGCCAAGGTCATGCTCTGTATTTGGTGGGATCAGAAAGGTATTGTATATTATGAGTTGCTCAAACCCTCTGAAACTATTAATGGAGAAGTTTACCGACGACAACTAATGCGTTTGAAGCGAGCCATAGAAGAAAAACGACCAGAATGGGTGAATAGACATAACAAATTAGTTCTTCAGCATGACAATGCCAAACCGCATACCGCAGAAGTCGTAAAAAGATATTTAGAGGGACAGGACTGGGAAGTGTTACCCCACCCGCCATATTCACCAGACATAGCTCCTTTGGATTACCACCTATTCCGGACGATGCAGACAGACCTTACTGGAGAAAAGTTTACTTCATGTGAAAGTATCAAAATTTGGATTGACAACTGGATAAGCTCAAAAGACCAGGACTTCTTCCAGCAAGGAATACGAAAACTACCTGAACGATGGGCGAAGGTTGTAGCTGCAGATGGAGCATACTTTCAATAATTTTTTTTTTAATTTTGTAAGCGAACAAATGTGTTTTATTTTGACAAAAAGGGGCGGAGTCATATTCACACACCTATTACTATTAGTTTGCTCTCAGTGATTTATTTTATTTAAGTGAATGAGTGACGGTACGAGCTGAGGGCCCACCTGATGGTAAGTGGTGACCCTCGCCCATGACAACAGTGATGCCCGCGACTCAATATGAGATCCAAATCTTTACTGAGTCGCATTCATCCTGCTGCGTCCATCACCCGAGACGGGGATGATACGTCTCATGCGCATGAGATTGCAACCACACAGTAATGCAACCACTACTTGGCGGCAGATTCCAGATGCAGAGGCAGTACCTCTCCAAACGGACTTGGCACAAGTTCTACTGCTACTTTTGGTTGCTCCTTTAGCACCACCCAGGGTAGGGCACCAATCAAAGGGTATACTCTTACGGACGCGAGCAACTGGACCCCCCAAATATGTGGTTGGAACTGCCGGGCACAGCTGGTAGGTTAATAATTACTAAAATATTAATTGTTAGACCATCATCAAACATAGGGTTGGAACAGACGTAAACTTAACAAATAAGATAAGCTTAAACATGAAATCTGACTGTAATTTGACATATCTGTGTGCATGTAATGTGCCTGGGAAGTTCCTGTGACACGTTATATGCTCACGAATATGTGTACATGCATGTGTAAAATTTGACGTGTCCAAATGATACTTGAGATCTAAAGGAATAAATGAGTTTGACTTTGACTTTGAAACGCCCATGCCTCTGTAATTACAGACATTACAATTACAGGAACATTACACGACAGAGGGTCTAAATCCAAGAACCAAATCGATGAACATACTTAATGTTCATCAATTTCTCCGCCATTTATCAACCGATTTGGAAAATTCTTTGTTTTTATTTGTTAGGATGTGTTTTCAGATTGGTCCCATAGATTTTTATCAAAATCGGTTCAATAGTTTGGTTGTTAAATCAAAATAACTGGAAAAAATTACATCCAAGTAAACGAAATTGCGTATTGCTAATTTGAAGGTATTGAAGTCTTTTTTTATCGGTTTCTTGGTCTCGTTAAAATGTATATTTGAATGAATTTTCAACACACCACGGGGCGCAACCCATTAAGTATCAAAAGTATCAATTTTAAATATAATTTAGGCACAAACTTTAGCTAATAATTGTAAAGCAATGATTTAATTAGCATGAATTAAAAACACATAAACATGTATCTTCCTGTTCGCTTATAAATTGTTTTATACTGCGTGCTATACTTATATTACAATAAACCAAATATGGCACATATTTTTTTTTTATATGGAAGTTACCGGTCGAGCTGAAAGCCCACCTGATGTTAAGTGGTTACCTCCGCTTAATACTAAAATAAATACTTAAAATATACTTTTTTAAGTATTTTAATATTTTATACTTAAAAAGTATTTTATTAGGAAAATGACACTTTTTAAAATAAATATGTACCTACAAAAACATGTGTTCTTATTGCCAAGTTTTTCACTTGTTCAAACCTTAAGCGACCCTCCATAGGGAAGAACATCAAGACACCCCTGATGGAAGGATTACTTTCTATTCGCAAGCATTATCCTTGTACCTTGTCTACGTAAATATATTGTGAACAGTCAAATTAAATACATATAAAACAATCGGTCACCTTGGCGACATACTGGCACTAGACTTACAAATTGTCTTAAATTGTCGTATCTGTCATTAAAACACTCCAGTTAAAATAGGTACCTAATTTGCGACGGATTTTAATCATTTTTGAAAGTGATTGCGCTTGAGTAGACCTTAATACAGGTTGATGTTAATTTAATATAAGTTGTTGATAAGAGAGCGTGGCCCAGGGGCACAGACGCCGACTTTCAATCTGAAGGTCGCTGGTAAAACCCACAAGTGCACCAATGAGTTTTTCAGTTGAAAAATGTATGTGCGCAATACCGCGTTCTCGGTGAGGGAAAACATCGTGAGAAAACCGGCATGTCTTAGAACCAAAAATTCGAAGACGTGTGACATCTACCAATCCGGATTGGGCTCTCGTGATAGATCAAAGCCCATTCACTGTCAATTATCGAGAGTAGGCCGGTGTTGATCATTTATAACAAATACTAATTTTAGAAAATTTATAAACTTTTATAACAATAGTAATTGTAAATTAAGAATTACACTAATCTTTTCAATAAATAATTGACTGTTTTACTCTTCTTCTTCAATACTTACTTTTTTATCATTTGAAAAAGAAACATGAAAAACGGTGTACAATGGGCAAAGAAAAACTCGGCCATTTCATTCAAATTATTGCTCAAAAACATTTATTCTTTAGTTCTCGAATGAAAAAAACTTTGATTTAACGTTTACACACTCTCCCTGCACTAGGATTCCCTGTGCCGCCAGGACAAACGCAGAAACAAGACAAACACCCGAGTCCCGGCCGGGAATAAAACCCGGGACCGCTTCGAAGGCTACGACCAACTACCGACTAAGCCACGGCAGTCTCTATCCTTGAACAAAAGGCTAACAATTGCAGTACCTTAGTCAGGCACCCTGTAGGTTTATTTCCTTGAGGTTGCAATTCTCTTACCTACGTAAATGCATACGTAGGGGACACCCACATGCGTCAACTTTTAAAAAGCTCATTGACATGTTTAGGCCCTTCACACACCAGCAACTTTTCACATTTTTTTAATTAGTAATAAATAAAATAAAATAAATTTTCATAGACATATTTCACATAGCGCCATTTGGCCCCAAACTAAGGATAGCTTGTAATATGGGAACTGGTAACTGATAGAGTACATATAGTACTTTTTTTTTGTAAAAACATACTTATAACATATTAACACCCAGACACAGAACAAACATTTATTTTTGCACACAGATGTCCAGGGTGAGAGTCGAACCCACGAAGCGCAGAAGGCAGACCAACTGAAACAAATCCCAACGGATGTTAATTTTTTTTTTTTTTTTTTTTTTAAACAACGTTAACACACTCATACCTCTGCATTAGGATTCCCTGTGTCGCAGATGGCATGGACAAGCACAGAAACACAAGACAAACACCCAAGACCCTAGAACAAACTTCATGCTCACCACACAAGGTGTGCCCCGGCCGGGAATCGAACCCGGGACCCCTTGCTTCGAAGGCAGGGCTACTACCAACTAAGCCACGGAGCCGTAATTAGTGTAAGTAACGACACAATGACAGACAAGTTAATGTTACGCAAAACGCGAAAACCCTCAACTTGGTGTAATGGTAATGAGCTGGCGATCCCTTAGGGGGTAGGGTGTACCCCCTAAGGATGAGAAATAAGGAATGATGTATTAAAGTCGGTTTTTTTCGATATTTTTAATCATCTACTCGTATATTTCATCACTAGCTATGCCCCGCGGTTTCATCCGCGTTTTTCCAGTTTTTTTTTTAGCCTATAGCCTTCCTCGATAAATGGACTACCGAACACTGAAAGAATCATTCAAATCGGACCAGTAGTTCCAGAGATTAGCGCGTTCAAACAAACAAACACTGCAGCTTTATAATATTAGTATAGATTGTGTTGCAAGTACCAAGTACGTATAACCATAGTCGCGAAAATAAACACCGATCCTGGCGTAAAAAGTATAATAGCTGGTGTGTAAACCCCTTTATAATAATCATGACCTTAGTGTGGGAAAATATATTTACTAATTAACAAAATTCTTTTCAAAAGCTTATCAAAACATTAATTAGTTTAAAGCTTTCAATAACAGTACTTATAAGCAGATTTTTAATGACATTCATTAAATTATCACAAGGCCGTTTACAACCTACGGAAGTTTCTCTGTAGTGACAGAACGAGCTGACTACCTTTAAATGGTTACCACCGCCCATGAACAACAATGTATCAACACGAGTCAGGTCCTCCCCTACTGAAGTATGTAGTGTCCGCTACTCTACCTACGAGCGAAGCGTTTTAAATCTGCTCACACTGGTATACATCGATATAATGCTCGCCAAGTTCCACAAATGAATAGTATAAAAGATAGAGTAAGCACGTAAGTAAAAGAGATAGCTATCATTTAAATCATTGCGCTTCAAACGTTGTAAAATTGACACAGATTAAAGACAAGACTTCACAATTAGGATGTTTTCGAGTTCAAGATTACAGTTGCTCGCGTCCGTAGGTGTGTACCCTTTGATTCCCTACACGTACCCCCTGGGTGGTGCTAAAGGAGCAACCAAAAGTAGCAGAAGAACTTGTGCCCAGTTCGTCCGGAGAGGTACTGCCACCACACCTGGAATCTGCCGCCAAGCAGTAGTGTTCGCATTATTGTGTTCCGGTGGAAGGGTGTGGCTGCCGGTGAAATCACATGCGCATGAGACATATCACCCCGTCTCGAGTGATGGACGCAGCAGGATGAATGCGACTCAGTAAAGATTTGGATCTCATACTGAGTCGCGCGCATTACTGTTGTCATGGGCGAGGGTCACCACTTACCATCAGGTGGGCCCTCTGCTCGTTCCATCACTTAATCACATAAAAAAAAAAATTGCAATGTATGTATGTTTGTCCGGGTTTTTTTACCTTTAATTTATTTGTAATATTATTATTTCTTTCTTTCTTTCTTTCTTTCTTTCTTTCTTTCTTTCTTTCTTTCTTTCTTTCTTTCTTTCTTTCTTTCTTTAGTTATACCATTACATTACATTACATACATTACAGGTAAAGAACAGTCAGAAATCAAGTAATAATTAATGTACAAACAACACTGTTATGAAAAAGAGATCTTGCTACTATAATAGATTTACCAATAAATGGTATAAAACAAAATAAAGATTGCTTGCAATAATAAAAAATAAGAAAGAAACAAAATTAAGTTAACAGAAAACTAGCTATTCAGTCTTCAAAATACCAAAAATAACCTTCTTAAAAGAACTAACAGACAGACAAAGATGTCGACGTTGTCAAAGTAAATGTTGTTATTTTTAACATGTTGATGTAAAAGCACACGAGCTCCGGCTGTTCTTATCTATACTAATATTATAAAACTGCAGTTTGTTTGTTTGTTTGTTTGAACGCGCTAATCTCTGGAACTACTGGTCCGATTTGAATGATTCTTTCAGTGTTGGGTAGTCCATTTATCGAGGAAGCTATGTTTTTTTTTTCAAAATTATGGATCCGTAACAAAATTGCTATTTTGTAATACAAGGTGTAAAATCGAAAACCTATTTTTGCGTGCGCTGCAAAAACTATTGACAATAGAACAAAATGATGTTTAGTACATCATTTTGTTGTGTGGGTTTTTAGATCCCATTAAGACCTACAAAAAAGTCCGCGAGAACATATATGTAGCTATCATGGTTTAATCACAATAACCGATTTTGTGTTCAAAATAATTATTAAATCATCGGAAGAAAAAAAAACTAGAAAAACGCGGGTGTAACCGCGGAGCACAGCTAGTGACTGATATAATGCTTTTAAATCGTGATCAATAACTCGTTTCAACAATAATAATTTATTACGTAACGGAGAATTTTGTTCGACACCTCACCTTGGAGACAAATGGGACGGTAGACTGAATAATTGGATTACTGTTTTGTGAATAATTTAATAAATCACGTGACCAAAATAAATAATTAATTAATTTTACGAAAATGTAAATACAAACGCCTCATAAATTATAGCTATTTAGCTATCTACGATCTCGGTAACGCCAGCTTTCAACCAGAAAAAAACAGTAACAAAATTTGTGGATTCCTTAGGGAGCAATGCCACAGACTCACAAATCCACACTACAAACAATACCCCTCTTTTTCTTCGGGGGTAAAAGCCAAGGAAAATTACTGTAACTGGATTACTTTTTTTATATTACGTTATAATGTTGGCAATCATGGGACACGCAGCAGATGTGGAACATCAAACGTGGCGTAGAGGGGGAATGACGGCATACGGTTTGCCGTCACGATATTTCACCTCCAAGGCGCGCCAATAATGTTTTACATCAAAAATCCATCCACACATTTAGCCCTAAGGTATGTTACTAACTGTCCTCGTTTTTTGCGTACTGCGACCTTCGAAATTTAGCCGGATATATACATACCAGTGATTAAAATAGATTGTATTATATAGGACTGCGTGGTGGCCTACGGGCATAGACGCCGACTTTTAATCTGAAGGTTGCTGGTTCAAACCCACACGTGCACCAATAAGTTTTCACATGAAAAATTTATGTGCGCAATACCACGTTCTCGAAACGGTGACGGTAAACATCGTGAGGAAACCGGCATGTCTTAGAACCAAAAATTCGAAGACATGTGATATCTACAATCCGGATTGGGCTCCCGTGGTAGATCAAAGCCCATTCACTCTTTATCGAGAGAAGGCCGGTGTCTGCAGTGGGAACATTAGAGGCTCGTACGGATATAGGACTGCTATTTTGTAGCAGCCAAGTTCGCAAGGAGAGGTACTGCCACCACACCTGGAATCTGCCGCCAAGCAATAGTGCTCGCATTACTGTGTTCCGGTACGGGTTCCAGTGAAATCGCATGCGCATGAGACGTATCATCCCCGTCTCGGGTGATGGACGCAGCAGGATGGATGCGTCACTTATTACAATGAAAAAAAAAAAAAAAAAAAACAACGTTAACACACTCATACCTCTGCACTAGGATTCCCTATGTCGCAGATGGCATGGACGAACACAGAAACACAAGACAAACACCCAAGACCCGAGAACAAACTTCATGCTCACCACACAAAGTGTGCCCCGGCCGGGAATCGAACCCGGGACCCCTCGCTTCGAAGGCAGGGCTACTACCAACTAAGCCACGGAGCCGTCAAAAAAAAAGTCAGGATGTCGATTTAAAGTGTCGTTATGAACCTCATGTTAAGAGTTACCTAAACCCATTACAGTATTGAGACTTAGGTCCGCATCCCGCTGCGCCCGTCACCCGAGGCGGGGATGTAGCGTCTCATGCGCCTGCCATTTGAGTTTTGGATCATGATTGCAACAGTTGTGCAACAATTACATGGTCGGTCTCTTTACTGTTGGTAGAGTGACCAGGCATTTCCCTTGAGATAGATAATATTAAGCACAACTCATTTATAATAATAGTACCTGGACGACCGAGCTTCGCTAGTTTTATACGAAATTAAAAATTTTCAAGTAACAGTAGATTACCAATCAAGTACCAGAACAAAATACGAGATGGCGCTTTAGTAAATTTTCCTATTAAAAAAAAGTTTTTTTTTTTTTTTGTAAAAAATATGCGTTTTTACAAGAAATACTATTTAACAGGTGAGGAAACTTATATAGCAAAACCCTATCTAAATACAAAATTTCATCCAAATCATTGGAGTCGTTTTACGAAATATTCAAGAATACAAGAATTGCTCGTTTAAAGGTATTATTATATAAGATAATTTATTACTAAATATTTGTGATAATTAAAATTGTTAATTGTTTTTCTTGTTTAAACGGTCATTTGAACTAACCAAAGTCAACTAACTCAATTAACTAATAAAATCTATGAGATCCTTTTTATAATCTATGTAGTAACTAATAATAAAATATAATATAATAACACATATTAAAACAAAAATTATAATTTATACTCGTAACTATATAGTACAAGTATTGTGGTCACCTCAGAAATACATCAATGTTATTGGACGCGATTATTACTCATAAACAATCGAATACTAGTCCACCTTCGTTGCAAATGCCCCAATAACTTACTTATAGGTATAATAAATATCTCTTGAAGTTGATTTTTTTAATGTAATATTTATTTAAGTGGACGAGCTGAGGGCTCACCTGATGGTAAGTGACCCTCGCCCATGACAACAGTAATACGCGCGACTCAGTATGAGATCCAAAACTTTAGTTGGTTAGTTTACTGAGTCGCATTCATCCTGCTGCGTCCATCACCCGAGACGGGGATGATACGTCTCATGCGCATGTGATTTCACCGGCCGCCACACCCTTCCACAAGAACACAGTAATGCAACCACTACTGCTTGGCGGCAGATTCCAGATGTGGTGGCAGTACCTCTCCGGACAAACTTGGCACAGGTTCTACTGCTACTTTTGGTTGCTCCTTTAGCACCACGCAGGGGGTACGTGTAGGGAATCAAAGGGTACACACCTACGGACGCGAGCAACTGGACTCCCCGAAAAATGCAAAACAATTTGGTTAAATCCTTTCGTGCACGATCAAAACAAACCTAGCCATTTTTTATAACAATTTATTAATTGACTTAGTTATTATTGACTTAGTCTCAAATAAGGAAACGGAAATGAGTGTATTTTTTTTAATTTCTTACATCCGCCGGTAGGTACAAGGTTATCTATTGCAATTCATTGCAAAATACTTCGGAAATGATTAGCCGTTTCAAGCTTCAGTGGAGGTGGCAATATATATTTTTTATTATACGACTTTACTTATAGGGGAAGACCTGAGTAGTATGTTTATTACTGGCGGTGGTAACCACTTAATATTCGTGTGCACGTCCCATAAACAACAATATAACGAATCCGGTCCTCCGATACCCATCACTGACCCTCTAAACTTATAATTATAACATCATTCATAAGAATAAAATTATCAAATTTGATTTACATTGTGGCATTCATGCATGTATGTGAGTTTTTTAATTAAGTATTTAAGTAATTTAAGTAAATTTTAATTGAAAATTGCACGCCGAAAGTTACAAGTATTCCAGGCCAGGTACTTTATTAGGTACCTACAATATATTATGTTTAAATCGTGTTCTATGAATTATACATTTTTGAAGTAACAATAGATTGCCAATCAAGTACCACAAAAATTTACGAGATGGCGCTGTTTTCAATTTTCAGCAATTATAATATTTTTATTTTTTTTTGGTTAAACTATGTATATATAACAAGAAATACAATTATATATGTTATACAGCAAAACCTTATCTAAACACAAAATTTCATCCAAACATTATATCCGTTTCCGAGTTACCCGAAATAAATCTTATTACTTTAAACGAGCAATTCTTGTACACATTTTTTTTTTTATGTGAATGCGTGACGGAACGAGCTGATGGCCCACCTCATGGCAAGTGGTGACCCTCGTCCATGACAACAGTAATGCGCGCGACTCAGTATGAGATCCAAATCTTTACTGAGTCGCATTCGTCCTGCTGCGTCCATCACTAGAGACGGGGATGATACTCATGCGCATGTGACTTCACCGGCAGCCACACCCTTCCAGAACACAGTAATGCAACCACTACTGCTTGATTTATTATATATAAAAAATAAAATTATAAATTCAGGTTTTCAATACAGCGGTTTTCTTGTATTTTGGTCACGCGATTTCTTCGCCAGTTGCAGACTGCTACGATGACTTTGCTTCAAAATGATTGGAAATACTCAGAAGACAGTTAAAAAAAATTTCCACCTTTCCATACATGGCTAACCATTTTTTTTTTCAGGGTGGAAATACCTACGTATACCGCTCCATCCGGGGGAAGACGGGGCGGTTACGTCGGGCGTGATCCGACTAAAACCACCCTGGTGATCCTGCTCGGCACCATTCTGCTGGGGCTACGGGAACGGTGTTTTTTCCGCGGCCCCAGGGGCGTTGACATGGCTAACCCCTGACCTGGGCTAACCATTATAATACTAAATCCAAAACACAACCAAGAACTCGATCGTTTCGCGATTGTTGAATGTTTACCAGAATTTGAGTAACTCGCTAGGTAGTGGAAACGGTGGTTGTTATGTGAATGTTGAGGCTAAAACACATTGGTGATGGTTTTTTTATATTTTTTCTAGTGTTCCGTACCAAGAGAGTAAATGTAACCCTTATTACAGCGTCTGACTTTACAGCCTCTAAAATTCCCACTGCTGAAACACCGGCCTACTCTCAATAATTGAGAGGTTTTGATCTATAACGGGAGCCCAATCCAGATTGGTAGATTTCACACGTCTTCGAATTTTTGGTTCTAAGACACGCTGGTTTCCTCACGATGTTTTCCTTCGCTGTTTTGAGAACGTGGTATTGCGCACATACATTTTTCAAACGAAAATCTCGTTGGTGCACGTGTGGGTTTGAATCAGCGATCTTCAGATTGAAAGTCGGCGTCTGTGACCCTGGGCCACCACGCTCTCACGAATGCCACTGGCATGGCTTAAAAACGAAAGTATTGAAGATCTTTTCATCGGACTCTTGTTTGTATGAAATGGACTTTAGTTTAAATGTTTACTTAACTTATGCGTTTGCCGTTAGCTTCAGCGTCCAGTCTCTTACATTTCATGGATGAAAATATACCTATTTTATGTGTCAAAAATAACGATATCTACCTAAATGTGAATACAATTAGAAAACTGTGCATTTAATATGATACATTTACGAGTATTATATAACAAATTTTATCGTTTTCGTATTTGAGTAAAAATAATGGTGAATTTATTACAACAACTGATAATTTTTTATATAAATTTTATGATAATTTTATGTTTGAAAACTAAAAATGAATGCGGGTACAAGGTAAGACAGATATTATTTTAAATAATAAAATAAACTGGCATAATCTATTCAAAACAACATCTTACATCAACATTTTTAATGTATTTTCTTTCTATTTGTTTATTCAATTTCTATCGAAAGTATAGGTATTATACCAGTGGCTCCACAGGGGCACAGACGCCGACTTTCAATCTAAAGGTCGCTAGTTCAATCCTACAATTCATTACGTGCAGTAATGAATTTTAACTGGCACGTGTTAGAACCAAAAATTCCAAGACTGACCAAGGGTTGGGCTCCCGTGGCAGATCAAAGCCCATTCGCTCTCCATTATCGAGAGTAGGCCTGTGTCCCTACCATATATAATATAAAAAAAAATATTTGAAGTTCACAATGTGAAAAGCGTAGGCCTGTGTCCCTAACATACTTATATAAAAAAATATATATTTGAAGTTCATAATGTAAATATATTTGAAAGCATTTTTTGATAAATGACGAAGGTAATACACATAAAGGCGTAAACTTAACAAATAAGATTAGGTTAAACATGAAAACTGACTGTAATTTGACATATCTGTGTGCATGTAATGTGCCTGGGAGTTCCTGTGACACGTTATATGCTCACGAATATGTGTACATGCGTGTGTAAAATTTGACGTGTCCAAATGATACTTGAGATCTAAATAATAAATGAATTTGACTTTGAATTTCAAAAATTCAACCAAATTGATATCCCCCTCCGGTACTCGGTTGGAAAACATCATAATAAACTAAAAGGATTATTAATAAATCACTATTATAAAAACTCGGATGCATTTAAAGTGGACAAAATTAGCTTACTGTTATTGTATTAACATATATATAGATTTGTTTAGTTAGTGCTTTGACATATGATTAGCATCATATAATTTACAAGTAGCTGTTTCAAGTGTTTCGTCCGCGTGAACTTTGTTGCGGGTTTATCTAATTCTATTTCTTTTTTCTAAATAAAATTAGCGTAAATTATACTCTGTATACCATCAGCTATCTGTCAGTGAAAGTCCCGTGACAAACAGAATAACAGACATACTTATTAGATAATATACTTAATATGCTTAATTAGAGAATATAATTTCAAATACAGCCTACTAATATTATAAACGCGAAAGTTTGTAAATATGGATGGATGTTTGTTACTCAATCACGCCAGAACGGATTAACGGACCTGGATGAAATTTGGCACAGAGATAGATTATAGTCTGGAATAGCACGTAGGCTACTTTTTATCCCGGAAATATGGACAGTTCCCGTAGGAAGTCCAACTGCGGGTAACACCGCAGCAGCTAGTTTAGTATAAAGCTGTTACAAGCAGACACTTAAATTTTATTTATTTTTATATATATAGATTTAAAGCGGACATATTAGATTAATTATTGTATTAGCATATAATTATGGATTTATTTATTTAGTGCTTTGATATATGATTAGCATTAAAACATTTACATTAAATTAAGTTTAGTAATTGCACTATTTTCACTAATTATTCTTATTTCCTCAATTTTATGATATACTGCCACCAACTAGTGCATTGCTATAGTCCAGTGTCCCGATAGAAGGGTGTGGGTGCCGGTGAAATCACATGCGCGTGATCATCCCCGTCTCATGTGGACGCAGCAGGATGAATGCGACTCAGTAAGATCCAAATCTTATACTGAGTCGCATTACTGTTGTCATGGGCGGGGGTCGCAACTTACCACTAGGTAAAAATTTTACAGCAATGTCCTCAAACGAGAGATGGTGCTCTCAATGTCCACCTCATCCCTCATTCCCACATGGATGCTGGCTGGGTGAAGACCTTCGACGAATATTATTATGGAAGTAAGTACTCCATAGAACATGGAATGATAGTTTGAGCAGAGGAAAGAGTACGAAGTAACAGCAAGTGTCTGATTTGTAATGAAACAAGACGGCTCCGTGGCTTAGTTGGTAGTAGCCCTGCCTTCGAAGCGAGGGGCCCCGGGTTCGATTCCCGGCCGGGGCACACGTTGTGTGGTGAGCATGAAGTTTGTTCTCGGGTCTTGGGTGTTTGTCTTGTGTTTCTGTGTTTTTCCATGCCATCTGCGACACAGGGACTCCTAGTGCAGAGGTATGAGTGTGAAAATCTGTAAAAAAAAAAAAAAAAACATTTTCTATCATGGTTATGATATTATTCGAGTAACCGAGATATTTACCATGATTGAGTGTCTGAAACTGCGTCGAAATATCGGCAGTCAACATCCCGATATTTCGAGTTTCATGCGTTTGATCCCGGGCAAACTGAAGCGTTTGCAAGGTGTGGTATGCAAATCATTGGCGTATGCAAAATCTCGATAACTCGAACAAGAAATTATTGAAAGAAATAATAAACCCGACTGCGCGAAAAGACCAACTTATTATTAGCTAGTATCACTCTCACAAGACGACGAATCTAATGACACATCTCAAGCTAAAATCCACCAGCAGTTTCGCTACAGAGCGTGACATACAAATATACATACACACTTGAATAACATAACCCTACTTCCTCACGCCAATGAGTTTTTCACTTGAAAAATTTATGTGCGCAATACCACGTTCTCGAAACGGCGACGGAAAACATCGTGAGGAAACCGGCATGTCTTAGAACCAAAAATTTGAAGACATTTGCCCTCTACCAATGCGGATTGGTCCTATAAAATTTACTGTTGTCTGATATCTTAATATCCCTGAATATCTTAATATCTTAATATCTTAATATTCCTTTCAGCGAGAGCTTCTGTCAGCACTGCGAATGTTCAGCTAATCTACCACTCTGTCCTCTCAGAGTTACTGCACGATAAAAGGCGGAAGTAAGTACGAACCCGTCTTTGTTTCAGGCTTCTGTCGACTGGGACCAGTAGACACTGGGACCGTGGTCCGTGTTATATATGATCCATTTAATTTTATTGTTTTTTCTTCCGGTACTGGGACCGCCCTCGAAATGATTGAAATAACCTATTGTTCAAGTCAAATTAAAAAAAAAATCAAAGAAAAAATAGATACAACAACAGTGGAAAAAAAAGGGAATTTAATTCGAGTTTGAGTCTCTAGAGTAGATTTATGAGCGTAGCGAGGGAGTCTAGAGTAGAATCCTGAGCGAAGCGAGATACAAGGCTCTAGATGAAATTTGTGTTATTACGCGATTTCTTCGCCAATTTTGTGGCGGTTCGTATGATTATTTTTTTAATTAATAGGATGTACCTCCAGGGTCCCATAGATATACCCCTTGGAGCTCCGTCTTCGCGCGGGGGTAGGAGGAAGGGTAACAGTTGCCCTTATCCGCTTCCCCTGCAGAATGCATGTCCATTCCTGGACCCGACACTACCTTCCCACATCCTTCCCATTTGGAGGTTTCCCATTTCCACCCTAAAGGGTCGGAGCGGCAAGTTTGGGGAGACTAGTCGTTTGGGAACGTAGAAATAACACTAAGAGCATAAAATAAGTGATTCAACCATTAATCACTTATTCACTAATCACAGAAGAATTACACCAGTACAAAACTGTTTTGTTGCAGATTTACGTTTTCGGAGTCAGCGTACTTCTGGCGCTGGTGGAAGGAGCAGCGTCCAAATACCAGAGCCACATTCAGGTCTGTTTTTGTCAAAAACAGCTTTTTTCGTTTTTCCTTGTGCACCTTTATTCTATACACTACAAAGAAACAAGTTTGAACAAACTCAAACTACTGTACTACAAAATAATTTGTATCCAAAGGTTGGCTGAAAGAGATCGCTTTTTAGCGATAAGGCCGCCTATACTTTTACTATAGTATTGTAAGTTTACTTGTAGTATATCTTAATCATGCTTCCTAAGTTTTTGTTACGCACATTAAAACTTGTGCCAAGTTCATCCGGAGAGGTACTGTCTCCACACCTGGAATCTGCCGCCAAGCAGTAGTGCGGTGAAATCACATGCGCATGATGCCATCCCTTTCTCGGGTGATGGACGCAGAATGAATGCGACTCAGTGTAAGATCCAAATCTTAAACTGAGTCGTATAACTGTTGTCATGGGGTTGCCACTTACCACCAGGTGGGCCCTCAGCTCGTTCCGTCAATCCTTGACATAAAAAAAAACTTATGAGATCTTGCGTCTTTATACTATTAGGGGATTCTGTGCTAGATCGCTGGTGCAAGAGGGAAGAGCAGAATTTGCTGGAGGCAGCTGGACCCAAGCAGACTCTGCCACCGTGGGGTATCTGACAACTCTTGACATGTGGACTTGGGGACTCAGGTAAGCACTCCTAAAGTAAAGGAAAAAAAGAAATGCCGGCCAAGTGCGAGTCGGACTCGGGCACGAAGGGTTTCGTATCTACAATATCAAGCAAAACGAACAAAATAATAAAAATCCCGTTTTTGTATGAGCGCTCCCCCAAATATCTATTTTATTCTCATTTTTAGTATTGATTAGTTAATAGCGGATTTTATTCGAAAACTATTCTTTTCATATTTGAAATACCTTCCAATAGCTTGGTTTTTAGAATTCTGTCATCCAAGTAAACGAAATTGCGTTTTTATTTCTTGTGACATTTTTGGCCATTGCTGACGGACCCGCCTCGGGAGGGGAATACCCCCCCATTTGGCACCTCAGAGTGATGCCCAGGAGCATACTGGGCATCCAACTCTCGGGAGGACATAGTTCTGGGGCGCCGGATGCCCCCGCAATCCGACTTCCACCACCTCCACCCCAGATCCTCCCGACGGAGAGATAGGTTACCCCAACTCTCCGTCATTACGTCTGATGGTGAGTCAGGGCAACCTAACTCTCCATTGGCGCCACCTGCGCTATGGTAGCGCTAGGTGGCTGTCGTTTCCGACTAGCCTCCTTCTTTGACGGGGGTTTGGCGCAAGCCTTGATGAGGGGTACACCCTACCATTTAAAAAATATAAAATTAATAATGGCGAGAAATATTGGATGAAAAGGTTCAAGTCGCTGTTTTTACATTTTTAAACCATACAATTATACCAATATTATAAATGCGTTCCAGAAAGTTGAACGACACCCTGGGACCTTGCGGGAAACCAAAGGCAGCGTGGCAGATTGACACGTATGGGCACACGAGGGAACAAGCATCACTGCTCGCGCAGATGGGGTTCGACGGTCTGTTTCTAGGTATAAACGCTTACCTAAATCCTAAGGATTCCTCTTTACTATGTAGCCTAAGTAGTTTATTCATTTAAAATTATAATATTGTAAACTCATTGTTAAAGCATGTGATTTGTCTTGTCTGTTTCTAGTTTCTTATTTCTTATTTTTAGGCTATGTAAGCCATCACTTTTGACAAAACCATGTGTTCCGTAGTGTTCCTAAGGCCGAATAAATGAGTAATGAGTATTGAGTATTCCACGCGTGGAATAAAAAAAATATTTGCGCGGTACCCTGATTGTTTTTTTCTAAAAAAAAAACAAATTTACTACTTATTACATTAGCTATCTGCCTATGTGAAAGTCCTATCAAAATCGGTCCAAACTTTTTCAGAGATTAAATACTCAACCGTATATAGCTGTTGGCATTACAACAATTCTGGAAGAGATCGCTATGAGCGATAAGACAGCCCATTGTAACCTCCATTTTGTTTTTAGTTTTTATATGGTTTATTTTTGCTTTGAGGTGCACAATAAAGTGTATATGTCTGTGTCACTTCAAACATACAAACAGACACTTCAATTTTGTTTATTATCAATTCGGACGTAAGTATTATTAATAGTATTTTAAGTTTGTTATCTCAGAATTCGGTAATTTATAACCGATTGGGAAAATAGAAAGAAAAAAAAAAACAACACACTCATACCTCTGCACTAGGATTCCCTGTGTCGCAGATGGCATGGACAAACACAGAAACACAAGACAAACACCCAAGACCGAAAACAAACTTCATGCTCACCACACAAAGTGTGCCCTGGCCGGGAATCGAACCCGGGACCCCTCGCTTTGAAGGCAGGGCTACTACCAACTAAGCCACGGAGCCGTCGAAGAAAGAAGTCATTTATTCACACAGACTGTACACAACAATGAAAAACATAAACACACAAAGTTAAAACACAATACATACTTTTATAATTGAAAGGATATACATTCACATTGGTCCTAGATAATTCATCAATTATTTCATCAAAATCAAATCATTCATTCATCAGTTATTAATATTTTCAATAGATTAGTTTTTAAACAAAAATTACTGGATAAATATATCATCCTATTATGTACCTAATTACCTAATCATTTCTTTATAGGGAGAGTGGATCATCGAGAAAGAGAAAGAATGATGGAAGAAGATAGGATGGAGTTCATGTGGAGAGGAAGTGATGTACTGGGTAAGTAATAGAAAGAAAGAAATAAAAAGACAACACAAAAAGTAGGTACAAATAATAAACAACATAAGTGTATATATATAAATCTCGTGTCACAATGTTTGTCCTCAATGGACTCCTAAACCACTTAACCGATTATAATAAAATTCGCACACCATGTGCAGTTCGATCCAACTTGAGAGATAGGATAGTTTAAATCTCAAATTATAGTCGCAATATTATCAAATATGACAAAAAATGTTAGCCACAGCAACGCGTGGCCGAGTCAGCTAGTAAGTGTATAAATTTTAAAACTATCATGGTTAGGAACATTATTATTCGTGTTACCGAAATATTTACGATGATTTGTGAGTTTTGTTGACTCAAGATATTTCGACGCAGTTACATGCGTCATGGACCCGGGCAAACTGAAATATCGGGAGTCAACAAAACTCACAAATCATCGTAAATATTTCGGTAACACGAATAATAACATAACTGTAAGTAACAAGTGAAAAGAGTAAAAATAAAAATAAATAAAAAAGTAAAAATATATAATAATACAGTAAATATTTCAGCAGACCTACTTCCCGGAGTCAATAGGCACCTAACTCAGCATGTGTTGCACTGACGGGCAGTGCAACGCTGGTATAACCGTAACAACCAAAACATATACCACAATACAATACTTTGACGGCTCCGTGGCTTAGTTGGTAGTAGCCCTGCCTTCGAAGCGAGGGGTCCTGGGTTCGATTCCCGGCCGGGGCACACTTTGTGTGGTGAGCATAAAGTTTGTTCTCGGGTCTTGGGTGTTTGTCTTGTGTTTCTGTTTGTGCATGCCATCTGCGACACAGGGAATCCTAGTGCAGAGGTATGAGTGTGTAAACGTTTATTTATTTATTATTTTATAATACTATATTATCAGTTATCTAGTTCCATACTTAGTTTTGGGCTAGGTGGCGCTGTGAAATGTCCAAGAATATTTATTTATTTAAGGAAATTCTTTGCTTTAGGTAAAATGTCTGATATAATGACTCATACGCTTTACAACCTGTACAATGCTCCTGATGGATTCTGTTTTGATTTCCTGTGCAATGACGAGCCAGTAGTGGATGACCCTGACAGCAAAGCCTACAATGCTGAGAAACGGGTAAGTTTTCGTGGTATTGCGCACATAATTTTTTTCATGTGAAAAAACTCGTTGGTGCTCTTGTGGGTTTAAACCAGCAACCTTCAGATTGAAAGTCGGCGTCTATGCCCCTGGGCCACCACGCTCTCCATCACGTCCTCATCCTCTCTACCACGTTCTCAAAACGGTGACGGAAAACATCGCGAGGAAACCGGCATGTCTTAGAACCAAAAATTCGACGACATGTGACATCTACCAATAGGTTAGCGTGGTATGGACATATTATGCGGAGGGATGAATGTCATATATTGTATAATAACAAAACAAGTCTTAAATATGGATGTGGAAGGATATAAGACAAGAGGTAGGCCAAAGAAAAGATGGATGGATTGTGTGAAAGATGATATGCGTAAGAAAGGAGTGAGTACTGAGATGACGTCTGACAGAGGGGAATGGAAGAAAAATACATGTTGTGCTACCCACTTAGTGTGGGATAAGGGCAGGAAGATGATGATGTGACATCTACCAATCCGGATTGGGCTCCCGTGGTAGATCAGAGCCCATTCGCTCTCAATTATCGAGAGTAGGCCGGTGTACCTGCAGTGGGAACATCAGAGGCTGGTACGGTACGGTACGGGTAAGTTTTCACTCAAGAACATTAATAATTTTACACATAATGCCGTTATTAGTAAAATTAAACCGGGTGATGGGTCTTCTCGTTTTTTGGTCGGGGAAGACCTCAGTCGTATTGCTGGTGGAGGTAACCACTTAACATCAGGTGGGCCTTCAGTTATGTAGCTTTCCATTGGTGATATAATTTTTAAAATCGGTGTCGTGGTTTTGGCGTGAAAACTTAACAAACAAACAGTCACTTTCGCATTCATAATATGAGTATGATATTTTATGATAAGAATATGAATAATTTATATAAAATATGAAAAAGTTTAAAAAAAAATAATTCTAAAAACTTTTCGAATGTGGTATCGAAATATAGGATTTTATTAATGGCTTACAAAAATATATAAAACTTATAATGGGTAAATGTTATTTGGAATTTTTCACGCAGTTTTTTGTTTTTCCCTACAATTCCATCTTAACATCTCTTTGTACAACAGTTATGGAAAGATTACTCTCATTCTCTTCTGATTCTGATTGGACTAAACGCCTTACTAAATTTGAGAGCAAAGTAAGCTGAAGGTTGCTATTACATAACAGTATTTATAATCGAACAAACTATAATAATAATTTATCTAGCTCTACCCAATACGGCTTAGGTCCTTCGCAACCGAAGTATAAGAGGTCACACCCCGTTGCGTCCGTCACCCAAGACGAGGATGTTACATCATTTGTATGAATTAAATCCCAAAAAAAACGGGAGTTGTAAACTTAACTGCTGTGTTTCTGTGTATGGCACCGTAGCTCTTAAACGGGTAAAGCGATTTGGATACGTTTTTTTTATTTTAAAGCTGGTTTTCTAGCGGTGGTTCTTAGACATGTTTAATCAATAACGGTTCACCCGTTTCAAGGTCATCAGCTCGTTACCATCACACCGAGTCGAGGGTTCTTACATTTCCGTAAAACTAACTCTAGTTTCTTCTTCTTAGCTCCTAGTTTGTCTTGTCCAAGTTCAAGTCTTCCCTCCTTTCCAGGTAAACGACTTCATAGCCCAAATAGAACGCCAAGCGAAATATTACGACCATGACAATATTTTGGTCACGATGGGGGGAGATTTCACCTACCAAAGCGCCGCTAACTGGTTCATGAATATGGACTATCTAATCAAGTAAGTGACGGTAAAAACTTACGTAACAAAAAAGGTATGGGGGTCTTGGTGATCGCGTCCATATGGGAGTACCCTCAGAGTCCCCACACGTGTCCCCCGGGCAGTGCAGGAGCAAGACAAAGTAGCACCAGAACTTGTGCCATGTTCGTCCTGAAAATGACAACAGAGCAACGGAAATACTGCTACTACACCTGGTAATCCGATGTTAAGCAGTGGTGCATTCGCATTGCTGTGTTCCAGTGGAAGGGTGTGAATGCGGGTGAAATTAAAAGTGCATGTCTCGACGATATCAGCGCAACGCGATACGACTTGGGTTTTCTTATACGAGAGGATCGGATTTGTATCGCTGTTGTCCATGGTCATTTTATGCACCAAAAAAAAAGGGAGGGTACTGCCTCCATACCTGGTGAACTGCGGCAAGCAGCGGTGCATTTGCATTGCATTCTGGAACAGTGTGGGTGCCAGTGAAATCACATGCACATGAGACGTAAGATCCCCGTTGGGCGACGCCCGCTACGGGGTGCGACTTGGGTCTTCTCAGCTTCGGTCGGACAGGACCTAAGTCTGCTGGTGTTATGTTATGTCTTTGTTTCAGCCACGTAAAGAACCATCCAACCAACATGTCGGATATCAACATCTTCTACTCATCCCCTTCCTGCTACCTGAAGTCCATATATTTGTATGGAAGAAGGGATAAAGCAATGTATACTGAACGGGTATGTTTCATTGGCTACAGGCTGTGGTTGCCGGTGAGATTACAGGCACTTGAAGTATTACATCCCCTGTTCAGGGTGACTCATAAACAACCAAAAAAAAAAGGTTTTTTTTTTTTTTGTGGGTAAACCTTCTTCGGTACCCGCCCTCCCTTGGGGATGTTGGACGGGTTATGCCGGATTCTTACCGGCTGAAAACCCCACGGTCCCTTCTAGACGCCTATTGCTGGGGCTACGGGAACGGCTTGCACTCTTCCGCAGCCCCAGCAACTCATAGACACCCCTGCTAACACAACTTATGACCTTATAGGTTTTCAACCATCCAACCGATGTGCCCCAATGTGGTGGTGATGTGGTTCTATTAGAAAGGCGGCAATGCGAAGATGGTTTTGGACCACTAAAACAATGCATTAGGCACACAATGTATTTCTTTTTAAGGTTCGGTACCCAAAGGGTAAACGTGACTCTATTACTAAGACTCCGTTGTTCGTCTGTCTGTTTTTATGTCTGTCCGTCTGCCACCAGGCTGTATCTCATGAATCGTGATCGTTCGAGTGTTGAAGTTTTCACGGATGAGAGATGAAATTTCACAGTATTTATGTTGCCGCTACAAATACTAAAAAACAGAATAAAATAAATATTTGTGGAGGGTCTCATACAAAAACGTGATTATTATTTTTTGTTTCCAGTTGTTTTTTGCCTATTTTTCCTGTCAAATAAGTGATGATCATAATGATGATAGTCTAGCTATGTTTTGGGAAAGAAAATTTTCTTTTTTTTTTTCAGGGGGATCATTTGCCTTACGGCAGTGATGCCAACACCTACTGGACAGGGTTCTACACCTCACGGCCAAGCTTCAAATATCTGGTGCGGAGAGCACATACCTTTCTACAGGTTCATTCTACAACATTACTAACAATAATAGTTTAAAAGACTAAAAAACCCGCCTTAGTGGTGGAAAATTATTTGAAAGGCACTCTATAATCGACGCTCAAAATTTTTTTTTCTTTTTTGTCTGTCTGTCTGTCTGTCTATCTTGACCGCGCATCACGCCGAAACAACTGAATTAATTCAAATTAAACTTCGCATTATACTTTTTATTTCGAATTTAACCACGGTTCACTTGGGAGTTAGAATGAAAGACAATTTTTTTTTTTGTGTTTATATAGCGGAACGAGCTGAGGGCCTACCTGATGGTAAGTGGTGACCCTCGCCCATGACAACACATGTGTTCTTAATTGTAATTCGTTAACCGATTTCATTAATACTTATTTTGGAAAGGAGGTACTATAAAAATTGACCCGTAAATATTTCAAGGTCATCTACAGGCACCTTTGAACGTATAGCTCATCTTACGCTGGCTCGTGTACTTCATCATAAAGGTGAAATGAATAGGTGTTAAAAAAATACCTAAAAATACAGAAGAAATCAAGTACTTTTTTTTCGGTTTTGGCATTGGTGTAAGCAGGTGTTTCTCGTTGTATATAATTAGCCTTATTTGTAAGGTAATTTTCGATATATCTTAGA
Organism: Aplocera efformata; assembly: GCA_921293045.1. NCBI lineage: Eukaryota > Metazoa > Arthropoda > Insecta > Lepidoptera > Geometridae > Aplocera > Aplocera efformata. The sequence continues at coordinate 2,177,478 of OV121067.1, read as the reverse complement.
ACTTATGTAACAAACATAAAAGAAAATACAACCGAATTGATAACCTCTTCTGGAAGTCGGTTAAAAAATGGCATTAATGGCCAAAGAGTTTTTTTCCAGCAAACCTTTGAAGCTATAAAAATTGTCTGCGGTAAGTAAGTATTAAATGTATATAGCATTTTCGTATACGTTACAGGTGGTCAAACATCTCACAGTAATCTCCCAAAGCGCAGACACTTACGAACTCCACCTCCTTAGGCACGCCGTTGGCTTGGCGCTGCACCACGACGCTATCACAGGTAAATTACCACCAGCCGATGGAATTACAGTAATAACTAATAACCTCTGTTGTTAACCGATATGAAGAATGAGAAGTGGTTTGTTTCAAAGTTATTGCTGTATGCTCAACATATCTTCTTTCAGCGTACTAACTGATAGTAAAGCGAAGACAAATGATTTAAAAAAATAAACCGAGTTCAATACCTCACCAACTATTGCCCTGGTGTATGGCACCTTGCATTAGTTGGTGAAATAACTTTATAGTTAATATTATAATAGTTAATATTATATTTTAATTTTGTTGAATGTTTTGTTGTGGAATGAACTTCCTGCTGTTTTCCCACTGAACTATAATATGGGGTCCTTCAAGAGGCGGGTCAATCGTTATCTGAAAGGTCGGCAGCGCATCGGCATTGCCCCTGGTATTGCAGGTGTCCATGGGCGGCGGTGACCACTTTCCATCAGGTGGCCCGCAAGCTCGCCTGCCCCTTGTTACATAAAAAAAAAAAGATTATAGTACTGAAGTGGTTTTCTTTGATGTTGTTTGTTTCTTCAAATCTGTCAATACTTTATTCCAGGAACCAGTCAGCAACATGTGACAGACGATTTCATCAGGATCCTGACCGAAGCTATTGATGCCTGTACAAAGAAAATCTCCAATTTTCTGAGGTACTACACATGTGGGGCCAAAAGCCCACGTGATAATAGTGATTTGAAAGTTCTACTGCTACTTTTTGTTGCTCCTTTAGCACCACCCAGGCTACGTGTAGGGATTCATGGGATTGATGTTTCTTTTTTAAAATGGTAGGGTGTGCCCCCTAAGTGCCAGAAATAAGGGTTGAGAGTATTGAAGTCGGTTTTTTTCGATTAATTCAATCAGTTACTTGTATTTTGTACTATTTTCAGTATTTTGACGCCCACCTGGGGTGTCAGCAGAAGGACCAAAAATAATCAGCAATTTTTCGTGTGCCACGAGTTGAACGTGAGCCAGTGTATGGTGAGTAACTCACTCAACTTCAAAATCAAACTCATTTATTCAAAATTTACTCACAGAAGTGAACATACTCGTGAGCATAACGTGTCACAGGAGCTTCGAAGGCTACCAACTTAGCCATGGAACCGTCAATTGGTCGCTCTACCACCATCTTCCTAACGAGTCTTTTTGTTATGTGAATAAGTGACGGAACGATCTGAGGGCCCACCTGGTGGTAAGTGGCGACCCCCGCCCATGACAACAGTAATGCGACTCAGTATAAGATTTGGATCTTACACTGAGTCGCATTCATCCTGCTGCGTCCATCACCCGAGACGGGGATGATACGTCTCATGCGCGTTTGATTTCGCCGATTTTATGAATTATTATAATTTTTTTACAGTTTATGGATACACAAGAGTCCATATTGTTGCTTGTATACAATCCCCTCAGCATTAAGACCTACCATTACGTTCGACTGCCGGCAATAGCTCTGCACTACTCCATTCGAGATTATAACGGTGAGAATAAATCAACTTTAAAAGGTGGTTTTAATGAAAAATAATTATCGTTAAAATCACCTTTACAACTTTTACAATTACAGCCATTACTTCGCCTTATAATGAACTAGCTGTGCTCCGCGGTTTCACCCGTGTTTTTCTAGTTTTTTTTTTCTTCAGATTATTTAATAATTATTTTGAACACAAAATCGGTTATTGTGATTAAACCATGATAGCTAGATATATGTTCTCGCAGACTTTTTTGTAGGTCTTAATGGGATCTACAAACCCGTAGTATATCATTTTGTTCTATTGTCAATAGTTTTTGCAGCGCACGCAAAAATAGGTTTTCGATTTTACACCTTGTGTTCCAAAATAGCAATTTTATTACGGATCCCTAATATTGAAAAAAATCACCTATAGCCTTCCTCGATAAATGGACTACCCAACACTGAAAGAATCATTCAAATCGGACCAGTAGTTCCAGAGATTAGCGCGTTCAAACAAACAAACAAACACTGCAGCTTTATAATATTAGTGTAGATTAGTATAGATTGTAATTAAACAACAAATTTCATGTTTATGTTTAGGTTACAACAAAATAGGTTGCCACTCAGTTGCTGCGTCGGTGGACGGATACAGCATATAATTAATAATAGCTCAGTAGGTAGTACCTCTGCCTTCTGCTCTGTAGGTCGTGAGTTCGACTCCCACCCAGGACAACCATTTGTGTGCGAACATAAATGTTTGTTATGTGTCTGGGTGTTAATATCTTAATATATATAAATCTCGTGTCACAATGTTTGTCCTCAATGGACTCCTAAACCACTTAACCGATTATAATAAAATTCGCACACCATGTGCAGTTCGATCCAACTTGAGAGATAGGATAGTTTAAATCTCAAATTATAGTCGCAATTTTAATTTATTGCAAATTATAATATCATATGACAAAAACGTTAGCCACAGCAACGCGTGGCCCGGTCAGCTAGTGTATTATAAGTATGTATTTACAAAGTACGATATGTATTCTATCAGTTATCTAGTTCCCATATTACTATGCTTAGTTTGGGGCCAGATGGCGCTGTGTGAAATATGTCCATGAATATTCATAATATTTCTTCCACCAGATGAAGAAATGGAGTATCAGTTGCTTCCACTCCCGGCGGCCGTCATCAACCTCCCGGGGAGGAGTTCCAATGCCATCCAAGATCTGGTCTTCGAAGCTGAAAATATTCCTGCGATGGGATACTCCGCTTATTTCATCTCACCTATACGTGATCAGCTGGTAAATGTCTATGCAAATAAATAAATTTGAAGTGTCTGTTTGTAAGGTTAAAATAACACATACGCTACCTATAACAAACGGAGAGCGTGGTGGCCCAGACGCACAGACGCCACTCCAATCTGAAGGTCGCTGAAACCCACACGTGCACCAATGAGTTTTAACTTGAAAATTTAGTGTGCGCAATCTCTGCACTAGGATTCCCTGTGTCGCAGATGGTATGGACAAACATAATACAAACACCCAAGATCCGAGAACAAACTTCATGATCACACAAAGTGTGCCCCGGGAATCGCACCCGGGACCCCTCGCTCCGAAGGGCTACTACCAACTAAGTTATAATGGTAGTAAGATATCACATAATAAAAATTATTCTTCTTCCAGAAAGAAAAAGATTTGGCGAAGAAAGCCAAAACGGACGCGCTCGATGCTGAGCAAGAGTTAATTCCCACTATATCAAATGAGGTTAGTACCACCAACAATAGAATAGGTATTATCTAGGCCAGCGTGTTACATCTTCGACCGCATCATCACTTACCATCAGGTGAGATAGCGGTCAAACGATGGCCTATAATGATTAAAGAAACAATATTATTAGTTTTACTTAGGGGGTCCAAATTGCTCCGTAAGTAATCCTCAGATTCAAACTCATTTATTCCTTTAAATCTCAAGTATCGTTTTGACTCGTCAAATTTTACACACACAAGTAAACATATTCGTGAGCATATAACGTGTCACAGGAGCTTCTTACAAATGTGAAATCACATGCGCATGAGACATATCATCCCCATATCCAGTGATGGACGCAGCAGGATGAATGCGACTATGTAAAGATTGGAATCTCATACTGAGTCGCACGCATTATTGTTGTCATGGGCGAGGGTCACCACTTACCATCAGGTGGACCCTCAGCTCGTTCTGTCACTTATTCACATAAAAAAAAAACCTAATTTGTATTATAGTATTTTAGGTCACCCAAATATAATCCTAGGAGGCTGTTACCAGCAGCATAAGGGTCTAAATCTGACCCCTGAAAAGCTTGACAGTCTCTAATAATATTTTCCAGTTTCTCAAAGTCACGATAGACCAGAGCACTGGTCTGCTGGAGTCCATTAATCATGTAGACGGCGTCAGGGTCCAGATCTCGCAGAACTTTTTCGCCTACAGCCCAAGCCGCTTGGGTTTGGAGTCAGGTGCCTACAGCTTCCGACCTGGGAAGCCACGACCTGATGCTGTGAGTAGCATAAACGCATTCTAGACGAACTCTTCAATCATTTTAGTCCAGTCCAGTTGTAGGCTGTAATGTCTTACCATACCATTTTTGTACCTGGATGTATCCAGAAATAGAGACATACTTCATGTACATCGTATGAACGTGTGCTGTCTGAGAATCTAACTCGGGACCCCTCGCTTTGAAGTCGATACGTCACTACCAACTTACTAACAAGTCGTGTTATCAGTTTAATCATCATGAATAGTCATGTTACCTGCTTAATTTGAAGTTGCGTATCGGTTGGGTGTGAACTGGATCTCAAGGTGGGGGGTTCATGTTACCCGTGTCCGTAGGTGAGTACCCTATTAATCCTTATACGAACCCCTTGGCTAAAGAAGCAAGAAAAAGTAACAATAGAACTTGTGCAAAGTTCGCCCGGAGAAGTACTGCCTCCACACCTGGCAAGCCACCGCAAAGCAGTGATGCATTGCTGTGTTCCGGTGAAAGGGTGTGAGCGCTGAAATCACAGGTGCAGAGACGTAACATCCCCGTCTCGGGTGACGGACGTAACGGGATGCTTGGGTCTTCTCACACTTGGGTCGGAGAGGAACTAATTCTTATTGATGATGGTATGGGCGGAGGTGATCATTTACCATCTGGTGAACCTGCAGCTCATAAGTATTGTTGTGTTCCGGTGAAAGGACGTGGTTGCCGATGAAATCGCATGCGCTTGAGACGTAACATCCCCGTTTTGGGTGACGGTCCCAACTGGGTGCGATTTGGATCTTCTCATGCTTTAGTCGGGAAGTTGTATTGCAGTTGTTATGAGCGGAGGTGGGAGGAGGGCGGTAATCATTTACCATTAGGTGGGCCTGCAGCTCGTAAGTAGTATAAAAATTAACACAGAACTGTTATAAAAATGCAATTATTACAGGTGGCACATAAAGTGCAGTACAATACAATCAGAGGCAGCTTGGTGAAAGAGATCAGACAACGGTTCACTGACTGGATCACTCAGACCATCAGGTTGTACCGCGGCGAGGAGTTTGTTGAGCTGGAGTGGGTCATCGGCCCTGTGCCCATTGGGTATAACTCATTTATTCTTATTATTAAGACTCATTTAATACTCTTATTCTTATTCATTTTACCAAAGCAATATTCCAGTCTGCATTCCCGTCACCTTCGAAGATAGAACTCCTTATGTGACAGTCATTTTCTGGAGTGCATCATCAGCCCTATAATAGAGACTAATAAACGTAAATAAAATAAAAAAATTGGCTGTCTGTAAACTCGGTTTATGGACGATAATTTTACGTGATAACGTCGTAAGAAAACATTATTCGGATGCATCGGTCCATGAATTGGAAGATGCGTCACAAGCCGAACGCTTAGGCTGATCCTGCCTCTCTATCGCTTGTTCCGCGCTCTCAGCTCAGCTCAGGCGGAACGTGACAATGCGTCATGATTTTTTGTGCGTGCAGCCGGTGTTCATCGATTTACTTATAAAACGTTATCACGTTAAAAATCCTGCTTGTGTTTCAGAACGGATCTAGGAAAAGAAGTAGTTACCATCTTCTCAACGAACATCACCAATAATGGGGAGTTCTTCACAGACTCCAATGGGAGGCAGATGATGAAGCGCTCCTGTCTTAATGAAACAGCAGGTAATCTTACCTTTACATCATTACCTAGTTGCTCGCGTCCGTAGGTGTGTACCATTGATTCCCTACACGTACCCCTTGGGTGGTGCTAAAGGAGCAACCAAAAGTATCAGTAGAACTTGTGCCAAGTTTGTCCGGAGAGGAACTGCCACCACACCTGGAATCTGCCGTCAAGCAATAGTGCTCGCATTATTGTGTTCCGGCGGAAGGGTGTGGGTGCCGGTGAAATCACATGCGCATGAGACGTATCATCCCCGTCTCGGGTGATGGACGCAGCAGGATGTAGCAGTGTAAGTTCCAAATCTTATATTGAGTCGCATTACTGTTGTCATGGGCGAGGGTCACCACTTACCATCAGGTGGGCCCTCAGCTAGTTCCGTCACATTTTCACATTAAAAAAAAAGAAGAGATCCGATTTTTTTACAGTTTCTGCAATCAGACCCTGGAATCGCATTCTGAGGGAATGCTGTCAGACATCCTCTATTTGTGCTTTCAGACGCGAGTCAATAACTATTATATTACGAGCAAAGAAAGAAATGAGCTACCCCCATAATACTGACTTTCTGCATTTCCTTGTACAATGATATATATTTATGACTTGAATATTACAATATATAAAATAAAAAATTAGTCTATTAAAATATAAATATTAGTGTAAAAATGTATATTTACAATTTTGTTTTATTTTATAATTACTTGGGAAATAACTTTTCCACATTACTCAAAGCTTCAACTGGAAGACAACATTTAAACTTATAGACAACATTTAAAGTTATAATTATAACAAAAAAATCTATTGTTGTTATAATTATAACTACCATACTGACTTACAAATGAATTTAGAATTAGCTGATAATTTACATGACAAACACTTCAATTTTATTTATTTGTATTGATTTTGTAACAGTCATAATATACGAAAAATTATTTCAGGCAATCAAACAAAGAAACCAGTTCCCGCCTGCTACTTCCCCGTAACCTCCAGGATTTGCATCAGGTCTCCGAACAGCACCGTGGAGCTATGCGTTCTCCCTGACAGGAGTCAAGGAGGTACCTCCTACAAAGAGGGGGAGATTGAACTTATGGTGAGGATGTTTTTTTGTGATTATGTGACGGAACGAGCTGAGGGCCCACCTGGTGGTAAGTAGCGACCCCGCCCATGACAACAGTAATGCGATTCAGTATAAGAGTTGAATCTTACACTGAGTCGCATTCATCCTGCTGCGTCCATCACCCGAGACGGGGATGATATGTCTCATACGCATGTGATTTCACCGGCACCCACACCCTTCCACCGGAACACAGGAATGCGAGCACTACTGCTTGGCGACAGATTCCAGGTGTGGTAGCAGTAGCAGAAGAACTTGGCACAAGTTTTTTCTGCTACTTTCTGTTGCTCCTTTAGAAAGGCGGTTGGAGATCTTCTGTCTAGTATAGGAAGCAAAGTCAAAGTCAAAATAATTTCCGTACCAGCTTCTAATGTTCTCAGTGCAGGGACACCGGCCTACTCTCGTTAATTGAGAGTGAATGGGTTTTAATCTACCACGGGAGCCCAATCTAGATTGATAGATGTCACATGTCTTCGAATTTATGGATCTAAGTAAGACATGCCGGTTCCTCACGATGTTTTCCTTCACCGTTTCGAGAACGTGGTTTTGCGCACATAAATTTTTACTTAAAAAAAGGTCTAGTCTCTCACCTACGTATGCAAGAAAAATGGACCCCCAAATGGATAACAGGTTATTGTTCTAGGTTCACAGAAGACTGCTAACTGATGACGGATTTGGTCTGGAAGAGACTTTGAATGAGGAAGCATTCGGGATGGGGCTGGTTGTGAAGGGAAGGCACAGGATCGTCTTCGGTAACTTCCGACAAGAGGGTGAGATTACGTCGCACAGCTCAGTTTATTACAATAATTGCTAATGCTATTACTTCCCTTGTTATTTAATCTTTTAGCGTTTCTCCTCTTCATGTACATTTACCTACCTTTTACATCTCTCTAGCACCCCAGGTTTACTGGAAGAAAACTCTTTTTAGGGTTAAGTTCGCCTGTGTACATACCCTTCTTCCTCATCTGTGTATTGTCTTTTTATTGTGTACTATATTTATTTATTTATTTACTACTAGCTGCGCCCCGCGGTTTCACCCGCATAGTTCCCGTTCCCGTGGAGAATACAGGGATAAATTTATTTTATTTTTTCGTTAATTTTCCAATGTTTTTAATAGTTATTCTGCTATTCGGGACGGAAACAAATCCAACAAATCAAAAACCATGGCAATCGGTCCAGCCGTTCTCGAGTTATAAGTGTTGTAACAAACACGACTTTCTTTTATATGTAGGTATAGATTACAACTATTATAACAGGTTTAACCTAATGCAATAGTGTAGTCAACTTTTTATTATTTAAATACAATTATGAATTATGCTCTACCTTTTATGGACAACTGCTAGTTTTGTGTCTGGTTATTACACTTATATCTATATCTATCTATATAGATATAAATCAATGATTATTCTCTATGCGTTCCGAAATCATTGATCAGATTGTAATGATACTTTAGCAGGGTGTTCTGGAAGGTTTCTGGGCTAAAAATACTATATACATTTCTATTAACGTCAATAAACAGAAATATATAACCAAGCACTTTTTTAACTTATTTATTACATACTCTTTATTTCTTTATAAATTACGTAGCATTGCACCGTATGCGGGGTAAAGCTATTTACTTATAAATGCAAAAAATATAAAATTCTAGAAAAGCAAATCCATCCATCGTTAAAAGATGAAAATATAGAAGTTGGATTTCTCGATTTTTTTTAAATCAGTCAATTATCAATTGCAGTTGATGACATCACATTCTCTGAGAGAATTTCACAATCGGCCAGGAGGTGGGAGATGGAACCGTTGCTATTTTTGACTTCCGGTGACAAGGTCAACAGGAGGAAATGGCAGAACGTCAGAAACAAGAGGGTTAGTTTTGATGGTTCTGTAGCCTAGTTTGTACCCTTCTGACCTCGAAACTTTTGACTCGAAATGGCGGTAAACCGTCGCCCACTGCTCCAGTCTTGTGCTCCAGTGATTTCACCAGCGGAACAAAGCGTGTGCATCATTGTTTGGCAGCAGATTGCCAGGGGTGGTGACAGTGCCCGCACGAACTAGCAGTAGGACTTGCGCTACACATAAGGGATATTGAAGTCCTTTTTTTTTAATCAGCCGCTTGTTTTTTTATCAACTTATTATATATGCGAAAATTTGGATGGATGAATGGGTGTTTGTTACTCAATCACGCCAGAACGGTTGAACGGATCTGGATGAAATTTGGCCCAGAGGCTACCTTTCATCCCGAAAATTGCCAGTTGATTGCCAACTGCGAATAACACGGGCCGCAGTGTTACCAGCACAAACGGATTGCTTATAAAACTTGTGTTGCCAGTATTCAGCACTGACATCGCACGGGCTGCCTCGCCATATCCACATCCTGACCCTGGAGCCGTGGAAGGGAGGTTCTGTTCTCCTCAGACTAGAAAACACGCATGAGACAAGTGAACGAGGTAATTTTTTAATGTGATACAGGTTCTGAAATATGACTCAGTTTAGATCTTCTCTACAGAAGTATTAGAAGACCTTAGTCTCCTATGGCAGGTGTATAACGCCTCAAGTGCTTGTAATTTCACTGGCACCGACACCCTTCCACCGGAACACATCAACGCTAATTCTGCTTGGCGGCAGGTTACCAAGTGTGAAGGTAGTACTTGGACGAGCTTGGGACAAATTCTAATGGTACTTTGTGTTGCTCCTTTGGATATGTCCAGAGAACCAGCTCATCATAATATTGCATTATTAGGTTTATGTATGAGAACCAAATTTCTGCCTATTGGGGCTGCGAGAACTGGTTTTATCACTTGCAAATTTTAACTTAAATAAAACCTTGTAATGAAAATGCACGAATGATACTGTTTAATTAGGTAAGCTAAGACCGGATTCCGATGTCCTCGAAGACACGAGAGCTCACATAACGGTGGAATTACGCAAGATATTCCTGCACCGCAAGATCAGAGCCGTTCGGGAGACAACCCTAGCCGCTAACCAGTGGCTGGAAGATGCTAGGCAGATGGACTGGAGTAGCCGGTAATTTTTTTATGAGATGTATGACGGAACGAGCTGAGGGCCCACCTGATGGTAAGTGGTGACCCTCGCCCATGATAACAGTAATGCGTGCGACTCAGTATGAGATCCAAATCTTTACTGAGTCGCATTCATCCTGCTGCGTCCATCATCCGAGACAGGGATACGCCTCATGCGCATGTGATTTCACCGGAAGCCACAACCTCCCACCGGAACACAGTAATGCAACCACTACTGCTTGACGGCAGATTCCAGATGTGGTGGCAGTACCTCTCCGGATGAACTTGGCACAAGTTCTACTGTTACTTTAAAAGTGTAAGTTACCTCCGCCCATAACAACAGCAATAAGACTTAGGTTCTCGTGGACCGTAGTATGAGAAGACCCAAGTCGCACATCGTTGCGCCCAACACCAGAAACGGGGATCTTACGTCTCATGCGCAGGTTTGTCGTGAAGTAGAGCAACATCACGCCTTGGACTTTTATTATACACCGATCGGACGCAAGGCAATGCGTCCTGGGACCTCTCATACTTTGGTAGGTACCTGAGTCATATTGCTATTTTCTATGGGCGGCGATAACCACTTAAAATCAGGTGGGATGCCAGCTCGTTCGTGACAGTCACAGTATTAAATAAAATGAAAAACTTATTCTGCTCCAATTCAATAAGCTAATTACTGAATTTAAATAGTATTGATTGTGATGCTGTTTTCGCAGGTACGTTTACAACGGGGGTGATGATGGCATATTGGCTGAAGATCAAGTGGAAGATGACGGATCTGCCACTAGAGCTGAGAAGGATTCAGGTATGATGTAGCTACAAGATAGAACGTAGTGGCGAAATGCTTAATGCTTTTCACACTGCAAAAGTTCTAGTGGAACTGGAGGTCCACCTGATGTTAAATGGTTACCTCCGACCATAAAAACAGCAATACGACTAACAACTGCCCCATCTGAAGGCCCAAGTCATATCACATTGCGCCCGAAACCCGAGACACACCTGTAATTTCACCGGCACCCGCACCCTTCCAACGGAAGAACAGATCAATGCGAATTCATTACTGCTTGGCGGCAGATTATCTGGTCTAGAGACAGTATTAGTGTAAGGATACTAAAGGGTTCTCACCATCGGACGCACGCAACTGATCCCCAAACTAGCTTATTCAGTCTTGAACAATGTTGCCCACTAAAATAATAAGAGGTGTCAGGATGCAGTTGCAAAACTTGAAGATGATTTTAAGTGACATTTTTTTATAGGAAATGATTCTGACGAAAACCAAGACTACACAAAAAAGAACACTCAGAAATTTCCCAGTAAAACCCGTGGGAACACCAAACACAGATATGGCTATGATAGAAAAAAACGCTCTATAAATGATTCTAAATACAGTGTAAACAAAAGCTCCGATAAAGAGTTCAAAATGGAAACGCAAAACAGTTTTACTGAAATCTCTTCAAACAATACTGTGGAGATCACTACCAATTTTAATGAAGCTCGAAGCTTTGCTACTAATACTCCCCAAAAATTAGGCTTTGTCAAAATACCTAAGCAGAAAAAATTGAGAGAGGAGAACATCAGTACTTCTGATGAAGATTTCTCGTGGAACTTAAAGAAGAGACCTTTAGAAAAGAGGTTTACAAGCGCCAAGTTTGAAGGTATTTTAGATTGTTTTAATAAGATTTTGGATAGCTAACTGATTCTCCTTAAAGGGAAGATCTTCCACCGGGCGAGGGTTGTGCGCAGGGGTGCAGTCCAACAGTTGATTTTTTTTGTATGTGAAAGAGTGTCAGAACCAGCTGAGGGCCCCCTGATGGTAAGCGGCGACAACAGTAATACGACTCTGTATAAGATTTGGATCCTACACTGAGACGCATTCATCCTGTTGCGTCCATCACCCGAGACGGGGATAATACGTCTCATGCACTTGTGATTTCACCCGCACTCACACAGTTATGCGAGCACTATTGCTTGGCGGCAGATTCTATGTGTGGTGGCAGTTACTCTCCGGATGAACTTGCACAAGTTCTACTGCTACTTTTGGTTGCTCCTTTAGCACCCAGGGGGTGCGTATAGGGAATCAAAGGGTACTCACCTACGGACGCGAGCAACTGGACCCAAAATGATGGATCGATGTCGGGATGTTCTACATATATTATATAATGCTCAAACTGCTCGAACGCATCACTTGCGCGATTGATTACTAGTGTTAAAGCGCCATCTGTTGTAGATTTCTTGTACTAATTGGTAGGTTAGGTAGCTCAGTGTTCTTCAAAGTTCGCTGTATGTACGGCAGATGGAGCCACCAAAATTACTAAGCATTTGACTGCAGTATCACGTTAATACACAGAACAATCAATATTCGCCACACACTTGTCTTGGGTGGGCAGATATACCATCAACTGAGCTGTGAGGCTCTTATTAGATTAGGGTTGGAACAGACGTAAACTTAACAAATAACTATCTAAAACATGAAAACTGGCTGTAATTTGACATATCTGTATGAATGTAATAAGCGTGGGGAGTTCTGTGACACGTTATACTCACGAATATGTGCACATGCATATGTAAAATTTGACGTGTCCAAATGATACTTGAGATTAAGGAATAAATGAGTTTGACTTTGACTTAGATATTTTTACCCGTTAAATTTGCTAAAACTTTTCAACGAACATTCCAGAGTTTACTATTGAAAATCCTGACGATGGAATAACACGATCAATGTACGATATGTATTACAAAGAAAAGGCAACGCCAATCAGGATGAAAGCAGAGGACAGGAGAAAGAAAATTAGATTGCCAGAGAAATTTGAGAACATAACAGAATCTTCTAGAAGACAACGCAAGAGGAAGAGATATAGTCATGATGAGCCGCTCTTGCATACTCGTAGAAGATACAATAACAGAATGAACAGACGACAAATGGAAAATGAACAAGAGCAAAAGGGTGAGTTTTGTGATACTAAAGTTTTTTTTATATAGGATTATTTTATACTAACTGCTAACTAACTGCGCCCTGCCACTCCCCACCAAGACACAAACCGTACCTACCGGGTGTCTGTGAAATTACCATCACTGAGACAATGTGAATTTTAAAACTATCATGGTTATGAACATTACCGAGATATTTACCATGATTTGTGAGATTTGTTGACTTCGCAAAGACTTCAGTTTGCCCGGGACCATGACGCATGTAACTGCGTCGAAATATCGGGAGTCAACAAAACTCACAAATCATGGTAAAATATCTCGGTAACACGAATAATAATGTGACTTAAGTTTTCTCATGCTTCCGTAGGGAGAACCTGAGTCCTGCTGTTAACTATGTGCGCTGGTAAACATTTAAATCAGGTAGACCATAAATGTCACCGGTTACTGAAACCCATATAAAAATTATGCCTCTACCGGGAATCGAACCTTGGACCCCTAGTTTCAAAGTCAGGGCTACTAACAACTAAACTACAGAACCTATTATGAACAAACACTTAATTTTGCAGAAATGGAAGTGGTTCCCAAAAAGGTATCACGCCGAGGGGTTCTGGCGTCTGCATTTCGGTACCCTGATGATGAAGACGATGATGTTGAAGATTATGATGATGATGAAAATGATGATACATACAGTAGCATCGAAAAATCTAAAAGACGATGGAAAAGGTAATATTTTATTAATAACTAGCTGCACGCTACATTGCAATTACCAAACCACATTCAATTTTTAATTGTTATCTTGTCTATGTAAAATAGAAAGAAGAAAGAAAGAAAAAGACTTTATTGACAACACAAAAAGTAGGTACAAATAATAAACAACAAACAATAAATATCATGTGAAAACAGAGAATATAAATAAAAAAGAAAGACAAAAAAAAATATATAATAATACACGAAATATATTATTAGACCTACTTCCCGGAGTCATGTGTTGCACTGACGGGCAGTGCAACGCTGGTATTCTGTTAGGGCCTGGAGGTGGTTGACATCAAGATAAATAAAGATATATTTATATATTTATATTTATTTAACTAGCACATACCCGCGTGTGCTACTACGCTAAAAAAAAATACATTTTGTGCCTAATGCATTGTTTTAGTGGTCTAAAACCATCATTGCCTTTCTAATTAAATCGGTTAGGACACATCAGTTACATGGTTTCAAAATCTATAACGGACATAGGTAGAAACAATTTTTGTGTTTTATATATTAGAATGTAAGGGTTTGTACAATAACTATCAATTTTTCAGATCGCATAAGGAAGTGCCAACGGATCCCAACTCATCAGACGAGGCGGCGGAACCGGAGTACATCGTGACGCTACGCCCGACACAAATACGCACTTTTGTCGTGTGGTTTGAATCACAAAAGAAATCTTAGACACTAATCTTTACAGTGTAACATTTATTTTGTATATTATTATTCGTGTTACCGAGATATTTACCATGATTTGTGAGTTTTGTTGACTCCCGATATTTCGACGCAGTTACATGCGTCATGGTCCCGGGCAAACTGGTCGAACGTACAAAACGAGTGCGCAAGAGGGTAGACCGATATGTCTGCCAATGATTTTGCACACTCCACTTCGCAAAGACTTCAGTTTGCCCGGGACCATGACGCATGTAACTGCGTCGAAATATCGGGAGTCAACAAAACTCACAAATCATGGTAAATATCTCGGTAACACGAATAATAATGTTCATAACCATGATAGTTTTAAAATTTATTTTGTATTTCAAAACTGGTTCCCAAAGTGTTCTACATCGATCCCCAGGGGTCAACATGTAAGTTGGGTCGTTCAGACCTGGTGGGATGAATAGATCAATCTAGGCATGCACTGTTTAAGTATTGTCACGTGTTTAAACATGTACATCCTACTAATATTATAAACCCGAAAGTTTGTAAGTATGGATGGATGTTTGTTACTCAATCACGCCAGAACGGCTTAACGGACCTGGATGAAATTTGGCACAGAGATAGATTATAGTCTGGAATAGCACATAGGCTACTTTTTATCCCAGAAAAATGTACGGTACGTAGGAAGTTCAACCGCGGGTAACACGCAGCTAATTTATTAATATAAATATGCAAAAAACTATTAATTAATAATAAACTACCCAAAACCGAAAAACATAGTAAGTTGTCTAAAAGAAAAAGTTTGGAGACCCTCTCTCGGGCCCGCGGGCCACAATGCGGCCCCCAACGCATTAATTGTCCCGCCATTTCACTCAACTGCAGTATCACAGAGCAATAATTACGACTGAGAGTGAACGATGTGAACCTATACGATTCATTCATAAACCGATTAATGAATTGAAACAATAATCGATTTAAAATTAATTGATTAAAAAAATTTATACCGTTTCATCACTTTTTTTACGTCCTTAAAGGTGATGTTTCTTCATAAAATTTCTATGGGACCACCCCAGTGGTTCACCCTATAAAATTAAAGAAGAATTTTTCAAAATTATCCTCAATTGGGGTAGAAATAAGAATGAATAATTGGGCTAGTTTATTCGCAAAGTAAGTACTTTTAATCTATTCTAATATTATAAAGCTGCAGTGTTTGTTTGTTTGAACGCGCTAATCTCTGGAACTACTGGTCCGATTTGAATGATTCTTTCAGTGTTGGGTAGTCCATTTATCGAGGAAGGCTATAGGCTATGTTTTTTTTCTAAATTAGGGATCCGTAATAAAATTGCTATTTTGTAACACAAGGTGTAAAATCGAAAACCTATTTTTGCGTGCGCTGTTTCCACGGAAACGAGAAAAACGCGGGTGAAACCGCGGAACACAGCTAGTTTGTAATAAATGGTCAGAAAAGACTCTGTTGACATTTTCTGCCGTTGGTTTAGTACCATAATTCTTACGGTTGTAATTTTTTTATCCTATTTAAGAGAAATGGTCTCTCAAGTAATAAATAGAACTAAAATATCTACTTGTGCTAGATATTTGATGTTTATAAATAAACTTCAACATATTAGCTATGATTGTGTTTTGGTATTTCAAGATATTTTCTTCGCTTATTTTTGTAGTTAATTCTGTAATTTAGCGGTTCTACCCTGAATTAATATATAGATATGCTACTTTTATTGCGAAAAAGTAACAACGGGTAACAGCTAGTAACACCTGATGGTAAATGCTTACCTCCGCCTATAAGAACAGCAAACATTGATTGTTAATAACAACAATCTTAACACACTCATACCTCTGCACTAGGATTCCCTGTGTCGCAGATGGCATGGGCAAACACAGAAACACAAGACAAACACCCAAGACCCGAGAACAAACTTCGTGCTCACCACACAAAGTGTGCCCCGGCCGGGAATCGAACCCGGGACCCCTCGCTTCGAAGGCAGGGCTACTACCAACTAAGCCACGGAACAGCAATACGATATAGTTCCTATGTATAGGATGCATAGGTGGCATCATGTATAAGATAGATGAATTAATTTAATATTCAATAAATGTATACCTTTAGCTGTTTTAAAATATTACCTATTTATTTGTAACTAGCTGCGCCCCGCGGTTTCACCCGCATAGTTCCCGTTCCCGTGGAGAATACGGGGATAAATTGATTTTATTTTTTTCGTTAATTTTCCAATGTTTTAATAGTTATTCTGCTATTCGGGACGGAAACAAATCCAACAAATCAAAAACCATGGCAATCGGTCCAGCCGTTCTCGAGTTATAAGTGTTGTAACAAACACGACTTTCTTTTATATATATAGATTTCTTACAAATATCAAATAGTCATCCATACGTCATTACATAGCTGTCATTATACGTCAATTTTGTTATTCCAAGTCTGATTCTTTTTTGTTATACCACGTTTTATAGTGACTGACGTTACATGTCAAGTCACACGGGAATGATGTCGAACGGGATAAAAAGTATCCTATGTCCTTCTCCTGGCTCTAAACTACCTCCCTGCCAATTTTCAGCTAAATCGGTTCAGCCGTTCTTGAGTTATAAGTGAAGTAACTAACACGACTTTCTTTTATATATATAGATTAATACAAAATCATTGATTATATTAATGTTACGATTTATTTAATTTTAAGTGATGATTTTTTTAAATATAACTAAATTAAAATATCTAAATATCATAAAAATCTATAGCTAAGTAATAGTGCGCGTGACGCAGTTGGTATCCTGCACTACTGAAAACCAGTGCTACAGCAACCATGCTTCTGTAGTAAATACTGTGTGGCGGCCGATTTGTGCTCACATTATGTATAAATGTTTTTTGTTTTAATTTTTAAGGTGTGGTACAAATAAATATTTTCTTATTCTTATATATTTAAAAAAAATCCGAGGAGTGTTTTACGATAATGTAAATCAATTCATTTAGGATAAGTTTGTATTCGATAATATTTTGTTAGAAAAAATTAAAACATTAAGTTATTAAAAGAATTTTTATTTTTACTTAGATCAATATATCCATTATTTTGTGAGCCAGATGATGTACACTCTTCATATTGACAAACCACCATAAGAGGAATCCGTAGAAGAGGCATTTCACCACTATGTCCAAGATTTTCATTCTGAAATTTGAAAAAAAATTTTTTTTTTTTACGTCAATATAAAATACTTCGTTTTTGTGTAATGGTAACGAGGTAATGGTCTTGACACCTGAAAAGATCTTCATAAAGTATAACTAAAAACCATCTCGATGACATTAGCTGTCAAACAGAAACAATCGCATCAAAACTCTTTACTCTATTACTTTTCTCTGTAGTCTATTGTTTATTATATGTATGATTAGTATATTAAATAACTATATATAACTAGCTGACCCGGCCACGCGTTGCTGTGGCTAACGTTTTTGTAATTGTGACTGTCAAATAATAGACAAATAATTTGCAATAAAATAATATTGCAATCATAAATTGAGATGTGAGCTATCCTATCTTTCAAGTTGGATCAAACTGCACACGGTGTACAAATTTGATTAAAATCGGTTGAGTAGTTTAGGAGTCCATCGCGGACAAACATCGTGACACGTAATTTATATATATTAAGATGTAATTATTTGTGCTATGTATTAGTATATTTTAAGTATTTATTAGACTGGGTACACATCCCTACCTCTTATCACCTCTCACTAGCCTCAAAGGTTTGCTGGAAGAGAACTCTTCATAGGGTTAAGCTCGCCTTTGTACATTCTTTTTGTTATTATATTGTTTCCTTTTTTTTCATGTGTGTACAATAAAGAATTAAGAATTACGAATTATTGGTCCATTCGTTCGAGAGCCACAGACACACATATATACACACTACAAAATTTGACAACCCCCCTCCCCCTTTTCATTGGTGGTAAAAAAAAAAAATCCTCTGAAGGTCAGAGACATTTCTAAGCTTAAAATTAGTAGTAATGATTTTATTTTATTGATATAAATTATGTTTTGAAGAAATTAATTTTTCCAAGTAATAGAAGTCAACAGAAATAAAGTTTTTTGACTTTGACTTAGTCTAACCCCACTTTGTGTCAATCGACGTAACAGACCTAAACTTAATAAAATAAGATTATCTTAAACATTAAACTGACTGTAATTTGACATATCTGTGTGCATGTAAAGTGCCTAAGGAGCCTGTGACACGTTATATGCTCATGAATATGTTTACTTGTGTGTGTAAAATTTGACGTGTCCAAACGATACTTGAGATCTAAAGGAATAAATGAGTTTGAGTTGGGTTTGAAGACAAAACAGAATCATCTATCGAAACAACTATTATTTTTAAATCGAAAATAAAAAACTCTCATTACGGTATAATCTGTTTGTATGCTCGTACCTTATAAAGTGTGCCTTTGCTCTAGGCGCATCTTCTTCCTTTTCCTTAAGTAGGTACTTCTTGGCTCCCATACAGGCGTTTATAAAGAATTTTTTCCTATCAACATCCTCAATTTCATAATAAAACTGCGACTTGTCTTGCTCCTTAATGCGGGATCTGAGAGCGATGAAGTTCTTGTTGTCGAATGACCATTGCGTGGTGACATAGAACATGAGGGCCATGTTTGCAATGTATATGCGGCGTTGGATTTTCAACAAGCTGGAAAAATTGTTAGATTTCAAGCCATCGTATCGTATGGTAGGGTCCATGAGGGGTTTCTTGCTTGTTTCCCCATTATTATCGTTATCTTGATGATAAAGTGTAGACTTGGGGGGCTAGTTGCTCGCGTCCGTAGGTGTGTACCCTTTGATTCCCTACACGTACCCCCTGGGTGCTAAAGGAGCAACCGAAAGTAGCAGTAGAACTTGTGCTAAATTCGTCTGGAGAGGTATTGCCACCACACCTGGAATCTGCCGCCAAGCAATAGTGCTCGCATTACTGTGTTTCGATGGATAAGTGTGGGTGGCGGTGAAATTACATGCGCATGAGACGTATCATCCTCATCTCGGGTGATGGACGCAGCAGGATGAATGCGACTCAGTGTAAGATCCAAATCTTATACTGAGTCGCATTACTGTTGTCATGGGCAGGGGTCGCCGCTTACCACCAGGTGAGCCCAGCTCGTTCTGTCAGACTATGACATAAAAAAAAAACTTACATGGGTTTCCTGCCGAGGATCCACAAGGCTGTGTCAACTAATATAGCTGGCAACAAATGTAGCAGTAAAACCTGGAACAATCGATCGATTGAAACATAAACATACATATTTTTACATAATATAGAATCCATCTGATATTAAGTGGTAACCTCCGCCCATAACAACAGCAATACGACTTAGGTTCGAAGAATGAGAAGACCCAAGCCCGCCACCCGAGACGAGCATGTTACGTCTCATGCACATGAAATCACATGCGCCCACACCCTTTCACCGGAATACACCCATGGAAACCACTGCCTGGCGGTAGATTCCTCATTCTACTACTACTTTTTGTTGCTCCTTCACCACCCAGGGGGTGGACTCAAAGGGCACTTCGGACGCGAGCAATTGTACCCCCTTAAAGGTTGTAACGTACCTTGATGTAGTGAATGTGAGGGGAGGTAGTAAGTTTCCCCCCTGCGTTCCACAGTGCGTCATTCAGTGGCATTGTCGCTACGATCTCACGGCCCATTTCCACCATCTCCCCCATGGTGATGTTGTTTAACTTCCCTGAACAGCAGTTGTAGATCTGTATATCATCCGTTGGCTGTAACCTGGACCAGACAATTTTGCATTTTTTTTTAATGTAACAGAACAAGCTGAGGGCCCACCTGGTGGTAAGTGGCGACCCCCGCCCATGACAACAGTAATGCGACTCAGTATAAGATTTGGAGCTTACACTGCGTTGCATCTTGCTGCGTCCATCACTCTCTCTCGCTCTCTATTGTATTGTTCCTTCACGCTCAAATGTCTTCTTCACTGATTGAAAAATCTGGCCACGCTAATGTGTATTGGACGGGCTATTGCTAGGACCCATGACTCATTATCCACGACTCATGAGTGATGACCTATGACCTATGACTCATAACTTTTTTACCTCCTACATATTTTGTGATTCTACTTCCAAACCATACCAATCTTCCTATGTTCTCACACACTATGCTTATGTTCTTATAAGCAGCTCTACTTGCGAACTAGTACTTACTCCTTGGTTCCCCTGACCCAAGCGGCAGCAATCAGAGCTTTGATGGACATATCTACAGGTATGTAATCAGCTATTAATTCAGGATCCGTGTAGAAACTTCTCATGATCCCTGAAAAACATTGTAAAGATGTTTGGAACATTAATGGAATACCTTGCCAGTCTTTATTTACCTCTCGAAAAGTGAGAGTGGGCTATAATCTACCACGGGAGCCAAATCTGGATAGGGATTTTTTTCTCTGCACTAGGATTCATTAATCATTATTTTCCCAAAAAACACCAAATATTTATAGCTGTTAAGTTGGAGTGCCAATTGTACATACACGACTGTTGTTTTTACGTTACCAAAATGGCTAACAGCATTTTTGCAGGAATGACAAAGGTTTAAAATTTAATGTAGTTTTATGGCAAATGAGCATTTTTATTTTTTTGTGGCTTTTTATTAAGAAAATCAACTTTTTTGAAGTAGTTTTTCGAACAGAATACCCTATTCGAACGACCTGCAGCGCAGAAAGTAGAGTTACTTTCAACTGCTATTGCAACTGCATATCGCAATAGTTAGTACCTTTTCATTGCAGATATAGTGCTAATAGTGGAAAGTCTTACCTTTTCCACTAGCAATCAGCAGAGCAACAGGGCCATTGAAGTTTTCAATCCACCCCGTAACCGGTTCTGCTACACTGGATATCACTGAAAATTAATTTTTGTTATTTAGAGAGGCCATCTTGTTTTCCACCGGGCCGGAAGTTCTTTTAACTTTGACTACCGAGCCAAGAAATCAGCTAATATTTTTGACTTTGGAACAGCAAGGACTACGGTCTGCTCTACCAAAGTGTAGATACTCAGAAGCTTTTTTATGTGATGTTATTTTAAGCTAATGTTATATTATGATCCATCTAGTTGTATTCATAGGGTCCAGTGCTGCAACATGCTGAGACTGGGACCTGTTTTTCTGCACGATGTACGGAATGTGTACTTACCATCTCTCCCGTCCACTCTGATCGTCCAGGAGCGAGGCAAGCGTTCGATGTAATTTAATTTGGCGAGTGGCTCGCACGGCGAATCGTAATAAGGCAAGTCATAACAACTTTGATAAGCCTCCGCAGCCAATTACCGAGATTAAAACGGCCATGTTGGTTCTCGTGATGTATTTATTGCGCGTATTTGTAATGTAATGGACGTTACTATCTGGTCTCTTATTTTCTTGTTTGTTTTAAATATTTTTCTTTTTATAAGTATTTATTGTTCTGTATTTTGTGAATTCAAATAAATGTCTTTTCTTTCTTCTTTTCATTAATTTCATTCATTCTTATTTCTTAAAGTTACAGGGTTCAGAAAGTTCAGACGCGAACATCCTCTAACTTCTAACAGTTTTAACTCCATGGTAGACCTATCATGCCTTACCTATTGAGGGTCTGAAGATGACAGCGGGTAGCTTTCCTCGATGCTCGTAGACCACGTGTTCAGCGAGCTGCTTCGTAAACGTGTAGGTGTTAGGAATCTGATCACCTAACATCCTGTGGAAAATGGATTAAACGTCATCAACAAAATGACTCTTGGCTGGTTTCCGTTTTATCACACTCTCCTAACTTCTTCTTTCTAGTGTCGGACTAGTGTAGCCGGGACCGACATCCTAACGTGCCCTACGAAGTACGGAAGCACTCAGTTTAAATGCCATCAAACCTATGACCGGGCTGAAAGTTGCTTAACTGATATTATAAACGTGAACGTGAGTTTAATTGTTTGTAACGCTTCCAAGCCTAAACTACAAAACCGATTTTAAAAATTCTTTCTACATTATCAGCGAGTAACATAGACTAGGAGTGGCATAGGCAAAATAGCATCAGAATACACTCCAGATACTTATATACAGAGGTGTCGGTAACGGCAACAGTCGGGAGGTCAATGGTTCTTTTCCAATCTCAAAAACCACTCAGTGTCTAAAGAAATTACTACCTAAAAATTGTTAATTTCTACGCAAAAATATATGGAGGTTATCATATGGTTAACTCTTCACTCAGGAGTCAGGAGTCCTATATGAAACTTGTCTCTCCAATCGGCCTGTTCTTAGAATCACGATAGAACCTCACGCCTTGGACGAGCGAGGGAATAGCGAATCAAGTGTTGACTCATGGCACATGAGCCAGGACTTACTTTGGAGTCAGGATCCTGATGGTGTGTTCGTCCATCTCCTCGGCGATTTGCAACGTGTCCCTCCAGTCTGCGTGGGGGGGATACATGACCTCCTCAATCGGGTTTCGGTTCGTATTAGAGTATGAGGTTGACACGTGGACTATAGCCTGAAACATGAAGATATTTTATATTAAATTTTTATTTATTAATCCACGGTTCGGCCACTTAGTACCCGTTCCATTGGGAATACTGCTTGGCGGGAGATTACCAGTTGTGGAGGCAGCATTCTCAAACTGCAGTTCTACTGCTACTTCTTCTGCTCGTTCCGTGACATTGAAGTAGACTCACCGATAGATTCTTCGTTTCTCCAGCCAGTTGCATTATTTCTTTTGTTCCACGCAGATTCATTTTCACAGCAAACGTGAGAGGGTCGTCAAATCTAGAATAGAATAGTTATTTTTGGGGCTAGATGGTGCTGTGTGTAACGTCCATGAACATAAATTAAAAAATTATATTGTAATTTAGGCTGTTTGTTTGCAAGGCTTTCGCCGAAATTTTTCAACCCATCATTGTGAAATTTTGTATACGTGCTGTAGCCTTTAAAGAGGTGTTTTTCAACCTCTATGAATACGCGACCCCCTTACAGATAGACAAATTCTGGCGACCCCCTTGGACCATAGACAAACAAAGTTAGTAACTGAAGAAACTATGTTTATGATTTTCTACCATTATGTAAAGACCTACACTCTGCAAGAAGCTGCGAGGACACAAAAATATCCAGAGCTGGCTGAAATTATGTTTCTATTGTAGTGTTTTTGCTTTTTTCCTTTTGCCAGCGATCCCCCAAGCAAGGCTTCGCGACCCCCTTAAGGGTCGCGACCCACAGATTGAAAAACACTGCTTTAAAGTATGCATACAAAATTTCCTTCTATAGAAAAGGAGTTGGTTTTAAAAAAGGTCGTTTTCATATTTGTTATCTTACCTAACGCTCGCAGCAACATGGAAAATTATGTTCACATTATCGACTAAGGTTTTCCTGTTTTCTTCTGAGAGACCTGGAAACAAATAATTGCATTATCTGTAGGTGATAAGAGTCCCTACACGTACCCCCCGGGTGGTGCTGAAGTAGCAACACAAAGGAGCGGTAGAACTTGTGCCAAGCTCGTCCGGAGAAGTACTGTTACTACACCTGATACAGCGCGCTTGGCGTGCTTGTTGACGCACTTGCGTTGCTGTGTTCCGGTGGACCCTTCCACCGGAATGGGTGCCGGTGCCGGTATGGGTGCCGGTGAATTTACAGGCGCGTGAAGCGTAACATACCCGCAATGCGTCTTGAGTCTTGGCATATTTCAGTAGGGGAGGTCCCGGGTATGTTTTTGGGAATCAAATTTAAGTCTTTACACATCATCTTAACCAGACACCAGACTTGCTACACCAGACTATTTATAAGAAAATTCTCTGTATCCAAAGGTTGTCTGAAAGAGATCGCTTTGAGCGATAAGACCGCCCATTGTAACCTCCATTTTGTTTTTAGTTTTTATAATCTGTTTTTATATGTTTTTGCTTTGAGGTGTACAATAAAGTGTATCTATCTATCTTAACTGGAACTTCCGCAAAGTAAACCAAGTCCCTGAACTATATTTGCTTACCTAGCCCTATTTCCATGACGTCACCAGGAATGACGAAGACCTTCGACTCGAAGACATTTGGCTTGTCTTTCCTCAGCCTATCGAAGCACTGAAAAGTAGACAAAATAATTTAACACAAGTGACTGATAAAAAGTCGGACTCGCGCACGAACGGTTCCGTACCATTTTCAATAATAATAAATTACAAGTGGCGCCATCTAGTTTCTTCTAAGGAAACTATATCCTAAAAATTACGTTTTTGTATGAGAGCCCCTTAAATATTTATTTTATTCTATTTTACATCGTCTGTGAAAGTTCCAACTCTCTAACTATCACGGTTCATGAGATACAGCCTGGTCACAGACGGACATTCAAACAGCCAGACAGACAGCGGAGTCATAGTAAAAGGGTCCTTTTAGCCTTTGGGTGTGGAACCCTACCATTTTAAAAATGACACATCATATGCATACCCATCGATATGCATCGAGCGAAGAAAAAATCACACGAAATCATAATACGCAATTACGTGTACTTGGATAACATATTTTTCCCAGTTATTTTGATTTAACAAGCAAATTGTTGCACCGATTTTGTTAAAATATTATGTATCAAAACTAAAATATGAAAACAAGGCTGTAAGAAATCAATAAATAATAAAAACTACGGTTTAAAACTATAATGGCAGCTGTATAGAGGCTTTGTTGTTTGTCACTCACCGCTGAGGCATACAATTCATGGATCCTATCTTCCGGATTGACGCCCTTCTTACATCTGAGGAGAAGGTAGATCCTGGCCAGATCGGTGCAGGAGTACAACAATTTCTCCACGAGAACCTTCCCCATAAACCCTGGAATGATTGGACATTGTGAGAAAACTTACCTTTGAATCCTGATTAATGTTAGAAATGCGAAAGTGACTTTGTTTCTTTGTTACGCTTGTTGTTAGCATATTCAAGTTTAACCTTATTAAATACTGGCTATTATAATAGTAAATGTGGTATTTTTTTTGCGCAGAGCCTTTTTCTCTTGCTCTTTAAGTTACTCTTTACTCTTTATAACATCAGCTATCTCCCAGTGAAATTCCATTGAAATAGGTCCAGCGATTTTGGAGATTAGGCGGAACAATCACACAGCCAAAAAATCTTAAAAATTTCTGTTATCAGTACTGTACACACTTATTAAAAAGCTATTATTTTCACAATACAAATATACACTTAATTTTTATTTATTTGTTACAAATAGCGTTTACACACTCATACCTCGGCATTGAGATTCCCTGTATGAAATCTCAGTGCCGAGGACACACACAAAACAACACTAACACCCAAGACCCGAGAACATACTTCATGCTCAGCACAATCGATCCACTCGTTTGACAGAGCGACAAAATTTCTCATATTAGTAGATATGTCTTTTTTTATTTTTAACACATTTAGTAGGGAGTTAAAAAATAATGAATTGATTTCTTACCTGTTCCTCCAGTAATGAATATAGTTTTCCCATTGTAGTACTCGGGTATGGCGGGTACATCAGAAAAATCTCTGTCATCCTCTAGAAACCCCATCTTCTGTCAATCAAAATTAACTAGTAGTTAATTTAACGAATAACCCGACTTGAATAAGGATCGAAAAGGAAGTAATCCTTCCATTAGGGGTTACTTGTGTGTTCTTCCCACTGGATGATCGTATTAAGATTTGAACAAGCACTAAACTCAGTGATAAGAAGGCATATTATTTCATATTTTTTTAAATATAGCTACGTGTCAAAGTATTTTAATTCAACTTCGGTAACAATTTTCGGTCCTAGTGGTAAAATTATTCCGTAAAATTTCATTAGGACCTCATTTGAATACAATACCAAATTAAAAAAATGGTAAACAATAAGCGAATATTTATAACAAACAAGCAAAAAATACTATACAAACAAATTGAGGACGTCCTCCCGTTTTGAAGTCAGTTAAAAGCATTATGTATTTAAATAGCACTTAATTCTTACAACTGAATGATATTTAATTTAAATCAAGGAAATTTCACTATCACACTTTTGAGATATGAATAAAAATTAATATATTCACTATCACACTTTAGAGATAGTAATAAAAATGAATATATTCACTATCACACTTTGGAGATATGAATAAAAATGAATATATTCACTATCACACCTTTGAGATATGAATAAAAATGAATATATTCACTATCACACTTTTGAGATATGAATAAAAATTAATATATTCACTATCACACTTTAGAGATATGAATAAAAATGAATATATTCACTATCACACTTTGGAGATATGAATAAAAATGAATATATTCTCTATCACACTTTTGAGATATGAATAAAAATTAATTGTAATTATGAAATTGTTTTGTTATTCTGTTTATCGGGTTGACTTTTCTTATGTATTTCTATGCTGAGGCTTGTTTTTGGTGAAAATGTTTTAATCAAGAAATTTAGTCTTCTTTGTGAATTTCAGGAATTTCAGTAAATTGATTTGACTGTTGTTAATATCCAATGTTTTTGAACCGTAAAGGTGAAAACTAGAGGACTCTACTGACATCATTGTCATGTTTTATTACCACCATAAAATGTATTTCCTAGTTTAAAAATACTCTTAAAACGGTAATTTAATTCGATTAAGAAAATCTTGGTGTTTACGCAGAAAATATTCGTTTTTCTTACCGTATTATTCGACTACACTTGATTAGAGTAGGATTAAAGAGTTGATAATTCTTACTATAATTAATATAACTACACAAAAATCACTCAGAAAGTACACAAAAGTACACGCACAAAAAACGAATAGAATATAAGTTGAAATATATTTTTAAACATTCACTGGCTTTAAAAACACTTTAGGAAAATACTGTTTACTCCGACCAATAATATAATTTTGCTGAATTGTAAAAGTGGGTGCTCGTAATTAACTATTTTATCGACTGTCTCGAAACAATAGCAACGGATCAAATGTCATTAAATTACGATGACAAAGGGTTTTAATGAATGCCCTTGCGCAATAAGGCCAAGCGATCACGCTACAATTAATTCTTAATAGATTTGCATGCAATATTAAAACCTTTTTTTTCACGAATGTGATGAAATTAGTGTACAGTTTTGGTGGAAGGTGTAGGTCCCGGTAAAATTACAAGCGTATGAGACCCGTCCCTTTGCGACTTTGGTCTTCTCATGCTTCGGTTGGGGACCTAAGTCGTAATGCTGTTGTTCTTGTTGAAGGTTCTTGGTTCTTCTTGTTACTTTTCAGTAAAACTAAAAATTGTTCACGGAGCACCTGCTGTTAAATCGTCACCTCCGTCCATAACAACAACAATATCCCTGGCTAGATATGTGTAGACCGAAGTCCCATATTATATTTAGGTATTTATAAAAACGTATTAGTTTATTATAACTATTTATTAGACTATGATTACACATCCCTACCACTATCACCTCTCACTAGCCTCAAAGGTTAGCTGGAAGAGAACTCTTGTTAGGGTTCACCTCGCCTTTGTACATACTCTTTGTTTATGACTTATGTTTGTTTTATTTTTGGAGTATATATGTTTATGTTATAAAGAAATACAGTAACTTCTTATAACCTGTAATTTCAGCTACCATTACCAGCTACATTCAGCTACCACTAGGTACAGAGGCAAAACTGCCGGATGAACTTAGCGCAATCGGTAGTACAAAATCATCAGAATTTTAGTCTGAAACGCACGTAACTATCTTTTTACGATCATGCTAATATTATAAAAAAGTTGTGCCTGCAGTTTCATCCACGTAGTTCCCGTTCCCTTGGGAACACAGGGATAAAATATAGCTTATGTTACTCGCTGATAATGACTGAATGAATGAATACTCTTTATTGTACACCTCGATAGAAACATACATAACACAAATAAAATTAACAAAACAGTCACAAAAAAAGAGAGGTTACAATGGGCGGCCTTATCGCTAATAGCGATCTCTTCCAGCCAACCTTTGGAGGTGCAACTCCATAATTTAAATAATAATTAAGCACTTACAAAATAAAAGATGAGGAACTAAAAATAAACATAACAGAAATAGGAAATAAATCTTATAGTAAGTAAGATTTCTATGTAGCTCTCCATTGGTGAAATACGATTTATACGCACACTTCTCCTTAACAAATAATCAGCATTATTTCAAATAAAATTACACAATGAAATCGTTTTTCGTTTTTGTATTTCGACACATATTGAAAATATCCATAATAAGTAGTAAATTTATTTTCGAACTTTGTATTTGTTTATTGACCTTAGTAAGTCAATTAAAATTAAGTCAATGACGACTCTTGCGTATCAAATGTGACATTACCTAGTAAATAGTTGGATGGGTGACCGGTAAGTGGCTTTGAACGGAGCGCTTCCATGTTTTGGAAGGCACGAAAGACTTATTTTTAACCAACATCGATGCATTTTAGAGATTTTTAAGTAATGTCTTGGCCAATTATGGGTCGTATTGGAGGATATTTTTTTAATTAAATAGGGTTTACCTCCATTGTGGTACTGTAGAAAATTCCTGAGGATATTCAACCCCTAGGCCTCTAAGGGAGGAAGTGTCTTTCTTTCCATGTCGTTTGCCGATGGCATACGAGTCAATTTTACTGCCAAAAAGCAATTATACCCCAATAGATGTTTCACAATTTAATTTCCTGCCTCCGCAATTATGACTGAATCGAAAAAATCGGCAGTTTTTCTCGAAAAAATTGCCAAGTTCGTCCGGAGAGGTACTGCCACCACACCTGGAATCTGTCGGCAAACAGTAGCGCTCGCATTACAGTGTTCCGGTGGAAGGGTGCCGGTGAAATCATATGCGCATGAGACGTATCATCCCCGTCTCGGGTGATGGACGCAGCAGGATGAATGCGATTATGTGTAAGACCCAAATCTTATATAGAGTCGCATTACCGTTGTCATGGGCGGGGGTCGCCACTTACCAGGTGGGCCCTCAGCTCGTCCCGTCACATTAAAACATTAAAAAAAAACTAACTCCTAATTTGATTTCTCACGTCATCAAACTCGAAATTATGCACAATTGTTTTCGTTACAATGTCAACTCGAAATTGCAATTATGCGAAGCCGGGGTGAGTCATTAGTGCTTTAATTAAATGACATGGTATCTCATAGTAGGAAGAAAACTCGAAGCACCAAAGCATACAATTTTCTCTAGAATTCTAGTAATAGACTTTAATAACTATGAAATGAGGAAAATAACTAGAAAATGCAAATCACTCTCATGCACTTCACGAGATAAATGAATAATGACTGGTCTCGCAAGTCAGCTGGTAGATATGCTTTCTGCGCTGGAGGTAGTAGTGGGTTCGACTTTAAAATTGTTTTTTCTGTGTCTTGGTGGTAATAAGTAGTGTATTTATGTATCTATTTAAAGCCTTATGGATCAGTGGGTTTGATTCCTGCCCAGGACAAGCATTTGGGTGACGAACATATATGTTTGTATTGTGCCTGGGTGTCAATATGTAATATATGTATGATATACAAAAAAATAAGTATATTAAGTACAATATTATATCAATAATTTAGTTCCCATATTCGCTATGCTTTGTGTCCAAGTAAACGAAATTGCGTGTTTTGCTTTCCTGTGACTTTTTTCTTCGCCCGTGGCATACGGTATTGGATGTATGGACGTAATAATAAGGGATAAAAGCTTTGTAGTTGGTTTTTTTTAATTATTTCAGTGAAACATCCATGAATAAAAAGAAAAGTTTAGACATCAAAATTTTTTATGATTTGCATGAAATAAATATTTCCCGCGCAAAATACTACTAGTTACCAGTAACCACACATTGTACCGGAATATAGCATCGGTAGCCGCCACAGCATATGCTTGCGGTAGCAAGAATTGGCAGTAATTCTCCGGATGTACTTGGAATAAATGTATAAAAAGTTTCTTAGTGAAAAGTTTTTATTTAAAATGTCAATGTCAAACAATATGATAATAATGACATATTTTTGAGATAGTGTTATCAAATTATTTACATTTTATTATTTACCACTTTTTGTATAAAATTGTATTTGTGTTAGTTTATTTCGACCACTTTGAAATTCCGTTTTGAAAATGGCCAAGAAAGATAAGAAAGGCAAAAAGGTTAGTCCCCTAAAATTAAGACCGATATAGGGACTCTGAGGGTCATGCAAGCAACATGCACCCCCATAAACAACAGTACCCTAAAATACGTGGTGGTGCTTTCGAAACAGACAGCAGTTCTAACCCTTATCCTGAACGCAGTGAGCTTGAGATTAATAAATAAATATTCATGGACGTTTTACCGGCAACCACACCCGTCCACCGGAACACAGCAATGCAAGTGCACCACTGCTTAGCAGCAGATTACCAGGTGTGGAGGCAGTACTTTTCCGGGCCAACTTTGCACAAGTTCTACTGCTACTTTTTGTTGCTCCTTTAGCACCACCCAGGGGGTGTGTAGGGACTGAGGGTATTCACCTTCGGACGCGTGTAACATGATCCCCAAACCGGTCTTTTGTGTAGGATAATGGTAATATAAATTTTAAAACTATCATGGTTATGAACATTATTATTCGTGTTACCGAGATATTTACCATGATTTGTGAGTTTTGTTGACTTCCGATATTTCGACGCAGTTACATGCGTCATGGTCCCGGGCACACTCACTCACAAATCATGGTAAATATCTCGGTAACACGAATAATAAGGATAATGGTAAACCTGGTGGAGATTTTCCAAAGGCCTACAACATGAATTAGCCTTTACTTACGTGTGTTCATTCTTTCTTTACAGGAGGATAGCGAACCACCAGGTAACTGCCGCTTTTTTCCTGCTAGGAACCGCTTTTCCTGCTGCTTCGGGTGGCTTGAAAACACCAACAACAGAGTTGGCCATTTATCCACAAAAGAAGAATAAAGTTATTCCCTACATAACAAACTAAAAATCATCTTGGAACAACGCAGGGTTTCCGAGATCCAGACCATATTTTTTTCACGACTTTTTTTCAATATTTTTTTTTATCGAGGCTTATTTAATTATTCGTGTTCATAAAATTACAGAATCATAGAAAAAACGTTAAATTTTATCTATCTATTATAACAACACGCATGACGCAAGTAGATATTTTACTTCTGTATAGTTATTAAAGCCTATTTCAGCTACGATTAACTCGTAAAAGATAGTATTGTTTATTGGATCGGTGTTGAAATCTAGCCTTTCATCTACGGGTTGAAAGTCTGCATCTCTGGGCCATAAACATCAGGTAATCAGGCCGTAATTACGAGGAATTCCATTGATCATTTCACATTAATTAGGTTCCAATCTTAGTCATTCTACCGCGGATATTACTTGCAAGTCTACGTCAAAACTGCAAGCAATGATGCAATCAAGGTTATTGCTTCAGTCTACGTCATTCATGATGACAGCGCATACGGAACCGAGGGAAAACCTATCACCAAACCAGTACAAACATTACATTGGTTGTATTTGGAAGAATATTGCAGATATAACTTTTTTATCGCGGGCAGAACCTGCGTTGGTATTCTTCCGCCGCGGATACGTTAGAAGAGTTATACCAGACTCCTATTGTATAAGCATTCTCCAATATTCCTTTTAGATGTTCGATTAATAGAAGCGAGTCAAGTCGATGTATGTATCAAAGGAAGCTGCTGTAAAATTTGGTTTAAGTCGGCCGAAAGCCATCCACCGTCTTCGATACCCCGGGTAAAGTTGATGATGCAACTTGTAGTGAGCAAACCAGAGATGCACTCGTTTTACTGGAAGGATATGGGTGAAAGAACATGCGCATGAAACTTAACATTCCAGTCTTAGGTGACAGACGCACCGGGGTGTGCACCGACGAAATCACAGGACCATGAGAACTAACATCCCCGTCTCGGGTGATGGGCGCAAAAGGATGTGATTTGGTCGGAAAACCTAAATGGCCGTCGTTATGGGCAGAGGTAACCATTGACCATCAGGTGGGCCTTCAGCTCGTCCCGTCATTACTGTGGTATTCAAAAAAGTATCAGCGCTATGTTATTATACGTACAAAATAGGCAAAATGTCTACTGTACCACCATAGTTAACAGCTTTATATTCTTTCAGAATCCGAAGTCCAAGAGGAGGTCCTCATGGACACCACAGACCTTGAACTACCTCAAGAAGAGGTCCAGTACACAGATACGTCATACACGAGCGCCTCCTTCGAGTCGCTTCCTCCAATTGTTGAAGGTACGCAGAACCATGTGCAGCGTTTATTCAAGGTAGTGCTGGCATGGTGACGAGGCCACAGACCTAGACTTGAGGGATCTAGGGAGTCTAGACACGGGGTCCGTACCGTACTATTCCCACTGCAGAGACACCGGCCCATTCTCGTTAATTGAGAGTGAATGGGCTTTGATCTACCAGGGGAGCTCAATCCGGACTGTATGGTGTTCCATGTCTCCGAATTTTTGGTTCAGACATGCCGGTTTCCTCACGATGTTTTTCTTCAGCGAACACAGCGAGGATGTGGTATTGCGCACATTAAAACTCATTGGTGCGCGTTTGGGCTTGAACCAGCTACCTTCAGATTGAAAGTCGGCGTCTGTGCCTCTGGGCCAGACACGGGGTCCCATGACGCCTACGCTGGCTTGGTCCCCGAGGTGGCTGCAACAGTAGATGCTAGATAAGAAGACAGTCCTTCTCCGAGCGAACTTTGCAGTTCTACTGCCACTTGTTTTTGCTCTTTTAGCTTTTTGTTGCACCCAGGGACCAAGTGGACCCTAGTGCTATTAAGCTGCGGTGACGTCTTAAAAGACATACATACAAACGATTGTACGACACTCTAGGCTCGTCTGCAATCAATGACTGTTGAATCAATACTTCTGTTGCCACAGTAACCTATCAGAACGTTTGCTCGTTGGTGTGAAAATAACATAAAAAATATATTTTACTGTGTATTCTTTGGAAGTGCTTTAAAAACTTGGGTATGTCGTGTTTGATACGAATGATATGTTAATATATTCCATTTTATTAGATTGATGTCGTATTGCGTTGGCTGTGCTATTTGGGTTTGAATTGTTGATTTTACTAACCTACTTAGGTTAGTAGGTTAAAGAGTATATAATATATTCGTGGGCCAATTTCCCAATTGTACAAAAAATCTTTTCGTCACTCTTATAGAGTA
This sequence comes from Aplocera efformata, assembly GCA_921293045.1. NCBI lineage: Eukaryota > Metazoa > Arthropoda > Insecta > Lepidoptera > Geometridae > Aplocera > Aplocera efformata. Next base: position 2,143,963 of record OV121067.1, on the reverse strand, counting down.
GTTTAGGCGAAAGTTTATATGTATATGTGTGTTTGTTCACACGCTCAAATGGCTCAACGGATTTGGATGAAATTTGGTACCAGGATAGCTTATAACCTGCATTAACACATGGTTACTATTTAATCCCGGAAAACCACGTGTAACTCCACCGGGCGTAGCTACATTAAAATACTTTATCTTTTTTTTTAAATACTTTATTTATTTACTGTTTGTAAGGCCAAAAGAATTGCTTTTTACTAAATGAATTTTAAAGTACGTAGACATATATTGTACTGATATATATATTTTTAGATCTTTCTTTTCGTTCCGGCTAATCTCCGATACAGCTGGACCAATTTTGACGGGACTAACAGATAGCTGATGTTATTGGGAGTAGTGTAGGCTAATTTTTTTTTAGAAAAATCATAAGCTATGGGATGCGCTAGAAGATGGTCGTGGTATCTGGGAATAGACCATTTTTATCAACAATCTACGAGAGCGAAACCGTGTACGGAAGCTAGTCTTAAATATATTTATTTGTTTCAGAACCTAAAGCTAAGAAAAAGAAGGGAAAGAAGAAGGTTGAGGTAAAAGATATTATGTTCTTCTTAAAAGTTTCTTAAAAAAAAAAGTTATCTTTTAACTCCTTAGAAACCTTTGTAATAACCATTATTACGCAAAATTTCTCTAAGAATAACAAAAAAAAGTTAAGCATGTAGTTAACTATTTTATGTGAGTAAGTAGCGAAACGAGCTGAAGGCCCACCTGGTGGTAATTTGTTACCCTCGTCCATGAAGTCAGCATTCCAACTAGAGTTATATTTATCCTGCTTCGTCCATCATCATGCTGCGACGGAGGTGTAACGTCTCATACACCTGTTATTTGACCGGCACCCACACCCACCCGGAAAATAATAATGTGAGCACTACTGCTTGGCGGCAAATTCTAGGTGTAGTGTCAGTATCTATGGACGAATTTGGCACAAGTTCTACTGCTACTTTTGGTTGCTCCTTCCGCACCACCCGCGGGACACGTATAGGGATACTAAGGGTATTTTTTTACGGGCGAGGGCAACCACGGGAGTACTGTCGAATTTTTTGTTCTTAGACATGCTGGTTTCCACACGATGTTTTCACCGTTTGGATAACGTGGTATTGCACACATAAATTTTTCAAGTGAAAAACTCATCGTTGCACGTGTGGGTTTGAACCAGCGACTTTCAGATTGAAAGTTAGCGTCTGTGCCCTTGGGCCACCACGCTCTCCCGATTATAGAGTTCTGAATTATGAACCCTAACAATTACAAGACCCAAGTCAGATGACGCTACTCACCTGAGAAGGCGATGTAACTCATGACTCATTTTCTAGGCTGTGGAAGAAGTAGCAGAACGTGCTGGAAGCGAGTTATTCCAATGGTCTGAAGAATCTCTACCACTTGGTAATTACTTCTCAATAATCATCTGCACCAATATCTCTTCATTTTTTATGTGGTTAAAGTGACAGGAGCAGCAGCCGGTCTGGTTATTGGTCACCACCGTTCATTGTTTATGGGCGGTGGTGAAACAATACTAATCAAGAATTCCCCTTGTAAAGCATGAGAAGACACAAATCTCACATTGCGCCTGTCACTCTGAGCTGGGGACTTTACGTCTCAAGTGCCTGTAATTTCGCCGGCGCCCCTTCTAATGGCGGCGGCTGATTACCAGGTGTGGAGTACTTCTCCGAATGAAATTGACACAAGTTCATATCCCCACTGCTGGGATAAAGATCTACTCTCAACAACTAAGACTGATCCAACCCATACTGACTCCTGACTCCAGACTAGCAAAAGACTGGAAATTTAGGATAATTTGTTCTGTTCAAATGCCACTACATGGTCAAAGTCAAACTCATTTATTCCTTTAGATCTCAAGTATCATTACGCGTCAAATTTTAACACACAAGCAAACACATTCGTGAGCATATAACGTGTTACAGAAACTCCCCAGACACATTACATATCAAATTACCCATCCATCTTCCATCATGGTCATCCATCCAACTTCTTACCAGCCTAAGGTTGCTTCTGATGATCTGTAAAGAACAGGTATGCAAACTACGCGACGAGCGGTGCTCACGATGTTTTACTTGAACTTTTTAAGTACGTGCTTTTGAGCAATTTTCTAACCACGACCTTAAGTTTGCAAGTCTCCTTTTACGCAGTGCTTTTTTCCATCCTTCACACAAAATTGAAAATGTTTAGCCATATGATATAGCTCATGAATAATTTTAATCAACCTTAAATTTGTTATCTAAAATATTTCCAAGAATATGTCCATTGGCATTTTCTCACTTTCTATTTAAGGGGTAGACACTTTGTTCTTTGTAGATGTGTGCTCGGGTATTTTACTAAATCACATTTTAAACCTCTGTTTACGCAATGCAAAGGAGACTGAACATTTGCAAATAGTAATTAAGCATTAAAAAATTACTGACAAATATTTATATATACTTTTAGAGGAACAAGTGAAAGTAGAAGAAGAGCAAGTGGAATCAAAAAAGAAGGGCAAAGGGAAGAAGGGGAAAAAGGAAAAAGAGAAAGAAGAGATCCCGGTGTTTGAGAAGGTTCGGTATAATAACGTTTAACATCAGCAACACGATGTACCTCGCCGATCGTATGAGACCCAAATCCCACCCCATTTTGTGTTTAAGTGAATCCTCATTCATATCATAATGAAAGACACGGGTAAATAAATATACAAGAACAAATTTTATGCCGCACACAGAACCTTTGCTCAGTCTTGGATAAAACCCAAGATAATTGCGAGCATGGTTGTTCCAATAACGTAATTATGTCTGTTTATGCTTATTGACAGAAACTCTCCAGTAGTACTGATTTCTAATTTTATCGATGACAAAGACAGCGCTTTGAACAGCTAAATATCCCCGGAACTAAATATCCTCTCCCTCAAACCAACCCAAGCATGAAATTTGAAGAACATTGGCAATAAGCCAATTTAGTTTTAATATTACAAAATAATGCTGTTTTATCAATTTTTTGTGATAATGTAGCAGTAATTAACGCAGTAATTTTAGAGAACTAAGCATACAAAAGGTATTTTAATGAAAACATGCCGTATCTGTGGTTTCAAGCGCAAAAATTTTCAGCCTCAATACATTTCATACTAAAAATAATTAGTATCGTAATTAATGGGCTAAACATAAATTATTTTAAAACATAATCGCGAATTATTACGGCAAATAAAACATCGTATGTGCTTATTCGTGTGAAAAGTGTAAGATTGCGTGTTTAATTAAACTCGAAATTTATTTCGCCAATGAAGAATATTGAGTCGTGTCCGACGAGGGCCAAAAACAACTACGTTATTCTTTTTATTTAAATATTAAACAAACAATGACTTGTATTACATTCGTCACGGAACATTTATGTTATAAAACCACGGGGGAATTTCCATGTTTCTTTTATCGAAACAGTCGCGATCGTGCCAACGGGCGATTACATAAAAAAAATCTAAAATTCCTATGCGAAGTTGCCGTTTTCGTGGTCAAATAAAAATGGCCATAAATTTTTTATGGCCCCGGGTTGTGGGGGCGTAGCTTTCTGTCAATCATTCGTAGAGAGGCCACGGAAACGACAACTACAAATCAGGAAATATCGGTCACAACTATCATATAAAAACTTAACACTAACTTAAACTTAAATATAAAAACTAAATACTAAAAGTCAAATAAATAATACGGTTAAATTTGCAAAACATTAAAAACGCAAACTGTTATTTGTTACTCGAAAAAAGCGGTCAATAAACACTCAATATGCCACGCCATCCTCTGTTCGACTGGCCAGAGCCGTAATTTTTCCATTTCTCATTTTACTAATAACTTTTTTTTATAAAAACTTAATTTTTATACTACTTTTTTACTCAATAAACGCTAACATAAATTCGTATTAAGTGTTTTCGAACAGCCGAAAAATTGGAAGAAGATGAACAGGAAGGAAAGAGAAGCATGGATGCTGCAGAGAATAGAAGAATGGAGGGCAGAGATGGAGGCAGAGAAGTTAGTCCCTTCCCCCTACCTTTCCTATCCTACTGCTTGGAGGCGTTATTAGGCAGGGAGCGAAAAAGTGACGGGACGAGCTGATGTTATGTGATTACTGCTTCCTATGAAAAATCCATAGAAAAATGTACTTTTAGTTTTTCCCGATTCCGAAAATTCCCGTAATTTTTCCCAAATTATTATATCATACAAATCTTGTCCTGACTATTACGAACAACGAATAGTGTTACATTATCCGTAAGGTACAAAAAGTTAGCTGTCTCTCTCTCTCACAGACAAGCAATCCTGGCGGGTGCGAAAGAGAAGCGAGCCACGTTGGCTCGCGAGAGAGCGGAGCTGATGGCCAAGGATAATATTGAGCAGGAGGTCAGGAGGGACTTGCTCCAGAAGACTGTCTGTCTATTCCAAAGTGAGTTCTTCTATTTACCCATCATCTTCATATCATGTAAGACACATGAGGATTATTAAAAATAACAACAATATTTAAATGTAATTTGGTTTTTTTTTTTTTTGACTGTCTGTCTGTTGTAAGGGTGATTATTTTGCCGTTTTTTTATGGATAATGGTATCCTTCGTGCGCAAGGTCGACTCGCACTTGGCCGTTTTTTTAACACCCTTGTAGCGGCGTGATGCAGGATACAGAGAAATTGTCTAGCTGTATTGTAGAACTATAGCCACAACTACAATACTATTTTGGTTTGTTCTGCTACTTTGGTTTTTAATGTAAAAAACAGTTCTTCGTGAACAAAATAAATTAATTGTTTTTTGTTTTCTCAGAATTTGAACAACAGAAGATCAATTTCGAAAACAAGAAGCAGTTAGACGCAGAGGTAATCAAATGTACCTACTCGTAACTCGTAACTTTGCCCGTGCTGGCTGTAAAACAGACACATATGCCGTGACGGCAAACGACTGTTTTGTGCCGTGATGCCCCCTCGCCCGACATAGCTCTCGACTCCTTTGTGTGCGCACATGTTGGCGCATGTTCTACATGTGCCGGGATGCCGTGACGGCCATCTTATTTGTACCCGACTGTGCCAGAAGGAGGGTTATGTTTTTCGAGTGTATGTGTGAGTGTACAGCCATAGTTTTTAACAGAAACGGTCATTACTGGCCCTAACAGCTCGATTATACTATGCCTTCTGCGCCGTAGGTCACGGGTTCGATTCCCACCCAGAACAAGTATTTGTGTGACGATTATACACATGATGTTTTGTGCCTGGATGTTTTATTTAAAAAAAGTGGTTTTTACATCCTAAGGGAACACAATAAACCCTATAAATAAGGGATGAAACTAATGAAGGTGTTTTTTGAAGTGAAAACTTCTTTAGCGGCGTTGAGCACTTTTTCTGTAATGGGTATAAAATCTTAAACTCGCGTCAGGACACGTGACCTGATCGAAAAAGCGTAAGACGGATGGAGAGTAGACAGCTATCCCCTCTCTACGGCGCGGCGAAAATGTATGCCTGGGCCTACTGTTTCGTTTAGGCAGCGCAGGGCGCTTGCGCGAATGTTCGTGTATGTTACAGCGTGCCACGCGCATCCATGGATGGTGACAGCTGATGGCTCCACCGTCTGTATGCTCAACGTTAATAATCAAGTTTTCACTTCTGCCGGCACTCCCGGAGTGCAACCCGTCTTTTTTTTTTCTTTTTATTGTACAGATGTACGAGGTATTATATTAAGTTTTTTTTTTAATTCAGTCAATATTTTTTTCAGTGGCAACAATATTTGCGGTGTGACGGTCTCCCAGACCCCAGGGTGGTGACCCAAATGAACACCTACATCCATCTCTGGGAGCAGGTCAACTTCACCGACGACAACGAGTTGGACAAACGGTGCATCGAAGTACTGCCGGTGAGCAGAAGTACTTATTTTATTATTTTAAATTTGTGTTAGTTTTTTTTTTATGTCATTGGATCTGGTGTCTGAAATAAATATTATTACTTCATCAACTGCTGAATTTATAGTTTCATCTACTTCTTGGGTTCATATGCCTTTATTTATATTTTGACCCCATGCATTCAAATATTTAAATTATTAAAAGATTTATTTATAAAACTATAAAATAAAATTTTGTAAGAATTAGAATCGTTTTTCATAGGAAACTTTTGTTATCGTTCAGTCAATCAGAAGGAAAAATTACACTTGTCTACACGAGATATCAAGAGTAGATGGGAAACCATGTTGCTCGCGACCGTAGGTGAATACCCTCAGGACCCCTACACGTGTCAACTCCACCCCCCAGCTCTCCCAATCCTCAGCATGTTGGGTCACAAGTTGTCACAAGTACACTTTAACGTAAATTTGCGAGGTTCAACCCTAAGATAGGGATAAGGAGGGGGATAGATAGATGTAACCGCATGCATGTGTGAGTGCGGAACGATAAGCGCGGTCAGTGACCGCTAATTAGGGCTGCCCAAAAATAACAAACAATATTTTTTTACATTGTATGGTAAAAAAGTTTTGATTTGGGTTCTGATTTTCAGGCATATGATTCAAATAAAAATCTGATTTTTATGAACACTTTACCGTATTGAGTTTTAAATATAGTTTAATTGTTACAGATGCTTGAAATGCTAGAAGAGTTTGTAGCCAATTCTAGGCAGTACACGAAACTGCAAGCCGAGAGCTATAACGAGGTGCGTTTGACTACAGTAATAAATAAGTAAATATTCAAGGACATTTCACATAGCGCTATCTAGCAAATCACACTTATATTAAAAGGCGAAAGTTTGTATTCATGTGTGTGTATGTTTGTTACTGCTTCACGCTCAAACGGCTCAAGGGATTTTGATGAAATTTGGTACCAGGATAGCTTATATCCTGGATTAACACATGCAATACTTTTGATCCTGGAAAAGTGCAGGGCTCCTTTAGGATTGCCAACCGCGGGGAGCAGCTAGTCATATTTTTAAGGCTGTCTTTTACAGGTCCGCCTAGCGCTCAGAGAGCAGCTGTTCCAAGCCATAGAAATGGCGTCGTACACGCTACTGAGAGATCTGGAGAAGCACCTCAAGTGGCAGTCCATTAAGCTGGCGATCTACCAGAGGGAGTTCAAGGGTCTGCGGCTGAACCTCTGGGTGGCTGTGAGGATGCCAACCAGGAAACCAAAACCGATCGAGCCGGAGCAGTAAGTAAAGAAATCAGTCCGAAAATTTGTAATTATTTGTTTGAGAATTCCGTAAAACTCAGACTATATTACTCAGTTACATAAAACATAAGTGGGGGAGTCCACTTGCTCACATCCATAACCCTTTGAGTCCCTACAAATACCCCCTGGGCAAGAAAAAGTAGCAATAGAACTTGTTTGCCAGTCCAGCGCCCAGAAGTGTGGGGTGACAGTAAAATTACAGGGGCATGAGACTATACATTACTGTCGGTGACGGGCGCAGCGTGATGCAACATGGGTCTTGTCATATTTCGCTAGGGCAGGCTCTGAGTCGTATTGCTATCGTTATGGGCAGAGGTAACCACTTAACATCAGATGGGCTTTCAGCTCATCCTGTCACATAAATAAGTTACACAAAAATATGTGGCTTCAGTTGCCGTCGCTCTTCATCGTTTGACCTTTGCATCTGGAAAATATGATTCGAGCAATGTTTTTTTTTTTGGTGGACCATGGTGTTTCCGTAGGTGAGTACCCTCAGAGTCGCTACCCATCTCCCCTACGTGGTGCGAAGCAAGCAACCCTAGTATTAAGTGGTTTCTTCCGCCTATAGCAACAGCAATACGACTTAGGTCCAGCCCGACCAAAGTATGAGAAGGCGCAAGTTGCTCTTATTGCGCCCGTCGCATACCCTTGCACCGGAACATAGCGAGTAAATCTGCTTGGCGGCAGATTAAACATCTACATTAAAGTACCACATTTTCAGGGAGCCAGTGGAGCTGTCGTTCCCGGAGATGAAAGTGGGGATTAAACTGCCCAAAATAATAGATGGCTCTTGCGTCTGCGTTCGGGCAGCGAGGTCCATGATAGACTTCCTCAGCGAGAGATCGCGGAGCTACGCTCTGATTGCGGAGGTGGCGAACCGCTACGAAGGTTAGGCTACCTGAATTTGTCCCCTTTCATACGGTCCAGTTCTCTGTCTGTGGGTGAGAACCCTCTAGTAACACTGCAAGTACCTCCCTAGGTTGTGCCAAAGGAACACCTAAAAGTAGCAGTAGAACTTGTGCCAAGTTCGTCCGGAGTGGTATTGCCTCCACACATAGTTCAAAAATTACAGATATCACAACCCTCAGTATAAGGTTTACATAATTTGAACTGTAATTTCTGAACTAATTGATGGCCTTGAAATATTTATGGGACATCGTTTTTAGCTTGATAAGATTAAAAACTAGCTTAGGATACGATTTGTTCAGGCGTTTGAACATCAGATTCGCATATTTACATCTCTTTCCTACAGGCACAATAATACTATCAAACTTTGTATTGCAGATCTGTTCATATTCAACGTGAAAGAACACATAGATTGTTACAAGCTGAAAAAAGAGCAGGACGAGATCAGGACCAAATTCTTCAAAGAAATTCGAGAGAAAGTACGAGAGCTTGAGAATTTTCTAAAGGCAAATCCGTGAGTTTGAGTTATGTCTATGCTGCTATGGTACTAACCAACAGTCGACTGTTAGTAGTATGTAGAAACTGTTACTGGTCTCTGTAACAAATATGTGGTCCTTCGAGCCGGATCAAATATTGTTTGTGCTTTGAACCAACTTTAAACATTACCAACATATAATTTCTTCGCGAAATTAAAGCATTGCAACCTTTCTCAAGGTCATTGGTTTATATCCAACACATGCAAACATACACACAGCAACACTTGAAAAGTTTTAAAGTTCTTTTTTGTATTGTTTGTTACCTGATTTCTTCGCTGATTGTGTTGTTCTTTTATTGATTTGATAGGGTGGTGTCATAGAAATTATATAAAGAAGTTTCATCCCTTATAGTTCGCCCTTAAGGGTGAATTAAAGCCGGTTTGTACGATTTTTTTAAATCAGTCGCTCGTTTTGTATTTTAGTTACACCAAAAATGAGAAAGAGAAAGAGGACTTAGATAATCTGAACATGCAGGAACCGCCTTTCCTGCCTGATCCCAGGACCTTTATAGGAGAACAGAATGGTAGGTATTTATTTATTTACTAGCTGACTTAAGAGACGTTTTCCTGGCATGATTCACAATTTAACAGTCGGATGTCAAATATCGTACCTGCAAAAATACTAAAGAAAAATGTTACCAATTTCGTACATTACCCGTGGATTCTCTAAACATTTGGTTTCATAAAAACCTTCTCCTGTTGTTTTTATTATGTCAATAAGTGACAGAACGAGCTGAGGGCCCACCTGGTGGTAAATGAAGACCTCCGCCCATGACAACAGTGATGCGACTCAGAATAAGATTTGGATCATACACCGAGTCGCATTCATCCTGCTGCGTCCATCACTGGAGACGGGAATATTACGTCTCGTGCGCATGTGATTACACAGCACCCACACCCTTCCACCGGAACACAATGGGAGTGCACAGGCGATCTTTGCACAAGTTCTACTGCTACTTGTTTGTTGCTCCTTTAGCGCCACCCAGGGGTTACTTGTAGGGATTTAAAAGAGACGCGAGCAACTGGACTCCCCAAGACTTTCTTCTCCATAGAATAGTTAAAGGAAAGCTTGTTATTAAAAATATTTTGCTACTCTTTTAAATCCTCCCGCTCGTGTCACCACACCGCGATGTTGGAGTAGCATTTGGCACCATCTGTTGTTGAGTTCTTGTACCAATGTGTTGGGTAACTCTGTTCTATGAGGTTCTCTGCATGTGCGGCGGATGAAGCCGCTTCGATTCCTTGGACGGGCATTAATTGCTATTTATCATTTTCCAGAACTGGCGTATCAAAAATTCCTCAAGACATGCCTAACCAGGACAAGAGCTGGTGAAATTAACTTGAGAAAATACAGGTAGAAGAATGAATTAATTCTTGTTGATTTTGATACGGTTTTCACTATCATTGTTCGTCCGGAGAGGTACTGCCACCACATCTGGAATCTGCCGCCAAACAGTAGTGGCTGCATCATCCCCGTCTCGGGTGATGGACGCAGCAGGATGAATGCGACTCAGTAAAGATTTGGATCTCATACTGAGTCGCGCGCATTACTGTTGTCATGGGCGAGGGTCACCACTTACCATCAGGTGGGCCCTCAGCTCGTTACGTCATTCATTATCATAAAAAAAAATAGAAGAGAAAATCTGAGAATTTTAATGTCTTGTCATGATGTCGTAAAAAACATGTTTTGGACGCTTACATTGCTAAAACTCATAACTCAAATTCATTAATTCCTTTAGATCTCAAGTATCATTTGGACACGTGAAATTTTAGACACACAAGTAAACATATTCGAGAGCATATCGTAACAGGCTAATGCTAGCTAAACCTTACGAGAAAAATGATATATTACGGAATTGCATTACGACCTACGTCCACAGTGCACCATCGTGTGAAGCAGGGGCGGGTCGCTTATCCTACTTTCCACTAATATTATAAACGCGAATGTTTGGATGTATGGATGGATGTTTGTTACTCAATCACGCCAGAACGGCTGAACGGACCTGGATGAAATTTCGCACAGAGATAGATTATAGTCTGGAATAGCACATAGGCTACTTTTTATCCCGGAAAAATGTACGGTTCCCGTAGGAAGTCCAACCGCGGGTAACACCGCGATGTTGTTGATGTTGATGATCAATAATAGTAGTTGCCGTTCGCCTAAAATTAGTTTTCATTCTTCAGGATATGCGGAGGGGTTCTGAATCTGGACCTTCTGATGACTCCACCACAGCCAAAGAGGATGAGAACCCATGTCGTTTTGACAACACGTGAGTATTCTTCTACTGTGGTACCTGCCGTACCATAAAAGGTACCAAGGTTACTTAACTTACAAGGTGTAATGGTCGACAGAAATGGTTACGGCAGAACACCCGTGTCTACTGTTAACGCTTGTAGCAGTAGACACTATGCTAACTAACTAAACATACAAGGTGTAATGATCGACAGAATTGGTTACGGCAGAATATCAGTGTTTACTGTTAACGCTTCTAGCAGTAGACATTATGCTAACTAACTAAACTTACAAGGTGTAATGATGGACAGAATTGGTAACGGCAGAATACCCGTGTCTACTGTTAACGCTTTTAGCAATAGACATTATGCGAACTAACTAAACTCACAGAGAGTTTTACTATTGCTGCTGTAACACACATCACGCCACTTTTATTTTTCATATTTTGTATTGTATACTCTTTCTTTTATGGGTCATCACTTACCACCTGGGCCATCAGTTATTCACATAAAAAAAACCTTAGCGTACGTTTATGGGCCAATAAGTTTTAGTTTTATTTATATTTACTATGCTAATGAAACTCCTTGCATTGAAGACTGTTTAAGCTTCATTGTAACTAAGGTCTTCTTCATTCTTCTCCAAAACAACGCGTGCTCTGACTCTTCCGTTGGCCAGACTATGTAGGTCTTCGTCAGCATCAGGTAGTGCAGCGTGTTTGGACGGAGACGCCTTGGGATCTCCTCCAACAGGACTAGGGTTAGATCTTCGCGCCGTGTCTCCAGTAACCTGGAAGAAGTCATTATGCGATAGATCTCTTGCCGGTTCATGTTCGCCTAGTACTTTTGTGAATTCAGTGGCATGTAGTGACTAGACTCATAACTCAGTAGCCTTCTGTGCTACTGAGTCGTGAGTTCTATTTCCACTCAGGACAAGGGTTTGTGTGACGAACATAAATGTTTGTTGTGTCTGGGTGTTAATATGTATTATATATATGTTTAGTGCCTATAGTACTATATATGATTCGTTTGGAGCACGATGTATTATCTACTTTTACAAGGTTCCCATATTTTTCCTTAAACTTCCGAAGGAGAATGAAATATTGTTTTTTTAAATAGTACTCGTTGATAAAATTCCGACTTACTTTCAGAAATAAGTTTCTCGGTCTCGCCGTATGCTGGTATAACGGGCGTAGAAATAGTCACACGAAAGCAAAATACGCAATTTCGTTTACTTGGATGAAAATATTTATTTCCAGTTATTTTGATTTAATAAGCAAACTATTAGACTGTTTGATAATGTTTCTATGAACCCAATCTGAAAGCATATCCTTTAAATATATTTTTTTTTTTTTGTTTGTTAAATGACCGAATGAGTTAATGAAAATACAACCGGGTTGATAACCTCATCCGTTGGAAGACAGTTGAAGCGGTGTTGCCTCACTTAAAAAATCTCACCTATGTTGCGCAAGGTGCATCTCAAACTGGCACCACTGGCTGAGTAGGAACCTTTGCGATATGATCAGCATAATGGAACGCGATCTATCCATACACGAGACTATGTTCTCCAGGATTGAATATCCCACCTGCGAACAAACATAAATGGATGAGCGTTGCTGTGTTCCGAAGGGTATATTTTGTATATAAAATAATACTATATTCTCTCCGCTTTAAACACCACCGGATCTATGCGCCTTAATCTGTGCCATCCGGTCCGTTAAAAAGACACCGGGGCAGATGAAACTTGATTTGTGCCATCGACCCCGTTAAACGTCGGGGTCGGCACTACCGGGCTCGATGAAACAATTTTTCCCAACAGGCCCGTTACCGGGGCGGGACCACCGGGCTCGTTGGAACCGACTCATAGAGCGAGTCGGCTCTCGGCCGTTCGCCTCGGCGGTATTACAATGACTGCCGGTCAGGGGTGAGGCCGGCGCGAGGGGAACGAAGTGTGCCCGAGCGCAGCCGAAAGCGAGCCGCGGTATCACGTAATGCGGTTTTATTACTACTTGCTATAACATACATACACTCGAGAAATAAACTGAATACCTGAAAGTCCCTCTCGTGCAAGCAAGCGCTGATGCTGCAGTCCGACTCGAGGTGAGGTAGAAGATGGTCCAGAACCCAGTTTCGGTCCTCATTGCAATACGACACGAAGACATCGTAGTGGAATATCGTGCCGTCTGAAATATTTTTAATGCTACTGTTACAGAACGAGCTGAAAACCCACCTGATGTTATGTGGTTACATCCGCCCATAAGAACAGCATTATAAGACAAGTGACATTTAAAAATAGAAAAAAAATACCGACTTCAATTCGTTCATCTAGAGGACTTAAGTCATATTCTGTACCTCCACAAAATATGACTTAGACGTAATAGGTGTGTGAATATGACTCCGCCCCTTTTTGTCAAAATAAAACACATTTGTTCGCTTACAAAATTAAAAAAAAAATTATTGAAAGTATGCTCCATCTGCAGCTACAACCTTCGCCCATCGTTCAGGTAGTTTTCGTATTCCTTGCTGGAAGAAGTCCTGGTCTTTTGAGCTTATCCAGTTGTCAATCCAAATTTTGATACTTTCACATGAAGTAAACTTTTCTCCAGTAAGGTCTGTCTGCATCGTCCGGAATAGGTGGTAATCCGAAGGAGCTATGTCTGGTGAATATGGCGGGTGGGGTAACACTTCCCAGTCCTGTCCCTCTAAATATCTTTTTACGACTTCTGCGGTATGCGGTTTGGCATTGTCATGCTGAAGAACTAATTTGTTATGTCTATTCACCCATTCTGGTCGTTTTTCTTCTATGGCTCGCTTCAAACGCATTAGTTGTCGTCGGTAAACTTCTCCATTAATAGTTTCAGAGGGTTTGAGCAACTCATAATATACAATACCTTTCTGATCCCACCAAATACAGAGCATGACCTTGGCACAGTGAATATTTATTTTTGGCTGTGATGGGCCTGGTTCGCCTGGTTTCACCCAAGCTTTTTTGCGTTTAGGATTTTCGTAGTGTATCCATTTTTCGTCTCCTGTGACTATCCGATGCAAAAATCCTTTTCTTTGCTGTCTTTGAAGCAGCATTTCACAAATGGTTTTCCGACGTTCCATGTCTCTTTCTTTTAAATCATGTGGAACCCAGTCACCGGCTTTTTGAATCATTCCCATCATTTGTAAACGCTTTGCAACAGTTGAACGATCAACATTTAATGCTGCAGCTAATTCTGATTGAGTTTGGCAAGAATCTTCCGCCAATAATGCTTCCAATTCAGCATCTTCAAATTTTTTTGGTGGTTTTCCATGTTCTTTATCCTCAGTACTAAAATCGTTATTTTGAAATCGTCGAAACCATTCCTTGCAAGTTGTATTAGACGGAGCATGCTCACCATAAATCTCCACAAGCAAACGATAAGTTTCCGCTGCAGTTTTCTTCGCAATAAAATAATGTAATAACACTTCCCGCAAATGACGTTTATTTGGAATAAAAACCGACATTTTCGAAAAGGTGAAAACAATTGTTGCTTACACTTCAACCAAATATCATAAAATGCGTTAGATAGCTGACATTCAGTACTATCGAATACAAGTATGGTCATTTATTAGTACACGTAAACAATACTAAAAACGACATCTGTTGAGAAAGGGCGGAGTCATATTCACACACCCAATAATATATGACAAGTGACAAATTACAAAATCTAAAAAAAAAAGACTTCTTTTGTTTCATAATATATTATGAGGTTATATAATATGCCCTCTTATTATTATATATTTCTCGACTAAGTGGTTGTTCCCAAAATGATTACGACTTTTTTTGAAACAAGGCATAAATTAATTAATGAAAATGTTCAATTTGAAAACTCACCATCAATAAACTCATTTTTGTTTATCATGCTTATCATCGCCGAATTTCTCAATGTTATCAGACAATATCTGAAGTTTCTTCTAAATACGTACGCTACGCCCATTAGCACTAGAATACATGGCAATGTTAGTAAAATATACAGCATATTTTGACTCTCTTGCATCACTTTATCATAGTCTTTCACTTTAGTCGCTCTGTTACAGTCATCCACTTTTGAGAAATCTATTGGTTTGCTCTCTGCCGCTAGTAAACATACATAAAGGCCCCCGTAGTAGTCAAGAAGTAAGTATTTTCCTTTTGATTCGTCACTGAAATCATTGCACACATCTTCTTTACAGTTTACAGTAACCTTCTGCCTTCTACGTATTATTTCATTGAAGTCTATAAAACCTCTGTGGTATTTTGGAATTGGGTCACCTGGGTGTCCTCTGACGTCATCACTATACGCTTGAATCATATTGTAATCATATATTTGTTCATTACGTAACGCCACGTCGAAGAAATCTCTTGTGTGACAATTGCAGACGATGAAATTCCCTGACAAAGCTACAAATTCAAGATCAGCTATGTCCACAAGCATTTCTTCAGATATCAAATTAATGTTATTGTCTCTTAGGGATAGAAGTTTCAACTTTGGCATTACAGAGAACGTCGGTCCAAACCATGTCGTTATTCTGTTCATATCCAAGTTTAGAATCTGTAGACTCTTCAAAGTCTTCGTTGCCGAATAATTTACTGTGTTTATTTCATTCATCGTCACATCTAATACTTCTAAGTGTTCAAATCCTTCGAAAATATCCAACGTCCTAAGTCCCGTGTCTTTGGCGTATAGAATCTGTAGGGTATCTTCGAGCCCACTCAGAGTTTTAGCCCTGCCAAATATGCCATTGTTTCCTGACAGATCCAAAATCCTTAAAGACGTATCACTGAAGATTCCGTCCGGTAGATTCATCAGCCCTGTGTCACATAGTGACAGCCTCGTCAATTTTGGTCCTACGCTCTTCAACATGCTAACGTGCCGCTGCGTCAGCTTTGTGTATGACATGTCTAATGATGTTATGTTTCTGAGCATCTCAAACACGAAAAATGACTCTATTGTCAATGTTTGTATGTTACCTTTCGAATCGTGAGCCTCGTTGTGGCTAAAGTCTAGATGTATGAGATTATGTAGGCCAACAAAAGCGTTAGCATCAATATAGAAAACTTCATTCTCTCCTATATATAACGCTTGTAGATTAGGCATCCCTTTGAATATGTGGTCGGTTAAGATTTGGATGGAGCATGCCCGGAGATCTAGCTCTTTGAGATGTGGAAAATCTGTTTCTTCGAATCCTGCTGACCATGTTGTTTGTGCTGGGGACAAATAATAATTATATTAGCAAATTAACATAATACCATGACAGACTTTTGCTTTAGATAATACTGCTGTTAGTAGATTTATCACCTAAACAGCCCTTCTCTGAATTTGCGCTCTGGTGTGGTGAGAGTGATTCGAGGCCTTCTTTGTAGGGTTCCGTACCCAAAGGCTAAAACGGGACCCTATTACTAAGACTCCGCTGTCCGTCTGTCACTAGGCTGTATCTCATGAACCGTGATAGTAAGAGAGTGAAAATTTTCACAGATGATGCATTTCTGTTGTCGCTATAACAACAAATACTACAAAAACAGAATAAAATAAATATTTAAGGGGGCTCTCATACAAAATCGTGATTTTTAGGATACAGTTATATATAAAGAAACTAGATGGCGCCACTTGTTTTTTATTATTATATTGTAGATAATGCTACGGAACCCTACGTGCGCAAGTCCGAGTCGCACTTGGCCGGTTTCTTTATTCTATAATACAAACCTGAGAGGACAAGCTACAGGCCCTGGCATTAAATGGTTACCTCCGCACATAACAAGAACAATACAATTCAGGTCCTCCCTGACCGAAGTATGATGAGGAGACGTAACGTGTCATGAAATTGTGAAGATTTAGGAAACTCACATTGGCGTTGGAAGGGGATATTGACGACTCGCTCCTGCGCATGCGTCGCGTTCATGCTGACGTCATACAACTCTTCCGGTGTGCTGACGTCATAAAACTCGTTGCCGAAAAACGTGACGTATTCCACAGTCTCTGCCAGGTCTCTGCCCATGGGGTCTGTGAATTTGAACACCTGGAAACGATAAACATTAAATTGTTAATTATTATTCGTGTTACCGAGATATTTACCATGATTTGTGAGTTTTGTTGACTCCCGATATTTCGACGCAGTTACATGCGTCATGGTCCCGGGCAAACTGAAGTCTTTGCGAAGTGGAGTGTGCAAAATCACTGGCAAACATATCGGTCTACCCTCTTGCGCACTCGTTTTGTACGTTCGACCACGTCGCCGCTACCACCGGTTTCGTTTTCACTTTTAATCATGGTAAATATCTCGGTAACACGAATAATAATGTTCATAACCATGATAGTTTTAAAATTTATATTAAATTGTTAACTCTGTAATACCGACATATCACACTTATGTTATAAAGGCGAACGTTTGTATGTGTGGTTTGTGTATATTTGTGACTCCTTCACGCTCAAACGGGTCGACGGATTTGGATGAAATTACGGAAAAGACGGATTAAAGTTGCAGAACTAAGTATAGGTACAACTGACTTCAAAATATGAGGAGGAATATTTTTTTTTGTATTTCTGAAGTATGTTCATTGGATTTCAGAATGAATGAATATTTTTTATGTGGTGATAGTGATGGAACCTTGTGACAGCCCACTGAAAATTAAGTGGTAACCGACGCCCTTAAACAACATCAATACGACTCAGGTACTCCCCTACCGAAGTATGAGAAGAAAGAAGTTGCATCATGTTTCATCTATATCTGTAGGTAGGTACTATTGGGTGTGTGAATATGACTCCGCCCCTTTTTGTCAAAATAAAACACATTTGTTCGCTTACAAAATTAAAAAAAAAATTATTGAAAGTATGCTCCATCTGCAGCTACAACCTTCGCCCATCGTTCAGGTAGTTTTCGTATTCCTTGCTGGAAGAAGTCCTGGTCTTTTGAGCTTATCCAGTTGTCAATCCAAATTTTGATACTTTCACATGAAGTAAACTTTTCTCCAGTAAGGTCTGTCTGCATCGTCCGGAATAGGTGGTAATCCGAAGGAGCTATGTCTGGTGAATATGGCGGGTGGGGTAACACTTCCCAGTCCTGTCCCTCTAAATATCTTTTTACGACTTCTGCGGTATGCGGTTTGGCATTGTCATGCTGAAGAACTAATTTGTTATGTCTATTCACCCATTCTGGTCGTTTTTCTTCTATGGCTCGCTTCAAACGCATTAGTTGTCGTCGGTAAACTTCTCCATTAATAGTTTCAGAGGGTTTGAGCAACTCATAATATACAATACCTTTCTGATCCCACCAAATACAGAGCATGACCTTGGCACAGTGAATATTTATTTTTGGCTGTGATGGGCCTGGTTCGCCTGGTTTCACCCAAGCTTTTTTGCGTTTAGGATTTTCGTAGTGTATCCATTTTTCGTCTCCTGTGACTATCCGATGCAAAAATCCTTTTCTTTGCTGTCTTTGAAGCAGCATTTCACAAATGGTTTTCCGACGTTCCATGTCTCTTTCTTTTAAATCATGTGGAACCCAGTCACCGGCTTTTTGAATCATTCCCATCATTTGTAAACGCTTTGCAACAGTTGAACGATCAACATTTAATGCTGCAGCTAATTCTGATTGAGTTTGGCAAGAATCTTCCGCCAATAATGCTTCCAATTCAGCATCTTCAAATTTTTTTGGTGGTTTTCCATGTTCTTTATCCTCAGTACTAAAATCGTTATTTTGAAATCGTCGAAACCATTCCTTGCAAGTTGTATTAGACGGAGCATGCTCACCATAAATCTCCACAAGCAAACGATAAGTTTCCGCTGCAGTTTTCTTCGCAATAAAATAATGTAATAACACTTCCCGCAAATGACGTTTATTTGGAATAAAAACCGACATTTTCGAAAAGGTGAAAACAATTGTTGCTTACACTTCAACCAAATATCATAAAATGCGTTAGATAGCTGACATTCAGTACTATCGAATACAAGTATGGTCATTTATTAGTACACGTAAACAATACTAAAAACGACATCTGTTGAGAAAGGGCGGAGTCATATTCACACACCCAATAATATTCTAAACAGGAAAGATATGATTTTTTTGTTTTTTTTGTACGGATTTAACTCAAAAACTACTCAACCGATTTTAAAAATCTTTCGCCATTATAAATCTACATCAACAACAAGTAACAGGGCAAAATCTTATGTTCCATAAAAATTTAGATTCCTATCTAAAATAGCAACAATTTAAACCAAGGTATCAAAATGTTGCCTATATAAGACATTATTTTAATATACGTGCGCTGAGAGAAAACTATTAATTGAATTGATATAAATTAATAATATAAGTTAATAATATATAATTCAAATTATTAAGTTCAAACACGGGTTTAATCGAATAGTGTTCATATTGGTATCATGATATTAATCCTTATCCATTTAAATAGTTTGATAATTAATGTTGATTATGTACATGTAAATTCCACTAAATTTTTCGAATCGTACATGTCGTTTGGAAGTTACGAAGGTTCAAAGAAATCTCTAAGAATGTCTAAGAAATCTCTTGTAACACATTTCATACCCGGACAAATCTAGTTTCGTCACACAAATGCGTATCCTGGGTAGGAATCTATTTATAATCTCTTATTTATATTCTTTTTTTGTGTTATTATGTTATTAATCCTACTACTATTATAAAGGCGAAAGTTTGTAAGTATGGATGTATGGATGTATGGATGTATGGATGTTTGTTACTCTTTCACGTAAAAACTACTGAATGGATTTGAATGAAACTTTACCACAATATAGCTTATACATCAGAATAACATATAGGCTACAATTTTTGAGGTTTCTATAAAATCTATATATATAAAAGAAGTCGTGTTTGTTACAACACTTATAACTCGAGAACGGCTGGACCGATTGCCATGGTTTTTGATTTGTTGGATTTGTTTCCGTCCCGAATAGCAGAATAACTATTAAAACATTGGAAAATTAACGAAAAAAATAAAATCAATTTATCCCCGTATTCTCCACGGGAACGGGAACAATGCGGGTGAAACCGCGGGGCGCAGCTAGTATTAAATATAATTGACTCAATTTGTAATAAAAATATTGTACGCCCTTTGGGTAGAAACATTGGAACTTATGAAAAAGATAATTACTAAATCGTTTGTACATATGTTTCGACAATAAATGAACTTTGACTTTGACAATTGAACCTACGACCTGAAGACAGCTAATTGAGCTGTGACGTCAGTCAAGTAATTGTCACTGACAGAATCGCCGCTATTTTTTAGCCGTTCATTAGTTGAATGCTGTCTTATCTTATCGGTTATTGATTTAATTTATGTAGGTAATAACAGTTAAAGGAAATCATTAATCATACTTGTTTAATGTTGATAAATAATTATAGAAATAGACCTAATCATAGCTAATATTATAGATGCGAACGTGGATGTATTTTTAATACACGTTTACGCTGTAAGAGTGCTTAGAAACTTAATTGACAGCTTTATAGAACTAAATTATCTACTTGAGTTACAAATGTATAAAATATTTATAAATAAATAATTTTTAACATATTTATTAAGATTCTGTAATTATAAATTATCCTTTATGATTTGAGAATAAACAACCACTGGTTGGTAGCGCACTGTTTATTCATCTAGTAGGAGAGACAGGTGGCGGGGTGGTGGGCGCAGCCACGCACACATACATATATATAACACTTACCATAGGCACCATGCGTAGCCGGCAGCGGGCCATGCTCAGGTATTTGACGTAAGGAACCGAGCGTGTCAGGAACGTCATCTTCTGCTGCAGCACAGGAACCGGGTCGGAATTCGCCGACAGGTCTATGGCGTTCCTGTAATCTGGAAAGTTTAGATTATAATGTCAGAAAAGTTTCATTTCGTATTTGCAAAGGAAGTAGGATTTTTTAAAATCTTTTTTACCCTTAGATCAGAGGCTTACGTCTATTGGGACCACTGGGTATTGGGACCGGTGACTGGGACCGCAAACCACGTGACCTATGTACAGTCTTCGTCAGATACAGATCCGAAATAAATACGACAGTGGTTAAGTAGTGATTTAAAAAAAATCGGTTTTTATTTAAATGGATCGGAAATTTTAATCAATATTGGTGGAAACGTTTGGTTTTCAAAATATGTCATTAAAAGTAAAAGAATTTTAATGGAATCCATTGCGTAAATGTATCGGTAGATATATTTTATTTTTAATTTAATTTTTTACCTTTTTTTGACGTTCCTACGCTTGTTTGCTTTGAATGGCTCTGATTATAGATCTTGTGTTTTGTTTTACTTTTAATTTTTAAATATGTAATTTTTAAATGTGTATGAGAATGATCCGTAATGTATAAAAAATATAAAATACAAACTTTGAAATTAAATTAAATCAAATTGTTTTATATTAATAAGGTCATGTGGGGTAAGTGGATCTATGGGGGAAGTGGAACTATTTGCCATAAATCGGACGCTGGACGACGTACGTTTATGAAACTTAGTTCCCTTTTAAGTAAATTACGTTGTAATTTCAATATTTGTACACAGATGGCACTGTTACAAAAAAGTAAGAGTAAATGAGACAACAAAAAATAATCATTCTTAAACATCAAAACCACGAGTTGGCGTCGAATTTTGTGTGCGAGTGTTTTAGCGATAAAAAAGTTTTTAAACAGTGTGTTTTTGCTGGTAAGTGCGACGTAATAGTCAAGTCTTGATTGTTTTCATAATATTCTGTATAAATAATGCTTTAAAAGTGTTTTATTGATACAAACAAAAACCTAACGTCCAAAATGCCGACTGGGGTAAGTGGAACTACCCAGGCCGGGTCAAGTGAAACATATGTTCCTCTTTCCCGGTATCAGAAGTAGAAAACCTTTTTTTACTGTACTTTGTTAGAAAAAGGCGAAAAGGAAATGAGATCATTATTTGCTAAGTGGGAGGAGGTATCTTAACTTTAGATCTGAAGATTGTGGGGCTTACATCTCGACTTGAATGTGATGCACTTTTCACTTTGTTAATTATAAAAAAAACAGGCTCACGACTGTACTGTGGGCATCCTCTCAAATCTCCATGCATTTATATTATAAGAAGATGTCTAGGGGGTAATCAGAGGCAAACCAAATTTTTGACATATGCCCACAGTTAAAAAAAGTTGTTAATTTGAAGTTACACACAGACACTTCAATTTTATTTATTTATATATATAGATTTAACACGTGCTTTAAACGGTGAAAGAAAACAGTGAACCTGTCACGTTTGCTTTACTAACTATAGTCGGGACGCCTACTAATACTTATAATATTATGTAACAGGTAAATGGAAAATGCCATATTCGCAGAAAAAATTAAAAGAATCCGTTCATGCTGTTAAAACATTCAGTAAATTTTGTATTTACTGAATGTTATAATTTTGTTAAGTAAGAAATAAAAAAAATACCATGATACTTTATCTAATTGTTTTAGTTTCAATGTTTTTTACCCCTGCTCGAACGTGTATGTTCCACTTCCCCCATAAACATTAAAACTCTCTCATTTTTTTTAATTAGACCATATAACAGTCGGATACGATTCAAATTACAGTGTTATAGCGTTACTTATAGTGATCGACTTTGTCTTTAATTTGTAGGAGGTAAGAAAAGGCAAATTATGGAGTCTGTTTCTCTTACCCCATTTTCGGTGTAAGAGGGACAGTCACCGTGGACCTAAGCATTTTCATTAATAACATAAGATTGGTTTCACGTAGTTAAGTAATATAAAAAGCTGGCTAAGGTTAATGTTTATAGAGTATATTAAAAATAGTTAAAACACCTTCAGACGATTATTTTTCATGTCATCACAAAATATATATTTTTTTAAATAAAGTATGTTTCTCTTACCCCACAGGACCTTATATAAAGGAATGACAAGAAAAATTAGATATCGTGACTCAAATTTACGTTCTGCATCTTACTTTTTTACAAATAGCTTTGTTTGCTGCCTGACAAATTTCAAATTTCATAAATATACATTTTTCGGATTTAAACCCACTGTTGAGCCACTAGCGTAGTGGGTCTTGTGCGTACCCACCGTCTTCGGGGATCAGCACCCCCATCTCGTCGACCCAGGTCTGCAGCTCTGTCATGCGGCCCGTCAGGCAGGCCGGCCGAGGTTCCCTCATGCATTCCGTCAGCACTGGGAGACATATGCTGGAAACAACCAACACTTGTTCAATCAA
The DNA here is from genome assembly GCA_921293045.1 of Aplocera efformata. NCBI lineage: Eukaryota > Metazoa > Arthropoda > Insecta > Lepidoptera > Geometridae > Aplocera > Aplocera efformata. The sequence goes on along the minus strand of OV121067.1, from coordinate 2,120,900 downwards.
AAGAAAAAAAATGAAACTCGTAGCGAAGCTTCCTTCTTCCCATGTCTATGTACCGTACCAGCCTCTAATGTTCCCACTGCAGGGGACAAAAGCCCGGAAAGTATATTTGAAAAAAAAAAAAAAAAAAAGAAAAAAAAATTTTTTTTTTACTAACTTAAATAACAATTTGCTCAATTTTGCATGAGGATGTAACGCCTTGTATGTATGTAATTTCTGTGTATCTTTGACCATAGAGTATGTCATATCCGTACCAGCCTCTAATGTTCCCACTGCAGGGACAACGGCCTACTCTCGACAATGAATTCACTCTCAATTATATCTATTACTAATATTATAAAGCTGCAGTGTTTGTTTGTTTGTTTGTTTGAACGCGCTAATCTCTGGAACTACTGGTCCGATTTGAATGATTCTTTCAGTATTGGGTAGTCCATTTATCGAGGAAGGCTATGTTTTTTTTTTTTTCAAAATTAGGGATCCGTAATAAAATTGCTATTTTGTAACACAAGGTGTAAAATCGAACACCTATTTTTGGTTGCGCTGCAAAAACTATTGACAATAGAACAAAATAATGTACTACGGGTTTGTAGATCCCATTAAGACCTACAAAAAAGTCCGCGAGAACATATATCTAGCTATCATGGTTTAATCACAATAACCGATTTTGTGTATCAAATTTGTACACAGTGTGCAGTTTGATCCAACTTGAAAGATAGGACAGCTCACATCTCAATTTATGATCGCAATATTATTTTATTGCAAATTATAATATCGTATGACAAAAACGTTAGCCACAGCAACGCGTGGCCCGGTCAGCTAGTTAATTATAAAGCTGCAGTGTTTGTTTGTTTGAACGCGCTAATCTCTGGAACTACTGGTCCGATTTGAATGATTCGTTCAGTGTTGGGTAGTCCATTTATCGAGGAAGGCTGTAGGCTATGTTTTTTTAGTTTAAAAAAAAAAAAAAAAAAAATCTAGAAAAACGCGGGTGAAACCGCGGGACATTGCTAGTGTCATATAAATTTCAAACCTTCTAGTCTAGTTCCAACAACAAACCGTGTACTTACATAATCCAAATAATCATATTGTACATCGAAATCGCAAAAGCAAAAAATGTCTCATTTTTGCTTCACAAATCTATCGCTTGTATTCACAAAAACACAATCATTTTCACCGTAAAATTTATCGTTATTTTATCGCATTCGCGCACTTGTTCCCAAACCTTTTGGACACTATTTATCGAATGTTTTTGTTGCTTTTTATGGGCATTTAGGTATTTTAACGGTCGATTTGTTTGAATATATATGTATGAGTGTTTTATTTTATTTTATTGCGTCTGACCGCGCGTTTTGGTTAATCGCACTGACGTATCTCGAGATTTCTGTTATCTTATCTATGACCATTCTATCATTGTTATTATTAGTTTTGACAGGTAGCTATTGTTTTTAATCTATGGTCGATTATTGTGATGCTTTTGTACTGATGATTTGGGCTTTTGCCTCACCCCTAATAGGATTCCCTGTCTCAAACGGAGAACAGACAAATCGTGAATTTTGTTTTATTTTTACAGTTTTAGGTAATCTTATGGCTAGATAAGAATCTAAGTTGTATTTATAGATACTTAAGGCCAATTAAAAGAATGCACACATTAATATTATTTGGTAAATGGGTTCAGATCGTTGTGTTGTTGTGGCAAAAGAGACCAGACGCCGAAATTTAATTCGAAGGTAGTTGGTTCTTTAAATGCAGAGGCACCAATGAGATTTTCACTTTGTTGTTATTTTTGTTGCGCAAAACGTACTTTTTCAGAACTGTAATGGAAATCATCCAGAGGAAATCGCCAATAACATTGTCACTATTTCCAATTGCGCAATTGATTTTTTCTCTATTGGTTGGGTGAGAAACTGATTTGAAATTCAGTTGCGAGATTTTATTAGTGTAGCGAAGCCAGGGCATAACTAGCGGTATGCCCTGGCTTCGCACGGCTGTACAGGGTGTGTGATGTAGATCGTAATAATCTTTAGTACATCATTTTGATCTATCTCATTAGGCAGCCAGCATTAGCCATGTAAGAGCCGAAATATATGATGTTTACGACATTACAAATGATTGAAATTAATGAATATATAGAGCGCGCTGGCCCAGGGGCGTAGATGCCGACTTTCAATCTGAAGGTCGCTGGTTCAAACCCACAGGTGAACTAATGAGTTTTTTTTTTGCGCGCAATACCACGTTCTCGAAACGGTGACGGATAACATCGTAAGAAAACCATGTCTTAGAACAAATAAATCGACAACATGTGACTTTTACACGTTTTATTTTTATTTAATTAGATATAATGTTTTGTTTATCTTCACTTTTAGTTCAGCTACCCAAAGCCCTGCAGCCGATGAAGTATCAAGTCCAATACAGGGCCCCATCCCCCCCTGCGGCCGGGGTGACTCGCACCCCCCAGGAAATAGAAGCGGATATGAAGAAGATGGAACTGGAGTATGAAAAGCTCGCTCTGGTGACGATAGAGTAAGTAAATAAATAAATAAAAAACGTTTATACACTCATACCCCTTTTTTTTTTTTTTTTTTTTTGTCAAGGGGGAAATACTTTGCGTATACTCCACGCCTTGGGGAGGCGTGGGGTTATGTGTGACTCACCCCCAACACTACTCAGAAATAGCAGTGCTGGGGGAATACACACTAAAACCCCCTTGGTGTTCCTACACTACGCCTTCACGCTGGGGCTACGGGTACGGTATCACTCTTCCGCGGCCCCAGCGGCGTTGGTCCTCGCGTATCGGGACCCCAACACTGTATGCAGCTCCCTATGGTGGCGTGCCCGGAACACGAAACACGCCATCCTCCGGTGGGGACCTCATTTTTTCGGACGGCAGATTCCCCAGATCTACCGGCCGGAGGTTCCCGTTAGGGTGGCAGGCGGCGCTCATGCGCCTGCCTACGCCGACCCACTCTCCTGCGTCTGTCAGGGTGAGGAGATACTTCCTCCCTCACCCTCTCGGCTGCTTCCTTCTGCGAGATTACTTCCTCGCAGAAGGACTGAGCTACCTCCCAAGATCTCTCGCTGTCAACCATGGATGCGACCATAGTTGACAGCGAAAGGTTTCCACCTATAGCCGCGGTCAGGCGTATTCTTTCCTCCGCCCACGCAGGACATGCCACCAAAGTGTGCAGCGCGGTGTCTTCATCACAGCTGCAGTGGTGGCATTCCATTGTTGGTTCTCTCCTCGCAACGTTGCACAGGTATCTGCCGAAACAACCATGTCCCGACAGAACCTGCACCAGTCGAAAGGAGAGAACCCCATGCTGCCTTTCGACCCATTTACTAAGTACGGGTCGAATAGCTCCGATGGTATACACTCATACCCCTAGTATTCCCTTTGTCGCAGACGGCATGGACAAACTTTTTCAAATATATTCAGTATTTCCCGATTTGTGAGTTCTCCAAAGAAATTATATTACCAATATAAACCTTGTTCTGATTATTAAAAACACAACGAAATAGATATCCACTATTGGGAAAAAAAATTAAATGTGATTTTTACGTTTTTAGTGCAATTTTTCCAATTTGTATCTTCATAAGAACATTCATGGGACAAAGAGTATTAAAAAAAAAAGTCGATTTGTTCCAGCAGTTCTCGATTTTTGCGCTTGGCAACATTTAGCCAATCATTTTTATTTACGTAGACCTAATTAATAATTTCATTCAGACACTGAATGGCAACATGAAAGTTCTATTTGCTAACCATGATTATTAAGTGACTGCAATCGCCGTGGCCGTGTTTTGTGTGCGTTTACGTAGCAGCCCTAGATCCAGTTGCAAAATCGAGTTTTAATTCAAAAATATTTTTTTATATATAAATGGGGGAATTATAATATCGTTTAACATATTATGTACGTATCGGTCGAAATTATTAAGACACGATAAGGTCTGTTGGGTCAGGTAATAAATAAAATTCTTTCACGTGTTTTTCACATATAATCCACTTCACAACAATACATGTAAAAACTTAAAATATTTGAGTTACTGTCGCGCAGTTGGCAGCAACCTCTCCGCAGACAAGTCAGCAGTAATCTTACAGGATCCCGGGCTAAAATGTCTGTTTGTTAGCCTGCCCTTGGACGTGATGTGGAGCGAGCCGCCCGTGGTCTGCCAGTGGCAGGAGCCAAGGAAACTCTGGACCAGCAACTACGTCAACGATTTCAAGTACAACGAGGACAAACTCTCGCTCCAGTTCCGGACTGGTGTACTCTGTAAGCACCCAAAGTAGTGGAACTTGGCAAGTTCGTCTGGCGTTAAGTCAGAGTCAAAAATCTTTATTTCTGTTGAATTCAAAGTCAAAGTCAAAGTCAAACTCATTTATTCCTTTAGATCTTAAGTATCATTTGGACACGTCAAATTTTACAACCGCATGTACTCGTGTATTCGTGTATTTATGTATTCGTGAGCATATAACGTGTCACAGGAACTCCCCAGGCACATTACATGCACACAGATATGTCAAATTTCAGTCAGTTTTCATGTTTAAGCTTATCTTATTTGTTAAGTTTACGTCTGTTCCAACCCTAACCGACCAACCCGAGGGGAAGAAACATATTCTTAAACATTACATAAGAAAATTCTTAAACATTACTTGGAAACGTGAAGTTATTTTTTTTAATTAGGTACCTACGAGAGCATGCGTTCTTAAAACTAAGTTTAGCGCTTGTTCAAACCCTATCCGACCTTCCATGGGAGAGAAAAAGTAAGAACCCTTTGATTCCCTACACGTACCCCATGGGTGTTGCTAAAGGAGCAACAAAAGTAGCAGTAGAACTTGTGCTAAGTTCGTCCGGAGAGGTACTGCCACCACATCTGGAATCTGCCGCCAAGCAGTAGTGCTCGCATTGCTCTGTTCCGGTGGAAGGGTGTGGGTGCCGGTGAAATAATATGTGAATGAGACGTATCATCCCTGTCTTGGGTGATGGTCGCATTACTGTTGTCATGGGGGGGTCGCCACTTACCACCAGGGTGGGCCCTCAGCTCGTTCCGTCATAAATTCACACATATATAATTGTTAGTCTGACATTTCAGGGCCTATAGGAATCGCGGCGCTGCGCTACAGTAATCTACCATACCAGACATGGGATATGAAACCGGATCCAGATGGGTAAGGTACCTATTTCACTGCATCGCTACATATTATAACACAAAACAAATGGTAGGCTGCATAATTTATCATTGTATCATTTACCATTATAAAAAGTAACATCCAAATCAATATACAAGGGGCGAAGAAAAACGCCACAGGAAAGCGAAACACGCAATTTCGTTTACTTCCATAACTTTTTTTTTTCAGTGATTTAGAAACCAAACTATAGAAACCATTTTGATAAAATTTTTATGGTTGGTCCCATAGAAATCTGATACCATATTATTTTAAATTGCAAAGAATTTTCAATTATTTTTGTGACAAAAAACATCGAAAGAGAATACAACTGCTTTGCTAACCTCCTTTGATCGCGTTTAAAACAAAATAATGAATAGTTAATTCTTAACTCTCCTTCTTCCTTCTTCTTTCTTCCTCTTCCCCTTTCTTCCTTCCAGCAAAGGCGTGCTCCTCACAGTGACAGGAGCCTGCGTCACTGTGACGTGGCTATGTGTCGGGAACTCGGTCAGGCTGAAGTTCATAGCCAACGCGTCCACCCCAGCGCTCAGGGATCACTTCAACAAACCCTACAGCGTCAAGAGAATGACACAGGTCAAGAGAATGACAAATTACATCTGTATTTCTGTAATTCTTTATTATACACAAGAATAGAACAAAACACAAGAGATTTTTTTCAATTCTCTTGTGTTATATGTGCGCAAATCGACACGTGACTTCTACCAATCCTGATTGGGCTCCCGTGGTATATCAGAGCCCATTCACTCGATTATCGAGAGCAGGCCGGTGTCTCTGCAGTGAGAACATTAGAGGCTGGTACGGTACTATTTATTGTAACGGTAAACGACAAAGATTCAGACTTACCTATTAGATGAAAGAAAACCTTATAAAACGTATTTTTTTTATGTGAAAAAGTGTCGGAACGAGCTGAGGGCCCACCTGGCGGTAAGTGGCGACCCCCGCCCATGACAACAGTAATGCGACTCAGCATAAGATTTGGATCTCACACTGAGTCGCATTCATCCTGCGTCCATCACCCGAGACGGGGATGACACGTCTCATGCGCATGTGATTTCACCGGCACCCACACCCTTCTACTGGAACACAGTAATGCGAGCACTATTGCTTGGCGGCAGGTTTCAGGTGTGGTGGCAGTATCTCTCCGGACTTGGTAACAAGTTCTAGTGCAACTTTTGGTTGCTCCTTTAGCACCAGCCAGGGGGTACGTGTAGGGAATCAAAGGGTACCTGCGGACGCGAGCTACAGGACCCCCCAATGAAACGTAGCTCGCCTCTGCATCAGATAATGAGGGAAGCTGCCTGCGATTTCTTCCCTGACTTCGACGGTCACAGCCACATTGAAGGCACCTGTCAAAAGGAGTGGGTATTGGAGCGGCACAACTACCACGCCATGGCCTTCCTCTCCAGATCGTACAACTTCCAGTGGAGCAGGTAAAACGTTTAGTTCACGTTCAAGTATAGCGTTAGCAGAATTTTGTGTCTCAGCAGAACTTGTGCAAAGTTCGCTCGAAATTTCATGAGCGAATTCCACTAAATGCGTAAAATTAAAGTGATTATTGTTTGCAGTCGGTTTATCAATCAATAATAAAGCATGTTCTACTTTTAGTTTTTTATCAACAACGCGTAACAAGCATACAAAACAACTAGTTGGATATTATAACCTCCCCCTTTTTGTTCTTTATTGTAATTCATTAACGCGTTGTCCGATTTCATTCATTCTTTCGTTAGAAAGGATATGCTTTAAAGATTGCCCCGTAAATATTTCAAGGTCATCGGATTTGTAGTTTGGAAATTACAGACATTACAAATAACTTGAAATTTCAAAGGACTTTCACTGGCAGATAGGCGTTTTTATAAGGACTTAAGATACTTTTATTTCTGAAAAATAAATAACAATTAGGGCTCCGCGCAAATAAATGTTTTCCACGCGCACGAAGTCGCGGGGCACAGCTAGTTCTAATATAAATACCTATGACTTTCGAGCTGCATCTCGCGGTTTTATCCGCACACATTGTTAATGTGCAACTTAGCACAACCCTCTCCCGTCGTATAAAATCGTGCACAAGATGGATAGGCATTATTTAGGTAAAACTCTTAATATATTTCTCATCTGTACCGTGACTTGTTTCATTGGTAAAATTATAAGATGTTAGCTGCGCCGTGTTACCTGCGGCTTTCCTGAAATTTTCGGCGCAAATTTCTTAATTTTTTTCTTTCATAAGAACCTTCTGAGTATAACAAACACAACAAAAAACAATTACCAAAATTGGTCCAGCCACGCGTGATGCCGTGACCAAGAGAAATAGGGATTCATTTTTATATTATATATAAAGATTATAATTTCGTGAATCACGTATTTTCATCCAAACTAATTCTACACAGATAGAACTGCCTGCAGGTTTGGTATTCCACTAAGTCGCCGGTACAACCTGTTAGAAGAAATTTGGCCCTGATAATTAGGTATTGTTTCAGATGGAATGCGGCGGCTGGGAGTCGTAATATAGTGATGCAGCTGAGGGAAGCTGTGGACAAGAAGCGAGAGGCGAGATCATGAAATTTCACACACTTTTTCTTTTAGAATAGAATAAAAACTTTATTTTGCGTTACAAAAATAGGGCCCACTTAAAAATTTAAAACACAATTACACGTTTAAGAATATGTAACAACAAAATAGGTAACTCAGCATGTGCTGCGTCAGTGGACTGATACAGCTATATTTATATTTTAATCGACTTCTTGAGATTATTAATTCTGTTGTATTATAATATTTTTACCCCCGACCCAAAAAAGAGGTGTTATACAATAAGTTTGACCCCCAAAAGGGGTAGGTACTACCATTTAAAAAAACTAAACATCCTAATCGGTAACTTTCATTTTTAATGCATCATCAACGCAATTTTACTTGGACGACATGTTTTTTCCAGTTTTTTTACTCAACAAATAAGCTATTGAAACATTTTCGATAATATATCTATGGGAACAATCTAAAAGCGTATCCTATGAAAGATTTTCTAAATCGATTGATAAATGATAAAATTCGAGGCAGTGGCGGCCTTAGGGGGTGGCAAGCAGGGCAACCGCCCGGGGCCTCGCTTTTGTAGGGCCTCGCACCCTCGCAGAACAACCCGTTTTTGGTTTGATGTATTGCATCTGTCTCTAAGAGGATGTTGATTGATTACCAATAGCCCTGTACACTTCCAACTCACCTAAATTCCTCATACGCCAAGGGCGTCACAAAGATCTATCGCCCGGAGCCTCGCAATATCTAACGCCGCCCTTGGTTCGAGGTTATGAAAATAAAAAACTGAATTGATAACCTTCTTCTTTGGAAATCAGTTCAAAATACACGGCACTTACACATTGTTTATGTTTTGATTTCACCGATACTTGACTACCGATTGTTGCGTTGTTCCAGGCTAAATTCCAACTCCTGTACGTGACCCCGCAACGGGCTTTTATCTTGAAAGCAAACGAGATGATGCAGGAGTTCAGTACAGAGCCTATGATGGGCCTACCGGTGCGTTTAATAGTATTAATACTATAATAAGATTTTTTTTGTAGCATTTATTTATTAACTAAATGCACCCACGCGGTTAAAAATACGTGTTTTTACTGTTACTAAAAAATTACTTCTGTCAATCAGGACCCATCAAAATGGATCCAGCCGTTTCGGAGATGAGCCGGAACAATTAGAAAGCTAAAAATTTTAAAGATTCAATGTTGAATACATTAAGTAGAATGCTGTTATTTTGACATTACAAACTGACACTTCAATTTTCTTCAATTTGTATAGTTTTTCTAAATACAAACCACATTGTTTTGTTTTGACGGCTCCTTGGCTTAGTGGTGCCCTGCCTTCGAAGCGAGAGGTCCGGGTTCGATTCCTGGCCGGGGCACGCTTTGTGTGGTGAGCATGAAGTTTGTTCTCTTGGGTGTTTGTCTTGTGTTAATGTGTTTGTCCATGCCATCTGCGACACAGGGAATCCTAGTGCAGAGTAGTGAGTGTGTAAACGTTTTTTTTATTTCAGTTTTTCCCAGACCTATTTACCTTGAATATGACGTATGGATCTGTGGACGCGCGACGTGTCACCTTCAATATGAAGTACCGACTCGTGGAAACTGTGTTCGGTTTGCTACAAGAACTCAAATTATCCAGTTTCTCCTAATAAAATACACTAAGCAAATCTCACTACGGAGTTTTATTTCGGTGAACCCATAAAGATCAGGCGCTTAGCTCGTTGCCACGCGTACAAGAAATAAAAATATTCAGTTTCTCCTAATAAAATAGTCTGAGCAAATCTCACTACGGAGTTTTATTTCGGTGAACCCATAAAGATCAGGCGCTTAGCTCGGTGCCACGCGTACAACAAATAAAATTACCCATTTTCTCCTAATAAAATACTCTGAGCAAATCTCAGGAGTTTTGTTTAGATGGAGCAATAAAGACCAGGCGTTTAGCTCGTTGCCACGCGTACAAGAAACCAATAAATTTGGCAAGGAGCAATGTCATCTAGCACAATTAAAGGGACAAATCCGAAAACCGGAAAACAAAATAATAATACATTTCACGTCTTATTATTTTATTTGTCTACAAGTTCGTACGGAACCCACGGTGCGCGAGACGAGTCGCACTTAGCCGGTTATTTTACTGAAACTGACAATGCAGTTTAAATAAAACACATAATTAATCTTAACATTACTATATTCATAAAATTATAGAAAAATACGAGGACTAATAATAACGATTACCGTGACTAAAACAGAAATTATTGGCACAAAATATCTACAAAATAAATAATTTTTCATTGTAAATTTCTAACTAACATTTTGTGAATGATTTTTAAAGAATTTCAATTAGTTTACAACCTTAATTTAATATTGAGTACACAATATTTACACTCTCGCTTGTCAAGAATAGATCTGCCTGAACAAAACCATTTTAATGTTAACATGTTATTTAGTTATTTCATACAGCGCCATCTAGCCAGATTACTGGTAGAAAAGATATACAACCTTTTTTAAAACATTAACTCCCAGATACAGAACAAACATTAGTCAAACAAATATTTGCCCAGGATGGGAATGGAACTCACCTACATCGCAGAAGGCAGATCTACCAATTGAGCAGTGAGGTCATTCAAAAATGAGTATAAATTAATATGGGTGCTACTTTTTATACATAAATATATACTATCAAACTCGCGCCGTCTCGCTCACACCTATGCAAAACCCTGCCTGTCAAAATTCCAACTCTAGACGCTTTGCCCAACTGTAAAATGTATTGTATACTCAATAAAAACATACTCAAGTAAATACAATTATTTTTCATAAACATAAAAATATTTTAACTTGATGAAAATTATGACTGTCGGGAATCGAATACGCGACGGTAGAACTGTGTCTCCACCGTGCGATTCTCACCCAATATTTAATACTATCTACATAAAAAGGAATGTAAAAATAAATCTACGATTAATATGTCTTTACGTAAAATGAGCGCTGAACGGCCCGGGGGATGCGCTTGCGCATGCTACATACTGACTGCTATATAATCTGTGGCACGATCATGACTGATATACACCCATCCATTCGATAACTATCAATAACGATGCTGAACTGTCAAGAATGACCAGACAAGCGTTTCGGCTGAAAAATAGCCCGATGCCAAAATCTATCCGGTTCGGGCTCCAGTGGTAGATTAAGGCCCATACACTCTCGCTGTACGAGAGTAACAGTGGCTGTTGTGGAATACATCACCCCTTGCTACCAAAGTTCGTACAAAACCAGAGAACAAAATACCTATGCGATACCTTTTTATAGATATTCCAATAGTCTCAAAAAAACAAACTTAAAATGCATCTATCTGTTCTTTTCTAGTGCGTATAAACAGTTATGTAAGAGCGGCCAAAGTATATATTAATCTGTTGACGACATCATCGATATACGTACATTTTCGCCAGAAATATACCCTTGTGGACCCCGCACTACCCAGCGCTGATTTACGCGACTCGAATTATATTGCGTCTACTTTTTCCCGCCGAGCGATTCGAAAAAGTTGACAAATTTGTTGACTCCTATATTTTTCGGCAGATCATCTTCTGGGGGGTCGTTTGCTCGGATAACATCCTTAGGCGCACCGTTGGATGTAACCATTTTAATCTCATTGGATGTCCTGGCTTTCGGCCGGTCGACCCCGTTTCCGTTCAGATGTACTTCCGCTTTGGGCGCGTCGACTGTCACCGCTTCAATTATCTGTGGGGTATCAGTTGCTTTTGGGGCTTCATCAGTTATTTTTGGGGGTTCATCAGTTATTTTTGGGGCTTCATCAGTTATTTTTGGGGGTTCATCAGTTATTTTTGGGGGTTCATCAGTTATTTTTGGGGGTTCATCAATTATTTTTGGGGCTTCAATTGTTCCCGCAGCAGCAAAGTTGTCGGTTACATCCGAATCGGTGATTTGCACCAGATGTTCTGAATTTTCTACAATTTCTGAAGTGATTGTGATTACTTGGGTCTTAATGGGACTGGGTTGGTCCCATATTTTGAAATGCCTGCTGTATAGGTTATCCCAGAATTCCATCTTCTCCTTGTCAGGGTTGGTACCAACGGAGAGTTCTGACCCTAGGTTCAGGTAGTAAAGGTTGTCCTTCGTGACTGGTTGCCAGGTCACCGTGATGTAGTGGTTCTCATCAGGAGTTGGGTTTCTGTCAACAGAGAAATTATCATTTTCATATTTTGACAGGGTTTTGTTTTAATCATGGAAATCATTGTGTAGTAAATAATGTCTCAATTATATTTTTAATTATGGCCAGGGAGAATTTACTCAAAATTTTGGAAATTTCACATAGCGCCATCTAGCCCCAAACAAAGCGTAGCTGAACTAGATAATTAATAATAGTAATATAACAAAATTCTTTATTCTAATAGAATAAAAAAGGTACAAAGAATATTTTGAAGTCTGACTAACTGAACTGTCAGTAAAAAACTGTATTTCGGAAACCATAACAATACTTTTTTGTTGTATGTACATAATTGTACTATTTTATTTCATATCTAGACTGAAATCTAGACTCGGAACATATATTTATGTTCGTCACAAATGCTTGTCTTTAGTGGGATTTGAACCCACGACCCACAACACTAAAAGTATAGCTACCAACTGAGTTATGAGACCAGTCAGAAAACATAATCATTATTTCTAATTACTGAACATGAGAACATCTTTTGATGATAAAAGTATCATCAAAAGATAATCTACTACTTACTAATGACTATCTAATTGACTTCAATAAAGGTAACCACATTTATATACCATAATATATAATTCATAAATATATACAAACATTGTGCAATCAAAAATTTGATACAGAACTACAAATGGCTCATATTTGTCTTTATTAATACGGCACTTACCGATTTCCCTAGAAAATATTGACTACGACGAAAACCTAAGCTCCCTCCCCGCCCCTGTGACCAAGCGTGGTTTAAAGAACCACCTCCACCCCCCTATGGTACACCCCCTAAGTAAATAATTGCAGAGTCAAACTTACCCACTCTTAGCGAAGTTGGTCCAAAGCCTGACCATCCTCTCGCGCATCTTCAAGTCCTGAGGAGTAGGCTCCACCCCCTTCTGGAAGTCGTTCCTGAACAGATACCCCAAATCATCCAAATGCATCGCATGCTTCAAACCCAAACTGTGGATCATCTTACTGGACACATTCAGTTCCCCAACATAATCAAACTTGTAATAGTATATTGGCACATTGGTGGATTGGACCAAGTATTGGACGTATCTGTGCGTGGGCACATTGATGAATCTGTCGGAGACCAGTTGATAGAATTCGTGTAGGCTCTCAACACCCGTGTGACTCCCTTTGAAGTACAATTTCTTGAGTTGTTCCTCTATTTGTAGCGCTTCTGCAGAATTGCGCTCAATGTTCAGCTCTGGGGGGATGAAAATCTGAAGGTCATCGGACTTCCTCTCGAAAGCAAACTCCAGGGTCGTCGAACCGACCATAATAGGGACCTGGGCCACCCTCCCAGAAGTCAGCAGGTCTATTAACGGCTCAGTGATGAGTGCATCCACGCCAGGAAACTCCTTTTCGACGACCATCACAAAGGAATTAGGACTTTCGTCCATTTTATCGAAAGGATTCATTTTCTCCTGCGCCATCACGATGTCCTTAGCGGACGTCGCATTCAGGAAATCCAGGATATCATCAACGCTTTCGGACTCACAGCCCAATATCTTAGCTAAAGTCCTGGCGTTTTCAATGGGCTGTTTCTGAAACGACCACTCACAGAGACCTGTCCCGGATTGTACTATAGCTCTGCTGATCAGGTTTTTGGTCAACGGACTGGCAGTGATTACAGTAGACGCCGCGCCACCAGCACTTTCCCCGAAAACGGTCAAATTCCCCGAGTTGCCGCCCAAGTTTTCGATGTTCTCCTTAACCCAATTGAGAGCTAAGGCGACATCTTTCATGCCAGCGTTTCCAGGTACCTCAGGAGTGTCTAAAGACAGGAAGCCAAGCACGCCAAGTCTGTAGTTGATTGTAACAACCACGACGTCTTTCTCGACTAGAAAATCGGGTCCGTACATGTCTGTGTTGCCAGAACCGTACTTGAGACCTCCTCCGTGGATGAAGACCATTACTGGGAGGAATGCACCGTCTAAATTGGGGGTGTACACGTTTAGGAATAGGCAGTTCTCGTCTCCAACATATTGCTTGGCGAATATCGGGTCCATCTGAGCGGAGACATTGCCTTCGGATGTCGCGTCGCGGATTCCTTCCCAGGGTTCAATGGGTTGTGGTGCCTGGAAGATATAAAGACAGCTGGTTAGTTTATTTCTTATTAATCAATTTGTCGTAACAATATAACACTGCGGCTTGGTAGTAACCCTGAATTCGCAGGGGTCCCATGTTCGATTCCGAGTTGGGAAAATCTTTGCACGTAAATTTTGTTTTCTGATCTTGTGTTTCTGTGTGTCTATTCTACACGTACTAAGCTACGCGTTGGAAGGAACTCTTATGGAATAAAATGGGTTGAGTGTTGAGTTTTTAGTGCAGGTAATAAAGACGCCGAATTTGGCCGAATTGAACTGGTCTGAACCAGTTCAATCCAGATGTGATTTTTTTTAATTTAAACATGTGACGTTTGTAAGTAATTTTTTAAGACTGCATCTTTGACTGACATGGCTTTGACTACAAAATACAATCGGTGGTACGGAAATCTCTGAGCGAGTTTTGTCATATAGCCGTCTTATCTCCAAAGACTGCAGTCTCGCAACATTTTGAAACGGCACACCTGATACTTGTAATCAGAACGAGAGTATCTCAGAGTAAATAAGATAATTGATAAGAGCTCAGAATCTCCTTATATAATACTAAAGTAAGAAATAGTCTTGCATCAACGTTTGTTATTGCCCCATATAAATTAATAGAGCTCGAATTTTTGCACCATAGAAATCGATAGGAACCCATTATTATTCGTGTTACCGAGATATTTACCATGATTTGTGAGTTTTGTTGACTCCCGATATTTCGACGCAGTTACATGCGTCATGGTCCCGGTCATGATGGTAAATATCTCGGTAACACGAATAATAATGTTCATAACCATGATAGTTTTAAAATCGATATGAACCCAATTTCTTGCCCCATAGATACCAGTAGGGCAAGAACTAGGGTCCAATTTTTGCTCCGTGGAAATCTAAGACCTCAACCTCTGTTTCCCGATTGACAATAGAGGTTAGCAACTAACTCACAGTAAAAAAAATCATTTCTTACCTTAAACCTGAGCGAGCCAAGCGGCGGTTTCGCGTAAGGTATACCCTGGAAGGAGTAATATGCCTTGCCCGCTGGAGTGGTCGCCACCCGACCCTGGATCTGACCCTGGGTCACCGTCACCACTGGCGCTTCCGTCATTCTGCCTCCCCTGTAAAGATTTTTTTTATTGTAAATAATAAATAGTGCCTAATAGAATAGAAAAGACATTTATTTAGCACCAAGACAAAACAGGAACATAAAAATAATACAAAAGGTAGGTTATAAATAATCAAAAATCCAATACAGTTTTGATGCTACCAACATATGTGTCTTGTGCTGAAAAAGGGGTTTGGATCAGCATGTGCTGGTTGAACTTCACCCAACGCTGGTTAAGACCTTAGACCTTAGAACCTTAGAACCTGAGCCGTATACGATTGGCTATTGGCAGCCGTGACTCTAAACATCCGAGGACTATCAGATCGTTATGCCACTTTTATCGCATACACGAACTTAAGTAAGTAAATAATTAAGGAGTTGTAAAAATTACATAATATTATAAGGGTTCCCTAGACCCTTTTTTTTTCGTGGGGAAATGCACTCGCATACCGCCCTGCCACGGGGAGACGGAGCGGTTATGTGGGACTAGACCCACTAAAACCCCACGGTGTCCTCCTCTGCCGCTTAGTGGCGGGAACACGGGAACGTTTTTACATACATCCGCGAACCCGTCGCGGCTGTCCGTTTCCGGACCCCTCTCGTTTTGGCATCGAGTGCCACGCCTTAGTTAGCGACACGCCAGAACACATAGCGTGTCGCAACCACCTCGGGGACCTGGCCAGCGAAAGGGCCTTAGATTCCCTAGACCTTAACATGTGTCCCCCGGGTGGTGCGAAAAGAGCAACCAAAAGTAGCAGTAGAACTCGGTCTAGTTCGTCCGGAGAGCCACCACACCTGGAATCTGCTGCCAAGCAGTAGTCACATTACTGTGTTCGGTGAAAGGGTATGAGACAACCGCCCGGGTGATGGACGCAAGAGGATAAATACAACTCAGTCTAACTCAAGTCTTACTGAGTTTGATTGCTGTCGTCATGGGCGGGGGTAACCAGTTACCACCGGCCTTCAGCTCGTTCCGTCATTTACATCTGTCTATCTTCTATTATATAAAAATGAATCCCTATTTCCCTTGGTCACAGCATCACGCGTAACGGCTGGACCAATTTTGCTAATTATTTTTTTGTTGTGTTTGTTATTGTCAGAAGGTTCTTATGAAAGAAAATATTAAGAACGTTGCGCGGAAAATTACAGTATTTGATTTAAAAAATAGGAAATGTACATGAACCCTTATAGAAACAATCATTAGAAACTTATTATGATATGTTTTATATGCTCATAAAATTGGAAACAATTAACAATAAAAATTAAAAGTTAAGCGAAGGAGTTAAATATTAACTTTTTATCAATGTATTTTTATTCTCAGACCTAATTCTGAAAACAAGCCCTATGTATATATTCATCGTTTTTCCTCAAAGTAGTTTTGTAAGATTAACATGAGACGATAAAGTATTAGTAGAGAATGATTATTTAGCTGATAAAGTACAATTTTATGATTATGAATTTCTACTAATTCTGTAAGTATAATTCATAATCATCATTTTTATGATTATTTTTATAATAAATACTGCGAAATGAGAGCGTGGTGGCCCAGGGGCATAGACGCCGACTTTCAATCTGAAGGTCGCTGGTTCAAACCCACACGTGCACCAATGAGGATGAGTGAGGCGAATTGATAATCCACCTTTGAAAGTCGGTTAAAAATATATATTGTTTAATTCGTGCCACTGAAATACAAATGAGGCAAGTGAAATTTAATTAAAGCGATAACATTGTTCACAAAATGACTCACCAAGGATATATCCTGTTACTATTATTCAAAAACTACCACTCTGAACGAAAGATGGATCGAACTAAATATTTTTTATCTGTCCGATAAGATGATAGTATGTATATCTGTATTTCGTAAGAGTATTAGTAATAGATAGCGGGCTTAGCAACTTTCGAATAGTTAAATAAATCATCATTCACATTGCGCACAGCGCCATCTAGGCCCGAACTAGCATAGCTTGCACTATGGGAACCAGATTACCGATTAAATATTTATCTATACCGTTTTTTTGTCTATTCACACATATTTTTCGGTGATAGGAAAAGCACCTATGTTCGTCATAAAAATGCTTGTCATTGTTGGAGATTGAATCCACGGCTTGCAGGGCAGAAGGCAGCTACTATCAAATAAGCTGTGAGATAGACAATACTCTGAATCACTACATAGTATAAAACAAAGTCGCTTTACCTGTCCCTATATCCCTATGTATGCTTAAATCTTTAAAACTACGCAACGGATTTTAATGCCGTTTTTTTTAATAGATAGAGTGATTCAAGAGGAAGGTTTATATGTATAATACACTGGCAAGTCACCCCGGCTTCGCACGGGTAGTTTCTGATACGACACTGATGCGTTACTAACCGTGCGAAGCCGGTGCGGGTCGCTAGTAGGAGAATAAATTCGAAGAGATTCTATATTTATAGGATAACAAACATCTCATCATCATCATCTTCCTGCCCTTATCCCACACTAAGTGGGTAGCACAACATGTATTTTTCTTCCATCCCCCTCTGTCAGACGTCATCTCAGTACTCACTCCTTACGCATATCATCTCTCACACAATCCATCCATCTTTTCTATGGCCTACCTCTTGTTTTATATATACGATAACAAACATCTTTATGAAGAATATAAAGTTTCTTCAGTTCTTAAGTTAAAGTTTTATAATATAGGGTTTTGGACGCATGTTTTTGTCTGTGTGAACATGACAACACAGGAAAACTAAAGAGAAATGTAAGCGTAATATTCATACTCATTTATTGAAACCGTAGGAAACTTTGGGTACACTCGGCTAAGTCTATTTTCAATCAAATTATTCACATCACAATCCAAAAATATAAATCCGAGTCATATATAGTGGACTTTAAAACAGAACAGAACAGTTACAAAGGTAGTTCACTTAAGCTTAAAAATAATGATAAATAGTATTTTTTTTATGTGAATGAATGACGGAGCGAGCTCAGACAACAGACCCTCGCCCATGACAACAGCAATGCGTGCGACTCAGTATGAGATCCAAATATTTACAGAGTCGCATTCACCCTGCTGCGTCCATCACCCGAGACGGGGATGATACATCTCATGCGCATGTAATTTCACCGGCAGCCACACTTCCACCGGAACACAGTAATGCAACCACTACTGCTTGGCAGCAGATTCCAGATGTGGTGGCAGTACCTCTTCGGACGAACTTGGCACAAGTTCTACTGTTCTTTTAGTTGCTCCTTTAGCACCACCCAGGGGGTACGTGTAGGGAATCAAAGGGTACACACCTACGGGCGCGAGCAACTGGACCCCCCAGATGCTGCTGTAAAGAGGCAGCCGTAAGAGCCAATCTTACCGTAAATACATTGAGCTATGTATTAAAACCGGCTTAGTCTCAGAAAATAAACGATATCTTCTTCTGTTCTCCTTCCTCTCTTCTCCAAATCTCCATTCGTATATATTTAAGTTCCTTGTCAAATCTTCATTTAAAGAATCACAGAAATTCGACCAAACGTTATTTTCTTGATGGTTTTTAACGAAGTTGGCAATTTTTTTGTTAACTGGCTTCTTTCCCAACGCCAATAGTCTCGATTCCCGCGCCAAAATGTACCTTAGCGCTGTCCTTTTCAATATAATCAAATCTTCTAAGCTCTTGGCCATATACACAAAACCAATGCGGATAATAAATTTCAGAATGGCAACACTCCACTGAATTCCAAACACGAATCGCAGGAAACTCGAAACAAATCACATTTTAGCGAGCGTTCCTTTTTCGAATTTCAATTGACAGATGCACAGACTCGGTCAAAACCAAAATGGAACCCAATACAACCGTTCAAGTTCGACTAATAGTGTATTTCCATCACGATTCTCAAAGATTTACGCGTGAGTTCTAGACAAAGACTGAATAATCAGAGGCCACAAAGTCAACAAGATACGAGATGGAATTTTCAAGAACGAATTAGCAAGATGTGAGTGATCGATGGTGTAAATTGTGTTAAAAATAGTGTCATAAGGTAACTGTTGCGTAACTATAACATATTGTACAAATAATTGACGGACTGTTCGCGTACGTATGAATACCACCAGAGTCCCTGCACGTGTCCCCCCGGTGGTGCTAGAGCAACAAAAGTAGCTGTAGAACTAGCCAATTGCGTCCGGAGAAGTACTGCCTCCACGGCTGGTAATCTGGTGCACTCGCGTTGCTGTATTCCGGTGGAAGGGTGTGGGTGCCGGTGAAATTACAGGCACTTGAGACAGAGAGTGCGATGCGACTTGGGTCTTCTCATACTTTAGCAGATAGATAGATATACACTTTATTGCACACCAGAAAGAAAAAACAATAACAAACCAATTACATAAACAGACAACAATTTGGTAGATGCACAATGCGCGGCATTATCACTTAAAGCGATCCCTTCCATGCAACCTTTTCAGTAGAAGACCCGAATAAAATTTTTGTTGTTTATGGGCGGTGGTAACCACTTAACATCATGTGGATCGTCCGATCGTCACGTTACATCTATAACCTCTGGAAATCGATTGAAAGAATAATGATAAGGGTTCACATAAAAATGTTTCACGCGGACGCAGTCGCGGGGAACAGCAAGTCATTAATATACACCTTCTTAAATATTTATCAAAATGTTTAGAAAATATCAGATGAGAGATATAACGACCTAGAGAAAGCACTGCGTGGGAACGGAACACAATAGTATTATCTTCATAGCCTTGGAAAGTTAATTGGTCATTAATTATGACTATGGTAATGGCGGCACCATCCGTGATTTTATACTATTGATAATAATTAAAGAATTAATCAATGATACACATGCATCAATGCCCCTTTTCATTTCTAATACCAGTCCATCCAAAGGTTGTCTGTAAGAGATCGCTTCATAGGGATATTTAGCACTTGGAGAGGTCCAGTTGATCGCGTCCGTAGGTGGTACATTTTGATTCTGCAACAAATAGCAGTAGAACTTGTGCCAAGTTCGTCCGGAGAGGTACTGTCACTACACCTGGAATCTGCCGCCAAGCAGTGCTCGCATTGCTGTGTTCGGCGTGGCGGTGGGTACTGGTGAAATCTCATGCGCATGAGACGCATCATCTCCGTCTCGGGTGATGGACGCAGCAGGATGAAGGCGACTCAGTGTGAGATCCAAATCTTATGCGGAGTCGCATTAGTGTTGTCATTGGCTGGGGTTGCCACTTACCACCAGGTGGGGACTCAGCTCGTTCCGTCACTTAATCACATAAAAAAAAAACAACCTTAATATAAGTAAAATGCATCTTATTTAATGATAGTAGGTATATAACTGGTTCGACCGATATTCCGCGTGACTAAAACGCAATACCGTAGGCAGCGCATGCGCATGACAAACTCATAACATAACAGTTACGCTTAAATTAAAAGTTATTTCTCAATCGACTTCCGAAGGAGAAGGTTGGTTTTTTAAATTCCGCGATTTATCAATCGAATTGGAATAAGTATAATATTATTTTTTTATTTGTAAGTAATATTTAAGTATAAGTAGTATTATGTTGTTTAGACGGCTCCGTGGCTTGGTTGGTAGTATATCTGCCCTCGAAGTGTGAGAATGATGAAATTGATGAAAAAATGATGAATGAATGAAAAATGAGAATGATAATAAATAATGAGGAATATTAGAACAAATTTCGTATTGTTACTTTCGTTACAGAAAAATAAAGTTTTCTGTGTTGTGCTAGCATTATTAGTTAAGAGACTTTCGCTAAAGTTCTACAAAAAAACATTGTATTCAACTGATTATAGTAGATGGCAACATATGCCATACAAATTTTGACAAATAAAAATGTTGTTATGGTAACCTATCTCGTCATAGAATAGAATAGAATATTACTTTATTGTACTCCATAACATCAAAAGTAATCATACAAAAATAAATAAAACAGATAGGTGGCACAATGGGCGGCCTTATCGCTAAAAGCGATCTCTTCCAGGCAACTTTTGGATGGACAGGATCTATGCGGAAACTGTGAACGGTGGTGTACATCAAACTGCATACTAATATATAAAATTGGTAGTCATGTATTAGTTGAATATAGGGTTTGGCTTCATTTTCACTCAAACTCAAACTTATTTATAGATATCCTTAGATCTCCAACGTAACTACGATATTTTATTTACAAAATCCTTACCGAATTATATTGTACTAGTAATTTTAGTTAGAGTTAGTTGTTAAGCAAAGCGTTAGTTGAGTTAGTGATGAACACTACTCAAACTCACCGAAGATCATCAAGGAATTCGTTGACCGCGTTAATCATTCTGTTTCAACTGTAAATAGAAATGACAACAAATAAATTGGAGTACCTAAAACAGTGGCAGTAAATTTTATCCTTTTAAGAGAAATTTGCATGTTTGGTATGGAAGATGGTTCGACCCGTTTCTAGGGTAAAGTATTCTTAGTCTTTTATGTCATAAGTCGCACAAATTCTGCCAATGTCCGAATCCCATTCTGCAATTGAGTTAATTATAAAATAAATTTGAGTAACTAAAACAGTGACAGGCTGAGAAATGCCCAAGAAGAGTCGTGATTTCTTTTTATTGAAATTCTCGACCTTTGCCTGCTGTTATATGCATGTATTATACATATAACCCTTCACGAAAAAAAATCTCTATATTGCAGTGAAAACTGTATCAAAATCCATTGCGTGTAGCAGTTAGCGGAGAATTTTGTTTGTTTACTCACTTCATGCTCACTACACAAAGTGAGTTCCGGCTAGGAATCGAACCCGGAACCCCTCGCTTCGAAGGCAGCGCTACTACCAACTAAGCCACGGAGTTATATTAGTGAGAGAAGACTGTTTTGATGCAACAACAATCAAAGATTTAACAACAAAACTTATTTCGATAATATTTCTGTGGAACCAATCTGAAAGCTTAGAAATAGATTAAAAACTGGCCAAGTGCGAGTCGACTCGGCCTCCAAGGGTTCCAAACCATTATCTATAATAATGAATATATAAGTAGTTTATTCCTAAAAATCGCGTTTTTGTATAAGAGCCCTCTTGAATATTTATTTTGATATAGCGGCAACAGAGATACATAATCTGTGATAATTTCAACTAACTATCACGGTTGATGAGATAGCCTGGTGACAGACGAACAGACATACAGAAAGACGGCGGAATCTTAGTAATAGGGTCCCGGATTACCCTTTGGTTACGGAACCCTAGGATAGAAATATTATCAAAATGTTCTGTTTGGTTGTTAATCGAAATAACTGGAAAAACTATGTCATCGAAGTAACGAATTTGCGTATTTTGCTTTCATGTGACTTTTCTTCGCCCGTTGTACGGGCCCTAAGGGCGAGAAATAAAGAATGAAAGTACAGAAGTCATTTTTTTTTAGTTTTTTTAAATCAATTGTTGGAAGATAATGTCGTTTTCAGCATCGCACTAATATTCGAGATATATCCTGAGCGTTCGACGTTTATCGACACGAATCGAGATAAATTTCACGTATCTCGATATTGTATAACTCAAGTTGTTTATCTCGAACCGACAGTATCAGTTCGTCTTGCGATAACGCCTCTCTGGATTAACCCATCTCTTTAACCCACAACCAAAATTGCGGTTACTGGTCAACGTAGATACGTTGACGCTATTGAATAGGATAAACTTTTGGGAGAAATTAAAGACATTAATTTCTCTTAAAAGTTTATCCTTTTAAGAGAAATCTGCATGTTTGGTATGGAATATGGTTCGACCCGTTTCTAGGGTAAAGTCTTCTTGGTCTTTTGTGTCGTAAGCAGCGCAAATTCTGCCAATGTCCGAATTGCATTCTGCATTTTGGTTAATTATAACAAAATATGGCCAGTTTATATCAGAGAAGTTACAATGAGATTGACAATCTGAATGATTTAATTAACAATAATTAATATTAATAGTCACTCTTATGGATAAAAATAAAATAATAAGAGATGACAGGGTAGTTAGAACAATCGTGTAAAATTTGATTATGAAAATGACATTGACAATATCTTATTGAAAATGATACTAAATACTAACATGCTAATATAGATAGATAGATAAACTTTATTGTACACCTCGAAGAAAAAATTAACAATATAAATACAGACTATAAAAACTAAAAACAAAATGGAGATTTGTTACTCTTACGCTTAAACGGAACGAAGGTAAAGTATTTGTTGACTGACTCGCAAAAATATAACTTCTGATGGTATTTCGCCCATCATGTCATATTGACTTTGAACCGCGGGTAACACTGCTAGCATTGGCGGCCTTAGGGGGTGGCAAGCAGGGCAACCGAGGCCTCGCTTTTGTAGGGCCTCGCACCCTCGCAGAACAACCCGTTTTTTGATGTACTGCAGCTGTCTTTAAGAGGATGCTGACTGATTACCAGCAGCCCTGTACACTTCCAACTCACCTAAATTCCTCATACGCCAAGAGCCTCACAAAGATCTATCGCCCGGAGCCTCAATGTCTAATGCCGCCCTTGACTGCTAGTATTACTTTCACTAAAGATATATCCTCCATTAGCTTCTCCGTGAGTATGACCCATATCGTAAGGTATCGATCCAATTTTTGCGACCTACTTGGCACGGAATACAAATACAATGCTTCCAGTAATCCTGACACAACGATGTGAATAAGTATTGGAACGAGCTGAGGGCCCACCTGGTGGTAAGTGGCGACCCCCGCCCATGACAACAGTAATGCGACTCGGTATAAGATTTGGATCTTACATTGAACCGGTACAGTAATGCGAGCACTACTGCTTGGCGACAGATTCCAGGTGTGGTGGCAGTCTCCGGACGAACTTGGCACAAGTTCTACAGCTAATTAAATTCACGCTTTTTCCCCGAATGTATTGCATGTTATTACGTATTACCCGCGCTTTTCCGGGATCAAAAGTAGCATTTATTAATCCAGGACATAAACTGTCCTGGTACCAAATTTCATTCAAATCCGTTGTGCCGTTTGAGCGTGAAGACAAACACACATACATACAAACTTTCCCCTTAAAATATAAGTGTGATAAATAAATAAATATTCATGGACATTTCACACAGAATTATCTAGCCCCAAACTAAGCATATCTTGTACTATGGGAACTAGATAACTGATAGAATACCCGTAGAGATGTTTTCAAAAGACACGACCCAGAACGAGTCAAAGGCAAAAAAATTCGATTTTTTGCTTTTCTGTGACTTTTTTCTTCGCCCGTTTTATAAGAATTTTGATGTTCCTTTTTTTTAAATGGTAAAGTCACCCCTTGAGGACGAGAAATAAAGGATGAAAGTATAGAAGTTTTTTTTTTTTTTGTTTTTTATTCCAGTCATATTTAAATACATACCCTACGTATAATTTTACACCCAGACACAACAATCACACAAATGCTGGTTCCGAGTGGGAATCGAACCACCACCTACAGCGCAGAAGGCAGAGCTACCACCAACTGACCTGTGAGTCCAGTCCATAGATAATAAAATTTATAGAATACCGGAAACTATCATATAGCCGTATTTACATCATGAATGAAACAATGTAAGACAATAGGTACCATTGTGTGGAAGGGAGCAGGCCTAGGGCATACGCCAAAGGGGCAACGTTAGCTGCCCCTTTGGCGTGTTAGCTTATTCTTAACCCCCGGGTTCTACTTCGTTTCGTGTGAAGTGGCTAACTCTATTGTCGAAGTTTTTAAGCCACCCAAAGGCCTGCGACATGGCTTATAGACTATAGTCGTAACTAGGCAGGTGAGGATCGAAGTCTTTTGCTGTTGTTCAGGCGGCAGTAACGACTTAACATCAGATGGGCCGTCTACTCGTCCCGTCACTTATAAAAAAAGATAAATTATTATAACTTCTTTCGTGTGAATATGTGGTTAACTGTGATGTCGGAGTTTTCAAGCTGCCCGAAGGCCTCCAACATTATCCAACATTATTATTACTGGCCGGGACAGACATCTTAACATGCCCCCAGAAGCATAAAAGCGCTCAATTCTAATGCCACTCAATGGTCACCCATCCAAGTACTGACTAAGCGGAGATGACTTAATCATCTGTAGGGAACGTCTGAGCAAGCGTTTACGCTTTTTACCCCAGGGTATCTCTGTAACTCGAATAATAATGTTCATAACCATGATACTGGTGAAATCACATGCGCATGAGACGTGTCATCCCCGTCTCGGGTGACGGACGCAGTAGGATGAATGCGACTCAGTGTAAGATCCAACTCTTATACTGAGTCGTATTATTACTGTTGTCATGGGCGGGGGTCGCCACTTACCACCAGGTGGGCCCTCAGCACTCAGTACTCTGCTTCTGTCACATAAAAAAATCATACAACTAAGACTATTTATAAACCGTTCAAAATAAGAAGACAATAGAATTTTTCCTACTACCTGTTTCACAATAAACTATTTGCATTTGTACTTACGTCTAGGACCTAAGCCCCCAAGCCTAGATACGACACTGCGAGACGTATTCGCAGATTCTGAGAAGCATTTCCTAGATACATAACTTACTCGCGGTCATTCACCCGGCGCCAATTAAGCAAATTAATTAGAAACGTGATATCATTAGTCATTTATAAGGACTAATGCAATCTAAAACCGTTTGGTACTACGCAGTTATACAGTATTGAATAACAATCGTAACACATCTTTCCACAATTAAGTTACGGGATAATACTTTGGGGTAATTCTGTAGAGAATTATATTACGGGATAATACTCTGGGGTAATTCTGTAGAGAATTATATTACGGGATAATACTCTGGGATAATTATCTAGAGAGTTAATTACGGGTTAATACTGTGGAGTAATTCTGTAGAGAATTAAGTTACGGGATAATACTCTGAGGTAATTCTGTGGAGAATTATATTACGGGATAGTACTTTGGGGTAATTCTGTGGAGAATTAAGTTACGGGGTAATACTCTAGGGTAATTCTTTAGAGAATTAAGTTGCGGGATAATACTCTGGGGTAATTCTGTGGAGAATTAAGTAACGGGATAATACTCTGGGGTAATTCTGTAGAGAATTATATTACGGGATAGTACTTTGGGGTAATTCTGTGGAGAATTGAGTTACGGGATAATACTCTAGGGTAATTCTGTGGAGAATTAAGTTACGGGATAATACTTTGGGGTAATTCTGTGGAGAATTATATTACGGGATAATACTCTGGGGTAATTCTGTAGAGAATTATATTACGGGATAATACTTTGGGGTCATTATGTAGAGAATTAAGTTACGGGATAATACTTTGGGGTAATTCTGTAGAGGTGCATCCTGTTCTGTAATTCAGGTTAGAATCGACAGCAATCATTTTGTAAACGATCTAATGGTAACATTTTAACAAACACACTTAATTACGTGCCCGTAATTGATGTAATCCCGTAATTGATTGACACGAAAATACCTACTATTTTCGTGTCAATTAAATACGGGGCTTCGTTATTCAAGTACAAAAAATATATTCAAATTTAACAAGTGTAGTTATTTAAGAGTAAGTTAAAACTAATGTTAATAAAAACATTATTAATAATTTTAAAATTTAATTAAGCTTAAATTCAAGGTTAAATTCAATTAACTAAAATATTTTAATAATCTACATTTTTAATACGAAATCATAAAAACTAAAAAAAAAAACAAGATGACATGGACAAAAGCCCTAAGACGCGGCAGAGGAGGACACCGTGGGGTTTTAGTGGGTCTAGTCCCACATAACCGCTCTGGGCGGTATGCGAGTGCATCTCCACGCGGAAAAAATAAATAAATGGTAGCTACCATTTAAGCCACGGAGCCATCAATGATATATACGAATATATATAACTACATAGTATAAAACAAAGTCGCTTTCTCTGTCCCTATATCCCTATGTATGCTTGAATCTTTAAAACTACGCAACGGATTTTGATGCGGTTTTTTTAATAGATAGAGTGATTCAAGAGGAAGGTTTTTATGTATAATACACTAGCAAGTCACCCCGGCTTCGCACGGGTAGTTTCTGATACGACACTGATGCTTTACTAAACGTGCGAAGCCGGCGCGGGTCGCTAGTTATATATAAAATCTCATCTCTTTTCGTGAGGAAAGGAATCATTGAAGGAATCATTAATATTAGTAATTGATGACTAAACTAAACGATACGCATGTAAAATTCATGGAAAAGTGAAACTAAATCATTAGTCACCAAGTACTGGGCTTAGGGCGCGTGGATATTAGGGTTCCTTGAAACCTGCATAATAAAAACGTAAGGTCTAACGCAGACGAGCGATTAAAATCGTTCGCCGATTTCAGTACATTATCGTCTCATATTTGCTTTACATCCGCGGGTCGCAGATAGTCACACTTATAAAAGGCGAAAGTTTGTATGTGTGTAGAATATAATAGAAAAGGAAATATTTTATTTGACACACACACAAAAACAATATACAAACAACATTAAATAAACCTAAATGCTAACATAAAAGAAACAATTGCAAGAAAAACAATAAAACTCATGGTCAAATAGGACAACTCTCAGCTTGAAGCTGTTCTTAAACTTAGCCGTTTAAGACGCAGCGCTGGTTTTCAGACGGCGCCTATGGAATGGTGTGTGTCTGTCGACTCAACGCATTTTAAAGAAATTTAGTACCAGGATAACATATATCCTGGATTAACACATAGGGTACTTTTGACCCCGAAAAACAAGCGCAGATGGTTAAATAAATATGACTATTATAATTAGTCCATTAAAAAAATGGACTCACTTTATATGGTTCCTTCCTTGAAGCTGTTCTTAAACTTAGCCGTTCAAGACGCAGCGCTGGTTTTCAGACTGCGCTTATGTAATGGTGTGTATGTTTGTTGGCTCAACGAATTTTAAATAAATTTAGTGGGGATAGTATATATCCTGGATTAACACATAGGGTACTTTTGAACCCGAAAAACAAGCGCAGATGGTTAAATAAATATGACTATTATAATTAGTCCATTAAAAAAATGGACTCATTATATTGTTCTTTCCTTCTGATAGTTCTTTACATATCCGTGGTTGGGAAGAACTGTAACCCATCTCTGGCACTAGTCTTTCACAAACCTTAGTCTTAAGTAATTTTTAACCTTGTGGGAGAAATGGCTTAGTTGGTAGTAGCCCTGCCTTCGAAGCGTGGCGTCCCTTGTTCAATTCCCATGCCATCTGCGACACAGGGAATCCTTTTGCAGAGGTATGAGTGTGTTAACGTTTATTTATAACGTAACCAAACGCAGGTGGCCGATCAACATTCGATTTGAGTGCGACTGCGGACGAGGTTATTGTTGTGGTTTTTCACCAGACTGACAAGATAGCCAAGAACGTATCCGCACCCGCTTAGTTGGGTCCGATATGGCCTGAGCAGTTCTGATAATGACCTTGAAAGGCGATAATGACTTTATTATGGATTGGTCCATTCAATACGATTAAAATCGTCCGCAGTCGCACCCAAACCGAATGTTTATCGGCCACCTGCGTTTGGCCTTTCAATGTCATTGTAATCTTCTTATAATGTGATAGGCTGCAGTATTAATAATACCTGTTACTTCTTTTTAAGTTAAGCCTTTGTTCTGTAGTTGTTTTTTGTCCCTAATAAATAAAATAGAATTAAATTATCAGAACTGCTCGCGCCATATCGGACCCAACTAAGCGTCTGCAGACACGTTCTTGGCTATCTCGTCAGTCTGGTGAAAAACGACAACAATAACCTTGGTATGCGTGATTCACACACTTAACATTCGCGACAACGCTCGGGTCTGTTCGTAATTTGTCACAGATACGGCACGGATGAGAAACATTGTTTTTATATTTCCGGACTCCAAACTCATTTATTCCTTTATATCTTAAACTAGCGACCGGCGCCGGCTTCGCACGGTTATAGCATCAGTGTCGTATCAGAAACTACCCGTGCGAAGCCCGGGGTGGCTTGCTAGTGTATTATACATCTAAACTTTTCTCTTGAATCACTCTATCTATTAAAAAAATCGCATCAAAATCCGTTGCGTAGTTTTAAAGATTTAAGCATACATAGGGATATAGGGACAGAGAAAGCGACTTTGTTTTATACTAGAATTTTAATTTTAATATGGTAGTAGCCCTGCCTTCGAAGCGAGGGGTCCCGGGTTCGATTCGCGGCCGGGGCACACTTTGTGCGGTGAGCATGAAGTTTGTTGTCGGGTCTTGGGCGTTTGTCTTGTGTTTGTCCATGCCATCTGCGACACAGGGAATCCTAGCACAGAGGTATGAGTGTGTAAACTTTTTTTTTTTTATTTTAGTCGCGGGGCACAGCTAGTAATGAATAGAATTGTTTCCTTTGTTTCGTTCATTCACCATTCAAAAGTACAATAAAATATAGATATAGGCAGGAAATATAGATATCCTAGCAATCAAATTAAACACTAAATCCAAACACATCACGTTTTATCATACAATCGTCCATCCACCGATTGTTTTGAATATGGGTTTGTTGCTCCATTGTCAGACAAACGGACAAACATAACATTATGATTACGAATCACTGGTGAACACGTAACATTGGTGAGAAGCGTCTAGCCTCACCAGCTCAGTGGCGGCACTTCTGTGCTGTAGCTCGTGAGTTCGACACCAGCCTCGGTGCCAGCCTCTAATGTTCCCACTGCACCGCATATTTATCAGTAAGCCACCACTCCCCAAGTCTCTAATAGAGATGAGAACTAATACGACAGAGATCTACCGTACCAGCCTCTAATGTAGGACTGCACTGCAGGGACACCGGCCTACTCTCGATAATTGATAAATGGGCTCTGATCTACCACGGGAGCCCAATCCGGATTGGTAGATGTCACATGTCGTCGAATTTTTGGTTCTAAAACATGCCTGTTTTCTCACGATGTTTCGAGAACGTGGTATTGCGCACATAAATTTTTCAAATGAAAAACTCATGGTGCGCTTTTGGGTTTGAACCAGCGACCTTCTGATTGAAAGTCGGCGTCTGTGGCCCTGCGCCACCACGCTCTCATACCACTTATTATAAGCATTTGTGGGACAAACGTAGATGTTTGTTCTATATGGCTATTTACAAAAATACTGTCAAATTAGTCTGTTCTTGAACTCGGATCAAATTCCGTGTTCTTCCAGGAAAAATACGAAATATTTAAGACTGTATATTTGGTTATTGAAAACGCACACCAAACATTCGTGTCACAAGAGCGCCATGCACATTACATGCACACCAATATGTCAGATTGCAGTCAGATTTCTAAATTGTTAAGTCCTATTAACAGCTGCTTGGCTTAGTGATAGTAGCCATGCCTACGAAGCGAGGGGTCCCGGCTTCCATTCCCGGGCACACTTTGTATGGTGAGCATGAAGTTTTTTATCGGGTTTGTCTTGTGTTTCTGTTTGTCCATGCCATCTGCATCACAGGGAATCCTAGTGCAGAGGTATGTTTGTTAAAACGTTTTTTTTATTCGTTAATATTGCGCATGTATAAATCTGGCCGATTAGGATGTAGCAGGCAAGAAAGCCGGAAACATTACATATTCGCTGAGTTTCCTGCGTGAAGAGTGGTGCCAATTCTTACCCAAGCTTTTAGGTCGTCTATACGGTATAAAGTAAGTATAAAGGTAAGGTTACGTTTTTTTTTAATGTGAATATGTGACGGAACGAGCTGAGGGCCCACCTGGTGGTAAGTGGCGACCCCCGCCCATGACAATAATGCGACTCAGTATAAGATTTGGATCTTACAATCGTCGTATTCATCCTGCTGCGTCCATCACCCGAGACGGTGATGATGCGTCTCATGCGCATGTGATTTCACCGGCAGCCACGCCCTTCCACTGGAACACAGCAATGCGAGCACTACTGCTTGGCGGCATATTCCAGATGTAGTGGCAGTACCTCTGCGGACGAACTTGGCTCTAGTTCAACTGCTATTTTTGGTTGCTCCTTTAATCCACCCAGGGGGTGTAGGAAACCAAAGAACACACTTACGGACGCAAGCAGCTGGCCAATGAAAAGTTCAAATTTATTTATGGACGAAAACGTGATATAAAATCGTAATAACATTAGCATGATATATAAAAAGAGTGATAATCACAATGTCAACACAAGGCATAAAATACTCTCCGTGCCCTCCACAAGGTCTACTATACTGCATAAGGTCAGCAATTCTTTTAAGGTCAATGTGTACGCTTATTTAACTAAATCCCGAGGAAAAAATACGGAGACTATCTATACAAATAAATAAAATTGAAGTGTCTGTTAGTAATGTCAAAATAACAGCTTTGTACTGGACGCATTTATTTTTATTGTAATTTTTTTTTTGAAATGTAAATGTGTACCTATGTTGCCTGTTGATCGAAATAAATAAATTCTCTACAGTTTGGAAAACTCTTCTTTTATTTGAAAGAAATATACTTTGAGATTGGTCCCTTAGCAAATTTATCAAAATCGGTTCAATAGTTTGGTATTATAGTTATATCAAAGTAACCAGAATATATGTGATCCAAGTAAACGAAATTGCAAGTTTTGCTTTCCTGTGACTTTTTTCTTCGCACGTTTTATATCGATATGTTTTATTTTTTAATAGAGGCGACAAATAAGTTGTAGTCGGTTTTTTTCGGTTTTGAAATCTATCACTTGTTAAAAATCATGTGACGAAAATATCGCCGTACAAAAAAAAACATACAGCCTTGAAAACCTGCTTTTGGAAGTGTTTTAAGAGTAAAAATATTCATCTTGTCACAAGGAACGCATGGCCACCCCATTTCCATATAACCCTGTTAAATATTAATAGACATCTGAGGTAGGCAAAATGGGTCAGGCCAAAGGGGTGAGCATATTTATATTTTTATTTTCGTCTGTTGACATTTAAAAAATAATTCAAATTAACTTTCCATGTCCCCAACCCTGCTGCTCGCGTCCGTAAATGAATACCCTCAACATCCACACGTTAAAAAACTTGAACGTGCTAAGTTTTTTTTTTTTTTTTTTCATTGTTAGCGTGACGGTACGAGCTGAGGGCCCACCTGATGGCAAGTGGAAACCCTCGCCCATGACAGCAGTAATGCGCGCGACTCAGTACGAGATCCAAATCTTTACTGAGTCGCATTCATCCTGCTGCGTCCATCACCCGAGACGGGGATGATACGTCTCATTCGCATATGATTTCACCGGCATGGAAGCCAGTTTTTTTTTTCGATTTTTAAGTCAGTTTTCAATTTAAATATTTAATTCAAAACTATTATTCCTTTAGATAAGGCTAAAGGAATAAATGAGTCGAACCAGCGACTTACAGAGTGAAAGACGGCGTCTGTGACCCTGGGCCACCACGCCAGTATATAGCTGTTAATTGCCTGTCGTTAAAACCGCATGTTACCATAAATACTAATTCAGAAATTTCAGAGTGATTCACACCACACATGGTTGTGGCCAATCGATTTCTCCGAAACATCTTATCTTGCTGCCATAAAGCATCCTTCCGTTACATCCAGAAAATTCAAGGTTATTTATGACTTTTTGCGCCCGTATTGCCCGCTGTTTTCCGGGCAAAATGTGGCCTATATGTCAAAGTGTCTATAAAAGACTATTATTAAATATAATTATGCTTTGTAATAATTATAGAAATACATATAATAATAATTATTATTATGTGTATTTCTATTAATAAAAGACTGTTATGTGTCTTAAAAACAGAATTTTCAAAGTCGGTTCTGAAATAAGTTTTTCACATCGGTTGAGTAATGACAGAGTACTTCAATCATTAGAAAAACATATTTTTTTTATGTGATTAAGTGACGGAACGAGCTACCCACCTGGTGGTAAGTGGTGACCCCTGCCCATGACAACAGTAATGCGACTCATCATAAGATTTGGATCTTACACTGAGTCGCATTCATCCTGCTGCGTCCATCACCCGAGACGGGGACGATACGTTTCATGCGGATCTCTCTCTCATCCTACAACCGGATCACAGTAATGCTAGCACTACTGCTTGGCGGCAGATTCCAGAAGTGGTGGCAGAACCTCTCCGGACGAACCTGGCACAAGCCGCGTGCAGAATCTAATATCACATATCGGATACAGACTATACGTCATGGGGTCATTATTTAAATAAAAAAGCTATACTTTACATTCTAGTCTGGACCATTTCCATGAATTCTCAATAAAATGAAATATAATGTCTTTCTATTTATATCTGGGTAGCGATGCAATATAAAAAATCGACGATTATTTCGATGCGGAACATTTAGCTGATTTAATTGTTTAACCGACTTATAAAGGAGGTTATCGTTAATTGTGGACCAGTTTGTATATAAATTATTATTTGAGTGCGCCCCGCGGTGTTGCCTTCGGTTATCCGGGATCAAAAGTAGCCTGTTAACCCATGCTATAAGCTATCCTGGTACCAAATTTCATCCAACGACCTATATCTATAGTTATAAAATTTAACTTCTATATAAAAAACAAGCTGTATTCCGCGGTTTCACCCGCGTTTTTCTCGTTTCCGTGGAAACAGCGTACGCAAAAATAGGTTTTCGATTGTACACCTTGTGTTACAAAATAGCAATTTTATTACGGATCCCTAATTTTGATAAAAAAACATAGCCTATAGCCTTCCTCGATAAATGGACTATCCAACACTGAAAGAATCATTCAAATCGGACCAGTAGTTCCAGAGACTAGCGCGTTCAAACAAACAAACAAACAATCACTGCAGCTTTATAATATTAGTATAGATGAATCCTTATTTCCCTTAGTCACGGCATCACGCGTGAACGTGAATTTTGCTAATTTAATTTTGTGTTTGCCATTGTCAGAAGGAAATTAATGAAATTAATATGAAACAAAAAGTTAAGAAAGTTTCGCGGAACATTAGAAAATTTAAGAAACTTAAGATCCATATTAAGTTTTCTAATACAACTTTATTAAATCATACTCTAATATAAATTTAATTTTGAAATACGAGAAAGAAAGTCTGGAAAACTATGGTCTAAACTCTAAACAGATATATATCATTGATTCGAAATGAAGAAGAATAGGTAATTCAATAAAAAACCTACACTAGAAAGGCGAGAGTAAACAAGACCATCAGTCTATACAAAAAAAGGTTAAAAAATCCAGTCCAAAGTGGATAAAACTTCGCCTTGAGCCCGTATCCTTGATCCACATTCGATCGAGAACATTCCAAACATGTATGTATACATTCGCTATCGAATTTATAAAAATTCTCCACGATTACCTTACCAGCCTCTAATGTTCCCACTGCAGGCCTACTCTCGATAATTGAGAGTGAATGGGCTCTGATCTACCACGGGAGCCCAATCCGGATTGGTAGATGTCACATGTCGTCGAATTTTTGGCTCTAAGACATGCCGGTTTCCTCACGATGTTTTCCGTCACCGTTTTGAGAACGTGGTATTGCGCACATAAATTATTTCAAGTGAAAAAACTCATTGGTGCACGTGTGGGTTTGAACCAGTAACCTTCAGATTGAAAGGTTTATTAAAGACTACCAAATGAATTTTACGAAGATGTGAACACCCCCAATTATATGAAATGGTAATCAGCTAATGACCTTGAACCAGCTGAACCAATATCGATAAAACATGTCCAAGAACCACCGCTAGAAAACCTGCTTTTAATTAAAAAAAAACCGCAAACAAATCTGTTCACCCGTTTAAGAGCTGCGGTGACAGACACACGGACGTGTAAAAATTGGTGTATATAATGTATACTAGCTAGCTGTTCCCCGCGACTTCGTCCGCGTCCGCGAAACCCTATTTCTTTTACTTCTAGTAGCCGAGTGGAGACAGTTGTATTTAAAAAAAAGATATGGAATAATTTTGTAGTAAAAAAATAATCCGTACCAGCCTCTGTTTCCAATGCAGGGACACCGGCCTACTCTCGATAATTAAGAGTGGACTCTGATTTACAATACCACGGGAGCTTAATCCGTATAGGCAGATGTCAAGTCTTCGAATTTGTGGTTAAAAATGTATACTATTGTACATGAGTATTATTATTCGTGTTACCGAGATATTTACAATGATTAGTGAGTTTTGTTGACTCCCGATATTTAGACTTCAGTTTGCCCGGGACCATGAGGCACGTAACTGCGTCGAAATATCGGAAATCAACAAAACTAACAAATCATGGTAAATATCTCGGTAACACGAATAATAATGTTCATAACCATGATAGTTTTAAAATTTATACTACAAGAGTAATTAAACAAATAAAGTGATATAATAATTAAAAAGAAATCATTGAATTCCTATCATAGTTTACTCATGAATCTTCGAAGGACCCTGGGCACGACAGTGGAACGTCCACGATAAGTAACAACACAGATAAAAGGACTTTAGCATCATTAATTACAGTGGGAGATAACGCTAAAGACTTGAGTGAGCAGACTGATTGACATGCCATGTCACTCGCGTCCGTAGGTGAGTACCCTCAAAGTCACCTTCTTTCCGTCCCCCTAGGGTGGATATGTGACGGAACGAGCTGAGGGCCCATCTGGTAAGTGGCGACCCCCGCCCATGACAACAGTAATGCGACCCAGCATAATATTTGGATCTTACACTGACTTGCATTCATTTGCTGCGTCCATCACCCGAGATGATGATACGTCGTATCGCTGTGTTCCGGAAGGGTGTGGGTGCCGGTGAAATAACAAGCGCATGAGACGTTACATCCCCGTCTCAACGTGATGCGAATTGGGTTTTCTCATATTTCTGTGCGAGAGGACTGGAGTCGTATCGCTGTTGCCCATGTAGCGAGTGCCCAGTTGTAGCGAGACTAACGAACAGCAATTGATTTCTATATAAATAGATTTCTCAGTGTTGTGTTGCACTTGCAACCTTGAAACGTAACACGATAATTCTTAATACGAGTAAGTAACTTAGCATATAGCAATACAAACCGGTAGCGTATAGCAATATGTCATGTGACGATTCTCTCATATATGTTCATTTTACGAAAATTTCTTTGGGTAAAGTTAATGTACTGATAAACATAAAACGCTTAAACAGATCTTCATAAATTGTGGCTAAAACCCATCTCGACCACGTCGGACAAAACAACATAACGCTATACAATGTAGAAAATACAATACATCTTAATATATATAAATTACGTGTCACGATGTTTGTCCGCAATGGACTCCTAAACTACTTAACCGATTTTAATCAAATTTGTACACCGTGTGCAGTTTGATCCAACTTGAAAGATAGGATAGCTCACATCTCAATTTATGATCGCATTATTATTTTATTGCAAATTATTTGTCTATTATTTGACAGCCACAGGTCAGCTAGTATATATATACAATGTATTCGCGAAGTCACAGGAATGCGAAATACGCAATTTCGTTAAATGGACGACATATTTTTTCCAGTTATTTTGATTTGACAACTAAACTATTGAACCGATTTTGATAAAATTTCTATGGGACCAATCTAAAAGTATATCCTTTAAAATAAAAAATAAAATTCTTCGTTAGTTGATAAATTTGGCACAAGTTCTACTGCTACTTTTGGTTGCTCCTTTAGCACCACCCAGGGGGTACGTGTAGGGCATCAAATGGTACACACATAGACGCATTGAAATTCTCGGCTTTTCGTTACTATAACATGAATGTATTATACATAAACTTTCGGATAAAATTCTCTAAGTAATAGTGAAAATTGTATTAAAATCCGTTTCGTGGATTCAAAAAAGTTAACGGAGAAACAGACAGACGAAAACTAATCTGACTTTTCACAGACATTAGATTTCTAACGCAAGTACGTGTGGATACTTTTGTTATTTAGAAAAGGCAGTTAAGAGTTCATAGTAGCTCGTACTATGAACTCTCAACTGCCTTAGCACAACAATTTAAAAAAACTTTTAGAAATTAGGTACATATCTTTATTGACTGAAGCAGTAAAACCTCAAGGCGAAAACAGTCAAGTCACTTTTATTTTTAGTAAGATAAGCGAAAGTTGTTTGCACTGCATTTGTGACGTTTGTGTGCGGGCCGATTAAAATACCTACTTGCTTACTAAATTAAATTATTTTCTCATTGAATTAATATAACAGTAGAAGCTACTTTCACGCGATTCAGTCCCGTATAAATCTATCGCTAAAACCGCGTTGACATAGAGTTTTCTTGGACCGATTAGTCGCGGAAGAATGCTTCATACTAGTGTACTGGGATAACTGGGGATTTTGGGGGGTCCAGTTGCTCGCGTCCGTAGGTGTGTACCCTTTGATTCCCTACACGTACCCCCTGGGTGGTGCTAAAGGAGCAACCAAAAGTAGCAGAAGTTATGCCAAGTTCGTCCGGAGAGGTACTGCCACCACATCTGGAATCTGCCAAGCAGTAGTGGTTGCATTACTGTGTTCCGGTGGAAGGGTGTGGCTGCCGGTGAAATCACATGCGCATGAGACGTATCATCCCCGTCTCAGGTGATGGACGCAGCAAGATGAATGCGACTCAGTAAAGATTTGGATCTCATACTGAGTTGCGCGCATTACTGTTGTCATGGGCGAGGGTCACCTCTTACCATCAGGTGGGCCCTCAGCTCGTTCCGTCACTCAGTCACATAATAAAAATTAAAAAAAACTGTTGATATGTATGACATCACTCAAAACACACTCTTCATCATAACCATTATTTTTCACAGTCAAAATCGTAAAATGGTAAGAAAATTGTCGCAGACTTGATAGAAGAGCTGAGACGGGGAAAAGATTGTATCAATTGTTTTACGCACAGACCACTTTTTCGCCCGATATGCCTGTGCTGTTGTTTTTTTTTGTTTTACAACTCGTATACGAGCTAATTCGGACAAATAGAACGCGATCCTAGTTTACTTAGATCGAGCGCCGTTTCTAACTCCGATCGTGTCAAACGGTTTTAGGCAGGCGACTCTTGCAATTAATTATAATGAAAGAAGACTAGTATTTAAGCGCAGTGTTCCAGTCCTGTATGAGTCGGCGACTTAGTTATACGGGCAATTTTAGTCATGCTTTTAACCCCTCGCTTCGAAGGCACGGAACCGTCGGAACGGAACAATTACATGGAACTCACGCTCACACATTAGATATTATTGGTTTCATTATTTATCGAACTTTCAATTTGTCACCTTCTTCGTTTGCATTAATTCTATGGCTTTTCTTATTAAGACATGAACGTATGTTAATTTAGGGTTAATTAAAACAATTGTGCAACGCAATTAACAAACAGTAGGTACTCACAATCTACCTCCATTTCGGGTACAACTAGTGTATCTGTTTGCCTTTTACCGGCGTAAAAAATCCTTTGCTCATTAATTAAAGCAATTAAATCTATTATACAATAATATCCATTCTTTTTTTATTCTTTGTTTATTTTATCCATTAATTTCTTCTTTCATCAAGATAAAATAGGCGCAATTTTAATTTTCAACCGTCGACGATGTATGTATGTATTGTCTTTTTTTATTTCATAAATATGTACAATATTTCCAAGAAGGTCGCATAGAAATTTTGAGAAAACCTCCCAAAAACGCCAACTCTTTATGTACGGTATACCAGTATTAAAAAGTATTTTCTGTTCTGAATATATTTACATACAGGTACCAATGTGGGATATTATATTTCTTTTAGGTAAAAGAGTACCAAAGCTAATATACTGAATTTTAAGTAGGTACTAAGTTTATGGTCACACTAACTGAGGTAGGTATGTACGGTAAAAATAAAAAATCTACCGGAGGCAATATCTAGGTAGGTAGTTTACAGGAGAGACATCTAGATACATCCCACAGCGTATATATACGTATTTACCTATATACCAATTATTATTATAGTTATTAAAGTAGATTAGAAACAGGATGGTATGTACTGGAAATGTTTTTATTATAAGGATAACGCATTAATACCTTCCTCTATCATTTTAATTGTCATACTTTACTGAAAATAACTAGGTAGGAATAAAATTAACTTTAGGTTTATGAGAAAATGGAAATACGTACTAACCGAATTGATCGAATGTTCGTATGATATTTCCAAATATTGACGCAACATTAAGTACCTACAAAACGGTCAGAATGTTCTACATGACCACCAGCCTATGCACTCTGAAAACATAAAAAGAAAACACTATCGACTGCAAAAACCAGTTTGCAAAAATCTCACAATTTTGCGACCGGCCGGCGAAGGCATCACTGTTTTAACACATAATGATACATCCCACAGCATTTATTAAGTTATTTATCAAAATCAGTAATAATATAAACACTCACCTGAATATTTCACAAGTTATTGATTTTTCAAAGTACTGTATCGAATTGTTTTAATCGGAAAAGGACTGGCGCGGCGCACTCGTGACCAAGCGGGCATTAACACTGACGGTGCTGCCAACACGACAAAAGGAAAAAGCGACAGTGACGTCACCGTGGATGACATCCGTGACAGCTGACAGACATTAAGTGACAGCGGATAATGTTAAGTTGGTTAAGTGAAAATCAGAAACAAGTCGTGTTCCACGTCTCATAATAGTATTATGTTAAACATAATTGAAGCTATGGCTATAGACAAGGAAAGATTAAGAGAAAATAAATCACGGGACGACCGGCAGATGTGAAACATGACGGAATAAGATAGCGTTCATGCCGTTTGCCGTCACGTAATACGGGTTCGTTTTACTGCCAAACCACGAAGTATGAGAAGATCCATGTGTCGCTCGTTACTTTTACACAGGGATGTAACGTTTCATACACCTGTTTCGCCAGCACCCACACCCTATCACCGGAACGCAGCAGGGAGAGTGCGTCACTGCTTGACGGTGAATTATTAGGTGTGGTAGCAGTACTGCTCCAAACAAATCTAGTATGGCACAGATTTGACTTTTGGATGCTTGTTTTGCACCACCCGGGGGAAACATGTAGGGACTTTGATGGAAACATGAACCCCCAAAGTTAGTTTTAACTTAGTAAATACATGTATATAATTTACATAACATGTATATGTACCTACTTACAAAAGAAGAACTATATTTATTCTACCGGTAATCTAGTACCCACAGTATAAATAAGCTATGCTTAGTTTGTGGTAAGATGGCGCTGTGTGAAAATTCCATGAATATTCATTTACATATTTTATGTCCGATAAATTATTTTTGCATTTGAAATAAAAGCGATGTTGTGTTATATAGGTATATATTTGTTCCATTCCGTTATCGTGGCCCTATTGGATTGAGTAGCCTGTTGATGCTGTGGAACGTTATGCTAGTAATACCGCGATCTAATCATAGCGTCATGCTCTGGAACATTCATCGTTTGTTTTGTTTGATTTTTGAATTGAAATTCGAGCGGCTAACCGTCAAGTTAAACAAAATCAAATAAAACTGACGTTATTCTGCTAAGTTGGATAATATTATTGTAATTTTGTGCACTGTGTCTCCTTGTTTTTTTAGGATAATAGGTGTTCGCAAAACTAAGGTAATAAAAAAAAATATTTATTTGGATTCAAGATTGATATCTTCTGTAATATGACCCATATGTATTATTTCAATGTTCCACTGCAGGAACTTTGAAAATGAAATTGCTTCAATTATAGCTCTTAATCTGAATTAGTTTCGTTACTAGTCTTGGACACGGTTTCCTCATGTTTTCCTTCATCGTTTTGGGCACATGCTACCTATTAGCCATATATTAAATATATACAAAGATAGCTGAAATATCAAACTTCTCAGCACAAGCATTTGTGCCCTCACAGAGACTAAATTCTGCAGGATCACTAGGTACTAAAATAATTTAGACCTCCAATTAGAAAGATTGTGTTTTTAAATTTGACTGCTGGGTTGGTCTCTGGGGTGTGTGGACTATTCCTTTAATGCATCTTAACCTAGAAAAAGAGAGATCCCTTTATTTTTTACCAGTGATATCAAAGAGGTTTTTAAGCAGATAGTTTGAGTCTGAAGGCCCACCTGATGTTGAGTGGTTCCCTCCGCCCATAACAACAGCATTATGACTTAGGTCTTCATGACTGAAGCGTTAAAAGACTTAAGTCACATTCCTTTACACCCATCACCAGAGGTGATGTTATGTTACTTCTCTGGACGAACTTGGCACAAGTTCTACTGCTACTTTTAGTAGCTCCTTTACCACCACCCAGCCACCCAGGGGGAACATGTAGGGATTCAAAGGGTTCTCACCTATGGACGCAAGGTGGTATGGAGTGGTTCACATGGCTGAATAACATTGTCCACATACAATCACATGCGCATGAGACATATCATCCACGTCTCGAGTGATGGATGCAGCAGGATGAATGCGACTCAGTAAAGATTTGAATCTCATACTGAGTCGCACGCATTATTGTTGTCATGGGCGAGGGTCACCACTTACCATTACGTGGGCCCTCAGCTAGTTCCGTCACTTATTCACATGAAAAAAAAGTTTATTAGTTAAAATGCTAGCAACGAAAAGGAAGGTCTGACTCCCTTGGATATGTTTTAGTACCCTGTTTTTTAGTCCGGTTAAAGGAAAGATTGTTCTTCCAGTTTACAAGGTGATCTTGTATCAGCACTATGTCGACAGTGGAAGATCGTTTGTCCAAGTTGAGGGAGGAGCGGATCGCTAGAGAAAAGGCCAGAATTGAAAAGGTAAGATATGCCTTCTGCAATGTAGATAGTTAGATAGATCTCGGGAACGATTCCTACTTGGGGCAAACATTTGTGTGATGAACATAGGTGTTTGTACTGTGTCGGGGTGTTAATACGTGCAAAACAAAAGACTATCATTATCATTAGCTTAAATTTGTCCAGTGCTTGACATCTCTGCATCGATTCCTCACTGCAGAGGGTCGTGACCTTGTGTCATGATTTTTTGTCTTATGAGTGTTCTCCAATTGCTGCGGTCCCCGGCGACGTGGAATGCTCGGTGCAGTTGGATATCCAAACCAGCTCGTATCTGGTCTGTCCAGCGTGTAGGTCTACGACCTTGACATAGGCCTTTCAATAAATGCCATTAAGCCACTGACTGGCCTCATAGCTCAGTTGGTAGTAGCTCTGCCTGCTGCGCTGAGGCATATTGGTGTTTGGGTTAATAAGTATGTTATAATGTATTTACAAAAAATAGAACTATAGTATAAGTATTCTACAATATCAGTTATTTAGTTCTCATAACTATGCTTAGTTTGGGGGTAGTGAAATAGTGATGGTGTGAATAATCTATTATTTAATTTTTAACTATATAAGTGTACTGACTATATAAGGGACTGTATTAAAAATAAACATAATGACTTCAATACTGTTATTTTCTAGGGGGCTAGTTTTCGCCTTAGGGTCTGAAATTTTCCTATGGGAATATTTTCTATTTTACAGTTACATACTATCAATTTGTAATGTACCAAATTATCCACACATTGTTGAAGATATTGCATAAAAACATACAACTGAATTTAAATCCTCCTTTATTCGAAGATATGTTATGTGACATTATTTAATTTTTTTTATTTAATATTGTTAGATCACTAAATAATAAATATATTATGGCAGCTCCAATAATGTTACATGCTTATGTGTTGAATACTCCTTTTTATAAAGTCTGTTAAAAATAAAATCTTATTTTTCAGTTAAGGGAGCTGAATCTCAAAAAATACAATAAGAATGAAGCACAAGGCAATGCCATTACAAATGTACCATCCTCTCACAAACTTGTCAAATCTAAAAGCGCTTTGCCCATAAGAAATAATTTTGGTGCAGTTAAAAATAACTTTCATGTCAACGGTACAACAAAAAGACCTATTACTGCAACCATTCCAATGAAATCTGCTAAAGATGTCAAAACAAAAAGCGATAAAGCTAATGAATTAAAAACTGAGACTAAACAAAATATCAATGGTGGTGCAGCCACCGTTGAGGGCAAGGTACGGCCGGGGACAGCAGATAAAAAAATTGCACCTATAACTGCATTTAAAACAACCAGTATTACAAACAAGAGACCCAATAGTGCTAGTAACATTGCAACGAAAATTAACAACAAAAAACCTATAGATAAAACTGACCGTATAAATGATAAGAATGCACCCGTAACCAAATCTGAGAATGTTTTAACTGAAATTAAACCAATAAAGAAAATAGATCCCAATCTGACGCGCAAAAGTATTGCAGTTTTTCAAAGACCTGCCAACAAAGTACCTATTGCGAGGAAATCTATGATACCCAAAATAGATTCGCAAGCCCACGAGACCGTGTTCGATAGACTGTACAAGCCAAAGTTAGTCGCTAAGAAGACAGTAGATGAAGTTCAAAAACTGAAAACAGATCCGAATTATTTGAAAAAAGTGATACGAAATTCGGGGCTGATACTCAAAAGACACACTTGTTTTGAAACGAAGGAAACCAAGGAACCACCTAGACGCTCAATATCAGCAGTACATCTGAAGCGTATAAGCAAAAACGAAATCGCTAATTGCATGCACAAATGGGCATCTATTGGTGACAAACTGAACATGCAACATCTGCCTGTAGATGAAGCTGAGACAGTCAAGGAAGACAAAGTGGTATCCGCAGTCAAGAGTGAGCGGAAGAAGGTTAAATTCATGACACCAATGTCCCACATCAACACGCCAAGACTGGATGAACTACAATCTAGACTGAAAAGTTGGCTGCAGAAGCGAGGAAAGTCCCTAGACTCATACCAACACCTACAATGCTTTGGTGTGAACCATTTGCCCAAAAACAAGCCGTTGTACCTGGATATGACACCGAAACTTGATCCCTATGATGATGAGAATAAGGAGAATATTGCTGTGGAGACAGACAGTGATGATGGGTCATATTCTGAGAATATGAATAAGGAAACGGAGAGAGAGATTGAGTTTGATAAATGGAGGCAAGCTAGTTTTGTGAGTGAGAGTGTAGATTTGAATGATACCGGTGATCTTAATGAAACTACCCTCACTTCTACAGATACATTTGCCAACATTGATGATTTGCTATCGGGGACTCTGAACGAACTGACCATGCTGTTAAGAGAGGTAAGTTTAAGAGTTTACCGTACCAGCCTGTAATGTTCACACTGGCCTACTCTGATTAATCAAATTAAAATTATTCTGACATGATATTTTTGTGCAGGGTTTCGAGTGGCAGCAGGGCGCGGTGTTCTTGCGCGCGATTCGAACCCGCTACCCGCTGGCGCCGCGGACCGCCGCGTATTGGGAGTGCCGCGCCGC
Organism: Aplocera efformata; assembly: GCA_921293045.1. Classification (NCBI taxonomy): domain Eukaryota; kingdom Metazoa; phylum Arthropoda; class Insecta; order Lepidoptera; family Geometridae; genus Aplocera; species Aplocera efformata. The sequence goes on along the minus strand of OV121067.1, from coordinate 2,076,602 downwards.
GCTCGAGGAGGCGCGCGGCGACCTACACGCTTCCGTGCAATGTTGGGAGGAGGCTATCGCTAAAGGGACTGAGGTATATATTATAGATAATAGCGGATCCAGTGCTAAAGGAGCAACCAAAAGTAGCAGTAGAACTTGTGCCAAGTTCATCTGGAGAGGTACTGCCACCACATCTAGAATTAGTGGTTGCATTATTGTGTTCCGGTGGAAGGGTGTGGCTGCCGGTGAAATCACATGCGCATGAGACGTATCATCCCCGTCTCGGGTGATGGACGCAGCAGGATGAATGCGACTCAGTGTAAGATCAACATCTTATACTGAGTCGTATTACTGTTGTCATGGGCGGAGGTCGCCACTTACCGCCAGGTGGGCCCTCAGCTCGTTCCGTCACATATTCACACCTACGGACGCGAGCAACTGGAGCCTGGCCTAGTATCAGCTGAACTATGAATGAATGAATGAATGAATACTCTTTATTGTACACCTCGATAGAAACATACATAACACAAATAAAATTAACAAAACAGTCACAAAAAAGGGGTTACAATGGGCGGCCTTATCTCTAATAGCGATTTTTTCCACTATATCTTCCACTTGGTGGTTTCCAGCACAATGTAGCTGAGTCCAGTTTGGAGACACTCCTCAACAAGTTCATGCAGCTTAAGATCAGCCCGAACAGCACCCAGCGCCGGCCCGACCCCAAGATGGTGGATGTCAAGAACGTCTTCAAGAGCACCATTATCAAGTTTGCGGTACAGCAGGCTAGACTGTGAGTATTATCATAAGTAAACAAAAAAGAAAACAAGAAAACAACGTTTACACACTCATACTCATACACTAGGATTCCCTGTGTCGCAGATGGCATGGACGAACACAGAAACACAAGACAAACACCCAAGACCCGAGAACAAACTTCATGCTCACCACACAAAGTGTGCCCCGGCCGGGAATCGAACCCGGGACCCCTCGCTTCGAAGGCAAGGCTACTACCAATTAAGCCACGGAGCCGTATACTGAGACCGAACTTAGCTTGGGTTTTTTTTTTGTAAAATGGTGGCTTAACTTCCATATATGTACCTGGGCGACCTTCGCTCGTTTTATCTAAAATTATAAATTTAAGAAGTAATAAGATTATCAATCATGTACCACAAAAATTTACGGCATGGCGCTGTATAAAATGGTTAACATATTATAATTTATTACGAAAAAAATATTGTGTGCCTTTTTACAAGAAATTTTACCTGTATAATGGTATATACAGGTAAATTTTTATACAGCAAAACCCAATCTGAACACAAAAGTCGCAGGATAGAAAAATACGCAAATTTGTTCGCTTGGATATATTTTTCAGTTATTCAATATACTATTGTACCGATTTTGATAAAAGGAAATATATATCTAAGAAAAAAATATAATAATCTAAAAGTATTTTAAATAATAATAAATATATCTAAAAGTATTTTCCTTAGAAGTACCTTTCAAATATTAAACAAAGTGAAACAAACATAAAAAAAAAATACCGAATTGATAACCTCCTTTGGAAGTCGTTCGAAAAAGGGGGTAGACGGCGGTGTGGGAAGTTATTCATAATTTATTTTTTTAACATTTTTCAGTCGCCAATCTGAGAACGCTCAGACGCCCGTGTTCACTGTGACCCCGGTGAGGCGCAGCGGGCGACTGTCCATGGCGCCGCGCGCGCCTTCCCCCACCACGTCGCGCCTGGCCACGCCCCTCCGCATCTGCGATAGTGTTCGGGAGGTAAATGACGTGATGACACTTGCCATTTCGAAGTAAACAAGTTTTCTTGTCGAGTAACCTACTCTGATGTCGGAGTTTCCAAGGCTTCCGACATGGCTCAATCAAATGCCAATAAACATCCTGCTGCGTCCATCACCCGAGACGGGGTTGATACGTCTCATACGCGTGTGATTTCACCGGCACCCACACCCTTCCATCGGAACACAGTAATGCGAGCACTACTGCTTGACTTTATTTTAATTATGTTTTAAATAGTGTAAAAATAGTATATTCTTTATTAATATACAATATGTAACTGTAAAGGCTAACCCTTGTTTCATGTACTAGTAGCTTAGCGGACGTCCATTAATCACCCCCCCCCCATCTGGTGATACATGGTGAAATCACCCCACCCCCCACCCCTCTTGGTGATACATGGTGGGGTTTAAGACTACCCCCACTATATCGCGTGTATTTTGTAGTACCAACAAAGAATCTTAATTTTAACGTAACGCCACTTTTCGGAGTATTGCGTGTTTGCCGAAATAAGCGTAATATACTAGCTGGATAGTCGGCGCTCTTTGCCGAATAGTCGCCGACTACGAAAGTGGCCGAATCGGCTTTACAGACTAGTAGGAACATCTTAAACTTTTTTTTTCACACACTCATACCTCTGCACTGGGATTCCCTGTGTCGCAGATGGCATGGACTAACACAGAAACACAATAAAAACACCCAAGACCCGAGAACAAACTTCATGCTCACCACACAAATTATGTCCCGGCCGGGAATCGAACCCGGGACCCCTCGCTTCGAAGGCAGGGCTACTACCAACTAAGCCACGGAGCCGTTAAAATACAATCTCTTGAATATTTTAAGTCTGTTAAAAATATACACATTATAATATACAAATAGTAAACCTTTTTCTTTCAGGCCGCCACAATGGTACCATCTCACGTCTTCACGCCGAATGAGAACCTGGTGCATACGCCATGAGTGTCCACGACTCGTGAACCACAACTCATGACACACGACCCACAACTCATGACTCACGACCCACAACTCATGACTCACGACCCACAACTCATGACTCACGACCCACAACTCATGACTCACGACCCACAACTCACGACCCACGACCCACAACTCATGACTCATGACCCACAACTCATGACTCACGACCCACAACTCGATGACTCACGACCCACGACTCATGACTCACGTTACAATACCAAATTAATTTATTATCTTAGCAAAATTCTCTTTCGAACGTATCCTACTGTTGAGCTTTTACCTTTTCTAGACTAAGTGTACGACAGACGGACAGTTCACCACCATTTAAGCATTTGTCTCAGTGTTGTGTTGGCATTTCATCGATATGTAAATTAATGGTGCATTATGATATTATGCTACATTATGGGAATGCTACATTCTTGATCGCATCGTCGTACCACCAGGTGGGATTGCGATATAATTCTAGGCTAGAAAAGATAATTTCTTGACAGCGAACCGAATAGGACATAAAACTAACTACGCTTTTTTTTCCGTACCCAATGGGTAAAACGGGGCCGTATTACTAAGACTCGTCTGTCCGTCTGTCACCAGGCTGTCTCATGAACCGTGATAGAGTTGAAATTTTCACAGTTGTATTTCTGTTGCCGCTGTAACAAATACTAAAAAAACAGAACATAATATCTAAGGGGCTCTTATAAAAAAACGTGATTTTTATTTTTGTTTTATAGATAACTAGCAGCCCGTCCCGGCTTCGCACGGGGTAGTGACATAACTACAATAGTTGGACATATGCTACCGCGGAGTTTTTTGTAGACATTATGATGTTCTTCAATATTGTTGTACATTATTTTGTTCTATCGCTAATAGTTTCGGCAGCGCATTCGACGAAAGACATTTTAAGACTCATTTTTCTACACCTTCGGTTACATTGTTCAAATTTTACCAAGGATCCCTAATTTTTTTCAAAATGAAATGTAGCCTATGTCAAATTGGAAGAATGTAGCATTATATTGGTGAAAGAATTTTTTAAATCGGCTTTTTGAGCCTATTCATTACAAACATACAAAAATAGGTACAAATCTTTCCTCTTTATAATATTAGTGTAGATGGTACAGAAATCGAAAAACACCGACTTGCATTTTCAATCGTAAACTTATTTTAAATGCTTAATAAAATATCAGATGACTAAAGCTTGGGGGTGAGTTTGCGGTTAGGGTAGGAACAGACGTAAACTTAACAAATGTGACTAGCTAAACATGAAAAGGAATCTGGAATCTGCCGCCAAGCAATAGTGCTCGCATTATTGTTCCGGTGGAAGGGTGTGGGTGCCGGTGAAATCACGCGCATGAGACGTATCATCCCCGTCTCGGGTGATGGACGCAGCAGGATGAATGCGACTCAGTAAATTTGGATCTCATACTGAGTCGCGCGCATTACTGTTGTCATGGGCGAGGGTAACCACTTACCATCAGGTAGTAGAGTTAGTGAAGGATAGAATATACGAATTAAGACGCGTTAGAGGAGAGCGGTGCGTTGAGTCTACGTAAAGTCGTATACCGAAACTTAGACTTAAGTCTGGGCAAAAATCGTCGACCGATTTTTGAATAAACTGACTATTTTTTTATGAATGTTTATTTGATTAGAATAATTTATCGTAGGTTATTTTTGTAAGTATTTAAAAATAAGAATTGGCTTGTGTTTATAATAATTATGCAATAAAAAATATTTAAGTTTGTTTGTCATACTCATTGTTTTATTTGCTGTGCCGTGCTCGTCTCGGTAAGCGAGAGTGAAAACCACATCTCTAAACAAGGTCGGCCTTAGATATTGCGAGGCTCCGGGCGATACTTTGTGAGGCTCTTGGCGTATGAGGAATTTAGGTGAGTTGGAAGTGTACAGGGCTGCTGGTAATCAGTCAGCATCCTCTTTACAGCTGCAGTACATCGAAACAAAAAACGGGTTGTTCTGCGAGGGTGCGAGGCCCTACAAAAGGGAGGCCCCGGGCGGTTGCCTTGCTTGCCACCCCCTAAGGCCGCCACTGTCTTTTAAGTACCAATGGAATATAGAAATATTAACTCCATTCTGGCGTTGTAAAGCAAGTATAATTAATGTGAATTGGTGTGCATAAATGCTCACGAATATATTTACTTGTTTATTTCAAGTGTCCAAATGATAAATAAATAGAGTTTGTTTGAAGGAGTAACGAACAAACTGTTTCTGTAATATTTGATTCAATAGCATTTTTTTATTTATTTATTGGTATCAGGCACATACAGTACAACCAGAGACTGGATTGTATCTTCATACGTACAAAGTACGAAACTACGAGTATTTCTACCATATGTAATAAATGTATATGAATACTTTATGTATACATAGCCAAATATTTTGGTTTTGGTGGATGTCGTTGGGAGCAATCCCGGTTTCCTCAATGTTTTCCCCGTTTAGAGGTTTTGGGGGTCCAGTTGCTCATTTCCGTAGGTGAGTCTGAATCCCTACCTCGTACCCCCTGGGTGGTGCTAAATGAGCAACAAAAAGTAGAACTTGTGCAAACTTCGCCCGGAGATGTACAATACCACCTGGTTGTAGCTGAAATGTTTGTCGTTTGTGACACGCGGCAAGTGGAGGTGAGTCTGCAAGAATCCAAAATCTATGCTAAAAGCTTTTTGGGTCTGTGCTTTGCGTTTTTGATTACCGACATCAAAATTTAGAAGTTCACTAACTTTCGGCTCCAAATTATTTACTTTAAAATACAATTTTATCCAAAAATTCTTGTAAATATGTACATAAACTTTCGTGTAATAAATAAGAACTAGTAATTTTTAAGTAAAAAGTTTAAAATCAATATTTTACTATAAATAAATAAAATTGGCACAGGCCCAAAATGGATTTAAATATCCCCATTATGCCCTTTCTTAAGATACCTCGAAATATCACCACATCAGTGGAGGCCCACAGACAATGGTTGGGTATTCTAAAGACTGCGCAAGAGTTGGTTAATAAGGATTTGGACCTACAGGTAAGACACGTTACATGCTCATGAATGTGTTTACATGTGTGTGTAAAATTTGACGTGTCCAAACGATACTTGAGATCTAAAGGAATAAATGAGTTTGAGTTTTAGACTGCTTGCATAGTGGTACAAGTAGAATGTAGCGCCACCGTAGCTTCATTTCCGTGTTGGATACCTAATCTATATCTTTAATATATATAAATTACGTGTCACGATGTTTGTCCGCGATGGACTCCTAAACTACTTAACCGATTTTAATCAAATTTGTACACCGTGTGCAGTATGATCCAACTTGAAAGATAGGATAGCTCACATCTCAATTTATGATCACAATATTATCATATGACGAAAACGTTAGCCACAGCAACGCGTGGCCGGGTCAGCTACTAAATAAATAAAATTAAAGTGTATATTCCGTACCACTAATGTTCCAATGGTTGGTAGATGTCACATGTCTTCGAATTTATGGTTCTAAGACATGCCGGTTTCCTCACGATGTTCTCCACCGTTTCGGGAACGTGGTATTGCGCACATAAATTTTTCAAGTGAAAAACTCGATGCACCTGTGGATTTGAACCAGTGGCCTTCAGATTGAAAGTCTGCCCCTGGGCCATCACGCTCAGTGTCTGCAATGTCAAAATAACAGTTTTTAACAGTTGCATTTAAAAACTAAAACTGTGTATTTGAAAGTTTACGGTAATTAACTATAAAAAAGCTATTTTTATTCTTTTGGCACTCTCTGCCTGAAAGAACAAATCTTTCTAATCTCCGAAACTGCTAAACCGATTTTGACTGGCAAATAGGTACCTGAATGTTATAAGGAGTAACATTCTACTTTTATATTAGGAAAAGTTATAGGGCAAAAAAAATGTTACTTTCCATGCGGAATATGTCGCGGGAAATAGCTAGTCTATCTTGTAGTAGACAAAGTTTAGGTTCAGCAAATTGGCTGGCCTGTAGGTAGTAGCTCTGCCCACTGCGGAGGTGCGATTCCCAGCCAGGACAAGCATTTATGTGATGAACGTAGCATGTTTGTTCTGTGTCTGGGCCAGTTGCTCGCATCCGTAGGTGTGTACTCTTTGAATCCCTACACGTACCCCCTGGATGGTGCTAAAGTAGCAGTAGAACTTGTGCCAAGTTCGTCCGGAGTGGTACTGCCACCACACCTGGAATCTGCCGCCAAGCAGTAGTGCTAGCATAACTGTGTTCCGATAGAGTGTGTGAAAATCACATGCGCATGAGACGCAGCAGGATGAATGCGACTCAGTGTAAGATCCAAATCTTATACTGAGTCGCATTACTGTTGTCATGGGCGGGGGTCGCTACTTACCACCAGGTGGGCCCTCAGCTCGTTCAGTCACACTATCACATAAAAAAAAACAATCTTTCAGGTGAAAGTAATACATCTTAAAGAACGCTATCTCCCCCCAGAAGTGCTCGGTAGAAACTACGCATTATACTGTAACCTTATCAATAAAATGTATGACGCATACCTGAACAGTGTACATATGCAGAGATCTCCATACATTTTGGAGATAATCAGTGTGTTTGTAAAAAGGTAAGAAAAACAAGTGCAAAAAGTAAATTTACCTCATTGGGAACCGATCCATGTTTCTTGCGTCCGTAGGTGAGCCAGCGTAGCCAGACGTCCCGATTTTGGAGGGAAAATTAATTGTCCCACTTTTTAGGGAGTATTCCACGCACTGAGAGATATCGAAATAGTTGTATTAACTAGTACTAGGCAGTTTATGTTTAAAAACTTTTAATAAGAATATATTTTATTGTTAAACTGTGTATACAAAGATCTTATAAGTAATAGTTTATGAAACAACAGTTTGTCCTCCCGGACGTACAATATATCAAAAGACTAAACAAAAAACAATGAGCTAACTTGTGTTAACTGCAAAGTATTCATTAACACTCTAATGAGCTTTGCTAATTAGCCATTTCTTCAGTCTATATTTAAATATGGTTCCCTTCAATTGCTTAAAATCGATAGATAAATAATTATAAATTTTGATGGCAGTTACATACATACTTTTGTAAAATTTTGCATTATTCATCTGTGGTTTATATTAATAATATATAATATATTTCTTTGGTTTAGAATCTATACTAATATTATAAAGCTGCAGTGTTTGTTTGTTTGTTTGAACGCGCTAATCTCTGGAACTACTGGTCCGATTTGAATGATTCTTTCAGTGTTGGGTAGTCCATTTATCGAGGAAGGCTATAGGCTATGTTTTTTTTTCGAAATTAGGGATCCGTAATAAAATTGCTATTCTGTAACACAAGGTGTAAAATCGAAAACCTATTTTTGCGTGCGCTGTTTTCACGGAAACGAGAAAAACGCGGGTGAAACCGCGGAACACAGCTAGTTAGAAATATTTAAAAATTTAATATTAATCAGAAATTCAATATTTCTTTGGTTTAGAATTAGAAAGCTTCATCATCAGTTCTTATTCCATCAGAATGTACGAGCTTCGAAATGAGTTGGTTCATATCATAGTCAACGATTACATTTACGTCGACGCGGCACTGGCACAGTTGCGAATGACACCCTTTGATATCCAGGTATGCTGATACTATTCCGATATCCCAATATTAGTAATGATACACTATACAAAAATTTTTTTTTGGATACTTTGGGTCTTTTTATGGACGATGTCAGTCTCTTAATGTTCTCTAATCTAAGTGGAAGCGAACCTATAGAGTAATATAATAATAAATAGTAAAAACTTATATATAAAGCTTATGTAAACTTATGCTCGCGTCCGTAGGTGTGTACCCTTTGATTCCCTACACGTACCCCCTGGGTGGTGCTAAAGGAGCAACCAAAAGCAGCAGTAGAACTTATGCCAAGTTCGTCCGGAGAGGTACTGCCACCACATCTGGAATCTGCCGCCAAGCAGGAGTGGTTGCATTACTGTGTTCCGGTGGAAGGGTGAGGCTGCCGGTGAAATCACATGCGCATGAGACATATCATCCCCGTCTCGGGTGATGGACGCAGTAGGATGAATGCGACTCAGTAAAGATTTGGATCTCATACTGAGTCGCACGCATTGTTGTTGTCATGGGCGAGGGTCACCACTTACCATCAGGTGGGCCCTCAGCTCGTTCCGTCACTTATTAACATAAAAAAAAAAAATGTATATGATAGCTTTATACATAAGTTTTTACTATTACTATTATATACTACTAATTACTTGTCTAGATTGTGGTGCCGTATCACATACCTTTAGAGAGCCGACCAGACTCACTAGAACAGATGATCCAGAAGATGTGGTCTGAAGCTGTTAAGCGGAAGAATGCGCCGCCACCACCCCCCGTTGTGAGTACCACAAAACCAACGTTAAAATTCATACCTCTGTACAAAACCAACGTTAAAACTCATACCTCTCTAGGATTCCTTGTGTCGCAGATGGTTGTCTGGAAGAGATCGCTATTAGCGATAAGGCCGCCCATTGTAACTTCTTTTTTTTGTGACTGTTTTGTTAATTTCATTTTTGTTATGTATGCTTCTATGGAGGTGTACAATAAAGAGTATTTATTCAATCATTCATTTATTCATGGCATGGACAAACACAGAAATACAAGACACCAAAGACCCGAGAACTAACTACATGCTCACCACACAAGGTGTGCCCCGGGAATCGAACCCGGGAATCGAACCCGGGACCCCACGCTTCGAAGGCAGGGCTACTACCACTAAACCAAGGAGGATATAATGATGTTACGCTCGTTAAATTAAAACTCAATTTAAAAACATTATGAAAGGATTCTTTTTATTATGAAAGGACTTTGACTTTGACTTTGAAAATGGTTTTTTTTTTTTTTTCAGAAGGCGCCGGAGATTCGTCTAGGGGACGAAGATAGTGATTATGGTTTCAATCAGGAAGTTGAAGAAGTAGAAGAAGAACCCTCTGTTCAAGACGTGTCTGCTGGTGAGTCTCGTAAGAGATGAAAAAAATTAGGGCATTCCTATTTTTACAAGCTTTTATTTCACTTGCAATGTATGTTGTTATTCGTGTTACCGAGATATTTACCATGATTTGTGAGTTTTGTTGACTCAGTTTGCCCGGGACTATGACGCATGCAACTGCGTCGAAACATCGGGAGTCAACAAAACTCACAAATTATGGTAAATATCTCGGTAACACGAATAATAATGTTCATAACCATGATAGTTTTAAAATTTATATTGCAATGTATGTTTGGTGGAATCTAGCAAGTGAATTTTGAATCAGTTATCTTGAACCGATTGAGCTGAAATTTGGTATACACGCTTATTAGAGGTGGCCCAGGGGCATAGACACCGACTTTCTGAAGGTCGCTGGTTCAAACCCACACGGGCACCAATGAGTTTATGCACTTGAAAAATTTATGTACGCAATACCACGTTCTCGATACGGTGACGGAAAACATCGTGAGGAAACCGGCATGTCTTAGAACCATAAATTCGGAGACCTGTGACATCTACCAATCCGGATTGGCCTCCCGTGGTAGATCAAAAATCACTCTCAATTATCGAGAGTAGGCCGGTGCCCCTGCAGTGGGAACATTAGAGGCTGGTACGGCGGTGGACTGTCTCAAATGCTTGTGACACGGGTATGTGTGAGAAACCGACTATTTGTTTGAAATTAAAATACATGTTTTTTTAGAGGCGAGCATCCATACAATTATACCTGAAGAATTCATACAGGCGTGTGTCATACAAAAGCAAGAACGATTCAGGTAAAGATTGTTTAAACGAAATTTGCACGATAAGTAGCAGTAGAAAGTGCCAAATTTGTCCGGAAGTAATTCCCCCACACCTGGTAATCCGCTAAGCAGTTATGCGCTTGTCCTGTGTTCCGGTTTAAGGGTTTGGGTGCCGGTGAAATCACATCCGCATGAAACGTATCATCCCCGTCTTGGGTGATGGACGCAGCAGGATGAGTGCAACTCAGTGTAAGATCGAAATCTTATACTGAGTTGCATTACTGTTGTATTGGGCGGGGGTCGCCACTTACCACCAGGTGAGCCCTCAGCTCGGTCTATCACTAATTCACATAAAAAAAAAGTTTTTGCGAAACTAATGCTTAACAATTATTTTTTTCATAATATGTAAAAATCTATCGGGTTAGCTCATATATCTATATATTACTACCTGCGCCCCGCGGCGTACCCGCGGTTGGACTTCCTACGGGAACCGTACATTTTTCCGGGATAAAAAGCCTATCTGCTGTTCCAGACTATAATCTATCTCTGTTTCATCCAGGTCCGTTCAGCCGTTTTGACGTGATTGAGTAACAAACATCCATACTTACAAACTTTCGCGTTTATAATATTATTAGGATATAGACATATGTTTTCCAGCGGATTGCCCTTCACTTTCCATTCATACAAACCTGATTATTACAAACACCAAAACAGCTACAAGAGATGTTCCGATATACACGTGACAATTAATTGAATTTATACAGATTAATTGTAGCTTGAAAGAAGATGGAGGCCTTTACCCAAGAAGGGGTCCAAGTCTCACCAATTATTTACTAATAATACGATTAAGGAAACAAACTATGTACCACTAACAAGATAGCTACGAAAAATTGTAACTACTGGGTTTGGAAATAAAGAGATTTATTATTATTATAATCGTAGCTTTATTACTTAGAAGATATTTTTTTCAGGCATTTCTTTATGAGAGATTACAGAACAAAGTGCAACAGAAGAAGGATGTATTTTGCTGAAAACGTCGTAGAAGCGCCGATGAATGTCAAGATATTAGCCGCAACATTGATACAGAATTTATACAGGTGACAAATAGAATAGATACATGTATTTTAAATATACTTACATTTATCAGTACCTATTTGTAACAATGTTTATGGGGGGTCCAGTTGCTCGCGTCCGTACGTGTACCCTTTGATTCCCTACACGTACCCCCTGGGTGGTGCTAAAGGAGCAACCAAAAGTAGCAGTAGAACTTGTGCTAAGTTCGTCCGGGGAGGTACTGCCACCACATCTGGAATCTCCCGCCAAGCAGTAGTGGTTGCGTTACTGTGCCGGTGAAATCACATGCGCATGAGACATATCATCCCCGTCTCGGGTGATGGACGCAGCAGGATGAATGCGATTCAGTAAAGATTTGGATCTCATAGTGAGTTGCGTGCATTACTGTTGTCATGGGCGAGGGTCACCACTTATCATCAGGTGGGCCCTCAGCTCGTTCCGTCATTTATTCACATAAAAATTACAGGCAGTTTATGAGAATAAAGAGGCAGAGACTCCTAGATCAGAAAAGAGATGTGATATTGGGACTCGTGCCTGATCCATGCAAACCAAAATTGGACTTCGACGAAGAGAATTGTAAGGTAACCATTAATTTATGAGAAACACACTTATAACGGCGAAAGTTTGTATGTCTGTGTGTGTGTTTGTGTCTCCTTCACGATCAAACGGTTCAACGGATTTGGCTGTTTTACTTACGTTATATTGCATACCATGCTATGGTATGCAAACGCGACCGGCGCGCCGCCCCGTAGTGGATGTTTAAGTTATAAAAACATGTGTATAAAAATAATTACTGATCTGAATTGTTTGGTATAAATATGGCTTTAATCTGTAATAGATAAAATGCGAAAAACTATAGTCTTAATTTATTTAATTTAATAAGGTAAATAATACCAATAAATACCTTTTTTTTAAGACTTTTTTGTTATTGTATGTTAATATTCGAAGATAACAATATGTGTAACATTGCTACAGTTCAATAGATATTTTATGAGGGAATAGCCGTTCTCCGCGTCTTTGTTTGAGTTTTTTTCATGAGACACTATTTATTTTTTCTTTTTAAAGTAGTTCAAGTTACTACATATAAAATTTTCTATCTGTCAATTAAAGTCCCATCAGAATCGGCCCAGCCGTTTCGGAGATTAGCCGAAACAGACAGACAGAAAGACAGAAGCTTTAAAAATTGTCTTTTTTGGTTTTTTTAATCAATCCTTTGTTATTAGATGTATGAAATGCGGCGGCAGACAAGATTGAAGATCAAAGAAGGATACTTGAGGGAACTGGAACGGGAAAAGACAAGACTGATCGTTTACAAGAAAGACAATCAGATTGAGGACATCACGGAACAAATTTGGGAGTGGTTTAACGATTGGTTAGCTCATTTTGGAAGCGAGAGGACGGGTTCGACTCCCGGCCGGGGCATACTTGTTAGCATGAAGTTTGGTCTCGGGTCTTGGGTGTTTGTATTGTGTTCCTGTGATTGTCCATGCCATTAGACACAGGGAATCCTAGTGCAGAGGTTTGAGTGTGTAAACGTTCAATCATTGTAAAACTTTGTATATAAAATCCGGCCAAGTACGAGTCGGCTCGCGCCGACCATTATCTATAATATCGTAAAACCGATCAAAAAATAAAAATCACGTTTTTGCATGAGAGCCCCCTTAAATATTTTTTGTTCTGTTTTTTAATATTCGTTATTATATCGTACGTAATCTACTAACATTATATTGATTAAAAATACTAGCGGCCATTTTATTATAGGCACAGGCAAAAATATGGTCACATAATTATTCCGTTCCGTTACTCTTGACACATAAAGAAATATAACACATAATTATTCCGTTCCGTTACTCTTGACGCATAAAGAAATATGGTCTATTCCGTTCCGTTACTCTGACGCATAAAGAAATATCACACATAATTATTCGGTTCCGTTACTCTTGACACATAAAGAAATATCACACATAATTATTCCGTTCCGTTACTCTTGACGCATAAAGAAATATCACACATAATTATTCCGTTCCGTTACTCTTGACACATAAAGAAATATAACACAAAATTATTCCGTTCCGTTACTCTGACGCATAAAGAAATATCACACATAATTATTCCGTTCCGTTACGCATAAAAAACATCACAATTTTAAATGCATAATGTTTTTAGGTATAAAGGCTACGGGTTCTTCCCGGAGTTTCCATTCGATGTCGAAGGGGGTACCATGCTGGTGATCAGAGAGGATTACCCGAGTATCGAGGAGAAAAAGGAAGAAGACGAGAAATTCTTGGCTGCCACTAAAGGGAAGACCAAAGAACAGGTATTTTTTTGTTTACTAACGTTAATATATCCTGCGAATTTCGTATTTTATTTACTTTAATTTTATTATTTGTTTTGTCTACTGTCGGGAGGGTTCCGTCCGTGATGTCAACCATTCCACAGGCGTCTGAAAATCAGCGCTGCGTCTTAAACGGGTTTAAGAACAGCTTCAAGCTGAGACGGTGTCCTATTTGACCACACATTGTTAAATATTGCTTATGTTTACTTTCGTTTTATTGTTTCTCTTGCATGTTTCTTTTATGTTAGCATTTAGGTTTATTTAACGTTGTTTGTATATTTATTTTGTGTGTGTGTATCAAATAAAATATCTTCTATTCTATTTATTCTATTGATTCAGGTGGCATAGACACATCCAAGACCCGTAAATAAACATTACGGTCGGCCCCGGGAATCAATCCGGCTCTCAAAAAGCGAATAATGTCTTAACAATACACGAATTTCATATTTATCGCATTCCATACAATTTATTATAAAAATTATAAAGCTGCAGAGTTTGTTTGTTTGTTTGTTTGTTTGAACGCGCTAATCTCTAGACTACTGGTCCGATTTGAATGATTCTTTCAGTGTTGGGTAGTCCATTTATCGAGGAAGGCTATAGGCTATGTACAAACTACGCTTAGTTTGGAGCTAGATGGCGCTGTGTGAAATCGCTATGAACATTTTATGTGATTAATTGAACTGCATCATCAATTACCAGGTGATATCAAATTACTTTCTCCTTTCAGTTAAGGAATGAAAAAGAACAAGCGGCAGCGGAGGCAGAATTGAAAGCAGAGGTGGAGAGGGAGCAGAAGAAGAAAGAGGCAGAACAGCTGTTCAAAATGAAGTGCAACCCATATGCGGATCCTGGATATCAGCCGCAGCGATCCGAATTTATAGATGATATTAGTAATGTGAGTTTGAACTGTGAATAGTTTTAGCGTAATGGAATCTCTTTTGCGCAGTGTATTAAATAACTAGCGACCCGCCCCGGCTTCGCGTGGTTGTAGTATGTGGCGTAATAGGTCTTAATACTCAATACTCAATCATTTAATGGATTTCACATGGTTATTGAAAACTTGGAAAATATTTATCGTTTCTTGCAGGCATTGAATAAATATCGTACGGCGTGGTCTATATACGACCGGTTTCCACAATAAAGATTTCTTCATCTCTCGTTTCTTGCAGGCTTTGTCTAAATACCGTGCGGCGTGGTCTATATACGACCGGTTTCTGCAATAAACATTTCTTCATCTCTCATTTCTTGCAGGCATTGAATAAATATCGTACGACGTGGTCTATATACGACCGGTTTCCACAATAAACATTTGTCCATATCAAGTTTCTAGCATGCATTGAATAAATACCGTGCGGCGTGGTCTATATACGACCGGTTTACACGATAAACATTTCTCCATCTCTCGTTTCTTGCAGGCATTGAATAAATATCGTACGGCGTGGTTTATATACGACCGGTTTCCACAATAAACATTTCTTCATCCCTCATTTCTTGCAGGCATTGAATAAATACCGCGCGGCGTGGTCTATATTCGACCGGTTTCCACCAGAGACCAGTGCTGAAACCATTTATGGGTACATGAAGCCGCTTATGACTGAAGAACTCATGTGCAAATTGCATCAAGACTGCAGGATATACGTGGACGAGCTGATGAGGTGAGTCCCGTATACCAGAGTTTCTTTTAAACTGAATAAGTGTTGGAACGAGCTGAGGGCCCACCTGGTGGTAAGTCGCGACCCCGCCCATGTCAACAGTAATGCGACTCAGTAAGATTTGGATCTCACACTGAGTCGCATTCATCCTGCTGCGACCATCACCCGAGACGGGGATGATACGTTTTATGCGCATGCGGTATCACCGGAAACCACACTCTTCCATCGGAACACAATAATGCGAGCACTACTGCTTGGCGGCAGATTCCAGGTGTGGTAGCAGTACCGACGAAACGAAAAGCCGGGCGAAATTTGCACAAGTTAATCCAAATCCAAATTTAGATCCAAATCTTATACTGAGTCGCATTAATGTTGTCATGGGCGTGGGTCGCCAATTACCACCAGGTGGGCCCTCAGCTCGTTCCATCACTTACATAAAAAAGGGTATACCGTGACTAGGGTAAAGGGGATCCTAGTCACCCCCAGAATTAGAATTAGACGCTTACGTCTAATTTTAATTCTGGGGGTGACTAGGCCTGCATTGACGCCCCACATCGGGGTGTATTATGCATTGTCCCCCTATCCCATCTGTACCCTACCCCAGCCATCCCAACTCCTTGATGTACCGGAGAAGGAGTCTAGAGGGGCACTGGCTTATGAGTGTTTATATGTATACAGGTTGGATCTAAAACTGCTGATCAAAATGCAACAACTGATGTACAAGAATGTGGGATGGAAGTTCCCCAAGCAAAAACCCAGGAGGGCCCCGAAGCCGCTCCCGATACCTAAAACACTGAACGTAGACAGTCAACTATTAAAGAGTTTAGAGGTCAGCTTCTATTCGCCGTACCAGCCTCTAATGTTCCCACTGCAGGGACACCGGCCTTCTCTCGGTAATTAAGAGTGAATGGGCTCTGATCTACCACGGGGGCCCAATCCGGATTGGTAGATGTCACATGTCTTTGAATTTATGGTTCTAAGACATGCCGGTTTCCTCACGATGTTTTCCTTCACCGTTTCGAGAACGTGGTATTGCGCACATCAATTTTTCAAGTGAAAAAACTCAATGGTGCGCGTGTGGGTTTGCAACAGCAACCTTCTGATTGAAAGTCGGTGTTTATGCCCCTGGGCCAGCTTCTATTATTACAGTAGAACCAGGGTCCAGTTCCTAGCATCCGTAGATGAATACCCTCAGAATCCCTACATAAACCCTGGGTGCTAGAGGAGCCTACAAGTATCCCCCGGGTGGTTTGGACCAACCTAAACTGCTGCACTACTGGACAGTCAACTATTGAAGAGTTTAGAGGTCAGCTTCTTATTACAGTAGAACCACGGTCCAGTTCCTCGATCCGTACCCTCAGAATCCCTACATAACCCATGGGTGCTAGAGAACCCTACAAGTGACACGTTGTATGCTCACGAATATATTTACTTGTGTGTGTAAAATTTGACGTGTCCAAATGATACTTGAGATCTAAAGGAATAAATGAGTTTGACTTTGGCTTTATCTTTGAAGTATCCCCCGGGTGGTTTGGACCAACCTAAACTGCAGCACTACTGCTTGGCGGCGAACTTGTGCAAAGTTCGCCCAGAGAAGTACCTACTGCTACCACACTTGAAATCTGCCGCCAAGCAGTAGTGTTGCAGTTTAGGTTGGTCCAAACCACCCGGGGGATATTCTTAGGAGCTGGTTTGAAAGAATTTGATTTTAGGAAGGGCACAGTTTTTACTTACGCATTATCCAGTCTCATTAATTGTGTTAAAAATGTACATGCGTTCATTAATTAAATGTTTTTTTAACTATTTCAATGTTCCAGGATATATTTGACCTCGGAATCATATCAAAACCGACATCCAAAGTGAAGGATATATACGGGGACCTCAGTTTTGCTGCTTATGATCTAAATTTAAGAGATCCTGATGCTAAGTGAGTTAATACTTTAAGAGATTTATGTTCTAAGTTAGTCAACTCACTTAGAATCAATTTAAGAGACTTTGACGCTAAGACAGTTAATTAATAAATATTCTGGCGCTAAATGAATTAATTCTTTAAGAGATCCTGACGCTAAGAGAGTTATATTATTAAGAGATTAAAAAAAAGGAATCCGCCCAAAATAAATTAAATTCCATGCGGGCAAAGTCGCGGGGAACAGCTAATTATGTATATAACTCCTTCCATCCCAAGGTTATTTGGAATAGATCGTTTCATATCAATAAGACCGCCCAAATGTACTATCTAATATAACTACATTTTTATAAAATAAAGTATTTTCATTCGTGCATTTAAATTATACTAACTCTTCCTAGATTTTTTTATAATTCAGAGATAATATATATTTTTGACTTATTTTGAATATTATAATAAAATTTCAGGTTTCCTCCGCCCTCTTACGGTGACGTGAGACGGCGGCTGCTCCTCTCGTGCGTGTTCGGGTCGGGAATCGAACCCGGGGCCAAGCGGAAAAAATCCGTGATGCTGCTTGGACCGCCCAGGAATGGGAAGTCCTTCCTCGTAGATTGCGTAGCTGGAGAGATGAGTAAGTGTTAATGAACAATTGTTACGTTGATAGCAACAGTGGAAGGGTGTGGGTGCCGGTTAAATCACGTAAGTTACATGAGATGTAACTTCCCCATCTCGGGTGATGGGCGCAGCGGGGTGCGACATAGACTTCTCATACATCGGTGGGGGAGGACTTAAGTTGCGTTGCTTTTGTTATGGGCGGAGGTAACTACTTAATATCAGGTGGACCTCCAGCTCGTCCCATCAAAAAAACAAAATACCGAAAATTAAAAAATGAGTTTCAGGCGTTACTTTGCGGAAGGCCATGTTACAGATATTCTAAAAAGAGGGTAATTTTAGGCGAAGGTGAACTAATGTTTTCCCCATTTCAGAGTCAGTAACAGCGCCATCTAGGGAAAATTATGTAACTATGTAAACGAAAATGAAACGAATATGACCATTATCTCGCAGGAATGTCACATTACCGGGGTAAAAAGTACCCTATGTCTTTTCCTGTATCCCTGATAATTCTCCTGTATTCCCTTTCCCGTGGGGATAAAATATACCCTATGTTACTCGTTGATAATTCAGCTTTCCATTGGTAAAAGAATTTTAAAGTTCAGTGGTTGAGGCACATTGGTAGAGGGCAAGTTTATTTACTGAATACCTGTTGCACATTGGTAGAGGGCATTTTTATTTACTGTATACCTGTTGCACATTGGTAAAGGGCATTTTAATTTACTGAATACCTGTTGCACATTGGTAAAGGGCATTTTTATTTATAATACTTTTTTAAGTTTTGGCATGAGACGTATCATCCCCGTCTCGGGTGATGGACGCAGCAGGATAAATGCGACTCAGTAAAGATTTGGATCTCATACTGAGTCGCGCGCATTACTGTTGTCATGGGCGAGGGTCACCACTTACCATCAGGTGGGCCCTCAGCTGGTTCCGTTACAAATTCACATTAAAAAAAAAAATGCCCTGTACCAATTAATTTCAGATGCAGTGAAGATCGACATATCCCCCGAAGTTTTCAGCGCTGTGGTGAAGGTCCCTGGCAAGATGCTAACCTTGGTGTTGTTGGCTGCGAGGGTGTTCCAACCAGCTGTTATCTTCTTGAAGGACATCGAGCGGGTCTTTGCTAAGAAGGTAAAGGTTCCAACGACTTCCAGAGGAGGAGGTTATTTATCCGACTTCAAAAAAGGAATTGAATTGCATTGAGAACCACTTATTCCATTTTTTTTTGTTTGTTACCTCGGAACTTTCGAGTGGGTGAACTGATTTTGATTATATTTTTTTTATTTGCTTACTGCTCCAATAAGACAGCGATCTCATTGGAGCAGTGGGTTTAGTTGGCCTAACGACTGAGGGTCCACCTGGTGTTAAGTGGTGACTCCCACCCATGACAACAGTAATGCGACTCAGTATAAAATTTGACTCTCACACTGAGTTGCATTCATCCCGCTGCGTCCATCACCCGAGACGGGGATGATACGTCACATGCGCATGCGATTTCACCGGCACCCACCCTCCATCGGAACACAGTAATACGAGCATTACTGCTTGGCGGCAGATTCCAGGTGTGGTGGTAGTACCTCAGGTGAACTTGGCACAAGTTCTACTGCTACTTTTGGTTGCTCCTTTAGCACCAACCAGGGGGTATGTATATCTGTGGTGTAGGGAATCAAAGGGTACACACGTACGGACGCGAGCAACTGGACCCCCCTACCTCTCCGGGCGAACTTGGCAGAAGTTCTACTGCTACCAATACAAGTTCCAATGTCCCAATACTAGAATTGGCTCCTTGGCAGGTTACTCCCGAAAACAACAAGTTAAAAGTGAAAAAGTTAAAAAAGCCATTGACCAAGTTATTGAAATCGATATTGGCTGATGACAAAATCATCTTCATTGGTAAGTTCTTTCTCTTTAACGGCTCCGTGACTTAGTTGGTAGTAGCCCTGCTTTCGAAGCGAGGGGTCCCGGGTTCGATTCCCGGCCGGGGCATACTTGTGAGCATGAAGTTTGTTCTCCGGTTTGTCTTGTGTTGTATTGTCTTGTGTTTTCTGTGTTTGTCCATGCCATCTGCGACACAGGGAATCCTAGTGCCGGGGTAGTGCTCGCATTGCTGTGCAGGTTTAGTAGTCGCATTAAGTGTGGGTCCCGGTAAAATCACATGCGCATTAGACGAATCATCCCCGTCTTGGGTGATGGACGCAGCAGAAAGAATGCGACTCAGTGTAAGATCCAAATCTTATACTGAGTCGCATTACTGTTGTCATGGGCGGGGTCGCCACGCACCACCAGGTGGGCCATCGGCAAGTTCTGTCACTTAAATCACATAAAAAAACGTAGACGGCTCCGTGGCTTAGTTGGTGGTAGCCCTGCCTTCGAAGCGAGGGGTCCCGGGTTCGATTCCCGGCCGGGGCATACTTTGTGTGGTGAGCATGAAGTTTGTTCTCGGGTCTTGGGTGTTTGTCTTGTGTTTCTGTGTTTGTCCATGCCATCTGCGACACAGGGAATCCTAGTGCAGAGGTATGAGTGTGTAAACGTTTTCTTAATTGCGTATTTTGCTTTCCAGACCTGATTGACCATTTGCGCCCGCTCTATACCCACTAGGATTTTTACATTTTAATATGGTAGCGTTTACCTCCTAACGGCAAGAAATTAGATAAAAGTATGGAAGTCGTTTTTTTAGATGTTTTTTAATCAGTTTCTTTGTTTTAGCTACCTGTTCCTACCCGCTGACGGCTAAAACCAGGCCTATGGTGACAATGTTCAACGAATTAATTCTTGTCCCAAGAGCTGATTACGGCTCACTGCAGTTGTTTTTATATGATAGATTTCAACGGTTAGCTAATCTTTGATGAAGGGATCATGCTCGCGAAAAGGAATACCATTAGGGGTTTCTAGCTTATTCTTCTATGGAAGTACGATAGGGTTTGAATAAGCGATAAATATAGTTTTAAGAACGAAAGATATTGTAGGTACAATTTTATCCAAAATAAGAAAACGGTACCAAATTCTTCATGTCATGTCATCATGTGGGCCGTCAGGTGGTCCCGATATTTATACTGTACCAGCCTCTAATGTTCCCACTGCAGGGACACCGGCCTACTCTCGATAATTGAGAGTGAATGTGCTTTGATCTACCATGGGAGCCCAATCCGGATAGGTAGATGTCACATGTCGTCGAATTTTTTTTACTAAGACATGCCGGTTCCCTCTTGATGCTTTCCTTCACCGTTTCAAGAACGTGGCACCAAGTTCCAAGAACCAAGTTATCAGCCTCTAATGTAACTTAACGTAAACTTAATAAATTCGGATTAAGTTAACTTTAAAAGCGTACGTTTTAGTAGCAGTAGAACTTGTGCCAGGTTCGTCGGGAGAAGTATGGCCACCACATCTGGAATCTGCCGCCAAACAGTAATGCTCGCATTAGTGTGTTCCGGTGGAAGGGTGGGTGCCTGTGAAATCAAATGCGCATGAGTATCATCCCCGTCTCGGGTGATGGACGCAGCGGGATGGATGCGACTCAGTGTCACATCCAAATCTTATACTGAGTCGCATTACTGTTGTCATGGGCGGGGGTCGCCACTTACCAGATGGGCCCTCAGCTTTTTCCGTCACTTCATCACATAAAAAAAAAAAAAAATATTGACAGTTATTGAATATCGCTCGGGATTTTGTTAAAAATCTCTGAAGGTCTCGCAAAGCGGCGAGGAGGATGGACTCTTGAAATATATATTTCTGTTTGCAGTATCAAAAGCATGCCACGAGATTACTGTGTCCAAGCGTTGGCTCAGATATTGCAAGGCTACGGTTATGGTGACGTCATCAGGCTGTTCAATGACGTCATGACAGCTCAGCGAATCGTCCGGTAATTTTAACGTAAACTAGGGGTGGTATAAGTTTGTAGTGTATTTGTCTGTGGCAAGCGAAATGACCGATTTTGATGCGGTCTTTTTTGTCTTAGCTAAAGTGTTATAAATTTTTCAAGTGAAATATTTTCTTTAAGCAAATAATGGCGGATTAATGTTTATATATTGTTACAGTTTAAATGTTGACCCCCTATCGCCCGCCGAGTTTCTGGAGCCCCTGATCGAGATGGAATTAGAACCACTCACAATAGAGGTGAGTAACTTCTGAAGCCAGCGGGTTCTATTCTTAGCCACAAAATATGTCATCAAAATTAACGAAATTGCGTGTTTTGCTTTCTTGGGATTTTTTCTTCGCCCGTTGTATACCGATTTTTTTACGTCCGGATAAGTACTGCCTTCACATTTGGTAATCTGCCGCTGAGCATAGGTGCACTGGCATTGCTGTGGAAGGGTGTGTGCGACGGTATAGTTATAGGTACTTGAGATGTATCATCCCCGTTTCGGAGTGACGACGGACTTGGGTCTTCTCATACATAGTAGGGGAAGACTTGAGTCATATTTTTGTTGGTTTGATACTGGTGCAATTACATGCGCATGAGACGTAATTTCCCTGCAATGGGTTGCGACTTGGGTCTTCCCATACTTCGGTCGTATTTAACATCACATAAAAAAACGAATAACATATTTGTAAATACAGTGATTATTATTAGCCAATACTTATGTATTAATTGGCTGTGTGTTTTTCAGGATTATCAAGAGTATGTTAACTTCTATTTGAAAAATTCTCCACTTAAAACGGAGAGAGAAGAGTTTGAAATAATCAATGTATACAGGGATGTGGCTTACAAAATGCTAGCAAAAAAACAACCAGAACAATAAATAAATAAGAAACAAAAGTTACATATTTAAGAAAAAACGAACATAATTATATACATATGTAAAATCTGTATCCGTTTTTTTCTTGCGTAACAATTTAGTTGACCCACGGAAGTATAGAAATACAAGAATTGTTGATAGATCAATAATTCTTGTACTTATTTAGAAGTAAGGAAAAAATAATTCATGGACTTTTCACAGAGAGTCACCTAACTGATAGAATACTGATAATAACAGTTTTATTTGTAAATACATATAATATAATCCTTTATATTGTATAAAAAATATCCTATAAATAAAACACAAAAATTGTTTCTATGTCCGTCAGGCTATGAAACCATCCAACCGATGTGCCCCAAACCGGTTTCATTAGAAAACCATGCGTCGATGGTTTTAGACCACTAAAACAATGCATTAGGCACAAAATGTATTCCTTTTTTTTGCGTAGTGGCACGCCAGGTTCTTGCTAGTATATTATATATAATATTGGGAGACTGTTTCTTACGATCGTAGGTAAATTAAATGAGCCCAATCCGGATTGGTAGATGTCACATGTTTTCGAATTTTTGGTTCTAAGACATGTCGGTTTCCTCACGATGTTTTCCGTCATCGTTTCGAGAACGTGGTATTGCGCACATAAATTTTTCAAGTGAAAACCTCATTGGTTCACCTGTGGGTTTGCCTGTGGGTTTGAAGCAGCGACCTTCAGATTGAAAGTCGGCGTCACCTAAGGGTACTAGGTAATAAAGAAATAAAAATCATTTAATATCTAATTATGTACATTTGTACATGTATATTTGATTTATATTATCGATCTACACCTTATTTGTATTGTATCAAAAGAAATAACAAAAATTTGAGCAAAATTTTGAAAAGCCATACAGTTTTAATACCAATGTCATTAGCTCGCACTCGGCTTCGCTCGTGTTTGTTAAAAAAAAATCTGGATTTCCATTTTTCCAATGTCCAAATGTCCATTTTTGTAAATATGACGTTTATACAAAATTTCATGAGTAGTTAACGTTTAAGCGAAACAAACACATTTGCATTTATAATATTAGTAAGGATTTGGGTCCAGTTTCATCACGTCCGGTTTAAAAGTTCATTGTAGCTGAAATTATATAGAATTAGAAATCTAATGGTTATAAATAATAAAACTTTTAACAATTTGACATTTTTGTTATGATTCTGTAATAGTAAAAACATGATGTAATAGAAAAAACATGATAGAAATAGTCTCCATGCAAAAAAAATGGGAAATTGTGGGTGTGAAAAGAAAATGGTTCGGGTACCATGTGGAATTTCAAGATGATTTTTGGTTTGTTATGTATGTAATAACAATTTGTTTCCAGAGTATATTTTTAAATTATTAAGTAGTTATATTGAAAGCTAGCTAACCGACAGATGTATTTCTGTATTGATTCACAATTTGACAATCACTGTCAAACGATCCAAAAATCCCATGGAAAAATGCACTTTCAGTTTTCCCCAATTTTTTTAATTTCCGAAAAATATTCAAAAATTTCTTTTATACAAAATTGTTGTAACAATACATAAATCAGCGAAATCAATTGATTTTTATATATAGATTTGTTTTAAAACAGTTATTTGATGTTTTGGCCGTTGGCTAATACTGTGCTCAATAGTTTCTCAGCTCTTTGTCTCGCTCTCGCGCCGGTATCTATATATGCTATCCTTCTCAAATATTTCGTGGGACGGAACAAATCTGCCTTGAACCTATGGTATGGCACACTCTTATATATATAGATATATTTTTATTATTAGGAAATTTATTTCAAATATCAGATACGGTATACTATTTTGGGGTAATTCTACTGAAGTTGATAAAATATTTAATTACCAAAAACGATGTATTAGAGCGATGTTCCACCTTCAAGTTACAGACTCATGCAAAACTTATTTCGTAAAAAACAAAATATTGAGTGTTCCATCGCTGTACGTTTTTGAGGCGGCTATGTTTGTCAGACAAAACTCAAATCTATTTTGTCGTCTGTCTGATGTCGTTAATCGTAACAGAAGAGATCAACATAAAGTGTGTATTCGTAACTGTCGGAAAACATTGATGCGCAAAAGTATCTTTTGTATGGCTCCTTTAATATATAATAAACTGCCACTATCATTCAGAGAATTGCCGACTCCAATGTTTCAGAGGAAGCTGAGACCATTACTACTAGAACCACATTACTAGATAAATGTTATTACACAATAAATGAATTTATGAAGGATAGTACTTTGACAATTAATTAATATTTTTTTTTATTGGCTTATTAATTGTTATTGTTATTGCTATTTTTTATTATTATTATTATCTCTTATTTATATTATTTTTTGTGTTATTTTGCTATTATTATTAAATATAATTGACTAAATTGTAATCAAAATATTGTACGCCCTTTGGGTAGAAATGCATTGAAACGAATGAAAAAGATAATTATTTAGATCCTATTTAAACATGTGTTTCCACAATAAATGAACTTTGACTTTGACTTTGACTTATTAAAAACAAAATGGAAATAGTATGATGGTAAAAATAATCATGAAAACAGATAGTGATGAAACAGACCATTTCGCTACCAAGCACCAAAATTGCACATAACTAAAACTATACTTATCCTTATCTCACTAAATTAAATTCAAATGACACTTCACTCTGAATATATTACATCTAAATCTCACTTATTTTAGGCTAAACAGTGCTTCAACTTTGGTGCTTACCTTCTTTAGTTTAGCGAAAATTGCGTTGCGTCGCGTTTAGGGCAATCTACTTTCAAATACTATTTAAGTCTGGGATCCCAAGTTTTTAAAAGGCCTTCACAAAAAAAATTATCACCTACCTGCTAGTTATTTTACTGTCTTATTCGTGCAAGAGGCTGACACTGTTATCGGAGTTCTTAAGCCGCTCGAAGGCCTCCACTACAGCTCACATAAACGTTTACACACTCATACCTCTGCACTAGGATTCCCTGTGTCGCAGATGGCATGGACAAACAGAAACACGAGACACACACAAGACTCGAGAACAAACTTCATGCTGACCACACAAAGTGTGCCCCGGCCGGGAATCGAACCCGGGACCCCTCGCTCCGAAGGCAGGGCTACTACTAACTAAGCCACGGAGCCGTCTGTAATTACCATTAGTTTAGCATTAATAAAAAGCTGATTTTAATTGCTTAGTTTGGAGCTAGATGGCGCTGTGTGTAATGTCCATGATTTATGATTTAATATATATTGTTATCAGTTTTGTTAACATTGGATTTTGCCTTTGAAAAACCGGGATCTTAAAATGACAGTTTGGGGCAAGAACTCATCTGTCATTATCTACCATTTTGTATAAGCTTGCGATATATGCATTAAGTATATATAAAACACAAAAATTGTTTCTACTATGTCCGTCAGACTGAAACCATCCCGGTTTGTGCCCCAAACCGGTTTCAAATACAATGCGAAGATGGTTTCAGACCACTAAAACAATGCATTAGGCACAAAATGTATTTTGCACATACTAGTGCATTTTTTTGCAAAAATATCTCTTCTTTCTTTCATAATATTTCAATTATATATCAATCGCTCTAGTTTTAGAATATAGGCCAATTAACCAAGTACCACTTTTTACTCTTGATAAGAGTATACTAAAACTTTGCGCACAAATTTAACTAAAACTCCTTAATGCTTCAAAGGCCTGATCTGTTTCAATTTAGTCGACTGCCCATCAAATTTTATATCTACATCAACGTCGCTCAACGGATGGCTAATTGATGAGCTAGAATCCATTCTTTTATCAGGGGTTATTGGAGTAACAAAACCGCTATCATTCTTCTCTGATTTTATATTCAAAGACATGCTTTTCCTGCTCTGAAATATGTTCAAATCGTCCATATACGATTTGGGAGACAGTTTTGCGTCTGGCCTCTTCAAGTTTTCATCAAAATCGTGCTTAAGTTGTTGCTCAAACAGCCTCTCCTGACGGATTTGTTCGTGGGTGTTGGCGAAGAAACCTTTTTTGCCCAATTCCCGGAGGTTTTCTTGTATTTCGTTCTTTTCCTCCAAAACTTTCAAGGGTTTCACGTTTGGCGCTATAAGACCCGAATGGACAGATTGGGATTTCTTCATCATAAAGTGTTTTCGCTCTCTCTCAGGCGATTCTGTATCTTTCATCTTCTGAATATCTTCTTTGTTCATCTTGGCGAACAAGTTTGGAGTGCTGACTCCAGTTTTGAACACTTTCTCTTCCTCTGTTGATGCGAATTTCGTGGAGAACAGCTTGTGGCTGAAGGAGAGACGTTTGCTGTGGACTTGGACTATTTTCTTTACGTCCACAGGCATGTCTTGCTTGTGGTAGGTGGTGAGGAAACGGCTGAGAAGCATCAGTTGCTGTTCCAAAGATTTATTGACCGTTTCTAAGCGGGTTTGATTCTTTTGGTAAGTTGTGATGGTGTCCATTGCAGACTGCAAAGAAAACACCATACAAAATGTTGTTTGGACACTTTAAATTTCACAAATGTAAACATATTCGTGCGCATATAACGTATCACAGGAGCTCCTTAGCACGTTACATGCGCACAGATATGTCAAATTACAGTCAGTTTTCATGTTTTAACTAGTCTTATTTGTTAAGTTTACGTCTACAACCCTATCTGAAGAAGCAGGCATGAAAACCCTTGGATGGATATTATTATACAACGTGTTTCAAAAGACAATACTTAAACAGCGCATGTCTAGATTGCTCTAGAATACACCCCAACAGGTTTCCCAATCTTCAGCATGTTGGATCACAAGTCGAACTTTAATGTAAACTGGACGAGGTTCAACCCTAAAAGCTTATCAGCTTATCGGCTTTAACTGTCATTGTAAGTAATCGCATGCGTGTGTGAGTGCAGAACTATAAGGACGGTCAGTGACCGCTCATTAGGGCTGTCCCAAAAAATTATACGGTTAATAAAAGTTTTGTTCAGATTTCTGATTTTCAGGCATATGATTTCAAATCTGATCTGTATGAACACCTTCCAACATTGTCAAACGTATTTGAAACACGTTGTATATTTATTACGTGTTATTGATTTGCCATGAAAATATTCTTTTACTATCTTAAAACTTTATTTGCACGGCTCAAGTTACGCCTAATATTACTGGTAATGCGCAAGGCATTACCAGTAATCTGACAGCTGTCACTAAATATGTCAAATGTGACAGATATACTCACGTCGAGGTTGCGAGTGAGGGTATCGACTTCGGCGGTCAGCGTCCGGTTTTGGTCCGTGAGTGTGGCCACACGTGGCATCTCCTCGCGAAGGACTCCATACTCCACGGCGTAGTCCGACAACTGGCGCGATATATCCAAAGTGTGGACCTGGGGAATGACAGGTGGGGCTACAACTTGTCCCGTCACTTACGTGCGAATAGCAAATTTTTATAAATCTAGGTTTAAACCAAATCCTTCGTATTGACAACCAGCGTACCACTGACAAGTTTCAAACTCAAACTAAGTAACTAAGTTCAAGTATCGTATGGACACGTCAAATTTTACACACATAATTCATATTCATGAGCATATAACGTGTCACGGGAACTCCTTAGGCACGTTACATGCACACAGATATGTCAAATTACAGTCAGTTTTATACCGTACTAGCTTCTAATGTTCCCACTGCAGGGACACCGGCCTACTCTCGATAATTGAGAGTGATTGAGTCAGTTTTATGTTTAAGCTAATCTTATTTTATTAAGTTTACGTCTGTTACCATTGCTCTTACCTTCTTCATAATCTTGCGGTAAGTCTGAGGGCTCATGTCGGGGAGCTTAAACTTGAGGTATTCAGCCGCTTCTTCACACGATTCGCACATCATGAGGCCGTCTTTGTGCGCGGAGAGGATGGCCAGGGATATGCTGAAGATTATGTCCAGAGATTCCAGGAATATCAAGTCTGGAAGGGAAACGATAGCCTTTCTCATCAATCCAATGAAACCTGTTAGAACTTAAACCAACCAATTTGAATATACTGTTTTAGTACTTATTTGATCCGTTGTAGGCGCCACTGTCTATGCCACATTAGTTGTTTTCACTTTTGTCGTATTACCTCTCTCTTGTCTACATGTCGTTACCGTTTGTATACAAAAAGTCTGTTTCTCCAATTATATCTACTAATACATATTCAATCCTGTATCATTTCAAGTATAATCTATCAAAATGTTATGAGGAATTTCAGTGGAAATACCCAGGTGGGTAAAAATACTTTTGAACTTTAATAATCATCAGACGTCATCAATATATATATATATATATATATATATATAACATTGACTTTTGATTGGCTCGGAGCATAGTAGTAGCTATGCCTTCTGCGCAGTAGGATTCGATTCCCACCCAGGACAAGCATTTGTGTGACAAACATAAATGTTTGTTCTGTTCACTAAAAATAAAGTACATAACTATATTAATTTAAACTAAATTATGTGGACCTGACATCCATAAGTTAATACCCTTTAAATCTACACTTACCCCCTAAAACCGTAACAAAAAGTAACTTGTGCTAAGTTCGCCCGGAAGTACTGCCTCCACACGTGGTAATGCCAACCTCACAATGAAGCCAAGGGGAAACTGGCTGGTGAACGAGTGCCACATTTGAAACTAGATGGCGCTAGCTGTCTAAGAAATCACTTACCAAATACCCTGACGACAAAGCCAAGGGGAAACTGGCTGGTGAAGAGAGTCAGCATCCAGGGGGCTGCGTAGAGGGCAGGCGATATATCCAAAGACTCCAGTTTAGCGTGTAAGTCTGGTTCATGGTCGCGGAGAAGACGCGAGAGTTGGTATAACTGTAGAAGAAACATTTTAACGTGGATAAGTCTAACCTCCAGAATAATCAATTTATTTGTAAAAGCCATAATTTACAAGTCTGGTAAAAATAAAATAGAATTAAATTTAACCCTCGGCATGCCTGGTGATAGAAAGTTTCGCGACTAAACTAATAACTGTAGATTATTTATATGCATACATTTATTGGTAAGGGGCCGATCAAGTATTACGTAATCAGACAGTACAGTAACAATAACACAAAATGACATAAAATATTATAATTCTGACATTAATAATTCATTAGAATCTATAATTTCATGGCTTGATAATAATAATTTGAAATGAAAACCCATCAAATATTAAATTAAAATTTAATAATGATTTAATAACCCAAGTTGATTATATCCGTTTCTTAGGCCTCATAATAGACAGGAAATTAAACTGGAAAAAACATATACAGGGACTAAGCAAGCGAACCAGCAGCTTAGCGTATGCTCTACAACTCTCTACAACCGTGAACACAGAAACATTACTGATAGCTTACTACGGTATGGTTGAGTCTGTACTTAGATATGGAATTATTTTTTGGGGAAACTCCACGGACAGAACTATCATTTTCAAAAGTCAAAAGCGATGTTTACGAGCGATGTTTAAACTAAAAAGTACTGACAGTTGTAAACCATTATTTACTAAGCATAGAATTCTAACACTTCCGTCACTATATATATTAGAAGTATCACTATTCGTGAGGAATAATCCCCATCTATTTCCACGACAATCTGACATTGTCATCCGAAATAGACGCGATGACAATAGGCTACAGTTGCACTCGTCTAAAACTACATTATTACAAAAAAGCATAATATGTATGGCTCCCAGAATTTATAATAAGTTCCTAAATGCTACCGAGACTCCAATATCAATTTATTTAAGAATAATTTTAAAAGAATGCTAATTGACAAATGTTATTATGATATTGACGAATTTTTAAATGATAAATTTTGATGTATTTTATTTGTTCCTGACTTGTATTTTCCTACTTTAGATTACTTTAGACTCATTAGTTTTAAAACCATACATTTGGCGGTGACTCTATTTTTTCATATTTTGCACACCGTACTCGGTAAAATGTGTTGTGACAAACCAAAATGTACCACCTTGCAATGCAATCTACACATATTTATGCAAATAAAATATCTTTATCTTTATCTTTATCTTTATCTTTATCTTTATCTTTATCTTTATCTTTATCTTTATCTTTATCTTTATCTTTATCTTTATCTTTATCTTTATCTTTATCTTTATCTTTATCTTTATCTTTATCTTTATCTTTATCTTTATCTTTATCTTTATCTTTATCTTTATCTTTATCTTTATCTTTATCTTTATCTTTATCTTTATCTTTATCTTTATCTTTATCTTTATCTTTATCTTTATCTTTATCTTTATCTTTATCTTTATCTTTATCTTTATCTTTATCTTTATCTTTATCTTTATCTTTATCTTTATCTTTATCTTTATCTTTATCTTTATCTTTATCTTTATCTTTATCTTTATCTTTATCTTTATCTTTATCTTTATCTTTATCTTTATCTTTATCTTTATCTTTATCTTTATCTTTATCTTTATCTTTATCTTTATCTTTATCTTTATCTTTATCTTTATCTTTATCTTTATCTTTATCTTTATCTTTATCTTTATCTTTATCTTTATCTTTATCTTTATCTTTATCTTTATCTTTATCTTTATCTTTATCTTTATCTTTATCTTTATCTTTATCTTTATCTTTATCTTTATCTTTATCTTTATCTTTATCTTTATCTTTATCTTTATCTTTATCTTTATCTTTATCTTTATCTTTATCTTTATCTTTATCTTTATCAGATTTTGTGCAATTATTAACCCACCCCTCTCACTCCTCAGCAAAAGTAAGCAAAGTTCTTACCCCTCCCCCCCCCCCCCTTACGTAATACTTGAACGGCCCCTAAGCTAAGGGCATATATTACGGGATAAACTAAAAAATAAATCAGAATCAACAACTTTTATTACCCATAGGCCATATAAAACTTCTAATTAAATTCAAGAGGCATTTTAAGTCATCGTCTCCTTCATTAACATTTTCTTGGACATTGGTAAATTGCATTATTTACGCTGGACTTCCCAAATTTATGGTGATTTGAATCCGACAGCAGTGTTAGCCACTTCCTAGGAGGTTTTTTAAATGTTACCTGTACTTGTAGAGCGACCATATCAGGCAGATACTGTTTCCTGAGGCCGCGTCTGAACATCAGGTGTCGAAGTAGAAGGTACGCATCAGCTTCCTCCATCTGGTAAAAATTGTAAGCTATTATTCGAATGTTAATGATGTTACGAATGTTACTCGAATGTAACAAGATATAATACGTAGACATAAGGAACATCACATTGTCTGTGAACAGGACCATGCTCGCTAAAAGAAAGTAACCCTTCTATTAGGGGTTTCTTGCTAGTTCTTCTGCATAGATGATCGGATAGGGTTTGAACAAACGCTAAACTTAGTAATAAGAACTCATGCTATTGTAGATAAACATTTATTAAAACACGTGTGACGTTTCCATGTCTTATTTTAAGAATGCAAGGGAAATAAACATAGTATTATACTTTGACTATAATCATATAAATAAATGAATACATAAATATTCAATACAGCGCCATCCAAGCCATCAAAGTTAAAATACTTTATTTCTGTTAAAATCTTATAAAAATACTTAGATATGTAATTTTTTTTTTAAGTAATATGTACCTACAAGATCATGTTTTCCTATTACTAAGTTTAGCATCTATCCAGAATCTATGGAAACTAGAATACTGATAAAGAACTTTTTTTCAATCGATTTCTAAATGAGGTTATGAATTAGGATGCATTTTATTGATTCGTTGATTTTCATCAAAATCGGTTCAACTGTTTGGTTAAATATAATACTAATCCAAATAACTGAGAAAGTATATCATCCATGTAAACAATTTATTTTTTGTTATAACAAGTTTTGTTGCGTTAATTTGTTGAGTGGTTACCGCTGCTCATAAATAACACTAATGCAACTCAGGTCGTTCTTTAACAGCCGGTGGCACTACTCACGTGTAAGAGTAGCACTCCAGCCACGAAGCTCAGCCCTTGACAGTATCCCACATCAGGGTCCAACAGAGAGTACGCCTTCAGTATGTTGTACAATGCGAGCTGACCAGGTCCCAGAGCAGACTCGAAATACGAGTGCTTCGGGAATGTTCGACCTGCAAATAAATAAATATTTATATATAAATATTATACATATATATATATATATATATATATATATATATAGACCCAAATGCTATGGTTACCAGATTACTGATAAAATACTTATATTATTATTATTATTATATATTTATAACGTATACCTCGGCGCTAACGATTTGGTTAAAATTGTGTTTAGATTAGGTTTTGGTGTTTAAGTTTACCTATTGTATATAATTGTATTTCTTGTTAAAATGCATGTTTTTACAAAAATCTTTACTTTTATAATAAATAAACCAAGCTCTGTTGCCCATAATATTAGTACCTGAGAGACCGAGCTACGCTCGTTTTTTGTTCTCTTTTTTGTAAAAACTTAAGTCGGATTGTATCTATCGTCTTTCATTGAGGTGTTTCAACATAGTCAAGTCGGTTCAACAAACTCAAGCCGGTGTACTCACCCAAGTCGATGAGTATGGCGTGGTGGTGCTTGGTGAGGGTGGAGAGCAGGGTGCGGTACGGCGTGTGGTAGTTCGGGTGTAGGGTGGTGTCGGGTGGGGGGGCGCAAAGACTGGCCTGCTCCGCCAAGAAGTACCACACAGCGCCGCGGGCTACCCTGGAAACACCTGTGGAACATGAACAATTGAATAATTTCGCTTCTACTTTGGTAAACGCAGACAGATATATTGACCATTTGACTATTGATAAATTGACATTTCACACAGCGCTATTTGGTCCCAAACTAAGCTATAAAATATATATATCTATGGGAAGTAGATGACTGATAGAATACTTATATATTCCTTTTTTGTAAATTACAGAATTGCAATACATTTTTATACAAATACACAGAATAAATATACACAAAGAAAAATGGTCGTCACACAAATGCTTCTGAGTGGGAATCGAACCTACAGCGCAGAAGGCAGACCTACTACTAACTGAGCTATGAGGCCGTTTAAGATTACGGTATGTACAAGCGCCTAGCTCAGTGTATTGTAAAATATCTACGATACTAGCGAAGTTTAGGGGATTCCCTGCGTACCTTGCATCACGGCCTGCGTCAGCATGTGTCTGTCGACCTTCGCAACGGGCTGGGAAGGGTCTCTCGACAGCAGAGAGTCCCACAGCAGGGTCACGCCGGAGTCACAAGCGCCTAGCTCAGTGTATTCCAGTTTTATCCTACGTACGGCTGAGGATTCCTCGCTTTCTGTGAACAAAGTGGTGGCGACTTAAAAAGGGGTTCTCAATCTGACTGTTTCTTTTTTGTTTGTTTGTTACGCTATTTCTTTAGAAATATCATCTCTAAGATAATAAAATAAGTGATGAAAGTGTTAAAGTAGGTTTCCATTATTTTATCAATCAATTTGTAAATTGGCCATAGAAGTTTCATCAAAATCGGTTCAATAGTTTGATTTTTAAATCGTAATAATTGGAAATATGTCATCCTAAGAAACGAAATTGCATATTTTGTTTTCTTGTGACTTCTCTTCGCCAATTGCAGACCGATTGCTCGGCTTTTCGCTACTATAATATGAATGAACCTTCTTCTTGAATCACGCTATCTATTGCCGAAAACTGAATTAAAATAGGTTGCGTAGTTTAAAAGATCTAAGCGAACAAACAGCGGGAGCGAGTTTGTTTTATACTATGACTTTGTTTTAAAAAAATTTAAGGTAGAAATCTTAACTCTTTCGCTAAGTTCGCCTGTGTCTGTGTACATTCCTTTCTTCCTCATCTTTGTATATTAGTTTTTTTTATGATCTTATTATAGAATTAAAGAATTACAGAGTAATAGGGTGATTTTCTACTTGTTAGAAAGAGACATACCTCTCAACCTAGCGTTCTCTTTCTCCATCCTGACGAGTAGAATGGTCTGGTCGATAGCCATCTTCCATAGCTGCCTCAACTCTTCTGATGTCCGTTTGCCTGTGGTTTTCTTCTTTCCAAGTATATTAGTGCCAAGTTCTGGATAAATAAGTTCGTTTAGAGAAATAGATAAACAACAACAACGTAAACACACTCATACCTCTGCACTAGGATTCCCTGTGTCGCAGATGGCATGGACAAACACAGAAACACAAGTCAAACACCCAAAACCCGAGAAAAAACTTCATGCTCACCAAACAAAGTGTGCCCCGGCCGGAAATCGAACACGGGACCCCTCGCTTCGATGGCAGGGCTACTACCAACTAAGCCACGGAGCCGATAGATAGATGACATTTTATCGCACACCAAAAAGATAACAATAGTTTAAAAATAGAAATCTTAATTAATAAAAATAGATTGGATGACTGGAGTTTGCGATAGTAATAATAGTTAGAGCTTTTTTTTTAAACTGTTGTCTAGTTGTCTCTATTAACATGCTTTTGCTATAATTGCGGGACCACTATTATCTAAGACCTTTGACTATTTTAAGTTGGGAGTTATTGCCGGGATTCGAACGGAAATGGACCCGCAAGGGCGGCCTTAGATATTGCGAGGCTCCGAGCGATAGATTTTTGTGAGGCTCTTGGCGTATGAGGAATTTAGGTGAGTTGGAAGTGAACAGGGCTACTGGTGATTACCAGCAGCATCCTCTTTACAGCTGCAGTACATCAACACAAAAAACAGGTTGTTCTGCTTGCCATCCCCTAAGGCAGCCACTGCGGACCCGTTATAAATCCAACCTGAAATGATAGGTTACCTTCTGGCCCATCGGTGGGTTGCACCACTGTGCGGTAGATGGCCTGTCGCCAGGTCGCGTCCGGCTCCGTGCCGGCTTCCGTGGGAGCGGGACGGTTGTCGCTCACTTTCAGGAAACTGAAAGAGACAGACATATTATTTACTAGCTGGCTTGGTGGTAGTAGCCCTGCCTTTGAAGCGAGCGATCCCGGATTCGATTCCCGGCCGGGGCACACTTTATGTGGTGACCATGACGTTTGTTCTCGGGTCTTGTCCATGCCATCTGCGACACAGGAAATCCTAGTGTAGAGTTACAATGGGTTACAATGGGCGGCCTTATCGCTAATAGCGTTCTCTTCCAGGCAAATATCTATGCTTGTCTTGGGTGGGACTCAAACTCACGAACACCAGAGCCACAACTAACTGAGCTGTGAGTTATCGTTGCATTCTGGATTTGGTCCAGAGATCTCCTGATTGGAATTCAGGGTGTACCACTGGGCCACTCGAGTCAGCTTACATGTCCATCATGGGGGAGTTGACCGGGGTGTCGATCTCCTCCTCCTCCCCCTCCTCCAAAGTAGGAGTCATGTTTCGTTTGGGGGATGTTGATTCTGAAATCAGAAAATACTTTAATTACTAAACAATTGGTATAGATGATAATTTAAACACTCATGAAATTTCAGTTTTGAATTCAGAAGTTTTTTTTTATGTGAATGCGTGACGGAACGAGCTGAGGGCCCATCTGATAAGTGGCGACCCCCGCCCATGACAACAGTAATGCGAATCAGTATAAGATTTGGATCTCACACTGAGTCGCACTCATCCTACTGCGTCCATAACCCGAGACTGTGATGATACGTTTCATGCGCATGTGATTTTACGGGCACCCACACCATTCCACCTTCCCTTGGTCTATCGACGGTAAAACAAATATAAAGTACAATAGTAGCAAAAGATGAAATTGAAAGAATGATATAGCTGCAAGGCATTTCATCAAAGAGGAAATAAAGGTCATATCATTCTGTCAGTCGATCAGTCGATCAATCATGTCATATCATAAAAAAAATACCATTTTCACTGACGATGGCGGGTGAGAGAGACTTGCTTCTACCGTCAGGGGGCGCTAGCTCCGAGGGGGTTTCCTTCTCCGGCGTCACAGGGGTGGGAAGAGGGGATGCTTCCTATAATTATTAAAAAAATATTCATGGACATTTCGCATAGTCGCCCAGGTACTAATATAAAAAAACCGGCCAAGTGCGAGTCGGACTCCAGTAAAAAAGGTTCCGTACCATAACCTATAATAAAAACCATTATGTCGATACCGAAACGCAGGGTCAGCGCGGGCTAAAATACAAGTGGCTCCATCTAGTTTCTTCATATGAAACTATATCCTAAAAACACGGTTTTGTATGGGAGCCCCCTTAAATATTTATTTTATTCTGTTTTTTAGTATTTGCCGTTTATAGTTTTTATACCGTCAACAGAAATACATCGTCTGTGTACAGTCAATGTACATGTGTCAATGTCAACACAAAATGTACATTGACTGTACAGTCTGTGAAAATTACAGCTCTTTAATGGACGGACAGCCAGACAGACAGACTATTACAGTCTTAGTCGTATCGTATTTTACCCTTTGGTCCAAGTAGTAAGATTAAAAAAAATACCTTTTTAAAGTCATGAGTGGTGATACCCTCATCCCGGCTGGTCTTCCGCTTGAGGAGTTGATCGAAGCCGGTGGAAAAAGACCGCTTGGCCAACTTCTTGACCAATATGGCGCCCCCGCCCAGGAACTGGTTGAGAAACTCCGACCTAATCACAAACAAACCACTTTACAGCCGCACCTACTACTTATTTAGAATTAATAATCACCTAACCTAACTTTTAGTAGTACCGTACCAGCCTCTAATGTTCCCACTGCAGGGACACCGGCCTACTCTCGATAATTGAGGGTGAATGTGCTTTAATCTACCACGGGAGCCCAATCCAGATTGGTAGATGTCACATGTCTTCGAATATTTCGTTCTAAAAAAAGCCGGTTTCCTCACTTGAATAGATAGAATTGATTAAATACAATTCTTTATTGTTAAAACTGTACATAAAAAGTTAGTAAGTGTTCAATGACGAGCACAAATGATGGTGGAACAACAGTCTGCCCATTTCGGACATACAATATCAATCATGTAGAAAACATGTTTAACAATCAAAGAGGAACTGGAAGAGATCGCTTTTAGCGATAAGGCCGCCCATTGTGCCACCTATCTGTTGTATTTATTTTTTTATGATTACTTTTGATGTTATGGTGTACAATGAAGTAATATTCTATTCTATTCAATGAAGTGAACAAATAAATTAATAAAAAAATCGTCGTTATAAAACTATTTAACGGAGTTTGATATAGAGAGAGGTTATCGGCAACTGTTTCTAGCTAAAAACTTATACGGGATGGTGTGGAGACTACCTCTCCAGGATGATTTCTACTCAACTTGTACCACCTTTTGTTGTTCAGCACCACCCAGGGGGACTGTCGCTTGAATAGTACTCACCGATTCTCAGCGGTGTCATGGACATGCCTCTGTTGTTTCCCCTCGCAGTGCGCCCGAAGGAGCATCATCAGGAATGCGTTATGTTCATTCGTCTGTAACAAGTTCCTGATTCAAAGTCGAAGTAGATAATCTTTTTTTTATGCGATTAAGTGACGGAACGAGCTGAGGGCCCACCTGGTGGTTATTGGCGACCCCCGCCATGAGATAGATAAATATACTCTTTCTTTACCAGAAAGAAGAAAAACATTTAATAGGTGTGTGAATATGACTCCGCCCCTTTTTGTCAAAATAAAACACATTTGTTCGATTACAAAATTAAAAAAAAAATTATTGAAAGTATGCTCTATCTGCAGCTACAACCTTCGCCCATCGTTCAGGTAGTTTTCGTATTCCTTGCTGGAAGAAGTCCTGGTCTTTTGAGCTTATCCAGTTGTCAATCCAAATTTTGATACTTTCACATGAAGTAAACTTTTCTCCAGTAAGGTCTGTCTGCATCGTCCGGAATAGGTGGTAATCCGAAGGAGCTATGTCTGGTGAATATGGCGGGTGGGGTAACACTTCCCAGTCCTGTCCCTCTAAATATCTTTTTACGACTTCTGCGGTATGCGGTTTGGCATTGTCATGCTGAAGAACTAATTTGTTATGTCTATTCACCCATTCTGGTCGTTTTTCTTCTATGGCTCGCTTCAAACGCATTAGTTGTCGTCGGTAAACTTCTCCATTAATAGTTTCAGAGGGTTTGAGCAACTCATAATATACAATACCTTTCTGATCCCACCAAATACAGAGCATGACCTTGGCACAGTGAATATTTATTTTTGGCTGTGATGGGCCTGGTTCGCCTGGTTTCACCCAAGCTTTTTTGCGTTTAGGATTTTCGTAGTGTATCCATTTTTCATCTCCTGTGACTATCCGATGCAAAAATCCTTTTCTTTGCTGTCTTTGAAGCAGCATTTCACAAATGGTTTTCCGACGTTCCATGTCTCTTTCTTTTAAATCATGTGGAACCCAGTCACCGGCTTTTTGAATCATTCCCATCATTTGTAAACGCTTTGCAACAGTTGAACGATCAACATTTAATGCTGCAGCTAATTCTGATTGAGTTTGGCAAGAATCTTCCGCCAATTATGCTTCCAATTCAGCATCTTCAAATTTTTTTGGTGGTTTTCCATGTTCTTTATCCTCAGTACTAAAATCGTTATTTTGAAATCGTCGAAACCATTCCTTGCAAGTTGTATTAGACGGAGCATGCTCACCATAAATCTCCACAAGCAAACGATAAGTTTCCGCTGCAGTTTTCTTCGCAATAAAATAATGTAATAACACTTCCCGCAAATGACGTTTATTTGGAATAAAAACCGACATTTTCGAAAAGGTGAAAACAATTGTTGCTTACACTTCAACCAAATATCATAAAATGCGTTAGATAGCTGACATTCAGTACTATCGAATACAAGTATGGTCATTTATTAGTACACGTAAACAATACTAAAAACGACATCTGTTGAGAAAGGGCGGAGTCATATTCACACACCCAATACAAACAAATTACATAAACAGACAACAATTTGGTAAATGCACAATGGGCGGCATTATCACTAAAAGTGATCTCTTCCATGCAACCTTTGGATGGATAGGATAGAGAGTAGACAAGGCGGTGTACACAAGAATATAAAATAATACATAATAATACATGATAAACTTAAAAATTAAAAACCTACATAAACACATAATTTCATTGCAATCGTTTCTGTTTCCGAGAAATAAATACAACTTCGTTTATATAAATATGACACATTTCTACTTATTCCCCACCCAGAAGAAATAAAAAGAAAAAAAAAAAAACGTTTACACACTCATACCTCTGCATTAGGATTCCCTGTGTTGCAGATGGCATGGACAGACAGAAACAAGACAAACACCTAAAACCCGAGAACAAACTTCATGCTCACTTGGTGCCCCGGGAATCGCACCCGGGACCCCTCGCTTCGAAGCCAGGGCTACTACGCCACGGAGCCACTGTACACGCGAAGCCGGAGCGGGTCGCTAGTCAAATAAAGTCAAACTCAAACTAATTTATTCCTTTAGATCTCAAGTATCGTTTGGACACGTCAAATTTTACACATGCATGTACACATATTCGTGAGCATGTAACGTGTCACAGGAACTCCCCAGGCACATTACATGCACACAGATACGTCAAATTACAGTCAGTTTTCATGTTTAAGCTAATCTTATTTGTTAAATTTACGTCTGTTCCAACCCTTAATTTAATTACCCTTAATTAATAAGTCTTACTTCGTATATATGGTTGGTCCCCCCCTGGTACTTGGTGATGATGAGATCCTGTTCCTCCTCAGGCAGCTGCTCGATCCGACGCAGTATGAAAGCGTGCGTTTTCTTATCGTTCAACCCTGGAATCGAACTCAAACCCTTCAGATCTCAAGTATCGTTTGGACACGTCATTTACTATTAAATTAATATTTAGATTAATTTATTTTTCTCCACGAACAATATTAAATAGATAATAAGTTTTTATTCTAGGAAAGGTATACGAATCCTATAGGCCCGTAGGTGAGTACCCTCAATGGTACAAAAGGAACTCAAACTAGCAGCAGAACTTGAACCAGGTGTGGTGGCAGTACTGCCAGAGAAGTACTGTCACCACACCTGGCACACGTCAAATACACACAAATAAACATACTCGTGAGAATATCTACCAGGATGCTAACTCTATTGCTTACCTTCTATATCGTGGCACAGCCGGTGGTACCACAGCATGGGACAATGCTCGCACGTCATATTGGGGGATTTGTCCCTACTCTTCTTAAGGGCTTCGGCGTGGGAGACGAACGCTTGTTTAATAGCTGAAAATAAACAAAATGGTAAATTGAAAATCGTAACAATACTCCCTAATTTCAATACTGAATTC
Source organism: Aplocera efformata (assembly GCA_921293045.1). Taxonomy (NCBI): domain Eukaryota; kingdom Metazoa; phylum Arthropoda; class Insecta; order Lepidoptera; family Geometridae; genus Aplocera; species Aplocera efformata. The sequence goes on along the minus strand of OV121067.1, from coordinate 2,035,614 downwards.
AATACACCCTAAGTCCCTATACTCCCTAAGTCTATACTCCCTAAGTCCTAATATCCTAATAAGAGCGAGATATGGGGTACACCCTACCAATTGGGTATTACATTTCGATACTACCAGTTTATTATATTTGGAAATAATTACTAAATATGTTGGCAAAATCTCTCTTCTAAGACTCATTTAATATCTATTTTATTATATGTGGAAATCATTACTAAATATATTGGCAAAATCTCTGTACTTAGACTCATTTAATATCTATTTTATTATATGTGGAAACCATTACTAAATATATTGGCAAAATCTCTCTTCTTAGACTCATTTAATATCTATTTTAATATATGTGGAAATTATTACTAAATATATTGGCAAAATCTCTCTTCTTAGACTCATTTAATATCTATTGTAACTTTTATATTATTTTATTATGTAGCAATAAAAACATTTTTCATTTTCATTTTAAAAATGGTACAGAAAATCGAAATACGCAATTTGATTTACTTCGATGAGATGTTTTACCGATTTTTGATTGAAAAACCAAAGTATTGAACTCATATAGTACGACCAATTTGAAAGTATAGCCATTGAAATTAAAATATAATTTTTCTAATTAAAAAAAAAACCGGCCAAGTGCGAGTCGCGCACGAAGGGTTGCGTACCATTATCTAAAGGTAATATCGAGCAAAAACGATCAAAAAATAAAAGTTTTTGTATGAGACCCTTAAATATTTATTTATTCCGTTTTTTAGTATTTGTTGTTATTACGGCAACAGAAATACGTCATCTGTGAAAATTTCAAAACTATCACGGTTCATGAGATACAGCCTGGTAACAGACGGACAGACAGACAAGTCTTAGCAATAGGGTCCCGTTTTACCCTTTAAGTACAAAACCCTCAAAAATACAAACCAATAGCCTCTTCTGGAATTCTGTTGAATAAATACACTCACCATTTACAACCTCTGTAGCAACCTCATTGCTCTCACACTTGAAGACATAACAGGCATAAGTATCGTTGGTCTCTCGGCAGACAAACCCAAAGTGGTCCTTATTGGTTCTGCCTAGGACGCAGCTTGCTACGTCTTTGAACTCCCTGTGCAAAAGGATCTGCTTCCTATCTGGACTGATGAGGCGCAGTTCTGATCGACCCACCTGTGTTTAACGGTTTTGTTTAATGTGATAGAAGTGAACGAGCAAACAGTTGCGTAGGTGTGTACCCTTTGATCCCCTACACGTACCCCCTGGTTGCTAAAGGAGCAACCAAAAGTAGCAGTAGAACTTGTGCCAAGTTCGCCCGAAGAGGCACTGCCACCACATCTGGAATCTGCCAAGCAGGTTGCATTACTGTGTTCCGGTGGACTCAGCAAAGATTTGGATCTCATACTGAGTCGCACGCATTACTGTTGTCATGGGCGAGGGTCACCACTTACCATCAGGTGGTACCTCAGCTCGTTCCGTCATTTATTCACATAAAAAAAAACTTGCGTGGTAAGGGAGCTACAAAAAGTAGCAGTAGAACTTGTGCTAAGTTCACCCTGAGAAGTACTGCCTCCACACCTGTTAATGCGTGGTCTGTTAATATGGGTGGACCATCAGGTGGGCCCAAGAAACCCCTCAATAGAGTATTACATATTCACGAAGATAGCCAAGCGTCAAGAGTGGAGCAAATGAATTCTCAAGTTTTTGTTATTTACGTACTCTGATATTTCATAGTAAGCGTTTAAAATGAGTTTACGTTCAATTTCAAATAGACCAGCATTGACCTTCAAGGCACTCTTATGCTAAATATTCAGACAGACATCAGTTTTAATGGAAAATACCTATGCAAAATGAAATTAGGTCAATATAAGACATTAATACTAATATGGTAGTTTACGCCCACGCACTATCAAAACGGTAATTTGCAAGGAAAACAAAATGACTGCGAAATGCAACAAGGTTTGTATCGAAAAATGGTATTAGCTAATGTCATGGCTATAACCGGTGGCCGTGCAAACCTAAAAAGGAAATGGCCAAGGATTGATGCATCTAAACAGTTGGTTCAGAACCATAAGAGAATTGGGTTTTGGAAAATGGATTTTAGCTAAAATATTGACTAATGTTACTAATATTTCAGAATTTCTTAATGACAAATTTTAATATACCACACCAGCCTCTAATGTTCCCACTGCAGGGACACCGGCCTACTCTCGATAATTGAGAGTGAATGGGCTCTGATCTACCACGGGAGCCCAATCCGGATTGGTAGATGTCACATGTCGTCGAATTTTTGGTTCTAAGACATGCCGGTTTCCTCACGATGTTTTCCGTCACCGTTTTGAGAACGTGGTATTGCGTGTAAATTTTTTCAAGTGAAAAAAACTCATTGGTGCACGTGTGGGTTTGAACCAGCAACCTTCAGATTGAAAGTCGGTGTCTATGTCCCTGGGCCACGCTCTCAAATTTTTTATAATACTTATAAAAATTTTCTCAATGTATATTTTGTATTTTTTTATTGATAATTAATTGTGATAATTTATTTATTAGAAATTGCATGTATTAATGATTTGAACGTCACGCCTCTCTTTCGCACACCTATCGGTAAAGCATGTTGTGTCTCTTTTCAATTTACCACCTTACATAATAATGTAAAACATCACATGTTTGCAAATAAAGTATCTTTATCTTCATCTTTAGTTTGAGAGATGTCTTAATTTTGAGAGTGACACTATATAACTATATATATAATTTTGATATGACATAAAAATGGCCGATATTTGGCGCCATTTTATACATCCCCACATTTTCATTTAATACATTTTGCATGCTTTTAACAAACAACGTTAACACACTCATACCTCTGCACTAGGATTCCCTGTGTCGCAGATGGCATGGACGAACACAGAAACACAAGACAAACACCCAAGACCCGAGAACAAACTTTATGCTCACCACACAAAGTGTGCCCTGGCCGGGAATCGAACCCGGGACCCCTCGCTTCGAAGGCAGGGCTACTACCAACTAAGCCACGGTTTTGTATTTCATCACTTATATGTCTCACTTAAGGGTGGAATTTCTTTATATAAACTATCAAAACAAATCTATTGGCGAAGAAATCACGTAAAAACATTAAAAAACTTACATTCGAATTGAAAACATGTTCCTATTTTGGAGTGACAAAAAGATACTCACTTGAAACAGCATGGTTCGGTTTTGTTCGCCAATCAGCTGTGCTATTGGAGTCTTGTGGCTTATAGTTCCAATGGAAGCAGATCTGTCCCTTAAAAAAGGTTTATTCTCCGGCATTTTTCTACCAACATCACCATTGTTAGGTTTCCTACTAATCTCGTCAAAATTCAGCTCTTTATTCTTTTTGTTTTCCTCCATAACTGTATTCAAACTAGATTCCGCCATTTCTTTCTCTATATCTTTAAGTATAACTTTATTTACACCACTATATACTTCTTTTTCAAGTAAAATGTCTTTGCTGTCTAGTTTCACAGACACAGGTTTATCAATGATAGTGTCTTTATAATCTTTAACGGGAGAAAATGGATCATTAGTAGATTTTTCTAAACTTGATTTTATAGGTGAAAATATATCTGCTTCCGTGAAAGGATTTGTTCCTACAAAACCATCTTTAGCTATACTTTTGTTAAAGTCTTCGTTCCTCTTTTCTTCACAGAATTTACTAATACTATTAGCGGTTTCACTTATTACAGCCCTAACGTTTTCTTCATCCTCTGTAACGGTTCCGAGACCTTTAGGCACATTGAGGACTAGAATAGAAGGTTCTAGAGGGATCGACGTCGGTCTTTTGAGGACCGTCTTCTCGACCCGCTCTTTCGTGAACATATCAAATTCATCTTCTACTTCTTTGGTATATGGTTTGGCTTTTGCTACTGTGTTCTTAATTTCAGGTTTGGCTGCAAGAGTTTCTGCACTTTTCCATGCTAGATTGTCACTTTTGTCCGGTTCCAGAGGTGTGGTGCTTGGTGCCAGTGTGATCTTCTTAGTGGAGTCACTAGCTTCAGTCTTTTTGTCGTCTGTTAGGTTTTCTCTTGAATTGTTACTGTAGAGGGATGTCTGAAACATAAGGAAGAGATAGATTACGTCCATTACGTCCATAGAAATGTGATGATCCGTGATGTCTAAGAAATTTGAAAGAGTTTAAGGAATCAATCTATTGTATAATGCTACAGATATTATATTGGGTGTGTGAATATGACTCCGCCCCTTTTTGTCAAAATAAAACACATTTGTTCGCTTACAAAATTAAAAAAAAAAATTATTGAAAGTATGCTCCATCTGCAGCTACAACCTTCGCCCATCGTTCAGGTAGTTTTCGTATTCCTTGCTGGAAGAAGTCCTGGTCTTTTGAGCTTATCCAGTTGTCAATCCAAATTTTGATACTTTCACATGAAGTAAACTTTTCTCCAGTAAGCTCTGTCTGCATCGTCCGGAATAGGTGGTAATCCGAAGGAGCTATGTCTGGTGAATATGGCGGGTGGGGTAACACTTCCCAGTCCTGTCCCTCTAAATATCTTTTTACGACTTCTGCGGTATGCGGTTTGGCATTGTCATGCTGAAGAACTAATTTGTTATGTCTATTCACCCATTCTGGTCGTTTTTCTTCTATGGCTCGCTTCAAACGCATTAGTTGTCGTCGGTAAACTTCTCCATTAATAGTTTCAGAGGGTTTGAGCAACTCATAATATACAATACCTTTCTGATCCCACCAAATACAGAGCATGACCTTGGCACAGTGAATATTTATTTTTGGCTGTGATGGGCCTGGTTCGCCTGGTTTCACCCAAGCTTTTTTGCGTTTAGGATTTTCGTAGTGTATCCATTTTTCGTCTCCTGTGACTATCCGATGCAAAAATCCTTTTCTTTGCTGTCTTTGAAGCAGCATTTCACAAATGGTTTTCCGACGTTCCATGTCTCTTTCTTTTAAATCATGTGGAACCCAGTAACCGGCTTTTTGAATCATTCCCATCATTTGTAAACGCTTTGAACGATCAACATTTAATGCTGCAGCTAATTCTGATTGAGTTTGGCAAGAATCTTCCGCCAATAATGCTTCCAATTCAGCATCTTCAAATTTTTTTGGTGGTTTTCCATGTTCTTTATCCTCAGTACTAAAATCGTTATTTTGAAATCGTCGAAACCATTCCTTGCAAGTTGTATTAGACGGAGCATGCTCACCATAAATCTCCACAAGCAAACGATAAGTTTCCGCTGCAGTTTTCTTCGCAATAAAATAATGTAATAACACTTCCCGCAAATGACGTTTATTTGGAATAAAAACCGACATTTTCGAAAAGGTGAAAACAATTGTTGCTTACACTTCAACCAAATATCATAAAATGCGTTAAATAGCTGACATTCAGTACTATCGAATACAAGTATGGTCATTTATTAGTACACGTAAACAATACTAAAAACGACATCTGTTGAGAAAGGGCGGAGTCATATTCACACACCCAATACAATAATACTAACGACAAGAGAGGTGAAAGTTTTCATAAATAAAGGATATATAAAATTCCAAAAATTACAAACGGTCGTAGCATTTGCTCATTTGAAGAATTGAAACAACTAGAAACGAGAGCGCAAGAGGGTAGACCGATGTGTCTGCCAATGATTTGCTCACCCCACCTGCAAATTTGCCCGGGATCATGACGCAAGAAAACAATTTCTTGGTAGGTATATTTCCACATCAATGCTAGATCTACAGTATTCTAAAATTACAGAAGGTTGTAAGCTCACCCCAGTGGAAGACAGCAAACTGTGACGCCTTTTCATTGCCTTCTCCACCTCATGCTGAGCGAATTTTATCAGGGCATCGTCTATCAGAGTTTCCGGTACTTTCCTTTGCGATATCCTCACTTTCCCGATGTACAACACCTGAAATTTATAATTATATTGTACTTTCTAGAAGGAATGGCATTTGTAAATTCAGTTACCTTTAGGCGTCTCCGATTATACTGCAATGTTTTAGTCTCTAGCGAAATTTATTAAGACTGTTTTTTTATGGGAATTTAGGAGACGTTACAATGTCTTAATTCGGTAGGCGAGAACTGGAGCCGTTTGGCTGTTGTTTATGGATGACAGTAGTCACTTAACATCAGGTGAGCGGTCAGTGTGACCCGTAATTTTTTAAAGTGACTAAAGTTATGGGCGAGCAGAGCCCACCTGATCTAAAATGGTTACCGCGTACTCAGGTCTTCTAATTCTACAGTATGAGAAGACCCAAGTCTCATTGCATTGCGCTCTGCGACACGTGGAAATCAAGCCTGTAGTTTAATTAAAGATAAATTTAAAGAAAAAACTGAAATTCACTGATCCGATGATAGAATTTCAGCTATTTTTCAGCCTTTGCCTGGAATTTTGGAAGACATAAAAAGAAAAGTATTTTATTTTAACAGAGTCGTTAAGAGAGAGATGGAGAAAGAATTACCTCGAAGAAATGTGACTCCGATAGTGAGAGGTCAGCGGACAGTGATGTAAGAGCTGATGCATTGCTGGAACTGCGCACCAAGCTCTGAGGCTCACTAGTCCTGGAACAAAAAGTTGACCTGTACCACAGAAAACTTTGTTCTGTGACTAAGTGACGGATCGAGCTGAGGGCCCACCTGGTGGTGAGGACCCCCGCGCATGACAATGAACAATAACAATAATAATAATTATGTTATACTATTTCCCATCGTCCCATGAAGAACATTTTTCTTACTCTTGATAAGCGAGAGTGAGTTTTATTCTCCCACAGGAGTCCAATCAGCATTGGTAAATGTAAAAGGCTTCAACAAGTGACTGATTAAAAAAAAACGAAAGAAACGACTTCAATATTTCATCCATTATGTCACGCCTCTCCAAAAAAAGAAACATCCAAATCGGTATACAACGGGAGAAGAAAAAAATTCACAGAAACGCAAAACATGCAATTTCGTTTACTTGGATGACATATTACTGTTGTCATGGGCGAGGGTCACCACTTACCATCAGGTGGGCCCTCTGCTCGTTCCGTCACTTAACCACATAAAAAAAAAACCAGCCGTGGACCAATAAAGGCTAATGATGATGAACATCGAAGTAAGTTTCTCTAACTTAACAGCCGTTGACTTACAAGTTGGAGTTGCAGTTCCCGGGCAGAGAGATCGCAGGGCTGTTCCAAGGCAGGTGCTCGGAGCTGCTCTGGTTGGAGAAGCCGATGTTCCTGGTGACCGAGCCATTGGTCAGCGAGCTGGTGGAGCCTTTGAGACTGGCGGTCCCTGGAGACGGCTCCCGCATCTGGGTGAAGAGGTCTGACACCTGGAAAAAAAAACATTTACACTCTCAAGCCAAGAGATATGCGTCGACCTCAAGGCAGACCACCAGCCCGATGGTCGGACGACATAATAAAGGCAGTAGGAATAAACTGGATTCGCCTTGCATAAGACCGGCAACAGTGGCGCGCTAGAGAAGAGGCCTATACTCAGTAGTGGGTGTTACCAGCTGATTAGATAGATTAGATAGACACTTTCATACCTCTGCAATAAATGTCTCAAAACTGATACCTGTGACGCAGACGGCATGGACAAACACAGAAACACAAGACAAACACCCAAGAGCGAGAACAAATTTCATGATCACAACCCAAAGTGTACCCCCGTCGGGAATCGAAACCGGGACCCCTTCGAAGGCAGGGACTACCAACTAAGCCACGGAGCCGTCCAGAAGGGCAAACTACGTAGAAAGGCAAACTATGTAGAATACTTTAATAGTAATGACAAAATGAAACCTAGGGAAGGTTTTGTGGGTAGGGTCAGATAGATTTTGGACAAGATAAGGTAAAGATATAGTTAATTAATTCACGTGAAATATGGTGTTACATTGCTGGTCATAATTATCATTGATCAACATATTTCGGTGAATATTGAATGTATGGATTAACACAGGCTCCTTTTTATCCCGAAAAAGTCAGTTTTTTTCCCATCGTCCCATGTCGAGTTTTTAACCATGGGTAACACGCATAAAATAAAACAAGGCCATCGATTTGTTGCTTTAGCCAATATGACTGGCGCCTGCCACGCGATCTACCACTTCGTGTAATTGTTCTTGTCTTTAAATCACACTACACACTTATATTAGAGGAAAGTTTGTTTGTATGTTTGTTACTCCTTCACGGTCAAACGGCTCAGCAGAAATGTGTAAAATTTGGTACCATGATAGCTTATATCATTATTTTTACATGGGGAAATAGAAATACTTTTACGTAGATATCGAAATACGGTTATGTCACGCGCTTTTATTCAAACGCTGGGCTAAATTAACAGCACTGATTGAAAAAGCAACGGCGCATTTGCAGCTACTTAGAAACTCAACTCGCGCATCTTTATTGTTAAGAATTGTTACGATTTCTTATTTTACATGGGGTAATACTTTTACGTAGATATCATCCCGGTTAACATGTCACGCGCTTTCATTCAAACGCCGGGCTTAATAAATAGCACTGATTGAAAAACCAACGGCGCATTTGCAGCTACTGAGAAAATCAATTCGCGCATCTTTATTGTTGAGAATTGTTACGATTTCTTAACCGCTGAGATGTATTACCCAGCGGTTGAAACTCTCCTTGTAAATGGAGGGTTAGCTTCGCCATGGCTTCTAAGTTAATACGTACCTCATTACCCAACGGACGTAATTTTAGGGGACAATTTGCGCATAAGCGACAATGGCCATGAACTTTGATGAAATGTTCAAGACCCACAAAGGCGCGTGAAACCAGTTTTAAGTTGTTCCCATGTCTACTGATAGTTCAAAGTCAATGTTTTATATCATAAAAAAAGACTATTTTAACAAATTTTAATACTTTAGTACTTTGATCCCTTGTACTTTTCGCCCTAATATATATTTATTTCGATCAACTAGGATCATGGGTACACATTAACATCCTACTAATATTATAAACGCAAAATAAGTATAGATGGATGTTTATTACTCAATCACGCTAGAACGGCTGAACGGACCTGGATGAATTGGCACAGAGATAGATGATTAGTCTGGAATAGCACACAGGCTACTTTTTATCCCGGAAAAAATTACAGTTCCCGTAGGAAGTTCAACCGCGGGTAATACCGCGAAGCGTAGCTAATTTATAATAAAATTATTACAATTCAAATATGATAAAATATTGACCCTCAATTGCCAGACGAATACATTAAATTAAATTAAATTAAATGAAAACACACGACGTTAGATTAAAATAATTAAATAATCATTTACTGGATTCTTACTTTAAATGTATGATGACATATTGTTACCTGCTATTTTGATGTTGAAATTTATATGGGATCAACCTGAAAGGGCATTCAAATAAAAAAAAAAACAAATCGGTTGACAAATAAATAATTACAAATTAAAAAAAAAACAAAATTAAAAAAGAATACAACCGAATTAATTACCTACTTTATAATTGTCTATAGGCAGCGGCAACCACTTAAAAAGCGGTGGGTTGCCAGTTCGTTCCGCGACTTCTATTACATAAAAAAATATCCATTTTATCGAACGGTGCATTGCGATCAATTTGTTAATAATTACAATTTATTGCTGACACGAACTCGAGGTACTTATCAATAAAGACTAACTGGTTTGTTTACGTTGATTTCAACCTTGACTCAAACCATGCGCGTGTCGTTTGCGACAGAGGTCAATAGATGGCGCGCACACGTACAGGGACAATAATACCACTCCCGGATTTAACTGGGACAATTGTCAGGCCATTGATATTAAGCTAACATGGACAAAATCACACTGGAAAATGTTAATTGGTTTTCATACACAATACAAATTTACTTAAAAATACTTTGCTTGTTGTTTCGTCATCACTATATACATATAAAGCGCGGATCTAGCCCCTGCTGAAATTAATGTTTATTTCTTCTTTTCTTTCTTATTAAACAATTTACATTCGTTAACATTTCTTCTGTAATAATATCGTCCTCCTCTCTCATTCCTATTTCATATTATTGTTGTGCCCAACAGGGTCCATGATGGTCTGTACCTAATATTATAAATAACATCTGTTTTTACATTGTGGAATACAATAAACTATTGAGTATTGAGTATTCCATAAATGTATGCACATTTTAATGTAATAATAAGTAGTGCGATAGTTTTGTATAGGTTAATAGGTTAAAATTACATCTCTCAATCAACTCGTTTCACAAGCAAAGTAGAATTTCATTTCATTTCGGTCAACTCAGCCGCAACGCAAATTACCATATAGATCGAACTACGGCAATTTGCGTTGCGGCTGAGTCTTCATATTTTTTGTCAGTTTTTGGGAATATGGTAGAAATGTAGCTACAGGTCCACGAGAACCAGCTTAACTTTGAAAGTGGTCTATGAGAAAACAGTCTAAGAACCTCTGATTTAATGGATCTTATAGTTAATCTCGTAAAGTTTGCTATGGAATTGACCGCTAAGCAATAGGTACCAGTCATAGTTCAAGGTCATTATGGGCAGCAAAGTTAAAGCATATATCTTCTAACCACCCAGACAAACAAAGGTTCTATTCAAATTGAATGAAACAATACAAGCGGCATGGTGTGAGATTGTCCAACCATGACAAACGGTTATAGGGTTATCAAAGTTGATTTAAATAGGAACCTTATCTGAAATTGCGTACACAATTTTGGGGAGTCCACTGGCTTGCGTGAACACCCTCAGAATCCTTACACGAAACCCCTGCAGCTAAATTAGCAACAAAAAGTAACAATAGAACTTGTGCACAGTACGCCTGCACAGCTGATGATCTGCAGCCAAGCAGTGGTCCACTCGCATTGCTGTGTTCTGGCTAAAGGGTGTGGGTACCGGTGATATCACATGCGCATGAGACGTAACATCCCCGTCTCGGGTGACGAGCGTAACGGGGTGCGTCTTGGGTCTCGATACTTCGGACGGGGAGGACCTAAGTCGTATTGCGGTTGTTACGGGCAGGCAACCACTTAACATCACGTAGGCTTTCAGCTCGTTTCAGCCTTCAGATAGATAGATGACACTTTATTGCACACCAAATAAAGATAACAATAGCTTGAATGAAGCCTTGAATCTTAGACTGTGTTGTATTTATCCTGCTGCATCCATCACCCGAGACGGCGATGTAAGGTCTCATGCATCTGTGATTTACCGGCACCCACGCCCTTCCACTGGAACACAGCAATGCGACTGCACCGTTACTTGGCGGGAGATTTCAGGTGGCAGTACCTCTCCGGACGAACTTGGCACAAGTTCTACTGCTACTTGTGGTTGCTCCTTTAGCACCACCCAGGGATTACGTGTAGGGAATCAAAGGGTACACACCTACGGACGCGAGCACACGGCGTGTTCTATTACGCTAAAAAAAGAAATATATTTTGTGCCTAATGCATTGTTTTAGTGGTCTAAAACCATGGAACACAGCAATGCATGGGCAGCGCTACTTGGCGGTAGATAAAGTATGTGTAGAGGCAGTACTTCTCTGAACTTTGCACAAGTTCTACTGCTACTTTTTGTTGTTCCTTCAGCACCACCCAAATCAAAAGATCGTGAAACTTGAGATCTAAAGATAAATAATTTTGAATTGGTATTAATGATACCATACACAGCCCTACGTTTGCTGGTGTCAAACAAACGGCAAATACCTAAGTAGTTAGGTATACAATTAACTTCAAAACATGTACCTACTTAAATACTGCGTTGAAGCTAAAATCACCATTCATCCAAACTACATAATATATTCTCTAGCCAGACTACAGAATATATTATGTAGTTTGTACGAGTATATTAGTTCCATTTTTGCATATTTAGACCTTTTATCTCAAGTATGGTGTTTGAACAAGTGCTAAGGTTAGTAATAAGATCGCATGATCTTGTTTACATATTTATTTTAAAAAGTGACTTTTCTTATTTATTTTTAAACAATTTCAAGTGAAAATGAAGTATTCTGGCTTTAACTTTGACTAACTTTTGGTATTTCATTTTTTTTACATTCCCTAGCTGCGCCCCGCGGTGTTGCAATTGGCCATACCACGGGAATACTTCTGTATTTCGGGATAAAAAGTAGCCTATGTGTTTAGCCAAAGAATGAGCTACCTTCACAAAAAAATTCATCCAAATCTGTTTTGCCATTTAGGCATGAAGGACTAACAAACATGCATACATACAAACTTTCGCCTTTATAATAATTATAAATAAGTGTGATTTTTAAGTTGTTATTAACTTCAAAAATTTTACAAGATTAATAAAAAACGCTAAAGATTTTTTTATATACAATATTTGGATATCTATAAATACATAGCCTTTTTAAAAAACAACGTTTTTATACATTTTGACAAATGAATCATGCACCCAATGTTGCAATGGTAATCTGCTTACCATCGCCCGTTACTTCGATCTAGGATCTAAGCCATTAATGATCATTTGATCGATCTTTTTGTAAATACTTCCGTACTTCTTTGTAAGCTATGTAACATAACAATTATTGTTATAAATAAACCGAATCACATATAAAAAGCTACCATTAGACAACAGTAAAAACACCATGCATTTTGATGATCTCAATTAGAACTGGATTTCAAACTTAATATGAATAATTAAACACGTTCTCAAAAACTATAATAGATTGACAAAACTTGCTTTTAATTTGAGGTAATTATTTACGATTTCATAGTAAAGGAGACGAAACGAATTTAATTTTAATAGATTTCAAAAAGGCGAAGGTACTTACTTACTCAATATGGTTTTTTTAGTTAATTAGATTTCATATTTTTTTTATGTACTACAATACGCGATTTTTTTCCTTTGTTAATTTGTGTCAGTAGATATAGACATACGTAAATATAGTTGAAATTATTATTTTGATTTAGAGGTTAAAAATACATGCTAAGTAATTTGTAAGGGCACAATAAAAGGTTATGGTTACATGCTAACAACCTTTTAGGGTAGTTTCTGTACATAATGATCAATAATTCTTGTTCTATGATATTTGGAAATTCAAAATTTATTCGTAATTTTGCAGAATATTAACACTCGAATATTTGCTGTTTTTTAATAACATGAACATTGTTATATTACATAAACAAGATAACCTTGAGTTTCAGAAATAGTTGAAATAAGTTTTTTATATGTCGTTTTGCCACTTTAGATGCATTTTAATTATATTAAGTGAACACCGCTCATAACAACATACATACGACTCAGGTTATGCAATACTTAATATTAAGAAGACCCAAGTCTTCGCTTCGAACCCGTCTCTCTAACACGGGGATGTTTACTCTTAATGGTTTGTTCTTACACTCAGCAAAAAATCTCCGTGACAATACAATGAAAAGATCGATTTTTAATGATGAGAACCAAGCCTCATAAACTAACTGAAAACCTTGTAACTGCAAACCTTGGTTACTCAAAAATTACATTTTGTGGGTTAGGTCGTTTCTGCTAAACTACGTCCGTTTCGAGTGATTAAAAACACAAAACTATCAAGAAACCATTGAATTCCAAACGTCATAGAACAGAAGTAGTATTATGTTATTGTATAACCGAAATCTGTTTCAGCATTCAAAACACATGCCATAATTATATATAATACTACAATGACACACAAAACCTTACCATATGCTTGATATTGATAGCCGATGTGTCAGAATGTGAACCGAATAGCGGTCTGTTTGGTGAATTCATTTTCAATCTGCAGGAAAAATATCTATTAATATACTAGAACTTCAAATAACAAATATCACACAAGACCATCTTGCCCTAAACGAAGTATAACTTGTACTATGGGAACTAGATAACTGATAGAACTTACATATTAACATTCAGACAGAACAAACATATGTGTTCTTCACACAACTTCTTGTCCTGGGTGGGAGTTGAACCAGCGCAGAAGGCCGTACTGTTTACAGAGCTATGAGGCTAGTCCAATTAATAAATTATAAATACACTAATGCATTGTAACTTTCTATTTCAGGACGGATCACAGCACTGTCTGGAACGCTATTTACGTAATGAAAAAAGAAATGCTTTGACAGTTTTTCCTTTTGTGCCTTACGCGAGCTAGGTTCACGAACAAAACTAGAGGTTCATTAAAGAAATTATTAGAACATTAATATGTAACATGTTTTGTCAATTAACGTTCAGAGAATAAACATGTTTTCAACAGATATTCAGTCACGTGTGAATTTAATGGGAAAATATACGTCACAACAATGTGATGTCTTTTGGAAAACATTTTCACGCATCAGGTAACTGGGGATAACATAATATTTACGTTGGCAATACTATTATTATATTAATTATGTTTATTACAATACAAGACACACAAACTTTATACATCAATACAGTAACAAAGGGCCATAGAATAAATACCTTACATACAATCAGACATACGTAATAGAATAGAAATACAAGTGATTTAAAAATATTGAAAACCCCGAATTTTAAAGGTACTTTTAAGCCTTATCCAAATCGGTCTACAATGGACGAAGAAAAGTCACAGGGATGCAAATTACTCAATTTCGTTTACTTGGATGTCATATTTTTCCAGTTATTATCATTTAAAGATTAAGCTATGGGACTGATTTTTATAAAATTTCTATATATTCTTATAATTATTCAAAAAAATACATATTTTTTCTATTCATTTAATAAATGTCGGATGATGTAACGAATAAAAAAATTCAATCGAATTGATGACCCCTTTTATATAAAAGAAATTTCTCCAACACTCATAAAAAATAACAAAATATAAATTACAGATAGGAAAATAAATTACAGTTTGCAACAAATTAATAACAATATAATAATTTAAATAATATTCATGGATATTGAGAATAGGATAATTTTTTCAAAGACAAAGTAAAAAATATTTTATTTCCATTGAATTCTTTAACAATTACATGGTAAAGTCACTTTTTTGTATAAACGCATATTTTTACAAAATAAACGTTTTTGATAATAAACTATGCGGAAATTGTAATAAAATGCTCGTGGATTTTTGTGGTACTTGATTGGTTCAGATAGTATTTATTTTACAAAAAAAATTACCTATCTAAGCTCGGTCGCCCAGGTACTAAAAAATTAATTAACCATACCGCATTATGCCCAAAATACCCGCCGCATGCAACGCTGGATGGTGACGCTAATTCGCTGTGCAACTCTTAAATATTACAAAACTAATAAACAAACTAGTATTTCAAGGTACTATGGGTATTGACGTCATAACTGTGTGAGACCACATTCTATAAACTTATTGCTAACCACAAAAACTGGTATAGCCACGAACACGTGGATTTTCTCGCAATATTGTTTTGGCCAAGTGGTACGCAGACTCTCAACCCAAACGTCCAAAGCAAAATAAAAAATATATCCATTTAATTCTTAAAAAATCGACATCACAGGAGACCGAAGAGCTGGCAGTTACCTCGGACAAAGAATAAGTTTAGCTATTCAAAGGGAACGCTGCCAGTATCTTCGGAACCTTGCCTAAAGGGACTCCTTTTAATAATATATGATATGTTAGTTCTTATAGTATATTTTTAAGATTTTAGTTTTAGATTTGTTACATTTAATAAATTATTTAAATTTTGATAAAATAAATTCAAATTCATTCTTAAAAAATATCTACCTACTTTTCGACTTTTCTACTTTACGAGTTTAGTTTGTTCAAACCCTATCCTCCATGGAGAAATAGGACCAAAAACCTCTACTGGATTCCATTCTTTTCACAGACATGGATCTTGTAAGCAAGTTTATCAGCACCAGCAGGGGTTTTTTGATTTAAAAGTAATAAAATCTTGACGTGACAACTTTTTTAAATTCTGCGCATTTTTGAGATTTGAAAAAAGCATTGAACTAGTCACACTGTTACCATTACCGTTACCGACACCTCTGTATATAAGTATCTGGGTAGCTTTTGTTTTCACTTCTGTCGGCACTCCCGGAGTGCCACTGTTTTTTTAATTAAACGCACGCAGCTTGTTAGAAAATCTGATGGCCCATCTGATGTTAAATGGCTTTATATAAAATATTACTATCATATGTTTATCAATCATTATGTCAAAACTAATTATCGGCACATCATTACAAAAAATGTTTTAAAACGCACGAATCATTCTGTAAAAACGAATCGTGAGTTGGTCCATTGAAAAAATATTTCAAAGGTAAGAATCATTCTGTAAAACTAATTGTCGGCCCTAATTAAAAGCAATTACGTCATTAGGTACATAAACAAAATACATACGCCCATAATACATCATCGTTATCTTAGAAACGCATTAGGTGTTCTTAAAATTTCGTTTAATTTAGATATTAACGAGGGGACATTCTTGAATAGTTACTAAATAGATGCGCAGTTTGGTTAGAACGGAAATAGATCAGGGGGTTTGTTGCTAAAAAAAAATAAAAAACCGGAAATCAGAAATACTGAATTCAATACTTTTATCGTTTTTCGTCCAAAGAGGGTACAACCTGCCATTTAAAAAAATAAACATCCAACGGGCACTGAAAAAGTCCAGGATAGCAAAATACGGAATTTCGTTTTCTTACATAACATATTTTTTCCAGTTATTTTGATTTAAAAAGCAAACTATAAAACCGATTTTGTTAATTTCTATAGGACTAATCTTTACGATAATCACTTTTGAGATAAAAACAACACAACGTTAACACACTCATACCTCTGCACTAGGATTCCCTGTGTCGCAGATGGCATGGACAAACACAGAAACACAAGACAAACACCCAAGACCCGAGAACAAACTTCATGCTCACCACACAAAGTGTGCCCCGGCCGGGAATCGAACCCGGGACCCCTTGCTTCGAAGGCAGGGCTACTACCAACTAAGCCACGGAGCCGTCAAAAGAAACATCCTCCTTTAGCATTCGGTTCGCAAAACATTACTATATAAGTAATCTACTTGTATTTGTAATCTTGTTCAAACAAGCTATGCTTGGTTTGGGCGGTGTGAAATATCCACCAACATTTAAGTTATTTATTTCATTCATGTTTCAACTAATGCCGATTGGATTTATGTGGAAGAACTACTGAACTCATAGCTCAGTTGGTAGTAGCTCTGCCTTCTGCGCTGTAGGTCGTGATTCCCACTCAGGGCAAGCATTAAATTAACATTTCACACAGCACCATCTAGCCCCAAACTAAGCATTAGCATTAGTTAAGCATTAACGACGGCTCCGTGGCTTAGTTGGTTGTAGCCCTGCCTTCGAAGCGACGGGTCCCGGGTTCGATTCCCGGCCGAGGCATACTTTGTGTGGTGAGCATGAAGTTTGTTCTCGGGTCTTGGGTGTTTGTCTTGTGTTTCTGTGTTTGTCCATGCCATCACAGGGAATCCTAGTGCAGAGGTATGAGTGTGTTAACGTTTATTAGTTTGGGCTAGGGGTGCTGTGTGAAATGTCCACGAATATTTATTTACACACAGACACAATTTGTCAAATAAATGCTTGTACTGAGTGGGAATACAAGTCTTATACAGTAATTTGATTTTGTAAATACATACATTTAAAAAATATTAACACCCAGACACAGAACAAACATTTACGTCACACATATGAATGTCCTGGGTAGGAATCGTACCCACGACCTTCAGTGCTGAAGGCAGAACTGAGCTGATCCAGCCATAAGTATAAGACTTATGTATGTATTTACAAAAAAAGTAATATAATTATTCTGTCATTTATCTAGTTCCTATAGTACAAGATTGGAGTTAGGTGGTACTGTGTGAAATGTCCATGAGTATTTATTAATTTGTCATAACCTCTTCTCGTAGGCATATGCAACGGCAACGTAAAGAAATCATACAAAAACAGCAAATATGACATCAATCTTGGCTCGACTTGTTGACCTAAGGCTACGTCAAACGAACAATGGATTAAGGACAAAAAGTACCTGTCATTTGTAACCAGTATCTTTTTTACTGACTACAATACAGGAGTATGTTATAGATGTTAGGTTATAAATATGTATTAGCATATTTTAAGTATTTATTTGACTGGGTACACATCCCTACCTCTTTTATCACCTCTCTCTAGCCTCAAAGGTTTGCTGGAAGAGAACTCTTTTTAGGGTTAAGCTCGCCTTTGTACATACTTTTTGTTTTTAGTTTATGTTTCCTTTTATTTTATTTTTTTCATGTGTGTGTGTGTGTGTACAATAAAGAATTACAGAATTACAGAGTATGTTCTCAATGCGGCTGCATGTTTTTTTGCCAGAAGCCAAAAGGAGGTGTTTTTCGAGTGTATGTTTGTATTTTTTTTAACGTTTACACACTCATACCTCTGCACTAGGATTCCCTGTGTCGCAGATGGCATGGACAAACACAGAAACACAAGACAAACACCCAAGACCCGAGAACAAACTTCGTGCTCACCACACGAAGTGTGCCCCGGCCGGGAATCGAACCCGGGACCCCTCGCTTCGAAGGCAGGGCTACTACCAACTAAGCCACGGAGCCGTATTTCTTTGGCACACTCTGTAACTTTAAACGGCTTAGTGGATTTTAGCTTAAGATTTTGCGTTAGTTTCGTCTTAATTGTGAGTGACAATGATGTATCTAAATATATCAAAGTTATAAGAATTAAAATGGCCGATGTATGGCGCCATATTGCAATTCGCAATTCTTAATTTACCTGTATAAAACATGAAAAACAAATGAGAGACCCGCAGTTACCCAGGTAGTATAACAAAAATCAAATGCCGTGCGTTAGTCTCGCAAAAAATGGAAAAGGCTTCACAGAATTATTTGTTTTTTGTTTTGTTTCGTACATATCGATAATCGCGTGGTATAAAGAAAAATAAAATTAGGGAAAACCCAACAATAGCCGAATAAGTCTAAATTGGTAAGTACAATCAAGTCAATTCAAAAATCTTTCCTGTCCGTCCGTAGCAGCCTTTAATGTTCCCACTGCAGGGACACCGGTCTACTCTCGATAATTGAGAGTAGGCCGGTGAATGGGCTTTGATCTACCACGGGAGCCCAATCCGGATTGGTAGATGTCACATGTCGTCGAATTTTTGGTTCTAACACATGCCGGTTTCCTCACGATGTTTTCCGTCACCGTTTCGAGAACGTGGTATTGCGCACATAAATTTTTCAAGTGAAAAATCTCATTGATTCTCGTGTGGGTTTGAACCAGCGACCTTCAGATTGAAAGTCGGGCCACCACGCTCTCAAAATCTCTCAAAAATCTTTATTTCCGTTGAATTCTTAAAAACTAAATGGAAACGACAATTTTATTTTTATAAATATTCAATTAAATAAGTGCCTACGAGAGAAAGCGTTCTTAAAACTTAGTTTTAAGGTTAAGTTATGGAAGGTCGGGTAGGGTTTGAACAAGCGCTTGTTCAAACCCTACCCGAAGACCTTAATTAGTGACTACTTGAATACAACGCAGTATACTAATGACTAGGTTAGATTATCCACCATTTCCGGTATGCAGGGCTACATTAATCGGTGGAATTACAGACATTTCATGATGCACGGTGAAACATACACGTGATCAATACATCTACTAATTAAAGATGTATATAGGTATTTCAAATCTTAAGGTTAAATTACAAGCGCCTGTATTTTTTTGATATTTTCATAGCTGCGCCCCGTGACTAGAAACGGTTGACTATCCTACGGGAAAACTTCAACATTACGGGATCAAAAGTAGCCTGTGTTATACTAAGAGTATTAGCTAGGGATTCTGATGGTATTCACCTACGGACGAGAACAACATGATCCCCCATAAGACAGATTCCATTATAAATTTATTTCAGATCATGGCGAAGATAAAGGGATTATCTGCAAGCACACTAATATTGTAATGGTGAAAGTTTGCATGTATGTGTGTGTATATTTGTTACTCCTTCACGTTCAAACGGCTCAACTGATTTGGATGAAATTTGATACCAGGACAGCTTATATCCTGTATTAACATATGGGATACTTTTGATCCCGGAAAACCGGAGTAAAATGGGGCGCAGCTAATTATCGTTATATATTCAGACAACAGGGATAATAATTATTTAGCTATCTTCCTGTTATTATTAGTTTCAAATAGTCTAACATCCGCTAACAACAAAATATCACTTAATATAGTAAACTTCAAAAATATCTATTTTCTATTATAATAAATATTTTAAATTAATATGTAGTCATTTCACACAGCTCCATCGAATCCCATGCTTAGCTTGTACTCCTACTATGGGAACAAGATATCTGATAAAAATACACGTATAATACCCACTTTATTTTTGTAATTACTCTGCTGGCCTAATAAAACAAAAAAATTGTTTCTACTATGTCCGTTACAGAGTTTTGAAACCATCCAACCGATGTACCCCAAACTGGTTTCATTACAAAGGCAATAATGCGAAGATGGTTTTAGTCCACTAAAAACAATGGCGGCCTTAGGAGGTGGCCAGCAGGGCAACCGCCCGAGGCCTCGCTTTTGTAGGGCCTCGCACCCTCACAGAACAATCTTTAAGAGGAAAAATTTAAAAATATTGATGAATTTTGGCGCCATATTAATTATATATTTGTCTTCAAGAAATTATTATATTTTTCCTCGAAACCTTTTGAGTGGGGTATCAAAATTCAAAACAAATGGCTAACAAAAATATGTGTATATAATTTGAATTTCTTCCGCCGTCGGGTTTTTGTTTTTCTCAATAACTTCTTCACCGCGGGGCTAAAGAGGGAATAAATGAAAACAATACATTTAAATTAAGTTGTGCTTACCACACGAGAACTTTTCCGCAGTTCATAATGTCGGTGGTATTTCCGGTTCCTGTTAATTGGTATAAATATTAAGTTGCTAAATGTCACCGGAAATTAATAGCACTGACAGGTAAAAGGAAGAAAGGCGTCTTTCGCGAAGAGTTTTGTCAAAGAAAGCCATTAAAATCTGGCTAAGTTTTGGCTACTTATATTGAGGTTATCACCGAGTTATTTATTACTAGCTTATACTTAGCTCGCTTTGGTAGATTTTGAAAACATAATTCATCAAACTAATATTATATATTATGTGTATGTTTGTATTTCTTTACGCCTTTGATCCAAGCCACACATTTGTGTGACGAAACTAGATTTTTATTCTGTGTCTGCGTTCAAGATACCATCCACAAAGACGCGCCCCATTTTTTTAATCGGTTCATCGGTTGAGGCGTCGAAGCGTAACCAACAAATGAACACAATTTTGCATTTATAATATTATTAATATTATTTACAAACAAAGCGCTATATAAGTTTTCTATCAAGATCTGGTTCCCACCCAGGACAAGCATTTGTGTAACGAACATAAATGTTTGTTTTGTGTCTGGGTGTTAATAAACAACAGTAATAAAAACAAAAGTACTTTATAAGTATCAGTTGTCTAGTTCCCATAGTACCTATGCTTAGTTTGGGGCTAGATGACGCTATGTGAAGTTTATAAGCATATTTAATATGATTGCATAGGTATTAAAGGATTTGCAGCGACAAAACTCCTGTTCAAGCAATTCCGGTTTTTAACAATATTCCATTCTTGACCCCATTCATCGCGGAACTCATTAAAACAACACTTATTTAATTGTTGGAAGCTAAGGATTTTAATATTATTCAATTAACGAATTATTATTATTTATGTGAAAATGAGACGGAACGAGCTGAGGGCCCACCTGGTGGTAAGTGACGACCCCCGCCCATGACAACAGTAATGAGACTCTAAGATTTGGGTCTTACACTGAGTCATCCTGCTGCGTCCATCACCCGAGACGGGGATGATACGTCTCATGCGCATGTGATTTCACCGGCACCCACACCCTTCCACCGGAATATTAATGCGAGCACTGCTGCTTGGCGGCGGATTCCAGATGTGGTGGCAGTACCTCTCCGGACGAACTTGGCACAAGTTCTACTGCTACTTTTGGTTGCTCCTTTAGCACCCAGGGGGTACGTGTAGGGAATCAAAGGGTACACACCTACGGACGCGAGCAACTGGACCACTCAAAGTTATTATAACAATTGTCATGATTGTTATGATGGCTAGCATGATTTCGTTTTTGGGTCTTGACATTTCGTTATGTGGCTGTATGTACCATGTTATCTGTGAAACAGGGACATGAAATGTAAAGGAATAAATAATTCTGAGTTTGATAACTTTTAATGAGAGAATTTCGTGAGCTCACTTCTTGTCATGTGTAACCCCGATCGTGTAACCCGTAAGATTTGAAGAGAATTTAATAATTAATTAGACCTAACCTTTGAAGGTAGACGTGAATTGATGAACGTAAGGTATTGGAGCGCTCTGTTCTGCCTGGTCAATAGTTAGATGGGTAGCCATTTAGTCGCATTTGAACTGAACGCTTACGTGCTTGGAGGGCACGTTAAGATGTCGCTCCCAGGTTTACCGAAAAGCCATATCGGAGGATGGCGGTTTTAAAACTCCGACTATAGTGTTGGTCACTTACTCAGACGAAAGAAAAGCATACGTTTGTTTTCTAAACCCACTCAAGTCTGAACCTACGTACTTAGATATACGCAGCATTATTTACAGCTGGAAACATATCGCCGTCTCTTTCCCCCTTTTGATAAATCACGCATGAAAAGGGAGACCACAATATTTTTCGGAGAATTCCAGAGTCGAGAGAGGCAGACGGAGATTTGTCGTTCAACGCATGCCATTGCCAATTTATTTTAAAATGGTTTACTAAAACAGTGTTTTGTTATTTTCAACAAGGAGTTTCGAGCCAATTCCTAGAATTTAACTAATGTTTAGTGTTATTAAACTCATTATGTATATCATTTCTCTAAATAATGAAGCAGTCATTGTTTTCGTCTGTCTGTTTCTCCGCAAACTTCTAAACCACACTACAGATTTTATTACGGTTTATACTATAATTTAGAGATTTTTTTATTTATATATATTACATGCATATTACAATACAGAAATACAGAAAATTTCAATGTTTTGTAATGTCGTAAAAAATATATTAATAGCGCGAACATTGCTAATACTGGCTAAACCTTACGAGATAGATCCAAATTACGTACTACGGAATTGTATATCTTAAAAAATTCTCCAGAAAAGTCTTCGATGGCATATATCTATCTATTAAGGATAATCCACAGTAACCATTTTTATCTCTTACATCTAAAATAATGGGTTCAAAGACAGAACTACGTCACACATTGTACCGTACAACCGTGCAAAGCCAGGGGGAGTTGGCTAGTTGTATAGATGTTAAAATCCAGCTATAGATGTTTCTAATACATAATGCTCTATTAAATGGCACAAATAGAAGGAAAATTCAAGGGAAACAGATAATAATTACCTTCTAGTATCTCTAACTGTAGTCTACAAAACGTTCACCATTTTCACAACACAACATTTGTTTACAACTATTTCCATTCGAACTTGGCACGCCCCGCGTTCTATTTCCAAATACGAAACGAAGGTTTTTTCTTTTTTTAAAAAAGACTAAAGAGGTCGACGTTCAAATTGTTCAACACGTGGAAATAAATGAGGTCCATTTCACACGCAAAGAGTATTAATACTACGCCGAACCAAAATTCCGCGTCTGATGTGGTCGCGTGGAAAACGACAGTTTGTCGCGCCAGCGGTGTCCAGACTGAAGACATTGTTGATACACAGTTTGATCAGCTGTGTTGGCACTGGTTCAATAAGCCGTGATTGATTTGGACTTTTGGATCACTATATTAGTTCAATGTCGGTTTCCTTGTTCACTACACTATTCATTTACATTTAACTTTTGCGTCTGTTTGAGAGAAACCACTCGGTTTTATTAACAAAAAAAAAACACCATTGAGAATTATTAAAATTGCTAATTTATGCATTCATTCGCTTCTATTTAAAACTCTTGGAAATACCCAAAGTTTGTAGTTGTAACCAGTTTTATATTTATTGAGATTATTTTATATTTATGTTTTTTCTTTTTCAATTTACTATCGCACTTTTGTATGTTTTGTTCCCAATGTTGTATGTTTATTTTAAAATATATTTTTTATAAAAAAAAATTACTTGTAAGACGAAAAATTAAAAAAAAAAGATTATAATTATTATTATTTTTCAATCATTATGAACGATGTCCCGAAACGTACTGGCCACTAATAAAACGAAACTGTCGATTCGATACAAACTGATTCTATAATTAAATTCGTTCAAGGTTTATAGGTTAGTCGAAACTTGATTTGATTCATTTTTGTCTTCCTCAAGTATTACAATTTACAATTTACCTGCTACAATATTATTGAGTTTATGTCAACTGACAAAAGAAAAGAAACCAGAAAACTGTTATTTTAATTGGTAATTAACGAATTAAAATAACCGTTTTCTGGGTACTTTTTCTCCACGATCAATCAATATTATTTTTAATTAAGTAATTCATTATTATTCGTGTTACCGAGATATTTACCATGATTTGTGAGTTTTGTTGTTCCCGGTTTGCCCGGGACGGACGCATGTAATTGCGTCGAAATATCGTCAACAAAACTCACAAATCATGGCAAATATCTCGGTAACACGAATAATAATGTTCATAACCATGATAGTTTTAAAATTTATATTACGTAATTAATTTCTTGACTATTAAACAAATAATTTCCAGTCACACATAATGTTCTGCCCACTTTCCTTTAATTTAAGAAGTTCCAATAATATAGGGCAATTTATTAAAAAGATAGATTATGATATGGTAATCTGTACGGACGTCACTTACTCAATATTAATTACCCAAATTAAATTGTTAGGTAACAACAACCGGTTAGGATTTAGTTGTAATGTGATATTATTATTCAAATGACTTAATTCATGGCTTAATAAAAAGGTTTATCCATTGGTTAATTATAAAACCAGTGGCGGATTTACAAATTTTCAAGATATAGGCTGAATAGTTTTTGCCGCCCTTGCCTCAACAATTGTCATATCATACATAAAATAATGTTTCGGTATATTTTTGAGCTATTCGAAGCTCAATCATGTATGAGCGGAGTAATGTATGCTATTTACTATTTACACAATAATGAACAGAAAACGTCATAGAAAAATCTTTTTGATTTCTAGGAGGTAAAAAAAAAATCGTTCCCCAAATTTGCCGCCCCCAAAAGGAGTTTTTAAACCGCCCTAGGCTCGAGCCTACTCAGCCTGCTGGTAAATCCGCCGCTGAACTAACCGCTAGACATGCAATTTCGTAATGAATATCGATGGCAGATGTTGTTCGTGAGCTGCAATCCCAAAAAATCTACCAATTCGATGCACAATTGCCTCAACATACAAAAAAATTACGCCAGAAATTATACTCCCCCTTTTTTGAAGTCATTTAAAAGAATTACGTGTTTTAATTTTTCATGGGAAAAATACAATTAATAAACTATAGTTTTTGGTCTGCGGTGATCTACATACTCGATGTCAAATGAGAGAGAGAGAGGTATAATTAATATTTCCGCGCAGATACCTTGTTAGAAAGAGAAAGATCTATATCTATCCCTGTTCACGTCAAGTATGATTTATGTCGAAAATGATATTTATTGTCACAAGAACACACAAGAAATTTTTTGAAATAAAAATGGTATCCGAACTTTTATGAGAAAAAGGAGTTCTTTCGCTTTTTCTACCCTTCATGTGTTAAAACATATGCTGCAATTCGGTGTATAAATTCTTGATACTACGTTTTCGTAATGGTGAAGGAGTTTTCCTTCGAAAACGAAACGAAAACCGAAGAATTTACTAAGAACCAAAAATTCGAAGACATGTGATATATACCAATCCGAATTGGGTTTCCGTGGTAAACCAAAGCCACTCTCAATTAACGAGAGTAGTGAACATTGGCGGCTGACACGGAAAATGCGCGTCTTTAGTATACTAACTACCTATAAAGGAGGATCATTTGCGGCTGTTTGCCCTACACACTACACTACATATACCTAATATTTCATGTACGTGTGTTTGTGTAGTGATCCAACCTAAAAAAAACTGATTTCCCCCCCCCCCCCCCAGGCCCAAAGGTGGATACGCCCATGTATAGTAATCTTGTAAAACACTAACCTCAAGAGCAGAGGCAGCTCTAAAGAGGAAGCAGTTGAGCAAACCCTCCTTTTCATTGAAGAGTATGTAGAACAGCTCCTCGCTGCGACCTGGTACTTGGCTCGCTCTGGAACAAATTAACATGAATAAGTCACTTATATTATATGTAGGGGGTCCAGTTGCTCGCGTCCGTAGGTCCGTAGGTAGGTAGTACCCTTTGATTCCCTACATGTACCCCTAGGTGGTGCTAAAGGAGCAACCAAAAGTAGCAGTAGAACTTGTGCCAAGTTCGTCCGGAGAGGTACTGCCACCACATCTGGAATCTGCCGCCAAGCAGTAGTGATTGCATTACTGTGTTCCGGTGGAAGGGTGTGGCTACC
Organism: Aplocera efformata; assembly: GCA_921293045.1. Taxonomy (NCBI): domain Eukaryota; kingdom Metazoa; phylum Arthropoda; class Insecta; order Lepidoptera; family Geometridae; genus Aplocera; species Aplocera efformata. The sequence continues at coordinate 2,009,212 of OV121067.1, read as the reverse complement.
GGTGAAATCGCATGCGCATGAGACGTATCATCCCCGTTTCGAGTGGTGAACGCAGCAGGATGAATGCGACTCAGTAAAGATATATAAAAAAATAAAGGCGAAAGTTTGTACTCGTTGTAAGTGTGTGCGTTTGTTACTCGTTCACGCTTAAACGGCCCAACGGATTTGGATGAAATTTAATATATAAATGCAAAAGCTACATTTTATCCCGAAAAAGTAAAGTAATTTTATAGTTACTAGCAAAAAAAAATCTGTCAAATTCCGATCATCTCATGTTGATTTTTAACAGCTGGTAACACTGCGAAGTAATTAAAACTTGTATTACCTAATGATGTCCACCAAACGGTGTACAATAACTGGTTCGAAGTTCGCATTGTACGCCTTCAGGAAACCATCTTCCACCGTCACGCTTAGCTGAAACACAGGAATAAATAAGCCAATAATTTAAGCATATTTATTTATTTATTTTATTATTTACTAGCGACCCGCTCCGGCTTCGCACGGTTAGTAAAGCATCAGTGTCGTATCAGAAACTACCCGTGCGAAGCCGGGGTGACTTGCTAGTGTATTATACATATAAACCTTCCTCTTGAATCACTCTATCTATTAAAAAACCGCATCAAAATCCGTTGCGTAGTTTTAAAGATTTAAGCATACATAGGGATATAGGGACAGAGAAAGCGACTTTGTTTTATACTATGTAGTGATAGTGATATCTAGTTGTACTTTCTGTTTTCACTATTTATTGCTTACTTGTTTTAATAAATAAATAAACGTTTACACACTCATACCTCTGAACTAGGATTCCCTGTGTCGCAGATGGCATGGACAAACACAGAAACACAAGACAAACACCCAAGACCCGAGAACAAACATGCTCACCACACAAAGTGTACCCCGGCCGAGAATCGAACCCGGGACCCCTCGCTTCGAAGGCAGGGCTACTACCAACTAAGCCACGGAGCCGTCATTGTTAATTTTTGTTATTATCTTTTTTTATATCGTACCTCTATTTGTTTTTATTTTTTCTATTTATTGTATTGTATGCTAAAAATCAAATAAACGAGTGTCTATGTCTTCAAAAAATATTTTTCCTCAAAACCTGTCCAGTGTATCAAAATACAGGGGTTTCACGAACAGGGGTCTCACGAAAAATAAATACGACTTATATTTTAGAATCTAATTTGGAATTTTTCAGCCGGGTTTTGTTGTCCATAATATATTGTATACATACTAACCTTGTCCTGTTTCCTGTTGGCCCTAATCTCCCTAAGCAGCCACGGCAGCATAGCGGTGGAGAACCGCCGGTCCATGGCTGTGTACCCAAGGTACGTGACCGAAGTAAGTTTCGTCTTCATTTTCAACTGGGGAAGACAAAAAATATGTTTAGTACCGCATCAGCCACTTAAGTTCTCAATGTAGGCAGAGATTTTCCATTTTTGTTTCATTATTATTATAAATTACATTAAAGACGGGACGATCTGAACGCCCAAATAATGTTACCCCCGCTCATAATAGCAATCCGACTTCCCGGGTCGAAGTATGAAAAGAACCAAGTCGCATTCCGTTGCGCCCGTCTCCCGAGACAGGGATGTGTCTCAAGCGTAAGTGATTTCACCGGCACCCACACCCTTCAGTGAACCAGTATTGGGCGGCAGATTATCAGGTGAGTACCTCTCCGGACGAACTTGGCACAAGTTCTTCTGCTACTAGACTTGTTCTCGTATTTTGGATGTGTTTGTCTTGTATTATTGTTTGTCCATGTCACCTGTGACACAGGGAATTTCAGTGCGTAGTAGGGAATCTGCGCGTGAATTCGAGCCAACGACCCTCAGATTGGAAGTTTGCCTCTGCACCCATGGGCCACCATGAAATCGGGATTCGAGAAACTTTGTATAATGATTATGAAGTTTATACGAACAATAAAAATCTATCTAGCTTTGTTTTTTTATTGATTATGGGCGGCGGTAATCACTTAACATTCCTTCACTGTCACAAAAAACCTATATATCTTATGTGCTGTGTTCATGCCACACAAGGAACACGGTATAAAACAAAAATAAAAAAGCTTTATTTCATGATAATAGGTTGTTTAAAGTTTTTTCCGGGGAATATTCGTGACTTGAAAATTTGTAAGAAGATAATTTTCTTATCAATTTGATTGCTTTAGCAATTATTATTAATAACTCTAATTAAAACATGATTAATTTATGCCTATTAAGATATACTTTATACCCAGTACCTTATTGTTTCAAAGTATTTTTAAGCATCCACAGACAATAAAAATACCTCTTTAATTTTGCTATAGGTACCAAAGATAACGAATTTGTATTTGTTAACAAAATAATTTATCCATAACAAGCTAGTTCTTCACAATATACCTAGGTATTTAATATTATACTTCGCGTACGAAATATCCATGACATGTTTTTCATATTGTTGTGTGGTTATGAATATTAATTTTCACTCAACACTTTTACCCGGGAGAAATATGGATAGTTTTCTATAAATTATTACAACACAAAACATATTTTATACATTTGTAATATTATTACATGTTCATAATGATTTTTATGAATGATATATTTATTGGGAAGCTACATACCGCTGTTTACAATAAAATTGTCCAGAGTTTGATACTGATGTTACAAGAGTTACGGGAAACCACAAAACGCGAAAAATCGATATTTCTCACAAAAACACAGATTTTCACCGTCGGAATGCATAATTTAACTATAAGAACACTGTGGAACGAATTAGTTTGGTTTACCAACGGGACTAACCGCATTCACGGTAAATCAATAATGTTTTGACTCAATTTACAATCATAACAAAATGTACAACCGATTTACGAAAAGGAAAACAATGCACTGAGCCATAGACGGAAAAGAAACACACAAAAATAACTTCTGTCTCAGTATAATTCATTGCTAAGAAAGAGACGCAGCTATGTACACTGTTCCCAAAGTTTTTCAATAGATTCGGTACAAAAACAGTTTTCCTTATGGTTTCCATCACCCATGGGTTTGAACCTGTGAGAGCCACTGTACACTAAACTATTTGATTTCGCGCCATCTATCGACATTTATCAGAATGATATTACTACGACACACTTCAAGAAAATAGTGTAGTCATAAGATAACCGCGCATTTATTTAGTAAAGCGCCATCTATTGGTTATCTGTGTAACACGATTTCATCGTACTCCATGCGACATCCAATTTGTACAACAGACGACAGAAACAAAATTAGTTCAATTACCCGCCAATAGATGTCAGTCAAAATTTGCCACAAAGGTGAAATTATTTAATTTATTCTATATTATGATTTTATTACAATAATTTATGAAAAAATCGGCTTCAAAAAAGTTTTTGTGTATTGTCAAGATAGCCACTCTCTTGAAATGTGTATCACGAAATATAGCATTTCATTTTATAGGAACAGTAACCTAGTACCCACACAGTAGGTATAGATGTTTTGTTGCAATGTTGTATGGCTTCATTATGATATTGATTGACCTAAACGAGCAAAGGTCATTTCAGTAGGCAATCAGATCTGGAAGTAGGAACAATTAATTTTGTGTTAACCCTACAATATTATATAAAACACGTGAGACACGCATCTCTAGACCAAAAATCTAAATACTTCTAGTTCCATGTAAATCCGCGCGATACTAGCGCCATTATTTTTTTCTGTGTGGGTATTTCTAAGTGTAGTTAGTGGTCAAATAGTCGTGTAAACATAAAAAAAGTGCAGAATGAGTGATCTTATCATCCCTCTTTAGAAGGGGTACGTATTTTTTAAATTTATTTACTGTTTATGTATATGACAAAAAATTGGTACTTAAGAGAATTTCTATCATTGTTATGTTAGCAAAGTGCTAAAGTCCCACCTAATGTTAGGTGGCTACCACAGTCTTAATACAACAATACGATTCAGATCTTCCCCAAACATGCTTAGTTTGGAGCTAATAGACGCTATGTTAAAAAAACCTTGTTTTTGCACAAATATATTTTAAATATTGTAACAAATTATAATAAAGTGACAGAAATTGCTCATGGTGGGCCATGTGTTAAGTATTTTTAAGTGGTTTCCGCCGTCTATAAACAACAACAATAAGACACGGGTCAAGAAGAGTTTTTTTATGTAGCTGGAGTGCCCACCTGATGTTAAGTGTTTACCTTCGACAAACACATGTGATACGACTCAGATCCTTTGCCGAAGTATGGGAAGACCCAAGTGAAGTGCATGAAGATGAAATTTTAGTATGTTACTACATATTCTAAATGCGAAAGTTTGAATGGATGTTTGTTACTCAATCACGCCAGAACGGCTGAACGAATCTGGATGAAATTTGGCACAGACATAGATTATAGTTATACTTTTTATCCCGGAAAAAACGTATTGTTCCCGTAGGATAACCAACCGCGAGTAACACCGCAGGGCGCAGCTAGTGTATTCTAATATAAAACAGATAAAAAAAACACAAATAAAACACAAAAATTGTTTCTACTATGTCCGTTAGACTTTGAAACCATCCAACCGATGTGCCCCAAACCGGTTTCATTAGAAAGCCAATAATGCGATGGTTTTAAACCACTTAAACAATGCATTAAGCACAAAATATATATTTCTATGTTTAGCGTAGTAGCACACGCCGTGTACTCGCGTCTGTAGGTGTGTACCTTTGAGCAACCAAAAGTAGCAGTAGAACTTGTTGCAAGTTCGTCCGGAGAGATAATGCCATCACACCTGGAATCTGCCGCCAAGCAGTAGTGCTCGCATTGTGTTCCAGTGGAAGGGTGTCGCTGCCGGTGAAATCACATGCGCATGAGACGTATCATCCCCGTCTAGGCTGATGGACGCAGCAGGATAAATGCGACTCAGTGTATGCAAATCTTATACTGAGTCGCATTACTGTTGTCATGGGCGGGGGTCGCCACTTACCACCAGGTGGGCCCTCAGCTCGTTCCGTCACTTATTTACATAAAGAAACTAATATTTTTCATATATTATTCGGGTTTGGGTTGAGTAGATCTTTAGTGCAGGGGTCTGTGGCTGAAAGATTTGTTCGTATATATAATATATAATTTTTTTTCTTCAGTCCGAACATGATCCAGAGCAACGTAACATCATCGTCTGCTTCTATCCAAAACTCTTCAAGTACAGAGAGGAATAGAAGAAGAATATTCTTCTGCCGGAAATCTAGGAACTCCAGTGGTGATGCGGACATCTCTTCGGTAGAGTACGAAGGGTAAGCGAATGGTAGGTGGTGCGGTGCAGGTAACCACTTAACATCAGGTGGCTTCAGCTCGTCCCGTCACTTTGTAAAATAAAACAGGTAACCTTGAATATGCAGTACGTTGTAACCATATAGCGTTGTCCATGCTTCTGCCCCGGTTAATCCTGCTAAACCTGAGATTATGTTGAAGTTATCCGGGTGTTTAACTTGAAGGTGAAGGTCACCCACATTGGTAGTAGCTCTGTCTTCTGCGCTGGTAGTTGTGGGTTCGATCAACCATTTAATAAAAAACAACAAAAAAAAAAAAAAAACGTTTACACACTCATACCTCTGCACTAGGATTCCCTGTGTCGCAGATGGCATGTACATACACAGAAACACAAGACAAACACCCAAGACCCGAGAACAAACTTCATGTTCACCACACAAAGTGTGCCCCGGGAATCGAACCCGGGACCCCTCGCTTCGAAGGCAGGGCTACTACCAACTTAACCACGGAGCCGACTACTAAAACAAAACGTATACTATTAAAAAACTATTGCTTTTTATACTGCACACAGATAACCAAATTTCCTGTGACTATTTCCTTTGCTCGCTGTATACCGAAGCATGTTTTACACGCTGTAAGTACTTGCGACAAGAAGAAAACAATTCCATTCAAGTTAAGTGAATGATGTATTTGTTACCACCACAAAGGTTTTAGTTTTAGGTCCAGTAATTGGGCACTTAAATTTAAGCAACAGGAAAACTAGTTCGTCCTAGAATTTTATTTCCATCTAGATAATACTTACTAAGTGCTATGTTAATGTATTTTTGTTAAAGTATAGAAGGGCGACCGTGCTTTGCTCGGTTTTTTGTGTGCAACATTTTCTTATAAAAAATGCGTTTTACAAGAAATACAATTTTACATGTACGTAAACTTAAAGAGCAAAACATTACATTAAATTGAGATTTAATTTAATTATTTTAATGATGGCATTTATAGTTTTATGTTATAATAATGGATAATAATAGTTTTGGATTGTAGGGTCTGATATAAAATAAATAAATTAAAAAAAACCCTATCTAAACACAACATTTCATCCAAATCGTTAGAGCAGATAAACAGATAGACACATTTATTAATATTTGTAAAATATACGTCACCAGAGAGTTTTGTATATTCAAATTAAATTAAATCAAAAAAAAATTTGATTACAAATTTACGGGTTATTTACAATTAATAATAAATTAATGTAAAATAACAATAAATCAATGAATTTAAATTAACACAAATAAAATACATTACTTACAGAATTGACCTTGACTAGATGTAAGAAAATCTTCTATTTCATAGAGCCATTTCTGAGATTCGCAAAATAAATTAATTTAATACAAGAATTGCTCGTTTAAGATTATTATTTTTAATATTAAGATCGACGTTCGTCCCACAAATGCTTGTCCGGGATGGTAATCGAACTCACGACCTACACAGACCAGAACGCAGAGCTACTGACCTCTGAGGTCAGCGTGTACTGTCACCACGCAAAATCCTTCGACCGGGAATCGAACCCAGACTCCTTCAAAGCCAAAATACTAACAAACCTACGGAAAGACGAATGTATTTAATTAATATTAGTTTGTACTCATTTGTAAGCAATGAGTCATCTCATTAGGAAGTTTCCTCTAACAAATGAAGCGATTGTGCTGTCATAGGAACCCAGCATAATAATTATAAACGGCGCTAAACGTAGGAACAAAAACAAAAAAAATAATCCGACTAATATTATAAACGCGAGTTTGTATGGATGGATGTTTTACGCCAGAACGGCTGAACGGACTTGGATGAAATTCCTGGACCTGGATGAAAACGGTGAATTTCATTTCATTTCATTTATTTCCAAAAAAAACATGATCACATATGTAGGAAACTTAAATTCTAAATAAAACATAAAAATTAATACAAGAAAAATAAAAACCTTTAAATTTTAAACATAACACAATCACACGAATAAATTAAATAAATTGAAATAAATGTCCAAAATTAAATAATTGATGTCAGCTTAAATATACTTTATAATAATAAATAAAAATAAAAACAAAAATAAAAAACTACGAGTCGAGTCAATGGAGCGTTACAATAGATTTTACTTCCTCTGTTTTAGACTCGAGAAATAACGTAGCAAGTATAAACGTTACTTCTGTAAGTACTTGTGTTCTTTGCTTAGTTGGTAGTAGCCCTGCCTTCGAAGCGAGGGGTCCTGGGTTCGTTTCCAGCCCTGCATACTTTGTGTGGTGAGCATGAAGTTTGTTCTCGGATCTTGGGTGTCTTCTGTTTCTGTGTTTGTCCATGCCATCTGCGACACAGGGAATCCTAACGGAAAGGTATGAGTGTGTAAAAGCTGTTTTTTTACCATCTTTGTATACAAAAAATTTTGCTGTGTATAGGTCTAAATTATACTTCTAACGGAAAGTATCTCATATTGTTTTAAGTGTCACTTAGAAAAAAGAATCATTGTACAGGAAAATTAGCACAATTACATCTGTTGACCTCACAGTACAGTTGGTAGTTGCTCTACCAACGCGCATATGATTTGACTGGTACCCACACCCTTCCACCGGAACACAGTAGCGTGCACTACTGCTTAGCGGCATAAATCGCGTTGTTTGCATATAATATCTATGTTTACTCAAGATATGATATCTGTTTAATCTTCAATATCTACTGCACAAGTAAAGTATGTAATCACTATGTAGATTTACTATTTGTACTTACGGTAAGTATATAATATAATATTATACTTTCGCGGTTATCAAGATAATTTTACAAAAAATTCGTTAGCAACTCTCGGCTCGGTCGGAAGTTGGATGGGTGACCATTTAGTGTCATTTGAACTTAGCGCTTCCGTGCTTCGGAAAGCACTTAAGATGACGATCCCGGATGCTAGTTTTTAAGCCATGCCAGAGGCCTTCGGGTGCCTTGAATACCCCGACACCAGAGTTGGCCACATACTCTCACGAGAGAAGAAGAGAAGAAGACAAAAAATTATAATATTGAAATTGCGTATTCCTGTGATTTTTTCTTTTAAGTAGGGCGCAGCTAGTATATACAAAAAAAAGGTTTGTAACGTCATATTAAAAGCCTTTTACTTAATGCTTTATAGCAACACAACGTAGGTCCTCCCCGAACATTAGAAGCCCCAAGTCGCACCCTGTTGCACCCGTCACCCAGACGTAACATCCCCACGTTTCCATAACAGTCAACAGTCAGTCAACGGCTGCTGTGTTCTGGGGCGGCGGTGATCACTTAACATCAGTTGCTCGCCACTTCAGTAGCAAAAAAACAGACAGGGTGGGAAACACGCGTTTCCAAGCATCTCCCCGTTGCTGTATCAGGGTTGATAAACAGAATATCAGCCTTTTTTTTTTTTTATTTGAATAAATGACGGAACGAGCTGAGGGCCCACCTGATGGTAAGTGGTGACCCTCGCCCATGACAACAGTAATGCGCGACTCAGTATGAGATCCAAATCTTTACTGAGTCGCATTCATCCTGCTGCGTCCATCACCCGAGACGGGGATGATACGTCCCATGCGCATGTGATTTCACCGGCACCCACACCCTTCGGGAACATAGTAATGCAACCACTACTTGGCGGCAGATTCCAGGTGTGGTGGCAGTACCTCTCCGGACGAACTTGGCACAAGTTCTACTGCTACTTTTGGTTGCTCCTTTAGCACCAAGGGGGTATGTGTAGGGAATCAAAGGGTACACCTACGGAAGCGAGCAACTGGACCCCCCTCTTTCTATTAGGCTGTTAATACCTGAAACTACTATTTATAAATAGATCCTAATGATGCGGACGTGCAACTGTACTTGCCACTTCATTAGCTAACAAGGCCGTTTTCCTATCGTGTAGGTGAACCGTGGCTATTCTCGATTAATTTTACCCGACTGCGCTTTAGAGGGTTAAGTTTTTCGAGTGTGCACCTATGTATGTTATTTCTTTGGCACGCTCTGTGGCTAAAACAGCTTGATGGATTTTAGCTTAAGGGTTGTCGTTAGATTCTGCGACCAGCCATCTGCGACACAGGGAATCCTAGTGCAGAGGTATGAGTGTGCAAAGGTTTTTTTATTATATCAAAATTACATAAAATGACCGTTTTTGGCGCCATAGATCTCGATCATTTAGCAAGCGATTTTGAAAATCTTTTTTTTATTTTTTATTTGATTGTATACATTCAGATCATTCCCATAGAAAATTCATCAAAATCGGTTAAATAGTTTGGTTGTTAAATCAAAATAACTGGAATAGATACATAGATATATAGATATATCATCCAAATAAATGAAATTGCGTATTTTGCTTTCCTGAAAATCTTTTCTTCATTCGTTGCAAAGAGATTTGTATGTATTTATTAAAATGGCCCTAAAGGCTAGAAATAAGGTTTTAAAGTATTGAAGTGGGTGAGATACTTTTCCTTAGTCTAATATAAACTCATAATTACGAGAATTGAGGACTAGTTTTAGGTACACAGTTTGATAGCGTCCACTCATTGCTTAAACAGTATTTTCCTGTTGGATCAATGTTTTATATTTACAGAGATAACGGTGTTTCTAGGTATTTTCCGTCCTACATATATTTAACTGCTTTGAGGTTAAGTTTGCTCAGAAATTATCTATCTATATACTAATAATAGCCGCGCCCCCGCGGTGTTTCCCGCGATTGGCCATTCTGCGGGAACACGGCAGTATTCCGGGATAAAAAGTAGCCTATGTGTTATTCCAGACTATAATCTATCGCTGTGCCAAATTTCATCCAAGTCCGTTCAGCCGTTCTGGCGTGATTGAGTAACAAACATCCATCCATACATCCAAACTTTCGCGTTTATAATTTACTAGCGGTCGCCCGCGGCTCCGCCCGCGTGGATGTCGGTTACCGCTGCAAAAAGCCTACCCAGGAAAGACACGGTCAGCAAAATGATTCCCAGCTCAATTCACAGACACCGACAGTAACATTGACGACGCAGTCATTATCCGCAGGCTGCACAGATTGTCTTTCTGTGTATGTTAAGTTGTTAATGATGAAAATATTTAAATGTAATTAATACTAAGTTTTCACTTCTGCCGGCAGTCCCGGAGCGCAACCCGTTGTTTAAGGATAGATAACTAAAGCGATTATTGTAGAGCTTCTCCATAAACAACATTTGACGTTAAATTATTTTCAGGTAACAAAATATACTGATGGTCGGGAGCCCCGACCCGTGATAGGGCAACGTAAAGTTGCCCATGCCCCATCCTCTCCGGTCTGGGTATCGTTCATGAAACGGCGAGGGTATTTTTTTGTGCAGACACCGTTCTTCATGCATGGTGCAGCTAAATTATGTTCTCCGCAGGGTCCATGTACCATATTTTTAGTTATAATGTCGTGTAGTACCGGATCAATTTGTTGATCGGGTAGCTCCGCAACTATGACACTGTCGATCTCATCTGGTTGTATTTTAGTTTCTAGCCAGAAAAGCAAATGACAATGAGGTAAACCGCGCTTTTGCCACTCCACACTTGCCATATAACATTTTACTTTACCGAATATCTGTTCTTTGACAAATAATTTGATGAATTTCTTCATCTTTAAATGAAATACACGTGAAATTATGTCATGACGGTCGAAAGACCGTTGTCCTGGTAGCAGCTCCGCTTTAATTTCAGGCCATTCGGGGTTACATGTTAAAGTGACAAATAAGTCAGGTCTACCATAATTTCGGACGTACGTCATCGCGTCCTGCGTTTTCTCGTGCATGAAACGCGGAGAACCCGTAAATGACGATGGCAATATGACATGTTGACCGATATTTGTTGGGTCAACATTTGCGTCATGATTTAAGGCATCTCTGAGATGAATGTAGTCATCAGCCCTCAGTCTTTGTTGATTCCGAGAAATATAATTTAATCTTTCCGATATCATTTTCGCCATCATGTCAACACAATATTGACTAAATTAGTCTCTGTAATAATGTAACGGATTAAAAGAGTTAGTTCTAAACATTAATCTAAATGCATAAAATTGCATGCACGAAACAGTTTTATTACGCGCAGAACCCTGCTGAGGGATAGTCAAATAATAACCGTCTTCTCCTGTCGCAAACATTATAGGATACCGTAGTGGATCATAGGATCGATGTAGCTCAGAACGGGCCGTGCAGCAGAAATCGTAATATTTTATTATAATTTCGCCATAACTTCAAAACCAAACGTCCAATTTTAATCATTCAAAGACCAAATATTATCTCCATAAACTGTTCTTAATGATGAAATCATTTATTTTGATAAGGATTAATAGCATGAGTGAAATAAACGCGTTTAAATGTAGTCCAAAAAAAATTCAAGATTTTTAAATAAAAAAATGGTTGCTGTGCCTCACTCGACATAGATGGGTATAGTGTGTCGCGGACTTTTTTGTAGATATTTATAAGATCTACAATTAATTAGAACATTTTATGGTTCTATCTTTTATAGTTTAGGCAGCGTACGCAAAATAAGTAACTTTTCTGGTTGATTTTTTACACCTTGTGTCCGAAAAACCCAAATATCTTACGGAACCCTATTTTTTTCCAAAATAAAATATAGCCTATGTTACTCGTGGATAATGTAGCTTTCGAATGGTGAAAGAATTTTTAAAATCGGTCCAGTACTTTTTGGGCCTATTCAGTACAAACAAACAAACATACAAACAAAGTTTTCCTCTTTATAATATTAGTGTACAATAGATAATATTATATAGTTACGATAATAAAGCTGAAGAGTTAGTTTGTTTGTTTGAACGCGCTAATATCCTGAACTAACAGTCGGATTTGATAAATAGTTTTGCGTATTATAGCCACACTCATCACGAAGGCTATATGTTATCTAGCATTACACTAAATCTACCTAGTATATCTACACAAATAAATAAAATTTAAATGTCTGTTTGTACTGTCAATATAACAGCTTTTTACTAAATACATTTGAACGTATATTCAACGGGTCTTTTAACAGAAAAACATGTTTTTTCTGTTTGTCTGTTTGATCTGGCTAATCTCCGAAAGGGCTGGACCAATTTTGATGCGACTTTCACTGAAAAATAGCTTATATTATAAAGAATAATTCAGGCTACTTTTACTTAAGAAAAAGATGTAGGACAAAAAAAACACGCGCCAGGGAGGTTGGTAGGGGCACAGACGCCGACTTTCAATCTGGAGATCACTGATTCAAATAACAATGAATTTTTCACTTGAAACAATTGTAAGCGCTATACCACATTCTGTGAAAGAAAATATCGTGAAGAAATATAGGCATATATACATATGTACGTAAATATAGGATTATTTATGAAATTCAATTACCTAATTCAATTTAGCCTGGTAAGATTCGCTAAAATCTGAATGTTATCGCTTGCCTTCGATTCGCTGCGCCAACTTTTAAGTACTTATAGTATATATACATAGGTTTATTAACTATTAAAACTGTTACTATTTACCTGCCTATCTATCTAGATTGGTAGTAAGTACTATTTTCTATTCTTTGGTGTAATGATCGGAAAATAGTTTGACTGCACAAACATTTTTGTTATCACTATCTATCCGTGGCTTGGTTTTGATTCCAGGCTAGGACACATTGTGAGGTGAGAACATGAAGTTTGTTCTCGGGTCTTGGGTGTTTTTTGTTTGTATATTTGTCCATGCCATCGTGATACAGAGATTCCTAGTGCAGAAGTTTGTTTTTTTTGAATAGTTGTTCTATTCAGACTTGACCACAAAACCAACGTGCTAGGTGAAATATATAAACATTACAATATATTATATATAGGCATAATAACCATGTTTACTACACAATAAAGCATAATAATACAGGATTATAAGACAAATATACATTAAGAAATATACTATATTAGAATTATACATTTTTAATACATTTTTTAATCTTTGTTAATGGAAATATATAATATATTTTTCGGGGGGTCCAGTTGCTCGCGTCCGTAGGTGTGTACCCTTTGATTCCAAGTTCCAATTTGTGCCAAGTTAGTCCGGAGAGGTACTGCCACCACACCTGGAATCCGCCGCCAAGCAGTAGTGGTTGCATTACTGTGTTCCGGTGGAAGGGTGTGGCTGCCGGTGAAATCACATGCGCATGAGACATATCATCCCCGTCTCGAGTGATGGACGCAGCAGGATGAATGCGACTCAGTAAAGATTTGGATCTCATACTGAGTCGCGCGCGTTACTGTTGTCATGGGCGAGGGTCACCACTTACAATCAGGTGGGCTCTCAGTTCGTTCCGTCACAAATTCACATTAAAAAAAAACATATATATAAGTCACATGATTTTGATATTATATTATATATTATTATACTGTTTATCACAGATCCTTGAGTGTTCAACAAGCATGAAGTTCTTGGGTGACTGATTGTGTTGTGTTTATATCAGCGACACAGGGAATAGAATTACCTACTGCCAGGGTGTTCATGTTTCTCGAAAATGCTTCCTGATTTCGTGCTTCCCTTCCCCGCTAGCCACCACACACCCCACAATAGATTAACTATTATTTCGGAGCTACTACGTAAGTGGCTACCCCCGCCCATGACAGTAATACGACTCAGCATAGTACAGTATATATGGATCATACACTGAGTCGCATTCATCCTGCTGCGTCCATCACCCGAGACGGGGATGATACGTCTCATGCGCATCTGATTTCATTGCCACCCACACCCTTCCACCGGAACATTAATAAATATAGATACTCTAAATATTCTATCAGTTTTCAAGTTCCCATAGTACCTAACCGCTTGTTAAATTGTTATCCGACTATAATTTAACCCACAGTGGGATAAGGATTTTAATGTCTGCCTATCCTTTCAAGGAAAGACCGTGATTCATAAACGAGTACATACGTTGATATAAATTATCTCGTAATTACGTAATATCGACAAACAACGCATTCTTTAGCATTCCAGTACAGTACAGTACATGGCATTCAATATGGCATGTGAGGATTAAAGGACAGTCGGTTATGGAAAACAGTTTATGCTTTGATTTCAGGGCTGTCAGGTGAAGACTGTTTATGAACATTTAATTTGTGCTTTTTTATGTGAATAAGTGACGGAACAAGCTGAGGGTCCACCTGATGGTAAGTGGTGACCCTCGCCCATGACAACAGTAAAGCGTAATAACAGTATGAGATCCAAATCATTACTGAGTCGCATTCATCCTCCTGCGTCCATCACCCGAGACATTACATAAAAAAAATAGTTTTTTTTTTTTGTCTAAAATTTTGAGTTTCAACTGAGCCAGATCTACAATAAACGGAAAACTGTATCTACGTACGTTAATATAATACCTATGACACTATGAAAAAACTATAAAATTGACAATAAAAAAAATAAAATACGGAACAGAAAAAGACTGATAGCCATAGCAAAGGGGAATTAATTGATTCTGATTTAAAAAACAATACATACCAATTACACAAGAATTATTTACTAAAATCTAAAAGCATCAAGAAATTACGTGGCCGCAAAAATGGTTATCATTCAGCAGTGCTAATTGCAAGTGCATATAGCGCTGGTTTTTAGTGACACCACGGTGTGTATAAGTCACTGTCACGTGACAAAATCCAGCTACAGTTTCGCATTATAGCAAATTAGCTGCGCCCCGCGGTTTCACCCGCATAGTTCCCGTTCCCGTGGAGAATACGGGGATAAATTGATTTTATTTTTTTCGTTAATTTTCCATTGTTTTAATAGTTATTCTGCTATTCGGGACGGAAACAAATCCAACAAATCAAAAACCATGGCAATCGGTCCAGCCGTTCTCGAGTTATAAGTGTTGTAACAAACACGACTTTCTTTTATATATATAGATTTTATAGAAACCTCAAAAATTGTAGCCTATATGTTATTCTGATGTATAAGCTATATTGTGCTAAAGTTTCATTCAAATCCATTCAGTAGTTTTTACGTGAAAGAGTAACAAACATCCATACATCCATACATCCATACTTACAAACTTTCGCCTTTATAATAGTAGTAGGATAGGTTAGTCGACATCACAGGAGACCGAAGAGCTGGCAGCTATCTCGGACAAACAATAAGTCTAGCTAATCAAAGGGGGAACGCTGCCAGTATCTTCGGAACCTTGCCTAAAGGGACTTTTAATAATATATTTTAGTTAAAATACATAGTTATGCTTCAAGCTGTGAAAATATAATTCTAAATCGAGTAAAGTCCGAAAACCGCAAATTTGTAGTCACACCGCATAAATAACATTATTTTTACCAGTGTAATTTCAATTCAAAACTTGACTACATACTTTAAATATATTTTAATACTTACATTATTACCTGAAACCTAAACAGTACCTACTTATTCCATTCTTATCTTGTCCATTGTTAATTTGCTAAATTAATGAAATTAAAAAAAAATTATGCATTTACTATTCCTATTACACGTAATGATTGAAAGAGACAAAAGTTAATCCAATCCTTATTTCGATTTTAATACAGTCCAGGGCCATCAAAGTCAAGTCACAGTCTATGTCAAAGTCAAACTTATTTATTCCATATCTCTCTCAAGATCTCAAGTATCATTTGGACAGACAGACACATCAAAAAAACCATTAATAAAACCTAGAAATTTCTGTAGATTAGGTACCCTACGTTGTCCGTTGACAGTCAAGGTCAATAAAACGAATAATACGTCATTTGTACGCGAAATCGTTCGAAAGTAAAATAAAATGGCCGCTGGAACTAGATAAGCGCGCCAGTAACCGGTTCGAGGCGGTTCCGACCGGTTCGGTGCAGTTACACTCGGGTTGTTGAACTCGCCGCCGCCTCCGAAAGTTTGGTGCGAAATTGTGAAGTTTTGGTGTCGTGTTAACTGTAGAATATTGTAGTAATAAAGGGTTTTCTTTGTATAATAATAACATGCTGTTCGTTGGTAAGCGTATAACTTGAGAACGGCTGCGGCCGTTTTGAACTCGATCTCACACGCAATATAATCAATGTCTTTGTAATTAGTATTATTATAATAAGTAACTGATTTAAAAATCGATAAACCCTACTTCAATGCTAAATTTCAATTTCGTTTACTTGGATAACATATTTTTTTCGAATTATTTTGATTTAACATGCAAACGGTTCAACCGATTTTGATAAAAAATATTATGGGACCAATATGAAACCATAACCGTTAAAATTTTTTTTTTTTAATATCGGTTCATAAATGACGGAGATCTGAGGTAAAAAACACAAAAAAAAAACATTCGAATTGCAAACCTCTTTTTAAATTCGGATAAAGAAAGAATTTCTTTGATGGAGAAAATAAAACATTCTTAATTGTTTTTACACGAAGGCGTCTTCACATTTTTCATGTCCGTATGTACTGCTAACGTAATGTCGCTTTAATTTAATTTAATTTAATAAATCCATTTTCATCGGTAATAGCTGGTCTCTTATTGCTTTTTAAGTTCTAGTTAGGTTTAGGTTTACCCTCGGTAATTGAGAATGAATGGGCTCTGATCTACCACGGGAGCCCAATCCGGATTGTTAGATGTCTTCGAATTTTTGGTTCTAATAAATGTCGGTTTCCTCACGATGTTTTCCGTCACCGTTTCAAGAACGTGGTATTGCGCACATAAATTTTTCAAATGAAAAAACTCATTGGTGCACGTGTGGGTTTGAACCAGCTTCAGATTAACACTTAATAATATACAAACAACTTATTTCACACACTTTAACACCAGAACTTTGATGGTAAGGGTAGCAGGTTTACTTCTTCGGAGCTACGGAGTTTTCTAGCCGAGGGATTCCGACATGGTTTAAAACAGGGGCCGACATCTCAACGCGCCCTCAGAAGCACGAAAGCTCTTAGTTTAAACACCGCTAAAGGATCACTCATCCATACTGGCACGAGGGTCGCTTAATTCAGATGTTCTCTAAAAATGAAAAAAAAAAAAAAAAAATTTATGACTGTTAAATCTTTGGGTCATATATGTTAAACAGCTGTATATGACAATTTATGATTATAATAATAAACGTTTACACACTCATACCTCTGCACTGGGATTCCCTGTGTGATGGCGTGACCAAACACAAATATCCAAGACCCGAGAACAAACTCCATGGTCACCACACAGTGTGCCCCGGCCGGGAATCAATTTTGGACCCCTCGCTTGGAAGGGCTACTACCAACTAAGCCACGGATTGTATTTAATATTAGTATTTTTTTTTCTTGTTTTTTACTTATGTCATTTGTGATTTGTTTGTAAATCTTTTTATTGCATGCCTTCAAAGGCATTATGCATGACTATATAAATATATTTTAACAACTTACATGTATTTCAAGCATTAAAAATACTTTGACTTTGACATTGAAAATACGCCCAGGCACTTCGCAAATAGTGTAGACCCAAGAACAGTATGATACAAATACCCATTACCACTGTCGGCGCGGACACACCTGCGCCTGCGCACGTTCGGAACAAATATCCGGAATACTGGAAAACAAAAACTTGTGAGTCAACGTTTGTTTTGCAAACATCTGTTTGAAACGAGATAGTACTGGCCTGTGGGAAACTCGTTCTAGTTACTTGCTATGTGACAAGGCAGCGATAACATTCAACAGGCGTTTGGCTATGAAGTTAGCGAGCGAGTATTTAACTCAGTGGTTCCCAAACTATTTCATTTGGACCCCAAGGGGGCCACGGGAGACTCGATGGGGGTCTACGGCGGTGAAAAGATTTTTTTTTATGTCATATCATATTACGTAACTATAATCTGATTATATATAGATCTACCCGCCCCGGCTTCGCACGGTTAGTAAAGCATCAGTGTCGTATCAGAAACTACCCGTGCGAAGAGGGGTGACTTGCTAGTGTGTTATACATATAAACCTACCTCTTGAATCACTCTATCTATTAAAAAACCGCATCAAAATCCGTTGCGTAGTTTTAAAGATTTAAGCATACATAGGGATATAGGGACAGAGAAAGCGACTTTGTTTTATACTATGTAGTGATCATTAATTTTAATCTTACTTTTCTCACGCCCTCTAGTTAAAGGGAAGATATATTCTTGACAAATTTATCTTGTTTCGATAGTATAGAACAATCTCCGTCGTCAAAAAATGTCGGCTCCGTGGCTTGGTAGTAGCCCTGCCTGCGAAACGAGGGGTCCCGGATTCGATTCCCGGCCGGAGCATACTTTGTGCACTAAGTTTGTTCTCGGATCTTGGATGTTTGTCTTGTGTTTCTCTGTTTGTCCATGCCATCTGCAACACAGGCGATCGCAGTGCAGAGGTATGAGTGTGTCACACAAGTGGCTGATCTGTTTTTATCAGACTTTTTGTGGAACTGCGTTTGGTCATGTACAAAAACGTGTTTTATCTTGCAATGGCGTTAATTAAATAAAATATGTATGTATTAGCTAGATAAATTAAATAATGGTGCTCTTTTAATCAAACTAGACCAAAATGGTTCCAACACTAAATTAAAGAAATATTCTATGTCAACTAAAGGTTACTCAATAAATCACTACATAGTATAAAACAAAGTCGCTTTCTCTGTCCCTATATCCCTATGTATGCTTAAATCTTTAAAACTACGCAACGGATTCTGATGCGGTTTTTTTTAATTGATAGAGTGATTTAAGAGGAAGGTTTAAACATTGATTAGTAGTTTCTGTTACGACACTAATGCTTTATTAACCGTGCGAAGCCGGGGCGGGTCGCTAGTTAATTATAAATACATTTCAAAGTATATACAGTACTTATAACAAATAAAAACATCTTTTACAATTTTTGTCTTACTGTCCGTCTGTTTGTTCTGGCTAATCTGCGAAGATAGCTTTCTTTCACCGGCAGATAGCTGATGTTATAAGGAACATAGGCATTTATAATAAATCTACATAGTAAGGAGTAACATAGGCATAAATCTACTTAGAAGAAAAATATTTTCCGCCCAAAAAAAATGTTAAATCCACGCAGATTCGCGGGAACTACTATTTACTATAGAAAGTTTTACATTTTTTCCATGTCTTTGCCATGAACAATTCTGAGTTGGCTTATATATAATTTAATATTTAATTACATAGCCCTTAGATACTGATTGCATTTTCATTGTCGACTCGAAGCGCTCGTCTGCGCCGGCGCAGTTTTAAGGGTTCCATACCCAAAGTGTAAAACGGGACCCTATTACTAAGACTTCACTGTCTGTCTGTCAATCTGTCACCAGGCTCTGTCTGCATCAGAAATTGAACCGTGAAAGTTAGAGAGTTGAAATTTTCACAGATGATGTATTACTGTCCGCCGTCCTATGAAGCAACACATGTTAAAACTCCATCCTAAGGTTGTCTGGAAGAAATCGCTTTCAGCGATAAGACCGCCCATTGTACTAAATCTAAGTAGATTTATATGAATATTATGTAAATGTTATGGTGTACAATAAAGTGTTCATTCATTCATTCATACTGTTGCCGCTATAACAACAAAAATTAAATAACAAAATAACATTAGTATTTAAGGGGATCTCAAAAAAAACGTGGTTTTAATTTTTTTGTTCATTTTTGCTCGTTAATATAGTTATGGGTACAAAACTGACTCGCACTTTGCCGGTTTTTTTACAAAACGTTCTGAGTTGGCTGAAATTTATTTTAATATTTCATCTCATTCATATTTCATCTGAATGTTTGTATCCTCAAATGGCAGAGCATAGTGATCAAGTATATTAAGTTTTCCATCCAATTTTGTACCTAGGTTCACAAACGACAATAAATAAAAATAAAAATGAAATGAAATCATGGCCCTAAGACCCCGATTGCATTTTTTTTTTCATTGAAGAATATTCCAAATGTTTGGCCGCCATCTCACCTGATGGAAAGTGAATATGCGGCCGACGATGGAATTGAAGCGCCCGTCTGCGCCGGCGCAGTTTTTATAGAGATATTATCATAAATCCGCTATTTCCATGGCGCCCACGCTTGTATGGTACAATGCTTGTAGAATCTCTCGTATCACACATACCTAGACTTTGGTTGTGTTAGTACTAGTTGCATTGTTTGATAGAAAAAACTAGTAAAAATAGTGATTAAAAAAGTGCCATGTTGAAAAAATTGTTTGTGGTGATAGAGTTTATAGTTTTGAGTTATAAATATTTTTTATCAATTTTCGCAGTGAAGATGCTAACTAGTTGATAGTAGCCCTGCCTCCGAAGCGAGGGGTCTCGGGTTCGATGAGCATGAAGATTGTTCTCGGGTTTTGGGTGTTTGTTTTGTTTCTGTTTGTCCATGCAATCTGTGAATTCTAATGCAAAGGTATGAGTGTCTAAACCTTTTTTAATTTTACCATGTTTTGTGAGTTTTCTTGACACCCGATATTTCGACTGAGTTTCATGCGTCATGGTCCCGGGTAAACTGTATGTTACGGTCACCCGAGACGGAGATGTCTTGGGTGACGGGCGCAATGGGGTGCGACTTGGGTATTATACCAGACTGAGTCGCGCGCATTACTGTTGTTATGGACGAGGGTCACCACTTACCATCAGGTGGGACCTCAGCTCGTTCCGTCACTTATTAACATTAAAAAAAAACTATTATCGCGGCTCTGTTAATACAATTGAGTTTCTACTTGTTTGTAATAACAACTCTTAATTGCAAGTACGTGATAACAAAAGACCATAATTAAAAAGCAATGAAATATACCTATTGTTTTACAACTGCCACTTCTTAGTTCAAGATCGATATTCAGATACGAAATCTAATCAATTAAAATCTTCAGAATTGCTACTTGTCCCCCATCTAACTTTGGCCAGAATAGCTACTAAATTGTCCACCATCTAACTTTGGCCAGAATAGCTACTAAATTGTCTCCCATCTAACGTTGGCCAGAATAGCTACTAAATTGTCCCCCATCTTACTTTGGCCAGAATAGCTACTAAATTGTCCCCCATCTAACTTTGGCCAGAATAGCTACTAAATTGTCCCCCATCTAACGTTGGCCAGAATAGCTACTAAATTGTCCCCCATCTAACTTTGGCCAGAATAGCTACTAAATTGTCCCCATCTAACTTTGGCCAGAATAGCTACTAAATTGTCCCCATCTAACTTTGGCCAGAATAGCTACTAAATTGTCCCCCATCTAACGTTGGCCAGAATAGCTACTAAATTGTCCCCCATCTAACTTTGGCCAGAATAGCTACTAAATTGTCCCCATCTAACTTTGGCCAGAATAGCTACTAAATTGTCCCCATCTAACTTTGGCCAGAATAGCTACTAAATTGTCCACCATCTAACTTTGGCCAGAATAGCTACTAAATTGTCCCCCATCTAACGTTGGCCAGAATAGCTACTAAATTGTCCCCCATCTTACTTTGGCCAGAATAGCTACTAAATTGTCCCCCATCTAACTTTGGCCAGAATAGCTACTAAATTGTCCCCCATCTAACGTTGGCCAGAATAGCTACTAAATTGTCCCCCATCTAACTTTGGCCAGAATAGCTACTAAATTGTCCCCATCTAACTTTGGCCAGAATAGCTACTAAATTGTCCCCCATCTAACTTTGGCCAGAATAGCTACTAAATTGTCCCCCATCTAACTTTGGCCAGAATAGCTACTAAATTGTCCCCCATCCAACTTTGGCCAGAATAGCTACTAAATTGTCCCCCATCTAACTTTGGCCAGAATAGCTACTAAATTGTCCCCCATCTAACTTTGGCCAGAATAGCTACTAAATTGTCCCCCATCTAACTTTGGCCAGGATAGCTACTAAATTGTCCCCCATCTAACTTTGGCCAGAATAGCTACTAAATTGTCCCGCATCTAACTTTGGCCAGAATAGCTACTAAATTGTCCCCCATCCAACTTTGGCCAGAATAGCTACTAAATTGTCCCCCATCTAACTTTGGCCAGAATAGCTACTAAATTGTCCCCCATCTAACTTTGGCCAGAATAGCTACTAAATTGTCCCCCATCTATCTTTGGCCAGAATAGCTACTAAATTGTCCCCCATCTAACTTTGGCCAGAATAGCTACTAAATTGTCCCCCATCTAACTTTGGCCAGAATAGCTACTAAATTGTCCCCCATCTAACTTTGGCCAGAATAGCTACTAAATTGTCCCCCATCCAACTTTGGCCAGAATAGCTACTAAATTGTCCCCCATCTAACTTTGGCCAGAATAGCTACTAAATTGTCCACCATCTAACTTCTTAAGCTAAAAGTTGCTTAACATAGATGATCTGTTTAGCAAGTTAAGCTACGCCATGAGCGTTTCACTTACTCAGTATACTCATACTCATTTATTTTCACCGTAGGATCATTTGTGAACACTTGGTTATGTCAAACATACATCGTACATTTTTCCGGGATAAAAAGTAGCCTAGCTATTCCGGACTATAATCTATCTCTGTGCCAAATTTTATCCAGGTCCATTCAACCGTTCTAGCCCCAAAATTAATAGAAAATAATTAATTAGTTAATATTTTCTTAGATTCATCTTTAAATGTTTGGCATAGTTGAATAGTATTGTTTAGTTTTAAGCTTACTCCTAACAACAGTTATATATTTTGAATTCAGTCTTATTCATACAATGACTTATAACGAAATCACAACTTTCTCTTAGATCCCGTGGGAATGCGAGATCCCACGCGGGATTGCAATCCCTAGTCCTAACTAGCTAAGTCAGATGTTAACTTAAGCTTAGTGTTCTTATTTATTTTTATAACTCTAAAGTAGTGAAGACTTACTAAGCCAGCGTAAACCAAGTACTAAACCAGTGGAACTTACTAAGTCAATAAAAACAAGTTACTAAACCACTGCGACTTACTAAGCCAATAAAAACAAGTTACTAAACCAGTGAGGACTTACTAAGTCGATAAAAACTAGTTACTAAACCAGTGAGGACTTATTAAACCAGAGACATTGAGGCAGTGACAAAAATAATGTGAATTTCTAAATCCAAAATGGCGGAGCCCAAAGAAATGAAGGCCAAGAAGAAAAAGGACAGAAACAGTGTATACTCTATGGTTTCCTGCAGCGATCTCACACCGGGCAGTCTGGACGTGTGGGTAGATCTACCAGATGAGATCAAGTGGGACCCATTGTTGGCGCCTTTCAAACACCGCTACGAGGAGCAGCATGGTAAGTTTGTTTTGCGTTTACAGGCTACGTAGGTAGATATGCTGTGTTCAAAATGAGTCCTGGGTTCGAACCCCAGCCGAGGCACATATTCCTTTAATGTCAGTAAATATTAACAAAAATGTACTATTTAAGTAGGTATTAAATCAGTTATGTAGTTATAGTCAGTCATAGTACAAGCTATGTTTAGTTTTGGGCTAGACCCAAAACTAAACATAGCTTGTACTATGGGAACAATATAGCGCTGTGGGAAAAGTACATGAAAATTTATATTTAATTATATAGGAATTATTTGGGCTAGACCCAAAACTAAACATAGCTTGTACTATGGGAACAATATAGCGCTGTGGGAAAAGTACATGAAAATTTATATTTAATTATATAGGAATTATTTCCAACTTCCTCAGTTGGAAATAATTATTCTTCATCGTGTTCCTACTTCGGTATTAAATCACTATTTTTTTACAAGTTTCGCTCTCTGCCAGATGAGAACTAGACAGTTTTGGAGCTAAAACGTCTGTATTTGCAGGAAAATTTGAACCGCAACCGGAGAAAGAGGGAGACAAAACTATATTCGACAGAGAAGTAAAACCAAGCACAAATGGAACCAGCGAACATCCAGAAGGTGTTATTAGGTAAGCGACATATTGTTGTTTTCCTTTTTCTAATCGTGTGTTCTTTGTCTAATTATTTCACACTAGCAGCCCGTCCCGGCTTCGCACGGGGTAGTGAAATAACTACAATAGTTGGACATATGCTACCGCGGAGTTTTTTGTAGACATTATGATGTTCTTCAATATTGTTATACATTATTTTGTTCTATCGCTAATAGTTTCGGCAGCGCATTCGACGAAAGACATTTTAAGACTCATTTTTCTACACCTTCGGTTACATTGTTCAAATTTTACCAAGGATCCCTAATTTTTTTCAAAATGAAATGTAGCCCATGTCAAATTGGAAGAATGTAGTATTCTATTGGTGAAAGAATTTTTTAAATCGGTCCAGTACTTTTTGAGCCTATTCATTACAAACATACAAAAATAGGTACAAATCTTTCCTCTTTATAATATTAGTATAGATATAAACCGTTAAATCCACCGAATAAAACAGACCGTAGCAATTAACATAATTATGTAAAAAATCAATCTACCCCCGCAGCTATCGTCGCAATTTACAATATAATCGTGCGCACTGAACATACTACTTTTCCACTTGAAAAAACAAAGATGGTTCCGCGGCCCCGTGGCTTAGTTGGCAGTAGCCCTTCGAAGACAGGGGTCCCGGGTTCGATTCCCGGCCGGGCACACTTTGTGTGGCGAGCACAGAAAGGACCGACACACAAAAAGGACCTAAAGATAAAAAACAAACAAAAGTAGAATATACTCGTTTGAATGCTATCAAAATATGTGCCTTGTGCCGAAAAGGGGTTTATTTCAGCATGTACTGGATAAACCTCACTCAGTGCTGCTTTTCAGCCAAAAAAACCTGAACCTGTCACTTCTGTGTCCCGGTGGAAGGATCTGGTTGCCGGTGTAATTACGGGCGCGTTCGTTCTCATGTGCCCGTAATAACACCGGCATTACATCTTTGTCAGAATGGTGGGTGCAACGTGATACTTAACTCATACTTCGGTAAGGAAGGACCGGAGTCGTGTTGCCATTGTTTACGGGCGCCAGAGACCACTTAACATCGGGTGGGCTGTGAGCTAGACAATAGTAAAAAAAATACTTAACAGAGCTATTACTCGGATTTTGCAAGTAATTAGTACCATTAGTTATACTTGAGAATTAAAGTATACTATACTTATACTTTGAATATTCCAAAATTGTTCCCTTACATGTATTTTTTATTTTAGATTATTGGAACAAATGCCAGTGGCTGATAAGCAAACGCAAATATCACCAAGAAAAAGAAATGTAAGTTATTGTATTATAATGTAATTTAAAAGATCTATTAAATTCCTATTTTCGGTATACAACGGGCGAAGAAAAAACTTCACAGGAAAGCAAAGTACGCAATTTAGTTAACTTGGATGACATAACCCAACTTTCAGAGGAAGTTACAGGTATCACGCGGTTATTTTTCTTAAGTTTAAAAAAATAGCCGCATTTCTATATTTCTCCGTCATTTATCAACCTATTTGGATATTTTTTATATTTAAAAGGATATGCTTTTGGATTGGTCCCATATTTTTATTATCAGAGTCGGTTCAATAGTTAGATTTTAAAATCAAAATGAAACTAAATTGCGTATTTTTCTTCCTTGTGTCTTATTAATTCGTTTGTTGCAAAACAATTGTCGGTTTCTTTTTAAAATAGTACACACACTCTATTTTAAAACCTCTGACACTCGGGGGTAGTACCCAAGGCAACAAATAAGGGATGAAAGTATTGAACAGTTTCTTTCGATCTTTATAATCAGTAATTTTTTAACCTGTGTGCGCGTTGAAGTTAGGTAATTAATTTTTTTAATATTTTTGTTGACAGATCGATCGGGCCTTACAGATATTGAAGCTCTCGGCTCTGGTGGCAGGATGGGTACTCCTCACCGTGTCACTCCTCATGAACAGGGAGAGGAGTGACGTCATACTGCACACTGCCGTCATCAGTGATCAAGTTAAAGGTGAGTGGCAGGATGGGTGCTCACCACCATGTTTTGTCTTTTTTTTTCTTTTATGTGAATGAATGACGGGACGAGCTGAGGGCCCACCTGATGGTAAGTGGTGACCCTCGCCCATGACAACAGTAATGCGCGCGACTCAGTATGAGATCCAAATCTTTACTGAGTCGCATTCATCCTTCTGCGTCCATCACCCAAGACGGCGATGATACGTCTAATGCGCATGCGATTTCACTGGCAGCCAACCCTTCTAACGGAACACAGTAATGCAACCACTACTGCTTGGAGGCAGATTCCAGAGGTGGTGGCAGTAACTCCGGACGAACTTGGTACAAGTTCTACTGCTACCTTTGGTTGCTCCTTTAGCACCACCCAGGGGGTACGTATAGGGAAGGGTACACACCTACGGACGCGAGCAACTGGACCCCCCAAATCACCTCAAATTGTCTTTTTCTTTCCAGAGTACGATCTCCCGCCTAGCTACGACAAAGTTAAAGTACGCATCACACTGGCGGGGCCATTCGACCACACCCACGGCAACGACACCAAGAATGTCCTTCAGTTGTGGCTACATCGAACCCTGGACCCTAAGAACGAGGGAATACAACAGGTACATTTAAAGATCAGTGAGTAAAGACTCGGTTAGGATTTGGATCTTATACTGAGTCGCATTACTGTTATTATGGGCGACGGTCACCACTTACCATCAGGTGGGCCCTCAGCTCGTTCCGTCACTCATTCACATTAAAAAAAAAACTTCCAGAGGTTTTCTTTCAATTCAGCTGATTTTTTTTATGGACTCATTTCTTCGTCATTTCTCAACCGATTTGGAAAATTCTTTTTTTATTTGATAGTATATGCTTCCGGAATACTTCCGTTACTTATACACATAAAAAAACATAAAGAAAAAAAAATTAAAGGCTTCTCAAAAATTCTGCACGCAAATAAATAGCTACTAAGTACCTGAGCAGCGGTTCAGTCGACGAAACCCTCTCTGATAACTTGTAAACTTAAAAATTATTACTTACGACACAATTTATTATAAAAAAAACTTTATTTTTTTGTTAATAAAGGCTAAATAAAGGTGCCGCCACATAAAACAACCCTTATTTAAAAAAATCATATGAATGTAACCCCGTTTGTACGCCAACGTGCTTAAATCTATAGCAGAAATAAAATACTCCGGGTTTATAAAAAGATACTCTAATTTTTTTTGTTTGAAATCTATATTATAGTACTATAATATTCATGAATATTTATAGGACAAATCATAGCAAATCTATTGTCATTTTTCAACATAATAATCATAGTAAAAATTTCTAGCACAAGTTACTTTACTTTAGCTCTTAGTTCTTAGCCATTTTTTTTATTAATTTAAGTGACGGAACGAGCCCACCCGGTGGTAAGTGGCAACAGTAATGCGACTCAGTATGAGATCCAAATCTTACTGAGTCGCACTCATCCTGCTGCGGCCATCACCCGAGACGGGGATGATACGTCTCATGCGCACGTGATTTCATGTATGAACTCTTAAAATCGAGGTAGATTCAATCTCACTGTTTTCTACAGTAGGTAGATCTACGGATGCATGGCCATACAGATGATTATTAAGTGCACCATAAAAATGTTTGTCATACATTCGCTATAAATATTTATACAATTATGCACGTCTGACGACATAATCACCTATTGTTTATGAAATCGATTTATTTTCATAACAGTAGATGTAAATTGATACTTAAGCTAATGCATCGTTAACATACTATTATTATTAATGCGAAAGCTTGTTAGTATGTTTGTTTGTTACTCCTTCGCGTCTCAACGGCTGAACGGGTCAAGAATCTAACTTATTATGTCTTATGATGATAAAATTCCTGAAAATTATCATGAAGGAACTTATTGTCTGTCTGTGTCTCTGTCTGTCTATCAGTTGGTTCCTAATCTCCGAAACGGATGGACCGATCTTGACAGGCAGATAGCTTATAAGGATTTAGGCTATTTTTATTTTAGGAAAGGAATTACAGATCTGCGTACAGATTCTTGGGTTTACATATTATATAGTAAACCCAAGAAATATGCTATTTTTATCAGAACACCACGTGAGAGACATAAGTTATTTAATAGTAAAATATGGTTTGGTTTTCCCCAGGATTCCCCAATATGGACGATAGCTCTGCCCCCTGATGACGTCATCGACTTTTCGCCAAGCGCCACGGAGACCAGAACCCTGATTTTGGGAAGCGCATTGTTAACAATGCATAATGATAGTAATAGCCAGAATGGTACGGGATGGGACAGTTTTAGGAAAAATGGTTCGTACGAATATGTAATACTGTCTCCGAGGGGTTCTTGTCTGTTTCTTCCCCTCGGGTTGGTCGGTTTGGGCTGGAACAGACGTAAACTTAACAAATAAGATAAGCTTAAACATGAAAACTGAATGTAATTTGACATATCTATGTAAAGTGCCTAAGGAGCTCTTGTGACACGTTATATGCTCATGAATATGTTTACTTGTGTGTGTAAAATTTGACGTGTCCAAACGATACTTGAGATATAAAGGAATAAATGAGTTTGACTATATATTGTTGGCCGCTGATGGCCTTGAGAACTTTGCGCGGGCTTTTCATGAGGGCAGATGGCTCTCTACCGACAAAAAAACAAATTTTAAAGTAGCAGTAAATCACTAGTTAATTTAAGTATGGACCTAGGCTTGGCTCGCTACAGTAGATCGGGACGTTTGGACTAAAAGTGTAACTATACTCCAAAACGATTCCGAGTTTTTTGTACCAGCCTCTAATGTTCCCACCGCTGGGGCACCGGCCTACTCTCGATGATTGAGAGTGAATGGGCTTTGATCTACCACGGGAGCCCAATCCGGATTGGTAGATGTCGCATGTCTTCGAATTTATGGTTCTAAGACATGCCGGTTTCCTCACGATGTTCCGTCACCGATTCGAGAACGTGGTATTGCGCACATAAATTTTTAAAGTGAAAAAAAATCATTAGTGCACGTGTGGGTTTGAACCAGCGACCTTCAGATTGAAAGTCGGCGTCTGTGCCCATAACAAACTAAAATGTTAACAATATAGCACAACTTTTCTCCAAACATCCAAATCGCTATCGATTTCTTCGGCCAACGAATCAAAGTGCTCCCGTTTGAACTCCCGTGATAGATCAAAGGCCATTCTCTCTCAATTATCGAGAGTAAGCCGGTGTGGGAACAGGCTGGTACGGTAAATGAACCCATCTGATTCATCTGATCTGAATCTAATTGATTTATTACAGGAACGAAGGTGGTCCTTCGTCTTAATACCACCAGCACCGGGACAGTACCACTGACGGTGACGTATCAGCTGGATCCCCTAGACTACGAGGAGGGCCTGATATACGCCACCGCGCTTCTACTATCTCTGTATCTGCTCATCATTTTTGAGGTAGTATGCTTACATCTATGCTTTAAAATCAATCTTTTCACTTTTTATTCAACTTCAGAAAATAAATTTTTATTTGATGCTATTTATTTATTTATTTATATAGGACTCCCAACACAAGATACACTGAACATGCAATTTAAAATAATAAAAGGTCTTAAACAATAGTGGTCCCGCAATTATAGGGCGTCACAGCGTGTTAATGGAGAACAACCAGACAACATTTAAAAAAGAAAAGGACAAAATATAAGAAAGAAAAATAGGTTAATGCATGCGAAAGAAAAACAAAACAAAACAACAATCAAAAGTTGAGAATATGCTACTGGGGACAAGAAGGCTGGCTCGTTCCTCGCCCAAAGATTATCTTTGGCCGTTCAACGCGGGAATGCAGCCAGTGTTCCTGGCACCCCACGATCAAAATTTTCTATTGTAATTTATACATTTTTGTTCTTTATAAGAAGCCTCTAAGAAAAGAGATTCGATAAAATTCGGATGATTTCAAATTGTTGTAAAATTTTATCCAAGCTTAGTTTAATGTGTGAGTGTATGGTACGAAATTTCAAGGCGTTTTAGTATTCAGGTATAAGTCATTTAAAATAAATAAATAAGTTTTTTGTCCTCTTTATAAACCTATATAGTTTTATGACAAAACTAGCTGCGCCCCGCGGTTTCACCCGCATAGTTCCCGTTCCCGTGGAGAATACGGGGATAAATTGATTTTATTTTTTCGTTAATCTTCCAATGTTTTTAATATAATAGTTATTCTACTATTCGGGACAATCGGTCCAGCCGTTCTCGAGTTATAAGTGTTGTAACAAACACGACTTTCTTTTATATATTGTATTATATATAGATTAGTTGATTAATTAGGCAGGCGCCCATGTAATTAGCCCAGTAACTAGTAAATAATTATCGAAAACAGTTACGTTACAGCTACAGTGACGGCTCCGTTGCTTAATTGGTAGTAGACCTGCCTTCGAAGCGAGGGGTCCCGGGGTCGATTCCCGGCCGGGGCATACTTTGTGTGGTAAGCATGAAGTTTATTCTCGGGTCTTGGGTGTTTGTCTTATGTTTCTGTGTTTGTCCATGCCATCGACACAGGGAATCCTAGTGCAGAGGTATGAGTGTGTAAACGTTTATTTATTTATATGACAAAATGATAATTAGTTGATTAATAAGGCAGGCCCCAAAATAATTGGCCTAGATCCCCACAAACAAAAAAGGGTAGGTAGTGCCAGCAGCGGACCGCTCCTACCCTTTCAGCTTAAAAAGCGTGAAATTATGTGAAGAATTTCCTATTTCAGATAGTTAACCGGACGCTGGCGGCACTCCTGTCTTCGTCCCTCGGTATTGCAGTACTGGCGATAAGCGGAGCGCGCCCCACGCTCCCCGAAGTGGTCTCCTGGCTGGACGTGGAGACGCTGCTTCTGCTCTTCAGCATGATGCTGCTCGTCGCCATACTAGCCGAGACCGGGCTGTTCGATTACCTGGCTGTTGTAGCCTTTGAGGTAATTCCCACCACCAGGAAAAAGCTGTATGCAAAAAACAATTTTTCCTCAAAACCTATTCGGTGTTATTACAAAACGGGGACTAAATTTAAACTCATACTCATTTATTTTTACCATAGCTACACTTTAGAACACTTGGTTATGTCAAAAGAGATTATAACACAAAATATAAATTCAAACACTGTTACAATGTTCTACAAGAAACAGACGGAAAAATTTTACAAAGCAAAAATGTTATATTATAAGTTAATTGTACACGTACAATAAAATAAAATATCAAGTTGTGCTGCTGTAGATGGGTATTGATATCATAAGTGCTGCTGTAGAAGGGCATTGTCAAGGTGTAGTAA
This sequence comes from Aplocera efformata, assembly GCA_921293045.1. Taxonomy (NCBI): domain Eukaryota; kingdom Metazoa; phylum Arthropoda; class Insecta; order Lepidoptera; family Geometridae; genus Aplocera; species Aplocera efformata. Next base: position 1,977,920 of record OV121067.1, on the reverse strand, counting down.
CTAATTTACACCAATATTACAAGAATATTTGTGGTTTAAACCTAAAAAAAAGTCTAAAGTTAGTCCATTTTCTCAATCGGTTTTGTAATAAAACCGATTGAGTATGGTATCAAAATACAGGGTTTTATATGGCTTACTAAAATAAATGTTACTTATATAATTAACTGTAATTTGTAATTTTTCATTTTGGATTTTTGTTTTACTCAAAAATTTCTTGTTTCTTTTTACCATTCGGAAAAAAACTCTACATTATATCGGAAGCAGCATTAAAATCCGAAGGAACAAACAGACGATGACAGCGATATTGCTTTATACTATAGAGAGATCTGTTCCTTGTTAATTTTTATGAACATGCTATGACAAATATGACATATAAGAAGATAGACGCTCTCGAAGTATGGTGCTGGAGGAGAATGCTTGGGGTATCGTGGACTGAGTTTCGCACTAACCTCTCAATATTCCAAGAACTCGGTATCAAGCAGCGTCTATCTATCACAGTCCAATCTCGCATACTCGCCTTCTTTGGACACGTTTCCAGGCGAAACAACGACTCCATAGTGCGCCTTGTCGTCCAAGGCAGAGTGGAAGGTACCAGACCGCGCGGGAGGTCACCCATGCGATGGACCGACCCAATCAAATCTGCGGTGGGCGGTCCTTTGCATGAATGCACAAGGATGACCGTTAATAGAAACCGTTGGCGTGACATCGTGAGGCGCATAACGTCTGCCCCGGGGAAAAAACAACTCCATGACGATCACGACCGCTCTGTCAAGAGCGTAACGACGAAGAAGATGACACATAATGATAATGCTCACCCATCCAAGTAATGATCGCCGCGATTAACTGATCGTTTTTCGTTTACAGGTAACTGGAGGCAGAACCTGGCCTCTCATCAACTGCCTGTGCCTCTTCACGGCCGTGTTCTCCACGTTTCTGGACAACGTGACCACTGTTCTCCTGATGACTCCTGTCACCATCAGGTAATGCTCCTATTAACAGCTCCAAGATCCAAAATCCAAACTGGTCTTTCACGTATATTTGTATATTGTACAATACAAAAATACTTTATTGCACACCAAGATAAATCAATATGCAAGGAATCTTGTACAATAACGTACAATAATACAATAAGGCCACCCGCCTTATCGCTTAAAAGCGATCTCTTCTAGGCAACCTTTGGATGGAGAATGTGTAGCTTTGAAGGTTGGTCGGCGGTATACATAATTACTATCTCAAAATAGACAGTACATGTCCTTACTAATATTATAAATGTGAAAGTGTATTATTTTTAGCCCTTAGGGAGTACCTATACCATACCATTTAAAAAAATAAACATCCAAATTGGTATACAACGAGCGAAGAAAAAATTCCTAGAAAATCATAACATCGTTTACTTGGACGACATATTTTTTCTAGTTATTTTGATTTAACAACCAAACTGCCAAACCGATTTTGATAAAATTTCTATGGGACTATTCCGGAAGCATATCCTATCAAATAAAAAAGAATTTTCCAAATCGGTTGAGAAAAGACGAAGAAATGAGTCCATAAAAAAAAATCAACTGTATTGAAAGAAAACCTTCCCTGCAAGTTTTTTTTTATGTGAATAAGTGACGGAACGAGCTAAGGGCTCATCTGATGGTAAGTGGTGACCCCCGCCCATGACAACAGTAATACGCGCGACTCAGTATGTGATCCAAATCTTTACTGAGTCGCATTCATCCTGCTGCGTCCATTACCCGACACGAAAAGTTAGTTGGTTAGTTTATAAGACCAAAGTTAATATTCCAGGCTATGTGAGGTAATGGAACTGAACCCAGTTCCGGTGCTGATGTCGATGGTGATCTTCAGTAACGTGGGAGGGGCCGCCACCCCTGTGGGGGATCCCCCAAACGTCATCATAGCTACGCACCCTTCAGTTTTACGTGAGGTAAGAGTAGACACTCATTTATTTGATTTTTTGATGTTTAGCATACAATACAATTGAAAGAAGGCGAATGAGAAGGAACATGAAAGAAGTCGTAGAGAGAAGGAACATGAAAGAATTGTATATAATTTATATATATGGTAATCTAATTAAATGGTAAGGAATGGTTAAAGAGTTCGCGTGCGCGGTTCGCGACTGGTTTGCGACTCGTATGGTTGATGAGTGCGCGTGCGCGTTTCGCGACTGGTATGCGACTCGTATGGTTGTGGAGTGCGCGTGCGCGGTTCGCGACTGGTATGCGACTACTGATTTGGGAGAGTTTTCACAGCGGAAAAGCGGGAACAGAAAGAAGAAACACAAAAAAACAAATAGAGGTACGATATAAAAAACATAATAACAAGAATTACAACAAGTAAGCAATAAATAGTGAAAACAGTAATTACAACTAGATATAACAATGAAAGAAATGTAGGTATTATATTGAGTAGTAATCATTATTTAAATTTTTTCGATCAATATTATCCATAGCACTTAGTGAATGTAGAAATGATAAATAGAAATATCACATAGACACTTGAATAAATGTATTTTCTATACCATTCAATTTTTAAATTAAAAAAAAAATATTCATGGACATATTTCACACAGCGCCATCTGGCCCCAAACTAAGCATAGCTTGTAATATGGGAACTAGATAACTGATATACATATAGTACTTTTTTTGTAAATACATACTAATAATACGTATTAACACCCAGACATAGAACAAACACTTATGTTCGCACACAAATGTTCTGTTCTATTTCTCCGCAGAACATTAACTTCACCCTGTTCACTCTTCACATGGGGGTGGGCATCCTCCTGGTGGCTATACAAACCTACATCCAGCTCCGTTACATGTTCAGAGACATTACTAAGCTGCGACACAGCGTGCCAGCAGATATACAAGGTAATTTGTCCATGGTGAAAGGCCAGTTGCATCTTGCGTCTTTTTGGGGGGTCCAGTTGCTCGCGTCCGTAGGTGTGTACCCTTTGATTCCCTACACGTATCTTAGTAGTAGTGGTTGCATTACTGTGTTCCGGTGGAAACGTGTGGCTGCCGGTGAAATCACATGCGCATGAGATATATATATATATATTTTTTTTTTATTTGTGTTTGTGACAGAACGAGCTTAGGGCCCACCTGATGGTAAGTGGTGACCCTCGCCCATGACAACAGTAATGCGCGCGACTCAGTATGAGATCCAAATCTTTACTGAGTCGCATTCATCCTGCTGCGTCCATCACCCGGGACGGGGATGATACGTCTCATGCGCATGTGATTTCACCGGCACCCACACCCTTCCATCGGAACACAGTAATGCGAACACTACTGCTTGGCGACAGATTCCAGATGTGGTGGCAGTACCTCTCCGGACGAACTTGGCACAAGTTCTACTGCTACTTTTGGTTGCTCCTTTAGCATCAAAAGATACGTGTAGGGAATCAAAGGGTACACACCTACGGACGCGAGCAACTGGATTTTTTGATCATTGTAGTGATAATGAGATATTGTCTTCGACGGTCTTTTTTCTAATGTAATTATAGTGACGGAACGAGCTAAAAGCCCACCTGATGTTAAGTGGTTACCTCCGTTCATAACAACTGCAATACGTCCTCGATCCTCCCCGACCGAAGTATGAGAAGATCTAAGTCGCACCCCGTTGCGCCCGTCACCCGAGATATTACGTGATATTATGGCCGGGTGAGGGGAGGGGTAAACTGTATGAAACAACCGGAATTTGTTGACAAAATTAACATTAACAATTTTTTTTTGTAGCTTTTATTTTGTAAGTGCTTAATTATTATTTAAATTATGGAGTTGCACGTGACTTATGTTGATTTTGGTGCACCTCCTACCAGATTTTCACATTTTTCATTTCTTTCCATCCAAAGGTTGGAAGAGATCGCTATTAGCGATAAGGCCGCCCATTGTAACCTGTTTTTTTTGTGGTTGTTTTGTTAATTTTATTTGTGTTATGTATGTTTCTATCGAGGTGTACAATAAAGAGTATTCATTCATTCATTCATTAACAGCTCGCGGGTAGAAAGTATGATTGCAGGTTGATGAATGTTTTTCAGAAATGCGTCAAGGCATTGCGGTTTGGCGACGCGCTGCTGCTTCCCTGTCTTCGTACTCCAGGGACGAGGATATCGTGAGGAGAGCTCTTGAGAAAAAGGTTATAAGGCTTTTTCAACCGAATTCAAAAAAGGAGCATCTCAATATGAAGGTTTTTTATGTCTGTTACCCTCAGGTCTCCATTAATTATGAACCGATTTTGAAATTATTTTTTTTGGAATTTAATCCATCATTTCAGATTGGTCCCATAAAAATATTAAAATCAGTTAAATAGTTTAGTTGTTAAACTGCCAAAAATATTTCATCCAAGTAAACGAAATTGCGTATTTTTCTTTCCTATGCCTTTTTAAGTCTTTAACAATACTGGAGATGTAACGGAATAAATGAATTTGAGTTTACTTCTCCGCACGAATTGGCACGAATTCTACTGCTACTAAAATTCTAGTTATCTGATGTTCCAGGTGGATAAGCTTAATGCAGCCCTGGCGAGACGAGAAGCGAAGGGGGGTCCTTCCAAATCCGATCCCAGATTTTGTTCAACTCTCGCCAATATGAAGCAAAAGGTGAGGGTACATTCACAGTAGAATTTAATGGGAATCTACCATACATAGATAGATAGATAATTCTTTAAAGCACACAACATGATTATATATACACAGGTGAACTTAATGCTAAGAAGCATTCTCTTCTAGTTGAACATTTGGGTACTATGGAAAAGTTATTTCGTAGGTAGTACACAGGTAGATTATTATAAAGAAATACATAAAACCACAAATACACATACTATTGACAGACGCTGACTTTCAATCAGAAGGTTCAAACACATGCACCAATGAGTTTCACTTGAAAAATGTATGTTCGTAATTCTAAGACCAATACGGATTGGGCTCCCGTGGTAGATCAAAATCCATTCGATAGTCGGCCGGTGTCCTTGCAGTAGGAACATTAGAGGCTGACACGGAAAGGACCATTTATAATTGATGGATTCAAATATGACTTTGCAGAAGTCCTTGTTAAGAAGATCTAAAAAGGCTATTTTTTTGTTAATACATACATTTAATAGATACCTATTACCACTCAAACACAGAACAAACATTTATGTTCGACACACAAATGCTTGTCCTGGGTGGGAATCAAACCCGCGACCTGCAACAGGCAGAGCTACTACCAACTGAGCAGTGAGGAAAGTCAAATTAAATACATTTGTATTCTAAGAATATAATGTCTCTGCTTATATCCAGGATATAAGCTATCCTGGATATAAGCACCAAATTTTATCCAAAAAACCAAATCCAAATCAAAACTTCACCTTTATAATATTATATATTTATTTATTTCAGTACCGTATAAGGGACAAACCGCTGCTGATAAAATCAGCTATCTGCGTAACATTTGTTGTCGTCGTGTTCTTTCTTCACGCCATACCTGAACTTCGTAAGTATATGCACAAACAGCAGTTGCTCGCGTCCGTAGGTGTGTACCCTTTGGTTCCCTACACGTACCCCCTGGGTGCTAAAGGAGCAACCAAAAGTAGCAGTAGAACTTGTGCCAAGTTCGTCCGGAAAGGTTCTGCCACCATACCTGTAATCTGCCGACAAGCAATAGTGCTCGCGTTATTGTGTTCCGGTGGAAGGGTGTGGGTGGGGAAATCACATGCGCATGAGACGTATCATCCCCGTCTCGGGATGGACGCAGCAGGATGAGTGCGACTTAGTATGAGATCCAAATCTTATATTGAATCGCATTACTCTTGTTATGGGCGGGGGTCGCCAATTACCACCAGGTGGGTCCTCAGCTCGTTCCGTCACTTGTTTTTTTTTTTCAAACTATTCCTACAATAAGCGCCTTTCAGAAACACTATTCTTCGGACGGGTAGCTCTAAAGAACGTGGTTGCTGCGGCAGGGTTACCACCACTTTATCACCATCCGTGGCTTAGTTGGTAGTAACCCTGCCTTCGAAGCGAGGGGTCCCGGGTTCGAAGGCAGGGGCACACTTTGTGTGGTGAGCATGAAGCTAGTTGTCGGGTCTTGGGTATTTGTCTTGTGTTTCTGTGTTCTGTCAATGCCATCTGCGACAGGGAATCCTAGTGCAAAGGCATGAGTGTGTAAAAGATTAGGTGTATTTAAAAAAAAACTTTCAAATATATTCAATGATTTCATGATTTCTTCTTTCAGAAAGACTATCTCTTGGATGGACAGCGCTGCTAGGCGCATTGTTGCTGCTTCTTCTGGCTGAGAGAGATGACCTGGAGCCGATCCTGGCGAGGGTCGAATGGTCTACTCTCCTTTTCTTCGCTGCCCTATTTGTGCTAATGGAGGTAAGGAATTTGTCATTTTCACTGTCGTCGCACGCTGTCACCACGGTGCCACAGAATACCAGCGCTGCATCAGTCCACTGACGCAGCACATGCTGAGTGGTTACCTATTTTGTTGTTACATATTCTTAAACGTGTAATTTTGTTTTTAATTTTTAAGTGAGCCCTAATTATGTAACACAAAATAAAGTTTTTCTATTCGATCTTGAATCAGACTACCTAGGCGACCAAGTTACGAGCAACAATTTTTTTTGTAAAATCATGTTTTCAGATAAAACATGATTGAAAAGTCTTGATGTAACAGTAGATTACTAAACAAGTACCACAAAAATTTACGAGATGGCGCTGTATTTCAGATTTAATAAATTTTCAGCATTGTTTATTATAAGAATCGTGTCATTTAGCAAAAATATGCGCTTTTACTAGAAATACAATTATACTGGTAAACTTAAAAAACAAAACCCTATTTACATACAAAGTTTCATTCAAATCGTTAAAGCCGTACGCGATACGCGAAATAAAAAAAATTATTTACAAGAATTGCTCGTTTAAAGTAATACGGCTCCGTGGCTTAGTTGGTAGAAGCCCTGCCTTCGAAGCGAGGGATCCCGGGTTCGAAGGCAGGGGCACACTTTGTGTGGTGAGCATGAAGTTTGTTCTCGGGTCTTGGGTGTTTGTCTTGTGTTTCTGTGTTTGTCCATGCGATCTGCGACACAGGGAATCCTAGTGCAGAGGTATGAGTGTGTAAACGTTTATTTATTTATTTAATAAAGATAAGATGAAAGACCAATAAATCGGCCAAAGTTTTTTAAGTAAAGTACGAACTTTACTTAAAAAAGGTTGGCTGTCACGGACTGGCATCATCAGTTTACCAATGCACCGAGTCAGGGGCTTTTACATTTTCGTAAAATGTCTTTTTTTTTCAGACTCTGTCGAAACTTGGCCTCATACAATGGATAGGCAACATCACAGAATCGCTTATTCTGCAAGTGGATAAGGAGTCTCGTCTAGCGGTGGCGCTCATGCTGGTATTATGGGTATGTATGGGCTGTATTTTTTTTTATGTTTGTTATCTCAGTTCTACATCATTTATTCATCCAAGTAAACGAAATTGCATGTATGGTTTCTTGTGAATTTTTTCTTCGCCTGTTGTATACCCATTTAGGAGTTTCTTTTTTAAAATGATAGGGTGTAGTCCCTAAGAGCGGAAAATAAGGGATGAAGGTATTTTTAAATGAATCACTTGTTTATACTACTGAAGTGACGGGACGAAGTACCAACTGATGGTAAGTGGTTACCACCGCCGATAATACCAGCAGTACAACCTAGGTTCGACCCAAGTGGCATCCTGTTGATCCTATCACCCAAATTAACCTGATCATACATTTCAGGTATCAGGACTAGCGTCTGCGTTCGTGGACAACATCCCACTTTCCACAATGATGGTGCGTGTGATCGCGGCTCTATCCGAGCCGGGGGGACTGGAGCTACCTTTAGCACCCCTTGCATGGGCGCTGAGCTTCGGCGCTTGTCTTGGAGGTAGGTTTATGTTAAACCCCTTTTTATCTATAGAAATAAGTACCAGCCACTAATGTTCCCACTGCAGGGACACCGGCCTACTCTCGATAATTGAGAGTGAATGGGCTCTGATCTACCACGGGAGCCCAATCCGGATTGGTAGATGTCACATGTCGTCGAATTTTTGGTTCTAAGACATGCCGGTTTACTCACGATGTTTTCCATCGCCGTTTCGAGAACGTGGTATTGCGCAGATAATTTTTTTCAAGTGAAAAATCTCATTGGCTCATGGGTTTGAACCAGCAACCTTCAGATTGAAATTCGGCGTCTATGCCCCTGGGCCACCACGTTTCTAGAAATAAATAATTCTTGAAAATTAGACAGCGACATCTAGCCCAAAATTAAACAAAGCATCTAGCATATAAAGTATCTACTTATAAAGTATAAGTTTTTTTTGTAAATTCATACCATAGTTGATCTACTATGAAAACATTACTATTTGCTTATTTGCTTGCAGTTATTTGTTTTTGTTGCAATTGCAAGTGAGCGTTGAAATAATCTACTCAACCAGTTCATTGGTTTTTAATAGGTTCATAATTTTAACGTGTTTACAATATATATGTATAACTTTATAAAATATATTGAGAACTTAGTGTTTAGCAAAACCTAATATAGGTTTAAAAACACTACTGCATAAGTAACATATTATTGAACTTTGGTTGATAAATAAAATAAATAAAAATAATTCAGTATATATCATTACCAAGTTGATATAACAAATATTCACGAATATACGGTGAGTACGAGTATATGTTCCTCTTTTAACAGGAAACGGCACACTAATCGGCGCAAGCGCAAACGTGGTCTGCGCCGGAGTCGCTGAGCAGCACGGCTATCGGTTCACGTTCCTACAATTCCTGAAGATTGGCTTCCCTATCATGATTGGGAATTTGATTGTCGCTTCTATATATTTATTGATCTGCCATTGTGCTTTCGAATGGCATTGATCAAAAATTCGATTCTGAAGGTCATCTAGTGATTAAGTCAGGTACGGGTTGCGCAATATTTTTGAGTCCTCGGAAGTTAGCAGCAGGCGGCTGTGTAGAACGAATGTTAATGTTACCCTGCGCAGCGATTAGCCGTAGTTAAAACTTAAGAGAGGTCAAAAAGTTTTGTGCGACCTACCTCGTAGCACCTCGTAAAAAAGGTTAGAAACGTGGAATAAAATCTTTTCCGGTGTGAAAAAAGGTAAAATTAACCTAAAATGAGGGCTGTTTTAAGTTTTAAGGGTATTTTTGGTTCATGTAACATTGTTGTATTTTGCGGAGTAATTATGTAATACCCTGATTTATTAAATCACTTATTAGTGAAGCAAAATGGAATAACCATGTTTTCAATTGATGTATTTTTAGAACACATTTCCAAGACAACTGGTATGACACACAAAAGAGCGGGAAAGGTAAAAGAAAACCTAATGTCAAATGTCAAGTGACATTGACAGAGACAAAACAAATTCTTTTTTTGCCTTTGGCCACACAAATTCTACCATGTGTGATTTAATACATTTGGGTTAATTAGAACCAAATATAGCCAGTTTATTTCGAAGTTAGGTACACAAAGCAACTACCACTACAATACCTTGTAGCTTCAGAATTAATTAATTCAGCTTTCGAAGTGGTTTTTTTAAAACCGGCGAATAGATGGTTCATAGCCAAGGTTGGTGGAAATTGGCGGAAAGGTATCCAAGGGGGGGCTAGCTGGAAACCTATGCTACGCCTGATGTCATAATACATAAAAATTCTCCAATTCAGAACGTTTCGCGTTAAAATGATAACACGAAATCGTAAAACTTCCTGTAGTATTTTATCGTTAACATTCTGACGTAACATAAATATATTACAATATATAATAATAAAACGTAAGATGTTTTAAATTATATCAGGCGTAGAATAGGACTGTGGTTCAATGTATCCGTAGGTTAAAGCTCTCTGAAATTTACAATTAAAATAATTTATAACCAACAAAAATTTCGAGCATTTTTGTTATAAAATTATAATATCTTCATCACTAGACTTCAAGAATCATTAGATACCCGTTCTGTGCAATATGCATTGTAATTAGTGAAAAAAAGAATATATATTACTTAAGTTAGGTAATAGGTGCATTGCAATTTCACAAGACCAGTAATTTAATTAATAAGTAGATACCTATGTATATTTTTCTTAAACATTGTACATTCAGATTTTTATATACTTAAGTATGTAATGTACATGTCTTAATAATAATAGTGATATAAATAATAAAAGTGAGTGCCTTAACAGAATGGAAATGTTATTAGAGAGAGAATTTATATTAAAATGAAATATGATTGGTACAAATAGTCGTTTTATTTTAACTTTAGCACAATTCGAACCCCTACACGTACCTAGGAACCTAGGAAGGTGGTGCTAAATAACAACAAAAAGTAGCAGTAGAACTTGTGTCAAGTTCTCCCGTAGTACTGCCACCACGCCTGGTAATCTGCCGCCAAGCGGTGGTGCACTCTACTTTTTCGGTGGGAGGGTGTAGGTGCCGGTGAAATCACTTCACATGAAGTATGTGAAGACCCAAGTCGCACCGTAGCGCCGTTGTGAATCAAGACAGGAACACACCCGTCGAGTCAGCTAGTTTAAAATAAAACAAATATATTGTTTAAAAAAAATGTATTTCAACAAAAACCTTCACTTATTAATACAAAAAAGCTGAGTCTGAGTCAGAGTTTACAGTTTGATCAAATTCGAAATGTTTTAACAATAATTTTCAAGTCAAATTGTACATACATTTATAATCACTGGTATTCAAAACGAAATTAAAACCTAATTATATAGATTTCAGGCCTTCGGATATTGACAGCATTGAAGTAATTTTAGTTTAGTTTTAGCCACGACACATAGCACACTCGTGCGCACATTAATATCCAAACAATCTTAAGGAATACTATGATTTTTATATTGATACATTTCAAATTCAGTGACTCTGACTATATATATATAGCTGCCACAAACTAAATCTAACACAAAATTAGTCTTATTTGGATGGAATTTTTAAACAGTCAAATTTTATTACGAAAGTACATAAAGGAATGTTAAAATAACACAAATCTAATTAAAAAGTTCAAAAAAAGCTAGTTTGCAAAGCGTGCAACGAATATACACAAAACTTTGCTACAGAGTGAATAAATATTATATACTGGGCTTGGTTTACTGGGAAAAACATTGGCCCAGCAGTGGGCCATTCATAATCGGACTATACAATCCCTTTGGGATTACATTATGATAATAAAAAAGTCTATCCAAAATTATTAAAAAATGTAGGCATATATTGTAGTTTTAAAACGCATTTTGTACATAAAAAACTGATTTAAAAATCGAACAAAAAAACTACTTCATTACTTTCAAAGTAGAAAAATCCGCAATTTCGTTTACTTGGATGATATATCCAAGTTTTCGATCCTTAATCCGATGTTTTTCGCATACGTTAGAGATTCTAAGCTTAAAAAGAAGCAGTCATGTTCATTTAAATGCTGGATCACGCCTCATTGCGTTATGTAATGGATTATATACTATTCTACAAAAACCCGCTACAACTAGTGAGACAAAAAAACTTACATATACTAAAGGAATGCGTGCATATGATAGGAATCGCTCGTACGGGATTTCTTTGTATGGATGGCTCATCTAAAGGCCATATAGATTTATTTTCAATCAACTTATTTTTTTGGTCGCATATCTGTAAAATTTCCAGTTTCGAGTTAATCGTTAAATGAACCATTTTACGTATATTCATAGAGAACTGAATTGAAATGAATTAAATAAATGAATTGCTGACAGAATCATTATAACCTATATATATAAAAATGAAACCCTATTTCCCTTGGTCACGCGCGTGAACGGTAAATACATATATTTATTTCGATTGTGATCATATGCACGCTTTCCTTAATAATATCTTATTCAAGTCGTGTTATATATTTATTTCGATTGTGATCATATGCACGCTTTCCTTAATAATATCTTATTCAAGTCGTGTAACTCTTAACCATTTAAACAGAAATGGTGGAAATACAATGACGTTTTTTTCCTATAAGGAGTAGGCAGTCAACAAAATACTTTTGTTTTAGACTGCCTACTCCTTATAGGAAAAAAACGTAGTTATATTTCCACCATGTTCACCTTTTGGAAAATACGATTTTATAAAAGACATACAAAACACTACTAATATCAATTTTACAAAACATTAAATATTGCTTTATCAGATCTTAATTTCATTGTAATTACAAATAATTTCTGTAAAAAAAAAATATACGTAATTTTAGTATAATGTCACAGCTAGAGAAACATACAAATGTAGAGTGGAAAGTTCTTCTAACATTCTTAATCTTTGCTGTCTGTTAACCATTCAGTATCTCCTGCGCTTCCGACTTTCTATAAGCTACGGAACACCAATTATCTTCTCCAGGGGTCCGGTTTGCAAGTTTCCGTACCCAAATGGTAAAACGGGACCCTATTACTAAGACTGTGTCCGTCTGTCACCAGGCTGTATCTCATGAACCGTGATAGAGTTGAAATTTTCACAGATGAATTTCTGTTGCCGCTATAACAACAAATACTAAAAAACGGATTAAAATAAATATTTAAGGGGGCTCTCATACAAAAACATTATTTTTAGGATATAGTGCCAAATGAAGAAACTAGATGGCGCCACTTGTATTTTAGCCCGCTCTATCGTTGCGTTTCATTATCGACATGACTCAGTGGGAAATCCTCAACAGACATGATTTTTTTGCCGTTTTTAATAAAGATTTAGGTACGGAAACCTTCGTGCGAGAGTCCGACTCGCACTTGGCTGCTTTTATTAAAGTACAATTATCATCGCGGTCCGTTTCTTCTTGCGTTTATTAAATAAGGTAATGTTTTTTTACATATCAACGTGAAAGATATCATTTTTTCAAAGTTGGCCTAGAAAATACTAATCTCGTTACTTAAAAAAATCAACTTGCTAAGTAAAAAGGCTGACAGACAAAATCTTAATTCATGGCACAAATATAAAAATGATCCTATTGTCTATATTCCAAAACATGAATTAATCTTCATTGTAAAATCCAATATCCATTAGTCTAGGCTTATTTGCCTAATTTGTACATTTCAAGGCCATATCTTTGCTATATAAGTAAGTAATATATTAAAAAATATTATATCGATATGTGTTTTGTGTGCATGACTGTACATCGGATCTGGCTGCAGTCCTGGATAATTAATATCTGGGATGGGCGACTCTGAAAATTAACAAAGAATAACATATTAAAACATATAGCGTTTTTTTTTAAGTGTCTGAACGAGCTCAGGGCCCACCTGGTAAGTGGCGACCCCCGCCCATGACAACAGTAACGCGACTCAGTATAAGATTTGGATCTTACAGAGTCGCATTCATCCTGCGTTCATCACCCGAGACGGTGAAACGTCTCATGCGCATGTGATTTCACCGGCAGCCACACCCTTCCACCGGAATATTAATGCGAGCACTGCTGCTTGGCGGCAGATTCCAGGTATGGTGGCAGTACCTCTCCGGACGAACTTGGCACAAGTTCTACTGCTACTTTTGGTTGCTCCTGTCGCCATTAAATTCGAAGGTCGCTGGTTGGAAGTCCGGAAACGTACCAATGAGTACGTAATTAAAAATATTATGTGCGCAGTACCACGTTCTCAAAATGATAACGTAACTAGGAATCCAGCATGTCTTTAAAGCAAAAATTCGAAGACATGCGACATCTACCAATCTGCATTGGGCTCCCGTGGTAGATTAATCACTTTCACTTGTTGGGAGTGTCCATCATTGGGAACATTAGCTGATACAGATTGTTTCCAAAATAACGACATAGGATTGAATATGTAGTTCGTGTCAAACTTTTAAAAAAAGTAATTTTACCAATCTACGCATTGCATCACATACTAATTAGCGCAAACAAATTAAAATACAAAAACTGCATTACACATGCCTTTATATGAAAAAGAAATCAAATCAAGAGAAATCATAACTAATTCTCTATTTATATTCAATGCGGCCTCCATCTTGGATTTCAAAGGAAAACAGAATTCATCATCAATATTCGAAAATTCGTTAATTTCTGTCTGCACATTGAATTGAAAAAGGCGCCATTTTGGTTATGAAACACGGGCAGCAAATTGAGTTTTAGGTAGAAAGAAATTGATTAGGTAGAAAGAATTAGGTAGAAAAAAATTTGAAACAAAATCGCATCCGTCTTGGATTTTAAAATCAAAATTACCATTATTGTTGATTTATTTGACGTCAAGATAAAGGAACTAGGATCTTGAAAAGTAAGTTTATCTTGGCCTCGACAGAATCGGCAGCAATTTAAGATTCGGGAAACTAAAAAGAGCTTCAGACACTCTTATTTTTCTATTACAATAAAATGCGACCCCAAAAACCACAACCAAATTAGAATTTAAACCCAAACACAACTTTAAAATCCACAGATCAGACAGACGATTTGGATTTCAGTGTCAAACAACCATTTTGGATTTGAAAACCCAGACGGCCACCTTGGATTTCAAACCCCAAAATCAGCGAATCAGCACCACTCACCTGGCCCGCATGTAAACGGCGTACACGGCGGCGAATGTCACGAGAGTTGCGGAAGCGGGCGCGGCAGACGCGGCTCCGTAGCGGGTCTGCCCGCACGCGGGCGGACACACGGGAATTATAGATTCTACGGGTATAAATACATGCTGTTACACTCTGTCCAATTCCAACACACTCCAAAAAACAGTTTGATCTTGAAAGCCAATTAGCAAAACCGCAGTTCAGATGCGGATTTAAAAACTCAAACTCATTTATTCCTTTAGATCTCAAGTATCGTCTTAAGCATTCGTGCGCATGTAACGTGTCTCAGGAGCTTTTAGCACATTACATGCACATAAGTCAACTTACAGTTTTGGTCACCAAAACCTCGCAGCTATTTCGCTGTCCAAATGCATTTTTTGGCATATTTTATTATAATATTGGAGTACAAATAAGTTTTCGCCGTTTTTTAACACAAATTAAATATTTATTGTAGAAGAACGGTAATATAAATTTATTCAAAATATTGCCCATCACTTGCAACCACTTTTTTCCATCTCTCAGGCAGCATTCGAATCCCACGTCTGAAGAACTCCTTGTCTTTTGAGGTTATCCACGAATCAACCCAATTTTTGGTATCCTCATAAGATGTGAACCGCTGCGCCGTCAGAGCATGTGCTACGGACCGGAACAGGTGATAATCGGACGGTGCAATGTCTGGTGAATACGGCGGGTGGGGTAACACTTCCCAATCAAGTGTTTCAAAGTACTTTTTCACGGGAGCCGCAACATGTGGACGAGCATTGTCATGCAGAAGAATAATTTTTTCGTGTCTTTGAGGGCGTTTTTCCTTCAGAGCTCGGCTCAATCTCATCAATTGTGTTCGATAGAGGGCTCCAGTAATTGTTTCGCTCGGATTAAGCAACTCATAATACACTACACCTAGCTGATCCCACCAAATAAACAGCATAAGTTTTTTTCCGTGAATATTCGGTTTTGCTGTTGATGTTGACGCGTGGCCAGGTAATCCCCATGATTTTCTTCTTTTTGGATTGTCATAATGTATCCACTTCTCATCACCAGTTATGATACGATGTAAAAAACCCTTTTTTTATGTCTAGCTAGCAGCATTTCACTTAAGCATAATCGGCGTTCAATATCTCTCGGCTTTAATTCGTACGGAACCCAATTTCCTTGTTTATGAATCATTCCTAATGATTTTAAACGATGTGAGACTGCTTGCTGAGTGACTTCTAATGTTAGAGCAAGTTCTTTTTGTGTTTGAGATGAATCTTCCTCCAATAATTCCTCCAATTCTGCATCCTCGTAAATTTTTGGCCTTCCACTGCGATCTTTGTCTTCTACGTCGAAATCACCATTTTTAAACTTTTGAAACCACTCTCGACACGTTCTCTCACTCAAAGCAACCTCACCATATGCTTCTACGAGCAATCGATGCGCCTCAGCAGCAGATTTCTATAAATTAAAGAAGTAAACTAATATTTCCCACAAATGACGCTTACTTGGCTCAAATTTTGACATTTATCACATATATTTCAACTTATAAAAATTATATTTTACCAATATAAAATCAATGATATTAATAGGTTATGTTGTTCTTGAATGTCCAAACTATTTTTTAAGCCGGTTATCATCTGCGAAAGCTAACCGAAACTCCGTGCCACGCAATCTACAATAAAACGGCGGAATCTTATTTGTACTCCTAATATAATAATAAATCTTTATTTCATTCAAGCTATATATCCCATAGACCTTACAGATTAACATACACCTAGTGGACAGAGCATAGATAAACATGCTACATGCTGACGATACAAAAAGAAAAATGCTAAGCTAATATGCAGCATGTAGAAGCTAATTAAAACTGTAATCTATAGCAGTGTTTTTCAATCTTTTTGAATACGCGACCCTTTTACAGGTAGAAAAATTCTGGCGACCCCCTTGGACCATAGACAAACAAAGTTAGTAACTGAAGAAACTGTTTATGATTTTCTACCATTATGGAAAGACCTACACTCTGCAAGAAGCTGCGAGGACACAAAAATATCCAGAGCCGGCTGAAATTATGTTTTTATTGTAGTGTTTTTGCTATTTCCCTTTTGCCAGCGACCCCCCAAGTAAGGGTTCGCGACCCCCTTAAGGGTCGCGACCCATAGATTGAAAAACACTGATCTATAGCATATCTTAGTTTAAGTGTGTCTTAGTTGGGGCTGCCGCGCTTTTTAGTGCGACCGGCATGATAGCGGAAGAGTGGTTTTCATGCGAAGGCAGGGCCAATACCTCGCTTCGCACGTAGCACGCCTTCGAAGCGAGGGTCCCGGGTTCGATTCCTAACCGGGACACTGTGCGGTCTTGTGTTTGCCCTTGGCACCTGCAACACAGAATCCTAGTGCAGAGGTATGAGTGTGTATTATTACTTTGACTGAGAATAATGGCAGGGTGTGGGTACGTACCGGTCAATTCTACTTTCCCCTCATCAGTGCCGAGCTTGTTCTGCGCTTTGCATGTGAACAAACCATACTGTCGCTTCTCGATAGTGATCACCCTAATCGTAGTGTCTGTGAATTCGTCGGCCGTGGCGAAATGAGAAATTCTGAAAAATTAATGTATTAATACTGGTGATAAGTGGCGACCCCCGCCCATGACAACAGTAATGCGACTCAGTATAAGATTTGGATCTTACACTGAGTCGCATTCATCCTGCTGCGTCCATCACCTGAGACGGGGATGATACGTCTCATGCGCATATGATTTCATCAGCACCCACACCCTTCCACCGGAACACTGAAATGCAAGCACTACTGCTTGGCGGCAGATTCCAGGTGTGAAGGCAGTACTTCTGCAGACGAACCTGGCATGCAACTTAAGCGACGGGACGGCCTACCAGATGTTAAATGGTTACCACCGGCCATAAACAAAGAAGAAATCAGGTAGTCCCCTACTAAATTATGAAAAGACTCGAGTCGCATCGCGCAGCCCCGTCACAGAGACCTGTAATTTCACCGTCTTTCACTGTCATTCACTGGGGTTCACGTTGCATAAATATATGCTTGTCTATTTTAATTAAAAGATAGTACCTACATAATTATTGTATTAATATAATGTAAAATTGACATAACCAAGTATTTACAAATGATCCTACGGTGAAAATAAATGAGTATATGTAAAGAACTCTGAAGGTACTAATTGACACACGATGTAGAGGAGTCTTGGGGGGTGCCTACAGACGTGAGGTACCCCCAAGATTACACAAGTAAATAAATAATTACCTGTAATGTTGGTTGTTGGACAACTGAACCTCGTCCTTTAGCCAAGTGATCGCAGGAGGTGGGTAAGCTTCCACATGGCATTCGAGGTCCATATCGTATTGTAGAGCCTGGAACAAGCACAGATAATGTAACTCTGGGTGGGGTGAGTAGACCTGCATTGACCCGCATGTGAATGCGTGACGGAACGAGCTGAGGGCCCACCTGATGGTAAGTGGTGACCCTCGCCCATGACAACAGTAATGCGACTCAGTATGAGATCCAAATCTTTACTGAGTCGCATTCATCCTGCTGCGTCCATCACCCGAGACGGGGATGATATGCGCATGTGATTTCACCGGCAGCCATACCTTCCACCGGAACAGAGTAATGCAACGACTACTGCTTGGCTGTAGATTCCAGATGCGGTGGCAGTACCTCTCCGGACGAACTTGGCACAAGTTCTACTGCTACTTTTGGTTGCTCCTTTAGCACCCAGGGGGTACGTGTAGGGAATCAAAGGGTACACACCTACGGACGCGAGCAACTGGACCCCCCAAAATATACACTACTAGCTGCGCCCCGCGGTTTCACCCGCATAGTTCCCGTTCCCGTGGAGAATACGGGGATAAATTGATTTTATTTTTTTCGTTAATTTTCCAATGTTTTAATAGTTATTCTGCTATTCGGGACGGAAACAAATCCAACAAATCAAAAACCATGGCAATCGGTCCAGCCGTTCTCGAGTTATAAGTGTTGTAACAAACACGACTTTCTTTTATATATATAGATTTTATAGAAACCTCAAAAATTGTAGCCTATATGTTATTCTGATGTATAAGCTATATTGTGGTAAAGTTTCATTCAAATCCATTCAGTAGTTTTTACGTGAAAGAGTAACAAACATCCATACATCCATACTTACAAACTTTCGCCTTTATAATAGTATTATAGTAGGATATAATAATACACTACAAATGACATTGACAATCATACTAAATGTTGCAAGCTTTCACTTTTGTGTATATTTTTTTATTTGTTATTTTTTCTTAGTGCTGAATAAATGTCTTTTCTATTCTATTCTATATTTATCTATTCTAACCTTTAACTATTAATAGTCTCGAATTGTTATTGACTTAACTATTGTATTAGGCACATGTTTTTGTCAATGTTTTGAATGTTTCCACGCGGATTTCCGATAAGAGTGTTTTTGTCTTAGAGCCGAAAGTAGGTATTAAATATTCTCTCCCGTATCATAGAAATTGTGATTCGAATTTTTTATCAAGGTCATGAACCCGGATGCCCGAAGTTAACAATGATACTGTGGCTGTAAGATTCTTTTAAGATTTCTTGAAATATATCCTTAAGTGAATTAGATGAAAACCTAACAAGCAATAAGAGCGTGGTTGCCAATGGCACAGACGCCGCCTTTCAATCTGAAGGTCGCTGGTTCACCACAAGTGCACCAATGAGTTTTTCACTTGAAAAATATATGTGCGCAATACCACACGTCCGGCATGTCTTGGAACCATAAATTCGAAGACAATACCAATCCGGATTGGGCTCCCGTGGTAGATCAAAGCCCAATTCACTCTCAATTATCGAGAGTAGGCCGGTGTCCCAACAGTGGGTATGGCAACAAGCACAACCGTTGGATTCCATGTAATAATAGATAGCTTAATCTTAATGTTGAGAAGGTACATCATTAATAGGTTACCTGTGCCAGTCTAGGTCTAGGGACGGTGACCACAGGTGCAAATTCAACCTCCAAATTGATGTTCCTCCGAGCTCCCTTCCCGACTCCGTTCTCAGCCACACAATAGTATGTGCCACGGTCCTCTTTATGCACCGCTGCTATCTTCAAAATGTTTCCTCTGTAAATAATTAAATTGTCACAATCACGGATTATGAGATATATACAAATCTAGCTGTTTTACCCGCGGTCAACACTAGATGGTAAAAAAACTGGTCAAGTGCGAGTCGGACTCGGCACGAAGGGTTCTGTACCATAATCTTTAACAAAAACGGCAAAGCGCTTCTATTTTACTAACTAAAATACAAGTGGCGCCATCTAGTTTCTTCATTTGGAACTATATCCTAAAAATTACGTTTTTGTGAGAGGCCCCT
This sequence comes from Aplocera efformata, assembly GCA_921293045.1. NCBI lineage: Eukaryota > Metazoa > Arthropoda > Insecta > Lepidoptera > Geometridae > Aplocera > Aplocera efformata. The sequence goes on along the minus strand of OV121067.1, from coordinate 1,958,030 downwards.
TAAATATTTATTTTATTCTGTTTTTTAGTATTTGTTGCTATAGTGGCAACAGAAATCACGTTTTATGAGATACAGCCGCCACCAGGCTATAATACCCACCCACCATATCAGCCTATAATGTTCCCACTGCAGGGACACGGGCTTACTCTCGATAATTGAGAGTAAGCTTTGACCTATCATGGGAGCCCAATCCGGATTGGTAGATGTCACATGTCTTCGAATTTTGGGTTATAAAACATGCCGGTTTCCTCACGATGTTTTTCTTCACCGTACCATTGTCTATGACATCACCTGTATATAGATCCCCCAGTGGGTAGAATAGCGTTGTTTTCACGGCGCCAAGATATCTTCGGCAGGGGGAATCCACCAGCATAACATTCCATCTGTACACCTAAAGACAATACAATAATTAAATACAAGATAAATATACAGATAAATGAACTATGAACTCATGGCATATTTTTTTCAGTTATCAAAGAACTTCCAAAGGAGGTTATCACCTCCTTTTGAAGGCGCTCGTTTGTTTTTTATATCAGAATTAATTTATCAACCAATTTGGAAATTCTTTTATATTTAAGGATATGATTGGAGAGGAGGAAATTGGCCCCATATAATGTTCATCAAAATAGGTTATTTTAGTTTAACAACCAAACTATTGATAGTTTGGTTGTTAAACTAAAATAACTGGAAAAATATGTAATACACGTAAACGAAATTGCGTATTTAGTACCCCTTAGCTTTTTCTTCGCCCGTTGTGTACGGATGTATCATATCTTCAAAATAAGGGATGAAATGCTCCCTGCAGGAAATAAGGGATGTATAAAAGTAGTTTTATTCGATTTGTTAAATCGGACACTTGTTTGTCTTCTATTATTTATATAATGCTTTCATAGTCTCATAGAAATTTCCTTTAAGTTTCTATAATTTGGTTGTTAAATCAACATAACTAGAAATAAAGTAACTAGAAATTACTATTGTGTTACCAACTAAATTATTATGTGAAATGCAATAAATGATTGAGTATTGAGTAAAGCCCCCGCCCATGACAGCAGTAATGAGACTCTGTGTAAGATTTGATATACTGCTATGAGTACTACTGCTATGCGGCAGATTCCAGATGTGGTGGCAGTACCTCTCCGGACGATTGGCTTTTTCTTTTTCAAATTATTTAGGTGGGTACACCCTAACTAAGGGTGAGAAGGGATGAAAATATTGAAGCTTTTCTCGATTTGTTAAGTCACCTGTTGTTAATTATTTCGTGTTCAATGACTTTTGTGTACAAATATATTTGAATTGATTTAAAAAGTTAATGATATACTAACTCTCTCCTTCGCTGGCCACTAGGGACCTGGTAGAGTTATCGCTGATGATGGGTGGGCGGCGGACTTGCAACTCCACTTCCGCGGCGATCTTGTTCGAAATGGATATCAGCACTTGGCATTGGTACCACCCGGCGTCGTTTTCTTGGATGTCTTTTATCTAAAAATATATTATAATTATTCTAGAGGATTTCTGATTCACCAGAGGAAACGTTGAAACAGTGCTGCCAACAACAACCCAGAGTCTTCCTCCGATATACATATAAAGGAGTTGGGATGGCTGGGGTAGGGTTTAGTTAACAACGGGGGACAATGCACAATACACCCCTATGCGGGACGTCAGTGCAGGCCTAGTCACCCCCACCCAGAATTAGAATTATTCTAGAGGAGCATTGCCACCCTGGATGGCAATGCTGCCAGCAATACTCATTTATTCGGCTCATATCATGAAACTCAGTTCAATTGTAGACTATTTTTAAAGTACATTAACTGAACTTACCGATAGTGTGTAGGTGGCAGTGGCCTCATCAAACCTGAGGGAGAACCGTGAATCCTTGATGATAAGGTTTGCATTGTTGGATATAGGAATGGATTCCACGGATTTGCTCTGGTCATATTTTACCTGAAAACAAAAGGTTACTAAAATCCATGCATTAACTGGATACCTTTGGATACAAAGTCTCTCTCTCTCTCTCTCATAACAATAAAATAAAAATAACAGTGTCAGGTAAGTTATTTTATTTTATGAAAGTATCTGTAAATGAAAGTAATCCTTCCATTAACAAATAGATGTTTCGTAATTTTTAAGAACTCAATGGCAGTAGCAATTTTTTACTTTGGACAAACTAATAGCCCACCTGGTGTTAAGAGATTACAGCCAACCATAAACAACAATACAACTCATGTTCCTACTTTAGAATGAGAAGACTGCACAAATAGAGGGTTGGAAGACCTTGTTAATGATATGTTATGGGCGTAGGTAACCACTTACCATCGTGGGCCTTCAGCTTGACCTGCCACTTCGGTAATATTAGAAAAAATAAAAAGCGTAAAAAATGGTCATTGTCTGTTAACTTTTTTGGATTGACACAAAGTCTGGGCAAATAATACTGTATGTAGGAACCGTAGGGTACACTTGGCAAGTCTAATTTAGGTCAAAATACAAATTGTTCTTATCAAAATTAATAAACATAAATCTGAGCCATATACAAAACAGACAAGCATAGTTATTACACAACTTATGATAAAAAAATAAAAAAATGGTTATTGCTGCTGTAAAGGGGCATTGTGAAGTTTACATTAAATTAAATTAAATAGTAAATGAAATATTTATACCCAAATGACAGGGAAGTCCTGGGAGTAGTGGACGGAACAGGCCAAGTCAACCTGCCCCCCAATGTCACGGATCTGCTCCTGGGTTATGTGTGATATAGTTGGTGTCCGCTGTGCTAACACTGAAACAAAGTACCACTATTAACGGGGTTACAAAGACTAATATGATCTGATTCACCAGAGACACTGAAACAGTGCTGCCAACAACAACCCAGAGTCCTCCAGTACATCAAGGAGTTGGGATGACTGGGGTAGGGTATAGTTAACAAGGGGACAATGCAAAATTGACCCCTACGTGGGATGTCCATGCAGGCCTAGTCAACCCCACCCAGGACTAGATTTTTCTTTTCGCCCTTAGGCATTTCATATGAAATACCATGAATAATAATTTATTAATATTATAAATAAAACACCTACAAAAAGGTACATCCTTATTATACCACAATGCCTTCAAAACATAAGAAAAACAGAAAACTTTCTCTAATTCAGAATAATGAACATTAAAAAGTAACAACTAAAAAGGTTCATCTCGCGTATTGCAAATCATCCGAATGATGTGATTTTAGGAAAGTTACCGGTAGCAACATTTGATTAAAAACTCTGCGGACTGCTCAGAAAACGCTACATACCACACAGCAATACACATTTAGTTTATATCTAATGTTTTCACAAGATAAAATACACAAAATAATGAAAACAAAAGAATTTGGGCGTGTCGAAAAGTACGTTTGAAATTAAAATCAACACGGCGTTTGATTTTTCATATTTGAGGATGGAATTACGACTGTTGATGCTATAATCCACTTAAAACTTGGCGTATTTTATTAGATTTACTCACCAGTTGTAGACAAATAAAGAAATATCGTTAGGAAAATATAATTTGCCATGATGAAAACACAACGCTTCACTGACTTGTGATTGTGACTTGACTCGTCCCAACGCAAACAAATTCAAACAATCGGATCGGCTATATGGTGTCGGCCAGCATTGCCAGATGCTAATGTGAAGAATTCTACGAATAACGAGATCTTGATATAAAGTTACCCATGAACCACGCGTCTAAGGTACGAAGAAAGCATAGTGCGTAAATAAATTCAAAAGAAAATCCTTATAATTGGTTTTCTTTTGTTGACTGTGAATTTACTTCAAACAGTAATTATGAAAAACAAGATCTTTTTTTTTAAACTTATTTGATGATTTTTGAATGAACTATTAATCCACTAATAACCTGGCAAGCTAGAAACTATAATCAAGTGCTCTGTGTATAAGAAATTCCCACAAAATAGGTTTTTATTAAGAGTAAGTGTAAGTGAATTCTTCTTCTTTCGTGTCGATAAAATAAACCTTTATATAGCATTTGCCCAATTGAGTAGTGCCGTAATTTACAGCATTATATAATTCAATACTATGTATAAAGAACATAACTTGCACCTTCAGATATCTACTAGTTTCGGTCTTATTAGAAAACTTTAGTGTAAAGTTAACAGAGAGGACTGTTAAAACTACTTTTCACTATCTAAAAAACCGGATTTGACAAAATGTAATTAAACAAAACGGCCCCAATATAGTTCTAATTATGGCAGCCAATTAGCTAAAAGATAAAAAATTATCTCAGTTACGGTTCCTCACAAACTAAGACCTACATTTTTATTTTGTTGCTCGCATCACTAAAATGTAATAATAAAAAAGTACGAATTTCAGACTTTTTGTATCCTCTTGGCAATGCTATGCTTCCATTCTTCGCTTTCGCCTAACTTAATTGAGAGCTGCCCTACGCAAAAAATACTCGTTGACAGTGATTATTTTTACAGATAATATTTACACATAATATATATAAAAAGCCCCTGCACCCCATGCGTTAGGTGGTTTACTTTTATTGGTTTTTTTATTTACATTAAAAAAAAATCGGCAGAAATACATAAAACCGAAGACCCTATTTTAAAGGGTTTCCTCCACCGATCTACCGAAGTTCTCCACCAAACTTGGCTAAGAACCATTTCGTATAAATATTTTTAATCTGAGCCATATTATTTAGCTTGGCTAGCATAAATAGACCTTCATATTTTTTCAAAATTTTCCCAAATACCTTGTGCATTTTTTTGAGAAAATACTGGGAAAATAGCACTGTTAAATTACCCAGATACGAGATAATATTAATAAAGTGATGATATAAGACCTGATAGTTAAATAGACATATATATACTACAGACACGCAGTTTAGAACAAAACCAGCACGTGTCACATTAAATTAAATTAAATTTAAATCACTCAGAACGTTTCATCATGATCATGGTTCACCATTAAATGAACGAGTTGCACTCCAATGAGAGGCTTTTTTTAATAATTTATTATAACAAACAACCTCTCATATCAGGCGTATATCGTAGTATCATCTCATATCTCACAAAGATAATTTTGTATGGCAATTGACACTTTGGAATTAATATATAAATATGGTACGAAGTTCAGTATATACTTAGTTTAAAATAAATTTAATTTATTACAACTATTAGCTGAGCTGGTACCAAATATCATTCATATCCATTAAGCCGTTTGAACGTGAAGGAATACCTACAAACTTCCGCCTTTAAATTAATTGTAATTGAGATCTAGCCATTTAATACGGTCCCTGGGCTTTGAAGCCGTTTCATTCTTCAAGAAAATTCTCAGTACAGAATTGCGCGTCTAACACTTAAGTTTAAGTCTATTGCTAGATAGCGCAGTTTATCTTAATAACTTATTTGGTTATCTTAAACCCGCAATAATAGCGTTTTATAATGATCTTGTTTACAAATGGCCACAGATTGTGAAGATTCGTCGCTGAGGTAAGACTGATATCAGGATTTTAATTATTTTATTATATTACCTACCATTATTACAAAACTAAGACCTGCTTATGTTATTTCGTGTCAAATTAAGTGTTTTACTATTCTAGTCAAAGTCAAAATATTGTCTTTCCGTTGAATGGTTAAAAAATAGATTCAGTTTTATTTTTTAGTATGTACTAATATGTGTACATCACCATCCCATAAAGCGTAACTGATGTTTAATTCCAAAATATGTCTGGAAGAAACCGCTTTCAGCGATAAAACAGTCCGATTTAGCGTATTTTTTCTATTTAATCGAAATTTATGAATTTTAGTGTTTATTCATTACTGGCAACCCGCCCCGGATTCGTACGGGTTGTAAAGTATGTGACATGAGTCGTAATCGTAATATAATTCCGTAGGACATCATTTTGATCTATCTCGTAAGGTTTATAAGCAATGTACGAGTAAACGCCCAAAAATATTTCTCCTAAGACGTCATTACAAATCAATAAAATTCTTGGCTTTTTTCAAATATAATATGCATGTATTTTATAATGAAAGAGATCGCGATATATCTTAATGTACATAGGGGCCATAAAGATTGCTTGTACATTTAAATCTTTCAGTGTACAATAAAGAATTTTTGTTTGTACAAAAATTCATACAATAAAAGTTTGTACAATAAAGAATTGTATTGTGAAAACAGAATCAAAATCCGTTGCGTAGTTTAGAAGAACTGCCCAAAATGACTGGGGCATGACTTGTAAATCCTACTACTATTATAAAGGCGAAAGTTTGTACAAGTCTTTAATGTTCCCACTGCAGGGACACCGGCCTACTCTCGATAATTGAGAGTGAATGGGCTCTGATCTACCACAGGAGCCCAATCCGGATTGGTAGATGTCACATGTCGTCGAATTTTTGGTTCTAAGACATGCCGGTTTCCTCACGATGTTTCCCGTCACCGTTCTGAGAACATGGTGTTGCGCACATAATTTTTTTCAAGTGAAAAAACTCGTTGGTGCACGTGTGGGTTTGAACCAGCAACCTTCAGATTGAAAGTCGTCTATGCCCCTGGGCCGCCACGCTCTCTCAGAACAGACAGATAGAACAGACAGAATTACTTACTATGCCTTATCTACAAGAAATATAAACAATCTTTTAATGATGTGTTTGTAAACATTTGACAAATAAACTTTGATCTTGTTTTTCTCATTCGTTCACTCACTATCATTATGTACTAACTGCGCCCCGCGGTGTTACCCATTGGCCATCCTAAAAGAAAACTGCACTTTTTCGGGATCAAAAGTAGCCTATGTGATCCAGGATATAAGCTATCCTGGTGCCAGATTTCATCCAAATCGTTGGAGCCGTTTCCGGCAAACCAAGATTGTAAATCAATTGAAGACAAACGTTTTGTATTTTTTGAAATTACAGAATTGTAAATAATAAACATAATAAACGTTTACACTCATACCTCTGCACTAGGATTCCCTGTGTCGCAGATGGCATGGACAAACAGATACACAAGACAAATACCCAGGACCCGAGAACAAACTTCATGCTCACCACACAAGGTGCACACTTTGTGTGGTGAGACGGCCGGGAACCCGTTACCCGCTTCGAAGTCAGGGCTACTACCAACTAAGCTACGGATCCGTTCTACTATTATATAATTTTCTGTACACGGACGATATTTGCGTAGGAGTTAGTTAATTTCAAGGTTGGGTTTTATAAGATACATTGATTAAGTCAGTTCACTCCGCGGAGTGTGGTGGCCTAGTGGCACAATCGCTGAGTTTTATTGCGAAGGTCGCCAGTTCTTGCACTGGCTACAACGACGCTATTACAGTACAACAGTAGTGTATATCAGAGGCCGTCGGGTGGGTTGAAAACTACGACGCTATAGTCGGCCACTACAGTATAGAGGTACTTTACGCAAGCTAGTATAAACTATAATTCTGGTAGGTGATATAATGTTTATTTATGTATAATGTTTATTTGGGGGGTCCAGTTGCTCGCGTCCGTAGGTGGGTACCCTTTGAGGCCCTACACGTATCCCCTGGGTGGTGCTCAGGAGCAACCAAAAGCAGCAGTAGAACCTGTGCCAAGTTCGTCCGGAGAGGTACTGCCACCACACCTGGAATCTGCCGCCAAGTAGTAGTCGCTGCCGGTGAAATCACATGCGCATGAGACGTATCATCCCCGTCTCGGGTGATGGACGCAGCAGGATGAATGCGACTCAGTAAAGATTTGGATCTCATACTGAGTCGCGCTGGGCGAGGGTCACCACTTACCATCAGGTGGGCCCTCAGCTCGATCCGTCACGCATTCACATAAAAAAAATCTATGAAACAGTGAAACAGTGTCAAAATGCGTTGCGTGGTTGTCTGTTCCTTGGCTAACCAAGACAACCGAAAACCGCGGCATCTTTAAACTATTTATATATATTTCTCCATCTTATTATTATAATCTCGCAGATTATAGGTGCTTATCACAATTATGTCGGAAAAATACAGTTATCATAATTACCGTCAACATAGTTTTAATTATGTGTTTTTATCAAAAAGTACGGATTATCGCCATATAGATGTAGTAATTGTAAGATCTACTGTCAATATTGTTCTGTATATTTAACAGACTTCAAAAAGAGAGGAGGTTCTCAATTCAAAGAAAGAAAGAAAGAAAATACATTTATTTGAATACACGCAATAAAGAACTTACCTCAAAGTTGTTAAATAACTGGCAAAATATGTCACGCAAGTTAAAGAAATTGCGTATTTTGCTTTGCTTTACTTTTTCTTCGCCCAGTGTATACCGATTTGGATGTTTCTTTTGTAAAATGGTGGGGGGTATCCGAGAGCGAGAGATAAGGTTTTTTTTTATATTTTTATCAGCCATTTATCGGGCTAATTGATGACCTTATAATAATTAAAGCGCTGATTACTGAACAAAGATCTATGAAGTTAAATTCACTTGTGGTACCAGTGGTGGCCTTAGGGGGTGGCAAGCAGGGCAACCGCCCGGGGCCTCGCTTTTGTAGGGCCTCGCACCCTCGCAGAACAACCCGTTTTCTGTTTCGATGTACTGCAGCTGTAAAGAGGATGCTGACTGATTACCAGTAGCCCTGTACACTTCCAACTCACCAAAACTCCTCATACCCCAAGAGCCTGACAAATATCTACCGCCCGGAGCCTCGCAATATCTAACGCCGGACTTGACTTTAGTGAATTGCTCTAGGATTCCCTGTGTCGCAGATGGCATGTACAAACACAGTAATACAAGACAATCACCCAAGACCCGAGAACAAACTTTCATGCTTACCACACAAAGTGTGCCCCGGCCGAGAATCGAAACCGGGACCCTTCGCTTCGAAGATAGGGCTACTACCAACTAAGCCACGGAGCCGTCTTTACTCACATGCTTAATTAATTATTAATTTTCAGATATTCAAGATGGAGGCCGTAGTATTCGATGGAAAGACCCTGACACTGAAATATGAGCCTAAATTCCCCGTGCCGAAGATTGAAAACGACACCGATGTCTTGATCAAGGTTCAGTACGCTGGAGTCTGCGGCACGGATCTTCACATCATCCAGGTCGGTCAGGGTTGGAACAGACGTAAACTTAACAAATAAGATTAGCTTAAACATGAAAACTGACTGTAATTTGACATAATCCAGTTGCTCGCGTCCGTAGATGTGTACCCTTTGATTCCCTACACGTACCCCCTGCCGGTGAAATCACATGCGCATGAGACGTATCATCCCCGTCTCGGGTGATGGACGCAGCATGATGAATGCGACTCAGTAAAGATTTTGATCCCACACTGAGTCGTGCGCATTACTGTTGTCATGGGCGAGGGTCACCACTTACCATCAGATGGGCCCTAAGCTCGTTCCGTCACGTACACACTTAAAAAAAAAAAATGTAATGTGCCTGGGAGTTCCTGTGACACGTTATATGCCCACGAATATGTTTACATGTATGTGTAAAATTTTACGTGTCCAAACGATACTTGAGATTAGGAATAAATGAGTTTGACTTTGAGAAAATAAAAGTATGAGAATCATCTGAGATGATCCATAATTGTGATTTCAGAACGAGTTTCCAGCAACGAAAGCTCGCCGGATCCCGCTTGGTCATGAGTTCGCTGGCGTAGTGGCTGATGCCGGCAGCAAGTCCATCTTCAAGAAAGGACAGTTGGTTGTCGTTGACCCTAACAGGTACGAACGGAACGAGCTGATGGCCAAATGCCATCATCATTTGGCCTTTACATCTATCATACCGGCCAAGTGCGAGTTGGACTCGCGCACGAAGGGTTCCCTACCACTATCTATAATATCGACCAAAAACGAAAAAAAAAAACACGTTTTTGTTTTGTTTTTGTATTAAATAAGTATTTTATTGTGTTTTTTAGTACTTATTGTTAATGTAGTCGAAAATAAAATATATATTGAAAATTTACACGGTAAATATAACAACAAATCAATTTTAAATGTTTTGTATTATATGTCCATTTGTTCCGGTAATCTCAGAAATAGCTTAGGGTTCTGTGTAAAACATTTTTAAAATCTATGCGAAGTCGCGGGGAACAGCTAGTACTCCAATATGTCTTTACTTAATAGCTGCTGTAAAGGGGCTTCAAAATACATCTAATACACAAAACAAATTTTTGTTCCAGCCCGTGCGATCTCTGCGATTCCTGCCACAAGGGAAATTACCATTACTGCGAAACTGGCGGCATAAACAACACCATTGGTATCTTCCGGGATGGTGGCTGGGCAGACTACTGCTGTGTGCCTCAGACCCAAGTCTACGCTCTGCCCGAAGGCATCACCACGGAGCAAGGTATAACTTAATCATCTTCAGGACATAAATTGCAGGATCGGGTCAAAGGTACTGGAAATAACAAAGATCCCCAGTATACTATGATATAATACAGTATACTGCCACCACACCTGGAATCTGCCGCCAAGCAGTAGTGCTCGCATTGCTGTGTTCCGGTGCAAGGGTGTGGGTGCTGGTGAAATCACATGCGCATGAGACGTATCATCCCCGTCTCGGGTGATAGCCGCAGCAGGATGAATGCGACTCAGTGTAAGATCCAAATCTTATACTGAGTCGCATTACTGTTGTCATGGGCGGGGTCGCCACTTACCACCATGTGGGCCCACTGCTCGTTCCATCACTTAATCACATAAAAAAATATGTTTTTCATTTTTGTGCACAGTCCTTGTGAATGTCTTCTTTCTTTCTTTCACGTCTACGTCACATAATCTTACTAAGGATATCTTAGGTCTTCATAAAATCTGTTATTTATGGGCGAGGTGAGGATCAGAGCGTGGTGGTCCAGGGACACCGACTTTCAATCTGAAGGACGCTGGCTCAGACCCACAATTGCACCAATGAGATTTTCACTTGAAAAATTTCTGTGCGCAATACCACGTTCTACAAATAATGAAAGAAAACATCGTGAGGAAAAGCATGTGTTAGAAACATATTTTCGTCACATCTACGAATCTGAATTGGGCTCCCGTGGCAGATCAAAGCCCTTTTACTCTCGATTATCGAGAGAAGGCCGGTGTCAGTGGAAACATTAGAGGCTGACACGGAGCACCAGTTGGGCTCTCCTGTTGTCATTTTAATAATTTCAAAAAGTTTCAATGTGGCTCCGTGGCTTAGTCGGTAGTAGCCTTGCCTTCGAAGCGAGGGGTCCCGGGGTTCGATTCCCGGCCGGGGCACACTTTGTGTGATGAGCATGAAGTTTGTTCTCGGGTCTTGGGTGTTTGTCATGTGTTTCTGTGTTTGTCCATGCCATCTGCGACACGGAATCCTAGTGCAGAGGTATGAATAATCTCTCGCTCCTTGTTTCAGCTGGTCTGTGCGAGCCATACTCGTGTGTTGTACACGGGTTCGACCGCGCATCTCCCATCAAAGTTGGCGAGAAGATTCTCGTTGTCGGAGCTGGAATTATTGGTAAGCAAGTTACTCATGTCTGGGTTTGGATTGATATCATTTTGTCCTTTTACAACGGACATAGGTCATAAGTCCTAATTAAAGATGAAAATTGGAAAATTGTCCTAAGTACAAATTTGATTAAAATCGGTTAAGTAGTTTAGGAGTCCATCGCGGACAAACATCGTGACACGTAATTTATATATATTAAGATATCGAATTTAGAATTACATCAATTTCTGGAAGTCTGTTAGATAATTACTAAATCATTCTAAAAATCGTGCTTTGTACATTGAAGCTTGTAAAGCTTCACAGTCACTTGTAAAGCTGTGAAAATGATGAAGTTTCTCTACAAAATGTTTTCTCTTTCAGGCAACTTGTGGATCACGACACTGCATCACCAAGGGCACAGAGAGGTCACCGTTTCTGAAATGAACAAGACTCGATTGAACATTGTCAAGAACCTGGGTAAGATTGAACATAAACGATTGCACAATAATATAACAAACTTCATGAATCGAACCTGGGACCCCTCGCTCCGAAGGCAACTACCAACTAAGCCACGGAGTCGTCGTCTCTTGAAAAATAAGGAATTAAAAAATTGAAGTAGATTTTTTTCGATTTAAAATCCCTACACCTACCCTCTGGGTGGTGCTAAAGGAGCAACGAAAAGTAGCCGTAGAACTTGTGCCAAGTTTGTCCGGAGAGGTACTGACACCACATCTGGAATCTGCCGCCAAGCAGTAGTGGTTGCATTACTGTGAAGGGTGTGGCTGCCGGTGAAATCACATGCGCATGAGACGTCATCCCCGTCCCGGGTGATGGACGCAGCAGGATGAATGCGACTCAGTAAAGATTTGGATCTCATACTGAGTCGCACGCATTACTGTTGTCATGGGCGAGGGTCACCACTTACCATCAGGTGGGCCCTCAGCTCGTTCCGTCACGCATTCACATTGTTTTTTTCCAGACACCGGCTACAGGCTAGTGACCCCTGATGTACTGGCAGCTGAAAAGAAAACCTATGACGTCATCATTGATTGCACAGGTATACCCTCTCACTAATATTGTAAAGGAAAAGTTTGCGTATGTTAATCCTTCACGTTCAAATTTCATTGTGTTTGTAATAGACAGGAGAAGGAATGTACGATATAATTTTTTTTGAAAATTCCCCGGGAAAGTGGGAAATGGGGAGATACTGAATGTACATATTTTTAAGGGATTTTTGCAACCATATCGTTGAGAGCCGATTTTGAAATTGTTAATCTAGGCATGAAAACATTTGTCGAGACAGCTGTAAGCTTATAAAATAGCATGAAGGACATTTTGTATCTTTAAACTAAAAAAAAAACATTGATTGGTCCAATGAATATTGGTAAAAACATTGGGGGGTCCAGTTGCTCGCGTCCGTAGGTGTGTACCCTTTGATTCCCTACACGTACCCCCTGGGTGGTGATAAAGGAGCAACCAAAATAAGCAGTAGACCGTGTGGAATCTGCCGCCAAGCAGTAGTGGTTGCATTACTATGGAAGGTTGTGACTGCCGGTGAAATCACATGCGCATGAGACGTATCATCCCCGTCTCGGGTGAAGGACGCAGCAGGATGAATGCAACTCAGTAAAGATTTGGATCTCATACTGAGTCGCACGCATTACTGTTGTCATGGGCGAGGGTCACCTCTTACCATCAGGTGGGCCCTCAGCTCGTTCCGTCACGCATTCACATAAAAAAATAAATTGATTTAAAAGGATTATTTTTCAGGCGTGGGTAAAGTTATGGAGATAAATTTCAAGTACATGTCACAAGGAGGCAAGTACGTCCTGTTCGGATGCTGCCCCCCCACTCACACTGCAACGTAAGTTCCTCACATCATCATCACATCATCATAGTTGTCTTTTTGCAGTCATTAACTCTTCGTAGGAAGCAACATCTGTCTCGAAGCTGTGGTAGAGTAAATGACGGCTCCGTGGCTCAGTTGGTAGTAGCCCTGCCTTCGAAGCGAGGGGTCCCGGGTTCGATTCCCGGGGCACACTTTGTGTGGTGAACTTGAAGTTTTTTCTCGGGTCTTGGGTATTTGTCTTTTGTTTCTGTGTTTGTCCCTGCCATCTGTGTCACGGAATCCTAGTGCAGAGGTATGAGTGTGTTAACGTTGTTGTTAATACTTCTATTTTCAGAGTAAACCCCTTCGACATTTACAACAAGGAGATCACAATTATTGGAGTCAAAATCAACCCTTTCACTTTCCCCAACGCTATTGGTTGGCTCAAAGCTATGGGTAGCAGGTAATTACAATTTCATCAATGTACATAGTAATACAAACTCAAACTCATTTATTCCTTTAGATGTCAAGTATCATTCGGACATGTCAAATTTTACACATACAAGCAAATATATTCGTGAGCATATAACGTGTCACAGGAGCTCCTTAGGCACTTTACATGCAAACAGATATGTCAAATTACAGTCAGTTTAGACAGTAATTTGACATATCTGTTTGTTTGTAAAATTTGCGTTTGTTCCAATTAATTAATTTAACTTATTTATACCTTTAGATCCGGATCCCAATCCGGATTGGAATTTAGTCCAATCCGGATTGGTAGAAGTCACATGTCTTCGCATTTATGGTTCTAAGACATGCCGGTTTTCTCACGATGTTTTCCTTCACCGTTTCGAGAATTGTATTGCGCACATAAATTTTCAAGTGAAAAAACTCATTAGTGCACGTGTGGGTTTGAACCAGCGACCTTCAGATTGAAAGTCAGCGATTATATTCATATTTGATTTAATACGTTTGCAGGTACTTGGATTATCAGAAGCTCGGTGTGAAGACCTACAAGCTTAAGGAGTACGAAGCAGCCATCGAGGACCTGAAGAAAGGAAACGTAGCTAAAGTCATGTTCAAGATTTAATGAGCCAAGATTACGCACCCAGATTAGGTTTAAGACAATGCCTTTGTAACAATATGTTTTATAATGGTCAATAGCAATGAAATATATTCGCAGATTTTTACAGAACCGTGTTTTTTAGTAATTATTTATGTCCTAACTCAAAAGGAAAAGGGAAATCTTATAGAAACACTTCATATTCCGTCTGTCTGAGCCTTTCTCAGAGGTATCATGTTGAAATTAATATCAAATACTTTAAAGTCTGCAATTCCTTGGAGCGTTAGATCTTCTAACGAAAGTTTGGGTAGGTCTAAGCTAATTTCTTAATCAACGCAATCAAGTGATACGTTGTAACACCACAGGAGAATTAGAGAAAAAAACTTACAAGATACGTATTACCTACATTTTTTTGCGAAATCTCGGCACACGAGTCCGATAGGCACTTATTATTATTAAGTCACACCCGTTGCGTAAATCACCCGAGACAGGGATGTTTGAATTTAAAAAACCCACACCCTACAGGAACACAGCAACGCGAGTGCACCACTGCTTGGCGGCGGATTACCAGGTGTGGAGGCAGCACTTCTCCGGGGGAACTTTGCACAAGTTCCACTGCTACTAATGATAGTTTGAAGGCTTTGTATTCAGCCACTGTTTGAATCACCCTGTGACGTGGTAATACCGGTTATACCACAATGACATTCCAAACTGACATTTGTATGCACAAAGATGTCATCTGGTAACTGTACTGCAGCCCGTGACACTTGCAATGACTCATTAACGCTAGGAGTTTGGTCCACTGGAGGACATTTATTTAATTGTTTATTTCAGCATTTTCATGCAAAATTGTAAAAGAATTTTCTAGATACTCCAGTTGCTCGCGTCCGTAGGTGTGTACCCTTCGATTCTCTACACGTACTTTTGGTTGGTGCTAGGAGCAACCAAAAGCAGCAGTAGAACTTGTGCCAAGTTCGTCCAGAGAATTACTGCCACCACACCTGGAATCTGTCGCCAAACAGAAGTGTCAAAAACCCAACTATAATTTTGATTTCAATGGCACCAAATTCAAAGATTATACTTTCAAATAAAAAAGAAGGTTGGTAAATGGCGTATTTCTGAAGTAAAACATAAAAGAAAATATGCAATTGATCACCGCTTCCATTGACCTGCCAACTGAGCAATTAGGCCAGTCTGATCCTTAAATCTGTGTGCATGCGCGTGCGCATTGTGCGCGCTCGCTTCTTTGTGCTCCAGTTGTGGCGTCTCCAAGCTTACGAAAGCAGGTCGTGATGAATAGGCTTGCAGTACAAAGATATGATTAACTTTCGAATTTATGTGTTGATTCGATATTTTGTAACGACAATTTGCATTTTAATGAAATGTCAAACCACCCTGACTACATTCGCTAAAATCGAGTAATGTTACTGACATAATCACAACATAATGGTCTTGGGTTATTTTTTTATGCAACTACAAGCTGAGCCATTAATGTTTTCCTGTCTTGATTCATTATTTGACCATCGGTTGTCCAGTTGCTCGCGTCCGTAGGTGTGTACCCTTTGATTCCCTACACGTACCCTGGGTGATGCTAAAAAAGCAAATTAAAGTAACAGTAGAACTTGTGCCTGGTTCATCCGGAGAGGTACTGCCACACCTGGTATCTGCCGCCAAGCAGTAATGCATTACTGTGTTCCGGTGGAAGGTGTGGGTGCCGGTGATATCACATGCGCATCAGACGTATCATCCCCGTCTCGGGTGATGGACGCAGCAGGATGAATGCGACTCAGTGTGAGATCCAAATCTTATACCGAGTCGCATTCAAAAAAATTATATGGTGCCAAATATCTCATAGAAATATGTCCTTACTTTCCCGATTTAATGGGCGGCCTTATCGCTAATAGCGATCTCATCCAGGCAACCAAACCCGAGAAACAACTGCTCATCATATTATATAAAGTGAAGAAGCGCTGCAAAGCGTGCTTGGATGTTCTTAAGAGATCAGAGAGTGAAGCAACATTCGTTCATTAGTTGTATGGGCGTTTAGAGCCATTTGAAATTAGCGTTTCGTTGTTTCGGAGGGCACTTTAATATGTCAGCTTCGATAAGCTATGTCTAAAACATTGGGCTGGTTTGAAATCTCCGACACCAGAGTCGGCCATTCGAAAAGAAGAATTAGAAGGCACTGCCGCTTTTTTACGGAGCCTTCACAAATACCATTGTGATATAGAGGGGCGTATATACTCAGAATGGTTTTATCCTGTTAGTTCTCAGTATGGGTCCCTAAAAACACAGTGACCTTTCGGCTGTCTTCCTCTGAGGAGACAATGAACTCGTAACTAGGTCAGTATGTTAAGTTCACTATTTGGACCACCTATTGTTATGGGCGCGTAGGTGTAGATATAAACAGGTATAGGAATGTTGGTCTGTCTGATCGTACCAGGAGTATATTTTAGGTACTTTTAGCGATTTGGATTAAGTTCAAAAATGCCCTACAACTGCGCGATGGACGACCTTTTGGTTTGCACAAAGGACGCCATAGATGTTGCAAACTGGTCTAAAACAATATAATGCATGAAACATAGACTCGATAGAATTTTTAAAAGTATCATGGTTATGAACATTATTATTCGTGTTACCGAGATATTTACCATGATTTATTACAAAACTCACAAAATTCACAAATCATGGTAAATATCTCGGTAACACAAATAATAATGTCGATAGAAGAAGTTCAAACATAATTAGCTTAGTGCCACAGATTAAAAATATATATAATACTTACCTTTGTTGTGTATAAAATAAATAAACCTTTGTTTCAAATATTAATGTTATAATATCTTATTATTATACTTTAAACGAGTTCTTGTATATTTATTTCGCGTATATCGGAAAGGGCTCTAACGATTTGGATGAAATTTTGTGTTTAGGGTTTTGCTGTTTGGATTTCTTGAAAAACGCATATTTTTATCAAAAAAATACACTTTTGACACTTTTTAATGGACAATAAATTGTTGGTCTCACATTACTTTGACAAATTCACATGGGATTTTAGCGAGAGTAACTCTACCCAGTTGAAACTAAATTTTATTAAAGCAGCAATCCAAGGGCACGGGCGAGTAAGACCGCGGGTTTTAGCTGTATTCAATAGTGATAGGCGACAAATTGACCGTGAACGCAGCAGGAGGCAAACGCTACCACACTCAGATGATAATACTATGTTCAAGGTGTTGAAGGATCGTTTATGATTTTGCTGTACATGTCTGATGAGAAATGATTGTGGAAACAAGACATGTGGAATTCTAACTGTACTTAATGCGAGCTTGAATATTTTGTTACGTTTCGTATTCAAAGTCGAGTGCTTCCCCGTTCAACCCACAATTTATTAATTCTACCCAATATTATTTTTACCCGTTCAACCTAAAACATATTTTCGGTTTTACCCAATCCAAAAATCTAAGTCATTTTATATTTGAAACAGTACAGACATCGTAATCTAAAGTTTAATTAGACAATTAACATTTTTTTAAAACAGATACACTTTAACGTCTGCGTTTTTTATGTAGCTATATATATCGAGTTGAGTAAGTTTGGTTGGATTGGAACATCCACAGGAAAGCTTGCCCCCAGGGCACAAACTTCCATGGCCAGTGTGGAAGTCGATTAACCGACTACGAACCCAGGTTGGCCGCTGCCGCCAGAATCTATGTATTGTAGATGGGGCATGCGAGACTCCAACTTAACTGGTTGTGACTGTGGAAGCCCAACCCAGACCATGCCTCATCTACTCGTCTGCCCTGTGTGCCCTTCCACCTGTACGGGGGAAGACCTCAATAAGGCTACCTGTAATGCCATTGAGGTAGCCAAATTTTACGAAGACCTCATTTAAGTTAGTTTGGAATGTTTGGAATGTTGACTCGAAAGAAGAAGAAGTAAGTTAGGGTTGGAACAGACGGAGACTACAAATAATACTAGCGAAAACATGATAACTGAATGTGAATTTTTACTCGAGTAACACCGAAGTTCGAGCAAGGAGTATGCTGAAAGCCTTGCCTGAATCTTCTGCAGATTTACGCGGCCGCAGCGTCGCGAGGCAGCTAGTGTTAATTACATCTATAATGTTAATTATGTTAATAAGTTAAAAGGTAAAAATTATGTATCAATATCGTTGGCAATCAATTTATTTTATTTTTTATTATTCATATCCAAACAATGTCCTTTTACAGGTAAACAAAACCCTTTCTAAATACAAAAATTTATCCAAGTCGTTACAACTGTTTCCGAGATACACTAAATAAATATTGACGGCTCCGTGGCTTAGTTGGTAGTAGCCCTGCCTTCGAAGCGAGGGGTCCCGGGTTCGATTCCCGGCCGGGGCACACTTTGTGTGGTGAGCATGAAGTTTGTTCTCCGATCTTGGGTGTTTGTCTTGTGTTTCTGTGTTTGTCCATGCCATCTGCGACACAGGGAATCCTAGTGCAGAGGTATGACTGTGTAAACGTTTATTTATTTATTATTATACAAGAATTGCTCGTTTAAACTAATACGATACTATAAGATTAATATTTGTAACAAAGGTAGGTATATATATAATCTGTGGCACTAAGCTAATTATGTTTGAACTTGAAGATCATGTTGGTATTATCAATGCATTTTAGTATCATCCTACTAGTTAATTATCTGTGACCTACATTGCCTAGGTCATCCTTCACTTCTTTCTTGTAGGTTACGGACCTGCATATCCTAGGCCCATATAACATGATTTATATGGAAATGATAAATTGTGATCTTGACTTCGGAAAACAATTGCTTGACCTAAATTTTTGACCGACTTTAAAAAATAAGTTCTCATTTGGGCCATATGTTTTTTCATCGTTTATGCCGCGATATCTTCGCCAATTGTGCACCGATTGTAATGTTTTTTTTTAAATATTAACTGAGCTATCAATCGTTTTAAATAGATAACTTAAATTCCCTTGTGTATGCAAATAAATAAAATGTAAGTGTCTGTTTGTAATATCAAAATAACAGCTTTTTACTAAATGCATTTGAAAGTATATCATCACTTTTATCAACCGAATTAAAATATTCTTTTTTGTTTGAAAGGATATACTTTCAGATTGGACGCATAGATTTTTTATCAAAATCGGTTCAATAGTTTGGTTGTTAAAACAAAATAATTGGTTAGTTGGTTACGTACGCTCGTAACAATAATAATACGACTTAGGTCCTCCCCGACGCATTTATGAGAAGACTCAAGTCACAGTGCAAAAGGCAGAGCTAGAACTTACTGAGCTATGAGGCGCATATATAACTCGCAGACGTTTGAACACTGCAATCTGCGACCTTCGGATTGAAAGCCTGTACCCCTGGGCCACTACGCTCACGAACGCGATGCGGGCCCATTAAGATTTAAGAGGCCACCGATGCTAAATACTGCGTCTCAGTTTATTCTAGCGACGCGTAGTTAAATTTACCAACTTTGAGAGTATGGAGTTTGTTTGCTTGAGTGTTTGTGTTGTATTTTCTGTCAATGCCACCTGCGACTCAGTGAATAGTGTATGTTTGAACGTGTTTACCACTACCTGTACTTAGGACTAATTAATGATTATAATCAATGTAGTAAATCTTCTTAATAACCGACTATAAACAAGTAATTGATATAAAAATGTAAACAAAACCGACTTTTATATTTTCACAGTAGCAAACTACGCAATTTCGGTTATTTGGGTGACATATTTTTCATTTAATTAACTATTAATTTAACTACTGGAAATTTAATTGTGATTTTTTCTTTATGCGTTAACTTGTAATCTGTAATAGTTCTGTATATTTCCCAAGTAAAAACATAAAAAAAATTATTCAGTCACTATATTTTCAGTTATTTTGTATTATCAAGTAAACTATTGAAACGATTTTGATAAAATTCTTGTGAGACCAATCTGAAAGCATAACTAATCAATTTAAAAAGATTTTTCCAAATCAATTAATGTATAGGGTTCTTCCCTTCCTATATATGAGATGAACTTAATGGCATCGCGTTGCGTCCCCCTGAGACGGGAACGTAACGCCTATAATTACACCGGCACCCGCACCCATCCACCGGAACACGGCAGCGCGTGTACGCCACTGGTTAACGACAGATAAGCAGATATGAAGCACGAAGCAGGATTTATTTATTTACTTTAGACAACACCGATTTGGAAGACCCTTTTTTATTTTAGAAAAGATATGCTTTCAAATTGTTCTAAAGAAATTTAATTAAAATCAGTTCAATAGTTTGATAGTTTAATCAAAATAACTAGAAAAAATATGTCATTAAGTAAATGAAATTGCATGCTTTGCTTTCCTGTGACTTTTTTCTTCGCCCGTTGTATACCGATTTGGTGTTCATTTAAAATGGTAGGTGGTAACGGCAATAAATAAGGGATGAACTACACTCTACATTACTATTTTTCATTAATTTCATTTATCGAAACTTTTTTAATCGTGTTTTACATACAAAATCATAGCAAAAATGTTAAAGTTTATTTACTTACAAGCATTAGATTTCTAACGCAAGTAGATAATTTATTTCTATATAGTTCTTTTTTTATGTATAAGTGACGGAACGAGCTGAGGTAAGTGGTGGTAAGTGGTGACCCCGCCCATGACAACAGTAATGCGACTCAGATTTGGGTCGCACTCGTCCTGCTGCGTCCATCACCCGAGACGGGGATGATACGTCTCATGGGCATGTGATTTCACCAGCACCCACACCCTTCCACCAACACAATAATGCGAGCACTACTGCTTGGCAGCAGATTCCAGGTGTGGTGGCAGTACCTCTCCGGACGAACTTTAGAGCTTTCAGTTACTACAAAACTTTCTTAGGGTACTAGGAACGAAAGCAATGTTGATTTGCTGTTTGATAGGCAGAGGCCGTAATCTGTGGTACCAAACATGAAAGTATCAAATTTTCCCAAGAATTAAATCAAATAAAAACAGATAACAATTGAAACAATTCAATATTAATATTATAGATACGTAAAGTTTCGCGTGAAAAAGTAATTTTGAAATGCAATAAATGTGTTTCAAATTGCAAAATATCTTCACGGTTCATTTTAACACGAATTGCTAAACCACAGTAAGCGGCATATAGCGTGGCACTGTACAAAATATAAGTTTATATATTCATGGACATTACACAGTGCTAGCCCCAAACTAAGCATATATTACTATGGGACCCACATTACGGACAGAATACTTAGAGAATTCTTTATTCTATAAACGCACCATCTGCGCCCCACGATGTTACCCGCGATTGGACTTCCTACGGGAACCGTACATTTTTCCGGGATAAATATTAGCCTACGTGCTATTCCAGACTATAATCTATCTCTGTGCCAAATTTCATCCAGATCCGTTCAGCCGTTCTGGCGGGATTGAGTAACAAACATCCATCTATACATCCAAACTTTCGCGTTTATAATATTAGTAGCATAGTACCTGGGCAACCGAGCTTCGCTTATATCTGAAATTATACTTTTTCAAGTAACAGTAGATCACTGATTAGTACCAAAAAAATTAACTAGATGGCGCTGTATTAAATTTTCAGCATAGTTACTTTCAAAATCTTAAAATAGGTTGAAAAGTATGTTACATATTCAAAATTTTTCAACTGACCTCTCGATTCAGCTCAGTTGGTGGTCGTCTACGGTAGGTCGTGGGTTCGAGTTCCATCCGGTACAAGCATAGATTTTTGCTGTGTCTGGGTGGTATATAATATGAAAACATTTACAAAAAAAACTATTTAAGTAGCTCCGTGGTTTAGTTGGTCTGCCTTCGAAGTCCCGGGTTCGATTCCCGGCTGGGGAACACTTTGTGTGGTGAGCATGAAGTTTGTTCTCGGGTCTTGGGTGTTTGTCCATGCCATCTGCGACACAGGGAATTCTAGTGCAGAGGTATGAGTGTGTAAACGTTTAACGTTTTCTATCAGTTATCTAGTTCCCATAGTACAAGCTATGCTTAGTTTGGGGCTGTGTGAAAAGAAAAGTCCGTTAATATTTATTTATTGTGTCTGCATGCGATATGAATTGTCGTATACTGTAAAAATAGTTTCGTTTGTCTGTCTGTGCATGTAATGTCCTTTGCAAATCGGATTTGGGTCAAAGTTACAACTTAGATAATTATGTAAATCCATGAGTATTTTAAACTGGGGCACGTATTAAGGCGGTTGCAACCGGTTCGAACTAGTTCGTTTATGTTCAGTTATTAAGTAGATTTTGTAACCACTGAAAATACTACATTTCCTCTTTTTTAGGGTTTCGTACCCTATTACTAAGACTCCGCAGTCCGTCTGTCTGTCTGTCTGTCACCAGGCTGTATCTCATGAACCGTGATAGTTAGAGATGAAATTTTCACAGATGATGTATTTCTGTTGCCGCTATAACAATTTTGTGTTAAGAATGGGTTTTGCTATTTAAGTTTACCAGTATACTTGTAGTTCTTGTAATAACGCATTTTTTTTACAATAATTGTACATATTTTGTAGCAGTTAAAGATATAATGTAATTTAACATTTATATTTTTTATTTTAAATAAACAATTTGTAATGTCAAAATAACAGCTTTTTACTTAATACATTTCGAAGTATTTACAGATATTATACTAAAAACAAAAAATTTATGACAGGCAGACAACCAATTTTTGTTTGTCTTTCTGTCTGTCCGTCTGAAAACTGTCTGTAACCACCTTTATTTTAGAAAAATAAAAAATTTTAAAGTATGGTTCCGCGCAAAAAAATTTAAAAATTACACGCGGACAAAGTCGCGAGGAACAGCTAAACCAAAACATAAAAAAAAAAATTAAAAAAAAACCAGACATGCAAGCTTTGTAATTCTTACGGATCCCTAAAAATGATTCGCGTGTTTACCTGTTTGCATGAATTCAATTTTCCAATATAAATCTGTCAGAAAACGGGGGAAAATTATTGTCTTATTGTATGTGCCTTAACGGAAAAATTCTGAAAAGTGTGAAACATCCTCCGCCCGTCATTAATTATATCAGATATGAAAATTAGCATCTGACATTGGTCTGTTGACCCACACAATGTTTGTTTTGGAAATGGAAGCAGAGATATATCTCGGGATATTGCATTAATAAACAATTATTAATACATTTTAATGGGTATCTCACGCAGCGCCTAGATGGCGCATGCAATGGGACCACATAGGAGGTACAAAAAAAAAACACCCAAATCGGTCCACAATTGGCGGAGAAAACGCAAAGTAAAACACAACTGAATTTAAAACATAAATAAAAGATTCAGCTGGAATTGACAACATAAATAAAACATACACCTGAATTGACAACGTAAATAAAACTAATGCTTATAATTTTTATTCTATGCGAGAATTAAATAAAGAATTTTTCCTCTTCGTAAAAATGAATTTTTTATACATGTTTTGACAGTAATTTATTGTCCTCAAACAACGTTTAATTTATTTAGTCGGCACCTATTTCCAATATTAGTTTGCAATATTTCATGATTACATGAAGATAATTTTATTAAATCTGTTGATCGAAAATATGGAGACCTTCCAAAAACAGTCCAAGATAACTTTAAAGATTAATAAATCAATTAATTATTAAATTAACTGTAATAAAAAAAATTGAGGGTCAATTTTCCTTCTGATCCTGTTCACTTATCTTACATCTGTGAAACAGTATTCTAATAAACAGAAAAAATGGCATTTCTGCATTATTATTAAACAATAAACATTTCTGTAAGAGGTGACAGTCCTTTAACGTTTAAAAAATCAATTGAAAGCCGGCTATGCACTTTTGAATAGAAGAAAAAACTTAATCCTATTATATTAACGACATGACAAACAACGATGCATCTTCGTATTGATCCAGTGACCTACTCTCGTGTGGTGGAATGGCATTGTAACGTTGCCATTAAGTAAAAAAAAAAGTTCGATCTTTTAAATCTCATTTCGGTATTGTGTGTCCCACGGTATGGACGTACGGACAATGAATGCTTTACGCAACCGTGATTAAAAATAGCGTGTTTTAATGTCGTTTAAATATTTAGCGATATTGGAAAAATAAATTATTAATTTGGTGTTATTAATGACAAGTGATTTACGATACGTCAGACTTTACAAAGAGTGTGAATTTCTGTGACAAATTATAGTATTAATTTTCATAAATCGTATTCACAATTAAATGTATTATACTAAAAA
This sequence comes from Aplocera efformata, assembly GCA_921293045.1. Taxonomy (NCBI): domain Eukaryota; kingdom Metazoa; phylum Arthropoda; class Insecta; order Lepidoptera; family Geometridae; genus Aplocera; species Aplocera efformata. The sequence goes on along the minus strand of OV121067.1, from coordinate 1,933,500 downwards.
AATTATGGACTAGAAGTAAATAAAAAATGTATGAAGTGTATTTTACAGTCGTTTATTGTGTGGTAAAAATATAATTTCGACTCTAGTTAGTAACTAAAATTAAAAAAGAAAAACAAACTATATTTTCGTATTGCGTTCTATCACAGCATTAAAATAAAATCTGTGAATTTTCCCAGTGCCTACTAATAATAAAACGAAATTCAAATTGTTTTTAACTTTTCTATTTCGACTTCCGCAGTTGAAAATCATGTATCAAACTCTATTTACTATGCTCATCTTCTTAAATCTAACGCAATCCGAATACTATATGAACCGTATTAGCCATATGGAATACTATAAAAACCGAACGCGCCCCTCGAAGGCATTTACCAGTTTTTCAACGAACTATTTCAATCAGAACTCTTTGAGGGGGAAGAAAGTTCAGTGCGGTACCAGAACAGTAGATTTTAACGCTCGCAGGGGCAAGATCGTTGGAGGAATGGAGACCCCATACGGAGCTTTTCCTTGGCAAGTAAGTAATTTATAATTTATGCACGGATAGAGCAAATCTTAATAAATAAATAAAATATTAATGGCTATTTCATACAGCGCCATCTAGCCCCAAACTAAGCATAGCTTGTGCCTTGAGAACTAGATAACTGATAGAATACATATAGTTTTTTCGTGATTGATATGAACACCCAGACGCAGAACAAACATTTATCAAACAACAACATTTTTGTGTTGTTTCGTTTTGTTTAAGTTCATATATTAATTTCTGTTTTAAATTCTTCTTATCTTGTTGTTTTTGAAAATTATATTCTGTGTTAATATTATATGTATCTATTGTACTAATGTATGTTCCGTTGTGTTTTAATTGATGTTTATTGTGTATTTCTAGTATAACGCATTAGATAATTCTGTAATGTAATATTTTAGACTTTATAATAATAAATAAATAAATAAATTTATGTTCGTCAAACAAATGCTTGTACTGATTGGGAGTGGAACCCACGGAACCCACACAGAAGGCAGTGCTACTAAGCTAAAAGGTCATCTACCAATATTTTTGTTTGCATATTTAAGCAACAATTCTAATTAATCTTAATATAGATAGAAATGCATTAAACCATTTCGTAATAAATTTTTTTTCTTCTGACACTGAAATTTCTATTTGGCCATCATGAAAATACCATGGATGAGTGTTTCACTAAGAAGCTATTGTAAAATAAAAAGAAGGTAAATGTATTGATTAATTAATTAATACATTAACCTCTGTTTACCTCATTAACTATAAATAGTATTGAGCCAAAAATCGATTAGTTTAATGATTACTTAAAAATAAACTATTAGCAACATTTTTTTCGTTATTATTAGCTAATGGTAGTGCATGGTGGCCCAGGGGCATAGACGCCGCTGTTTCAAACCCACACGTGCAACAATGAGTTTTTACACTTGCAATAATTATGTGCGCAATACCACGTTCTCGAAACGGTGACGGAAAACATCGTGAGGAAACTGGAATGTCTTAGAACCATAAATTCGTAGACATGTGACATCTACCAATCCGGATTGGGCTCCCGTGGTAGAATAAAGCATATTCACTCTCAACTATCGAGAGCCGGTGTCCCTGCAGTGGGAACACTAGAGGCTGGTACGTACGGGCATAATTGTAGCGTTGCTACAGTTAAACTTTTTCTCGCTAATCTTATAAGGGATGGGGAAAACTTGGTATCAAAAAACCCTCATGTCAAAATTGACATTAAGGGTAGCTAGTATTTTACATACGTGCCAAATGGATAATCTCCTTTTTAAAGTCGGTTAAAACGGTGTTAAGTCGCGTTGCTGTTTATGAGCAGAATGCAAAATAAAAAGATGGCGGCTTTGTCACCTTTGAATTATCTTCACTCTTCTAGCGTCTATTGTCAAAATTATGCTAATGATACTTTCACTTTGTGGAAGATTTCTTTTGTCCTGCGACCTACAATATTTACAAAAACTATACTGTTGCTTAAAAACACATACAAACACACACTGAAATAAATTACAAGGTCGTTTTACGAAAATAAAAAAAACCCCCAACTTGGGTAAAAACTCGGCTTAAAGACATGTGACATCTACCAATCCGGATTGGGCTCCCGTGGTAGATCAGAGCCCATTCACTCTCAATTGTGGAGAGTAGGCCGGTATCCCTGCAGTGGGACATAGGCTGGTAGGAATAATTAAAAAAACTTAAGGGTGTATAATAAATAATAATCTTTATTATTGCCTACAAAGGATTCAAAATATCTAATGTTCCTATAGATAATAGAACTAGTTAGAAATTGTATTTCAGAAACAATCGTAAATCATTTAATAAGTAAACTATACACTCCATTACTTGAGTCTGTGCGAAAATTTATAATGCAGCGCTGGTTTTCAGATAGGCGCCGTCTGAAAACCAGCGCTGCATTATAAACTTTAACTATAAGTTTGGGGCCAGATGGCGATGTGTGAAACATGTCCATGTAATATTGTATTACTCAAATGTTATATTTATTCAAATGTTTTAGTAGAAAATGGTTTTTGCTCCAGGTGGAGATTCAGATGCTGGATGTAGACAAACTGGTCTTCGACCATCACTGTGGGGGTGCCGTGATAGGGGAACGACTGGTTCTCTCAGCTGCGCACTGTTTTGATAAGGTACCACTTCTTACCTGATGAATGATACCATCAGATACAGTAGATAGATAGATAACACTTTATTTGACGGCTCCGTGGCTTAGTTGGTAGTAGCCTTGCCTTCGAAGCGAGGGGTCCCGGGTTCGATTCCCGGCCGGGGCACACTTTGTGTGGTGAACATGAAGTTTGTTCTCGGGTCTTGGGTGTTTGTCTTGTGTTTCTGTGTTTGTCCATGCCATCTGCGACACAGGGAATCCTAGTGCAGAGGTATGAGTGTGTAAACGTTTATTTATTTATTATTATTATTATTGCTCATATAAACATAAACACAAATCATAAAATCTTCGCTTTAAAGCGATCTCTGACAGACAACCTTGACCTTGACCTTTCTGATACGACACTGATGCTCTAACCTTGCGAATCCTGGACGGGTAGTAATCTTTATTTAACTTCCAGCAACCGCTGCAATTGGACCACATCAGATTGGTGGTGGGTGAGCACCGCCTGAAGATCCAGGATAAGCACGAGCACAGGTTCCTGGCGGAGAAGGTTGTGACTCACCCAGAGTTCAGGAAAGGTGGGACATATAACTATGCATTAATTTTTATTTGTTAAAACTTTAATGTTTAAATTTAATTCATTGTGTTTTAACGCCCGACGAAAAAGAGGGTAATATAAGTTTTTTTTTTTATATGACTGAGTGACGGAACGAGCTAAGGCTAAGGGCCCACCTGATGGTAAGTGGTGACCCTCGCCCATGACAACAGTAATGCGCGCGACTCAGTATGAGATCCAAATATTTACTGAGTCGCATTCATCCTGCTGCGTCCATCACCCGAGGCGAAGATGATGCGTCTCATGCGCATGTGATTTCACCGGCAGCCACACCCTTCCGGAACACAGTAATGCAACCACTACTGCTTGGCGGCAGATTCCAGGTGTGGTGGCAGTACGACGGACGAACTTGGCACAAGTTCTACTGCTACGTTTGGTTGCTCCTTTAGCACCCAGGGGGTACGTGTAGGGAATCAAAGGGTGCACCTACGGACGCGAGCAACTGGACCCCCCAAGTTTGTAGTGTACAGACACAGATACATTTCTGTGTCTGTCTGCGGCATCATAGCTCCTGAACAGATGGACTGCTTGATGCGGTATGTCTGTTTGAGTCTGTCTGCGGCATCATAGCTCCTGAACAGATGGACTGCTTGATGCGGTATGTCTGTTTGAGTCTGTCTGCGGCATCATAGCTCCTGAACAGATGGACTGCTTGATGCGGTATGTCTGTTTGAGTCTGTCTGCGGCATCATAGCTCCTGAACAGATGGACTGCTTGATGCGGTATGTCTGTTTGAGTCTGTCTGCGGCAACATAGCTCCTGAACAGATGGACTGCTTGATGCGGTATGTCTGTTTGAGTCTGTCTGCGGCATCATAGCTCCTGAACAGATGGACTGCTTGATGCGGTATGTCTGTTTGAGTCTGTCTGCGGCATCATAGCTCCTGAACAGATGGACTGCTTGATGCGGTATGTCTGTTTGAGTCTGTCTGCGGCATCATAGCTCCTGAACAGATGGACTGCTTGATGCGGTATGTCTGTTCGAAAGCTATCATCGAGATAGTTCTTAGACATAATTTATGAAGATCTGTTCTGGCGTTTTATTATATGTTTATCAGCTATTACCATTCACCATTTTGCGCAAAATGAGCTTGAGTATTTTATGTAAGACTCTTTGTATGTAAGAGCGTGGCCCAGGTGCATAGACGTCCACTTTCAATCTGAAAGTTGCTGGTTCAAACACACATGTGCACCAATAAGTTCTTTCACTTAAAAAATTTAAGTGCGCAATACCACGTTCTCGAAACGGTGACGGAAAACATCGTGAGGAAACATGTCTTGGAACCATAAATGCGAAGCCATGTGACATCTGCCAATCCGGATGGTACTCCTGTGGTGATCAAAGCCAATTCACTCTCAATTATCGAGAGTAGGCCGGGAACATTAGAGGCTGATTCGGAGCTTGTATTATAATGCAATAGAGTGATTTGCTTACATATTTATTGATTTGAATTCCAGATGGCCCTCACAGCAATGATATAGCCATGATCCTGGTATCCAGATCGGGCACAGGACTCCAGTTCAACTCGCACGTGCGTCCCATCTGTCTGCCGGAGAGCACGCCCTCTGCCGGTGATTGGTGCACCGTCAGCGGTTGGGGGTACCAGGAAGGTAACATATTAGTTAGCTTCAAGTGAAAGGGTCTGGGTGCCGGTGAAATACGGGCACTTGAGTCGTTACATCCTCTGGAATGACGGGCGCAACGAACGAATGAAGTGTGTGGATATTTTCATACTTTGGTGTGGGAGGACCTTGGTGTTGCTATTGTTATGGGCGGAGGTAACCACTTAAACCTCGTTCGTGCTGAAACTTAACATCGCATCGAAGGTTCGTGCGGAATCCCTCGGTGTTTTTTGTACGATGATTAATAAGCGAGCATAGAGGGGTTGAAGGGGGAAGGGTAGGGGGGTTGCCAGATTCTCAGGTAATTGGTAGCGTTAATATTAGCTCATTACCACTAAAATCACCACCTACCGACTAAAAACCCATCGACTTTACCCCCCCAACCCATTCGTCATTGTCATCGTACTTAAATGTACAATAACTTATATAGTACTTATAAAAACTATAATCCAAAGTTTGTCTGGAAGATATCACTTTCAGCGATAAGACCGCCCTTTGTCTCAGATTTGAAAGAAAGAAAGAAAAATGATTTATTACCTGAACTTAAATTAGATTTAAACTAGTTTTACAGAAAAAAACAACAACAACGTTAACACACTCATACCTCTGCACTAGGATACCCTGTGTCGCAGATGGCATGGACAAACACAGAAACACAAGACAAACACCCAAGACCCGAGAACAAACTTCATGCTCACCACACAAAGTGTGCCCCAGCCGGGAATCGAACCCGGGACCCTCGCTTCGAAGGCAGGGATACTACCAACTAAGCCACGGAGCCGTCAAAATAAGATACAATAATACAATAGTCACATTTCAGTTGATAGTTGATATGTAGCCCTTCTGCATTGGTTGTGGGTTCAACTCAGCATAAGATTTTATTTTATTTTTATTTCATTATATCACAATCTATAATAAATTAATAATTTTATTAAGCTACCATCTAACAATTTTCTTTTCGTGTACAATTAAGTATAGGTACATTCATTCATTCATTCATTCATTTATTTATAAGTGCAACATTACAGAATTCCAAATCGTTACACCTTAGAATAGACAAGAAAATAATGATAAAGAAAATAATAAAATGTACACAAATAAAACAAAATAAACAAACAAAGAACCATCCAACCAACACGACATACACAATTGAAATTAAACCTATAATATTTAGTTCCAAATCTGATTAAACTATACTAGCCTGTTTTGGTTTCAATGAGACGACCACATCCTGTATGGCCTAATTTGATAAGGGGTTACGAAATCTAGACCTAACGCAATGCTCTTTGATCTAGACTTGGTCAGTTCTTCGGACTAACAAAGCAATAATTTATGCAGCTGTCTTAATATACGATAACTTGTATTGTTTATGATTTAACTAGCTTTATTTACTATTTTGCTCACATGATTCTTATTATTACATCAAGGAATCTTCTATAATTACGTTATGAAAAGAAAAACAAACGATTCTACACTTATATTCCTGTGATTCTCTGAGTCACATGTGACAAGGACAGACAGAACGGCTGATGTGGCGCAATTGGTAGATTGGTTTCCCAGGGATGTACAAATTTGTGGCGTTTTGCGTCGCTGAAATAATGAATAGGCACCTATCTCTCGCTTATTGTTTTTTCTTTCAAATCTTTCGGACAAGACAAGACGGTCTTATTGCTTCGTGAGAAAGGTGTACTTTCCCGGAAATAGGTAGATACTATGTACAGATTTCTAACGTTATAAAACAATTTTAATACATAGTCGATTTTCTAGAATTTTTAATTATTTTATAAATATGAGCGCCTAGTATTATTTTCATAGCAAGTCGGTCTTCAACATGCTGTTAATATTTTCTAAGGTGCTATTTCCTTACTCTGTACTGGAATTCCATATTACTCTTTATTTATATTTTCTTTATGAGTGAGGGGCCAATGGTGTTTTCGGATTGTCGAAGGCCTCCATCATGCTGATTCCAACTATATTTTCATTACAGAGAGTACAGAAAACTTTGCACCTATCCTGAGAGCTGCTGCGGTACCGGTTCTGGACATGGATACTTGCAGGAACGGGGAGATTTTGGGTGGGAGGCAGCAGAAGATTCTAGACTCCATGATCTGTGCAGGTAGATAAATACACAGTAACCTTGGTGCCCTTTTTTGCAGACTTTAAAAGGGGGTGTTGATTAGGCTGTACGTTTGTAGGGTTCCGTACCCAAAGGGTAAAACGAGACCCTAAGAGACTAAGACTCCGCTGTCCGTCTGTCACCAGGCTGTATCTCATGAACCGTGATGGTTGGAGTTGAAATTTTCACAGATGATGTATTTCTATTGCCCCTAAAGCAACAAATACTAAAAAACAGAGTCATATATATATTTAAGGGGGCACTCGTACTAAAACGTGATTTTTAGGATATAGTTCCATATGAAGAAACTAGATGGCGCCACTTGTATTTATTAATATTATAGATTATGGTACGTAACAAAATTATTTTACGGCATGCCCATAGACCTAGTACACATTTCTTTAGAAAAAAATCATACGTTGGTACATATCGATTCGCCAACCCTGTTATAGGATATAAAATTTGCTCAAGAGTCTTATTTTTCCAGGTGTTTTACAAGGCGGTGTAGACGCCTGCCGCGGCGATTCAGGGGGTCCTTTAGCGTGTAGGAACAATAACAAATGGCAGATACACGGAGTCGTGTCCTGGGGAGCAGGCTGCGCGAGGCGAGCCAGGCCGGGTGTCTACACTAGAGTGGTCTCCTACATACAATGGATCAGAAATACGGCTATGCAACTGGGCCAGAGAATTGCATCTTAACGCCATCTAGGGAAGTTAGCTGTAAAGTTTGGAATAGCGCCATCTGTTGGATAATTTTGCCTACTTTAGTACAATTAAATAACAGAATCGATTTGTCTAAAAATTACAAAGGAAACAAAAAAGTTCAGTATTTTCTAACTAACAGATTGATTAGAAACAAATACACATACCGCAGATTTAAAATACGAAAGTTGAGTCCGAGAATTGCGAATAGCGCCTTATAGAAATAAACCGAAGTTATACAATTTATAACAACGCCATCTGCTGAAAAATATTGTCAACTTCAATATTGTTAAATTACAAAATCTTAAGTGCAAAACCGAGCGCAAAGAATAAAACGTTAAAATACAGTAGTTTATACAAGAGATTACCAATAGTGAATCAAAACTGATTTACAGTTCAGTAAGAAATTCACGATAAACTACCGTCTAGGAAGAAATCAAAGTTTAAATCAGCGCCATCTATTGACAAACTTTGCCAACTTTAATCATTATTGCCAATCATTGTTGAACCAAATGTTAGTTTCGATTTGCTGGTTGAGCAGCGTTGACCCCTTGACTTTGACCTTAAACTGAGTTTTGATAGTGGATGACCCGGTTTAAGTTATCAAGGGTATCCGAGGCCAACAACGCATTGTCCATTAAAAAAAAAGATGGATACATTGGGTAATTTAAGTACACCTTAGCTAAACTTAATATTTAAGTTAGCGAAGGGTATTTTTTTATGTTAATATTTGACGGAACGAGCTGAGAGCCCACCTGGTGGTAAGTGGCCGACCCTCGCCCATAACAACAGTAATGCGACTCAGTATAAGATTTGGATTTTACACTGAGTCGCATTCATCCTGCTGCGTCCATCACCCGAGACGGCGATGATACGTCTCATGCGCATGTGATTTCACCAGCACCCTGACACCGGAACACAGTAATGCGAGCACTACTGCTTGGCGGCAAATTCCAGGTGTGGTGGCAGTACCTCTCCGCACGAACTTGGCACAAGTTCTACTGCTACTTTTGGTTGCTCCTTTAGCACCCAGGGGGTACGTGTAGGGAATCAAAGGGTACACACCTACGGACGCGAGCAACAATCATTTGTGTATTTGTTCTGTCTGTTTATTAATGTATGTATTTAAAAAATAAAGTATTATATCAGTTATATAGTTCCCATAGTACAATTTGGGGGTAGATGGCGCTGTATGATAAGTCCATGAATATTTATTTATTTGTTATCTGTTGGTAAACGCAATCCAAATATTTGTTATGTTTTTTCACATGTCAAAGCACGTGCCTTATCTTAAAAAATATATTTGGTCTAAATAGGTCATGAACTGCGATAAATAATATGTTTTAATAGACATATCGTCGGTTACTATAAAAATATTAATAAATCATAGATTAGGGGTTATTCTCGTCTGTTAGACAAAATATCGAATCCAAAAACCAAATAATTTGATGGGAAATTGTGACTGATTTGGATGATATTTTATTTGTGATCTTCGAGATTTCCATAGAAATTTCCAGGAAATATATACCCTTACGGGACAAAACAGAGGATAACGGTATTAAAGTCAGTTTAATGGATTTTAAAATAAGTTTTTTTTTTATTTGCAACGTTAACACACTCATACCTCTGCACTAGGATTCCCTGTGTCAGATAGCATGGACAAACAGAAACACACCCAAGGCCCGAAAACCAACTTCATGCTCACCACACAAAGTACCCGGCCGGGAATAGGACCCGGGACCCCTTATTCCAAGGCAGCCCTGCCTTGGAGCGAGAGGACCCGGGTACTACCAACTAAGCCACGGAGTTGAAGGACGCGAGCAACTGGAACCCCCCAATTGAGGCGCGAATAACAAACATACATAAATACCGAAACTCACTCGCTATATTAGTATGATTAAAATTGACAAAAACTCAGACATAAAATAATACAAACGAATAAAAAAAAAAAAAAAACATTCGAAATGTCTCATAAAAATAGTTTTTTTTTTTTGTAATTTGAACTAGTGACGGAACGAGCTGAGGGCCCACCTGATGGTAAATGACCCTCGTCCATCACAACAGTAATGCGCGCGACTCAGTATGACATCCAAATCTTTACTGACATCCTAATTCAGAGATCTGAGATCTACTATGAGTTTATTATTGAATTGAATTACCTAATTTATTATTGAATCGAGAATAGTCGGCGTATATAAATTTAATAATTTTTGTACGCAGTACCAAAATTGCCCTATCTTAGGTATTAGGTATGAGGCGACTCAAATGAGCATAAAATAATGATTTATAATAATATCCCAATAAAATCTTAATTAAAATTGACGTAAAAATCAATGTTAATTGGTCATATTTCATTTTATGAAGGCATTTTATGGTTTAAGGGCGTCCTTTCCAAATGCATTGACTTTTGTACAATATCCTTGTAATAAGATTGCGTGGTCCAGGGGCACAGACGCCGACTGTCAATCTGAAAGTCTCTGGTTCAACCCACGCGTGCACCAATGAGTTTTTTCACTTGAAAAATTTATGTGCGCAATACCATGTTCTTGAAACGGTGGCGGAAAACATCGTGAGGAAACCGGCATGTTTTAGGACAAAAGTTACATAATTAAGCGCTGCTACCCTAAAAAAATAGGATTTAAACAGGTACCATACCAAACTAACTTGCTGGCATACATAATAATATGCCAGCAATATACTGATTCTGTACCTATGTCTTAGAAAGAGGTTTTATATTTAAAACTGAAGTATATTTTTGATCTTTTTCTACTTAAAAGTTTTGCATAGCTATCCAATTACTATGCCTAACTTTACGGAGGAAAAGGCGTGAATGTATAATTACGAATGTTAATCTACATACCACTTATATTCATAAGCTAGGTTTTATTGAATTAGACGAATAATTTGTAGGTAATATAATAATATGTGTATAAAAAACAAACCATAGAATATTTTTTGTCAGATTGCGAACATAATAACTTAATGCCAAAGATTAAATAATATATTAAATTATTTAATAAGTAAGTTAAATATAAGATATCGATACCCTTATGTCTAAGTACACTTAACCTTGTCATGACATTTATGTATTTATGTACACAAGTTTCTATAAAAATTGTCATCGAGAGATGTCTTATTTTGGTGCACAAAAGCATTCGTTATTTAATATAATTATAGAGTAAATATAGTCTTTTGCCACATTTCACACTTAATTCACTCTAATATTATAAAGACGAAATTGTATGTATGTGTGTCTGTTTGCATGTGTTTGTTGCTCTACCACGCTCAAACGGCCCAGCGGATTCAGATGAAATTTGGTACCAGGATAGCTTATCTGGGATTAACATAAAACCGCGGGGCACATATAGAATCTAATATTATTTTTGTGTGCTTACTTTCTTAAGAAAAAGGGCACTTTCCCTAATTCATTAAAGGCTCTGTATCTGAAAGGCACATTATTTTAATTACGTTCTTTGATTCTATGTATACGGGTGTCTCATCAGTAATGTCCGTTTTCATATGTAAAAATTCATACGCCTCAATTTAAACATGTCGTAACTTGTTAAGACTTGTCTCTAATTCTATGAAGAGTACAATTGCTTTCTTCTAATCATTCTCTCTTTGTTTATTGACGACCCACCCTTTTGTCGACTCCCATTAGTATAATTATGAAGAAATATAATCTGATATTTTAAGATCTTTAATCCACGAATAAGAGGGGTGTTGTGTCTGTCTTTGGCATCATAGCTCCCAAACGGATGGACCAATTTCGATGCAGTTTTTTCTGTTTGAAAGCTGACTTGATTAAGATGGTTCTTAGCCATAATATATCTGTTTTTGCGTATCATCATCAGCTCGTTACCACTACACCATTTTGGGACTTATATTTACGTAAAATTTACTTGTATTATAAATTTTTATTAACTTGAAAGTGTGGAAGATATACTATAGCCACCTTGCACTTAAAATTTAAGTCTTAGAATATACAACTACAGTAAATGAACATTTGTTAATTTAATTAGGTATAAGACAATTTTTTGTAAATCTCAAAATTATTTTAAGCTCGTATTTTAATATTATGTAATTTTTAATACCAATTTTTAGTACTAAAAAGCTGTAAATATATTTCTGTTGAAATTATAGTTAGTTATAAGATATATATATTGAAGTGTTTTATTTCGATGCCAAAACCTGAACCATTTTCAGAGTCCCGTACCCAAAGGGTAAAACGGGACCCTATTACTAAGACTCCGCTATCCGTCTGTCTGTCTATCTACCCGTCTGTCATCAGGCTGTATCTCATGAACCGTGATAGTTAGAGAGTTGAAATTTTCACAGACGATGTATTTCTGTTTCCGCTATAACAACAAATACTAAAAAACATAAAAATATATATATTTAAGGGGGCTCTCATACAATAACGTGATTTTTAGGATATTTTTTTATATTTTTGTTATATTTTTTTATGTAACAAATGTGACAAGACGAGCTGGAGACCCACCTGATGTTAAGTAGTTACTCTCGCCCATAACAACAGCAATGCAACTTAGGTCCTCCCTGACTGAAGTATGAGAAGACCCCAGTCGCACCCCGCTGCTCCCGTCACCCGAGACGGAGATATTACGTGTCATGTGCCTGTAATTTCACCGGCACCCAGACCCATCCACCGGGACACAGCAATGCGAGCGTTACAGTTTGACGGCAGATTACCAGGTGTGGAGGCAGTACTTCTCCGGGCGAACTTTGCACAAGTTCTACTGCTACTCAATGAAGAAGAAACTCGATATGTAGAAACTCCGGATTGCTGCAGGTGATCATCTCAGGGTGAGACGCAACGACATATGACCCTCCCTGAAAGGTCATATGACCTTTCAAGCTACACGTAACTAATGGACGATTACTCAAGTCTTCTCATACTTGGTCGGGGGGACCAGTCGTATTACCTACCGTTATGGACGGTGGTAACAAATTAATAATTACGGAGGTAAAAATAAGTTATTTATTATATACATATTTTACAAATATTAATAAATGTTATCTGTTATATCTGCTTTCAAACAGAAAAAACCGCATCAAAATCGGTCTATTCGCTTAAAGCTACAATGCCACAGACAAACACACATAAATACATACTACAAACATAAAATAACACTATTTATCGTCGACGGTTAAAAAAATCATTTGAATCTCGGTTTGAATTTGAATTTCAAAATCATTTGAATCAAAACAACAATAAAATACAGATTTCATCTGTATTTTATTGTTGTTACTACGTTTTGCATACATATCTAAAACTCACCAATATTGATCATTTGCGAGCTGAACTATTAGAAATAATAGATAGCAAAGCAATTAGGTATTATGTCATGACCTATTATTTAGGACCCGTAAATCATAAATCACATAACATTCGCGAAATATAGGTTTAATACCTTAAGTTATTCGTAATTGACACAAAGACCCAAAATGCATAATTTTGATATTAAAGCCGTTTTGGTAATATATTATTGAATGAATTGGGACATAGATAAGTATTTCCTCTGAGCATCAAAATATTGCTTAATATCTTGTTAAGTGGCTCGTGATACCAGGGTAAAAAGGTTAATTGGGGGTCTATATTGCTTGCGTTCGTACGCTTAGAATCCACGTGTCCCCTGGGTGTAAAAGTAACCCAAAGTAGCTGTAGAACTTATGCCAAGTTCATACGGAGAATAGCTGTCACTATATCCAATATATCGCCAAACAGTACTGTATCAATTTTTCAATAGAATGTTTTTTTTTTATGTGAATAAGCCACGGAACGAGCTGAGGGCCCACCTGGGGGTAAGTGGACGGCTCCGTGGCTTAGTTGGTAGTAGCCCTGCCTTCGAAGCGAGGGCTCCCGGGTTCGATTCCCGGCCGGGGCATACTTTGTGTGGCGAGCATGAAGTTTGTTCTCGGGTCTTGGGTGTTTGTCTTGTGTTTCTGTGTTTGTCCATGCCATCTGCGACACAGGGAATCCTAGTGCAGAGGTATGAGTGTGTTAACGTTTAAAAAGTGGCGACCTTCGCCCATGACAACGGTAATGCGACTAATATAAGATTTGGATCTTACACTGAGTCGCATTCATCCTGCTGCGTTTATCACCCGAGACGGGGATGATACGTCTCATGCGCATGTGATTTCACCAGCACCCTTCCACCGGAACACAGTAATGCGAGCCCTACTGCTTGGCGGCAGATTCCAGGCGAATTTGACACAAGTTCTACTGCTACTAAATATATTGTAAAATTAATTGTAAAATAAATTATGTACCTACCTATTTGTTTTGAATTAAAATGCTCTGGATCTCGGTAACCCTGCGGAATTTCAAAATGATTTTTGGTTTGTTGGTAAGTTGTTATTTTTTTTTAATGATTGAGTATTTATATTGATGATAACACAATTATTTTTGCTTTATCGACGTTGTCTAATGATCTGCTCCGTTTCTCTCTATGTCCCACTCATGCACCCCCATCATATCCCTGTCAACAACTTCGCGGGAAGAAATCTGTCTTGAAGCGCTAGTATGGCGCACTCTCTGGTTCCCGTAAAAACAGGCTAAAATACCCGTTACCCGTAGAAGTCCAGACACAAATTAAATATATATAAAACTATTGTTTAAGTACCGTTTTACCCTTCAGAGTTATCACGTGCGTAGGTGATAGGGCAAGCAAAAACGTGCACGAAAGATAAGTGATGATAAACAACGGCGGAGGTCAATTCTTTTGTAAATTATAGCTTTTATTGTCCAGGTTTTCTTCTAGGTATTTAATCAAATAATTTGCTTTTTTTCCTGCTGTAATATATAAATAGTTATGTACATTTCACGCATCGCCATCTAGCCCCATTCTAGAATAGAAGTTAGAATAACATAGTACTTTTTATGTTAATAAATAAATATCTATAATACATATTAACACCCAGACACAGAATAAAAATGGCCGGTATTTTTCGCCATATTATAAAACGTTAAACGTTTACACACTTATACCTCTGCACTAGGATTCCCTGTGTCGCAGATGGCATGGAAAAACACAGAAACACAAGACAAACACCCAAGACCCGAGAACAAACTTCATGCTCACCACACAAAGTGTGCCCCGGCCGGGAATCGAACCCGGGACCCCTCGCTTTGAAGGCAGGGCTACTACCAACTAAGCCACGGAGCCATCAAATAAACGCCATTTAGCCCGGTCTTCGGCTCTTTGCATTCAGTTCACACACCCACCAACCTCCACACACCCGGATGAAGAGGTGGAATATATGTATGAACCAAAATATTATTAATATAAGATTATATGTCCGGATTGAAACCTGGCTAGTAATTTTCGGAAGTTTATTATGGAAACGTATACTATTACCCATGAAAGACCCCTAACCTTTTGTAATTTAAATTTTGTGCTCAATTTTTTTATATTTCATGTGTTTGTACTATGAGCTGACTCAACTAAGATTTAAAGCCAATTACCTCGACTACATTATAGGAATTAAAAAACCCAGGGTGTTTAAAGCATTTTTAATTAATAACAATTATACGCAAAACAGACTTGTCACCTTTTTTGATTAATTTTTAATAACCGGCATTTATTGTTAATTGTTTTAAGAAACAGTAATTAAATTATATAAGCAAATTAAATTACATAAGCAAAGACGGCTCGTTGGCTTAGTCGGTTTTAGCCTCGCATTCGAAGCGAGGGGTTCCGGGTTCGATTCCCGGCCGGGGCTCACTTTGTGTGGTGAGCATGAAGTTTGTTCTCGGGTCTTGGGTGTTCGTTTTGTGTTTCTGTTTGGCCATGCCATCTGCGACACAGGGAATCCTAGTGCAGAGGTATGAGTGTGTAAAACGTTTATTATTATCATTAAAGAATGATGACCCGCAATACTATTTTTGGGGAATAGTTAATTATATTTAATTAAATATAAATTGAATAAAAATTTTATTACGTGACTCAAGTTATAAAAGAGAAATAATTTGCAGTCCATACTTAAATAAATCTTAATATATATAAATCTCGTGTCACAATGTTTGTCCTCAATGGACTCCTAAACCACTTAACCGATTATAATAAAATTCGCACACCATGTGCAGTTCGATCCAACTTGAGAGATAGGATAGTTTAAATCTCAAATTATAGTCGCAATTTTAATTTATTGCAAATTATAATATCGTATGACAAAAACGTTAGCCACAGCAACGCGTGGCCCGGTCAGATAGTCAATTATAAGTACTTATTATAAGAATGCTTACTAATTATGCACTTTAATAATACGAACTGTAATAATTAATTTCCAATCATAATTTAAGACTTGACGATGTGGCCACACGTCACAGCTATCCAAGCGATGTCTGCTGCGAACGCTGCTTAACCTCATCCTGTCAACGATTAACAAAAAACGGAAAAGATACGTTTTTAATGATACCTTATCTCAATGTTTTAGTGGAAAAATATATGTTATGCAATAATTAAACGCCGCTAATTGTAACACGAAGAACCTACAATCGCTACAGAGATTAAAATCTTTTTTCTGTCTCTCCAGTATAGTTTTTTTTACGTGATGACGAGGCGGTGAAGAGGTGAAGACCTGTTGGAATTAGGTACATCCGCCCATGACAGCAATCCCACAGGTCCAACCCAAGATTCGAGAACAAACTTCATGCTCACCACACAAAGTGTGCCCCAGGAAATGAACCCGGGACCCCTTCGGGCTACTAACAACTAAGCTACGGAGCCGTTAATTAATTTATTTATTAATTAACGCTGCAATTTTATATCTATAAGTATGAGTCGCTACATTAGCATACAGTATCTGGACAAAAGAGCTTTGCTCTTGTTGTTCTAAGTGAAATTAAAATTTCTGATGTAACGGTAACCAATCAAGTACCACAAAAATTGACCCTGTATTATAATAAAATATCAGCATACCGTACCAGCCTCTAATGTGCAGGGACACCGGCCTACTCTCGATAATTGAGAGTGAATGGGTTGAGAGTGGTAGATGTCACATGTCGTCGAATTTTTGGTTCTAAGACATGCCGGTTTCCTCGCGATGTTTTCCGTCACTGTTTCTAGAACGTGGTATTGCGCACATAAATTTTTCAAGGGAAAAATCTCATTGTTGCTCGCGTGGGTTCGAACCAGCGAACTTCAGATTGGAAGTCGGCGTCTATGCCCCTGGGCTACCACGCTCTTATTTATCAGCATAGCTAATTGTAAAAAACTACAAAAAAACTACAACAGCGATACGACTCCGGCCCTCCGTACTGAAGTATGAGAGAACCTTAGTCGTATCGCGTTGCGCCCATCACGTTCAGACACCGGCACCCACACTCTTCCACCGGAATACTGCAATGAGAGTGCACCAATGCTTGATGGCAGATAACCAGATGTGGTAGCAGTACTTGTCTGGTCGAATTTTGCACAAGTTCTAGTACTACCTTTTCGTTTAAATTCAGGGCCCACCTGATGGTAAGTGGTGACCCTCGCCCATGACAACAGTAATGTGCGCGACTCAGTATGAGATCCAAATCTTTACTGAGTCGCATTCATCCTGCTGCGTCCATCACCCGAGGCGGCATGTCCTGAGAATCGAACCTATGACCGACCGCAGCAGACCAAGTTATCTAAATGAGCGATGCCAGTCAAGGAAATAAATTACAACGTGACAAAGCAAAAGCACGTGATCTTTTTATGTTTGTGTTTTTAATTCCTCATACTTTATCTTTGCGCGATTATAGAATTTTGCTTAGTAATTTATACAACTAGCTGAGATAAAATTTGAACCGGCGACCTTAACATTGAAAGTCATAACAGTTCAAGACCAGTATTAGAAAAAAATTGTTCCAGTCAAAGTCAATGTCAAAAGCCACGGCTCCGTGGCTTAGTTGGTAGTCATGCCTTCGAAGCGAGGTCCCGGGTTCGATTCCCGGCCGGGGTACACTTTGTGAGTATGAAGTTTGTTGTCTTGGGTGTTTGTCTTGTTTCTGTGTTTGTCCATGCCATTGCGACACAGGAAATCCTAGAGGTATGAGTGTGTTAACGTTTAACGTATTATAATGGCGCCAAAAACCGGCCATTTTATTTTTTTTATAATCTTGATATAGCCAGTGTCACTCTCACAATCAAGAGGAATCTAGTGACACCTGTCAAGCTATAATCCATCAAGACGTAGGCTACAGAGTGTGCCAAAGAAATATACAAATATAACCCTACTTCTATTGCAGTCTGGCAAAAAGTTGGCCGTCCAGCAGGTATTAAACACGGCATAAGTGCCATATGCCGTGACGGCATACGAATCGGTTTCACCGCCAAGGCGCGCTAATATATGTTTTACATCAAAAGCTACGAGGTAGAGATCAATGGGGTCTCTGTCGATAACTAAGACAAGCAAGTGATAAATAGTACATAGCTTATTTGTGTACAGAAGTGACATATTGGTAAAATAATCGCATACACATTTAATTATTTAAATTAGAACGGCTAATAGCAACTTATATAAAAATAAAAATAAAATAAACGTTTACACACTCATACCTCTGCACTAGGATTCCCTGTCTCGCAGATGGCATGGACAAATACAGAAACACAAGACAAACACCCAAGACCCGAGAACAAACTTCATGCTCACCACACAAAGTGTCCCCCGGCCGGGAATCGAACCCGGGACCCCTCGCTTCGAAGGCAGGGCTACTACCAACTAAGCCCCGGAGCCGTCAGCCGTCATATATAACAAAAACAACAATAACACACTCATACATCTGCACTAGGATTCCCTGTGTCGCAGATGGCACAAACACATGCAAGACAAACACCATAAACGAAGAAGAACCTTCATGCTCACCACACAAAGTGTGCCCGGGACAGGGAATGTTCTAAGACATGCCGGTTTCCTCACGATGTTTTCCGTCACCGTTTGGAGAACGTGGTATTGCGCACATACATTTTTCAAGTGAAAAACTCATTGGTGCTCGTGTGGGTTTGAACCAGCGACCTTCAGATTGAAAGGCGGCGTCTGTGCCCCTGGGCCACCAAGCTCTCTTGAGCATTGAGAATAGCTCGACAGATTTGACAATTCCTTCCTGATATTCTACGCCTTATATACACGTGAAGATACATTAAATTAAATTTTATTTTAAGGGTTCATGTTACTTGAGTACCCACAGAGTACCCATAGACTACCCACAGAACCCAGCAAGGGTTGCAACCAACCCAAAATGGCATTTTAACTTGTGCCAGGTAGAATGCAAGAGCATCACGTAATATTCTTATGAATTATTTTTTTGAGCGTTTATTCTCTGAACGAAGACCTCTAATAGTTATTAATATAATATTATAACTATACTGGTATCATCTGTACTTTAATATTTGGCCACTGTATTATCATTTGCAATACAACTAGAGCAAAATAGTTGGAATTTGTCAATTATACGAAACACGCGTCTCCCCGACAATACCCAAACTACCAATCGAATTTTTTTTTTAATTTGTTGCTGGCTAAAGTTTTTGGACGGGACTTTTAGGTGGACTGTAAAATGTGCGGTGAATTGTGCGCAAAGGGATATATTTTTGGAGTGTATGTATTTTTTTTACGTTTATACTATTATAGCTACTATCGACTACCGAGAGTGAACTTGCTCGTTCTTCCCCATAGAGAGTCAGATAGGGTTTAAATTTAGTAATAAAAACACATAACCATTTAGGTAGGTATGTATTTAATAAAAAGTGACGAAAATATCCCGTGTTCCCACGGGAAATACGGGGGTGAAACTGTGAATAATAAATAAATAAAAAATAAAATAAAATAATTTGGATGTTAATAATGGAACTTTGTCTGACAAAAAATATTATATTATTACATGATCATATTTAGCACTGACTTTGAAATTTTTAGCTATCAAATTAATTTTGCGAAAATGTAAAAACCCCGACTTTTTGTGCACTAATAATGAGCTGATAAAAAAACGCCTGATCAAATCTTCCTACATTATAACTAAGAATATCTGAAAATCAGTGTTTGCTCTCTGAGTCAATGAGTTACCCTTTTGTTTTACTGCAACACACATGTATTATATATTTTTATTTTGCCTTTTTATGTATAACTGTGTTAGTAAATGTTTTATTTATTGTTCTTACAATGTTTGTACCCTTTTTCCCGTTGACAATTAATATACGTGTGTGGTTGGAGTAACAAATAAATAATAATAATAATAAATTTTTATTTCCAAAAAATAATTACAGAAGCCAAATTATGTTACAACTAAAGATTATACAGATTCTAGTTGATAAGTGACTGCGAGGCCCAAACTAGACGGTAAAGCCTGAATCTTGGGTCTCAGGAGTACGGTTAACAATTCCGTGTTACGTTATTTTGCGCAGATTAACAAACATTAATGGCTAAAAGACAATTTTATGGAAGAAAAACAAAGTAGGTAATTGGTTTATCTATTCATCTATCTCAATCACATCAGCTTTGAACAAGAAAAAAAACGCATTAAAATTGTTCCATTCGCTTGGGAGCTCGATGCCACAGACATACACACAAATACACACTACAAAATAAAAAAGTCCCTTTTTTCGTCGGGGTTAAAAATAATTGATTATTCTGCAATAAATGAAAATCTTTCTAAAGCTGTAAATTTCTGACCGCCTTTTTATGTGAATAAGTGACTGAATAAGCTGAGGGCCCACCTGGTGGTAAGTGGCGACCCATGACAACAGTAATGCGACTCAGTATAAGATTTGTATCTTACACTGAGTCGCCATCATCCTGCTGCGACCATCACCCGAGACGGGGATGATACGCGTCATACGCATGTGATTTCCGCCTACACCCTTCCACCGGAACCGGCAGATTCCAGGTGTGGTGGCAGTACTTCTCCGTACGAACTTGGCACAAGTTCTACTGCTACTCCTTTAGCACCACCCAGGGGGTACGTGAAGGGTATCAAAGGGTTCACACACCTATGGACGTGATATATTTAGCGATACTTTGATAATATTTAGCAAAAACCGGCTGTAATTATCTTTTATTATCTTAAAAGCCTCGCCGGCTTAGCCTGAAATACACGTTTTATTATACAATACAATAATAGTACACTCGAAATTAATTAACACAAAACCGAGCTAAATATAGCCTTTAAAACCAGACAAGCATAGTTATTACATAATTTAAGATAAAAAAAGAATATTAATAGTTGATGCTGCTGTAAAGGGGCATTGCCAAGTTTTGTCAAGATTGATTTGTAAAAGATTAACGTTTGAAGCTACTTTTCTACTTTTGACTCACGCAGCCTTTGGGCGGTTCGAAAACTCCGACACTAGAGTTGGCTACACGAAATGAAGAGAGAATACCAAAGCAGCCTCTAGTGTTGCCATTATTATTCCAATTCGCATACGTTCGACAAGCGAGACTCAATGGACTTTGATCTGTCACGGTAGCTCGAACCGGATAGACGTCTCATTTTTCTAGGACATGCCGGTTTCGTTACGTCAAACGAAATACTAGTTTTTTCTATAGTCTGGAAAGAGATTAAATCGTACATAAAATACTATTTTTATTAGCTATGCTGTGCATACTTTCGACTCCAAACACCTTATCACTACATAGTATAAAACAAAGTCGCTTTCTCTGTCCCTATATCCCTATGTATGCTTAAATCTTTAAAACTACGCAACGGATTTAGATGCGGTTTATTTTAATAGATAGAGTGATTCAAGAGGAAGGTTTATATGCATAATACACTAGCAAGTCACCCCGGCTTCGCACGGGTAGTTTCTCATACGACACTGATGGTTTACTAACCGTGCGAAGCCGGGGCGGGTCGCTAGTAAGTATTATATAGTGTTATAAAAAGCAATTTTACCGTGAATTATAAATTTAAATAAATTTAATAGTAATGTTTTATATTTTGTATTAAATATATTTTATTTTTGTTATAAAGTTAATGTTATTTTTAACAATTGACAAGGCGTATGTGCAGCCGCTACATACTTGTAAGCAACGAAACAGAGTGCCCAAAATGTGTCCTAAGGTGAATAAATAAAATGAAATTAAATAAATATAGAGCTACTTATATTATTGGAAAATCAAAATCTAAAAAGAATCTTGTATATGGTATGAAATGAATGAATTTTTAAAGAAAGAATAATTAATAATAATTTATTTGACTCGTACAACACAACATTATACAGATAATTACAGACAGAGATATAGCAAACATAATATAGGTGTGTGGACAAAAAGGTCCTAACCTCATTTAAATGCTGCACTAAGCATTATAGATAGATCTATTATGCCGGCCTCAGTGCTGGTTTTCAGACGGAGCAACAGAAATTGATAACATCAAGAAAAAACCTTACCTTACACATAAATAAACTTTAATAAAAGCACAACAAACTCAAATACTTATTTTAAGCTTATTCAAAATTGGCCATACTGTCTTCCGGTGGAAGGGTGTGAGTGCCGGTGAAATTACATGAAAAGTAACCTCTGCGACTTAGAGTAACGGGCGCAACGCTACTTGGGTTTTCTCATACTTTAGTAGTACATAAATGACCTGAGTTTTAGTTGTGTAACCACTTAATATCAGGTGAATAACCTACTAGACCCATCATTATCATAAAGGTGAATGTTTGTATGTATGTTGTGTTATTACTTCACACTCAAAAGTCTCAACGTTTATTAATTTTGGTATTATGATAACTTATATCTTGGATTAATACATTGGCTTAGTACTAAAAGTATTACTTAGTGGTACTTAGTATAATACTAAACGTTAAAGTACCCAGGGAAATAGCGGCTAAAAATCACATTAAAATATATAGGTATGCTGCGTTCCTCTAAATTTCCATCAGCGTATATTGTAAAACATTTATTATGTTTCATATCTTAATATATATAAATTACGTGTCACGATGTTTGTCCGATGGACTCCTAAACTACTTAACCGATTTTAATCAAATTTGTACACCGTGTGCAGTTTGATCCAACTTGAAAGATAGGATAGCTCACATCTCAATTTATGATCGCAATATTATCATATCCACTCAAGCGTCCGGCCCGCGCAGCGACTATGTCTGCAACGTCCCGCTCCGCCGGCATCGTTTTTTTAATAACCGCGCGCGACCTTTTTTCACATAAACATTTACTACTGGACAACTACTGTACCTTCATTAGAATAAAAAATACCTACGGCAAGCTAAAAGAATCGAGAATTAGTTTAGTTCAAAGTAAATTACTCATATCAATCTGAAAGTATAAAAATAAAGCTTAAAAGTTGGTGATGTGAATAAAATTAAAATTTTTACTTTTACGTGTGGTTTACGTGAAAATTATAATAGTTTTATTAACTATTAAATTATTTTGTAATAGTTTAGTATTTTCTCTTTAAAACGATACAAATATTTCAATATTGAATACGACGCTTTCTATCAAAATAAAAATTTGTAATCCAGGTCCTCCTCAAAAAAATATGAGCGGAAAAAATCAAAAAAATATTACAAAATGGCCGCCCATAATGCGCATTTACACGTTCTTTTTTTTTCAGTGAAATACAAATGAATGTATTCTGCTTTAATATAATACTATTATTATAGATACTAAATAATATACTTTATATAATAATTTAATACTAAATAATAATAAAAAACGAACTAAAATATACAAAAAAATATATATTTACAAATTTAAATTTTACACTCCTGTACTAGGATTCCCTGTGTCCTGTGTTACAGGTGGCATGGACAAACAGAAACACAAGACAAACACACTAGACCTAAGAGAAAATTTCATGTTCACCACACAAACAGTGCCATGATTCTATTATATTAAAGTCAAAGATATTCTCATTGAATTCTTAAATTAATTACACTATTGTTATCAACTCTCAGCAGTTGCAGTCTTCCCTGTAGAACTCATTGGCCCCATCAGTTACTTTCAAATTGGTTCCTCCATCACCACATAGCCAGTCAAGATCTCCGCAGTGAAGGTCAAAATACTTTATTTCCATTGAATTCATAGTCAGTCGCATCTGAAACAAATAATAAGGCATAAGTTGTCAATCTTATTTTCTTAGTTTCTAGGGACTAATAGATTGTTCTATTAACTACTTACTATAATAATAGAAGAGATCATGTAGGGCTTGGACTGGCTAGTGCTGGGCTGGTGAGGGGCTGGGTCTAAGGCAGTTGCTGGCTCCACCTCCACGAAGATCTGATGAATCCTCCTCCATGAAATCTGTAAAAAATAGAGAACTTGTGTATTAAAATACATCATACTTATGAACACTTAGTCATATCTAATGCCACCACACAAAGTATGCCCGGGCTGGGAATCGAACCCGGGACCCCTCACTTCGAAGGCAGGGCTACTACCAACTAAGCCAGAGAGCCTATAAAATGTTATATGTTATTATAATTGTTTTTTCTTTCTGGTGTGCAATAAAGTGTCTATCTATCTATCTCAAAACAATATTTTGAATGTATATTGTTGCAATACATATTTAATGTAGATGAAGCTGGCAAGCAGTAGTGCTTGCATTACTGTGTCCCAGTGAAGTCACATGCACATGAGATGTATCGCCCCTGTCTCGGGTGATGGACACAGCAGGATGAATGTGACTCAGTGTATGATCCAAATCTTATACCGAGTCGCAGCCAGTTAATACAATATACAAAATTAGTCTAAAAATTAGCCAGTTAGTAGAAAAATATAATACAAAGTGTACTTACGGTTGTGTATTCATTATTTCCATTTGGTCACTGCAATATTAATGATGATGTTAGTACACATATTATATTAACCATAGATATAGTAAAAATAGCACAAAGTATTGCCTAAATCAATTTGTTTCAAACATAATCCAATTTTGATTGTTGATTTATTATAATTTATATTGAAAAACAAAACATATTCAATACATACCAATAGGTATATATACCAATAACTTCATATTGTCAAGTTTACATGCCACTAAGTTATTTATTGTAAAATGATACCCAGGTCCGTAATCCACCAATACATCACCACGAAACATGAACTGATCGCAAAACACAAAACGTGTAAATGTAGCATTAGACGTTTTCGATGGTATCTTGATCAAAAACCTGACTGCTAGTTGCAAGTTCAAGTTGCATATTACGATTTCCAGACACATCTCAACATATTTATTATTAAAATGTATATTAACGTGATACCAGTGAAGCATTATCTTATATTATGCCTTTGTTTTACATTATCAAGACCTTTTATATTATATATAACAACTCAAAGTCATCAAACGATGTTGGCGTCATGACACCATATCTTCTCAACTAGATTTAACATCATAAACGTTTTGGAATAGTCGTAATTTTACATATTTCGTAAAGAGATAATCCCCACAATCAATTTGATATATAATACTATTAGAAATAACTAGTAAAAACAGAAAACTTACCTCATGTTCGCAAGAGCTCCGTCCACAAAATTTATGGAATTCGAAATGGCCATTTAGAAATTTGATTATTTTTTTCTGAGTTTATTCTCGTTCTTTCCACAGATATAGGAATTGTAACAGATAACACATTTCATTGACTACCATCTAGTATCAAATAGCAGTATTAATAACAGCTGAATTTGCGTCTGTTGAAGCGTGAATAGGTCGATGACCGCGCGCGTTTTTCGGCCTCGATCGATACGTGGACTCCACAGCCATACCAAGTTTTTGTCAAATCGACACTTGGACGCCCAAGTGGATATGACAAAAACGTTAGCCACAGCAACGCGTGGCCGGGTCAGCTAGTGTATTTATATGAAAAAGTACTAATGTTGACGGCTCCGTGGCTTAGTTGGTAGTAGCCCTGCCTTCGAAGCGAGGGGTCCCGGGTTCGATTCCCGGCCGGGGCACACTTTGTGTGGTGAGCATGAAGTTTGTTCTCGAGTCTTGGGTGTCTTGTGTTTCTGTGTTCGCCCATGCCATCTGCGATACAGGGAATCCTAGTGCAGAGGTATGAGTGTGTTAACGTTGTTGTTGTTTGTTGTTGTATATCAGATACATACAACACGGTTAGTAAAGCATCAGTGTCGTATCAGAAACTACAAGTGCGAAGCCGGGGTGACTTGCTAGTGTATTATACATATAAACCTTCCTCTTGAATCACTCTATCTATTAAAAAAAACCGCATCAAAATCCGTTGCTTTTAAAGATTTAAGCATACATAGGGATATAGGGACAGAGAAAGCGACTTTGTTTTATACTATGTAGTGATCTAGTTCCCATATTACAAGCTATGCTTAGTTTGGGGCTAGATGGCGCTGTGTGAAATATGTCCATGAATATTTATTTTATTAATCTGTGAGATTAAATTCATTTTTTTTTTCAGGTATGCTGCCATTGGCCATGTAAACGAAGCAATAAGTTTTGAAAACATTATCACATGAATATACGTTTTAACAGACCCAAAACTTAAAGAGAGAATACTTAATTTTCTAGCTGTCAAATAATATTATTTTAAAGAATTTTAAACGTAATTTCGGGATTTTTTTTTTAATAATAATAAAATAGTTTATTTTTAGATTTGTTCAATATTATATGATACGGTATAGATATTATTTTAAAGAATTTTAAACGTAATTTCGAGATTTTTTTTAATAATAATAAAATAGTTTATTTTTAGATTTGTTCAATATTATATGATACGGTTTAGATACGTGTTAAATATAAGTATAGTAATTAGGTATTTCTTCAAGATATACAACTACGATTGAAGAGGAACCATGATTTCTTTTAACCGTGAGTATTATTTTATTTACATTATTTTATTTTTTTATTTAGTGAGTATCATTTTATTTAGTGAGTATTATTTTATTTAGTGAGTATTTAGTGAGTATTATTTATATTATTTTATTTTTTATTATATTATTACTATAAAAATAAATAAAATTTAAGTGTGTGTTTGTTATGTCAAAATAACAGCTTTTTTAATGCATTTGAAAGTATATACGATAAATATTAGTTTAACAAAAATATTTTAGGATTAAAAAGAATTATGTTTCCGCCCATATAATGTTAAATTCCATGTGGAAAAAGTCACAAGAAATCAACGGGTTTGATTCCCGATTCCCGACACACGTTGTGTGGTGACCGTGAAGTTTGTTCTCGAGTCTTGGATGTTTATCTTGTTTGTTCATGCCATCTGCGACCAAGGGAATCCTAGTCCAGGTGTGAGTGAGTAAAAGTTTATTTTATTTGAAACTTTTTTTTTAAATAAATTAATATATATATTCACACACATTACACAAAATAATTATCTATGTTCGTCATATAACTGCTTGTCCTCGGTGGGCTTCGAACCCCCGACCGACAGCGCAGAAGGCAGACCTACAACCGAGGCGAATTGTATCTAAAGAACCTATATGTAAAGGTAAAAATAAATTGTTAACAATATATTTTTCTAGATAAACAGTAAAACATGCAATAAAAATATAAATAACGATGATAGTGTAAACAAATAATCTTGTAAAATTTACGATGTAAAGCTTAATGTGCACTTGAGACAGACCGGACTGGACAGGTGCCTTCAAAATCTGACCTACATTTCAAATTCAAATTTATTTTTTCCTTTATATCACAAGTATCGTTTGGACGCGTTTTTTTATTGAACTATAACCAAGCGTTTGGCCGCCATCTCACCTGATGAAAAGTGAAGATGCGGCCAACGATGGAGCAAAATTAAAAATTTCAAAATTTAATTTCGTCGTCAAAATTTACACGCAGTAAATACATCAAAAGCAATCCAAATCGGTCTATGATGGGTGAAGAAAAAAGTCACAGAACTGCAAAATACGTAATTTCGTGATCACATATTTTTCCCGTTATTTTGATTTAAAAGCCATACTATTAAGCAAATTTGTATGGAACCTAAAAGTAAGTATTGCAAATACTGTTTGGTAATATCTAATTTTATAAATTTATTAACTACCAAGTAGTTGTAAATAATGAATGTGTAAATTTTCAGGGCACGTGGCTCTGTGGCATGTTCTATCAAAGCAAACTATTTCATTATGATAAAAAACATGTGACAATTTTTTTTTCCATTATTATTATTTTTTGTTATTATATGTATCTACTGAATAAATAAGGCAACAAACACTTAATATTAATAAAAATAATAACCCAACCGTATTAACAACATCCCCCTATCGTCGATTGAAAAAAATCTTAAACATACATGCCAAGAGAAAATTCGCGTTGCGATGCGGCATTTACCGGTCATGATGGACGCTACGCATTACTGTACCTACGTCATAATTACTAATTACAAATATGCAAGTGACATTTTGAACTCTGATTACATTGTCTATTAAGAATAGGTTGTTAACTTGCAAAGGATAGTACCGACTCTCTACGCTATCCGTGAAACAAGGGCGTCTTTAGATATTGCGAGGCTCCGGGCGATAGATCTTTGTGAGGCACTTGGCGTATGAGGAATTTAGGTGAGTTGGAAGTGTACAGGGCTGCTGGTAATCAGTCAGCATCCTCTTAAAGACGCCTGCAGTACATAAACGGGTTGTTCTACGAGGGTGAGAGGCCCTATAAAAGCGAGGCCCCGGGCGGTTACCCACCCCCTAAGGCCGCCACTGCTGTGAAAGTAGATTACCAGCGCATTAAGTCAAAGTCAAGAGGAATTCGTACCCACATCATTACTTTTGCAAATTTTGAAGTGGATTTTTTTTTTTTTTTTATTTTCATTGTTTTCTTTCTTTTTAGCTAACAACTACGCTAATCGGTACATATTTCTTATATTCGCTTGTTATTTCTTTATAAGCAAATTTGTAAATTTTTATGAGTAATAAATACATATCTTAAATCGTAAAAATTTATAAAAAAAATACTTGGATGCGTCACTTTTTTTAAATACTTTATTGTTTAATCAGTTAATTAATATTGTTACGAGTATTTCGCTAGAGGTTCCCACCAACCCCCGCATCTGCTATAAACCTGCAGGTTTGGTACAGCATAAATCATAAATTAAATTCAGATTATCACGCGAAGGCAAAAGTTTGTATGTGTGTATGTGTGTTCATCCACGTCTAAACAGCTCAACGGATGTGGATGAAATTTGTTTTAAAGGCTCATACCCTGGATGAACACAAAAGCTACATTTTATCCCGAAAATCTGAAGTGTTCCCGTGGGATAGCCAACCACGGGTAACACTGCGGGGTGCTGCTAGTTTTATTCATAACATGTAGTTTAATACGTGGCACAAGGGAATTAATACGTGGCAATTATTTCATAATATTGTATGACACATAAATAATAATAACTATAATACCATGTATTATAGACTGGATTAATAACTGCATCTAGTATGTAAATATTAATATTAATCGTATAATTTCATATTAAATACCTAGTCAAACAAAATGCAAATTTAAATCAAAGTGTAAATCACGAATCGTGCAATTATAAAGAAATCTTACTTTGTTATTAGAAATGCGAAAATTTCGATGGATGGATGTTTGTAACTTAATCACGCCAGAACGGGTAACGAATCTGGATGACATTTGGCACAAAGATATATTATAGCCTGGAATAGCACATAGGATACTTTTTATCCCGGAAAAATATACGGTTCCCGTGATATGGCCAACGGCGGGTAACACCGCGGGCCGCAGCTAATTTTTATAAATATAACTAGCGGACCGGGCCACGCGTTGCTGCGGCTAACGTCATACGATATTATAATTTGCAATAAATTAAAATTGCGACTATAATTTGAGATTTAAACTATCCTATCTCTCAAGTTGGATCGAACTGCATATGGTGTGCGAATTTTATTATAATCGGTTAAGTGGTTTAGGAGTCCATTGAGGACAAACATTGTGACACGAGATTTATATATATTAAGATTTAAATTTGTTATTGTTTATATGTAATGATTAATGATGCAATAGATAATATATTTCTATTTTAAGAGTAGATCTTGCTAATTATAATGTAATACTTATCGTCTAGAAAACTAGGAATTCCGGTTTCGATATCAAGATCCAATGTCGTGTACTTAAAAACATTGTGACCGGTAATATCCTTTGTTATTTTCCACTAGACTTGTGGGTGTTGGTTTTACGACAGAGCCGCATTAAGGACGTGGGCAGTTGGGCAGTGTGACGCGTCAGGGGCACATACGGGCTTTTTGAATGTCGTTAGTTTAAATTGTATTCATCTACTTTCCAATATTGACACGTCTTTCATCTACTTTCCCATGATGTTGTTACCCATTAAGGCTTTGCCTAAGTCATGTCTACTGCAGTTTGTTATGTCAAACATAACAACATTTATGTTTGAGTTCAAATCGATTATTTTTATTAAATATCAACCGCAAGATTTATTATTTTGAAGCCTTAAAAAAACAGTGTAATGAGGCATCGTGATACAATCAATTAGTGGTATAAAAACATCTAAGTTAAACTTCAGATTCATTATAATATACCACAATAGTATGTTTGTTTCTTTGTAATAGATTCTTTGTAATGCTCAAAAACTACTGCAATGACATTAAAAACTCTTTCACATATTATAGCTACATTATCAGCGAGTAATTTAAATAATTAGAGAACCCTACATAAATTTTAATTTTGACAAAAGGTATCAATCATTTGCCAACAAAAGTCATTATTTGGCGTGCGCTACGAAAACTATTGATGATACGACTTGTTTATAATACTCATCACACTAATAATATAAAACCGAAAGCTTTTATGTATGTGTCTCTCTCTGTGTGTGTGTTTGTTATACAGCAGGTAATACTAAAGGGAGCAGCTATTATTATATTTATATATCACACTAATATTATAAAGGCGAAAATTTGTGTCTATGTGTGTGTTATATGCTTATAGGTGAATGTGAACTTTGTTACATATTTTTTGTCTAGTTGGTTGTCTCACTATGTCTTCTTTCACCGTTTTGACAAAAAACTTCAAAATAATAAAGCTAATTTGATATTTTATAATAATACACGATTTGCACTCGAACACACATGAAATCCAAATATCTTTGCCCATTTAATTGGCTGCCTTAATCCGGCCCCGGACACACTGATCAATATAATCATCCAATTTGGGAAAACCTCAACAGGTATGCATGGAAAAAATGCATGCGTCACAAGTTTGCAAGAAGTTTGGATGAAACGATTTACGTATGTGAGACGGTTAAAAATAAAACAGTTAGAAATTAAATATTCATGGACATTTCACACAGCGTCATCTCTCTAAAATATGCATAGCTTGTGTTAGAGGAACCAGATCAGTGATACAATAATTATATACCAATATTTTTCGGAAATAGGGTGCCAATTTTTCGGGATCAAAAGTAGCCGATGTGTTAATCCAGGATAAAATCTATCTTTTTTTGTTTTTTAATTTATTTATGTTATGAAGGTGACAGGACAATTTGAAGGCCCATCTGCTGTATCAAAGTCGAAGTCAAAGTCAAACTCATTTATTCTTTTAGATCTCAAGTATCATTTGGACGCGTCAAATTTTACACACACATATTCGTGAGTATATAACGTGTCACAGGAACTCCCCAGGCACA
This sequence comes from Aplocera efformata, assembly GCA_921293045.1. Lineage (NCBI taxonomy): Eukaryota > Metazoa > Arthropoda > Insecta > Lepidoptera > Geometridae > Aplocera > Aplocera efformata. The sequence goes on along the minus strand of OV121067.1, from coordinate 1,902,211 downwards.
TTACATGCACACAGATATGTCAAATTACAGTCAGTTTTCATGTTTAAGCTAATCTTATTGTTAAATAGTTACCTCCGCCCAACAACTGCAATATGACTTTGGTCCTCTCCGATCGAAGTATGAGAAGATCCAAATTGCACCGGAACACAGCAATGTGAGTGATATGCTTGGCGGCAGGTTAGCAGCTGGAGGCAGCACTTCTCCGGGCGAACTTCGCCCAAGTTCTACTGCTACTTTTTGTTGCTTCTTTAGCACCACCCAGGGGTACGCACGTACTCTCAGGGTATTCACCTACGGACGCGAGCAACCGGACCCCCCAGATCTGGTACCAAATTTCATCCAGATCCGTTGAGCCGTGGGCGGGAGAGTAACAAACATACACACAAACACATAAATACAAATTAGTGATTAGATCAACTATTTATATTTGTCATACAAATTTATGTCCCGGGTAGTCACTGAACCTGTGTCCTACACCTTCTTCATTCATGACAACATGTGATCAACTTTAGTGTCGGAGTTTTCAAGCCACTCGAAGGCATCCGACATAGCTTGTCGACCAGAAGAAGCAAACGCTCAATTTTAATGCCACTAAATGGTCATCCATCCTAATACCGACCTTTCTTACCTCTTTTATTCACTAATTAATAATTCACCAAAGACACGGAAAATTTTAATACATTTTATTAAAGGCACCTTTTGAGCGGATCCCAAAGTATTTTTATACATTTATTAATAGTATCTAGACCGCAATGCGCAATCTAATTCTAATATTGTTATTTTTATGATCTGGCATTTGTCAAGGTGAATCCTTCAGAGCTGGCGTAAACGGCCGATTTTAGTAGCCAAGGCAATAGTCGGCAAGAACAAAACTGGTTCCAATTAATAGCTGACTCTAAAATCGCACTATATAATATTTTGTTGGCGAAAGTTTGTGTGTATGTTACTACTCCAAGCTCAAAAGGCGCAACGGATTTGGATGAAATTTGGTGCCGGGATAACTTATATCCTGTATTAACAATAGGCTACTTTTGATCCCGTAAAGCAGCGGATAGTTAAACGTAACACGAACGCTTTCTTTTTTTGGTTGTAATTCAGTACTGAAATAGAAATAGAAAATGTTTATTTGCAACGACAAACAAGTAAAACTCAAATAAAAAATAAAAAAACAAATATAAAAATAACTAGACTGAGTATTTTATTATAGTTTTTACTCGTTTTGTCCTGAATGGTCGATTTGTCTGTACCGCTTACAACGGCAGGAGAGTCGATATATTGTATTTATATCGAATCTGACAGCTAAGACTGGGAGCTGACTTTATAGTTGGCTTAAAAAAAACAAGTAGTCGAAGTTTTCAAATGAGCTGTATTTTTAATTTTTTATTGTTATTACGTAACATGTTCGCCAAATGTAGACCGATTTGGATAATTTTTTCATCACTCAAAATTTTACATTGACATTTTTCATTTCATGAAGGTCTTAGCTATATATCTCGTTTCTGTATTTTTCCACCGCCTGTGATGCGGGGAATCGTAATGCAGATATTGTAAGCTCGGAACATCATTATGAGTGTGCATATTAATAAATTCAAATTACGTGGATTATATTTATTATAAACGATAAATATTGAATAGTTAATACGTTTTAAAGCTTAAAAAAGAGTTTAGGGATTTGCCATTTTGAGCGCAGATAATTTCCGAACTAAAATACTGACAGATTGACAAAACCACATTAATATCATTAAGTAATACATTAATAAACTTATCTTCGGCGTGGACAATTTTTACAGTAAAGAGTGAACATCCGTACCAGCCTCTAATTTTCCCACTGCAGGGAAACCGGCCTACTCTCAATAATTGAGAGTGAGTGGCTTTGATCTACCACAATCCGGATTGGTAGATGTCGCATATCTTCGAATTTATGGTTCTAAGACATGCCGGTTTCCTCACGATGTTTTCCGTCACCGTTTCGAGAACGTGGCATTGCGCACATAAATTTATCAAGTGAACAAACTCATTGGTGCACGTATGGGTTTGAACCAGCAACCTTTAGATTGAAAGTCGGCGTCTATACCCCTGGGCCACCACAATCTTGAGATTGAACATAATAGGTAGAAAATAGATGCTCTTATTGCGCCATCTATCGATCTGTACCACATAAATATATATAGTCTGTCTACTTTGTTCTTTTAATTTTGTATTTTATTGTGAACTTCGACCCGCCCCGGCTTCGCACGGTTAGTAAAGCATCAGTGTCGTATCAGAAACTACAATTGCGAAGCCGGGGTGACTTGCTGCTAGTATTACACATATAAACCTTCCTCCTGAATCACATTATCTATTAAAAAAAACCGCGTCAAAATCCGTTGCGTAGTTTTAAAGATTTAAGCATACATAGGGATATAGGGACAGAGAAAGCGACTTTGTTTTATACTATGTAGTGATAAGTAACTTATATTATGATATAACTCTACAAAATTATCTATTATAAAAATTCTAATCACACTTTTTGTTTACTTACGCACTCGTATACAGGAATAAAAACAGGAAACGATTATGACACATATAGGTATATTTAACTAGCTTAAAATAACCTACCACACATTTCAGTTTAGTTCTTGATTGACAGGTTTTTTTCGTATCGTGTTTACGCAAAATGTAATTGAGTAGTTCTATTATAACTATTTTTTTCACGAAGCAGTGGCCCATTTATAAATCTCAAGGTCTATTTATTATCTAGTGCGCCCCGCGGCTTTACCCACGGTTTTACGGGATCAAAAGTATCCTATCTGTTAATCCAGGATGTAAACTATCCCGTTATTCATCTTTTTGGCTTTTTCGTCGCCTAATGTAAATGTAATGGTAGGTAGTTCATAAAGTCGAGAGATAAGGGTTGAATGTATTGTATTGAAGCCACTTATATAGTCATAGTTTTAAATGACGTTTTTGTCACAATGACAGTTCATTTTGACAGCGAATGAGGCCAAAAACGTCTACAATCAAGTCACGATTACCTAATAGCATTTTAATCTATCTACGTCTGAATTGAAACAAACAAATCATTATGTATTTTTACCGGGTAAAAGATATTTGGTTAAAACAATCAACTTGGCACTTGTTATACTTATATCTGACTAAACTGCTGTTGTTATGGGGGGAGGTAACAATCTAACAACTCAGGGGTAACAACGGGGGGTGACTTCAAAATACCACGTGTAATTATTACCCACAAAATTGGTACAGTACTGTATAATAGATAGCACTGCAATACTAATAGCAGTAGAACTTGTGCAAAGCTTACCCGAGAAGTCCTGCCTCCACCTGGTAATCTGCCGCCAAGTAGTGGACTGACATTGCTGTGTTCCGGTGGAAGGGTGTGGGTGCCGGTCAAATCACACGCGCACGAGACGTTCCATCGCGGTCTCGGGTGATAGGCGCAATAGGGCACGACTTGGGTCTTCTCATACTTAGGTCGGGGACGACCTGAGTCGTTTTTTTGTTGTTATAAATAGGTGGAGGTAAACATTTAACATCAGGTGGGTCTTCAGCTAGTTCCGCCAATTTTGTTACGTAAGAAAAGAAAATGGCGAGCAAGTGACGCGTTCGGGCAATTCGGGCATATTATGGAACGACATCCACCGTCGGGATCGAGAGCCATATAACCTAAACCCCTGATAAATTCGAGGCTATTCGAGGTCAATAAAACGGTCGAATTATAAAAGAACCGGTGGGACCGCACCCCCTACTACAAATAATAAAAAGACAAAAAAAAATCGATTTCGATTTCATTTCGAAACTACCTACTAAATTACGAAGTCGTAATATTTAAGAGTTGTAAATATTCATTTTATTATTTGGATGTAAATTATTTCTATCATAGTTTATATAATATATATTATTACTAGCTGACCCTACAGACGTTGTCGTGCCTTAATAATTTCGACCGATGCATCTATGTAAACGTTATTTTCAGCGCGCACCTGTCAATCTGACAGTTATGTCAAACGCTATAAGGTTACATTAGAAAACTTGATATGGTCGTTAAGATTTTTTAAATTTTCTAATGTTCCGCGCAACTTTCTTATTTTTTTCTTTCATATGAACCTTATAGCAACAAACACAACAAAAAAATATTAGTAAAATTGGATAATAGGGATTTATTTTATATATATATACATTATAAAGGTATACAGTATAAAGGTTACATTAGAAAGCTTAAAATGGTCGTTAAGTTTTCTTAAGTTTTCTAATGTCCCGCGCAACTTTTTTTTTTCTTTCAAGATCCTCCTGACAACAAACCAAACAAAAAAAGAATAAGCAGAATTGGTTTTGCCGTTCACGCGTGATGCCATGACCAAGGGAAATAGAGATCCTTTTTTTTGGGTGTGTGAATATGACTCCGCCCCTTTTTGTCAAAATAAAGCACATTTGTTCGCTTACAAAATTAAAAAAAAAATTTATTGAAAGTATGCTCCATCTGCAGCTACAACCTTCGCCCATCGTTCAGGTAGTTTTCGTATTCCTTGCTGGAAGAAGTCCTGGTCTTTTGAGCTTATCCAGTTGTCAATCCAAATTTTGATACTTTCACATGAAGTAAACTTTTCTCCAGTAAGGTCTGTCTGCATCGTCCGGAATAGGTGGTAATCCGAAGGAGCTATGTCTGGTGAATATGGCGGGTGGGGTAACACTTCCCAGTCCTGTCCCTCTAAATATCTTTTTACGACTTCTGCGGTATGCGGTTTGGCATTGTCATGCTGAAGAACTAATTTGTTATGTCTATTCACCCATTCTGGTCGTTTTTCTTCTATGGCTCGCTTCAAACGCATTAGTTGTCGTCGGTAAACTTCTCCATTAATAGTTTCAGAGGGTTTGAGCAACTCATAATATACAATACCTTTGTGATCCCACCAAATACAGAGCATGACCTTGGCACAGTGAATATTTATTTTTGGCTGTGATGGGCCTGGTTCGCCTGGTTTCACCCAAGCTTTTTTGCGTTTAGGATTTTCGTAGTGTATCCATTTTTCGTCTCCTGTGACTATCCGATGCAAAAATCCTTTTCTTTGCTGTCTTTGAAGCAGCATTTCATAAATGGTTTTCCGACGTTCCATGTCTCTTTCTTTTAAATCATGTGGAACCCAGTAACCGGCTTTTTGAATCATTCCCATCATTTGTAAACGCTTTGCAACAGTTGAACGATCAACATTTAATGCTGCAGCTAATTCTGATTGAGTTTGGCAAGAATCTTCCGCCAATAATGCTTCCAATTCAGCATCTTCAAATTTTTTTGGTGGTTTTCCATGTTCTTTATCCTCAGTACTAAAATCGTTATTTTGAAATCGTCGAAACCATTCCTTGCAAGTTGTATTAGACGGAGCATGCTCACCATAAATCTCCACAAGCAAACGATAAGTTTCCGCTGCAGTTTTCTTCGCAATAAAATAATGTAATAACACTTCCCGCAAATGACGTTTATTTGGAATAAAAACCGACATTTTCGAAAAGGTGAAAACAATTGTTGCTTACACTTCAACCAAATATCATAAAATGCGTTAGATAGCTGACATTCAGTACTATCGAATACAAGTATGGTCATTTATTAGTACACGTAAACAATACTAAAAACGACATCTGTTGAGAAAGGGCGGAGTCATATTCACACACCCAATATATATACAGATTATTATAATCCAACGGCTCCGTGGCTTAGTTGGTAGTAGCCCTGCCTTCGAAGCGAGGGGTCCCGGGTTCGATTCCCGGCCGGGGCACACTTTGTGTGGTGAGCATGAAGTTTGTCCTCGGGTTTGGATGTTTGTCTTGTGTTTCTGTGTTTGTCCATGCCATCTGCGACACAGGGTGTCCTAGTGCAGAGGTATGAGTGTGTAAACGTTATTTATTTATTTAATACTAATCATTTTAATTTACGTTATTTCATTTTGAACTTTAAACCGGAACATAAAACAGGCGTAGTTGCGATAATTAAAATAAAAAACCAGTTATTTACAATAATATGATACCTACGTATAGTATTATAATATGTGCCTCCACGAATCGCGACTGGCCTTATAGTTGGTAGTAGCTGCCTTCCGCGCAGCAGGTCGTGGCTTCGATTCCCGGTCAGTACAACCATTTTTGTGATAGCTGTTTGTTTTGTGTCTTGAAGTTAGTATGTGTACAATGATTGTATCTACCAATAAACAATAACAATAAACAATAAACGTTTACACACTCATACCTGTGAACTAAGCCACGGAGCCGTCAAATATGAAATATGTTATTGTATTACTCATTTATTTTTACCATTGGTACTCTTTGGAACACTTGGTTATGTCAAAAAAATATTATAATTCGTCCACTTACAATGATATGCTAGAACAGACATAAAAAGTTCTACTTAAACATAATACTACAAAACAAAATTTAATAACTTAGTTTGATACATAATTAATATAAAATATCAATTTGTGCTGCTGTAAAAGGGCATTAAATAAGTACTTTCAGTAATCTAGTTCAAATAGTAAAACCTATGCTTAGTTTTGGGCGTAAACGTACCCTCTGGGTGGTGCCAAAGGAGCAACTAAAAGTAGCAGTAGAACTTGTGCCGAATTCGTCCGGAGTACTGCCACCACACCTGGTAATCATCCGCCAAGTGGTGCACTGGTATTGCTGTGTTCCGATGGAAGGGTGTGGGCGCCGGTGAAATTACAGGTGCATGAGACGTAACACCCTCTTCTAGGGTGACGGGCGCAACGAGATGCGACTTAGGTACCTAAGTCTCTGTTGTTATGGACGGAGGTAACCACTTACCATCACGTGGGCATTTAGTTCGTCCACTCACAAGAAATAAAAAAAGAATGCTATGGGTTTTTAAGTATAAAGCGCTAAGCAAATATCGTTTAATTGCCATCTATAATATATGAGATATAATATATAATAATATAATATCTATAATGATATAGGTTCTTATTGCAATTTTATTGGTGTTTAATTATACCTACAGTAAATTACTGTTGTAACTATGCAGTAAATTCAATTAACCAAGACGTAGTATATATTTTATATAGCGGTTTTAATATCACTGCGTATATTCATAATTATGTCGTATTCAATCTATTGTGATCGCCACATGGTATATCTAAAAGTCACCAACAAACCCCAAGCTGGTACAAAATGCAGGTTTTGAATAGGTATTCTATAAGTTAAAAATTAAAAATGATTTATTAATACTGCAAAAACAAATACACAACACAATGCTATGGTAAAAGAATAAGAACAATTACAAACAAAAAAAAAAGAGAAACAAAAACAAGGTTATATAAAATTGATAAATAGAGCAAATGAGAAAATGTGAAAGTTCACAGCGCTGATTTTCAGCTCGAAATCACCAACGCTGAGTGGCGCACAAAAAAGTTCTAGTACATATGCTTAGATTGAGGCTAGATGGCGCTGTGTATAATGTACGGAAAATACAGCTTGTTTAATGGCAAGCGTAGGGGATAATAATATGATTATTATTCAAACAAGTTTTTTGTAACACAATTTAATAATTGTAATTAGACAACCCGGTTAGCGCAAGTTTTACCTACTACCTACCTACGGCGAAGTCAAAAGAAGGGTTTGTGATTCAGTTCGTATGTATGTTGATCTGTTTCCGCATATCTTCGAAACTACTTAAAATTTGACAAATGAGGTATCATTAGCAGCGTCTGCACAAGTTGATTTTTATGTAAACCCCACTCAGTAATGAGCGTGAAACGGCTGAATCGATTTTGATAAAAAAATCTTAGAAAAACCGCTAGAAGTTCTGCTTTTAAATAAAAAAACCTCCTATATTAGTCCCCAGTTTAAGAGCTACGATGCCACAGACAGACATACATCCCTCGTTTTTAACATATTATTAAATGGTAGGGGTACATTCTAACATTTCAAAAAACAAACATGCAAATTGCTGTACAACGGGCGAAGAAAACAGTCACAGGGAAACAAAATACGCAATTTCGTTTACTTTCATGACATATATTGAATTAGCAATTAAACTATTGAACCGATTTTGATAAAAATTCAATGGGACCAATTTGAGAGTATATCCTTTTAAATAAAACAAAGATGTTTCTAAATCAGTTGATAAATGTCGTAACTCTGAGCTAACAAACAAACAATAACGCTAAATTGAAAACCTCCTTTGAAAATCGATTCAAAATGTCAGGAATGTATAGTACAGTTGATGTGCATGTTTGCATATAATGCGTCCATGCCACCTGGGACGAAGCAAATCGTAGTCTTAGTCACGTGCGATGACTCACAATCAACATTTTTTGAACACGTGACAGAAATGGTTACAAAAACCGAACCCGTTGAATTATGATTCGAATTTGCATAGTTTAGCCGTTGTCTGATTTCTTGGTTAAAATTTATTATCCACGATAGACAAGTATTCTATAGAATAATTTGTAGGTATTTCATATTTTTTTGATGGTTTATAGCGGTCCGTAACAGAATTCGGTTTAGTATGATGGTGCTAAAAATCACACTGCACTATCTAGCAGAGATATGATCTGAAATGAGATTTACTTTCGTTAACCTAAAAAGTATTTTTTTAAAGATACCCAAGACCCGAAAGATTCATGATCAAAGTGTGGCCGGGAATCGAATCCGGGATCGCTTCTGAGGCCTACTACCAATTTAGCTACGGATTCGTCGAATTTTGTGTCTCGTTTTTGTTTCGCTGCCATGGACCCTTTACATGTCGTAGAACCCTGGGGATGTAGTAATTAGCGAATGTGGTTGTACGACTCAAGGTCGAAATGAAATACCCTGACTAGGGTTTTACTTATATTTCTTATCCAAAACAACAAGTTCATTATATGAAAATGTAAAAGCCCTTGACGTGGTGTAATAGTACTGAGATAATGATCTTAAAAATAGCTAAGAACCATCTCGATCACATCAGCTATCAAACAGAAAAAACAGCATCAAAATCGGTCCATTTGTTCGGGAGCTAATATTCCACAGACAGACACATACACTACAAACTTATAAAACCCTTTTTTTACGGGGGTCAAAAGCAAAAAATGAGGGTAATGATAGGTAAGTCCTGTCTTCTGCTTTTGACATTAAGGATATTTACAAAAATTAAAAAATTAATGCAAAGTACAGCGTATACAGCAATTTATTTGGCATCGGTTCATACATTTTTGTAATAATGTATAATAGTAATCTTTATGTATCTTTCCTTACGGGGTTCCGTTCGTAATGGGTAAAGGAACTGTCTCAAATTCTATATGTAAATCTAATGTCACAAAAAATATTTATTTTATATAAATATATATATTACTCTATGAAATATAAACCATATAAGTATTTGTGTGTAAATGTATATGCAATTTTGTTTTATTTTATAATCTGGGCACTACTGCGAAATAACTTTTCCACAATACCCAAAGTTTCAACTGGAAGAAAATGCTTCCTAGCATTAAGCTCACCAGTACACTGTGTATCTATGAATGCACTAAAGAAAGAATCTTACTACTATTATAAATACAAAAGTTTGGATGGATGTTTGGTACTCAATCAAGCCAGAACGGCTGAACGGGTCTGGATGAAATTTGGCTACTTTTGATCCCGGATTTTTTTTTATTTCCCGTGCCCTTTCCTAAATCCAAATATTGTTGATAAATGACAGTTTTTTTATGTTTACAAACATTAAATAAAATGCAACTATATCCAGTGATAGATTGAAAAATATATCCAGTGATACGGAAACCTCGGTTTCTGAATGCAAATCGCGCTTACCCAGTTTTGTAATAACATAGCGAATTTTATGCAGTATTCCTGCCTATTTTTGCTCTTTAATAATAAATATGTAAAATATCCTACTAGACTGCAGTTAACACTACTTCTGAGTAAAACTGTCCCATTATTCAACACAGTTTATGTCAGTAATATTCTTGTATATTTATTTATATATATTAATTTCGCATATCTCAGAAACGGCTCTATCAATTTGAATGAAATTTTGCTTTTTAAGTTTACCTGTATAATTGTATTTCTTGTAAAAACGTAATCTAAAAAAAGTATTTTATAATGATGTATGCTAAAAATTTAATACAGCGCCATCTAGTATTTTTTTGGGGTACTCGATTGTACAATATATCTTCTTTGGAAGACCGATATGGATAATTCTTTATTTGATAGGGTTACCACCCTATCAAATAAAGAATTATCAGTTAAAGAATCTCAGCGTTGGTTCCATAGTATAGTATTTTTAAATAATAAATTTCACCCTTAGGAGCGAAAAATAAGGGATGACAATTTTGATATCGGTTTTATTATATTTTTAAAACAGTCTCTTGAAAGACACTTTATCTGATAGCGTAATCACAGCACGTGATTTTTTTAATCATAAAGGTAATTTTAATCTACGATAGACAGAAATATTCGAAGATGTATAAATGTATTATCGAGATGACATACATGTCTTATCTATATCAGCTTAGTAGGCCTTTGAAACAAGGGGTCTCAGATACGATTCCCGGCCGATACTTCGCGTGGAGCGTGAAGTTTGTTCTCGGGTCTGGCGTGTTGTCCTGTTTCTGTTTGTCCATGCCATATGCGCTATAGGGTATCCAATTGCAGTGAAAATGTTAATCAGCTTCAAAGATCACATAATAACACTATTAAAAGAAACATTCAGCACAATTGCCACTCTAAGTCAAAGTAAAAAAAAAAATCGTTATTTAAGTTGAATTCTTAAAAAAAACATAGTAACGTCAACATATTTTTTTTTGTAAATAAGCTACGGGATCATATTTTCTTAAAATTAAGTTTAGCGGTGGTTCACTTGTATTGAATGGATAAAAAATTAAGATTTTTGTCTTTGACAAACTACGGCGTTTGCGAATCGTAAACATGTCTCTGTAATTTCCCCAACTCTCGTCCCCATGACGTCAAAATGGAAGGTTTCAGAGAATGGTTATTGGAAACACTGTCTGAGATGGTCAAGATGACTATTGACGTCAAGTTGGGGACTGTTGCCATCTGGTAAACAAACTTTTTGTATGTTTATTTGAAGTCGAAGCGCGGAGGCCATAAATAGAAGAAGAAGCGATGATATTTCAATCCAAGGGTCATGGGTTCAAATCCTGACAAACGGGGGAGGGAAACTACAACAACACTTATCGAGCATATACTTGTATTCCTGCTTATATTTCGCCCTCAAGAGTAACGGACCTATTCAATTCGATTTTAGATGTTACCAAAAAAACACAAGAGACTAAAGAAAAGATGGATGGATTGTGTGAGAGATGATATGCGTAAGAAAGGAGTGAGTACTGAGATGACGGTTGACAGAGGGGAATGGAAGAAAAATACATGTTGTGCCGACCCTGTGGGATAAGGGCAGGAAAATGATGATGATTTGAGATCGGTCCTATAAAAAAATATTAAAATCGGGTAAATAGTTTAGTTGTTAAATTGAAATAAGTGCCAAAAATATCCAATTAAACGAAATTGCGTATTTTGCTTTTCTGTCTTTTTTCTTGGCCCAGTGAACTAAGGAATGAAATTATTAAGTCGGTTTTTTTCGATTTTTTAAATCAGTTTTTTTAATCAATCACTAATTTTATCTATATAGCTATAAGGTACCAGCGTAATTATTCCGTTGTTTCATAGCAATCAAGTTCAGCGGCATGGTAGTCGGTACTTAGATGGACGTCACTGTGGTTAGAACGACATCTGGACTTGAGTTATAGTAACCGCAAGATTTTCATATGATCTAGCGGAAATGTCATTTAGTTGCAAAATACTGAGTCATCTTGTCATTGATGACAGGTTCCAGTAAAATACACGATTATGAATGTTTCTGCTAATACCAAGGTTGCAATGACAACTTTTACTAAAGGGTTTGCACCTATTGTACTCTTCTGAGCACTATAATCTGAAATTAATCACACTATTATGAAGGCGAATGTTTGTATGTGTTTGTGTGTATGTTTGTTACTCCTTCACGCTCAAATGGCTTTGGATTTGGATGAAATTTGGTTCCAGGATAGCTTATATCCTGGATTAACACTTATGCTACATTTGTTCTCGGAAAAGTGCAGTGTTTCCTTACGATGGCTAACCGCGGGTGATGCTGACTAAACAAATAAATACATAATTACCGCCTTAAACAAAGCATACCTTGTACTACTTGATTGGAAATGGTTTTAATAGTATTTCTTTTAAATGGAATACAGAAATAAATCTATGAATCTATGAAAAATAGATAGAGTACGTATATAATAAGTAGGTACTTTTTTGTAAATACATACATATAATACAAAGTCAAAATCAAAGTGAAATATCTATATTAGCGTTGTATTCTCAAAAATTACGTAGAAACACAAATATTTCGAAAAAAAAAATGTGTTTACGGGAACATGCCTCCATAAAACTATGTTTAGCACTTGTTCAAACCCTATCCGACCGTCTACGGGGGAGAATGAGCAACCCCTAATGGAAGGATTGCTTTCTTTTCACGAGCATGATCCCTTTTAACACCCAAAAATGCTAATTCTGGGTTAGAATGACGGCTCCGTGGCTTAGTTGGTAGTAGCCCTGCCTTTGAAGTACCGTTTGACATAACCTGTCAGTGATTGACAGAATGCGCGCTGCATATATCGTTTACACAGATGTATCAGTAAATTACTAAGACAGTACGCCTGTTGGATCAGCTAGTGAAAAATAAAACGTTTAGAACATAAATTATATATATTTTTGACAAATAAAATTTATGTTCTAGATGCCCACGCAAAAGTACCTTTTTGTAGCAATCATTGATTGTCAAAATTAGCATGGAATTGTCGTCAATCTGTCAAAAATGTCTAAATATATGAACAAAAGGAAGTATTTCAAGGATAAAACTGGTAATAGGATTCTCATGTTGGTCTAGACAAAGAATAGTAAACAATATTTAAAATGCGTCATCTCGTACTAAGGGAAATACTTAGTTGTAAAGTGACTCATATCACATGTATAGGAAAAAGCAAATGACATTTAAGTGAGTTGGACCGAGGGCTAAGTTATTGTTTTGGTTAAAGCTTAGTTTAGCTGTAACTGAACTATGGAGGGTCCAGTTACTCGCGTCTTCTGAATACCCTCAGTTACTCGCGTCCGTAGGTGTATATCCTTTGATTCCCTACACGTACCCCCTGGGTGGTGCTAAAGGAGCAACCAAAAGTAGCAGTAGAACTTGTGCCAAGTTCGTCTGGAGAGGTACTGCCACCACATCTGGAATCTGCGGCCAAGCAGTAGTGGTTGCATTACTGTGTTCCGGTGGAAGGGTATAGCTGCCGGTGAAATCGCATGCGCATGGGACGTATCATCCCCGTCTCGGGTGATGGACGCAGCAGGATGAATGCGACTCAGTAAAGATTTGGATCTCATACTGAGTCGCGCGCATTACTGTTGTCATGGGCGAGGGTCACCACTTACCATCAGGTGCGCCCTCAGCTCGTTCCGTCACGAATTCACATTAAAAAAAAAAGGTAGCAGTAGAACTGCCCTGGTAATCTGCGACCAAGCAGTGGTGCACTCGCATTGCTGACTTTAGGTGGAAGGTGTGGGTGCCGGTGAAATCATACTTTTAATAGATTTCGCATCGGATTTTTTTATGCTTCGGACAGATAAAGTTAAAAGGGTGACCAGTTGTCACTGGACGTAATAATAACCATTGTTAATATGCCGTAACCCTTAGTTTGCTTAACTGGAGATTTGGCAGCCGATTAAGCTTTTGTTATCGTTGTAGTGTCTTGGTGTAACTCACTCTTAAAATTAGTTATTTCTGGACACAAACCGCAAATAAACTTGAACCAATTTCAATTTGCGTAGATTGGGTTTCCCTTTCAACTTTTAAGGTCAGAAGGAAACTGTATTTTTTATTTTATTTTTTCATTTGTTAATTCCAAAAATAAAATAATTTTATGCGGATCTTACATTGACATATAAACATAATTAAACTGATTTCATTCTGATGAAATAAGTAGTTGATCGATTGAAAAATCGATTAAACCGATATTAGTACATTCATATAGGTACATATTTATTTTACGCCCCTAAGGAAATTCTGAATTTCCCCTCTAATTTCTATGGGACCATCCGAGAGGTACCCTATCAAATAAAAAAAAATCAAACAGGTCCGCATTTGGCGAAAGAATCCAGCAACAACTAACAAATAAAAATCCGCAGAATTGAGAACTGCTCCTTTTTTGACGTCGGCTAATAAGTTTTTTTTTTTTTGTTTCCTCTCTATCTTGGATGACGTCTTGGTTCATGTCTGCTTAACTTTATGAGTTAGGTACTTACAACAATTAAATGAAACGTGATCGGTTTCAAAATCTAAAAAGAACCAAATTCCATTTTTATCCCTTACTAGCGACCCGCCCCGGCTTCGCACGGTTAGTAAAGCATCAGTGTCGTATCAGAAACTACCTGTGCGAAGCCTGGGTAACTTGCTAGTGTATTATACTTATAAACCTTCCTCTTGAATGACTCTATCTATTAAAAAAAACCGCATCAAAATCCGTTGCGTAGTTTTAAAGATTTAAGCATACATAGGGATATAGAGACAGAGAAAGCGACTTTGTTTTATACTATGTAGTGAAGTAAGATACAGATTGTATGCTCGCGTTAATGTTGATTTTGCAAACTAATTCCGTTTGTTTCAAAGTTTACCCCTACCTTCACCCACCCATTGTTAGTTTTTATTAAGAAAAAGTTACCTGTAACCATTTCCAGGGTCTCATCTATCTCGATATCAAAATTTATCATAATCGAGGTTTAGGGTGAAGGGACGACAAAAACGAATAATAATAATATATCACTTATTGCAGTAACAAACATTTAAGTAAATAATTAGCTTATATCCTAGATTAACATTTAGGCTACTTTTGATCCCAGAAAGCTGCGGGAACACCGCGGGAACACCGCGGGGCGCAGTTAGTTATATATATAATACATTTTAACGCCTAAATAATAAAAAACTTTTAAGTTCGCAAGTCACTAATCTATATATTTTTTTTTTTAATGTAAATAAGTGACGGAACGAGCTGAGGGCCCACCTGATGGTAAGTGGTGACCCTCGCCCATGACAACAGTAATGCGCGCGACTCAGTATGAGATCCAAATCTTTACTGAGTCGCATTCATCTTGCTGCGTCCATCACCCGAGACGGGGATGATACGTCTCATGCGCATGACATTTCACCGGCACCCACACCCTTCCATCGGAACACAGCAATGCGAGCACTACTGCTTGGCGGCAGATTCCAGGTGTGGTGGCAGTACCTCTCCGGACGAACTTGGCACAAGTTCTACTGCTACTTGTTGTTGCTCCTTTAGCACCACCCAGGGGGTACATGTAGGGAATCGAAGGGTAAACACCTACGGATGCGAGCAACTGGACCCCCCAATATATTTGTCCTAAGTGGAAATTGAACCCTCGACCTACAGGTCAAAGGCAGAGTACAACCAGCTATTATGCCAGCCATAAGTTAGTTACGCTTATATAACCTTATAATCACGGCACGTAATTGATTACAAAGGTCCATATTAATAAAATTAAATAAAAAAAAAATAATCTTAGAGGATAACAGGACTAGGATTCCCTGTGCTAAAACACAAGTGTATCTGTATGTGTATCATGCCCAATGCAAATTTTTACATTGGCCGTTACGGCCCTCATTTCGAAGGATAAACCTGCTTCGTTTTGAAAAACGCCGTCACGGGATTCCCGGATGTGTAACATGACGGCATAAGAAAGTTTCATGTCGTTTGCTCACGTCATAGAAATAGGATTTACTGCCCGAGGTGTTAGACATCAAACAGTTTTTTTTAATTATTTGTGCTTCATAATTACCATAACTACCTATTCTCACGATTTCTGTAAATTAGTCTGTGGTAAATAATATTCAAAGGTCATGATTACGGATAAAAATTATATATGATTGAATGATTTGCAAAAAATATCTAAACCGGATTTTAAAATTTATTTACTTACTTGTTTTAAATTTAAACGTTTTAGTGCATACTTTATTTGGAGAAGCTTTTCGCTTATAATAAAGCTAGCTTGTACCCGCTTTTAATATAGCTTTGCTTGCATCAAAAGCTTTACAAACTCACATTCGCATGCATAAGATAAGTTTTAATAAATGGAAATTTCACATAGCGCCATCTAGCCCCAAACTCAGCATACCATGTACTTTAAACTAGATAACTGATAGAATACTTATTAAAGTATTTTTAAATGCATACATATGATACATATATACATCCAGACGCAGAATGGACATTTATGTTTGTCACACAAATGCTTGTCCTGAGTGCGAATTGAATTCACGACCGGTGCAGAAAGCAGAGCTACCAACTGGGCTACGAGGCCAGTCATTGAACCCCCCACAAAAAAGAGGGTTATGAGTTTGTAGATTGGATCTGTGGCATCGTAGCTTCCAAACGAATGGACAAATTTTGATGCGTATTTTTTTAAAGTTGTTCTTAGCTATAATTTACGAAGATGCTCCAGATGCTCGCGTCCGTAGTTGTGTACCCTTTGATTCCCTACACGTACCCCCTGGGTGGTGATAAAGGAGCAACCAAAAGTAGCAGTAGAACTTGTGCCAAGTTCGTCCGGAGAGGTACTGCCACCACATCTGAAATCAAGCAGTAGTGCTCGCATTACTGTGTTCCAGTGGAAGGGTGTGGGTGCCGGTGAAATCACATGCGCATGAGCCGTATCATCTCCGTCTCGGGTGATGGACCGCAGGAATAATGCGACGTATTACTGTTGTCATGGGTCGCCACTTACCACCAGGTGGGCCCTCAGCTCGTTCCGTCAATATTTCACATTAATAATAATAAAAAAGATCTGTACAGGCATTTCATGTTCAACAGTATTATCATTGCCCCAGGTCGGTTTTAACATTATCCTTATATGAACTTGTGCTTTTTACCACCTATGTGTGAAATTATATCATTGTCTTTCTGTGTGTAGTTATTTAAACAGGTAATTTTTTTTACGTTTACACACTCATACACTCAATCCTAGTAAAGGGGGCACTAGGTCCCTGTGTCGCAGTTGACATGGACACACATAAACAAAAGACAATCACTCAAGACCCGGGACTAAACTTCAGGCACGCCACACAAAGTGTGTCACGGTCGGGAAACGTACCCGGGACCCCTCGCTTCGAAGGCAGGGCTACTACCAACTAAGCCACGGAGCCGTCTTAGATGTAAATTTTCCTCAGATTTAAATTATTATACCGTACCAGCCTCTAATGTCACCACTGCAGGGGAAAACACTCCAATCCGGGTTGGGCTCCCGTGGTAGATCAAACCACATTCACTCTCAATTAACGAGAGTAGGCCGGTGTCCCTGCAGTGGGAATAGAGGCAGGTATGGAGTGACTATGATACGTTCAATACATAAAAAAGTCTAAATATACCAAAGAGTTTTTAGTCTGAGTTAAGTATTTCAAAGCAAAAACTCCTTGCATCAGCCTATTTACTTCGTATAACGATATTTAATGAGACAAGCCATTACCTATCTTGTATATATAAAAATATTATTACTACATATTTTCCAATAGATAATTTCAAAAATTATAGTTATTTGTACTAGAACAAATACTATGGAATCTCATTATACTCTTCGTGATTAAATGTTATTATTCTAATAAGATACTGTTATATAATTTCTAAAGAAATTTATTCTAAGCCCTTTCAACAATAATTACATACTAAAGATATGTCATTATAATTAATACAGTAATTAAGACCAAATAGATCAGGCGATATAAAAAAAGTTAAAAAACTTAGTTAAAAATAACGATTCGCAATTTAAACGTACACATGAGGAAGTTAAGTAAATTACTTAAATCTAAGTTCTTCAAATTCATTACAATTAAGTAGGAATTTAACTAATCATTGGAAAAAACAAACTTATAAACACCGTAACTTCCAAAAGTCCAACCATTAAGCCGACGTCGATAGAAAGGCGTCAAAATGTCAGAAAACGCCAATGGAATTTATATTTTTTCCCGTGATCTTGACTGCCGCGTTCAAACAAAGCTGCACATTCTAGATTCAAACAAGCAATTTTATAACAGGTCCAGTACGTCACTAACTTAACGCACACTTGGGCGAGCGAGGCAGTGTGCGTGCGTTTGCGAAATTTTATATAAGCAAGAGAATCGAGCGGTCAATTTTCATTGATAAATCACATTTTGATCGATGCAGACTTCGGGTGCAACGCTAAAAAAGCGCGGGCAATTCAAAAATCGAATGTGGCATTCCCTTTCAGACATGTGACTATTTGTGTCAATATTATCTGTGATATTATTGTGATTTACGCTAAAGTTAACACGACTGCTTGTGTTTTATCAGCAAGTCTTTGACGTGATAGACAATAAATTATATTTTGACTTGATTGTTTGTGTTGTGTCAATAATGAAGGACATAGTTCAGATCTGGAATCGTGTGGCGAACCGAAGATATTCGAACGTGAACGTCAGCGAGCGAGAATTGAAAGAATTTCCGAATAATCGATTGAAGAAAGACATCGATACTTTTGAAGCCAACTTCGCTGAATGCGAAGGGTTGAACAATAAGTTCGAGGATGTTGAATTTTCCGATAGGAAAGATGCAATTATCAATCGATTGTTTGAGAAGAGGAGAAAGGGGCAGATCGCGAGGCAGCCGAAATGTAAGTTTTCATTATGCAACCTATTTGCTGCTACCTCATTTAGATTGAATCCTACCCTATATTTTGTTTTTTTTTTTTCGGATCGCACGTTCTATCGGACTTAATTTTTTTTTAATAATATTATTTAATCAACAGAAGAACCTAATAAAAATAAGTGTCTATGTCTTATAGCAAATAATAGTTTTAATTTCCCACAAATTTTAATACTGTTACATTTTTTTAAGTCTCCTAAGTAGACACTCAATTAAATAAATTACATACAATTAAAATAGTTTCGTTTACCATTGAACTTGCAACGGTACTGCGATTATTTATAAATGCATACCTGTCATTGAAAATGACCCGTAATGATTAATGTATTCAATTACAAAACAATATTAAGCAGTATGAGATAATACAGAGTTCTTAATAAATTTAGTTTATTACACTAAAATGTTCTATGACATATATTAATGGTTTTTAATCATCAGTGGATCTGTTGGTATTCCCAACAGCAATACTGCAATGATGCGCAGGGAATTATTATTATGGGTTCACTCACCCATCCTGGTTGAGTGTGAGATTAAATATAATATTGCTTGAATTTTTAAAGTAACTTTAGCCATGACGATTTACTAAAGCACCCTGAATATATGTACATTGTGTCGTATCGGAAGATTAAAAAGCGATTCTGACCGTAGACTTGATAAAAAAACGAATTAAACTGCTTCAATATTTTGAATCTCCTTTTTTCTTTAATGGCGAGATTTTTCTATGAAGTTTCAACGAAACCAGCTCAGAGGTATATCGTATGATAATAATCATCTAAATTGTTCCTCAATTGGCTAAAATATGGCGTAACATAATACAAAAAAACATAAACCCGAATTAGAACCTCCTTTTGATTAGTATGTGAAACTAAAACTTTTTTAATCAAATAAGTTTTCTTTAAAAGAAAATAGCGGCCCGTCTCGGCACGGGTGCAATGTAGATACAAATATGAGGCAGTTTCTCTTCTATAATATGTAAATATACTACATAAAAACCTTCCTCTTGAATCATTCTATATATGGCTGAAAACTGCATTAAAATACGTTGCGTAGTTTAAAAGATCTAAGCGTGCAAACAGCGGGAGCGACTTTGTTTTATAATATATCAGGATTTTAATTTAATCGATAAACACGCGTCACGTTTCATAAACTAGTAAGATTCCAATATTTTATTCCGGTATAGGTCTTTATGACGTCAATTAAGTCCAGTAGTTTTGAGATTAATTAATTCATTATTTTTCTCGCGATAATATCCATTAGCCGCCATTTAGTTGACACATTACGTCAATGTCAAAATATGAAAACTAATAATTGATGTCATAATTGATTTGTCATTTAATTCCGCGGTCAAGCAAATTATTTCTAATGTAAACATCATTTTATTAATAACATAATTTAAACGGTTGCATAATCATACCCCGCGCTAGGATAGCTTGCACAACACAAAACACTCAAGACCCGATAGCAAATTTCATGATCATCGCACAAAGCGTGCCGCGGCCGGGAATCAAACCGGCTAAGGTGGAGCTGACTCATTTTCCGACCCATAGAGTTTTGTTCTAAAATACATTTGTAAAAATACTTTTTTTTGTATTACCTATTTTTCTTTGTAAAAATGCAAAAAATAGCCTTATAAAAAAATTCTATGACAATTTTTTATATTCTTGGATATTTATATATAATGTAATAAGTAGAAATGTACGCAGGCGAACTTATCCCTGAAAAGTGTTTTCTACCAGTAAACCTGGGGTGGTAGAAAATTTTTATAGAAAAGGTAGGTAAGTGTATGCAGATGAAGAGCAGAAACGCTAGGATATAAAATGGAAGATAAGCTAATAAGTAATAATTATTTAACACCTTAGTAATAAGGTTAAGTGTTAAGTTAAGTGTACATATTAAGTAATGTACACTTAACATGTAGATAAAGAGAAACGCTAAAAATAAAATAGAAACTTCATCTTAAGGAAACAAATGAATGTAGTAAGGATTTTTTAAAGATAATTACATTAATTAATTACATCTGTCCTAATAAGTCCATATAGAACAGATCTTGTCGGAAGCTTGGTTTAAAAATAACGATTTCAGGGTTGCCAACTACAACTCGTTATAAGCGAGACAAACTTGCGAATTAAGGGTAAGAAAGAGCTGTGAAAAAAATTGAGCACAAAGTTATTAATCATATTTTCTCTTTATTTATGATAGCGCATTCTACTTTCTAATCTTGTTCGCAAAGATATAATTAATAAAACGCTTATAAGTTTATCCTGCACTAGGATTGTCTGTGTCGCAGTTGGACACTTAAGATCCAAGAATAAACTTCATGCTCACCTGCTGGGGGGTCCAGTTGCTCGCGTCCAGGTGTGTACACTTTGATTCCTTACACGTACCCCCTGGGTGGTAAAGGAGCAACCAAAAGTAGCAGTAGAACTTGTGCCAAGTTCGTCCGGAGAGGTACTGTTACCGCCAAGCAGTAATCGTTGCATTACTTGTACTGGTTGCATTACTGTGTTCCGGTGGAAGGGTGTGGCTGCCGGTGAAATCACATGCGCATTAGACGTATCATCTCCGTCTCGGGTGATGGACGCAGCAGGATGAATGCGACTCAGTAAAGATTTGGATCTCATACTGAGTCGCGCGCATTACTGTTGTCATGGACGAGGGTCACCACTTACCATCAGGTGGGCCCTCAGCTCGTTCCATCACTTATTCACATAAAAAAAGCCGGGAGTGACCTCTTAACGTGGCCTCCGAAGCACGGAAGCGCTCAGTTCAAATGCCTCTAAATGGTCACCCATCCAACTTCCGACCAGGCCGAATGCTTAATCTTAATAGGAAACAGAATAATTCTCGAACTGGTACTTTTTGTCATAAAAGGACTTAATTATTTATGCGTAATAAAATCGCGGACGCCTTTAAAATTACCTTCCTGATGTACAGGTCACTTTACTTGAAAATACGATAAATATCTGGTTATGACGTCATTATAACTTGCGTGGTGTAAAGTGGCCTTTAAGTTAAACCGGTCCGTGGCTTAGTTGTAGCCCTGCCTTTGGAGCGAAGGGTCCCGGATTCGATTCCCGGCCGGGGCACACTGTGTGGTGAGCATGAAAAATTGCTTACAATTCTTGAATGATATTATTGCAAGCTATTCAATAAATTCAATCAATACCATTTATACTAACCAGAAAGTATAAGTACTGCCACGCCGGCAATCTGCCGACAAGCAGCGCACTCGCATTGCTTTGTCCCAGTGGAAGGGTGTGGGTGCCGGTGAAATCACGCATGTGAACCCCGTCTCGGGTGGCGCAACGGTGTGCGACTTGAGTCTTATTCTTGGAGGACCTAAGTCGTATTACTGTTGTGATGGAAACCTCCATCAGGTTAGCCTTCAATACGTCCTGTCACTTTAGTCTTAAAAAAACAACTGACTTGATTTAAATGTCTACAAAAGCCAATAACCTGATTAATCCATTAACCACTTCCGAAAAAACCGGCCAAGTGGAGTTCTGACAACACTGAGGGTTCTGCACCACCGTTTAGTATTTACCCTTATCACTGCAATCTATAATATACTAGCTGCCCCGGCCACGCGTTGCTGTGGCTAACGTTTTTGTAATTGTGACTGTCAAATAATAGACAAATAATTTGCAATAAAATAATATTGCGATCATAAATTGAGATGTGAGCTATCCTATCTTTCAAGTTGGATCAAACTGCACACGGTGTACAAATTTGATTGAAATCGGTTAAGTAGTTTGGGAGTCCATCGCGGACAAACATCGTGACACGTAATTTATATATATTAAGATAATAAATAATAAATTTTCATGGACATATTTCACACAGCGCCATCTGGCCCCAAACTAAGCATAGCTTGTAATATGGGAACTAGATAACTGATATACATATAGTACTTATTTGTAAATACATACTTATAATACATATTAACACCCAGACACAGAACAAACATTTCTGTTCGCACACAAATACTTGTCCTGGATGGGAGTCGAACGGACGACCTACAGCGCAGAAGGCAGACCACAACAACAACGTTAACACACTCATACCTCGGCACTAGGATTCACTGTGTCGCAGATGGCATGGACCAACACAGAAACACAAGACACCCGAGAACAATTTTTTTTTTTTTTTTATGTCAGTTAGTGACGGAACGAGCTGAGGACCCACCTGATGGTAAGTGGTGACCCTCGCCCATGACAACAACAATGCGTGCGACTCAGTATGAGATCCAAATCTTTACTGAGTCGCATTCATCCTGCTGCGTCCATCACCCAAGACGGGGATGATACGTCTCATGCGCATGTGATTTCACCGGCAGCCACACCCTTCCACCGGAACACAGTAATGCGAGCACTACTGCTTGGCGGCAGATTCCAGATGTGGTGGCAGTACCTCTCCGGACGAACTTGGCACAAGTTCTACTGCTACTTTTGGTTGCTCCTTTAGCACCACCCAGGGGGTACGTGTAGGGAATCAAAGGGTACACACCTACGGACGCGAGCAACTGGACCCCCCGAAAATTGCTCACCATAATATGCTCACCATAAAAGTTTACCCGGGCCGGGAATCGAACCCGTGACCCCGACTAACTACTAAGCCGAAAACCAACTATTTCTGAATGATCATGCCTGCGTCATAATATACAGTATACGTTGGTACCTACTAGATGTATACAAGGTATAATATACGTGTATTAGACAGGTATGTGTATACTAAATAACTGTTTGTTTCTGCATTAGCTTAATATCACCAACGTCATGAAATAATTGGTGCGGTATGTACGCGTTTCCATTGTCTCACGGATTTTGACGTGACAGAATATCATCCGAGATTTCTCGGACCAATGTTAGATAGATAGATAAACTCTTTATTGTACACCACATTGACATAAAAACATACTAAGAGTACGTATCTAAGAAATGAGAAATAAATTGGTGGCCTTATTGCTTAAAGCAATCTCTTCCAGGCAACCTTTGGATGTACTGGAATATACAAGAATGATAACGGACGGTGGCGTTGAATAAAGAAAACATGCAATTATAATATAAATACAATTTCGTACTTAGTTATATTACGTTTAACTAAGTACTTAATAAGTTTTGACAGCTCTCATAGCTCCGTTCCTAGTAGCTCTGCCATCTGCCCGTTTTGGGTTCGATTTCTGCTCAGTACAAACATTTTTGTGACAAAAAATAGATGTTTTTTCTGTGGTCTAACTTTAGCACTAGGTTTGGACCACCAATATCCATCTAAGCCACGGAGCTACAGACGGCTCTGTGGCTTCGAAGCGAGGTTCGATTCCCGGGGGATACTTTGTGTGGTGAGCATGAAGTTTGTTCTCGGGTCTTGGGTGTTTCTCTTGTGTTTATGTTTGTCCATGCCATCTGCGATACAGGGAATCCTAGTGCAGAGGTATGAGTGTGTAAACATTATTTATTATTATTACTTATATACAGAACCATAAAAAATACAAGTAACATTTGCAGTAATTGACTAAAAAACTAAAAAATACACGGGGAAGTGAATGGAAACGCAGAACGGTCCGCGACCTCCATATTATTTTATACGCCAGGTCACAAAGGCTTCTGATTAATCTGCAATATTATATATTATAGAACGATATTATTATATATATTATAGATTCTGATTAATCTGCAATCTATACTAATATTATAAAGCTGCGGAGTTTGTTTGTTTGAACGCGCTAATCTCTGGAACTACTGGTCCGATTTGAATGATTCTTTCAGTGTTGGGTAGTCCATTTATCGAGGAAGGCTATGTATTTTTTTTTTCAAAATTAGGAATCCGTAATAAAATTGCTATTTTGTAACACAAGGTGTAAAATCGAAAACCTATTTTTGCGTGCACTGCAAAAACTATTGACAATAGAACAAAATGATGTACTACGGGTTTGTAGATCCCATTAAGACCTACAAAAAAGTCCGCGAGAACATATAATATATCTAGCTATCATGGTTTAATCACAATAACCGATTTTGTGTATCAAATTTGTACACCGTGTGCAGTTTGATCCAACTTGAAAGATAGGATAGCTCACATCTCAATTTATGATCGAAATATTATTTTATTGCAAATTATAATATCGTATGACAAAAACGTTAGCCACAGCAACGCGTGGCCCGGTCAGCTAGTTATTATATAATATATATATTAGTGACACGTTATATGCTCACGAATATGTGTACTTGTGTGTTTAAAATTTGACGTGTCCAAATGATACTTGAGATCTAAAGAAATAAATGAGTTTGACTTTGACTTTAGAATCGCCTCACAGATTAGTTGGTAGTACCTTCTGCGCTGTTGATAGATACCCCCTTTTTTTTTGTTTTTTCGTGTAGAAATGTCTTTGCATGCCGCCCTGCCACGGGGAGACAGAACGGATGTGGAACTTTCACTACCCACTAAAACTCCACAGTATCCTCTGCCGCTTAGTGGCGGGAACACGGGAACGTAGATACATAGGTACCACCTAGGAAAATCACTACATAGTATAAAACAAAGTCGCTTTCTCTGTCCCTATATCCCTATGTATGCTTAAATCTTTAAAACTACGCAACGGATTTTGATGCGGGTTTTTTTAATAGATAGAGTGATTCAAGAGGAAGGTTTATATGTATAATACACTAGTAAGTCACCCCGGCTTCGCACGGGTAGTTTCTGATACGACACTGATGCTTTACTAACCGTGCGAAACCGGGGCAGGTCGCTGGTTCAATATAATTCAATTCTTTATTTAAAAAATAAACATAATCTTACATAATTTTCATGACGCAAAAAAAAATAAAAAATTTGGATGGGTGACCATTTAGTGGCATTTAAACTGAACGCTTCAGTCCCAGCTATAAAAGTCGATAAGCAATGTCTGAGATCGTCAAATTATCTGTTTGAATGTTAATTAAATTAAAATATTAAGTATGCAAACAAACTATTAAATACTAACTAATAATATTAGTATGTTATTCGAGCTACCGAGATATTTACCATGATTTGTGAGTTTTGTTGACTCCCGATATTTCGTCGCAGTTTCATGCGCCATGATGACCATGATAATTTAAAAATTTTTTAATATTATTGTATGAATTAGGTTTGTTCAAATATGGCTTTTTATAAATTTTGGCTTAGTATGTTTCTAAAAAGATTTCTATTGCCGTGATATCGATTCCGCGTACTTGTGAAAGCATAGTATTCACAAACGGTCACCCATCCAAAAGTTAGCGGCAAACTAAGCAGTTCACTGCAAAAACGCGGACATAATTAATAAAACCTTGAAAAAAAATGCCAGTACAGTTAAAATTACTATAGGTAACATACCATTAAGTATTATGCAATATCATTGTTGAACTTATGTCAACAAATTATGCGCGATTATAACTTTTTCCTCTACTAAGCCACTTAGCGCTGTGTTGCGAAATAAAACAATTAAGGCACGGTTACCTCCTTATTAAATAATAAATATTTATATGTTTACTGCGTTTTAGCTAATTATTTAAAATTTTGCGTAGAAATGATATATAGCCTATATCTTTTCACATGAAAGATACTATCATATACAAAAATAAAAATTTAATCCGACTAGTATTTTCGGAGGTTCAAACAACCAAAAAATGGATGAAATTCGGCAAATACATAGGATACTTTTGATCCCGGAAAATGGCGAGTAACACAACGGGCGCAATATATGAAATAAATCAGAAATGTAAAATATATTAATCTGTTGAAATGTAAGATACTTACAAAAAGATTTTAGATTCTACTGCGACACAGCGAAACCTAGTATGAGTGTAATAAAAAAATCTTTATTACTAAGCTAAGGAGCCTCTTATCTTAGTTGGTAGTAGTGCTGCCTTCGAAGCGATGGGTCGCGAGTTCGATTCCCGGCTGGGGCACACTTTGTGTGGTGAGCATGTAGTTTGTTCCCGGTGTTTGTCTTGTTTCTGTGTTTGTCCATGCCATCTGCGACACAGGGAATCCTAGTGCAGGGGTATGAGTGTGTAAACGTTTATTATTATGTGCAAAGATATCAGTTTGTAAATGTTTAAAAAAAATTATAATGGAGGAAAAGCAACATAATTTTTTTATCAACGTACATTACTCCAGTGAACTCCGTCCGCCTCTTAGATTTATGTTATTTTGCAATGCGGAATAAAACTGGAACGCAATAAATTTACAATATCATTATTACAAGCAATCTACGAGCCACTGCAGCAATCTACATTTAATTAAGAATGTTGACAAGCTGACATAATTAGGCTTATGGGACGAACATACTGAGTAGGATCCAAAGTATTTTAATATTACCATCGCGGTCCGTTTTTACTTGCGTTTATTAAATAATCAAATGTAATGTGAAAAAAACAAGGAATTTTTTTACATGTCAATGTGAAAATTTAAAGGTTTTTGGTCTAACCCCTGGTCCCCTGGACCCCTGGTCTAGACCATCGTTATATACCTTGCATTTCGATCTTCATCAGACACCAGCCCCCTTTCACTTCAGTACAAGCAGACGAAGGTACTTTTGTTGTGCGTACTGCAAGGGAGTGGAATGCTTTGCCTGAGTCTGTGTTCCCCGACCATTACAACCTGGGCGTCTTCAAGAGTAGAGTGAATAGGTTGCTCCTAGACAAGCGTGCCCCATCGGCCGCATCTTCACTTTCCATCAGGTGAGATGGCGGCCAAACACTTGACTTTATATCAATAAAAAAGATGAACAGCTCAGTACCATCCTTACCCCGTCAAAACACATTATTAATTAAATATTTATTTAAAAAATTACAGAAAATATTTACTCGAGAATAGTTGAATAAATCAATGTCAAAGACAAAAATCTTGATGAATATTAATTTCCTTTGAATTCTTTACAAATATTAGGAACCGTCACTTTTTGAAATAAACTTAGTTACGAGATCACGCGTTTTTCTCCGTAGCTTAGTTGGTAGTAGCCCTGCCTTCTAACCGAGGATCTCGGGTTCGATTCGGCCGGCTGCGGCAGATTTTGTTTATTAAGCGTATAATTTGCTCCCGTGTCTTGCGTGTTTGTCTTGTGTTTCTGTGTTTCCTGCCACTGGCGACACAGGGAATCCTAGTGCAGGGGTACGAGTGTGAAAGCATTAATTTATTTACAATAAATATTAACTCCCAGACACAGAAAAACTCTTATATTCGAACTAGTGCTTCTTAGTGGGAATTGAAAGCGCATTATTATGTATTAGATGTGTACTTAAGTACAAAAAAATTACTCAAAAGTAATGTATAAGTATTCTATCAGTACCTAATCTGGTTCACATAGTACAAGCTATGTTTATCATGGGACTAGACTAGTGTCAAATATCCGTGAATATATTATATAATAATTAAACCACATTTATGCACATTTTTTTTTTCTAGAATACTAATTAGAATAAAAAAATCGAAATCTTTAAACACCATTACGTATTTCAATATTTAATAACAAACAAAATGCCGGTGAAATAATCAATAATGCCACCGCCATATTTGCTTGCCATTCATTAAATATCCAATCCATTATGTAAAAATAGTAATGATTTTTTTTCGAAATCAGGCTTCGTCTCACAATCTAGTTTCCAAGGACAAATTCGCAAGTTCAAGTTTAATTTGAATGAGATATATTAATGCGTAAATTATGATGCTAGGTTATGTAGTAGTATCCTTGCCGGGAAATATGCCGGTTCTGGCAATGAAGTTTGTTCTCGGATCTAGAGCAATATATACTACCAGGTATTATAGGGTTCTCAGAATTCTTATCCGTGTCCCCCGGGTAGTGACACCGGGAAAGGACCATCCGAAATTGTGGAGTAGTAATAGTGCCAAGTTGGCCGGAGAATTACCTCCTTCACACCTGGTAACCCACCGTCAAGCAATGCCTTGCCGTGTTCCGGTGGAAGGGTCTGGGTGCCGGTGAAATTATAGGAACTTGAGGCGTAACATCCCCATCTTAGAGTGAGGCAACGCGATGCAACTGGGGCTTCTCATACTTTAGGAGGGGACATCTAATTCGAGTTTGTGTTGTTTATGTGCGGCGGTAACAACTTTATACCAAGTAGGCCTGCACGTACCGTCACTTTAGTCGAAAAAAAATATGGTTTATTATTGTAACCATACGTTTTTGGACAGATATTAACAGTAAATATTATCACCTCGCGGTGGTTACCCTTCAATTTTAATACGAGAAAACTTCAGTTTTTCGGGATTAAAAATGCCTATGCGCTACTTCAGACTTTAATCTACCTCTATGTTAAATTTCATCCAGATCCGTTCAGCCGTTCTGTCGTGATTGAGTAATCCATCCATTCATCCATCCTTTCGTATTCAATAGTAGTATTTTTTATATTATTTAGTTGTATCATTAAGGAATTAGATTCAGATTCACAGACGAGGGCCAAAGGCGCATTATCTTAAATAAAGTAATTATGATTTAATATAATGAATTCTCACGTTTTTCTAGAACATGCATATTTAAACACGTGACAAAGCAAGTTTATTAGCTATTTTAATCAGAATTCAAGTAAAACAGCAATTCATTAGCGTATAATTGTGATAATTTTGCATTAGGATTTTTCATGGAATTGGTAATTAATAAATAGTCTATATTTAGCTAAAAAAAGAAATAAAAGAAAAACAATTAAAATTAAAATTAATCAGGTGAAGGATTCACAAAGATATATCGCATTTCTGTATCCGTTTTCACACTGTAGGGATACCGGCCTACTCTCGATAACTGAGAGTGAATGGGCTTTGATCGATCACGGGAGACCAATCCCGATTGGTAGATGTCAAATGTCTTCGAATTTATGGTTCTAAGACATGCCGGTTTCCTCACGATGTTTTCCTTCACCATTTCGAGAACGTGGTATTACGCACATGGATTTTTCAAGTTGAAAAACTGTTTTGTTGTGTTTGTCTTGTGTTTCTGTGTTTGTCCATGCCTTCTGCGACACAGGGAATCCTAGTGAAGGGATATGAGTGTGTAAACGTTTATTTATTGTATTGTAAATGGGTATATACAAAATAAATAATAAATTTTGTATGCCAGAGAAGAAGTAATAACTTTTGTATGTTTAGTTTGTATGGTAGATGTCGCTGTTATTAAGAACAGGCTTTATTCTCCATAACATTCTTGTAAACATAAACACTGACACACGTTATAAGATATTTTTATTATTAAATATTTTATTAGTTATTTTCCACGGTATATTGTAATTACTACAAATAACTAGAACCATTCATATTCATTAATTGTAATCAAAGCAAGTAACTTAAATTGACCATAGCATTACTACTACTGTGTCTATGCTTCTAAACAAACAGTCATACGTCTGCACTGGGATTCCCTGTGTCGCAGATTGCATGAGCAACTCAATAATCGCACGAAATATAAATACTTCCAAAACAATTCATGATCATCATAATAAAGAAGTGATTGATTTATACGTCGAAAAAACCTACTTCTATACTTTTATCACCCTTAGGGGCTGGAAGAGATTGCTATTAGCGATAAGGCCCATTGTAGCCTCTTCTTTTTTTGTGACTGCTCCGGTAGTTCATGGATTTGAACATTTTTGGGAAACCCACGGTGGCGGTTGGTAATTTGGCTGGTATTTTAATGACCCACACGAAACCGGGGCGTTTGTAATTAAGTAATGATGAATAATCTGTAAAAAAATATCATTTACTAGCTGTTTACCACGCCTTCTCCCGCATGGAATATAACATAATTGCGCGGATCCATAATTGTTCCAATTTATTCCTTATCACCTGTCTGCCAGTGGAAATCCTGTCAAAATTTTATCTTCCCAAAAGTATATAGATAAATGTGTGCATATTAACTACATATTTTAAACTATAAAAATGCAAATCTATAATAATTTACAAATAAAGAACCTTATCTACAAATACACAACTAAGCATATATAATATAATAATAAAATTAAACAAAACTTAAGATGCCACATGTCTTCTAAGATTCTGGTTTCCTCACGATGTTTCCTTCACCGCTTCGAGGATTTTTAAGTGAGAAACTTATTGGTGCATTGGGTTTGAACCAGCGACTATTACTCGAATCTCTCGCATATTTTATCATTAATGACATTCAAATGAAATTCTTAAATTCTCGTATGATCAAATGTTTCACAAACACACGTTTCTGTGGCGTGTTTATACATTATATTTAATTACGTGCTTAGTAGGTATAATAGGATTTTCGTGGTTCTAAAATAGCATATTGAGGTTGGAATTAATTTAGATTAGCAGATTTGTTTTGGTACCAAAACGGAAAAACCATGAGTAATATTTTTACGATGAAAAATTTTGTACACTTAGATATACAAGTAACAAAGTTTTTTGATAGGTTTAAGTATTACTTTGCGCGTGATGATGATGTAGCTCGCGTCCGTAGGTACCCTCAGAGTCCCTACACGTACCCCCTGGGTGGTGCTAGGAGCAACAAAATGTAGCTGTAGGATTTGTGGCAAGTTCGTCCGGAGAGGTACTGACTGGTAATCCGCCGCCAAGCAGTGGTGCATTGCAAGTGTGCAATTCCGGCGGAAGGGAAATTATGGACACTTTAATAGGGTAAGATTCGAGTCGTATTTTTGTTGTTTATGGGCGACAGTAAGCAACTTAACAGCAGATGTACTGTCACTCTTCCCACCACAATAAAAAATAAAAGTTAAAAATTGTTTGTCTTTCCGTCTGTCTGTTTGTTTGTTCCGGCTAATGTCGGATATGGCTTGACCGATTCTGCCGGAACTTTCTCCGCCAGAATTCTCATGTTTTATAGAGTAACATTGTCTACTTTAATTTCAGAAAAAGAAATAATGGTTCTGCTATAAAAATATAAATTCCACGCAGCTGGTGCGGGGAACAGCTAGTTTATATATAAAAAAATACGATGAATTTATTACAATAAATTTGGTGCACAATTACAATAAGTTTAAAGTTGATTGTTTAACCAAACGATAAAATTTCATGACAGTCGTAAAAATCACGGATGTGCATATATCAAAATAAAATATCATTAAATTCCATTAAACATTACCCTTCACTAAGATAGGTGCAATAAAATATTAACAAGACTGTTTTGGTCTCACAGTTGCTTGACCAATCGACCGTATTGGATTGGAATACGATTTTTTTAATTTTAGTTTGTCAAAGTCAAACAATTCTTTTAGATTTCAAGTATCATTTGGACATGTAAAATTTTACACATGCATGCACAGATATTCGTGAGCATATAACGTATCACAGGAACTCCCCAGGCACATTACATGCACACAGATATGTCAAATTACATTCAGTTTTCATGTTTTAGATAGTCTTATTTGTTAATTTTACGTCTGTTCCAACCCTATTTGTTGCCTTGATTATATTGTAAAAGTAGCAGAAGAACTTGTGCTTTTCGCTTGTACTGCTGTGTTCCGGTGGAAGGGTGTGGAACTCTTGATAAGTTCGCGAAATGTGGAGGTAGTACCCACATCTGATAATCTGCCACATTACTGTGTTCCGATGGAAGGATTTGGTTATTAACATCCCCGTTTCGGGTGACGGGCGCAACTGGGTGCGACTTGGATTTCATACTGGGTCGCGGAGGACCTAAGTCGTTTTACAGTTATGGGCGGAGGTAACCACATAACATCAGGGCCTTCAGCTCGTCCTATAATTTTTCTCACTAAAAATACTATGCGTAGATTGTTGCAGAATAACCTGATATACGTATTTCTCGTCTAGCCTCGAGATGGTCAAGTGCTAGCCATCTTATTTTATCATGTCTTTTTAATCGTATATTCGTAGAAATTATATGCAATCAGCTCCCCACTGGTAAAATTACCCATGGATTAACAGAATCCTATGTAAATAGCATCAATTCACAGCGTTATAGGATTTTGTACGTCCGAATACGCGTTATTTATAATTAAGTTGTGCAGGTTTTTCTCGATGTCCGTACTGAAAAAAGAACAAATGGAGTATGGAATTTTTTTCGTAACCATCTCCGGTCATTACCCTCGGCCCATTGACGTCACAGAACTGAACTGGTTAATGCAATCAAGTACTTATCTAAGTAGTGATGCATTCACAATGATTCGCCATAAATGCAAAATATTGTGCAATAAACTAAAAATAACGAGGAAAATGTAATTAAGAATTTAAATGTACTTACCTGTACCTACTGGAGTTACGTAAATTGGTTTGAAAAAAGATTGAATAGGTATCTTCTAGACCCGTGTTT
This sequence comes from Aplocera efformata, assembly GCA_921293045.1. NCBI lineage: Eukaryota > Metazoa > Arthropoda > Insecta > Lepidoptera > Geometridae > Aplocera > Aplocera efformata. The sequence continues at coordinate 1,869,160 of OV121067.1, read as the reverse complement.
CATCTTCAACCACATCGCCACCATGACTTTCTAGGTGCAGTGGTTTCATGTAGAATATAATAGAATATGTTTTTATTTTCAATAAATGACAAAGTATGAATATACATAATGAGCGAACTTAAACTAAAATAATGAATATAAAACAATTCAATTTCCTGTGCATCCCAGAATTCATAGCAAATTTGATCTCAGGTCAGCATTATGCTGTATAGTAGGTATATAAGAAACTATTCAGCGATGGTTTCAATTGGAACCAAAATTTTAGTTGTGCCGTTAGTGAGTTAGAAAGATTTTGCAATTCCCTACCATTTTGAAAAATACCAGGTGATTATATAATATCGACCGACATATGTTATGTAAGTATAGTATATGTATATGTTTTTTTCTTTATTGTTTTATAGAGGGTTTAATCAAAATGACTATGTCACCCTCAAAAAGCACATAACAAAATATCAGCTCCTTCGTCTTATTCCTAGTTTAACAAATTTGACTAACATTCTGGCTTCTTCTGATCGAGGGAATGCCAAAATATACATACACCAATAACAGAAAGATTTATATCAATGTATATGATATGTATGCTAACTTTAATAGATTGATGACGATAGACAGACAAACAAACACACCCGTCAAAAAATCGCAAAACACGACGTTGGTGATTTCATTCCACCACAACGTAGATTAGGTATTAAAAGTCACTTAATCCGATTAAATGGGATAAAAATGATTTATCAGAATAACGCAAAAACAGAGCGTAGTGATTTATAGATAATCGTATAAAATTAATTAACACCGCAATAAAAACCAACATGAATTTGCAATAATGATGTTAGACACGACTTTAATTAGCAAAAACTATTCGCAAAACGGTAAAAACTATTGGAAAAAAGGCGTACATACGAACGATATGTAGTCTATAGAACATCATTCAAATGTAATTATGGAGCATTATCAACGAATAGATTATTTATCAAAGAGTTGCGCCCCGCAGTTGTACCCGCGGTTACAAGTCAATATGAGACGATAGAAACAAATGATTGATTTAAAAGATCGAAAATATCGACTTCAATACCATAATCACTTATTTCTCGCCCTCAGGGGGTACACTTCTATATTCAAAAAGAAACATCCAAATTTTTATAATATACAACAGGCGAAGAAAAAAATCAAAGGAAAACAAAATACGCAATTACGTTTTTGATGGCATTTTTATTCAAGTTGCTTTGATTTAACAACCAAATTATAGAAACGATTTTAATAAAATTTCTATGGGACAAAAGCATTTGCTTTCAAATAAAAAAAAATTCTAATCTGTTGGCAAAATGATGGATGGATGGCATCAAACAACTGAACAACACAACACAACTATACAATTGAATTGGTGACCGCTCCGTTGAAGTTGGTTGAAATAGAATAGAATAGAATTTATTTATTGTCTTTGCAATAGTGCATCAAAATACAACAATTTTCCGCAACTTACTACATGACTCGTCAGTAATAACAATAGGTAGGTACTTTTTCACATCAAACATTTCATAAAAAACAAAAAAAAAACTATTAAAAAGCTATTGCTTTAGATACAGATAACCAAATTTTAGTGCTATGTTAATGATAGTTTTTTTTTTATTATTAACCGCGGTAAAAACATTTTTATGCGGGGGATGCTTGGCAACACAATGATGGGATCCCCCTCAGACATAAGGAGCCGTGCTAGCGGAATAGGAGTCCCCCGACCCCTTTTTTTTTTTTTTTTTTTTTCGTGGGGAAATGCACTCGCATACCGCCCTGCCACGGGGAGACAGAGCGGTTATGTGGGACTAGACCCACTAAAACCCCACGGTGTCCTCCTCTGCCGCTTAGTGGCGGGAACACGGGAACGTTATCACACACATCCGCGAACCCGCCACGGCTGTCCGTCTCCGGACCCCTCTCTTTTTGGCACCGAGTGCCACGCCTTAGTTAGCGCCAGAACACATAGCGTGTCGCAACCACCTCGGGGACCTGGCCAGCGAAAGGGCGTTAGATGACCCCGTATCTAAACGCCCTAGGTCCCCATGCGACGGGTCAGATATGTGGCCCCGTCGCCTGCCACTACGGCCGCAGAGGATAGGGAGAGTGGCGCCTCTCAATACCAACACTCCTCTTCCCCTGCGGCCCCACCGCGTCCGCCATCTAGCGGTGGCGACCCCGCCGTGGCCGCGGAAGGTAGGGAGAGCGGCGCACCGCTATACCGGCACTCCTCTCCCGCCGCGGCCCCTAACCCTCAGCTGCGGTGCCGCCCATACGACACCGCAGCCCGCCTCAGTTGCGGTGCCCCCCATAAGGCACCGCCACCTACTGTGGCCGCTCCTAGTCGGCTTGGAGGCAAAGCCTAAAGGAGCAGCCCCTCCCGGGTTCCTCTTGGCTTCACCGTGGGCAGCCCAACCACGGTTACTAAGCCCCCCCGCCCCGACAAGGCGGGAACCCGCGGGAGTCCCCCGACCCCTACCCGTTGGCTCCTTATTTTAATGATAGCCCGTGTTAATCCAAATTCCATCCAAGTCTGTTCAGCCGTTGAGGCGTGAAGAAATAACAAACACACAGACAAACTTTCGCATTTATAATATTATATGACAGCCGCGTTTGACCGCGTTATTGGTAAGTGACGGTTCGATCGAAGATGTACCACACTTGGTCTAGATGCCAGTTCCGGCAGAAGTAGGACATATTCTGACCCACAATCTGTTTTTTAGACCGTAGTGACGGAACGATAAACAACGATAAACGATCCAGTTGCTCGCGTCCGTAGGTGTGTACCCTTTGATTCCCTACACGTACCCCCTGGGTGTTGCTGAAGGAGCAACCAAAAATAGCAGTAGAACTTGTGCCAACTTCGTCCGGAGAGGTATTGCCACCACATCTGGAATCTACCTCCAAGCAGTAGTTGCATTACTGTGTTCCGGTGGAAGGGTATGGCTGCCGGTGAAATCACATGCGCATGAGACGTATCATCCCCGTCTCGGGTGATGGACGCAGCAGGATGAATGCGACTCAGTAAAGATTTGGATCTCATACTGAGTCGCGCGCATTACAGTTGTCATGGGCGAGGGTCACCACTTACCATCAGGTGGGCCCTCAGCGCGTTCCGTCACGCATTCGCATAAAAAAAAAACTAAAATGCAATTCAAGGCGTCCCTTAAAGCACGAGAACACCAATGTATGGAAGATCACCAGGTTCGGAGACAGTGCTTCTGCGGACGAAAGGCACAAGTCGTATTGTTACTTTTAGTTGTTCCTTTCGCCAATACCACATTACCCGCAGACTCCCGCAGACTATACGTGTCCCCAGGGGACAGCCCACCGGAACACCAGCTGCTCCATTAGCACAACCCAGGGGGACGGAAGCGATCAGTTCAAATACCACTAGTATTTAGTAGTAGTAGTATTTACTAGTGGTATTGGAACTGATCGCTTCCGTTCTTCGGAAGGCGTGTTAAGATGTCGATCCCAGTTTTTTTAGTTGATAAGCCTTGTCGCAGGCCTTCAGGTGGCTTGAAAACTCCGATATCAGAGTTGGCCACACGAAAAGAAGATTAGATCTTTGGGTCTGACGTCAATGTGCAATTAGTGGGTTAACGGTTTGCATCCGGTTAGAACTTTTTGTCTGCAACACTGGAATCTACGATCTGCTAATAGTAGATAGATAATGTTTTTGCAGCTTTTTTGTAATCGGTTTAGTTATAGGTGTTACTTTATAAAACCCTTATAAAAAAAAATAGGTATCGGAAAACTCTCCTAAATATCCACTCTATGCATCTTAAAAGAACACATTTTGTAAGTTATGTAACTATAAACAAGAAATTAACTTTTTATTATTATTAAATGAACGTTTAAATAGTTGATAAACAATCATAACTAATATTATAATTGCTAAAAGTTTATTTATTTGTTATGTTTTCACGCCTAAACCGGTGCTCGGTGCTTCGGTGCTCACATTCCAAAAATATTTTTATAATCCATCAACGTATTAAAAATGCTCATATTTACGACTTAGCGAATCGCGATGGAATCTTTCGGAGTAATTTATATTGGCTTAGCTTAATCGATCTATTAGACTACACAGCTACGCTGCGAGTGCAATTTCATCGCTAAAAATCTTTTAAGTTATTATTAGTCGTAAACAACAAGCAAAAAACATATTATATTTTACCGAAACGCGGACGTTTGGCGTAGAATTCAAATTATTTTGTTGCAAAAACGCAATTTGAAGTTATTTATGGATGTGTCAGTAAAATACCCACTTGGAATTTTACTGACTATGGTTTGAAGACTTTGTCTACTAGTAGTAATTTTTAGTTTATTTTTGGTTTCAAGAATACATCGAATTTATTGAAAGAGTAGTTACATTTAGCTTTTAAAAATTTTAAACTTACAAAAAGTATTTTTTTTCTACGCGGTATGAGGATCGTGAAATGCGAACTTAAGTTAAGTTTCTCTGTACAATTTCTGGTGTGAACAATAAAGAGTTTATCTATCTATATATCTAAAGGAATAAATGAGTTTGAGTTTGCATACATTACAAAAAAATGCTAAGTAATATTTAAGATAAGGAACCCTAAAATTTAACCAGCATAGTCACTGGATCCGTTCCTCTGAAAAATAATTATTTTGATTACATTTTCCTCCCAGCGAACGATGACCTAAAGGCGTATACACATATACAAGAGCGAATTATTTAACAGGCTGCAATTATGGAACTTTAATAAATGAAATATATATTGTAATTAATGTAAACATGATACTTGCATAAATTAATAACTATTTATATTTCAAGTTTATTTATTTATCTTGATTGATGGACGCAGCAGGATGAATGCGACTCAGTAAAGATTTGGATTTCAAACTGAGTCGCGCGCATTACTGTTGTCATGGGCGGGGGTCGCCACTTACAACCAGGTGGGCCTTCAGCTCGTTGCCTCACATATTCAAAATAAAATAAAACTAGTCAACGTCGTGTCAGCACGCCTTTAGTCTAACTTCAGCGGGGTCAACGACCTCAAATTCGAAAGCAACGTGTAAAAAATTGGTGCGATTCAGGTCAATGCCTTTCCCATTTCTCATTATCAAGGTTCTGTTTTGAATTATACAACCGTACGGTTACAGTAAACATTTGTTTTGTTTAACCGTATCAGTTCCCAGAGAACTCTAATGTTCCCAGGGACACCGGCCTTCTACCGATTATTGAGAGTGGGCTTTGATCTACCACGGTTGGTAGATGTCACATGTCTTCGAATTTTTAATTCTAAAATATGCTGGTTTCCTCACGATGTTTTCCTTCGACGATTCGGGAACGAGATTGCGCACAATATTCTTCAAGTGAAAAACTTATTGGCGCACGTGTGGGTCTGAACCAGCGACCTTCAGATTGAAAGACTTCTACACTATAAAAACATCAGGTCTTTCAAATAGCGCCATCTAGACCTGAATTAAACATAGCTTGCACTATGGGAACCAGATACATCATACTAATACATTCCATTGCTTTGTAATTACATACATATCATAGATATTTACCCCCAAGCATAGAACAAACATAATGTTTGACACACATGCATGTCCTGGGTGGGAATCGACCCATGTATAGCGAGAACTACTTATAGTGCTTACCTAATAGAAATGTTGCAAAAAACCAAACAAAAGATATTAATTACTATGATTGTGCAGTTTTTTTATCAATCATCAAGTTTCGCTCAGATATCGACACAAAAAAATATATTTATAAGTATGTAGTTTTTACAACATATTGTATTTTAACCGTTTTCATAAAAAGGATGTTTTAATTCAAGACGTATCTATGTGTTTTTGGACCTGAAATATATTCTCATAATGATAATCTGTTTGGACTTCCGAACAAATAAAATTTTATAGGTGTATGTATGTTTGTTTGTCTACGCATGTCACGAGACATTTTCAGGGTTCAAACCTCGTCAAGTTTACGTTATTGACTTGTGATAACCTGTGACACCGGCCTACTCTCGATAATTGAGAGTGAATGGGTTCTGATCTACCACGGGAGTCCAATCACATGTCGTTGAATTTTTGGTTCTAAGACATGCCGGTTTCCGTACGATGTTTTCCGTCACCGTTTCGAGAACGTGCTAGTGCGCACATAAATTTTTCAAGTGAAAAAACTCATTGGTTCACTTGTGGGTTTGAACCAGCGACCTTCAGATTGAAAGTCGGCGTCTGTGCCCCTGGGCCACCACGCCCCTCCCACTCGGTGTCAAAATCCGATACCGAGTAGGTGTCGGTTGAGAATCGAAGCAGTTATTAATAAATGAGATCGCGTTTCAAATCGTGACGAATATTAACGACTTGGCATCAATCTCAAAGATCCATCTCACAATGGATGTTAGATACGCCAAATCATACGCAAATATTTTTTGTGAAAATTTTGCGAACGCCTCACGTTTTCCTAGAGTTAATTTCCTATTGTTAATAATCGCGTTGCATGCTCTGAGGTAATTGATCGCCGATAGCGGTTTTTATTATACATATTAAAAGAATAGATACGACTTTTTGTCTTGGATTATAGGGTTGAATACATAGACTTATATAACTATACACGCAGGTACGAACCAAATCTGACACGGATGTATGGTATATAACGCTAATCACAATAACAATAAGACCAGTGGTATCCGAATTATTTCCTTTATGTTATGTGTATTAATACAATACAGCCAGATGCGTTCTGAATTAAAAAACTAACAAAACCTCACTTGAATAGAATATAAAAGTTTTAATTTGACTCATACAACAAGATATGATAAACAAATACAGACATAGATTAAGTAAACTACACATATTGTGATGAAGTAGCAGTAGCTTAGGACATAAATAACAACTATAAGTAGATTTAATAAGATTCTTTGGTATTAACTCACATCAGACAAATCACTCCCCCCTCTTAATCCCCTCTCAACCCCCTCTTAATCACAATATAACACAAAAAATAGATAAGTTAGGTACGTGTGTTTATTTTAGATATGTAAACACACATAGCTTTATTTTGTAGGTTGTGTGCTTAAAACTGTCCCCGTCTCATCATTATGCTCCTCCCAAGAATTATAAAAGATCTGGGCTCTGGGTAGCGTTTAAAACGGAGCCTGGAGTATGAATAACATCACGAAAACATCACCTTAAACACGAGTAAAAACATGGAAATAGCCCGCGGCTGACTGCAGCTCACGAGCAGCAACTGAGTGCGGAAATTCTCAGTACGGAACTGCGTGTCGTGCACGTAGTTTGTGGTTGAATGCCACTTTTTTAATATGCACGTCATAGAATGAACCAGACATAGCATTAGCGAAATTTTTTGCTTAACGCAGTAGCATTATAAGAAACAAAAACATAATTGGGATCCGTGAATGTTTTTGTAATTTTTAAAATATCCAGAACAAAAAGGTTTATGTTAAGTTGTGCAAATTGTTGCTTTTGTTGTGATCAATTTTATAAGTATTTTCGCTGATAACCTTAAATAAACTAAGCCAATCTGTATCTAAGACAACTTTAGTAATATCATATTAAAAAAATAGAAGACAACCAGAAAGTTAATTGAAAGTTTGACGGCTCCGTGGCTTAGATGGTAGTAGCCCTGCCTTCGAAGCAAGGGGTCCCGGGTTCGATTCCCGGCCGGGGCACACTTTGTGTGGTGAGCACGAAGTTTGTTCTCGGGTCTTGGGTGTTTGTCTTGTGTTTCTGTGTTTGTCCATGCCATCTGCGACACAGGGAATCCTAGTGCAGAGGTATGAGTGTGTAAAAGTTTTTTTTTTTTGTTTTTTTTTTAATTCATAGTACCTCAATAATCCTAACTAATATAATGCTCACGCGCCTAAACTACACAACCAATCGTCATGAAATTTTGCACACGTTGACAGACAGTAAAGGACAAAAAATGCCTTTCATCGAGATATAATTCATTGACAACATGTCCATTAAAGCGAGCAAATGCAAAGCTTGTATACAGAAACCCAGACAGAACAAACATCTATGTTCTTCACACAAATATTTGTCACGGACTAGAATCGAGCTTACGATCTGTGCAGGCAATAAAAAGTGACCTGTGTGGCCAATTTGTTGAAAGGAAAAACGCCTCAAAACCATGTCGCAATCAAAGATTTCGTCACGCCGATATTAAATTAAAGGTTTCAAATTATCTAAATAAACCGATAAATAGGGTAAGGTTACTCGGCCAATGAAGTAGACTGTTATATTTACCCACAAACAATTATTTATAGCGATATCGTGATCTAAACAAATAAATTTATCTATTACTATGACTAACAAAAGTTTACAATCATTACTATGATACCATTCAGTTAATAATGCTGAATTATGTTGCTAATAGATTATGCTATTGTTAAATATAATTTATAGGTTATTAATATGCAATTATTCTTAACTAGCAGCCCGTCCCGGCTTCGCACGGGGTAGTGACATAACTACAATAGTTAGACATATGCTACAGCGGAGTTTTTTGTAGACATTATGATGTTCTTCAATATTGTTGTACATTATTTTGTTCTATCGCTAATAGTTTTGGCAGCGCATTCGACGAAAGACATTTTAAGACTCATTATTCTACACCTTCGGTTACATTGTTCAAATTTTACCAAGGATCCCTAATTTTTTTCAAAATGAAATGTAGCCTATGTCAAATTGGAAGAATGTAGCATTCTATTGGTGAAAGAATTTTTTAAATAGGCCCAGTACTTTTTGAGCCTATTCATTACAAACATAATAGGTGTGTGAATATGACTCCGCCCCTTTTTGTCAAAATAAAACACATTTGTTCGCTTACAAAATTAAAAAAAAAATTATTGAAAGTATGCTCCATCTGCAGCTACAACCTTCGCCCATCGTTCAGGTAGTTTTCGTATTCCTTGCTGGAAGAAGTCCTGGTCTTTTGAGCTTATCCAGTTGTCAATCCAAATTTTGATACTTTCACATGAAGTAAACTTTTCTCCAGTAAGGTCTGTCTGCATCGTCCGGAATAGGTGGTAATCCGAAGGAGCTATGTCTGGTGAATATGGCGGGTGGGGTAACACTTCCCAGTCCTGTCCCTCTAAATATCTTTTTACGACTTCTGCGGTATGCGGTTTGGCATTGTCATGCTGAAGAACTAATTTGTTATGTCTATTCACCCATTCTGGTCGTTTTTCTTCTATGGCTCGCTTCAAACGCATTAGTTGTCGTCGGTAAACTTCTCCATTAATAGTTTCAGAGGGTTTGAGCAACTCATAATATACAATACCTTTCTGATCCCACCAAATACAGAGCATGACCTTGGCACAGTGAATATTTATTTTTGGCTGTGATGGGCCTGGTTCGCCTGGTTTCACCCAAGCTTTTTTGCGTTTAGGATTTTCGTAGTGTATCCATTTTTCGTCTCCTGTGACTATCCGATGCAAAAATCCTTTTCTTTGCTGTCTTTGAAGCAGCATTTCACAAATGGTTTTCCGACGTTCCATGTCTCTTTCTTTTAAATCATGTGGAACCCAGTCACCGGCTTTTTGAATCATTCCCATCATTTGTAAACGCTTTGCAACAGTTGAACGATCAACATTTAATGCTGCAGCTAATTCTGATTGAGTTTGGCAAGAATCTTCCGCCAATAATGCTTCCAATTCAGCATCTTCAAATTTTTTTGGTGGTTTTCCATGTTCTTTATCCTCAGTACTAAAATCGTTATTTTGAAATCGTCGAAACCATTCCTTGCAAGTTGTATTAGACGGAGCATGCTCACCATAAATCTCCACAAGCAAACGATAAGTTTCCGCTGCAGTTTTCTTCGCAATAAAATAATGTAATAACACTTCCCGCAAATGACGTTTATTTGGAATAAAAACCGACATTTTCGAAAAGGTGAAAACAATTGTTGCTTACACTTCAACCAAATATCATAAAATGCGTTAGATAGCTGACATTCAGTACTATCGAATACAAGTATGGTCATTTATTAGTACACGTAAACAATACTAAAAACGACATCTGTTGAGAAAGGGCGGAGTCATATTCACACACCCAATACAAACACAAAAATAGGTACAAATCTTTCCTCTTTATAATATTATTCTTAATGAACTCTTACAATGTTTCATAGAAACATCACACTATCCTAACTTACGAGTATCCTACTAATATTATAAACCCGAAAGTTTGTAAGTGTGGATGTTTGTTACGCCGGAACGGCTGAACTGACCTGGATGAAATTTGACACAGAGATAGATTATAGTCTGGAATAGCACATATGCTACGTTTTATCCCGGAAAAATGTACGGTTCCCGTAGGAGGTCCAACCGGGTAACACCGCGGGGAGCAGCTAGAAATATTATAAATGCAAAAGTGAGATTTTGTTTGTTACGTTTTCACGCCTAAACAACTAAACCGATTTTAAAAATTCTTTCACCAATAGAAAGCTACATTATCAGCGAGTAACATAGGCTATATTTTATTACTGTATTTCTACAGGATCGGGAACTACGCTGGTGAAACCGCGAGGCGGCAGCTAGTAATATTATAGAGGCGAAAGTTTGTGTGTATGCATATGTATGTTCGTTAATCCTTCAAGCGCAAACGGCTCAACGGATTTGGATGAAATTTGGTACCAGGATACCTTATATCCTGGATTAACATATAGGCTACTTTTGATCCCGGAAAACCGAAAGACAGCGGGGTGACAAAGACCAGGACCAGGGGTGAGCATGCACATTCATCTCACACACAAGCGGTCCCCCCGAAAAATACATACTTATACATGAAATACTGAATGGATATTTCTGGATTTGAACCAGCGACCTTCGTATTAAAGTTGCTGCGTCTGTCACCACGCTCTTTAACTTTTACAACAAAATTCCATTACAACTAATTACTACTACCAACTTATCTGATTACACGACAATTAACTGGTTTTTAAACCCGGATGCTGTGTTTAAAAACAAGATGTTTTTGCATTAAAATTGCTAGAAGAAATAATCTACTCACGTTATAATTGATTAAAGTAATATATCCGTACAAATATATAAGATGAAGCGTCTGTTTGAAATGTATTATTGCTTTTTATTCAATGCATTTGAGAGAAAAATACATTTAAACTTTTTTGTCTGTCTGTCCTGGGCGACTGGATTTTCACTAGCAGACAGCTCATGTTATAAGAAGTAACTTAGGATATGAACTTTTATTTTAGAAAATGAAAGAAAAATTAGGATAGCGCGTAAAAAAAAATTATAATCAACGCGGACAACAGCTAGTATGAATATAAAATATTTACCTTCTTCTTTTCGTGTGAGTAAGGGTCTAAGTCTGTTGTCAGAGTTTTCAAGACACCCATAGGCCTCCAACATGGCTTATCGCCAAAAAACCTAATATCCATTTATTATTCGTGTTACCGAGATATTTACCATGATCTGCGAGTTTTATTGACTACCGATATTTCGACGCAGTTACATGCGTCATGGTCCCGGGTCAACTCACAAATCATGGTAAATATCTCGGTAACACGAATAATACTGTTCATAAAGTTTTAAGATTAATATCATAGTTCATAGTTCATTTATTGATAACAAGTATGGTTACAGGTCAAAAATACAAATCAATTCAATCAATTTACAAATATAAATTAGTATTATTAAAATAAAAAAAAAAAAAAACAAAATTAGGGCTATACAATTCCTGTACTACAATACCACAAAATTAAAATACAAATAATATTATACATTACACATAATCATGTCAATAAATAAGAAATCAAAATTTAAAAAAAAGAACAAGATATAAATAAATAAACAATCAATTATATCCATTGACAAATTATGAATCTACATGCGTAATGCATTACTGAGAACTTCGGCATGAGTTGCAACTCATGCAACTCGCTCATTCTGTTTATTCCCTTATTTTCAAAGGAAAATTCTAGGTCTGTTTTACTTCCAATGATATTAGATAGAAATTCAATCCGGACTCAGAATGATTCATGTCACCGTATATATGTTACTAGCTGATCCGGCCACGCGTTGCTGTGGCTAACGTTTTTGTCATACGATATTATAATTTGCAATAAAATAATATTGCGATCATAAATTGAGATGTGAGCTATCCTATCTTTCAAGTTGGATCAAACTGCACACGGTCTACAAATTTGATTGAAATCGGTTAAGTAGTTTGGGAGTCCATCGCGGACAAACATCGTGACATGTAATTTATATATATTAAGATTATGTTAAACTTCTAGTAATTCATAAATTTCGCGTTTTTAAATATCTCATTTTATTATAACTTGAAATATTAATTTTTAAATCGATTTTATTTAAGCGTGAGAAAGGGCCGAGAAATGGTCAAAATAATTAGAAGCAAATACTTGTTTTACTACTATTAGTAGCGATGGCAAAACATCTAAACAATGAGTTCCCTAAATATAGCATTAAAAAAATCACGAAGCTAGTTTGAATAAATAAGATCATTAATCATATATTATGCGACATTATAAAATTATTTATGATTAAATCAACCTGCAAACTAGTTATTGGTTTTTCCTTGTGCGTAATAAAATCGCCTCGCCCAAAAGTTGTAACGAACACCCAAAAAAACCTTTGTTTATTTGATGTGATTTAAAATATCTTTAGTATTCATCTAAACATAGAAGTCTGTTAAAGTATTTAAGTATTTAAGGAGCTTAAAACAAAAACAAATTTAATTTATTTTGTCTTTCTTTCTGTCTGTTTGTTCTGGCTAATCTCCAAAACGGCTGGACCGATTTTGACGGGCTGCCAGTGAAAATCCCGTCAAAATAGGTAAAAAAAGAAAAAAAATATATAAATTTTACAAAGTCGCGGAGAGCAGCTGGATAAAAACAGAGTTAGCCGTCACGGCACACCTGGCAGATGTGATACGTGACGGCATTGACACTGTGTACTGATATATTGTGTCCGAATCGTCAGCAAGCTTAGAGCGGCATACCGTTTGCCGTGACGTCATACGAGTTAATTTTACAGCCACGTCGCACCAATAAATGATATCAAAAAGTGACCCCAATAAATAGAATGAGAGACCCTAATTGATGGAAAGATTCAGTCAATTTAGTTAAAACGTGTATGGTAGGTACAGTTGGCTTAAACCTGTTTAGGATTCCTTTACCAAAGGATGGAAAACCCAAGGAAAAGTTATTACATTATTATTATTATTATTATTATTTAGTATATTATAGATAGATAGAAAATTCTTTAATGCACACATCATGATTAGATATACAGTACACAGGTGACCTTAATGCTAGAAAGCATTCTCTTCCAGTTAAACCTTTGCGTACTGTGAAAAAGTTATTTCGCAGGAAATGCACAGTTAAATTATAAAATAAAACAAAACTACATACAAACACAAATACATTTACATAATATTATATAAATAATTAATGTTTCATTCATATTTATGATATGAATTTAAATTCATATCATAAATATATATCATTGTACAAGGAAATGCAGAAAGTCATATTATGGGGGTAGTATTTCTTTGTTTGCTGAGATACTAGTTTTTACCTTGAGTCTGAAAGCTTCAATTATAATTGTGTGGTCTTAGAACTTAAGACTAGGTATACAAACCGGTATCGATCCTTTAAGTACTTCCAAAGATTTTATAGAAGAGATCAAGAGAGAGTATATTGAAATCTATACTATAATATTAATATTATAAAGCTGCAGTGTTTGTTTGAACGCGCTAATCTCTGGAACTACTGGTCCGATTTGAATGATTCTTTCAGTGTTGGGTAGTCCATTTATCGAGGAAGATTATAGGCTATGTTTTTTTTTTTTTTCAAAATTAGGTACCCGTAATAAAATTGCTATTTGTAACACAAGGTGTAAAATCGAAAACCTATTTTTGCGTGCGCTGTTTCCACGGAAACGAGAAAAACGCGGGTGAAACCGCGGAACACGGCTAGTTACTGATAAAATACTTCTAAACTACTACTTTTTTTAATTACAGGCTCTTAAGAAATAAACACCAAGACCCAGAATCAATATATATATTTGTCACATAAAAATTTGAATGTGGGAAGCAAATCCCCGACCTTTCCCGAACGAATTTTGCACAAGTTATACTGCTACTTTTAGTAGCTCCTTTGGCACCACCCAGGGGGTGCGTACGTGTTCCTCACTTACAAGGGTGACTAACTGACCGCCCCAACTTCTTTCACCTTCTTCCGTGAAACTTAAGACTTTATTGACACTAATAAAATGTTATCTTGAAGTCAGGGTAAATGGTAATTTGGGTACACCCATATTTGCAAATAAATTCATCAAGTAGAACCAGTATTCAATGTCAACAGTTTGAATACTATTTGGTTAAGGTTATATAATCAAAGGTCAACATATAGATTTTTGTATCTACTTACGTTTTAAAAGGCATGTCAATGACCTCCTTCCGCATCCATTTTGGCAGATAAAATTCAATCGAATATATTCAGTTTCAGTCAAGATGTACTGGCCAAAACGTGAAATGGAACTAATCCTGACAGCTATTTGCATATGTGCGAACAAGACAGCATGTGAGTCAACGTCGAAAATGCATAGAAAGTGGCGTCTGTATTAATTTTTACACAATTCTGTATGCATTTGGCACCTACTTATATTGTTAATTAAATTAGGCAATTTTATAGCAAATATTTTTGTTACCGTTGTGAGAAAAATAAAATATTACTGTCATTATAATTAAAATAATCATACACATAAACCCTTGCTTTTAGCAACCAATTTATATCGATTTATTTTGCGTCCTTTCGTACTATTTCGCGTCTTTTCGTACTTTCTTGCGCCTTTCGTACTATTTTGCGTCCTTTCGTACTATCTGCCGTTTGAGAGGACGCATATTATTCATATGCGAAGACTAAAGTCGCATCTCATCGTATTGCTGTGATACTAACGCAAACTTTCGGAATTAAAGTCTTTAATTAACTTTGAATACAATACTGCAAGACTCTTTGCCTATAATTTTACATTGAAACAAGATTGAATTTGTATTTTGTATTCCATAAAAAAGATTAATAAGAAAGATTAATTAACCGTCCAATAATGAACAGCGGCCAACAAAATGTACTATCTTACGCGAACATTTTCGATATTTTATATATTTACAAGCCGTAACTTGATCACGCCTGTAAAAACAAAGTAAAACGTAAAATGTGCTGTGACTGTTTCAACCAATCACTTTTGTTTAGTCACGCGAGCCACCCAATGTCCTTGCACATATTTCAACTAATTACGGAAGTACCCACTCAGTAAGCAACTGAAATCCAGCACACCAAATTAAATAGAAATAGAAAATGTTTATTTGCAACGACAAAAAATAAACAAAATTTAAAAAAATAAATAAAAATTATTAGACGGGAGACATACAGTAGTACAAAACATTATAAAACAGAAAAACACTAAAACAGTATATAAATTTATGTCAAGCAAAAAGGCACCAACTCAGCATTATGTTAGGTGGGACCTACCTAACGCTGGTATTATGTTGGTTCCCAGATACATGTCACGAAATTCTGACTGTAATTTGACATATTTGTGTGCCCACGAATATGTGTACATGCATGTGTAAAATTTGACGTGTCCAAATAATACTTGAGATCTAAAGGAATAAATGAGTTTGACTTTTGACTTTTATAGCGGCAAATTTATGGTCATATTACAATCAATTTATTTGTTGTCTGTGTCACAAATAATTGTTTTTGTATTACTATTTCTAAAAACCAAAATTACGCTTATTTAACAGATCAATACATTATAAATAACTTACGATTAAATCCACAGCAAATTTTGCACTGTAATTTCTGTTAAGAATGCCGGAAGAGCAGATAATTAAATGTAGCAAATAGCAAAAATAATTTGAATAAATAACAAGTTTAAACAAATATAATCTTAATGGCGTAGAAATAAAACTGAAAACTGCACAGCGATAGATTACCACAGCTAATAACAAAACAGCTCGCGCATAAAAGATCATGGCCATTTTGGCTATGACAACATAATTAATTGTGACCATGAGGAAAATGCATTGTTATTTATTAAATTAATTATTCCATATATTCGATTATAAATTATTATAAAATTCTAAATTCGAAACAAAAAAATAACTGTTTTTCATATGTTGTGTAAATGTTTGTATTTCTGTAATTTTTTTATTAGGTTATTATATTAGGTATATGATTCTAAATTAAAACAGAAAGAATATTCTGGGTAATTTTTTAAAATAAAGCAATAGTGTATATTCCGACTAGTTTACTTGTTTTTAGTTAGTTGTTTAGTTTATTTGTTAGCAACTAAAGTCACAGTCCTTTTAGTTTTCAAGCTGCCAAATTTGATAGCCTACTACCTATACCTACTTTAATTTTTTTCTCTTTCTCCCTTGGTGACAAAAGAACACAGCTGTTTATATACTTATTATTAATTATACCTTTTTTATGTGAATAAGTGACGGAACGAGCTGAGGGCCCAACTAGTGGTAAGTGGCGACCACCGCCCATGATAACAGTAATTCGACTCAGTATAAGATGTGCATCTTACACTAAGTCTTATTATAATTAATTTTAACACACACATTTTATATTTGTAACAAAATATATAACATATACTCGTATATCTAATAAGATGTCTTACTGACCGTGTTGTTGGTAGATTAATATAGCTTTTTTCCTTTAAGCTGTGACGCAGTCATCATTAACAAGTTCAGGGTGGACTACATTTGCATATACCTAGGAAACGGTTCAAATACTTGAGGAAAAGAGTATTTAGTTACTACGGAACTAATGGATACTTACGTAATGAGTCTAGTAACAGACACAGAATCTTTAAAAATAACATGCACTTAGCTAAGTGTAACTAACAAGCCTTCTAAATTGTTTAGACACTTCTTACTGTTTCTAAAATTATATTTCTTCATCTGTAAACATGTCTTATTCGCTGGTAAAAAAGTTTTTTTTTAAATAATTCAAAATGGTGGATCTAGTTCGCAGATAAGTAAAGCAAAATAAGTTACTAAATTTATATTTGATATTTTAATTTTCGTGTTACATATTTTGACGTAAACTGGTATAGTAACAAAGTACATATTTTGACCTTAAATTATACGGATGACTACCCCTAAGCTTGGTTAATTAAGGTTGATACCAAGTTGATACAGACGTAAGAAAATATGTTATTAAAATTGACTGAAATTTGACATAATATGTGTTATGGATCGTCTGTGACACGTTATATATGCACATGTAAATGTTTACATGTACGTGTATATATCGTACCCAAACGATATTTGAGAAGAAAATAATGAGTTTGTTATATAAGAAAAAAAAAACAACGGAATTGAAGATTTTCAAAACCCTCCGGAAGCTTTCAATTCCGTTGTTATTTTTTCAGTTGAATCATCAAGCTAATATGTAATTACAAAAATCAATAGATGGTACTCGAGCCAGTTTTGATCATTAGAACCTTTAATGGGTCCTCCATCGAAGGCTGCCTTGAACCCCCGCCTACAGCCTAGCTTCCACGAGGCCGAGTGGCGTATATGGGAGTTTGCGGTTTTCTACATCCTAAATTAGGTTTTTATAGTTCAACGAAGGAATGATTAACAATATCTGTTGTTCCGGTTCATTATCGAGTGGGTTTTGCGAATATACTTGGCCGTTATATAATATAATAAGGTAACAAGTCTATTTAAAGAATTTATTTATGTAAGTTTTAAAATTAAAAATGTACCCTTTTGCTTTGAAATTAAATTTTAAACAAAAACTAAATTTTGATAATTATTGTGTTTATACATATTATGCGAGTTGATAAGATCTTTATTACAGCTTTATTCATGGATGCACATCTGATACAATGCAACATCTAATCCCAATCTAAGCATCTTGTAGTTTTAAGAATAGAAAAAAGAAAAAACATTTCCTACAATAAATGCTTCTTCTGGGTGGTAATCGAACTCAATACCTACAAAGCAAAAGGGTATACTACCAACTGGGCTGTGACGCCAGTCTTATCAAAGTACAAAGTAATCATATAATAAGTAATTATTACGTGAATGATATGATAATGCACAGGAAATTATCTTCTGATGAGTTGACATAAATTAAATTGTATGTCATCTGACAATCTATTTTATCACGTGTTACGGAAAATCTTCACTTTCTGCCGTTTATGGGCAGTAGTCACCACTTACAGTTAAACCAGTCATTTCAGTTACATACTGTAGTAAAACTTGTGTCAATTTCGTCCGGAGAAGTACTGCCACCACACTGATTCACCGCTAAGCATTTTTGCACTCGCGGTGCCGTGATCCGGTGGAAGGGTGTGGATGCAGTGCTCATGACGCAACAGTTAGCGACATGGGTCTTTATATACTTCAGTAGTGGATGACCTGAGTCGCATTGCAGTTGTCTCTTCCCCTCGGGTTGGTTGGTTAGGGTTGTAACAGACGTAAACTTAACAAATAAGACTAAACATGAAAATTGTAATTTGACATATCTGTGTGCATGTAATGTGCCTGGGGAGTTCCTGTGACACGTTATATGCTCACGAATATGTGTACATGTATGTGTAAAATTTGACAGTTCCAAATGATACTTGAGATCTAAAGGAATAAATGAGTTTGACTTTGACTTTGACTGTCTTTATGGGAATATCATGGGAACCCACTACCTAAGACGCAGAAGCTACCAACTGAACCGAGAGGCTAGTCTGAGTATGAGTACTGGCATCCGAAAGCGCTGATTAGAGTCACTAAACTATCCATCCAACTTCTAACCGTGCAGAAAGTTTCTTAACTTGATAATCCGTGCAGAATAGCTAGGCAAGCTTCGCTATTCGCGCTTCTAAACAATACAAGTTCATTTTACGCAGATACAGATCTTCATACCTAAGAGGCATCTCAACATCTCGATGACGTCAGCTACTCTAACTGTATCCTACCGTCAATATTTTAGTTAAAAAATCTTAACATTTGTTAATCTTTTTGTATAACTATAAGTTAGTGTAAGTGTACACAAGTTTCTTTGTTCTTTGTATGGTAAATAAATTTATTCTCTTTATTATCTATTGTTTCTGACAGAAAACACCGCATCAAAATCGGTACATGCGTTCAGGAGCTTCGATGCCACAGATGATACAGTGTCTTTACCATAAGGGCACACCAGGTCCCGGACCTTCCGCTCTTCATCTTATTTTTGGCCTTTTGTGTGAATATGCCACACAATTTCTGCCAGTGTCCGAGTTAATGTACGTTCGCAAGTTTTTTCTGCATTAGGGTTAATTGTGACAAAATATGGCCAGTTAATTTAAAAGTTACAATTTACAACCAGAATGATATAACTAACAAAAATTCACACTCATGGATAAAATAACTTCCGCTCAATAGCGCATTTTAAACCGTCAACATTACGCAAGCAACAAGCAATAAACAAAAAAGGTTTATATTTGTTCACCTCTTTTCTTTCAAAAGAGGCCCCATATTGCTGTGTGCCCAGGGTTGCCCTAAGACGGTCTTGCACAGATACACTACAAACTTATAAAACCCCAGTTTTTCGTCGTTTTTTTTTTCTCTTGTTTTGGCTTTGCACTTCTTGTGCATTCGCCATTTTCCAAAGTAATCGTTGGTAAATTAATGCTGTATTTCTTTTGTTCCAGGTCTTTTCATTCTGCTGATGCTGGGATTCTTCTCGATAGGAGTGGGCTGTTTCGTGCTGTTCCTACACCCATACGACTTCCTGTTTAAACAGGTTAGTAGTTTTTTTATTAGTTTGTTTGCTGGTTTATTAAAAGCTAGCGTCTCGCCCGCCTTCGTACGGAGGCACTATACTAGAAAAAAAATTGAAAAAAGAAACCTTAAAAATATACATATTTTCAGTACTAGTACTGAAATGTATAATATGTATATACAAAATTTATATATTGTATTTACTTATATTAATGTGTAATCTTGTATTCGTATTAGTAAGTATAATAAATAGATACACCAAATGCCCGTAGTAAAATCCGTTAATTCTTGTCCACTATGTTTGTAAGATCGCTCTAAAGCGATAAGACCGCCCATTGTTTCACATGTGTAATATTTTTTTCTTTAATTTCTGTTATTCTGTTTATATGAGCAATAAAGCGGTATGTACCACTTACCAGAACTTTGAGGGAAGATGGGAACAAGAAAGAGCACAGTTATCAATGGTTTTTTGTTCATTGCCAATCTACCCATGGAATCTACCACGCCTAGATTTGTCTTGAAAGTAATTTTGGCCGACACAGATCCGCTACAAACCAGTTTCTGACATAGGCACCAATAAATCAAAATTTTCACGGGTCTTTTACAGTTAAGGTCAAGTTTACTTTGACCAAAATATGTTACGCAAATATGTGTTCAATAATAGTTACTAAGTAAAAATGTTATTTATAATCTATCTAAAAATATCGACACTCGACACCGAATCTATAATTGCCATTAGAGAATTAATTAGGTTGGTTTGCCAAGTCGGTAATGACCGGCTATTATTGGCCATTATTGTTCTGTTGGATTATTTAAATAAATATTGATGAACATCCCACACGGCGCCATTTTCTCACAAACTTAGCCATGTTTTACTATGGGGACGAGAAAACTGATAAAATACATTTATAAAACACCGACAAAATAATTTATTTTATACTTATTTATCCTCTAAAAGCAGCTTGATCACCCACACCTACGATTAACAAAAAAGTCCGGACTACACTTTCCACAAAGGTCTAAAGGCATAAAACCTCCTTCTAGAAAGTCGTCCTCCAAGATGGCGGCGAGATATTCGAAATGTGGCGCAAACCGGAAGTGGAGCTGTACTGCCGCGTCTTCCTCTTCAACGTCACGAATGCTGAGGAGTATATGGCTGGCACCGCGGAAAAGCTTATTGTGAAAGAAATCGGACCCTACGTTTACAAGTAAGTCAAATAGCATTAGTACCCAAAAATTGCGTGCGAGCAGTTGCCCAAAGTAGCAACAGAATTTGAGCTAAGTTCGTCCGGAGAAGTACTGCCTGGTAATCCACCGCCAGTGTGCACTGTGGAAGGGTGTGGGTGCCGGTGAAATAACAGGCACTATCGGCGTACCGTCCAAGTTTCAGAGTGACGGGCCGCGTTGCGACTTGAGTCTTATTACTTGAAAAACAACTTCCGAGGGGTCCAACCGGTTCGAAAATGTCACATGAATCGTTTTTATATAATATTAATTAAAAATAATACGATAATGACACTGGTTCGTAAGTTTTTTGTGTAATAAAAAGTATCTATATTTAAAATATTGATTACTAAAATTCTATATTTTTTGTGGAAATTTATTATAAGCCAATTTGTATTTCCCTATAATAATAAATAAATTAAGTTCAAAAATTGTGTTCCATAGCTTAGTTGATAGTAGCCCTGCCTTCGAAGCGAGGCGTCCTGGGTTCGAACCCGGCCGGAACACACTTTGTGTGGTGATCAAGAAGTTTGTTCTCGGGTTTAGGGCTGGGTTGCTCAGCCTCGGATCTGGGGTCTCAACAGTAAATTCTAGTGCATGGTTATTGTTCGCGATTATACAAGTCGAGGAGGACGACCAATGGGAGTGGACGCACATCACGTCATGTTAATGCAGCGCTCCCATAGGCTAATAAACCTTTCTTTTGTTTAAAAATAAATAAATAAAAAATATTTATTCGTTGAAGATACAAGTCTAGGTTTAAGCTAACCTAAGTAGGCAATGGTAAGTAGTTATTAGACTTGACCTTGTAAACCAGGGGATGCTTCTTTTGTTTCTAAGCGTGTTTTTTGTTTTCTAAATAACAGGGAGGGTTTGGAACACAATGTGACCGGGTTCAACGACAACGAGACCCTCTCAGCGATACCCCGTCACCCCCTGACGTGGGTCGAGGAGATGTCAGAGGGAAACAAGGAGGATGACATCCTATTCTTGCCGCACATCGCTTTACTGGTAAGTTGATCTACCTCTAAATAGTATAAAGCAAAGTGGCTTTTTTCGTGTCTGTTTCGCCGCTTTTAAGCACGCTACGGATGAGAGTAATGATTTGTAATGTTGTGCAATACATATTTTTGGGTGCTTACATTGCTAATAATAAATCTTGCTTACTAGAAACCAAGAAATTATATATTTATCTTCATCATGGATATAGTCAAAGTCAAAAATTAAAAATACTGTATTGCCATTGAATTATTTATAAATTACTAAGAAACGGATCACTTTTTTTTAAATTAAATATGTATATTACAACATCATGCGTTTTTATTACTAACTTTAGCACTTTCAAACCCTATTCGACCCTCCATAGGGTCAACAAGCAAGAAACCCCTTTAGGATTATTTTCTTTTCGCGAACAACAAGCGCTAAATTTAGTTATAAAAACGCATGATCTTGTGGGTACATATTTATTTAAAAAGGTGAGGATTCCAAATATTTTTTTAAGAATTCGACAGGGTATTGAATTTTGACTTTGACATTGACTTTGACTTTGACTTTTGGACATTATAAACAGCACCTTCTAAACTTTATATGAGCACAGCATACCATAGGACCTAGAGAATTAATTGAATAAAGTACTTTAAGTTAAATACGTACAAATAATTAACACACTGAATAAACATATATATGTTCGTTACAAATGCTTATCCTGGGAGTCGAACTCACGACAGGCAGGAGGTAGAGCTACTACCAACTGTGCTGTGACACCAGCAGACAGAACAAGGGGTATAAATTACCCAATTTATGAATCCCGTACCTAAATAATGCCTGCACATAAGCACTGTACTTATAGCTAAAATGTCATTGAATATTCATGAAAACCGATAGTGTATGTCCTTTTAGATTTCAAAACTGCTTTTGAAATCACACCATCCTAAACATTGCAACATGAATCTGCGGTATTTTGATAAAGGTCTATAGCTTCTATATTTTATTATTTTACTAAATACCTTTTTAATTGAATAAAGTGACGCAACGGAAAAGTGGTTACAGCCGCTTATAAACAGCAATACGACTCCTGTTTGGGATGGACATGAGTCTTCTTCCTCTTGCGTTTGAGTAAGAGTCAGGTTTGAGAGTGTCCAAACCGCCCTCCTTCGACATATCTTATCATTAGTAAATCCGGCACATTAGCGTACTCTCCGAAGCACGGAAGCGCTCGGTTTTAATGCCACTAAACGATCACCCATCGAAATACTGACTGGAGAATTGTTCTTATTGATAATCTTTACAGACCATTGTAGTAAACTTTGCTATTCCTATACTGAAATATGAGTTGATATTGTGTCTATCGATGAGATGAGGAAGTAACTATTCAATGAACTGCGCTAAAAAAAACCCCGTGTAACAAGTAGGAACATTTAGTTTTTAACCGACCTTAAAAAAGGAGGAGGTTCTGTGTTCCACTGTATATATTTTTTTTTGTGTAGGTATGTTCACCGATTTCAACTCCATTTATCAACCGATTTCAAAAAATATTTTTTTATTTGTAAGGATATGCTTTCAGAAAAATCGGTTCAATAGTTTGGTTGTTAAATCAAAATAACTGGAAAAAATATATCATCCAAGTGAACGAAATTGCGTATTTTGATCGTATTGAAGTGGGTTTTCTTTTATTTATAAATCGGTTAATTATTAATGAACCTATGCCGTAAAAATATAATACTTTTTGTGCTATTCTATTATATTGCAATACCTATTGTTTAATATTCATGGCGTAAAATTGTTTATTGTTGTCATAAAACGAAATAGGTATCAATTATTTATACAACATATTGGTGCCGCGTCTTTCGTCAATTAATTACCTACAATATAACTTAATTAATGTATATCTTAGCCAAAGTAATATCCTAAAATCTGATACGTTTTCACACCGAAACTGCTGTATCAATTTTAGTGAATTATGGTATAGAGATAGACTGGGCCTTGAAGTGCTTGTGGCGTTGCTTAGTTGTTCTATAAAGATCATCTAATTTAAGCAACTTTCGGCCCGGTCAGAAGTTGGATGGTTGGATGGTTGGTTGGAAGCGATAGATTTTGGTCCCGGCTATACTAGTAATTGAGTTATGTTGCCTTTGCTGGTTTGAAAACTTCGGTTATTGTGATTAAACCATGATAGCTAGATATATGTTCTCGCGGACATTTTTGTAGGTCTTAATGGGATCTACAAACCGTACCGTCGTCGTAGTACATCATTTTGTTCTATAGTTTTTGCAGCGCACGCAAAAATAGGTTTTCGATTTTACACTTTGTGTTACAGTATAGCAATTTTATTACGGATCCCTAAATTTGAAAAAAAACATAGCCTATAGCCTTCCTCGATAAATGGACTACCCAACACTGAAAGAATCATTCAAATCGGACCAGTAGTTCCAGAGATTAGCGCGTTCAAACAAACACTGCAGCTTTATAATATTAAGTATAGATAAAACAATACAATGTCACAACATACAAACTTTCGTCTTTGTAATATTTTTAATGCTTAGATAATTGTTAATATCACAAATTGTAAGATAGTGACCCCAGCAGGTATGAATTCCGCAATATTACCAAACGTACAATTGCAACAGATGGGACCTTGCAATAATTATATTTTATAATAACTTATGAAACCGGCTCGAGAGTTATCGCTGGTTGTAGAACATTCTATGAAGTTCCACGGATATACTGAATAGTGAAACCAGCGGTTTAACCGAATACCGAATGCCGAATTCGGGACTGCGAGACGCGAATAGCATAAAGGTTTGCTCATTGGTAATTTTGTTTTGTGTCATTTTTTTCTTACATGGTTCGAAATTTACGTATTGTCAAAATCAAATATACATATACATTTTGCTATAAGTAAATATCTGTATAGCTATAAGTAAATAACTATATACGTTGGCTATGGAAGAGTGTGACCTTATGGCACAAGGTTTTATGCTTAAAAAACCTTCTTTGAACCCAACCTCTGTCAAATTACGAATGTGTTACAGAAATAAAGAAATTTTTATTTCACATTATTTATTTTTATTCTCATTTTATATACATTTTTCAATACAAAATAATACTTTATTAATAAAATAAACAGTATAAAAACGTTGTAGTAAAAAAAATATTATTATTATCGGTGAGGTGAATATCAGGCGAAGGCGAAATCCAAATAGTATTAAATTACACTTATATTTTAAAGGCCATTTTGTATGTATGCTAATCTTTCACGCTCAAACGACTTGGATGCAATTTGGTACCAGGATAGCTTATATCCTGGATTAACACGCTATGTTCATAGGCTACTTTTAATGACCAAAGTCAAGGCTAACCACAAATATTTATTTTCCTTTGAATTATTTGTACTTATTTAAATATAACGATGACCTAGGACTATGTAATAGTATTCTTGCAACCCCACTGTCTGATAAAGCCCAAGAATTATACGAATTGGCAAGAAAATGTATAGAAAGTAGAAATATGTTAAATTAGCTGTTACTTGTTTTGTTATTTAACGATTGGGCGATGTGGTCGCTAAGCGACAAAGCCCTTTTACTTCTGTCAATAAATTAAAAAAAAAAATATATATATATATAACGACATCACGTGTTAAGATGACTCATTGGCACTCGTTCTAACTCTATCCTAAGATTGTCATAGATAAATTAGATTAGCAATTGATTATCAAAAGAATAAATTAAATTATCAAGCATAATATTAATTATTTCTAATTATAGTAGGCGCTTTTTTGAGTAATAAATTGTAATAGTAATAATCATGTTATCGGTTCGGTTTCGATTCTATTCGATTTTGAGCCGAATATAACATAATAAAATGAATTAATAAATACTTTATTTTGATGAATAAAATTTTTATTTACCAACAGAATTTTTAGATGGTAGCTTATTAAAAAATATTATGCAATATTTGGGACAACGGGCGGTCTTATCGCTGAGAGCGATTTCTTCCAGACAACCTTTGGATGGACTTAAACCTTCTGCTTCTTTTATGCAAGTGGCCTACTCTGTTGTGAAAGTTTTCGAGACGCCCAAAGCCTTCAGACATAGAATAGATTATTACTTTATTATACACCACGTCACGAATATTCGGCCAAATAGTGGCCGAATATTCGTGACATCCCCAAAATGACCTTAAGAGTGACCCACGGACCAATTTCGAGTGAAATATCTTGATGGATTTATAATTAGCACAA
This sequence comes from Aplocera efformata, assembly GCA_921293045.1. NCBI lineage: Eukaryota > Metazoa > Arthropoda > Insecta > Lepidoptera > Geometridae > Aplocera > Aplocera efformata. The sequence goes on along the minus strand of OV121067.1, from coordinate 1,842,921 downwards.
CAATTAACTAGATGACTGACAAAAGATATTATAATTACTACACCCCTACGCGGGATGTCAGAGGTACTGCCACCACACCTGGAATCTGCCGCCATGCAGTACTGTGTTCCGGTGGAATCACATATGCATGAGACGTATCATCCCCGTCTCGGGTGATGGACGCAGCAGGATGAATGCGACTCAGTAAGATCCAAATCTTATACTGAGTCGCATTACTGTTGTCATGGGCGAGGGTCGCCACTTACCAGGGCCCTCAGCTCATTCCGTCACTTAATCACATTCAAAAAAGTCACTCTGGGTGGGGACCCAGAATTACTAGATTTTTTTAATGATATATAGGAAGTTTTATGAAAGTATTTTTTTAATTAGATTAATGAATATTTATTCAATGACAATACATTTGATATGAATTTAATTTTATTTATTTATTTATTTATTAATTATAAACAGAATCAACAGCTCTTAGAGATAATATAAAAAAAAAAACTTAATATTAATCTTACAGCCAATTAAAGATTCAATTTTTTTAGTTAACTAATATTACGACAATCACAACGAAAAAAGTTAATAAATGTCTCTGAAAACTTATATTTATATATAGTTGTAATAGTTATATATATAATTGTACTGTATGTCACTCTTCCTATGTGTTTATGTGTATGTATGTATGTGTGTGTGCGTGCGCGTGTGTGTGTGTGTGTGTGTGTGTTTGTATGCGCGTGTATGTATGTATAGTAGTATTTACATACTTTTCCATACTCACCCTAGTTAATTAGCCACAGAGTTAATTATCATTAAGATTCTGAGACTATCTATAACTATATATTACTAGCTGTGCCTCGCGGTTTCACCCGCATAGTTCCTGTTCCCGTGTGAATACGGGGATAAATTTATTTTATTTTTTTCTTCAATTTTTCAATGTCTTTATAGTTATTCTGCTATTTGGGACGGAGACAAATAAGACAAATCAATAACCATGGAAATCGGTCCAGCCGTTCTCGAGTTATAAGTGTTCGAACAAACCAGACTTTGTTTTATATATTAAGATATCCACTAAAGCAGATACCACGAAAGCTAGGTACATACTAATGGTAATAGAATTATCAACTCAATATCTTGATTGCCTATAAATGGAAAACACAAATTATGTATTATACAAAGGATTTTGTTAGCATGAAGTTAGCATTTCGGTAAAGGATGGGTGACCTTGCGCAATAACAGGATTTCATTGAAGTTACGAAATTAATAGCGGCGAATATATATATTTCTTCATTCGGAAACTTACTTGCCAAACCAAAACTCCAATGGCCTCAGCTAAGCTCTGCCTTCCGCGGTCGTGAGTTCGATTCCAAAAACAAACATTTGTGAACATTGTCTGTTGTGGCTGGTTGTAAAATTGTTTATGGATTCAAAAAAAGTTCTTTAGAAATATTGTATCAATGATCTATCTTTCGTAGTACAAAATATGCTGCGTGAAATATACCTACTTGATTATTTTTTTATTGACCGACTATAGAAAATGTATAATAACTATATTATTTTTTTATAATTTTTTTTACGCTATGTCTGTATAAGATTTGGGTCTTACACTGAGTCGCATTCATCCTGCTGCGTCCATCACCCGAGACGGGGATGATACGTCTCATGCGCATGTGTAATACCGTTTTGATAACCTGAATAAAATAGACATTCACTGCACTGGTCTTTCAATACCACTCGTTATCCAAACTAAGTATTTTTAACGCCAATGAAAATATAAATCATTTATATCTCCTGAAGTTGAAAACTCACTGTAATTTCAAAGACACCTTGAAATCAGCAGAGCCATGGCAGCTAATTAAATAACTTATAACCAGGAAGTTAATTCAGGTCACGGTTTAAAGATTTGCACCTCGTTTAGTATGCATGTTAGCTTAATTAAACATACTAAATCGATCGCCAATTAATTCATAAAATAATGCCGATACATTAACGACCCTGTTGGCTAGGTCATAGCAATCATTAATGGCTTATTCCCAATCACCCCACTGAGGGGCTATTGGGAAGCTAAAATTAGTATTTTTCAACATTTTTTTTCATTAATTCCGTTTCCGTCATCTCCGTACCAGCCTCTAATGTTACCACTCCAGGGACACCGGGCTACTCTCGATAATTGAGAGTGAATGGGCTCTGATCTACCACGGGAGCCCAATCCGGATTGGTAGATGTCACATGTCATCGAATTTTTGGTTCTAAGACATGCCGGTTTCCTCACGATGTTTTCCGTCACCGTTTTGAGAACGTGGTATTGCGCACATGATTTTTTCAAGTGAAAAAACTCATTGGTGCACATCTGGGTTTGAACCAGCGACCTTCAGATTGAAAGTCGGCGTCTGTGCCCCTGGGCCACCACGCTCTCACGTTTCCGTCATCTATGAGTTTTTGAATGTTCTTTTTTTATTTGAAAGGGTGTACTTTCAGATTGGTCCACAATGTTCCATAATGTTCCAATACATGTTTAGATTCAACAATATTTGAATAATTACGTAGCGCTGAATTTTACAGCCTAGCCAGTCTCGCTATACGAGTATAGCAAACATTTGGAAGTTTCTTAATGTTTACCAGCCTAATGCATAATGCATAGGTTTGAAGCGTCGGACTTAACACTTTAAACGTTTACTAATACTTGTAAAACATTAAAACATGCATATTTGTTTGAAGTATTAAAGCTGAGTTAAATTGATTTTAGGTCATTACTTAATAACCTACCGTTTGATGTTTAGATTTCTGTACCTTGGTGTTTAGATTTCTGTAACAAACCCTAAACCTAAAATTACTAACAAAGCCTATCAACTAACTGACTGGAGAAAAATTACCATGGCGACATTCTTATTTGCCAAAAAAAAAAAAGTATGAACCTTTGTCAGTACCAAGTAGTAATATTTTGACAGATGTTGCTATGGTATGCTATGCTATGGTAATCACTCTTAATAATCTGTAATTACTTGTGTATTGTTACGTGATTTCGTCCCAACATGGGGACGAAATTGCGTAACAATACATCGTATCAAATTGAATATCGAGATGGTTGCATAGAAATTTCATGAAAAGCCTTAGGCGTAAAATATTTGAGAGCGTGGTGGCTCAGGGGCACAGACGCCGACTTTCAATCCGAAGGTCGTTGGTTCAAACCCACACGAGCACCAAGGAGTTTTTCACTTGAAAAATGTATGTGTGCAATACCACGGTCTCGAAACGGTGACGGAAAACATCCGGCATGTAGACTTCCATGGTAGATCAAAGCCCATTCACTCTCAGCTATCGAGAGTAGGCCATTGTCCCTGCAGTGGGAACATTAGAGACTGGTACAGTACGGTAAAAAATTTAAGTATTTTTTTATTTTTAAATCATTCAATTATTTTGTTCCACAGAGCATAGCCAATGTGGTGTCGAAGCAGAGTATGTTCACCCGTTTTGGCCTGAACAACCTGATCACCCTAACCAGCTCCCAGCCTCTGGCCAAGATGACAGCCAAGGAGTTCATGATGGGCTACAAATCCGAGCTGATGACCCTGGGTAATAAGCTGATGCCCGGGTGGATATACTTCGACAAGCTTGGACTCATAGACAGGGTAAGATTAAGATTTTATTTTTCATAAAGATTTTTTTATTTGGTTTATTAGGTTTAATAGTATCAGGGAGGGCGCCGTGGCTTAGTTCGCAGCCCTGCCTTCGAAGCAGGTCTCGGGTTCGATTCCCGGGCACACTGTGTGGTGAGCATGAAATTAGTTTTAGGGTCTTGGGTGTCTTGTGTTTCTATGTATATTTCTATGTATAAGGCACAAAATGTATTTTTTGTTAATATATATTTTAACGTTTACACACGCTAAAACAACAAATACATTTCGTGCGTTATACACTGTTTTAGTGGTCTAACACCATCTACACCATTATAATGAAACCTGTTTGGCATCAGTTGGATGGTTTCAAAGGCTAATCTATCAGACAGGTATAAACAATTGTAGGACGATGAAATTACAGACGTATTTAAAAAAAATACAGTTTTCTACGCAATATTTGCTGTTTATTTATTGATTAAACACGTTGCATTTGTCAGATGGTTGAATATAGAAACTGGCTCGACAAACACGGATGTATAATCTGACGATATCAAAAATACCCTACATGATTACCTCAGAAGGTAATGGCTTTAAAATCGTTTTGATAAACCTAATAGTTTCTCATTTAAGAATAAAACTAGTTTAGCTAGGATATGTTAATATATTGTTAAATTTACAAGATCGAAAGGTCATGTTTAATCAATTTGTTTTGAATCACTAGTTCTAGTAGCGAGTACCATCTTAAAAACCGGTTAAGTCCGAGTCGACCCGTACAGGGAGGGTTCATAGAATCACACAGCGCCATCTAGCCCCAAACTAAGCAAGTTTACTATGGGAACTAGATAACTGATGGAATACTAGTATTTTTATAAATACATATTAACACACAAACATTTGTGGTTTGATTCTGAACAGCGTAGAAGTCTAAGCTGAAAAAAGTCAGTACCTAGTTGTCATATTAATGAAATTACGTTTTTCTATTTACCCACTCAATCCCCTACAAAAGGTTTCCTTATGTATATACACACACGCAAGACTCGAGAACAAATTTTGCGCACATCGCACATTTTGCTTCGGTTTAGAATCGAACCCAGAACTCCTCGGCAAGGCAGGGTTGCTACAAACTAAGCTAAGGAGCCGTCATGTATATCTCTTAATATATATAAATTACGTGTCACGATGTTTGTCCGCGATGAACTCCTAAACTACTTAACCGATTTTAATCAAATTTGTACACCGTGTGCAGTTTGATCCAACTTGAAAGATAGGATAGCTCACATCTCAATTTATGATCGCAATATTATTTTATTGCAAATTATTTGTCTATTATTTGACAGTCACAATTACAAAACCGTTAGCCACAGCAACGCGTGGCCGGGTTAGCTAGTAATAGATAAATATTAAGACCTAGACGCAAAACAGACATGTATGTCAGTCACAAACTTTCCTCCTGGGTGTGAATCAAACCTGCGACCTGCGCCTAAAGCAGAGAGATTAACTTAAGCTCTGAGGCTAAAGTATTGTACTAGTTTTATTTGTAAGAATATCCAGTATATAAATACATCTTCTGAATTAAGAAATTTGTATTGGGGATACCTAAACTATTTTGAAAATATGTATGACACGTTGTAGGTAAAATCTTTTTTAGTTTTGAATATGGAACCCCAAAAATGTATACTATTAATTTTGCAAAGGTATTTACCATACCAAAAGAATATAAAACAATTAATTTCTGGTATTTTTCATTGAGTTTTGATTACTATTCAAAACAAGTTAAGGATTTATTTAAATATATTTTTTCTTTTAAGGTTCAGTAGTTTATTCCGCAATGAAAAACTTAGACATAGATTTATTCAGACATTTTTTTAAAGTACAATAGCACACACTATATAATATTTTACGAAAATTACAAACAACAATATTTAATAAAAAGGGGAATAAAAAAACAAAAAAAAGAAATTAACACAACAGTATAAAATTTGCATAAAACGAGACAATATATTGTAAAACAGAGTCAGGAAAGAAGATGTATTAATATTAATTCAACATTTCAATATTGACTAACAAGGTATAGGTAGACATAAGGAACAATTTATTGTTTTCGAAAAGAAAGTAATCCTTCCATTAGGGGTTTCTTGCTTGTTCTTCCCCAAGGAAATCCGGATAGTGTTTGACAGTTCAAAACTTAGTAATAAGAACACACGATCTTGTAGGTACATATTTATTTATATAAAAAAGTAACGTTGCCATATACTTTTTAAATTCAACGGAAAAAAAATATTTCGATTTTGACTTTAACTTTGTTTTAGATGTATGATTTTGACGGAGACTTCGAGACGATTTTCACGGGAGCAGACGACGTGACGAAATCTGGCCTCATTGACACCTACCGAGGGTCCACCGACCTTCCGCAATGGAACGGCAAGCACTGCTCCAACGTCCAGAACGCGTCAGACGGCACCAAATTCAAGGGGGGCGTCACCCCTGATGAGTCTATTCTCTTCTACAGGAAAAGCTTATGCAGGGCTGCACCTTTGGTGAGTATTTTTAACAGCCTTCGTGGAAATGTTTTCGTTTTCGATGTTGCTCGCGTCCGTAGGTGAGTACCCTGAGAGTTAGTAGCAGTAGAACTTCTGGAACATCTGGAATCTGCCGCCAAGAAGTAGTGTTTGTATTACTGTGTTCCGGTGGAAGTGTTTGGCTGCCGGTGAAATCACATGCGCGTGAGACGTATAATCCCCGTCTCGGGTGATGGACGCAGCAGGATGAATGCGACTCAGTAAAGATTTGGATCTCATACTGAGTCGCACGCATTACTGTTGTCATGGGCGAGGGTCACCACTTACCATCAGGTGGGCCCTTAGCTCGTTCCGTCATTAATTCACATATTAAAAAAAAGTCCCTACAAAGTAGCAGTAGAGCTGCCAGCTAGGAACATTACACTACGGAACCAAACTTGCGCCCTAGTACAGCGGCTGCTGGTGAGTCGGATAAGGTTTGAGCTAGCGCCAATCTTAGTTAAGAGTGTGAGACAAATTAATTTTAAAAAATTGACTCTTAAGCGAGAGTCTCTAGCATAAGTACTGCCTCCACACCTGGTAATCTGGCGCCAAACAGTGATGCTCTCCTATTGGTGTGATCCCGCGGAAAGATGTGGGCGCCGGTGATATCACAGGGGCATAAGACGTAACATAATCTAGGGTATGGGCGCATAGGGTTATTGGGCAAAGGTAACCAATTACTATCATACGGCCTTCAAAGACCCGCCATTTCAGTAGCATAAAAAGAAACAACAGCCACAAATTGCAAATGAAAAATTTTGTAATTGCCTTTACCATTTTGTAATGTGATAATTCTTTTCCAGATCCCGACCGATAAAGGAGTAAAGAACGGGCTGAATGCCTACAAGTATACCTTCCCAGAACACATGCTGGATAACGGGAAGTACCTGGAGGAGAATAAGTGCTTCTGCAGAAATGGTAGGTTTCCATCACCCTCTTTTTCTCTTTATATCTCTCTCTTAAGCAGCCTCAAAGTAGCAGTAGAACTTGTGCCAAGTTCGTCCGGAAATGTACTGCCACCGCATCTGGAATCTGCCGCCAAGCAGTAGTGGTTGCATTGCTGTGTTCCGGTGGAAGGTTGTGGCTGCCGGTAAAATCACATGCGCATGAGACGTATCATCCCCGTCTCGGGTCATGGATGCAGCAAGATGAATGCGACTCAGTTAATATTTGGATCTCATACTGAGTCGCACGCATTACTGTTGTCATGGGCGGGAGTTACCACTTAACATCTGGTGGGCCCTCAGCTCGTTCCGTCACTCATTCACATAAAAAAGGGCCCCAAAAGGCAGATCTGTCCGCCAAACTCTCCCCCTAACTCTTCCATTTAGCTGAAGGTTTTCAAGTAGTTAACAGGACCCTTGTCTTCCAGGTAACTGCCTTCCTGACGGTCTAATAGACGTGACGGAGTGCTACTACGGCTTCCCAATAGCCCTGTCCTACCCTCACTTCTACCAGGGAGAAGACGTCCTCTTCAGCAAGGTGGATGGACTGACACCCAACAAGGAAGATCATGAGACTAGGTATGTCAACCTTTGGATTATCAAGTGCCCCTTTTTGCCATCTTTCAATCTGAAGGTTCAAACCCACACGTGCACCAACGAGTTTTTTCATTTGAAAAATTTATGTGCGCAATACCACGAAACGGTGAAGGAAAACATCGTGAGGAAACCGGCATGTCTTAGAACCAAAAATTCGGAGACATGTGACATCTACCAATCTGGATTGTTGTATCCTGTGTTGAGAGTTCTTATTAAATAAATAAAATATATGCGTTGTAATTTTTATAAAATATCCATGAATATTTATTTATTTTCACGTTTTTTCATTTCAGGTTCTGGATTGAGCCGTTCTCTGGTCTGCCCCTGGATATCAGCTCCAAGTTTCAAATCAACATGGCGATCGGAGATATTTCAGCGATCAATAACTGCAATCGTTTTGCCAACTTGTATTTACCGCTGCTCTGGTTTGATATTGTAAGTATATATAGCATTACTTGTTGTTGCATTGAGAGTTGAGAGAATTGGATTCGTTTAGATGTTCTTTAACACCGGCAGTAACCACTTAACAGCAGGTCTTGCTTTGGCCCGTTAATTTAGTGACATATATAAAACAATAATCATACGTTTGAGAGCGTGGTGACCTAGGGGCACAGACGCCGACTTTCAATCTCAAGGTCACTGGTTCAAAAGCACATGTGCAAAAATGAGTTTTTCACTTGAAAAATTTATGTGCGCGTTCCCCACGTTCCCCAAGCGGTGACGGAAAACATCGTGAGGAGTTGTAACAATTTATCAATCCGGATTGGGCTCCGGTAGTAGACCAAAGCCCATTCACTCTCAATTATTGAGAGTAGCCCGTTGTCCCTGCAGTTACATTAGAGGCTGATACGAAATCAAACAAACTTCATATACTCAGCGCAAAAATTACTTACAATAGTATATTCTTCTTTCACAGAGAATGTACACACTACCGCCATCTATGGAGCAACGGTTCAAACTCTACCTCAACATCCTACCCGTCGCCGAGCAAGCCATCATGTACCTTGGCTTCATAACCGGGTGCCTTCTCATATCAATCACCATTTACATCCTCACATTCAAGATCATGTTCAAATCCATCCAACAGAACGGCCTGTGGTCCGACAATGAGAAGATGAAAGACATATATTCACCTTGTGAAATCCCCATAGATACAGATTCAGACGACGATATATCGAAAGAGAAAGCTAATGTCATGAGTAATTTAAAAGACTTTAGCATAAAACTATCAGACAAAGTCTATGATACGGTAGGCAGTGTTAAAGACAAAGTAGCAGAGAATGTTAGGAATATATTCGCCGGTGAACAGACTGATGAAACTGACGGTTCAAAGAGTGATTCAGGTGAGGACAATGACTTTTATTATAGAGAAGTGAAACAGTCAGATAGCGATGATGATTGCAAGTATCTTGAGGTTATTGATGACGGAATGGATTTGAACGTTAGTTTTGATAAAGTCAGGACAGCGAAAAATGGCAATGATATGGTTTTACATATTACTGAATGAGAGCTTATAATAGTTAGATTTTGATATTGTACCAAATATAAAGCGAATGGGCAAATTGGAATGTAAATTGGGAGGAAATGGCAAAGAACATAAAATGATCTCTCGTTATACATAGATTCTATGTTATGTTCAGTTATATTGTAGCTTATGCTTACATAGACTATATTTATGTACTAATGAGATGTGATTTGCGCAAGCCAAGGTTCTTTTGGTTCGAGATTGGCTATGTTTGGTCCAATTTCTTAAAGTCTGGCTAATTCTGTTGCCATATATTTAGTGACTGTCTAATCGAAGTCTGATGTTACAATAGTATTATAGATCAAAGTGAATGTGATGATCTTTTCGAGTCGTAGATTTGTTCCGTACGTGGGTCAAAGAAATTTAAGAATAGCAATCTCTAGTCATTAATCTGTCTCTGTTACATTATCATTCATCCTTTTTATATCAATAATAGTGAAAATTGGTATTTTATTCCAAATATTGCTAATACCGGGATATTTTTTATCCCAAATATCCCTGTCTTAGTTTAAATTCAGGCTTTTATACCTTTTATTAAATGTCTCTCAAAATAAAAAGAAAAAAGAAAATATAGAAGAAATGTTTAAAAAAAACTGTATCAAAAATGTAGGTAACAATGGCAGGCTTATTGCTCAAAGCGATCTCTTCCAAATTATGGATGGAAGGAATCCTTTATCTTTTTTGATAATGTAATAGAGACTACCAGATTACAAATACTTGATTGTGTTTGAGGAATCAAGGTCTGTAGATTGTGCTATATGAAAACAACGACTACATTCTAGTTAAACGCTAATAATCACATTAAGGCATTAGCTCAAATAGGTATATTAATTATTTCATTGCAATATATTGCAATTAAGATATTAATATTATATATTGCAATGTTTATATTTTATAAACAAGAACTCTGTCTGATATTTGAAAATATTAGCAACATCTTGAGATTTGTCTATGTCTGAAATTGTATCTTTTGGTGGTTGTTAAAGAAGATTGCAAAACTAATTGCAATCTGTTATTTTGTTAGCAATACGTATGAGAAGATGCAAATACGGTTAAATTTAGCAATACAGATTTAAAATTAGCAATACAGCAATGTTTTAAGTTATAATTTTCAGCCGATACCCGTGATTGCAAGAATGACATTGCAACCATATTGTTTCGTCATATCGTATTGCTGATTTGCAATTTCTTATTGCAATTTTTTAAATCATCGTCGGTTTTTTATATAATTTTTCGGTGCCTATTATTTAGGTTAATAAAGAGTTTTATTTTGTAAATATTTTATACTGTAACATTCCACTAGAGGTATAATTTTATTTAATAATTGAATGCTCATTGCTAACTAATAATATTTATATAATACATTAGGATATTCCTAGAACGTGAGCATCAAGATTATAAAAATACCTACTTAATTCAACGACAGCAGTAATTAATTCAATTAGTAAATTACTTTTAAATTTCAATTATATTTGATGCCAGTGAACGAGAACATGAATTTTCTTGCCAATATCTTATTTATGTTAATTAAATATATTTATTAATTATTTTACGAAACTGGCAGGTATTGTGGACATTAATGAAATTAATATTCCTTATAACATCACACACAAATTGATCTAATTTAATTTAATAAAATAGAACCTTATCTACCTGTTAATATAATATTTTTCTTATTGTGTTGTTTGTTATTGTATAATAAAAAAGCAATAGATTCGAATAGTTTTTACATTATTATACAAATTAGAAATAGTTACAATCAAAAAAATTGTTATTTGAATTGCTAGAAACAATTTTGGATTGCTATTTATGTATTTATGTTACCATAAACAAAAATGCAAAAAGCTACAAACTCATAAAATGTGATATAATTAATATAAATTCACCTTAGATTAATTATTTTTAATTAGTTATCGAAATCGTAAGTCGAAGTATTCTCTCTTTACGTTTGGTACTTGGTTATTTGTAAATATAAAATGTTATGAGAGTAAAACGCTATAAATATACCTTTTGTTTTTTTTCTCCGAACCAACAAACTAATTAAATTTTAAAGTAACATTATTGGCCAGAATCCAGTCCAATAATGTCCTTCCTACTCTGCACATGTTTATTTTAATGTGAATATTGAAGGAACGAGCTGAGGGCCCACTTACCATCAAGTGGGCCCTCAGCTCGTTCCGTCACTCGTCGAAACTAGAAATTATTTCGTTAACTCCTTGTCTGAGGAGAAACGAAACGCTGACGTGGTCTTGTAACGCATCTTGTGTCTTGGAAGCAAATTGGTGATGATGTATAGCATAGAGGATTTAATGCACAGCAGACGGTGCGGCCAATTGTGAGTAAGTCGGCTACGTGGCTGACTTGTACACAATTGGCCGCGCCGGATCACCTCGTACATTAATTAAAACACGGTCAAAGGTAATCAACCATTTTATTTGTATGTTCAATAGCAAGTTATATTTTTTTATCAAGAAACGTTACAAAAACCTAGCCTAAGTTATTACATCATGAAAAAGTCGTACACAGCTTCCCCGTAACGGCACCAGAGCCACCATATAACGCAGCCGTAGAATAAAGCACGCACTGTCTTCTCAATTAAAACCATTCTGAAACAAATAGTGAAGTTGAATTGAATTGTGGTGCTGAAGGAGCAACCAAAAGTAGCAGTAGAACTTGTGCCAAGTTCGTCCGGATACTGCCAACACACCTGGAATCTGCCGCCAAGCTGTAGTGCTCGCATTACTGCGTGTGGTGAAAGGGTGTGGGTGCCGGTGAAATCACATGCGCATGATGTATCATCCCCGTCTCGGGTCTCGGCTCCAACACCCTTACCTGCCACTAAACTCATATTTGTTACCTCTTGTAATGTGCCCTGGCTTTGGGTATGTCTTCATCCTTTTCCTTGAGTAAGTACCTCCGACCTCCATAGCAGCACTTTTCGAAATATTCCCTCACATCCAAGTTCTCTACCTTGTAGTAGAACTGTTGTTTGTCTTCATCCTGCATAAAAAGTTCATTTTTGAGATGGAAAATCTTAATATATGTAAGTTAGATAGATAGATAGATAGATAATACTTTATTGTACACCAGATGATAGGGTTAACAAAAACATTTAACATAAAAAAAACAGTACAAAGGGCGGTCTTATCGCTAGTAAGCGATTTCTTCCAGACAACCAAATGGTCAGGTTAGCATGGAAATTATATGGGGTATTCAAGTGTACCTTTTTTTTTTTTTTTTTATCGTGTGGAAATGCACTCGCATACCGCCCTGCCACGGGGAGACAGAGCGGTTATGTGGGACTAGACCCACTAAAACCACACGGTGTCCTCCTCTGCCGCTTAGTGGCGGGAACACGGGAACGTTTATACACACATCCGCGAACCCGCCGCGGCTGTCCGTTTCCGGACCCCTCTCGTCTTGGCACCGAGTGCCACTCCTTGATTTGCGACACGCCAGAACACATAGCGTGTCGCAACCACCTCGGGGACCTGGCCAGCGAAAGGGCGTTAGATGACCCCGTATCTAAACGCCCTAGATCCCCATGTGACGGGTCAGATTTGTGGCCCCGTCACCTGCCACTACGGCCGCAGAGGATAGGGAGAGTGGCGCCTCTCAATACCAACACTCCTCTTCCCCTGCGGCCCCACCGCGTCCGCCATCTAGCGGTGGCGACCCCGCCGTGGCCGCGGAAGGTAGGGAGAGCGGCGCACCGCTATACCGGCACTCCTCTCCCGCCGCGGCCCCTAACCCTCAGCTGCGGTGCCGCCCATACGACACCGCAGCCCGCCTCAGTTGCGGTGCCCCCCATAAGGCACCGCCACCTACTGTGGCCGCTCCTAGTCGGCTTGGAGGCAAAGCCTAAAGGAGCAGCCCCTCCCGGGTTCCTCTTGGCTTCACCGTGGGCAGCCAAACCACGGTTACTAAGCCCCCCCGCCCCGACAAGGCGGGAACCCGCGGGGGGGTATTCAAGTGTACCTACTGACAAATAAGAAATTTCATACTTTAGACATTATAATAATATGATAAAATACTTACTGTAATAATAAATAACTATACATATATAAATAAATAATATATAAAATAAATATATATAATATATATAAATAAACATATTTAAATGTAATTATGATGATGATGACGACCTTAACTAACTATCGGCATAAAGACAAATAATGTTCTTTTAACAATGACTTAAATATTTGAAGTGATTTGGCTCGCCTTATACTTACGAGAAGTGCATTCCACAGAAGAACGGCATGGACAGTGAAAGAATTCGCGTAATAGGAGGAGGAGTGAATAGGAGTTTGTAATTGAAGAGTTTCAGTGGAGCGAAGATCCCGGGAATGAGATAAGTGTAGAAATTTAAAGCGTTCTTTGAGATAAGGCGGAGTTGTTGGAGCAAATAAGATGTTGTAAAGAAGAGTAAGAATGTGAGTATTGCGGCGAAGGCGGATAGGTAACCACTTGAGCTTGGCTCGATATTCGGAGATATGGTCATACTTTCGCAGACCAAAAATGAAAAGAATACAGTAGTTTTGCAGCCGCTCAAGTTTGTCAAAGTGAAATTCAGTTAGATCCAGATAACAAGCGTCAGCGTAATCTATAATAGGAAGTAAGAGAGACTGTGCTAGCGAGATTTTGGTGGCAATGGGTAAAAAGTTTCGTAACCGTCTGAGCGAACCAGAAGCAGCAAAAATTTTAATTTTAAGTTACGTGTCACGATGTTCGTCCGCGATGGACTCCTAAACTACTTAACCGATTTTAATCAAATTTGTACACCGTGTGCAGTTTGATCCAACTTGAAAGATAGGATAGCTCACATCTCAATTTATGATCGCAATATTATTTTATTGCAAATTATTTGTCTATTATTTGACAGTCACAATTACAAAAACGTTAGCCACAGCAACGCGTGGCCGGGTCAGCTAGTTATAAACAAGTCTGCTTCGGGAACATAGTAGACTAATCTGTTTGTATGTTTGAACTCATACGTTTCGAAACCATTGATCAGATTGTGATGATACTAAGGAACAAAGTTATGAGTCTAAGAAAAAAAAAAAAAAATAATTAACATGTTTTTAGGAACATTTATCTGTGTACACAGTACCTCTTTAATCAACCCTCTCTTTCCTCAAAGGTTTGTTGAAAGAAAACTCTTTATAGGTTTAAGTTCGCCTTTGTACATAATTTTTTAATACCCTGTATAAATGTGTTTTTTTTGTGTACAATAAAGAATTACAGAATCACAGAACATTTCTGTTTTATCACTTCTGTTTTCATCGCTTTAGAACATTCTAGAGATACATATTCAAAGAAAGAATGTTATACCTTGATTTTGGAACGAAGTAAGACAAAGTTCGTATTATCAAAGGTCCATTGCTGGTTGGAATAGTATTCCAATGCGAGATTGGCTATATAGATGCGGCGTTGGACCTTGACTAACCTGAAAAAAAAAACAATTTATCGAGTTACAGAGTTTACCATGATTTGTGAGTTTTGTTGAGTATGGATTTCTCAACGCAGTTTCATGTCATGGTCCCACGTAAACTGAAGTCTTTTCGAGGTGGAGAGTGCACATCATCTTAATATATAAAAACTACGTGTCACGATGTTTGTCCGCGATGGACTCCTAAACTACTTAACCGATTTTAATCAAATTTGTACACCGTGTGCGGTTTGATCCAACTTGAAAAATAGGATAGCTCACATCTCAATTTATGATCGCAATATTATCATATGACAAAAACGTTAGCCACAGCAACGCGTGGCCGGGTCAGCTAGTATATATATAAATAAAGATTAATGTATATTTCACACAGCGCCATCTAGACCCAAACTAAGCATAGCTTGTACTTGGAACCAGTTTACTGATAAAATACATACATAGCATTTTTTTCGTAAATAAATACAAATATAATACGTATTAACACCCAGACACAGCCATATATTTTCGTTACACAAATGCTTGTCCTGGTTGGGAATCGAACTCGCAACATGCATCGTAGAAGGCAGAACTACTACCAACTGCGCTGTGACTCAAATGAGCAATTCTTGTATATTTATTTATTTCGCGTATCTCGAAAACGGCTACAACGATTTGGATGAAACTTTTTGTTAAGATAGGGTTTTGCTGTTTAAATTTACATGTATAATTGAATTTTCTGTAAAAATGCATTATTTATAAAAATTAACAAATCTATATAATATAATACTTACATTGTTTTCCTTCCTAGTATCCAAAGCAACAAATCAACAAACACAGCGGGCAGAAGGTGCTGCAAAAGAACCTGTAACAGATTTTTTAAATTACATGTTGTAAAGAACTGACTCATTTTACCCGACTGCGGCCAGGAGAGTTATGTTTTTCGAGTGTATGTATGTATATATCTTTAGCACGCTCTGTGAATAGTGAATAGCTTGAGAGTTATCATTAGATTCTTATTAATTGTTTGAATATATCAAAATTATAAAAAGGTCTTAAAAAAGGGTTTTCAGCTTTCAAACAGAAAAAACCTCATCATAATTGGTTCATTCGTTCGGGAGCTACAATGCCACAGACACTACAAACTCATAACCGCTCGTTTTCGTCTGGGGTTTAAAAGTAACCAAGTATTTTTAACGTGATAACGTCTTATAAATCTATGTACTCCGGCTGCACGCACGAAAAGCATGACTCATTGTCACGTTCCGCCTGAGCCGAGCGTGCGAGCGAGAGCGCTGATCAATAAGAGATGCACAATCGGCCTATGCGTTCGGCTTAAAATTACAGTCCGTATTTTGACTTTGACATCGTAGGCTTGTTATCATGTAAAATTATCGTCCATATTTTGACTATGACGTGTACCTTATAATAGTGGAGAGTAGGGTTTGTGGTGATTGTTCCACCTAAGCTCCACATGCTGTCATTGAGAGGCACCGTGGCGGCGACATCCTTGGACATGTCCACCAGATCCTTCATCAGGATTGTGTTGAGCTGGCCGGAACAACAGTTGTACACCGGGATGTCATCCTGAGGTTCCAGCCTGAAATTACATTGAAGTTGGTTGGTTAGGGTTTACAGACGTAAAATTAACAAATAAGATTAGCTGAAACATAAAACTGACTGTAATTTCACATATCTATGTGCATGTAAGAGCTTCTGTGTCAGAAAAATGCAGCTACAGTTTTTCTTAAATTTTCTGCTTTTCCCTTAAATTTGCCAATCATTTTCTTTTATTACAAACCATGACGTTCGAATACAATGACGTAAAAATCAGCCATATCGGTCGAACCAATTTCGAGTTAAAACTCGCTCAAGTGCAAGCCGTTCTCTTAGCGAGACTAACGAACAGCAATTGATTCTTATATGGCTTATATGATATTAGTATTATAGGGAAGTAGTTACTTTTTAGTTCCTCTGATCCACCCTGCAGCTATGATATGCCTCACGCTTGAATCTACCGGAATGTAGTCAAGAACCAAGTCTGGTTTTGTGTATATACTCCTCAGTATACCTGAAACAAAAAAAAATTGTTTGTCTGTGAAATCTGTTTACGGACGACAATTTTACGTGATAACGTCTTAAGAAAACATTGATGAAAAAGCCGAACGCTTAGGCCGATCGTGCCTCTCTATCGCTAATCTAATCTAACTAATCTGTGTAATATAAAGTACCTATTTTAATTGAAATGTATGCTGTAATCTGCTGACAATCTAACGGGAACCATACATTATTTCATCCCATCTTAATCTGTGCCAAATTTCATCCAGACCATTTCAACCGTTATTGATTGAGTTACAAACAGCCATCCAGACTTTCGCATTCATAATGTAGTAAGATATATAACAGACAAAGATAAAGGACTTTGACTTTGACTAACGCTCCGTGGCTTAGTTGGTAGTAGCCTTGCCTTCGAAGCGAGGGGTCCCGGGTTCGATTCCCGTCCGGGCCAAACTTTGTGTAGTGAGCATGAAGTTCATGATCAAAATTTCCTGTGACTTTTTTCTTCGTCTGTTGTATACCGATTTGGATGTTTCTTTTATAAATGGTACAGTGTACCTTTAAGGCAAGAGATAAGGGATGAAAGCCCTGCCTTCGAAGCGAGGGGTCCCGGGTTCGATTCCCGTCCGGGGCACACTTTGTGTGGTGAGCATGAAGTTTGTTCTCGGATCTTGGGCGTTTGTCTTGTGTTTCTGTGTTAGTCCATGGCATCTGCGACACAGGGAATCCTAGTGCCGAGGTATGAGTGTGTTAACGTTGTTGTTGTATATACATACAAATATAGGTAAACATTTTATTAAAAAAAATACATACACTTTCTTAATATTGTATATAACTAAGGCGTCACGTGGTGGCAGTGTGCCCACAATGCTGGCAGCATTGCCACGCTGGATGGCAATGCTTAACTCTGGCCGAAATAAAACCCAGCATTTTGGTCGCACTCTTTAAGGCTTTTAACAGACATGCCTTATAAGCTTTAGCATATTACTCACCTTTGCCACAAGCCACAAATATGCCAACCGGTCCATTGAAGTTCTCAATCCAAGCTGGCACTGGCTCTTCGATACTGGCAATAACTGGAAACAACATACATATGTACAATTTGTAGTTGATATAAGAAATTAATTTAACGAAAGTGTAAAAACCGTCGTAGACTTTGAAACGAACCAACCGATATGCACAAACCAATTTCATCAGAAGGCCAGAAGATGGTTTTAGACCACTAAAACCATGCATTAGACACATAATGTATTTCTTATTTTAGCGGCGTGGCAGCAGCGCCGGCCCGAAGTAAATTTTAGAATGGAGCGAGATCCAATTATGGCGCCTCTCCTGTTTGCTCCTAATAATATTATATACCATTTTACCCCCTAGGATTTGGCGCCTGGAGCGACTGCTCTGTTCGCCGTATGGGCGGGCCGCCCTGCGTAGCAGATAAGTAGTGAAGGAACAAAAAACCACTCACCAATGGAAGGTCTGATGATGACAGCGGGCAGCTGCCCCTTCAGCTCGTAGACCACGTTCTCAGCCAGTTGCTTGGTGAAGGTGTACGTGTTAGGAAGCTCTCCAAGAAACCTAAAATATTAGATTGTGAACAGGATCATGTTCGTGAAGAGAATAATACTTCCATTAGGGGTTTCTTGCATGTTATAATATATTTTTTTTAAACTATCATGGTTATGAACATTATTATTCGTGATACCGTGATATTTACCATGCCCGGGGCCAAAACCATGTAACTGTGTCGGGAGTTAATAAAACTCACGTGGTAAATATCTCGATAACACGAATAATAATGTTCTTGCTTGTTCTTCCCTATGGAGGGTCGGATAGGGTTTGAACAAGTGCTAAAGATATTTATAAGAACGCATGATCTTGTAAATATATATACATATATAATTTAAAAAAAAGGGATTTTTCCAAGTAATTTGTAAAGAATTCAATGGAAATAAAGTATTTTTGACTTTGACTTGACTACAAAATTTAACCAAGCTCAAAATTTGATTTTTATTGCTTATTTTACGCTCATTATAGAGGGTTTCTTTTATATGTTTATATTTTTACTTAAAACGAGCAATTGTTGTATATTTATTTGTTTTGCGTATCACGGAAACAGCTGTAAAGATTTGGATAGAGTTTCGCTGTTTAAGTTTACTTGTTTATTGTATCTTGTATCATCTCGTATTTTTAATTTTTTTTTAATTATATGTACTGATAATTTAATACAGCGCCATCTCGTAAATTTTTGTGGTACTTAATTGCTAACATACTGTTTTAGTAGGGCAATAAGCCGTTCCTGTAGCCCCAGCAATGGGCGTCTAGAGACCGTGGGGTTTTTAGCCGGTAAGAATCCGGCATAACCCGTCCAACGTCCCCAAGGGAGGGTCCGATGAAGGTTTTACCCACGAAAAAAATAAAATAAAAAGGGCAAACAGTAAAACTTACTTAGGCGTTAAAACCTTGATGGTGTCTTCGTCCATATCCTTGCAGATCCTCAGGGTATCCCTCCAGTCTGCGTGAGGGGGATACATGACCTCCTCAATCGGGTCTCGATTCGTGTTAGAGTAGGATGTCGATACGTGAACAAATGCCTGCGAAAATATTTTAAATTAACATTCCATTCCACCTTAATATTCTCACGATGGTCTCCACTGGGAATCCTATGGGGATCAAGGTTACAATGACAATTACATCATCTAATTATGTCAAAATCTATTTATTTATTTCATAAGGACTGCCACCAAAGAAATCAGAGTAAAAACAGGCTTACAAAGACTGATAGGTTCTGATTCACCAGAGGAAACGCTGAAACAGTGCTGCCAACAACCCAGAGTCCTCCTCCGATATATAAAGGAGTTGGGATGGGGTAAGGTTTAGTTAACGGGGGACAATGCACAATACACCCCTATGCGGGACGTCAGTGCAGGCCTAGTCACCCCCACCCAGAATTAGAATTAGAAGGACTGCGAACACAGGATACTCTGAACATACAAATTAAAATAATCAAAGGTCTTAAATAATAGTGGTCCCGCAAATATAGGGCGTCACAGCGTGTTAATAGATCAATAATAATCAATTGCTGTTCGTTAGTCTCACTAAAACTCGAAAAAGGGTGGACCGATTTTGCTGATTTCTATTTCGTTGTGTTTGTAATATTCAGGACAAGATATTTATAATATAATTTCTTTGATAAATTCACGGGAAATGTCGAAAAAAGTATGTATTTTATTTCTTTGATTGTCTCATTATTATTTTTTTTTACTACAAAATAAATTATTATTATAATCTTGTGCCACACAAGGTGAAAAGGAACCCAAAGCGAAGCTTATATACAGTTAAATTATGTATTTACTTACAGACAAGTCTCGTATTTCTTTTGCTAAATTCATAACTTCTATTGTCCCGCTGAGATTTAATTTCGCAGCATAAGTTAACGTATCGTCAAACCTGAAAAAATATACAATTTAATTTGTGACGTCATAAAATATACAATTTAATATGTGACGACATAAATTATAAATTTTAATATGTGACGTCATAAAATACTAGATGGCGCTACTTGTATTTTAGCTTGAACGTTGCGTTTCGGTATCGACATGATTCACCAGATACAAAAAAAAAATGTTTTTATAAACCACTTGTACATATATGAAGGCTGCCTTTTAAGAAGCACGCTCGCTTATCGAGAGTTTATATCCTATAGGAACTATAACCTGTAGGAACTTTAAAGAAAAACATTAAAGAGTAGACATTCACCTGACACTGGCAGCAACGTGAAATACAATGTTCACCCGATTCACCAGAAGCGTTCTGTCTTCTTCCGATAAACCTGAAAATATATTTTTATTGAAACAAAAAGTACAGCTTTATCAGATTTATATTTTCACTCGAAAACCATAGTTTCTTTAATATCTGTCTTAATTCTCATCTCAGTATCCTCCGTACCAGCCTCTAATGTTCCCACTGCAGGGATACCGGCCTACTCTCGATAATTGAGAGTGAATGGGCTTTTATACCACGGGAGCCCAATCCGGATTGGTAGATGTCACATGTCTTCGAATTTATGGTTCTAAGACATGCCGGTTTCCTCACGATGTTTTCCGTCACTGTTTTGAGAACGTGGTATTGCGCACATAAATTTTTCCAGTGATAAAACTCATTGGTGCACGTGTTGGTTTGAACCAGCGACCTTCAGATTGAAATTCGGCGTCTATGCCCCTGGGCCACCACGCTCCTGGCTCAATCTCAGTATAATATGCAACAAATACACTACAACGTGCAAAGATGTTTCATATTTAGATCCGTTTGGATCCTTATAAAACAAATTAGCACGCTACTATGCTTATTTAGAAATAAATAATAAATGAACGTTTACACACTCATACCTCTGCACTAGGATTCCCTATGTCGCAGATGGCATGGACAAACATAAAGACAAGACAAACACCCCGAGAAAAAACTTCGTGCTAAGTGTTTCTTCACACAAAGTGTGCCCCGGCCGGGAATCCAACCCGGGACCCCTCGCTCGAAGGCAGGACTACCAGCTAAGCCACGGAGCCGAATCATGTGATCACCACACAAAGTGTGCCCCCTCACTTCGAAGGCAGACCAACTAAGCCGTACAGCCGAATGAAACATGGCCATCAAACAATAAAACCTCTTTATTGGTCCTGGATTAAAAAAAATTCTCACCCAGTCCTTCTTCGCTGACGTCGCCCGCCACAACAAAAACTTTAGTGGAAAATACATCAGGTTTCTCTTTCCGAAGCCTATCGAAACACTGAAAAAAATTTAATTAGAAAATTTAAGTTAAAAATTTAATTTAAAAAGCTTTAATTAGCACGCATAATTGGCAAAAGCAAACATTTATTTGATTGTATTTTTTTGTATGCTTTTTGTAGTCTGGATCAATGTTTTCTGAATAAATGAATTTTTCTTATTATATTATTATTATTGGTGACTTTTTTTACCATTATTATTCGAGCTACCGAGATATTTACCATGACTTGCGAGTTTGCCCGGGATGAACCCCTAATGGAACAATAAAATTTTGCAAGCAAAGCTCCTAATTCCTAATAACTCCAACAATATTACTTTTTTTTTTATTAGTACCTTTAAGATCTGCCGTTCCTATTAACTTCGTAAATGTCAAATAAACTCACCGGCAGTTTGTAAATGTCGCGCAGCCTGTCTTCAGCTTCCACCCCCTTCTTACTCCTCATCAGCAGGTAGATTCTGTCCACATCAGGGCACGAGTACAGGAGTTTCTCAATCAGCACTTTCCCGATGAATCCTGTGATTGAAAAATGACATTCATGCCACATTGTTTTAGTATTGTTTCTACTAAAGTCGCCTATGTATTCCAGGACATAAGGTATTCTTGTATCAAATTTAATCGAAATCCGTTGTGCCGTTTGAGCGTGAAGAAGTAACAAACGGACACAAACATTCTCAGTGTTTTAAATTTTAAAAAATTAAATTTACCCATTATTAAACTAAAAATATACATAAATTAAATGTACATCATTAGTTTTGCAAATTTTGAAGCAGGTATTGTTAATTTTTTTATTGTTACTTATAACTTACTATTTAGATAGTAACTACACTAAACGGCGCATATATTTTACATTCGCTTGTTATTTCTTTATAAGCAAATCTGTTTTTTTTTTTATTAATAAATACATTACTAACTTAGGCTTTTAAAATACTAGAGTTATAATATAAAGTCCCCCGCCGTATTTATCTGTCTGAACGATATAAACTCAAAAAATACAGATGGAGTTTTGAAACGGTCTTCAGTAATGGACGTGTTTCATTAGTAAAGGGTAGCTGTATAATTAATTAGGGTTTTGTGTAAATTAATTAGAATACGTCGATGAATGTAGACAATGCCGAAACTAATCATGCGATGTATGGATTTTACACGATGGAATTTTATCGGCGTGCGCTGCAAAATTAATAGAATTACACGAAAAAACAGTATTACGAAATTCCATTTTAGTTGATCATATTATCTTTAAATTAAACGATTTTTGGGCTTAATAAATAATTAGACGTAAATACGTATCACTATTAAATTTAATTAGAGCATCGTTATTCGAATAAATCGGTCGCCGACAATTTTAAATTTTAAATCCTTACAGTAAAGCCTTAGTAATACGTCTAGGTAATAAAAAAAAACTCACCCGAGCCGCCAGTTACAAATATTGTCTTTCCTTTATAGTATTCCGGTATTGTAGGTACGTTACTAAGATCCCGCTCTTCGAGGTATCCCATTGTGAAAAGTCCAAAGAGATTTTACACCAAAAACACTTTCTTCCGAACAAAACCTCCTTGCATTGAGCAAATTTAAAAAATAAAATTTGAATTTAGAATCGATATGAGTACAATGGTACCTTCGGAAACGAAGTCTAAACGCAAATGAATTCTAATCGTCACTATTCGAATTTTAAACTAATGCATCTAAATTTGAATATCCGTGTAAATTTCTAGTTAATATACCAAAGTATTTAAATGTATACAATTGATTTTACTTGGAGCGTATAACACCGGACGTATACAATTTTTTTTTCACAATATACAATAATATAATTTGGTCACAACACTCACTTTCCTTACATATCAGTTAATATTATCTCTGCCTTTATGCTGTACCTACAGCATAAAGGCAGATGGGTGTTCGATTTCCACTAACTCCACAAATGTGAAATTCTATGTGTTTGTCTGGTCCCCAATATGTATAAACACTATTCATAAAATCTAGGAAACAAGGGTAAATTAATACTATTTCTTAATTTTTTTTGCTCGTCTCTTTTTCCTCAATAGAAGCGGCATTCAATACTCATAGAATACTGTGATTTATTAAAATAAAAATTTAATATGATAATTAAATTAGTGCCAAAACAAAACAAGTTCATGTGAACAAAAGATATTTTTTTTATTATACTATTAAAGTGATGAGACGAGCTGAAGGCCCCCTTGATGGTTACCTATAACAACAGCAAAACGACTTAGGTCTTCCCGACCGAAGTATGTAAGACCTAAGTCGCATCCCATTGCGCTCGTCGCCCGAGACAGGGATGTTACGTCTCTTGCTACTGTGATTTCACCGTGCCGGTAGTAATCTGCTGCTAAGTAGCGGCGATTGCTCTTTTCCTGTGGAAGGATGTGGGTGCCGGTGAATTTACAGCTTTACGCGATGCTACTTGGTTCTGTTACTTACGTCCGTCTTCTTTGGGCGGAGGTGAACACTTAACATCAGGGCCGACAGCCCGTTTCGCCATTTCCATCGCATATAAAAAAGAGCACTTCCGTTCTTTGCAGGGCACATTAAAATCTCAGCTACTCAAACTAACTCAAATCATTCGATCTATTTTCGTGTCCAGTGCGATGTTCAATGCGCAGAAGTCAAAAGCCAAGTAGGTGTTTACTTAGGAATATGTAACGTCACTTAGAACAAACAAAACCTGCTTAGAATGATTTTTTCGTAGTTTTTCGTTTTACTGAACTTCGTAGCCAAGTTTATTTACCCGTCAGCTATCATACCAATTCCAACATACCAAAAGAGCACATATTAGAAACTGGGCACTTTTTTATCTTATATTTTTTTAAACGGGATTTATTCAAAGGCACATGTCCCTTTTTTATATTGTTGATTAAATTATTAAATTCAAATTCAAATTTCAAAATTCTAAAATCATTTATTTCGTTTATTCACCATTATAGTTAGTACACCTATTTATACTGTTTTAATAACCATAAAAACAGATTTCAATTATTCACGACAATTTTTTTTTTTTTTATTCTAAAATTATAATATCATTTATTTCGGTTGTTCACCGTAATAGTTTGTACTTACAAGATATTACGTATTTAAATTATGTTGGTAACTATAAAAACAGATTTAAATTATATAGGTCAAAAAATTTTGAATTTTAATTATAATTCAAAATTTACTCAGATACTGACTATTGAAAATTCTAACCAGATTAATTTATGCATGTAAATGTCAAATATTATTCAAACAATAATGATATAAGAAAGAAGATTATTTCCCAAGTAATAATTTAATAAATTATGAAACCCTATGGTTTGATTTCGGTAAAAAACTCTGTAATATTTATTATAAACGTTATTTAGATTTAAGTACTTGTTTTGTAGAAGGGATCACGCTCACGATAAGAGAGTAAGCCGGATAAGGTTTGGACAAGCACTAAACTTAATTTCAAGAACGCATGATCTTGTAGGTACATATTTTTTTATAAAAATTACCGTTTCGTAATAATTCTTAAGAATTCAATCTGAAGGTGGCTGGTTCAAACCCACACGAGCACAAATGAGTTTTTTCACTTGAAAAATGTATGTGCGCAATACCACGTTCTCGAAACGGTGACGGAAAACATTGTGAAGAAACCGGCATGTCTTAGAACCATAAATTCGAAGACATGTGACATTTACCAATCCGGATTGGGCTCCCGTGGTATAATTTCATTCACTCTCAATTATCGAGAGTAGGCCGGTGTCCCTTCAGTGGGAACATTAGAGACTGATACGGAAAGATCTTTGACTTTAACTTTGACGTATCCTAATTTCGTTCCACTATCTCGGACATAAGTGTCAATGGCAAATCCTGCTGGCCCTATCGTGATGGTCAACTTACAAACGCCAGAGCCTTATTGTATCTGTACTTTACGCTAATCACATAATACAGTCTACAAGCATGAAATACACGAGAAAGTAATTGATGAAGAAAAAGAAGTAAATACATTTAAGGTATGTATATTGGTATAAGAATATTCATAAGACACAAGTTCATTTTAGGAAAATGTAAATACCCGACTCGATGTAGTGGTAATGAACTGTTCGCCTTGAAACGGGTGAATCGATTTTGATAAAACATTTAGAAAGAAACCTGCTTTTAAATAAAAAAAACCTCACCCAAATTGGTTCACCCGTTTAAGAGCTACGGTGCCACAGACCCTCTTTTTGCGTCTGGGATATAAAATGATTATTTTCAAATGATTCATGTTGTTTAATGAATTCTTCTTCGCAAGACCGAGAAGAATCAGTACCTATATCACTGTCGTCGGGCGCCGGCGCAGGCGAGGAAAATGTGAATAATCGTGAAATATTTATGTTTACTGCAACACAGTGATTAGAATTAATTTAATTAAATAAAATACTCTATTTCCGTATCACACATTTATTTTATCCAAACTTGACTAATTATACATTTTTTTCAACATTATACATATTTCTATAAAACCTTCTATAATTAAAAATAATTAAATATTGTCATGTGTTTTTGGTTTCACAGAACATAAGAAATTGTAAAAAATGGTGGTAAAACTTATCCGTAAACGATCTTGAACTCGATTGACAGAGATCGACCGAGTCCAAAATCGAGTTGGAACAAGAACCCATGCAGTTTGAAGAACCTCGAGAACCTGAACCTGATTTCCAGGGTTTGTGCTTTTAGTAAAGAGCTGGCTTTAAATTAGGTAGAAATTGATCAACCTGGGCCATAGCTAAACAGACAGGTGCTTCGATTTAAGAGTAGCTTAGCACAACGCAGTTTGTCTGAACTAGATGCTAATCGCGCTACCAATGCACGATACGCCATTTGGATTGGACACTCGCTGTGACTGATTAAACTCTGATTTAATTCTTTAGATCTCAATTATCGTTTGGACACGTCCAAATTACACGCACGTATTCGTAAGCATATGTCACAGGTTAATAACCTGTGGCGTATTCGTATTCGTATATTTGTAGGCAGTTACAGATTATATCAAATTACAATCAATATTCATCGTTTAGCTAGTCATAAGACTTTTTGTCATGAGACAAATAATTGTTGTTAATAACGCGCGCGAGTTCTACAACCCGAAGTGATGTTTAATTAAATAATTTTCTAGTTATTTACGCTAATGAGCCGAATAATAAGTAATTTATTCGTCGTTATGCGACCGACTAAATTTTTACATTTTGCTTTTTTTAGTTTATTCACTTTACTTTGTCAGTTTTAAAATAAATAAGTCAGTTTAAATTCTTTTATGTTATATAATTCTATTTTTATAAAACAATAAATATGGAGTTTAATTGGTGGAAAAATTACAAATTTTTAAATTACGAATATAACTATTATCAAAATTGTTTCTAAAATGTATTTTTAAGTCTATTCAGTACCTCGTGAATGAAGTTGATTTTGAACTAAAATACTTTTTATTTAATGCCCATTAATTTGGGGTAACTGCGCGATTAACATAAGTTTTAGGGTACGTGTAACTAAAGGTTAACATTGTCTTTCCAACCAAACATCCCGAGGGAAAAACTCATTAAGTCCACTCCATGCAATAGTAAACCATTTTTTGGTTCGCTAGATGGCGAATCAGCGTAGCGCCTAGCCGCAAGCGAAGCGCTTTCCTGTGTAGCTTTGGATTTAGATTTGAAGGGTGGAACATAATATAATAATGGAGCTATATTTGCGTAAAAAGACTATTGCCTTTCAAACCCAATCCAATGAAAATAAACATCTAGAAAGACATCCATTCCTTATTATTTAAAGTACACTGACTGAAGTTATACCCAATTTATATACACCAATAAATAGAACGAAATCACCAGAAGATCTTGAAGACGGACCACAGCATATACAGGGCCAGGCAGTAGAAAAGGACCCTTGTTATCTGGTGAAGATAGAAGAGCCTGAAACATAAGAAACGAATAAGTCAGGATAAATAATTCTTCTTCTTTTTTTATGAGTAGCCAACTCTGGTGTCGGAGTTTTCAAGCCGCCTGAAGGTCTTCGACATGGCTTATCGACTAGGATAGTAAGGATAACAATATATTTTGTTTTATAATTACAAATAAGCTATTAAAGATCAGTTAGTAATGACTGGCCTCACAGCTGTTGGTAGCTCTGCCTTCTGTGTAGGTCGTGAGTTCGATTCCCAGGACAAAAATTTATGCGACGAACATAGATAATTGTTTGAACAAGCGTTAAACTTAGATTTAAGAACGCATATGAGATCATGCGTTCTTAAAACTAAATTTAACGGCTCCGTGGCTTAGTTGGTAGTAGCCCTGCCTTCGAAGCGAGGGGTCCCGGTATCGATTCCCGGCAGAGGCACACTGTGTGGTGAGCACGAAGTTTGTTCTCGGGTCTTGGGTGTTTCTGTGTTTGTCCATGCCATCTGCGACACAGGGAATCCTAGTGTAGAGGTATGAGTGTACTAACATTGTTTGCTGTTTGTTTGTTCTGAGTTGGATTGCTGTTATGGGTGGGGGTAACTACTTATCACCAGGTGGGTCTTCAGCTCGTTCCGTCACTTTATCATATTAAAAGAAATGTGTAGATATATTAAAATAACCTTTTCCATTTCCTTCTGGCTGCGGGCAGAGTGTCGTCGCTATCCTTGAAGAGGTACCGCCTGATGCCGGCCAAGTACGAGTCGAAATACACCTCCCAGTCTACATCGCTCATGCTGAACGGAAATATCTGCAAAAAGACACTATATGGAACAAAATTTATAAGACCAAATATGGACACTACGTTTGCTGTCTGAAATAAATGAATTTAATTGAAAATTTAAAAATAAATATTTGATTTACACTAGAAAGATTTAAAAATTGAATAACTCATTGTTCCCTTTTAGTAAAATACAAGTAGCGCCATCTAGTTTTTTCATATGGACTATATGGAACAAAATTTATAAGACCAGATATGGACACTTACGTTTGCTGTCTGAAATAAATGAATTGAATTGAAAATTTAAAAATAAATATTAAATTTACACTAGTAAGATTTAAAAATTGAATAAATCATTGTTCCCTGTTAATAAAATACAAGTGGCGCCATCTAGTTTCCTCATATGGAACTATATCCTAAAAATCACGTTTTTATACGAGATCTGGCTGCACAATTACTACGCTCTTTGACTTTTAATCGAATTTGATTTTTACATATAATTATTATTATTATTATTAATTTATTTATTTCAGACTCATGTCCATATTGATATATTACATTCAAATTAAATTACAATGAAACATATTATAAATTATTATAAGAATTAAATATATTACAAGAATTAGAATTAATAAATTAAAATATTATATTATTTTATTTTGCCTAACATGATTCCCACCCACTGCTTCTGTATGGGACAATCGTTCCGGGCTGCAATCATGTTTAGAATACTGTTGGAGCTACCGCGCACTCTGTGAAACAGCGACGCCACTCTTTTCCGTCTAATAGCGTGGAAGCCGTCGACGCGCGCGTGCGTGAACATGTGCGACGCGCTGCAGTGTCGCGGCAACCCCAACAACATTCTGAAGGCATTGTTGTATTGAACGCGCAAGGCGTTGTAGGCTCGTTGCGTGTACTGCACCCACAGGCTGCTCGAGTAAAACGACTGGCAATATGATTTGAAAAGTGATATTTTAACACTATCAGTACATCGAGCAAACCTGCGAGCCAGCATGTTGCTCCTTACCGCCAACGCCCTGCGCTCTCTCTCGACATCCAAATCATCCTTCAAGTCATCAGTGAGCATATGTCCGAGATATTTGAACCTGTTTACGACTTTAAGAGTCGCTCCCTCAAGTACAACAGGTGGCACAATGGTTGGTTTGTGTTTGCCAGCTTTAAAAACCAGGAGTTCGCTTTTGTTTGGGTTGTACTTTAGGCCATGCTCGGACACATAACGCTCACAGATCCTGAGAAGTGTTCTCAACGCATTGATCGAGGGAGCAAGCAGGACCATGTCATCAGCATAACTAATATTGTTGACACAAGTTTCGTCAATATAGCATCCGACATGTATGCTGCTTAGTTCCTCGATCAACTGGTTGACGTACAAGTTGAACAGTCCAGGAGATGTCAGGCCGCCCTGCCTTACACCACACTCGAGTTTATACTCGTCTGACAGACTACTCGCCCACCTCACCTGGTTAACTTGATTTTTGTACCAATGCTCAAATAATGAGACAGTTTCAGTCGGCATGCCCGTTTCGCTCAACTTTCGCCAAAGTATGTCATAGTCAACTGAATCGAACGCTTTTGACAGATCGAGGAAACAGGCATATACTGGCGTCCTTCTCTCTGTATAATACCTGACAGTCTGCTTAAGACTTAGAATAGCACTCTCAGTAGAAAGTCCCGGCCTGAAGCCGAACTGTGCATCATGAAGATGCAAGTATTCACTGAGGTGGTCATTAAGCAAACCGTCAAGTATCTTGGCAGTTATAGTAGCCAGTGAGATGGGTCTGTAGTTTGACTTATCTGACACATCACCTGTCTTGTTTTTGAGGATAGGTACAACTATGGTTTTCATCAATGAAGTTGGCAAATAAGAATGACCCAGGCACAAGTTGAATAACATAGCCAGTACCCGAGGCAGGTGCACACCAGCATGTCTGAGGTGCTCTATGCTGAGGCCGTCATGTCCGGGAGACTTGCCCCTTTGCATGCGATTAATGACCGCGGCGACATCTCGAGCAGTAAAACTTAATTTCCGCTCCGACGACAAACCAGCCTCAACATTTCGCACCTGAGACATGGACGGACGTATGTTTGATCGCACCACAAAATAATCTTTAAATGCATTGGCAATGCATTTTGGGTCATTAACACCACTGATGTTCAGTGGTGTTAATGAATAATGAATGATGATTATGAATTTTGCCGAGGTTTTATTAAAAAGTTGCCGCTGGTATTTTTGATTAAACTAGTATTAATTGATTATACTGACAAAAGTCGTTAATTGCACCACGGGGCGCAGCTAGGTTTAAATAAATTATATGTGGAATACTGTCACAAACAGTGTGTGAAAAGCTCTGGACTCAGCACATGCTGCCAAGTTACAGCGCTGATTTTCAGCTCAATGTTCGACGTACGAAAACGAAGAGCAACAATATCTCACCCTTCTGTCTTCATCAGTAGTCGTGTCCCATAGTTCTCTTACTCTTCTATTGCAGAACTGTATCTCCGTAGTACAGAAGTAGGAGAGAACAGAAGAAAACTTGTGAATTTTCTTGTATACTTTAAGCATCCTGAAAATAAGACAAAAATCACATTAAAGTATCGACAAAAATATCGACTAAACTAATTAAATAATATGGTATTTATATAATGATTAATATAATGAGTCGACTACTTGGCATGTCTACTTTTCCACGGTGTTACTACAAGGTGGAATGTGGCCCGTGATATTCTAATATAAGTATTTTTTTTTTTTATGTGACTTAGGGACGGAACGAGCTGAGGGCCCACCTGGTGGTGAGTGGCAAGCCCCGCCCATGACAACAGTAATGTGATTCAGTATAAGATGTTGATCTTACACCGAGTCGCATTCATCCTGCTGCGTCCATCGCCTGAGATAGCGATGATACGTCTCATGCGCTCATGTCTCATGTCTCATAACTTACTTTGGTTTCCTTCCTATGCAGACTGCTAAACTGTCCACCAACACAGCAGGAATCAGATGTAGCAGCACCATGTAGATCCTATTCAGTAACGCTGATTTTGTCAGCGTTAGAGAGAAGTACCTGGATAGAAACGAAATGTTACCATTGGGATTAAAAGAAACCTTAGTGGACTTGCATTCTTATAAAAAAACCAGCCAAGTGCGAGTCGGACTCGCGCATGAAAGGTTCTATACCACTATCTATAATAATAAAATACAATTAGCGCCATCTAGTTTCTTCATATGGAACTATATCCTAAAAAATACGTTTTTAGTGTTTGTTGTTATAGCGGCAACAGAAATCATCTGTGAAAATTTCAACTCCAAACTATCACGGTTCATGAGATAGAGCCTGGTGGCAAACGGACAGACAGACAAACAAACGGACAGCAGAGCCTTAGTAATAGGGTCCCGTTTTACCCTTTGGGTATGGAATACTAAAAAAGAATCATCAAAATCGCTTCATAAATAACGGAGAGAGGGCTGAACATACATAAAAAAATTATATATATATGTACATATATATGGTTGAATTGAGGACCTTCTCTTTTTGTCGTCGGTTAAATAGCGCTGTGCGAGTTCGAATCATACATAACTGAGATTTTACAAAAAATAATAGAATTTTGCTTTTTAGTAATCATTATTTTGGATGTCTATACTTTCCTGGGTTGAATAATACCAAGTTCTAAATCGTGCTTACTTCGTCCACAACATACTACCATGGTGCACTAGCCTTTTTGTGTTGTAAGGGTGTGGGTGCCGGTGAAAATACAGGCACGTTGGACGTGACAAGCGCAGTGCAGAGCACCTAGACCACTCACCATACAGCATCAGAGAAGGGGTGGTTGTCGATCCTGGCGTAGTTCTTGGCCATGAAGTCCCCCCACGTTATCCTATTCTCCACTGAGCTTACGTAGTTGAAGATTGGGGGTTCAGGGGGTGGATTTCTAAAAATAATGTTAATACTGTAGGTATGACTGCCTTTTCAGCCATGAGAAAAAGTGCCTACAAAATTAATTTACAACTTAATAAACTTTCCGTCACCTTTCGCCTGATACAAAGAGAGTGTGGTGGCCCAGGGGCACAGACGCCAACTTTCAATCTGAAGGTTGTAGGTTCAAACCCACACGTGAACCAATGAGTATTTTCACTTGAAAAAATTATGTGCGCAATACCACGTTCTCGAAACGGTGATGGAAAACATCGTGAGGAAACCGGCATGTCTTAGAACCAAAAATTCGACATGTGACATCTACCAATCCAGATTGGGCTCCCGTGGTAGATCAGAGCCCATTCACTCTCAATTATCGAGAGTAGGCCGGTGTCCCTGCAGTGGAATGAATGCGACTCAGTAAAGATTTGGATCTCATACTGAGTCGCATTACTGTTGTCATGGGCGGGGGTCACCGCTTACCATCAGGTGGGCCCTCAGCTCGTTCCGTCACTAATTGACATAAAAAAAAAAATCTGTAGCTTGCCACGGGTGAAATATAGATGATGAATTGGTGGAAATCATAGAAACATCCAAACTGCAAATCAATCTACAATGAGCGAAGAAAAATGTCACCGGAAAGCAAATTACGCAAATTCGTTTGCTTGAAAAACATTCAGTTATTTTAATATAACAACGAAACTATTGTCTTCTTCTTTCTTGTAAGTGGCGAACTAGTGTCGGTTATTCGGAAGGCACGTGAGGATGTCAGTCCCATCTATTCAGTTCGATATACCATGTCGGAGGCCTTAAGGAGCCTTGAAAACTCCGACGGCTCCGTGGCTTAGTTGGTAGTATCCCTGCCTTCGAAGCGTGGGGTCCCGGGTTCGATTCCCGGCCGGGGCACACTTTGTGTGGTGAACATGAAGTTTGTTCTCGGGTCTTGGATGTTTGTCTTGAATTCTGTGTTTTTCCATGCCATCTGCGACTCAGGAAATCCTAGTGCAGAGGTATGAGTGTGTAAACGTTTATACACATACAAGAAAAGAAAGTTGAACTTTATTTTTTGATCGAAATAAACGTATGTTTCTATTAATAAGTAAACTGGTTCCCATAGTAGCTATACTACGAACGTACCTCTGTTTAAATGCCGCGTTCACACTGGCAGCGGATACCATAAGACAGTTGACAACTGAATCTACTGGCACAATGTCAGCTGTCACAAATTCATTGCACTGCAGCGTTCGCAGTATACCAGTTACTAGAAAAAAAAAGGAATATTACAAAAAAAAATACATTTTATTTGCGATTTTTTATTATAATTAGAATTTTATGCTTAGATCCACAACCAAAGTCAAAGTCCTTTAGATCTCAAGTATCATTTGGACACGTCAAATTTTACACACACATGTAAACATATTCATGAGCATATAACGTGTCACAGGAACTCCCCAGGCACATTACATGCACTCAGATATGTCAAATTACAGTCAGTTTTCATGTTTAAGCTAATCTTATTAAGTTTAAGTATGTTCCAACCCTTAACCGACCAACCCAAGGGGAAGAAACAGCCAATCCATTGATATAAATATCGATGATACCACCTTCTATACTTTCATCCCTGTTTCCTTGTCTCTTCTTCTCCCATTTTAGAAAAAAAAAGTCAAATCAGTCTGCAATGGGCGAAGAAAAATTACAGGAAAGCAACATACGCTATTATGACATATTTTCCCAGCTATTTTGATTTAAAAACCAAACTGATCAACTGATTCTCATGAAATTCCTTAAACTTATCTGAAATTTCAAGACCTATGATACCTAGTCACAACCTAACAAAGTGCGAAAGGTCCGTCTTTATAATGGAACCATCGGTATACAATCGACTGCCTGACACTATACGCAATGCACCTTCCATCAGCGCGTTCAAATCTTTATTAAAAAAAGTGGTCACTTGTACACGTTTTTTACAGTATCGAAGAGCTGTTGAAATTACCACAGCTGCAGTAATTGTATTACAAAATATCTATTATTATATCGAATCATGACTTGACCTGTAACTATGGAGTAATTAATAAATTATTTGTATTTGTATTTGATTATATCCTTTCAAATTTCTAGTAAAAAAATATAACAAAATAAACACAAAAAAATATTTACATTTTGGTTTTATACTCTCCTTTGAAAGTAGGTTCAAAAAGAAAGGCAAAAATCATAGCATTCCGTTCAAAAAAGCTTTCAAGCTTATTACCACTGGAACGCTCCCACCGATTGGCAAAGAATTTCCATCTTTGACAACTGTTATCGGACTGGTATAGTCATTTAGCTGACCCATACTTGATATTGAACTTGGTATATCCTATTTGATCCTAAATACTTGCCACTGCCAACTGCTACACCAGTCGGGCCGTACATATTGTCGAGCCAGCATTCCAGAGGCTCCTTGACCGTTGACGTCACTGAAATACAAAATAAATGAATATTCATGGACCCATCCTGACCCTCCATTGGGAAGAACAAGCAGAAATCCTAATGGAAGAATTTTTTTCGCGATCATGACAAACAATAAAATGTTCCTTATATCTACGTACTTTAAAATCTTGTTAGTAAATATTTAAATGTTGATATTACATATTATTTTGCCTGTTGCGGAGCAGAGCGACAGGCCGTGACGTTTTATCTACACAATATAAACTTGCAGTGTCTGTTTGTAATGTCAAAACAGCTTTTAACTAAATGCATTTGAAAGTACGTACTGTACATTAAACAAAAATGTTTTTTTTTTGTCTGTCTGTTAGTTGCGGCTCATCTCCGAAAAGGCTGAACTGATTTTGACAGGACTTCCGCTAGCAGATATTAGCGAAACCGCAGATTTTTTATTTTAGAAATATAATTAGGTTTCCCCGCAAAAAAACATGTTAAATTCCATCTTAACCCGGAAACGGATCGCGGAAAACAGCTTGTTATTACTGTAATCAACAGTGTAGCACACCTTTTTAACCAAAATATAATATTATAATAGATATATACAATATATAAATAAATAAATACCTTTATGTGACCGCCAGGTAGATTAGGAGTCTAAAATCTTACCTATCGCCGGCCTGAATATACCAATGGGCAACCCTGCTGCGTTCTTCTTCAGTTCCTTCTCGGCCAAGGCCTTCGTGAAGGTATACGTGTTGGGCCAAGGTCCAAGGATCCTTGAAGCAATAATTGACTCATTTCAAACATCGAACAAAACCGACTTGACTTTAAAAAAACCTACTTTGTTGACAACGGAATCTGACGGCACAATGACAGCTGTCACTGGTTCATTGAACTGCAGCGTTGAGTATACCCGTACCAGCCTCTAATGTTCCCACTGCTGGGACACGGCCTTCTATCGATAGTTGACAGTGAATGGGCTCTGATCTACCACGGGAGACCAATCTGGATTGGTAGATGTCATATGTCTTCGAATTTTTGGTTCTAAGACATGCCGGTTTCCTCACGATGTTTTCCTTCTAGAATGCTTTTCTATAATGTGCTAGAATGTAACATTGCGCACATAAATTTATCAAGTAAAAAACTCATTGGTGCGCTTATTCAACTCATTGGGTTTCATCATCATCATCATCATCATTGGGTTTGAATCAGCGTAACTCATTGGGTTTGAATCAGCGTTTCGTTTCGTTCAATTTCGTTTTCATGGATTATTTTATGCGTTAAGACTGAACGAGCTGGCAGCCCACTTGATGGTAAGTGGTTACCGCCGCCCATAACAGCAATACGACTCTCACTACCCTACTGAAGCGTGAGGAGGCCCAAGACAGACATATAAGGAGCTTTTGTGACACTTTATATGCTCACCAAAGACACGAAAACATTATACGACACAGGAAATGGGTATGGTATGGTAAAATGCTGGGTATGGGTATGGTAAAAATAAAGTAATAGCTTTGGACTTACTTTGGAAGTAAGCAGTCGATCTCAGCATCAGTCAGCTTGCTGATGGTGGTTTGAAGGTGGTCGGAATCTGCTGAGCATTCGTAGAACTGTTCCTCGACCCTTGACAGGTGAGAGTTGGAGTAGGCTGTTGATATATGCATAAAGACCTGCAACAAGAAATTATTGAGAAAACCCAAAATCTGCTGCGTGAAAAATTCTTTGTAATCCTGTATTTACCACAATCTATAGGTATTGAGGAAAAAACATTTAATATAATATATTTTTCCAATTTTGAATCTAACGATACCTCTCAAGCTAAGATCCATCGCTTGATGGGTTTTTAGGCTACAGGGCTACTCCTTCTGGGATTGAATCCCTTTGTCTTCGCCCTTGCCTTGCAAAAACTAATACGACTATTCAAGAGGAAAAAAGAGACAGATCATCTAAAAGTCCTCTTTTGCGTGTATCTACGAGTTTGGACAGAGTCACTCATAAAGAAAGAAATGGATCTATGTGCGGAGGAAGCCTTTTTGAAAACTATCCGCGATCTCGCGAGATTGAGATATCGAATTTGTGATCTCGAGTCGAGATCGCATTCCCTCGAGATCTCATTCCCTACCTATTACCAAAATATACATATCCTGTTCCAGAATTCTCTCTTTCATTTTACACCAATTAATTACAGCAAGGGCGGCGTTAGATATTTCGAGGCTCCGGGCGATAGATCTTTGTGAGGCTCTTGGCGTATGAGGAATTTAGGTGAGTTGGAAGTGTACAGGGCTGGTAATCAGCCAGCATCCTCTTGAAGACAGCTGCAGTACATCAAAACAAAAAACGGGTTGTTCTGCGAGGGTGCGAGGACCTACAAAAGCGAGGCCCCGGGTTGTCCTGCTTGCCAGCCCCTAAGGCCACCACTGTTACAGTAACCTCTTTGGAAGCTGTTCGAAAAAAATTCACTCACATCAAGCGCCTTTATATCCCTGGCCAGCTCCAGGATTTGGAGCGGCGCGCGAACATTGGTCGCAAGCGCCGCTCGCAGGTGCTCGTCGAACTTCACCGTCGCAGCCGAATGGAAGACTATGTTCACCTGGAAAAGCCAAATTCACAATTCCTACTAATATTATAAACGCGAAAGTTTGTAAGCATGTATGTTTGTTACTCAATCACGCCAGAACGGCTGACCGGGATGAAATGTGGCACAATTTTCGTCTCCAGGCGAACTTTGCGTAAGTTCTGCAGCCAATAATTATGTCGGAGGACCTAAGTCGTGTTTATAGGTGACGGTGACCACTTAACAGCTCGTTCCGTCACTATCATCGCATAAGAAACACAAGTAACATGTGTGTGTAAAATTTGACGTGTCCAAACGATGCTTGAGATCTAAAGGAATAAATGTGTTGGAAATATTGGGTGTGTGAATATGACTCCGCCCTTTCTCAACAGATGTCGTTTTTAGTATTGTTTACGTGTACTAATAAATGACCATACTTGTATTCGATAGTACTGAATGTCAGCTATCTAACGCATTTTATGATATTTGGTTGAAGTGTAAGCAACAATTGTTTTCACCTTTTCGAAAATGTCGGTTTTTATTCCAAATAAACGTCATTTGCGGGAAGTGTTATTACATTATTTTATTGCGAAGAAAACTGCAGCGGAAACTTATCGTTTGCTTGTGGAGATTTATGGTGAGCATGCTCCGTCTAATACAACTTGCAAGGAATGGTTTCGACGATTTCAAAATAACGATTTTAGTACTGAGGATAAAGAACATGGAAAACCACCAAAAAAATTTGAAGATGCTGAATTGGAAGCATTATTGGCTGAAGATTCTTGCCAAACTCAATCAGAATTAGCTGCAGCATTAAATGTTGATCGTTCAACTGTTGCAAAGCGTTTACAAATGATGGGAATGATTCAAAAAGCCGGTGACTGGGTTCCACATGATTTAAAAGAAAGAGACATGGAACGTCGGAAAACCATTTGTGAAATGCTGCTTCAAAGACAGCAAAGAAAAGGATTTTTGCATCGGATAGTCACAGGAGACGAAAAATGGATACACTACGAAAATCCTAAACGCAAAAAAGCTTGGGTGAAACCAGGCGAACCAGGCCCATCACAGCCAAAAATAAATATTCACTGTGCCAAGGTCATGCTCTGTATTTGGTGGGATCAGAAAGGTATTGTATATTATGAGTTGCTCAAACCCTCTGAAACTATTAATGGAGAAGTTTACCGACGACAACTAATGCGTTTGAAGCGAGCCATAGAAGAAAAACGACCAGAATGGGTGAATAGACATAACAAATTAGTTCTTCAGCATGACAATGCCAAACCGCATACCGCAGAAGTCGTAAAAAGATATTTAGAGGGACAGGACTGGGAAGTGTTACCCCACCCGCCATATTCACCAGACATAGCTCCTTCGGATTACCACCTATTCCGGACGATGCAGACAGACCTTACTGGAGAAAAGTTTACTTCATGTGAAAGTATCAAAATTTGGATTGACAACTGGATAAGCTCAAAAGACCAGGACTTCTTCCAGCAAGGAATACGAAAACTACCTGAACGATGGGCGAAGGTTGTAGCTGCAGATGGAGCATACTTTCAATAATTTTTTTTTTAATTTTGTAAGCGAACAAATGTGTTTTATTTTGACAAAAAGGGGCGGAGTCATATTCACACACCTATTAATATAAAGGAATAAATAAGTTGGAAATGATCTAAAAGAATAAATGAGTTGGAAATTATCTAAAGGAATAAATAAGTTGGAAATGATCTAAAGGAATAAATAAGTTGGAAATGATCTAAAGGAATAAATAAGTTGGAAATGATCTAAAGGAATAAATGAGTTGGAAATGATCTAAAGGAAAAAATGAGTTGGAAATGATCTAAAGGAATATATGAGTTGGATATGATCTAAAAGAATAAATGAGTTGGATATGATCTAAAAGAATAAATGAGTTGGATATGATCTAAAAGAACAAATGAGTTGGAAATTATCTAAAGGAATAAATAAGTTGGAAATGATCTAAAGGACAAAAAGAGTTGGAAATGATCTAAAGGAATAAATGAGTTGGATATGATCTAAAAGAATAAATGAGTTGGATATGATCTAAAAGAATAAATGAGTTGGAAATTATCTAAAGGAATAAATGGGTTGGAAATGATCTAAAGGAATAATTGGTTTCGGGAAACTACGGTACCTTTTCAATAAGCATCTGTCTGTCTGTAATGGTGAGCCCCAAGCCAGCAGCTTCACAGTCTGCTGGTACCACCACCACTTTGTGCCTGAACTTCGGGCACTCTTCTTTGAGGTGGTTGAACACCTGGAAAATATTTTTCATTACGTTAACATATCTACCACTACCATTTAATCCTTGTATTTATATGTAATACTAGCTATGAGCATGAGTTGCAATGCCACTTAAAGATCATTTTTATACAGACAATTTTTCATATTTTCATAAATATGAAAAATTATAATATTAATATTATTTTCATAAATGTAACGCACTGGAATATTCTGTAAAGTTGTGTTTATATTTCAATAAAGAATTGAATTGAATTGAATTTTTGGGACAGAAACCCTCGCGGGTTTCCAGAACACCCTACTAAAATATCATCACAATCTGATCAATGATTTCGGAACGCATAGAGAACAAACACAAACATTGATTTCTATTTATATCGATAAATAGACTAGCGAATACCCCTCGTTTGCTACTACGCTAAAAAAGAAACACATTTTGTGCCTAATGCATTGTTTTAGTGGTTTAAAACCATCTTCGCATTATTGCCTTTCTAATGAAACCGGTTTGGGGCACATCGGTTGGATGGTTTCAAAGTCTATAACGGACATAGGAAGAAACAATTTTTGTGTTCTATAAGAGTATATTAAGATCGGTATTTGTACGGAAAAACTATTTTTTTTAATGTATTTTAAAGTAATTGTTTGATAAAAAAAACTGCTGCTGTCCATCGAATAAATCTGTATTGTTAAATAGCTTATTCTATATGGCTATCAGGAACATTGACATGAAACTGCGTCGATATGTCGGGAGTTAACAAAACTCACAAATCACGGTCAATATCTCGGTGACTCGAAAAATAATTTTTAATCATGATAGTTTTAAAATTTGCACCACTGCTTGTGTACCTGTGCCTACGTCTCTCGATTAAATACAACACCAATCACAACATTATTTTATTACAAGGTTTAAACAGGTATTAGACAAGTGTAAAATTGCATTATCGTAAGCTGTTACAAAACATCTTACTAACAGACCAATAAACGCTGAATGTAACCTAAGTACATATTTTTTTATTTATTTTTCCTTTTTTGTTGATTTTAGAAGTCAATTGAATTTGTGTCTGAAGTAAATATACATTATTTTTATTACCTTGTTTGATGAGTAATTCAAACTCATCAAACAAATCAATCTCAAGTCAACACAGATAATGTGAATAATATTAAGTTAGGTCTCTGCGAACTTCCATTATTTACAATGGATATTTATTTTATGCAGTTTTATGATAATTTTATGATGATTATTTACACTTAGCAGGAAAATCCTATTGTATACTTATTATTTTTCTTTCCCTTCAAAGGTGTGAATAGACTTATTCTTTGGTACAGGTAAATATGTCCTTTTTGTTCCTTTGTGGAAATACCTACGTATACCGCTATGGGGGAGGACGGGGCTGTTTTGTCGGGCGTGATCCGACTAAAACCACCCTGTATATATATACTAGCTGACCGGGCCACGCGTTGCTGTGGCTAACGTTTTTGTCATACGATATTATAATTTGCAATAAAATAATATTGCGATCATAAATTGAGATGTGAGCTATCCTATCTTTCATGTTGGATCAAACTGCACACGGTGTACAAATTTGATTAATATTGGTTAAGTAGTTTAGGCATCCATCGAGGACAAACATCGTGACACGTAATTTATATATATTAAGATGTAGGCATACGGAAGACGTAGGCGTACGGATTGCAAAACTTAAATGGAGGTGGGCGGGACACTTGGCTAGGCGGAAAGATCTCCGATGGACCAAGTGGCGGTATGGTGGCCAAGAGATATGCGTCGACCCCAAGGCAGAGCAGCCCGATGGTCGGACGACATTATAAAGGCAGTAGGAACAGACTCGCCTTGCACCAGACCGGCAACAGGCGTGATAGACAAGAGCCTTATACTCAGCAGTGGGTACCGGCTGATTAGACAGATAGATATATAAATTTCAAAACTATCATGATTATTTGTGACTCCCAATATTTCGACGCAGTTACATGCGTCATGGTCCCGGGCAAACTGAAGTCTGCGAAGTGGAGTGTGCAAATCATTGGCAGACATATCGGTCTAGCCTCTTCAACAAAACTCACAAATCATGGTAAACATCTCGGTAACACGAATAGATAGATAAATATCGCTATTAGCTATAAGGCCGCCCATTGTAACCTCTTTTTTGTGATTGTTTTGTTAATTTTATTTGTGTTATGTATGTTTATATCGAGGTGTACAATAAAGAGTATTCATTCATTCTATATATAGATAGATTTCTGTGTGTTCGCGTGTTGTCCATCCGATTAGATTGTAAGTTTAAAACCTTGTAATCATACTTTGTTGTGGGAACGAGCGTGAAAATTTCTGACAAAGTAGAATATAACAATAGTGAACATTTATTGAGCACTAAGACACATAAAAAAAGAAATAAATATTCGTGGACATTTCACACAGCGCCTAACGGTAGTGTATCTAAGCGTAGAAGTATGGAAACATGAATACTGATATAATAATATTAGTAATTTTCATTGCAAAAAGATACATATCTATATATAGGCGCCGTCTGAAAACCAGCGCTGCGTCTTAAACGGGTATGTTTAAGACGCAGCTTCAAGCTGAGACGGTGTCCCGTTTGACCACATACTGTTATTGTTACTCGTGCATTTGTTTTCTTTTTCTTTATGTTAATATTTAGGTTTATTTTATTTTGTTTGTATACTGTTTTTGTGTGTGTGTGTGTGTCAAATAAAATATATTTTATTCTATTCTATATATAAAAATGAATCTCTATCTTCCTTTGGTCACGGCATAACGCGTTGGCTGGACCAATTTTGCTATTTTTTGTGTGTTTGTTATTGTCAGGAGAAGGTTTTTATGAAATAAACAATTAGGAAAGTTGCACAGATAATACCCGGAAAACTGGAACGCAGCTAGTCTGCCATAAAAAACACCTGGATACAGAACAAACGACATAAATAAAAATAACTGAAAAAATATGTCATCTTTTCTTATGTGACTTTCCTTCGCCCGTTGAATACCAATTTGGATGGCGTAAAATAAGGAATTAAAGTATAGATGGCTCCGTGGCTTAGTTGGTAGTAGCCCTGCCTTCGAAGCGAGGGGTCCTGGGTTCGATTCCCGGCCGAGGCATACTTTTTTTTCAAGTATTTTTAAATCTGTAATTTTTGTCGTACCGGGTCTTCAAAGATCTCCTCCATCCTAGTGTAGATATCCTTGCCTTTCTTCTGTCGGACCAGAAGATAGAGATTCTCCACTCCTGGGCAGCTCCGGAGTAGCTTCTCCACCAGGATTTTGCCAAGAAACCCTGGAAATAATTAGACGGTGACTAAATAAAATGATAGGAGTAGCGTACGGTCCACCTGGTGTTAAGTGGCTACCTCCGCCCAAGAACAACAAAAATACGCTTTGTAACACCCCCCCCCTCTAAATTAATTAAATTTGATTGTTTGTTTTGATTTTTTTAACCTAATTTGGCCATGGCTGTGATTGTGATGTGGCTGTGATCGCTAGTGATTGGTAGGACTCTATATTGTGGTTCCGTAGTACCACAGTTTCTTTTAGGTATTAAGTCTTGACGTAGCTAACAATAATCTAAGTTTATATTAAATGATATTACGTTTGAATTAATGCTATTTCTCTGCTGACATGATAAGTGAATTTTCATTCGGTAGTTATAACGAGAGTAGTAACACTTTATAAATAATTAGTTAAATTAGTTAACTACCTAATTGATCATTTAGAATAACGAATTATCAGTATTTAACCATAACCTAGGTATTTGTATGACTACCTAATAAATAAACTAAATAACCTGCTCCATGAATAGTTTCAGATAATCGTAGTTACAAGGAAGACCATCATGTCCTAAGAAAGTAAGCTTTATTGTTATTAACCTGTATTAAAAAGTATGTAATTAGTAATTAGTATACCACTGGACTTGGCCCGGCCGAAGCCAAGGATCGAAGCGCCGCCGCCGCTTCGATCTATAAGTTACGTCAACCTGACAACCTGGTCTAGGAATTCAACATCTAGACCTAACTTCCCTTCCGTGGTATACTAATAAAAGTTATTAGGCCACGGCGTTCCCTCTACAAAATTTATCCCTCCTAATTATAAAAAGGGAGAAATTCATCTGAGAAACTATAAAATTTGGACAATTAGTCATAGTGTTAAAATAGGAATTTTAGTTCCCCAAATTGTAGATGTTCACATCTCTGGTTTTATTTCTTTATTAAAACAATTCAAGTCTCTTTAGATCGATACCATGACCAAATATTCGTGGAGACTGTACGTAATCAGAAGATGATTGTAAAACATAATTACAGGCTTCCTTACCATTTCAGCTATAAGATCAGCCAGCTTATGTCTCACAGTTTAACCATATTATCAACATTACAATGCATTCGATCAACGTAATTGGTGACCCGCTACCATTTCAGCTATAGCATTAGCCACAGGAATACTTCCCCAAATTGACCGAAGTACAAAATGTTATAGTTAATCAGTAGAGTTATAAAACCACACAGTTTTACTCAACCATAGTATCGTCTTCAATTAGACTCATTATTTGACTGGACCACTATCGGTCAATACAACATTATATCAGACTTACATTGTCTCTTAATATAACATTCGAGAATTACATTCAAAGTTTAACACTATTAACCAAATAATATACAAAACAATACAATTATCAATA
The DNA here is from genome assembly GCA_921293045.1 of Aplocera efformata. NCBI lineage: Eukaryota > Metazoa > Arthropoda > Insecta > Lepidoptera > Geometridae > Aplocera > Aplocera efformata. Next base: position 1,798,870 of record OV121067.1, on the reverse strand, counting down.
TATGCTGTAATTTCTGTATCAGACTATGCGTCCAACCTTCGGTACATACAATACATTATAATTACCAGTTTAGGTGATTAAAACATATTTACAAGTCAGTTCAATCAAGGTAGAAATGGTATAATTTATATCTCAACTCACATGGTTTACGATACATATACCGAGATTATTCTCTTCAATTCCTTATTTAACAAATAGATGATTTCCGTAATCAAATAATTCAACGCTTTACATGTAAAATTGTAAATTATCATCCTACTTGGTTAATTCCTACTTCGCACGTTTAGTTTTAGTGTACCTACTTTGTGTATTTAAACGATGTAAAGTGTGTTAAAAGAAATCTAGGAATTGTGGTACTTACTGCCACTCCTCCACATTTAAATTAAACGTGAATGTACAGAGTAAATTGAATTCATGTGTATGCGAGATTGGCGGTCTCGTCGAAGGCCTAACTATGCCTCCCTAGCCTACCATAATGGTGTAATATATAATTATATAAATAGGTTCAGGATATCTGACACCAAGGACCTAAGGTGACAGACGGAAAAGGGAAGGAATAAGGTGTGTGTACATGGATAGGTACATCTCACGCCAACTTTCCAGACTCAGACGAGTTGATTAAGGCTTGAACTTAGTCTTCGCCACGTGAGGGGATGCTGAAAAACATAAAAGGGTCCCTAAAACACTGAATTTAATAACTACGAGGATATACAGGAAAGGGTGTAGGTAGGGGTAGGTAATTGTACACAGGATTAGCTCACGCTGATTCTCCAGACTCAGAGATAACCATTAAAGGGCTTGAAGTAGTCTTCGCCACGTGAGAGGAGTATAGGAGTTCCCTAAACCACTGAAGTTAAATTACAATTACACTTGCCAACGTTTACTAAATTTTTAAAAACAAATTAAATATAAAATTTTCAAATATTCTATACTATATTTGGGAGCTCTATTCCGCCCAATGATTAGAAAACGACTCTCCTCCTGAATGCTCCCACGCTGCTTTTATTAGTCCCTTAGTTGGCCGCACATCTACTCAAAGACGACAGGGTGTTCCAAACGAAAGAGATTCAAATATAAATACTTATCGAATGTTTCTAGTTTATTATAACTTAATTAATCTTAATCTATAGATGTGAGAAGTATTTGATAATAGGAATCGAACCTATTAACTTAATCTTGAAAATATTATTGATTACATTATTTTCAAGAACAATTGCGTAGATGTGTAACAAACATCGTAAATAATATAATTTAGCACAATATTTCATATTAATACTGTATGAGAATCGAACTCAGACTTTATTTCCATGCCATCTGCGACACAGGGAATCCTAGTGCAGAGGTATGAGTGTGTTAACGTTGTAACGTTGTATTTGCCTTTATTGAATATAATACGGTGTTATTTGTGATGTTATTAACAGCTTTCCTGGACCATAAATCCAGGTACCAAATTTCATCCAAATCCTTTGAGCCATTTATGCGCAAAGAGTAACAAACATACACATACATACATACATACATTTTTTATAATATTAGTGTGAATAATAATATAAAGACTCGGCAATATTAGCAATTGCTGATTTTGTTTGAGGATCGAACTCAAACTATGAAGACTTAGAATCATACTCATCTGGTGTGTGGGAGTCGAACCCACCAGTTTTACAACTAATAATTATTTGAGTGGAGAATCGAACCCACTATATTTTGTACAGTGACAAACATTAAGCAATGCTTTTGTAAAGCACGAGATTCGAACTCGTGACTAACTGAAACATTTTGTGAAATCATCCTTGTAGTAGTTTTTATAGATGAGTATGAACAATGATAAATTGACCCACAATTTATCATTCAGGAACTACAGGAATCGAAGCTGTTATGATATTATAGAATTTAATTTAATGTTAAATTATAACTATTGTACTAGTGGCCAGTGCAGGAATCGAACCTGTTATGGTTATGTTAATTTATATTATTTTATAATTGTTGTTATGATTATAATTACAGGAATCGAACCTGTTTAATTTTATTATAGTGTTTGACTATATTTTTAGTAAAGACGGGACTCGAACCCGCGACCATTCACGTTCACACAGAAGATCCATGAACCACCCTGTATAATATTAATGCATAGTCGCATTTTAAACATTGGACTTTAGATCCTTATGTTTTAATTTACCTCCGTTTCAATAGCAACCCTGTCACATGGAAATAAGGACGTATTTGCCAAACTTATTTTTGTTTTGGCATCGGCTAACACTTAAACAATATTGAAACTCTTAAGTCGACACAATATTGAGCTATGTTGATCCAAATATATACAATTTTTTGTTTGTGTTTAGGACGGATGCGTGGCCAACCATATTGTCTAAAACTACTAACAATACAAATATCTTTATAATATTTTGACCTTTTCGTGAGGGAACGGTAAGCAACATGCGTTCCGTTACAGCTTGCATTTGCGCGAAGGTTATATTCGGGCAAGTGCAAGGAATAGTTTGACCAAGTTTCATAGCAATTCGATGAATGGTACAGCAGTTCATAAAATACGAACAAACATTTAATTTTATCTAATAAGCAGAAACAGACAGACAGATAGATTTTTGTTTTTCATAATTACCTTATATTCTTTTAAATGCATTTAGTAAAGAGCTGTTAGTTTGACATTACAAACAGACACTTCAATTTTATATTTGTATGATGATATAAGGTATTTCTATGAAAATTATTATATTTAGAATCTTTATTTTTTTCGATTTTTAATAATTTTGATACAATATATTATTAAATATGTATCTGTCTTTATATCAAACAATTCGGATCAGTAGTAAAATTTAGTGTTTTTGGTTTGCAATTTTGCGCAAAATCGCGTGACGCAACCGGCGCGCCACCGGGTCATGGATCTATAACACATTAATAAAACGCCAAGCTAAACTTAAAAAAACAGAACAGCAGAAAAAATCTAGGCATTATTCTTTGCTACACGTGTAAAGACGGGACGGGATATGGAAAGTCTAGATAATCTAATACTACCCACGGTCGCAATAAACTATTTCAAAATGTCTCATTGTCACTATATTTATATGTGGTTTTTACCATAATGTCTGACCCTGAATAACCAGATAGGGTTTAAAGTGTGACATTGGATATTCAATGTTATTTATAAATATTTTTCGGCATTTACGAAGAAAGAATTTTTAAAATATTGTCAAGGTTTGAGGAAAGACCGTGACCTAAGTGAAATTATGATGAACCAATGTCTTGGAAATTGGTTTTTTTGGGCCGGCGAGGTCGTTTTTGGCCGGTTCAACTTTTAAATTAAATTATAGTGCATCGGAAGCGACATATTCTTTTTTAATGAGATGGACACCGGATGTTATTATAACGTACTTAACAATTATTGACATTATTGACATAAAAATATTTTTTAACTTGCAACATTCAAAAAATTCCGCTACAATAAATATATAATATAATAAACAACGAAAAAAACAACGTTAACACACTCATACCTCTGCACTAGGATTCCCTGTGTCGCAGACGGCATGGACAAACACAGAAACACAAGACAACTACCCAAGACCCGAGAACAAACTTCATGCTCACCACACAAAGTGGGCCCCGGCCGGGAATCGAACCCGGAACCCCTCGCTTCGAAGGCAAGGCCAACTAAGCCACGGAGCCGATGGATTTAAAATTTTAAATTTTATATTGATAATGTTCGAAGTGTAGTATAAAACAATGGTTTTTTTATTAGTAATATAAGGCATTCTAACATAACATAACATATATTTTGTAAATATATACATATACTGCAGCGTGGTGGCCCAGGGGCATAGACGCCGACTTTCAATTTGAAGGTTGCTGGTTCAAACCCACACGTGCACCAATGAGTTTTTTCACTTGAAAAAATTTATGTGCGCAATACCACGTTCTCAAAACGGTGACGGAAAACATCGTGAGGAAACCGGCATGTCTTAGAACCAAAAATTCGACGACATGTGACATCTACCAATCCGGATTGGGCTCCCGTGGTAGATCAGAGCCCATTCACTCTCAATTATCGAGAGTAGGCCGGTGTCCCTGCAGTGGGAACATTAGAGGCTGGTACGGACTGCATATTATATGAGCATACAGAACAGATCAAAGCAAACATTTATGTTCGTTACACAAGAACCCACGGGCTGCAGTGCAGAAGTTCTTCAAACTGAGCTATGAGACCAATCTATGGGAATAATTGTACTATGGGAACCATATTACCAGTACTATACATACAATATATCCCAATTTTTGTTATAAACGGATTTTACGTGTGGTTTTATGGTATTTACGTCTTATGCTTGATTATGGGTGGCGGTAACCACCTAACATCATGTGGACCATCTGCTCATCCCGTCACTTTGGTCGGATAAAAAAATACATATTAACAGAATAAACACGTTTTTATTTTTTTTGATTTGAATTAATGACGAAACGGGGATGATACGTCTCATGCGCATGTGATTTCACCGGTTCCCACATCCAACCACCGGGACACAGTAATGCGAGCACTACTGCTTGGCGGCAGATTCCAGATGTGGTGGCAGTACCTCTCCGGACGAACTTGGCACAAGTTCTACTGCTACTTTTGGTTGCTCCTTTAGCACCACCAACGGACGCGAGCAACTGGCCCCCACACTTGTTCTGGGAATCGAATCCCCACCCCAGAAGGTAAAGCTACTAACAGCTACGAGGTTGTGACGATAATAATACTTAACCCTGAATACATTAGGTTATTCAGGGTTAATCATTATTATGGTAAAACCACCTAAATATGAGAACAAAACGTTTTGCATTGGTATATTGCGACCGTGGGTTACTAGACTACGAGATAAAAAAAATAAAAATTTATCTGTTTAGATTGATTATGTGAATAATGATTTTTTTATTAGTATTTATTTTAATTTATTTAATAATTAACAATTATTTTAACGGATCAACATTTATTTTCATTTATTCTACTCGTATATATATATAAACGTTTACACACTCATACCTCTGCACTAGGATTCCCTGTGTCGCAGATGGCATGGAAAAACACAGAAACACAAGACAAACGCCCAAGACCCGAGAACAAACTTCATGCTCACACACAAAGTATTCCCCGGCCGGGAATCGAACCCGGGACCCCTCGCTTCAAAGGCAGGGCTACCACCAACTAAGTCACGGAGCCGTCGAAATGACTAGCAATTCACCCCGGTTTCGCACGGGTAGCAGCATATATTTGCCTACATGTTTACGGATACCCAAAGGGTAAAATGGGACCTATTACTAAGAATCCTCTGTCTGTCTGTCCGTCTGTCACCAGGCTGTATCTCATGAACAGTGACAGTTAGAGTTGAAATTTTCACAGATGATGTATTTCTGTTGCCGCTATAGCAACAAATACTACAAAATATAATAAAATAAATATTTAAGGGGGCTCTAATACAAAAACGTGATTTTTAGCATTTAGTTCTATATGAAAAAACTAGATGGCGCCACTTGTATTTTATTATTATTAATATTGATACGGAACCCTGCGTGCGCGAGTCCAACTCGCACTTGGCCGGTTTTTATTTTTCTGCCGTATTATCACCTCAGCAAGTAGGCTAAATTAAAATACAACTAGTATTTATCATACTTGACGTATTTTTAATGAATTTAATATCCACGACCCAGCGGCGCGCCGGTTACATTACGCGTCGTTTTTTTTCACATAGAAACAGTTTTAAAAAGGTATTTGTCTGTATAATATTCTGCGTCAGCTGTTGAACTGTAGAAGTAAGCACTAAAGTTTTGCATGACAATTTTCAACTTACATTATGTTCATAAATTTGCATAATTAGCAACATTATGATAAATATTAATTAATAGGTTCAACAGACCAATAAACCAAGGTAAGGTTGATGACCATTGTAGACGAAACGCAATTCTAACGGCTTGCAAAGCTAGGTCCCGGGTTCGATTTAAAATCGGATAAAGATCGTTCCCAGATGCGGTTCGGAATCTTGGTGCAAAGATAAATAAATAAAATAAATATTTATAGATATTTTACACAGCGCCATCTAGCCCGAAATTAAGCAAAAGAATACTATACTATACTATAGGAACTAGATTAACCAATGGAATACTTTATATAGTACTTTTTATTGTAAATACATACATATAAACCTTATTAGCAAACAGACAGTACAAACATTTATGTTCGTTACACAAATGGTTGATGGGATAATTTTTTTTACGCATTTTCACCGATTTATGCGTCAATTTCGGAAGAATTTATTTGATAGAAACTTCCGAGATGGTCCCCAAGAAATTTCATGGAGAAATTCCACCCCGGAGGGCAAAAAATAAGGGATGAAAAGTATTGAAGGCGTTTTATTCGATTTCTAAATCAGTCAGTTGTTATTTAAACGAAGTTTTAGTTGACGGCTAAGCAAGTGAAGCGAGGGTTGCAGGTTCAACACCCGCCGTACACAATTTTTAGGAATTTTAATTCATAATTTGGTTTAACTCACCCGTAGCTCCTGTAATAAGCACGTTTTTCTTGCTGTAAAACTCTTGTATGGGGGTCAATTTCTGTTCATTCATGTTCTCGTCCATCATTTCCTGATCTATGGAACAATCCGCGCAATATTCTGTTGTGGATCCAATTATATTGGTCTGTAGGTATGACTGATCAGCTGTTGTCGTAGGCGCCATCTTGGATTTTGAGTTTCAGTTTTGCATTTTTCTGTGGACAATAATAATAATTTTTGTTTTAAAATTTTGAAAAGAACTCTGAATTTGTTAATGAAATTGAAAAATAAAAAATTATTAATTCAGATTTGCACGAGATTAATGATTTAATGACTCTGCCCTTAGTCAGGGGCATAGACGCCGACTTTCAATCTGAAGGTTGCTGGTTCAAACCCACACGCGCACCAATGAGTTTTTTCACTTGAAAAATTTATGTGCGCAATACCACGTTCTCAAAAACGGTGACGGAAAACATCGTGAGGAAACCGGCATGTCTTAGAACCAAAAATTCGACGACATGTGACATCTACCAATCCGGATTGGGCTCCCGTGGTAGATCAGAGCCCATTCACTCTCAATTATCGAGAGTAGGCCGGTGTCCCTGCAGTGGGAACATTAGAGGCTAGTACGGACTCTGCCCTTACTGCAGGTCGTGGGTTTGATTCCCTCTTCGAGAAGCGTTTGTGTAACGAAAATGTTTGTTCTGTCTCTCCATAAGCCGCAAGGTTTTTCAACACAAGATATTTAGAAAACTTTGATAAGTCATAAAAGTTGTATGTAATGACATCAGATGAAATTTTGCAAGAATTACAAAATTAGTTGTGAGATATGACCTACAAATGTACCTATATATTGAAGGTAGCCAAACCACAATGACGCAAACATCACATTCTTGCCATTTTTAATTACTTGTCTTCATGTTGGAAACTTTTTTTTTAATATCAACTTTTTAATATTTAAACTATCATATGTATGAACATTATTAATGCTTAAATCTTTAAAACTACGCAACGTATTTAGATGCGGTTTTTTTTTTATAGATAGAGTGATTGAAGAGGAAGGTTTACATGTATAATAACATCCATTAAATAGTGGAGAAATACTGTTTTTTTTGAGGTTTCTAATGTGATGTCGTAAATAATTTCATTTTTTCCGCTTACATTGCAAACGCAGGCTAAACCCTACGAGATTTATCAAAATAATGTACTAAGTATTGCACACATTGAAAAGATCTACAGAAAACTCCGCTATGGTATATGTCTATCTCTTTTGGATATCCCACAATAACATTTTTTTGTCATTTACTTTTTACTATAAATAATGGCAATTTTCGAAGCGATTTTAACCAATACAGCATTAATCCTTATCTAATTAAATGCCTTAAATACATTGTTGATGTAATATAGATAAATATGGCCCTTCACAGCATATGATTTAAATGAATATTTTCGAAGATATTACAGATATAAAAATTGCGGGACGTAGCGTTTGCGGCGGTTCCGGCCGGCCAAGGCGGCGGGAATTTAACGCGCGCGGGCCACGGGCAGTAATGAATACATCAAAACTACTGGATCGATTTTAATCATTTTTTCAGTGAATGACATAGGCATATATTTACATATAATTTATACCCGTGCGAAGCCGGAGCGGGCCGCTAGTATAGAATATGAGCAACCTCCTTGACAAATTTCATCGAATATTATAATATAAATGCAAAAATTTACTTTTTCGCATTAATAATATTCGTATGATAATCAAAAATATAATTAAACGACATATGAAAATAAATGTTGTGACATATTATGATAATGTTGATATTGATCCAGGAAAACACGTTATAATCACTTCAGGGTTCGGAGATCAAGTTGAAAGGAGCACTTTCCATTTGGGACAATGAACAAAGATTTATTGATGGGTAATTAACAGTATTGCCATATACTGGCACGATATAATTATTTACGTTTGTTATGCAAATATTTTATTGGATTTACCAAATAGTACTTTCGAAGGAGAAAATTCAATATTCATCAGTAGGTACCTATAGTTTTTGGATGATGAAGACCAAAAAAATATGAATTTGCAGTTAGCTAAAAATATGTCTTAGTCAGTTTTTGACCGATACAAAATGCGAAACCGAGATTAAGTGACGGAACGAGCTGAGGGCCCACCTGGTGATAAGTGGCAACCCCCGCCCATGACAACAGTAACGTGACTCAGTATAAGATTTGGATCTTACACTGAGTCGCATTCATCCTGCTGCGTCCATCACCCGAGACGGGGATGATACGTCTCATGCGCATGTGATTTCACCGGCCAAACCAAAACACAGTAATGCTAGCACTACTGCTTGGCGGCAGTTTCCAGGTGTGGTGGCAGTACCTCTCCGGACGAACCTGGCACAATTTCTACTGCTAGTTTTGGTAATATCATGTATGATTTCCGCAAAACCCTGTAATTATTTATACATCATGAAGACAGTGGTTCATAAACGAATATTAATGCGCCATCTGGGGATCCTATTTACCCAGCACATGATAAGCACAGAGCTTTTCTCGCAAGCAGGTATACAGCAGCGATCCGCCAAGACAGCGATCTTGTTATTTTATATATAACTAGCTGACCCGGCCACGCGTTGCTGTGGCTAACGTTTTTGTCATATGATAATATTGCGATCATTAATTGAGATGTGAGCTATCCTATCTTTCAAGTTGGATCAAACTGCACACGGTGTACAAATTTGATTGAAATCGGTTAAGTAGTTTAAGAGTCCATCGCGGACACATCGTGACACGTAATTTATATATATTAAGATTTTAATTTTTATGTACTACTATGTGATTTGTGTTGTATAGTTTGCGAGAATAAACTATTTCTTTCCTACTTTATTTCCAAACTAAGCATAGTTTTTAAATAAGGAAATCGGATTACTGATACAAAAAGGTATTGGGTGTGTGAATATGACTCCGCCCCTTTTTGTCAAAATAAAACACATTTGTTCGCTTACAAAATTAAAAAAAAAAATTATTGAAAGTATGCTCCATCTGCAGCTACAACCTTCGCCCATCGTTCAGGTAGTTTTCGTATTCCTTGCTGGAAGAAGTCCTGGTCTTTTGAGCTTATCCAGTTGTCAATCCAAATTTTGATACTTTCACATGAAGTAAACTTTTCTCCAGTAAGGTCTGTCTGCATCGTCCGGAATAGGTGGTAATCCGAAGGAGCTATGTCTGGTGAATATGGCGGGTGGGGTAACACTTCCCAGTCCTGTCCCTCTAAATATCTTTTTACGACTTCTGCGGTATGCGGTTTGGCATTGTCATGCTGAAGAACTAATTTGTTATGTCTATTCACCCATTCTGGTCGTTTTTCTTCTATGGCTCGCTTCAAACGCATTAGTTGTCGTCGGTAAACTTCTCCATTAATAGTTTCAGAGGGTTTGAGCAACTCATAATATACAATACCTTTCTGATCCCACCAAATACAGAGCATGACCTTGGCACAGTGAATATTTATTTTTGGCTGTGATGGGCCTGGTTCGCCTGGTTTCACCCAAGCTTTTTTGCGTTTAGGATTTTCGTAGTGTATCCATTTTTCGTCTCCTGTGACTATCCGATGCAAAAATCCTTTTCTTTGCTGTCTTTGAAGCAGCATTTCACAAATGGTTTTCCGACGTTCCATGTCTCTTTCTTTTAAATCATGTGGAACCCAGTAACCGGCTTTTTGAATCATTCCCATCATTTGTAAACGCTTTGCAACAGTTGAACGATCAACATTTAATGCTGCAGCTAATTCTGATTGAGTTTGGCAAGAATCTTCCGCCAATAATGCTTCCAATTCAGCATATTCAAATTTTTTTGGTGGTTTTCCATGTTCTTTATCCTCAGTACTAAAATCGTTATTTTGAAATCGTCGAAACCATTCCTTGCAAGTTGTATTAGACGGAGCATGCTCACCATAAATCTCCACAAGCAAACGATAAGTTTCCGCTGCAGTTTTCTTCGCAATAAAATAATGTAATAACACTTCCCGCAAATGACGTTTATTTGGAATAAAAACCGACATTTTCGAAAAGGTGAAAACAATTGTTGCTTACACTTCAACCAAATATCATAAAATGCGTTAGATAGCTGACATTCAGTACTATCGAATACAAGTATGGTCATTTATTAGTACACGTAAACAATACTAAAAACGACATCTGTTGAGAAAGGGCGGAGTCATATTCACACACCCAATATACAAAAACCCAAGACCCGAGAACAAACTTTATGTTCACCACGCAAAGTGCGTCCCAGCCGGAAATCGAACCACCACCAACTAAACCAAAGAGCCGTGGCTTAGTTAAACGAGTATGAGTTTCAGTTGTAGCTGTCCTTGTATTTTGCACAGGCGAGCTGCGCACGCGCAGACAATGTGAAATTCTGGGGGCCTCAAAACACATTCACCTTAGGTGTGTAACCTAGTTCTCAGTTCAAGTTCAGGTTGTGTAACGCGAGGTTTCTCTGCGATCTGTCGTAACACTATGCAAGATGGTTCCGCGGTGCTGGCGAAATTGCTGGCAAGCAGCTCAATAATAGACCTTCATAAAATCTGCCGAATTTGCCTACTAGCATATTAAGCACCCAAAGTTATATCCACAAATAGCCGTACCCCCGTTTGGCCATCCCACGGGAACCCTCCCACTTTTCAAATAAAAAAACAAGTTTAACAAAGATATTTCGACTTTATATTATAATATTAGTGTAATTATTATAGTAAGCAATTTTTGTATACGTATTCATTCATACATTTAAACATTACTATATTATATTACTAGCTGCGCCCCGCGATGTTACCCGCGGTTGGACTTCCTACGGGAACCGTACATTTTTTCGGGATAAAAAGTAGCCTATGTGCTATTCCAGACTGTAATCTATCTCTGTGCCAAATTTCATCCAGGTCCGTTCAGCCGTTCTGGCGTGATTGAGTAACAAACAAGTTGGATAATATGATGTAACTAGGAATTACCAAGGCCATAGCGATGTGCTGAGACCCCCCTATACAATGTAAAGAACAAATAAACCTTTATTAATTATTATACTAGCGCCCCGCTACGGCTTTGCACGGCTGTAAAGAGTATGTGAGTCGTAATATAAATAATTTTGATCTATCTCGTAACATTTACATTAACATTGTAAACGCTCAAAAATATTGAATTTACGAAATCATTTCAAATCATTGAAATTTAGAGATTTTTTTTGGGAGATTTTTATGTTCCTTCCGGAAACACTCGGTTATCTGCCCCTTGGCAGAATACCGGGGGCAGATTAGTGATTAGTGCTCCATTGTTGCGGTGGAATCATATGCGCATGAGACGTAACATCCCCGTTGCGGGTGATGGACGCATCGGGGTGCAACTTGCGTCTTCTCAATCGGTCGGGAAGGACCTAATTTGTATTGCTGTTATGGCGGATATAACAACTTAACATTAGGTGGGCCCTCAGCTAGCTACAAAAAAACCCTAAATAGCGGGGGTGGACTATGTCAACAAAACATTATTATTTATGATTTGCGGAAGCATAGATTAATGTACCAGTTAAAATTAATGTTTGTTAAAATGGTTTAACTATGGCAAGACCAGATTTCAATGATGTCTAGGAAGTGTATGGCACATTATTCTATTTATAACCAACCAATATACAAGTAAACAGACTGGTCAAGTGTGAGTTCACGCTAAAGGTTCTCTTACCAACTACAAAAAATTAATACCCCATTTCGGCTGTAGGTATGTTTTATTTCTTTTGTTTGTTTATTATACGATTTCTTCGCTTGTGGACCAATTTAATTCAATTCATTTATTAATTAGGAAAAAGTCTTACACGTCATTTTCATAGCATCGCTAAGTATTAAATAATAAATAAAATAATTATAAATATATTATAATACATTGCTGTATTTTTAATATTTGAATTTGCCACGCATAGCGATACTGATTTAACGTTAACGTTAAACGTTAACGTTAACACACTCATACCTCTGCACTAGGATTCCCTGTGTCGCAGATGGCATGGACAAACACAGAAACATAAGATAACCACCCAAGACCCGAGAACAAACTTCATGCTCACCACACAAAGTATGCCCCAGCCGGGAATCGAACCCGGGACCCCTCGCTTCGAAGGCAGGGCTACTACCAACTAAGCCACGGAGCCGTCCAATTTTTTTGAAATTAGTCTATGGTTCAAAAGAGATTTTCGGTTTTGATGATTAGTAATTTTAAACGTGTTGTATAAAGTGTAAAATTTAATTAAATAAATTAAAAGTAAATAAAAGGAATTTTGAAGGAACGAAGGATAAACATAAAAGTGGTTTTATAAGTCTAGGAAAGTCTACGAAAGGCTACGAAATAAACTTGCGCTGCTTTGTTTACAGAGCAACGCATGTTTGTTTCCTCTAAATACTTCACAAAAAGACCCTCCCTATCCCTATATATATCCCTATATATATATATATATATATATACATATACAAATGAATCCCTATTCCCCTCGGTCACGGCATCACGCGTGAACGGCCAATTTTGCTAATTCTTTTTGTTGTGTATGTTATTGTCAGTCGAAGGTTCTTATAAAAAAAACTAAGAAAGTTGCGCAGAAAATCGCCGCGGGCGCAGCTAGTATTATTTAAAATTTATAATGTATTTTATTTTGATAATATTTTCTCAGTCACAAGTGGGATTAATGTCAGCGGTTCTGAATTTGTCGTTCATATAATAAATTCGTCTACTGTGCAGCATGTTTTCAGTGAGACCCTTTAGCTTGACAAAGGAACTGGTAGTTTCCGCATTCTTTATGTACTGAGACTGTTTAGTTTTTATATACTTAAGCTATAAAGTACATAAGTATGCGGAAACGACGTAGTAGATCTTTGGTCCTATGATGTCCACCTGTCACTTTGTCAACCTTTTGTACAACAACTGGACATCATGATCATCATCCAGATACTATTTTAATTTGACAGGTTGTACCCTTTGGATTTATGAATAAACTAGCGACCTGCCCCGGCTTCGCACGGTTAATAAAGCATCAGTGTCGAATCAGAAACTACCCGTGCGAAGCCGGGGTGACTTGCTAGCATATTATACATATAAACCTTCCTCTTGAATCACTCTATCTATAAAAAAACCGCATCAAAATCCGTTGCGTAGTTTTAAAGATTTAAGCATACATAGGGATATAGGGACAGACAAAGCGACTTTGTTTTATACCATGTAGTGATACCACCCTTAACAGCGAAATAAATCAATAAAAGTATGAAAGTTTTTGGACGGCTCCGTGGCTTAGTTGGTAGCGGGTCCTGGGTTCGATTCCGACCGGGGCACACTGTGGTGAGCGTGAAGTTTTTTCTCGTGTCTTGGGTGTTTGTCTTGTTTCTGTGTTTGTCCATGCGATGGGACCCTTCGCTTCGAAGGCAGGGCTACTACCAAGCCACGGAGCCGTCTAGTTGTATGTAACAAATACAATCACAATTTTTATTTTTATTTTTTGTAATCCAACTGGTTTAACTGCAATAAATTCTGAGATTGATACCTTATTGTCTGCACAAGACACGCTCTGCGTTATATTTTTAGTATTTTTCTTTTTCTTAATGTTTAGTTTTAATTCTGTATATGTGGGTATCTGTGTATTAATGTATTGTAAATTATCTGTGTATGAATTACTGGTCTTTCATATAAATGTATTTACATACTCTCTTCTGTTCTTTCATAGTTTTCTTTTCAAGCAATTTTCAAAGGAAGAGTTTGGTTGTATTTAACTGACTTCAAAAAGGAGGTTATCAATTCGGATGTTTATATTTTTTTTATGTATGTTCGCCGATTTCTCCACCATTTATCAATTGATTAGGAAAATTCTGTTTTTATTTGAAAGGATATACTTTCGGATTGGTTCCATACAGGCGGCCTTAGATATTGCGAGGCTCCGGGCGATAGATCTTTGTGAGGCACTTGGCGTATGAGGAATTTAGGTGAGTTGGAATTGAACAGGGCTACTGGTAATCAGTCAGCTTCGTCCTAAAGACAGCTGCAGTACATCGAAACAAAAAACGGGTTGTTCTGCGAGGGTGCGAGGCCCTACAAAAGCGAGGCCCCGGACGGTTGCCCTGCTTGCCACCCGCTAAGGCCGCATCTGGTTCCATAGATTTTTCTATCAAATCAGACGTCTTCCATTTTTTGGTTCTTAGACATGCCCGTTTCTTCTCAAAGTTTTCCTTCACCGTTTCGAGAAAGTATTACGCATATATAATACATTTTTCGAAAATAATACATACAGACAAACTTTCGCACACCCAGACTAACACCCAGACATAGAACATTTATGTTCATCACACAAATGCTTATCCTGAGTGGGAATCAAACCACAACGCGCAGAAACAGAGCTACAACCAACTGTGCCGTGAGGTTAACAAAACCGCAATCTTATAGGTATGGACCCATTTATCTACCAAGCCTAACCATATAGTTTGGTTTCAAAATTTTTTACAACACAATAAATGTTGCATACAACAAACACCCTCATTATTATGTACTTTCAGAGCGGAACCAGATGTTCTTACTTGTTAAGTTGGTAGCTTTGTTGGTAGTAGCCCTACCTTCGAAGCGAGGGGTCCCGGGTGCGATTCCCGGCCGGGGCACACTTTGTGTGGTGAGTATGAAGTCTGTTCTCGGGTCTTTTGTGTTTGTCTTGTGTTTCTGTGTTTATCCTTGCCACCGACACAGGGAATCCTAGTGCAGAGGCAAGAGTGTGTTAACGTTTTTTTTTTTTGGTGTTTTGTAACGTTTCCACTGAAAGAATATAAAATATCCCTTCTAACTCAAAATATGTGCTTAGTCTGTTTTTTTTAATAATTGTATGTTTTGTTGATGACTTGTAAACAGCAATTTCCCGCTGAATGTTAAAGAGTGAACAACCTTTATGTGCTTTAAAATTGTCTGTCATAGTCTCCATGGCCTCATTAGTAGAACTTGTGCCAAGTTCGTCCGGAATACAGCCACCATACCTGGTGTTATGGTTCGTAATTCAGTGTCGATTACTCTATAATTGTTGGATTAAAATCATTGGTTCATTCGATATATTTTGTTCTGGCAATTATTCCCGGTGAATGTCATTTGATTTTGGCGGAAACGGTCTGTGTTGGTCGCTTGATTATCGCGCAATGACAGGGCTGTTTCCGCCGACTAGAGTAAGAGGCAAGAGGAAAACTTAGGACGAAAAAAATGTTGGTCTGAGGATATGCTGTTTTATTTGTCTCTCAAGCTGTAAATACCAATACAATTGTAGTGGAGTTGAATAAAAGTCTCCTTTCCTGGCATCGTCTTATCATTCCTGCTAAAATTAATGAGATCTTACACTGGTTATACGCCAAGCACTGGCGCACTCGCGCTGCTGTCTTCCAGTGGACTTACAGGCACTTGAGGCACATCTCTGTCCCAGAGTGATGGGCGCAATGAGATGCGACGCCTCCATGGCTTAGTTGAGTAGCCCTGCCTTCGGAGCGAGGGGTCCCGGGTTTGATTCCGGGGCACACTTTGTGTGGTTAGCATGAAGTTTGTTTTGTGTTTCTTGTGCGTCTTGTGTTTCTGTTTGTCCATATCATCTGCGACACAGGGAATCCTAGTGCAGGGTATGAGTGTGTAAACGTTTATATATTTATTTATTTAAGAAATATGAGAAGACCCATGTCACACCATGTTGCGCCCGTCACCCGAGACGGGGATGTTACGTCTCATGCGCAAGATATTTCACCGGCACCCACACCCTTCCACCGGAACACAGCAATGCGAGTGCACCTCTGCTTGGCGGCAGATTAGATACGCAATACTTGTTCACTTGGATGACATATTTCTTCCAGTTATTTTGATTAATTCTAACAATATTATTTTATTTCGTGAATTAAAATATCGTTACTTATACTTTTTGTGTCCATTAGTAAAAGCGAAACGCAGTTGCTGTCACACACTACGGCACCTCTGAAAACCAGCGCTACAGCAGCCGTGCTTCTGTAGCAAATACTGAGTGGCGGCCGATTTGTGCTCACACCATAATCTCAATTATATTTACTGATATTTTTCATTTTTATCTCGGCACAAATAAACATTTTCTTATTCTTATATAACAATGAAAATTCTGATTTTGATAAAAAAAATTATGCGATCAATCTGAAAGCATATATATTTATATAAAACTAGCGGCCCGTTCCGGCTTCGCACGCAAAATGATTAAAATCGATCCAGTAGTTTTGATTTATCCATTACTGCCCGTGGCCCGCACGCGTTAAATTTAGAGAAATAATAGTATTTTTCCTATTATTTCTCTAAATTTTACCTTCCTCTTCAATCACTATTAATAAAAACCGCATCAAAATCCGTTGCGTAGTTTTAAAGATTTAAGCATACATAGGGATATAGGGACAAAGAAAACGACTTTGTTTTTACTATGTAGTGAAAATATATTTCATAGTCGTTTGATAAATGATGAAGTTCTGAGGCATTGGAAGTCCATTAACGAAAAACAACTAAAACTTTTCAGTTCTCTCTGCACTTCAGACTTATAGCTTGTCAGTATCACTGTATAGCATGCATTTTAGGGCTAGACACGTTCTAAAGAGAACGTTTGGCCCATTTCACTGACCTTGTTGGGCGTTGTGACCTGCATACGTCGCGTTGCGTGGCATAACATTGCAACGCAGTACTCGATGAATGCGTGATTACGTTGGAATATTTAACACCTCACAATTTGTGCTCAGATCAAGAATCCTTAGTAGCTCAAATTGTCTTTATAAAGTATCTACTTGCATTAGGTATGTAATTTTTATATGAATACTGTCTCTGAGGTGTTTCTTGTCTGTTTCTTCCCCTCGGGTTGGTCGGTTAGAGTTGGAACAGACGTAAACTTCACAAATAAGATAAGCTTAAACATGAAAACTGACTGTAATTTGACATATCTGTGTGCATGTAATGTGCCTGGGGAGTTCCTGTGACACGTTATATGCTCACGAATATGTGTACATGCATGTGTAAAATTTGACGTGTCCAAATGATACTTGAGATCTAAAGGAATAAATGAGTTTGACTTTGATTTTGACTATAAATAAATAAACATTAAAAAAATCTATGATTCTATAAATCTTCTTTCGTATGAGCGAGTGGCCAACTCTGGTGCCGGAGCTTTCAAGCCGCCCAAAGGCGTCTTACATGGCTTAATGCATAGCCGAGACCAACATTGGGTATTCATCTGCCTAATTGTAATGCATTCGCGTCTCTGTGCTGCGATGGAAGAATATCGATGGAATTACAGGTACATGATGGAATTACATCCCCGGGCGCAACGCTACGCGACAAGGGGAAATTATGAGTCGTATTGCTGGTGTTTATGGGCGGCGGTAACACTTAACTTCAATTTCGGCGCGTCTCTAACACATATAAAAAACGCACACACTGAACACATAAGAAACCCATTTTAAAAAAGAAACATCCAGAACGGTATGCAACGGGCGAAGAAAAATGTCACAGGTCAGCAAAATACGCAATTTCGTTTACTTGGATGATATTTTTTTTCCAGTTATTTTGCAACAACCAAACTAAAACTGATTATACAGCTAAACTTATACAGCAAAACCCTCAACTCAAAATTTCACCCAAATCTTTCGAGCCGTTTCCAAAACATGCGTAATAAATAAAAATATACAAGAATTACTCGTTAAAGTAATAAATGATAAATGTCTTCAAATTAACATAATTAATGTGTGTTTAGTAAAAAAATCCCACAAACGAACATTTCGCAGACAGAAATTAAAATTTATTATAACATACATAACCTCAGATTACTGTAGGTACTCATAATTATTGTTTGCTTAATTATATTTTAATTACAATTCACACTCCTGTACTAAGATGGACAAACACGGAAACATATGATAAACACCCAAGACCCGGAAACAAACTTCACACACAGTTTGCCCCGGGCGGGAATCGATTCAATGTCCCTTGCTTCGAACTAAGTATAACGCTCTGATTTAATATAATATAATATAATATTACAACATTAAACTAAATAGCTCATTAAAAAACAAGCTTTAAAGAAAATCTAGGCATAGCTGTGTATCAGATTAATACAAAAAAAATCACATGTCATACTCATACTCATTATTTTCGCCGTAGGATCACTTGTGAATACTTGATTATGTCAAATTTACAATAATATTATATTATTACAATAATTATGTAGTTACTATCTTACACGTAAATAAAAGTGAAGAGTATTTGTAATGACAAAATAACAGCTTTTTACTAAATGAATTTGAAAATTTACTTATAACAAAAGACGTTTTTTTAGAATGTTTGTCTGTCTGTTTTTCCGGGTGATCTTCGAAACGGCTGGACCGATTTTGACGGGAATTTATAGGGAGTAAGTTAGGTTACATAAGAGTATTTACTTTGTTTTAGAAAAATAATAAAGGATTTAAGGTTCTGCTCAAAAAAGATGTCAACTCCACGCGGACGAAATCGCGGAGTACAGCTAGTTAAATACATTATATTATTACAATAATAACTATAATATATTTTAATATTAAATAACTATTATCTTTTAAATTTTATTGTAATTGTAACTCAGTCATGATATAAATTAAAAAAAATATATATAAATATTAAAATACGTGATCATAAATTAACTGTCATAGAAAGGAGGGCTAATTTTACTAATTCGGATAATTAATTAGTATAATATAATAATATTATATATTGGATCCCTATACTAATAACATAATAATATTATTAGTATAGGGGTCTAATTAATATCCAAGTAAAATTTACGTTACATTTCTGCATTCGTCTTTGTTTAATATAATAATAAACCCGTCCTTATACAGTTGAAATTCCATGTTGAAAGTTTTATGTATTATAGTAGCATTATAATATTTATTAATATTTTTATACAATAGTGGTTTAAATAAATTGGGTTTGAGTCTTAGAAAATGTACACACGTTTATAATTCAGCGATTTACGTAACTCTGTTTTTTTTTGTGTGATTAGGAGATTGAACGAGCTACCTGGCGGTAAGTGGCGACCCCCGCTTATGAAAACAGTAATGCGACTCAGTATAACATTTGGATCTTACACTGAGTCGCATTCATCCTGATGCGTCCATCACCCGGGACGGGGCATGATATGCCTCATGCGCATGTGATTTCACCGGCACCCATACTACAACAACGTTAACACACTCATACCTCTGCACTTGGATTCCCTGTCGCAGACAAACACCCAGGACCCGAGAACAAACTTCATACTCACCAAACAAAGTGTGCCCCAGCCGGGAATCGAACCTGGGAACCCTAGCTTCGAAGGCAGGGCTTTCATCCCTTATCTCTTGCCTTAAAGGTACACCGTACCATTTATAAAAGAAACATCCAAATCGGTATACAACAGACGAAGAAAAAAGTCACAGGAAATTTTGATTTAACTAACAAATTATTGTGATTTCAATAAAATTTCTATTGGATCAATCTGAAAGCATATGCTTACAAAAATACAGCTGTGGCTTAGTTGGTAGAAGCCTTGCCTTCGAAGTGAGGAGCCCGGGTTCGATTCCCGGCCGGGGCACACTTCGTGTGGTGTGGCATTCTCGGGTCTTGGGTGTTTGTCTTGTGTTTCTATGTTTGTCAATACCATCTACGACAGGGAATCCTAGTGCAGAGGTATGAGTGTGTAAACGTTAATTATTATTTATTTATTAATAACACAGAACAAGCGCTAAACTTAGTAACAATCTGGCAGTTTTTTTTCAAATGAACTTTTTTCTTAGGAATTCATAAGTAGTAAATATTTTTGAGTTGACATGAATGAAGCTTGATTTGAGACGACCAATCTTGGTAAGATATTAAAAAGGTTACTACTACACTACGAGTATTAAAAAGGTTTGTAATACAACCATGAAACTACAAAGATTATAGTTTAGAATATAGCTACTTTTGTCCTGAAAAATGGCCAACCGCGGGTAAAATCGCGGGGCGGAGCTAGTTTTCTTTAAAAAGTTCATCATAATGATATTTCGGTAACAAAATCGTTGATCCCACAATGCTAACCATCACCTAATTATTAATTAATCAATACGCATTATTCATTTTCACCGTAAAAACAGCCGATGACAACCAGGAGAGTTGCTACTGTGGACCATTTAACGTGACTTCCGAAACTCGGTGGCGAGAAGATATCTTTGTGTATATCTTCACTGATAGACAAAAGTGCTGCGCAGGCCGTGAACCTACTACTTTCTAGATTGTTTCCGTAAGACTAATAGGAATAATTTACAGGGTAGTTTAGAAGATTTGAAAAATATTCGCGAACCATATCGAGAAATAAAATAGTTATTGACGATATTAAGAGCCATGTTGAAATCCTATTATGCATTTTGCAATAAATGTTGAATGAGTTATTTAACTAAATACCTACCTACTTCTCTACATAAAAATTATGTATCTAGATCATCATTGGTAGAATCTAGGTCATACAAACATATTTTTTCTGAATCCGTAATCGGTTTTTGTGCAGGTCAAAATGGCCAAATATTATCTATGCTACAGAAACTTGCCCAACGCTATTGAAAAAATAATCATAATTTCCGCAAAAGCAACGCTTTCACAACATCTTGTTTATTAAACCCAGAAAAAACCTTGCGACATGCATAAATTAACAATGATATAACATTAATTACAAAATTACAACACTCACCTGATTTTTTCGGCAGAAAAGAGTTCCGATTTAGGTCACTCACAACACCACAACACTGGCCACTATTAAAAAAAACACCTGTCAAAATCGAAAGCGCGCCAAACCGCTGTCATGGCATAGAACGGACTATCGTAAGACCAAAAATATGAGGCCGAATTGCGCAATTTTATTACAGTAATATTACATAAAAAGTTGTTGGATAGATTATATAAGATTTTGGGCTGTGTCGTACGTCCGTCGCTGGTCTGTGTATAGGATTGTCTTACTGTTTCCGATCTGAGCTGACCATCTTCGCTCCCCCCTTTTTATGGTGGGGCAGGTATGAAGGCGTGACATTGACGTCGGTTTAATGAGCTTGGTGAGTTGTCAGGGAGGAAACAAGAGGTGCTGGATTCGATTCTCGGATCGAGTTCTTTTAGATATGCAACGTAATATACAATTTAACACACATCACAGAAATAATTAGCTAAATCTATGTTATAATTATCAATAAAGTAGTAGAAGAACTTGTGCCAAATTCCTCGGCCATTGCTGTTCCGGTGAAAGGGTGTGGGTGCCGGTAAAAGTACAAAAGCAACAAAAAATCGAAAACCTATTTTTGCGTGCGCTGTTTCCACGGAAACGAGAAAAACGCGGGTGACACCGCGGAACACAGCTAGTAATAAGATAAAAAAGTCGTTAGTTCAGAACTTTTTTATTTCTCATAGATTTGTAATCATAGTATTTTAGTTTTTTATATCCTGACAGGAGGGTATAGGGAGAATTAAAAAAAAAAACTTTAGGCAACACAATACAAAAATACAGCAGACGTAGGTATACATGTAAACAAAAAAAACGTAAGTATAAATTACGTATGATATATATTGTAATTATAACCTCCTGTGGGAAAATATTAGTGAGTACAATTTATCATACAAAATTGTTAATAATTGTTAATTATTTTACCTTGTCGGTGATGTTATAAACACGCTTCAATTAAAAATCATTTACTATTGTATTCATCATACTTCGGAGAAGGTTATTAATTGCCCTGTATTTTTTCTTATTTTTTTTATGTTTTATATAAAGTTCTGTATAGTTGCTCATATCCGTAGGCACAGATTTATTTATTTATTTATTTACAAAAACACATAAAGGCTAACAGTAGGACCAAATCGCCTAAATGCTAAAAATAACAAAACAATTAATAATGAATACAAATAATATCGTGAAAAAATAATTAGATATGTCAAATTTGAAATACAATACATTAAAAATCATTAGAAAGTCATAATATTGATATTGATATAATAATACTATTCTAATACTATAACCCTACTATACTATACTATACGTAGGTGATCCTTTGAATCCAACACGTACACCTGGATATCCATGTATATTTATTGTTTAATAGTTATTTGTTTTCCGAGAATCTTCTGCGCAATTTTCTCAATTTTTTTCCGTAACAACCTTCTATTAGTATTATACTAAGTATTAAAAAAATATAATAATGAATATATATAATTAACAGCTCAAAGCTTCGACCTCATTATTTCTCCCTAAGTCATGAAAATCGCAAAGGGTATTTCATGACTTGAGGATTTATTTAATCTCTATAACTCTAAAATAAAATTGCAAAGTATAGATTACACTCCTGGTTTTTTTTTCCTTTTAGGACCCAGTATACCTTAAAAAAACAAACAAACGGTATAAAAGGTATTATTCTTACCATAAAGCACTTTTATGTTGTCGGTACAAGGTAAAAACAGTGGAAAATTTACAAATTAAAATTTAAACGAATTAATCAAAATCGGGTATCTTTGGAACGGGCCCTGTGATCCTGAAGACATGCAAGGGCGAACGGTAAACTCCTTAATTGACTAATACCATAAAACTTGAATAACCTACATGTATTCCAGTTGCGCGCGTCCGTAGGTGTTCCCTACACGTACCCCCTGGGTGGTGCTAAAGGAGCAACCAAAAGTAGCAGTAGAACTTGTGCTAAGTTCGTCCGGAGAGGTACTGCCCCCACATCTGGAATTTGCCGCCAAGCAGTAGTGGTTGCATTACTGTGTTCCGGTGGAAGGGTGTGGCTGCCGATGAAATCACATGCGCATGAGACGTATCATCCCCGTCTCGGGTGATGGACGCAGCAGGATGAATGCGACTCAGTGAAGATTTGGATCTCAACTGAGTCGCGCGCATTACTGTTGTCATGGGCGAGGGTCACAACTTACCATCAGGTTGGCCCTCAGCTCGTTCCATCACTCATTCACATAAATTGCGTATTTTGCTACTTTTTAAATCAGTTACTTCAAGCTCACATATTTTCGTTGTTTTGATTCTAAGACATGCCAGATTCCTCACGATATTTTCCATCAACATCACGTGGTATTACGCACATAAATTTTTCAAGTGAAAATCTCACGGCTGGGTTTTAAACCAGCGATATTCAGATCGAAAGTCGGCGTGTGCGCCTCTGCTCCACCACGCTTTTGTAATCTAAATCTAATCTTGCTATAAATTTAATCTAGGTCATTGAGCCTAGCACATCACAACTCATATTACATCATGATATAACATGATATCGTAACTCCGTTTCTATGACGTCATGGTAGGTCGTACTGCTTTTCTCGTGAGGCCTCTAGTGTCTAAGTTTTCAAGCCACCCAAAGGCCTGTGACATGGCAACAGTGGCGTAGCTACCGAGGGGCTAGGTGGTGCAGTGCCCCGGGGCCCTCAAGGTTAGGGAATCGAATCCCGATCGAGCTGAACTTTCGAAAATTTCTCCCATTTTCAATATAAATATGACAGGTTGCAACATTACCTTTTTTTTCGTGGAGAAATGGACTCGCATCCCGCCCTGCCACGGGGAGACAGAACGGTTATGTAGGACTAGACCCACTAAAACCCCACGGTGTCCTCCTCCGCTTAGTGGCGGGAACACGGGAACGTTTTTACACACATCCGCGAACCCTCCGCGGCTGTCTGTTTCCGGACCCCTCTCGATTTGGCATCGAGTGCCACGCCTTAGTGAGCGACACGCCAGAACTCATAGCGTGTCGCAACCACCTCGGGGACCTCGCCAGCGAAAGGGCGTTAGATGACCCCGTATCTACACGCCCTAGATCCCCATGTGACGGGTCAGATTTGTGGCCCCGTCACCTACCACTACGGCCGCAGAGGATAGGGAAAGCGGCGCCTCGCAATACCGTCCGCCATCCAGATGTGGCGACTCCGCCGTAGCCGCGGAAGGCAGGGAGTGCGGCGCACCGCAATACCGGCACTCCTCTCCCGCCGCGGCCCCTTACCTTCAGCTGCGGTGCTGCCCATACAACACCGCAGCCCGCCTCAGTTGTGTTGCCCCCCATAAGGCTACCTACAGTGCCGCTCCTAGTTGGCTTGCAGGCAAAGCTTAAAGGAGCGGCCTCTCCCGGGTTCCTCTTGGCTTCACCGTGGGCAGCGAAACCAGCAGCTCTGGGCGATGGATATTTATGGTAAATTTGGCCTATGAGGAGTATAAATGAATTGGAACTAAGTATTGGTAATGCGTCAGTATCCTTAGAGACAGCTTTCTTAGTAGGTAGGTACATAGTAGGACATAGCTTATACACTGGTAGTACCTGAGCGATCGAGCTTCGCCCGTTTTATATGAAATTATAAATTTTTCAAGTAACAGTAGAAGCGAGGGATCACGGGTTCGATTCCTGGCCGGGGCACACATGAAGCTTGTTCTCGGGTCGGGTGTTGTTCTAATGTTTCTGTGTTTGTCCATGTTTTAGTCTTATTTGTTAAGTTTTGTCAAGTCTACGACACAGGGAATCCTAGTGAATGATTGAGTATGTAGACGATTCGTTTTTTACTAGTGAACAACAAAATATTAAAGGTGCCAATGAACCTTTGTAGTTAGCTACCTACGCTTAAACCAATATCAAATAAGCCTTTTAAAAAAAGTTAACGAAGGGTCTTATATCGATTATTATTTAGACAAAACGTCACATTTTGAAATATGTCAGGCAAAAAATGACTAAAAATGTTATTTTAACTGATAACTGAGATTTTGCTTTTTTTTTTCTTTTCTTTGGCTTCGCACGACTTATGCATTCGGCATGAAGATTTTACTAATGAGGATACATTATAAAAACAAAAACAAATGATGATAGGAAATAATACGCACAGAGTGCATTTTTTTGTCAAATAAAAAGTGCTATACTATCTCAAAAAAGAGGTAAATGCGATTTGAACATGACTCCGAGACTGCCATACTGTTACTATCTGCCACTCAACCACACTTGTACCTAACACGATTAGTACAAGAACTATACAGCTCTTAAGGCACATTAAATGCACACAGACATGTCAAATAACTGTCAATCAATCAAATTATCAAGCTAGTCTTATCTGTTAAGCTTACGTCTGTCAAAATGAGGGAAACAGGCGGAAAAATCTCTCAAAGACATTATTAAAATAAATAATATTAGTAAAAAATCCTAACTGTATATTTTTTTTTACTTTGTAAATGCGAGTTTTTTTGTTCACGCCTAAACAGCTATTGATTGATTATGATCAATTTTGATATAGAAGTAGACTGGACACTGGAGACGGTTCTAGGGTACTTTTTCTCGCCAAAAACTTATAGGGTTGAGGGGAGGGGTAAACTTTGTATAAAACATCCGGAATTTGTTTGTTTGACAAAATCAACATGAACGCGAGCCACGGGTGAAAGCTAGTAGGCTATAAGTATTCTATCAGTTATCTAGTTCCCATACAAGTTATGCTTGACGGCTCCTTGGCTCAGTGGTAGTAGCCCTGCCTTCGAAGCGAACACTTTGTGTGGTGAGCATGAAGTTTGTTCTCGGGTCTTGGGTGTTTGTCTTGTGTTTCTGTGTTTGCCCATGCCATCTGCGACACAGGGAATCCTAGTGCAGAGGTGTGAGTGTGTAAAAACGTTTAAAACGATTATTCCTAAAAAAAAGTTTGGCGCTATGTTTAATGTCCAAGGATATTTATTATTTTTAGCATTTGTAACAAGTTTTGTTATAATAAGCATTTGCAACGTTGATATTAACACGTTAACATTTGTACACGTTAACAAGTTTTAACATTTGTGTGTACTCGTAAAATAAAGTTATCTATCTAACTACAATACTAATATTTATATTCCTATATTTCTAACAAAAAACGAACTAGGGGCAAAAGTATTGCGAAGAGAAAAAAACCCAGCCAAGTGCGATTCGGACTCGCGCAAGGGAAAAACGGCAATGCGCTTGTTTTTCTTAGCGCGAACCAAAATACAAGTGGCGCCATCTAGTTTCTTCATATTAAACTATATCTTTAAAATCACGTTTTTGTAGATATTTATTTTATTCTGTTTTTTTCAGTATTTGTTGTAATAGAAGCAACAGAAATACATTATCTGTGAAAATTTCAACTCTCTAATTATCACGGTTCATGAGATATAGCCTGGTGACAGACGGACAGCATACAGAACCTTAAAAAACTGCGATTTATGGTGGTCTTTATTTTGCAACGAAAGGAGTTTTCTTTTATTAATTATGGATTCGACTCACACCTCAATTTAGGCTTATTTAAGTTGCAAAGGGATAATATTTATTACACCTCTCTGCTAAACTAAACATAAAGATATTCTAAGGCAACATAACGAGTCAACCAAATACCTTGGAGAGGTGAATACTATTGTTGAGTTCATTTCATTAAGGGTCCAATCAGACTGACCTTCTGAGCATGGAACCCTAAAAATCTGAACAATCCCAAGCTAGTTTAATTCATTAGGTTTCGATTAACTTTTTGATAAACAACAAACAATTTGGACGACAAAAAACATGAAAACCTGTATTTACATGTTTTTTTTTTTAATTTTTGCTGTCCTTGTACCTTTTGTAACGCTGTATGTTTATTTCGTTGTCCTTGGGTTATTTTGTAGGGCATCGTTCACATGAGTTATTGCAATGGTTTTATTCTATTTTTTGTATCATAACCCCGTCGAAATGCACACAAAAAATGGTCTGCTAAGTTAAGTTAAGTCCTAATATGTGTTCAAATGTTATCGATCTCATGAGGATCATGTTGCTTGCGTCTTTATTACCGTCAGTGCGAAAAAAAATGGTATAAATTAATGTAATTTTATTCTATGCAATTACTCTTCTTGTGAGCTCCGAAAAGCGAATATATAAACCCATATATCATATATTCTTTTCGATATGATAAAATGAACTAACAAAATCACTTGTTCGGTGAATTTTAACTTTTTCGGGGAATCCGCATAGGCAAAGTCGGCTTCTATTACAAACCACTATCGTAAACGTAACAGACTTATACCGCCAGCGTAAAAATATTTCTGAGTTTAATTTTTTTTTACTTTGTACCTACTCCAAATTTTTGTTTGCCCGAGGGCCCCGGCATGTCCTAAGACGGCATTGACTCTATGGGATGTTTACTTTTTGCGCATAAGTGGTTTAAAAGTTGGGTTTCTATACCGCAAAATATCTTACTCTCAAAGTGTTACACCGCACCGAATTATCTTCAATCATTCTTATTCCATGAATAATTATTCTTATTAAATTTTTTTCATGAACCCATCTTCAACATTGACTGTTTTTTTAACATTTTTTCTTTTTTTTTCTCTCTTGTTTTGGCTTCGCACTTCTTGTGCATTCGCCATTTTCCAAAGTGTTTAACATTTACTAGGTTTTGTTATCCATGTCTGACAGCAGATGCACTTCGACATTGACAGTGACGTTATTACAAAAATGTCAATTTTTGTTTTGTATTGATCGAATCGAGCAAGAGAGAATGCCAAGAATTTTCATAATTTGATTTATTCAACCACGAATCATTTATATTTACACTGTTTAATATCTGTGTATATACAATACAAAGCAAAGCAGTATAATACAAAAGATACCATATACTCAAACCCTTGTGGTGCAAAAATTCTCTCTATTGGAAAGGTAAATCATTTTACTTCCTCTAAGCGATCTAAAACTTATATTCTGGCCTATTTGTTACTTCAATGCTCTTAATTACAGTTTTCCTAACACAAAATGCTTCCTCGCCCATATTACACGGAGCAAGACATTAGAAAACGACAAATCGATACATTAAAAGTCTTCAACGACAATGTATCAGAGATTCAGGAAAATTCCGAATATCGCGTAGAATTCGCCGCAAACGGAAAGAATATGTCTCTAAACGTCGTATTAACTCCAGAGTTCCCGAACGAACAGCCTAATATATACATAAACCCCCCAGTTTTACACCCATGGGTAGCTGAAAACTCCAATCAAGTAACTGGAGCTCCTGGGCTGGTGAACTTCACTGTACACTCGGATTTGGGCAGGCTGGTCCAGGCTATTATACGGGAGTTTCAGAGGTACCTTCCTACAAGCTCTGACGAGGCAACTTCCAATGAAGTGAGTCCACAGAACTATAGTGCACATTCTATGATGTTTCCGGAGCTTGCAGAGTTGACTATTGATGAGCTGCAGGAAATTTTGGAGAACCCTGATTTACAGGTAAATTCAAAACTCCAATTTATTAAAGATTAGAACTAACTATGAAAATTTGCATTGCAGCTGAGTTCCAACCACAAATAGTTTTCCAGCTTCTCAGTTTGGGAGTTCAATTAATACGAAATATGCAAGTTTTTACAAGTAACAGCTGCTGAGTTTCTTTAAATATGATCTGTCTACATTGATAGGTAAAATCAAGGTAAAATTTTAGTTCTTCACCATCGAAAGCAGATTAATTTACATAGATTACAAATCTTAAACCCCCATTTTTTTTGTTACGCCAATGTAGACCCCTGTCGAGTCACCCTTGGGCCCCTGGGTATAATCTATCCTGGTACCAAATTTCATCCTGATCAGTTGAGCTGTTGCATGAAATAATACAAACTTTAGTCTTATTAACATTAGCATGACTGTAATTATATATATCATTATTCCAGGACAAAATCTTAGAAACCAACACTCAATTGATAGAGCTGGACCTGGAGACTGAGGAGCTGATGACCAGCATCGAGCAGATAGCCCAGGATAACCTTGCCAAACAGCAGAGCCTGGATAACATCAAGACTGAAGTAAGTTTACAAGGGTTGCTTCGGAGGCAGGGCTACTACCAACTAAGCCATGGAACCATCGGAGAATTATCTAAGACTTAGTTTTATAAACTCCAAGTTGCTTGCTCTGTAGGTGAATACCCTAAGGAGACATATTTTTTTCCAGTTATTTCGATTTAACAACCAAACTATTGAACCGATTTTGATAAAAATTCTATGCGACCAATCTAAAAGGATATCCAAATTGAAAGAAAGAAAGAAAAATTTTATTCTCGCAAACTGTGTACAACAAATCACAATACATAAAAATTAAAGTAATAATAAGTATAACACTTAAAAAAGAAGAAAAAAATAAAAATAAAAATAGTCATGCCTTGGCGGACCGCTGCCATATACAGCGCTTGCGAGAAAAGCTCTGTGCTCAGCATGTGCTGGGTAAATGGGATACCCAGCGCTGATTTTCAGCACAAGCCTTAGGGAACTCACGAGCATCGAATAGTAGGTAAGGGGGGTGGAATACTAATAATAAATAAACAAACCAACCATGAAATAAAACAAAATCTACACTAATATTATAAAGAGGAAAGATTTGTACCTATGTTTGTATGTTTGTAATGAATAGGCTCAAAAAGTACTGGGCCGATTTAAAAAATTCTTTCACCAATAGAATGCTACATTCTTCCAATTTGACATAGGCTACATTTCATTTAGAAAAAAATTAGGGATCCTTGGTAAAATTTGAACAATGTAACCGAAGGTGTAGAAAAATGAGTCTTAAAATGTCTTTCGTCGAATGCGCTGCCGAAACTATTAGCGATAGAACAAAATAATGTACAACAATATTGAAGAACATCATAATGTCTACAAAAAACTCCGCGGTAGCATATGTCCAACTATTGTAGTTATGTCACTACCCCGTGCGAAGCCGGGACGGGCTGCTAGTATGTATATATAATTAATTAATGTATAATTGGTTGATAAATGACGGAGTTCTGATGTAGAATTAGATTTAGACGGCTCCGTGGCTTAGTTGGTAGTAGCCCTGCCTTCGAAGCGAGGGGTCCCGGGTTCGATTCCCGGCCGGGGCATACTTTGTGTGGTGAGCATGAAGTTTGTTCTCGGGTCTTGGGTGTTTGTCTTGTGTTTCTGTGTTTGTCCATGCCATCTGCGACACAGGGAATCCTAGTGCAGAGGTATGAGTGTGTAAACGTTTATTTATTTATTTATTTTATAATTATAACCTACTCCGTTGGCAGTCAGTTAAAAAATGTCTCCATTCCATTTCCAGGTGATAGATCGGATATCCACCATTGTCCAACTGAAGATGAACTACGAGGATTTGAACCGGAAGCATCAGAAGTTGGCTGAGATGTACGACCCTCACCGCATAAGAGATTGCTTGAGGCAAGCCGCAGGGAAGGCTGATGAAGACTCGGAGGTCATCGCTGAACAGTTCCTATTAGGTATGCTTATATTAGCTTCCAGTTGCTCGCGTCCGTAGGTGAATACCCTGAGAGCCCCTACACGTACCCCCTGGGTGGTGCTAATGGTGCAACAAAAAGTAACCGTAGAACTTCTGCAAAGTTCGCCCGGAGAGGTACTGCCTCCACACCTGGTAATCTGCCGCCAAGCAGTGGTGCGCTGTGTTCCGGCGGAAGGGTGTGGGTGCCGGTGAAATCACATGCGCATGAGACGTATCATCACCGTCTCAGGTGATGGACGCAGCAGGATGAATGCGACTCAGTGTAAGATCCAAATCTAATACTGAGTCGCATTACTGTTGTCATGGGCGGGGGTCGCCACTTACCACCAGGTGGGCCTTCGGCTTAAAAAAAACCCCAGGAAAAGTACTTGTGTGATGAACATAGATGTCTGTTTTGGGAGTTGACAAAAAAAAACTATTTAAGTATTATCCAGGATAATATACAGGAGGAAATTATAGCCAGGAAGAAATCGCTTGCTAGCGATAAGACCGCCCTTTGTACTGTTTTATGTAATAATGTATGTTAAACTTATAATGCTACAATATAGTATTTCTATATATTATCAGTGATTTAGTTTTCATACAAAAACTAATGCGTAATTTGCTACTAGATGGCGCTGTTTGAATGTTTTTCATAATTTGCAGGTAAAATGTCTGTTGACGAGTTCGTGGCTCAATTCGCGGCGAAACGAGCCCTCGGCCAGGCGAGGAAAGCCAGGGAAGAACGCCTAGCGCACCAGTTAACTCAGCTAGACAAAGCTACAACGTAAATCTATAATTAAACGGACGAAAATTGTATTAACTTTAATATAAAGTTTTTTATATGGTTTTGGTAGTAGCCCACTTAATATCAAGTGGCTACTGCCGCCCATTATCAATAATTCTACTACAGGATTTACTGTTGTTTATGGCCTTACCGAATTATGAGAAGTGCTCGCATTACTGTGTTCCGGTGGAAGGGTGTGGGTGCCGGTGAAATCACATGCGCATGATACGTACACTCCGTCTCGGGTGATGGACGCGGGATGAATGCGACTCAGTGTGAGATCCAAATCTTATACTGAGTCGCATTAATGTTGTCATGGGCGGGGGTCGCCACTTACCAGGGGGGCCCTCAGATCGTTCCGTCACTTATTCACATAAAAAATAATATCAAGTTTAGCCTTCGAGACCGCAACATCGAGTCAATGTATAAATATATAATTTTTTTTTTTTTCGTTACGGTATTTTAGAAAACGAACTGAATTTAAACTGTTTTTAATCCTATAATGGTGCACAAAAGGCATAAGTTATGCAACTTTTAATATATTTAGCACTCTGCAAGCATTTAACCATTATATAGAATATGTATGTTAAAAAGTAGAATATAAGTATTGTATCATTAATCTGGTTCCCATAGTGCTACGCTTGTTCGCGGCTAGATGTCGCTGTGTGAAATTTCTATGAATATATAATATTTATCTCAAAGTGTTGAACGTGACGTGGACTGCCCAGTAGCATTGGAAATATTATATTGGCTATTATTATATTGAATAGTATTGGAAACTTGTGAAGCCTAGGTTGCAGGTTCAAGTCTCGCCAATGCAGAACTTTTGGCGTGCAATATTTTAAAATACAGACACATTCCATATACTTTGTTCGCGGGTCTTGGACACTTGTGTTGTTAATCCATCTCGCCTAAACAAAAATGTAAGCGAATGTTTTTTTTTATTTTTTTTTCGGATTGTATTTTTTTTTTGCCTTGTATAGAGAATTATTATTAAAAATATCACCCTGTTGAATGGTTGAGCTGATTTTATTACAATATATGTTACCGGTATTGACTGATGCTGCGTCAATCTATATTGATTATAATAGATTTTGTCTTTTAATTTTTTAATTTTAAAACTTTCGTGGTTATGAATATTATTTTTCGTTTTACCGAGATATTTACCATGATTTGTGAGTTTTGTTGTTTTGTCCACTTCGCAAAGGCTTCAGTTTGCCCGGGACCATGACGCATATAACTGCGTCGAAATGTCGGGAGTCAACAAAACTCAAATCATGGTAAACATCTCGGTAACACGAATAATAAGATTTTGTCTATTATTTCTGAATGAAAGGTACACTATGTACTGTTCTATATTCCTGGCAACTACAGATAGTGCCATCCACGAAGACACGTCTTGTCTTCCTAATCGCTTACAGTACAAGTGTGCAACATTCCGCTAGTGTTTTAGATATGTCGATACAATAGTAGTACAGATAGTGCCATCCACGAAGACGCGCCCCACTCTTCTTCCTAATCGGTAACAGTACAAGTGTGCAGAAAGATAGTGCCATCCACGAAGACATTTCATTTTCATTCATTTGTGGAAGGGTTTGGGTGCCGGTGAAATCACAGGCGCGTGACGCGTTATATCCCCGTCTCTTTCATCGCGTGAAAATAAAGGAGTGATGCACACTTGTATTGTAAGCGATTAGGAAGAAGAGTGGGGCTCGTCTTCGTGGATGGCACTATCTGTACTACTATTGTATCGACATATCTAAAACACTAGCGGAATGTTGCACTCTTGTACTGTAAGCGATTAGGAAGACAAGACGTGTCTCCGTGGATGGCACTATCTCTTACTATTATCTACCATCTACTACTATTGTATCGACAAAACTAAAACACTAGCGGAATGTTGCACACTTGTACTGTACGCGATTAGGAAGAAGAGTGGGCGCGTCTTCGTGGATGGCACTATCTATACTATTGTAGCGACAAAACTAAAACACTAGCGGAATGTTGCACTCTTGTACTGTAAGCGATTAGGAAGACAAGACGTGTCTCCGTAGATGGCACTATCTCTTACTATTATCTACCATCTACTACTATTGTATCGACAAAACTAAAACACTAGCGGAATGTTGCACACTTGTACTGTACGCGATTAGAAAGAAGAGTGGGCGCGTCTTCGTGGATGGCACTATCTATACTATTGTATCGACAAAACTAAAACACTAGCGGAATGTTGCACACTTGTACTGTACGCGATTAGGAAGAAGAGTGGGCGCGTCTTCGTGGATGGCACTATCTATACTATTGTAGCGACAAAACTAAAACACTAGCGGAATGTTGCACTCTTGTACTGTAAGCGATTAGGAAGACAAGACGTGTCTCCGTGGATGGCACTATCTCTTACTATTATCTACCATCTACTACTATTGTATCGACAAAACTAAAACACTAGCGGAATGTTGCACACTTGTACTGTACGCGATTAGGAAGAAGAGTGGGCGCGTCTTCGTGGATGGCACTATCTATACTATTGTATCGACAAAACTAAAACACTAGCGGAATGTTGCACACTTGTACTGTTACCGATTAGGAAGAAGAGTGGGGCGCGTCTTCGTGGATGGCACTAACTATACAACTATTGCATCGACAAATCTAAAACACTAGAGGAATGTTGCACACTTGTACTGTTACCGATTAGGAAGAAGAGTGGGGCGCGTCTTCGTGGATGGCACTAACTATACAACTATTGCATCGACAAATCTAAAACACTAGAGGAATGTTGCACACTTGTACTGTTACCGATTAGGAAGAAGAGTGGGGCGCGTCTTCGTGGATTGCACCATCTATTCTACTGTTGTACCGACAAAACTAAAACATTAGCGGAATGTTGCACTTTTGTACTGTAAGCCATTAGGAAAACAACGCGTTTTCATGGATGGCACTATTAATAAATATATAAACGTTTACACACTCATACCTCTGCAGGATTCCCTGTGTCGCAGATGGCATGGACAAACAGAAACACAAGACAAACACCCAAGACCCGAGAAGAAATTCCATGCTCACCACACAAAGTATGCCCCGGCCGGGAATCGAACCCGGGGCCCCTCGCTTCGAAGGCAGGGCTACTAACTAAGCCACGGAGCCGTCATTAATGCCGTGCTATGCAAAATTTCATGATTGGTTAAGTAGGCGTGAAAACGTAACAAATAAAGTCAGTTTCGCATATAGCTCTATTCGTACCTAATTACCATTATGCTAATTAGATAAGGCCAAAATTGGTCACGCATTGTCAAGAATTCGTTCTCAGTAATTACCGTATCAGCCTCTAATGTTCCCACTGCAGACACCGGCCTACTCTCGATAATTGAGAGTGAATGGGCTCTGATCTGCCACGGGAGCCCAATCCGGATTGGTAGATGTCACATGTCGAATTGTTGGTTCTAAGACATGCCGATTTCCTCACGATGTTTTCCGTGTGAAAAAACTCATTGTTGCACGTTTGGGTTTGAACCAGCGACCTTCAGATTGAAAGTCGGCGTTTGTGCCCCTGGGCCACCACGCTCTCAGTAGAGTTAAATTTTATTCAATTACATATCAATTAAAAATCTATATAATTTGATTATTTTCAATCCCCATTGAAAAATATTCATTTTTTCGCTTCTCTTCCTTGATAATTATTATTTAGGTAGTAAAAAATATTTTTGTTGATTATTTCATAAATCCTACTACTATTATAATATAAAGGCGAAAGTTTGTAAGTATGGATGTATGGATGTTTGTTACTCTTTCACGTAAAAACTACTGAATGGATTTGAATGAAACTTTACCACAATATAGCTTATACATCAGAATAACATATAGGCTACAATTTTTGAGGTTTCTAATGTGAGGTCGTAAAAAAACACATTTTTTGCGCTTACATTGCAAACGCTCTAGACGGGACGAACCTGAAGTCCACGCGAACGAAGTCGCGGGCAAAAGCTAGTTACTAATAAATATGTTATACCTACTAATGATTTGGGAACGTGAAACGGGTTTTTTAAAAACTAACTTAAAATTAAAACTAAGTGATTACGTCCACGCCGATTTGGAGGCGTTTCTTTAATGAATAAAAAAGTACATGACGGGACTCAGCCGACAATATGGAGACAGCTGAGTCTGCGTTAGAAACTATACTAAGAATTGCATCTTAACAATGCAAAAATGCTTTTACAAACTTAGTCTAAGGCAGAGGGACGAGGTGTATCCATAACTACCTACTTATTTATTCTTAAATGTAAGTGTTTACGTGAATGCGTTTTATTTATCAACTAGCTGCGGCCCGCGGTGTTGCCCGCGGTTACTATACGGGATAAAAAATATACTATGTGTTAATCCAGGGTATAACTATCTTCATATTTCATCCAAAGCTATTTCAATATTTCATCCAAATTTATTAAATATTAGCATTTATAATCAGTATTGCCTTCGAAGCGAGCCGTTTCGATTAGCCGGAACAAACAGACAGACAAAATAAATAGTTTTTTTATTAGTAACGTATATATTTTCAAATGTATTTAATAAAACGCTTTAATTTTGACGTTACAAATATACACTTTTATTTATTTGTGTAATTTAGACCGAGAAAAAAATATATGAAGAGAAAACAGCGCCATCTATATTAAAAAAAGGCTAGATGGCGCTGTCGTGTCAAGTGCGAAAACGAAATATTTTTATGGCGCATTTACACGATACAAGTTTCTTGCCAGAGAACGGCGATTATATGATGTAGCGCCCATGTAATACGAGAAATAATTTCAAACAACAATTTGAAAGCTTAATTTAAAACTGTTTACGTTCGGTCGAAACACATTAATTGCATTATCTTTATTTGCTTACAGCATAGGAATTCAAACGTTTACACACTCATACCCTGCACTAGGATTCCCTGTGTCGCAGGTAGCATGGACAAACACTCAGGACTCTAGAACAAACTTCATGGTTACACAAAGTGTTTCCGGGTCGGAAATCGAAACCAGGACCCCTAGCTTCAAATGCCGCTACTACAACTAAACCACGGAGCCGTCGACGTGTATATGAGAGAGATGTAGAGAATTTTTAAGATAATAAAGACGTAGAATTATTTATCATTTATTTTGAATGAATGCTTTAAAAAAATCTTGGGTATGTATTTTTATTTAAAAATAAATATGTAGGCGTTGTTTACAGGGGCGGCCCGCCCATACGGCGATCGGAGCGGTCGCTCCAGGCGCCAAATCCTTTGCACTCAAAATTGATACAGGAATATAATAATAGCTGACCGGGCCACGCGTTGCTGTGGCTAACGTTTTTGTCATACGATATTATAATTTGCAATAAAATAATATTGCGATCATAAATAATATGGGATCTACAAACCCGTAGTACATCATTTTGTTCTATTGTCAATAGTTTTTGCAGCGCACGCAAAAATAGGTTTTCGATTTTACACCTTGTGTTACAAAATAGCAATTTACTTATGGATCCCTAATTTTGAAAAAAAAAACATAGCCTTCCTCGATAAATGGACTACCCAACACTGAAAGAATCATTCAAATCGGACCAGTAAGTAGTTCCAGAGATTAGCGCGTTCAAACAAACAAACTCTGCAGCTTTATAATATTAGTATAGATTATTAGGAGCAAACAAGAGAGGCGCCATAATTGGATGTCGCTCCATTCTAAACTTTACTTCGGGCACTGCTTGATTATACTTGCTTTTTTTACAAGTTTAGCGTCTACCTTCGTTGCAAGCCAATTTTGACATTACCACTACTGTATACTGTACCAGCCTCTAATGTTCCCACTGCAGGGACACCGGCCTACTCTCGATAATTGAGAGTGAATGGGCTCTGATCTGCCACGGGAGCCCAATGGTAGATGTCACGTGTCGTCGAATTTTTGGCTCTAAGACAAGCCGGTTTCCTCACGATGTTTTCCGTCACCGTTTTGAGAACGTGGTATTGCGCACAAATTTTTTCAAGTGAAAAAACTCACTGGTTCATGTGTGGGTTTGAACCAGTAACCTTCAGATTGATAGTCGGCGTCTATGCCCCTGGGCCACCACGCTCTCTCCTGTCTACTGTTTACAGAAGACAAGAAACTTGTATCCTGTAAATCGTCCATTAAAATCAAAAGAATGGCCTTGCAGTGTGGTTTCTTGTCTGCCTAGAGTTACCATATACGTTCCACGTTACTCCGCGAAAGTACCTAGTAGGCTCCTAGTGAATATGTAAAACATTTTACTCCTTAAACGCGTTTCAAACTATGCACGTACGATGCGGAAAGAAAATCGTTCAAGGTCATTTCGCTAATAATCGACCGGTTCTTATCTTTTTCTAAAAAATAGCTACTTATCGACATAATTTATTTTTCAAATCTGCGATTAGTTTTGATCGAGCCCTCCTTGTTCAACCACTGCTGGCATTGCGTCAGCTTCTCAAAATATTGTGAAAACAAAATGACACGCATAGCAACAATTTTTTTGCTACTCGGCTCTTGCAGTTTTGCATTCAACCTCGAACTAAAACAAGTTCTTATTCTGAGTCGACACAGCTTGAGGACGCCGATCGCAACCGCATTGGAAACGATATCGCCGAAACAATGGCCGGATTGGGGCAAAGGCCCTGGTATATTGACAGAAAAAGGTGCGTTATTGGAAGGATTACTTGGTGAATATTTCTCGGAGTGGCTACAATATCATGGCTTGATCGAAGGTTGCCCTAAAGAGGATTCCTTTGATATATACGCTAACTCGCTACAAAGGACTATGCTTACGGCCCAATCATTCGTCGACGGTGCATTTCCGAACTGCCACGTGCCTGTGAACTTCAGAAATGACACGACATCAGATCCTTTGTTCAGTCCTATTCTCCATAGCACATCGCAAGCGTATCGAGAAGAAATCATCTCCGAAATAATAGAATATTTAAACAAGACGGACTTCACAGATGCTTATGAAGAGCTAAACCGGATTTCGGATATAAAGAATTCGCAGATATGCAAGGAACAAGGGTTTTGTGATTTAAATGAGGACAAAGGTGAAATTGTGTTGAATGTTGGATTTGAGCCGAATGTGACCGGGTCTCTTTATATTGGCGCGTCCATGATGGACTGGTTTCTTATGGGTTACTACGAGGGATTCGCTGCGGAAGATATAGCTTGGGGGGAAATAAAAACCGATTATCAGTGGAAACTATTAACTAAACTCATAAACGATTTTATTTTTGTAAGATTTAATTTGTCAAAGGATAAAGACATCGCCCAACCGCTGCTAAGACATATGAGGAACATTCTGAATAGCAACTTGACTTTTACGTTGCTAGTCGGACACGATGCTAATCTGAGTCCCGTAATTACTTCGTTAGGATTTAAATTGCAATCACTCCCGGACCAACTAGAAGCTATACCGATAGGCTCAAAACTGGTATTCCAAAGATGGTCCGATGGAGAAAATGATTTTTTGAAGGTTGAATATGTTTACGGGTCGACGTTACAGATACGAAACGCTGAAAAATTGTCTTTGTTGAATCCACCGAGGAATGTGACTTTGTTTTTAAAGGATCATGAATCTGACACTGGATTCTATCCTTGGAGTAGCTTCGAGAAAATATTGCGAGATGTTACTGAATAAATAAGTTCGTACGTGCAAGTATTGTTTCTATACATATTTATCGCCTGGCTCACAGCTCAGCAGTCGTGGGTTACCCAAAGCAATATGACGAACATAAATGTTTTTAAGTATTCTATCAGTAACCTAGTTCCCATATTATAAGCTATGACATATAGAATATATATAATAAGAATAAAAAACAAATTTTCGCGAAAAAATTACAACTCGAGAAGTTATGAAGTTTTCTGAAGGTTATTTATTCGTTATTACAATAAATATTCTTAATTAACTTGATAAAACATATCAGAGGGCTACGTGGCTTTGTAGTAGCCCTGCCTTCGAAGCAAGGGCTGTTCGATTCCCGGCCGGAACACACTTTGTGTGGTGAGCACAAGTTTGTTTCGGGTCTTGGGAGGTCTTCTTATGTTTCTGTTCGTCCATGCCATCTGCGACTCGGAATTATAGTTCAGGGGCATGAGTGTATATATATAAGGGGTGGATGTATAGATAATAGGCTTTTTGAGCTGCAACCCAGAGCGGCGTGAATATCATCGGAATTTAAAAGAAAGGGTTTTTTTCAAAAATGTCCTTAGGTTAACCGCCTTGGATCAATTGAATAATCGGATTTGTCTTAATTCTGTAATCTTTTTGTATCTAGCGGATACCCGGCTGTATTTTTTAGCGTATTAGCGAGTAAAAAAATACATTTTATGCCTAAAGCATTATTTACTGGTCTCAAACCAACTTTGTTATTGTCTTTCTAGTGAAACCGGTTTGGGGCTCATCGGTTGAATGTTTTCAAAGTCTATAACGGCCATAGGTAGAATTATTAAGATATTTTTTTCACAAAAATCTTTTGCGTATTTTTAAAGAAACAAAAACAAACAATAATGGTACAGCTTAGTTGGTATTAGCTCTGCCTCCTGCGCTGTTGAGGGTTCGATTCCCACCCAGGACAAGCAGTTATGTGACGAACATAAATGTTTCTTCTGTTTCTCGGTGTTAGTATTCTATCAGGTACCTAAAAATCTAGGTTCTGGATACAAAGGCCACTTTTTATCCAGAAAAAGTAGCGCGTTTCTAGTAACTTGCAAAAAAACAACTTCTGAGAGTTTTTTGCCTATTCATATAGGATTACTTAGGGGGGTCCAGTTGCTCGCGTTCGTATGTGTGTACCCTTTGATTCCCTACACGTACCCCCTGGGTGGTGATAAAGGAGCAACCAAAAGTAGCAGTAGAACTTGTGCCCAGTTCGTCCGGAGAGGTACTGCCACCACATCTGGAATCTGCCGCCAAGCAGTAGTGGTTACATTATTGTGTTCCGGTGGAAGGGTGTGGCTGCCGGTGAAATCACATGCGCATGAGACATAACATCCCCGTCTCGGGTGATGGACGCAGCAGGATGAATGCGACTCAGTAAAGATTGTCATTCCATCACTAATTCACATAAAAAAAATATAAAAATTATGCTAATTCTTTAAGTTATACGCGGGTGAAACCGTGAGGCACAGCTAGTTATAAAGTCAAGGTGATTTGATTAAATTAGATAAGGTTGTAACTATTGGAATTTCCCATTTGTTCCGCCTGTCCGATTTCACGTGTATTCTCAGATTTTAAAGTGTAACGATGAAATCAACACGATTTGCTGTATGAAAATCTGCTTACTCGTTTACTGATGATATTGCGCTGATTTTTTTATTTCTTACTTGCATATGTGACTGAACTAGCTGAGGGCCCACCTGATGGTAAGTGGCGACCCCCTCTTATGACAACAGTAATGCAACTCTGTATAAGATTTGGATCTTACACTGAGTCGCATTCATCCTGCTGCGTCCATCACCCGAGACGGGGATGATACGTCCCATGCGCATGTGATTTCGCCGGCACCCACGAGCGAACATTAAACATAGGTCAGGCATGGAACGATAGCTGCCGTGTACCTACTAAATAATTATCGATAAGTTTTATGACAAAAAGGTAATTACTTGATTAATTAGACAGGCCCCCATTCTGAATAACATTCAGTATAGCAACTTGACTTTTACCTGCTAGTCGGATGCAATGCTAATTTGAGCCCCGTAATTACTTCGTCAGGATTTAAATTGCAATCACTAGACAACTAGAACCAATACCGATAAGATCAAAACTAGTGATACAAAGATGGTCCGATGGAGAAAATGATTTTTTGAAGGTTGAATATGTTTACGGGTCTACGTTACGTTTTAAGACAAAATGGTAATTACTTGATTAATTACCCCCAAGTAATAAGCCCAGTAACTAGTAAATGATTAAGAAACAGTTTCAGAATGGTAATTTGCTCAAGCGCTTGACTAAGAATTATCTTTTTAAAATATTAGGGTGTCCCCCATTATGGATGAATGACCTCAAATCGTTTAATTTTTTATTTTAAATCTGTCACTTGTATATTTATTTAACTGTTACCTTGATTGGAGAAACTTCTGTAGTAGCGCGAAATTCTAATTTATCAGTGTTTCAATAACCAATTTCGATGTATCGAAAAACTAAAGTAAAAAACAAAAAAAAACTACATATTTAGTTCAAAACACATGAATAAAAAAGTTTTAATTATAATGCCAATGGTTTGCGTTCAATTTAAATCCCTTAATTGAATGCTTAATACTGATGAGTGACGTTAAGAGATATTCTTTTCATATGAAAAAGCCCGATGCATCTAAATAAATAAAATAGTAGTGTGTGTCAAAATAAAAACGATACATAAACAAAAATTCTTTTTTTTTGTGTATGTCTATTTGTTATGTCTTGTGTATGTCTGATAAGTTCGAAACAGGTGGACCGAATTTTTACTGGCAGACAAATGATGTTAAAAGGAGTAACATAAGCTACTTTTATTTTAGAAAAAAATGGATTAAAAAATGGATAAATTAGTAATCCGCACAAAGTTGTTAAATTCTACGCGAGCGAAGTCACGGGGAACAGCTAGTTGACAAATTAAAACATATTGATGATGTCCCATTACATTACATTTAGCCTGACTGATCGAATCTATCTTCGATTGGCTAGCCTCATCCATTCGAAGCCACTTAACGTAAAGAAATTATTTGAAATTGACATAACGAGACATTGACATCTGTTGACAGTCGCGTAGTTTTTAGTTGCAAATTTCAGATTTGGATTTGGATCTGCTGTTTTTAAGTAGAAGTAAAAAAAAATATTGGCATGTATTAAAAGCTACAATAACGAATTATCTGGCTGCGCTCGCTCAAGTACTGGTAAGGTTATTGGAGTACTAACGATAACAGGAGTTATTTGACACATTATAAAAATAAGTATTTAGAGGTCATCCACAAAAATCATACCTACTTAGATATAGTTTATCAAAACTTGTCAAACTTGGCTAAGATTACGTAAAGTACTTTCACTACATACAATGCACCCACTTCTAATTCACTGAACACTAAGTTAAATTAAATTTAAAATGGGCCCATTTAATCTATTTACTTTTTGGTTCAATGTTTTATTAATCAGTTTGTTAGTATATAAATCTGAACAGCTGTTTCTTAAGCAAGTTGTGATACTTAGCCGCCACAATGTGAGGACGCCATTATCCAAAATTTTGTCCCAAACCAGCCCAAAACCTTGGCCAAAGTGGGACGAGAAACCAGGATATTTGACTTCTAAGGGTGTGCTTCTTGAAGGGTACATGGGTAAATATTTTAGCTCATGGTTGAATGAAGAAAATCTTTTGCCACATGGATGTCCAACAGATAAAGATTTCTTTGTCTACGCTAACACAGCTCAAAGAACTTTGGCATCTGCAAAATCCTTCGTCAGCAATGCATTTCCAATGTGCAATATTACCATACACCATGCAAGAAATGTTGATCCAATCTTCAATCCTATTATACACAATTCATCATCATTTTTTATACAAGAAGCTATGGGCATAATGCAAGATAATATCAATAATCTACATTTAAACCACTCGCTATATGCATTGGAAGAAATCTTGGACTACAAAGGCTCTCAGAATTGTCTTACAAATCACCATTGTGATTTAGCCACAGATAAAAACACAGCTGTTTTAAGTACTGGAATCAAACCAAATGTAGATGGGCCACTGAAAATAAGCAATGGAGCCGTCGATTCATTCATAATGGAGTATTACGAAGCATTTGGAATGACTGACGTAGCATGGGGCTTACTAAACTCCGATGAAAAGTGGCAATCAATTTTAGAAATCAGCCGTAAATACCACAATATCATCTTTAATACAACCTTAATAGCGAAAGACATTTCTAAGCCATTGCTAAAGTATATGACAGATATATTCCTAAGCAAAACTGCACCCAAAGTTACATTACTGATGGGCCATGATGCAAATATCTTTACCATCCTCAGTGCTATGGGTTTTAAGCCATATACATTGAAAAATCAACACGAAATTACACCTATTGGAGGTAAAATTGTTTTTCAAAGATGGTCAGACAATAACACAGACTTTTTGAAAATTGATTACATTTACCAGCCTTCGAAAGACATGAGAGATGGAAAGAAATTGTCGATAGCAAATCCACCTTTATTCAAACAGCTCGAGCTGAATGATTGTGTTGTGGATATTAATGGTCTCTGTCCATGGACAGATTTTGAAAAGTTATTGAAAAAACTATGTAATATTGTGTCATAGGCTGTTAAAAACCCAAAACTATATGATTGTATCCCTTAGAGATTAATTGGGTTTAGAAGGTACCATTACCGTCTTAGCTACTGCAAACAACTTTACTATATTCTGTTTCATAAATGTGTGTACCTATTCGACCGTAGCAAATAATATAGTCTTATGTAAAATTCAATCTACCCCCGCAGCTATCTTCGCAATGTATTATGCGACAATATTAATCGTGCGCACTCAACACATACTTTTTCCACTTGGAAAATCAAA
Source organism: Aplocera efformata (assembly GCA_921293045.1). Classification (NCBI taxonomy): domain Eukaryota; kingdom Metazoa; phylum Arthropoda; class Insecta; order Lepidoptera; family Geometridae; genus Aplocera; species Aplocera efformata. The sequence continues at coordinate 1,754,708 of OV121067.1, read as the reverse complement.
AATGGTTGATTTTAGGAATTTAATAAGTTGCAGGGTAATTTATAATCTTGTTCTAAGACTTTCAATGAAATAAAATGTAGATCCGACAATGTTAATTGCTACGTTAGTATTAATAGTTAAGCATAGCTTATACGATGGAAGCAAGATAACTGAAAGAATACTCATAGATTTTATACATATTAATACTCAGATAGATCAAATATCTAGTCATAAAAATGTTTCTCCTGTATGGGAATGCTGTGACCTAAGAAGCCATTTAAAATTGGTGATAGTTTTGTACCATCACTTAGTGAGAGATCAAACCTCATTTTTGAACTTGAATTGCATTGAAAACCCTGGCAACACCGCTTAAGATTTACTTTGAACAATAAAACAAGTATTACTATAAACAAATCTATGTATTTAATGGATAAAAAAAAAACTAAAACTATTATTAAAAATAGTACTCCCTCCTATGATTCAATGAAAATAAAAAAGATATTTTACAAAAAAAAAAATATGTTTCTTTAACAAATAACTTTTCATTAACACATTATAATGATTCTATTCTGCTTATTACGTGGCAGTTAATACATTATATACAATTTATTTTCTACATACATACTCAGAAAATGCCTCAAGTCGATACAAATAAAAATTTGATCTGGCAACATTTAAAAGCTTATACGTCATAACGCCATCTACAATATATGTGAAAACAATACAACTTTAAGGCATTTTTTACAAAGGTTATTTTTCGCCTAACTTTCCCCGCGTGCTGGATAGTTCATCAGACAAGCTATTCTGAGCCCATCTCAAAATGAAACTACTTCAAATTCAGTCAAACGATAACGATTCACGAACACAAATCAAAACATAGACAAATAAATAAACGTTCCTATATTTTGAGTTTAGTTCGTGAATAGTTTACATATTACAAAAGTAGAATTAAATGTCACACTCGAGATGCGCTGAGAATAGGGTTCCGGGGTCTATTCTACGCCATGTTAAATATTTTTTTTTATACTAAATTAGGATAGAGAAAGTTGGTGTTTCAATTTAACGTGAATTGTCACAATAGGCGTAAAATAGGACCCCCTGGATGGAAACAAGATACCCTATGCAGTTATATTCGGCGCAAAGTGAATAGATACAGAGGGTTGGAGAAATCTCGGATCAAGTCGGTCAGGCTTCGTCAAACTTGATCCGAGATCCTACGTCGCCGTTTGCGCAGGCAGCCCTCTGCATCCATTTACTTACAGCCATACCCTATACAAGACTGACATATGATTGGAGACAGATAACCATAGCTATCAATATCCAATCTATTAGTAGATTATAGGGTTCGACTGAAATTGATCACCAAGTTAATTTAATTAATGCATAAGTAATCCAATCTAGTCCGGTAAGCTTGGATTGAAATACAAGCGCGCGAAGATTCAACTCCGTTAAAATAATGTTTATAACTAAATTACGGGGCAATGAAAAAATATAATAGTACCCACAACGTACAAACTCTGTTTATACTCTGTATTCAATTAAACTATGTCCAAAATTCACATTTCATAAAACAAATGTTGCAATGTGATTTAGTCGGGGCTAAGAGGACTGATTTTTTAAATATGAACAAAAGTAAATAATTTAAAATAAGTCTCAAGAATTACCGATCACAGTCATGTTATTAAAAAATAAAAAAATTATATTAAAAAATCAACCCTCCATGGGGTCACACACATTTTTCGTAAAGATTTATAAACTAGATAACAATAAGCCAATTTCGATAAAAACAGTATTAATTATAGTTCAAGAAACAGGAAGATAAGGATTTCAATTTAAAAAAAAACAATGATGTTACGTAATCTATAACTGCAACCCTTGTTTTAAACAATTAATTACTAATAACATTAACTAAATACTTAATTAAGCTACTTAATAAATAGGAAGAGAATAACAATTACACGGGTATTTAAAAAAAATTATGTTCAATTTACTAAAACATCGACTTATTGGTGTTATATTACATAATTAGGTTATCTAATTAAAAAGGTCTCGATTCGTACAAAAGTGAGATTTACTCCGATGGAACGCTCCAATGTTGGCAATCTTGTAGAGAAATCTCACCAGACATCGCATTTTTGTATGAATACGAGTTATTTACCATCAACAAGAATCAATATCTCCAAATGTGTGTGACCTAAATGTATCCACGAATCATAATATGGATTTTAAAACATATTGAACTTCCATATAGTCACGAATTCCATGGATTTTAATGTAAAAACTCTTAAAAGCTTTTTTATTAAAATCTAATCTATACGGATAAAAATCTGTACTTATTATTTACAAGAATAAATGATTTGATAATAAAATGTATGTTTAAATTCTAAGCCTTTAAGCCATAGATTTGAGATTGACCTATCTACATTTTGTGATAAGTGCGCATTTGTGAAAAACAACCCCTAAGCGAACTTATAAGCGTCACCGCTCGCTCACTTGCGCATGTAATTTATAAAATTAAAAAGCATAATTTAGGCGTCACCGAATTTTATGTATTGTGTGATTTTATCTACACCACCTGCTAAAATTGAAGTTTCGTAAAACACTTGAGCGAGGTCGCACGTTCCTCACGATCGTTTAAAACACATAATTGAAAAATAATAATAAATTCGGACAAAGTCAAAACGAGGGGCGGTATTCTCGCAAAGGTGAAATGATTTTTCAAATCTCTAGCGTGAAATATTAACACATGTCATCATTTAAATTCAAAGTTATTATAACACACTTAAATGCAATATATATGGCAAGTAATTTAGATATCGTCCTGTATTTTTTACGCTGTGATCGTCATGTAATTTAGGAGAAATCTATGATTTAACATTAAAATTTACTGTATAAGTGGATACTCTTTAATTACCTAGGAGGTTGGCTGATAATTTTAGCATTAAGCCCACCTTTTGTCGCTATTTTTATTGGCAGTAGTTCTATAACATAAAATTCTAATCGAGTTCTTGTTTAAATCTCTGGGTGTAGAAAAATATGCAGAGAAAACATGATTTAAAATTTTTGGTGGTTTGACAAAGAAATGCTAATCATTATGTTGATTTTCAATTATAAAGTGTAGATACAAGCCCATAATTTACTACACCAGCTATCTGCCGCCAACAGTGACTCACAGGTGTGTTTCAGTGTGTGAAGGGTGTGGGTGCCGGTGAAATCACAGGTACTTGAGGCGTTGCATACTCGTTTCAGACGGGCGCATCGCAATGCGACTTGGGTCCTCTCATTCTTGAAGACTTGATTCGTATTGTTTGTGGGCGTTTGTAACCACTTAACAACAGTTCAGATCGTCCTGTCACTAAGGATGTAACAAATTTTTGAATACGGGTCAGAATATAGGCTATTAAATAAAAAAAAATATTATCTTGTTGATTCTGTTGGCAGCAAACTAAACAGACCTAAAATGTCATACTGTATTGTGCATTATCCCCTACTCCATCCTACTCCTAACATACCGGAGTAGGGTTGTTGGCAGCACTGCAGCAGTTTGCCATGAAGGCCTGCCACTAACCGTAGGCACCTGGTTTATTAAAGAAACCAATACAAAATGGCGCCGCTAACCGTCACCTCTCACTTGCACACTGTTGCTGTCTGTACTCACACAAGGCTGTACAGAGTGCAAAAAAAGCAGCCTGGATTTTCATTATGTAGCAAAAATTATATATCAATGAAGTTATACAGTTAACCTAAATAAAAAAAGGAATTTTAATTGCAATTTTATCTATTTTTCCATGTAATGCTCAAAGTGCCAAAACCTCCTACAGTCATGAAGCTAGTATTTTTTATTTAACTGTATATATAAATAAATGTAGACATTTCAATAGACATTGAAATGTAGTCAAGCCATTTAAGATTACTTTCTTTAATCATCGGACATGCCAATGAGCCAGAGTTTGAAAAATCACAGCGGAGAATACCCAACGGCCTAACCATATCAACACAAATGCCTCACCAGTTGTTCATGCACATCATTCTTCGTCAAATCCACAAACTCAGCTGGCTTCCCCCGTTGCAATATCTCGATGGTACCCCTGCTGTCGATTTGCTTCAAGTGGTACGTGAGCTTGTGCTCTGGCAGTGGTTTTATGGGACGGGCCACGTTGAGTGATGTGTTCTTCAGAGCCCGGGCCAACGTTTTCAGGAATTTCGACCATTGGCGCTCGTTGGCTGTCGCCTCTGGAGTGGTCACCAGGGTAGTGGCTTTCTCGATCAATGCGCACACGCATGAGAGGGTGAACTGCAAAAGACGTTAACACACTTATACTCATACCTCTGCACTAGGATTCCCTGTAACGCAGATGGCATGGACGAACACAGAAACACAAGACAAACTCCCAAGACCCGAGAACAAACTTCATGCTCACCACACAAAGTGTGCCCCGGCCGGGAATCGAACCCGGGACCCCTCGCTTCGAAGGCAGGGCTACTACCAACTAAGCCACGGAGCCGTCAAAAGACAATTGGTTTTTACGTCACGTTTTGCTCACGTCCGTTGGTGTATCCTTTGATTACCTACACTTGTCCCCCTGGGTGGTGCGAAGCAACCCAAAGTAGTAGAACTTGTGCCAAGTTCCTCCAGAGAAGTACTACCACCACACCTGGTTAAGCCAAGCAGTGGTGCACTCGCTTATGTTCCGGTGAAAGAGTGTGGGTGCTGGTTAAATTACAAGCGCATGAATTACAACGCGATACGACTTGGGTTTTCTCATACTTCAGTAAGAGGACCAGAGTCGTATCACTTTTGTTTATTGGCGGTAGTAACCACTTAACAGCAGATGGGCTGTCCAGCTCGCACCTTAGTTATCACACAAAAAAAAATGTTGGTAGCAGACTACTCTCACGATCCGATAGTATACTTACAGATGTGGTGAGCGCGTACGGAGTCCTAGCAGGGTCGAAGGCTTCCGCCAGTAAACTGCATGTCTCCAGCACCGCCGCCCAACCGGTCGTATTTTCTATATACCTGAAAATTATTCAATTACATACAGAGTTTGAAAATACACGAATACAAGTCCGTTTTAAGAAAATGTAAAAACCAACAAAAAAATGTTGGTTTGTCGATTTTAAAATCATTAGATTATAATAAACATTTACACACTCATACCTCTGCACTAGGATTCCCTGTGTCGCAGATGGCATGGACAAACAGAAACACAAGACGAAAACCCAAGACCGGAGAATGATCATGTTCACCACACAAAGTGTGCCTGGCCGGGAATCGAACCCGGGACCCGTCACTTCGAAGGCAGGGCTACTACCAACTAAGCCACCGGCTCGTCAATATATATTGACTTCGTGGGAAGGAAGACCTCTGTTTATGTTGGAATTATCTGACAGGTGGTAAGCACTATTAATTGTGTTGGGGGTGTTACTGCCCCGGCCGGGAATCGAACCCTCGCTTCGAAGGGCTAATACCAACTAAGCCACCGGGCTGTCAATATGTATTGACTTCGTGGGAAGGAAGACCTCTGTTGTAATCATCTGACAAGTGGTAAGCCGCATTTTTAATTGTGTTGGGGGGTCTTACCTTGCGTAGTAAACAGCCATGGGGGCCATAGAGGACGTGTCATACTTCCTCGTGGCCGCGGGGAGAGCGCGCAGCACGCGCGACCACAGCTGCCGCAACCGCTGGTGGGTCGGCGGCACGCGAGACACGAACCGCAGTATTAAACTCTGCAAAATAATAACACGCATCGCGGTATCATTTAATAGTACAAGCAACCGAGCTTCGTTCCGTGCCACCCTCTAATGTTCCCACTGCAGGGACACCGTCCTACTCTCGATAATTGAGAGTGAATGGGCTTTGATCCACCACGGGAGGCCAATCCGGATTGGTAGATGTCACATGCCGTCGAATTTTTGGTTCTAAGACATGCCGGTTTCCTCACGATGTTTTCCGTCACCGTTTCGAGAACGTGGTATTGCGCACATAAATTTTTCAAGTGAAAAAACTCATTGGTGCACGTGTAGGTTTGAACCAGCGACCATCAGATTGAAAGTCGGCGTTTATGCCCCTTGGCCACCGAGCGCTTCAGCTGCGCTCGTTTTTTCTAAAATTATAAATATTTCAAGTAACAGTAGATAACTAATCAGGTACCACAAAAATTTACGAGATGGCGCTGTATACAATTTTCATCATAGTTTACTATATAAATATATGCCCTCAGCTCGTTCCATCACATATTCACATATTCACATAAAAAAAAAATGGTCTATTTAGGTGCCAGATCAATGAGATTCCACTAAAACTATTAAAGGGTTGAACCTACCCTCCCTTTTCTCACGGTGAGCATTTGCGTCAACCTATCGCTATGGAGCAACCCCAGGAACATTTTGTTCATCAAATCATCCTTGTCCTCGTCGAGTAGATTCTTGACAGGCGTCGGCTTCTGCGGCAGCGCTAAACTGACCACCTGAAACATATATATTTTTTTTTTTTGTGTCTTTTATACACTCATACCTCTGCACTAGGATTCCCTGTGTCGCAGATGGCATGGACAAACACAGAAACACAAGACAAACACCCAAGACCCGAGAACAAACTTCATGCTCACCACACAGTGTGCCCCGGCCGGGAATCGAACCCGGGACCCCTCGCTTCGAAGGCAGGGCTACTACCAACTAAGCCACGGAGCCGGATGCGGCTTTTTTTTAATAAATAGAGTGATTCAAGAAGATGGTTTATCCACCCTCTTGAATGAATGAATGAATGAATGAACACTTTATTGTACACCATAATATATACATAATATTCATATAAATCTACTTAGATGTAGTACAATGGGCGGTCTTATCGCTGAAAGCGATTCCTTCCAGACAACCTTAGGATGGAGTTTTAACATGTGTTGCTTGAATCAATCACTCTATAGCCCTGCCTTCCGAGTCAAGGGGTACCACCAACCAACTACCAACTAAGCCTTGAACCTTGTCATTAGAAACTAATAATATGATGTTAGGTGGTTGCGATATTTTTAGAGTAAGAAATGGCATGGTTACCTGTCTCTTGTCAATGGTTTCGCTTTTAGGGCTGTCCTGTTTTGGCTTCCTCTGGACCGACTCGATGTTCTTCAAGAAGACGTTCGAGTCGTCCTCTTGTTCGTTCTCGATTTCCTTCTGCGCCAGTTCTAGCTGTCTCATCTTCTCTTCTCTTTCCTGAAAGAGACGTTTATTTATAACAAACATTTGACTATTTCAAATTTAAACTTATTTGGTTTTTTAGATCTCACATGTCCGCCGAGTGGTGGAGGAAGGAGCAAACCAAAGTAGCAGTAGAACTTGTGCCAAGTTCGCCCGGAGAAAAACTGCCTCCACACCTAGTAATCTGCCGCCAAGCAGTGGTACACTCGCATTGCTATGTTCCGGTGGAAGCGTGTAATACCGGTGAAATCACATGCGCATGAAACATGGCATCCTGGATCGGGTGACGGGCGCAACGGGGTGCGACTTGGGTCTTCTACTTCGGTCTGGCAGGACCTAAGTCATATTGAATTTGTTATGGGCGGAGGTATATATTATTGAATTTTTTATTGTTATTCTACTTATTGACATTTTCACTTTATTTTTTTCATTGACATTTAAATTGTATGTTTTTTATTATTATAATTTTTTATTGATTACCGAATATAAAATGTTTGACGTTCACAAGTGTACAGTATACAATTTTATATATTAGAAATGGACCTAAATGAATAAATGAATTGGAATTTGAATTTGACACTGAACATCAGGTGAGTCTTCAGCTAAACCCGCCACAATAATCAAATTAATTAAAAAAAATATACACCAAATGAATTTTGCAACAGGAAAACTTTCGTAATTGCGGTAGATCAAAAACAATTCGATTGTGACATTGACACGAAAGAACAATGATTGGCATACATATACATAGGCACTCGTTTATTTGATATTTAGCACACATACAATTTAAATATAGACTTAAAAAATGGCTAGTTAGTAAAGCTCATTATAATATTAATGAATACTTTTCTGTTAACACAAGTTAGCTCATACTTTTTTGTTTGAAGTTTGATCTATTGTACGTCTGAGAGAACAAACTGTTGTTTCATAAACTATTACTTATAAGATCTTTATATACACAGTTTAACAATAAAATATATTCTTATATTCAATACAATAAACAGAAAGAAGAAAAACAAAAAAATAAAAAACTAATTGAGGTACGATATAAAAAAAGAAAAAAGATAATAACAAGAATTACAACAAGTGAGCGTGGTGGCCCAGGGGCATACACGCCGACTTTCAATCTGAAGGTCGCTGGTTCAAACCCACACGTGCACCAATGAGTTTTTTCACTTGAAAAATTTATGTGCACAATACCACGTTCTAGAAACTGACGGAAAACATCGTGAGGAAACCGGCATGTCTTAGAACCATAAATTCGAAGACACGTGACATCTGCCAATCCGGATTGGGCTCCCGTGGTAGATCAGAGCCCATTCACTCTCAATTATCGAGAGTAGGCCGGTGCCCCTGCAGTGGGAACATTAGAGGCTAGTAAGGTACAACAAGTGAGCAATAAATAGCATACCTTCAGTATAAGCGCGTTGGATATCGCGAGAGGGTCGTTGAGTTCTTCTAACCGAAGCAGTATAAGATATAACGCTTCTATGTCAAGGAGTAGTTGTTTCGTCCGTTTCAACTCTCTCGGTACCTGCGAAGAAACATTAACAATAGGTTTTTATTCATAATAATCTGACAAACCGTTAGTTAGAGGTTAATGAGTGAATGACAGTTTGAAAATAATTAGCTATTATATAATATGGCTTAATACTGTGGGGAAATTCTGTAGGTGAGAGCAAAAAGAAGCGAGGAAATTAGTCTGAGGATGAAAGTTTGCAAAGAACAAGTTATTATGTGATATGGCTTAATACTGTGGGGAAATTCTGTAGATGAGAGAGTAAAACGAGGGGAGCAAAATTGTCTGCGGATGAAAGTTTGTTTTTATTTTAATTATTAATTTACCTCAGCGGGGTTAGTGGTGCTGGCGACGCTTGGCGCCCTGGAGTTTCTTTGCGGTTGTTGCTCGCCCCCCACCACTTCCAAGTCGATTATTTTACGCGGCGCCGTCACACTACCGCACTGTAAATAACATAAGTATTGTTCAAGTAATTTACCTACTCGCATCAGAAATTTTTAATTTTATGCTATATTATAAGCAAAACTGCTATTTTTTGGGAATTTACAAATATAAAGCCCAGTTGGTAGTATTGGGTTACCCAGGACAAGCATTTGTGCGACGAACATAAATGTTTGTTCTGTCTGGGTGTTTATATGTATTATAAGTATGTATTTACAAAAAAAGGTACTATATGTATTCTATCAGTTATCTAGTTCCCATATTACAAGCTATGCTTAGTTTGGGGCTAGATGGCGCTGTGTGAAATATGTCAATGAATATTTATTTATTCGTGTACCGGAGGAACTATGCGTTTCTGGCAGCACTGCTTCCAGAGGCTGGTACTATGATTAATAAGTACCTGTAGTTTCCCTAATGAGTTTTCAAACTGCGTGGGCACGTAGGTTCTTGGCGGGTCTTCGCTCGTCGAGTTGTGGCGGTTCGAGTTATGTCTCTCCCTCCGCATATTCTCTTGTTTGACGCCTGCAAACAATTTTCATTAAATTTTATAGTAATAATCCATTGTAAGAGAGAACTACATACTGAGATGATTTAAAATGAACTGTTAAAATGTTCTTTTCCACTCCAAGCTATTCAAATTATTCAAGTAACAAATTAAAATTGAAAAAAAACTAATATCAATACTTTCAAAGTAGCAAAATACGCTATATCGTTTACTTGTATGACATATATTTTTCAGTTATTTGTATTTAACCAAACTGTTGAACCGAATTTGATAAAAACTCTTTGGGTTTCTTGTAACCCAATATAGTAAGGAGATATTTGAAATCTAAAGGAACTAAGAGTCAGTAGAACTTGTGACAAGTTGTGTTAAGTTTGGGGGGTCCAGTTGCTCGCGTCCATAGGCGTGTACCCTTTGATTCCCTACTCTTACCCCCTGAGTGGTGCTAAAGGAGCAACCAAAAGTAGCAGTAGAACTTGTGCCAAATTCGTCCAGAGAGGTACTACCACCACATCTGGAATCTGCCGCCAAGCAGTAGTGCTTGCATTGCTGTGTTCCGGTGGAAGGGTGTGGCTGCCGGTGAATTCACATGCGCATGAGACGTATCATCCCCGTCTCGGGTGATGGACGCAGCAGGATGAATGCGACTCACTAAAGATTTGGATCTCATACTGAGTGGCACGCATTACTGTTACCACTTACCATCATGTGGGCCTTCAGCTCGTTCCGTCACTCATTCACATAAAATAATAATAATAATAATAATTCGTCCGGATCTTATCCCAGTAGCTTTATGTAAACTTACCTCCGCTGTAGAAAGGATGGTTCTGTTGGTTGACCTTATGTGCTTCCTTCACGCATTCCTTTTCCTTTTGCGCTTGCCTTTCTAAGAATACCTGTATCAAATAATATTTTTTTAATAAAATAACAAAAGTTAATTTTAATATAAAAATTCTCAGAATCTGATTAACATGAAACGCTTGTTGAAACGAACAGATCTTCATATTTTATAGCTAAGAACCATCTCAACCAGGTAATAACAAGATTAGTTATTGTTAATAATATGACTATGTGTTATTATTCTATGTCTCATTAATTATTTTAAGTACAATCCCAGGAACAATTAAAAGTATTAAATATTTAAGTTGATATTAATAAATAAAAAAAGGTCAACTTTCAAACAGAAAAAAACCGAATCAAAATCGGTGCAATCGTTTGGTAGCACATACACACAAACACACATATACACACTACAAACTTACAACCCCTCTTTTTGCGTCAGAGGTCACAAAATAATTAGGGTAACCCGTAAACCACTTCAATTCACCTAGTTAGTAATAAAAATACTTACCGTATAGTAGAAGTCGTGTATATAGGGTGTCCCAGTGTTCAGTTGCAGCATTTGTATATTGATTAACCATTGTTTCTCCCGCTGCGTCATCAGGCCGGCGTATTCGTCTGTGTCGCTCAAACTGTCGTCTCCGTTCATCATTATCCTGGAAATAAATGAAGGTGTCAACAACAACAACGTTAACACACTCATACCCCTGGACTAGGATTCCGTGTCGCAGATGGCATGGACAAACACAGAAACACAAGACAAACACCCAAGACCCGAGAACAAACTTCATGCTCACCACACAAAGTCGGTCGGCCGGGAATCGAACCCGGGACCCCTAGCTTTGAAGGCAGGGCTACTACCACTAAGCCACGGAATTGTATTTCTTGTAAAAACGCATATTTTACTATCAACAATTGTCATAAATTAATTCTACGCTTGTAATAAAAAAGAACTTACCTATTACTGCTCATACCATTCCTTTGGTTCAAAATGGGATGGTTCACAAACTGCGGCCGGTTCAGCATCGGATGGTGGTTCGCGTTATGGAAACTGTTCGTTATATTGTTGTATGGCTGCAGCATCGGGTGCGTACTTTGTATGAGTTGAACTAAACCTGAAACAAACAAGCATCCTAATATAGAAAACACAAAAATTATTACTACCTACGTCTGTTATAGTCTTTAGAACCATCCAACTGACCACTAAAACTATGCATTAGGCACAAAATGTATCTTTTTAAGCGTAGTAGCACACGCAGGGTATCCGCTAATAAATTATATATATTAATATAAATATTCATCGATGTAGATACTATTTTCATTGTCAGAATATTGGTTCAGGAGCTGCGAAGCCACAGACACACTACAAACTTATAACACCCCTCTTGCGTGGGGGTAAATAATTTTACGAAAATGTAAATACCCCCAAGTCACTGTAATGCTAATGAGCTGATGACTTTGCAACAGCTGAAACAATTTTAATAAAAAATATCTAAGAACAACCGGTACAAAACCTGCTCTTAAATTTTAAAATTGCTCTCAAATCGATTCACCCGTTTAAGAGCTACGGTGCCACAGACAAATACACATAGCAGTCAAACATCCTTTTCTTGGGGATTTAATCATCCTTTTCTTGGGGATTTAATGAAAATAAACTAACCTTGCGATGACAAATTATTTGTCACATTGTTGGGAGTTTTGGAGTTGAAAATGCGACTCTTTTGCTTGTCCTTGGACTTTTGGGGTGATTGGCTCAGGTTCTGGGGTAAGTTCTGCTGGTTCGGTAGGGGGATCGGCTGGGTCTTCATCATCATCTGTTGGTTCATCATCATTGATTGTTCGTTAGGTTTTGGTACTGGACCCTGCAAAATGAAACCATACTTAATATTATAAAGACGGAAGTTGTGTGTGTATGTGTAACTCCTTCACACTCAAACGGCTCAACGGAGTTGGATGAAATTTGGTACCAGGACAGCTTATGTTCTGGATTAAATGATAGGCTACTTTTTATCCCGAAAAACTTAAGTATTCCCGTGGTAAGGCCAACCGAGGGGCACAGCTAGTTATACATATTAAACACCCAGGTACAGAACAAATATTTGTTTAACGACTTGGGTCTTTTGTCATTTCAGTAGTGACCTGAGTCGTATTGTTTACGGGCGGTGGTAGTCACTTGCAGGCCGTCAGCTAGTTAACAAAATTCACCATAATTAAGTAAAACTTATATATAGCTTCGCTACAGCAAAATTTTCATGTTAATTTCCGTTGACGATTCCGTAGCTTAGTTGCTAGTAATCGCGCCTTGGGTGGCCCGGCTTCGAAAGTCGCACTATTGTTTATGGACGGCAGTAACAAATTTACACAAAGTTTGCCACTTAAAAAAAATATTCGGCTATGTCAAAAATATTCGGCGGTTTCAAGAACTTTTCAAAAGAACATTTTATGATATAAATTTTAAAACTATCATGGTTATGAACATTATTATTCGTGCTACCGAGATATTTACCATGATGTGAGTTTTGTTGTTGTGCCCGGGACCATGACGCATGTAACTGCGTCGAAATATTGTGAGTCAACAAAACTCACAAATCATGGTAAATATTTCGGTAACATGAATAAAAACTTTTTATGAATCATGGTGTCGTAAAAAAATTAATACTTACACGAAAATTAGGGTTATACTGCCCCATGTTGGGGCTAAAATTCTGCCTGGGCATGTTCATACCAGGCGGAGGTGCCATCATACGGTTCTGGCTCATCATATGGGGGAATTGATTCATGGGAAACTGGCCGCCATTCATCATGTTCTGGCCCATCTGGTTGGGGTTTTGTCCCATTTGATTTACGTTTTGGCCCATTTGGTTGACGTTTTGGCCCATCTGGTTGGGGTTTTGTCCCATTTGATTGACGTTTTGACCCATTTGGTTGATGTTTTGGCTCATTTGGTTGATGTTTTGGCTCATTTGGTTGGGATTTTGGCCCATCTGGTTGATGTTTTGGCCCATCTGATTTGAGTTCTGGCCCATTTGGCTCATGTTGTGCCCAATGTGGTTCATATTTTGGCTCATATGATTCTGGCCCATTTGATTGGGATTCTGGCTCATATTATTCATGATCTGATTTTGAATCATTTGGTTCTGATGCATCATCTGACCATGATTATTCTGAAACCCCAACTGATTGTTCATGAATTGGTTAACGTTTTGGCTCATGTTGACATTTTGTCCCATCTGGTTGACATTTTGTCCCATCTGGTTGACGTTTTGTCCCATTTGGTTCATGCCATGGTTGACGTGGTTGGACATGAGGTTGTTTTGGCCCATTTGATGTTGATTCTGACCCATCATCTTGTTGAGTGGTGAATTCATTTGGTTCATCGGTTGTTGGGCATAGGGTAACTGTAGGGGACCCTGGATACCGTGTGGTCTTTGTAGTATAACGGGAAATCTAGGCTGTAACAATTTATAAGGATAATTTGCAACAATCTTCACAACATACCAGCCCCTAATCATCTCAGAATTAACAGAACGCTACCATACCAGCCCCTAATCATCCCAGAATTAACAGAACATTGTATTTACAGAACGCTAGAATGTATTAAAATAAAGAGATATATGAGATTGTAACCACCTCCCTCCTCCATTTGCTTATTTATAATGTATAAGCAAAACAATGTTAAAAATTTTACTTAAATAGGACCCTGTTCACAAAGACAGCTTCAATATAAAAAAAAATATTATGCCAGTGCAAGATCACAGACCTCATTTCACCCCGTGCAAGATCACAGACCTCATTTCACCCCGTGCAAGATCACAGACCTCACTTCATCATACAGAAAAGGCTGTATTGCTAAGGAAGACCTGTCAGGATTTTTGATTCTAGATTATGCCGAATACCTCACTATGTTCCCTTATATTACTAGGCAATTCGCATTTGTAATGCTGAGTGATAACCATTGGAGGCCCATGTTGCTCGCATCCTTAGGTGTACCCTCAGATTCCAGACACCAGATTTGGTTGCAGTACATCTCCAAACAAACTGCAAAGTTCTACTACTAAGAACTTGTGCCTAGTTAGTTAGTTAGTTAGTGACTTTATATCCCCTATACTTAGACTTTGGTCTTACTCTGCTTTTGAGGACCTGAGTCAAATCAGCTTGTTCCATCACATTAGTCACAACAAACAAAGCTTATCGACCAGAGCATTACATTATATGTGCTCTGCTCTTTGATTGGGAGTAGGTGGGTTTCACTTACCTGAAAGAAGTTCTGATTGGGCTGAGGCTGTTTCTGCCGCAGTTGTCGCTCCAACTCCTCAACTGTGCAGACATTTTTGAGCTGCTGCTTCGGAGGCTGAGGACAAACAGACAAATTTAAGTGATTAAATCTTATTTGATGTATTATTATATAGTGTTTGATGTACATTTCCATTCTCCAACGCAGTCCTATAAAAGTTTTAAGAAATAATTAAATAACCATAAAAAACTGATTTTAATACTCTCTTTTCTTATTTCTCGCCCTTAAGGTACACCCTACCATTTAAACAACATCCAAATTGGTCTACAATGGGCGAAGAACAAAGTCACACATACATCATGGCATATTTTGATTTAAAAGCCTTGGAATTGGACCGATTTTGATGACATTTCTGTGGGATCAACCCGAAAGTATATACACTCACTTAAAAAAAAAATTCTTAATCAATTGACTTGCTTCAAGGCGGATTACCAGGTGTCGTGGCAGTACTCCAGGCGAACTTGGCACAAGTTCTACGTTCTCTACTTTGGGATGCTGCTTTTGCATTACCCGGGGGCCACGTGTGGGGACTCTGAGGGCCCAAGTGTAGGAAACGTGTAAATATTGAGGGTACCTGTGGAGGGGGGTCGTGCCGCCAGACGCTAGAACCGAGGGTATGAATCGGCGCGTCTGCTTCATCCAACACTAGCTGGGATAACGATGCTTCTGCAAAGAAACATACAATAAATATTCATGCACATATCACACAGAGCCATCTATAGTATAGCTCGTATGAGAACTAGATAGAAAAACCTTGTATGGGAACTATTGTTAGATAACTGATAGAATTATAGACTAGCTGCGCTAGAGTTACCCGCGGTTTTCTAGGATCAAGTAGCTTGTGTTAATCCAGGATATAAGTTATCCTGGCACCAAAGGATACATACCCAGCTGTGAGTTCGCCAGGTCGTCGATGCCGTCGTGGCGACGGCTGCTCTCCAGTTGATGAGCAAGGTGTTCATGCTCCACCTCCCAGTCGAAGGTATCGTCTGAACAGAGAGAAACATTAGCCCGTTACCCACACACAGGCGATTGACGTCACTACCGTTGCCCAGCTTCAAAGACGATGGAATACCAACATGCATTAAGGATCTCTTAACAGTTGATAAGGCGGCCATTAATAACGTGAGCTGGGAGGGGGTGAGTCGTATCTCACCCAATCTCACGTGGGAGGGGGACTCTGCAAGTCACGTAATTTTTTTCCCGCAAGAAACAGTGTAAAATTGCGAGAAAATTGGGTTACATATAACTTTTATTGTTCAATTTTATCAGTGTGATTTTAGACTAGGTTTTTAGCAATCGTCAGAAACTAAAATTTGTCGTAATCATGTTAATTGGACTTGGACGTTACTGCGAATGTTCATGTTAAGATGCTCTGAAAGCGGTAATAATACTACTTTCCGATAATACAACTCTTCGTAAGCATGATTTTTTTTTGCGCCCTTCTTAATTGATACTTATTTTGAAAGCTAATATTAAAGGTACACTTGCGTTTAGGCATTTTTGCTAATTTAACAAACAAGATACTGCGAAAACAGTTGTTAAATAAATAATGCGCGTGCGGTCAAACTCTCCAACTAGACTGAATTAAAATCCCAACGTACTCACACTAAAGCAAAACGCTGTCACGCGCGAGTTTCTAATATATAATAATAAATATATACGTAGGTAGTTTAATAAATTATCGTTTGGTTTGTTTGCAAAAGCGGGACATTTCTGCTCTCGCTGGGGACAGCGGGACAGAGCCTGAAAGCGGGATAGTTCCGCCAAAAACGGGACGTATTGTCACGTTATGAATGAGTAATCTCAACCGCGCCGAGGCCGCACCTCGACGCTGCTTCGACCGCGCCTCGACGCTGCTTCCCGAGCCTCGACTGCGATTAGCCGGCCGCCTCGACAATTATGCCGATGCCTAATATGATGGCCATGAGTCTAGATTCTTTTTCCTTATGCATATTGGTATCTCTCCTGAATTTGAAACTGGGGACGGTATACTCACTACCATGGCCGAAGGTTTCATCGTTGAGGGCGTCATATTCCTCCTCTGAGCCTTCGCCACCACCTTCATCGTCATTTAAGTTCTGCAACAAAGGAAATATCATATATGAAATAAGTCCGTTTTTAGACGTCATAAATGTAAAATAATGGAACTAAAAATGCATTTTTTCTGATTTTGGCTGTAGATTATTTTTTGGTATATTTGTAATACGATATCTCAGGTAATAATGAACCGATTGTGATGTTTCTTCTTCATTTTATTCATAGTGGACACAGCTATGGTTTTGTATAAATTTGAATAAAAAATGCCAGCCTTAAAGACAAAAAATCGGGTGTGATATAACTATAGCACGTTTTTTTAGACTTTAAAATCGGTTTCTCTAATTATTTTTCGTTATAAATCTGGTTTACTTTGAGCTGACAAAGGCAAAGCTATTTGTTACGTAAATTTTTAAATATGATGAATAAAATTTGGATGAGCAAAACCCCTGCGAGTAGCATGCTGGCGTGATGGAATTAAATTGCCAATGTCAATGCTTGCCCACGTAAGCGGTATCATAATAAAACGCAGACGCGAATAAGCGATTTTTGTTTATTCGTACTGGTGACCGACTGTGGAAACCCATCTGATTAATTGGTTACCGCCACTGATAAGCAACGGCAATCGCTTAAAAGGGCCAGACCAATTTTAACAGCAATTATTTTTCAAACTTAAGTACTCAACTTCAAGTAATACACTGAATATTGTTAACTCAACTCAAATCAACATGAAAACTATCTGTAACTTGACATTCTGTGTGCATGTAATGTGCCAAAGGAGCTCTTATGACATAATAATGCTCACGACTTGCGTGTGTAAAATTTGACGTGTTCAAACGAAACTTGAGATCTAAAGGAATAAATGAGTTTGAAGGTTATTATGGAAAGAAAATACGGAACAGATGCCCGAAAAATTGGTAGGTATATTGGGGAAAGACTGAATCACTTTCCCGGGATTGTTTTAATGTTTTAGCAGGCTGACGAGGCAGGTCACCTGGTGAAAAATGGTATGCAGCAGTGCTGCCAGCAGCCCAGAGTCGTCCAGTACTTTTAGGAGGGCTGGATGGAGTAGGGTTAGCTTTTGAGGGACAATGCACAAACCAACCCTATGCGGTACATCAATGCAAGTTGTATCACCCCCATTAAAAATAAGAAACGTCAAGAAACAACATGTCAAGAATCATACAGTGCAAATGAAAAAATCTACAATACAAATTGTATAATTTGAAATTTAACAAGTTATGAAACTATCACATGTTGAATGTCTTTAGATAACCTACGGTTAATATGACTCAGACTGAACGCACCACTGGACTAATAACATGATGCAAGACTCCCGAGTTCTTGAATTTGAGCTGGATATGATACTACTGATATATTTTTTTAATACTGACCTGATAGGATAAGCTGAAGGGCAACCTGATGATAAGTGGTTACCTCTGCCCATAACAACAGCAATACAACCTAGGTACGCCAAAACCAAGTCTGCACCCAAGACGGGATGATACATCTCATTTACCTGTGATTTCACCAGCCCCCACGCCTTACCACTGACACACAATAATACGAGTGCATGGTGGCAGATTACTAGATGGAGGCAGTACTTCTCCAAACAAACTCAGCACAAGTACTATTGCTACTTTTAGTCGCTCCTTTGGCACCACCCAAATAGACTGATAGACAGATTTGGTAAATAGACGGATACTAGAGGGTTCTCATGTATGGACACAAGCAACATGGATTCCAAAAGGTTGTGTGTAGATACAAAGAAATTATGAAGAGAGTATATATGTAGTCTTTAGCCAAGTGCTTAGCCTGTTGATTCTCAATATGGTTAACATTTAATTATTATTATTATTCATATCAGCTAACACTTGATGCTGGAGACTATAGATGAGATGTGGATATTATTATTAAGTTATTCTTGCATCTAAAATTTGACTAAATATTAGTAAGCTTACTTCATGAATCCATCTGTTACAACATCTTATACAATTATGTATATAGAGACACGTCAGAATAAGCTTCTAGTAAACAACTTATGACTCAGAAGACCTAAAAACGGAACTTGGGACTGTGTGCGTTCGGTATGGAGAAACGCATACATGTATGCATCTCGGGCTCGGCAACACGCGTATAAACAACATTGTTATGTTCTTGGAACATTGATTACGTCTATAATCAGAATATCGAAACCCAAACAAGTGACATGTAGCAATGCAGAATGTAAAATGTGGAGTTCAAAGACCTTTTTAGTAGTTTTCAGACTTGATAAACGCGTGGAAATTAGGTTAGGGAATAAATTGATGTTTATTAATGAGTTTTGGAGATGCAATGTTGGTAAAACGCGCGATTTATGCCCTAGAAATCCTATTGTCCACCTAGTGGCATGTTGGCAGCTACAACGAGCAAACATTCGGGTGAACTTCACAGCATGTTATACCTCATTCTGATGGTGATAATACGTAGATTAATGTGTGAACTTACCGATGTTGATGTATCGAATCCAAAGAAAGAATCTGCCATTGGAAATTTTCATGTATCATGAACATAAATGACATGACTTGTCACGCTACAGATGTCGCAATGGCGACTAGACGGCGGCCATGACACTCTGGTAGTGATGTGCTGTTTTATTTGAGAGCGATTTTTTTAGTGTTGTCGCATTCGTATTAGACTTACCAGCCGTCAAAAAACTCGACGTCATCATTTTGTTGATTTCGTACCGCAAAACTGGTCACACCGTGAAATTCGTTGTTGAAAATCACACCGCTGCGCTATCATTATAATACTTGTGTCTTTTCAACCTGCCAAAAAAAAGAAAAGATATCAAATAAACATAATAGAAAATTAATTTAGTGCTAATAAATTTATATATAAACAATAAATCGCTCCATAATAGCTTTTATCGGAAAAAAGATATCTATTTTAGTCTTGCTGCATTTTTCAATTGGCTTGAAGTTCAGCTTCGTCTCCCCAACAGTAAATCGGGCGACAGTAATGTTTTACAAATAAATGAATACATTAAATGCGAATGAATATGTATGTACAGCAACCACGTTACCCCACTCTTTGACCCTCCTCAAAATCATTGTCAGAATGAATAACCATCCATAGCCACAGCAGCGCTATCCACAGAATAAAAGAACGAATCGTCTGTCATTGTCGTGTGTACACTGTTTATAGCTATCTGTGGCCTGTAGTATAACTGACACTGACAGGTAAGTATAATATCGTTATCAATCGAATTACGAACTAGTCTGTGGCGT
Source organism: Aplocera efformata (assembly GCA_921293045.1). Classification (NCBI taxonomy): domain Eukaryota; kingdom Metazoa; phylum Arthropoda; class Insecta; order Lepidoptera; family Geometridae; genus Aplocera; species Aplocera efformata. The sequence goes on along the minus strand of OV121067.1, from coordinate 1,734,633 downwards.
GTTGTTTGTTTTGTTTCGATCATGCATGTCTTTCTTCATTAGTTAAATAGTTAATTTTATAGCTTCTATTACATACTTAATTTTACGACTTATGAACACAACACAGCCATTTACAGAAAACCAAAGCGCAAAGTCCAAGTAAGTCGTAAAGAATACCTCGTGGACTCGAAGATATAATTACAACATTTAATGTCTATCAGCTAAAACTTATCAGATTTTTGAACATCTGATAGGGCAATAAATCATTATCATTGGTAAGTACCGTGAACCATTAAGAAACTAAACTGAAGTACCGTGAATCGGTTGTATGTAGGGCAGGCTCTTGGTTGGAGCCAGATATCTCTGGAGATGGAGAAAGATACCTGGGACCCCATTTCAAACCCAACATCACATGTCTAAAAGGAATTCTTCCCAGTCATTATGATTTTCACAAAATAAAAACAGTGTTAAATAAAAATTTAACATCTGAACATAAATTTACTTAGTAAAGAAAAAAATACAAAAGAGTACAAAATTATATATTATATTATTTCTACTTATAAGCACATACAAGCAATTCTTGTTTATTTACTTGTTTTGCTGTTGAAGTTTATCTGTATAATTGTATTTCTTGTAAACCACAGGCTGCGTTCCGGGCACATGCCATTGAATAGCTTTAAACATTTAATGGGGAAAATGGATAATCCCAATTGTGATGTATGTAGCACCAGGGAAGATGTTTATCACTTTTTAGTGGAATGTGCCCGGACCAGGTCGTTGAGGGACACCATTTTTAAAATGTTAAAAGTGAGCCAGCTTGATGTGGGCCTATTCCAGAGTGTGCTAGCTGCACAGACATCTGATGCAGCTATCATACTTTATAAGTCTACATTAAAGCTGGTCCAGGGCGCATAGAAGCATAAATGGAGTGACCGATGGGACTGACATAGTCTTACAACAAGCAGAAAATCAATATAGACATAAGTTAAATCTGACATTGCATACTATGTCATGCAATAGTCAGAAAATACAATTAATTGACTGTAACAATATTGTTACTAATAATTATTATTTGACTAAAGGTAGTTATTACCTTTCAAAATTCTATAAAAGACAAATAGCTGTAACGCTATCATATTTTTTTAATATTACAGCCAAAAATTTGGCTACACAGACTGCTTCTATTGAGCAAAATTATGTAATTATAAACAAAACACTGGAAGTAATTCCATGTTTAAATTAGATAATGTGACAATAGAGGAAGTCTCTAGCAATAAAAAGTCAAAAAATAATTTAGATCAATACCCTAATAAAAATAGACAATTGTTAAAAAATATTAATTTTATTCACTTGGTGCATCAAAATATACAAGGCATAAAGAGTAAAGACTTAGAAATAGAGTTGTTCATGAACAGTAATCAAATTGATATACTATGTATCACTGAACATTGGCTAAAAAGCCATGAGTTCATGTTCAACTTTAATAATCACCAAGTGGGTAGCTCTTTCAGCAGAGTCAATGCAATACATGGTGGTTCATTAATACTCATAAATAAATTGCTGAAATTCAAAGAACGCGCAGATATAGTCCACCACTCTGTTGAAAGAATTATTGAAATAGCCTGTGTCGAGCTGGAGCAATTCATAGTTATTAGTGCGTACAGACCACCAATTGGTTCATATGATATTTTTGAAAAAACATTAGAATCAATTTTGTTCAAAATATGTAAATCAACTAAGAATATAATAATTTGTGGAGATTTTAATATAAATATATTAGAAAATAGTCCTTCAAGCGCAAGGTTGATAAATTTATTTAAATCTTATAATTTAAACCATTTGTTCATGGAGCCAACTAGAATAACTGCCACTTCGGCTACATGCATAGATAATATATTTACTAATTTTGACATATTAAATAAATGTGTAATTAACAAATTAAGTTCAGATCACTGTGGTCAATTTATTAAATTCGAAAGCTGTAAGAAATCAATTGTTAAAAGAAAAATAAATTTTGTACCAGTTACCACTGAACGTTTGGAAAGGTTAAAATTAAATTTAATTACAAATATGCCCTTTTTACCCAATGGACCCAATGAGTCTTATAATTATTTCTTTAATAATTTTAATACATTATTTAGCTCAATATTTACAACCAAATCAATCATGGTATCTGATACACCAACTTTTAGTGAGTGGGCAACAGTAGGTTTACATAAAAGTAGAATAAAGTTGTATGAATTATATAGTGAAAAACAATTTAATACTAGTGAGTCATTTAAAGATTATGTTAAAAAATACTCTAAGATTTTCAAAATAGTATGTCGCGAAGCAAAATCGCGGTTTATAAGTTCTAAAATCAGAAATAGTGAAGACAAAGTCAAAACAACGTGGAAAATCATTAACAGTGAGACTGGAAAGTCCAAAACTCATATAAACACCTATAACTTGAGTATAGGCAGTACAGACATCAAACAAGACAGCGAAGTAGCCCTGGCGTTTGAAACCTTTTTTACTGACATTCCAGTCTCTACTACCAAGTTGTTGAAATCCTCGCATGTAATGGCAGAGTCATTGCTAATTGACAATGTACCATCATGTTCCAGAGATTTTAAATTTGATTATGTTAATTGTACTGACATTTACAAAGCTTTTAAATTAATTAATGTAAAAAAAACTACTGATCTATGGGGTATTTCTGTTAGCATCGTAAAACCATTAATTAACACCATTGCACCTGAACTAGCTATCATATTTAATGAATGTGTTGATTGTGGGGTATTTCCTGATTTAATGAAATGTAGTAAAATAATCCCTCTGTTCAAATCTGGTAGTACATCTGACCCCAGTAACTTTAGACCGATATCAGTACTGCCAACATTCAGTAAAATCTTTGAAAAGTTGATCTTAAATCAACTACAAAATCATTTTGACTCAAATAACTTACTACATCATAAACAATTTGGTTTTACAAGGGGTCGCTCAACAACCGATGCTGGTGTTGAGTTAGTAACACATATATTTGATGCCTGGGAGGGATCACAAGATGCATTAGGTGTCTTCTGTGATTTGTCCAAGGCTTTTGATTGCGTACACCATGAAACGTTGATCAGGAAGCTACACCATTATGGTATAAAGGGCAATGCTCTAGATCTTCTTTCCTCTTATCTGAGTGAAAGAGTACAAAGAGTTGAAGTTAACGGAAAGCGATCCCCGGGGTCAGTGGTTACTATGGGCGTTCCTCAAGGATCTATACTTGGACCCTTTCTATTCTTAATCTACATAAATGATCTTCCCTATATTGTAAAGGACGATCATGAGATTGTATTGTTTGCAGATGACACTTCGCTTTTATTTAAATTGAAACGGCAACAAGTCGTTATTGACGATGTAAACAATGCTCTCTCTAAAGTAGTAAATTGGTTCAATGTAAACAATTTGCTACTTAATGGAAAGAAAACAAAGTGTTTAAAATTTGTTTTACCCAACGTTAAAAAAGTAGATATTAATGTTAAAATAAAAGATGAACAGTTAGATCTCGTAGATACCACAACGTTCTTAGGAATAACTTTAGATAATAAGCTTCAGTGGGGCCCACATATTGAAAGATTGTCGAAGAGACTTAGTTCTGCAGCATATGCCGTCAAAAAGATCCGCCTGCTCACAGACGTAGATACCGCTAGGCTTGTATATTTCGGCTACTTTCACAGCATTATGTCATATGGCATACTGCTGTGGGGGCATGCTGCAGATATCAACACCATATTTGTGTTGCAGAAGAGGGCTGTTCGCGCAGTTTACAATATGGGTCCCCAAGAATCATTACGGAAAAAATTTAAGGATATAAATATACTAACGGTTACATGTCAGTACATATATGAGAATGTGATGTACACTCGTAAACATATGAGCTCGTTCACAAAGAAAAGTGACAATCATAGTGTAAACACTAGGCATAAAAATAAACTCGCTGTGCCCACTACTAGGCTCCATAAGGTTAGCAATTCTTTTAAAGGTCAATGTGTACGCTTTTTTAACAAAATCCCGAGCGAAATTCAATTACTGTCAATAAATAAATTTAAAACTGTCATCAAACGTAAACTTGTCGCAAAAGCTTACTATAAAATATCAGATTACCTAGATGACAAAAAGGCTTGGGAATGAATTTGCTCCACTCTAGACGCAGGACCATATTCGCGAATATGTAGTACTGTCTCCGAGGGGTTTCTTGTCTGTTTCTTCCCCTCGGGTTGGTCGGTTAGGGTTGGAACAGACGTAAACTTAACAAATAAGATAAGCTTAAACATGAAAACTGACTGTAATTTGACATATCTGTGTGCATGTAATGTGCCTGGGAGTTCCTGTGACACGTTATATGCTCACGAATATGTGTACATGCATGTGTAAAATTTGACGTGTCCAAATGATACTTGAGATCTAAAGGAATAAATGAATTTGACTTTGACTTTGACTTTGACTTTGACTTTATGAAAGACCAAAGTCCCATAAAAAAATAGAATTAAAAAAAAAAAAAAAATTTCATGTAAAAACGCATATTTTTACAAAAATTTCGTTTTTTTATAATAAATCATGCTGAAAATTTTAAACAGCGCCATCTCGTCCATTTTTGGTGGTACTAGTTTTACTGTATTTCAAAATGTATAAACATGATTTAACAATCAGACTAAACATGATTTAACAATGAAAAACACCAAGCGAAGCTCAATGACCTCAAGTACTGTTCTAATTATTACAGCAATTGCATTGAGTCTGCCGAAATTCAATTTATTGTAATAAGTCACTTGGTTTTGGTCTCTTGTGATTTCTAAATGATGGCAAGAGATGGCTACTACTAAGGCACGGAGCTGTCTAACTTCAGAAACAAAAACTAAACAATGGTAGTGAGAACCTGCTCTGTAAAAAAGACGTAATGAGTTCTCGAAACCAACCAAAAAAAAATAGGATTTAATTATATTTGTACTAGCCATGCCCCTCAGTCTTACCCGCAGTTAAGAATTATAGACGATGGGCAAAAGAAATGCTTTTTGCAAGTAATCAAACAAATTTGTAACAATGTTGTTTATTGGGATAACATATTAATTCCAGTTATTTTTATTTCAAAATCAAACAATTGAACCGATTTTGATTGAATTTCTTTGGGACATATCTGAAATCCAATTAAATCCATTTGAGATAGAAGTTTTGAGATAATCAACAGTAAAAAATACAACCGAATTGAAAATCTCCTGCATTGAAAATTATTAAATATTAAAACAGATTAGATATTATTAAAATTCTTGTCATATAGCTAGGTAATCTGATCAAAAATTTCCCACCATTTAATATATGGCAAATTTATTACGTTGTAATACCTAATATTGTCTTCTATTTTAATTCCACGTATATAAATGCACAGACAATCAACTATTAATACTTATTTCAGGAAATCATGGCTTGCCAAGTTACTGTGAATAATGGAACGCTTCAAGGAAAGGAGTGCAAGACATTTTATGGGAAAAAATACTATAGTTTCGAAGGCATACCCTACGCTAAGCCGCCGGTGGGGAAATTAAGATTTAGGGTAAGTTTAGAATAAGCCCAAAATTGGGGGTCCATTCTTAAAAAATTACTTCAATATGTCACTGTTGTATTATAAACTAGCTGGGCCCCGCGGCGTTTCCTGCGGATTTTCGTTAATTTTCTGCGCTACTTTCTTAATATTCTGCTTTTGACAATAACAAACACAACAATAGAAGAATTAGCAGAAATGGTCCAGCTGTTCACGCTTGATGCCGTGACCAAGGGAAATAGGGATTCATTTATATATTATATATATATATATATATATATATATATATATATATATATTATAGATAATTATGTACCTATGAGATCATGCGTTACATCAATATGATGATGAAATGATGACATCATGTCAATCTATTACTAAGTTTAACTATATACAATAGTTTTAAGTAAGTATAAACACTAAGAATAGATGACCTATGAATTACGAGAAACCTTAAGTCGGCTTGCATTGTGCCAGTCACTCTGTTATAATAAGATTTGCCTGTAATTTCACCGGCACCTCACCCACAATATTACTCTGATACCTCTGCTTTGTGGTAATCGGTACAGCCGTTTCCGGAATTCAGATGGTATTTTGTTCATGGGACCCAGACGAAGCGATTGGTAGTAATAAAATAATATACCACTCTTGTGACGCCGGCCGGGGCACACTTTGTGTGGTGAGCATGTAGTTTGTTCTCGGGTCTTGGGTGTTTGACTTGCGTTTCTGTGTTTGTCCATGCCATTTGCGACACAGTTAATCCTAGTGTTGAGGTATGAACTTCCCTGTGTAAAAAAATCCCGGTTGCTATTTTTGTATTGAGCCCGACCGAAGTCGCGATTGCTAGTAATAAAATAATATACCACTCTCGTGACGACGCAATAAAGATAAATATATTTGCAGAACGCTGCATGATATCGGTTAAGGCCCTATTAGCCAATTGCGTGCATGTTTTTTTTTAATCAACAGACCATTAATTAATTATCGACGAATTATCAATTCGGTTGTATTGTTTTTATGTTTGTTTCTTCGTTTATAAACCTGTTTGGAAAATTATAATTGGAAAAATATATGCTTTCATATTGGCCCCATAGAAATTTTATCAAATTTGGTTCAAGAACTTGGTCGTTAAATCAAAATAACTGAAAAAATATATCATCCCAGTAAACGAAATTGCATGTTTTGCTTTCCTGTGACTGATTTTGAGGTTTCTTTTTAAAATGGTATAGTGTAAAATGGTAGTGGTTATTTATTTATATCTTGTTCTGTTTTTTTTTTTAATTTTGAATTCTTATTTATTGACATGATGATGATGTGTAATGTATTATTTATATTTTAATTTTGTGGTAGTACAGGAATTGTATAGCCCTAATTTTGTCTTTTTATTAATATTAATTTATATTGAATTGAATTGTATTTTTGACCTGTAACCATATTTGTTCGTGGTTACGGCTCCGTGGCTTAGTTGGTAGTAGCCCTGCCTTCGATTCCCGGCCGGGGCATACTTTGCGTGGTGAGCATGAAGTTTGTTCTCGGGTCTTGGGTGTTTGTCTTGTGTTTCTGTGTTTGTCCATGCCATCTGCGGCACAGGGCAGTATATCCTAGTGCAGAGGTATGAGTGTGTTAACGTTGTTGTCGTTGTTTGTTGTTATCAATAAATGAACTATGAACTATGTACCCCCTAAGAGCGAGAAATAAGGGATGAAAATATTGAAGTCGGGGTTTTTTCTAATTCTTACAATGTTTTACTCATACATATTAAAACCCAGACACAGAACAAACATCTATATTCGTCACACAAATGTCCTGGGCGGGAATCGAACTCACGACCTACAGCGCAGAAGGCAGACCTACTACCAACTGAGCCGTGAGGCCAGTTATTCATCAAAATCGGATCAATAGTTTTTTTTTTTGTTTTTATTACTTTTTCTTCGCCCATTTTACACCGATTTAAATTATCTCCTTAAAATGCTAAGGTGTCGCTAAGGTCGAGAAACTAGCAATGAATGTATTGGACTCGGTTTTATAATTTTCCTTAATCAACCAATTATTCAGAACATGTTAATTTATTTACAAAACTCCATAATTTCAGAACCCGGAACCAGCGGCGCCCTGGGAAGGTGTCTACGACGCAACCCACCCAGGAAACAAATGTGTACAATCCAGCCTCTATTCTGGCACCCCTATCGCTGGCTCCGAAGACTGCCTATACCTAAACATATACACGCCTCACCTACCCACCGAAAACCCAGAAAAATTGCCAGTAATTTTCTTCGTACACGGAGGCCGGCTTGTAGTTGGATATGGCAACTATTATACCCCGGATTATTTAATAAAAAACGATGTTATCTTAGTCACTGTAAACTACAGACTGCATATTTTAGGCTGGCTATGTCTTCATTTGCCAGAGTGTCCCGGGAACATGGGGCTGAAAGATACCGTTGCCGCCTTGAAATGGGTCAAAGAAAACATTGAATTCTTCAACGGTGATGCTTGTAATATCACGGTATTTGGGGAAAGCGCGGGAGGCGCCATTGTCTCTTCATATATGACATCTAACATGACAAAAGGGCTGTATAACAAGGTTATAGCGCAGTCGGGAAACAGTATTGCGGACTTGTATATGGTTGAAGAAGATAGTATAGAAATAGCGAAGAATATAGCCTCGATAATGGGACACAAAATCGACGATGAAAGAGCATTGTTGGAGCTGTTTCTGAATGCGTCCGCGGAGGATTTGGTTATAGCGTTCACTAGTGCTGAGCTGAATCGGCCAAGATCGATTATAAGCGCTTACTGTTCGCCTGTAATCGAGCGGAAATTCGATGGTGTCGATAGATTTTTCACCGAGCACCCCCGCACTGCTATTCGGAACGGGAGATTTCACAGCATCCCTGTCTTATCCTGCCTAAATTCCCACGAGGGCGCGATATTTTTCAGCGAAGACGGCAACGTCGTATATGAAAATGATCTCAGCTATTTCATACCTCGATTCGCGTTTGTGGATAAAGCATCACAAAAATCGAAACAAATGCAGAATAAAATACGAGAGTATTATTTACAAAATAGGGATTTGAATGATCACGTAAAACTTGAGTATATCGAAATGGTGTCAGATGCATATTTCATACGAGATATCATGCTGTTTGCTGATATGTTGTCCAGATATATTGACGATGTGTACACGCTAAAGTTTAGTTATTACGGAAATATGCATACTAGGGTTATGAAGAGTATTGGCATGAAGGGGGCCACGCATGGGGATATGATACAGTACCAGTTTTATAGGAAAAACAAGGCGTCCAAGTGTACAGAGCGTGATCTTAAGATTGTGGAATTTTTGAGCGAAGCGTTCTGTAGTTTTGCTAAAAATGGGTGAGTAGAATCATTTGTGCATTAACATTGTTTTTCAAAAGGTTTTAGTCATTAAAAATATTTTTAAATTGTTGTTCCCTGACTTTGTTTGCGTGGAATACGGTTTTATACATGGCTTACAATAAATATTATATATGTTTAAATGTAATATGGAATTTTTCACGAAGTTGTTTTTTTTTATTTATTTTTCAATAACTTCTCGTTAATGTTGTTGGTTTTTTGTTATGTCCCGTATATACTTTCAAATGTATTTAATAAAAAGCTGTTATTTTGCCATTACCAACAGACACTTCAATTTTATTTATTTGTTAGAATGTGACTAAAATAACGTTTTGTTAAAATGCTAAAAATGTTTAATTTTGATATCAGTAATTGGGTACTTTTCCTCCCTACATAAATGCAAGAATTTTCATTATGCGTAAATTTAATTTATATGAACGTAATAAATTAATATATATTTAACAGTAAATTTAATTTTTATTTCCAGTAAACCAACTTGGTCCAACCAAAAAGCAAAATGGCTGCCGTACACGAAAAACGACAGGCAAACGCTGGTAGTCGACGACGAGATATCGTGCGAAGCGGACGTGGATAGGGAGCGGCTTGAATTCTGGCTACAACTATTAAAAGAGCATTGCAAATTGTAGATAAGTTAGGCATGGTGTAGGATAGTCTGCCGGGGCTACGGAAGAGTTCGAAAGCGTTCCCGCGGTCTCCGGCAACTAAAGCGTCGTGATGGAACACTGTTGGGTTTTTAGCCGGTAGGAGTCCGGCATAACTCTCGCTGCCCCCGCAACGAGAGAGTATCCATGAGGATTTCCCAACATAAAAAAAAAAAAAAAAAATGGTGTAGGTTAGTCGCGGATCCAGCCTTAGCCTTCAAAAATGGTAGTGGTTTCAAAATAGGCCAAGTGCGAGTCACACGATTGAATGATTTAAAAAAATCGAAAAATTAAACTTCGACTTCAGTACTTTTCCACTTATTTCTTGCCCTTCGGCTTTTAAAACCTGCCATTTTAAAATAGCAACATCTAAATCCAAAGTTTTTGTTGGGTTTGTCGCTGTCCAGTCAACTTTGGGAACCTCTGCATTAAGGCGGGGCAGGTTTCGCGCTTGGAATATAAGATAAGAACTTTGTAGAGTTCTAAAACTTGTTACATCTTCGCTGTCACTTATTTTCGTAAAATTATAATTATTGCGACCGTGCGTTTAGTTTTAATCCGCGTTATTCCTCCGTTTTTCTATATTTTTATAATACGTTTTTAGTTTAGAAAATAATTATTCATATTAAAAAAAAAATGAAAAATGAGAATATCAAAAGATATGTGAAATAATAATACTGTTATAATACACAGCATATTATGTCATATTTTTTTTCTTTTTTGTAAAAAATGTTTTGGATTATTATGGGATGGTGTGGGCAAAATGGTACTAAACAGATTGTACTTAATTTTATTTTAGTTGTTATATAGGCTGTGGTAAATATTGATGGTTGGCTTGGCAAAACAAGGTTACAAACTAAATTTATTTTATTATATATTTAATCTTGTTGTTGGGAATAGATAAGACTGCTTGCGAGTGAGCATCAATAGTTTAGGCATTTTTGCCAAATAGTAGTTTTTTTATTTTTATTATGTTTTACCAATTATTTTTTATTTACAGAAAAGTTATTCCTATTTAAATAATATTTGAATTAAATATACAATAATGGACTTTTCACACAGCGCCATTTAGGCCCTAACTAAGCATACCTATGGGAACTAAATCACTGATGGAATAATTAAACAGTTTTTTTTTTTTTGTAATAATGTACTTACTTTAAATGCACCTATAAATGGAACAAAAACGTATGTTCGTCACACAAATGCTTATTCCGAGTGAGTCGAACCCACGACCTATCTCAGACCTACTACCAACTGAACTCTAAGCTTATTTAAATTGACCAAAGAAACAAAATTTTAATTTAATTTTTTAATTTCCCATTTTAATTTGTAACTTGTGTTATTTTTGTATGGGACTTTATCAGTGACAAATTTTAATTATTTTTTATCTGTGATATATGGTAATAAATCCCCGAAAAGGTTTTAAAACTGATAAGCTTTATAAAATTGCTCTTTCATTGTGAAATATATTAAGTGTTAAATAAATTAATAACTTACCTCGTATCTTCGACGTTGTTAATAATTGCAATAAATTGTCTTCTTTATCTAAATTTGACGTCAGCGGTCTACTTATATCTACTAATACATAGGTATACATTATATATATCCAGTTTAAGTTATGGTGATATTAATAAATAAATAAATATTCATAAACATTCCAGACAGCGGCTAGCCCAAGCTTAGCCTAGCTCGTACTATGGGAACCAGGTTTTTTATTTCTAAATACATAGTCAGTTAATAAGTTACTGACTTTTACATAAAAACGCAGATTTGTAATAAAAATTGGTCTTATTTTTCTACTATAACTTTATAATCTTTGTTTAATATACCGCCGACCCATCTTCCTTACTATAAAAATCTTCCCCATCCAAAGGTTGCCTCTAAGAGATCGCTTCTTAGCGATAAGACCGCCCATGTGAGAACAAATGAAAATAACATTATAGTAAAGGTATTATTATAATTGTTTTTTTTTATGTAACAAACCTGACGTCGATGTTAAATGGTTACCTCCGCCCGTACCAACAGCATAACGACTTAGGTCCTCCCCGACTAAGTTAAGAAGACTCAATTATACCCTAACACTAAGACACAAACTATATCGTCGCTGTGCAGGTCACGACTTATAGTATAAACCCCGACTAAGATATTATATTATATAATAAAGTAAGATATGACTGCAACAAGTGATTAAAAAAACCGGAGTCGTATACCTGTTGTCTATGGGCAACGACAACCATTCAAATGAGGGTAGATGTAAGGAGGGCGTCTTAAGCGGGGAAAAATAGTCCAGCCTTATGCAGCAAATTACAGTTCAAGAACCCACCAAAGTAGCGCAGTTGTAAACGGAGTGAAATGTGTCAACAGTATGTAAAATAAATTTATAGAAATTATTTTTTATTCAATTAAAATTATCACTTCTATAATTATTTTGATAAATCACCACATTAACATTTATTCAATATCCTACTCTCAATATTTGTCACTTTTTTTAAAGCCCACTTGCTACCGAAGCGTCACTCTGTTTCCATGACCACTTTTTAAAAACAAAAATCTGTATAGGTCGTCCTTGCCTCTACCATCTATAATTGAATGGTTACCGTTACTTTTTTTTGCGATTATTTTAATCATGTGTTGTAGTCTTAATATTATACATTCCTTAATATGTGGGCGGTATGCTCCTTCCATAACTCGTATCCATAAAAGAACCATCGATACGATGAAGGAGAGGACTTGAAGTAGAACTTTCTGTAGAATGATTTTTAACGCTACTAAATACAAAGATATTCTAAGAAAATGCAAACAATCTTTTTGGGAAATTGGTAGCAGAAACAGCAAGTCATGAATTGATGTCATTAAATTATCTGATTATCTCTTTCGTGGTATGCAAGTACAGATCTCTTTCTGTATTTATCTTTAAATAGCTTTATGGGTATGTGTTTATCTGCAATAGTAGGTATCTGGTGTAGTTAAAAGTAACCTATAATTAGAACTTGACATATTTATTTATAACAACGGTGATGGCATAAAATACCTTCTTTGAAATAAAAATCTCATTCACAAATAAATCCGTAGTTTATTTTTATAGGTACATTGTAAACAAAAGAAATTGTGGTGTAGTATGTAACTCTGTAGTAAAATCAACGAACCATTAAGGAACTGACGGAAACTCTTAGAAATAAATGACCTTGAAAAACTCAATACGGAATCGTATGACATAAACATAGAGTTGTAATCTCAACTACCAAACACATGGTAACAGATTGTGATTTGTTTATTTATATATCATTATAGTCCACATTCCAACTAGTCAGTCGCGTATCGGACGCACGCGTTATCGAACGTACTTGGACGCAAATAAATATCTATTATTTATATTTTCGTAGAATTGTTTTCGCCGCGCTTTTTTGACGGATCGAAATGTGGGATTTTTGAACGTTCATTCACTAGTATAAAGTGCGTTTTGAATTTCGAATTTATTTGTTTTTGAACGATGTGTGTTGTGCATTGCCAAGGTTTTAACCAGTTCTGTTTTTACCTACATAAATATTTAATTATACCATATCTAGGTATTTGTGTAGAATATAATTCGCTGTCGCATATAGAATGATTTCTAGGAGAAACATTTAAAATTGTGATTGTGCGGGAAATACAAATAAACATTACCTCCTATACACATTACACAGATTAAAAAACATAAAGCGGAGTGCATCATTGTTTACCAACAAGAACTAACCTTGTTAGCACACCTAAAATTAAAGCGATAGGTTTCGGTTGGGGGGGAGGGGGTAAAAACTATCCTAGTACCAAATTTCATTCACACATACTAACTTTCGCCTTTATCATAATAGTGTGGTTATTTTACATAGAACGCGGAACTTTCTTTTATTTTATGTTACTAAAGTGACAAGCATATGGCCCACCTGAAGTTAAGTGGTTACCGCCGCCCATAAACAACAAAAAAATTACTCAGGTCTTCCTCTACTAAAGTATGAGAAAACCCAAGTCGCATCGCATTGCGCATCACTCTGGAACGTGACTGTAATTTCACCGGCGTCCACATCCTTCCACCGGAATACTAGATGTGGTGGCAGTATTTTTCCGGACGAACTCAGCATAAGTTCTACTGCTTTGTTGCTCCTTTAGCACCACTCTGGGGACACGTGTAGGGACTTTGAGGGTACTTACCTACGTCCCCCATGGTCCTCATTTTTCATTCCATAGGCTACTAGGTATTAAACGATGCGCGATTTGTCACGGATCTAGCAGTTTGGTTATTATTTTCTGTGTACCAAGCTAATTTATGTTGACGGTGTAATATTTCAGTCCTTTTGCGTTGTAATCTAAGTATGCTATGATATAAAAACATTTGTTAGTGTTTCAAATATGGTAAAGCACTTACAAGTCAAATAATTTAATATTTATTAGCACGTCTAGATAAGGTTGTTAACGCCAACAACCAGATTTAGACATATACATTTTCCTTTTAAAATCAAAAGAAACCTCTTTTCCAAAAGAAACCTCTTTTGTAAATCGGATGTATTTTTAAAGTACCTGGCGGCCAAGTTTTGCTCGGTTTTTTGCTTTTTTTTTTTGTAACTATTTAGAGTATTTTACAAGAAATACAACTAAACAGTAAACTTAAACAGTAAAATCGTATACAGGTAAATACAATACGCGAAATAATAAATATATACAGGAATTGCTCGTTTAAAGTAAAAGATCTTTGTTTCCCCAGGACTCGATTGGGATTTTTTTAAAGTACTTGCTTTTAGGTAGGTTCCATAGAATTTTTATCAAAATCAGTATAATAGTTGATAAATCAAAATTACTGGAAAAAAAATGTCGTCCGAGTGAACGAAATTGCGTATTATGCATTCCTGTGTCTTTTTTCCTGTCCTGTGCCTGGTAATACACCACGTTCAAGAATAAGAGATGTCTGTTTTTTACGACGACGGAAAAGTATGGACTAATATACATGTTACTATAGTACAAGCCTTGCTTAGATAACGTTGTGCAAAATGTTCATGAATATTTATTAAAATTCAAACATTTTTGGCGCATATAGCATATTCTGTGGCCTAGCTCAGCTCTCAATCTGGATGCTCGGTAAGCTATGTGAACTACGCTAAGCTAAGGCTTGAAATAAAATGCTTTCATTTGATTTACAATACAAATTCCAAACTTGTGAATCTGATATATTTGCCGCGGGTGTGGATATTATTATGCGGTTTAGCTTAGCTTGCACAAGCTATGTGAGCTACGCTAAGCTTAGTTGCTTTAGCTTGCAGTGTGCCAGTAATACCCAAGTTTACGAGTTCAAAACCGAGATGGCAATGTGCCACCCACAAAATTAATTTTGATTTGTTAATAATTAGTTATGAAATCAACTATCTACATTTACCAATAGTGAAGTGAAATAATATTATGAAACCTGTATCAATGTCGGAATAAAGAAATTGTGACATGATAGTGGCTATTGTTAATATTAAAATAATTTTAACTTGGCAACACAATCCTGGCACATCTCTTGCTCCTGTTTACCTGGGGTTTTTAAATTCGGTCATTTTTTTTTTATCCGTTTTAATTTGTTCAATGTTTTTTAAATTAAGATTATTGGAAATATTATGTCATCAAATACGCAATGTTGTTTACATTGCGTATTTTGTTAACATCATTCGTTTCTATTTAAAATGGCAGGGTAGCTCCTGGAGGCGAAACATAAGGGACGAAAATATTAAAGTTGCTTATTAGTTTTTTTTTTAATCCGTCTATCATCACTTGTTATAAAAGGTTATGTCCAAAAACGTACGTTGGAGATCTTCCAAACATTTTCATTTACACTCACCTTGTGTATCCGTTAGGATCGTATCAAGTCGGAAATCAAAAATCTCCGTCTACCCGAAACTGAAAACAAGATTCTATATAAGAATACAAAAAACTTCAAAGGAATTTCAATGCTGTCATGGAGAAGCTTGTGAAGACAGTGCAAGAGTGGAGTCGTTCTAGAAAACCGGAGGCAGAACTGAGCAGGAGTCAGTACTCGCTGGTCTCCAGCAATGACCTGACGGCGGGCGCGGTGCAGCTGTGGATGGGTTTGCCCGATGAGATCAAATACGACCCAGCATTGGCACCCTTCAGGCAGTTCTACGAGAACCAGCACGGTGAGTCACTCTCGACATGTGAAGGTAGAAGAATATAACTGTTAATATAATTTTGGGGGACCAGTTGCCCACGTCTGTAGGTGAGTACCCTCAGAGCCCCTACACGTGTCCCCTGGGTGGTGCTAAAGGAGCAACAAAAGGTAGCAGTAGAACTTGTGCCAAGTTCGTCCGGAAAAGTACTGCCTCCACACCTGGTCAGTGATCCGCCACCAAGCAGTGATGCTCGCGTTGCTGTGTTCCGGTTGAAGGTTGTGGGTGCCGATGGAATTACAGGCACTTGAGGCGTATCATCCCCGGCTCAGAGTGACGGGCGCAAGGCGATGCGACTTGAGTCTTCTAACACTTTAGTAGGGGAAGACCGGAGTCATATTTTTGTTGTTTATGGGCGGCGGTCGCATCAATTTAGTAAAAAAAAATATAGTCTGTGGTAGATTTACCAGCAGGCTGAGTAGGCTGGAGCCTAGGGCGGCAGATTTAGGGGCGCCAAAGTTGGTGCCAAAATGTTGACATGTTCAAATGTTCTTTTGAAAACAGGCATAGAAAATCACTAAAAAAGTATTTTAAGACTATCATAAGTTAATTTATTGAATTTCATCGTCATCTGGATTGTTGCCAGATAATTGAACATATTGTACAATACTGTAAGAAAGCGCAATTATTTACCATACAATGTAAAAAATATAATAATTTCTTCCATTTTGGACAGCCCTAACGAGCGGTCACTGACCGCGCTAATCATTCTGCACTCACACATGCATGTGATACCTACATCTATCCACAATGTTGAATGCTTTTAGGGTTGCACCTCGTCAAGTTATAATATAGTTTGACTTGTGATAACTTGTGAACTAACACGCTGAGGATAGGGAGACCTGGTGGGGTTAGTTAGATCAATCTAAGCATGCGCTGTTTAAGTATGGTCACACACATTAAAACACATTATATATTACGTAATAGATATTACAAAATTTGTCATATATATAAATGAAAAGTCAACAGTATATCTTCCAGGAAAACTGCAGGAGAGCAGAAAGTCTGCCGCGCCGCGCAAACGTCTCCCCTCCGTGAACTCCGCGCCTCATCTGAACAACAACCATGTCATCCAAGAAACGAAGAATGTGGAGACACCGTAAGTTTATATATTTGCACCGAAGAGGTACAACAACAAACAATGGAAATGGAAATCCTATTGCTAAGACTACAACGTCCGTCTGTCTATACTTTTAAAGGGCTATATGATTCGAACCACATCTGTGAACATTTCGCCTAAAACCACGTAAACCACACTGATTTATCAAACTACAATCGGTGGTACGAAACTCTCGGTGTTTAAGTACAAACCACACTTTGTCGGGGTTTCTTTCACTTTTCCAGTCATCATTTGAACCGGGGTTGATTGCCACTAGAATTCCCTGTGTCGCAGATGACATGGACAAACACTAACTCAACTGACTTAAGAAAGAACTTCAAACTCACCACACAATGCGTGTCCCGGCCAGGAATCGAACCCAGGACCCCTCGCTTCAAAGGCAGGGAGCCACGGAGCTGTTGAACGATTTGATTACCAAGTTTTATGACTGATACTAAGTTTATTTTATTAATACGTTGTCCACAGATTTAAAGGTCCACCAACCATCGCCATTGCAAGGAAGTCAAAGGTAATATTTAGCTTTTTATTAACAGAACGTTAGCAGCTGTGCTTTCTGCGCTGTAGATCTTGGATTTGATTCTTACCCAGGACAGGATATATTATGATTAAAATAAAAAAAAAACTGTTTTCCAGTGGGTCCAAGCACGGCATTACACCAAGATGACGCTGCTGCTGGCGTGCTGGCTGTTCTTCACCGCCGCGTTCATGATGTACAGCGAGAAGGAGACCATTGTCAGAAACTCTGCCGTCGCGCCCGGCGAGGTCAAGAGTAAGTGGACGTTTGCCTTACTCGTTGTAATTAAGTAGGACATGGAATTGTAAGAACTGAGTCTTAGTAATTATACAATATTATAAACGCGAAAGTTTGTAAGTATGGATGGATGTTTGTTACTCACGCCAGAACGACTGAACGGCCCTGGATGAAATTTGGCACAGACATAGATTGTAGTCTGGAATAGCACATAGGGTAGGAAGTCCAACCGCGGTTAACATCGCGGGGCGCCAGTTATACAATATAATGAATACGAAAGTTTGGACGTATAGATGCTACTCAATAACGCCAGATCGAAACCAATTCACAACTGAACAGCCGTACCAGCCTCTAATGTTCCCACTGCAGGGACACCGGCCTACTCTCGATAGTTGAGAGTGAATGGGCTGGACCACGAGAGCCCAATCCGGGTTGGTAGATGTCACATGTCGTCGAATTTTTGGTTCTAAGACATGCCGGTTTCCTCACGATGTTTTCCGTCACCGTTTTGAGAACGTGGTATTGCGCACATAAATTTTTTCAAGTGAAAAAACTCATTGGTGCACGTGTGGGTTTGAACCAGCAACCTTCAGATTGAAAGTCGGCGTCTATGCCCCTGGGCCACCACGCTCTTGCCCCTGGGCCAACAGATCTGGATGAAATAGCACAGAGATAAATAAAATAATAATTATTAACAAGTAAATCTCTTTGTCTCACGTACATTACACGGTTTCAGGTTATCGAATAGAAACCCAGGACAATCTGAGGTCACTGCTCCTGACAGTATCTGGGCCGTTCGTATCGGAACAGAACCAAATGAGGCTCAACGACAGTTCTGTGGAAGACGCACAGAGGATGAAGATTTGGGTCGAAACGTGGAATGCTGATGAAATGGTACAGGTAAGCTTCAAAGTCAAAATGCTTTATTTTCGTGGAATTTATAAAAAAATATTTGGAAACGTCACTTTTCAACAGACTTTTGGAGGTTATAAATTTGGTTGTATTTGACTTGGGTCTTCGAAGATTTCGGTCGAAGATCGGTCGGTTATCTGTTAATATATATAATATTCCTGACATCTACTGTCAGATTGCGAAAACAACACCAGCTTAATGAAAGATCTCCCCTTATCTCGGAGATTTCAAGTTGTTTACCTAATTCTTTTTTATGTTTGACATATATTTTTTTTTGCTTTCAGAAAACAAACCCTTGGTCTATCTTACTCGTAGAATCGCTTGACTTTAGCGAAGGTGAACCCCGAAGCTCCTTATTCAGACTCGAACCGTGCTTGAACTCGACTCAAACCTACACGCTCCGTATGCAGACAAACTCCAATCAAACGGCGCCATTTGCAATGAGTTACACCGTCAACCCGCTAGATGTCGGTACTAGCGTGATCTACGGATTTATTCTGCTACTTGGACTGTACATTCTTATTATTTTTGAGGTGAGAACAAGCATTATAATTCATAGTTTATTTATTTACCTTAGGTATAAGAAGAACACTTGGAACATTGATACTTTTCTTCTATTATGTGTTTCCTTCTTTAAACTTTTTAAATAATCACCAACTCCTAATTAATTAGTTTGTTATCTTCGACGTGATGGCACGTGATAACCAAAAAACACCGGATAAAACTAATTAAAAAATTACCAAATCTAACTAATTAGTTTGTTCTGTTCAGTGTGGTAGTTAGTGGTATCCAAAAAACCGCAGCTCAATCTAATAAGGCCAATCACCAGCCTTAATTAATTTGTTATCTTCAACGTATTAGTTTCGTGCAACTTTACATCAATTCTAGATTATAAACCGCACCATGGCGGCGGTGCTGGTGTCGACCACAGCGTTGGCCGTCCTCTCCATCGTGGGCGAGCGGCCGACTCTCCCCGAGCTGGTCTCCTGGCTGGACGTGGAGACCCTGCTGCTTCTGTTCAGCATGATGCTGCTCGTCGCCATTATGGCGGAAACGGGAATGTTTGATTTTCTCGCTGTATTCACGTTCGAGGTAAGTTTTAATAATAGTTTTTTTTATGTCAGGAATTGATGATACGTTTTGAATACCTGGTGGTATGTGGTTACCCCCGCCCATGAACAAGACTTGGATCTTAGATGTTGTTTTCATCCTGCTGCGTCCATCATCCCAGTTGGGGATGTCCTCCCTCGGGAACACAGTAATGCGACAATGTTTGGCGGCGGATTCCAGGCGTGGCAGTACTTCTCCGGACAAACTTGGCACAGGTTTTTCGGGGTTCCGTACCCAAAGGTTAAAATGGGACACTCATACATAAACATGATTTTTAGGATACAGTTGCATATGAAGAAACTAGATGGCGCCACATGTATTTTATTATTATAGATGATGGTACGGAACCGTGGTAATGGTTCGAGTCTGACTCGCACTTGACCGGTTTTTTTTTTTATTTCCAGGTGACGAAGGGGAAGCTTTGGCCTCTAATCAGCGTTCTTTGTGCAATGACAGCTCTGATGTCCACATTTTTGGACAACGTTACCACAGTGCTTCTCATGGCGCCTGTCACTATTAGGTAATAAAACTCATACTAATATTATAAAATACCAAAGATTTTTGTACTTAATTGATGGGACAAGGGCCCACCTGATGGTAAGTGGTTATCTCCACCCATAACAGCGATACGACCCAGTCCTCCGAAACCAAGTTGCATCGCCCGAGACGGGGCTGTTACGTGTCTTACCGACTGTGTTCAGAACAAATTTCATCGAAATTAAATGGAAGCCGGGACCCTTCGCTTCGAAGGCAGGGCTACTACCAACTATGCCACGGAGCTACGTTATTTTAATTAAGGATCCCTGGTGGGACTAACAAAAACCTCGAAATTCTCTCAACAGATTGTGCGAAGTGATGGATTTGAACCCGATACCCGTGCTCATGTCGATGGTGCTGTTCAGTAATACTGGCGGCACGGCCACCCCCGTGGGAGACCCACCAAACGTCATCGTGGCGTCTAACAAGGAGGTTATACAGGCAGTGAGTATATATGTAGCTAGTGAAAAAATATATCTATATTGCAGTAAAAATTTTGTCATTTTGTATCAAATTATTAACAGAACCCGCGGTTAAAAATATAACATGCTTCCATGATATGCTTAAGATAACAGGCTATATAAAAAGATATAGCCGTGCTTCGGTGTACCACCTCCAGAAGCATGTAACCACGTAGTGTCGGGTCCAGAGATGGACATGCGCTCTGCAGAGGAAGCGGATAAGGGCAACTGTTATCCTTCCTCCAGACCACGCGCGAAGGTCAACATTTCTTTTCCAATTTATTCTCTTCGTTATTGTATCTTTCTTGCTTCGGTCGATGCTTCTTCACCAATTTATTCTCCTCCTTAATGTATCTTTCTTCCTTCGGTCAACGTTTCTTCACCAATTTATTCTCCTCCTTAATGTATCTTTGTTGCTTCGGTCAACGTTTATATTCCAATTTATTATCCTCCTTAATGTATCTTTGTTGCTTCGGTCAACGTTTATATTCCAATTTATTATCCTCCTTAATGTATCTTTGTTGCTTAGGTCAACGTTTCTTTTCCAATTTATTATCCTCCTTATTGTATCTTTCTTTCTTCGGTCAACATTTCTTTTCCAATTTATTTTCCTCCTTAATGTATCTTTGTTGCTTAGGTCAACGTTTCTTTTCCAATTTATTATCCTCCTTATTGTATCTTTCTTTCTTCGGTCAACATTTCTTTTCCAATTTATTTTCCTCCTTAATGTATCTTTGTTGCTTCGGTCAACGTTTCTTTTCCAATTTATTATCCTCCTTATTGTATCTTTCTTTCTTCGGTCAACATTTCTTTTCCAATTTATTTTCCTCCTTAATGTATCTTTGTTGCTTCGGTCAACGTTTCTTTTCCAATTTATTTTCCTCCTTATTGTATCTTTCTTTCTTCGGTCAACATTTCTTTTCCAATTTATTTTCGTCCTTATTGTATCTTTCTTGGTTCGATCGATGCTTGTTTTCCAATTTATTCTTCTCCGTATTAAATCATATTTTCTTTAGAAGCTTCTTCTTCAATTTATTCTCCTTATTGTATCTTTCTTGTTTTGGTCGACACTACATTTCCACTTTCTTTTCAGGGCGTAAATTTTATGAATTTCACGTTGCACATGACGTTTGGCATACTCCTCGTGTGCGTACAGACGTGGATACAGCTGCGGTACTTCATATACCGGGACACGAATAAATTGCGGCTCAACGAGTCCAGGGAAATACTAGGTGAGAGAGCAAACAGACTAATCTTAGAATAGAATGGAATACTATACATATATAGATATTCATGGACATCCCACAAGGTGCCTTCTGAGAACTGATATTGACACCCAGATACAGAATAAACATTTTGTTTTGTATTTGTACACAAATGCTCGTCTTAAGTGGAATATTATTATTTTTAGACATTCGCCGTCAAATTGAAATTTGGAGGCGCGCGGCAGAGTCCCTACCCCACATGAGTAGAGATGAACACGTGGTCAGGGAGAGGCTGGAGAGGAAAGTTAAGAAACTGTCTTCACAACTGGATACGCTGGTGCGGGCGGCTAGCAAGAGGGCCTGTCCCAAGGACACCTTCCAAATTACTCTACAGGAGATGAAAGAAAAGGTTAGTTTTCTTTATTGTTTCATGTAACGATAGTGACGGGACGAACTAAAGGCCCACCTGATGTTAAGTGGTTAACTCCGCCCATAATAACAGCGATTCGACTTAGGTCTTCTCTGACCGAAGTATGAGAACAAGTCATGCCCTTCATTCAAGATGAGGATGTTACGTCTCATGCGCATTTCACCGGTACCCAAATCCTTCCAATGAAACATAGCAATGCGAGCATTAGTGCTTGTAGCAATATAGCAATAGTGGCCGCAGATTCCAGGTATGTTGGCAGTACCTCTCCGGACGAACTTGGCACAAGTTCTACTGCTACTTATTTATTTATTTATTTATTTATTTGTTTAACAAAATCCACAGCCCTTAATATACGAGTATGACAATAAATGACTTATAAACTAAACCTACGGCCAAAAACGGATTTACATTATATGAAAAGTAAACTTACAAAAGACAGTCAAGTCAATTAAACACCAAATAAAAGTTAAAAAGCCAAATTACTTAATATATGTGAAATTGGTTGTAATTTTTTATATATATATATCTATCCCTATCCTAATACCCATTATTATTGTAATAATAATAATAATAAATATCAAGACAAAGACAAATATTAAGATAAAGATTGGTTGTATAACAAATATAAAGATGTAAAGATTATGTAAAAGATACATGGTTCTCCTCCATTAATTTCAATATTTCTTTTTTAAAAGTTACTTTGCTATTAAAAAATATGTCATTTGCATAGAATTCCTTGTTGTAGACTCTCTGTAGTCTATTAATTATAGAAAAATGTGCATGTACTTAAATAACATATTTCAGGACTAGTGTTATTTTTATTTGTTCATTGTTTTTGCACAGTATAAGATCCGCGATAAAGCGCTACTGATCAAGACTGCGGTCGCGATCGGCTTCGTCGTCACAGTATTCTTCTTGCACTCCGTTCCCGAACTGAGTAAGTCAGCTATATTTTAGAGCTTCCAATTGCCGTTGCGAAGAACAGCTAGTTATAAATAGAATACCACTAGAATTTTAGGTGGTCTCTTAAACAAATACCTTTCTCAGACAGGGTATCTCTCGGGTGGACGGCGCTGCTGGGAGCCATACTGCTGCTGACCCTGGCCGACAGGGAGGACCTGGAGCCCATCCTGCACCGGGTGGAGTGGTCCACACTTCTGTTCTTTGCGGCGCTCTTCGTTCTTATGGAGGTATTGTTTCTTTCACAAGCACATCAATACTATACTATACTTAATGTAATGAGGGATGAATGGCATATACCAAAAAGTGTGATGAGAGAAAGAAAAATGAGAAGAGAAAAAATGGATGAATTGTGTAAGGGACTTCACTCTTTTTTCGATATGAATAAGGATATGAAATGATATCTGGTCTGAATGAATCGATAGCGGATGATAGAGGAGTGGAAGGAGAAGACTCATTGCGCCGACCGCAAATAAATTTGGAAAAGGACAAGCGGATGATGATAAGGGAATCTTAGTGCAGGGGGTATGCGTGTGTAAAAGTTTTTTTTTAACACGCCATGCTAATCGGGTCTTATTTACTTTAAGAGGGGAAGACCTGAGTTGTTTTCTTGTTTATGGGTGACGGTAACCACTTAACGTCTGGACTTAACGTGGGACGTAGGCTCGTCCCGCGTTTGTATGTACATTGGTGGAAAATGTACTACTTACAGGTGCATGAAATAACCATCCTCGTCTCGGACTCAATTTGATTTATTCTTGCTGTAGCAAAAACTAGACACTTATCAAAATACTAGAAAACCAGCGCTGAAGTAAAGTATATTTTTCAGGCACTCTCTAAGCTACGCTTGATAGAGTTCATAGGCGGTCTGACGGAATCAGTTATTCTCAAGGTGGACGAAGAATACCGATTGGCTGTAGCTATTCTTCTAATAGTCTGGGTAAGTTATACAACATTTACTGTGAGATACTCATGCACGTAATGTTCACGGCCATACAGATACTCAGCTTCCGTATCCGAGATCCGAGGGCAACTTCGGTCTTCGCAATTTCATAATAAAGCAATATAGTTGGCTCTATGATTGAGCCTTGTGAGACGCCATACGATTTCTTCGCGTATATTAACGAAACGAACATTTTTCATCTTTAATAATGCATCGAGTAGCAAAATGAGAAGGGACCAAAATAAAAAGTCTACGCGTGTGTCTGTTTGTACCATTTAATTATAATTTTTATTTTGCCTAACCTCACAGCTTTGCCATCGATTCCCGCCCAGAATATTCATGGCGTTTTGTAAAAAGTTTTGTATTTACTTAGACAGTATAAGTATTCTATCAGTAATTTGGTTCCCATAGTAAATGCTATCATAAGTGCGAGCACTATTGTTAAGCATGTCCCTATGCTACAAAAACCGAATTAATAAACTGATTAAGATTGCATGCCATAAGTCTTGTTAAATATACCACACAAAACGACTTTGGTACTGAATATGTCACCACGCAGTCGAACCCCAGGGTTGAAGCTAATAATCTAATATTTTCAGGTATCGGGCATAACATCAGCGTTCGTGGACAACGTTCCGCTGACGACGATGATGGTTCGAGTCGTGACGTCACTAGGATCCAACCCGAACCTGAAACTGCCCATGACCCCGTTGATCTGGTCGCTTCTATACGGTGTCTGTTTAGGAGGTGAGTCAACTAGAGAGTTTACCTTGTGATTGGCAAGTAATGTTGGTCCATTCTTCTTCTCGTATCAATGTTTCTTCCAAGTTTAATGATGTCGCGATAGAATTTTGCCACCTCAACAGGTCTATTGGTGGCTTTGTGCAGATCATCCAATGCAGGTCGCAGGGCACAGGGGCCATACAAGTAAATGGGCCATGGACTGAACTGGGGCTCCACAATCGCACCCAATTAAGTTGTTCCATTACGTATCAGGATTAAGAATTTCTGAATTCTGAATCCCGTGGTAGATCAGAGCCCAATCACTCAATTACCGAGAGTAGACCGGTGTCCTGCAGTGGTAACATTAGATGCTGATACGGGATAACAAATATGACAAATTTGTTACTGAGTCGTATTGTTTGTCTACGATGGCAGTAAACTGTTCACAGCCAGTTCAGTAACTTAAATTACATTAAGAAATATGTAACATCTTCGATCCAGGTAACGGTACGCTGATCGGAGCCAGCGCCAACGTGGTCTGCGCAGGAGTCGCGGAGCAGCACGGCTACAAGTTCTCATTCGTGCAGTTCTTCAAGATCGGCTTCCCTGTCATGATATGTCAACTGATTGTCGCGACTGCTTACCTCATGTTCTGCCATGTTTTATTCGAGTGGCACGAATGAGTTTTCTGCTCAAAACGTGCTTACAATGTTGAACTGACTAAGCGATGTGTAGATTTTTTTCCAGTATTCTTACCGCTTAGTCTTATTAGTAAGTCTAATGGGATCTTTTTCCCAGTAGTACTACCAGCACTCAATCAACGATATTTATTTGAGGTTAGTGATAAGTACATAATATCAGTACTTTAATAATTATAATTGAAATGTAACTTTTGTATATAATAAAATACCAATTAATTATGGACCAAGTGATTATTAGCGAATTATTCAAGACCCCAAGACCCGGGAACGAACTTCATGCTCACCACACAAACTGTGTCCCAGCCGGGAATCGAACCCTCGGTTCGAAGGCAGGGCTACTAACACTAAGCCACGGAGCCGTCGATTCCATCCAAAGGTTGCCTGGAAGAAATCGCTTTAAGCGATACCTAAGGCAAAAGATTGTGCATTTTTTTATACAAATGTGTCTTGTTCGTAATTTTGTTTTTTATTTAAGCTGTAATATAATATAAGGAATAAGTATATCTATCTAATGTTTTTTTATCCTGGATGGCAAACACCGCAGGGCGCAGTTGGTATAGGAATATTTTGTTATTAATATGTAGACAGGTTAATAGGTACCTATCATATTATGAGATTTTTACCAGTTTAATCTAGTTTTGACGTGACAAACGTCTTATAAATTGGTTTGCCGGGTGACACTTCAAGAAACTGCGTTACGCTCCGCTCACGTTATGCGCTCACAATGAGAGCGAGTGAGAGGCACGCGTCCCTTCCACTCGGGCATGGTTAGCCCGCCTAAGAGCGAGAGAGACAGACATAAAAAGTGTTGTCACGTAAAACTTTCGCCCGTATACCGACTTTACAGGCAACCAATTTTTTTTTTTAATTCTTTATTGTTCACCATAGAAATAGATTTACACAATTATGATATAGGTAGGTTATGTACTTATACGAACTTAACGACATAAGATAGATATGCCGTTTGCCGTCACGGCATTGATGTTTCCACATCAAAAATTTATGAATGAACCATACATCCATTGTTTGTCACTGTAAAATAGTGAACGAAGACAGTTGATAAAAATACTAAAACAGAATAATTAACGATAGAAAAAATAATATATTTGTTAATATATACGAGAAAACCACTTCTGTCAAACATGGGAGGTACGGATAGATTGTAGAGAAAATAAGAGATTGATTTATTCGAATTTAGGTACCTATTTTATAATAAATATTAGATCCGTACCAGCCTCTAATGTTCCCACTGCAGGGACACCGGCCTTCGAGGAATGGCGTATACGCGTTCCGGTGCGCCATTAGATAAGGGAGGATTAACGCCGCTGGGGCCGCGGAAGAGTGCCAGCCGTTCCCGTAGCCCCAGCAATAGGCGTCTAGAAGGGACCGTGGGGTTTTTAGCCGGTAAGAATCCGGCATAACCCGTCCAACATCCCCAAGGGAGGGCGGGTACCGATGAAGGTTTTCCCCACGAAAAAAAAAAAAAAAAAAAAAAAAAAGGGACACCGGCCTACTGTCGATAATTGAGAGTGAATGGGCTTTGATCTACCACGGGAGCCAATCCGGTTTAGATGTCACATGCCTTCGAATGTATGGTTCTAAAGACATGCCGGTTTCCTCACGATGTTTTCCGTCACCGTTTCGAGAACGTGGTATTGCGCACATAAATTTGTCAAGTGAAAAAACTCATTGGTGCACGTGTGGGTTTGAACCAGCGACCTTCAGATTGAAAGTCGGCGTCTATATTATAAAAATCTATCGCCAAAGTCAAAGTCAAAGTCAAATTCATTTATTCGTTTAGATCTCAAGTATCATTTGGACACGTCAAATTTTACACATGCATGTACACATATTCGTGAGCATATAACGTGTCACAGGAACTCCCCAGGCACATTACATGCACACAGATATGTCAAATTACAGTCAGTTTTCATGTTTAAGCTTATCTTATTTGTTAAGTTTACGTCTGTTCCAACCCTAACCGACCAACCCGAGGAGAAGAAACAGACAAGAAACCCCTCGGAGACAGTATTACATATTCGCGAATATGGTCCTGCGTCTAGAGTGGAGCAAATTCATTCCCAAGCCTTTTTGTCATCTAAGTAATCTGATATTTTATAGTAAGCTTTTGCGACAAGTTTACGTTTGATGACAGTTTTAAATTTATTTATTGACAGTAATTGAATTTCGCTCGGGATTTTGTTAAAAAAGCGTACACATTGACCTTTAAAAGAATTGCTAACCTTATGGAGCCTAGTAGTGGGCACAGCGAGTTTCAGTTCAATTCAGTTCTTCCATAATGTGACGTTGTTTGTAATTCTACCGTGACGTACTCCAGGAAGACACTACGTGCCATAATATTGATATCAAATTGGTCATACATATCTTTTGTTGACATAACACGTACAGTCAGATGTATTTTTCGATGATAAATGGTTACCTCCGCCCATAACAGCGATACGACGGTCTACCCGGCCGAAGTAATGAACGGCTTCTCCAGAAGACCAGCGCTGGTTGCCACAGTTATATATTATGCTGAGTTGGAGGTCAATTTGCAAGGTTTTTGTTAAGTTTTTATATTGTTTGTGTACTAAGTAGATATACCTACTATATTAGTTGCAAATAAATTAATAATTATTCTTATATGTAGCTGTAGCTCTGCCTTTCACGCTTCAGGTCGAAGGTTCGATTCCCGTCCAGGACAATAAATATTTAGCTCCCATATTACTATGGTGCTTAGCTATGCTAAATTTGAGGCTAGATGGCGCTGTGTTAAATGTCCATAAATATTTCTTTATTACTTTACCTTACCAGCCTCTAATGTTCCCACCACTGCAGGGACACCGGCCTACACTCAGTAATTGAGAGTGAATGGGCTCTGATCTACCACGGGAGCCCAATCCGGATTGGTAGATGTCACATGTCGTCGAATTTTTGGTTCTAAGACATGCCGGTTTTCTCACGATGTTTTCCGTCACCGTTTTGAGAACGTAGTATTTAATACTTTATACTTACCTAAATTACTTTATAAACATAATAAATAAACGTTTACACACTCATACCTCTGCACTAGGATTCCCTGTGTCGCAGATGGCATGGACAAACACATAAACACAAGACAAACACCCACGACCCGAGAACAAACTTCATGCTCACCACACAAAGATTGCCCCGGCCGGGAGTCGAACCCGGGCCTCGCTTCGAAGGCAGGGCTACTACCAACTAAGCCACGGAGCCGTCGGAGCACTCCATTATCCATCTGCAGGTTCAAGATCGAGGTTGGAACCTACTATACCAACTTGCTGAACTATCACTACATAGTATAAAACAAAGTCGCTTTCTCTGTCCCTATATCCCTATGTATGCTTAAATCTTTAAAACTACGCAACGGATTTTGATGCGGTTTTTTTTAATAGATAGAGTGATTCAATAGGAAGGTTTATATGTATAATACACTAGCAAATCACCCCGGCTTCGCACGGGTAGTTTCTGATACGACACTGATGCTTTACTAACCGTGCGAAGCCGGTGCGGGTCGCTAGTGAGAAATAAAGTAATGATATCCGTGCGTGAAATGTCTAAAGAGTTTACACGCTATATGCGCACGAATGTTTACTTGTGTGTGTAACATTTGACGTGTACAAACGATACTTGAGATATAAAGTAATTAATGAGTTTGAGTTCAAGGTTAATAAGTATAACATGCAAATTATGATGCTGACTGTCAAGTGAAATAATTGCCTATTGAGATCGATCACGTAGGTGGATTCTAGTCATGATCTAGAATCTAGTACCTGCATAGTTTATATATTAAATCATTGACAACGCCCGAAAAGTTTCGACAGCCTGTAATTAAAATACACACTGGATTGTAATTTTAATTATAGGTGTAACAAAATCAACAACGTTTAAAAAATTGGTGTCAAAATAGTCAAAATTAATGTTAAAAAAGTTAGTCAAAATTAAAGGAATGTGTTTAGTGCATTGATGTTTTAAAAATATACGACGATTTAATGTTCAGTGAACAAAAACTACAAATAACTGTGATTGACTCAAATTTAGTGTTCAGAGTATCGATGTTTTAAAAACAGATAAAATATCATCTAACATTACGTGAACATTAATACTAGATAAAATACGAACAAGAACGAAACGCGAGTGAGACTAAATTCAAGTGGAAAGTGCATTGATTTATTAAAAACAGACACGACATCAAACTTTACATGAACAAATCTGGACTAGACATATCTACAGGTAATTCCCACTCAGCTGTATTTCTAATGTCATGCTTTGTACGTCAGTATTTCTGTATTTATACAAATTGACACCTACCTCTAGACCTAAAAAGACCTACTGTCTCTCACACAAATGTTTGCGTTGAGTGGGAGTCGCCACGACCCACGACCTTCAGGCAGAAGGCTAAGCTACTACCTAGCTTTGGGCCCAGTCAAATAATACATAACAAACCAAAAACCATCTATGTTCCGCAAGATACCACTGAACCAATTTTTATAAAAAAAATATCGGAACTTTTTTTTCATAAAGTGTTTTTGCAATTACTAAATCATAGCAAAAATAATAAAGTTCATTTATTTTTAGACATTACATTTCTAACGCAAGTTCTCTGTAGTTTTTTTTTAGAGTACTATCAATACTCTGAACTCTTAATTCGTAGGTTAAAATCCGGCTCGTCAGGTGAGGTTACGAAGTACTTGTTCCATCTCTGACATTCATCAGCGAGAGTACCATTCAACCGAAGATAGATACAAAAATGGGCACAGATAATCAAGGTTTCGAAATGGAAGAATCGATTCGAAATTCAACTGTCAGCTGTCACATGAATGGAAACAAAAACGTTGACCGGATGGCAAACGATAGTGTCATCGAAAACCGGAAGCTGGCTGAAGTGGGCGCGAATTTTACTAATTTTGAAGATTTGACGTTTAAATATAAAGGCCCTATGTACAGAAGTTTCAGAGTGAAGCCGAAAAAGTTACGAAGACTGTCTTTGGGGCATCAGGGCGGATTTCAACTGAATTTGTAAGTAGTGTACTAATATTTACCACTAATATTGTCAGCTCGTTCCGTTATTTTAGTCACCTGAAACAAAGAATCAGCGCGCATCTTTCGTTGTACTGGTCAAAACACACTGTTATTCCAAAAAATCTCATAAATTAAACATATTAAAGCAAACATTCAGAGAAATTACATGCACGATATGAAGGCGCGGTTACAGCCAGAAGGTCATGGTGAACCGAAAATAGGTCACGATACATCACTACATAGTATAAAACAAAGTCGCTTTCTCTGTCCATATATCCCTATGTATGCTTAAATCTTTAAGACGTGGCGGGTCGCTATTTAAATATATAAATAGTTGGATAAATTAAGAAGCAGAGCAACATGAATAGTCATATCGTGCTCATCACGACGTGCGTGTTGGAGACAGCTAGACGGTAGGTAATAACATATTTGATTGCGAATAACACATGGGTTGCACCTGCGAGTTTATAGTAGTTTAACAGAGACATAAAACGCAAAGTTGCTATTCGATTTACGGCAGGCGTCATTTATTCCAATCTCTCGGTCAAGCAAATTCGCTGTTTTCTCAAGCAAATTGTCTGTTTCTCGAAAACTTTTTCTAAATCACTTTAAAATGGATTTGGTTTACGCTATAATTTAGAGATATTTTCCCGGTAGGTTTATATGTATAATATAAGCGTAATGTAGGAGAGAAAAGCCGAGAATTTCAATTATTTGTAAAGATGTCGTTAAAACATATTTTAAGGGCATAAACTTTACGAGATAGATCAAAATGATGTACTGCGGAATTTTATTACGACTTGCGTCTCATACTGTACATCCGTGCGAAGCCGGGGCACGTCGCTAGTTTAATAGTAAGTTAGTAGGTACATGGATTCACAATCACAACTCAGTTGTTAGTAGCTAGGCTTTATTGGCTGTAGATTTGCAGTATCATAATTAAAACTAGCTATTAATGCTAGTAATTAGTACTTGCTTAAATGTTAGTAAACAAAATAAAGCCCATTTTGCGCTAGGATTAATGCCATTGAAAATTATTAGAACCTTATCATGCCGAGTTTTGCATGGGGGGTCTAGTTCTACAGTAGATGATACCCTCAAGGTCCCTACACGTGTCTTCCCGGGTGGTATGAAGGGCAGCTCACATTAGCAGTAGAACTTGTGCCAAGCTCGCCCGGAGAAGTACTGCCTCCACACCTGGTGATCCCTTGCCAAGCACTCGCGTTGCTGTGTTCCGGTGGGTGGGTGTGGACGCCGGTGAAATAACAGGCACTTGAGGCGTAAAATTGCCGCCTCAGAGTGACGGGGGCGATGCCTAAAATTATGCAAAGCTACGTGTATAAATAGAAAATATTTATTTGCAACGACAAACAAGTACCACACAAAATTTAAAAAACAAATATAAATAATTAGACGATGTATGATAATTAATAGGTAAAATAAAATCATCTGAACTTACTCAAATATAAGTTACGATATATTGAACTACAACTTATTTTATATCTCGTTATTACTACAATAAAGTTTTAATATCTGCAAGAACAAAATATTTTAATAACAATACCACTAAAATACTATCAGTTTGCAGCCGAAAAATTGCGTAAAATTTTGTAATCGTTTTATTCTTAACTCATATCTTGATTTTACGTTAGTTGTTTCAATGATAATAATCGCCTTTTATATATCATTGAACATTGAATGAATAAATACATCTACTTGTATAGCAGTAAGAAAAAAGAATAATTTTTACATACACATTTTGGTGTATTACCGCTTTAATCGGTTTTAGTGTCGATATTAATTAGGGTTTTGATTTCATAACATGAACGGAGCATAAACTGCAGCATCTTTTAATTGCGTTGACTTAGAAGTAAGATTTGTTCTTCTAGGGTTTTTTTTATGACTGGACTTACGTTGTTGACCGCAAATGGCCTTGACAACTTTACACGGGCTTTGGGTGGCTCTCAACCGACTTAAAAACTAAATTCAAATATTGTAACAGCAAACCAAGGGCACTTAGGTACGGACCTCGGCTTGGCTCGCTGCTACGTATCGGGACGTTTGGACTAAGACTCGCCCAGGGCGAGCCGACAAAGAGATTCTTCGACCCCGCCGGCGGGGTCGGTGCAATGGTGGTTCTTCTAGGGATTGCAGACCTGAGTATTTATACTTATAAATTTTACCCCGATACTTACACGCGTTCCTGAGAAAATGGGTCTTGACAGGCAGACAATCGGGCAACGAAGTAATCTTGTAAGGGTTCCTTTTTTACTTTTGAGGTACCTAAAATATTGCTTTTATGGGACTCATGCGAAACATTTTTAATTTTTGTGTTTTCAAATTAAACCGTAGATAATAATAGTATCAGAGCAGTCGCAACCAAAATTATTGTAAACTTCATACACCCAAATGCAAAAAGGTGTTTTGACGGATTTATATGAACTTTCAATTGAGAAACTTATCTCAAAAGCCGTAAAACTTAGCTTAACTCCGCGAAAATTCATCAAATGCCGTGAGTTTTCATTATTTCGATGCAGATACTAATGCAATTATTGCATGCCATGCAATCTTCGATTAAGACTTACATCACTTACTGTTTCTTTCATTAATTTTCTTTCAGCTGAGATCATATGTTGGACAGTAAGCTATTTAATTATCTATAGAAATAAATAAAATTGAAGCGTTTATTCGTAATATTTAATTATAAGCTTTTTACTATGCATTTAAAAGTATATAAAAATAAGTTAATATAAAAAAAAAGTTTTTAGCACTTTGTTTTGACGGAACTTTCACTGGCACATAGCTGATATTATTTTAGAAAAAGAAAAAAACAAATATAGTTCCTTATAAAAAAAAAACTCGCGGATTTGCGGGGAATAGCTTATAATTATGTAGATAAAACTGATCAAAACAAACACAATACTAGCAAGCAACAATTCGGCATTCCAACTGTCGCGCCCTTGAATCAAAACAATCATTCTAAGAAGGAAAACTTCAACAAATATAGAAAGAAAGAAAGAAAGAAAGAAAGAAAAATATTTTATTTGTGTCACTAGGCTTACAATTAGACAGCACAATAATTATAGAAAAAAAACAAGAAAAAAAAAAAATAAAGAAAAAAAAAATACAAAAAATACAAAAACTTAACCTAGCAGACACAAAAAGGACCCTGACTCAGCATAATGTTGATTGACTGGCAATCAACGCTGGTCTTCCGTCAGAGCCGTTTCAGTGGTGGACACGGAACGAGGACGAAACTAAATACTACCTATATATAACACATTAAACGTAACGAAAAAATAATAATATATAGTAATATAAAAATAAAAGAAAATATATTTATATAATATATAAAAAGTGTACAGTAAGGAAGTCAACAGGATTGATATATAATTAGATTATAATAAAAAACAATGATATTATTAAATGTAAATGTACCAGTCTATTTGCTGCCTATAAGATGCTTGTGTCGTTTACTTGACTTTCTTGCTCTTTTTGGTTCTCAAACAAATAACATTTAAGGTTATTTTTAAATATTTTAACGTTCTGCAGATTCCTTATCGGGGGTGGGATATTGTTCCAACACTTAGATGCAGCGTAACGGAAACTGCCTCTGAAAGAGGCTGAGCTGTGCTGCTGAATAGATAGCTGCACAGAGCATAGCCTGGAGCTGCAGGATCTAGAGCTTGAAACCCAAGTTAATTTCTCATAGAGATAAAAAGGCGCCTTGTGCTTAAGCACGCCAAATAAAAGGCATGCGAGATGAAGTTTACGTCGATGCTTCATTTTTAAGATAGAATGTTTGTTTAAAAACGGCGTGACATGACCTCTCAATGGAATATCAAAACAAAACCGAGCACAGGCATTCTGGACGCGTTGGATAAGTCTTTGCGTTCTAGCTAGTAGTCGAGGACCAACGACTACATCAGTGTAGTTCAGTTTAGACAGAACGAGTGACTCTACGAGCTGAATACGCAGATCTTCCTTTATGTAATTCCTCATTTTATACAGTACCTTGAGTCTATAGAAGCAGTTCCTAACGGAATCAGTGATGTGTTTCTCAAAACGAAGGTCACAGTCCATATGAAGACCAAGATTTCGCGCTTCGTACACTCGTTCTATCGTTTGACCCATGAGCAAAACATTTACCGAGGGGCTGAGAGTAACTATCTGGTTTTTGCTCCCAAAGACTAAATATTTGGTTTTCAATGGGTTAAGGAGCAAGCTATTGTTTTTAGACCACAATTCAATGTTGGAGAGATCCTCATTCAGTTTTTCTATAGTCATATCTATCTCCGATGGTTTACAAGAGATATATACCTGTATGTCGTCAGCATAAATATGAAACTGGCAATATTTTATGCACATCTGTATGTCAGCCGAGTAGAGAATGAAAAGAAGAGGCCCCAGAATTGATCCCTGAGGAACACCATGGCTTATTGGCATTGTGTCCGAACATAAAATAGAACCATCGTTATGAGTCAACTTAGTGTACTGGAAACGACCGGTCAAATAACTTTTGAACCACTGTAAAGCCCCATGATCAAAACCGTAATAGCTTAATTTTGTTAATAAAAGATTAATATTTATAGAATCAAAGGCCCTAGAAAAGTCGAGCAGCACTACCAGAGTGCACATGCCTTTATCTTGTGCACAAATAATGTTATCTGTTACATCGAGCAAGGCAGTAGTCGTGCTACGTCCCCTTCTGAAACCTGACTGTACTTCAGGCAGAATTTGGTTACGCTCTAAAAAATCTGTGAGCTGACTACTAACAACCTTCTCTAATACCTTAGACAAACATGGTAAAATACTAATAGGCCTTAGGTCTTTTAGATCGGAAGGGTTCGAGATCTTAGGGAGAGGAAGAACCATCGCTAACTTCCAAGCATCAGGGAAAGTAGATGAGCTTATCGAGTTGTTAATTATATTGCTTATTGTGTCTAGAGTATCCGGCAATGTCATTGTAAGCATGTCTAGGCTAATGAGATCACAACCTACTGCTTGCGATTTTAGGCTACGAATTATTTGAGTTATTTTGTCTAAGTTCGCTAGGTCTAAATTGAAGACAGCTTCGCTGTACTTACTATTCTTAAAAAAGTTTATATATTTGTTAGATGAATCCGAAATGTGTGGAATGTGTAAGAAGTATTTGTTAATTATATTTGGGTCTTGAAAGTGTGCGGGCAATTCGTTACTTTTTCTAGGTAAAATAGTATTTTTGAGATTTTTCCAAAGTTGTTTCGGATTATTTAGTTTGTTGTTTATATTCTGATTAAAGTAGGCAGCTTTTTCGTGAAAAAGGGCTTGATTAACAACGGATTTTAAATCTTTATAGTAAATCTTTTTATACTCCAACTTTGTTTTGTGATATTCGGCCGCCGCTTCATCGCGTAAACTCATCATCAATTTTATCGTGTCAGTGATCCACGGATATGAACGGCTTTTGATAATTATGGAGGTCAAAGGTGCATGAAGATCGATCAGACCCAGAACACACTGGTTGAAAGAGTTTACCATATCGTTAACATTATCCAGGGTTGATATGAGATCCCATCTTATAATTTTAAGGTCAGAATTAAAGGAATCGATGCAAATAAACGCAAATGATATAGGTAAACGATTGGATGACCGTGATTAAACGGTCTGCATAGCTGCAACACAAAGCTCCTACATAAAACCACGAACTGAATTAGGAATCATAAACAAACATTTAAAATTGTTTTATCACAGCTAGATAACAAATTGTAGCGTGTGTGTGTGATGTGTTTACCTACATTTCATATCCGAGCCAACAGTCGCATAACAAACGCGCGCGAAGCCGAACGTACGAAATAAATTTAAAAAAAAAAAACAATTCTCGCTGTCACACGAATTGTTTTTCCGCGGACTAACCTTAAATTAGTGTTATTCTAAACAGAATTTTGCAAAAAACTTTATCAGTGCGTATTTATATTATATTTGTTAATGAACGAAGTGTGCATTGCCAACTTTTATCACCAGACTGCTCTGTTTGCAAAGAAATGTTTATTTATATATTTCCGTACGCGCAAACTCGTTTCGAATATTATTAGGTGGTTCATTGCTACATTATGTGGTTAGATAAAGTGAAATAGATTTGCGAT
The DNA here is from genome assembly GCA_921293045.1 of Aplocera efformata. Classification (NCBI taxonomy): domain Eukaryota; kingdom Metazoa; phylum Arthropoda; class Insecta; order Lepidoptera; family Geometridae; genus Aplocera; species Aplocera efformata. Next base: position 1,697,836 of record OV121067.1, on the reverse strand, counting down.
AAGCAACAAGTAGGTACCTACCTTAACTTAGATAGCGATTATGGAGAAAATATCTACAAAATATGCATGACCTTTTATAAATTTCATAATGGCAAACATTATAGCAACAACAAACAACGAATTGTTCGTACCTAAGTCTATACCTACTAAAAGGTGAAATATGTATGTTTGTTTGTTGATGTAGGATAGCTATATTATCCCTGAGTGCTGTAAACTATAATTTATTTTTATATGAACACGATTTAATAGAGAAATTTTAAAATTTGTGAAACTAATCAAAAAATACGCTTTTCAAATATTTTATCGGTGGGTGCCATTGACAAAAATAGTAGGAAGATCGACGTTCTGTAACATTACGCAAAACCTGGTTTACATACCACTATAGATGTACCTTTAAATATCTGATTCGTCTGTCTGTTTATCCACACTTCTAAAACACGCAACGGATTTTGATACGGTTTTCACTATCAAATATAGGTATTCCGAAAGATTTATAGATTATAAACTATGCATATGCGCAAATATCAAGTTTTTACCCGTAAAAAAAAAACCGTATCCGTAGCCTATATACATAACATAACAAACTTACTTACTAACTTATAGTGATTAAAAAAAAAATACTCAACCCGAGAACAAACAAAAGTTTGTTCTGGGGTTGGGTGTTTGTCTTTTGTTTCTGTGTTTGCACATGCCATCTGCGACACAGGGAATCCTAGTGCAGGATATGAGTGTGTAAACGTTTATGATGATTTCGCATGGGACGAGTTCTATAATATAATATATAAATATTATATAAAAATCAATTGCTGTTCGTTTGTATCGCTAAAACTCGAAAACAGCTGGGCCAATGTAGCTGATTATAGTTTCGAAATGTTTGTCGTAGTCCAGGGAAGGTTTGTACAATAAAATTCCTTTGAAAAATTCACGAGAAAAGTCTGAAAAGACGAATCTAACGACATCTCAAAAGCATCCATCAAAGCGTTTATGCTACAGAGCGAGCCATAGATAATATTATATATATACTACAAAAACCAAATATACTAGAAAAACCAAAATAAAAGTTTACTAAGGTCCCAATTGACGAAGACATCGCGTAAAAACATACAAATTTGTTTCATGTTCATTGAAATTTAATCGTCACAGGCTTGATACCGGGGATTTCTTTTAGGTTCTTCCCCGTGAGGGTAGTTTAGGGTTAGAACAAGCACAAAACATCCCTGGCGTGTCGCAAACAGAGTGGCACTAGATGCCAACAGAGAGGGGTCCGGAAACGGACAGTCGTGGCGTTCCCGCCCCTAAGCGGCAGAGGAGGACACCGTGGGGTTTTAGTGGGTAATTACTTTACTTTATTATTTAACAAATAATGATATCAAATAGTACAAAGATAGGCTTAAAAGTATGACAAAGACTTATAAATACTAGTGTTACAACTATTACCTAACCTGGGGCATTAGATTGCCCTGTATAATAGGCATAGTGCCCACCCTCGGAAACGAAATTATATGCTTAGCCAACAAAATTTAGAAATATACAGAGTTATACATATAAACTAGTTAAGATTACCACGTAGCCCCACATAAGCGCCACAAGGGCTGATAACACATAACCCTTTGCTTCGCGCAGTCGGGTAAAAATGGTCAAAAAAGCAAGCGAAGGCGTGTGACCTTTGCTACGGAATGATGAATTCTGGCTGACCTTGTATACCTTACGAATAAATTACATTTGGTTTGTTGTGATTTCTAAATATTTTCCCTATATTTATTTTTCCTTAATTCATTGTTTGTATGGTTTGGTTGAGCACATCCTAAGTGAGGCGAATAAGTGGGCAAAGTATTGAAGTCCGTCTATTGAATTTTTAATAGACGCAGTTCATGATGAACTGCGTCTATTAGCATCCGTGTAGCATGGTATGAACAGTTCATGGAGTTCAGTTCGGTTCTTGGCATGGAGGCTTCAGTTTCAGGCATTCGGCTAAGGCACTCTGAAAAGATATAATGAAGGCATGACAGAACTCTCGGTTTGATCAAATGATCTTGAAATTTCCGAAATCCGAAAAAAATTCAAAACGCCTATTTTTCATTCAACTTTTTGTTTTGTTTTCACTGATCTTGCTTTTACAATTACATAATTATATAAAAAATGTAAAACATTAGATTTCTAACGAAAGCAAATACTTAAAGTCTATTTTTTTTTTAATTATCCGCATATTAATTTTATTTATTATATTTACTTTTATCTATTTATTATATAAAATAATTTATTAAATGTAACAAATCTAAAACTAAAATCTTAAAAATATACTATAAGAACTAACATATATTATTAAAAGGAGTCCCTTTAGGCAAGATTCCGAAGGCAGCGTTCCCCCTTTGAATAGCTAAACTTATTCTTTGTCCGAGGTAACTGCCAGCTCTTCGGTCTCCTGTGATGTCGACTAACCTATTTGCTATTTCTTTAAAAAGTCTTATAGCGCTAGGACCCCACGGACCAAGGGTCTCGACATGTCTTAATGTCTTATATGTGGTTGTCTAGAGCCAATTTCAGCTACTACAGTAAGCCACGTTTTCTATGTTTATTTATAAGTATCGTGGCCAACACAAAGTCTCATGCATCACTTAACATCTTATTACTTTAAACGAGCAATTATTGTGTATATTTGGATGACATTTTGTGTTTATATAAGGATTTGCGAAATTTACCGATCGGTATAATTATGAATCTTGTAAAATCAACGTTTTTGTTTTGATAAAAACGTTGGTTTTTGTTAGTAAAAATGATTCTTTAAAAACTACCTGAAAACGTTTCTTTTTTAAATAAATATGTATACCAGCAAGATCATGCGCTCTTATTACTAACTTTAGCACTTGTTCAAACCCTATCCGACCCTCCATGGGAGAAAACAAGTAGAAATCCCTAATGGAAGGATTATTTTCTTTTCGAGACAAAACGACGTTTATGTCAAAAAAAACCGAGCGAGGCCGGTCGCCCATATACTCATTTATAAGTCAGTGAACTGCGATCAATAATTTTTGTTTACTCTGCGATCAAAATATACTAACGTTACAAAATGACGTCGCGATTATAATATGGGTCAAGTGCGAGTGAGTAATAATACTGACGTCGCTTAAAATTCTTCCATCTATCTACAAACAAACAGCAGTGACAACAGAGGAGTTACTTTAAACTAATTACTTGCTACTTAATAAGTACGTATTTTAAGATGGTTTATTGTCAAAGGTTACCATTTAATCCTTAAAAACAATATTGATGATGTCACTTTTCTGATACAAACATGTGAAATTTTATCAAGCGATTTCATAATTTTTTTTTTAAAGGATGTCCTTTCAGATTTGTCCCATAATTTTTTTATCAAAATAGCTTCAAGAATTTGGTTATTAAATCAAAATAACTGCAAAAAAATTAGTTTTCTTCGCCGATGTGGATGTAGCTTTTTCAAACTTCTGAAATTGAAATGAATCTTGAATTAAAGTGAAAAATGAATGAATGAAATGAAAAAATCTTGGAATTAAAGTACTGAAGTTGTTTGTATATAACTCTTAAATCGGCATATTATTATATTACTGTAAAATATAATTAATTACAACTATTACAACAATTGTTGATTCTACGAAAATGTTATCATTATTTGGATGTGTTCCATTAATGATTCTGACCAACGGTATAATATGCTACTATTATAATATTTACTTTATATTTAAAAGGAAATATTTTAATTAAAAAAAAAAATGTATACAATATTACTCTTCCATGATCAAACATGTTCAAACTTATCTATACGCATGTACCTACTTATCTATACAAAATCAATCTCTTAATTCAAAATCTTAATCACCATGTTTATCTACGTAAACGTTGTCGTAAACAAAACGTAGGCAAACTCCATAATCTAAAGACAGATAACTGTAGATAAATTACCATGGCAACTTTGTAATCTGTCAAAAAGTTCCATATTTTTTTGATAGATAATATTATTATATGATAGAATATTAGTATTGCAATCTATTATACATTACATTATGATACAATCTTCAGCCATCTGTTGTTGATTAAAAGGGAGTTGGTAGTTTTCAAAGTGGTCCCAAGTTCGATTTCCGACTAGGGCAAACTTTGTGTGACGGTCGTTTTTCTTGGGACTTGGATGTTTGGCCATTGTTTTCCACCTGTACCGTACCAGCCTCTAATGTTTCCACTGCAGTAACACCGGCCTACTCTCGATAATTGAGAGTGAATGGGCTTTGATCTACCACGGGAGCCCAATCCAGATTGGTAGATGTCACATGTCTTCGAATTATGGTTCTAAGACATGCCGGTTTCCTCACAATGTTTTCCTTCACCGTTTCGAGAACGTGGTATTGCACACATACATTTTTCAAGTGAAAAAACTCATTGGTTCACGTGTTTGAACCAGCAACCTTCAGATTGAAAGTCGGTGTTTATGCCCCTGGGCCACCACGCTCTACTACGCAGGTAGCGTAGTAGAGTACGATACAGGAATATTTTACCTGTGTATGTAAAATTTGTGTCCAAACAATACCTGAGATCTAAAGGAATAAATGAGTTTAGAGTTTGACATCTGAGGGCCATCCGCTCTCGCCAAAAGCCCGCGTAAAGTTGACAAGGCAATCTGCGGCCAACAACATATTGTCTTAAAAATCCGTCCTAAAGGCCATCTGAAACCAACTATCCGATATAAAAGATCAAAAGATGCAACTCTGCCAAATTTTATACCGATTTGTCTCAAACCCGTGTCGCGTCGCGTTAATAAAAGCGCGTCTTTGGCGCATGTGCGCGACCGGCCATCTGTACCTATTTACTTTGTGGCGATAATGGCATAATGCCCAATAATAGATTGACTAAATCAGATCAGATGAGTGAAAATGGCGGTGTAGGTGAAATTAAGTATCTACTGAGAATTGTTGAATATGTGCCAAATTCTAAATAATAGGTACGATAAAATTAGTAAACTCTGTAACCGATAAACTAATGGGATTTTTCCAAGAGGTTTTTTAATAATAGTATTAATTTTTGGAACAAACATACTCGCAATCTAATTGTCTGTGTCGTGGACACGGCTTTGTGTTTTACGTGACCTCAATGATGATGCGTCACAGTCATCGTTACGAATGCTTTAATTCTTTAGCTGTTGAGTGGGGTAATTAGATTATGATGGAGATCAAACGGTATCCCCGATTTTGTTATCATCAGTTGCTTATTAAGCATATTTTAATAAGCAAATTTAATGTTTTCACGTCAAAAGTCTAGGTAAACATGAAAAGTGATTGTAATTTGACATAATCTGTGTTTATTGTGTCAGCTCCTGTGACATGTTACATGAACATTAATAAGCTATTATATCTATAGTTAGGCGTGTACATTTTCAACATGTCAAGTTACAAGATATTTATTTCCATGACTCAGATAAACAATCAAGATTAATATTATAAAGAGGAAAGATTTCTTCGTATGTTTTTAATGGATTAACTCAAAAACTACACCACCGATTTTGAAAATTCTTTTACCTATAGAAAGGTTCATTATCAGCAAGAGATATAAGCTAAATTTTATTTAAATTAGTAATAGGGGTCCTTACGATAATTGTAATAATGTAACCCAAGGTATCAAAAATTTGCATATAAATGTTATTATTTGGCGTGCGCTGCGGAACTATTGATTAAACCTCAAAAGTAAAAAGAGAATCCTTGTAGGATCACTTTGCTTTCCGTCAGTTAAGACCCTTTTCTTAGAAACGCGTAGAGGTATCAAGTTGAAATTAATATCAAATACTCAATTTTGCAATTCCAAGGAGCAGTGAAAAAATCAAACGTCTTAGTCAACGCAATCAAAAAATACGCCCGTTTAAATTCCATTTATGTCACATATTTTGACCCTCGCAAGGGAATCAAAATCTAGGGTACCTCCCGTTGACCTAGAACCATGAAATTTGGCAAGAAGGAACTTCATGTAGCACAAGTAAAGGGATAAATTCGAAAATTGTTGTAACATCACAAAAAAAAAATTACATGAAAACACCTACAAGTTACACGTTTGCGGTGCGCGAGACCGGCTCGCACTTGACTAGTTTTTTTAAATACATACTTTTAATACATATTAACACCCAGACACATAACAAACATTTACATTCGTTACAAACACTCGTTCTGGAATCGAACGGCCTACAACGCAGAAGGCAGCTAATACAAACTAAGCTGTAAGTGCAATCATGCTGATAGAATATCGATTTACGATAACATATCGTAATATGATACCGGTGAGATCTAGACAACGCTTAGGTACGTCCATTTTATGTGTACAGCATATCAATATTTAAGTAAGTAGGTATTAGGTTACAGTTCACGTAAATTTTAGACTATAGTATACAATATAGTATAGTTGTACCTACACAAGTCACAACAAGACGTTTCTTGTTGTTGTTCTTGACTCACAATTTGAACCTCGGCTGTAGCTACAAAAATACTTTACAAAAATGCACTTTTAGTTTTTCCCCATTTTTCTAAATTTCCCAAATATTTTATTTCATAAAACCAGGAAAAAAGAATTAGCTTAAGAATTCGGCAATTGATTTTTATTTATATATATAACCTTATCTTATTAATTTAAATATATATTTATTATTATTACAATTCTTATATATATTTATATAAGTATAAATATTTATTTATTTCGCGTATGTCGGAAATGACTCTTATGATTTGGATGACATTTTGTGTTTAGATGGGGTTGTGGTGTTTATGTTGTGGTGTTTGTGTTTGACGGCTCCGTGGCTTAGTTGGTAGTAGCCCTGCCTTCGAAGCGAGGGGTCCCGGTTTCGATTCCCGGCCGGGGCACACTTTGTGTGGTGTGCATGAAGTTTGTTCTCGGGTCTTGGGTGTTTGTCTTGTGTTTCTGTGTTTGTCCATGCCATCTGCGACACAGGGAATCCTAGTGCAGAGGTATGAGTGTGTGAACTTTGTATATTATTGTAGTTATTCTGGTACTTGTTTGGTAATCTATTGTTACTTCAAATAATTATATTTTCAGGTAAAACACGATAATACAAAAAAACGAGCTAAGCTCGGTAACCCAGGTACTAAAACGAGCATTTCTTGTTTAAATATTTATTTGTTTCATGTATTTAAGAAACGGCTCTAAGAAATTTGGTTTCTGGCGATTTGGTTTAAAATTTGGTGTTTAGGTAGAGTTTTGCTGTTACAATTACAAATAAAAAACCGAGTAAAGCTTTGTCGCCCAGGTACTAAGTATAAAGTACTAGCTTTATACCTAACAGGGATAAAAAGTAGCCTATGTTTTGATATAGGGTAAAATTTCATCTAAATCCGTTTGCACGTGAAGGTGGAAGGAACAAACACACACGCACACATTCGCTTTTTTAATAGTGTCACATACCTATTCAATAATACCCCATTAAACATTTTTTCTTTTTTCTTGTTCGCAATATGGCGTTTGGCTGTCGCCATTTTGAATTTAGATTACTGTCATGTCTTTAGTGACACTCGAAAGTTACCAGAAGCGGTTGAATTATCATTTGCCCTCGCGTTTGGACTCCAGAGCGCCACAAAGGAACTAAAATGCATAGGCTGATAAATACATTACCCTCCTTTGCACCGCACAGTCGGGTAATAAGGCGTAGTTAAATACCTACAGTACGTAATATGTGTTTAACGAGAATTAGTTGTAAGCCGATGCAAAGTTTCCTGTCTAAATATTTGCAATTGTCGTTGGCTATCTAAAGTAAACAGAGATATTGTATGGTTTTGTTTTAACTGACTTCAAAAAGAATGATTTTTTATGTATGTTCACCGATTTATCCCTCTATTAACAACCGATTTGGAAAATTATTTTTTTATCTGATAGGAAATGCTTTCAAATCGCTTCTATCGTTTGGTTATCAAATCAAAATAATTGCAAATATTATGTCATCCAGGTAAACGAAATTGCGTATTTTGCCACTTTGAAAATATTGGAGTCTTTTGGAAAATTGTAAATACTTTTACATTTTGGGGACGCTACGTTCAAGTGACGGCTTTATATTAAGAAAGTGTTTATGTTTTTTTTTTAAGTGATTTTTTTTTTGTATCTCTAACTTAATTATGTATTTCTATTAGCAATTTCACCTTTATAATTTAAGAGTGGCTAAATTTGTAAAAAAATTTAAGAACTTTTGCATATTACATATTATATTAACACCCAGACATAGAACACATATCTATGTTTGTCACACAAATGCTGGTTCTGAGTGGGAATCGAATCTATGACCTACTGTGCAGAAGGCAGAGCTACATATTCCAATCAAAATATTATCGAACGATAATCGCTAACTCTCGTTGTGCTTACCGCTATAATCTTGACATTTATGAATGAGTAATTAATATTTTAATGAAGCCATTAAAGTAACGTGTTGAGACTAGAACAACACGTGTTCTTAGATTTATAATTACTATCATTAATGATCACGTGACAAATGGAATCTCTCAGATAGGTACGGATAAAATCTTTATTCATGGTGCGACAAATTTAATCATAATCATCATACTCTAGCTGTTCCTTCGCGTGGGATTTAACTTCAATCTGCGCGGAGCCCTAATTATTTTTTTTAATTAAAAGTACCCTAAGATACTCTTTATAACATCAGCTATCTGTCAGTGAAAGTCACGTCTAAATCGGTCCAGCCGTTTCGGAGATTAGCCGGAAAGAAAAGAACAGATCGACAATTTTTTTTTGTTTTATTTAATGTACATATATATTTTCAAATGTATGTAATAAAAAACTGTAATTTTTACATAAAAAACATACACTTCAATTTTACTTATTTGTACAGATAACATCTTGATCTTGAAGGTGACAGCTTAAGCTGCTGCAAGGATTGCGGAGGTGATGCTGTAGCGGTCCCGTGACCCTTGCAGAAAGGCCTTCCGAAGGAACACCGCGGAGTTTTATGTGTAGGCCTTCAGCGCTGCATTGTATATAGCACTTTATAAGTACCTTATTACTTATAAGGTGAACACCTTATAATGATCGTTCGATAATATTTTGATTGGAATATGTAGCTCTACCTTCTGCTCTGTAGGTCGATTCCCACTCAGGACCAGCATTTGTGAACACCTTATAAGTAATTCTAATTCTAATTCTGGGTAGGGGTGACTAGGCCTGCACTGACGTCCCGCACAGGGGTGTATTGTGCATTGTCCCCCGTTGTTAACTAAACCCTACCCCAGCCATCCCAACTCCTTATTATATATCGGAGGAGGATTGGCAGCACTGTTTCAGCGTTTCCTCTGGTGAATCAGAACCTATCAATCTTTGTAAGCCTGTTTTTACTCTGATTTCTTTGGTGGCTGTGCAATGTATGATTACATGCTCCACCGTTTCCTCCTCCAGCATGCATCCCCTGCACAGACCACTATCGATTTATAAGATGTTATATTTGACCTTATTACTAAGCTTATCTTCCATTTTATTTTTTAGCGTTTCTCTTCTTCATATATACACTTACCTACCTTATCTATCATATCTCTCTAGCACCCCAGGTTTACTGGGAGAAAACTCTTTTCAGGGTTAATTTCGCCTGTGTATACCTTTCTGCTTCGTGGTTGTATTATTCTTTTTTATGGTGTACAATAAAGAATTAAGAACGCTGGAGGTTATTGAATACAAACAAGATAAAAACCTACAAGTTTCATGTTTACCTAAAAGTTCGTGCGGAACCCTCTTGCGTTATTCCGACTGGAACTTGACTGCTTTTTTTTAGATACCCAAATCTTTTTTATACAATTTTTGGTGTAATTTTTTGGTACAAAATTTGAAATTTCTTTAATTAATAATATCACCAAGTAAGATTTTTTTATAAATATTACGGTGTCGGTACTGTTTAGAATACACACTGACTTAGAAATAGATTATTGGATTGGGTAGAACGAAGCATTTTGGGTTGAACGAGTAAAAATATTGCAGAAAAATTGTAGGTTGAACGGGGAAGCACTCAATCTGCGTATGGGCATATAGCCTCTGATATACTAACACTGACTCATAATCTTAACATTGCATTGCAAGGCCTCTATTCCAAGGTAACACTTACCTACAATGGTTTACAAATAAGCCAAGTTAGGCAGGTGTTAGAATAGACAGGAAAATCCAAATTCAGTAATTTGGGTTATCCAAATATTTAGGTATTTTGATGTGTTCAGCAGAATTGTTGTTAAACTAGACCAGGGATGGGAATGCACGCAACAAACTTATTTTTCGGTTTTGTCCAAGCCTTCTGCGACACAGGGAATCCTGGTGCAGATGAGAGTGTTTTTTTGTTTATGTGAATGAGTGACGGAACGAGCTGAGGGCCCACCTGATGGTAAGTGGTGACCCTCGCTCATGACAACAGTAATGCGCGCGACTCATGCGCCATACGTCTCATGCGCATGTGATTTCACCGGCAGCCATACCCTTCCACCTGAACACAGTAATGCAACCACTACTGCTTGGCGGCGTGCTTGCTTGCTTTTTCTTAAATAAAATAACCCAAATTATTCCACATAAAAACTGCTATATACCTGTGGAAATCCCGTCAAAATGGGTCCAGACGTTTAGCCGGATTAGCCGGAACGAACAGCCAGACAGACAGGCGAAAAATTTTAAAAATTGTTTCTGCTTTATAATTATAATATAAATTTCCAAATGCATTTAGTAAAAAGGTGTTATTTTGACATGACAAACAGACACTTCAATTTTATTTATAAATAGTAGATTACTTATAAAATGGTTCCCCGAGCATGAAAACGGTCACCCATCAATTACAATTGCTACCGACGAGGAAGACCCATTCGCGTAATAATAATAGAATAATATGTTTAGAGTCATAGTTTATTGTTTCATGCGGTTTTACATTGTGTTGGTACATAGCTACTCATATTTATTAGTCACGCCAAAAACATTGCCCTCTTTGTTCAATAAACCACAATCTTTAGTTATAGAGTGCCGGCTTAGCACGAAACCCGCGAAAACTACGCACGCACACAAAGAAACCTTCGACGGAGTAATCGAGGTTCCCACACACACAGTCACACAGCAAAAATATCTGAAAAAAAAACAGGCCTAGTGCGAGTCGGCCTCGAGCACGAAGGGTTCTGTACCATCTATGAAACAAAAAATAAAAATCTCGCTTTTTATAAGAGTTCACTTAAATATTATTTTTTCTCTTGTAGTATTTGTCGATATAGCGGCAACAGATATAAATCTTCTGTGAAAATTGGACGTCAAAGTGGTACAAACATACACACACACAAACTTTCGCTTCAATAATATAAGTAAGATAGATTATAATTTAAAAAATTGCAGAAATTTGATAAGAGAGATAAACCTTAATAAAAAGGCAATTCAGCCTTCAGTTAAACCTTAGATAAGATAAACAAAGAGATTTTAAAATCTTCATAATATTAAATTTCAACTTCACCCTGCTGCGTCCATCACCCGAGACGGGGATGATACGTCTCATGTGAACACAGTAATGCAAAGATTACTGCTTGGCGATAGATTCCAGGTGTGGTGGCAGTACCTCTCCGGACGAACTTGGCACAAGTTCTACTGCTACTTTTGGTTGCTCCTTTAGCATCCAGGGGGTACGTGTAGGGAATCCAAGGGTACACACCTACGGACGCGAGCAACAATGTCTTGTTGCTAACTAACTAACTTCCAAAGGATGTTATTAGTTCGGTTGTATATTTTTACTCTGTCATAACACGATTTTATGAATGACAGAGTTGCGAAATTTTCGGTGCAACTCTTATTTTTTTAATCTCATATGAATCTTCTGGCAAAAAAAGAATTTGCAAAATTGGTCCAGCCGTTCACGCGTGATGCCGTAACCAAGAGAAATAGAATAACTGGAAAAAAATATATAGAAAAATAGAATAACTGGAAAAAATATATAGAGAAATAGAATAACTGGAAAAAATATACAGAGAAATAGAATAACTGGAAAAAATATATAGAAAAATAGAATAACTGGAAAAAATATGTCATCCAAGGAAACGAAATTGCGTATTTTGTTTTCCTGTTACTTTTATTTTCGCCCGTCGCATACAGATACGGATATTTCTTTTTAAAATGTTTAAAATGGTCAAATGTTAAAATGAAGGGAGATAGTATAGAAGTCGATATTTTTTTTAAGCATTCCCTTGTCTTACTTCGATACAGCAATCGAATCTATATATCCCTGTGATAAGTTATATGTTTACTTACTTGTTTTTGTAAATGTTTACGTGTCCAAACGATAGTTAAAATCTTAAGGAATAAATGTATGAGTATTGTATTCTGATATCCTCCAAAACCAAACAACCATATTTGCAATCGCAAGAACACGGTTCGACGCTGCCGATCCATTCTACCTATATCGAAACATATGGTAACTCACATTTTGAAAATTTGGCGTCAAAAAATTATGTACTCATGCTTATCTCTCAAGCATGAGAACATATTTTTCCGTTCGTTGCGTCCAAACGGTATGATTCGTAAATAAACATTATTTTGTAATATTTGCAGTAAATAAAGTTGCTTTTGAGTTAGCTACACAATTTTTTTTTTATATATTACAACAACGCGGACACCGCCAGGTCCACTTATCCAACTTGGATAAGTTCGGGACCCTCTAGGATCGGGAACTGACTTGTGCCTTCTCAAACTTGTGTAGAGGGGGACCTAAATCGTTTACTTGTTGTTATCGGCGAATGTAACCAATTAACAACAGTTGGGCAACAGTACCACACAAATAAAAAAGCTCCTGTTAAAATAACAAGAAAGCGATATACCATTCTATTCCTTGGGAGTGACGATATGTAACCTAGTGTAGGTATACTTAGGTGGGTTTGTGTCTTGGGATCCGGTTCGAACCGGTCTCGGCCGGTTACAGCTGCCATGAGCCACTTATAAGCGGTTCACCGAACCGAGAAACTTCCATTTGAAATGCAAAAGCCTTTTTTATGTGAGTGAGGCTTTACTGAACCTCGAAATCATTATTATTATACAGTACTTGAAAATAAGTATTTGTCTATACATTGCAGCAATGATAATATATTATTTTTTATGTACATGTGGTAACAGAGCTTTTTTTTCGTTTTAACGTTTACACACTCATACCTCTGCACTAGGAGCCCTGTGTCGCAGATGGCATGGACAAACACAGAAACACAAGACAAACACCCACGACCCAAGAACAAACTTCATGCTCACCACACAAAGTGTGTCCGGCCGGGAATCGAACCCGGGCCCCTCGCTTCGTAGGTAGGACTACCAACTGTGAAAAAGTTTCTTGAAAAAGACTGTAAAAAAGTTTCTTTATAAAAAATTGTGTTTTTACAAAAAATACAAGTATAAACTTAAAGAGCAAAAATAGAGATCCGTTTCCAAAATCGCGTATATATATATAAATACTAGCTGTGCCCCGCGAATTTCGTGCACGTCTAAAACATTTATTCGCGCGGAACCCTAATTGTTATTTTTTTTTTTTCTGAAATAAAAGTATCTGAAGGTACTTCTTATAAATTCACCTATCTGCCAATAAAAGTCCTTTGAAAGTTCAAGTTATTCGAACCTATTAATACTGATGGTTATAATGTCTGTAATTTCTAAACTACAAAACCGATGACTTTCAAATATTTACGGAACAATTTTGAAAATACGTCTTTTCTAACAAATAAAGAATTAATGAAATCAGACGACTCGTTAATGAATTAAAATGAAGAACACATTTCGACTTTCATCCCCTCTCCCAAGGCAACCGTGCTGAATTTCAGGATAAAAAGTATCCTACGTTCTACCTCAAAGCATGACCTCAAATCATGCCAAGTTTTATTGGAATTCAGTACTTTCGGCGTGATGCGCGGCCAAGGCTTCATTAAGCGGAGTTTTGTTTGACATCATCCTTCTTTGTCTTTATAATTCTATGTTAATTTGCTACTTCTCTCGTCATTTTCAACATGTAGCTAATTTTTCAGTACTTATGCGATATGATGATGTCAGTAAGATATACACACAAATATGTTTATTTATCGATCTCATTGGAAACATTAACACTGCCAGGTAGGTTTAATTTAACACTTCTATATCAGATTTAATGATTTACAAAGCCTTGTTGCTTCTTTGCGAGCGTGGTGGCCCAGGGGCATAGACGCCGACTTTCAATCTGAAGGTCGATGGTTCAAACCCACACGAGCACTAATGAGTTTTTTCACTTGAAAAATTTATGTGCGCAATGCCACGTTCTCAAAACGGTGACGGAAAACATCGTGAGGAAACTGGCGTGTCTTAGAACTAAAAATTCGATGACATGTGACATTTATCAATCCGAATTGGGCTCCCGTGGTAGATCAGAGACCATTCACTCTCAATTATCGAGAGTAGGCCGGTGTCCCTGCAGTGGGAACATTAGAGGCTGGTACGGTTGCTTCTTTGTAACGTCTAAGTAGCTATTAAAAGTGTTTTATTTAACCTCTAACATTTATGGCCGCTGTATCACTACAAAAAGTCACTTTCTCTGTCCCTATATCCCTATGTATGCTTAAATCTTTAAAACTACGCAACGGATTTTAATGCGGTTTTTTTTAATAGATAGAGTGATTCAAGAGGAAGGTTACCTGCTAGTGTTCACTCTCAATTATCGAGAGTAGGCCGGTGTCCCTGGGAACATTAGAGGCTAATACGGCGGAGCAGAGCGACATAACATAGACACAACATATAATGTGCGTTTCCCAAATGTCTTGTCTATGATGGAAATCGAAGTCATGACCTACAGCGCAGAAAGTAGATATTCTACCAACTGAGCTGAGATGCCAATCATTGTGTTGGGTAGTCGTTTTCTTGAATATGTAAACTTCTTTGACATTTGCGAGTTTATGAATGTTGTGATAATTTTATTGACAAGTGACAAACTTGGGCCCCTATCCTAGCAATCATATCTCGCCTTCGAGATTTGTCGTTGAGTGACATAACCTGGGGCCTACTCTGCGCCCGTTATGATTATTAAATGATTTTCACATTAATTCAGAATGTTTACCGCTGTTTGAAGATAATCATTTTATGCTAGAGAATGCTTTACGATTTGTCTTGTTATTGTATCGTAAATCGTTTAGTTTAATCATTAAATTAAATTGAAAAGCAATCAAGCGTTGAATATGCTTGTTTTATGATCAAGTTCAAGCTCGTTAAGCTCAATCAAAGTGTAATGTGTGCTAGTACGGACTTATTGCAGAAATTGTTTCAATTCTAGATTGACTTTAATAAATTTCAACATTTTATATTTATACAAAAATTATCTGAAACTGACTTCAATACTTTCATCTCGCTATGTATTTTCTTTACTTGATTTTTACATCAATTAATGTCTCCGTTACCTCATTTATTGAGGGTAGGCCGGTGTCCTTGCAGTTAGACAGTAGAGGCTGGTACGGTATTGTCTCCGTTGACTCTACATTTGATGGAAAAAATTACTACTATTCTATTATACACCAAATATAAATAGTACAATATTATACAAGTTCTCATCCAAATATGTTCACAATTGCCGAATATATAATATGAATTAGCCAAAAAATATTAAAAATACCACAGGAGACATCGTTCTTAATTTTTTTTATCTTATTTTATTTTACTGTCTTATTACTGTTATATTTTTTAAATTATATCTTTTTATTTTAATGCTTTCTGTTTCAAACTGTGGAGGATGGTTTGAATTTAATAATGGTAGCTTGACGTGTGCTCGTATTTTTGTTGTTACGAACAGTAATTGATTTTTATGTAATAGATAGTTTCTATCGAGGTGTACAATATAGAAAATTCACCCATGTTCTCGTGCACGAGATGCATCCGAGAATTATCCCCCTGACATCACTTTAAACGCAACGTCAGCTAGTCAATGTTAATTATATATTTCTGAATATTTGTGAATGAAAATCATGAAAAATCATTAGTTTTTATAATTAAAACAACAGTTTAAAGAGCGGTGAAACTAAGCTAGTGGATTGGAACAAAATTATAATAAAAGCAATGATTTAAAGAACTTAAAAGTTTACCAACGTCTAAGCTCGATAATTCTATAAACATAATGTGGAACAAAATTAGCAGTATATATCGAAAATAATGTACAATGTTCATGCTATAAAAAACAATATACAAACATAATTAATCATACATAACTATTAATTGTTAGGTAAGTACCTACTGCTGTCAACAGAATAGGTAACTAACCACCTATTATATAGAAAACCGCAAAGCAGATACATTATTCTTAAATTGTATTGTGTCGTGTGAACAGCTAGAAAGAAAATAATTAAAACGAAACAAAACAACAAATTGTGACATTAAAACAGCGTACAACAAAAGAACTTCAATGCCCTGATGGAGAGACTGTTGAAGACAATGAAAGAATGGAGTGGTTCCAGGAAACCGGAGGCAGAACTGAGCAGGAGTCAGTACTCGCTGGTCTCCAGCAATGACCTGACGGCGGGCGCGGTGCAGTTGTGGATGGGTTTGCCCGATGAGATCAAATACGACCCAGCATTGGCACCCTTCAGGCAGTTCTACGAGAACGAACACGGTGAGTTAAAAAAACATTCATGGAGTTCACAGAGCGCCATCTCTTGGGAAGTCTCGGTACCCGCATCCAGTGATTAGCCTATGAGAAGCCACGTACCCTAGAGTGGTGCTAAGGAGCAACCCACCACGAGGGAAACACGTGGGACTACATGAGCTTTCGTTTTTTTAAAGTTTACACAATCATACTGCACTAGAATTCCCTGTCGTAGATGGCATAGAAAAACGCAGAAACAAGACAAACCTCATTTTTATCACGCAAAGTATGTCCCGGCCGTGAATCGAACCCGGGACTCTTCGCTTCGTACCAAGTAAACCTCGGAGCCGTCATTGAACCTGCTAGTAGGTAAATAGACTTAAAACGATGTACAAATTCATTCGTCATTATGGTTATAATATAATATATATATTAGGTAGGTACATATGTGACTATATTAGGTAGATATATATAAAAATATGATTAGTGTATCAATGAAAAACAAACAGTTACTCACATCGTTGTGACCAGTTCAAGTAACATTTAGACTTGCGCGGTTAAAATATATGCCGTCATTTTAAGTAAACAAAGAGGGGAATTTCAAAGCAGTTCATCTCAACAATCTTGACTTGTAAACTGTGAAATATTTTATAAATATTTACCCGATTGCGTAAAAAGGAGAGTATTTTTTTTGAGTGTATGTATATTTCTTTGTTACGTTCTGTAGCTTAATCGACTTGACGGATTTTAGCTTTAGTTATAACAAAATTATATAAATTAAAATAACGATATGTGGCGCCATTTTATATTTCTTCAAAATGTTTTCCTCGATACCTGTGTTGAGTGTGGTTTGGACCAATCCAAAAGCATTTTATACCTTCCAATATGTCGACTGACTTCCATAGGTGGTTATCAACACGTTTGTATTTTTTTTTCTGTTTGTGTTTTGTATCAGTACTCCATCATTTGGGATAAACTTTCAGATTTGTCCAATACAAACACCATTTTTTGAATATTGATTCAATTACGATGAAATTTGTATTGGATGTAATCAAATAAAAAAAAATTAATACAATATAACAAAAAAAAATGGTGTTTGGCTGTTTCTCTTTAAATGGTAGGGTGTACCCCAAGGGTGAAAATAAGGGATGAAAGTATTGAAGTTGGTTCTGTTTTTTTTTCTCTCGTATCTCGTTGCGTGTCCCCAAATCGGCGTAAACATCGCGTAAGAAACTATAATATCGAAAAAATACTATTTAAACGTATCAAATAGTATTTTTTTGTACGTATCAAATATATTATAGTGCCCACGTTAGTCTAAACTATATAATTAGGTCATTAAAATGTATTTATCTGCTGTAATAATAATCATTCCAAAAAAATTTAATCGAGAATATCCTGACTGTATCATTATGAATGACAGTATCATTGCAAAATAAGTTGTGTTATTATAATTCGCTTACGAAAACTACCTCCGAAATCGTTGTATTTGCCTACTATGAGAGAAATACTAGCGGACAATTCACACAGCGCAATCTAGCCCCAAACTAAGCTTATAATATTGGGCACCAGATTACTGGTACTGTTTTCTTATACGTATCACACTAATATTATAAAACTAGTTTGTATGTATGTTTGTTACTCCTTCACGCTGAAACGGCGCAATGAATTTGGATGAAATTGGGTACCAGGAGAGGTTATATCCTGGATTAACATATAGGCTAATTTTTATTGTAAATTTCTGTCATTTTATAAAAATATATCTAACGTTTATCTTTCAGGAAAACTGCAGGAGAACAGAAAGTTTTCAGCGCCGCACGGAAAGCGTCTGCCCTCTGTGAACTCCGCGCCTCATCTGAACAACAACCATGTTGTCCACGAGACCCCCTTCGTGGAGGCGAACGGCAATGCCAGCGGTGAAAAGAGAGAGAAGATGGAAAAGTTGTGAGTATATATCTCATTACTAACAAATATTTTGAATACAACCTTTTTAAATTTCACCCTTGAAAAAAATGTGAAAAACACGGCATGAAAAGATTGATGGGGATCTAGTTGCTCGCGTCTGAAGGGATGTATCCTTAGATTCTCTACACGTACCCCCTGGATGGTGCTAAAGGAGAAACCAAAGTAGCAGTATATTCGGGTGTATTTTTGTTACTCACTCACGAAAAGACAACCAATTTGACTAAATATTTTCATATTGCATGATAACCTGCTATAAAAAATAAGCTACTTTCATCCCAATCTTCATCAGACTTTCATCTGGCAAAGCTAGGGGCAGAAGCTATACAGAAATATTTATTTTCTGAATTTGTTTGTATGTGGTTTTGTTCACAGATTGGAAGAATTGCCCTCCACCACGATTTCGAAGAAGTCGAAGGTAATGAGTGTTCGCTTAATTCATGGATTCACTAAATTTGCAGAAATTAATCTTAAGATGATCTGAAAAGAGGTTACAATACTTAGTACAAATTCGCTAAGCTTCTAATAAAAAGTCCAGTTGCGACCGTAAGTAAATACCCTTGAAGTTCCTACTCATACCCCCTGGGTGGTGCTAAAGGAACAACAAAAAGCAGCAGTAGAACTTGTGCCTAAGTTAATGTATGTTTGTATGCTCAAATGGCAGAGTCTAGTGATCTAAGTATATTAAATTTTCCATATCAATTATGTACCTAGGTTCACAAACAACAATACATGAATGAATGATATTAATGAACTGCCTCTGCACTAGGATTCCTTAATTCGTAATTCTTTATTGTACACACACACACACACATGAAAAACTAAGAAAAAAAGGAAACAAGCTAATAACAAAAAGTATGTACAATAACAAAAAGTATGTACAAATAGCTTAACCCTATGAAGAGTTCTCTGCCAGCAAACTTTTGAGGCTAGTGAGAGGGGATAAAAGAGGTAGGGTTCCTTGTATCGCAGATGGCACGGATGAACATAGTAACAAGGTCCGAGAACAAACTTCATCGAACAATCGAATCTGGAAGGTTTCGAAGGCAGTGCTACTACCAACCAAGTTATCATTATGGGCGGGGTGGGCCGTCGTATAAAAATAAACTCAAACGTTTAAACACTCATGCCTCTGCACTAAGATTCCCTGTATCGCAGATGGCATGGATAGAATAGAAGATATTTTATTTGACACACACACAAAAACAATACTCATACTCATACTCATTTGTTCGGCCTTAAGAACACTACGGAACACTTGGTTTTGTCAAAAATGATGGCTTACATAACCTAAAAGAATAACAAGAAATAAGAAAATAGAAACAGACAAGACAAATCACATACAATATATTATACAAACAACATTAAATAAACCTAAATGCTAACATAAAAGAAACAATTGCAAGAGAAACAATAAAACTATTGTATAATAAAGTAAACATAAGCAATATTTAACAATGTGTGGTCAAATAGGACAACGTCTCAGCTTGAAGCTGTTCTTTAACCCGTTTAAGATCAGCTTCGAGCTGAAACGGTGTATGAACATAGAAATAAGGCCCAAAACAAACTTCATTGAACAATCGAATCTGGAAGGTTTCGAAGGCAGTCCTACTACCAATTATGCTAAGGAGCCGCCATTATCGTTACCCCAATAACATTTTCCAGTGGGTCCAAGCACGGCATTACACCAAGATGACGCTGCTGCTGGCGTGCTGGCTGTTTTTCACCGCCGCGTTCATGATGTACAGCGAGAAGGAGACCATTGTTAGAAATTCCGCCGTCGCGCCCGGCGAGGTCAAGAGTAAGTGGACGTTTGCCTTTTTCAAAAAGTTTTCAAAGCGTTGTCAAAAAAATTCAAAGTGTTATTAAAAAAAGTTTTTTTTTTATGTTCGTTGCCTCAGTACTCTGTCATATATGAACCGATATTGAAAATTATCACCAAGATACAGGCTTCGCCTATATTGGGACCCTTTTTTTCCGTGGTGAAATGCACTCACATACCGCCCTGCCACGGGAGACTGCAGTTATGTGGGACTAGACCCACTAAAACCCCACGGTGTCCTCTGCCGCTTATTGGCGGGAACACGGGAACGTTACACACATCCGCGAACCCGCCGCGGCTTTCCGTTTCCGGACCCCTCTATTTGGCATCGAGTGCCACGCCTTAGTTAGCGACACGCCTGAACACAGCGTGTCGCAACCACCTCGGGGACCTGGCCAGCGGAAGGGCGTTAGATGACCCCGTATCTACACGCCCTAGATCCCCATGGACGGGTCAGATTTGTCCCACTGTAATAATAATAAAACTCAATGTTACATACTTACGCTGTTACTTATAAACGCCTCTCAAACATCTCTCAAAAGTTGAGAAGCGTTTCAACAAATGATCAGCAAAATACACACCTATAAACCTGTCTCAAATTTGAGTAACGGCTAAGTAAATGTCAAAACTAAACACCACCGCGACCTAGATAAGCGCTTGATGAGATACAAGATGGCGGGTTTTATTTGAATCAGTTGATCGAAACGTCACAAAAAAGTTGTTTATGATTTGTAATATTATTGAAAAATGGATTTCGACAATCTCCTTCGGGATCTCCAAAACGACGTAGAAGAGTTAGGTAATTTTAGGGCGCCTACGGCTAGGCACAGGAAGACATACAGAGTTCGTATAAATCCGCTACACGATTTGCTAGATGAAGAATTTAGGTTAAGATATCGTTTTAGCAAAGAAAATATGTGCCGCATCATCGAAATAGCGAGACCTGATCTGCATGTTGATACCCGAGGAGGCACTATCCCTGTAGAGTTACAAGTAATGGCAGTCATCAGATATTGGGGCCGACATGAGATTCAAGAAGACTGCGCCGACATACACGGCATGAGCCAGCAGTCTCTGTCGCGCTTGTCGAATAATAATATACACAAATAAAAAAAATATAAATTAATTTTTCATATTTTTTATTTTCAATTTCCAATATTCTTCCTACATTGACATTATCCTCAATCTTCTCTCATGCATCTCTCTTTCATTCTTCATCTTACAATCATGCGCTTCTTTTCTTGAGTGGCTAGCGAGGACGAACAACTGGTGCTCATGGCTCTCGCTACAGCATTCGGACTTGGATCTGTAAAAAAAGAAAATAATAATCTTCACGATGGATGATCCTAAGGGTTCACATTTTTTATACTATTTTAGACAACTTATCCACTAACGCAGCGCTAGGCGATATATAAGAATAAATAAATACCTTCTGTTCACTGCAATTGATGGAGCGTGTTCTTTTCATTCCTTGCATGTTTAATCACAACTTCTTCTGTTCCATGGCTTCGAATGGCTAGATCACAACTTTTTTATTCTTTTTTTCACAACTTTTCAGTGATGATTTGATTTTTGAAATCTTTTGATTTTGAAGGATATTGAAATTTGAAAGATATGACACTACCTTGTCACCAAAGATGCAAAAATCTTAGTTTTGACTTCTGTAATCGTTCTATAATCGATTATTTTATTACAAATTTTTCGTCCGCGGCAAACCTTATGGTCGACCGTTCAAATTTAGTTTATCTGTATCTAGCTCAACTGATCAACAGCTAAATAAGGTTTATAGGTAAAGAAAAGTTAAACGGTATTTAACGGGTTGAGAGTGATTCAGTTGAGAGGTGGCTAAGTAATGATTAACGAATTTTTTATAAGTAAGGCTGTTATTGTTTTGTACTTCGTTTTTATTACAAAACAATACTAGTATCTCTTTTTTAATAAATTTGTTGAAGTTAATTCTTTGTATGTTTGCATTTGATAGGATATGCTTTAAGATTAGTCTCATATTTTTTTTATCTCAATCGCGTCTAATGTTTTGTTGTTAAATCTAAAGAACTGGAAAAACTATGTCATCCGAGTGAGGGAAATTGCATCTTTTGCTTTCCTGTGACTTTTTTCTTCGCCCGTTCGATTTGGATGTTACTTCAGACGGATCTGTGGCTTAGGTGGTAGTATCCCTTCGAAGCGAGGGGTCCCGGGTTCGATTTCCACCAGGGCACTTTGTGTGGTGATCATGGAGTTTACTATCGGGTTCTGGGTGTTTTACTTGTATTTCTGTTTATCCATGTCATCTGCAACATGGAATTCTACGGCTAGTATGTAAGTTTAGAAAATTTCGGTATATAAGTCGATTAGTTTGGTATGGCACCAACAGAATCTATGTTTTTTTAAGGTTATGATATCAAAAGCCAGGATAACCTCTCATCACTACTCTTGAGGATATCGGGGCCTTTCGTATCGGAACAGAACCAAATGAGGCTCAATGATAGTTCTGTGGAAGACGCACAGAGGATGAAGATCTGGTTGGAAAGGTGGAATGCTGACGAAATTGTGCAGGTTTGTTTTTTTTTTATGTGAATGAGTGACGGAACGAGCTGAGGGCCCACCTGGTGGTAAGTGGTGACCCCCGCCCATGACAACAGTAATGCGCGCGACTCAGTATGAGATCCAAATCTGTACTGAGTCGCACTCATCCTGCTGCGTCCATCACCCGAGACGGTGATGACACGACTCATGCGCATGTGATTTTACCGGCACCCACAGCCTTCCACCGGAACACAGTAATGCAACCTCTCCGGACGAACTTGGCACAAGTTCTACTGCTACTTTTGGTTGCACCATTCAAGTTATAAAAAAGTTTAGATACGGGACAAAATTATTCTAAATTATTTATTCTAAGTATGTATTCTGCGAGTTTCTTCCAGCCGAGAGACCATAGCATGAATGAATTTTATCACTTGAAAAAATTTATGTGTGCAATACCACGTTCACAAAACGGTAACGGAAAACATCGTGAGGAACCAAAAATTCGAAGACATGTGACATCTACCAATCCGGATTGGGCTCCCCTGGTAGATCAGAGCCCATTCACTCTCAATTATCGAGAGTAGGCCGGTGTCTGCAGTGAGAACATTAGAGGCTGGTACGGTTTATGTTAACCATAGTTCCTTTCAGAAAACAGAACCGTGGTCCATCTTGCTCGTAGACACGTTAGACTTCAGCGAAGGGGAATCCAGAACCTCTGTATTCAGACTCGAACCGTTTCCGAACTCGACCCAAACTCGAACCTACACGCTCCGTATGAAGACAAACTCCAACCAGACGGCGCCGTTCTCGATGAGTTTCACCGTGAATCCGCTAGATCTCAGCACTGGCGTGATCTACGCTTGCATCCTCCTGTGTGGACTATATACTCTCATTATTTTTGAGGTAAGTATTTTTTTTGGCCTTTTATGTCTTTACCCACACACATTCTGCCAAAGTCCAAGTTGATGTACTTTCTTTACTTTTTCTGCATTTTTGGGGGTCCAGTTGCTCGCGTCCGTAGGTGTGTACCCTTTGATTCCCTACACGTACCCCCTGGGTGGTAAAGGAGCAAAAGTAGAAGTTCCAAGTTCGTCCAGAGGTACTGCTACCACACTCGGAATCTGCTGCCAAGCGCTAGTGCTCGCATTATTGTGTTCCGGTGGAAGGGTATGGGTGCCGGTGAAATCACATGCGCATGAGACGTATCATCCCCGTCTCGGATGATGGACGCAGCAGGATGAATGCGACTCAGTAAAGATTTGTATCTCATACTGAGTCGCCTTACTGTTGTCATGG
Organism: Aplocera efformata; assembly: GCA_921293045.1. NCBI lineage: Eukaryota > Metazoa > Arthropoda > Insecta > Lepidoptera > Geometridae > Aplocera > Aplocera efformata. The sequence continues at coordinate 1,673,639 of OV121067.1, read as the reverse complement.
ATGGGGGTCGACACTTACCACCAGGTGGACCCTCAGTTCCATCACTAACTTACATAAAAAAATATGTTTATTATAACAAAATATGGTTAGTTTATTTCGGAGAAGTTACAAGAATATTTGAGGAAAGTCATGTGTTATTTTACTGTGCTCTGTTGCCCGCAAAATTTTTCAAATGACTTACACTGCCGGATCACCATCATACTCTCGATAATTGACAGTGAATGGGCTTCGAATTCATGGTTCTAAGACATGCCGGTTTCCTCGCAATGTTTTCCTTCATCGTTTCGAGAACGGGACCCCTCGATTCGAAGGCAGGGCTACTACCAACTAAGCCACGGAGCCGTCAACGAAGTACAAAATTCAGGAAATGTAGATTCGCACATTCCGCCATGAAATGATTTCTGTTATCGTAATTATTATTTGCATATTACAAGATAATGTAAACAGCCCTTTGCACCCGGCGATAGAGTAAATAGTAAACACGGGTAGGTAGTGAAAACATTAGCTAGCATGTAATCGAGGTTAGGTTTGAGTCAACACATGGGCGTACCCAGGGGGGGCGGGGGAGGCAGCATGCATAGTCAAATTTACTTATATTTATTTAACTACCTATAAAGCAGGATCGTTTGCGTCTGTTTGCCCTACACACTACATATACCTAATGTTTCATGTAGGTGTGTTTGGGTTTGTGTATGAAAAAAAGCCGCGAACTATTCAACCCTTAAAAATCTGACTTAGCCCCCCCCCCTAGGCCAGAAGCTGGGTACCAGGTTGTGAATAATAAGCCTAGTTTTATATACTTTGAAAGTGTTATGGGTTTTTATAACGAGTAAAATCATAACAAGCCGGTACAAGCTTGCGACTGCCCTGCATAGCTAGGCACACAGCACAAAACCGCTACTTTTTGTTGCTAAAGGAGCAACAAAAAGTAGCAGTAGAACTTGTGCAAAGTTCGCCCGGAGAAGTACTGCCTCCACACCTGGTAATCTGCCGCCAAACAGTAATGCTCGCATTGCTGTGTTCGGACTCAAGTCGGCACGCTGCGCCCGCCACCCAAGACGGGGATATTACGTCTCAAGTGCCTGTAATTTCAGTCTTCTCATATTTCGGTCGGGGATGACCTAAGTTGCATTGCTGTTGATATGGCGGAGGTAACTAAATAATTAACATCAGGTGGGCCTCTAGGTCGTCCTGTCACTTCAGCTACATATGATAGTTTACAATATACAATAAATAATTTCAATTTAATGTAAATAATTCGAGTGTAATCAAATCCAACCGCCTCTTCCAAAGGCGGATTTGAAGAGGCTGGACTTGAACTGGATTTGAATTACAGTCGAAATAGAATTTGAATCTCCAAAAACATTCTTCCTTTGGCAGAGGCGGTTGGATTTTCTTGTAAAGGATCTCATATATTTTAGATATTGTATAGTGTTTTAATTTGAAATGTTGTTTGTACACGTGTATTTCACTGTCGTCGCACGCTGTCACCACGGCGCCACAATACCAGCGCTGTATCAGTCCACTGACATGCTGAGTGGTTACCTATTTTTTGTTACATATTCTTAAACTTGTGTATTTGTTTTTAATTTTTAAGTGGGCCCTAATTACGTAACACAAAATAAAGTTTTTCTATTATATTCTTGCAGGTTATAAACCGCACCATGGCGGCGGTTCTGGTGTCGACCACAGCGTTGGCCGTCCTCTCCATCGTGGGCGAGCGGCCCACTCTCCCCGAGCTGGTCTCCTGGCTGGACGTGGAGACCCTGCTGCTTCTGTTCAGCATGATGCTGCTCGTCGCCATTATGGCGGAAACGGGAATGTTTGATTTTCTCGCTGTATTCACGTTCGAGGTACGTAAGTATAGAGTTTTGGAGCAAAACCTGAGATCTGAAAGGAAATGTCTTCTACCCACCGGGTGTTGTGATGGCCTTGACACCTTTACCCGAGGTTTTGGTGAGGGCGGATGGCTCTCAACCTACTTCCGTACCAGCCTCTAGTGTTCCCACTGCGGGGACACCGGCCTACTCTCGATAATTGAGAGTGAATGGGAGCCCAATCCGGATTGGTAAATGTCACATGACGAATTTTTGGTTCTAAGACATGCCGGTTTCCTCACGATGTTTTTCGTCACTGTTTCGAGATCGTGGTATTGCGCACATAAATTTTTTCAAGTGAAAAAAATCATTGGTGCACGTGTGGGTTTGAACCAGCGACCTTCAGATTGAAAGTCGGCGTCTATGCCCCTGGGCTACTCTTAAACCGACTTAAAAACTCAATTTTATTATAGCAGCAAAACAAATGCACCATTTAGGTACATACCTTGGCATGGCTACTACTGATCGGGTCGCTGCAATGTTTAACTCTGTCCTGTCTGGATGGCAAGAACACCTCCTGGAAGCTGGAGGTGATCTCTCGTCATCGGGATTACTGAGTTTTTTTTATTTGACCACCTGGTGGTAAGTGGCGACCCGCGCCCATGACAACAGTAATGCGTGCGACGCAGTATGAGATCCAAATCTTTATTGAGTCGCACTCATCCTGATGCGTCCATCACCCGAGACGGGGATGATACGTCTCATGCGCATGTGATTCTCACACCCTCTATCGGAACACAGTAATGGAACCACTACTGCTTGGCGGTAGACTCCAGGTGTGGTGGCAGTACCTCTCCGGACGAACTTGGCACAAGTTCTACTGCTACTTTTGGTTGCTCCTTTAGCACCACCCAGGGGGTACGTGTAGGGAATCAAAGGGTACATCGCGTACGGACGGGGGCAACTGGACCCCCCATGACCTCCAGTCGTTGGTCGACAACAAGTGTTATGTTTTGTTATTTCAGGTGACGAAAGGCAAGCTGTGGCCCCTTATCAGCGTCCTGTGTGCAATCACAGCGGTTCTGTCGACCTTCTTGGACAACGTCACCACTGTCTTGCTGATGACCCCTGTCACTATTAGGTACGTCATATTTTTTTTAGTTCTAAGTCCGAAGCGGAGCTGCCTGATGTTTGTTTGTTTTTGTTACTCCGTGGCTTAGTTGGTAGTAGCTCTGCCTTCGAAGCGAGGGGTCCCGGGTTCGATTCCCGGCCGGAGCACACTTTGTGTGGTGGCATGAAGTTTGTTCCCGGGTCTTGGGTGTTTGTCTTGTGTTTCTGTGTTTGTCCATGCCATCTGCGACACAGGGAATCCTAGTGCAGAGGTATGAGTGTGTTAATGTTGTTGTTGTTATGTTGTTTTTTTATTATTTTCAACTTAAATATTTAAAGACTATAAAATAGTCGGTTGGCGAAGCGCTTCTTTGTGCCAACTATTCCTAGTAAAGGTATTTAACATAATATTTATAGAACTTAGAATAATTACACGATTAATCATTGTTATCAACAATAACAACGCGACTTGGGTCCTCATACTTCGGTAAGGAGGACCTGAGCCGTATTGCAGCTGTATATGGGAGGCGGTTAAAAAAAACTAATTCAACTTTGTCCTGGCCAGTGTTTCTGAATGTGTATAAATAAAACCTCCACAGACTGTGCGAAGTGATGGACCTGAACCCAATACCGGTGCTGATGTCCATGGTCCTGTACAGCAACATCGGCGGCACAGCTACTCCCGTGGGAGACCCCCCAAACGTCATCATAGCTTCTAACAAAGCAGTCGTGCAAGCGGTAATCATTTTTTTTGCGATGGCTGTTACTTTACTATCTGGCGACCCACCTGATGTTAAGTGGTTACCGCCGTCCATAGACAAAGGTGGTACGACTCAGGTCCTCTCTATCCGAAGTATGAGAAGTCCCGAGTTACATCTCTGCGCATGCGATTTCACCGGCGCCCACATCCTTGCAGCGGAACGCAGCAATTCGATTGTCCCATTGCTTGGCTTAAATATGGATGTGGAAGGATATAAGACAGGAGGTAGGCCAAAGAAAAGATGGATGGATTGTGTGAGAGATGATATGCGTAAGAAAGGAGTGAGTACTGAGATGACGTCTGACAGAGGGGAATGGAAGAAGAATACATGTTGTGCTACCCACTTAGTGTGGGATAAGGGCAGGGAGATGATGATGATTAGGTACCTATCGAAAACATGTTTTTTTCAGGGCATAAACTTCACGAATTTCACGTTGCACATGACGTTCGGCATACTCCTCGTGTGCGTACAGACGTGGATACAGCTGCGGTACTTCATATACCGGGACACGAATAAATTGCGGCTCAACGAGTCCAGGGAAATACTAGGTGAGAGAGCAAACAGACTTAGATAGTCTTAGAATAGAATGGAATACTATAAATATATAGATATACTAGGTGAGGCAGAGGATCAAACTCAAATTTATTCCTCTAGATCTCAAGTATCGTTTGGACACGTCAAATTTTACACACACGCAAACATATTAAGACGCACAAAATCATATTAGCCTCAATGGTGTGGGTATTAGTAATCGATTTAAACATTTTATTTTTTGACAATACGAATAAGAAATTAAAAGTTCATAAGAGCTGAATTTTAGTTAGTTTGAACTGAAAAGTGAAAGTGTCTACTCGCGTTAGAAATCTAATGTTTATATAGAAATAAACTTTAACATGTTTGCTGTGATTCTGTAATTGTAAAACAAGAATTTGTAAAAGAAATATCGACAAATAAATATGAAATATAGTCGTTTTGAATCAAACATGATCTGGATCTTGGGTATCCTGCAGAATTTCATGACGATTTTTAGGTTATGCGGGTAATTACTAATTACGTTTCCATAATCTATTTTTTTAATAATTATGTAATTATATTGAAAATAACAAAATTATTAATATTGAAGCGCTAGTATAGCGCACTCTTAAGAAAGCACCTAATAAAACTATCAGTAATATAGGGTGTGTGAATATGACTCCGCCCCTTTATTATTTATAAAAATTATAAAAATTATTGAAATTATGAAAGCAAGTATGAAAGTATGCTCCATCTGCAGCTACAACCTTCGCCCATCGTTCAGGTAGTTTTCGTATTCCTTGCTGGAAGAAGTCCTGGTCTTTTGAGCTTATCCAGTTGTCAATCCAAATTTTGATACTTTCACATGAAGTAAACTTTTCTCCAGTAAGGTCTGTCTGCATCGTCCGGAATAGGTGGTAATCCGAAGGAGCTATGTCTGGTGAATATGGCGGGTGGGGTAACACTTCCCAGTCCTGTCCCTCTAAATATCTTTTTACGACTTCTGCGGTATGCGGTTTGGCATTGTCATGCTGAAGAACTAATTTGTTATGTCTATTCACCCATTCTGGTCGTTTTTCTTCTATGGCTCGCTTCAAACGCATTAGTTGTCGTCGGTAAACTTCTCCATTAATAGTTTCAGAGGGTTTGAGCAACTCATAATATACAATACCTTTCTGATCCCACCAAATACAGAGCATGACCTTGGCACAGTGAATATTTATTTTTGGCTGTGATGGGCCTGGTTCGCCTGGTTTCACCCAAGCTTTTTTGCGTTTAGGATTTTCGTAGTGTATCCATTTTTCGTCTCCTGTGACTATCCGATGCAAAAATCCTTTTCTTTGCTGTCTTTGAAGCAGCATTTCACAAATGGTTTTCCGACGTTCCATGTCTCTTTCTTTTAAATCATGTGGAACCCAGTAACCGGCTTTTTGAATCATTCCCATCATTTGTAAACGCTTTGCAACAGTTGAACGATCAACATTTAATGCTGCAGCTAATTCTGATTGAGTTTGGCAAGAATCTTCCGCCAATAATGCTTCCAATTCAGCATCTTCAAATTTTTTTGGTGATTTTCCATGTTCTTTATCCTCAGTACTAAAATCGTTATTTTGAAATCGTCGAAACCATTCCTTGCAAGTTGTATTAGACGGAGCATGCTCACCATAAATCTCCACAAGCAAACGATAAGTTTCCGCTGCAGTTTTCTTCGCAATAAAATAATGTAATAACACTTCCCGCAAATGACGTTTATTTGGAATAAAAACCGACATTTTCGAAAAGGTGAAAACAATTGTTGGTTACACTTCAACCAAATATCATAAAATGCGTTAGATAGCTGACATTCAGTACTATCGAATACAAGTATGGTCATTTATTAGTACACGTAAACAATACTAAAAACGACATCTGTTGAGAAAGGGCGGAGTCATATTCACACACCAATAAGATGGAAACCATATTATTTGCTCCAATTAAAATGCGTAAGATTACCTTTATTTCAGACGTACGCCATCAGATATCAATATGGCGGCGCGCGGCAGAGTCCCTACCCCACATGAGCAGGGATGAACACGTGGTCAGGGAGAGGCTGGAGCGGAAAGTGAAGAAACTGTCTTCACAACTGGATACGCTGGTGCGGGCGGCTAGCAAGAGGGCCTGTCCCAAAGACACCTTCCAAATTACTCTACAGGAGATGAAAGAAAAGGTAATGAAAAGGTTGAAAAAATACTGGTTGTAAATGTTTTTTTTAATTTACTATCTAATCTGATAGTAAATGATGATGCGGTCGCTGATGATGTTATTAACTCTTTTCTTGATTATTTCTTGAATCTTTTCGTAACTGTAGCTCAGGAATAAGACTTTATTGGGTAATATTAGTCTTATGTCATCAAATTGACTTCGTTAAAAGACATTACAACTTAAGATAAACATCACCTTATTATTTATCGATGAAAAACGAGACTCCTCTGCTCGTAACAATTCCAGTGAACTAAGGTCTTCCACTTAATATGGGGATAATTTAAATCGTACACCGCCTCTGGTAGAGATAGAGAACTTTTAGAAAATTAAAGTGCGTTCAATATCTAGATTTTATTATAGGAATTTACTATTTCGTTTTAATTCCTCGTAGGACTTTTCAGAGCATGATTTCCGAACAGTATTGTAAAATAAAACCCTTAGCAAGGAAAACTAAAGTATCTTAATAACAAGTTAAAAGATATTACTCTAAGGTACATTCTGCTCGTACAGTAGTATTATGGTGTCGCGCAAGGATCTCTATTAGGTCCAACTTTATTCATGATCTATGAATTTGGTTCTCGATTGTCGTGACGGACTTAAAAGCTTGCGAAAACAACTCAGGCCAAAGGTCGCGGGTTCGCTTCCAATGTGTGTTCTGTGGTTCCAATGTGGTTTTTGTTAACACAGTTGTAATGGATGAAATATTTTTCTACAGTATAAGATCCGTGATAAGATGCTGCTGATCAAGTCTTCCATTGCGATCGGTTTCGTTGTTGCCGTCTTCTTCCTGCATTCCATTCCTGAACTGAGTAAGTACAAACGCTTATTTTATTGTACAGCTGTTCAAGGGTGTGAGTGCCGGTGTAATCACTTGCGCATTAGACGCAACATCCCCGTCTCGGGTGCCGGGCGCAACGGGATTGTTGCGTACCTTAGTAGAATTTCTGTTGTTATGGGTGTAGGTAACCACTTACCATCAGGTTATTTTAGACAGGGTATCTCTCGGGTGGACGGCTCTTCTCGGAGCCATACTGCTGCTGACCCTGGCCGACAGGGAGGACCTGGAGCCCATCCTGCACCGGGTGGAGTGGTCCACTCTCCTGTTCTTTGCTGCACTCTTCGTTCTTATGGAGGTAAAGAAATATTGTTAAAAATAAATTAATGGTGAAAATAACTTTTTAATAAAAAGCTTTTTTTTCGTGTTCTCCTCAGCGAGTCCTTTCATGTGATAAAATAACTAGTAGTTGTGCAGAAAAAATAACTGGTCCGCCATCTTGGATGATCCGCCATATTGGAATTAGAATGACGTCACAATAGCCGTGAACAAGATTGTAATGAAAATTGAGTAGTATCAGGCTTTCCCTATTAGATAATTTATGTGGAAGGGTGTGGGTGCCGGTGAAATCACATGGGGGTCGCCACTTACCAGGTGGGCCCTGAGCTCGTTCCGTCACATATTCACATAAAAAAAACGGTTTTAAAATCAATGACATGTTTTATTTTCAGGCGCTTTCTAAGCTCGGTCTGATCGAGTACATCGGCGGGTTGACGGAATCTCTGATCCTCCAGGTGGACCAGAGCTACCGACTGGCTGTAGCAATCGTTCTAATGCTATGGGTGAGTTACCTATTATATTTTTTTTTAGTCGCATTCCGTACCAGCCTCTGATGTTCCCACTGCTGACACCAGCCTACTCTCGATAATTGAGAGTGAATGGGCTCTGATCAACGGGAGCCCAATCCGGATTAGTGGATATCACATGTCTTCGAATTTTTGGTTCTAAGACTAAGTTTCCTCAAGTTCTAGTTCCTCTAAGTTCTGTAGTATGTTTGTATGTCCTCTTATTTTTCTATATCATTTATCTCTCCAGCCTCTAATGTTCCCACTGCAGGGAGTCATTTTTAAGTAATTTGAGTTGTGGTGGCCCAGGGGCACAGACGCCGACTTTCAATCTGAAGGTCGTTGGTTCAAATCCACACGTGCACCACTGAGATTTTTCACTTGAAAAATTTATGTGCGCAATACCACGTTCTCGAAACGGTGACGGAAAACATCGTGAGGAAACCGGCATGTCTTAGAACCAAAAAATTGGAAGACATGTGACATCTACCAAGTGGTAGTTCCATTCACTCTCAGTTATCGAGAGTAGGCCGGTGTCGGCAGTGGGGACGTTAAAGGCTGGTACGGCATCATCTTTACCAGATATTGAAGCATTCCATCAAATAAATGTTGCTCGCGTCCGTAGGTGTGTACCCTTTGATTCCCTACACGTACCCCCTGGGTGCTAAAGGAGCAACCAAAAGTAGCAGTAGAACTTGTGCCAAGTTCGTCCGGAGAGGTACTGCCACCACATCTGGAATCTGCCGCCAAGCAGTAGTGGTTGCATTACTGTGTTCCGGTGGAAGGATATGGCTGCGCATGAGACGTATCATCTCCGTCTCGGGCGATGGACGCAGCAGGATGAATGCGACTCAGTGTAAGATCCAAATCTTATACTGAGTCGCATTACTGTTGTCATGGGCGGGGGTCACCACTTACCCCCAAAAAAAAAATGTATTTCTCTATCTCTCCCTAGGTATCAGGGTTGACGTCAGCGTTTGTGGACAACATCCCGCTCACCACGATGATGGTTCGAGTCGTGACGTCACTAGGGTCCAACCCGAACCTGAACCTGCCCATGACCCCGTTGATATGGGCGCTGTCGTTCGGGGCTTGCTTGGGGGGTGAGTTACTTTTAACCTTCAAAAAGAAGGTTCTCAATCTTAATATATATAAATGACGTGTCACGATGTTTGTCCGCGATGGACTCCTAAACTACTTAACCGATTTCAATCAAATTTGTACACCGTGTTTGATCCAACTTGAAAGATAGGATAGCTCACATCTCAATTTGTGATCGCAATATTATTTTATTGCAAATTATTTGTCTATTATTTGACAGTCACAATTACAAAAACGTTAGCCACAGCAACGCGTGGCCGGGTCAGCTAGTTCGACTGTATTTTTTTTTTTTGTTACCACAGTTATGGTGTTGTTTTTTTAAATGAATGAGTGACGGAACGAGCTGAGGGCCCACCTGATGGTAAGTGGTGACCCTCGCCCATGACAACAGTAATGCGCGCGACTCAGTATGAGATTCAAATCTGTACTGAGTCGCATTCATCCTGCTGCGTCCATCACCCGAGACGGGGATGATTTGTCGTCTTTTGTAATTTAGGTGAGTTGGAAGTGTACAGGGCTCCTGGTGATCAGTCAGCATCCTCTTAAAGACAGCTGCAGTACATCGAAACAAGAAACGGGTTGTTCTGGTAAGGTGCGAGGCCCTGCAAAAGCGAGGCCCCGGGCGGTTGCCCTGCTTGCCACCCCCTAAGGCCGCCACTGACTTCTTTCCAGGTAACGGTACTCTGATCGGAGCCAGCGCCAACGTGGTCTGCGCAGGAGTCGCGGAGCAGCACGGCTACAAGTTCTCATTCATGCAGTTCTTCAAGATCGGCTTCCCTGTCATGATCGGACATCTGCTCGTCGCGACTGCTTACCTCATGTTCTGCCATGTCTTGTTCGAGTGGCACGAATGAGTTTTCTGCTCAATTCTGTATACTTGACCTCTATTGATCAAAATTTACGCTTTTTAGGGTGCCTTACTAGAGGGTAAAATGGGACCCTATTACTAAGACTCCACGGTCTGTCTGTCTGTCCGTCTGTCACCAGGCTGTATCTCATGAACCGTGATAGTTAGAGTTGAAATTTTCACAGATGATGTATTCCTGTTGCCGCTATAACAACACATACTAAAAAACAGAATAAAATTAATATTAAAGCGGGCTTTCGTACAAAAAAGTGTGTTCTTTTTTGGTTTTATAGTTAGGTAATGGTACGGAATCCTTCGTGCGCGAAAGACTCGCACTTGGCCGGTTTTTATATAATAGAAGACAGATATTTCCCAGATTCACAAAATGTCTAATTGTAGATATTAATTAGATGTTATTTCGATAGAGATTATACCTATTATCAATATTTCCGTACCAGCCTCTAATGTTCCCACTACAGGGACACCGGCCTACTCTCAATAATTGAGAGTGAATGGGCTCTGATCTACCACGGGAGCCCAATCCGGATTGGTAGATGTCGCATGTCGTCGAATTTTTGGTTCTAAGACATGCCGGTTTCCTCACGATGTTTTCCGTCACCGTTTTGAGAACGTGGTATTGCGCACATAAATGTTTTCAAGTGAAAAAACTCATTGGTGCACGTGTGGGTTTAAACCAGCGACCTTCAGATTGAAAGTCGGCGTCTGTGCCCCTGGGCCACCACGCTCGATCAATATTTAAATTAATAATAATAGTTAATAATTAGTATCGTTTTGATTAATAGGTAGAGAGAAAAATAATTTGTGGATACAAAAAAAAAAAATTCATTAGCATGAACAAATGTACAATATATTAATTGTTCTTGTGACTCATAACGGCTCCGTGGCTTAGTTGGTAGTAGCCTTCGAAGCGAGGGGTCCCGGGTTCGATTCCCGGGGCATACTTTGTGTGGTGAGCATAAAGTTTGTTCTCGGGTCGTGGTTTGTCTTGTGTTTCTGTTTGTCCATGCCATCTGCGATAGGGAATCCTAGTGCAGATGTATGAGTGTTTTAACGTTGTTTGTTTGTTTGTATGAAATTAAAGTGTGAACTCTTTCATCAAAATGTTGATTAATATCTAAATTAATATTAAAGTTTAGAAACGTAATTCGTGGATGCGCTTTACTTTGCAGAAATCGATGTAAAGATGATTTGATGATCCAAAAAAAAAACAGATCATCTACAATATTATATTATATTTAGATACATATTTTAAAAGACATGGTAGAAGTATTATTTTGGCGCCAAAAATTCCCTACGGTTTTCTCATATAGCGTAGACCTTTCGATACGACGGTCACTGGTTCAAATCCAACGGTGCAAAATACCGTAAAAAAAAAACAAATGCATGCCTTATGCAAGACATGTGACATCTACCAATCCGGATTTATCTCCCGTGACACATCAAAGCTCAACTCGTCAAGAGTAGGCCAGTGTTCCTGCGTCAGTGGGAACACCGGCACCCACACCCTTCCACCAATGGGTGTGGCACCGGATCTTGGTTCTTGGTTCTTCTAGGTTGCTCCTAAAGGGGGACAAGTGTAGGGACTCTGAGCTAGCTGGAACCTTATAAGCTCCCGTGTAAAAATTGTTTAGTATAGATTGTGTAAAATTAAATTTTAGTTACAAGTTACGAATGTACAAATTATTGCGTGATAGTACAGTATTTTAGTACATAAATATTTATTTAATGGGGCTTGTTTGATGAGTTGGCGTCGTATTTTTATTTCCGAATATTCAAGTCCCATAAAATGTTTAACATATTATTTAATATAGTTTAGTGTTAACAAAAACAATATTCCTTTCCTTATCCCGCACTAGCACAACATGTATTTTTCTTCCATTCCCCTCTGTCAGCCATCTCAGTACTCACTCCTTTCTTGTTCATATCATTCGTTCAATCCATCCATCTTTTCTTTGTCTCTGGTTCAATCTGTCTCAATCCATAGATAAAATTTGGTTTTACGTAATATGACATTAACTTGCAAATGACGAATGCACAAGCCGTGCAAAGCCAGAGAAGAAAAAATATATATGACATTCATCCTTCCTCTTAATATGTCAACGCCAACTTTCCTCTATCTTTCCGTCACTGGCCGTGCTTCCATACTACCTCTAACTCATTTCTAATTAAAAAAAACATGATAATAATAAATTAACATTAGATATTATTGTTGATAGATAAACAGATTAAATTTATTTTAAGTAATTAGATTACCACTGTTATAAATGTTATTAATATTTTAAATTTTATGCTTCGCTTTGACAATGACATTTCGTTGAAATAAGGAAAAGTATTCGTTTGAGATTAAGAATATATGTTCTGTAAAGCTATTCATTACTATAAATTACATATAAAAGTATATATGTTTTCTTGTGTTTGTTTTCTCATTTAAAAATTACCTTTACCTAAAAATATATAATTAAATATCATTGATTAATATATGCTACGTAATTACATCTAATATTAATATTCATTTCTAATATTAATATTTTCATACTAAATCATTAGAATAGTTTTATATGATAATAAATTGTTTTATTACTGTAGCAAAACTGTACAATTTCATAAAGGTTGGGAAATTCTTAGCATAACAAGTGACTTGGTTTAAAAGTGGAATAATGTCATCAATACTTTAAGAAAATGGGATTTTTCGCCACACCATACAATTTAAAAATAAAAAAAAAAAACATCGAAGTCAGTTTACAACGGGCGAAGAAAAGTCACAAGAAAACAAAATACGTAGGTAATGTTGTTTACTGGGATGACACATTTTTTTCCGTTATTTTTGATTCAACACCCAAATTTGTTGCACCGATTTTGAGAAAATTTCTATGGGACCAATTTGAAAGTAAATCCTTTAAAATAGATAAAGCACTTTTTAATCTATTGATAAAGGAGTTTTGAGGCAACAAAACAAATATTGAACTGAATTGATAACCTTTGGAAGTCGCATGAAAACATCCATAGCTAAGCTAACGTTTGGATGGATGGATGTTTGCTACTCAATCACGCCGAAACGTCCAAATTGCTTTATTTTATTACAAGAATTCTACTAATTCTAGGCTATTGTTAACAATGTAATATTTTCAATAAAGTCACAGCAAAACGCGTGCAAGTCTTATATAAACTAAGAGTTTATTATTAAATTAGATTTAAGCTTTATCAAAAATTACGTAATTTATGAAACATAATTAAATTTTTTTGTATAATTATGATATAAACACACCAAAACAATATCTTATCTTTCATTTAAAAATCCTTCAAAACATTATTAACACACTTTGTGTAGTGAGCAAGAAGTTTTTTCTCGGGTCTTGGGTGTTTGTCTTGTGTGTTCTGTGTTTGTCCATGCCATTTGCGACACAGGGTTTTGATTGTGAATTTGGGTTTTGGTTGTATTCTTGTAACTTCCTCGAAATAAACGGGCCATATTCTGTTTTTATTAAACCAAATGCAAAAAATCATTTCAGAAGCTTTTCCCTTTTGAAAGAAAAACCGTAAGACAATCATTAGCCCTAGTTCACAGAACTAGAGCTAATACTCACATTTATTCACATTTGTCGTCAATCAAAGACCACGACAAAATGACATGACAATATTGTAAATAAAAGAACATTAACTGCATTACTTAACATGTAAATAAACAATTGGATACATTTGAAATAATTATAATGCCTCAAGTTCTTATTACTAGACTTCAATTACAAAGGAGACTTCTAATAACATAATATTATAAACTATTTTTCAATACATTTACAAACTCATCCCATGAGCAAAAGCCGCTAGCGTCTGCTCTACAATCGTTCAACTCAAGTCGTTCAGACAAGGGTGGAGTCTCCATAGATAATGGTTTCCCTTCCCTCATATCTTTCCAGGGCTGATAAACGTAATCGATTTTTAAATAATCTCCTGTTGTATTTGACCATCTTTGGAAGACAACTTTCCCTCCAATGGGGACAATTTCGCGCTGTCTTTTCAATGTGTATGGTTTAAAACCCAAGGTATTCAAGAAAGTGAAGATACTTACGCTATGGCCCATTAAAAACGTAATTTTGGGAGCATTTTCGCCCAATAACATATCAGTAAAATAATTACGCAATGGTTCAGATATGTCTCTCGCTATTATCGCTGTGTCAAAAGAAATTTTATGATACATATGCTTAAGATCTAGCAATGACTGCCACTTTTCTTCGGTGTCCAGTAAACCCCAAGCCACGTTGTTCATTTCAAATCCTTCATAATACTCTGTTATAAAGGAATCAATAGCGGATTTACTTATTTTCAGTGGACCATCTATGCGTGGCCTGTGTCCAGGAACCAAAACTGCTGTGTTTTTATTTGTAACTAAATCGCAGTGATGATCTTTTAGACAGCTCTTAGAATTTTTATAATCTATTATGATTTCCAGTTCCCGTAGGGAATTGTTGAATTGTGAATTATCTATTTTATCTTGCATTATTCGAGTCGCTTCTTCAAGAAATAATGACGATGAATTGCGTAGATATGGATTTAAAATCGGATCAACATCAGCTGCATGATTAACCGTGATATTGCAAAATGGAAACGCGTTGCTGACAAAAGCTTTTGAAGAGTCCAAACTTCGTTGTGAATTACTAGAGTAAACGTAGAAATCTTTTTCCGTTGGACATCCAGGCGGCAACAGATTATTTTCATTCAACCATGAGTAAAAATATTTCCCCATATTACCTTCGAGGTGCACACCTTTAGCCGTCAAAAATCCTGGTTCTCCTTCCCATTTCGGCCATGACTTGGGGCTGCTTTTGAATAAGTTTGCTAACAGTGGCGTTTTAACACCATGCCGACTTAATATAACTGCTTGTTTTAGAAACAATTGTTCGGAATTAAGCACAAACACACTGAGCATTAAAAGTATCAACCACAAACGAATTAAACGATTTGGCATGTCCATGTCGCTGCCTTGATAACTAACTGTTGATTGCTTTGCGTGAACAAATACAAAAGATAATTTAAAACAGGTTTGGCGGCATTTTGATAGTAGACTCCATTTAGCTGACCTCTGTATCTCAAAAACGTGTGGTATTATAGATAACATTGGATTGTCAGTTATAATTTAACGGTTTACTAGGAGGTAAGTCTTCGAAACTTATAATACCCGGTTGGGGTAAGCGTTTGTGATCAGTACAATCTGTTCCTAGGTCTTTAAGTCAAGTCTGTTCCTAATCCATCTAAAAAAACCTGGTATAGATTTAATTCGTAATTCATGAAAACACATGAAAAAAAAGGAAACATGAGCTAATAACAAAGAGTATGTACAAAGGTGCGCTTAACCCTGTGAAGAGTTCTCTTCCAGCAAACCTTTGAGGCTAGTGAGAGGTGATTAAAGTTGGCGTCATTATTTTTAATCTTATATTGAAGAAACATAAACATGTGAACTTGGCAGATTATTGTCCAGATCAAAATATATGCGAGTTATTTTTGCATGCAGCCGATTTCTACAGTTCCTGATACTTTTTAGAAACAGTTCTGGCGTAATTACCTTGAAAAAAACCGATTGAAATGATCTGCCAACTTCCCGTAGATGAAATTCCTATAGGTATAATCTGGAAGTAGGTACAAGGGCGGCGTTAGATTTTGCGAGGCTCCGGGCGATAGATCTTTGTGAGGCTCTTGGGGTGTGAGGAATTTAGGTGAGTTGGAAGTGTACAGGGCTCCTGGTAATCAGGCAGCATCCTCCTAAAGACAGCTGCAGTACATCGAAACCAAAAACGGGTTGCGAGGCCCTACAAAAGCGAGGCCCCGGGTTGCCCTGCTTGCCACCCGCTAAGGCCGCCACTGTAGGTATATCCCTTCAAATAAAAAAAGTATTCCAAAACGGTTGATAGATATATAACAGAGTTCTGATATGACGTAACAAAATACGCACGAACTGATAACCTCCTTTGGAATTTGTTAGAAAATAATATCCAATGTTACTAAGGCGGAAATTAAGTTAAGTGTTTTAAAACGGGTTTAAAACACAGATAATTACGCTCACGGAAGGTCACGCCTTTATTGTAATATTTGGTTAGTATAACGAAATATTGTAAACCCTCTTCCGGTACATCCTACTAATATTACAAACGCGAATGTTTGTAAGTATGGATGGATGTTTGTTACTCAATCACGCCAGAACGGCTGAACGGACCTGGATGAAATTTGGCACAGAGATAGATTATAGTCTGGAATAGCATATAGGTTACTTTTTATACCGGAAAAATGTACGGTTCCCGTAGGAAGTCGAACCGCGGGAAACACAGCTTTTTAAAAATATAAATATTCATGGACATATTTCACACAGCGCCATCTAGCCAAACTAAGCATAGCTTGTAATATGGGAACTATAATAGATAACTGATAGAATATTTAAAGTACTTTTTTTTAAATACACACTAATAAACACCCAGACACAGAACAAGTATTTTTTGTTCGCACACAAATGCTTGTCCTCGGTGGGAATCCAACCCACGACCTATACCGCAGAAGGCAGAGCTCCGAGGTCAGTCAAGGCCAACTGATCTATGTATTAGGATAATCTGTGCCAATAAAGGCATATTTTACTTTCAACAAACTTCCAAAGGTGGAGATTGTCAATTCAGATGTTTTTTTTTTTATATTTGTTGCCTCAAAACATGATAACCTATATTTTTATTATGGACATTCAGATTCGTCCCATAGAAAAGTAATCAAAATCGAAATTGCGTCAGTTTGCATCAAAAGTTTGCTTTCATGAGACTTTTCATCGAACATTGTAGCCAGATTTGAATTTTGCTTATTAAAATGGTAGTGTGTAATTTCTTGTAGTAAATGAATAAGATCATTCTGAAACAGAAGGAGAAATATATTTCAAGAATAGTAGCATCACCGCTCTTCGCTGGTCGTCTTTTTATTTGGATAATCAATACAAATAAAAAGATTTTGTTCTGTTGACCGCCGATGATAACTACGGAAAACCCATGACATCTTTCTGGGCAGCGCCACCAAGCGGCAACTGTTCGAACTACGTATCTGAGCTGAACGATTCACCCTAATGATCTTCACTATAGATTTAGTTCAACCAATTTGAGATAGATGGCGCGGTTGACAAGCGAGACCCTTTAAAGGCGAAAAATAAAGATTGAAAGTATTGAAGTCGGTATTTTCGACTTTTTTATCAGTCAATTATTAAAATAAAATTAAAATGGTATCAATAATGAAAACTAAATAAAAATGGATACATTAAAACCTTAACATTATAACTCTGCGGTCCAAGTTCAAAGATGTGGGTTTGTACCTCTATCTTGACACTTTTATTATGCATGAATTGCCATGAAATTAAAATTTTATGTCATTGCAATCCATGTTATACTAGACGCTAATATATTTATTTGGACCCCCATGTTCTGATTTCGATGTTCAAACTCAAACTCATTTATTCCTTTAGATCTCAAGTATCGTTTAGACACGTCAAATTTTACAACACATTAGCTGTTTTCCCGCGTATAAATTAAAGAAATTTTGCGTAATTAATGATAGATAGAAATAGAACTAGTACTTAATATGTTAATTTTCATGAATAAGTATTTTATGTCGTTTTATATGCCCCTCTCAGACCAGATAGGCATTTTACATATTGTGTAGCAATAAAATTAAAATGAATGAAAACAATTTCATAACAATATAATTTAAAAAAAAAATCTAGTTGATTACAAATAAACTGTCTGACGTAGAGAGACTTTTTCAAAATGGGATTCTTTTATGCATGCTCCATAGCAAAATGGTAAATACCATAAAATTAAACTTATTTGTATAAAAAATACACCTCCACTTTCAGTTCTCAGTAACATCACTCAATATTTTCTCAAAAGTTGTCCAAGGGTAGAATCCATTTTCAGATACATGGTCATTTAAAAACATCGTAATATTTTTCGGTGGATTCAAAATCGTCAATTTTTCAGCGTTACGTATCTGTAACATTGAACCGTAAACATATTCAACCTTCAAATAATCATTTTCTCCATTAGACCATCTTTGGAATACCAGTTTTGATCCTATCGGTGTTATTTCTAATTGTTCTGGAAGTGTATACAGTTTTAAACCCAAAGATGTGATTACCGGACACAAATTGGAATCGTGACCGACAAGCAACGTAAATGTTTTTTTACTGCTCAGCATTTTCTTCATATATCTTAGTAGCGGTTGGGCGATGTCTTCTGCCGATTTCGTCAAATTAAATCTTGCTGTCGTAAATTCTTTCAAGACCTCAGACAACTGCCTCCATTTTTTTTCGGTCTTGATTTCCCCCCACGCTACATTTTCCAAAGGGAACCCTTCGTAGTACTCCATAATAAAGCTATCTACCATAGCAGTTCCGATGTAGAGAGATCCAGTTATATTGGGCTCTACCCCAAATTTCAAGACTATTTTGCCTTTATCGTCAGTGAGATCACAAAATCCTTGTTCCTTACATATATTTGAATACCTTAAACCCGAAATCCGGTTTAGTTCTTCATAAGCGTCTGTTAAGTCTGTCTTGTTTAAATTCATCATTATTTCAGAAGTAGCCTGTTCTATAAACGCTTGTGATGAATTATGTACCACAGGGTTAAACACAGGATCTGATTCTGTAATGTTTTTGACGTATACAGGAACATTGCAACTCCTAAACGCACTGTCAACGAATGCTTTGGCCGTAGCACGAGTCCTTTGTCTTGTGTTTGCGTATATATGCAATGATTCCTCTTCAGGGCATTCTTCAGGGATCAAACCGTGATATTTTAGCCATTCTGAGAAGTATTCACCCATTAAACCTTCTAATAATGCACCTTTTTCGGTTAATTGTCCAGGTTTTATGCCCCACTCGGGCCATGTTTTTGGGGACATCGAATGCAAAGCAGTTGTAAGTGGCGTTCTTATGTTATGTCGACTTAAAATCAGGACTTGTTTTAGTTCAAGGCTGAATGCAAAACTTCCAAAGCCGATTAAATACAAAACTGTTGCAATCAGCGCCATTATGCGTCTATACACTACTAAAACTCGGCCACAATGATTAACAATTTTTGTTCTGTATTCTACGGGACACGTGGAATCACTGATTCATTATAACTGAATAATGAATTATTGATTTCACTAAACAGATTGAAATACGATTGGACAAAACAGGTCAAGAAACGACCGTGTAGTAAGTTGCTATACAACTAATAGGTATATTTATTTATCTAACTTGTAACTCAACCGTGAAATTCATTAATGAGTAGGTAGGTATTATTTGTAAGCTAGTACCTACCTACTACTCACAAAATCGACGGTCCCTACGAATAATCCCGTAAGTGAAAAATATTGTTTATTGATATGTTGTGCGTACCCTGGATAAACATGTAGTCTTATTTTGATCCTGGAAACCGCGGTCGTTGGCTATCCAACACACGCTGTGAGATGGTACAATGCTAATAAAGTACTATTTTTTGTATTACCATCTTAATATGAAATTGAAACATGTGAGTTTGCGTCGAGAATAAGATCCCGAAATGCTATTCGAAGATAGCGTGCCTCACTTTCACCTGGCGAGCCATGAAAAAAAGGATCACGCTTTTCCTGTTCGTTTATTGTGGGGCTGCGAAGGAGTGGAATGCTCTGTCGACCTACAGAGGTCGGCAGAGCATTCCATCTGGAATCATCTGGATACCAATTGAGTACGTATCGTATGAAAGACTCTTAGACCTAAGAACGCACGAAGAGACGCGTGGATGCTGTACTAAAAGGTTTCTCTAGTTTTGCCACTTTCCACTTTACAAACAGCTGATTAGGTTGTGTTGGCAAAAAACATGACATTTACTGTTGACTTACATTGACTTTCCATCAAGCAAGGTGAAATGTAATGCAAACCCATTGAATATAATAAATAAGATATATTTACGTGCGAAACCATTTGATCCCTTTTTCCCTGAAATCGTAATATTGTCTGTGCAATATTTGTCTGTGATGTGGCTACATAGCGTAAATGTTATTACTATCGAGCTGACAATATTGTGACATACATAAATTATGTTATCTGTACTGTACTGTATCTCGTTCGATCTGTCATATTAAGTCACTGCCAACTGCCAATTCCAAAATCAACACAAGTAATTTCATTTCATTCGCGCCTTCGCACCACAGTTGCTCTAGTTTCGTGCACTTACGGCAGACATGCGCAGGATATATCAGTGAATAGAAAAGAGTGATTGCTCAGAGCAACAGGTACCTACATACTCGTATCACTCAATTTTTAACTCCCTTATAACTAAGTTGAAAATCGATCGTTGATATTTAATGGTATCAGAATGAGGGCTTTCCATTTTCGATAGAAAGGAAAAAATTAGTTCTAACTAGATCGACAGATGACTCTGTTTTATCATCGGTTGACACAACGTTGGTAGTAAAGTCAATGTCAATTCGTCTTCTATCGAGTCGATGTTTCATGCATTATATTGTTTTAGACCATCTATGGCGTCCTTAGTGCAAACCATAAGGTCGTCCATCGTCACGATAGCAAAAATGTTTGATTGTTGAAAATATTGTACTCTAAGGAAAACTTCTCACTTCGTTTTTGTTTAGTCTTGTGTGCTACAATTTCATGGTATAAAATTATTTCCAATTCGCGTTGTTATATCTTTGAACTTTGCTCGCATTACGGACGAATCTTAAGATTTAATAATTCTACTCTTTATATTGTCTCGAATGTATATTTTGATTTGATTCAGTTCAGTTGTTTATGACTTTTTGTATCACATAAATTCTGCCAGTGTCTATAAAAATATTTCAATCGAATTACATTAACATTCAATTAGTTTTCGCGCTCCTACTCACTAGCACAGAATAATTATCGATTAATCGATGTTAAAACCATGGAGCGGAATTCAAAAAATATTTATTTTCTATCTTCAAAGGCTATATTGAATAGAAGAAAGAAATAATTAATCTAACATGATATAATATGTCAGGTTAAATTTAAATTAATTCATGTGATGATTATCAGGTCTAATTAGTAGTTTTCAAAAGAAGATATATCATTATTAAGCAAGGAGCAACCTATATAATGTATATTTGTTAGTAATAGTACTGTTTTAGTAAAAATTACTAAGGTTATTACCGATTTACATATGTATCGATGAAACACTAAGCAGATACCATATGTATTATAAATTATAAATCAATAAATAATGTCGGCTATCCTGACATAAATCAAATAGCAATGGCTAGCACAAAACCATCGTTTTGCAAATCAAAATCACGATCAGCGTCGCGTCTTTGAAATGATGTGTTTTCGTGTTTATCTAGCGAAATTGCATCATAAGGCACCTTCGAAATGTTTATTTAGACATGCAAAAAGCTTTATAACGCTCTCACCCTCAAAAGCGCATATTTTCCACTCACTTTGATTGCCCTAAATCATCCTCTCTCTCTTTCTTTTCCATTGTTGTTTCTTTGTCATCGTCTCCGCAAGTCGAACCGAACAAATCGGCGGCGAGACCTCTATAGATAATATAGGTATTGGAGTACAAAGGCTAATACAGATATATTCACTAGTCGCTTCGGATATGTTTCTTTTGAGCAAATTATTCAGTCCTGAGTTACACATCTCTACTAACGGCTGTGGCAGCGCGCACGTCATTTTTCTCGCGAACGTGATTGATTGATGTGTTGTATGATGTGACAGTTTTTTCGAGCATATATTTTTAAATTGTAATAGTGTTCGAGCTTTTTCACCAGCGCCAGTTTAGGCTTAATTTACAATATTTAAATAAAATACGGGCGCGAATTTAGTGCATTGGCTGTGTTGTGAGCTTTCGAAATTTGGTGCTTTTGCTGCCAGCTGAGCAACAGCTGATATCTAGGAACTTTCGTAAGTATTGTTTTTTTTATACAAACATTTTACTACATTGCAATTTGTCTAAAATATTATGACTATAGCTAATTTAGACACTAAACAAATATATTATACCTGGATTTGTACTTCGACAGTACTCCAATTTGCTTTTGTTAGTATTCGAACTTTCTAATTTTGTATGGTACGTATCCGGTATAATTCTTGTAAATATGAATCATTACAAGAGACCATAAAATAACCGTGAGTTTTAGGTAAATTCTGCAATCGAGATATTTATTTTTCAAGTAACAAAAAAAAAACTTATTTTAATTAAATCTCATACCTTTGAGAGACAAATGCATGACACCATTTGCATAAGTTTTAATAAGTCTTATTGCACCACCATTAAAATCCATGACAATAATTATTTTTCTACTCTTTAATGAATTAATGTAAAAAAACTGGAGGTGGGCCTGTTTCGGGGTGTGTTAGCTACACAGACTTCTGATAAAGCTACCATGCTCTCCAAGACTGGTGCAAGAGTGTAGTAAGGATACTTAGATTACATTATGGGATTGTCATGGTTGGTGTGAAAACCAAAGCCACATAAAAAAAAGGAAAATCTTTTCATACAGTTTCTGCACAAGATAAACCTTATTCCTCATTACCTGGTTTTCCTATCAGTTTATATATTTCCCATAGTACAAGCTATGCTTAGATTCGGCTCTGTATGAAATCTCAGAATATTTGTTTGATTTGATTATCTTTGTTTACACTTTTACAATTTTACAATTTTACAATTGTTTACAATTTTAACTCTATTTTACTAATTGTAACTTTACCTACCTATTATCCTTATTGCATTTCGTATGGTACTTTAAGATTGATATTGAAACTGCGATAGAAAGGGCCAAAGAAAATTATTTTATAGACTTAAAAAAATCGAAAGGATTTTGATGATTACTTCTGATTTAAACTTAATACCCCTGACTTCTAATATCTATATTACTAATATAATACAGTTGAAGTTTGTTTGGTTGTTTGAACATGCTAATCTTTGGAACTACCAAATTAGAACTAATTGTCAGATTTGAAATATAATTTTTTTATATATGGTAACTACATTCATGAGTTAAGCTATGTAGCTATGTAGCAAAATTTCACTAAATTTCGTTATGTTATATTTATTTATTAAAGACCACCAACAAAATGACATGCAATTAATAAATGAATAATGTTTACACACTCATACTACACTATCATCTGCACTAGGATTCCCTGTGTCGCAGATGACATGGACAAACACCCAAGACCCGAGAACAAACTTCATGCTCACCACACGAAGTGTGCCCCGGCCGGGAATCAACTACCAACTAAGCCACAGAGGCATCTATATTGTCGGACCAATTAATTATTGAAATTAGATCAAATCTAAGGTTATATGTGGGTTAAACCACGGGGCACAGCTAGTCAATAATGTTTGGAAGTCTCGAGAATTCCAAATAAAAATTAACAATTGTTTTTACCAACACAACTCTGTCAAGGCTTGTGTTTCATAATCACCATTGCATTACTCACAGATAAATGTGGATGTTTTCCTTGTACTATCATCACAGGGGAATTACCAACTTGAAAATATGAAAATGTTAATGTATGTGAGAGGATTAAGTTAGTTGTGCCGTATCTAAGTTAATAAACCTTTGTTTTTGCCTTTTGTTACAATAGCTGCGCCCCGCGTTTTACCGGGAATTTTCCGCGTAACTTTCTTATTGTATTCTTAATATGAACCTTCTCCTAACAACAACAAAAAAAATACTTAATTAGCAAACTTAGTCCAACCGTTCACGCATGATGCCGGGACCAAGGGAAATAGGGATTCATTTTTATATATAGATAAGTGACGGCACGTGCTGAACGCCCACCTAATGTTAAGTGGTTACCTACGGTCATAACAGCAATACGAATTACGAGGGCCTAATTCGTATTCCCAACTGAATTATGAGATCACCCAAGTCGCACCCCGTTGCGCCCGTCACCCGAGACGGTGATGTCTCATGCTCATATGATGTCACCGGCACACACACCCTACCACTGGAACCCAGCAATGCGAGTGCACCACTGCTGGTGCTGAATTATCAGTTGTGGAGGCATTTATCCGGGCGAACATTGTACAAGTTGATCAAAGAACATTTGACGTTGAGTGATAACTGTGACGCATCGCTTGCGGGGGGGGAGCCGCCGCCATTATGGAGTCATTCCGCTGCGTCACATAATGTCCGTTTACGTAAACGTAATCACGTAAAACACGACCGTGTCCACGACACAGCAACAAAAGTTGGGTGTTATAATTTTGGCTACTAATTAACTCTTTTGTTTTTAAAGTATTTTAATGAACATGAAAAGAAAGTAACCCGATCAAAAGTTGGATGGGTGACCGTTTAGAGCCATTTTAACTGAGCACGTTATGATGTCGGTCTCGGCTTTCCGAAAAAAGTCCATTTTGTAAAAAAAATGCGTTTCACAAGACTTACAATTATACAGGTAAACTTATACAGCAAAAGAAACAAAATTTTATTCAAATAATTAAAGCCGTTTTTTAGATACGCGAAATAAATTTATATGTACAAAAATTACTCGTTTTAAGTAATAAGATAAGATATGTAGTTATTTATAGTATTTAGGTAGATACATAAGTAAGTTAATTAATATTAACCAACATCAAAATGCGTGGTGGCCCAGGGGCATAGACGCCGACTTTCAATCTGAAGGTCGCTGGTTCAAACCCACATGTACACCAATGAGTTTTTTCACTTGAATAATTTATGTGCGCAATACCACGTTCCCGAAACGGTGAAGGAAAACATCGTGAATATTCATGAATATCCATGAATATTTATTTATTAAAACTATTAAACGTGTGTAACACTCATACCTCTGCACTACCTGTGTCGCAGATGGCATGGACAAACAGAAACACAAGACAGACACCCAAGACCCGAGAACAAACTTCATGCTCACCACACAAAGTGTGCCCCGGCCGGGAATCGAACCCGGGACCCCTCGCTTCGAAGGCAGGGCTACTACCAACTAAGCCACGGAGCCGTCATATTATCTTATAGTAAGCAGAATTGGGTATTGTCTTTCATGCATTCATTAATTGAAATAAATTGTTCCAATTGAAGGGCGCCCGCATGCTTGACTAGTAATGACTACGTTTGGGATTCTTTCGCGAAATTTTATTAAGACTAGCTTTTGTTCGCGGCTTCCCCCGCTTATATATATGTTATGTCAATTATTTCTTGATGAAAAGTACCCATTGTCCTTTTCTGTATCCTTGATAATGTGTATGAAAAATTTCATGATGATCAGTTGTCTAGTTAGGCGTGACAACCAAACAAATTGACATTCGCATTTATAATATAAGGACTAGCTTTTTCCCACGGCTTCGCTAGTGTTAATGTAGATTGTGTCAATCAAATTATTTCTAGTTGAAAGTCAAAGACGGAATGGTTTATTTTCAATAATAATACTTTTAGTAGCAGTAGAACTTGTGCCAAGTTCGTCGGGAGAGGTACTGCCACCACACCTGGAATCTGTCGCCAAGCAGTAGTGTAGTGTGCCCCGGCCGGGAATCGAAACCGGGACCCCTCGCTTCGTTGGCTACTCCCAACTAAGCCACGGAGTCGTCTAATATATATATTGCATTGCATATGTACCTACTCTTAATGAATTTGTATTTGTTAATTTTTTTTTATTTCCTTGATGATCTCTATATATAAAACAAATGTATGTCTGTACATTTGTTTTATAATTTAGAACGTCAGACTCCTTATTGGAAGTTGGTTAAGAACAATCCCTCTTTTTATCATTTGATAAATTAAATAAATATTTGAAATTATTTATTTATGCTCTGTGAAGTAGTGCAAATAATTATTGTCGTTTGTAAATGTTTGAACGTTTAACTTTATGTACAAATGTAATCTCTTTGCCCTTACCTACCTGGAGATGGTAAATACTGGAAAATCTATTCGACAACTATTTTATTGTGATAAAAGATGATGAATATAAAAGATGGCAGTCGCGGCGGATAAATAAATATTCATGAACGTTTTACAGTCGCCATCTAGCGCCAAACTAAGCAAAGTACTTTCAATCTGAAGGTGCTGGTTCAAACCCAACAAAGAGTTTTTTCACTTGAAAAAATTTATGTGCGCAATACCACGTTCTCGAAACGGTGACAGAAAACATCGTGAGGAAACCGACATGTATTAGAAGCAAAAAATTCGATGACATGTGACATCTACCAATCTGTATTGGGCTCCCGTGGTAGATCAGAGCCTATTTACTCTCAATTATGAGAGTAGGCCGGTGTCCCTGCAGTGGGAATATTAGAGGCTGATACGGTAAGATGTTAATGTAGCATTCCTCATGAATGTGGCTATCATGTACAAACATAATTTTTCAAATCCTACTGATAGTTCCAGAAAACCGTGACGGCATAAGAAGGCGTCGTGTCATTTGCCGTAACGTCATACGAATCGGTTTTACTGCCAAGACGATAGATAGATGATTCCAATCAAAATATTTCTTCTATGTTCTAGGTATGGAGGTACTATTATTAAACTGTGGTATAAGAAAAACATTTAACAAAAACTTTTCCATGCTACTTTTTTGCTGATGTTTTTATGACAGTACAGCGGAGTCGATGAATTCGAATCTTGCTTAAAAAAAAGTTGGATTCTCAATTAAGCTGTATGTTGATTATTTTGGTTTGGTTGTTGCGCGAAATCTTCGCCAATTATGGACAGGTTTAGATGATTGTGGGGGGTCCAGTTGCTCGCGTCCGTGGGTGAGAAACCTCTAGTATACATGTATCTCCTGGGTGGTTTTTTTATTGATATATCCAAGCGTTTGGCCGCCATCTCACCTGATGGAAAGTGAAGATGCGGCCGACGATGGAGCACGCTTGTCTAGGAGAAACCTATTCACTCTACTCTTGAAGACCCCCAGGTTGTAATGGTCGGGGAACACTGACTCAGGCAAAGCATTCCACTCCCTTGCAGTACGCACAGCAAACACACAGTGGTGCCAACGGAGCAACTAAAAGTAGCAGTAGAACTTGTGCCAACTTCGTCCGGAAAAGTACTGCCTTCACACTGGTAATCCGTCGCCAAGAAGTGGTGCACTCGTATTGCTGTGTTCCGGTGGAGGGGTGTGGGGACTGGTGAAATCACAGGTGCTCGAAACGTAACATCCCCATTTCGGGTGGCGGGTGCAACAGGATGCCTGTTGGGTCGCACACACTTGCCATGTAGCCATAAACTAAGCATAGATTGCAATATGGGAACCAAATCGCTGATAGAATATTTGATACTAAATATAATTACAATATATATATTATATTAACATCCAGACGCAGAACAAACACACAATATTCGTCACACGAATAATAAATAAATAAATAAACGTTTACACACTCATACCTCTGCACTAGGATTCCCTGTGTCGCAGATGACATGGACAAATACAGAAATACAAGACAAACCACGACCCGAGAACAAACTTGCATGCTTACACAAAGAGTACCCAGGCCGGGAATCGAACTCGGGACCGCGGCAGGGCTACTACCAACTAAGCGACGGAACCGTCAATGATTGACCTGGGTGGCAATCAAACCCAGGACCTACGGCAGAAGACAGCAATACCAACTGTATGCCATGTAGCTCTCCGCTTGGGTACAACATTCTTTGTTTTCCAAACATTCACATCATTGCGGACAAAACGTGTATATAAAAAACGGTAAACATTGTATGTTTGTCTGTAACCGTGTCCTCTTGTTTGAGCGCAGATCACCCGATAGCCTCATTATACTGGGTATTTGTTTACCAACTAGTTTTAAAGCTTCCTAGATTGTGACATACCTACGTAGTTTTACTAAATGTTTAGGTAGTTTAAGTTACAGCATGAGCTGACCGCTTCTTAACGGTAAGTGGCTAACGGCGTCCATTAACATCATTATATTTTTTTTGCGAAAAATGGGTAGACAAATTAATTAATTTATTTATAAGATCACTAACATAGTGTAGATTAATACAACGAATTAAATAATCATTAATTTGCATTGTACTATTCGAATGCCACTACATTTACAGGTGACGTGAAGAGCGTGGTGGCCCAGGGGCATAGACTTTCAATCTGAAGGTTGCTGGTTCAAACCCACACGTGCACCACGTTCTCAAAACGGTGACGGAAACATCGTGAGGAAACCGGCATGTCTTAGAACTATAAATTCGACGACATGTGACATTTACCAATCCGGATTGGGCTCCCGTGGTAGATCAGAGCCCATTCACTCTCAATTATCGAGAGTAGGCCGATGTCCCTGCAGTGGGAAGTATTTGAGGTTGATATACTTACAGGTGACGACTACAAGTATTGGGACATATGCGAGTAACAGAAAATATAATGAATTATGTAAAAAAGCAATATCACAATTATTAAAAACAATATATGTTTTTAACAAACAGTTATAAAATTGATGAATATGAGGCATGATGCAACGCTTTGGCAATATCAATTAATTAATGTAATAATTGACCTATTTAAAATCTTGATATTAAAACAGTCGGGTTTGTTCGAACACTTATAACTCGAGAACAGCTGGACCAATTTACATGGTTTATGATTTGCTGTATTTGTGTCCGTCTCGAATAGCAGAATAACTATTAAAAACATTGGAAAATTGCCGAAAAGGTATTATAAATTTATCCTCGTATTCCCACGGGAACAGGAACTATGCGGGTGAAATCGCGGGGCGCAGCTAGTAATCATTGAAATAAAAACATAAAATGAGATGTATATACTTATATATAAAACTAAAATAGGTAAGTTTGGTAAGACTGATTTTATTCTAGGTAGCCTGATCCTTGTCTGGTTGAATATGTACACAAATTGAGTGGGCCTTGTCAAACGCAGGCGTTCGATCGTGTTACGTGCAGCTAAGTAAGTGTGTCAGGAACGTATCCAGAGGAAATCCGGTCTATTCCTATCTCTATGGTCTATCTCTAACTCTATCTCTATAAACATACATGGTTGAATCATAGAATTAAGAATTAAGAGATATTTTTTGTAACTATTATATATTGCATATTACACCTTAAATTAAAAACATTAAATTATGAATTAATTTAAATATAAAAAACAGCAATGCACTATGGGCGGCCTATCGCTTCTAGCGATTTCTGCCAGGCAACCTTTGGATGGAATGTATGGTCTTGATTTAATTTGAACATTATATATCTATACCTAATAAGTGTTAAAATATAAATAAAAGACTATTATACATATATAAAGAAATAACGTAATACTTATCATATATCATATATATTATACTAAACTTGAGAGGGGGAAACTGAGCAACCTTTTCCCTGAGGGTCTCAGGCGGGTGCTTAGTAAAACCGAGTAGTAAACTCGAGAAGAAAAGATTTTTTCACAATCATTCTAAACTTGAAACGTGCAAAGCAAGAGTTCCCATAGAAATTATGGGAACTCTTGCTCTGCTGCTACTTATAGTTTTTCGTACCACCCAGGGGGTACGTCTCGGGATACTAGAGGGTTCTCACGGATGCGTGCAACTGGACCCACCAAAAACAGAAGTTTCTCAAATCTTCAAAATTTTCCATTGAATTTTGAATACTATTTTTGAATTGTGTTTTTGTTACTTAAATAATGTAAAAATATTCAGTGGAACGAACGAGAGGCTCTTTTCAGGTGAAAATTGATAAAAACATGTTTTTATTTTTCATAAACGTTTGTTTCATAAATTGTTGTTGTTAGAATTAAGAATACTAACAAAGCTAGGATTCCGATAGTGAAGTGATATTACATTTATTTTACTCTTAAAGTAATTCTTAGATACCGGAAGTATTTGACATGATGATAATGGAAACGTATCACAGAGCGAAGGTCGCCACGTTGCCGGCCAAGATAAACTAGACAGTGTCTGTACGTGACTAAAAATGAGATTTACCCAACATCAAAAGCCAACGGTTCTCAAAAAATATCATACAGTAGTTCCAACAATCTCCATGTACAGTAAAAATTAAAATGTCAATTTAAATATAAAATAATTTTTTCTTTCCCAATAATATAAAAGGTAACTTGTTGTACTGTAAGCGATTAGGAAGAAGAGAGGGGCACGTCTTCGTGGATGGCACTAACTATACTACTATTGTATCGACAAAACTAAAACACTAGCGGAATGTTGCACACTTGTACTATATGCGATTAGGAAGAAGAGTGGGGCGCGTCTTCGTGGATGGCACTATCTGCACTAATATTGAATCGACAAAACTAAAACACTAGCGGAATGTTGCACACTTGTATTGTAAGCGATTAGGAAGAAGAGTGCGGCACGTCTTCGTGGATGGCACTAACTATACTACTATTGTATCGACAAAACTAAAACAGTAGCGGAATTTTGCACACTTGTACTATATGCGATTAGGAAGAAGAGTAGGGCGCGTCTTCGTGGATGTCACTATCTATACTACTATTGTATCAACAAAAGTAAAACTCTAGCGGAATGTTGCACACTTGTACTGTATGTGATTAGGAAGAAGAGTGGGGCGCGTCTTCGTGGATGGCACTATCTATAAACATACACAAGACAAATTTATTTAAAAACCCTCTTTTTGTCGAGGGTTTAAAACTAAATTTTATCGCGTGGCGAGCTGATACCACCTGATTTAGTGGTTACATCCGCCCATAAACAACAGCAATACAAATCCGGTGCCCTTCAACTTTCGACTGACCTAATACCTTAGTTGGTAGTAGCTCCGCCTTCTGCGCTGTAGGTTGTGGGGTCGACCCCCTAATTCTAATTCTGGGTGGGGGTGACTAGGCCTGCACTGACGCCCCGCATAGGGATGTATTGTGCATTGTCCCCCGTTAACTAAACCCTACCCCAGCCATCCCAAATCCTTTATATATCGGAGGAGGACTCTGGGTTGTTGGCAGCACTGTTTCATTTCCTCTGGTGAATCAGATCCTATTAGTTTGATCCCCACTCAGGACAGGCATTTGTGTGACGAGCATAAACATGTGTTCTGACTCATATTATAAAGGCGAAAATTTGTATGTATGTTTCTTTGGTTACTCCTTCACGCTCAAACGGCTCAACGGATTAGGATGAGATTTGGTACCAGGATACCTTATATCCTGGATTAACACATAGGCTACTTTTGATTCTGAAAAACTGCTGTGTTCCTTTAGGATTTCAAACGGCGGGTAACACCGCGGGGCATAGCTTGTACGTATTTACAAAAAGAACTATGTATCAGTTATTTGGTTCCCATAGTACAAACTATGCTTTGGGGCTAGATGGCGTTGTGTGAATGCGTGACGGAACGAGCTTAGGGCCCACCTGATGGAAAGTGGTGACCCTCGCCCATGATAACAGTAATGCGTGCGACTCAGTATGAGATCCAAATCTTTACTGAGTCGCATTCATCCTGCTGCGTCCATCACCCGAGACGGGGATGATACGTCTCATGCGCATGTGATTTCACCGGCAGCCACAGTAATGCGAGCACTACTGCTTAGCGGCAGGTCCCATGTGTGGTGGCAGTACCTCTCCGGACGAACTTGGCAAGTTGTACTGCTAAAACATATTTACACACGTAGGTAGATGGTAACACCAGCAGTAATCGCGCAATACAAATACAGTGTCATTAACATCGTTTCAGTAATTGTTTGAACAAGTGCTCCGATAAAGTACTTATGCTGCAACGGTTTTTCACGTTTTCTACTTATTTGATGTTTAGTATTTTGAACCGACTTTAATGCTACCTAATTTCTTCCGTGAGTCTTTCCGTCAGAGGTGGCTTTTTAACCGACTTCAAAAATGGAGGAGGTTTTCAATTCGACTGTATTTTTTTTAATATGTCGTTATGAATCTCGGATCTCTGTCATTTGTGAATCGATTTTGAATTTTTTTTTCCTAATCGGTTACAGTACAAGTGTGCAACATTCCGCTAGTGTTTTAGTTTTGTTGATACAATAGGTGACTTTTTAACCGACTTCGAGAAAGGAGGAAGTTTTCAATTAGATTGTGTTTTTTTATATGTTTGTTACCTCGAATCTTCCGTCATTTATTAATCGATTTTGAAAATTTTTGTTTTTGTTGGATATAATGTGATATACGGATTCGTCCCATAAAAATATTAAGAACGGTTAATTTTAGTTGTTGAATCAAAAGAATTGGAAAATATATAATATGTCGTCCAAGTAAACGAAATTGCGTATTTTGCTTTTCTGTGTTTTTCTTCGCCCGTTGTATGCCGATTAGAATGTTTTTTTTAAATGGTAGCGTTTACCCCTAAGGGTGAGAAACAAGCAATGAAGGTATCCAACTATTTTCGATTTTTATTGTATATCAGTCGTTTGTTTTTGTTAATACGTAAATATAATATTAAAACCTATATTTTAATGTTAGTTGGTAGTAGCCTTCTAAGCGAGGATTCCCGGCCGAGGGAAACGTGTAGTGAGCATGAA
The DNA here is from genome assembly GCA_921293045.1 of Aplocera efformata. Classification (NCBI taxonomy): domain Eukaryota; kingdom Metazoa; phylum Arthropoda; class Insecta; order Lepidoptera; family Geometridae; genus Aplocera; species Aplocera efformata. The sequence goes on along the minus strand of OV121067.1, from coordinate 1,641,170 downwards.
GTTTGTTCAAGGGTCTTGGGCGTTTGTCTTGTGTCCCGGCCGGGAATCGAACCCGGGACTCCTTGCTTCGAAGGTAGGGCTACTACCAACTAAGCCACGGAGCCGTCGAACTGTTTGGCCATGCCATATGCGACACAGAGAATCGTAGTGCAGAAGTTACGTTTATTATTACTTATGTTCTCCGAGGTTTGATAATTACTAATAGATATTTCGTTTTATGATACTGGAATGCATTAATTGTTACAAGGCCTACAAGTTAGGCATAATTATTTGCGAGATTTACTTTCAAATTGCTACGATAGTTTTTGATGAGACCTTAAACTTTTCACAAGGCCAGAAAGAAAAGATAAATATTCATGGATATTTCACATAGCGCCTAGCCAAATACTGTACTATGGGAACCAAATCACTACATAGTATTGTACAATATAAAACAAAGTCGCTTTCTCTGTCCCTATATCCCTATGTATGCTTAAATATTTAAAACTACGCAACTGATTATGATGCGGTTTTTTTTAATAGATAGAGTGATTCAAGAGGAAGGTTTATATGTATAATATATAATACTAGCAAGTCACCCCGGCTTCGAACGGGTAGGGTAGTCTGAGACGACACTGATGCTTTACTAACCGTGCGAAGCCGGGGCGGGTCGCTAGTTACTGATAAAATATGGACGAACTTGGCACAATTTCTACTGCTATATTTAGTTGCCCCTTTGGCACCACCCAGGGGGTACGTGCACGGATACTAAAGGGTTCAGATCTACGGACTCGAGCAACTGAATCCTAATCCCATTTTTGAGTTTTTGAGCTACTACCAACTCAGCCACGGCTCCGTGGCTGAGTTGGTAGTAGCCCTGCCTTCGAAGCGAGGGGTCCCGGGTTCGATTCCCGGCCGGGGCACACTTTGTGTGGTGAGCATGAAGTTTGTTCTCGGGTCTTGGGTGTTTGTCTTGTGTTTCTGTGTTCGTCCATACCATCTGCGATACAGGGAATCCTAGTGCAGAGGTATGAGTGTGTTAACGTTGAAGTGTGTTAACGTTGAAGTTACAGTCAAAATATATTTTTTATATTTATGAAATTTTCACACAGCGCCATTTAGCCCCGAATTAAGCATAGCTTGTACCAGCTCCCATAGCTAGATAACTTAAAGATTACTTATAGTATTGTTTAGAAATATACAAGTACAGGCACAGGACAAACGTCTATGTTCGTGAAATTCCGTTTCATTTTATATGTTTTCAACAATTTGGTACTCAATAGAACATTGTATCGCCAAAGTTTAGTGATAAGTCTTAAATAATCATAGAAAACAGACAAGATACCGTGATTAAGATATGTATATATACATATTGTATTTATAGACAAATTGTTTTTATATATATGTTTGTATTCTTTTATATTAGTATGTAATTTGACGTACGCCACCGTTCGCAGTTATCCGCATAGATCCTGTCCATCCAAAGGTTGCCTGGAAGAGGGCGCCGATTGTGCCACCTATCTGTTTTATTAATTTTTGATGTTATGGTGTACAATAAAGTAATATTCTATTTTGTGCTGAGTGGGAATTAAACTCACGACCTACAGCGTAGAAGGCAGACTAACCAGCAAAGCTGTGTGATCAGTCAAAAGTTGGAATACCCACGGTCGATGTGACGTAAGAGCGTGGTGGCCCAAGGGCATAGGCGCCGACTTTCAATCTGAAAGTTGCTGGTTCAAACCCACAAATGCAAAGAGTTTTTTCACTTGAAAAAATTCATGTGCGCAATACCACGTTCTCGAAACGGTGACGGAAAACATCGTGAGGAAACCGGCATGCCTTAGAACCAAAAATTTGACGACACGTGACATCTACCAATCCGGATTGGGCTCCCGTGGTGATCAGAGCCCATTCACTCTCAATTATCGAGAGTAGGCCGGTGTCCCTGCAGTGGGAGCATTAGAGGCTGGTACGGATGTGACGTAAACGTAACAGAAGGCAGATCTACCAGCGAAGCTGTGTGGTCAGTCAAAAGTGGATACCCACGGTCGATGTGACGTAAACGTAACAGCCTTTGTGTTGCACAGGACGTGGCCAATTTGCAAACAACGCTTCTCGGAACCAATCGGCAAATTTACCGTGAGACAATCAAGGTTGAAATTTCCACAGAAAAGGTTATTGTCTGGGTTGTTAAAATGCTTGAAAAAAGAATTAACTTAATCTACCGGGTTTTTTTTATCTTTCAATCAAATCATATCATATATTTCGATCAAAAAAGGGGATGTTGTAACTTTCTAGTGTGTATCTGTGTCTGTGGCGTCAGCTTATCCATGTTTACTTATGACGTAAAATCGTCTGTAAGCCGACTTTACAGCTAACCAATTTTTTACGTTATCACGTAAAATTATCGTCCGCAAACAGACTTTACAGACAAACAATTTTTTACGTTGTCACGTAAAAATATCGTCCGTAAACCGACTTTACAGACAACCAATTTTTTTCAAGTGTAAAAGTCATAGGTCTCGCTGGCGTTCCAGGGCCAAGCTCTTTGATGATTGACAGCCTGAAACTATTTATCCCTTATCTGAGGCACGCAACAATTCAAGAGCCAATCTCTTGGCTTATCAGCGCGATTGTGGTGTTGTTGACACACTGACACATGTGCAGTTCGACATCTCTGACCTATTAGCTAGCTCACTAGCTAGTTTGGTAGTTAGTAACAACTTAAAAAACCGGTCAAGTGCGAGTCGGACTCGCACGAAGGGTCCGTGCCATTACGGCTTGCTTGCTAGCAACCCTGTCAAGAAGCGAGGGGTCCCGGGTTCGATTCTCATACCTCATACTTCTGCTGGGATTCCCAGTGTCGGAGATGCCATGGACAAACAGAAACGCAAGACAAACACCCAAGAACACCAAGCGAGGGGTCCCGGGTTCGATGGCAGGCCGGGGCACACTGTGTGGTGAGCATGAAGTTTGTTATCGAACTTCACTTCGAAGCGAGGGGTCCCGCGTTCGATCCCCAGCCGGGAATTGAACCCGCGACCCCTCGCTGCGAAGGCAGGGCTACCAACCGAGCCACGGAGCCTTCAAAGAAGCTGTAAAAGCTAAGGACATAGCTGTAAGTAGGTATTACATATCAATCAACACTTAGATAAGGTTTATTGGCAAATCTATACGGCCTTGAACCAATGAAACAAATCTGACTAGTTAGAAACGATTTATCGCTTAATGTCTCGCTTAGAGTGAAGTGAGCATTCATTGAAATGAACAAAAAACTTAGTTTTTGCTGATATTAGTTGTAATTAACGTTTATTTAATAAAATAATAATACTTACATAAAAGGATGTGAGAGCGTGGTGGCCCAGGGGCACAGACGCCGACTTTCAATCTGAAGGTCGCTGGTTCAACCAAAAATTCGACACTGATCTACCACGGGAGCCCAATCAGGATTGGTAGATGTCACATGTCGGATTTTTGTTTCTAAGACATGCCGGTTTCCTCACGATGTTCTCCGTCACCGTTTTGAGAACGTGGTATTGCGCACATACATTTTCTTAAGTGAAAAAACTCATTGGTACACGTGTGGATTTGAACCAGCAACCTTCCGATTTAATGTCGGCGTCTATGCCCCTGGGCCACCACGTTCTCATGTGTAGTACTAGCGACCCGCCCCGGCTTCGCACGGTTAGTAAAGCATCAGTGTCGTATCAGAAACTACCCGTGCGAAGCCGGGGTGACTTGCTAGTGCATTACACATATAAACCTTCCTCTTAAATCACCATATCTATTACAAAAAACCGCATCCAAATCCGTTGCGTAGTTTTAAAGATTTAAGCATACATAGGGATATAGGGACAGATAAAGCGACTTTGTTTTATACTATGTAGGATAGTGATATTACTAGCTGACCGGGCCACGCGTTGCTGTGGCTAACGTTTTTGTCATACGATATTATAATTAGCAATAAATTAAAATTGCGACTATAATTTGAGATTTAAACTATCCTATCTCTCAAGTTGGATCGAACTGCACATGGTGTGCGAATTTTATTATAATCGGTTAAGTGGTTTAGGAGTCCATTGATGACAAACATTGTGACACGAGATTTATATATATTAAGATGTAGTATATAATACATGCATATTATAGCAGAGAAAAGCCGGGCACCCGTGCGACGGGGCAGGTTGCTAGTACCGCAATAAGCCATAATAAATTGTAATTTGCTTGCCGAAAATAGTTTATACCATAGGCACACCTTCAAGTCTCGACCTTGTCTCTACAAATCAATGGTGACCTTTCACGTCACGCCGTATTTCAGGTCCCATTCCGCGTTTCAGTGTTTCAGTGAAGGTGAGTTTCGAAACAAACGGGCCGTTTTTAGCTTTATAAGAAAAAATATCTGATTTTCCAGTTGCTCGCGTCCGTAGGTGTGTATCCTTTGAATCAAAAGTAGCAGTAGAACTTGTGCCAAGTTCGTCCGGAGAGGCACCGGAAATATGCCGCCCAGCAGTAGTTCTCGCATTACTGTGTTCCGGTGGAAGGGTGTGGGTACCGGTGAAATCACATGCGCGTGGGACGTGTCATCCCCGTCTCGGGTGATGGACGCAGCAGGATGAATGCGACTCAGTGTAAGATCCAAATCTTATACTGAGTCGCATTACTGTTGTCATGGGCGGGGGTCGCCACTTACCACCAGGTGGGCCCTCAGATCGTTCCGTCACTTAATCAAATAAAAAAAAAACTATCAGCTATATAATTCATATAAATTAATATATTTTTCTTTGTTTCAGATTCAAAATGGCTACTACATAACTTCGCATGAAGATACCAGTGATCTAATCACATAGTGCCAAATAATTACTTAAGTGTACTTAATTAGTACTTAGTTTTGTACTTAAAATGGATCCGGGGTACTTTGATATCGAGCGGAAGCAGAATCCGAGGGAGAAAGCTAATATATTTTCAAAATTTCTATATTTGTAAGTATGTTTACGAGTTGACAGGCCATCTGACAGGGCTGCCCACATACTAAAATATGAGAAAACTCAGGTATCGCGTATCGCGTTGCACCTATCTATCACGTTGACGGGAATGTTACGTCTCATGCGCTTGTCATTTCACTAGCAAAGGGCGGCCTTAGATATTGCGAGGGCGCCGGCGATAGATTTTTGTGGTACTTTGCGTATGAGGAATTTAGGTGAGTTGGAAGTGTACAGGGCTCCTGGTAATCAGCATCCTCTTGAAGACAGCTGCAGTACATCGAAACAAAAAACGGGTTGTTATGCGAGGGTGCGGGCCCTGCAAAAGCGAAGACCCGGGCGGTTGCCCTGCTTGCCACCCCCTAAGGCCGCCACTGTTCACTAGCATCTACACCAGGCTTGGTCATCAAATGGCGGACCGCGGTCCGGATCCGGACCACCGACCTATTTTATGTGGATCATAAGTAAACAGTAACTTGTATTATTATTCGTGTTACCGAGATATTTACCATGATTTGTGAGTTTCGTAATTCGTCGAAATATCGGGAGTCCACAAAACTCACAAATCATGATAAATATCTCGGTAACACGAATAATATTGTTCATAACCATGATAGTTTTAAAATTTATAGTATTATAACTTGTATTATTGAGTACGTAACTTTATAAAAAAAAATCTTTTCTTTAAATTGTGAACACAGTATTGGTGCATCTGTTGAAAAAAATTATCATTAAAATTTCTCAGTTGACGAAGAAAGCACGAGTCAAGATTAAAAAATCAATATAAGTATCTTTAGTGCTATTGTCTCGCAAGAGAGGGTGTGACAACGTAGGCGTAGGGTGGAAATTTATTGTACTAAATTAAGTGTGTTTTCAGATACACACGCGAAGTTTTCAACAAGGGCCGGAAAGGTCAACTCAGCATATCAGACGTATACAGGTAAATTTAATTAAAGCAAACATACAAACAAATTAATATATATATATGTCGGTGCTGTTTAATACACTAATTAAAATTTTTGATTGGGTCGAACGGAGTATGTTTTGGGTTGAACGGGTAAAACTAATATTGGGTAGAATAATTGTGGGTTAAACGAAGCACTCCATTTTACATCTAGCCCGAAACTGGGCATAGCTTGCACTATGGGAACCAGATTACTGTACTGTAAATTTTTTTTTACATATCCATAGATCACCCAGACACAAAGAAAGTATGTTGGCTTCAAAATATTTGTCTGGGTGAGAATCAAACTCACGACCTACAGCGTAGAAGGTAGAGCAACCAACTGACTTGCAATGTAATAAGTATATTATATTATATTCCAGCGGGTAATTAGCGTGAATATTAACTATTATTTTGTATATTATTTTGTGATTGTTGCTTTCAGATGTACCCCGGGTCACAGGGCAGCGCCTAGGGGTGACACCCTGGGCGTCAAATGGAAAGAAGAATTACAGAAAAGAGGTACCATAAAAAGCCGTTTAAAGTGGATATCCTAGGGCAAGTGGTGACCCCCGCCCATGACAACAGTAATGCGACTCAGTATAAGATTTGGGTCTTACTGAGTCGCATTCATCCTGCTGCGTCCATCACCCGAGACGGGGATACGTCACGGGGGTGCCGGTGAAACCTATACAGTGGATCATTGAATCTCCTTTTTGCTTTTCGCTTGAAAATGTATTTTCTATTTCGAAATGATAAATTCTTTCTTTCTTTCATTATTTACCTTTTCCAGATAACGGCAAGAAACCATCTTTGCTCCGAGCCATAGTTAAGATATACGGCCTTAAATTCATTATCTGCAACCTAATATTCGCTTTCATTGATGCAGCTATTCGGTAAGTTCAAGTAGAGTTACGTTTATTTATTTATTTATTTATAGCAGTAGAACTTGTGCCAAGTTCGTCCGGAGAGGTACTGCCACCACATCTGGAATCTACCGCCAAGTATTGCATTACTGTGTTCCGGTGGAAAGGTGTGGCTGCCGGTGAAATAACATGCGCATGAGACGTATCATCCCCGTCTCGGGTGATGGACGCAGCAGGATGAATGCGACTCAGTAAAGATTTGGATCTCATACTGAGTCGCGCGCATTACTGTTGTCATGGGCGAGGGTCACCACTTACCATCAGGTGGGCCCTCAGCTCGTTCCGTCACTCATTCGTGTGTTTTAAAAATTAGGCATGCCATTTTTTTCAGGTTATCAATCCCAGTGTGCCTGGAAGGGCTAATTAACTACTTCTCCCCCGCACATGGGGGTGTATCCGCCACGCACGCGTACCTCTACGCGGCCGGCGTAGTGGGGTGAGTATTCCACACTACCTGTTTAGTTTGCTTATTTTTTTGAATATGTTATCTGTGTCCTAATGTGTCAATCTGTGTGGAAAAAGTTGAGTGCAAGACATTACACGAAAGTTATAAAATTAATTCAGTTTTCTTTATTTAAACCATCTAGTAGAACAAACATGGTCCTTACGAGCCGGATATAGTGATCGTTCATTGCATTATCAAGTTTACAAAGGATTTTCAGTTTAAAAGTGTTGAGAAACTTTGAGGTTATCCTCGTGGTGTTGAGCATCGTAGCATTCCAAGTTGATGTGATATTTCAATATTCAGACGGAGAACTAGACAATTAGTCAAAACGAAATAACAATAAAAGAATCTTCATTTGCGACTGCAAAAATGAGTGAATCGGACGATGAAAATGGCGTGCTAGCGGAACAAATAATAATTAGAGAACAACTTCAACGGGCGCACGCTAACTTCAAAAAAACGCCAAGGTATGTGAAGTCAAGATACCAGTATTAAAAATACCAACATTCAACGGATCATATACCGAATGGGGTTCATTTCATGACCAATTTTTGTCATTAATTCACAACAATACAAGTTTGACATCAGTACAAAAACTTCACTACTTAAAGACAAACCTCAGCGGTGAAGCAGCCACCCTACTAAAAAATATTACTATAATTGATTCCAATTATGAACATGCCTGGAATAAACTTATAAAAAGATACCAAAATAAAAGGATAATTGTGAATGCCTATTTGAATAAACTTTTCTCGATAAAAAGTATTATCTCAGAATCTGCAAATTCAATCAAAAATTTGTTAGACACCACATCAGATTGCTTGAATGGGCTCAAGAGTTTAAACATTCCTACAGATTCATGGGATACAATCATAATATTTATCACAATTGGCAAATTAGACATGGAATCAATAAAACAGTGGGAAGAAATGTTGGGAAGTCAAGAAGATCTCCCTTCATTAGAAACATTGACAAATTTTCTTGAAGGAAGATTTAGATCCCTAGAGGGAAGGCAAGCTGTGAGAGGAAGACCAATCACTAGTACAAACAGCAACAACCATAATTATCCCACAACAAAAAGAGTTTTTCATGCGACAAATGAAAACTGTGCGAACTGCGATGGAGATCACTACCTTTACAAATGCAAGGAGTTTGCAAATCTACAACATAATGACAAAATAGATATTGTTACGAAGAATGGATTATGCTTCAACTGCCTAATACCCAATCATAGAGTTTCTCAATGTCGACAACCAACAAATTGTAAGATATGCAGGAGAAGACATCATTCACTTTTACATACAGAAGAAAACAGGAAAGAAAACTCAAAAGAGATGCACAAGACCACACCAGAGACACCTAGAAACAACCAAGTATCAGCACACTTTGTGAAAAAGTCACAATCTACTGGCATACTACTTGCTACTGCCATTATCAAAGTAAAAGCCGCAGATGGCAGCACACATCAACTTCGGGCATTGATTGATCAGGGCTCAGAGGGATCGTTTATAACTGAGTCAGCAGCCCAAGCTCTTGGTCTAAGAAGACATATAGTCAATAGCTCAGTTAGTGGTCTAGGTGCTAACACATTAACTAGAATCAAACACAAGGTAATATTCAATATACAGTCCATGCTCAACTGCAAGAGATTCGAAGTCAAGGCCTATTGTCTGAGAACGCTTACAAGATTGCTGCCTTCGAGGAGAGTACATGTAACATGGCCACACATAAAAGATTTACCATTAGCTGATATCAATTATGCCACTCCTGGTAAAATAGACATCCTCTTAGGAGCAACAATCTACAGTCAAATATTATTAGAAGGTGTAATCAAAGGACCCCCTGGTTCCCCATTAGCACAAAACACACAGCTGGGGTGGATCCTATCTGGAGAAGTTGAAAATTATTATGAAGAACACCTACACAATGACTATGAGAATGAACAACAAACATACTTCGAAAATACACAAGAAAAATACAATTCAAGAGAGAACAACAATGATTCTAATGAAATACATACCAGAATTTTGAACCTACACATAGCAAATGAAGAAAGTAACAATTTATTACAGAAGTTTTGGGAGATAGATTCTGAAACTAATACAACAAAGATAATGACAGATGAAGAGCTGCAATGTGAACAAGACTTCAAAATAAATCATTCCAGAGATGAAAACGGTAGATACATAGTTAAAATCCCAATGCAAGATGACAACTTTGACTATGGAGACACAAAACATATAGCACTTCAGAGACTAAATCAACTAGAGAAAAAATTGAACAAAGATCCTGTACTGAAAGAAGAGTATTCAAAGGTATTAATGGAATATCTTGAATTAAATCATATGGAAAAGATAGACAAAATCACAGATAATGCTATACACACATTTTACTTGCCACATCATGCTGTAATACGACACGACAAAAGCACATCCAAAGTAAGAATTGTTTTCAATGCTTCAAGTAAAGGACCCAATGGAAAATCACTAAATGATAACATGCTTGTGGGACCTACTGTACAACAAGATCTTCGTCAAATAGTAATGAGATGGAGAACACACCAGATTGGATTTGTGGCTGACTGTGTCAAGTTTTATCGACAAGTAAAAGTAACTGAGAAATGTACAGATTATCAGAGAATACTTTGGAAAGAGAACGGAGAAATAAATGAATACAAATTGACCCGAGTGACATTTGGTACTGCAAGTGCACCGTATCTCGCAACAAAAGCATTAAATCAGCTAGCCAATGATGAAGAGACTAACTTTCCTATAGCTTCCTCACTCACCAAACAAGACTTTTATATCGACGATTTCCTAAGTGGAACTGACAAATTAGAAGAAAGCTATGAGGTTCACAGACAAATGACTGGACTCATGAAAGCAGGAGGCTTCCAACTGCAGAAATGGGCTAGCAACAATCGAGATTTTGAAAAATTCACACAAAAAACTGACTCAAACGTAGATGATGTCTACACAGTCAAGTCAAATGATATAGTTAAAACACTTGGTCTTATTTGGAACAAAGAAACAGACAAATTTCAATACACAATTAACCTTCCTGAGCAACCAACATCAACAGTAACTAAAAGAACAATCCTTTCTGATATTTCAAGACTATTTGATCCAATGGGTTGGCTGTCACCTGTAATAATAGTTGCAAAACTCATAATTCAAAGCCTTTGGTTGACTGGAGTCACATGGGATCAGAAAGTACCAATAAACATACAAGAAGAATGGGAAAAATATAGACAGGAGCTCACAAAACTTCAACAAGTCACAGTAAACAGATGGATAAATACAAACAATGATGATTATAAAAGTGAACTGCATGGATACTGTGATGCATCTACAAAAGCATATGCAGCTGTCATTTATTTAAGAGTAATCAAATCAGATGGCACAATTTGCATCAACCAGATAACTGCAAAAACCAGAGTTGCACCAATAAAAACTATTTCAGTACCAAGATTAGAGCTATGCGGTGCAGTTTTACTTACAAAAATCATGCTAGATGTTGCAGAGAATTTGAATATTCAAAAGTCAAATGTGTATGCCTACACTGATTCTACAGTAGTACTTGCTTGGCTCCAATCCCATCCAAGTAAGTGGAAAACATTTATAGCTAACCGAACATCTGAAATACTTACAACATTTCCTAGTACACATTGGCATCATGTGGCATCAGCATCAAACCCAGCTGATATTGCTTCACGAGGAATTTCAGCATCTGACCTAATAAAACATAATCTGTGGTGGAATGGTCCAGAAAATTTAAAACATAAAAAGATTGACTACAAGAAACTCCCTAATATCTCAACAGAACTAGAAGAGAAAAGAATACAAGTAATGACCACAACTGCAAGAGAAGAGTTTGATATTTTTGATAGATATTCAAGTCTTATAAAACTACTGAGAGTAACAGCGTACATCATGAGAGTATTCAGTAAAGGTTATCATCAGAAACACCTAACAGGAAAAGAAATAAGTTCAGCTTTGACAAAATGTATCGCTATATGCCAGAGCCAAAATTATGAAGATGAAATAGATAGGCTACAGAGAAAGAAACCAGTAAGGCATGACAGTAGATTGAAGGCTCTCAATCCTTTTGTTGATCAAAAAGGAATTTTGAGAGTAGGAGGAAGATTAGCCAACGCCGATATACCTGATGTTGCAAAACATCAGATCATATTGCCTGGTCACCATTCATTCACCAAACTGGTTCTTATGGACATACACAAACAAACGATGCATGGCGGACCAATGCTAATGCTTAGCCATTTGAGAACGAAGTACTGGGTAACCAACGCTAAAACAAGACTGCGACAGATAGTAAACAGATGCGTTACATGCGCGAGACACCGAGCCTCTACTGGATCACAAATTATGGGTGCACTGCCGCAAGTTAGAGTCACGCCTGCAAGAGCGTTTCAGCACAGCGGTGTCGATTTTGCAGGACCAATAGATTTGAGACTTTCAAAAGGGAGAGGGTGCAAAACACAAAAAGGATATCTTTCAATATTTGTATGCATGGTCACCCGAGCTGTCCATATTGAAATTGTCACTAGTCTGACAGCATCAGATTTCGTTGCCGCATTCAAACGTTTTGTCGCTAGAAGAGGATGTTGTAGTGACATGTGGAGCGATAATGCAACAAACTTAGTTGCTGGAAACAAAGAACTACTCACATTATTTGAGAGAACAATCAGTCAAGTGCGTTCAGAGGTAGAAGAACTACTAGCAAATGAGAAAACCACTTGGCACCATATCCCAGCATCTGGACCTCATCATGGTGGGCTGTGGGAGGCCAGTGTAAAATTAATTAAATTTCACTTGAAGAGAGTACTTGGAAACACAACACTAACATATGAAGAAATGTCTACAGTGACAGCTCAAATTGAAGCTTGCATAAATTCAAGACCGATATCCCATATCAGCGATGACCCATCAGATATTACACCATTGACACCAGGGCACTTCCTCATCGGAGAAGCTCCAATCACTGTACCAGAAGAGAGTTATCTACAAACCAATACAAACAGATTGTCCAGGTGGCAACATACACAGAGACTTCTACAAGATTTTTGGTCAAGATGGTCAAGAGAATACCTCACTAATCTTCAACAGCGCCCTAAATGGCTGAAAGAATTACCTAACCTAAAGATTGGAGATTTAGTAATAGTTAAGGAGGATAACTTGCCCCCCAGCAAGTGGATGATGGCAAGGATCACAGATATACACCCTGGGAAGGATAATTTAGTTAGAGTTCTAACTTTGAGATCTAAAACTTCTACTTTCAAAAGACCAGTAACTAAGGTCTCTAGATTGCCTATAGATGTTTAAGTATTAAGTACTTATTATGTTTGTCATTTATGGAGTCATTTTAATGAGTAAATAAGTGTAAGCTCATAATAGTTGCACTTAAATTTAGATTAATTTTCATGCTCATTATTTGTTAACTTTTCTAAATTTTTTTCTTTTGATAATTCTTTTAAAATTTCAAGGAGATGGATCAAAGCGGGTGGTTATGTATTACATATATCAACCAGTAAGTTCAAAAAAAAGATAAAGATATGATTCAGATAGATTTATTAACATTGTTATACATAGAAGAATAATTAACAAATCACAAGAGAAAATAAGCATGTAGAGCAAATCAAATGTGATTTGAGTAGAGTTTTAAAAAAGCTGTTTGTCTATTTAAGATACCCAAAATTTGGCAACTTAGAAACTAATGTTACTAATTACTGAATTCAAATCAATTTTTTGTTTGCATTTTTTTTAGAATAAACTTTGTATTTTGTTTTATGAAGAACATCACAATGTTCTTAGCGGGTGGTATGTTTAGTTTGCTTATTTTTTTGAATATGTTATCTGTGTCCTAATGTGTCAATCTGTGTGGAAAAAGTTGAGTGCAAGACATTACACGAAAGTTATAAAATTAATTCAGTTTTCTTTATTTAAACCATCTAGTAGAACAAACACTACCCTTGTAGAATAATAATATATTTTATTGTTAAACTGTGCATACGAAGATCTTACAAATTTCAATTTAATACTTTTAACATTTTTCCAAATGTATGTTTTGTAATTTATTTTCTTGGATGATTAATTGTTGATGATAAATAGTCATCAAAAATTAGAAATTTATTAGAAATTGCATGTATTAATGATTTGAACATCACGCCTCTGTCTTTCGCCTGTCGGTAAAGCATGTTGTGTCTCGTTTCACCTTACCTTACATAAATGTAAAACTTTACATGTGTATGCAAATATGGGCGGTGGCGACCACTTAATACCAGGTTTTCGTTCTAAGACATGCCGGTTTCCTCACAACGTTTTCATTCACCATTTCGAGAACATATGGCGCGCATAATTTTTTTTCAAATGAAAATCTTATTGGTGCACGTGTGGGTTTGAATCAGCGACCTTCAGATTGAAATTCGGCGTCTGTGCCCCTGGGCCACGCTCTGGGGCGCAGGTAGTTATAAATATTTATTTTCAGGTTCATGGCTATCAGCGCTAGCATAATGCATCCCATGCTACTGTGGCTCCTAAACATGGCGATGAAGATAAGAGCTGCCACGGGATCATTAATATACAGGAAGGTACAGGATAACTACGGACAGACGGCTTAGTTGGTAGTATTCCTGCCTTCGAAGCGAGGGGTCCCGGGTTCGATTCCCGGCCGGGGAATACTTTGTGTGTTGAACATGAAGTTTGTTCTCGGGTCTTGAGTGTTTGACTTGTGTTTCTGTGTTTGACCATGCCATCTGCGACACAGGGAATCCTAGTACAGAGGTACGAGGGTAAAACGTTATAAAAAAAAACTACTAAGTAGAAAGTACTCATAACTTTTTTTTTTATATGAATATCTGACGGAACGAGCTGAGGGCCCACCTGGTGGTAAGTGGCGACCCCCGCCCATGACAACAGTAATGCGACTCAGTATAAGATTTGGATCTTACACTGAGCCGCATTCACCCTGCTGCGTCCATCACCCGAGACGGGGATGATACGTCTCATGCGCATGTGATTTCACCGGCAGCCACACCCTTCCACCGGACACAGTAATGCGAGCACTATTGCTTGGCGACAGATTGCAGATGTGGTGGGCAGTACCTCCGGACGAACTTGGCACAAGTTCTACTGCAACAAATAAGACAATCTAAAACATGAAAACTGACTGTAATGTTGACATATCTGTGTGCATGTAACGTGCTTAAGGAGCTCCTGTGACACGTTACATGCTCATGAATATGTTTACTTGTGTGTGTGAAATTTGACGTGTCCAAACGATACTTGATATCTAAAGGAATAGGCAAATGAGTTTCAGTTTGATACAGGGTCATTATTGCAGGGAAAATCATAACGGGTTTCTCGCTTGTTCTTCCTCATAGAGAGTCGGATAGGGTTTGAACAAATGTTATACTTAATATTGTAATAAGAACGCATGATCTTATAGATACTTATATATTTAAATAAGGGGCATTTTAATTTTTGGACATATCAACGGAAATAATAATATTTCGACTTTGACTTAGGTGTAGACCTGATTCATATTTTTGTTGTTCATGGGCGGCGGTAACCACTTAACATTAGTCAAATTAAAAAAAACGTGCGCAGCTGTTAAGGTTTACTAATAGAGGTCCGTTTATTCGATTTCTAAATCGGTCTTCTATCTGTTGATCTTATATATACATATTTTTAAAAAAGTGGACTTTTAATTTTTGGAAAAATCAACAGATACAAAAATAAATTTTAAAACTATCATGGTTATGAACATTATTATTCGTGTTACCGAGATATTTACCATGTTTTGTGAGTTTTGCACACTCCACTTCGCAAAGACTTCAGTTTGCCCGGGACCATGACGCATGTAACTGCGTCGAAATATCGGGAGTCAACAAAACTCACAAATCATGGTAAATATCTCGGTAACACGAATAATAAGATACAAAAATATTTGTACTTTGACTTAGGTGACTTAGGTGTAGACCTGAGTCATATTTTTGTTGTTCATGTGCGGCGGTAACCACTTAACGTTAGTCAAATAAGTCTCCCTATCTGTCATAGGTACTTTCGTTAGACGTGACAGCCGGTGGGAAGGCGTCCGAGGGTCTGGCCGGCCACGTGATCAACCTCCTCACCACGGACGCGCAGAGGTTCGACATGGCGTGCTTGTTCCTCGTGGACCTGGTCCGGACCCCTGTGGAGAGCGCGCTTATCGTGTACCTCATGTACCGGCAGATAGGGGTCGCCACCTTCGCCGGGGTCGCGTTCCTGCTTGCCTTCATCCCCCTGCAAGGTAAGGGCAGAAATAAAGAAAGAAGAAATTGACACGGACTGTAAACAACAATGAAAAACACATTAAGACACAATAAAAGAGAAAAAATAAAAATATATAAAATCAGCTTTTGTGGTATGGTATATTTGAATGCCATGAAAATGTAACGAGGTGTCAGCCCACGTGATGTTAATTGGTTACCATAGACAAGAATAACACGACTTAGGTCCCCAATGTATGAGAAGAGAAGACCCAGAATGCTTATAATGCATATTAAATGTTTTGTTCCATCTATTTGTTATGTTATACAGGCAGTCCTCGTACTTACGGCATGTTAGGTTCTCGAAACGACGTAAGTCGAGACATATTTTTTCGTATGTTTACATGTAAAACTCAAGGGTAAAGATCCACACGGACTCGAAATTAAAAAAAAAAACTGCATTTATAACAAAGGATATACATACTGTATTCTATACTGCATACCTGTATTCTAGTATTCTATTTAAAATATATATATTTTCTATGTTTTAGGCTACCTCGGCAAGATATCGAGTAAGCTCCGCCGTCAGACGGCTGTACGGACGGACAACCGGATAAGACTGATGAATGAGGTCATACAAAGTATAGAGGCTATTAAAATGTACGCCTGGGAGAACGCCTTCGCGAGGATCATCGGCCAGGCTAGGAAGTAAGTCATAAAACAAAAGAAACAGGCACGTGAGTTGGAGGCTGGTGATGATGGGATATCAGGTCATCCCGTCACTTAAGTTATGATATAAAAAAAAATATCACTTGTTAGAGGTTGAAATAACTTACTAAGTTAATTATTTGAGAGCTTTCTGTTTCCATTGTAGCACTATAAATTGCGTTGTGACTAGCTAGAGTCAATGGTCTTTAATCTACCACGGAATCCCAATGGTAGATGACACGTCTTCAATTAATTCGAACACGTGTTATTTACACTTTAAGATATTGCGCCTTTTCCTATTTTCCTGTAGAAAGATATAATATACAAAGCTAACTCAAGTTCTTTTGTTCCCTTTTACAGAAAAGAAATGAATGTCATCAAGAAAATGTCATGGTTGCGAGCTGTTATGATATCCTGCGTCAAACTAAACACCAAAGTGGCAATCCTTCTCAGTATTATCACCTATATATCCGCCAAAAACGACCTAACTGCAGCCAAAGTTTTTGTAATATTCTCATACTATGACATACTGAAGTACACATTGGTAGATTTCCTACCTCTAGCCATCACTTTTACTCTAGAAGCATATGTGAGTGTGACGAGGATGCAAGAGTTTTTACTATTGCCGGAAGTGGAAAGTCAGGGTGTGGATCTGTGGAACATTGATTCTCAAAAGGCCGAAGTGAAAACTAATGGCGTTTTTGAAAAGATTGGGAACGGGTAAGTTACAAATAAATTATTTTGTTTAAAAATGACTGACTCTGCCCCTCTAGCACGTGGTCGACTATTTTTGGAAGATATAATACCGATCAGGAATCAGAATTCGAAAATATTAAATTTATTGTTGTTAATTGCTATTTACGAAGTCATAGAAACATCGTCCAAATATACAAAATAATCATAAGAAATTTTCTAAATTACAACACTCTATTTCTAACTAACGTGTTACATTATTTCAGCCAACAGGCGTATATAAAATCGGAATCGAACCTGGAACAACTGAAACCGCATGTGCTGATAAGTATGAAACAGTACTGTTCAAATTGGCGAAACGCTGAGGACGAGTCATTAGATGGGAAAGTGCCGGCTCTTACGGATATCAACCTCACTGTGAGTGTTTCTAAACGCTTGACTAACCAATTAATTTCAGTAAATAATGTGGCTATGGGGTCTCACATAAGCTGAAATCACATCGATAGATGGGCTATTGTCCCAGTGGGTACCTTCCGAAGGGTGGCCGAGGCAGACTCAAAAAACATTAGCAAGGTGACCTACTAGCATTCAACGAAGGTTGGTGGGAGAAGGCCAAAGAACGAAGGAATTATATATTTAAACGAGCAATTCTTGTATATAAATATATATACAATTCACGAAATAAATATATTTCGTGAATCTCGGAAACGGCTCTAACGATTTAGATGAAGTGTTGTGTTTAGATTGGGTTATGCTGTCGAAATTTACATTTCTACTAACTATGGTACTTACTTCAAATGTTTATATTTTTGAATATTCTATATTATTATTATCAAAAACTATAACATGTGTGATTATTCTCATCACACAACATAAGTTTTAAGTACTAATTAAGTAAGTATTATAGTTTTAAGTGTTTTACCTGTTTTATTACTATCATGTTGTGTTAATTAAGTTAATTAATTTCATTTCATATAATCTTCAGATGCAATAATATAATTTGACCATACATCGTTTTCCAGATTAAACCCAACACTTTGACCACGATAGTCGGCACGGTCGGTTCCGGCAAGTCTACGCTCCTCCAGGCAATCCTGAAGGAGCTGTCGATAACTTCGGGACACTTGCAGGTGCACGGAGTCGTGTCGTACGCGGCCCAGGACCCGTGGCTGTTTGAAGCTTCTGTAAGTAATTCAGGTTCTGTACTAGTACCTGGCCACGCCTGTACAGTGTGAGTCTTTATAATGCACATATCGAAATGAGAAAATGTATGCTTAATTTTATAGATGGAAATTATAAAAAAAATCTGAATAATCTTTTATATATTCTATGTAATTTTTAATAATTTTGTTTGGTATTGTGGTCCCAGTGAAACAAAATAGTGTTACTTTGATGAAACAAACTCCATAATGATTGGAAGTAATTAGGCGTCCTCATAAAATGAAAATATGTCTTCAAATATAATATAATATAAATAAATATATAAATAAATATAATATAAATATATAATATAAGTAGGTTTAAAAAAATTGGGCCTACAAAAAAATATATAACCTGTATGTTTGATCGTAATTTGGAATTTTTCACGCAGTCGGTTTTTTTGTTTTTGTCATTCACAATACCGAAAAGTTTACCTGAAAGAGAATGCTACCGGCATTAAGTTCACCTGTGTATTGTGCAATAATTTATGCATTAATAAATAAATAATCTGTATTCAATGACTCAGTGCTACGATTAACATTGTAAATGAATATCTAATTAAAGGTAAACAATATGCCTGAACTAGGAAATGCTGTGTCTCAGGCGAAATAGGGCTAACTTAAGACTATATAATAAGCATTATATCCTCCTTTGATTTCAATTAAACAGACTTATTCAAACAACACTAAATAACGAAAACATAATATATATCTAGAAATCATTAGAAATAGTAATAACATCATCAATAAAAAAAAGAACAAGCAAAACAAAATCTCTGAAGCTTATTTGTGAGAGGGCAATTTGTAGTAAAAAGTTCTGGGGCATAATAAAAAAAGGGTAGTAAGAGTATTAGGTACTATTAATATGTTTTCTATGTATCTAGGTTCGGCAGAACATTCTATTCGGACAAGATCTAGACCTGCGAAGATACAAGCAGGTCATTAAATGCTGTCAATTGAAGAGCGACCTCGAAATATTGCCGCACGGTGATAAGACCATTGTGGGTGAAAGAGGTAAGATTTTAAAGACTCTTTTAACGGAGGGCCTTATTGCTAACAGCAGTGGCGGCCTTAGGAGGTGGCAAGTACGGCAACCGCCCGGGGCCTCGCTTTTGTAGGACCTCGCAACCACGCAGAACAACCCGTTTTTTGTTTCGATGTACTGCAGCTGTAAAGAGGATGCTGACTGATTACCTGCAGCCCTGTAGACTTCCAACTCGCCTAAATTCCTCATACGCCAAGTGCCTCACAAAGATCTATCGCCCGGAGCCTCGCAATATCTAAGGCCACCCTTGGCTAACAGCGATCTCTTCCAGGCAGCCTTTGGATGATCAGGTTATGTGTGAACGGCGGCGTGCCTAAACATTCAGACATTAAAAATACATAAATTATACTTATATTATATGGTGTGTGTGCGTGTGTGTGAAATTTTTTTGCGCGTATACTTACATCTTTCTTTGCTCTTGCAGGTGCTTCGTTATCGGGCGGTCAAAGAGCGAGAATATCTCTAGCGAGATGCGTGTATCAAAACGCTGATGTTTACCTTTTGGACGATCCACTGGCTGCGGTGGATTCTAAGGTAATGTATTTTCTTTTTAATATTTAAAGAAAAAAATTATTATACCAATATGTATACGGAAATAATTTGTGAATAAGTGACGGAATAAACTGAGGGCCCACCTGATGGTAAGTGGTGACCCTCGCCCATGACAACAGTAATGCGCGCGACTCAGTATGAGATCCAAATCTTTACTGAGTCGCATTCATCCTGCTGCGTCTGTCACCCGAGACGGGGATGATATGTCTTAATAATAAGAGATAAAAAGTATTAATAGATTCACACAGCGCCATCTTGCACCAAACTATGCGTAGCTTGTGATTTTTTCGAAAACCTATGATATAAACCCACAACGCAGGGAATCCTAGTGTGGGGGCTAGTATTCATTAACATAATTTTTTGTATCATTATTTTTAATTCCTAGCCATAGTGCCAAATTTAAGTGTGTGTTTTATGTCAACACTAGCTACTCCCCGCAGTGTTACCCGCAGTTTTCCGGGATCAAAAGTAGCGTATGTGTTTATCCAGGATATAAGCTGTCCTGGTACCAAATTTCATTCAATACCGTTGAGTCGTACGAGCGTGAAGGTAGTACAAACGTACACACACATATATATGCTCACACACACTGCTTCTTTTTTAAGGAATAAAGAAATTGGTTGTCTGTGAAGTCGGTTTACGAACAATCATTTTACGTGATAACGTCATAGCCGAACGCTTAAACCGATCGTGCCTCTCTATCGCTTGTTCCGCGCTCTCGCTTGCACGCTCGGCTCAGGCGGACCGTGATGAGTCACGCTTTATCGTGCGTGCAGTCGGCGTTCATAGATTTATAAGACGTTATCACGTCAAAAGTATTATTATCATATTTGATAATCTAGAATATAAGCTGTCCTGGTACCAAATTTCATCCAAATCCGCTGAGCCGTTTGATCGTGAAAGAGGAACAAACATACAAACCTTCGCCTTTATAATATTATTGTGATATTTTTTTTTCTTTGCAGGTGGCCCAAGCGATTTACGACGAGTGCATACGCGGCTTCCTGCGCGACTCTGCAACAGTGTTGGTCACACATCGGGTCCAGTACGCCACGCATGCGCACAACGTTTGCGTCATGAAGGCTGGCAAGGTATTGATCCATTAATTCCAATCCATATTGATCAATAATTTTTCGGTGAACAGGAAAATAAATGCTTCCAATGGGGTTATCTTGCTTGTTCTTCTCCCCATGTAATTATACTATAATTCCAGATAGTAGCCCAAGGTACGTTCAACGAGCTCAAGAACGGCGTGGCGGAGTTCGAGACCTTGATAGAAGAGGGAGAGAAGAGCAAAGAAGAGAAGCAGAAGACAACCGCTTATGAGAACCAGGAGGCGCTGGTGAGTGATAACATAGTACTGACCTACATAATTACTGTAACAATATAATGTAATAGACGGCTCCGTGGCTTAGTTGGTAGTAGCCCTGCCTTCGAAGCGAGGGGTCCCGGGTTCGATTCCCGGCCGGGGCACACTTTGTGCGGTGAGCATAAAGTTTGTTCTCGGGTCTTGGGTGTTGTGACGGAACGACGGGACGAGCGGAGGGCCCACCTGGTGGTAAATGGCGACCCCCGCCCATAAAACTCATGGACGCAACCACAAACGGATATTGGCAGAATCACATGCATATCTTTTCATAGTTCGGTCGGGGAGGAATCAAGTCGTATTGCTTTTGTTATGGGCGGAGCACCCACTTAACATCGGGTGGGTCCTCATCTCATCCCGTCTTTATGTAACATCAAAAATAGTTATCTTCTAAGCTGAGGGCCCACCTGGTGGTGCGTGGCGACCCCCGCCCATGACAACAGTAATGCGACTCAGTATAAGATTTGGTTCTTACACTGAGTCGCATTCATCCTGCTGCGTCCATCACCCGAGACGGGGATGATACGTATCGCTGTGTTCTGGAAGGGTGTGGGTGTGTACAGCCGCTTGAGGCGTCAAATCGCCTCGCCTATCAATTCAATCCCAAGTTTTCAGTTGCATTAGTAAATTTATAATTTTTTCAAAGGTATACAATGTCTCAATTATATCGGAGAGAGCTGATGCCAGGAAGAGTGTTAGTTCCAATTAATTATCAATCTTAGCACCCTAATTAATATCATGCGAATGTGTGTTTGTTTGTTTGTTATGTTTATACGCCTCAACCAATCATTATTTTGCATACACGTTGCCAGAACAGAACAGGGTCTTATAAAAAAATAAAGATTGAGGAAATCATTTACGCGACCGAAGCCGGGGGCAAATGCTAGTATTTTATATAGTTCATGTACCTACTAGATTTTCGTGCATTAGTTTTCTTTTAAAATAAAATATAATCATTTACGTAGTTTTAGTTTTCGAATGATCGAATGAATTATGCCATTTATATTTTATTGTATCGAAGGTCTTAGAATAAGATTATAAATACAAAAACGTTAACACACTCATACCTCTGCACTAGGATTCCCTGTGTTACAGATGGCATGGACAAACACAGAAATAAGGCAAACACCCAACACCCTAGAACAAACTTCGTGCTCACCACACAAAGTCGTGCCGGGAATCGAACCCGGGACCCCTCGCTTCGAAGGCAGGGCTACTACCAACTAAGCCACGGAGTCGTCTATAAGCAAATTATTTAATTCATAAAATCAACCATATTTGTTTTTCCAAGTGGAAAAAGTACTATGTATTCGGTCACGATTAATGTTAGATTAACGACTATTTTAATTGCTACGGTGGATATGCTCACGAATATATTTACTTGTAAAATACGAGTCCAAACGATACTTGAGATCTATAGGAATAAATGAGTTTGAGTTTGCCTTAGGGTGAGAAACAGACATAGACACTCATTTATTTCATGTTTAGCACACATCTATACTAATATTATAAAGCTGCAGTATTTGTTTGTTTGAACGCGCTAATCTCTGGAACTACTGGTCCGATTTGAATGATTCTTTCAGTGTTGGGTAGTCCATTTATCGAGGAAGGCTATAGGTTATGTCTTTTTTTTTCAAAATTAGGTATCCGTAATAAAATTGCTATTTTGTAACACAAGGTGTAAAATCGAAAACCTATTTTTGCGTGCGCTGTTTCCACGTAAACGAGAAAAACGTGGGTGAAACCGCGGAACACAGCTAGTATACAATACAATAAACAGAAAGATGAAAAACAAAAACAAATAGAGGTACGATATAAGACAAAAGATAATAACAAGAATCACAACAAGTAAGCAATAAATTGACATATCTGTGTGCATGTAATGTGCCTGGGGAGTTCCTGTGACACGTTACATGCTCACGTGCGTGTGTACATGCGTGTGTAAAATTTGACCTGTCCAAATGATACTTGAGATCTAAAGGAATAAATGAGTTTGACTTTGAATAAATAGAGAAACAGTACTATATAATTTTTTTGTCCTAAAATGAAAGTCTAGAGATAAATTTCAATTGCTCAAGTTTTCGTGCTTTGGATGGTTATATAATGTTTCAGGAACACAGCTACAAACTACGTTCCCAGCGGTCTATGTCGGAGGCCTCGCAACTGTCCTTCAATATGGACCTGGACAACAATTTGGACCCGAAATACGAAGGTAATGTTCTAATCAATAAACAACCAAAGATTGGGTGAGAGTGCCGGTGAAATTTCAGGCGAATGAGACGTTACGTATTCTCAGACGGGTGCAACGCGATGCAACTTTGTTCTCATGCTTCGGTAGGGGCGAATGGACGCGTTTTGCTGTTATTCTTGGGCGGTAGTAACCTTTTAACAGGTGTGCTGTGACCACATCTCGTCACAAGCGAGCTTCGTTCGGTACTGAATGAATGAATGAATGAAAACTCTTTATTGTACACCTCGATAGAAACATACATAACACAAATAAAATTAACAAAACAATCACAAAAAAAAGAGGTTACAATGAGCGGCCTTATCGCTAATAGCGATCTCTTCCAGGCAACCTTTGGATGGAAAGAAATGAAAAATGTGAAAATCTGGTAGGAGGTGCACCAAAATCAACATGAGTCACGTGCAACTCCATAATTTAAATAAAAATTAAGCACTTACAGAATAAAAACCTTGGAACTAAAAATATACATAACAGAAATAGGAAAAATCTTATAACGGTGCTTTTTGTGAAAAACTGTTTTTTTTTTTCTTAAACGTTGCCTTTTTACTAGAAATGCAATTATAATTGCCATCTTTGTTGCCAGGAGAGGCACAAAACACAGGGTCGGTAGACAACAGCGTGTACATGTCCTACATCAAGAGCGGCGGGACCAAGCTATCGATGATGCTCATGTTTGTGCTCTTCATACTCGCTCAGGTCTTCTACTCGTCCACCGACATTTGGCTGAAAGAATGGTCAGTATTCCATTACTTAAAAGGAGATTTTTTTTATAGTTAAAATAATGTATCCGTACCAGCCTCTAATGTTCCCACTGCAGGGACACCGGCCTACTCTCGATAATTGAGAGTGAATGGGCTCTGATCTACCACGGGAGCCCAATCCGGATTGGTAGATGTCACATGTCTTCGAATTTTTGGTTCTAAGTCATGCCGGTTTCCTCACGATGTTTTCCGTCACCGTTTTGAGAACGTGGTATTGCGCACATAAATATTTTTCAAGTGAAAAAACTCATTGGTGCGCGTGTGGGTTTGAACCAGCAACCTTCAGATTGAAAGTCGGCGTCTATGCCCCTGGGCCACCACGCTCTCTAAAATAATGTACTTTTGGGAAATGCAATAAAAACATTATTGGTTTAGAAATTGTTCTGCTCAGTTTGTTCACTAAACTGGGGATTCTGAAGTGCACGGGCCAAGTGCATTTGAGCTGTTAGCCGTCTGGTGTTAAGGCTTCGGGAGTAAATTCACTTTGTAGGAATTTTCGAACACACGTATTTAATATAACCGCTTTTTGGATGTTGTAGGTATGCTTTGGGATTTATTTTATTATATTTAATAAATAATAATAAATGTTTAATTGAATTCTAAAAAAAGTTAGCAGGTAGATGAATTCTAAAAAAACTCAGAATCGTCACTTCTTATAAATTATATTTACTAACAAGAGCACGCGTTCCTATAACTGAGGTCAGCGCTTGTTCAAACCCCATGTCTCCATGGGGCAGAACCAGCAAGAAACTCCTAATGGAAGGTTAAATATTGTGATAATTATTATGTTACAGGGTTAACTTAGAAGAAGCAAACAGTGCATTACAAAAGACATTGAATACCACCGGCGCAGTCTCACCGGGTATGAGAATTTAATTCTTCTTATTAAGTATTATTTTAATACTATTTCAAAACATGTAACTTTATAATTGAATAGAACGACTTCAATATAGATGTATATCGCATGGGATGAAGGCAAAAATTCATGGAAACCTTCGACCTATAACAGCAAAAATTCATGGAAACCTTCGACCTATAAAAGCAAAAATTCATGGAAACCTTCGACCTATAAAGGCAAAAATTCATGGAAATCTTTGACCTATAAAGGCAAAAATTCATGGAAACCTTCGACCTATAAAGGCAAAAATTTATGGAAACCTTCGACCTATAACAGCAAAAATTCATGGAAACCTTCAACCTATAAAGGCAAAAATTCATGGAAACCTTCGACCTATAACAGCAAAAATTCATGGAAACCTTCGACCTATAAAAGCAAAAATTCATGGAAACCTTCGACCTATAAAGGCAAAAATTCATGGAAACCTTCGACCTATAAAGGCAAAAATTCATGGAAACCTTCGACCTATAAAGGCAAAAATTCATGGAAACCTTCGACCTATAAAAGCAAAAATTCATGGAAACCTTCGACCTATAAAGGCAAAAATTCATGGAAACCTTCGACCTATAAAGGCAAAAATTTATGGAAACCTTCGACCTATAACAGCAAAAATTCATGGAAACCTTCGACCTATAAAGGCAAAAATTCATGGAAACCTTCGACCTATAAAGGCAAAAATTCATGGAAACCTTCGACCTATAAAAGCAAAAATTCATGGAAACCTTCGACCTATAAAGGCAAAAATTCATGGAAACCTTCGACCTATAAAGGCAAAAATTCATGGAAACCTTCGACCTATAACAGCAAAAATTCATGGAAACCTTCGACCTATAAAGGCAAAAATTCATGGAAACCTTCGACCTTTAAAGGCAAAAATTCATGGAAACCTTAGATTCAGGCGTTACTTTGCGAAAATCTGTGTTAGGTTTGTCTGGAAGGAACCATTTAATAACGAACAAGCATCCATATTCGTCACAATACTTGTCCTGGAATCGAACGCACGACCGTAGAAAGCAGAGCTAACTATACAGTGATAGTTATAAATGTATATAACTAACTCCCTTTCTGTTTATATGCGTTTTGAATAGTACAATTTCTAGAAGTTGAGGAAATCTCTCCCCCCTTAGGGCTAAAAATTGGGGTGAAACTATTAGTCAAAATCAACGTTAAAGTTTATTGCTTGAAAAATAATTTATTGCTTGAAATACATATGACAGGTAAAGATGTCAATAATATTAATAGTATCAATATATATAGACAGCTCCGTGGCTTAGTTGGTAGTAGCCCTGCCTTCGAAGCGAGGGGTCCCGGGTTCGATTCCCGGCCGGGTCACACTTTGTGTGGTGACCATGAAGTTTGTTCTCGGGTCTTGGGTGTTTGTCTTGTGTTAATGTGTTTGTCCATGCCATCTGCGACACAGGGAATCCTAGTGCAGAGGTATGAGTGTGTAAACGTTTATTTATTTCGGCATGCAATATTATATGAGTCACAATCATTGAAAACTATTTTTTAATATAAATTTGAAAATAAAGTCGGTTGTAATAAATTAAAATATTGAAATCGGTTTTTAATTTGTCCGTTTTTTCTCCAGGAGTTTCGTTCGAGAACATTCCTTCGAACAGGTTCCAGCTGACGCGCGAACAGTGCCTATACTTGTACGCGAGTCTCATAGCCATTTGTATATTCTTCACCTGGAACAAGCTGGTGGTCTTCTACAACACCTGCATCAGAGCCTCGATCACCCTGCACGACACTATGTTTAGGTACGTGAAATTACAGGCCCAGGGGACTTTTGGATCCCCTCCATCCATATTGCTCTCGCCCGTAACTGTACACCTACAGCCTCAGAGTCAGGGTGACTTTTGGGGGGTCCAGTGGTGCTCGCATTACTGTGTTCCGGTGGAAGGGTGTGGGTGCCGGTGAAATCACATGCGCATGAGACGTATCATCCCCGTCTCGGGTGATGGACGCAGCAGGATGAATGCGACTCAGAGTAAGATCCACATCGCATTACTGTTGTCATGGGCGGGGGTCGCCACGCACCACCAGGTGGGCCCTCAGCTCGCTCCGTCACAAATCTTCATAAAGAAAAGGATATTTTTAGGACTTTCTTAATTCTTTCTTTAGAACCTTCTCCTGACAATAACAAACTCGACAAAAGAAATATTAGCAAATTTGGTCCAGCCGTTGACGCGTGAAGACCAAGAGAAATTGGAATCAATTTTTATACATATAGATTATAGATTAATATACTTTGTAGGGGGGTAACGAACGCGCCGATGTGGTTCTTCCACCACAACCCCTCGGGCCGCATCCTGAACAGGTTCTCCAAGGACATGGGGCAGGTGGACACTTTACTCCCCGTCGCCCTCGTCGACTGTTTAGGGGTGAGTTTTGTGCATAGATTGTCCATGACTCTGTCCGGGTTGGGGGAATACGATATTGGGACGTATATGGACTCTACAGGTACTTCTGATTTCTAAAGACTTTTTTGAAAGTTGATGTATGGAATATTTTTTATAATAATAATAAATATTCATAGACATTCCACATAGCGCTATCTAGCCCCAAAGAAGCAAACCTTAATTTTAAATATATAGAATCAAACATAAAACCTGGTAGGCGACGGCTCCGTGGCTTAGTTGGTAGTAGCCCTGCCTTCGAAGCGAGGGGTCCCGGGTTCGATTCCCGGCCGGGGCACAGTTTGTGTGGTGAGCATGAAGTTTGTTCTCGGGTCTTTGTCTTGGGTTTCTGTGTTTGTCCATGCCATCTGCGACACAGGGAATACTAGTGCAGAGGTATGAGTGTGTTAACGTTGTTGTTGTTGTTTAAAATTAAAATAACATCTGAGGTAGTACTTACTTGTTTCTCTATATCATGTACACCGCCGACTAACCTTCCAAGCCACACATTCCTCTCCATCCGAAGGTTGCCTGGAAGAGATCGCTTCTAAGCGATAAGGCCGCCCATTGTACATTAAATTTTAAGATTCTTTGTACATATTTATATTGGTGTGCAATAAAGTATTTTTGTATTGTATTGAATTGTATTGTAGTATGTAAATAATTGAATATTCATTCGATAGCTTGATTCTTTATTTAAAGCTATTTTAAGTGCCAATTCTTTATTTAAACATATTTTAAGTGCCAATTCTTTATTTAAACATATTTTGTGTTGCCAATTCTTTATTTAAACATATTTTAAGTGCCAATTCTTTATTTAAACGTTGTTGTAAATAATAAATAAATAAATAAATTGCTTT
Source organism: Aplocera efformata (assembly GCA_921293045.1). Classification (NCBI taxonomy): domain Eukaryota; kingdom Metazoa; phylum Arthropoda; class Insecta; order Lepidoptera; family Geometridae; genus Aplocera; species Aplocera efformata. Next base: position 1,612,900 of record OV121067.1, on the reverse strand, counting down.
CTTCAAGTGGGTACCTGCCAAAATGTTGGTCCATGTTTAGTCAGGGTATGGTAGAAGTTTTGGATCTGTTTCTGCGGATTTGAAATATTCAAACGGATCGTCATCCTGTTTCAGTTCTTTCTGGAGGTGATAGCTATCCTGGTGGTGGTGTGCTTGGTCAACTGGTGGCTGCTGCTGCCGACTGGGTGTGTCGCAGTGTTCCTGTTCCTTCTGCGCGCGCTGTTCCTCTGCACCAGCCGAGAGCTCAAGAGGATTGAGGCTATCGGTGAGTTTATGAGACTAATTCGCAGCTGTAGGAACCCTGCCTTCGAAGCGAGGGGTCCCTGGTTCGAGTCCCGGTTGCGACACACTGTGGTGAGCGTGAACCTTGTTCTCTGTTGGTTGTATGTCTTGTGTTTCTTGGTTTATTTGTGATGTGTTTGCCACCTGTGATACAGGGAATCCTAGTGCAGGGGAATGAGGATGCAACAAGGTCTGCCTCCACACCTGGTAATCTGCTGCCAAGCAGTAGTGCTCGCATTGCTGAGTTCCGGTGGAAGGTGATGTGGGCGACGGTTAAATCACATGCGCATGAGACTTAACATCCCCGTCTCGGGTGATGGACGCAGCAGGATGAATGCGACTCAGTAAAGATTTGGATCTCATACTGAGTCGCGCGCATTACTGTTGTCATGGGCGAGGGTCACCACTTACCATCAGGTGGGCCCTCAGCTCGTTCCGTCACTTATTTACATTAAAAAAAAAATGTCGGTGGTCTGGTGGTGTCGGATCATTGGATGTAGTTAAAAATGTCGTTTGTGGCACCAGCTCGGAGCCAGTCGTTGAACCACGTGTCGTCGACCGTCGGCGGGCTGACCACCATCCGCTCGTCGCGCCACCAGCGCCTGCTGGCCCAGGAGTTCGACAAGCTGCAGGACCTGCACAGCTCCTCCTGGACCCTGCTGCTCAACACCAACAGGTACACAGATGATGGTTCAAGCGTCACTTTGAGGGTGTCTTCAGACTTTAAAAACAGGTTATTCAGAACTAAAACCAGTAATCTTTGTAAAATACGCCCTAAAACAAGTAATCTCTTGTAAAATACGCTCCAAAACCAGTAATCTTCCGAAAATACGCCCTAAAACCAGTAATCTTGGTAAAATACGCCCTAAAACCAGTAATCTTGGTAAAATACGCCCTAAAACCAGTAATCTTGGTAAAATACGCCCTAAAACCAGTAATCTTGGTAAAATACGCCCTAAAACCAGTAATCTTTGTAAAATACGCCCTAAAACCAGTAATCTTGGTAAAATACGCCCTAAAACCAGTAATCTTTGTAAAATACGCCCTAAAACCAGTAATCTTGGTAAAATACGCCCTAAAACCAGTAATCTTTGTAAAATACGCCCTAAAACCAGTAATCTTGGTAAAATACGCCCTAAAACCAGTAATCTTGGTAAAATACGCCCTAAAACCAGTAATCTTTGTAAAATACGCCCTAAAACCAGTAATCTTGGTAAAATACGCCCTAAAACCAGTAATCTTGGTAAAATACGCCCTAAAACCAGTAATCTTTGTAAAATACGCCCTAAAACCAGTAATCTTGGTAAAATACGCTCTGAAACCAGTAATCTTCCGAAAATACGCCCTAAAACAAGTAATCTCTTGTAAAATACGCCCTAAAACCAGTAATCCTTGTAAAATACGCCCTAAAACCAGTAATCTTGGTAAAATACGCTCTGAAACCAGTAATCTTACGAAAATACGCCCTAAAACAAGTGATATTCCGTAAAATACGCCCTAAACAAGTAATATTCTGTAAAATACGCCCTAAACAAGTAATATTCTGTAAAATACGCACTAAAACCAGTAATATTCTGTAAAATACGCCCTAAACAAGTAATATTCTGTAAAATACGCACTAAAACCAGTAATATTCTGTAAAATACGCCCTAAAACCAGTAATATTCTGTAAAATACGCACTAAAACCAGTAATCTTGGTAAAATACGCCCTAAATGAAGTATTATTCGGCAGGGCGTTCGGTTTCTGGATGGACATGCTCTGCTGCGCGTACCTGGCCATCGTCACGTTCAGCTTCTTCCTGTTCGCCGGTGAAGGTATGTTGCACTCATTCACAACCAAATTGCTGATACAATTTTCATTCTAGACGGCTCTGTGGCTTAGTTGCCTTCGAAGCGTCCCGAGGGTTACGAGGGGTCCCGGGTTCGATTCCCGGCCGGGGCACACTTTGTGCGGTGAGCATGAAGTTTGTTCTCGGGTCTTGGGTGTTTGTCCATGCCATCTGCGAAACAGGGAATCCTAGTGCAGAGGTATGAGTGTGTTAACGGTGTTTTTTTTTTTGACACATTTAGTTTTTATCGGCCGCCAAGATAAATTATATATGTAAACTGTGGTATATATATATACCACCAAGCTGTGGTGCATTTGCATTGCTTATGATAAAGTGGTACCATACAAAATACGGATTTTCATCTTGTACGAACAGTGCCAAAGGAGCAACTAAAAGTAGCAGTAGAACTTGTGCCAAGTTCGTCCGGAGAGGTACTGCCACCACATCTGGAGTCTACCGGCAAGCAGTAGTGTTACCGGTGTTACCGGTGTAGCAGTAGTACCGGTGAAATCACATGCTCATGAGACGTATCATCCCGTCTCGGGCGATGGACGCAGCAGGATGAATGCGACTCAGTAAAGATTTGGATCTCATACTGAGTCGCGCGCATTACTGTTGTCATGGACGAGGGTCACTTACCATCAGGTGGGCCCTCAGCTCGTTCCGTTACTCACATAAAATGATATTGATAATGATATGTTTCCAGATACGATAGGGGGCAACGTTGGTTTGGCCATCACCCAGGTGATAGGCCTGGTGGGCATGTGCCAGTACGGGATGCGGCAGACGGCCGAGGTCGAGAACCAAATGACGTCGGTGAGTCTCATACTTATATATTTATTCACAAAATACAAGCTAACAGTAATACCAAATAGTCTTAATCACTACATAGTATAAAACAAAGTCGCTTTCTCTGTCCCTATATCCATATGTATGCTTAAATCTTTAAAACTACGCAACGGATTTTGATGCGGTTTTTTTTAATAGATAGAGTGATTCAAGAGGAAGGTTTATATGTATCACACACTAGCAAGTCACCCCGGCTTCGCACGGGTAGTTCCTGATACGACACTGATGTTTTGCTAACCGTGCGAAGCCGGGACGGGCCCGTACCAGCCTCCAATGTTCCCACTGCAGGGACTCCCGGCCTACTCTCGATAATTGAGAGTGAATGGGCTCTGATCTACCACGGGAGCCCAATCCGGATTGGTAGATGTCGCATGTCTTCGAATTTTTGGTTCTAAGACATGCCGGTTTCCTCTCGATGTTTTCCGTCACCGTTTCGAGAACGTGGTATTGCGCACATAATTTTTTTCAAGTGAAATAACTCGTTGGTTCACGTGTGGGTTTGAACCAGCAACCTTCAAATTGAAAGTCGGCGTCTATGCCCCTGGTAAATATAAACATAATAATCTATGTTATAATTCGTGTTACCGAGATATTATGTTCATAAAAATGATAGTATTAAATAAAAAATCTATGTATTATAAAAATTAATTGCTGTTCGTTTGTATTATACATCCAATTAATGATATTTAATATATTTTTCAGGTTGAAAGAATATTGGAATATACTAATCTACCAGCCGAGCAACCGGTGGAGCCGAACGAGAAGGCTCTGCAAGCGAACCACCCGGGGTGGGACTTGGACAAGTGGCCTGCGAAAGGTAAAATTTCATTTAAAAAAAAATCTGAAACTATATCATAATTTTGTCGGAAATTGTAATTTTTTTATGTGTAGTATTGACAGAGCTTAAAATCCACCTAGTGTTAAGTGGTTACCACCGCCCGTAACAACAGCAACACGACTTAGGTCCTCCCAACCGAAGCATGAGAAGACCAAAGTCGCACCCCGTTACGCCCTTCACCCAACGGGGATCTTACGTCTCATGCGCATGTGATTTCACCGGCACCCACACCCTTGCATCACTGCTTGGCGGTATTACCAGGTGTGGAGGCAGTACTTCGGACGAACTTGGCACAAGTTCTACTGCTACTTTTTGGGTCTCTTTTGGCACCCAGGGGGTACGTCTGGGGAATCAAAGGGTTCTCACCTGCCTGCACTGATGGGTCTATTCCTCAGGGGAAATAATCTTCCAAGACGTTTCGTTGGAATACGAAAGACCCCCCAAGAAGGAGCTGGAGACAAAGGAAGAGCCAGCGTACGCCATCAGGAACGTGAGCTTCTCCATCAGCCCGGCGGAGAAGGTGGCTGTGGTGGGCAGGACCGGCGCGGGGAAGAGCTCCCTGGTCAACGCACTGTTCAGGTAATTACACCAGCCGTCCCAGCAGGACGGGCCAGGTTCTCCCATACCCAGCAGGACGGCTCAGGTTCTCCCGTACCCAGCAGGACGGCTCAGGTTCTCCCATACCCAGCAGGACGGGTCAAGTTCTCCCGTACCCAGCAGGACGGGTCAAGTTCTCCCGTACCCAGCAGGACGGCTCAGGTTCTCCCATACCCAGCAGGACGGGTCAAGTTCTCCCGTACCCAGCAGGACGGCTCAGGTTCTCCCATACCCAGCAGGACGGCTCAGGTGCCAATCACTGAGAAGGTTTAAATTTAAAAAGCGTATGAAGATGTTTTTTCCCAATCACTCTGAGTTGTTCAGAGACAGTCCCCACTTTAGGGGAGGAGACGACCCCTGCAGAAGTATGAGAGTACCCAACCACTCTGAGACAGTCCCCACTTTAGGGGAGGAGACGACCCTTGCAGAAGTATGAGAGTACCCATCCACTCTGAGACGGTCCCCACTTTAGGGGAGGAGACGACCCCTGCAGAAGTATGAGAGTACCCAACCACTCTGAGACGGTCCCCACTTTAGGGGAGGAGATGACCCCTGCAGAAGTATGAGAGTACCCAACCACTCTGAGACGGTCCCCACTTTAGGGGAGGAGACGACCCCTGCAGAAGTATGAGAGTACCCATCCACTCTGAGACGGTCCCCACTTTAGGGGAGGAGACGACCCCTGCAGAAGTATGAGAGTACCCAACCACTCTGAGACGGTCCCCACTTTAGGGGAGGAGATGACCCCTGCAGAAGTATGAGAGTACCCATCCACTCTGAGACGGTCCCCACTTTAGGGGAGGAGACGACCCCTGCAGAAGTATGAGAGTACCCAACCACTCTGAGACGGTCCCCACTTTAGGGGAGGAGACGACCCCTGCAGAAGTATGAGAGTACCCAACCACTCTGAGACGGTCCCCACTTTAGGGGAGGAGACGACCCCTGCAGAAGTATGAGAGTACCCAACCACTCTGAGACGGTCCCCACTTTAGGGACGAGACGACCCCTGCAGAAGTATGATTTTTTTGCAATAGCAGCCCTGTTCCCCCCAGATTGAGCAACACGTCCGGCAAGATCACAGTGGACGGGCTCTCGTGCGAGGAGACGGGGCTGCGCGCGTGGCGCAGCAAGGTGTGCGCGCTGCCGCAGCGCGCGGCGCTGTTCGCGGCCACGCTGCGGGACAACCTGGACCCCGCCGACAAGTACACCGACGCGGACATATACAAGGCCCTGGAACAGGTATTTAAGACTCATCATCATCATCATCATCAGCCTCTTTCAGTCCACTTGGAAGTACATTAACAGACTCCGGACTCAGGTTGGTCGCTGCAGACAGTACCTGTGTAAATGGGGCGTGCGTGACACCTTAACTGGGTGCGACTGTGGAACCCCTGTTCAGTCCATGTCCCCTGTGCCCTGCGTCCTGCATTGGATGATCTGCACAAAGCCACCAAAAGACCTGTTAATTATATTTTTTGAACAAAAAAAAGAAGTGTTGACTGGGATTCTGTTTTTCAGACTCAAAATTTGATTTGTATCAACGCCTTTCAATATTGTCATACGTTTTTGAAAAGCTTTACCATCTACCTGTATAAAATCCCCTGTCGTGACCCCCTGGCTCCCCCGCAGGTGGAGCTCCGCGACATGGTGTCCGCAATGCCCGCGGGCCTGAACACGAAGGTCGGCGACGGCGGCGGGAACCTCTCCATCGGGCAGAGGCAGCTGGTCTGCCTGGCGCGCGCCGCGCTCGCCAACTCCAACGTGCTGGTGCTGGACGAGGCCACCGCCAACGTGGACACGGAGTGAGTACAGTCTCATGCTGTAGGGGGAGGGAGAGGGGGGGGGGGGAGAACCTATGGTGTCCTGGACACGAACGTTGGCGATGGAGGGAGAATTTCAATGGGGCAGAAGCAGCTGGTCTGCCTGGATGAGGCCACCGCCAACGTGGACACGGAGTGAGTACAGTCTCATGCTGTAGGGGGAGGGGGGGGGGGACAACAAGGTGGTGAACGAAGGTTGGCGATGGAGGGAGAATTTCAATGGGGCAGAGGCAGCTGGTCTGCCTGGATGAGGCCACCGCCAACGTGGACACGGAGTGAGTACAGTCTCATGCTGTAGGGGGAGGGAGAGGGGAGGGGGAGAGAACCTATGGTGTCCTGGACACGAACGTTGGCGATGGAGGGAGAATTTCGAGTTATAAGTGTTGTAACATACACGACTTTCTTTTATATATATAGATTTTTAATTACCTTATTTCAGAACGGACAAGCACATTCAAGAGACGATTCGCAATAAATTCGCGAAAGCAACGGTCCTGACGATAGCGCACAGACTCAACACAGTCATGGATTATGATAAAGTTATTGTAATGGACAAGTGAGTATTGCGAACGCACCTTCCACGTTTTTTTTATCATGGTACTCGCAATGTCTCCTACCTCTTCTTCTTGCGAGTCAATGGTTCATCATTAATATTTTAAAGAGAGTTAAGATAAAAGTGAGCCATGTCTATGGCGTTGGCCGAGGCCGTGGTCAGGTCAGCACTTGTGCACTTGATAGGACAAAGTGGGCACTCCATCAAGTGCTGCCTGGTTTGAGATGGGTGACCGCAGCCGCAGGCTGTTGAACTTGGGTCTCTGAAACCCCATCGACACGTGTTTTGTCTGCAGCGACCCATTTGCGTGCGAAGGCGGTTTTAACTTTAACATGTCTCCTACGGAAATATGTTAAAGTTTTTGGGGGGTCCAGTTGCGAGCGTCCTAAGACTGGTGTTGCGCTTATAAATTTTTCGAGTGATAAAGAATTAATTGGTGCACGAGTGGGTTTCAATCTGCGACTCCCAGATTGCAAGTCGGTGTTTGTGCCCCTGCTATGTTTCCAGGGGGACACACACATATATATGGGGGGGTCCAGTTGCGAGCGTCCGTAGGTACCCTTTGATTCCGTACACGTACCACCTGGGTGCTGAAGGAGCAACCAAAAGTAGCAGTAGAACTTGTGCCAAGTTCGTCCGGAGAGGTACTGCCTGGAATCTGCCGCCAAGCAGTAGTGGTTGCATTCAAAAAAAGTCAAAGTTAGAAATCTTTATAATATATTTTATTAATATCAAGTTTATTTCCATGAACATAAAACATAAAACTAAAATATATCTATGTTAGTTTTACGTTGGCTAACATACTTCACACCCTACATGCCTAGATTAAATATATATTATATATATTTATCGGCAGTCATCAATTCATAAGTCGTTCCGTACCACCCTCTAATGTTCCCACTGCAGGGACACCGGCCTACTCTCGATAATTGTGAGTGAATGGGCTCTACCACGGGAGCCCAATCCGGATTGGTAGATGTCACATGTCGTCGAATTTTTGATTCTAAGACATGCCGGTTTCCTCACGATGTTTTCCGTCACCGTATCGAGAACGTTTTTTCAAGTGAAAAAAGTTATTGTTGCACGTGTGGGTTTGAACCAGCGACCTTCAGATTGAAAGTCGGCGACTGTGCCCCTGGGCCACCACGCTCTCGTTATGACGTCACAATATATGTCAATTGTTGTTACTCGCCAGGGGGCGTGTGGTAGAGATGGGGCATCCATTCGAGCTGCTCACTCAGCAGACTCCGGGCAGAACTGACGCCGTTCTGCCCAGGAAGTCCCTCCTCTCCAAGAGCCAGGTAAGAGTCATTTAAAAGTATTAGATGCTAATTGCTGCATCAAATACTTTTGGGTATAATTAACGATATAGTAATTATACCTTTAGGAAATAGAAGTGGAAAAAAACATTTATTTTGCTTTATATAGGCACAAGTAGACAATTAAAATTATTGAAAATGGTTTCGTAACCGCAAAAAAGGCTACCACTCTGCGTGTGTATCAGCGGAGTCGCTAATTCAGCGCTGGTTTTCAGTGGCACCATAGTATGTACATAGTATAGAACAGTTGCTCGCGTCCTACGGTCCTGTGTACCCTTTGACCCTAAAAGTAGCAGTAGAACTTGTGCCAAGTTCGTCCGGAGAAGTACTGCCTCCACACCTGGAATCTGCCACCAAGCAGTAGTGCTCGCATTGCTGTTTTCCGGCGGAAGGGTGTGGGTGCCGGTGAAATCACCGCATGAGACGTATCATCCCCGTCTCGGGTGATGGACACAGGATGAGTGCGACTCAGTGTAAGATCTAAATCTTATACTGAGTCGCATTACTGTTGTCATGGGCGGGGGTCGCCACGCACCACCAGGTGCCAGGTGGGCCCTCAGCTCGTTCCGTCACAGACTTATAATTATTTTGTGTTTCAGGCGCCATTAGCCATTCCCGAGAACTTTACATTCGACGCCCGCGCCGAGCGCAGCGACGGGAACGAGACAGTAGTACTGTCTCGAGACAGAGTGCGGACCTACTCCAACAGGTATTTATTATTCTGTGTAAAATTTGACGTGTCCAAACGATAATTGAGATCTAAAGGAATAAATGAGTTTGACTTTGGGGTGGTTTGATTTTTTCTGAAACATGTTTTGAAATATTGTGTTTATTTTCGACGGAAAAACACGCGCAGTATAGAATTTACGGACAAAGAAATCCATTGCAGGAACGTTTGTTATTAAATACTCTTTAGTTGGATCGCTTTTATCATACTCGGCATACCGAAGTTAGTCTCTTTGCATGGGCGTACCCAGGGGGGGAAGGGGGGGCAGCTTCCCACCCCCTTAAATTAAAAAGCGATTGAAATAAAATAAAAATGCATGCATACTCAAATTTACTTATATTTATTTAAATTCCTATAAAGCAGGATCATATGCGGCTGTTTGTGTAGTGTGTATGTGTATGACAAAAAAGCCGCGAACGATTCGACCTAAAAAATCTGACTTGCCCCCCCTAGGCCAGAAGCTGGGTACGTAATAATGTAATGTTAATGTTATATTAGGAGTACAAATAAGATTCCGCCGTTTTATTGTAGATGGCGCGGCACGGAGTGTCGGTTAGCTTTCGCAGATGATAACCGGCTTAAAAAATAGTTTGGACATTCAAGAACAACATAACCTATTAATATCATTGATTTTATATTGGTAAAATATAATTTTTATAAGTTGAAAATGTCAAAATTTGAGCCAAGTAAGCGTCATTTGCGGGAAATATTAGTTTACTTCTTTAATTTAAAGAAATCTGCTGCTGAGGCGCATCGATTGACAATTTGACATAACCAAGTGTTCACAAATGATCCCACGGTGAAAATAACTGAGTATGAGTATGAGTATGAGTATTATTCCAGGTCTGAAGCCAGCGACCAGGATGGCGGGATCTTCAAGTCGCTGGTGGAGCAGACGGGGGCCGAGACGTCGCGCTTGCTGTACAACATGGCTGAAGAGGTAAGTCGGCCTCTAATGCTTCCATCACGCCCACTCTCGATGACCGAGAGTGGGCATTTAATGTGACTAACGATACGGGACGAGCTGACAGCCTGCCGGATGTTAAGTGGGTACTGCTGCCCTTAAAAATCAGCTCTCTACACACTCACGGCAACGAGCGAGAGGTACTCTCTCTCTTTCTTTCCGGCCTCGTTCGGGTCTTGGGTCTTGGTTTCATTGGCTGTATGATTAATTTTAAGTGTTGTTGTAACTACCCTCTGAGAGCTGTTGATTCTGTTTATAATAAATAAATAAGTCGGTTTTTTTGACGTGATAACGTCTTATAAATCTATGAACGCCGGCTGCACACACGAAAAGGCATGACTCATTGTCACGTTCCGCCTGAGCCGAGCGTGTAAGTGAGAGCGCGGAACAAGCGATATAGAGGCACAATCGGCCTAAGCGTTCGGCTTTTTCATCAATGTTTTTTATAACGTTATCACGTAAAATTATCGTCCATAAACCGGATTTACAGATAATTATTTTTTTTTACTGACTTTATCTTTCAATTTCTCTTTGTTACTATTTGTTTCAGAGCTACAAGAAGATGTTGGACAAACAAAAGAACTCTTGAAGGGTTGCCCTTGAAAACATTCCTAGTGATACCCCCCACTCCAGTATTGTACGTACCTAGTACATATGTCAATTAAATGCCTTATATTGCATTTTGTATGTTTATGAACAAATAATTATTACCCGTGAGACTCAAAAAGTACTTGTAATTTTTTTATACGTAAAAACATTTAAAGGATATTTCATGACTTTTAAATCTGTGTTAGAAAAACTAGTTTTTGAAGTTTATAGCATGAAAATATATTTTTTTTAATTCGCTAGCTTTTTATTTGTCTTCCCTAGATGTTCTTTACTGTTCATCTAAGTTTGTAGTAGGTATATTGCAATGAGCGCTTCCGTGCTTTGCAGGGCGAGTTAAGATATCGATAAGCCACATCGAAGCCATTCATACATTAGAGTTGGCCACTCACACGAAAAGAGAAAGATATTCAATTATCTTTCATTTTTCGTAGATTACAAACGATCTAGTTTTCACAATTAACAGAATATCGTCTAAAAATATGTAAACTGGTTGTATGCTTAAGACAGATCAAAAGTCCTGAAATTGCTTTTAAAATTATGATTTTTAACTCTTTTTAACGTAAATAGCCACCAGGTTGACCTTACAAACCTGTTAATATCAGCAATTTACTTATACGAATTGTTTTTTTTTTAAAGGCAGGCTATCATTATAAATGTATTGAGACAGTGAATATATTGGGTGTGTGAATATGACTCCGCCCTTTCTCAACAGATGTCGTTTTTAGTATTGTTTACGTGTACTAATAAATGACCATACTTGTATTCGATAGTACTGAATGTCAGCTATCTAACGCATTTTATGATATTTGGTTGAAGTGTAAGCAACAATTGTTTTCACCTTTTCGAAAATGTCGGTTTTTATTCCAAATAAACGTCATTTGCGGGAAGTGTTATTACATTATTTTATTGCGAAGAAAACTGCAGCGGAAACTTATCGTTTGCTTGTGGAGATTTATGGTGAGCATGCTCCGTCTAATACAACTTGCAAGGAATGGTTTCGACGATTTCAAAATAACGATTTTAGTACTGAGGATAAAGAACATGGAAAACCACCAAAAAAATTTGAAGATGCTGAATTGGAAGCATTATTGGCGGAAGATTCTTGCCAAACTCAATCAGAATTAGCTGCAGCATTAAATGTTGATCGTTCAACTGTTGCAAAGCGTTTACAAATGATGGGAATGATTCAAAAAGCCGGTGACTGGGTTCCACATGATTTAAAAGAAAGAGACATGGAACGTCGGAAAACCATTTGTGAAATGCTGCTTCAAAGACAGCAAAGAAAAGGATTTTTGCATCGGATAGTCACAGGAGACGAAAAATGGATACACTACGAAAATCCTAAACGCAAAAAAGCTTGGGTGAAACCAGGCGAACCAGGCCCATCACAGCCAAAAATAAATATTCACTGTGCCAAGGTCATGCTCTGTATTTGGTGGGATCAGAAAGGTATTGTATATTATGAGTTGCTCAAACCCTCTGAAACTATTAATGGAGAAGTTTACCGACGACAACTAATGCGTTTGAAGCGAGCCATAGAAGAAAAACGACCAGAATGGGTGAATAGACATAACAAATTAGTTCTTCAGCATGACAATGCCAAACCGCATACCGCAGAAGTCGTAAAAAGATATTTAGAGGGACAGGACTGGGAAGTGTTACCCCACCCGCCATATTCACCAGACATAGCTCCTTCGGATTACCACCTATTCCGGACGATGCAGACAGACCTTACTGGAGAAAAGTTTACTTCATGTGAAAGTATCAAAATTTGGATTGACAACTGGATAAGCTCAAAAGACCAGGACTTCTTCCAGCAAGGAATACGAAAACTACCTGAACGATGGGCGAAGGTTGTAGCTGCAGATGGAGCATACTTTCAATAATTTTTTTTTTTAATTTTGTAAGCGAACAAATGTGTTTTATTTTGACAAAAAGGGGCGGAGTCATATTCACACACCCAATACCTCATAATACTTAATCTTTACAAACTTGATGTTACGAGATTTATCCGCAAAAAGTTTGTAGCTTTTGAATAAAATTGTGTGTTATATCATTTTGAATCATAATTAGAATATTCTTGGTATATCGTTTTTGTAGTAGTTATCAAGAATTGTCGATATTTTAATTGTAGCTTTTGAATAAAATTGTGTGTTATATCATTTTGAATCATAATTAGAATATTCTTGGTATATCGTTTTTGTAGTAGTTATCAAGAATTGTCGATATTTTAATCGAAAATTAGGGTTTAGAATCTTGCGCCATTGAAGTATTCCATACTTTATGTGCGTTAGATACACGAAGCGGTGATGGAAAACATTGTAAGGTCGTGTCTTCCGCTTGCCACACAAAAGCATCTATATAAAACAATGTCTGTTTATAAAACAATGGTGTTTAGCCGCGTATTATTATTATTATCATTAAACGGCCGCGTCTTCTGCGCGTGTTAACTTAAATGTGACAGTTTTGTAGCAAGGTACAAGGCTTAGGGTTAATTGGGCTCTCGTGGAAGATTGCAGTCTCTTAATCCCGTGGTAGTAACATCGACGTATTCCATTTTAAAAACTACCACGCTAGCTCTGTTCTGTTTGTCTAGTGACTATATTATTTATTTTTACTTGTATTTTTTTTATATTGAGTGTAAACGGGACAACAATATGTATATTTTAATTAACACAGTACTTAGAAAATTTTAGTTATTTAGTTGAATTGTGATAAAAAAACTCGAATGTTACCAGTATTTTAAAAATTCCACTATTTTTTTCGAATTTAATTCACTTTAGTAATATTGTTTAATTATTATTACGTGAATCAAAATTTAATTTTATATGGAAACATTGGAACGCTACGACGCGTGACGTGTTGCCAATGCGATGCGACTTGGTTCTTCTCATACTTTAGTGGGGGAATGCCTGAGTCGTATTTTCGTTGTTTATGGGTGGCGGGATCTACTTAACATCAGGTGGGCCCGTCCCGTCACTTTAGTCCCATTACAATATCTTATCAGTCGTAAAACAGGGCCCCATATCTTTATACATTTATACCTAGACATTGGTGCAGATTTTGCTGTCAGACTAAAAATTATGCTATACAAATTCCATGTCATTTCATATTGACAGCGATGATTTTAGGGCTGTCAAAATATATTTTAGTTTAGTTCGATGCCAACGGAATCAACGCCTTTGTCGACTTTTTGGTGCTACCAAGTGCATTTTCCATATTTTAATGAAATAAGTAGGAATAATTTGTATCGTCTTGAAATGGAGCTTACAACAATTTAGTTTCTACAACTTAAACTATTGTCAAACATTGTTTGTAGCTGTAGAATCGATTCGAATTTCGATTTGCTAATTAAATTACTTAATTAGATGTATGTCTTTTTAATTTAGGTAGTTATTTAAAAGGTCGAAGCTAATTAAAGCGCGACGATCTGCGTCCATGGTTTGTTGCTTCAAAATTACCATTTGTACTTGATATCGTATTTATATTCATAATATTTGTACTGGCACAACCGTAGAAATATTTTTCGCATAGTCTGTGTAAATGCAAAAATACTTGTTTGCATTAAGAAATAAATTTTGTTATAATGGAAATTGACAGATACAGTATCGAAGTTACAAGATACAGATAGTTGGGAAGATAAAATGCGAAGAGTTTTGTGTTAACCAGTTGTATCGATCGATAGGATTCTCTCACCGCCGAATAGAGTAGAGTAGGGTATGCGATCGACCGCTTGTGGCGTTTAGACCTTAATGCACTTTTCGAATTACTCGAATTACTAGGCAATTTTATTGTAATTATGTCAATTTATTAGTATTATTATTAGGAATGATTATTATTTAATAATATTATATTGTTATTGTTACAGTCACGATAATAAGTGTTGTTGTATCACTTTGATTGTGATAGTACTTAATGTGATATAGAAAATATATATTTTATCAATTAATTTGGTATTTTCATTTCATAACCTTAAGATATGTGTGTTATTTTCTTTGCAGTTTCAGTACCTATTCTTGCTCTGCAAATAAAACATGCCATTAATAAGTAGTACTTAAACCACTTTATTATTAGCTATTTCATTAAACTCCAATGATTCCGTACCAGCCTCTAATGTTCCCACTGCAGGGACACCGGCCTACTCTCGATAATTGAGAGTGAATGGGCTCGGATTGGTAGATGTCACAGGTCTTCGAATTTTTGCTTCTAAGACATGCCGGTTTCCTCGATATTTCATTTTCTTTCGAGAACGTGGTATTGCACACAAATTTTTTCAGTGAAAAACCCATTGGTGCACGTTTGGGTTTCAACCAGCGACCTTCAGATTATAAGTCGGGGGAGTCCAATGATTTTTTTTTTCTTTCGGTTCGACTGACCTCACAGTTTAATTGGTCCTTCTGAGCTGTAGATCATGGGTGCAATTCTTAAAGGACAAGCGTTTGTGTGATAAACAAAATAATTGTTCTTTGAATGTGAATAGTTAAAATGTATGTATCGGATCCTAGATTAACATATTTCAGTTGTTAAAAGAACATTGTTACGAAAGAAAAAGGTGGAAAACGGTGAATAAGTTTCTATGATGATTCTACAAGGTCAATATAATTAATAAAACACAATTACAAAATAAATACACTTTAATTATATACAAAACAACGGCGCGCCCCTCCCGCGACCCGCCCGCTTTACCCCAGGTAAAACTAAATAATTTATCACAAGGCCCTATTTTAAAAATAAATAGGTTACATCACTTTTTGGCGTCATTACTCATCTAGAACACAACCCTTTACAAAACCAATACCTAACTCACTAATGTTAGTTTGTTTTTGCCATTCAAAATCAGACAGCTTCCCATAGAAACAAAATACCCAAGCGGTATTTCAGTATTATTCTGAACTTACGCGTAAATAATATACCCACCCGTACAGATTGCATGAAAGAGATGGCTCTTGGCCATAAGCCCATTATGCCTTAAATCTAAGAACTTTGAAGTAAAATGTAACATATATGCTTCACTTATTACGAAATGGCTCCCTCGTGAAGGTTATTTCAATAGTAACACATTTTGTACCCTATGAAGGGTTTATAGTGGCCATGTACGCTTAAATTTGCAAATGGGAAGCTGCCATTGACTTAAGGCGCTACCAGTACCCAAATCACCAATCTCGCTTACGGCGTCAAAGCGAGACTGAACAAAACCTAAAAAATTCACAGATATTGTATTTACTCATTATACCCAAATATATGAATAAAAACACTTATTAAAAATATAAATAAACTTATCTGTGCTTTGATAATATATGCTTATACTTATAATTTCCAAAATCTAGTAATCCCTTAGATTTTGCTCAAGCAACATTTTAAACGGTTAAATAGTTAAAAGATAGAGTTTTTTAGAGTATAAATTCAATCTCGCTCAAAGTGTAATTGAGCTCCGGTAGCCCCTTAAGATGATAGTTACATCCATGGGTTGTGGACTCGACGCGTCATAAATTCGAGTGACAATATTCGATGGTGCTTCTATACTCACGAAGTTCGGTTATGTACAGCTTTGAATTGCAAGAAAACATACAATTAACAATACCACTCCAATTGTCGGAGTTCTAAGACCGCCCAAGACCTCTGACAAGGTTTGATAGCAGTCTATGACAGCACGACATTTATTTTTATGCTTCAAATGTCAAAGTTAACCGCATGTTTTAACTTAATAAGGCCCCTATACAGCCGCCTATGATAACCAACAGTGTTATTTCAGTTTATGACAAAGCAACGCAATTTCTGCAATTTAATACATTTGATATTGTTATATTTTTAATGTTACACTATTTACATCTGGAAATTTTACGAGGCGCATATACAGCTACCTATTATAATGAGAGGACAGTATCAATTGATGTTTCTAATGCCAAACAGTACCAACTGTTCCGGAGTGTTTCTAATGACAATTGATGGATTACAAATCCTTTATTGCACATAAAACTTAATCGGCGAACTTAATGATAATTGGCATTATCTTCCAGTTAACCTTAGTGCACGGAGATGTGGTAATGCTTGAGAAATAAGGAAGGCGAGTGAAAATATATTCTACATAAACCTAAAGATGAATAAATAATATATGTATACAAAATATAATAATATATTCATCTTATATATATATATAGCCTACTTAGAGTAGGAAATTTGTATGTATGAATTACCCTTTGATAAAGTGTATGAGGAAATTAAACATAAAGAACTTCGTGATTACAAATACACAAGATTACAATGGAATGTAAAACATATTCGATGTATTTATATTATAAAATAACTGTCTGTTTTTATATTGCATCAGAGCGACTTATGGTGTCATCGTCATCCCGTTAACATTGACTATTAATTAACAACAATGTACTGTAATTCATGATGATGATGATTCAATGTAATTCATTATAAACAAACATTATTGTTCCAAATCTAGTGCGGACATCTTTCTTATGATTTCTGCGCGTTGTGATGGCGTTAATTCCTGGAAATAATTGATCATTTGTAAAAATTATGTTTTAGATGTTTTTTTGACTGGAATTTTGGTCATAATTCCAGTCCGTCCAAAGGTTGTCACGCAGAGAATTCTCATTGCAATAAGACTGCTTGCTGCAGGCCCGTCATTAGTACACAATTATTTTTGTACTTCTGTGGTGACTGTACGAGTTATAGATACCCACCTGATGTTAATTGGTTGCCACCGCCCATACGTTTACACACTTATACCTCTGCACTAGGATTCCCTGTGTCGCAGATGACCCGAGAACAAACTTCATGCTCACCACACAAGTGTGCCCCGGCCAGGAATCGAATCCGGGACCCTCGCTTCGCAGGCAGGGCTACTACCAACTGACCCGCGGAGCCGGCAGTACGTATACAGCATACAAACTACTGACAATAGAACCGTATGGTGGCAGTACTATGCACGTGTTGGTATTGGTGCTACTGACGATAGAACCGTATGGTGGCAGTTCTATGCACGTGTTGGTATTGGTGCTACTGACGATACAAACGTATGGTGGCAGTACTATGCACGTGTTGGTATTGGTGCTACTGACGATAGAACCGTATGGTGGCAGTACTGTGCACGTTGGCATTGGTGCCGGACTCACCATGAGCAGCGAGTTGACGGCGTGCAGGGTGGCGTCCTGCCGGATGGAGCGCAGGTTCCGTTCCAGGAGCGAGTTGTCGCTGCCGACCTGCGCCTCCAGCCACGCGCACACCGCCGCGTTGTCGCGCTCCCACAGGTGCGACTGCAACGTTACATACAAAATCAAATTGAAAATCTTCATGTCCGTTGAATTCTTTAAAAATAACATAAAACAGTATTTTTTTTTTAATTTTATACACAATTCATATAAGCAACATTAGCAATCTATATACAAATAAATAGTATTAACTTGTCTGTTTTTAAGGTCAAAATAACAGCTTTGACTTAATGCTATTTAGTCAAAGGTTCATTTTCAACTCAGAACAAGCATTTGTGAGACAAACATATATATATGAATTTAAAAAAAAAAATGTGCTATTAGTATTCTATTAGTTCATTATCTAGTTCCTATAGCACAAGCTATGCTAGATTTAGGGGTAGATGGCGCTGTGTGAAATAACCATAAACCATTAGTTATTTAATATTCAATATACAACTCGAAATAGTCAAAAATCTTTATTTGTGTTGAATTCTTACAAATTGCTTGATTTGAATTGAAATGTAAATTTATTTTGTCAAACTAAGTTTAGCACTTGTTCAAACACTATCCAACCGTCCACAGAGAAGAATAAGCAAGAAACCCCTAACGGAAGGATTACTTTATTTCCGCGAGCATGTTGTTAATATGATACCTGTGTCTCGCCCAGGTCCTCTGTGAACCAGCGCCGCAGCGTGGCCGCGGCGGCGCCCTGGTCCATGGCCTCGGGCTGCACGGCGCGCTGCACGCGCCGCTCCTGCTGGTTCTGCCGCAGCAGCCTGCGCAGGCGCCAGTAGAAGAACTTCCGCGACTCCCGCCACGGGATTATGTCCTGCAAATAGATGTAACAGTTGTAATTACAAAAATAAAAATTGATAATACGTCTCGATTGTTCGCAATCACAGTAAACATATTGGGGGGTCCAGTTGCTCGCGGCCGTAGGTGTGTACCCTTTGATTCCCTACACGTACCCCCTGGGTGCTAAAGGAGCAACAAAAAGTAGCAGTAGTACTTGTGCAAAGTTCGCCTGGAGAAGTACTGCCTCCACACCTGGTAATCTGCCGCCAAGCAGTCATGCTCGCATTGCTGTGTTCCGGTGGAAGGGTGTGCCGGTGAAATTACAGGCAAATGAGACGTAATATCCCCGTCACGGGTGACGGGCACAGCGGGGTGCGACTTGAGTCTCATACTTCGGTCAGGGAGGACCTAAGTTGCATTACTGTTGTTATGGGCGGGGGTAACTACTTAACATCAGGTGGGCCTCTAGCTCGTCCTGTCACTACAGTAACATAAAAAAAAAAACGGTTAAGCGTCTCGAATGTTCGCAATCACAACATGTATCAACAAAAAGTGTCTAGAACATTACTACTTGACAACAAAACAACATGTTGTATACAATGCAATATCCACCTTATAACTGAACCAGCTTCGAAGGCAGGGCCACTAACAACAAGGTACGGAGCCGGCATCAGTTAATTGAGTTATACTTACGAATATGCATCCTTTCTCCAACATCCTCTCGGCTGTGTCGTGTAGCTCTGCAAACTGGACGGCGATCTAAACAAAAGTTTTACATACTTTAATCTCATATTTTACATACTTCAATCTCATATTTTACATACTTCAATCTCATATTTTACATACTTTAATCTCATATTTTACATACTTCAATCTCATATTTTACATACTTTAATCTCATATTTTACATAATTCAATCTCATATTTTACATACTTCAATCTCACATTTGACGTACTTAAATTTAAATTTTTATAACAATTTATTGTATAATATATATTTTTGTAACAATTGTAATTTTTTTCATTTTTATAACTATTCATGTAAACACTGTTGTATATTGTAAAGAGGATTACATATGTAAGTGAGGTGACACATGGCGTGTATAATTGTGTGTATATAAGTTTTTAAGCATTGTGTTAGTGTTCACTTTGTTGATGTAACTATATATAAATAAACTAGCTGTGCCCCGCGGTTTCACCCGCGTTTTTCTCGTTTCCGTGGAAACAGCGCAAGCAAAAATAGGTTTTCGATTTTACACCTTGTGTTACAAAATATAAAATTGCTATTTTGTAACACAAGGTACAAACCGGCACCCACACCCTTCCGGAACACAGTAAAGCGAGCACTACCGCTGAAAGTTCTAATGAAAGTAACTCTATCTATAGTACTAATAATATTATAAAGCTGCAGTGTTTGTTTGTTTGTTTGAACGCGCTAATCTCTGGAACTACTGATCCGATTTGAATAATTATTTCAGTGTTGGGTAGTCCATTTATCGAGGAAGGTTAAGGCTATGTTTTTTTTTTTTTTCAAAATTAGGGATCCGTAATAAAGTTGCTATTTTGTAACACAAGGTGTAAAATCGAAAACCTATTTTTGCGTGCGCTGTTTCCACGGAAACGAGAAAAACGCGGGTGAAACCGCGGTACACAGCTAGTATTATATATCAATAGTTACCTCGTGGTAGATCGGGTTGAGATCCTTCTCCCTCTTCTTGATCGCCTTCTCAGTCGCAACCAACTCTGCTTCCAGCTCTCTTACTCTTGTCTCCGCTGAAAACGAAATGTTTTAATTTTTATTATATTACTAGCGACCCACCCCGGCTTCGCACGGTTGTAAGCAACATGTAGAATTGTAGATGGCACATGTCTTCAAATTATGCGGTTCCAAGTCACGTCAGTTTCTTCACGATGTTTTCCGTCACCGTTTCGAGAACGTGGCATTGCGTGGAAATTTTTCAAGTTAAAACGCGTTGGTGCACGTATGGGTTTGAACCAGCGACCATCAGATGGATAGTCCGCGCCCCTGTATTCCAATTTTTTTCTTTTATTTTATTGTTATTATTTTTTTTAATTATTATTTTTTGTGTTGTTTTACTTTTTAGATTTTATATAACAATTTTAATTTTGGTTTTTTTTTAAATTAGTGTAAGTGGTCTAAACCGTGCTAATTAAATAAATAAATAAATAATTCACCCTGAATCGCACAGAATTTTTTCAAGTGAAAATATCATTGGTCCACGAGTGGGTTTGAACCAGCGACCATCAGATTGATAGTCCGCGCCCCTGTACTGTACATTACCGTCGCATAGCTCACCCTGATTCCCTGTGTCCGTCTTGATGAGGACGTCGTCGATGGAGCCGCGGCGGTCGAGATTCTTTGAAATATCTTTGATTTGCTCCTTTAGTTCTGTAAATAAATATTATTTTAATGAGCAAATGGAATTGGTACACACTCAGGTGCAAGCAGGATGAGTGCGGCTCAGTGTAAGATCCAAATCTTGTACTGAGTCGCATTACTGTTATCATGGGCGCGGGGCGCCACGCACCACCAGGTGGGCCCTCAGCTCGCCCATGACAACAGTAATGCGCGCGACTCAGTATGAGATCCAAATCTATACTGAGTCGCATTCATCCTGCTGCGTCCATCACCCGAGACGGGGATGATACGTCTCATGCGCATGTCATTTCACCGGCACCCACACCCTTCCACCGGAACACAGTAATGCGAGCACTACTGCTTGGCGACAGATTCCAGATGTGGTGGCAGTACCTCTCCGGGCGAACTTGGCACAAGTTCTACTGCTACTTTTGGTTGCTCCTTTAGCACCACCCAGGGGGTACACACCTACGGACGCGAGCAACTGGACCAATATGTGCATTTGTTACTCTTTTACGCTCAAACGGCTTACCGGATTTGGGTAAGATTTAGTATCAGGACAGCTTACATCCTGGATTAACACATAGGCTACTTTTGATATCAGACAACTGCGAGTAACACCGCGGGACGCAGCTAGTTAACCAATAGTTACCCGAGGCCCTGGCGCCGTGCCTCATCAGCTCGGGGTCCAGCCGGTGCATCGTCTTCAAGATGTCCCTCTGCTTGAACTTCACCTCCACGATGCCCTCCGCTTCCAGCACTCCGCCTCTGTAAACAAGTATCATCATTATTATTCGTGTTACCGAGATATTTACCATGATTTGTCAGTTTTGTTGACTCCCGATATTTCGACGCAGTTACATGCGTCATGGTCCCGGGCAAACTGAAGTCTTTGCGAAGTGGAGTGTGCAAATCATTGGCAGACATATCGGGACCATGACGCATGTAACTGCGTCGAAATATCGGGAGTCAACAAAACTCACAAATCATGGTTAATATCTCGGTAACACGAATAATAATGTTCATAACCATGATAGTTTTCAAAGTATCATCATATTAACATACTTCGCTACACCACACTATCGAAAGATTCTCCCCGTCCACAGGTTGTCTGGAAGAGATCGCTATGAGCGATAAGACCGCCCATTTTAAACTCCATTTTGTTTGCTTTGGGGTGTTCTATAAAGTGTATTCATATATTACTCTCACCCAACTTCAAATCTTGTCATGTCTTAGAACCAAAAATTGGACATGTGACATCTACCAATCCGGATTGGGCTTCCGTGGTAGATCAAAGCCTATTTACCCTCAATTAACGAGAGTAGGCCGGTGTCAGCAGTGGGAACATTAGAGGCAGTGGCGGCCTTAGGGGGTGGCAAGCAGGGCAACCGCCCCGGGCCTCGCTTTTGTAGGGCCTCGCACCTTACCAGAAAAACCCGTTTTTTGTTTCGATGTACTGCAGCTGTAAAGAGGATGCTGACTGATCACCAGGAGCCCTGTACACTTCCAACTCACCTAAATTCCTCATACCCCAAGAGCCTCACAAAGATCTATCGCCCGGAGCCTCGCAATATCTAAGGCCGCCCTTGATTGGTTGGTACAGACATTGCTAAAAGATGGACCATACAAATCCAAGGTATAGATAGTGAACCCCTCACCTGGCCTCAGGGTCCGCGTACATCTCCATACGCTGCGAGTTCACGCTGGGGTCAACGACCGCCCAGGCCCCCCCTCTGAGCTCCGCGCCGGGGGGGATGTACACGATGACAGGCGCGGTGGCCCCCCGCAGCGCGCGGACTATTTCCGCGCCGAATTTCAGGATCTGCTCATACATGTCTGTAGACAGTTATAATAGTATTAATGTTTGCTTGAATATAAATTCTTATATCTTATATTTTGATGTTAGCGAATGATATATATGTATATATTAGAAAGTTAAAAGCAGGAAGATATTTTTTTTTTTTTTGTACAATAAACATATTCTACTAATATTATAAACGCGAAAGTTTGTAAGTATGGATGGATGTTTGTCACTCAATCACGCCTGAACGCACCTGGATGAAATTTGGCACAGAGATAGATTATAGTCTGGAATAGCACATGGGCATCCCGGAAAAATGTACGGTTCCCGTAGGAAGTCAAACCGTCCATCAAAATTAAATGGTATTCGTTGGTAAGCGTATCACTTAAAAAGTCAGGATTTTGCTATTTTTAATGTACTTTAGAGTCTCAATTAGCAATTTGTGGAAAGAAAAAAAAGGCAACATTTGAGAAAAACCTAAATAAACCACTATGGTCATCCATCCAATTTGTGACCGGGCCGAAAGTTGGTGAACTTGGAGGATCTGTAAGGAACAGCTAAGCGTTAAGACCGTACCTTTCTGTCCACCGCTGAAGCCGCGCCAGTTGGCGAATATGATAATGGGCAGATTCTCTCGCGAGAAGTCGTTGATGGCCTGCGAGGTTTTGTACGACGAGTCGGGGAACCATACCTGAATGGGGTAAAACATATATATAAATTGTATTGGTTTTCAGTCTGTTTATACTGGCTCCAAACACTTCTCACAAGCTCTCACAGATGGCGTTAGTTTGTATAGAGAGTTATTAGTGAGTAGGAATGCAGTGACTTTGTTCCCGCGTAATAATTAAATATTTTTGGGATCAACATCCGTACAGTCCAGAGGGTGCGTGTGGGGCGCGGAAGCTGAAATAGGCGGGGGGAGGAACCTGAAATAGGCTGAAATAGGCGGGGGGAGGAAGCTGAAATAGGCTGAAATAGGCGGGGGAGGAACCTGAAATAGGCTGAAATAGGCGGTGGGAGGAAGCTGATATAGGCGGGGGGCGAGGAGAGACAGTAAACAGTACTAATAGGTATTCTGTGACGTTCCACTCACTTGTCCCGCCTGCTGCAGCGTCTTGGACTCCGAGTCCAAGTTGGCCGGGTCTGCGGGCAGCGTGAACTCGACTGTCCTCGTTTCCACTGCGATCACCCCGACCGGGATGCCGCCGAGCCGGGCTCGTCCTGGGGGATTACACCATTTCAATTACTGACAGCGGGGTAAACTTTGTGACGAGAGTGGTGGTGCTAAAGGAGCAACCAAAAGTAGCAGTAGAACTGTGCCAAGTTCGCCCGGAAACGTACTGCCATCTCACCAGTAATCTGCCGCCAAGCAGTGATGCTCGCATTGCTGTGTTCCGGTGGAAGGGTGTGGGTGCCGGTGAAATCACATGCGCATGAGACGTATCATCCCCGTCCCGGGTGACGGACGCAGCAGGATAAATACGAACCTTATACTGAGTCGTATTACGGTTGTCAAGAGCGAGGGTTGCCACTCACCACCAGGTGGGCCCTCAGCTCGTTCCGTCAATCAATCACGTAAAATAAAAATTCCTCACCAGTGATGACGGTCTGCGCCCACTCCCGCATGACCTCGTCGAAGGACCCCCCGTCGAAGAAGCCCGGGCGGCCGGGCTCGCCGGCCAGCGCGAGGCGCGGGTCGTACGGCCCGCGCGGAGGCGTCCACTCCACCGCGCGCTCCACCGGGTCCCCGCTCCGCATCATCGGCACCATGCTTAACTTGTCCTGCACATGCATAGATTGCGTTCACACCGTACCAGCCTCTAATGTTCCCACTGCAGGGACACTGGCCTACGCTCGATTATTGAGAGTGAATGGGCTCTGATCTACCACGGGAGCCCAATCCGGATTGGTAGATGCCACATGTCGTCGAATTTTTGATTCCAAGACGTGCCGGTTTCCTCACGATGTTTTCCGTCACCGTTTTGAGAACGTGATATTGCGCACATAATTTTTTTCAAGTGAAAAAACTCATTGGTGCACGTGTGGGTTTGAACCAGCAACCTTCAGATTGAAAGTCGGCGTCTATGCCCCTGGACCACCACGCTCTCCCGCGTTCACACACTCATCTCTAAACTGTATAAGATAACAATAAGCGGCACGGAACCATCAGTGCGCGAGTGGTTCGAATGCCTAGCGCCAGCGGTCTGCTATACGGCGTCAATCATGTGATCCAAGATTTGAAAACTTTACGCTCATCGCCTCAACCGGAAATCAGACCCTGGACCCCTTGCATCAGATGCCTTCTGATAAGAGGTTAGATCATGGGTTACGAATGGGGAGAAATAGCCATTTGTCGGCTGTTTGACATTCACCTTTGGTACAAACTAGAATAATTTTTCGACTATCAACATTCACCTTTGGTACAAACGAGACTCATTTCCCGTCTCTTTTAACACTCACCTTTGGTACAAACTAGAATAATTTTTCGACTATTAACATTCACCTTTGGTACAAACGAGACTCATTTCCCACCTGTTTTGACATTCACCTTTGATACAAACTAGAATAATTTTTCGACTATTAACATTCACCTTTGGTACAAACTAGAATAATTTTACGACTATTAACATTCACCTTTGGTACAAACGAGACTCATTTCCCACCTGTTTTGACATTCACCTTTGGTAAAAACTAGAATAATTTTTCGACTATTAACATTCACCTTTGGTACAAACTAGAATAATTTTTCGACTATCAACATTCACCTTTGGTACAAACGAGAGTCATTTCCCGTCTCTTTTAACACTCACCTTTGGTACAAACTAGAATAATTTTTCAACTATTAACATTCACCTTTGGTACAAACTAGAATAATTTTCCGACTATTAACATTCACCTTTGGTACAAACGAGAGTCATTTCCCGTCTCTTTTAACACTCACCTTTGGTACAAACTAGAATAATTTTTCGACTATTAACATTCACCTTTGGTACAAACTAGAATAATTTTTCGACTATCAACTTTCACCTTTGGTACAAACGAGACTCATTTCCCGTCTCTTTTAACATTCACCTTTGGTCAAACTAGAATAATTTTTCGACTATCAACATTCACCTTTGGTACAAACGAGAGTCATTTCCCGTCTCTTTTAACACTCACCTTTGGTACAAACTAGAATAATTTTTCAACTATTAACATTCACCTTTGGTCAAACTAGAATAATTTTCCGACTATTAACATTCACCTTTGGTACAAACGAGAGTCATTTCCCGTCTCTTTTAACACTCACCTTTGGTACAAACTAGAATAATTTTTCGACTATTAACATTCACCTTTGGTACAAACTAGAATAATTTTTCGACTATCAACTTTCACCTTTGGTACAAACGAGACTCATTTCCCGTCTCTTTTAACATTCACCTTTGGTCAAACTAGAATAATTTTTCGACTATCAACATTCACCTTTGGTACAAACTAGAGTCATTTTTCGACTTTTGACATTCACCTTTGGTACAAACGAGACTCATTACCCGTCCGTTTTGACACTCACCTTTGGCACAAAGGACAGCCACCTGACCGCTGTCCTGATGGCGTCCAAGTCCGTGGGCGCGACAGCGTGCGACACGCCGTTGTTGTGCATGATCTGGATGCCGCCCAGCTGGCTGTTGCTCGCGTACACGGGCCGGCCGAGCACCTTGTTCAGGGCTGCGTACCCAGTGAGGATTATATAGGACGACTCCACCTGGATCACGCGGTGACCGAGGCTGTAACGAGATTAGTTTAAATAGTTAAGAATACAAATGAACTGGTTAAGTTTTGATTAGGTAAAGATTTCGTTGGACTATGGTTTGTATCAAATACCCAGAGAAACAAGTTGCGAAACATGTTGCGAGACTTTTTACGAGAACTGTTGCGAGACATTATATATGCGAAAGTTTGGATGGATGGATTTGTATGAAATCCCCGGAGAAACAAGTTGCGAAACATGTTGCAAGACTTGTTGCGAAACACAACACCGCCAGTAAAACCGAGTGGCGCAGCTAGTTGGCACTTGTCATTTTGTATTATGTCTTAAAATTGTTTTTTTTTTTTTTTTAAATTTCCATAATTTATGTTTTTGTGAAATGTTGAGCTGTGTTGTGTAATTGACGCATATTTGTTTGTTTATTTTTGATTTATCTAATTGCCCGTGATTTAAAATGAAATTTTTTTTTAATTCTACTTAATAATATATATATTTTTACTTTTTTATTTCTCTTTTCACTTGTTATTTATAGTTAAGTTGTTTATTATTTGTACCTACTTTTTGTGTTGTTAATAAAGTATTATTATTTCTATCTTTCTAGTTAAAATATACATGTAATAATAAGTGAATGTCCCTCACCGCACGACGTAGGAGCCGATGCCGATAGCCCGGCAGGTGACCACGGATATCGTGACGATGTCCTCGTAAGCCTGCGCCGTCTCCCCCGCGATCAGCCCCGCGTCCCGGAGGCACTCCACCCCCAGGCCGTCCTCCTTGCCTGCAAACCGTACGTGCATTACGAGCTGATCTCAAACATCACAGAGACTATTTCAAACTGCATCAAACTCAAAATCAAGATACTTTAGATCTCAAGTATCGTTTGGACACGTCAAATTTTATACAATTAAGAAAATATTCGTCAGCAAATGACGTGTAACAACTCCTGAGCACATTTTCTATCGAGTCAATGTTTCATGCATTATATTGTTTTAGACCAGTAGTTTGCAACATCTATGGCGTCCTTTGTGCACGTGTGGGCAGGATGGGCATTCAACCAAGTGTGGCATACCTTGGAGGATATTGCCACAGTGACAATCTGTGTGCATGATTGACACAGATTGTCGAATTACAGTCAGTTTTCATGTTTTAGCTAGTCTTATTTCTTAATTTTACGTCTGTTCTTACCCTAACCGACCAACCTGAGGGGAAGAATTTCTTGTTAGGAATTGGAACCTCCAATCTTCAATGGCTGTCCATATCAATGATGGTCAAATCTATATTTGTATGAAATTAGTTATAAAGGTACCTCATACCCTGGATTAACACGCAGGCTAGTTATTCAGTTCAAGCCTGCCTTCTGTGCTGTAGGTCGTGGCTTTGGCATAACTGGTACTATGCTTAGTTTGGGGCTAGATGGCGCTGTCTCCATGACATTTTTGTGTTTATTCGAGGTCTAGGTTTTAATATGTAATATAATATGTATATATTTGAGGCAAGTCGAGTCTCGGAGAGAGAAGACGAGAGTTCCTAGGATGAAAAGACCCTCACCAATGATGTCAGTGATCTTGTATCTGGACTCCCCCTCGTCCTCGATGAGCTGCGTCTTCACGGAGCCCATGGGGCCGAGCTTGGAGAACGCCTCGGGGGACAGGTACAGGTACTTGAACCCGCGGTCCGGCCGCTCGCTGTCCACCCACGCCACGTTGAACTCCGATTTCACTTCCTCCGCTACGCCGATGCGGGCGCCAGAGTTCACGCTGATGTATAGCTGGATATATTAAGAACTAATTACAATAGAATAGTATACAATAGAATAGAAAAACTTTATTTTGTGTTACATAATTAGGGATTACTTAAAAATTCAAAACATAATTACACGTTTAAGAATATGTAACAACAAAACAGTATGTGCTGATTGATAATAAATAAACGTTTACACACTCATACCTCTGCACTAGGATTCCCTGTCGCAGATGGCATGGACAAACACAGAAACACAAGACAAACTTCATGTTCACCACACAAAGTGTGCCCCGGCCGGGAATCGAACCCGGGACCCCTCGCTTCGAAGGCAGGACTAATACTTACTAAGCCAAGGAGGCAAATTGTAAATTGTGCGCCACAAACTGTTTCAAAAATCTAATAATCTTAAACTCTGTAGCAGTAGAACTTGTGTCAGGTTCGTCCGGAGAGGTACTGCCACCACACCTGGAATCTGCCGCCAAGCAGTAGTGGTTGCATTACTGTGTTCCGGTAGAAGGGTGTGGCTGCCGGTGAAATCACATGCGCGTGGAACGTATCATCCCCGTCTTGGGCGATGGACGCAGCAGGATGAATGCGACTCAGTGTAAGACCCAAATCTTATACTGAGTCGCATTACTGTTGTCATGGGCGGGGGTCGCCACTTACCACCAGGTGGGCCCTCAGCTCGTATCGTCACATACTTACATAAAAAAAAAACTTACCCGAGGAATCTTCAACTCTCTAGCGTACGACGAAGCCTTGTAGAAGACCCAGTCCTCCTGGGGTCCAAACGACCCCATGTAGTAGGTTAAGTCGTTAGCTATCAGAATAATGTCGCGCCCTTCGGGACACTCCGGCGTTAAGAGGGTTAAACGCCAAGCTACCATGCCAACCTGGGGAAAATAATATAATTAATTACAATCAAATAGATATCATAGTCGCCGACTTTCAATCTGAAGGTCGCTGGTTCAAACCCACACGTGAAAGAAGAGATTTTTCAATTGAAAAATTTATGTGCGCAATACCACGCTCTCGAAACGGTGACGGAAAACATCGTGATGAAACCGGCATGTCTTAGAACCAAAAATTCGAAGACATGTGACATCTACCAATCCGGATTGAGCTCCCGTGGTAGATCAAAGCCCATTCACTCTCAATTATCGAGAGCAGGCCGGTATAGGCAGTGGGAACATTAGAGGCTGGTACAGAGTTAAATAAACCTAAACATATATACTCAAACCTCTGCACTAGGATTCCCTGTGTCGCAAATGGCATGGATAAACACAGAAACACAAGACAAACACCCAAGACCCGAGAGCAAACTTCATGCTCCTCGGGACCCCTCGCTCCGTAGGCAGAGCTGACCAACTAAGCCACGCAGTCGTCAAAGGTAATCGAGTGAGTGATGCTAGGAGTGAGTGAACGCTATAGCACTATCGTCCCTCACGTTGTTCTGCCCGGGGAGTCTGGTGACTTCCACCACCCGCCTCTCGCCGTCCGGCTCCACCACCAGCTCCACCGCGGACATCACATTGTCGGGAACAGGCCCTGGAACCAAACACCAGGTTATATATCCAGAACACGTGGCCTGGATTTTCTAATCTAAGTCAAAAAACGTTAAATTCTTAAAAATAACTTGAAAAAAACAATTTTTATATACCTTTACCTAGAGGTACGTAGCGCATGCGTTCTTTAAACTAAATTAAGCGCTTGTACAAGCCCTATCCGACCCGCTGTGGGAATAACAAGCAAGAAACCCCTACGTTACACGTCGGGGATTAACTCTTTGTCTCCGTTTCACGTGACGGCCGCAACGCGACTTGAGTGTTTTTTAAATTATTTTGACCTACGTCATCATGTGTCTCATCATCTGAAAACTAAATTTAGCGCGTAAATCCAGTCCAGTTGCTCGCGTCCGCAGGTGTGTACCCTTTGATTCCCTACGCCTACCCCCTGGATGCTAAAGGAGCAACCAAAAGTAGCAGTAGAATTTGTGCCAAGTTCGTCCGGAGAGGTACTGCCACCACACCTGTTAATCCGTCAAGCAGTGGTGCACTCGCACTGCTGTGCACAGGGTGTGGGTGCCGGTGAAATAGGGTGTAACCCCATCTCGGGTGATGGAAGCCATGGGGTGCGACCGTTCCTTAAATTGCATAAAACAATAGTATTTCCACAGTATCTCACCGTCCACGCTGCCCTCTTCGATGCAATCCCGCCATCTCTTCTCCAACACTTGTCTGAACATGTCCGGCATGTCGTATACGTATGTGGTACCCTGCGACGTGGCCTGGAATTATAAAAATAAATAAATATTAATATTCTTTGATATGTATTGATATTTTTCTTTATAAATATATAATAATAATCTTTATAAATAATTATAATAAAAATGTGTATTCAAAAAATTTAAAGTCAAAAAAGGTTGATGTACGAACTTCTCTAGGGTTTTGAAACAGAATATATATACAATATGTTGTACTGCGACTGACTTTACTTTTTTGACTACTATTTTTTACCTTTTCACTACTATTTTTGACATTTCCACTACTATTTTTGACATTTTCACTACTATTTATGACTTTTTCACTACTATTTTTGACATTTCCACTACTATTTTTGACTTTTTCACTACTATTTTTGACTTTTTCACTACTATTTTCGACAGGTCCACTACTATTTTTGACTTTCACAACTATTATTGACATTTGTCTCCTATTTTTGGATTAAACTATTTTGGCTATGACTGGCTATGGTTGGAGGATGGCGTTGATACATGCGACACAGTACTTCAACCATGCAGTTATCACCGTTTTTCATAATAGTTTGTGCCCTATTATTATTTTGCACCAAATAATTATTATCGTATAACTTACCAAGAACCTCTTCTGCTGCAGGTAGTCTTTGGTGACGTATGGCGTGGAGATGGGGAGGCCGTGCATCGGACCCTGCTTGGCCCCGAACGACTGGAACATGATCTGAAACGAACATTCAATAATCACTACATAGTATAAACAAAGTCGCTTTCTCTGTCCCTATATCCCTATGTATGCTTAAATCTTTAAAACTACGCAACGGATTTTGATGCGGTTTTTTTTTAATAGATAGAGTGATTCAAGAGGAAGGTTTATATGTATAATACACTAACAACTCACCCCGGCTTCGCACGGGTAGTTTCTGATACGACACTGATGCTTTACTAACCGAGCGACGCCGGGGCGGGTCGCTAGTAAAAAATAAAACAATAAACGTTTACACACTCATGCCTCTGCACTAGGATTCCCTGTGTCGCAGATGGCATGGAAAAACACAGAAACACAAGACAAACACCCAAAACCCGAGAACAAACTTCATGCTCACCATGCTTCATGCTCATGCTCAATCTTCTGAGAGTTGACATTTATAAACATCTAATGGTTCCCCGATTCAAATGCCGTGACGGCATGCCTCTCTCTAATGCCGTCAAGTTTAATAACTGCCCGGGTCCCGACATGGATAATTTTGTTTTTTATTATTATAAAATATATCTGTGGCCCAGGGGCACAGACGCCGAGTTTCAATCTGAAGGTCGCTGGTTCAAATCCGCACCAATGAGTTTTTTCACTTGAAAAGTGTACTGTCGACTAAGCGTAAGATCCAAATCTTATACTGTGTCGCAATAATGTCCTCATGGGCGGGGGTAATAAAAAAAATACAATCAGACACTCAGATTTTTGTATATAGATATATGACTCACGACGCCGGTCCTGGGGTCCGATATCTCCTCGTATGTGTACACGTCTAGAGAGTAGCCGGACCCGTTCGACAGGCATAGTCGCACGTTCTTGGTCGGCGCGCCGGGACCTGCGGAAAAATAACAAACGTTTACACACTCATACCCCAGCACTAGGATTCCCTGTGTCGCAGATGGCATGGTAACACACAGAAAAACAAGACAAACCAAACCCAAGACCCAAAAACAAAGTTTATGCTCACCCGGGGCCCTCACTTCGATGGCAGGGCTACTACCAACTAAGCCACGGAGCCGTCGGATTAATTAATGCACACTAAAAATTTTCTGGAATCTGCCTCCAAACAGTAGTGCTCGCACTACTATGTTCCGGTGGAAGGGTGTGGGTGCCGGTGAAATCACATACGCATCCCCGTCTAGGGTGATGGACGCAGCAAGATGAATGCATTGTCACGGGCGGGGGTCGCTAATTACCACCAGGTGGGCCCTCAGCTCGTACCATCACTAAATCATATAAAACTCATGTAAAAAGCATGTAACTCACCGATCCGCAGCGTGAACCTGATCTCCGCCTGCAGCACCCTCAGTTTCCAGAGCCGGGGGCCGTACCGCATCACCATGCCCAGCACCGACTCTTCGATCTGAAATCAATGTACGACTTCCAGTTGGGGGGTCCAGTTGTTCGCGTCTGTAGATGAATACCCACAGTCCCTACGTGTCCCTGGGTGGTGCCAAAGGACCAACTAAAGTAGCAGTAGAACTCCTACCAACTTCGTCTGCAGAACTGCTGCCTGAACACCTGGTAATCTGCTGGTAATTGATGCTCACCTTGTTGGGGTCCATGATAACGGTGGGTCCAAAATTAAGGAATATGTGGTTGCAATCCGTCCTCTTGGCCAGGGGGTGGGAGAACGCCACTTCCAACTCATCCATGGCTTCTAGCAACACCCTGCATAACAGAAATACCCTTAGAATTCACACATATATTCTTTTTCGACTTACTAACTTATGATTATGATTATGAGATAAGTTTGTCCCGGCCGGGAATCGAACCCGAGACCCTGGCTTCGAAGGCAAGGCTACCAACTAAGCCAAGGAGCCGTCAAATCACAGTAATTAAAATATAACCTTTCTCCCTCGTTCTGCAGATACTCAAAGCTAGCCTCCTTGGTGATGAGATCCTGATGCCTGATGATGGAGCGGATGAAGAACCTGTAGTCTGTCACCTCCTGGCCTTTCTTCACCTGATGAACGAAGAAATCAATATCAATTGCTGTTCGTTATTCAATCATTTTTACATGAAGAGATATTTTATTTATGTACAGCTGCTAAATAAAGAAAAAATTGGTGCACGAGTGGGTTTCAATATGAGACAGAGACAATATGCTATGTTTCTAGGGACACAAACACATATATATATGGAGGGGTCCAGTTGCGAGCGTCCGTAGGTGTGTACCCTTTGATTCCGTACACGTACCCCCTGGGTGGTGCTAAAGGAGCAACCAAAAGTAGCAGTAGAACTTGTGCCAAGTTCGTCCGGAGAGGTACTGCCGCATCTGGAATCTGCCGCCAAGCAGTAGTGGTTGCATTACTGTGTTCCGGTGGAAGGGTGTGGCTGCCGGTGAATTCACATGCACGTGAGACGTATCATCCCCGTCTCGGGTGACGGACGCAGCAGGATGAATGCGACTCAGTAAAGATTTGGATCTCATACTGAGTCGCGCGCATTACTGTTGTCATGGGCGAGGGTCACCACTTACCATCAGGTGGGCCCTCAGCTCGTTCCGTCACACATACACATAAAAAAAAATCTAGATAATACTTTTCTTCCTTAATTGAGTATAATAACTGAAAGTGCCTTTAAACAGCCGATTGTCAATTTGTCAATCCAGGAAAACATCTGTGGTTAGCCAGTGAATAAATGTAATATCTTGGCATACGTACCTTGGCCTTGCCTAGGTACAGATGCATCTTCTGGTTGCTGGTGGGCAGAGCCTCCAGCTCGTAGCTCCTCATCCTGTACAGCTCCAGCTGGAAGGCGGACGCTGGCTCCAGGTGCCGGTAAATCGTGTCTTCCGTGAAGTCGTTGCGCGCCCGGTACGTGAAGAACTTCGGGAACTGACGCCTGGAGGGGCGAGGGTCAATTGTATAAAGATTCGTGGATTTTGTCCAGTTGCTTGCGTCCGTAGGTGTGTACCCTTTGATTCCCTACACGTATCCCCTGGGTGGTGCTAAAGGGGCAACCAAAAGTAGCAGTAGAACTTGTGCCAGGTTCGTCCGGCGAGCTACTGCCACCACATCTGG
Organism: Aplocera efformata; assembly: GCA_921293045.1. Classification (NCBI taxonomy): domain Eukaryota; kingdom Metazoa; phylum Arthropoda; class Insecta; order Lepidoptera; family Geometridae; genus Aplocera; species Aplocera efformata. Next base: position 1,578,809 of record OV121067.1, on the reverse strand, counting down.
AATCTGCCGCCAAGCAGTAGTGGTTGCGTTACAGTATTCCGGTGGAAGGGTGTGGCTGCCGGTGAAATCACATGCGCATGAGACGTATCATCTCCGTCTCGGGTGATGGACGCAGCAGGATGAATGCGACTCAAGTAAAGTAAAGATTTGGATCTCATACTGAGTCGCGCGCATTACTGTTGTCATGGACGAGGGTCACCACTTACCATCAGATGGGCCCTCAGCTCGTTCGGTCATTCATTCACATAAAAAAAAAGTGCATGGAGTATGAGAAGATCCAAGTTTTACCCCGTTGTTGCGTCTTATGCATATGCTTAACTATTGGGTGTGTGAATATGACTCCGCCCTTTCTCAACAGATGTCGTTTTAAGTATTGTTTACGTGTACTAATAAATGACCATACTTGTATTCGATAGTACTGAATGTCAGCTATCTAACGCATTTTATGATATTTGGTTGAAGTGTAAGCAACAATTGTTTTCACCTTTTCGAAAATGTCGGTTTTTATTCCAAATAAACGTCATTTGCGGGAAGTGTTATTACATTATTTTATTGCGAAGAAAACTGCAGCGGAAACTTATCGTTTGCTTGTGGAGATTTATGGTGAGCATGCTCCGTCTAATACAACTTGCAAGGAATGGTTTCGACGATTTCAAAATAACGATTTTAGTACTGAGGATAAAGAACATGGAAAACCACCAAAAAAATTTGAAGATGCTGAATTGGAAGCATTATTGGCGGAAGATTCTTGCCAAACTCAATCAGAATTAGCTGCAGCATTAAATGTTGATCGTTCAACTGTTGCAAAGCGTTTACAAATGATGGGAATGATTCAAAAAGCCGGTTACTGGGTTCCACATGATTTAAAAGAAAGAGACATGGAACGTCGGAAAACCATTTGTGAAATGCTGCTTCAAAGACAGCAAAGAAAAGGATTTTTGCATCGGATAGTCACAGGAGACGAAAAATGGATACACTACGAAAATCCTAAACGCAAAAAAGCTTGGGTGAAACCAGGCGAACCAGGCCCATCACAGCCAAAAATAAATATTCACTGTGCCAAGGTCATGCTCTGTATTTGGTGGGATCAGAAAGGTATTGTATATTATGAGTTGCTCAAACCCTCTGAAACTATTAATGGAGAAGTTTACCGACGACAACTAATGCGTTTGAAGCGAGCCATAGAAGAAAAACGACCAGAATGGGTGAATAGACATAACAAATTAGTTCTTCAGCATGACAATGCCAAACCGCATACCGCAGAAGTCGTAAAAAGATATTTAGAGGGACAGGACTGGGAAGTGTTACCCCACCCGCCATATTCACCAGACATAGCTCCTTCGGATTACCACCTATTCCGGACGATGCAGACAGACCTTACTGGAGAAAAGTTTACTTCATGTGAAAGTATCAAAATTTGGATTGACAACTGGATAAGCTCAAAAGACCAGGACTTCTTCCAGCAAGGAATACGAAAACTACCTGAACGATGGGCGAAGGTTGTAGCTGCAGATGGAGCATACTTTCAATAATTTTTTTTTTAATTTTGTAAGCGAACAAATGTGTTTTATTTTGACAAAAAGGGGCGGAGTCATATTCACACACCTATTACGTAACTACTTAACCCTTGCTTAAACAGGTGGACCCAGCTCGCCCCTTCAGTATAGTCAGTGGTGGAACTAAGACTTACTTAATGAGCAGCATAAACGTGATTCGCCGTATACGTTTCTGGTGCAAGGTCGCCCGGTGCGCACGACAAAAGTTGCCGAAGCGGCGCGACACGGCGCTGTCGTCCGACTCACCGGAGTCGCGGACCCCTATCATCAATATGTGAATGGGTTCCAGGGGCTGAAATAAAACGATAATATTTTAAAGGGCGAAAAGTAGTGGCTCTTATTCTTGACTATTATAGCTGTTTCCAGCGATTTCGTGCGCGTGGAAAACAGTATTTTGCGAGGAACCCTAAATGTTTTTAATTTTCGGAAAAGTATCTGAAGGTACTGCTTATAAATTCACCTATCTGCCAGTGAAAGTCTTTTGAAAGTTCAAGTTATTTGGACCTAATACTGATGGTTGTAATATCTGAACTACAAAACCGATGACCTTGAAATATTTGCGGGACAATCTTTAAAGTATCTCCTTTCTAACAATAAAATAAATAATAAAATCGGACATCGCGTTAATGAATTACAATGAAGAACACATTTTGAATTTCATCCTCTCCCCCAAGGGAACAGTGCTGAATTTCAGGATAAAAGTATTATATGTCCTACCTCGTAGTATTAACTAAATTCCTGCAAACTTTCATTGGAATCAGTACAGTAATTACGGCGTGATGCGCGGCCAAGACAGTCAGACAAAAATTAAAAAAAAAAAATATACAGTTTTGGCTTCAAAATCGATCGCCCTCCAAAAATAAATTTCAAAATATCTTCTATGTACAGAACCTGCCTCGGGTGACGGGCGCAACGGGGTGCGACTTGGGTCTTCACATGCTTCGGTTGGGGAGCACCTGACTCGTATTTCTGTTGTTATGGGCGTAGGCCACCACTTTCTAATGGCCTTCAGATGGGCCTCCAGCTCGTTCTGTCACCTCTTCATATATAAAAAACATAATTATGTTTGTCCATTGTACCCACCACTTCTTCAGTGTCGATGATCTGCTTGTAGTCCGTGCCTACGTTGATGCTGGTACTGTCACGGGTCTCGCTTCCCTCCTGCAACGCAGCCAAATCCTGCAAGCAACATTATAACATAACATGTTTCTGCAAAGCTTAGTTGTTTTCAAATGCACTGGGTGTGGTGGAGTTGCGAAAATAGTTTATTATGCATTCAAACCTTTATATAAAGAAATAAAGAGAAAAAAAAGCTGATAATACCTCGAAAACCTTATAATTTGACAACTACAATAAAGTTAAAATTTAGTTGAACTCAGCTATTTTATCCTCCCGTTGATGCGTGAATTTTGAAACTTGTATTTGATATTATACCTTAGTCAAAATCAAAGTCAAACTTATTTATTCCTTTAGATCTCAAGTGTAATTTGGATATCATTTCATCATTTGAATACAACTTTGACCTTACATTTGGAAGGTCAAAGTAGTATTAGAAAGTATGTATTTTCAGCTCAACAACACTTTGGTTTAAATCCATGCTAGACTTGAAAAACCGTGCTTGTATTTTAAAATCCAGGTCCGGATCTCAAAATCCTGGATTTTGAGATCCACGCTTGGATTTTGAAATCCACACCTGGATGGACATGTAATTTTGTACCCACCTCCCGCCTCACGGCCGCGTCGCTGGCAAAATCATAGACTAAGTCGAACATCTCGTCCGCGTACTGCTGGAACTGTTCGAAGGAGTCGAAGGCGGCCAGAGCCCCGGTCCTGTGGTGGCACTTCCGCATCGCGGCCGTGCACAGCTCTGCCGGCGTCCCCTCTTGGTCCTGGGCCGAAGCTAGCTCAATTTCTGATTGGCTGAGAGGTATCCTGTGAACATTGAGTTTATACTATCATATAATCGTGAAAATATCGTTAAAATTCAGTTTATATTATCTTACAAAAATTCTTACATTATTTCTTGCATATATAGAGGCAAAAGTTTGTATGTATGTGTGTATGTTTGTACCACCTTCACGCTCAAACGGCTTAACTGATTGGGATGAAATTTGGTACCAGGAAAGCTTATATCCTGGATTAATACATATGCTAATTCTGATGCTGGAAAACTGCGGGGTAAGAAAATATAAATTTGATGAAAATTCATATGTTGTGCGCTACTTATGTCCGTTATAGACTTTGAAACCATCCAACGGATGTGCCCCAAACCGGTTTCATTAGAAAGGCAATAATGCGAACATTGCCACTAATAGTTTTTAGACCAATAAAATACTGCATAAGGCAAAAAAATTATATTTTTTTTAGCGTAGTAGCACACGCCGGATTTCCGCTAGTAATATAAAATATCTTACCTGTTAGGGTGACCAGTGAGAGCGTGGTGGCCAAGGGGCATAGACGCCGACTTTCAATCTGAAGGTCGCTGGTTCAAACCAACACGTGAACTAATGAGTTTTTTCACTTGAAAAATAGATGTGCGCAATACCACGTTCTCGAAACGGTGACGGAAAACCTCGTGAGGAAACCGGCATGTCTTAGAACCATAAATTCGAAGAAATCTACCAATCCGGATTGGGCTCCCGTGGTAGATCAAAGCCCATTCACTCTCAATTATCGAGAGTAGGCCGGTGTCCCTACAGTGGGAACATTAGAGGCTAGTATGGTGGTACCTGTTAGGGTGACCAGTGGGCAGGATGAACTGGAAATGCACAACGCCCAGCTCCCCAGAGAGGTCCAGATGCTGTAGGCACGTGATCTCGTACGACGTGTACGCACGTCTCACGTACACCTCCAACGCAGCGTTGCATACCTGGAACAAAATATCAAACTCAAAGATTCCTAAAGATCAGTGTTTTTCAATCTCTATGAATACGCGACCCCTTTACAGGTAGAAAAATTCTGGCGACCCCCTTGGACCATAGACAAATAAAATTAGTAACTGAAGAAACTATGTTTATGATTTTCTACCATTATGGAAAGACCTACACTCTGCAAGAAGCTGCGAGGACACAAAAATATCCAGAGCTGGCTGAAATTATGTTTTTATTGTAGTGTTTTTGCTTTTTTCCTTTTGCCAGCGACCCCCCAAGTAAGGCTTCGCGACCCACAGATTGAAAAACACTGCTCTAGATCAGCGATGGAGAACCAATTGCACACGAAACTTTTTTGGGCACGCCACCGATCGAAACGGTTTTCATTAATTCAAAGTAAGTAATTCCACTACGGAGTGAGTGAGTGGATCCCAATAATCACTAAATCTATATTATTTAACGATTCGCTTCGATTTCGATCGATTCGTCCGATCTTCGACTATTTTCATCAACTTTCTACCAGCCACATATACCATATAAAAAGTTATTTTTAACGGTTTTTGTAACAGATATCTCACAAGCGGTCTTAAAAGTCTCAGAATTCAAGGTCAAATATCTTTATTTCCAATTAATTCTTAAAATATTTTTAAATATGTGTCTACAAGATAACTCTTTCTAATTGTTAAGCTTGGCGATTGCTTCAACCACGATCACATCTCAATTTAGATTCCATACGACGATTAGTCAAATGGTCATAATCCTAAAATTTGTCTTGAATCAGAAACAGGAATTCTTATATTATAACAAGCACGCTATTTCCCGATTTAAAAAATCGTTCTAATTACGTGTTAAAAACAAAAAGAATAATTTAAAATTTATCAGTCTAGTTACGGTTAATTGAATTCATAAGAGCACTCTGCAATGATTACGCTAATGTGCCTTGCCCGAGGCAAGAGTATAAGTCTTTGATATAAAATTCTATTACAATCATTCTTGGCTAAGTATCTGCAGAAAAAAGGTGTATAAATACAGTAGTAGTACAAGTAGTTTTGTGAGTCTGCTACCTTAAACTATTTTTGTACATGTACTTAATTTTGTGTTAGTGTTTGTAAACTTTGTGTTTTTCGTTACAAATAAGTATGTTCTATAGTAATACAATATATATTTCTTTTTAATGAATTATAGGGTCTGTGCCTCTGGTAACGCATTTGGAGGATGGTAAATACAGATCGTAACCAGAATATATCTGTCTTTTGCAAATTATTCAAGTTTATTTATGGCATCATTATACTTACAGCATATTTGTAGTATTAGGGGATATTAGAGGCAGAATAATTGTTTTAGTCTTTTTACAAAATTACATTTCAAATTAAAGTAAAAAGACAAATTAAACATAGTGAAATATTGAGGGGAATAATTATATTTTGCAGAGATTAACGGCTCCGTGGCTTAGTTGGTAGTAGCCCTGCCTTCGAAGCGAGGGTTCCCGGGTTGGATTCCCGGCCGGGGCACACTTTGTGTGGTGAGCATGAAGGTTGTTCTCGTGTCTTGGGTGTTTGTCCATGCCATCTGCGACACAGGGAATCCTAGTGCAGAGGTATGAGTGTGTTAACTTTGTTGTTGTTATAAGCTTAGCTTATTGTCCCGTCAACTCAATTCTGCTCTACTGTACTACATTTATACAGTGAACTTATATATATTGAGCAATCAGAAGTACTCAAGATTACTTCGCTTTGATTTTGTATTGCTACTTATTTAGCCATATTTTAAAGCAGCAGACGTTCCTACTAAAACGTGAATTGCTTAAAAATGAACGAGGAAAAGTTCTTGCCGTTTTGTCAGACGTACAGGCTGATAACTTTCGCCCTAAGCATCGGGATGATATACCCAAATCCGAGAACAGAAATACTGCGCATCCTAGCTATTCGTGAGTGATCGATCGATTTTCGTCTCCGTGGCTTTTCTTTACAGTTTACCAACTCTATTCACAAGAGTTCTAAAGAGCGTGGTGGCAAAGGGGCAAAGACGCCGAATTTCAATCTGAAGCTTGCTGGTTCAAACCCACAGGTGCACCATTGAGTTTTTTCATTTGAAAAATGTATGTGCGCAATACCACGTTCTCGAAACGGTGATGGAAAACATCGTTAGGAAACCGGCATGTCTTAGAACCATAAATTCGAAGACATGTGACAACTACCAATCCGGATTGGGCTCTTTTGGTAGATCAGAGCCCATTCACTCTCAATTAACGATAGTATCGGTGTCCTGCAGTGGGAGCATTAGAAGCTGTTATTCACACAAGAGAATTAAATAAAATTAACCAAAACTTTTCAAATTTCATAATGAATGTCCACTTGTTACAGCATTTCTCCTGATAACCATAACACCGCTCGCTTTTATGATATTCATAGATATGTACTTGAGCATGCAGAGTCGGGATATCGTTAATATTATTCGACACAGCACCGTCATCGGCCCTTTCCTAGGGGGATTCTTCAAGGTATTGCATCGTAAAGTATATATTCTCACATTCCAAACTCAATACAAGTATCGTTTGGACATGTCAAAATTTACACGCGCAAGTAAACGCATTTATACTTCATTTCACTAATACGTATCACAAGAGCTTCTTAGGCACATTATATGCACACAGATATGTCAGATAAATAATAAATACAAAGAAAAACCTATCAAACAATCCATGCGGACTGGTGTACGTTGAGTGGTCGGAGCAGTAAGGACAAAACTACATCTCTTCGAACGAAACCATAATTAATTATTTGTACCCAAATTATGAAAGTTTAATATTGATTAACTCTGCAAACAGTCATATAGCCGCGACGGACCCCCTTCCCGGCACCAATAAAGACATTTACATGTAATCCAACAGATGATCTTAATGTACCACAAGCGCGTCCAAGCCAAGCAAATCCTGGACGAGATAGACCGCGACTACGAATCCTACAACCGAATGGCTGAAGACTACAAAGCACTAAACAGCAGAGGTGTTCGCAACAGCCTGGTGTACAGCGAGCGGTGTTGGGTGATGGTGGTCATAACCTGCGTGATGACCTTCCCGCTGATGGCTGTAGTCCAGACATTGTACAACTGCCTGTTCAAGGCGGAACCCCTCAAGTACATGATACACGACTTGAAAATACCCTTCTGTGAGCCTGAATTGAGGTATGTAACTTATACATCACAGAAAAACACTGATGGCCTAAAGATACTCTTGAGGATCACTTGCGAATTAAGGTTAACATCTTTCAATCTAAAAATGCACGCCCCTCCACTAAACAATATCTAAACGTGTGGAAAGAAATATTTATTGCAATGCTTTACTTGCAGTGGTTTCGCTGTGGATCAGGACTCGTTTGTATAAAGTCTAGAAATCTCGTAAGCGCGTCCGACCGAAGAATCAATGATGAGGTTGCGTATATTGCGTCTATACACTATTGTACACTATTGTAAAGACATTGGAGGGGCGTGCATTATAAGACTGAAACATATCTACGAGTATGCAACCAAAATGCAAAAGAAAATGAGTGCCAAAGAAATTTTTCTTCGGCATTTATCCACTTTGGTTCCTCAATTATTCTTTAAGCGATACCATCATAGCATAACCTAAAACGAGTTCTGGATAGAGCATAATATATTGATAAACAAAGTGGTCATTCCACTTACAAAGCGCAGGCTAAATCTCGCTCTTAGCAAAGCCATTGGTGCAGGTTATGACGCTGTGTTACGGAAGAGTTCGAAAGCGCGAAAGAGTTCCCGCGAAAGAGTTCCCGCGGTCTCCGGCAACTAAAGCGTCGTGAAGGAACACTGTTGGGTTTTTAGCCGGTAGGAGTCCGGCATAACTCTCTCGCTGCCCCCGCAACGAGAGAGTATCCATGAGGATTTCTCAACATAAAAAAAAAAATTATGGCGCTGTTCACAGATTTGCAACTCCCCAATTCGAGATCATGTTCGCATACCAGTTCTACTGTTCCATACTCTACGTGATCAACTTCATTGGTTACGACGGTTTCTTCGGGTTGTCCATCAACCACGCTTGCATGAAGATGGAGCTATATTGCAAGATGCTGGAAGACGCGATGCTGAATAAAACGGAGAGCATTCGGGGAAATATCACGAGGGTTATACAGGAACAATGCAGGATGTTCGAGTGAGTGGCTCCGTGGCTTAGTTGGTAGTACCCTGCCTTCGAAGCGAGGGGTCCCGGGTTCGATTCCCGGCCAGGGCGCACTTTGTGTGGTGAGCATGAAGTTTGTTCTCGGGTCTTGGGTTTTTGTCTTGTGTTTCTGTGTTTGTCCATGCCATCTGCGACACAGGGAATCCTAGTGCAGAGGTATGAGTGTGTTGTTGTAAAAAAGAACGTGTGCTAGGACAGCTTTGGGGATGTTGCTCATTTGCAGGTGTATATTGACATTTATTTTTGATTTTATGGATTATTTACCAAATTTTTAATTTTTATTTTTGTATACAATATGTATAAATTGACCTGTAAACGTTTTTTACCAATAAATACTTATGACTTATGACTTAATCTCAGAGTCCCTACACGTGTTCTACGGGTGGTCGAAAGGACCAACCCAAAGTTTCAGTATTACTTGTGCCAAGTTTGTCAAGAATAGTACTACTAGCACAACTCATAATCCGCAGCAGTAGTGCACTCGCAGTCTTGTATTCCGGTGAAAGGTGCCAAAAACATAATTTCATTTGATTACAGAAAAAGTGTATTTCCAGTTTTGTTTCGATTGCCGACCTTTTAGGTTTTCGAATTTTAGCGAGACCAACGAACAATCGATTTATCCTGACCCTGATTTTACAGATTTGTGGATCTTATTCAGGACACGTTCAACATTTGGCTGGGGCTGATATTTCTGGCGACAATGATACAAATATGCACGTGCCTGTACCACATCAGTGAGGTTAGTATTTTGCCAGCTTCTAACGGACTCCGCCAGAATTCCAGCCAACTCTCGTTTAGTAGTAAGAGTTAATTTATTTATATAACTAGCTGACCCGGCCACGCGTTGCTGTGGCTAACGTCATATGATAATATTGCGATAATAAATTGGGATGTGAGGTATCCTATCTTTCAAGTTGGTTCAAATTGCACACGGTGTACAAATTTGATTAAAATCGGTTAAGTAGTTTAGGAGTCCATCGCGGACAAACATCGTGACACGTAATTTATATATATTAAGATAAACACCACCAACAAAGTAACATGTACTTAAATATTTAAATTAGATCAAATCTAAGATTTTATAGCTACACATAATTTCAATTATATGCAGCCATAACTTGCGCTAAGATATATATGCGTCCAATAACAATACCATTATTATAAAACAATATGCCCACAGTTAAGTGACTGACAAAATTTTTAATTTAATTAAATGACCGCTCAAAATTTATATTAAAAAAGGGGCGCCTTACATTTTCTCATACAGAGATCCCCGAAACACCCTGAGTAACCAACACAGTGGTACTAGAACTGCACAAGATATGACGTTGCAAGCATCCTACCTACCCCCTACACCAACCCCCTGGGTGGTGCTAAAGGAGCATCAAAAATAGAACTGTGGGTGTAGAAGGGTGTGGGTGCCGCACGCCGTCACCCCTATTTTCTCACACCACAAATCACATGCGCATGAGACGTAGCATCCCCGTCTCAGGTGACGGGCGCAACTGGGTGCGATTTGGGTCTTCTCATACTTCGGTCGGAGGACCTCATATTGCAGTTGTTAGGTCACCACTTAATAACACAGCCCTTCAGCTCGTCCCGTCAGTTACATTACAATGATGAATCGAAATTATCTGGAGAACTCATGCTGTTTTCTCCAATTATCGATTCTATGAAACTGGAAGGAAATTATTTTGTGATTTCAACGGTTTTTTTTATTTCAGGGATACGGCTTCGACTTGAGATACATGATATTTGTTACCGGGGCTATAATACACATATATCTACCATGCCGATACGCAGCTAAGTTGAAGGCTATGGTAGGTAAAAAAAACTATTTGTATTTTTTTATGTACGCAATTATCGAGAGTAGGCCGGTGTCCCTGCAGTGGGAACATTAGAGGCTGGTACGGATGTACGCAACAGTTCGAACAAAGTTGTTAGGAAAATTAAGATTGAACAAGATGTCCAAAAAAAATCTGGGTCAGTATTTTTGCGTAATGTGCGTAGCAGTAGAATTTCTAGGAGTATGGTAAGTACTTACATTATTATTCGTGTTACCGAGATATTTACCATGATTTGTGAGTTTTGTTGACACCCGATATTTCGACGCTCAATTCATGGTAAATATCTCGGTACACGTATAATATTGTTCATAACCATGATAGTTTTAAAATTTATATAGTAAGTACTAAGCCGTTTGATTAGAAACCTTTTTAAAACTTCTTCTAATTTTTATAATGATAATATTATTTGTGCTGTGGTACATAAAATCAAACTCATTTATTCCTTTAGATCTCAAGTATCGTTTGGACACGTCAAATTTTACACACACAAGTAAACACATTCATGCGCATATATATATATATATATACATATATATATATAATATATATATATATGTGCACGTACAGATATGTCAAATTACAGTCAGTTTGTATGTTTAACCTAATCTTATTAAGTTTACGTCAGTTCCAACCCTAACCGACCAACCCGAGGGGTAGAAACAGACAAGAAACTAATAAGGTTACTAAGAGGAGGTTACTAAGGCGGCTCCGTGGCTTAGTTGGTAGTAGCTCTGCCTTCGAAGCGAGGGGTTCCGGGTTCGATTCCCGGCACCACACTTTGTGTGGTGAACATGAAGTTTGTTCTCGGGTCCTGGGTGTTTGTGTTTCTCTGTTTGTCCATGCCATCTGCGACACAGGGAATCCTAGTGCAGAGGTATGAGTGTGTAAACGTTTATTATTGTTTATTATAGACTTTTTTTTTACATTTGCCAGTCGGTGGAGACATCCACCAGGATCTACTGCTGCGGTTGGGAAACGGTGAACGACCAGAGGATAAGGAAGATGGTCTTGTTCATGGTGGCGCGGGGTCAGCGACCTATCGAGATTACTGCCTTCAACATGATGGCTTTTGACATGGAACTGTTTGTGTCGGTAAGGGGGTATTGTTATCTGTTTTAATTATTAGGTACTAACCCCTAGCCTTAAGTTACTAACACGTTTGGATCTAGTTGTCTGAAGAAATAAAATTATTATTATTATTATTGAGGGTTCCCTATTGTAAGGGGATCCCTAACAGCAAATATTACTCGTGTTACCGAGATATTTACCATGATTTGTGAGTTCAACAAAAACTCACAAATCATGGTAAATATCTCGGTAACACGAATAATAATGTTCATAACCATGATAGTTTTAAAATTTATACCTAACAGCAACGTCTGTTTGGTACAAACGAATTGTATTTTTACGGTTCCGTACCCAAAGGGTAAACAGGACCCTATTATTAAGACTCCGCTGTCTGTCTGTCTGTCTGTCACCAGGCTGTATCTCATGAACCGTGATAGTTAGAGTTGAAACTTTCACAGACGATGTATTTCTGTTACTGCTAAAACAAATACTAAAAAACAGAATAAAATAAACATTTAAGGGGTCTCTCATACAAAAATGTGATATTTATTTTTTGCTCATTATTGCTTCATATTATAGATAATGGTACGGAACCCTTCGTGCGCGAGTCCGACTCGCACTTAGCCGGTTTTTTGTTTCAGATAATGCAGTCTTCATATTCAATGTACACGCTTCTGAGGTCGTAGGGAAAAGGCAGTTTAGAATATATAGCTTCGCTTTATAGCACAACAATAAACGAAACATGCATATATACAATACATTACAATTTTTATTCTGGGTGGGGGAGAGTGACCCTGCACTGACAACCCGGGGTTGTTTGTGTATAAATAAACCACACCCCCAGCCATCGCAACTCCTTAAATTTTTTTTTTTAACCTGTACCCAAGCGTTTGGCCGCCATCTCACCTGATGGAAAGTGAAGATGCGGCCGACGATGGAGCACGCTTGTCTAGGAGAAACCTATTCACTACTCTTGAAGACTCCCAGGTTGTAATGGTCGGGGAACGCAGACTCAGGCAAAGCATTCCACTCCCTTGCAGTACGCACAATAAAAGTAGTTTCAAATCGCTTGGTGCGTATTAATGGTACGTCGACTGAAAAGGAATGGCGCTGTGCCATACGTCTGGTCGTCTGATACTGGAGTTCCAAAGGTCTCTGGGTCATTAGCAGTACTGTCACTGCTGAGGGATGCAATCTGCCGCCAAGCAGTAGTGGTTGCATTACTGTGTTCCGGTGGAAGGGTGGGTGCCGGTGAAATCACATGCACATCCCCTCAGGTGATAAACGCAGCAGGATGAATGCGACTCAGTAAAGATTTGGAACTCATACTGAGTCGCATGGTAAGTGGTGACCCTCGCCAATGACATACTGTTGTCATTGGCGAGGGTCACCACTTACCATCAGGTGGGCCCTCAGCTCGTTCCGTCAAAATCCCTTCAGTTCCCCATCACTTTTGCAACATTAAAAAAACAACATATTCTTAGAAATATAAAATTCTTCATAAACTCACCGCCGCGTTGGTGTGGTAGAAGAAATCGTGGAGGATGTCGAATATGGACGTTTCGGAGAGGATGAGCTTCTGGAGGTTTTCCGGGTGGAAGTCATGTCCATACATGTCCACCGCCGAGAGGAAGATGGACTCCATCTGGTTGTGGCGGAGCTCGTACGCTGGCTGATGTGCCGCGATTAGAACCTGCATGGGAAATATAAACAAAATATATAATAATACTAGCTGTGCCCCACGGTTTCACCCGCGTTGAACACAAAATCGGTTAGTGATTAAACTATGATAGCTAGATATATGTTCTCGCAAAAATAGGTTTTCGATTTTACACTTTGTGTTACAAAATAGCAATTTTATTACGGATCCCTAATTATGAAAAAAAATACATAGCCTATAGCCTTCCTCGATAAATGGACTACCCAACACTGAAAGAATCATTCAAATCGGATCAGTAGTTCCAGAGATTAGCGCGTTCAAACAAACAAACAAACACTGCAGCTTTATAATATTAGTATACATAGGGTATACAAAATGGGGTTGGAACAGACGTAAACTTAACAAATAAGATAAGCTTAAACGTGAAAGCTGACTGTAATTTGACATATCTGTGTGCATGTAATGTGCCTGGGGAGTTCCTGTGACACGTTATATGCTCACGAATATGTGTACATGCATGTGTAAAATTTGACGTATCCAAATGATACTTGAGATCTAAAAGAATAAATGAGTTTGACTTTGACTTAGTGGCTTAGTGGTAGTAGCCCTGCCTTCGAAGCGAGGGGTCCCGGGTTCGATTCCCGGCCGGGGCACACTTTGAGTGATGAGCATTTTTTCTCGGGTCTTGGTTGTTTGTCTTGTGTTTCCATGTTTGTCCATGCCATTTGCGACACAGGGAATCCTAGTGCAGAGGTATGAGTGTGTCAACGTTGTTTTTTTTCTTTTTTGTGGTTTTTTTTTGAAGTCTGTTAATGTTAAAAGGGAACAAAGATATACCTGTCTCGCTCTGAGCGCCACCCTGCTGTGCTCTGCCCGGTGCAGTGAGGTCAGTTCATTCAGGGTCGCAGCCAGCTCGTCCGTGAGGCCGGGCTCGTTCGACCACAGGTGGTCTATCAGGAGGGTCACCTGCGAACAATACCGGAGCATCAGATAATTATACTTCGAAAATAATTAATTAATTAATATGTCCAGTTGCTCGCGTCCGTAGGTGTGTACCCTTTGATTCCCTACACGTACCCCCTGGGTGCTAAAGGAGCAACCAAAAGTAGCAGTAGAACTTGTGCCAAGTCCGTCCGGAGAGGTACTGCCACCATATCTGGAATCTGCCGCCAAGCAGTAGTGGTTGCATTACTGTGTTCCGGAAGGGTGTGGGTGCCGGTGAAATTACATGCGCATGTGTATCATCCCCGTCTCGGGTGACGGACTCAACAGGGTGAATGCGACTCAGTAAAGATTAGGATCTCATACTGAGTCGCGCGCATTACTGTTGTCATGGGCGAGGGTCACCACTTACCATCAGGTGGGCCCTCAGCTCGTTCCGTCACTCATTCACATAAAATAATAATAATAATAATATTCTTGGACTCACCATCATATTCTTCTTGGCGACGTGGTTATGTGAGAATATCATGTTGGCGACATGTTGCATGTCGTCTTTATACTTTTCGCGCAACGCCACCACACACTTGTCGTATGAGCCTGAAACGAAAAAACACTGTCACGACTGAAATATTTACGATTATTTATATCAATAGACTATTATTATTCGTGTTACCGAGATATTAACCATGATTTGTGAGTTTTGTTGACTCATGTAACTGCGTCGAAATATCGGGAGTCAACAAAACTCACAAATCATGGTAAATATCTCGGTAACACGAATAATAATGTATACCCACAGTCCTCATCAGTAGTAATGTGACTCACCGAGTTGGAAGTTGCTCTCGACTTGATAGTATTGCTTCAGCAGATCGTGGACGGCTGCCTTCATGCGACCACGAATGCCGTTTCTGGAAATTATTTAACAAATATACATAATAATAATGTTTTTATTGCATTTCCCATAAGTACATCATCTTAACTATTATATAATAAAATCTCCTTTTAAGTATAAAATATACTTGTCATAGGAGATTTCGCTCTTGCTTAATATTTAACATTCATGGATACTGCATACAGTGCCATCTAGCTCCAAACTAATCATACTATGGTAACAAACAAATACCAACGATACAAAGAAATAAGACTATCTAAAACATGAAAACTGACTGTAATTTGACATATCTGTGTGCATGTAACGTGCTAAGAAGCTCCTGTGACACGTTATATGCTCATGAATATGTTTACTTGTGTGTGTAAATGATGTCCAAACGATACTTGAGATCTAAAGGAATAAATGAGTTTGACTTTGAATACAGTCAAACCACCGCACCAGCCTCTAATGTCCCCACTGCAGAGACACCGCTACTCTCGATAATTGAGAGTGCATGGGCTTTGATCTACCACGGGAGCCCAATCCGGACTAGTAGATGTCACATATCTTCGAATTTTTGGTTCTAAGACATGCCGGTTTCCTCACGATGTTTTCCGTCACCGTTTCGAGAACGTGGTATTGCGCACATAAATTTTCTCAAGTGAAAAAACTCATTGGTGCACGTGTGGGTTTGAACCAGCGACCTTCAGATTGAAAGTCGGCGTCTATGCCGCTGGGCCACCATACCTGTATCTCTGTACCAGCACGACCAGCGCCTGTGTACTCATGAAGAACACATCTCGGTCGGCTCGCTTCGGCAGCGACGCAGCGTGACTGGAAAACAAAATTGCAATAATAATATTTCATTTATTTAGACCAAAATCGGGATCACATGTACACTTTTACACTTATATGACAATTATCGAATTGACGGCTCCGTGGCTTAGTTGGTAGTAGCCCTGCCTTCGAAGCGAGGGGTCCCGGGTTCGATTCCCGGCCGGGGCACACTTTGTGTGGTGAGCATGAAGTTTGTCCTCGGGTCTTGGGTGTTTGTCTTGTGTTTCTATGTTCGTCCATGCCATCTGCGACACAGGGAATCCTAGTGCAGAGGTATGAGTGTGTAAACGTTTTTTTTTTGTTTAAGGCACTTACTGGTCGATGACGCTGGCTATCTGCTGGGCGGGGAACTGTGCCAGCACGCTGGTGATGTTCCTCTCGTACAGAGCCATCAGCTTGCGCACCTTCTTCTCTACCGCTATGGGAATACGGCCCGACGTTGAGGATAGCACCTGTTTCAACAAATATATTAACATCCATCGACATTCCATGTCATTCAGCGCTCGTGTGGAATGTGATGGTACCCTGCCTTCGAAGCGAGGGAACCCGGGTTCGATTCCCAGCCGAGAAAAGCCGTGTATGTAATTTCGCCGGCACCCACACCCTTCCACCGGAACACAGTAATGCGAGCACTACTGCTTGGCGGCAGATTCCAGGTGTGGTGGCAGTACCTCTCCGGACGAACTTGGTACAAGTTCTACAGCTACTTTTGGTTGGTCCTTTAGCACCACGCAGAGGGTACTTGTATGGAATCCGAGGGTCAGTTGGACATGATGTCCAATAGGATATAGGCTTAGTTGGCAGTAGCCCTGCCTTCGGAGCAAGGGATCCCAGGTTCGATTCCCGGCCGGGGCACACATTGTGTGAGCATGAAGTTTGTTCTCGGATCTTGGGTGTCTGTGTTTGTCCATGCCATCTGCGACACATTGAATCCTAGAGCAGATTGTAGCATATAAGTATTGTATTGTAATTACCTCCTGCAGCTCCAGCAGTGGAAGTGAGGGGTCTCGAAGACTTGACATGAATTTTTCGACGATCTCCCGAAGACGCGGCGTATTGTACGGCTCCGGGAGACAGTACCCTGGGGAACAGCATCAGAACATGTGGAGACATTTGTATGTGTATTGTTGGTCTGGGGTAACTGGCTGCGAAGCGACGGGTCCTGTTCGATTCCCAGCCGAACTATAAGCATGGAATTTGGTCTCGGGTCTTCGGCGTTTGTGAAGTGCTAGGAAACCCTAGTGCAAGTTTGTATAACTCGAGTCGTAGTGCAAGTTGAAAGTTTTTGTAAAATTTTGAGTTCTATACAATAATATTGAATTTAATCCATATATTGAACATAATTATATTAAATTTAATCCATTATATTGAATTAATTTAGGCGGCTCCGTGACTAAGTTGGTAGTAGCCCTGCCTCGAAGCAAGGGGTCCCGGGTTCGATTCCCGGCCGGAGCACACTTTGTGTGGTGACCATGAAGTTTGTTCTCGGTTCTAGGGCGTTTGTCTTGTGTTTCTGTGTTTGTCCATGCCATCTGCGACACAGGGAATCCTAGTGCAGATGTATGAGTGTGTCAACGTTGTTTGTTTAAAGTAACTTAATTGACCAACATAAAACAAATAATACAAGTACCTAAATTAACTTAACATACAATTCAATTCGGTTTGCGGCATCCACACTAAGTAAATACTTGTTGTGGACACCGCATAACCACACCCGCTCAAAAAAACCATCCCCTTTCTCAAACAACTAAGGCTAAAGGTACTCACCAGCCAATGTGTTCTCTAGTATGTTTCGGTACTTGATGTGCATGTTGTTGAGTTTCTCGGAGAGCTGCGGGTGCTCCTCCAGTGGGAACTGGCCCTTGTAGGGCTGCGCCGTCGTCACCAGGGAGGGATCGTCCAGTTCTGGAAGAATACAAGGAGTTTAGGTTTGAGTATGGATTCAGGAGTTTGGGGGTCCCGTGTTCTAATGTTCCCACCGCAGACACCGGCCTACTCTCGATAATTGAGAGTGAATGGGCATTCTACCACGGGAGCCCAAACAGAATTGATAGATGTCACATGTCACAAAGAAAAATAGTTATTTTGTTCGGTACCTTGAGTTTTTTGTGTTGTTTCGTTTTGTTTAAGTTCATATATTAATTTCTGTTTTAAATTCTTCTTATCTTGTTTGTTATGTTTTTCAAAATTATATTCTATGTTAATATTATATGTATCTATTGTACTAATGTATGTTCCGTTGTGTTTTAATTGATGTTTATTATGTATTTCTAGTATAACGCATTAGATAATTCTGTAATGTTATATTTCAGATTTTATAATAATAAATAAATAAATGTCTTCGAAAGACATGTGACAAAAGTAACAGTAGAACTTATGAACAGCAATACTCCTGTACTCCCGTAATATATCTCCTGTAATATATATCTCACAGAGATGGAAATTGCTCTCGACCTGCTAGTATTTTAAACTAAAATAATATAAGTTGATACCGTACCAGCCTCTAATGTTCCCACTGCAGGGACACCGGCCTACTCTCGATAATTGAGAGTGAATGGGCTCTGATCTACCACGGGAGCCCATTCCGGATTGGTAGATGTCACATGTCGTCGAATTTTTGGTTCTAAGACATGCCGGTTTCCTCACGATGGTTTCCATCACCGTTTCGAGAACGTGGTATTGCGCACATACATTTTTTCAAGTGAAAAAACTCATTGGTGCACCTGTGGGTTTGAACCAGCAACCTTCAGATTGAAAGTCGGCGTCTATGCCCCTGGGCCAACACGCTCTCATAAGTTGATAATTAACACATAATTGGAAGACTTCGATTAAAAATTCGATGATACACGTGGCTCTTACCCAACGTGCCGATCAGGGATCCCATGTCCAGCACGGCTCCTGGCCGGAGGTTCCACGTAATTTTACCAGCTTCCGGTGACGCCAGGGTCATCACCATCTTCATCACCTGATGAGGGAAATGGGTAAGGATTTACTCTTTCGTGTGTTGGGCGGTGCTAAAGGAGCAACTAAAAGTAGCAGTAGAACTTGTGCCAAGTTCGTCCGGATAGGTACTGCCACCACACCTGGAATCTACCGCCAAGTAGTGGTTGCATTACTGTGTTCCGGTGGAAGGGTGTGGGTGCCGGTGATATCGCATGCGCTTGAGACGTATCATCCCCGTCTCGGGTGACGGACGCAGCAGGATGAATGCGACTCAGTGTAAGACCCAAATCTTATACAGAGTCGCATTACTGTTGTCATTTAAAAACGTTCGTAGACGGCTCCTTGGCTTAGTTGGTAGTAGCCCTGCCTTCGAAGTGGGTTCCGGGTTCGATTCCCGGCCGGGGCACACTTTGTGTGGTGAGCATGAAGTTTGTTCGGGTCCTGGGTGTCACAATGCCATCTGTGACACAGGGAATTCTAGTGCAGAGGTATGAGTGTGGAAACGTTGTTTTTTTTTTGTTTGTTTTGGAAAGTCGAACGGACCACAAGTTAACTTTATAATAACAAGAGACTAGTTCTTGGTCTACTACGTTCTTCTGGTCTACTACGTTCTTCTGGTCTACTACGTTCTACTGGTCTACTACGTTCTACTGGTCTACTACGTTCTACTGGTCTACTACGTTCTACTGGTCTACTACGTTCTACTGGTCTACTACGTTCTACTGGTCTACTACGTTCTACTGGTCTACTACGTTCTACTGGTCTACTACGTTCTACTAAGTTCTACTGGTCTACTACGTTCTACTGGTCTACTACGTTCTACTGGTCTACTACGTTCTACTGGTCTACTACGTTCTACTGGTCTACTACGTTCTACTGGTCTACTACGTTCTACTGGTCTACTACGTTCTACTGGTCTACTACGTTCTACTGGTCTACTACGTTCTACTGGTCTACTACGTTCTACTAAGTTCTACTGGTCTACTACGTTCTACTGGTCTACTACGTTCTACTGGTCTACTACGTTCTACTGGTCTACTACGTTCTACTGGTCTACTACGTTCTACTGGTCTACTACGTTCTACTGGTCTGCTACGTTCTACTGGTCTACTACGTTCTACTGGTCTACTACGTTCTACTGGTCTACTACGTTCTGGTCTACTACGTTCTACTGGTCTACTGTACCTCAATCTCAGCGTACGGCTGGCCTTTATCCACATGGCCCCCGTCATCAATCAGGACGTTCACGAGTTTCCCGGCAGATGGCGCTCTCAGCTTGGAGGGGTCCTTCTCCTTCTCAAAGACCACGGTTTGATTCCCGATCACAATGCGGTACTTGTCCACTTCGTCCTTCAGGTACGTTGTGAATGAAGAACCCTCGATCGAGAGCAGGGTGCCTGTGGAAAAAAGACTTGTTGTTATAGCGCTGGTTATAAAGGTAGCGCTGGTTTTCAACTGTTGAAATGAGAAATTATTGGACGATTAGGGGGTCCGTAGGTGAGTACCCTTTGAATCCCTATACGTACCCCTGGGTGGTGCCAAAGGAGCGACTAAAAGTAGCAGTAAAACTTGTGCCAGTTTCGTCCGGAGAGGTATTGCCACAACAACCAGTGGTGCATTGGAAAAGTGTGGATGCCGGTGAAATTACGAGCATACGACGCTTATCGCCAATCGCTGATACTGTTATCTTCTACGGTCTACTGTGGTCTACTACGGTCTAGTATGGTCTACTGCGGTCTACTGTTATCTTCTACGGTCTGCTGTGGTCTACTACTGTCTAATGTGGTCTACTACGGTATACTTTGTGTGGTCTACTACGGACTACTGTAGTCTTCTACGGTCTACTGTTAGTTATCTAGTCTACTACGGTCTACTGTGTGGTCTACCACGGTCTACTGTGGTCTACTACGGTCTACTGTTTTCTTCTACGGTCTGCTGTGGTCTACCACGGTCTACTCACCGCCATCAGTGAGCTTGTGGACCTCCAACTCCTTGAAGCTGCCGTTCATGACGAGGAAGTAGGAGGTCGGCCCGTACTTCGTGGCCGATACTTTGTACTTGTGCCCGCTGTGGATCAGCTCCACTTCCACCGTGTTCGACAGTTGACTAGAAGCTTGGATTTGTCCTCTGGAGAAGGAGATAAAAGTCAAAAAAAAAGTCAAACTCATTTATTCCTTTAGATCTCAAGTATCATTTGGACACGTCAAATCTACACTAATATTATAAAGAGGAAAGATTTGTACCTATTTTTGTATGTTTGTATGTTTGTAATGAATAGGCTCAAAAAGTACTGGGCCGATTTAAAAATTTCTTTCACCAATAGAATGCTACATTCTTCCAATTTGACATAGGCTACATTTCATTTTGAAAAAAATTAGGGATCCTTGGTAAAATTTGAACAATGTAACCGAAGGTGTAGAAAAATGAGTCTTAAAATGTCTTTCGTCGAATGCGCTGCCGAAACTATTAGCGATAGAACAAAATAATGTACAACAATATTGAAGAACATCATAATGTCTACAAAACACTCCGCGGTAGCATATGTCCAACTATTGTAGTTATGTCACTACCCCGTGCGAAGCCGGGACGGGCTGCTAGTCGTATATAATATAGATTATGCATAAGAAATATGGTATATACTAATTGATAGGCGATAAGTCCTTTAGTGAACCCACGAGCCAATTAAGAGATAATGTGTAAGAGATAAGAGAAACGGTATAGAGACTAATTGATAGGCGATAAGTACTTTAGCGAACCCACGAGCCAATTAAGAGATAATAGAAACGGTGTAGATTAATTGATAGTCGATAAGTATTTTAGCGAACGCACAAGCCAACTTGAAAGATAGGATAGCTCACATCTCAATTTATGATCGCAATATTATTTTATTGCAAATTATAATATCGTATGACAAAAACGTTAGCCACAGCAACGCGTGGCCCGGTCAGCTAGTAATATATAATAGGTGTGTGAATATGACTCCGCCCCTTTTTGTCAAAATAAAACACATTTGTTCGCTTACAAAATTAAAAAAAAAATTATTGAAAGTATGCTCCATCTGCAGCTACAACCTTCGCCCATCGTTCAGGTAGTTTTCGTATTCCTTGCTGGAAGAAGTCCTGGTCTTTTGAGCTTATCCAGTTGTCAATCCAAATTTTGATACTTTCACATGAAGTAAACTTTTCTCCAGTAAGGTCTGTCTGCATCGTCCGGAATAGGTGGTAATCCGAAGGAGCTATGTCTGGTGAATATGGCGGGTGGGGTAACACTTCCCAGTCCTGTCCCTCTAAATATCTTTTTACGACTTCTGCGGTATGCGGTTTGGCATTGTCATGCTGAAGAACTAATTTGTTATGTCTATTCACCCATTCTGGTCGTTTTTCTTCTATGGCTCGCTTCAAACGCATTAGTTGTCGTCGGTAAACTTCTCCATTAATAGTTTCAGAGGGTTTGAGCAACTCATAATATACAATACCTTTCTGATCCCACCAAATACAGAGCATGACCTTGGCACAGTGAATATTTATATTTGGCTGTGATGGGCCTGGTTCGCCTGGTTTCACCCAAGCTTTTTTGCGTTTAGGATTTTCGTAGTGTATCCATTTTTCGTCTCCTGTGACTATCCGATGCAAAAATCCTTTTCTTTGCTGTCTTTGAAGCAGCATTTCACAAATGGTTTTCCGACGTTCCATGTCTCTTTCTTTTAAATCATGTGGAACCCAGTCACCGGCTTTTTGAATCATTCCCATCATTTGTAAACGCTTTGCAACAGTTGAACGATCAACATTTAATGCTGCAGCTAATTCTGATTGAGTTTGGCAAGAATCTTCCGCCAATAATGCTTCCAATTCAGCATCTTCAAATTTTTTTGGTGGTTTTCCATGTTCTTTATCCTCAGTACTAAAATCGTTATTTTGAAATCGTCGAAACCATTCCTTGCAAGTTGTATTAGACGGAGCATGCTCACCATAAATCTCCACAAGCAAACGATAAGTTTCCGCTGCAGTTTTCTTCGCAATAAAATAATGTAATAACACTTCCCGCAAATGACGTTTATTTGGAATAAAAACCGACATTTTCGAAAAGGTGAAAACAATTGTTGCTTACACTTCAACCAAATATCATAAAATGCGTTAGATAGCTGACATTCAGTACTATCGAATACAAGTATGGTCATTTATTAGTACACGTAAACAATACTTAAAACGACATCTGTTGAGAAAGGGCGGAGTCATATTCACACACCCATATATAGACGGCTTCGTGGCTTAGTTGGTAGTAGCCCTGCCTTCGAGGGGTCCCGGGTTCGATTCCCAGCCGGGGCACACTTTGTGTGAGCATGAAGTTTGTTCTCGGGTCTTGGGTGTTTGTCTTGTGTTTCCGTGTTTGTCCATGCCATCTGCGACACAGGGCATCCTAGTGCAGAGGTATGAGTGTGTTAACGTTTATATATATATACTCACTTCTCCAAGCAGTTTTTGAAGTCTTGGAAGTGGGCCGTGATGATGTTATCAGCTATGAGGATGGACCCGCACATCACGCCCAGCATCACGTCCGGCTTCTCAGACTGCACCTGGAGCCAAGAGTTTACAAACCTTCACTACCTTTATTTCGGGGGGTCCAGTTGCTCGCGTCCGTAGGTGAGTACCCTTTGATTCCCTACACGTACTAAGGTGGTGCTAAAGGAGCAACCAAAAGTAGCAGTAGAACTTGTGCCAAGTTCGTCCGGAGAGGTACTGCCACCACACCTGTAATCTGCCGCCAAGCAGTAGTGTTCGCAATACTGTGTTCCGGTGGAAGGGTGTGGCTGCCGGTGAAATCACGTGCGCATGAGACGTATCATCCCCGTCTCGAGTGATGGACGCAGCAGGATGAATGCGACTCAGTAAAGATTTGGATCTCATACTGAGTCGCGCGCATTACTGTTGTCATGGGCGACGGTCACCACTTACCATCAGGTGGGCTCTCAGCTCGTTCCGTCACTCATTCACATAAAAAATTACTGACTGTAATTTGACATATCTGTGTGCATGTAACGTGCTAAGAAGCTCCTGTGACACGTTATATGCTCACGAATATGTTTACTTGTGTGTGTAAATGATGTCCAAACGATACTTGAGATCTGAGGAATAAATGAGTTTGAGTTTTCACGTCATACCCAAAAGACATCAGAATAAAATAAATGTATTTCCAATGATATTCATACGAGAGCGCCCAGGGGCACAGACGCCGACTTTCAATCTGAAGGTCGCTGGTTCAAACCCACATTCGTTATCATTCGTTCACCAAAGAGAGCAACTGTGTTTCCTTCAATCTCCTGCGACCCAAACCTAGCAAACAAACAAACAAAAACAATACAATGTTTTAACATGTGCACTCACCCTCTCGGCGATGAGTGCATCCAGCCAGCTGGTGTCAATATCATTGTTCTGGAAGGAAGGTGTCTCCAGCAGGGTGATCAGGTACTCCACCGTGGTGCGGAAGTCGCCGCGGATGCTCAACTCCTTGAGGGCTATCACCAGGTTCCTGGAGTAACGTTGAAAGTAAGGTTAAGGCTCCGTGCCCTTGGAGGGGTCACGGGTTCGATTCCCGGCCGGGGCGCACTTTGTGGTGAGCATGAAGTTTGTTCTCGGGTCTTGTTTATGTGTTGTCCATGCCATCTGCGACATCTGAGAATCCTAGTGCAGAGGTATGAGTGTGTTAAAGTTTTTTTTTTTTAATTATGTAGGGGGTTACTTACTCCGAGAGCGTGGTGGCCTAGGGACATAAACGCCGACTTTGAATCTGAAGGTTGCTGGTTCAAACCTACACGTGCACCAATGAGTTTTTTCACTTGAAAAATTTATGTGCGCAATACCACGTTCTCGAACCGGTGACGGAAAACATCGTGAGGAAACCGGCATGTCTTAGAACCATAAAGTCGACGACATGTGACATCTACCAATCCGGATTGGGCTCCCGTGGTAGATCAAAGACCATTCACTCTCAATTATCGAGAGTAGGCCGGTGTCTGCAGTGGGAACATTAGAGGCTGGTACGGTTACTTACTCCCTCGCCTGTTCCCTGGTCTCGCCCCACGAGAAGCAGTGGCCGAACTGGGAGTCCGCGAACTCGTGGAGGCCCCCCGAAGCCGCTACGCTGAAGTAGCCCCACACGTTCTTCGAGGACCTAAAGTTCAGCTCCTGGACCGTGCCTGATGATGGCTTGAAACCTGTAAACATAACGCAGTTTTAAAACTGTTAAAGCTTTGCTGTATTAAATCCCACTAATATTATAAACCGCGAAAGTTTGTAAGTACGGATGGATGTTTGTTACTCAATCACGCCAGAACGGTTGAACGGACCTGGAGGAAATTTGGCACAGAGATAGATTATAGTCTGGAATAGCACATAGGCTACTTTTTATACCGGGAAAATGTACAGTTCTCGTAGGAAGTCCAACCGCGTCACACCGCGGGGCGCAGCTAGTCAAGAATAAGAACACGAACTTGGCACAAGTTCTACTGCTACTTTGGGTTGCTCCCTTCACCCGAAGGACATGTGTAGTGACTCTGATGGTAGTAGGGAATGAAGGAATGAATGAATTATAATAATACTTGTACACAACAGAATTTTTAGATGGTAGCTTATTAAAAAATATTATGCTAATTTTGGGACAACGGGCGGTCTTATCGCTGAGAGCGATAAGATACGGACGACATGGTCGTGGTCTACTTTCTTATTTGAATCCACTGACCTTCATCAGGGTTCTCGGATGTGATCCTGGCGGCGATCACGTGGCCCCAGGGCGACGGCCTCTGCTTGGGTTCATCGAACTCGATGGGGTTGAGACCCCACGGGGATTCCCCGTACAGCAGACGGATGTCCTTGATGTGGTATAGGGGAACACCCATGGCGACCTGGAAAGTGCAAATATGTTAAGAATTTAGCAAGTATCTGAATAAAAAATTTTAAAAAAACCGACTGCAATACTATGCTTCCTTATTTCTCGCCTTTAGGGGGGGGACTCCAAATTGACATACAACGGGCGAAGAAAATAGTCATATGAGGCAAAACATGGAATTTCGTTTATTCGGATGACATAATTTTTCCAGTTACTTTGATTGTTCGAACAACATGGCTTCGTTGGATTTCCGGCCGGCACATATTTATAATAAATAATAATAATAATAATAATAATGGCGACGGCACGCATCGTCAGGAGGTTCCTCTCTGCAGCCCTGTGCTAGCCACCGACTGCTTGGGTCTCACTCCGCAGTCGGTGGTCGTCCGTTTTTATATATTTTTTTCTACAATATTTTTATACTTTTTATTTTATGAATAATGTTTTCTAGTGAAAAATGTATAGAAATGAGAAATAAAATAAATAATGAGGAATAATAATAATAATAACAAGTGACCTGTAACTGCGCGGCGGGCAGGTTGACGTCGGCGACCATCTCGGTGCAGGGGTGTTCCACCTGCAGGCGCGGGTTCAGCTCCAGGAAGTAGTACGCGCCGCTGATGGGGTCGTACAGGTACTCCACCGTGCCGGCGCTCACGTACCCCACCATCTTGGCTAAGCGGACTGCAGCCTGCCAACATTACAAGTTTTATCAAATCACAACACAACAAGTATGCTGTTCCAACAAACGATAGATATATAGATATATTGTGTTTGTCTTGTGTTTCTGTGTTTGTCCATGCCATCTGCGACACAGGGAATCCTAGTGCAGAGGTATGAGTGTATTAACGTTGTTTTTATTTTTTTTTTTGTTGTTTTTATTTATTGTTCTAAATTTTAAAACTATCATGGTTACGAACATTATTATTCGTGTTACCGAGATATTTACCATGATTTGTGAGTTTTGTTGACTCCCGATATTTCGACGCAGTTACATGCGTCGTGGTTTTGTCGCATTCATCCTGCTGCGTCCATCACCCGAGACGGGGATGATACGTCTCATGCGCATGAGATTTCACCGGCAGCCACACCCTTCCACCTGAACACAGTAATGCGAGCACTACTGCTTGGCGGCAGATTCCAGATGTGGTGGCAGTACCTCTCTGGACGAACTTGGCACAAGTTCTACTGCTACTTTTGGTTGCTCCTTTAGCACCACCCAGGGGGTACGTGTAGGGAATCAAAGGGTACACACCTACGGACGCGAGCAACTGGACCCCCCGAAAGCACACACCTGGGTACACACGGAAGCGAGCACAGCAAGTTGTACATAGCTTGAACGAACGAATGATAGTAATTAATTGCTCGTGCAGCACCACCCGGGGGGTACGTGTAGGGAATCAAAGGGTGGTACGGACGCGGGCACAGCAAGTTGTACATACCTTTTCCATTTCAATGAACACTTCTGGTTTGGCGACGGCCGCCGGCGCTTCTTCGATGATCTTCTGATGGCGCCGCTGGATGGAGCAATCACGGCCAAACAGAGATATGGCATTACCTGGCGGTAGACCACTGATCATTTACTATCTATACTATCTATTTAACGGCTCCATGGCTTAGTTGGTAGTAGCCCTGCCTTCGAAGCGAGGGGTCCCGGGTTCGATTCCCGGCCGGTGCATACTTTGTGTGGTGAGCATGAAGTTTGTTCTCGGGTCTTGGGTGTTTGTCTTGTGTTTCTGTGTTTGTCCATGCCATCTGCGACACAGGGAATCCTAGTGCAGAGGTATGAGTGTGTAAACGTTTATTTATTTATTATACATATTTATTGTCAAATATTTTGTTTCAAATCAGTTTCATTAAAAAGGCAATGCGAAGATCACTAACTCGGACCACTAAAACAATGCATTAAGCACAAAAAGCACAAAATGAGAGCGTGGTGGCCCAGGGGCACAGACGCCGACTTTCATTCTGAAGGTCGCTGGTTCAAACCCACACGTGCACCAATGAGTTTTTTCATTTGAAAAATTTATGTGCGCAATACCACGTTCTCGAAACGGTGACGGAAAACATCGTGAGGCATGTCTTAGAACC
Source organism: Aplocera efformata (assembly GCA_921293045.1). Taxonomy (NCBI): domain Eukaryota; kingdom Metazoa; phylum Arthropoda; class Insecta; order Lepidoptera; family Geometridae; genus Aplocera; species Aplocera efformata. The sequence goes on along the minus strand of OV121067.1, from coordinate 1,551,047 downwards.
AAAAATTCGACGACATGTGACATCTACCAATCCGGATTGGGCTCCCGTGGCAGATCAGAGCCCATTCACTCTCAATTATCGAGAGTAGGCCGGTGTCCCTGTAGTGGGAACATTAGAGGCTGGTACGGTAAGCACAAAATGGATTTCTTTTCTTAGCGTATTACACGTCGGGTATCCGCTAGTGTTTTAGTTATGTCATAAAAACTGTATCCTCTAGCACAGAGATTCCCAGACTTTTTTGCTCATCACCACTTTCAAAATGGTGGTTCCGGTGGACCTGCTGCATTTCTACCATATTCCCAAAACTCGAATAATGTGATTATTGGATCTCACTAATAAATTTGCAGTGCAACTGGGTTACGAATTGTAAAACCTATTTTTTTTTTGTTATATCAACGACCCCCGTCGGCCCTGCCTTGGACTTGAGGGTCCACCTGGGCCTTTGGGAAGTAAGGCTCTAGCGGGATGCATACCGTATTGATCAGCCAGCAGCTGTACCTCCAAATGTCTGGCGGACTTGGCGAGTTTCATCACGAAAATCGGCGAACCAGGCACCTCTGCTTGAACCTTTAACAATTGACAAGAGAATAATTAGAAAAAAAAAACCGGTTAAGTGCGAGTCGGACTCGGGTACGAAGGGTTCCGTACCATTATCTATAATATAGAGCGAAAACGAATAAAAAATAAAAATCACGTTATGAGTGCCCCCTTAAATATTTATTTTATTCTGTTTTTTTAGTATATGTTGTTATAGCGGCAACAGAAATACATCATCTGTGAAAGTTTCAACTCTAACTATCACGGTTCATGAGATACAGCCTGGTGACAGACGGACAGCGTAGTTTTAGTAATAGGGTCCTAAAACGGGACCCTATTATTTGGGTTGGGAAAAAAGATTTCAATACTTTCATATTGCTTTGGGTACGGAACCCTAAAAATTGCAAGAAAAAAAGGATTTCAATACTTTCATCTCATTTCTCGCCCTGAGGGGGAACAGAGCCATATTACAAGCTGTTTAATTTGGAAGAAATATGTCCATGACTATATATATTAATTTATTTATTTCCAAACATGTCTTCTAGCTAATCTGATACATGATATTTACATACTAATCACTGTTTCTATATACACTGAAATACCTGTATGAACGTGTTGGCGAAATACACTGAAATACCTGTCTGAAAATGTTGGCGAAATACACTGAAATACCTGTCTGAACATGTTGGCGAAATACACTGAAATACCTGTCTGAACATGTTGGCGAAATACACTGAAATACCTGTCTGAACATGTTAGCGAAATACACTGAAGTACCTGTCTGAACATGTTGGCGAAATACACTGAAATACCTGTCTGAACATGTTGGCGAAATACACTGAAATACCTGTCTGAACATGTTGGCGAAATCATCAGGGTTCTCCACCTTCCTGATGCCCTTGCCGCCGCCACCTTCCGAAGCCTTGATCATGACGGGGAAACCTGGAGGGAAACATTAGTCATTATATAAACTGGGCTACATGGTTTACATGGCATGCTGATCTGTACTTAACAGATTAACTAACTAAGTTAAGCAACTTTCGGCCCGGTCATAAGTTGGATGGGTGACCATTTAGTGGCACTTGAACTGAGCGATTTAGTTTTGTCGGCACTAATTGCTTATCTATACTACTATTGTATCGAAAGAACTATGGTTTAATAATTCTTTTTGTAGTTCTTTTTTGTTAATGTTGACATAATGATATCTTTATTTTTAATTAACTAAGTATTATTTTATTGAATTTGCATGCTGTTAGACAGAAACATGGCGGTGCCTTAAATTATATTCTAAACTGTCATCATTGTAACCTATGTTTCGCGAATAAATTATTTGAATTTGAATTTAAAACACTAGCGAAATGTTGCACAATGGTAGTGGCAGTACCTCTCCGGACGAACTTGGCACAAGTTCTACTGCTACTTTGGATTGCTCTATCGCACCACCCGGGGGACATTTTTTTAATCTGATTAAGTGACGGAACGAGCTGAGGGCCCACCTGGTAAGTGGCGACCCCCGCCCATGACAACAGTAATGCGACTCAGTATAACATTTGGATCTTATACTGAGTCGCATTCATGCTGCTGCGTCCGTCACCCGAGACGGGGATGATACGTCTCACGCGCATGTGATTTCACCGGCACCCACACCCACCCGAACACAGTAATGCGAGCACTACTGCTTGGTGGTATTCCAGGTGTGGTGGCAGTGCCTCTCCGGACGTACTGCCACCACACCTGGCATCAATGATAATAATTTGTGTTCCTTACCTATCTTATGAGCCGCTGCAAGACCAATTTCCGGAGTTGAGACGCAGCCCTTGCCAAACAGTTCAGAAGATATCTTTATCTTCTTAGTGTTGTATTCCGCTTTTAGTTCTGAAAAGATAGGAAGCATGTTTACAACAAAAACCAAACAGGTTAAAATAGTGATGTTCAAAACTTACTTAGATAATGTTAAAGTCAAAGTCAAAGTCAAAACTCATTTATTGCTTCAGATCTCAAGTATAATTTGGACACGTCAAATTTTACACACACATGTACACATCGTGAGCATATAACGTGTCACAGGAACTACGATCATGAAAGAGAAATAAATAAAATAAATCATGTACACTCATTCTCTACACAAGGATTACCTATGTCGCAAATGGCATGGACAAACACTCAAGACATCGCGCCGGGCGAACCCAAGACCCTTGCCGCTTGGATAGTCTGCTGTAATTTTGTTTTGGTGCCTGATTGATTAGAAATATTAGTTCTAGAGTCTCACTAATTTATTCCTTTAGGTCCATACCCCCACACCACCTTTTCCGGAGCCCTATCTTGTATCCAAACCCCCACACCACCTTTTCTGGTGCCCTATCTTATATCCAAACCCCCACACCACCTTTTCCGGAGCCCTATCTTGTCTATGGTTAGGGAAGGTAGTCGAAATCGCCTTACCACTTCCACTCCATGGCAGGGTAGGTATGTCAGCAGTCTGTGCGACGATGGATGATGCTATCTTGTCTCCCAAGGCCCACATTGCCTTCTCCGGGGGGCCTATGAAGACCACTCCAGCCCGGTGAAGCAACTCTGGCAGCTTAGGGTTTTCTGAAGCGTGACCCCAACCTGCCCATACAGCCTGGAAGAAAATAACATAAGCAGGAAACCTAGAAGACTTCAGGATTCTTTTTCACAGGTTGCAAGAACAAATTATCAGGTTTTTTTTTTTAAGTATATATTTGTATTTAGTTATTCCTTTTTTCTTTCGCAACCCTTGCGTTGAGAGCGTGGTGGCCCAGGGGCAGAGACGCCGACTCAATACATTTATTGCTTGTCGTGATGGTGCAAGGTAATATTGTTGATTTACATTCTGAGTTTCACATTGTGGACCCTTGTTCGGGTACAATGTTAATGGAGATAGTCCGGGGTTTTCTAGATAGCGTGTAGGTAGGTCTAAACTTCCTACGCTTTATAATCAATTTTATAATTACACATTGTTTGTCAGAATAAACTTTGAATTTTTTCATGTGTAATAATTGTTTTCTTTTATTTGTATTCTAGTCAATTTGTTTATTATTATCTATTATTGTCAGGCATTAGGTTTTTCTACGAATACTTTTTTTTAAACGAATACTTAGATTCGTTTATGTCATAATAGCATTTTAACTAAGCGCTTTCATGTTTCGGAGGGCACGTGAAGATGTCGGTCGCGACTTGGAAACTCCGACACCAGAGTTGACTCAAGAACATTGGGTTCAGATCTCACCTGGACTTGGGTCCTGACAGCGATGTCCACAATGAGTTCCACATTGGCATAATTGTTGTTATTTGAACCCCCGGGCACGGGGACATAGTGATCCGCCATCTTTATGTACTCGGCGTTGGCTTTTAAATCTTCTGGGGTCACCTGAGGAGGAAATACAGAGGTAATTAGCAATCGATGGAGGTTATAAATCTTGTGTACTATTATTAGGTTTTGTCATATACTAGCTGCGCCCCGCGGTGTAACTCGCGGTTGGACTTTACATTTTTCCGGGATAAAAAGTAGCCTATGTGCTATTCCAGACTATAATCTATCTCTGTGCCAAATTTCATACAGGTCCGTTCTGGCGTGATTGTGTAACAAACATCCATCCATTCATCCAAACATTCGCGTTTATAATATTAGTAGGATAGGATATGGACAAAGCCACTTAAAAATTAAAATATTATTTTATATTAAAACATCTTAAAAACCGATTTAAATACTTTGTTTTGATATTTCTCGCGTGTTGGTAATTTTTCATGAAATTGAACGCACACCAGTTTTCAAATAAAAAATATAATCATGGGAGTCAGTCCACAATTGGCAAAGAAGTTGGCTCCGTGGCTTAGTTGGCAGTAGCCCTGCCTTTGAAGCGTCACGGTCAAGGGTCACAGGTTCGATTCCCGGCCGGGGCACACTTTGTGTGGTGAGGATGAAGTTTGTTCTCGGATCTTGGGTGTTTGTTGTGTTTGACCATGCCATCTGCAACATAGGAAATCCTAGTGCAAAGGACACGTTGGATTCTGAGGGTAGTCACCTACGGACGCGCCCAACATGGGCCCCCAATATTAGAGGCTGGTGTGGTAGATCACTCACCATAACGACGAAGCGCACAGCGCGTTCGTTCTTGAACATCTCGTAGGACCATCTTCGAATTGATCGCATGCATTTCACAGCGCCAATACCGTTGTTTGCGATTAGCACCTGCAACAGGAAACATATAGCTGATTTAAAAATTAAAAACACCAAATTCCCTTTTTCATTCCCCCCTATTTTTCGACAGTAGGGGTGAATTTGTGGCATTAAAATTTCTATAGTTTGTTTTCCTTTGGATCACAGTACAAAAAAATAGCATACAGCCAAGTTAAGAACTCAGAGTAGGTTTTTAGGACAAGGAATCAGTGCCAACAATAATTTCTCGGTGAGGGACCTCACCTTGTTGATGGACTTCGTACCCTGGAACCTGCGTACGAACTCCTCAGGGGTAGCGACGGTGAAGTCCTTCTCTTGGAACCGGGCGCTGTGCACCACTGTCCCTTGGGACATAGACGGCCTGAAACATAAACAATATCTCTTTAGCCAATAGCCTTGTTTGTAATTTCTTTTGGCATGGTTATGTGAGTAATTTAGACACGTGCACAGGAGATTTAAACATAAAACTTAACTTAATATAATAATAATATAAAAATATATGTCTCATTTGCATAGTTAGATATAGATAGAAGTTGGTCCTGCAAATTTGTCCGCGTGGAATGTAAGTTTTTTTAAACGTAAGCCTTTCTACTTTCGCCTTACTCCTTATAACATCAGCTATCTGCCAGTGAAGATCTGTCGAAATAGGTAAAGCTGTTTCGAAAATTAGCAAGAAATAATCTACAAACATTAAAAAAAAAAATTTAATACTTTCAAATCTATTTAGTAATTATAAGCTTATTAAATTATTAATAAAGCTGTACAAACAGAAACATCAATTTTATTTATTTGTGTAGATTATATACTTTAAAATGCAGTGAGGAAGTAATATGTAAATAATACAATTGTTTAACTGATACCATGTTTGAGTTACAACAAAATGGATATATCTATATATATAAAAGAAAGTCGTGTTAGTTACTTCACTTATAACTCAAGAACGGCTGAACCGATTTAGCTGAAAATTGGCAGGGAGGTAGTTTAGAGCCAGGAGAAGGACATAGGATACTTTTTATCCCGTTCGACATCATTCCCGTGTGACTTGACATGTAACGTCAGTCACTATAAAACGTGGTATAACAAAAAAGAATCAGACTTGGAATAACAAAATTGACGTATAATGACAGCTATGTAATGACGTATGGATGACTATTTGATATTTGTAAGAAATCTATATATATAAAAGAAAGTCGTGTTTGTTACAACATTTATAACTCGAGAACGGCTGGACCGATTGCCATGGTTTTTGATTTGTTGGATTTGTTTCCGTCCCGAATAGCAGAATAACTATTAAAAACATTGGAAATTTAACGAAAAAATAAAATCAATTTATCCCCGTATTCTCCACGGGAACGGGAACTATGCGGGTGAAACCGCGGGGCGCAGCTAGTATAAGTATATATAATACCATATAAGAATTTATAAAAATTATTTTGTGAACCACTATTTACATATTATAAATAAAATCTCCGCATCTGTGTATTTGAATGCACAGACAAAAAAGTACCAAATAATTTTTTATATGGTTATAATTTCTTTTTTTTTCTTATTCACAAAAAAATAATTTTTGTGATTTTTGGTCTTTTTTAACAGTCCTATAATGGACTTTTAATCTAATTTCTTATCCACCTTCGTGAACCAGTTTGAAGGTGGACCTGTAAAGCATGATCGTCTCATCAGAAGTATGTAAACCGGAGCAGACACACACAAACCATATACCACTAACAGTTCTAAGCAATGTGTTCCACCACTTGCTCTTGAGAGGACCTACAAGCAAACAAGTGCTAAATTTAGTAATAAGAGTGAATGATCTTGTAAGTACATCTTTATTTTTAAACCCAAGTAAGATTTATTACTTCGACTAACTCAAAGCAAATGCCCGACCCACAGAAGTTGCAATAAAACAAGCCTTGTAAGATATTAAAAAATTATATATTATAAAAACTATTAAGTATTTTTTGAAATTTCGGAAATTACATAACTGCATAAAAGTCATTGACACAAAGTAAGAAGAGGATTATGAAAGCTCACTTAGGTCAAAATATCTAAAAAAAAAGTAATCGATTTATATTCTTCATTGACATTAATAGTTATTTTATTTATGAACCCGCTACAATTTAAATGTCATAGTCTCAGGAGCCTTCCAAAGCGGCATATTTTTAATGATAAGATTTTTATTTGTTTATTTAAAAGATGTTTGATCAAATTATTAAAATATAGGTACAAAAAGTTCAATAAACTTTCCTTCATTATTTCGTGGGGACACTAGACCGTATTTTAGGTTTATAATTTCGACTACTTAGCAGTTGAACATCAAAAATGCAAATAGTAATCAAATATTCGTACGTAATAGTGAAACTAAGTGAAATCAGAGACACAACAACAATGACACAAATTATCAACTTAACTCGTAGGATCACAGGTAAAAGCCTCTATCAACTATTCTTTGCTGCCTACTCATAGTAATAGATGTAATTTTAATACCATAATAGTCTTTATTTTATATAAAAATAGGCATTAGGATAAATAGTCAAGTGGATCACCTGTAAGGAGTTTCTGAGTAGAGTCCGTTCATTCCTGGATACATTTTACAACACACAAACAATATAAACACATTAACGAACAATTATCGGCAGGTTTCACTGAAGAAAATACTGTATTTCAAATTAAAATCCACATTTTCTTCCGCCAAGTACCTAACTCTTGTTTTCGTATTTTGACGTACTTCAAACTGAACCAAACCAATAGAACTTGGCGAATGACGGATGACGGATCATACGATCATGCTAACCCACTTCCGCGCATTGGACATCCCGAGTAAGAGTGAGGTAGAGAACTAATTACGATAAAGTTGCCATTATTCAATTAAAAGGAAATTGCAAGGAGGTTTTGCGTAATTTTGTTTACAACACATTGTTTATCCTAGAGTTGGGAAAGTTCAAGTTTATCGATAAATGTTGTTTGTGCGATTGTATGCGCATAAATCTATGTTTAAATAACTAGTTGGATATAAGATCATACATATGGACAAGACTGGATATAAGACCTTGAAGATTTTTTTCGGACTTCAGGAATATCCTCTACAAAACCGAATTCGATTTATAATTATTAGAAAAATATTCCTAAAGTAGAAAGAGTAAAAATTAAAACAGTAGAAATAAAATCAATTGAATCGATCTCACTCATGTTTGATACTTCAATATCTGATATACCTATATCAATTCGTTCTAACCTCTAATGTTCACACCGCTGAGCAAAGGCTTGCTCTCGATAAGAGAGAATGAATGGAATTTAACCTACCACGGGACCAATACGGATTAGTCTTTGCATTTTGATATTAGAACATACCGGTTTACCTCACAATGTTTTCCTTCGCCGTTTTGAGAACGTGATATTGAATTAAGGTATTGAAAAATCCATCTGATCGAGATTGAGTTACTATGTAAACATGCCTATATCTTAAGCGCGGTCTAAAAACTAATTAAGTATTATAACTTTTAAGTTCACGGGCCTCACAGCACAGGTTGTAGATCTGCCTTCTGAACTGTAAGTCGCGGGTTCGATTCCCAAGTCAACTCAGGACAAGCGTTTCTGTTCCTTAGTGTTAATATGTAATATATGTACGTATTTACCAAAAATATAGTACATTTAGGTATTATCTCAGTTATAAACCCGAATGTACAAGCTATGCTTAGTTTGGAACTAGATTGCGCTACGAATGTTCATGAATATTTATTATTTATTCTATGAGTATAACGTCGAATTGTATCACCAGGTTATCAACCATTGCTTGCAGGGGTTTTAATGCTATTTTACAGCTGATGTGACATTTAATATTAAATTCTACATTCTTTCTTCACTTTACAAAACAATAACAACACGTAAAGTAATCATTCGGATTTAGAAGTAAAATAATTTAATAAAACATGTCACGTAAGGTAGAAAAGGGAAATAAATAGCCATAATATTGTACAAGCAAGTCTACTAACAGGTAAAAGAAATTTAAGCATGAGAGTAATTAGAAAAGCTTGCAATTAAATTGCTTTATGCTTTACGTTCTTAGGAAAATAACCTTTTCTTATCATCTACTGCAATTGAGCTTAAAGTATCAACTTAATTGAAAATCTACATAATACCCATCGCATCTAATAAGCAGATAATCTTGTAAAAAAGTCTTCAAATCTTATGTCAACCATTATGATCACAATGACATAACGAGTGTTTGTTTAGTATTTTTTAATGATCAGCCTGTGAAAATCTGTGGGTATTAGTTAGAATCTCTTAATAATATAAATTATGATTATGATATGTTTACGTTATTATTTTAATAATCACCCAAATTCACTATCTTCCAAAGGTTCAGACCTGTGCGTAAAATCAAAATTCAAGAAACAATTATTTTAAAACTAACATTGAACAGTCATTAGAGATATGGTTTACCTTACAAATCATTCAACTAGAGTTCTAGAATAAAGTGAGGTGTAATTTTACAAATACTAATAATTAGTGAGTAATATAATAGCGGATGAAATTGCTGCAATAACATCTAATACAGTCACTGAATAGATATACTAATCTTTGAAAAGTATCTTTATTCTATAAGGTTGCTTTATTTTTCTCGCTACAGTCAAGAATTTCAAATATACTTTGATTACCCCGTATGGATGTGTTATGTATGTGTTATGTAACATTGATAAAGTTTTCCTTATCAAATTAAAAAAAAAACAAGCAGAAACCTTTCTTTGGAGTCTGTTAAAAAACACAGATTAAAAGGGGATCCAGTTGCTCGCATCTGAAGGTGTGTACCCTTTGATTCCCTACACGTGCTAAAGGACCAACCAAAAGTAGCAGTAGAACTTGTGCCAAGTTCGTCCGGAGAGGTACTGCCACCACACCTGGAATCTCGCATTATTGTGTTCCGGTGGAAGGGCGTGGGTGCCGGTGAAATTACATGCGCACGTCTCGGGTGATAGACGCAGCAGGATGAATGCGACTCTTGGTAAGATCCAAATTTTATACTGAGTCATGGGCGTATTACTGTTGTCATGGGCGGGAGTCACCACTTACTACCAGGTGGGCGCTCAGCTAGTTCCGTCGAATATTAACATTAAAAAAAAATCCTCCTTTCAAGAAATCGGTTAAAAAGCCTATCGTTTAGTATGTATGTGTTTGACTATGAATGGCTTAACCAACATTACCTAGGTCACCTTTATTTGTTCATCATATTAAATGAAACCTATATACACCCACTTAGGTTATACATTGTTGTAGATAAACTGGTTTTGTCACACCATATCAGGTAGATACTGGCACAAGAACACAACACCAAAAACCGAAGGAAATCTAGCACAAAAAATACAGATGTATATTTAAAATGACTGTTTTTCATCATTTTTTGTTTAGATTTTGACCTAGGGCACACAAAAGGATGTGATTCATGCAATTCAACCAATATCAGTCTCTATTTCTCTAATAAGAAAATGAATAGTTAGGTGAACAAATGAGAATACTGGCTGGATGAAGTTAAGTAGTAAAGTTGTCAAAAGGAAATTAAGTAGATGAACTTTAAACCGGTAAGGTGACATAAATTTTTGTGTCAAGGGCACTTAGTGGTTTTATCAGTGAATGACAGTTAATAATATAGTAAAACCATGTTACTGTTGTTGTCAAATGAAATATACACCAATCTAGCGTATAAAGCAGTAACTCCAGTACTATCATGGGGATTAAGATTCAAATGTAGTTTTTTTGGGCATTTTGGATTATTATATCAATGCATAAGTGATATATCACGTTCAGTAATAGAAATAGCTATGCTTCAAAATTGCAACATTAAGGTGTATGATTATTTAACTAAATATTTGGTTATCTAATCTGAATCGGACATCAATAGAAAATGTTATTGGAGTCGATGAATTCATCGCAATATATATGAACAAAACTTACGTCAAACTTGGAACATTAGGCGGTTTTAATAATCCTCCATCTTTTTCTGCCACTTTTTCTTCATCAGGGCAGGGCTTCTTATCCTCAGTATCCCCCTGTAGAGTCATTTGGAACTTCTGTACCACACTCGCTGGAATAACCTCCTCGGGCTCCTCATCGAAGTTCTGGACATCATTGCTGTCCCCAAGGACGAAGCGCTTCGATGTACGACGTTTCAACATGTTGAACCAAGTCCACATAAAGGTAAACTAGAGATTTTTTTTTCAAATGTCGATATACTTATATATCCTTTTTACGAACCATCACTTATTTGTAAGTAGTCCTGTATATTGCATTACAATACGTTGATTTTATGAACGTTGATTAGAATTTTCATTGGGATTCACAATACGTAGACACGAGGACGTCAATAAATAGAAGATAAATAATTTTATCTAATAATAAGTAGTATTAATAATATGTAAAAATTTCTGTGGAGTGGCTATAATCTTATCTCTGAATTAAAGGTCTGAATGCTGAGACTAATATATCTATAAATTAAAATTTAAGTATACAATTTTGGTTCAGGATTCTCAAGTAAATGATTTATACCTAGTTTTAATAATATCTAAAAACATTTTAATCAATCCTCTAAAACCGACCTTCGGCTACGGACCGACTGTATTTTGACTAATTAAAACGTAACATAGGTATTTTTGTACGATGCAGGAACTAAAATACATATTTGATTAATACCTACAAGGAAATCTTTTTTACTATGATGATCATTATTTCTTTGAACCTTAATAACGCAATTTGTGACTGTTACTGACAGGGTAATACTAAATTTTGTTCCATGTTGCTTGCATTCATAAGGAAGTATCCTCAGAACCTACACGTGTCCCCCGGGTAGGGGCATAAGGAGTAGTTCAAAGAAGAAGTAGAATTTGTGCCACGTTCGTGCGGAAAAGTACTGCCATCACGCCTGATTATCCGCCACCAAGCAAAGGTGCACTCGCATCGCTGCTAAACTGGAAGGGTGCCGGTGTAATTCTCAAATTCAAACTCATTTATTGCCTTAGATCTAAAATTTTCACACACACAAGCAAACATATTCGTGAACATATATCGTATCATGGTTTTAGCTAGTCTTATTTGTTATGTGTATGTTTGTTCCAACCCTTACCGAGCAACCGCGTGGAAGAAACAGACAAGAAACCTGACATAGAAATCTCGGAGACAGTAGGGTATTATATTTACGCGAATATGGTCCTGCGTCAAGAGTGGAGTAAATTTATTCCTAAGCTTGCAAAAGTAACATGCGACTTGATATCATGTCAAATTCAATTGATCACGAAACTATGTAGCCGATGGTGGCGACACACATTAGTTACTGGTTCTCAAAAGACGTTCCCGGAACTACGAATTCTGAATTTTCGTAAAAACCCTGTAAATTCTTGACGTCACAAATATAATAAGCGCCATCTTCGTCAAAACAACATTTTGTCCATCGATAATGGCTTAAATCTACGAATTTTATTTGACGATATGATTCTACATTTAGTTAATAATTGACAAAATATCTTTATTGCCATGAAAAGAAGTATTCGAGACTAATAATCACTTGTTAGGTGAGTAATGCAATTAGTTATAACTATTTCTAATAGCTTCAAGCCATTAATTAATTGATTAATTAATTCACAGGTTAGCCGGTATTGCAACAGAAACTGAAATTGTCTTATTAAGGAAGGGAATAATAACACTAAATATGATAAGAGATATTCAGAGAAAGACACATGGCACATCAATGGGAAAAGTTTTTTTTTCCCATTGATGTGCCATGTGTGAGAGACCGGGTGATTTTATGTGGTTTACAAAAGCCCATAGACAACAAAAATACTACTCAAGTCTACTAAAGTATGAGAAGACCCAAGTCGCATTCTTGCGCCCGTCTTTCTGAAACGGAGATATTAAGCCTCAAGTGCATGTAATTACACCGGCGCCCACACAGGAACGCAGTAACGCGAGTGCACCAGTGCTTGGCAGCGGATTACCAGGTGTGAAGGCAGTACTTCTCCGGAAGAACTTGGCACAAGTTCTACTGCTAATCAGTAACGAAAAAATGCCAAAGGTAAACAAAATGTAATTGTAAAGCTAAAATGATATGATTAGCGAAGTCCATTTGCTTGAAGTATTTTTGTAAGACCGTCATCATTATTAGCATACCATACACATTGATAAGCAAACATCTATTCGACCTTCGTGGTTTGCTAGATTCTTACACTTGGTATAATTTATAACCAATGAACACAATCGTATGATCAATTGTGTACATAAAATTTAAAATTTAATTTAATTTTCGTTTTCAAACCGATACAAGCCATTGAGCGCTCCGACTGATGTAATTAACTAGTCATATATTACCAAAACTCTGAATTCAGTAAGATAAATATACCTGCCTATAACTGTAGGCAAGCGCTGATCCACCACTGTGGACACGATGGGCAAACCCACAAACCTAATTGAGGTTGATGGGCTAATGTTATATCAAAGATCTAAATAAAATTTTAAATAGTTTCATCTAAATTAGTAAAGTATGAGTTTCTACATTCTACTGTTTTTTTTTTTTTTTTCATGTGAATGAGTGACGGAACGAGCTGAGGGCCCACCTGATGGTAAGTGGTGACCCGCGCCCACGACAACAGTAATGCGCGCGACTCAGTATGAGATCCAAATCTTTACTGAGTCGCATTCATCCTGCTGCGTCCATCACCCGAGACGGGGATGATACGTCTCATGCGCATGTGATTTCACCGGCAGCCACACCCTTCCACCGGAACACAGTAATGCAACCACTACTGCTTGGCGGCAGATTCCAGATGTGGTGGCAGTACCTCTCCGGACGAACTTGGCACAAGTTCTACTGCTACTTTTGGTTGCTCCTTTAGCACCACCCAGGGGGTACGTGTAGGGAATCAAAGGGTACACACCTACGGACGCGAGCAACTGGACCCCCTATATTAATGTTCTAGTATTCACCTCGCTACTTTACCTGCGTGGGCTCTTGTCAGGTCTTGGCCGGGGTGTACAGTTTGAAAATGTTTCCTTCGTGGGAAACTTTGAATATTTTTGGGTGGTCGTGACCACAACTTTTTTTGGGGTTGGATCCGCGCCTGTCTTTGTGTTGTTGTAATTCAGAAATAATAAGTCAATAGTTGGTACGTTAAAAACAATAATTGTAATTCTATTGATTAAGTTATGGCACTCCAACAAACTTATACAAACTACCAATACATTCAATATTCATAATTCTAGCAATTATTACGATACCTATTATCTAGACAACAGTAACTAAGAACGTTAGAATTCTATCAACTGAGCCATAAACTATTCTAAACACGTACTAATGTGAAACAGTAAAAATTGATACTCAGTCATAATTGTTACTTAACAAGATATTCAGGGTCGTGTAGAAAAAATATGAAATTACTTACTTATTATTTAACGCACGAGTTAAATAATAAGTAACTAATTTTAAAAAAATGCGTCTTCTATACCTTTGTACCCTTAGAGAGAAAATCCTACCAATTAAAAAAAATAAACATCCGAATCGGTATACAACGGGCAAAGAAAGAAATCACAGGAAAGCGAAATACGCAATTTCATTTATTTGGATGACATATTTTATCCAATTATTTTGATTTAACAACCCTATTCAACAGATATTGATTAAATGTCTATAGGACCAATAAGAAGGTATATATTGTACTATCAAATAAAATAATATTTTTCCCAATCGGTTGATAAATTACGGAATTCTAAGGTAACAAACATAAAACAACCTAATTCAAAACCTCCTTTGGAAGCTTGTTGAAAGGCATGCTGAAGAAGTGAGTAAAATTAAAATAAAATAGCTTTGGAATTAAGTACCCACGTAAACGTTGACACTGGGGCCTTATTCAACGCGTGATTTAGTTTAACTTTTACATACATGGGTACATAATATGTATCTTTAATAAAAAATTTGATACCGATATAACTCTTTGACAGCGACCCACGGTAACTGGTGGTGATGTTTACCACAGGCAATTTATGTACCACGCAATCTTTTATATCGGTATGAAATTATTTGATAAAAAAACGAACACGAATAAAAATGAAGCTAAATTCCAAAATCAAGAATGAAGGCTACACGTGGCTAGGCGTGGACACATTAGCATATCGCACAAATATACAGGAGCCGTGAATTAATATTGTGGATTGAACCCGGGACCCCTGTCACATCAGAGGCAGAATCAGGTAATTCTACTAAACTACTGAGCCACGTCGTTAAAAATGATTAATAATCATTTGTGTAATTACCTTACAACATAAATGATTTGAGCACATTGAATTATAGAATATTATTAATTTAGCCATTATATTATTATGAATATTTTTGTGATTCTTATTAATTATTAAGAATTCCGTCCCATCAGTTGAAAATATGTTACCAAGGCAACAATTATTTGTCTGAAATTACCTTCAGTTTGGTTGAAGCCGGTTGAGATGTGATTAGAATAAACATACAAATTGTAGTACTGACAGATGGAACCCTCATATACTGATTACATTAGTTTCATAGCCACTTGGCAGGTTTATTTATTATTCTCAAAACTTTGTTATAATCGAGGCATCAACGAGAACCTGTCCGAATTTCAAGGCCTTCTGTAATTTAAAAAGAATAGATGAGATAAGTAAGATTACGGAACTAACTAAGCTAAATAAAAAAATATACACATCAGTAATGTACATAGAAACTGTACACCTATAACAAGGTATTGCGTAGTCTCGTTAAAAAATGTATTTGATCTTACACAAGCCGACCTCCCACCATTGACATAAATGAAAATAAAACTCTAGAATCCATTAACATCCAGTTTTCCTCGATTATCACAGCATTGATTTTTTAATCGTTTGCATATTTGTATTAGATATTTACGCCTTATGTTTCCCGAACATTATAATTTGTTTTGTTAGATATTTTAAGTACCTACTTAAAAGTAAGTACATCGTACATATAAAAAAATTAATTATTGTAGAAAATCTTGAAACTGTCTGTGATATAATAAAAAAGAATAGAAAAAAATAAACAGAACCTATAAATCATTTGGTCAAATCAATTATAGTATTGTAATAAGTTAATAATTCATATTATTATAATTTGACACATAGCTGAACCGTTCTAAAAATATGCACAAATTAAAAATATAAACATACTAGTGCTTCTAATATGATACGAACAATATCTTTTTGATATGATAATCATTGCTTTATCTTTGAATAATCTTTGGCAATATTTGTTTCTAATAATAATCCGCTACAACCTTGTAATACCCATGCGAGCAATGACTTCGTTTATTCTTCCAAAACAAAAACTGATATGTACCTACCTGATTCATAGCTACCTGACCATCTTTAATATCGATAAAATTATGTTGCACTTCGACATCCCTATAATCCAAATAAATAAACAATTGTTTGTAATGTGAAATTCCCAACGAAAATTCAAATTGAATACGTAATAAAATAAAAACTTCTCACAATGTAATCACAAAAAGTTATACACGATTTAAAAAATACACAAAATGTCACAATTTTCCGATAACCGCAAAAAATTCCGAACTGCGCACGGGTATAAACTTCGGAGGCGTGATTCGAACTGGAGGCTTTGCCGCCAAATTAGTGACGTCCGGTTACGTCACAACGGTTAATGGATCACAATGATCGGATTATAGGCCGCTGCAGACAACTTCCAATGTCTTGCATTCAGCAGCGCTTCGCGTCATTTCTTTGATATATTTCGGCGGTACTAAAGTTGACTGCAAAATGTTATAAATATATTGTTGTCTCTTTCTGTTTTATTGATGATAAGGCATTGATGTATAATCATCAATGTGATAACGGATAAGCTCTTTCCGCCAACTTCTTTGTAGCCAATATACGTTGTCAGATCAGAACTGTAAGGCACACGGCAAACAGATAACGATTAAGCGTATACACTAACTTTTTTCTTGTCGTAAACTTGTATTTTGCCCAGCTAAGGGGAGATTCCACGGTTACGTGGGTTCAGGTGCTAATAAAACTCCACAATGTCCTCTGCCGCTTAGTTGCGGGAAAATTTGCACACTGATTCTGCTGCCATAAAATTCCAAGGAAATTTATTTTTAGTTATATTTTGATTCAAATGTATATGTCGATTGTGTAACATAAATAAATAAAACGGTGGCATGGCAACCCCATCCTGGCCGCGGACGCAGGCAAGCCGCACAAGCGCGTACACCTAGCATCATTGAGCCGTGAGTTTTGAAATAGATCAACGGGTAGAGCATTTCATTTGGCAGATGTAGATGACTCAACATGTTGTAAATAGGAAGAGCATTGTTTGTTGCACGCTGTGACACGCAACTTTGACATTTCAAGAGGTTTGTAGCGGCCATGTTGTAATCTACACTAATAAAAAGATTTTCTATGTTTGGACTTGACTCCGAAATTACTGATCCGATTTCAAAATTTCTTTGACCAATAACAAAACACAGTATCCTTGATATTTACACAGATTAAAAAGGTATATATTATGTGTCGATTTATAAATAACAGTATATAAATTAAGATTCACAAAGAAAATGGTCTCTTCGAGGCCTTCAATCCGATTGCAATTAAAATTTGGTGAGTTTGTCTTAGTACCGATCATGAACCAGTGCCGGATTAACCGCGTAGCAAGAGTAGCAATTGCTACGGGCCCCTCACAAGAGGGCCCCACGTTTCCCAACCAAGTCCAACCCAAACCTCCGCCCAAGCGTAAAGTTTTGAGTGGAACTTTTTAAGACGTGATATTGAATTAACTTGATTCCACTGTAGCAATCTGCAATAGGTGCCATAAAACACCACTATAATTGTAACTTATAGATGGCAAATAAAAGTATGGAGTATATAACTTTTAAGCATAATATCTTTATTCTTTACTACGGGCCCCGCGCTTATTTAATCCGGCACTGTCATGAACGTGAACAGGAATTGTATATTCGAATTAACAGGTTACTATTATTGTATAATTAACAAAATTAAATAAAGTAGACACTTTAAATTCATCTATGGCTTAGAATCTAATTAATTATCATTAGTAACTCGATTCTTCTTCTTTCGTGTCGATAAAATAAACCTTTATATTGAATTTGCCCAAAAATTCGCTACGTCAGTGGCCCCTCTGGTAGCTCGCATTAAGTCACCCCGATTGAAACACGTAAATTTCAAGTAGTAGTAGAACTTGGGCCAATTTCGTCCGGAGAGGTAATGCCACCACTGGAATCTTCCGCCAAGCAGTAGTGCTCGCATTACTATGTTCCGGTGGAAGGGTGGGGTTGCCGGTATAATTACAGGCGCATGAAGTAACATCCCCGTCTCGGGGGACGGATGCAACGAGGTGCGACTTGGGTCTTCTCTTACTTCAGTCGGGGAGTACCTGAGTCGTGTTGCTGTTGTTATGGGCTGAGGTAACCACTTAACATCAGGTGGACCTTCAGCTCGCCCGTCACTTCTGTAACATAAAAGGAAAAACCTTTTCCTGCTACTTGATCCAAGCCTAAGAATATATCACAAAGAAGCACTTAACCTTGACCAGATGTTAGTTCGACATTGCATTCGCTGCATGCATAAGAGTAATGACCGATTATGCAAGCGCGGGGCCCGTAGCAAATTCTATCGAGGGGCCCTTGATCTGATCTTCTTTTGTATAAAGTGTTTTATATCTATACTAATATTATAAAGCTGCAGTATTTGTTTGTTTGTTTGTTTGAACGCGCTAATCTCTGGAACTACTGGTCCGATTTGAATGATTCTTTCAGTGTTGGGTAGTCCATTTATCGAGGAAGGCTATAGGCTATGTTTTTTTTTTTCATAAAAAAAAAACTAGAAAAACGCGGGTGAAACTGTGGGGCACAGCTAGTATTTAATAATAGCCCTCGATGATTTTCATACTTTTTATTTTAATTTATGTGCTTTCACTTGCCGCCATGTCAATTTTCATAGTATTCACAGATTATACAATCCCACTAGAGGAACACAAAATAAAAAAATATTGAGCTGCCTGCTAAGGGCTGATACACAACAAAGTGCTAAAAAAATTAAATATGTACTACGCAATACAAAAATTGGTTATAATCTTGTTGGTGTTTAATTGTACCTACTGTAGTTTTGTGCCATCGAGTAAATTCAATATTTTCTTATCAAAAAATCTAGCACAAGTGGGTAGATGTGGTGTGGATTACAACCAATGCACGTGGGGAATGCTAGACCGTACACAGTGTGAATGTGGTGCCTCCTCCCAACCTATGCCGCCCTTGCATAGGTTGGGAGAAGGATTGCAGCACTCAAGGGCGGCCTTAGATATTGCGAGGCTCCGGGCGATAGATCTTTGTGAGGCTCTTGGGGTATGAGGAATTAAGGTGAATGGAAGTGTACAGGGCTGCTGGTAATCAGTCAGCATCATCTTGAAGACAGTTGCAGTAAATACAAACAAAAAACGGCTTGTTCTGGTAGGGTGCGAGGCCCTACAAAAGCGAGGCCCCGGGCGGTTGCCCTGCTTGCCACCCGCTAAGGCCGCCACTGGCAGCACTTACCCACGCACTAGCACGAAAGCTGACCTCAACATCGTTTCAGAGCCGCTATATTAGTTGCATCGTTCTTGGCTACGCATATATGTCCCTAGACCTACATTTACACAATATTTGTTGAAAGAAGATCAAAATATTGATTGGTGGAGGTTGAGACGATGTTGGAATTTGGATACGGGGTTCGTAGCAACTACTATTGTTGCTACGTGGTTAATCCAGCACTGGGTGTTACTATAGAAGCTGTGTAAATAGCATGTGTTAGCGCCTGACTATTTCTAAAAGCAAGCCCCAACTCTGGTTGCCTGTAGTACATACGTGTAGTAAGTATGTAGGAGAATATTGGACCGTTCCGTTTTGGAAATCAAACGGTCCTCTTTGTACACACAGCTCGGTCCAAATCCAAAATATTAAGATTGTAAATATAACTGCAATTGGTATATATATGCGAAAACATTGATTGGTCAAAATAAGTGTCCACTGCCACTGAAAAACTTCGTTATCTAATTATTATCATTTCTAACATCTCTGTGTGGTCTCTTGGACAGTGAATAGTATTCTGTGAAGGTTTTTGTATACTTAATGTTTACTAACGAATCGCCGGCACGGTTGTACAGTGTGTGACGTAGTAACACAATTCCGTAGTGATAAATTGATCTATCTCGTAATTCAGCCAGCATTAATGTAGGCGTCCAAAAATATGTTTTTGCGATATCATTACTAATCAATGAATTTATCGGGATTTTCTGTACCATAATATGCATGTATTAAGAGAGCGTGGTGGCCCAGGGGCACAGACGCTGATTTTCAATATGAAGGTCGCTGCTTCAAACCCATACGTGCACCAATGAGTTTTTCAGTTGAAAAATATATGTGCGCAATAACACGTTCTCCAAACGGTGAACAAAAAAATCGTGAGGAAACCGGCATGTCTTAGAACCAAAAATTCGATGACATGTGACATCTATCAATCCGGATTGGGCTCCCGTGTAGATCAAAGCTCATTCACTCTCAATTATCGGGAGTAGGCCGGTAGGCAATGGGAGCATTAGAGGCTGATACGGAATACAAATAAACCTCCCGGAGAAAATCTCTAAATGATAGTGAAAAACTTTGCGTGGTTTCGAAGTTGGCGAAGAATAAAGCAGACGAAACCAGTGACATTGCTTTATACTATTTATAAGGCACAAAATAAACCTAATGCTAGGAGATTAAGCCATCGTTATTAAAGCAAGATCTTTTGCTACAAGCCAGTTGTGGTCTTAAACCACAGATTAAATAGCGATTTGTTGCTTGTAAGGTCATCCGCCATAGAATATATTTTACACTAAAACACTGTAAATAATCTACCTACTATGGTCTATGGCTCATGACTCATGACCTTGAGTTTCATCCCTTTAAAACAAGAACCGACAGACGGACATTGGTTTTCTTTTAATCTAATTTTTTTAGGATTACTCCAAAGTACTGTATTCCAGTTCCATGCCCTGTACTTTTGGATATGACACAGCTTAAACTAAAGCCGATCATGCATAAACATTACTCATTGAATCATGTTGCTCGCGTCTGTTGGAATACCCTCAGAATTCCAACACATTCCCCCGGGTGGAGGGAGATCAACCCAAAGTAGTAGTAGAACTTTACCAAGTCCGGAATCCTGGTGGCAGATTACCAAGTGAGATAAAATTGAGTTCCTCACCGGAGCTTACTCCTCTTCTCAGCCAAGGCTAGCTGCTGGGCAGTGGTCAGCTTCCGCCTGATGGTGGGTGGGGGGGCGTTGGGGAAGGAGTCCCTACCCTCGTGAGCTGGCTCATCCTCGATCGCTGGGTCTTCGTCGCCACCCACGATGAAGTTGGGGCTGGCGGGCTGGAAACAACGATTCAATGAACTTCGAAACAGAATTAAAATAAGAAGTCGCAGACATCAGCGCCCATCCTTAGTTACGGAAAGTTAAAATTTAAAAAAATATATTCTAACTCACCTCTGCATTTTTTGCCTCTTCCGAATCGATCTTTTCAAAATTGTCACTCTCACTGGACGAACAGCGCGCCTGCTCTTGATCAGCCATTGGGATAACTAAAAAAAAAAAGAATCCGTAGTCACATTTCTTGTCAAAGTCAAAAATGTATATTTCCGTTTATGTTTATTCATAAAACATAACCAAACTTTTGTTTTAAGAATTCGACGGAGGGAGACGATTGAATCCCCCAAGGAATGGTCGGCTACGCTCTTGGGAAGGCCAAAATATTCCCGTACAAATTTCATAAAAGAGCAAATTGCATTCCGCTCGGCACCTGACTGCTGGGTACGCGTTGAAATGGAATGTGTTGATGAGAATCCACAGGATTCCATGCCGTAATACTTGGGGGTAAATCTAAGCCGTTTGGTCGAACTTATCCACGGTTTTGTAGACCACACTTGTAATACAAAGGCGAAACTTTATATACCTACTAGTTACGGCCACGCGTTGCTGTGGCTAACGTTTTTGTAATTATGACTGTCAAATAATAGACAAATAATTTGCAATAAAATAATATTGCGATCATAAATTGAGATGTGAGCTATCCTTTCAAGTTGGATCAAACTGCACACGGTGTACAAATATGATTAAAATCGGTTAAGTAGTTTAGGAGTCCATCGCGGACAAACATCGTGACACGTAATTTATATATATTAAGATGTGTGGTTGTGTGTATGTTTGTTACTCCTTCACGCTAAAAAGGCTCAACAGATTTGGATGAAACATGGTACGAAGATAGCTTATATCCTGGATTAACACATAGGCTTTTGACCACAGCGGAGACCAGCTAGAGATTCTCTAAAAAGATCTAGAAACTTCCAGCCAATGAGTCTAACTGTTCGAGCAGCAAGAATATGGAATTCAATTCCAAAACAAATTCGTGCTAGCTCTTCACTCAATCTATCTATCATAGACACTCATTTATTTGATGTTTAGCACACATATACAATACAATAAACAGAAAGAAGAAAAACAAAAAAAAAAACAAATTGAGGTACGGTATAAAAAAGATATAAATAATAACAACAAGAATTACAAAAAGTAAGCAATAAATAGTGAAAACAGTAAATACAACTAGATATAAATAATGAAAGAAATGTATATTTGTGTGCTACAACAACAAAAGGCTCTCAGCATTATGCTTAACTACATAACTAAAATGTAGCTAGGCGCTGGTATTCTGTCGAGACGTTCAAAATCAGTCGACGGACCCTGTAAAAGCTAGTTAGTGGTGAAAATATCAAAGTACATAAGAAGAAAAAATACAGATTACATAAATACGCATTAACAATGACATAAACAATGTTATCAAATAATAATAGACTGAGTATATAAATACCTATATATATCTACTGCAAGAGCATTACCTTTCTTTGTATATCATTAAAAACTCAGTTGGTAAAAGCTCTGCCTTCGGTGCTACAGGTCGTGGTCACAAACCACACCCAAGACCCGTGAACAAGATACCGAGCTTTGTGTCCAAAAGGTCTTTTTGACTTGCGACATTAGGGTCGAAAAATCTCCCATTCGAGTTGCAGTATGTTTCTATGGCTTGCCATTTACTTTCAAAATTTTTTTTTTCTCTTGTGGCTTCGCACGACTCTTTCAACTATTCCTATATCGAAATAGTCCAGCCCATAGATACCTGATTTAATACGATTCCGTTGACGTCAACGGCCTAGAATAATGGTAATGCCAATTATTTCGCGAAGTTTGCATAAACTTCTATTTGTTTGTCAGTATTATGCAAATTTGTGGCGAGAATAATGGGCCATGGTAACTATGTTCTATATCTTTTGAAGCGCCTTCCAAAGGTTATCATTTATGGATGGATGGATGTATTCTTTCGCTTTTATGTTTGTTACCTCAGCACTATTTTTCTGGAATATTCTTAAGGTTGCTCCCATAGAAATTTCATAATATCGGTTTTAAAGTTTGGTTTTTAAATCTATATAAGTGGAAAACGTATGTCATCCAAACGAAATTGCGTATTTTGCTTTGCTGTAACTTTATTCTTCGCCGATTCCAGGTCGATTTGGATGTTTCTTTTTTAAAAAGAAAGGGTGATATTTTTTTTCATAAATCTCCCTTGTTTTCCCTTATTTCTCGCACATAGGGGGTGTTAATAAAAAAAACAATAGCTAATTGAAAGATATAAAAAAGTTTTCTTTTTAATCTGTCATTTATTGTTTTTATTAAGTCAAACTTCTATAACGCTATGAATTTTCGGCAGAGGATACGTGATCATGCGAAGCATTTTAAATTGGAAGCGTTGTAAGATTACCAGATTCGACATAGCTTCGGTTCCCCATAACTCAGATCCATGAGACTCTATCGGGCCCAGGGAAGGCTGCCCTGCACTGTGGCGTGCAGGGTACGCGGAGTCGGGGAGGGGCTCTTTACACCCTGAGCGGGCCTCATGGCAAAGTGCGAGAGGGTCACTGGTGAAGTTCCTTTGGAGAGCCCAGAGACCCTCGAATGCGCAGAGGTCGGCCACCGGAGGGGTTTAGTTCGGGTAAAAGTCCCACATAATTCGGTTGTCTCCCCCAGGGCAACCGGTGTATCTGTTGCAGATTACACTTCGTCAACAAAAAAAAAAGATCTATAAGACTCAAAGGGACACCTACGGACGCGAGCAACCGTAACAGCTGTTTTGGCATTACAAACAGACACTTCAGTTTAATTTATTTGTATAGATTATAACTACAAAATAATGTTGTGATGAGGAAGAGCGATAGAGAGCTGTTCACGGCACGGTTATCTAATGAGTTATCAGATGTCAAATGTCACAAGATGTCACGCTGTGGAGCATGCACATCTTGAAGGTGAAATAGGACGGTGGAGATAAATTTCAGTAAGTTATATAGAGGGCAAATAAGTCGCTACTCAATTATTTTTTTAGGCCCAGCACATTTTGTATGTAATTTCAGTCAGAATGCTTTTAATGACTTGCGGGAGTTCTTGTGAAGATGATCTGGAAAGGGTTAGTATAAAGTAGGCAAACTTCCGCTAAATGCAAATGCATTTTTTAAGCGTAGGATCACGCTTTTCTACGAGAGTTCTAACATGTCATGTGTCCAATGAGCTTCTGTGACACGTTATATGCGCACAAATATACTTGAGATGTCAATTTTGACGTTTCCAAACCATACTTGAAGATCACAGAGATAATAGAATAGAACATTTTATCTTCAACAGATTTCTAGGGCAGGTTATCAATTGGTGTTTTTTTTTATATTTCTTATCTCAGGAATTCTGTTATTTTTGAACCGATTTTGAAAATCCTATGGAATTTTTTTCAAAATCATTGTTTATTCGAATTAACTGGAAAAAAATATATCCTGGAAATTACGGTTTATTCCCATACATCCATAGTTTTAACTTCCATAGCTATAATTTAGGTACTTAATACAATTTAATTCCCATGACATCCAAGATATGTACAGTCAACAAAAACGTAAAGTTAATTAGAATAAATAGGTTTCTATATTCTATCACGTCTATAGATTTTAGTCTTTTTTTCTGAACATGTACAACGCGATAATAAAGAGTTGACAGTAACGAAATTCCGTATTTTGCGTTTCTGTGACTTCTGTGAAAGCATTGCAGTCGGGTTGTTAATCAGTCACTATTAAAAAATTAAAAATTAATTAGCCTTATTTGTTAGGTAGTGTCAATTTTTCTTTTAGTAAGTCGTAGTTAGACCATTGTTTGCTTTAATTAGTTGTAGGAACATCACTACATAGTATAAAACAAAGTCGCTTTCTCTGTCCCTATATCCCTATGTATGCTTAAATCTTTAAAACTACGCAACGGATTTTGATGCGGTTTTTTTTAATAGATCGAGTGATTCAAGAGGAAGGTTTATATGTATAATATATAAGCAATTCACCCTGGCTTCGCACGGGTAGTTTCTGATACGACACTGGTGCTTTGCTAACTGTGCGAAGCCGGGGCGGGTCGCTAGTTAGTTAATATTACTTTTGTTGTAAAAAATAAGCTTTATTCGTAGGGAGTGATTTTTCTATTAGCTGTGGTGATAAATTCACCATTAAAAACACACAAAAGCATTGTCTTTTAAGTGTTTTTTATTCATGCTAATAGTCTGTAGAGATGGCAATCGCGAACGAACTCGCGGACACAGCTCGTTCAAAATCAAACAGACAACTACATACTAATGTTTAGGTAACAATTAAAATAGATAAGCAGTTAACATGTGATCCGTCAGTGACCAGATACAGCACTGAAAGAAAGAAAGAAAATATTGTACCACACCTTAAAAATTAAAACAAAAAACAATTAGACATATTTTTCTTTCTTTCTTACATTTTTACATAATGAGAGCACAAATCGGCCGCCACTCAGTATTCGCTACAGAAGCATGGCTGCTGTAGTTGCGACGATAATGTGATACACTCTGAATCTAAGATCTAAAGGATCTAGCTAGAGGATCTAAAGGATCTAATCTCGAGATCTAAAGGAGAAAAGGATCCAGTTGCTTACGTCCGTAGTACCCTTTGAATCCCTACACGTACCCCCTGGGTGGTTCTAAGGAGCAACAAAAAGTAGCAGTAGAACTTGTGCCAGGTTCATCCGGACAGGTACTGCCACCACATCTGTTAATCTGCTGTCAAACAGTCATGTTCGCATTGCTGTGTTCCGGTGTGGGTGTGGGTGCCGGTAAAATTACAGGCACATGAAACGTAATATCCCAGTCTCGGGTGACGGGCGCAGCGGGGTGCGACTTGGGTCTTCTCATACTTCGGTCGGGGAGGACCTAAGTTGCATTGCTGTTGTTATCTGTGGAGGTAACTACTTAACATCAGGTGGGCCTCTAGCTACTGTCACTTCAGATACATAAAAAAAAAAACACCACATTCTGAACCTGTTATGTTATGTCCCTACGAAATAAATTATGGTCGTTGCCGTCAAAATGGTCTTCGGCTCAATTGGTCTATTAGCACACAATAGTGATAGTTGCGCACGTGAATGGGTCCAATACTGCGCGTACGCATGGCAAGAGGAGCATACGCACCTACACGTTTATCGTTGAATGCGCAGTTCGTGTTCTGAGCCGGATATGCTAATAATATTGGGTTGGTCACTTTTTTACCGACTTCGAAAAAGGAAGAGTTTGTCAAAGTGTGTGTTAGTACCTCAAAAATAACAAATGGAACCCTTACAGGGTCAGTTCGTTGTCCGCCTGTCTGTCAAGACACTTTTTCTCAGAAACGCGTGGAGGTATCAAGTTGAAATAAATATAAAATAGTCAGGTCTGCAATCGCTAGGAGCAGTGAGAAATTAAAACTTCTAAGTCAACGCAATCTAAAGATACGGCCGCAGTGGCGGTCTCAGGGGGTGCAAGCAGGGCAACCGCCCGGGGCCTTTGGTAGGGCCTCGCACCCTCGCAGATCAACCCGTTTCTTGTTTTGATGTACTGCAGCTGTCTTTAAGAGGATGCTAACTGATTACCAGGAGCCCTGTACACTTCCAACTCACCTAAATTCCTCATACCCCAAGAGCCTCACAAAGATCTATCGCCCGGAGCCTCGCAATATCTAAGGCCGCCCTTGTACGGCCGTTTATGCCGCGTATTTTGACTCTCGCAAGGGAATCAAAACCTATAGTTAACTTCCCGTAGACCTAGAACCATGAAATTTGGCAAGCAATGTTATGTAGCAGTTCGTGCGAAACCGGTTCGCGAGTCGTTTCGCACTTGACCGATTTTTTTTTGTATGTTTATTAAGCTATTTTTTCAACAATTTGATCCATGATTACTTCAACAAATTTTACTTTAGTTACATATTAACTTGCGATTATATAAATTAGATTATATATAATAGAAACAGAAATGGTCTTTTTATGTATTACATAAACTCATTAACTACTTAACCGATGTTAAATATTCTTTCTATAGAAAGCTACATTATCTGTAAACATGGCCTTTATCTAATTGTGTAAAATAAAAGATCTCTTCGATATAACGTACCAAAAATTTGCCTGTAAAAGCCATTTTTTTTGGCGTTTTGGCGCCAATTTGGCGTGCACTGCGAAAACTTTTTATAATACATAAATCACAAAAAAATCTCGAGGCTAACTATTAAAGTTTAGTCATAATAACAGCTTTTTGTTGAAATTAGTCATTCAAAACGCGGGTAGAATCGAAAGATGATGACATTCCTATCATGATATTAATCCTAATAAAACTAAATAGTTTCATATTTGAGGTAGATTATGTCCATGTTAATTCCCTTTCCGTACAGCCTCTAATGTTCCCACCGCACGGATACAGGCCTACTCTCGATAATTGAGAGTGAATGGGCTATGATCTACCACGGGAGCCCAATCCGGATGTCACATGTCGTCGAATTTTTGGTTCTAAGACATGCCGGTTTCCTCACGATGTTTTCCGTCACCGTTTCGAGAACGTGGTATTGCGCACATAATTTTTTACACAGAGTCCATTCACTCTCAATTATCGAGAGTAGGTGTCCCTGCAGTGGGAACATTAGAGGCTGGTACGGTACACGTCAGTAGTGGTAGTGCAACCAAGGATATGAATTTATATTAGCAAAATGTATACAACATATTATAAACTGGTTTTTTATGTAAAACATTATTGTAATGTTCTCTTCCTATTAACTATATTTGTCAACCGACTTCCTTAGGAGGTTATCAATTCAGATGTATTTTTATTAATACTAGCTGTTCCCCGCTCCTTCGTCCGCGTGGAATATAACTATTTTTTTGCGCGGATACCTTATTGCTCCTAATTGTCCTAACTAGCAGACATCACCTGTCTGCCAGTAAAACTCCTGTCAAAATTGGTTCAGCTGTTTCGGAGACTATCATCCCCTCTCCTGAAGGAACGGTGCTGAATTTCAGGATAAAAAGTATCTAGTGTCCTATCCCGTAGTATAACTTCAATTCATGCCAATTTACAATTCAAAGCGGTTTTTTTAGATTTTTAAATCTGTCACTTCTTTTTTGGATCGAAATAAGCGTATTCGTAAAGTCGAGACGATACGAGAAGGTACGAAATTAAAAAAAAAAGTAAAAATTCTAAATAATATTTCAACATTTAAGTTGGATATATATTATAAGCCATTTATAAAACCCTGTATTTTGATACCCGAATAGTAAATATAAAAAAAAATTTAAACACTTAATATGGCGCCAAAAACCGCCATTTACATTTTTTATTACAATATTTTGTAATAACCAGTGTTACTCTCACAATAAAAACGAATCTAGCGACACATACATACATACACTCGAATAACAAAACTCTCCTAGCGCAGTCGGATAAAAACGACATCGAATGAAATGACCTCCACTAAATATAATCCATATATTAATTTGCATTGGTAGTAGCGTGGAATTACGGTTTTAATTAACAATTTTTAACATACAACGCAAAGCGTCGAACATTTGTTACGAAGTATTGGCCAGATTTACGTAAGGAGACAATACTACCTACTTTTTTCATTGTTACCATTTTTTTGTTTCTTTGTTATGTTTAAACTAATTACAATATTGGGGATACTTATTACGTTTAGAGAGGTTTTTTTTTTAAATATTACCTATTACAACTAGCAACCCCGCGACCTCGTCCGCGTGGAATTTAACATTTTTATAGCTCCTTTCCATTATGATTAACAAGATACCATAAATCACATGCGCATGTGTATCATCCCCGTCTCTAGTGACGGACGCAGCAGGATGAATGCGATTCAGTAAAGATTTGGATCTCATACTGAGTCGCGTTACTGTTGTCTTGGGCGAGGGTCACCACTTACCATCAGGTGGGCCCTCAGCTCGATCCGTTACTTATTCAGTTTAAAAAAAAAACCCATTGAAATGACGTTTTAAAAGTACGCTAACATAAAAATCAATTAAGTAGACAGAGCATTGTAGTTTTAAATAATTAATGCTATTATATTTAAATGAGGGCCTTCTACATTGAGTTCACAAAGTCAAATTGTCGTACGTGTAGAATGAATCGGTAATAGCCATTGGCGTACCCAGGGGGGGCAGGGGGAAGCAGCTACCCCCCTGGAAATGGAAATTTAAAATAAAAATGCATGCTTAGTCAAATTTACTTATATTTATTTAATTACCTATACAGCAGGATCATTTGAGGCTGTTTGCCTTAGATATTGCGAGGCTCCGGGCGATAGATCTTTGTAAGGCACTTGGGGTATGAGGAATTTAGGTGAGTTGGAAGCGTACAGGGCTCCTGGTAATCAGTCAGCATCCTCCTAAAGACTGTTCGGCGAGGGTGCGAGGCCCTACAAAGCGAGGCCCCGGGCGGTTGCCCTGCTTGCCATCCCCTAAGGCCGCCACTGACATTACATATACCTAATGTTTCATGTAAGTGTGTTTGTGTATGAAAAAAAGCCGCGAACGATTCGACCTAAAAAATCTGACTTGCCCCCCCCCTAGGCCAGAAGCTGGGTACGCCCATGGTAATAGGTACTTCTGTCGCGTCGCCTTACGGCCGTTTTTATCAGAGCCAATGGAATTGCGCATTACTTTACTGAGAGGGTCGTAAAGGAAAACGGGCACATTATTGTTAGCACTGAAATGCCGATGCTTGATAAAATACATGGCCTCACAGCTACAGTTGACATTCACAACAAAACCAACGGATATCTCAATATGAATGGACGCGCGATCAATGGTGTTGATATTGAGATAAAGAAGTTGAAGACAAAATAGATCTCGGAACGCCAAAGATTCAAAAGGTTGCTGTAAATTAAAAAAATGATGTTGATCGCTGGCCGGCGATGCTAAAAATGGTGTATGTAGGTGAATATTGCCAGCGATTAAGTTTTTTTTTTTTGTATTTTGAAGCGACGGAACGAGCTGTATTCCCACCTAGTGGCAATTAGTTACGTCCATAACAACATAACATAACAGTCTTTTTTGCCCTTGGGCTCATTGGGTGGCTCTTGCAACTTTACTCAGTTACTCATATCTTCCGAGTCCTCTAGGCTACTAATCTTTTCTAACCGTTCAGCAAGTGGGTTGAGCATTTACATGGGCGCAGGAAGAAGAAAGAAAAAAATCAAGAAAATTTTTGGTGGCAGGGTTTCTCCGAGCCTCGTCCACAGAAATTATGTTATCGACATGCGAAGTATATTTTAATACCCGCGCTATTTGATTTTGACATTAACTTAAATGACATACAATGTGTTAAGGATTCTTTTTTTTTTATTTGCCAGTTTACAACAAATAATCTTCGAATTTTCGGTTCTTGAACATGTCTGTTTTCAAACGATGGTTTCCATCGCTGTTTTGAGAACGTATAGTTTTTCTTACGAAAATGTTATTGGTGAAAGTCATTGCGCCTGAACATTTATTGGTTTTCAGTATATCAACTGAATAAAAAATGCCACAGCCTCATAAAAATACTCACCTAAATAATAACAATCTCTACACTATAATCTCAAAAGATAAAAATGTTGCTAACCTAACGCTTGATACGAATACAACAGCGTAATTTATAGGTATATTATTCTAACTTACGCGATAATATTTTAATAACAATAAGTCTTCAAGACATGTGGAATAATAAAATAGGTAAAAGAAAAAAAATGCTTTTAAAATAATATATTTACATCACATCAATAAAAAAAAAAACATTTTTTTTTTTTTTTTTTTATGTGCATGTGTGACGGGACGAGCTGAGGGCCCACCTGATGGTAAGTGGCGACCCTCGCCCATGACAACAGTAATGCGCGCGACTCAGTATGAGATCCAAATCTTTACTGAGTCGCATTCATCCTGCTGCGTCCATCACCCGAAACGGGGATGATATGTCTCATGCGCATGTGATTTCACCGGCAGCCACACCCTTCCACCGGAACACAGTAATGCAACCACTACTGCTTGGCGGCAGATTCCAGATGTCGTGGCAGTACCTCTCCGGACGAACTTGGCACAAGTTCTACTGCTACTTTTGGTTGCTCCTTTAGCACCACCCAGGGGGTACGTGTAGGGACTCAAAGGGTACACACCTACGGACGCGAGCAACTGGACCCCCCAAAAGTAACAAATACATACGTAACCTTAAGTGACGCAGAGGCTCTATAAACACAAATTAGGTCTATTTATGTCCATAATAAACACAAATATAATTTTAGCCTACAACCTGAACATAGGCGTAGAATGTTAACACAATAACGATACATGTGTCTCGATATTGTAATAATGCCGGAAGAAGATTGTGTGGTATTAATCATTTCATGTGCCAGTGTTTTATTTTATTAAACCAGTTTTCGCATAAGCAAATTCTCATGGGCTCGATTACGAACGAATATTTCCTATATCGCTAAAAACCAGTTTAATATTAGATGTACTACTTATTACGTTCTATTTCTTAGTTACATTAAATTTAAGGTAAAATAAATGTAATATCAATAAATAATAAACTAAAACACTTACTCTGATGTTTTTCGTCCGTTCGTTCCTTAAAAAGGAACTTAAAAATGTAAATAACAAATATAACTCCGCAAAATAAACCAATTGTTAACATAAATAAACTTTTCACAACACTACAACACAAAAGGAATCCATTCTGAAGGAATTTAAAAAAAGAAACAATTTTGAATGCCGTGCGTGTTCCCGCCTTCTTTTTGACAGACGACTGTCATCCCCGCGCGACAAACGGATATTATGAAACTTATCGAAACCAATACCAACACGGTCAGCTTTATGATTTACGCGACGAAAGTCGATAAATTGATTAGACCATGTTTTATTTAACCACGCTAGTTTTATTATCTAGTTTTATTAAATAAAATTCCACGCAAGGACCAACGCGAGACTCGTCACGGGAAGACTGCCAAAATGATTTTTAAGAATCAAGCGGCTTGACCTTGCTACACATTATAATACGCTTAATATCAAAGGCACAAGGTTGTGCTGTAATGTAGCGCTGTTTTTGGTTTGTTGTGCATTGTTATCGCATGATCCAGAGCGATCCCATTGAACTTGTTGATAAAAATCACGCACGAATAAATTTACTTTTTGTCACTTGAAGAATGATGTTCTAGCGAGTGATTTTATTTTGTTTTATCTACATACCTACATTTAGGTAAATTCTAACCTTGTTGCAAAAGATTTACCTTATCATTTTGCGTGTCCGGAAACTTTTATCAGTCTGAACTATGTCTCAATAGAATTGGAGGATGGTTTCCGAGAAAATCGACATTTAATAAATCACTTTCATTGGTTTTCGCATTCAAAGGGCAAGTTGCAAACCGTAGTAAATGAGAACACAATGAAACCCAGAAGTAAAGCAACTATTTATTCGCTTGAGTATTAAGTTCTCAGTGAAGAAAAAATATAATGAGGCATGTGTTGAAAACAAAAATTCGAAAAATTTTACACATGCTTATTCAAGGGTGTCAGCTTTGCGAATTGGCAAATGCTAGAAAAGATTAAAACAAAACAAAAGACATATTTATGAAAAAAAAAACAGCTTTAATCCTTTCATCCTATATTTCTCGCTTTTATTGGTAGGGCTAAACCAACCCTACCACATTAAAAAAATAATCATCAAATTTGGTATAAAACGAGCGAAGAAACGAATTCACAGGAATTTTTACGCAATTTCGTTTTCGTTCAATGAAAACTGAGATAACAAACATAAACAAAAATACAATCGAATTGAGAACCTCTTTTTTGAAGTCGGTTGACAAAGAAATAAAACAAAATGTTATCCTCCACCTGAATCATCACTTACCATCAGGTGAGATAGCGGTCAAACGATGGCCAATAATGAATAAAAAAAAAACTCTCTTGATAAGATGGAATCTCCCAACGGACTCGTGATAATTAATATTGTTCTAAGTGACGCCATTCAAGTCTGGCATTTAGTACCCAGAGGAAAAATAGTTCATCTAGTATGGAAAGTAGTGCAAAGCGTTAAATATAGAAAGTAAATATTGGTAAAATAATTAAGAACGTTTAATAAAAATTAAACAATTTGAGGAACATTTTAAAGTTTATTTTAACATAACTGAAATTCTTTTATGTCTTTACATAACATAAAACTAAAAAAAAAAAATCTAAAAATCAACGCAAAGTCTACCCTTGTCACTCACGCAAAATATTTCGTCTACCACTTAATTGTGTCGTAGTACCCAGAGGAAAAATTTAGTAATGCCTAACTGTCTAGAGGAAGATACATTTTTAAACTGTATGGTATTCACAGCGTAAAATAATAGTCGATGGCACGAAACTCGCAGGGTATGTGAGTTTTAATAACATTTGATTGTTTTTTTTTTAAGTGAAACTTTTTTAGGCTATTTAGAGATGGGAAAAAACCATTGAACTCGCTACACTGTTATCGTTACCGTTACCATACTATATAAGTATCTGTGGAGTAATCTGTCGGCACTCCCGGAGTGCCACTGATTTTTTTATATTACCAATGTGTCGGGCTGAAATGAGCTGAAAAACCTAATGTTCAGTGGTTACCTCAGCCCATAACAACAGCAATACGACTTAGGTCATCCCCGACCGAAGTATGAGTTGCGGCCGTCACCTGAGACGGGGATGTTACGTCTCATGCGCATGTGATTTCATCGGCACCCACACCTTTCCACCGGAACACAGTAATGCAGCACCACTGGTTGGCGGCAGATTACAGATTACCCGCGGAAAGTTGTTGAAGGCAGATGCCAACAATGTATAATCCAGTCTAAAATAACCTGTTAATTTTTAAAACTTTTGTCTGTCTGTTGTGGGTAATTTCCGAAACGGCGGAACCGATTTTGAAGGGACTATCACTGGCAGAATTGAAGAAAGTTTTATTAAGTAAACTAGCGGCCCGCTCCGGCTTCGCACGGGTATAAATATATAGCCTATGTCATTCACTGGAAAAATGATTAAAATCGATCCAGTAGTTTTGAATGCTTTGATTTATTCATTACTGCCGGTGGCCCGCACGCGTTAAATTCCCGCCGCCCCGGCCGGCCGGAACCGCCGCGCCGCAAACGCTACGTCCCGCAATTTTTAAATATGTATTATAATATCTTCGAAAATATTCATTTAAATCATATGCTGTAAAGGGCCATATAGATCTATATTAAATCAACAATGTATTTAAGGTATTTAATTAGATAAGGATTAATGCTGTATTGGTTAAAATCGCTTCGAAAATTA
Organism: Aplocera efformata; assembly: GCA_921293045.1. Classification (NCBI taxonomy): domain Eukaryota; kingdom Metazoa; phylum Arthropoda; class Insecta; order Lepidoptera; family Geometridae; genus Aplocera; species Aplocera efformata. Next base: position 1,516,540 of record OV121067.1, on the reverse strand, counting down.
GCCATTATTTGTCGTTAAAAGTAAATGACAAAAAATTTTTATTGTGGGATATCCATAAAAGATAGACATATACCATAGCGGAGTTTTCTGTAGACCTTTTCAATGTGTATAATACTTAGTACATTATTTTGATAAATCTCGTAGGGTTCAGCCTGCGTTTGCAATGTAATCGGAAAAAATGTAATTATTTACGACATCACATTAGAAACCTCAAAAATGACAGTATTTCTCCACTATTTAATGGATGTTGTTATACATATAAACCTTCCTCTTGAACCAAACCGCACCAAAATCCGTTGCGTAGTTTATATTGTTAGTTATAGTATACATAGGGATATAGGGACAGAGAAAGCGACTTTGTTTTATACTATGTAGTGATTAGGCTACTTATTTTTGAAAGATAAAAAATGATTAGGTTAATTAAGGCGACAAAATGTTAAATTCCACGCGGACGAAGTCGCAGGAAACAGCTAGTATTAATATAAATACTATAGTGTATGTGGTTATATAACCAAGCCGCCACTTGATGGTAGCGTGGCCACAATGCTGGCAACATTGCCACGCTGGATGGCAAAGCTTGACCTCTGGTCAAAATAACATGCTCATTAATCATACTGGAAAAGTAAACGAATTCCTCCATTAATCCCTTTGACTCAAAGTTCCTGTGACACGTTATATGCTCACGAATATGTGTACATGCATGTGTAAAATTTTACGTGTAAAGAAATAAATGAATTTGACATTAACTTTGAAACTCATTAAATTCCCTAGATCTCAAGTATCGTAGGGTCTCAACTCACAGCTAAGTTTGAGTGACGAACATAGATATTTATTCTGTGTCTGGGTTTTAATATGTATTATATGTACATAATAAATTAACAAAACAACGAATATATCAATACATTTGTTCGGTTTTACAAGCTATTCTTAGGTTAGAGATAGATGGCGCTGTCTGAAATGTCCAAGATCATCATTATTAATTTAACCTGATTATGTCTAAGAAATTATTTCTTTCTTTCCTTTATAAATTGGCAACTAAGAAAAATATTTAAGATGAGTTAAAGCTATTGACGGCCCCGTAAATATAATCCGTGGGTGTCACGTCAATACATCATACGTCAATACGTCAATACAATAGTGTTCCACAGCTCCGTATAAATGTCAAATTTAGTAAATGTCAACCAGTGTTGCTGATTATTAGCCACAGTCCGACAAAATAAAGAGCTACAGTAAACCAGAAGAAAAAAAATTATAGTTGATTGAGTTCTATTTCTTTACTGACTTCAAACAAAGTTCTGTATTCCAAAATCTTATTCAATAATGAAAACTGGTCAAGTTTTATTTATACTTAGGCACACCAAGCCCGTTTCGCGTACGCTAATCGCTGACGCTCCGAGAGCAAATTAACAAAAAAAAAAAAAAAACAGGAAAATAAAAGATTTTTCTATTTATTTCTCAACGAAAAATTATTTCTGTACCAACTTTGGAGAATATAATCTTTTTATTCTAATGTTTGATTCTATCATATGAGTTATTCTTACAACTTTTATGGGTTAATAATAATTCAGTATGCTCAAAGTAATATAAAAATTAAAAAACGTGAAATTTGACTCTACAACCTTAAAGGTCATGTAATTTTTTGTAAAAGGTACAAAATTAATTTCGGTGGTGCGACGGTAACTTGAAATGTACGAAACTTGTATTTTTCGTACCCTTTTGGCTAGGGAGCCGTTTCGTTTTTGCAGACCAAAGACAAATACATGTCTATAGTAAGAGTTAGTACTGTGTATATTACTGTGTATATACTAGTACTGTTAGTACTGTGTATATACGTACAATCAGTCAGTGCCAGCGGTGCAAAAATGAATTGTACTAATAATAATTAATAACGGAAAAAAGCACATCTACTTTGTGCAACAAATTGTCCCTCGTCCATTTCAGCCTCATCTAACCTAACGTGGCTGTAGATCCAATGGATTGGATTGTGGTACAGTACGGAAATAGGTACCGTTGCTTCGACTACTTCTGTTGTGGTGGTGTTATTGATTAAATTATTTTAAGATATTGTACTATCGACCCGCCGCGGCCACACCCTGGTGACATAATGACATTTACTAACTGGTGAAGGAAATGAGAAGTGCGCTTAGCAAACAAATAGCTAAAGTTGTTTTTACTTTTGTACAAATCTTGTCATAGTATTTAGTAACGCAACAAAAAACCAGCTAATTCCGTGAAGTCTTTTTCAAGTGATCTTTCTTTCATACAACCATACAAGTGATGCATGCGCCAATCGATTTTTACTCGTAGATGTGAATAAAATTCCTTATACAACTATCAAATTAAACTGCATAAAATACACGTGAAAATACTTTGTCTTGTTTGATGGATACGGTCATTGTCTTTAGTTTAAAGCCTTTGGATAGAGAATTGTATACCTTTTCAAGGAACTAAAGCAAGTGGGCGGTGTTTTTTTCGAATAATATGCAGTGTCATATACAATAATTATTGCATTTTAATATATAATTATATATAATTTGCATTTTAATTGTCACTACAACTTATTTAAAAAAATACATGATAAATAAAGTCGCTTAAAATTAACACTATATTTATCCATATTTTGCATTGTGTCTGCATGTCAAATATTCAGTCTCATTACTAATTTCATTTATAAGTTATCAATATTATTAGTTATGAAAAATAAATAGTTCGATTTGGCTTGATAGATGACTCTGTTTTGTCGTCGGTTGACACAAAGTTGGTTGTAAAGTCAAAGTCGCGATAGCAAAGATGTTTGTTGGAAAAAGCGTGTGTACTCAATGAAAAAAAAAAAACTCACTCTGTTTTTGTTCCGCCTGTGTGCGTCAATTTTAAGGTGTTCTTATATTATTTTCATTTCGTTTTGATAATTCTTAGACCTTTGCATAACAGGCTCTGAAGTTTGATGTTGACATTCATATTCAATTTGTTTTTGACATGTTAACTTCTACTAAGCAGCGCCATCTAGTATCGATGTCCGCGTAATGTTCTCATTCAATGCTTTTACCTCGTAGATAATAGGTCAATGTCACTTGAATTGCCATGTGACAAAAAAAATCTCTAATGGTTACGGTATAATGATAAGAAGATAAAATTAGTAGAAGACGACCCGCTGTTTCATATTATGCATAATTTTACTCTCATATGAGTTTTTTCGACGACTCCGTGGCTTAATTGGTAGTAGCCCTGCCTTCGGAGCGAGGGGTCCCAGGTTCGATTCCCGGCCGGGGGACACTTTGTGCGGTGAGCATGAAGTTTGTTCTCGGGTCTTGAGTGTTTGTCTTGAGTTTCGACATAGGGAGTCCTAGTGCAGTGGTATGAGTGTGTAAACGTTTACGTTTACTTTTAAGTTATATGTAAAACATCTATTACACACCTTGGCATACATAATATGCCGTTGTTTATTTTCATTATTATTACGGACGGATGACTAGAAAATACAATTACAAAGTTAGTCTTATTTTCATAATGAAAGTTATTGAAGTAATTTTATTCAGGTGGCTATTAGTTTTAGTACCATCCTTAATACAAGTAATTTAGTCTTTAATACATAACAATTTTTGTTTCAAATACTTTTGTCTTCATCAAGGTATTTAAACGGGTTCTAGATAGTACGGTGGTCTATGACATGACATGAATTCCACACAGTTCGGTGATGTTGAAGTGAAAACTTCTTTAGGCGCGTTTGGTATTTTTTGAGATGGGAAAAAACCATTGAACTTGCGACACTGTTACCGTTACCGACACCTCTGTATATAAGAATTTGTAGTGTAGTCTGCTTTTGTTTTCACTTGTCAGCCCTCCCCAAGTGCTACTATTTTATTTTTCTTAATTATAAGTGTACAAAGGTAACCGAAATTTGCAACTTTGAGAATGCGTCCATAAAGTCTGGAATTCTTTTTAAGGAATTAACTTAATTATAATTATTTCGCCATTAAAACGCCCAAAGGGAGTTTAACTTGATAATCAACGCCTCTCACTATTTATCATTAACACTCTGGTTAGTAAATCATAGATTTATCTATCTTAGTAGCATTTTCTAAATATCCTGGCAATTCCTAAAATGGCGACTTCTCAACGGCGACTAATTTATCTGACACACCAAACAAGCTGCCAGTCCACTGTCAAACGTCATGCAAGATTCAGAGAAAAAAAAATTGTGATACGTGAAGGACGTGTAATTTCAAATCGTTTTTTACAAACTTTCCCGAGACTATTTTAATAGTTTTAGTGTAAAATCAAGTGCTTTATTAATGGATTGTTGTGTGTGACACGTACTTTTTAGTTTAAACAAGATGATTATAGAAAATCCGGACGTTTTTAAAACTTGGTTGACTTCCATATTGGAACCTCTGTGAGTACATCTGCTGCCATTTTAATTTATTATTTACTTTGAGTTTCTAGAAATAACGAAAATAACCTCATCAAATCTTTACAAATAGATGATAGGAGATGTTTTAGTTATTGGAATGTGGCCTTTTATAGAAATGCCAAGGGAAAAGTATCCGATTACATATTATGCATCAAGATGTCACTGAGATAACAATTTTTACTCACACATGGCTATTAGCGTTATATTTCGCTTTCCCTCTATTTTTATGGCTTCTGTTATCCTTTGCGGTGCTTCACTCTGAGAATTTCATACTTCTCCTGAAGTAAATGAAAATTGGAAAGATTTCAAAAGTTTTATAAAACTTTGGTGTCTCAATTGGTCGACACACATTGAGTAATATTTTCAAGTAGTATCGAATTTGGCTTTAATTCGCATTATTGGTAGCTAGAGAAATGTTTTTATGTAAATATCTACATAACCTATGCAATGAGTAAAATTCTCAAGAAGTATAGAATGAGGCTTTAATTCACATTATTGATAGCTAGAGAAAGGTTTTTATGTTAAATGTCTACATAACCTATGCAATAATATGACTGCTATGAACGGAAAGTTACTTGGTACTGCCTCTTCCAGATAAGGCAGTAACTGTGAGTATTTCATGCCGTAGGAATTACTCATGCTGACAGTATTAAAACCCATAAATAACAAAATATTAAATTCATTGGCATTACATGCTTTAGTTGAAATGGCTAAATCTTCTTGGCATTTATCATACTTATTTACATCTGGTCTAGGTATTATAATTTTATGTATAAAGCTATTTTGCATTACCTAGCCTTGTCTGCACATTTAAACCTAAGCTATAGTTATCTACATAATTATTATAGTTTATCTATTTAAATAAAATGTGATATAATAACCTTGAGAACTGATTGGAAAGATTTAATAATGTTTTGTTTCTAAATGTTTGATACAGTCTTAAATTTTTTATATTTTTAATGAAAAGAAATGTTGGCAAAACGATTAAAAATATTGGAAAATTATGTACCATTTGTTACTACATCCACAAATGTTTGTCATCTGATTGTCTGTAACCTGGCTAGTGTCAGTTAATATATATTGACTGATCTCATAACTCAGTTGCCTCTGCCTTCTGCGCTCGAGGCTGTGAATTCTATTCCTGCTCAGGATAAGCATTTGTGTGATGAACATAAAATGTTTGCTCTGTGTCTCGGTGTTCATATTTATTTACGAAAGATATTATTTACCAAATCTTTTTAATTATAACAATTTTTTTGAATGTTTGTCTGTCTATCTGGTTTTCTATGAAATGGCAAGACCAATTTTGACAGCTTTTGATGTTCAGCAGATCGCTGATGTTAGAAGGAGTAACTTAGGCTACTTTTAATTTACAAAAAGAAAAAAAAAATTAGGGTTATGCACAAACAAATTGGTAAATTCCAAATGAACAAAGCTGTGGGAAACAACTAACATGTGTAACACCATACCATAATAATACTTTATACATATATCTTAGTATCTATAAAATATTCTTATGGTCTGCATAATACTATAATATATTTGAAGATTCCCTGTATTGTATCTATATTCCACTTTAATTTTATCATACTACCAACCCAAAGTAACAGTAGAACTTATGCCAAGTTCGTCCAGAGAAGTATTGTACTGCCACCACACCTGGTAATCTGGCCCCAAGCAGTGAGTATACCAAGGAGGATCTGTTCTGTCTATTATCATCTGGGAGACAACCTGTAAGGAATTGCCAGAACACTATCTATCAATTGCTAAATTATTTCTATTCAATCATAATCAATTATCTTATCTGCTATGTGATGAAAGACCATTTCTTATGAAGCGCTAGCAGATGATTAGTTTCATTAAAATGAGTTATACAATCATACTTCACACTAATATTATAAAGGAGAAAGTTTGTATGTTAGTGTCAGTGTGTGTATGTATGTTACTCTTTCACGGTCAAATGGCTCAACGGATTTGGATGAATTTTAGTGCCAGGACAACACACCTTGAATTAACACATAGGCTGCTTTTCATCCCGGATAACCGCGCTATTGAGTTAACTGATTTAATAATTAACTGATTTAAAAATAGAATAAACCAACATACATTTAAAGTATTTTATTATTTCTCCTGAGATTAAAAATCACTTACGAAAACTAAAAATTAATTAAAATTATAACATACTAGCTGACCGGGCCACGCGTTGCTGTGGCTAACGTTTTTGTCATACGATATTATAATTTGCAATAAAATAATATTGCGATCATAAATTGAGATGTGAGCTATCCTATCTTTCAAGTTGGATCAAACTGCACACGGTGTACAAATTTGATACACAAAATCGGTTATTGTGATTAAACCATGATACATATATGTTCTCGCGGACTTTTTTGTAGGTCTTAATGGGATCTATTGTACAAACCCGTAGTATATCATTTTGTTCTATTGTCAATAGTTTTACAGCGCACGCAAAAATAGGTTTTCGATTTTACACCTTGTGTTACAAAATAGCAATTTACTTACGGATCCCTAATTTAGAAAAAAAAAAACATATCCTATAGCCTTCCTCGATAAATGGACTACCCAACACTGAAAGAATCATTCAAATCGGACCAGTAGTTCCAGAGATTAGCGCGTTCAAACAAACAAACAAACTCTGCAGCTTTATAATATTAGTATAGATCTGCCGCCAAGCAATACGCCTGTATTGGTATACCGACCCGAAGAGGCACGCAACAAACAAAGTTCAAGCAAATTGGTGTCTACTAACTCTTCCTTAGTGAAATGCTTTGTGATCTGGCATTTAATCACTCTCCCTGCCAAAGACATGGCATACAATCGGCCTATTATTAGTCAACCTGTGGGATTAACGCCGCTAATAGCTTGTGTGGAGGTGGATTTATAAATAGGCGAGCTGTTTTGTCGACCTCCGCGGCGGTAGCGCGTTCGAATCCCGCGTTGTACGATATGGATGTTTGTAAATAATATAACTAATAATAGTGTTGCACAGCTAGCCGCTGATTCAAGGTTTCACTCGGGTGGTTACAGGAAAATACGGCTTGTTTTCATTTTGTTCTCATTCCAGCCAAGGTCTGGTCTCGACACGCGAGAGTGTATGGTGTTTTTATCTGAAACTGCTCGATATTTAATGACTGACGACAATTTTATTTTACGAGCACATGCTTTACTTGTCTATAAAAATCAATAGATGTTCGTTAGTCTCGTTTAAACTCGAAAACGGCCGGTTCGATTTGGTTGATTGTTATTTCGTTTTGTTCGTAATAGTTAGGACAAGGTTTTTATAACATAATTTCTTTGGAATATTCACAGGTAAAGTCGAGATAATCAGATTTTTCTACGGTATTTATGCGCCCGTTTATTCGCCCTTAAACAGCCACTCTAAGGAAACGCGTGTCCATCTATCCACCCTGAACGCGGTGGATAATCGGAATACACGTAATATCTTCCGACCAAACTCAAAAAGAAATAAATACTCAACACTACATCTACATAGTATAAAGCAAAGTCGCTATTTTTTTTGCCTGTTTCTCCGCTAACTTCTTCTAAAGAACGCAATTGATATTGATACGGTTTTCATGATCACTTGTAGATTTTTTTCAGGAATGTTTACTTTAATGTATGTTACAATTACATTATTATTCAAGAGCGTGGTGGCCCAGGGGCATAGACGCCGACTTTCAATCTGAAGGTCGCTGGTTCAAACCCTCACGTGCACCAACGCGTTTTCACATGAAAAAATTATTTGCGCAATACCACGTTCTAGAAAGAGGGAAAACATCGTGAGGAAACCGGCATGTCTTAGAACCATAAATTCGAAGACTTGTGACATCTACCAATCCGGATTGGGCTCCCGTGGTAGATCAAAGCCCATTCACTCTCAATTAACGAGAGTAGGCCGGTGCCCCTGCACTGAGAACATTAGAGGCTGGTACGGAACTAAATATTACCTTTTTTAGACCATCTCAAATGAACATCCAATGTAACTTATGAAGCCATTAATTACCTTCGTGAACTCATTCCAATGTTCTGATAAACAGCATGTAGTTAATTATTAACTACATAGGTATGGAGTTTTATAATTGTTGGTGTAACACAGTGTAGTGGTGTAATTAAGTAGCATTATAGATATTGACTATCGTATGAGTATATATTTATGCTTCTTAATTGTATTACAATAGTAACTATCAGCGCTTCGCGTTCTTACCCGCGGTTTGCCATCCTACGGGAACATTACATTATTACGGGATAAAAAGTAGCCTACGTGGTATTCCCGAACAGCTGTGCCAAATTTCATCCGGATTCGTTCAGCCGTTCTGGCGTGATAGAGTAACAAACATCCATCCATCCTTTTCGCATAATAGTAGTATGATTTTAACGGTTGTCAAACCCTCTTGTACCCTGGAACTGGAGTACAGATACGGCAGTTCGCTAACAAAACATCAATAATCTTTATCGCCTCATGAATTGATAGCGTTGTTTTATACAAATTTATCTTTAGGCGAATGAGATAACGCAGTTACTAAAGGGCACGGAAGGTAAACGATATCAAGACTTATTTCATAACATCGTGAGACATCTTTGGCATATAAAATTGGAAGATTTGGAAAACTTTTCGCTTACACACTCATACAACTGGACTAAGATTCCCTGCGTCGCCGATGGCATGGACAAACACAGAAACAGAAGACAAACCCAAGACTCGGGTCTTGGGTTTGTCAAACAACAAACAGTTGAACAAACTTTCATGCTCAACACACAAAGTATGCCCCGGCCGGGAATCGAACCCGGGACCGATCGCTTCGAAGGCAGGGCTACTACCAACTAAGCCACGGAGCCGTCATATATCCGATAACTCTCACTTGTAGAAAAAACTAATCGCAAACTCTGGTCAAGATAGAACAAATCGTTAGCATTGTTTGTTGCTTGACTACAATGCGAGTTGACGGTACTTTAGAATAAATGTATAGTCATTTTAATCAGCACGAAACACACTTTCTGTGGGTATAACTTTCACAGCTGTGAGTTTTATACTTTTTGAGAAAATCGAATCAGTGTACCAAGGTAGCGGATGGCCCGGTTTACTTGCTGGCTCGTGTATTGTTATTATTTTAAGCCTGATATTTTCCACTGCATGACAAATCCCTCCCTTCATACCAAACTTCCCTGTTTATAGCTATTTAATACCACTTATTTAACTCGTGATAATAAGATATATTAAAATATGCCTAGTAGGATGAACATCGGTTATATTTTAATCTAGCCCACTCACTCAACGTAACACGATACGACAATACGACAGAAATTAATCTTTATTAGACATTAGATGGTAAAACAAGTACATTTTGTCATAATAAAGAATTGTTTATTTTACTTTATTATTTAGTTTAAAAACATTTGTATAAACAAACAACTGTCACTGCTAAAAGTTTAAGTAAATAAATAATTGGTTTTTACGCAAAAATTCTTACAACCAACCTTTTTTTGTAGTATTTTCGCGTATATTTATTGTTGTCCTAAAATATAGAGAACAATAACCCGAAACAACATACAATACTTATAATAAAGTACGGGTAGCAACCAAACTAGGTTGTTACTCTTACTTTATCGTATACCATCAAGGTGTAATAAAGAGTATTCATTCATTCATTCACTCATTCATTCATTCAGTTGTGTTCATTGCAGATGCGATGCAGACCCCGCGGCGCTTGCCAAATACGTCTACGCGCTGGTGAAGAAAGAGAAGCCAATATCGGAACTCCGAGAGGTCATGGTGGACCAGTTAGACGTCTTCTTGCAACAAGGTACGGTTGCCATGACCACCAACACCGTGCCGTTCTGTTCCCCCCAACATCACCATGGTGTTTTGTTCCCGCCATGGTTTTTTGTGCGGTACCCTAATTCATTTTACTTATTCTACACAAATAAATAAAATTGATGTGGCTGTTTTTTATATCAAAATAATAACAATAACAGCGAATAATGTCTTAACAATACACGAATTTCATATTTATCGCATCAAAAACGTACTGCGTCGTCAATCAACAGAGAGAGAATGATTAAAAGAAAGTAAAGCAATTGTACTCTTCATAGAATGAGAGACTAGTCTTAACAAGTTACGACATGTTTACATTGAGGCCCTACGCCTCAGTTTTCACATATCAAAACCGACATTGCTTATCACTACATAGTATAAAACAAAGTCGCTTTCTCTGTCCCTATATCCCTATGTATGCTTAAATCTTTAAAACTACGCAATGGATTTTGATGCGTTTTTTTTTATAGATAGAGTGATTCAAGAGGAAGGTTTATATGTATAATACACTAGCAAGTCACACCGGCTTCGCACGGGTAGTTTCTGATACGACACTGATGCTATACTAACCGTGCGAAGCCGGGGCTAGTCAGACAATCCTACTACTATTATAAAGGCGAAAGTTTGTAAGTATGGATGTATGGATGTATGGATGTTTGTTACTCTTTCACGTAAAAACTACTGAATGGATTTGAATGAAACTTTACCACAATATAGCTTATACATCAGAATAACATATAGGCTACAATTTTTGAGGTTTCTATAAAATCTATATACATAAAAGAAAGTCGTGTTTGTTACAACACTTATAACTCGAGAACGGCTGGACCGATTGCCATGGTTTTTGATTTGTTGGATTTGTTTCCGTCCCGAATAGCAGAATAACTATTAAAACATTGGAAAATAAACGAAAAAAATACAATAAAATCAATTTATCCCCGTATTCTCCACGGGAACGGGAACTATGCGGGTGAAACCGCGGGGCGCAGCTAGTATAATATTAAAATTAATGTTATATTCCATTTTACAGAGACCAAACCCTTCGTAGAGATGCTATTCAAATCCCTAGAGAGTAACGAATATCTGAAGCCCCGAGAGGCTGATAAGAAACCCCCCACACCTCCCCCCGAGCCGGAACCGGAAGCCGAGAAGGAGGTGGTGGAAAACGAAGTCCTTGGTAAGTTTTTTTTTATATACTTTGGTATATAAAATATAGTGTTATATAGTGTTATATGGGCTTATATCATACATTCTAAAGTTAAATTATAAACTCAGTTTTTTTAAATTGGCTCAGCCGTTTCGGAGATTAGCAGGAACAAACAGACAGATAGACAAAAATGTTTTTTTTGATAAAAATACCGTAAATATTTTAAAATGCATTTAGTTATAATCTTATTTTGATATTACAATCAGACACTTCAATCTTATTGGTTTGTATAGATATGTTCATTGTTTCACAGTAACCAACGGAACATCAGATCCCCCCCGGCAGACCACCGCGCCGCGGCAACCGGTCGTCGCGCCCCGGCATCGCGTCGTCGTGTCCCGCGCACCAGTACCACCCAAGCGCGTTGTACCCCCCCTAGAACAGACATTAGTTAAGGTAACACTATTAAGCAGTTTTTTACAGCCACCTACAGAACTTTAAATGTTTTTTTATCTTTTTTTTTGACAAGGGGAGGAATTTTTCGTATTCGTGAGACTCGCCTCCAGCAGTGCTTCAGTGCAGTGCTGGAGGAATAATCACTAAAACCCCCTGGTCCGTCTTCGCGCGTGGTCTGGAAGGATAACAGTTGCCCGTATCCGCTTCCTCTGGAGAGCGCATGTCATTTTCTTAAAATAAACAGTATAAAAACATTGTAGTAAAACATATATGAAAACGGACGACCACCGACTGCGGAGTGAGACCCAAGCGGTCGGTGGCTAGCACAGGGCTGCAGAGAGGAACCTCCTGACGATGCGTGCCGTGTCCAGGAGTACCGCCTTCTTATTATTAAACAGCTAATCCTGGACAAATAGTCTCGTGGTACAAAATACTATATTTTTCACAGGTACTTCCACTAACAGAGTTATTGGAGGAGCCAGTAGACCAGCCTCCTAGAAGGAGAGACAGAAGGAATGACTCTGTAAGTATTTTTTACTATTCCGTACCGTTACGTACGTTTACACTACTTACTAGGATTCCCTCTGTCGCAGTTGCCATAGATGGCTATATGAAATCCCACATCTTTTCTCCTCTCCAAAAGTAACTGCGTCCTCGCCCGTTCACGTGAGTCCCGTCCGTGGCTTGGTTGGTGCCTGCCTTCGAAGCGAGGGGTCCCGGGTTCGATTCCCGGCCGGGGCACACTTGTGTGGCGAGCGTGAAGTTTGTTCTCGGGTCTTGGGTGTTTGTCTTGTGTTTATCTTGTGTTTGTCGATGCCATCTGCGACAGGGAATCTTAGTGCCGAGGTATGAGTGTGTAAAAGTCTTAAAAAACTGTACCTACTTACTATATTATACGCAAGGGCGGCCTTAGAAATTGCGAGGCTCCGGGCGATAGATCTTTGTGAGGCTCTTGGGGTATGAGGAATTTAGGTGAGTTGGAAGTGTATAGGGCTCATGGTAATCAGTCAGCATCCTCTTAAAGATAGCTGCAGTACATCGAAAAAAAAAACGGGTTGTTCTGCGAGGCCCTGCAAAAGTGAGGCCCCGGGCGTTCCTGCTTGCCACCCCCTAAGGCCGCCACTGATTATACGTTGCGTTCCAGACGCGGGACAAAGATGACCGTCGCCGGCGGCGGTCGCGCTCCAACGAGCGCCGCGTGCGCGCGCGCCGCGACCCGCGACACCCGCGCGACTTCGACGCCGACCGGAGGTATGATTTCAGGTACTAACCCCTCATCCGAGACCCTACATCCACGGCTCCACTTAAAAGAAGGTTGTCTGTAAGACATCGCTCTATAGCGATAAGTCCGCGTATTTCACATTAATGTGTAATTTATATTTGTGAGCAATAAAGTGTTATCTAATAGGTGTGTGAATATGACTCCGCCCCTTTTTGTCAAAATAAAACACATTTGTTCGCTTACAAAATTAAAAAAAAAATTATTGAAAGTATGCTCCATCTGCAGCTACAACCTTCGCCCATCGTTCAGGTAGTTTTCGTATTCCTTGCTGGAAGAAGTCCTGGTCTTTTGAGCTTATCCAGTTGTCAATCCAAATTTTGATACTTTCACATGAAGTAAACTTTTCTCCAGTAAGGTCTGTCTGCATCGTCCGGAATAGGTGGTAATCCGAAGGAGCTATGTCTGGTGAATATGGCGGGTGGGGTAACACTTCCCAGTCCTGTCCCTCTAAATATCTTTTTACGACTTCTGCGGTATGCGGTTTGGCATTGTCATGCTGAAGAACTAATTTGTTATGTCTATTCACCCATTCTGGTCGTTTTTCTTCTATGGCTCGCTTCAAACGCATTAGTTGTCGTCGGTAAACTTCTCCATTAATAGTTTCAGAGGGTTTGAGCAACTCATAATATACAATACCTTTCTGATCCCACCAAATACAGAGCATGACCTTGGCACAGTGAATATTTATTTTTGGCTGTGATGGGCCTGGTTCGCCTGGTTTCACCCAAGCTTTTTTGCGTTTAGGATTTTCGTAGTGTATCCATTTTTCGTCTCCTGTGACTATCCGATGCAAAAATCCTTTTCTTTGCTGTCTTTGAAGCAGCATTTCACAAATGGTTTTCCGACGTTCCATGTCTCTTTCTTTTAAATCATGTGGAACCCAGTCACCGGCTTTTTGAATCATTCCCATCATTTGTAAACGCTTTGCAACAGTTGAACGATCAACATTTAATGCTGCAGCTAATTCTGATTGAGTTTGGCAAGAATCTTCCGCCAATAATGCTTCCAATTCAGCATCTTCAAATTTTTTTGGTGGTTTTCCATGTTCTTTATCCTCAGTACTAAAATCGTTATTTTGAAATCGTCGAAACCATTCCTTGCAAGTTGTATTAGACGGAGCATGCTCACCATAAATCTCCACAAGCAAACGATAAGTTTCCGCTGCAGTTTTCTTCGCAATAAAATAATGTAATAACACTTCCCGCAAATGACGTTTATTTGGAATAAAAACCGACATTTTCGAAAAGGTGAAAACAATTGTTGCTTACACTTCAACCAAATATCATAAAATGCGTTAGATAGCTGACATTCAGTACTATCGAATACAAGTATGGTCATTTATTAGTACACGTAAACAATACTAAAAACGACATCTGTTGAGAAAGGGCGGAGTCATATTCACACACCCAATATTTTATTATTTAATTTCTCGATGTCCAAATTCAAAACTCATTTATTCTAGATCTCAAGTATTTGAAATTAGAAATTTTTCCGTTACATTTTTATGAAACTTAGAGACAAAGTATCTTTGAAACAGATCCAGAATTGGCGAAGGTAGCTTAACAAACATCCAAATCAACAGCAAAATTGTAAAACCACATGAAATCATAACCCGTTCTGATTTTGAGTGGAGTCGTGGACGATGGGCGACACTGAGCGACTCGCGAGCGGCGGGCCGCGCGCGACGCCGCGTCAAATTCAATCGTATGAAACCGCCACCGCCCGCCGCTCGTGATTGTCGCCCATAATAAATTTCATTGCTAACCTATCATCTCATAATCACAATGCACATGGGAACAGAGGCTGCCTAGAACTTGGACTAGACACGGCCTTCTGCTGTGTACATATTGTGATCCTCATCTCATTGATAACGTCTCATCTCAGACCCGAGCGACTCCGATACGGCTGAAGGTATGAATATAGGTACTAACCTCTCACTGCTAAGCTTTCTAAATATTCACACACGCCATGTAGCCCCATACTGTGCAAAGCTTGTACTATGGGAACCAGCTTGATAGATACTTTAATACTTTTGTTTTTTAGATAGATAAGTGAATGTCACATACATAATAAACACCCAGACTGTATGAATCTACGTTCGTAACACAAATGCTTGTCCTGGGTGGGAATAGAACCACGACTCGCAGCGTAGAAGGTAGACCTACTACCTACTAAGCTGTGAGGCCACTGTGTCCATACAAATTCACATACGGAGTCGATATCCATCAACAAAATGATATCCTAACTTGGTACAAAACAATATGGCTGACTTTATTTTACAGAACTAACATTCATGATCGTCACACAAATACTTTTTAAAACTATCATGGTTATGAACATTATTATTCGTGTTACCGTGATTTGTGAGTTTTGTTGACTCCCGATATTTCGACGCAGTTACAATGCGTCATGGTCCCGGGACAATCATGGTAAATATCTCGGTAACACGAATAATAATACACAAATACTTGTTCCGAGTGGAAATCGAACCCGCGACTAGAGCGTAGAAGGCTGCCAGCTGAGCTGTGAGGCCAGTCAACTTGTTTGCCAGATTCCTCATCAGACCGTTATTATCGTTAGCATAATAATTAGACAAATCGTAAATGATTGTGTAGAAAATGCATGGCATCTCATCCATTAAAAAAGTTCATAAATACGTATTTTGAATAGCGTTTAAAATAATAATTATCATAGTTCCGATCATTAGTTTAGTGACCTTGGCTTGGAAAGTAGTGAATCTTTTGACATTTCGTTGTGATGAAGGCGTTTGGAAAGCTGTGTGTACCGATATATGTTTAGTCATGTAGCTGAATTTAATTGCCATTTGCGATTATTTAGTTTTGTTTCACATATATTGTTTTTATTGATATGAATTCAGATAAGTTGACTTTCTGTAATCGCTTAAGATGATTGGAGTCATACAAAAAGCAGTCAGTTTAAAATCTATATTTGTTTGGTCTAGTTTTATATTTGAAACTGGCGATTCCACGCGACTTTGTCAGCGTGGCATTTAACAATTTTTTTTTGAGCGCACTATTGTATTTTCTGTCTCTAAAATAAAAGTATCCTTATAACATCAGCCGTTTCGGTGATTAGTCGGAACAAACAGACAGTCAGACAGACGGGAAGATAAAAAGATATACTATCATATCACTATAAGCATCAGCCTGTGTCGCAGGAAATAGAAAAATATTTACAGAATGTTATTGTCTTCAATCACTCAAGCTTCAGAATATTTTATTTTATATCGTGCTTATGTGTAAAAAATATTTAAAGTAAAATAACGTTTGACCAACACTTGCAATTTGGAACAAGCTCAAAACAGGATCGTCTAAAATTTGATTTAAAAAGATGTGCTTAGTTCAAATTGCAACAGTAATGTTTGTCTAACGCGTGATTTATTTATGCTTGTTTCAAATTGAAACCTAACTATCGTGGTTATTAATATTATTTTATATTTAACGAAATATTAAACCAAGCTCAAATCGAAGGTTTCTATCATAAAAACTGCGCTACCCTTATCATGTTTCCGTATCAGCTAGTTTTCACATATATTGAGACTCAATTTAATGCGTCATGATACCGGGCTATCTGTAGTCTATGGTGCGCCATGACGCTTGTAATTGCGTCGAAATATCAAGAGTCAAACTCATAGCAAAGAGATATTACTAAATTAAAGACAAAGTTGGCACTAATATTACCTACTTGGTGTCACATTGAATTATTGTTAACAGTGGGTCCCAAACGCAGCATGTATCTTGGTTACTTGATTTACTATTTACTGGTTGACTCAAGCCTCTTACGCTTGGTTTAAATTGAACCAAGCGCGGAATACCTAAACTTCAAAGATATTACGTAAGACGTAGTAGTACGTTAATACAAAATCAAAGTCAAAGTCAAACTCATTTATTCCTTTAGATCTCAAGTATCATTTGGACACGTCAAATAGGACACTAACATTACTTGGTGTCACATTGAATTATTGTTAGCAGTGGGTTCCAAACGCAGCCTGTATCTTGGTGACTTGATTTACTATTTACTGGTTGACTCAAGCCAAGCTTTTACGCTTGGTCCAAGTTGAATCAAGCGCGAAATCTTGGTTTATTTATGTTATACCATCGACATATACATATACATTTATGTGCGCAATACCACGTTCTCGAAACGGTGAAGGAAAACATCGTGAGGAAACCGGCATGTCTTAGAACCATAAATTCGAAGACATGTGACATCTACCAATTGGGCTCCCGTGGTAGATCAAAGCCCATTCACTCTCAATTATCGAGAATAGGCCGGTGTGAAACAGTGGGAACATTAGAGGCTGGTATATACATGTTAATTAAAATATTAATTGGTTCTGTCAGGTTGGTTTAAGCGCTAAGGCCCTAACCCTCATACTCATGCCATTAATATTTCCATAGACGGCTTGCCTCGCGGTCACCATCACCCCGACGTTACAGAAATCGCAGTCCGCCGCCAGTCGACAGACTACCTAGCAGGTCTAGGTAATGTACTATATTTCTATCGAGTCGATGTTTCATGCATTATATATATATATATATATATATATACATTTTTATGTGATTAAGTGACGGAACGAGCTGAGGGTCCACCTGGTGGTAAATGGCAACCCACGCCCATGACAACACTAATGCGACTCAGTATAAGGTTTGGATCTTACACTGAGTCGCATTCATCCTGCTGCGTCCGTCACCCGAGACGGGGGTGATGCGTCTCATGCGCATGAGATTTCACCGGCAGCCACACCCTTCCACCGGAACACAGCAATGCGAGCACTACTGTTTGGCGGCAGATTCCAGGTGTGGCAGTACCTCTCCGGACGAACTTGGCACAAGTTCTACTGCTGCTTGTTAATATTGGTTGGGACAGTTGTTTGCAACATCTATGGCGTGCTTTGTGCAAACCATAAGATCGTTCATCGGGCAGGTGTAAGGGCAGGATAGGCATTCAAGCAATTTAATTTTAATTTTATTTCTATTTTACACACTCATACCTCTGCACTAGGATTCCCTGTGTCGCAGATGGCATGGACAAATACAGAAACACAAGACAAACATCCAAACCCGAGGACAAACTTCATGCTCACCACACAAAGTATGCTCCGCCCGACAATCGAACCTAGGACCCCTCGCTTCGAAGGCAGGGCTACTACCAACTAAGCCACGGAGCCGTCAAGTGTGGCATAGTTTGGAGGATATTGCCACAGTGACAATCTGTCTCGGTGTCGCAAATAAATAATGTACTATACTACCTAGAAGCGCTCATTGTCTTTGTAGATCTAAGTTAAGCTACCTCGGCCCGGTCAGAGATCGGATGGGTGGACATTTAGTGGTGTTTGAACTGTGCGTATCCGTGCACGTTTAGATGTCGGTACCCGGTTGTTCTAGCCATGTCGAAGGCCTTGGTAAAGGACACCAGAGTTGGTCACTTGTTCATCAGAAGTTTTTTTTAAAGAGTGCAATTTACATGTACTAAGCTAAGCATAGCTTGTACTATCGGAAGCAGATACTGATAGAATACTATACTTAATATGTAAATACATACCACCGCCCAGACATAACAATCATCTGTTTGTCGCAAATGTTAGTGTCCTGGGTCGAAATCCAACCCGCGACCTACAGTTTAGAAGGCACTTACCATGTGAGGCCAGTAGAAATATAAAAACTAATTATGTTTGTTTATTAATAAAATATATTAAAATAGATGAGATATTCACAATATATTCAATCTTGTAATATTTCCAGGTCAAGATCCCCGATAACGTTAAGAGACAGAGATCTTGAGCGAGAGAGGGACAGACTACGCGTGCCTCGCGAGATGGAGAGAGACAGAATATCGCGCGACAGAGAACACAGGGACCGAATGTCGCGCTCGAGGGAAAGGGAACGGTGAGTTGTATACGATACTTGAGATCTAAAGGAATGAATGTGTTTGAGTTTGAATATTTACTTAGATAAAAATAAAATGTGCTAAGAAAATCACGCGGTTAATAACGCGGGGCGAAGCTAGTCAACGCATCCGTAGGTTGGTACCTTTTAAATCCCTACACATACAATACCCCCTGGGTGGTGCTAAAGGAGCAACCTAAAGTAGCAGTAGAACTTGTGCCAGGTTCGTCCGGACAGGTACTGCCACCACATTTGGAATCTACTGCCAAGCATAGTGCTAGCATTACTGTGTTCCGGTGGAAGGGTGTGGGTGCCGGTGAAATCACATGCGCATGAGACGTGTATCATCCCCGTCTCGGGTGATGGACGCAGCAGGATGAAAGCGACTCAGTAAAGATTTGGATAAATAAAAATTTATGAAACTTGTTACGCGAAAAAATATTTTATATTTGGGTTAGGAAAAGGATCAGGATTCTTATATGTGTTTTAACTTGTATTGTCGCCAGCTCCCGCGACAGGTCGCGCGACCGGTCGCGCGGGTCCGCGTCGCCGCGCGATTCCCGCTTGGATATGAACGACGCCTACAAGCGGAGGTGTCGCGACTTTGACGGTACGTACCCAACGTTGTCTTTCGAATCGACATAATCGAATTGATATATATTTTTTGATATATTGGAATTGGTTGTCGAATTTTTAAATTCTATATTCTATATTCTACATATAGTTCAAGGCTAATATGTAATTTTTCACAATGACATGTCAAAAAATATATTCAACACAGATGTAATTTAAAATTTTCATGCATTCGTGGTTTTTTTTTCCTCAATACTTCTATAAATCTTACTTTTAACTATCCGTTAAACCCTTTGAGCGTGAAGGTGGTACAAACTTACACACACACACTAACACACACATACTACTTTCTACCGGGTCCGCTAACCCACACAAACTTTCGCCTATATAATAATAGGCGAAAGAAAGTAGTATGTGTGGGTTAGTGTGTGTGTGTATGTTTGTACCACCTTCACGCTCAAACGGCTCAACAGATTTGGATTGATTAACACATAGGCTAATTAAAATCCCAAAAATCTGAGTAACAAGTCGAGATGCTGCATATTATATATTTCATATTAGTATATTAATATGAACATATCTGTTTATAGAGAAAGGCTACTGCATGCGGGGCGACCTCTGCCAGTGGGACCACGGAGTGGACCCGGTTGTTCTAGAAGACGCTGCGTTATCTTCTGTTCTCACCATGCCTCATCCCGTACCAGGTAATCCTCAAAAATCTAACACACAGTAAACGTTAATAAATAAACGTTTACACACTCATACCTCTGCACTAGGATTCCCTGTGTCGCAGATGGCATGGACAAACACAGAAACACAAGACAAACACCCAAGACCCGAGAACAAACTTCATGCTCACCACACAAAGTGTGCTCCGGCCGGGAATCGAACCCGGGACCCCTCGCTTCGAAGGCAGGGCTACTACCAACTAAGCCACGGAGCCGTCAATTGATTATATACATAAAATTTTCTTCGATAAAAATCCTCAAAAATGTATTCTAATAAGTTACAAAATTATACCCTGCACTAGGATTCCCTGTGTCGCAGATGGCATAAGTACGCAGAAAGTATAAGCCAAACACCCAAGACCACGTAATCCAATTGCTTTATATTTTTTTGACATTGGCCTCAGCTTATTGCATAGTAGCATTGCCTTCTGCGTAGGTCATGGGTTCAATTCTCATCTAGGACAATAATTTGGGTCGTTGACACAACAAATGTCTATGTTTGCCGCACAGAACGAATGTCTATGGGTCTCGGGGTTCGATTCCCGGCCGGGACACACTTCGTGTGTGAGCATGAAGTTTGTTATCGGGTCTTGGGTGTTTGTACACGTCCGTGCCAACTGCGACACAGGAAATCCTAGTGCGGGCTTTAAGTATGTAAGTAAAAACTTAGCTTGAGTAAATATGAATACTTTTCGACGAAAAGTAAATAAACTATTATATAAACTCGACGGAGGTTTCAAAGTCTCCTTAATTTTAATAAATAAACATTTACACACTCATACTCCTGCACTAGGATTCCCTGTGTCGCAGATGGCATGGACAAACACAGAAACACAAGATAAACCCATGATCCGAGAACAAACTTCATGCTCACCGCACAAAGTGTGCCCCGGCCGGTAATCGAACCCGGGACCCCTCGCTTCGCCAGGGCTACTACCAACTAAGCCACGGAGCCGTCAATTGATTATATACATAAAATTTACTTCGATAAAAGTCCATCTAAAAGGGTCTGTTATGATTCTGCACGCGCTCTCTACCTTTCGGACCACGGACCCCGGCAGTCGTTCTAGAAGATGTCACGCTATCCTCTGTTCTGACCTTGCCACCCCGTCCCGTACCAGGTAACCTTCCGCATCAGCTCCCATGGGATCATACACCGGCCTACTCTAGACAAGCGAGAGTGATTGGCCGAGCTCAATCTTTGCATGTCCTCGAATTTCTGGTTCACGCCGGTTGCCTCAATATTTTCCTTTCGCCGTTTGGAGGACGTTATTTATAGCGCATATAATTTATTATATGCGCTATAATAAAGGACTATATTTTTGGTCCACGTGTGGTTTTGTACCGGCGACTCTCGGATTGAAAGTCTGCGTCTGTACCACTGGGCCACCACGCACTTCTACGTAGGTAATCTTATATCATTTAAATGTAATTGCTTTTACAATTAGGATTTAAATCTTTAAGTATGATTATAATTGCATATATGTTTACTTGTATGTGTAAATTTATATGTGCACAGATATGATTACTTGTACGTGTAAATTTATATTTGAATTTTTAGATAACTTGTATGTATGTGTGCCTACACATATGAATAAGAATGAGTTGTATGCGTTTGTTTGTAGAATACAACCCGCTGGCCCCGGACATCTGGATGGCCGCGCCCGGGTTCCCGCCGTACCCGCCCCCGCACCCGCCGCTGCCGCCGCGCGAGCTCATACCCATACCCAGGTACGCATTCAGAGGACCAACTGGACCCCCTAAATTAGATTACTAAAATAACCTAAGGAGGATTTAAATGTTGATTTGTTTTTGTGGTGCAGAGTCCGAGATGAGATCCAGTCGGGCGGGGTCCCGCTGGCGCCGCTGCCGCAGCGCCACCCGCCGCCGCCCAAGAAGAATTTCGACTACAACAGGATCGGTAACATTCCCCATCGAACTTATACATTTGACAATGCTTAGTTCGGCGCTAGATGGCGCTGTATGAAATTTCCATGAATATATATTTATAAAGAATATTGCACTTGTAAGCAAATAACATTAAAACTTTTTTTTTATGTGAATGAGTGACGGAACGAGCTGAGGGCCCACCTGATGGTAAGAGGTGACGCTCGCCCATGACAACAGTAATGCGTGCGACTCAGTATGAGATCCAAATCTTTACTTGAATTATTTTTTACGTGATTACGTCTTATTAATTAATGAACGCCGGCTGCGCCCACGAAAAAGCATGACTCATTGTCACTTTCCGCCTGAGCCGAGCGTGCGAGCGAGAGCGAGGAACAAGCGATAGAGACGCACAATGGCCTAAGTTATCACGTAAAATTATCGTCCGACTTAAACTGTGAACCGACTTTACAGAGAATCAAATTTTTTTACAGGGATGCGTCCTCCCCTACCCGCTAACGCTGCAAACTGCTCCCTCGAAGTGAAGAAAGTGCCTCGAGGAATGAACGATATCACGCATCTGAATAACCACTTCTGCAAGTTTGGCAAGATCGTCAATATACAGGCACGTGATTTTTAATTCGGATTATTCTTAAGTCGTTGTGGCCGTATAATGCCTCTGTATCATTGTCTTCTGTAATATTACAATATTATATT
The DNA here is from genome assembly GCA_921293045.1 of Aplocera efformata. Taxonomy (NCBI): domain Eukaryota; kingdom Metazoa; phylum Arthropoda; class Insecta; order Lepidoptera; family Geometridae; genus Aplocera; species Aplocera efformata. The sequence goes on along the minus strand of OV121067.1, from coordinate 1,493,597 downwards.
GAGAGCGTGGTGGCCCAGTGGCACAGACGCCGACTTTCAATCTGAAGGTCCTTTCAATCTGAAGGTCGCTGGTTCAAACCCACACGTGCACCAATGAGTTTTTTCACTTGAAAAATTTATATGCGCAATACCACGTTCTCGAAACGGTGACGGAAAACATCGTGAGGAAACCGGCATGTCTTGGAACCATAAATTCGACGACATGTGACATCTACCAATCCGGATTGGGCCCCCGTGGTAGATCAGAGCCCATTCACTCTCAATTATCGAGAGTAGGCCGGTGTCCCTGCAGTGGGAACATTAGAGGCTGGTACGGTATTGACTTGTTGATAATATTGTTGTGTGTTTGTCTGTAGGTGTGCTACGAGGGAGACCCGGAGGGTGCTCTCATCACCTTCTCGAACCCGACGGAGGCGAATGTGGCATACAAGAGCACCGAGGCAGTCCTCAATAACAGATTCATCAAGGTCTTCTGGCACAACCCTGACGTGAGTACCTATTTTACATCACCCTCAAAAACGATGGGTATTTTTGACCCCCTTCTAAAAAGAGGGGTTTTTTATGGTTGTGGTCAACATAATCTGAAATCCCACGGTATGATACGTTCATCTGTTTTTAATCAAAAGGTAATTTCTATAGATGGTTATTAATGAAGAAAAAATATGGTCGCAAGTTTCAATATTTCATATATTCATGATTTCTTTGTTAAGAATGGAACGACGGAAGATAATGCTGACGCTTTTTTCCTGTAAAGTTCTTAAAATGCTTTAGCTCCGAAAAGATAGTGAGCAATGGTGGGAGGAAGAAAGAGAGAAAGAGAGCGAGTGAGGACGGGAAAGAGTTAAAAGATCTCATATCTCTTATTTAACTTATTTCAACATCTTTTATCAACATTCCGTCAGTGAGAGGGGGAGAGATAAAAACTAGTAAGGGAAAGGGTGCCATTGAAGCAGACAAAGAGAGATATGAGATTATTTACGTTAATGACAATTATCAATTACCCGGGCATCATTCCTATTATTTAATTTGCAGAGTAAACAAGAGAACATGGCGCCAAGCAATCAACAACAGCCGAAGCCGGACAGGTCCAACACCCAGTTTACGTCACAGCATAAAGTCCTCATCAACCGCGGCAACATCAAGGCAACGGCCGACATCAAACAGCTGCAGAATGAAAAGGTACGGTTTTGTTTTTATTATCAACATAACGGAATAGTGTCGGACCTAACACTTTACCCTGGGATACACCAGTCTGTATATATAAAAATCAATTGTATTGTATTGCGTTAGTTTCTCGATAAGTCTAAATTGGTCGACCGCTTACTATTTCTTTATGTCGTATTTCAACCTTAATTGACAGTATAAGTTTTTATAAAAGAAAATATTTGGAATAGTAATGAACAACCGCGGAAAAGCAATGCAGGCAGCTAGTAATTTATTAACAAATCAGTTACTTAATCCTCGAACAGGAACAAAAGGAACAGGCTAACGGCCAGATGGAAGCGAAGAAGGAGGCGACGGCGAAACCGCAGCCGGTGGACAAGAGCAAACAAGTGATGGAGATGTACAAGCGGGGACAGGAGCTCCTGCAAACGCAGCTGCATCAGCAACGGCTGCTCATACAGAAGCTGGAATCAGGTATGCTATGGCATTGCAGTCGTGAATTTGTGGCGTCGCGAGCCCAAGCGCAAGCGCACCGCTACGCCAGCTGGTCGCACCTGTCCAGGGGGAGGCGAGGGGCGAGGGGCCGCGAACCTGCTCCCACTCAACCGCCGCCCGCTCCAGTGCAGACCCAACCGGCTTACGCGCTACACCTGTATCGCTTCACTCCTACTCACGACTTCGCTTTTGCTTCTATACTTCTTTCTGTTCTCTAATTTATGTAAAGTGGAATAAATGGTGCATGGGCGTACCCAGGGGGGGGGGGGGGGGGCAGGGGGAGGCAGCTGCTTCCCTCTGGAAATATAATTAAGATTCGATTAAAATAAAAATGCATACATAGTCAAATTTACTTATATTTATTTAACTACCTATAAAGCAGGATCATTTGCGGCCGTTTGCCCTACACACTACACTACATATACCAAATGTTTCATGTACTTGAGTTTGTGTAGTGATCTGACCTAAAAAAATCGTGACTTGCCTTTTTGGTTGCTCCTCTAGCACCACCCAGGGGGTACGTGTAGGGAGTCAAAGGGTACACACCTACGGACGCGAGAAACTGGACCCCATAATTTTAAAATTCATAAATAATTATGAATATTAAATTGTTTGTATGTGCTAATATGGTACAATGTCTTCGGCAGGAAACGTGATCGGCGCTCAGAAGACCGCCCTGATGGACGCCATCAACTCCGCGCAGGAAGGCATTGAGAAGCTGAGGACTGAGCTGGTCGCTTACAACAAGACCATCAAACAGATGCAGGTGAGCTACAACTGTGTCTCCAGGCCAGGTCAGGTCAGGTCGGGAAATCTAAAACATACCAAACATTCGAAAAATCTATTTCACACATATATGTAATTTTAATGAATCTATATATATATATATATCACTGTAACAGTATATATATCGATCCTACATTTTATTGCATTGAAGGTCTTAGAATAAAATTATAAATGCTTCCGCGAATTATTATTATAAATTACTAAAATCAACCATCTTTGTTTTTCCAAGTGGAAAAAGTAGTGTGTTCATTGCGTCGACTTTAAAAATCGTATATAAATTCTGCTTGTTCTTTCAATCTACTTAAATATATGCTGTCATAATTAACATAATTTAATAAAGTTCAAAAATAATAATTAAATACTTTATTTACACATAAAAATTAAAAAATAAAAACATCATAATCTTAGAGGCTACTTATAAAGAACAAAAATGTATAAATTACAATAGAAAATTTTGATCGTGGGGTGCCAAGAACACTGGCTGCATTCCCGCGTTGGACGGTCAAAGGGAATCTTTGGGCGAGGAACGAGCCAGCCTTCTTGTCCCCAGTGACATCACATAAAAGAGTTTATTTCTTTTTAATAAATGATTTTGTAGTCGATGTATAATTAAATTGAATATAGCAATATAATTCAGATAATATAGACAACTAAAAATAAGTTTAGATCTCAAAAATATTTCGATTGTGCTAATAATGAACTGTCGATGATCACAGGAAGAGACGGTAGCGCGTTCGATGTCTCGCCTACAACTGAATCAGGTACTTGGACGTGGATACGTACGCATGCATTTGTGCATTAAAACACCATGTATAATCTTTTTTTTTTGCATTTTAAAACACCATGTATAATCTTTTTTTTTTTCATTTTAAAGCACCATGTATACCTTTTTACATTTCAGTCTCTTTTTTATTTGGAAACTGTGACCTTTTTTTCCTTCATTGATTTATCATTTAAACCATAGACATTTTTCTACCATAAACTGGGAACACTGATTACTCTTTAAACCATTTTTTTATCGCCATTCCAATATGTCTTGCCAGAAGGCGAAATAATTAAAAAAGAAATACTCGTATATCGTTTGTTGCCCGCGTAAAAAAATAGAATGACAAAATTAAAAAATCGTTTACTAAAATCTTTTAATTTAAGCATTTGTTTGTGTTTGTGTGAATGCATTGTAGATCTCTTTATATTGTGGTATTATTTTACTATTTTAATTTTAAATAGTTTTTTTTATTATTAGCACTACGCATGCGTACTTTGTCTGACGTTCATTTTTTGTCTCACATCTACCATCCAATCCACTAACTTGTAAAAAAATATATACTCATTCATAAAATCATAGTGTGTTGTGCAGTAATTCATTTTAAAATTGGCTTTAGATATAGTTTGTGAATAGTTGTAGATAGAGATTACTGTACAATTTTAGAATATACTTTTCTACTGTGAAATTAAAGATACTCACGTTTGTATACTGTATTTATATACTGTATTTGTATACAAAGTATAAATTTTAAAACTATCATGGTTATGAACATTATTATTCGTGTTACTGAGATATACAATAAAACACACAAATCATGGTAAATATCTCGGTAACACGAATAATATTTGTATACAAGGTGTTTCAAAGCGTGATATGCTTAAATTGATCTAGACCTCACCCCACCTGCCCACCTTTGGGGGGTCCAGTTGCTCGCTTCCGTAGGTGTGTACCATAATGTCACATGGGATTTTTTTTAATTTTTGGTGTAAATGCATTATTTTATGTTTTTTCTTTAACCATAAAAACATCTTAAATTTCTTATGGTTAACGAACAAAAATAAATAGAATATAGTCTAAAATCAGTGATAAAATTGAACAATTAAAGTTTAATTTAACCGAATTTTCTCACAATTTTACGCTGTTTCTAAACGAAAAAAATAACGTAATATTTGCCGAGACCCCCCTTCCCCCACGTGAGATAAGGTGAGATTCGGCTCGACCCCCTCCCCCCCTGAACATTCACGTAATTAATGGACGCCCCCTATGGTGTATTGCTGTATACCGGATATTAACTAGAAATTAAAAAGTTTTTTCTAATTCGTCCGCGTGGAATTTCTTTTTGTCGCGCAAGCCAAATTATTTTTCCTTTTTCTATAATAAAAATTAAAGTTGACTAAGTTACTCCTTATAACATCAGCTCCTTATAACCAGTGAAAGTGCCGTCAAAATCGGTCCCGCCGTTTCGGAGATTAGCCGGAACAAACAGACAGAAAAACAAAATCTTAAAAATGGTTCTTCTGTTATAATTACTGTACCGTATGTACTCCCAAATGCAATTCAAAGCTGTTATTTTGACATTACAAACAGACACGTCAATTTAATTTATTTGTATAGATTTGATTGGCGGTGGCGGTTAAAACGATATATATATCAAACCATTCGTAATTTCGAATTTCTAATACATGTTGTAAATACATTAAATAAATGTGGACGGGTTGTGTTTATGTGAATAAAATCTTTTAATCTTTAATCTCTTTAAGTAATAATTTTAATATTTTAAATAACAATATTTTTTGTTGGTGTTAGTTAAATATTTCACTATTGACAGTCTAGAGTAAGCTTACAGTTATCGCTGGCTTCACAGCTCTGCCGACTCTGCCTTTCTGTAGGTTGCAGGTTCGACTCCCCCCAAGACCAAAATTTGTGTGACGATAAAAATTTTAAAATATATCCTCAATACTAATGCAAGAGTATTCAAGTAATTTTCAACTTGTATCATAATGTACTATCACAAGACTGAATCAAAAGTTTGATAAAAATTAATCAAAACAAATATTTCCGTCCCTAATCTGATTGATATCAAACTTTTGAGTTTTGAGGGTATCCTGCCTAGATTTATCAGCAACAACGCTATACTATATAATATTATGAGATACAAGTGACATTTAATCAGAGTGCTTGTTGGTTGACAGGCAAACGCGAAGAAGCCAAAGACACGAGAAGAGGCGCAGAAGGAAATACTCGATGCGGAACTAGACATGTTTACCAAACAACAGGTCAGTACTAGAAAGACCCCGTGTCCTCTGGGTGATGAATTTGTTCCAAGTTTGTCCGGAGTAGTAATGCCATCACACTGGTAATTCACTGCCGCACTTGTTCCCCGGACAGTTGTATGATGATGTCTGGGTGTTAGAATTAAAAGTTTTTAGTAATTATTTAAAAAAAAGACTTAATGTATCAGGTTATGCAGTTCCCATAGTACAAACAATGCTTAGTTTAGGGCTAGATGGCGCTGTGAAATGGGAGTGACTATGTCCGGGATCAAAAGTAGCCTATGTTTTCCAGGATATAAGCTATCTTGGTACCGAATTTCATCCAAATCATTAAGCCTGTACTAAGAAACATACCTACATACACACATACAAGACGGGGATGACGTCTCATGCGCATGTGATTTCACCGGCAGCCATACCCTTCCATCGGAACACAGTAATGCAACCACTACTGCTTGGCGGCAGATTCCAGGTGTGGTGGCAGTACCCCTCCGGACGAACTTGGCACATGTTATACCAAAGTCGCATGTATGCATATTACAACCGAAGATAGTAGAAACATATATTCTTACCTTGCCGTAACACAGTTCAAACTAGCACGGGAGGTAATGTTTTTTCGAACTACGTATGTACCTACCGTCATTTTTTGTTTTCTTTTGTTTGACAACTTACGTTGTGTTTTCGAATGCCAGGTAATTTGTATTAGCAATTTGCATTAGCATAAGTAATACATGATGTTGTTTTTTTTTTAAGTATTGTTATAATAAATAAATAAATAAAAATATATGCTTGCCGTGGGTGGGAATTGAATCCACACTCATCATTGAACTCAGCAGTGAAACGAGCCAACTAATTGAATATATCCAACTGTTACAGGAGGGACAAGACGTGGCCGAGCTGATGAAGAAGATAATGGAACTCAGGAGACAAATGGCGGTCAACTTCCCGGTGCTGTCGAACGCTAGGCGGCCTATATCTGCAAGGTACACAATTAATTCATCAATAACAAAAACCGGTTAAGTGCGAGTCGGACTCGCGCACGAACGGTTCCGTACCATTGTCTAGTCGTCATGACGATAAAGTCAAAGTCAAACTCATTTATTCCTTTAGATCTCAAGTATCATTTGGACCGTATCATACCGAAACGCAACGATGGCGCGAGATAAAACACAAGTGGCGCCATCTCTTTCTTCACATGGAACTATATCCATAAAATCACGTTTTCTTTTATGAGAGCCCTCATGAGAGAGAGAGAGAGAGAGAGTTGAAGGGGGCATGAAATTTTTATTTAATTCTGTTTTTTAGTATTTGTTGTTATAGTGGCAACAGAAATACATCGTCTGTGCAATATTTCAACTCTTTAACTATCACGGTTCATGAGATACAGCCTGTTGACAGACAGACAGACAGACAGCGGAGTTTCAGCGATAGGGTGCCTTATACCCTTTGGGTACGGCACCCTTAAAATGAATGTTGTCATGGTACATGGGTCGTTACATCCTCTTCTCTTGTTCTTTGCCTAAAATATGGTTTGAGTTTGTTGTTTTAATTTTCAAGCTGCTATCGTATTGTGAAAAGGAAATTACGGTGAGTGAATATTTTAAGTAAACATATGAAAAAATCAAGTATTCAAAGTCAAAGTCACACTCATTTATTCCTTTAGATCTCAAGTATCATTTGGACACGTCAAATTTTACACACGCATGTACACACGCACGTGAGCATGTAACGTGTCACAGGAACTCCCCAGGCACATTACATGCACACAGATATGTCAAATTACAGTCAGTTTTCATGTTGAAGCTTATCTTATTTGTTAAGTTTACGTCTGTTCCAACCCTAACCGACCAACCCGAGGGGAAGATTGCGTGGATTATATGTGTTGTGGTTTCGCAGCTTCCACAGGGGCGGTCGTTTCAACACGTCCACCCGCTACACCCGGGGGGCGGCCAGCCACGCCCCGAAGGCGTTCCCCGGGAACCAGTCCATCGACCATCGGCCGAAGGCGCTGCTCGTGTCTGGCTTCGAAACGGACGACCTGGAGGCGCTTTATACACATTTCTCTGTGAGTATTACCGTACCAGACTCTAATGTTCCTACTGCAGGGACACCGGCCTACTCTCGATGGTTGAGAGTGAATGGGCTCTGATCTACCGCGGGAGCCCAATCCGGATTGGTAGATGTCACATGTCGTCGAATTTTTGGTTCTAAGACATGCCGGTTTCCTCACGATTCATCCAAAGGTTGCCTGGGAGAGATCGCTCATAGCGATAAGGCCGCCCATCGTGCCACTAATTATATGTTCTTTTTTATTTGTTTCCCTGTACAATTTCTGGTGTGAACAATAAAGAGTTTATCTATCTAAAAAACAACGTTAACACACTCATACCTCTGCACTAGGATACCCTGTGTCGCAGATGGCATGGACAAACACAGAAACACAAGACAAACAGCCAAGACCCGAGAACAAACTTCACGCTCACCACACAAAGTGTGCCCCGGCCGGGAATCGAACCCGGGACCCCTCGAAGGCAGGGCTACTACCAACTAAGCCACGGCGCCGTCTATCTATCTATCTATAACAATAAAGAGTTCTATCTATCTATCTATCACCCGTGTGTTGTGTATCTAATTTATTTATTTATTTATTTATTTAGGTCCATTAACAAAATTTACATGAATACATTCTTAGAAACTAGGTTATAGAAAAAGGTTACATGTAATTTCACTTATAGATGAACACCGCATGTATTAACAATGAGTACATAAACCCTACGATATATAATTAAAAAAGAAGTACCTATACGATAATACATATTTATATTATAATAAATTGGTGAATTTGTGTTGTCGTCTAATCGTGTGTTGTATGCTCAGCAATTCGGCGAGGTGAGCAACAAGGAGGTGGAGCTGGCGGTGCCGCAGCTGGTGCTGGTGTACCGGTCGCGCGCGCACGCCGAGCAGGCCATGCTGCACGGGAAGCACTACAACGACAGGACCCTGTCGGTGAGTGCACCCACCACATGATATTTACGTTAATACTGAAAAACAACCTTAAAAGGTCACCTTTTTTAAAGGAAATATGTACCTGAGAGCGTGGTGGTACAGGGGCACAGACGCCGACTTTCATTCTGAAGGTCGCTGGTTCAAACCCACACGTGCACCAATGAGTTTTTTCACTTGGAAAATTTACGTGCGCAATACCACGTTCTCGAAACGGTGACGGAAAACATCGTGAGGAAACCGGCATGTCAGAGTTTTTTAGGTCGAATCGTCCGTGGCTTTTTTGTCATACACACTACACAAACACACCTACATGAAACATTAGGTATATGTAGTGTAGCGTGTAGGGCAAACAGTCCAAATGATACTTGAGATCTAAAGGAATAAATGAATTTGACTTTAAATGATCCTGCTTTATTGGTAGTTAAATAAATATAAGTAAATTTGACTATGTATGCATTTTTATTTTAAATTTCCATTTCCAGTGGGGGAGGGGGGCAGCTGCTTCCCGTGCCCCCCCCCCTGGTTACGCCCATGCCTCCCTAGATTATAAATCAACAGTTATTAGAAAAATATATTGCATTGCAGATAACGTGGGCGGTGAACAACAACAAGCAGACGAGCGGAGCGAGTGTGCCTAGCGAGAAGACTCTGACGCCGCGCAACGGAGAGTTGCAAGACGAATCTAGAGATGAGGTATGTACCGTTTCACTTCGTCACACAAATAAAATACTCATTAGACACAGGGAATCCTAGTGCAGGGACGAGGATTCCTTGTGTCGCAGATGGCACGGGGGTGGTCCGTGGTCCGAAAGGTAGAGAGCGCGTGCAGAATCATAACATAACCCTTTTAGATGGACTTTTGGACGGCTCTGTGGCTTACTTGTTAGTAGCCCTGCCTTCAAAGCGAGGGGTTCGATTCCCGGCCGGGGCACACTTTGTGTGGTGAGCATGAAGTTTATTCTCGGGTCTTAGGCGTTTGTCTTGTGTTTCTGTATTTGTCCATGCGACACAGGGCATCCTAGTGCAGAGGTATGAGTGTGTAAACGTTAAAAAAAATGTTAAATTATAATTATAACAAATTGGTCAAACAAATATAAATATGAAACATAAGTTCCTTAAAAAACAAAATCATAATCATCCCCGTGCCCTTATCCCACACTAAGTGGGTAGCACAACATGTATTTTTCTTCCATTCCCCTCTGTCTGTCATCTCAGTACTCACTCCTTACGCATATCATCTCTCACACAATCCATCCATCTTTGGCCTACCTCGTGTCTTATATCCTTCCACATCCATATCCATATCAAAAAACAAAATATAAGGATGAAAATAATTATTAATGACCAAAAAATCTGAATCTGTATATGTATATACAGGCGGGGACATCGTCCGAGGCAACGCTGCTGCGTTCGGACGAAGAAGACGAAGACGAATCTCGCGAGACGCGCTCCTGGAGGCGCTGACTCGAACCCGCTACCCGGACGCCAGCGCCGCGCAGCGGATCTACTCCACTACATGTGTTGGAGTTTGTTGAGATGTACGAGTTGTTTGAAATGACGCAAAACCTGATTGAAATATCCATTTTAGAGCGAAGGCGACGCGATACGACTCGAGTCCTGGCTACTACTGTAGGTCCGACCCGAGTCTTATTGCTATTTACGTAACCACCGTCAGGGCTCCAATAATTCGTGACACAAAACTTAAAGTTACTAAAATCGATTCAACTTTTAATGCGTACGCATAAATACCAATTTTTTAGACAAATATTCATTGGTATCCTGAGATACACCAATATACACTAATTGTTTTCTTATACCATGAGATATAATATTTATATAGTTATCGTAACAAAGGGAACCCTCAATCTGCTTTGAAATCGGACGATATAACTAGAGTACTCTTCTATCAGATAGACCATATGTAAAAGTGCAGAAGAATGCGTGAAAAATACAGTAAAGTTTAATAAAATTTTCAGATCAATAGGGATTAGCGACTAAAGTCTTCTGCATCGTAGCTCTACGCTAGAGCTTATTTTTTTGTCGTATGGGGACGTCAATTACGTGAGGTGTTTAGGGGGGGTCAGAGGGGGGGTCTCGGCAATCATGTAATTTTTTCGTTCAAGAAGCACCGAGAAGCAAAGAAGAATTTTGAGAGAATGTGGGTAGGTTAAACTTTTATTGTTCAATTTTATCACTGTGATTTTATACTATGTCCTAAGCGCAAAATGCTAGTCTCAATTAAAAATAATGAAGCTAATTGTGTATTTTAAAATAAATCCAACGGTTTTACACTGCAAATAGATATTTTGAAAAATTTCACGTGAGACGGACGGGGGAGGGGGTCCAACCAAACCTCATGAATCTAGCAGGGGTGAAGGGGGGTCAGAAAATCGTCAAAAGCTCCTCACGTAATTAACGAACGCCCCTATTAAATATTTTAATGACATGATACTCACCTTGCCCAAGCAAAAATATCCTATTCAGAATTTAAGTGATATCCTATTCAGAATCTAAGCGATATCCTATTCAGAATCTAAGTGATATCCTATTCAGAATATTAGTGATATCCTATTCAGAATCTATATGATATCCTGTTCAGAATCTTAGTGATATCCTATTCAGAATCTAAGTGATATCGGCTTCGCAGATAATTATATCGGCGCGGTGAATTGGACAATTAGCTAAAACTACTAAAGCAGCTAACGACAGAGATGCTTATGTGCATTTAGTAGTTAAAAAACAACCATTTGGGAAAAATATTCTGAAAATATAATTTTCCGAAACATTCTCTCCCTCTCAATGATTGAAGAGTTCATGGCAAAACTTGCCTGGAGGCTCTCCAAATCATTTGAGTTAAGAAACTTCGGTTAGCTATGGGCCTGTATAGGCATTTGACCTGCTTCTGTGCTTCCGAAGCACGTTAATATGTAGGCACCGGCATTTCTGTGCTGGGGGTAATTTTTGGCATCGCCTAAGATACAGTTTCAAAGTTATTTGTTAATAAAAATCACCTTTATGCATAGGTGTGGTAACACGGAAGAGCAGAGTGAACTTAGTAGATATACAATAACTATCTCCCTCACACTTGATACAATCTAGATGTTTCCATGTGTTAGAAGAGTACAACTGTTTTTTATATGATAGTTGATGTGACGTCCAAAACTGACTAAAACATTGACTAACATACGCATATTTTCGCTTTATCTACAATATACTCTAATTACTCGTTTTCCAATAATTATGAGGTAATTGATGGCAATGATTATATACAATTAATAATCATTTAGGAATTAGTTGGATACGGGAGCGGAATGTATGTTGTCATTTAGCTGAGCTAAGCAATCGGACTGCACAACTAATGAGACAAATTTAGGTGCCAATGTGCGCGCTAGGCGACAGATGTATACGCGCGCATTAGTATTTTCTAACGAAATTCGCAGTTGAATCCATAGCACCTTTTCTCTGAAAGGGTAGATAGTCTCTTAGTGGCCTTTACTACTGCTGGTTATATATAATAGACTGATAAACGGAACATTTTTAGCACAGACACGACGCAATAGTGAGATTTTAAATGGGATGCAGTATATGGCAATTTATATGGTATGCTGTGATTAATATTATTAATTTTTATCTTATAAATATACTACGAAACAGAAGTGCGCGTTTAGGTGCAAGTCACAAAGAGGATAGTAACATCCATCCGGCTGCGCCATAAAATCTTTTGGCGCAGCCGGAGGGATTTTTTTTAAAGTAATGACTGGTTTGCGTTTGGCTTGAGTCTCTACACAGTTAACAAAAATCATGATAAAGCCAACGGTATGTTTTAAAACCCGACACAAATAACGCTGCATGTCATATAAAAAGCCGATTACCTATTCTAAACATTATGCCTTAAAACATTTTCCTTAAAAAGATTTAGCTGTTATATTATACTAGTTTACATCAATAACCTTTAATTTTAGCGATTGCTTTGTCACATCGAACGAAAATATGTGCTCTTATATTTATAATCAGGTGAGTAATCATTGAATTACTTGCTTTCGATTCTGAATATCAATGTTGGTAAAAACCAATGCTATCACCTGGGCCTGTTTCACCACTGCCTGTTATATTCCTGGTTACTTATCTGAGAATTCAGAAGAAATATCTGATAGATAAGGCATCGGGAGTTTAACAGGAGTGGTGAAACGGGCGGTTTTTATGTAACTTTGAATTACTAGTGGTGTTTCATTCGATAGAAAGAGACGCCGCTATAATTCAATTGTTACCTACAGCCAGACCCTAAAACCAACAGATTCTGGAGGTAGATTACCATAGCAACATTGTTGTCTGTCAAAAATGTTTTGAAACTGAAAAAATTTTTGACAGTGAACAATGTTGCTTTGGTAATTTTTATCCAGTCATATGTTATACGGTTGTAGGGTTTGGCTGTAAGGAATTTCTTTAAGCAACAATTTACACCAATTTTAGATTATTGATGAATAACAAAAATCTTTATTAAAATCTAGTATTAGGAGTAAATTAATAATTAAATCTTCTAGATGATAATTAGCAGGTAAACAAATAAAGTTAAAATTAATGTTGTGTCCCTTTCTAGTAGTTTGCTAGTTTCGATTGTAGATGTCGCGTGTGTGCAAGTGAAGCCGTGTGCAAAGGTTGTATTTTGACGTAGTCTTCCTAAACACGGATTACAAGAAGATGGATACATATTTTGTTGCCTCTTTGAATGTTGGCCATGGTAATCTATTGCAGATTTTTATATATACAACCACGAATTGTTGGGTCTCATAATAAACTTGTCTATGGACGGCAGTAACCACTTAAAGCTAGTCCCGTCACTAACAACAGACTACATAAACACAAAAGTGTAACTTTGTAGTCGAGGAATACGTAATCCCCGTCTCGGGTGACGGACGCAGCAGGATGAATGCGACTCAGTAAAGATTTGGATCTCATACTGAGTCGCACGCATTACTGTTGTCATGGGCGAGGGTCACCACTTACCATCAGGTGGGCCCTCAGCTCGTTCCGTCACTCATACACATAAAAAAAAGTAAAGACACCATTTATTATTAAAAAAACAATATTGGGGTGGCTGCTGATACTGAGATAAAATATCTAGGAATGTATAGATTTTAGTTTTTACTAAAATACGTCAAAATACTCCTTAGGCACACTATTATGGCGTAAGGTAGATGGTAACCGGTGGGTCAGATGGTAATTGGATATAAAGTACGATTAAAGAAAAAAAAATCGCTTGCAATTTATATTATTTTGGTATTTAAAGTTATTTTGATATATTTCAGTTTATTACAAGGTTTAGTCAGATTTATGGGGAATACTTAACTTACTTTAATAAATCTCTTAGGGTAACCCAGTTAGTTGGATATTAATAACAATAATTGTTGTAAAATTTTTGCAACTATTTGGGACTGGTTTCAAAATATTTAACAGGCTTCAACACTTGAATTCCCTGTTATTCAACGTTGGGATAGGAATTTGTCAATAACATTTTCATTTCTGTAGAACACGGAAACATTACGAAATAAAAGCACTTTTCCAAATCGTGCACAGTGAAATATTGCGAGACAAACGAACAGCCTATATTTTGAAGTCGGTATATTAGACGGTATAAGAACATTCGTCAACTAAAGTACTTAAACTGTTTGGGGGTAAGTGATATAGAATCGTTCGAGGGTTTCGTAGACAAATGGCGAAAACGAAAATTATCAAGCCATTTTATACGCCCATGAGTATCGCCAAAGTCCCACTTTTTCTAGAGATTTCTTATTGAGACTCGGAAATAATGGCCGTGATGATATATCAAACTGAAACGTTACAATTCGTTGTGCCTTGGTCAGTTGGAGTGGGTTGCAAGGGGTCAAAATCTATTGTTGTTTCAGACAAGCTTTTGCAGCCAACTTCAGCTACGCCTAGCTACTTCAGGACTGTAACCGCGCGAGTCTTTAGCCCTCTGAATGTAGCCACGAGTGATTGCGCAATCATTCGCGCCAGTAAACCCCTACTTTAGGGGTTGTAAAGATTTGCGCAACCTGAAACTATTGGTCAGAATATACCATTGAAACTGACATGCATCATTACAAGGTTTTAGGGTACCACGATCCTATGGATTTTAAATCTCTATTGTTTTTACTTGCATAAGATTTTTATTTGCTTATAATTTCGCCTGAAATCGACGAAAGAGCGTAAAAGATTATGTATTAGAAGTTACATATTTAATAAGTTATTATTGAAATAGTTTTTTTTTTTATTATTTCTTAGATTTAGTTGTGATTTTGTTGTTTTAACTGTAATTAACAAAAATATATGTAAGGATGGAATCTTTAACTGCGAGCTCTTTGAGTGTGTAAATTGAATTTGGTATTTTGAAAATTTTTGGGTAAAGGATGAGGCGGGATTCTCACAAATATGATATTAAAGCAATTGTATGATATTTATCAAGTTGTCCAGCTAACATTACTGGAGATACATGACCGAAGCAACATTGTTGTCCGTCAAATAGTAGTATTTAGACAGATAACAATGTTGCTTTGGTAATCTGTCAGATTGTAGGGTCTGCAAATAAGACATTTGTGATGTCAAACGACGATTTTAGTATCCGTTTTGTGGGAATTTCGCCGTTGAAATGTACGAATGGAAATAGACAGATCGGTGTACGTATATTCACGTTGGACTTAGAGATAATCTATGTTAGGTCTAGCATAATTTCTTCAATAATAAGTAATGTTTTTTTATGTTATATATAGATGAGAATAGGGTGTTTCGTTTTCAAAGAACTGTGTTCGGCTTGTTACTTATAAGAGTTGGCAACTTAATGACAGTATAGATAGAATAGTAACATCTAAATGATTCGTAGATATGTGAACTGGTCGAACCCACTACCAGATGGCGTTGCGGCATATCGTCCGAGCCACGAAGTTACTACTTTGATTAATTACTGCTCCGTAGCTTAGTAGGCCTGCTTTCGACGGGTTCGATTCCCGACCGGGGCAGACTGCGCGACGAGCGTAAAGTTTATTCTCGGATCTTTAGTGTTTCAATTGTTTGTCTATGCCACCTGCGATATAGAGAATACTTAATGTTGTTTATTTATGCTAGTTAATGACCGTTTTAATACAATTTAGTTAATAACGCCATCATAGATAGAATTACTGTATTCTCATCGATATAAAACAGCAATTTTTTTTTAAATTATTAATCGAGAGAAACATTCTTGTGAGCAGTTTGGATTCCGTTTGTATAAAGTTTGCTTGTTTTTTCTGTAGGTTAAGTGTTTTTACTTGTAAATGTGGTTTCTGCACCAACTCTTGCGCATATCAGAGAATCGAACGATCCAGATGGGGTACTGTGGCGCAGTAACTGGCTGTCAGCAAAGTTAGGCAGAAGAGAATGTGACCTTCCTCTCAAACTATTATACCTATATGACAAGTAAAAGACATTGACAGCTTACAGCCAAACCCTATATCGACAGATGAGAAGAGGTAGATTTTTATCCATGAGTGTGAATTAAGTTCTCCGAAATAAACTGGCCATATTTTATTATAATGCCGGAAAATCTTGCGATAGTACATTAACTCGGACATTGGCAGAATTTGTGTGGCATATGACGTAAAAGGCCAACGACCATATCAAAATGGTCGTTGGCAATTTACCTCCAGTCATTAGTTGAATATAGGGTTTGGCTGTTTTGTCAAACATTACTTGGCTTGGTGGGTAGATGAACATTTTTTACCGTTTTAAACTATGATTCCTCAAGTATATGTGCAAGTACCTTCATGAATTAAAAGCAATAATAATATAATTATAATAAAATAACTAGAATAGTTTTGATAAGCCATATTTACAAGTGAATTATATTATTTGTATATAATATTAGTCTTAGCTTATGTATCTGACTCCGTATATAAAATGTATAAAAAAAAAATATCTTATGAATGGAAAAGATTGCAGAAATAAAATTTTATGAGCCAACGAAAAGACAGCCGTGGCGCAAAATATTTTTTCAAAGTCAGTACATATATATCAGGCGGTCGTAGCGTTTAAAAAAGATTTATACCACAAAAAAATATGTTGTGATTGGATTATGTTTGTGAAAAAAAATAATGCGACCGCCAAAACAAATGGTTTCTTGTTTCTCGGCAATGTCGAACGTTCGGGGCTCTGTTCAGAGCCGCGATTTGCCACTAAAGGCTCTTTTCAGAGCCGCGATTTGCCACTAAAGGCTCTTTTCAGAGCCGCGATTTGCCACTAAAGGCTCTTTTCAGAGCCACACCAGAACACTGCTTATAGAAGAATGAAGAACGAAGTGTTGGTAAGTATAATTCGGAGGTAAGGTCACAATGAGACTGAAAGGATTTTTCAAAACCAAGTTAATTGGTTCTTTAAAGGTCTAAAGGTCTCTAAATATATATAAAAATCTAGATTTTTTATTTGAAAGGATATGCTTTGGAACTGGTCCCATAAAAGTTTTATTAAACTCTGTTCAAGACTTTTTCTTCGCCCGTTGACTACCGATTTGGATGTTTCTGGGAGGGTGAACCCCCTAAGAAATAGGGGATGATAGTATTGAAGTTTGTATACTTTCAATTTCTTAATAGTCACTTGTGATAAATAACGTCGAACTTCTACAAGAAACATCGTAAATAATTGCAATAACCCGTGGCTTAGTTGGTAACCCTGCCTTCGGGGCGAGGGGTACGTAGTTTGTTATCGGGTCTTGGGTGTTTGTCTTGTTTCTGTTTGTCCATGCCATCTGTGACAGGGAATCCTAGTGCAGAGGCATGAGTGCGTTAACGTAAAAAAAGTCTCGTGAATGATTTTTGTAGATACTAAATTAACAGCCATATCCAACACATATTCGTCACAAATGTTGGTCCTGGGTGGGTCACCCACCCACGGTCTACAGCTCAGAAGGCACCTCCCAACTGCAGCAAACCTGGCTGTAAGGCCAGTCGAGCCTAGGGTTGCCAACTATACTGTTTTAAACAGTATTATACTGTTTTTCACTAAATTATACTTTTTACTGTTTAACAAAAATAAAGTATACAAAATACTGTTTTCAGCATCAAAATTCAGACACATTATTATAATTGTGATGAAGCATATGAAATTTTTAAAAAAGATTGTAAATTAGTAAGTTGTGCGAGAAGCTCTAAAAATATGTATTTAAAACAATAAATAAATAAAATACTGTTCGTTTTTTTAAAATACTGTTTAATAATCTTCATAGACCTGAATATACTTTATTTCTTGTAAAAAAAGTTGGCATCCCTAGTCGAGCCAGCTTTGGGGAGTATATGATAGTGGAAATAGTTCCACAAACGGACACTGATAGGACAGGGGAACTTATAAGGGGTCCGTTTTTTCCATGTCTACGGAACCGTAAAATACTTAATTATTATTTTATTATCTGTTTTCAGAAGCAAAGGATAATGGATGATCAACATTAGACTTGAAGGCAGATTTCCTGCTTCCCTTCCTCGCAGCTGCCCCCCCCCCTGGGTTTAAATAAAGCAGCGATTAAAATAAAATAAAAATGCATGCATAGTCAAATTTACTTATATTTATTTAACTACCTATAAAGTAGGATCATTTACGGCTGTTTGCCCTACACACTACGTTACATATACGTAATGTTTCATGTAGGTGTGTTTGTGTAGTGTTTATGACAAAAAAGCCGCGGACGATTCGACCTAAAAAAAAACTGATTTGCCCCCCCCCCAGGCCAGAAGCTGGGTACGCCCATGCACCCCGCAATAGTTTAATGTTTCGGAGCGCAGTTTGACAGGTCCGACCTCCAGTAAATGTCACACTCACGTTGACAGGGATAGCATCCGATGGATACCGGGCGCGTGCGAGCGGGACAGAGAATGGAGAAACGATAGTGACGCAAGACTTAACCAGTTAGAAAGCCCACGTCGATAGCTAATCAAATTTTGTTGTATTCAATGTAGCAGACAAATATATAAAAAAGCTCGATTTTTTAGAGCAAATAAATAGTTATCACCTTTTTACCAATTACCAATATTTTTCAAAATGACGATTTCGACGAAATGACGACGACGAGGAAAAAAGAGTAAACATCTTCCTGAAAATGCAGAAAAAATTGCCTCTGCACTTCCAAATTTTTATTACAATAATTCAAATGCATAGACAATAACATTTAAATCATAGTTTTGTATAAATAATATAATTATTATAAAATAAATCTATATTTTCTTTCATTTTACCTTATCTCACTACAGAACTTTACCTTATACACCTTATACAGTGCCTTATATACTACGTATTGGGCCGAGGTATGTAGATATAAAAGTAGCCGGATATTTTACTGTTTTTTTGAAACATTTGTTTATCAAAAGGGTAGTTTATTTCGATTTCTTGTAAAGTTCACAGTACGCCGGCTCTGCGTATTCTGATTTGGCGTCGGTGGCTGCGTTGGCGTAGCGCTGGTTGTCGAATACATTCACGTATTTGGAGTCCGCGGGTTTGGGTCTCTTCTCCTTAGGCAATACTTGGGCGTATGTGTCCCCGCTCATGTTTGGCAGTACCTGGAATGTAAAAGCAAATTGATAAAGCATTTTCGCAAGCATACTTATTTCTTGTCGCATGCAAAGTCGTTAGTAGCAGTACTTTTGGGGTACAAGCTCCATGGCTTAGTTGGTGGTGCCCTACGTTCGAAGCGAGGGGTCCCGGGTTCGACCCCCGAGGCACACTTTGTGTGGTTTGAAGTTTGTCTCGGGTCGTGGCTGTTAACCTTGTGTTACTGTTTGTCCATGCCATCTGCGACACAAGGAATCCTAATGCAGAGGAATGAGTAAACCTTTTTTGTCTGCCACGACATACAGTCCAGAAGGCAGAACCAGCTATGAGACCAGTGGAAGAAGACTGTTCTACCGAAGCATACTGACCTGCTGGTACCTTCCGTCGGTCCTCAGGTGTTTCGGCAGGACCTGACTATACCCTGGAGTCTCCTGCGCAAGGTTTGCGTACTCATTCGATGGCTCACCTACGAAGTAAAGAAAACTTTGTATTTCTGTTTCTTGTAAACGAGGATCAATGTTAATTAAAATTAAATAATACACATAAAATTTACGTAAAACTAAGTTAAGACATTTTTGCTTTGTAGTATTTTTTTTTTAATAGAATTTTTTGTTTCTTTATCTGACATACCATAGTTACAGTGCAGGGTATGAATTTATTATATATTTTTTTTATATAATATCTTTTGACATAACCAACTGCCACCACATCTGGAATCTGCCGCCAAACAGTAGTGGTTGCATTACTGTGTTCCGGTGGAAGGGTGTGGCTGCCGGTGAAATCACATGCGCATGAGACGTATCATCCACGTCTCGGGTGACGGACGCAGTAGGATGAATGCGACTCAGTAAAGATTAGGATCTCATACTGAGTCGCGCGCATTACTGTTGTCATGGGCGAGGGTCACTTACCATCAGGTGGGCCCTCAGCTCGTTCCGTCACTCAATCATATATATATATATAAATACAAGAATTGCTCGTTTAAATGTATTAGATTATTAGATACTCATGGATAAACAATACCTACCTTTGACAGGAGTGGAGTAGTTTGGTTCGGTATTAGACAGCTCTGCATGAGGCTGCTCGGGCATGATGTCTTTAGGCTGTTCATCGCCTTTATTTAAGTAGGGAACGCTGAAAAAAGATGTATTTTAAACGTTGCACACTCAGGATAAGTGAGTGATGAGTAATTGACTGCACTAGGTTCCCCCGTGTCGCAGATGACATGGGAATCGAACCCGGGACCCCTCGCTTCGAGGGCAGGCTAATAATTATATTCTTAGATTAGTATTTAAGCCTCATTAATTTCGTCTTACAGCTCAGGTAGAACATGATGTTTGTTAGATAGATAACATTTCTATCTAACATAATACACAGATGTTATGTTAGATAGAGATTTTATGTTATGTCATACAATCGTTAGAGACGTTTGCGAGATACGCGAAATAAATAAACATATTATAAATAAATACACAAGAATTGCTCGTTTATAATAATAATAATAATAATTTTATATATTTTATATATTTTTTACTACAATGTTTTTATACTGTTTATTTTATAAATAATGTATTATTTTGTAGTGAAAAATGTATGCAAATGAGAAATAAAATAAATAATGAGAAATATAATAATAATTTCTTTTATTCCAAAAAAAATATCAAGCACATTCATTTATAAAGATAGGGGACAGTATGTAGATAAGGGCTTGGTTTGAGACAGAGCTGTATACAGAATCTACACTAAGTCATAAAGACTTGTGTCGTAAAATCCTGCATTCCTTCCATTGTACGTTAATAAGTAGCCATATCTATTGTAATTGATTCTTTGGAGGTATTATACAAACTAATATTAATATTATATGACGTATAAATAATACATCAAAATAATCAAACTCAAATTTATATCATTAATAATATTGGATACAATTGTGTGTGTGTGAGTGTGTGTGTGTGTGTGTATGTGCGTGTGCGCAAGTGTGTGGAGTTCTACTTTACTATTTTCAAAAGACATTTAGTTTCATCGTACTTTAAGCTTAGAAGCCAGGCCTTCAATACATTTTTACACTCTACCTTTTGGAAAGCAATGAGATCATTTATATTTGTGTTATTATAGCTTGATTGTATAGCATTAAGAGCATGATTGTATAATAAGATGTACCTGTAAGTGCTATCGATGTACACAGGTTCCCTGTCCCACTGCTGCGGGGGGGGCATGGCTCCCTCGTTGTGAGGCAGATTCTCGTAGTTTATATTAGAATCTTCTGTCTGCGTCTGAGACTAGTGTAAAGTCGACTACAATTATTATTATTATCATTATAATTTATTTTCAGATTATTTTTGATCGAAATCCACTAGCTACGCCCCGCGGTGTTACCCGCGTATCGTAGCCTATGTGTTAATTCAGGACTGCAATCCCAAAAGCATGTCGCGTCCCACCAGTGGCTCACAAGCAAGTATTGGGTGGGTCCTAAGAAAATAGAACGATACATCGACTTCCCGGGGTTAGAGCGGGCGGCTACTGACGTTTGGGGAGGTCGGAGGAATTATTCGATGATACCCTTTGATTCCCTACACGTACCCCCTGGGTGCTAAAGGACCAACCAAAAGTAGCAGTAGAACTTGTGCCAAGTTCATCCGGAGAGGTACTGCCTAGAATCTGTTGCCAAGCAGTGGTGCTCGCATTACTGTGTTCCGGTGGAAGGGTGTGCCGGTGAAATCACATGCGCATGAGACGTATCATCCCCGTCTCGGGTGATGGTCGCAGTAGGATGAACGCGACTCAGTGTAAGGTCTAAATCTTATACTGAGTCGCATTACTGTTGTCATGGGCGGGGGTCGCCACTTACTAGGTGAGTCCTCAGCTCGTTCCGCCACTAAATCACATAAAAAAAGCAGTAGATTGCTCAAAGGCGCCTTAGATATAGCGAGGCTCCGGGCGATAGATCTTTGTGAGACTCTTGGCGTATGAGGAATTTAGGTGAGTTGGAAGTGTACAGAGCTCCTGGTAATCAGTAAGACAGCTGCAGTACATCGAAACAAAAAACGGGTTGTTCTGCGAGGGTGCGAGGCCCCGGGGCGGTTGCCCTGCTTGCCACCCCCTAAGGCCGCCACTGAGATTGCTATAGGCTGATGATGATACGGATAATACTAACTTGGTTGAGCCTTCGTTTCCGCATGTAGATCCCTACAACTATCCAGGTGACTACAATGACAATGATAACAGTCGCTATGATGATTCCCGACATCTTGAAGTACTGCGAGAGGGAAATGTTATCTGAAAACATTGGTTTAATAATAATAAACATTTGTTTCAGACACAAGATCCACAGAATTGTTTGTAGTACACCCAATAAATATATAATATACTAGCTGACTCGGCCACGCGTTGCTGTGTTGCAATAAAATAATATTGCGATCATAAATTGAGATGTGAGCTATCCTACCTTTCAAGTTGGATCAAACTGCACACGGTGTACAAATTTGATTAAAATCGGTTAAGTAGTTTAGGAGTCCATCGCGGACAAACATCGTGACACGTAATTTATAAATATCTAATATATATTGTCATAATCTTTGAAAAGAGTTTCCTTAAAAAATTTAATCCTTAAGTGAGATAAAACAAGTAAACTATAAAAATATCAAAACGGACTTAAATTAATTCACCTCATAGTTTTCAACCTTATTTTTAAAGATTACTCTTTATTTATTAAACATCGTGAGGAAACCGGCGTGTCTAGAACCATGAATTCGATGACATGTGACATCTACCAATCCGAATTGGACTCTCGCGAGATCAGAGCCCATTCATTCTCAATTATCGAGAGTAGGCCGGTGTCTGCAGTGGGAACATTAGAGGCTGGTACGGACTCTATATTGTGTAAATATGGATGTACAAAGGCGAACTTAATGCTAAAACTCAAAACTCAAACTCATTTATTCCATTAGATCTCAAGTATCATTTGGACACGTCAAATTTTACACATGCACATATTCGTGAGCATATAACGTGTCACAGGAACTCCCCAGGCACATTACATGCACACAGATATGTCAAATTACAGTCAGTTATAAAGAGTTATTTTATTTTATACAGTCAGTATAAAAGAGCGTTCTCTACCACTAACGAATAACCGGCCAAGTGCGAGTCGGCCTCGCGCACGAAGAGTTCCGTACCATGATCTATAATAAAATACAAATGGCGCCATCCACTTTCTCTATAACCTATTCTTCTCTTATAACCTAAAAATCACGGATTTGTACGAGAGCCCCCTTAAATATTTATTTTATTCTGTTTTTTAGTATTATCGGTTGCCATATCCACCACGTTGTAAAATTTGACGTGTTTTACTTATATGAACATGGTCTGTCCATCGTTTCGGTGACCTGCCGCGCGATCGCTTTCCTTATATATTATACTCATAGTCATACTCATTTATTTTCACCGTAGGATCATATAGCGAACACTTGGTTATGTCAAATTTAAACTTTCATTACAATGTTACAGTACTATCTTATAAACTAAATTAAAATAGACAAGCATAGTAGCGTCATAGAAATACTTAAAATAATAGAAATGAAATGTTACATTAAAAATAAAATATAATTAAGCAATGGCTGCTGTATAGTGGCATTGTCAAGAAATAAATACAATAATACATTAAAATTTCAACAATACATAAAGTATGATGGCATGTCAAATAAATTTAGATGTCAATTACACCTATAGATATATTGCCGACAACAATAGTATTACAACAATACTATTATTACTGAAAAGTTGTTTTAAAGTTTTGATGAACCATGGGCTGGCAAGAAGAATTGCCTGCCATTTTCAAACACAGGAAACTCACTCACCTGTTGTGTCAGTGGTAAGTAAATCGCTGGTTTCATTATCTGAAACGTAATCATTACGGAATTTACTAAATAAGTCATGGCGAATTACTCCTGTATAAAAAGTAAAACACATCATATAAAAAAAAACCGGCCAAGTGCGAACGAAGGGTTCCATACCATTATCTATAATAAAAATGGCAAAAAAAATCATGTCTGTTGTATGGGAGCACTTAAATATAAATTTTGTTTGTATTTAATTATTTATTTTTAAAGTGAATAATATCCTACTACTATTATAAAGGCGAAAGTTTGTAAGTATGGATGTATGGATGTATGGATGTTTGTTACTCTTTCACGTAAAAACTACTGAATGGATTTGAATGAAACTTTACCACAATATAGCTTATACATCAGAATAACATATAGGCTACAATTTTTGAGGTTTCTATAAAATCTATATATATAAAAGAAAGTCGTGTTTGTTACAACACTTATAACTCGAGAACGGCTGGACCGATTGCCATGGTTTTTGATTTGTTGGATTTGTTTCCGTCCCGAATAGCAGAATAACTATTAAAACATTGGAAAATTAACGAAAAAAATAAAATCAATTTATCCCCGTATTCTCCACGGGAACGGGAACTATGCGGGTGAAACCGCGGGGCGCAGCTAGTAACTCAATATTCTGTGAATATTGCAATCGTCTACTTGTTGTCGTCATCAATATCGAACAAAAACGATCGAAAATAAAAATCACGTTTTTGTACGAGAGCCCCCTTAAATATTTATTTCAAGTTTTTTAGAAGTTGTTATAGCGGCAACAGAAATACATCATCTGTGAAAATTTCTCTAACGGACAGCGGAATCCTAATTACAGGGTCCCGTTTTACTCTTTGGGTACGGAATCCTAAAAAGTACAATATAAGTAGGTATTATAACATATATTTATTAAGCTATATAGTAAGCTATGCTAGTTTGGGGCAATTTGTGATGTGTAATATATCAATTTATTTTTATATACTTACCTTTTGATTGCTTCGTTGCAGTGGTTGGGTGTGTGCTCTTTTGCCCAACAGCCGGTATTTCTAATTGAGGATTTTCATTGATTATTTCAACAACAGTAGTTATATTTTCATGATATTTTCTAGAGCAAGTGCAGTTGACAATTGTCTTCGTAACATTTTGTAATATCGTGAAGTTTCTTTTTAACGCATTTTTGTCCTCTATATTTAAGTCATTTCTATCAGTGACTTGGGAATCTGAAACATATTGGAATTGGACAAAAGTGGCGGAACGCGCTGTCAGCCCATTTTGTTAAGGGTTACTCCAGCCAGTTGGGTTGGGTTGGTTGGTTGGGTCCAGTTGGGTGGTGCTAAAGGGGCAACAAAAAGTAGCTGTAGAACTTGTGCAAAGTTCGCCCGGAGAGGTACTGCCTCCACACCTGGTAATCCGCCGCCAAGCAGTAATGCTCGCATTGCTGTGTTCCGGTGGAAGGATGTTGGTGCCGGTGAAATTACAGGCACATGAGACGTAATATCCCCGTCTCGGGTGACGGGCGCAGCGGGGTGCGGCTTGAGTCTTCTCATACTTCGGTCAGGGAGGGTCTAAGTTGCATTGCTGTTGTTATGGGCGGAGGTAACTACTTAACATCAGGTGGGCCTCCAGCTCGTCGTGTCACTACTGTTACATAAAAAAACACATTACCGTTAAACTGCCAATCACAAATTATAACATCAACTGTACTTTTGGAAATGCTGCATGTCAGCAGTAAATGATCATTATTTCTGTTGTTGTATTCAATACGATATTCGGAATTCTTCGATTGGTATTTGAGCATAGTCTTCGCTGATGATAATCCACTTACTGTCACGTCTGGAATCATTGAACATAATTGATGGATTAACAAATTACTGATTAATCACTACATAGTACAATATAAAACAAAGTCGCTTCCTCTGTCCCTATTTATGCTTAAATCTTTAAAACTACGCAACGGATTTTGATGCGGTTTTTTTAATAGATAGAGTGATTCAAGAGGAAGGTATATATGTATAATACACTAGCAACTCACCCCGGCTTCGCACGGGTAGTTTCTGATACGACACTGATGCTTTACTAACCGTGCGAAGGGGCGGGTCGCTAGTAAAATACAATAGAACGATTTCAATACTTTTAACCTTTTTTCTCGCCCTCAGGGGGACACCCTACTATTTAAAACAAGACCGATTCGGTCTATGATGTGCAAAAAGTCACAGAAAAGCATAATACGCAATTTTAATTTCTAGAACGACAATTTTTTCAGTTATTTTGCGAAATAAAAAGAGAAACTGAAAGTATTGAACTAATATTGATGAAATTTCTACGAGGACCAATCTGATAAAAGAATTTTCCAAATTGGTTGGTAAACGAAGGAGTTTTGATCAATAAACATAAAAAAAACAACCTTTGGACGTCGGTTGAGCTATTTGGAAGGATGTTTTCAAATAAGACTAGCTTAAACATGAAAACTGACTGTAATTTGACATATCTGTGTGCATGTAATGTGCCTGGGAGTTCCTGTGACACGTTTTATGCTCACGAATATGTGTACATGCATGTGTAAAATTTGACGTGTCCAAACGATACTTGAGATCTAAAGGAATAAATGAATTTGACTTTTTGACTTTTATTGGTCCCATAAGAGTTTTTACAAAGACGGTTCAATAGTTTGGTTGTTAAATCAGAATAACTGGAAAAATATGTCATCCGAGAAAAAAAAAACATATTTTACATTCCTGTGACTTTTGCTTTGCCCGTTACGCCCTCTAAGGGCGAGAAGTAACGGATGAATGCAATAAAGTCGTTTATTTCGACTTTTCAAATCAGTCGCATGTTTTTTTATTTTCTTTTGCGGCTTTACCATTTTGATTGCCACTCAGGTTTGCTAAATTAACTTACTCATTCAGTAACAAAAATGTCCCACAAACTATTAGCTATTATATTAACACTATGTGCAAAATATATGTAAATGTTTATGAGAATTTATTAATCATCCGCCACCGCTTACCTGTGGGCGCTTTAATTAATTTGCAACAAATATCTACGTAGTTTAAAAAATCGAATACTTAGACTTCAATTCTTACATCTTTTATTTGTCGCTTTTAGGGGTGGTTTTTCAAGATGAAATTTTTATGAGACAGTCCCATAAAAATTTCAGCTGCTCTTTACAGATTTTAAGTAAGCAACTCTCGGCCCGGTCGGAAGTTGGATAGGTGGAAGTAAGAACACTCCGACAGCAGAGGCAGCCACTCACACGAAAGCAATAAACAGAACGACTTACCAAAATATGAAGGCATTTTAAGGAACGATATATAAAAAGCCGATGGACAACTTAAGTGAGCTTTATTTACATCCTCTAGGGCCGTGAAAGACATGTTCAAATTAGAAACATAACTGATATCTGAAAAATTAAAAAATATATACATACATACTGTATTTTATGTTAAGTTTCTACTGTGTTATTTGTATGTTCTTTTCTACTTTTCCATATATGTCAAACAAATGTTTCTTTCTTTCTTCTTCGATTTCATTTTAACAATAAACGCTCACACCCTATACCTTTGCAGTATTCCCTGTGTCGCAGATGGCAAGGACCAGACCCGAGAACAAACTTCATGACCACACAAACTGTGTCTTTCAATCCGTCGCTCGAAGGTAGCGCTACTAGTAAACTAAGGTACGGAACCATCAAAACTAATAATAATAATATATTTAAGATACAAGAGTATTATGAGTAGGTACACCTTAACAATTATATTATTGTTAAAACAAAAAACAAAATAATATTTAATTTTTCAGTGAGCCTTACTAACATAGTATTGTATAAAGAAAAGTTTTACTAACAATTTTATGGATTTAATTGCAGAAATAAAAATTATACTTCTTCAGTAGTTTCACCCCCTATGTTTCGCCATTGGCCATAAATTTCTCCGTGATATTTCAATGGAAACACCTTTAAACCCCTACACTTGTCTCCCGGTTCTACGAAAGCAACAACTCAAGTAGAACTTGTGCTTACACCTGGTAATCGCTGTTGTATTCCGGTGGAAGAGTATGGGTGCAGGTAAAATTATAGGCCGAGTCGCATTGCGTTGCGTTGCTTGCATTGCGCAAGAACTGCGACTTTCTATATGTTTATAAATTGTCCTCACAAGAAAATATAAATAAATATATATTCACAGACTTTCTAGCTCGCATAGCATAGCTTGTATTATTGGAGCAAGATTACTGTTACTTATATAGAATTTTTCTTTTGTACATACATACATATCATACATTTCAACACCCAGGAACAGAACAAACATCTATGTACGTCCCAAAAATGCTTGTGTGGCGTTTCTGAACGCAATATTTGGCTGTCAAATTTATTGGCTGCCTTCGGACATCCAAAGAGGACGAGAGGCAATTACCCGGGGATGTCTGAGAGAAAATATGATAGAATGCTAGACGGGTGATTTGCCAAAACTATAATAAATGTGTAGTTTTTAAATTTACTATATCCTGTGTCGATAAACAATAACAAAAAGTGTATGTTGTGAATTGTGTTTCGTGTGGTGTTACTACCAAAGGTACCCCAAACTTGTAATGCGGGAATAGAATCCACAATCTGCGGCGCAGAATGCTGACCTGTTAACAAAACCATAAGGCCAAGCAACGTTTGTGATTTCTTCAGAAAGTATTTACCTTTCAAATTACGAGGTTCACATTTGTCGTATTTAATTGCACTTGTCACAGTCAACCTCTCTCCTTGGTAATATTCATAAAAATAATCGTCAGGACGTCTGTTCAAAATTAGATTATTCACAGTGAGATTAACGTTTGGACGATTGGCACCTGAAAAAAAGTTAAGTTAATAATTGACTACTTAAAAAATCGTGGAGAGCGTGGTGGCCCAGGGGCATAGTCGCCGACTTTCAATCTGAAGGTTGCTGGTTCAAATCCACACGTGCACCAATAAGTTTTTTCACTTGAAAAAATTTATGTGCGCACGTTCTAGAAACGGTATCGGAAAACATTGAGGAAACCGGCATGTCTTAGAACCAAAAATTCGACGACATGCGACATATACCAATCCGGATTGGGCTCCCGTGGTAGAACAGAGCCCATTCACTCTCAATTATCGAGATCAGGCCGGTGTCCCTGCAGTGGGAACATTAGAGGCTGGTACGGTACTTAAAAAGTCGAAAATTTTATAAAAATATGGTAATAAAACAAAACAATTAATAATAATAACACAATTATAACTTTAAAAATTATTTCAAATGCATTCGGTTGATATATTGCAGAATTTAAAGTCAAGCTTTTATTAGAAACCACAAAAAAGATGAAAATAAACTTTAAATTTAATCAAACATGTTATTAAATAACACAATTTATTTGAAGTATCAAATAAATTGTGTTATTTATAATAATATCCCGCCCCCGCTTCGTTCCGGGTACTTTTATATATATAAAAATATCTAACTGATGGTAAAATCCGATGCGTGGTTTATGAGTTAGCGGAAATACAGACAGATGCGGAAAGCTACATTGGTTTATACTATGTACAGATAAAAGTTTGTCCAAGATTAACTTGTGCAGATAAAGAAGAGTACAATAATTATGTGACGTATATATTTTAAAAGTTATGTAAATACATCTAAATAGTAGTGCGTAAAAAGTAAAAAAAAACTGGCATTTGCACAAGAAGTCTACATCAACGCGAGCGCGGGCAAAGGCTATTAGTTAATCTAAATAAACCGGCCAAGTGCGCGTCGGACTCGCGTACGAAGGGTTCCTTTATCATCTATAAAACAAAAATTAAAAATCACGTTTTAGTATGAGAGCCTCCTTAAATATTCCGTGTTTTAGTATACGTTGTTTTAGCGGCAACAGAAATACATCATCTGTGAAAATTTCAACTCTCTATCACCGTTCATGAGATACAGCCTGGTGAGAGACGAACAGCGGAGTGGCGGTACGGAATCCTAAAAAAAGCGGAATCACAAACTCACATAAAAAATTATACGTACCATGACTAGTTGAATAAAATTGCAAGCGAATAGTGAACACAACTTTTGTCAAGTCTTTCACATAGCAATCAACGTAACCTGTTTGGTCGTGTTCTGATAATCTCACATACAAAGTTATAGATTGATTTGCTATCGGTATTGTATCTATAACGGAATTATCTGAAAAATAAGTAATCTGCATAAGACCGATGTCGCCTATGATATTTTGGCTGTAGGATTCCCCGTGTACAATGAAACAAAACCCAATACCCGAACAAACTTTGTGTTCAAACAAGATGCCGCGGCAGGATAGGATTGCTACGTAATAATAATGAAACAGCACTATTCGTTGAATTTTTTATCATATTTCGTTCAATGGAGCGACCAGAGCTACTGCCGCCACACCTGGAATCTGCCGTCAAGCAATAGTGCTCGCATTATTGTGTTCCAGTGGGTGTGGGTGCCGGTGAAATCACATGCACGTGAGACGTATCATCCTCGTCTCGGGTGATAGACGCAGCAGGATGAGTGCGAAGTCTTGTATTGAGTCGCATTATTGCTGCTATAGGGGTCGCTTACCACCAGGAGGGCCCTCAGATCGTTCCGTCACTTTTTAACATAAAAAAATTAAGTTATCCAAAAAAAACTTTTTAATGTTTTTTCCAGGTGGTAAAAACGTACAAAATATCTAATGAACGAATGATTTTATTCCAACAATTATAGAGTAAGTTAATGAATTATGAACACATAATTCATTAACGATTAACAACTCACCATCACCCTTTTTTAAGGACATTTGTATGAAGTTTTTATTTTTTTTACTGCACGTAATCTTTGCTAGTTCACCAGGAATATATGAATAATTTGCTACTTCAGTGTATCCCTCTGCATTGTTTGGAACTATTTTGTTCTCCAATAAAACGTCATTCACTTTAAAACTGGCAAGGCCTAGAAACAATAAAATACTTATATAATACTTAATATTCACAGGGGGGAGGACAAAAATAAAACACCTTTTTAGCTAGAGGGGGGGGGAGTTAGTCTATAACCTCACCACGTATCTAGGGGGGGACAAAAAGTTGATAAAACATCACTTAATAGACGACCCGACGATGCTGCGCCGGCAAATCAGGAAGGGAGTAGTGAACTAAAACGAGTTAAGAAAACTAACACTCACCGCTTTCCAAGAAATTAACGGTGAAATTGAAAGCATGTGATTGATTCTCCTTCAAATTTACATTGCAAGACCACACACCATTCATTGCCTTCAAAGTCTTCACCTAAAAATAGAAAACACAATGAGCCAGACAGTGCATTGTTCTTCCTTGTACCATGAAACGAATTACGGTGAATCTGAATGTCTTTTGATAATAGTAAAGAACTCCAAACACTTGCGCATACGCACGCACATACACAATTGCACACACAATTGTTACCAATATTATTAATGATGTCAATTTAAGTTTGATTATTTTGATGTATTATAATATTAATATTAGTTTGTACCTCCAGGGAATCAATTACAATAGATATGGCTAGTTATTAACGTACAATGGAAGGAATGCAGGGTTTACGACACAAGTCTTTATGACTTAGTGTAGATTTGTATTTAAGTCTGTGTCTAAAACCAAGCCCTTATCTACATACTGTCCCCTATCTTTATTATATGATTGTGCTTGATATTTTTTTGAATAAATAAATAATTATTCAAAATTATTATTATTACCACCGGGAGTACCTGTAGAGACTCTTGAAGGTTAAGAATTCAATGAAAAAAATATAGTTTTATTCATGTCAAAAATTGACGTTCACTAGACGCTGAGAATAAACGAATGGTGTACAATAATATTTTGGCGTAAGCTAGTGTCAACGATATGGCTGGCAACACTGGCACACTTTAACAAAATCCCGAGCGAAATTCAATTACTGTCAATAAATAAATTTAAAACTGTCATCAAACGTAAACTTGTCGCAAAAGCTTACTATAAAATATCAGAAACTGACTGTAATTTGACATATCTGTGTGCATGTAATGTGCCTGGGAGTTCCTGTGACACGTTATATGCTCACGAATATGTGTACATGCATGTGTAAAATTTGACGTGTCCAAATGATACTTGAGATCTAAAGGAATAAATGAATTTGACTTTGACTTTGACTTTGAGGGACATTCGGTTTAGAGACAAGGAAACAAGACTTGAAAAATAAATTTCTATTCTCAGTCTAATTAATCGTAGTTTATCTTCTGCATCTTTACCTCCTCGCCTAAGCGAGCTTCGAGGTCCAAAAAGAAACATTCATAATGAAATTAAAATCATAGATCGTGACAAAATTACTGCAGCATTAGGAAATTACATGCGCACGAGACGTATCATCCCCGTCTCGGGTGATGGACGCAGCAGGATGAATGCGACTCAGTAAAGATTTGGATCTCATACTGAGTCGCGCGCATTACTGTTGGCATGGGTTGGCACCACTTACCATCAGGTGGGCCCTCAGCTCGTTCCGTCACTTATTCTCATAAAAAAAGGTGCAAAAGACAGATAGAAAATTACAAATTAAATCTTAATAACATACATACATCTCCGAAGGGATACGCAGCGCCTCATGTAGCTAGTAATGATGCGCTCATGGCGATGCTTGCTTACATGTGTTTAGATCATCTAAGGCAGTGTGTTGGAAATTCCAAATAAATAAATATTCATGGACATATTTCACACAGCGCCATCTGGCCCCAAACTAAGCATAGCTTGTAATATGGGAACTAGATAACTGATAGAATACATATAGTACTTATTTTTGTAAATACATACTTAATACATATTAACACCCAGACACAGAACACACATTTATGTTCGTCACAGAATGCTTGTCCTGGGTGTGAATCGAATTCACAACCTACAGTGCAGAAGGCAGAGCTACCAACTGAGCGATGAGGCCAGTCATACCAGTATACCAGTAGAATATCGTTAATACATACTCGATAACTGTAGCTGTCACTTCTCTTTGTTATAGCTTCATTCATGAATTTTAGCAAAGAGTTTTCAGCATACAGACACCTGAAATACAAATATTAATAGAAATGGACTTTTCACATAGCGCCATCTGGCCCCAAACTAAGCATCCAAGGGGGGTCGCTCGCGTCCGTAGGTGTGTACTCTTTGATTCCCTACACGTACCCCCTGGGTGCTAAAGGAGCAACCAAAAGTAGCAGTAGAACTTGTGCCAAGTTCGTTCGGAGAGGTACTGCCACCACATCTGGAATCTGCCGCCAAGCAGTGGTGGATGCATTACTGTGTTCCGGTGGAAGGGCGTGGGAGCCGGTGAAATCACATGCACATGAGACCTGTTATCCCATCTCGGGTGATGGACGCAGCAGGATGAATGCGACTCAGTGTAAAATCTAAATTTTATACTGAGTTGCATTACTGTTGTCATGGGCGGGGGTCGCCACTTACCACCACGTGGGACCTCAGCTCGTTCCGACACATATCACATAAAAATAACCTATTTACTTACGCTAGGTTGATTTTATTCGCGCAACTATCGCAGTGAATAATCACATCGATAAATTGATCTGATATCAAAACTGAGGGTTGCACAGTTTCTTCGATTCCATCACCAGTGTTCTCCAGGTTAATGTTAATAACGCCAGTTGCTGAAAATACAGAGAAATACATATATTACTTTCTCTTACCTACAAAATATTCTATCGTCTTTTCGACCGACTAGCGAAGGAGGTTAGTTTCAATTCAGTTGTATTTTTTTAATGATTTTTTTATCTCAACTGTCAAATCAACCAGTTATAACCAGTATATATATATGTAATGTGCCTAAGTAGCTCGTGTGCCACTTTATATGCTCACGAACATGACGTGCCCAAACGATGCTTGAGATCTAATGGAATAAATGAGTTTGAGATTATGCGGAGTGGGAAAAATTGAAGTGAAATCACGTTGATTGTAATCGTATTGTAAAAGTTGGTGAACTATAATACAATAACAGTATTAATGTATTGTGGATCTTATCTATACTATAATATTATAAAGCTGCAGTGTTTGTTTCTTTGTTTGTTTAACGCGCTAATCTCTGGAATTACTGGTCCGATTTGAATGATTCTTTCAGTGTTGGGTAGTCCATTTATCGAGGAAGGCTATAAGCTATGTATTTTTTTCAAAATTAAGGATCCGTAATTAAATTGCTATTTTGCTAACACAAGGTGTAAAATCGAAAACCTATTTTTGCGTGCGCTGTTTCCACGGAAACGAGAACGGGGCACAGCTAGTTTAATATATAAAAGAACTTTTTTACAGCTTTATTTATATCTTAAAAAAGTTTAGTGACAATGTTTGCTAATGTTATTAAATGCCAACTTTGAATTGTCATACATCGTAATAGGTCTCTTTCGTGAATACGAAATGAAAACAGAAACCTAAAAATCATTTACAAATTCAATGATATCATAACTTAATCGACATTTTAATTGCTGTCATGTCGACGTAGGGATAATCAAAATACGCATACGCATTTGGTCAGAGCCCACAAAGGAACAAACATACAAACCTAAACATATAAACAGATTTTACACACGCAGACGGGTCAAAATGTCATTACAATCAATCCACAGAAAAAAATTGCAACAGAAAGGAGGAAGTCCCTTTGAAGTCGGTTAAAAAGGATCCTTAAATTTAAATATCCTTACCGGTACATTCCGCTAAAAAGCCAAAAATCACTAATTGAAACACCCGTTGCGTCAATACGCCAAAGGCAGCCATTTTGTACTACGCTGTCAACTGTTTGAAACAGACATAGGGAAAATAACGCTGATAAATTTGTGCCTAAAAGGGAAGGCTACGAGTAGGTATAATTAGGAACGGGTCCGTAGCATAGTTGCTAGTAACCCTGCCTTCGAAGCATACCGTTTTCGTTACTATTTGAGTTACCGAGATTTGTGAGTTTTATTCGATTCCCGGCCGGTGCAAACTTTGTGTTTTTTTTGATGAGCTAACAGTTTTTCCTAGGTGTTTCTGTGTTTGTCTATGCCCCCAAAACAGGGAATCAATAATATATTTGTTAATAATTGATCCATCCATCTGCGTCCATCACCCGAGGCGGATGACGGATATAACATCTTATGCCTGTGGTTTCACCCACACCCACACCCTTCCACCGAAACAGAGTAATGCGAGCACTACTTATTAGCGGCAGATTCCAATTATGGTGGCACTAGGACCAACTACTTTTGGTTGCTTCTTTCGCACCTCCCAGGGGGTACGTGTAGCGATTGGTATTAAAAGGTACACTCACCTACGGTTGCGAGCTATTAGATCCCCCAGAAAACGGGACTGGGTGTTTAATTTGTATGTGTTTGCAAAAAAAGTGCAAGATAAGTATTGTATCAGCAATCTAATACCCATAGTACAATATACAATCTATGCTAAGTTTGGGGCTAGTATTCTCCTCCCCGCGAGTTCCTGCCTTGTCGGGGCGGGGGGGCTTAGGGCTTTGTTTGGCCACCTATGGTGAAGCCAAGAGAAACCCGGGAGGGGCCGCTCCTTTAGGCTTTGCCTGCAAGCCAACTAGGAGCGGAACTGTAGGTGGCGGTGCCTTATGGGGGGCACCGCAACTGAGGCGGGTTGCGGTGTTGTATGGGCAGCACCGCAGCTGAGGGTTAGGTAATCTCGCAGTTGCATTTAAATGGAATGGTTAGTAGGTATGTGCGTCAGACAGGAAGGACAAGGAGCCATTCCTCGTTGATGGCGCACAGGGAAATCCAATCTAATATTAATGTTTAATCTTTACATAATTGAATATTGACAATAAAAACAGACGTGTTTTTATTGTCAAAATAATATTTTTTTTTTATGTCAATAAGTGACGGAACGAGCTGTGGGCCCACCTGATGGTGTGGTGTGATGGTGTGGTGTGATGGAGTGGTAACCTTCGCCCATGACAACAATAATGCGTGCGACTCAGTATGAGATCTAAATCTTTACTGAGTCGCATTCATCCTGCTGCGTCCATCACCCGAGACGGGGATGATATGTCTCATGCGCATGTGATTCCACCGCCACACCCTTCCACCGGAACACAGTAATGCAACCAGTACTGCTTGGCGGCCGATTCCAGATGTGGTGGCAGTACCTCTCTGGACGAACTTGGCACAAGTTCTACTGCTACTAAAATAACTTTTTACTAAATGCATTTGAAAGCATATACGGTAATCATAAGGAAAAAATACCTGCCAAGTGCGAGCTCACCCACGAAGGGTTCTTTACCATTTAAGACCGAGAAAATAAGTGAGACAAAATCACGTTTACTGTATGAAAGCCTTAAATATTTGTTTTATTCTATGTTTTAGTATTTCTTGTGATAGCGGCAACAGAAATACATCATACGTGAAAATTTCAATTCTCTAACAAATCAAATCAAATATAGTTTATTGAGGAACAAAATAACAATGGATTATAAAAAATGTAGAAAAACGATAATGCATGCAGAAGTATTAAAAATGTGTGGCTGTATGAACTATCACGGTTCATGAGATACCGCCTGGTGACAGACGGACAGCGGAGTCTTACCTTTAGGGTACGGAATCTTAAAAACAGTGGCACCCCGGGAGTGCCGACAGAATTAACAGTAAAAGCAGACTACACTTTAGATATTTATATACAGAGGTAACAGTAATGGTAACTGTTTTCACTTCAAAAATATCCAAAAAAGAGTCGAATTCATACTCATACTCACACTCTGGGGGGTCCAGTTGCTCGCGTCTGTAGGGTGCCTTTTGCGTCCCTTTGATGCCCTACACGTACCCCCTGGGTGTTGCTAAAGGAGCAACAAAAAGTAGCAGTAGAACTTGTGCAAAGTTCGTCCGGAGAGGTACGCCTGGTAAACTGCTGCCAAGCAGTGATGCACTCGCATTGGTGAAAGGGTGTGGGTGCCAGTGAAACACACGCGCATCAGACGCAACATCATCATCTCGGGTGGCTGGGGCAACGAGGTGCAACTTGGGTCAACTCATATTTTAGTCGGGGATGACTTAAGTCTTATTGCTGTTGTTATGGGCGGAGGTAGCCACTTAACATCAGGTGAGTCTTCAGCACGTCCCGTCACTTTTGTTATTGTACATAAAAAAAAGCCTATGATTCTCCGTGTCGCAGGTGGCAGAAGTACGTCACTTTTGTTACATAAAAAAAATAGGATTCCCCGTGTCACAGGTGGCAGAGACACAATCGTGCAAAACTCACATAATTTCGTCACGGTAACGCTGATGTACCATTTTATATTTAGATCACCTTTCCATTGCAAGTAGCAATACCACAAGGTATTCATACTGCCATCAACTGTAACCTGCAAATGATAACATTAAAATTTATATTTATATTTGAGCGTACCCAGCTTCTGGCCTAGGGGGGAGGGGGGGGGGGGGGGTGCAAGTCAGATTTTTTTTAGGTTGAATCGTCCGTGGCTGTTTTGTCATACACACTACACAAACACACCTACATGAAACATAAGATATGTAGTGTAGTGTGTAGGGCAAACGGCCGCAAATGATCCTGCTTTGTAGGTAGTAAAATAAATATAAATAAATTTGACTATGCATGCATTATAATCGCTTCTTAATTTAAATTTCCTGAGGGCCCATGTCTCCTCGACCGAAGTATGAGAAGACACAATTCGCACCCCGTTGCGCCCGTTACCGAAGAACCCAATGTTGCGTCTCATGCGCATGTCATTTCACCGGCACCCACACCCTTCCACCGCACCACAGCATTGCGAGTGCCACTTAGCAGATAAACAGATGTGGAGGCAGTACGTCCTAGGAGAACTTAGCAGAAGTCCCACTGCTATTTGTTGCTCCTTTAGCACCACCCAACTGATTATAAAATCCAAAATACTAACTTTAGCTCTTTCTTCACCCACCCCTGCTCTCTTTGGGGGTTAGAAGTTTGACCTTAGCCAACCGACCATTTTATACATGAAAACTATAGCATAGACAGTACATACCTCATTTTTGAGTTCGTAATGGCGGAGACCTGCACTGGTATGTTTTATCTTTAATTCTTCGTGAAAAAAAAGTATCCCGTTTGAATTTTGGCATCTGAAAAATAAAAAAAATGTTGTTACACCCTTCCACCGGAACACAGTAATGCTGCTGTAATGTAATGCACAGTAATGCTACTGGAACACAGTAATAACCACTACTGCTTGGCGGCAGATTCCAGATGTGGTGGCAGTACCTCTACCACCACATGTGGACCACCAAAAAAAATGGAATTTGCTTAAAAACTTGCATATACATAATATGTGCATCAAATATGGCAATTAGGTAACTGAATTAAAAATCGATTATTCTGTAATACATTCATATCATATGTTTCGCCTTTAGTAGTAAAAGGGGGTTGCTCGCGTCCGTAGGTGTGTACCTTTGATTCCCTACACGTACCCCCTGGGTGGTGCTAAAGGAGCAACCAAAAGTAGCAGTAGAACTTGTGCCAAGTTCGTCCGGAGAGGTACTGCCACCGCGCCTGAAATCTGCCGCCAAGCAGTAGTGATCGCATTACTGTGTTATGGTGGAAGGCTGTTGGTGCAGGTGAAATCACATGCGCATGAGACGTATCATCCCCGTGATGGACGCAAATCTTATACTGAGTCGGATTACTGTTGTCATGGGCGAGGGGCGCCACTTGCCACCAGGTGGGCCCTCAGCTCGTTCTGTCGATAACTCCCATTAAATTAAAAATAATGATGGCAAACTCCCAGTTGGGAGTAGCTCAGTTGAGCTGTGAGACCACTGAAGACATTCAAATATGAAACTTTCGAGATATTACTGTGTTATTATTCGTGTTACCGAGATATTTACCATGATTTGTGAGTTTTGTTGACTCCAGATATTTCGACGCAGTTACATGCGTCATGGTCCCGGGCAAACTGAAGTCTGCGAAGTGGAGTGTGCAAATAATTGGCAAACATATCGTAAATATCTCGGTAACACGAATAATAATGTTCATAACCATGATAGTTTTAAAATGTATGTTACTGTGTTGTACGCAAGAAATGAAACTTTGAGTACCTTATGCTGTGGGGTGTCTGCTTAGAGTGGGTGGATAAATGTATCGTAAATTTATTGTTTAAATACAGGGAGGGGTTGTCTAAATCTTTGCTCTTCACATATATTTCATCATGCTCTGCCTCTAGTTCTATAATGGAAGTGTACGATGCTGAAAAAATATAAAAGGTATGTTAATAAATGCGTTTTATTTAATGTGATTTAGTGATGGAACGAGCTGAGGGCCCACCTGGTATGGCGACCCTCGCCCATGAGAACAGTAATGCGACTCAGTATAAGATTTGGATCTTACTGGGTCGCATTCATCCTGCTGCGTCCATCACCCGAGACGGGGATGATACGTCTCAAGCGCATGTGATTGTGTATTTAGTAAACTCACTGTAGGAGTCATTTTTACAATTAATATTATGACAAGGTTTTGCCCGCGGCATCACTCGCGTTTGTTTTGATATCATTATGATGTCATGTTGTTTATTATTAGTTGTCATGAAAGCATAGCAAACTCCCAAAAAAAGGATCTCATAGATTTAGATCTTGTACAGTGTTTTAATTTGAAATGTTGTTTGTACACGTGTATTTCCCTGTCGTCGCACGCTGTCACCACGGCGCCACAATACCAGCGCTGTATCAGTCCACTGACGCAGCACATGCTGAGTGGCTACCTATTTCGTTGTTACATATTCTTCAACGTGTAATTTTGTTTTTTATTTAAAAAACCACAAATGAAACATACCGCACAATTTCAGTAGATATTGAAATAATAATAAAAATAACACTGCTTGGGCCATTACAACCATATCACTTCTTAACGCAAACGCGACTGTGGTATTTTATATTGTTCGATGTAGGATACAGGGCGTCCGGTGAACATCATTGATAAGGTTTGAATAAGGATAGTCAAAGTTAAAGTCTAAAAATTATTTCCATTGAATTCCTTAAAAATTACTTGGAAACGTCACTTTTTGATTATACAGTGTGTTTGGGTACCGACTGGCGTTATTTGAAGCCAATTTAGTCAATTTTATGGACAAATCACCCCTATAATGGGGTTCCCATCCCCCCTGTTTTGGAATGGCGGCCATTTTGATTTTTTACTTTGAATTATTGACTCGTATGTAATAGGCTGATTTTTTGTCAAAATTTAGATTTATTTGTCATTTGTAATTTTCTGTATACGAGATGTTGCCTTGTCGAATGTTTTCGGGCATCTAGAAACTCGAATGAACTTTCCTGAAGGTGCCTCGGCGATGCGGAACAAGCGTCCATTCTATAGGTCAGTATGCATTTGATATTCATTCACTTTTATATTAGAAATTTAGCGGTGGAATATCGCTTTTCAGATAATTCTAAAATGAAACCAAAATTGTACTTATTAACCCTTTTTCGCCGTGGTTTAGAGTGGCTTTTCACATAATTCTAAAATTAAACTATTCTTGTACATATTAACCCTCGTGAAATTTTCGCCGTGGTTTAGAGTGGCTAACGATACTCTGGACACCCTGTATATCTTTAAACTTATTTAATAATGAGGAAAATTGTTAACTTACCTCCTACTTGTAGCAGAGCGATGTTTGTTGTTGTGGTCCTAAATCTATATCTATACTTATAATAAAGCTGTAATAGGACCAAATCATCAACTGTAACATTGAAGTTTTTTTTTTTATGTTATCTATAATCTGTATTGGCGCCAAAATTTTTTTTTGGCCACGCGTCACGCTTAAACTACTGAATGGATTTAAATGAAACTTACTTCGAGGACAATATCACTATATAGTATAAAACAAAGCGCTTCCCACTGTCCCTATGTATGATTAAATCTTTAAAACGGATTTTGTACGATTTTTTTAATTAATAGAGTGATTCAACTCACCCCGACTTCGCACGGGTAGTTTCTGATACGACACTGATCTACTAACCGTGCGAATTCGGGGCGGGGCGCTATTTGTAAATATTTCATGGCCGGAATAAACAGAGACATGTCTGTCTGTTTGTTCCGGATAATCACCAAAACTCCACCAATTTTGACGGGATTTTCACTGGCAGATGAAACAAGCCCGCATAATACATCGGTTATTAAAAACAGCGCCATCTAGCGGTAGGTTGATGAAGCTTGTCATCGAAGCGAGCATTATTCTGTAGGCCTTTACCAAAAGTAATTGAATTAAATTGTGGCAGAAGGTTCACCTTAGCTTGTACCCGCTCACAAGTCACAACTAAGTTTTGCGCCATCTCTACCACGCTTTAGATAACTTAAGTTTAGTTTTAGCTTTTGTTGACAGATGTCATTACAAACCTACTGATGTAGTTTTTAAAACTAGTAGAACTTTTTAGAACTAGTTCTGAAATAAAATAATTCTGTACTACAGTGTGTGGTACAGTGGGAGGAAATCGAGTTTCATAAATATATACCTCTTTCTTACATCATAAAATATCTTGATAGAAATCAACACAGAACCAATAAGTAAGTTTTAACTTCATTGTTATGTACACAAATCGGGCAATTTCAATTAGTTGTTTTTTTTTAATAAATCTAATGAAATCTATGTTTATTCTTCGGTGAATTAAAAGTAAAATAAATGATCATAGTTAGAATACCCCCTGGGTGGTGCTAAAGGAGTTAATAAATAAAGAATATATATTATACACCAACGGAGCAGTAGAACTTATGCAGTTTGCCACTACGCCTGGTAATCTGCCGCCAAGCAGTGATGCACTCGCAAAGTTCTGTTACGGTGGTGTGGGTGCCGGTGAAATCACTCCACTTCAATAAATCAACTGCAGGACGAAAATACACAATAACAGCGACTGGGTTACCAATGTAGAAAAAATATTTTTTATGTCTCTAGAATGAAAATATCTACTTGACCAAGTATTAATTAAGAGGGTAGATAAATCTTAAGAATCCTATTAAAATAGACCGAAATAATACGCAAGTACTTTATTTCGTTAAAGTAAAGTGGATATTAGCTACTGGCAAGCACTCGTACTTGAACAGATAATCCAACCAATGCAAAAATACACGTGCTCTATACAAGAGACCACACTATGGAAGTTTTAGATGTGGTCGTATTATTAGATCGAAATACAACAGCTGTCAGATGCCTGCTCTACAAATTTACACTTTAATACACTGGCAAAATGTACGTATTCAATGAATACACGTTTGACAGATGTGAGACGGCCATCTTGGAAGATGGCCGCTTAAAACGCGACATCTATGCAGAGTTTAGCAGAGTTAGTTTAGTTAGTGTCATCGCGAGCGTTCATTGCATTGGTCGTGTATTTATCTTACCGCTTATTGTTTGAAACCATTGTTTTTTTGAAGTATGACGAGAAAATTGACACGGATACATCATAACTCAAGTTTATTGAACAACCCGTAATCCTAAAAGACGTGTACTTCAAACACCTAAACAAGAGTCTGCTAACAAGTCGTTACGTAGTAAAAATAATGAATTTAACGCCGCCGCAGTGTTCTGTTCTGTTTGAATTGTCGTGAACCTTATTGTGGAATCGATTTTTAGGTGTTATTATTGAAATTACTAAGGTGCTCGTTAGTGATATTGTTACGTATAGGATACCAGTTCGATCGACAATCGGTGTCGTTTGATGTCGGTCCACGATTCGGGAGATATAATCGATCAAGTTAATAAAAAATGCATATTTCCCCCATGTTCCATGAGAGATTGGGTCAATAGCGCTGCGATTCGTAATTCGAATGTTGTTTACAAGTTTTAGTGGATGTGAAAGTGACTTGTTCAAGTGAATGTGTATTATGTTTTTTTCGGTGATTCTCTACTGTTTAGTGCAAGGTTAGTAAACAAAACAATTTTTATGTTCACTTTGCCATTAACTCACATTACCAAAAAAATAATGTTGTATGTATAATAAATAAATGTTCTGTATAATGTTTGATAAAGATATTTGTATTTGTATTTTTGTATTTGTACCAAAGAAGTCAATTAAATATTATTAAATTATTATTATTAGGAAAACACATAATCTATGGCAGCTAGTTATAAAGGATTTTAAATTAGGAACAGATGAACATTTTAAAAAATAGAACAGCTGAATCTTTTCTATGATAGCCTTAATTTTTCTACTGAAACAAAACACTGAAATTGTTGCTGTGTTGTGGTATTAGCAAATATTTTATTTTTATTCATCATTTATCATAATAGTCTGAATATTCCAATCATTAGGATCAAAAGACATGAAGATGTAACTTCAGTTGTTATGTAGTACACAGGTAAAGGTTAACTTTTGGTGAACCCAAATGAAAAGATCAATCAAGTTCAACTTGTTTAAAATTAGCTTATTCAGCCTCTGCTGGGCCTCACATAAGGATGTAGAAAGTTCATGATGATAAGGTTAGGTTAGGTACATGGTAAATAGGTATCATATTTACTTATCAATGATTCACCATGAAATTACATAATAAAAGGTAGCACTATCATTTATATATACTACCTGTGTGTTACCAACAGTTTAAAAGACAATGATAAGACAATGTTAACAACAGCAATACAACTTAGGTATTCCAAAAGTATGAGAAGATCCAA
Source organism: Aplocera efformata (assembly GCA_921293045.1). NCBI lineage: Eukaryota > Metazoa > Arthropoda > Insecta > Lepidoptera > Geometridae > Aplocera > Aplocera efformata. Next base: position 1,450,045 of record OV121067.1, on the reverse strand, counting down.
GTTGCATCTTTATGTGCCCATAACCTGAGATGGAAATATTACGTCTCATGTGCATAAGATCACACCACCACCGGAACACAGCCATGCGAGTGCACCACTGCATGGTGATAGATTACCAGGTGTGGAGGTAGTACTTCTGCGGGCGAACTTTGCACAAGTTCTACTGCTACTTTTTGTTGCTCCTTTAGCACCACCAGGGGTTACATGCAGGGACTTTGTATTCACTTAGGGTCGCAAGCAATTGGAATCCACTCCTCAATTGCAGCAGTGACTATGATCTCTCAGTACAGTTGGTAGTAGCTCTGCCTTCTGGGTTTGACACCCTGTACAAACATGTAACACGGATAACAATGTAATATCCAATCTTATACTTAGTCGCATTACTGTTGTCTTGGGCGGGGGTCACCGCTTACCATCAGGTGGGCCCTCAGCTCGTTCCGTCAATTATTCACAAGTTTTTCACCTTAGGAACAGCTTTTGGTGAATGAATGAGACTTATTTCAATTGTTTGGACTTAAGCTTGAAAACCATTTATATTAAACGTTTACACACTCATACCTCTGGACTAGTGTCCCTGTGTCGCAGATGGCATGGACAAACAGAAACACAAGACAAACACTCAAGACCCAAGAACAAACTTCATGCTCACCATACAAAGAGTGCCCCGGCCGGGAATCGAACCCGGGACCCTTCGCTTCGAAGGCAGGGCTACTACCAACTAAGCCACGGAGCTGTCAGTATTTTGTGGGATATGCGATTAAAGTTATGTAACAAGCTGTACCCACCTAGTGTTAAGTGGTCACCGCCGCCCATAGACAAGAATAACACGACTCAGGTCCTCTCGACGTATTGAGTATGAGAATGATACTTGAAAGTGATACTTGATACTGATCCAAATGATACTTGAGATCTAAAAGAATAAATGACTTTGACTTTGACTTTGTGAAGACTTTTTGATTTTTTGACTTTGTGAATGTGAAGACCCAAGTCGCATCGCGTTGCGCCCGTCACCCGAGACGGAATATAACCTCTGCGCCTATGATTTCACTGGTACCGACATCCTTCCACCAGAATGTGAGTGGACCGCTGCGTGACGGCGGATTACCAGGATTACGGTGCTATTACTACTCCGGACGACAATTTCTACTGCTTACGAAACGAGAGGTCCCGGGTTCGATTTCGAGGAACTTTGTGGAGCATGAAACCTATTTTCTTATTTTTGGATGTTTGTGCTGTGTAATTGAATCCATGCCACCACACGGAATCTTAGTATAGGGTGTAGTTTAAGCGTTGAATTAAAACACTTAAGAACAGTTATCAAAAATCACTACATAGTATAAAACACAGTCTCTTTCTCTGTCCCTATATCCCTATGTATGCTTAAATCTTTAAAAATACTCAACGGATTTTGATGCGGTTTTTTGTAATAGATAGAGTGATTCAAGAGGAAGGTTTATATGTATAATACACTACAAAGTCACCCCGGCTTCGCACGGGTAGTTTCTGATACGACACTGATGCTTTACTAACCGAGCGAAGCTGGAGCGGGTCGCTATTATCATATAATATACCATAGTATTCGAAATATTACCATAGTATTGCACTACAATGATTTTGAGTAGGTTGTTATTGAAACAAAATGGGGTCCTATGTAACTATGTTTCACGATAAGCATATTCAGAATAGTGGATAAACTATGAAATTAAACGTGTACCATTTCATTTGAATAATTTATGCCTCCGGGCCAGGACGAGATCAAAAGAACTGCCAGCTTGGACCCTTTGAACTTAATTTACCTTATGTTACCAAAGCTTTTGCTTCGGGTTACTGGCATGAACCCACGTGGCTGGTATCTGGACACATGACATGCCAAGAACCCTTGGCAAATCATCATCATATAACAAAACTTCCTTTTTCACAAACTCCTTTACTGTTACTGCCATCCAACTTTGGAACTCTCCGGTGGATATGCGGCAAGCCCCGTCAATGGGTATTTTACAATCCAAACTATTTTTCATTACCTCACTGTATAGAATCGTCATCGAAATTGAAAGAACGAAAAATACTTTATTGACTACAAAAAAAATAGCTAACTATAATAAGAATAAATTTATTTAACCATATAAAGAAACAAAATATGTATACTTACACTACTTAAAGTTATACAAACAAACAAATGTAAACATTTTTAACTTAAGAACTTAACTTAGTAGCTACTATAATAGGATATATCTCCCTTACTTATTGTTTTAAGCATTACCACACATCATGTTACGTAAAGGTTAACTGGAAGAAAATGCTAATTAGCATTAAGTTCGCCTATGTATTATGTGCAATAAAGAATTTACAATCAATATGTGACCTTGGCTGGCCTAATCGCTAAGCCAAGGATTTTTTTTCCGCCTTTGTGTCTCACTGTGCATTCCTTCGTTTGTGTTAAAGGCGGTTCTGTTCCCAAGGAAGGTTCTGTACATCCTGGCCAGCCTCTGACGGTTATTAGGCGGCTAGGGTTACTCAAAACACCTTTCCCGTAGCCCCAGCATAAAAGCGCCGAGCAGGAACATCAGGGTGGCTTTAGTCGGATCACGCCCGACATAAACGCTCCGTCCTCCCCCCCACGGAGCGGTATACGTAGGCATTTTCATCCTGGAAAAAAAATAGGGTTACTCAACAGCAGAGGAGGCTATATCCACTCCTGGCGCTTCATTATTCTTAGTTTTTGTTCTATTCTTTTCCGCCGCCGCATTCTGCCCAACCAGTCGCCTGCGGCGGTCTCTGCCTCGCTGGGCAGTACTGCTCGCGGCAGCCCCGGTTACCCCCAGACATGAACTCTTCGAGTCCCGAACTCAGCTCCCGCCATCTAAGGGAGGCCAGGTTCTCTACTACCTCCTTTTCAGTATTCTCTGTCCAGGTTACTGGTGATCTGGTGGTCCCAACTTTTGTGGTATGAGTCTAACCTGTGGGGGATTGAGACAGTTGCTGCCAGTAGGCTATTAAAGTTTTGCCGCCCAATCAACCTCTACAATGCGATCCTAGTTCGCAATCATATCATTTTTTTTGTCAAAACAACTTATTGTTATCGATCTTTTACGCTATCGTTCTAATTAGATCACCTTTTCCCTAATTACTATAATATGATTTTAACTACCCCAATGATTACATTGGGGTGGCCTTATTACTACTTAATACTACTACTCAATAATAATATAGTAATAACTGGCAACAGTCGACAATGAAATTCAATTCATTGACTTTATATTGTATTGTATACTTACGTTGTATAATTACAATACCTGTTTAAGTCAGTTTCTTTGCCTGTTTTCGCAGTAACGAATTAAATTTATGCATTCTTAGAATTTTGACTCCAAATATTTGATTTTGCTGAAGATGAAAACATAATCTCTGTGGTCTATGTCTCGGGGAATCTCAGCTGCCAAAAAAATGTTATCCTTTTATATTTTCTTTCCCGACAAGTGCAAGTGCACCCAATTGCACCCTGCTGAATACTGCATTTTTTTATATCTGTTACGTTTTGTTTTCGCTGTTTTTCGTGTTAAAATCACTAATTTAACTTTCTGTCAGTATTTTTTGAAACAGCATCCTTTTTCCCTGTGCAATCCGGCTCGGGATTACTCCCGTCCTATTTTCGGCGCGAACGTGATAGTAAAGATTCCCCAGAACCCGAACCGAAAATGCATTGGGAACCCAATACCAACCCGTAATGCGTTCTCCGAAGTGCATGCGGAACCCTATCCGGTTGTAATAGCACAGGTGGAATTATCAAAGATCTACCAAAATCTATTTTACTGTTACGTATTTGTTTTCCTACATGTTATCTGTAGTAACTGTGGCTGTAGATGCGCCACACAACAGCTAGATCGGAAACTTCCTCTCATCGATGTGTTTTTAGGGTTTTAGGTGTGGTAAGGGCGTGGTGGCCTAGGGGCTCAGACGCAGACTTTCAATATGATGGTCCCTGTTTCAAACTCATACGTGCACCAATGGTTTTTCACTTGAATAATTTATTGGCAATGATCTGGCGTGTCGTCGAAGACATGTGACATCTAGCAATCCAGGTTGAGCTTCCGTGGTAGATGGTGGTAGCCCATTTTCACTAATCGAGTGTAGGCCGGCGTCCCTGCACTTACGATGTTTTCCCTCGCCGTTTCGAGAACTTGGTTGGTCAGTTCAATTTCATTTTGAACATGAAAACGAGACAAGAAAGTTTTAAAACGTATTGATGAGTCCCGAGTCTGATCGTATTAAACTATCATGATTATTGACAAATGGTCTTCAAAAGACTTCCAAAAGGAGGCTATGAAGTCTGTTGTATTTTTTTAGCTCCAGACCCCATCATTTATCAAGAGATTTCAAAAAAATCTTTTTATTTCTTATACTTTTTAATTTGAGATTGCTATCATAAAAATTTCATCATAAACGGTTCCATAGTTTGGTGTTTAAATCAAAATATCGGCGGAAAATATGACATCGAAGGAAACGAAATTGCGTATTTTGCTTTCCGTGGGGTTCTTCGCTCATTGTATGCTCATGATTCTGTTTTAAAATAGTAAGGTTAAGCTCTTAAGCTGAAAAATAGAGGATAAAAGTACTGAGATTGGTTTTTTTATTAATTATAAATGAATCAGTCACTTATTGGTGAGTTTGCACGCTATCCGTCATTGTCATAATCCACGGGCGAAAAACACTATAGTCAGCCCGAAAGTAATAATAAAAAAATGTGATGATACTCTCTTTTACCTTGGCGCTGCAAACGTCTTCTAAAATGCAGGTAGAGGGTTGTTTAGACGTTAAATCTCTTTTACTTTGCAATTAACATGTAAAAGACGTTTTACGAACTACGCTCCTCGGGCGTTGTTTTACAAAGGGCCTTTGCTGTCTTGTTTGCTTAACAGGATACGCGAGCATGCGTTATTTCAGTAAAGAATAGGGTATGCGAGTCTGCATGTCTAGATGAGAGGCTAAGTGAAAGATGGAAATAAAATTGCTGAGTTCTGAGTGTCTGCATGAGCGTTTTGATATAATTTTTTTGTAAGAATCCATTTTTATAAATCATACTCTCTTCTCTCTTTATGCCAGAGCCTTTCTATAGATGTGTTTACTGGCTTCGTAGCTCAGTTGGTAGCTCTGCCTTCTACAGGTCGAGAGTTTGATTCACGCTTAGGACAATCATTTGTGCGACGAACATAAATGTTTGTTCTGTGTCTAAGTGTTAATCTTAATATATATAAATTACGTGTCACGATGTTTGTCTGCGATGGAATCCAAAACTACTTAACCGATTTTAATCAAATTTGTACACCGTGTGCAGTTTGATCCAACTTGAAAGATAGGATAGCTCACATCTCAATTTATAATCGCAATATTATTTTAATGCAAATTATAATATCATATGACAAAAACGTTAGCCACAGCAACGCGTGGCCCGGTCAGCTAGTATATATTATGTTTATGTACGTATCTACAAACAAAAAAAACTTCATTCTATAATAGTACAAGTTATGCTTAGTTTGAGGGTAGACCAACAGATGTTTTTCTGTCTTGATTCACAATTTGACAATCTGCTGTTAGTATGAGAACGCACAAGTCGCATCCCGTTGCGCCCGACACCCTACGCGGCATGTTTCATGCGTTTGTGATTCCAGCAGCACCCACACCTTTCCACCGGAACAGCAATGCGAGTGCACCACTGCCTGTCGCCAGATTGCCAGGTGTGGTAGCTATACATAACTAGACGAACTTGGAACAAGTTCTGCTGATATTGGTTGCCCCTTTCGGATGCGGGCAAATGGACCCCCCAACGATCTAGCTAAATTTTGAAAATGATTAAACTTTCTTTATTCGTTTCAAGGAGTGTCCACGCAATTAAGTGGCGTAACTTGAGTGGCTAGGTATCGTGTTAATGTCATGAGATTATGCTCTTTCACTGCCGATATAAAGGTCAAGAGATCGAGTTTTATCTTGTGCACTAAATATCTTCTTAAGTCATCGCGGTTATTATTATACTAGCTGACCCGACAAATGTTTTCTTGTCTTGATTTTGATTGACAGTCGCGTCTGGCAAAAATATCATAGAAAAATATACTTTGTTTTTCCCGATTTTCGGACTTTTCTCGTGAATTTTTCAAAGAAGTTTTATTATGCAAATCTTCCCTGGACTACGACAAACATTTTGAAACCAATATCACCTAAATTGACCCAGCCGTTCTCGAGTTTTAGCGAGACAAACGAATAGCAATTGGTTTTTATATATAAGTAAGATAGAAGTTAGCACACTTATACCTTATACCTCTGCACTAGGATTCCCTGTGTCGCAGATGGCATGGACAAACACAGAAACACAATAACCTATTTATTTCAGTAATAACAAAATTATAAGAAAAGTGTGGTAGTCCAAAGGGTACAGGCATCGATTTACATCTAACTGTCGCTTATTCAAGTCCAGACGTGACCCAAACGGTGAAGGAAACTTAGGTTACACCTGCAGCGGCCCACCTGAGTCCGCAGTCAGTCTTCAAGTTATAAGACTGACTGCGGACTCAGGTGGGCCGCTGCAGGTGTAACCTAAGTAAATGGGGTATGATTGACACCACCGACACGGAATGCGAATGTGGCACTCCTCTGCAGACAAAGCTGCTGGAATGCCGATCCTGCCCAAATTCCTGCACTATGGGTGACTTAATGCGGGCTACCAGAGGGGCCACTGACGTAGCGAACTTTTAGGCAAATTTTACATAAAGGTTTTACATCGACACGAAAGAAAAAGAAGAAGAAATTGGCGTGTTCTAGAACCAAAAGTTCTAAGACGTGACATGTACCAATTAATAGATTTCAAAGTCAGAGTAAAAATCATTAGTACCGTACCAGCCTCTAATGTTCCCAGTGCAGGGACACCGGCCTACTCTCGATAATTGAGAGTGAATGGGCTCTAATCTACCACGGGATCCGGATTGGTGGATTTCACATGTCGTCGAATTTTTGGTTCTAGACATGCCGGTTTCCTCCCGATGTTTCCGTCACCGTTTCGAGAACGTGGTATTGCGCACATAATTTTTTCAAGTGAAAAAAATCATTGGTGCACGTGTAGGTTTGAACCAGCAACCTTCAGATTGAAAGTCGGCGTCTGTGCCCCTGGGCCACCACGCTCTTAAAATCATTAGTACATCCTACAAATTACATATTAAAATTACGCTCGCCAATATAATAAATATTTTAAGTAATTTTATCAAACTTTTAATTGGTACTGGTATTTTTTATATCTGTCATGAGAGTGACTTATTTTTAACCATTGGTAATGAAATTTTTTTTTTGTGAATATTCTTGTAACTTCTGCGCAATTAACCGCCCATATTTTGTTTTGATTTGGGTTATCAAAACAAAATATGAATAAAAACTTGTGAAGGTACATTAACTCTGATATTTGTAGAATCTGCGTGACACAAAAAGCTAACGAAAGAAAACAGATTACATGTTAAAAATAATTGAATCGTCACTATTTTATAATAAATACATAATTACCTTCGAAATCATTCTTATTAAGGGGATTGGCGAAAAACTACACTAATTAAGTGACGGAACGAGAATAATATTGGGTAGAAAAATTCTGGGTTGAACGGGGAAAACCTCATCATTTCATTTAATTTATTTCCTCAATTTGGTACATAAAGAACACTCTGTATCGTCAAAACCTAAATATAAATTTTACATACTCAGAAAACAGACAAGATACCGTGATTCAGTTTGTAAATACAATAATATAACAAGTTAAAATAAAAACTTACTAAGAGATCATTCCAGCTGTAGAGAGGCTTCGTCAGGAACATAAAAACATAATCACATCGGTTACTAACGGTTTGAAAGCGTATAACAAATGCGCATTTATTATTAGTTAGTATCAGGATTCATCTTAATATTAGATCACAAGAGGTTCACCTACTAAACGTGCACCCCACTGCAAAGACGGGGTAAAGAGGTCAGCAACAAGAGCCCTGCAGTTAAGGGCTCTTCAGATAATACAGGTGAACACGTAGGGGTGGTTTCTGTCGATGAACAGACGGATTATCGATAAAACTGATCTGTGACAATCAACAAAGCCCCTTTACAGCTGCATTATAATGACTAATTAATGACTTGTTGTGCCACGGTTACCCCCGCGTATAACTTAAAGAAATTTAGCGTAATGCTATAGCCTTCATGAGTGTGGTAATACAAATATCCATACAAAAGTATTTTTTCAACTCCGACTGGTAGTTAGAGATCTTAAATCAAAATAACTGACAAAAATATGTCATTTAATTAGACGTAATTGCGTATTTTGCTTTCATGTGATTTTTTTTCGCCCAGTACGTATGTACTCAGTATAAGAACCTAATCTTATACTGAGTCACATTACTGTTGTTATGGGCGGGGGTCGCCACTTACCACCAGGTGGGCCCTCAGCTCGTCCCGACAGATACATAAAAACAACAACAACAACAACGTTAACACACTCATACCTCTGCACTAGGATTCCCTGTGTCGCAGATGGCATGGACAAACACAGAAACACAAGACAAAGACCCAAGACCCGAGAACAAACTTCATGGTCACCACACAAAGTGTGCCCCGGGCGGGAATCGAACCCAGGACCCCTCGCTTCGAAGGCTACTACCAACTAAGCCACGGAGTAAAACGTATCAGTTTTGAAGCGCAGTTCGTGATGGATACTAGACTGAATACTAGAGTATGAAATATATTAGGCATGATAAGTTGTAAATGTGCACCCTAGCACAAAGACTCGGGGTAAAGGGGTCAGCAACAAGAGCCCTGCAGTTAAGGGCTCTTCAGATAATACAGGTGAACACGTAGGGGTGGCTGACGATGAACAGTCGGATTATCGATAAAACTGATCTGTGAAAATTGACAAAGCTTTACTAAATACTACAAACTATTTGAACCCCGCGCGTATTTTCGTGAAGTAAGTTACATGTAGTTGGAGTAGCAGTAGAACTTATGCTAGGTTCGTTCGGAAAGGTGTTACCACATCTGGAATCTGCTGTGACGCGACTTGGGTCTGTTTATATTTCGGTGGAGGAGGACCTGAGTTGTATCGCTGTTTACGGGCGGCACATCCCGTTACTTTCATGACATTTCTCTGTGTATGTTGATTTGATTTTCATTTGCAAGCGAATTGCTTGAAGACATGCCGGTTTCCTCACGATGTTTTCCGTCACCGTTTCGAGAACGTGGTACTGCGCACATCAATTTTTCAAGTGAAAAACTCATTGGTGAACGTGTGTGTTTGAACCAGCGACCTTCAGATTGAAAGTCGGCGTCTGTGCCACCGCGCTCTCGATTGTTTAAATCAGTCAATTATTTTATCAACATGGCGTTTCAATTGATATTGACATTTCAGTGATAGTATATCTAATCTAATATTGTTATTACTTTAAAAGAGGAATTCTTGTGTATTTATTTATTTCGCGTATCTCGGAAACGGCTCTATCGATTTGGATGAAACTTTGTGTTTACATAGAGTTTCGCTGTTTAAATTTACCTGTACATAATGGAACATCTTGTAAAACACATTTTTTTTGTACAATAAAAAAACCCAGGTACTCAAATTAAAACGTCCGGGCCATTTGCCAGAACCAAATAATGTCTTGTTATATTTAGACGGCTCCGTGGCTTATTTGGTAGGACCGAGGGGTCCTGGGTTGGATTCCCGGCCGGAACACAATGTGGTTAGCATCAAGTCTGTTCTTTGAGAACTTCATGAAGTTTTGGGTCCATGCCATCTGAGACACAGGGAATCCAGGATATGAGTTTGCAGACGTATATTTACTTGTAAACAATAGATTGGGTATTCGTGGGACCAACCCCATTTGGAAAGGGTTCTTCCATTTGGTAATGAGGCTTCTTCAAATTATACAGATAATCATGTAAAGATGATAAGGACTATAGCGCTGAATGTATCGATGTCACTTTTTTGGTTTTTAATAATAATAATAAACAAAATATACGTTTACACACTCATACCTCTGCACTAGGATTCCCTGTGTCGCAGATGGCATGGACAAACACAGAAACACAAGACAAACACCCAAGACCCGAGAACAAACATCATGCTCACCACACAAATTATGCCCCGGCCGGGAATCGAACCCGGGACCCCTGGCTTCGAAGGCCGCAAAAAAGTCATATGTATTTATATATGTAGTAAGTCACAGTGAAAACATCGTTTTTCCTTTTAACTATTAAACAAATCGCTTCCTTTTGTTTTTCAAAATAAATATGTATATGGCCAGTATCACGCGGTCTTATTGCTATAATTGATGCCTTTTCAAAGCCTGTACTTCATACATGTCTGTAGATATTCTCGTATACCTTTTTTAATCATGCTAGATTTTTTTAACCGACTACATAAGAAGGAGCAGGTTCTTTTATTTTTGTATGTTTGTTATTATATCCGCGTAACTTTGACCGATTTTTTCTTTGTTTCAAGGATTTATCTCCGAGGTCTTCCCATAGACATATCTTGAAATATGACTCCTCAAAGCGCCAAAAATATTATAACAATAATAAATGTATTGAAAATTGTATATTCGATTTTTTTAATCGGCCAATCGTAACTCGTAAGATATCGATAAACGGAATACCCACATCCCACCCCTAGCCCACTCAAAGCGGGCGCAGCCGCGGCGAGATTTATTCTGCTTACGTCATTTAAAAAAAAAGAATCCGTAAATCCCTGCTGTTTTGTAAAACCGCAACGGACCTACCGGTGGTGCAATGGTGTCTGTGAATTTTAATTGGTGGCATCTGTCAATGTGATGCGTAATGGTAGGACTGTAGCTATGTATGTAGTAAGATGACAGGGTGATGGACGCAGCAGGATGAGTGCGACTCAGTAAAGATTTGGATCTCATACTGAGTCGCACGCATTACTGTTGTCATGGGCGAGGGTCACCACTTACCATCAGGTGGGCCCTCGGCTCGTTCCGTCACTCATTCACATAAAAGAAATTCGCATTAGATTCAAATAAAAAAAAACGGCTGTATTTAAGTTGTACCTGTTAAAACCTAAAGAGAACCAAAATATATTGTACAAACACCCCTTATATTAATGACAGTTAATTTGGGACACGTCTCAACAATAAAGACAGGAACGCATTCGAAATCATCGCTGCAGCGTCCGTCACTCAAATGATTAATGCGCGGCCATTTTGCTTTTTTTGTTTTCCCGCCCTTTCGAGTTGGCTCCTTTTATCTTCGGAGTGCTAAAATAATGGAAGGGTGATTATTTTCTTTTATGGTATTACGCTAGTTAAATGTCTTGGGGTGGAATAAATCCTTTGAATGATAAGTCAGGAATCACAATGAATCTTTTTAAATTGTGGATGTTTATTAAAAATATCATTTTTTTTATTGTTTTTTTTGTCTGTTTGTTTCCTCAATTCTCTGTTTGTAAAGGAAAGTGTGAATTATTTGTATTTTTTTTTTTTATGTTAGTAAGTGGCGGAACGAGCTGATGGCCCACCTGATGGTAAGTGGTGACCCTCGCCCATGACAACAGTAATGCGTGCGACTCAGTATGAGATCAAAATCTTTACTGAGTCGCATTCATCCTGCTCCGTCCATCACCCGAGACGGGGATGATACGTCTCATGCGCATGCGATTTCACCGGCAACCACACCCTATCACTTTAAATTAAATTCCTTAAATGTACCGAATGTACATTATTGAGTAAGTAGTATTGAGGCATACTACTATCCCAATGTACAATCTTAACTAATTAATTTTGTAGTTCAAATTCAAATTACGGGATAAAGTGGTCTAATTAAGACGAAAGTGCACAAATTATAATGTTGCAGCAGTAGTAGCAGTAGAACTTGTGCCAAGTTCGTCAGAAGAGGTACTACCACCACATCTGGAATCTACAAGCAGTAGTGGTTGCATTACTGTGTTCCGGTGGAAGGTTGTGGCTGCCGGTGAAATCACATGCGCATGATCATGCATCATCCCCGTCTCGGGTGATGGACGCAGCAGGATGAATGCGACTCAGTAAAGATTTTTATTTCATACTGAGTCGCACGCATTACTGTTGTCATAGCCGAGGGTCACCACTTACCATCAGGTGGGCCCTCAGCTCGTTCCGTCACTCATTCACATAAAAAAAGGTCGCATTGACAAAAAAATTATATGATTGCGAATTAGGATCGAATTGTAAAGCTTGGTAGGGGCGGCAAAATTTTAATAGCCTACTGGCGATTTGACTGGCCACTCACGAAAGAAGCCAGTGAAATCTTATGACGCTGAAATTCCACATCAAAGAGTATACACAGGGAAATCTTTATTGGTATTAAGAACCATTGAAATATCAAAGTTCGAGAACACGGCATGCAACTGTCTCGCCCTAAGATCATGTTCCCGGAACGAACTCATAAATTTATAACCCAAACATAGGCGTGGACACTTCAAAGAGGCGCTTCGCAAAATAAACAAAGTCGCCGCACCATATTACACAGATAAAGGCAGGGTTCCACCAGGCGGAGAGCAGGGGGATATACTTATAGCGAAGATCCAGCTAAGCTAATCTTAGTTCACAAAAAAACCCTCTAGCCATCATACATGGTTGTGTGATAGCTATAATAGTTTATAAAAATCCTCTAGCCATCATACATGGTTATTAGTGATGGCTAGTTTATAAAAAAAACCTTCTACCCGTCATTCATGATTATGTGTGATGGATAGTTCACAAAAAAACCCTCTAGCCATCCTACTTGGTTTTGACTGATGGCTAGTTTATAAAAAACCCTCTAGCCATCATACATGGTTGTGTGATGGCTAGAAAAGACCCTCTAGCTATCATACATGGTTATTTGTTATGCCTTAATAAACCAATAAATACAATTGTATTGATAACCGACTTCAAAAAAGAGAGGTTCTCATGCAGCTGTATGGTTTTTTTTTTTATTACCTGGCCAGAAGTGTACTTTTTTCGAGTGTATGTTGTATTTCTTTGTCATGCTCTGTAGCCTACACGAATAGATGGATTTTAGCTTGTGAGATGTTAGATTTGTTTTAATTGTGAAAGTGACACTGGCGATATCAAAAATGAAATAGCAGATTTTCGGCGACATATTTTGCGTTCAGAAAATTCAAAAAGTGTGGTATTAAAATACAGGGTTTTATAAATGGTTTACAAAAATATACAACTAATAATATTATGTAGCCAACGATCCAATTCCTTTCCACACATATCTTAGCCATTTGAAAAATAGTATACCCATAGTTAAAAGAATCCCTCGAGGAGCTCGCATAACCGTTGCCACACATTTGTCAAAATTAATCCAGAAATGTTATGTAAGCAATACTACTCAAGACTGGCAGAACCTTTTTTTATTTTCATACAGCACACTTCATATAATAAAAATCGATGAACCAAATTTATCCTTAACACAAAAGATTAAGAATAACTGTGCTGTGAGCTCCTCGCCTTCTCCCGCACCGCTAATCAAACATGATGCCCCTCGTAATCGCAACAAACTCATCGAAAACAAAATCTGTGATGGAGATCTCAAAGGTGCCGCTCGCCTTTTGTTCTCCAACGACGTGCTATCACCAGATACCCCTGACACCCTTCAGGCCTTACGGACAAAACATCCTCCAGCTCCAGTAAACCCATATTTCCTCGACCCACCAACAGCAGGGCAAGCGTGCCTTCAAATTCAAAACAAAGATGTTACGGATGCCATTTTATCTTTTAAACCAGGTTCGGCTGCAGGTTTGGATGGAATCTCACCCCAACATTTGAAAGACTTAACATCGCATTCTGTGGGTGATGCAGGTGAGCAACTTGTAAATTCGATCACTAAATTAATCAACTTTATGTATTGCGGTAATGTCAATGCAGGAATTGTTCCCATTCTTTTCGGCGCGAACCTCATTGCCCTCACCAAAAAGGACGGAGGGGTGAGACCAATTGCTGTTGGATCAACACTACGACGTCTGGCCTCCAAAATTGCTGTTCGACATATTTTACCAAAATTAAATTCGGAATTTGAACCCGTACAGTTAGGCTTCGGTGTAAAAGGAGGGTGTGAGGCAGCCGTCCATGCCCTACGCTCTTTCCTAACTTACGGACAGTCTGACGTTTTGCTCAAAATTGATGTCAAAAATGCTTTCAATTCGGTAAATCGGGATACCCTGCTGACGGAAATAAAACAACATATACCGGAAATATACAATTATCTTCTTCTCAGTTACGCTGATCCAACAAAATTATTATATCGTTCTAATGAACTGTCCTCGGAAGTAGGTTGTCAACAGGGTGATCCCCTTGGACCTGCAATTTTTAGCTTGGCTATAAATCCTATAATCAAAAATTTAAATTCTAAATTCAACGTTTGGTATTTGGACGACGGAACCCTAGGAGGTGATGTGGATACTGTGTTTTCGGACCTTTTTTTGATCAAAAACAAATTTGAAGCCATTGGTTTGGAGCTTAATTTTAGCAAATGTGAACTTTTTATAAATAACTGCAACTTAAATTTAAATGACGTAAAACAAAAATTTAATATTTTGGCTCCAAATATTAAAATAGTTAACAGTAATTCCCTTTACCTTTTAGGTTCTCCAATATTTGATGAATCTATTTCTGAATATATTAATAATTCAATTGCTAAATTTCAAAATTCTGCTGACCGTCTTCTTGAAATTAGTCCACATTATGCACTTTGCATCTTAAAATTCTGTCTTTTCGTCCCAAAATTTACGTATGTGCTCCGTTGCTGCTCCTTTTGGAATCACCCAGATCTTTTGAAACAAGTAGATGACTTAATAAAATTTAGCTTAGAATCGATTCTTAATATGCAGCTGAATGAGCAATCTTGGACCCAAGCATCCCTACCCATCCGTTATGGTGGTTTAGGGATTCGCAAAATTTCCAGTGTCGCTTTACCAGCCTTCCTATCTTCTATACATAGTTCAGCAAATCTCATAAGTAAAATTTTAAGGGCATCCCCTTCAAACTTTGAGATTGCTGGCTTGGAAGAAGCTAGAAACGCTTTCTTAATTGCATGCCCAGGTCAAAATTTTCCAATTTCTCCAAATTCACAGAGGAGCTGGGACGACATAAACTGCAAATTGATTTATGACAATCTTTTGGGCTGTAGTACAGGTTCGGCGCGTGCTAGGATTTTGGCCGTGGGTACGCATGAGGCCGGCTACTGGCTTCACGCGTACCCTTCGTCAAATACAGGAACATTCCTTGAGCCTGACACGCTCCGAATCGCAACCTGCCTACGGCTTGGGGTTCCGGTCTGCGCTCCTCACAAATGTCCCTGTGGCAGTGATGTCGACAAATTAGGACATCACGGACTGTCATGCCAAAAAAGTGCAGGCCGCTTCTCAAGACATGCCGCACTTAACGATATCATACGCAAGTCCCTTGCCACCGTCAACGTGCCAAGTCTACTTGAGCCGACTGGTATTGCAAGAGACGATGGCAAGAGACCGGACGGTATGAGTTTGATTCCATGGAAAATGGGCCGGGTGATGGTATGGGATGCAACCTGTTCAGACACGCTGGCCCCTTCCCATCTACATGGAACCAACAATAGAGCTGGTGCGGCTTGTGAAGCAGCTGAAAAAGCTAAAGCATCCAAATACAGGGGTCTAGGTGCCGAATATGATTTTGTCCCATTCGGTGTCGAGACCCTTGGTCCGTGGGGTCCTAGCGCTATAAGACTTTTTAAAGAAATAGCAAAGAGGTTAGTCGACATCACAGGAGACCGAAGAGCTGGCAGTTACCTCGGACAAAGAATAAGTTTAGCTATTCAAAGGGGGAACGCTGCCAGTATCTTTGGAACCTTGCCTAAAGGGACTCCTTTTAATAATATATGTTAGTTCTTATAGTATATTTTTAAGATTTTAGTTTTAGATTTATTATTGCTTGTAATCTGTGTCTAAATAAATTTTTTATGAACTAATAATATAATATTAAATATAATTTGGATTTTTTCACGCAGTCGGGTTTTTTGTTTTACCGGAATTAGTTGACCAAATCAGCATGAACGCAAGCGTAGTCGTGGGTAAAAGCTAGTTATTTATAATTTTTTTGTAATACAATATCCTATATTTATGACTTCCACTTGATCGTGTTGGCGTAGCAAAAGGAGCAAATATTTTTTTAATAAAGGAATTATTTTACAATGTTATCTTTCGATGTACTCTGTCTAGGCCAGACATCGAAAGAAAATCTTGGCCTACTCCTTATTAGGTAAATGAACTATCTTGTTCTTATTTTCTTTCAATAAGACAATGTCCGCCGGGAGCTACTCCCTGTAATACCATAATGAACCAAGAAGTTATATTTATTTTTGTTCTAGCTGCACCCCGCGGTTTCACCCGCATACATCCCGTGGAAATACGGGGACAAATTAATAATATTTTTTTTCGTCAATTTTCCAATATTTTTAACAGTTATTCTGCTGTTTTGACGGCTCCTTGGCTTAGTGGTAGTAGCCCTGCCTTCGAAGCGAGGGGTCCCGGGTTCGATTCCCGGCCGGGGCACACTTTGTGCGGTGATCATGAAATTTGTTCTCGGGTCTTGGGCGTTTGTCTTGTGTTTGTCCATGCCATCTGCGACACAGGGAATCCTAGTGCAGAGGTATGAGTGTGTAAAAGTTGCTTGCTTTATATATTACTAGCGACCCGCCCCGGCTTCGCACGGTTAGTAAAGCATCAGTGTCGTATCAGAAACTACTCGTGCGAAGCTGTGGTGACTTGCTTGTATTATACATATAAAACTTCCTCTTGAATCACTCTATCTATTAAAAAAAACCGCATCAAAATCCGTTGCGTAGTTTTAAAGATTTAAGCATACATAGGGATATAGGAACAGAGAAAGCGACTTTGTTTTATACTATGTAGTGAAGATCTATGTTCGGCGCACAAATGTTTGTCCACGGTGGGAATCGAATGGTTCAACGAAATATTATAATATAAATTATTTTTTAATAATATCTGTATGTTCTCTCAAGAGTTTCCACGAAGTAACAACTCTTGACCTAAACTTGTTTTAGGATGAAATTCGTCTTTGAACATGCCTTTTTCTAACAATACCATGTAATTGTTTTCTCGTGTACAATAAAGAATAAAATAAAACTTTAAAACAATTTTCATGGCGCCTAAGGATATATAATACAAATTATTTTTATGATAAAACCTATTTGTGCTCCGAAATGAGTCCTCTTTAATGTAAATTAATTCGTTAATTATCTTTTAATGTTACTTAACAGAGCGAAATTGCCAACTACGCTTAGATTTGAAGCTTTTGTATGTAGTTAAAGCTTTTGTATGTCAATTAATACAATTTGTGTTTAATTATCTACCGACTTGTTGCTTGAAAAATGTATTGTCTTGGTTGTTGGATAATTACGGAATGACTAGCGGATATTCGACGTTTGCTAATACGCTAAAAAATAAATACATTTTGTGCCTAATGCATAGTTTTGGTGGTCTTATCATCTTCGCATTATTGCCGTTCTAATGAAACCGGTACGGTTGGATGGTTTTAAAGTCTATTAATGTCCGTCGTAGACTTTGAAGATATTAAATAGGTAGGAACAATTTTTGTGTTTTAGTAGGATGCTGTCAAGACGCTGCTGCAGCAGCTAAGCTATGGTAGCTGGGAGGGTAGACTGCTCGTACACTAGCACTGCTGTGAACACCACCTTCTCAGCAATCCTATTAGTTTTAAATATTCTTTTAAGATTCGTTTTTAAGAGCTGTGATGCTTGAAATAAATACTTTTTATTTTATTTTTATTTTTAACGTTGGCTGTTGTTGATCAAGTTCTTAAGCATTATCAAATATCAATCAATCTGAATATTTATTTGCTTGAAACAAGGGTTGCAAGGTTCTTAATTCTTTTCCAAAACTATTATCATTCTTATTCCCTGCCTTTTATATTATAAAACACAAAATATTAAAATGTCAAATAAAATCAAATACAATTAGAATAGTAATTAATTTCATACAAAATTTATTTGAAATATAGCCTCAGTCAATTTGTCTAATGTAGTATTACAAATATCATAGTTAAGAAATATACCAAACCTATGTAACCACTACTCACCACTGCTGTGGATTACCATGGAGGCAGTACTTCTCCGGAGGAACGTGGTTAAATTGCTACTTTTCGTTACTCTTTTCGCAGTACCCTGGGGTCACGTGTAGGGAATCTGAGGGTATTCACCTTCGGACAAGCAACGTGGTCCCCCAAATATGTTATGTACGGTACGCTATGTTTGTACTAATGGGATCTGTTTCGCATGGGAAGGTAGCCCCGGGGGTGATGAAACTAAAATACCGGCAAAATTAAGTGCAGTAATTAGTGCATTAGCCGTCCCTACAATGAAATAGTCTAGGAGTCAGTGGCACTAAATCTAATTGCCTTCTTATTTCGTAAGAGAATTTTGACTAGTAGGTCAATAAAGAAAAAATGGCAAAGTTTTTATTATTTTACTTACAATAATTATTCTTATTTACTATAGAATAAAAATATAATAGTAGAGTGGTGGCCCAAGAGAAGCGTGGTGGCCTGTAAACATTTTAGTCTGCAGGTCGCTTGTCCAACCATGAACCAAAGAGCATTTCAATTGAAAATATATTTTGAAAGAACACATCGTGAGGAAACCGGCATGTCTTAGAACCAAAAATTTGATGACATTTGACATCTACCAATCCGGATTGGGCTCCCGTGGTAGATCAAAGTCACTGTACATGTCACTTCGAACATCGAATTCTGTAGTCATAATTGATAAAGTTTCATTGTGATATTTTACTTTAGGATATATTAATAATAAAATATAATGAGATAGCTTACCTTGTTTTTTTTGCCTTTGTATTTGTCCGTTCCGAAGTATTGTCAACACTTATATTTGATAACCATGCCTTCAAATCGAGTATTTGGTCCCTTGAATGAGCATAAAGCTTGTTCTCGGGTTGTGTTGTATAAATGTTCCTGCCACCCGCGACTCAGGAATACTACAGGAGTTTTATTCTTCGTTCAGAATTCGAAAAACGAAATGGTACCTCAGGTGGGAGCTAGTTTTAAAAATACCGTATGTTTCTGTTTTCTTTGCGAATGTGATATTTTTTTAAATCTCGTGCTTGTTATTTTTTATATTCAACCATTTTAACGTTGGATGTTTTAAAGCTTGTTTTATCAACCTTTTTAAAATCCCACTTGGTTATGAATACGTGGGGCGTAAAACTCCTTGTATTTTTAACTTAACCTATAGAATAAATGATAGTGCTCCTTACAGGAGAACATATTAAAAAAAAATAGATTATGTACTTTCGACGATGACGTGAAAAATAGTTGTGCAGTGTAGTTGTGAAAAATATAAACCAATACCTATAAAAAACAAATTTTCGACAAACTTTACAACGATGTGATCTCTATGATATCAATAAATAAAATTGAAGTGTATCTTGTAATTTCTTTATAACATAAATAAAATACTAAATGTATTTGAAACCAGAGTATTTAAAAAACAAAAAACATTTTTTTTTTTATTTGGACTTTCTTTTTTTTTGCCTAATCTCCGGAACGGCTGGACCGATTTCGCCGGGACTTTCACTGGTATATAGCTGATGTTAAAAGGGATAACATACATTTATTTAAAAAAAAACTGGCTTTTGCGTGAAGTTACGTTAAATTCCACGCCGACGAAGTCTAGCTAGTAATAGCTAGGAAACAGCTAGTATAAGAAGAGGAATACATTTTTGATGGTATGAAGCGAAATGCAAATGAAAACGCTGTATCAGAAAGATTATAGAAATCTAAACGAAAAATATTTTCTATCCTATCGGGTAAAAAAGGATAATTAGCTCCTGAACTACACATCATTAGCACAAATCTCGAAGGTAACCGGATATTATTGTAATATGGCTTGATGCGGATAATATAGCTTTCACCTTACTGTAAGAATAATATATTTTCTATCTTATGATAATAATAAACACATCAGGACAATATGTCCTGATGTGTTTATATTGCGGCAAAAATAAATGCTTAGATTTCATATCGCAACGGTTTGCTTTTATATTGAAAAATAAGTT
Organism: Aplocera efformata; assembly: GCA_921293045.1. Classification (NCBI taxonomy): domain Eukaryota; kingdom Metazoa; phylum Arthropoda; class Insecta; order Lepidoptera; family Geometridae; genus Aplocera; species Aplocera efformata. The sequence goes on along the minus strand of OV121067.1, from coordinate 1,429,914 downwards.
TTTTGTTTTCATCCATACAATCCATGTCGATCCATACAATTTACGAAGAAAAACAGAGAAATCCGTTCTCAATGATAATTTTTCATACATGCGGAAAATTATTTTTATTTATATTATATTATCACCCTATTACTTAGTCTACGTCTGTCTGTTTGTCCTGAAATTGAAGGTTTTAACCCGAATCATGTAGCTGGTTGAAATTTTCAGATTTCAGAGATAAGTGTTGTAACAGAGCGAAAAATAAAATTAAAACAAACGTCAACAAAATTCACTACACAATTTCTCCTCTTTAATATATTGTTTAGATGATAAACACTGCATAAATTTTAAAACTATCATGGTTATAAACATTATTATTCGTGTTACCCAGATATTTACCATGATTTGTGAGTTTTGACTTCCGATATTTCGACGCAGTTACATGCGTCATGGTCCCGGGCAAATTGAAGTCTGTGAAGTGGAGTGTGTTGAAATATCGGGAGTCAACAAAACTCACAAATCATGGTAAATATCTCGGTAACACGAACAATAATGATATACACTGCATTCATTTTACTCAGTAACAATTAGCCTTTGTCCTGAGTTCCAGACTATTTTCCAAAAATAATAACGGTCTCTCTTTGTCCACAGACGCAGCAAATAGAAGCCGCGAATGATTTCACAAAACGCCACACCATTTAACACGAGAAGAACTCCAGTAAAACTGAAGATTGATAATATAATATCAGTATTATGTGATAGACGGTGTCCTGTGTAGTGTTTTGTAGTATCACCGGTCGGCCATTTTGTTTTGCAACATGGCCGCCATCTTGGATCTGTTTCGAGTGAAGTTCGGCGCGGTTTTGGCGCGAATCGGACTGCTGTTGACGCTGGCCGTATATTCTTCTTATGGTAAGTGCCTAGGCTGTACCTAATTGTAGTTTAATCTTAGGCCATCACACTAAAATTATAAATTAATGGTAAAAAAACTTTTTAAGAACAAGCTTTCTTTGTGTTCTCCACAGCAAGCCCTTTCATTTGATACCCATACTGTGGTAGTGCAGAAAAAATAACTAGTCCGCCATTTTGGATGATCCGCCATATTAGAATTAGATTGACGTCACATATCTAAGCATGCATTGTCATCCAAAAGCGTGTACACCAAATTTCAGCTCATTCGGTTAATGATAACTGATTTAAAATTCAGTTGCAAGATTCCACCCGGACAAAATAGATATATTGCAAGTTAAATAAAAGCTTGTATGCATGTGTACAGTGTATGTATTTATTTACTCCGTCACGCTCCAACGGCTCAATTTATTTGGTACCAGGTTAGCCTATATCCTGGATTACCACATAGGCTGTCCCCTATCCCCCCCTGGTATTATATAAAAAGTCATATTAATCGCATTATACCTATGGGCTGTGACATTTGGAAGGTCCACTTGCTGGCGTCCGTAGGTGAGAACCCTTTTAATCAGTACACGTACCCCCGGGGTGGTGCTAAAGGGGCAACAAAAAGCAGTAGAACTTGTGCCAAACCTGCCCGGAGAAATACCGCCTCCACACCTTGTAATTTGCCAAGCAGTGAGCACACATTCCTGTGCTCGGGTCTTCTCATGCTTAGGTCAGAGAGAGGTCTCTTAACATCAGCTCGTCCCGTCATTTTAGTAGTATAAAATATGTCGCTTAAAAACGCATCAGTAATAAAATAAATTGGAGGCATTTTGTGGCGCATTAGACACCATTCCGGTGCAATTATGTATCATTTGATATACTTTCTGACGAACGCGGCCGTTTTTACGAGATATAAAAAAATTGGGAATCTTTTGATTTCGCCATAAATTATGTTTGACGGATAGATGATATAATGTTCTATCTTTGGGATTAAAGGCATTAAACACAGCGAGCCGAGCGCGTGGCGATGCTTTTGAATCAGAAACTGAGGAGGATTTTTTTAAAATGTTTGTTACGTTTAAATCTTCGCCATTGTGGACTGATTTGGACGAAACTTTTGTTATTTATAGTTCTAGGATTTTGGCACTTTTTTTTGAACTTTCTAGAACAAAAAGATAATGTATTCTTATTTATATTTATTATACTGCTAGAAATTACTACTGAAATCACAATTTCCTACCGATTACGGTTCAAAAGATACAATTTACCCTTCGGGCATGAAATTAAATAATTATTTTATGGTTCAAAACCGAAGTCGTAAATTAGTTTTGTGCTCATAACATCGAACAACATTCATAGACAGACAATTCATAGACATCATCCAATGCAGATTGGGCCCCTGTGGTAGATTTAAACTCGATTTACCCTCACTTGTCGAGTGTAGATCGCAGTAGGAACATTAGTTGACATGTAAATTGACGGCTCCGTGGCGTAGTTGGTAGGAGGCCTGCCTTCGGAGCGAGGGTTCCTAGGGTTGATCTCCGGCCGGGGCACATTTTGTGTGGTGAGCATGAAGTTTGTCCTCGGGTCTTGGGTATTTGTTTTGTTCTTGACAAAAAAACAGCTATGTTCTGATTATCGACATAAGGGCGGAAAGTTGCTTAACTTGGATTTGTAAAGTACATCTATGCAAGCATATTTTGACGGCTCCGTGGCTTAGTTGGTAGTAGCTCTGCCTTCGAAGCGAGGGATCCCGGGTTCGATTCCCGGCCGGGGCACACTTTGAGCTTGAAGTTTGTTCTCGGGTCTTGGGTGTTTGTCTTGTGTTTCTGTGTTTGTCCATGCCATCTGCGATTCCGGGAATCCTAGTGCAGACGTATGAGTGTGCTAACGTTGTTTATGTAACGTTGTTATATGGGTACGTACGCATGGAGGAATCCGCCATTAGCCGGTTCGAAGCCCGTTCCCACATTTTGGTCTCATTACCATGACAAAGGGCATGGTCCGAATCCTACCCTTTAATGCGTTTTGGATGAGGTGTCGAACAAAAAACATTAAATTATACCTTGCCTCACTAATATGCGTTTGAGGTAGTTTTTGTCCGTCCAAACCTTAGGATAATGTCCGGGATACGCGAGTCTAGTTTGTCGATGCTAGAAGCATGCTAGCGATGACTAGCTTGTAGCGAAGCTTCTGGAAGATCTTAGAATCACTAGCGGATACCCAGCGTGCGATAATACGTTAAAAGAAACACATTTTGTGCCTAATGCATTGTTTTAGCGGTCTTAAACCATCGCGTGCCTTAATGAAACCGGTTTGGGGAGCAAGCGGTCCCGGGTTCGATTCCCGGGCACACTTTGTGTGGTGAGCATGAAGTTTGTTAGCGGGTCTTGTGTGTTTGTTTGGTTTTCTATGTTTTTCCATGCCATCCGCGGGTGTGTAAACGTTTATTTATGTGTAAATTTGCAAGTCCTTAAAAAAATACTTCATTTTTGGGGTTAATATTATATTATTTATTATATTATATTAGTTTATCCAGGGTATGTGCTACCTTCAAAAGTCACAAAAAATACTTCACTTTATCTGAATAAAAAGTAGCTTATGTGTTATGTTTGAAGCGTGAAGGAGTAACAACACTCGCATTTATAATATACTAATTTATTAATATACTAGCTGACCGGGCCACGCGTTGCTGTGGCTAACGTTTTTGTCATACGATATTATAATTAGCAATAAATTAAAATTGCGACTATAATTTGAGATTTAAACTATCCTATCTCTCAAGTTGGATCGAACTGCACATGGTGTGCGAATTTTATTATAATCGGTTAAGTGGTTTAGGAGTCCATTGAGGACAAACATTGTGACACGAGATTTATATATATTAAGACTAATAGTAATCGGGAGTAATGAGGGCGTGGCGGCCCAGGGGTACAGACGCCGACTTTCAATCTTAAGATCGCTGGTTCAAACCCACCCCCCCAAATAAGTTTTTTCACTTGAAAAAATTATGTGCGCAATACCACGTTCTCGAAACGGTGACGGAAAACATCGTGAGGAAACCGGCATGTCTTAGAACCAAAAAGTTCGACGACATGTGACATCTACCAATCCGGATTGGGCTCCCGTGGTAAATCAGAGCCCATTCACTCTCAATTATCGAGAGTAGGCCGGTGTCCCTGCAGTGGGAGTCGCTTTAGAACTGTAATAGTTATTAGTCCAGCCTGTGAGAGCTACAAGGAATTCGAATGATTCCAAGTGTGCATCTATTTGGAATGCAAACAATGTGATTGATATACATATCTTGACGCGTCGCATTCCGCAACGAAGTATAGGTAACTGGCTGTTGGGAATTTACCAATTTTTTGCAAACTAATTTTTCTTTTTCTAAAAAAGTCAAAAAGTCTAAAGTCAAATTCATTTATTCCTTTAGATCTCAAGTATCATTTGGACACGTCAAATTTTACACATGCATGTACACATATTCGTGAGCATATAACGTGTCACAGGAACTCCCCAGGCACATTACATGCACACAGATATGTCAAATTACAGTCAGTTTTCAAAACAACAGTAGCATAAGTTACTCCTTGTAACATCAGCTATCAGCCACTGACAGTTCCTTCAAAATCGGTCCAGCCGTTTCGGAGATTAGCCGGAGACAGTTATATAATAATTTTTTTAAAGTGCCGTATACACTTTAAAAAAATCAGCTGTTATTTTGACATTAACAAATGGACACTTCTATTTTACCATTTATTTTGTATATGTGGTTTAATTAAACCTAATTAATTAGAATTATGATGTAAATATAGCACTTAACATCATCCGAAAATGGAATTATGCAAATGACACTTGAATCCATCAACGTCATTTTACGTCAGTTACGTCAAATCAAACGTCATTTTAGCGGGAAAGTCTGAATCAAGCAGTGACAGCCGACCTGAGCGCCATCTGGTGTCGCGCTGACAGACTCGAGTTGTACTTTGTATACAGGGTTCAGTACAAATTCTACGTAATTAGTTTTGAGACAACTTTGAAAATAGGTTTTACGAAACTACCTTTAAAATTGCTTGTGGTATAGCTTTAAGTGCGTTTGGACATAATGGCGGTTGCCTAATGCTAAGCTACTTTGTTACGGTCAAGTATTTTGACTCCATTTAGACTTAAATCGCCATTTAAAACTTAGAAGAGCAAATCGGGAAATAATTTTGTGTGGCTAAAACACTTATAATAGTTTCGTTCCTTATTTTCCAGTCAAATAAAAATATTTATCGGAATTGGTAAATAATTGGCGAAGCATGTAACAAATACAATGGAAAATATGCTTTAAATAAAAAGAAGACCAAGAGAATACCATTTTATTTTTAAGATCTGCTTCCCTCATACATAATAGCCCGAATGGCCGCCAGTGTTGCCAGCCGTGTCCTAAACCGCTGTGCTGCCAGCTTAAACTCAAAATATATCAACATAGCGTTAATGTATAACAAATATAGACTAACGAATAATTAATTCTTAACATAACATAGCTAAAAATAGGCGAAGGAAATACAGTCAAGTTCTACGAGTGCTTCATTGTCTTGATGAGATTTCCCAGAATATGTCGCTAATGTTTGCATTTCGTGTAGATTCTGTCGGCATCAAACAAGGCAAACTAGGCTAAATTGAATGCTCTTAAATGAATGATATCCCATTTGATCTATATCCAAATCTATGCCGTTTATTTAAGCTCTCGTTTTGTAATCAACAAAATCGGTAGGTACCTGAAGCAATACGTGGTGTTTTTACATTGACTGGACGCATCGCAGATGGACAAAGATCCAACACAAACATCCAAGAACCGAGAACAAAGTATACGCCATTTACACAAAGTTCGAAGGTACCAATTAAGCTACGAAGCAATCAAGGTCAGGGTCGAAAAGTATATTAAAAAAATATATATATTTTCGGACCCATGACGGAACTCTAAAACAAAAATAGGAAGAGTTGAGTAGCGGACACCCGTGTTAAGTGTTTGAGTGCTTAATTTATTGAGTCCCGCCGGCCGTTATCGGCGCGTTCTAAATTCGAATTCATTTTATTGATGGCTAATGATATCCGTTACTTTCAGATGTTCGTTTTTTGAATATTCAAATATTGAATTGATTCTATTTCACTGTTCAGGAACAAAAATCGAAGCAGTGTCTTTTTTGTTTAAATTTAATAATATTGCGGGTAGGCGTCAAACATCATACCTTTTTATATGAGAATCAAAGAATTAATATAGACAATTATAATGTCAAATAAAATTTCACTCAAAGTGAAGCCCAAAGCGAGTTTTATGGGGTCCAGTTGCTTTCTTCCGCAGGTGAATTCCCTCAAGATTACAAGTTACCCCTGGGTGGTGCTAAGGGAACAACAAAAAGTAGCAGTAGAACTTTTGCAAAGTGCGCCCGGGGAAGTACTGCCTCCATACTGGGTAATCTGCCGCTGAGTGTGCACTGGTATTGCTGTGTTCCGGTGAAAGTGGTATTGCGCACATAAATTTATCAAGTGAAAAAACTCATTGGTGCACGTTTGGGTTTGAACCAGCAACCTTCAGATTGAAAGTCGGCGTCTATGCCCCTGGGCCACCACGCTCTCAAAAATTATTGATATAATAATGTTGCCGAGATGAAACCGATATCGTAACGAACCGGAGCGAATTATATCATGTTAAATCATTCACTGATTGGAGCGCTGATTGATCTCAATTCCTCTATTGTGTCACAATGACGCGGGCAACATACCTCTCGGCATTCCTCCATTCCTCTCCATCCGGTAGTATGTTTGATAGGCCATAGCTGGAGAAAACCGGCTAAGTGCTATTTGGCCGCGCACACCGCGGGTTCCATTACAACAAATGTTTTTTCGAATCGAGGGGTCCCTGGTTCGATTCCCGGCCGGGCACACTTTGTGTGGTGAGCATGAAGTTTGTTCTCGGGTCTTGGGTGTTTGTCTTGTGTTTCTGTGTTTGTCAATGCATGCCATCTGCGACACAGGGAATCCTAGTGCAGACGTATGAGTGTGTCAACGTTGTTTTTTTTTTTTTTTTTTGAAAGGCTTAAGGGGAGATTTTTATACGGCTGTATGTTCTATGTTTGTTTGTAGATCTTCGCCAGTTTTAGACTGATTTGCGTTATTATTATTTTATGGGGTATATCTCGGAGTGTCCCACGGACTATCATGGAAATATCCATTTATTCGATTTTTATGTCGCTTGTGTTCATGAGTGTTTCCCGACCCCCGAAGAATTTTTGATGGTAAAATGAGAACGACCAAAGTAACAAAACAAGACCCACTGTTATGCCATTTATATGAACTGTACAGAGTTTGCCTATTTTAGTAATTACATTCAGCCACAGCGTTTGTATATAAATAAACTTTAAAAAAGAAAAACAAACCGCACCCCGTGCCGTATTTAAAAGTGCACCCGCTTCGTAATAGCCGAAACGTGCCGCCTCGCTTAATTTCGAATTTCGAATATAAAACGCCTCAAACGTTCTTCCACAAATCCCCGCCTTATCCCGCGGCCTGCAGTTACCGCCATCTGTCATCGAGTTTGACAGCTGACAGTGACATGTTATAAAAATAGCGCGCTTCCGGATTCAGCCAATTAGTTTTTTTTTTTACTCAATTGATGAGATAACCGGCTCTATTGGAGCTTGTGAAGCTTTGTAAGATGGATTGTGAAAGTTTCAGCGATGTATTTTACTATATTTTACAATCTTCTATTTTACTTACTATATTTTCTGAGCAGCCTCTATTCTATATTAAAGCAGGTTTCTTTTATCAATACCTATTCATTCAGTTACTAAAATAGATTTGAATTAATTTTGTCCACGTTTCAATAACATACATAGCTACATCAATTCAGTTTATTTAGGTACTAGTGTTACCCGCAGTTGGACTTCCTACGGGAACCGTACATTTTTCCGGGATAAAAAGTAGCCTATGTGCTATTCTAGAAAGAAAGAAAGAAAAAAAGAAAAATATTTTATTTGTGCCACTAGGCTTACAATTAGACAGCACAATAATTATAGAAAAAAACAAGAAAAAAAAATAAAGAGAGAAAAAAAAATACAAAAACTTAACCTAGCAGACACAAAAAGGACTCTGATTCAGCATAATGTTGATTGACTGGTGTTGTAGTTATTAGTATGTTTTTTAATTGAACGCCACCTGAGGCTAACTTCACTAATTTGTTTGTCATTGTCAAGCAGTCGCAAATAAATCATAAATACGCACGGTCGTCTTTCAATCAGTAAAAACCGCTACAATCAAATTTAGACCATATCAACTGCACCATAGTGGTCATAATCGAACCGGATCAAGTACGGAAATATCGAAGGAGATTGAATTTTTGCTACCGGCGTATTTAAACTCACGAACATTGCAGTGAAACACGTGTTATTTATCAAATATTGTGAACTTTAATGGTGTGTTACAATGACTAGTGTGCGGGAATATATTGAGCAACTACAGGACTTGGCCGAGTTGATAAACAAAGCACAAACTAACTATAAAAAGTGTTCTAAAGTGCGCAAAACGAGAGGTTATTTACAAGCACGAGTGCAATGCATAGACGATTATTGGAATTCATTTAGACAAAAACACATGGAATTAGTGAAAGTTACTAGCAGAGACGAGAGAACTTCGTTGTCGTATTTTGTAAATGATGTGCATAGTGAATGTGAAGAGACTTATATGTGCCTAAAAGCCGACATGATGGATTGTTTACAACAAATACAGTCAACAATATCTGTTTCGCCAAGCTACACGCCAAGTACATCGAGTAGTCCTGAGGTTAAATTACCAAGAATAAATCTACCTACGTTTAGTGGCGCTTACGAAGAGTGGCAATCATTCGAAGATACTTTCATATCATTGATTCATAACAACAAATCGCTAAACAATGTGCAGAAACTTCATTATTTAAAATCATGTGTAATCGGTGAGGCCAAGAACACTATCAAACACTTTCAAATAACAGAGAAAAATTATGCACCCGCGTGGGACAATTTGAAGAACCGGTACAGTCAGCGTCGACTTGTTGTGAACGCGATTTTGAGGAAGTTATTTTCATTAAAGAAGCTTTCATTACCATCACCTGTACATCTCAAATCACTGATTGATAACACCAAGGAATGTTTGAATAGCCTAAACAGTTTAAACATTTCTACTGAAAGTTGGGACCCAATAATCATATTTTTAGTGATACAAAAACTGGACAGTGAGTCACATAAATCATGGGAAGCTTATGTCAGCAGTGATTACCTTGAAGAATTGCCTACATTTGCAAACCTCACAACATTTCTGGACAGCCGCATCTGCACATTAGAACTGACTTCAACGGTACTAGTGCCAAGAGATAAAATAAATCAACGTACCTACCATGCAACCACATCCACACAATATAACTGCATTTTATGCAGTGAGAATCATCAACTTTGTCACTGCAAACAATTTGGAAAGATGGACCCAGAAAAGAGAAGTGAATATGTTACGGAGAAAAGATTGTGTTATAACTGCTTAGCTCCTGGTCATTCAATGAGCTACTGTAGACAGAGGACTTCATGCAGAGTATGCGGACGGCGGCATCACTCTCTTATTCATTCTTTCACGAAGAAGGAGAAGGAGGACAGTAATCAACATCCACCGACCATGGCATCACTGCACGCTAATTTGGAAGAGAGAAGCGAAGACCAGGACGAGGACATCACAAATATAGCTACATACTACACATCACATTTCACCAGCAATCGGAAGAGTTCACTACTGGCTACGGCTGTTGTTCCAGTCAGAAGTAGTTCAGGGCACATGACGTTACTCAGAGCTCTTATCGACTTGGGTTCAGAAGCATCATTCGTGAGCGAGAGGGCGGCTCAAAGGTTAAAGGTCAACAAAACTCCAACTCATGCTAAGGTAACCGGACTAGGATCCACGGAGACACAGGTCAGTCATTCAACTCAACTTGAAGTTCTTTCTAGATATGAACCTGATTTCAGCTTTAATGTTGAGGTATATATAGTTTCAACGCCACTGACTTCACAGTTACCTAGCAAATCTATCTCACCTACATCATGGTCACATCTAGACGGTCTAACACTGGCCGACCCTAGGTTTAATATTCAAGGCAGGATAGACATGCTATTGGGAGTTCAAGTTTACGCTGACATCGTGAAAGGAAACATAATCAAAGGTCCCTCAGGAACTCCATGTGCACAAGAAACCAGCCTGGGATGGATTATATTTGGCAAGGTAAGAGATGAATCACACGATGACAGAATAATTGTTCACCATCAACTGGAAAATTTGGACGTACACAACATGTTGAAGAACATGTGGCACATTGAAGAAACATGTACAAGAAATATGACAGCTGATGAAAGATTATGTGAAGAAATATACACAGCTACACATTCCAGGACAACAGATGGTCGTTATGTAGTTAAGCTACCACACAAAAGTGCACATCCTATTAACGAGATAGGAGAAACAAGAGAAACAGCACTAAAGAGATTTTATCAATTAGAAAGAAGATTGGAAGGTAAGCCAAGGCTGAAGGAAGAGTATGGAAAGGTAGTCAAAGAATATTTACAGCTCAATCACATGGAAGAAGTACCATCAGAAGAAATATGTAACCCTGCCGTGTATCTTCCACACCATGCAGTTATTAGGGAAGACAAAGAAACAACCAAGGTAAGAATTGTCTTTGATGGGTCATGCAAAGGTTCATGTGGAAAATCCTTAAACGATGAGCTTCTAGTTGGACCGCAACTACAAAGTGATCTTCGTGATCTGATCATGAGATGGCGCATGAAATCGATTTGCTTCACAACAGACATACAGAAAATGTATCGGCAAATAATGGTAAAGGAGAAAGACACGGACTTACAAAGAATTTTCTGGAGAAGCAATACTAAGGAAGAAGTCAAAGAGTATCGCATATTGCGAGTGACATTTGGGACAGCGTCAGCACCCTACCTTTCAGTAAGAACGCTAATGCAGCTAGCTGAAGATGAAGGGAAAGAATTTCCTAAAGCAGCAAGAATTATAAAAGAAGATTTTTTTGTAGATGATTGTATGAGTGGAGGTTTTACAGTAAATGAAACAATAGAGATAGTTAAAGATCTAACAAAAACACTAGAGCGAGGAGGCTTTAATCTTCAGAAATGGGCATCGAATAATCCCGAAGTGCTCGCTGAAATAGACCCTACGCTGAGGAGTATTCACACAACACAAGACATCAAGAATGAATGCATGATAAAAACACTTGGTTTAACGTGGAACATGGCAACTGACACACTACATTATAGAATTGATATTCCACCACTACCAAATAAAATCACCAAAAGAAATATTTTAGCTGACATGCAACGTTTCTTTGATCCGTTAGGATGGATTGGTCCAGCAATTGTTTTAGCAAAAATATTAATTCAGAGACTGTGGTTAGAAAAATTGGAATGGGATGATACTGTTAGTGAACCTATTGCAAATGAGTGGATAAGACTACGAAGTGGTTTTGAGAAACTGAAAGATGTTAATATCAATAGATGGATTAAGACACAAAGTGAAGACTTAGAAAATACTACTCTCCATGGATTTAGCGATGCATCCAGTAAAGCTTATTGCGCTGTTGTATACGCACGAGTAGAAACCAAAAATGGTGACATTAAGACCTCAATAATAGCTTCCAAAACACGAGTGGCACCAGTCAAATCTATTACACTGCCAAGACTAGAACTGTGTGGAGCACTTCTTCTAGCAAAACTCTTGACTCAAGTATGTGAAGCTATGAGAATATCCAAGGACAAGGTTTTTGCATGGACAGACTCATCTGTAGTACTATCATGGCTATTTGGAGATCCACATCGTTGGAAACTATTTGTAAGTAATAGAGTCATCGAGATTTTGGACAACGTAGCAAACACCCAGTGGTTTCATGTTGCTTCAAAAGATAACCCAGCGGATATTGGTTCCCGAGGAAGAGAGTTGCCACTACTGATAGCAAGTACATTATGGTGGGAAGGGCCAGATTGGCTACAAACAAAGGAATTGAAATTAAGAAGACCAAACGTGATTCCCACAGATATAGAAATAAAGAAAACAGTCCAGGTTAATATAAAGATCAATCATGAAGAAGAAGAAATAGTTAAATTTGAAAATTTCGATAATTTACAAGAATTACAAAGGGTGATAGCAGCTAGTATTCGATTTATCAATAGCAAGAAATATCCAGAAAAATTAGAAGAAAGCATTTCTACTGAAGAACAGGAAGAAGCCTTGATGAGATGTATAAAAATTGCACAGACAAAAGAATTCGGAATAGAAATAGAGAGGCTAAAACAGAAGAAAATGATTAGAAAAGACAGCAAAGTATTAAATTTGAACCCGTACCTGGATGAAGTTAATATTCTCAGGGTGGGCGGACGATTAAGAAATGCAGATTTAGAGATAGAACAGAAACACCCAATTATACTTGGAAGAAATACTCATCTGACAGATCTGATCATAAAGGATGCTCACAAGAAAACCTTACATGGCGGAATACAGCTTATGCTTTGTTACCTTAGAACAAGATACTGGATAATCCATGCCAAAAATGCAGTGAAGGCATGTATTCACAAATGTTTAATTTGCGCTCGTCACCGAGCCACAACACGTACGCAAAAAATGGGTGATTATCCTAAGGTTCGCGTAACCAGAGCACGAACTTTCGTGCACAGTGGTGTCGACTTCGCCGGTCCTTTGCAAGTTTTAATGTCAAAGGGCAGAGGTGCCAAGTCAAATAAGGCCTATATCGCCATCTTTATTTGCATGGCAACGAAAGCCATACACTTAGAGTTAGTAGGAGATCTTTCGTCCGAATCTTTTATCGGCGCTTTTCATAGATTTGTGGCCAGAAGAGGTAAATGCACACATATTTGGAGTGATCAAGGCCGTAATTTCATCGGTGCTAATAGAGAATTAGCCGAAGCCTTCAAAGAAGCATGTTTTGAACTGCCCGGTGACGTGGCCGACATTCTTGCATCAGATGGAACCCAATGGCACTATATTCCTGCTTATAGCCCAAATTTCGGAGGATTATGGGAATCAGGTGTGAAATCGACCAAATTTCATCTAAAAAGAATTCTGACCAAAACCTTGACATTTGAGGAAATGACCACAACATTATGTCAAATAGAAGCATGCTTAAATTCGCGTCCTCTAACTCCCATTGATGCTTCTGATCCCGACGTCATCGAACCCCTTACGCCAGGTCATTTTTTGATAGGTGAACCCCCTGTTGTCATACCAAGCCCTGATCTACGCAATGTTAACATCAATCACCTCTCACGTTGGCAATACACCCAGAAGTTGGTAAGAGATTTCTGGCATCGCTGGCAGTCAGAATACATTACTAGACTACAAGAAAGACCTAAATGGATGAAAAGTGAGAAGGAACTTGAAATAGGAGACATAGTTTTAGTTAAAGATGATGGTTTGCCCCCTGGTAAATGGTCCTTGGGACGAATACTCGAAAAACATGTAGGAAAAGATGGACACACTCGCGTGTATAGTTTAAAATGTCGTGGTGATGTCATAAAACGTTCCATATCAAAATTAGTTCAAATGCCCATTGAAACCAGTACTTAGATATGAATATTATATTGATGTTGTTATATAAACCTTACGAACTTATTTGAAAAATATTTTCTTACTTATTGTTTAAACTCATAAAATATTATCTTGTATGCACTTTATCACTTGATTATGTAACATAATTATGATGCAGAGTGTACCTGTCTTTGGTTCATTTGTTATCGGATATTGAAATTTAAAGCCACCCGCATTATTGTAGTGACAAATTATTATAATAGGTAATATTTGATTTTTTGTTTTTGTTGTTAAGAAGTTATAGTTATTTTTGTTAATTGTTTTTTCCTTACGTTTATAAAGAACTAGTTCTTTGGCGGGCGGCATGTTGTAGTTATTAGTATGTTTTTTAATTGAACGCCACCTGAGGCTAACTTCACTAATTTGTTTGTCATTGTCAAGCAGTCGCAAATAAATCATAAATACGCACGGTCGTCTTTCAATCAGTAAAAACCGCTACAATCAAATTTAGACCATATCAACTGCACCAACTGGCAATCAACGCTGGTCTTCCGTCAGAGCCGTTTCAGTGATGGACACGGAACGAGACTATAATCTCTGTGCCAAACTTCATCCAGGTCCGTTCAGCCGTTCTGGCGTATTGAGTAACAAACATCTATCCGCGTTCAACACCGCGGGGCGCACCTAATTATATATATATATGTGTATATATATATATACTACAATAGCACAACACAGAATAACTAAAATTACCTACTTACAAGGAATTACCAGATAGAGTTGAAATCGGTTTATAATCTTCAAGTAATTGAAAGCCTTACGAAATTACAAGGTACCTTACAGTTTAAGTACTAATTTATAACGGCAATTATTGGACTAACCCCTTTTATTAAGTAGTTTATCATTAATAGGGGCGAAGACTTTTTTTAAGGACTTCATGAAAAGATGGGTAATCAATTTGGTTGTATGTGTATGTTTGGTTGTATATAATATTATTATTATTTTTTTTTGTATTTGGTCCGCGTATTTGGAAGTACCTAACTTTTGAAATATAAATATATTAAAAAAATATACGTATTCACACTCTTACAGCACCTTGCTCTAGGATTCCATGCAGATGGCATGGATAAAAAGAAACACAAGACAAACATCCAAGACCCGGGAACAAAGTTCATGTTCACCACACAGTGTTTCCTGGCCGGCAATCGAACCGGGACCCTTCGCTTTGAGGCACTTAAAAAAATATAAGTTCGCCAAAGTGTGAAACAGTTTGTTGGCGATGCGATCCGGTCGGTATTTTGTTAAAAAAGACATTTGACATTGACGTTTGACAAACATGACGTATCCTTTGAGTACAAACCCATACCTGCCCTTTTCTGAAACCAGCGCCGATCCCAGAGCAGACGGGAAGAATGCTTGTGGTTCTGGGCAAAGTTTGTTCTTATAGAATAGAATAGAAAAACTTTATTTTGTGTTACATAATTAGAGCTTATTAATTCTTCAGCATTAAGCTGAGGCAGACCCGTGTTTTGACCACATGGTGGAATTATATACAGTTTATTAAGTAATAAATATTCTTGCTGTATTTTATGTTAAGTTTGTACCGTGTTATTAGTAAATCTGTCCTTTTCTACTTTTCCATGTGTTTCAAATAAATATTTCTTTCTTTCTTTCTTTCTTTACCTTTGAAACATCATTGAGCCTATCGAATAATAAGTATGCGATGCGTCATAAGCAATAAAATCATCCAGTTTTTACAAATGGCCGCCTCTGCTGGAACGATTCATCATTGACTAAGCATTTAAATTGTTGTGAGATTTATGCTCCGTGAGGCTTCCTAGGAAACCCCTCTCCAAATGTATGGAAACATCTTAAAATAAATCTATAGATTTAAATAAAGGACAGGGGAAGCTGTGGAGTATGCATAAGGACTTTTTTCTACCTTTGTAAGCTATGTGCCCCGCGGTGTTGTTAGCCGCGGGAATACTTCTGTTTTTTGGGATAAGATTGGTCTATGTGTTAATCCAATTGCAAATCCGTTCAGGCGTGAAGGAGTAACAAAACATTTAACTTAACTTAACCGACTTGAGTTTGCAGCATGTTTAGAGCTTTCCACATTGGTCGTGGCCAGGGAGTAGTTTACAGGTGTACTGAAATCTGGTGGTGGCCCATTTTTATTTAGAAGTAAAACTGTCAACTGCAGAAACAATCATCAAAATTGGTTCACGGGTCTACCAGAGGTAGCTCACACGAAAAGAAGAAAGGAAGATTAGAATTTGGACTATCTTGGTTATATACCAAAATTTACCCGGCTTCGGAGTTACCCTTCGGAAAGTTATAGTCCCACCGACTCCATGCCTTTTGTTCCATTGATTCATTGCAAGGCGGTCCCCTTTAATTTATGACAATCGACTTCCTAACGGACTTAGCGCTGAGGCAGTTTACTTAACTTAATAACTGGGATTACCTATTTGTAGTATAAATATGGCAGGAGGAATTGTATTGACCAGAAACAAGTCATGGGCGGTGGTAACCTTGTTATGGTTCATGGACTAGGTCGTGAAGTCACAGATCTCGCATAAAAAGGACTTCAATATATAAGGGCAGCTTTTACATAGGTAAGGCAACACGGCATATAAGCCACGTCAGAGCTGATGTTTCACATCTATCTAATATACGTAGTACATATTAAAACTCAGACAGAACAAACATAAATATTCAGTGAAAATGGAACCTACTTTCACTCGAGAATTATTATATTATTATAAATAATAAAACTGTTACAAGTTCAATTCTGTACATTGAAGATATTTTGTTTTTTTTTTGTATTTCGCTCTGTAATCGATACAGCCAAAACTGTATTTTTTTTTTAATTTTTGTGTGCCTATATCTTGGTCGCGCCTCACGCCGATGCAACTGAATGAATTCAAATTAAACTTGGCATGATTTGAGTTCATACTCCGCGTTAGGACATAGGATACTTTTTATCCCGAAAAAGTGAAGTATTTCCCGTTGCTAATATTCTAAATAAATTAAAATAAAATAATGCCTTTGAGACGTGAAAGAGTAACATACAGACAAACGATCGCCTTTATAATATAAGTGTGTTGTATAATTTAGCAAAGGTGTTCTAAATTTTATCAAATTTGGATCAATTCAATGTATCCAAATTTTTTGCCTTTTGGCATTCTCTCAAGAGTAGTAAAAAAATACCCGAAATTCTACTTTAAACATAGCATAAGCGAAAGAAACCGGATAAAGCCGGATTTACCCGGCTGATAGCGATCGGGGAAGTAATTTGTATTAATAGAGATGGACGTGGAAATTACGCATCCTGATGAAATGACGGGAAACGGCGCCATTACGGGGATGACGGCTCCGTGGCTTAGTTGGTAGTAGCCCTGCCTTCGAAGCGAGGGGTCCCGGGTTCGATTCCCGGCCGGGGCACACTTTGTGTGGTGAGCACGAAGTTTGTTCTCGGGTCTTGGGTGTTTGTCCTGTGTTTCTGTGTTCGTCCATGCCATCTGCGACACAGGGAATCCTAGTGCAGAGGTATGAGTGTGATAACGTTGTAACGTTGTTTTTTGGCTCCCTTAAGAATCTTTTGTTCTGATAACTTAAAAGTACCACAATTGTTTCACAGTTACACAAAGTTTTATTAGGTATAACTTTAGTAAAATTACTCTTCCTACTAATATTATAAATGAGAAACTAAGTTTGAGAGAAAGGTTTATATGAATAATACACTAGCGACCCGCCCCGGCTTCGCACGGTTAGTAAAGCATCAGTGTCGTATCAGAAACTACCCGTGCGAAGCCGGGGTGGCTTGCTAGTGTATTATTCATATAAACCTTTCTCTTGAATCAATCTATCTATTAAAAAAAAACCGCATCAAAATCCGTTGCGTAGTTTTAAAGATTTAAGCATACATAGGGATATAGGGACAGAGAAAGCGACTTTGTTTTATACTATGTAGTGATACCTTTAGTAAAATTACACTTCCTACTAATATTATTATATTATAGAAATGTGTAACTGAGTTTGTCTGCTTTCAAGTCACACCACTGAACTGATTTTAAAAATTATTTCATGGGATAAAGGCGAAAGTTTGTATCTGTGTGTTTGTATGTTTGTTACTCCTTCACGCTCAGATGGCATAACGGATTTGGATGATTTGCACCAGGACAGCTTATATCCTGGATTAACACATAGGCTACTTTTGATCCCGGAAAACCGAGGATAAAACCGCGGGGCGCAGCTAGATAATTAATAAATATTTATGAAATTTTCATACAGCGCTCAAACTAAGCATGGCTTGTACCATAGGAATCAGATTACTGATAGAAAAGTTTTACTGAAATTTTTACACTACTTGTATAAATACATAAATATAAATACATTTCAAATACCAAAAATTCGGAAAGACATCTATGGTCATCATCACACAAATTTTAATCCTGTCCCAGACAGGATATTCTATGTACATATCCTAGTATATAATCCGGATTCAACGGGTAAAGTTTACTCCACGGATCAAGGTTTGCTCATTCAAATGTAACTTTCTTTAATACTATATAAAATTCGATTACCACTGACTCACTCACTCACTCACTGACCTATTGACATAATTGTTCTCCCAGAAGGAGTCGAGATGGAAGGAAGGTATGTATGGAGATTGTGTAGAGAATCAAAATCGGGACGACAGAAAAATCTGAAAAGTGGCATTTTCTCAAGTTCCCCTGGGTACCCCCGGTGGATCTCGGAAAGTATCACACTTAGGGGGTTGGGCTCGGAACTAAACTTGACGAGGAGGTCGTGTTATGGGGGAAAATGTAAAAAAAAACATGGCTCCCGAACAAAAAAACGTGTCCGCCATACAAAATGTTTTCATCGAAATCTCCGCAATCCTCAGACTAAAGTCGTAGGTGTTCGACCAAATGTCATAGGGGACGCCGGGGGAAATCCGATGGTAGCGGTCAAAATCCAAAATTTAAGATTCAAAATGGCGGCCGAAAAAAAATTTCACGCTACAATGTTGAATTTTGGCATCCGGCCATATTTTTGGATTCCCAATCGAACTGCGTTTTTAGATTTTTGAAATATACCTTAGAAAGGGGGGCTCCCATACAAAGTGACCCTTTTTTTCAAAGCCCCATATCTCGCAAGTTTGAAGAGTTGCAGCGTTGCTGGGGAACAAAAAAATGTTTGTCTGCGCCCATTTAACAAAATGGCATTAAAAAAAATTCAAATTTTCAATATTTAAAAAATCCGAATTTTTTTTTCGGTCAAGGGGGAGTCTTTTTGGTAAAATTCGACTCGCACTTGACGACTTAGAAAATGACACTGACTTCGAATATAGACAGGTTATTTGTATGGAGTTTACATCTATTTTTGAAAATCCGATAAATGTTTCGGTCAAGGGGGAGTCTTTTTTAGTAAAATTCGACTCGCACTTGACGACTTAGAAAATCACACTGACTTCGAATATAGACAAGTTGTTTGTATGGAGATTAAAACTTATTTTAAAAATCCGAAACTTTTTTCGGTCAAGGGGGAGTCTTTTTCGTACAATTCGACTTGCACTTGACGACTTGAGAAAATCACTGACTTCGAATATTGACAGGTTGTTTCTAAGGACATTACAACTGAGGCCAATCTCGCGCGCTGCTTGCAGCGCGCGCACGGGGCGACCTATACAGGAGCGTCAGGACCGCGCGCTGCTTGCAGCGCGCGCACGGGGCGACCTATACAGGAGCGTGAGGACCGCGCGCTGCTTGCAGCGCGCGCACGGGGCGACCTATACAGGAGCGTGAGGACCGCGCGCTGCTTGCAGCGCGCGCACGGGGCGACCTCTACAGGAGTGTGAGGACCGCGCGCTGCTTGCAGCGCGCGCACGGGGCGACCTCTACAGGAGTGTCAGCGCACCACGCAGCAAATAAATATGAATAAGCCTATTATTTTTTTTTCATACTGCACATAGATTTGACTTGAATTAATATTTTCAATTGAAACTTTGACAAAAATTTAAGTTCCAAATAGACGCGCGCTGCTTGCAGCGCGCGCACCCACCCAACCTTCACCTCTTTGCCCTTTGATTGGGTTTTAGACTTGAAAAAGTTGCCTGTTAAATAATTATTCACACTTTTAGAGGTTTTGAATTAAAAGTCCAGCAGCACACACGAGGCTCGCGCGCTGCGCGCAGCGCGCGCACGGGGCAAAATCTAGTTCTTTAATGTAATTGAGTGACGGAACGAGCTGAGGGCCCACCTGATGGTAAGTGGTGACCCTCGCACATGACAACAGTAACGCGACTCAGTATGAGATCCAAATCTTTACTGAGTCGCATTCATCCTGCTGCGTCCATCACCCGAGATGGGGATGATACGTCTCATGCGCATGTGATTTCACCGGCAGCCACACCCTTCCACCGGAACGCAGTCATGCAACCACTACTGCTTGGCGGCAGATTCCAGATGTGGTGGCAGTACCTCTCCGGACGAACTTGGCACAAGTTCTACTGCTACTTTTGGTTGCTTCTTTAGCACCACCCAGGGGGTACGTGTAGGGAATCAAAGGGTACACACCTACGGACGTGAGCAACTGGATGGAGCAAAGTGTAATGAAAAAGTTTTATTGAAAACAAATACAAAGTAGGACAAACCATTTAGCGATGTCACAAAAACACCGTTTATTCCAGTCACGTCATCGATTCGCGCCAAAAATTCCCGCCCATTAATCAAACGTCAAAACAAAACGCTCTTTCGTTCGGAAAATAAAAATTAAAAGTCCCAAGCGGCTAAGAATGTCTACGCCAATGAACGTAGCATAAATAATCAGGAGGAGTACGTCTCGGCAAATTACCCCGAACGGGCGGGTTCGAAATTGATGGCAACACTGAAATAAGTGCCGCCATGTCAACTATGTTGGCTGTCGGCGAGCGCTCCATTGCCTCGTTTTTTCTTTTCAATTATTATAATGGTACGCATTCAAATTTAGAACGAAGTGATGGGGTATGCAAAGGGGTTTTTACTGTCGTTATATGACTCCAATTCTAAATTCAAATTACACTTAATTGAATAAGTATAAGTTGAAGACGTCGTGGTATCATCATTTTAATTTTATTAGAACGCAATATATTAGATTGGTTTGAGTATATCGACATTAATCAGTATTAAAAATATATATATATACGCGTGTCGTAGCTTGCTTAGCAGTTCTTTACCGATCGTCTATGTTAAGCAACTCCGTGGCTTAGTTGGTAGTAACTCTGCCTTCGAAGCGAGGGGTCCCGGGTTCGATTCCAGTCCGAGGCATACTTTGTGTGGTGAGCATAGAGTTTGTTCTCGGGTCTTGGGTGTTTGTCTTGTGTTTCTGTATTTTGGCCATGCCATCTGCGATACAGGGAATCCTAGTGCAGGGGTATGAGTGTGTAAACGTTAAGTTATCGGGCCCTTAATCTCTTGAGAAAAAAACAATTGAGCTATGGCTCAATATAGCCCGTTAATTCTCTGCCCGGTCTGAAGTTGGGTGGGGCATTTGAACTAAGCACTTCCGTGCTTCGCAGGGTACGTTAAGATATCGGTCGAGTGGCTTGATAATTCCAACACCAGAGCTGACCTGTTGATCACATGAAAGATGTATTAAAAATGCGTAAACAGCGAATGACTGAGTAATTCACAGATTGATTAAATACCATATTGACACAACTGTCAGCGATTGACAGAATGCGCGCAGCAAATATCATGTAACACAGATGCATCGGTGGCCATTATAACGTCTGTTGGGTCAGCGAGTGAATTATAAAAAAAACTTCCAAATCGGTCTACAAATGGCGAAAAAATTACATAACAAATATATAAAAAAACTAGCGACTCGCCTCGGCTTCGCACGGTTAGTAAAGCATCAGTGTCGTATGAGAAACTACCCGTGCGAAGCCGGGGTGACTTGCTAGTGTATTATACATATAAACCTTCCTCTTGAATCACTCTATCTATTAAAAAAACCCGCATCAAAATCCGTTGCGTAGTTTTAAAGATTTAAGCATACATAGGGATATAGGGACAGAGAAAACGACTTTGTTTTATACTATGTAGTGATACAGCAAAATGCATAACAAAATGCAAAACATTAAAATGCATAAAATTATGATACAATACCAATAAATTTTTTTTTGCGAAGAATTTGTGCACTCGCATTGCCTGTTCCAGTGGAAGGTTGTCTGTGCCGGTGAAATTACAGGCGCATGATACATACCATCCCCGTCTCAGAGCGACGGACGCAACAATACGCGGTTTTCTGAATCTTCGGTACATGACGACTTGAGTGGCTTTCCTGGTGTCTATGAGCGGTAGTGACCACTTAACATGAGGCTGGACTCAAGTCACATTAAAAAAAAGCTTATTTGTTAAATAGACTACTAAATCAAGCTATTCATTTTGTCCATTCACTAAATCGACCAATTCGAAACACAATTATATGTAATTTATATTCAATTGTTACCATTTCTTATCGGTTTTAATGCGATTGCTGTGTTGCCAGCTTACGGTATAATATAAAGATAAGATAAGGGAGAGCCTTTAAAAGTAAATAAATAATGCTATCGAAAAACAACTGGAGAAAACGATTAATGAATCCATACGTAGTAAGTACGTGATTTAAATTTTGAGTGAACGAGCAGAAGCTTAGTACGTTTTTGCTGAAGAAAAAGAAATTTATTGTGTCTCTGAATAACGTAGAATGCTTAGTTCTTCGGATAATGTTATCTTTAAAAACGTTAATATTCATGACATGGCTCAGTAGAAATCGCTCATGTGTACGTTTCTTGGGCTTATTTCATACTATTGGGTGTGTGAATATGACTCCGCCCCTTTTTGTCAAAATAAAACACATTTGTTCGCTTACAAAATTAAAAAAAAAAAATTATTGAAAGTATGCTCCATCTGCAGCTACAACCTTCGCCCATCGTTCAGGTAGTTTTCGTATTCCTTGCTGGAAGAAGTCCTGGTCTTTTGAGCTTATCCAGTTGTCAATCCAAATTTTGATACTTTCACATGAAGTAAACTTTTCTCCAGTAAGGTCTGTCTGCATCGTCCGGAATAGGTGGTAATCCGAAGGAGCTATGTCTGGTGAATATGGCGGGTGGGGTAACACTTCCCAGTCCTGTCCCTCTAAATATCTTTTTACGACTTCTGCGGTATGCGGTTTGGCATTGTCATGCTGAATTTGTTATGTCTATTCACCCATTCTGGTCGTTTTTCTTCTATGGCTCGCTTCAAACGCATTAGTTGTCGTCGGTAAACTTCTCCATTAATAGTTTCAGAGGGTTTGAGCAACTCATAATATACAATACCTTTCTGATCCCACCAAATACAGAGCATGACCTTGGCACAGTGAATATTTATTTTTGGCTGTGATGGGCCTGGTTCGCCTGGTTTCACCCAAGCTTTTTTGCGTTTAGGATTTTCGTAGTGTATCCATTTTTCGTCTCCTGTGACCATCCGATGCAAAAATCCTTTTCTTTGCTGTCTTTGAAGCAGCATTTCACAAATGGTTTTCCGACGTTCCATGTCTCTTTCTTTTAAATCATGTGGAACCCAGTCACCGGCTTTTTGAATCATTCCCATCATTTGTAAACGCTTTGCAACAGTTGAACGATCAACATTTAATGCTGCAGCTAATTCTGATTGAGTTTGGCAAGAATCTTCCGCCAATAATGCTTCCAATTCAGCATCTTCAAATTTTTTTGGTGGTTTTCCATGTTCTTTATCCTCAGTACTAAAATCGTTATTTTGAAATCGTCGAAACCATTCCTTGCAAGTTGTATTAGACGGAGCATGCTCACCATAAATCTCCACAAGCAAACGATAAGTTTCCGCTGCAGTTTTCTTCGCAATAAAATAATGTAATAACACTTCCCGCAAATGACGTTTATTTGGAATAAAAACCGACATTTTCGAAAAGGTGAAAACAATTGTTGCTTACACTTCAACCAAATATCATAAAATGCGTTAGATAGCTGACATTCAGTACTATCGAATACAAGTATGGTCATTTATTAGTACACGTAAACAATACTAAAAACGACATCTGTTGAGAAAGGGCGGAGTCATATTCACACACCCAATAGTTGTACCCGCGGTTGGACTTCCTACGGGAACAGCACATTTTTTCGGGATAAAAAGTAGCCTATGTTGTTATTTCAGACTATAATCCCCACGGTTGGACTTCCTACGGGAACCGTACATATTTCCGGGATAAAAAGTAGCCTATGTTGTTATATCAGACTATAATCCCCGCGGTTGGACTTCCTACGGGAACAGCACATTTTTTCGGGATAAAAAGTAGCCTATGTTGTTATATCAGACTATAATCCCCGCGGTTGAACTTCCTACGGGAACCGTACATATTTCCGGGATAAAAAGTAGCCATATGCCAGACTATAATCTATCTCTAATATATGTATTACTACTAATATATTATATTATACTTTGACTGATCTCACAGCTCAGATGGTAGACTCCGTCATCTGCGTTATAGGTCGTGTGTTCGATTCCCGCCCAGATTAAACATTTCTATTAACATATATGTTTATTGTGGCTGAGGGTTGGTATACATTATTAATTAACGTAATGTATTTAAAATGTAAATGAACCATACTTTATATTAATGATCTGAGATATTTACCATAATTTGTGAGTTTTGTTCACTTCCGATATTTCGACGCAGTTTCATGCGTCGTGGTACCGGGTAAACTGTAGGTCTATGGGCGTGTGGTAACTCGAAAAATAATGTTCATGGCCATGATAGTTTGATAATATTTGGTGCCCATAGACAAAGGTATACTTAGATTGGGGCTATGTGAAATGTCCATGAATATGCGGACTGCGGATGCGAGCAACTGGGACCAACTGGGCGAAATTAGAGGCATACCTCTCGAAATTTCAATTTAGGTTAGGTCTATTTACCACTACGTTTTACGATGGCTTATTGCGTAAATGGCAGTCATACAAATAAAACCTCCTTTGAATAGACAAAGAAAACATTATAGTAATATAAAAATGTTACAATTAATAATTGATAAAGTAATGGGATCTTTGAATCGGAACTATTAATATTTCATAGATGTTTCCTTGACTCGCGTGGACGTAATTAATTTGTATTGCAGACATATGCTAGACATGTGTTTGGAATAGGACATGATTGGAACGGACAAACAGTATTTAGGTAATTTTCTTAGAGCCCACACAATGTTAAAACTAATGTTTATACTTAAACATGTTAAAATAATGTTATATCTGTAGGTAACCATAGACAAAAATGCTCATAGACAGTAGAATGCAATGTTGCTAGTTCATGCTTTAGATTAGTCCAAATTTTTTAAATGTGGCCACACTATCTTTATTTTTGTCCATCCAAGGTTGTCTGTAAGAGATCGCTTTAAAGCGATAAGACCGCCCATTGTTTCACATTACTTGTGTAATATTATTTTGTTATGTGAGCAATAAAGTGTTTTCTATCTATCTATCTTTACCCATAGTATGTTTGACCTTGTGCCGATGCTGTCAAAGCTGTCAAAAGATTATGGAGTCCTAGAATAGCCGTGGGCCGGCCGCTCCTGTAAGCCATGTAAGTTATTAAATTTTATTTATTCGGGGACTTTTTGGCTCGTTATTTGAAAAGGATTTTATAAATGGAATCGAATCTTTCGAGTAATACCTTCACAGATTGGGCAGGGTTTTCTAAACATATTGTAGGTAATAAGTGGCTGTACCAGACTATTTTAAGTCGACAAATAACAAGTTAACTCGTTGAATGCTTTGTTTGAAAAGATTAACGCTTTCTTTGCATTAAGGTGGTTAAAGTTGGTTTATCAAAATTGGTTTGGTAAAATGGCGTACCTTAAAATGTTAATCCACGAGAACGAACCAAATTGTTCTACGTAAATAAATATCATATTTTTGATCGAAAGTAATTTTAAGTTTATGGGAAAATAAATGATTATATGGCAACTCTATAGATTTCCATATTCGAACGCGATGACATTTTTAAATCCCGAATGAAAAGGATGCGCGGTATTCATGATACAAGTTGTCAGATTTCAAAAAAAGAATGCACACGTGGCCTGTCAGCGTAGGCTATGAAAAAGCTATGAACAAACTTTAATGAACTAATTCAGGGCAAATGCATTGAAGTGCGACGCCAAAAGAAAGAAAAAAAAAAAAACTAATTCAGGGATTCTGAATGAACCACTACTCTTTTAAAGAGATATTTTATTTAGATGTTCTTTCTTTGGAAATGTTCGTTTCTGTTAACACTTCTGTTCTTCACCCAAGATGATTCTATTGCGTGCTCTACTAAAACCATCTTCGCGTTATTTTATTGCTTTGCCCTGTCTTCGAAGCGAGGGACGGGTTCGATTCCCGGCCGGGGCACACTTTGTGTGGTGGCATGAAGTTTGTTCTCGGGTCTTGAGAGTTCGTTTTGTAATTCTGTGTTTGTCCATGTCATCTGCAACACAGAAAATCCTAGTGCAGAGTGTGTTAACGTTATTTGTTTGTTTGTTTGTCCGATGGACATGTTATCTAAAGTTCATTTGCGTCATGTTCAATATTTTAGCCTTTTTAAGACACATATAGAGAGCGTGGTGGCCCAGGGGCATAGACGCCGACTTTCAATCTGAAGGTTACTGGTTCAACCCTCACGCGCACCAATGAATTTTTCACTTGAAAAATTTATGTGCGCAATACCACGTTCTCAAAACGGTGACGGAAGACATCGTGAGGAAACCGGCATGTCTTGGAACCAAAAATTCGACATGTGACATCTACCAATCCGGATTGGGCTCCCGTGGTAGATCAGAGCCCATTCACTCTCAATTATCGAGAGTAAGCCGGTGTCCTTGCAGTGGGAACAATAGAGGCTGGTACGGTAAGACACATCTTGTAAATCCTCAATCATGTATTTATACCTTGTTATACGACTAAATAAATTTTATTCTGTCTTTATAAAATACTTTTTTATGATATTAAGTAGCATAATATATGTACGATAAGCGCGAATTACAAAGAACAAAATATCAACATTCTCAATTGAAATATCTCAGGGATTATTATCCCATAGTACGTAAAACATTAAATAGAATATTATATGTCCATTCGTACGATTGCGAACGCCTTTCGGCTTAACATAATTCGACTTTCCTCTGTAGTCTCGTTTCGGTGTGTTTCATATTTGATTACTTATATCTCTATATTGTTTTAACACGTTTTATCTTGTCTGCGTTATGTTAAAGATTATTTTCCCGTTCAACATTAAAGTGCTATTCAAATATGAACGCGATGTAAAAATCTCTTTTGACGTTCCATGATCTTGCTGATATGAGCTAAAAAGGTTATTTTAAAGGTTTTCAGACGATTTTTTTCAGACACAATACAAGCAGTGTTTCTCATATGCTTCTGTGGAATCGAATTCACAACCTACAGGGCAGAAGAACAAAATATTTGTCTTAGTTTATCATAGGTATGTTTTTACCACGTGCTAAACAGGGATGCTTAGATTTAAGTGTATGAGAGTGTAAGCGTATTTTTTTATATTTTATTTAACTAAGTTGTTTTAGTGTTAAAAGTATGATATCACAGTATTATTATAATCAAAATTATAATCGTATTGTTTACCAATAAATTATACATACTTATATGTATTAGGAAGTAATAATATGGGTTTTTTTCTATTCACTCACTCGCGCTTTTGCCAGCATAGGCGTGAACAAGACGGTTTCTTTGTCTCTTATCCGTACCAGCCTCTAATGTTCCCACTGCAGGAACACCGGCCTATTCTCGATAGTTGAGAGTAAATGGGCTCTGATCTACAACGGGAGCCCAATCCGGGTTGGTAGATGTCACATGTCGTCGAATTTTTGGTTCTAAGACATGCCGGTTTCCTCACGGTGTTTTCCGTCACCGTTTCGAGAACGTGATATTGAGCACATACATATTTGAAAAAACTCATTGGTGAACGTGTGGGTTTGAACCAGCGACCTTTAGATTGAAAGTCGGCGTCTGTGCCCCTAGGCCACCACGTCTCCCCCTGGGCCTTGTCTCTTATAATCCTGTTAATGTATTTACAGAGCGTCGCTTTCAAAGACAAATGCTGAATTGAAAACACTGATATCTTCAGATTGTAATTCCTGGAACTAAATCCTTAATTTATCTGCCAGTGAACCCTCCAGGAATTTTAATGTACAATAAATTCCACAATCACGGCTACGTCGCATTATCACGTTGCGGATCTTCCACGTGAGAAAACCCCTCTCTGGTCTGGCTGTCTCGCTCGCACATTAGTGTGAACTAATTACTCTACACCATAGAGTTAAGTCTCAATATCCCTCGCGAACTTTTGGCGGGAAATGCAGCTGGCCCACAGAATATAAACCCCGCCACAATACTTTTAAGTCTTCGTTTCGCTTGTGTTTGCAACGTACGCGGCGAGCAGTGAGCTCTCCGTAATTACTGTACGGCGTTGCGAATTTCAGCTCTAGCGCTTGGGTGTTGAAGCGGATTTGCAACAGAGCTGGATCTGCTGACCAAACACTGTAATGAAACAATGTTGTCCCCACACAATCAAGGGTAGATGTCCCACATTAAGCGGTTTAGGTTGGGCGCAGACTGGCAACTGTCAACTGTTGCTCACAATATTTTGGCGCACAATTGTCACGGTTTATTATTCAGTGGGCAGTCGTAAAATTAGGGAGTGTACTTTTTTGCGTGTAGTACTTTAGTATGATTTAATATAGATGCACCAATGCCCCTTCTCATTTCTAATACATCTTGTCCATCCAAAGGTTGTCTGTAAGAGATCGCTTTATATAAGATAAGACCTTTGTGTCACCTTTTTATTATTTAAGATTCCTAGTTTTAAGCTATTGCTATCTTTTTGGTGTACAATAAAGTGTTATGTATCTATATATTACTGAAAAACAATGATTTATTTGCTTTCAGAATATGAAGAGATAATTATGTTAGATTTCCATGTTTACGGATGACGGGAGAATAGACATAGCAACTTTTATCGAAATCTATATTTTAAATAAGAACGCAATCAGTCAATCAATATTTTAACCGTGGTGGTTTCAAATTTAATGGAAACGTTTCACTCCTAATGCTCAATGCACTGCAATTGTGCACAGTTTTTTAATCTTACTATACTGTTTAATCCCTAATTATTATCGACAATGCTCTGGAATTCGCGGAAAGTCTTGCTACCCGATTTTGGTCTCATCAGCACGCTACACAATGGTGATAAATATTAAAATATTTAACACAATCACACTTATATAATAAAGGCGAAAGTTTGTGTGTTACTCTTTGCTCGAACGGCTCATCGGATTTGGATGATATTTGGTACCAGGATAACTTATATCCTGGATAAACACAGGCTACTTATTGTTGCGGAAATCGTGGGTAACACCGCGGGGGACAGCTAGTTTAATCACAATAATTCGCTTCGCTTCCCTTCCGCGGAGAAATAGAGAATAAAGTATTGACATCAACATATTCGATTCATAAATGCTCACTTTATAATTTTTTCTAATTAAACTATCATGGTTATGAACATTATTTTTCGTGTTACCGAGATATGTAACATGATTTGTGAGGTTGTTGACTCCCGATATTTCGACGCAGTTACATGCGTCATGGTCCCGGGCAAACTGAAGTCTGCGAAGTGGAGTGTGCGAATCATTGGCAGACATATCGGTCTACCCTCTTGCGCACTCGTTTTGTACGTTCGGCCGTTAAAACTCACAAATCATGGTAAATATCTCGGTAACACGAATAATAATAAATGCTCACTTGTTTAGGGACAGAGTTAGAGACACCAAGGAAATTAAAAACAAACTCAAGATTCACTCCAAAACGGAGCACGATAGGCTTTGGGAAAGCAGATCAGACTGCAAACATACGAAAACTATGTTCCCAAGCACAAATAAGAAAGCGACCAACACTTTGTTAAAAATGAAACGCGAGGACCTGCGGACGATGGTGGTCATCACAGGTCACTGCGAATTAAATCACCATCTATTTAAAATAGGGGCGACCGATAGTGGTCTGTGCAGAGGATGCATGCTGGAGGAGGAAACGGTGGAGCATGTAATCATACATTGCGCATCCACCAAAGAAATCAGAGTAAAAACAGGCTTACAAAGACTGATAGGTTCTGATTCACCAGAGGAAACGCTGAAACAGTGCTGCCAACAACCCAGAGTCCTTCTCCGATATATAAAGGAGTTGGGATGGCTGGGGTAGGGTGGGTAGCTTTAGTTAACGGGAGATAATGCACAATACACCCCTATGCGGGACGTCAGTGCAGGCTAGTCACCCCCACCCAGAATTAGAATTAGGGACAGAGTTGCGTTTGTCCTTGTAGAATAGTTGCCGTAGAGTTGCCTGTTTGCGCTCATAGTGGCACTGTAAGTGATAGCCACAAGAATCGGGCCGTGGATTAATGTGATTGAAGTAGGGGCTACCGGCTGATGGGTTCCGAACGATCTGCGGGTACCCCGGGACTGTTACGGTAACATTTACACACGGAGAATACACAAATAAATAAATAATAAATAAACGTTTACACACTCATACCTCTGTACTAGGATTCCCTGTGTCGCAGATGGCATGAACAAACACAGAAACACAAGACAAACACCCAAGACCCGAGAACAAACTTCATGCTCACCACACAAAGTATGCCCCGGCCGGGAATCGAACCCGGGACCCCTCGCTTCGAAGGCAGGGCTACTACCAACTAAGCCACGGAGCCGTACCCCGGGACTGTTACGGTAACATTTACACACGGAGAATACACAAATAAATAAATAATAAATAAACGTTTACACACTCATACCTTTGCACTAGGATTCCCTGTGTCGCAGAAACGCAAGAATATATATTTTTTGTAACAACTAATTCTAAAACATAGAATAAAAAAAATATTTAAGGGGGCTCTCATACTATTGAACCGATTTTGATTAAAATTCTATGGGACCAATCAGAGAGCACAATCAGTCAAATATAAATAATTTTCCAAATCAGTTGATAAGAGGCGGAGAAATATGTATGTCTATTTTTGAATCCTGGCTAAAAGAGGGTATAAGTTTAATATTTCGCCTCTTTGCTTCAATAATGTTATATTGAAAATTGTTATTTTACAGGAGAGCGTTTTTAAACCTTCAAAGATTAGTTTTATCGTAACGAATAGCTTTTTTACAGTTCACTCATTGATTCGCTATTATATGCGTCTTGTATTCGTTCGTCACCCTGAGCTGAAAATCAGCGCTGTAACTTGTTGCAGCACGTGCTGAGCTCACGGCTTTTCACACTATCCTGTATGTGACAGCGTTCCACACATTATTAATTTCTTTTCATTTTTTATTTGTTGTTATTTTTATTTATTTTTTTCCTTTTGTGTTTTAATGTGTTTTTCATTGTTGTGTACAGTTTGTGTGAATAAATGTCTTCTTTCTTTCTTTCTAAAAGATACCACGTTTTGTGGACAGATCGGAAACGGCGGTTTCAATTATCAAATAAAAAAAGGGGTGTGTCCGAACCACGTTATTGAAGCAAAGAGTTAATTTATGTTCTTTGTGTATGTATGATAATAAATACATAAGGCTAGGATATGCAGACTTCAGAGCGACAAGCATAGTTCAGTCTAGTTGGCAGCCAATTAAAAGTTGCCTAACTACCGATCACCTATTGGACTTGCTTATTAGTATGTTTAAGCATACGGAACTCCCAACTGAGATTAGAACAAGCAACAGATTAAAAATCTTATGTCGGCTCCGTGGCTTAGTTGGTAGTAGCCCTGCCTTCGAAGCGAGGGGTCCCGGGTCCGATTCCCGGCCGGGGCACACTTTGTGTGGTGAGCGTGAAGTTTGTTCTCGGGTCTTGGGTGTTTGTCTTGTTTCTGTGTTTGTCCATGCCATCTGCGACACAGGGAATCCTAGTGTAGAGGTATGAGTGTGTAAACGTTTAACGTTTAAATTAACTAGCAGTAGAACTTGTTTGTTCGGTACTGCCACCACACCTGGAATCTACCGCCAAGCAGTGCTCGCATTGCTGTGTTCCGGTAGAAGGGTGATGAGACGTATCATCCCCGTCTCGGGTGATGGACGCAGCAGGATGAATGCGATTCAGTAAGATCCAAATCTTATACTGATGTATTCACCTCTTGTATGTTATATAGAGGCACAGACGCCGACTTTCAATCTGAAGGTCGCTGGTTCAAACCCGCACGTGCACCAATGAGTTTTTTCACTTGTAAAATTCATGTGCGCAATACCACGTTCTCGAAACGGTGACGGAAAACATCGTGAGGAAACCGGCATGCCTTAGAACCAAAAATTCGACGACATGTGACATCTACCAACCCGGATTGGGCTTCCGTGGTAGATCAGAGCCCATTCACTCTCAATTATCGAGAGTAGGCCGGTATCCCTGCAGTGGGAACATTAGAGGCTGGTACGGTACGGGGGGGATGTTATATCGTTATCCTCCCGGAACGATATAATATCCAAGTACAAATATTTCCTGAAGTATTTCCATCCCGGAAAATACCTGGAAATATTTCAGGAAACGTTTGTAAACACGTTTTCCTGGACGTGAATGGAAATGTGATGTTTTCATAACAAAGAAAATGTTAAGAGGAATTATTCTATTATTCCTTCTTGATAAGGATAATTGACAGCGTCCACCAATATAAAAAGAAAAAAAAAAAACAACGTTAACACACTCATACCTCTGCACTAGGATTCCCTGTGTAGCAGATGGCATGGACAAACACAGAAACACAAGACAAACACCCAAGACCCGAGAACAAACTTCATGGTCACCACACAAAGTATGCCCCGGCCTGGATCGAACCCGGGACCCCTCGCTTCGAAGGCAGGGCTACTACGAACTAAGCCACGGAGTCGTCGAATATGAGTAGACTTTGTATTTTATTTGATGAAATTTCACACGTATTCTGTAAAAATTTGCTGTTTTAAAGTTAATAATAATTTTCTAGGACATTTCCCTAGCCCCAAACAACACAATATATATTATATTTAATATATATATATAATATTCAAATATATTTTCAAGACGTGTGTTTCGTCGTTAAGAGTTAATTTTTAACCGTATTTCTTTGAGCAAACTGTATTCTTTGAAAAAGGTTATTCACTCGAATTCAAATTTCCAATATATATAATATATATACTTACATATGTCTGACTATAAAATGCATATATGAAAAAAATTACATTGTTCAACAATCAAAGTATTGAAATCTTATTCGATTGTTAAATCAGGTTTAAAACAGTGCTACGCTTCGGTGGACAAGGGCTTAAAAGTTTCAGCAAGTTTTGTACAGGTACAATAAATACATTTTGCCAACTTACGTTGGAATTAATGTTTTAGAAATTGAATTCGAGCGAATAAAATTTTTCAAAGAATAATTTTCCTATATCATCATCACCTGGGGCACGGTTGGCTCAAACAAATACGGTTAAAATTAACTCAATAAATACGGTTAATAATGAACTCTTAAAGACGAAACAAACGTTTTGAAAAAGTTATCTTAATAAACCCAAATTGGTAATGTTCACGCTGAATTACACAGAAGTTTTTTTCTTTTTGAGTTTAATAAAGATTTACATTATGCGAAAAAATAATGAGTTTGCCCTTTCATGTGTGCCTAAGTCTTAGACTGAAGTCTCTTTACTAAACTGAAATTATTAATAGAAAAAATTATCTTAAATTCGACGGCGCCTTATTTGGTAGCGTGCCTTATAAGCGAGGGGCCCGGGTTATATTCCCGACCGGGTCGCACTATGTGGTGTGCATGCAGCTTGTTCTCGGATCTTGGGTGTCTGTCTTGTGTTTCTGTTTGTCCATGCCATTTGCGACGTAGAGAATTCTAGTAGTAGTATCAGTGTGTAAACGTTTAATTTCTTGTATGATTATTATGTTTTAAGTGTGGTAATGAGGTAGGATAGAGAGCGAAAATTTTTTTTTTTTTTTTTAATAAACTTATACCCGCATGATCTCTTGTTAAAACCCTATCTGGACTCCCATGAAAAAAAATCTATATTAGAACTAGCTGACCGGGCCACGCGTTGCTGTGGCTAACGTTTTTGTCATATGATATTATAATTTGCAATAAAATAATATTGCGATCATAAATTGAGATGTGAGCTATCCTATCTTTCAAGTTGGATCAAACTGCACACGGTGTACAAATTTGATTAAAATCGGTTAAGTAGTTTAGGAGTCCATCGCGGACAAACATCGTGACACGTAATTTATATATATTAAGATTTTCATGTGTATAGTGCAAATGCTATCTCTCTCAACGATTTCGCGGGAAACACGAAATCTGTCTTCAAGCGATGGTATGACGCACTTTTAATGGTGGAAAAAAGTAAGAAATAAAAATCGGTGTATGTACACAAACATTTCAATATATTTATTAATACTTAATTTGACTAATATTCCATTCTTCCTGTTTTTATAATAAGGCCGTGTTTTGACTTTAATTTCCTACTTTTGAAGAAGTACGTCACATGAATTTAGGGAGAGATGGAATTCTTTATTCGAATTAACATTCAAAATACAGCCGTGAATAATATAATAAGGAGTGAGATGGGCTAAGAGACAGGCGTTTTTAAGTTTATAGGTTCCGCATATTCTATTTACTTTAATTATATTGTACTCTCATGGGTAGCCTGTAATTTAAAATTCACCGCAGCTTAGTTGGTAGTAGCCCTGCCTGAGGAGAGGGTTCGTTTTCTGGCCGGGCAGATGTTGTATGATAAGCGTGAAGTTTATTCTCGGGTCTTGGGTGAAACACAAGAAAAACAATGAAATAAAACTGAATTCAGTGGTGTAGTTAGTGTGTAAAAAACATAAATACTGTAACTTTCGAATATTGGTAAATTTGGTTGATTTTTGTCTATATTAATGGTATTGATTAATATAATTATCTGATTTAAAAATCTAATAAAATTACTTCAATAATTAAACATTTGTATGTGAATGTTTGTTCTGTCTGGCTGTTAATATGTATATTGTAAGTTGTTATCTAGTTCTCATCGTACACTATGCTTAGTTTGAGGCTAAAAGGCGCTGAGTATTCGTATGTCCCTGAATATATATTTATATTCAGTAGGTAAGCCAATCAGTAGGATTACGCACATTTTTTGCAGTAAAGAATTAATTGGCTCGCCTTTTCCAGATTCGAATCAGCAACCTGAGTCGGTCCGGTAAACCGTCATTTACATACAAATGTTTGTTTGTTCGCCAACATTTCATTACGTGAAGGTTTCCCTCACCGTGCCGCGGAACCCCATTCAGTTTACATTCAGACGATGCCCGGGACTCCGAATTCAAATTATTTTATTTTGTTGATTGAAAAATCACGGATCAGAATTATTTGATGGATGGATTTAAGTATATATTTTTCGCTTTGCCCTATTTTTTTGTGATTTCATATTCCTTTTGGAGACGTAGAAATTTTTATAAGTCAGTGTTATGACTTCTTTCCTCCCAACGAGAACGGGTGTTATAAGCTTGTAGTGTATTGCCATCTGCAAACTTTGAAATCTAGAATTTGAATTTAGAAATACCAGGACATTTCGGTTTTTGAAACAGGACTATATAAAAAGAGTCGTGATATTCACACGCGCGGCGCGAAATTTAAAGCATGGATCCTTTCTAATTCCAATCAATCACTTGTTATCTTCATTATACCCGTCATCGCAATAAAAATAATTGAATTCAATGATAATTAAATTTCATTTTTAGTTTGTTAAGTCAATTTGCAGAGCACCCATTCGGTCTCTGGTTTTTAAGAAAACACAAAAGTGGAATAATTGTCTATTCCCCCGGCGGGCATTTTGAATTTTTTTTCCCGCCATGTTGACACAGACCCTTTAATGAAATGCTAACTTTCGTTCAGAAATTATAATTAGTACACAAATATTTGCGGCGTGATATTTTTCCATTTCAACGCTTCCATTGTTTGCTTGTGAAACTTGATTTGAATTTCTATTAATGTCTCTCAGGTCTCCATTTTGGTTGTGGGAAGATTAATTACGTGTACTAGTTGGCATACCTACTCTTTGATATTAGGACCTAATATCAAAGAGTAGGTATGCCGTAGGTAGGTAGGTGACCTATTAACCTTTGTTTTTTTACTTTATTTGTTTTGCGCGTGGGCCCTAATTATTAGGTCACCCCTTACGGCTTTAGTCACTATTTATAAAAAATACAACCTGCTAAATTTATTTAAAGATATGGCTACGTATAACTTAGAATAAATATTGAAAAGATAGTTCAAAATAACATAAATCCTACTAGTATTATAATATAAACGCGAAAGTTTGTGAGTATGGATGGATGTTTGTTACTCAATCACGCCGGAACGGCTGAACGGACCTGGATGAAATTTGGCACAGAGATAGATTATAGTCTGGAATAGCACATAGGCTACTTTTTATCCCGGAAAATGTACTGTTTCCGTAGGAAGTCCAACCGCAGGTAACACCGCGGGGCGCAGCTAGTATTTTTATAGATTTATCTGTAATTTCACCCGTACCCACACCCTGCATTAACACATGGCTTTTTATTCCGGAAAACTGCGGGTAACACTGCGGGACACCGCTAGTTGTAATTGATTTGAAAGCCCTTTTCTCAAAGTCGTTATACATTTTGCCAATAACTTATTCCATTCGTAATCACGCTTATAATATCAGTCGGTAGTTTCATTCAAACAATATCCTCTGCCCGGAGGCAGACCTGAACCACGCACAAAGGGCGCATGGCCACGGTGAGCTGCCATAAGCCCCTGTGTAGAACAGTTAATATCCTAGACTTATATACCATAGACATGCAGCTTAGAAGCGCTCGCGGCGAAGCTTAATGGATGGATTCAGGTGTTAATTCAGAAGTCCATATTAAGATCTAAAAGGTAAAATATTTAGGCTCCAAGCCTCGTAATGTTCCCACTGCAGGGACACCGGCCTACTCTCGATAATTGAGAGTGAATGGGCTCTGATCTGTCCAAACGATACTCGAGATGTAAACGAATATGAGTTAGAGTTTTGACAATATATAATTCAAGTCATAACATGCGTTCTTAATTCCAAAACCCAGCAAACTATCTCCTCATACGATAATGTTCACTACTGAATTGAATCACTGATTTGACGACCCCGTGGCTAGTTTGTAGTAGCCCTGCCTTCGGAGCGAGGGGTCCCGGGTTCGATTCCCGGCCGGGGCACACTTTGTGTGGTTAGCATGTAGTTTGTTCTCGGGTCTTGGGTGTTTGTCTTGTGTTTCTGTGTTTGTCTTGTGTTTCTGTGACACAGGGAATCCTAGTGCAGAGGTATGAGTGTATAAACGTTTATTTTTATTTATTTATTATGAATAAAAGATTTTCACCTCGCAAGCTGCAAATCCGCGCAAACTCAGTACTGAATTGCGTGTCTAGTTCATAGTCTATGGTCATTATACTCTTTGATAGGCCCAAGGGTGCGTAGTGACGGGGTGCACAATTATCGATTTTCTGTAATAGATTTCTATAGTACCGATCAAATAGATTTCAACGATAACGATATTTGACAAATTCTGTTAAGAGAAATAGTGTCTAGTTATTGCAATAATTAGGTTATTCACAAATACCCCACAGATTATAATTAATTAGCAAAGTCATTAAATACTCAATCATTTATTGTATTATCATTAAGTTGTTAAGTTGTTAGACGGCTCCGTGGCTTAGTTGGTAGTAACCCTGCCTTCGAAGCGAGGGGTTCGATTCCCGGCCGGGGCACACTTTGTGTGGTGAGCATAAAGTTTGTTCTCGGGTCTTGGGTGTTTGTCTTGTGTTTCTGTTTGTCCATGCCATCTGCGACACAGGGAATCCTAGTGCAGAGGTAGTTTGTTTGTTGTTGTTAATGATAACAGAATAGCAATATTTTCATATGAACCCTTGTATTTGAATAGAAAACAGGCCGAGATATTTCTACATGTCACTCTCAAAGCGTTTATGGATCAAAATATGAAATAAAGTGTATTAAATTTTAGATCTTTAGCTAATAATGTTGAGAGCGTGGTGACCCAGGGGCATAAATGCCGACTTTCAATCTGAAGGTTGCTGGTTCAAACCCACACGTGCACCAATGAGTTTCACTTGAAAAATTTATGTGCGCAATACCACGTTCTCGAAACGGTGACGGAAAACATCGTGAGGTAACCGGCATGTCTTAGAACCATAAATTCGAAGACATGTGACATAACAATCCGGATTGGGCTCCCGTGGTTGATCAAATCCCATTCACTCTCAATTATCGAGAGTAGGCCGGTGTCCCTGCAGTGAGAACATTAGAGGCTGGTACAGAGTACAGAGAGCTAATAATGTTAATATGTAAAATTAGTGTTTAGTTAAAGTATTGTAAGTGGTAAGAATTTAAACGGTTTGTCTAGTAATTAAATGAATTACGTTCCGTTTATGGGTGGTTTATTGATAATGTAATTAATTGCAATGCACAGCCGTTCAATTGAGGATGATGTCATTGTCAGAAGGTCAACGTGGGAATGCTATATCGATAAACAAACCGTTGCAATGTGTTTTATTAATTATATGACGCAACCTGTTTTGACACACAAATTCTGCCAATGTACGTTATCAAGTTTTTGAAGATTCTCGAAGTGATTTTAAGTAATAATATCAAAATCATGATCTGCAATTTTTGTTATGAGAATGAATGACGTAACGAGCTGAGGGCCCACCTGATGGTAAGTGGTGACCCTCGCCCATGACAACAGTAATGCGCGCGACTCAGTATGAGATCCAAATCTTTACTGAGTCGCATTCATCCTGCTGCGTCCGTCACCCGAGACGGGGATGATACGTCTCATGCGCATGTGATATCACCGGCAGCCACACCCTTCCACCGGAACACAGCAATACTCATACTCATACTCATTAACTACGGAACACTTGGTTTTGTCAAAAATGATGGCTTACGTAGCATAAAAATAACAAGAAATAACAAGCTAGAAACAGACAAGACAAATCACATGCTTTAAAAATAAGTTTACAATAATATAATTTTAAATGTCATACTATAATAATTAAATTGAATAGGTAAAATGTTAACTATAGCTGCTGTAAAGGGGCATTGTCAGATAATAATGAAATAATGTTTTGAAATAATGTTTATTGCAACTTAAACTTCTAAAAGTAATACAAAAAGAATATATCATCAGTACAAGTCTAAGTAGAGAGTTTTGCCAAATAAAAAATACTTACCAATGATTCCCATACTAGGGTAAGCCTGTATTAATTAAATACATACGTACAATACGAGTGCATCACTGCTTGGCGCCAGATTGCCA
The DNA here is from genome assembly GCA_921293045.1 of Aplocera efformata. NCBI lineage: Eukaryota > Metazoa > Arthropoda > Insecta > Lepidoptera > Geometridae > Aplocera > Aplocera efformata. The sequence continues at coordinate 1,390,990 of OV121067.1, read as the reverse complement.
GGTGTGAAGGCCGTACTTCTCCGGGCGAACTTTGCTATGTTCTACTGCTGGATTGCTCCTTTGGCACCACCAGGGGCACGTGTAGAGAACTATAGGTTTCTCATCTCACCTACGGTCGCGGGCAGCTTAACAGGCGTGACTATATTCTTGTTTGTTTCTTCCCCTCGGGTTGGTCGGTTAGGGTTGAACAGACGTAAACTTAACAAATAAGATAAGCTTAAACATGAAAACTGACTGTAATTTGACATATCTGTGTGCATGTAATGTGCCTGGGAGTTCCTGTGACACGTTATATGCTCACGAATATGTGTACATGCGTGTGTAAAATTTGACGTGTCCAAATGATACTTGAGATCTAAAGGAATAATGAATTTGACTTTGACTTTGATAAACGCATAGCAGTTTTATCGATTCTGCATTCGTTTAGCGATGCAGGCAAAGGCACGTTTTGCTGAGAAGGCGATACTCTAGAACTTAAGTTTAGAATATGGCCTTTATCGCAAGCTGTTCATTTTTATTGTACCCGTAGTTATGCCTAGCACACAGAACGATAAAGCAGCAGCTTATATTGCAAATGGCTGCCCTGCGCTCCGTCATTGCTGTTGATTTCTCGGAATAACAATTAAAACAACGTTAACACACTTATACCTATGCACTAGGATTCCCTGTGTCGCAGGCATGGACAAACACAGAACGAGAGAAACACCCACCACACAAAGTGTGCCCTGGCCGGGAATCGCACCCGGGACCCCTCGCTTCGAAGGCGCTACTACCAACTAAGCCACGGAGCCGTCAATTTCCATTAGTACCTGCCTTATATTAAATGGATATACCACCTGGATGGCTGGTTCTCCACAACCACCCGCTTTTCGCGATCTTTTCTTCCGCGTACGAGTAGGTTGTGGAATGAGCTTCCTTCAGCGGTTTTCCCCCAGAGCTTCGATGTGGGGTCCTTTAAACGGCGGGTTAATCTTTTAGTGAAAGGCCGGCAGCGCATCAGCATTGCCTCTGGTGTTGCAGATGTCCATGGGCGACGGTGACCGCTTTCCATCAGGAGGCCCGTCTGCTCGTCTGCCCCCTATGCCATAAAAAAAATACATACATCTATCATCGCCTTAGGGTTACCCTGTAATGATTAATACTGTTGTCTAAATAAATTAATATTTTGATAAATATTTTTCATAAGATATATGTCGATATATTAGGTCCATTGACACATCACTAGCAGCTAACGTTCGGGATGATCATGGGACCAAGCCCGGTGCATCGCATAGTCTATTTGTCTGTAGGGTGACTATGATTGCACTTGAGACACGAAAATAAACTACACAAATGGCTCATTTAAATTTTCTCGCCATTAAGGGGTACAGCCATTTTGTATGGCATAGGTAGGCCAACTAAACGCACTGTTTCAATAAGACGGGAGGTTTAGGTAATTTTTTATTAATTACCCAATGTACCAATGGATGTACCCAATGGACAATGTACAATGTACCCAATGTACAATGTACTCAATGGATGTGGAAGGATATAAGACGAGAGGTAGGCCAAAGAAAAGATGGATGGATTGTGTGAGAGATGATATGCGTAAGGAGTGAGTACTGAGATGACGTCTGACAGAGGGGAATGGAAGAAAAATACATGTTGTGCTACCCACTTAGTGTGGGATAAGGGCAGGGAGATGATGACCCAATGTAAAATGTCTGGCGTTCATAAGTGTACAGTATACAATTTTATGTATTAGAAATGTACCTAAATGCATCTGAATCTGTTTCGGAGTAAACGAGAATATCATCGATTTTATTTTATCGCATACATACAAATATCACCGGCCAGGTGGAGCGACGACTTGCGAAAGGTGGCTGGAAGGAAGTGGATGGGAAGAGCCGAAGATCGGGCTCAGTGGCGCTTACTTGGAGAGGCCTATGTCCACCAGTGGACGAGTAATGGCTGATGATGATGATGATGATACAAAAATACATAACCAAAACTCTTCGATCTAACATAATTACCTTATTTTAAACAGACAGTCAATAACGTATCTTCTGTATATATATATAAATTAATCTCTATTTCCCTCGCTCATGGCATCACGCGTGAACGGTTGGAACAATTTTAATAATTCTTTTTGTTCTGATTGTATTGTCAGAAGGTTCTTATGAAAGAAAAAAATAAGAAAGTTGCGCATAAAATTCCCAGAAACCGCGGGGCGCAGCTAGTTTACAATCCTACTAATATTAAATTAAATTATAAACGTGAAAGTTTGTGAGTATGGATGGATGTTTGTTACTCAATCACGCCAGAACGGCTGAACGGACCTGGATGAAATTTGGCACAGAGATAGATTACAGTCTGGAATAGCACATAGGGTACTTTTTTTCCCGAAAAAATGTACGGTTCCCGTAGGAAGTCCAACCGCGTAACACCGCGGGGCGCAGCTAGTATGTAATAAATTGATATACTTGGGTGATTCTACGATAAGAGGTTTCAACTACATAGAGGATGCGGCCAAGAAGAAAAGTTGGAGTTTTTTCATGAAACCTTTATATTATGATATATGTCCCGTTTATTTACCATTTCACGTAAGGGCAAGTCAATTTATACATAAATTATTACTTTTTCGAAGACCAGGGTAAATATATCGGACAGGGGAGAGACATCAGGACCAGGGTAGATACTTATTTCACCAGGGGAGAGAATTTGACACAATAATATACTAAATAAAAGCAATAAAATGAATAAAATCAACTTTTATTAAACGTTGTTCTTAATAATTATAATTAGACTATCATACCAGCCATCATATCATATCAGCCTTTTACCTAAAAACAAGAACGTATCACTTACAAAAATACACATATGTAAATTATCTTGCCTTTGTACCTTCAACAAATAATAAAATAATCTTCTATTAATAATGAACAAAAATTAAATTAAAATAACATTATAAATTAAAGGCACCCTCTTTCGTACATGAACAATAGATAAAATTAAGCTTTATCAAACACATTCACTAACTTTTTAAAAGAGTAAAACATCCTCTGCCCTTTCATAATAAGATTTGGCATAGGGAGTGTCTGGACAACCTGATCTTCTGAGATGAATGAAATAGTTTGTTCATCACATTAAAATAATTTTCAGATTTTGTCCCCTATTTTACAGAAAACTATCTATATCTCGCCACCCTCTTCCAAACCCGTACCCATAGCCCCGTAACAGTACTCTTCTTGAAGATAGTTTAGAGTAAAATAAAGTCGCCGTTCTTGAATGTTTTTCGCTATGTCGACGGTTGTTCTTTATCCTCTGTCTGGTGTTTGCCACCTTTTGGTGTATTAATTGGTTCATTGTCATTATTAATTGTTCTCGGATTCTGCGTCAGGACCGTTAACATCCTCGACCCGGAGACGAGATTTTTTTATTAGACGAGTATGTCATGCCACCAATTTTTAAATTATTACAATTTATAATTTCATTGCAAAAGCAGCTTAAATAAATAAAAATTCTTTGTGTTCTTTAACAATTGCAAGCAAATCTTCATTTTGAAGGATATTTTTTTCGTCAGTTACAAAAACTTGATGTTGGGACAGTTTATCTGAATCTGACAAATCGCTCAGAGATGCTATATACTTGCCCCTAGCCACCAATCGGTCAGCTGTTCTTTTGCAAATAGCACCGACACCATCAGGAGCCCCCTTACCGTGTCATGAATCGCTCCAAAAATGGAGGATTTCTACTTCGGGTTGTAAGCTGTAAAATTGGCTGTAAGTGTGCCCATATTATTAATAGATTTAACTTTAGCTGTAACTCTTCTACGGACATTAGTTTGCGGCATCTGATGATCAACATCTGAAAGTGATGGTGTTGCTGAAATATTAGTTATATTTTGAAGAGCAAGTCGTTGCCTACGCTCTCTTGCTTTTAGTCTATATCTTTTTCGCCATACGATGCTCTTTAGAAATCATTCGTTCGACAGTTTTGATGTTTCCCTTCTCCTTCTTTTTTAAATATTTTTCCTTTTTTTTTCTTTTGCAATTCTTACTTTTCTGGACCATTTTTAATCATTTGATATCGTAGCTTCTCTTTGTTTCACGTTTCTTCTGTAATCTTCACGTGTTAACTTTTTCCGGGGTGCCATAATCTGTAATAATGACAGTAATATAATAACAATATTAATTTAAGTCGTTTAAAACTGACGTTGACAGAAGTTAGTATGTTTTTAATAACATCTTATGATGAATATTATCTTCCCTGGTCAGTGAATCTCTCCCCTGGCAGTTATCTTGACAGGGGAAAGATGGCAGGGTAGAGACGTTTTCATGACAAATTCAATTGATTTAACTCACTAAATTAATTTTTGCTTTGATTTTATATCACACTTTAATTATTACTGTATTATTTAATTAGGGCAGTAAATGCAAATAAATTAAATAAATATTATAAGTTTTATGACTTACCAGGGGAGAGACACAATCAGCTTGCGAAACCACTACAGCGCACAGTCGCGACACAACAACTAGAAAATGGAGGAGCGTAATCGGCTTGCGCGTTTAGTATTGCTAACTTCATGCCGATAGATATCCTTGAGCACTATTTCCACAATGGCCGTCCTTGAATTGATGTTTGTAATAGCGGAACGAAATTTGGCAGGGTAGATACACAAAAAAAGCGGGACAAAGGTAAATGTTAAAAATTATTTGAAATAAACAAAATTATTTTATTTTTTATTTTATAATACCTATGTATTATTATTTAAATTCCGATTAAACATAATTTAGTTAAGTATCTGATACAAAAAACATATGTATTGTTTGAAAGTTAAATTGAAATCGGCAAGGGGACAGGCCAGGGTAGAGACATTTTTAGACTTTGTAAGGAATTTTAGAAAAATGTGTTTTAATTAGGCATTCAATTGTGACAGTATTTAATGAAGTATATTAAGATGTTGTGTCTCAAAGTAAAAAATAGCAACATATAGAATAAAAAAACTGTTTTAAACGGATTGCCGCACAAGTTACCTCTTATCGTAGAATCACCCACTTATCAAAATGTTTATCAAACACATATTGTTACGTAATTGATGGTTACCCTACCCGATATGCGGTTAACTAAATACAATATATTAATGCAAACACAGTCTGTTTGTCCGTCTATTGTACTAATCGCGGGTCATCCGCAAACATCGCCGGCGGCTGATCGTGGTATGTAAATAGCGCTGATTTTCGGCTGGATTAACTTAGCTGCGGGAAGTTTGGTGAAATAATTTATTTTTTTCTGCTATTGTGTTTGTGTCGTATCGGCTGATGTTCTGCAGGGCTTTCCTACTCTCGATAAGTGAGAGTAGTCACATGTTTACAATTTTTCGGTTTTATATCTTTTTTGTCTTTTCGTCACGTCTTTTGATAACGAAGAATTCTGCACATGACTTTTTTCAAGTGACAAGTGAGTGACAGTGCACGCCTGGATTTGAACCAATACCTTTCGGATTGAATGGTCGTGGCACATTCAGTCTGCAAGATAGCGGTTTCGATCTGTTTTGGTATGTTTAGCATAACACTCTCTCTCTCTCTCACTCTTGAAAAAAAAGGCGGATGTATGTATGAGCGAAATGCATTGAAGAATACAAACTAGATCGTTGACCGCAAAGAAAAAAAAAACTTCCTGACAGCTGTCACTTAAAGCCTACCGCGCAAAAACGGGGCAAAAACTGAAGCCATTCTGCCCCGCTGGCTTCGATATAATATTTCACTCTGTGCCCTTGTTTCCTATCTAATTACAATAGTCTTGGCTATGAAGCCCTAGGATATAAGAAAGCCTGTTGGCCCGGACCATAGATAACAAATGCTCAAATTTCTCGAACGAAAATTGTTTGCAGATTCCAAACGTTACTTGTATTAACTTAAAAATCAGTTACGACGCAGTGCGTTTTATATTAATGACATGTTTTTGGATTACAATAAAATTATTGTATAAATTCTTATACGAGTATTGTCAATCAAACAAAATTGCTTTTTGTACAGGCTTATTATTATTATTTTTATGCGAATTCTTCACGGATATTGTGTTCAACTGATATGTTCCACAGAAATTTAATGAAGAAATTCCATCCCTAAATGCGTAAAATAAGTAATGAAACTATTGAAGTCAGTTAATTCTATTTTTGAAATCGGAATGTTGTTTTTAATAATTGCGTCTGACGTCTCCTCCTTTGTAGTTATTTCATACTGGCCGGCGAAAATAATTCTAATTTTGCTCTGTGGAACGAGTCAACCACTCATAAACCTTTAAAACTACGATATATTTAATAAGCATTTAAGTAAGCTCATACGTGCAGTTTGCTTGCCGTAGACACGACACGGACGAGACAATAATAATTTATTTCAGTCGAACTCACCTTCTGTTCTAAATTTAAACAAGCCCGCCATTTCTCAAATGTCAATTCTTCTTTTTTAATTCACAGCGTTCGAAAACGTCTGCATATCAAATGTTAACCACAGATATTTATCGGAATCCCAAATTCGAATTTCAAAGATTAGCTTGGAATTTTTATCACTTCCGAACGCAGTTAGCTCTTATTTCGGTATTTCCTTGTTTTAATTCACTCCAATATGGTGAAGATTGATTTGGTTTTAGTTTTATGTTGTTTGCGGGCTTTTTATGTGTCCGTAAATCTTTATTATCATGTTTATAACGCAATGTCTATATGTACCGTATAGAGTTAGATTCTTTCGCTGCTTTTCGCAGCGTTCATGAACTTTTTTTTGGAATTAAAATTTTATGTTAAATGCTAAAATCTTGAAATTTGCTTAATATTGACCGTGTGATGGAGTTTTGAAAAACTTTTGAGAAGATATCTATGACGCTAGGAATTACCTCATTAGAATCAATGATTGCCCTATAAGCGAGGGTTTGATTTCCGGGTAGGGCGAATCGAACCCGAGACCCCTCGCTTCGAAGGCAGGGCTACTACCAACTAAGCCACGGAATCATTTCTTTTATTTTCCATTCCTTATAGTCAGACTTTTCGAAGAACTTAAGAAGCGAATACAAAAGCAGACTACACTACAGATACTTAACAGTGTCGCGAGTTCAATTTTTCCCATCTCAAAAAATGTCCAACGCCGAAAGTAGTTTTCACTTCAATAAAGTTAATTTCCACACGGACAAATCCACGGACAATAGCGAGTCCGACAATAAATCTGAGCTGTAAAGAGGGCTTTTTACGCCCGCGTGATAAAATCGACTTTTTAACGAGCAGAACGCGTTACTGTTCTAAGTAGGCGAAATTTTATTTCCAAGATGCGCCGGTCTCAATGCTTACGTCACTTTTAGAATGAAAGCGACCTTCTTGTATATTCCAGTCCAAAGGTTGCCTGGAAGAGATTGCTTTAAGGGATATGGCCGCCCATTGTATTTCACATTTCTTGGATATTTACTCTTAGCATGGGCGTACCCAGCTTCTGGCTTTTTGTCATACACACTAACACTACTCTCGATAATTGAGAGTGAATGGACTCTGACTTACCACGGGAGCCCAATCCGGATTGATAGATGTCACATGTCTTCGAATTTATGGTTCTAAGATATGAACATACTTTTATACTAGAACATAGAAACAATTTTTGTTTTATAGATATTATTATATATTAGTATTTTGGTGATGAGAATAATCGGTGTACTCAATGGTGGCTGGGTGTGTGTCCGGGCCAAACTCAGGAGCTGTCTCTGTAGTATCAATATTGTTGAACTAGTCCTAAGCCCCGCTACGCCTCCAAGATCACGTTGGTGGCATCATGCACCCCTTGTTTACCGTCGACTCCTTAGGCGGTTCCGCCGCGAGGGTGGATCCACTATCTGAAGTAAAATTATATTTGAAATATTTTCTGCTCTCACACCTTTCGTTTTTTTATGTGAATGAGTGACGGAACGAGCTGAGGGCCCACCTGATGGTAAGTGACCCTCGCCCATGACAACAGTAATGCGCGCGACTCAGTATGAGATCCAAATCTTTGCTGAGTCGCATTCATCCTGCTGCGTCCATCACCCGAGACGGGGATGATACGCCTCATACGCTTCGTTATAATGTCTAACTTACTGTGGTTAAGTTAGATCAGTTGGTAGATGCTCTGAATTCTGCAATGTAGGACGTGGGTTAAATTCTCATAAATCATACAAGCATTTGTGTGACGAATAGATGTTATTCTATGTCTGGGTGTTTATATATACTCGTATTATATATAGTACATAGACGAATTTTTATAAAACGTTACTTTTTAACGTTTTATACGAAAACTAGCGACCCGCCCCGGCTTCGCACGGTTAGTAAAGCATCATTGTCGTCTCAGAAACTACCCGTGCGAAGCCGGGGTGACTTGCTAGTGTATTATACATATAAACCTTCCTCTTGAATCCCTCTATCTATTAAAAAAACCGCATCAAAATCCGTTGCGTAGTTTTAAAGATTTAAGCATACATAGGGATATAGGGACAGTGAAAGCGACTTTGTTTTATACTATGTAGTGATTAAACAAGCGAAGCTCAGTATCAAAATCGAGATGCATTGTTTTTAATTTGTTTAAATTAACAATTCGAAATATGCATTTTTGTAAGAAATACTATTTAGATACTACTATTACTACTATTAGAAGTTTACCTGTTTAGTAAACTTATATAGCAAAAACGTATCTAAACACAAAATTTCATCCAAATCATTGCAGCCGTTTCCGAAATACGCGAAATAAATAAAAACTTATTTGGTACGCATACCGGCGAATTTATACTAACTGAAAATTTATGTATTTTCTCTGTAAGTGAACTTTTTGAATTCTTTTGAGAAATTTTAAAACTTAAAATAAAAATACAAGAATTGCTCGTTGAAAGTAATAAGATGAATTCTATCAATTATCTAGTTCCCATAGTACAAGCTGGTGTGAGAAATGTCCATGAATATTTATTAAAGTTGCCAAAATAATATATGTATTTGTATCGAGAAAATAACAAAGTATTTATTCGCCGTAATCTTAATGATTAGTTTGTACTACTGGCCCAATATGTAATTAATTAGTTCCCCATGTCCATTTTCCTGTACTTGTGTCGTATTGTTTTGTTAACGTGCGTTTCCAATTAAATTGTTAGCAATTATTGTTTGTAACATGTTTACAAACAATTTATTTTTTGTTTCTTCCCCTCTGGTTGGTCGGTTAGGGTTGGAACAGACATATACTTAACAAATAAGACAATCTATAACATGAAAATTGACTGTAATTTGACATATCTGTGTGCATGTAATGTGCTAAGCTTCTGTGACACGTTATATGCTCACGAATATGTTTACTTGTGTGTGTAAATGACGTGTCCAAACGATACTTGAGATCTGAGGAATAAATGAGTTTGAGTTTGATTTCTTTGGAAGAAACTTGGTTTTATGTCTTGGAGATATAACGACGCATCGCGCCCATGTACGTTTCATGCGCATGTGATTTTAACTGCACCCACACCTCTCCAGGTGTGGAGGCAGTACCTCTCCTGGTGAAATTTGCACAAGCTCCACTACTTCTTTTGTTTGCTTCTTTGGCACCACCCAGGCACGTGTAAGGATTCAAAGGGTACTCACCTACGGACGCGAGCAACTGCCCCCCCCGGAATAAATATATTTTCATAATAATGTGTTGAGATTCTAGGAACGAATACAATGTATATACCTCACGGACCGATTTAATAATAGTTCTTTCATAATTTTCCTAGAACGCCGTCTTAGGTGTGAGTAAGCTGATAAAGCTATAAATGAGTACACGTTGCGTCAATATTTACTCACGACCTCTCGTCACCATAATGAGGAAGTGACTCACACAATATTATATTGAGAATTTTATATTGAGAGTGTTATAATTATAAGTATTTAGTGTCTCTGTCTCTGTGGCTCCCGAACGAATGGATCATTTTTGATGCTATGTTTTCTGTTTTCGTGGTCGATGGTTCTTAGAAATTTCAAACTCAAACTCATTTATTTATCATTACACCAAGGGGTATTTACATATTCGTAAAATTAACTGGATCTTGAAGATAAGATCTTGTTAAGTTTAATTTGACTACTCTCGATAATTGAGAGTGAATGGGCTTTGATCTACCACGGGAGCCCGATCCGGATTTGTAGATGTCACATGGCTTCGAATTTATGGTTCTAAGATATGTCGGTTTCCTCACGATGTTTTCCGTCACCGTTTCGAGAACGTGGTATTGCGCACATAAATTTTTCAAGTGAAAAACTCATTGGTGCACGTGTGGGTTTGAACCAGCTTCAGATTGAAAGTCGGCGTCTGTGCCCCTGGGCCACCACGCTCTCAGGGTATATAGTACTTGTTCATAATTAAAAGGTAGATATTAACACCCAGACACAAAAAAAATATCATGTTCGTCTTACAAATGCTTTTCCTGGTTGGGAATCGAACTCACAACAGACGGCAGAGATGCTACCAACTGAGCTGTCATATAATTACTGTGTCGAATATTTTATAAACGGGTATTGTTTTGTTTCAGGTAAGACAATATGACTAATGCTGGCCTTGGGTTAAGTAACTTGGAAAGAGGTTAAAGTAAGTACTTTTGTTTAATATTAACTACGCTGTCCTCTCTTAATCATTTCGACCGATACATCTTCGTGAAACGATTTTTGCAGCGCGAATTCTGTCAATCGCTGACAGTTATGTCAAACGCTCTAAGGTTACATTATAACAAACAAACAAACAAACGAACGTTTACACACTCATACCTCTGCACTAGGATTCCCTGTGTCGCAGATCGCATGGACAAACACAGAAACAAGACAAACACTCAAGACCCGAGTACAAACTTTATGCTCATCACACTTAGTATGCCCCGGCCGGGAATCGAACCCGGGACCCCTCGCTTCGAAGGCAGGGTTACTACCTAAGCCACGGAGTCGTCAAATTATAAAGGTTTATATTGTCAAAAGCACTAGAAAGTTTTTTTAATTTGATTTAGGGTGGTACAAGCTGAGGTCTGATAAAAAGAAAAATGGTGATATAACCCCTTCTGAATGACCTCTTAAGTTTCAAAGCGAAATTAAAACCCCCAGTGTTCCGTACATGTTCCATTTCCAATAAAGAGAGTTCGATAGAGTTCTTCTAAGCCAGAGCTGATATCGGCCAAAAACGGCCGCGTATTAAACTTTAAAATCAATTTAGCAACTCTCATATGCATGGATATTGGTGCCCGACATCCAAATAGGTTCTAGCTTGAATTCGCATCGAGGAAGTTCTAATGACCTAGCGAATGGTGCACCGCTCATGATGAACTTTTCCAGCCAACTCATGATTGATTTAACAAGTAATATCGCAAAAATTTACTGTTTGAGCTTATCCGCAGCGTAACGTCTGCCCTGCATTCGAAGCGATGCGTCCCAGACTCGATTCCCGGCAGGGGCAGACGTTCTTGGTGGTTTGTTCTTGGTGTTTTTGTTTGTGTTTGTCCATGCCACCTGCAACACAGAGAATTCTAGTGCAGGTGTGTGGGTATGTAAACATTATAAACTTAACGTAATATGTGATATTAACCGATCCTATTTAACTCATTTAGTTTTAAAATATTTAGGTTTAAAAACGGGGTTGTTTTGCTCAAAATTAGGTGAATATCAGTTCGTCTTTCCTACCAAATGAGAAGACTTAAGTCGCATCGCGTTGCGCCTGTCACTGACCTGTCTCATGGGCCTGTAATTTCACCGGCACCCGCACCCGCACCGACAGAATCAACTGCTTGGCGGCGAATTAAGAGGTGGCAATACTTTTCCTGATATACTTTGCAATAATTTTGCTGCACGTTTTGCGTCACCCAGGAGACACGTGACTCTGAGGATAGATGCGCACCTACGGACGCGAGCAACATGGACCCCCATAATATACCCCCTTTACCTTTGGGTGCGGGATCCTAAGACCCTATCCTAACCGCTGCTTTATCAACTCGCCCGCTGTTCTGTTCTGTTGCTTCTATTTAGTATTCATTACATGCTAGAAGTATTTGAGTGAAGTTCTATTTGTATTCAAGATTATTTAAATGGTAGAAAGCCGCGGGCGAGAGCTAGTGAAATACTGTGAATGTTAAATATAAATACAGTAGGTTCATAACCGAATAATGTAGGTTGTCTTGGGTCTGAGACTGAATTTCTGTTTGTGGACAAGTCATGGAATTTTAACGGTTTTGTCATCTGTATGAAAGTGAAGAAGGTAATTTATTCAGCCCAATTGCCAATTCCCCCCTCCTTACCTACTGTCCGATGCTCGTTAGTTCCCTAAGGCTTGTGCTGAAAATCAGCGCTGGCTATCCTATTTACCCAGCGCATGCTGAGCACAGAGCTTTTCTCGCAAGCGCTGTATACGCCAGCGATCCGCCAAGGCATGAAATTTTTTCTTTGTTAAGTGTTATTTTATTATTATTATTTTTTTATGTATTGCAATTTGTTGTATACAGTTTGCGAGAATAAAATATTTCTTTCTTCTTTTCTTTCAATTGCAAAATAACACACAAGCAAAGGAAAAATAATAAAAAAACCACAACTGATTTACGAAATCGAAATTGTACAACTTCAGTTCTTTAACCGTTAATTAAAAAAAGGAACATCCAATTCGGTATACAACTGGCGAAGAAAAAAGACACGGAAAAATACGCATTTTTTCAGATTATATCTTATCAAATATATATTATATATTTTTTAAAATCGCTTATCTATACAAATAAAATAAAATTGATGTATGTTTGTAATGTTAAAATAATCGCTGTTTTCTAAATGCATTGGTATAAGGAGCAACTTGGCTGCTATTGATTAAAAAAAAAAGAATTAGGGAAATAAAATAGTATATTCCACGCGGACGAAGTTGCAGTGTACAGCTAGTAACATTATAAGATTAATGTTTTTAGTTTTTGCATTGTTTTCGAAACAATAATATTTCATAGTTGATATGTAAACCTGCTCCCTCTTGTAACTTACACGCCGTAACATTTATAAAATAGTACAAATACGGCGAGGGTGAAATCTTATTTTTTCATGAAATTTGCGTTCAGAATATGAAATGAAGATGGTCCAGCGGAGCTAAGGACGTTTCGTCATATACTAACTGAAATAACAGACTGTGTCGCAATAGCAGGGAACTTTTGGATAACTATATAATAAAATAATAAATAATGAATATTTCATTATCATCATCATCATTTCAGCCGACAGACGTCCACTGTTGGACATAGGCTTCCCCCATAGCTTTCCAATTTAGACGGTCCTGAGCCACCTCCATCCACCGTCTACCCGCGACCTTGGTGATGTCATCGGTCCATCGGGTGGGAGGTCGTCCTGCGTCTGCCGGTTCGTGGTCGCCACTCGAGAACCTTTATTCCCCAGCGGTTGTCGGTTCTTCGAGCTATATGGCCTGCCCATTGCCACTTCATTGCTAATTCTAATTATATTTATATATATAATGAATATTTATTCGGACCTAATTCTGAGATGCATAGATCACATGCATGTTTTAAAACATTCAGTTGAACTCATATGAACTCGTTGCGAATAAATGCAACTTTCGTGCAAGCGGAAACACTGATGTTTATGAAGTTAAAATAGCTTTGTTTGTTAATAATGTCACGCTAATGTGGCGTTGCTGGTCTTTCTGATTTTTTTTATGTAAATGAATGACGGAACGAGCTGAGGGCCCACCTGATGGTAAGTGGTGACCCTCGCCCATGACAACAGTAATGCGCGCGACTCAGTATGAGATCCAAATCTTTACTGAGTCGCATTCATCCTGCTGCGTCCATCACCCGAGACGGGGATGATACGTCTCATGCGCATGTGATTTCACCGGCAGCCACACCCTTCCACCGGAACACAGTAATGCAACCACCACTGCTTGGCGGCAGATTCCAGATGTGGCGGCAGTACCTCTCCGGACGAACTTGGCACAAGTTCTACTGCTACTTTTGGTTGCTCCTTTAGCACCACCCAGGGGGTACGTGTAGGGAATCAAAGGGTATACACCTACGGACGCGAGCAACTGGACTGATTGGTCTCAAACTGTGAGAACCCGCTAAGCCTACAAATTATGTAGTCAAGAACTTTTATCAGGGCAAACGAATTAGACGACTCCGTGCCTTGGTTGGTAGTAGCCCTGCCTTCGAAGCGAGGGGTTCCGGGTTCGATTCCCGGCCGGGGCACACAGTTTACCGTAGATATTTTCGTTGTCCTGGGTGGGAATCGAACTTACGACCTGTAGCGCAGAAGGCAGATTACTAAGTGAGGACAGTCTAGTCAATTAGTTACTTTGTATTTTCCAAAAACATTTTTTTTTTCTTTTAAAAACCCTTATTTAATCGATAGAGTTCCAACCCTAGCGGATCGCTATCACGTGCGTTGTAATGAAATAAGTTTTGTATCGCGCGTACGATCATACGTTTATACTTTCACATCTAGGGTTGTCACTTTCGTACGACCAAGGCTTTTTAATTTTTCTACAGCTACTTTGAATGTTACAGAAAATACAAATACACTTAGTTAAGATTTCAGTTGTGTCATAATCTTTTGAGTATTACTAGCTGCGGCCCACGATGTTACCCGCGGTTAATTTTTCAGTTATATATTATGTCGGTTTATATGTCTGGAAGAAATCGCTATAAGCGATAAGACCGCCGATTGTACGTATCCTTTTTTTATGTCTTTTGTGGCTAAATTTGTATTGTATTTTATGTGTTATATACAACAAACCCCTTTTTGTCAAAATAAAACACATTTGTTCGCTTACAAAATTAAAAAAAAAAATTATTGAAAGTATGCTCCATCTGCAGCTACAACCTTCGCCCATCGTTCAGGTAGTTTTCGTATTCCTTGCTGGAAGAAGTCCTGGTCTTTTGAGCTTATCCAGTTGTCAATCCAAATTTTGATACTTTCACATGAAGTAAACTTTTCTCCAGTAAGGTCTGTCTGCATCGTCCGGAATAGGTGGTAATCCGAAGGAGCTATGTCTGGTGAATATGGCGGGTGGGGTAACACTTCCCAGTCCTGTCCCTCTAAATATCTTTTTACGACTTCTGCGGTATGCGGTTTGGCATTGTCATGCTGAAGAACTAATTTGTTATGTCTATTCACCCATTCTGGTCGTTTTTCTTCTATGGCTCGCTTCAAACGCATTAGTTGTCGTCGGTAAACTTCTCCATTAATAGTTTCAGAGGGTTTGAGCAACTCATAATATACAATACCTTTCTGATCCCACCAAATACAGAGCATGACCTTGGCACAGTGAATATTTATTTTTGGCTGTGATGGGCCTGGTTCGCCTGGTTTCACCCAAGCTTTTTTGCGTTTAGGATTTTCGTAGTGTATCCATTTTTCGTCTCCTGTGACTATCCGATGCAAAAATCCTTTTCTTTGCTGTCTTTGAAGCAGCATTTCACAAATGGTTTTCCGACGTTCCATGTCTCTTTCTTTTAAATCATGTGGAACCCAGTAACCGGCTTTTTGAATCATTCCCATCATTTGTAAACGCTTTGCAACAGTTGAACGATCAACATTTAATGCTGCAGCTAATTCTGATTGAGTTTGGCAAGAATCTTCCGCCAATAATGCTTCCAATTCAGCATCTTCAAATTTTTTTGGTGGTTTTCCATGTTCTTTATCCTCAGTACTAAAATCGTTATTTTGAAATCGTCGAAACCATTCCTTGCAAGTTGTATTAGACGGAGCATGCTCACCATAAATCTCCACAAGCAAACGATAAGTTTCCGCTGCAGTTTTCTTCGCAATAAAATAATGTAATAACACTTCCCGCAAATGACGTTTATTTGGAATAAAAACCGACATTTTCGAAAAGGTGAAAACAATTGTTGCTTACACTTCAACCAAATATCATAAAATGCGTTAGATAGCTGACATTCAGTACTATCGAATACAAGTATGGTCATTTATTAGTACACGTAAACAATACTAATAACGACATCTGTTGAGAAAGGGCGGAGTCATATTCACACACCCAATATTATGCAAACAGGTTTACAGCCCATCTGATGGTAAGTGGTCACCGTTGCCTTTTGTCATCTGCAACATCAGTGGCGTTGCCGGTAACCTACCCTGCAGATATTTTTTTACATTTTTCTTAAACCTACCCATGTCAAAGTCAAAGTCAAACCCATTTATTCCTTTAGATCTCAAGTATCATTTGGACACGTAAAATTTTACACACACATGTACACATATTCGTGAGCATATAACGTGTCACAGGAACTCCCTGCACATTACATGCACACAGATATGTCAACAGTCAGTTTTCATGTTTAAGCTTATCTTATTTGTTAAGTTTACGTCTGTTCCAACCCGTCTGTCTGTTTGTGTGTCGTATCGTTTATATACCTATAAGATTTTTGAAACAGGCACCTGGTTAATAATAATAATAATAATAATAAATCATTTATTTCAGATACAAGATCCATAGATATTAGTAGTACACCCAATAAACACAAAAATAATTTAAATAATAACAATAAAAATAAGACGCCTGTTACTGTGACACTAGGCAGGTTTTTGACTGAATGACTTCTGTAAAGTAAGAACAGAATATCTGAATATTTTATTAAAACGCGACAACCCTATTAATCCCAAGCGTTGAGGTACTCAAGGAAACTTTTACAGTTATTTTTTTGACATTTGATGCGGTATTCATAAGAAATGCTTAAGAGGGGCACATTCCCAATACTTATCTTTTGAAGGTTGAGTCAATTGGAATTGAGGAGTCTTGTCGAATTATTAGTATGTACCTGGGCGACAGAGCTTCGCTCGTTTTATCTGAAATTATACGTTTGTCAAGTAACAGTGGATTACCAAGTACCACAAAAATTTACGAGATGGCGCTCTATTAAATTTACGAGATGGCGCTCTATTAAATTTACGAGATGGCGCTCTATTAAATTTACGAGATGGCGCTCTATTAAATTTACGAGATGGCGCTCTATTAAATTAACGAGATGGCGCTCTATTAAATTTACGAGATGGCGCTCTATTAAATTTACGAGATGGCGCTCTATTAAATTTACGAGATGGCGCTCTATTAAATTTACGAGATGGCGCTCTATTAAATTTACGAGATGGCGCTCTATTAAATTTACGAGATGGCGCTCTATTAAATTTACGAGATGGCGCTCTATTAAATTTACGAGATGGCGCTCTATTAAATTTTAAGCATAGTTTCCTATAAAAACCGTTTTTTTGGTAATAATATGCGTTTTTATAAGAAATACAATTAAATAGGTAAACTTATTTATTTATTTAATTGGAACAGGTTAGACCACTTACACTAATTAACAAAATACAAAAAAAAAAATTATATAAAATTTAAAAAGTAAATAAACACAAATTAATAATTAAAAAATAATAAAAAACCCTATTTAAACACAAAGTTTCTTTCAAATTGTTGGAGCCGCTTCCGAGATACACGAAATATATTCAAGAATTGCTCGTTTAAAGGTATTAGTCTAGCTCTTGTCCGTGACTTCGCTCGCGTTAATGTTTTTACATGAAGGATGGAAGATAACCATGTCCTTTTCTGTACGCCTGATGGCTGCATGCAAAATTTCATGAGTAGTTAAAGGTCGAAAATAAACTCACATTCACACTCATTATATTAGTAAGGATAATTAAATGTTTTTTGTGTTTTAATTAACCAGTATAGAAAAGGAGTAGGCTCTCATATCGGCTGGTTGTTTTTTTTTTTGTATATTTGTTCCTTATGCGATTTCTTCGACAATTGTGGAAGAGATCGATTTATTACGAACTTGGGTTAATTATTTTTAATGTAATAGGTTCCAAGGTTAGAAATTAAATGAAGAAATTCCACTTTATGGCGTAAATTCAGGGATGGAAGCAATTAAGACAGTTTATTCAATTATTAAATGATTCAATCAATGGCCAAGCGGCACAGACGCCGACTATCAATCTGAAGGTCGCTGGTTCAAACCCACACGGAAACATAGGACCACACCAACGGAAAACATAGTGAGGAAACCGGCATGTTTTAGAACCAAAAATTCGACGACATGTGACGTCTACCAATCCGGATTGGGCTCCCGTGGTAGATGTGAGCTCATTCACTCTCAATTATCAAGAGCAGGCCGGTGTTTCTGCAGTGGGAACGGTACGGTGTATAAGCGATACTAGCGGCCCGCCCTGGCTTTGCACAGGTAGCTGCTGACCGGACCGAAATGGATGAAACCTAAGATTAACTATGTTTATTTATTGTTATGGAAATATTCATTTGACGCTACAAAATTATTGCGTTAATGTGTATAAGTGATACTAGCGGCCCGCCCTGGCTTTGCATAGGTATGTGACTGGACTGAAAATTTCAGTCTGAAATGGATCACACTTCAGTGGTAGTAGTAGTAGCTCTGCCTTCGAAGCGAGGGTCCCGGGTTCGATTCCCGGCCGGGGCACACTTTGTGTGGTGAGTATGAAGTTTTTTCTCGATTCTTGGGTTCTGTGTTTTTCCATGCCATCTGCGACAGGGAATCCTAGTGCAGAGGCATGAGTGTGTAAACGTTTAACGTTTATGAAAATATTAATTTGACAAAACGTCAGGTCATTTAATTAAGGGCTGACAAGTGTTACTTCTTCATTCATGTGATTAATGGCCAACTCTGGTGTGGGAGTTTTATAGCCGCCGGGAGGCCTCCACCATGGCTTATCGAGTAGTTTTTCCAGGACCAACTTAACCTAACGACTAAACTCTGTACTTATTAATCCATACAGACGAAGTCGTAGGCAGAAGCAAGTCCTGTTACATACACTATTATATAAATTGTTTCCCTCACGTACAATAAACTACGATGTATTCTGTGCCAACATAATTTATCGTTTTGGGTGCTAGTTATAACTTCGAAAGAGTTCCATGTGACAGCTGTTGAAATTCTTGCAGCTTTTAAGGTTGGAATCCAACTCATTTCACCACCAGGCTGTAAGTAGCTTCGGAAGAGTTCCATAGTTCATAATTTATTTATATTAATAACTAATACATATACATCCATACAGATTTCCATGCGTCTGTCTGATTCATTTGACCACTAGGGTGCTACTTGCACCCTAGAGTTAGAAACTTCGATAGAGTTATATATGTAACAGCTTTTTTAGTTATTTTTACATTCCAACTCATTTCACCAGGCTGCAAGTAGCTTCAGAAGAGTTCCATGTGACATTTTGAGAGATTCTTGCAGCATTTTACGTTGGACTTCGGTTCTTAATTTCCCCAACAGGCTCTCATACAATGGCGCGTAGCATAACAAAAACAAAGTCATTCCATCATGGGAAATAGACCGCGGGTTACCGAAACGAGAAAACCAAATCAAAGTTTTCGTATAAGTTGCAACGGGAGATATCCTGTTTGAAATATTGATGATAAATATTGGTTTATGGGAATACTCGCAGAGTTTTGGAGTTTGTAGTAAACACACATCCACAATAAACTGGATGCCTGAATCACAGGGGTTTCTTGACTGTTCCTGTTGGGTCGATAGGAACTAAGATACAACGCTATTTCTCAGGACATAAAAAATGCGGAAACGACCAGTTCCTTTATCAAACAGTTGAAGGGCCTTTTAATTAAAAAAACGTACTACACGAGTCGCAGCTGGCATTAATGAACAAATGCACCCGGAACGCTTCCCTTTAAAGGCATATCTCCACTAGGACTCCACTTATCGCAGATGGCATCGACAGAAAGGTAAACAACACAAACACTTGTACCCGAGAACAAGATTAATGCTCTTCAGTATATTTACCTTAGTTGCCCCGGTCAGGAACGCACCCGGTACCCTACCATCGAAGCACAAGCATAACTTCCGATAAATCCACGTTGCTAAGTGAATTTCAAGTACCTCCAGGTTTACAAACAAATTATATCCTCGTGTCTCTAATCGCTAAACAATCCCAGGGGGCGGGCGGAATCGGGAGCAGTGGCATATCACTCGACGCGGTATCAAAACGTACCGTACCGTACCAGCCTCTAATGTTCCCACTGCAGGGACACCGGCCTACTCTCGATAATTGAGAGTGAATGGGCTCTAATCTACCACGGGGGCCCAATCCGGATTGGTAGATGTCACATATCATCGAATTTTTGGTTCTAAGACATGCCGGTTTCCTCATGATGTTTTCCGTCACCGTTTCGAGAACGTGGTATTGCGCACATAGATTTTTTCAAGTGAAAAAACCCATTGGTGCACGTGTGGATTTGAACCAGCGACCTTCAGATTGAAAGTCGGCGTCTGTGTCCCTGGACCACCACGCTCTCAAAACGTAGTTTGCATGTATAATTTGATAAGGCTTCGATTCTGATTTGGGTACGCACGGGTAATGGTACATACATTTACCCCGTGGGTTGTCAATTTTCACAGCTCAGTCGTAATACCTCTGCCTTCTGCGCTGCAGGTCTTGGTTTCGATTCCCGCTCTGGGGAAGCATTTTTGGGACGAACATAGATGTTTGTTTTGTGTCTGGGTGTTTATATCACTAGCTGTTCCCGACGACTGCGTGGAATTTAACATTTTTTTAGAGCGAATAATAATATTTTTTTCTTATTTTCATCCCTTATTTTTCGCCCTTTGGGTAGGAATTTCTCAATGAATCTTCTATGGGACCACATCAAGGAGCACCCATCAAATAAAAACCATCCATATCGGTCTACATATGGCGAAAAAGTTGCGTAAGAAACATAAAAAACTTACAGCCAAGACCGGATACAGGATATATATACCCACTAGCGACCCGCCCCGGCTTCGCACGGTTAGTAAAGCATCAGTGTCGTATCATAAACTACCCGTGCGAAGCCGGGATGACTTGCTAGTGTATTATACATATAAACCTTCCTCTTGAATCACTCTATCTATTGAAAAAAACCGCATCAAAATCCGTTGCGTAGTTTTAAAGATTTAAGCATACATAGGGACATAGGGACAGAGAAAGCGACTTTGTTATATACTATGTAGTGATACAGGAAATGCTCTTTAATTTTAAGTCGGTAAAAAAGTATTTATTGCATCACAATTAGAGACATCAATTTTTTTTTAAAGGAACAAGTACCTACGAGGTCATGCGTTCATAAAACTAAGTTTGACGCATGTTCAAACCCTATCCGATCTTCCATGGGGAAGATCATTGGAATCAAGACATACCACTTTTTTATGTTTTTCCAAGATTCGAGAACGTGGTATTGCGCACACAATTTTTCCAATGGAAACTCAGTGCTCCTTTGGTTTTAAACCAGCGACATTCAGATAAAAGTCAGCGTCTGTTCTCCTGGGCCATCTTCAACCGATGTAGTTAAAATACATATCCGTGTATCCGAGTAACTTGGCCCCACGCGACTTAGTCCGGGCTCACGAGTAATTCTATTAAAACCCGGGCTTCTTCCCCAACCTCCTCGTTGGCTTAGAATAAGCTATCCTTTAACAGGAACATTAAAGTTTTGAAACCAAGTAATGCGCTGCGTTCGACTGGAGCATGAGAAGTTGTTTCACCCGTCACCAGAGACTGGGATCATCATCATCAGCCTATACTTTTTTTGATATGTGATTATGTGACGGATCGAGCTGAGGGCCCACCTGATGTTAAGTGGCAACCCCCGCCCATGACAACACTAATGCGAATCAGTATAAGGTTTGGGTATTACACTACGTCGCATTCATCTTGCTGCGTCCATCACCCGAGACGGGGATGTTGCGTCTCATGCGCACGTGATTTCACCGGGACCCACACCCTTCCACCGGAACACAGCAATGCGAGCACTACTACTTGGCGGCAGATTCCAGGTGTGGTGGCAGTACCTCTCCGGACGAACTTGGCACAAGTTCTACTGCTACTTGTTGTTGCTCCTTTAGCACCACCCAGGGGGTACGTGTAGGGAATCAAGGGGTACACACCTACGGACGCGAGCAACTGGACCTAGTAAGCGCCACTGAGCCCGATCTTCGGCTCTCCTTAACCACTTCTTACCAGCCACCTTCCGCAAGTCGCTCCACCTGGCCGGTAAACGTAGTGTAGGGCGCCCCCTGGCCAGGTGGAGACTGGGATGCTTCTAGCGAATGTTTTTTTTTGATGTGAATGCTTGATGGAACGAGCTGAGGGCTCACCTAATGGTAAGTGGTGACCCTCGCCCATGACAACAGTAATGCGTGCGACTCAGTGAACCACCGGCACACACACCTTTCCACCGGAAAGCCAATATGCTAGTCAACTGCTTAACCAGGTGTGGAGGCAGTACTTCTAGGATTTAAAAGGACAGGAAAAAACGTTGTTTTTTTTTGCGTTTTATTTTTAATATTCTTAGGGTCGTATTGCATTCTTTTAACTGTATCCTATATTCCCCACCATATATCATTGTCACATCATAAATATTACAGAACCGACAAACGAAATAATTTATTTAAATGTTTATTGTAAATACAATTATTTATAAAATATGGCGACCAGCCCCTGGAAATTCAATATTGAATGGGGTTGGTTATCGAAGGGTGGCTAGTTCATAGCCGGTATTTGAGAAGCAAATTTTGTTCGCTTATTTGACACATGCAGCTTAGTAGTATTTGTGGTGTTATCGTCCGGAGAAGTACTGCCATCATACCCAGTAGAAACAACTGTGAAAGAAAGAAAGAAAGAAATATTTCTGTGCAAACCGATGCATTAAAAAGTATCTTATCAGAGTATAACAGGGTAATTTTACGAAAATGTTCTAAGAATTTATATTCTATCTATAGTATTGTAAATTCTTGATGCATGTAGAGTTTTTTTTAAATAGTGTCATAACTAGCTGAGGCCCCACCTGGTGGTAAGTGGCGACCCCCGCCCATGACAACAGTAAAGCGACTCAGTATAAGATTTGGATCTTACTGAGTTGCATTCATCCTGCTGCGTCCATCACCCGAGACGGGGATGATACGTCTCATGCGCATGTGATTTCACCGGCACCCACACCTTTCCACCGGAATACAGCAATGCGAGCACTACTGGCGACAGATTCCAGGTGGCAGTACCTCTCCGGACGAACTTGGCACAAGTTCTACTGCTACTTTTGGTTGCTCCTTTAGCACCCAGGGGGTACGTGTAGGGAATCTTAAAGGTACACACCTACGGACGCGAGCAACTGGACTGTGGGAATTTGTACAATTTGAGCTTACAGTTAAGGACAGTTATTCTTTCTTCGTATCAAATTAACAGCGTTAATCATCAACAATGAGCAGACGGATGCACTGTCGCGCACAGAGGGGCTTTTGTAATGCGATAAATATGTATAGCTGTCGGCCCAGCTCTTGTTAAGTGGTTACACGTACAGTAATACGACTTAGGAGCGTCTCCTCATTCTTAGCTCGGTAACAATGAGAATAGAATATGTTTTTATTTGCAATCAATGAGAGAACTTAAACAAAATAATTAATATGAAACATATCTCAAAAAACCTTGAGATTTTGAACCACGTTATAAGTATTTTTTTTATAAGCATATGTTTAACTCCACCATAGTTTTTTGTATTTCTTTACGTGATATCTTTCACAATTAATATTTATATTGAACTAGCGACCCGCCCCGGCTTCGCACGGTAAGTAAAGCATCAGTGTCGTATCAGAAACTATCCGTGCGAAGCCAGGGTGATTTGCTAGTGTATTATACATATAAACCATCCTCTTGAATCACTCTATCTATTAAAAAAAACCGCATTAAAATAATTTGCGTAGTTTTAAAGTAAGCATACATAGGGATATATGGACAGAGAAAGCGACTTTGTTTTATACTATGTAGTGATTTAAAACTCCCTGGTTATACCATTGTGAAAAAACTATTCCACAATAAGGTTGAAAAAATTGGCTTTTCTTAAAGTTGCTTTCTCTTTGAAACTTCTTTCGACCACTGTACACCCGGATAGAGTTTATTAGCACAAGAATTAAGGAAAGCGCCTACCACAGTGTCTAAATATAGACATGCTAAAATACAATTAACGCATTTCACATATGACTCATACATTCGGGAGAAGCGAGCAAGGAAATTACGTGGTCCTCACTGATCCCCTCTTTAGTACCACTGTACTAATAACTGTTGGATTGGCTCCTTTAGTTACCTTCGAAGCGAGGGGTCTCGGGTACGATTCCCGGCCGAGACCAACTTTGTGTGATGAGCGTAAAATTTGTTCTCGGGTCTTGAGTAACTGTGTTGTGTTTGTTTATTCCATCTGCGGCAAAGGGAATCACAGTGCACGTGTGTTTGTTAGTATTTTTGCTTTTTTGTATTTATCAATAAATATTAAATATGTACACTACAAGCGTATTAAAAAAATTATAAGTGTATCAATAATCTGGTTCCTATAAATATTCATAAATAAATAAATATTCTTTGACATATTTCACACAGCGCCATCTAGCCCCAAACTAAGCATAGCTTGTAATATGGGAACTAGATAACTGATAGAATACATATAGTACTTTTCTTTTGTAAATACATACTTATAATACATATCAACACCCAGACACAACAAAAATTTCTGTTCGCACACAATTTCTTGTCCTGGGTGGGAATCTAACCCACGACCTTCAGAAAGCAGAGCTACCAACTGAGCTACGAGGCCAGTTATAAAATACGCGTTCAATAAGCTCGTAAGTCTTTTTTTTTTTAATCTTTATTTCGTAAAAGTGTTACGTACGTACAATTCCAGTGTAAATTGAATCCTAGAATTAAACAACATTTAATAAGAAAACGTTTAAGCTACAAAATGCTTGTGAAAACTTACAAAATATATTTTTATAGAAATGATAAGAAAAAATTACGTACGTTTTTTTTTTTTTTATGTGAATAAGTGACGGAACGAGCTGAGGGCCCACCTGATGGTAAGTGGTGACCCTCGCCCATGACAACAGTAATGCGTGCGACTCAGCATGAGATCCAAATCTTTACTGAGTCGCATTCATCCTGCTGCGTCCATCACCCGAGACGGGGATGATATGTCTCATGCGCATGTGATTTATTTAATCTCGCGCCCACGCGCGGGTAATTTTAGAAGTATTGTTACTTTCATATTTTTACATTAGAAATTCAATGAATCAACTTCAATGATCCATTAGTGTTGTGACAATCAATACGCTAACGGCTCGGATTACATAATATCAATTAATAGGGAGGGGACATTTTCGATACCAAAAGTAGCGTTTGAATACATATCTCATTGTTCACCTTAAACAAATAAACGTTAACACACTCATACCTCTGCACTAGGATTCCCTGTGTCGCATTTGGCATGGACAAACATAGAAACACAAGACAAACACCCAAGACACGAGAACAAAGTTCATGCTCACTACAAAGTGTGCCCCGGCCGGGAATCGAACCCGGAACCCCTCGCTTCGAAGGCAGATCTACTATCAAGCCACGGAGCCGCCGAAATTGTTAGGGAGGGGACATTTTTGATACCAAAAGTAGCGTTTGAATACATATCTCTTTGTTCACCTTAAACAAATAAACGTAAATAAACGTATACACACTCACTTCTCCGGAGTTCTCCGGATGAACTTGGCACAGGTAATTTGCTAATTTGAAAAAGTATGGTCAAGCACTGTTTTTTTAGGGTTCCGTACCCAAAAGGTGAAACGGGACCCTATTACTAAGGCTCCGTCTGCCTGTCTGTCTGTCCGTCTGTCACCAGGCTGTATCTCATGAACCGTGATAGTTAGAGTTGAAATTTACACAGATGATGTATTTCTGTTGCCACTATAACAATAAATACTAAAAAACAATACAATAAATATTTAAGGGTGGCTCTCAAACAAAAACGTGATTTTTAGGATATAGTTTCGTACGAAGAAACTAGATGGCGCTACTTGTATATACGATTACTTCGTGCGCGAGCCGACTCGCCCTTGGCCGATTTTTTTAATACCTATATTTTTATGAGTCATAGAGTTAACAGTTCTTATTTTTCTTTTGATATGACAAAAAAATTAAATACGCTTTTACAAGCACCATCTCTTAAGCAAGACAAAATACCACACCAGAAACACACAGACCGACAAATTGTACCCTTCCAATTCTGGAGTTAAAAATCCGTACCAGCCTCTAATGTTCCCACTGCAGGGACACCGGCCTACTCTCGATAATTGAGAGTGAATGGGCTCTGATCTACCACGGGAGCCCAATCCGGATTGGTAGATGTCACATGTCGTCGAATTTTTGGTTCTAAGACATGTCGGTTTCCTCACGATGTTTTCCGTCACCGTTTCGAGAACGTGGTATTGCGCACATACATTTTTTCAAGTGAAAAAACTCATTGGTGCACGTGTGGGTTTGAACCAGCAACCTTCAGATTGAAAGTCGGTGTCTATGCCCCTGGGCCACCACGCTCTTGAGTTAAAAATAGGACCAGAGAAATGTTACGTAAAACATTGCTTCCTATAACAACAAAAATACAATTCAAATTAGCACCAAACTCTCTCCAAGCGAAAAGTAATCAAATCTTAACAATCGTAGGCGTGAATTGCGAACTTTCAGGTTTGTTGTTTTTTTAAACTCTGTGAAAATATGAATTCGTTACGAGCTGAATGTGGAATAACTTCTTAGCAAACACAAACTCTTATAAATTTTAAAAAAGACTTCAGTTTGCCCGGGACCATGACGCTGCGTCGAAATATCGGGAGTCACAAAACTCACAAATCATGGTAAATATCTCGGTAACACGAATAATCAAACTCATTTATTCCTTTAGATCTCAAGTATCGTTTGGACATGTCTTTTACACACGCTCGTCCAATTCATGGGGGGTCCAAATGCTCGCGTAGGACCCTGAGAGTCCCTACAAGTACCTCCTGGATGGTGCTAAAGGAGCATCAAAAAGTAGCAGTAGAACTTGGGCCAAGTTCGTCCGGAGAGGTACTGCCACATCTGGAATCTGTCGCCAAGCAGTACTGGTTGCATTGCTGTGATCCGGTGGAAGGGTGTGGGTTCCGGTGAAATCACATGCGCATGAGACTCTCATCCCCGTCTCGGGTGATGGACGCAGCAGGATGAATGCGACTCAGTAAAGATTTGGATCTCATACTGAGTAGCGCGCATTACTGTTGTCATGGGCGAGGGTCACCACTTACCATCGCATTAAAGCGCTGTGTGCTCAGATTGATCTAAGCGTAATTTATTTGTTAACCAGCGCTGTTTTTCAGCCCATTGTGTTTTTATTCTTGGAATTATAAAATAGCCTTCCACAGCTTAAGTTTTAAGACAAAACAAATATCGTGTTACTCTTTGATAATTAATACTGTTTCGAGGAATTGTATTATCGGTGACACTCAATTAAGATTTTAATCGACGTACAAATAGCCTTGAATCTGCCTTGGAGCGTTCTGATATAGTCTGGAATAGCACATAGGCTACTTTTTATCCCGGAAAAATGTACGGTTCCCGTAGGAAGTCCAACCGCGGTAATAATAACGGGTGGCAACCCTAGTTGGGACACAGAAAAATCTAGCAATATGAAGCTAAGAATAATGCGGAGAGACGATGATTGTTACTGATCTATCGATAGAAACACATCACTATTGATAGTGATGTCCCATTATAATAGGCGTTTTGTTTACTGCCAGTATAGGGGAACCCCCATATTATATAACGAATTACACACCTTTCTATTACACACTAAAACACACCTTATAAACTAAGCATAAGATCGCATTTCCGCTGTAAACCTTCCGGCTCGTAAAGGGTTCGAAACGTAATGTGGTAATTGGCAGTTAGCGGCGATGTGAAATGAACTGTATAACAATCGTGTTACGGTTTCAATTGGCTCGTGGTTTAGATAAGATTTGTGGAGAATGCGATACGTTGTTTGAGAAATCGATACGGTTCTATCAAATAGAGGATTTTTTCCACGAAAATTTCGTTGTGAAGGCCGCGTTCTAGATGGTTCTAGAAGGCTCTAGAAGGATTTTTTCTCATATAAGTATTCTCTTTTGTTTATGTAGTACTGGCAGTCCTCGTTCGTCGTTTCAATAATAAAGTACAATATTATAAAGTACTAGCGACCCGCCTCGGCTTCGCACGGTTAGTAAAGCATCAGTGTCGTATCAGAAACTACCCGTGCGAAGCCGGTGTGTTGCTAGTGTATTATACATATAAACCTTCCTCTTGAATCACTCTATCTATAAAAAAAACCGCATCAAAATCCGTTGCGTAGTTTTAAAGATTTAAGCGTACATAGGGATATAGGGACAGAGAAAGCGACTTTGTTTTATACTATGTAGTGATGTATATCCTTTGTTATAAATGCAGTTTTTTTTTTTTTTTTTTATTTCGATTCCGTGTGGATCCTAACCCTTGAGTTTTACATGTAAACATACGAAAAAATATGTCTCGACTTACGTGGTTTCGACTTACGTCGCGTATTTCGAGAACCTAACTTGCCGGAAGTACGAGGTCTGCCTGTACTGCCTCAGGGGTCGTTGCTTGAGGTCGTAGGTAATTATTTATTTATTTACTATAACAACTATTTTAACAGGTTTAACCTAATGCGTAGTCAACTTTTTATTTTTAATTATGTAGGTGTAAATGCAAATTATATAAAGTTAGTTTAGTTTTTTATCCTTGTAGTAATCAAAAGAGCAACCAAAAGTAGTACTTGTGTCAAGATCGTCCAGATAAGTTATGCCATCATGTCTGGTAATCTGCCGCCAAGCACACACAGTAATGTGAGTAAATACTGTGTAGTAGGTATGTGTGGGTGCCGGTGAAAACACAGGCGTATAAGACATCTCCGTCTCGGGTGACGGGCGCAACCGGAAGCAACTTGGGTCTTCGAATACTTCGGTACAGGAAGACTGGAACTGTTTTGATGTTGTCAATGGGCGGTAGTAACCACTTAACTTTGGGTTGGTCTTCAGCACGTTCCATCACTTTTGGAAAAAATAAAAGGAATAACAAACTGATTTCAATATTGTTCACCTTTAATGTGTGGACAGAGGAATCGAACCCCCGTCCGCAGAAGCAAGGCTTATTACCAACTGAGCTAGAAAGCCAGTCTATTCTCCTTTAGATAATTTATTTTTAGCGTTTGAGGACACAGCTTTCAGAAGTAATCAACTAGGTATTCCCACAATGGGGACGACGGAATAATATAAACAAACAAACCAACAAACCAATTGTAACTACATAAAAATAAATTGACGGTGTTGCGCGGTATGACCGAAAAACTGCGGCGTCGATTCGAAA
Source organism: Aplocera efformata (assembly GCA_921293045.1). Lineage (NCBI taxonomy): Eukaryota > Metazoa > Arthropoda > Insecta > Lepidoptera > Geometridae > Aplocera > Aplocera efformata. The sequence continues at coordinate 1,361,727 of OV121067.1, read as the reverse complement.
CTTCTGGTTAGGACTTAGGGTTGTCAAAAGTATTGGTAGCAAAATATAAAATATAAGGGGGCTATATCAGAACGCTTCAAGGCAGATTTCGTTCTTCCCACGAGTTGTTGACAGGGATAGCATATATAGATACAGGGGGTGTGTGAGCGGGACAGAGTTGAGGAACGGTAGTCACCAAAGTATTAACCAAGATCGAAAACAAATCAAATAATTTTGTTATTTTTACAACCTTTTATTTTTACAATGTATGTTTGCGGGGTGGAATCTGGCATCTGAATTTTAAAATTTATCTTTTACCGATTGAGCTGAATGGTAAACACGCTTTTGGATGACAATGCATGCTTAGCTATGTGACGTCATTCTAATTCCAATATGGCGGATCATCCAAGATGGCGGACTACAATTTTTCTGCACTACCACAGTATGGGTATCAAATGAAAGGGCTTGCTGAAGAGAACACGAAAATTAAGCTTGTTTATAAAAGTTTTTTTTGCCCATTAATTTATTAATATAAATCCTTACATAGTATAAAACAAAGTCGCTCCCGCTGTTTGTACGCTTAGATCTTTTAAATTACGCAACGTATTTTAATGCAGTTTTCAGCAATAGATAGAGTGATTCAAGAGGAAGGTTTATATGTAGTATACATGCATATTATAGTAGAGGAAAGCCGGGCACCCGTGCGACGGAAATTAGGTGAACCGGCATTTCGTCCCATCATAACTAGTATTTTAGTAACTAATATATAATACGTTTGTCTGTATGTATGTTTGTTATTCACGCCTCGATGGCTGAACGAATTTGGATGAAATTATGTTATGTAGCTCGTACCCTGGATTAATACATAGGCTTCTTTTTATTTCTAAAAAGTAAAGTAATTCTTTTTTACATCTGTTCGTTTTTTTATATTTTCACATGTTGACCTTTTAACCGCGGGCGTAGTTAGTAAAAATATATTTCATGTCTACATTTCAATGCCTTACATTTCAATTATACATACAATTATTTTAATAAAAACAAAGACCCTTAGAATACATTACAAGCGATTATCATAAATGAAGATTTCTATTTGGAAAAGAAAGACAAATCACAATAAATTCATTGAGGGTGAAATTAAATTCTGAATCTTGATTTTTATTACGCTGCTAAAAATACAATACGTTTTGAGAAATTCCTTTACTGATTATTTTAAAATTACAATATTTTTACCGAGATCATGACGCATGAAACTGCGTCCAAATATCTGTTCAAATATCTCACAAAACATGTATCTCGGTTACTCGAACAATAATATATTGTACAATATTTTATATCTATACAAATAAATACAAATTTACTGTCAGTTTGTAATGTCAAAATAACATCTTTTTACTAAATACATTTGAAAGTATAAACGGTACTTATAATAAAAAATACATTTATTTTCTGTCTGTCTGTTTTCACTGGCAGATAGCTGATGTTATAAGGAGTAACCTATGATACGTTTATTTTAGTAAAAGAATAAGGGCTAAAAATTTGTGAAATTCTATGTGGATGGCGTCGCGGGGAACAGCTAGCTAGCAATATGTTTGCGTTCTCATACCATAAGATATTAGGGTTGGAACAGTTTTAAACTTAACAAATAAGGCTAGCTAAAACATGAAGACCGCCTGTAATTTGACATCTGTGTGCATGTAATGTGCCTAGCCCCTGAGACGCGTTATATGCGCGCGAATATGTTCACTTTTGTCTCTGAAATTTGACGTGTCCAAATGATACTTGAGATCTAAAAATTAATAAGATTGAGTTAGGATATCACTTAATGCTATGCCCATCGAAATCATACTAATATTAGAAATACGAAAGTTTGTCTTTATGTATGTTTATCACTCCTTAACGCTTCAAAGTTTGTTATGAAACAACAACAACAACTTTAACACACTCATACCTCTGCACTAGGATTCCCTGTGTCACAGATGGCATGGACAAACACAGAAACACAAGACAAACACCCAAGACCCGAGAACAAACTTCATGCTCACCACACAAAGTGTGCCCCGGCCGGGAATCGAACCCGGGACCCCTTGCTTCGAAGGCAGGGCTACTACAAACTAAGTCACGGAGCCGTAAAAAGTAGCTCATAAACTAGATTAATACAGAGTCGATTTTTATACCGAAAGTAAAATATTACCGTGATTGCCAACTGTCTCATATTGACTTTTCACGTCGACTTCCACCGCGGGGCGCAGAATTTTACTTACAAAAAGTGTTTGGCAATAGGGTGGCAACCCTAAAAATGTGTGTTAGCTGTAGACCGCCAATTCCAAACTCGATTAAACTGCGGCTTGTTGAGCGATTCCATCGGACGTCATCTCTGTCGACACGATATCGTTAGCACAACTATTTCACTTTTGGGACTAGGCTTGCCGCCGGAACCTAGTATTCGGGCCAAGTTAGAAATAGTAAACAGGTGAATAACTGGCCACTGTTTTTGTATGGGCAACTATTACCTAGGCTTCTAACCAAGCCTAGTTAGAAATAGTAACCAGGTGAATAACTGGCCACTGTTTTCTATGCGTAAGTATTACCTAGGCTTCTAACCAAGTCTAGTTAGAAATAGTAACCAGGTGAATAACTGGCCACTGTTTAATATGGGCAAGTATTACCTAGGCTTCTAACCAAGTCTAGTTAGAAATAGTAAACAGGTGAATAACTGGCCACTGTTTTCTATGCGTAAGTATTACCTAGGCTTCTAACCAAGTCTAGTTAGAAATAGTAAACAGGTTAATAACTGGCCACTGTTTTCTATGCGTAAGTATTACCTAGGCTTCTAACCAAGCTTAGTTAGAAATAGTAACCAGGTTAATAACTGGCCACTGTTTTCTATGGGCAAGTATTACCTAGGCTTCTAACCAAGTCTAGTTAGAAATAGTAAACGGGTGAATAACTGGCCACTGTTTTTATATGGGTAAGTAAGTAACAACTGACCTTACAGCTAGTTCAGTTGGTAGGAATTCTGCCTTCTGTTGGCCGTGGGTTCAAACATTTGTGAGACGAACACTAGTGTTACAAGTTAAATATTGTAATAATAATACGATTTATTTCTCTCACAAGGTTAACAACTTAATACTAAGGTATACATGTTTCTATTTAATTTAATTTTGTAACCACATTTGTGAGTGAAAGTTAAAGAAATAACACAATTTGTATTTGGTTTCTAGTTTTCCAACATTTCGTTACGGATGTTCGTTCTATACTCTATGTCTCTTTTCGCTTCGTTAATGAAACTCTAGATAAGTGAGAGTGAATGGGCTTTGATCTACCATCGGAGCCCAATCCGGGTTGGTAGATTTTGAATGTTTTGTTCTTGGCCATTTTCCGTTTTCCTCACGATGTTTTCTTTCCTCCAATATGGATACACGGATAATCACCATAAAATAATACATCTACGAAAGTTATATTTCCCTTCGTCATTTTCATGTAAAAATAATCGTAATAATTATTAATAGAATTTATCTGTTAGCGGCCATTTTGATTGCATAATTTTCTAAACGCATATTTCTGCTCGAAATGTTGGAATATGCTTTCGTTTCTCTTAACCTATTATTTTTGGTTGGACTCACAGCTCAGTTGGTAGTAGGTCTGCCTTGTACGACACAGGCCGTGGGTTCAATTCTCAGGGCAAACATTTGTGTGGTGAACATAGATATTTGTTCTATGTCTGCGTGTTAATTATTAAAAAGCTGTTCCCGCGTCTTAGCCCTCGTAGAATTAAACTTTTTTTTTCCTTGGAACCCTCATTTTTTTAAGTTTCCGTACCCAAATGGTAAAACGGGACATCTTAACGTTGAATTCCACAGTGACACCTGAATCCATCAATTTTATATCGTTCTATTTTCTTTATGTTCTACACTCATACCCCTGCACTAAAGACTGACTCCGTGTCACAGGTGGCATCGACAAGACAAAGACCCGAGAATAAACTACGCTCAACACGCAGTCTGCCCCGGCCGGCAATCAACCCGGAACCCTCGCTTCGAGGGCAAATCTACCACTAAAATACGGAGCCGTCGTCTATATATATACTATATATATGTATATCTAGCAAAAAAAAGCATTCAAATTATCATAGAATTTAACAGCAGCCGTATAAAGTTTTTTAAATAAACAATTAAGTATGTAACGAACCGTGAAATGCATATTTGTTAATTAATATGCATGATGATGCAAAATTATAACGCATGCATGGCTGGTTTCAAAGTGATTTTTATACAATTATGATGATAGGGGATGGTTAACCCTGGATGAGATACGGGGTACATTATACAGGGTACCTATACAGACGCGTACTTTCAATCTGAAGCACGCTGGTTCAAAGAAAAACATTGAATTTATCGCTTAAAAAAAAATGATGTGCCGAATACCGTTTTCTTAAACTGTTACTTACGTGGAACCACCTTTTATGTCACTAAATCTGCGGGTCACCTGATGCTAAGTGGTTACCTCCGCCCGTAACAACAGCATTACGACTTAGTTCCTCCCCGTCCGAAGTATTAGAAGACCTAAGTCGCACCCTGTTGCGCTTGTCGGACTGAAACTCAAACTCATTTATTCCTTTAGATGTCAAGTATTATTTGGACACGTAAAATTTTACCACACAAGTAAACACATTTAATAAGTGAGTTATTTTTATAATTAGGTTTTTAAACAAGTTTACATATGATAATAGTTTTATATATTGACAGTAATTGTGTTTCGCTCTGGATTTAGTTAAAAAATCGTACACATTGACCTTTAAAAGAATTGGATCTTACGGAGCCTAGTAGTGGGCACAGCGAGTTTATTATTATGCCTAGTGTTTACACTCTGATTATCACATTTTTTTTGTGAACATGCTTATATATCTACGAGTGAACATCAATCTCATATTTGCACTGATATGTACATATGAAGAGTATGTATGTCCTTAAATCCTTACAATGTTTCTTAGGGACCCAGATAACAGCTCTCTTCTGAATCACAAATATGGTGTTGATTTGCAGTAGAACTTGTGCCAGGTTCGTCCGGAGTACTACTGCCACCACACCTGGTAATTCCTTGCTAAACAGCGGTGCATTGCTGTGTTCGGGTGTGGGTACCGGTGAGTTCACATGCGCATGAGACGTAACATCCTCTTGGGTCTACTCATAATTCAGTCGGGGAGGGCTTAAGTCATTGCTGATTTTATGGGCGGAGGTAACAACTTACCACCAGGTCGTTCCGTCACTTATTCACATAAAAAAGCAAGCTTCCCGAAGAGCCCCGAGCCATTACTACGATACCTGGAAACAACCCAACATAACAAATGCATTATTCTAAGCAACCCTCATCAAAAGCTCTCGCTCTTGACCCCCATCCCCTCAGCAATTTAAATAAAAACAACTTATGTCATAAAGTATTCAGCTGCAATGGGATTCTCTTAAGAAATGAGTGCGTGTGGTCTGCCCATTACACCTTCCCTGAGGATACTCATCCTTTATTTCAATTGTATCAGCAGTCGAACCCTCGGCTTTCAATTCTAGAGTCGCTTCTTTGTGAGCAGCTAGACGACTCCGTAGTTGGTAGTAAACCAACCTTCGGAGCGAGGGGTCGCGGGTTCGGGGACACACTTTGTGCGGTGACCGTGAAGTTTGTTCTCGGGTCTTGGGTGTTTGTTGTGTCTCTGTGTTTGTCCATGCCATCTGTAACAAAAGGATTCCTGGATTCCTAATCTAAGTGCAGAGGTATGAGTTTAAGCGTTTGTTGGTGTTTGTCACAGTTAACTTGGAAAAATACAAACCGTCCAAGACTTAATGATAGACTTCATGCTTCACAAATATTTGCCCAGGCCATTGCCCAAGTCCCCTCGCTTACAAAGCAGTGTTACCATCAGCTAATCTTCAGAGTCGTTATATACACCCTAAATACATTTACCAAATTCCAGCAATATCTACACTAATATTATAAAGAGGAAAGATTTGTACCTATGTTTGTAGTGAATAGGCTCAAAAAGTACTGGGCCGATTTAAAAAATTCTTTCACCAATAGAATGCTACATTCTTCCAATTTGACATAGGCCACATTTCATTTTGAAAAAAATTAGGGATCCTTGGTAAAATTTGAACAATGTAACCGAAGGTGTAGAAAAATGAGTCTTAAAATGTCTTTCGTCGAATGCGCTGCCGAAACTATTAGCGATAGAACAAAATAATGTACAACAATATTGAAGAACATCATAATGTCTACAAAAAACACCGCGGTAGCATATGTCCAACTATTGTAGTTATGTCACTACCCCGTGCGAAGCCGGGACGGACTGCTAGTTGTAGCAATAAAGCTATCATTGCGCTACCGTCAAATTAATTTCTTGAAGTTTATTACTGACGCTAACTATAATTTAGATTGTATCATCTATAATTCTTTTTTATTTTCTCGTGTGTTTGTCTTACATACGGGATGGCTCCTTGGGGTGGGTAATGGGCAGGTGACACGCATCTTTCTAATATAAAAGAATATCACCAGGAATGGGGTATAATTTATTTTATGGTTGTTTAATGTGAATACTTCGCTCGTTCAATTACCTTGACAACAAAATTTAAAACAACTAATTTTTTAGCTGATGTGCTCCGCGTTGGCAACCTCACATGTTGCAAGCGTCTATAGGCGACGGTAGCCACTTACCATCAGGTGGGCCGTTATCTTGTGTGCCTAATAATTCAAATAAAAAAAACGGCAGAACTTGTACCAAGTTCGTCCGGAGAGGTACTGCCGCCATATTTGGTAATCCGCCCCAAGCTGTGCAGTTACATTGCTGTGGTCGCTGGTGAAATTTCAAGCGCATTAGACGTAACATCACCGTCTCAACGTGATTGACGCATTGCGTTACGACTTGGGTTTTCTCATATTTCATTACGAGTACAACTGTTGTCTATTAGCGGCAGTAACCACTTAACGTCAGGACACGTTCCGTCACTTAAGTAACATAAAAAAAATTGTAGTGGAGAGCTTACGGTAAGAAACGATTAATAAAAACACAGCTGTCACATTTTTGGCCGAAAAATTACACAAAAGCACGTAACTCAATCAATTCCCGGCTAACTGATATGACTTGCTGTTTCTACCCCATTACGAATTAGATATCTTTGTTAGTTTAGCTTTGGTTTGGTTTTAGTTAAACTGTGCGACGCACTGGGCTGCGGGAACGGTGCGTGCCTTTTTTTTAATATTTTAGATCGATATGGGTAAGTGTGAAGAGGTAAATGGCAACGGATTTAATAATTTCATCACCTTTATTCTATTTTTTTATCTCTGTATCTGTAATTACAAATTAGCTCATAATTTTTATTTTTCAATTCTGTTGTCGATTAAGTGAAATCCTGTAAGCGTACGAAATTATTTGTATTTTTCATTTTATTTTTAATTTTATAGTTCTGATATATATATATTTAATTTTTCATGTAATATGTATATTATGTTGTCGATTAGATTAGATCCTGTTGCGCTTACAGGATTGTAAATAAGTTACGTACAATATAAAAGTACCGTTTTTTAAGCTCGCGGTTCAAGGCCGGCTTTAAACCCAGTGCGCGCCCTGTTAGCAACACATTGCAGTAGCAGCTTGTCCCACAGTTCAACAACTTGCCAGTCATCTAATTTATTACTATTGGCCTATAATCTACACTTATCCCCTCAGTATCTCCAAATTAACTTTTGGGTTTTTCGTATTATTATTATATAATTTACGAAAAATCCGAAAAGTTACTTTCGAGATCTTGAATATATTTTGAAACAAAACGCAAAAAATTAAGCTCTTTATAATATACAACTGTACAATCTTAGAAGTTGCTCGCGTCCGTAGATGAATACCCTCGGAATCCAGTATAACTTAGCAAAGTTCGCCCGGAGAAGTACTGCCACCACACCTGGTAATCTGCCGCCAAGCTGTGTACACTCGCTTTGCTGTGTTCCGGTGAAGGTTAGGCCTTCTTATACTTTGTTTGGGGAGGACTTAAGCCGTATTAATGTTGTTATAAGTAAATAAAATAAATAAATAAACGTTTACACACTCATACCTCTGCACTAGGATTCCCTGTGTCGCAGATGGCATGGACAAACACAGAAACACAAGACAAACACCCACAAACTGAGAACAAACTTCATGCTCGCCCTTCGCTTCGAAGGCAGGGCTACTAACAACTAAACCACGTAATCGTCTAAATATATATTATAGGCGGAGGTAACCACTTATCTTGACTTGAGGTGGACATTCAGCTAGTCCCGTCATTTTTGTCACAAAAAAAATAAAGCGTATCTCGGCGCCCAGGTACTAATCATTAAATTGTACAAGTATCCCTTTGCTAAGATTGCGTCGTTTAACCCAGTGCGCGCCCTGTTAGCACCACATTGCAGTAGCAGCTTGTCCCACAGTTCAACAACTTGCCAGTCATCTAATACATTACTATTGGGCTATAGTCTGCACTGTTCACTCTGTGTTTCTCTTTCTGTACTTTTCGGGTTTTTTTTTAATAGCTATATATAATAGCTTACAAAATGTCGGTTCGAATTGGTAAGTTAATGTAATATACGTAACTAAGTATAAGAGATAATGCTGTGACTAGAGCCCAGAAAATAGTTTAGTGACGCAAAAAAAAAACTTATATATTTATTATATATAAAAGTTATATATTTATTATTGTATATATAAAAGTTATATCTCACCGCAATGTCATTATTTCCAAAAATACTACTTATTTATTATGAATTTTCCAAAAGATGTTGTTTTATACAAACTCCAGCCTTATTTTTTCGTGGTGAAAACCTTCATCAGTACCCACCTTCCCTGGGGACGTTGGACGGGTTATGCCGGATTCTTAGCGGCTAAAAACCCCACGGTCTCTAGACGCCCATTGCTGGAGCTGCGGGAACGGCTTCCACTCTTCAAACAAACAAATACGAACTCCAGCCTGACAGTTATTACTAGAAGATTAAATTTAATTAAGACGGCTCCTTGGCTTAGTTGTAGTAGCCCTGCCTTCGAAGCGTGGGGTACCGGGTTCGATTCCCGGTCGGGGCACACTTTGTGTGGTGAGCATGAAGGTTGTTCTCGGGTCTTGGGTGTTTATCCATGCCATCTGCGACACAGGGAATCCTAGTACAGAGCTATGAGTGTGTAAACGTAAAAAAACGTAAAAATTTAGCGATTTAAAAATCGTATATTGACTCAAATACTTTAATATACTTGTTAAACAAATGCTTTCCCTGGACATTTTTGGTTCTAAGACATGCCGGTTTCCTCGTGATGTTTTCTTTCACCATTTTGAGAACATGATGTTGCGCACAGAAATTTATCAATTGAAATACTCATGTGTGGGTTTGAACCAGCGACCTTTAGATTGAAAGCCGGCGTTTGTGCCCCTGAGCCACATTCCTGCTATTTTTTAAACAATTACACATTCATACCTCTGCACTATGATTCCCTGTGTCGCAGATGGCATGTACAAACACAGAAACACAAGACAAACACCCAACCCGAGAACAAACTTCATGGTCACCACACGAAGTGTGCCCGGCCGGGAATCGAACCCCACGCTTCGAAGGCAGGGCTACTACCAACTAAGCCACGGAGCCACCTATTTGCATACTGCTACAAAGTCTTCCGTTGACAATTTGTCATGCATTACTGAAACGGCCGCCAAAGTACATTTTGAAAATAGCTATTCTGAAAACCGTCCAATAAAATGCATTTCCATTTTGGAAGTGACGCTCTTACGTCATGTCCGGGCGGAACTCGTAAAACTGCCGTCTACCACAAACGCAAGTGGTACGAAATAGGGGGGGAAGCAGTAGGGCTAGTTGGGTGTACCAACTAGCAGTAGAACTTGTGCCAAGTCCGTCCGGATAGGTACTGCCATCTGGAATCTGGCGGCAGATTCCAGTCGTGCTCGCATTACTGTATTCCGGTGGAAGGGTGTGGGTGCCGGTGAAATCACATGCGCATATCGTCCCCGTCTCGGGTGATGGACGCAACATGATGAATGCGACTTAGTGAGATCCAAATCTTATACTGAGTCGCATTACTGTGGTCATGAGCAACTGGTACAACTGACCAATTACCTACCTACTGGTAAAGGTGAAGATAAAGACACATCTATGTTTCCAACTAAAACAGCACGCAATAACCAAGATGATACCAATAAAGTACTAAAATAATTAAGTAATACTTAGGAGATAGCAGAAAAGAAGTATTTATATATCTATTAAGAAAGACAAATATATTAATTACTATAAATTTTTAAACAAAAGCAACAATCGTTTTTTACTTTACTAAATAAGTATGCGAAAGTTATATATCTAAGTTAAGAATTTTAAACTCACACGAGTTTATAAACTCATACGAATTTCTAAACATACATATGCCTACATAGTTTGCCAATTAATATATTAATTCACCATTACCGCTGATTGAGTACATATGTTTAAAATTCTAAACTTACATAGTTTAGCCCTCTAATGGTTTTCCAATTCATATTTTCTTCCACCGCTGTTGGTATTGAATTTCCCGAGTCGAATCTCATCAATTGTTTTTTAACTCCTTCCAACAGTTTGCCATTCACATATCCTGCCTTATATACGTTTCACTCTGGCGACTCCGTGGCTTAGAAGCGAGGGGTTCCGGGTTCGATTCCCGGCCGGAACACTGTGTGGTGAGCATGAAGTTTGTTCTAGGTCCTGTTTTTTCTTGTGTTTCTGTGTTTGTCCATGTCACAGGGAATCCTAGTGCAGAGGTGTAAACGTTTACTGGTTTACTCTTTAGGAGCTTTGTGATGGTAAGACCGTAGCCGTCGTAAGTGGCACAACTGTCTGTAATCTACCGTGGCGGTCTGGGGCGGCCGGCAGCGACATAAATAATAATATATTCAGTTTGGTATATTTTTTACGGTCTCTCGCCTCGCAATACTTCTAAGTGACCGGCGTTTTCGCAAAACAGTACAAGTATTGTGAAATGGGGCCTTTTTAACTATATCCTATCCTACTAATATTATAAATGCGAAGGTTTGGATGTATGGATGGATGTTTGTTACTCAATCACGCCAGAACGGCTGAACGGACCTGGATGAAATTTGGCACAGAGATAGATTATAGTCTGGAATAGCACATAGGCTACTTTTTGTACGGTTCCCGTAGGAAGTCCAACCGCGGTTAACACCGCGGTTGTATTTTGTGTGTTTATTATCTCCGAACTCTGAATTCGAATAATCTTTTTTATTCGAAAAGATTTTTTTTTTTTCATCAAAATCGGTTCTATGTTTTGTTAGATCTAAATAGAAACAAAATACGTTTTTTGATTTCCTGTGATTTTTTTCTTCGCCCGTTGTATACCGATTCGGATGTGTTTTTCATCCCTGAGGGCGAGAAATAAGCGATGAAAGTATTTCAGCCGTTTTTTTTTTTTTCGAATTTTATATCAACCACTTGTCAAATATTAAAACTATAGTTTAATGTTATGAAACAAAATACTCCGGCTTCTGCAATTCTTCATAGAAACTTGTTTCAATTACTTGTTCAATATTGTGAACACTCCCAGTAAATCATAAGTGAAGTGTACACCCCCGGGGCTGGGATTACTGTGGCAGATTAAAGATTAGTCGATGGCGGCGTGAGATATTAGTTTTTAAACGAGCTTAACATTCGACTTAGTCTTAAATCAAATCTTGGAAATACAATTGCATTCAAAATATTTGCTCGCCACGACTTGTGTCTTCTCATACTTGAGTATGGAAGATCTGAGTCGTATTTTTTCTGATACAGCCTGGTGACAGACGGACAGACAGAACGACAGCGGAGTCTTAGTAATGGGGTCCCATTTCGCCATTTTTTTTAAACGTTTACAGACTCATACCTCTGCACTAGGATTCCCGTCACAGATGGCATGGACAAACACAGAAACACAAGACAAACACCTAAGACCCGAGAACAAACTACATGCTCACCACACAAAGTGTGCACCACACAAAGTGGCAATCGAACCCGGGACGAAACTAAGCCACGGGGTCGTCTTTGGGTATGGAACCCTAAAAATAGCTGCTAGCCTTTTAGATAGACGTTATTATATACTTATATGTCTTATTTCGTTTTTTTTTTTTTTTTTTTTCACAATGTTATATGTGGCAATACTTTTTGAGAATGTGTCCTTGTCTGTCTCTCGCTGCTATAGATCTTTTTATGTTTTTATTATTTTTTCTTTGTTTTAATGATAATTGTTATCTTGTATGTTGTATTGTTATCTTGTATCTTGTTTGCTAGAATTCATGACGTTACCAAGTGCTCTTCTTGTACGTAAGGTAAATAAATAAACTATAAACTACTAGCTGACCCGGCCACGCGTTGCTGTGGCTAACGTTTTTGTCATATGATAATATTGCGATCATATATTGAGATGTGAGCTATCCTATCTTTCAAGTTGGATCAAACTGCACACGGTGTACAAATTTGATTAAAATCGGTTAAGTGGTTTAGGAGTCCATCGCGGACAAACATCGTGACACGTAGTTTATATATATTAAGATTAAAAAGTTCCTTACGTTGGGACATGGAACCGTTAAACATTATCAAATAATTAACCCAAAAATTGGAAAGTCGCCGTATAAAATTGTATCTATATGAAAATGTATCTATGACATTTTTTTTTATGTGATTGTGTGACGGAACGAGCTGAGGGCCCACCTGATAAGTGGTGACTCTCGCCCATGACAACAGTAATGCGCGCGACTCAGTATGAGATCCAAATCTTTAATGAGTCGCATTCATCCTGCTGCGTCCATCACCCGAGACGGGGATGATACGTCTCATACGCATGCGATTTCACCGGCAGCCACACCCTTCCACCGAAACACAGTAATGCGAGCACTACTGCTTGGCGGCAGATTCCAGATGTGGTGGCAGTACCTCTCCGGACGAACTTGGCACAAGTTCTACTGCTAATTTTGGTTGCTCCTTTAGCACCCAGGGGGTACGTGTAGGGAATCAAACGGTACACACCTACGGACGCGAGCAAATAGACCCCCAAAAGATATAGATTCCAAATGTATTAATGCAAGGTGGATGTCGAGGGATATTTCATCAGCTATAAAACTGTCCTGGCGTCTAGACACAAGGTGCCTTTAAATATAAATGAACTTGCGAACCATCTCGGCTCCACGGTGGCAAACATGTACTTATAAGTATATTTTATGCGACTAAAGTGACGGGGCGAACAGTTGACCCACCTGATATTAAGTGATTACCGCCGCCCGTAAAACAAATATACATAATTAGCAGTAGAAGTTGTGATAAGCAGCGGTGCACTTATGTTGCTGTGTTCCGGTGGAACGGTGTGCGTGCCGGTGAGATCACATGCTTGCGATTACTCGGGTGCGATTACACTTATTTTTTCCACAATAAACAAAGCTTAGCTGGCAGAGAATGTTGTTTAGCATTAAGTCGTTGTACATCCAGATTTGTGCAAGTATTTTTTTATCTTATACCTGAGATCTAAAGGAATAAAAGATTAAGTTTTTCAACATCAGAGTGCGGCTCCGAATCACCCTTAGCTGCTTTATTTTTGTAGTACGGCGGTTAATGTTGGCCTGTGGGAAATGCGTAGGGGTTGAAACTAAGGGTGCATTAGTAGGGAGCGATGAATTGGAACTAACGCAATCCGACGTCGGTTGTTTTGACGATTTGATCATTCGCTCTTGGATATTGGTAAGTTTTATCAGCTAACGTTTCCACTGCAGACACTTCCTACTGTTAACAGCTGCTCGTTCCGTAACTTTAGTCGCATAAAACAATTGTAACCATGTCGCTAATTGGTAAAATAAATTTAATTCTGTAAACGTAAGCGTAATTTTTTTGATTAACAAATATTGCAATAATCAATCTCATGCCATTATCTCTAAGAAGCAGCAATTTCCTCCCGAAGACATTAGTCCATGGGGTAATGGCGCCGATAAATACGGTCCGATGCGTCCGAAGCGACGCTATGCGATGAATAGTTTAATATGCTTAAGTGATCGGAAACGAAGTACGTTCCGAGGTCCCTGGTGAAGGCGGCTATGTGCAAGGAGTTTCGTTAAGCAAGGATCGTCCGAAAGCGATGTTTTTCAATCGACTTATTGATTCGAAAGGATTATGTTTTATAGAGGTCTCATAAGTAATGTCGATTTTCATATGTGAAAATTCCTGCGCCTCAATTTAAACATGTCGTAACTTGTTAAGACTAGTCTCTAATTCTATGAAGAGTACAATTGCTTTACTTTCTTTTAATTACTCTTTGTTTATTGACGACGCAGTACGTTTTTATAATAAATAGTATGAAAGCGAATGTCTTAATACACGAATTTCATATTTATCGCATTCCATACTGCTTATTATATGCCCACACAGTGTGCCCGGCCGGGAATTGAACCCGGGACTCGCTTCGAAGGTAGGGCTACTACCACTAAGCCAAGGAGTCGAATGTCATACATCGTTTGATACCAAACTGCGAGATTATTAACTACATTGTACATTGACAAAGCTTTATGCAAGGTAATGCTTTGTTTACTGAATTAATTGAGCTGTCATAAACCCACGGCGCCGGAGGGACTCCCCATACGGACTAATACCAATAGTATAAACTAGTTGTTGCCCGCGGCTTTACTCGCTCTAATGCAGGTATTGTCAATCAATTTATTTATGGATCAAAGGTGCCTTCTGTCCTTATCAGTTACCCCTGAAATTGTACAGATATATTTGTACAAACGAACTCACATTGGCATTAAATTACTCGCTGCGACCCATGGTTTTACCCGCGTTTTTCCGGGATCAAACACAGGTGGAACAATGACATTTTCACTTGAAAAATTTATGAGCGCAAAACCACGTTCTCGAAACGGTGAAGGAAAACATCGTTAGGAAACCAGCATGTCTTAGAACCAAAAAATGCACCAATTCACCAATGCACCAATTCTGATTGGGCTCCCGTGGTAGATCAAAGCCCATTCACTCTCAATTATCGATAGTAGGCCGGTGTCTGCAGTGGGAACATTAGAGGGTGGTACGGCAGTGGTGCTGTTCGAGATTGTCTTGGCAGTGGAATCGAATTAATACCATTTAATATACACTATTTAAAAATATTTGAGTGAATATAAAACTATATAAAAAAATATTATTTATGGGCGACGGTAACCATTTACCGTCTCTTTAATCACATACAAACCGTAAGAGCGCAAGCACTTATAAAATACAAATTCGCGAAGATGAAACTATTTTTTTTTCGCAAAAAATTGTGTCATGTATTTTTTATTCCACTCAAAGCATGAGTACTTAACACTCGAAAAACTGATCTAATATAAACATCCAAAGGTTTTGCAATAATAATAGCCCCATTGAGTATTACTGCGGTAATGCAAAATGGTCGGGCGGCCGTCAATGTTCTCTTTATTTGGGTAACAATAAGTTTCGTTGGGGGACTATATAATAATAATCATTTTAAAAAGTTGCGGCGTGCGAGTCTGATTTTACAATGGAGTGTTCCGTAAGAAATTTGACGACTCCGTGGCTTAGTTGGTAGTAGCCCTGCCTTCGAAGCGAGGGGTCCCGGGTTCGATTCCCGGCCGGGGCACTCTTTGTGTGGTGAGCATGAAGTTTGTTCTCGGGTCTTGGGTGTTTGTCTTGTGTTTCTGTGTTTGTCCATGCCATCTGCTACACAGGGAATCCTAGTGCAGAGGTATGAGTGTGCTAACGTTGTTTTTTTTTTTTTTTTTTTTAAATGTTCTGTTACATATCTGTGTGCATGTAGCCATCCTGTGTCACGTTATATGCTCACGAATATGTTTACTTGTGTGTGTAAATGACGTGTCCAAACGATACTTGAGATCTAAAGGAATAAATGAGTTTGAGTTTGAAGCATTGACGATTTATTAATTCAAATATCTTAATACTAGCGCCCCGCGGTTTTACCCGCCATTTTCCGGGATCAAAATTAGCCTGTTTTATCCAGGATATAATCTATCCTGGTACCAAATTTCATCTAAATCCGTTGAGCCGTTTCAGCGTGAAGGTGGTACAAACACACACATACACACACACACATATACACACACACACATATGTAATAACCTTTCGCCTTTGTATCAGAAGCTACCCGTGCGAATCCGGGGTGACTTGCTAGTGTATTATACATATAAACCTTCCTCTTGAATCACTCTATCTATTATAAAAACCGCATCAAAATCCGTTGCGTAGTTTTATAGATTTAAGCATACATAGGGATAGGGAGAGAAAGCGACTTTGTTTTATAAGTCGCTTTTATACTATGTAGTGAAGTAATGTATAAAACCAAGTCGGGTTTGTTCGAATACTTATAATTCGATAACGGCTGGACCGATTTATATAGCTTTTGTTGTATTTGTCTCCTTCCGAATAGCGGAAAAACTATTATAAGTGTTTTTATGTGACGGGGCGAGCTAAAGACCCACCCGATGTTAAGTGGTTACCACCCATAACAACAGTATTAAGGCCCTGTGATTTCACCGGCGCCCACACCCTTCCACTTGAACACAGAAATAGTGCACCACTGCTTGTCGATAACCAGGTGGAGGCAGTACTTCTCGTTACGAACTTGGCACAAGTTCTACTTTTGTTGCTACGTAGGGGTCTCCCCACGGACGCGAGCAACTGTTAGGTATATACATTTTGCGTACGCGTGAGTAGGCTAATAATAACAAAGTTCGATACTGAACCCTAAAACTATAAGTGGAATATATTGTTAGGTGAGGATGATTCGTGTATTGTGTTTCTGAACTCGCAAAAATTGTATTCATAGTTTTTTATGTCATTTTAATATTTAAAATCTATTGTTACATATTTACACGTGTACAAAATTTGCAAGTACCGTACCGTACTAATGTTCCCACTGCAGGGATACCGGCCTACTCTCGATAGTTGAGAGTGAATGAGCCCAATCCGGATTGGTAGATGTCACATGTCGTCGAATTTTTGGTTCTAATACATGCCGGTTCACGATGTTTTCCGTCACCGTTTTGAGAACGTGGTATTGCGCACATAAATTTTTTCAAGTGATAAATCTCATTGGTGCACGTGCAGGTTTGAACCAGCAACCTTCAGATTGAAAGTCGGCGTCTATGCTCCTGGGCCACCACGCAATGGGGCTTAAACAATACAAAAAAAAACTAGTTTGATAAAAAGTAACAAAAACAAGAAAAAAAGAATGGACTAAAAATTTATTTATATCTTTCAGTTAATTTCTGACTGCAACTTTGAATTTGGAAAAGGAGAGATTAAATACATCACATTTATTGAACATAATATTGTGAGTTTTCATAGCACATGTTTAAATTGAGGCGTAGGAATTTTCACATATGAAAACCAACATTACTTAAACCCTGATAATATGGGAAATGTCTAGCACTAATTGCGACTAGAAATAGAATTGGCGTGGAAGTTAATCACACGAAACCGGATTGCATCCAAATGAACTGGCTGATCGGGAACTTGGTTATAGACGTGACCCACTTGCATGCAATCTGGGCATTTTCCCGGCCGTGTATGGCTACAGTTAGTCATAGCCTACACGTGCAAATAAAATTGAATGTCTGTTTGTAATGTCGAAATAACATATTTTATAACATGTTTATGTTACTTGATTTGATGCCTCCGTGGGTTAGTCTTCGAAGCGAGGGTTCCCGGGGTAATTAAATAAAACTAACGCAGGAGTTTTACATTATTTTAATAAGGTATTTTGTCTATTTCATATAACAAAAAAAAAATATTTTTTTCTGACTGTACCGATTTTGACGGGACTATTACTGGCAGATAGCTGATGTGATAAGGAATAAGCATCTTTAATTTCAGAAAAATCTTGGTTCCGCTATAAAAATGTTCATTTCCACGCGGATAAAGTCGCGGGTAACAGCTAGTAGTAAAATAATATTGTATATTTAATGCCCATCCTACAAATACTAGGGTATTATTGGAGAAATGGGTAGGTTACCTTTGACCCCCTGGAGTGTATGCTGGATCTACAACACCAACTATATGACTGTAAATCCTGTTTAAACATTTTTCTGTCAACAAACATCATTGTCAAAATGCTTTATTTCGGTTTAAAACTTTAAAAAATTATATAAATCCTTATAATTTTATTCTAATTGTAATTGTATTATAATTCGTCACTTTGTTATTTTTTGTATGTTTATTACGATTTTAAATACTAAATGATTTCAAAGAAGTTTCATGAAGAAATTCCATCACTTATTTGACGTACTTAGAGGTGGAATTTCTTCTCGAAATTTCTATGGAACCGCAACGGAGGTGATGGTGAAAACATACTAAACGAAATCTCAACCGAATTGACAAACTATCTTGTTTTGAGGTCGGCAAAAGAAACCAGGCAATCATTCTCATATTTTCATTCACAAATCGTTTTAAAAGTTTAATAGGTACGTAATTTTGAAAAGTTTCCAATTTCACGAGCAGTAATCACGGATCCCCTTGAACAAACAGAATATTTTCCATCCGAATAGTCGATTATTTGATTATTGCGATCGAATTAGAAGCTATTTCTCGATTGGCCAGATTCGGAGCCCTCCGCCCCGTGGCAGAACGTGAACATGGTAGAAGCGTCATATTTTATTTGTTTTAGTAGTTTTATCTTGATTTCATCGCATAAAATGATACCTATATGTTTTTTACATCACTGATTTGAAAAAGAATTTTGCGAATCCGTCTATATATGACAGAATTTCTCTTTACGGAGGTTGGTACATCCGAATTGGTAACATCCTCCTTTTTGAAGTTAGTTAAACATGATTAACTAAGAAAAGCACTCTGTTGCGTTTTAAATAATTTGTTTTTGTTGCGATAATTTGATGTAAATAGAAACTCTGTTTGTCTCTGTCTGTCTGACGGATTAGCAAAATTATTTTTTTGTTCGAAAGGGATTTATTACGAAATGGTCCCATAGAATTTTTATCAAAATCGGATCAATAGTTTGGTTGTTAAATCAAAATAACTGGTAAAACGATGTCATCCAATAAATTGTCTTATTTTTTTTCGATTTTAAAATCAGTTTTGTGGGTTCAGTACGTTTAATGTTGTAGGTAAAATGCTTTCGCTTCTATAAGTGAAGTGCCTCATCTCGATTATCTCGCTAGGCCACGAGACAGAGTGAAAAATTCTGTCCTAATAACCGCGTTAGGGAAATGAGAATTCACTGTACTGCTTTTGTATACGATACTGACCTCACCTTCTGCTCTGTATGTTGTGGGTTCGACTCCCGCTTGGTACAAGCATTTCTATGGCAAATGGCTATGTATAATGGCTATATAAAATATAATGGCTTGGGTTCTGTGTTTTTTTTTTTTTTTTTTATGTTATTGCGTGACAGAACGAGCTGAGGGCCCACCTGATGGTAAGTGGTGACCCTCGCCCATGACAACAGTAATGCATGCGACTCAGTATGAGATTCAAATCTTTACTGAGTCGCATTCATCCTGCTGCGTCCATCACCCGAGACGGGGATGATACGTCTCATGCGCATGTGATTTCACCGGCAGCCACACCCTTCTACCGGAACACAGTAATGCAACCACTACTGCTTGGCGGCAGATTCCAGGTGTGGTGGCAGTACCTCTCCGGACGAACTTGGCACAAGTTCTACTGCTACTTTTGGTTGCTCCTTTAGCACCACCCAGGGGGTACGTGTAGGGAATCAAAGGGTATTCACCTACGGACGCGAGCAACTGGCCCCCCTGTTTGTGCGTTAATATGTATATAATAATAGTATATTTTTTTTACCGTTTGATATATTATTAATGTATTAACAACATAGTAATGGTAACAAACCTAAAACTAAAATCTTAAAAATATAATATAAGAACTAAAATATATTATTAGGAGTCCCTTTAGGATACTGGCAGCGTTCCCCCTTTGAATAGCTAGACTTATGTATATTTACTTAACTGTCTGTTAATGACAGTCATATGTATGTATTTAAAAAAACGTATGTTTAGTTTTGGGCTATATGGCGCTGTTTGAAGTTTCTATGGATATTTATCTATTTATTTAAATACGTATTTAGAGGAAATATACAAATACTTAAGCAGATTGTGGATTTATGAAAGATTAGCGACCCGTCCCGGCTTTGCAATGAGCAATTTCTAATTAAAGTGCACTCTCATTAGTAAATTATATTAATATTATTTCATTAGTAAAGTTTTTCTTTCATTCCTGTAACTAAAACACAACAAAATCAATCGAGCCGAAAATGACGGCTCCGTGGCTTAGTTGGTAGTAGCTCTGCCTTCGAAGCGAGGGCTCCCGGATTCGATTCCCCGCCGGGGCACACTTTGTGTGAGCATGAAGTTTGTTCTCGGGTTTTGGGTGTTTGTCTTGTTTCTATGTTTGTCCATGCCATCTGCGACGTAGGGAATCCTAGAGCAGAGCTATGAGTGTGTTAACGTTGTTTTTTGTTGTTGAGCCTTCTTCAAGTGACGATGTTTCCAACAGCAATTTGTTTATTTAAAAGAAGTAACCGTGCATCTAAATACATCAAAAATTGGCAGTTCATCTAGAACTGATTTTTTCAAAAATTAAAACCCGCTTTGATATACTAAAGCGTTCTAAGATGTGAAAACCAGTAGCCAATCTGGATCAAACGCGACGTACGCAACGGAATGAAGAACTTAATAACCCCGGTAGAGGGCGCCGCATTTTAATAAACTTTTAATCCCCCGTTACGACATGCGCCACGAGAGAAGTCCCGCGACATTTGTAGGAACTACCGTTAACGTTAGCTAAAGTCGTCCCCTCCTGCACCGTCGCGTAGAATGTAGCGCCAAGGACAAGGGACTTCATTCGTGAAACAGACTTTAGTGGAACCTAATATTATTTTCTATCGAGTTGTCATTCCATGATTGCTTCCAGGGTGCTACTTTTGGGGAGGGTGCTCAAGAATGCATGAACATTAAATTAATCTTAGTATTAGCCACTAATCACGTTACATTTGCGTTTTAAGAAATGCAAAATATTTGTATTTTAAACAAAAATGTCAAATTTCAAAAGAAAAAAATATATAAATTATACTAATATTACAAATGCGAAAGTTTGTCGATAATGCGACTCAGCATAAGATTTGGATCTTACACTGAGTTGCACTCATCTTGCTGCGTCCATCACCCGAGACGGGGATGATACGTCTTATGCGCCTGTGATTTTACCGGTAGCGCACACCCTTCTACCGGAACAGATTTCAGGTGTGGTGGCAGTACCTATAAGGACGAACTTGGCAAAAGTTCTACTGCTACTTTTGGTTGCTCTTTTAGCACCAACCAGGGGGTACGTGTAGGGAGTCAAGGGTAACTGGACCCCCCGAATGTTGTTACTCCTTCACGCTTCAACAGCTTCTATGAAGGTGGCTCGTACCCTGGATTATCACAGGCTACGCATTATTGCGAAAAAGTAAAAACATTTTATTTAGTGACTCGCAAAAACTTCTGCCATTTTTCCTATCATCTAATTTTTCGATTTTGTTAATGATTTATTTAACCTTATTTAACCTTAACCAACAATAAAAAACATATCATAGGGTAGCGTGCCAAGAACTGGCTGCAATTCCGCATCGAACGGCCAAAGATAAACTTGGGCGAGGATCGAGCCAGCCTTGTCCCCAGTGGCATCACATAACCACTTGTAAATTAGTCACTTCCGTACCAGCCTCTAATGTTCCCACTGCAGGGACAACGGTCTACTCTGGGTAACTGAGAGGGAATGGGCCTTGATCAATTCAAAAACGATTTCAAACTACTTTTATTGTGCGTACTGCAAGGGAGTGGAATGCTTTGCCTGAGTCTATGTTCCCTGACCATTACAACCTGGGCGTCTTCAAGAGTAGAGTGAATAGGTTTCTCCTAGACAAGCGTGCTCCATCGTCGGCCGCATCTTCACTTCCCATCAGGTGAGATGGCGGCCAAACGCTTGGCTATAAATTATTAAAAAAAAAAAAATCTACCACAGAGCCCAATCCGGTAGATGTCACGTGTCTTCGAATTTATGGTTGTATAACATGTTTTCCGTCACCGTTTCGATAACTGGTATTGCGCACATAAATTTTCCAGTTAAAAACTTATTGATACGTCATTGGAGTCTGTGCCTCTGGGCCACCTCGTTCTCATTAATTAGTCACTTATTAAAGATTTTAATCACGCACTGATACCTTTACATTTTCATTAATAATTTAATTCCCGTGCATCATTTATGGGATGCAAAAACAGTCAAATATCAATTGAATACATTTCCATGCCTCTCTTTACCCACATTGACTATATTATATCACTTATCTTGTTCTCATAGCTATGCTTAGTTTGGAGCTATTTAGATGCGCTGAGTATGTTTGTGAATATTTATTTATAACTAGCAACGCCCCCGTATTACCCGCAGTTTTCCGGGATGAATATAACCCTATGTGGTAATCCTAGATATAATCTATCCTGGTACCAAATTTCATCCAAATCTGGTGACCCGTTTGAGCGTGAAGGTGGTACAAACATACACACACATACTCTTACATACAAACTTTCGCCTTTATAATATAAGTAAGAAGTAAGATGTTCAAGTACCTAACGAAAACTATCAAGGGTAGTCTGAACCGAGAGCCCCATACGAATTTTTTATTTTTTTTATTAATGGCAACTCATAAATATTTTGTGTCGTCGGCCGTCCCGATGTACTTTGTGCCCATAGATAAAAAACCTTCAGTAAAATTGAAACATTTTTTTAATTCACTCCGGCTAAAGGCTGTTTTTATTCCACCGGACACACTCTGGTGTCAGCGAAGTCATTTCCGCTTTGAGTTAGCTCGCCTGGAAATTGCATAACTTTATTGTTTAAACTTTTTTCCTCTGTATATCCGATATGCGTTCTACAAAAAAACCGCGAAAAGAGTTTTGAAATGGAGTTTTTTAGGGTTACGTGCTTATATTACTGTGGCCGTGTTTCTATGTACGAACTTGACACAAGTTCTACTGCTACTTTTAATTTTGGATCTTACAATGAGCCGCATTCGCTGCTGCGTCCGTCACCCCGTCACTGGATGATATATCTCATGCGCATGTGATATCATCAGTCCCCACACCCTACCGCCGCGGTAGTACCTCTCCAGACGAACTTGGCACAACTTCTACTGCCACTTTTTTTTGCTCCTTTAGCGCCACCCAGGGTACGTGTAGGAAATCAAAGGGTACACACCTACGGAGCAACTGGACACTACCACTGGAATAGTTTGGGGCTAGATGGCGCTTTCTGAAATGTCCATAAATACAAAAAGTTTTGGTTATCACTATTTTTAATTATCATTTTTCTCTTTCCAGGTACGTTTGGAACAAGTAAGGGGATAAGCTAATACATAAGGTATTTACGAGACTGTAACGAGCAGAGGATATCACATCATGAGGCTAAGCATTATCATATCAGGTGACAGACGTCCACTGTTCGACAAAGGCCTTCCTTTACAAATCAAGGTTTTGAGCCACCGTTTTTTTATACTACTGAAGTGACGGAGCTAAAGGCTCACCTGATGGTAAGTGGTGACCCTCGCCCATGACAACAGTAATGCGCGCGACTCAGTATGAGATACAAATCTTTACTGAGTCACATTCATCCTGCTGCGTCCATCGAGACGGGGATGATACGTCTCATGCACATGCGATTTCACCGGAAGCCACACCCTTCCACCGGAACACAGTAATGCAACCACTACTGCATGGCAGCAGATTCCAGATGTGGCGGCAGTACCTCTCCTGACGAGCTTGGCACAAGTTCTACTGCTACTTTTGGTTCCTCCTTTAGCACCCAGGGGGTACGTGTAGGGATTCAAAGAGTACACATCTACGGACGCGATCAACTGCACCCCCAAAAATACTGTCATCTGATTGTCTTTAAGACATATCTTACAGACAACCATCGGATGGCCAAGAACTGGCATTACATAAGCAGTAGTTGTACAGTAAAACCGAATCGCATTGTATTATGGATTTGCGACTCGCCTCTTTAATTTGTTTTCTCGTCCGCGATCGATAACAGCCACGCGGGATGCTCTGCGCTGTCTCCATTGCCGACGGGCACACGACATCGGATCGGCCTCGCAGAATCTTAACTCTTTATTGTTCACCATCCGTACCGTACCGTACCAGCCACTAATGTTCCCACTGCACTGAATTGTTGGTACACCAAAGTAAATATTGTTTGTAAACACAAAAATAATCATTAATGTTGCCACTGCAGGGAGACTGGCCTACTCTCGATAATTGAGAGTGAATGGGCTCTGATCTACCACGGGAGCCCAATCCGGATTGGTAGATGTCACATGTCGTCGAATTTTTGGTTCTAAGACATGTCGGTTTCCGCACGATGTTTTCCGTCACCGTTTCGAGAACGTGGTATTGCGCACATAAATTTTTCAAGTGAAAAAACTATTTGGTGCACGTGTGGGGTTGAACCAGCGACCTTCAGATTGAAAGTCGGCGTCTGTGGACCTTAGCCACCACGCTCTCTACTATTACATTAAAACCTTCCTGATACAATTCTTTAAATGATAGTGAAAACCGTATCAATACGTTGCGTGTCTTAGAATGTCGGAGAAACAGACAGACGGCCACCGCGACTTGACTTTATACTACTGTAAGATATATCTATAGACAAAAAAAGAGTGAACTGTCTAATTATGTATTAATTATTTATTGACGGCTCCGTGGCTTAGTTGGTAGTAGCCTTGCCTTCTAAGCGAGGGGTCCCGGGTTCGATTCCCGGCCGGGGCACACTTTGTGTGGTGAGCATGAAGTTTGTTCTCGGATTTTGGGTGTGTGTCTGTGTTTGTCCATGCCATCTGCGACACAGGATCCTAGTGCAGAGGTATGAGTGTGTTAACTTTGTTACTTATTAAATTTTGACTTATGGAATTAAATATCATCATTTCCAAGTACCTACATCGTGTAGTACACCCTGAAATTCCCGTATGAGAATGGAAACGCATACTTGGCGTGTCTACGTGCCCTTAACCCTACGATACTTGTAATTCAGAGCTGCACAATTGTGTTAGCGAGTACAGAACCCACGGCTACGAGATTAGGGTTCCGCACAAATGGACTGCCTGACTAGGATAAAGGTAGTAAAGATTTTAGTATCTCAAGACAGTTCTTTTTAGATCGTCGCAGTTTGACGGCTCCGTGGCTTAGTTGGTAGTAGCCCTGCCTTCGAAGCGAGGGGTCCCGGGTACGATTCCCGGCCGGGGCACACTTTGTGTGGTGAGCGTGAAGTTTGTTCTCGGGTCTTGGGTGTTTGTCTTGTGTTTCTGTGTTTGTCCATGCCATCTGCGACACAGGGAATCCTAGTGCAGAGGTATGAGTGTGTTAACGTATTATAGTTAGTAGTTAGTCTTTACAGTTTCTTCCTCATTCTTAAAAAAAAGGTACGATTACACACTACCCCTACTCTAAGATTCCCTGTATCGCAGGTGGCATGGATACAAACACCCAAGGCCCGATAGCAAACTTCTCATCACTCAAAGTGTGCCCCGGCCGGGAATCGAACCCGGTGCTTCGAAGCTACGAAGCGACTGCAGAAACTGAACGAACTGACAGCCTACGGAATCTGTAGAACGAGCCACCCACGTGTTGTTAAGTGGGTACCGCCGCTCATATACAATAGTAATACCACTCGGGTCTACCCAACGAAGTATGCGAAGACCCAAGTAGTTTCGCGTTGCGCCCGTCACTCTGAGAAAGAATTAATATATTTTTAGTGGCTTCTTGGCTTAGTTGGTTGACTTTATACTACTGTAAGATATATCTATAGACAAAAAAAGAGTGAACTGTCTAATTATAATATGTATTAATTATTTATTGACGGCTCCGTGGCTTAGTTGGTAGTAGCCTTGCCTTCGAAGCGAGGGATCCCGGGTTCGATTACCGGCCGGGGCACACTTTGTGTGGTGAGCATGAAGTTTCTTCTCCTGAATGTTTGTCCATGCGATCTGCGACACAGGGAATCCTAGTGCAGAGGTATGAGTGTGTAAACGATTATTATTATTGTTAAAGACGTAACCTCCTTTTATAGTGTTGGTTAAAAGTATCCACGTTATAACCACTATCGAGTACCTACATATCGAAGGTTTTTTTCACGGGTTTTTTCCCCATATTTACAGAACGACAATTACATTAGGGGTGTACACATTGTCGAGTTTATTAGCACCGAGGGAAACATAACCGCGCCCAGAGTGGCCGAAGCCGGAGGCCGAATATACGGTAGGGAGGCCGAATAGGATAGAATAGGGAAGGAGGAATTCTTTATAGGGTTAAGTTGGCCTTTGTACATAATTTTTTTAATACCCAGTATAAATGTGTTTTTTTGTGTGCGATAAAGAATTACAGAATTACAGAAAGGGAAGACGCCCACGTACGAGAATCACATGTTATATTATGAAGGCGAAAGTTTGTATGTCTGTTACCAGCGACTCCCCAAGTAAGGCTTCGCGACCCCCCTAAGGGTCGCGACCCACAGATTGAACAACACTGTCCTAGATTAACAAATGAACTTGATCGTGGAAAAATGCGGATAACACCGCGGGGCGCAGTAAAGCATCAGTGTCGTGACTTGCTAGTGTACATAAATACATATAAACCTTCCTCTTGAATCACTCTATCTATTAAAAAAACCGCATCAAAATCCGTTGCTTAGTTTTAAATATTTAAGCATACATAGGGATATAGGGACAGAGAAAGCGACTTTGTTTTATACAATACTATGTAGTGATTATTGAATTAGTCATGCAATATTGTCATATTAATAGTAATAGTAAGAACGCTAAAGGAATTAAGCACATATTATTGAAAAAAAATTGACATTACTATTTTTACTTTCTGACGTTACGTGTGCGCCTATTTTGCGCGTCGTACGTGGCCGGCGGTAAAGGAACGGTGACGGAAAACATCGTGAGGATACCGGCATGTCCTAGAACCACAAATTCGAAGACATGCTACATCTACCAATCCGGATTGGGCTCCCGTGAGATCAAAGCCCATTCACTCTCAATTATCGAGAGTAGGTGTGTACAGTGCGAACATTAGAGGCTGGTACGGTATGGACTTGGGGCCGAAGGTGACGGCCGAATCTTCCATAATAGATCGATATTTTCTATTGAGGTTAAATTAATTAGCACAGACTGGCGTAGTATTGGTTTTTTATTTAATTGAAAGGGTTAATTAGCCCTGACCTTTATCTGTGCGCGATTATTAGCCTTAATGTTGTTGCCTGTTGTCGTGAGTTTGATTCCCACCTAGGAAGGTCACCCATTTGTGTGACAAACAGAAATGTTTGTTTTTTTTATGTGAATGCGTTACGGAACGAGCTGAGGGCCCACCTGATGGTAAGTGACCCTCGCCCATGACAACAGTAACGCGACTCAGTATGAGATCCAAATCTTTACTGAGTCGCATTCATCCTGCTGCGTCCATCACCCGAGACGGGGATGATATGTCTCATGTGATTGATGAAATTTACAAATTCAGTATCAGTTATCTAGTTCCCATATTACAAGGTATGCTTCGTTTGGGGCTAGTGGGCGCTGTGTGAAATGTCCATGAATTTATTGTTATAGTACAATATTATTATTTTTTACGAGTTTCATGACAGTTATTGGGCAGTAACGAAATTTTATTAAATCATATCTTTATTATACATATTACATGTCGCTAATGATTTCTTGATTAACAATTTATCTCTGCCTTCGGAGCAAGGGGTTCCGAGTTCGATTCCCGGCCGGGACACAGTTTGTGTGGTGAGCATAAAGTTTGTTCTCGGGTCTTGGGTGTTTGTCTTGTGTTTCTCTGTTTGTCTATGCCATCTGCGACACAGGGAATCCTAGTGCAGAGGTATGAGTGTGTAAACGTTTTTATTGTTACTAATATTTTCTCATCTATATTTAAGTGATTAATTTTTATATTGTAAAGTATTCTGTGTTCTCGCCGAAAATTCGCTAAGAACTTTTCGGGCAAGCCCTGTAGCCAATCCCCATCCCTAGCGGGGGTGCAAATCGATAATTTTTATTTGTGTACTCCTTTCGTTACGATGAAGGACAGACGAAATTACAGGCACATGTGACTTGATAGTTTGTGACGCCGGGTCAGGGGAATTGAGACGGGTGAATTACACGTCGTGGGAATTACAAATGAGCCAGTGATATTATACTTTAGGGTGTATTCTAAAGACCATTATTGCGATGGACACTATAGTTTCATTGAAAGGTTATTTCAATATTATTCGCTCACTCCGTTAATGATATTTTTCAACATTCAAGTTTTTTTTATGTGATTAAATGACGGAACAAGCTGAGGGCCCACCTGATGGTAAGTGGCGACCCCCGCCCATGACAACAGTAATAACTCAGTATAAGATTTGGATCTTACACTGAGTCGCATTCATCCTGCTGCGTCCATCACCCGAGACGGGGATGATACGTCTCATGCGCATGTGATTTCACCGGAACCCACACTGTTTCACTGGAACACAGCAATGCGAGCACAACTGCTTGGCGGCAGATTCCAGGCAGTTTTGCATAGTTTGAGGCTAAATGACGGTCTGTGAAATGTGCATGAATATTTATTTATTTAACTTTGTGCTATGTTAGTTTGTCGATGCTACCTGCGACTCAGAATCATAGTTACAATTATTATTCTAATAAACTAATGATTTGTAAGTCTCATGGCTTTGTAACTACGCCGGTGCCCATACCTAATTAACGATAAATGTAAGCAGAAACATGTTTTCGCTCCATTAGCAACTAAATATTTAATTATTCGTGTAAGCCATTTTAGAAGTGTAGTATTAGCAAAATTGAAATTCTAAAATAAATTGTATATTAATTTGTAAATTTTAATTACAATCTTTCACGTTACTAACGGCGATGACACGCGGGTGGTATGCGCTGCGTAGTCGTGACATGACCTGGCAAACAAAGGTATGGGGTTCGAATTATGTTTAATTACAATACAATTAATTACGACTCACGAATACATTGATCACGGATACACTGTACATGGTGATCGCAATCTTCAGTCATGAAGGATCGAAGGACCAGAGAGAGATACAATACAATACCACCAGCAGTGAGCTGTATTGTAAGATATCTTACATAGTTTTTAAGATTTTGTCTAGCTAGCCACATTAGGGCTCATAACAGGGACTAACTATGCAAAGGGTTCGCTATAATCGAAAACAATTAGGAGGTCATTATTATTATGTTTAATTGTGACCGTGAAAGTTGGCGCTGTATTTTGCGCAGGTATATCCATCACCCGAGACGGGGATGATACGTCTCATGTGTATGTAGTTTCACCGGCAGCCACACCCTTCCACCGGAACACAGTAATGCAACCACTACTGCTTGGCGGATTGCAGATGCCGTATTGTGGTGCCGTAAAATAGTAAATGATTCAGTCTGCCGTAAAATAGGTTTCCCCCATCTACGGACAAATATAGTGTTATTAATAATCTGCTTAAATTACTTAAGATTAATAAATAGTGATAATACTGAGCAGCATTTTTCGCCATTGCGATCAAGCTCAAAAAATTAATATTAAAAAAAAGTTTGCCGTGTTTAACGAGACTTAAGATCTGAAGGACGGCTCCGTGGCTTAGTTGGTAGTAGCCCTGCCTTCGAAGCGAGGGGTCCCGGGTTCGATTCCCGGCCGGGGCACACTGTGTGTGGTGAGCATGAAGTTTGTTCTCGGGCCTTGGGTGTTTGTCTTGTGTTTCTGTGTTTGTCCATGCCATCTGCGACACAGGGAATCCTAGTGCAGAGGTATGAGTGTGTTAACGTTGAAGGAATAAATGAGATCGAGT
The DNA here is from genome assembly GCA_921293045.1 of Aplocera efformata. NCBI lineage: Eukaryota > Metazoa > Arthropoda > Insecta > Lepidoptera > Geometridae > Aplocera > Aplocera efformata. The sequence continues at coordinate 1,331,796 of OV121067.1, read as the reverse complement.
TTGTGTGAGTTTGTGTTTGAATCTGAAGGTTGCGGATTCATGTCCTGTCACAATCAAACTTGTCGCGGATCTTGTGATTAAAATGCGTATGATTATATAACTAATAATTAAAAACCAGAATACTTACTAGTCCTGGTATATTGTAAAAATCCACGTGATTTTGTCCGCGAGGAGTGAGTTTTTGAATTTTTCTAAAATAAACGTATCCTAAGTTACTTCTTATAACATCAGCTATCTGCCTGTGAAAGTTCCGACAAAATCGGTACAGTCGTTTCGGAGGTTAGACGGAACAAATAGACAGACAAAAAAAATATTTAAAAAAAAATTTTTGTATGTTTTTTAATTATTAATGCATTAACTGGGGCACGTGTAGGGACTCTGAAGGTATCACCTACGGACGCGAGTAACGTGTTCCCCCCAAAAGTATGCTCTAAATGTATAATATGATCAAAATATAGTCACGTAAAAAACAGCAGAATATCAAAGTGGATACAATAGAACGAAACAAACCAATAACAGTTATTAACGAGAGCATTCAGTGGCACCGCCAACCTAACCGCGTTAGACCGCACGCGCCCAGCGAATGATCCTTTCTATCCGGTTTGTACCGGTTATAACGAGTAGGCAGTAGAACTTGTGCCAAGTTCGTCCGGAGAGGTACTGCCACCACATCTGGAATCTGCCAAGCAGTAGTGGTTGCATTACTGTGTTCCGGTGGGAGGGTGTGACTGCCGGTGAAATCACAGGCGCATGAGACGTATCATCCCCGTCTCGGGTGATGGACGCAGCAGGATGAATGCGACTCAGTAAAGATTTGGATCTAATATTCCAATCAATATAAGTAAATAAGGCATTATTTCATTTATTTTCAAAAATTTGGTACATATAGATCACTCTGTAGAACGCTGTAGTAGCAACACTCCATCACTGTAGAAACACTCTGTACTATTGTTTCGCGTGTATATAATTTTTTTTTAATTTTTCTAAAATAAAAGTAGCATAAGTAACTATTTATAGCACCAGTTATCTGCCGATTGACCGATTTCGAAATCGGCCCAGCCGTTTCGGAGATTAGCCGTAACAAACATAAACTCTATCTATGAAAAAATCTGAAGATTTTCAGAAATTATTTTTGTTAAAAAAGAGAGTAGTGTTACTAGCTTGTTACTCAGTCAATTATTACATAAACTCCATGGTTTACTGTCGCTCTGCTCAACGACAAGCAAAATATTATGTAATATCTGTTAACAAACTAATCCTAAAACGGAAAATGTGATTAAGATTTAAATAATAACATTCTAAAACAGATAACTCAGCGTCATCTAGCCCCAAACAACGAGTAACCATAATATGGGAACTTGATAACTGATACAATACTTATATATAATTATTTTTGTAAAAACACACATATAATACATACTAAAACCCAGACACAGAATAGACATTTATGTTCGTCACACAATTTCTTGTCCTAGGTGGGAATCGAACCCGTGACCAGCAACTTTTCTCTCTTAATTCTTAACCTAGATACCATTTTATGTTGAGTTTCTGTAATGTCGGTTCTATACCACTTTTAAATGAGATAGTCTGGTTTGTTAAGAACTTTTATTGTCATAGCACTCACAGTAAGAACGTAATTTACTATCTCTGTCGAGTTCCACCCCTAATGAACCTAAATTAAATTTGTACAATTAATTTTTAACTTTCACACGCATGTTAATTATTTAAAGGCGTTTGGAAGTAAAAACCTATATTTCATCTTAGTACAATATATATCCATAGTTTTATATTGTAAACTAGCTGTGTCCAGCGGCGGTACCCGCGTTTTTCCGGGATTATAGTAGCGTATGTTTAATCCAGGATATAATCGGCACCAAATTTCATCCAAATCCGTTGAGCCGTTTGAGCTTGACGGGTATCAAACCTACACACACACACACACTGATACAAACAATCATTCGCCTTCATAATATAAGAGTACAAAACTATTTGAAGTAAAATGTTTAGATTTAAAAAGTTCCAATACTATAATATTTGTACGTAACATATTTGCTTTCTATAATCCGTGACGGCTCCGTGGCTTAGTTGGTAGTAGCCCTGCCTCCGAAGCAAGGGGCCCCGGGTTCGATTCCCGGCCGGGGCACACTTTGTGTGAGCACAAAGTTTGTTCTCGGATTTTGGGTGTTTCTGTGTTTGTCCATGCCATGTGACACAGGCAATCCTAGTGCAGAGCTATGAGTGTGTAATCGTTTATTTATTTCGTTTAATAATTGATAAATCAATTTAAACCGACATCTGAAACGAAATGTTTACATGAACATCTAATAATAATAAATAATAAATGTTTATTTGGAACTGTTACAAGGCACATTATAATTCAAAATGGAAACGATGCTACCCGCAGAAGTATAAAAACTGTGTCGCAGATAGCAACGCCCTCCACGACGTAATAAATATGTTCCAACAAATAGAATTCGATTCGCCACCGTTCGTTACGAGAGTTGTACTCTGTAAAGCTGACACACGAACGCCGAATATTAACAAGGAGCTAATCAGTACGTGCCTTTACGTGTATAATTGATTTTGAACGTGTGTAAATCCTTTCTTAGTTGCTACTAACTAATTTGTGTGGATTGTTAATTGTTAATTTTCAAGCTACTCTGTGGTTTTGTCACTGGGAAATACTGTAGGTAAATAAACCACAGAATTGTTAGTACGCGTGTTTATAACTTTGTTACCAACAGATATATAACTGTATATTCTAATAATAATGACAGCGGCTTTTGTAGTACTGTACCACTGTTATATATTATATTATTTTTTTTTTATTTATGTTTTCTCTTTTCACTTGTTATTTATAGTTATGTTGTTTATTATTTGTACAGACTTTTTGTTGTCAATAAATTCTTTTTTTTCTTTCTTTCTTAACTAGGCTTAGCGGCCATGCTTTTGTAGTGCGGTAGCTATGCTTCTGTAGCATAGCTACTCTGAGGGTAGCATCCATGTTTCAGTAGCAAAGGCAGAGCGGCGGTTGATTTGTGTTCAATTAAATTTTATGTGCTTGATTTTTTGTGCAAGCATTTGTGTGCGAACAGAAATGTTTGTTCTGTGTCTGGGTGTTAATATGTATTATATGTATGTTTTTACAAAAACATAGTATTTAATTTAAGTATTCTTTCTATCAGTTATCTAGTTCCCTAGTAAGCTATGCTTAGTTTGGGGCCAGATGGCGCTGTGTGGAATATGTCAATGAATATTTATTTATTTATTATAACGTGTCTCAGGAGATAATTATAGAAAAATACTTCGATAAAAAAAATCGTAGCAGTTGTGTAGATAGTTCTATTATCTACGGCGTAGCATCTCGTAGCGACGAGCTACGTAGCTACAGCGTAGATAGACTGATTCGGTTACCAGGGAGTGTGTAAAGAGATCATTGATCAACTTAGGTACTGGATAGGACATGGCTAGGAATTATTTTAGATAGACACAGCTAGAAATTATTTGATATATTTGATTCTGCTGATTCCCATCCGAAACAAACATTTTTGTGACGAACATAGATATTTTATCCGTGTGTGGGTGCTAATATATGTATGTATCTACAACGAAAAAAAAATACTATATGTATCTCTTATCTAGTTTCCAAAGTAGAAGCTTATTTTGAGGCTAGATGGCGCTAATCTTCATAAATATTTATTTATATTATTTATTCACTAAATCGTCGGTTTACTAAATCGTCATGATAACTGCAATTTCTCATAAATTGCAACTAATATCACCTGCCATATGTAATAGGTAATTGCATAGAGTGGCGATTTGAGACTGCATCGAGTGTGTGGTTTTCGGTAAGTGCCGGTCTATTGGGACCTTATTGGGTTGAGTGCAGTGGTGGTAATGTATAAACCACGGTCACGAATACGGGGTAAGGGTCTGGTCAGACACACAGCGAAACGAACAAAAGGCGTGGCGCGTTTGTTGCGGAATGGTCCGCTTTTGCATTTATACGCGACACAGTAGGTATAAAGTCAACAAATACCTTTTTTTATGTTACTTAAGTGACGCGATGAGCTGAAGTCCCACCTAATGTTATGGGGCTCACATAACAACAGCAATATAACTTAGGTCCTCCCCGATTGAAGTTTGAGACCCAATTCGCGCTAAGCCGCACCCGTCTCCCGAGACGGGGTTGTTATTTACTTATTTAGTTTAGCTTGTTCATGTAAAATTGTGAAAGGTCTTAAATAATCACTTAACAATTAAAGTACTTATACATGAAGCCCTGTTAATACGCAGCGTCACAATTTGAAATTAACATTTAATCATGGTAGCTTACAATTAAAAGTTACATACCTACATACTAAGCTTGTGTAACATGTAACCTATAATTAAAAACCTATAAGTGGCTTCCTGTTTTCTATTATAGTAAATTAATTTCTTAATAAATAAATAAATATACAAAAGAATGTAAGTATTCTATCAGTTATCTAGTTCCCACTGTACAAGCTATGCTTAGTTTGGGGGTAGATGGCGCTGTGTGAAATGTGTTTGCAATTATTTTTCCCTTAACCTATATCACCCCTATATTTTCAATATATTTTCAAATCAGGAAGATACTTTTTGACTACATTTGATTGGCTAAAATTTCAAAACACGCAATGAAATTGCAAAACCTTCAGATGAGACATCGGCTCCAAGATGCGAGATGGCTGATCTAATTCCGGGATGCTGCGGCGCTACAAATGGAACTGCTGATTTCGTTAGACGTATGTTACTTACATTTACTTATGCTAGCCCGCGTCTAGCCGACGACTAGGGCTTGTTTAGGACTCAAAGATGTGCTAGAAATCTATGTAGAATCTAGGTTTTTGGTATTATATTTACTTCCTCAGGGTAAGAACGCGATTTTGCCTACGCGTTGACCTCTTTTTGTACAAGTATTTTACGCAATAATTGTATATACAATATTAGGAGTACAAATAAGTTTCCGCCGTTTTTTAACACAAATTAAATATTTATTGTAGAAGAACGGTAATATAAATTTATTCAAAATATTGCCCATCACTTGCAACCACTTTTTCCCATCTCTCAGGCAGCATTCGAATCCCACGTCTGAAGAACTCCTTGTCTTTTGAGGTTATCCACGAATCAACCCAATTTTTGGTATCCTCATAAGATGTGAACCGCTGCGCCGTCAGAGCATGTGCTACGGACCGGAACAGGTGATAATCGGACGGTGCAATGTCTGGTGAATACGGCGGGTGGGGTAACACTTCCCAATCAAGTGTTTCCAAGTACTTTTTCACGGGAGCCGCAACATGTGGACGAGCATTGTCATGCAGAAGAATAATTTTTTCGTGTCTAGAATATTATAGTATTGAGGGCGTTTTTCCTTCAGAGCTCGGCTCAATCTCATCAATTGTGTTCGATAGAGGGCTCCAGTAATTGTTTCGCTCGGATTAAGCAACTCATAATACACTACACCTAGCTGATCCCACCAAATACACAGCATAAGTTTTTTTCCGTGAATATTCGGTTTTGCTGTTGATGTAGACGCGTGGCCAGGTAATCCCCATGATTTTCTTCTTTTTGGATTGTCATAATGTATCCACTTCTCATCACCAGTTATGATATGATGTAAAAAACCCTTTTTTTATGTCTAGCTAGCAGCATTTCACTTAAGCATAATCGGCGTTCAATATCTCTCGGCTATAATTCGTACGGAACCCAATTTCCTTGTTTATGAATCATTCCTAATGATTTTAAACGATGTGAGACTGCTTGCTGAGTGACTTCTAATGTTAGAGCAAGTTCTTTTTGTGTTTGAGATGAATCTTCCTCCAATAATTCCTCCAATTCTGCATCCTCGTAAATTTTTGGCCTTCCACTGCGATCTTTGTCTTCTACGTCGAAATCACCATTTTTAAACTTTTGAAACCACTCTCGACACGTTCTCTCACTCAAAGCAACCTCACCATATGCTTCTACGAGCAATCGATGCGCCTCAGCAGCAGATTTCTTTAAATTAAAGAAGTAAACTAATATTTCCCGCAAATGACGCTTACTTGGCTCAAATTTTGACATTTTCAACTTATAAAAATTATATTTTACCAATATAAAATCAATGATATTGATAGGTTATGTTGTTCTTGAATGTCCAAACTATTTTTTAAGCCGGTTATCATCTGCGAAAGCTAACCGAAACTCCGTGCCGCGCCATCTACAATAAAACGGCGGAATCTTATTTGTACTCCTAATATATACTTAGAGTTAGACTTTGTATCTCGAAAGTTTCGGGGGTCCAGTTACATACGTCTATAGGTGACAACCCTCTAGTTTTACAACACGTACCTAGTTGTGCTAAAGGAGCAACTAAAAGTAGTAGAAATAGCCAAGTTCGTCCGGAGAAGTACTGCCTCCGCATCTGCCGCCAAGCAGTAATGCACTCGTATTGCTGTGTTCCGCTGGTAAAATCACAGGTGCATCCTGTAACGGACCATCCCCGTCTTGGGCGACGGTCGCAATGGGATGCTATTTAGGTCGGAGGACCTGCCTAAGTCGTAATAATAATAAATAATAATAATATTTATTAATTGACTTAGTGCTAAGAGTAACATAGTAAACTAACATCTAATTAAAGGTAAGAATACACTATGCCTGAACTAGGAAATCCTGTGTCTCAGGCGAAATAAACCTAACATATGAGTAAATGATCAAATAATTAAAAAATATTCAAATTAAAATTAATAAAATAACAATGCTGTTGTTATGGGCGGAAGTTACCACTTAACATCAGGTAGGCCTTCAGATCGTTTTTTTTTATGTGACGGAACGATCTGAGGGCACCTGGTGGTAAGTGGCGACCCCCGCCCATGACAACTCAAGACCATGGCAGGAGTCGCACTCATCCTGCTGCGTCCATCAAGGTAGGGGATCAAAGGGTACACACCTACGGTCGCTATATATGTATAAAAAGTTATATTTAGAGAATGATGAATAGGCAGAAGAGGTAAATAAAAACGTTCAAACATCACCAGAACACTCGACGATGTTTTGAGGCTGAGGCGACAGTTTCGTCAAAGTAACGCGCCGCTACAACGGCGGCACCCTTCTGTCTTCATCCCAATTGCTATTACGTACCTATTTAGGCGTGAATCAAGTTATAAGCGGAACGATATATTTCGTTCCTGAAACCATTTGATGTAAGATTGAATTTGTTTTAAGATTTTAACACTCCTCGCTCTAAATTTACACTAGTACTACGAAGCGAGGGCGAAATATGCTTTTATGACTGAAGCCCTTTGCCTGTGCCTATGTAAAAATTATATTGCATATAATAATATAATATTAAAGTTTTTGGCAGCGTATAATCTTTCGGCAAATAAATATTCAATTTCGAATTTTATCGACATGAACTTCCAGAGACGAAAATTAACAACTTGGAGAGAAAAAGTCGCCATTCTTTCTTGCCCGAGTAATGACTCTCCTTTTCCGCGTATACAAGTCGTAACACACTATTATTATCATGTTATTATGTATGAAACGACGGCGGCAGTTAACCCAAATTCATAAGCAAGTTAGCTATTGAACATAACACAATATTGTTACTGCAAATATGTTTTTTTATGACGATTCATTTTGAAAATTGTCTTGATAAACGCTGGTTTATGTTCGAATGAAAGAACAGAGACAATGTACAGTAAAAGTATCTGGTTAACCTAGATGACGCTGTTAATTCAAAGCTTTGAGCATTAAGGGCTCCGTGGCTTAGTTGATAGTAGCCCTGCCTTCGAATCGGGGTCCCGGATTCGATTCCCTGGCGGGACACTGTGCGGTGAGCATGAAGTTGGTTCTCGGAGCTTGGGAAGACAGAAACACCAAACAAACGTTTGGTGTTTTTGTGTTTGTCCATGCCATCTGTGACACCTGCATTTTTAAAACATGACCGTGCTTGGTTGACAGCTGGCTAAGCTGGCGGTGGTATTGTAATACTGCCAATAAATCGAGAAGTCGCAGGTTTGACCACCGGCCCGGGGCAAAAATTTACTACAGAGCATATTATTTCGTTTCAACCGAAAACTAAAAGTTATGTATTTATATTAATTTCCGTCTGGAGTCACAAAGCATTAAATACAAAAAAAATCTAACTACACAATTGGTGGTACGGAACCCTCATAGTGCTTATTTGACTACATTTCAGCATAAATCCGCTCTCTATTGAGTCTTATAACACTTTTAAACTATTGAAACTATTGAAATATTATGTTTCGTTTTTATTTATCAAACATGAATTCGCTTGCGCTTATGACTGAGGCCGCTTTTGAATTTTGTAAATATATTACCGGAGTGGCATTGCTATTCTCGTCACAGCCGCGTCAGCGAGACATTAACACGCTCACGGCCTCAGCCCTAATGCCGCCACAGCCTACTACCGACTAGCGAGAGTGTAGCTTACCTGAGCAATCCATCCTTACTACAAAGGTCCTCAGAAGAAAATCCAAATGATACTATCCAATACGATTTTTTTTAAGTTAATTATGTTATAATTTTACCTTAAATTTTGTGTAATTTTATTTTATGTATTGGTGATCTCAATACTTCAAATTATTATTTTGTATTGTAGTATTAACTTTCTCTGGTAAGTGAAATGTTGAATTCTAAAATTCTAAAAACCTAAAATTATCAATCTATAAAAAATCGCAGCTAGCAGATCGCAATTGATAAAATTTGTATTTAAATCTAAAAGTATATATTATTTTGTACTTTTTTTTATATATGTGTAAGTAACCCTTCAAATGTAACAAAAAAATTGAGTCGGTTGTTTAATGACAGAGGTAAATTGATAAGCTATGCGTATTTTGAGGCTAGATGGCGCTGTGGATTACCGTACCAGCCTCTAATGTTCCCACTGCAGGGACACCAGCCTACTCTCGATAATTGAGAGTGAATGGGCTTTGATCTACCACGGGAGCCCCATCTGGATTTTTGGTTCTAAGACATGCCGGTTACCTCACTATGTTTTCCGTCACCGTGGTATTGCGCACATAATTTTTTCAAGTGAAAAAACTCATTGGTGTACATGTGGGTTTGAACCAGCGACCTTCAGATTGAAAGCCAGCGTCTGTGCCCCAGCCACTGTAGATTATGTCCGTGATTATTTATTTGTTGTGGCCGAGCATTACATACACTTCGATGAGAGCAAGAGTAGCGCGGACGTAACTCGGTTACCTATATGTGATTTTTCTCGATATATCGGGATTAAATCGAGATGGTGGGCAAGTCCGCGTGGAATTACTCCTGCCTCCCGGGGGATGTCTGTCATGATGGGCTGTACATTCCAATTTCATGGACATTTGGGTATATATTATGTATGGCTATTTAATATGTGTAAATATTAGAGTATGTGTTGCCTTGAGATTTACTAGATAAGTCTTATTGCTAAAATATCCACGTATTCCCGAATGTATTGTATAGTAGCTGTTCGAATTGCGGGGTCTTGGATTCGATTCCCGTGACACACTTTGTGTAACAAGTTAGTTCTCGGGTCTTGCGTTTCTGTGTTTGTCCATGTTATATGCGACACGGAATCCTAGCACAGGGATATGGGCTGAACTTTTTTTAAAGGAAGAGGACAAACCAAACTGACACAAATTCTTGTCGTGGGTGGGAGTCGAAGCCACGTACAAAGCAGAGCTACTAACGGATCTATAGACGGCTCCGTGGCTTAGTTGGTAGTAGCCCTGCCTTCGAAGCGAGGGGTCCCGGGTTCGATTCCCGGCTGGGGCAGACTTTGTGTGGTGAGCATGAAGTTTGTTCTCGGGTCTTGGGTGTTTGTCTTGTGTTTCTGTATTCGTCCATGCCATCTGCGACACAGGGAATCCTAGTGCAGAGGTATGAGTGTGTTAACTTTGTTTTTTTTTGTTTTTTTTATATAGCAATCTCTGTTCCGCAAATGTACGCAAACAAAACTGTTTGCGTACATTTGCGAAACGTGAAATTTGTTGGCGGTTCTTGGTGAAAATGGGCAGATGAGATCACCATGTTGTCCCTAATGGCAGGGTCAGTGCATTACGTACACACAAACCATTACAACGATTAGTGGAACGAGTAATTCCGCCCAGGCAACATGTGGCGAAGCGTTTAACGGTGTGTACTGATTTGTGAGTACTTATGATAACATACCCAAGACCCGAGCACAAACGTTGAGCTCAATAAGCAAAACATGTACTTATTATTTAACTGTTTGACTAACTATTTATTAATTTATTTTAAATATGTATTTTTATTTAAAAACTTAGCAAAATTGTTAAATAAAAACTTACTGAAAAAGTATCTATGTAGTTGATTTATAAAACTCTTTGTTAAGTAGTCACGCTATTGAATATTTTTTTTTTTAATTTTAGATGAATCTAGTATTAACAAAATAAACGTATTCATGTTTCATTATGTGTAATGTTTATGAGTATAGAGTATTATTTCTTTATTTTTCAACTTTTTTTTTACAATATTATATTTTGATATTATATAATTTTTTATTCTATTAAAATTTTCATAGTAACGATATTTTGTTTAATGAGGTATTGTTAATTTTTGTAATTATATAAAAAAACACACTACGGCATAACTGAAAACCAGCAAATAGCATATATTGAATGGTATTTTGTTTTCACTATTATAGTGTGGCATAAATAAATATTTTAATTATTATTCCTATTGTTACTAAATGTGGAGATTCCGTTTAATTCGCCTTGAGATGCTCAACTCGCCCGTTGACAGTGCATTAAAATACACCCGGCCTCTTATAGGTAACCCAATGACGTTTAAATAAAGTACTAGACGCGCAATCCGATACTGAGAAGTTCCGCACGGAGCTCCGGCTTGTGTTTGCAACTCCAGTGGCGCCCCATCGTCGAATGAAGTGACAGTTCTGCGATTTTAAATTAAGAAGGAAAATTTGACTGGGTTACCATAAAGTCAAAGTCAAAATATTTTGTTTTCGTTGAATTCTTAAAAAAATACTTCGAGGCTATACTATTAGAATAAATATGTACCAACAAGAACATGCGTTCCTATTAATAAGTATTACAAAATGAAAAGTACACAGAATTCCATAATAAAAAATCTTTTAATTTCATGCTTTGGAAGGAGAAGGCCTAAGTCGTATTGGTGGAGTTAACCATTTACCATCAGGTGGGCCACACGTCCCGTCAATTTGGTTTAACAAATTTAAAAAAATGTCGTGTATTGATTTTAGATTTAGATTTCAGATTTCATTTAATGACCCTTATAACATTGTTCGTTACACAAGGCAAGTCATATAATATATAACAAAATCACATAAAACACAATAAATTCAACAATTACATTAAAATTGAATTTATTGATGAAAAAAATAAACAGATAATTTGACACACATTTTGTCCTAAACCTCGTGTCCGTGGTATATAAGTCTATGGTACATATCATTTATTCCGTACCCAAGCTTCACCGATCATATTTGTGGGCTGTTTCCAATAAACGAGACTATATATGGGTGCGGCTGTATATGGGTACAAGGAAAGCCTTTCTATCCTGACGTTTTGAAGGATATCCAATTTTTTGCAAGTTATTGATCTACATACTGTTCCACAATCTACCGAACTTGCGATTAGGCGATTTTTTTATACGACTTCTGACGTAACGTATATATTTTTTTAATGTGGTTATGTGACGGAACTAGCTGAGGGCCCACCTGGTGGTAACTAGCGACCCCCGCCCATCATCAGCCTATACATGTCCACTGCTGGACATAGGCCTCTCCAAGTAAGCGCCACTGAGCCCGATCTTCGGCTCTCCTTAACCACTTCTTACCAGCCACCTTCCGCAAGTCGTCGCTCCACCTGGCCTGGCCGTAATGCGACTCAGCATAAGATTTGGATCTTACACTGAGTCGCATTCATCCTGCTGCGTCCGTCACCCGAGACGGGGATGGAACGTTTTTTTCCATTCAGAAATCCGTCCGTAGCTGCGTCTTGCGGTGTTACCCGTGGTTTTCTGCAAATAACAAACACACATACAGACACACATACAAACTTTCGCCTTTAAAATAATAACATAAGTGTGATGAATTATATTCTTGTTTACGAAGCTTGCCTTTGACCTATTTCCTCCCAACATGACGACTTGAGCAAAACATGCGAAATTCTATAATCCCCTCTGAAATACAGAAATTCATATCAGCCAATAATATGCCGAGGCTCCGGAGGTTCACAAACAGGAACCGGAAGTGACGAAAGCGCGCGAACGCGGCCATAAGCGGTCTTTCAATACATTGAACGGAGCTGTTTTGATACTTGCGATCTTAACTCGAAGGCAAAATCCCCTCCTAATTTTTTATGTATGAAGAAATCTTTTTTTGTGTGTTCTTTTGTGTTTCGGGCGTGGTTAAAATATCAATATGAGGCGATGGAAAAGTAGTTTAGGCAAGTTACTAAAAATTTACTTCACTTATTCGGTACTAGCAACCCGCCCCGCTTTCGTACGGTAGTAAAGCATCAGTGTCGTATCAGAAACTACCCGTGCGAAGCCGGGGTGACTAGTGTATTATACATATAAACCTTCCTCTTGAATCACTCTATCTATTAAAAAAGCCGCATCAAAATCCGTTGCGTAGTTTTAAAGATTTAAGCATACATAGGGATATAGGGACAGAGAAAGCGACTTTGTTTTATACTATGTAGTGATGAGCTACGGAGCCTGTGTTAATCCAGGGTATGACTTACCTTCTGGCGTTGAGGCGTGAAGGAGTAACAGACATACATGTAGACAGTCTTTCGCATTTATAATATTAGTCGCAGGACGACAACTTTATAAAATAATAGTCACGCCATGTTAATTTTGCCTTTTCTAATCGTTTCCGACCCTTTTTTCATGTATTAGCATCGCTGATTCTCTATACTGATTTTTATTTGACGATACGAACCAAACCATTCAATTTATCAAAGTAATCTATAAAACGGAAAGTAAAATCATAACAGTCCAGCGAATTTTCAAAGTTTATTCACATTTACCTTATATTGGCTTTGATTGTTGTTGAAAGCAAATATTTAACTTGCTTTTTGACGCGTTTTTGTGCGTCGTTATTTTAACAATTTTTTATGTTCGTAGTGTAATTTTTACTTGCCTAAAGATACTTGAAAATTATAAAAAAATATACATTACAAGTAATTTTTAAGAATTCAACGGTAATAAAGATTTTTGGACTGTGACTTTGATTTAATATCTATTGAAATAGTAAATGTGAACTTAGTACTGTACGGTCAAACTCATTTAAAGTCAAACTCATTTACTTCTTTAGATCTCAAGTATCATTTGTACTGTACCAGCCTCTAATAATCCCACTGCAGGGACACCGGCCTACTCTCGATAATTGAGAGTGAAATTTGTAACGATAATAAACTTAGAGGGGATATCCATTTACCTGTCTTGTTATGTGTTTCTTACGTAATTTCTTCGCCAGTTATGGACTGATATGAATGTTTCTTTTTTTATTTGAAAGGGGTTATTCTGGGGTAGTTCCATAGAAATTTATAAAGAAATTCCACCCCTAAAAATGAAAAGTATCAAAGACAGTTTATTCGATTTTAAAATAACTTAGCACCCCTGCCTTCGAAGCAACAGGTCCCGGGTTTGATTCCCGGCCGGGGCAGACTGTGAGATGAGCGTTAAGTTTGTTCTAGAATCTTGGGTGTTTGTCTTGTTTCTGTGTTCCAAATCACCTGCAACATATGAGTATGTAAACGTTAATTTTTATGTTACATACCAAGCTTGACCATCATCAACCCTCCACCCATCCAGGATCCTCCATTCTTCCACCACAAAGTATCGTGTGCGCTTGGTTTTGAATTTAGCGACATCGCGAGACCTTTGCGATGCTCACGTCAATGCCACTGAAATTGCTACTCTAAATTGAAATTTGAGTTTTATAACGATAGCTTATTATATAGATATTCAGTGTTATATGATATAAAGGGTTTATATCCCGCCAAATGTTATAGTATCCTTTATATCCCTGTTCTTTATATCCCTAAAAAGAATAGTATTTTTTTTAGTGTCTTGCAAAAAATAACTCAGTTTTTCCCCATCTTGTATCCCTGGAAGAGATCGCTTCTTAGCGATAAGGCCGCCCATTGTACATTAACTTTCTTTAAGTAAGTTCTATTTATATTTGTTCATAATTGTAAATGTGGTGTACAATAAAGTATTTTTGTATTGTATTTTGTTGTATCTATATATATATGTTAGCTGCGCCCTACGGTGCTACCCATGGGTTTTCCGAGATCAAAAGTAGCTTATTCTAATCCAGGATACAAGCTATCCTGGTACCAAATTTTATCGACATCCGTCTAGCCGTTTGAGCGTGAAGGAGTAACAAACATTCATACATACAAACTTTAGTGATTATAATATTAGTGTGATATACATAGTGTATGAATGTCACACTAATATTAACTTATCGAGCTATAATATAAAATAAAATTTGACAATGCCCCTATACAGCAGCTAAATTATTTTATTTTATATACTCAATATGTTTTAATTCTTCTATCTTATATGTATAAATCTAATTGTAATTATTCTTATGTAAGGTTAACTTGATAATGCCCCTTTACAGCCACGTCAACTATTTATTTATTATTATTTTAAATTTTAAATGGTCTTAGCCAAGTGTACTATAAGGTTCCTACGGTTTCAATAAATGAGTATGTAAAGTGAGACTGTCACGAATGTAGTACTGTGTTCAAGGCTACAACAGTATCTGCATGCCAGGTACAGATATCATCGCATTTATGATGCCACGGTAGCATTTTATTGGTGTTTTGGTTCGTATACAAGTTTTATGTTGAGGAGTACATTTCCAATGTGCCTGGGATATCGAATTCATAATGAGTTTTATTTTCTTTGCCTGGGTAATTGACGAATTACGTATAAGTTATAATACTAGTAATATGTAAAAATCAATTGCTGTTCGTTAGTCTCGCTATGACTCGGAAACGGCTGTTTTGTTGTGTTCGTAATTATGAGGACAAGATACATATATTAACATTATTTGTCGCTTCGATAGGTTTTTAAAAACTTAGCTTTATATTCTATTCTATGCACACCAACATGCCCTTTCTATTTTTCTCTTTGTCTGTCCAAAGGTTGCCTGCAAGAGATCGCTTTTAGCGATAAGCGCCCATTATATTACCTTATTGTTAATAATTTATTGTTTAATTATTTTTATTTTTATGTTTGGTGATCTATAAAGAATCTATCTATCTACTAGCTGACCCGGCCACGCGTTGCTGTGGCTAACGTTTTTGTCATATGATATTATAATTTGCAATAAAATAATATTGCGATCATAAATTGAGATGTGAGCTATCCTATCTTTCAAGTTGGATCAAACTCCACACGGTGTACAAATTTGATTAAAATCGGTTAAGCAGTTTAGGAGTCCATCGCGGACAAACATCGTGACACGTAATTTATATATATTAAGATATGATAGAAAAGAAGGAATATTTACGGGAAAAGTAGGCAATTGAAAAATTCTGAAACAGCACTTTTCACTTTTCGTTATTTTACTACTGATTGTCAGTACTCAATAGTTTATTGTATTCCACAATGTAAAATCAGATGTTATAATATTAGGTACAGATCTTTATGGACCCTGTTGGGGTCCAATAACAACAATAATATGAAATAGGAATGTCAAATAAACCAGCTTCATTCGGTATTTTTTGTGTAAAACGTTCTTGTGTAAAAAATGTGTTTTTCAAGAAATACAATTAATTATATCGTTATTTAGATCGCTGTTGCGATAATTGCGCCTATTGTGCCTATCTGGTATAACAATAGTTCTATTTTTGTTTTCTTTTTTTTACTTTTGTTACTTTATTACGCACCAAAGGAGCAAATAACAGTAGCAGTTGAACTTATTCCAAGTTCGATAATCTGCCGCCAAGCAGTAGTAACACGCACTGTGTTCCAGTGGGAGGGTGTGGGGTGTTGTTTTGACATTAAAAAAACAAAAACAACTTTAACACACTCATACCTCTGCACTAGGATTCCCTGTGTCGGAGATGGCATGGTCAAACACAGAAACACAAGACAAACACCCAAGACCCGAGAACAAACTTCATGCTCACCACACAAAGTGTGCCCCGGCCGGGAATCGAACCCGGGACCCCTCGCTTCGAAGGCAGGGCTACTACCAACTAAGCCACGGAGCCGTAAAACATTATAAACATTTCGATTCTATTTATTCTGATACGAGTATATATGAACAAGTATCAATTCATGTTGTTCGCTTTCACGGTCGACAAGTTTTGATCGTCAATACGCGTCGTTAAGTGATTGGCTCTTATTGGCTCTCGTGTACAATGGACGGGAATGTACAAACGAAAGCTACTCAACCCGACACCTAGATAATGCGTCCGTAGGTACCCTCAGAGTCCCTACGCGAGACCCCCCGGGCAGTACGGCAGGAGCAAGCCAGGTTCGTCCGGAGAAGTACTGCCACCAGTAATTCCCCGCCCAGTACTCATACTCATACTCACTTATTTTCACCGTAGGATCATTTAATCACCGTGTTAATTTAATATTATTTGTTTTGAGCTTGAGAACATTGTGTATATTTGTGTTTAATTGATATTGTATATTGATCATCAAATTTAATTTATCTCTAATATTTTTTTTTTTTTAATTATTATTATTATCTCTTATTTTTATTCCTTTTTGTTGTGTTATTATGTTATTAATATTAAATTTAATTGACTCATTTTGTAATAACAATATTGTACGCCCTTTGGGTACATACATTGGAAGTTATGAAAAAGATACTTACTAAATCCTTTGTACATGTGTTTCGACAATAAATGAACATTGACTGACTTTTATTATTGTTATCTTAATATATATAAATCTCGTGTCACAATGTTTGTCCTCAATGGACTCCTAAACCACTTAACCGATTATAATAAAATTCGCACACCATGTGCAGTTCGATCCAACTTGAGAGATAGGATAGTTTAAATCTCAAATTATGGTCGCAATTTTAATTTATTGCTAATTATTGGGTGTGTGAATATGACTCCGCCCCTTTTTGTCAAAATAAAACACATTTGTTCGCTTACAAAATTAAAAAAAAAATTATTGAAAGTATGCTCCATCTGCAGCTACAACCTTCGCCCATCGTTCAGGTAGTTTTCGTATTCCTTGCTGGAAGAAGTCCTGGTCTTTTGAGCTTATCCAGTTGTCAATCCAAATTTTGATACTTTCACATGAAGTAAACTTTTCTCCAGTAAGGTCTGTCTGCATCGTCCGGAATAGGTGGTAATCCGAAGGAGCTATGTCTGGTGAATATGGCGGGTGGGGTAACACTTCCCAGTCCTGTCCCTCTAAATATCTTTTTACGACTTCTGCGGTATGCGGTTTGGCATTGTCATGCTGAAGAACTAATTTGTTATGTCTATTCACCCATTCTGGTCGTTTTTCTTCTATGGCTCGCTTCAAACGCATTAGTTGTCGTCGGTAAACTTCTCCATTAATAGTTTCAGAGGGTTTGAGCAACTCATAATATACAATACCTTTCTGATCCCACCAAATACAGAGCATGACCTTGGCACAGTGAATATTTATTTTTGGCTGTGATGGGCCTGGTTCGCCTGGTTTCACCCAAGCTTTTTTGCGTTTAGGATTTTCGTAGTGTATCCATTTTTCGTCTCCTGTGACTATCCGATGCAAAAATCCTTTTCTTTGCTGTCTTTGAAGCAGCATTTCACAAATGGTTTTCCGACGTTCCATGTCTCTTTCTTTTAAATCATGTGGAACCCAGTAACCGGCTTTTTGAATCATTCCCATCATTTGTAAACGCTTTGCAACAGTTGAACGATCAACATTTAATGCTGCAGCTAATTCTGATTGAGTTTGGCAAGAATCTTCCGCCAATAATGCTTCCAATTCAGCATCTTCAAATTTTTTTGGTGGTTTTCCATGTTCTTTATCCTCAGTACTAAAATCGTTATTTTGAAATCGTCGAAACCATTCCTTGCAAGTTGTATTAGACGGAGCATGCTCACCATAAATCTCCACAAGCAAACGATAAGTTTCCGCTGCAGTTTTCTTCGCAATAAAATAATGTAATAACACTTCCCGCAAATGACGTTTATTTGGAATAAAAACCGACATTTTCGAAAAGGTGAAAACAATTGTTGCTTACACTTCAACCAAATATCATAAAATGCGTTAGATAGCTGACATTCAGTACTATCGAATACAAGTATGGTCATTTATTAGTACACGTAAACAATACTAAAAACGACATCTGTTGAGAAAGGGCGGAGTCATATTCACACACCCAATATAATATCGTATGACAAAAACGTTAGCCACAGCAACGCGTGGCCCGGTCAGCTAGTTATATATAAAATAGTAATGTTTATAAGGAAGGAAAGTGGTGTTCTCGTTTCCAATAATATTTTTCGCGAGGACTGCCCACAGACTATCAATAGGTGTTTGTCTAATCGATGTTGCGAAACTAATAAATAAATTGCGCCTCGTTCCCTCACGGAATACTGATTAGCTGTAGAAATAGGCTTGTTATGGAACCACAGTACTGACGGTTCCCTTCACAAAAACGTAAAAAATATATATTAGCTCACGTTACACGTGAATATAATTATTATTCGTGTTACCGAGATATTTACCATGATTTGTGAGTTTTGTTGACTGCCGATATTTCGACGCAGTTACATGCGTCATGGTCCCGGGCAACTCACAAATCATGGTAAATATCCCGGTAACACGAATAATAATGTTCATAACCATGATAGTTTTAAAATATATAACGTGAATATAATGTTTAAATTATACTCTTAAAAACTTAGAGACAACATATATGTAGGTGATATAAAGGAAACTGTGTCTTTGTCAACGGCATGAGAATATTGAAGGGCGATAAGATATTTTTAAATTAATAATAACCTTTGATTTTAACAGTCACGCCTTGTCTCACGTTCGTTCGCTACGCAACATTGCTTGTACTACTACACTACAGTCAAGAGAAAATTAATGTTTGCATCCACCCTCAATATTCTTTCTATTTATTAATTAAGAAAGTTGCACAGATAGGTACAAGTAGCAAAATTGTGAAACAAATCAAAAACATTACTCAATAAAAATAGATAATAAATAAACACACTCATATTCCGCGTCGCAAATGGCATGGACAAATACAGAAACACAAGACAACCACCCAAGACCCGAAACTTCATGCTCACTACACAGTGTGCCCCGGCTGGGAATAGAACCCAGGACCCCTCGCTTCGAAAGCAGAGCTACTACCAACTAAGCCGTCTAAATATCATGATTGCAATTCACGAAAAAGGAAAGTAAATGATTCTAAGGCGCGTCGCCTACAATATACGATAACTATTTAAATCCAAACTCTTCAAGGAATTTCAAACGCTTTATATTTTATAAAAGATTTCCCATTCCCTTGAGTGTTCAATGCTAACTTATCACACACGGCAAAAGCCTCTTAGTTTTGAATTCACTTTGTATTGACAAGGATTGTTTTCAATAACTTTTATTTTCAAACTTGGTTGGACAGTATAAGTCGGTAAGTGTCAACTAGAGGTAAGACTCTTGGGGTCCTGGAAACTATGAAGTGGATTTAGGGGCAACGTAAACGTAACAATCTAGTATAGCTCTGCCTTCTGTTCTGTGGGTAATGGGTTCGATTCCCACTCAGAACAGGCATTTGTGTCACATACATCGCGGCGGGTCGCAAGTAGTAGATATATCGTAACTAAAACTGCAAAACTCTAATTCAAACTCATTTAATCCTTATTATTTGTGTTACCGAGATATTTACCATGATTTGTGAGTTTTATTGACTGACGATATTTCGACGCAGTTACATGCGTGGTCCCGCAACACGAATAAATGTTCATAACCATGATAGTTTTAAAATCATTTATTCCTTTGTATCGTTATATATTAATATGTACAAATGTATCTTTCGAAAACATAGTAACGTTTGGTAACATCTCGTGATGTTTTCCATCACCATTGCTCAAACTAACGGCACAGGAAGCTCTCAACTTTGGTAGTTTAGGTAATAAATCCATACTTGCCTACAACAATGCCAAAAGTGTAACCGAGGACGGGCATTGTCCTTAGGGAGTCGGGTTCGCTTGAAGCGAGCAAGCCGAAGAATTATTCGGCTTTAGCCAAAGTAGCATTGGAAATAGTTTGATGACAAAACGCCACAAGAAGAGGGTTTTTCTTTCGTGGGTCAACTCTGGCGCCTAACGACATGATGTAACGACTTGTATAGCCGGGACCGTGGCCTCCGTACCACAGTGCTCCGTACAATACCACTCAGTGATCATTCTGGGGGGTCCAGTTGCTCGCGTCCGTAGGTATGTACCCTTTGATTCCCTACACGTACCCTCTGGGTGGTGTTAAAAGAGCAACCAAAAGTAGCAGTAGAACTTGTGTCAAGTTCGTCCGGAGGTACTGCCACCACATCTGGATTCTGCCGCCAAGCAGTAGTGGTTGCATTACTGTGTTCCGGTGGAAGGGTGAATTACATGCGCATGAGACGTATCATCCCCGTCTCGGATGATGGACGCAGCAGGATGAATGCGACTCAGTAAAGATTTGGATCTCATACTGAGTCGCACGCATTACTGTTGTCATGGGCGAGGGTCACCACTTACCATCAGGTGGGCCCTCAGCTCGTTCCATCATTCATTCACATAAAAAAAATAAAAAAATCATCCTTCCAACTTCTGATCGGGCCGAATACTTTTTTTGTACAATATATAATACATATTAACACCCAGACACAGAACAAACATTTATGTTCGCCCACAAATGCTTGTCTTGAATCAAACCCACGGTAAGGTCACAATGTATTTTGACTATTTATGTTAACAATCATAAAATTGTAGAATTTTCCTTTAATGTAACAACTGTTTTATTTCTTTCTTTACTTGTTACCATCTCAGTAATTTGTATGATTGTCTGTTCTGAGTATGTAAGATTTATCTTTAGGTTTTGACAATACAGAGTAAATAAATAAAATAAATAAACGTTTACACACTCATACCACTGCACTAGGATTCCCTGTGTCGCAGATGGCATGGACAAACAGAAACACAAGACCAAGACCCGAGAACAAACTTCATGCTCACCACACAAAGTGTGCCCCGGCCGGGAATCGAACCCGGGACCCCTCGCTTCAAAGGCAGGGCTACTACCAACTAAGCCACGGAGGCGTCGGAGAGTGTTCTATATGTACCAAATTGTGGAAAATAAATGAAATGAAAATATATCGAATATATCAACCGAATCTCCTTGCCGAATTTCGGCGCAGCAGATCCGGTCAGGCTCTACTGACCACCGTACTCTCTCCACCGTAATCTGTGTACTTGTACTCAAATGGAAAGATCCTGTATTTTCACGCTCTGGGACCACGCCGTGCCTGAGGACACTCGCTTTGACGAATTTCTTTCACGTAAATAAGATAATAAGCGAAATGGGTCACTTGTTTGTATAAAAGGCGCCATTATATATATATATACCTAAATTTATACATATACATACGTAAAGATGTACGTTTCTTTTTATGTGAATATGTGACGGTACGAGCTGAGGGCTAGGTTTGGTGGCATTACCTCCGGACGAACTTGGCACAAGTTCTACTGCTACTTTTGGTTGCTCCTTTAGCACCACCCAGGGGGTACGTGTAGGGAATCAAAGGGTACACACCTACGGACGCGAGCAACTGTACCCCCCAAACATAAATAAACCTTAATTACCTTATAATTTATACATATAGATACTTAAAGATGAGAGCGTGGTGGCTCAGGGGCACAGACGCCGAATTTCAATCTGAACGTCGCTGGTTCAAACCCACACGTGCATCAATGAGTTTTACAAATGAAAAATGTATGTGCGCAATACCACGTTCTCTAAACGGTGAAGGGAAACATCGTGAGGGAACCGGCATGTCTAAGAACCAAATATTCGAAGACATGTGGCATCTACCAATCCGGATTGGGCACCCGTGGGATCAAAGCCCATTCACTCTCAATTATCGAGAGTAGGCCGGTGTCGCTGCAGTGGGAACATTAGAGGCTGGTACGGTATACCTAAAGATGATTATGAGAGAAGGGCGTAAACAGAAATAGGGTTTAATTTAACCTTTTCTCGGGGTCCAGTTGGTCGTGTCCGTAGGTGAGTTACCCATAACATCCTTACACCCCCCTGGGTGGTAGAGGAGTAACAAACAGTAGCAGTAGCTTGTTGAAAGTTCGCCCGAAGTACTGCCTCCACATCTGTTTATCTGAAAGTTACAGCTAAAAAACAGAAAATACGGCAACAAAATCGTTCCATTTGTTAGAGCGCTACGATGCCACAGACACACTAAAAACTTCATGACACCCCTCTTTTTCGTAGGTTTATAAACCGAACCTAGTATTGCGCAATTCTAACTCTCGCTTGGCCGAATTTATCGTTCGCGTTTATTTCGATCATTGTGTCTTCAATAAATAAATAATGCTGTGTGTTCGTGTCGCGGAACACGCGAGCTAGCTTAGCTGCAGCACTTGGTTTCGCTTGTCTATCAGTTTTGTAGTTTTAAGTCAAAATAGTTTGCACACTACTTGTAGATGTAGGACTATCTGAATTTTGACGTATATTCCTTACTTTATTTACCGTACCGTACCGTACCAGCCTCTAATGTTACCACTGCAGAGAAACCGGCCTACTCTCGATAATAGAGAGTGAATGGGCTTTGATCTACCACGAGAGCCCAAATTAATTTAAGTTATACGCTAAAAGTCTTAAGTTATACGCGGGTAAAACAGCGGGGCACAGCTAGTAAATATATACACAAGAAATTGATCGTTTAAAGTACTAAGATAAGATAGCACCTAGCCACAGAACAAACCTTTATGTTTGTCACACAAATGCTTATCTTGAGTGGGAATCGAACCGAGCTATGAGGTCTGTCAATACATTCAAGCGTCAGTTAATCATGTGCCTACGAGATGGCAAAGGCGTGGTGGCCCAGGGGCGCAGACGTCCACTTATTTTTTTATTTATTTATTTATTCATACGAACGCCAACACATTCAATTAAAACAATATTATACTTAAAAACTAGCCAAGTGTTACTACAATTACAGGCAAAGACCACATTGAAATAAATAAGTGAGCGAGTAACATATCAAAAATAATTTAAATAAATAATATACAATGCAAAGATCCAAAAATATCCAAATTACAAATAAAACCAAGAGATAAAAATTTAACATGCAATTAAAATAAAAATAAGAAAAATTGCAGAAAAATATTTAAGCACGTTAAAACAAATCAATCTGAAGGTCGCTGGTTCAAACCCACACGTGCACCAATGAGTTTTTCACTTGAAAAATGTATGTGCGCAATACCACATTCTCGATACAGTGAAGGAAAACATCGTGAAGAAACCGGCATGTCTTAGAACCAAAAATCAAAGTTCCCGTGGTAGATCAAGCCCATTCATTCTCAATTATCGAGAGTAGGCCGGTGTCCCAACAGTAGGAACATTAGAAACTAGTATGGAGCATACAAGATCGCGTTCTTATTATTAATTATAAGAAGTGTTTTTTGAAGCGTCCAAAATCGAGGATTCCTTAGCCAAATTGTACCAAGAAGTACCTGATCTAAAAATCGATAAAATATCAACAGGTACATATACTTCTATGCCCTATTTTTCGCTCAAAAGGTTGATTTTTTTTCAAAACATTGATTTGGGACCAACATAGTACACCATCAAATAAAAAAAGAATTATCCAAACTGGTTCAAAATTGGCGATGGTTGTTTTTTCATTCCAAGTAGCTTCGCCAATTTTGAACTGAATTGAACACCTTATTCTTTAAGAATTTGATTTAGACATGACAATTAAATTGCAATTTTCTCCTTTTTCAGGTAAGTCTTCACGCCACCACTTATGAAAACCAGCCAGAATACCTACTTAATCTGTTAGAACATTGGCGATAGTTGCAGCTCAATAATTGGTCTGTGCTTTTAAATCATTTTAACTTGAAGCTTAAACAAAAATGACTCATGCTCTGTAATTTACACGCATTTGAATACAGCAAACCCAAACTCATTTATTCCTTTAGATCTCAAGTATCGTTTGGACACGTCATTTACACATACATGTAAACATATTCGTGAGCATATAACGTGTCACAGGAGCTCCTTAGCACGTTACATGCACAGATATGTCAAAATACATGGGGGAGAAGGTAAGTTTCCATGTATATACTGTATACAAGAAATAATTTGTGAGTAAAATTACTGACATACAGACAGACTTTGCTATTTGGTAACTATACAGGTTGATTAAAACTTAACTATACAAATAGAAAAATTTATGTGTCTGTTTGTAATGTCAAAATAACAGCTTTTTGTTAATGCTAACTAATAAATGCATTTGAAAGTAAACATGAGGTACTTATAAAAAAAAAACATTCTACTTAGACAGTCGCGAGGAACTTGATATGATCTTACCCCTCCTGCCCTCCCCCCTTTCATTGGCTACGTTCAAGCTACAAATCATCCCCCAAATCTATATCTTCTAAAAACTTGCTTGCCATCGTTTCATAGCTAATGGCGGAATAAAAGCATTTTCCGTTTATGTAACAAACTGACATACAAACTATACCATGTTATATATAACCCCCTGAATGACATTGCGAAAAATTATAGCGAATAAAACTTACCCCGCGGTGGTGGGATCGAGACTGTAACGTATTTTAGAAAATTAACCTACTTTATAGCATTCACCAGTGGAATTACTGCCACCAATTTCTGTCACGTGAAAAAGTTATAAAGAAATATTATAAAAACAAAGAAATATAAATTATTTATTTACAAAAAAAAAATACGCCTGACACAGCGATATCTAGCCCCAAATTAAGCATAGCTTGTACTAGGAACTAGATAACCGAAAGAATATAATACATTTAGTATTTTTTTGTAAACAAATACATATTAACACCCAGGCACCGAATAAACAGCCATTTTCATCTCTCAAACACATGTATTGAGTAAGAATTGAAGCCACGAACCAGCGCAGTCGGCAGAGCTAACTACCAAAAGACCTATGAGGCCTCATATCTAAATAGGTATAAATATACAAAATAGGTACTATATTATACTAATTACCGTAATAAATCTTGAATAACTAGACAAAAAAATAAATTAGTTGCTATTTTTTTTTTATGTTAGTAACTGACGGAACGAGCTGAGGGCCCACCTGATGGTAAGTGGTGACCCTCGCCCATGACAACAGTAATGCGTGCGACTCAGTATGAGATCTAAATCTTTACTGAGTCACATTCATCCTGCTGCGTTCATCACTCGAGACGGGGATGATACGTCTCATGCGTATGTGATTTCACCGGCAGCCATACCCTTCCACCGGAACACAGTAATGCAACCAGTACTGTTTGGCGGCAGATTCCAGATGTGGTGGCAGTACCTCTCCGGACGAACTTGGCACAAGTTCTACTGCTACTTTTGGTTGCTCCTTTAGCACCACCCAGGGGGTATGTGTAGGGAATCAAAGGGTACACACCTACGGACGCGAGCAACTGGACCATATTGAAAAATTTGTAATCTAAATGAATGTAATCTAAAATATTGTACCTTTTAAGTGAATTCTACTTCTTCTTGCGAGTCAATGGTTCACCATTAATATTTTTAAAGAGAGTTAACATAAAAGTGAGCCATGTCTATGGCGTTGGCCGAGGCCGTGGTCAGGTCAGCACTTGTACACTTAATAGGACAAAGTGGGCACTCCATTAAGTGAATTTAAAATATTGTACCTCAATTTTATCATTATGTTGTGATCGGGGAATAAATTAATTAAATAGGTATATTAATTATTATTAAATAGGTATATTACCAACACCAAGTGTAATCGAGATGTCGGTCGCACCCCGCCATAGGTATTGACGAAACGACTCTACCTGAAACAAACGAAAACCCACCCTTCACTGAAGACATAGGGTGTAGGATACTTTGCAACACAAAGGGGTTAACGGAAAATTAATGGTTACGACTACCAAATATTACGACAGGCGCCATCTTGCGGCTAAAGGCTTAGACTAACTAACATATATACTAAAGTACTAGACACGCTCATCAGAACTGAAATCTTCCGCACTTTATATGTGTTATATCTTTAGAGGATATATAGGTGCAAATAAAAGCCCAAAATCGACGAAATTACTTATATATATTTTAAAGATGTAAGTTGTTTGAAGGTCGTGATGTGTCTGAATGACACGATGTGATCGTCACAATTAAGTGAAACGCCTAACAAAATGTACGCATGTAACTGCGTCGAAATATTGGGAGTCAAAAACCTCACAAATCATGGTAAATATCTCGGTAACACGAATAAAATGAGTTTGAGTTTAGTTTGATCTTTGAACAGAATCAGCACCATTGTTTACTTTGTCTTAGAATATAAATCTCCCTTTCAAGTTGACCCATAGCTTGTTTTATTTGGAAAGAAAGAAATAAAAACATTTATGTTAACACTAGCTGTGCCAGGCGGTGTCACCCGCAGTTTTCTGGGAACAAAAATAGCTGTGTTAATCCAGGATATAAGCTATCCTGGTACCAAATTTTATCCAAATCCGTTTGAGCGTGAAGGTGATACAAACATACACACACAAACATACATACAAACTTTCTTTCTTTCTAATATAAGTAAAATAAATTTGAAATGTTTACACACTACACAAACATTTGCAACTCCGTGTCGCAGATGGCATGGAGAAACACAGAAATAAAAACCCAAGACCCAAAAAACAAACTTCACGCTCGCCACACAATGTGCCCCGGGAATCGAATCCGGGACCCCTAACTTCGAACTTCGGCTTCTACCAACAACACCACGGAACGATCTAATATGTACCATTCACCGTCTTAATTCTACTCCGCTATAATAGGCACTCGTCTTTTTGTCAAAAATAAAAGATGGCGGACGGCAATGTCACCCGTAACATCTGTTCACACTATTAAAAAGTTTGTAATTGCCCAATATCGGGGCTTAAGTGCTATTAAAAAGCAATTTGTGACCGCGTCCACTTAATAAAAAACCTAAAATTGATCAAACATAAGGGTAGTTTTAATTCATGTCTCTGAGTACGCGGTTTAATAATTTTCGAAGCGTAAGGCCGTTGTCGCATTTGAATTTTTTTTAATTTTTTTTTTATTTGAATTAGTGACGGAACGAGCTGAGGGCCCACCCCCACCTGGTGGTAAGTGGTGACCCCCGCCCATGACAACAGTAATGCGCGTGACTCAGTATGAGACCCAAATCTTTTTGAGTCGCATTCATCCTGCTGCGTCCATCACTCGAGACAGGGATGATATGTCTCATGCGCATGTGATTTCACCGGCAGCCACACCCTTCCACCGGAACACAGTAATGCAACCACTACTGCTTGGCGGCAGATTCCAGATGCGGTGGCAGTACCTCTCCGGACGAACTTGGCACAAGTTATACTGCTACTATTGGTTGCTCCTTTAGCAGCACCCAGGGAGTACGTGTAGGGAATCAAACGAACGCGAGCAATTGGACCCCCCCAAAAAATGAAAATGTAATTATCACAGAGTGAGACCCAAGCGGTCGGTGGCTAGGATTGCAGAGAGAGGAACCTCCTGACGATGCGTGCCGTGTCCAGGAGTTGTTCGCGTTCTGTATAAGTCCCCTGATCGTTTTGTTTTTCTTAGCACAAGTGGCGAGACGATCTTTAGACCCACTTAACAAGTGGTTACCTCGGCCCGTGATAAAAGCAATAAGACTTAGGTCCTCGACCGAAAATCTATTTCTTAGAAGCGAGTTCCTTTATTGTTTTATATGTATCGTAATTTACGTAAATACAATTGTTTCGTTAAAATTTCTGACAATGAATAGCGCTTGAATTTTCTTCAAATCTAATCATATTATTACGTAAATAGACCCACGGAACTCTACAAATTTAATGTTATTATTACCTTAACGTGTATTAAATTGCTAGATGAAAAGTTGGCCGTCCAGCCGTTTATCCAAATTACTGTTTCGGTCTAATGACTGCGACATACTGACATTATTTTGATGGACACCATTGATGAATATTTAATTTTAAACGGAAAGGGATATTTTTCATGCTATCTACGATTTCTATAGCGTCCACACACGCGATTTTATACACTCCAATTAAAACTCTAAAGACTGTTTTTAAAACAATGTTTTAGAGTTATGTAGTTCAAAAGTATAAAACAGAACCGTTATACTATCAGTTTGTAGGTCTGTCCATCTATCAAGACCCCTTTTGTCATGTAGCACACGTAAAACAATAAATCCGGAAACAGTTTTGTAGTTACATCACAAAAAAATAATACAAGTTGCATGTTTACTTACAAGTTCGTGCGGAACACACTACCTATTAACCTATTACTTATTAAACGTTAACACACTCATACCTCTAAACTCCCTGTGTCGCAGATGACATGGACAAACAAACACAAGACAAGCACCCAAGACCTGAGGACAAACTTCAACCACACAAAGTGTGCCCCGGCTGGGAATCAAACCCGGGACCTCTCGCTTCGAAGGCAGGGCTACTACCAACTAGCCACGGAGCCGTTACGTGATATATGATACATCATATAATTTTCAATTTGAAAAGGTCGTTACCCATCAGTACCTTATGGATCCAGATGGAAGAGATCAGGAGGCAGGTGAAGTTGCTGCCAGTTTGATACCTGCCGCTGCCCCACGGTCGGTGCAAAGTGATGCAATTTTCCTCTGCACTAGGATTCCCTGTTTCGCAGATGGCTAAACAGGGAATCCTAGTGCAGAGGTGTAAACTTGTAATGTTTATTTTCACAGAAATTAATAACCTAACTTGCTCTAGGCGTAGGTAGTTATTTACCTAATCATAGACTATTTATTACGTTATTTACAAACATTTAAATTATATATAAAGGGATTACAGTGAGGTCCTCTGTATCGTTGTAGTAGTTGCATTGCAGTAGTGGTTGCATTACTGTGTTCCGGTGGAAGGGTATGGCTGCGGGTGAAATCACATTCGCATGAGACGTAACATCCGTCTCGAGTGATGGACGCAGCAGGATGAATGCGACTCAGTAAAGATTTGGATCTCATACTGAGTCGCGCGCATTACTGTTGTCATGGGCGAGGGTCACCACTTACCATCAGGTGGGCCCTCAGCTCGTTCCGACACTTAAAAAAAATCATTGGTATCCATATTCAGCTGCATGCTGTAGGTAATTGGGAGGAGAATACAGATGCGTTGCAATTCTACGACACTCCACAAAACACGTAGCGTCAAACTCAAGTCAAAATCAGATCTCAAGTATCGTTTGGACACGTCAAATTTTACACACACAAGTAATATTCATGAGCATATAACGTCTCACAGGAGCTCCTTAGGCACGTTACATGCACACAGATATGTCAACGTTACAGTCAGTTTTAGGTTTAAGCTAATCTTATTCTATTAAGTTTACGTCTGTTCCAACCCTGTTAAAACCCATCAGTCTGCGATCTATACCGTTTGCCGTCTCCTCATGTATCGGCCCTTGCATCTTCGCTAGCGCCCTGTTGCGTCAGAGTAAAACCGCAATGGTCCTCCAACCCCGCTGTCAGGTTTTCTTGACAGTTATCATTGCTGTTTACTCTATGATCGAACGCGCCGTCATATAAATAATGTATGATTTCAAAATGATCACATTAAGCGGTGTCATATGCTAATGTCAATGTCATTCTAGTGTCTAGATTATTTGCGAAAGCCCCGTCTGCATACGTGCACCGTGACAAAGAAATTTGTCATGAAATTTTCTACTTTATGCCGAGGATTATAGCTGTGGTTTTCAAGTACGTCGTGCGTCAAATTAATTATGCGAAAATGCATACACATTACCTTCGTATTATTTTGAGTTAATTGGATAGTTGAATTTTGGTGAATATTTTCAATCACAGCGAAATTGGAAATTTTCCTTTTCAACAAAATGTTTGTTGTTTAACAAATGCCATTGAAAGATATTATGTAGCGATTATATTATGTATTTGTACAATATACGAAATCGAGAGCGTGGTGGCCCAGGGGCATAAACGCCGACTTTCAATCTGAAGGTTCCTGGTTCAAACCCACACGTGCCCTATGAGTTTTTTCACATTAAATTTTTTTTGTGCGCAATACCACGTTCTCGAAACGGTGAAGGAAAATCTGTTGAGGAAACCGGCATGTCTTAGAACTATATTGTAAATTCGAAGACATGTGACATCTACCTATCCGGATTGGGCTCCCGTGATAGATCAAAGCCCATTCACTCTCAGTTATCGAGAGTAGGCCGGTGTCCCTGCAGTGGGAACATTAGAGGCTGGTACAGATACGAAATATTTAAAGTTATGTCTGTGAAGCTTGTATAGTAATAACATACTCGTACCTCCCGTAATACCGCTATCATCGACTGGCTACAAAACGTCAGTGTCAAAAGTGACAGATTAAACGTCATCGCGTTTGCGCCATCCAACTGTCATCCTGGTATCGAGTGACACGGGCAAATTAGTTTGGTCTCGTGACGTCATCGGTTGGCACTGAATGCGTGGGATGGTGTTCTCGTCGTTTCAATTTTCGCGATGAACTTTATCGATTTCGATATTATGATGGATTTAGAGGTTGTCATATCGGATACCCATTTCATCAATTTCAATTATTTATACAGCTGAAGCTATTAGCGTATTCAAATATAAAAATGCTTTCAAATGTTATATGTACTTCGTTATAACAATAAAGCTCTAATGGTAGCTAATAACAATTTTCAAAATACAGTACAAGGCGATTTATCTACAGATAATTAATCTAACACAATTTGGCGGTAAAGCAGCAGGATGAATGCGACTCAGTAAAGATTTGTATCTCATACTGAGTCGCGCGCATTACTGTTGTCATGGGCGAGGGTCACCACTTACCATCAGGCGGGCCCTCAGCTCGTTCCGTCACTTATTCACATTAAAAAAAAACAGATTTTTTTAATTTTTTTTTCACGTATGCGGCTATATATCGGTGCATTATACTACCAGAAATCCATACAGTTGGTCGTTCATGTTTCAAGGCATTTTGCATTGCCTTACGAGGAGCACAGATTATGTTAATATCCTAGGTCTTTGTCATGACAACGTATGATAATAATGCACTCAAGTGCTGGATCTCATATTTCAAATATATGGACATACTGAATAGGTAGGTTTTTACTGAATAACAAGTACCTTTCTTCCAAATCCAATTATATTTTACTTAGAACATAACAAAAATAACAAATAACGGAATTCAGATTTCGTATATAAAAAACTGATATTTTTGTTTCTGAAAAAGGAACAAATTCGTTATCAAAATAATAATAAGTGTTCATATTTATTATTTTGTCACAATGACTCTTCTTACGTAGTAAATACACAAGTCCATCCCCGTCTCGGGTGATGGACGCCGCAGGACGAGTGCGACTCAATAAAGATTTGGATCTCATACTGAGTCGCACGCCTTACTGTTGTCATGGGCGAGGGTCACCACTTACCATCAGGTGGGCCCTCAGCTCGTCCCACCAAACATCCACATAAAATAAAAATAAAAATTATCATATTGTTTAATCATATTAATCAAATATCATTGTTTTATACTTAAGATTAGTGATTTAAACTGTTTTCCTTGGAATTTTCAATTCTATCCAGTAATTCCGTAATCATAATTCATACAAAGATTTCTCTTCTCTGTCGTGAATATCAGAAATTTAAAGTGAGTACCTACTTCACCAAACCTTTAGGCCATTCAATAAATAAATAAACGTTTACACACTCATACCTCTGCACTCGGATTCCCTGTGTCACAGATGACATGGACAAACACAGAAACACTGGACAAACACTGCATGCACCAGACAAAGTATGCCCCGGCCGGGAATCGAACCCGGGACCCATCGCTTCAAAGGCAGCTACCAACTAAGCCACGGAGCCGTATTAGAAAATTCATTTTATTCTTTGGTACATTTATTACGCGCTTTGGAATAAACGTATTCTTAATAAGCCCCCCAAAAGGGCTCAAGGAGATATTTACAGTCAATTACGAGTCCGGGCTGTTTTTAAACTAAATTACCATAGGCATCGAATGGAAAGACATTCCACCACCTGATACCTGATACTAATGGCTGAAACCGCAATTTCTTGTGAGTTACAACATAATTTTACCCTTTCGTGATAAAACGACTGAAATTAAGAACTTGCTGGAAATAAGAAATTTACAATATATATATTATAACAAACGTTTATTGGATACAAATATTATTATATATTGGGGAAAAATTTGTTGCTTTTAGATTAAGATCTTAAGTGCAGAAATATTTAACTGAAGTAATTAGTGTTAGGTAAATGTTACTGGATTACTTAAAATTTAATATTGTTTATTGTTTTATTATTATGTGGCATATCCAATTTAACGTTTATTTACGTTACGTTACGTTTAATTACGTATTAATTTAAATTCTGTGAGATACCCATTACATTTTAGTGTATAGAAATTTAATAAAGTTTATGATCTTAAATCACTGCTTTGGCTAACGAGTTAATTATCTTAGTTTCATATAATTTTCGGTATCCCAATGCGTACCACTTTTTTGAAATGTTTCAAAAAAGTGTATTCAAAGTAAGTTCGTCTTTAATTCCGTTATATTCATTAAAAAAAACTTGTTATTATATTAAAGCTGTTATCAATTAATTAACCTTACAATACGATTTCAAATATTAATTTATTCCATTTTCCAGGGTTGTACGTCCAACATCGGCCCGTACACAATTTCGGGATAAATAAATACTTAAAGGATAAAACGCGTAAAGTAATCCCCCAAGGGGGTAAAAGGAGGAAGCATGCGTAAAAAAGTCGCGAGCGGCCCAGCTTATACAAAATATTTTGTTCAACTCGACTTGGGAGAATAACTCGAGTCCTGCGATTCAAATATTTAAGCAAAATATGTAGACTGCATGACATTGCGATATGTTTTATTATATCTCTCTCAGACGCCGCGAGGAAGAACAATATTTGTCATAGTTCGATAGACCAACTAGTGTTGCCAGTAATTTATATTATATTATATTCCAGTTATAGGTCCAGTTGCTCGCGTCCGTAGGTGTGTACCCTTTGATTCCCTACACGTACCCCCTGGGTGCTAAAGGAGCAACCAAAAGTAGCAGTAGAACTTGTGCCAAGTCCATCCGGAGGTACTGCCACCACACCTGGAATCTGCCGGCAAGCAGTGTGCTCGCATTATTGTGTTCCGGTGGAAGGGTGTGGCTGCCGGTGAAATTACACGCGCATGAGACGTATCATCCCCGTCTCGGGTGATGGACGCAGCAGGATGAATGCGACTCAGTGTAAGATCCAAATCTTATATTGAGTCGCAGTACTGTTGCCATGGGCGAGGTTCACCACTTACCATCAGGTGGGCCCTCAGCTCGCCCATAAAAAAAAAACTTACATACTCTAACTCCTCAGATTTTTTTATCAAAATTTTATATACTCCGTGGCTTAGTTGGTAGTAGCCCTGCCTTCGAAGCAAGGGGTCCCGGGTTCGATTCGGCCGGGGCACACTTTGTGTGGTGAGCACGAACTTTGTTCTCGGGTCTTGGGTGTTTGTCTTGTGTTTCTGTGTTTGTCCATGCCATCTGCGACACAGGGAATCCTAGAGGTATGAGTGTGTTAACGTTTTTTTTTTTTTTTTATACACACCCAGCCAAACTCAGATTTTCTTTATAAAAATAAAATAACAATGGCAAGTATCCGTGGCGTGTCCCGTCACTACGGGCGCGTCCTGCAGACCAGCTAGGGACAAGAAAAACGTCTTTACAACGCACCTGAGCACACTCGTCGCTACTATACCGCCACTTCTTGATACTTTAACGTTTACCAATACATAGCAAGTTTGTAATCAGTTATTTCAATGTTTGTCTTGCTATGTATAGTTTTTGTGTTTAGTAATCCTAATAGGTATTCGGCTTCCCGCGACACAGACTTCGTCTAGTGCGGGGACCACTAGTAATCATATGTCTTATGTGTAATCTATGCTTTTGGTAAAATAAACAATTTTATATTTGTATATTTGTATTAGCAATAGCTAATAGGCCAATAGGCTGTTGTAAACTCTAGGGTGATATGTTCAACTTTGAACAAACCCGCTATAAATAAATAAAGATTTAAAAAAAATAGCTTTGCCTTCTGCGCTAGGGATTCGATTCCAACTCAGGACAAGCATTTGTGTGATGAAAGTAAATCTTTGATCTGTGTCTGGGTGCAAATATGTATTATTATGTATTTACAAAAAATAATAAAAATAATATTTATGTATGTATTTTATGTATTTCTAGTGCCCATAGTACAAGCTATGCTTAGTTTGCGGCTGTGTGAAATGTCTAGTTACTAGAATATTTGATTTAAGTAAAACGGCATAGCCTTAACATAACCTTAAAATAATATATATACGTATTGTCATAACTAAAAATACTCTACAATAACTAGGCATTCTTATATTAAGTAAAAATAAAATGGTATTATAAATAACACAACAACAGGTAATAATACGACAACAGTTGATGCTTTCAGCCTCTGCAGTAAGTCTAAAACGAAGCTAATGATTGTCATTCTTAAATCACATAAATATTGGTTATTATGATTTTAATGATTGCTAGGATTTACCCGCTAAAATACTGCGGGTATATCTTTTGATATAGATCTGTTCTGTTCATTAACTGCCGGTACTGTATTTATGAAAATTGGTGTATAACCAGTATTGGTTTTTATAATTAATGAAATTAAACATTACAACTTCTTCGAATACCATTTTTTTGAGTAAGCGGTTCGAAGGAACAATATAAAGGTGTATTGTTCCTTCGAACCGCTTACTCAAAAGTACCAAGAGCTTTAAATCCCACTCTCAATACCAGGTGTACCTCAAAAACAATTACGACCGAACATATTAATTTTATAGATATTCCTACACTAGGGGCTGGTTTAATTTACACGACGTGAATTTTAATAGACAATATCTCTCGTTTTTATTCGTAGAGATTTAGCTGTCAAATTATAATGGATCAAGAAGGTTTAATCCTAGTTAAATGTTTTTGATGTAGAGCGACAAAAATGAGTTTTGTTTTTGTTAAGGAGCTTGGAGTTGATAAATTGGTGAGGGAAAGAGATAGCCGACGTAAATTGATGAGGGAAAGAGATAGGGCTTTGGGTGTTCTTGGATTTATACTTACCTGAATTATAGAAAGGGTTTTTTCGGCGGAGTAATAGTTTGATTAGAATTACCGTACCAGCCTCTAATGTTCCCACTATGACACCGGCCTTCTCTCGATAATTGAGAGTGAATGGGCTTTGATCTACCACGGGAGCCCAATCCGGATTGGTAGATGTCACATGTCGTCGAATTTTTGGTTCTAAGACATGCCGGTTTCCTCACGTTAGTTTAATTTTTAACGTTTTAATAGAATCTCAAGTTTGCGGATTTCAATTAACATATACTTAATTATTTTCTACTAAAAATGTAATTATAGTATTTCCCTTAATAACTTTATAATTACACGAGTAAGTAAGTGTTTTTGCATGAGTAACCTTAAGTATAATTGTTATTTCTACATATTTAATCTGTATTCTCAAAGGTCCCTTTA
Organism: Aplocera efformata; assembly: GCA_921293045.1. Lineage (NCBI taxonomy): Eukaryota > Metazoa > Arthropoda > Insecta > Lepidoptera > Geometridae > Aplocera > Aplocera efformata. The sequence goes on along the minus strand of OV121067.1, from coordinate 1,295,972 downwards.
TCTCTATGCCAAAATTCATCAAAATTTGTTCAGCGGTTTAAGCTTGAAAAGGTAACAGAATTAATTTCGCATAATATTAGATTAGATTACATTAAAAAAAATTAAGATCGCCCATATTCTACATATACCACGTTCGAAACGGTGACGGAAAACATCGTGAGGAAACCGGCATGTCTTAGAACCAAAAATTTGACATGTGACATCTACCAATCCGGATTGGGCTCCCGTGGTAGATTCCCCCATTCAATTATCGAGAGTAGGCCGGTGTCCAGCAGTGGGAACATTGGAGGCTGGTACGGTTAACCGCGGGTAACAACGCGGGGCGCAGCTAGTAAGGCATATAAAACACCAAGCCTGTATAGTCCCACCAGAACCACCGACTGGGAGGTACGTTCCCATCACAATTAATTGGCTAAATCAAAATTGCTTTCAATAGTTCCGATTCTCAAGCACACGAGACAACGTGTATAATTTATACGGCGACTGTATTTGACAAGATCAATTGTTTAATGCGGTCCCACTTCGAGTGGTGCTTAGCAATTGACACATTTCAGGCTAATTTGGACCTTACGATGTCCATATACAGGGTACCCCTGTGAATAAATATAATGATATAATTATTATATTATATAATATTTTGAATTAATTCATGATTTATTTTATTGTTTAAATTTGTACTTCAATTGCATTGTTTTTTTTTATATGAAATTTTTATTTTGTATAATTATGAATTAAATTTAAAAATAAACGTTAACACACTCATACTTCTGCACTAGGATTCCCTGTGTCGCAGATGGCATGGACAAAAACATAAGACAAACACCCAAGACCCGAGAACAAACTTCATGCTCACCGCACAAAGTGTGCCCCGGCCGGGAATCGAACCTGGGACCCCTCGCTTCGAAGGCAGGGCTACTACCAACTAAGCCACAGAGCCGTATTGAAATATTGACTTGTAACAAAATGTTATGAATAAAATAATCTAAATCTGAATCTGAATCTGAACATAAGGAAAATTAGAATATTCTTGAAATGTTGTTAAAATACTTGGAAAAAATAAATTATGTGTTAAATGAAAATTGATTTTCTTGAAACTGACTGATCAAGAGATTTTGACAGCTCAGTGGCTTAGTTGGTAGTAGCTCTGCCTTCGAAGCGAGGGGTTCCGGGTGCGATTCCCGATCCGATGGAAGTTTGTTCTCGGGTCGTGGGTGTTTGTCTTATGTTTCTGTGTTTGTCCATGCCATCTGCGACACAGGGAATCCTAGTGCAGAGGTATGAGTGTGTAAACGTTAATTTATTTATTAAAAATGTTGTAAGGAAAGTATCATATGAATTTTGATTGTGGTTGTTATTTTCATTTTTTTTTTGTGTGACGATATCTGTGGCGTTACGGTCTGGCGGGCTTTCAGCTCGTAGTATAAAAAAAAATATCTAATTCTTGTACTATATAGTTCACTTGTGGCTAGATGGCGCTGTGTGAAATATCAATCTACAAAGTCGCTTTCTCTGTCCCTATATCCCTATGTATGCTTAAATCTTTAAAACTAAGCAACGGATTTTGATGCGTTTTTCTTTAATAGATAGAGTGATTCACGAGGAAGGTTTATATGTATAATACACTAGTAACTCACCCAGGCTTCGCACGGGTAGTTTCTGTTACAACACTGATGCTTTACTAACCGTGCGGAGCTGGGGCGGGTCGCTAGTTAATATAATAATAAATTTATATATTATTCAATTGATAATATTGAGTGTTTTCTATTTGTCATATAAAGTGCATTTGCACCGGATTTGAACCAGCAACCCGCGATTAACATAACACAAGTTACATACTTTCGTCTCATTCCAATAAACCATACTTTTCACATCACCCCGTATAACAAAATAAACCAGTATTAGTTGAAACGTCAATTGAAACATGAGTGCAATACCCGACTCTATTACAAAGGCCGTAAGCCACAGAATACATAAAAACCGGTACATCAGATTCAGAAACGGTTTGCGGTTTTGAATCTTGTGTCGTTGAGTTCAAGTTGATGTTGCAATGGCCGTGAGTTGTATAGTTCGATTAGGCGTGATTGATATAATACTTGATACGAAATTCGATTGGTGGGGTCACATTTGGCGTAATTGGCCACATGTTTTGTGACAGGGTTATTTTGGAATTACTGTCTTTGTTATAGGGAGTGGGGGAACGAGTTGTCTGACAAGTGAATGATTAAAAAAAATTTTAAGAACCTACTTCAATATTTTCGTCTCTTATTTCTAGCCCTTAGGTCGTGCAAATACCATTTAAAAAAGAAACACTTAAATCGGTATACAACGGACGAAGAAAAAATTTTAAGAAAGCAAAATATGCAGTTATGATTTAACAACTATTGAATCGTTTGTGATAATTTCAATCTCAAATCATATCTTTAAAAAAAAAGCAATTCATTTAATAAATGACGGAGTACTGAGGTAAAAAAAAAAAACAATGTTAACACACTCATACCTCTGCACTAGGATTCCCTGTGTCGCAGATGGCATGGACGAACACAGAAACACAAGACAAACACCCAAGACACGAGAACAAACTTCATGGTCACCGCACGAAGTGTGCCCCGGCCGGGAATCAAACCCGGGACCCCTCGCTTCGAAGGCAAGGCTACTACCAACTAAGCCACAAAATTACATCAGATTCCATGTGTGGAGGCAAAAATCGAAGTCTATAAATTATTCTATCAGATAACTAGTTCCTATAGTATCAAGGTATACTTAGTTTGGGTTAGATGGCGCTATGTGAAATGTTGATGAATATTTATTTACTAGCTGTGCCCCACGATTTCACCCGCGTTGAACACAAAATCGGTTATTGTGATTAAACTATGATAGCTAGATATATGTTCTCGCAGACTTTTTTGTAGGTCTTAATGGGATCTACAAACCCGTAGTACATCATTTTGTAATTGTCAATAGTTTTAAATATATTATAGGTTTTAAAAATAGGTTTTCGATTTTACACCTTGTGTTACAAAATAGCAATTTACTTACGGATCCATAATGTTGAAAAAAAAAACATAGCCTATAGCCTTCCTCGATAAATGGACTACCCAACACTGAAAGAATCATTCAAATCGGACCAGTAGTTCCAGAGATTAGCGCGTTCAAACAAACAAACACTGCAGCTTTATAATATTAGTATAGATTTATAAGGGCGGTGTCAGGGTACACTCCATATTATGTTAGCCCGCAAACGCTTGTCACAAAACCCGGTAAAAAACATCCACAAATATTCATTCAATTTCCAATTACGACGGAAAACAATGGAAATTATTATGCTAAGTAAACAACTTCACGCCGGTTGCCATTTTGTGTGACGTAAACAACTTCAGAGGTGAAAATATTGTTTTGTTTTCAGAAAGCATGGAGAGAGCTTGTTTTTCAGGGCATACCTAAGTGGCGTGCCTTATGGTGGGGTCATACTGAAATATACATCACTACATAGTATAAAACAAAGTCGCTTTCTCTGTCCCTATATCCCTATGTATGCTTAAATCTTTAAAACTACGCAACGGATTTTGATGCGGTTTTTTTAATAGATAGAGTGATTCAAGAGGAAGGTTTATATGTATAATACAATAACAACTCACCCCGGCTTCGCACGGGTAGTTTCTGATACGACACTGATGCTTTACTAACCGTGCGAAGCCGGGACGGGTCGCTAGTACTAGATATATTACATACTAGATATATACATACTTACATACATAGATAGATACATTTTAATGCACACCAAAAAGATAATAATACAATAGCTTAAAAATAGAAATCTTAAGTAATAAAAAGGTGACACAATGGACGGTCTTATCGCTGTAAAGCGATCTCTTACAGACAACCTTTGCATAGACAAGAAGTGTAGTTATTTACTAGTCTCCTTATTTCGTGTAAGTGGCTTCCTTTAGTTGCGGTTTTTTGACCCACCAGGGTTTTTTTTTACGTAACTCAGTATAAGATTTGGATCTTACATTGAGTCGCACTCATTCTGCTGCGTCCATCACCCGAGACGGGGATGATACGTCTCATGCGCATTTGATTTCACCGGCACCCACACTCTTCCACTGGAACGCAGTAATGCGAGCACCACTGCTTGGCGGCAGATTCCAAGTGATGGCAGTAGCACTCCGGACGAACTTGGCACAAGTTCTACTGCTACTTCTGGTCGCTCCTTTAGCACCACCCAGGGGGTACGTGTAGGGAATCATAGCTACGGACGCGAGCAACTGGACCTGGCTTTCTTATCAATATCGGTAAGGTAACAAACTGCTATAGAATATAGAAAACATTTCACAGAAATATATAATCGCCATATTGAAAAACAACTATATTTAGTATATTTATATGCGACATAAGTATGAAATCATTCGCGCGTAACTCCCCACTAGGGGTGTGAAACGGTCCCACCTAAAAGACGGGGAAATAAAAGACGGAAATTTTCATAAAATTTAACATATTGCCGAGCTGAAAAAAAACATGTTTGTTTATATGAAGAAGTGACGGAAGTAGGAAGTTCACAATTTACAACTTTTACTACTTATAAATACTTATCTACATCTACACTAATATTATAAAGAGGAAAGATTTGTACCTATGTTTGTATGTTTGTAATTAATAGGCTCAAAAAGTACTGGGCCGATTTAAAAAATTCTTTCACCAATAGAATGCTACATTCTTCCAATTCGACATAGGCTACATTTCATTTTGAAAAAAATTTGGGATCCTTGGTAAAATTTGAACAATGTAACCGAAGGTGTAGAAAAATGAGTCTTAAAATGTCTTTCGTCGAATGCGCTGCTGAAACTATTAGCGATAGAACAAAATAATGTACAACAATATTGAAGAACATCATAATGTCTACAAAAAACTCCGCGGTAGCATATGTCCAACTATTGTAGTTATGTCACTACCCCGTGCGAAGCCGGGACGGGCTGCTAGTTATAAATACATACTTACTTATAAATCCTGATGCAATTATCTAATACTTGTACAGATTGCTGTAACATCAAAATATAGTTAAAAGAAAGCAAAGCAATTGTACTCTTCATAGAATCAGAGACTAGTCTTAACAAGTTGCGACATGTTTACATTGAGGCGGAGGAATGTTCACATATGAAAACCGACGTTACTTATGAGACCCTAATATTTAAAATTTAGATCACTTACAACATAAGTGCAATAAATATTTTGAATGTGATGGCTACAGATACAGATGATAAAAAACTACTGTTTTATTTATAATTTGACATATATGTATATGTATATGAGAGCGTGGTGGCCCATTGGCAAAGACGCCGACTTTCAATCCGAAGGTTGCTGGTTCAAACCCACACGTGGACCAATGAGTTTTTTCACTTGAAAAAATTTATGTGCGCAATACGTTCTCGAAACGGTGACGGAAAACATCGTGAGGAAACCGGCATGTCTTAGAACCATAAATTCGACGACATGTGACATCTACCAATCCGGATTGGGCTCCCGTGGTAGATCAGAGCCCATTCACTCTCAATTATCGAGAGTAGGCCGGTGTCCCTGCAGTGGGAACATTGGAGGCTGGTACGGATGTATATGTACATGTATTGCGATAAGCTCCTGTGACATATATACGCACGTAAATATACAATTTAGATTTTGATTGTCCAAACGATATTTGAGGTCCAATGGAATAAAAAACAAAACAAAAAATTTCTATTATATAAAAAAAGCCGTAAACAGCAGTTTATTAGCCGGATTCAGTCTAGCCCTACGCCCCCGTTCCAGGTCAGAGAAAATGCACACCTGTCCCTTTCTAATACACGGGTTATTTACCGTGTGAAAGAGACGAAACACAAATGAGGCAAGTTCATTAGGCATTCAGAAAATGAAACTCAATCAAATTTCTACAGTCTGACCACGATAATGGAACACGGAACAATAGAGGCAACCTTTTGATGTGTAACATCTATTGGCGCGCTTTAGTAGAAATCGGATCCGTATGATGTGACGGGGAGGGTCCAGTTGTGTACCCTTTGATTCCCTACACGTACCCCCTGGGTGATAAAGGAGCAACCAAAAGTAGCAGTAGAACTTGTGCCAAGTTCGTCAGGAGAGGTACTGCCACCACATTTGGAATTTGCCGCCAAGCATAGTGGTTGCATTACTGTGTTCCGGTGGAAGGGTGTGGCTGCCGGTGAAATCACATGTGCATGAGACATATCATCCCCGTCTCGGGTGATGGACGCAGCAGGATGAATGCGACTCAGTAAAGATTTGGATCTCATACTGAGTCGCGCGCATTACTGTTGTCATGGGCGAGGGTCACCACTTACCATCAGGTGGGCCCTCAGCTCGTTCCGTCACTCATTCACATAAAAAAACGTCCAACAGCGTAGTGCTGTCTTATGCCGTCATTTTTGACATCTACCGTGACGGCCAATTTTTTTTTGTGTCTTCTTGACTTTCTCACAAACTTTATTCGGGTGATTTAATATATTGAACTACTGATCAATTGAAGCCCAACTGAACTATTTTTCACATAGCTATTCAGCCAAATTAATAATATTTTTAGTAATTAACAAGAAATTTATTTAAAAAAAACAATTCTCTTAACCTAAAATGATTTAATTTCAAAAAGAAATAAAGTTGATAACAAAAACAAAAAAAATAACGACACAGCTATGGAGGGTACTTATCGCAACACAATAAATACAAGAGGTCGATGTCCGCGCAGCACGACGACTGGTAACAGAATGAGAGCTTGTCCTTTGTTCCGTCTTCTTTTATAGCAACACGTTGGGTAACCTCAAAATAATTTTAACACTTCTATCAATATATTTTAGGCTTGTAATTATTTTGGGGATTACGCTTAAACACTTATACGTTTAATTTATTTATTTAATAAGGACTCCCAACACAGGATACACTGAACATGCAACTTAAAATAATCAAAGGTCTTAAATAACAGTGGTCCCGTAATTATAGGGCGTCACAGCGTGTTAATAGAGACAACTAGAAAACATTTAAAAAAAGTTGGAAATATAAAAAAAAATAGGTTACTACATGAAAGAAAAACAAAACATTTGGACAAACATGTTTAAGCGTTTTTTCTATAATGGCATGTGCCCTGCCAACTCAGGTGCTTGGTTCTCATTGGGTTCAATTAGAATATTGAAGAATTAACCAATTTAATTGGTTTAATTGACTAAAATTAAGTGTTTAAGTTTGACTAATGGGTGTATATGTTGTTATGCGTGGTCAAGCACATATATTGATAGTCTGCAATCAGAGATCCAGGTAATCCAAAATCATTTCTAGGTTTATCCGCTCTGAAATAATAAAGGCTTTGTCGTTTTGTTGCATAAAACTTAGCCGCAACTCGAAACTTACAATTTCAATATTAACAGAGTTCAAAACAATATACCCCTGAGCACTATGTTAATTCTTAAATTTTGAAATGTTTCGAAGAATAACAACAATCTGTGTAGAATTAAAAGCAGCTATTTTTTTACATAAATAGAAAGATAAATAAATAATAATAAATAAACGTTAACACACTCATACCTCTGCACTAGGATACCCTGTGTCGCAGATGGCATGGACAAACACAGAAACACAAGACAAACGCCCAAGACGCGAGAACAAACTTCATGCTCACCACACAAAGCGTGCCCCGGCCGGGAATCGAACCCGGGACCCCTCGCTTCGAAGGCAGGGCTACTACCAACTAAGCCACGGAGCCGTCAAATTCACACGGAGATTGTTTGATACACGTTTTAAAATATTTATGTAATCGACGATCATGAAGGTATACTTATAAATTAAATTAAAAATGGTTCTCCTCATAACTTTCTTTTGTTTGTTAATTGCGCTCAGCTCGTTCCGTCACTAATTCACATAAAAATAAAAACTATTTGGCGGCTCCTTAACCTAGTGGTAGCGAGGGTCCCGGATTCGATTCCCGGCCGGGGCACACTTTGTGTGGTGAGCATGAAGTTTGTTCTCGGGTCTTGAGTGTTTGTCTGATTCCTAGTGCAGAGGTATGAGTTTGTAAACGTTTATTATTATATCGTATACTTTATTGTTCTCTTAAAGTATAAAGTACAATTACCGGAAATAACGTACAATATTTTAAAATAACGTACGGTTGGTATACCTACCTAGCTCAGATCGACCGAACATTTAAACACATCCGTACCAGCCTCTGATGTTCTCACTGTAGGGACACCGGCCTACTCTCGATAATTGAGAGTGAATGGGCTCTGATCTACCACGGGAGCCCAATCCGGATTGGTAGATGTCACATGTCGTCGAATTTTTGTTTCTAAGACATGCCGGTTTCCTCACAATGTTTTCCGTCACTGTTTTGAGAACGTGGTATTGCGCACATAATTTTTTTCATGTGAAAAAACTCATTGGTGCACGTTTGGGTTTGAACCAGCAACCTTCCGATTGAAAGTCGGCGTCTGTACCCCTGGGCCACCACGCTCTTATATTTAAACACATAAAATATTAAAATATAAACAATTGCAGCGGTATCAGACGAGTCGGCCCGCCTATACGTTTAGGGGACGGCTTTATGCCTTAATGAATAATGCAGAAAATTCAACCCGAATGAAAATGATTATTTTATTGAGTGATGTTAATACGGAGTGATTTAATTCGCCCCTGTTTGTGTTGTAATCATTTCGCCGTGTGAATACGGGAACGAAAACATTTATTTTTACGTGTGAAAACGTTTCAGGTCTATTTTTGTACGTTATGATATAACGCGTAATGTTAATTGGTTGTTTGGAAATTGCGTGTTTGTAGCCTAACGTGATGGTTTTGTAGCTACGAGTGATTTGGTCGCAGCCTGCAAATTGAAGGGTCTCGGGTTCGATCCCCGGCCTGGACAAACTTTGTATTAGCATTGGCATGTATTGGAAGATTAATAATAGTCATAATAATAATAATAGTCATAATAGTGTAATAATAGTCTTTATTGCGCATAAAATAGAATATTTGACATATTATTCTAATTTTTTTAATGCTTTTGATAGCACGTTAAGATGTCTATACTATACCAGTCGTTAAGACATGTCGGATGCCCTCGGGAGGCTTGAAAACTCGGACAACAGAGCTTACTACATGCTCACACGAAAGAAGAAAGAAGAATCTCGAACCCAGGACCTACAGTGCAAATGCAGAGCTACCAACTGAGCTATGAGACCGTTCGTACTACAAGTCTTTATACCTATTAATACAAGCGCAATCTAGAATTAACTTGCCAGGCTATAGGTGTAGTCTAGGCGCCCTAACACCGGGAACATAATTAAGAGAGCTTTGACAGGGTTTTATTGAATTAACTTTGTGTTACGTTACCTGGTTTAACTAGAACATAGGTACTCACTAAGAAACTTTAGCTGATCTATAAAAAGAGATATTTAGTATATTTTTTTATGTGCATGAGTGACGGAACGAGCTGAGGGCCCACCTGATGGTAAGTGGTGACCCTCGCCCATGACAACAGTAATGCGCGCGACTCAGTATGAGATCCAAATCTTTACTGAGTCGCATTCATCCTGCTGCGTCCATCACCCGAGACGGGGATGATACGTCTCATGCGCATGTGATTTATATCCGGAAGCCACATTTATATTGTTTCTCTATACCTTGAGGTGAACAATAAATTGTGTCTATCTATCCGCTAAACTTCTAACAAATGAATTTCCCAATAATAATAAATAAAATTAAAGTTTCTTGTTTGTAATGTCGAAATAACAGCATTATACTGAATGCATTAGAATAAACGGTAATAATAACAAAAAGCTATATTTTATTTTATTTTTGTCTGTCTGTTTGTTTCGGCTAATCTCCGAAACGGTTGTACCGCACTTTCACTGGCAGATAGCTGATTTCATAAGGGGTAAGAATTAGGGTTCCTCTCAAACAAGTTAAACTCCACGCGGACCAAGTCGTAGGGAACAGCTGTGAATTTAATGTAAGATCCTCTGAAACCTATTGAGTTTTGTAAAAATTATTTTGTTAAGAACACAACTGCGCTGTATTGGTAGATGGTGGCTGTAGCATCTGCCCCCCCTACGCACATTAATTTCCTCCTATGCCACTTCATATTTAATTAATAACCATCAATTTAGCAATTTAATAAAATTAATGAATTCAGCCCTCCAAGATGGCGGCCGTCAGGTGAAATAAAATTTAATTTGAATTATCAAAATGTCAACTAATTAGTTTTCGTTATTGCAGGAGGGAAAACAATTAAGACTATGACAGACGGACAGACAATTAGGTTGGTAATTGAAGGAGGGAATGTCATCCGCCATCTTGGCGTAGCTTTGTTTTCGATTCTAACCTCAAAATAAAATTAATAATGATTTTCTTCAATTAAGACTATTTGCGTGAAATTCATTTGCGCGTAATGTATTTACTTCTCAAGACGAAAACAAACGTCTGAACTTGGATCTGAACTGGGATCATCTGTCTTGCAGAAGACAATTTGTTTTTAGTTATATTTTGATTAATACATATTTCTATATGTCGATGGTGTAACAGATAAATAAATAAGATTATTTGTGGTCTTAATTCTGCAGACCGGAAGTACCTGATTTTAAAGCGAATCATGCGCCGTGAGGATGCGGTGCTGCCAACATAACAATGAGAGTTTTAATCAAGTATTTCCGATGTTCGGTTGCATTCGCAATACAAATCCAGGTCTTCACCATTTTGCTAAACCTTTTTTCAGCCATTAGTATTCCCTGTATGTACCAAGAAATCATCTGAATTGGCCTTTGATTTTTGGTATAAGACATGGCGGTTTCCCCGCGATGTTTTCCTTCACCGTTTCGAGATATTAGTGTTACGCCAATGATATTACCAAAATCTTGAAGATACGTTCCTGTGACACGTTATATGCTCACGAATATGTGTACATGCATGTGTAAAATTTGACGTGTCCAAACGATACTTGAGATCTAAACGAATAATTGACTTAGACTTTAACTTTGACGTAACTAGCTCCTGCATGTACACCATTTGGCTTCAGTCACAATTTAGACTGGAGTCTTAGAAGCACGGCCAATACAGTGCCAATAATTGTCATCTCTTTCGCACTACTGTATGCGTATATCGCTTTCTGTTCTTCTAAACATATTAGCGGATACACAGAGTGTGCAAATACGCTAAAAATAAATACAGTGGGAATACGCAAAAAAAAATGCTATTTGTGCATTGTTTTAGTGATCCATCTTCCAAGAACTATCTTTGCATTATTATCTTTCTATTGAAACCGGTTTGATTCCCGGTCGGGGCACACTTTGTTTGGTGACGATGAAGTTTGTTCTTCTTGGGGGTCTTGGGTGTTTTTCCATCTGCGACACAGGGAATCCTAGTGCAGAGGTATGAGTGTGTAAACGTTTAAGTTTAATACCTAATTGGTGTGGATTTTCGTTTGGAATCGTCCGTACCCTTGGGCCACGCTCTAAAGAGCCGCCTCTTTTGCCTACTCTATCGTTGCCGTTAGGTTTCCATTTGTCCAGGACTCCTATCAGGCGTATGTGGGGCTTGAATGCTGTATGAGTTCCCTTCGCACTGAACACCTGGCGAGCTAAAACAAAGGATTCGAGGACAATACAGGCGAATGTTTAATTTATAACCGAGGTTTAAGAAGCGAGAGGTTAGCGGCGCGTATTTCTGATTCTTACCAAACCCTACAGCTGAATACTTTTTAATCCTACTTATAATATAAACGCGAAAGTTTGTAAGTATGAATGTTTGTTACTCAATCACGCCAGAACGGACCTGGATGAAATTTGGCACAGAGATAGATTATAGTCTGGAATAGCACATAGGCTACTTTTTATCCCGGCAAAATGTACGATCCCATAGGAAGTCCAACCGCGGGTAAGACTGCGGGGCGCAGCTAGTTATATATAATTTAAATTGTTCCAATAATTAATTTATAATAGGACCATCGGTGCATGATATACGCAATACACCTTCGACCAGTGCGTTTTGAAAATGTCTTTGCACCTATTTGATGCGCAATCACAAAGACAATACAATTTTCTATTCTATTGTTTTATACTATGCCTTGCCAAACTTATTACATGTTTGCTAATTAAAAACATTTTAACTAATTATGTTTTTACAATCACATAATCAAAACAAAAAAATTAAGTTTACTCATAAACATTAGGTTTGTAAAGCAGATAGATATTTTAGTGATATATAATGCCAGTATCTTCGGAAGTAAAGGCCTTTTAACAATATATTTTAGTTCTTATATTATATTTTTAAGATTATAGTTTTAGGTTTGTTACAGTTATTATGTTGTTATTATATGCTAATAAATAATAAATATATGTTTGTAAAATAATTCATTAAAGCCAATTTCAGCTACTACTTAAGTTCTTGTCTTGGGACAATCCTCGCAAGCCTATAGAATTCTTTACATCTGTAAATTGCGTTAACATAAAAGAACAATTGTATTGAAACCTAGCACCGAGCTAGACTTATTATTGCACTAGCTTTTGTTCCTAGTGCTTTCTGAGTGATTCTATTCATGACCAATTAATTGAAATAGAATTTATTTGCGATGAAAAATGCCGAACGAACGGATTTATTTATTAAAGCTATTTCGTTTTCTATTAGTTGTGAATGTTATTGAACTTTTATTGAAAACTAGCGACCCGCCCTGGATTCGCACGCGTTTATTTATGAAGACAATGACATGTGAAAAAAGCCGAATCCGTAGCTGTTTTTAAGTAATGATCGTTCATATATGTGGACAATGGTAACCACTTAATATTAGGTTGATCGTCAGACCATTCTGTCATAATCGCGGCATAAAAAATACGTTTGAGTTAAGATATGAATTAAAAACTAACCTCAAAATGTACCTTTAGACATGATGTATAATAGTATTAAATATTAAAGTTAAATTTACGAAAATGTAAAACCCCCTCGTTGGTGTAATGGTAATTTTTTTTATGTAACTTTTGATGACTTAGAGGCTCACCTGATGTTAAGTACAATAGGTACCTCCGCCCATAACAACAGCAATGGAACTTAGTTCCCCGACCGAAGTAAGAGAAGACCCAAGTCGCACCCCGCTACGCCTGTCACCCGAGACGGGGATATTTCGTCTCATTTGCTTGTAATTTCACCCACACCCACACCCTTCACAGTAACGCGAGCACCACTGCTTGGCGGCAGATTACCAGGTGTGGAGGCAGTACTTCTCCGGACGAACTTTACACAAGTTCTGCCTGAACAGATCTTCGTATATTATAGCTAAGAATTATCTCGACCACGTCAGTGCATTCGTGCATTCGTTCGGGCATGGTAGCTACCATGCCACAGACAGACACACAGATACACACTACAAACTTAAACCACTCTTTTCCATCGGAGGTTAAAAATAAAGTTAATTCTTTTCTATATTCAGTCATTTTCATGAAAAAACATTGCCTACGAGTTAGATAATGGATGCAAAGAGATGCGACATAAAATAGATCCATTTTGCAAACCATAAATTTTAGTTTTTAAAACAATTTGCGAAAAACTGCAAATAGTTGTTCCATGTATAACATTTTTATGGTAAACAAGAATACATTAAAGACTGCAGGGGCGCATTAGGTGATGGGGCTCATCTCAAAAGCCCCAGTAACTATTTTATCGGACCTATCATTGTAACAGACTTCAAAAAACGGAGGCAGTTTTCAATTCGGCTGTATATTTTTTACGCGATTTTGTCGCAAATCGTGGATTATTATTTTTTTATGTTAATAAGGTTTACATCCCAGGTGGTCCCATAGAAATTTTATGAAGAAATACCACCCCTACAGGCGTAAAATAAGCAATACTTTCATATTGTAGTCGGTTTCTTCGATTTTAAAACAATCAATTACTGCGTTGTTGACACTTATCAAATTACTTCTATCCCGTTTTGTCAATATCAAAGTTTTCAGCTGGTTAATTAGTACATAATGACATGAATATATTTAATATATACATAATATATATATATATATATATATATATATATATATATATAATATACCTATAATACATAATGAACTTTTGTGTGACGAACATAAATGTTTGTTCTATGTCTGGGTGTTATTATGTATTATATTTTATGAATGTACTAGCGACCCGCACCGGCTTCGCACGGTTAGTAAAGCATCAGTGTCGTCTCAGAAACTACCCGTGCGAAGCCGGGGTGACTTGCTAGTGTATTATACATATAAACCTGTCTCTTTAATCACTCTATCTATTAAAAAAAACCGCATCAAAATCCGTTGCGTAGTTTTAAAGATTTAAGCATACATAGGTATATTGGGACAGAGAAAGCGACTTTGTTTTATACTATGTAGTGATTTACAAAAAAATAGTATTATGCTATTTGTTATCTGGTTCCCATAGTACAAGCTATACTTAGTTTGGGGCTAGATGGCGTTATGTATAATATTTATATATATATTATAATTTAATTCCGCCCTAACTCCGCCCCTGGCTCTTGCCCGCGTACGATAACAGCGAACCCATAACGCGGACCATAAACTATAACGGGAGGTTGTCATAAGTCGTGACGTCATATACCATGTCACAGACTATAGCCTTATCGCAGTACATTTTATAGTTGTCATAATTTTGCAACTTCTCTCTGAATATACGGATATCCGGTTAGCCTATTACTCTTCAGACGGTTCCGTAGCTAAGTAACTTTAATGCGAGGGCTCCCGGGTTTGAATCCCGGTCGGGGCACAGAGCATGAAGTTTGGGTATGTCGGAGGCCTTCAGATTGAAAACTCCGACACCAGAATTAGCCACTTATACGATACAAAAACAACAACAACAAAAAACGCTTACACTTACACACTCATACCCCTGTACTAGGATTCCCTGTGTCGCAGATGGCATGGACAAACTCAGAAACACTAGACAAACACCCAAGACCCGAGAACAAATTTCATGCTCACCGCACATAGATTTTAACATTCTACAAATTTACATGGGTTGATCTGAACATCCCAAACTAAGCTTATTATAAGCTCGTAGTTAGACTCAACATAGAAACAAAGACTGAACAAACAAAGAAAATACAAAGAATCTTTTTTTTTTTGGAAATTTTAGATGTAAATATGTAATTAAAAATGTAATTAAAACAATAGAGACCGACAAGAAATCAGACTGTTATTTATTACTGAACTAGCGACCCGCCCCGGCTTCGCACGGTTAGTAAAGCATCAGTGTCGTATTGTATCAGGAACTACCCGTGCGAAGCCGGGGTGACTTGCTAGTGTATTATACATATAAACCTTCCTCTTGAATCACTCTATCTATTAAAAAAAAACGTATCAAAATCCGTCGCGTAGTTTCAAAGATTTAAGCATACATAGGGATATAGCGACAGAGAAAGCGACTTTGTTTTATACTACGTAGTGAAGACTTCAAAAAATTTAATGATAGTCACTTATTCACGCGAAAAATCGGCTCGGCTGAAATTTCAGCATTGATAAATGAAGATTTGGAGTAAAGACATTAGTTTTTTACTCACATAAAAAAGGAGGTAGCTTCCATACTGTTTTTTTTCTTTAGTATGTGTTTATACGAATTTCCAGTTGCCCGCGTCCGTAGGTGAATACCCTGAGAGTCGAATACACGTAACCCCTGGGTGGTGCTAAAGGAGCAACAAAAAGTAGCAGTAGAACTTGTGCAAAGTTCACCCGGAGAAGTACTGCCACCACACCTGATAATCTGCCAAGCAGTTGCTCCTTTAGCACCACCCAGGGGGTACGTGTACGGAGTCAAAGGGTACACGTGACGTGAGCAACTGGACCACCATAGGGTCAAAATTAAGTAAGCATGGCCTACCCATGGCAAGTGGTCTACCAGACAAAAAGTTTGGAAACCTCTGGTCTATAGTGTAAGCCAAAGTGCTTTGTCCTTGTTTAAATTTCTTTGTCTTCGTTTAAGTACTAATTTAAGTACTTATTTATTTCAGGCGGTGGGTGCACGTTCCCAGAGAGCTGGACGGGTAGTTGGTTCCAATCCGGGACGCTGGGGCTGATAGCCATCAACTCCTCCCACATCCAGTCCAAGGGCGACTGCGCAGAGACCGACGGGAACGACAAGTTTCTCGTGCACGACAGGTGAGGAAAGTTGCAAGTTTTTATCGAAAGACTATTTTGGAAGTAGGACCAACAGCCCAGCGATTGACGGCAATACTCAATACTTAATACATTTATTGCTTCTCATAATGGTACAAGGTAATATTATTGGTTTACACTCCGAGTTTCACATTATGGGCCCTTGTTCGGGTATTACAATATTAATGGGACAGTCCGAGGTTTTCTAGATTGCGTGTAGGTAGGTCCAAACTACCTACGCGCTATAGTCAATTTTATACTTAATATAATATAATTTTACATTGATTATCCGAATAAACTATGAATATTTTCATGTCAAATTATTATTTTATTTATTTGTTTTCTAGTTTAGTTAAGTTAGTTGTTTTGTTTTGCACCACTGTGAAAACTCTCCCAAATTCACCCAAATTCCCAAACATAAGTGTTCTGTTTGTCCATATCATCTGCGATACAGGGAATCCTAGTGCAGAGATATGAGTGTTAAAGTCGCAAACCAGTCGCAAACCACGCACGCGTACTCACCAACCATACCATAATTTACCATTTAATTAGAGTATATATAATTAGCTACTATTGGTAAGTGTTATTTAAATATAATATTGCCACGGAGCTACGTTTTGACTAACGCCAACAATCGCAATAACGAGAAGCTTCGGAGGTATCTTGCCACAGCAAAATAGAAATCAGACAAAACAGTCCAGCCGTTCTGGAGTTTTAGCGAGACAAACGAACAGCAATTTATATTTGTATAAATAGAATGGCGCAATTAAAAGTAGCAGTAGAACTTGTGCCATCGTCTGGAGGGGTTCTGCCACCACACCTGGAATCTGTTGTGGAAATCACATGCGCTTGAGACGTATCATCTCCGTCTCGGGTGACGGACGCAGCAGGATGAGTGCGGCTCAGTGTAAGATCCAAATCTTATACTGAGTCGCATTACTGTTGTCATGGGCGGGGGTCGCCACTTACCACCAGGTGGGCCCTCAGCTCGTTCCGTCACATTATCCCATAAGAACGTTACAATATTTTTTACTCATAATGAAAATTACATTTATTCCAGGAGTGACGACTGCTACAGATGTCTTGTCATACACGAGAAGCACAAATACGTGTTGCAGTATAAAGAAAGTAAGTCATATCCAACAACTTTGTTGTATCAAAATCATATTCAACTGTTAGTAGGTACTCATTATAGTAGCCCTGCCTTCGAAGCGAGGGGTCTCGGGTTCGATTCCCGGCCGGGGCACACTTTGTGTGGTGAGCGTGAAGTTTGTTCTCGGGTCTTGGGTGTTTGTCTTGTGTTTCTGTGTTTGTCCATGCCATCTGCGACACAGGGAATCCTAGTGCAGAGGTATGAGTGTGTTAAAGTTGTTGTAATTATATGTTTTCTGTATTCAAGGCCACCGTCCCTTATCATTCTTGTATATTCCGGTCCATCCATAAATTGCCTGGAAGAGATTGTTTTTAGCAATAAGGCCGCTCATTTTATGTAATTGAGGTTTACAGTAAATAGGTTTCTATCTATCTAACTGTTGAAACTGTCAAAACTGTTTGTAATTGTGACCGAGATTCATTCGGGTTTTTTTGTATTATCGTGATCTTTTATCGTGATTTTATCTGAAATTATAAATTAACAACAAGTAACAGTGTTTGACCAATCAAGTACCACAAAAATTAACGAGATAGCGCGATATTAAATTTTCAGCATAGTTTCAGCATTAAGAACAATGCGGAAATTATGAAGTACTAAGAAACACAACAATTAATATGGTAGAAAAATTTATATGACGTCATTTTTCAATTTCAGCATACTGCTCACCACGAGACTCCCTATCTTCAATATGCGAGCTCATCACGGGAGACGCTCCTCTCTACTCCATGTTCAGGAAAGAACCGCGGCCGATTCCTCAGCCGTGTCCTTTCCACCCGCCACCTTTCACGTTCGTCTATAATCGGTGAGTGTTGCACTGTGCTGTCCAATAGATGGCGTTGTTCTAAACATGCCAGTTCACGGACAGGACTACCCGCATTAATTGCCTTATTCACCTTTACATAATTTCTTCTCATCAGCTTTTTTTATATAACTAGATTAACTGAATACCGTAACTATAAACATTACCAGACTCAGGGTTCTCACTGCGCATTTTTAACATGTAACGCCTCATTTGCCTGTTATTTCACCGGCACCTACACCCTTCACCTACGAACTCGAGCAACTACCTAAATGACTCCTGCCATTCATCTTAGATACGTCTCATGCGCACGTTATTTCACCGGCACCCACACCCTTCCATCGGAACACTGTAATGCGATCACTGCTGCTTGGCGACAGATTCCAAGTGTGATGGCAGTACCTATCCGGCCGAACCTGGCACAAATTCTACTGCTACTTTTGGTTGCTCCTTTACCACCACCCAGGGGGTACGTGAAGGGAATCAAAGGGTACACACCTACGGACGCGAGCAGCTGGACTCCCCAAAATTAGAATTAGATATAGGTGGTACTATTTTAAATATAAAATTAATACGTGTGTAGATTTAACTTCACCAAGTGTACCTGTAAGTTCCTACAATGAAATAAATGTGTATTCTGAATAGATTTGCTTCCCAATACAAGTTCTGCTTAGTTTGCTAGATGGCGTGACTGGGCAGTCAGTTATATTTAACGTTTGGCATTCACGTTGAAAACTGATCCCGTTCTGAATTCCAGGGGGACGGGAGACTGCACGAACCCCCCGTCCCGGGCGGAGTCATGCACCGATGACTCCAGACTGCTGCTGCGGTACATGTCCTGCCCAGACGTTTCGGGCACAGAGAGCAATGGTGAGTCAATTTTCTTCATGTGAAAAATTACGGAACGAGCTGAGGGTACATCTGGTGGTAAGCCCACCTTCTGCGGTGTAGTTCGTGAGTTCGATTCCCACTCGGACAAGCATTTTTGTGACGAACATAAATGTTTGTTCTGAGTCTAGATGTTAATATATTGTATGTATGTATGTACAATAAAAACTATATATGTATATGAATGTGAATATGACTCCGCCCTTTCTCAACAGATGTCGTTTTTAGTATTGTTTACGTGTACTAATAAATGACCATACTTGTATTCGATAGTACTGAATGTCAGCTATCTAACGCATTTTATGATATTTGGTTGAAGTGTAAGCAACAATTGTTTTCACCTTTTCGAAAATGTCGGTTTTTATTCCAAATAAACGTCATTTGCGGGAAGTGTTATTACATTATTTTATTGCGAAGAAAACTGCAGCGGAAACTTATCGTTTGCTTGTGGAGATTTATGGTGAGCATGCTCCGTCTAATACAACTGGCAAGGAATGGTTTCGACGATTTCAAAATAACGATTTTAGTACTGAGGATAAAGAACATGGAAAACCACCAAAAAAATTTGAAGATGCTGAATTGGAAGCATTATTGGCGGAAGATTCTTGCCAAACTCAATCAGAATTAGCTGCAGCATTAAATGTTGATCGTTCAACTGTTGCAAAGCGTTTACAAATGATGGGAATGATTCAAAAAGCCGGTGACTGGGTTCCACATGATTTAAAAGAAAGAGACATGGAACGTCGGAAAACCATTTGTGAAATGCTGCTTCAAAGACAGCAAAGAAAAGGATTTTTGCATCGGATAGTCACAGGAGACGAAAAATGGATACACTACGAAAATCCTAAACGCAAAAAAGCTTGGGTGAAACCAGGCGAACCAGGCCCATCACAGCCAAAAATAAATATTCACTGTGCCAAGGTCATGCTCTGTATTTGGTGGGATCAGAAAGGTATTGTATATTATGAGTTGCTCAAACCCTCTGAAACTATTAATGGAGAAGTTTACCGACGACAACTAATGCGTTTGAAGCGAGCCATAGAAGAAAAACGACCAGAATGGGTGAATAGACATAACAAATTAGTTCTTCAGCATGACAATGCCAAACCGCATACCGCAGAAGTCGTAAAAAGATATTTAGAGGGACAGGACTGGGAAGTGTTACCCCACCCGCCATATTCACCAGACATAGCTCCTTCGGATTACCACCTATTCCGGACGATGCAGACAGACCTTACTGGAGAAAAGTTTACTTCATGTGAAAGTATCAAAATTTGGATTGACAACTGGATAAGCTCAAAAGACCAGGACTTCTTCCAGCAAGGAATACGAAAACTACCTGAACGATGGGCGAAGGTTGTAGCTGCAGATGGAGCATACTTTCAATAATTTTTTTTTTAATTTTGTAAGCGAACAAATGTGTTTTATTTTGACAAAAAGGGGCGGAGTCATATTCACACACCTATTATTTTATCAGTTATCAAGCTCCCATAGTACAAGCTATGCTTAGATTGGGGCTACGTAACGCTGTGTGCATGAATATTAATTATATTTTGCTTTCCAGTTGAAGAGCTGGTCTGCCTGGCCACGTGGAAGGAAGGCTCGACGCGGTACCTCGTCGGCCAGATATCGCAGGTGCAGCGCCGGAACGGCATGACTTCCGATGAAGACACATACAGGTAAGTCAAAGTCAAACTCATTTATTCCTTTAGATCTCAAGTATCATTTTGACACGTCAAATTTTACACACGCATGTACACATATTCGTGAGCATATAACGTGTCACAAGAAAAAAAGTGTTCTTGTTGTACGTGCCGTAATTTCTAACGCATTTAGTAAAAGCTTTTATGTTGACATTACGAAAAGACACTTTAATTTTATTTATTTGGACATTTCAAATAGCGATATCTAGCTCACTTAGCATACCTTGTTTTGTGAGAAGTAAATAGGTGTTTTAGTTTAACCTTCGCATACTATTTGTAACATTTAATATTGTAATTATAATTTATTTCACATTTGCATCAACTAATACTATTATAGTTGATGCAAATCAATGTGTTCAATTATTGTAATCAGCAATATGTTATAATTGAATTTAATTAATAAATTAATTAATTTTCCAGATGCTTCATCTATAAAGGACAGCACAGCGACAAAAGTATGACATACAACATCGCGCAATCCGGAGACGCGACCTGCAATGGACTTTCGTCCCCCATGGACGGGAGTCGAACCATGAAGCTGACCAACAGTAAGTTCTCATTACATAATACTGACTGCGCCCCGCTGAGGGCCCACCCGGTGGTAAGTGGCGACCCCCGCCCATGACAACAGTAATACTTCTCATAAAATTTGGATCTTACACCGAGTCGCATTCATCCTGCTGCGTCCTGCTGGAATTAATGTTCCCACTGCAGGGACACCGGCCTACTCTCGATAATTGAGATTGAATGGGCTTTGATCTACCACGGGAGCCCAATCCGGATCGGTAGATGTCACATATCATCGAATTTTTGGTTCTAAGAAACGCCGGTTTCCTCACGATGTATTCCGTCACCGTTTCGAGATCGTGGTATTGCGCACATAAATTTTTTCAAGTGAAAAAACTCATTGGTCCATGTGTGGGTTTGAACCAGCAACCTTCGGATTGAAAGTCGTGGTCTGTGTCCCTGGGCCACCACGCGCTCCAGAGTCGAATAATACTGATCATGAATTAAAATGCCAATTTATCTTCCAGGTGATGATGAGCACACCCGCTGTCACTTCCCGAGCTGGATCGTGGACCACCACAAGTGGTTCAGTCTTGACCACTCGCATCAGTACCACTTCACCACCAAGAATGCTACTCTTAAGGTAAATACTACGGTATTTTATGTTCACGCTCCTTAACTTAAGCCTTGCTTACAAGCAAATTTTGTATGGGCCCAGAGGTCAGTACTAGTTCGTGAGTTGATTTAAACCACGGATGTCACGATTTTATATAGTTTATTCGTTAAAAGTTACAAGTTATGTGTTAGAATACTAATCCGCGGTAGTCCGCTGAGGTAGCGTAAGATCAACTGATCTCGGAAGTACAAATTAAGTAAAATTATCGACCGTAAACCGCCTTTAAGGCTACAATTATTTTTTTTTTTGTAAAATTAATTCTTTGCTATTGCTTATTTGACGGTTATCAATTGAACTTTTCAGATAATGAACGAAGATGGTTCGTTCGAGGAAAAGCGACTCGTCTGCCACTCCATTCTCGAGCAGAAGGACAAGAAATACATAAAGCTGGTGGCGCACATTACCAGAGGATGGTGAGACAATTATTTTAGAAAATAATTAAGCTACTAAGCCTGGTCTTGATGAAAAAATTAAGGATAGGTCTTTAGTGATGTTGTGGCGGCTCCATTAGTTCAAGAACTCAACAACAGATGGCGCTGTACCACTACTAATCCTACATCGCGCAAGTGATGCGTTCGGGCAGTTTTAGCATATATTCAACCTCTCTCCATCAACGATCGGGCAAAAAAAAAACCTGTCGGGCAGTTCATGAATCTACTTGCGATATGGAGGGATAAATAAATTTGCGTATGCATTTCTATCAATACTGTATGTAATGTATTGATGTCATCTAATACCTTTAAACGAGCATTTCTTGTATATATATCGTGTATCTCGGAACGGCTCCAACGATATGGATGAAATTTTGTGTTTAGACAGGGTTTTGCTATAAGTTTACCTGTTTAATTGTATTTCTTGTTAAACGCATATTTTTACAAAAAACCGTTTTTATAGTAAATTGAATACAGCGCCATCTCGTAAATTTTTGTGGTACTAAAACAAACCAAGCTCGGTCTGTTTATTAATAACATCAATTCCGTTTATTGTGTTTGATTTATTAAGTACTATGTTTGTTGTTTCAGTGAGTCTGGGCACGTATGCTTGAAGTTCTACCACCGTGACGGTAACGTGCTGGAACTCCAGCAGGGCAGCACGCTGCTGGAGGCGCCGCTGGACGCTTGCAACGAGCCCTCGACCAAATACATCACGCTAGTCAGTAAGTGCAACTAGATGGCGCTAGTGTGGCGACCTTTCCATTTATCTACATATTCGTCTCGGAGTTTCCCTATGCGATAGAATCAGGAACGAGGAAATCTGTAGAAGAACCAGGGACACCGACATAGCTCATTGAATTAGCAGTGAAGTGGCAACGGGCAGGCCATATAGCCCGAAGATTCAGTAAGTGCAACTAGATGGCGCTAATGTGGCGACCTTCTCATGCATCTACATCAGTGTTTTTCAATCTGTGGGTTGCGACCCTTAGGGGGGTCTTACTTGGGGGGTCGCTGGCAAAAGGAAAAAAGCAAAAACACTACAATAAAAATATAATTTCAGCCGGCTCTGGATATTTTTGTGTCCTCGCAGCTTCTTGCAGAGTGTAGGTCTTTGCATAATGGTAGAAAATCATAAACTTCTTCAGTTACTAACTTTGTTTGTCTATGGTCCAAGGGGGTCGCCAGAATTTTTCTACCTGTAAAGGGGTCGCGTAGTCATAGAGATTGAAAAACACTGATCTATTGTACATATTCGGCTCGGAGTTTCATCCAAACCGTTACAGCCGTTTCCGAAATACAGGAAATAAATCTATAAACAAGAATTGCTCGTTTGACGGCTCCGTGGCTTATTTGGTAGTAGCGCTGCCTTCGGAGCGAATTCCGGGTTCGATTCCCGGCCGGGGCACACCTTGTGTCGTGAACACGAAGTTTGTTCTCAGATCTTGGGTTTGTCTTGTGTTTCCGTGTTTGTCCATGCCATCTGCGACAGGGAATCCTAGTGCAGTGGTATGAGTGTGTAAACGTTTAAAATGATAATAATAATAATAATATTTCGTGTTATTTGCAGCCACGGCGTTGTACCCGGCCCGGTGTCCTATCTTCGGAAGATTCTCAGTCACCAGCTCGCTGGCGGACCGACGCAGGCGCCGGCAGCAACTCACCATAGGTATTTTTTTTTTTTATAGGTACAAAGGTGATGGGACCAGCTAAAGGCCCACCTGATGTAGAGTGGTACATAACAGCAAGTCGCACCCCGTTGCGCCCGTCACTAGGGAATGCAACGTCTTATGCACATGTCTTATGACGGCTCCGTGGCTTAGTTGGTAGCCCTGCCTTCGAAGCGAGGGGTCCCGGGTTCGATTCCCGGGACCCCCCCTTTTTCTTTTGTGAACTGTCTGTGTCTCATATGTGGATAACGCTGTGAGCTACATAATTACCAAAATCTAGTTTTAAGCATCATTTGTTGTATCACTACATAGTATAAAACAAAGTCGCTTTCTCTGTCCCTATATCCCTATGTATGCTTAAATCTTTAAAACTACGCAACGGATTTTGATGCGGTTTTTTTTAATAGATAGAGTAATTCAAGAGGCAGGTTTATATGTATAATACACTAGCAAGTCACCCCGGCTTCGCACGGGTAGTTTCTGATACGACACTGATGCTTTACTAACCGTGCGAAACCGGGGCGGGTCGCTAAATGAAAACGTATCGCTATCTCTTTCCAGGCGACGGCACGGAGGGGGAACAGAAGGAGACAGAATGCGTGACGAGCGACGTGCAAAGCGTCAGCATCGGCTGCGGGGCCGCGCAGGACACCATCGAGTTCAAATCCTCGTGCAACAGCAACGGTGAGCAGACAGACAGACAGACAGACTACCCTAGAAATTATAGGGTATCTACTAACAGATTGTAAAAAGCAATATGTCTTTATTTCTGACAGGATTCAAAGCAAACGACAGATTATTTTTCTATTGTATTCATATTTGTTAACTGTCAAACCCACCCCGTCAAAGTAATCGTCTAGAATTGAATGCGTGTTTACTGAATCGACTGTTAAGATTTTTTTTTTTTATGTGATTGAGTGACGGAACGAGCTGAGGGCCCACCAGTAAGTGGTGACCCTCGCACATGACAACAGTAATGCGCGCGACTCAGTATGAGATTCGAATCTCTACTGAGTCGCATTCATCCTGCTGCGTCCATCACCCGAGACGGGGATGATACGTCTCATGCGCATGTGATTTCACCGACACCCACACCCTTCCACCGGAACACAGTAATGCAACCACTGCTTGGCGGCAGATTCCAGATGTGGTGGCAGTACCTCCGGACGAACTTGGCACAAGTTCTACTGCTACTTTTTGTTGCTCCTTTAGCACCCAGGGGGTACGTGTAGGGAATCAAAGGGTACACACCTACGGACGCGAGCAACTGAACTTAGGAATGTTCAGTGGGGTTAAAACAATTATTTTTCTATTGTGTTCAAAATGTTTAACTATCCAACTTTTTTTTAAATTGGATGCGTGTTTAATGCTTGCTTCCGGTTGCAGTGTACACATGCCACGGCAGCTGGTGGAGCGGGGGTCGCGGGTTCGTGATCGCGAGCGCGGTGTCCCGCGCCTCGTCCCACCCCCGCGCGCTCTGCTTCGTCTACACCACCACCACCAAGAACGGTAACTTGCTTCTCATGTGTATGTGTGACGGAACGAGCTGAGGGCCCACCTGATGGTAAGTGGTGACCCTCGCCCATGACAACAGTAATGCGTGCGACTCAGTATGAGATCCAAATCTTTACTGAGTCGCATTCATCCTGCTGCGTCCATCACCCGAGACGGAGAGCTTAAGCTTGGTAGGTAGTTCGAAGCCTGGATCGCTGGTTCGATTTCCGGCTGGGGCTTTGGGTGGGGAGCGTGAAGTTTGTTCTCGGGTCTTGGGTGTTTGTCTTGTCTGTGTTTGTCCATGCCATCTGTAACACAGGTAATCTTATAAGCATGAGTGTGTAAACCTAACGGAGGTATTTTAAATAAATATTCATGGTTATTTCACATATATCCAAGCTAGAATAGAATAGAATAGTATTTGGTATTTGTATTGTGTTGTTTGTGCATGCCACCTGCTACACAGGGAATGCAAGAGTATCAGTGTGTAACATTTAAAAAATGCACACTAAATGAAGAAAACGATCGTTTCAATATACAAATCTTTACTATCTATTGAATGCAATACAATAGGCGGTCTTATCGCTATAAAGCGATCTCTTACAGACTACTTTTGGGTGGATATTGTATTGAAAATGTATAATTCTGTAATTCTTTATTGTACAAAAAATCGTTTACACAAGGTATTCAATAAAATATGCACAAAGGCGAACTTAAATCTTTAAAGAGTTTATGTGTATGTATGTTTGTATGACATTGCAGAGACGCGCGGAGTGACCCAGCAGTTGTCCCTGAGCGCCGTGTCTCGAACCTGCGACCGCGCGGTGACGCCCGGAGTCGCGGGCGACAGCGCGTATAACCTCACCATCAACGGTACGTACCAAACCGACATAATGCAAGAAGTTATTGAGAAAAAAAAGTATTGACGGAATAAATAAATTATTGAGGGAAAATAAATTATTGAGGGAAATAATAAATTGTTGAGGGAAAAATGTAACTATTGAGGGAAAATAAATTATTGAGGGAAAAATGTAACTAT
Source organism: Aplocera efformata (assembly GCA_921293045.1). Taxonomy (NCBI): domain Eukaryota; kingdom Metazoa; phylum Arthropoda; class Insecta; order Lepidoptera; family Geometridae; genus Aplocera; species Aplocera efformata. Next base: position 1,269,443 of record OV121067.1, on the reverse strand, counting down.
TGAGGGAAAATAAATTATTGAGGGAAAAAAGTAACTATTGAGGGAAAATAAATTATTGAGGGAAAAAGTAACTATTGAGGGAAAATAAATTATTCAGGGAAAAAGTAACTATTGAGGGAAAATAAATTATTCAGGGAAAAAGTAACTATTGAGGGAAAATAAATTATTCAGGGAAAAAGTAACTATTGAGGGAAAATAAATTATTCAGGGAAAAAGTAACTATTAAGGGAAAATAAATTATTCAGGGAAAAAGTAACTATTGAGGGAAAATAAATTATTCAGGGAAAAAGTAACTATTGAGGGAAAATAAATTATTCAGGGAAAAAGTAACTATTGAGGGAAAATAAATTATTCAGGGAAAAAGTAACTATTGAGGGAAAATAAATTATTCAGGGAAAAAGTAACTATTAAGGGAAAATAAATTATTCAGGGAAAAAGTAACTATTGAGGGAAAATAAATTATTCAGGGAAAAAGTAACTATTGAGGGAAAATAAATTATTGAGGGAAAAAATAAATTATTGAGGGAAAAAGTAACTATTGAGGGAAAATAAATTATTCAGGGAAAAAGTATAATAACTATTAAGGGAAAATAAATTATTGAGGAAAAAAATAAATTATTGAGGGATATAAACCCGACTACGTGAAAATTCTAAATTATACTTAATACAAATAACAGTAATATACAAATAACAGTAATATACAAATAACAGTAATATATATAGTATTTGTCTATATTCCAGGTACATGCGAACAGAGCAGCAAATACAACAGCCTAGCGCGAAGACTCACTCCGGCGGTGGCCGTGTTGGTGACGTCACTGCTCGTGTGCGTCAGATGATAAGCGAGCCAATCACAGCTCGCTTCGAACCAAGCCCTGCGATTGGTTGGTTTTAGTTCATTTATTATCTGTGACTTGCTGTGTTGCCAGCTCTTAATTATTAATTATTCTGGGTTCTTTACTCGACCTCTGAAATTACTTATATGAATTTTTGTATGTGTTGTTCTCACAAATACTTGTAAACTTGGGCGTCGCCAAAGGGTAGGCAGGGGCAGTGTCTCGTCTTGAAACTCGTTGATTTTGATCCATAGAATATGTGGGTACAGTGAGGCCTCGATAATCCGAACACCCAAAATGTTTACCCTATACGGATCAGCGAAATTTCCATTAATATGTCCGTGGCTTAGTTGGTAGTAGCCCTGCCTACGAAGCGAGGGGTCCTGGGTTCGATTCCCGGCCGGGGCACACTTTGTGTGGTGAGCATGAAGTTTGTTCTCGGGTCTTGGGTGTTTGTCTTGTGTTTCTGTGTTTGTCCATGCCATCTGCGACACAGGGAATCCTAGTGCAGAGGTATGAGTGTGTTAACGTTTTTTTTTTTTACTGTCTATATCACGTTTTCATTTCTTTGATGTTGAAGCCATGAATATACAATAAAATGTAAACATTTGACGTTTGATACGATTGATGATAAAATGAATGGTGTACATTAACTCAGACACTGGCAGAATTTGTGTGGCTTACAAAAGGCCAAAAATAAGAAGAAAATGAATGGTCTGCGAGAGGTTCTGGGAGACAGTTTGAACAGCAGGGGGTCGGGAGGGGGGGGACTATCAAGGCCCTATTGTAATCTTTAAATTTTCATTGACGATTTCCAAGTGAAATTTTTCAAGTAAAACATCTTTATTTTCGTTGTTTTCTTAAAAATTACTTGGTAGCGTTAAAACCGTGACAGACGGACAGACAGGAAGAAACATTAAAGGTTTTTTTGGCATTTGACTACGGATCCCTAAATTACACATGAGGCGTCACATCTCAGTCTCAGAGTGCAACGCGATGCGACTTGGGTCTTCATACCTCGGTAGATAGAACATCAGTCGTGTTACTGTTGTGTACAGGCGGCGGTAACCACTTCGTTCGTAGCGTTCAACTTTCTGCCCGGTCAGGAGTAGGATGGGTGGCCATTTAGCGGCACGGAGGGCACGTTAAGCTGTCGGACCCGGCTATACCGTGTCGGAGGCCTTCGGGCTTGACAACTCCGACACCAGAGTTGGCTACGTTCGTACACGAAACTTACCTTCAGATAGACCGCTCGTTATGTCACTTCTGTCATATATTATAAAAAAAATACATTTCCCCTGCCTGGCCCATTGGTTAGCGACGCCCCTGCATATAGCTGTGACACAGCAAGGACTACAATCAGAGCCCGGCTTCTGATTTTAAAGAAATTCACTAACGCGTAATAAATATTATTTTATTGTGATAAAGTTAATAGCTATATCTACCAGTGAAAAACCAGGATTATTTTAAAAACTATGTAACTATGCCTCTTTTATCATAAAACTATTTTTGTCTCAAATAGGACCTAAGATTTCGGTTTGGAAGATATTTTTCTACTATGGCAGCATTCGTTACAAAGTAATTTGTCATCCAGTAATACAACTCTAGTTGATAGGTTAGGTGGGAACTAAACAATGTCGAAATCAAACGAAGAATAGTGATCAATATTGTAAATATAAAGGTGGTTTAGTGATGGAGAATATGCGATCATTTTGGATTAACGTTACTTATGTAATTTAATTGAATTATTTTTTAAACGTAATTTAGGCACTCTCGTGTCACATCTGCCGCAATTTCCTGGTGAGCTGGACAGTTCCTGCGAAAAGTGCGGCAGGTGTTGTCATATGTATATTTATAAAAACATTATTTATAGAAAAAAACGCTTTTGAAGTATACATTTGTACTGTATGCTAAATATACAGATTAAGATTAAGACTAAATTAATTTAGATAGACATAAATGTAGACGAAATGCTCAGCATGGTTTTTTCATTGCATTTATTTAACGATGACGTCCAATCTTTAATATTTTTTTTTACACTTTGTAAACGAAATAATCAATTTATTATGATTATTTTACTTATAAGCAGATAATAGTGAAAACTTCGGTAAGTCAGTTTGTTCGAATAATTAGCATGCTTACGCAGGAATAAACTAATTTGACAATGATGTCAATTTTGTTAGTGACACTCTAAACTATAATCAACTTTGGCAGCTCTAGAATTATTGCTGTCTGTTTTAAAATGTCTTAATAGAAAGGGTTGGTTTTAATTGGTTTCAGATCGGTTTGACACCAATAGAATCAGAAGCAAAGTAATACTGTAAGAACTGAAACGTCAGATATTGTGTCATGTTATGACACCAAATTGACAGGCTTCACAAGCTGAGATTAGAAATAACGCGATTATGAAAACATGACTTACTGTTATATATTATACTGTGTCTTTTTTATCACTTTTTTAACTGCGAAACGCTTGTTGCATTATTTTCTTCTGGCGAGATTGTAATGGAATAGTTACTTGTAAAATAGTTAAAATCATGTCTTGACCAACCGTAGTTTAAAATAATTGCTCATACGAAAAATAGTTTGAAAAATTTTATTTGTGATATAAAATTAATTTAAGAAGAAAAACTAATGTATATATTCACTAGATCGAGTTCCTGACTTTTGTTTTGTGATACCATTTTCGGTTTAGAATCTTAAGTCGAATTGAACATGCTTGCCTGTGAAAAAAATACATTTATTTAAATAACACGTAGCGCGAAAAGACTATATTGTAAATAAAACTAGCTGGATAATTTATATGAAATCATATTTTATAAGTAAACTCATTTTAACAATAAACTATAAATTTTTAATTCACCGATGATAATAAATAGTTGTTAGATAATGGAATGCTTTGAAAAGCTAATTTATTTGGTGACTGGAATATGGAAGCTAGAGGAGAATGGGGATAATTGTCCCGCCCCCCAACCTCCAAACTTTAAAGAAAGATCTCATTATTATTAGCTACTATTGAGCCACAATACTGACCGTTTGATACAGATACACGATACAGACGTAAACTTAACAAATAAGATAGGCTTAAACATGAAATTTGACATATCTGTGTGCATGTAATGTGCCTAGGGAGTTCCTGTGACACGTTATATGCTCAAGAATATGTGTACATGTGTGTGTAAAATTTGACGTGTCCAAACGATACTTATGATCTAAAGGAATAAATGAGTTTGACTTTAATCCCGGAAAAGTGCAGTGTTCCCGAGGATCGCCAACCGCGGGTAATTCCGCGGGGCGCAGTAGTTAATAAACATTGTGGGGTTAAAGGGACTGAACAAATTACCATACATTTATGCCCGTTCTCCTCTTTTTTCTTAACTTAACTTTTTGTTCAACGCTCGCTCCATTGGCGCATGAGTTTGAGCCAGTCAACATGACTGAATTATAATAACTTATTTGTAAATCTTTCTTATGGTCATCCATCCAAACAATCAACTCAAACGTTGTTTATCCTAAATCAGACTTGAATCGGACAAGCTGCGCTGCGGATTCGTCATAACTGATCGCCCGAGCCGACCAATCGCGATTATAGTATACTGTTGAATAATGATTACTATAGTTTGTTTATGAATGAAAGGATACGTTATTGAACGCGGCGCATGCGCATTTTTTTGCGTATAATTAATTATCTTGGTCTTTTCAAAAATCTATTTTGAGTGTATATTAATATTTTTGTATCTGTACAGTCAAATGGATATTCTAGTCGTACCACAAAAACTTTAATCTAAAATTTGTCGTCTCTTTTCAATGTCATCTATCAGAAAGGGACGGTGATAGAGTTACGATATATATTGATTTCTCGTGGTACGACGATTTTTAATGTGAAAAGTACTTTTTCTTTCCAAATTAATTTCTCTTTGTAAATGTTTCTGATAACCAAGGGCTTATTCTAGCAATATCGCGACCCTACGTGAGATCGTCTTAAATTAGTTTGCTAGTAATTAGAACGCAACTCAAAAGGCAAAATAAATTTACAGGTATACGAAAATTTTAAAACAGCTCTAATTCTAATTCTGGGTGGGGGTGACTAGGCCTGCACTGACGTCCCGCATAGGGGTGTCAAAACAGCTCCAAATCTGATATTTCTTCTTTGTGGGGCAAGTTTGTAAGTTCACCGGTTAAAATCCAGACCAATGAGTTTTATAAATTTTCTACCCCACGCCATGTCGTATTTATACCGTCAATATTTAACACTATATCTATAGGATTGTATGAAGTCTATCTGTATAGTAAAACTGCAAAATTTTTACGTGGCGTCACAATTTTTTTTCACTTGGATGTGGGCATAACTGGCGGGGAGAGAAATGACCCTGATGGACCAACCTTAGCCTTAGAGACAATCACGTGCATCGCGTTTGCTAGAATCAAACCCCAAATGTAATAAAACCTTTAAATTTAATGTTTCAGTATTCAATTAAAGTGTTAAAACGTGCACTAAAGTTAAAGTATTTTCACCGTTAGCGATAAGGCAGCTTTTTGGGTTATTATTATTTATATATTATAATTAAGGAGATTTTTTCACGATGTGAATAAGCACACAGTTTTATGTAAAAAAAAATATTGTAATACTCTGTGGGGATGTAATTTAAGGGTATGTAAATACTTTTCAGTTTTTCGGTATTTTTGTGATAGCGCGTTTATTTTTGCAAATTATCCAGTTTCTGTGTTTTGGGGTTTTTTTTATAATTTCTCGCTTATTGTTTCGATCACGCTGCGAGATACGATTGTAACTACTAATGTATAAGCCTATTATTATATTTTGATTACTGAAATATATTTGGAAAATCATCATTTTGTTTTATTTCTTCTAATCAAGTTATATTTGTTTGCGCGCAAACATACAGACATTACAAACTGCGAATCCAGTTCCGGCCCTCCACCCCCCGCACCCTGCGCCCGGAAGACCGGCGACTTTAGACTTCAGATATTGCATAGCAGTTTCCATATTTCAATAACAGACTTTTTTATTTTCTTCTAGACGAATAAAACATATTCCAATTGTCTCACAATTGGTTTTCATACGAGTATATTACGAATAATATTTACCGATGATTTCCGTTCACATATAATAAATACATCCGGACGTACTAGCGCTCACATAAAAAAAGACATGAGACGTAATATCCCCGTCTCGGGTGACGGGCGCAGCGGGGTGCGACTCGAGTCTTCTCATACTTCGATCTGGGAGGACCTGAGTTGCATTGCTGTTGTTATGGGCGGAGGTAGCTACTTATCTTCAGGTGGGCCTCCAGCTCGTCCTGTCATTAAATAACCAATATTTAAACTGATTAAATCAGTCGCTAATGTTCATATATTGCTTTCTCTATTACTTTCTGACATCCGTACCAGCCTCTAATGTTCCCACTGCAGGGACACCGGCCTTCTCTCGATAATTGAGAGTGATCTCTGATCTACCACGGAAGCCCAATCCGGATTGATAGATGTCACTTGTCGAATTTTTGGTTCTAAGACATGCCGGTTTCCTAACGATTTTTTCCGTCACCGTTTCGAGAACGTGGTATTGCGCACATACATTTTTCAAGTGAAAAAACTCATTGGTGCACGTGTGGGTTTGAACCAGCAACCTTCAGATTGAAAGTCGGCGTCTGCGCCCCTGGGCCACCAAGCTCTTCAAAGCATATCTTTTTGATATGTTTAGTCTGATATTTCTGTTAAAATCCTTATAATTCAATTACAACTAGAAAAAACATTTACAATACATGATTTATATGAACAATTTATATGCAAATCCACGAAGTAGAGATTCTTGTGTTTCTGTGTTTGTCCATGCCATCTGCGACACGGAATCGTAGTGCAGAGGTATGAGTGTGTTAACGTTGTTGATGTCAGTGCGCAGGTTCATGGCAAAGTATAATTTCAAAACATCCATTGTTTTCACGCAGTCGAGTTGTTTTCAATAATTTAATTAATAATTTAATTTTCTGTTAATAATTCAATTTCCGTTGAATAAGTATTTTTATTATTTAAGTAATTTTGTCTTTGATCGTGTAAAGAGGTTATAAAAGCAAACAAACTGATATTTGTTTTAAGTTTATTTTTCAATTTAACCAATATTTTTCTCAAGCAGATACAGTACAGTAGCAGCAGCAGACCTTAGTACGAGTATATTACAGATTAGGCTTTGGTTACGAGCAAAATATTAACATAAAAAAAATCTGATAGGTTGAACACTTTTTCACCGAAATAAGACCACAGTCTACTCTCTGAGACATGTAGATGGAACGTGTTATGTGCCTGTATTTTCACCGGCACCCACACCCACAAACTGAACACAAATTGTAACTAAGCGACAATACTGTATAATATCCAAACCTTATTTTTGTCTCTTAATGATGCATAATATACAGACAACTGAATTTTTATACATATCCGTATCAACCTCTAATGTTCCCACTGCAGAAACACCAGCCTACTCTAAATATTTAATTGAGAGTGAATGGGCCCTGATCTACCACGGGAGCCCAATCCGGATTAGTAGATGTCACATGTCTTCGAATTTTTGGTTCTAAGACATGCCGGTTTCCTCACGATGTTTTCCGTCACCGTTTCGAGAACGTGGTATTGCGCACATAAATTTTTCAAGTGAAAAAACTCATTGGTGTACGTTTGGGTTTGAACTAGCGACCTTCGGATTGAAAGTCGGCTTCTGTGCCCCTGGGCCACCTCGTATATATATATATACGATATAATAGTAGGAATAATAATAATAGGAAAATAAACAAAATATGCTAAAAAGTAAAATTTTGCTCGACCACCAAAGAGAGATGTACAGGATGAGTATTTTAGTATATTACAGTTGACACGAACACATTAAATGAGATAAATCATTACATTTACACTCATATATTTGAAAAATATGAGATCGATACTTCAAATATATAAGTATACATATAAAATTACGTTTCTTATATAATCGGAGTACAAAAATTACTTTTTAAAATATATCCTCCGCGACAATCAGGCGCCCTTACAAATTATCATATGCGTTAATTACACTAAAATAAATAAACGACTAGATATACAAAATATACAATCATGAGTCACAAAGCATATTTTTTTATATGTATTTCTGTATATACGGGTTATTTAACAGATCGTTACGACAACATTTCATTTATCAAAAAAAAGATTGCTTATGTAAGCGGGGTTCGCTAATTTCTTAATTACTATTATATATTATATGGACATATATTAGGAGTACAAATAAGATTCCGCCGTTTTATTGTAGATGGCGCGGCACGGAGTTTCGGTTAGCTTTCGCAGATGATAACCGACTTAAAAAATAGTTTGGACATTCAAGAACAACATAACCTATTAATATCAATGATTTTATATTGGTAAAATATAATTTTTATAAGTTGAAAATGTCAAAATTTGAGCCAAGTAAGCGTCATTTGCGGGAAATATTAGTTTACTTCTTTAATGTAAAGAAATCTGCTGCTGAGGCGCATCGATTGCTCGTAGAAGCATATGGTGAGGTTGCTTTGAGTGAGAGAACGTGTCGAGAGTGGTTTCAAAAGTTTAAAAATGGTGATTTCGACGTAGAAGACAAAGATCGCAGTGGAAGGCCAAAAATTTACGAGGATGCAGAATTGGAGGAATTATTGGAAGAAGATTCATCTCAAACACAAAAAGAACTTGCTCTAACATTAGAAGTCACTCAGCAAGCAGTCTCACATCGTTTAAAATCATTAGGAATGATTCATAAACAAGGAAATTGGGTTCCGTACGAATTAAAGCCGAGAGATATTGAACGCCGATTATGCTTAAGTGAAATGCTGCTAGCTAGACATAAAAAAAGGGTTTTTTACATCGTATCATAACTGGTGATGAGAAGTGGATACATTATGACAATCCAAAAAGAAGAAAATCATGGGGATTACCTGGCCACGCGTCAACATCAACAGCATAACCGAATATTCACGGAAAAAAACTTATGCTGTGTATTTGGTGGGATCAGCTAGGTGTAGTGTATTATGAGTTGCTTAATCCGAGCGAAACAATTACTGGAGCCCTCTATCGAACACAATTGATGAGATTGAGCCGAGCTCTGAAGGAAAAACGCCCTCAATACTATTCTAGACACGAAAAAATTATTCTTCTGCATGACAATGCTCGTCCACATGTTGCGGCTCCCGTGAAAAAGTACTTGGAAACACTTGATTGGGAAGTGTTACCCCACCCGCCGTATTCACCAGACATTGCACCGTCCGATTATCACCTGTTCCGGTCCGTAGCACATGCTCTGACGGCGCAGCGGTTCACATCTTATGAGGATACCAAAAATTGGGTTGATTCGTGGATAACCTCAAAAGACAAGGAGTTCTTCAGACGTGGGATTCGAATGCTGCCTGAGAGATGGGAAAAAGTGGTTGCAAGTGATGGGCAATATTTTGAATAAATTTATATTACCGTTCTTCTACAATAAATATTTAATTTGTGTTAAAAAACGGCGGAAACTTATTTGTACTCCTAATAACACTACTGTATGTTTTTAACATCAAAAAACATTATCTGGAGGGGCCACAATTTTTGTCACGACACAAATAAAAATTACTCTCGATTTACATAATTATAGGCTATAGAAAAGCTTTTTAAAAATATATATTTTTTTATGAATTGGTGTCGTAACAACCGTCACAAAACTTAACCTATGAATACAATAATTGAATAGCATTATATGTATTTATATGAGATCAGTGTGTGACAATACATCATTTGTTTTATATAACTTGGTTCATATGAGTTTCATTGAAGCATTGTTGAAATCGACTATATATAATTTTCATATAAACTCATTTATTTGATGAAATGTTTGATGACGTGATATGTAACAAATCAGGTCGACTAGGTATTGCTGAACTTATAATAAGTAATTTATATTAACTTATAATTTATTTTAACATTAATAATGTAGTTATTAATATTAAAATAAATTATAACTAATTACATTTCAACAAATAAATTCAACTACTAAAGGAAATAGGCACATTTAATTACACAAAAACTTAATGAAATAAATATTAAATCAACAATTAACAAATACCAACCATAAATTGCTGAATGATTATGTAAAACCATTTCACGTTTGGCCAAAATATTTGTTACATTACAAGAACTTTCAAACACATATAATACAAAACACATTTTATAATAAATAACGATGAAATACAAATTACCTACCTACAAAAGTAATTTCATGGAATTGAATTCAAATATATATATGTATATTAAAGGCGAAAAATAATCCTTTAAATAATTACTCGTACAACTTACCTTATTTATATGTCAAAATATATCGCCAACACATTATTGTATGTAATATATGTAAAAAAAACTCATATGTTTACACATAATTTCAGTACATGTGCGTATAAATATCAATCACACTTACTTGCGTAGTATGCAAGTCATTTGCTAAAACAAGATCACATTATTGTTGATTACGACACAAGAAATGCAATCAAAAATCATTACAATGAATTCATATAGACAATTTTTTATAGGTTGCAAATGCAACTTCTCCGGACGAACTTGTCACAAGTTTTACCACCCCCGTTCCCGTTTTGCACCACCAGGGGGATAGCCGGGGGTACCCTCAGAGTCCGTACTCCGGGGGTACTCAACTACAGACGCGAAAAACACAAATTAATGACTCACATACTGCCATACACACATTTCATAATACACTTTTCATTCATAAAATTGCATAAATCTGATTGCATATCTCATAATTATGCATTATATGTATATATGTACTTATAACTTCATATGGATTATATGTTGACAAACGGTCGATATTTACATATATTCACATCAACAGTAACCAAAATACATTCACATTTTTAATTGTCACATTTTATTTATTTCCTACGATTGAACTGAAGCTCGATTCGATTGATGAAATAAAAATAACATTTAAATTGTAGTAAAAAGAAACTTGAAGTATATGAGTTTTAAAATAAAATATATGACATCTTTATTTCAACAATCGAATGTATTTAAAGCTGTAGGGTTCAGTGCCTATAAATACACGGGGCTTCAATATTTTACACACAAAATAATGTTACATAAAATTTTGATAACTAAATATATAAAATATAATAAATATATAATAATAAGTATCGGTTACACTAGGAGTCCCTGAGTCACAGGTGACATCGTGACATTACAACACGTATACATAAGACAACACTCAATACCTGCAACATACTTTTCAAATCACACAAATGTTTGCCCGGGCCGGGATTCCAACCTGGGGCCCCTAGCAGGCAACTAAACCAAACATGTCAAAATAGCCCGAATGAAAGTTAAACATTATTTTGTGTGTAAAAAAAGCTGTGTTCGGAAATCATTGATTTGGTGAAAATATAAAAAAAAAATATTTAGTTACAATATAATTATGTTTTCTGATAATGCTATATAGGTTTGCTTCGGACTGGCACAATTTTTTTTACTATGCCTTTGTTGAGGGCCTTGCGCCCTCAATTAAGGTTATGGGCATACCCACCGCGCTCACAGATCTTCAGACGTCTCGCATAGGGGTGTATTACTAACCCCCAGTGGCCTTACCCCATCCAACTGTCTTACGTACTGGAGAACTCTTGAGTTGTTGGCAACACTTGCAGCGTCTGCTGTGGAGACCCAACATATTTTCTATTTTCACCAATTCAACGTACGTGCTATCTATTTAACGCTAATTTATACTAAGCGCTTCTCTAAGTGGCAGTAGATTAAAAGCCAGCGGCCATTTTTAAAGTTGGTAAAATATTTGTAATATTTCTATTGGGTTGGCGTAATATTTGTATTAAAACCACTGAAATCACCTTCATCATGAATTTTTAGTCCGATATACACAGCGAAATCAAATTCATCATGAATTTTTCTTCCGATATACACAGCGGAATCAAATTCATCATGAATTTTTCTTCCGATATACACAGCGAAATCAAATTCATCATGAATTTTTCTTCCGATATACACGGCGAAATCACATTCATCATGAATTTTTCTTCCGATATACACAGCGAAATCAAATTCATCATGAATTTTTCTTCCGATATACACGGCGAAATCACATTCATCATGAATTTTTCTTCCGTATATACACAGCGAAATCAAATTCATCATGAATTTTTCTTCCGATATACACGGCGAAATCACATTCATCATAAATTTTTCTTCCGATATACACAGCGAAATCAAATTCATCATTAATTTTTCTACACGGGTTTTAATTTACTTTTACTAATCGCGTCTCAAAGGGTGATTATGTAGAAAACACATCGTTAAAAATTCGCAATTAGGTTTATTGAAATAAGCGATAAACTCATGGCATCGTCAGAATTTGCTCGGATTTAAAGTATATACAATATATATATGGCACATAATGACGTTTGTAATACATATATTTTTTATATTTATTTTCTTGCCTAATACTTCTAACTTCAGGGCCTCCAACACCCCAGCCAAAATTGATTAGTAGACATTTTTTTTATGAACTAGTTGTTGGCCGGAGATGGCCTTGGTAACTTTACCCGGGTTTTTGATGAGGGCGGATGGCCCTCAACCGACACCAGAAGAGGCAAAGTCGGCTTTGATGTTTTAATACCCTCTAAAATGTACCCCACCAACTCGCATTAAACAAGCGCTGTGCTTATACAGCTAATAATTCAAATTAAAAAATAAATGATTTTATTTTTGAACTGTGTGACTAAACTTTAAGCCTCAAAGGTTTGCTGAAACAAAACTCTTTTTAGGGTCAACCTCACCTTTGTAAATGCCATTAGTTTTTTATTATATTAATGTTAATTTTATGTGTACATTGAAGAACCTTTAAATATTTTTTTTTAACTATGACAGTTCTTAAACACAATACAGATCGAATTCACTGTACCTCAAATGACTTCCTAAAAATGGCGGCTGGCTCCCGGACTAAGTAATGACAGTTGTAGAACTAATTTGCAAAAACACAGCAACCAGCTTAATCCTAAAACAATTCAGTACATAATTGGGTATTTTTTATTCAAATGGCCGGTTTCCGATACTTTTTTAATTATTCTTTTTATAATTAAGCTAAGTACAGCTATATACTTAATTAGGTATTCACTAGAGTTGGGCATATTTTTAAAGTCAAATCGTAATTTTGACTTGCGCACCGGTGGGCAAAACACAAACACATTCTCCTCCTTTCGATATGACTCAAAGTAAATCCAGGGCCGACATCTTAACGTGCCCTCCGACACACAGAGAAGCGTGTTAAATAGTATCGCTTATTAGCTAACTAAATGAATATCGAATGATATATCAATGACAGCAGATGGCGCGGTACAATAAAATTTATTTTCAGTTGTCTAAAAGCAATACAACATCACTGGATGGACATACAGGATAAAATTGTATTTTTTTTTATTATTGACCTTGTTTAGGCGGTGTTGCCAACTATTACAATGTCTAACGAGCGGGTAAAAATTTTCTACGGCATATATTAGCTCGTAACATGTTCAATAAGTCAGTATTAAAATTTAAGTACTTTGAAAATTGTGAATTAATTTAGTACAGCCTATTTATGCATAAAAAAGGTAAGAGTTACGTCAATTTCTAATTAAAAAATTTACAAACAACATCACGCGTACTTACTACTAAAATTGGCGCCTTTAGACCCTGCCCTACCCTAAGGAAGAACAAAATATCTATACCCATTTGCCCAGCAGTGCGCAAAATCCTACTTTGGAAGCGTACGATATTGGACTTTACGCGTCAAGCCGTTGGAGACACGAAAGTCGAAATTTTGTGAAGATAGTTAAAATTCCGTGCGTGAAAAAGGTGTTTTTTTTTAGAAATCAGTATTCTATTAATAGTTTTAGACTTTTGTTTCAACAAAACAAAATTCCAATTAAATAATATCTCCATACTACGAGAAAAATCTATAATTTGTCTACAATAGAATTTCCATTAAAAAAAATCCTTTTTTCCAATCAATATATTTAAAATCGGCTACAAATTATTAAATTTCAAACCGGATAAACTAATACAATTATTTATTAATTAATTTTTCAAATATTCTGTGATATAGATTTAGAATTCAAAGAAATTGAAATATAAGTAAATAGAAGCCTATTCCAAAATCGCAAAATCTAGACTTTTACGCGTCAACAGACAAAATATTCGCGGCCACACAGTTGAATCAAATACCTTTTCCATTTTTTTTATATAGCTATCCCGCTCACAGGCATAATGTTTTATTTAGGACAGAAAAAGACCAGAATAGGTTTGATCAACAGATTTCAATTACGCTGACTTTAAATTGGCTTGGGTTTTTGTCCCATATTTTGTGATAATTTTAACAATATTTGACCCAAATAAGCTTCATCGATAACATGCAGGTATTATTTTAACATTGGGCTGTCAGTTAAATAAGGGTAAATTTTGCCCAAAATATCCTCCAATTATTTATGTAAAAATTGGGTGCCAAAATTACCCGTCGAATAAACCCAAAGGGTCATTAATACCCATCGTGACTCACCCCAATGTTAACGTAACCTAGTTGCTCAAAATATCAACCATTTTGGGCCAGTCATTTAACATAGCTTCGATTAATCCAATGACAAACCGCAATTAATGTTACCCGCTCAAATCAGAAATTTACCCCAAGGTCACTCCGAAGGGTCATCCCGAAGGTCATTGTTACCCATAAGGTCATTGTTACCCATAAGGTAATTGTTACCCAATATGTATTTACAGCATCTCACGCGATGGAGGTCGCGGGCGCGACGTCTCTGTCGCGCGACAATAAGTCGCGTCGGTTGTCGCGCAGCGAGTTGTTGCGCCGCAATTCGTCCTTTATCGAGATGTCGCGCGACTCGAGGCCGCGCCGCGGAGACGACGAATTGTCCCGGCACTCGGACGAAGATCGTTTAGTGTGCGTGCCTGGAACGAGACATAAATTGAATTAGGAATTACAAACTTCACTTTTTCTGGATAAAAAGATATTTATTTATTTATTTATTAATACAAACGCCAACATAGCACACACCAACACATTCAATTAAAACAATATTATACTTAAAAACTAGCCGAGTGTTACTACAATTACAGACAAAGACCACATTGAATTAAATAAGTGAGCGAACAACATATCAAAAATAATTTAAATAAATAATATAATCCAAAAATATCCAAATTTTTGTTATATCCAAGGACACAGCCCTAAACTAAGCATAGACCATGGCAGATTACCACAGCTTATAAGCTTTAATATATATACTAGCTGACCGGGCCACGCGTTGCTGTGGCTAACGTTTTTGTCATACGATATTATAATTTGCAATAAAATAATATTGCTATCATAAATTGAGATGTGAGCTATCCTATCTTTCAAGTTGGATCAAACTGCACACGGTGTACAAATTTGATTAAAATCGGTTAAGTAGTTTAGGAGTCCATCGCGGACAAACATCGTCACACGTAGTTTATATATATTATGTATAAAGCATAGTGAAGTGTTCTCATATATTAAAGGTTAACTCATATATCAAAGTGTACACATACATTACAGTAAACTCATATATTAAATGTGTATCCATAATTAAGGTATTTACATTAAAATTTAATCATATTGTTTATAGTTCTATATTAATAAATAACAAGTAAAGTTACAGGTCAGTTGCAGTTTATATACATCCAAATCAAAAATTATACACAATTAATATATATACTTCATTCAATAATAATAAGATAAGTACATAATAACTATAGTTTAGTTAAAATATTATACAAATAATTTATCCACTTAAAATATAGCCCTTAAAAGCCCTAAAGATACTCCACACATTAGTGTTTCATATAACAAAGTGTAGTCATATTGTAAAGTGTGCGCATATAGTAAAGTGTACTCTGGTGTAAAGTGTTCACATATTGTAAAGTATACTCATATAGTAAAGTGTACTCTGGTGTAAAGTGTTCACATACATTAAAGTATACTCATATAGTAAAGTGTACTCTGGTGTAAAGTGTTCACATATATTAAAGTATACTCATATAGTAAAGTGTACTCATACTAAAATATGTGCATTTAAAGTGAAGCCTAGTGTTCTCATATATTAAGGTGTACTCGTATATTAAAGTGTACTCATATATTAAAGTGTAGTCATACTAAAGTGTGTGCATATATTAGGAGTACAAATAAGATTCCGCCGTTTTATTGTAGATGGCGCGGCACGGAGTTTCGGTTAGCTTTCGCAGATGATAACCGGCTTAAAAAATAGTTTGGACATTCAAGAACAACATAACCTATTAATATCATTGATTTTATATTGGTAAAATATAATTTTTATAAGTTGAAAATGTCAAAATTTGAGCCAAGTAAGCGTCATTTGCGGGAAATATTAGTTTACTTCTTTAATTTAAAGAAATCTGCTGCTGAGGCGCATCGATTGCTCGTAGAAGCATATGGTGAGGTTGCTTTGAGTGAGAGAACGTGTCGAGAGTGGTTTCAAAAGTTTAAAAATGGTGATTTCGACGTAGAAGACAAAGATCGCAGTGGAAGGCCAAAAATTTACGAGGATGCAGAATTGGAGGAATTATTGGAGGAAGATTCATCTCAAACACAAAAAGAACTTGCTCTAACATTAGAAGTCACTCAGCAAGCAGTCTCACATCGTTTAAAATCATTAGGAATGATTCATAAACAAGGAAATTGGGTTCCGTACGAATTAAAGCCGAGAGATATTGAACGCCGATTATGCTTAAGTGAAATGCTGCTAGCTAGACATAAAAAAAGGGTTTTTTACATCGTATCATAACTGGTGATGAGAAGTGGATACATTATGACAATCCAAAAAGAAGAAAATCATGGGGATTACCTGGCCACGCGTCAACATCAACAGCAAAACCGAATATTCACGGAAAAAAACTTATGCTGTGTATTTGGTGGGATCAGCTAGGTGTAGTGTATTATGAGTTGCTTAATCCGAGCGAAACAATTACTGGAGCCCTCTATCGAACACAATTGATGAGATTGAGCCGAGCTCTGAAGGAAAAACGCCCTCAATACTATTCTAGACACGAAAAAATTATTCTTCTGCATGACAATGCTCGTCCACATGTTGCGGCTCCCGTGAAAAAGTACTTGGAAACACTTGATTGGGAAGTGTTACCCCACCCGCCGTATTCACCAGACATTGCACCGTCCGATTATCACCTGTTCCGGTCCGTAGCACATGCTCTGACGGCGCAGCGGTTCACATCTTATGAGGATACCAAAAATTGGGTTGATTCGTGGATAACCTCAAAAGACAAGGAGTTCTTCAGACGTGGGATTCGAATGCTGCCTGAGAGATGGGAAAAAGTGGTTGCAAGTGATGGGCAATATTTTGAATAAATTTATATTACCGTTCTTCTACAATAAATATTTAATTTGTGTTAAAAACGGCGGAAACTTATTTGTACTCCTAATATTAAAGTGTAGTCATACTTTAGTGTGTGCATATATTAAAGTGTAGTCATACTAAAGTGTGTGCATATATTAAAGTGTAGTCATAATTAAGTGTGTGCATATATTAAAGTGTAGTCATAATAAAGTGTGTGCATATATTAAAGTGTAGTCATAATTAAGTGTGTGCATATATTAAAGTGTAGTCATAATAAAGTGTGTGCATATATTAAAGTGTAGTCATAATAAAGTGTGTGCATATATTAAAGTGTAGTCATAATAAAGTGTGTGCATATATTAAAGTGTAGTCATAATAAAGTGTGTGCATATATTAAAGTGTAGTCATACTAAAGTGTGTGCATATATTAAAGTGTAGTCATAATAAAGTGTGTGCATATATTAAAGTGTAGTCATACTAAAGTGTGTGCATATATTAAAGTGTAGTCATACTAAAGTGTGTGCATATATTAAAGTGTAGTCATAATTAAGTGTGTGCATATATTAAAGTGTAGTCATAATAAAGTGTGTGCATATATTAAAGTGTAGTCATAATAAAGTGTGTGCATATATTAAAGTGTAGTCATAATAAAGTGTGTGCATATATTAAAGTGTAGTCATAATAAAGCGTGTGCATATATTAAAGTGTAGTCATACTAAAGTGTGTGCATATATTAAAGTGTAGTCATAATTAAGTGTGTGCATATATTAAAGTGTAGTCATAATAAAGTGTGTGCATATATTAAAGTGTAGTCATAATAAAGTGTGTGCATATATTAAAGTGTAGTCATAATAAAGTGTGTGCATATATTAAAGTGTAGTCATAATAAAGTGTGTGCATATATTAAAGTGTAGTCATAATAAAGTGTGTGCATATATTAAAGTGTAGTCATACTAAAGTGTGTGCATATATTAAAGTGTAGTCATAATTAAGTGTGTGCATATATTAAAGTGTAGTCATAATAAAGTGTGTGCATATATTAAAGTGTAGTCATAATAAAGCGTGTGCATATATTAAAGTGTAGTCATACTAAAGTGTGTGCATATATTAAAGTGTAGTCATAATTAAGTGTGTGCATATATTAAAGTGTAGTCATAATAAAGTGTGTGCATATATTAAAGTGTAGTCATAATAAAGTGTGTGCATATATTAAAGTGTAGTCATAATAAAGTGTGTGCATATATTAAAGTGTAGTCATAATAAAGTGTGTGCATATATTAAAGTGTAGTCATAATAAAGTGTGTGCATATATTAAAGTGTAGTCATACTAAAGTGTGTGCATATATTAAAGTGTAGTCATAATTAAGTGTGTGCATATATTAAAGTGTAGTCATAATAAAGTGTGTGCATATATTAAAGTGTAGTCATAATTAAGTGTGTGCATATATTAAAGTGTAGTCATAATAAAGTGTGTGCATATATTAAAGTGTAGTCATAATTAAGTGTGTGCATATACAATATTAAAGTGTAGTCATAATAAAGTGTGTGCATATATCAAAGTGTAGTCATAATAAAGTGTGTGCATATATTAAAGTGTAGTCATACTAAAGTGTGTGCATATATTAAAGTGTAGTCATAATAAAGTGTGTGCATATATTAAAGTGTAGTCACATATTAAAGTGTAGTCATACTAAAGTGTGTGCATATATCAAAGTGTAGTCATACTAAAGTGTGTGCATATATTAAAGTGTAGTCACATATTAAAGTGTAGTCATACTAAAGTGTGTGCATATATCAAAGTGTAGTCATAATAAAGTGTGCGCATATATTAAAGTGTAGTCATACTAAAGTGTGTGCATATATTAAAGTGTGTGCATATACCAAAGTGTGCTCACCGGGCAGGTCGCGGCCGCAGGACATGATCTCGTGGTCGAGCGAGGCGGAGGCGGGCTCTACCGGGCGCCGGCGCACGCTCTGCTGGTATCCAGAGACTGATTACGTGGTACATTGTGTTACGTTAAATATATATCATATGCATTTTAACCATGGATATATTCAATTTTTATATTTTAATAATAAATTTATAAACGTTTACACACTCATACCTCTGCACTAGGATTCCCTGTGTCGCAGATGGCATGGACTAACACCCAAGAACCGAGAACAAACTTCATGCTCACTGCAGTTTGACCCCTCGCTTCGAAGGCAGGGCTACTATCAACTAAGCCACGGAGCCGTCAAAATACAAGTTTATATAGCGAAAGTCTGTAAACAGCCGTAGCATCCCCGTCTTTATACTCCGGTCGGGAAGGATCAACATATGTATTAGATATATATTTATTAGAAGAGATGTTTCTAATTATTGTTTTTAAGTATTCAACAGAATTAAAGTATGGGGGGTCTAGTTGCTCGCGTTCGTGGGTGTGTACCCTTTGATTCCGTACACGTACCCCCTGGGTGCTAAAGGAGAAACCAAAAGTAGCAGTAGAACTTGTGCCAAGTTCGTCCGGAGGTACTGCCACCACACCTGGAATTGAACCGCCAAGCAATGTTCCGGTGGAAGGGTGTGGGTGCCGGTGAAACGAATGCGCATGAGACGTATCATCCCCGCCTCGGGTGATGGACGCAGCAGGATGATCTAAATCTTATACTGAGTCGCAATACTGTTGTCATGGGCGAGGGTCGCAACGCACCACCAGGTGGGCCCTCAGCTCGTCCCGTCACTTATTCACAAATAATATAAATAATTACTTTATATCCACTAGATCCACTTGTAACTGAAGAACTGGAGCCAAGTGCATGAGTTCCATTCTGAAACAAACAATACATGTATAGGACATTTTTTTTATATATATATAACTGATGTGACAGGACAAGCTGGAGGCCCACCTGATGTTAAGTAGTTACCTCCGCCAATAACAACGGCGATGCAACTTAGGTCTTCCGTGACCGAAGTATGAGAAGATCCAAGTCGCACTGTGCCCGTCACCCGAGACGGGGATATTACGTCTCGTGTGCCTGTAATTTCACCGGCACACCCTTCCACTGGAACACAGCAATGCGAGCATTACTGCTTGGCGGCAGATTCCAGGTGTGGAGGCAGTACTTCTCTGGCCGAACTTTGCACAAGTTCTACTGCTACTTTACATGCCATTCGCACAGGGGTGTATTACGCATTGTCCCCCTTTAACTGTGCCCCACCCCAGCCATCCCAACTCTTTCCTGCACCGGAGGACCTGGGTTGTTGGCAGCACTGCTTTATACCTCTGGTGGCGAGTGGCGTAAAAAACTTAGATACGAAGCTCGCGTGGTAGATTACCGATTCACCTGCTCCAGCTGGTCTATAGAGTGGCTGGATTCAGGTAGTAAAAATCTTAGGTACGAAGCTCGCGTGGTAGATTACCGACATACCTGCTCCAACTGGTCTATAGAGGAGTGGCTGGCGGGGCTGTTAACCTGGTCGAACACAGACGAGTCGCTATCGTGTGACGTCACATGCACCGGCGTCTCTGGACTGTCCGGTATTTCATTAGCCGCTGAAAATTCAAAAAAAACAAATGTCAACTGTCAATATGTCATTGTGAAATGATTTTGCATAAATTGTGTTAATTGTTCTATTTTGTAAATATGTTACCCCCATTCCAACCCTACTGATCCTTTCCCTTATCCTAATTCTGATTCCTGTCAATGATTATTCGCGTTTTTTTTTCCCAAATTTTTATTTAAACAAAAACAAAAATCTTCTTGCTACCTAATACCAGAATAATGTCAATACACAAGCCAAGAAGAGAAGCAAAAAAAATTTCATTGTGACACTGTTTACGATGGTATACAAATATATATACTAGCTAACATTATAAATGCGAAAGTGGGTTTGTTTGTTGGTTTATACTTCCTGTACGCAATAAGATGCAATAAGACCGCCTTGCTAGTTATCCCAAGATATCTACAATAGGTAGGAGAGCGTGGTGGCCCAGGGGCACAGACGCCGACTTCCAATCTGAAGGTCGCTGGTTCAAACCCACACGTGCACCAATGAGTTTTTTCACTCGAAAAATTTACGTGCGCAATACCACGTTCTCGAAACGGTGACGGAAAACATCGTGAGGAAACCGGCATGTCTTAGAACCAAAAATTCGAAGCCATGACATCTACCAATCCGGATTGGAGCTCCCGTGGTAGATCAAAGCCCAATCACTGTCTATTATCGAGATCAGGCCAGTGTCCCTGCAGTGGGAACATTAGAGGCTGGTACGGTATCTAGGTGCTGCGTACTCACGGTGAGGGTGTATGTTCCTGCGCGGGGCGCGGGGCGAGGGCGGGTGCAGCGGGGGCGCGGGGTCGCGGGCCGCCCCCGGCGCGCGGCACACCGCCGTCTGCACCACCTCGCACACCCTCCGGAACCTACGGATGTTGCCTGGAAATGCACAATCTATCATCCACAATATCTTTACAATTTATATATTTCTTAACATAAGATCCTTCAAGTAATTTAATCTACCATATCAGCGTCTATAAATTTTTTTTTCTTCGCAATTTGTTACTAATAAGTAATGCTTTTTCTTCGTAATTTATTACTACCTAAAAATGGAGGTTACAATAGGCGGTCTTTGGCTCATAACGATCTCTTCCAGACAACCTTCCCGACAACGAGAAGACCCAAGTGTCACCCCGTTGCGCCCGCCACGCGCGATTTCACCGGCACCCACACCCTTCCACCGGAACACAGCAATAAACTAACCTGATAGTAATGTGAAAGTGATTGCGTAGAGATACTCCTTCCCATTCTCTCCGGGCGCTTTCGTTATTGTCGATATGTCCACCTGAAAAATATAAATCTCAATATAAATTCCGAAAAGACCAAATGGAACTGTCTTCGCTGCAATATAAATTTCTAAAAACCAAATAGAACTGTCTTTATTGCAATATAAATTCCGAAAAGATCAAATGGAACTGTCTTCGCTGCAATATAAATTTCTAAAAACCAAATAGAACTGTCTTTATTGCAATATAAATTTCTAAAAGACCAAATAGAACTGTCTTCGTTGCAATATAAATTTCTAAAAATCAAATAGAACTGTCTTCGTTGCAATATAAATTTCTAAAAGACCAAATAGAACTGTCTTCGTTGCAATATAAATTTCTAAAAGACCAAATAGAACTGTCTTCGTTGCAATATAAATTTCTAAAAGACCAAATGGAACTGTCTTCGCTGCAATATAAATTTCTAAAAACCAAATAGAACTGTCTTTATTGCAATATAAATTTCTAAAAGACCAAATAGAACTGTCTTCGTTGCAATATAAATTTCTAAAAATCAAATAGAACTGTCTTCGTTGCAATATAAATTTCTAAAAGACCAAATAGAACTGTCTTCGTTGCAATATAAATTTCTAAAAGACCAAATAGAACTGTCTTCATTGCAATATATAATAAATTTCTAAAAGACCAAATAGAACTGTCTTCGTTGCAATATAAATTTCTAAAAGACCAAATAGAACTGTCTTCGTTGCAATATAAATTTCTAAAAGACCAAATGGAACTGTCTTCGCTGCAATATAAATTTCTAAAAACCAAATAGAACTGTCTTTATTGCAATATAAATTTCTAAAAGACCAAATAGAACTGTCTTCGTTGCAATATAAATTTCTAAAAATCAAATAGAACTGTCTTCGTTGCAATATAAATTTCTAAAAGACCAAATAGAACTGTCTTCGTTGCAATATAAATTTCTAAAAGACCAAATAGAACTGTCTTCATTGCAATATATAATAAATTTCTAAAAGACCAAATAGAACTGTCTTCGTTGCAATATAAATTTCTAAAAGACCAAATAGAACTGTCTTCGTTGCAATATAAATTTCTAAAAGACCAAATGGAACTGTCTTCGCTGCAATATAAATTTCTAAAAACCAAATAGAACTGTCTTTATTGCAATATAAATTTCTAAAAGACCAAATAGAACTGTCTTCGTTGCAATATAAATTTCTAAAAATCAAATAGAACTGTCTTCGTTGCAATATAAATTTCTAAAAGACCAAATAGAACTGTCTTCGTTGCAATATAAATTTCTAAAAGACCAAATAGAACTGTCTTCGTTGCAATATAAATTTCTAAAAATCAAATAGAACTGTCTTCATTGCAATATAAATTTCTAAAAGACCAAATAGAACTGTCTTCATTGCAATATATAATAAATTTCTAAAAGACCAAATAGAACTGTCTTCGTTGCAATATAAATTTCTAAAAGACCAAATAGAACTGTCTTCGTTGCAATATAAATTTCTAAAAGACCAAATGGAACTGTCTTCGCTGCAATATAAATTTCTAAAAACCAAATAGAACTGTCTTTATTGCAATATAAATTTCTAAAAGACCAAATAGAACTGTCTTCGTTGCAATATAAATTTCTAAAAATCAAATAGAACTGTCTTCGTTGCAATATAAATTTCTAAAAGACCAAATAGAACTGTCTTCGTTGCAATATAAATTTCTAAAAGACCAAATAGAACTGTCTTCGTTGCAATATAAATTTCTAAAAATCAAATAGAACTGTCTTCATTGCAATATAAATTTCTAAAAGACCAAATAGAACTGTCTTCGTTGCAATATAAATTTGTAAAAGACCAAATAGAACTGTCTTCGTTGCATTATAAATTTCTAAAAGACCAAATAGAACTGTCTTCGTTGCACTATAAATTTCTAAAAGACCAAATAGAACTGTCTTCGCTTCGTTGCAATTTAATCCCCCATCTGACCTGAAAGCGCACGTGTCTCTGGAACATGGCGGGCGCGTTGGATCCCCTCTTGTACTCCACTCGGAACGACATTGGACTCAGAACACTGTGAGACAGCTCTGCTATCTGAAACCCAAAGAATTTATCATTAATTAATTAATAAATAAAATAAAATAAAAATAAAATAGCCCTTTATTTCTACTACACAAAATTTACAATCATTTTCCCTTTAACATTAACATTAGTAGTAGTCGCCTCCTTGGCGTAGGCCTCCCCTAAACTTCTCCACAAGTCTCTTTCTCTTGCCTTCCTCATCCAATCTGGTCCACATCTTTGCATGAAGATGTCACGCCATCTCTTTCTTTGTCTTCCTTTCTTTCTCTTACTGTTGCGCGGGGTCCATTCTGTGACTTTTTTTGTCCATCGGGTATTGTGTAGTCTACAGACATGTCCTGCCCAGTTCCATTTAAGTAGACTTATTCTCTCTTTTACATCCTGTAATTTTGTTTTCTTTCTTATATTTTCATTGGTTATTTTGTCTGAAATTGTTATTCCTAGGATACTCCTCTCCATTCTTCTCTGGCAAATGGCTATCTTTTCCTCATCTTCTTGTCTCAGCGACAATTAATGAATACTTATATATATATATATTTTATGTGCATGAGTGACGGAACGAGCTAAGGGCCCACCTGGTAAATGGCGACCCCCGCCCATGACAACAGTAATGCGACTCAGTATAAGATTTGTATGTTACTGAGTCGCATTCATCCTGCTGCGTCCATCACCCGAGACGGGGAAGATACGTCTCATGCGCATGTGATTTCACCGGCAGCCACACCCTTCCACCGGAACACAGTAATGCGAGCACCACTGCTTGGCAGATTCCAGTGGTGGCAATACCTCTCCGGACGAACCTGGCACAAGTTCTACTGCTACTTTTGGCCGCAGTGTAAGACCCAATACTTGTTCTGAGTTGTATTGCTGATGTCATGGGCGGGGATAGCCAGGGCCTTCTTATTTAACTTTCAACATAATTTTATAAATAAATAAATATTCATGGACATATTTCACACAGCGCCATCTAGCCCCAAACTAAGCATATCTTGTAATATGGGAACTAGATAACTGATAGAATACATATAGTACTTTTTTTTTTGTAAACACATATTTATAATACATACAAACACCCAAACACAGAACAAACATTTATGTCCGAAATTGAACCCATGACCCATGACCTAGCGCAGAAGGCAGAGCCACTGAGTTATTAGGCGAGTCTAGGTCTAATACCTATAAATTATAAGGTCCGGTCACCCATCCAAATTGACTTACACTCAGAAACGCGTGTATCAGATCAGCTTTGACGGTGGCCAGGGGCTTTCCTTTCACCAAAGCCGTGAAGGTCTCCTCCTTATCAGCAGCCAGGAGTAGGGATCCGAACCAGGACCGCTTCGTCAGCTCTGGAGATGACTCCGGGGTCAAATGGACCTCTTCTGATGATGCTGTGAACAAATATCAAATCATAAGATATCGTCATCAAGACGGCTCCGTGGCTTAGTTGGTAGTAGCCCTGCCTTCGATGCGAGGGGTCCCGGGTTCGATTCCCAGCCGGGGCATTGATACTGATTATAAAAACGGAAAGCCCTCACAGTTAGTAACAAAATTATAGGTCCTCACGGTTAGCAACAAAATTATAGGTCCTCACGGATAACAACGAAATTATAGGTCCTCACGGTAAGCAAAAAAATTATAGGTCCTCACGGTGAACAACAAAATTACCTTGCATTTTCCTCCTGTGGAATCGTGGGGAGCCCAGGAAGTTGTTCTTGATGGTCGCCAACCTCACCCTCCAGGGGGCGGCTGCAGTACCAGGGGGTACTCCTGAAATCAACGAATTAATAATAATAATACAATTTCATTTTTTATTAACTTTTATGAATTATAATATAATATCAAATACAATACAATAAAATAGTGACAAATTTTATATGTATAAATTAATTATGATTTGTTTAATCGATATAAAATAATATGTCAGCCTTTGTGCGTTTGTCTGTCAGAAAATTAATGTATGAGTGGGTGAACCTGAAATTCGAAACTTGCACATATACAAGACAGTAAACATCATACAAGGAAATCTAAATACTACGGATGTGGAACACGCTGAAGGCCCACCTGGTGGTAATTGGTTACATACACCATAACAACAGATACGACTTGGGTCCCCGACCGAAGCTTAGAAGACGCAAGTCCCACCCCATTGTGCCCGTCACCCGAGACGGGGATCTTACGTCTCATGCGCGTGCAATTTCACCGGCACCCACACCCTTCCACCGGAACACAGTAATGCGAGAACTGCTGCTAGGTGGCAGTACTCCGGGCGAACTGCTCAATTTCTGCTTTCTGCTCCTTTAGCACCACCCGGGGGGTACTAAGGACTAGTTTAGTTCAGCCGTTGAGAGATAGATGGCGTTGATCACCAACCTGTCATGGTCCCCAAGTTGGGGAACAGCGCTGGCTGCGCAGCTGGTTGGATCGAACTGGTGGGACCGGGGAGAGATGATCTCTCCCTCACTGGAACACAAATACATTTAGCATCAGTTCAGTTGGTATCTCTTCTATCTGCGCTGTAGGCAAGGGAGGCCTTAGATATTTAAATAAATAAACGTTTACACACTCATACCTCTGCACTAGGATTCCCTGTCGCAGATGGCATGGACAAACACAGAAACACAAGACAAACACCCCAAGACCCGAGAACAAACTTCATGCTCACCACACAAAGTGTGCCCCGGCCGGGACTCGAACCCGGGACCTCTCGCTTCGAAGGCAGGGCTACTACCAACTAAGCCACGGAGCCGGGCGATAGATCTTTGTGAGGCTCTTGGCGTATGAGGAATTTAGGTGAGTTGGAAGTGTATAGGGCTGCTGGTGATAGTCAGCATCCTCTTTACAGTTGCAGTACATCGAAACAAGAAACGGGTTGTTCTGCGAGGGTGCGAGGCCCTGCAAAAGCGAGGCCCCGAGCGGTTGCCCTGCTTGCCACCCCCTAAAGCCACCCCTGGCTGTAGATCAAAGTCAAACTCAAAAATTCTTTATTTCCATTGGATTCTTTACAAATTACTTGTATCCTGTGACCCTACCAATCCGGATTGGGCTCCCGTGATAGATCAAAGCCCATTCACTCTCAATTATCTAGAGTAGGCCGGTGTCCCTGCAGTGGGAAAAAGGCTGGTATGGATGTATCCTACAAGATCATGCGTTCTTATTACTAACTTAAGCACATTTTCAAACCCTCCATGGGAAGAACAAGCAAGAAACCCCTTATGGAAAGATTATTCTCTTTTCTCAAACATGATCCCATTCACATATTATGTCTACGTCCTTGTGTATTTATTTTTCAGCCAAGATATATGATGGCATAACAAAACAAGTCTTAAATATGGATGTGGAAGGATATAAGACGAGAGGTAGGCCAAAGAAAAGATGGATGGATTGTGTGAGAGATGATATGCGTAAGAAAGGAGTGAGTACTGAGATGACGTCTGACAGAGGGGAATGGAAGAAAAATACATGTTGTGCTACCCACTTAGTGTGGGATAAGGGCAGGAAGATGATGATGATGATATATAATGTCGCGATAAATGGGATAAGGGCAGGAAGATGATGATGATGATATATGTATAATGTCGCGATAAAACAAAGCCACTTGAATAGCTCTATTGGCTATGTGCAGATCATCTAATGCAACAGGGGACATACAACACAGGGGATTTTTTACCTCTGTGCGACTGCGAGGGACTATGGGGACGGACCGCTACCGAAGCGCCGACCATGGGAGACTCGTTTATGATGATAACCGCCTCGCCCGGTTCCCCGCCTGAAATAATGAGACTTCGTAAACAAAATTGATATTTCACACAGCGCCATCTAGCCCCAGGTAAAATAACTAAAAAAATGTTTACACCCTCATACCTCTGCACTATTCCCTGTGTCGTAGATGGTATGGACAAACAAACAACAGACACCCAAGACCAATTACCAATATAAAATGTCAAAGTCAAGGTCAATTTTAATTTATATGAACCTACGTAATCATGCGTTTCTATTACAAAGTTTAGCGAAAGTTTACCGCTTCAAACCCTCCACGGTGAGAACAAGCTAGAAACCCCAAAGGACTACTTTATTTTTGACAAAAAAAAACAACGTTAACACACTCATACCTCTGCACTAGGATTCCCTGTGTTGCAGATGGCATGGACAAACACAGAAACACAAAACACCCAAGACCCGAGAACAAACTTCATGGTCACCACACAAAGTGTGCCCCGGCCGGGAATCGAACCCGGGAGCAGAGCTACTACCTACTAAGCCACGAGACATTTTACAAAGTAATTAATGAAATACTCACTGATGTTTAGACTAATGGTTGGCCCCGTTGAATTCGCCCGTTGGTGGTGGTGTTCCCGAACAGAGGGGGATGCTAAAACATAAAAATCATTTTTTTTAAACGTTTACACACACATACCTTTGCACTAGGATCTGTCGCAGATGGCATGGACAAACAGAAACAAGACAAACACCCAAGACCCGCGAACAAACCTCATGCTCACCACACAAAGTGCCCCGGGAATCGAACCCGGGACTTTTTCAGTTTTCATGTTTTAGATCTCATTTGTCAAGTTTACGTTATTTCCAACCCAGACATTACAGACAATGATGAGACAGTACATCAATAAATTCTTACCCAAGAGTATTATTATTAACAATAAGGTAATAAAATGGGCGGTTATATCGCTAAAAGCGATCCAGGCAACCTTTGGATGGACCAGACAAAGAGAAAAATAGAAGGGGCATATTGGCATATATAGGCATATAAAATATATTAGAACTCGCTGACCCGGCCACGCGTTGCTGTGGCTAACGTTTTTGTCATACGATATTATAATTTGCAATAAAGTAATATTGCGATCATAAATTGAGATGTGAGCTATCCTATCTTTCAAGTTGGATCAAACTGCACACGGTGTACAAATTTGATTGAAATCGGTTAAGTAGTTTAGGAGTCCATCGCGGACAAACATCGTGACACGTAATTTATATATATTAAGATATAAAAATGAAGAAAAATATACATAAATCTAAGATTATCTTACCCAAGGGAGACCCAGGCGTGGCAGGCGTTCCCCCCAATGAAGAAACTCGGTGGGGGGTGTGACCTGCTGTTAATGAATTCATATGTTAATTACTACATAGTATAAAAAATTATAACAAAGAAGTCGCTTCCCACTGTCTCTTGTATGCTTTAAAACTACGCAACGGATTTTGATGCCTTTTTTATAGATAGAATATTACTTTATTGTACACCATAACATAAGAGCGTGGTGGCCCAGGGCCTTAGACGCTGACTTTCAATCTGAAGGTCGCTGGTTCAAACCCACACGTGCACCAATGAGTTTTTTCACTTGAAAAAATTTATGTGCGCAATACCACGTTCTCGAAACGGTGACGGAAAACATCGTGAGGAAACCGGCATGTCTTAGAACCAAAAATTCGACGACATGTGACATCTACCAATCCGTATTGGGCTCCCGTGGTAGATCACAGCCTATTCACTTTCAATTATCGAGAATAGGCCGGTGTCCCTGCAGTGGGAACATCAGAGGCTGGTACGGTACACCATAACATTAAAAGTAATTAAACGAAAATAAATATAACAGATAGGTGGGACAATGCGCGGCCTTATCGCTAAAAGCGGTCTTTTCCAGGCAATTCTTCCTTTCCATAGATAGAGTGATTCAAGAGGAAGGTTTATATGTATAATACACTAGCAACTCACCCCGGCTTCGCACGTAGTTTCCGATACGATACTGATGTTCTACTAACCGTGCGAAGCTAGCGGGTCGCTAGTATATAAAACTGACTTGAAGATTGATAAACTTTTATATATTGGATGTTGAAACATACGAATATCGAATAATATTTCAACAACTAGTGGTCCTATGACTTTGTAGAAATTGTTATTAATTTTGATTGACTTTTTTAATAGTTAATTAACCAATTTATTGTGTGTTTGTGTTGTGTGCGTGTGTGAGAGAGAGTATGGAGTGAGCGCAGTGGCGGCCTTAGGGGGTGGCAAGCATAGCAACCGCCCGGGGCATCGCTTTTGTAGGGCCTCGCACCCTCGCAGAACAACCCGTTTCTTGTTTCGATGTACTGCAGCTGTAAAAGAGGATGCTGACTGATCACCAGCAGCCCTATACACTTCCAACTCACCTAAATTCCTCACACGCCAAGAGCCTCACAAAGATCTATCGCCCGGAGCCGCGCAATATCTAAGGCCGCCCTTGAGTGTGATTGTGTGTAATTTTGAATGTGTGTGTGTGTGTGTGTGTGAATAAATATCTCACCGGGCGGACTGGCGGACAGCTGCGGCGAGCTCCGGCCGTCGTGGCGGCGTCCCGAAGCGGACCTGCTGCGGGCAAACCTGCCCTCAATCACATGACTATTACATGACACTACAGGGTCACTACAGAAAAAAAAACATGCAAAAAGTGTGTTACTGTCGACGGGATTCGAACACCCGCTTCTGGGCACAGAACATCTTTTACACACAAGAATTTTCCATGAAATTCCCCTTACCCCTTGGGTATTTGTTGGAAAATCCTTGTGGGGATTCAAAGGGTACTCTTTCAGACGCTAACAACTGGACCCCCCAAATGATTAT
This sequence comes from Aplocera efformata, assembly GCA_921293045.1. NCBI lineage: Eukaryota > Metazoa > Arthropoda > Insecta > Lepidoptera > Geometridae > Aplocera > Aplocera efformata. Next base: position 1,238,692 of record OV121067.1, on the reverse strand, counting down.
TAATCATCACCATTAAAAACACCTATTTAACAATCTTAAAGCGGGTTTTTTCTTCAAACCTCTGTTTTACGACTATTGTAACGGACAAGCTAACCGCCTGATGTTAAGTGATTACTGCCGCGCATAAACAACATCAATACTTCTCAAGCGAAGTAAACCTAGTCGCTATGCGTTCACTCGAATTCGAAAATTAGAATAACGAAATCACTTCACAATTAGCGAATATATCGCGTGATAATTATACGAAAAAAAAATACAGGTGTCTCATAAGTAGATTAGAATAGAAAAAACTTTATATTGTGTTACGTAATTATGGCTCACTTAAAAATTAAAAACAAAATTACAAGTTTATGAATATGTAACAACAAAATAGGTAACTCATGTGCTGCGTCAGTGGACTGATGCAGCGCTGGTTCTGTGGCACCGTGGTGAGAGCTTGCTAAGTAATGTCAGTTTTCATATGTGAACATTCCTCCGCCTCAATGTAAACATGTCGTAACTTGTTAAGACTAGTCTCTGATTCTATGAAGAGTACAATTGCTTTAATTTCTTTTAATCATTCTCTCTCTGTTTATTGACGACGCAGTACGTTTTTATAATAAATGGCATGGAATGCGATAAATATGATTCGTATATTTTTATTCGCTTCCTATTACTGTTATGGGCAGAGGTGACTTAACATCAGGTGCCATGGGCGTACCCAACTTCTGGCCTAAGGGGAGGCCAGGAATATTTTTTAAGTCGAATCGTTCGCGGCTTTTTTTCGTACACACTACACAAACACACCTACATGAAATATTAGGTATATGTAGTTTAGTGTGTAGGGCGAACAGCCGCAAATGATCCTGCTATGATAGTTTATTAAATATAAGTCAATTTAACTATGCATGCATTTTTATTTTAAATTTCCATTTCTGGGGGGGTAGCTGCCTCCCCCTGCCGCCCCCTGGGTACGCCCATGTCAGGTGTCATTATAGACGAATAAAAAAAAACAGATTTTTGTTCATGTATGTTTGTGCAACTGAATACCTGAATTGTGACCTCCTCGGGGTGATGGGAGATCCCTCGCTGATCTGCCCAAAATGTGCTTGCTGACCGTTCACCTGCCAACAAAAATATATAAACCACTTATCGCCCTCAGGGATGAAATTTTTCTATGAAATTCAGGAGAATATCTCGGAAGAGAGGAAGGTCTACGTAATATAATTTTTTTTTTAATAAAGTTTTAAACCAACGATACAGAACTAAAAAGCAAAAAATACCGACTTCAATACTTTCAAAGTAGCATAATACAAAATTTCGTATATTTTTTTCCAGTTATTGTACAATATTTGCAGACCAGTCCATAGATGAACAACTATAGACCAGTCTATATATAAACAACTATAGACCAGTATATAGATGAACAACTTTACACCGGTGTATAGATGAACAACTATAGACCAAACTATAGATGAACAACTATAGACCAAACTATAGATGAACAACTATAGACCAGTCTATAGATGAACAACTATAGACCGAACTATAGATGAACAACTATAGACCAGTCTATAGATGAACAACTATAGACCGAACTATAGATGAACAACTATAGACCAGTCTATAGATGAACAACTATAGACCGAACTATAGATGAACAACTATAGACCAGTCTATAGATGAACAACTATAGACCGAACTATAGATGAACAACTATAGACCAGTCTATAGATGAACAACTATAGACCGAACTATAGATGAACAACTATAGACCAGTCTATAGATGAACAACTATAGACCAAACTATAGATGAACAACTATAGACCAGTCTATAGATGAACAACTATAGACCGAACTATAGATGAACAACTATAGACCAGTCTATAGATGAACAACTATAGACCAGTCTATAGATGAACAACTATAGACCAGTATATAGATGAACAAGTATAGACCAGTCTATATAGTGTATTATAGTGTTAATGAATACTTAGCTGTTAACCCAAGTTAGCTCATAATTTTTTGTTTGGAGTTTGATCTATTGTACGTCCAAGAGGGCAAACTGTTGTTTCATAAATAATACTTATAAGAGCTTTATATACACAGTTTAACAATAAAATATATTCTTATTCTTATTCTTATAAAAACAACTATCCTACTACTATTATAAAGGCGAAAGTTTGTAAGTATGGATGTATGGATGTATGGATGTTTGTTACTCTTTCACGTAAAAACTACTGAATGGATTTGAATGAAACTTTACCACAATATAGCTTATACATCAGAATAACATATAGGCTACAATTTTTGAGGTTTCTATAAAATCTATATATATAAAAGAAAGTAGTGTTTGTTACAACACTTATAACTCGAGAACGGCTGGACCGATTGCCATGGTTTTTGATTTGTTGGATTTGTTTCCGTCCCGAATAGCAGAATAACTATTAAAACATTGGAAAATTAACGAAAAAAATAAAATCAATTTATCCCCGTATTCTCCACGGGAACGGGAACTATGCGGGTGAAACCGCGGGGCGCAGCTGGTAGACCAATATATACATGAACAACAATGTGGGGTATTGTGAAACAAGTATCTATCTCTTTTCCTCTCACCCGGCACGTGTCTAGCCTCTTCCGCGGCGGGTCGTTTGGCGCGGGGGGCGCGGGGGGCCGCGGCTCGTCGTCTCTCGCGGGTCGCCGTCTCTTTCGCTCCAACAGCAGAAAGTATATCACCTTCTCTGTATTATGGCTGGAATTATACAAACATTCATTTAAGTGTGGGTGCCGGTGAAATAACTTGCGCATGAGACGTAACACCCGGCTCGGGTGACGGGCGCAACGGGGTGCGACCTTAGTGGTACTGCTGTTATGGGCGGAGGTAACCACTTAACTTCAGCTGGGTCTTCATCTAGTCACCACTTTGGTAAAGTAAAATAAATACTTACTGTGGACTTAGAAGTTCCTGTATTAATTTATCCCTTTGTTTGAAACATCCCAAACTGCATATAGCCTGAAAAAGGAAATAATATTCTGAAATTGACTGGAAGAGTATTTTTATTCCGTGTCGCAGATGGCTTGGACAAACACAGAAACACAAGACCCAAGAACAAACTTCATGCTCACCACACAGTATGTCCTGGCTTCGAACCCGGGAACCTTTGCTTCGAAGGCAGGGTTACTACCAACTAATCCACGGAGCCGTCGGAAATTTACCATTCATTTTTGAACATTCATCTAAATTTATCATACATTCTCTCAAACTATCCACAAAATGTATCATTCACTCACTCAAAGCATTCATATAAATTTATCATTCATTCAATCAAAGCATTCATATAAATTTATCATTCATTCAATCAAAGCATCCAAATAAGTGTATCATTCAATCAATCAAAGTTTTCAGCGATAAGACCACCCATTGTACTAGATCTAGGTAGATTTCTTGGTGTACAATAAAGTATTCATTCATTCAATATTAATTAATTAATTCATGCATTCATTCAAAGCATCCATATCAACCATTCTTAAACTACTATTTTAGAAGGTTTGTCACCTGAAGCACATCAGGGTCTATGGCATCAGCAGAAGGTAGGACCCTCGTCTGGACCACTTCCATCATTGGTAGCTCTTGCTCCAACTCTCCCCTCCCCCCGGCAGTGACCCATGGATGCCGGGTAATCTCTGCTAGCTGAAACAACCACAACATTTAAATAAGTGGAGATGGTCACAGACTTTCAATCTGAAGGATGCTGGTTCAAATCCATATTGGCAATTTTTAAAACTCCTATATACAGTTAAAAATGTTTATTCCTATGAAATATTGAACAAATATGTTTTATTTGTGTTTTTTTTTTAAATTATTACTTTGGAGTCTTGCTAATCCTGCACTAATAAAATCCAGAGAGTGTTGGATTATTAGAATGTTCTAATTATTGAAAATTATAAATAACATGGAATGTTCATAAACAATATGGCTTTCTGAAATCAGCATCTTGGGATATTTAATTTATCTTTGTTCCTTATGTCAATATAATGGAAATCATTTCATTCATCTCAAATTGTCAAATGTTGCTATGGTAACTTACCGACATCCTTTTCTCAGGGTTGACCTCAATCATTCCTCTCAGGAGTTGCTGACAGTCCGGTGGTACAAAGTGTGGAACATGAAATACTCCCCGTTTAACCTGAAAGAGTATGTTTATACAAATTTTAATGCAGATATTGCAAAGTCATTATTTCTATTGAATTTTTTTCACTTAAATTTTATAATTATATATATACATGTATGATCAGGCTTCTCAGTATTATTACTAAGATTGAAGTTTGTTCAAACTCTATCCAACCCTCCATGGGTAAAATACCCGAAGATGTTTTCAAATGAGACTGGTACTTCCAGACATTAGCGTGTTAAAACAAACAAACTCTTAAGCTTTATTATATTAGTATATAAATAAATTATGTAAACCAAATCTAAATTAGATCGAACAATAGTTAGACAAATACTCTCATAGCTATTGTTATTGGGTTGCTGTACTAGTGAAGTGGGAGATATGGATGAAATTAAAGACTCATGAACGTAACACAATGCATCATGGGTCTTCCCATACTCTCTCACAAAAGAGTTACTATTCTTTATACTCAACATCAGGTAAACAGAAGAGCCATCACTTAGTAAAAATAATTTGGGAATTGGGGTCATTTTTCGACATTTAAGGGCTCCGTAGCTTAGTTGGTATTAGCCCTGCCTTCGAAGCGAGTAGTCCCGAGTACGATTCTCGGCCCGGACACACCATGCTTGATAAGCATGAAATTAGTTCGTGTTTGTCTTGTGCTTCGTTCGTGCATGCCATCTGCACAAGGAATCCTAGTGTAGGGGTATAAGTGTAAACGTTTTCCAGGTACTTGTTTACAAAATAAACTTATGTTTACCTTTTCTAATAACTGACGAAGATTATCATCGTCAAATGGCAACGCGCCGACCAGCAATGCATACAAGATGACGCCGCATGACCACACGTCTGCACGTCTACCGTCGTATTTTTCTCCCTGCAACGAAGAAATCGAAAATAAAAAGCAATTTTAATTCAAAATTCTCCATTTGTTTTGTTTGTATTTGTTATTGTTATGGCAATCCAAGGTCGTATCGGTTTACGGTTAGCAAAATTCAAATCAAATTACCGGGAAATAAGCGGCCCGTAAAATGGAGTGTAAAATATGTTTAACCATATCACTCAACCAGAGTAAAACACGTTACAAAGTGGATAATAAATAACGCGTTAGTTGTAAATAAACTTTATTGTTTTTATATAATTTGTTGTTGTCTTGTTTAAGTTAATCTTTTTTATTGAAGCATCGTTTACTGTATAAGATTATAAGTGAAATGAAACGTTACATTTGACCGTTCGATTGGCATCCATGACAAAAAATATCACATAATGCCAACCTTTTAACTAAATAGTGTTTCCCTCGTTTGATGTTTACCTATAGAATGGGAAAATGTGTGTCACTCAGACACAAGTAGTATATCTTATTATTTTTGTGCTTCCATGATATGCTTTATGAGAGAACACAACATTATCATCAATATACCAAACATGGATCACGGACAATAGATTGTATTTTATATTGTTGGTTAGGTTGCAACAAACCACCTTACTTATCGAACCTTATCGAATAATGAAACATAAATACATATTTAAACTACACGCCAGTTTTTTATTTCTACTATATTTTCTGATAATTATTATAGATTATCAACCAGTCCGAAAATAACATTTTGATTATCAATTTCATACAGAAATGGATTACCATTTTTTTTTCTCCTTGCATATCCTGATAAATAATAAAAAGAACTTATATTCCAACTTACATTACAATACTCTGATTGTAATATTGTTGAAATTTGAAATGCATGAGAAGGTCGACACTTAGCTCGCAAAGAAAACTTTGCAATTTTTTATTTATGTATCCGCTATTACTATTTGTTGCAATTTATCATTCCATATGGATAATGGATAATTTAAGAATACTGCATGCAGCAGAGTTTATTTAACATCTCCTCACGATATAAACCTGGCTGGATATTTTAATCATTGTCAACAATCATTTTATTTGGCAAATTTTTATGTTCAACTGGAAACATTGGCCCTGAAACTAAATGTCAACCCGACATCCTGGGCGATATAATCCGATCAAGTTCAAAAGCTTCGACTACCAACGGTTCCGCGGAAAAGACCCTACAAATTAAAATTATTAGAAAGAGATTGTCGTTCTTTACCGAATACATTGGAGTTATCTCTAATTTGCCACCTAATATTGATATTTCATCAACGGCCGTTGCTTTGATTTGACGAACGTTGAATTCATAAGTTTCGTAAAAACTGTGTTATTTTTATGTGAAAAAGTAACTCAGTAAAAATGCGGTCCGCCAAGTCTAAACAGAGGTTGAACGAGGTGCGGACACCGGCGAGAAGTCGCCAAAACTTGGCTCAAGGGGACAGGGACCCCGTGCAAGTTTACTGTCGGTTGCGACCCATGCATAAAGAAACTGATATTACGTGTATGAAGATAATTTCTCCGACTACAGTATTGCTGAGCCCTCCAGCGACGGCAATTACGTACAGGAATGAAAGTCAGAAGAGTATGAAATATACTTTCAAAGAGGTGTTCCCGCCCGAAACCAGCCAGCAAGAAGTGTTCGACAAAGTAGCCCTGCCGCTAGTAGAAGGTTTGATCAAAGGTAAAAATGGCTTATTATTTACATACGGGGTCACAGGTAGCGGGAAAACCTTCACCATGACAGGGGAGCCTCAAAGTTGCGGAATTTTGCCTCGATGTTTGAACATAATTTTCAAAACCATTAGTGATTATCAAGCGCACAAATATGTCTACAAACCCGATAAAATGAATATGTTTGATGTCCAATCGGAAGCTGAGGCCATGTTGGAGAGGCAGCAGGAACTTCACAAATTGAAACCTAATCGGAAAAACAACTCTAACCCTGATTTGGCCATGTCATCATCAGACGTGACCAAAATTGGAGGAATTAATGAGGATAACCAATATGGAGTGTTTGTGACCTATGTGGAGATCTACAACAACAGTGTCTTTGATTTACTAGAAGATGGGCCATCTGGACGGACCCTGCCAGTGAAAATTATAAGAGAAGATGCTGCGCATAACATGTATGTGCACGGAGTGACCGAGGTGGAGATAAAATCAGCAGAAGAAGCATTTGATGCATTTTACTTAGGCTTGAAACGGAAACGAATGGCCCATACTAATCTCAACGCAGAATCAAGCAGAAGTCACTCTGTTTTCACAATAAGGCTGGTACAGGCACCTGTGGATGAAATGGGAGAGGCTGTCATACAAGATAAGAAGTTTCTCTCCATTAGTCAGCTGAGCTTAGTAGACCTAGCTGGCAGCGAACGCACTAACCGTACAAAGAATACAGGGCAGCGATTGAGAGAGGCTGGCAACATAAACAAGTCATTAATGACACTCCGAACCTGCTTAGAAGTTTTGCGAGAGAATCAAATCAACGGAACATACAATATGGTTCCTTATAGGGAATCGAAGATCACACACTTATTCAAAAACTTCTTCGAAGGAGAAGGGCAAGTACGAATGATTGTGTGTGCGAATCCAAGAGCAGAAGACTACGATGAGACACTCCAAGTCATGAGGTTTGCAGAAATGGCAGCTGAAGTGGAAGTTGCAAAGCCTCAAATTGTGGATGTTGCTGCGTCTATGGGCCTAGTATCTGGCAGACGTAAAGCGAACAAACTCTTCAACGCAGCCAGAGACAACATGGCTCGACCAGAAGCCAAGGACTTGGAGCTAGATCTTGGACTTGTTTACAGCCTAGGACCCGACTTCCCGAGCTTGGAGCTAAACAGCTCCAAAGCAGCGCATATCATAAAGGAATTGATGGCACATCTTGAAATGAGAATCAGCCGTCGCGAAACACTTAAACGCAGCAAACAAATCAAGGACGAACGACTCAGATCAGCTCTACTGGGATTGGAAAAGGATTCTATGGAAGTCCGAAGCGAAAATCAATCGCTGAAAGCTCAATTGATAGATTCAGAGCGTAGAATCCGTGCTTTAGAAGAGCGTCTAACCACAACCGAAAACGCATCTCTTTCGTACCAAAGAAAATTAACAGAGATGACAGAATACACATCCGCTTTGAAACGGGAACTACAAGAAAAGGATCTACTCTTAAACCAGAACAAATTGGAAAAGGAAAAACAAAAGAAAATCCTCGAGCGCAAATACAACCACAAAATAGCGGCTGAACACGAGAAAGCCAAAGAGATCAACTGTGAAAACGAAAAGCTACGAAACGAGGTTGAAGAGAAAGAGAACAGATTGCGCATTATCGATAAAGTACTCCATGTTCACGGGGACGGGAACGATTACCAGCGTGGCGATAGAAATGAGTTTAAGAACGACATGGCTGCGCAGACTAGAGATTTCACACCCGGATCGACACCACGGGCTTTACCAGCGCATTTGCTGACACCCTTCAGCTCGTGTCCACAAACGAGAGAGACAAGAGAAACACCAGCATCGTCCCGTCGCGGCGTGGCCATCGCCAACCCGAGACACAAACGCTCACTCTCCGCAGATGGCAAAGGCTGGGTAGAACATGCACCAACCAAACTGGTGCCAATGGGAACGGTGATGAAACCAAACATTGTCAACAGCAAACTCGTGAACAAACTCACAAGTGTGAAAGACATAGCTAACTCGAAGACGTCGAAATACTGCCTGGTATCCCAAGAGCAAGACACGGATGGAGAATTGGAGACCAAGTTGTACAAAGGGGACGTTGTGCCTACTTGTGGGGGGGGTGCGCAAGTCATTTTCAATGACGTCGAAATGCTGAAACAATTTTCCCCCACCCGAGAGAGGTCCGGTCAACTTAGAACGTCTAGAACGTCGGGGACAAATTGCGCGAGACATTCTGGTAAGCGTAGAGATACTGCGTCGTCCCCGCCTCAGACCCCTTCTAACTCTAGTAAGAAACAGAGGGTAGATGATGACTAGAATTACATAGATTACGAGTGCAAAAAGTGGACCTTCCCTGAGATTTGAAGGTAGCATAGTTGTGTTAATTTTTTGATTATACACTTATGCTACAATAGATCCAAACTCATTTGTATTTTGTGAATCTGACATTCATTATAACTATAAATAAATTAATATTTTTAGTTACTTGCAGTACTCTTTTACTTGAAATGAAAGAGATACCTAATTAATTTCAGATTAATAATTAAATTTTCGCATTACATCAACTTAATGTGATCCTTGTTTATAAAATAAACTACAGCGTTTTATATTAAGTTTATATATAAGGTAGGCCATATAACATAAATAAGCTGATGTAAATACATTTTGCATTTCAATTTGAGAACATAGAACTCCGTGGCTTAGTTGGTAGTAGCCCTGCCTTCTGAGCGAGGGGCCCGGGTTTGATTCCCGGCCGGGGCACACTTTGTGTGGTGAGCATGAAGTTTATTCTCGGGTCATGGATGTCTTGTGTTTCTGTGTTTGTCCATGCCATCTGCGACACAGGGAATCCTAGTGCAGAGGTATGAGTGTGTTAATGTTTACTCTTCAGTAAAATTGTTTTAACATTAATGCTTAAACTTTTCATTTAACGATCAACTTGTTCAATTGATTGTATCCATCAACATAATGAACATATGACCCGCAGTAACTCCTCGGGTCAAACTGATTGACCTTTTAAGTTGAAAAGGAGTGCATTTTGATTATATTTGTTACATTGATGGTAAAATTGTTATTTAAACCGTCAGTTTCTTGAAGAATCTCAGCGCTTTGTTAAATAATGAATTGATTATGTATCTAATTTTAGTAAATTAGATGTTTTCTTCTGAGTATATAGTAATCATTTAACATCTAAAATGGCCTTGTTATATTCTAGATCCTATATATAAAATTACTGTTACCTAAAATATTAAGGTTTTAAAACGGTGTTTTTACCAAAAACTCATAAAGTAAATTCGATTCGAATTTATTTTTTCATGCAATAGCTGTATTGTGCACTATTCGTAACCTACTGAACTTGTGCCAAGTTCGTCCGGAGAAATACTGCCACCTCTCCTGGAATTTGCCACCAAGTAGTGGTGCTAGCATTGCTGTGTTTCGGTGGATGGGTGTGGGTGCCGGTCAATCAATTGCTTAATCCTAAAAAAAAATTAATACTGTCGATCCTTTACATGCTAGTTTTTCGAATTCGTTTGTGAATAAATTGAAGTACTAAATCGCCTTCGACGCGAGAGGTCCCTGGTTCGATTCCAGGCTGGGGCAAACTGTTGAGCGTAATGTTTGTTCTAAGGTTTTTGGTGTTAGTCTTTCTGTGTTAGTACACGGGTGTGTAAACTCTATTTAGGTTTCTTAGACAAATTTTTACGTTGAAATTATAAGTACCTCATTAATTTTTGTTTTTTTTAATGATCTAGATTAATTAAAACCACTAGTAAGTAATTGCGAAAGTACTTAAATTACTAATTTAGCTTCTAATAATTAACATTTTGTTAAGTTTTTTTTGTAAGTTGTAATAATTTATATTGTATATTTATGTGGATTGTATTAATATATGTCTTAAAACAATAATCAAGAGTTTTAATTACAAACTAACTAACCACGGGACCGTTTCACCCGCGTATATAAAAGTTAGGCGTATATAAGCGTAATGTATTCATGTATTCCAACATAGCAATATAGCAGTGTATTCCTCCTGGTTCTCATGAACCTGGCCACTTTCCAAGTCAGCTTAGTGTAAAATGAGTGAAAGAGTGTGTACAATGAGAGAATGAGTGTGTAAAACGAGTGAATGAGTGTGTAAACAGAGTGAAAGAGTGTGTAAAATGAGTGAAACAGTGTGTAAAACAAGAGAATGAGTGTGTAAAATGAGTGAATGAGTGTGTACGCATATATATCGTACTTACTCTAATAACTTCTGGGCAAGCGTAGTGGGGACTTCCACAAGATGTCTCCAGCAGCGATCCAGCTGGTTGCAGAGAGGCCATGCCGAAGTCAGCTATTTTAATGTTATTTCGCTCGTCTAGGAGAAGGTTTTCAGGTTTCAGATCGCGGTGGCTGTAAGGAAATGAGAGATTACCAACAGTTTATCTATCTATATATCTATCGTGTATCTCGGAAACGGCGCACGCGATTTGAATGAAATTATTTGTTGAGATAGGGTTTTACAATATAAGTTTACTTTTTTAATTGCATTGTAAAGACTCATATTTTTACAAAAAAATGAATTTTTTATAGTAAACTATGCTGAAAATTGTATATAGCGCCATCTCGTAAATTTTTGTGGTACTTGATTGGTAATCTACTGTTACTTGTAAAATTTATAATTTCAGACTAAACATTTCGGTCGCCCAAGTGTTTAGAACAAAAAAGTTGTACCAATTTCGTCCAGAGAAGTACTAATTAAGTGAGGACGTGCTGGAGGCCCTGATGTTGATAAACTCCGCCCATTAACAACAGCCATACGTCCGTTAATTACGTGAGGCGTTTTTGACATTTTTCTGATCCCTTCCCACCCTGGTGGGAACTCTCCCCATCCCTTATCTCATGTGAGACTAAATCTTTTTTTGGTATAAATGCGTTGGATTTTTATAAAAACATATAATTTGCTTCATTAATTTTAGCATATAAGATTGCTTAGAACATAGTCTGAAATCAATAAATCTTTAATTTTATCCAATTTTCTCACAATTTTACTCTGTTGCGGAAAAAGTTTACGTCCGAAATTCGAATACCAAAAATAGTAGGGCAATTTTACGAAAGAAACATCCTAATCGGTACACAATGGGTGAAAAAAAAAAGACATAGAAAACCAAAATATAAAATTGAACGACATTTTCCACTTATCATCCCCGTCTCGGGTGATTGACGCAGCAGGATGAATGCGACTCAGTAAAGATTTGAATCTCGTACTGAGTCGCACGCATTACTGTTGTCATGGGCGAGAGTGACCACTTACCATCAGGTGGGCCCTCAGCTCGTTCCGTCACTCATTCACATTAAAAAAAAAACTTGATTTAACTACCAGATTAAAGAACCGGTTTTGACAAAATTTCTAAGCGACTTATCAGCCAACACAACGTTGTTGGATATAAAATAAGGGGACTTTGCTTACCATATCGAATGGCTATGACAAAAATCCAAAGCCGATATAATTTGTCTAAAAAACCTCCTAGCTTCTTTTGGAGTCAGCCTTCCTTTCTTTACTAAATAGTCGAACAGCTCCCCTCCGCTTACGTGTTCTAATACTAAATACCTGAAAAAATACAATTAAAATGTAAGTAATTTAACTAAAAACTTGTTTGGTTATTTCCCGTTTGTTTTGGCGGGTAATCTAGGAAGTTTCACGAAGCGTGCTAAGAGATGGCGTTGGTTTCTTTGAAATAAATTAGATGTAACCTGTTTAATTAAATTTTTTTATTTGTTTTTTTTTTTTTGTATATACCCAGCATATGTCAGCTATCCGCTAATGATTTTTTTTTCGCGTTTTTTATTTATGATATAATTGGGGTTGTATACAGTTTGCGAGAATAAACTATTTCATTCTAACTCCGCCAGTTGGAAACTAACAGATGGCGTGACCTGTCTATGCTTTTAATTAGGTGGTTAATTTTATTTTTAATGTAGCTTTAGTGGGCTATTCTATGCCCAATGTAAGATAATATATTTAATTTAATTAAGACTCAGAACGTTTCATGTTACTGAGAATGAGAATAAACATTAAATCTTTCTAAAAGTTAGAATGTAGAAATATAATATAGGTTAAAATGTTTGTATGCCACTTTGGAAGGATCTAGAGACTCAATAACTGACATTCACAAACAAAATAAAGTTTCATATAATTTCATATCTTACAGATTATCACTCTCTATATATAAAGATTTCCAATTTATTAAGTCCACATTAAATGTGAGATACTTTCAATTAATTCAATGTCTTCAATTAGTATTATTATCGTTAAATAGACGGATAATTAATGAAAACTTACAAATATTTTTTGTTTTCATAAACATCTGATAGCCCTAGGACGTGTGGATGTTCTATGAGTTTCATGATTGCTATTTCCCGTTCGACCTGAAAAAAAATACACATCATTTAAAATATCGACAAACATTATTATTCGTGTTACAGCGATATTTACCATGATTTGGGAGTTTTATTGACTCCCGATATTTCGACGCAGTTACATGCGTCATGATCCCGGGAAAACTTAAGTCTGCGAGGTGGAGTGTAAGATATCTCGGCAACACGCATAATAATGTTCATAACCGTTCAAAATTTTGATAACAGCTTTAAAAACTTATTAATTATTTTATGAACGAGAAATTAAGTTTGAAAGTGAAAAACAGTGAGAAATCGATTAAGAGTAGTTCAGCTACTCAATACTAGATGGCGGTGTCAGTCAACATGTAAGAACTTTTCGAGTTACGTGCTTAAATCTTAATTAATTTATTACCTTCATCAAAACGGATTCGCTTAGTTTTTCCCTGTTTATGATCTTGACCGCGACCTTTTTGCCTGTGACGCAGTGGACCCCTAATTTTACTAAACCTGAAAGACAAAACAATACATTGAGTTATAATTTGTCTTGCTGCCATTATGCGTGCGAAAGTTTGGATGGATTGATTGATGTTTATTACTTAATCACGCCAGAACGGCTAAACGAATCTGGATGAAATCACCCTTGCACTTAAATATGCTAACTGCGGGCATATTGAACACGAAAACAGCCACTTTGCTGTTTACTATTTATAAATAAATGATCAAAACGATGATACGAGTAATTATTAACATCCAAAAAGGTTTTATTGTTAAAATACATGTTTGTATTATAATAAAACCTATTATGAGCAATTAATCATTACGAATAATGTTGTAAGGGGGCGTCCATAAAGTACGTGAGATGATTGAGGGGGGGAGGGGGTCGAGTCAAATCTCATCTAATCTCACGTTGGGGAGAGGGGGGGGGTCTCGACAAATATCACGCAATTTATTCTCTGATATTGAAACAAAAAAAAAATATACTATTTTGGTTCATTTAATCCAAATTGTATGTACATGTTTAAAATTTAATCTTAAGCGCCATCGTAATACGACTTAGATTATTCTTTGTTTTTTAATCACAGTAGTCATGATTTAAGTATTCTATTGTTAAATTTTTATTGCATTTATAACTCTCAGCAATATTGATTACTAGTCTTAACTAGTCGTAAATAAAAGCACGAACCAAATTGTTGTTTTCTTTTTACAATAAACAATCCAACGCGTTTACGTAATAAACCCACATTCTGAAAAATCTCACGTGAGATTAGGGGTAGGGGGAGGGGGTTGAATCAAAATCTCACGACATCTCACCAAGGGGGGAGGGACAGAAAATTGAAAAAAACTTCCACGTAATTTATGGACGCCCCCTAAGAGTGTATATTGCAAACGATTGTGAAATTTTCCATTCAGCCTTCGTTGTGCAAAAGTAAACACGGCTCTTCTGTCATTCTACAGAAAGGAAAGCATAATGTTTCAGTGTTTCGCTGAAATTACCGTTGCACTGCGCATATCTTTATAGAGATGTGACTTTTTTTCAGCGCACAAACATTTTTGGCTTTTTTAACGTTAACACACTCATACACTGCACTAGGAATCCCTGTGTCGCAGATGGCATGGACAAACACAGAAACACAAGACAAACACCCAAGACCCGAGAACAAACTACATGCTCCCCACACAAAGTGTGCCCGGCCGGGAATCGAACCCGGGACCCCTCGCTTCGAAGGCAAGGACCAACTAAGCCACGAAGCCGTCAAAATATTTTAAACAAGCAATCAATCAATCAATCAAGCAATCTTATCATAATACTTTAAACAAGCAATTCTTGTATATTTATTTATTTCGCGTAGTTCGGAAATGGCTCTATTTGGATGAAATAACAAAGTATGCTTTAAAATAATTTTTGTAGATTCTATTGTTAAAATATGTTCGATAGGAGTCGGAAATGAAAATGTCTTCTTCAACATCTTTGATTGAAAATATTTACTTTAATACAAAATTTGACTTAACATTTAAAAATAACATTATTTTGACCAATGTAATTTCAATCTGAAATTTTGACTAGTTTATTTAAATTTTGTATGCTTATTGTTATTTTTATTTTTACTCTAGATACTTGACATCCATTGTTATTTGGCTATATAAAATGAAATATGAAAGTGTGGTCATATATGATAATATTGCATGCCGAAAGGTTGGATACATTGATACTAATAATATTATTGACATCTTCTGTATCAACATGTATACCTACATGCATTTCAAGCAATAAAGTATACTTTGACTTTGACTTTGAAAATATCGTGAGCGTCCAAAACCACGGCTTAGTTGAAAGAAACATGACAAGCCTAACGCAAAAGTGAGTTTTTAAGCGTTAAACAATTTTGCTCGGTAATATCACCTCTAGATAATTCCAGCCGCAATAAGTAACAACAAAGTACACACATTACAGTACGTGAGGTTCGACTTCGATGTGTCAAAATTAGTCGGTGTCATTGACCGGATGAGAGTAGTATTTTCAAAGTTAATAAAAAAAAATTATAATAACAATGTTAATTCGCGTCATGTAAGTATTATTTCCAATTTCGAATACTAGAATTAATTTTTATTCCATTTAAAAATTGCGTAAACCGACTGTGTTATTTTTTTATTTATTTCACGGCGTAACGTGGAATTTCCTTTTGAAATTTCATGGGACCTAATTAAAAAAGTGTTATCAAAATTATCTAAGTAAAAGTAATTTTATTCAGGGCGGATAAAAAGGATGAAAATATCAATGTGTATTTAATGTATTTTTTTTATATAATATTTGAAAAAGTGACAGAACGAACTGAAGGCCCACCTGGTAAGTGGCGACCCCCGCCCATAACAACAGTAACGCGACTCAGTATAAGATTTGGATCTTACTCACCAGCCTCTAATGTAGGGACACCGGCCTACTCTCGATAATTGAGAGTGAATGGGCTTTGATCTACCACGGGAGCCCAATCCAGATTGGTAGATGTCACATGTCTTCGAATTTATGGTTCTAAGACATGCCGGTTTCCTCACGATGTTTTCCGTCACCGTTTCGAGAACGTGGTATTGCGCACATAAATTTTTCCAGTGAAAAAACTCATTGGTGCACGTGTGGGTTTGAACCAGCGACCTTCAGATTGAAAGTCGGCGTCTATGCCCCTGGGCCACCACCCTAATTATATCTAATCCTTCCCAGGGTCATGTTTATGGCCGCAATGATCACTGAAGGCGTGCCAACGGACCACTACGCAGCCATACACGCGATCCCACCCAGCGTATCACTCTCGCCAATTCGTGATAGATTCAACGGTATCGTGAATCTTAGTGAGTTCAACATCTTATTTCCAACATCTTATTTTCCAACATCTTATTTCCAACATCTTATTTCCAACATCTTATTTCCAACATTTTATTTCCAACATCTTATTTTCAACTGAATTCCGAACGCTATTAATTCGGTTGTATTTTAAGGGTTCCGTACCCAGAAAGTAAAACAGGACCTTATTACTAAGACTCCGCTGTCCGTCTGTCCGTCTGTCACCAGGCTGTATCTCATGAACCGTGATAGTTAGAGTTGAAATTTTTAATGAAGATGTATTTCTGTTGTCCCTATAACAAAAAATACTAAAAAACAGAATAAAATAAATATTTAAAGGGGGCTCTCGTACAAAAACGTGATTTTTATTTTTTGTTCGTTTTTGTTCGATATTGATAACGGCAACAGGTAGACGCTTGAAATATTAATAGAATATTGAGAATATTCACTTAAGAAATAAATATTTAATTAATATTTAAGTGGGGCTCCCAAACAAACGTGATTTTTTCCCAATTTTTTTTTAAGTCTTAAATGGTACGGAACCGTTCGTGTGCTAGTCGGACTCGCACTTGGCCTGTGTTTTTATGTTATTTCATCGTATTTCGTACCTCATTTCTTCGTATATCAACCAATTTGGTTTTTTTTTAATTTGTGAGTATATGCTTTCAAATTGCTTCTATGGAAGTAGTTAAATAAAATATTAATATTAATAAATATTATGCTATCCAAGTAAACGAAATTGCGTATTTTGCTATTCTGACTTTTTTCTTCGCCCGTTGTACACCGATTTGGATGTTTATTTTTAACCGAATTCAAAAAAAGAGGAGCCGCCATTTATCAACCGATTCGGAAAATTACTTTTATATTTGAAGGGATATGCTTTCAGATTCGTCCTTTAAGTTTTATCAAAACTGGTTAAATAGTTTGGTTGTTAAATCGAAATAACTAAAAACATGTTATACAAGTAAACGAAATTGCGTATTTTGCTTTCCTCTGACTTTCTTCTTCGCCCGTTGTATACCGATTTGGATGTTTTAATATGGTACGGTGGGTAGGGTTACTTATATCATAAGTATTCTATCAGTTATCTAGCTTTCGTAGTACAAGATGTAACTGAATTAGGGCTAGATAATATCCGTGAAAATATAATATAATATATATATCAAATCATACATTTATTGATAAGTAACAATGTTGCAATGGTAATATATCGTGGCTAAAGACTGAAGAATTGACTAAAGTGGTTCCCATAGTAGACTGGACTGCGAGGCACCTAACAAAAACTTCCAAATTCTGAATTCTGGGTCCGGTTAACTTGGATAAGTAAAATTATGAAGTCTGTTCAAACAAAAAAACCTTATTCTTCCCCCATGGAAGGTCGGATAGGGTTAAACTTAAGCGCTAAACTTAGTTTTAAGCGCTAAGTTTAGTTTTATGCGCTAAACTTAGTTTTAAGCGCTAAGTTTAGTTTTATGCGCTAAACTTAGTTTTAAGCGCTAAGTTTAGTTTTATGCGCTAAACTTAGTTTTAAGCGCTAAGTTTAGTTTTAAGCGCTAAACTTAGTTTTATGCGCTAAATTTAGTTTTAAGCGCTAAGTTTAGTTTTAAGCGCTTAACTTAGTTTAAAGAACGCATGCTCTCGTAGCTTCCAAGTAATTTTTAAGAATTCAACGGATATAAAAATTCGTCCGGCTTCGCACGGTATTTACCAATGAAGCTTCGAAGCGAGTTCCGGGTTCGATTCCGGGGCACACTTTGTGTGGTGAGCATGAATTTTATTCTCGGATCTTGGGTGTTTAATTCAGAGGTAAACGTTTAATTATGCACCGATTTGGAAGATTTTAATTTTCTAGGGTAAACTGGGGTGGTCTAATAGAAATTCCAACTTCTAAGGGTGAAAAAAAAGTTGGTGAAAGTATTCCTTCAAGTCGGTTTTTTCGAATCATATATTTTTTTATGTTACAGAAATTGCGGAGCGGGCCGTAGGCCCATCTGATGTTAAGTGGTTACCTACGCCATAACATCGGCAATACGACCGAAGTACGAGAATACCAAAGTCGCACCCCGTTGTGCCTGTCACTCGAGACGGGATGTTACTTCTCATGCGCATGTGCTTTCACCGGCACCCGCACCGTCCATAGGAACACAGCGATGCGAGTGCAGCACTGCTTGGCGGCAGACTGGCAATCTGGCAGGCAGTATTTCTCCGGGCAAACTTTGCACAAGTTCCACTGCTACTTTTTGTTGCTCATTTGATAGAGGCGCATTGCATTATTACTTACTAGCGACCCGCCCCGGCTTCGCACGGTTAGTAAAGCATCAGTATCGTATCAGAAACTACCCTTGCGAAGACGGGGTGAGTAGCTAGTACTACATAAAAACCTTCCTCTTGAATCACTCTATCTATCGCTGAAAACTGCATTAAAATACGCTGCGTAGTTTAAAAGATCTAAGCGTACAAGCGGAAGCGACTTTGTTTTATACTAAGTATGGATATACTAGCAACATGCATACCTACATTTATTTCCTGTATCGTATAAGCCTGTTGCGTTGAGCATGTGAGCTAGATTAATATTTAACTGATGTTCATTCTACTTGGCGTATTAATAATGTATTTTATTTAACGTACGACCTGACGGCGCGGCGGTTGCGTCACGCGTATCGGTCAGGTGCGCGGCCGGTTGCTCGCAGTTTTATCCGTATCACATTGCATACCAAAAACATTCTACTATGAATGTTAGTTACATTGTTTAAAATGGACAGTTTAATCTAGATGAAATACGGAATACGTCGATCTAATTAAATTTACGTAATAATCATAATCTACGTAAATGATTACCCCAAAAACACTTGATTTAATAATGGTTTTTAGGCATTTGCTAGCACCATTTTTCGTTGTTAATGTTAATCTTAGAATATAAACTTAAAGTGTTGATGCAATTCAATTGATTTTTAGGAATAATTCCGTAAAACATTGCTTTCATAAAATATTGGTTCACGCAGGCCATGCCAGTAAAGCTCCCACGTGGTATGATTTTTCCCGACATCTTCAACAATATCATATTGGGTGTGTGAATATGACTCCGCCCTTTCTCAACAGATGTCGTTTTTAGTATTGTTTACGTGTACTAATAAATGACCATACTTGTATTCGATAGTACTGAATGTCAGCTATCTAACGCATTTTATGATATTTGGTTGAAGTGTAAGCAACAATTGTTTTCACCTTTTCGAAAATGTCGGTTTTTATTCCAAATAAACGTCATTTGCGGGAAGTGTTATTACATTATTTTATTGCGAAGAAAACTGCAGCGGAAACTTATCGTTTGCTTGTGGAGATTTATGGTGAGCATGCTCCGTCTAATACAACTTGCAAGGAATGGTTTCGACGATTTCAAAATAACGATTTTAGTACTGAGGATAAAGAACATGGAAAACCACCAAAAAAATTTGAAGATGCTGAATTGGAAGCATTATTGGCGGAAGATTCTTGCCAAACTCAATCAGAATTAGCTGCAGCATTAAATGTTGATCGTTCAACTGTTGCAAAGCGTTTACAAATGATGGGAATGATTCAAAAAGCCGGTGACTGGGTTCCACATGATTTAAAAGAAAGAGACATGGAACGTCGGAAAACCATTTGTGAAATGCTGCTTCAAAGACAGCAAAGAAAAGGATTTTTGCATCGGATAGTCACAGGAGACGAAAAATGGATACACTACGAAAATCCTAAACGCAAAAAAGCTTGGGTGAAACCAGGCGAACCAGGCCCATCACAGCCAAAAATAAATATTCACTGTGCCAAGGTCATGCTCTGTATTTGGTGGGATCAGAAAGGTATTGTATATTATGAGTTGCTCAAACCCTCTGAAACTATTAATGGAGAAGTTTACCGACGACAACTAATGCATTTGAAGCGAGCCATAGAAGAAAAACGACCAGAATGGGTGAATAGACATAACAAATTAGTTCTTCAGCATGACAATGCCAAACCGCATACCGCAGAAGTCGTAAAAAGATATTTAGAGGGACAGGACTGGGAAGTGTTACCCCACCCGCCATATTCACCAGACATAGCTCCTTCGGATTACCACCTATTCCGGACGATGCAGACAGACCTTACTGGAGAAAAGTTTACTTCATGTGAAAGTATCAAAATTTGGATTGACAACTGGATAAGCTCAAAAGACCAGGACTTCTTCCAGCAAGGAATACGAAAACTACCTGAACGATGGGCGAAGGTTGTAGCTGCAGATGGAGCATACTTTCAATAATTTTTTTTTTAATTTTGTAAGCGAACAAATGTGTTTTATTTTGACAAAAAGGGGCGGAGTCATATTCACACACATATTAATTCAGGCAATTTATCCAAAACCTTAATGAATTATACACATAAACCTTTCTCTTGAATCACTTCCCTCATTAGTGAATACCATATGAAAATCCGTTTGATAGTTTTTTAATTCAACGTAGTAATTTAATTTTGTTTTTTAATACGCAATGCATTTAAAAAGGCAACAAATCTGTTCTCCTACTTCGTTTGAAAACGTTTGAAACGAATTTGGAACGCGTTGATATTTCCTGTCAGGGGCAGTCAACCTTTCCCCCAATACTTCCGGTAGAATGGGGTCAGCGTCGCGTCGGCTGTCAAATGTTTGTCTTGTCATTGGAGAACAGAACAACGTAGTATTGATATGCAAATATACATAGCCCGTGTTATTGTTGATTGGGTGATTACAGTAGCGTTAGTTATATTTACATAATGATCGTATATAAATTCATGACAAAATTTCAAAGCAAATACATACACATTGTATTAGGTACTGATTGATATAATAAAAATCGAAAAAGAGCGTTCTATGTTTCTATTATTAGCGCTTTGTTCACTTGTATTACTCGCCTTTAGGGGTACACTCTACCATTTTAAAAAAGAAACATCTAATTCGTTCTGTAGTAGGCGAAGAAAAACTCACAGAAAAGCAAAATACGCAATTTCCTTGGCTTGGACATATTTTTCCAGTTATTTAGCTATTGGATCGATTTTGATGTATATTTCTATGGGACTAGTCTGAAGAAAGTGTATCCTTTCAATGCTCTATCAAAGATACTTTATTATTAAAAGTGTTTTTATATTGATACATTATGTCCTTCCGCCGTTATTCGAAGCCTTTTAAACATATTTTGAGATGGTAGTCCTTCCGTTTCCGGCCGTATTTCTCATATTTCTGCATGGTAGTTCCGTTTTAGGCCTATAGGGGGCGTACTTCCGCCATGTTCACCAGTTTATGCGAGGCAGTTTTCATATCATTGGCGTCCTAACTTTCGTGCTGTAAAGACGTTACGCTTTTAGCGTACAGTCGTTTTCTCATATAATTGGTTATATTTTATTTATATAAATATACATATATAAACGCTGTTAGCGTTCGAACTAAGTGTAATTTTAGTGCTTGTGAAAAGTGTCGTAGTTTCGTTTGCGTGAAATAAAAAATGAATAAGCATAGCCGAAAGCGGCATGCGTCACCTTCTTCATCAAGTGAGGATGGCGGGAATGGCGATTCAAGTGAGAAAAGAGAAAGATATCGGGAACCGTCTCCATCATCTTCATCTTCCGACAGTGAAAAAAGAGGAGAAGGCAAGCAGAAGCGTAGGAAAGTACGTAAAGAGGGTAAGGCCATAGAGCGTCTGACCCAACAGGTAAATGAAATTCAAAACTTCTTGGCATGCAATACCTTCCCGCCTAGCGGTTGGTATCCTCCTGAATACCACCATGAGTCCACAACGGAACCAGAGGTTCATATTGAGGACTCAACATCTGAGTCGGTCCTAAAATTTGATTTTGAGTTAACTACTAACCTTAAAGAACCAACTGTTGCAAAGGCCTCTCCGGAGCATTTACAGCTGCTGAATTCCTTGCAGCATTTCAAAACCGAAAATTGGACAAATGTCCGATATTCTGACATTCAAAAATCTTACAATGCAAAGCCGGGGTTTGTTGATTTGGAGGTAAATGACGAATTAAAACAGTTTGAAAAGCATAACAGTTTGGCTGCTACTGATAAATCATTAGGTGCTATAACTAGAGCAGTAATTATGCAAAGTGACGCACTAAAAAAGGGTGTCTCAGATTTGCTCCAATGGACTCAGGACACAAATAACTTAAATAATGAGTCATTGGTTTCTAAAATAAAAGAAATATTTTCAGGAGATTTTCAAAAAGTTTCCTTAGATTGCTTGCAATTAATATGTGGTCGTAGAGCGGATATTGTTGAACAAAGACGAGGGGATTTTATAGGTCAAGTAAAAGACACATTTTTGAGGGGTAGTTTGAAAAAGATTCCTCCTTCATGCGAGTACCTTTTTGATATAGAGCCATTTAGGGAATTCATAAAAAACAATGGGGGAGTTAGTAAAATCTTTACAATCCCTAAATCCTCCTTCTCTGCGCAAGAGAAGAGAGCTGTATCTGGGTCCCAGGCTGCGCAACCTGGACCTAGTAGTTATAATCAAGCGGGTCGCCCCACAGCACCGCCTTTTATGAACAGGTACCCGCCACCGCAAGGTGCGAGGCCTTTCTACTCTTATGCATCAAATTATAATTTCCCAGCCCATGCAAATAATGAACGTTTCTTTCGACCGCCATTTAAGGCACAAACATTTTCCTCACGTCAGCAAGCCCCGGCAAGCACAAAAAAGCCTTTTGGTCGACAGGGCCCTTCCGCTCAGACCAATTTCACACGGGGAAGAGGAGCAAGGAAATATTGACATGGAACAGGTGTTTCGAGGGGGGAGACTGGAGTCGTTTGTCAACGCCTGGAGAAAGCGAGGTGCGCCAAGCACTCTTTTAAATGTAATCACGGGCTACAAAATTCCATTTCAAAACAAACCACCACTCGTCTTGCCACATCTCTTGGGCACGCGTTTTCAAACGATTCCCTCTCTAAAAATGGATCGGGTGATAATGAATTTGATATCAGAAAATATTTTAGAATATGCCCCCGAAACACCCAGTTTTATGTCAACCCTATTTTTGACTCCAAAAAGCGACGGCTCCATGCGTCCAATTTTCAATTTAAAACGATTGAATCAGTTTGTGAAAGTGACGAAATTCAGGCTTATTTCAATTCATCGTATTCCGGACTTCCTACAACCGAACGATTGGATGGTAAAAGTGGACCTTACGCAGGCGTACTACCACGTACCAGTTGCCAAGAGTCATCGCTGCTTCCTCCGGCTCCATTACAAAGGTCAGTACTTGCAGATGACTTGTTTGCCATTTGGACTTGCAACCGCACCAAAAATTTTCGCGTCCCTTTCGAATTGGACCGCAGAAATTCTTCGAAAGCAGGGGATACGTATTGTAGTGTTTTTGGACGATTATTTAATAGCTTGTCAGGACAAAACACAACTGGAGAATCAGACGGAAATCGTTCTCAAAACAATGAGCGAGTTGGGTTGGAAAGTAAACACAGAAAAATCGATTCTTGTTCCTCAAAAGTCGTTGGAGTATCTAGGTCTAGTATGGGATACGCGGCACAATCAAAAGCTCCTGCCAGAAAAGAAAATTCAAGGTCTGAAACAGGTAATAACAAATATACTAAAGAGAAAAACTGCGACCCTTCGCGAAACTCAGAGTATTGTAGGGAGTTTGAATTTCGCCAGGTTGGCAGTAAGTCAGGGCCGTTTAAAATTTCGCTGCCTGCTATCCCATTGCAACAACCTTCTTCAACATCATGTGGAGAGCCGGGTGCCTTTACCAGCCCAAACAATCTGGGAACTGAAATGGTGGATGGAGAACTGTCACAAACCATCCAGACTTCACCCACCTACAAAAACGCACTTCCTGACAACCGATGCAGCGGCCTCCGGTTGGGGAGCAGAGCTAAACGGTATGCAAATGTGGGGCAACTGGTCAGACGAAGAGGAGTCCGCTCACTCGAATTACAAAGAGATGTTGACTATTCTGAAATGTTTGTCCCAATTCGGTCATTCTCTGAGTCATTCGTCAGTGTTGGTACAGTGCGACAACAAGTCTGTTGTAGCATATCTGAGGAACGAAGGGGGAATCCGATCGGAAAATCTGATGAATCTAACGTACCTAATCTACGAAATTCTAGACCGTTTCGACATTCACCTAGTTGCTCACCACATTCCCGGGAAATACAACAGTACAGCGGATCGCCTGTCTCGAAAGTCATTGACTCCAGAATGGCATCTTCTGCCTCCATTGACGTCACTAGTGTTTGCCAAGTGGGGTGTTCCAGAGGTGGATCTGTTTGCGTCATCGAGGGCCCATGTTGTTCCGCGATACGTAAGCCTAGACCAGAGAGATCCAGCAGCATGGAGGCACAACGCTTTTACATGGGAATGGGAGTTCAAATTGGCTTGGGTATTTCCACCACCGAATCTGATGCCAAGAGTTCTCATGCACCTCAATCGAGCAAAAGGTACGTGTCTAATAGTTGCACCGAAATGGCCTCGAGCATTCTGGAGTGCGGATCTCAAAGCTCGATCGAAGACTCCACCATTCACAGTCCATCGACTAGAATCTGTTCTACTAGATCTATCAACAGGCCACCCTCCGCCGAAGGTTCAAGAGTTAACTCTGGAAGTTTGGAATTGTGGGGGTGGTCTCGGGTTGTAGAAACCTGGTCAGATCAGCAAAAAGCGCTGTTAAAAGCAGGTTGGCGGAAATCTACACTAAATACCTACAAGCCAGCCTGGAAGCGTTGGTTAAGTTGGTGTGAAAATTGTAAAGTTAATTTTAACAACCCTTCAGGTTCAGATTTGGCAAAGTTTTTGGCGGATTTACATTTAAAAGAAAAGCTGGCATACAGAACTATTTTGGTACATAAATCTGTTGTTTCTACATTATGTGGAACAGAGATAAGTACACAGTTAAGTTCAAATTTGTTAGTTAAACAAATTCTTAAATCTATTGCTAGAACTGAATGTAATCGCCCAGAAGAAAGTGTCTGGGATACTAATATTTTAATTTCTTGGTTATCTCATAATAATATTGATTCAGAAAGCTTGTATGAAGTTTCAAGACGATGTGCTATCCTGTTGTTACTCTGTTCCGGTCGGAGAGTACATGACTTGACTCTTTTAAATATTTCTGAGGGATTTTATATATGTAACAGCGATAAATCAGTTACTTTCTGGCCCACGTTTGGATCAAAAACTGATTCGAAATCTCATATTCAATCAGGTTGGAAACTATTCCAAAACGTAGCAAACCCAAATCTGGACCCAGTAAGATGGGTTAAAAAATTAATTTTACTGGGTAATATTCGAAGAAAGAAAGCAAGTATTGAAAATTTATTTGTAACAGCCCGCGGTTTACCAAAAGCTGCTTCTAGAACTGTAATAGCAGGATGGGTTAAATCTGTCCTAAAAGAAGCTGGGGTAGAGGCATCTGCTGGAAGCGTCAGATCAGCTGTAGCTTCCAGGAGTTGGCTCGACAAAGAACCACTAGACAAGATCTTAAAGAGGGCTAATTGGAAGTCTCAAAATACTTTTATGAAATTTTATAAAAAAGAAATCAAAGCCACGAATGTTCGTACTTCCAATCAATCCTCTTTGGGGGCACTTTTTGACCCAGTAGAATAATAAACATGTATTAGTTTTATTGTTACTAATTAGTAGCATTATATTTTTGCTTAAAAGAAAATAATTTTTGTTATTAAATTAATCATGTGTATTACTTTGGAAAATTAATCATAATTTTATACTTAATTTGATTATTATGGAATATTAATATTTAGTTTCTTGATTATATAATAAATGTGTGATTATACTAATATATATAATTATAATGGTTCATTATTGGTACAATCACATTGGCGTCCTGTTCACCAGGCGAGAACAAACAGTCTCAAAATATGTTTAAAAGGCTTCGAATAACGGCGGAAGGACATAATAGCTGAGTTTTACCTACCATTAAAACTCTTATTATGTCCGGAGCCTTATTCGAAGCCTTACATTAAGTTCTGCCTGGTGGATATAGTTATAGTATATATAGATATATAGATATATATATAGATATATATATGGATATAGTAAGTTAACTTAAGGTTTTATTTTGAAACTACAATGATATGAAAACTGCCTCGCATAAACTGGTGAACATGGCGGAAGTACGCCCCCTATAGGCCTAAAACGGAACTACCATGCAGAAATATGAGAAATACGGCCGGAAACGGAAGGACTACCATCTCAAAATATGTTTAAAAGGCTTCGAATAAGGCTCCGGACATAATAAGAGTTTTAATGGTAGGTAAAACTCAGCTATTTTATCAATTCATTCAATTTAGTTGACACCGTGTTCCACCGGGTGGGCTCTCAGCTCGTTCCGTATGCTCGTTCAAATTATTTATGTAAATATAAATAATTTGAATAGTGTTTTTTTTTTTTAACTTGTTTTGGTTTCGTAATTTTCTGCATATTTAACATTGTAAGACTGACATGGGCAAATTGACTTCTAATCACATAATGAGAATTGATGCGAAGTCAAATAATAAGTAATATTAGTATGTATTTGTGTATGAAAAAAAAAAGATTGGTCTGACCCAAAAGATTTTCTTCTGGCAATGAAATGGCCACTCAATAATTATGACTCAGTTAAAGTGGTTACTGGCTTCAAACAGTCAATATACATCACGCAGCCAATCCGAAATGCAAACCACAATCTGAATTGAACAGATGCCAAATTACCACCTCGAGATTACTATCCGGGGATTTGTGTCGATAAATTTAACAACAGCTCAATTCTGGCAACCGTTTCATTAAAGTTTCGTTTACTTGTCCAACTGTTACCATAAAAACCAGGCAACGTAAATTTCAATGACAGTTTTTTCATGTGTCAGTTTGGAATGTCAGAAATTATCAACTTAAGCCTAGAAGTTCTTCATGTTGCTCGCGTCAAGGATTACCCTAAGAGTCCCTACACGTGTCTCTGTATTGGTAACCCGTTTTTTTGGGTTTTTTAAATGTCTAAACTGACAGGATGAGCTGACAGCCCACCTGAGTTAATTGGTAACTACCATAGACAACAGCGATACGACTTCGGTCCTCTGGTACTGAAGTATGAGAAGCGAATACATAAGTCGTGCGAAGCCAAAGAAAAAAAAAAAACAAAAAAGTATGAGAAAATTTAAGTCGTATCAGTTGCGCCCATCACACTGAGACGGTGATGTAAAGTCTGATAGGCTTGCCTATCTCGCAGGTGGAAGGAACCGAGAACCATCACCCTGGGTATCAAACAAATGCTTGCCCCAGTCGTGGATCATACCTAGTACTCCTGGCGTCGGATGCAGCATTGCTTACAAGTAAACTATGGAGCCGTCAATACAACAATTGATAAACCGACTTCAATACTTTCACTTATTTGAAGCACCTAAGCGTGGAATTTCTTCATGAATTTTCTACTACCACCACAGAGGTATAATGTTGAAAATTAAAAAAAAAAAACATCCAAATCGGTCCATAATTTCATCCAAGTAAACTAATTTTTGAAGTCGGTTATGATTAAATTCCCAAAAATTATAAATAGTTTCTTGTTTCCATAATGTATGGCTTCGATTGGGTTAGCCAATTCATACGCCAATCATGTTGATAGTCTTAACATACGATGAGCATCGATGTCATTTAATAACAAAATGCTTAGCGATGAAAAATGATAGCATTAACTGTCACGTATGTTACATGACAGTTCTTGTCACCGCTTGAAAATGCAAGAGAAAGAATAAAAAAAGCCAAAATAAAAAACTGGAAGAATGAAATAGATTCATTTGCTAGTATGGAGATTAGAAGTAAGGAGGTCCATCTCTGTGTATGAAAAAGTGTCCGTCCAATTAGGGAGGTTCTTCGGTAGCAAGCGAGCAAATTTATAATAGATAACGCCGAATATTAATAGAATAGGATAATGAAAAATGTTAATCTGATAAGTTATCAAAATAATTATAAACGTGAAAAATATATTTGAAAAAAAAAAAAAAATTCATTTAATTTATTTTTTACTATTGGCAAACTCGGCACACTTCACTCCGTTTACAACTGCTAAATTAATTTAATTCCATATTGCTACTAGCGCTACTTTGGTGGGATTTTGAACTTTAATTTGCTGCTTACGGCTGCACACTTTTTCAACTTGTCCCCCGCATATGACGATCCTCCTTACCTCTACCCTCCATTTTGCTACTTAACTAAGTGACACAGGTAATTTATGATATGTATAATTTTTGTTTCAGACCCCTTCATGGCGAATAGTCTTCTTCAAGCTATCGCTGAAGAGTCGGAACAGAAGAAACGTTTCCAACGGTATAGAGACTTAGAACAATTAAATAACTTATTATCTGCCTAACCACTGGTTTTATTTCGTTATTTATACTATTCCGATAAAATCACATGTCATGTGCATGAGCATGTCCCCGTATCGGGTGTCAGGCGCAACGGGGTGCAACTTGGATATTCTCATACTTAACTGAATTTTGCAAAGTTATAGTCATCACTATATCAATAAAATAAATAATTAGTAAAAAAATCACCTGTTTGCCCCTTCCCCAGTGTTTTCTCCAATCTGAAGGGGCCCACATATTGGTAAGCCTCCGTGGCCGTAGTGCCGCCGCTTTCCATCTTCAATCTTCGTGTGCAGAGCAAACATTAAACCACCGGCACATCACTACTGACAGTAGCTGTCAACTGTCAACGTCAACTGACGTTATTGATTGGTCGTATCACTTTTGGCGCCACCAAAGCGCCCATTTTGAATTTCGTACTGGACGGTCATAATTCACTTAGTGTTTTTGCCTGCAATTTCATATTTAAATTTGGAATGTATTATTATTTATTGTTGAATCATAAAAATTGATTTCAATGATGTTGCTTGTGATTAGACGTAAATTTCCCTAATTTGTTTTTGTCTGACAAAATAATTAATTAATCTATTAATTTGCCTGGTTGTACACAACATTTTAAAGTCATTGAATAAACGAGCAACGAATCGGCATTGTGAGCGAGTTTGTAGTATGTAGTTTTATCTAACCAAAACTCCCGTAATATAGTATAAAGATATTGCTGGCAAAAGGAATTTGCGAAATTAATCAATTTCTTGTCAGAAGGGTCAGACATGGGGAAAAATATCAGAACTCAATCAGCTGAAGATAGGGTTCTTATGAAAGGGCTTTATTATACACCATATTTTTTTTATAAAAAATATCACTTGTGTCGCAAGTACCAAAATGAAATTAAGCATTGTTTTGTTGGTTTTATATTTGCCATAATCTCTGAAACTACTGAATCGATAGATAGGAGCAGAAATTTGGTACCTATTTAGATATTTACAAAAAGTATTATTAAGATTTTTACGATTATCCTGTCGTATTTTTCTATTACTCTCGAGCTATTGACGATTTCTTGTCCTCTTTTGAACCATCATTGTTTAGTCTACCCGTTGTGATTGATCGATTTATCAAGTCACAACAACGATGTTGACGAATGTTGACTTGTAAAATGATAGTTTTAATAGATTCGTAAGTAGTTCTAGTTCTATTAAAGTTCATATTTAATTTATTGATAACAATAAGTTACATGTCAGTAACTTATATAATATTGAATATAATATCATAAAATGTAAAAATTACAATAATAATTCGTATTCAAAAATACTGTGATTGCAATTAATACATCATAACATTAAAAAAATACTAAATTACCTCCGTCATACGAGTATAAGTCATCGTAAATAGTACATTAGGTCAAAACAAATTCAGTAAGATTTTTTTTTTTCGCATTTCTATGCATTTGCAAAGTAAGAATTCAATGTAGCCCAGCCGTAGCCGGTGACAATGGAATATTTTCTGTCAGTTATGAATATTGACAGCGAACATGGCTACAATGTTTAAATGTTCAAGCTCGCTCGTTAGACAGCCGGTTAACATAGATTGCAAAAGTATTGGCACCCAGCCAGCTTAATGTTGGTACTATTCTGTAAGGCTTTTAAATTCTTATTGGAGGACACGACAGGCTTTTAGACCTTCTTTCTTTTATGTTATGAAATTACTACGACATGGACATTATGTTGAGGGTAACTATCGTAACCTTATGTACCTTGATGATATCAGACTTTTGCTAGTATGAGAAAAATATTAAGTACAATGTCAATGGAATTAGGTAGTTTTTTTTTAATTTTTTTGTTTCTCGGTTATACACTTTTGGCCGCAGATGGTTTTGTCAACTTTACGCGGGCTTTTTAATATCTAGTTGACAAGTCATGACGAGTTTTTAATATTTTACGGACGGAGCCGTATTCTCGGCCCGATCTCGGAGAAATCTTAGTAATAATCGGATTTGGATGAAATTTGTTATGAAGGTAGAATTGTTACCCTGGATTAACACATAAGCCACTTTTTGTCCGGAAAAGTGAAGTATTTAGTGATTTACAAAAAATCACAGCTTCTGTCAGTTTTTTTTTCATTACCTGGTCTTCAAACGCCTGAACTAATCTTCTTAGGTTATAGCTAAGAACCATTTTTAAACAGAAAAAAGCCGCATCAAAACGTAAAGTAACTACTCACAAGTTGGTTAGTTAAGATTGCACATTTACAATCATATAGACGGCTCCGTAACTTAGTTGTTAGTAGTCTTGCCTTCGGAGCGAGAGGTCCCGGGTTCGGTTCCCGGCCGAGACACATTTTGTGTGGTGAGTTTGATGTTTGTTATCGGTGATTGTTTCTATGTTTGTACATGATGTCTGCGACACAGGGAATCCTAGTGCAGGGGTATGAGTTTGTAAACGCTTTTTCTATTATAATATTATAACTAACCAACCATTGTTGGTAGGTACATACAGTTCAGAACCTCCAACGTATTGTATTTTAATAATGTGCTCCAACTTTGTTCGAACTGGGTTAAAAAACAACGGGTTTCTTGTTTGTCTATGAATTTGTATAGAGTGACGTTGTTTTTGTCCTTGTAAAAATCGTATTTGTGTTATCCGATTATACTGGATATCAGTCAATTTGAATTTAATGTGACTTGATAGACGCGTGGTAGAATAGAGCCCAGTTCATTGACTGCCTTGAACAAACTATAGTTAATTGCGAAGTTTTGAACGCGTCAAGCTTTGAAGGACCCATTTCTCCGAGATAGGACAGCTTAGGAAAGTTTTCATAAAGCTCTCTAGAGATGAAAGCACAGTTTGCCTATTTAAATTTTGTTTTGTTACCGGTCATTTATCAACCGAATTTGGAATCTTTTTACCTTTTTTATTTGAAAGTATAAGCTTTCAGGTTCCATAGAATTGGCTTAAAAGTTTGGCTTTTCAACTTACTTCTAGAGGAGGTAATTAAATCGTTAGTTTTTTTTTTAATTTTTGGTACCTCTGAACTCCGTCATATTTATCAATCAAATTTGTTTTTTTTTTTTTATTTGTAAGGCTCATTCTTCCAGATTGATTTTGAAACGAAAATGCGTATTTTGCTGTCCTGTGACTTTTGTTGTTAATTTATTAAAAGTAAATACTCCCAAAGAGTGAAATTTATGGGACGAAAGTACAAATTTATATTCGGTTAATTAAATTAAATTCAATTACTGCCAATAAATAAATTTAAAACTGTCATCAAACGTAAACTTGTCGCAAAAGCTTACTATAAAATATCAGATTACCTAGATGACAAAAAGGCTTGGGAATGAATTTGCTCCACTCTAGACGCAGGACCATATTCGCGAATATGTAATACTGTCTCCGAGGGGTTTCTTGTCTGCTTCTTCCCCTCGGGTTGGTCGGTTAGGGTTGGAACAGACGTAAACTTAAAAAATAAGATAAGCTTAAACATGAAAACTGACTGTAATTTGACATATCTGTGTGCATGTAATGTGCCTGGGGAGTTCCTGTGACACGTTATATGCTCACGAATATGTGCATGTGTAAAATTTGACGTGTCCAAATGATACTTGAGATCTAAAGGAATAAATGAGTTTGAGTTTGAGTTTGAGTTTAAATGGTTGACATTATTATTTGTAGAAAGTAATATAAGTGTAATTTTAATTTCAAATCTTTCACTCTATTTTCGGCCTGATGATACATCAAATTCAATTTAAGTCAACTCAGAAAGTTTTATATTACAGTGAAGACATAAAAAAATTTAAAACTACCTTCAGTAAATTATTAATTTCTTTCTTTATTTTAAAATTATAATACTACTTAATTGGAAAGAAATTAAATTGGAAACTGGCCCCACAGCTCAGTTGGTGGAAGCTGACCTTCTGCGCAGGTCGTAGATTCCATTCTCAGGTCAGAACAAGCATTTGTGTTACAAACATAGATGTTTGTTTTGTGTCTGGCTGTTAATATGTATTACATGTATGTATTTACAGAAAAATACTGTATAAGTATTCAATCAGTGATCTTGTTCCCCAAACTAATAGCTTGTATTAGAACAAGCTACGATTAGTTTGGGGCTAGATGACGCTGTGTGAAACCCCCATGAATATTTATTTATTGTAACACGCGAGATCAGGCCGAGAAATCCCGGTCCCTGATCCCTGAATTTAATTTAATTTGAGTTTCATCCTGAAATTCTGGGGCAACGATGCGACATTTGTATAAAACTAGCTGCGCCCCGCGGGTTTCCGGGATCAAATGTGTTAGTTTATGTGTTAATCCAGGATATAAGCTATTCTGGTATGAAATTTTATCCGAATCCGTTGAGCCGTTTGAGCGTGAAGGAGGATCAAATACAGTATTTTTTTTAAGAATTCGATGGAAATAAAGTATTTTGATTTTGACTTTGGCCTAATGATCTCTTTGAAGCACGGAATGGCTCAGTTCAAATGCGTCAACTAAGCGATCACCCTTACTGCCCGCGCAGAAAAGTTGCATAACTCAAATGATCAGTAAAGAACATCCAAGAAGCCTTCCACGAGCGCTTCCTGGTAATTTGAAAATCCCTGATATTATCAACATTGTTGGCGAAAATGACCACTATAATTTGATTTCGATTTTGTTTACGTTCAGAGTATTTTCGATCGTTCGTTAAATCTCATTCGTTAATTGGCGCGAAGTCTCACTAACCACTAATTGGAGTGGTTTGAAAATTGCCATTATAAAAATATTTATTTTTGATATCGGCCATTTTTTTTATTGGTAAACAATTTCATATTTCAACTACTACTAGCGTAGTGAAATTTATTGAACATGAATAAAACATTAGTTTAATTACTATTGACTATTGACGCCAGAGGAAGAGAAATAAAAAAATTACGACTATTTAAAGGAACTCAACTGGCATTGCATTCTTTTGCCATTTTTTTTGCTACGAAAGAGGTTTTAATTTATTTCTTTACTTACATAATCTAGCAGCTAGACCATGGATACACGTGAGTGCATTGATATAGGTACTTCCGAAATTATATTTTTGTACCGGAGTTTAGAAAGTTGTTCTTCAAATTTGGTGTTAAAATTTTCAAAATATTTTAGTTATTTTTTTGATATGGGCCACTATTTTCTTGGCTATTTCATTATTTAGGTGTAAGTAGATAAAAAAAATTTCAACAATAAAACTATTTGCCTTTTTTCCAAACATAATCCTATGAATTAAATAAATAACAAGTAAAATACACAAATAAATGAATAAAATCGAGCTCTCGAAAAAAAAATATAAATCCCGGTGTTTTTAAAATTGGTTGATAATGAAATTTAATTAAATTTTAAAAATATAGTTAGATTTTTAGCGTTACCTTGAGTTGTCATTTAATTAAAGGGCTTTTTTTCTAAACCCCTTTAAAGGGGTGAGGGGTGTTAAAAGTATGACAATTATATTTGATTGTTGTCTGTTTATTAGTCTATCTGCGATCTAAGATTCATTCCAAATAAATTTTAGGAATTTTTTAAAAGCATTTTTTTTAGCCAGTTAGTAGGAAAACTCTTAAAGCCATTTTCATATATATGATATACAACCTCTGAATATAATTTTCCGAATAATTTTAAGAATAATTTTGAAAAGATTTAGTAATTCTAGAAGCTTAAAGAAAATTTTTCTTACTTCTACAAATAGAATGACTGTTGGGGAGAAAGAGTTTGCAATGAATAAATAAGGCCAGAGGTATTTAAACTTCTGTAAAATGACTTAAGAAAATTATGTTTCTTATAATGGCGATGACGTTTTATCAGTCATTATACTGTATTAAGCCTTTTTGAATACTAAATTCATAGCGATTCAAATCTTCCCAGCTTACAAGCAAAAGTAAAAAGCATAAGGAAAAAGTACCTACATATTAAAAGTGCCCTTAACGTTGCATTAACGAAATATTTAATTAATTCGTATCTCAGTGTAAGAATACATAAATTAATCCTTTATATTTATGTCCCAAAATAACCAATATACACGAGTTTAATTTACCAATTATTTTCGCATTTCTGTTTAAATTAATAACATCATTGAAATCAATTTCGAAGGACATCAGATCTGCAGACTATTGCGCCACTTACTAAATTAATAAAACACAATACTTCTAATAATAACACTGTAATCCGCATTCGTTCTTGCACGTCAACGGAAAATCGATATGTTCAACACCACGCTCGCAACACATAGTTTCAACACGTTTTACACAACATACACACTGTTTTTGATGACAAACTTACACAATTTTACAACGCGTTTATATAGAAAAATATTTTTTTATTGTTACATAATAATGTGGATGAATTTTAATGTTTTTAGTCAGGCGCGAGTACGCAACGCGATCGCGATTTTTCGGATTCTGTCGGGGGATTCCGTGAGGGGGTGTGAGTCATTACCCTTAGGGGTGGCTTTGCGTTTCGTTTTACGCAATTTAGGGCAACATATTACTTGCAGCTATTAGACTTAAAAAAAAAATATTATAGATGATTTTTAAAATGAAACTGTTATAGTTCTTTGTAAATAGTTCTTCTATATCGCGTGGGGGTTGCGTTTTAGTACCTACATTTCATCGGATATTAAGGGACAAGGTAGCACCAAGCGTTCCGATGTATGAGCTATATTATAGTAAAGTTTCATTAAAATCCATGCCGTATTTTTTGTGTAAAAGAGCAACAAACATCCATACATCCTCACAAACTTTCGCGTTTATAATATTACTAGCTGCGCCCGCGGTGTATCCCGCGTAGTTCCCGTTTCCGTGGGAATATGGGGATAAAATATAGCTTATGTTACTCGCTGATAATGTAGCTTCCAATTGTTGAAGTAATGTTAAAAATTGGTTTAGTGGTTTTGGCGTGAAAGCGTAACAAAAAATCTCACTCTCACATTTTTAATTAGCTATAATTATGATAGGAAATAATAGGATCTTTATTATATTTTTCAGTTCATACAATCTGTTTAATAAAACCTATTTAAAGCGTGATGAAATAATGTTTTTATCGATGGCCGTGTGTTCCACGGATACGACAAACCATTGTTTGAAATGAATAAAAAATTACCATACATATCATTAATTGTTCCTTTTATTAATTTGATACAATGTTTGACCTCAGAATCTGTAAACATTTTTTGTAACAACTATTACAACTACTAATAAACATAACACAAACATCTGTTACAACTATTTACGTTATCGTTTTACCCAGTAAATTAGTAGTAAAACTACTCACAGCTCAGTGCTGTCTTTTAAGCCGTGAGTTCGATTCCCATCCAAGGCAAACACTTGTGTGACGGACACAGAAGTTTGTTCTGTGTCTCGGTGTTTATATTAGGTATATTATAAATGTATTATTAAAAAAGTTAATAAAATGAGGAAATCCGTAGAAGAACCAGGGTCACCGACATAGCTCTTAGAATTAGCAGTGAAGGGGCAACGGGCAGGCCATATAGCCCGAAGAACCGACAACCGCTGGGGAATAAAGGTTCTCGAGTGGCGACCACGAACCGGCAGACGCAGGACGACCTCCCACCCGATGGACCGATGACATCACCAAGGTCGCGGGTAGCCGGTGGATGGAGGTGGCTCAGGACCGTCTAACCTGGAAAGCTATGGGGGAGGCCTATGTCCAACAGTGGACGTCTGTCGGCTGAAATGATGAAGAAAAAAGTACGATTTCCACAAATCCCCTTAGATGATCCCCTGTTTAGGGGAAAAGTCCACAAATCCGCTCCGCATCGCCGGCAGGGGATTTTTTGTCAATTTCCCTCAATAATATTTAAACTTTTGTTTTTTTTTTATCAAATACAAAGCTTGATATTTGTCTTTATTTTTTTATACGTGGTAAATAAAATTTACTACAACCGAATGATTACTCCCTTTGGAAGGCGGTTAAAAATGTTGACCATCCATGACGAATTAATCCAAACTACGTAGCGCCAGTTAATTCCAGGGTTATCCGCGTCATTATCTTTTGGTTTTTCGAATATAGTCAACGCTTTTTATTCAGTGAGTACTTACGTTTTATAGTTTTAAGTGCCTAGCTTAATAATAATAAAAAATATTCATTGACATATTTATAATAGTATCAGTAGAACTTGTGCAAAGTTCGCCCGGAGAAGTACTGCCTCCACACCTGGTAATCTGCCGCCAAACAGTAATGCTCGCATAGAATAAGAATATATTTTATTGTTAAACTGTATATATAAAGATCTTATAAGTAATGGTTTATGAAATGTGTTCCGGTGGAAGGGTGTGGGTGCCGGTGAAATTACAGGCACATGAGACGTTATAACCCCGTCTCGGGTTACGGGCGCAGCGGGGTGCGACTTGGGTCTTCTCATACTTCGGTCGGGGAGGACCTAAGTTGCATTGCTGTTGTTATGGGCGGAGGTAACTACTTAACATCAGGTGGGCCTCTAGCTCGTCCTGTAATATGGGAACTAGATAACTAATATAATACTTAAATTATTTTTTTTTGTAAATTCATACATATAATACATACCATATTCCCAAAACGGTGACGGAAAACATCGTGAGGAAACCGACATGTCTTAGAACCAAAAATTCGACGACATGTGACATCTACCAACCCGGATGGGGCTCCCGTGGTAGATCAGAGCCCATTCACTCTCAATTATCGAGAGTAGGCCGGTGTCCCTGCAGTGGGAACATTAGAGGCTGGTACGGTATTACATATTAACACCCAGACACAGAACAAACATTTCTGTTCGCACACAAATGCTTGTCCTGGGTGGGAATCGAATCGCCCAGCAGTAGAGCACTCGCATTGCTGTTTCGGTGGTAGGGTGTGGGTGTCGGTGAAATCACATGCGCATGAGACGTATCATCCCCGTCTCGAGTGATGGACGCAGCAGGATGAATGCGACTCAGTAAAGATTTGGATCTCATACTGAGTCGCGCGCATTACTGTTGTCATGGGCGAGGGTCACCACTTACCATCAGGTGGGCCCTCAGCTCGTTCCGTCACTCAATCACATAAAAAAACACATCAAAAAAATAATTATTTTTTTAATGTAAGAATCTCATGAAATTATTATCTCGAATCAATTATGTACCTACTATTATGTCAATTATGAACCGATTTTGAAAAATCTTTTTAATTTGTAAGGATATGAATTCGGATTTATTAAAATCAGTTAAATAGTTTAGTTGTTAAATAACTGGAAAAAAATATGCCAAGTAAACAAAATTGCGTATTTTGCTACCCTCTGACTTTTTTCTTCGCCAAGTGTATACTGATTTCGATGTATCTTTTGTAAAATGGTAGTACTCCTTAACGGCGAGAAATATGAAATGAAAGTATTGACTTTGGTTTTTTAAAATAGCCACTTGTATTGGTATATAAAGATTTACCAAGATTGTAAAATACTCTAGATATTAGCCAGAAAAATGTAGGAATCAAAAATTTCTTTATTTGACGGCTCCGTGGCTTAGTTGTTAGTAGCCCTGCCGTCGAAGCGAGGGGTCCCGGGTTCGATTAGTATTTTTGTTGTTTATGTGGGCCGTCTGCTTGTCTCGTCACTGCTTAGCTGTCATAGATCATCTAAGTTGGCTGTCAGAAGTTGGATGGGTAATTGTTAAGCCATATCGGAAGCCTTCAGGTGGCTTGAAAACACCGACAACAGAGTTGGCCACATTAAATAAAACTGGACACCCTAAAACGTATTTATTGTTTCAGATCAAGATGTACAATGTGTATAAGCAAGTCAACGATGAACGGTACAAGATCCTCACGGACCGCTACGCCAGATTCCAGGACGCGATGAGCGATTCTTCCATCGAACTGGTCCGAGTGTTTGATCCTCTTCAGAAACGGTCCATTGACGAGCTGCAACTCATCAGGGAGGTTAGCAAGGATCTGCAGATGAAGAAACTTGAAGAGATTAATAAGGCTGCGGTAAGTAAGGAGGTCGGTAAGGGGGTTGGCAGCTGCCCCCTCAGCAGACATTTTCTGCAGTGACCTGATGGTAAGTGGTTACCATCGCCCATAACAACAATACGACTTAGGTAGACGGCTCCGTGGCTTAGTTGGTAGCCCTGCCTTCGAAGCGAGGGGTTCTATTCCCGGCCGGCAAACTTTTGTGTGGTTAGCATGAACTTTGTTCTCGGGTCTTGAGCGTTTGTCTTGTGTTTCTGTTTGTCCATGCCATCTGCGACACGGAATTCTAGTGCAAAGGTATGAGTGTGTACATGAAAACCTAATTCACATACCGTTGCGCCTATTAACCAAGACGGGGATCTCATGCTCTTGAAACACAAGAATACGAGTGCATTATTGCTTGGCGGCAGAATAGCAGAAGGAGGCAGAACTTCTTCGGAATAATTTACTTACGGACGTGAGCAACTGGACCCTCTCAATCATCAACTCAACTTCTCCGATGCTTCCATTGCAGGATCCTCGACATCATTGTGAATTTGAACCCAAAATCGTTAGACAAAGGTGCAATGGTAGGACATCAAATACGAAGGATTTGATGTCCTACCATTGCAGATTCAAATTAATTACACCATTGTTAATTTCAGCAAGCAGAGGCAGAAGCTAAGAAGATGCAAGAGAAAGAGGTAGTTGAAGAATCGGTGAAAGAAGATGCTTAGATTGGCTATGGCTGTTATTAAAACCTATTTATTTCTTTAAGTTGTCAGACTATTTATATATAATAACAATTGAAAATAACTACTAATTTTTAGTTTCATTCGTATGCAATCCATTGTTACTCATTTGCACCCCTTTATAGTTGTTGCAATAACCTTCGAGTCCCTACATGCCCCCTGGGTGGTGCTAGAGCAACTAAGTAGCAGTAAGTTTGTGCCAAGTTTCGTCCAAAGTACTGCCATCATACTGGTTAATTAGGATTCTATGCTCAAAAGCAGGATGTCAGAAACTGACACATTTGTTCTTTACATGTCATCTATGTATGCAACTATACAGCTGGTATTTGGGGGGTGAGCGTTGGTGATATTTGTACTGTGAGCTTGCTTCAGAGGGCACATAAAAATGTCAGACCCCGCTCTACTTGTTAAGCCTTGTAGGCGTATAGAAAGCTCTGACATTAGAATTGGCCAAAAGGAACAGAAAAAAAATATTTTAGCATAAAAAAGTATATTTGATAATAGTTACATAGCCTTAATTAAAAATATACTATTAACCTAAGAGTTATCCGTCATAACATCCTCATCGTCATCTTCTGGCTCCGCCAAGTCCGGATGAACAACCCTGATGTGCAGATTTAGGTTTATTTTAACAATAAAACTCTTTCCGCAAGTCGTACATTTGTACGGTCTCTTAACATCGTCATCGAGGGTGGCAGGGTGAGTGCGGGTCATGTGAGTTCGCAACAGAGACGAATGCATAGTCCTCTCGCATTGAGAGCATTTGACAAGACAGTCTATGGGCTGCCCTTCATGTGTCACGCGATGCTTCTCCATCGTTATCTTCGAGACAAACAGCTTCTGACATAAATCACATTTGAAGTTCTTGACTTTTGTGTGTTTTTTCATGTGGATTTTGAGACAGTTTTTAGTTGGGAACATATCATCGCATTTTGAGCATTTGAATTTTTTTATATCATTGTGCAGCTGCATGTGGAGTTTGAGATATGCCTGGCCCGTAAAGCTTTTTTCACAAATCTCACAGTTGATAGTACTTGTTGCGGAGTGAGTTTGCATGTGGCTTTTTAGGAACTGAGCAGCCACAAAGCTGCGATCGCAGATCTCGCATATGTACTTCTTGGAAGCTGCTCCTTCATGCTTACTCTTGTGTATGTCGAGATGGTATTGAGAGTTTACTTTGACATCACATTGATCACATCTGAATTTACGTCGCTTCTTCGGGCCAGTCTTTGCCGGTGGTAGTGGTTCCGGGTCCATAGGCGGCTCGTCTTTATCCCCGCCGTGGAACTTCTTATGCAACATCAAAAACTCCAGCCCCTCAAACGTCATCTCGCACACATCACAGCGATATCTCTTCATTATCCTGTCCGTATCCCCGTTGTACTGCTCTGCCATTTTTTCGTGTTTTACTGATTTGTCGGTAGGCGCTGGTTCCATCATACTTTTCATCCAATGATCTTGAATACCCACTCCTGACTTATTCTCCATTGGAGACGCCTAGGGATCGTAACGACGCATCTTGGATTTGATATTGATCCGTTCTCCGTTAATCGGCGGGCACTTAATCGCGCGATAATAGCTCCTTGGCTGTTCAAAACATTAATTTAGCAATGTTTACGCGGTTTGTAGTCGAATTTCACGCGATAATTATCCGGTTAACACAAAGGGAGCCTTGTTACGCTACCATAAATTCCAAAAGAGAAGCGATGCGCGTTGCTTTTTTTTCGGGCAGTTCAATGACGTCACTGACAGTGTTTTTTTTTTAATTCCTTTGGTGACAAGTAAATTGTTACCAGAATAAAATAATTAATGTATTTCGTCTATGGATATAATCTTCGGGTAATGAAAACATGCCTTTACGGTGTACAGAATAAAGTTCACTGTCTGACTGAAAGGAATCTGAATTATTTTTTAATAAGCTATCTGTGGCCAATGAATTAATTATTAGGTACTTTTTTTAAAATGAAACGTCATGCCTCTGCGTTCCTATAATTTGGTTTTATTTTGAATGTGTACATTTTTATATTTTCAGTTCCTTATCATAAGTTTAGTACACAACAAGCCGCCATGCATTCAAATAGTAAAATCATCCCATTAGTGCGAGAACCACAAGCATCCGATTGTGACGTTGATCTTACGGGAGAAAAAATCGTCGAATATATAAAACATGAAAATATTGACCTTACCGGGCCTACATTGGACTCAGAAAATTCAAATAGTCACGACAAAGTTCAAACTGCAGAGTCTTACCCTGTTTGCTTTGATAACCGTGATGTACTAATGATGAATTATCATATCAAATCTGAAGAGACTGATTTGATGGACGACTACACAAATGACCCAGCCCCAGCAAATTCTGTAAGTTCATAAATTGGGTTGAAAAATTATTTTATCACAGGAACATAGCCGCGATAAGCAGCGAGCTCATCCCTATTATTGTATTGAGACGAAAAGATTAAATGTGGTTAAATACATTGACAGAAAATGAGGTATTTTTATAAATTTTTCAACATATATTTATGCATTTAACCACATTTCCGCTATCACAAAACTAGTCAAACTGCAACTTGTTTGATATTTCATTAACAATAACATATTTCACAACCAGTAAAATTATCGAAGGTGGGTCCAGTTATTGAAACAAGACTGGTGACATCAAGCCATCTATAGAAAAACATAAAAAGTAGATTTTAATTAGAGTGTGATTGTGTTAATGATAACTATCAAACATTTTATGTTGTTTTATGCAGTGTGCATGTTCTTCTATATGTAGATACATATAGAAGAACATGCACTTAGCTTAATTCACTTTCAACATACGAAAGAGAGTGAATTACTTTAATCTACAACAAGACCCCAAAATGTTGTTTCCGAATTTATTGGTCTAGGATGTGTCTGTTTCCTTTAATTTTTTTGTATAATGTTATGAGATTTTTATATTTTCTGAACCATTTCCATTTGTTTGAATTTGAACCAGCGGTCTCTAATCATGGCACATGCTGGTAGTTTTACTTTTGTTGATAGAAACATTAGCGGAATGTTGCAAAGTATAGTGTAAGCAAAGAAGCGGTGAGTGTCTTTATGGATGGCATGGCTCTATCTATAGTAATTTTATATTTATTTTTAGATACCAACGGAGTTTTTAAATAAGTCTCATATTAAGACTGAAAAGCACAGTAGTATAAGAACAATTTTTAAATGTGACTGCGGTGCTAAATTTTTTGATAAATTTTTGCATTTTGAACATATGATCGATCACATGTTAAGGTACGTACCATTAATATATTATAAATTTTGTTAATATTTTTAATGATATTGAAAACTACATATAGACGTATCCCAAATAATCTGCACAAATGGGATATGTACCCACAGCTATCCTTGTGTTATCATTTTATGGTTAAATTGTCATTTTTATTCTTATTATTTTGTCAGGATGAGCAATAGGCCCACCTGATGTTGAGTTACCTCCCCTATAACAAGATAACCTGATGTTGAGTTACCTCTCCTATAACGACTTAGGCCCTTGTTAGCAATGCTAGCACTTCTGCTTGGTGGCAGATTCCAGATCTGGTGGTATTACCTCTCCGGATGAACCTGGTACAAGTTCTACTGCTACTTTTGGTTGCTCCTTTAACACCACCCAGTAAGTAAGTGTAGGGATTCAAAGGGTACTCGCCTACTACCTGTAATATCCCCTTCAACATTATTTTTCTTTGCCAACCTATTCTGTGTACGTTCTTTTAGGTTTACGTGTAATACCTGTGGCCTCAGACTCTATACGGAAGAGGAATTGAGTAACCATATAACTTACAACCACAAAGTATGCTGTAAGTTCTGTGGAAAACATACTGAGTACAAGTTTTTGGTGAGACATTGTTTTGAAATTTTTAATTACTGGGTTACGTTTTGTTACGAGTACCCTTGTTTTTTTGTTATCTATATTATATTGAGACTTTTTCTGCAATGGCCTGTCAGCCCCATTGTACCCTAAGCTTAATTTACACAATTTATTTCAAACTTATCAAAGTTTTGTAAAGAAATCATGCCGCATTTGACAAAGGTTTCCGCTAAGTGCCTATAAATGTTCCTATGTTAAACCTATTTAATTAAAATTTTCTCGACAACTCATTAATTTTTGTTATGATGAATGAAATCACCTTGTGTTACGCAAAAACTGATATTTATTCAGTTCACTGCACAGATTATAAAAACTCAACAGTCTCCTATAATATAACTTTGTATATTTGAATGTGATTAAACTGTTAAGTGATTACTACAGCCCTTAACAATAATAAAATTGATCCGGTCCTCCCTTACCGAAGTATAAAAGAGCCAAGTTGAAACGCACATAGCGAAGCACGCTTAACTGATCTCAATAGATCATCTGAGTTAAGCACCTCTGCCCCGGTCTGAAGTTGGATGAGTGACCGCTTTGTGGCATTTGGCAGAGCGTTTCCGTACTTCGGAGGGCACATTAAGATGTTGGTTGAAGATATATACTAGTCTAAGCCTAAAAGAGGCCTTGAAAACTCATCAGTCAGACATCAGTGTTGTCTGCTTAGAAAGGAGAAGATGATCACGTGGCACCCGTCACTCCGGGACCCTGTCCCCCCCTAAAATACCCCCCTAACTCAATCTATAAAAAAAAATATTCATTTTTATTTACAGAATAAGCACAATAAAGAGTTTCACCCTGAAAAAGTGCAGCAACTAAGGATTTTGTATGAGAAGAGGCGTTTGGCAAGAAATAGGTTTCATCAAGAAATATCTGGTTTTGCCCATCACATGTCCCAATGGCGATGGGAGATGGACAATTATTATAGGTAAACAATTCATTAATATTGGAGCGACTTTCAATCTGAAGGTTCTTCACACCCTAATGTGTTTGCACTTGAAAAATGTATGTGCGCAATACCACATTCTCGAAACTGTGAAGGAAAACATCGTGAGGAAACCGTAAACCCATATTTATGGTAGATTAAAGCACAAACTCTCGCTTGTAGAGAGTGTTCTTGCAGTCTTGAACATGTTTCAAGACTGCAAGACTTAACTTGGAACATGCTGAAACTGAAAACTACCAGGTTTTCAGTTTCAGCTTGTCTTTGCTTGGTGAAATTACCTGTATACCTAATTACCTTCAGAGCGAAAGCAATACTGCTTGGCGGCAGATATCGATCAGAAACCAATTTAAACCTTCGTTTAATTATTTCAGGCAAACTGTACAATCCAAGAAAATACAAAAGAAAAACAAGAAAAGGTCCAAAAACAAGAGCTGGTATAGAATAAATCCGAATGTTAAAATTGAACCCAACGCCAATGTTAAAATTGAACCCGGCTTGGTGAATGTTAAACTTGAACCTGGCTTGGTGAATGTTAAACTTGAACCTGGCTTGGTGAATGTTAAAGTTGAACCTGGCTTGGTGAATGTTAAAGTTGA
Source organism: Aplocera efformata (assembly GCA_921293045.1). Lineage (NCBI taxonomy): Eukaryota > Metazoa > Arthropoda > Insecta > Lepidoptera > Geometridae > Aplocera > Aplocera efformata. The sequence goes on along the minus strand of OV121067.1, from coordinate 1,193,784 downwards.
ACCCGGCTTGGTGAATGTTAAACTTGAACCCGGCTTAGTGAATGTTAAAATTGAACCTACATTCGACTATGTGACTGTTAAAACGGAACCAGAGTGGTAAATAATGTTAATTTATTTCACTGTAAGTATATAATTTTATTTTAAGGCGCTACCGTCACTCATTTACAATTGCAGTTTTTTCGGTTTTACTTATATACGACCTATAGAATCTAAAAATATTTTACCTATGCTCTCATTTTTTTATTAAAAGTCTTGGTAATTTTCGTTAACCTTTCAACCGCCATAGTCTTAATTATAAGACATTGAGACAAATATCAACAATGTGTATCGATTTTAGCTAATGTTGCCAGCACTCATTTGTTAAAAATTTTATTATGATAAACGATGAAGTTAAAAAAGTTAAAAAAAAGCGTTTGGTCCCAAAATGGATAATAATAATAATAAAGCAGCTGAGTGATGAGAGTTCGTTTTTTAGCGGCTCTAGAATGTTCGTGGCATGATATAACTGTGTCCATGCTATTTGTATTTTAATATTACTCGGTGAAGACCAAATGATGTGTTCTTTTATAAATGTCTATTATCTCAAACGTCCAATATTATTTTTTTATGCAATATTTTTTTTTTTGATAAGCTTTTTTATCTCATTAGCGTTAAGCCAAAATTAAAAAAAAAAAAAAAACGTTTAAAACGTTTACACACTCATACCTCTGCACTAGGATTCCCTGTGTCGCAGATGGCATGGACAAACACAGAAACACAAGACAAACACCCAAGACCCGAGAACAAACTTCATGCTCACCACACAAAGTATGCCCCGACCGGGAATCGAACCCGGGACCCCTCGCTTCGAAGGCAGGGCTACTACCAACTAAGCCACGGAGCCGTCTAATTGCTTTAAAACGTTAGCTTGTTTTGCACCAATATTTTTAGCAACGGATTTAAGTTCTTTTTTAGTCTAAGATCCGCTGCAACATTAGTTGCTACGTTCTTGGACAACGCTCTTGGAGTATTTGATCGAAATCTATTTTTATATATAATAATTATTAATACGGGAACATATTTTCTTCCTCGATCAAAAAGAAACAGCGGTTTCCGAACCAGTAACACCTCATCTAGTCACACTGTAAACGGTTGGGAATATTCTTCCCAACGAGTCACACTATTTAATGGGTGTGACTCGTTGGGAGTTATCTGCAAAAAAGCGTTGCGACCAGTAACAATGTGACTCGATGGAAAGAAAATTAATTCAATTTAATCAGAACATAAGATTTTAGTACTAGTTTTAAAATATTAGTTGATTATTCCGAAAAGATCATTCACATATATTTCAAATAAATTATCATACACTTATCGATATAAGTGTAAAGAACTTGATAAGCTTGTGTTGGTTTCGCTGCCAACTGCGATGTTACAGCGACCTAAAATAATATCAGTTGATTAATAATATTAGCTGCTGCTTTGATAGGCATCTCGGCAGAAATATGTTGCCCCCTTCATAATATTGTTTATATAAATATGAATCCCTATTTCCTTTGGTCACGCCTTAACTTGAGAACAACTTTCATTCCATTCATATTCATATTCTTACCGAAAAAGGGTGGTTTCCCAACCGGTAAAACCTCATCGAGTCACACTGTTACTGGTTGCAACTCTTTGCAGATAAATTCCCAACGAGTCACAACCATTAAATAGAACCATTAACTCGATGGGAAGAAAATTCCCAACCATTAACAGTGTGACTCGATGAGGTGTTACTGGAGTAGAAATTTGCGCAGAAAATTCACGTAAAAATAGATTTCAACTAAAAACTCGATGAACGGAGTAATATTGTAGCTAGATCTCGTACTAATATACAAATTTTTATGATAAATAGGCAATAAGTTGTTAACTTTAGCGCAGACGAACACAGTGTTATGGTGGGTCCTACTGGATGCTCCCTACTGGATCTTTAACGTCCAGGATCTATATTCAACAAAATAACAGTAGATTACCATACCGGGACTTTTCCCCAGATTTGGGGAGAAATTACACACCCTTGATACTGACTAATCATTTTAGAATGTCAATAAATATTTTTTATTTATTTATTTACTATGGCAAGTAATAGTGATCTGTCAAAACAAAAGATCAATTAATATTGTCGGTAATTACCCCTATGTCTCGTTAGTGTTAGTTGAATAACTTGGACATTAGTTGCATGGCTTTATTCTATGCTGGGTGCCTATAATGTTCAAGCGAAAGAATTCATCATTATGACTGAAATGCATTCATCATTATACAGAAAGATGACCATGATAATCTTAATAAGATTACCTTGATCATTTTCTGTATTATTCAAATGGCATTATGTCAAACTAGCGGATATATCTACGCTAAAAATGAAATACATTTTGTGCCTAATGCATTGTTTAAGTGGTCTAAAATCATCTTCGCATTGCCTTTGTAATGTACCCGGTTTGGGGCATGTCTGTTCGATGGTTTCAGTCTTAAACGGACATAAGTAGAAACAATTTTTGTTTCATATATTATAGTTACTTTACTAGTAAAATCGTACTGTATGATCTCTTTGTAAATATATGTTTGTAATTTTTCAACTGCTGTGAAAAAACCATAGAAATATAAGTGTACTGACCAAAGACAATAATTGTACGGCTTTTTAGCTAAGTTGGTAGTGGCTTCGCAACGAGGAGTCCGGGGTTCGAATCTCAGTTAGGGCAAACGTTTTGTCATGGTCATGTTTTCCCTAGAATAGGATGTTTGTTTCGTATATGTGTGTCTCCATGCCATCTGAGATACAGGGAATCCTATAAGTAACCGTTATATATTTAAAATCGTAGACAAAATAATTTTAGAGTTGTGAGTTTAAATCCTGTGCAGGGCAATTTTGGCAATTTTTTTCCTTGATATGTAGGAATTCGTTTTGTGTTCTCATACTGAGTTGCACGCATTATTGTTGTCATGGGCGAGGGTCACCACTTACAGGTGGGCCCTCAGCTCGTTCCGTCACTTATTCACATAAAAAAAAAGTTTTTACCACAAGTAGTTTTTGTGCCAAGTATGTTATTGGTGTAGGTTTTAGTTAGTTATTAAACTAAACTAAAACTGACTTGACAGGGCTAAAATTGGCGCTGCCTAAATCGTTTAGTCTGATTAGAACGTAAGAAATTTCTGGGTCCATGTTGATCGCGTCCATAGGATCTTCTGAGTCCATACACGTGGCCCCCGGGAGCAGCCGTAGCAGTAGAACATGTGCCAAGTTCGTGTAGTACTGCCACCACACCTGGTAATCTGCCGCCAAGCGGTGGTACACTCGCATTGTTGTGTTCTAGTGGAAGTGTGCTGGTGATATTACAGGCGTATAAGACATCACGCGCGGTGCGGCTTGGGTCTTGTCATATTTCGGTAAAAAGTCAGTCGTTTTGTGTTGGTCATGGGCGGCGGTAACCACTTTAATCCCGTCACTTAATTCAAATTTAAAAATGTGGATGATTAATGGAAATTGATGCTATTGAGTATCTTTCGGTTCAACATCAACAAATTCAGAACTAATATTATATTTTGATCCATAAATATTTAATTAAACTTTCTACTATTATTTAAGTAAACGCACTATTATTATTTAAGTAAACATACTATTATTATTTAAGTAAACATACTATTATTATTTAAGTAAACCCACTATTATTATTTAAGTAAACGCACTATTATTTTTTAAGTAAACATACTATTATTATTTAAGTAAACGCACTATTATTTAAGTAAACGCACTATTATTTAAGCAAACGTACTATTATAATTTTATAAATACTATTTGGAACCGCCTAATTCTGTATCCGCCTATAGTTTTATACGAAATGTTCTAATCTTACCGAATACCTATTTTATGTTTTGTGGTATGTTTACCTAGATTATGATTCATAGTTACCTTCTGAATCTGGTCGCACTGCTATACAAGAATAGTACAAAAAATAGGTTAAGCACGTGAGTGAAAGAGATGGCTATCATTTGAACGGTTGCATATCACTTGAAAGACAAGACGTCATAATTTGGGCGAATAGTTTTCACTATGCGCGCTAGAAACATATGTATTATTCTTAATATATTATGCCTATGGCACAGGGAATTTGCGGGCACAGGAGTAAGTTACCATAACATAACATAACCATAGATAATAATATAATTATTGTGTTCCGTTGGGAGGGTGTGGGTGCCGATGAAATCACATGCGCATGAGACGTATCAGCCCCGTCTCGGGTGATGGACGCAGGATGGATGCGACTCAGTGTAAACTCAAATCTTATATTGAGTCGCTTTACTGTTGTCATGGGCGGGGGTCGCTACTTACCACCAGGTGGGCCCTCAGTTCGTTCCGTTACATTTTCACATAAAAAAGGAGAATTTTAGTGTAGGTGCAAAGATTCTTAGTTCTTTGGATAACAACATAAGTTTAACTTAAGTTCTTTAACCGAGCGGCCGTTGTGCCCGGGATTGCGGCCCAATGGTTATTTTTTTAATAGGCTGCGTTGTTGCTCAAATGGCCTTAACATTACCCGGGTTTTTGCCTGTTGATGTCGGGAGGTTCTATGTATATAATACTAGCTGCGCCCCGCGGTTTTATCCGCAGTTTACGGGATTAAAAGTGTTGATCCAAGTTTAAATTTTAGTCATGTAGGTTTCTAATACGCAAGAAATTTTGACGTATTTATTTATACCTACAGGGATTTTTTTGAGTTTATTGTGGGTGCAGGCTTTTTAGCCGTGACACAGGGAATTTTAGTGTAGGTGTAGCCTATGAAGAGCATATCATGTAGGTATAGGTAGGCAAAGCTTACCTTGTTTTAATTGCCGGTTGCTTATGAATAATTCGGCTAACGCTTTCTTATTATAACATGTTAAGTATTATTGACCGACTCAAAAAAGGAGAAGGTTTTCACTTGGGCTGTTCCTCGCAACGTCGTCTGTGTGAAATTTAATAATTTTTAAACGGAAACCTAATTCATTTTCATTTTTCTAAACTAGTGAAACTCCCGTCAAAATACGTGCAGCCGTTTCGGAGATTATTTGGAACAAACAGACAGACAAAAAGGCAAACATTTAAAGAAAATGAGTTTTTTTTTAAATATTTATCGTATTACTTTCAGATGCGTTTATTAAAAAGCTGTTAATTTGATATTAAAACAGACACTTATATTTTATTAATTTGTATAGATTTGTTACAAGATCTTCGTCAATTGTGGACCGTATTTGGATTTTTTCTATTTATTTGATAGGATGTACCTCTGAGGTGGTCCCATAGGATATTTCATTAAGAATTTCTCCCCTAAAGGTCAAAAATGGAGATAATAGTATTAAAGTCGGTTTATTTTTAAATTGATATTTTTTATCACACTTATATTATAAGTGATAGTTTGTATGTATGATACTGCTTAATACAAAAGGCTCAACGAATTTGGATGAAATTTAGTACCAAGGTAGCTTGGTTTAATACCGATTTTCTAGCATCAAATGAGGCCTACATTACGGAAATTGCAGGTAACACCGCGGGGCGTAGCTAGTTTCGTATAAAATTATTTCTATAATATTGGATTATACACGAATTTAACGTAAAACCACGAACGTTATAACTAAAGTGATATTAAACTTAATTTGAGTCAATTAGTTTTTAACATGGTGCTAATTAATTTGAATTGTTACTTTGCTTATTTGTTTAATTTTAAAATATGTCTTTATTGTATGTTTTTGCTTAAATATGTACTTAGATATAAATTTTAACTTTTACCTATGTATGTTTACCCGTATGTATAATACTTTACTGTAACATATTTAGTAACTATTTCTGTAAGTAATGTTTAAAATGAAACTTTAAAGGTATTCATTTCTATAAAGGATAGTTGTTTGATTTCTTTTACCCGTGTTCACCGTTTTTGATCCATGTACAACATCTTTTATCCACAACATCTTTTACCTATGTTCAACATCTCTTATCCAGGTTCAACATCGTTTACCCATGTTCACTATCGTATACCCATGTTCTACATCTTTTATCTGTGTTTAAAAATATAAATTAAAAATAATTAATTTATAACTATAAAATAAATTATATATGGGACCAAATTAATTAATTATTTTTAATTTAGTTGGTCCCATATACATTTTATCAACATCGGTTCAATAGTTTAAAATCAAAATAAGTAGGTAACCCAAACTATTGTAAATATATTTCATTAATTAAACGAAAAAACGTTTTTACTTTACTGTGACTTTTTTTCGCTCATTATCGCTCGCCACGGGGAAGAAATAAAGGGTGGAAACACTAAAGTCGGATTTTTATATATTACTAGCTGCGCCCCGCGGTTTCACCCGCATAGTTCCCGTTCCCGTGGAGAATACGGGGATAAATTGATTTTATTTTTTTCGTTAATTTTCCAATGTTTTAATAGTTATTCTGCTATTCGGGACGGAAACAAATCCAACAAATCAAAAACCATGGCAATCGGTCCAGCCGTTCTCGAGTTATAAGTGTTGTAACAAACACGACTTTCTTTTATATATTGTATATAGATTTTATAGAAACCTCAAAAATTGTAGCCTATATGTTATTCTGATGTATAAGCTATATTGTGGTAAAGTTTCATTCAAATCCATTCAGTAGTTTTTACGTGAAAGAGTAACAAACATCCATACATCCATACATCCATACTTACAAACTTTCGCCTTTATAATAGTAGTAGGACTAGCAGCCCGTCCCGGCTTCGCACGGGGCAGTGACATAACTATTGTACAATAGTTGGACATATGCTACCGCGGAGTTTTTTGTAGACATTATGATGTTCTTCAATATTGTTGTACATTATTTTGTTCTATCGCTAATAGTTTCGGCAGCGCATTCCACGAAAGACATTTTAAAACTCATTTTTCTACACCTTCGATTACATTGTTCAAATTTTACCAAGGATCCCTAATTTTTTTCAAAATGAAATTGGAAGAATGTATGAATGCATTCTATTGGTGAAAGAATTTTTTAAATCGGCCCAGTACTTTTTGAGCCTATTCATCACAAACATACAAAAATAGGTACAAATCTTTCCTCTTTATAATATTAGTGTAGATTAAGTCAGTCTAATATATTTGCTAGTATTTAAAGTATCATATTTTCTTCTAATGATTACTTTAATTTAGTAAATCACGAATTCATAATTAACAACAAATTTAATAATTAATTGGTTATCAAACACATACTCATATCTCTGCAGAAGAATTCCCTTAGTTGCTGGTGGCATAGATATTACGCAATATGCCAAGAACCGTGAACAAACTTTTGCAATACAACACACAAAGTTTGCACGTATCCATGGAGCCTAACCTCAAATTTTATATAAATTTTTAACATTTCATTTCATAAATGGGTAAGAGCCGTATCAAAAATCTATTTTTTAATCATGTTATTAGAGTTATCTATACAAAACAGATCCTAGAATTCAAATTAAAAAATTTGGCATTATTATTTGTGATTTTCTTTCTGAGAAGAGATTAAAAAGATACTTTTGTTGCAAATTTATATATCTACCTGTCAGTTCCCTACCGGTAAACCATTTCAAACAAAACCTATTGTGTACTTGCATCTAACTTCACGTTAATGAAAGCAGGTGTATTGCATTCACATCGCAGTTGTAACATAGTCTAGGTTTGAACGAAGACCAAAATACAGTGCCCTGGTTTTAATTTTAAGTCGTAACAGCCTAGTTTAAATAATATCACGTGGTGATAAGTGTAGAAAGATTAAAAAGTCGTTTAACTGTTTCTTTATGAGTGTTTGTTATAGTGTATTTTCAAATCAAATACAGAGTTCGTTAAAAAATAATCGTGCGAATCAAAGTGACACTGAAAAGTAAACGGATTAATGAGTGCTTAAAATTAAGTCTTATTTTGAGGAATAAACCAATCCTCGTGAGGATAAAAACGTTGTGTGGTGTAGCAACTGTCAAAAACCTTAATATTGTGTAAAGAGGCGAGTCAAAATAAGAACTATATCTAATAATTATGGGTGGTATAAATAGCATCCCGTTTTTTAATTGCGGTACTGATAATACTGAAGCGGTTATTACAGAAAGTGATGTAAGCGACTGTGAAGATTGTTTAGGCAGTGTTGTGCTTAAACTGGATAAAGGTAATGTTTTCAATGAGAGAAACAACCGTCTTAACGATCATACACCTCCAGATGGTACTGTTATAAAACTAGAAACTGCTACAGTAGCTATGCGAAGTGAAATTAATGTAGATAGTTCTCATATATCGGATGAAGAGACTGAAATGATCGACGTTCCAGCGATTAATTCGATTATGGATGGTACAACTAGAGACGAACGATACAATTCTATACTTCATGATATTTGTGAAAATGAAAACATTTCAATCGATATTAATTGCCTAAAAGCTGAATTCGAGAATGTTGCGGATATTACCACATGCGATGAGATAGTCAAAGATCTCCCAGCACAGCATACAGAAATGGCTTCTGGTGAACCAGTTTTGAGGGATGATAAAAATAATTCACATGAAGAAGCTGAGATAGAAATTTTAAAAACAATTAACTCTATAAGTTGTATAGAACTGGAGCCTGAAGAAAAAGATTATAATCAAACTGAAATCAATGATTGTGATGTTTCAATGACGATTCATAGCAAAAATAAAAAGACGCAACAGACAATCAGCAAACATTTGAACGTAGAGCGTTATGAAAGAGTTGAAGTTGAAAAATCTCAAATGTTCAATGCAACTACTTCTACAAATGTAACTGTAAAACAAGAAACGTTTGCATATGAAGACACAGTTAATTATCAAAATAAAAAAGATGATTGTGATAATCCAATGAATATAACAAGAGAAAATAAAAATGGTGATGCACTTGTAGGGATGGTAGACCAATGGCCAAATCATGCTGCTGATTCTATTGAAAATAATCATGTGGAATTAACTAAGGTGGGTGAAAGTAATACGCAGCCTGCAACAGAAAAGGTTAAGATAGAAACATCAAAAAGTGTTCAGGTAAGATGCAACTGTCAAAACTTTCAAAAATTTGGTAGTTAACATTCAATAATATTTAGATGCTTGTAAAGGATAAGTAAAATTCTATTTCTAGGCCTGCAATGTCTGTATGTCTGTCCTAATGACTATGTCTGTCTTTTGAATCGTAATTCGTAGCGGGCAAAATTTGTACAGAATATCTTTTACTAGGGTGCGTTCCGTAGGATTACCCTGCGGTTAAAAACATGAGACAATGAGAAAAAACTGACAGAAGTCGAGTTTTTCGGGATTACCACATACCTAAGCGCTTAGGTGTAAGACGTCATCACGTCAAAAACATCACGTGATTAATGGACTTCCCCTTATTATGTGGACCTTTAGATGGTCCCATCAAATCACTAGGTAATTTAATAGTTTGTTTATGTTTTTTCAGAGAGTTATAGATGAAAACAAGCAGGTTGAATTCATATCAAGGGCTGACATTAAAAACCACAGAGGTCACGATTGGTGGAATATCCTGAACTACGGTAATGCAGGAGTCTTTGCATGTTCGCTTTGTAATCTTATCACGAACAAACCTGAAAATATGCAGAAATGTAAATGCGATCTGCCTGGACAATCTGGACGTGGCAGGAAACAGAAGAGGTAATTTGGATTGCTGATTTATTTTATTTGTACACTGATAGATGTTGTTTATAGCATTTTTATTTGTAGCTAAAGTAAGAAGGCGGGATGGCCCCGGGCACAGACGCAGGAGGGCGGTGGTCTCTTTCTGTGAGACCGTTATGGTCCAGAAAGAGACCGCAGAGCGGGATCGCGAAAGGTCCGATCCCGCTCGGAGACGGCAGGGCCGGGTGGCTCACCGAGTTCAGCCCGGACCGCAACCCCATAGGGGTTGCGGTGTCTCTCCTGCCCATAGAGGGAAGACCTTCTGGGCCCGAAGGCAGCCTGAGTGGGGGCTCCGGCTGCTGTGCTTATCGGGCCCAGGGAAGGCTGCCCTGCACTGTGGCGTGCAGGGTACGCGGAGTCGGGGAGGGGCTCTTTACACCCTTCCCCGGGAGCGGGCCTCATGGCAAAGTGCGAGAGGGTCACTGGTGAAGTTCCTTTGGAGAGCCCAGAGACCCTCGAATGCGCAGAGGTCGGCCACCGGAGGGGTTTAGTTAGGGTAAAAGTCCCACATAACTCGGTTGTCCCCCCCAGGGCAACCGGTGTATCTGTTGCAGATTCCCCTTCGTCAACAAAAAAAAAAAAAAAAAAAAGGGCACAGACGCAGACTTTCAATCTGAAGGTCGCTGGTGATTCTCGAGTGGGAATCGAACCCAAGACCTACAACACAGAAGGCACCACAATCAGCTGAACTGTGAGGCCGAATAATAGAAGACCCAAGTTGAGAAACCCCAAATAGCATCACGTTGCGTCCATCACTTTTTAGACTAGAATTTTACACGTCAAGTGCCTGTTCACCGGCACCCACACCCAACAGTAGAAAATGCCAAGCTCGTCCGGAAAAAAGATGCCACCGCACCTGGTAATCCGCTGACAAGCAGCGGTTCACTCGCATTGCTGTGTTCCGGTGGAAGGGTGAGGTGTCAGTGAAATTAACGCAACGTGATACGACTTGGGTCGCATAATTACTAAGTCGTATTATTGTTGTCTAGGGTCGGATGTAAACGCTTAAAATCAGTTGGGCCGATAGCACGTTCCGTAACTTGTTGAAAGTTACGGAACGTGCTATCGGCCCAACTATACAAAAATTATTTGTTGAAAGCTTGAATTAAAATATTTATTCACTTATTTTTTTTATTTCAGAACGCGTTGTAAATACTGTCGCCGCCGTCATCGAAGTCGGGCGCAACATCATTGTGAATTTTCAGTCGAAACGAACAGTGGTAATGGCAATACACAGTGTGCCGAGAACGCGAATGTTGCCATGTCCAATACATTTAATGGGGGAGTATGTAAAAAATACCAACAAAGTCAACACCTAAAATATACTTAAAATGTAGTTACAACTTATTTAAATAAATAAATGTATCTACGGGATCACGTGTTCTTATTATTGAGTTTGTTAATTCATTTCTATCTGGCTTCATAGCTCAGTTGTTAGCTCTGCCTTCTGTAGGTCGTGAGTTCGATCTCCACTCGGGGCAAACATTTGTGTGATAATCATAAATATTTGTTTGTGTCTAGGTGTTAATATGTATTGTATGTATATATAAAAAGTACTATAAATGAATTATATGAGTTATTTAGTTATAATAGTACAAGTTTTATGGTTATTTGGACTAGATGGCGCTGTAAAAAATGTCCATGAATATTTACTAGCTTTTGTCCGCAATTTCGCGCGTTGATATAATACTTTAATTTCATCTAGTAAGCACTACCACTAGGTGGGCCGTTAGACAAATAAATACATTACTAATTGCAGTAATTACAAACAAAATAAATAAGTTTTAATCTTGATTCAATCAATAAAATAGTTTGTCAAGGAACTATATCGTGGTTCATAATTATATATATTAAAGATCTGGCAGTATTTTGTGACGTTTGACAGTATTACGGTTGACAGCGTCATAGTTCAGTTGACAGATGGTTGACAACGCAATTTCGTGTTTCCGCTAGGGATGATCGGTACCGAAAAAATATCCACATTTTATACCTATCGTTGTTTCGATCTTTCGATTATTTTATTAGAAAGATTATGAACAAATATCCTACATGTTCAGACTTTTACAAACGTTTATGAGGGTAACTAGTAATAAAACTTGGTAAACATTCGCTTTCTAGAGTTTCTTTAATCTCTGTATAATTATAATTCTTTAAATCCATTTAACACAGCAGCCGTTTCAACCCATTTGAGTACCTACTTCTTTCACTTTTCATCATCATCAGATCATCTTTTGTTTACTAGATATCATTTTACGCAGTAAATTTTACTAATTAATCAAGAGATCGTTAAAAGATAATTATTTTAACTAAATTGTATGATTAATCAAATAATATTATTCCTATCGAATTTTATTATTGGTATTTAACTATCGATAGATTACATATCGACATAAATCGCTATTCCTCATCTCACAATCACCTCCCTGGTCACTTTATTTATATTTTATCCAAGCGGTGGTGTTGTAGTGTTAGAATAATCGCAAAATTTAATTGAAATTAAATTAACAGTGCGTAATTATTACCAACAAACGAAACAATGGCGCAGGCCGCCGCTGCCGAACAATATTTCCGTTCCATGAACCCTCTTGCCGCGAAAATACAGGACGATATAGACGAAGCCAAGAATTCGTACGAAAATATTTGGGAGAGCCTAACGGAAAAGGAAAAGGTAAATTACTTCCTTATCACGTAATTTACTGTATAAAGTGCAATACGTAATTGTTGCATTAGCAATTTGCATGTGGAGTTTTTCGATGAGTATGCAAAATAAACATTATTATTCTATGACCATTCCGTAAGCGTTAGTCAGCCTTTATCTGTAGATCAGATACTAATTAAGTACCTACCGTATTGCTTTGTAATTAGTCACATTAGTAGCGTTCGGGTCAAGCTTGCCTAGATGTTCATATATATCAACTAAATCTAATTCATGGCGGGTGTGGTTGGGCCTGTACTGCAGTCCCGCGCAGGGGTGTTCCTTACATCATCCCCCCTTGTAAAACTCTACCTCAGCCAACCCTTGAAGGAGAAAGACTGGGTTGCCGGAAGGACTGTTTCAGTGTTTGTTCAATATACAACTTATGTTTCAATGTAATTTGGAATTTTTCACACAATCGGGTATATTTAGGATTCCATACTGGAACGAGCGGGACCTTATTGCTAACAGTATGCTGTCCGTCTGTCACCAGGCTGTATCTAATGAACCGTGATAGTAAAGGGTTGAAATTTTCAAAGATGATGGATTTCTGTTGTCGCTATAACAACATTTATATATTCTTGTAGTTAATGACTGCTTTTCTGCAAAAGTTTTAAAGCAACAGGAAACAGCGCTTCAAAATTCATCGTACCATATTTTTGTCAATATTTGTATTTCATTTTCAGGTTGAAATCATTAATGAGTCTATAATCAAGCCAGATATAGTACTCAAGTATGCGCTCCTAGACAACCTAGAGTTCGACATAAATAACCCACCAGTCCAGAAAGATGACCTAATGTCATTCTTTGGCCGAGACCACGCCCAAAAAGTGATTCACGATGAAAATGTCACATACAAAGATGAGCATTCTGCTCCATTTGTATACCAATCCAAAAGTCAACTTAATCTGTGCGTTTTGAGTGACAGCCGCGGGGTTAGAGAAGAAGAGAGGGTAGTTCCGCCAGTTATGTCGGAACTTGCTCTGTCTCACTCTAAAGTTGTATCAGAACTGAAGAACGCTTTAAAATCTCACGAGGTGAGGAATTCTTTTAAGGAAGAAAGGGAAGTTACTTCGCCTAGCTTTATAAGCAAGTTTATTGGGAACTTTAAGAGCAAAGATGAGGAGAAAGAGTGTTTGGTCTCCGTTGGGCAGACGCAGATTGTGGCTTCTTCGGATAATTTCTTCAGGACTAATTTCAAGAGTCCTAACTGTGAGAGTAAGTTTGAGAAGGAGTATCGGAGTAGCGTCGGGAAATCTACTAGCGGTAAGTAATGTTGTTTTTGATTAATTTTAAGGAGTGAAAGCTGAGTTATTCGTAGCGTACCAAGTTTGACAGTATAAGATTTGGATCTTACACTGAGTCGCATTCATCCTGCTGCGTCCATTTTAAGTGTGCGGCATAAACGGCCGTTTTGATTGCGTTGACTTAGAAAATTAATTTTGTCACAGCTCCTAGGGATTACAGACTGAGTATTTGATATTAATTTCAACTTGATACCTCCACGCGTTCATGAGAAAAAGGGTATTGACAGACAGACGGACAACGAAGTGACCTATAAGGGTACCGTTTTTACTTTTGCGGTACGGAAACCTCAAAATGGCGGCTGAAAATATTACCCCCTGCTTTCTCAGAGTCGAACTATTTGATAAACAAAGGTCGCTATTGTTATTTATTCATTTAACAATGAATGACTGCGTATAATTATAAATAGTGATTCTAAACAAAAGTCTTAGCGTAGACCTATGATAACTAAAACTAATTGTTTACATTGTTTAATTATACAGTTGTGAGCGTGGTGGCCCAGGGGCGTAGACGCCGACTTTCAATCTGTAGGTTGCTGGTTCAAACCCACACGTACACCAATGAGTTTTTTCACTTGAAAAATTCATGTGCGCAATACCACGTTCTCGAAACGGTGAAGGAAAACATCGTGAGGAAACCGGCATGTCTTAGAACCATAAATTCGAAGACATGTGACATCTACCAATCCGGATTGGGCTCCCGTGGTAGATTAAAGCTCATTATCGAGAGTAGACCGGTGTCCCTGCAGTGGGAACGTTAGAGGCTGGTACGGAAGTTAAGCAACTCTTGGCCTTCGAGCGGCTTGAAAACTACATCAGAGTTGGCCACTTACACGAAAGAAGAATAAGCAATTATGCCACGACACGTCAAATTATCTTTTTTTATTATCAGATGTATCCGAAGAAAACCGCGGTCTGCTTTCTTCGAGTCAGGCTTCCAGTGCTGACTTCCACTCAACGGAGACCCTCACGGAGTCCATGCTGCCAAAGACAGGATACGACTTTTTGGACAACTGGTAATATAAGCCCAAGTCGTGTTATCTTCATGGTAGTTTTAACATTTACTGTCTGAATATCCCCCTGTTTAGAATTGCCCCTGGTTTGAATTTTCCCCTGTCCCAAGCGGGGGGAAATTCAAACCATTGATTTATGAAATACTACTAAACACGTATGTTCCACTCGCCTTGTTTTCTCATCAGAACAAATTTCTTTTAACGGGTATAAAATATTGCTCTCTGTATCCGGCGGTATTTGGAATCATGTCGATGATGGTAATACAAATATCGCTGTTTTTAATTTCCCTGATTCTTACATACATTGGTTTCACATTGCC
Organism: Aplocera efformata; assembly: GCA_921293045.1. NCBI lineage: Eukaryota > Metazoa > Arthropoda > Insecta > Lepidoptera > Geometridae > Aplocera > Aplocera efformata. The sequence continues at coordinate 1,178,759 of OV121067.1, read as the reverse complement.
CCATTCGAGATTATCCAGATACAGGTTTTAACCGACTCAAAAAAGGAGGTTTTTCATTTGGGCTGTATGTTACTATATGTTATTTTTTATGTTTTTTACGTAATATCCTCGCCTTTAATGGGCCGATTCGAATAAGAATTTTTTACTTGATAGGGACTTCTGAGGTAGTCCCATAGAATTTTAATGGCAAAATTGTAACCTAGGGGTTACAATTTAACAAGGGCGAAAAATAAGTGAAAATATTAAGCAAGCATGAGAAGCTGACATTTGTATGATGTGTGTATTAGGTACACACCATGGATTTTATTTTAACTCAAAAAAAAACTGTTTACTATTATTAGTATTTATTTGATTTTCAGTCACTTATTGACCCGTTCCACTAATGTGTACAAGCGGGGAACTCATCCATTTATACTTGAATGTATTGCCATACTCCCTCAATTTAAATTTGCCAGTTTTCCGGATACTTGCCCCAATTATGTGTTGCGTTAACCTAAATATAAATTTATATTCTTATAATAAAAGTCAAAATTGACATGTACTGATAAGATAAGATTATCTTTGTTAAGTACTGGCAACAGTTTTCAGATTCCTGAAATAATTTGTCTAAATGTCACAGTAATTTGTATTAGCCCAATTATAGGTTGGCTTACATTGTCGCGGATTGTTTTGGCTCCATTGTTATTTGATAAATAGGTCTAATGAAGGTCTAATTAAGGTTTAATGACTAATTTCAAATTACTCTGCCCGAAATTTACGGTTTTATTATCATGTCTACAAATCAAGTGGTTCATCGAGACTGCCTAATCCTTTAGGAAAAGGAAGTGAATATAGGTGAATTTAAATTTTTAATAAAACAACATACGAGCGTTTACATTATCTAGGCGTAGAATTTTCACTCTTTACTTGAAAAGACTCGCAGGCGCTCGCACTCGCACACATTCGAACTAATAATTGACTCGGGGTAGAAAGTGGATTATATTTAACAGAGTAATTAATACAAGAGTATTTTAGCTCATATTTTCTATAGCTAATAATGTTCGACGATTTGAGCCAACCTTACCACGTGATTAATAAAGAATTCTCATTAGTATTATTTTAATATTAACGGTCTGTTTCACCATGTCTGCATGTCAATTAGTCTCCAAGCAAGCCTGAAGAATGCGAAAATATTTACGGAATGTTTTTCAACTTGTATTTACATATTTTTAGTGTTATACAATAAACCCGCTCGCTCTGGTCTATTGTTCTGTGTAGCTGGAATGCATGCAGAAATAAAGCGTATTTGTATGGAATGAGGATCTTACCTTGGTATTCATAACTAGCACGAGAGTTTATGGTTTGTAAAACTTACGTTATATTGGTTTTGTTTGTTATTAAGACTTTTTTGTCCAAGCATTGTTTTTTTAAGATGCATAAAAATAAATTCTTATTATAAAGACTTGACCATGCATTGTGAAACAGACAAAATGCTAGCTATTATAAGCTGTGCTTTCTCCAAAATATACTGCATTTAATTAATTTTAATTAATTATTATAATTTTTTACTAGAAATGCATGTGATGAAATTGTAATCTCATTGTAATAAAATTGTGTACTAATTTGATCTTTTTTTTATTTTCTCGTTGATTGTGATTTTAGTAATTTATAGAATAAATTAACGTTCTATAGACTTATACCCCTGCACTAAGATTCCCTGTGTCGCAGATGGCTACTACCAACTAAGCTGCGGAGCCGTATAATTTATTGATGGTTTAATCGCTTCGCTCTCGCCTCGAATTTACGAATCCATCAGCCAAACTTTATTGTAGTAACGACATTAAGTAAATAGTAGGTAATAAGATGATTCTGTTCTGCAATTGGCGGTCTTATCCCTGAAGGGATTTTTTCCAGACAATATTCTTGGGGGGTATAGTTACTGGCGTCTGTAGGTGAGAACCCTCTAGTATCTACCTAGGGGTGGGGGTGCTAAATGTAGCAGTAGAACTTGTGCCAAGTTCATCTGGAGAAGTACTGCCTACACACCTGGTAATCTGTGGTACAGCATACAATAAATAAGGAATATTACAATGAATCAATAATTACCAAAAGATTTCCTTTTTTAAATTAAATAAATATTCATTTATCAAGTTTATTAAAAGTTAACACTTAAAATCAATCAATTATACATATTTAAAACAAAAAACGCACCTGTCAAGCGGATAATCTTTTATAAGTGGAGATATTATGACACTAAAAATTAAATCTTATACTCAAAGAAATTGTTTAGTATGCAGAAATCAGCATTCCTTTCTCGACTTGATGAGCCGTTTCCTTCCCCGTCAACATCTCGATGAGCTTCAGACCAAACCAGTATGCAGTCCCAGGACCCTAAAACAAATATTATGTTTGTTATTGCCCTATATGTCTCAAATTTCCCCATTTTTAGGGGTCCATGTTTCTCGCATCCTTTGGTGAGTACTTTCAAACTACGCTCGGGGCATACATGATCTATCCCCCGAGCGTAGTGTGAAAGAAGCAACATAAAGCAGTGAAACAGTGTGGAAAGGGTAGGTGAGAGTAAAATTAAGGCGATCAGCGTTACATCCACGTATGAGTGACGGGCGTATTGTGATGCATGTGGGCTTCTCATGTTACGATAGGGGAGGACCTGAGTCGTATGTCTTATGTTCGACTTGGCCCTTTTCTTGTATCTTCAGCTATCGCGCTTACGTACCTAACAATATTTGAAATTGACATAAGTTTATAGTCTTAGTAATAAAGTTACCCCTTACGTATGGAACCCTAAAAAGTACTCACCCGGCTGGTAACCACATTTCCGTCGACTACCACCCTCTCTCCTTCCACGTAGGAGTAGTCGGCGGTGATCTTGTCTTTAGTACTGGGGTAGGAAGTTATCTTCTTGCCCTTAGCCACCCCGTGGGCCACAAATGCTGTTGGTGCTAAAATGTGAATAACAAAAAAAAAAATGTATTAATAGCTTTCTGTCATCGACTGACTCAACAGCTCAGTTGGCCTGCTGTGATCGTGACTTCGATTCCCGGGATATAATGTACGATTACCATAGGATTTGAACAAGCGCTAAACTAGCAGTAGCAGTAAAACTTGTGCAAAGTTCGTCCGAAGAGGTACTGCCACCACCTGGAATCTGCCGCCAAGCAGTAGTGCTCGCCACTTACAACCAGGTGGGCGCTCAGCTCGTTCAGTCACTAATTCACATAAAAAAATAAAAAACTTAGAATTAAGAATGTTTACATATGATTTTTTTAATAATTCAACGGTATTAAAGTTTTTTACTTATTACTAAGTTTTATCACTTACTCAAACCTATCCGACCCTCCATGGAGAAGAATAGGCAATAAAGCCCTAATGGAAGGATTTCTTTTTTTTCGCGACTTTGATCTAAGAATTCATCTTTTTAAACAATTTAATATGTGCACGTTACGGGAACGCATGACCTCCACGACCCTTGCAGCACTGGTCCCAATGATGAACCTCATCTCTGTGATCATAAGATCATCAAGCCCCCAGAAAGGGGGCAAGGGGAAACTTTCTTCTGGGGCAAAACAAAACCTACCTGCACAAATGGCTGCAATGATCTTGCCAGCTTTCTCGTGCTCTTTCAGCAGAGTCCCGACCACTGTTGACTTGCAGAAACGGTCCGAGCCCTCCAGACCTCCAGGAAGGATGATCTGATAAAGTAGGTTTATTTATTGCCTTAATAATCCTTACAAATGGGAAATACTAATAAAATTGTGAAATACTCGAGAGAGACTCAACAATTACTATTGAAGTCAATGAGAAGGACAAGAAAAACAGACAAATTGATAATTTGTCTGTTCTTTTTTACCTCATAACTTTGTTTATTTGATACAATGTGCTTTAAGATTGGTCCTATATAAATTATATCAAAACCGGTTCAATAACTTGGTTTTTAAATCAAAATAACTGTAATAAAAGGTATTAGCGAAAACTGGTTCTTGATTTAAAAAAAAATTACTCCTGATATGATAATCTACTTTTTTATAAGTCAGCTGTTAAGAACTAGAATAAGCCAAATAAATATAGCTATAACCCCTGTTTTGGAAGGGTTTTAAAGCATCAATCTTACCGCATCATATTCATGGGTTTCTGCCAGTGCGTCTGCTAGCGACTTATCCGGCACGAGAGTCACCTGCCGGGAACACAACACTGGCTCCTTGCCATCAAGTCCTGCCATTGTCACTGTTACCTGTAAACATGAAAATTAGACTTTCTATTGTATATCACTACATAGTATAAAACCCTATGTATGCTTAAATCTTTAAAACTACGCAACGGATTTTGATGCGGTTTTTTTTAATAGATAGAGTGATTTAATAGAATAGGAAGGTTTATATGTATAATACACTAGCAAATCACCCCGGCTTCGCACGGGTAGTTTCTGATATGACCCTGATGCTTTCATAACTGTGCGAAGCCGGTGCGGGTCACTAATTAATAATATTAAGAATACAAAAAAAGACAAAATTAAATATGTAATTTGTGAGACTGGAATATTCATTTCTCTATGAGGTTGAAACGGTCATTTCTTCAGGAGATAAAGTCTATTCTTTAGAAGGCTGAAACAGTAATTACTTTGAGACTGAAACAGTCTGAAGCCGGTGGGTCGCTACAACTATATAATGACTATATATGGAAAATTAAAGAAATTTTGCTGAGCTGTGTTTATAAGCAGCAGTGATTACATATTACCATGCTCATTCAGTCAATTTGGTTCCATTTTTTAATACAATCCACAATTTCTTGTTGCTTTTTTTCTAAAGGTTAGAGTTCAGACTAAGAGTCTTATGGACGGCTCCGTGGCTTAGTTGGTAGTAGCCCTGCCTTCAAAGCAAGGGGTCCCGGGTTCGATTCCCGGCCGGGGCACACTTTGTGTGGTGAGCACAAAGTTTGTTCTCGGGTCTTGGGTGTTTGTCTTGTGTTTCTGTGTTTGTCCATGCCATCTGCGACACAGGGAATCCTAGTGCAGAGGTATGAGTGTGTTAACATTGTATAATGTTGTATCAATAAAGATCAAATTCTCAAAAGAGTATTGCAGAGCTGACGACCCAGGAAATGGTCAGCAGCTCCGTCTATGCAGAAAATCATCAGAATATGAATAAACTGATCCTCACTCCACCCCTTCGGAGCATATCCACAGTGATGACTGTCTCCATCTCCTCGGAGCCCTGGGCGATCACCATTAGTGCTGTCTTTGACATCTTGCAAGTGATGTTTCTGAAAAGCACATAGACAAACTGTCAAGCCTTATAGACTATGTGTAACCAATGAGTTTGGATATATGTGTGGCCATGTTGGGATTTAGGCTAGCTTCAACGAGCGGTATCCCTCGTTAAAGGCAGCCAACTATCAACTATCAAAACATGAATGGGGATTGAGATAAACACGAAGTCTGTTGTTTGACTTTGGGTGTTTCTGTAGATTTTATTGTATATGCCACAGGGTGCATTAAGTGTGATTATGTTTGTTTCATAATTTGAATAGTCTTATAATTAGAGCTAACAATGTTCTGCCGGTATGAATACCTCCTCCCATAAAAAATGCAATACGACATGTAACAGAATAACCAAATTCTCATCATGTATGCGCCTGTATTTCCAGCGGCACCAAAACTTAATACTATTAATAGTAGGGTAGTTAATAGACGTGAGCACCTTGAGATAAAAAATAGGAACTAAATTCCTGTAGCGTAATGTTTCGCAAACGTATTCAAGATATAATGTCCGCAAATACGGTGCCGTAATTTACAGTAAGTTAAAACTGTAGGTGCTTTACCTTTTCAACAGATGGAAAAATTCTTTATTTAATACTCTGGTACAAAGCTTAGGCACTACAACTAAATTTAAATGAGATTTTGTTACTAAAATCATAAATTCGGCCCCTGTAAGACAGTCTAAGGTCGAATAACCTGAACCTGTGTTTCAAATCAAAAACTTACATTTATAATCAATTCATTCGTTAGTATGAGAAAGAGACAACGTTACAGTATTTTCAATGCACTACCAGTGAGACAGATATAGTAATGCCAAAATTATAGTTTTAATATGACAACGCTAAATTTGACAAGGCAATTTAGCATGCCGGCTGCACCGGTATGAAAAAAGAACGTACTGGCTTGCTTGTCAAGTTGTCTATGATAATGGGGCTGCTATGAATAACAAACTTGCCCTGAATCGTGGAAATGAATTAAACTATAAATAACATTCGTTTTCGACACATCCCAGAGAGAAAATTTAAGTGTTATTTTGTCAAAATTTAATAAGGCCCAAATTGAAGTGCAGTATTTTGAATGCCGTAGTTTTGAGAGGTCGCGGCAGGTTATGGCAACCTGCCCTTTCCTGTGTCGAACACCCAGTATCCTGCGCAGTAGCACACGCGTACTGGTTGTCAAATAACGCACGTCTGGTATGAATGTGATGTAGTATGTCATGATTCGCTAGTTAATACCTTTTTCAAGTATCTTAGCTATTGCTGGTATAATAGACACAGGCCTATACGAGTCCATGTCAGTTCGTTTTTCTTTGCCTTTGAATATTGGTGAAACCTTACTAACAGTGGCGGCCTTAGGGGGTGGCAAGCAGGGCAACCGCCCGGGGCGTCGCAACTTCGCAGAACAACCTGTCTTTTGTTTTGATGTACTGCAGCTGTACTTAAGAGGATGCTGACTGATTACCAGGAGCCCTGTATACTTCCAACTCACCTAAATTCCTCATACACCAAGTGCCTCATAATGATCTATCACCTGGGGCCTCGCAGTTACTAAGCCCTTGCTTACTAAGCTTGAGACATGTTGGGAATGTTCCTGATTGAAGGCATAAGTTAAATAGTTCCGATACCGCACCTACCTATTACAAAAACAACACATTTTAAGAGAATTAACCTTAAACAAAAAATAAGTCATTAGCAATATAAGTAAAGGTTTACAGTACTTAAGTTTAAGTATAATTGAGGGATACTATTGAACCGTTAGCTAACTCTGAGAGGGATTATTTTTAAATCACACAGTGAGACGACGTAAGTAACCATTAAGTGATTCAGAGTGTGGCAGGACTGCGACGGAAATTGCTAAACCACCAAGCGACGAAAATATGAATTATTTTCAGGATTACAAGTTTACTACTAGACTATTTTGGTTGTGGGTAAATTGTAGTTTTGTATAATTTATGTTTCTAAGATATCATGCTCGTACGTATGTGGTAAATTTTAGTTGTATAATCTTTTCAGTATATATCAAAAGAATATTGCTGTTTTTTTGTATTAATATAAGAAAATCCATTGTTAATAATGTTTTTAATATAAAGCGCAAAGCGGTTTATTTCAAAAGTAATGGGTAATTTTTTCTTGCTTGCTGTCATCCTTGGCAGATGTTTTCTTCTGCCTGACGGATATTTACCTAATATCTAAAAGTTTAGTTTGTCTACTTTGTCTATGAATGAAGTGAAATGAAAAAACCAGCTTCCTTTCTTTATTTTTTTACAACGTAGATTTAATATACAGAAAATCGTGCTTTTATACATAATTCACCAAATTTATTGGTCGTAGAATGGGATAGTAATGAATATTTTTTAGTCCTAATAATAATCGTGTAGTATCCATTTGTTTGTAATGTAAATAAATTGATAGGTTATAATAAAAACGTTATCTTAGAATACTCAAAAACTTGTGTGAAATGGATTTTGTGAAGAGGGAAGATCAAAATGTTATTGACGAAGAGAATTACAAGGTGTACATGGACAATGTAAGTGCTCCATTAAATTGTTTACAAAGTACTTTCGAATTGCATGGCCATGATCGTGACTCTAAGCCAATAAATTTAATTTTGATCATTTTTTAACAGAATCATCACATTAGAATCAAGGAAAATTTCAAGGAGAACAGTAAATCTTTCTAAACTTCCACAATTATGGACTTTGATATTATGGTAGAATATCAAAGTCCATTTGAAGATAATTCCGTATTGTATTTTTAAATTTAAAAACTTTCCAGCTACAAAAATCACATCAAATCGACACCACAGAGTATCAACACACACAAATATCAATGGAGCAGCTGCACCAAGCGATGCAGTCATCACTCAACGCAGGCACCATCGTGCACAACTTCCAACTTCCCCTGTCTCCGCGGCAGATGTCCACCCTCATGTTGAAAACCAACCTACGTACCTTCAACGAAATACCTGCCCACTTCCGTAACCTGGAACTAAATCTGGCTCACAGTTTAGCCGATCAAAACATACGACATGAGGAGATACAGAACTTGAACCGGGATATTGATATCTCATTGTTAAGGTCATTGGGAAATGAAATTGACTTGCAAAATACTCAGCTATCTCACAACATCACTGAAGATTTGCGTTTAAATGACATGCAGCTAGCTCAGTTGAGGTCGGATTTACCTCATGATTTGAGCCACGAAATTGATTTAACGCACCATTTGAACCGTCAAAATATTGAGCAAGAGATTCTTCAGGAAGAAGCCAGAAGAATGGTTATCCAAAGCGTACCGGAAAGCAACGTTATAGAGCAGAATCTTGGGCAGAGGTTGGATCAGATTGGACAGAGGCTGGACCAAGTTGGGCAGAGGTTGGATCAGCGTTTGATGAATGTTGTGAATGAAAGACAAATTGCTCAGAATATTCCGATGCAGTTCCATATAAAATCGGAGCAGGAAGACGATAGTTACTTGTATGATAACATCAACCAGGGGATTTGGGACAAAGTTGATTCTATTAATGGTGAGTGTTTAAAAATTTTCTTAACATCAGGTGAATTCAGCTTATTCCGACAAACAGAGGTTGGTGTTAAACTGAAACTCAAACTCAAAAAAGTCTTATTTATTCCTTTAGATCTCAAGTATCACTTAGACATGTCAATATTTTCAGGATATTATTATACATTATTATGCACCTTTATTATGACACAGGAGGAGAATATGTCAAATTATAGTCCGTTTTCATGTTATTGCTTGACTTATTTGTTTACGTATGTATCAACATTGTGTGGTTAGCATGAAGCTTGTTCTCGGGTCTTTGTGTAAAGTGCTATTTAATTACTAGAAGTACTATTTAAATCAATGAATTTCATACAAATTTCTTTAATGTGTACAAGAACTGACCTTAAAAATTAATTTTATTTCAAGGCCAATTATATTTAAAATAACATTATAAATGATTCATATTATAAATGATTCGTATCAAATGGAAAATTTAGAAAATCCATATTTTATTTTATGAGAACAGTTTGGGTCACAAATTAACATTTATAAAGCAATATTATACATTAACTAGCTGAATAAATAAACTTGAATAAGCTATGCTTGTGCGTGAAAATTTTATGAACTTTTATTGCTATTGCTAAGATATAAATAAATAACATTTCAAACACCACCATCATGCCCCAAATTACATAGTTAATATAGTTTATATAAGGTACCTGTACGACCATAGTAATAGAAATATTTATTCGAGAACTAAGTAGTGTAGTGCAGATCTGAAAATTAACAATCCATATATTGATATACTAGGTGTTCCCTACTTTACTGTATATATTTAATATATATGCCTGTCATACTAGGTGGAATTAAACGTTTTTTCTTGCACGGAACACTCATTTCTTTTATAAAATAAAAGTATCTCAAGTTACTCCTTATAATAACTGGTTTCGGAAATTAGCCGGAACAAACAGACAGACGAACAGACAGTAAAATTTTGTTGAAAACAAAAAATAATAATTTAGAGATTTTTCTCCAGAAGGTTTATATGTATAATACATATGCATACAGTAGAGAAATGCCAAGAATTTTAATATTTTTTGGCCGTTTACATTCCTAATGCTGGCTAAATCTTACGTCACACACTCTGAACAACCGTGCGAACCCGGGGCGGATCGCTAGTAACGAATAACATTCAAAACAATTTATAGCGACAACAGGTAGCCTTGAACTTGACAATAATTTGTAGATGGAATTAATTTGAATCGCTTAAGTTAACTTAGGTCTCGGCCACACAGTCAGATGCTACGCTTGTGCCACGCTTGTGAGTAGCGTAGCTAGAAGCGTGGTTAGCTGAACATTGCCGATCCCCGATGCACCGTCTAGTAGACCGCCTATATATGACTCTTTTATATGACTCGTTATTATAACTCATTTATATGACTCTTGAATATAAATCGTTTATGCCTCGTTATTATAACTCATTTATAATTATGACCCGTTAATATAAATGTTTTATTTATATGACTTGTTAATATAAGTAATTTATTTGACTCTTTCATTTGTTCATGAATTGTCGGTGTGGATATTGCTATGATGATAAGTTTTTTACGTGTGTTGAAATATTACTTCTTTAATAAGACGAAGAAGCGTAACTCAGCGTAGCGCCAAGCGAGGCACGGGCCGTGAGACTGGAGCATTATTTTTGACTACAAAATAATTTCCTTTTCATCTTTAAAATCATACTTTTGCAGTTCAATTGCACGCGTCCGTAGGTGTGTACCCTTTGATTCCCTACGCGTACCCCCTGGGTGCTAAAGGAGCTAACAAAAGTAGCAGTAGAACTTGTGCCAAGTTCGTCCGGTACTGCCGCCGCACCTGGAATCTGCCGCCAAGCAGTAGTGCTCGCATTACTGTGTCCCGGTTGAAGGGTGTCGGTGAAATCACATGCGCATGAGACGTATCATCCCCGTCTCGGGTGATGGACGCAGCAGGATGCGACTCAGTGTAAGATCGAAATCTTTGCTGAGTCGCATTACTGTTGTCATGGGCGGGGGTCGCAAGATGATTAATAGAATACTTTTCTGACTTACATATATTACATATTAATCTACCATTAAATTACATATTAATCTACCAATTAATCACCTAGACAACGAAAATAAAACGAATGCAAGCGATATTTTAGTATCCAGTGGAATTTTACAGCAAGGTCGAAAAGCGAACTAGAAGAAAATAATTACGTAATAGTTCATAGATTTGGAATTTGTGTTAGTGTTTTTTTTTTTTTATATTATAAATGCACAAGTTGGAGGATGGGTTTATGGATGTTTGTCACTGAATCACGCCAGAACGGTTAAACGATTGTAGATCAAATTTGGCACAGAGATAGATTATAGTCTGGAATAGCATATAGGCTACATATAATGCATATAAACCCAAGACAGAACAAACATATATGTTTGTCACAGAAATGTTTGTCTTGGGCGGGAATCGAACACATGAATTTGGGAACGAATACCTTATGAGAGGGTTGAAATAGCTTTAACCAGTAAGATTGGTTAAAATATGAAAAATGACCATATTGACAGTTTGGTTCATGTAACGTGCCTAAGGAGCTCCTGTGACACAATATGTTTACTTGTGTGTGTAAAATTTGACGTGTCCAAATGATACTTGAGATCTAAAGGAATGTTTAAAATCTTAACCGCTCAGCTTAGTTGGTGCCAGTGAAGCGAGGGTTCGAGGATTCGATTCCCGGCCGAGGCAGACTGAGCGTAAAATTTGTTACGTTTATACGAAGTACTATTTTCTGTTCTGTGGCTACGAAGCCAGTATAACCTCGTGTACCGTACCGTACCAGCCTCTAATGTTCCCACTGCAGGGACACCGGCCTACTCTCTATAATTGAGAGTGAATGGGCTCTGATCTACCACGGGCGCCCAATCCGGATTGGTAGATGTCACATGCCGTCGAATTTTTGGTTCTAAGACATGCCGGTTTCCTCACGATGTTTTCCGTCACCGTTTCGAGAACGTGGTATTGCGCACATAAATTTTTTCAAGTGAAAAAACTCATTGGTGCACGTGTGGGTTTGAACCAGCAACCTTCAGATTGAAAGTCGGCGTCTATGCCCCTGGGCCACCACACTCCCATAACCTCGTGTGCTTTTCTAAAAAGTATGTATGTATCTATATTTGGGCGGTGGTCTAATATTTTTCGGCGCCAGACGAAAAAATTGACGCTATAACCTTTTCTATATGAATATTTATGTGAATTAAATGTCAGCCAATTCCTCTTTTAGCTTCTTGTTTTGTTGCTAACAAGATACTTTCTTAGCAGTTTAGGTAATTATATTCTTTCAAAACAAAACATCTATAGGTATATTTTTTGTAAATAACGATTCATGGACATTTCACACAGCACCATATGGCATAGCTTGTAATATGGGAACTAAAACTTAACAAAACTTTTAACGTTTTTTTTCACACTTATAGATATACTTATAGATATATACACTAATATTATAAAGAGGAAAGATTTGTACCTATGTTTGTATGTTTGTAATGAATAGGCTCAAAAAGTACTGGGCCGATTTAAAAAATTCTTTCACCAATAGAATGCTACATTCTTCCAATTTGACATAGGCTACATTTCATTTTGAAAAAAATTAGGGAACCTTGGTAAAATTTGAACAATGTAAGCGAAGGTGTAGAAAAATGAGTCTTAAAATGTCTTTCGTCGAATGCGCTGCCGAAACTATTAGCGATAGAACAAAATAATGTACAACAATATTGAAGAACATCATAATGTCTACAAAAAACTCCGCGGTAGCATATGTCCAACTATTGTAGTTATGTCACTACCCCGTGCGAAGCCGGGACGGGCTGCTAGTTATAAATAAAGTTGTATGTATGTGTTTGTTTGTTACTCCTTCCCGCTGACACGGCTCCAAGTCTTCCTTTATAACCGACTTCAAAAAAGGAAGAGGTTCTATGTTTTACGGTTTCGTACCCAAAGGGTAAAACGGGACCCTATTAGTGAGACTCCGCTGTCCGTCTGTCACCAGGCTGTAAAATTTCAATAACTATCATGAACCGTGATAGTTATTGAAATTTTCACAGATTATGTGTTCCTGTTGCTGATGTGATGTTACGCAAAGCTAGATTTCCGTCGGCTATTGGGCCATTTTTAAAACCATAAAATATTAAGAGATACTATTCTTTATTCCAGGTCAAATAATCAACGAACACGCGCAAGCGCCGCCTGTTCAACCGGAAACACAGATGTACTCCATATACCCACCGCAAACCATTCCCGCGCTCAACCCTATAGATTTATACGCAAGACAAAACTACCCCCAAAACTTTGTAAACCGAGAAAATCCCCAAAATTTAGTCGTACACCGGCAGTATGAAAATGCCAGCCCTTACCAAGAAGAATTTAAAAAGTTAAGGCAAGATGGCGTCGAAAATGGCGCGAAGGAAAAAGGTGAAGAGCCAAAGGAAAATTTGAAACCTAATGATAACAAAATATATTTTAATTCGGAATTCAATGCCCCAAATAGCGCGGAAAAGAGTGAAAATGATACAGTTGGCAATAAACTCACTGAGGAACTATCTATGAACATTAAAGGAGAATATGTATGTTATAAGTGCAACGAAGTGTGTCCGTCGAAGAGGATTTTGAAACAACATGCTAAATCTTGCATGGGGACCGATGAATCTGCAGATAAAGTTGGTAAATTTGGGTGTAGTCAGTGTCCATATCGATGCCAATCCCCAGCCATTTTAAAAATACACGAGAGAACTCATTCTGGTGAAAAACCATTCTCGTGCAACTTTTGTGATTACAAATCTGGCCAGAAAAACAATGTAGCAAAGCATATTCTAGTACATATGAATGAGAAACCGTTTAGATGTCAATATTGTGACTACAGGTGCGCTCAGAAGAATAATTTGGTTGTTCATGAGCGGACACACACCGGTTACAAGCCATTTGCTTGCCCGTACTGTGAGTATCGGACCGTACAGAAACCCAACTTAGTGAAACATATGTACTTACACACAGATCAAAAACCATTCAGCTGTGATATGTGTAGTTATAGGTGCGTTCAGAAAACTAACCTCACTAAACACAAACAGAGGCATCTCAACGAGAACGGTTTAAAAATGGTGGTGCAGGAGGTTAAACCGTACCGACCGAGGCAGAAAAGTCTCAAGTGCCCACAATGTCACTATCGCTGTGTCCAAAAGTCTAGCATGGAGAAACATGTACATTTTAAGCATAATATGGAATTTGTTAATATAGATCAAGTGTCAAACCCGAAGGATGAGGATTCCGCACAGAATTTGAGTGTGAAAAAGGATTCTGGGGAGAATGTTGTTGCGGTCAGTGAGAAAGAAGTTCAATCATAGTGTTAGTGCCTTTAAGGTGCGATTTTGAGTGCATTGTACATTTAGTCTTATGAATTTGTAATCTTAGACCTGTCAAAGGATAGTGTATGGTAGTTTTAGGTTAGTTTCCATCGGAGAAAAGTAACAATTGGAGGTAGTTATGCAAACAGGGACCGACCCACAATCTGTTTGAAATGGAGTTAAGTGCACAGGGAGGTTTCTAAGCATGTTTTCTATATGCTCAAAAAAGATCTTGGCCATCTAACGACTCCAAGCATATATATATGAGTAGGTAGCACGGTAACTAACCCATATTGTGGTCTACATAAGTTTATTCTTTAAATTCAATTACCTCGAAAGTAACATTTTGTGGTTTGGTTCCTGTTTGCATAACTACGTCCAATTGTAGTAAATGCGTTTTTTTTATTTAATTCTAGCATTGTTTCTTTAACAATATGTGATTCGATATTCCATTATAATACACATGCATCATGTCGTTTTAAATTAATTATTTGAAGGACCACAAACTGTTTTCCTTCCAGTTAGCTGATGTGGTGAAATTTTAAGTCCTTTATTAGTTTTCTGCTAAGGAACTTCTGCGCAAAGTATCATGCTTAGACTGATCGGTTTCAGGTGCGCGTTGTTTGTCAAGTAGAGTCAGATATATAAGCTTTTTTGATCTGGCTCGAAGGACCATAATTTTGGCTCGAAGGACCACACATTTAGCTAGAAAGACCATAAATGTAATTAGCTAGTCTGTAGATTACAGATTTACGATAAAAGTATGGATAATCGTGATTTTATTTGTATGTTTTTTTTTCTTTTATTTCTTCATGTCTAAAATATAAGGTTATGTTACAAAATAAGATTAAAGCTGTGTTCTTTTGACATGTCTAAGAAATATTGTGATATGTTTGCTTATAGGAATCAGCTCTCTCACTAAACAAATTGTTCCTGACAATAATTTTAGTTACAATGTAAATCAACTTAGTTTAAGATTATATTAGCAAGTTGTGAAAAATAATGCATTATGAAGATTTTTCGCGTACGAATGTTTCTATCTTGCTCGCACATAGGCTACTTATAGCCTTATAGTGCAAGGTATAATTCGGGAAAAAAATAATGCTGGTTTATATAGAAAACTTCTGTTTAGCTTATAATACTCAAAATATCTTACGTCACGTAAAAAACCGACTTAAAACTCGTCTTCTTATTTTCGGCAACGGGTGATTTTTTTTCTTTGTTTTTATTGTACCTTGGTAGAATGGTATTGATACCCTAATGGTAGCTAACTCTACACCCTCTTTTTAGTGGATATTTACCCACTATAACCCCACAGTGATTGCCCCTTGATCCTAATATATAAAACACAAAAATTGTTTCTACCTATATCCGTTAGACTTTAAAACCTTCCAACCGATGTGCCCCAAACCGGTTTCATTAGAAAGGCAATGCGAATATGGTTTTAGACCACTAAAACAATGCACTAGGCACAAAATGTATATCTATTTTTGCGTTGGGTATTCGCTAGTACCGGAATAGATCGTCTTCAATATTTTACGCCCGTAGGGGTTTTTTTTATGAAATTTCAATTCCAAATAAAAATATTCATCCAAGTCGGTCTACAAGGCGAAGAAATCGCGTAACAAGAATACATAAACCACTGCCGAATTGAGACTTTTTTTTAAGTTGATTGGACTTTGGTTCACAAAGAGACTAGCTAAAAAAGAAATACATTTTTTTGCCTAATAATTTCAGATACAATATCCATATTTAAAATTACATTTCGGTTAAACAAAAATGGTTACCTAGAAAAAAAATTAATAATACATCAATCAAAATTAAAAACATTTTCTACAGTCATAGGACCACTGGATGTTGAAACACGATTATTCGATAATCGTATGTTTCAATGCATTGTTTTAGTGGTCTAACCCATCTTACCATTGCGTTTCTAATGAACCTGTTTGGGGCAGATCGGTTGGATGGTTTCAAAGTCTTTATCGGACATAGAAACAATTTTGTGTGCTTTAAATATTAGGATTACGTGAACCAATTTAAAAAAAACATTTTTTTTTATTAGGTCAGTAACGAAACTAGCGGTTAATACATACATTTAGTGGTTATTTGCAAAGTTTGTTGCGCTGTGCCCCCATTGTTCGTATGTTTCATATTTCTCTTACCGTCTGCCCCCAGATGGGGGGTTTTGTTCTAATAATGCACACATCCCCTCCACTGACGGGTCAATTTTTATTGTGCCTTCAGGCTGTGATGTTATCTGTATGCCTAGATTAAGTTTCGTATAAAATGGGTGCTAGCCACCATTTAAAGCGTATGCCAGTATACCAATGTAGAGGCCTTTAGCTCGTTTCGTTACTTAAATTACACTTAAAAACTAGATTTTGCTACTAATACCTAGGGTGGGTGTTTCAAAATGTTTTGTGACTAAATCGTTTTACTTTCAAACTCCACAAGTATGGCCGTTGGTACCAAACCAAATTGAGTTTTAAACAAACGAATATACTTCAACGTACATCGTATTTTTCTCCTATATTTGAATTTATAATAATAAAAAAATATTTGATCTGTTCGCGCGATCATTCTTGCGTGTAAAAGCCTAAGGTTTGTACAGTAAATACATATCTTTTCTAAAGTACTGATTCATAACCTAAAAATATTACGCGCGTCACAAAAGGTATAGAAAGCGGGCAATTAGAACTGACCAGTGATTTCAATAAGTAGGAAGATACGGCATGGCATAATTTCCCCCAAATTCCTTTTTTTTGTTATTTTCGATTATTAGGGCCTTGGATAGGAAAAAAAATGGTGGACATTACTCACTTATAAACGCCGTAACGCTGATTTCAGCTAGATGGACTAAGGTGCAAGTTTGACCTAAACGCAAGTGGTAGCAATTGTAGTTTTCAAATTTAATATAAATCCAACCGGTCAGGATTTATAACACCCCTCTTTTAGTCGGGGGTAAAATACAACTGTAGGGTATGGTACCGGTGTGCGAGACCAACTCGCGCTTGGCCGGTTTTTGTTTATAAAAATCAACATTCTTAGTTTTTAATTTCTTTAAATTGTTACCAGATAATTGTACCTAAATCGTGACATCACTTAATTTGATTATATTAAGGCGTAGTGATATTTTATTTTAAGAAATGAGGCGTTTTTTTTAATGTAAAATACTTAGTTGCAAAGTGTCCAACGGCGTACGGATATTTTTTCTGTTATTGTCAAGATGTTTGAACGTGTTCTAGACAGTACCGTGGTACGTCCCAACCGCGCAAGGTACTTAATTCGATTCAATTCCTTTTTCCAGTTCAAACATATTGATGCAGATTATAAATCTAATGCGTTATATTTATGAAAATTATATTTTAAAATGATAGATCGTTGCGTCCGTGTTTGCTGGTACAAAGTCCGGTGGTCCGTGTTGAACAGCATGTTCTGGGATATGACATTATGATCTTACCGGGACTCGGAAATGTGTCCCGGTACGATCATGAGAGTTATATGGCGTAGTAACCGTTCTATTTCCCGTTCATGAAGGTTTCCGTTTTTCCTGAAGGGTTTGCTTTTGAAGATACAAGGGTGGGAATTTTCGCCCCCTTATAAATTTCTAGAACAGTCCAGAATATTCGTATCGTCCAGATTATGAATTTTGTATGGGTGGAGCTATTTTTAGAGGTATATTTGAAAAAAGGCTTCGAATGGCCCACAATCTTCTATATATATTCCAGAACATTCGAGTGTATTTGAATGTTTGTCATCCTTCCAGAATCTTCTGGAATGTTGTGGAATGCTCTCGAATATTCTAGACTATTCTAGAAAACTCGAATTTTCTAGAACATTCAAAATACAAGAATATTCTAGAATAATCTTTAAATGGTCCGCAATGTTCTAGAATATTCCAACATTCGAGACTAACAGAAAACAAAAATTTCATGTCTCTGAACGAAGTCGTAACAGTTACAAATATACCAAGGTGAAATTACCTTCGATTTCGACTAGAATAGTCTGGAAACGATAAAGTTATTATAATAAGTGATGTAAATATATGATTGATATTATCCGTGTGTTGCATTTGAGGAACTAAGTATTTTTCTATAAACACGCCTCGTTTATTTTGTATGATTTTTTTTATTAAATGCCGCTTACCAAAGTGATTTTAATTGTTAATATTGAAATTATCAATTCCTGTGTTCCGGTGGAAGTTCCGTATTCCCAGTTCCTTGGGGAGTCCAGTCGCTCGCGTTCGTAGGTGAATACCCTCAGAGTCCCTACCCCCTGGGTGGTGCTAAAGGAGCAACAAAAAGTAGCAGTAGAACTTGTGCAAAGTTAGCCAGAAGAAGTGTTGCCTCCACACCACAAAAGCAGTGGTTTATTGCTGTGTTCTGGTGGAAGGGTGTGGGTGCCGGTGAAATTATAGGCACTTGAGGCGTAATATCCCCGTCTTGAGTGACGGGCGCAACGGGGTGTGATTTGGGTCTTCACATACTTCTCTCGGGGAGGACCCAAGTAGTATTGCTGTTGTTAAGGACAAAAATCTATGTTCGTCACAAAAGCGATTGTACTGGGTGGTAATCAAACCTACGGCCTACGCCGAAGGAAGAGCGAAGTATTAGTGTGAGGCCACTCAATATCTTTGTTTGGGTTCTAGGACATGTAAGCGTGCTCCATCGTCGGCCGCATCTTCACTTCCCATCAGGTGGGATGGCGGCCAAACGCTTGGCTATACATAAATAAAAAATAAAAACATGCTGTTTCCTGAAAATATCTTCACGGTTTTGGGTATGTGTTAACCATACGCGAGCCCCCTGGTCGTAAAGTATAAAAAAATAAAGTGATTTCTGGGTAATTTGGTCCTGATTCATATTTTTGGAAACATTAAAAAAAATGGCGTAGGAGGTGATTTTTCTACAGTCAAAAATCTTTATTTCCAAATATCTTATTCTAAATATATATAATATATTATATTATTTCTAAATCTCTATTCATAAAAATGGCTTGGAAAAGTCAATTACTTTTTTTTAATAAGTAAAAGAATCTTGAAGATCCGTACGATGGAGCAATGTTCGCAAAATACATAAAAAAAAATTACAAAAGTTTGAAAGTGGCTGGCATGCAAAACTGCGACCTACAAATTGAAATTGGCGCAAATATTTTTATTCTCAGTGTGTACATATATGAATTTTATATGATTAAGTGGTATTGCGCACATAATTTAGTAATTTAACATAACGTAAAAGAATGCCATCTACCGAACTTCTACCGAAGCTTCTGCTACTCACAACTAGATGGCGCTAAGTATGCACAATTTCTTAGAGTACTCTGAAACACCCTACGGCACTAGCTAAAAAGTAATGCTACTGTCTCATAGATGTCGCTATTTGTAATATATTTTTAAATTCGTTATTAATCTCCGCTCAAACGACCATAATTTTTTTATTACCGCTCCGATATATATATTCAAGATTCAATATATTTATTGCAATAACAAAATCCGTTACTTCTTGTCCATCCAAGGTTGTCTGTAAGAGATCGCTCTAAAGCGATAAGACCGCCCATCCATTCAAATTAATTTGTAATTTTATTATGATTATTGTTATTTTGTTTGTGAGCAATAAAGTGTTATCTATCTATCTATTTACTAACCAAGTTTACCTTTCGGTATTGGTATGATGTATGGGATTTAGAACTTCGCCTAAATATAATATAATAAAATAGTATACCTACATTAACAAAAACAGAGAAATTAAATAGATATAGAATGTACCTTTCATCGTAGCTGTAGATCCAAGATTTGTTGTAAAGATGTAGGATACGCTTTGCAAAGTTCCTCCTTATAACTTTTCTAGCATAAATTTGCACCAATCAACATGACGGGATTTTTGCTCGGTGAGAGAATGCGGTATCCATCGCGAAGCAAGCTTCCTAATTTTAAGGTATTCATGTAGGATGGTGGAAACTGCTTGTTCCAATCTTCAGTTCAGTCTGAATCTCTCGTGTATTGTGTCTATTTTAGCACTCTTCCCTGATGACATTTCGATGAGTTACTGCATTTGTTAGGTTGGCCGGATTTGGGGTCATCGTTTATGTTCTCTCAAAGACGTTTAAATTCACGAAACTAATATATAACTGTTGCTAACGCCGGAGCAGACTCCCATAATGCAGTTTGGAGATTTTCGAGAGATTCCTTGAAGGTTAATCCTCGTTTATAATTATAAAAAATCGTACCACGAAAAGCTTCCCGCGCGACGGCCATTGTTGCAAACAAAAGGATAGTCACAGATCTTTAAAAATATTTGAATAAAGAACTACACATGGTGGCCAATGATTTTCACGAAAGAGATTTTTATTGAAATTAGCCGTCAATTCAAAATAGTTTCAAGAAAAAAGAGATTGTATTTATACTGTGGCTAACAATTTTCGGTTCATGCTTCCGAAGTCTTCATTTAAATATAGGCAAAGACTACCTAATTTAATTTATTAATTAATTTGTATAGAGTTGTAGTTCGTGAGGTGCAATAGTTTCATTTTTTATTTATTCATAAACTAGCTGTGCCCCGCGGTGTTGCCCGCGGTTTGAGATGATGGGACAAAACTGAGAGAAGTTGTGTTTTCTTGCATATCACTAGAAATTTACTACTTTTACCAGATAAAAATAGCGGGATCTTTCCAGGGTCCAACTAGCTTCATTCACCCGCGTATAACTGAAAGAAATTTAGAGTAATGCTGGATAGTCTATAGCCTCATGAATGTAGCTATCATAATACACATATACACATAATAATCATATAAAATAAATGCGGTTTTCCCCCAGAGCTTAGACATCGGCTCTTTTAAACGGCGGGTTAATCTTTTAATGAAAGGCCAGCAGCGCATCAGCATTGCCTCTGGTGTTGCAGGTGTCCATGGGCGACGGTGACCGCTTTCCATCAGGAGGCCCGCCTGCTCGTCTGCACCCCTATTCCATAAAAAAAAAAACACAAAAATATAATATTTTTTCAAATACGACTTGTAGCTCTGGTATCAAATTTCATCCAAATTCTTCGAGCAGTTCGAGTCGACACAGACACACATGCATACAAACATTCGCCATTATAAGTGTGATTTAACATCCGTGTTGAACATTTCACAAACAATATTTTAAAATGTCAATCCAAATGCCGGCAATCCAGTGTAATTCCACCGTTCGGATGCAGAAACAATTACCTGCCGGGGGGCCGCTGATTGACGCCGCCTCGGGCGCGGTCAAGCGCACTCCACTCGGGAGAATTTGATTTGTTGGCAACACTGGCGTTTCAATATAATGCAATGGTGTTGATTCTTTTAGCGGCGAAAACAAAATATTTATTCTTATCTGCTGCTAACTCGTATTGTTTCGGTGGGTGCCGGTGAAATCACAAGCGCATAAGACGAGACCGTGGTGGCCCAGGGGCGCAGACGCCGACTTTCAATGTGATGGTTGCTGGTACAAACCCACACGTGCACCAATGAGTTTTTCACTTAAATTTATTTGCCCAATACCACGTTCTCGAAACGGTGAAGGAAAACATCGTGACACCGGCATGTCGTAGAACCATAAATTCGAAGCCGTTACATCTATCAATCCGGATTGGGCTCCCGTGGTAGATCAAAGTCCATTCACTCTCAATTATCGAGAGTAAGCCGGCAGTGGGAACATTAGAATGGGAACATCCCCATCTCGGATGACGGACGCGACGGGGTGCGACTTGGAACTTCTCAAACTTCGGTTGGGGAGATTGTAAGCCGTATTGCTGTTATGAGCGGAGGTAACCACTTAATTTCGGGTGGGTCATCAGCTCGTTCCGTCACTTAAGTAACAGAAAAATCGTTGTCTTGAATCGGCGTCCGTTTTGCAGCACTCCGTCAAAAGTAATTTTGACAGTTGCATATGTATTTTATTTTTAAATTGATTGGATGTTATACTTTACGATGTTTTCATACTACCATTTGTGGGGTCGTAACTTATTTTATAAAATAACAACAATGAAATAAGTGACGATAAATATTTTGAACGAATCACACGCGTCATTAGATGATCAAATGATATATACGTAAAGGGGTTGCAAATATTGACAATTGTAATGTCAAATCTAGGAATAAATACACAGCCGTAAAAAGTGAACGCGAAAAAAAAGTTCCTAAATAATATGGACACAATTTTATTTAGTCTGTATTCGTTAAAAATCAAGCACGTATTTGATATCCAAAAGAAACATATTTTTTCAGTTTTTAAAACGAGCCTAGTCACGGCCTCCGTCCATTTTGATTGACTTTCCCGCCCGTTTCGTTTAAAAATTCGAAATTCGAACTCTGACGTTCGACCCGCGGCGAGTTTTAGAAACATGTTTTTAATTGTTTTTGTTTTAAAAGCTCTGCTTTTGACGGCTCAGAATAGAAACGTTCTGCCAGTGTTGTAATTTTTTGCGATATTTCGAAAAAGAATTTACAATGAAAATTTTTAGGTTTTGGTTCTGTAAATTCAATTTATTACTTACGTCGGTAATTATCCATGCCCACTGATCGATCATTATATTTTTTGTGGTTTTAAAATATTCTAAGGCAAAGTAAGAAAAACATCAACCAAATGTCGGTTTTTTTCAATCATTTTTAAAAAGGGATACCTACTCTCGAAGAATTTATCTACCGGAATAATTGTTAATTAAGATATTAAAAGACCGGTTTTTGAAACGATCATTTGTAAACATTAGTAGCTTAAAAATCAACTGTAGCGTAAAATACTCAAATGCACAGTTATTTATGGTCTACAAGCGCGTAAGAATGATTCTCTACAAAAACATTCATTAATAAAAATGTATAAAACATTTTTTGTCGTCAAAACATCGATAAATTATCTGACAATTGAATTGGCGCGTTTTTTAATGTCAAATTAGGCCGCCATTTTCGACGATTGTCAAATTTTCTATTGTTCCGTTGTTAGGATGCGTTCACGCGTTGATTTCTTTTTTTTAATAAGAAGGGGTGACGAGGGCAATGTTTATACGGGTTTTTATCGTTTTTTAGTATCCATTTGAGATTGCGTGTGGCCTTTTCATGTTTGCTGTTGGATTAAGGTGTATTTGTATGTTGTAATCCTGTAGGAATGTTAGTCATCTATTGACGAGGTCGTTTGGTGTCGGCGTGTGAATTTAATAAACCTGTTAGTTCATGGTAACTCGCAGTACTTTATGTGATTTTTTTATACTTACCACCCACGATATATCAATTACTTTCTACATTTTTAACTCTATAAGGTTTTGGAATCAAAGTATCACAGGTACTTGTAGATACCGAAACAAACTCGCCATCTTGTTATGTTTTAAAAGAAAATTGTTAAGATATCTATACGAAGCGCTCATGGCAAAGCTTTCTTAAATGTACTTTACAAATCATCTAATTTAAGAACCTCTTTGCCTTTATAGACCATTAGTAGATATTTGAATGTTTTTAAGTTTTAACTTTGTGTTAGAAACGCTTCATACTCAAGGGCAAAGTATAATATCTCTATTTCTTTTGTTCTCTATTAACCTTTAAAAAAATCTCTATTAAATATATATACATATTTGTAAAAATTCTTGGAAGTTTTCTCCATGGAGGGTCAGATAGGGTTTGAATAATCGGCTTAGTAATCCATATTTATTGGTATGATATATTTATTTCAAGACAACAACGTATTTAAAAAAATGCAGTAGGTTTGATGTTAAATAAATTGTAGCTTTCAAATGAAAAAGCTAAAATATGCAAATACAGGGGTCTAGGTGCCCAAAAAGGTTTTTTTCTCATTCGGTGTCGAGACCCTTGGTCCGTGGGGTCCTAGCGCTATAAGACTTTTTAAAGAAATAGCAAATAGGTTAGTCGACGTCACAGGAGACCGAAGAGCTGGCAGTTACCTCGGACAAAGAATAAGTTTAGCTATTCAAAGGGGGAACGCTGCCAGTATCTTTGGAACCTTGCCTAAAGGGACTCCTTTTAATAATATATGTTAGTTCTTATAGTATATTTTTAAGATTTTAGTTTTAGATTTATTATTGCTTGTAATGTGTAATCTGTGTCTAAATAAATTTTATTGAAATAACGTAAAAAAAAAAAAAAAAAAAAAAAATCAAATGTAGCTAAACAAACAAAAAGCCATAAAAAAGATTAAGGAAGAGAACCGCCAAAATCACGCCGCCAATTACTAAGTTTGGCGAGTTTATATGTGTGTGTATGTTTGTTACTCCACGCTCAAACGGCTTAACGGGTTTCGATGAAACTTGGTACCAGGATATGTATCATAAATTAACAATAAGCTACTTTTGATTTCGAAAAAGTGCAGTGTTTCCTTAGGATGGCCATAACATCTTTATGGCTGTAGCGTCTGAAGAGATAAACCGACATTACTATAAAGCAGCTGTTGCGATTTCTTGTGCGAAGGACGGGATTCATTTCGATCTGTTAAGGCAATTAAAAACGGTATTATATATTTCTCCATATTTTATCTTGCACAGACCATCTATACATTGTACAGATAACACATAGTTTATATTCACTCCACAGATAACTTAATCCTATGTCCAAAATATAAAGTTATCTTTTTTTTTTTTTTTTTTTCTTTCTTCTGGCGTCGCATTTCTATGCAAAGAGTTATCTTTACATTTGTTCAGAATGGTTATAGATATTATTATCTTCATATTATTAACATACAAAGAGTGTTACGATTTTTTGTGTCATCACTTTGTCGTGAAACGTTCATAGTTGGAAATGGAATTTATTGTAAACTGGCGCGTGGTGGAATAGGCGCCAGAAGGCAAGCGTTATTCACAGCAGAACTTCCATTGATGCCGCATCCATCGTAAGCCATCATTCATCAATACAACACATGTAGTTTGCGTGTAGTGTGGAGTGTGTAAACATGGTGCTCGATGCCAGGGAGCGGATTCATGCTGTTTGATATGCTGTTCTACAAATGATTTTTATTATAGCTTTAAAGAACTTTATCTGTATATAAAAATCTCTGTGTGTATGTTTGTTCTCTATGCGTTCCTAAACCACTGATCAGATTGTGATGATAAATTAGAAGGGTGTTCTGAACGCCCGCGAGGGTTTCAGGTTCAGGTATAGGTAGTTTCTCATAAAAACTAAACAGTTCACTTATAATATGGTACCGATATTGAAGTTATATATACCACAAAAATCAAGCGGAATGCATACATAAATTACTAGGTTTATTTTTGTAGGTCCATATTTAATTTATGCTGGCTGAAACGCAGCTTTATTAGTTTTACAAATATAGAGAAAGTCTAATTAAATTGAATTAATTTATTGTTTGTAGGTACTAAAAGTACAGTTTTGCAAGTCAAATAATGACAAAACGTTATTATACAATATATACCTAAATCAATCTTCAAAATAGCAAATCAATTAATTTAATATTAATAGAAGTACAATATCAAATATTTCCATTTATAATTTTTAGTTTAGAATTATAAAAAACTGGAGAATATTTTTAAATTTTTGAAATTGACATTTTACGTAAAATGACACAGGTGACACAGGGCTCTTAGAATATTACACTCTTTTAATGTTTCACTAGGAGCCCTGAGTGCGTCCCAAGCGCCACTTAAATTCGCCTCGTATTACGGTTTCGTAAACACTTTGGCACATTTGATACGACAAAACTACACACGCGTGTTCGAATTAATTCGTACATAAGATCGTATGTACGAATTAATTGTTGTAAATTGTTAACAGTCTTGGTTCCCGTCGGCTGGGGTTTAAATTGACAAAAAAAGTTTAAATCCATTTGGAAATGAAGGTATATCTGTTGTATCCCAATATTACTTCAAGATAATATAGTAAAAGAATGGTTATGGTTATATGAAGATCATATTAATATTAAAAGAAACTGTACGATTTTTGGAGATATAATTCTTTGTGCAAAATTACGCACGGGGTAGGTCAACATTGAATATAATGTAAATTTTCACATTAAGCCTAGAAGGACCCCCAAGATCCCAAGATCTTGCGTAGCGTCACCATCTATGTGGACATAATATTATCAAACCCAAAAATAAAACAATAATAAAAAAATATCTATCCATTCTACTATTATATACTAATGCAGTAAACACAACTAATTAATATCCTTCAGTCCTGTCTGAGATATGATAGTAAACACATTTGCTACTA
Organism: Aplocera efformata; assembly: GCA_921293045.1. NCBI lineage: Eukaryota > Metazoa > Arthropoda > Insecta > Lepidoptera > Geometridae > Aplocera > Aplocera efformata. The sequence goes on along the minus strand of OV121067.1, from coordinate 1,152,408 downwards.
TTTGTTGCACGCAACCCGATATTGTAATGTGACACTGGCAAAGTGCTTTGGCAAACATAGGGTCAGTTGGTTGAATGTTGTTACTTACATTGCTTGATATTGCAATTTTTGAACGAAACATTTTGTTTTGTTTTTGGCTAGGATCTTTTGGCGGGAATTCTTTCGATATGCGCTATCAAATGCTGCTTCCGTTACTTATTTTATGAAAACAGTAACTTTTCTTAATAGAATGAAAAATTTTATTCAATAAAAACAAGTAAATAAGCGAACTATAATGCTATTTAGCACTTTCTTCCACTTATCCTAATAAGTGTGAGTAGATAGTACGTAAGTACAATATTACAAATCAATCATACGTAGGTACATTTTTACAAATCTCTAAATATAAATCTTAGAATGTTGCTGATGTAAAAATATTAATATAAGTATAGTATTCATACATCAAAAGAAATGCTATCGCATTCAAATAGATACGTTTGCAAGTGACAGCACAATGTAGGAATTCTATTATCGGGAACCCTTCGCATTATCAGCGGATCGCCCCCGGCGGAAACGTTTCCGAGGTACCACAGATACAAGATACATGTTTTTTATATAAATAAAAATCACTGTCGACAATGATGAAGAACTGCTCGATCGGTTTGCCTGAAACTTTTAGTTCTGTTCGCAATTACAAGGTTTGTATAAGAATAAACATCTATACGTATCACTACATAGTATAAAACAAAGTCGCTTTCTCTGTCCCTATATCCCTATGTATGCTTAAATCTTTAAAACTACGCAACGGATTTTGATGCGGTTTTTTTAATAGATAGAGTGATTCAAGAGGTAGGTTTATATGTATAATACACTAGCAAGTCTCCCCGGCTTCGCACGGGTAGTTTCTGATACAACACTGATCCTTTACTAACCGTGTGAAGCCGGGGCGGGTCGCTAGTAGGTATTATTTAACAATATGATTTGCTGCTAGTTTTACTAAAACTTGTAAATTGCTAGACCAATGATTTGTGTTCAAAGGTTTGTATTACGAGTATTATATCTGTGACCAGACTATAATCTATCTCTGTGCCAAATTTCATCCAGGTCCGTTCAGCCGTTCTGGCGTGATTGAGTAACAAACATCCATTCATCCAAACTTTCGAATTTAAAATAGTAGTAAGATTTAATTCCTGTCTTTCAGTAAATGGTTTGATGTGATTAGATTTATCTGTAATGAAGCATACCCTTATACAATAAAATTAATCTGTTGACAAATAAAATGCAGACGACACGCGACCGTCATATGGTGAGTGAGAGAGATGCAAGATGTTACAGATATTCGGTTTGTAGAAGCGAATTGGGATTGCAATTCAGTTTTTATTTACAGCGTCGCGCCATGGCTTCGTGTAGGTCTCATAAATACTATTCAAATTTCCAACGTCTCTCATTGATTTGAACGTGTCGCAGATGGCATGGATAAATACAGGAACAAGACAAACAAAGTGTGCCCCGGCCGGGAATCGAACCGGGGACCCCTCGCTTTGAAGGCAGAGTTATTACCAGCTAAGCCACGGAGCCGTCTGCTCAAATAAAACACTATGTTGGTGATCTTATAAATAAATAAATTTACAACCTCCTCCTTTTTTGAAGTATGTTAAAAATTAAATAAAATCTTGTTTCGCTTCTATAAGCTCCATATCTATGGTGGAGGGGTATTCTTAATAGGGGACGATTTAAATCGAAGGATAGTTAAAATTTCTGTTAAATCACTCTTGTTTTTATTTGGGGGGTGGAAATTAGATAATTTTGGTTTCTATCACACGTCAGTGCCGGTGTAGCCCCATAAATGAAAAAAAAAACTGATATGGAGGCACAGAAAATCAGCGCTGGAAAGAAATTTTTCTCGTAACAAATCACATTTTTTATGTGGTTTTAATGACGAGATTAGCTGAAGACCATGATGTTAGGTGGTTACTTCCACCCATAACAGCAGTACTACACGGATCGGATAGGGTTTAAAACACTAAACTTAGTAATAAGAAAGCATGATCTTACCAATTTTTTTTTAAAATTGGTAAGATCATGCTTTTAAATTCAAATTCAATCAAATTGTAAATAAAGTAAAAACACTTAAACACACTTTGACTTGCATAATTCATGTTACATACATTAAATGCGAAAATTTGTTGGTATGTTACTGCTTCACGCTCAAACGGATTTGGATGAAATTTGGTACCAGGATAGCTTATTTCCTGGATTAACATAAGCCACTTTTGATCTCGAAAAACGCGGGTAAAACCGCGGGGCGTAGCTAGATAGAAAGATAGATAGATAGATATACTTCTGCACATCAGAAAGAAAAAACAATTACAAAAAAATTACATAAACAGACAGGAATTTTGTTAGATGCACAATGGGCGGCATTATCACTTCAAGTGATCTCTTCCATGCAACCTTTGGTTAGCACGTAACTAGTGTTTAAATAAAAGCAGTATATCTCCTGTGGTTGATGGTTTTCATCAAAGTCCTTACAACCTTCCATTCCTTTGACGGCTCCGTCACTTAGTTGATAGTAGCCCTGCATTCGAAGCGAGGGGTTCCGGGTTCGACCCGGCCGGGGCACACTTTGTGTGGTGAGCATGAAGTTTGTTTTCGGGTCCTGGGTGTTTGTCCATGCCATCTGCGACAGGGAATCCTAGTGCAGAGGTATGAGTATGTTAACGTTTATTATTTATTTATTTATCCTGTGGTTGATGGTTTTTCATCAAAGTCCTTACAACCTTCTAATAATTCACCCCCGTTATTTACATACTCGAATTACACCAAATAAACACCACTATTTAGAGTAATTTGATTTTATCGCCTACGGACAAGAAATACTCAAATACGTGATGCACAGTCCGACCACAGTATGTGAGACAACGGCCAAATCTAAGTTGAAAATATTTATGGATATATACAGCGCTTTACCCCAAACCAAGCGTGGCAAGTACTGATACAATACTTATATATTACTTTTTTAATACATACATTTATTACCATTGAGTCACCTTTTTATTATTTAAGATTTCTAGTTTTTCGGCTATTGTTTTCTTTTTGGTGTGCAATAAAGAATTATCTATCTATATTACCGGTGTTACCCGCGGTTGTACTTTCTACGGGAACCGTACATTTTGCCGGGACAAAAAGTAGCCTATGTGCTATTCCAGACTATAATCTATCTCTGTGCCAAATTTCATCCAGGTCCGTTCAGTCGTTCTGGCGTGATCGAGTAACAAACATCCATCTATACTTACAAACCTATTGTTAGGACTATCTGTCCTCGAGACTTCGGTCGCGATTGTCATCCCTGCAGACTTAACTTTAGCTTTTTTGCTTTTAGTATTAATACTTCTTTTTTAAATATATATCGTAGTGTTTATGTACTTATTAGTTTATACATGCTGTGCTCTATAACCTAGCTTGTCTATAACCTAGCTTCTAAGAATGTATTCATGTAAATATTGTTGATGGACCTAAATAAATAAATATAGTTTTTATTATTATTAGTATTAAGTGGTCACCGTAGCCTGAGGCAATGTAAGACATCATTACAATTAATTGAAACTCTCTGATTTATTTATTGTCGCGTTTGTAGGTGTGTACCCTTTGATTCCCTACACGTACCCCCTGGGTGCTAGAGGAGCAACCAAAAGTAGCAGTAGAACTTGTGCCAAGTTCATCCGGAGAGGTACTGCGTCGCACTACTGTTGTCATAAGCGGGGGTCACTTACCACCAGGTGTACCCTTAGTTAGTTCCGTCACTTCAGTAGCATTAAACCGCTGCGGCACAGATAAGTTGGCAACACCATGAAATGGCAGGATCAAACGGCGCGCGTGTATCTGACGTAAGTTTTGGCGGGAAGCGTGGCGCACACGTGTCGGCGCCATCTGTTGGCTATCGATCGGAACTACAATGGAAGATGCTGATAAATCTTTCTGCAAGTTTATTATGGTTTTTTCTTTTGATTTTACTTATATCAAGCTGCTTAGTTGTACATAGATCATCTAAGTTAAGCAACTCTCAGCCCGGTTGGAAGTTGGATGTGTGAAAGCTGGTATTGAAGACTGCTTCCGGGCTTCGGTAGGTACGTTAAGATGTCCTGGCTGTACTATTCGATAAGCTCTGTCGGAATAGTCCTTCGGGAGATTCGAAAACTCAGAGTTGGTCTTACTCACTCCAAAGAAGAATTTATGTTTTCCTTTATTCAATGAATTTGACGGGACGAGCTTTAACCTGATGTTAAATGACCTCGGCCCATAACAACAACAACAACGTTAACACACTCATACCTCTGCACTCATACCCTGTGTCGCAGATGGCATGGACAAACATAAAACAAGCCAAAAACCCAAGACCCGAGAAAAACTTCATGCTCACCACACAAAGTGAGCCCCGGCCGGGAATCGAACCCGGGACCCCTCGAAGGCAAGGCTACTACTAACTAATCATAATCATAATTCTTTATTGTTTATCACAGGAGCTAAGCCACGGATCCGTCTATTTTATTCTGTTTCGGATTCCGTTTTTTACTTTTGAGCTACGGTACCCTAAAAACAGAATAAAATAGAAATTACACCAATAAAATTGCGTCAAAAAAAATTGCTATCTATATTTTCGATTTTTCAAACCAATTCTTCTTCTTATTTTTGGCCTTTTGTGTCTTAAGCCACTTCAAATAAGTTACTTTATTATATTTTCAAGTAGCAACACATTTTTAAAAACATTCTAAATTTAAAAACGATTCTAAATTTCGCCGCAGTGGACTAAAAAGTTTTATATCCTGCTATATCGGCCAGTAGGCGGGGGACATAAATAAAGGTGCAAACACACGTCACGGCCACGACCTTTATTTATCACGTTCACACCTCTAATAGCCGTGTGGGGACACCTTTATTGTGTGATTATTTTAAAAATATAATATGTATATGATTTAGAAATTTTGCCGTAAAATAGCGTGCTAGCTCAATTAACTCAATTTTTTTTGTTTTTTTTTTACCTCATCTCTCCTTCATCTATCAACCTATTCAGAAAATTGATTTTTTTTTTTTAAATTAAAAGTATATGCTCTCAGAAAGGTCAAATTTTTTTTAATTAAAATCGTTTTACTATTTTAGTACAATAGTTAAATCAAAATAACTAGAAAAAATTATGTCATCCAAGTAAACGAAATAGCGTATTATGCTATTTTGGAAGTATTGAAGTCGATTTCGATTTTTAGATCAATTTCTTGTAAACTGTATCTACTCTCCATTGTGTTTTGAGTTCTATTGCCAAACCTGTATATTTTGCTAGTTTTTCAGTGTTTGTTTTTGCAACATTTGTGTTTTAGATTTGTCTTTCGGGTATGCTGATATCCATTAGATAAATGGTTTTATTTCTTTTGTCATGAAGATGAAGATTGATGTTAGGTATATCCCCAAACTAAGCATAGCTTGTAATATGGGAACTAGATAACTGGTAGAATACATATATAGTATTTTTTTTGTAAATACATACTTATAATACATATTAACACCCAGACACAGAACAAACATTTATGTTCGTCACAATTTCTTGGCCTGGGTGGGAATCGAACCCATGACACTAACCAACTGAGCTGTGAGGTCATCTGTCCCAATAGATATTATTATAGAACAAAAAAAATACAAAATTACGTTTTGTTGGTTTATTTTCACAATAAAATTACACGTATATGTTACAATAAGTCTTGATCACATCTTACATCGTTACTGAGATCGCTTAGGTACGTTATTTCAATTCAATATTTACAGTTATTATTGCTAGAGATATTAATTAATGCAAATATTAACAGTTTAATTATTATAAATATTATTCTACAGTTAAAATAATAGTTGTATCTATTACGATTGTCCAACAATGATGCAAGAACCCGACATGATTCTTATAAACAAGTGTCTGAATAAAAAATAAAACAAAAACTTTATTCATTTTTTATTTATAACGGTGTAATTTTTATCCTTAGAGTTCTTGAACTTGATAAATCAAAAAATATCATCAAAATATTTCACAATAAGATACGCGCAAAGAAATCAAAAATACAAAAATCATACAGCATGAATTGTTCTGAATTCTGAATGATTTTATATTTTTTTTTGAGGTTTTTATATTATTTGATCGTAATATTTATTTTGAGGTCAGTTTATGCTCAGTTTTGTAGGGGAATTCTGCTTCCGTATAGTGGGTTTAAGTCTAAGTAACTCGCCTGTCTCTCTACAAATAACTGACAAATTCCTTGCCATTTGACATGCAAAATGGAGTTAATCAATATGGAACCAAGACACTATGATAGTCTTATACCCGTTCTAATATGTTAGAGATCAGTGGATATGGAATATTGATCCATAAAGTTGTTTTTTTTTTAAATTTGCTAATAAACTACCAATCAGAACTTGGGAAGCTTTAATGATTGACCAATCAGAGATCTTGACAGTTTGCTTGTATTTTTTTTCTCTGAAATGAGAAAATCTTTTGAATCGCTATTATGCCAATATAAGAACTCTTTCGCCTATTTACATTTAATTAAATAACAATGGCAACTATATTTATTTCTTAATAATTAGAAACTTAATCTATTTTTACATTTTTTCCAATATTTAGTTAATTTAATTTAACAAACAGATTAATTTATTTATTATTATTAATAACTTATAAATTACACTTTTCTAACCCGGTTTCCGAAAGCATATGTTAAGAAAACCTGTCCATAGTTTGGGGGTTATTAGGAATCGAGACTAGATCCTACTTATGCAATCATTATCCAAAGACAAGAAAAACTGAGGTGTGGCTGTGTCGTAGACTTGGCCGTGTGTTTTACGTGAATACGTGTACGCAAACGGACATTGTCACGCAGTGAAATGACCTCAAAATGGCGGTGCTTCCCACTCAGCAATCGATGCGTCACAATTCGTATATTCTAAATTTAATTAATTTACTTACTTTCATGAATATTTTATGATTATAATTTATTTGGTAATTTGATTGGGATATCTATAATTATACGTACCCCTTTCTGGGCGGTCAGGGTTTTTTAAGAAATTGTAAATATTATTTTGGTTAAAACCAACCGGACTGCGAATACTATACGAATTTAATTGGATTATCATTACGTCAATCAACTAATGACGACCGAACGAAATGTCATAATCTTGAATGATCGTTTTACTAACTTCTTAATTTTTTTTAGGACATTCTTACTAAGTGCATTCATAGAAATATTAATTTTTAAGTGTTTTTCGTTCTATTCTTAAATACAGAGTGAAATAAGTAAATTTTATTACAATTGCTAACACTGTTGCGAAATTAGCTTCTGTCACATGTTATTGAAAGCCAGTTTAAGAGATTTTGGGATTGAACATTAAAATTATAGCTAAGAGCTGTCTTCGTAACCGCTAAATTACTTTTTAATAGTGAAAATACCTAAAATTTTACAAAAACACGTCATGTGACATTGATTTCTTCGTCGGACGCACTGTCACTGTCAAAGTCCTCCGCCTCTTCGATATTTGTAAATTCGCGCGTAAACCCGGCCGCCATTTTGTCTTCATAACCTCTATATTCCGGGAAAACCTTCTTCAATTCCTCATTTTGCTCATCGTTTTGAGATAACGGTGATAATTTTGGTTTATCGGCTTCAGCGTCAGATAGGTCTGGGTGTGGGTTATTTTTATTAGGCAAGGTTTGCTCCCTGGATCCGCCGGAAGCAAGAAGTTCTCGCTCTTTTGAGTTCCGCCATTTCATGCGTCTGTTTTGGAACCAGATTTTTACCTGTGGACAAGAAAAAAGTTTAGCTAATTCATTTATGGTGATAGAAATTTACAAAAGCCAAGAACCTCCTTGGTGTTTATGGCGAAATTTAGTTTATTTGTATTTTTAAAAGTAAGAACATAAAAACGCTTATGACTCTAGAAACGGCTCAGCTATTTCTGCCAAACTTGACTAAGAACCGTCTACCAGTTTTAAAACAAAAAGATGCTTTGAAATCCAACCATCCCTTTTAAAACTACGCTGGCATAAATTAATTGTACACAAGACCACAGACAGACAACCACAGCTGTAAAAGTTGAAACACACCTTCAGGTAATAAGGTCATATTGAATTGTTTGTGCAAAGAGGGTATGCCCAGTTCATTTACAATATCGTGATTAACGTTTTCCATTTTCGATCATAACGAATAATCTTTTATGCGATTATTATACGTTTTATAAAATTAAATCTGAATGCTATTACTAACATAAATATAGGATTTATAAAGTCATAAAAAACGCAAAAATATAAAAACAACGATTTTTATCAAAAAATAGCAATAATCATTAATCATTGTCACTAATACTCCACACATTAGTTTTTATTATGTCATCGTACGTTTCGCTTATTATTTTTTTTGGTAAAAATAAGTTTTTACACGATTGTTACTTTCGCCGGCTATTGTGCAATTGACGTTCGGTATTGATGGTTTAAAGGCGTGGTTGTATGCGAGGGAGTGCCAGTGCCATGAGCTTAGAAAAAAATGTTTGGCATTTGACCACAATGCGGTAGCATATTTCTCTAAAAATACACAACTTATATTTTATTTACTTTCATTTACTTTTCACAATTACGATTATTACTAGGACAATGAAATCACATTAAAAGTTAATTTTGAAACTTGCTTGAACAAATATTTAATTTTGCGGTTTGGATATAGTAAACAATTCTGAAGTACCACTAAAAATAGTCGTAACATTTTTGTGTTTATAAATGAGTCTGATATCACCAAAGTTTAACTAAATTATTATCATCTTCCTGTCCTTGTCCCACTCTAGGTGGGGGTAGAACATCTTTCTTCTTCTGTTCTCTTCTATCAGCCGACATATTAGTACTAACTCCTTTTTCCCCTAATCATCCTTCACGCAATCCATCCGTATTTTGTTCCATAACTATTCCTTTTCTAGTTATGTGTTATTCAACCCTCATAACATGCCTTTTATATGTAACTAGCTGACCCGGCCACGCGTTGCTGTGGCTAACGTTTTTGTCATATGATATTATAATTTGCAATAAAATAATATTGCGATCATAAATTGAGATGTGAGCTATCCTATCCTTCAAGTTGGATCAAACTGCACACGGTGTACAAATTTGATTCAAATCGGTTAAGTAGTTTAGGAGTACATCGCGGACAAACATCGTGACACGTAATTTATATATATTAAAATGAAAGTGTCGGGACGAGCTAAAGACCCACCTGATGTTAAGAGGTTACCTCCGCCCATAACAACAGCAATATGACGAATTATGAGAAGACCCAAATCACACCCAGTTGCGCCCGTCACCTGAGACAAGGATCTTACGTCTCATGTGCATGTAATTTCATCCACACTCTTCCACCGGAATACAGCAATGTGAATGCAACACTGCTCGGCGGCAGACTACCAGGTGTGGAGGCAGTACTCCGGGCGAACTTTGCACACGTTCTAATGCTACTAACATTAACATTACATCACTACATAGTACAATATAAAACAAAGTCGCTTTCTCTGTCCCTATATCCCTATGTATGCTTAAATCTTTAAAACTACGCAACGGATTTTGATGCGGTTTTTTTTGATAGATAGAGTGATTCAAGAGGAAGGTTTATATGTATAATACACTAGCAAGTCAACCCGGCTTCGCACGGGTAGTTTCTCATACGACACTGATGCTTTACTAACCGTGCGAAGCCGGGGCGGGTCGCTAGTGCCTAATATTTAACTAAAATGTCTCCTGACTCTCGCTGCGTGACTGCGTTAGGGAGCCCGTCATATGTCTCGATATCTTAATCCGTATAATTCGCAATAAAACTGAATACGTCAAAAGTAATTAATTCTCAGCCGGCGCACCCCTGTCTCTTGTAGGGATGGGACACGCCGGTCTAAAGTATCGATACTTAATGTATCGATTCGTACCTCTAACGCCCGAATACTACTTGTTACTTTCGGGTTTAAGACCGCTTTAGATATCTAAAACTGAATTTTGCATCAGTTCTCGTAGTCCGAATAGGCTGAAATTTGATATACATGGAGCCATAAATAAAAGAAGCAGAAAAAGATATTCATGGATAAACCTGGTCAGTATCACATCAAAACTCTATTAGGTGAAAGGATTCAAACTGCGCCCTAAGGCTCTTTTCGTCATACTGGTTTACCACGGATGGAATGACCCCCAAAACCTGAATGACCATCAGTCATCGATGATGATTCAAATTCCTTTTTTTTTTATACCCAGACACAGTAAGTACACAGTATCACAGTATGTTTGGGAACACGTCATAACTAGTTCACCAGTAATTTCTTTATTACAAGCTCGGCAATAGGTTTAATAAGCTCGGCATTTTGACCAACAATAAAAATTACGAATCACCGCGACAAAAGAAACCCGTCCGTGAGCAATAAAAAGTTGACTACGCTATTGTATTAGGTTAAACCTGTTATTTGGGGCGGGATAGTGAATGCTAGATCGATCCTATCTCGTCCCACCATAGCAGTCGACGGCAACGCGCGGGTTTTAGTGAGTAGTGTAGGGACCCTGTAAGTATGAATGAGTTTGCAGTCAGCAGTTTTGTGTGTGAGCGAGACGTATGAGAGAGCGGCGACCGGCAGTTACTGCGAATTGACCGGTCCGTGTGCTTGTGATAGACTCGGGATATAATCTAATAAACACGGTGAAAATAATTACATCTTTTAATCAGTAACTCCCAATGCAGACTCCATAGACTATCAGTTAGGTTAGACCAAACCTACAGTAGGACGGACACTATGTCTGGGAGCCTCACATAACCCCTCAGGTTCCCCCGGACCTGAAGGGTAGGCGTAAATGCTTTTCCCGCGGTAAAAAAAGGTTAAACGTGTTATAGAGCTCATACTCATACTCATTTATTCGGCCTTAGGAACACTACGGAACACTTGGTTTTGTCAAAAATGATGGCTTACATAGCCTAAAAAATAACAAGAAATAAGAAACTAGAAACAGACAAGACAAATCACATGCTTCAACAATAAGTTTACAATAATATAATTTTAATGTTATAATAATTAAATTGAATAGGTAAAATGTTAACTATAGCTGCTGTATAGGGGCATTGTCAAGTAATAATAAATAATAATAATTAGATAGTAGTTGTAGTTGTTATAGTAAATAAATAAATAAATGACAATGGTCAGCTAGACCTGATGCCGCTGCCAGGGACACCTGCAGATCCCAACTCCTCAATAGCTGACAGCAGCATTTTGTGTAATAGTTGCTTTATAGATTTTTTGATGACAGTTTTTGTGATGTTATATTTACTTATCTACGCTGGGGGCGTCCTTCGTAAATAATAAATAGGTCCAGGTAGAATATGAAATATATTACTAATACTAGCGAACCGTCCCGGCTTCGCACGGTTAGTAAAGCATCAGTGTTGTATCAGAAACTACCCTTGCGAAGCCGGGGTGACTTGCTAGTGTATTATACATATAAACCTAACTCTTGAATCACTCTATCTATTAAAAAAAACCGCATCAAAATCCGTTGCGTAGTTTTAAAGATTTAAGCATACAAAGGGATATAGGGACAGAGAAAGCGACTTTGTTTTATACTATGTAGTGATTACTAAAGAAATTTATACGCGGAGACGTAGTCGTTGCTCGGGCTGTGATACAAATGGCAGGTCCTGGCGCAGGGTGAGAATCACACACACACACGCGCGCACGCACTCACACATACATACATACACATAAACACATAGGAAGAGTGACATACAGTACAATTATATATATAACTATTACAACTATATATTAATATCAGTTTTCAGAGACATTTATTAACTTTTTTCGTTGTGATTGTCGTAATATTAGTTAACTAAAAAAAATTGAATCTTTAATTGGCTGTAAGATTAATATTAAGTTTTTTTTTTTTATTATCTCTAAGAGCTGTTGATTCTGTTTATAATAAATAAATAAATAAAAGTCGATATTTTCGATTTTGAAATCAGTCTCTTGTCATCGACATTGTCTCGTCCCTCCAAGGGTCCGCGGCATCTGCCGCTGGCGTATTGTCGCCCTCAGCCGAGACCCGCACGCGACGGAGGTTATTTACAAATATTTTGGACTTGGCACTTGGAGAACATATATGACGTTTAAATTATAATAGGGATTTCTTACTTGTTCTTCGCCTTGGAAAGTACGCAATAAAATACGCAAACCCATGATATCGATTATTACAAGATTTTTTTTTGTAAGTATGTTGTTTTTGCCTATTGTTGACTGAATAATAATGATTCTTGTTTCATTGGATAGAGTGCATTTGAAATGGTCCCATACATATTTCATGAAGATATATATATGCCTAAATAAATTTAAAATAACAAAATATGGCATTATCTATTTTCTATTAAGTTATTAATACCACTTATTTTTAATTAGTAATTTTCACGACACAAGAGTAAATTCCATAAATAAATATTTTCAATGTCACAAGGTAATTTATTAAAAAGTTTTTAAAGTCTATGATATGGAAATTATTCTTCCAGTAGCGTATAAACAGATGTCACTAATTTATTTGCTAATCGATATGAAGACGTAACGTTCTTTCGAATCGATTAACGTCTCAACTCGGCGCGGTGAGTTTCACGCGTGTCAGTCAATATGCGTTTGGTTAGCCGAGTGGCACATTATTGATCTGGGTTCCGTAGCTTCAATTATCCCCATATTTGGCATGAATTGTAGAACTGTAGTTATATCAATTAATGTTCATTTTTTCCCTTATTATTATTATATCAGTTTCGTTACTCTAGAACACTGTTGATATATGCATTGGCAGGCGCTGACTTTGCTGCGCAGTTTTTATAACTTTAGCAATTTCATCTTTATAAGTGTATTACGATAACCTGTTTTTTTGTGCCAATAAACATTAATATTTACTAAAAACAAATCGACGTCAAGTATGCGTCTTAATGCATTGGCAATGCAATGCACTATTAGAAAAATACCTTCCCCTACTAAAGTATGAGAAGACCCAAATACAAAAAGTTTTCAAAAGCTGAACCCTAAAATACCGTGTACTATTTTTAAAAGTTTGACAAATGATCCTATTCGTTCGATTTATGAATTTTGAAAAAACGAACGTTCATCGATCACTGTGTAATTGGCTACGGCGAATCGGTGCTATTTGTCACATTGAGTACAAATGTGTTTTTGAAAAAAACGGAATATTTTATACGTTCAACATTTGCACAATATCTATAAATGTAAAAATCAATTGCTGTTCGTTAGTCTCGCTAAAACTCGAAAACGGTTGGATCGATTTGGCCGGTTTCTATTTCGTTGTGTTTGTAATAATCAGGACATGGGTTGGTTTGGAAAATTCAAGGGGTGAGCTGGAAAGCGGGAAAAAGTGAACGGACATTTTTCTATGGGATGTTTGCCGCTATTTCGTTTGACAGATGATTGTCAAATTGTGAATCAAGACAGTGACATCTGACAGGTCAGCTAGTACAAGATATTTACAGTGCCACAGGGATAATTTGGCTACTCTGAAGTTAGCAGCAGCATTTTGTTGTCCCTTTCTTCACCTGCACAATGGTAAAAGATAGCAGTATTTTTTTTTGGCCACCATCAGCTAACTTCAGACTTGCCAAGATATGTTTGTCAAACTATATTTTGAACTATGCCTAAGTGTACGTTTCTGGTTTTATAAAATTTATAAATGTAACATATATTTACTCTATAAGACAACGTAATAAAATAGTTATTCATAGAATTAATAGCCACGTAATAATTTATGGTTGTTTATTTTATAACTCATTACAGTTCTGTATTTTTGAGTTCGTTTGAAATTCTCGTCCGCATTTTGCGTCCTATGAATTCAATACTCGGACTCCGTCGAAATTTCAAATATTCATATTTGGAATGAATATTCAACCGCCGCCATGTTTACATTCGCGCCGTTCCAATTTCAAATATTTGCATTTATTTATTTTGGACGTCCCGCGGGTTTTTATTCAGCCAGTGTCTGGCAGTTTGCATTTTGGCATGACGCTTCCGTATTTTAATTGTTCCTTTTTTAAACTTTGACTTTATGATTGACGTGTGTCAAATTTGCATTTGTTGTTTTCAAATAGTTTAATTTAATTTGTGTCTATTATAAATAAACTTTGTAATGTACATGAGGTGAATGAATAACGAAATTATTTGCTTTGTCAAAGAGTTGTGTGGTTATACTAAATACACAAACTTTTTAAATTAGTAGTTTTTGGTTTGTATACAATAATTTTATTCTCCCCCAATTATTTATCTCAGTTTAGAGTCAACATGGCATAATGCTTTTCTTATCCCAACGTATTTTTGTTTTAAAAAGCTGCTAGGTACTTCATTGTACCTATAAAAATTGTAAAACATTCACAGTACAGCCGAGTCAAATGCAAATTCTGAATTTAAAAGCGAAGCAAACTACCACCTCTCTCGACGAAGGCTCACGGTTGACTGAGTATTTCTGTACTTCAATTACGTGTTGGTACTTCAGTACATAATGGCTCCGTAACTTAGTAGGTAGTAGCCCTGCCATCGGAATGGTCGCAGGTTCACTTTCCGGCCAGAGCACACTTTGTGATGAGAGTAAAAAAACAAGATGCAACTTGTTATTTGATTGTGTTAAGATATTGTTATTATAATTACTGGCTGTGCCCCGCGGTGTTACCCGCGTTTGGCCAGAACACTGCACTTTTCCGGAATAAAAAAATTATAATAGAATTATTTGCTATTGCAGATATCTATCCCTGTACCATATTTCATCCAAATCCGTTCAGACATTCTGGCATGATTGAGTGACAAACATCCATCCATCCAAACTTTCGATTTTTTTACACACTCATACCTATAGCATTCCTGTGTCGCAGATGGCATGGACAAACACCCAAGACCTGAAAAAACTTCATGCTCACCACCAGTGTGTCCCGGGAATCGAACCCGGGACCCCAAGGAGCCGCCTTATACTAGTAATATTCACGCGCGCCCACCAAAGAGTGCGAATTTAAATCCCAACCCGTAGCGCTTTAACCTCGTAATCTCATAACTAATTAATCTATCACCATTACAAATTGCCGAGTGCAAAAAGCGGAATGATGCTGTGAAAGCGCGACGGGACGTCTCAGCCCCAATCCCCCCCCCTTTTTGTAGAGCCACGCTAGAATAGAATTGACATTATTTATTTAGTGTACTACTAGCTGACCCGGCCACGCGTTGCTGTGGCTAACGTTTTTGTCATATGATAATACTGCGATCATAAATTGAGATGTGAGCTATCCTATCTTTCAAGTTGGATCAAACTGCACACGGTGTATAAATTTGATTGAAATCGGTTAAGTAGTTTAGAGTCCATCGCGGACAAACATCGTGACACGTAATTTATATATATTAAGATATAAAACACAAAATTTGAAACCATCCAACCGATGTGCTTCAAACTGGTTTCATTATAAAGGAAATGCGGAGATGGTTTCAGACCACTAAAAACGTAGAAGTACACTTTTTAACGTTTACACACTCATACATCTGGGCTAAGATTCACTTTGTCGCAGATTGCATGGTCAAACACAGAAACAAGACAAACACCCACGACCCGAGAACAAACTTCACACAAGGTGTAGTGAGCATGAAGTTTCAATTACTCCTTATGATATCAATCTGCCAGTGGAAGTCCCATCAAGCCATTTTGAAAATTAGCTGGCAGACAGAAATACAGACAAAAAAAATTAAAATTGTATTATATTTTTTCATGTACCGTATATACAATACTTTCAAATGCATTTATTAAATGGTTGTAGTGTGACATCACAATGGGCGATTTAAATAGTCACCTACCAAGAGTTTTATTTTGGGCGGGTAGAAATAAATGTTTAATTAATAAACGCCGTATCTATAAGTTCATCGGCCCCGCGCGCCCAACAATTATTTAACGTCAAACGCAGCGCGCCAAGATTGCGGGCGCGGGCTGGCTGCCCTTATGTGCGGTATTTGAATTTAGAATGAGAAGCTTTAAAGAAGTAAAAAAGTTGTCAGAGTTGTTTATTCTTAATACTAGATGGCGTTAAATTCAATTGTATTGCTGGATTCTTAGTATTGTAATATATTTTTGACGGAGCTGTTTTTGCAAATTACTAAATAAATTACCAGGTATGTACAGGTCCCAGGGTATGAGACACCTTCATACCAACATTTTATTCAAATCCGTTCAGATAACACTGCATTTTTAATATTAGTGTGTTTAAAATTATCATGGTTATCAATATTAAGTGGTTACATCAACCCATAACTACAGAAATGCGAATTAGATCCTCCCCGACAGAAGAATGAGAAGACTCCTTGCACCCGTCCCTCTAGACAGGGATGTTATGTAAGCGCTTGTAATTTCACCGGCGCCCACACCCTTCCACCAGAACAGTAATACTGCTTAGCGGGATATTCCAAATTTGGCGCAAGTAACAATATAATTTTGACATTATCCGAGATCAAGATAAATATCTGGTTAAATAGAAAAAAATATTATATTAAAGGTCCCCAGTTCCTAGTTCGGGGCGAGCTACTACATCCCTCTTGAGGCAAGGGTGGCTTCTGTCAAAAGCGTTTATCTGTTAATCCTATTGTTATAAAACAATTAATTAAACCCGCGGTAGATAAGGAGTTCGTAGTTCGCGACTAACTTTTGTCCGTGGGTTTTGTCTTAAGCTTTTGGCCAGTGGCATTCTACGTAGGTCTTGGGTTCGATTAGGTACTAAGAAAATATATATTTTTAAACGTTTACACACTCATACCTATGCACTAGGACTCAGTCGCAGATGGCATGGAGAAACACAAGACAAACACCCAAGACCCGAGGACAAACTTCATGCTCACCACACAACGTGTGCCCTGGCCGGGAATCGAACCCGGGACCCCTCGTTTCGAAGGC
This sequence comes from Aplocera efformata, assembly GCA_921293045.1. Taxonomy (NCBI): domain Eukaryota; kingdom Metazoa; phylum Arthropoda; class Insecta; order Lepidoptera; family Geometridae; genus Aplocera; species Aplocera efformata. Next base: position 1,135,424 of record OV121067.1, on the reverse strand, counting down.
AGTGCTACTACCAACTAAGCCATGGAGCCGTCTGAGATTTGTGAGAACATATGTGTTAGTTTTGTGTATTGGTGTTAATATTCAATTGGCTTTACACCTAAGTAGTAGCTCTGCCTTCGAAGCGAGGGGTCGTGGGTTTGATTCGCGCACATTTGTGTGACGAAAATAGATGTTTGGTAGCTACCCTGGCTTTGAAGCGTGTTTGTAAACAGGATCATGCTCGCGTAATTAATGAAATCCATCTAGTAAGGGTATCTCAATCGTACTTCCCTGTTAAGGGTCCGATAGGGTTTGAAGTCACCAATAAGATAGTAACATCCATTTTAACAAAAATATTACGGATTTTTCTTCTTCTGGGGATATAAAATGATAATTTGACTTTGACAATTTTTTTTTAATCTAATACATCGACTTTCGTACATTCATCCTTTATTTTTCGTTCATATTTATTTTATTTTTCTATGAATACCTTATCGGACCTCCTTGAGCTATACATTATCAAATAAAAAATCAAGCTGTTCGATTTTTAAATCCGTCAATTAAAATGTCATAGAATTTATTAATTATTAAAAAAATATTGTCACATCTTCGATTTCATGCTAGCGTAATCCACTAGGTGAAAAAAACCCATTGAAACGATGCCTAACCTTCGTGAATTTGAACAAACGTGAATTTCTGTACATTGTGAATTGTTACAACCAAGTATAATTAATTTATGTTTTGTAAATAAATCAAAGCTACTAAATAAATATTTCGTCATCACAGAATCTAAGTATGCGCTACGCCGTAGCACATCTACAAAAAGCTACGAATTGCATGATTTTATACTACAAATAAGTACACAATAAGGACTTCAAACAATAAGAAAATTACATGTCAAACGCATTTAACATTCCAACTCAACTGAAAAATCTAAGACAGAGAAAGAGCTCGTAAGAAAGGGACGAGCATACCGTACAATTGCGTCTTAGAGCGGTTTTCTATTGGTCGATATGTATCGAGTTGAAGTACTGCAACGCTATTGGTTGTTATTCTTTCGTTCGGTAACCAGTTTTTTTACGGCTATTCGATTTTTATGGCGCACTTGGGAACAGATATTTGGCGGGAATGCGTTTAGATTTCGAATTGAGAACGATTTGAAATGTTTTATGGTGTGTAGGCACGGTTATTGGCAATTTTTGTTCACAAGATTGTTGTTATATTTTGGAAAAATATGGTTAAACATAGAAAACTCTGTTCTTAGCTATAGTGCTGTAGTAAATATTTATCATACTTTATTTATAATAAAATAATATTGAATAACCTACACAATCCTAAATTATACAAACATTTTCCAAATCCAAAGTCCCATGATTAAAAAGTCAATGGTTTTTTATCGGAAATTGCATACACTTTTATATCGATCTCTCTGAGAAAGCTAATATATCATTAAAACATATTTATTTTTAGTGTTGTGTCCACAATACAACGTTCTCGAAACGGTGAAGAACAACGTTGTGAAGAAACTGGCATGTCTTTCAGCATTAGGATGCCGTGGTCGATTAAAACCCAATTGACTCTCAATTAACGAGAGTAGGCCCATATCCCTGCAGTGTGAACATTAGAGGCTGGGCGGGGATGCCAGCTTTTCATAAACAAAACATATTTCGATTCATGTGACATGTTGAAACTCATAATTTTTGTCACAGATATTTTTATCTTATGTCTGACATGATAGTCACTTGTTGAGGATATACCCCCAGCCCCCAACCCCCTGGGGTGCAATGAAAACACCCCACGGCACAGTGTTCGAATAATTGGTCAACAATTGCGGCCGCTTAGGTGTTTTAAATTGTTTTTAAGGATGTTTTATTTAGTTACCGTTTCCAAATACTGGCAAGGTTTTGTTGATGATTGGATTTCAAGGACGTTGGAGCTATTATTTTATGAAAATATAAACAAATATTAATATTCAAGGATATTTCACCATCACGTGATCATGTGGCGCTATCCAGTCACAAACTAAGCAAAGCTTGTACTATGGGAACCAGATTAATAATAGAATACTTATAAAATAAAGATATATGAAAGCGTGGTGGTTCAGGGCACAGGGGCCGACTTTCAATCTGAAAGTCGCTAATTCAAACCCACAAGTGCACCAATGAGTTTTTCACTTGAAAAAATTATGTGCGCAATACCACATTCTCGAAACGGTGCAGGAAATCGTGAAATTCAGCTACACAAATTTCGCCAATGTCCAAGTTAATGTACTTTCGCAAGTCTTGCATTTACTTAGAAACTCAAAAAGTAATTAAAAATCTATCTGTCAAAATAAAACAGCATCAACGTCCTAACTGTCAACTGCATAAAACTTATTATGTAAGTAAGTATTTTTCTACGGCCCCACAAAAATATTATCCACATCGGCTGAACTTTTTAAATAAACATCTTGAAGAATCAAGCAATCGTAACCCCCGTTTCTTGCCGGAAAATGTGGAAGTAATCGGATTTTTCCCTATTTCCCCTCCGTTTTGTTTTTTTTTTTAAGATGGCTGGCTACGGCCTATTTGATTAAGACATCAAATATTTTTATAAATTCCAACTGGTTGAATTAAATATACAAACATCGCTTTGACATTATTTATTTAGTATAAGTTTAAATTATCGAAAGATATTTCAATTTAAGTACAGAATATTATGATTTTTATTGTTTAACTGTGTTAGTAATTTTTCCTCGACTTGGTTACATTTTATGATACATTTACGTTTTGATGTGAATATGTGATGGAACGAGCTGAGGACCCACCTGGTGGTAATTGGCGACCCCCGCCCATGACAACAGTAATGCGACTCAGTATTAAATTTGGATCATCCTGCTGCGTCCATCACCCGAGACGGGGATGATACGTCTCATACTCATGTGATTTCACTGGCACCCTTCCACCGGTATGGGTGTACATTAAAATAACACTATATTTCAGGATACCATTTTTAGGATTTCGTTCAACAATTGCAAATAAGCCAGTTTTGACATAGCTCAAATCGCATAAGTCTCAGGCGAAGGACGAATAAAAATTAAAAAAAAAAAAAACTCCATCACACTCGTTTCGCTAAAAAGGCACCAATTCTCCCGCATTCCACCAAAAAGGCCTAATTTCACCCGTTCAAAATCTCAACTGAATATCGAATTCAACAACCGGTAATTGTTTTAAAAGCTCCTAGGGGCGTGGCGCCCCTAACGCCTGCGACTGACATCCCCTCTATTCGGCTTAAGGGTAGCTTTTTTGTAACACCCTGCGTAGTTGAACACCCTAAATTAAGGTTTGACTTCACTTGGAGTAACCGAACGGATTCTGTTTAGGATTTTTCTGGTGTGTTTATATTTTGTAAAATATAAGATTATTGTTGTACTTGAAAGGAAAATTAAGATTTGAGGTTAGTAAATTAAACTTAACACTCTCATACCTCTTTAAGCTTTATTAATCCTATTTGATAATAAATTACGCTACATCAGCTCTATTTATCCGACTGCGCGACGCAAAGGCTGTGTTTAATAAAATAAATATATATATAAGTTTATCAGCCTATGTACGTTTCTTCTATTGTAGCGCTCTATACGTTTTTTTATGTTTACACACTCATATCTCTGCACTAGGATTCTCTGTGTCGCATATGGCATGAACAAACACAGAAACACAAGACAAACACCCAAGACTCGAGAACAAACTCCATGCTCAACTCACAAAGTTTGCCCCGGCCGGGAATCGAACCCGGGACCCATCGCTTCGAAGGCAGGGCAACCAACTAAGCAATGGAGTTATTAAAATTATAAGATTTATAACTATTCATGGATCATTGGATCATATGCTTTCCGCTGCCTATGAACAACACAACTACGACTCAGGTCTTCTACTAAAGTGTGAGAAGACCCAATACCTCGAAGTGTCCGTCACTCAAGACCGGAACGCCTCAAGTGCTTGTAATTTCACCGGCACCCACACCCTTCCATCGGAACACAGCAATGGGAATACACTACTACTTGGCGGCAGATACCGCGTATGAACTCAAACTCAAACTCATTTATTCCAGTAAAATAGGCTATATTTTATCTCCGTATTCCGACGGAAACGGGATAAAATTTTTATCCCCGTATTCCGACGGAAACGGGATAAAAATAGAAAATTACCTGACTATCCTTTAGCCCCAATTTCTCAGCCAGCTTCTTTCTATCAGGCTTCGAGATATACTTCTGGACTTGAAATCTTTTCTCCAACCCCTTGCGCTGCAGGTCTGAGAACACGGCCCTCCGCATCATGCCGCGGCGGGGCTTGCCTGGTAGATTAACGACTTATTATTCATTTAATTACAACAACAACGTTAACACAGTCATACCTCTGCACTAAGATTCCCTGTGTCGCAGATGGCATGGACAAACACAGAAACACAAGACAAACACCCAAGACCCGAGAACAAACTTCATGGTCACCACACAAAGTGTGCCCCGGCCGGGAATCGAACCCGGGACCCCTCGCTTCAAAGGCAGGGCTACTACCAACTAAGCCACGGAGTCGTCAATTAATTTAATTTAATTACGTATTTATTAGAGCATGGTGACCCAAAGGCATAAACGCCGACTTTCAATCCGAAGGTCGCTGTTTCAAACCCTAAGGTGCACCAATGAGTTTTTTCACTTGAAAAATTAATGTGCGCAATACCACGTTCTCGAAACGGTGACGGAAAATCGTGAGGAAACCGGCATGTCTTAGAACCATAAATTTATGACATGTGACATTTACCAATCCGGATTGGGCTCCCGTGGTAGATCAAAGCCCATTCACTCTCAATTATCGAGAGTAGGCCGGTGTCTGCAGCGGGAACATTAGAGGCTGGTACAGTGCGTATTCATCGACTGAAAAGGAATGGTGGTGACGTCTGTTCGTCCGATAGTAGAATGGTGACGAGGGTATTGTGCAACTCTTGAGCATACTCCAAAGTTGACGACTCCGTGGCTTAGTTGGTAGTAACCCTGCCTTCCAAGCGAGGAGTCCCGGGTTCGAATCCCGGCTGGGGCACATACGCCACACTTTGTATGGTGAGCATAAAGTTTGTTCTCGGGTCTTGGGTGTTTGTCTTGTGTTTGTGTTTGTCCATGCCATCTGCGACACAGGGAATCCTAGTGCAGAGGTATGAGTGTGTAAACGTTTGTTAAAAAAAAAGTGCATTCATTGGAATATTCCGTGGTTTACTGAAAATTACTGAGAATGGATACCACTTACCTCTAGAACTATGTGCCCAAGGAAACCCACCAGGAAGGGGGAAAACTTGCGTATGGGATTGCGCTGGTCTCACTGCAACAAAAAATTTTTTTTTTTTTTATATGAGATTAAGTGACGGAACGAGCTGAGGGCCCACCTGATGGTAAGTGGTGACCCTCGCCCATGACAACAACAATGCGTGCGACTCAGTATAAGATCCAAATCTTTACTGAGTCGCATTCATCCTGCTGCGTCCATCAATCGACGGGGATGATATGTCTCATGCGCATATGATTTCACCGGCAGCCACACCCTTCCACCGGAACACAGTAATGCAACCTCTACTGCTTGGCGGCAGATTCCAGATGTGGTGGCAGTACCTCTCCGGACGAACTTGGCATATTCACTCCTACGTAGCAGTAAAAATTGACAAATGATTGTTAAATTGTGAATAAAGTCAGAACTACGTTTGTTGGGTCAGTGAATAACCAATAAAATCTTCAAATCTTATAAGCAAGAGCATTGCAAATATAATAATAAATTGTTTGATTGAACAGTCTTTCATTGCAACCTTTTTGGTTCCAATTCATGATTTGCGCAAAAAAACTAAATTGGCATACCGCAGCAATCGCATTCATCCACTACAATGGAAGAATAGAAATCGCTTTATGCCATATTATCGTTTTTACAGAATTTTTGGCGCAATCGATCACGGATATAGATATTCTATTAAAAATATCACAATAGATTTATTAAAACGTAAAGACGTTGTGGGCGCGAGTTCGTAGAAAAAAGAACTTTCAATATAATGATTAATATACATCAATATTGTATAATGGTTATTCTACCAAATTTAGTACTTTATCTCTTATATTATATTTCTGAACATTTGAGTGAAGGGCATAAGTTTTATTCTCATGTCTTAAATTTTGTTGCGTTTTGTATGTGTATTTGCCATCTGAAATACGAAATCAGAGTACAGGGAATGATTAGAGTATGTTTAAAAGTTATTTTTTTTCTACTGGCAACAATTGGTCGATCCCCTTCAACAAAAAGGCCCATAACCGCAAAATGCACAAAAACGGGATTAATTTTTATATCAACATTCATTTTTTAACCATTTAGCAACATTAACATCGTATATTTATGTTTGAGATTATTATAACAATAGGATGGCAATAAATTGAGCGTAGGGGCTTTGTATTGTTGTATGTTATTGCAATTGGCTACAAGATCGTTACAATAAAATGTTTTGTGTGGTCTTTACGGGGAGGTCTATAGTTTTTTTTTCGATTAGTATTTTTCGATGGCTTAAGATTTGTCTGTGGTAAGAATGGTTTTTTCTTTTATTGTAGTTTTTTGGCATTAAAACGACACTTCTTTGTCTAAATGTCAAAATAATCATTGTTTGCGATGTAAACTACACACAGTCACAATGAGAGCTTAACAATCAAAATTCCAAAAGGAAGTTAATTTAGTTGAGGACGGTCAATAAAGTATTTAATAAAAATCATGCAATTGAAAAACAACGGCGGTAACACAGAAATGGTTGCAATACGCTTAACAAAAATTTAAATATAATATTTTCTAATATTTTTAAAAATTGACATCTAAATTGGTTTACAAAAAGTCACTGGAAACAAAGACGCCACTTCGTTTAAATAGATGACATATTTTTCATGTTATTTTTATTTAACAACCAAACTATCGAACCGATTTTAGTAAAAATTCTATGGGTCCTATCTGAAAGCATGTCGTTTCAAATAAAAATAGAATTTTCCAAATCGGTTGTTAAACGGAGATCTGACCTAACAAACATATAAAAAAAATTCAACCGAATCGATAACCTCAGGATTTCGGTTGAAAAATATATAACTCACCTAAGTACGGATGGTGGCAATGCGCAAGCAGATGTTGTAAGTGCTGATGCTGCACTGGAATCGGGCGGCTGGCGATCGGCTTGGCTATCGGCCAGGGACTCCCCATCATCGGCTGCCGGTACTCTGAAATAATTGCAAGTTTAGATGCTGTTCTACGGACTGGTCTCACTTGGCTCAGTTGGGCAGTTCAGGCAGGTCGTGGGTTCAGGACAAGCATTTGTGTCATGAACATAGATGTTTGTTCTGTGTCTACAGTGCATTGTGTTTTAGTTTTGTCGATACAATAGTAGTATAGATAGGCAATTAGTGTATATAAACAAATATAAAACACTGCATTCTTGTACTGTAGCGATTAGGAAGAAGAGTGGGTGAGTAATACTATATATCGCTGTTAATATATTATAATGCGTATGTATTTACAAAAAAAGCTTTGTAAAAGTATTCAATCAGTTATCTGGTTCTGATACTATGCTTAGTTTGAGGCAAGATGGCGCTATGTGAATCATTCATGTTTATTTGTATTTATTTATTATACGTAAACATATTTCTGCGTATTTAACATGATACAGTGTCGTAGCACATTTCACACACACAGACATGTCAATGCTCATAAAATGTCTCATTTGTCATGATTATGAGTGTAGGTACCGGATTTTTATCATGGCAGCGGCTTAAAATTTAGTCTACTTTTAAAAATAAAATTAATAATAAAAACTAAAAATAGTACAAATAGCTAAAGTATCGGAGAGTTTCTTTTTTGTAAAATAACATAATTAATAGGTATGGTACGATATTATACCAATATTTTCAGCAAAACCCAACCCTCTAAATAAACTTCTAAACGCTTAAGGTAAGTGAGAGATCCCCTGAGAGCTATTAAGGGATGCAAGGCGTCGCCTTGGAAAACTTCCTCCCTAATTTTAAATGTATGGGGGTGTGATTTTATTTTATATTAATTTCGGGGTGTGCGCTCTGAGGTTTTAATAATTAAGCAATCGTTCAACAAATTTAATATCATTAGTTAAATACTCTAATAATTGTCTTTTAACAAACGACAAACAAATCATAGTCGAGAAAAAGGCATTACAAAGCCAAAGTCAAAAATCTTTATTTCCGTTGAATTTTTAAAAAAATCCTTGGAAATGTCAACTTAAATGTCATTCTTAAAAAAATTTGGCTGTCATGGGACTCCATGGCAGATATGAAAGATGACAGCAAACGAAATAACTCGTATGCCGTAATTTTTCATATCACACCGTACGAGTCAGTTTTACTGCCAATACTCGCCAATAGGTGTTCACATCAAAATTTCAATTAAATACCCTTTGTAATAGTGATGATTATGAATTACGTCACTTAAAATTTTCATTACCAACTTTTATCAACCAAAAATAATAAAAAATCCATAATTTTCTAATTGCAATTCTGAAAAGTTTAATGTGAATTTGGATTGATTTGATTCTGAGTAGCTTTTGCGCTTTGCTAGCATAATTCTGTCAATAAATGTTTCTTGTAATTTTCAATATTTTTTATTATTAATGCAGATAGCAATAACCAACCCTTAAAAAACCAATTAAATTTACACTTTGTATGTATAAGTACTTTAAATTAACAAGCCAAAGTCAAAAACAAAGCAAAATGATTAATGATATCACAAAGGCTATACATTATAATACGATATATTAGGCAGGCATGCCTTTGACAGTCAGGGGTAAGAAATAGGGTGGGTGATGAGTGACGACGGTTGGCGGGTGGTGCGTAGTTTTGGATAATATTTTGATTTGAAATTTAATATTTTATTCGTTTAGGTACCACACAGGGGATTCTGATAGAGAGCTTATTGTCCTACCTTTCAAATGATAAAATATTTTTCTACAAGCTGCGCCCCGCGTTGCCTTTGGGTTTTTGGGATCAGAAGTAGCTTGTGTTTATCCAGGGTATAAGCTATCCTGGTACCAAATTTCATTTGAATCCGTTGAGCCGTTTGACCGTGAAGCAGTATCAAACACACACAGAGAGACACAGATAAATACAAACTTACGCTTTTATAATATTAGTGTGATTATGATTGTCGTTCCAACCTATTATTATAATAACACGTAATTATACCTACTTATTATTATGATTAAACGTAAAACTTTCTGCTCTCTTAAAAAGTGAAAAAGAACCAAATTCAATACTTTCAAGTGGCAAAATACAAATTTACATTTAACAACCAAACTATTGAACCGATTTTGATAAAAATTCTATGGGACCAATCTGAAAACATATCCTTTCAAATAAAAAAAAAACCATATCGTTCGATAAATGGCGCAGAAATCGGTGAACTCCTTTTCGAAGTCGGTGAATAAAACACCAAGACGCAGAACAAACATCAATGTTCGTTTTAAACAAATATTTGTCATCTAAAATTCCACTTTCGATATCGCGTACATCTTACAACTTACCCCACAAGTAAGCGATTGGGAACAATCTCCCTGCATTGTATTGTAATCGTAGGCACGAATGGGGTGCTATTCATCTTTGATCGTCTTATTTCGATCTGTTTGAGTAAGATTCTCATTACTTCACTCTAAATTGGTGGGAGATTAATTTTTATTCATTATTGTACATAGAAATAGAAACAAACATAAAATAGCCTCATAGATCAGTTGGTAGTAGCTCTGCCTTCTGCGTTGTAGGTCGTTGTAGGTAATGTTTGTTCTGTGTCTGGGTGTTAATATGTATTATAAGTATGTATTTACAAAAAAAAGTACTATTTGTATTCTATCAGTTATCTATCTAGTTCCCATATTACAAGCTATTCTTAGTTGGGGCTAGAGTGTGAAATGTCTATGAATATTTATTTATTTATGTACGTACACAGGCTAGCTTAATCCTGAAAATGGTGCTAGAGAGGCGATAGAAAAGGTAGGTAAGTTACATGAATAAGAATAATATAATGTCTTTTTAAATAACCTATATGTCATTTTTTATCGTGAAATCTTCGCCCGGACGGATCAGTATTTGTAAATAAATGACGGCTCTATAGCTTAGTTGGTAGTAGCCCTGCCTTTGAAGTGAGGGGTCCCGGGTTCTATCCTGCACCCCATGGTGTTATTATATATACCTGCGTTTACTTTTTCGGGAAAAATGTAGCCTGTGTATTACGGTTTAAGAGTATGAGCTACTTTCATATAAAATTTCATCCAAATCCGAGAAAATAAAAATTTTCTGTTCTATCTAGATGTCGAGGAGTGAAGAAGAAACAAATGACCAACTTTCGCATTTATAATACTAGTAAAATATCAAATGTTCTATTATATCTAGATTTTTTTTATAAAAAAAAAATCTAGCCAGATACTATGATCTCGCAGAATAAGTAAGATAACCTTTAAAATTATAAAGTAATTCCTAACAGAGCATTTAATTCGTTTACAAGAAATTAAACTTTTCAAAAGCACACTTGAGAAAACAAAGTCTGTTTCATAAAAAAATGGTCTAACAATAGACTGCAATAAAAATTGGCCGTCTCATTCACCACGTATGATAATGAAAGGGACTGCCGTAATCCGCAAACATTAAAAAGATAGTTTTGATCCGTGGGACAAAAGGATCAGATATTATGAGTTTTGAGTTGGACCGCTTTTGTGCTCGGTGTGCGATATTTTTTATTGTTGTTTTTTATTTATTATCTGTTAATGGGAAATGAAAATTAACATACTTTTGGCACGCCCCGAATTCGGTCATTAGCTGTTTTGTTGAGAATTTAATTACCTTATTTTTGCTGATTTATAAAAAAATATTATGTCCACAATGTTTGTTTCTTGGATAATATTTTAACAGTGCAGAGAACAACTTATATTATATAATACTTATATATTTTTTTTTATTTGAGTAATATCTTTTGACATAACCAAAGTGTATCTATGGTAAAAATAAATAAGTATGAATATATTATATCAGAGAAACTGCCCCATTACATTAGTATCCACATTGCACCCGTGCGAAGCCGGGGCGGGTCGCTACTCTCATAATTTTAATGAACAGATAAATTATTTAAAGGTTCGAATTATACAAATCAAGGTTAGCAAGCCATTGAAGGCAGTACAGGCGCAAAACTCAATTTCCAATAAACTCGGCCGGGTCCCCTCGAAATCAATTATTTTCGCACTTTCCCGCGTAAAAATTGGCGCGAACAGCAGCCGTCACCCAATCGTTAACGAATAACAGGTTAATTAAACCGTTTTGTGTAGAATAAACGGTTATTGTGAAGAAATAACTGTTATTTGAGTTTATACGATGGCGAGTGGCCTCGGTTGATAGTAACTGTGACTTTTTGTAGGTTGTGGAACGATCATAGATATTTGTTCTGTGTATGTATTTAAAAAAGTATCTATCTGGTTCCCATAGTACAAGTTATGCTTAGTTTGAGGCTAGATGGCTAAACGTGTGGGTTGCTTATGTATGTAGACGCATAATTGTTAATTAATTTTAATTTTCAGCTACAATAGATTTTTGCCATAAAAGGAAGTTTTAATTATTAAAAATTTCACAGATGTTACGAAAATTATGAAAATGTTAATTTTAGAAGTGAGAGTTATTTTTAAAACTGCAATAATCTTCATTATCCAATATTGAAGTATTCACAAAACTTTGACTTTTCAGATTAAAATCAAACATGGCTAAGAGGATTAACAACTATTCATAATCCAAGAGATATTAATAAAAAACTCTGAAATCGGCCCTTTCGCTTTGAAACTGAGGGCTTATATTAATTAAACACAATTGACAACATAACTAACTGTCAAACTGACAGGACAGACCTAGCCGTCAGTCAAATTAAGAGAAAATTCAATTTGGATATTCTTTTGCTGGCAAAATTCTTATATCCGATTTAATGTACTGTTAATAAAATAAACTTCTGTTGCATATTTATATTGTAATGATACTACATGACTTGATTTTATATTGAACCGGAAACAGGCTGTTTTAAAATTATATTTAACAGGAAGCTTGCCTGAGTGGCGCCACTTGCAATTTCCGTTTGTCTAGTACTGTAATGTAAGTTACAACAGGGCGCACTAATTTCTGTAAAATCAACGAGTACACATCTATTCTACTTATTTGCGTGTTTGATTCACCACGTCTAACATTACTTTCACAAGTTTTCTGTATTTGAGTTTACAAGTCAAAGTCTATGTCAATATCAAAAAACATTATTTCCATTGAATTCTAAAAAGAATCACGCGTTCTTATTACTAGCGTTCTTATATAAGATCAAATAGTCTATCTAGTATAATAAATCAAACAAACATTTGCTACGTTTTCATTTCATATATTCACACAAATATAAACCCGAAAAACGGCATAACCCCAAAATTGGAAATTCTAAACACACAGCGTTAACTCGCGACCGCATTGGCTCGTTTAAATTCAGAACGCGTGCGGTCGTGTTAACGTCGGTTCAGTTCAAATTTGGAACGATATTGTACGAGTAGTACAGGTGTAGTGTATAAGTGTCGAGTAAGTTTCTGATTATGTTGCAACACTACTACATTTTGGTTTGATTTTGGAACAAAAATTGATTTAACAAAACGCTTTGTGCTAGAGTTACGCTAACGAAAGTCTCGTTCTTACGTAACGTTATACCGATATATCTTTAAACAGTTTGAAGTTGATTTTTAGCTGTTTTCGTTTGCCGATTTCTCTTCTAAACCACGCAACGGATTTTGATACGGTTTTCACTACCATTTACATTATTTTTACCGTAATGTTTATAAATATATTACATGTGGGTTTGAACCAGCAACCGTCAGATTGAAAGTCGGCGTCTATGCCCCTGGGCCACCACGCTCTTCATATTCATATTCAACTCATCGTGCATCAAAGAGATTTTGTTCACTTGAAAAATTTATATGCGCAATACTACGTTCTCGAAGCGGTGACAGAAAACATCGTGAGGAAACCGGCATGTGTTAGAACCAAAAAATCGAAGCCATGTGACATCTACCAATCCAGTTGGGCCCCCGTGGCAGATCAAAGCCCACTCTCAATTATCGAGAGTAGGCCGGTGTCCAGCAGTGGGAACAGGCTGGTACGGAGTATTAAGATGAGATATCAATCAAGTTGGCTAATGGTGCTACTATATAAATCTGAGAGTGGATAAACACGACCACTAGAGCAAATGAAATTTCCATGTCATGAGGCACTGCGGTACAATAATGGTATTCTGTTCCCGGCGTGCCGCAAATTGTTGCTTTTAATTGCTCTGTTAATTCGTCAGTACATGAGCGAATAAGCTTATTTCAGTTTGAATGAATGAATGAATGAATACTCTTTATTGTACACCTCGATGGAAACATACATAACAAAATTAAAATTAACAAAACGGTCACAAAACAAAGAACAGGTTACAATATGATGATGGAGCAGTCTTCTTCTTCTATCGAGTCGATGTTTCATACATTATATTGTTTTAGACCAGTAGTTTGCAACATCTATGGCGTCCTATCTATGGCGTTTTGACGGCTCCGTGGCTTAGTTGGTAGTAGCCCTGCCTTAGAAGCGAGGGGTCCCGGGTTCGATTCCCGGCCGGGGCACACTTTGTGTGGTGAGCATAAAGTTTGTTCTCGGGTCTTGGGTGTTTGTCTTGTGTTTCTGTGTTCGTCCATGCCATCTGCGACACAGGGAATCCTAGTGCAGAGGTATGAGTGTGTTAACGTTGTTTGTTTGTTTGTCCTTTGTGCAAACCATAAGGTCGTCCATCGTGCACGTGTGGGCAGGATGGGCATTCAAGCAAGTGTGGCATAGTTTGGAGAATATTGCCACAGTGACAATCCGTCTCGGTGTCGCAAATAAAACCCCATTTATGGATGTAATGTTAACATGGAACAGTTATGGCGTGAAAGCGTTATCAGAACTGATTTAAAAACAGAGGAAACAGACTTACTTTTAGATAAACACATAGACTACTTTTGACCCCGTTCATCACCTTTTGACCCCGTTCATCACCTTTTGATCCCGTTCATCACCTTTTGATCCCGTTCATCACCTTTTGACCCCGTTCATTTCAAGTTCATCATACAACATCTTCCATACACCAGCTTAACTTCTCGTCGCTATTTCGTCGGGGGATAAAAACAATATTTACAATTCCACTTCCTTTACGTTAGTAAAAAATGATTTATTTACTTAACAAAGAATTCTAACACAGGATCAACTGGACATACAATTTAAAATAGGCAAAGGTAGATAATAGTGGTCCTGTAGTTATAGGGCATGATAAAAGAGACAACTGGACAGGGATGTAGGTGACTACGAAAAGATACTAAGTACCTAATTAGTAGTATTTTTTTACGTAATTACGGTAAAGTTGGTAAAAATGGTAATAGTTTAATTAGTCCTTTGACAAAGTAAAGACACATGATTTAGGATTTACGAGATATGTATATTAACAAGGCTAAAATATGGTAAAATGACGCAACACCACGAAGCAAAAATCATTGGTAAAACCGGGATGACACAACTATAGTGTAACTATAGAACTATATAATATAATATATAAAACTATATAAATATAATATTTATGTAGGTTTATTAATACATGTTATATTATTTTAAATTATTTCGAATTGTATTAGTTACTTTAATATAGATACACCCAATGCCCCTAGTAATATCCGTTACTTCTTGTCCATCCAAGGTTGTCTGTAAGAGATCGCTTTAAAGCGATAAGACCGCCCATTGTTTCACATTACTTGTGTAATATTATTTTGTTATGTTTGCAATAAAGTGTTATCTATCTATCTATCTATCTATAGTGTCATCTCTATAGAACGTTCAACTAACAGTAACTACATCTACAATTTATACATTTCAAGAAAGCCAAAAGACAAAAAGCGTTCTTTCGCTCCCTTTCACGCCCTGAAGAAAATAACCATCCCCCGCACCTGCTCGAAGGACCAAAACGACCAACTCGATTCCAAACGATAATCGAATAGAAATTTAACGGAACAATTTATTCCTTGAATATCTGACTTTATGACTTTCGCGTAAAAAAGTACCCGCCAAATCTGAGTAATATAAACTTTGGCAAACATAATCTTTACTGTCAAATATTTTCTACACCACCTTATTTTTGTGAAGCTAAGGTTGAAATTCAAGCGGGAAAGGCGGAAAGACTGCAAAACAAAATGGCGGACGGAATCGTAGTCGATCGAAATTCGAATATTATTTCAATATGGCGTCCAATGACATGTTAATACGGAATTTGGAGCGATATGCATAATTTTATAACGCACATTTGGGAGAATTGGACTTATACGATTTCTCTTATTCGATCTTTGTGTAAAATTGCTCTGAATTCGGTTAGAGGTTTACAGATGACTTTTCAGAAAACTTCTTGAGAAACAAACTGCTTTGATTTCAGCAAATTTTGCTTGTTTTCAATATGTAGTATAATTTAATTTCAAATTATATGATTTCATTTAAACCTAACCTTATAAACCTTAAACTTTTTTTAATCGTAGTTCCTTACATATTTCTTCAGAATTTTATTTAGATCAATTTAGCGGAAGTTTTTAATACCTATACAAAATGTTATATTTGTAATTTAAGTTGCATAGTGTTCAATAGAACATACAATACTCGAAAACAAAATTAATAATTTATTGATTTCGATTATATTTAAATATTATAAATTATATTATATTTGACTGTCTCTGAACAAGCTAGAATCACGTGACGAAACAATTAATTTTTTTTTAGAATAAATGCATACTAGCTGCGCCCTGCAGTGTTACTCGCGGTCAATAAGTCAACACGAGGCAATGGAAAAATAATTACAGAAATTGTGTTTTACCAAGTCACCAAAAATCAATTTTTATGGATAAAAACGAACTCCGCCCATGACAACAGTAATGCGACTCAGTAAGATTTGGATTTTACACTGAGTCGCATTCATCCTGCTGCGTCTATTCCAGGTGTGGTGGCAGTACCTTTCCGGACGAACTTGGCACAAGTTCTACTGCTACTTTTGGTTGCTTCTTTAGCACCCAGGGGGTACGTGTAGGGAATCAAAGGGTACACACCCACGGATGTGAGCAGCTAGACTGACTGAACCTGTAAGAAATCTTTGCAAAATGACACTCCCAAGAAAAAAAATCTGTCACTTGTTTGCTTTAGCGTCAAATAATTTTTAAAACAAGTTCAATTCATGAAAATGTTAAAGTCCTACTTGGTGTCATAATAATGAGCTGATGATATTCAAACAACTGAACATATTTTTATAAATTATATCTAAGAATTACAATACTGACAATAATTAAAATTATTTTCAAACACGTAAAACTTATAACGCCCTTCTGCGACGGGTAAACAACATCTAAACGGACTAAAATTCCTTCCGATTAAACAAATAATCGTACCTACGCTATTAATTACTATAGCAACACTGCTATCGGTGAAACGACCTCCTTGAACCAAACCTCACAATTACTGTCAACAAAGACAACAGACCGCGTTATTAACAGAAAACTACAAAAAATAACGCACAATAAAAACGGATATTCCATTAACGTGCTATTATAACGTTACTGCGATCTCTCCTTACATCTTAATTTACTGAAAGTCGCAATATGGCGCCGAGTTTTTCAATAAAACTGGCAACATCTGGTCGGACACTTAAGCGCGGGGGCGGGAATGAGACGGCGATACGAGGAATCTATCTGTGCGAGCGGGATAGTTGTGGGGGGTCGGCATAGAAATTAATATGTCCTTCTTAACGTTTTCGTTGGACGTAAGTCGCTTTATTATATTTATTATTGATGTTGGTATTTCTGTTATATTTTTGTGAGGAAACAATTAGGATGGCATTATGTGGGCCAGATATTATCTGTGGTGGGAAAACAAGAGGCGGACAGTTACTTAATGCGCATACATACCTTTTTATACATGTATTTATTCATGGACATCACACACAGCGCCATCTAGCCCCAAACTAAGCCCAGCTTGTAGTATGGGGACTTTTAACTGATAGAATACTTATTTACCCGTCTCCCAGTCACAGAACAAACATAATGTTCGTTACACTAATGCTTGTCATGAGTGGGTCATAGAAGCCACGACCAAGGCAGAAAGCAGAGATAAGAAGTGGTGAGGCTGAATTTCCTGAAACGTTAGGCAGAACAAGAAACACAGAAACACATGACAAACATCCAAGAACCGAGAACAAACTCCATGATAGAACCGTCTCCCCGACACCATCACAAATATTCGAACAACGCAATCCTTCAAATACAGGCTGAAAAGCTGGCTAATTGAGCGATCGTATTATAGGATTGACGAATTTATGTTAGGAGGATTATGAATTATTATTTAAGTTTATTATTTGACATTTTCATTTAATTATATTGAAATTGTTATTATTATTTTATTATTTTAATCATTATTTAATACTCATGTATTACTTTTTTTTTAATGTATTGTATCTGACCTGTAACTTATTGTTATTAATAAATAATCTGAATCTGAATCTGAATCATGCTTACCACACAAAGTGCGCCTCGGCCGGGAATCAAACCCGGACCCCTCGTTTCGGAGGCAGGGCTACTACCAACTAAGCCACAGCCGTCACGTAGAACCATGCTGAATCAAAGTCCTTTTCGGCACAAGGCGCATATGTTGGTAGCATCAAAACTGTGTATTCTATTTGGTTTATTTTGGTTTATTTCCTACCTTTTCTGTATAATTGTTAGCTCCTTTTTTATATATCTCGTTGCTGCATAAATGTATTATATTTTATATTCTATTCGTTTATTAATTCAATTATATTTCTGTAAGCTACGTTATAAGCGTACCTTTTGAAACCTAACTTTTTTAACCACGGACACAAAAAGAGTGGAGTTATAAGTTTGACAGCTATGCGTGTCTGTAGCATTGTAGCTCTTAAACGGGTGAACCAATGTTAGTGCATTTTTTTTTAATTTCAAAGCAGGTTTTATAGAGGTGGTCTTAAACATGTTTTATCAAAATCATTTCAGCCTTTTCCAGGTCATCAGCTCATTACCATTGCACAGAGTCGGAGGTACTTACATTTTCGTAAAATGGACTTGTTTTGTTGAAATTGTAATTGCTATGTCGGAGGCTTTTGGGCGACGTGAAATCTCCACTTACTCGCACGAAAGAAGAATAATTGTAACAATGCTTTTTAAAATTTACCTCGCTCTTAGCCATAAGGCCGCTCATTGTGCCACCAATTATATGTTCTTTTTTTATCTGTTTTTTCTGTACAATTTCTGGTGTGAACAATAAAGAGTTTATCTATCTATCTATTACATATTATTATCATTAATAGCTGTACTTTGCCTTTTTTCCAATACCGTCCCTTAAAATAAAATAAAAAAACAGATTCCTTACAGGATCACTTCGTTGTCCGTTTGTCTGTCTGTGAAAACCATTTTTCTCGGGAACGGGTAGATATATCAAGTTGAAATTAATATCAAACACTGAATTGCTGTCTGCAATCGTTATATGCCCACGAATATGTGTACATGCATGTGTAAATGACGTGTCCAAATGATACTTGAGATCTAAAGGAATAAATGAGTTTGACTTTGACTTTTAATCAAAACCTATAGGGTACATCCTGTTGACCTAACCATGAAATTTGGCAAGAAGCAATATCATGTAACACAAGTAAAGAAATTAATCCGAAAAACATCAACTCGTAGTGACATCACAATGAAATACATGCAAAAACCTACAACTACACTGCGGAACCCTCGGTGCGCGAGTCCGACTCGCACTTGGCCGGTTTTTAGTCATATTTTATTATCTCTGTTTCGCAAATAAGTTATGTCTTGTCACTGAAACTGCAGAAGAGTGCAAACCGTTCCCATAGTCGCAGCAACGGGCATCCAGAAGGGAAACCGTGGGGTTTTAGCTGGTAAGAATCCAGCATAACCAAAGAGACCCGTCCAATGTCCCCGCGGCGTAAATAAATAAATATTTTAGGATTATGTTTAAATAGCGAAACCCAAGAAAAGCTACTTATTCCTAAGCCGTTGGCAAACATATATGCCAAATTATAGCTTCAACTATACTCGTTAAAAAGAAAATAGGCAAATATATCATCATTCTTAACATTTGCAAGGAGTCTTAAAATTAAATGTAAACCTTTTTGATCTGCAGTGAATGAATTATTACCACAGGCACAGATATAATAATTATATCTGTTTAAAATATAGCTATAAAATTATAGCTGTTTAAATAATGATAACGTTTAGGGTTTAAATTGTGATTTTGAAGTTTATTTTAAACGTATTTGTACCGTATTCCTCCTATATGTGATTGTGTCGAGATAAATGTACTTAATATCTATTTATCTACCTATAAAAATAATTGTTTCATACAGAGTCAAAATACAGAGAACCAAAATACAAATTTTCCATTAAACTTAGCTTGGAATTGAATAATCTGCGTAATTATTGTACCTCATAATGAAATGTTTATCGCGATAAGAACGTCCTCTAGGCGTTTCTGGATTGTTCTTCCCGTGCTGGGTTTGATAGAGTATAGGGGTAAATTACATTGGTTAGAAAACGTTTATTGTCGAACCTGTTCCTATAACTAATTTAAATTATTTTTATTTGTATCTTAGAAATACTCTTTTATGCACTTAAAAGTAATTCTAAATTGGTCTATCCTATTAGAAAATTAAGGCTTCATGGAAATTAACCACTCATACTTATAGAGAGACAAAACTCTGCCGTAAAACAATAATCTTTTTAATCTCGGCTCAGAAATAACGAAATAAAAGACAAATATATTGAGCCTAAATATGATGTCGCTGCTGTAAGCTATTGAGGAGTTGTGGTCTGCCCTGTGGTTCTGGCAGCGGCATCAGGTCCAGCTCACCATAATAATAAATTATCATCAGGTTTATTCATAAATACTAAATTTCAGCGTACTCAAACTTGGAGAACTTGTTCAAAATTCAGTTGCAAATTTTTACCTAAACATACAAAAATTACAAGTTAAATAATAGCTTGTAAAAATAACGCAACTTACCAACGTTATTTTTAACTGGTTCATCCCGATCGCCTAGAATAGCACTAACACTGAACTTCAATAACGGCTTTTTCTGCTCGAACTCTTCACAACTCCTCACCATATCCTCGGTATACTGCTTATCTCTATTGTCTTCATCGGAATTCTCCTGGTAACTGTTCAAATTAAACCTTTTTTCTAATTCCTCGAGCCGTCTTATACCGGACTTTTTACATGTGAAAGGAGGACAGTCCATGCTGCCACAACTTTGACAGCGGCGATTCAAATTTGGAATGTTCAAAACCTCTTTCTCTTCGTTACGTTGGTAGTATTCGTTGTTGTAGTACAACTCGTTTTTGACGGGGCTGTATGTTTCCTCGTCTTCTCTGCTCTTCGATTCCTCATCTTCTATAGACCCATCTTGTTTTTCCTCCTCGTTTTCCATCTTAGACTCGTCAATTTCCGGGCTATTTTCACGGGAGCGTTCGTAATTTTGCCTCTGCAATACGTAATTCTCGATTTGCTGATTTAAATATTGATTGTGCAACTCAGCTGATTTCTGTTGATGTAGAATGTTGTCGACTAAAAACGGCGAAGTCATGTTGAACGCTTGATTTTTATTGTAACACAAATTTTGTATAGTCTTCAACATAATGTTGTGGTCGAGTTTGTTTGTAAACGGATTCAACTTCAATGGTCCATGTTTTAAATCGGTTGGGTACATTATACGATCATTATCAACAAAACGATAACGGTTCTAATATCAGTTATCAAACTAGTTACATACGTGCATCACTAAAACTGAAATGTCAGAATTCAAATATCGAAATCGAGCTATCGATACTTATCGTTCAGTGGTTGAACAACGACTGGCTTGAAATCAGGGAGGGGTTCATAAAAGGGGCGTTTCGGGGTTTTTGCTAGCGCTTTTGTTCGTGCCCCCAGTGTAGCAAGGCCTCCTTCGTTCACCGCCCGCTAACACTCGTCGAGGAAACCGAGAATTTTGTACTAAACTACTCGGCTCTACATTTAGTGGTTACTTTAACTACTTACCATTGTTTGCTTGCGTTTAGCTTCAAGCGATTTTGGTTGTTATTTTATTGAAACAAGCGGTATTTTTTGTTTTTGAGGGTAGTTCTAAGTTTGTTTTCGCTGGGAAAGGGAGTGTGTTATTCATAGGTAGAGTTTAGAGTAAAAAGGATGTAAATATGTTTTTTTTTTGTTTTAGTATTGGGTGAGATTGCGGAGAGCCTCAGGGGATAATATTTTCCAATAATCGGAGTAATTGTATTCATAATCTTAATATATGGTTTAATCTGTGCAAATGACGGCTCCGTGGCTCAGTTGGTTGGCTGTAGCCTTCGAAGCGAGAGGTCCCGGGTTCGATTTCCGGCCGGGACCCACATGAAGCTTTTCTCGGGTCTTGGGTGATTGTGTTGTGTTTGTGTTTGTCTATTTCAAAAATAACCTTTTTACTAAACGCATTTGAAAGTATATGTGGTACTTATAACAAAGAAACTTTTTTAAGATATGCGTCTGTCTTTCTGTTTGCTCCAGCTAATCTCTTTAACGGCTGAACCAATTTTAACGCAACTTTCACTGACTTGACTTTCTCAATATAATAAACTGTGGAACTAGCTGTTCCCCGCGACTTAACCGCATGAAATTCCAAAATTTTTATTCCTTTTCTGATATAAAAGTAGCTTAAGTTTAAGTTGCTTATAACATTAGATATCTACCAGTGAAATATCCTTTAAAATCAATCCCGCCGTTTCGCAGATTATACGGAGCAAACTAATAGACAGACAGATAAACAAGATACTAATGAGGCTTCATCCTTACTTATATTGTCAATTACATACAGTGGTGGATTTACCAACAGGCTGAGTAGGCTCGAGCCTAGGGCGGCAGATTTTGGGGGCGGCAAATTTGGGGAACGATGTTTTTTTTTATTATATTAAATTATTTAACGTGCAATTTCAACGAAATTGTTGCATTGTAAAAATAATGTATGATATGACAATTGTTGAGGCAAGGGCGGCAAAAACTATTCAGCCTGTACCTTGAAAATTTGTAAATCCGCCACTGATTACATATATACAATTATTAGAAAATTGTACGGTATAAAGATTATGTCGTTGGCAATATATTTATTTAATTTTTTTCTTATTCTGACAGGGCACGAAACGCAAACACGTTAGTAGTGACAGTTAACTGATATATAAATAGAATAATCTGATATCAATACATTAATTTACAAATTTTTCGATCTTTGGAGTGAAAATTCTTTCTGGAATATCTAATCCACCACAATTAGAAAAAAAAACGTATCATCCCCGTCTCGGGTGATGGACGCAGCAGGATGCGACTCAGTAAAGATTTGGATCTCATACTGAGTCGCGTTACTGTTGTCATGGGCGAGGGTCACCACTTACCATCAGGTGGGCCCTCAGCTCGTCCCGTCACGCATTCACATAAAAAAAAAAAAATCTGTCACAAAAAAACCATACATCCTAATTGAAAACGTCCTCTTTTTTTAAGTCGGATGATAGAAAAAATATAAACACAATTACAATTCACTAGAATTTCCACGTCTACCATTTCTACGTCGTAGACCGCCTACGTCAGTTTTCAAGTGCGTAGCGTGTCTACGTCGTAGACATTTTCCACCTACGATTCCCGTAGCCGCCTACGCAAATTCGTAGCTTGGTTGGTTGTGTTGATGTAGACAACAATGAAAAAAAAAAAGGTAAATTTTTAACATGGCAACAATACAATACAATACAAAAATTCTTTATTGTCCACCAAACTTATGATTATGAACAAACATACAGAGTAAACTTACTTAAACAAAGTTAATGTACAATGGGCGGCCTTATCGCTAAGAAACGATCTCTTCCAGGCAACCTTTGGATGGAGAGGAATTTTATTGTAAGGAAGATTGGCTGGTGGTGTAAATAACTATAGGGAAGTTTCTCAAACAGCGTACATAAAACTGGTCTCACAGTTTAGTTGGTATTACCTCCACTTTCAGGACGTAGGTTTGATTCCCACCCATAAAAAGGCTTGGGAATGAATTTGCTCCACTCTAGACGCAGGACCATATTCGCGAATATGTAGTACTGTCTCCGAGGGGTTTCTTGTCTGTTTCTTCCCCTCGGGTTGGTCGGTTAGGGTTGGAACAGACGTAAACTTAACAAATAAGATAAGCTTAAACATGAAATCTGACTGTAATTTGACATATCTGTGTGCATGTAATGTGCCTGGGAGTTCCTGTGACACGTTATATGCTCACGAATATGTGTACATGTGTGTGTAAAATTTGACGTGTCCAAATGATACTTGAGATCTAAAGGAATAAATGAATTTGACTTTGACTTTGACCCAAAACATTTGAGATACAAATATAGATGGTTTTTCTGGATGCGTGTTAATATAAATGTTAGTGGTAGTGCCCGCGGCTTTGCCCGCGTAGAATTCAAAACATATGCAGTCAATGGTCATACTCTTCATGCAATTTTTTATCCTTGCCAAGTTCCTCAAACTTTCATTTCACCATCTACAAGTTTGATTTCGCAGTTTAATTTTGTATTTTGTTAATTAGTGCAAGTGGTCTAAACCGTGCTAATTAAATAAATAATTAATAAATAAATGTCCACCTAGAGATGATGCCAATTATATTTCATATAAATAATAATATAATAAAATAAACGTTAACACACTCATACCTCTGCACTAGGATTCCCTGTCGCAGATGGCATGGACAAACACAGAAACACAAGACTAACACCCAAGACCAGAGAACAAACTTCATGGTCACCACACAAAGTGTGCCCCGGCCGGGAATCGAACCCGTCCCTCGCTTCAAAGGGTTACTACTAACTAAGCCGTGGCTTCATATACAAGGTGTTTCAAAGGTATGATAATAGTGAAAGGTGTTCATACAAATTAGATTTTGAATCATATGCCTGAAAATTAATATCCAAATCAAAACTTTTACCATTCAATGTATAAAAATTATTTGTTTTTTTTTGGGCAGCCCTAATGAGCGGTCACTGACCGTTCTCATCATTCTAAACACGCATGTGGGTTCATATATCCCCTTAGTGAATCCCTAACGCTTTTAGGGTTGAACCTCGTCATGTTTACGTTAAAGTTTGACTTGTGATAACTTGTGAACTAACATGCTGAGGAGCTGTTACTTCAGTAGTATAAAAAGGAATTGATTATAAAATATGCCAAAGATTCTGATTATGGTAGACTTAAAAAGTCCGTTCCATTTAACGCAATCATTCCTCGAAAATGAGCATGCATTATTATTTATACGTTCCGAAATCAAATACTGAAAACAACGAAACGTCAGACGCAAGACTGGCCGAAAAGAAAAGAATCGCCGACCGCCGAAAAGAAAAAAGTGTTCCAATTTTGAAATTAGCCACACCCCCGTTTTGTTATTGGTCACGGCGTTTATAACAAAATGGCGTATGGTATATCCGGGAGGTTGAGTCGTTGCCGATCTTATTTTTATGAGATAAAGTCCGTTATTGTTATTGGTTGGGAAAAGTTGATGAAAACGGTATTATTTTGTTAACAATATGAATTTTATTCCGTTGTACTTGATGGTAATACCAGTTGACTTTGAATAAGTTGATTATAATGTCTTCAAACGGTTCAGAAGATTGAGTTGCAAAACTCATAAAACATTCACATTGTGGATTGTTAGAATACCCGCATGCTGGTGGCAAAATGCTTATTCAAGCTGGAGACTTGAAAACTTCGCGATTGTCATAAAAGGGTCATTATATATATTTTGAGGGGCTATGTGCTCGCGTACGTAGGTGTGTACCCTGAGAGTTTCTACACGTGTACCCCGGACTGCAAAAGAAGCAACCAAAAGTAGATTAACTAGCAAAACCCTATCTAAACACTAAATTTCCGTTTCCGCAAAATAAATAAATATACAAGAATTACTCTTTAAAGTAATAAGATTTAGTAAAAATCTGTTTATTTTGATATTAAGTACAAACAGACACTTCAATTTTAATTTGTATAGAAATGGCTAAAGAATGTTTATAAATATTTTTTAAGAATTGAATGGTATTAAATATTATTGATTTGCTATTTTAGTTTTAGATATACCTAATATAAACACATTTAATAAAATCCTGTAAAAGAAATTATATTTGGTAAGTAAAGTCAAGGATTAATTTTACTAGACAAAAATCTAAATCGAAACATTATGTTTCATCAATTTGCCCTACTCTTTGTTGCAATAATTCTTTAACCATGCAAATTGCCATAAATTATGCATCCCCTGCTATAACTAACCTATATTTACACAATTACACAAATTCGTCACACTTTTGCTAAAAGGGTTCATGTCACAACAAAATAAAACGAAAAAAAATCTTTTTCGATCTTCCAAAAGAGGTTAGTTATTCATTTGTTTTTTTTTTTATTCCGCCGTTTATCAACTGACTAGCGATCCGCCCCGGCTTCGCACGGTTAATAAAGCATCAGTGTCGTATCAGAAACTACCCGTGCGAAGCCGGGGCGATTTGCTAGTGTATTATACATATAAACCTTCCTCTTGAATCACTCTATCTATTAAAAAAAACCGCATCCAAATCCGTTGCGTAGTTTTAAAGATTTAAGCATACATAGGGATATAGGGACAGAGAAAGCGACTTTGTTTTATACTATGTAGTGATTTGGAAAATTGATTTTTATTTGAAAGGTATACTCTCGTTTTCCGTACCAGCCTCTAATGTTCCCACTGCAGGGACACCGGCCTACTCTCGATAATTGAGAGTGAATGGGCTCTGATCTACCAGAGCCCAATCGGGATTGGTAGATGTCACATGTCTTCGAATCAGTCACTTGTTATCAACAGATTTTTTGCTTAAATGGATATGCTTACAGAATGACCCCATAGAAATTTTATCAAATTCGATTAAATAGTTTAGTTGATAAATCAATATAACTGGAAAAAATATCATCCAAGTAAACGAAATTTGGATTTGGATGATTTGGATGATTATTTTTCATTTGATAGGATTTAAGTAACTCCGGGGTAGTCTCATAGAAACATCATGAAATAATGTCAGCCGTGAGATGGAAAAATTACGAAAATAATATATTATATTATAATATAATATTTTTCATTTTTATAAATTTGATATAAAAATTTATAAACTTATTTACACATAAAAATTAAAAAAAAAACAATTTAGAGGCTACTTATAAAGAAACTGTAAAAATTACAACAGAAAATTTGTGCGATATATTGAGACTGAATATGACACATGACTGAATAAAAAGTGAATATTATGTTCACTTTTGATTCAGTCATTTGTTTTTGTGTTAAGAAGAATAATAATAAAAGATATAATAATAAGATATATAGGTAAGTAAATTTTTTATTTGTGTGATACAAACAGTGAATATACAATTTTACTGTTGAAAAATTTTGATATGTGTTCACAAATCGATCGCCACTCATCATTTGCTACAGAATCATGATTTGATATAATCAAAGCACTCTTTTGATAAGTCCTCGCCTAATAAGTATTTAATATACATAATATTTAATATTAAGTGAGAATCCTACTAATATCATAAACGCGAAAGTTTGTAAGTATGGATGGATGTTTGTTACTCAATCACATCAGGCTGAACGGACCTGGATGAAATTTGGCACAGAGATAGATAATAGTCTGGAATAGCACATAGGCTAATAATTCCGGAAAAATGTACGGTTCCCGTTTGAAGTCCAACCGCGGGTAACACCGCGGGGCGCAGCTAGTGACAAATAAAATGACATTTGAAATATGTTTTGTAGCTTAAATGTTGCTATTAGCGGTGAAATTTTGCCATGACAAACCACAAAAATAAACCCAGTTGGTCCATTATTAGCTAAGATATCGCGTAACAAACATACAAAGAAAGTAAACATACGGATGAATGAGAAAATTATTTACTTGAAATCGGAAAAAAGAGCTTTTCTCTTCAATACCGTGTTTTTACGTTGCAAAATTAAAAATCTTCATTATACTCTAAGGCGTAGTATTGCACTTTTCCGTTTGTTCTATTTATCTTCGAACTGTATAGTAATTTCACCGGTTCACGCCAGAATACAGCAACACCAGTGCATCACTGCTTGACGTCGGATTACCAAGTACGGTGGCAATACTTCTCCGGATGAACAGTATGCTGGCTGTTGCGTAATAATATTAAAAAGTAATAAATGACATGACAGTCTGTGGGTGACAGTTGACACAGATTTCGGCGGGAGATCGCACGTGCCGCCATCTATTGTTCAATTCGTCACGGAATTAGTTTCAGAGATCCTGTTTTGTCATAATTAATTTATATTTTATCGTTTATTCAACGCTTATTTCGTTAATGGGAGATTTTGCGCTTCGGTTTTATATTCAAATGGGTTGGATTTTAAATGGACTAAAAACCGACTATAATTTGATATATGTGGGATTTGTATATATAAATGCCTACTTAATTTTAAATACATATTGATGGGTATGCAGCTAAGTGTGTAGTAGGAACGCCTTCAAAGTGAGGATCTTGAGTTCAACCCGCGGGTAAACATTTAAACAAACAAACAACGTTAACACACTCACTTTCATACCTCTGCACTAGGATACCCTGTGTCGCAGATGGCATGGACAAACCAGAAACACAAGACAAACACCCAAGACCCGAGAACAAACTTCATGCTCACCACACAAAGTCTGCCCCGGCCGGTAATCGAACCGGCCGGGGCAGACTTTGTGTCGGCCGGTAATCGAGCCTTCCAAGCGAGGGGTCCCTCGCTTGGAAGGCAGGGCTACTACCATCTAAGCCACGGAGCCGGCTACTACCATCTAACATGCGTGATAAACATGAAATTTACTTGCGGATTTTGGATTTCTACTAAATTTATGTCACTTGCGACACAGGGCATCCCATTGCAAGGGTATGAGTACCTATGATTGTACAAGCATTTGTTTTTGTTAAACTGATAGATATATAGATAAATCACACTTATATTATAAAGGCAATAATTTATATGTATGTGCGTGTGTATGTTTGTTACTCCTTCACGCTCAAACGGCTTAACGGATTTAGATGAATTTTGGTACCAGGATACCTTATATCCTGGATTAACACATACTTTTAATCCCGGAAAACGCCGAGTAACATCGCGGAGCGTTACTATTCTTTTATACACTGCAAATCTTATCTCTATGGAATTCTAATGATCCGCTCCAAAAATGTTTTGTTCGCTCGTTCGCGCATTACTTGCTAAAAAAAAACTCAAACCCAAACTCATTTATTCCTTTAGATCTCAAGTATCGTTTGGACACGTCATTTACACACACAAGTAAACATATTCGTGAGCATATAACGTGTCACAGGAGCTCCCGGGTTCGATTCCCGGCCGGGGTATAATTTGTGTGGTGAGTATGAAGTTTGTTCTCGGATCTTGGGTGTTTGTATTGTGTTTCTGTTATTGTACATGCCATCTGCGACACACGGAATCGTAGTGCAGAGGTATGAGTGTGTAATCATTAAAAAAAGCGTATAGAGCGCTACAATAGAACAAACGTACATAGGCTGATAAACTTATATATTTTTATTTTATTAAACACTGCCTTTGCTTCGCACAGTCGGATAAATAGAGCTAATGTAGCGTAATCTAGTATCAAATAGAATTAAAAAAGCTTAAACGAACAAAATTTTAAAATAGCGCCATCTATTGTCAAGTAGCTGTACTATACTGCTGCCATCACGAAAACGAAGTTCTGCGTTCTCCACTAGATAGAGCTACAAAATACATTACGTCTAATTCGGCTTTTCAAACCAATTTACTCTGTTCGAGATAGATCGTAATCCTGCAATGTTTATTATATGAATTGTAAGATCTCTAGTTAATTATTTCGTCATATTAAGCTTAAACTAAACGGCAGACACCGTTTATTATTAAAGTGAACAACAACAACAACAAAAAAATCATTACCATTAAATAATCTCGCTGGCAAAAAAAGATGTTTTCAAATATTTTTAAAGACACAACCTAAATAAAAGTTAATGACTGAAATGTTTCTAAAACAATTAAGTTGCAAGGTTTAATTACTGGATATAGCTACGATTGCACGGGCGTGCCTGGATCCCGCTATCGTTGCGTTTTGTGAGTTTACACAGAATGGGTCCTGGGGTTGATTCCTTGCCGGGACACATTTTCAGTGGTCACCACCCAAAATGTTTCACTGCCATAGACTATACATAATCGCATCTTGTAGCACACATTTGGCCGGCAGCGCATCAGCATTGCCTCTGGTGTTGCAGATGTCATGGGCGACGGAGACCGCTTTCCATCAGGAGGCCCGTCTACCCGTCTGCACACCTATTCCATAAAAAAAAAATGCTCACTACCACACTGGTAGGTTGGGATGATCGATATTTAAAATCGATTCTAGGTATCGATTTACGATGAATATCGAAAGGAAAACATTGACGTTTAAGTTTTTTGTGTGAGGACCCCCCGCCCATGACAACAGTAATGCGACTCAGTATAAGATGTGGATCTTACATTGAGTCGCATTCATCCTGCTGCGTCCATCACCCGAGACGGAGATGACACTTCTCATGCGCATGTGATTTCACCGGCACCCACACCCTTCTACCGGAACACAACAATGCGAGCACTATTGCATGACGGTAGATTCCAGATGTGGTGGCAGTACCTCTCCGGGCGAATTTGGCATAAGTTACACTGGTACTTTTGGTTGCTTTTTCAGCACTTGAGGTTACGCGTAGGGAATCAAGGGGTACACACCTACGGCCGCGAGTAACTGGACCACCCAAACTGGTCCCTAGTTGGTTGTTCCGTTTTCACGCCTCAAACTCTGAACCGAATTTAAAATTTCCTTCACCAATGGAAAGCTACATTATCAGCGAGTAATATAAGCTGTATTCAAAGTAAATGCTTACATTTCTGACATTGAGGGAATTAAAATACATATTATTATTATTATTATTAGCCTGCATCGTTCCACTGCAGGGCAA
The DNA here is from genome assembly GCA_921293045.1 of Aplocera efformata. Lineage (NCBI taxonomy): Eukaryota > Metazoa > Arthropoda > Insecta > Lepidoptera > Geometridae > Aplocera > Aplocera efformata. Next base: position 1,105,216 of record OV121067.1, on the reverse strand, counting down.
AGGCCTCCCTAATCCCCTTCCACTCTTTCCGGTCTTGCGTTTTTGAGGGCCAGTCTCTCATAAAGTGGTCAAGATCGTCTCGCCATCTCCGTCTAGGTCTACCACGATGCCGTTTCCCGTTGTTAGGGATCCACTCTGTCGTTGTCTTTGCCCAGAGTTCCTCTGACATGCGGCAGACGTGGCCAGCCCAGTCCCACTTCAATATTGCTGCTTTGTGAGTAACATCTGCGATTTTTGTTTTGGAGCGTATAATGGTGTTACGAATGCGGTCGGTAAGTTTGATGCCGAGTGTACTACGCTCCATCGCTCGTTGACTAACCTCGAGTGCAGACCTTTGCTGAGCAGTCAAAGACCAAGTCTGAGCGCCGTAGGTAAGGGTAAAATACATATAAATAAAATAAAAACATCGAATAAAGCCTTTATTTACAAGACTAGCATTTATATTTTCGCATTCATAATGGAAATTAATTAATACATACAGTATCGTACATCAATCACGTGAGGCTGCAAAGGGGGGGGAGGGAAAAAATCACGAAATATTACGAAAAAAAAACGTTTACACACTCATACCTCTGCACTAGGATTCCCTGTCGCAGATGGCATGGACAAACAGAAACACAAGACAAACACCCAAGACAACAAACTTCATGCTCACCATACAGTGTGCCCCGGCCGGGAGTCGAACCCGGGACCCCTCGCTTCGAAGGCAGGGCTACTACCAACAAAGCCACGGAGCCGTCAGGGACCGCGTATTAAAGATCGTATTCTGAAAATTTCAATATACTATGTACCAAAAAAATACACGTGATTTTGGGTAGGGGGGAGATAGTCTAAAACATTTGATATGTGGTGAGGACATATCACCAGGGGGGAGGGGGTGGAAATGTTGCTAAAAAACCACGTGATTAATGTACGGCCCTAATCAGATTTGGTATTATAACATATCACAACAAAATCAAAATAAATTTCAAGAGACATTACAATATGTACCACTCAGCCCCACCAAGTCCACCGATTATTTTTATGTGATAAAAATTACGAAGCGACGGTCTAATATTAAGTGGTCACCGCCGCCCAATAGCGATACGACTCAGGTCCCCTCGAAAGATGAAAAGACCCAAGTCGAACCGTGTTGCGCTCAACTCAATCTCTGGTGAGACAGAGTGGAAAATATGCGAATTTATTGAAAAGCACAAATACAGTGTGAATTACAAAAACACGTAGACGAAATGAAAATAATATATAATACAAAACATTTTTAACGTAAATTCGGCTTTTAACTAGACAAATAAAATAGTTATATTACTACGAAAAATCACATAATTACTCACTAAGTGACGCCTTAATAAGGAAAAATAATTGAAAGTGTTCATTTTAATTTCATAGCACCGCACTACCAATTAAAAATTAAACAATTAACTTCGAAATTCACAAATGATAATTACTACAATACCGTTTTTACACGAATTATATAAAATTATAGATAATTGTTAACTTAAAATTAATTAATTTTATACATTTGCAAAGTTTTAAATTTTAAAATACTAATTGTATTATTTCATGACCCTAAATGTACAGACTATTTATTACTGACAAAAGTCTAAGAATTTTTCTCAACCTATAAAGAATATTAAATTAGTGCTTACAATATTACTAAAATAACGATTAAATAAATAAGATATTTTACGTAATTACGCGTTTTTTTCCATATTTCCAAACTTTCTAAAAATTTCTGTGAAGTATAGTATGTTTATTGTGATTTTAACCATATTGTACAAATAAGTTTAAACCTGATTTTTGAACTAGCGTTAGCTGCGAGTGTTATTACAAATATATATACTAGCATATGCTACTACGCTAAAAATAAATTAGAAATTATTGCGTTATTACAAGGGCGGCCTTAGATATTGCGAGGCTCCGGGCGATAGATCTTTGTAAGGCACTTGGGGTATGAGGAATTTAGGTGAGTTGGAAGTGTACAGGGCTCCTGGTGATCAGTCAGGATCCTCTTTACAGCTGCAGTACATCGAAACAAGAAACGAGTTATTCTGCGAGGGTGCGAGGCCTTACAAAAGCGAGGCCCCGGGCGGTTGCCCTGCTTGCCACCCCCTTAGGCCGCCACTGCGTTATTACGTAAAATAAATAAAAAATATCTGTATAAAAGTCAGTTCTAACACTTGATTTGGCAAAATAATGAGAATTTCCATTTGATTATGTACAAATCTAAGTGTAATTAAAAGAAATAAAAACTAGATTTGCGCTTTGGTTAACTATTTTCTAACATAGACCTAAATGTATTTGCTAGACAAGCTTAGTGCCGAGAATTTTCGAACGAGCTGCAAATCATTGGATACGCTTCATTGTTCTGCCCACGGAGGGTCGGATAAGGTTTGGACAATTGCCAAACTTAATAATAAGAACAAGTGATCTAATATGTACACATTTATTCAAAATATAACGGTTTCAAGCAATTTTTTTAAAATTCAATGGAAAACGAGATTTTTGACTTTGAATTTGAGCCTTGTATATTTAAGGCCATATGTAATATATTTAAGGCAGTGCTTAATTCGCTGGCTTGCGGCTAAAAGTAAGTACACAGTCCTACCTCTAAAATCAACTCTGTCCTCAAAGGTTTGCTGGAAGAAAACTCTTTAAAGGGTTAAATTCGCCTTTGTACATATTTTATTTAATACCTTGCTAACGTGTTTTTGTGTACATTAAAGAATTACAGAACAATATGCATGCGGGGGACTATGTTACTCGCGTCCGTAGGTGAGAACCCTCAGTCCCTCCACTTGTCCCCCGGGGGGTCCGGGAGCAACATAAAGCAGCAGTAGAACTTGTGACGAGTTCGGAAGTACTGCCTTGACACTTGGTAATCCGCCGCCAGGTAGTGTTACGACTCGCATTGCTGTGTTCCGGTGGAAGGGTGTGGGCGCCGGTGAAGTTACAGGCACTTGAAGCATACCCGTCTCAAAAAAAAACCTGAGTCGTACTTTTTTTATGGGTTGCAGAGGATGGCGGCGGCTAACCTAACATCAGGTGGGCCATCAAATCACCCGTCACTTATTCACATTTAATAATACCAGAGCTGCAACTCTGCGAGAATTATCAGTACCAGAACGCCTGTCTAGTACTTCAGTACATATATGTCTATGTAAAAGTATAAAAACTTGAGATCAATACACAATAGATTATAGAGAGTAAAAAACAGTTCTAGATGCACAGTGAGTCAACTATACACATAATTTGTATATATGGATCGTAGCGATCAGGCCGCCGATTGTACAAATCCTTTTTTTTAGTCTTGTGTAGCTATAAATTTGTCATGTATGTTCTGTATTTATATTAATGTTATTTACAATAAATAATTTACCTATGTATACTTAAAAGATGATATTTCTATGACTTTTTTATGAGAATACATGATTCACCCTACCAATTAAAAGTATATTTATATTGGTTCACAATTAGCAAAGATAGCGTAACTATCGTAAAAAAAACAAAATTCAGTCGAAAAAAAACCTCTTTTAAAGACTGTTAGAGATATTTTCTCATCTTGAGCATAAAACATGTGCAGCGTTAAAAATGCCATACCATCTCCACGAGCGATTGAATCCCAGCGATAGCCTCGCCCAGCGATGAAGTTCAATAGAAACAAAGCATGTTGTCTTCACGCGATACTATCGCGGCGATACGAGTGACTCATAAATAAATAAATTATTCATGTACATAGCGTCAACTTGCCTCAAAGTATAGCTTGCACTAACGGAACTGGATTAATTGTTAGAACTGTATGAACCAACCAATTTGAATATACTGTTTTAGTACGCACATTAGTAATTTTCACTTTCGTCGTATTACCTCTCTTGTCCACATGTAGTTACAGTTTGTATACACAAAGTCTATTTCTCCAATTAAATCTAATAATATTATACATTTTCAATTCTGTATCATTTCAACTATAACCTATCAATGATAGAATTATTATGATAGAAATATAGTTATTAATGATAGAATACTTATACAGAACTTTTATTTGCAATTATATACACAACTTGATTTTAGTGTAAGCAATTTTATTTTGCTAAAAAATCTATAATATTTATTTTAATTAAACAGCCTCTTATCAGCGTAATTCTTTGTCGTTATTTAATAAGCATTGTGTTAATTAAACAAAAAACAAATAAAACAACGCTCGCCCGGCGATAGGACGGCGGAATCGTCGCGATTCAAACGCCCGCGTAGATGGCCCCTTTTAAAAATAACTGAACCATAATTACTAACAAATTATAAACATTGAAATCCTACAGACGAAAATTGTTCGTGCATTTTTATTGCTAAGATTGAAAAATATCTAATTCTAATTAGGCACTTGAAAAATAATTTTAATAACTAATTTTTCATACATACTTAGCGTTGTGTTAGTAGAACACGATTGCGCGACCAACGAAAATTCGCGATATTTTTACTTCTTGTAAAAAAATATTATAGTAAAACTTTAAAAAAACTGCCACATTTTGTATTCGTGCGAATAGCAGTTAGAGACATCGATGTGACACTGATTTTTAAGTGACTGATGCGACAGGAAGAACTAACAGCCCACCTGATGTTAAGTGGTTACTGCCGCCCGTAAACGGCAAAACACTGGTCCTTTCCAAAGTAAGTGAAGACCCAAGTCGCCTCGTGTTACCGCCGCTCTGAGACGGTGATTTGAGATTGTCGCGTAATCGCTTTCTACTACCAGTTTCTATGTTCAACTAATAGTCTGAGGGTAAATTATCATAGCAACGTTGTACTTCAAAAAGATCTTCAAACTATCATGGTTATGAACATTTCTTTCGTGTTGATTTGTGAGTTTTGTTGACGCCCGATATTTCGACGCAGTTACAAGCGTCATGATCCCGGCTAAACAATCATTGTGAAAATCTCGTTGGTGAAGAGTTGTTTAAAACATTACTTGACCAATAAACAATGTTGCAATGGCAATCTATTTACAATCATCTGTGAATATAGAAATTGGCTGTAAGACGCTTAAAACGTAAATAAGACAAGACAGACCATCTAAGAAGTCACAGTGAACGCAAGTTCGAACCCAGGCAAGCTACAAAAACATTTTGCACAAGACTTTTTAACCATATTTTTCCCACATCAAAATCCATGAACGGAAGTTCGAACCCCGGCAAGCAACAAAAACTTTTTGCACAAGATTTTTTAACCATATTTTTCCCACATGAAAATCCATGAACGGAAGTTCGAACCCCGGCAAGCAACAAAAACTTTTTGCACAAAATTTCTTAACCACTTTTTTCCCACATCAAAATCCAAGAACGCAACTTCGAAACCCGGTGAGCTACAAAAACTTTTTGCACAAAATTTCTTAACCATATTTTTCCCACATGAAAATCCATGAACGGAAGTTCGAACCCCGGCAAGCAACAAAATCTTTTTGCACAAAATTTCTTAACCATATTTTTCCCCAGATGAAAATCCAAGAACGCAACTTCGCAACCCGGCGAGCTACAAAAACTTTTTGCACACAATTTCTTAACCATATTTTTCCCCAGATGAAAATCCAAGAACGCAACTTCGAAACCCGGCGAGCTACAAAAACTTTTTGCACACAATTTTGTAACCACTTTTTTCCAATCACAAGAACTTGTTAAAACACCATAATATTGTTCCTCGGTACGCTGAACAAATTATCGTCTATGGTCAAATACATGTTGAACGACAGAAACATCGCGATAGAAGACATGAAATGCCAAATATCATGCGAGTCGTACAACTGCAGCAGGGAACACACCCTGTTGCTGCGCCGGGACTGGGCCGGCGTAAGCTGAAACAAATATACAAAAGCATTACAAATATATAAAAGCATTATGTTATAATTAGTTATAATATATTGTCGGGGGGTCCAGTTGCTCGCGTCCGTAGGTGTGTGCCCTTTGATTCCCTACACGTACCCCCTGGGAGCGGCCAAAGGTAGCAGTAGAACTTGTGCCAAGTTCGTCCGGAGAGGTACTGCCACAGCATCTGGAATCTGCCGCCAAGCTGTAGTGCTCGCATTGCTGTGTTCCGGTGGAAGGGTGTGGGTGCCGGTGAAATCACATGCGCATGAGACATATCATCCCCGTCTCGGGTGATGGACGCAGCAGGATGAATGCGACTCAGCAAAGATTTGGATCTCATACTGAGTCGCGCGCATTACTGTTGTCATGGGCGAGGGTCACCACTTACCATCAGGTGGGGCCTCAGCTCGTTCCGTCATTCAATCACACAAAAAAAAATCAAGGGGGGCCGTAGATATTGCGATAGATCTTTGTGAGGCTCTTGGGGTATGAGGAATTTAGGTGAGTTGGAAGTGTACAGGGGGTACTGGTGATCAGTCAGCATCCTCTTTACAGCTGCAGTACATCGAAACAAGAAACAGTAAACAAAAAGGTACTCACAGCCCAATTAGTGCTTTGGTCCAAATAAAAGTAGCTCGAACTAAACCAAACAGTATATGTCAAGGCTATGTACACCCAGCTGGAAATAAACCAATTATATGATTAATTATATTTCTAGAATAATTAAAACATACTTTATAGCATCCGTTCGTGCAAGCCTCTGTTCCCACTGCAGACACCGGCCTACTCTCAATAATCGAGAGTGAATGGGCTCTGATCTACCACGGGAGCCCAATCCGGATTGGTAGATGTCACATGTCGAATTTTTGGTTCTAAGACATGCCGGTTTCCTCGCGATGTTTTCCGTCACCGTTTTGAGAACGTGATATCGCGCACATAATTTTTTCCAGTGAAAAAACTCATTGGTGCACGTGTGGGTTTGAACCAGCGACCTTCAGATTGAAAGTCGGCGTCTGTGCCCCTGGGCCACCACGCTCTCTAGATATATTATAAGATATATTAAATATTGCATATATTATCTATAATTAGAATGTCATAAATTATATTAATTAGATATATTTGAAGATAGATATAATAGATATATTATCTATAATTATATTTTATAGCATACACTACGTTAATTAGATATATTAGAAGATATATTATATAATAAATATATTATCTATAATATAATTACATTTTATAGCATAAATTATGTTAATTAGATTAAGTGGTGTTGCCGTTCTAATTACAAATGTAAATAAATAAATATTAATAGGATCCTAGCAAGGTCCTATCACGACGCATTGGGGTCGGGACCACAATCCATTATCAATTATTCGACGCCATCTGGCGGAAAAAAACTGCCTCTTTGTTAAGCAGATTGCGCGCGAGCAGCAACAGTATCCTGAAAGTGATAGCAAACAACTATGCATGTCCTCTGGTGTGGAAGCTCACCCAGAGGACAAAATCTGTTTTAGTTATTAGGTACTAACCCCTAGCCTTAAGTTACTAACACATTGTGGATCTAGTTGTCTGTATAAATAAAATAAATTATTATTATTTTTATTATTGTATATCTACCTATAATAACTGATAATACACAAACTCTGGAAAGAGAAGTACTCACCACCACTACACTTCATCCAACCGCAAGAAGTCCTATCCAGGGCACAACTTACCATGGTCCAATTGGAAGTACATTAAGACTCCGGACTCAGGTCGGTCGGTGCAGACAGAACCTGCTGTGTAAATGGGGCATGCGAGACTCCTCAACTGGGTGCGATTGTCCCCAGTTCAGTCCATGCCCCATTTACTTGTAGCCCCCTGTTCCCTGTTACCTGCATTGGATGATCTGTACCAAGCCACCAATACAGCTGTTGAGGTGGCAAAATTTTATCGCGATATCATTCTTTTGTAAGAAACATTGACACTATAAGAAGAAGATAATTGATAATGGATTATGATGATACATATATCTTAATATATATAAATCTCGTGTCACAATGTTTGTCCTCAATGGACTCCTAAACCACTTAACCGATTATAATAAAATTCGCACACCATGTGCAGTTCGATCCAACTTGAGAGATAGGATAGTTTAAATCTCAAATTATAGTCGCAATTTTAATTTATTGCTAATTATAATATCGTATGACAAAAACGTTAGCCACAGCAACGCGTGGCCGGGTCAGCTAGTATATTATATAAGCTTGGCGTATGTACCGAGCGCATGTTACCTGTACCACCGGATAGACTCCCTGTGCAACAGTTTCATGACGATGTAGAATAACGTGTACAGGAACAGGTTGCTCATGAGCACCAACAGGAGGTGGGAGGCGAAGTCGCGGCTGTGTTGGGACACGCTGCGACAAACATATTAATATATTAACGTTTGCACACTCATACCACTGCACTAGGATACCCTGCGTCGCAGATGGCATGGACAAACAGGAACAAGACAAACGCCCAAGACCCGAGAAACTTCATGCTCACCACACAAAGTGTGCCCCGGCCGGGAATCGAACCCGGGAGCCCTCGCTTCGAAGGCAGGGCTACTACCAACTAAGCATTTATGATATATATGGTATATATATTAAATAAAATAAATATTTATATTAATATAATATTTATTTTACACTTATTTTAAACTAACTTAGACATTGTACGTTTCTTTAATAAACAGATATACCAAATGCCCCTTGTAAATCTATTACTGGACAACAGGTTCATCGAAGGTTGTCTGTAAGAGATCGCTCTAAAGCGATAAGACCGCACATTGTTTCACATTAATGTGTAATTTTTATTATTATGATTACTGTTATTTTGTTTGTCAGCAATAAAGTGTTACTATCTATCACCGTGGCTTAGTTGGTAGGTAGCCCTGCCTTCGAAGCGAGGGGTCCCGGGTTCGACCGGGCCGGGGGACACTGTGTAGATCATGAAGTCTGTTCTCGTTTCTTGAGTGTTTATATTGTTTCTGTGTTTGTCCGCCTGCGACACAGGGAATCCTAGTGCAGGGGTATGAGTGTGTAACCGTTTATACTTGAGATCTAAAGGAATAAATGAGTTTGAGTTTGACTTTGTAAATATTTACCCGTAGGCCGCGATGGCCCAGTTCGCCAGGTTGGCTATGATGAGCAGAACGCAGCGGCCGCAGTGCGTCGGCGTGATCGCTATCAATGGTCGCGTGATCAGTTCCCGGCCCGCGCGGTATATCACGCCCACATCTACAAACATATACAAATTAAAAGTCTGTTTACCGTACCAGCCTCTAATGTTCCCACTGCAGGGACACCGGCCTACTCTCGATAGTTGAGAGTGAATGTGTTTGTAATGTCAAAACAGCTTACTACTAAATGCATTTGATAGTATATACGGGATATATAATGAAAAAAGCGGCTATGAAGGGTTGCATTTATATATTTTTATATATTATATTTCCTATTTTTATATTATACTATATAAAATTCGATTACCACTGACTCACTGACCTATTGACATAATTGTTCTCCCAGAAGGAGGTGAGATGGAGGGTGGGTATGTATGGAGATTGTGTAGAGAATCAAAATCGGGACGACAGAAAAATCTGAAAAGTGGCATTTTCTCAAGTTCCCCTGGGTACCCCCGGTGGATCTCGAAAAGTATCACATTTAGGGGGTTGGGCTCGGAACTAAACTTGACGAGGAGGTCGAGTTATGGGGGAAAATGTAAAAAAAAACATGGCTCCCGAACAAAAAAACATGTCCGCCATACAAAATGTTTTCATCGATATCTCCGCAATCCTCAGACTTAAGTCGTAGGTGTTCGACCAAATGTCATAGGGGACGCCGGGGGAAATCCGATGGTGGCGGTCAAAATCCAAAATTTAAGATTCAAAATGGCGCCCGAAAAAAAATTTCGCCCTACAAAGTTGAAATTTGGCATCCGGCCATATTTTTGGATTCCCTATCGAACTGCGTTTTTAGATTTTTGAAATATACCTCAGAAAGGGGGGCTCCCATACAAAGTGACCCTTTTTTTTAAAGCCCCATATCTCGCAAGTTTGAAGAGTTGTAGCGTTGCTGGGGAACAAAAAAATGTTTTTCTGCGCCCATTTAACAAAATGGCATTAAAAAAAATTCAAATTTTCAATATTTTAAAAATCCGAATTTTTTTTTCGGTCAAGGGGGAGTCTTTTTCGTAAAATTCGACTCGCACTTGACGACTTAGAAAATCACACTGACTTCGAATATAGACAGGTTATTTGTATGGAGATTACAACTATTTTTGAAAATCCGAGAAATGTTTCGGTCAAGGGGGAGTCTTTTTTCGTAAAATTCGACTCGCACTTGACGACTGGAGAAATTGACACTGACTTCGAATATATACAGGTTGTTTGTATGGAGATTAAAACTTATTTAAAAAATCTGAAACTTTTTTCGGTCAAGGGGGAGTCTTTTTCGTAGAATTCGACTTGCACTTGACGACTTGAGAAAATCACTGACTTCGAATATTGACAGGTTGTTTCTATGGAAATTACAACTGAGGCCAATCTCGCGCGCTGCTTGCAGCGCGCGCACGGGGCGACCTATACAGGAGCGTGAGGACCGCGCGCTGCTTGCAGCGCGCGCACGGGGCGACCTATACAGGAGCGTGAGGACCGCGCGCTGCTTGCAGCGCGCGCACGGGGCGACCTATACAGGAGCGTGAGGACCGCGCGCTGCTTGCAGCGCGCGCACGGGGCGACCTATACAGGAGCGTTAGGACCGCGCGCTGCTTGCAGCGCGCGCACGGGGCGACCTATACAGGAGCGCTAGGACCGCGCGCTGCTCGCAGCGCGCGCACGGGGCGACCTATACAGGAGCGTGAGGACCGCGCGCTGCTTGCAGCGCGCGCACGGGGCGACCTATATAGGAATGTCAGCGCACCCCGCAGCATATAAATTTGAATGAGTCTATTATTATTTTTTTTCATACTGCACATAGATTTGACTTGAATTAATATTTTCAATTGAAAATTTGACAAATATTTTAAGTTCCAAATAGACGCGCGCTGCTTGCAGCGTGCGAACCCACCCAACCTTCACCTCTTTGTCCTTTGATTGGGTTAATGACATGAAAAAGTTGCCTGTTAAATAATTGTACACACTTTTTGAGGTTTTGAATTACAAGTCCAGCAGCACACACGAGGCTCGCGCGCTGCGCGCAGCGCGCGCACGGGGCAAATACTAGTTATATATTATACAAATCTAGAAATAAAAATCACGTTTTTGTATGATAGCCCCTTTAAATATTAATCAATACCACGTTCTCGAAACGGTGACGGAAAACATCGTGAGGAAACCGGCATGTCTTAGAACCGAAAATTCGAAGACATGTGACATCTACCAATCCGGATTGGGCTCCCGTGGTATATCACAGCCCATTCTCTCTCAATTATCGAGAGTAGGCCGGTGTCTGCAGTGGGAACATTAGAGGCTGGTACGTTATACATAGTTAGGTCGGGCCGGGTCAGCTAGTAATATATATATATTATAAGTTATGATATATTATTGGGTGTGTGAATATGACTCCGCCCTTTCTCAACAGATGTCGTTTTTAGTATTGTTTACGTGTACTAATAAATGACCATACTTGTATTCGATAGTACTGAATGTCAGCTATCTAACGCATTTTATGATATTTGGTTGAAGTGTAAGCAACAATTGTTTTCACCTTTTCGAAAATGTCGGTTTTTATTCCAAATAAACGTCATTTGCGGGAAGTGTTATTACATTATTTTATTGCGAAGAAAACTGCAGCGGAAACTTATCGTTTGCTTGTGGAGATTTATGGTGAGCATGCTCCGTCTAATACAACTTGCAAGGAATGGTTTCGACGATTTCAAAATAACGATTTTAGTACTGAGGATAAAGAACATGGAAAACCACCAAAAAAATTTGAAGATGCTGAATTGGAAGCATTATTGGCGGAAGATTCTTGCCAAACTCAATCAGAATTAGCTGCAGCATTAAATGTTGATCGTTCAACTGTTGCAAAGCGTTTACAAATGATGGGAATGATTCAAAAAGCCGGTGACTGGGTTCCACATGATTTAAAAGAAAGAGACATGGAACGTCGGAAAACCATTTGTGAAATGCTGCTTCAAAGACAGCAAAGAAAAGGATTTTTGCATCGGATAGTCACAGGAGACGAAAAATGGATACACTACGAAAATCCTAAACGCAAAAAAGCTTGGGTGAAACCAGGCGAACCAGACCCATCACAGCCAAAAATAAATATTCACTGTGCCAAGGTCATGCTCTGTATTTGGTGGGATCAGAAAGGTATTGTATATTATGAGTTGCTCAAACCCTCTGAAACTATTAATGGAGAAGTTTACCGACGACAACTAATGCGTTTGAAGCGAGCCATAGAAGAAAAACGACCAGAATGGGTGAATAGACATAACAAATTAGTTCTTCAGCATGACAATGCCAAACCGCATACCGCAGAAGTCGTAAAAAGATATTTAGAGGGACAGGACTGGGAAGTGTTACCCCACCCGCCATATTCACCAGACATAGCTCCTTCGGATTACCACCTATTCCGGACGATGCAGACAGACCTTACTGGAGAAAAGTTTACTTCATGTGAAAGTATCAAAATTTGGATTGACAACTGGATAAGCTCAAAAGACCAGGACTTCTTCCAGCAAGGAATACGAAAACTACCTGAACGATGGGCGAAGGTTGTAGCTGCAGATGGAGCATACTTTCAATAATTTTTTTTTTAATTTTGTAAGCGAACAAATGTGTTTTATTTTGACAAAAAGGGGCGGAGTCATATTCACACACCTATTATATTATAATATTAGGAGTACAAATAAGTTTCCGCCGTTTTTTAACACAAATTAAATATTTATTGTACAATAGAAGAACGGTAATATAAATTTATTCAAAATATTGCCCATCACTTGCAACCACTTTTTCCCATCTCTCAGGCAGCATTCGAATCCCACGTCTGAAGAACTCCTTGTCTTTTGAGGTTATCCACGAATCAACCCAATTTTTGGTATCCTCATAAGATGTGAACCGCTGCGCCGTCAGAGCATGTGCTACGGACCGGAACAGGTGATAATCGGACGGTGCAATGTCTGGTGAATACGGCGGGTGGGGTAACACTTCCCAATCAAGTGTTTCCAAGTACTTTTTCACGGGAGCCGCAACATGTGGACGAGCATTGTCATGCAGAAGAATAATTTTTTCGTGTCTAGAATAGTATTGAGGGCGTTTTTCCTTCAGAGCTCGGCTCAATCTCATCAATTGTGTTCGATAGAGGGCTCCAGTAATTGTTTCGCTCGGATTAAGCAACTCATAATACACTACACCTAGCTGATCCCACCAAATACACAGCATATCGTAAATTTTTGGCCTTCCACTGCGATCTTTGTCTTCTACGTCGAAATCACCGTTTTTAAACTTTTGAAACCACTCTCGACACGTTCTCTCACTCAAAGCAACCTCACCATATGCTTCTACGAGCAATCGATGCGCCTCAGCAGCAGATTTCTTTAAATTAAAGAAGTAAACTAATATTTCCCGCAAATGACGCTTACTTGGCTCAAATTTTGACATTTTCAACTTATAAAAATTATATTTTACCAATATAAAATCAATGATATTAATAGGTTATGTTGTTCTTGAATGTCCAAACTATTTTTTAAGCCGGTTATCATCTGCGAAAGCTAACCGAAACTCCGTGCCGCGCCATCTACAATAAAACGGCGGAAACTTATTTGTACTCCTAATATATAGTTAGGATATATAGTTAGGTCGGGCCGGGTCAGCTAGTAATATATATATTATAAGTTATGATATATTATATTATATAGTTAGGATATATAGTTAGGTCGGGCCGGGTCAGCTAGTAATATATATATATATTATAAGTTATGATATATTATTGTATATAGAGTGGTCGTGAATGTTACCTAGTTTGAAACGCCCCAAGTAGTATATCTGGAAGGTCATCACGAGGCAGGTGGAGAGGTGGAGGGCGGTGAACGCCACCCAGAAGTAGAAGTTCGCGTTCAGAACACCCACCAAACCTGGCGCATACAAAGCGAGTGATTTAATAAATAAACAAGTAATCCATATATAACGTAGGTCGTGGGTTAGATTCCTGCCCAGGACAAGCATTTGTGTGCGAACAGAAATGTTTGTTCTGTGTCTGGGTGTTAATATGTATTATAAGTAATGTATTTACAAAAAAAAGTACTATATGTATTCTATCAGTTATCTAGTTCCCATATTACAAGCTATGCTTAGTTTGGGGCTAGATGGCGCTGTGTGAAATATGTCAATGAATATTTATATTTAATTATATTATTTATATATATAAATAAATCCCTATTTCCGTTGATCACGGCATCACGTGAACGGCTGGACCAATGTTACCAATTTTTGTTGTATTTCTGTGTTTGGTTGAAAAAGTTCTTAAAAAGTTAGAAAAAATCAAGAAAGTTGCACGGAACATTAAGAAAACATAACGACCATATTAATTTTTCTAATGTAACCTTATATCGTTTGACATAACATTTCAAGCCGGTCTCATTAGAAAGGCTATGCGTTAATAATCACACATAAATAAACATATTATAATACTAATAACACCGTGAACTCGGCCTTAGTGCCATCCCACTATTTGCTAACCGCTCTCTGTAGCTATGCATGGCTGTTAAAACTACCCTCTTTTGTACTATTTTTTGTATTGTTTCTTTTGGTTTGTTTAATTTCAAGTTAATTTTATTTTTATATTATAATTATTACCTATAAACACAGATTAAGATTAAGATTTATTAACATTAAGATTATTAGAACAAAAAACTTATTTGGTACGCATACCGGCGAACTTATACTGAACATTTATGTATTTTCTCTGTAAATGAACTTTTTGAATTCTTTTGAGAAATAAATTCTTAAACTAAAACAATGCATTAGGCACAAACCATGGAACCAATAATAAAGTTAGAATAAAACATCAACAATATAACAAAAACAATTTTTTTTTACTCTCTTGCCATCGACTGTCTCTTTGCAAATATAGCCCCCAAAAACCCCCACCCTCCCCACCCTTAATGTTAAGACTTACCGATGAATATGATAAGGGCTAATACGCCGAAGGTAGCGTGCGCCCTGGCGTTAATATCGGGGTGTCTCGACTGGTAGATCTTAACCATACATAGCACAGAAGTCACATACATAAACGATGTGTCTGGAAGATAAAAAAAAAACATTTTATACCACTACAGCGTCCTGAAAGCATTATTGCAGAGTCAAAGTCAAACTCATTTATTCCTTTAGATCTCAAGTATCATTTGGACACGTCAAATTTTACACATGCATGTACACATATCCGTGGGCATGTAACGTGTCACAGGAACTCCCCAGGCACATTACATGCACACAGATATGTCAACATTACAGTCAGTTTTCATGTTTAAGCTAATCTTATTTGTTAAGATTACGTCTGTTCCAACCCTAACCGACCCGAGGGAAGGAAGACCCGCAGAGCATTGTATGCTGAAACCACAGACTCGCAGTTCGTCCGGAGAGGTACTGCCTCGGAATCTGCCGCCAAGCAGTAGTGCTCGCATTGCTGTGTCCGGAATGGTGTGGGTGGGGAAATCACATGCGCATGTGTATCATCCCCGTCTCGGGTGATGGACGCAGCAGGATGAATGCGACTCAGTAAAGATTTGGATCTCATACTGAGTCGCGTTACTGTTGTCATGGGCGAGGGTCACCACTTACCACCAGGTGGGCCCTCAGCTCGTTCCGTCACATACTCACATAAAAAAAACAGATATATATAGATTATAGCTAAGAACCATTGCCACGTTAACTTTCAAACAAAAAATACCGCATCCAAATAAGGTCCATTTTGGGGGCTACGCCACTCTAACCACCCCGAGGGTGTGCATAGCCCCCACTCCTCCCCCCTCCCGACATACCCTGCTCACCACATGCAGAGCAGCCTTCTGATTGATCAGAGCCGCCAGACCCCCCACTTCTTCACAGAGCAGTTCACTACTACTCTTGGTTGCTCCTTTAGCACCACCCAGGGGGTACGTTTAGGGAATCAAAGGGTACACACCTAAGAACGCGAGCAACTGGACCCCCCACACACGTAGCCACACTAAGGACTTTGGAGAGACCACAAAAGCAGTGGACTCACCAAACTGGAAGTTCATGCTGTTCGGGCAGACGTGGTAGGCGGCAGACAGCAGCCCCTCGCTCACCAAGGCCACCCCCATGGAATACAGCAAGCCGAAGTGTTGGGGGATACCCAGCTCCTTCTGTAAAACAAGAGACCCATTTCAACATTGGTATAATTACTCGTATAATAATACATCTACCAATCCGGATTGGGCTCCCGTGGTAGATCAGAGCCCATTCACTCTCAATTGCCGAGAGTAGGCCGGTGTTCAGTGGGAACATTAGAGGCTGGTACGGAAGACTATCTAAAACATGAAAACTCTCAACTATCGAGAGTAGGCCGGTGTCTGCAGTGGGAACATTAGAGGCTGGTGTTATTTTTTTTTTTTTATTAACACACTCTTACCTCTGCACTAGGATTCCCTGTGTCACAGATGGCATGGACGAACACAGAAACACAAGACAAACACCCAAGACCCGAGAACAAACTTCATGCTCACCACACAAAGTGTGCCCCGACCGGGAATCGAACCCGGGACCCCTCGCTTCGAAGGCAAGGCTACCAACTAAGCCACGGAGCCGTCAAGGTGTGGAAAGAACATGTATATATCTCACCTCGGCCTCGCTCTTGGCCCGGTGCGCCTTATGCCTGCGCCACACCCGGCACAGGAACAGGGCCCCCAGCAGGATGTACCCCAGGTTGGAGTACACGTGGTTGAAGTCAGACAGCACCATCAGGGGGTGGGCGCACAGGAAGTTGAAGTAGCACAGGTCCTGGTTCCCGGACTGGTTCAGCAACTGTGGAACAGCAGATGATGTAGTTGCAAGAAAGAAAGAAAGAAAGAAGCACAGGTCCTGGTTCCCGGACTGATTTACCAACTGTGGAACAGCAGATGATGTAGTTGCAAGAAAGAAAGAAAGAAAGAAGCACAGGTCCTGGTTCCCGGACTGGTTCAGCAACTGTGGAACAGCAGATGATGTAGTTGCAAGAAAGAAAGAAAGAAAGAAGCACAGGTCCTGGTTCCCGGACTGATTTACCAACTGTGGAACAGCAGATGATGTAGTTGCAAGAAAGAAAGAAAGAAAGAAGCACAGGTCCTGGTTCCCGGACTGGTTCAGCAACTGTGGAACAGCAGATGATGTAGTTGCAAGAAAGAAAGAAAGAAAGAAGCACAGGTCCTGGTTCCCGGACTGATTTACCAACTGTGGAACAGCAGATGATGTAGTTGCAAGAAAGAAAGAAAGAAAGAAGCACAGGTCCTGGTTCCCCGACTGGTTCAGCAACAGTGGAACAGCAGATGATGTAGTTGCAAGAAAGAAAGAAAGAAAGAAGCACAGGTCCTGGTTCCCGGACTGATTTACCAACTGTGAAACAGCAGATGATGTAGTTGCAAGAAAGAAAGAAAGAAAGAAGTACAGGTCCTGGTTCCCGGACTGATTTACCAACTGTGGAACAGCAGATGATGTAGTTGCAAGAAAGAAAGAAAGAAAGAAGCACAGGTCCTGGTTCCCCGACTGGTTCAGCAACAGTGGAACAGATGATGTAGTTGCAAGAAAGAAAGAAAGAAGCACAGGTCCTGGTTCCCGGACTGGTTCAGCAACTGTGGAACAGCAGATGATGTAGTTGCAAGAAAGAAAGAAAGAAAGAAGCACAGGTCCTGGTTCCCGGACTGATTTACCAACTGTGGAACAGCAGATGATGTAGTTGCAAGAAAGAAAGAAAGAAGCACAGGTCCTGGTTCCCGGACTGATTTACCAACTGTGGAACAGCAGATGATGTAGTTGCAAGAAAGAAAGAAAGAAAGAAGCACAGGTCCTGGTTCCCCGACTGGTTCAGCAACAGTGGAACAGCAGATGATGTAGTTGCAAGAAAGAAAGAAAGAAAGAAGCACAGGTCCTGGTTCCCGGACTGATTTACCAACTGTGAAACAGCAGATGATGTAGTTGCAAGAAAGAAAGAAAGAAAGAAGTACAGGTCCTGGTTCCCGGACTGATTTACCAACTGTGGAACAGCAGATGATGTAGTTGCAAGAAAGAAAGAAAGAAAGAAGCACAGGTCCTGGTTCCCCGACTGGTTCAGCAACAGTGGAACAGATGATGTAGTTGCAAGAAAGAAAGAAAGAAGCACAGGTCCTGGTTCCCGGACTGGTTCAGCAACTGTGGAACAGCAGATGATGTAGTTGCAAGAAAGAAAGAAAGAAAGAAGCACAGGTCCTGGTTCCCGGACTGATTTACCAACTGTGGAACAGCAGATGATGTAGTTGCAAGAAAGAAAGAAAGAAGCACAGGTCCTGGTTCCCCGACTGGTTCAGCAACAGTGGAACAGATGATGTAGTTGCAAGAAAGAAAGAAAGAAGCACAGGTCCTGGTTCCCGGACTGGTTCAGCAACTGTGGAACAGCAGATGATGTAGTTGCAAGAAAGAAAGAAAGAAAGAAGCACAGGTCCTGGTTCCCGGACTGATTTACCAACTGTGGAACAGCAGATGATGTAGTTGCAAGAAAGAAAGAAAGAAAGAAGCACAGGTCCTGGTTCCCGGACTGGTCCAGCAACTGTGGAACAGCAGATGTAGTTGCAAGAAAGAAACATGGTACAAACTTTACACAAAATACAGTAAGAACAGTTTTGGGGGGTCCAGTTGCTCGCGTCTGTAGGTGTGTACCCTTTGATTCCCTACACGTACCCCCTGGGTGCTAAAGGAGCAACCAAAAGTAGCAGTAGAACTTGTGCCAAGTTCGTCCGGAGAGGTACTGCCACCACACCTGGAATCTGCCACCAAGCAGTAGTGCTCGCATTGCTGTGTTCCGGTGGAAGGGTGTGGGTGCCGGTGAAATCACATGCGCATGAGACGTATCATCCCCGTCTCGGGGTACTTTTGGTTGCTCCTTTAACACCCAGGGGGCACGTGTAGGGAATCAAAGGGTACACACCTACGGACGCGAGCAACTGGACCCCAACTGGACCAAAGCTTGCGTATATAGTATTTGTATTTGTATAAGGAGTGTACGGGTGTGGGTCGACCTGGACCTGGTAAAACTTACCCGCTGGTACGTGACCACAAGCTGGATGACTGGCAGCGTGTAGAACACAGCCACGGTCAACACATTCCAGAGGTACAGCTTGGATCTGGCCTGCAGCACGCGGGGGCGACATCTGCCGGCACAAACACAACAGTACATTATCATACAATAATTAAAAATAATAAACGTTTGCACACTCATACCTCTGCACTAGGATTCCCTGTGTCCCATGGCATGGACAAACAGAAACAAGACAAACACCCAAGACCCAACAAACTTTATGCTCACCACACAAAGTGTGCCCCGGCCGGGAATCGAACCCGGGACCCCTCGCTTCGAAGTCAGGGCTACTACCAACTAAGCCACGGATGCGCCCATACATCCTGTTTATAATAAGGGTGTCTCATAAGTACTGTCTGTTTTCATATGCGAAGATTCCTCCGCCTCGAATTAAACATGTCGTAACTTGTTAAGACTTGTCTCTGATTCTATGAAGAGTACAATTGATTTACTTTCTTTTAATCATTCTCTCTTTGTTTATTGACGCAGTACGTTTTTATAATAAATAGTATGGAATGCGATAAATATGAAATTTGTGTATTGTTAAGACATTATTCGCTTCCATACTATTTATTATAATAAAGAAAGAGAGAATGATTTTAAGAAAGTAAAAAAATCATATAAATAAAAAAAAAAAAAACAAAATCGGCTCATAAATGACGGAAAAATAAGAAAACAAAAATTAAAAAAAAAAAGTTGTCGGTTGAAAAAGGCGGTTACAGCGTCTTAACGCTTACCTGGCCAGATTGGCGACGCACAGCCTCCCGCTAAGCTTGTACCAGTCCTTATCTGGATTCACATCATCAGCGACCGTGGATATATCCGACTCCGTGTCGGAGGACGAGCTGCCTTCTACAAACAAATATTAATTAACATCTTAATATATATAAATTACGTGTCACGATGTTTGTCCGCGATGGACTCCTAAACTACTTAACCGATTTCAATCAAATTTGTACACCGTGTGCAGTTTGATCCAACTTGAAAGATAGGATAGCTCACATCTCAATTTATGATCGCAATATTATTTTATTGCAAATTATAATATCGTATGACAAAAACGTTAGCCACAGCAACGCGTGGCCCGGTCAGCTAGTAATATATATTAATTATAGCGCCGTGGCTTGGTTGGTAGTAGTCCAACTTCTAGTAGCCTTCGAACGATTCCCAGCCGGGGCACACTTTATCTATACGCAACATGTTTCGCATTATGTTTTACAGTATGTCTCGAAACATGTTTCGCAACATGTCTTGCAACATTTTTTGCAACATGTCTCGCAACATGACTCGCAACATGTCTTTCAACATGTTTTACAATATGTCTCGAAACATATCTCGCAACATGTTTTGAAACATGTCTCGCAACATGTTTTACAATGTGTCTCGTAACATGTCTCGCATCATGTCTCACAACAAGTCCCGCAACATGTCTCGCAACAAGTCTCGTAACATGTTTTACAATATGTCTCGCAACATGTTTTGCAACAAGTCTCGCAAAATGTCTCGCAGCATATCTCAAAACACACCTGTTTGTTAACATACAACTTACCATGCTCTAGATCCCCCTCTCCCACCAACCCGTGCCGCGACGTGCTCTCCCCGCTGGCGTCCACGACGGCGCGGCGCCTGCGCACGTTCGTGACGTCACTCGCGGACAGTCCCGGCGCTACGGCGCCCTCTGTCAGGAAATGCAAGCAACAGTATCATTTGCCTGCCTGCGTGAGCTATTTATTTATTTATTTGACACTTTATTGCACATATTCAAAATATATTATTATAATACAAAAGGTGGGCTTAACGCTAAAAGCATTTTCTACCAGCCAACCTCACCGGTCAAGATAAGTGTTGGCGTGCTAACAATTAAAATATATATATTTATAAAGAGACAGACAAAGTTTGAAAAATAAATAAATAAGATAAAAATAAATAAATAAGATAAAAATAAATAAATAAGATAAAAATAAATAAAGCTCTGCCTTCTGCGCTGCAGTCCTTGGGTTCGATTCCCACCCAGGACAAGCATTCGTGTGCCGAGCATAAATGTTTGTTCTGTCACTGGCACTTTGTGTGGTGACCATGAAGTTTGTTCTCGTGTCTTGGGTGTTTGTCTTGTGTTTCTGTTTGCCCATGCCATCTGCGACACAGGGTATCCTAGTGCAGAGGTATGAGTGTGTTAACGTTGTTATACGCTCACGAATATGTTCACATGTGTGAGTATATGTTCACATGTGTGTGTATATGTTTACTTGTGTGAGTAAAATTTGACGTGTCCAAACGATACTTGAGATCTAAAGGAATGAATGAGTTTGACTTTATTTATTAATCTTCATAATCAAATTTTTTTTACTGCCCAAACTTTCAAAAGAAATACACTGTTTTAGCTAATCACTTCACATACCTTCATTGAGAGTGGTCGCATAAGCATTCTCCGTCCTTTTCTCGCAGAATATAGACACGAAGAACGCGACGTAGAAAGAGAGAAAGAATGCCAAAGCTACTCCCGCAGCGATCAGGTACTCTTGGTACGATATCGTCTCTATCACCCTGAAACTGTACATCACTACATAGTATAAAACAAAGTCGCTTTCTCTGTCCCTGTATCCCTATGTATGCTTAAATCTTTAAAACTACGCAACGGATTTTGATGCGGTTTTTTTAATAGATAGAGTGATTCAAGAGGAAGGTTTATATGTATACACTAGCAAGTCACCCCGGCTTCGCACGGGTAGTTTCTGATACGACACTGATGCTTTACTAACCGTGCGAAGCCGGGGCGGGTCGCTAGTAAAAATATAAATTTTAAATTTTCAAAACTATCATGGTTCTGAACAGTTTGCCCGCGATCATGGCGCATGTAACTGCGTCGAAATATCGGGTCGACTCACAAATCATGGTAAATATCTAGGTAACACGAATAATAATGTACATACAAATGTTAATTTTGACTCACAGCGCAGTTGGTAGCTTTAAGGTCGCGGGTTCGATTCCCAAAAAGGGAAGAACAACAAGCAATTGTGTGTTAATTCGTATTTGAACGAAAGGTTTCTATGAAAAAGAAATTGGTTGTCTGTAAAGTCGGTTTACAGACGATAATTTTACGTGATAAGAAAACCGACCGGTTAGGCCGATCGTGCATCTCTATCGCTTGTTCCGCGCTCTCGCTCGCACGCTCGACTCAGGCGGACCGTGACAGTCATGCTTTTTCATTCGCGCAGCCGGCGTTAATTTATAAGACGTTATCACGTAAAAAATACGAAAAAAAAGTCTTTTTACAAGAAATACAATTATACAGGTAAACTTATACAGCAAAACTCTGTCTAAACACAAAATTTCATCCGAGATACGCGAAATAAATATATATATATTATACAAGAATTGCTCGTTTAAAGTAAGATATGTATCAATTGCTGTTCATTAGTCTCGGTTAGAATCGAAAACAGCTGGAACCATTCGGCTGTATTCTAATTCTTCTCTCTCTCTCGGCTCTGTCTTCGAAGCGAGGGGTTCCGGGTTCAATTCCCGGCCGGGCACACTTTTTTTTTAACACTTTGTGTGGTGAGCATGTTTGTTCTCGGGTCCTGGGTGTTTATCTTATTTCTGTTTGTCCATGCCATCAGCGACAGGGAATCCTAGTGCAGAGGTATGAGTGTGTAAACGTTTATTTTTTATCACTCACCTAAAAGTCTTCACCCTCCCGTCGTTGGTCGGTACATCCACATATTTCTGATTCCATCCAAAGTACGTCGCAACCGTCGATCCATTCGTGATCGCACTATCCGTACAATCTTCATCAGACGTTTTTACAATGAACACGATGTAAAACCCCTTTGGGAATGTGTCTTGCTGTAAAGGAATAGAATAGAATGGAATAACGGAGTAACGGAGAGGTTAAAGAGTAATAGGTTCATTAATTCATATTCATATTCTTTATTAACCGTAGGGACTCTTGGTATAGTCAATAAAACATATTAGGTAGCGGCTGTACATACGCCTTGTCAATGTAAAGTAAAAATAAACAATTTTATATAACATATGCAGCTGTATAGGGGCCTTGTCAAGTATAATATTAAAAACATAAATAAATATCTATAGATGTCATAAACAACAATTATTAACTAGGAACAACCTATTTAATTTTTTGCTTTGAGACGGAACTCACTAGCCTCCTTATCCTGCAGATATTCATCGCAAGTATAATAGGCAGATTTAGTCAACACCGACTTTATAATTTTTTAAAAATGTCTTTCTTTTATATTAATTATTATGTCAGGAATTTTATTATAGAAACGGATGCAATTTCTTAAAAATGATTTATTGCACTTTTGTAGTCTGAATCACGGAAATGCCAACTTATTTTTGCTACGGGGTTAGCGTGGTATGGACATATTATGCGGTAGAATGGCAAAACAAAACAAGTCTTAAATATGGATGTGGAAGGATATAAGACAGGAGGTAGGCCAAAGAAAAGATGGATGGATTGTGTGAGAGATGATATGCGTAAGAAAGGAGTGAGTACTGAGATCACGTCTGAAGAAAAATACATGTTGTGCTACCCACTTAGTGTGGGATAAGGGCAGGGGGATGATGAAGAATAGAATAGAATAGAAATAGTAGAACTTGTGCCAAGTTCGTCCGGAGAGGTGCTGCCACTACACCTGGAATCTGCCGCCAAGCAGTAGTGCTATGTTCGGAAGGGTGTGGGTGCCGGTGAAATCACATGCGCATGAGACGTATCATCTCAGTCTCGGGTGATGGACGCAGGATGAATGCGACTCAGTGTAAGATCCAAATCTTATACTGAGTCGCATTACTGTTGTCATGGGCGGGGGTCACAAGGTAAGTGGTGAACCCCGCTAGGTTTGGCCCAGGGACATAAACGCAGACTTTCAATCTGAAGGTCGCTGGTTCAAACCCACACGTGCACCAATGAGTTTTGTCACTTGATAAATTTTTGTGCGCAATACCACATTCTCGAAACGGTGACGGAAAACATCGTGAGGAAACCGGCATGTCTTAGAACCAAAAATTCGATGACATGTGACATCTACCAATCCGGATTGGGCTCCCGTAGATCAGAGCCCATTCACTCTCAATTATATTATCGAGAGTAGGCCGGTGTCTGCAGTGGGAACGTTAGAGGCTGGTACGATATGTATATATACTTACAGTAAGTGTGATCCCCCCTCTCCTCGTCATTGTTAAGTAGTACCCGTCATACAATATGTCTCTCTCGTTATCAAACACAGGACACTAAAAAACAAATCACTACATAGTATAAAACAAAGTCGCTTTCTCTGTCCCTATATCCCTATGTATGCTTAAATCTTTAAAACTACGCAACGGATTTTGATGCGGGTTTTTTTAATAGATAGAGTGATTCAAGAGGAAGGTTTATATGTATAATACACTAGCAAGTCACCCCGGCTTCGCACGGGTAGTTTCTGATACGACACTGATGCTTTACTAACCGTGCGAAGCCGGGACGGGTCGCTAGTTCTATATTAAAGTCAATATCAAAAGTCTTATTCCCGTCGAAATCATACAAAAGGAGCGAACTTTTTTTTTAATAAATTTGTATATAGAACCTCCTTTTTAGAAGTCGGTTAAATTGTACAACTCACGGAGAAGTTCTGAATGGAGACCACAGCGCATATGTCATCATCCGATTCTATCATCAGTATAACGCTCTTGGGGCGCGACATGAAACCTTTGGTTTTATACAGGTTCGCCATTTCGTAATACCTATAACAACAATTTAGAAATGAAAGAAAGAAACATTTATTTGCCATGGAAAAGTAGAAAAGGACAGATTGACAAATAACACGGTACAAACTCAACATAAAATACAGTAGGAACATTTATTATAAAAACTGAAATATAGTTCCAGCATGTGGTTTAAAAAGGTCGTTGCTTTCAAAAGTGAAATCACATGGACATGAGACGTATCATCCCCGTCTCGGGTGATGGACGCAGCGGGATGAATGCGACTCAGTAAAGATTTGGATTACTGAGTCGCACGCATTACTGTTGTCATGGGCGGGGGTCACCACTTACCATCAAATGGGTCCTCAGCTCGTTCCGCCACTCATTCACACACTCAAATTAAAATTATTGGCAACATTGTTTTTACTATATGAAAAAATTAAGTCCTCCGCCTATAACAGCAATACGACTTCGGTATGAGGAGACCCAAGTCGCACGTTACACGTGATTTCACCGGCACCCACACCCTTTACACCGGAACACAGTAATGCAACCACTACTGCTTGGCGGCAGATTCCAGATGTGGTGGCAGTACCCCTCCGGACGAACTTAGCACAAGTTCTACTGCTACTTTTTGTTGCTCTTTTAGCACCACCCAGGTACGTCCAGGTACGTGAGGGTATTCACCCAAGGACGCCAGCAACTGGACCCCCCAAATTTCCCTCTTACCCTCTGAATACCCTCTAATATTACCCTTTTCAGACCATTGTAGGCTTAGAAATAGGGTTTCCTTTATCGTTAAACTATGGTATTTTTTGATTGTACACAGAATTTTTTCAGTAAAAACTTAACAAACCATATAATAACTTACCTATTTAATATACTCTGTTCTGACTCATTCAGTTCCTCGTTACACATATGCTTCCTCTTAATGTCCTGCGTCTCAATCAAATTGTTCTTGTCCTGGTCGAAAGGGTAGAAATAATACTTGGGCTGACTGGGCTGGCTTGTCAAGTTAGTACTGTGATTCAACTTGATAAAGAAATCCTCAACTGTCTCCACTTTAATTGTCACTTGAATCGGCTCAGGGGAAGACGTAGTAAGATGTATTATAGGCGTGTCCAATGTTTGGGAATCTGCAAACGGATTTTTATAAGCACATTGACGATTTGCTGATGTTTTGTTTCGAACAAAAAATGTCTATTTACGTATTAAAGGGCCACAGTAGACTTTTATCCATTTCCCATTGACTGATGCGTGAACAGAAAGAGAAAAATTAATTTAACATTAGCACCCAAACGATCCGGTCGGGCCCTGATGATAGGGCGTCAAAAACTTAGCTAATTAGGAGACTAGACTGTTTTTTCACGAGAGTTGACGGGTGATGAGAGTTGATGGTGGTAGACTTAGTCAAACTTAGCATGTGAACTTGGCTAATAAGGAGACTAGACTGTATTTTCACGAGAGTTGATGGCTAATGGGAGTTGATGGTAGTCAACTTGTCAAACTTAGCATGTGAACTTGGCTAATAAGAAGACTAGACTGTTCTTTTTCACGAGAGTTTATGGCTAATGAGAATTGATGGTAGTCAACTTGCCAAACTTATAATAGCATGTGAACTTGGCTAATATGAAGACTAGACTGTTTTTTCACGAGGTTTGATGGTAGATGAAAGTTGATGGTGACAGACTTACTCAAACTTAGCATTTGAATAAACTAAACCTGCGACTTAAGTGACGGAAAGGGTTGATACTACCTAAAGGTATTTTTCGACTAGGGACTTCCTCTATAACAAGAAATGATTAAGAAACAAAATACCCAAATGCGTGAAAAAAATCCAAACGACATCTTAATATATATAAATTACGTGTCACGATGTTTGTCCACGATGGACTCCTAAACTACTTAACCGATTTTAATCAAATTTGTACACCGTGTGCAGTTTGATCCAACTTGAAAGATAGGATAGCTCACATCTCAATTTATGATCGTAATATTATCATATGACAAAAACGTTAGCCACAGCAACGCGTGGCCGGGTCAGCTAGTGTGGTATATATTTTTGTAAGCCATATATAAAACCCTGTATTGTGATACCACACTCAATAAGTGTTGAAGAAAGCGAAAACTGTATCAAAATCCTTTACGTGGTTTAGAAGTTGACGGAGAAACAGACACACAAAAACAGCTACTTTGCCTTATAGGTATTTAAATGTAGATATGAAAACAGTGACTTTGCTTCATACAATTTAAATGTAGATATGATAACAGCCACTTTGCTTTTTACTATTTAAATGTATATATGAAAACAGACACTTTGCTTTATATTATTAAGATGTAGATATGAAAACAGCCACTTTGCTTTTTACTATTGTATTTTAATGTAGATAAGAAAACAGCCACTTTGCTTTTTACTATTTAGATGTTGATATGAAAATAGCTACTTTGCTTATTGTTTAGTTTAGTTATTATGTTGAGTTATAGATTTACATGATACGTATACATACCACACGTATCTTCATCCTCCGAGTATATGTTGTTGTGTGGGCACAATGTACGTGACATATTGCTAAACTGCTCAACGCTGTCGGGCGTCTGCACTAACATCGGCAGCTGCCACGAAAACACACCTGAAAGAAAATAATAATAATCATGGACAGTTCACACAGCGCCATCTAGCCCCAAACTAAGCATAACTTGTAATATGGGAACTACAATAGATAACTTATAGAATACTTACATTTTTTTTTTTTTAAATATATCCTCCCGTCCGTCCCGTCACTTCAGTAGTATATAAATAACATAATAACAATGTTGATCCTAATTGGCTAATGTTCTTCCCACGACAGGGCGGCGCTGCGGTCGCTGAGCTTTGCACGCGCAAAATGGTAACTAAAAACACTTGTACACATTTCTGCCAAAAATTACCTTTCTGCTGCCTGGCAGTTATGAACAGAGGGTACGTCTTGTTTGCGAAGTTGCTGGCGACTACCGTGACCCGAGCTGGTGTTTTATACAACACCATATCCTGTAAAAAAAAATTACATTATATCACAAACGACCAATAATGTAATTCAGTGGTTCCCAAAGTTGACTGGACCGCGACCCACTTAACAAAAGCTTTCAAATTCGGAACTCAACTCTAGATTTTAACGAAGACGGATTTAAAAATCGAAAAAAAAACTACTTGGATACTTTCATCCCTTAGAGGTACACCCTACTATAATATTTTGAAATATATACATCCAAATCTATATATTTCGAGCGAAAAAGGCACGCCAGCGAAAAGTATAAGCCGAGACCAAAATTTAAATATAATAAATAGAATTCTTCATAAATGGGGTACCAATGCTGGGTGGTGCTGGGACAGAAACAAGACAAACACCCAAGACCCGAGAACAACCTTCATGCTCACATAAAGCGTGCCCCGGCCAGGAATCAAACCCAGGACTCCTCGCTTTGAATGCCACTACCAACTAAGGTATGAAGCAAATACAATTGTTAAGGGCTTCGGCCTTAAAATGTCCACCTGCAACCAAAATACTGGGTTTTTCTTTGTGAAGTATTGTCAGATGTGAAGTATTGCCATCCAGCATGGCCAAATTTACCCAACAATTGGGGAGAAATTCATAGTATTTATTTCAATAATGTTATTTACCCCTGCAAACTCCATAATGTACTCAGTGTTCTTATCAACCGACACCGAGTAGAGGACATTGTATTTGTATCTGAAATAAAATAAACATAATTAAAACATTACACATTCATTTACAAAGACAATCGGCTGCTATGCTAAGGGCATAATAAAAAACCTAATTCCACTTTATTTAAAAGAAATGTCCATGAATTTTGTTTCTACATAGTTTTGCCCACAAATAATAAACCATCTTGAAGATTACTCATAGCATGAATAATTTTTTTTTTTTTTTTTGTCAATTTAACTTTTGATATTCATGGATATTTCATAATGCGTTATCTAGTTCATACTAAGCATAGTTTGTACTATGGAATCTAGATCACTGATAGAAAATTACATATAATTTGTTTTTTTTATATATACATGCAATACATATTGACTGTAGCAATTAACATAGTCTTATGTAAAAAAATCAATCTACCCCCACAGTTATCATCGCAATGTACTATGTGATAATATTAATTGTGCGCACTGAACACATACTACTTTTTCCACTTGGGAAAACAAAAATGGTTGATTTTAGGAATTTAATAATTTGCCGCGGCATTTATAATCGTATTCTAAGATCTTCAACGCAATAAAGTAAAAATCGCAAAAATGTAGATCAGTCAATATTTATTGCTACAATCAATATTATCACTTAGACACTAAACAAGTATGAAAATGTTTATTGCAACTTAAACTACTAAAAGTAATACATAAAGAATATATCATCAGTACAAGTCTAAGTGGAGAGTTTTGCCAAATAAAAAATATTTACCAATGATTCCCACACTGGGCTAAGCCTGTATCGTGGGAAGATTTATGTTCAAGTATTTATGTTCATGACACAAACACTTGTCCTGGGCGGGAATCAAACCCACAACCTACAGAGTGGATGGCAGAGGTGCTACTGAGCTATGAGGCCAGTCATATTTAAATTTACATTTTCATATTCATATTCATGGTTATTTCATTCTGCATTATCTAGACCCAAACTAGCATAGCATAGCATGTACTATATATGGGCTAGATTACTGATTCAATACTTTTAAATGGTACTTTTATGTAAATACATTATAGACATATATGTTCAACTCGTAATTGTCCTAGGTAGTAATCAAACCTAGAAGGTAGAGCTTCTACCAGCTGAACATTCAGGCTAGTAACCTTATTTAGACCCTATTTAACTCTTCACGGGAATAACGATCCAGAAACCTCTAATGTGGTCTTTGCCTGTAATTGTAGTAACACTCGGCTAGTTTTTAAGTATAATATTGTTTTAATTGAATGTGTTGGTGTGTGCTATGTTGGCGTGCGTATGAATTAATTAAATAATGGAATATCCTACTAATTTCTTGAGCATTATCTTGTACACTATCTAATTCATCATGTTAAATTTGTTAAAAGGCCTTGTAGATCTCAACTTCATCAGTTTTAAGTGTGCCTTCAGCACTTTCTGCAATTTGCAAACTACTATAATATAAAACTGCTATTTAATCAATACTTATAAGGAATCTTTATTGAGTGCATTGCCACAGCCAATCTAGGAAAAAACAACACTTATCAAGGTTTGTTTATTACAACTAATTATGTATGAATCATTTACTGTCTCAGCACACAATAGGTATAAATCGATAAGGTGCAAATAACTACCGTAATTTCATTGCATGTTCCGACGGTGAAATCTCATGAAATGCGAATCTCTATGGCTCTGATACAAATCTAATATCTACTACTTAAAGTGCCTTTAAGTATATTGTAGTGTAACTTACGTGTTGTTGTAATTAAACACAATACTATCTTGTCGCAAACTCTGCTGCAAACTGGAGCAAGGTAGACACAAAATTAAACACACTTTGAGCCAAGTAGAGAGCGACATATTGCACACTTATGAGTGGAAAATTAAATAAAGTCTTTAGTGATTGATTTCATAAGTATAACTTTAGCAGACACGGTAATTTGCAGTTATTATAGGATTATTACAATCAAATATTGCAACAAATTCCTACTGTGATAGAGATCCAAAACAAAAAATTGCAGATGCTCAGTTGTCAGTGTCAGTTTACCATGTAGTTATAAATAAGTCAATGTCAGTTTCCCAAAGTTTCATTCAAGTTGTATGTACATAATGAGGAAGAAGTTAGAATAGAATAGAAAAACTAATTTTGTGTTACATAATTAGGGCTCACTTGAAAATTAAAAACAACATTACACGTTTAAGAATATGTAACAACACAAAAGGTAACCGCTCAGCATGTGCTGCGTCAGTGGACTGATACAGCGGTGGTATTCTGTGGCAAGTTGTGTGTACGATCGTTTAAAAACGTATACAATTGCCTGGTCGCTTACCATTAGGTGGCTTGAAAACTCCGACACCACATAATTATGTAGATCGATATTCACTTCTTCTTTATGGCTTTTGTGTCTTATGTCACACAACTGACACAACTCTGCTAAGGTCTGCTATTTGACTGATGCCTAAGCTAAGATACATCTTACATTTATTGAGTGTAGTAATTAATATGAGCCTGTATAAGAATTGCTATCATTAAGGAGCTTTCAGGCACAGTTTATTTTTTACATGTTTATTTTAATCCTACTGTTAGCCTTGTGATTATCACTCTATTAAATAAATATACAAATGTAAATCCAGTTTCCATATATGTATTAACACAAACACAATATTTATATATTCAATTTAATACAATAGATTAATTTATTTAATTTTCACTCTTTATTTATACAAAAATAAAAAAATATATACAAGAAAAATGAAACTAAAACTGAAAAGCTTAAAAATTTAATTTTATATTACATAGATTACATTATTTATAGTAGTTTTGCAATTATGTTGGCATGGTAAGCATTGATGTATATGATGGTAAGTATTTATTGCATTAATTTATTTTATGACACCATTGTGAAGGTTGGTGAATGACTTCTATCGCTAAGCTAACTCGCACTAGGTTTATTGTGGAGTATTCTGACGCCGACCGAAATCGAACGATCGCACACAACGTGTCCCGACACGCTACATGTATGAATCCGAAACACTTACCTACTTCTTGCGCGTCACGATACGCCCCGACACAATAATGAGATTCGACTTCACGCATATTTATTATTAAATAATAGTCTCATTAATAAGATTAAGATTAAAATCTGTGTTAATCACATGAAGCAATAAACTAAGTCTATCTATGAGTAATAAGTGCCCGTTGCTAAAAACCAGCAAAGGAGTAATAGTATTTCAAATAAATAGGGAATTTCATTTTAATCTCGAATTCATACTTTTAATTAAAATATTACGTCGAGATTTTAAACATTTTACCTACAACTTTTTCCAAGCTTTTCTACGCTGCCTCTTTATTTTAATTTTACCTGATCATTTTAATGTTTCTAACGAACTCAAATTATTGCCAGAACGCATCTTAAACCAACCAATGACAATGACAATGAAAATTCGCCATTTTAAATTATCGAACCACGCGCAACCAATGAAATTCAAATATATTTGCTACCGGCTTTATGCTGCGCTGTGATTGGCCAAATACTCCATGCGTCATCCGCCATAACTAATTGTATGTGAAAGCTACTATTGCGCTTTGTGAATAAATCGAGAAATTTCAGTGATTAATTTGTGATATCGTGTTGTTTTAGTGTTTTAAATGTGTTATAAACATGACGGAGTGGTACAGAATGAAGAACGGTTTCAATAACACGCACAATTCATCGGAATTGTCTGTTGAAACTTCGTGCGATGTATCGGACCCTTTCAATATGTTTTCGGACAATTTGAGTCCAATACCAGCGTCTATAGTGCCTAGAAAGCTGGATTTTGCTTCGTTGGATGATGACGACGGGCTCAAGGATGCCTCACCGGCCCCGGAATCCCATAGCCCACCTTATAAAAGGGTTAGGGCTCTGAGGTGAGTTTTCAACTTTCTCCATTGAAATTCTAGGCATATCCATCACGGCTAGCCTAGAACGTGGTAATATTATCGTGCCCGTTACGATACATCTTTGAAATCGCTAAATATACGTAAAATTCCCCTTGTTTTGATGTCATTAACACATTTTGGGTCTATTTACCAACTATGGAAATTTTAGCTTAAGATTATATATCTGTCAAAGCTTTTGTAGTAACCTGAATTTGTATTAGTATCAGTCTACACATGATTCTTTAACTAAATCTATTTGTCTTATAATAGAAACATTGTGAAAGAAGCTTCTAGAAGCTTTCCAAAGCTTCCACTCAATCACCAAGATTTGTTTACTTACTATAACTTCTCAGAATCTCAGTTATTCACAGATTCTTGATGTTAAGATTGTCTTCTGGTACCATATGCTTTTAATGTGACTCTTTAGATACAGAACCCCCTAGTGACTGGTCATGATTTAAACATTGATAAAAATGACTTACCCAGTTTCAACTCATATTTTTGCCCCTAGCGCTGCAATTTTAACTTTACATCTCCGTAGGACCATATTTGAGGTACACTCGGTTAAATAACAAAAGAATCATCATAACCAGTTCACTTGTAGCAAAGAATTTGCAGATGACCTGTAAAGATTAATATATAGTACACCTCCGCTAACCTTCTAATAAATGAGTTTCCCGAAAACACAGCTCTGAGTCTTCCTACCTGTTATACGAGTTGAGGCATTCAACTCACTCCAAGCATATCAACCACACTTAAAAACAAGTAGACAATTAGCAAACTTCCTTTTTAAGGTTGGTTAAAAAACCTAATAATTATAATAACATAATAGTAAGATGCTCATGGATGCATTGTTACCTACTCGCAAATTAAAATTGAGTAGATGTAACAAGAATCTGGCCAAGGGTTTTCCTTTATCATCATTCCAATGTCAAAGTCAAACTCATTTATTCCTTTAGATCTCAAGTATCATTTGATCAAATTGTACACATACATGTACACATATTTGTGAGCATATAATGTGTCACAAGGGATTATCATTCATGTTGGTATACTTTTGAATGTTTCAGTCCATTCAGCTTAGTAGCTATGGTATGAAAATAAAAATCCATTTCTGCGGGTCGGAAATATAAATTTCAAATGATACAATATCTATCCTATTTAATGTCAAATACAGAGAGCTATTCACAGGAAAAGGTAATGGGGTAATTGAAGTAACTAACGAAAAGTCAAACTGGAATTCCCCCTTTGTGCCATAACCAACCACCATCAAGAGACATCATTCATATGGGATTCTACAAATTTATAGGAATTATTTCAATCATAAATTATGTAACATCTGCACATATCTTAATATATATAAATTATGTGTCACGATGTTTGTCCACGATGGACTCCTAAACTACTTAACCAATTTTAATCGAATTTGTACACCACATGCAGTTTGATCCAACTTGAAAGATAGGATAGCTCACATCTCAATTTATGATCGCAATATTACTTTATTGCAAATTATTTGTCTATTATTTAACAGTCGCAAGTGGGAACCACCACTACTAAAACCTGCTTTTAAAGAAAAAAAAACCCATCCAAATTGGTTCACCTATTTAAGAATTATAGTGCCACAGACAGACATACATAGCAGTCAAACTTATAACCCTACCCCTTTTGCATTGGGGGTTAAAAAAGTGTTTTTTTTTTTTTAATATATTTAGTTAAAAATGACATGTAGATGTCAACCATCTTAATAATAATGTATGTATAAGACCTTGCATCATTATTATTAAGTTTGGCGCTTGTTTGTTGGGGAAGAACTAGCAAAAAATCTCTTGATGGTGAAATATTATCAACAGAGAGTTATCATCTTGAAAAGCAAAGAGATGGCTTCCAAGCAGACTAAGGGTCAATACCAGCTTAATTACCGAGAGCTTGACCAGCTTGCTAATTCAATTGCACAGTCAGCATCTGTGTTTAGCTCCAGCTCCAAGTCCCAACAAGTGTGGACTTGTTTGAACAAGTTCTCCCTTGTCACAATAGTATCATGACACCATTGTGACCTCATAGCAGACCTGTCATACTGGTTGCACTAACTGTGTTGTTTGTAAAAACCAGTCTCCTCATATTCCTATACATGTGACACAGATAGCTAATTTCTTTTTTTTTATGATACTTTAATTACGAGATTAGATTATTAATAAAGATTAATAAGGAAGGACTAATTAATTAGGAAGGCCTATCTGGTGTAAAGTGATTCCTTCCGGCCCTAACAATAAGATTTAGGTCCTCCCGAAATATGAGAACACTCAAATTGTATTACGTGGCGCCCGTTACTCGAGAAATCGGTTGATAAATGAGTTTGTTTTAAAAATGGTACTCTACTTAAGTCTTAGCGGTAAAGGAACTATTTGCTCAGTCTTTCACTGTTCTCGTTAAACCAATCTCAGGAGCGGATCCAAGCAATCCAAGAAGCGAGGGGTCTCGGGTTCGAAACCCGGCCGGGACACACTTTGTGTGTCTTTGGTGTTGTTTTTCTGTGTTTTTCCATACCATCTGCGCAAGGAATCCTAGTGCAGACATAGGAATGTGTAAACGTTTTTATAATTACATCCAACAATTTTTTTTTCCAATTCAACTGCCAAAACCGACTTTAAGTTCCCGAATGCTCGGATCAGTTATAGTACAGTTATCCACACAATAACAAAACATATGATTCCACAGCTGGCATTGTAAAAACTTAACACCTTGCCTTGAAAGATAGAAAAAATCAACCTTATCACTCCTACTTGGGGTATATTTTCCAACAGATAAATCGATCACACCTTTGGTAAGGAATGTACGTTGAAATTTCGATTTTATTGTCGTGTGTTAGTGTGCGTTTTGAATGGCAATGTCTAAGCTACCTGGGTATTGTGTTCTTGAAAGATGTTGCCAAAATATGCTAATTTTCACCTGCCCATGATGTCATTTTGATCATATTATTATGCGTGAATTATACAGAAACTGCGTAAGATGTAGGCGTGGCGCAGGCGTGGAACAGATAAAGAAGGGACGTGATAAAAATTATATCGAAGAGGCGAAGACACGGCACGACTCATTATAGAGGCAGTTGCGATAACATGTTTTCCTCTTCAGAAGACATGCTGATCGGATCTGTAATTATTTTTCTAAAATCAAAGTAGTTTATGTTACTCCTTATAACATTAACAGCCAGCTTAAGGTAGCCAAGTTACTCCTTATAACATGAACTATCTGCCAGTGAGATCCCGTCAAAATCGGTCCAGCCGTTTCAGAAATTAACAAACAGACACATTGATTTTTGTTGTCTATATACTTTCAAATGTATTTAGCAAAAAGCTGTTATTTTTACATTAAAACATACGTTTTTATTTATTTCTTTGTATACACGATATTTCAAATTATTAGAGTTTTAAAACGTCGTAAAAAATATATTATCCAAAACATCTGCCCCCACGCCAGACCCGTCTTTGTTCAAACAACCCCTACCGTACGTCTTCCGTCCCTTTGTGGCGTCCTTAAGAAATTCTCCCCTCAACTTGTTACAATTGACAAGTTGTATTTACACCTGAAGGTCGCAGGTTTTTTATAAATTATTCATATGTACAATATCATATTCATAAAACCCATTTCCTTTGCTAACGCGATTTTCTAAAGGACGGTACAACTATAAAAAACTTATTCGTCACGGGTCACGGCAGATGTGAAAAATGACGGCATAATAGCGCCATGTCGCTTGCCGTCACGGCATGCGAGTCCGTTTTACAGCCAGTTCGCGCCAAGTTGTTAAAGTATTTATTGACATTATTTTAACTTCTAATTGAATTCATATTTAATGGAATTAAATTAAATTAATTTTATTTTATAATTTTACTAGCTGACCCGGCCACGCGTTGCTTTGGCTAACGTTTTTGTCATATGATATTATAATTTACAATAAAATAATATTGCGATCATAAATTGAGATGTGAGCTATCCTATCTTTGAAGTTGGATCAAACTGCACACGGTGTACAAATTTGATTAAAATCGGTTAAGTAGTTTAGGAGTCCATCGCGGACAAATATCGTGACACGTAATTTATATATATTAAGATTAATCAGTATAATTGGCCTAAGGCTGATCTAATAAAATATATAATAATAAACAAAATCAAACACGGACTTCCCCAAGGTAACTACTTGGTCCATTACTTTTAATAGCTTTTGGTAAATATTTTTATTGTCATCGTTCCAGATTGTTCGATAGTCCTCACACGCCGAAAACTCTTCGTGACAAATGTTCAACACCCTCCCACCATCCGCCCCGGATCAGACTTTTCCCACCCAAACTCAACGCGCCCTCTGGTGAGACATGCAAAGATTTTTCAAACACATCCTGGATTTAAGTGGCTGTCACTGACTGTATGTATGTTAACGTTAGGGACCTACTACCTGATGTTAAGTGGTTACCGTCGCCCATGACAACATTAATGCGCCTCGGTATAAGATTTGGATCTTACACTGAGACGCATTAATCGTGACGACGTCCATCACCCGAGACGGCACCACACCCTTCCACTGGAACACAGTAATGCGAGCACTACTGCTTGGCGGCAGATTCCAGGTGTGGTGGCAGTACCTCTCCAGGCGAACTTGGCACAAGTTCTACTGCTACTTTTGCTCCTTTAGCACCACCCAGGGGGTGATGATGGTAATTATAATTGAATTGATGATATAATTGAAGTGAGGTGATAATTATAATTGAATTGATTGTATATCGTTTGCAGGCATGCCGTCAGGGTCCAGCAACCACCTCCACCCGCCGCTGAGCGACCGCGACGAGGACAGCGCGCTGGGCAGCCTGCCGCCCGACGAGCAGGACGAGTCGCGCCTGCTGCGGCCCGTCGCCAACATCAACCCGTTCACACCCGACGGTCAGTGTCTCACAGGCACACACACACACACAGGGTCCAGTGACCACCTCCACCCGCCGCTCATTCACATACACACTCACACACACACACACACACACACGCACACGCACACGCACACGCACACGCACACGCACACGCACACGCACACGCACACGCACACGCACACGCACACGCACACGCACACGCACACACACACATACACATACACATACACATACACACACACACACACACACACACACACACATACACACACACACACACACATACACACGCACACGCACACGCACACGCACACGCACGCGCACGCGCACGCGCACGCGCACGCGCACGCGCACGCGCACGCACACGCACACGCACACGCACACGCACACGCACACGCACACGCACACGCACACGCACACGCACACACACACACACACACACACACACACACACACACAAAAAAGACATTTGTGATATTAGTATGAGGAATAATCTTTAATTGTTTGTTTAATTGTAGGCCAAGCGTTGAATAAGAAGAAGCGTGCTTTGTCCAAGACACCCATATGGGATGGGACCCCGGAGCAACCCGCCAAGAGGTTACGAGTGAGTATTTATTTGCTAAGGGGGGGGGGGGGAGAAACTAAGGGGGGAGCTTCTCACGTCCGAAAACGGAAGTTACATTTATCCCTTTAGATGGCTCCGTGGCTTAGTTGGTAGTAGCCCTGCCTTCGAAGCAAGGGGTCCCGGGTTCGATTCCCGGCCGGGGCACACTTTGTGTGGTGAGCATGAAGTTTGTTCTCGGGTCTTGGGTGTTTGTCTTGTGTTTCTGTGTTTGTCCATGCCATCTGCGACACAGGGAATCCTAGTGCAGAGGCATGAGTGTGTTAACGTTGTTTTTTGTTTTTTTTTTGTAATTACAGTCAGTTTTATGTTTAAGCTAATCTTATTTTATTGAGTTTACGCCTGTCCCCAGGAATCTAACATATCCCGTTACAACGAGGAGTTCGTGGAGGTGGAGGTGATAGGGCGGGGCCAATTCGGCCGCGTCGCCCGCTGCGTGAACAAGCTGGACGGCTGTTCGTACGCGGTGAAGCGGTCGCTCAGACCCGTCGCGGGTTCGGCCGCCGAGCGGGCCGCCTTGACTGAGGTGTACGCGCACGCCGCGCTCGGGAAACACTCTCATGTCGTCAGGTATGTAATAAAACAATACTAAAAACATACCAATTATTAATACATTTAAAAGTTACCTCCAGTGTTTTGAGTGTATTTATGACTGGCATGAAAAATACACTCAAAACATGCTCTAAGTTTAGGGCGTGTTTTGAGTGTATTTATGGCTGACGTCATAAATACACTCCCATGTTGTTAGGTATGGAAATAAACAATATTTAAAACATACTTATTAATACATGCAAAAGTTACCTCCAGTGTTTTGAGTGTATTTATGACTGGCATGAAAAATACACTCAAAACATGCTCTAAGTTTAGGGCGTGTTTTGAGTGTATTTATGGCTGACGTCATAAATACACTCCCATATTGTTAGGTATGGAAATAAACAACACTAAAAACATACCTATTATATATATATATAGTATATACAATACATAAGTTACACATATATATAACACATATATACTATATATATATACATATATACTATATATATATATATATATATTACATAAGTTCTACTGCTACAGGGGGTATGTGTAGGGAATCAAAGGGTACACACAAAAGGGGCCACGAGCAACTGGATATATATTTAGTGATATGATCCACAGATACTACTCGGCGTGGGCAGAGAACGACCACATGATTATCCAGAACGAGTACTGCGACGGGGGCTCGCTGCAGCAGAAGCTCCAGTACGGGCCTCTGCCCGAGCCGGAGCTGCTGCTGGTGCTGGCTCATATAGCCAAGGGGTTATCGTGAGTACTTGATACTTATTTATATCTGTACATCCATGCGAATAAGTACAAGAGAATGTGGTGGCATAGACGCTGACTTTTAATCTGAAGGTTGCTGGTTCAAACCCACACGTGCACCAATGGGATTTTCACTTGACAGGGAATCCTAGTGCAGAGGTGTGTTTGTTGGTTTGTTTGCGTGTGTATGTTTGTTACTCCTTCAGACTCAAACGGCTTAAAAGTATTGGATCAAATTTTATATCCTGTAACATAAATAACATAGTAGAACTTGTGCAAAGTTCGCCCGGAGAAGTACCTGCCTTCACACCTGGTAATCTGCCGCCGAGCAGTGCACTCGCATTGCTGCGTTCCGGTGGAAGGGTGTGGGTGCCGGTGTAATCACATGTACATCACACGTAACATCCCCGTCTCGGGTGACGGGTGCAACTGGGTGCGATTTGGGTTTTCTCATACTTCGGTCGGAGAGGACCTAAGTCATATTGCAGTTGTTATGGGCGGAGGTAATCATTTAACATCAGGATCATTACATAAAAAAAAAACAAAAAAAAAAAATACAATACTGTAAACGTGGGAACAAGTGGTCTATTCATATTAATGAGCTGGTGGCCTCTGTACAGCAACATCCACTCCCATCTACTCGTGCACATGAAACATGTAATACAGTAAACTGTGGGAGCAAGTGGTCTGTTCATATTAATGAGCCGGTGGCCTCTGTACAGCTACATCCACTCCCACCAACTGGTGCACATGGACGTGAAGCCGGGGAACATCTTCATCTGCAGCAACGAGGCGGACCCCCCGGACTCGGACGACGGGTACGACGACGACGAGTCCCACTCCCATCTCACGCACAGCTACAAGATAGGTCAGTGTCAGAACAACATTATTTCAGACTAGCTGTGCTCCGCGGTTTCACCCGCGTTTTTCTAGTTTTTTTCTTCTTCGGTTGATTTAATAATTATTTTGAACACAAAATTGGTTATTGTGATTAAACCATGATAGCTAGATATATGTTTTCGCGGACTTTTTTGTAGGTCTCAATGTGATCTACAAACCCGTAGTACATCATTTTGTTCTATTGTCAATAGTTTTTGCAGCGCATGCAAAAATAGGTTTTCGAATTTACACCTTGTGTTACAAAATAGCAATTTTATTACGGATCTCTAATTTTGAAAAAAAAAACATAGCCTATAGCCTTCCTCGATAAATGGACTACCCAACACTGAAAGAATCATTCAAATCGGACCCGTAGTTCCAGAGATTAGCGCGTTCAAACAAACAAACAAACTCTGCAGCTTTATAATATTAGTATGGATAGATAGATATATTTTTTATTTATTTTTTTGTTTGATAAGTTATCTGCAATCGGCTTTTCTAGCCATAATCAGATGCGATCAGTGTGTGTAATTTTATTAGTGATGATCCATTAAGTATCACCGTTCTTATTATAGAAATATTGACAATTTCTCTGATCCAGGTAAGATAGATAGATAAACTCTTTATTGTTCACACCAGAAATTGTACAGAGAAACAAATAAAAAGGACATAATTGGTGGCACAATGGGCGGCCTTATCGCTAAGAGCGATCTCTTCCAGGCAAATAAATCCAAAACTTAACTGCTGTTAGGATAGTATATATTGTTTTGTGTGTCTGTGTTAACATGTATTCCAAATAATGTACTATGTAAGTATTCCATCACAGCCCCTATACAGCTGCAGTTTTTGAACAAGTGTAATTTATTGAGTATTCTCTCTTCTCTACAGCTGCAGTTTTTGAACAAGTGTAATTTATTGAGTATTCTCTCTTCTATACAGCTGCAGTTTTTGTTGAACAAATGTAATTTATTGAGTATTCTCTGTTGCAGGTGACCTGGGGCACGTGACGTGCGTGTCGTCCCCCTACGTGGAGGAGGGGGACTGCCGGTACTTACCCAAGGAGGTCTTGCAGGAGGATTTCTCAGATCTCACCAAAGCCGACATATTTGCTTTTGGTATGTAGAAAATTGATTTTGATAATATATGTGTGTCTCATAAGTAATGTCTGTTTTCATATGTAAACATTCCTCCGCCTCAATGTAAACATGTCGCAACTTGTTAAGACTAGTCTCTGATTCTATGAAGAGTACAATTGCTTTACTTTATTTTAATCATTCTCTCTTTGTTTATTGACGACGCAGTACGTTTTTAAAATAAATAGTATGGAATGCGATAAATATGAAATTCGTGTATTGTTAAGACTTCCATACTTTATACACAACTGTGGAATAGCACTCAGCTTGACATATGCTGTGTAGAAATTGCCAGCGCTGATTTTCAGCACAGGCTTGCGTGAACACGCAGAATCGAACCCAGTTTTACCGACTGGCCTGTGAGATCAATATATTATTGTACATGCAGGTCTGACGCTGTTCGAGGCCGGCGGCGGCGGCCCTCTGCCCAAGAACGGTCCGCAGTGGCATCAGATACGGGAAGGGAAGCTGCCGCACCTGCCCGGCCTGTCGCGGGACTTCAACCAACTGCTAAAGGTATAAATAACGTTTACACACTCATACCTCTGCACTTGGAGTCCCTGTGTCGCAGATGGCATGGACAAACAGACACCCAAGACCCGAGAACTTCATATTCACCACACAAAGTGTGCCCGGCCGGGAATCGAACCCGGAACCCCTCGCTTCGAAGGCAAGGTTAGCCACGGAGTCGTCGTATTCTGCTTGAAAAGTCTGCCTGTTTCTGCATCCTTAGATATGAGGCACAGGAATGGTTAACACACAATTTCTTTTTATGTGTCTTAAATGGCGGGACTAAGCTACCTGATGTTAAGTGATTACCGCCGCCTATAAACAACAAATATATGACTCGGGT
Source organism: Aplocera efformata (assembly GCA_921293045.1). Lineage (NCBI taxonomy): Eukaryota > Metazoa > Arthropoda > Insecta > Lepidoptera > Geometridae > Aplocera > Aplocera efformata. The sequence continues at coordinate 1,063,038 of OV121067.1, read as the reverse complement.
CTTCCCCTACAATGGGCGGCCTTATCGCTAAAAGCGATCTCTTCCAGGCATTGGAAGAGATCGCTTTTAGCGATCGCTTGGACTCCAGGTCTTAGAATTAGCAATGAAGTGGCAATGGGCAGGCCATATAGCTCGAAGAACCGACAACCGCTGGGGGATAAAGGTTCTCGAGTGGCGACCACGAACCGGCAGACGCAGGACGACCCCCCGCCCGGTGGACCGATGACATCACCAAGGTCGCGGGTAGACGGTGGATGGAGGTGGCTCAGGACCGTCTAACTTGGAAGGCTATGGGGGAGGCCTATGTCCAACAGTGGACGTCTGTCGGCTGATGATGATGTGTGTATAATAATGTTTTTCTTTTGTAGAAAATGATAGACCCTGATCCGAGGGCGCGGCCCTCCGCAATGGCCCTCCGCCGGCACCCCCTCCTGCACCCCGCGGGGAACAAGACGAAGGCGCAGCTCCGCAGGGAGCTGGCAGCTGCCAACATGAAGAACGAACTGCTTTGCAGGAAACTGCAAGAAGCTGCCAGGTATAAACAAACAAACAAACAAACAACGTTAACACACTCATACCTCTGCACTAGGATTCCCTGTGTCGCAGATGGTATGGATGAACACAGAAACACAAGACAAACACCCAAGACCCGAGAACAAACTTCATGCTCACCACAGAAAGTGTGCCCCGGCCGGGAATCGAACCCGGGACCCCTCGCTTCGAAGGCAGGGCTACTACCAACTAAGCCACGGAGGCGTCATCTTTTTCTATCGAGTCGATGTTTCATGCATTATATTGTTTTAGACCTGTTGTTTGGAGGGTCCAGTTGCTCGCGTCCGTAGGTGTGTACCCTTTGATTCCCTACACGTACCCCCTGGGTGTTAAAGGAGCAACCAAAAGTAGCAGTAGAACTTGTACCAAGTTCGTCCGAAGAGGTACCGCCACCACACCAGGAATCTGCCGCCAAGCATTACTGTGTTCCGGTGGAAGGGTGTGGCTGCCGGTGAAATCACATGCGCTTGAGACGTATCATCCCCGTCTCGGGTGACGGACGCAGCAGGATGAATGCGACTCAGTATAGATTTGGATCTCATACTGAGTCGCGCGCATTACTGTTGTCATGGGCGAGGGTCACCACTTACCATCAGGGGGGCCCTCAGCTCGTTCCATCACATACACATAAAAAAAATATAGAATAACTTTTGTCTCTGTCTTATTGGAATACCTTTCATTTCAGATGCATAAAGTCTCTGACGCCCAACGTGATAGCGAATCAAGAGTCCGCCAAGTTCCGCACGCGGTCCGCCAAGCGGCTGCAGAAGCCGCGGGCGGACACGCAGATAGCGGAGATGATACAGTCCGTCACCTCCCCGCTGCGGGACCGCCGGGTGGAGCGGCGCGCGAAGCGGACCTAACCTGTGGGGATGCTCACTTGTAACTATTACATGTTGTCAGTGCGCAATGGCAATTGTAAGATCGAAATTTTACTCCTAAGTCACAGTCGGAAATTGATTGATAAACTGTTATATCAACATTTAAAGTTAGATGAAAAACTCATAAAATACTGTTACAGTACTGTTATATCAACATTTAAAGTTAGATGAAAGACTCATAAAATACTGTTACAGTACTGTTATATCAACATTTAAAGTTAGATGAAAAATTAATTTTAATACTTATATTATGCCCGATTTGAAATTGTAAGTTTGAAATTTCACTTTGATAATACATTCTATTCGTTAGTCACAGTCAGAAATTGATTGATAAATAATCTTATATCAACATTTAAAGTTAGATGAAAAATCACTTTGCATGTTGATATAAAATTATTAAAATCGCCGATCGCGGTCGTGTTTAGATTTTTTTTAATTTACTGCTACACTAATTCCAAACTTTAAAGTTGACGTTAGACTTTGAAAGTTAATAAACGCTTTCAAAGTTGATATAACACTTTATAAGTTAATAAATAGACAGAATTTGTCATTGTATTTTTTCTGAAGTTTAGAACTTACAAAAACATATTTAAATTATCGTTTTAAAATGTGAAAAATTTTGACGTTCCGTGTCTATGTTGGCGGTGACTACCGGCAAAGCGTAGGGTTCGATTCCCGGCCGTGTAACATTTGTGTAATGAGTTTAAAACTCCGACGATCCAGTTGGTAGATATAATTTGCTAATGTTTCATTCAATCTATGATCTGTAGCGTAGGGTTTACCATCCAGTTCGTATATTCAACTAACGGATCAAATTAAATGACAATAGCAACATTTTTGTAAAAAGATTCCATATTAATTTTTTTGCACAATGTTGCTATGTTAATCTATCTACAGTTGTCTGTTAATTGAATATAGAAACTTAGTTAAACGATGCTGAGTAGCCATGTCGTATTGTATCGTAATCTTATGACAAATTGTAATAAATGATTGGTTGTGAGTGAAAACCAGTTGATTGGTTCATATTTCTGTGACGATAATTTCGAAAATACGTCTCGAATGTTGGACATGACGCAGTTGGCATCAAAAATATGAGCGTGAATGGTTTAATGCATCATTCTAATCGTGGGTTGTGTCGACGTAGTTAATAGTAGTTCTGCCTTCGAAGCGAGGGGTTCGATTCCCGGCCGGGGCACGCTTTGTGTGGTGAGCGTGAAGTTTGTTCTCGGGTCCTGGGTGTTTGTCTTGTGTTTCTGTTTGTCCATGCCATCTGCCACAGGGAATCCTAGTGCAGAGGTATGAGTGTGTAAACGTTTATTTATTTATTAAACAAAATCCTAAATATAACACAAAAATTGTTTCTACCTATGTCCGTTACACTTTGAAACCATCCAACAGATCTGCCCCAAACCGGTTTCATTAGAAAGGCAATGCGAAGGTTTTAGACCACTAAAACAATGCATTAGGCACAAAATGTGTTTATTTTTTTTAGCGTTATCATTATTTATTACGCCGGGTATATTAAGAAGATGTCAATTGCTAATATTTTTATTATATTGTGATAATGTTTTTGAATAAATTAATTGATCATTTTGATATTTTTGATGCCAATTGTACATATGCGGTCATGAATACGAGAAAAAATATGAAAAGTGCCTTTTGATATTAAAAATGATGTGATGTATGTATGAAACGAATTTAAATGCAAAATATTATATTCGATTGTCCTATAAATCTTCCATTTTCAATTTTGTGATAATTTTTAGTGATTTTTTATTTGGGTTTGAATTTTGAGGCACTAATTGTGAGTTCTTTAAAGTTACTTCGTTTTGTTCCGTAGCCAAGTTCACAGTAGCCATGTTGATATATCACATGTTGATATATCAGTGACAAATTTCTTGATATAGTTCAACATATTTCAGTTTGATTTGATATATATAATATGAATATTATATATATTAATTATATGGATATTTAAAAATGTGCCTCAAAATTATTAGTAGTAATGCCTTTCTGTTATAATTCTAGAAGTACTCTATAAATATTATAACTCACATGATCTTATAAGATTATTTTTGAACGTAACAAAGTATTTCAACGGTTTTAACAAGAACGAGCAACCCCAGCGACATTAAACGCCAAGAACTGATATGTTTTGTTAAAAAAAATATATTTACGTTTTGTCATTTATAATCGCTGGCAGTAACACCTATTTATAATGTATATAAGTATAAACGAATTATTATTAGTTAAGATAATTTATAAGTAACATGAAGTCATAAATTGTTTGATCGATAATTGCACACAATCATTAGAGTATTTAATGATTACTAGTTATAATAAGTTTTTTTTATTGTTCCTATAAATATTTTTGAACGAAATCGTAGTTTCTGGTACGTTTTCGTCGACATTTCTAAATCAAAATTAGTTTTTAGTTATTCAAAACGTAACAATATATGGTTTGTGGTATGTTTTAATTGTATAAATAATTTCTCGAAATATAGTTTTATTAATTGGTTTAGCTTATAAAGAAATCGGTAAATTAATATAATATGTTAATTTTTACTCAATAACAAAACTTAATTCATTTAAGTTTAAGCACAATAGAAATTATTTTTGCTTCACCTCAGTGTCTGATTTCAACGTAATATTTAATATCCTAATTAATATCTTTTAAATATTTGTATTGAATGTAAATTTTAGTTTAGTTTTATTGAGATCGCTTTCTGTCGTTTTATTTTAGTGTCACTCCTAGCGAACTTTAAGAATTACAAGTAATTAGCTAATCGACTTGACAAAATGACATCCGCTATTTTCCATCCTCAGTACAGAGAGGATTATTTCTTATCATTAGAAAATCTTATTATGAGAGATTATTCTAAAAAAATTGTCAAAGCTTGTTTAAAATGGCCGAGAATTTTGCGCCACGAAAACTGACTGATTTTAGCAACGAATATACATAATTCAGTACATACTTTCGCCGTGATCGATACAAAATCTGCCATGAATTGTCTATGGTACCATAGAAGGCACATGGATCAAATATAAAAAAATAAACCTTAAAAAAAATCAGTCGATTTGAAACACAGTATAATTTTTTTTCTCAAATAAATGAGGTACCCGACCTTGTGGAGTTGCGTACCTCATTTATTAAGTCGGTTTAGTATCCACCAATTTATTTAGTCTTATTGTAAATGTGGCACACGCCAATGTTAAGATTCTTGTTTTAATCCTAAGTATATTATTGTATTTATATCTTCGTTCGACATAGTCGTACACTCGTGTTACCTCGATCTCAATATATTCTTTTAATGTGTAACTTGTCAAACTTGCTTCAAAATACTGCAGACTTACCGTTTTTATATATAGATAAAGCGGTGCGCACCGCGGCCTGAGCCACCAACTAACTCGAAGTTAAATATTCCTTATCCCGAGTATATTTTGGACTTGTCATAATTTACATGCACATGTCAAATTACAGTCAGTTTTAGAGTGAGTTGTGCCACGTTACTATAACTACAATAAAATCTTAACCGGTTAAAAATCTAATAATATCAAGCGAACTGAGGGTTGTACCATTTTAGCAATGATTCAAAAGACTTCTAATGTTAACATTAACCATTCAATTTCGAATGGTTAAAGATATAGTTATATCTTATCTCTGGTTATCCTTTTAACTTAACTGTAACGGTGGTTATGTTATGGTTATATATACAGCTAAAGATAGTTTTTAACCAAAACTATAATTTACCCGTTGCAACTCTTAATGTTTTAGCAAGTCTTATTTGTTATATTAAGTCTGATTCAATCCGTTGGGCTCATCCCTCGGTGTGGCCGCCGCTTTAATAATGAATTAAGTGGTCAAGGGTGGTTCCTAGCCCCCTCACTAGGATTCCCTGTGTTGTGGTCTGCTAGCCTCTTCCTTGTCCATGTAAAGGATGGATTCCTTGTAATGTAAAGGATTCATTCTACAATCTCGCATTTCGATAGTAATTTTGTTCCTGCACATGAAAAACAGACTGGTACCATGGCATTTTTCGTTTCTGACATTATCAAGTGCGGGTACAAATCTGTATGTTCATAGAATTTCTCAATTCTGAAGTTAAATTACTATTTGTTCATGTTTTAGGCACTTGGGGATTTCACACGCATGCGTGGAAAGTCCCCATGGGCCTCAAAATGCTTCCGGACTCAGAAATCTGTCCAGTTGTACTTCTTGATATGCGTATGTGTTTATCAGCTAAAAGTTATTGTACAAAAAATGGCAACTTAATTGTTAAATCGAAAATTTGTTAACGACTCTTCTTAGCAACTAATTTATGTCATTTTTATAATCATTAGGATAAACAAATTATCATTTTTTTTTAATATGTTAAGTTATATAAATCTGCCCTATATCTGCAGACTATATTTGTATGTAATTATTATCAGAATGTAATTATAAAGGCCGTGCATAATATTAATTGTCAGTTTTTGAAATCATTAAAACAAATTGTTGAGCTACCTCAACAATAATAATCCACACAATTCTTGTATAGGGTAACATCAAAAAGACAAGAAAAAGTTACATTTGCAAATTCTGTTTAAAATTTTAAGGGCATATTTCACCACTGCCTGTTCCGTTACACAATTAATCCTAGTGAGTAAACGTTTATTTATTTATAGAAAAGGCATCAAAAGCTTACAAACTAGGCGAAATGTGGCCCTAACTGAAATTTAATTCTATCTGTTAAATTCATACATAAAAGTTTTGAAAGATGCACAATTTCTCTAATTATGCACTGGCCTAAAACAGGCGATTTACTAAATGGCGCCGATTCTGTTGCCGATCCGTACTAAACTAAGCTAAAGTCTATCTCGGTTTTCAGCCAAACCCTATAATCAACTAATAGATTGTATTGCCGTAGCAAAATTGTTATTTGTCAGAAAATGTATGGACCATTTTGTCACGTTATCCCCGTCTCGAGTGACGGATGCAACAGGGTGCGACTTGGGTCTCCTCATACTTCGGTCGGGGACCTAAGTTGCATTGCTGTTGTTACGGGCGGAGGTAACTGCTTAACATCAGGTGGGCCTCCAGCTCATCACTCTTGTTGCATAAAAATAAAATATCTATAGCTTCATGTTGCTATCTCGGTTCTTCGGTAATCTATCTCCAGTTGTTAGTTGATTATAGGGTTTGGCTGTTATTCACGTTGATGGCATCAGAACGGCAGCCCGTGTCTGTCTGTCTGTCTGTATATTGATGGCTGTACGGTGACGCGACCAAAGCGGACGTGGATGGGTATATTAAATAAATATTTTTGTATATTTGCTTTATGATTATCAAATAAATGTGCTTTGTTTCAATTATTATAATGTCGTTTTATTTCTGATGCAACCAAATTGTGCTTGCGGATTACAGCGGGTGTAGCCAGCTAAGTGGGGCAAGATAACTACCGCGTCGTCAATAAACAAAGAGAGAATGATTAAAAGAAAGTAAAGCAATTGTACTCTTCATAGAATCAGAGACTAGTCTTAACAAATTACGACATGTTTACATTGAGGCGGAGGAATGTTTACATTTGAAAACAGACATTACATATGAAACACACTTATAAGTAAAACTTACTTTTAGATTGTTTAAAATAAACTGCATTTCTCATGGCGGACAAAGTATTTAACTGAAGTAACAGAGCTGAATGCCCACTTCATGTAAAGTGGTTACTCCCGCCCACAACAGTGATGTGACTTCGGTCCTCAAAGCATGAGAAGTCCGAAGTCGCATGCTGCTGCGCCCCTCGAGGGGATGTTGCGTCTCATGCGCCTGTGATTTCCCCGGCATCCACATCCTTTCAGTGAAACAGCAATGCGGGTGCACCACTGCTTGACGGCAGATTACCAGGTGAAGGCAGGACTTCTAAGGAACACGTCACAAGTTCTACTGCTACTTGGTGTTGCGCGCGTACCACCCGGGGGACGGGCACCACGGGTAGGGACTCTGAGGGGTACTCATAGTGAAGATACCTTGAGTGACGGAACAAGCTGAGGGCCCCGCCCATGACAACAGTAATGTGACTCAGTATAACATTTGGATCTTACACTGAGTCGCATTCATCCTGCTGCGTCCATCACCCGAGACGGGGATGATACGTCTCATGCGCAAGTGATTTCACCGGCACCCACACCCTTCCACCGGAACACAGTAATGCGAACACTACTGCTTGGTGGCAGATTCCAGGTGTGGTGGCAGTACCTCTCCGGACGGACTTGGCACAAGTTCTACTGCTACTTTTGGTTGCTCCTTTAACACCCAGGGGGCACGTGTAGGGAATCAAAGGGTACACACCTACGGACGCGAGCAACTGGACCCTAAAACGGTACCAAAGGAGGTTTTTGGTAAAGTAAGAATGGAAAAACAAAGCATTTGATTATTTTACATTTATTTACTTATTACAAGTATTTTACAATATTTGAATGAAATAGAAAGACAACTAAATTACTGAATGTTCATTACTTTTTGGCAGATACAGTCTGTTGTAAAATAGCATAGCAATTATTGAATTGTATTCACCTATAGGGCGTGTTCCACAATGACAGAATACGTATAAAATTTTTAGAAAACAACAGATTAAAAAAAAATGTATTTAGTGAAATTGAGAAACAAAAGTTACTAAAATTGAAAAAAAAAAACCAATTACCTAACAATTATATATAATGCGAATGTGAGTTTGTTTAGCTTTCAAGTCTACTCAGCCGATCACTATTGTATTTCACAATAAACGTCAGGGGTACAGAAAAAGGCATGAAGACGCGGGCAACAGCTATACAAATAAAAAAAATCCTTTGTGTATAAATCAAATTTGATAACCGTGTTTCCATTTCCTTTATTAAAGATTACCCAGTTCAACCGACTTGGACTTGGAGGGGGTTATCATTCGGTTGTATATTTTAATCGGTTCAATAGATTGGTTGTTAAATCAAAATAACTGGAGAAAATATCAACAAAGTAAACAAAATAGCGTATTTTACTTTCTATGAATTTTTTCTTCGCCCGTTGTATACCATGGATGTTTTTTTTTTTCGTTTTTTCATCAGTCACTTGTGAAGTATTAGTTTAGGACAGCCTCTAGTAATTTATATCCTTCTGTATTTTACGATGGTAATACTAATTAGAAATTAATTGTATTTATTGCAGCTTGCAAGGTCGGGCCGAGAATATTTCCCCTGACACTTATACTATATATGCGAAAGTTTGTCTGTATGTTTGTTACTCCTTCACGCCTCAACAGCTGAACGGTTTCATACCCTGAAAGCTATTTTTTTATCCCGAAAAAGTATTTTTTCAGTGACTTGCAAAAGACAATTTGTGCAAATTTTTACCATTGTATCATGCCGACTTAAAGCGCGGGTAACACCGCGGGGCGCAACTAATATTCAAATATCTTATAGTGCACTTCGAAGACAAAAATAATTCATAAACCGACATCAAAAAGAGATTCTGTATTTTACGCGATTTCTTCGCCAATTGCGAACGGACTCGCATGATTCCTTTGTAATTTGTATCTCGAGAAAATTTCATGAAAAAAAAGGTAAAATAGTTATTTTAACTTTAAATTCAGCCAATAATTTTACTTACATTGTCATTTTAATCTAAAAACCGAGCTTTAAACCTTGAAAATGGCGAACGCACAGTATATGCGAAACTAAAAACTGAATTGTATCATCTTTAGCTTTACAGTATGAAACAAGCCAAACGTTTGGAAGAATGGAAATTCATTAAAAATTTTACATCTTTATTGTCCATGGTTTTTTTTACAAAACGTGCAAGCTACTCCGAAGCTGGTCACTACGTGGTATTATAAAAATATAATTAAATGCATTTATTCAATCATTTTTTTATTCATTATGGCAACACAAAACAATTTTCACGTACGCAACACTTAAAATTATTCTCACACAATGATAAACAAGAAATTATTTTGGATGGTATAATCAAATAGAATTTAATTAGATCAATTCATTTAGAAGATGTGGTACACTCGCATCACTGGTCCGGTGGATGGGTATGGGTGCCGGTGAAAAAGCACAGTCCCGTCGAAGCGATTGGATCTCCTTACACTTCAGTAGGAGTACCGAGGTTGTTGTACCGTGTTTACCTGTATGTTTTTTACTTGTTATGTTGTTTATGTGTTCTGTTTACCTGTATTTTTATAATGTACCTGTATATTTATGGAACAAAGCAGTTTTTACACAAAAAAAAAAAACTAGTATTACTAAAGAAGAATTACGACTTTTCGTGTCAATAATGTTATTATTATTTTTAAAATGGCCACAAACTCTACTCTAGAAGAAATATCACGTTCACCATACAAAGTGTGCCCCGGCCGGGAATCGAACCCCGAACCCCAGAGCTACAAAGCTACAGTGCTAAAATTATAATGTATATCTATTTATCGTGTGTACTGTGATGTAGGAGTTTTCAAACCACCTGAAGGCCTTCGACAAGATGGTAGTCCAATCTACCATCTTGCGAGCCCTCCGAAGCACGGAAGAGCTCACTCCAAATGCCACTAAATGGTCACCCATCCAACTATAGACCGGGCGGAGAGTTGCTTAACTCAAATTATCTACAAACATATGCAAGTTTTGTCACTCGCGCTTATATATTAATATTTAATCTTGATATAATTGTGAGAATAATTTTAAATATACCACGGTACAGTCGACTAAACAAATATCTAAGCATTATGCCATTACCATATTTTGTTCCATATCTCATAATTTGATTATAAATCTAACATTTTAAGCCCAATATTCGTAATAACAGAGATTCTTATTTTTAAATTTTTTCTATAATAAAAAAAACTTACAATAACATAGCCACTTGGAGATTTTGAACCGAGTTTATTATTTACATAAATAAATACAAGACTATTTTTGTGATTGTAATAAATTCAATTTGAAAATTGTTTTATTAATATTTCTTCAATTCTAAAGTACTTTTAAGAATTTTCATTGATTTTGTATATATTTAAATAAATAATAATGAATCTCAAGTGACAAAACATATTTTAACATAAATAATACTTTAACTTTGTGTGGTGTATGATCGAGCATTATTGTTGAGTATAAAAATAAGAAATAATAAATAAATTATTACAATAATAACAAAACCCTCATTAGAAATTAGCAGTACAGTCGTGTGCAGTAGTGATTAAGATGAAAAAAAAAAACTGTTGCTTATTTTTATATATATTTTAAACCTGATTTAATACAAAAAAACTTAATTTAAAAAAAAAATGGAAAGTTTTCAACCGATCCAACCGCACCCTAATAAAATATTCAAACTCAAACTCAAACTCATTTATTCCTTTAGATCTCAAGTATCATTTGGACACGTCAAATTTTACACATACATGTACACATATTCATGAGTATATTATTTCAATGAACTGTTTTTATCAGTCAATATCAGTTATAAAAAAACACAGTAAACGTTTTATCACTCAGCTGTACCAGTTTTAATAGAAAATAACCACTTTCGCACGCGACTGTACTAAAATTTCTAACACAATTTCATAAGATTAATTACAGAATAACAAAACAATACAACGGAATGACGTCACGATACAATCTACCAACTGAGACAAGGATATTATGCAACTTGGAGGAACAGAAATTATCCCAAACTCAAACTCATTTATTCCTTTAGGTCTCAAGTATCGTTTGGACACGTCAAATTTTACACACACAAGTAAACATATACACACACATGTGAACATATACTCATACAAGTAAACATATACACGGTGTATATACATGTGTGCGTACATGTTTACTTGTGTGTACACACACAAGTAAACATGCTCACAAGTAAACATATATTGTACACACACATGTGAACATATACTCACACAAGTAAACACAATATACACGGTGTATATGTTTACTTGTGTGTATATGTTCACATGTGTGTGTATATGTTCACATGTGTGTGTATATGTTCACATGTGTGTGTATATGTTTACGTGTGTGTGTACACGTGTCACAGGAGCTCCTTAGGCACAGTGTTTTGGAGAAAGACTTTAATTTCCAAGAACGGTAATCGGACCTGGATGAAACTTAGCAGAAATAGACTATAGTCTGGAATAGCATAGGCTACTTTTTTTCTAGAAAAATGTACGGTTCCCGTGAGATGGCCAACCGTTACAAAGGTTTATGAGTTGGCCATCAACGCTATTCTGTGATGTCGTGACGCCATCCTGAGGTGACAGTACAGAGCCGGCGGGCGTGTTACCCGCCGCCTGACCCAGAGTGTTGTTTCTGTTCAAACATCGCCGCCATATCCTTTATGTTGTACGACGGTGATATTTTGTCTTTTCTGAAAGTAATTATTTCTGTAGCGCACAATAATAATATCAAATAACTTTTTTAATAGCAAAAAAAATATTTTTCATTTAATAATAATCTAAAGTAATAGTGACGGAACGAGCTGAGGGCCCACCTGATGGTAAGTGGTGACCCTCGCCCATGACAACAGTAACGCGACTCAGTATGAAATCCAAATCTTTACTGAGTCGCATTCATCCTGCTGCGTCCATCACCCGAGACGGGGATGATACGTCTCATGCGCATGTGATCTCACCTGCACCCTTCCACACAGTAATGCGAGCACTACTGCTTGGCGGCAGATTCCAGGTGTGGTGGCAGTACCTCTAGCTGAAATCGATATACATTTGTTGATATTTGTCTCACTGTATTATATTTGAAACATGGCAGTTTTCAAAGCGATGTGTCTCATACAATTTAGGGCCTGAGTAGATTCGCTGTTTATGGGTGGCAGTAACTATTTAACCTTAGGGCCGTCACGTATGACCGTACGTTCATAACTATTGTTTACATAAAACAATTTAATTAAAAAAATGTCGAAGTAGATGGCATTCTAAGTTAATACTGCCATCTCATTCTTACGCATTCTCCGGCACAAAATGTGCAATTTTTATTTACAATTTATTTAAAGTAATTGTTAGGATGATATCAGCCAATTAGATACTAAACATTGAAAGGTTAATACTATGTACATACAACTTACCTCTCGTAGTCTCTTCTCAAACTATCTCTCTCTTCCTTCCTAGTGCTATCTCTCTCTCTGTAATCTCTGCCCTCGCTAGAACACTCTTTGTCTGGACTAGTTGGCGATTGTATAGCGTCTAGATTATTAGCGCTTTTCGCCAGCGAGAACCGCATCCTCTGACCCAGATCAACTGTATTGCGTCTCTCGAATTTAGGCAGTTCTTTATCACTAATTTCATCCTTCTTAATCTTAATCCGCGTCAATTGTTCCGGGTTACTTCTAAACGACTGTGAACTATACTTTTCTCTGAGAAATATTCTGCGTTCCTCCTTGTATTTCTCTATTCGCTCCCTGCTGAGTTTCTTTTCGGCTTCGAAGCCTATTATACTCTTGATTTCCGTTGGTCGTTTCTCGTTGAATCTTTGGATGAGAGATATCTTGTTTTCGCTTGTCGGCGTTATACATTCCTTGATCTCGTTTTGAACAGTGTTTAAATTGAGATCGGGTAAGAATTTCGTGTGTTTCTTAGCGTCTCTCACTTCTAGACTCTTTCTTCTGTCCTTTTCCGTGCCGAATTCTTTGACAAACGCATTTTCGTCTAAAGATCTAGCGGAGTTTTTCGATAGTTTGTAATTCTTAGGAGATTCGGGTTTACCATCATTCTTGGCTGGCGTATCTTCCTTTCTGTCCAAAGAGGGGTATTTCACTTCGATTTTGTATTTCTCAAATGTGAAAGGCCCCTTCTGTTCAGTGGGACTCTCGAATCTAATAGCCAGCTCTCTTACATTGGGATTCTTAGCTTCAACTTTCTTTATACTATTACCGTTGTCAATTTCATCTAGATGGAATTCATCTGGTATCAAACTTGGATCCAATTCTTTGTTTTCCTCAATTTCTAGCTTATCACATATTTTTAAAGTGTCTACATTAATATTTTCGTACTCATTGCCTTTGAATTGAACGTTTTCGTAATGATTCTTGGGCTGTTCCGGTAAATAATCATCTTCAGGTGAGTAATCGTGTGTATCATCCAGAACAGATTCCTCTGGTAGATAAATAGATTCTTCTAGAACATCTTTGGAGTCTTTAGGAGATTCTAGTACCATAGCGTTGACTTCCTCGATGCTCTGCTTAAAGAATTTGACTTGACTGTAAACGTCTACATCATCAAGATTGGTTTCAGTGGGGGTTTCGAGAATGATCAGATCCTCACTGAAATCTGGTTGACATGCCTGCTGCGTGGGCAACGAAGCATCAGCCAGGGGTACCGTAGCCTCCTCTACTATAGACAAATTCTTTTCCAGATCAATATCCTCGTACACAGAGTCGCGTTCAGAATCTTTGCTTTTCGTCGGCGACCTGAAAGTTATACTGATGGTAGATTTCAGGGGACTTTTGAGGGGGCTTCCAGGGGAACTCTTGCTGCTGGACGACTGCAGATTTATATAGTTGGGCCGCGAGAAATTATAACACTCGTACAAATCATCGTGATGGCTCACGTTGGAGTAGCTAGACGTGCTTTCGTGCGATGAAGTCATGACTTTAGGCTCTTTATGATCCGACGACGACGTCGACACAGCGGACAGCCTATTCAAGTTCTGGTAGCTGACGTCCGAGTGGATCGGACTGGGCTCCAGGCTATCGTGTTGCGTGTTATAATCCGTCGCTTTCAATTCACATTTGAGGCATGTTCCCTCATCGCAACTTAAACAGTTGTCGTTTTGAATTTTTATCGTGTGTTTGTTATCGCTGATTTCCGAGTCTGTCTCCAGCGGGTCGTACGCGGGTGTGACGGGGGTGATGGGGCTGGTAATAGTACTGGTGGTGAGATTGCTGGCCGATGCGTCAATAGGCCAGTCTATTTTGATAAGGGTTGAATGGCCGTCTCTTCCGTGCCAACTTAGCCGGCTCACTATGCTATCGTGTTGATCCATTGGGTAGTGCATTCCGGTGTGTCTAGACGCTTTCGTCTTTCGTGGTGAGCTCCGCTCTCTGTTAGAAAGCGATGGGACTTAGTAAATGGTTGGTTTAGTTGGGAAATGTAGACTGTTTTATTGCATTAGCTGTTGGGGGATTACCGCATATACGAAAATAGGTTTTTAACAAGCGCTAAACAAAATTATAAAAAAGCGTGATCTCGAAGGTACATTTTTATTGAAAAAAAGTGATACCTAGTTATTTTTTAACAATTTAATGGTATTAATGGAAATTAATGGAATAATATTTTTGCTTACAAATTGACTAAGCTGGTGCAAATAAAAACAGAATTTTTGTGGAAACAAAAATAGCTTCATTAAAATATAATTTCATCGTAAAATATAAAATATTAAGTTTAAAAACAGTTGCGGAACAATCATTTAGACATTAGATTTCATTAATAAACGAAATTAATTACAAAGTTAATGAAAAATTATTGATTATTTTATTGATTTTAAGTTTGTTTTCCAACCTACATTTCCCAATTTTGTAAATATACATAATGGCATTCAACAAACAAATGGAATTTGCCACAACATAACAGATATACAAACAAGATTGTCCGAGAGAATATATACTGGAATGGGACGCGGGTGAAGCCGCGGGCTGCGCTGTAGTGAAAGAGATAGGAGCCGTCGCAGATGTCACCAAAACATTAAAAATATTACTAGAATTCATAATTTATATGAATATAATTGGACAATTAGTGAACACGAAAATACTACATGAATGTACTATAGACGAAAGATATTAATTAAAGTATATTATACCTAATATATGTATACTTTAATTCACATCTTAAAGTACTTAGTACTTAAAGTATGAATTAAAGTATGTATACATATATTAGGTATTATATTCACATATACTTTAATTAATATCTTATGTATCAGCTATTTCTCTCAGTTAAGGAATTTGAATTTGTATTGATGCGTGACAATCACGGACGTACCCTGGGGGGGAGGGAGAGGCAGCTGCCCCCCACTGGAAATGGAAATACATAAAAATGCATGCATCGTCAAATTTACTTATGTATAGTGTGTATGAAAAAAAGCCGCGAACGATACGACCTAAAAAAAATCTGACTTGCCCCCCCCCCTCCCCCCCTAGGCCAGAAGCTGGGTACTCCCATGGTGACAATCAACAAAACTAAGTTTGTTTAAGCGTATATATATATATATATATATATATATATATATATATATATATATATATATATATATATATATATATATATCCAGGTCTCACCTGAGTTTCACGTTGGCCAGTGAGGTTTGGAAGTCTGTCTGCGACGCCTTCGGGCTATCACGATCTTTGCATAACCTGAAATGTTCATATTGATCGGTAAGGATACTTGGGGGGTGCAGTTGCTCGCGTCCGTAGGTGTGTACCCTTTGATTCCCTACACGTACCCCCTGGTGGCTAAAGGAGCAAACAAAAGTAGCAGTAGAACTTGTGCTAGGTTCGTCCGGAGAGGTACTGCCACCACATCTGGAATCTGCCGCCAAGCAGTACGCATTACTGTGTTCCGGTGGTAGGGTGTGGGTGCCGGTGAAATCACATGCGCATGAGACGTATCATCCCCGTCTCGGGTGATGGACGCAGCAGGATGAATGCGACTCGGTAAAGATTTGGATCTGAGTCGCGCGCGTTACTGTTGTCATGGGCACTTATCATCAGCTCGTTCCATCCCTCAACATTTTTACTTATTATGTGTGCGCGTGTGTGTGTGTGTGTGTGTGTGTGTGTGTGTGTGTGTATGTGTATGTGTGTATGTGTATGCGTGCGTGCGTGCGTGCGTACCGTTTGGGCAGGTCCGCGTGCGGCGGGGTGTGCGGGCGCGCGGAGTGCCGCTTCTCGGGCGGGGGGCGGGGCCGCGCGCGGGGGGACTCCCCGTCTATGTACCCGATCTGCGAGAGCTGCTCCTCCAGGGCGCGTCTGCGTCTGTCCACGCACAGATGTTCAGATCATTGATGAAAATATGAAAATTAATCAATTATTTTACGCGTTACGAGATGAAATGAATTCTATGTCACTGTTTATGTACCATATTTTATTAAAACGTTAAGCTTTAACAAAATGTGGTATATATATTTAGAACCTTGGCGACCGAGCTTCGCTACTTTTATATGAATCATGTACCAGTTTCCAGGATCTAAAGTAGCCAGGATATAAGCTGTCCTGGTACCAAATTTCATCCAAATCCGTTGAGCCGTTTGTGCGTGAAGGTGGTACAAACATACACACATACAAACAAACTTTCACCTTTATATAAGATGTAAGAACAAGAATGAATAATTAAATAAACGTTAACACACTCATACCTCTGCACTAGGATACCCTGTGTCGCAGATGGCATGGACAAACAGAGAAACACAAGACAAACACCCAAGACCCGAGAACAAACTTCATGCTCACCACACAAAGTGTGCCCCGGCCGGGAATCGAACCCGGGACCCCTCTCTTCGAAGGCAGGGCTACTACCAACTAAGCGACGGAGAATTGCTTGTTTAAAGTTATTAGATGTAGTTGATACTGACTTCTCGGCCAGGTCGTTGGCCGCTTCGATGTCCACCCGCAGGTCCCTCCGGGGCGAGGGGTCCACGCTGCAGAGGCCTGACTCCGGGGGGGACGAGCATTGGGAGTCCTGAAAGAAAAAATTAAATTAATGAGAAAAACAAAAAACCTGACCGCGTGAACAATTATGGGGGGTCCAGTTGCTCGCGTCCGTAGGTGTGTACCCTCTGATTCCCTAGACGTACCCCCTGGGTGGTGCTAAAGGAGCAACCAAAAGCAGCAGTAGAACCTGTGCCAAGTTTGTCCGGAGTGGTACTGCCACCACACCTGGAATCTGCCGCCAAGCAGTAGTGCTCGCATTACTGTGTTCCGGTGGAAGGGTGTGGGTGCCGGTGATACGTTACCTGGTGGTTAGCGTGTGGTTGCGTGTCGTCCTCTTCGCTGAACATGTGGTGGTCCCTCTCTTGGGGGGACAGACGCAGCCGCATGTCTGCCAGCTCGCACTGCCACGGCTCAAAGTATGAGTCGCAAGACGAAGACCTGAGAACAAAGGCGTAACGGTTTTTTTTTTGTGATTGAATGACGGAACTAGCTGAGGTCCCACCTGATGGTAAGTGGTGACCCTCGCCCATGACAACAGTAATGCGCGCGACTCAGTATGAGATCCAAATCTTTACTGAGTCGCATTCATCCAGCGTCCATCACCCGAGACGGGGATGATACACATGCGCATGTGATTTCACCGGCACCCACACCCTTCCATCGGAACATAGTAATGCGAGCACTACAGCTTTGTGGCAGATTCCAGATGTGGTGTCAGTACCTCTCCGGGCGAACTTAAAATGTAAATGAACTTAATGTGTACATGCGTGTGTAAAATTTGACGTGTCCAAACGATACTTGAGATCTAAAGGTATAAATGAGTCCTGAGTCTGCCTTCTGCGTAGACCGCGGGTTAGATGCCCATTATTTTTTTTAAATGTGACATTAAATATTATTGTTTTGTTTGTCATTTTGTATTAGATACGTTTTTTTGTTGTTGTAAATTTAATGTTATTTTGTACATTGACAAGGCTTATGTGCAGCCGCTACATACTTGTAAGCAACGAAACCAAAATCCAAAATGTGTCCTAAGGTTTATAAATAAAATGAAATGAAATGGTTACATAGTGATTACGCAGTGGTTACGTATTCATTACGTAGTGGTTACCCAGTGGTTACGCAGTGATTACGCAGTGTTATTATTCGTGTTACCAAGATATTTACCATGACTTGTGAGTTTTGTTGATTCGGTAACACGAATAATAATGTTCATAACCATGATAAAAATTTAGATTACGTAGTGGTTACGCAGTGATTACGTAGTGGTTACGCAGTGGTAACGCAGTGATTCCGCAGTGGTTATGTAGTGTTTACGCAGTGGTTACACAGTGGTTGTGGTTACGCAGTCATTACGCAGTGGTTGTGGTTACGCAGCCATTACGTAGTGGTTACGCAGTGTTTACGCAGTGATTACGCAGTGGTTGTGGTTACGCAGCCATTACGCAGTGATTACGCAGTGGTTGTGGTTACGCAGTCATTACGCAGTGATTACGCAGTGGTTGTGGTTACGCAGCCATTACGCAGTGATTACGCAGTATTTACGTAGTTGTTACGCAGTCATAACGTAGTGTTTACGCAGTGGTTATGTAGTGGTCACGTAGTAATTACGTAGTGGTTACGCAGCCATTACGTTGTGGTTACGCAGTCATTACGCAGTGGTTACGCAGTGTTTACGTAGTGGTTACGCAGCCATTACGTTGTGGTTACGCAGTGTTTAGGCAGTGATTACGCAGTGATTACGCAGTGTTTACGCAGTGATTACGCAGTGATTACGCAGTGTTTACGCAGTGATTACGCAGTGTTTACGCAGTGATTACGCAGTGATTACGCAGTGTTTACGCAGTGATTACGCAGTGATTACGCAGTGGTTGTGGTTACGCAGCCATTACGTAGTTGTTACGCAGTCATAACGTAGTGTTTACGCACTGGTTATGTAGTGGTCACGTAGTAATTACGTAGTGGTTACGCAGCCATTACGTAGTGGTTACGCAGTGTTTAGGCAGTGTTCCCTGGCGGCGGCCTCACCTGGCGTGGTGGCGCAGCGCGCCGGGCCCGCGCTCCGCGAGCGGCGCCAGCGTGTCCGTGTCGGAGGCGAGCGACTCGCACGACTTCACGGGCCGCAGGCCGCACGCCATCGGCACGTCCTACCGAACAAACATACGTTGCACGTCGTGGCTGATAACAAAGCTCGAGAGCGTGGCGGCCCAGGGGCACAGACGCAGACTTTCAATCTGAAGGTAGCTGGTTCAAACCCACACGTGCGCCAATGAGTTTTTTCACTTGGAAAATTTATGCGCGCAATACCACGTTCTCAAAACGGTGACGGAAAACATCGCGAGGAAACCGGCATGTCTTAGAACCAAAAATTCGACGACATGTGACATCTACCAATCCGGATTGGGCTCCCGTGGTAGATCAGAGCCCATTCACTCTCAATTATCGAGAGTAGGCCGGTGTCCCTGCAGTGGGAACATTAGAGGCTGGTACGGGTGATATACAGCTAACTTTTTAAGTAACGACGGCTCCGTGGCTTAGTTGGTAGTAGCCCTGCCTTCGAAGCGAGGGGTCCCGGGTTCGATTCCCGGCCGGGGCACACTTGTGTGGTGACCATGAAGTTTGTTCTCGGGTCTTGGGTGTTTGTCTTGTGTTCCTGTGTTTGTCCATGCCATCTGCGACACAGGGAATCCTAGTGCAGAGGTGTGAGTGTGTTAACGTTGTTGTTATATATATTTCTATTGTAGTGTTAGGCTGTATGACAGTGGGCAGTAGACCATAGTTACGTCAGGCAGTGCGGGTGTGGGTGCGGGTGCGGCGCGCGGCGCGGGCGCGGGCCGGCCGCTGCGCGGGCGCTGCTGCTTCGAGCGCGTGAACAGGCCGCGCCACCCGGACGGAGACCGCTTCAGGCCGCGCTTTGCACCTGAAACCATACACATCCATCCATACAATAACAGTACAGGCAGTCCTCGACTTACGTCGTTTCAATAATAAAGTATGTATATCCTTTGTTATAAATGCAGTTTTTTTTTTAATTTCGAGTCCGTGTGGATGCTAACCCTTGCGTTTTACATAAAATATGTCGAAAAAATATGTCTCGACTTACGTCGCGTATTTCGAGAACCTAACATGCCGTAAGTACAAGGAGTGCCTGTAACCTCTTAACAACCGTGGTCTCAAATATAAGACACATCTTCTATATCACTACATAGTATAAAACAAACTCGCTTTCTCTGTCCCTATATCCCTATGTATGCTTAAATCTTTAAAACTACGCAACGGATTTTGATGCGGTTTTTTTTATAGAGAGAGTGATTCAAGAGGAAGGTTTATATGTATAATACACTAGCAAGTCACCCCGGCTTCGCACGGGTAGTTTCTGAGACTGATGCTTTACAAACCGTGCGAAGCCGGGGCGGGTCGCTAGTTTATTATATAGTAATAATATTCTATATTTATTATATGATGACATTTTACTGTCATCATATAATAAATATAGAAATATTCACAAATACTTGTTTAAGAAGATAAATAGTATTAGTTAGAATTACTTTTAATTTTGCGTTTACCCTTTGATGCTAAAGGAGCAACCAAAAGTAGCAGTAGAACTTGTGCCAAGTTCGTACGGCGGTACTGCCACCACATCTGGAATCTGTCGCCAAGCAGTAGTGCTCGCATTACTGTGTTCCGGTGGAAGGGTGTGGGTGCCGGTGAAATCACATGCGCATGCGTATCATCCCCGTCTCGGGTGACGGACGCAGCAGGATGAATGCGACTCAGTAAAGATTTGGATCTCATACTGAGTCGCGTTACTGTTGTCATGGGCGAGGGTCACCACTTACCACCAGGTGGGCCCTCAGCTCGTTCCGTCACTACACCACACTAAAAAAAATGAGTGCTTACCTGAAAGAGGCAGCTCCAATACGGTGTGGTACTGAGGTAGATTGTTGGGTCCAGATCCCACCTGTAACAAGAAATTATTGAGAAAAACCATTAACCGGACTGAAATAAATTCAAAATTACATTTAAACATATACAATAAGTTGTGAGAGCGTGGTGGTCCAGGGCACAGGGACATTCAATATAAATGTAGCTGGTTCAAAACCACACTAGTTTTTCACTTGAAGAGTTTATGTGCCTCGAAATGGTGAAGGTCATCGTGAGGAAACCGGCATGTCTTAGAACAAAAAATTCGAACATATGACATCAATCCGGATTAGGCTCCCGGGGTAGATCAGAGCCCATTCACTCTCAATTATCGAGAGTAGGTGTTCCTGCAGTGGGAAGTGCAGGTTGGCCTTTAGCTCGCTTCGTCACTTCCCAACATTAAATAAAAACATTTATCTAATATAATATTTCTTGTCTACATATATATATCTTGTTAATCAACATGACTGTCCTCATAGCTCAGTTGGTAGCAGGACAAGAATTTGTATGCGAACAGAAATGTTTGTTCTGTGTCTGGGTGTTAATATGTATTATTAAACGTATACACACTCATACCTCTGCACTAGGATTCCCTGTGTCGCACATGGCATGGCATGGAAACACCCAAGACACGAGAACAAACTTCATGTTCACCACACAAAGTGTGCCCCGGCCGGGAATCGAACCCGGGACCCCTCGCTACTACCAACTAAGCCACAGAGCCGCCTGTGTATATACAATATATTTATATATGTATATTATAAGTATGTGTTTACAAAAAAAGTACCATTATGTATTCTATCAGTTATCTAGTTCCCATATTACATGCTATGCTTAGTTTGGGGCTAGATGGCGCTGTGTGAAGTATATCAATGAATATTTATTTATAACTCACTAACCTCTATATACTTGGGTTGTAAATGGTTGGTGGGTCGCAACTGCACCGCTGCGGCGGCGGCGATCGCCCCCGAGGGGGCGGGCGGCGTGCGGGGGGACCGCGGAGGCAGAGGGGGTCCGCGCCCGCCCGCCGGCCCGCGCCGTCTCGCCTCCTCCAGACTAGAAAGGGTAAATATCATGGCCAAAGTCAAAATTTATTTCCACTGATATCTAAAAAAAATATATATAGATAATACTATATTGTACACCAGATGGTAAGGTCAACAAAAACATTATTACATAAACACAGTACAGGCGGTCTTATCGTTAGTAAGCGATTTCTTCCAGACAACCAAATGGACAGGTTAGCACGGAAATTATATGGGGTATTCAAGTGTACCTACTGATATATGAGAAATTAAAATAAATTACGTTAAGTTAATGATTTTCCCGTGATTTTGGTCAGAACCAAGTGTCAAGTCACGTACAATAATTAAAATAAATTATATTGTAATTAAATTAATTAATTAATTTCCCGTGATTTTGGTGTATTTACCTCAGGAGCTTTGTAGGGGGGTTGACGGGCAGACTCTTGGGCCTCCTGCCGGACTCCATCCCCCGGAGCTCGACCAGAGGTTCGCACTGCTCCTGGAAAATAATCATAATGACCTATCTTCATAGCCGTTGAATTCTAAAAAAGTTACTTGGATACGTAAATCTTTCTACAAACAAATATTTCCCTACAAATAAATATGCAAAGAAAAAAGTCACAGGAAATAGACAGAAAAAAAAAGTTTATTTGGATGAAATATTTTTGCCAGTTATTTAGATTTAACAACTAACCTGTTTAAACGATTTTAATATTTTTTTTAATCTGAGATCATGAGATTCCAAACAAATAAAAAAATAATTTTCAAAATCGGTTCATAAACGACGGAGATTTTTTCTACAAACAAATATGTTGTAACTTCATGCTCACCACACAAGGTGTGGCCGGGAATCGAACCCGGGACCCCTCGCTTCGAAGGCAGGGCTACTACCAACTAAGCCACGGAGCCGTCATTTGGGAAGAGCGATTCATATATTCTGGGAACAAAATATGTTGAAATACTGCATTGTAAATTACCTGTTCCAATGACTCGGGTTCGGAGTCAGCTCCTTGCTCCTGTGCGAACAACTCCTCGGCGTAGCAGATAAGGAACTCAGTCACCACCGCCTGCCAACAATGACAAAATACAACATTTATTTACCAAAAACATGGATTACAAATAAGACATGATTACTAGTGGTCCCCGCGTGACGAAGTCTGTGTTCGGAGGCCGAATACCTATTAGGGTTACTGGTAGTGGTTCTTATTGCACTAATGAGGGGATCCAAAATAAATTAAACCCCCATGAACTTTGTAGCTTTTTCTACACTAATATTATAAAGAGGAAAGATTTGTACCTATTTTTGTATGTTTGTAATGAATAGGCTCAAAAAGTACTGGGCCGATTTAAAAATTTCTTTAACCAATAGAATGCTACATTCTTCCAATTTGACATAGGCTACATTTCATTTTGAAAAAAATTAGGGATCCTTGGTAAAATTTGAACAATGTAACCGAAGGTGTAGAAAAATGAGTCTTAAAATGTCTTTCGTCGAATGCGCTGCCGAAACTATTAGCGATAGAACAAAATAATGTACAACAACATTGAAGAACATCATAATGTCTACAAAAAACTCCGCGGTAGTATATGTCCAACTATTGTAGTTATGTCACTACATGAAAAAAAGTGTTTTATATCCAAACACCGTCTACCCCGTGCGTTATGTCTACCCCGTGCGAAGCCGGGACGGGCTGCTAGTTAGTTATATAGAGTATAGCACATGCCTGCACGGCGACGCCCTGCAGTGCGTGGTGGTGTCGCGGCGCGCGCAGCAGGTTCGGCGCCCACACGATGGCCATGTTGCGCGGCGTCATGCCCGTACTGCCGCCGAGCAGAGACACGCGCCGCAGGTGACGCATCAGGTACGCTAGCGTTCTACAACAAAAACAGTGTTATTTTTATATCTCAATCCCCAAACTAAGCATAGCTTGTACTATGGGAACTAGACGACTGATAAAATACTACTAATATTTTTTTGTAAATATATACTTATAATTATCATTCGTGTTACCGAGATATTTACCGTGATTTGTGAGTGTCGACTCCCGATATTTCGACGCAGTTACATGTGTCAACAAAACTCACAAATCATGGTAAATATCTCGGTAACACGAATAATAATGTTCATAACCATGGTAGTTTTAAAATTTATATATACTTATAATGCACAGAACTAACATTTATATTCTCAATACTCAATACTCAATAGTTTATTGTATTCCACAATGTAAAAAACAGATGTTATAATATTAGATACAGATCATCATGGACCCTGTTGGGCACAACAATAATATTAAATAGGAACGAGAGAGGAGGACGATATTATTACAGAAGAAACGTAATGATTCAAGATAATGATTTAGTTAATATAAATTAGAATTACATACCTAGACAGGCGAGTCAATCTGGTCAATGTTTAGCGATTTGTCATTAAAGTATTCAGTGATTGTATAATAGGCTTTTTCCGTCAATAGTATTTTTAATCTTTTTATAAATGTCAAGCCATTTGCTTCATTTTTGATAGTAGTTGGAAGGTTATTATAAAGTTTAATAGACATAACGTAAGGGCTCGAGGAATGTAGCTTGTATTCGTCACAAACGTCGTTTTACTTGTACTGGGTGGGAATCGAACTCAGGACCTACAGCGCAGAAAAGAGAATAGGAGTACTTTTACTAACTGCTGCAGAGAGGAGTTATATATGTTTTTATTTTTATTCTTCTTCTTCTATCGAGTCGATGTTTCATGCATTATATTGTTTTAGACCAGTAGTTTGCAACATCTATGGCGTCCTTTGTGCAAACCATAAGGTCGTCCATCGGGCAGGTGTAAGGGCTGGATGGGCATTCAAGCAAGTGTGGCATTGTTTGGAGAATATTGCCACAGTGACAGTCCGTCTCGGTGTCGCAAATAAAACCCCATTTACTTAAATTGCTCTTGCAGCGGCCCACTTGTGTGTTATTTTTATTAAGAGTACCTAACGGGACCTAAAGCCCCACCTAATGTTAAGTGGTTACCTCCGTCCATTACAACACATGTATGTATCGCGTTGCGTCCGTTACCTGAGACGGTTACGTCTCATGCACCTGTGATTTCATCAGGAGTGCATCTGCTTGGCGGCAGATTGCCAGGTGTGGTGGCCAGGCCCATAATTGGGATAAGAGATAGACAGAGACTTACCTGTAATGTGGCGGTGGTAATTTAACGACAGTCTGCCTGACGGCACGCAGTTTGGACACCTCGTCCGGCAACTGCACGGCGGCGACGAAACTCTCGTACAGCTGGTAAGTGCACAGGGGGTTCGGAAGTTCCCTGAAATTCAAAATTTAAAAAAATTATACACTTTCCGGAAGACATGGTTTCAGATGAAGACTTCATGCTCACCACACCCCGACCGAGAATTGAACCCGGGACCCCGGGAAGGTTACAACCAATAAAGCCACGGAGCCGTTAATGAGCCACTTATAGAGAATGAGTAGATTGAGATAATCACAGATAATGAGCAAGTTGATATACTCGTAGATAATGAGCAGATTGACATACTCACAGATAATGAGCGGATTGAGATACTCATAGATAATCTGCGGATTGAGATACTCATAGATAATCTGCGGATTGAGATACTCATAGATAATCTGCGGATTGAGATACTCATAGATAATCTGCGGATTGAGATATTTATAGATAATCTGCGAATTGAGATACTTATAGATAATCTGCGGATTGAGATACTTATAGATAATCTGCGGATTGAGATACTCATAGATAATCTGCGGATTGAGATATTTATAGATAATCTGCGAATTGAGATACTTATAGATAATCTGCGGATTGAGATACGCATATATAATCTGCGGATTGAGATACGCATAGATAATCTGCGGATTGAGATACTTATAGATAATCTGCGGATTGAGATACTCATAGATGATCTGCGGATTGAGATACTCATAGATAATCTGCGGATTGAGATATTTATAGATAATCTGCGGATTGAGATACTTATAGATAATCTGCGGATTGAGATACTTATAGATAATCTGCGGATTGAGATACTCATAGATAATCTGCGGATTGAGATATTTATAGATAATCTGCGAATTGAGATACTTATAGATAATCTGCGGATTGAGATACGCATAGATAATCTGCGGATTGAGATACTTATAGATAATCTGCGGATTGAGATACTCATAGATGATCTGCGGATTGAGATACTCATAGATAATCTGCGGATTGAGATACGCATAGATAATCTGCGGATTGAGATACTTATAGATAATCTGCGGATTGAGATACTCATAGATAATCTGCGGATTGAGATACTCATAGATAATCTGCGGATTGAGATACTCATAGATAATCTGCGGATTGAGATACTCATAGATAATCTGCGGATTGAGATACTCATAGATAATCTGCGGATTGAGATACTCATAGATAATCTGCGGATTGAGATACTCTTAGGTAATGAGCGGATGAGAAACTCATAGATAGAGCAGGCGGAGGTTGAGTAGAAGGAGATAGTTGTTCACCTGAAGTACATCTTGAGGAGGCTGGGCACGGCGTGCGGGTCGCGCTGCAGCTCGGGCCCGCGCAGGTCCACCGGCTGGCCGGAGTCGAACGCGCTGCGCAGGCGCTGCGTGAGCCCGCTGCCGCCCGACAGCCGGTACACGCCGTCCACGGCGCCGCGCGACTCGATCGCGCGCGCGCACTCCGCCAGCACCAGCGGCACTGCAACCACGGCACCGGCCAAACTCAAACTCAAACTCATTTATTCATTTACATCTCAAGTATCGTTTGGACACGACAAATTTTACACACACATGTACACATATTCGTGAGCATATAACGTGTCACAGGAGCTCCTAGCACGTTACATGCACACAGATATGTCAAATTACAGTCAGTTTTCATGTTTAAGCTTATCTTATTTGTTAAGTTTACGTCTGTTCCAACCCTAACCCTAGCACTCAGGGGTCAAAATGGGACGGAACGAGCCGAAGGCCCACCTGGCATTTGGTGTTAAGTGACCCCCGCCCATGACAACAGTAATGCGACTCAATATGAGATTTGGATCTTACAATAATAACATGAAATTAGTTTTTTAATAGCCAAAAAATATTTTTCATATAATAATAATCTTAAGTAATAGTGACGGAACGAGCTGAGGGCCCACCTGGTGGTAAGTGGTGACCCTCGCCCATGACAACAGTAATGCGCGCGACTCAGTATGAGATCCAAATCTTTACTGAGTCGCATTCATCCTGCTGCGTCCATCACCCGAGACGGGGGTGATACGTCTCATGCGTATGTGATTTCACCGGCACCCACACCCTTTCACCACAACACAGTAATGGTAGCACTACTGCTTGGCGGCAGATTCCGGATGTGGTGGCAGTACCTCCGGACGAACTTGGCACAATTTCTACTGCTACTTTTGGTTGCTCCTTTATCACCCAGGGGGTGCGTGTACGGAATCAACTGGACCCCCATCTACTTACCATCTGATTTCTTATGTTCTTGTATGATTTAAATATTTTTCTTTTCGTAAGTATGTATAAGTTATTGTGTGTATTCAAATAAATGTCTTTTCTTTCTTATACTCTGTAGCATGCAGCTGCAAGCTCATAGCGATCTGTTCCAGACAACTTTTGGACGGAGAGAATCTTATAAACAGTCTGGTGTTACAACATCAACCTAACACAACTCACCATCGTGTCCGCAGTTGAGTAAGTGCTCCCCCAGATCGCAGCCGAACACCCTCTCCCTCAGTATCCCCTGCTGCTTGAGGCTCCTGCGCGACGGCCGGGACAGGATGAAGCTCCTAAACAGGGATATTAGCTTTCCGTGTTTCCTGAGAACAGGTTTTATTGGCGCCACTGCTACGGACCTGGAGACAAGACGTTTTATTTATGACTAGCTGCCGCCCCGCGGTTTACGCCTTTAGTGATTACCACCGCCCATAAAGAACTGGAAAACTAAGCAGAATAACAGCGTTAGACGACTCCGTGGCTTAGTTGGTAGTAGCCCTGCCTTCGAAGCGAGGGGTCCCGGGTTCGATTCCCGGCCGGAGCACACTTTGTGTGGTGAGCATAAAGTTTGTTCTCGGGTCTTGGGTGTTTGTCTTGTGTTTCTGTTTGTCCATGCCATCTGCGACACAGGGAATCCTAGTGCAGAGGTATGAGTGTGTAAACGTTGTTTTTTGTTACGGTGTATTAGATTCTAAGCTAGGTTTTTATCGAGTCTTGACATACAATACAGATGTATATAATAGTATGCTAATAACATTAAGTAGGTGCCGCCCCGCGGTTTCACCCTCCTAGTTCCCGTTCCCGTGTGAATATGGGAATAAAATATAGCCTATATTACTCGCTGATAATGTAGCTTTCCATTGGTGAAAGAATTTTTAACATCGGGTTATTGGTTTACGCGTGAAAGCGTAACAAAGTGTGCCCCGGCCGGGAACCCTCATAACGCTATTAAAGGCAAAGGTCTCAACACCGGGTGGTCCAATAACCCCTACATTGGTAGAAATCTCACCCGACGATGGGGGGCGGCTGGGTCATGTGGCGGGGCACCTTGTCCCCGATGACGGCGACGCAGTGGTGGGGGAAGAAGCCGACCCGGAAGCCCCGCTTGCCGCGCCACCACTGCGACTCCTGCGGCCCCGGCATGTCGATGATGGAGATCATGTCGCCCACCTCGAAGCTGATCTCGTCGCGGGCCTGCAGAATTACCACATGATTAGGGAAAAAATAGAAAAAAATTGCAGCTGTGCTTGCGCTCAAATTACAGCTGTGCTTGCGCTCCCAAGTACAGACGCGCCTTTAACATACGTACATTAAAAAAATAAACATTACAGCTGTCCTTGCGCTCCCTAGGACAGCCGCGCCTTTAACATACGTACATTTGAACGCGATGTTGCCAGTTGTGTTATATATTATTTATATACTTATTTTTTTTTCAACAAACACCCAAGACCCGAGATCAAAACATGCTCACCGCACAAAGTTTGCCCGGCCGGGAATCGAACCCCTCGCTCCGAATGTACTAACAACTAAGCCACAGAGCCTTCTAATTATAACAGTGTTATAATAATCATAGTATAATTATTACCTTTAATTAGATATTAATTTAAAATATTAATTGTAGCACTGAGTTAATTAATAAAGATTATTATTCGTCAGGTTTTTTTTGGTGGTAAACACTGTTGTCGAAATCCTCACCTGTGAAACGTATTTGCGGACGGAGTAGGCGGCCGCCACGGCTGGAGTGTTGATAGAACTTGAGTCTTCATTCGCAACAAGCAGTTTGTGACCTGGAAATAGTTTGAATAATATATAAAAATGGATCCCTATTTCCGTTGGTCACGGCCATAGGCGTACTCAGCTTCTGGCCTAGGGGGGGGGGGGGGGGGGGGGGGGGCAAGACAGGTTTTTTTTAGGTCGGATCGTTCGCGGCTTTATATCATACACAAACACACCTACATGAAACATTAGGTATATGTAGTGTAGTGTGTGGGGCAAACAGCCGCAAATGATCCTGCTTTATAGGTACTTAAATAAATATAAGTCAATTTGACATACATTTTTTTTTTTCGCTTCTTAATTTAAATTTCCAGGGGGGGGCAGTTCCCTCCCCCTGGAAATACCGTTGACGATACGGACGACAGTCGGGAATGCCACTTTTG
The DNA here is from genome assembly GCA_921293045.1 of Aplocera efformata. Taxonomy (NCBI): domain Eukaryota; kingdom Metazoa; phylum Arthropoda; class Insecta; order Lepidoptera; family Geometridae; genus Aplocera; species Aplocera efformata. The sequence continues at coordinate 1,033,316 of OV121067.1, read as the reverse complement.
ATTGAAAAAACAGTTCACAATGATTGCAAATAATCTTATATTCTTATATATATAAAAGAAAGTCGTGTTTGTTACAACACTTATAACTCGAGAACGGCTGGACCGATTGCCATGGCTTTTGATTTGTTGGATTTGTTTCCGTCCCGAATAGCAGAATAACTATTAAAAACATTGGAAAATTGGCAAAAAAATATAATTACTTATCCCCATATTCACACGGGAACAATGCGGGTGAAACCGCGGGGCGCAGCTAGTAATGTATAAAACAAAAACAATTGTAGAGTTCAATTTGAGTTGAGTACGGGTACGGGTGTGGGTGTGGGTAAGTGTCACCGCGAACCTTTGTTGTCCATCTGCAGCCAGTTGAGGGCTGGGCCGCAGTTGATGCTGTCGTCCGCTATGATGGACAGGTGGTGCATGTAGTCGGAGATGAGGCGCGTGTACTCCGCCTCCTCCATGCTGGAGACCAGCTCCGTGGACAGGTTCGGGAGCCCGGACACCTTCCTGTCGTATATACATCTGGGGACAACGATATTACTCACATTGGGTACCCCACATCAAGGGCGGCCTTACATATATATATAATATCTTAATATATATAAATCTCGTGTCACAATGTTTGTCCGCAATGGACTCCTAAACCACTTAACCGATTATAATAAAATTCGCACACCATGTGCAGTTCGATCCAACTTGAGAGATAGGATAGTTTAAATCTCAAATTATAGTCGCAATTTTAATTTATTGCAAATTATAATATCGTATGACAAAAACGTTAGCCACAGCAACGCGTGGCCCGGTCAGCTAGTATATATATTATATACACAATATTGTGGAAGGATATAAGACAGGAGGTAGGCCAAAGAAAAGATGGATGGATTGTGTGAGAGATGATATGCGTAAGAAAGGAGTGAGTACTGATGACGTCTGACAGAGGGGAATGGAAGAAAAATACATGTTAGGAAGATGATGATATACGATATTACTGGTATTGGGGTACCCCACATCAAGGGCGGCCTTACATATATATATATATACGGGCGATAGATGTTTGCGAGGCTCTTGGGGTATGAGGAATTTGGGTGAGTTGGGTACAGGGCTCCTGGTGATCAGTCAGCATCCTCTTTACAGCTGCAGGACATCAAAACAAAAAACGGGTTTTTCTGCGAGGGTGCGAGGCCCTACAAAAGCGAGGCCCCGGTTGCCCTGTTTGCCACCCCCTAAGGCCGCCACTGCCCCACATGTACCCCCTTTTTTTTTTTTTTTTTTTTTTTTCCGTGGGGAAATGCACTCGCATACCGCCCTGCCACGGGGAGACAGAGCGGTTATGTGGGACTAGACCCACTAAAACCCCACGGTGTCCTCCTCTGCCGCTTATCGGCGGGAACACGGGAACGTTACATACACTTCCGCGAACCCGCCGCGGCTGTCCGTTTCCGGACCCATCACCTTTGGCATCTAGTGCCACTCCTCTGTTTGCGACACGCCAGGACACGTGGCGTGTCGCAACCTCCTCGGGGACCAGGTCAGCGAAAGGGCGTCAGACGACCCCGTGTCTAGACGCCCTAGGTCCCCCTGCGACGGGTCAGATCTGTGGCCCCGTCGCCTGCCACTACGGCCGCAGAGGATAGGGAGAGCGGCGCCTCGCAATACCGACACTCCTCTTCCCCTGCGGCCCCACCGCGTCCGCCATCCAGCAGTGGCGACCCCGCCGTGGCCGCGGAAGGTAGGGAGAGCGGCGCACCGTAATACCGGCACTCCTCTCCCGCCGCGGCCCCTAACCTTCAGCTGTACCCCCTGGGTGTTGCTAAAGGAGCAACCAAAAGTAGCAGTAGAACTTGTACCAAGTTCGTCCGGCGGTACTGCCACCACATCTGGAATCTGCCGCCAAGCAGTAGTGCTCGCACTGTGTTGCGGTGGAAGGATGTGGGTGCCGGTGCCCCTTGTCACATAAAAAAACAGTCCAGTTTCCTGGACATATCTCTCACCGGTGCAATATCTCGTCCAACCGGAGCAGATTCTCCCTGTTCCTGATGAGAGTCCACTCGCTGACATCACTCGCTTCGCTCCAGCTCGCGTTGAGGGCGCGCACCTCTGGCTCCTCCGGTGAGGAGTTCACGTGTGACCGCACCTTCAGGCAGATCCATCCTGGAATATAAAATGATTTATTGTTGAAAATACTGCGTTTTTTTTTTTCAAATACTGTTTTCGGTAGAAAACTTTTTTTAAATTAATGTATAGCCTAGCGTTTGGCCGCCATCTCACCCGATGGAAAGTGAAGATGCGGCCGACGATGGAGCACGCTTGTCTAGGAGAAACCTATTCACTCTACTCTTGAAGACTCCCAGGTTGTAACGGTCGGGGAACAAAGACTCAGGCCTAACTAATATTATAAATGCGACAGTAAGTTTGTTTGTTTGTTTGCTACGCTTTCACGCCTAAACCACTGAACCGATTTTTAACCGATCACTGATGATTTGATGAAAGCTATATTTTGATGAAGGCAGAACTATTATCAACTACCGTGTACCAGCCTCTAATGTTCCCACTGCAGGGACACCGGCCTACTCTCGATAATTGAGAGTGAATGGGCACTGATCTACCACGGGAGCCCAATCCGGATTGGTAGATGTCACATGGCTTCGCATTTTTGGTTCTGAGACATGCCGGTTTCCTCACGATGTTTTCCGTCACCGTTCCGAGAACGTGGTATTGCGCATATAATTTTTACAAGTGAAAAAACTCATTGGTGCACGTGTGGGTTTGAATCAGCGACCTTCAGATTGAAAGTCGGCGTCTGTGCCCCTGGGCCGCCACGCTTCACCGTTGTTATCAACTAACAAAAATCAAAAATATATTTGTTCCTTTTTTTGTCTTGGTGCTGAATAAAAGTCTTTTTTATTCTATAAAGGAGAAAGTTTGTATGTGTGTCTGTTACCTTCCTCGCAGGCGTCGGTGCAGTTCTCCTCGCAGGGCACCACTTGTATGCTCAGCCCCCCCAGTGCCACCCGCTCGTAGTGGAAATGGGCGCACTCCTCCAGCTTGGGGAACCGGCATGTCTGCTGCGGCCCCGGCTGGAATACATACATACATTTATAGTCTTTATACATTTATCCATTGAATTCGTTAAATTCGGTTTTAATTGAAGGGAATATTTAAATATAGATTGGAAATATGGCTGTTAGTAAAGCTCATTATATTGTTAATTAATACTTAGCTGTTAACACAAGTTAACTCATTATTATTTTGTTTGGAAGTCTTTTGATATATTGAATGTCTGAGAGGACAAACTGTTGTTTCATAAACCATTACTTATAAGATCTTTATATACACAGTTAAACAATAAAATATATTCTTATTCTTATTCTTAAAAATTACTTAGAAACGTCACTGTTTTAATTATATATCCTCAAACGTGCATGGATATATTGTCATTATTTTCAAAGAAAAGTTGGTAGTTGGTCCATAAAGAGGGGTCAAATACCCCCCCTACACTTACTTTAAGGGGGTAAGAAACTCACCGACTCGTCCAGGTCGAAGTTGATAGTGTTGGAGGGTGCCGACTGGCTCATGGCCGAGGACTGTGCCGTCGCCGGGGTCACCAGCGCCGTCAGCGATATGGAACCTGGAGTAACAGATATTTGAAGGTCTCGACAGAATACCGAAAACCTTTTGTTGTTGTAGCACACAAACATATACATTCCTTTCATCATTATATCTAGTTGTATTTACTGTTTTCTCTATTTATTGCTTACTTGTTGTAATTATTGTTATTTTTTCATTTTTATATCGTGCCTCAATTTGTTTTTCTTCTCTTTGTTTATTGTATTGTATATGTGTGCTAATACATCAAATAAATGAGTGTCTATGTCTATGTCTATATTATATCACTCACATCTCTTCTGGTTGTCTCTCAATTTCAATTTTAAAAGATCTTTATTTCATAAAAAGTGTTACGTACGTACAATTCCAGTGTAAATTAAATACTAGAATTGAACAACATATTGATAAGAAAACGTTTTCAAGCTACAAAATGCTTGTGAAAACTTACAAAATATTTTTATAGAAGCGATAAGTAAAAATTACAAATAATTAACTATAATTAATAATGCTATTAATATATATATATGTAAGCTTTATTACTAACTTACATTTAAAAGGAAAATTCTCAAGGGAATGTTTATATCACTGGGACATTATAATAATTAGCGAAATAATCAAAAATGAGGGTTATAAATAGGGTAGGTAATACATTTGCAACAAACAAGTTACTGAACTAGCAACATGAACCAAAGGATTGGCGCTTCTTCTGGTTGTCCCTATTAACACGCTGTGACGCCCTATAATTGCGGGACCACTGTTATTTAAGACCTTTTATTATCTTAAGTTGTATGTTCAGTGTATCCTGTGTTGGGAGTCCTAAATAAATAAATAAACATGATGGAAAGATCCTTCCTTTTAACACACTTCAAAATAAGGTTCTCAATTCATCGGAATACCTTTTTAAGGCTCCGTACCTAAAGGGCAAAACGGGACCCTTTTACTAAGACTCCGCTGTCTGTCTGTCGGTCTGTCTGTCTAACACCAGGCTGTTTCTCATGGACCGTAATAGTTAAAAGAGTTAAAATTTTCACAGATAAATAAATATTTAATACAAAAACGTGATTTTTACATACATTTGGATTTTTTGTTTGGTGGAAAATACGGGGTTCAAATATAGCCTATGTTACTCGCTGATAATGTAGCTTTGCATTGGTGAAAGAGTTTTGTAAATCGGTTTAGGTTTAGGCGTAATAGCGTAACAAACAAACTCATTATCGCATTTATTAATATTAAGTTATAATTAGTAAGATAAGACATGCCTGAAGATTCTTTCTTGGCATCCTGGTCATTGGAAGCCCTGCCTGAACCGCGGGACTCGGAACTAAACCTCACCGACCTGGAATCAGAAACACACGTTATATGCTGAGGCCCCACCTGATGGTAAGTGGTGACCCTCGCCCATGACAACAGTAATGCGTGCGACTCAGTATGAGATACAAATCTTTACTGAGTCGCAATCATCCTGCTGCGACCATCACCCGAGACGGGGATGATACGTCTCATGCGAATATGTTTACTTGTATATGTAAAATTTGACGTGGCCAAACGACATTTGAGATCTAAAGGAATAAATGAGTTTGAGTTTGACACTTTTAAACATGAAATTGTAAAAAAAATCTTGAAATCTTGACTATCTTGACTACATAGGCTATCCACCTTTTTATTTAGTGTTGGTATACTTCTGGTCTCCACAGCAGCTCTTCTTCATTTTAAATTTTTGGCTTCTGAGGATTGGCCGCCCGCAATTTAGCCACCAACAAAGTTTATCGGCAAGATTTCGCATAAAAAAACCGATGGAATTACATAAAAAAATGGCCAGCATAGAGAGTCTTTTTAAATCTTAACAAAGTGATTATTTTTACATTTTATAGAGTCAGTGGTTTAATTTTGCTAACGTATTTACTGTATTACTCCTAATACAAACAGTATTTGCTTAAAGGGAGTCTCCAACCCCAGTATGTATAATGTATAAGTGACTGAAATAAACAATTTTTTTTAATAGTTTTATTTTACCAAATCATCTCAAGGGCACTCACCTATGGAAAGTGGTGCAGTGTGTCATCTCCTTGTCATTTTCGGCGAAGGCGCGCGCGGCCAGCGACTGACAGGACATTACAGAGCCGTGGGGCGATCCCTGAAAAGGAAAAATTACAATTAACACTCAATTGGGTGGTGCTAAAGCAAGCAAAAGTAGCAGTGGAACTTGTGCCAAGTTCGTCCGGAGGTACTGCCACCACACCTGGAATCTGCCAAGCAGTAGCGCATTAGTGCGGGTACTGTGTTCCGGTGGAAAGGTTTGAGTGCCGGTGAAATCGTGAAATCACATGCGCATGAGATGTATCCCCATCTCGGGTTATTGACAGGGTGAATGCGACTCAGTGTAAAATCTTATACTGAGTCGCATTACTGTAGTCATGGGCGGGTGTCGCCACTAGCAGGTGGGCCCTCAGCTCGTTCCATTTACATTAAAAAAAATGTATTTGTATAAAAAGATGGCGAAATGAACGCAAATTGAATTCCACTCGAGTGGTACATTAATCGCAGCCACTCGAACCGTACAGATTGCGTACAAGGGCCCACTTGAAACGAGACAATCTCAAAATCACAGCTAAGCACACGAAGGCTTTTTATGCTACTGATGAGGACGAGCTGAAGGTCCATCATTTAATTGACGGCTCCGTGGCTTAGTTGGTAGTAGCCCTGCCTTCGAAGCAAGGGGTCCCAGGTTCGATTCCCGGCCGGGGCACACTTTGTGTGGTGAGCATGAAGTTTGTTCTCGGGTCTTGGGTGTTTGTCTTGTGTTTCTGTGTTTGTCCATGCCATCTGCGACACAGGGAATCCTAGTGCAGAGGTATGAGTGTGTTAATGTTTATGTTTATGTTTATGTTTTATCTGATGGTAAGTGGCTACCCCAGCCCATAACAACAGAAATACGACCTAGGTCCTCCTAAGTCGCATCCCGCTACGCCAGAATGAAATTTTTAAAAATAGTTTTTTTTATTGTTTTTTAAATACCGTAAGTATATACATTCTTTCAAATACATTCAGTAAATAGCTGTTAAGTATTTTGATATTATAAACATACACTTCAATTTTATTAATTTGTATAGTTATTAAATTGTAATAATCTTGTTTATTTCCTTGTTTGTTTAAAATATATGTATATTTGTATTCTGATAAGCAGTTTGAGACCTACAAAGGGTTCTTTAGGGGGTTTCTTGCTTGTTCTTCCCTATGGAGGCTCAGATAGGTTTTGACTAGCGCCAAACTTAGTAATAAAAACGCGTGGTCACAAACGTACAATTTCATTTGAAAAATAGCCTCATACAATATTTTTTTAGTAAAACAAACAAAATAAAGATTTTCGTCTTTGACTCGACTTAATCTTAATAGCGCAGGTAGCTCATTAAATATTAATTGAGCGGTGCAAATAGACTATTACGCATCATTGTGGTCCTTGATTAACAACAGGCCCATTAGTTGATGTCATACACATTCTGAGTTCACTCGCCTTTACATTGTCACAAAGGTACTTAAATACTAAGTAATTAATTATATAACTCAGAAATAATATACATAAGCAGATCGTAGTAGCCCAGGAGCACAGACGCCGACTGAAAGTCGCTGATTCAAACCCAAACGTGCACCAATGAGTTCTCACTAGAAAAAATTATGTGCGCAATAGCACATTCTCGTAACGGTGAAGGAAAACATCGTGAGGAAACTGGCATGTCTTAAATTCGAAGACATGTAACATCTACCAATGTGGATTGGGCTCCCGTGGTCAAAGCCCATTCACTCTCAATTATCGAGAGTAAACCGGTGTCCTAGTGGGAACATTAGCGGCTGGTACGAAGCGAGAAATAAGTGACGGAAGTATTGAACTTGACACTTGTTAGAAGAAAGTTATATGCATTCAAATATTCAAAACATCTGGCCCAAGCTCTTATCTGTAGAAGATGAACGCACTCAGAGTGGGTGCCGAATTGTTTACCGCTTACTAACGTCTTTTATCTTGAGTGCCGCTTACGGCGCGTCCCCACTTGAGCGCTTCGATAAAAACCACGTTCAGAAACATTCAAATCAGTATGCAACGGGTAAAAAAGTCACAGGAAAGAAAAATACAACAACGTCGACAACGTTAAAACACACTCATACCTCTGCGTTAGGATTCCCTGTGTCGCAGATAGAAACGCACCCGGGACCCTTGCTTCGAAGGCAGGGCTACCAATTAAGCCATGGAGCAAGTCAGTTGCGTGTTATTATTAACTTTTGTGGCGTGGAGCGTGGTGGCCCAGAGGCATAGACGCCGACTTTCAATCAGAAGGTTGGTGGTTCAAACCCACACGTGAACCATTGAGTTTTTTTACTTGAACAATTTATGTGCGCAATACCACGTTCTCGAAACGGCGACAGAAAACATCGTTTACGTTTATTTAGAAATCGAAAAAAAAAAAAAAAACAACTTCAATACTTTCAAAGTATGTCATACAAATTTTTTCCAGTTATTTTGATTTAACAACCAAAGTAATGAGCAGATTTTGATATAAATGTTAACCTAGATTTTTATCCTTGTAATGTCTTCTTGGGTCTTGGGTGTATGCGTTGTCGCTGCCTGCGACACAAGGATCTTTAGGCTATGAGTGGTGGGGAAGCATATCTTTTCATTCAGACAATAAAAACATAGAAGGACCAATTCGGCTCGAAGGACCAAAAATGTTATATACAAAAAGAAAACACGAGGAAATTATTACAATGGGCGCAGTTATCAAACGACACGCAATAGGATGAAGCAACATTGAGCACACCGAATATAAATTATTCAATACTTTGATTGTGTTCGAATTGAACGGTGTCACGTCACGGTATGAGATCATTATACTACGGATGGACAACCCCGCCCTAAATAGGCACGCTGACGGCCCAGCTGTGTTAAGTGGCCACCTCCGCCCATAACAGATACAAGTAAGATTCCTTACCCGATACGTATTTTAGATAAGTGATATAAAAAGGTAATATTAGCACAGATTTTGCTAGAATTCGAACTCGATACAAAAAAATGTCATATTATCCACAAATAACGCAGATTGTCATTTTGACGTCATAGAAATGTGCATTCGTTATAATAATACATAGAACAATATACAATTTGAAAATTTTCCGATATCCTGGGTGAGAATCGAACCACGTAAGCTCAGAAAGCGAACTACCCACAGAGCTGTGAGGTCAACTAAACTAGTTGCCACGTAAAGAGCAGTTTCAACAGCCATAGTTTTCAAGCTGAAAACCAGCGAATTCACACTTCCACCACAGGGATTGGTGCAATGCTGTAGACATGATATTTTACGAAGACAATAAAAGAGTTATAAAATGTAGGTTAACGGCTGCTTCTATAATATTTGGACCCGAAACTGGCGGAACGAATGATAGCGATTAACGATTTCCATACGCTCCGTTAAAAGCGTGGCGGCTCAGTGGCTTAGTTGGTAGTAGCTTTGCTTCGAATCGAGTTTCCGGGTTTGATTCCTTACCGGGGCATACTTTGTGTGGTGAGCATAATGTATGTTCTCGGGTCTTGGGTGTTTGTGTTGTGTTTCTGTGTTTGTCCATGCCATTTGCGACACAGGGAATCGTGCAGAGGTGCAGAATGAGTGTGTAAAAAAAAAGTTTAATGCAAATTACAGTTTTCAGTGCTTAGCACGTCTTATTAGAAGTTTTCTATAGAGGAATCAATTCAAAACAATCATACAAATTTGCTCCTTTTGAGCTATGAAAGAAAAGACATTCAGTGATAAATTTTTTGCTAAGCGCGCGTACCTTCTTAGTTAGTAAATTAAAACGAGCGAGGCTGGGTTGGGTCACTAGAAATTATAATATATAATTGAATCTCAATTGACCTTAAAAAGCTATAATAGACTGATTAAAAAAAATTAAAAGGATCCATTTAAAAAAATATCCATAATAGATCTGCAATGGGCGAAGAAAAGTAAAATACGCAATTCGTTTACTTGGATGCAATATTTTTTTCCAGTTGTTTTGATTGAAACAACAAAACTATTAAACCGGTTTTCATGAAATTAACTATAGATTAATTTTTTTTTTTTATGAAGACTGTTTAAAATAGCTAATATTTTACAAAGTCATGGGCGTATAACTGCCTGCAGTGTAACCACGCCTCACCGACATTTATAGGCCATAAAGGCATTCCTCGTAAAAGTATTTACTGCCAGCTTGTAATGTAATATTTAGAATTTTTGTACTTTTGAGGAAATTAAACAACTCCAAACTCCAACTCATTCTTTTAGATCTAAAGCATAGTTTGGACACGAAATATTTACACAAAATTATGTACAACTGCGGTGTTACCCGCGGTTGGACTTCCTACGGGAACTTCCTACAACTTTTCCAGGATAAAAAGTAGCCTATGCGATATTCCAGACTATCTCTGTGACAATTTCATCCGGGTCCGTTCAGCCGTTCTGGCGTGATTGAGTAACAAACATCCATCCATAGTTACAAACATTCGCGTTTATAATATTAGTAAGAAGTAGGATAGGATTTTCCTGTAGTATGATTTTTTTATTCTAGTGTAGTAGAAGTGAACGAAGGGACAACAGGTGGTACCAATATCTTGTCATCAATATATAAAAGTATTTTTCTTAATAATGTTTCGCAGGAGCTCCTTATGCCCAAAACAAGCATACATTATGTCAAATTACAGTCAGATCTACCCTAATTAATCTTGTGTGTAACCCAGCTCAGGAAAACAAATATATCCACTTATTGTATCCAATTATATCATAGCTTTCAACCTGGAATTGAATATGCAAAAAATCTTTACTTATATCAACTCAAAACTGACAATCCTGCCTTTACATTAAATAAAACAAAAACACATATTGTACATCAATAGTCAAAAATAAAAACTTTTGATAAAAAACAAAACATGCAAAAGCAAGTTGTTAATAAAATTTTACCATAGAATAAGCAGATACCACCTCCCCCCTTTTTTAACGTACAATCCACTATGCCAACTTACATATGGTAAAACCTTTTACTCTTTTCAATGGGATTTGTAGAATAAATACAAACTGGATCATTACTTAGCAGTTGGCATGGTGGAAGGACAAGCTTCAGAAAAGTTCTACTGCTACAAAGCAAAAACCTGGAAGCAGTAGAACTCATGCCAAGTTCGATCTAGATAAGATTTAGAAGGCATAAGGCAGCTATTAATAAGATAACATTAAAAAGTTTTAAAAGAAACTTGAATAAGTTAACACAATATGCAAGGCTTGTTTCTGTAAAGATGACACTTATTATGCTATGCAGCAGTACAACTATAATGGCATTTAGTTTAGTTTGAGTTTAGTCTCACCAATGCCAAATTTCTACTACATAATCTGACAACAAATATTCAGTCGCAACTAATATTGCAATTTACAACGCTTTTGTTATGATTTATACTGTGTATGTATTATATTGGTTGCAAATCAATTCGGGTCATTCGGCATTATTTAGGCGGTTCCGTGGCTTAGTTGGAAGTAGTCCTGCCTTCTAAGTGAGGGGTCCCGGATTCGATTTCAGGCCAGGGTGCACTTTGTATGGTGAGCATGAAGTTTGTTCCCGGGTTTTGGGTGTTTGTCATGTGTTTCTGTGTTTGTCCATGCCATCTGAGGGAATCCTAGTGCAGAGGTATGAATGTGTTAATGTTATTTGTTTCAAAATTCATTGTTATAGCTCCTGATTTGAGCTGAGTTGATGGCTGTTGCAGCGGAAACTCAGAAAATCTTAGCTTAAGAAGGCCTGTTTTAAAATTCTGAAGCGAGAATTTCTCCTCTAGTAGCTTAAGAAGGCCTGTTTTAAAATTCTGAAGCGAGAATTTCTCCTACTGTTTTCTCCTCTAGCATGCATCCCCGGCACAGTCCATTATAAATAACTCTTATTTTAAATAGATGGAGGACCCAGTATACAATTTGATAGTCAACTGTCTATAGGCATGTTACCAAACATTTTTAGTAAGTCTATGTCTTTATGTCTTGACTCAAACCATCACCAAATATGTTTTCAAGCAAAGCTCATTTATTCAATTAAATCTGAAAGCAAGCATATGCCATCTTTACATTAGACCAAGCAAAAAAAAAAAACAAAAAAAATTAAAACAACATACAGACAACATCTATTGACATCCAGATCTCACATTCTGACCGCATAGGAGCCAGCCATCGGTACAAACTCCAAACACCCGTCTCATGATATACTCATAAATGTTGGTTTCATTTCACAAAACTACATTTAGCTGTCCATATTCATAAATAAATCGCACTCCATTTCACAAACTCACTTGAATTTTTTCACAGTTCGAAATTTTAATACTAGTTTACTAAGCACTAGTTGAATGCAAGAGCACATTAATACAGGAAATTTAAAAAGAAACCTCAAAACTAATGGAAGTCACACTCTGAATGCTGTATAACTTATTTTTCGCCCTGATTGGGACAGTGAATGCTAAACGTTTGGCACTGCATTTAGGACACAAAAACCGTTTTTGTTCATCTATTGGCACAGTTCTTTACACTAGAATTGCAAAAGAATCAAACGCAATCAAACACTGCACTTTTAACGAGATAGAAAACTGTTTTTACCTCCGCAACAACCGTATTTCGACATTTAAAAACAATATTTACAATAAAACTGGGCTACAAAACAAAAATAGCAATTCTCTCCAACTGCGCTCGACCCACTGACTGGCGCGTTGGGTATTTTTTACACTTTTCTTCGATGCCGTGACAAGGAGGCGTTAGATATTTCGCTAAATATCATGTTATGCGTGAATTAATTCAGTAAAAAGCTTTTTGTAATGAAATAATCGCGAAAATTGCGGTTTGATTGAGGTGTAGTAAATTCGATTTGACAGTAGCACCCGCCCCCCTCTGCAGCCCGCCAGCCCGCGGCGTAGTGCGGTCGATCGCGGTGTTGCTAGCGTAACGCGGGATAATTCGCCCATAAATCAGGGAAGCCATGCTTACGCTTGGGTATTTGTACTCACACCACTTATTTTCCTAATGCCTGTCCTTTTATAGTAAGCGATGTATGTTAACCATTTAATTGATAATATTAAATACAACGTGACATGTGTAATTAATGTGCATGTAAGGCCATAACTCAGAGTCTATAAGGAAGTAATATTAGAGTGGGTAGCGCTTGTGGCTTAGCTTGCTAAGTTGTCTACCGATCATCCTAGTTAAGCTACTCTCCACCCTATCGATGTTTGGATACGTTTAGTGCCATTTTGAACCGAGAGCTTCCGTGCCTGCAGGCGGTTTGAAAACTCGATATCAGAGTTAGCCAATTACTTGAACAAACACGAAAAGAGAAGTAGAAGCGAAAGAACATTGACAAACAGGCTTTTGTAGTAAATTTAACTTGTTTTTGTTGAGTTTTAGGTATATTGTGGGCGTCTTGAGAGATTCCAATGTAGATAGATACCTATTTAATAGACATATCATCAAGCACCACATAATCGCGACGTGGGCGTCCGATGTCCGTCATAATAATAAACATCGCGTGACGCCATTGCGTGGCCGGTAACGTTATACAGACTGCACGAACATTATGTTACACTAAGGAGTTTATTAACTGATTGATTGTCTCAACCAAAGCGTTTATAACTAACAACGAACACAGATGCTGCCCTAATCAAACTCAAAAATCTTTTATTTCTTTTTTTTTTTTAGTTAAGTTGAGACTGGCGAATCCCAGATTTATTACTACTATGATTTTTATTTCCACTGAATTTTTTAAAAACTAGTTGGAGACTTTACTATTTTAACCGACATCACAAAAAGGAGGTTATCACTTCGGCTTTATATTCTTTCATGTTTGTTACGCGATTTCTTTTTTGATATCATAACCACCAAAAATTATCTATATGACAAGTCTATGTGTATATGACGGCTCCGTATAAGTTCGATCCCGGCCGGGGAAAACGTGGAGACAACAAATAAGGATATTACCTATAATATTATATCACTTATCTAGTTCCCACTGTAAAAGCTTATGCTTAAAGATGATTTACGATGAAACGGCCTTATTCTTGTACTTGTAAGGAATGCTTTTAATTTTTTTTTGTTCAATTAAACGGCTCCGTAGCCTAGTGGTTAGTATCCCTGCCTTTGAAGCTAGAGGTCCAGGGCCCGGTTCCCGGCATGTGGGTGAACTTAGCAGATCATTGTCCAGCAGATCAAAAAAAAACGGGAGTTCTATTCGCATGCAGAAGAGTTCTATAGTTCCTGATACTTTTTAGAAACAGTTCTGCCGTTTTTACCTTGAAAAAAGCCGACTGAAAAAATGATCTGCCAACTTCCCGTAGCAGATCATTTTTCAGGAAATCAAAAAAAAATGCGATTTATTTTCGCATAAGGCCGAGTTCTACAGTTCCTGATACTTTTTGGAAATAGTTCTGGCGTTTTTACCTTGGAAAATGCATTTTGAAAACATAACCGGCTAACTTCGCAGAACGGATAAAATATCGAAAAATATTTTTTTTATCGACTCACGTTATTGGTGCAAGCTAGAACTCTTTTGTTTCTCATTGGTGCCGAGCAGAACTACAAAGCAGAACTTATTCGGAGCCTGGAACTCACGTTCATCTGCCAGCAGATCATGGTAGAACGTGTGAAAAGTCGAAAAAATGAAAAAAATTTTTTTTCTGGACTCTAGTCATTGGTGCAGGCTAGAACTCTTTTGTTTCTCATTGGTGCCGAGCAGAACTATAAAGGAAAAATTGTTCGGAGCCTGGAACTCACGTTCATCTGCCAGCAGATCATGGTAGAACGTGTGAAAAGTCGAAAAACCGAAATTTTTTTTTTTCTGGACTCTAGTCATTGGTGCGCGCTAGAACTCTTTTGTTTCTCATTGGTGCCGAGCAGAACTATAAAGCAAAAATTGTTCGGAGCCTGGAACTCACGTTCATCTGCCAGCAGATCATGGTAGAACGTGTGAAAAGTCGAAAAAACGAAAAATTTTTTTTTTCTGGACTCTAGTCATTGGTGCAGGCTAGAACTCTTTTGTTTCTCATTGGTGCCGAGCAGAACTATAAAGCAAAAATTGTTCGGAGCCTGGAACTCACGTTCATCTGCCAGCAGATCATGGTAGAACGTGTGAAAAGTCGAAAAAACGAAAAATATTTTTTTTATGAACTCAAGTCATTGATGCAGGCTAGAACTCTTTTGTTTCTCATTGGTGCCGAGCAGAACTACAAAGCAGAACTTATTCGGAACCTGGAACTCACGTTCATCTGCCAGCAGATCATGGTAGAACGTGTGAAAAGTCGAAAAGTCGAAAAATATGTTTTTTCTTGACTCAAGTTATTGGTGCAGGCTAGAACTCTTTTGTTTCTCATTGGTGCCGAGCAGAACTACAAAGCAAAAATTGTTCGGAGCCTGGAACTCACGTTCATCTGCCAGCAGATCATGGTAGAACGTGTGAAAAGTCGAAAAAACGAAAAATATTTCTTTTCTGGACTCAAGTCATTGGTGCAGGCTAGAACTCTTTTGTTTCTCATTGGTTCCGAGCAGAACTACAAAGCAGAACTTATTCGGAGCCTGGAACTCACGTTCATCTGCCAGCAGATCATGGAAGAACGTGTGAAAAGTCGAAAAAACGAAAAATATTTTTTTCTGGACTCAAGTCATTGGTGCAGGCTAGAACTCTTTTGTTTCTCATTGGTGCCGAGCAGAACTAAAAAGCAAAACTTATTCGGAGCCTGGAACTCACGTTCATCTGCCAGCAGATCATGGTAGAACGTGTGAAAAGTAGAAAAGTCAAAAAATATTTTTTTTCTGGACTCTAGTCATTAGTGCAGGCTAGAACTCTTTCGTTTCTCATTGGTATCGAGCAGAACTGCAAATCAAAAATTGTTCGGAGCCTGGAACTCACGTTCATCTGCCAGCAGATCATGGTAGAACGTGTGAAAAGTCGAAAAGTCGAAAAATATTTTTTTTCTGGACTCTAGTCATTGGTGCAGGCTAGAACTCTTTTGTTTCTCATTGATGCCGAGCAAGACTACAAAGCAGAACTTATTTTGAGCCTGGAACTCACGTTCATCTGCCAGCAGATCATGGTAGAACGTGTGAAAAGTCGAAAAAACGAAAAATATTTTTTTCTGGACTCAAGTCATTGGTGCAGGCTAGAACTCTTTTGTTTCTCATTGATGCCGAGCAGAACTACAAAGCAAAAATTGTTTGGAGCCTGGAACTCACGTTCATCTGCCAGCAGATCATGGTAGAACGTGTGAAAAGTCGAAAAATCGAAAAATATTTTTTTTCTTGACTCAAGTCATTGGTGCAGGTACGAACTATTTTGTTTCTCATTGATGCCGAGCAGAACTACAAAGCAGAACTTATTCGGAGCCTGGAACTCACGTTCATCTGCCAGCAGATCATGGTAGAACGTGTGAAAAGTCGAAAAAACGACAAAATTTTTTTTTCTGGACTCAAGTCATTGTTGCAGGCTAGAACTCTTTTGTTTCTCATTGGTGCCGAGCAGAACTACAAAGCAAAACTTATTCGGAACCTGGAACTCACGTTCATCTGCCAGCAGATCATGGTAGAACGTGTGAAAAGTCGAAAAATATTTTTTTTCTGGACTCTAGTCACTGGTGCAGGCTAGAACTCTTTCGTTTCTCATTGGTATCGAGCAGAACTGCAAATCAAAAATTCTGCACACATTCTGCCATGATCTGCTGACAGTGGAACGTAAGTTCCAGGCTCCGAACAAGTTCTGCTTTGTAGTTCTGCTCGGAACCAATGAGAAACAAAAGAGTTCTAGCCTGCATCAATGACTTGAGTTCAGAAAAAAAATATTTTTCGTTTTTTCGACTTTTCACACGTTCTACCATGATCTGCTGGCAGATGAACGTGAGTTCCAGGCTCCGAACAATTTTTGCTTTGTAGTTCTGCTTGGCACCAATGAAAAACAAAAGAGTTCTAGCCTGCACTAATGACTTGAGTCCAGAAAAAAAATATTTTTCGACTTTTCATACGTTCTACCATGATCTGCTGGCAGATGAACATGAGTTCCAGGCTCCGAACAATTTTTGATTTGCAGTTCTGCTCGATACCAATGAGAAACGAAAGAGTTCTAGCCTGCACCAATGACTAGAGTCCAGAAAAAAAATATTTTTCGACTTTTCGACTTTTCACACGTTCTACCATGATCTGCTGGCAGATGAACGTGAGTTCCAGGCTCCGAACAATTTTTGCTTTATAGTTCTGCTCGATACCAATGAGAAACAAAAGAGTTCTAGCCTGCACCAATGACTTGAGTCCAGAAAAAAATATTTTTCGTTTTTTCGACTTTTCACACGTTCTACCATGATCTGCTGGCAGATGAACGTGAGTTCCAGGCTCCGAACAATTTTTGATTTGCAGTTCTGCTCGATACCAATGAGAAACGAAAGAGTTCTAGCCTGCAACAATGACTTGAGTCGAGAAAAAAAATATTTTTGGATTGTTCACACGTTCTGCCATGATCTGCTGGCAGATGAACGTGAGTTCCAGGCTCCGAACAATTTTTGCTTTATAGTTCTGCTCGGCACCAATGAGAAACAAAAGAGTTCTAGCCTGCACCAATGACTAGAGTCCAGAAAAAAAAAATTTTTCGTTTTTTCGACTTTTCACACGTTCTACCATGATCTGCTGGCAGATGAACGTGAGTTCCAGGCTCCGAATAAGTTCTGCTTTGTAGTTCTGCTCGGCATCAATGAGAAACAAAAGAGTTCTAGCCTGCACCAATGACTTGAGTCAAGAAAAAAAATATTTTTCGTTTTTTCGACTTTTCACACGTTCTACCATGATCTGCTGGCAGATGAACGTGAGTTCCAGGCTCCGAACAATTTTTGCTTTGTAGTTCTGCTCGGCACCAATGAGAAACAAAAGAGTTCTAGCCTGCACCAATAACTTGAGTCAAGAAAAAACATATTTTTCGACTTTTCGACTTTTCACACGTTCTACCATGATCTGCTGGCAGATGAACGTGAGTTCCAGGTTCCGAATAAGTTCTGCTTTGTAGTTCTGCTCGGCATCAATGAGAAACAAAAGAGTTCTAGCCTGCACCAATGACTTGAGTCGAGAAAAAAAATATTTTTGGATTGTTCACACGTTCTGCCATGATCTGCTGGCAGATGAACGTGAGTTCCAGGCTCCGAACAATTTTTGCTTTATAGTTCTGCTCGGCACCAATGAGAAACAAAAGAGTTCTAGCCTGCACCAATGACTAGATTCCAGAAAAAAAAAATTTTTCGTTTTTTCGACTTTTCACACGTTCTACCATGATCTGCTGGCAGATGAACGTGAGTTCCAGGCTCCGAATAAGTTCTGCTTTGTAGTTCTGCTCGGCATCAATGAGAAACAAAAGAGTTCTAGCCTGCACCAATGACTTGAGTCAAGAAAAAAAATATTTTTCGTTTTTTCGACTTTTCACACGTTCTACCATGATCTGCTGGCAGATGAACGTGAGTTCCAGGCTCCGAACAATTTTTGCTTTGTAGTTCTGCTCGGCACCAATGAGAAACAAAAGAGTTCTAGCCTGCACCAATAACTTGAGTCAAGAAAAAACATATTTTTCGACTTTTCGACTTTTCACACGTTCTACCATGATCTGCTGGCAGATGAACGTGAGTTCCAGGTTCCGAATAAGTTCTGCTTTGTAGTTCTGCTCGGCACCAATGAGAAACAAAAGAGTTCTAGCCTGCACCAATGACTTGAGTTCATAAAAAAAATATTTTTCGTTTTTTCGACTTTTCACACGTTCTACCATGATCTGCTGGCAGATGAACGTGAGTTCCAGGCTCCGAACAATTTTTGATTTGCAGTTCTGCTCGATACCAATGAGAAACGAAAGAGTTCTAGCCTGCAACAATGACTTGAGTCGAGAAAAAAAATATTTTTGGATTGTTCACACGTTCTGCCATGATCTGCTGGCAGATGAACGTGAGTTCCAGGCTCCGAACAATTTTTGCTTTATAGTTCTGCTCGGCACCAATGAGAAACAAAAGAGTTCTAGCCTGCACCAATGACTAGAGTCCAGAAAAAAAAATTTTTTCGTTTTTTCGACTTTTCACACGTTCTACCATGATCTGCTGGCAGATGAACGTGAGTTCCAGGCTCCGAATAAGTTCTGCTTTGTAGTTCTGCTCGGCATCAATGAGAAACAAAAGAGTTCTAGCCTGCACCAATGACTTGAGTCAAGAAAAAAAATATTTTTCGTTTTTTCGACTTTTCACACGTTCTACCATGATCTGCTGGCAGATGAACGTGAGTTCCAGGCTCCGAACAATTTTTGCTTTGTAGTTCTGCTTGGCACCAATGAGAAACAAAAGAGTTCTAGCCTGCACCAATAACTTGAGTCAAGAAAAAACATATTTTTCGACTTTTCGACTTTTCACACGTTCTACCATGATCTGCTGGCAGATGAACGTGAGTTCCAGGCTCCGAATAAGTTCTGCTTTGTAGTTCTGCTCGGCATCAATGAGAAACAAAAGAGTTCTAGCCTGCACCAATGACTTGAGTCAAGAAAAAAAATATTTTTCGTTTTTTCGACTTTTCACACGTTCTACCATGATCTGCTGGCAGATGAACGTGAGTTCCAGGCTCCGAACAATTTTTGCTTTGTAGTTCTGCTCGGCACCAATGAGAAACAAAAGAGTTCTAGCCTGCACCAATAACTTGAGTCAAGAAAAAACATATTTTTCGACTTTTCGACTTTTCACACGTTCTACCATGATCTGCTGGCAGATGAACGTGAGTTCCAGGTTCCGAATAAGTTCTGCTTTGTAGTTCTGCTCGGCACCAATGAGAAACAAAAGAGTTCTAGCCTGAACCAATGACTTGAGTTCATAAAAAAAATATTTTTCGTTTTTTCGACTTTTCACACGTTCTACCATGATCTGCTGGCAGATGAACGTGAGTTCCAGGCTCCGAACAATTTTTGATTTGCAGTTCTGCTCGATACCAATGAGAAACGAAAGAGTTCTAGCCTGCAACAATGACTTGAGTCGAGAAAAAAAATATTTTTGGATTGTTCACACGTTCTGCCATGATCTGCTGGCAGATGAACGTGAGTTCCAGGCTCCGAACAATTTTTGCTTTATAGTTCTGCTCGGCACCAATGAGAAACAAAAGAGTTCTAGCCTGCACCAATGACTAGAGTCCAGAAAAAAAAATTTTTTCGTTTTTTCGACTTTTCACACGTTCTACCATGATCTGCTGGCAGATGAACGTGAGTTCCAGGCTCCGAATAAGTTCTGCTTTGTAGTTCTGCTCGGCATCAATGAGAAACAAAAGAGTTCTAGCCTGCACCAATGACTTGAGTCAAGAAAAAAAATATTTTTCGTTTTTTCGACTTTTCACACGTTCTACCATGATCTGCTGGCAGATGAACGTGAGTTCCAGGCTCCGAACAATTTTTGCTTTGTAGTTCTGCTTGGCACCAATGAGAAACAAAAGAGTTCTAGCCTGCACCAATAACTTGAGTCAAGAAAAAACATATTTTTCGACTTTTCGACTTTTCACACGTTCTACCATGATCTGCTGGCAGATGAACGTGAGTTCCAGGTTCCGAATAAGTTCTGCTTTGTAGTTCTGCTCGGCACCAATGAGAAACAAAAGAGTTCTAGCCTGCACCAATGACTTGAGTCGAGAAAAAAAATATTTTTGGATTGTTCACAAGTTCTGCCATGATCTGCTGGCAGATGAACGTGAGTTCCAGGCTCCGAACAATTTTTGCTTTATAGTTCTGCTCGGCACCAATGAGAAGCAAAAGAGTTCTAGCCTGCACCAATGACTAGAGTCAAGAAAAAAAATATTTTTCGATTTTTCGACTCTTCACACGTTCTACCATGATCTGCTGACAGTGGAACGTGAGTTCCAGGCTCCGAACAATTTTTGATTTGCAGTTCTGCTCGATACCAATGAGAAACGAAAGAGTTCTAGCCTGCACCAGTGACTAGAGTCCAGAAAAAAAATATTTTTCGACTTTTCACACGTTCTACCATGATCTGCTGGCAGATGAACGTGAGTTCCAGGTTCCGAATAATCTTTGCTTTGTAGTTCTGCTCGGCACCAATGAGAAACAAAAGAGTTCTAGCCTGCACCAATGACTTGAGTCCAGAAAAAAATATTTTTCGTTTTTTCGACTTTTCACACGTTCTACCATGATCTGCTGGCAGATGAACGTGAGTTCCAGGCTCAAAATAAGTTCTGCTTTGTAGTTCTGCTCGACATCAATGAGAAACAAAAGAGTTCTAGCCTGCACCAATGACTAGAGTCCAGAAAAAAAATATTTTTTGACTTTTCGACTTTTCACACGTTCTACCATGATCTGCTGGCAGATGAACGTGAGTTCCAGGCTCCGAACAATTTTTGATTTGCAGTTCTGCTCGATACCAATGAGAAACGAAAGAGTTCTAGCCTGCACCAATGACTTGAGTCCAGAAAAAAAATATTTTTCGACTTTTCTACTTTTCACACGTTCTACCATGATCTGCTGGCAGATGAACGTGAGTTCCAGGCTCCGAATAAGTTTTGCTTTTTAGTTCTGCTCGGCACCAATGAGAAACAAAAGAGTTCTAGCCTGCACCAATGACTTGAGTCCAGAAAAGAAATATTTTTCGTTTTTTCGACTTTTCACACGTTCTACCATGATCTGCTGGCAGATGAACGTGAGTTCCAGGCTCCGAACAATTTTTTCTTTGTAGTTCTGCTCGGCACCAATGAGAAACAAAAGAGTTCTAGCCTGCACCAATAACTTGAGTCAAGAAAAAACATATTTTTCGACTTTTCGACTTTTCACACGTTCTACCATGATCTGCTGGCAGATGAACGTGAGTTCCAGGCTCCGAACAATTTTTGATTTGCAGTTCTGCTCGATACCAATGAGAAACGAAAGAGTTCTAGCCTGCACCAATGACTTGAGTCCAGAAAAAAAATATTTTTCGACTTTTCTACTTTTCACACGTTCTACCATGATCTGCTGGCAGATGAACGTGAGTTCCAGGCTCCGAATAAGTTTTGCTTTTTAGTTCTGCTCAGCACCAAAGAGAAACAAAAGAGTTCTAGCCTGCACCAATGACTTGAGTCCAGAAAAGAAATATTTTTCGTTTTTTCGACTTTTCACACGTTCTACCATGATCTGCTGGCAGATGAACGTGAGTTCCAGGCTCCGAACAATTTTTTCTTTGTAGTTCTGCTCGGCACCAATGAGAAACAAAAGAGTTCTAGCCTGCACCAATAACTTGAGTCAAGAAAAAACATATTTTTCGACTTTTCGACTTTTCACACGTTCTACCATGATCTGCTGGCAGATGAACGTGAGTTCCAGGCTCCGAACAATTTTTGATTTGCAGTTCTGCTCGATACCAATGAGAAACGAAAGAGTTCTAGCCTGCAACAATGACTTGAGTAGAGAAAAAAAATATTTTTGGATTGTTCACACGTTCTGCCATGATCTGCTGGCAGATGAACGTGAGTTCCAGGCTCCGAACAATTTTTGCTTTATAGTTCTGCTCGGCACCAATGAGAAACAAAAGAGTTCTAGCCTGCACCAATGACTAGAGTCCAGAAAAAAAAAATTTTTCGTTTTTTCGACTTTTCACACGTTCTACCATGATCTGCTGGCAGATGAACGTGAGTTCCAGGCTCCGAACAATTTTTGCTTTATAGTTCTGCTCGGCACCAATGAGAAACAAAAGAGTTCTAGCCTGCACCAATGACTAGAGTCCAGAAAAAAAAAAATTTTTGTTTTTTCGACTTTTCACACGTTCTACCATGATCTGCTGGCAGATGAACGTGAGTTCCAGGCTCCGAATAAGTTCTGCTTTGTATTGGGTGTGTGAATATGACTCCGCCCTTTCTCAACAGATGTCGTTTTTAGTATTGTTTACGTGTACTAATAAATGACCATACTTGTATTCGATAGTACTGAATGTCAGCTATCTAACGCATTTTATGATATTTGGTTGAAGTGTAAGCAACAATTGTTTTCACCTTTTCGAAAATGTCGGTTTTTATTCCAAATAAACGTCATTTGCGGGAAGTGTTATTACATTATTTTATTGCGAAGAAAACTGCAGCGGAAACTTATCGTTTGCTTGTGGAGATTTATGGTGAGCATGCTCCGTCTAATACAACTTGCAAGGAATGGTTTCGACGATTTCAAAATAACGATTTTAGTACTGAGGATAAAGAACATGGAAAACCACCAAAAAAATTTGAAGATGCTGAATTGGAAGCATTATTGGCGGAAGATTCTTGCCAAACTCAATCAGAATTAGCTGCAGCATTAAATGTTGATCGTTCAACTGTTGCAAAGCGTTTACAAATGATGGGAATGATTCAAAAAGCCGGTGACTGGGTTCCACATGATTTAAAAGAAAGAGACATGGAACGTCGGAAAACCATTTGTGAAATGCTGCTTCAAAGACAGCAAAGAAAAGGATTTTTGCATCGGATAGTCACAGGAGACGAAAAATGGATACACTACGAAAATCCTAAACGCAAAAAAGCTTGGGTGAAACCAGGCGAACCAGGCCCATCACAGCCAAAAATAAATATTCACTGTGCCAAGGTCATGCTCTGTATTTGGTGGGATCAGAAAGGTATTGTATATTATGAGTTGCTCAAACCCTCTGAAACTATTAATGGAGAAGTTTACCGACGACAACTAATGCGTTTGAAGCGAGCCATAGAAGAAAAACGACCAGAATGGGTGAATAGACATAACAAATTAGTTCTTAAGCATGACAATGCCAAACCGCATACCGCAGAAGTCGTAAAAAGATATTTAGAGGGACAGGACTGGGAAGTGTTACCCCACCCGCCATATTCACCAGACATAGCTCCTTCGGATTACCACCTATTCCGGACGATGCAGACAGACCTTACTGGAGAAAAGTTTACTTCATGTGAAAGTATCAAAATTTGGATTGACAACTGGATAAGCTCAAAAGACCAGGACTTCTTCCAGCAAGGAATACGAAAACTACCTGAACGATGGGCGAAGGTTGTAGCTGCAGATGGAGCATACTTTCAATAATTTTTTTTTTAATTTTGTAAGCGAACAAATGTGTTTTATTTTGACAAAAAGGGGCGGAGTCATATTCACACACCTATTAGTTCTACTCGGCACCAATGAGAAACAAAAGAGTTCTAGCCTGCACCAATGACTTGAGTCCAGAAAAAAATATTTTTCGTTTTTTCGACTTTTCACACGTTCTACCATGATCTGCTGGCAGATGAACGTGAGTTCCAGGCTCCGAATAAGTTCTGCTTTGTAGTTCTGCTCGGCACCAATGAGAAACAAAAGAGTTCTAGCTTGCACCAATAACGTGAGTCGATAAAAAAAATATTTTTCGATATTTTATCCGTTCTGCGAAGTTAGCCGGTTATGTTTTCAAAATGCATTTTCCAAGGTAAAAACGCCAGAACTATTTCCAAAAAGTATCAGGAACTGTAGAACTCGGCCTTATGCGAAAATAAATCGCATTTTTTTTTGATTTCCTGAAAAATGATCTGCTACGGGAAGTTGGCAGATCATTTTTTCAGTCGGCTTTTTTCAAGGTAAAAACGGCAGAACTGTTTCTAAAAAGTATCAGGAACTATAGAACTCTTCTGCATGCGAATAGAACTCCCGTTTTTTTTTGATCTGCTGGACAATGATCTGCTAAGTTCACCCACATGTTCCCGGCCGGGGTAAATATCTGTTAGATAATCGTCACTTTCGTTCGGGTCTTGGTTATCAGTGTGTTTGTATGCACAGTAAATTGTGCATACACTAAATTTTGGTTTAATCTACCATGGGAGTCCACTCTACAATAAATGCTTATGCTTAGTTTGATTGGATGGCTGTGTGAAATGTCCATAATTATTATTTCTCATTATTTATTTTATTTCTCATTTGTATACATTTTTCACTACAAAATAATACATTATTTATAAAATAAACAGTATAAAAACATTGTAGTAAAAAATATATAAAAACGGAGGACCACCGACTGCGGAGTAAGACCCAAGCAGTCGGTGGCTAGGGCTGCAGAGAGAGGAACCTCCTGACGATGCGTGCCGTGTCCAGGAGTACCGCTTTCTGTATCTGGCCCTTGATCCAGCCGCCTAGCGAGAGCCTCTTAAGATGTTGGTCGAGGCTCTTCGCTATAAGTCCGTTCACTGAAACGACTATTGGGACGATAATCGTTGAATCCACATCCCACATAGCGGTAATCTCATGGGCCAAATCAAGGTACTTGCTATGCTTGTCCTTCTCGGCCTTCACGAGATTAGCGTCATGTGGAATAGTGATGTCAACGAGTATCGCCCGGTGCTCTGGCCGGTCTATTATCACGATATCAGGCTTATTGGCGACAATAGTCCTGTCCGTGATAATAGACCGGTCCCAGTAGAGCGTAGCACGGCTATTTTCGAGAACTGGCGCCGGTGCGTACTTATAGTACGGCACTTCAGATCCGACAAGTTCATATTTGAGTGCAAGTTGCTGGTGGATGATCCTGGCTACAAGGTTATGTCTATGCAAATACTCTCCGTTAGCCAAGTGCGAACAACCCGAAAGTATATGTCTGAGAGACTCACCGGGACAGTGACATGCACGACAGATGTCCACCGTCCCATCCTTCATTATATACTTGCGGTAGTTGTTCGTCTTGACTACTTCATCCATGATTGCACAGACAAATCCTTCGGTTTCCCCAAATAGGTCACCGAAACGTAACCAGTTCACCGAAGCGGGCAGATCCACATCCGGCCCCGTGAGGGCCTTGTAGAACCGCCCATGCAGCTCCTTGCTCTCCCATATGCTCTTGCGGTCCTGAGTGCTCAGCACCTGTGGTTTCCGCCAGTTCTCCTTTGCCAAGGAGAGCGGGGTGAGGTTTTTATCAACTGCCACGACATCGCGATGCATCTCGTACTCGGCGTGGAGAAAGTACTCCCTGAGATTGTACACCTCGCGATTGTGGAGGGTCTTGGCATTAAGGAAACCTCGACCTCCATGCTTCCGTGGGATGTACATTCTCATTACCGACGAGCGCGGGTGCCGCATGCGATTGGCCGTTAGCAGTTGACGTACCTTACGATCCAGGGCGTCTAACTCTGTCTGAGTCCACCGTAGAATGCCAAAGGTGTATATATGAGTAGAGGCATGACCCAGCCGTTAAAAGCGCGAACCTTGTTACCACCTGACAAAAGACTGTTAAGTACTTTTGATAGGCGGCAAAAGAAACGCTCTTTAACCGACTGTTTCATGTCTCTATCCATTATACCTAATGCCTCCGACAAACCAAGGTACTTGTAGGTTTCAACTTCGGAGAGAGATCTGAGAGATATTGTTTCGGAAAGTTGTAAATTTGTTGAATTCACAACCTTCCCTCGCTGTACATGCATGACCGCACACTTATCTACACCAAACTCCATGCCGATAGCGTTGCTAAACATCTGAGTGATGTTAAGCAGCGCCATCAATTCGGTTTTTTTCGGTGTAAAAAGTTTGAGGTCATCCATGTACATCAAATGAGACATTATCTCTCCCTCTCTCCTAAGTCGATAGCCTAGACCTGAATCCTTCAGTAGAGTGCTGAGAGGATTCAGTGCTAGGCAGAACCACAAAGGACTCAGACTATCGCCCTGGAATATACCCCGCTCAATCCTTATCAGGTCTTGCGGAACAGAGTAGTCCTGTCGGCTACCTGGATATCGAAGGACTGTGGTCCACTGCCTCATACATGTTCCTAGAAAAGATCTCAAAGTTGTATTTACTTTATACAACTCTAAGACCCTTTCCAACCATGTATGAGGCACTGAATCGTAGGCCTTCTTGTAATCAATCCAGGCAGTCGAGAGGCTTCCCCTGTTTCGTTTGACCTGTTGGCTAATAGCCATGTCAATGAGGAGGAGCTCCTTAGTACCGCGAGACCCAACCCTACATCCATTCTGAGCGGGGGCCAAAATATTGTTAACAACTACGTGGTTATTAATTTTTACGGTCAGAATGGATGTAAGGAGCTTGTAGATGGTAGGTAAGCACGTGATGGGTCTGTAATTCTTAGCTTCTGCGGTACTACCAGACTTATGGAGCAGGATGGTGACACCAGTTGTAAGGAAACTTGGGAGAGACCCAAGCTCTAGAGCTTCTTGAAATTGCGTTGCAAGCAATTCATGTGAACTACGAAACCATTTTAGCCAGAAGTTGTGTAATCCATCCGGCCCAGGACTTTTCCAGTTCTGGGTCGTACGAATTGCACAACTAACGTCTAAGGGGCTTATAATAACATCCTCCATGGTTTCGATAGGTTCACATGCATTGTTTATAACGCTCATCCAATCGCCCTCCGAGTGCTCTATGGGCATGGACCAAATACCACGCCAGAAATTGTTTGTGACGTTGATATTCGGCACATGTCCATCGAGCACACGTTGGTCAGGTTTCTCCCAGTTTCTGTACACCTTCCTTTGGTCACTTTGGAAGTTGCGATTCTGCCAGTATCTATCCACACGTTCTTTGTACCGACGAATACGGTTTGCCCACGCATAGACTTTTTGCTTCAAAAAGTCTATTCGTTCCGTTACACAGGCCATGTAGTCCTGAGGCCGAGTATCGGTCCCAACAAAGGCCTGTGTCACGAAACGCATGACACGAGGGCGACGATTGCCCTCTCTGAAGCACATTAGCTTTGCAATGAGGGTTCTGAACGTGTTGATACGTCGCTCGATCCGTACTTGCCAGGCGGGGGGACCCGCAGCAGTCCGCGGTGCACGCTCAGAGTCTGGAAACTTGAGACGCGCCATGCGGCATGCCGCAACAGCCCCGCAGTATAGGATCGAATGAGTATCAACAATGTTTTCACTAGTCCGAAAATACGGAACTAGTAAAAGGTTCAGAGCCCCCATTAATGCTAAATTTCGTCTATGAGTGGGTAAACGAGGTAGACGCGGCCTACTCTCGTACGGTGTGAATCGGTACTGCAAAATTGCATCGTCCAAAGCCCTCCTCAATTGCTCATTATCCTGGGTACTTACGGTGGTGTTCTCGTTTTCGATATCATCGTCAACGGGGTCCACCTGCGTCGTCGCCGGCGTCGGTGCCGAGATCGTCGGCGCCGTTATCGGCATCGTGGCAGTCGGGTCCCGTCGTGAGGTATCGATACTCGCAACACTCAACGTTTCAGAGCGTAGCTGATCAAGTGTGGAGTCATCCAACAGTTTACACCTTTGAATAGCTCGCACTTGGTCAGATAATCGTTGTGTAGTGACGGTCACAGCTGGTTCCAGGGCCTGAAACAGAAGAAGCATCCGGGCACGGTACGCGGTCAGACAGGTTCCTCCCTCTGTAGCCCTATAGTATGCACGCATGACGTTGATGTTGATATCTTTATTCCATTTCATGCGTTGCACTCTGCCGATGGCGGGGATCGAACGCGGGGCAGCTTGTCCCGCAGATCCCAAGCCGGCCGACAGTGGTGGCCTCCCTCTACGTCGCACAGGTGGTCGCGTCGACGGGGGCGGCGGCGGCTCGCTCTCGTCGCTCGACACGTTGCTAGTCTCCGGGGGGGTGACATACTTCTCATCCCCGGACGACGACGCGGAGCTTGACGAGGCGGGCGGCGGTGGTGGTAAATGTGCGTTTCTTTCCGCTGCTATGTCGTTTCTTCTTTTTTTGGATCTCGTTAACATTTTATTGATTTTAGTTGTATTTATTGTTCGATATTGTCATTATCACTGCTGTCATCTTTGGTAAATTTGGAGATTGTTTGAAAAAAAAGGTTTTTAACGGTATTAATAGATGAATAATTTAATAAATCCTGTGCCAAAACATGTTGTATATGTACTTTAATCTTAAAAATGGGCTAAAAGCAAATAAATTGTAAAATTAAAAATTTGCACGAGAGAAACGAAGTTGTCAAAGCGGTGACATATTTTATTATTATTATTATTATAATTATTATTATTATTATGTATGTCACCGTGTGACAGTTCATATTACGAAATCCCCATACAGTTCTATGGTAATCTTCAACTCTCCACGGCCACGTGACCGAGCCCACACTCCATCATCCCACAATATTTATGACAAATACAATTCTGTCAAGCCTTATAGGGCATAACACAAGCCATATAACAGCAAACCTTCACGTTCATTTTGGGCTCACAATAGTCTAATTTCATAACTTACAAGGGCAGATTTTTGGGAGTTTTGGTTTCCCGAGGCTGGCCATCCTCCGGGAAATTTTCACATTTTCGGGACAAAATATATTAATTAAAATATGTTTAGTTAATCCAGAGTATGAGCTGCCTTCATAAAAAATTATTCCAAATCTGTTCAGCCATTGAGGAGTAGGAGTAACAAACATACCGACAAACTTTCGCATTTATAACATTAATATGATCTGTGATGGAACAAGCAGGCAACTCACCTGATGACCACAGACTAGGCAATATAACTACCTTTACCTAAGCAAGGGAGGACCCAAGACGCATTACATTGCGCCAGAGTAGACCGATATGTCTGCCAATGATTTGCACACACCACATCGCAGACTTCAGTTTGCCCGGGACCATGACGCATTTAACTGCGTCGAAATATCGGCAGCCAACAAAACTCACAAAAAATGGTAAATATCTCCGTAACACGAATAAATTCGACAATGCTTTATTTCATATTTTTCGCCCTTAGGGCTGACATCTCTTCATGAAATTCGTACGGAGGTACATTAAAAAAAAACATCCACATCGGTCCATAACCACCTCCTACAAAATTTGATAATAAATAACAACGAAGGCTGACAACTCAATTGGCGTAGCGTTGCACTGCCCGTCAGTGCAACACATGCTGAGTAAGGTGCCTATTGACTCCGGAAAGTAGGTCTTACTACTAAAATATTAACCATGTCGGAGGCCTTCGTGCGACTTGGAAACTCCGACACGAGAATTAGCCACAAACAGAAAAATAGATAGATAGATAGATAACACTTTATTGCACACCAAAAGACACCAATAGCATAAAACTAGAAATCTTAAATTTAAAAAAAAATGTGACACAATGGGCGGTCTTATCGCTATAAAGCGATCTCTTACAGACAACATTTGGATGGACAAGAAGTATTAGAAATGAGAAGGGGCATTGGTGCAAAAAACAATACTTAGACTTTGATCCGAAAAAACCGAAATAGTTTTTTAGACCTTGAGAAAAACTCCCGTTCTCAAATAGGTCACCATGACATCCATTGAAAGAACGCTCTCAGTTTTGAAATGTGGTTGCGTGCACGGCGCATGTTCGATCACTTTCGATACATTTTGGTGGGTTTCACTTTCGACAATATTACTGGCTTTTGTTTTCAGCATCTGGAAGCGGAACGGAGAACCGACTTTTTCGGCTTCCACAATAACAAATGTTTACTCATACCTCTGCACTAAGATTCCCTGTGTCGCAGATGGCATGGTCAAACACAGAAACACAAGAAAAACTTCATGCTCCAGTGTGTAGGTAATTGCAGGTATTTTGAAAACTACCAACTTTATAATAAAACTAAAAACATTTTTAGAATATTTACTTTAAGCTCTTTCAAATGATACCCCACTTGATATATCTAATAACTTTTTTATTTACCGAACGACATATTTGCGAACCAAATCCGCCATCTTGGAAAATTGCCAAAATCTATCACCAGCGGATTAAGACGCGTCACTATGCCTCTATTATTATAACAAATTGTGATAAGTATCTTAGATATGCGGGTAGTCGGATTAAAAGAGATACGAACGAGTGATCATATCATACAGACATACAGATTACAATTCACAAGAACGATAATACTATCTTATCAATAAATCGATTTATCATCGATCAATTACCTATCATTGTCTCAGGTACTTAACATCTATCTATAGGGTTGGATCAGACGTAAACTTAACAAATAAGATTAGCTTAAACATGAAAACTGACTGTAATTTGACATATCTGTGTGCATGTAATGTGCCTGAGGAGTTCCTGTGACACGTTATATGCTCACGAATATGTGTACATGTGTGTGTAAAATTTGACGTGTCCAAATGATACTTGAGATCTAAAGGAATAAATGGGTATATAACGTGTCAAGGAGTGTTTTATATGTGAAAACTAGCGACCCGCCCCGGCTTCGCACGGTTAGCAAAGCATCAGTGTCGCATCAGAAACTACCCGTGCGAAGCCGGGGTGACTTGCTAGTGTATTATACATATAAACCTTCCTCTTGAATCACTCTATCTATTAAAAGAAACGGCATCAAAATCCGTTGCGTAGTTTTAAAGATTTAAGCATACATAGGGATATAGGGACAGAGAAAGCGACTTTGTTTTATACTATGTAGTGATTCCTACGCCTCAATTTAAACATGTCTGCCATACTTCTATGGGACCATCTCGGAGAAATACCCTATCAAATAAAAGAACCATCCATATCGGTCCACAATTGGCGAAGGTACACAGACACACGATAAAGAAATTCATTGCTTCCGGTCTGTTATGATATTGCCGATTATTATGTTACGATTTTCCCAAAATAACTATTGCGCAACATACATACAAAAAAAAATACATTCGGCTTTTTTTTTTGTATGTTTCTATAGTTTGTTGATTTGAAAGGTCATCGATTTGCAGCCAGCAGAATTCTGACTCATGTATAAGAAAGCAGTATTTCCGAATTAAAAATATAAACAGGTGCAGTATGCCCAATTTTAGCATGTTTTCTGGGCGTGACAAGAATGAAAATAAAGCTCTTATGGGCAGTTATACAGAATAATACAGGTCTAGTTACAGGTCTAATACAGGTCGCGT
The DNA here is from genome assembly GCA_921293045.1 of Aplocera efformata. Classification (NCBI taxonomy): domain Eukaryota; kingdom Metazoa; phylum Arthropoda; class Insecta; order Lepidoptera; family Geometridae; genus Aplocera; species Aplocera efformata. Next base: position 1,001,844 of record OV121067.1, on the reverse strand, counting down.
TCGTAGATGAATACCATCAGAATCCCTACACGTACCCCCTGGGTGCTAAAGGAGCAACAAAAAGCAGCAGCAGAACTTGTGCCAAGTTCGTCCGGAGAGGTACTGCCACCACATCTGGAATCTGCCGCCAAGCAGTAGTGCTCGCATTACTGTGTTCCGGTGGAAGGGTGTGGCTGCCGGTGAAGTCACATGCGCATGAGACGTATCATCCCCGCCTCGGGTGATGGACGCAGCAGGATGAATGCGACTCAGTAAAGATTGGGATCTCATACTGAGTCGCGCGCATTACTGTTGTCATGGGCGAGGGTCACCACTTACCATCAGGTGGGCTCAGCTAGTTCCGTCAAACAATCAATAAAAAAAAAACTACTATAACGGACTGCCAAACATAGCAGCTGAATCTATACCCTTGACAGTCCCAAGTTCAGTGCTGAGGTGAATTGAAAACCCACTGATGGTTTCTCCTAATCCCGAATTCACGGCACGCAAACATTCGACGGCTCCGTGGCATAAATTTAGCACCTTCGAAGCAAGGGTTTGATTCCCGGCCGAGACACACTTAGTGTAACGAACATAGATGTTTGTGTCTGGGTGTTAATATGTATTATATGTACAAACAAAGAAAAAAATATATAAGTATTCTATCAGTTAACTGGTTCCCATAGTGGAAAATATGCTTAGTTTGGGGCTAGATAGCTGTGTGAAATGTCGAAGAATAATTATTTTACTAACGTTTTAGCTCACTTAATTTCTTTCAATGATATATTGTGCCCGTGCGAAGTTGAAACGCCATACTTACTATTTAAGTATTATATCAGTAATGCGATTTCCATAATAATTAAGCTTAGTTAGTTAAGATGGCGCTGCGTTAAATATCCAAGATTCATCATCATCATCATTTCAGCCGACAGACGTCCACTGTTGGACATAGGCCTCCCCCATAGCCTTCCAAGTTAGACGGTCCTGAGCCACCTCCATCCACCGTCTACCCGCGACCTTGTTGATGTCATCGGCCCATCGGGTGGGAGGTCGTCCTGCGTCTGCCGGTTCGTGGTCGCCACTCGAGAACCTTTATTCCCCAACGGTTGTCGGTTCTACGAGCTATATATATATCCAAGATTACGTCAGTAAAAATAAAACGACATTAGTGACACAATGAGAAATATATTCAGACATGTCCGAGCCATCTGTTTGCGGGGTGACGTAACCTCCTGTGGGACGTCTCCGGAATGTTCTGGATCATCCCAAGAGATATGGCCGTCAGATGGATCCGTCCCGCCTCTAGGTCAACCTGATTTAAATCTCTTTGTTTCAAGTTCAGGCAGATATAAATCATTGCAATGTGCTACCAAATCATTCAATTCGCGAACATTGTGTGGTGTTTAGAGTAATCTGCTTCAACTCAACGGAGAATGTTGCAAGTAAACAAAACTGCCTATTTTTCGTTCCTGTGACTTTTCTTCGAACTAAAATTCTTTTATCCTTTCAATACTATAGGTATCTATGTAATGTATTTATGTATTTAGTATGTATATATATCGAATATATTTATTGTTTGGATATTTATTATTTATGTAGGATATTTTTTGTTATTTAGGTATCTCCCTTAATTGTTGTTTTTTAATCACTACCAAATGTATCTCCATTTTACGCAAAGGTTAACCTAGATGAAAATGAAAAAAATGTAAATGCTCAAGTATGGTTTGGACACGTCAAATTTTACACACACAAGTAAACATTCGTGAATGTGCCACAGGTCACAGGCGATTCATAAGCACATTACATGCACACAAATATGTCAAATTACAATGAAAAATTTATGCGCGCAATACCACGTTCTCGAAACGGTGACGGAAAACATCGTGAGGAAACCGGCATGTCTTAGAACAAAAAATTCGAAGACATGTGACAACTCTGTTACCAACCAATCCGGATTGAGCTTCCGTGGTAGTTCAAAGCCTATTTACTCTCAATTATCGAGAGTAGGCCGGTGTTGAATGGTAACATTAGAGGCTGATATGGATTTAGCTCTAAGAGAAACAATAAAAGTATTGAAGTCTGTATTTTTGATTTTATAAATGACTAGCAGCCCGTCCCGGCTTCGCACGGGGTAGTGACATAACTACAATAGTTGAACATATGCTACCGCGGAGTTTTTTGTAGACATTATGATGTTCTTCAATATTGTTGTACATTATTTTGTTCTATCGCTAATAGTTTCGGCAGCGCATTCGACGAAAGACATTGTAAGACTCATTTTTCTACACCTTCGGTTACATTGTTAAAATTTTACCAAGGATCCCTAATTTTTTTCAAAATGAAATGTAGCCTATGTCAAATTGGAAGAATGTAGCATTCTATTGGTGAAAGAATTTTTTAAATAGGCCCAGTACTTTTTGAGCCTATTCATTCCAAACATACAAAAATAGGTACAAATCTTTCCTCTTTATAATATTAGTATAGATATAGATGAAATTTTCTATAGGTACCTAATCAACTCATTACAAATTCAATTAGCAGAACGAACATCTCTCAACACCCGCAGTGAAAACATTTAACATTTGAATATACAATTGCTCACTCTCACTTCTTAAAATGGTGACAAATTTATGTAAGAACCGTGAACGATACTCTGGTACACTACAGGTATGAGATTTTTTTTATGTAACAGGCCCTAGACCGAAGTATGATGAGGTATTTATTCGGCTCCGTGGCTTAGTTGGTAGTAGCCCTGCCTTCGAAGCGAGGGGTCCCGGGTTCGATTCCCGGCCGGGGCACACTTTGTGTGGTGAGCATGAAGTTTTTTCTCGGGTCTTGGGTGTTTGTCTTGTGTTTCTGTGTTTGTCCATGCCATTTGCGACACAGGGAATCCTAGTGCAGAGGTATGAGTGTGTTAATGTAGTTTTTTTTTCTGGTTTAAATACAAGAACGTTACAACGTTAACACACTCATACCTCTGCACTAGGATTCTCTGTGTCGCAAATGGCATGGACACAGAAACACAAGAAAAACACCCAAGACCCGAGAACATCACCTATTCGCAATTCAGATCATTAAAAAAAAAAACCACTGGGCTATGTTAGCAATGTTATTAGTCCATAATAGGTATTTAATAATAGGCCTAGCAACAATATATGATTCAATTGATCGTTAACGACCTGAGACTGTGAGTAATCTACTGGTGCTGGTGGCCGCGCCGGTGCGTGTGGCTTCGCTAATTCCTTTACAACTGGCCTCATAGCTCAGCTGGTAGTAGCTCTGAACGAATCTGGATGAAATTGGGCACAGAGATAGCTTATATACTGGATTAACAGTGGCTACTGTTGATCCCGAAAAGAAAGAAAGAAAAAGACTTTATTGACAACACAAAAAGTAGGTACAAATAATAAACGTCAAACTACAATATAAATACCAAGTGAAAACAGAGAATATATAATAAATAAAAAAGAAAAAAATATAATAATAACACAGTAAATATTTCATTAGACCTACTTCCCGGAGTCAATAGGCACCTAACTCAGCATGTGTTGCACTGACGGGCAGTGCAACGCTGGTATTCTGCTAGCCTGGACGTGCTTGACATCACGGGCAATTACATAAATAAAAAAAATAAAATAAAAAAAACAAAGAAATATGCGTCAATTACACAAAAAAGTTTGAATCTGCGTTCAAGATTGCCATGCCATTTTGGTTTTCCCCGGATTTGTCCTAGTTTGCAAAACGTCCGGGAGCGACCGGGCGGGGTTTTAATTGTAGTCCGGGTAAAATTACTCACATATCGTCACAAGAACGATTAAACACACTATTTCAAGCAACAAAAGAGGCCTAAAATTAAAATTTTCTTGAATGAAAACAGTATTGTATATTAAATGTAAAAGCTCAAAAATCCGGGGTACTTCCGCTTCCGGTCCTGGGTGGTAGGTTTTAGAGATGACAGCCCTACCGAGAGCGAGTGACGCCGCGCGGCGCAGCTAGTGTGAGATATCTGCCAAGTCACGAGTGAGTATGCTAACGGTGCTGTTTTTGCTTCCACGTTTACCAGTTATATCGTTGATTATGGTTTTGGGGGTCCGTGGGGTTTCAAGATTGCGGGTTCGTAGAATTGGATGTACAGAGGGTCTCTCATAAGTAATGTTGGTTTTCATATATTATGTAATAATTCCTACGCCTCAATTCAAACATGTCGTAACTTGTCAAGACTAGTCTCTAATTCTATGAAGAGTACAATTGCTTTACTTTCTTTTAATCATTCTCTCTCTGTTTATTGACGACGCAGTACGTTTTAACTATAAATAGTATGGAATGCGATAAATATGAAATTCGTGTATTGTCACGACATTATTCACTTCCATACTATTTAACTTTTACAAATTTTCATCCATGAAATCCATGGACAACTATGAAAATTTGTAAAAGTTAAAATATTTATACGGAACTCCCGTTACACGTATTCGTTTCCGCCTTAACCTCGTTAACCGCATGAGTATTGATTTTTATTCAAACGAGCGACAATACCGCTATAATATGAGTACACTCAGTGTTGCCATCTGACTAATTAAAAAATCTTAATATTCGTGTTACCGAGATATTTAACATGATTTGTGAGTTTTCTTGTTACTGCGTCGAAATATCGGGAGCCAACAAAACTCACAAATCATGGTAAATATCTCGGTAACACGAATAATAATGTTCATAGCCATGATAGTTTTAAAATTTATAAAAAATCTTATAAATCAATTTCGATAAAATATTACTAAACTCATACTGCGGGAATCCATGTGTCGCAGGCATGGACAAACAGAAATACAAGACCAAAGAAGCAGTCTGCAGAAGATCAGGAGAGCGCTAGAACCAAGCTCGCATTGAAGAGAAAGTGTCATACAGCGGGGTCTCCACGCGTGGGCTGGAATTTCTTCCGAAAGCCGTACCGAACTAGATAGAAAATTTAACTGCACATAGGTACGTGAATTTTTTTTTATTTGTATTTGTGATGGAACGAGCTGAGGGCCCACCTGGTGGTAAGCGGCCCCCCCATGACAACAGTAATGTGAAGATTTGGATCTTACACTGAGTCGCATTCATCCTGCTGCGTCCATCACCCGAGACGGGGATGATACGCATGCGCATGTGATTTCACCGGCAGCTACACCCTTCCACTGGAACACAGCAATGCGAGCACTACTGCTTGGCGACAGATTCCAGATGTGGTGGCAGTACCTCTCCGGACGAACTTGGCATAAGTTCTACTGCTGCTTTTGGTTGCTCCTTTAGCTTTTCTCAATTTGATTTTCATTTTGATTTTCTCAATAATTTCTTGATTGCCTTCCTTGTGTGCCTTCGAGGCGCAAAGAAATATGAAGAACTTCCACCCTCAAAATCGAAAAATAGATTAGTCAGTATTCAAGTCGGTTTAAAGTTTATATTCATAAGTGGTTTATGATATCTACTTATCAATGAATATGATAATAGTTCATTGAACAATAGTTTCACAACAGGTCGCATTAATAAAGTTATGACACTAACGAGGTCAGGTAAAGATATATTTCTAAACATAGGTGATTCAACTGCAATTAAATATTCATTGTTCACACAGCGCCATCTAGATCGCGGGTTCGATTCCAAACCAAGACAAGTATTGTTATTGAACATAGATATATGTTGTTCGATGTATGTATTACAGAAAAGTACTATTTAAGTGTTCTATCAGTGAATCGGTTCCCATAGTACAAGCTGTGCTTAATTATGGGCAAAATGGCGGTGTGTATAGTGTCCATGTATATTTAATCGTTAAGTCCATAACGTTTCAATATATGTTTACTTGTGTATGTGTGTAAAATTTGAAATCAATGAGTTTGAGTTTCAAACTCATTGATTTTAAGTTTTAGGGAAAACGGAGAATTAAATTCGTGTTAAGTTAGGAATGATGACGTAGGCAGCAAGACCCTGGCCCCAAACAGGTTCTTGGTCCGCTCCGAAGGGCATGGCGGTGAAATTACGTAGACTTTCCATTAAACCAGACCGAGTGACGACTGCAGGCTGCGCTTGCGCATGCAGCGCTTATAATTTGTAAACAAAACTTAATGTAAACATTGTTCATGGATTTACTGCTTCTTTCGAAAAATTAGGTGCTGACGGTTTCCCGTGACTTCGTGTTTTTTTTGGGCGGAATTGGAAATTATATGTCATCCATGTGAGCAAAATAGCTTCTTTTGCATTCCTGATTTTTTTCCTCACCCGTTGTATACTGAAATAAATATTCTGTTTAATGTGCTTAAACAAAAAATATGCTTGTCGTTCTAGCATTAAGCTGAGGCAGCGACAGCGAGGCACATGGTGGAATTTTATTACAGAATATTATTAAATATTCTTACTGTATTTTATGTTAAGTTTGTACCGTGTTATTTGTATGTGTCCTTTTCTAGTTTTCCATGTGTGATAAATAATTGTTTCTTTCTTTCTTTTTAATGTAAGGCCGAGAAATAAGGGATGGGTGTATAGAAGTCCTTTTTACGATTTTTAAATCGGCTACTTAAAAAAGGTAGGCAAATATTTATTATTAAAAAGTTACGGCACCAATTATTTTCCAAAAATACAACGTTAAAGTATTTGTGCTTTGACTATGCTTCTTCGATTTTCCCGAATCGAATAATAGGTAATGTTCCAAAGACATTTTATTGTTACGTATTTTTAAATAACGCTTGCGTTTTATATGCGAAACACGCGATATAGCGCGGAAGCGCGTAGTCACGCGAGCGCGTCCGATCCGATGGGGTAATTTTTCCAATTTACATGGCAACATTATTCGGATATTTAATGTATATTTTACGGTGCGTAATTTTCAACCTCAGCAGCGTAGTGCTATTAAAATGACCGTTGTTATAATTTGCTGATTTAAAAATCTAACAAGTTCCTTCAATACATTAATTTAAGTACTTATTTTATGCAATGGGTGGAATTTGCTTCATGGAATTTCTATTGGACCACTTATGAGGTAAAAAAAAACATCCAAATCGGTCAGTTGAAATCGCGTAACAAACATTAAAAAATCAAATAAAAAAAATTCAAATTAAAAAGAATGTCTATAATCTATCTCTGTGCCAAATTTCATTCAGGTCCGTTCAGTCGTTCTGGCGTGATTGAGTAACAAACATCCATCCATACATCCAAACATTCGCGATTATAATAATAATTAAATACAGCGCCATCTAGTCCATTTATGTGGTACTTGATCGGTAATCTCAGATATATAATTACAAATAAAAAACTATATTATTGTACAAAAAGAAAAAAAAAAAAAAAAAACTGAGCTAATCTCGTCCCCCCACATACTAACTGATAAAACGTTGAAGTCAGTTTGTTCGATTATAAAACCAGTGAGTTATTTACGTTCGCCGATGTTGATTAGCGAGTCAGTGACGCAACGTCGGTCACTTTCTTTTCTATTGTCCATTGTGAGCAAGCCACTGACAAAACCGCCTCGCAAACCGGTGAATAAGTCGCAGATGGCATGGAAAAACATAAACACCAAAGACCCAAGAATAATAATAAATAAACGTATTTACACACATACCTCTGCACTAGGATACCCTGTGTCGCAGATGGCATGGACAAACAGAAACACAAGACAAACTTCATGTTTATCACAAAATATGTGCCTCGGGATTCGTACCCGGGACCCCTCGCTCCGAAGGCTGGGCTACCAACCAAGCCTACGTTCGGATACGCAACCGTAAAATAGGAAAACTTTCACAAACAATTTTGGGGTCAGTAGGGTCGTATTTATAATTCAAATGCCGATATTATGTAAAGGCGGCAGATCCCAATAGGCCAAGGTCCAAGAGCCTAAGAGAATGGTCTACTTTCGATGAAGATATGTTTCTAATAGTCTTCAAAACAAATGAATAATTTAAAAATCTTAAAAAAGAACGACTTCAAAACTGTAATTCCGTATTTCGCTTAGGGGGTATACCCTGCCATTTTGAAACAGAAACATTCAAATCGGTATACAACGAGCGAAGAAAAAGTCACAGGCACTTGCCTGTCACTACATATTGTAGTATAAAACAAAGTCGCTGTCTCTGTCCCTATATCCCTATGTATGCTTAAATCTTTAAAACTACACAACGGATTTTGATGCGGTTTTTTTTAAGTTAAGTTAGGTTAAGTTAAGTTAGTTAAGCTCAGTTTATTTTTTTTGAGTGATTCAAGAGGATAGTTTATATGTACAATACACTAGCAAGTCACCCGGGCTTCGCACGGGTAGTTTCTGATACGACACTGATGCTTTACTAACCGTGCGAAGCCGGGGCGGGTCGCTTGTATTTTAATAAAATTTCTATACGGTCAATCTGAAAGCATATCCGTTCAGATATACAATCGGCTGATAAAAAAAATCTAAAAAAATACCGTCTTCACTTCTTTCATCCCTTATCGCCCTACAATTTTAAAATAGAAACATTCAAATAGGTATACAACGGGCGAAGAAAAAAATCACAGAAAAACAAAACATGCAACTTCGTTTACATCTTGTACAAGGTTTTACAAAAATATATACAACATAATTGTTATTATTAAATTGTTATTCATTGTATTTTAATTGATTGAATGTATCATTTCAATTTGAATTTTTTATTTTATTTAGTTAACCAATTTATTTTATTAAAATAGAAATATAATTTTAAATATAGATGATTTATCTGAATTAAATTATTATTTCTCATTATTTATTTTATTTCTCATTTTAAATACATTTTTCACTACAAAATAATACATTATTTATAAAATAAACAGTATAAAAACATTTTAGTAAAAAAATTATAAAATCGGACGACCACCGACTGCGGAGTGAGACCCAAGCGGTCGGTGGCTAGCACAGGGCTGCAGAGAGGAACCTCCTGATGCGTGCCGTGTCCAGGAGTACCGCCTTCTGTATCTGGCCCTTGTACAGCCGCCTAGCGAGAGCCTCTTAAGATGTTGGTCGAGGCTCTTCGCTATAAGTATTATATATATGTAACTAGCTGACCGGGCCACGCGTTGCTGTGGCTAACGTTTTTGTCATACGATATTATAATTTGCAATAAAATATAATAATATTGCGTTCATAAATTGAGATGTGAGCTATCCTATCTTTCAAGTTGGATCAAACTGCACACGGTGTACAAATTTGATACACAAAATCGGTTATTGTGATTAAACTATGATAGCTAGATATATGTTCTCGCAGACTTTTTTGTAGGCCTTAATGGGATCTACAAACCCGTAGTACATCATTTTGTTCTATTGTCAATAGTTTTTGCAGCGCACGCAAAAATAGGTTTTTGACTTTACACATTGTGTTACAAAATAGCAATTTACTTACGGATCCCTAATTTTGAAAAAAAAAAGAAACATAGCCTATAGCCTTCCTCGATAAATGGACTACCCAACACTGAAAGAATCATTCAAATCGGACCAGTAGTTCCAGAGATTAGCGTGTTCAAACAAACAAACTCTGCAGCTTTATACTATTAGTATATGAATAATTATAATATAAATTACTATTATCATTATAATGTAAGTGTAAAATGGAATTTTTCACGCAATCTGTATTTTTTATGCCAATAATGTCTTGTCAATCCAGTCGTCTTGAAGTCTGCTAAAGATAAATCACCCCGATCAACTGATACCGCCGCTATCACTATGGCATCAGATGGAACCGGTTAACTCGTCTGCTTTCTATCTTTCATCGTATAAATACCGATATCCGGTTCTGCTTGCCACTTACGGGTGCTAATGATGACAATTATGGCCAAGGATTACTAAATAGCTTCCGATGCGGGGATTTAAATCACGCTTATCTACGCAGTACAAGTCCGGCTCCGTGGTCCAGTTGGTACGCGGGTTCGATTCCAAGACAAGTATTCAATACTCCGTACCAGCCTCTAATGTTCCCACTGCTGACACCGGCCTACTCTCGATAATTGAGAGTGAATGGGCTTTGATCTACCACGGGAGCCCAATCCGGATTGGTAGATGTCACATGACTTCGAATTTATGGTTCTAACACATGCCGGTTTGCTCACGATGTTTCGAGAACGTGGTATTGCGCACATAAATTTTTCAAGTGAAAAAACTCATTGGTGCACGTGTTGGTTTGAACCAGCAACCTTCAGATTGAAAGTCGGCGTCTATATCCCTGAACCACCACACTCTCAATACTCAATTCAATACTCAATACTCATTTAATCGGCCTTAGGAACACTACGGAACACTTGGTTTTGTCAAAAATGATGGCTTACATAGCCTAAACAATAACAAGAAATAAGAAAGTAGAAACAGACAAGACATATTTATGACAAGACATATGCTTTAACAATAAGTTTACAATAATATATTTTTTATTGTTGGGATGAATTATGTATTATAGAAATGTACTATTTAAGTGTTCGTTCAGTGAATTGGAATTGTGGCTTAGTTGGTAGTAGCCCTACCTTCGAAACGAGGGGTCCGATTAGTAAAGCATCAGTGTCGTATCAGAAACTACCCGTGCGAAGCCGGGGTGACTTGCTAGTGTATTATACATATAAACCTTCCTCTTGAATCACTCTATCTATTAAAAAAAACCGCATCAGAATCCGTTGCGTAGTTTTAAAGATTTAAGCATACATAGGGATATAGGGACAGAGAAAGCGACTTTGTTTTATACTATGTAGTGATTTTGTAAAGAAGGCATTAATGATTCGACGACCCCGTGAACTACCATCAAAAATTTGAGTTTAATTACCAATTTTCGTGATATTTTTACTGATTCCTAATTGATATCGATAACACAATTAGCAATGCCGAAGTTCTAATTAGTTCTGTTAAGATTAAAGCAGTGGTTGGACCTTAATTGTAATTTGGATATTTTTGGATTTTTGCAATGTATATTATTTATTAAAATTATTTTTGATATGTTACTCGCTCACTTATTAAATTCAATATGGTCTTCGCCTGTAATTGTAGTAATACTCGGCTAGTTTTTAAGTATAATATTGTTTTAATTGAATGTGTTGGTGTGTGCTATGTTGGCGTTCGTATTAATAAATAAATAAATATTTTGGTTTCGATAATGATAATGAAGAGGTAAGAACAAAACGGCCTAAGATTGCCATTGGCACAGTTCTATGCCCCAAAAGTTCATCTCGCGAGAGAAATCTAGCCGGGCCGGTTCCGATGAACATAATACTGGCTTTGGGACCGGTGTTTAATGTTGCATGCAACAATAAAAACAATATTTACGCAATCATGCAACACCTACACGGCATATTGTAGTAGTAGAAATAATTGAAATTATATAAAGAAAAATAAAAATAGAAATAAAACGTTTACATACTCATACCTCTGCACTAGGATTCCCTGTCGCAGATGGCATGGACAACCACAGAAACACAAGACAAACATCCAAGAACCGAGAACAAACTTCATGCTCACAAAGTATGCCCCGGCCGGGAATCGAACCCGGGAGCTCCGAAGGCAGGGCTAACATTAAATTTGTGTGTATTTGTACTGCATTTTCGTCGGCGCCATACAAAAACAAAGTTCATTTATGTATGTAAAATTCAACGTGTCCAAACGATGCTTGAGATCCAAAAGAAGAGTCACATTTTGAATCTATCACCCGTTACAACTGAAATTGCAACGGTAAACGTAAATGACAATTTCGCTGGCAGCAACATTTCTTACATACACATACACAACGTGCCATAAAGTTAAATTATGCTGAATAATTATGATGATGTACGTTATATTGGTCACTGGCGCAAGCGCTGCGAAACTTTGCTTTTGTGGCGTTCGTGGAAAAACCTCCCCAGCCCTTCACTACATAGTATAAAACAAAGTCGTTTTCTCTGTCCCTATATCCCTATGTATGCTTAAATCTGTAAAACTACGCAACCGATTTTGATGCGGTTTTTTAATAGATATGAGTGATTCAAGAGGAAGGTCTATATGTATAATACACCAGCAAGTCACCCCGGCTTCGCACGGGTAGTTTCTCATACAACACTGATGCTTTACTAACCGTGCGAAGCCGGGGCGGGTCGCTAGTGTCGAAATAAACGCACCTAAAATATTGTAAAAACATGTTAATTATTTTGTACTAACACAATAATTAACATTGTTTTACAAAATTTCTTGACCTTACTCGTTTAACGATTCTAATTTACGTATTCTAGTGATATGAGTTGAGTATATAAAGCGATCGTACAATAGAAAAAAATTCTATGCACACTAAACAACAATAAATAAATATTCATTGCAATTTCACACAGCGCCACCTAGCCATAAGCATAGCTTGTGTACTACTGCAGGTTAATTAAAAAGTATCCGCGGACCCGGGTCCGATTCCCGGCTGGGCGCGCTTTGTGTGGTAAGCATGAAGTTTGTTCTCGGGTCTTGGATGTTTGTCTTGTGTTTCTGTGTTTGTCCATGCCATTTGTGATACAGGCAATCCTAGTGCATGGGTATGAGTGTGTATTTTAACACCCAGAGACAGAACTAAACGTCTGTTTGCTCAATCTGGAAATCGAACACAGGACCTACAGCGCAGAAGCCAGAGCTTCATTCAAAACATAAATATTCTTGGCTATAAATTAAATTAATTTAATTATTTTAATAATAGTTATGGATTATATGATCTGATATTAAATAAATAAAAATAATTAATCGATCCCACGAAAATGACATTGAACTTAGTGTTGCCCGTGTAAAAAAGTGCGAAGTGATTTGTTAACGGGCACTTGTAGATCGTAAAGTACTAACCACTTTAGTTTTGACATATCGATCACGAATAGTTTTTTCATGTAGATATTATTTATAAGTGGAAGTCATTAATGAGTTCAAGATAAGACTTGACTGAACTTGTTTTATGATTTTAATTGAATATACCCTATTGTTATTATATAACCACAATCATAATTGTTTAACTGAAAAGGGAAAGAAACAGGAACAATTGTATAAATGTTCAGGAAGCAGAAATAAATTAAAAAAATACATCAAAGTTAAGAAATTTATCAGAAAAACAAAAAGATCTATAAATAAAAACATGCGACAGCATATATATATTACTCTTATAAATGAAAAAAATAAACTTAAATCTGATCTGAATTACTGCACCTTCAAATTAGAAGAGTATGAGAAAGAGTGCGCCTATGGTTTGGACAAAGTAAGGAGACTAGAAAACGAACTAAAACATGTGAATAATATGTACAGCTTGGCCCAAAAAGAAATAAAAGAACATATTTCAGTTACGAACGAGTTACTAGGATTGGGACCTCACAAAGAATTTGTTTGTGAATTAGCCTCTGGTAGCTCTCAGCAGACCTGTTGTGATGACCAACTTCAAATTGACATAAAGGAGACATTACATACAAGGATTTCCACCTCAGCTAAGAGTGAAGATGAAGTATGCAGTAGTCAGGAGGAGTTACAGAATGCTCCCTTTATTGAACCATCCAGAATACAGCAGGAGATAGAAGAATCTACTGTTGAACGCCGCGGAACCGTAGGTTATAGCAAAATTGTAAATAAGCAAACGCAGATATTCTGTGATAATATCGGCAGAGGTATAGGTGAAATTTTTCATAATCATCATGATTCAGCCGTAGTTAACAATTGTATACCTAACATTAAATATAAGGAACTAATTAAAAAAGTATGTTCTAGTAAATATTATCCTGGCACGAATATTCTTATTTTAATGGGTGACTGCCTTGGAGTGACAAAGACACAATTGATCAATACTATTGAATCGTTAAACGAACTGGGCAAAAGTGGAAATATAAACAAAATTATTATATGCGCTTTCCCTTATTCTTATTCTCCTGGGTTTAACCAAAATAAAAATGTGTTTTCACTTAATATGACATTATACAATTTAGTGTCGCTCAATAATCCTGAAAGTAAACTTATATATTTTGACCTAAATACGTTTAATGTTGACATGAAATTTAATTCATTTTCACATTATTTGACTAGACATTGTAAAACCAATATTGTGACGTTACTAACAACTGTAATAAGTAATCATCAATCGAAATACGATTTGATGAGTTCGGTAAAACTACTAGCACCTACTTCTTTAAACTCGGGGAATTGACAACAGGGAAATCAACTATTTTCCCTTGCAAAATAGTTAATAAGACTAGAAAATTAGAAAATGAATATTATCCTACGATAAATCTATTACATCAGAATATAAACCGGTTACTTGGCAAACTACTGGAAATAGAATTGTACCTTGAAACTAACAACTATGGAATTTTGTGCTTTACAGAGACATTTTTGACAAGAAACAAGAATAATTTTTCGCTTAAAAATTTTGACATTGCTAGTAATTACATAAGAAAATCAGCAGAAGGAGGTGGATGTATTATTTTCATTAAGAATAACATTAAATTTAAGGAACGTAAGGATATTTTGAGACTTGCTTCAGACCGTATCTGTGAAGTCGCATGTGCTGAGTTAGATAATTATATTATACTATGTGTTTATAAACCACCTTCGGCGTCATTTCATGTGTTTATGGAAGCGCTCGAAGAAGTTTTAACAATGCTATCCAATAGCAATAAATCAATTATAATGTGTGGAGATTTTAATATTGACATTTTAGTAGAATCGACGGAATCAATACAATTTTTATAATTATGCAAATCCTACAACTTAAAATATGTTTTTGACGAACCAACTAGGGTGACTCGTACGTCAAAGACATGTCTTGATAATATTTTTCTTGATTGCATCTATAAGGACAAGGATTTGATTGACAACTTACGTTCTGATCATAGAGGCCAGAAAATTATTTTGCCTTGTAAAACAGATAAAGTAGAAAATTTCACTGTATGCAGACCAGTTACACCCTCGCGCATTGAATTATTCAGCGAATCAATAGATTGGTGTATCTCCAAACTTCATGGAGATCAACATAAAGACCCGGATTTGAGCTATGAAACTTTTTTCAAGAGTATCTGCGTTCAATATGATCAAATATTTAAAACGTGTAAAATCAATAATGACATCAAGCCTTCATTTGGGGACTGGGCTACTCCAGGAATATTCATTAGCAGAAATAACTTATATGCGCTGTATGAAAAGAAACAGAACTGTGTCGATGAATCATTCATACATTACGTTAGAAATTATTCCAAAATATTTAAGATTGTGTGTGATAATGCAAAATCTATTTTTATTAGAAATAAAATTATTAATTCGCGAAATAAAATAAAAACCATATGGAATATAATTAAAGTAGAAACCGGAAAATGTAAGCATAATGTAACGACTAACACTCTTAGACTAAATGACAAAATAGTATCGGATTCTCTGGAAATTGCTACGGCATTTGAAATATTTTTCGCAAATGCGCCTTTGGATATTACTAAGTGTCTTGAAGCTTCTACGGTAGCTGCTATATCACATCTCCAAGTAAATGTTAAAATGACACCGGCTTTTTTTAATTTTCAACATGTATCTGCTAACACGGTCCTGAAAACATTCATGAACCTCAAAATAAAAAAAACAGAAGATATGTGGGGATTGTCTTTAAATGTTATTAAACATATTATTAATAACGTTGCTCACTATTTAGCCACCCTTTTTAACCTTTGTTTGGATAAAGGTACTTTTCCCCACTTGATGAAAATGAGCAAGGTCATACCTTTATATAAAGCTGGACATAAAGAGGACCCATCGAATTATAGACCTGTGTCTATCTTACCTTGCTTTAGTAAGTTGTTCGAAAAAATTATGTTAAATCAATTAACTACATATTTCAATACGAACACCATTATGCACAGACAACAGTACGGCTTCACAAAAGGCAAATCCACAACAGATGCAGGTATAGAACTGATAAAATATGTATTGGAGGCATGGGAAGAATCTTACGATGTCGTTGCGATCTTTTGTGATCTGTCAAAAGCCTTCGACTGTGTGTCCCATAAGACATTACTTAATAAATTAAAATTTTATGGCCTTAGTAATAATGCAATGCAATTAATGGCTTCATATTTATCTGATAGGGAAATGTGTGTTGAAATTAACGGGATCAAATCAAGGGGCTCCATTATCAGGTCTGGGGTGCCCCAAGGATCTATTCTAGGCCCATTTTTATTTTTAATATATGTTAATGATTTGGCTTCTATTCTCAATACAGTGAAGGATGCGGAAATAATAATGTTTGCGGATGACACCTCCATACTATTCAAGGTACCACGGCGTAATGTAAACTACGAAAAAATTAATTCTGTCATTAACTCTATAAATACATGGTTCTCCATTAATAATCTTGTTTTAAACCCAGCTAAAACTAAATATTTGAAATTCTCTCTTACAAACTTACAAACACAAAACGACAAAATTCAAATAAATAACGTTACTCTAAACCATATAAATTCTGCCGTGTTCTTGGGTATAACAATAGACACAAAACTGCAATGGGATGCTCATATTAATAATCTAAGTGATAAATTAAGTTCAGCTATACACGCTATACGGCAAATTCGGAAAATCACTGATGTGCTGGGCGCCAGATTAGCCTACTTTGGTTACTTTCATAGCATCATGTCCTATGGAATTCTATTGTGGGGTGCAGCAACTAAAATTAATACAATTTTTGTTTCACAAAAAAGAGCAATACGAGCCATCTACTGTTTAAGCCCAAGGACCTCCCTGAGAATGTTTTTTAGCAGAATAAACATTATTACTGTTCCTAGCCTATATATTTATGAATGCATCATGTACACAAGGAAAAATATAAACACATTGAAAAAAAAATGTGACGCACATAATGTCAACACCCGTAGCAAAAATAAGTTGGCATTTCCGGGATTCAGACTACAAAAGTGCAATAAATCATTTTTAAGAAATTGCATCCGTTTCTATAATAAAATTCCTGACATAATAATTAATCTTAAAGAAAGACATTTTAAAAAAATTATAAAGTCGGTGTTGACTAAATCTGCCTATTATACTTGCGATGAATATCTGCAGGATAAGGAGGCTTGGCTGAGTTCCGTCTCAAAGCACAAAATTAAATAGGTTGTTCCTAGTTAATAATTATTGTTTATGACATCTATAGATATTTATTTATGTTTTTAATATTATACTTGACAAGGCCCCTATACAGCTGCATATGTTACAATATATAAAATTGTTTATTTTTTACTTTACATTTTGACAAGGCCTATGTACAGCTACCTAATATGTTTTATTGACTATACCAAGTGTTCCGAAGAGTCCCTACGGTTAATAAAGAATATGAATATGAATATGAATATGAATATGAATAACCGTTGTTACAAATTTGGGTGTTTCCTTGTCCAATCAACTTTACGAAGAGGTTATCAATTAATTTTTTTTTGTTACTTAGTTCTCCGTTTTTTATTAAAAGTAATTTTTTTTGTGATAATTTGCTTGATAGAAATTTTTTGCAAAATCGGTTCAATAGTTTGGTTGTTGATTATATTAAAAGAAAAAAAATATGTCATCAAGTCAGTGTTTTTCAACGTGTGGGTTGCGAACCCGTGGGGGGTCGCGAAGCTTCTATAGGGGAGGGAAAGGTTGCGAAAGCTACTGCAGTAAATAAAATCAATATTAAATATTATAAAATGGCTAGTTAGTAAAGCTCATTATTATTTTGTTTGAAAGTCTTTTGATATAATATATTGTACGTCCGAGAGGACAAACTGTTGTTTCATAAACTATTACTTATAAGATCTTTGTATACACAGTTTAACAAGAAAATATATTTTTATTCTTATGAAAATGAATAAATATGTTGGTTTTAACATTAGTCACAAAACAAAATACATGAAAAAAAGCAACGGGTCGCGAAATATTTCTTTATACTAAAGGGATTCTGTCTTGAAAAAGGTTTGCTTCCTGTGACTTTTGCCCGTTGACCATTTAGAAAATGAAATAGACATTTTTGAAAAGTTGAGTGTTGAAAAGTTCGACATATAAGAAAGTATTGAAGTGGATTTTTTTATTTTTTATTTTTATCACCCTCTGTCGTTACTACCCGCGTTACTGCCGCCATGATGGTTTCTTCGGCCATTTCGAGAGCGTGGTATGGCTGGTTACCGTTACTGGAGGCGTGTTCGGTCACCGCACAATGGTGACCCCTAGCGGTGTTTTTTCACTTTTGTTTTGTCAATGGGAAATGAGCATTTCGTATACATAATTCGAGCGGTTGTGTAAATGAGGACTAACTGTCTTAATATTGTTCAAAAATGCAGTTAGTTTAAACTCAAATGTCCTTTAGATGTCAAGTATCGTTTGGACAAAATTTACACGCACAAGTAAACATATTCGTGAGCATATGTTTACTTGTGTGTGTACACGTGTCACGGGAGCTCCTTAGGCACATAACGTGTTTTGAAGAAAGACACAACTAGGCGTAAAAAAAATGGACAAAAAGTCACCGTGTTTAACAAGGTGACTCGCCCGTTCCGTTATTTTCATACAGACACAATACCACAGATAAAATAACACAATCATACAAGCCAACTCACCTCGGCCATTTTGTCCCGCGCATAATTGACAACCGCACCGATATTGACAGACGGAAACGACAATGAACTTGGCGGGAAGCGGTGTCGTTCTTAATTTGAAAATTTAAATTCGATGCGATGCCGGCTATGACCATGCAGGAAATTAAGGGCTCGCATTCCGAGACTGACATTTGTGTACATCATTAGCTAGTGGACATCACCATCTGTTCCTGGGCGACCGAGCTTCGATCGGTTTAGTGTAAAACCCTTTTTTTTAACTTATTTTTTTATGTAACAAAAGTGACGGGACGAACCAAAAGCCCACCTGATGTGAAGTGGTTACCTCCGCCCATAACAACAGCAATACGATTTGGGTCCCCCTGACTGAACTTTAAGAAAACCCAAATCGCACCTCTTTACCACAATCGCAATTTTTTAATTTCTTTTTAAAACTGGCTATTTGTATAATTTAGATACAAACCTACTGCAGCCAATTTTGCTCCATCATTTATTAGGAATTCTGCTTACCTGAAATAAAGAGAAATATATTTAGTTACGGCAGTAATTGACAATATTTTCACATTCTCGCTAGTTGAGAGTTGGCCTGTATCCTCGCATTGAGAATGAGAGATTTTTTAGTAACGTTAGCAGCGGGAAGAGCCGATGTTAAGTGGTTACTGCCGGCCATAAACAACAAAAATACAGATCGGTCTAAAATGGGCGAAGAAAAAAAGTCAAGCAAAATGCGAAATTACGTTTATATATATTTCGTTTTTCGTATATATTATATAAATATTTGGTTCTAGTTATTTTGATTTCAATAATAATAAGCCTCTTTATTTCCAAATCCTATAGTTACATTTTTTCTTAGTATCTTGTTAGTGGTACATAGTGTGTTTCCTAGTCTATCTAGTATCTAGTAACTAATTGGTGAGATTTGGACCCCTTCTTGGGTAAAGGTTTGATTTCAATACCAAACTATTATGCCAATTTTCATTTTTATAGGACCAATATGAAAGTCCAAAAATATTTCCTTCTTTGGAAATCGGTTAAAAAAATCCATCAATTATTATCTTCTTATTCCGTATTCATAATTTACAGTGCAAAAAGATGCGCCCAACGTGGGGCTCGAAGCCACGACCCTGAGATTAAGAGTCTCATGCTCTACCGACTGAGCTAGCCGGGCTATGGATACACTCCCGAAATTTTCCTACCAGTTCTGAAAGCATCCCGACGAATTAGCTATTATCATTATAATAATGATAATATACAATATAAAAAAAAAAAAAAAAAAAAAGGTTGCCTGGAAGAGATTGCTTTAAGCAATAAGGCCGCCCATTGTATTTCACATTTATTGTTAGTTTTCTAAGTAATTATGTTTTTTTTTTATATCAATGTGGTGTACAATAAAGAGTTTTCTATCTATCTAATAATTATGTGACCTAAAGAATAGATGCCTGTTTTCGTAAGTTCATTCGCGGCCCGGCTAGCTCAGTCGGTAGAGCATGAGACTCTTAATCTCAGGGTCGTGGGTTCAAGCCCCACGTTGGGCGCATCGTTTTGTTCTTGAATTTTATTATTATTTTTCAGATATATATACTAGACGTTTCGACTTCGACCGCGTGGAACTTTTTTTTTTTGTTTTAAGCAGAAACCTAATTCTTTTTCTTTTTTTTTTTAATAAAATTACTCTTATAACATTTTCTATCTACCAGTGAAAGTCCCGTAAAAATCGGTGGCCGTTTCAGAGATTAGCCGGAACAAATAGACAGACAAACATTGTTTTTGTCATAATTACCGTTTATACTTTCAAATGCATTTAGTAAAAAGCTGTATTTCGACATTTATTTATTTATTTAGACATACATTACACATTACAAGCAATAATAAATATATCTTATATCTAAGATAAAGTTTAGATCTGGCGACGTAACTTATGTACGCACTGACAAATCCAATTTATTTGTGCTATTGTGGACCTTATTGTAAACTGAAAAGGAAAGTGCTAAAGAACATAAACATTAAAGAATTAAGGTGTAACAAAAAAATTAAAACGATAAATTAACGATAACGAAAAAAGGAGAACTTAAGCTATATTTAATATACTCACTATATTTATCAAGGTGGGTCATCAACTGAGCTAAAATTACAAACAGACACTTCAATTTTATTCATTTGTATACATATACTAGCTTATTTTGGTAAAAACAGTGTTGCCTATTTGAAAAAATGCCCAACGCGCCTTATAGTTTTCACATCAAAAACATCCACATAACCGTTCCGTTCTCCCCGAACAATTTGTGTAACCTTTTCATGCTTAGGTAAAGGGGTGACGCGATTGCGTCACGGTGACTCATCGAGGGTTGGTCCGACCTTCGGCACACCCTAATGACCTACGACCACGTCGGTAAACCAGCTATGGGGAGCATACCATTCCATACGTATCATTTGTTAACAAAACGATTCTGTTACGTTCAGTAGTAGAACTGCCAAGTTCGTCCGGCGAACTATTGAGTATGTGAAAATGTCTCCAAAGCGAATAACTCGAATCTACTGGACTCTAGTCCGTAGGTAAATTGAATCCCTATACGTTCTCCTCGGGTGGTGCTAATAGAGTAATAAAAAGTAGCAATAGAACTTGTGCCAAGTTCGTCTGGAGAACTATTTAGTGCGTGACAAGTGTATGATTCAAAAATTTGAAAAAAATCGTCTTCAATTCTTTCTTCCATTTCTCTCGGCCTTAAGCCTACCATTTTATCATTATATAATATGGGTAGGCCAACTAAACCCACTGTTCCAATGAGACAGCGAGGCTTCGGAGTAAACGAAAATATCATCAACGAACATTTTTTTATATTTGTTCGTTTTTCAAAAACCGGTCGACGAATTTCGGTACAATTTATATGGAACCTCTGAACAATGATCTAAGAGCGTGTCCGACGGTCTTATCGCTCGGGGCGACCCCTTCCAGTTACACCAGGTACTAACGATATACGCATAAATCA
The DNA here is from genome assembly GCA_921293045.1 of Aplocera efformata. Taxonomy (NCBI): domain Eukaryota; kingdom Metazoa; phylum Arthropoda; class Insecta; order Lepidoptera; family Geometridae; genus Aplocera; species Aplocera efformata. The sequence goes on along the minus strand of OV121067.1, from coordinate 980,330 downwards.
CAACCATCCTCTCGCTCCGTCCCCTCCATCTATATTCGTCTGGCAAACCTTGACCTACATTTAGTAAGCGCTCTGCGATTCTTTGCCAGAATCCGTTCCAAGTATTGAATTAACAAAGAAATTGTCTCTTAATATAACATATACACAATGTATATATTTATCAAATCAAAGAGATTTTCATCATATCATATTCAAGGACATTTACACAGCGCCATCCATCCAAACTAGCTTGTGATATGGGAACTAGATAACTGATAGAATACATATGGTACATTTTTTTTTGTAAATACCTTCTTATGGTAAATTAAACACCCAGGCACAGAAAAAAACTTTATGTTCGTCACACAAGTGCTTGTCCTGGGTGGGAATTGAACTCACGGACCACAGCGCAGAGCACCTACCAACTGTGCTTTGAGGTTAGTTATTTTTTTATAAGATTTAAACGATAGAACGAGTTAAAGGTCCAATTGATGTTACCTTCGCATACAACATCAGCATTGCAACTTAGAGAATATGAGAAGTGTTAATATGAGAAGTCCAAATATGAGAAGTATTAAGTTCCCGTTGCACCCGTCACCCGAGGCGGGGATGTTACATCCCTGCCTATAATTTCAACAAAGCCACACCTTCCACCGGAACACAGCAATACGAGTGCATCAGTGACGTCAGATTTCCGTTCGGCCGTTCTGGCGTGATTGAGTAACAAACCGTACCAGCCTCTAATGTTCCCACTGCGGGGACACCGGCCTACTCTCGATAATTGAGAGTGAATGGGCTCTGATCTACCACGGGAGCACAATCCGGATTGGTGGATGTCACATGTCGTCGAATTTTTGGTTCTAAGACATGCCGGTTTCCTCACAATGTTATCCGTCACCATTCGAGAACGTGATATTGCGCACATAAATTTTTCAAGTGAAAAAACTAATTGATGCGCGTGTGGATTTGAACCAGCAACCTTCAGATTGATAGTCGGCGTCTGTGCCCCTGGGCCACCACGCTCTCGTAACGCTCTGAGTAACAAACATCCATCCAAACTTTCGCATTTATAAAAGTAATAATATAAATGCAACCAGATGGGCCAGCAGTGGATTCCTCAACTCGTAAAAAATTAACAACTGTTTGACCCAAGAACAGATGGCTTACGCTGGGAACTTCACGCATGAGCGGTGTTCAGTTATGTCTAGGAACTGTCTCCCACGAAGTTATATGCCCAGTATGCCGTAATGTGAACCAGACTTACGCCGACGACCAACCCGATTTGGTCACCGATTTTTGCTACCGTCCTCTGATATAAACAGACTCGAAATTTTGGAACCAGAAGAATATGGGGGAGTGGACTTCCATTGAATTCATAGAAAATATCTTGAAAAGGCACCTTCTTACACGACTGTGCTAGAAAGAGCGAAAGAAAACGAAAGAAAAGACATTTATTTGAATAAACACAATACAGAACTTGTACATACTTAGAAAAAGAAAAATATTTACAACAAACAAGAACATAAGAGACCAGATATTCTGGCACTCTCTGTAGCCTGCATGGCTTAATTGATTTTAGCTTGACAGATGTCGTTAGATTCGGCTAAATTATGACAGTGACACTGGTTATGTCAAAATGATAATTTAAATAGCCGATATTTAGCGCTATATAATGTCTTTATAAATTACTAGCAGCCCGTCCCGGCTTCGCACGGGGTAGTGACATAACTACAATAGTTGGACATATGCTACCGCGGAGTTTTTTGTAGACATTATGATGTTCTTCAATATTGTTGTACATTATTTTGTTCTATCGCTAATAGTTTCGGCAGCGCATTCGACGAAAGAAATTTTAAGACTCATTTTTCTACACCTTCTGTTACATTGTTCAAATTTTACCAAGGATCCCTAATTTTTTTCAAAATGAAATGTAGCCTATGTCAAATTGGAAGAATGTAGCATTCTACTAGTGAAAGAATTTTTTAAATCGGCCCAGTACTTTTTGTCCCTATTCATTACAAACATACAAACATGGGTACAAATCTTTCGTCTTTATAATATTAGTGTATTGTAGATTAATTTGGACTTTACGTAAGTACTTCGTGGGTATCAGTAATCTCGTTCCTATAATACAAGCTATGCTTAGTTTGGGGCGACATAACGCTGCGAAAAGTCCATGAAATTTCATTTATTTATCAAACAAATGGACTTCTGCAGGGACACGCCTGACCCCACCAACTGACGCAGTGACTCAACCACATTTAACTGCAGGTTCTTCTAAAACTATCTGCACATTTCCCAGAACAAGCGGGCATGCTGAATCATGGTGCAATAAAGATTCAGGCCTCTCAAATAGTCGAAATATACATGACTAATTGTTTATTGCTGAAAGAACTGAGTCACGAAATTTGCTACTGATGTTATTTATCTCTTGGTACAAACATTTATGTGAGACAAACAAACGTTTGTCCTGGATGGGAGTCAAACGCCAACCTACAGCGCAGAACGCAAAGCTACCAACAAACCTGTGAGGCCACTCGATTAAATGTTGTGTTATGAATTAATAATTAGTTATTTTGTGATTGTTATGCTACAATTTAGGTTCACTGGAGTCTGTGAATATAATCTGCGTAAGCTGGCAGTACAAGTGCACGGCTAGCAACACTGGCGAGAATTCAGTTGTCTTGACAAATAACTGATTTGAAAATCGAATAAAACGACTTAAATACTTATTTTCCGTAGTTCGGGATGAAATTAGCCATGAAGTTTGTATGCCCAAGTGGCATCACGTTGCGCCCGTCACTTAACACGGGGATGTAACGTCTCGTGAGCCTGTAATTTCACGAAACCACACCCTTCTACCGGAACAATAACGCGAGCACTACTACATGGCGGCAGACTCCACGAATTCCACAAAGTGTAGGGATTCTTCATAAAAAAGTATGACCAAGTAACGTACAGGTTACAAATGCCAGTAGGTAGATAAGATCAGAGCGTAGACGGTAGATATTATCGATCCCTTTCCCCTTCGCTACCCCATCGCACCGTAATCACCATGACATCACCAGGGCCGCGTCGAGACGTCTCGGCGACGCGACGATTTGACTAGACGAGAGAAATAATATATTGCTAGCATTTATTGTATTATTTTGCTAAATAATTAATATTAGGTTAGCACAATACGCTAAGAATTACTCTGTGTTCCTGTGAGTAGCCTACATTGATTGAGTTTTTAGATAGTGAAGGCTGCGGGCTATATTCTTTTGAGGGATCCAGTTGCTGGCGTCCGTAGGTGTGTACCCTTTGATTCCCTACACGTACCCCCTGGAAACTTGTGCTAAGTTCGTCCGTAGAGGTACTGCCACCACATGTGGAATCTGCCGCCAAGCAGTAGTGGTTGCATTACTGTGTTCTGGTGGAAGGGTGTGGGTGCCGGATCACATGCGCATGAGACGTAATATCCCAGTCTCGGGTGATGGTCGCAGTCGGGAGTTCGGAACCAGAAGACCAAGAAAAAATTGAAGATTCTCCATCCGACTGTGATTTTTTTTATTTTTACATGCAATTACGTTTGTATGGTGGTCTATTCTTGCAAATGAATTTTAAAGCGATTATATAATGTTGTAGGGACAGGGCACAACTTATGGCGATCAAAAAATACAAGATGGCGTATCTAAGATGGCGCCCAAAACCTCGTAGTTGGTACTCTTACGTGAAAAATTATCTGACTGATGGTAAAAACCGCATGAAAATCTGTTTATAAATTCCTTAGATTTAAATAAACAAGATTAGATTAAAGATCAAGTTACATAATTATTGTATTCTTGCTTATCAACACGAGTTAATCTCGCGACAAGCTATAGTTAAACGAGCTTAACGAAAGACGCCTGTAATCACTTAACGCTCGGGCGCAATCGAAAACTGGCCTACAAGCGAAAGCCGATAAACCAGACCTAATTAGTAATCTAATTTACACAACTCATTCATAATAGGCTTATACGCAGTTGCGTAATGCTAGCATGTCACCGCAAATAGTATTAGAAAATAATGTACCTACTTACGCATTTAAGACGTCATGACTCATTTAAATTATTTTATTTGGATAAGTGTCGGAACGAGCTGAGGGCCCACCTGGTGGTAAGTGGCGACCCCCGCCCATGACAACAGTAATGCGACTCCGTATAAGATTTGGATCTTACATCTTTATCTGCGTCCATCACCCGAGATGGATGATACGTCTCATGCGCATGAGATTTCACCGGCAGCCACACCCTTCCACCGGAACACAATAATGCGAGCACTACTGCTTGGCGGCAGATCGGTGGTGGCAGTACCTCTCCGGACGAACTTGGCAAAATTTTTACTGCTACTTTTGGTTGCTCCTTTACCACCACCTAGGGGGTACGTGTAGGGAAACAAAGGTTACAGACCTACGGACGCGAGCGACTGGACCCCCCAAAACCGACTTCAATGCTCAATATCCAATTTTACCCATAAGAGTGGAAATATCCACGAAATTTCTGTGGAATCATCAATATTAAACAATTCAAATCTATACTAATAAATGAAATTGAAGTGTCTTTCTTGAATTTCTAATGTTAAAATAACTGCATCTTTACTAAATACATTTTAATGTATATACGGAATTTAAAAGCATTTTAATGTATATAAAAATTCAGTTGCAAATTTTGAGCAAGCGCTAAACTTAGTTTAAGAACGCATGATATTGTAGGAACAAATTTCATTTAAAAAAGTGAAACTTTTCAAAGTTATTATGCCTATAATCTGTGCCAAATTTCATCCAGATCCGATCTTCCGTTCTGGCGTGATTGAATCACACATCGATCCATCCAAACTTCCGTAATTAGTAAGATTACATACCGAAAGTAAGAATACGTTGATACTTTAATTACCATTGCCATCTTTTCACGCAATAAAATATACTTGAATTCGATGAGTCATACGTATTAGGATCGAAAAAATGCTTATCAACGGAACCAATTAATGCACCTACACTAATTATGATGCGCGTTCGTTGTGAAAAGACATGTATAAACATATTCTAGTATCCGTTGCACATACATTTCCGAGAAAGCAGACAATGGCGTTCCACAATACCATGGAGACCAGACGTGCTTGCAATACGCAGCTATGTTATAACCAGGAAGTGTGAAATTAAAGACGATTTAACCACATTAGAGAGACGTCGCCCATACAGGCGTCTTTCAATCCGAGGTTCGCTGGATTGAATCCACCAATGACTGTTTCACTTAAACAAGTTTTCGAAAAACCACAACTCTTTTTATCTCTAGATAGATAACTGTTTACTGCTAACGAAAGAGCGTCAATGGATTAGAGATGATATAACCACTTAAGTGACCCGTGTCCCATCGCTCCAGGGGTCTTTCAATCCGAGGCTCGCTGGATCGAATCCACCAATGACTATTTCACTTAAACAAGTTTTGGGAACACAAGAACTCATTATTTCTCTATGTAGATGACTGTTACTGCTAACGAAAAGGCGTCAATGGATTAATGACGATGTAACCACTTAATAAAGCCGTGGCCCATCGCTCCAGGCTTTGAATCCGAGGTTCGCTGGCTCGAATCCACCAATGGCTGTTTTAAACTCTTTATCTCTATGTAGATGCCTGTTTACTGCTAACGAAAGGGCCTCAATGGATTAAAAAAGATGTAACCACTATAGAGACCCGTGGCCCATCGCTCGGCTTTGAATCCGAGGTTCGCTGGCTCGAATCCAACGATGATTGTTTAGCTTAAACAACTGTTCGAAACTGACCCGCTATTTCGCTTTGTAGATGACTGTTTACTGCTAACGAAAGGGCTTTATGGTTAAGCGACCGCCAATTAAGGCCAGCCATTAAAACGAAACGGACAACGGCTAGATTAAAGAAAGCTTAATTGACTGATTAGATAAATTCCGAAACAGGAAATCGTTGGGTCCCGCTTTCGTGAGTTTTGGGGAGTTTAAAACGTATAGTAATGTTAGTAGAATAAATATAAACGACTGTCTTTTTTTACACTCTCAAGCCCCTGCTAGTTCCCTGTGTCGCAAGTGTACTTAAGTATTTATTTAATAAATAAATAAATACTATTATTTTAGAAATGCACAAAACATGTTAATTTCCACGCGGACGAACTAAATAACTAGTTATTTATAAGCAAAAACAGCGTAAAATGTATATTATGATTGTATTAATGTTACTAGAAATCCAAGGTTCCCTCGACATCCAAGGTTCGAAGACAGGCAGGACGCACAACGTTCACGTTAAAGAATTTCGCGGTATTTTTTCCCGCGTACCGCCTTAACAAATGCCGGGATAACGCGAGTCTTAATTATTTGAGATGCTTTAAGAAATTGGCGTTTTTCCTCCGTACCAGCCTCTAATGTTCCCACTGCAGGGAAACCGGCCTACTCTCGATAATTGAAAGTGAATGGGCTTTGATCTACCACGGGAGCCCAATCCGCATTGGTAGATATCACATGTCTTCGAATTTATGGTTCTAAGACATGCCGGTTTCCTCACGATGTTTTCCTTCACCATTTCGAGAACGTGGTATTGCGTACGTAAATTTTTCAAGTGAAAAAACTTATTGGTGCACGTGTGTTTGAACCAGCGACCTTCAGATTGAAAGTCGGCGTTTATGCCCCTGGGCCACCGCGCTCTTAGTTTTTAGTTGATTATAAAATAGTTCCAGGTCTTCATTTATTTGACCGTAGTTTTGCTATACCCCAACCGAGGGTAAGAACTTTTGCTCAGGCTTAGACATAACGTAAGATCTTGTAGTAAGGTACACATTGATTTAGAAAAAGTGACATTTCTAATTAATTTTTAAGAAATTAATGGAAATAAAGATTTTCGATTAAAAATCTGTCATATTTAAACAGAGTAAATTCTAGGAATCAACGCAATGCTTAGGACATGCTTCCATTTGCATCTACGCCATTATTAAAATGGATTTTGTTTTTGAGGATGGCGCGAAATTTCTTTGTACAAACATTTCAACTAGACACCCGCCTCGGCTGGCACGGTTACAATTTACAAATAAAGAAGTTTTTTGTTATGGAAACATTGTTATGATAGCAGAACAGTCGAACTAAACGTCACACGGTTTACTTATTAATAATTAATTTTATATAATGTTATATTTATAACTATTTTTAGTACTTAGCGATGCTATAAAAATTACGTGTAATTTTTTGTTTCTTATTAATTAATGAATTGGATTGAAAATAACAACCATAATTCAGAAATTTCCAAAAATTTTTTCTTTAAATTTTTTACAGACTGACTTATAAGAACACACAAAATAGCCAAATCGGTGAATACACGCAATAGATATAACTAATAAATAGCGGGTATGTAATGTAGATATGTAAATAATAAATAGCGGGGTGCCACTACTAAAATATATATCCTACAAAAAACAATTTTGATTAAAAAGTTCAACATTGAGAAACTTAATTATGTAAAATTAATATCACATTTTAAGCGTATAAAGCCGTAATTATATATTTTAACAATAGATACTATAGCAATAGCAATATATAGCAATAGAGATTTGGGGGGTCCAGTTGCTCGCGTCCGTAGGTGTGTACCCTTTGATTCCCTACACGTACCAAAAGTAAAACCAAAAGTAGCAGTAGAACTTATGCCAAGTTTGCCCGGAGAGAAAAAAAAAATACTACAGCAATAAATAGTCAAAGTCAAACTCATTTATTCCTTTAGATCTCAAGTATCGTTAGGACACGTCAAATTTTACATATGCATTTACACGTATTCGTGAGCATGAAATATAGCAATAGATACAGCAATGTTTCTTTTTAGAAAATATTACGGTGAGAGCCTCTCCTGATGGCGAGAAATGAAGGATGAAAATATGAGACTCACTATCTTTCGATTTTTAGATCAGTTGTTATTTTTAGATAGCGATGTGACAGAACTCATGACTAAACTATTATAAGTACCTATATGATTTCATGCGGTTTTCCTTGTGCAACGTATCAAATATTCACTGCTCAGTTTACTTATTAAGTACCTACGTAGTTTGAAGTACAACACGCTTCAGGCGCGAAGACTAACCAAGTTATTTTACATTTTTCTTCGCCCATTATATACCGATTTGGATGTTTCTATCTTTAAATGGTAACGGCTCTGTGGCTTAGTTGGTAGTAGCCCTGCCTTCAAAGCGAGGGGTCCCGGGTTCGATTCCCGGCCGGGGCACAATTTGTGTGGTGAGCATGAAGTTTGTTCTCGGGCCTTGGGTATTTTTCTTGTGTTTGTGTTTGTCCATGCCAGTTGCGACAGGGAATCCTAGTGCAGAGGTTTGGCGATTAATTTATTAAAACTATTAAAATTCTGTTTTTCATTTTTATTTAATCAGTTAATTGAATTAATGAATTAAAAACTCTTTATTGTACACCATAAAAATACAATTAAAAAGAAAAATGGATACATAACACACAGCACCATGGGCGGTCTTATCGCTATGATCTCTTCCAGACAACCTTGGGATGGAAAGGGTTTAAGTTGAATGGAATGTGGTTGAATTGTGTCACATAAATGTTTGTCCTGGATAGGAATTGATTGAACCCGATTGATTGAAGTCGAGAGGGGTCCGGAAATGGACAGCCACGGCGGGTTTGCGCATGTGCGTGTAACATTCCCTTGTTCCCGCCACTAAACGGCAGAGGACACCGTGGGGTTTTAGTGGGTCTAGTCCCACATAACCACTCTGTCTCCCCATGGCAGGAGGTTCCATTTTCCCACGAAAAAAAAGGGTTTTAGTTAATGACGGGGGACAATGCACAAAACACCCTGATGCGGGACGTCAGTACAGGGCTAGTCACCCCCACCCAGAATTAGAATTAGATGGGTCACAATTACAATTAGAAATCAAGATTAGCATAATTAGCAGAAGAATTGGATCTAGAGAAAGGCAAAAATTTTGCTAAATATTTTGCAAACGGAATGCGAGAGAGTAATGCAAAAATTAACAAGTCCTAATCAAATTAGCCTAGATTGTTTGATTATGATTTTTTTGCGAAGCAACCCAGATAACCATTTTTAACACAATTCAAAATAACTAATTTGGAAATCAGAATAGCTGTTCACACTTGTTTGGAGATGACTGTGAGAAATGTCCATGAATACTTTTTTTTAATAGATCCGTGGATGGAGTATACTTATAGAGGTGAGCATAAATTTTTATTATACACTTGGATCTTGTGCCATTGTAAGAACATACCCCACCAGTTTTTAAGGGTGATCTTAGCCTTCCCCATCACCCTTAAAAAACAACAATGCCACGCAAAAACGGGACTAAGTTTCATCCAGTCTGTATCACAGCAATTTTACTCAGACAAATTACAAGATAGGTACAAATTCTTTGAACTCAAATGAAACCCACAGAGGTGGGTAAACCACCCCTACTTGCCCCCCTTGGCGACGCCCTTGGCGATGCCACTTATTATACAGACAATTCCAACATAGAGGACATATACCTTTGTAATAATTATTGTAACAACAAAATTTATGTAACATAAATAGATTGCTGACTCCATCTTATTGCATAATTGATTACATCATCATCATCATCATCTTCCTGCCCTTATCCCACACTAAGTGGGTAGCACAACATGTATTTTTCTTCCATTTCCCTCTATCAGACGTCATCTCAGTACTCACTCCTTTCTTACGCATATCATCTCTCACACAGTCCATCCATCTTTTCTTTGGCCTACCTCCTGTCTTATATCCTTCCACATCCATAATAATTATTACTAATTGATAATTGATTACAATGATTACAAGCCTGCGCCGGCATCAGTGAGCTGCTTGCTTTCCTGGAGGACATCGGGTGGCTGGAGTGACATCCTCCACCCGTCACGCAAAAAGGGCCCATTGGCGGCCTAGTTGCGGAAAATAGTCCGCTCTACAAGTACAATGATTACAATTAAGATAGAGATGATAAAGATGCTCTATGCTTGATAACTGGTTCAGTTCACCTCGTAGTTTAGTTGCTGTGGGTTTGATTCCCACCCAGGACAAGCAATTGTGTGATGAACATAAGATGTTTGGCCTGTGTCTGGATGTTAATAATATGTATTATATGTATTTAAAAAAAAATACTATAAAAATGTATTATATCAGTTATCTAGTTCTCATAGTACAAGCTGTGGTTAGTTTGGGGCTAGATGACGCTGAGTGAAATGTTTATGAAATTTATTTTATTTTATTAGCAGTACAACTTGTGCCAAGTTTGTTTGGAATAGCACGGCCTCCACTCCTTGTAATCTGCCGCCAAGCAGTGGCGCACTCGCTTTGCTGTTTCTGGAAGGGTGCTGGTGAAATTACAGGCCCATGAGAAGTTACATTACTGTGTTATTACAATGTGACTTGGGTCTTCTCATTCATAGGAGGAGGGCCTGTCATTGTACTGTTGTTATTGGAGGAGGTAACCACTTAACATCAGGTAGAACTTAAGATCGTTCCGTCACTACCGATAAGTACATAAAAAGAATATTTACCTAAAGTGTAAGAAAAGGTAATTAGTAATATAATTGTATTCCTAATTTTTTTGTCTTACCTTTCAAAATTGGGGCCCTCGTAGCACTAATTCCATTTTTATGGGTATTTTTTCACTATCACTCTCATCGCGACTTGACATAGAAACATAATTTATTCCAAAAAATTTTGAAGTGTACGCGTTATTCAGTTAATATGCACTAGTTAATAAAAGTATGTATTTAATCACACATAACCACAGGAAATCTATAGAAAGACACCAAGTCATTACCAAATCAACTATAAATACAGGATGTAAAGTGAAAACAATATCGAACGATTATACATTTGCGGTGAACGCTAACAATTTGTAACGAGAGTATCTAGCAATTCACTATTACATTGTTATGAAGCTGGTTTTTACACATATTCTACTTGAAAGGTAATGTTTTTGATTATAATTTCAACACGAAAACATCATACACCACAACACCCGACCGACTACAAGCAGAAGTCAACAACCGTTTGACATTTGACAGCTTTCTTTTTGGCATTGGGCAAGGGGCAGCGAGTGACGCCATTTTAACAAAGTATTGCCAGGTGCGGGTAAATTTTGTCCACATTTTATCTAAAATAATAAGTAGGTAACGGTGTATTGTCTGTCATCAGGTTTTCGTAAAGCCTGTTAATTTTAGAATATAGCACGTACAAACAGATATTATCTGTCACACTCATAACATGAATTAATTTAAATTAAGTGAAATTGCTTGTATGTGTTCTTCTTCTTCTTATTTTTGGCCTTTTGCGTGATTCTTGTATGTGTTATAATGTACATTTAACTTTGACTTTGACTTTGAATTCGAACCGATACAAAATCAATCACGACAGATCCGTTAAAATGTCAATTTTGTGTTAATGTCAGTGTCAAACAGTGTAGCTATAATCTTAAAATGAGAGGTAGTATCTTGTAACGAAATACAGGCACGTTTGTAGCGCCATAAAAATACGCTTACGCTAATTGGCGCTGCGAAAGAGAGTTATTAAAAACCTTTTTAAACTCACTAAGTTCGCGGTTTAACTCACTTTAGGTATCGTCAATATAAAAATATATATAAATTGATATAAACCAGACCCTAACCAGACACCAACGTTAATTAATGAAGCATAGATAATTAGCGCACCTTTCCTCATTTTCCGATTAGGTATTTTTATATTTATTATGGCAATAACATTCTATGAATCTGTGTTTACTCTGAGATTCTAGGCAGTTTATTCTTGTTGATTTTTTCAGGTCTTCTAAAAACCTAAAAACCAGCTTATCGTCAGCCGGTTTTTGAAAAACCCAGTAGGCCTATTACTACGTTTTCCAAAAACTTAGCACGTCATCTAGTGGTTGTCGCGTAAGTTATAGATTTATAAAAGACAATGCAGATGGCGTTATTCATTTAGTTCTGCGATTCGATGCTAGATGGCAGCATTGATGTCCCAGTGAACGAAAATCATTTAAGTTTTGATGTGTATTTAAATTATATACATACTAAGAATCATAATAATTGAGTCAATAAAACAATTTAACAATTACAATGTTTTATTCATATACTTTTAATGTAAATAATAAATAGCGGGGTGCCACTACTAAAATATATATCCTACAAAAAACAATTTTGATTAAAAAGTTCAACATTGAGAAACTTAATTATGTAAAATTAATATCACATTTTAAGCGTATAAAGCCGTAATTATATATTTTAAAGCTATCCTGAGATCAATAAAATGATAAATAACACATTTTGCTAAAGTTCCTTTACTTCGGGGATCACCAATTAGTTTCTTGAGGGGTCTGGTTTTTAAAATAAAATTACCATCGCGGTCCGTTTCTACTTGAGTTTATTAAATAAACAAATGCAATGTAAAGAAGTAACAAGGATTTTTTTACATATCAATTGCATATCAATGTGAAAATGACATTTTTGTCATTTGTCTGAATTTTGAAGTAAAGTTGGTGCAAGTCATTCAATACTGGAAATAAATAATATTTCATTAAGTTTATACTCAGTAATACCAGCTACTGTTTACATAAAGTCCCCACAAAATACGTCGGCGGTCCGGATACAGACCGCAATCCGCCATTTGGTGACCCCCAGTTTACTTATATAAAAAATGCCTAATAATCACAAAAGCTTAGGTCATAACTCATAGAAGATTCCGTCATACTGACAGATTCGTATGAAGACATTCCAAAGTCATCGCTTGATATAAAATTAAACATCTACAACCAACGCCATAAGTTTCGACGATTTCGTGTCCTTCTCAATGCCAGGGAAATTAAAACCTTTTAGAGCGAGCTCTTCATAAGTTATCTCATACAGGTCTTCGAAGCCAGCCTTCTTTGCCACAGCTTGAGATGCTCCGGCAGTGAAAACGGTTGCTGTCACTTTGATACCAAGAGCTTTGCACAGAGGAATCCTGGAAAAAAGGTTTTAATGTTAGGTTTGGCACACATTTTTTGGGGGGGTCCAGTTGCTCGCGTCCGTAGGTTTGTACCCTTTGATTCCCTACACGTACCTACTCCCTGTGTGGTGCTAAAGGAGCAACAAAAAGTAGCAGTAGAACTTATGCCAAGTTCGTTCGGAGAGATACTGCCACCGCACCTGATATCTGCCGCCAAGCAGTAGTGTGTTCCGGTGGAAGGGCGTGGGTGCCGGTGAAATCATATGCGCACGAGACATATCATCTCCGTCTCGGGTCATGGACGCAGCAGGATGAATGCGACTCAGTGTAAGATCCAAATTATGAATTTCTTTTAAATACCTTGGTGAAACCAATCAAATCGCGGTGTACAATTGGCGAAGAAAACAGGAAACAAATATGCAAAAATAACTATGTAGCCGAATTGACAACTTCCATTATTTGACGTCAACCTATCGTAAAATTCAGGACACTAATTAACAAGTAATTATTTTGAATAATGATAAACGTAGGTACATAACAATGTATATTCGTAAAATTATATTTATATCATACATAATATATATAAAACATTCAAAATCTGTTTTTATTGGTTTTGTCCAGCTTGTGTCTCTGTTTGCAATCGACTTTTACCTTCCTGTATTCTTCAATCACATTCCTAGTAATATGATAAATAGGTTGAGCATATCCGAAGTCCATTTCACAATAATACAAATGCTTATTCCTATCCGCCGGGTTGGGGTAATAAGCAGCATATAGCAACCCATCCACTTCATACAATTTAACATCTAGGGTGTGTTGAAACACGACACCACTTAGAAGCATCCTCTCTATCACTCTGCAAGTTATATCCCCAAACTTGTTCCCCCAGATGTTCAGAAATCTCATGAAAAACGGCTTTTTTAATGTATTAAGCAAATCAAGAACTCCATCATCTGTTAGTTTGTTATTTGACATATCCAAGGCACGAATTTTTGAGTATGGCAATCCAAAACTTAGCGCTCTACCGCCCGTGTCTTTAATTCCGTTGCCGGCCAAATTCAAAAGAATAAGATTTGGTGATTCTCTCAAATATTCACCTAGCAATTCGGCGCCGTAATCTCCAATTTTGTTGTACCCTAAATCTAAGTACAAAAGGGTACTGTTGCGTTTCAATCCACGAATAAAGTATTCCATATCATGTCCAATAAATTCGTTTTTCTGCAAGTGTAATTCGATTATAGTTGAGTTTCTTTCGAGAAGGTATTCTATGTGATATGCGAGCCATTTTGTTTCGTAAGAGTATCGATCGAATAGTGGAATTATTCGGCTGAAATCAAATACTTTTACAGTTTGATTGCCGCCGTGTTCAATCCGTAACGCCGTGATGATTTTAGCAACGCTAGTCAAAGTTTGTCCTGTCTCAGCTATATCGCAATATTCAACGGTTGTGTTGTTGATCAGAAACGAGGCAAAATATTCCCCACCCATGGTCCCGAAGCTGTTTCCATTTAGTCTCAAATATTTCAATTTGAGATATTTGGAATATTTCGTTAAATTCAATATAGATTTTTCCGTTAGCTCGTTATGCATCATGTTCAAATTAATTATGCTGCATCTGCTTTTGATAAGTAGTTTTTTCAGTAGCTTGTAAAAACCAGCGTCTGTGATTTTGTTGTAACTCAAATCGAGTTTTAATATTCGTCGTGGCAGCTCCCGAATGTAAAGGCAAATGGCCCTAATATCTGTGTCTTTGATCCTTTGTTGAAATCTATCGTATAAATCGTTTCCACGAAGAATTAGGTAACCGCTACCATCGGAATTTCGTTCAGTAAATAGATTCAACCTGTATTTATTTAATGGAGTGCTTTGCAACGGTCTTGGATCGCCGGTAATTTGTTTTAGAAGAGCTTTTGTGTTGCAGATACATTTCTTTTGCTTCCTTCTGGGGGATATTAACACCATATTGGGAAAATATATTGTTTACAAAATAAAATTAAGACTGGGATTGGTTTTGGTTTGTTCTTATTTTTGGCCTTTTATGTGATTGGTTTTTATTTACAGACCACTGAGATTGACCATGATGTTATGTCAAGGTGAAGTTATTGTCATTTTCTTGACAGCTGAGGTTAGAGCGATTAGAAAAAGTTCAACCCCGAACTGCAAAAATACCGAGCCTACATGCTTGCCGTTGGTTACTTAGCAGCGTTTTTTGCAACGTTTTTGCAACGAATGCTCAAGTTATGTGTGCCAATTGTCGTCATCATAAAACTGAACACCATCTAGCAAACTAAGCATATCATGAACTATGGGAACTAGTTAACTGATAGAATACTTTCTTAAATTTTTTTCAACCTGTTCGTCACACAAATGTTTGTCCTGGATGGGAATCAAATCCCCGACCTGCAGCGTAGAAGGCAGAGCATCTGCCAACTGAGCTGTGAGACCAATCACTTCTTCTTCTTATTCTTGGCCTTTTGTGTGAATTATGCCACACAAATTCTGCCAGTGTCAGAGTAAATGAACGTTCGCAAGTTTTATCTGCATTAGGACTAATTGTAACAAAATATGGCTTGTTTATTTCGGAGAAGTTACAAGAATATTTACAACGGCCTTAGATATTGCGAGGCTCCGGGCGATAGATCTTTGTGAGGCTCTTGGCGTATGAGGAATTTAGGAGTTGAAAGTGTACAGGGCTTCTGGTAATCAGTCAGCATCCTCAGACAGCTGCAGGACATCAAAACAAAAAACGGATTGTTCTGCGAGGGTGCGAGGCGCTACAAAAGCGAGGCCCCGGGCGGTTGCCCTGCTTGCCACCCCCTAGGGCTGCCACTGACTATTGGAACTTCCAATATTACCGTGACAATTGATAACCTTCATTTTTTGACGTTGTTAAATAAAATTATGAGGTACTAGCTGTGCCCCGCGGTTTCACCCGCGTTTTTCTCGTTTCCGAGATAATTTTTGCAGCGCACGCAAAAATAGGTTTTCGATTTTACACCTTGTGTTACAAAATAGCAATTTTATTACGGATCCCTTATTTTGAATAAAAAAAAACATAGCCTGTAGCCTTCCTCGATAAATGGACTACCCAACACTGAAAGAATCATTCAAATCGGACCAGTAGTTCCAGAGATTAGCGCGTTCAAACAAACACTGCAGCTTTATAAGATTAGTATAGATTATTTGAAGAATTTCAAGGAATAAATAATTTCTCGCTTCGAATATAAATGCCGACTTCACCCAAGTACCTACACCTCGATTAATACTCGTCGTTGTTCATAATGTAATTCCATCGGCGTCTGGAATTCTGTCTTGGGAACGATAAATATTCCATTATTGAGGTGCTGGCATCCGAGAGCCAACGAGATATTCAATACCGAAGATATTAATATATTAATGATGTTCTTTCATGGTACGGGATTGCGAACCTTTTTGAATTAACGTGGCATTTTTAAGGTCGAAAGTAAACAGATTGAATTAAAATGCGAAAAAAAACTGCCCTCTATTCTTTCATTCTTTTTTTACCCATTGCCTAGGGGTAGATACACCCTACCATTTTGGTAAAGATCCAAATCCAAATCCATTTAATAGGTGTGTGAATATGACTCCGCCCCTTTTTGTCAAAATAAAACACATTTGTTCGCTTACAAAATTAAAAAAAAAATTATTGAAAGTATGCTCCATCTGCAGCTACAACCTTCGCCCATCGTTCAGGTAGTTTTCGTATTCCTTGCTGGAAGAAGTCCTGGTCTTTTGAGCTTATCCAGTTGTCAATCCAAATTTTGATACTTTCACATGAAGTAAACTTTTCTCCAGTTAGGTCTGTCTGCATCGTCCGGAATAGGTGGTAATCCGAAGGAGCTATGTCTGGTGAATATGGCGGGTGGGGTAACACTTCCCAGTCCTGTCCCTCTAAATATCTTTTTACGACTTCTGCGGTATGCGGTTTGGCATTGTCATGCTGAAGAACTAATTTGTTATGTCTATTCACCCATTCTGGTCGTTTTTCTTCTATGGCTCGCTTCAAACGCATTAGTTGTCGTCGGTAAACTTCTCCATTAATAGTTTCAGAGGGTTTGAGCAACTCATAATATACAATACCTTTCTGATCCCACCAAATACAGAGCATGACCTTGGCACAGTGAATATTTATTTTTGGCTGTGATGGGCCTGGTTCGCCTGGTTTCACCCAAGCTTTTTTGCGTTTAGGATTTTCGTAGTGTATCCATTTTTCGTCTCCTGTGACTATCCGATGCAAAAATCCTTTTCTTTGCTGTCTTTGAAGCAGCATTTCACAAATGGTTTTCCGACGTTCCATGTCTCTTTCTTTTAAATCATGTGGAACCCAGTCACCGGCTTTTTGAATCATTCCCATCATTTGTAAACGCTTTGCAACAGTTGAACGATCAACATTTAATGCTGCAGCTAATTCTGATTGAGTTTGGCAAGAATCTTCCGCCAATAATGCTTCCAATTCAGCATCTTCAAATTTTTTTGGTGGTTTTCCATGTTCTTTATCCTCAGTACTAAAATCGTTATTTTGAAATCGTCGAAACCATTCCTTGCAAGTTGTATTAGACGGAGCATGCTCACCATAAATCTCCACAAGCAAACGATAAGTTTCCGCTGCAGTTTTCTTCGCAATAAAATAATGTAATAACACTTCCCGCAAATGACGTTTATTTGGAATAAAAACCGACATTTTCGAAAAGGTGAAAACAATTGTTGCTTACACTTCAACCAAATATCATAAAATGCGTTAGATAGCTGACATTCAGTACTATCGAATACAAGTATGGTCATTTATTAGTACACGTAAACAATACTAAAAACGACATCTGTTGAGAAAGGGCGGAGTCATATTCACACACCCAATACAACGGGCGAAGAAAAGATAGATAGATAGAAAACTCTTTATTGTACACCACATTGACATAAAAACATATTTACCAAGAGTAGATATCCAAGAAATATGAAATACAATGGGCGGCCTTATTGCTTAAAGCAATCTCTTCCAGGCAACAGTCCAGTTCCAGGAAAAGTCATAAGAAAGCAAAACATGCAATCTCGTTTACTTGGATGACATTTTTTCTAGTTATTTTGATTTAACTACCAAACTATTGAACCGATTTTAATAAAATTTCTATGCGGCCAATCTGAAAGCATATCCTTTCAAGTTCCTTATTTCAAATGGTAGGTAGAACAGAAAAAAGCAACAAAAAAAATACTGCCGAAATTATAACCTCCCCTGAAAGTAAGTTGAAAACGGTACAAAAGATTACCTCGTTGTCTGTCTGTCTGTTAAGACCTTGGCCAGAAACACGTGGATGTATCAAGTAAAATTAATATCAATTACTCAGGTCTGCAATCCCTAAGAGCAGTGAAAAAAATCAAACTTCTAGGCCTCCGACATGGCTTAAGGACTAGTATAGCCGGGATCGACATCTTACGTGCCCCCAAGCAAGGAAGCGCACAGTTCAAATAATAAATATTAAATAAATAGATGTTTACACACTCATACCTCTGCACTAGGATTCCCTGTCGCAGATGGCATGGACAAACATAGAAACACAAGACAAACACCCAAGACCCGAGAACAAACTTCATGCTCACCACACAAAGTGTGCTCCGGCCGGGAATCGAACCCGGGACCCCTCGCTCCGAAGGCAGGGCTACTACCAACTAAGCCACGGAGTCGTCAAAGATCATCCATCCAACGTTATATGCTCACCAATATGTGTACATGTGTGTGTAAAATTTGACGTGTCCAAATGATACTTGAAATCTAAAGGAATAAATGAGTTTGACTTTGACTTTGACTTTGACAACTATAGCCCGGGACTTTTCACTTGAAACTAATCTATACTAATATTATAAAGCTGCAGTGTTTGTTTGTTTGTTTGAACGCGCTAACCTCTGGAACTACTGGTCCGATTTGAATGATTCTTTCAGTGTTGGGTAGTCCATTTATCGATGATGGCTATAAACTATGTTTTTTTTTTTTCAAAATTAGGGATCCGTAATAAAATTGCTATTTTGTAACAGAAGGTGTAAAATCGAAAACGTATTTTTGTTCCACGTTCCAAATTGTTTCCACGTTAACGAGAAAAACGCGGGTGAAACCGCGGAATACAGCTAGTACGTTATAAAAATCCCCACCTGGCTTCCAACATGATTTTCCCAAGGTTATGTCCCCGCCACTGAGGCTTCACCACCAGACCGAGTGCTGTCAGGTACTCCAAGACCCCGTAGCGGGAGAAGATGTCCACACTCCTGGACACGAAGTCGACAGCGCCGAAGAGTTGTGCCCAGATCTTGTCATCCGTCTGTTGGGGAAATCACTCAACTTTATAAAGGCGAAAGTTTGTGTTGGCTACTCTTTCACGCTCAAAGTTCAACGAATTTGGATGAAATTTGGAACCAGGATAGCTTATATCCTGGATTAACACATATGCTACTTTTGAACCTGGACCCCGGTGGGTAACACCGCGTGGCTGAGCTAGTTTATATATTAAGGCGTACAGTTCTCACCTGAAACACCTCGTCCTTATCTACCTTCCTGGCCATTGTCAGCACGTTGACTGCCACCATCTCGCCAGCATCTGTCACGCAGGCGAGAGACAGCCGGTCCAGGAGTGTGGTGCTCCACAGCTTCCGCAGTTCTCCCATTGCTGACGGGTACTTGCATATATCTGGTAAACAGTAATACTTACTACTCAAGAAAGAAAGAAAGAAGACATTTACACAACAACGAAAAACATTTTAAGACACAATAAATGGGACAAAATAACAAAAAAAAGAAAAGAATAACGTGTGTGTGAAACTTACAGGGTTGTGTTAAAAGGCCTGAGCTCAACAAGTGCTGCAAGTAACAGCGCTGATTTTCAGCGCAGAGGTGTAGGTACCCGTGAAGCCATCTGAGAGCAGAGCAGACATTCTTACCGATATACTTGCATGGAGGCTCGTCTCTCATGAAATACTTGGTGAGCAGATCCAGAGCTGGTTCAAACATGTCTTCTGTGAGGTCCTGGATCCGAAGCTCGGTGGGGACACCATTCCTCATGATGGTGAACTTGTGCCAGGTGGTAGGGTAGACCAAAGAAGCCGGCCGATGGTAGACCATCTGCACATGAAGATGTTTTATTTACTACTGGTTAACAAATCACTGATACAGATTCCAGAGGTCTTTTCTGGTTCTGGGGGGTCCAGTTGCTCGCGTCCGTAGGTGTGTACCCTTTCATTCCCTACACGTACCCCCTGAGTGTTAAAGGAGCAACCAAAAGTAGCAGTAGAATTTGTGCCAAGTTCGTCCGGAGAGGTACTGCCACCACACCTGGAATCTGCCGTCAAGCAATAGTGCTCGCATTACTGTGTTCCGGTGAAAGGGTGTGAGTACCGATGTAATTACATGCGCATGAGACGTATCATCCCCGTCTCGGGTGACGGACGCAACAGGATGAATGCGACTCATTGTGTGAGAACCATTACTGTTGTCATGGGCGAGGGTCACCACTTACCACCAGGTGGGCCCTCAGCTCGTTCCGTCTAAAACTTACTTAAAAAAAAGAAAAAGAAAAGTTCTATTGGTCTAAAACTGCCTCGTAAAATAATTAATTCAAACTCATTATTCAAGTTTCGTTTGTACACGACAATTTATAATTCCTGACGAAAAAGTGTGAAAAAGTATTATGATTTGTTTATGGTTATAAATTTGTAGTGTGCCCAGAGGCACAGACGCCGACTTTCAATCTGAAGGACGCTGGTTCAAACCCACACGTGCACCAATGAAACCGGCATGTCTTAGAACCAAAAATTCGAAGACATGTGACATCTACCAATCCGGATTGGGCTCCCGTGGCTCAAAGCCCATTCACTGTCAATTATCGAGAGTAGGCCGGTGTCCAGCAGTGGGAACATTAGAGGCTGGTACGGTAGTGTACCTGTGTGTTTATCTGTGGAATCGTATCTCCCCGGTTTCCAGAATTTTAATGATATCAAACAACACTAGGGGTTCGCCTGTTCTCCCACATGGAGGCAGGGGTTTCTTACCCATGCTTCCCCATGGAAAGTCGGGTAGGGTTTTGACGGCCCCGCGTGGCTTAGTTGGTAGTAGCCCTGCCTTCGAAGCGAGAGGTCCCGGGTTCGATTCCCGGCCGGGGCACACTTTGTGTGGTTAGCATGAAGTTTGTTCTAGGGTCGAGGTTTACCTTGTTTCTGTGTTTGTCCATGCCATCTGCGACACAGGGAATCCTAGTGCAGAGTGTGTTAACGTTGTTTTTTTTTTAAAGCGCTAAACTCTAGGTAGGTTAATGTAGGTGGGTACATATTTATTTTAAAACGTGACATTTCCAATATTCTTTTAACATACCAACGGGTTTTTTTACTTTGACGATTTTTTGCGGTTCTTTTGAACATTTGTTTGAAAACTTGTTTGACAAGAGGCTTTTGTGGTCAAAAGTAACAACTAAACTTACTCCTCAGTAATGCCACAGACTATATCTGTACAGCTGAAAATTTGACATGTCCAAATGATACTTGAGATCTAAAGGAATAAATAAGCCGTGTCAAGCCAAAATGAAAAAAATTGAATAAATGAGTTTGAATTTGACTTTTGCATGATTCTCTTTTAAAATGGTAGAGTGTACCTAGCTGGTCAAGGTGCCATAAGGCCATCCAATCTGGGAGACGATACAACCCCGTCTCGGGCAATGGGCGCAATGCGCTGCAACTTCAGCCTTTTCATACTTCGGGTTTCCGTATTGCTGTTGTTATGGGCAGAGGACTCATCAAGTGGACCTTCAGCTCGTTATCTTTTGTAGAATATACTAGTGAATGATTTAAAAAACGAAAAAACAGACTTCATAGAAAAAGGGATGAAAGATCCCTTTTTTTCGCCCTTCACCCCGCGCGCGGCTGTTAAACACCGCGAGAAATTTCCCGCAATTTTGTATATTATCTCTTTTCTTCTTGTGTCTTCCTTTTCTTATTATCCTACTACTATTATATCCAGTATAAACGCGAATGTTTGGATGTATGGATGGATGTTTGTTACTCAATCACGCCAGAACGGCTAAACGGACCTGGATGAAATTTGGCACAGAGATAGATTATAGTCTGGAATAGCACATAGGCTACTTTTTATCCCGGAGTAATGTACGGTTCCCGTGGGAAGTCCAACCGCGTAACACCGCGGGGCGCAGTTTTCTATATAAGCTGTGTGTTCGTCCGATAAATTATGTAGACAGGATCTAATCTTTCACTTGGATACTCCTACCAATATATCCCAATTCATACAACGGGATAATTTAAGAATTATATGTTTGTCTCATGGATGCTGTTGTCGGAAATGGACCAAATTGAAATGGGACCACATAGGATGCATCAGCTTTCAAATAAAAAAAGAAATGTCAAAATCGGTTCACCATGTCGAAAGTTCCGAGGTAACATACATAAAGAAAAATATAGTCGAATTGAAAACCTCCTTTTTTACAGCCGGTTGAAAGACCCAGACTTAAGCACAAACCTTGTGCTCACACAAATGGGATAAAACACGACACACTAAAAACTTTGATACATATTATATTTAACACAAACCTAACTGAAACTAAAATAAATCCTATTCGCGTAGTGATAAAATTTTGCGCGGTCTTATTATCAAAAGCCCTCTCTTCCAGACAACTTACCTTGTAACCGGATACCACTCACTATATCAAACAACACTGTTTGTCCGTTCGTCGCCGCCGACGGGGTTGGAGTGACGATCTTAAGGGATGAAATGGGCAAGGGATGTACTGAGAGACACACTTAGTAATTTTTCGTACTATTCAGACAATAATACTATTAATTTGTACGTATGTATTGTATTTACAAAAACAGTACTATAATAGTATCCTATTCAGACTATAATACTATTAATTTGTACGTATGTATTAATAAAAATAGTACTGTAATGGTATTCTTTTAGTTCCATTCCCATAGTACAAGCTATGCTTAGTTTGGGGCTAGAGACCGCTGCGTAAAATGTCCACGAATAATTAATTTACCAATTAATATTGTATATTGTATACATATGAACCTCAACGCTTATGTAAATATAGGAAAAACATTACATACTCAAGAAAATAATTCTTCTTCTTCTTTGTAGCTTTTTGTGTCTTTAGCCACACAAATTCTGCCAGTGTCTGGTGTCTGGTGTTTTCATTTTAGAAATAGGGCCAAGAAAAGATGTTAAATTGCACGCGGACAAAGACGCGGGGAACAGTTAGTGTTAAATCTAACATCTTACAATATAATACTTATATTATAAAGGCGAAATTTTGTATGCTTGTACCACCTTCATGAGAGCGTGGTGGCCCAGGGGCATAGATGCGGACTTTCAATCTGAAGGTTGCTGGTTCAAACCCACACGATGTTTTTTTTCATTAGAAAAAATTGATGTGCGAAATACCACGTTCTCGAAACGGTGACGGAAAACATCGTGAGGAAACCGGCATGTGAAGAACCAAAAATTCGACGACATGTGACATCTACCAATCCGGATTGGGCTCCCGTGGTAGATCAGAGCCCATTCACTCTCAATTATCGAGAGTAGGCCGGTGTCTGCAGTGGGAACATTAGAGGCTGGTACGGTACCACCTTCACGCTCAAACGGCTCAACGGATTGGGATGAAATTTGGTACCAGGATAGATTACATCCTGGATTAACACATAGACTAATTTTGATCCTGGAAAACAGCGGGTAACACCGCGGGACTAGTTTTTTTTATGTAATTGAGTGACGGAACGAGCTGAGGCCCCACCTGGTGGTAAGTGGTGACCCTCGCCCATGACAACAGTAATGCGCGCGACTCAGTATGAGATCCAAATCTTTACTGAGTCGCATTCATCCTGCTGCGTCCATCACCCGAGACGGAGACGATACGTCCCATGCGCATGTGATTTCACCGGCAGCCACACCCTTCCACCGGAACACAGCAATGCAACCACCACTGCTTGGCGGCAGATTCCAGATGTGGTGGCAGTACCTCTCCGGACGAACTTGGCACAAGTTCTACTGCTACTTTTGGTTGCTCTTTTAGCAACACCCAGGGGGTACGTGTAGGGAATCAAAGGGTACACACATACGGACGCGAGCAACTGGACCCCCCCAAAATAGTTAAATATAATTAGAGTTTGCTCCCAGTGTGTTCCCGCCATCGGATGCCATCTAATACTATATAATCTATAGCCGCTAAACTGTTTAATTCCATCACGTCTGCAAGTCGTGTCGGCATCGTGTCGGAAGGGTCTGGCTTCAAGAAGATTTTATTTCTTACTGCAATGAGCATGCTTTTACTCAGCAATAAGACCGCGTGATAATATAGTAGGTATATACGTAAACTAACAGATACACGTTGCGTGCTACTACGTTAAAAAGAGAAATTTATTTTTTGCCTAATGCATAGTTTTAGTGGTCTAAAACCATCTTCGCATAGCCTTTCTAATGAAACCGGTTTGGGGCAGATCGGTTGGATGGTTTCAAAGTCTATAACGGATATAGGTGGAAACAATTGGATGTTTTAAAAAGTTAAATGACTTTTTTTTTTAGAATTCCAAATTCAAGGTTGCTGCTGCTTGTTTTTTATTCTTTTTTTAATATATGTAACGATTTTGTATTTACTTGATGCTTTTAGATTGAACCAAAGCCAATCAAAAATCAAAAAATCACTCTCAATAAACGTGAGTAGGCCGGTGTCCATACAGTGGAATTATTAGAGACTGGTACGGAAACAATAAAAAATAGTGATCTCTTCAAGACAACCTTTGGATCGGTACCGGTGAAATGATGGCACATGACGTAACATCCGTCTCTGCTTGACGGGCGTAACGCTAGCGACTTGGATCTCACACTTCCTAGGGCAGGATCGGACTTTATTGGCCGCAGTAACCATTTAACATCAGGGTTTTCAGCGTATTCAGCCACATAAAAGAAATACTACGTATGCTTCAGGGCGTAAACCCGCGACGGTTAGATTGAAAGTCATGAGGCTATGCTGTTTTTTAAGAGTGCCTTGCTCTCGTTATAAAATAATCGCAGTATCTTATTTACGCTAATATAATGATGGAAATCTTTGTTCCCAAAAGGCAAACGACACAAAGACATTACGGTTGCTAAAAGGGGGACTTTGGGGATAAGTGGGTATCAGGAATTATTTGAAAAAAGCTCTCACAAATATAGAATAATATAATGTTGCTGATAAAGCTAAATGTAGGTTGTAATGTAGGTAAATATATATATTTTTTTATGTAACTGAAGTTAGAGGACGAGCTAGAGGCCTACCTGATGTTAAGTAGTTACCTCCGCCCATAACAACATAATAAATGTAGGTAATACTATTAAAACTATTTTTTATTTACTAAATCTTGATGGGCGGGACACTTGGCTAGGCGGGAAGATCTCCGATGGACCAAGGCAGGGACGGAATGGTGGCCAAGAGATATGCGTCGACCCCAAGGCAGGCCAGCCCGATGGTCGGACGACATTATAAAGGCAGTAGGAATAAAATGGATTCGCCTTGCACAACCGGCAACAGGCGTCCTAGAGAAGACGCTATACTCAGCAGTGGGTGTTACCGGCTGATTAGAAATATATAAATTGACGGCTTAAATAGATTCTATGATTCAAATAAACATATTTACATTAAAAAAAAACCAATTATACTTGAGTATTAAGAGGAAACGCTGAAACAGTGCTGCCAGCAACAACCCAGTCTTTCTCCGATATATAAAGGAGTTGGGATGGCTGGGTAGGGTTTAGTTAACAACGGGGGACAATGCACGATACACCCCTATGCGGGACGTCAGTGCAGGCCTAGTCACCCCCACCCAGAATTAGAACTAGAATTAGAAGTATTTTATCAGTTTCGATAACTTCCCATAATAAAAGCATTGCTTAGTTTGGAGCTAGATGGCGCCTTATGAAATGTCAATGAATATTGAATACTAGCTGTGTTCCGCGGTTTCACCCGCGTTTTTCTCGTTTCCGTGGAAACAGCGCACGCAAAAATAGTTTTTCGATTTTACACCTTATGTTACAAAATAGCAATTTTATTACGGATCCCTAATTTTGAAAAAAAAACATAGCCTATAGCCTTCCTCGATAAATGGACTACCCAACACTGAAAGAATCATTCAAATCGGACCAGTAGTTCCAGAGATTCGCGCGTTCAAACAAACAAACAAACACTGCAGCTTTATAATATTAGTATAAATTTGGGAGAATTTGACGACCCTCCCGAGTTAGAAATCAAACTGATGTGTTTAACTATATACTACAGTTTATTAGTGATATAACATAATTCTATATTCCAGAAAACAATTGTCTGAGAGGCTGTTTTTACTCTCTCGGTCTCTCTGTCAATAATCCCGCCTTTTTCCTCGTAGGGAGGTGACGGTGCGAGCCCCTGGGGATGCGACATCTCACAGATAATAATCGCCACAAATATTATTATTAAATTTCCTTAACAATCACAATGGAAAAATTCGCCCAAAAAGCCGAAGTCTGCAAACTATGAAGTCCCGATTCACCCCAGTCTCCCCCACGTCTGCGCACCGTTTCGTACTTGGCATCTCGCCACATGGCCCGCCTCCAAGCATCCAACCCCGACGCACTCACAGTCAACACTTGACCAGAAAACTGTACGAACGTAGCTTTTTCTGTTTAAAATAGTAAAGATAATCAATTTTGAGCCAATAATCGACTGAATAATTCAATTTTGAGGTTATAGTTTGCTATTGACAGTTGAAAGCGCGGGAAAGATTTGTTTTTTTAATTTGCAACAAAAGATTCGTGCGTGGTTGGCGCGTGGCGTGCTTGTGTTTTGTTTTGATTAGAATTTGGACTTGAACAAAGGTAAGTCGATATATATATAATAATGATTCTTTTTGTATACAATTTTAGGATCTTATTGTATGTGTAACACCTATTCTACATTCTACTACATTACTACTCTAGTTTTCTATCTATTACGATGTACTGTTATTAGCTAGCTGTTTTGACATTACAAATAGACTTAATTTTTAATTATTGTTATGTTATTGTATTAAAAGTCAGTCATCCATATTGCGTTGAATTCTCAAAAAAAACGGGAAACGTGACTTTTAAATGAGATCATAGCTATGAGATCACGCGTTCTTGTTATTAAGTGTAGCGCATGTTAAACTCCTATCCTAGGTTAAATAACATTGCCAAAACACTCCGAACTTTTTATAACTAAAACGAACTTCGTTGGATTGCTAAATGCCTAAATCTAAGCTTGCTAGCTGCGCCCCGCAGTCGCTTTATGTAACAAAAAGTATCTCAAATATATCAAATCAAATATAGTTTATTGCGGAACAAAGTAACAATGGATTATAAAAAGTTTAGAAAAACGATGATGCCTGCAGAAGTATTAAAACTGTTAATCCATGGTAGAGCCTTTGTAACTTTTGTAATTTCAACCGAATCCATTCAACCGTTGTTGCGTGAAGGATTCCGTACCAGCCTCTAATGCCACTCCACGGACACTGGCTTACTCTCGTTAATTGAGAATGGGCTTTTATCTGCCACGGGAGAACAATCCGAATTGTTAGATGTTTTAATGTATGTTCATCGATTTCTCCGCTATTTACCAATGATTTTGATTAATTTTTTTATTTGAAGGGTTAATATGCTTTCAGATTGGTCCAGTAGATTTTTTATCAAAATCGGATCAATAGTTTGGTTGTTAAATCAAAATAACTGGAAAAAATATGTATGAAATACTTTGAAAGTATTGAAGTGGTTTTCTTTTCGATTTTTAATTGTTATTAATATTATTATTATTCTCAAAGTGTAATCAAACGAATTATTTACATACTCAAACTCATTTATTCCTTTACATCGCTATGATCGTTTGGACACGATTAATTTATCTTATTACTAAACGAACAATTCTTGTATAAGGTATACATTTATTTCTTTCGATCACGGCTGAAACGATTTGGATGAAATTTTGTGTTTAGATATTTTTGCTATTTAAGTTTACTTGTTTAATTGCATTGCTTGTAAAACGCGATATTTTACAAAAATACGTTTTACACGGACAAATCACGGGTGCCTAAGTTCTTGTAATTTGAATATTGCTACAAATTTGTGTTCTAGATCAGTGGTTATTTTTATACCATCCAAAATCCAGTAAATTTCCTCATATTAAAATATATAACATATTAACCTAAAATTTGGCCCCAATAGCTATAAATCTTTTTACTAACAAGTTGTATGGATTTATGTGAATGTCCGAAATAAAATTATTCTATTCTATTCTATTCTATTCTATAAATCGGGAAACTGCGACACAAAAATATTACTGGTGGATTTATATCAGAACGGATATAAGGATGTAAACAGGGGATCGTGGGCGAGTTGTAAACCATGCGTCGTACTTGCGGTAAATATAGAAATGAGATTTGTTGTCTTTTCGGACAAAGTTGGCCTCGAAAGTTTGCTCTGAAAGTGGAACAAGAATACAAAACATTCACAGTTTGAATTGCTTTTGTTATGACTTCTGTCCTAGGTCAAGGAATTGGGATATTTATCGCTGGTTTTGTTAATTGAAAGTCGAAATCAACGCCGAAATACTTTTTTTTTCGTTGAATCATAATTCAATTTTAAAAGATCTTTGTTTCATAAAAATATTACGTACGTACAATTCTAGTGTAAATTGAGTCCTAGAATTAAACAACATATTGATATAAAAACGTTTTCAAGCTACAAAATGCTTGTGAAAACGTACAAAATATTTTTATAGAAGCGATTACAAATAATTAATAATTATAATTAACAATGCAATTAATATACGTATGTATGTAAGTTTTACATGTATGTTGAATTCATAAAAAAATACTTGAAAACGTCACTTTTTTTAATAAATATGTACCTATAAGATCATTTTCTTATAACTAAGTTTCGCGTTTGTTCAAACCCTATTCGACCCTCCATGAGAGTACGAGCAAAAAACCCCTAATCGAAGGACAACTTTTTGTCTACGTAAACTTAGAAACGTAATTTTTTTTTAATTATTTAACTACCTACGAGATCACGCGTTCTTAAAACTATGTTTAGCGCTTGTTCGAACCCTATCCGACCTTCCAGGGAAGAATAAGCAAGAAACCCTAATGGAAGGATTACTTTCTTTTCGCGAGCATGATTTTTGACAGAGTAAATACTTAAATCTAAACAACATTTTCCTTATAACGTATAACGTATATAATATCCATACATCTTGTAAGTCAATATTTTAATATTAGATACCCTACAAGTTATTTTGCACGTAAATTTTTCCTTGTCCAAACTATGATAGAGATAGGTTTAAATACAAGTTCATAAAATGTAATGGTAACGAACTGATGACCTTGAAACCGAACCGTATGATAAAACATGTCTTAGAACCACTGCAAGAAAACCTTTTTTGCAACAACCTGCTTTTAAATAAAAACCTCACCCACATCGGTTCACTTGTTTAAGAACTACGATGCTACAGACAGACAGACAAACATAGAGGTGAAAATACAGTGAAAATAACACCCCTCTTTTTGCGTCGACGGTCAAAACGTTTATAAATGTAGTTAAGTTTGAGAAAAAATACGATACTTGAACACTTTTTTAAGTTTTTTATTATGTTTATATGTCTATAAAGAAAGAAAGAAAAGAAAGAAAAAAAGAAAGAAGGAAGACATTTATTCACACAGACAGTACACCAATGAAAAACACATTAACACACAAAAGGAAAAAAAATACAACAAATATAAAAATTCAAAAACATAAATAATGTTCGGTTGTCCAAACATTTACTCAAATATCAGTACATTTAAGCAAGAAATGTAGGTATCAGCTCAAAACCTATAAACCAGCTAAGTGCGAGTCGGAGTCACTCACGAAGGGTTCCATTATCTATAAAACAAACAATAAAAAATCACGTTTTTGTATGAGAGCCATAAATATTTATTTTGATTTTTTAGTATTTGTTAATATAGCGGCAACAGAAATACATCATTTGTGAAAATTTCAACTCTATCACAATTCTTAAGATCCAGCCTGGTGACAGACGGACAGACAGACAGCGGAGTCTTAGTAATAGTGTCACTTTTCACCCTTTGGGTACGGAACGTTAAAAATCAATATCTAGGTTTTGCGAAATAATGAAAACCAGAGCATACGTCTCAATTTTATGGATTCCGTCAGGTTTACACAGAAAGCTATCAATCTTTGTAAATTAGCTGCTTAGGTCAGTGGCAAGGTTAAGACGCACGCCGATTTTCAACTAAATTTAGACGTTGCACGTGTTTATTAACCTTTGGTGAAAATATATGGTTAATTTTAATAATGTTGTTGTTTTCATTCATTTTTGAGCCGAGTACGGTCACGTGTGAACATTTTATGTTTCAATTAATCATGTACATGAATAATTCAATATTATAAATCTTAGGAGTAACGCCCTGACAAGGTCGCGTTTGGTTTTAAGTGCGCGCCAAAACGTCGTCAAACAACGTGTCTGATTGGCAAGATGTGTTCAGAAATGACGTTACAACCTTGTAGTGACGTGTCTTTTAAAGATTTCGTACCCAAAGGATAAAAGGGGACCCTCTAAGACTCCGCTGTCTGTCTGTCACAAGGCTGTTTTTATGAACCGTGATAGTTAGAGTTGAAATTTACACAGAAGATGTATTTCTGTTGCCGCTATAACAACAAATACTAAAAAACAGAATAAAATAAATATTTAAGGGGGCTTACAAAGATTTTTAAGATATAGTTCCACATGAAGAAACTAGATGGCGCTTCTTGTATTTTATTATTATAGATATTATAGATAGGTATGGAACCCTTTCGTGCGCGAGTCTGACTTGCACTTGGCCGGTTTTTTGGTTTATAGACTTTGAGTAGATTAATTATAGTTGCTTATACATATAAATTGTTTCATAGTAGAGCAGACGATTAATGCACGTGAAAGACGAATACATCTTGCCAATCAAACCAAGACTTCATTCAATTGGTTGTAAGGAACAAACATTTCTTTCGCTAGCATTTCCGGTGGAACATAATTTGGCAATAAAATCTTAGTCGACAAATATTTTGGCAGATAATGTTTTATCAATATGATAGCAACAGGTCTCTATCAATGAACTTATGTAGTAGAATTGGATTAGATTCAAAATATGTCGTTTCATAACAAGTATGATTAATTGAACATTAGATAGATCAATATTAGATTCAACAATTTAGTAATCATGTAATTACGGGTCCGTGGCTTAGTTGATCCTGCCTTCAAAGCGAGGAGTCCCAGGTTCGATTCCCGGCCGTGGCACATGTGTGTGAGCATTTTTGTTCTCGGGTCTCGTGGCACATTTTTGTTCTCGGGTCTTGGGTGTTTCTCTTGTGTTTCTGTGTTTGTCCATGCTATTTGCGACACGGGGAATCCTAGTGCTGAGGTATGAGTGTGTAAACGGATATTTATATTTAATTAATATAACTCTAAAATAATTTAAATGAATGAAGGAAAAAAAACACTTTCTTAATAAATAACTAAGCTATCACTTGACCCAAAATGCTGGCAGCATTTAATTTTTTCAGCACACTGGATGATTTGTACAATATATATTATATTAATATAATAGTATTATATTAAACATCCAGGATGATAAGGTTAGGGTTGGAACAGACGTAAACTTAACAAATAAGATAAGCTTAAACATGAAAACTGACTGTAATTTGACATATCTGTGTGCATGTAACGTGCTAGGAGCTCCTGTGACACGTTATATGCTCACGAATATGTGTACATGTGTGTGTAAAATTTGACGTGTCCAAATGATACATGAGATCTAAAGGAATAAATGAGTTTGACTTTGACTTTGACTAAGGGTTTTTATCCTGTTGATCCTAGATATAAATAAATAGAACAAATGTATTAACACTTACATATAGGTATCCATGGCTAAATGTTGATCTGTTAGTTGCACTATCGGATACTATCAATTGTTTATCCACTTGTGTTAAAATAACCATTTTATATATCAATATTAACTTTCTCAACTCATATGACAGTAAAACAGATAATCTAAATATTTTTTCTATGTTCTAGTTGGACTCTATTTGTTGATACGCTGGCTCCACGAAAGGTAGTAGCTTAGTAAAATTTCGAAAACGTATATATTGCCACAGGCTATGTGACGCAGATCAGATGAATAGACTTTTTATGAACGTGCCAGGCAACGAACAGGTTCAAATCGCTTCTGACGTATTCCGAGTTCCTTAGGTACCTACATATCGGTATTCGAACCTGTTCCAATAGATACAGTCTCCAAAAATACTAAGTTTAAGAAATGAACTGGCTATGACCGCCAGTCGCCATTACAGCCAAATGAAATGACCGCCTTCGAAAAACATTTAAACTTTTAAAATATGATTCGATATTATTTTAAAATATTTGAATAAACGTCAATAAAATTCAAATATTTAATTCACATATAACAAAATAAACCAATAATAACTGTAAGACTAAAACTAAAATCTTAAAAATATAGTATAGGAACTAAAATATATTATTAAAAGGAGTCCCTTTGGGCAAGGTTCCGAAGATACTGGCAGCGTTCCCCCTTTGAATAACTAGACTTATTCTTTGTCCGAGGTAGCTGCCAGCTCTTCGGTCTCCTGTGATGTCGACTAACCTAACTTTTAAATATTGTTAGACGTGGTGGATAAATCAAACACGCAAATAAGCGTTGTTGATTTTACATAAATAAGTGAGCCCCTGTCGGCACTTACAATTTATTTTATAATCTCTAACAGGAAGTACCTGACATTTCAGTACTTGACAAATGGAAACGTTAAAGCGGAAGTTGCAAGTGGCGCCACCCAGGCAAGCTTCCTGTTAAATATAATTTTAAAACAGCCTGTTTCCGGTTCAGTTTAACATCAAACATGTATCATAGTTAACAATATTAACATACGACATAAGTTTATTATATTGACAATATTCAAATGTAAATTTTAATCTTATATTATCTCATCTAAAGAGGTAATAATAATAATAATTATTATTATTAATTATCTCTGTTGAAGGTTGCCTCTTCTCCCCTCAGCTTTCATGGTAATTCACCGACCTCGTTATTACTAATGAATAGTTGTGGCCTTGACCTAATCTCCATATGAACGCTTTTCATCATTCATATCCCAATCAATGTGTGACCGGGAAATTCCATCGGAGTCTCAATTCAGTTTTTTTTATAATAATAATAATTTTTATTTTTAATTTAATTCATTAATTAATTTAAAATTACGCACACATAAAATAAGTAAAAATTTTAATTAAACATTTGTGATGATTAATTAAAATTTTTAAACTATACTAAACTCTAGTAAACTCTCTGTTACTACAAGATCCGTTACGAGTTGGGTGATGGGCCGGTGGACTTTTAGCCAGTGTCCCATAGTAAGAGAGCTGAAAACATTAGCCACGACGGCCAGTAAGCTTGGTGCTGCCACGGATCCTCGTTTTTAATCAACTCCGCCATTTATCAAACGATTTCAATATTTTCAATTAATTTTTCATGTGCTTCGCCTGGTATCTTTTCAGGGAGGTGCACTGCATCTACAGTATACTAAATATGTTAATTATAGCTCATTATACATGTAAGAATATAAATTATGTTAATGTTAAATTCAAATCGCGTAGGTATTTGAATTTCCAGCGAAATTTCGTCGAAAACAACTCTGGTTGACGGCTCGGGGAATCCCTGCTGGCAAAAATCTCAATCATTTGTATTTCGTACTAAATTATGCTGAAAATTTAATACAGCGCCATCTAGTAAATTTTTATGGTACTTGTTTTGTAATCTACTGCTACTTCAAAAAAAAATCATTTCCTTTAATACAAGACTACAAAAAAACCCAGAGCGTAGCTCGGTCGCCCAAGTACAAAGATTTAAAAAAAAATCTTGTCTCTGATTCGAAATTTGACAATCGGCAAAAGACGTAGTGAATCCCAAAGAAAAATGTGTTGCCAGTTTTTTCCAATATCCGACTTTTCATCTTTCCCAAAAAGCTTCCATACAAACTTTGTCGGACAAACAACAAAACCATTAGCCAAACAAAAGCCATTTATTTTTATTTAAAACATATTGCACTGTTCTCCGCAATTTTTTGTCTAAAATGACATAAGCTTTGACAGTTAAAGTTACGTCAAAATCTGTCCAGACGTTTTTTATTAGCCGCAACAAACTACAGACAGAAATCTTAAAAAAAATTGATTTGTTTTTTGTTATGCTTACCTTTTTTTTTTTTTTTTTTTTTTCCGTGGAGAAATGTCTTAGCATACCGCCCTGCCACGGGGAGACAGAGCGGTTATGTGGGACTACCCACTAAAACTCCACGGTGTCCTCCTCTGCCGCTTAGTGGCGGGAACACGGGAACGTTTATACACACATCCGCGATCCCGCCGCAGCTGCCCGTTTCCGGACCCTCCTTGGGATGGCAATGCCACCATCCTCCCTCGCCACGACACGCCAGGACACGAGGCGCGTCGCAACCACCTCGGGGACCATGCCAGCGATAGGACGTCAGACTACCCCGTGTCAGACGCCCTAGGTCCCCATGCGACGGGTCAGATATGTGGCCCCGTCGCCTGCCACTACGGCCGCAGAGGATAGGGAGAGTGGCGCCTCTCAATACCAACACTCCTCTTCCCCTGCGGCCCCACCGCGTCCGCCATCAAACGGTGGCGACCCCGCCGTGGCCGCGGAAGGTAGGGAGAGCGGCGCACCGCTATACCGGCACTCCTCTCCCGCCGCGGCCCCTAACCCTCAGCTGCGGTGCCGCCCATACGACACCGCAGCCCGCCTCAGTTGCGGTGCCCCCCATAAGGCACCGCCACCTACTGCGGCCGCTCCTAGTCGGCTTGGAGGCAAAGCCTAAAGGAGCAGCCCCTCCCGGGTTCCTCTTGGCTTCACCGTGGGCAGCCCAACCACGGTTACTAAGCCCCCCCGCCCCGACAAGGCGGGAACCCGCGGGGGGGTTTGTTATGCTTACCTACCGTATATACTTTAAAATGCATTTTGTAAAAAGCTGTTAGTTTAACATTACAAACAGACGCTCCAATTCATCTGTATCTATCTATCGTAATTGTTCGACAGAACCCAGAGGTTACAGGTAGGTCAGCGCACTGTCAAGGTTCGAACCCGCGGTCCTCTGCCAACTTCCTCTAGACAAGTGGGGTGGTCTTATATGGATACGCCTTGAGGATATCGCCTCTGGCAGACAGCTTGGCATGTTCAGACCTTCACCTGACCTGGATTGATCGATCAATTAATGATTTCAATTGATTAAAAATAGATTTCACTGGTCTCATATCTCTTTTGGTAGTAGCTCTGCCTTTGCGCTGTAGGTGGGACCAATTCCCTTCCATCCGTGACAAACATTTATAAGAATAAGAATAATATTGTTTGCCAAATAAAGGACGCAGTAACACAGTCCACAGATAATCCTAAAATAAGCTTGTTAAAAGCTTGTGTCTTAGGACTCTGAGTACGAAGCGAACGTACGAAGACACATTGAAATTAATTATTGCGAGGCAAAATATCCTTGGTTTACAAAAAAGACTATAATTTATGTGATTGTTTATCACAAAGTTTGATCATGGCTTATTTACAATATAAAATCTATACTAATATTATAAAGCTGAAGAGTTTGTTTGCTACATGCTAACCTCTGGAACTATCAATCGTATTTAATATTTTAGTATATTATATAGGCTACTATCCGCCCTGGATTCGCACGGTTAGTAAAGCATCAGCGTATCAGAAACTGCATGTGCGAAGCCGGGGTGAGTTGCTAGTGTATTATATGTATAAACCTTCCTCTTGAATCACTCTATCTATTAAAGAAAACTGCATCAAAATCCGTTGCGTAGTTTTTAAGATTTAAGCATACATAGGGATATAGGGATAGAAAAAGCGACTTTGTTTTATACTATGTAGTGATAAGCTATCTATTGCGCTAAATTTCTGTAAGTTATACTTGGGTGAATCCGCTGGGCACAGTTAGTATTTTACCAGCATTAGTTACCTAGTCATTTCCAAAATACAAGCTGAGTTTGGGCCTAGGTGACGCTGTGTGTCTATGAGTATTTATTTATTTTATTTCGTAGCAAAGTCGACAAGTGTCAAGTTAGAGAAGTAATGTTTATTTAAACAAAAAACATGTTGTGATGGACGGCGAAGGTAACCATTTAACACCAGATTGCCCGTAGATTTTCAACAAGAAAACCCGTAATGTTACCAAAACATTTCAAAAAGCAATTTCTTCACCTTCTACGCAAATCCAGATCTGCAGAAATTCATCTTGGATCGCATCCAAAGCCAATTTAAATAGATCTTTGATCACTAACAAATCCATTAAAACTGAACAAGCTCAGGGGTCTATCAACACTGGCTCTAAGGCCAACGACAGGGAAATTAATCCCACATTTTAAAAATAGATGGCGCCACGTGTTTTTTATTTACAAACAAACGCTTTTCTTCCTTGCAAAACATGCTGGCACGAATTGTAACACGCATTTTGAAAGTGAAAAACAATTTTATCTTTATTTAACGCGCACTTACTCAAGATGCGTAGGAAAACAACATATTAATTGTGCGTAGTACCTATTTTACTTAAAGGCATTAGGAAATTTCGAGAAACTATTAGTTTTACTAATGTGGCTATCCTGTGTTGCCAGAGTCTTAAATTGATATTTTACGACGTCATTCATTTAAATGAAATGGTGCCAAATGGTTTTAAAGACATGCGTTTATGAATTTAACAGTTTTCTTTGTTTGGACTACAATGTTATTGGCCGTAGATGGCCTTAACAACTTTACGCGGGTTTTTCATGAAAGCGGAAGGCGCTCAGCCATCATCATCATCATCATCATTTCAGCCGACAGACGTCCACTGTTGGACATAGGCCTCCCCCATAGCTTTCCAGCTCAGCCATGGCCACGATAAAATAAAACGTAAATCTATAAAACATCTTACTTACCCGTACTTACGTAGATACAATACATTCGTAGAAGCATCTAATATTCTGTAACTGCGATGCAGGTTAGATAATTGAGGGCCTTGCGCTCTCACCAAAAACCCGTGTAAAGTTGACAAGGCCATCTACGGCCAACAACTATAGTTAAGTCAAAAAAACTTTGCGAGAATTAATATACTTTATATCTGGCATCAGATTCCAATCTGATTTTTCCTGAACCAAATAGATTGTTTGAATCTAGGAAATGCTTGTTTATAAAAATAGAAATAGTAAAACATTTGTTTTGCGTTACATAGACATGGTAGGATTACACAGGTAGCAGGTTAAACTTTTGAATGTATAAATCATAACCGCAAAAAAAGCTACTCATGTGCTGCATCAACAGTGTCGCTAATTCAGCATTTTTCTTCTGTACCACCATTTTTATTTTTACTTTGTTATTTGTAATTTGTTTTAAGTTTTTTTGTTAATTACAGTTAGTGGTTTTGCCGTTCTAATTAATATTATAAATAAATAATAAATAGTATGCACAGATAGTCGATATAAGCAGAGTAGGTATGGTTTTAGACGACTCCGTGGCTTAGTTGGTAGCAGCCCTGCCTTCGAAGCGAGGGGTCCCGGGTTCGATTCCCGGCCGGTGCACACTTTGTGTGGTTAGCATGACGTTTGTTCTCGGGTCTTGGGTGTTTGTCTTGTGTTTCTGTGTTTGTCCATGCCATCTGCGACACAGGGAATCCTAGTGCAGAGGTATGAGTGTGTAACGTTGTTTGTGTTTGTTCCTCACGATGTATTCCTCCAACGATTCGGGAGCGTGGCAGTTATTACCTACCATTCGAGGAAATTCCCTGACGTACGTTGTTGGCTACCTGTACCTCAGGAGTTGGAAGCGCGCCATCTCGAGCTAACCTTTGCAAACATTGCCCGCGTCTCTTACACTTGACATTACGATTCACAGATGCTACTACGCAATTTATTGACCTAAAAGAAATTAAAATATTTTTATCGTTTTTGGTACAGAGTGATTTACCTAGATTTTCAACAGAGTTCCAAGAAAGGAGGTTCTCAATTCGTCTATATTTATTATCAATTGGGCTATAATTATTACCAATTGGTTTATATTTTTTTTTATATTTGTTACCTCTGCTCTCCGTCATATATCAACGGATTTGGAAAATTCGTTTTGGTCCCATAGAAATTTTATTAAAATCACTTCAATAATTTGGCGATAAAATCAAAATAACAATCATAAATATCCAAGTAAACGAAATTGCATGCTTTCCTGCGACTTTTTTCTTCGCCCGTTGGATACCGTACCCCAAAAGGGCGAGAAATAAGTGATGAAAGAAATTAAGGATTTTTTTTCGATTTTTCAGATAACGATAAAAACCATAATTTAAAACGATTTTTAAATATATGTCTCTTACCTCAGATTTTTTTTATTTATCAGCTTTAAGAGCTATCATGCCACAGACAGACACACAAACAGATACACTACAAACTCCCTTCTTAATCGTCAGAAGTTAATAAAATGCAGAAATAATATTAATAAATTATTTATTTACGTTATAAAAGGGTTACATTTGGTATTGAGAGTGTGGGATCTCTTCTGGTAAGTTTATATAAACCTGTATTAGAAGAGCGCCCTCTTTTCCGTGGTCTGTCGACGGTAACGGAAATAGAAATCATGTGTTCAGATTAATAAAACAGTACACTAATAGCTACACGCATGTCGTTTATCACAACCCGTGGACGTACAGACAGACAGATATCAATATAGTCGTATAATAGTGTCAGATGGTATGCCAAAATGATTTTAAACAAGTTTTTAATATGTCACAGAAGTGTCGTGGGGGCTGTTTGCCCACCTGATGTTAAATGGTTACCTCCGGCTATAACTACCGCATTACTTAGTTCCTCGGCCGAATGTCACCCAAGTCATATTGAGGGGGTGTAAAAAAATCAAATATAAACTATATTGAGGAACAAAATAACAATGGATTAGAAAAACATTTCGAAATACGATGATGTCTGCAGAAGTATTAAAACTGTGTTGTCTTATGAAATAGTTAAAATATATTCAACTCCAAAGGTGTTAAAACTTTCATTTTCAAATTATTTTTTTCATGTTTAATTAACATGAAAAAAACTTTGACATTTAGTATCAATTTTGTAAATTATTATGAACTTTTGCACGCATGAGGCAAAATGTACGGGATCATTTTTACTTTTATTTACCTTTTAACAACTAAATGTACCAACGTTCTTGCAAACAAATAAATAACAAAAAATGTGTCAGTATATTTTCCTGGATGACAAAAAGGCTTGGGAATGAATTTGCTCCACTCGAGGACCATATTCGCGTAAAACTGTCTCCGAGGGGTTTCTTGTTTGTTTCTTCCCCTCGGGTTGGTCAGTTAGGGTTGGAACAGACGTAAACTTAGCAAATAAGATAGCTTAAACATGAAAATTGAGTGTAATTTGACATATCTGTGTGCATGTAATGTGTCTGGGGAGTTCCTGTGACACGTTATATGCTCACGAATATGTGTACTTGTATGTGTAAAATTTGACGTGTCCAAATGATACTTGAGATCTAAAGGAATTAATGAGTTTGACTTTGACTTTAACTTTGCAACAGTACCTAGATATTACATACCTACTCGTAGCTCTGTAAAATATAGGTATCTACATGGTAGTTGATTAAGTTGATTTCTGGCTAGTTGGTCAAGTTTTTTTGTAGTTAGTGTTTTTATGTACGTTCCAAAACTTTTAAAAACAAAGAAAAAATATATTTGAGTTAAACAACTCTCTGACGGCGATAAATTGGATGGAGTTTAGTGACATTTGATACCAGAGGGGACATGAGACTTCAAAAAGGAAGGGGTCTGATTTCAGTTGTAAGTTTTTTACATATGTTTGTTACGCGATTTCTTCGCTAATTGTATACCGATTTGAAAGAATACTTCTTAATTTGATAGAACGTACCTCCAAGGTGGCCCCATAGAAATTTCGAGAAGAATTTCCGCCCCTAAGGTCTTTTAATCAGTCTTTAATATTTTTTTTTTTTTTTTAACTCTCAAAAATTGTTTCTACCTATGTCCGTTATAGACTTTGAAACCATCCAAACCGGTTTCATTAGAGGCAATGCGAAGGTTTTAGACCACTAAAACAATGCATTAGGCAAATAATGTATTTCTTTTTTAGCTTTAAGCACACGCCGGGTACGATAGCATAATTTTTTCATATTTTCAATCATTTTATCCCTGTCATATATCATATACTAGCTGCGCCCCGCGGTTTCACCCGCATAGTTCCCGTTCCCGTGGAGAATACGGGGATAAATTGATTTTATTTTTTTCGTTAATTTTCCAATGTTTTAATAGTTATTCTGCTATTCGGGACGGAAACAAATCCAACAAATCAAAAACCATGGCAATCGGTCCAGCCGTTCTCGAGTTATAAGTGTTGTAACAAACACGACTTTCTTTTATATATATAGATTTTATAGAAACCTCAAAAATTGTAGCCTATATGTTATTCTGATGTATAAGCTATATTGTGGTAAAGTTTCATTCAAATCCATTCAGTAGTTTTTACGTGAAAGAGTAACAAACATCCATACATCCATACTTACAAACTTTCGCCTTTATAATAGTAGTAGGATTATGTTATATATCAGCGCGGAAACCATTGATTTATATGGATAGATAAAACATTCAGCGTAATCGTGTTTTAAAAATTTGTGACTATTCTAAGACACAAAAGAATTTGAGATAGCTTTTCTACCTTTGTTCAAATACTGAGAAATATAGTGTAACGAACTGTGAGCTTGCCAAGATTTTAATTATTTCGACGGTTTCGTAAGCTCATCGCAAGCACCGGCACCCACACCCTTCTACCGGAACATAGCAACGCGAGTCACCGCTAGGCGGCGGATTCAAAATATGTTTTTACCAAATGAAAGAAAATTTTGTTACATTATATAGACTTTTTTATACGTTGACGGGTGACCTGATGTAGGGTTCACCTGATGTAAATCGGTATACAACGGGCGAAGAAAAACGTCGCAGTAAAACAAAATACGCAATTTCTTTTACTTGGATTTCGTTTCTTTCCAGTTATTTTGATTTAGCAACTATTGAACCGATTTTCATAAAAAAATCTATGGGACCAATTTGAAAGCATATAACAATAAAAGAATTTTCCAAACCAGTTGAAAATTTCACGGCTAAATGTGCACATTTTAGACAGCTCCGTGGCTTAGTCTGTAGTAGCCCTGCCTTCCAAGCGAGGGGTCCCGGGTTCAATTCCCGGCCGGGGCACACTTTGTGTAGTGAGCATGAAGTTTGTTCTCAGGTCTTGTGTTTCTGTGTTTGTCCAATCCATTTGCGACATAAGGAATCCTAGTGCAGTGGAATGAGTGTGTAAACGTTTATTTTCCGGAAATGAACCTGTTAACACAGTCGTTTTTTCCAGCACTATGCCATCGGAGGTGATATCTGAGAAGTCCCTGCAGCGGGAGCTGGCGGATTCCATCATCAGGATGGTGCCGCTGGACGAGATCCGCATCCTCCTGGCTTGCGGAGCCAAGGTAACCACCACCACTGACCGAACTGAGGAAACGAATTTCCAGACATCCAATGGTTGTCTGGAAGAGATCGCTTCTTAGCGATAAGACCGCCCATTGTACATTTTTATTTGTCAAGTTTGTATTTCTCTGTATTGGTGTGCAATAAAGTATTTTCAATCATTCATATGATTTCCTTCAGGTAAACGAGCCGGTGACGCAGGGTCTCCGGCCCCTGCACTACGCGATCTGGCAGCGCCACTTGGAGGCGGCCAGGCTGCTCCTGGTGCGGGGATGTGACGTCAACGCCAGAGATGACTGCGGGTACAGCGCCCTCCACCTGTCTGCAGAGCACGGGTAATTAAATATCGACAACCCAACAATAGCTGTTAACCCAAGTTAGCTCATAATTTTTTGTTTGGAGTCTCTTCTGATCTATAGTACGTCCGAGAGGACAAACTGTTGTTCCATAAATAATACTTACAAGATCTTTATATACACAGTTTAACAATAAAATATATTCTTTCTTCTTCTTACATAAATAAAACAGACATAACAAAACAAAAAAAAAACAAAAACAAAAACAAACTTAAATCACTTATTATCATTAACATTAATTATTTACAAGAACAAGAATACATATAAACATAAATATATAAATATTACTTAACACCAAAACATTAATCCTGATGTGGACGAGAGAGGCTATCTACCCACAAC
Source organism: Aplocera efformata (assembly GCA_921293045.1). NCBI lineage: Eukaryota > Metazoa > Arthropoda > Insecta > Lepidoptera > Geometridae > Aplocera > Aplocera efformata. Next base: position 938,016 of record OV121067.1, on the reverse strand, counting down.
ACAGGTTTTAACCTAGAGTGGGGGATAGTGATCTTTGCATCAATTTTGTTCGTACATATTATTATAAAATAACCATCTAATGTAATGTATGAGAACATAGACATATACACTCATTTATTTGCTGTTTAGCACACAAATACAATACAACAAACAGAGAGAAGAAAAACAAAAAAAAAAAACAAATTTAGGTACGATTTAAAAAAGATAAAAAAAAAACAACAATTACGAAAAGTCAGCAATAAATAGTGAAAACAGTAAATACAGCTAGATATAAATAATAATATTAATATATAGTACCTGGGTGACCGAGCTTCGCTCGTTTTATCTGTAATAGTAATGTGGGGGAAACCTTTTCCCTGAGGGTGTCAGAGCGGTAGTAAAACCATAGGTATTATATCAATATTATACCTATAGTGCAGTGCGAAGAGCGTGGTGGCCCAGGGACATAGACACCGACTTTCAATCTGAAGGTTGCTGGTTCAAACCCACACGTGCACCAATGAGTTTTTTCACTTGAAAAAATTTATGTGCGCAATACCACATTCTCGAAACGGTGACGGAAAACATCGTGAGGAAACCGGCATGTCTTAGAACCAAAAGTTCGACGACATGTGACATCTACCAATCCGGATTGGGCTCCCGTGGTAGATCAGAGCCCATTCACTCTCAATTATCGAGAGTAGGCCGGTGTCCCTGCAGTGGGAACATTAGAGGCTGGTACGGTATAGTGCAGTAGCTATCAAATCAATGATAGACGAAGATTCTTGAGTTTGAAGTGGTTCTTCCGCAGGTATACTGAGCTGGTGAAGCTGTTGCTAGAATCCGGTGCTGCAGTAGACTACCGGCCCGACACGGGCGAAGAGTTTCCTAGGACCACGCTCTGTGACGAGCCGCTGAGACTCGCCATCAGAAACAAACATTACGTGAGTGGCTTCTTAATATAATAACAATAATTAACATTACGTGAGTGGCTTCTTAATATAATAACAACTAGCTGCGCCCCGCGGTTTCACCCGCTTAGTCCCCGTTCCCGTGGAGAATACGGGGATAAATTGATTTTATTTTTTCGTTCATTTTCCAATGTATTTAATAGTTATTCTGCTATTCGGGACGGAAACAAATCCAACAAATCAAAAACCATGGCAATCGGTCCAGCCGTTCTTGAGTTATAAGTGTTGTAACAAACACGACTTTCTTTTATATACATAGATAATTAACATTACTTGAGTGGTTTCTTAATATAATAACAATAATTAACATTACGTGAGTGGTTTCTTAATATAATAACAATAATTAACATTACGTGAGTGGTTTCTTAATATAATAACAATAATTAACATTACGTGAGTGGTTTCTTAATATAATAACAATAATTAGCGTTTACACACCATGGATGGATGGTGGATGGAGGTGGGTCAGGACCGTCTAACCTGGAAAGCTATGGGGGAGGCCTCTGTCCAACAGTGGACGTCTGTCGGCTGAAATGATGATGACAAACTCACCTCTGCGCTAGGATCCTACCTAAGGAATCGAACCCGAGACCCCTCGCTTGACGGCTCCGTGGCTTAGTTGGTAGTAGCCCTGCCTTCGAAGCGAGTCCTGGGTTCGATTCCCGGCCGGGCACACTTTGTGTGGTGAGCATGAAGTTTAGTTTCGGGTCGTGGGTGTTTGTCTTATGTTTCTGTTTGTCCATGCCATCTGCGACACAGGGAATCCTAGCGCAGAGGTATGTGTAAACGTTTATTATTTATTAAAGGCAGGCAGGCTTTAAAATACTGCATATTTCCAGGGTGTAGCAAAACTCCTCCTCGAACATGGCGCAGACCCCAACAAGCGGTACTTCTTCGGCTCGGAGATCAACCTGGTCTCCGAGCCGGAGTACCTGGAACTGCTGTTGACCTTCGGCGCCAACCCTGACTCCAGAGACCGCGCCGGCCTCACACCCCTGATGAAGGCAGCCAGACAACGGAAGGTAACATCATTATACACTTCTTCTACTGCTAACCAGTGTGCCTCGATTGGAATCTTCAAATCTACTTTTTTATGAATGTTTTATGCTGATGAAGGCAGCCAGAAAGCGGAAGGTAACATCGTCATACACTTCATACTCATACTCATCCTCATACTCATTTATTCGGCCTTAGAAACACTACGGAGCACTTGGTTTTGTCAAAAATGATGGCTTACATAACCTAAACAATAACAAGAAATAAGAAACTAGAAACAGACAAGACAAATCACATGCTTCAACAATAAGTTTACAATAATATAATATAATTTTCATGTCAAAATAATTTTAAAGGTAAAATGTTAACTATAGCTGCTGTATAGGGGCATTGTCAAGTAATAATAAATAATAATTAAATACATTCACTTCTTAACACGCTGTGACGCCCTATAATTGAAATATATATTACTAGCGACCCGCCCCGGCTTCGCACGGTTAGTAAAGCATCAGTGTCGTATCAGAAACTACCCGTGCGAAGCCGGGGTGACTTGCTAGTGTATTATACATATAAACCTTCCTCTTGAATCACTCTATCTATTGAAAAAACCGCATCAAAATCCGTTGCGTAGTTTTAAAGATTTAAGCATACATAGGGATATAGGGACAGAGAAAGCGACTTTGTTTTATACTATGTAGTGATGCCTTATACCCCGAGATTGGATTGCAAGATTACTACGTTTCAGTTTTTTCGATCAATTTTTTATCTATAAAAAATATGGACAGTAATGCGAGCACTACTGCTTGGCGGCAGATTCCAGATGTGGTGGCAGTACCTCTCCGGACGAACTTGGCACAACTTTCTCTGTCCCTATATCCCTATGTATGCTTAAATCTTTAAAACTACGCAACGGATTTTGATGCGGTTTTTTTTTGATAGATAGAGTGATTAAAGAGGAAGGTTTATATGTATAATACACTAGCAACTCACCCTGGTTTCACCTGGTAGTTTATGATACGACACTTTGCTTTGCTCTGCTAACCGTGCGAAGCCGGGGCGGGTCGCTAGTTAAGGTATAATTAGAAACGTGAAGAAATTGTTAATTTATTCCAGGGTATCGAAGCGGTGTTGCTTCTCATCCACTACGGAGCCGATGTGAACGCGATGGCAGACGCTAGGAACGACTACAGAACTGTGATGCACTACGCCGTACTCAGTGGTAAGTATTTTATCCACAATCCACTTAGCCATGAGCGTACCCAGCTTCTGGCCTAGGGGGGGTGGGGGGGGGGGCAAGTCAGATCTTTGAGGTCGAATCGTTCGCGGCTTTTTACGGCTGACGGCTTCGTGGCTTAGTTGGTAGTAGCCCTGCCTTCGAAGCGAGGGGTTCCGGGTTCGATTCCCGGCCGGGGCACTTTGTGTGGTGAGCATGAAGTTTGTTCTCGGGTCTTGGGTGTTTGTCTTGTGTTTCTGTGTTTGTCCATGCCATCTGCGACAGGGAATCCTAGTACAGAGTGTGTAAACGTTTATTTATTTAATATTTAAACCACAATCCACTTAGCCATGGGCGTACCCAGCTTCTGGCCTAGGGGGGGGGGGGGGGGTAGGGGGGGGGCAAGTCAGATCTTTTAGGTCGAATCGTTCGCGGCTTTTTTCATACACAAACACACCTACATGAAACATTAGGTATATGTAGTGTAGTGTGTAGGGCACACAGCAAATGATCCTTTATAGGTAGTTAAATAAATATAAGTCAATTTGACTATGCATGCATTTTTCTTCTAAATTTCCATTCCAGTGGAAGGGTGTGGGCGCCGGTGAAATTACAGGCACTTGAGACGCATCATCCCCGTCTCAGGGTGACTTGGATCTTCTCAAACTTTAGAAGGGGAAGTTTCTTATATGTATGTTAGATTAAGGTATATTTATCTATGGGCCAATATACTTATTTTTATGTTCTTGTTGCCTGAAATAAAGATATTATTATTATTATTATTATTATTATTATTATTATATGTTTGTTGTTTATGCGCGATGGTAAACACTTAACACAAAAAATTTGCAGTCCACGGGCGTAGCCTAATTCTAGTATTCTTATTCTTGATGGGGGTGACATAGCCTGCACTGATGTCTCGCATTAGGGTGTATTGTGCATTGTCCCCCAATAGCTAAACCCTACCCCAGCCCAACTCCTTAAAGTACTGAAGGACTCTGGGTTGGCAGCACTGCTGCAACGTCTGAAATTTCCGTCGGGTTTTTGGTTACTATTGATGAAAATTTCTTGATTACTACACAAGAGTGTAATGAAAAATTGCATGTGAACTTAGCACAAAAACCGGACACAAACTCAATTGAAATTGAACTCAAGTATGTGGAGATGCAAAACTCATGTTTCAATCCTTTACATACTTCGTGTTGAACTTGTGTAGAGTTCTTAGTAGCGATGCGACATGCACTTTTCATAGACCGCTGATTGGCTACTCTTACATTTTCTGTCCTTGTGTTGATTACTAACAAATTAAATATATTGAATCAGGTAATACGGAAGTGGTGAACCTCCTGATCAAGCAGGGTGGTCGGGTGAATTACGCAAGTCCTGAACTCAGCAAACCCAGTCCCCTCGACCTGGCCATCCTCAAAGGAGACGTGTCTATGCTTCAGATGCTATTAACCGCTGGTGAGTCAAAACTACACGACAAAATTCCAAAAAAACATATTTTTCTGTCCCTCTAGTATCCTTATACGTACCCCCTAGGTGGTGCCAAAGGAGCAACTAGAAGTAGCAGTAGAACTTGTGAATTTGTGCCAGTTTGTCCGAAGAAGTACTGCCTCCACACCTGGCACTCACTGTATTCCTGTAATAATTGGGGGGGTCTAGTTGCTCGCGTCCGTAGGTGTGTACCCTTTGATTCCCTAGTACCCCCTGGGTGCTAAAGGAGCAACCAAAAGTAGCAGTAGAACTTGTGCCAAGTTCGTCCGGAGAGGTACTGCCACCACATCTGGAGTCTGCCGCCAAGCAGTAGTTGCATTACTGTGTTCCGGTGGAAGGGTGTGGCTGCCGGTGAAATCACATGCGCATGCGTATCATCCCCGTCTCGGGTGATGGACGCAGCAGGATGAATGCGACTCAGTAAAGATTTGGATCTCATACTGAGTCGCGCGCATTACTGTTGTCGTGGGCGAGGGTCACCACTTACCATCAGGTGGGCCCTCAGCTCGATCCGTCACTCATTCACATAAATAATAATAATAATAACAAACACACTTTTGCCGTTCGTAGGAACGTTAGGAAGTTTATACAGTCCGATCTTTCCACCGACATTCTGAGTGATCATAACCCACCTCCTGCCGCCACTGGAGTGCACTTGGCTCAGGCCCGTGCACTTCAGATATTACCGACTCCAAGGAGCCGAGCTGAACAAATTCAGAAATAACAATAATAATAATATTGGGTGTGTGAATATGACTCCGCCCTTTTTGTCAAAATAAAACACATTTGTTCGCTTACAAAATTAAAAAAAAAAATTATTGAAAGTATGCTCCATCTGCAGCTACAACCTTCGCCCATCGTTCAGGTAGTTTTCGTATTCCTTGCTGGAAGAAGTCCTGGTCTTTTGAGCTTATCCAGTTGTCAATCCAAATTTTGATACTTTCACATGAAGTAAACTTTTCTCCAGTAAGGTCTGTCTGCATCGTCCGGAATAGGTGGTAATCCGAAGGAGCTATGTCTGGTGAATATGGCGGGTGGGGTAACACTTCCCAGTCCTGTCCCTCTAAATATCTTTTTACGACTTCTGCGGTATGCGGTTTGGCATTGTCATGCTGAAGAACTAATTTGTTATGTCTATTCACCCATTCTGGTCGTTTTTCTTCTATGGCTCGCTTCAAACGCATTAGTTGTCGTCGGTAAACTTCTCCATTAATAGTTTCAGAGGGTTTGAGCAACTCATAATATACAATACCTTTCTGATCCCACCAAATACAGAGCATGACCTTGGCACAGTGAATATTTATTTTTGGCTGTGATGGGCCTGGTTCGCCTGGTTTCACCCAAGCTTTTTTGCGTTTAGGATTTTCGTAGTGTATCCATTTTTCGTCTCCTGTGACTATCCGATGCAAAAATCCTTTTCTTTGCTGTCTTTGAAGCAGCATTTCACAAATGGTTTTCCGACGTTCCATGTCTCTTTCTTTTAAATCATGTGGAACCCAGTAACCGGCTTTTTGAATCATTCCCATCATTTGTAAACGCTTTGCAACAGTTGAACGATCAACATTTAATGCTGCAGCTAATTCTGATTGAGTTTGGCAAGAATCTTCCGCCAATAATGCTTCCAATTCAGCATCTTCAAATTTTTTTGGTGGTTTTCCATGTTCTTTATCCTCAGTACTAAAATCGTTATTTTGAAATCGTCGAAACCATTCCTTGCAAGTTGTATTAGACGGAGCATGCTCACCATAAATCTCCACAAGCAAACGATAAGTTTCCGCTGCAGTTTTCTTCGCAATAAAATAATGTAATAACACTTCCCGCAAATGACGTTTATTTGGAATAAAAACCGACATTTTCGAAAAGGTGAAAACAATTGTTGCTTACACTTCAACCAAATATCATAAAATGCGTTAGATAGCTGACATTCAGTACTATCGAATACAAGTATGGTCATTTATTAGTACACGTAAACAATACTAAAAACGACATCTGTTGAGAAAGGGCGGAGTCATATTCACACACCCAATAATAATAACGTAACAAATAACGTTTACACACTCATACCTCTGCACTAGGATTCCCTGTGTCGCAGATGGCATGGACACAAACACAAGACAAACACCCAGCCTAGAAACTTCATGCTCACCACAGTGTGCCCGGCCGGAAATCGAACCCGGGACCCCTCGCTCCGAAGGCAGGGCTACCACCAACAAGGCACGGAGCCGTCAATGATTCCACAATTGATCTGTATTCCTTGCATCCATCCAGGTGCCCAAGTGAACACCTCCAGCTCCGTGATCGGGTCTCCACTGCAGGTAGCCTGCTCAGACAACATCACCAACAGGAAGGAAATGATTAAAGTAAGTTTATCTCTTTTTTTTTTATATGTAATAGTTGGCAGACGAGCTTGCGGGCCACCTGATGGAAAGTGGTCACCGCCGCCCATGGACACCTGCAATACCAGGGGCAATGCCGATGCGCTGCCGACCTTTCAGATGCTGGTTAACCCGCCTTAATTTAATATTGTCTGTGAATACACATTGATAAGATAGTTCCGCTGTTCTGGCGTGATTAAGTAACAAACATCCATCTATTTGTTATCTATTTGCTTTTTTAGCTATTCGTAACTAGCGTTTGCCTTTTATACTTTACTAGCGACCCGCCCCGGCTTCGCACGGTTAGTAAAGCATCAGTGTCGTATCAGAAACTACCCGTGCGAAGCCGGGGTGACTTGCTAGTGTATACATATAAACCTTCCTCTTGAATCACTCTATCTATTAAAAAAACCGCATCAAAATCCGTTGCGTAGTTTTAAAGATTTAAGCATACATAGGGTTATAGGGACAGAGAAAGCGACTTTGTTTTATACTATGTAGTGAAACCATAGGTGATTCATTAATAATATCACATTACCCTCTTTAGTAGAGAGAGAGCGTGGTGGCCCAGGGGCACAGACGCCGATTTTCAATCTGAAGGTCGCTGTTTCAAACCCACACGAGCACCAATGAGTTTTTTCACTTGAAAAATTTATGTGCGCAATACCACGTTCTCGAAACGGTGACGGAAAACATCGTGAGGAAACCGGCATGTCTTAGAACCATAAATTCGAAGACATGTGACATTTACCAATCCGGATTGAGCTCCCGTGGTAGATCAAAGCCCATTCACTCTCAATTATCGAGAGTAGGCCGGTGTCAGCAGTGGGAATATTAGAGGCTGGTACGGACCCTCTTTAGGGATGATTTCCGTGATTAAAGATATCTTATTTTCTTCCCCGGGACTTAAACTACTTCAATACCAAGTTTCATTTAAATATGTTTAGTGGTTTAGGCGTGAAAGCGTTATTATAAATGCGAAAGTGAGTTTGTTTCTTTGACAAATAAACTTACTTAAGATAGTTATAATTAGGTACTTGGTAGGTGGTAGGTTTTTAACCAATAATACTCTTGTGACGTATATAGTTTAAAGGTATTTAAACTAGTAATTCTTGTACATATATATACTGGAATTTTGTGTTTATGTAGAGTTTTGCTGTATAAAAGTTTACCTGTTTAATTAAACATAAACTCTACATAAATTCTTCTTAAAGCAAAACTCTACATAACTCTACATAATTTAACTTAAAGTATTTCTTGTAAACACGAAAATATTTACAAAAAACTTTTTTAAAGTGAACTATTTTTAAAATTGAATACAGCGCCATCTAGTAAATTTTTGTGGTACTTGATTGGTAATCTACAGTTACTAGAAAAAATCATGATTTCAAATAAAACTAGCGAAGTTCGGTCGCCCAGGTACTTTTACAGATATTTAACTAGAAAAAAATCATAATCTATACTATTGTAATATTATAAAGCTGCAGTGTTTGTTTGTTTGAACGCGCTAATCTCTGGAACTACTGGTCCGATTTGAATGATAAAGAATCATGTTGGGTAGTCCATTTATCGAGGAAGGCTATAGGCTGTTTTTTTTTTCAAATTTAGAGATTCGTAATAAAATTGCTATTTGTGCGATATTACACAAGGTGTAAAATCGAAAACCTATTTTTGCGTGTTCTGTTTCCACGGAAACGAGAAAAACGCGGGTGAAACCGCGGAACACAGCTAGTTTCGGAAAAAACGAGCGAAGCTCTGTCGCCCAGTTACTTATTATATTGCAACCCCCTTGCAGGGTGCATTGCATTATTTACAAGAAGTGTCTAGTATATAACACTAATGTAAATGATGCAATAAATAAATAAAATATATTAAACTTCTTGTATTCTTCTAGATCCTTCTAGAAAGCGGCGCAAACCCCAACCTGAAGGTTTACAACGACGAAGACGCCACTCAGCTGCGGCCGGCGCTCGCGGAGTACCTCGCCAGCAACCTGGAACCTAGCGCCGACATCGTCTCCCTGCTACTCCGATACGGAGCCAGGGTAAGCTGATATTATATTAAACTACCCTCGCACCGGTATTTCTTTGCGATATTTACACACTCATACCTCTGCACTAGGATTCCCTTTACCGTAATATAGAATATAATAGAAAAGCTTTATTTTGTGTTACATAATTAGGGCTCACTTGAAGATTAAAAACTAAATTACACGTTTATGAATATGTAACAACAAAATAGGTAACTCAGCATGTGCTGCGTCAGTGGACTGATGCAGCGCTGGTTCTGTGGCACCGTGGTGAGAACGTGCGACGACAGTGAAATACACTATTATATTATATTAAACTACCCTCACAACGATATTTCCTTGCGATATTTACACACTCATACCTCTGCACTAGGATTCCGTATCGCAGATGGCATGGACAAACAAAAAAATTAAGATAAAACAAGAACATACTATATGCTCACCACGCAAAGTGTACCCCGGCCGGGAAATGAACCCGGGACCCCTCGCGTCGAAGGTTCTACTACCAACTAAGCCACGGACGATATTATAATAAACGTTGGAATACCGTGTGCAAAACGTCAAAAAAGTGATGATATCACATGTTACGTCATCATCATGGCGTCGTAACGTGACAATGAGTCATTTTTGCGTTTGTCCAGCCGGCGTTCATCGACTTATAAGACGTTATCACGTAATAAAACTGATTGATACTTTCGCTTTCAGGTGATTATGAAGACTCAGTTCCGTGACCCTGACGGCATCCTCAACCACCTCCAAAACGTGACAGCCCAGGAACACGAGCACATATTCTACCTCCTTCTAGAAGCGGCCGAATCTTTCGACCTCTGCATGATCAAGAGAAACAACGTGTTAAATGCCACACAAAAACAAACCCTTATCGAACGCGCTAAGACCCCTATCCCTCTAATAGCGCAAGCGAGGATTTTCCTCCGAAGATACTTGGGGCCATCTCTCGTTCACGATGTTAAAGAATTTGATATCCCAAAAATTCTTCACCAATATTTAGTTTTCGAGTGCCGCTAAAGGATTTTTGATTATGGAACTGGTTTCGATTTTTTTAAAGGCAGAATACAATATGCATTCTACGCCTTGACTATCTTTAAAAAGAAATCCAGTGTTGCTAGTTATATGTTTTGTGCAAAACACTTGGGAAATATACTAGCAAAGATATTTGGGATTATCGTTCTGAATAAGATCCGAATAAGTATGTAAGTAGTTCGATTTTGTGTTTGTTATTTGAATATTACCTCAATGTGATTATTTTTTTATGATTAAAATTAATCATTTCTTACGATTATCTATGAATTATATACCAAACATTTATTATTCGTAATAATTGATATTTTGTGATATTTTATTTTATACCAAGTAATCATCTATCTGCGAGTAGCTTTTTGTGGTTTTGAAGATTCTAAATTGAATACATGTAAAGATTTATAATAATATTATAATAATAAATAATTTACTATTAAAAAGTCATGTAAACCACACGTATAGGGCAACAAGTCCCTAGTAGGTACATATATTTTTAAAACGTTGCTTCACAATCTGTGTACCTAGCATGATGAATTTTTCTATCTTTAATTTTGTAGCAATTTATATACTGATAATTTAGATTATATGTGATACTTTGTGATAATTTTATAGCATAAGTTTGTACTTTGATTGTTAAGATATTAATGATCTAAAGTAACTCCTATGACTGTTTAGTTAAGCGGAAGAAAATAAACGTGTGAAATACATAATAAAAAGTTATTTTTTTCCCCACTTTGGAACTTTTGCAGTAGAAGGAGATCACAAAATGAGTAAAAAGTCTGGTGAATTCTATAATTGGTAGAGCAGAATACTTTCAACTTGAGAGTTACTATTACTAACTATTCAACGGAGAATAAAACATACATTTTCTTAAGCTAGGTAAAGAACTCGAACCCCACAGTTTGTGACCTAAATGTCCCGCTTTCCATATTATCGTTGGCAGGGTCGTTGGGAATAGTGGAATGTAAAGGAATGTGTCGAACATAATCACTTCTCTTCGTTAGGTAGGTATATAATATACTCATAGTTTCTACGAGACTATGCTTTAAACAAGCAGGCTCCTTCGGTTTATCTCTCACTGCTCTTCTAAGTCAATCTTCAATCTAGCAGAAAAGACACAAAAAACAATAATTTACACCAATTTAGTAAAGGGAACTAAAATTAAGTTAACGTTATTTAGGTAAACTTATTAAACGCATCACGTATATACTAGCTAAGCTTCCATTGCTTCCAAATTTAAAGATAAGCTTTGTGTAACAATACAAAGTTTCAAATATACGTACACTGTCCAAGAATACTCACATGTGTTAGTGACATCTGTTGATGAGTAGTGGCAGTTTCATGTGCAAGCTGCACATGAAACTGCCACTAGGCAGAATTTGAGGGAATCCAATTATTTGGTAGTGGCAACCCTATATTGACGTTTAATCTGGACATAGTTTTAAACTGCCAAAGTCAATGATGACAAAGTCAAACTTGCTTGAATGAAACTGCAATTTTTCACGTTTCACTGTTCATAGCTAGGTGCTTGGGTCTGATTAACTGTTTTCTTGAATCCAAATTTAACTTCATTTAAAACAATGACCGATAAACAGAAAGTAGACCTTGGTCTTCTAGAAGAAGACGACGAATTCGAAGAATTCCCAGCGGAAAGTAAGTTTTTGCCTATCGGAAGTTTTGCATATGTAGTTTATTGTCAAAGTTTTAATTTTTTGTGCGATTTCTTCAGATTGGGGCACAGAAGACGCGGATGACGAAGATGTTTCCGTCTGGGAAGACAACTGGGAGGATGACATCGTACAGGATGATTTCAGTCAACAGCTGAGGTTAGTTGTATGTTTTTTTACTCTGAAACCCAAACACACAATCGATCAATGATCTAGCCATGTAAATAGTCCCCTCAAGCAACACAACACCAGAGATTGCCTCTGTATTATAAACTATCTGTTCCCCGCGGTTTCACCCGCGTTTGACTTAAAGAAATCCCTAAGTCTTATAGCATTTCAGTATATACAAAATTGCACGGTACTTACGTATAATTAGCCATTACCCCAGCACGCGGATAAAGTAGTACGATAGCACTTATTCTTCCGGCTTACTTTACAAAGATATTTACCATGATTTGTGAGTTTAACACGATTTGTGAGGTAACACGAATAATAATGTTCATAACCATGATAGTTTTAAAATTTATATTACTTTACAAATTTCAATATTTAAGGCTATACAAGAACTGTAGCATAATACCTATACCCTTCCTCAGGAATGTGGCTATAATTTACTAAAATAATTTTTCAAATCTGACTGCTAGTTCAAGAGGGTAGTGTGTTTAAAGAAACTCTTCAGCTTTATGATTGTGGCTTAGTCGGTAGTAGCCCTGCCTTTGAAGCACAGGATCCCATGTTTGATTTCCGGCCGAGGCACACTTTGCGTGGTGACCATGAAGTTTGTTCTCCGGTCTTTGTCTTGTTTGTCCATACCATCTGCGACAGAGAATCCTAGTGTAGAGATATGAGTGTGTAAACATCTATTTACATTTCTTTACTATATATAGAAGATATAACTATGTATTCATATGTACTTTTCACACACTAGCCCTTAGCTTAGCTTGTTCATATACATGTAATACACAATTATACAGACACAGAATTTGTTTCACAGTTGACCTGGGAAACAATTACACTCATCAACAGATAAAACCTGAGAACAATTTTATGCTCACCACACAACTTGCCGTGGCAGAGAATTTATAATGTGTCCCCTCTTTGGAAGTTTTTGTTAATGTCAACTAATGTAATTTTTTTTATTTTCAGACAACAACTTGAAAAGCTGAAGGAGCAAAATAAGGCATAGTTTATACCTAGTATAAGATAGAATTAAGTTTTTCTGAAATTTTCAAAGCAATTGATGTATAAATTTCTGGAATACCAAACTGGATGTCTCGAGAATCGAAAGGATGTTATTTTCACACAGCACTGTATAGTTGTGTTTGAAAATAGCATCCTAGAAATTGCAATTTTCAAGTGTCACCGTTCTTTCAATTAATTGGTTTGGATTATGCAAACAGGAACCAAGCCACAATATGGGTTAGCTCCTGTGTAGCCCACTCATATCTTTGCTAAGTCGCTAGATGGCCAAGGTATTTTTTGAGCATATAGAATACATGCTTAGGAATCTGCCTGTGCACTTAACTCCATTTCGACCAAATTGTGGGTTGGTCCCTGTTTGCATAGTTATGCAACATCCAATTATGATTAAAAATACACCAAATGCTATATTTTCTTATCAAAATTTTAATTCCACACAATAATTAGTGTCTTCTAGATGATGTATTTGAAGAATTCTGGTTATCAAACAAAACATCTCTGTAAAAACGAACATTAAAACTGTTTTTTGTTCAAGAAATAAAAAATTGCCAAACATCACCAATATTTTTAATTCTTTAAATTAAATAACATATATTATACTAGCATTTACCCGCGGCTTTGCTCGCGTTAATGTTGATTTTGACAACCAATTCCAGTTGTTTCATAGATAGATTGCCCTTCTATATCTTTTTGGGAAATGTAGCTTGTAGCAGACTCATCTCTATATGAAAATTCATCAATTGATTCAGCGGTTGAAGCGTGAAAACAAAAACAAACTCACTTTCGCATTAATAAAATTCAGATTGTAATAGCGTCCGTAGGTGAGTACCCCCAGAATCCCCCAGAGGTGGTGCTGAAAGAGCAACCCCAAGAAGCAGTGGAACTGGTGTAAAAAAATACTAATCAAGTAACCTCAAGCCGGTTTAAAATAAAATACTTATTTATAAAAATATCAACACTTTTATTACAAAATATCAAGGCACCGTCCAGACAGAACCTTTCTAAATATACATACAAAACTATTTTATAAAGGTAATCACACATTGACAACTTATATATTCAAATGCATCCCTAAAAGCTGCACAGACGCAAATTGAACCAGTAATTTTGGCTTCACCGGCCATACTTTATACATACTATTTTTGCTTTACATTTTTTGAGATGTATTTAAGTGTTAAAGAAAATGTTTTAGATATTTGAATGGCCACCCGATGCTTGGTGCCGCTCTGCACGGCTAATTAGTCATACAGCAAGACTAGTTAGTCATACAGCAAGACTAGTTAGTCATACAGCAAGACTAGTTAGTCATACAGCAAGACTAGTTAGTCATACAGCAAGACTAGTTAGTCATACAGCTGGACTAATTAGTTATACAGCGAGACTCTTATCCTTGATGGGGGTGACAATGCCTGCACTGACATCCCGCATAGGGGTGTTGTGTATTGTCCCCCAATGGCAAACTCTACCCCATCTTAACTCCTTAAAGTACTGGAGGACTCTGGGTTGTTGGCAACACTGTTGCAGCGAAACAATGTAGCGACATTTTACCTAGATAAAAATCTATACCTAAGCATATCATAAATGTGAAAGTATTTTAAAATTTCTGAATATGATAAATTAGATTTTATACAGAGCTACAATTATTTAGCCTTCTAAAACAATGATATCAACAAATCAAAACAACTGCAAAACTGCAGTTTGGATGCAGTTTGCAGCTTGCTTGCAGTCCGTCTGTCTAGACCATAAATATCACAATTCCGTCTAATATAATTAAAAGCAAAAATATAAAACTACTTAAAACTTAAACTTAATATATTGCCCATTCTGTTGGCAACACCGGACGAAATTTTAAAGACTCCAAAATTATCACCACGGCTAAATGCTCTTTTTGGTCTTGGTTACACAAACATAAATATTGTAAGATATTTTTGTATATTATACACCAAGTTATTAATAAAAAATTGGCCATTGACATTTATAATTCTTGAATGAAATCAGAAATTACTGAAAAAACCCCGAATGCGTGAAAAATTCCTAATGCCATAAACCTATAAGATCTTTTAAACCACAATACGGAGACTCGCAATATCTAAGGCCATCCTTGCTGGATGGAATGTAAATTTTACCATCGTCCAGGTTTATTTATTTATAAATCAGAAATACCGTTACCCCATACCCTTATCCAGTTGGTTTATCAAATGTAAATAGACATTAGTAATGAATTGGATGGTTTATAAATAGAAGTTGATACTAACAGCCTGGTTGAATTATAAATAGGAGTTGATACTAACAGCCTGGTTGAATTATAAATAGGAGTTGTTACTAACAGCCTGGTTGGTTTATAAATAGAAGTTGATACTAACAGCCTGGTTGAATTATAAATAGAAGTTGTTACTAACAGCCTGGTTGAATTATAAATAGGAGTTGATACTAACAGCCTGGTTGAATTATAAATAGGAGTTGTTACTAACAGCCTGGTTGGTTTATAAATAGAAGTTGATACTAACAGCCTGGTTGAATTATAAATAGAAGTTGTTACTAACAGCCTGGTTGAATTATAAATAGGAGTTGATACTAACAGCCTGGTTGAATTATAAATAGAAGTTGTTACTAACAGCCTGGTTGGTTTATAAATAGAAGTTGTTACTAACAGCCTGGTTGAATTATAAATAGAAGTTGTTACTAACAGCCTGGTTGAATTATAAATAGGAGTTGATATTGATGCCTTTGGCCTGGTCGGTTTAAATTACAAATTGATTAGTTTTAGCCTGGTTAAAATATAAATTAACTAGTGAACATATAAATTAACTAGCGAACATATAAATTAACTAGCGAACATATAAATTAACTAGTGAACATATAAGCTAAAAGTTAAAGTTAGCATTGCCTTGGTTGCCAAATTGGAACTCATTATCGGTCTGTGCTGGTTCTGAGTTTTCATTGTCATTCTCAGAAAAATATGTGTCAATCATCTGTATCGCTTTGTTGTAGATCTGAAACAATTAGAATTATGAACACTCAATACTCATTTATTCGGCCTTAGGTACACTACGGAACACTTGGTTTTGTCAAAAATGATATGATGGCTTACATAGCCTAAAAACATAACAAGAAATAAGAAACTAGAAACAGACAAGACAAATCACATGCTTCAACAATAAGTTTACAATAATATAATACGTAACGACGTAAACTTAACAAATATAATAAGCTTAAACATGAAAACTGACTGTAATTTGACATATCTGTGTGCATGTAATGTGCCTGGGGAGTTCCTGTGACACGTTATATGCCCTCGAATATTTGTACATGCATGTGTAAGTAAATCTCCTCTCTCTTACAAAATATTATGATAATAGACAGAGCAGTATCTTATAACAGAAGCATTATTTGCTTAAAAGGAGACCCAACCCCAGTATGTTTATTAATAAGTTCTTTTTTATTTTTTTTATTGGGTGTGTGAATATGACTCCGCCCCTTTTTGTCAAAATAAAACACATTTGTTCGCTTACAAAATTAAAAAAAAAATTATTGAAAGTATGCTCCATCTGCAGCTACAACCTTCGCCCATCGTTCAGGTAGTTTTCGTATTCCTTGCTGGAAGAAGTCCTGGTCTTTTGAGCTTATCCAGTTGTCAATCCAAATTTTGATACTTTCACATGAAGTAAACTTTTCTCCAGTAAGGTCTGTCTGCATCGTCCGGAATAGGTGGTAATCCGAAGGAGCTATGTCTGGTGAATATGGCGGGTGGGGTAACACTTCCCAGTCCTGTCCCTCTAAATATCTTTTTACGACTTCTGCGGTATGCGGTTTGGCATTGTCATGCTGAAGAACTAATTTGTTATGTCTATTCACCCATTCTGGTCGTTTTTCTTCTATGGCTCGCTTCAAACGCATTAGTTGTCGTCGGTAAACTTCTCCATTAATAGTTTCAGAGGGTTTGAGCAACTCATAATATACAATACCTTTCTGATCCCACCAAATACAGAGCATGACCTTGGCACAGTGAATATTTATTTTTGGCTGTGATGGGCCTGGTTCGCCTGGTTTCACCCAAGCTTTTTTGCGTTTAGGATTTTCGTAGTGTATCCATTTTTCGTCTCCTGTGACTATCCGATGCAAAAATCCTTTTCTTTGCTGTCTTTGAAGCAGCATTTCACAAATGGTTTTCCGACGTTCCATGTCTCTTTCTTTTAAATCATGTGGAACCCAGTAACCGGCTTTTTGAATCATTCCCATCATTTGTAAACGCTTTGCAACAGTTGAACGATCAACATTTAATGCTGCAGCTAATTCTGATTGAGTTTGGCAAGAATCTTCCGCCAATAATGCTTCCAATTCAGCATCTTCAAATTTTTTTGGTGGTTTTCCATGTTCTTTATCCTCAGTACTAAAATCGTTATTTTGAAATCGTCGAAACCATTCCTTGCAAGTTGTATTAGACGGAGCATGCTCACCATAAATCTCCACAAGCAAACGATAAGTTTCCGCTGCAGTTTTCTTCGCAATAAAATAATGTAATAACACTTCCCGCAAATGACGTTTATTTGGAATAAAAACCGACATTTTCGAAAAGGTGAAAACAATTGTTGCTTACACTTCAACCAAATATCATAAAATGCGTTAGATAGCTGACATTCAGTACTATCGAATACAAGTATGGTCATTTATTAGTACACGTAAACAATACTAAAAACGACATCTGTTGAGAAAGGGCGGAGTCATATTCACACACCCAATATGACTTAGTGATAGAACCAGCTGAGGGCCCACCTGATGGTAAGTGGTGTCCCTCGCCCATGACAACAGGTAATGCGTGCGACTCAGTATGAGTATGAGATCTAAATCTCTACTGAGTCGCATTCATCCTGCTGCGTATCACCCGAGACGGGGATGATACGTCTCATGTGCATGGGATTTCACCGGCAGCCACACCCTTCCACTGGAACACAGTAATGCAACCACTACTGCTTGGCGGCAGATTCCAGATGTGGTGGCAGTACCTCTCCGGATGAACTTGGCACAAGTTCTACTGCTACTTTTGGTTGCTCCTTTAGCACCCAGGGGGTACGTGTAGGGAACCAAAGGGTACACACCTACGGACGCGACCAACTGGACCCCCCAAGTGACTGAAATAAACTATTTTATTATATTATTATGTACCTGTTCGTTTTCATGTTGTTGCAGAGCCTCAATCTGGTCCAGTACTCCAATTTCTTCGAGCTTCAAGCACAGCTGGTCCACCTGACCATATTTCACGGCAGCCTGAAAATAAATATACCATTTATATATATGTATGACGGCTCCGTGGCTTAGTTGGTAGTAGCCCTGCCTTCGAAGCGAGGGGTCCCGGGTTCGATTCCCGGCCGGGACATACTTGGTGTGGTGAGCATGAAGTTTGTTCCCGGGTCTTGGGTGTTTGTCTCGTGTTTCTGTGTTTGTCCATGCCATCTGCGACACAGGGAATCCTAGTGCAGAGGTATGAGTGTGTAAACGTTTTTAAGTTACGGAACGAGCTGAGGGCCCACCTGGTGGTAAGTGGCGACCACCGCCCATGACAACAGTAATGCGACTCAGTATAAGATTTGGATCTTTGGATCTTGGTGGCACGTGTTAATGGCCCATCTGATATTAGGTGGCTACCTCCACCCATAACAACAACAATAACTAGTTTTTCCAGTGTATGAGAAAACCCGAGTAGTATCTCGTCGCGCCCGTCACCCGAGACAGGGATGTCACGTCTCATGTGCCTGTTTGCAGCACTGCTTGGCGGCAGATAACCAGGTGTGGAGGCAGTATTCCCGCTACTACTTTGGGTTGTTCTACTGCTACTTTCGAGTTGTTCTACTGCTACTTTGGGTTGTTCTATGGCTACTTTGGGTTGTTCTATGGCTACTTTGGGTTGTTCTACTGCTACATTGGTTCGCTTCTTTCGCACCACGCAGGGGGGTACTGGACACTATCTGCCCCGCGAAACCGGCCAGGCAGAGGTTCCTGCACCCTCACCTGCAGCAGATGACAGAGTCCGTCCAGGATGAGCAGCACGGCGCGGTGGTCGGACGAGGCGAGCAGGCAGCAGTAGGGCTCCAGGAAGCCGGCGGAGACCAGCGCGTCGAGCTGCCTCGCGGAGCCCCCCAGGCAGAGGTTCGTAATCGCCCAAGCGGCCTCCTTCTGTGATCTGTGGAATTTCATTTGCATCAGCTAATGTTCCTTGAAACAAAGTACCTCTAGGCGACCGACATGCGCTCGGTCTCCCGAGGCTTGCGTCTAATTTGGAGTTTTATGTCTAATTTGGAAGCTTACGTCTAATTTGTAGTTTTAAGTCTAATTTGGGGACTTACGTCTAATTTGGAGTTTTATGTCTAATTTGGAGACTTACGTCTTATTTGGAGACTTGCGTCTAATTCGGAGTTTTATGTCTAATTTGGAATCTTGAGGCTAATTTCGAGTCTTACGTCTAATTTCGAGTCTTACGTCTAATTTCGAGTCTAATGTCTAATTTGGAGACTTACGTCTTATATGGAGACTTGCTTCTAATATGTCTAATTTTGAGCCTCGCGTCTAATTTGGAGTCTTACGTCTAAAATGTAGTTTTTCTTTGGTATACGCACTTGGGGTCCCCCTGCCCTAGTACTTGCAGCAGGGGCGGCAGGATCTCCGCGTCCAGGGCGCGCTGTATCTGCGGCGTGGTGCCGGCCAGCACGTTGGAGGCGGCCCACGCGGCCTCCTTCACCAGCGAGGGTTTCCCGCAGGACAGCAGATTTATTATGCGGTTCAGACAGCCCGCGTCGAGGCAGCGGTCCGTCTGGAATCAATCATATTTATTACACGTACCCCCTGGGTGGTAAAGGAGCAACCAAAAGTAGCATCAGAACTTGTGCCAGGTTCGTCCGGAGAGGTACTGCCACTACACCTGGAATCTGCACCGAAGCAGCAGTGCTCACATTAGTGTGTTCCGGTGGAAGGGTGTAGGTGATGGACGCAGCAGGATGAATGCGACTCAGTGTAAGATCCAAATGTTATACTGAGTCGCATTACTGTTATCATGGGCGGGGGTCGCCACTTACCACCAGGTGGGCACTCAGCTAATATTACAATTAAACAGGTAAACTTAAACAGCAAAACCCTATCTAAACAAAATTTCATCCAAATTGTTACAGCAGTCTCCGAGATACCAGAAATTAATATACAAGAACTGCTTGTTTAAAGTAACAATTTTACCAACCTGTGTGTCTGTTCCGGTGAGCATATTCCCAAGCGCTCTGAGCGCGGGAGTTTTGACAGCGGGGGACTTATGGCCCAGCAAGGCTATGAGGCGGACAGTGAGCTTGGGAATAGACTGGACTGCCTCTATGCGATCATTGGGTCCATCGGTTAGGTAGGATAAAGCCCAACATGCATCAGCTGAAATAATATAATAATATATATCTTAATATATATAAATCTCGTGTCACAATGTTTGTCCTCAATGGACTCCTAAACCACTTACCCGATTATAATAAAATTCGCACACCGTGTGCAGTTCGATCCAACTTGAGAGATAGGATAGTTTAAATCTCAAATTATAGTCGAAATTTTAATTTATTGCTAATTATAATATCGTATGACAAAAACGTTAGCCACAGCAACGCATGGCCCGGTCAGCTAGTAACTTATATATATTCCGTGACTTAGCTGGTAGTAGCCCTGCCTTCGAAGCGAGGGGTTCGATTCCATGTGGGTGAACTTAGCAGATCACTGTCCAACTGATCAACAAAAAACGGGAGTTCTTTGTTTTGCTTTTTTGATTAATAAAAATAAACGTAATAAACGTTTACACACTCATACCTCTGCACTAGGATTCCCTGTGTCGCAGATGGCATGGACAAACACAGAAACACAAGACAAACACCCAAGACCCGAGAACAAACTTCATGCTCACCACACAAAGTGTGCCCCGGCCGGGAATCGAACCCGGGACCCCTCGCTTCGAAGGCAGGACTACTACCAACTAAGCCACGGAGCCGTCTAAGTATTGTATTGCCGGAGTATTTGCTGACTGTTTTGATCTGCTGCAAAATGATCTGCCACGGGAAGTTAGCAGATAATTTTTTCAAGGTAAAAACAGCAGAACTGTTTATAAAAATTATCAGGAACTTTAGAACTGCTGCATGCGGATAGAACTCCCGTTTCTTTTTTGATCTGCTGGACAATGATCTGCTAAGTTCACCCACATTTCGATTCCCGGCCGGGGCACACTTTGTGCGGTGAACATAAAGTTTGTTCTCGGGTCTTGGGTGTTTGCCTTGTATTTCTGTTTATTCATCTGCGACACAGGGAATCCTAGTGCAGAGGTATGAATGCGTAAAAAAATTGTAGATGTAGCTGGTTGTAGATACGGTGTTGTACTATGGGGTAATTCAGTTGATTTCATAATGGAGGGAATATCAGAGGCTGGCATGGCAGATTGCACTTACCTAGCACATCCTGGTCTGTTATTTCCAGTATTTCCGATATGTAAGGAAGCGCCGAAGATACCATTTCGAACTTGACCATTGGATTTTTGTTTCTGAAAAAGAAAATTCTCTATTTAAGATAAAGGTATTTTAATAGATTTATAATACCTTTATTTAAATATATTTCAGTACAAAAATATAAGACGCGACGATAAAGGAGCAACCAAAAGTAGCAGTAGAACTTGTGCCAGGTTCGTCCAAAGGTACTGCCACCACACCTGGAATCTGCCGCCAAGCAGTAGTGCTCGCATTACTGTGGATGGTGGTAGCGTGTGGGTGCCGGTGAAATCACATGCGCATGTTTATCATCCCCGTCTCGGGTGACGGACGCAGCATGATGAATGCGACTCAGTGTTAGATCAAAATCTTATACTGTCGCATTACTGTTGTCATGGGCGGGGGTCACTTACCACCAGGTGGGCCCTAAAAGACTATCACTCACTCTACATACCTGCAAAGGTTACTGTATGTCCAGATGTTAGTTCTTAGTTGCGTCATGGGTGTATCCATGCGCATGTACGGAATCATAGCAGGCAAAGCTCCATGATCCAAAACGGCATCTCTGAAAGTTGAAGATATTTTTAACTACTGTAATATTAATTAGATTGTGATTATATACTAGCGACCCGCCCCGGCTTCGCACGGTTAGTAAAGCCTCAGTGTCGTGTTAGAAACTACCCGTGCGAAGCCGGGGTGACTTGCTAGTGTATTATACATATAAACCTGCCTCTTGAATCACTCTATCTATTAAAAAAACCGCATCAAAATCCGTCGCGTAGTTTTAAAGATTTAAGCATACATAGGGATATAGGGACAGAGAAAGCGACTTTGTTTTATACTATGTAGTGATGTAATCTTTATTAACTGAATCTGTAATAGTTCTGTATATTTTTTTTTTACACACTCATACCTCTGCTCTAGGACTCCCTGTGTCGCAGATGGCATGGACAAACACAGAAACACAAGACAAACACCCAAGACCCGAGAACAAACTTCATGCTCACCACACAAAGTGTGCCCCGGCCGGGGATCGAACCCGACCCCTCGCTTCGAAGGCAGGGCTACTACCAACTAAGCCACGTGTAGCATAGTTAGTTTATAATTAGTTAGGATTTGACATGGACTGCGAGTCAAATATTTCTTTCTTTTCTTACCTAGTTGCCCACGGGAACTATGCGAGTGAAACCGTGTAGCATATTTAGTTTATAATTAGTTAGGATTTGACATGGCCTGCGTGTCAATATATTTCTTTCTTACCTAGTAACGGGTCCGTCCCCGGCTATGTTCCCCAGGGCCCAGGCTGACTGCTCGGCCACCACACCACCATGCCCGAGGAGCGAGATCAATTTCGGTATAGCACCTCCCTGTGAACAATATATTTATACTAATTAGTCTTTCTGGGATCTTTGAGTAGATCATGTAAGTGATCTGCTTCAATTGATGTTTTTCTTGATTTCTAATTGATTGTTTATTTATTTATACCTTGTTTTTGATATGTTTTCATTTTATTTTTAATTCTTATTTATTGAATATTTTAATTTATTTAATTTTGTGGTAGTACATGCATTGTATAGCCCTAATTTTGTTTATTATCAATTGTTCATGTTTATATGCTGTAATATATATTGTTGTAATATATTGTAACATTTTGTACATTTTTTTTTTTTAATTAAAAAATTAAAAAAAAAATCTGATGGTAAGTGGGGACCCTCGCCCATGACAACAGTAATGCGCGCGACTCAGTATGAGATCCTAATCTATACTGAGTCGCATTCATCCTGCTGCGTCCATCACCCGAGACGGGGATGATACGTCTCACGCGCATGTGATTTCACCGGCAGCCACATCCTTCCACAGTAATGCAACCACTACTGTTTGGCGGCAGATTCCAGATGTGGTGGCAGTACCTCTCCGGACGAACTTGGCACAAGTTCTAATGCTACTTTTGGTTGCTCCTTTAGCACCACCCAGGGGGTACGTGTAGGGAATCAAAGGGTACACACCTACGGACGCGAGCAACTTGACCCCCCAAATATATGTTGTACATTTGTATGTTGACCTGTAACCATACATTTGTTATCAATAAAACTATGACTACATCTGTATTAATTGTTGTGATATCCTTCTTTTAAATAAAAAATGATTACTCTAGTTATTGAAGTGATTACTTACGGCTACTACTGCTAGGGTGTGGTCGCGGGTGCCAGACGCAATGTTGGTGAGGGCCCACGCGGCTTCGAATTGGAGATCCGCGCTGGAAAACCATTAATAAATCACATATATATTTTCAATTGAGATCTAAAGTTAAACTGAAAAGTACCTGGCCTTTAAATTGCGTTTTATAGGAAATCATAAATTTTTTAAATAATTTATGATTACCAATCATGTACCACAAGAATTGATAAAATTTACAGCATAGTTTGGCCTAGGTGGTGACGTGGAGGCATAGACTTTCAATCTGAAGGTTGCTGGTTCAAATCCACACACGCCCCAATGAGGTTTTTCACTTGAAAAAATTCATGTGTGCAATACCACGTTCTCAAAACGGTGACGGAAAACATCGTGAGGAAACCGGCATGTCTTAGAACCAAAAATTCGACGACATCTGACATCTACCAATCCGGAATGGGCTTCCGTGGTAGATCAGAGCCCATTCACTCTCAATTATCGTGAGTAGACCGGTGTCCCTGCAGTGGGAACACTAGAGGCTGGTTGGGGGAGAGCCATTTCTGAGATACATGGAATACTTACCAATCATCACGATCCAGCGCTTCCACCAATGGGGGTATGATGCCAGCTTCTACCATAGGGGAAATGGGGGGGTTCTTTTCCTTCGAGAGCATCCTGCGTCCAGCTCTCGCAGCAATGGTCATCGTAGCTAGATCATGGGACTTGAGACCTGCGGAGGGGGGGAATTTAATATATAAGATAATATTACGGGTAATAATAAAATTCATGGACATTTCAAGACAAACTAAGTATAGCTTGTACTATGGGAACTAGATAATTGATAGAATACATGTCTTGTGTAGTTATTATTTTGTAAATAAGTACATGAATTTTAATTGGTATTCCCTTTCAAAGTGAGTTCCAGGTTTGATTCTCGGCCAGGGTAAGTGTGAAAGAGAGAAAGAAGACAACAACGAAAAACTCATTGTGACATAACAAAAAGGAAAAAAAGACAACAAAATAAAAATTTCAAAAGTGGTTAGAGCACTGTCGCATACAGCAATGTGGTGAACATGATGTTTGTTCTCAGATCTTGGGTGTTTGTTTCTGTTTGTCCATGCCAACTGCGACACAGAATCCTAGTGCAGCAGTATAAGTGTATACTTTTGTTTTATGCAAATAAGTGATGGAACGAGCTGAGGGCCCAGCTGGTGGTAAATGGTGACCCCCCCCCGCCCATGACAACAGTAATGCGACTCAGTATAACATTTGGATCTTACACTGAGTCGCATTCATCCTGCTGCATCCATCACCTGAGACAGGGATGAAACGTCTCATACGCATGTGATTTCACACTTGTACCATACCTTCCACAACCTCAGCGGGTGTGTAGACAATTTCATTGGTGTCATCTCCTGGCTCCGGGGAGAGAGCCCTACGTTTGAGGAGCTGCTCATCGCGGGCCTGCTTCCTCAGAGCCACGCTCAGCTCAGCCCGCTTGCGACGAAGCTCCTGCTGTCAAACATATACAAACTTGAAAAGGTACAAAAAACAATTAGTGTAATATAATATATTTAATAATTTTTTTTATTATTATTATTACCTCGGTTCTCAATAGATTTGGAAAATTGTTTTTTACTAGCTACGCCCCGCAGTGTTACCCGCTGTTGGACTTCCTACGGGAACCATACCTTTTTCCGGGATAAAATCTAGCCTATGTGCTATTCCAGATTATAATCTATCTCTGTGCCAAATTTCATCCAGGTTGTTTCAGCCATTGTGGCGTGACTGAGTAAGAATCATCCGTCCATACATCCAAACATTAGCATTTATAATATTAGTAGGATTTGAAAGGATATGCTTTCAGATTGATCCCATAGAAAATGTGTTAAAACATACTAGGATTCCCTGTGGCAGGTACCAGGTGGCATATCACATATACAACAGAAACACGCATGCCCTGAGAATAAACTTCATGCTCACCACACAAGTTCGTGGCCAGGAATCAAACCAAAGATCATTTGTAGGCAAGGCTACTACCAACTAAGCAGGGCCATCATATCACTGGTTTAACAAATAGACATACAGACTTTAATTAATTTATATCCTTATATGTTATTTCTGTGAATTTTCTTTCCATCGGAAATTAGCTAAGTCTTCCCATAATTAAATAAATAAACCCAACTTTCAATTCTTACACTTGATATTACCAACAAGTCTAGGAGAACTAGAGGGTAGTTTTGCTTGTTAAAAGTGTGCAGTGTCTGTAAGATGACTATTTATAATGCTTTATTTAAACTGATTGAAAGTACCGGAGTTATTATTGAAAACCAATAGGGACCAATAACTTATCACTTGTCATGTCTACAGTCTTATGAATTATCATGAGAAATGTGAAAACCCAGAATGTGAAAAATGGCTTATTGAAGACTGAAACTCCATGAAAGAATGGTTTGAACTATGTAAGTACTGTAATATGCATATAGGAATCAATGATAGTTCAGTACTATTTGGCGGCAGACATGTGTATGAAGGCAGTACTTGCCCGACGAATACTGCACATGATTAGATCATACAGCTACAAAAACTACCAGATCGTTGAATTATACATAATATCTGTTTAAACATTGATTATTTATTTTTGGAATATTAATAATACTATACCTAATCTTAGCACAAAGTATTTAATTTTTTAATTACTAGAAGGTAGACTTTTTTAATAACGCAAAATTTGCTTCATAATGCACCAATTGAATCGTCAAATTAAGGAGAGTTTTTCATTTGTTACATATTTTCCTATTTTAAATTTAGAACAACTTTAGAGAAACGAGATAGGAATTGAATTTGATCACAAAGACTATTAGAATTTTTTATGGTTTTCATTTGCAGACTTACAGGTGCCGCAACGCCAGCATTCTTGTACGAAGATATTCTTGACGCGTGAGTTCTTTCTGCCATCACAAAGGTTTCAAATATCGAAAAATTAAATTAATTTATATTACAATATTTCTCGATTTCGAAAGGCAACGGTTTACTTCTTTCAAATGAGCATGTGCAGTGCGGTTTGACTTTGACAGATAATCAGCTGTCCTTTTGTAAGCTTCGAACCGGAAGCCAGGGTTGCAAACAATAAAACTTAATATAGCCCAAACCTACACAATTCAATTTTTTACTTAGTTATATTTATTTATTATTTTAGGTAGCTAAGATTGGAGGTAAAAAAGAAGCTGTTAAAATACATAGATAGTACAGTGATATTAGATTGATATGTCCTAAAACGTGCTCAGTGAACTTCATTAGCCACTGGCGAGGTGTAGTTATTCTTATCTACGCAGGTAAATCGAGCGAGCCACTCAACGTGGATTGAATGATACACTTTTTATACACTAAGAAGACTTAGCTATTTCGTGTCGTGAAATTCACGAATTCAAATGTTTATTTGAATTTTTCTATCAACTGACAATTTATTTTATTGTTTGAGTGAACTGTACAGAGCGTTATAAAAGTAAATTCGAGAGCAGACACACAGTAAAGTGATTATAGGTACGTAAACAAAGCACGAAGATATCGAATAAGTAAGTAGTTAGCGCTAATTTTACAGGATACTCGCATAAACAGAGGGTACAATTACATATATACATACATCTTTACGCATAGGTCTTGGAACCATATCACCGATTAATATTTTATATATAACGTTATATATGAAACTTAAAATTTTTATTACGTACGCCGATTACAACTGAATGTATTTATTACTTTAAATAATAAAAACGCATGATAAGCCTATTAAAAAATAGGTCATGTTTTAGGATTTGGAAAATATTGCAAGCCAAATTATGCTTCATTATTGTTGCTCCCTAATTTAAGATATAATGATATTTGTTTGCAGCCCTACCGGAAGCTGTGTCTCTCACTTAGAATAAAGTATTAGTGTTCTCATGTATTTTCAAAAAGCGATTTTTTATTTGTCGTTATTCGAAAAAGCTCTGGAGAATAGTTAATAAAATTATACATAATACGTTTTTGTTTAATTAGATATTCTGATATATTTGTTAGTTTTTCTCAGTTGGTACAATCGATTGACCGATAGGGTAGTAAGACTTTCTTCATAATCGATCACCAGAATCGACATTATACAATGACAAAATATTCATAATTTTGACATCGTATTCCGGCCTAGTTTCATCTTATTAATGCCAGGCACAAAATAGCTAACATTCATTATCTTGTGTTCGCCTGAATTCGGATAAATATTAGTCATATACCATCTCTTAGATTTTGATAGGTGTGAACTTGACTAAATCTGAATTACTGTGAGAATCATATAAATTGTGATTACATTGATTCTAAGGTAATCACAATCACAATGATTTGAAATCCACCACGATTAAAGATATTTGAAGCGTTCGCACTTTGAATTCCTTCGCAAAGTCTTGCAACTGTCACATTTAACGTCTCATAGGACTTTGACGTCCAACGTCAAAAGTTGCACTGGGTTGTATGTCAACCGAATGACACAAGCACACCTAAGAACAATGTACACTCTTAGCATATTCCGATTACAGAGCGAAACCAATAAATTTTTGTTCGCATTGAATGCATAAAAGTAGATTGGGACATAAGATTACCTTGTAATAAATTAAATGTTATTACTTTATAATTATTACAGGTGTTGAATGTGATAAAAAATGTATGTTATATGATTTATGACCGTATGATTATAAGTATTAAGCCATTTATTAACCGTCAAGGACAACATTCATGAATTAATTAAGGTTGTTTATAACCATTTCAAAACATATTAATGTGTCTGTCAGAATTAATCACAGTTTATGTCTTATCAACATCCGTAAATATCTGATGCGATTAATTGAAATTCACCATCAGTCTAATATAAAATTTGAAGTTTAAATAATGTAGATGACAATTATCCTCAATTCACATACAGAACATGCACGAGCATTGATTATTGATTGAGCTTAACTTAATTATTAATCAAACTGCAATGCGACTAAGGACATTAAATTAATGCAGTTGAGATGAACATCGGAAAAAAGTACTGAATAAAATAAGACGAAAGAGGAGGCGCTCTCTCGACAGATATTGAGTGGTGGGATGGGCCTAGCATGCGCAAAGACATATTACTTTAAAATTAATCCCTTATACTCTATGATTAACTTGTACATTGACCGACACTTTCATCCGACGACCTCATAATATGAAAATCTCGTAATTTAACGTTATTAAAACAAGTTTACGATCGTTTATGAACATGTAATTACGCAAAACGTTACGCCGTTGGGCGTGACATCACAAATCAGTCGGTTCGGCTGAAGACAACACGTCAATTCTCCGTCCCTTTCCATTGGCTTAATGTGTAAGAGACGGGTATATCAGGCCGCGGCTGATCGTATTCTGTCGAGGGTGTCGCCATTTTCGTTTTGACGAATATTGACAGCAAGGCAGACAGACAGTAGATCGGTCGTCGACGCAGCGTCTGCCGGAATATTTTTATTTTGATTGTGATTCATTTAACGAGCCGATTACGTTCGCTAACCCACCGTGTCTGTTTGTAATAAAATCTTTATTTACTAACGCTGTGACGAGTGTATACGTCAATATTACCGATTCCTGGTGCTAACCTCTTAGGTTTTTTTGTAGTCGTGTTTTGAGAACTGCAAGACTGATCGATATGTGCAAGATGTACAGATGACTCTGCAATAACATCTCTTCTCCTCGTGTTAATTTCTGGTAAGTGGCAATCCGTGGTCGTTTATTTGTATGCGGTTTTATCTGCATTTCGTTAAATAATCATCTCACATTCGCAAATACTGATGTTTCTAGAAATTTAAGTGTTGTAATATAATAAATTTCTTATTATCGTGCTAGTATGAGTATAGAATGGCAATTGTCCTTTGTTGCGGTAGCTTCAGTTTGTTTACGAACTGTCACGGGCAGTACACGGCCTAAGATATATTGCCTGGGTTGGCGACTATGCGTGGCTTGGTAGCGCAAGCCAAAATCTACCGTATCGAGTCTATATAAGGTGGAAATCTATTTTACGTTGCCTGACGATAACGGCCCGTAGAATTAATTTATCACACGCCGCGCTTGACAAGTTGAAAACATAAATTCGACCTTGGCACTCCACGTGGTTCGTAGGTTTATGTTTGTTGAATCGTTTGTCGTTTGACAATTTGTTAGAATCGATTATCGATTTTTTTTGCATCGATTTTTTATTGTTTTAATTTAGGTTGGCAGTATTCTCTAATTTACAGCCGAGTGAGGGCTTCGAATTTTAAGATTTTGTATATTGTGGATAATTTTTCCTGGTTTAGCAGCGCTGAAGTTCCAATTTCAAAAACGGGAGAGGATTTAGTTTTTCTTACTTTGTGAGTACCTACTTAAATTTTACCTATACATACCTAGGGTAGAGGTATCCGGTATCAGTTTTGTCCCATTGCTGGGACACCGGCCTACTCTCACCAAACGAGAGTTACCTAGGACAAATTGGAGTTAAAACTTAGTACAAAAAAATCACGTTTATGTCCCCTAACGGTTATCGAGACCCTCAATGGACCACTTGGGTTTGTATGTATGAGAAGTGGTGTGTTGATCACCGCTATAGATTTCAATGGTAGGCTATTTAAAAAAAAACATACTTAAAGTCAAAAGTTAATTAATTCCAAATTATTACAGTGAATAAAATGAACTTTGATGTATTATGTATCAATGAAATGGGTGTATACTATCTCACATGTTGTCTGGTAGGTACAACTATTAACTAAGGAGCTACCTAAATGCTTACAAGGCTAAGGCGTTTCTACTTAAACATTAAGGAAGTCTTGTAAGTATAATTACTGCCACCACACCTGGAATCTGCCGCCAAGCAGTGCTGCTCGGTTGTAGGTGCCAGTGAAATAACATATATATGAGATGTATCATCTCCGTCTCAGGTGATGGACGCAGCAGGATGAATGTGACTCAGTGTAAGATCCAAATCTTTTACTGAGTCGCACGCATTACTGTTGTCATAGGCTGGGGTCGCCACTTACCATCAGGTGGGCCCTCAGCTCACCGTCATTCAAACAACATTTATTCATCATGACCCGAGAAGAAATGTAATGCTCATCATACAAAGTATGCCTCTATACTTTGTTACTATGTCAAAGGTCCTTTGTAAAATATGTTTACTTGTGTGTGTAAATTTGGATGTGTCTAAATGATTCTTGAGATCTAAAGGAACAAACGAGTTTGAGTTTTGAATGGCAATCTATATAGTGTATTCAAACAAATGAGCAAATTTTTGATTTCAAAATTGTATATTTTTGTTTGTCTATTAAGCAAATAGCCCCGGATAAACCCGTAATGGGTTGGATGGGGTTTTAAATGATTCTTATTTTATTAAATAGAGTGATAAAATTATTTAATTTCTAATATTAATTTAAATTCTAATAAATAAGTGGAATCACTGGTCCCATAGAATATTTTGTTCTGTGTTTTGTTTTCATATTCACATAACGTGATATGGGTTTAATAAGATGTTAAAATTTAAAATTCTAAAAAAGCACCTTCTCTTTCTTGAGTGTGAATACATAATATATTTGATTTTTAAATCAGTTTCGTCTTATTTTGTAATATATATTACTAGCTGCGCCCCGCGGTGATACCCGCGGTTAGACTTCCTACGGGAACCGTACATTTTTTCGGGATAAAAGGTAGCCTATGTGCTATTCCAGACTGTAATCTATCTCTGTGCCAAATTTCATCCAGGTCCGTTCAGCCGTTCTGGCGTGATTGATCCAAACATTCGCGTTTATAATATTAGTAGGAAGTAGGATGTGTAAAATTACTGAAAAAAAATAAAAAAACAAGTTTGTCAACGAGGGCAATACGATGCGACTTGAGTCTTCTTATACTGTAGTCGGGAAGACCTGACTCGTATCATTGTTCTTTAACTTGCGGCGGTAACCACTTAATATCAGGCCGTCTGCACGCTCCGTCAATCTAGACGCATCAATTATACAAGACTAGCGACCCGCCCCGCCTTCGCACGGTTAGTAAAGCATCAGTGTCGTATCAGAAACTACCCGTGCGAAGCCGGGGTAACTTGCTAGTGTATTAACTATACATATAAACCTGCCTCTTGAATCACTCTATCTATTAAAAAAAACCGCATCAAAATCCGTTGCGTAGTTTTAAAGATATAAGCATACATAGGGACATAGGGACAGAGAAAGCGACTTTGTTTTATAATATGTAGTGATTAACTAACTGCTAATTCCAGTTTAACCTAATTAGAATTGTATTGTATTCTAACAGACTTAAGATTTTCTGCATTGAATTGTATGTCGTTTTAACCAACATCTGCAAGAAGTTGTACAATCAATTTGGAAAATTCTTTTTCTTTATTTAAAAGGCTATGCTTTCAACTTTATGAGAGACTGGCCCTCAAAAACGCAAAACAGGAGTGGAAGGGAGGCTTTTGCATGCAGGCTAATAATAAAATATGCTTTCATATTGTATTTGTCACAAGAAATTTTATCAAATTCGGCGTAGAAATCGCGTAAAACAAGCGACTGATTTATATATCGAAAAACTCGTTATTCGAAAGATTGTAATCGAACATTCATCGCTTATTTCTCACGCTTAATACCTTACCATTTAAAAGAAACATCCAAATCGGTATACGACGGGCGAAGATAAAAATCATACGCAAAATACGCAATTTCGTTTACATGGATGACATTTTTTCCAGTTATTTTGATTTAACAAGCAAACTGATAAACCGATTTTAGTAAAAAACAAAAAAAAAACAACGTTAACACACTCATACCTCTGCACTAGGATTCCCTGTGTCGCAGATGGCATGGACGAACACAGAAACACAAGACAAACACCCAAGACCCGAGAACAAACTTCATGCTCACCGCACAAAGTGTGCCCCGGCCGGGAATCGAACCGGGACCCCTCGCTTCGAAGGCAGGGCTACTACCAACTAAGCCAAGAAGCCGTCTAAAGTATGGGAACTATTTAAAAAAAAATACTAATCGTCTGATATGTCGTAACAAAAAAAAACAGAATTAATTACCTTCGCCTTTGAAAGTCTTTTGAAAATAGTTAACGTGTCGTATCATTAGAAAATAAATATTTTGGTCCGTTTGTTGCGTAATAGAAGAGTAGATATTTTACAGAACATTCGAGTCGTCACTGTCATTACACAGAACCCATAAGGAAAACTCTACTTCGATGCTTTCCTACCCGAAACTAATAACGGCGAAATGTGGAACCCGAAAACTCTCCGCGTCAGCGTTTCGTTCCAATTTCGAATTTGAATTCCGAATTCGGCCGGTTCCGGAAAAAACTTACAAATCTGAACAGGGTTGCCAGTGCTTGGAAACTCGCTTATTGCTCATTAAAATGGCGAGAGATCATTTAAATTTTTGGTGACAATTTTAATAGGACTTTTTTCCTAGACCATGTTTTCCTTTTTTTTAGGGTTGGAACAGACTTAAACCTAGCAAATAAGATTAGCTTAAACATGAAAACTGACTGTAATTTGACACATGTGCATGTAATGTGCCTGGGGAGTTTCTGTGACACGTTATATGCTCACGAATATGTGTACATGCATGTGTAAAATTTGACGTGTCCAAATGATACTTGAGATCTAAAGGAATAAATGAGTTTGACTAAAATGCGTTTTAGTTTTTTGTATAGAACTGGCTTTGGCGCGCTTTGCTCGCGTTGATGTAGATTTTGTCAATAAATTTATTTCTGGATCAAAGTTTCCTATGTCCCCCTGACAACGTGTATCTAAAATTCATGATGTTGAATGATAGTGCAGTAGTAGGGTAGGAATCGTAACAACAAACACATTCGCATTTATAATATAAGTTATGAAAAAAAATCCAAATTCTAAACATCTCTCTCTGGTCGATCCTTCATGACTGATATTAACCAATTTTTTCTAGTATTTTGAACTTTTTTTAAATGTTGCCTAGTCGTCTCTTAACACGCTGTGACGCCCTATAATTGCGGGACCACTGTTATTTAAGACCTTTGCCTATTTCAAGTTCTATGTTCAGTGTATCCTGTGTTGGGCGTCCTTATTAAATCTATATACTTATACTTATCTATACTAATATTATAAAGCTGCAGAGTTTGTTTGTTTGATTGTTTGTTTGAACGCGCTAATCTCTGAAACTACTGGTCCGATTTGAATGATTCTTTCAGTGTTGGGTAGTCCATTTATCGAGGAAGGCTATAGGTTATTTTTTTTTTAATTAGGGTTCCGTAATAAAATTGCTATATTTTATTACACAAGGTGTAAAATCGAAAACCTATTTTTGCGTGCGCTGTTTCCACGGAAACGAGAAAAACGCGGGTGAAACCGCGGAACACAGCTAGTTAATAAATAAGATCGCGATCTTCATGTACAGTCTGTGTTTATGAGTCGTCTCCGTCGGTTTCTGTCTGTGGCCATCCGGACTGTCTCAAACTTAGTAGAGTGGCCCTCTTTGAGCTGGTCTGACCGCTGGAGATCTTCCCTAAGACCGCTTCCCTTCGAAGTTTCCACATATTATTAACATTTCCAAGTTTCCTTCTTGACATCTGACTGTATCCCCGTACCAGCCTCTAATGTTCCCACTGCAGGGACACCGGCCTACTCTCGATAATTGAGAGTGAATGGGCTCTGATCTACCACGGGAGCCCAATCCGGATTGGTAGATGTCACATGTCGTCGAATTTTTGGTTCTTAGACATGCCGGTTTCCTCACGATGTTTTCCGTCACCGTTTTAAGAACGTGGTATTGCGCACATAAATTTTTTCAAGTGAAAAAACTCATTGGTGCACGTGTGGGTTTGACTGTATGTCCGAACATATTCTAAACATAAGATATATATCTAGTTTTTATCTATATTTTGAAGCCACGGGGCTTAGTTAAAGTAGCCCTGCCTTCGACGCGAAGGGTCCCGGGTTTTATTTTCGTCCGGGGCACACTGGTGAGCATGAAGTTTCTTCTCGGGTCTTGGGTGTTTGTTAATGCCATTTGCGACACGGAATCCTAGTGCAGAGGTATGAGTGAGAAAACTTGAAAAAGAAACCCAAACTAAATATTCTTTGTACTTGGTGAATAGAGGTTTTCTCTACATTAATATGATCAGTTATAGCGGATGAGTATCTCTGTTAAGACTGGCCACAAAGCACAGTTGGTAAAAGCTCTGCCTTCTACGCTGGAGGGGGTGTGTTCGATCCCAGATTTCATCACAGGACAAATATTTGATCATTCATCAAATAAAAAATATTAACACTTGGACACAATATTTTTGATCAGTAATCTGGCTACTAGAGCGGAAAAAGTGATTAGTGCTAGATGGCGCTGTGTGTAATGTCCATGAATATTTACTACAGTACCATTTGGTACTTACTATACGAAATGATTTAGTTGAATAACTTCAGGAATAATCACAAGCGGTATTCCTCCCAAAACTTATTTAACTAAATAATTTCGTATATTATGAAACAAAAGACAAAATTAAGGCACAAACTAAATCATCTTCGGCTTCGGCCATTTAATTTTCCCTAGGGCCGCCGCGCCGTAATCCCAGCCATTCCGCAGCCCTATTCGCTCTACCTTACCCAGTGCTGCCAGTTTCAACATATTTTGCGCAATATCTGACGCTTTTTCTGTAAACATTTTTTTACAGATATCTT
Source organism: Aplocera efformata (assembly GCA_921293045.1). Taxonomy (NCBI): domain Eukaryota; kingdom Metazoa; phylum Arthropoda; class Insecta; order Lepidoptera; family Geometridae; genus Aplocera; species Aplocera efformata. The sequence continues at coordinate 902,665 of OV121067.1, read as the reverse complement.
ACTATTATAAATCCGAAAGTTTGGATAGATCTTTTGTTACTCAAACACGTCAGAACGGGTGAAAGGCACAGATAGATTATAGCATATGCTACTTTTTATCCCGATTTAATGTACGTTTCCCGTAGGATAGCAAGTTATAAACAAAAAGTATGTACAAACGCGAGCATAAGTTTTCTTTTCAAGAGCAAGAAAAAATAATTATTCGTTCTAATAAATTGTTGATAAATTACGCGGCTAATTTTGTCCGTGGTTTCAGTGTGAAGCGCTTATGGCCAATGCTTAGATTTTCTTCATATATTATATTAACCGGTTAGTATTTGGATGGGTGAGCGTTAAGTTGTACAAGGCTAAGACTTTAAAACTCCGACAACAGAGTTAACTACTTACTCAGATTGACCAAGAAGGTGTGGCCGTAAGTCTAATATAATTATATAGGGTTTGAACAAGTGCTAAAGTTTGTAATAAAAACGCATGATCTCGTAAGTATACATATATAATTAAAAAAGTGACTCTTCCAAGTAATTTTGAAAGAATTCAATGGAAATAAAGTATCTTTGACTTTGACTGACATTGGTTTTAATTTTTAATTACGAGTTTAACCGCAGGATTAATTTTTTATCTAATTATAGCTAGTTCTTATTACGAAACTTGCTTTTAAATATTGTTAAGTTGCCATATTGTATCCTACAGTTAATGGCAATTATGCTCCTTCAGACAAGCTTTGGTTCTCAGACAGGAAATATGTGATTATGTACCAAAACAACCTTACTCGTATTATGATATATTTTATTGATCAAAATTGATTTATTACCAAGGAAAAAGATAAGTAAATGAAGATAACACCCCCGCTTCGAAGGCAGGGCTACTGCCAACTAAGCTACGGAGCCGTCAAAAGATATTAGACATTAAAAGTCAAAGTAGGCACTGACACTACATAGTATAAAACAAAGTCGCTTTCTCTGTCCCTATATCCCTATGTATGCTTAAATCTTTAAAACAACGCAACGGATTTTGATGCGGTTTTTTTAATAGATAGAGTGATTCAAGAGGAAGGTTTATATGTATAATACACTAGCAAGTCACCCCGGCTTCGCGCGGGTAGTTTCTGATACGACACTAATGCTTTACTAACCGTGCGAAGCCGGGGCGGGTCGCTAGTTACTTATAATATGTGACATTTAGTTATTGTTAATTGGTACCTTGATACTTCCTGGTGAATGTTTGCTTAATATCTGAGCTGGTCCGCGATGTCTTTAGACCTTCATGTTTGATACTATTGGTTACTGTCACAAAATGTAATATTCTTAGTGATTTACCTACTCAATTCAAATTTCAATTCAAATTCATTTATTCATTTAGAAACATTTCTAATACATAAAATTGTATACTGTACACTTATGAACGTAAGACATTTTACATTAGATAATTAATAAAAAATAATAAAACTACCAGGTTATCTTGATATATTTGATTTAAAATAAAGTTGCTCGGTAATTTAGCGCTTTTTAAGTTTTTACACTGGCAGCACATTGTCACTGCTGCGTACTCTGTGCCTCTTTTCGCTCCATAATACGAAAAGGGTTTAATTTAGGAACGTTCCTCCATTGTATTACCTTTGCTTCTATTCCGTTTTCCCTTTAAAATACACTTTTGGAGGGAAACTCTTCGTTAGAGGCAATTTGTGTCGTGTTTTTAGGGAAAAGTTTTTTTAACAGAATTTGTGGCCGAGTATCTTTTGTCTTACGTTTTAGTTACGGAATTCATGGCTGCAGATTCCTATCTTTTTATTTTAGTAACTTAGTGAACTACTTTCATCGTTGAACGCAAAATTTTGGACCCTGAAGTTCTGCAGTAGTTGGGTTGAAAATATATTTGAGTTAGGATTTTAAATTCTCACGAAAATGAGGTATCTGTGGCATGGTAGCTCTCGAACGAATGAAATGATTTTGATGCGGTTTTGTTTGAAATCGGACGTGATCGATATGGTTTTTAGCTTCATGAAGATCTGTTCAGGCATTTGAAGATCATCAGCTCATTACCATTACACCAAGCAGGGGGCGTTTACATTTTCTGAAAATTAACTCCTTGATAGTTTACATTTTTTTTAATTTTACGTAACATTTTTTATTAATATTTTTCACATGGCAACAGCGTAGTTGGATGCAATCGTAAAGGAGTTATAATAGGTAAGCAAAGAGTTTTATTCATCAGTAGGAATAAATTTAAGCAATTGTTGGTGGGCCTGTTTCAGAGTGAGTTCACAGACTTCTGATGCTGTTAGGCTGTAAGGTCTGCCTTCAGAGTGGATCAAGAAAGTAGTTGAGTTATCATACAAATCATTAAAGGATTCGCATGGTCTATGGTGGTTTCGCATCGATAGTGTTTTTTTTAAATACGACTTAAGTGGCGCGACGAACTAAAGGCCCGATGTTTAGCTGTCCATAACAGCAATACTATTTAGGTTATTCTAACCGACGAACGAGAAGACCCAAGATGCATCCCGTTGCGCCCGTCATCCGAGACGGAGATGTTGCGTCTCTGCGATTACAGCGGCGCGCACACCCTTCCACCGGATCACAGCAATAAGCTGCTTGGCGGCAGATTATCAGATCTGGTGGCAGTACTTCTCCAGATGAACTTGGCAAGTTCTACTGCCTTTTCTGTTGCTCCTTCGGTACCGGGGGACGTGCTGGGATACTAAAGGGTTTTGGACTGGACCCTCAAAAAATGATTTCCTACTTGACAACTATTCATCAAACAAGGTAGGTAGTCATTTTATGTAAAATACAAATATCTCAGTCTATAGACACAAGTAGAGATTATAAAAGCAATTCATAGCCTAAAATGTTGTCTTTGCCCACAAATACAAGACGAAGCGTCCATAACTCGTGGCTGTACGTTATTAAAATCTGTCCACGCTACTTCCAATTATATACCGGCCGAGGCGTCACTTGGTGGTAATGGCGGCAGTTCTCGCCTTTTTCGCTGTCAAAGCGGTTTTTTCGCGGGAAAAATCTGTGCAAAATTCGAGCGGATGCGACAAAATCTTTTGTGCCAAGTTTTCTTAGCAGATTTTTCTGGGTGATATGAAAATTGTTATAAGTTTGGATTCTTAGATTGTATTAATTCAAACTCTTTCATTTTCTACAAAAAGGTCAAGATATTCATGCCTTTTTTTCTTTCGTGTAAATGACGTTTTGACGTACTTTATGAGCACAGAAGCGCTAGTAGGTATATATTAATTTTAATATAATGAAGTCAGACTAGTATTTTTAAGAATTCAATGATATATTGTATACATAATATTATAGTACAGAAAAGCCGAGAATTTCAATGATTTTAAATCATATCGTTGAACATATTTTTGGACGCTTAATATTAGCTATCGTATGGCTAAACCTTACGAGATAGATCTATATGAATTAATACAGAATTTACGACCTACGTCACATACTTACACACTGTACAACCGAAACCGGGGCGGATCGCTAGTTCTTGTAATAATCAGATAATCAGTCGGTTTACACGAATTACTGGCCATGTTGTTTCCGATGGACGCATGCAACGGTAACGGTAACCTTGCCAGTGATGCACCGGAAATTGTAACAAATTGGTTTCAGTAACGCTCAGTAACAAACGTGTTATTTATTATAGCTAATACTAGCGACCCGCCCCGGCTTCGCACGGTTAGTAGAGCATCAGTGTCGTATCAGGAACTACCCGTGCGAAGCCGGGGTGATTTGCTAGTGTATTATACATATAAACCTTCCTCTTGAATCACTCTATCTATTAAAAAAAACCGCATCAAAATCCGTTGCGTAGTTTTAAAGATTTAAGCATGCATAGGGATATAGGAACAGAGAAAGCGACTTTGTTTTATACTATGTAGTGATAACACTTTATTGCACACCAAAAAGATGGCAATATCTTAAAAATAGGAATCTTAACTAACAAAATGGTGACACAATAGGCGGTCTTATGGCTATAAAGCGATCTCTTACAGACAACATACAATATCAGTTATTTCGAAATTCTGAAATGATATGATATTTTTTTATTTCTAAGCTACATCTCAGCAAATAAACTAATTGGCAGATTTTTCATTTCATAGGGGGAAATATGCGCCTCACGCGTGATGTAGCTCAATTGGCAGTAGCCCTTCGAAGAGGTCCTGGGTTCGATTCTCGGCCGGGGCACACTGTGTGGTGAGCATGAATTTTGTTCTCGCGTCTTATGCCATCTGCGACACAGGGAATCCTAGTGCAGGGATATGAGTGTGTAAACGTTTATTTATTTACATAGATATATACTTACAGCTCTTTTGGTAAGTCTACATTTTCTCCTTGTTACTTAATTATTAAAAAAAAGAAATTTGCGTTTCCAAATAATTTTTAAGAAATCTACGGAAATAAAGATCTTTAACTTTGACTTGTTGCCAAAATTCAATACTGGTTTAAGCTACTATTATATAATAACAGTATTAGTTGAGAATAGGAACGATTGAGCGTGGTGGCCCAGGGACATAGACGCCGACTTTCAATCTGAAGGTTGCTGGTTCAAACCCAAACGCGAACCAATGAGTTTTATCACTTGAAAAAATTTATGTGCGCAATACCACGTTCTCAAAATGGTGACGGAAAACATCGTGAGGAAACCGGCACTTCTTATCCGGATTGGGCTCCGGTGGTATATCAGAGCCCATTCGCTCTCAATTATGGAGAGTGGGCCGGTGTCGGCAGTGGGAACATTAGAGGCTGGTACGGTAGGAACGATAGAAGGAAAAGTATGTAAAAAAGATAAAAAATTGAAACTAATGCGTAGTTCTTCACACCTAATTATGGCATCCTTAACTACAAAGTAGTGTATGTAACATTTTACGTACAATTAACACTTCGGGAAGTTTGATTCACACTTTTAAATGCTCCTAATGGGTTCTTGTGTGGTCCGGGGGCCGAGGCATTTTTAAAATTACCTGGGGCTGGTTCCAGCGTAAATCTTGGTAATCTTCAAAAATAAATATAGATAGATAACAGTGTTGAAAATTATAAAGAAAATTATTTTATTACTATTTTTATATAATCTTAGTTTGACAGTCTCTTTTCTACTCTTTGCATAATAATAATAATAATAATTCATTTTGAACAAACAATTAAGTACATGGCATCAATTTTAATAATAATACAGTAACAATTTGAGTTCTTATACATTAGATAGTTATTTTATAATAATATGTACGAACAAAATGCAAAGATCACTATCCCCCACTCTAGGTTAAAACCTGTGTTGTGGGTAGATAGCCTCTCTCGTCCACATCAGGATTAATGTTTTGGTGTTAAGTATTTATATATTTATGTTTATATGTATTCTTGTTCTTGTAAATAATTAATGTTAATGAATAATGCATATAAAGTAATAATAAGTATTGTTAGTTATCCTATTTTATTTTTTAATTTAATTGTTTACCTTTTTTGTTTTCTAATGTTCCTATGCTTGTGTCCTTTGAATGACTGATAATAGATCTTGTTTTGTTATACTTTTAATTTTTGGATATAACATTGATTATGTTGTGTATATGTAGATTTAATGTACCGAAGTGTGTAGTATTACTCGCATAAACAAAATAACAGAAATAATAAAAAAAATATTACACATTAATGTGAAACAATGGGCTTTCTTATCGCTTTAAAGCGATCTCTTACAGACATTACTAGGGGCATTGGGTATATCAATATTAAAGTAACTAATAAAATTACGGAATTATTTTAAAATAATATAACATGTAATAATAAACCTACATATTTATAAATTTAAAAGTAATGTAATACAATAATTAAAATAAAGTAAATTTAAAAATCAAAATAAAAAATTGAACCCGACTTAAAAATTGATTTAAAATAAAAATTATGTATTGATAATTATTTTTAACGATACTAAACAATTACAATATAATGTGATTATATAAGAACGTTAAAGCTAAGAAGTCTACAAAAAAAGTGAAAGTGTTTGCTAACCAATTTTAAATTGTCATAGATCTTAAAAGATCACTCAAAATAAAAAATGGAAACAGAAACCTATCAATTATTTTCAAATATCTATGCGATGATAACCAAATTAACATAGTTCGTCGACTGTTATGACAGTAATTTAAATTCAATATGGCGACCACGAGACGCCATATTGTGAAAAGAAAAATTTAAGACACACGCAAGATCGATTGGAGTATGAATCGTCAAAATCGGCAAGCGCGTTTGGTCTAGAGCGCCACAAAAGAACAAACATATATACATAGACTGATAAACACATTTAATATTACGTCGCGGAGTTGGGTAAAAAAAAAACCCGACACCTCACTCTTTCGTACTTTCATCTATCTTATTTGATGTTATTGTTATGCACTATTGTTGTTACTAATGCGGCTAAACGGATAGGATCTGGATAGGATGTATCCCGGAAAAATTACCGGTTTCCTTTGGATGCCTAACCGCGGGTACCACCGAGGGTCGCACCTACTAATGATTTGGGAACGTGAAACGGGTTTTTTAAAAACTAAATTAAAATTAAAAATAAAACTAAGTGATTACGTCCACGCCTACTAAGTGATTAGATGACTACTACTAAGTGATTAGATGACAAAAAGGCTTGGGAATGAATTTGCTCCACTCTAGACGCAGGACCATATTCGCGAATATGTAATACTGTCTCCGAGGGGTTTCTTGTCTGCTTCTTCCCCTCGGGTTGGTCGGTTAGGGTTGGAACAGACGTAAACTTAACAAATAAGATAAGCTTAAACATGAAAATTGACTGTAATTTGACATATCTGTGTGCATGTAATGTGCCTGGGGAGTTCCTGTGACACGTTATATGCTCACGAATATGTGTACATGCATGTGTAAAATTTGACGTGTCCAAATGATACTTGAGATCTAAAGGAATAAATGAGTTTGACTTTGACTTTGACTTTGACTTTGCCGATTTGGAGGCGTTTATTTAATGAATAAAAAAGTACATGACGGGACTCAGCCGACGATATGGAGACAGCTGAGTCTGCGTTAGAAACTATACTAAGAATTGCATCTTATCAATGCAAAAATGCTTTTACAAACTTAGTCTAAGGCAGAGGGACGGGGTGTATCCATAACTACCTAGTAAATAATAATACAGCTTGTTTGGAACAAAATATTGTAACATATAGGCTATTGTCTCTTCCGAGGTGGTCCTATAGGTATCACATGGCTTAATTTTACTCCTTTGACCACTAAAAATAGTATTAAAGTCTATAATACATTTTTGAATCAGTATCTTTCTCTGCGTAGCATCGTCTACATGTTTAGAAACGTTCTAGGTTTACAAAATGTCTTTATTAAAGACTTGAAAAGCTAAAAAGCTTGTGCCATGGGAACGAGATTACTGATAGAATCCTTAATATTAAAATACTTTAGTTTGAATACACATAAAAACCCACACAGAATAAACATCTCTGTTTGTCATAACTTTTAATTCAGAACGCAAAACTTCTACCAACTTCTCACTGGGTTGTGTGTCCAGTCGCATAGAATCGATTCTTTCTTATCTTGGGCCATATAAGGAATGGTTGGTGTTCATTATTATCATTATGAACACTGTGCTTAGTAATATGTCGATAGGTTGGCATTGTTTTTGTAGCGGCATTAAAACATGTCTAAAAAGTATGTTTTCAAAATGGCGGGCCTCACAGTTGGTCTTTTCAAAATGATAGAATGCTTAGGGGTTATTAGCCATTTAAAAAAAGAAACATCCAAAACTGTCTATAATGGATAAAGTAATACGCAATTTCATATTTTTCCGGTTATATTGATTTAAAAAACAAACTATTTAATAGATTTTGATGAAATTTTTATGTGGAACAATCTGAAAATATGTCATTCAAAATAAAAAAAATATTTTTCCTAGTTGGTTGAATTACAGAGTTACGAGAAAAAAAAAAAACATGAATTGCTAACCTCCTTTGGAAGTCGTCAGAAAAATACAACCGAATTCTTTTTTTTGGCCTTTTGTGTCTTTAGGCACACTAATTCTGCCAATGTCCGAGTTAATGTACTTTCGCAACAATCAAATTGATAACTTCTTTTGGAAATATGGCAGAAATTATGGGTTCACTTCAACTTATTACAGATCCCTGATACACGGATCCCGGTTCTAAAGGTCAATCTTAGCTCCGGAAAATAGAGAAAATTTTATTTTTAATTTAGAATCCGATCGTCCATTTCTTCCATCACGAACCTTGCAAATTAAGGCTACTCGAAAATTACGATCGGAAATTCGCCGTTGATAAAACATAACCTAAAAATTTTTTTTTCTTGAGGGATTCCAGACCTTTTACGAATTTACGATGATATTCGTTAAATAATAGAGGAGCGTCGTATTAAGAAACATTCTTGTTACGAAGGGAGCGAGCGGAAAGGGTATTCGGGTAGAGATGGGGAGTCTCGATAAAGTTATCGATGTATCGATAGAGTAGACTTCATGGCTAGGAAAATGTGCTCGTTGATAGATAGGGTCATAGTAGATAATGGATCGGCTATTTCCAGTCGTACGGTTACACATCTCTTTGCACTTTACATCTAAGGGAGACAGGTTCAATGGACATTTTTCACTGTATCATTATGTCAATGGGGGTTTATTGTTTGTTCTTTCGCATGAAGAGTTAGATACGGATTTAACAAGCGCGAAATTTAGTTATAAAGAAGCATGCTCTTTAAAGTGAATATTTGTTTATAAAAAATAACCTTGATTTTTTAAATTTGACTTGAACCATAGAATAAATGAATTTTATTGTATCGTATGAATGTTAACACAAAGTCGCCACACCTGGTAATCCGTCTCTAAGCATGGTGCACTCACGTTGCTGTGTTCCCGTGGAAGGTTGTGATTACAGGCAAATGAGGCGTAACATCCCCATCTCAGAGTGACGGGCGCAACGCGATGGGACTTGACTCTTCCCACACTTTAGTAGGGGAAGATATTATTTTAAAGTTTCATTAAAATCCAGTTAAGAACAGTAGTTTTTGCGTGAAAGAGTAACAAACAAACACATCCTCACAAACTTTCACGTTTGCAATATTAGATAGTCACATAGGTTACTTTTTATCCCGAAATAATGCACGGTTCCCGTAGCCAAGCGAACTAAAACCGCGGGGCGGGTTGGTTATATAAAAAATTGTTTTATTTTAAAAGACAAACACGTACTAGTATATATATATATCGATATCGTCCCATCCCTGAACAGGGCACTGAGCCTCCGACATTTCCATGTAGGTCGCATAAAAATAACATTTTCGCGCGGCGAAGCGCAGCTGTTCAAATATTGAGTTGCAGCCTACGATACGGGATTGGCGAGCCAATTTTAAGAGTATTGTTTCTGTTCCATTTTCAAACTTGTCTTCCGTTCTCAAGCTGTTCTATTTTCAAAATGTCGCCGCATGTTTCTCGTGTTCTGCATTTGGTTAATTGTTATTATATTTTCTATATGATACGGGATTGGCGAGCCAGTTTTAAGAGTATTGATTCTGTTCCATTTTCAACCTTGTCTTCTGTTCTCAAGCTGTTCCATTCTCAAAATGTCGCCGCATGTTTCTCGTATTCTGCATTTGGTTAATTACTATTATATTATACTGTTATAGTATGTTATAAAATGTTTTTTTTTTATAGTTAATACTTTTAATGTTAGTTGGAAATTTTGTATACACGATCAATTAAGTCACTTTAGCTTTAGTCTACAGAAGGTCAAAATACGTTATATCCGTTGAATTATTGTATTAAAAAAGTAATTGGAAGCGTCCTTTTTTATAATAAATTGTACCTTTGTAGGTACAGGAACATTAATTCTTAATACTAAGATTAGCATATAGGTACTTAAGTTTTTCACACTTATATTATAAAGGCGAAAGTTTGTATGTATGTGTAACTGAGTGTTACTGCTTCACTCTCAAACGGCTCAACGGACTTGGATTAAATTTGGCATAGGGATCGCTTATATCCTGAATTAACACACAGGCTACTTTTGATCCCGGAAAAACACCGCGGGTAACACAACGGGACGCAAATAGTAAGGTATAAATAAAAAAAATTATGTGGTTTGGTAACGCCAAAACAAAAACTCAGCGTCGCTAATTCAGCGCTGATTTTCTGTGTCACCATAGTGTGCATTTTAAGTTACTTTCTCAAAATAAAATGACCAAAAAAATCTTAAGATTATTACAACACGTTGGGCGCCAAAATGTCTGATTTCGAATAAACAACAGTCAAAATGTCTACTATCAACTTTGGGGATGTAAGCGATAAATATTTAAGTTGGAGTCTGCCGAACCTATCGCCTTATTTAACTTCACCACCTCTGAGCAGAGAAAATAGGGGTAGCAATTTGATTTTCATCAGGATTATATTTTTGCTTGAATTTATCGTATCGTATCTTACTTCTATAATTAATTATATGTATTTGAATGTTTTTTTACGTTTACACACTCATACCTCTGTATTAGGATTCCCTGTGTCGCAGATGGCATGGACAAACAGTAACACAAGACAAACACCTAAGACCCGATAACAAACTTCGTGGTCACCACACAAAGTATGCCCCGGCCGGGAATCCAGGACCCGTCGCTTCGAAGGCTGATTATATACTTATTTTTAGATTTAAGTTAGTAATTATGGTGATAAGAGTGGTTAAGTGGTTTTTTTTAATATAATAAACTAGGTTTTCCCCGTGATTTCGGCCGTGTGACGAAAATGGTTTTCGCGTGGAACACTAATTCTTTTTCAAGACAACTTTTTTAACACACTAGACCCTAGAACTTTAAGTTCTATGGTACAGTGAGTTTGTCTTGTATTTCTGTTTTCCATGCCATCTGCGACACAAATTTATCTAGTACAGGGAGTGTGTAAACTAAATTTCACTGCAGCGCCATGAAGATAAATACTGAAAATTATATTTCACAGGGATTGCTTACAAATCAACCGCTTAGCATAAATATACAATAACGCGAGTTAGTGGGGACGAGCGTGATCGAAATACTGTCTGTCTATCTGTTGTTGTTGAGACTTGTCTGGACTGGCCTCGCAGCTCGGTTGTAGCTATGCCTTCTGTGCTGCAGCTCGAGGGTTCTATTCCGACACAGGGCAAGCATTTGACGGACATAGATGTTTGTTTTGTGTCTCGGTGTTAATATGTATTGTAAAATGTATTTACAAAGAAAACGAGTTATATAAGTATTGTATCAGTTACCTAGTTGCTATAGTATAATTAAAATTTGCCGTGTCCAAACGATACTTGAGATTTAAAGGAATAAATGAGTTTGAGTTATGTTATTACAAAGTGCAGATAAAGATTAATCTAAATAATTATATTTTTTGTAACTTATGTTTTTGCTTCAATAAAATATTATATAATCAGCGATAAAATAAAGCATAATTACAAATAATATAACTATAAACGTGAATCTTTATTTATTTAACATAGACCAAACCATGACAAACCACAGACATGGTTTGGTCATGGTCGTGGTTTGGGTTCCACGAAAATTAATAATTTAATCACATTAAAGTCGATAAACCGACTTCATTCATCGCATATTTTACGCATTTATGGGTGGAATATCTTCATACAATCTCTACGATTATAGTGTTAGGAGCACGTACTATCAAATAAAAAATATCATCCATATCGTTCAAAAATTGTCTATGAAATCACACAAATAACATACAGCCAAATTCAAACTCTTCCTATTTTGGAAGTCGTTTTAAAACATCACAGTAAAAATCTTTGTTGCAGACTGTACAAACATGGTGGCAAATAACAAACAACCGCTAGAAACATTTCAAAGACCACAGATAAAATCAATGTTTCGCCCACGCTAATAAAATTCTTCTTTCTTAATTAAGCTTTAAAACTCAATTAATTCACTGCATTTTCTTAAATTCTATCAATAATCCCAAAAAATCAAACAAATTTCAGCATTAACAACTAAACGTGCCTATTAGCAAAGCTTTTCGTCATTCAAAAGATCGCAATGACCACTCGAAATCAACGATTTGAGCACCCACTAGAGTAACACCGAACGTTTCGTTCTAAAATTGAGCTAATTGCGAGGGAAGCGGAGGTTTCCGAACGTACAAAAAGATGGCGGACTAGATTTTTCGTTTTAATTATCGCCCGCGTGGAGTGCTCTAGCAAATGGGGGAAAAGGAATTGCCTAATCAGTAATCAGAGGGTTTTTATCAAAGCTTTTTTGACTTCGCCGAGGTTTTGCCTCCAATAAGAAAGCTTTTTGGGCTATGTCTGGGTGAATGTGAACATGATTCATAGACTAGACTTTTTTTTTTTAATTTAGCTGGTTATTTGGCGCCAGAAGTATTTTATTCTTCTAAGTAAGGATTATCTGGACGTTATTGGTGGTAATATAGAACGATAGCTGTTATTGCTCTGCATAATAACAAGCTAAGATACATAATGTGATTAATTAACATGAGAGAATAGCAAAATACCTAGCATTAGCTATTCGCAGGACATCAAGGGCTGTGATTAAGACCTAGATTCCCATATCATATACAAGGATAAATAAATAACAGGAAAAATAATCGACCAGATATTAAACTCTAGTCTGCAAGGCGATACCTTTGAGTCTAAATCTATCAGTCATAACTCATCATCATCTAAAACATAACTTTGTTTCTCTGTGGCAATTAAATTATATGTGGGTACGAATTTATTTCGTTCATTGATTATTGGTTAAAAAAAACTGACTTATTGCGATAAACTGCTTTATAATAATCTACTTACGTCTTCCATTGAGTATTTGGTTTTACAGCTCAGTTGGCAGCTGTCTTCTGCGCCGTATGTCGTGAGTACGATTCCCAACCAGCACACTTGTGTGACGTATACATACAATACGTATTCATAAAAAAGTACTATATAAGTATTGTATCAGTAATCTGCTTCCCACAGTAAGAGCTATGCTTAGCTAAATGGCTGTATGAAATGTCCATGAATATTTATTTATTACTAGCTGTTCCGCGGTGTTCCTCGCGGTTTTCCGGGATCAAAAGTAGCCTATGTGTTAATCCAGGATATGCACTGTCCTGGTACCAAATTCCACCCAAATCCCTCGAGCCCTCGAGCCTTGAGCCAGCGTGAAGGAGAAACAAACATACACACACATTTGCGTTCGTAATGTGTGATTAAGCTGTATTACATCACATATACACTCGCTTGGCGAGGGTAGGCTGTTCACAGGGGCTCAGGAGGTGGCGTAAATTGGATTCTGTGTTCTTAACATAATTCTCGAGTGCATACTGTTCGGAGTAGGGAATCTCTATTTTCCTCGTACACTGTCATTTTTGATTAGAGTTGTACCCATTCATCGATACGGCATTAATTAATAATAATAACGTGAGCATCTGAACGTTGCTGGTTCAAACCCACACGAGCAGTAAAGAGTTTTTTCACTTGAAAAATTTATGTGCGCAATACCACGTTCTCAAAACGGTGACGGAAAACATTTGTGAGGAAACCGGCATGTCTTAGAACCAAAAATTCGATGACATGTGACATCTACCAATCCGGATTGGGCTCCCGTGGTAGATCAGAGCCCATTCACTCTCAATTATCGAGAGTAGGCCGGTGTCCCTGCAGTGGGAACATTAGAGGCTGGTACGGGTGAATAACGTTAATCTGTCGCCAAGACGCGGTTCGCATAGCTGTTCCGCTGGAAGGGTGTTGGTGCTGGTGAAAACACATGCGCTTTAGACGTTAGATCTCCGTCTTAGGTGATGGGTGCAACGGGGTGCGACTAGAGTCTTCTCATGCTTCACCATCTCCCTGCCCTTATCCCACACTAAGTGGGTAGCACAACATGTATTTTTCTCCCATTTCCCTCTGTCAGACGTCATATCAGTACTCACAAGGAGTGAGTACTGATATGACGTCTGACATATCATCTCTCTTACGCATATCATCTCTCACACAATCCATCCATCGTTTCTTTGGCCTATCTCTTGTCTTATATTCTTCTTATCGACCTATAATCATTTGCACATGGCAGCCATTTTGACAGATCAATTTTGTCCTCTTGTTATCGCCTCCGATGCGGATTACACGCTGTAAGTCTTCCTTCGTTTCATTTAGTTCTTGAACCATTCAAAATGGTCCACTCATACCCCAAATTACGGTCCTTAATTTATGGTATGACTAGCTTCTTCGGAATAAAAATTTGTTGTAGAAGTAGCCTAAGTGTTGAGCCAAGGTATGAGCTGCCTTCATAAAAAATTTAATCCAAATTAGTTTAGCCGTTGAGGCGTAAATGAGTGACAAAGATACATACAGACACATTCGCATTTATAATATTAATAAGTATAATGATGATTATCGTGTTCGTTGCGTTATTCGTGGTAAAACGATACGATTGTCAAAACTGGTCCATTTTGGCTCCGTCTTACGCTTTAGGGGTGAATAAGCGTTAAGTTATGGAAAAGCGTTATTATTATAATACAAATATATATTTTAATGCTACCTATACAAGTGACCGATTTATAAATAGAATAAATAGAACATCATTACTTTCATCCCTTATTTGTCCGTAGGTCTGGGATTTCTTCAAGAAATTTATACGAACCCACCCCGCCATTTATTTAAAAAATCTGTCTAAGATTGACGGAGATATAGATGAACTTGTATAAAAAGATACATACAGAACATATAGAACCTCCTCTTTTTTAGAAAACCGTTAAGAATACAAGTCGTTCAATAAAAATTATCATTACTTAGTTTTCCTGGCTGAATAGAGAAAAATCTTTTGCCGATTCTGCGAAAACCCAACCCTTGTCTATGGTGATAACAAAACATTTATATTCCCATCGACATGGCAACATCCCTACGTCCCGCGCGGCATGTAGATAAGTCAGCCATTTGAATGCTGGCCGCGTTCGATCCGCGCGTTCCGTATTCAAATATTTACAATACAACAGTACCAACTGTAGATGAAAAGTTGGCGCGATATTTATTGGCAGACGTGTTTGTTTTGTTATGTTGGCTGAATCAGCGTTTGGAAAAAATAACACGATTTTCCAGCCTTCGGTAGAGTCTAGGTTGAAGGAAAATTTCGTTGGATTTACTGATTTGTTTGTGTTGTACAAAAATGGGTAAGGAAACTTGGAATTGTCACGCACGACAGCGGAATGGTTCGTTTCTCGGAAGTTTTGGTATAAGGGTCTATGTTGCTCGTTTCCGTAGGAATCCTCAAAGTCCAGAGTCAAAATACTTACTGAATTCTTTAAAAATTACTTGGAATCGTCACTCTTTTAAATAAATATGTACCTTATACGCGTGTCTCCCGGGTTGTGCAATAGGAGCTACCCAAAGTACCACACCTGGTAATGCGCCGCCAAGAAGGTATCACATTGCTGTTTATTGGTAGAAGGGTGAACGAAAACGCATAGAAATATTTCTACTCTTTAGAAATAAACTTGCTAAACTGCTCGCTAGTAGCAATTTAACCCGCGCAATTAACTAATAAAAAAAATGAGCAAAAAAACTATATATTATAACCCGCGGTTGGCGATCCTAAGGGAACAAAGTACTTTTCCGGGATCAAAAGTAGCCTATATGTTTATCCAGGATAAAAGCTATCCTGGTAGCACATTTCATCCAAATCCGTTGAGCGCGAAGGAGTAACAAACATACGCATACATCAAACTTTCACCTTGATAAATAACTAGCTGTGTTCCGCGGCTTCACCCGCGTTTTTCTCGTTTCCGTGAAAACAGCGCACGCAAAAATAAGTTTTCTATTTTACACCTTGTGTTACAAAATAGCAATTTAATTACGGGTCCCTAATTTTGAAAAAAACAACATAGCCTATAGCCTTCCTCGATAAATGGACTACCCAACACTGAAAGAATCATTCAAAAAAAAAACAAACTAACACTGCAGCTTTATAATATTAAGTATAGATTAATTAGACGTTTTTATTTCCAACAATCTTTTGTCCGAATTACGAAGAGAATAAAAAAAGCATAATCGGTAGAGTTAATATGAATGAGTCGATTGAAACTAATGATCTTTCATACATGCAACAATTGGTTTGTATGAATCAGAAGATTAGACTGTGGGAAAGAGTCAATTATCAAGCTTACTCGTATCTTCTCACGGTATGTCACTCAGGTGAAAGCGTTGTATACAAGTTAACTTTACGAAAATGTTAAAACTGTAAATATACGAGAATGTACATACCATAAACTTGGCTTGGTTACGGCATGTACTGATGAAAATCACAAACCTAAACAGATTTTCATAATAGCTAAGAACCTTCTCGATAGAACATTCTCGATCACATCGGCTTTCAAACAGAAAAGACTTAAAACCGGTTCAACCGTTCGCGAGCTATGATTCTACAGACAGACACACAGATACACAACTTATACGCCCCTCTTTTTCGTCGGGGTTAATAATTTACAACGCAGCCATTAAAATTACATACTAATAAAATAATATTATAAATGCGAAAGTTTGGATGGATGTTTGTTACTCGATCACGTCAGAACGGCTGAACGGACCTGGATGAAATTTGGCACAGAGATAGATTAAAGTCTGGAATAGTACGTAAGCTACTTTTTATCCCGGAGTAATATAAGTTTGCTATAAAATATAGGATTTTCGAACTATATTTGCAAAAAAAACTTATCTCATAGTATGTGGTGCCAATTTGCCCGCCCGCTATTTAGTTCCAAGCCAAGGTTGAGAAGTTTTCCCGCCTAAATCCTAACAAACACCCCGAGCCAGCGAAGTAAACAAAATACGTGGCCATTTCCGCCTTCCCCCTTTTCCTTATTTCCGGCGAATCGTTTGGGAATAATTATCATTCGCTTATTTCTGGGAGGAAAGAAACAATTCTCTTGTTTCTTTTTTGGTTCGCACAAATTATGGGCTATGGAGCAGCTACATTCTACCATTCCTGTCATACACTTCGTGAATTACTTATGTCAATTGACAGTTATTGATTACTAAATAAACTCAACATTTTTTATATAGAAGAAGAAACTCAACATTTTAAGTAAGTTTATTAAAATTTAAATTTTTTATTTCTCAATAATATTAAAATTTTGTATATATTTTAAAATTTTTACTAATATTTTTATCATCTCTTATTATTTTATTTTGATCCATGAGAGTGAATTTTAATTTATGTTAATATCATTCCGGTTGTAAATATTTTTGTAACTTCTCCGAAATAAACTGACCTTATAATTAACCCTAATACAGAAAACAACTTGCGAAAGTACATTAACTCGGACATTGACAGAATTTGTGTGGCTTAAGACACAAAAGGCCAAAAATGAGAAGAAACCCAATATTTTTATATTTTGTCCTAACTTTGTATTTTCAAATTGTATCTCCATGTTATTTAATTTTGATTGGGTTTTCGAACCTGAAGTTAAAAAAAAATCTATTATTAACATTATTATTCGTGTTACCGAGATTATTAAAAACAAAAAACAACGTTAACACACTCATACCTCTGCACTAGGATTCCCTGTGTCGCAGATGGCATGGACAAATAGAAACGCAAAACAAACACCCAAGACCCGACAATAAACTTCGTGCTCACAACACAAAATGTACAAAGTGTTACTTTTTGTAAAACCGAACTTTCATGAATTATTTTTTATTTCTATACGACCTTGGAGAAAAACTCTATCTAATTCAATTAATTAAATAAAAAGAAAGAAACATCATCATAGTCCACAACGGCGAAGAAAAAGCTTAACAAACATACAAATAATAAACATACATCCGAATTAATCCTCCTTGTAATGCTACTAGCATGTAGATAATAAACCAAACCAACAAATACTTACGAAGCAATAAAAAACATTATATTAAAAGCTAAGACGTTTGTAGCCCATTCATCACAAGTGTTGCCACTAGATTGATATAAAATACCCCCGGTACTGTCTACTCTGCCCCCAAAGTGGGGATTAATTTCTCTTATATGTTTTTAAAGAGGGTGGTTGTTGCCGGATTTAAAATTGCGCTTTGTCTTGCGTTTAGCAATGATTAAATGCATGCAGCGGAGTTTAATTACTTTTGTATGATTATCTTATAAATTATATAAAATATCTACCCGTAATTTTACTCACAGCTCAGAAGGTAAAAAAAAAACCCTGTCTTCGGCGTAGTAGGTCTGATTCTTACTCAGGACAAGCTTTTGGGTGATGTTCATGGACGTTTGTTCCGTGTCTGTTAATGTGCATTAAACTTTTTTTTTTCTAAATGTGACTTTACGAGCTGAGGGCCCATCTGGTAAGTGGCGACCCCCGCCCATGACAACAGTAATGCGACTCAGTATAAGATTTATATTGAGTCGCATTACTTATACGTAAGAATTTAAAAAAAAATACTATAAATGTAATATCAGTTATCTAGATCCCATAGTATATCTACATGTGATCTCTTTCTCCGTCATTTATCAACCTATTTGGAAAAAACATAAAATGACGGATTCTTGGTGCCTTGGTCCATAAAAATATTTTTTCCTCACAACCTATCGAGTGGGATTATCAAAATACAGGGTTTTATAAATGGCATACAAAAATATACACAACCAAATGTAATTTGAACTTTTTCACGCGTTACGGTTTTCTTTTTTTTTTTAATAATTTCTATTGTAGTGTGAAACTCACGTAGGCTTTCGTCTTTGCAGATGCGTCGACGGTGGCGGTAGGTCAGCGGGATGCAGGGCGGCGCGCCTCCCGCTGACGCCGACCAGGCGCAGTTCGAGGCCGATAAGCGGGCCGTCTACAAGTAAGAACAACTAATGGGTAGAAATATTGTTATATACTAGTAGTTTGCTAGAAATATTGGTACCACGTTGGGCGCCAAGTTACTGGTTTGCTACAAATATTGGTCCCACGTTGGGCGCCAAAATAATGTACTTAGTAAGCTGTCAAAATACTCCTATTGAATTGTATCTCTACAGACTTCACCTATCACATATTAATTAATACTATTTTGAAAAGAGATTGGTCCCACGTTGGGCGCCAAAAGACTCAATAAGCTACATACGATTCAGTAAGCTGACACTAAATATTATTGAATTGTATCTCCTAAATAGTCTTGACCTTTCCGAACATTAAGTGAGTATAACTAATACTGCTTCTAAGTTAAAGACATCCCACGTTGGGCGCCGGACAACTAGTGTTTACACAAAATAGTTTCAAAATAACAGACATTGATTATAACAGAATTTGGGAGGACCGGATTCCCATGGCAGTTATTACTATCAGTCAGTTAATTCTGTCACTAAGACAGGATTAACTCACAAAAATTCTACAAAATTACGTCCTGATTTTGACACGCTGTTTATATAGCGGTGTCTCATAAGTAATGTCGATTTTCATATGTGAAAACATATTTGTAAAAATGTAGAAATATGCGAATAATGTCTTAATAATACACGACTTTCATATTTATCGCATTCCATACTATCCTACTACTATTATAAAGGCGAAAGTTTGTAAGTATGGATGTATGGATGTATGGATGTTTGTTACTCTTTCACGTAAAAACTACTGAATGGATTTGAATGAAACTTTACCACAATATAGCTTATACATCAGAATAACATATAGGCTACAATTTTTGAGGTTTCTATAAAATCTATATATATAAAAGAAGTCGTGTTTGTTACAACACTTATAACTCGAGAACGGCTGGTTTTTGATTTGTTGGATTTGTTTCCGTCCCGAATAGCAGAATAACTATTAAAACATTGGAAAATTAACGAAAAAAATAAAATCAATTTATCCCCGTATTCTCCACGGGAACGGGAACTATGCGGGTGAAACCGCGGGGCGCAGCTAGTTTATTATAAAAACGTACTGCGTCGTGGATAAACAGAGAGAGAATGATTAACAGAAAGTAAAGCAATTGTACTCTTCATAGAATCAGAGACTAGTCTTAACAAGTTACGACATGTTTAAATTGAGGCGGAGAAATTTTCACATATGAAAACCGACATTACTTATGAGACACCCATATATTTTGAAAGTTAATACTCTCTCAGGCATCCACTTTTCCCGCTCCTCGCGCTACTGTTGGAGCGATGCGAGCAGGCCACGGCGGGGGCGGAGCCCCCGGCCGCGGACGCCTTCGGGGCAGACCTTCAGGCTTTTGTGCAGCACCAGAGACGGGACACGCGGCCGCTGCTGCTCGACGAACCGGAGATCGATGGCCTCATGATTAAGAGCATCCAGGTAGACTCAAACTTATGTAATGTTTGCAGCAGTGTCATTAGATACTATTTATTCCCCGCGCCTTCGGCCGCGTTTTTTGCGAGAAATCCTAAATGTTCTCATTTACTCCTTATAACATAACCTGCGTGGTGGCCCAGGGGCACAGACGACAACTTTCAGTCTGAATGTCGCTGGTTCAAACCCAAACGTGCACCAATGAGTTATTCACTTGAAAAATGTATGTGCGCAGTACCACGTTCTCAAAACGGTGACGGAAAACATCGTGAGGAAACCGGCATGTCTTAGAACCAAAAATTCGACGAAATGTGACATCTACCAATCCGGATTGGGCTCCCGTGGTAGATCAGAGCCCATTCACTCTCAATTATCGGGAGTAGGCCGGTGTCTGCAGTGGGAACATTAGCGGCTGGTACGGTAACATAACCTGTCTGCCAATGAAACTCCTGTCAAAATTGGTTTAGCCGTTTTGAAGACTTTCATCCCCTCTCCCGAGGGAACGGTGCTGAATTTCAGGATAAAATGTATCCAGTGCCCTTACCCGTATAACTTCAATTCATATCAAGTTTCATTTGAATTCATTCAGTAGTTTCAACACTGTGTTGTGATGTCTGTAATTTCTGAACTACACAACCGATGACCTTGAAATATTTACCGAAGAATTAAAGTACCTCCTTTTTAACAAAATTGATCCCGTAAGATGGCTAATCGCGGGGAACAACGCGGGGCGCAGCTAGCTTTTACTTATAACTACTTTGTCACCAGGTCCTCCGCATCCATCTTCTGGAGCTGGAGAAGGTGCAGGAGCTGTGCCGTGACTTCTGCGGGAGGTACATCGCGTGTCTCAAGACGAAGATGCAGAGTGAAAATCTATTACGAACAGACTATAGTGCAGGTAATTATAGATATATATACTCTTTAATGTACAATTAAATTTAAAATATATATTGTAATACCCGAACAAGGGTCCATAATGTAAAACTCAGAATGTAAACCAACAATATTACCTGATACCATTATGAGAAGCAATAAATGTATTGTGTATTGAGTATAATGTACAATTAAATTAAATTAAAAATATAATGTACAATTAAATTGTGTAATGTACAATACAATTAAATTTAAAACATAAAATTATGAGCTAGACAAATTTAAATATAAAAAACAGCATTGCACAATGGATGGCCTTATCGCTTAAGGCCATATCATTAATTATTAATATTAATCTATAACATAATTCTATTTTTTTTTCAATTATTACCATGTTGACGTAAATAATAATAATAATAATATTATAAATATTCATTGACATATTTCACACAGCGCCATCTAGCCCCAAACTAAGCATAGCTTGTAATATGGCAACTAGATAACTGATAGAATACTTAAATTACTTTTTTTATGTAAATACATACATATAATACATATTAACACCCAGACACAGAACAAACATTTATGTTCGCACACAAATGCTTGTCCTGGGCGGGAATCGAACCCCACGACCTGCAGCGCAGAAGGCAGAGCTACCAACTGAGCTATGAGGCCAGTCATCATCTCCCCCCCCTTATCCCACACTAAGTGGGTAGCACAACATGTATTTATCTTCCATCTCCCTCTGTCAGACGTCATCAGTACTCACTCCTTACGCATATCATCTCTCACACAATCCATCTTTTCTTTGGCCTACCTCCTGTCTTATATTCTTCCACATCCATATCCAGTCAAAATGAAAAAAAAAAGACGGGTTGCACTCCGGGAGTGCCGGCAGAAGTGAAAACTTGATTATTAACGTTGAGCATGTTTGATATTTTGGAATGGTTAGGGAATAATTTTGCACCAATTGCTTTATCAGTATAAAAGTACTATCATTTGTGTGGTAGAATACAATATTCATTTATTGCGCTATCGTACACAAACATGACAATTTATATTACATAAAAAATTTAACACTTTAAAACTATTACAATTATTTTACATTAAAAAGTTTATCTCTCCGAAAAATCAACCATAAAATGTTGAAGGTTAAGTTCAAAATTCGAATGAGAAAATTTGTCTACTCTCCATCCGTCTTACGCTTTTTCGGTCAGGTCACGTGTCCTGACGCGAGTTTAAGATTTTATACCCATTACAGAAAAAGTGCTCAACGCCGCTAAAGAAGTTTTCACTTCAAAAATTAAATGAAATAAATGATTATGAAAAATATTATAATGAGTTTTATTATCTTTGCAGGGGGAGTGGAGAGCAATAACAACCTATCCGGATCAATAGACGAACATTCCAGTACATCAAATTCTCCCCAATATCAGGTATGAAATGTATGTTCATTTCATTATTAATATATATCTAAGTGTATAAATTCATTGTCCGAGGTAGCTGCCAGCTCTTCGGTCTCCTGTGATGTCGACTAACCTATTTGCTATTTCCTTAAAAAGCCTTATAGCGGTGGGTTGGGGGGTCCAGTTTGCTCGCGTCCGTAGGTGTGTACCCTTTGATTCCCTACACGTACCCCCTGGGTGCTAAAGGAGCAACCAAAAGTAGCAGTAGAACTTGTGCCAAGTTCGTCCGGAGAAGTACTGCCACCACATCTGGAATCTACCGCCAAGCAGTAGTCGCTGCATTACTGTGTTCCGGTGGAAGGGTGTGGCTGCCGGTGAAATCACATGCGCATGAGACGTATCATCTCCGTCTCGGGTGATGGACGCAGCAGGATGAATGCGATTCAGTAAAGATTTGGATCTCATACTGAGTCGCCTTACTGTTGTCATGGGCTAGGGTCACCACTTACCATCAGGTGGGCCCTCAGCTCGTTCCGTCACTCAATTACATAAATAAAAGGACCCCTCGGACCAAGGGTCTCGACACCGAATGGGTCAAAATCATATTCGGCACCTAGACCCCTGTATTTGCATGCTTTAGCTTTTTCAGCTCCACAAGCCGCACCAGCGTTGTTGGTTCCATGTAGATGGGAAGGGGCGAGCCTTTTGAATAGCTAGACTTATTTTTTTTATTTTGTTTATATTTTAGTTCTTATAATATATTTTTAAGATTTTAGTTTTAGATTTGTTACATTTAAGTATATAATATTTGTGTGCGTCGGATGGCGCGTTTCGGATTTAATTTAATTTAATTTATCACTACATAGTATAAAACAAAGTCGCTTTCTCTGTCCCTATATCCCTATGTATGCTTAAATCTTTAAAATTACGCAACGGATTTTGATGCGGTTTTTTTTAATAGATAGAGTGATTCAAGAGGAAGGTTTATATGTATAATACACAAGCAAGTCACCCCGGCTTCGCACGGGTAGTTTCCGATACGACACTGATGCTTTACTAACCGTGCGAAGCCGGTGCGGGTCGCTAGTTATTATTATAAAGTCTAAAATATAACATTACAGATTTCTCTAATGCGTTATACTAGAAATACACAATAAACATCAATTAAAACAAAGGAATATACATTGACGGCTCCTTAGCTTAGTGGTAGTAGCTCTGCCTTCGAAGCGAGGGGTCCCGGGTTCGATTCCCGACCGGGGCACACTTTGTGTGGTGAGCATGAAGTTTGTGCTCGGGTATTGGGTGTTTGTCTTGTGTTTCTGTGTTTGTCCATGCCATCTGCGACACAGAATCCTAGTGCAGAGGTATGAGTGTGTAAACGTTTTCTTTGTGTTTTCTAATACTATACGAAACTTTGTATGTTTGTTACATCTTCACGCCTAAACGGCTAAACGCATTTGAATGAAGTTTGTTATGAAGGTAGCCCTGGATTAACACATAAATTTTTACCCCAAAAATGTGCAGTATTTTTGAGACTTGCAACACAGCTTCTGTCAGTTTTCCCGCCGTTTCAAGTTGATTTTTTAACCGCGTTCGCAGCTAGTTCTATAATATAAACTACGAAAAAATTAATTCTGTCATTAACTCTATAAATACATGGTTCTCCATTAATAATCTTGTTTTAAACCCAGCTAAAACTAAATATTTGAAATTCTCTCTTACAAACTTACAAACACAAAACGACAAAATTCAAATAAATAACGTTACTCTAAACCATATAAATTCTGCCGTGTTCTTGGGTATAACAATAGACACAAAACTGCAATGGGATGCTCATATTAATAATCTAAGTGATAAATTAAGTTCAGCTATACACGCTATACGGCAAATTCGGAAAATCACTGATGTGCCGGGCGCCAGATTAGCCTACTTTGGTTACTTTCATAGCATCATGTCCTATGGAATTCTATTGTGGGGTGCAGCAACTAAAATTAATACAATTTTTGTTTCACAAAAAAGAGCAATACGTGCCATCTACTGTTTAAGCCCAAGGACCTCCCTGAGAATGTTTTTTAGCAGAATAAACATTATTACTGTTCCTAGCCTATATATTTATGAATGCATCATGTACACAAGGAAAAATATAAACACATTGAAAAAAAAATGTGACGCACATAATGTCAACACCCGTAGCAAAAATAAGTTGGCATTTCCGGGATTCAGACTACAAAAGTGCAATAAATCATTTTTAAGAAATTGCATCCGTTTCTATAATAAAATTCCTGACATAATAATTAATCTAAAAGAAAGACATTTTAAAAAAATTATAAAGTCGGTGTTGACTAAATCTGCCTATTATATTTGCGATGAATATCTGCAGGATAAGGAGGCTTGGCTGAGTTCCGTCTCAAAGCACAAAATTAAATAGGTTGTTCCTAGTTAATAATTATTGTTTATGACATCTATAGATATTTATTTATGTTTTTAATATTATACTTGACAAGGCCCCTATACAGCTGCATATGTTATATAAAATTGTTTATTTTTTACTTTACATTTTGACAAGGCCTATGTACAGCCGCTACCTAATATGTTTTATTGACTATACCAAGTGTTCCGGAGAGTCCCTACGGTTAATAAAGAATATGAATATGAATATGAATATAATAGTTTCATGGTTTTTGCTAATATGGATTATTATAATTACGAACCATTTGGTTTCCAGTCGCCGCCCGCGCCTCTGACGTATCCCTCAGTGTTTCCAACTCACACTGATGTCCCCTTTGCCGCCACTCACAGAGAACCACCGGGTAAGATTAATCTAATATATAAAACATAATAGTTTCTACCTATGTCCGTTTTAGACTTTGAAACCATCCAACCGAACCCCAAACCGGTTTCAGTAGAAAGTAATTCGAAGGTGGTTTTTGCGATGTCTGTTTGGTGTTTCCAGCTCCAGCGATAGTGTACGTTTCCAATATTCTTTTAAGAATTCAAAGGACATTAAAAATTTTGACTTTTGAATTTGAAAAAATTTCGAGTTACCAGCTCAAAAAAAATTGGTCGAAATAATGTTTTTGATATTGTCTAAATTTGGTGTTGCCAGCACCGATGCGCACGTTTCCAATTTTATTTTAAGAATTCAACGGAAATAAAAAAAAATTGTCTTTTGACCTTTTAACTATAACTTACTATACTTATACTATTATATACTATACTATACTTGGTGTTTCCAGCTCCGATAGTGGTGCAAGGGTCGACTCCGATAAGCCAGATAGGCGCCGGGCTTCTACCAACAGACTCCTTTACAGGTAGGGGGACCAATACAAACTTTTTAACTATTATTACCGATTAATAAAGATTTGGATATGGTTCGCTCTCTCTTTGTTTATTGACGCAGTACGTTTTTATAATAAATAGTATGGAAGCGAATAATGTCTTAACAATAAACGAATTTCATATTTATCGCATTCCACACTATTTATTATAAAAACGTACTGCGTCGTCAATAAACAAAGAGAGAATGTTTAAAAGAAAGTAAAGCAATTGTACTCTTCATAGAATCAGAGACTAGTCTTAACAAGTTACGACATGTTTACATTGAGGCGGAGGAATTTTCACATATGAAAACCGACAGTACTTATGAGACACCCTCTGTATAAAACGTTATCACGTTAAAAAAGTACAGAAAAAATTGCGGTTTTTTTCCAGGTGCAAACTCAAATAACTCTTGTTCGTCGGTGAGCGGTTCCCCTCCCCCAGAGGACGAGTGCGAGGAGGGGGGCAAGCGGGGCGTGCTGCCGCGCCACGCCACGCAGGTCATGCGGGCGTGGCTGTTCCAGCACCTGGTGGTGAGTGCGAGGGGGACGGGGAGATGGGGTACTGGCGTGTGGGAGAGAGACGGCTCGTAATGCAGATGAACTCGACCACATTATTATTAGTTACTGACCCGACAGGCGTTGTCCTGTCTTAATAAACATTATTTTTAGTTACTAGCTACTAGGCGTTGTCGTGCCTTAATAATTTCCACCGATGCATCTGTTAAACGATATTTGCAGCACATTCTGTCAATATAATATTTATATCAAATGCTAAAGTTACATTAGAAATGTTTATATTGTCAAAAGCACTAAGAAAGTTACATTAAAAAAATAATGGCCGTTAAATTTTCTCAAATTTTCTAATGTTCCGCGCAACTTTCTTAAATTTTTCTGTCATAAGTACCTTCTGACAATAACAAACAACAAAAACGAATAAGCAGAATTTGGCTATCTGCGACAGGGAATCCTGATGCAGAGGTATCAGGTAAACGTTTATAGAATAGATTAATTTTTATTTCAGACATTCAAATAAATCTATAAACTTGTTAGTAAAAGTTTATATTTTGCCCCCAGCACCCGTACCCCACGGAGGAGGAGAAACGCTCCTTGGCGGCGCAGACGCGGCTCACCCTGCTGCAAGTCAACAACTGGTTCATAAACGCGCGCAGGCGCATCCTCCAGCCCATGCTGGACTGCAATGAGAAACCTGGTGAGTGAGGGTTGCCACACTTGACAAGCAAGAGTATCGTTGCTCCAGTTGCGTTAGTGTGTACCCTTTGATACCCTACACGTACCCCCTGGGTGGTGCTAAAGGAGCAACCAAAAGTAGCAGTAGAACCTGTGCCAAGTTCGTCCGGAGAGGTACTGCCACCACATCTGGAATCTGCCGCCAAGCATAGTGCTAGCATTACTGTGTTCCGGTGGAAGGGTGTAGCCGGTGAAATCACATGCGCATGAGACGTATCATCCCCGTCTCGGGCGATGGACGCAGGATGAATGCGACTCAGTAAAGATTTGGATCTCATACTGAGTCGCGCGCATTACTGTTGTCATGGGCGAGGGTCACCACTTACCATCAGGTGGGCCCTCAGCTCGTTCCATCACTCATTGACATAAAAAAAAGTCAACTATTGAGACCAAACAGACAATCTTAACTATAATAAGAAACCTTGTCAGCTGAACCTATTCCCGATAAGGCAGTACCGACACCTAAAATACTACATTCGATTATTTCTGCAGTCATTCTTCTACTAAGAATTACATTTGTTTCATTCTACTATCTATAAGTCAACATTTGTGTCAAGAAGTCAATATTTGTCATTCTACAATCAAAAAGTCAATATTTTAATTCTGCAGACAACATGCCATATTTCTTTACCTCTACAGCCAACAAGACATATTTTCTTTACCTCTGCAGCCAACAAGCCATTTTTCTTTAATTCTGCAGCCAACAAGCCATTTTTCTTTACCTCTGCAGCCAATAAGCCATGTTTCTTTAATTCTGCGGGCCAACAAGCCATATTTCTTTAATTCTGCGGGCCAAAAAGCCATATTTCTTTAATTCTCCGGGCCAACAAGCCATATTTCTTTAATTCTGCGGGCCAACAAGCCATATTTCTTTACCTCTTCATCGAAGAAGTCATTGTTCTTGAGTTCTGCAGACATCAATACAAACAAATTGAATGTATTGAGCTACTTTGTCATCCAAGCAAGCAGAAGACCTGCCAGAATTAAACTATTAAAAAATATTTGTATTTCCAGGCGGGAAGAAAGGCAAAAATGGCTCATCTATAAGCAAGAGATACTGGCCAGACGCCCTCTCCAACCCTCAGTTCACTGCTGGTATGTACCTTACAAACAAACAAACAAACATTAGCCTTTCGAAGAGGCATGGACACAATCCTAATATATAAAACACAAAAATAGTTTCTACCTATGTCCGTTAGACTTTGAAACCATCCAACGGATGTGCCCCAAACCGGTTTCTTTAGAAAAGCAATGCGAAGGTTTTAGACCACTAAAACAATGCATTAGGCACAAAATGTTTATATAAAAATTGACCCAGGTGGTAATCGAACCCAGACTAACCAATATCACTACATAGTATAAAACAAAGTCGCTTTCTCTGTCCCCTGTCGCAACGGATTTTGATGCGGTTCTTTTAATAGATAGATTATTCAAGAGGAAGGTTTTTTACGGGTAGTTTCTGATACGACACTGATGCTTTACTAACCGTGCGAAGCCAGGGCGGGTCGTTAGTGATTCATAAACTAGAATTTACTAGCTGACCCGGCCACGCGTTGCTGTGGCTAACGTTTTTGTCATACGATATTATAATTTGCAATAAAATAATATTGCGATCATAAATTGTGATGTGAGCTATCCTATCTTTCAAGTTGGATCAAACTGCACACGGTGTACAAATTTGATTAAAATTGGTTAAGTGGTTTAGGAGTCCATCGCGGACAAACATCGTGACACGTAATTTATATATATTAAGATTTTAGAATGTTGTTTGATTGAATGCGTATAAAAAGCCAAATTGATCCAAATAGCTTAATTTTGTCAGCAGGTCTCCTGTCCTCGTCAGAAGATGAAGCGGAAGAAGCTTCTGCTGATGAGAGCGAACAGGCAGAGGAACACACGGAGTACCCCATACCCAGCCTGCATTAATCCTAAGGGGAGTTATTGAAGATGATCTGAAAATGGTGGAACCGCTTCAGATATTTCTTGATAGATTCATGTGTCTCTTCATGTGGCCTTCATGTGGCTTCTGAGGAGTTGGAAGTACACAGCTAATGATCAGCATCCCCTTTCGTGTCGGTTAATTAAATCTCTATATAACCTTCGGACCGTACCAGACTCTTAATGTTCCCAATACAAAAGACATCGGCCTACTCTCGATAATTGAGAGTGAATAGGCTCTGATCTACCACGGGAGCCCAATCCGGATTGGTAGATGTCACATGTCTTAGAATTTTTGGTTCTAAGACATGCCGGTTTCCTCACGATGTTTTCCGTCACCGTTTCGAGAACGTGGTATTGCGCACATAAATTTTTCAAGTGAAAAAATAATTATAATAAAAAATATTTCTGCTTTACAATTGGTCTTATACCTAAGGGGATTTCTTCCAGACGAACACGTAATCACGTACATTTTTCCCCGCAAGAAGCAGTGTAAAATTGCAAGAATATTTACGCCCTCTAAACAAATGGGTTATGATTGACAATTGAAACGCAATGCGAAAATGGCACACCTCTGTAGACCATTCCACATTTGTTGGAATGCCGATCCTCCCCAACTCCTGCACTATGGGTTACCGACGCCTAAAATAGCGACCTTTTCGAAGCGTGGCCCAGGGGCACAGACGCCGACTTTCAATCTGAAGGTCGCTGGTTCAAACCCACACGTGCACCAAGTTTTTTCACTTGAAAAATTTATGTGCGCAATACCACGTTCTCGAAACGGCGTCTATGAATTATGTGAGGTGTTCCTACAGAAACAGAGCGTTTTGGGGAAACTCTTAGAAACCATTTTCTGATCATCTTTAAATGCAGTTCCACAATAGTTTTAGAATCCATCACAGATTATTGGAACCCAACGTTATTTGATTGTTGTCAATGCAGAGAAATTTCACTATTTAAGTGACAGGTGCAGACGGGATGCGACTTGGGTTCGGAGGTGCTAGGTTTAGCTTTTATGGGCGGAGGTAGCCACTTACCATCGGGGCCTTCGGCTCGTCCCGTCACAGTATAAAAATAGGATTAAAAGTTAATTGCGGTTTATTGTGGGGTCGTAATGTTTTAATATTTATAGAGTCTGTACTGTCAATTTTTTTTCTGTCTATTGTATATCAGATTTGATTTGACTCTGTCGCCATTTCGTCGGGTTCCAATATTCCCTTGTGGTTTCTAGGCGTATACTCACCGGAAAGGCTTTTAAAGTTGTCTATGGCAAACCTTTCATAGACAAACAAAATACTTTCATAGATCAGATCGAAATCCACGAATTGCATTACAATTCGTGGATTTTTCTATTAAAAAAAACCGTATTTTCGTACTTTCCGGTTTGTAGGTGTAAAAATTAACTTTTTGGTGAAAGTAATTTGGATTACAAATTGAAATTCGGGAGGAATGAATTGTACGAAAAAAATTATGATATTAAAACTTGAATTGCCAAATGTATACCCTGGCGTATTCTCGGTATAGTGAGATAAATCTCGAATGGAATGTTTTATATCTGAGAGAATACTCTAATATGAAATGATTAGTGAGGAATGCAAACGAGGGCTCATTGGAAAAAGGACTATATATAAATCAAAATGTAATGCAGTTTGTTGGTTATTGCGTCATTATAAGCAGCTGAACCGGTTTGGTTATAGTTTTAAAAAGCTAGTAATAATAATAATAATAATAATTTATGTATTTCAGACCTGACATACTTAATTATTATAATAAAAAATTACGCACACATTAAAAACAGAAAAATTTAAATTAAAACATTACAATATTAAACTCTAATAACCTGTAATGCTAGATCAATTTTGCTTGGTAAAATAAGAAAAGAAATTGAATTCAAAGCTGAAAAAAAAAGTCCTTTATCATTATAATTACATACAAACACGCAAATATCGATTTTATTGCGAAACATGACAACATTAGGACATTTATAGAAAAAATTAACTATGGACGGCTCCGTGGCTTAGTTGGTAGCAGCCCTGCCTTCCCGGGTTCGATTCCCGGCCGGGACACACTTTGTGTGGTGAGCATGAAGTTTGTTCTGGGTCTTGGGTGTTTGTCTTGTGTTTCTGTGTTTCTTCATCATCTGCGATACAGGGAATGAGAAGTATGAGTGTGTTAACGTTGTTTGTATATTCCTAGATTAAATTGAACAAGAGAAATTCTATTTCTATACATATAGACTTGTGGAATGGAAGATATACAGAGCCATCTCGCATTCGAGATTAATCTCACTATTACGAGGATAGAGCCTTTGTAATTGTGTATACGTATAATTTACAATCATGACGTCTTTAAATGTTTATTTATTAATAAAAGACAGTATACCATATTGTTTAAGTAATTTTAGTATAGAATTATTGGCAAATTATGTGTATAAAAAACAATTTCAAAAGATTTTAGTGTTCCTTCATAAATTACAGACCTCACAGCTTGTAGTACAGTTGGTAGTAGCTCTGCTGTCTGTGGTCGTGGGTTTGATTACTGCCCAGAACAAACTTTTGTGATGAACATGTACAGAACATTATGTTCTGTATTATTATTCGTGTTACCGAGATATTTACCATGATTTGTGAGTTTTGTTGACTCCCGATATTTCGACGCAGTTACATGCGTCATGGTCCCGGGCAAATAAATTTATATAAAAATTTATATTATGTTCTGTGTCTCGGAGTTATGGATTTACAAAAAGTATTGTAAGTATATTAATCTGTTCCCATAGTACAAGCTTTGTTTGGGGCTAGAAGGTACTGTGTGAATTTTTTTTAAGTACCAAAGTATACGAAGAATATATACTTACACCAATATTGTATACGATTTATAACCCAAAAGTATACGTTGAAAGTAATATCGAGTTTTTTATAATTTACAAAAATTCTTCATACATAATGTACACATAATTTGCCATATTTAGAACCATGTATACGTAAATCATACCTCAGTAATAAAATAATATTCATATTAATTATTATATTATTATAATACTCATTACCATTCTATGAGAAATTTGCTTCAGTTTTTTTTTTTTTTTTTTTGTAGTTTTCCTACCGAAGCCTGTTTACCGGAGCTTATTTTTTTTTTTTTTGCATCTAATTATAATTTTACTTATAAATTAAGTCAGAGTATTAGGTATAAACATAGACGAAATACTTAGTAATAGACACGCAGTTTAGTACTGGGAATTTTGCAGCTCGGGAGCTGCAACCGCGCGACAATTCCCCGTGAGAAAGTTGATTAGTTATTTCGTCTATGATTGTTAACCAACAGTATTTAAAAATGAAGCAAATTATTCTCAAAATCAACGCTTTTAGTTTACATCTCAAAGAGATTTATTCTGCAAGCAAATTTGTCAATTGATAAAATTTTGTCCGGTTGTGATTGCCCGCTACTTTCCTCCAATACCGACTGACCCACAGATAGAAAACTATTTTTTACAGCTGAAACTATAGTCAATACCGTCCATAGACAAAAATATTTATTTTTAATGTGTAATATAAGTTTAATAGCGCGATATTGTTTGTGCGTGCGGAGAAAAATTGCATTTTTGATGTGGAACATCTATTGCGCGCCTTGGTAAAACCGATTTGTATGCCGTGACGGCAAACTTTCGTCAAGCCTCTACGCTCTCGACTCCCTTGTGTGCGTGCGCGTATATGTGAGTAGGCATGTTTCACATCTGCCGCGCGTCCCGTGACGGCTAACTCTTTTTTGACTGTTTGTTTATGTATATTGTTAATATTACATTATTATTATAGTATTTTGTTTTACGATAAAAATGTTTCGGCACACGCACAGACAATACCACAGATATGTACTCATTGTTGTATTTTTTTTAACGCCGCCATATTAGATTTAAATTAGTTTAAAATAAGCTCTATTTTAAACGATTATACGATACTTATACGATTCCAAAATAATAGGATACTGTGCAACGTTCGATTCAAAAATTGTATACGCAAAATGTATTATTGGAATTAACGAAAATTTTAACTTTAGATGTAATTTTTTGGATGGTAGCCTCTTGAGGGCTTGGATATTATTCCACCAGTTTATGTCAAATATTTTTGTATTTTTATTTTGCGATATATATAAGAATAACGAAAGATCCCGCAGTAAATATGTAAATAATTGTTTAAGCTTATATCTTTTTGTTATACAATATAATTTTGACATTAATATTTAATGGCCATTTTGACATCTCCGCCATGTTGGAATAACGCTAAGCAAGCGCCATGTTGTATTAGTATTTTAAAAAACTTTTTGAATAGTTTCTTGTCGAGTTTGCGGCGGAAATAACACAAAAATGTGTCAAATTTAGCTCTGATGTAGTGTGGAATCTCAAAAGAACATAAATATGATTTAATTTTATTTATTTCTTGTGTCAGGCAATGTATGTATGCTACAAATTAAGTAGATACCTATTATAATACATAGACTACTTGTTCCCTGTACCTGTACTGAAGTAATAACGCCTTATTTGACATGTTTTATAAAATTATTTTTATACTAAATCAGAATCATTATCGTCATATGAAAATGATACAAAATTCTAAGGAAGCCTAACGATTTTGAGTATTTTCGTGAATCGTTTTGATTTGGTGAAAATTTGATTATGTAAAATGTCACATCAGGCTTAGAATAGGGCCACAGACACGCAATTTAGTACAGAGAATTTTCACGCAGATTTGCAGCTCGTTCAGCGCCGAGCTTTGCCTTCAAAAGATAGCTGACTTTGGTTTTAAATTCAGAACGAATATCGAATAAGAATTTGGATACAAGAGACGCACAGCCGCGTTGTGGGAATGATTTGGTTTTAGAATGCGTGTCTATGGTATCGGGCACTGCTTGTAAGGATGACGGAAATAAAAATTTTAACTTGTTTACATACGGCACAATTTATAAAATAATTTGTCAAATTTTTTTAATCTGCATTATATATTTTGCGTACCTATTCCACACTATCTAATAATAAGTAAAACTTCGGTGATGTGAGTCTGTACGAAACGAATATACGTAATTTGGAATGGTGAAAATTTTAATTAAGGATTTTTTATAAATCTAGATTTATTCTGTAAGTATACGTAGCGATTACATTTTAAAATATTTTGAAAAACCTTTGAAACGCCTATACGATGTTGTAATTGGTAAAATGGTCAATGATCTCTATAACACAAAATTAACATTAATACGGACAAAATTAATATTAACAGACTGAGTGAAATCAGCATCAGAAATGTCTATGTTAATTTATTTTTGGGTTTGATTATATTTTTAACGAATTACTGTTATTGTTTCAAGTTTTGCTTAGGCGGGAATTTTAATACAAAAACTGTTATAATACATACGTAACAACCATACAAAAAGATCTGCCACATTAAAAACCTTTTTTGAAAGGCGAGAAAAACAACGTGATAACTTTGTAATAAAATAAAAGAAACTCTTTAGTGGGGAAAAGTGATTTACTACCAAAATTTTGGATCAAAAAACTAGTAATTGCAATGGATATATTTACCATTTTTTGTTCATTGGAAGTTTCGAGAAAATCGGAAATTGATTTTTCATTAAAATTTAGCCACTAACGAAGTATTAAACCGATGGAATTACTATAAAAAAATCCGGTCTTGAAAGAGTCTTTTTAAATCTTATTAAAGTGATTTCTTTACATTTTCATTGGGACTTTCGCGCGCAAATATCGGTTGACAGCTGATTGTCATTGTGAATCAATACGGGAGAACTTCAGTTGGGTCGGCTTTACTTTTTAAATTCTTCACACGCCAAATAATGTACAATAGGACCTAATCAACCTTTCGGATAGGAAACATACATTCATTGTGCTAACTTAACCTAAAATATCATAATTGAAAACAGTATTTTTTTTCATATAGTCTATGTAAGCGAGCGTGGAAAGAAAAGAAAACATTGTTGAAATATCATTAGAAATTTGGCGTTGAAACCAAATGCAATTGTATAATGCTTATTCTTCGTGAAGTTGTAAGCAATAAGTTGATCAAGTTTCATTGCAATCGAATGTGCAGTGCATAAAACACGAACTAAGATGCATTATCATCTATATTGATTATTTAAAGGTTAATTGACCATTTTGCCAAAACTTGTGAGACGTAGAAAACCGTTGCTTATTTTTTAAAAGCGTTAATTTATAGGAAAATGTCCATTTGTTAGTATACTATAGTAATAAAGCTTGTTAGGGAACCATCGTCTGGTTATATTACGGCATAATTTTTGCTAGTCAATAAAATAATTTCTAGGCTCTTTGGTGTTTTATTTTTAAATTTACCATATGCACTTATATCTATTCTTCAAGCGAAATAGAAGCCCTCTGGAAATCTTTTGACGTGAAACATACAAGCGGCAAATGGCATTACGTTCTGCCCGAGGCGGCCATCTTTTTTCAAATGAATTTGCAAGGTATAATTTTCGTATTGTAAAATTTCTCCGATTTAATTTATTATTTTTTTGTTAGAAAGGTATTAAAGATTCTTCGGTAAATATATATTTCAAGGTCATCAGAAATTATAGACAACACAAACCATAGTCTAATGAATGAATTCAAATGAAACTTGGCATGAATTGAACGTACGTGATAGGACACTGGATACTGTAATCCTGAAATTTATAGTAAAAGTTAATAGTAAAAATAACTAAGCAATAAAAAACAGATCGAGGAATACATTTTTAATTTTATAAACAAAGATAGTTACAAAATATTTTTTTTTCTTAAATTTAATATTTACAGTTCTTAAAAACAAGTCATACGATCCTTAACCGACTTATAATAAAATGGAATGTTTTGATCTAATGATTTAAGTGATACCAAGTGAGTTCCCGAAAAACAGGCCGCTTTTTTGGGTATTATCGAGTTCTCTAAAATAGGCCATCATATTCAGAATCTAATATCAACTTTACAATTTCGTTCGACCTGATCGTTAGACGTCACATGTCACGAAAGAATGTGTCGAAAGGAAATGTAAATGAAAACTGTATTCGCTTTTTTTATTCTGGCAGCTTTGGAATGTCAAGCCATGGTGGCATTATGCAACGCCTTAGTTGGAATGTTGAATGAAGCTTAGAATCTTAGCTGAAATGATCCATTTTAGAGCCATTCTATTTGCACCAATTCTGTTTCATTAATATCAAAAAAGTTTCCAATGAATGATTAATGAAAAAATATCATATAAAATGCTTTTCAAATATAAAGCTAGGAGATACCGTATAATAATATCGTTTTTATAAAAAAGTGAAATAGTTTTGTATAAACTCTTTTTAATAACATATTAATGGTCAAACATATTTGTCTCTACTTATATAATAGGCATTTCATTTCAAAATTATGTATGTTATTCATATTTTCAGAATGTATCACAATTAAAATTTATTTATTTGATATCGAGAGACATTATATAGTTGATATGTTAAAAAAAATAATATCAAAATTGAGCAAATAATTTCGATTTTAAATTCCTCACCATACAAAGCGACATTAGAAATACACAGACGACGTAGTCAATTCATTCAATCACATAATCTATTCAAAGCTTTCTACAGAACGGATTTTTAAACCTTATTTTACCATTGCGCTAGCGACGTTCGACCGAAAAGGTCTAGCGGATTATGCCATTGAACTAACTGACTAGGATTATGAGAATATCACACGGGATAAAATCTATCACGCAAGTTGTAGTGTCAGTGCTATAATCTATCATTTAGATATTAATTCGAAAACATCACTTATTTTTTAAGTTGAAAAATCATCGTACACTAAATAGTGAGGTAACAATTATAATATAAAAATATATATATTATATAGGTAATAAAGGACCCAGAAAAATTGAGCAAAAGATTGACAGTTCAAAATCGTTCGAAAAATCTAACAATAACAATCACACTGATAATAAATTCACATCACAATAATTATATGAAAATTCGTCTATTCAGTCAAACAGAAATTCAGTCGCACATCACACCCAGTGGTAAATCATATAAAAAAACCAGATTCCTAAACTGTCTAAAGTGACAGTTAAATGACAGATGTCAAGCTAAAATATGTAGCGAATACCCAAACCCATTCATACACCCGATATTATGGACATAATTGTTCTGTAAAACGAGATTACTTGAAATAACTATTGTAGTACTATGTCTCTCATAGTTATTTTAAATTTTATTAAACAATTCTTGTCACATAACAGAAGTATAATTTGATAATTAAATGTTTTAATGAGTTTTGATCAGTATATTGAATCGGAAAACCCCGTAAAATTTTATAATCAACAATAATCTCACTTTTATTATGTCTCATCATTTCAGCCTTCAAAATATTTTCAGTATCCAAATTTATCATTGAAAGCTAATTTCAAACAGGGCTTAGTGTTATAATTACTCAAAATAGCCACATGTTTTGTAGCTACAAATCTAATTACAGTCCGTTCATGAAAAATATGACGTGAAATATTTTTTTTATAATGTATTTCACCTATTATATTAAATGTCACGCTATGACATTAAATATATTATGGGATAAACTTTTTAACATTATGATGTCACAATTAATTACCTTTTACTTGCCTTAATTTGAGGGCTCAGACTTTTAGACAGTTCTTTTTAAATGTAAAATTGATTACGATTATAACAATCAAAGATTTTGATCACAATCATTGATCATACAAATTGCCTTCACTCTCAATTGGACTGCAGTTTAATAAGCAAGTCAAGTACAGGTTAAGTGCCTAATAATTGTTGTATTTTTTTGCACTACAGTAAGCGGATATCTCTTGCTGTCTCGTACGGCGTCGCTTAAAAAACCCAACATGAAATATTGCTGTGGTACGTGGTTATCTGTAGTGATATCTGGTTGTTTTTTATTAATGTAATATTAGCATAATAATCAGAATATTTACGAATTATTCAAGAATTACTAATAACAATTTTTGTTTTTGAGTCTGGCAAGATTGAGCTTACATTTCGAAGCGTTCGAAAACATCACGATGAAACTGATAAGAATTGTTTGCTCAGATCTTTTTTATTATATCATGACTAATAAACCCAAAAAAAGTATTGAAACTGAAAAGATAATTCTATAAATGATAGTCTTAAAATAGGTGTGTATACAATTTGGTTTACGCGTGAAAAGAAAAATATAGTCATTGTTCTCAAACGATGAAGGAAAACTTTGTACCGGTATAGTGTAAAACTGGCATGTCACATTTTTATTTGTTAAAGTTGAGGTCCTAACTGCCATACACTCGCTTCTCGAGAGTCGGCCGAACCCAGTTCAGCATTAAAATATTCAAGTGCTTATCCCATCTTGTACTCCGACCCCAAAACCTGCATTCATACACCAATTACCCTAACTAAGTGCCCAAACTAAACCGTTTATTCCTATGTTCTGACACGATGAAAGCGTTGTCAGAACTCAAAAGAGACTCTCTCTCGACATCGCCGAACGTACTCTTAACAAACTCAGTTTTCAAAATGGACTTGAATTCCTCCATGCTTTGACTTATGTCTTTCACAAACACTAATTCCTGGATCTTGGGGTTCTGATGTAAATGGTGGTACGCCGTTTCTCGGTTCGTGAGCAGTTTCTGCGAATTGTGGATGATTATGGAACTGCGCCGTCGCGTTTCGCGGCCGATTTCCAAACGGTTTTGGCCTATGATGTAGCTTTTGTACGCGCGAACAAAGACGATTGCTATTAGGGCAAGCCCGAACAGAATCATGCCGTATGTTAGGAGTGGTGCTACGATCGGACCCACTGTGGTGGCCATGTAAATCCACCGCCAAATTGGGGTGGAGACTTCATGGATACCCTGAAATTGAAGAAAATATTTATTAAGGCATGATTTCGGTTGCTTTGAGCTAAGTCATAGGATCTAACTAAATTATGAGTCAGTTGTATTTTATTTTACGACCATAGAGGGGTGGAATTTCTTCATGTAATTTCTATGGAATCACCAGGTACCCTCCCTTTTAAATTAAAAAAAAATCATCCGAATTGGTGTTTTAATTTTAAAATCGAATTGGATGATTCTTTTATATAGGTAACTTAATTACATAAGTTGCAGGTAGCTTGGTCTCATACAAATTTCATGAAAAAAATTACCATATAATATGTAATTAATAATTAAGTAATGAAATATAAACAGTATTGAATTCGGTTTATTAAATGTTGCAACCGAATTCCAAAGGATTGTTTTTATTTGAAAGGAAATAGTTTTGAGATTGGTGCCACAGAAATTTAAATAAATAGTTTGGTTTTTAATCAAAATAACTGGAAAAAATATATCATCAAAGTAATTGAAATAGCGTATTATGCTTTACTGCGACTGTTTTTCTTTGCCCGTGTGTTTGCTTTTGTTAAAAGAACGAAAAGTAAAGAAAAAATTTACGTCAACTTTATCGATTTTTCAAAAACAGTAAATTTTGATGCATACCTCCTCAAGCCACATGACAGGGAAGATGATGTCAGGGAACCTGTGTATGTTGTTCACGTGGATGCCCTTCGCGCGCTGCACCTTCAGATTTAACTGCACGCGCACGAAACCTTCAAGCGGTACCCCTATTTTCTGAAATAAATGACAATTTACTGCTATTATAAATGCGGATGTAGTTTAGTATCGGGTTGTTATTCTGCACTAGTATAGACTGTGTATGTATAGCGCCGTCCTATGAAGCAACACATGTTAAAACTCCATCCTAAAGTTGTCTGGAAGAAATCGCTTTCAGCGATAAGACCGCCCATTGTACTACATCTAAGTAGATTTATATGCATATTATGTATATGTTATGGTGTACAATAAAGTGTTCATTCATTCATTCATTCTGCGTGCTTCGAGGTTCTCTTTATATGCGGCAGACAGTGGCGGCCCTAGGGGGTGGCAAGCAGGGCAACCGCCCGGGGCCTCGCTTTTGCAGGGCCTCGCACCTTCGCCGAACAACCCGTTTTTTGTTTCGATGTACTGCAGTTGTCTTTAGGAGGATGCTGACTGATTACCAGCAGCCCTACACTTCCAACTCACCTAAATTCCTCATACCCCAAGAGCCTCACAAAGATCTATCGCCCGGAGCCGCGCAATATCTAAGGCACCCCTTGGAGGCAGATGCAGCTACCGCACGAGTTTGAATATACTCACCGGTTGTATCATGAAATATGTCTCATGCTTCTTCTGATCTGGTTTCAGACCCACGAAGGGAGTCAGGAGAGTAGGATCTGCCTCGTAGAAGTGCGGGTAGGACAGGTACACAGGGGCGTCTGAAATAGTAACAAGGGATTGGTTAAATAACTGATTGATTTAAAAAAATCTAAAAAGATGACTTCCTACAAAATGTTCGAAGGATAAATTGTAGGAGTACTACAAAATGTTCGAAGGATAAATTGTAGGAGTACTACAAAATGTTCGAAGGATAAATTGTAGGAGTACTACAAAATGTTCGAAGGATAAATTGTAGGAGTACTACAAAATGTTCGAAGGACCAAATTGTAGATGTCCTACAAAATGTTCGAAGGACCATATTTCTTTCATTTTTGGGTACTCACTGTATTGACACGGGCTGATGTTCTGCAGGCCTCGTGGTGGGCAGACCTCGCCCTGGCAGTAGCATTTGTTGTCGGGGTTCAGATCTGCGCACTCGAACGTCGAGCTTGGAGGCGTGTAGAGACCCGTTTGGATGCCTGTAATACTCATACAATAAATATTCGTGGACATTTCACACAGCGTCACCTAGCCCCAAATGAAGCATAGCTTGTGCTATGGGAACTAGATAACTGATAGAATACGTTGTATACGTACTTTTTCTGTACAAACTCATACCTCTGCCCTAGGATTCCCTGTGTCACAGATGGCACGGACAAACACAGAAACACAAGACAAACACCCAAGACACGAGAACAAACTTCATGCTCACCACACAAAATGTGCCCGGCCGGGAATCGAACCCGGGATCCCTTCGAAGGCAGGGCTACTACCAACTAAGCCACCGAGCCGTCTACCTCTGCTTTTTATGCTCTTTACGAACTTATTAAGACGGCTTTGTGGCTCCGTGGTTGGTAGAGTCCTGCCTTTGAAGCGATTCCCAGGTTCGATTCCCGGCCGGGGTACACTGTTTGGTGACCATGAAGTTTGTTCTCGCGTCTTGGGTTTGTCTTGTGTTTCTGTTTGGCCATGTCATCTGCGACGCAGGGAATCCTAGTACAGAGGTATGAGTGTGTAAATTTTGTTTTTTTCTTACCATCTTTGTATACATCTCTCCTGTACTGTAGGGGTAGAATTCTACACAGATCCTTGTCGTATATGTGAACTATGTCTGACTTGGTGACCGCCCTTGGGGGGTAAAAAGAACCCTCTGATGCCCTGAAACAAATATATTTATTTTAAGAATAAGTATAAAAATATATTTTATTGTTACCAGCCACTGCAGGGACACCGGCCTACTCTCGATGATTGAGAGTGAATGGGCTCTGATCTACCACGGGAGCCCAATCCGGATTGGTAGATGTCACATGTCATCGAATTTTTGGTTCTAAGACATGTCGGTTTCCTCGCGATGTTTTCCGTCACCGTTTTGAGAACGTGGTATTGCGCATGAATTTTTCAAGTGAAAAAACTCATTGGTGCACGTGTGGGTTTGAACCAGCGACCTTCAGGTTGAAATATACTTTTATAGATATTTCGCTACTGGCAACTTTCCGTTCTCGGCTGTTAAAATTATGCTCCGCTTACGAGATTATGCCTGTTTATCAATAAAGAAGGTTCAATTGATTGATTAATGAATCGCGAAAATTTACCCGGCCAATTTCTATGTAATTTGTTAATTTCAGTCTCAATTTTCGAGAGTAGGCCGGTGTCCCTGCAGTAGAAACAATTGCGCTCACACTATACTTTTGTTAATTTCTCTATATACATTACAGGTATCCAATACGTTATCAAAATTTTAAAACTATCATGGTTATGAACATTATTATTCGTGTTACCGAGATATTTACCATGATATTTACATACTCACAAATCATGGTAAATATCTCGGTAACACGAAAAATAATACGTTATCTTATAGCATTAAACGTTTCTCGTATTTAAATTTATGTATTTCTTAATTTAAATCACGTATCTCGGAAAGGTCTTTAACGATTTAGACAAAATTTTGTGTTTAGATAGGGTTTTGCTCATTAAGTTTACCTGTATAATTGTATATTGTAATAAACAATAAAGAAAAAAAATCGAGCGAAGCTCAGTTTCCCTGGTACATAAACATAATAGGGAATAATATATAATTTAATTTTTCGAGTCCTCACCCAAAGTTTAAACAAACTGTTTGGACTTTGCAAATTACCTAAGTAAAAGACCTCCATCCAAGGTAATAGTTAGCTATAAAACCCTAAAAAGACCCTTTTTTTGAAGACCTACTGTTTTTGGTGAGTCTTTAGAAATTTCCGTTTCATACACGTAAAAAAATATGATTTATGACATTCTGACTAATAAAAGAATATTATACCTAATGCGCCATTCTCATCAGTGACATGACTATGCAAAGGTCTGACAATGAAATTAATGACTGAAAAATCCCATCGTTTACAAACGTCATTAAATGACAAACGTAATGACTAACATTGGTCATCTATACTAATATTATAAAGCTGCAGAGTTTGTTTGTTTCTTTGTTTGAACGCGCTAATCTCTGGAACTACTGGTCCGATTTGAATGATTCTTGTTGTCTTCAGTGTTGGGTAGTCCATTTATCGAGGAAGGCTATAGGCTATGTTTTTTTTTTTTCAAAATTAGGGATCCGTAAGTAAATTGCTATTTTGTAACACAAGGTGTAAAATCTAAAACCTATTTTTGCGTGCGCTGCAAAAACTATTGACAATAGAACAAAATGATTAAGACCTACAAAAAAGTCCACGAGAACATATATCTAGCTATCATGGTTTAATCACAATAACCGATTTTGTGTATCAAATTTGTATACCGTGTGCAGTTGATCCAACTTGAAAGATAGGATAGCTCACATCTCAATTTATGATCGCAATATTATTTTATTGCAAATTATAATATCGTATGACAAAATCGTTAGCCACAGCAACGCGTGGCCCGGTCAGCTAGTTAGGTTATAAATTTTAAAACTATCATGGTTCATACATTATTACCATGACGCATGTAACTGTGTAGAAATATCGGGAGTCAACAGAACTCACAAATCATTGTAAATATCTCGGTAACTCGAATCAAAATGGTCAAAAGGTTTTCGGTTTTTCCGACTCGAGATTAAAATAAATATGATGTGCTATTACTTTATAGTATACTAGCGACCCGCCCCGGCTTCGCACGGTTAGTACAGCATCAGTGTCGTATCAGAAGTTACCCGTGCGAAGCCGGGGTGATTTGCTAGTGTATTCTACATATAAACCTTCCTCTTGAATCACTCTATCTATTAAAAAAAACTGCATCAAAATCCGTTGCGTAGTTTTAGAGATTTAAGCATACATAGGGATATAGGGACAGAGAAAGCGACTTTGTTTTATACTATGTAGTGATTTTTACTGGGTGGCCATTTTGGTTAAAGTTTGCCGTTCACGTAAAGCAAAATTTTGGATTCTTAAAAACTTGTCTGATTGAAATATCGAAAAAGGCCAACCTCAATTCTTTTATCCCTTATTTCTGAGAGGATACACCTTAGGGGGCGTCCATAAATTACGTGAGATGATTGAGGGGGGGAGGGGGTCGAGTCAAATCTCATCTAATCTCACGTTGGGGAGAGGGGGGTCTCGACAAATATCACGCAATTTATTCTCTGATATTGAAACAAAAAAAAATTATACTATTTTGGTCCATTTAATCCAAATTAATATATAATATTGATAATATGAGCAATATTGATTACTAGTCTTAACTAGTCGTAAATAAAACACGAACCAAATTGTTTTTTTCTTTTTACAATAAACAATCCAACGCGTTTACGTAATAAACCCACATTCTGAAAAATCTCACGTGAGATTAGGGGACGGGGGAGGGGGTTGAATAAAATCTCACGACATCTCACCAAGGGGGGAGGGAGGGACAGAAAATTGAAAAAAACACCTCACGTAATTTATGGACGCCCCCTTACCATTTTAAAAAGTGTTTCTTTTTCACCCCCATTACCCAAATACCATGTCCAAATCGTTACAAAAGGAAAAAGTCACAGGAAGCAAAACAGTTTCGTTTACTTGGATAACATATTTTTTCTAGTTATTCTGATTTAATTATTTAATTTAATTACTAATTTCTATCTACTCACCTACGGACGCGAGTCCGTCCATATAAGCCTCTAATTGAGAGTGAATGGGCTTTGATCTACCACGGGAGCCCAATCCGGACTGATACATGTTACATGTCTTCGCATTTATGGTTCTAAGC
Organism: Aplocera efformata; assembly: GCA_921293045.1. Lineage (NCBI taxonomy): Eukaryota > Metazoa > Arthropoda > Insecta > Lepidoptera > Geometridae > Aplocera > Aplocera efformata. The sequence continues at coordinate 858,139 of OV121067.1, read as the reverse complement.
CATGCCGGTTTCCTCACGATGTTTTCCGTCACCGTTCTGAGAACGTGGTATTGCGCATAAAAATTTTTTCAAGTATTATAAAAAAATTTATGTGCGCAATACCACGTTTATTTATATCATATATATCATGCCGGTTTACTCACTATGTTATCCTTCACAATTTCCGGAACATTGCACAAGTATTACGCACATCATATTTTCAAGTGAAAAACTCATTAATGTACGTGTGGATTTGAACTTGCGACTATCAGATTGAAAGTCGGCATCTGCACCGCCACGCTCTCGCGAGTAACATGGACCGAAATTTCCCCTCCCCAGAACTACTGGAGTTCTTCATACAAGGTTCTCCGAAGATGTGATGGTGATGCTGATTTAACTCACCGTATGTTGTTGCAAGGTCTGTCTGCCCAATGAGGAAGGTGGTCCAGTCCGTTCACCTTGTCCAGATACCCGAACTTCTCCAGATCCTTCTGCCCAGTGTAGATGGTCGACACTTCGTCCAGGGTACCATTTCTCTGGAACCAGTAAAACGACTGATGATCCATCTTCAGGTCAAGTCAAACTCATTTATTCCTTTAGATCTCAAGTATCATTTGGACACGTCAAATTTTACACACGCATGTACACATATTCGTGAGCATATAACGTGTCACAGGAACTCCCCAGGCACGTTACATGCACACAGATATGTCAAATTACAGTCAGTTTTCATGTTTAAGCTTACCTTATACGTCTGTTCCAACCCTAACCCCAAACTTCTATACAACTAACAAATATATACCAATACTTATTAATACAATCGCAAAGGATGCGATTTTCGTTGTCTCACATTTCAGACGGGCAGGATCTTAGTTACATTGCTGTTGCTATTGTAACAACTTAACATAAGATGTCCCGATACAGTTGTTACTAAAAAAACAGAGGCTTCTGTCAGCAGGAATGCCCACAGAAGTGAAAATTCAAAACAATGTAATACATGTACACAGGGCGCTATACTACGCGTCGCTAGTCTGCCGCAAGCGCAATACGTCACGCGCATGTCGAGGTCACCGGTGACGCGACCCATAAGTTTCTCCCCTACCAAAACAATGAAATACATGTACACAGGCCGCTATACTACGCGTCGCTAGTCTGCCGCAAGCGCAATACGTCACGAGCATGTCGAGGTCACCAGTGACGCGAACCCATAAGTTTCTCCCCTACCAAAAAAGGCTAAAAGCGGCTTTTCACTTAAAAGAATTGTAGTTCAAAGCTTACCGCGAGAAGAAGACCCATTTGGCTGTTAGGTCGTTTTCCTTTTGGGTAGAAGATATGCGCCAAGGACACTAGAGGGTCGTTGTATCTGAAATAAAAGATGGAACTTAATATGGCTGACTACATTGGGAGGGAGGAGAGGAGAGAGTAGGGGGTGGTAAATGTTGTGAGAGAGATAGTGATTCGTAGACATGTGATATCTACCAATCTGGATTGGGCTTCCGTGATCAAAGCCCATTCACTCTCAATTATCGAGAGTAGGCCGGTGTTCCAGCAGTGGGAACATTAGAGGCTAATACGGATTACCTCATGGCTCATGGGCGTACCCAGGGGTGGGCTGGGGGGGGGTAGCTGTCCCCCTGGAAAATTAAATTAAGAAGCGATAAAATAAAAATGCATGTATATTCAAATTGACTTATATAAAAAGCCGCGAACGACCTAAAAAAATCTGACTTGCCCCCCCAGGCCAGAAGCTGGGTACGCCATGGATTCCTTTGGAAGTCGGATGGAAAACCTCACCCGAACACCAGCTGCTCAGCGGTGACCTGGACGAAGGGTTTGGCTCGTTCCTTGTACGTGATGGAGAGTCCGGAGACCAGGATGTTGAACAGCCAGCCAGCCAGGTTCGGGGAGAAAGAGGTCACTGTCTGAAACAGGGGGAGGTTATTGGACAAAAGTTCTTGCCTTTTTATTATTAGGTATATTTTCATTATTTGTTGCTAAGAGCGTGTTGGCCCAGGGGCACAGACGCTCTGCCGGGGCTACGGAAGAGTTCGAAAGCGTTCCCGCGGTCTCCGGCAACTAAAGCGTCGTGAAGGAACACTGTTGGGTTTTTAGCCGGTAGGAGTCCGGCATAACTCTCTCGCTGCCCCCGCAACGAGAGAGTATCAATGAGGATTTCCCAACATAAAAAAAAAAAAAGGGGCACAGACGCCGACTTTCAATCTGAAGGTCGCTGGTTCAAACCCACTCGTGCACCAATGAGTTTTTTCACTTGAAAAATTCTCGAAACGGTGACGGAAAACATCGTGAAGAAACCGGCATGTCTTAGAACCAAAAATTCGATGACATGTGACATCTATCAATCCGGATTGGGCTTGTGGTAGATCAGAGCCCATTCACTCTCGATTATCGAGATTAGGCCGGTGTCCCTGCAGTGGGAACATTAGAGGCTGGTACGGAACCAATTTCGTATCCACCCATGAGATAATGCGGTACAAATAGCTCCCGCAGATTAGCTAACAGAATATCCGTGCTGGTATTCTGCTGGCGCGTGATGATTACGAATGGAATGCTCACCAGCAGAGGAATGTTCGGCACGACCAGCTTCAAGTTCTTGTCTACAGACAGCTCCGGGACGAATCGAAGGATCTTGTTATGCTGGAAGGTTACCGTATCGTTGTCGTGGAATTTGATGTTCACTTTTTCCATGTCCTCCCTGTAACAATGAAACATGTATAAAACTTAAGGGGGGTTCAGTTGCTCGCGTCCGTAGGTGTGTACCCTTTGATTCCCTACACGTACCCCCTGTGTGCTAAAGGAGCAACCAAAAGTAGCAGTAGAACTTGTGCCAGGTTCTTCCGGAAAGGTACAGCCACCACATCTGGAATCTACAGCCAAGCAGTAGCAGCATTACTGTGTTCCGGTGGAAGGGTGTGGCTGCCGGTGAAATCACATCCGCATGAGACGTATCATCCCGCCTCGGGTGATGGACGCAGCAGGATGAATGCGACTCAGTATAGATTTGGATCTCATACTGAGTCGCGCGCATTACTGTTGTCATGGGCGAGGGTCACCACTTACCATCAGGTGGGCTCTCAGCTCGTTCCATCACTCATTCACATAAAAAAATTACTTCCCTTCAATTGCCTAATCAACAGCTGTTACTTAAAAAAAAAATATTATGTGTGGTTTATACATATCATATTTATGTTTGGTACGCAAATTATCTGCACGAACAGATTTTGTATCAAATCACATTTAGCCTTGATAAAACAAAAATCTATGTTCATCACACATGCCTGTCCTGGGTGGGAATCTAACTCACGAACGACAGTGCGGAAGGCAGCTACTGTGCTGTGAGGTCTCATCGACAGTCTAGTGGCACCGCCATTGACCAATACTTATTTCCTGACAAACCGGTTATACATATATTGAAATCGAGTCTTGTTGAAATGTTTGTCTATAAATTTCACTGACAGTACACTGATGCCTATTTCACTGGCTATGTAATTTCACTGGCCTCAAAGCTCAGTTGGTTTTCTTCTTTCGAGTAAGTGGTCAACTCTAGTGTCGAAGTTTTCCATCCGAAACCCTCCGACATGGTTTAACGACTAGTAGAAATAAGTTAAATAAGCGATTAGTTCAATTTAAAAACAAAATTAATTAAGGTGATGAAACGAGCTGAAGACCCACCTGATGTTAAGTGGTTACCTCCACTCATAACTGCAATACGACTTAGGTCCTCTGAGGTAAGTATGAGAAGACTCAAGTTGCACCCCAATGCGCCTATAATCCGAGACGGGGATGTTACGTCTCATGCGTATGTGATTTGACCGGCACCCACACCCTTCCACCGGAACACAGTAATGCGAGTGCACCACTGCTTGGCGGTACATTACCAGGTGTGGGGGCAATATTCAAATGTCACTAAATGGTCACCCATCCAACTTCTGACCTGGCTGAGAGTTGCTTAACTTACATGATCTGTAAAAAACAGCTACGCAAGCTACGATAGTTGGTTGTAAGTAGTGAGTAGTTGAAGCGTTCGTGGCGAGGTCAAAATCAAAGTCAAAACAAAAAAAAAAACAACGTTAACACACTCATACCTCTGCACTAGGATTCCCTGTGTCGCAGATGGCATGGACAAACACAGAAACACAAGACAAACACCCAATACCCGAGAACAAACTTCATGCTCACCACACAGTGTGCCCCGGCCGGGAATCGAACCCGGGACCCCTCGCTTCGAAGGCAGGGCTACTACCAACTAAGCTACGGAGCCGTCAGTCAAAGTCAAAATACTTTTTTTTTCGTTGAATTTTCAAAAAAATACTTGTATTTGTCACTATTTCTAAAATAAATATGTACCTACAAGATCATACGTTATTATTTCTATGTTTAGCACTTGTTCAGACCCTATCCGACCCTCCATAGGGAAGCAGAAGCAAGAAACTCTTAATGTAATCAATTCGCTTATTTTATTTATAAAAAAAAAGTACTACTTGAGTTGTATCATTAATCTGGTTCCCATAGTACAAGCTATGCTTAGTTTGTAGCTAGGAGCTGTGTGAATTGTACAAAATGTCCATGAATTCATTCATTACTAGCTCCACAGGCGTAATTAACTAATGAATGAATGAATGAATGAATGAATGAATGAATGAATGAATGAATGAATGAATGAATGAATGAATGAATGAATGAACGAATGAACGAATGAATGAATGAATGAATGAATGAATGAATGAATGAATGAATGAATGAATGAATGAATGAATGAATGAATGAATGAATGAATGAATGAATGAATGAATGAATGAATGAATGAACGAGTAGTGAATGAATGAAGTGATGAGAAAATGTACCAACATCTACTTATGATATACCAACCCTTATGATATTGCGCAATTTTTATTATAACCAATTAATTATGATCAATATTATTAACTAGCTGTGCCCGCGACTTCGTCCGCGTGGACTTAGATCTATCCTAGCCTAGAGGATAGAAATATAATGTGATGCTTATTATGTCTGTTCGTTACTATTATATTAAAATTATGTTATAATTAAATCTCAAAATACTTTATTTTCATTAGATTCTTACGATATTACTTGGGTTTTGTTAACTGGGAAGGTTAAAGACTTGATTGGATGATGAACTACGTAAGTGCAACCATTGCAAATGTATACAATAATGCTTCTCTGTAAACTATACTATAGAAGTCGTCTTTTCAGGATATTTCAGGAACGTGCGCATAAAAATTATTTGAATTGCTAAGTCGGGAAAGAGTTAAGTATGGCGGACCGTGCAAAAAGCAACTCAATATTAGGTCTACGTCTGATACCAAAAAAGTTTCTTCTTGTTCTTTGTTTCTGGTGACTGCGGAACATAGGCTCACCGGAGACAGAATGCGTTTAAAACTAAATGGGCAGTTGATAGGAATGAGAGGAATTCTCTAAACTCTTGACTTTCAATCTGGTGCCGTAACATAATTTAGGAAGACTTAAATTTATAAAAGAGCAATGGGCACTCCGACATTTAGTTTAATATATATTGTGTGATGGGAGTCCAGATGCACTCAAGAAATTTAAACATTCGATGGGATAGTTGGTAGGGTCTTATTGTTCCCGCCTGACCGCGGCTATAGGCGGAAACCTTTCGCTGTCAACTATGGTCTCATCCATGATTGAAAGCGGGAGATCTTGGGTGGCAGCTCAGTCCTTTTGCAAGGAAGTAATCTCGCAGAAGGAAGCAGCCGAGAGGGTAAGGGAGGAAGAATCTCCTCACTCTGATAGACGCAGGAGAGTGGGTCGGCGTAGGCAGGCGCATGAGCGCCGCCTGCCACCCTAACGGGAACTTCCGGGCGGTAGATCCGGGGAATCTGCCGTCCGACGGATGAGGTCCTCACCGATGGTTGGCGTGTTTCGTGTTCCGGGCACGGCACTATAGGGAGGTACACATCGTGTTGGGGTCCCGATACGCGAGGACCAACGCCTCTGGCCGGCCGGGTACGGCCGCTACCGTACCCGTAGCCCCAGCGTGAAGGCGTAGTGCAGGAACTCCAAGGGGGTTTTATTGTGTATTCCCCCAGCACTGCTATTAATACACCCCTCCCCAAGGCGTGGGGTATAAGCAAAGTTTTTACCCCTTGACAAAAAAAAGCTTCTTATTGCTCCACTTCTCTGTTAATAGAATGCCATTCCCATTCCCTGCCATTCATTCATTCAATGCCATTCCCTGGGACACTGCTCAATGTTGTATCAGTGTTGTTAGATCATCATACACATATGAAATAAGTCCTGAAGTAACAAAACAGTGTTAAATACAGTGAGAAATAAGTCCCCCGTACCGATCTATTGGATCTAGTTGCTCGCGTCCGCAGGTGTGTACCCTTTGATTCCCTACACGTACCCTCTGGGTGGTGCTAAAGCAGCAACCAAAAAGTAACAGTAGAACTTGTGCCAAGTTCGTCCGGCGAGGTACTGCCACCACACCTGGAATCACACAAGCAGTAGTGCTTGTATCGTGAGATGTATCATCCCCATCTTGGGTGATGGTCGCAGCAGGATGAGTGCGACTCAGTCTAAGATCCAAATCTTATACTGAGTCGCATTACTGTTGTCATGGGTGTGGGTCGCCACTTACCACCAGGTGGGCCCTCAGCTCGTTACGTAACTAACTCACAAAAAAAAGGTAGCATAGTATGGTTTGGCCGCCATCTCACCTGATGGAAAGTGAAGATGCGGCCGACGATGGAGCACGCTTGTCTAGGAGAAACCTATTCACTCTACTCTTGAAGACTCCCAAATTGTAATGGTCAGGGAACACAGACTCAGGCAAAGCATTCCACTCCCTTGCAGTACGCACAATAAAAGTAGTTTCAAATCGCTTAGTGCGTATTAATGGTATGTATGTTTTGTTATTTTTGTTGAGCTGCATATTCCTTGATAGACTTCCGCTAATTTATATTGATACATTTGCAATATCTGTGCTGCATCTGAATGTCCAGATAATATCAGCAAAATCGAAAACAAATGTCGCAAGGGTTATTTAATTTGACCCCTGATGATGATGATGGTGATGATGTACCCTGAGGATGATTTACCTATGCGGCTATTTTCTGCCGGACATACGGCCATTGCGTTACTCCAGTGTACTGTTACAGTAACGGAGACCTACAGTAGGTCTCCGTTAAGTAAATGACTCGTTTGATAGGAAGCTTGGTACTCGTATTTAAGATACTGGTTACCATCAACCTTTCGCATTTCAAAGTACAAAGAAAAACTAAACTACCTTTAAACTAATTACCTAATTAACTAACCTAAACTAAGACTAAACTACGACTAAACCTGTCATCTGCCTTCAAGCGCCTGCTCATATTCATATTGCAATACACCGAACCGCCACACCGAGTCAAGAACGCAGGACTCGGCAGGCGCTTGTAGAACGTTTTGTAAAAAAATTAAAATTTTGCATAAAACATTGAATAACTTTTGATTTCGTGGGTCGATTTTGATAAAATAAACGCTATTCACTATTCCAGACTCAGCTTAACATTTCTTAGTACCTAGATTTTGATAACTATCTATGGTTTTTGCGTAAAGTGCGCACAAACATACAGACAAACAGACAAAAATTTCAAAAATTGTTTTTTTGCGTTCTATTACTTATTCTTAACGTCTCCCAGTTATTATTTTGTAAAAATATTCAATGTACAGACACGGCAAGTCTACAATTTTATTATATGTATAGATTATGTTACATAATTTATTACACTTAAGTTACAACCGGAAAATTAATAACATTAATCACAGTTAATATTAAAGTTTGGAACAAAAAATTGCAAAACACTTGGCAAATTTTTTTTAGCCAACAATATATTACCTCATTATTAATATATTGTAGAATTATTGTTTCTTGCTTGTTCTTCCCAATAGGATCGGATAGGGTTTTAAAAGCGCTGAATTTAGTAACAAGAAAGCATGATATCGTAGGTTATCACTACATAGTATAAAACAAAGTCGCTTTCTCTGTCCCTATATCCCTATGTATGCTTAAATCTTTGAAACTACGCAACGGATTTTGATGCGGTTTTTTTTAATAGATAGATTAATTCAAGAGGAAGGTTTATATGTATAATACACTAGCAACCCACCCCGGCTTCGCACGGGTAGCAATTTTTTCAATTTTTTCGCACAAAAATTCTTCATTCATTCATTCAATATGTAGTTTTTTTTTTTATAACTGATATAATAACTTTTTGTTGTAAATACATTAATATTTACAGCTAGATATCGACCTGCAGTGCAGAAGACAGCTACTACAGACGAGAGACCAGTCATAAAAAACCCTAAAAAAAACAACGTTGACACACTCATACCTCTGCACTAGGATTCCCTGTGTCGCAAATGGCATTGACAAACACAGAAACACAAGACAAACACCCAAGACCCGAGAACAAACATGCTCACCACACAAAGTGGGCCCCGGCCGGGAATCGAACCCGGGAGCCCTCGCTTCGAAGGCAGGGCTACTACCAACTAAGCCACGGTGCCGTAATATATGTTTTTTATTTGCCTCACGCTGATAATACAAAATCATACTTGTAAAATGCCGTATATATATACTAATATTATGAAGCTGCAGTGTTTGTTTGTTTGAACGAGCTAATCTCTGGAACTACTGGTCCGATTTGAATGATTCTTTCAGTGTTGGGTAGTCCATTTATCGAGGAAGGCTATAGGCTATGTTTTTTTTTCAAAATTAGGGATCCGTAATAAAATTGCTATTTTGTAACACAAGGTGTAAAATCGAAAACATATTTTTGCGTGCGCAGTTTCCACGGAAACGAGAAAAACGCGGGTAAAACCGCGGAACACAGCTAGTATATTATAAAATATTTGTCTCGCTAAAAAACATGATTTATACAACGTGTTATTAGGATACCATGATGATTATATAATAAACTTTGAACATACAAAAAACACAAAGTTAATTAATAAACCTTCTACTAAATTATATTGGGTAATATTAAATTCAGTAGGCCGCGTTCGTAGGTATCCTTTGAGATGTATCGCCTTACGTCTTCACTGCACCCACACCCTTCCATGTGTGGTAAATACTGGTGGCAGTACTTAACCGGACGAAATTGTTACGTTCTACTGCTACTTTGTGTTGCTCCCGCACTATCAGGGGGACACGGGTAGAGAGTACTCGAGGACAAGCAAAATGGACCCCCCATTTGCAGCTTTGCTAAGTGTACTAGCGACTCACCCCGGTTTTGCACGGTAGTACATTCCGTAGTACATCATTTGGATCGTAAGTTTTAACTAGCATTAGCAATTATTAGGAGAGCGTGGCCCAGGGGCACAGACGCCGACTTTAAATCTGAAGGTCGCTGGTTCAAACCCACACGTGCACCAATGAGTTTTCTCACTTGAAAAATGTATGTGCGCAATACCACGTTCTCGAAACGGTGACGGAAAACATCGTGAGGAAACCGGCATGTCTTACCAAAAATTCGACGACATGTGACATCTACCAATCCGGATTGGGATCCCGTGGTAGATCAGAGCCCATTCACTCTCAATTATCGAGAGTAGGCCGGTGTCCCTGCAGTGGGAACATTAGAGGCTGGCACGGAACGGAAAAATTCATTGAAATTCTCAGCTTTTGTCTACACTAATATGCATGTATTTTACATATAAAGTTTTCGGAGGAAATTTTCTGGATGATAGTGAAAATCGTATTAAAATCTGTTGCTTTAGAAGTCAGAGGAGAAACAGACATGAAAACAGCGACTTGGCTATACTGTTTACAGAAAAGTTGCTCCACTCTAGACGCAGGACCATATTCGCGAATATTTAATACTGTCCGAGGGGTTTGGTCGGTTAGGGTTGGAACAGACGTAAACTTAACAAATAAGATTAGCTTAAACATGAAAACTGACTGTAATTTGACATATCTGTGTGCATGTAATGTGCTAAGGAGCTCCTGTGACACGTTATATGCTCACGAATATGTTTACTTGTGTGTGTAAAATTAGACGTGTTCAAACGATACTTGAGATCTAAAGGAATAAATGAGTTTGAGTTTGAAGTGAAGTGATATGTAGGAATGTTTATACTCTTCAGGTATCTGTGATGATAGTCTGACGTCCTATCGCTGGCATGGTCCCCGAGGTGGTTGCGACGCGCCTCGTGTCCTGGCGTGTCGTGGCGAGGGAGGATGGTGGCATTGCCATCCCAAGGAGGGTCCGGAAACGGGCAGCTGCGGCGGGATCGCGGATGTGTGTATAAACGTTCCCGTGTTTCCGCCACTAAGCGGCAGAGGAGGACACCGTGGAGTTTTAGTGGGTAGTCCCACATAACCGCTCTGTCTCCCCGTGGCAGGGCGGTATGCTAAGACATTTCTCCACGGAAAAAAAAAAAAAAAAAAAAAAGGTATCTGTGATGATAGCGTGATGTTTACCTATTACCTAACGAAATAAGTTTCTAGTTGGTTGGTAGGTCAGAACAAAATGGCCGTGATATTATTTTTATAATATGCTGTTTTATAATTCGTATAAACCGACTTGAATCGTTTAAAGGATTTTTTTCGCCTTTATTGTGGAGTTTCTTCGTACAATTTCTGTGGATATAATTTCGAATTGGTCCCATAGGAATTGTATTAAAATTAAGAATTAATAAAGATTGGAAATAAAGATTTTTGACTTTGACTAACTTGATAGGGTAGGTTGATGTACCTCTGAGGTGGTCCCATAGATGATATAAAAGTTAATTACAAATATATTTTAATATAATAATTCGTGTTACCGAGATATTTACCATGATTTGTGAGTTTTGTTGATTCCCGATATTTCGACGAAGTTACATGAGTCATGGTCCCGGGCAAACTGAAGTCTTTGCGAAGTGGAGTGTGCAAATCATTGGCAAACATATCGGTCTACAATACACGAATCATAATGTTCATAACCATGATAGTTTTAAAATTTATATATTTTAATATGTATATGATTTTATTTAACATTATCATCATATTATTTAAGAGACGAATGCTACAAAGTTTTCCCGGGAGACCCTTGGGGGACGAATGGGAAGTAAAATTCTCTTTGGTCCCTGGGGGACGAGTGGGAATAGCCCAACGCTACATGGAATTTGAAAATTGTAATGTTTTTATATTTAATTTAATTTGAAATACTGTATGTATGTGGTATATATAATTTTTTCTTTTATTTTTAATTATTATGTTTGTGTAGTTTTACTTTTTTGATTTAATGGAACAATTTTAATTTTGTACAATATTTTGTTAATTAGTGTAAGTGGTCTAAATCGTGCTAATTAAATAAATAAATGGATGATTTCCACCAATGCGCCATCATCATCCCCCCCTTATCCCCCACTAAGTGGGTAGCACAACATGTATTTCTCTTCCATCCCCCTCTGTCAGACGTCATCAGTACTCACTCCTTTCTTACGCATATCATCTCTCACACAATCCATCCATCTTTTCTTTGGCCTACCTCCTGTCTTATATCCTTCCACATCCATATTTAAAACTTATTTTGTAATATGGCATTCATCATAAGTAAAAGTCATTAAAATATTGAATGATTTGAAATTCATCGGTTGATTCGATGTTGAAATCAATCACTATATTACTACAGAAAGAACTGAGAACAGAAATTTCTTCACATGTACAGTCGTGCGCGAGAGTGTTAATTATGTATGAACACACGTGCCATGACTCGGCTCTTTGGCGGACTTCTATTGCCTTAGAGACAGCGCAGACGGCCCATTAAAGTCGGCACGATAATATACGTTACATGTATGTACAAATAGCTCAGTTTGTAGCTCACAAATGCTAGGACAAGCATTTGTGTGAGGAATATTAATGTTTGTTCTGTGTCTGGGTTTAAGGAGTATTCATTTTTGTGTGACAAATGAAATATCAAAATTGACAATCCGCTATGAGCTACGATTTTACATTATAACTTGACATTCTTCTTCTTTTTAATTTTTAATTACTTGACATTATCTTGACCAATTTAATTTAATTTCAATTCAATTTCAAAATCAAAATCTAGACTAATGTATTTAATTTTTTTTATTCTTATCATTGTTATTCTTATTGTTATTTTTATTTGATTGTAATTATTTATTGACGCGCCTTATGTGACATCCATTGTCATTTGGCTAAATAAATGAAATATGAAATATTATATTATACGCATGTATTTACAAAAAAAAGTAATTTGTAAGTATTCAATAGGTCTTCTATTCCCCTAGGGTACGAGCGGGAATAGCCCGACGCTACACGGAATGTGAGAATTGTAATGTTTTATCTTTTATTGTTTTCTGTACCAGCCTCTAATGTTCCCACTGCAGGGACACAGGCCTACTCTCGATAATTGAGAGTGAACGGGCTTTGATCTACCACGGGCCCCCAATCCGGATTGGTAGATGTCACATGTCGAATTTTTGGTTCTAAGACATGCCGGTTTCCTCACGATGTTTTCTGTCACCGTTTCGAGAACGTGGTATTGCGCACATAAATTTTTTTAAGTGAAAAAATCATTGGTGCACGTTTGGGTTTAAACCAGCAACCTTCAGATTGAAAGTCAGCGTCTATGCCCCATATACAATAAAAAAAAAAGTGTTAATGGGAAAAATTATCGGCCGATTTTAATCGGTCGTATATGGTGAGCCTTTACCTCTGTCACGTGGATTGGCTCGCGTGAGAAGACAATATTAGCTCGAGAAAAGTAATTATCAATTTAACTGCAAGCAAGGCCTTCGAAGAGGGGGCCAGGTCCGACTTGTCAACGATTATTGTATTAGCAATTGTTTATGTTTGGATATTAGTTAAATAATGTTTAAAATAATGTGTACTGTATAATTACGTAATGGCAAGGTGCGTGGCAATTAACTTCTGGTCAAAAGCAAACCCAGAATTTTTGTTGTATATTGGTTTTAAGGCGCTATGATGAGCTCTTATAAATGTTTTGTGCCTTGGGTTGGGTCCCAGAAGGATTGTATTTAACTTTACACACTAAATGATTTGGAATATGTATATATTCGTCCATCCTGCTGTCCATCCCCGTCTCGGGTGATGGACACAGCAGGATGAATGTGACTCAGTAAAGATTTGGATCTCATACTGAGTCGCACGCATTACTGTTGTCATGGGCGAGGGTCACCACTTACCATCAGGTGGGCCCTCAGCTCGCTCCGTCATTCATTCACATACAAAATATATATATATATAATTAATCTTGATCATAAAATATGTAGGTATTTAGTAGATTAAAATATTTTAATTAATTCTTTTTTCTTGTACCTCTATGTGTGGAATACACATATTAATAAATAAATATAGACGGAAATTTCACACAGCGCAATTTAACCCTAAACGAAGCATACCTTGTACTATGGGAATTAGATAACAGATTTTTTTGGTAATTAAATATATATCTATTGGGTGTGTGAATATGACTCCGCCCCTGTTTGTCAAAATAAAACACATTTGTTCGCTTACAAAATTAAAAAAAAAATTATTGAAAGTATGCTCCATCTGCAGCTACAACCTTCGCCCATCGTTCAGGTAGTTTTCGTATTCCTTGCTGGAAGAAGTCCTGGTCTTTTGAGCTTATCCAGTTGTCAATCCAAATTTTGATACTTTCACATGAAGTAAACTTTTCTCCAGTAAGGTCATACATAAAAATGACATCTACATTTGTCACATTAATAGATTTCCTGAGTGGAAATCGAACTCATACCCTACAGCGCTGAAGGCAAGCTAAATACGATCGAATAGATGATCAATATGGTTGAAATAAATAAGTATAAAAATATATAGCATTACTACTTACCCCCAAGTACTTATCCCAAGACGCGGGAAAAACCACGGGCAGAAAAATATTCTATGCTCAAGGGTAATTTTTTCCGTATTGTGGTTATTAAAACCATTATAACTAATAATATTAATTATTATTATCGTTATTAATGAAGCTAATTGCGACAAGACACTTTTGCACGTGACTGTCCTCATACAGACCGTTTGCATAATATAAATGCGAAAGTTTGTCTGTATGTTTGTTTGTATCTCACGCCTCAACGGCTGAATTTGGATGTTTGTTTGTTGTACTGAGCTACTTCTTATCCCGACAAAGTGATGTACAATAATTTTAGTGAGTGATCACTAATATTAGTGCGCGTAACTTAGTTGCTGTCACACACTACGGCGTTGCTGAAAACCAGTGCTACAGCCATGCTTCTGTAGGAAATACAGGGGCGGCCGAGTCAATACTTTATTTACATTGAATTCTTTTATAAACTTTTATAAACGTTTACACACTCATACATCTGAAATAGGATACCCTGTGTCGCAGATGGCGTGGACAAACACAGAAACACACGACAAACAGCCAAGACCCGAGAACAAACTTCATGCTCACCACACAAAGTGTGCCCCGGCCGGGAATCGAACCCGGGACCCCTCGCTTCGAAGGCAGGGCTACTACCAACTAAGCCACGGTGCCGTTTTAAATTTCTCTGTCCCTATATCCCTATGTATGCTTAAATCTTTAAAACTACGCAACGGATTTTGATACGGTTTCTTTTAATAGATAGAGTGATTCAAGAGGAAGGTTTATATGTATAATACACTAGCAAGTCACCCCGGCTTCGCACGGGTAGTTTCTGATACGACACTGATGCTTTACTAACCGTGCGAAGCCGGGGCGGGTTGCTAGTAAAGTAATATTCTATTCTATTCTACAAGATTTACCTGTATACGAACGGGCCAACTTCCACCAGCCTGGGTTTCTCCCCGTGCTCCAGGAACCCCTGGGGGTTGGAGACGTTGAAGATGTAGACCTTGGTGAGCCGCACCACGCCAGGCTTCTGCCAGTAGCTGTAGCTGATAGAACCATTCCACAGCTTCAACTCCTGAAATGAACAAGCAAAATTCTAATCTATATAAAAAACCGGCTAAGTTCGAGTCGGACTCGCGCACGAAAGGTTCCGTACCATTATCGATAAACAAAAAAAACACGTTTTTGTATGACATCCCCTTTGAATATTTATTTTTTTCTGTTGTTTAGTATTTGTTGTTATAGCGGCAACAGAAATACATCGTCTGTGAAAATTTTAACTCTCTAACTATCACGGTTCATGAGATACAGCCTGGTGACAGACAGACAGACAGACAAATAGACAGGATACTTTTTTTATGTGATAAAGTGACGGAACGAGCTGAAGGCCCACCTGGTGGTGAGTGGCGACCCCCGCCCATGACAACAGTAATGCGACTCAGTATAAAATTTGGATCTTACACTGAGTCGCACTCATCCTGCTGTGTCCGTCACCCAAGACGGGGATACATCTCATGCGCATGTGACTTCACCGGCACCCACACCCATAAATAAATTAGTATGCCGCAACAATGAATAACAAAAATAATAAAGAAAATTAAGTAAAAATTGCATAACGCTTGTCGGCCGCACCAAAACAAATACGAAATATCTTTAACCTGTTGTACACTCAGCATCACAATAGGACCAACCCGTAGTATACAATAACTTCAGAGTAATCCCCATCTGATGTTAAGTGATTACCTCCGCCTATAACAATAGCAATAAAAGTATAAAAATACCCAAGTCGCATCCCGCTGCGCCCGTCACCCGAGACGAGGATGTTATGCGAATACGCATGTAAATTCACCGGTATCCACACCCTTCCAACGGAACACTTTATGTACGCATGATGTGCTTATCTATATTACACCAGCGCGTTCAAATCTTTATTAAAAAAGTGGTTACTTGATTACGTTTTTTACAGTATCGAAGAGCTGTTGAAATTACGACAGTTGCAGTAATTGTATTACAAAATATCTAGTATTATATTGAATCATGAGTTGACTTGTAACTATGGAGTTATAAAAAAATTACTTGTATTTTGTATTTATAATTGAAATTATATGAAACCTCTATGCAGATATTGTTGTATTGTTGATGGTCCTTAATAAATAAATAAATAAACGCAGCAATGCGAGTCCAGAGACGTTGAATATAGAATTCAAGGAAGAAATAGTAGTCATTCAGGTATAACTAAAGGGCTTCAAATACACACACAAACACAACTAGCCTTGGAACTATAATTTTTTTATAATTTTTTTATTTATTGTAATTGTTATTATTAGTAACAATGTCAAAATGCTAATAAAAATAACGTTACAGAATAACATTTTCAAAAATATAACAAACAACATAAGAAAAATTAAAAAACATAAAAATTAATAATGAACAAAACAAAACGCCACAAAAACTCAAGGTGCCGAACAAAATAAGTTTTTTTTATCTTTAATGTTTTTTTTTATTTTTTTCACACACACACACACACAAACCACACAGAAACAAACACACGCACATTTGTTTTTGTATTATATATTACGTATTTTTGATATAATTGTTAAACCACCCTAGTTTAAATTTGTTTAATGTTTAAAATTTAGCTTACTTACCAAAATTGGAACTACCAAACACATGTAACGGGGGTGGGCGTTGATGTCTGCGACACAGTTTTAATACTTCGGCAGGCATCATCGTTTTTCTAAACTTTGTGTTACCCTTTGTTAATTTGTTCCTCAATAAACTATAATATATTATATTTGATTTGGTAATCCATGTTTTTGGTAAATAAACCATTTGCAAACTATTTTTTTTTTGTTGTAAAAACTCATTTTGTCTTTGACGGTGATGATACTGTCATGGCGGCTGAGTGTACCAGTGATTCTGGTTCCATCATTCGGTCAAGGACATTGGCGAGTAAATCTTAATATATTTCTATGTTCCGTGGCTTAGTTGGTTGTCCTGCCTTAGCAAGGGGTCCCGGGTTCGATTCCCGGCCGGGCACACTGTATGCATGAAGTTTGTTCTCGGGTCTTGGGTGTTTGTCTTGTGTATGTGTTTGTCAATGCCATCTGCGACAGGGAATCCTAGTGCAGAGGTATGAGTGTGTTAAAAAAAAAGATTGAGGTGATCTTGTCACAAATAATTTTTAAATTTAAAGATTTTTTTTTGTATGTTCTTGTGTTAATTATTGTTTTATTTAGAATTTAGGTTTTAATTTCTACACATGTAATCATGTTTTTTTGGAAATAAATGAAATGAAATGAATTCTATGTTCTCACGATAGTGAAATGAAATAGTATCCATCCATTGAGACTGCCTTTTCCAACCGACTTCAAGAAAGGAGGAGATTATCAATACGTCTGTTTTTTTTTTGAATGTCCTCATTATCTCCGTCATTTCGAAAATCAACCGATTTTGAAAATTCTCTTTTTATTTGGAAAGAGAATGGTCTTCAATTATTATTTACCTATACTAATATTATAAAGCTGCAGTGTTTGTTTGTTTGAACGCGCTTTGGAACTACTGGTCCGATTTGAATGATTCTTTCAGTGTTGGGTAGTCCATTTATCGAGGAAGGCTATAGGCTATGTTTTTTTTTTCAAAATTAGGGATCCGTAATAAAATTGCTATTTTGTAACACAAGGTGTAAAATCGAAAACCTATTTTTGGGTGCGCTGCAAAAACTATTGACAATAGAACAAAATGATATTCTACGGGTTTGTAGATCCCATTAAGACCTACAAAAAAGTCCGCGAGAACATATATCTAGCTATCATGGTTTAATCACAATAACCGATTTTGTGTATCAAATTTGTACACAGTATACAGTTTGATCCAACTTGAAAAATAGGATAGCTCACATCTCAATTTATGATCGCAATATTATTTTATTGCAAATTATAATATCATATGACATAACGTTAGCCACAGCAACGCGTGGCCCGGTCAGCTAGTATATTATAAAGTCTAAATAACATTACAGATTTCTCTAGTACACAATAAACATCAATTAAAACACAAAGGACATTTCCGGTGAGATTAATTTAAAAGTAGGGGGTGTTCCAAGTCTACTTACCCTAAAGATGATGTAGTCGAGCCAGGGTACGAAGGAGAGGATGATACCAAGAACAACGGTGCATATGCTGAACAGGATCACGGCCAAGCGTCCTGGAACAAAGAAACCAGGGTGTCAGGGTTGGGGGGTCCAGTTGCTATCGTCTAGGTGGGTACCGTTTACAACAACGTCTACACAGTCATACCCCTGCACTAGGATTCCCTGTGTCGCAGATGGCATGGACAAACACAGAAACACAAGACAAACACCCAAGACCCGAGAATAAACTTCATGCTCACCACACAAAGTGTGCTTCAGCCGGGAATCGAACCCGGGACCCCTCGCTTCGAAGGCAGGGCTACTACCAACTAAGCCACGGAGTAAAATACACCCACCCCCTGGATGATGCTAAAGGGACAACAAAAAGTAGCAGTAGAACTTGTGCAAAGTTCGTCCGGAGAAGTACTGCCTCCACACCTGGTAATCTGCTGTCAACCAATGCAGTTGCAGTGAGAAAGTACTGCCACGCACTCGCATTGCTGTGTTCCGGAATGGTGTGGGGGCCGGTGAAATCACAGGCGCATGAGACGCCTCCCCGTTTCGGGTGACGGGCGCAACAGGATTCGACTTGGGTTTTCTCATACTTCGGTCGGGGATGCCGTATTGCTGGTTTTATGGGCGGGGGTAACCACTTAACATCTGGTTTTTCAATTCGTCCTGTCACATTCTTTATAAAAATAATATAAAACAGATACATAGGTTGATAGCCTAATATTATTAATTAATGCGAAAGTTCGTACATAATTTATAATGTATGTTTGTTACTCATTCACGCTCAAACGGCCCAACGGATTTGGATGAAATTTGGTATCAGGATAGCTTATATCCTGGATTAACACATAAACTAATTTGATCCCAGAAAAGTGCAGCTAGTGTTAATATTTTTATTTTTGACTATAGACTTTTATTTATTTATTTAAACACAAATGTAACACCATTGCAGTAAGACCAAAGCGATGTTATATGCATAAAATGTATTACAACTAAACATTAAAAAGTAAATTAAGTTTTTTCAAGTACAATAATATATTTCAGTTCCAATATTTTTACATGCATACGGGTTTTATTTTATTCAATAATTCACAAAGCAAATTAAAATCAATTAAAGAAACAAAAAATAGCATGAAAATACAAGTCACCCCGGCTTCGCACGGTTATTAAAGCATCAGTGTCGATGTGTGTGTCAGTGTGTCAGTGTCGTGCGAAGCCGGGGTGACTTGCTAGTGTATTATACATATAAACCTTCCTCTTGAATCACTCTATCTATTAAGAAAACCTTATCAAAATCCATTGCGTAGTTTTAAAGATTTAAGCATACATAGGGATATAGGGACAGTGAAAGCGACTTTGTTTTATACTATGTAGTGATAACAAAATTAGGGTTGCAAGATTATAATGTAATTACCCAAAAAAGATGGAATTAAATATCCAAATCATTTGCAGACGCCAGCTCGTTATATAGAGTTGAAATGATAACTCTTTATGGAGTCGGTTTAAAATGGACTTCAAACTCAATAACTCATCAGAATTGTCTCGTAGAAATCGATTTGTGAACGTTTTACTATGTCTATTTCAAGCTTCGAGACCTTGACCTGGGCTTATATACTTACTACTATTTACTCAACACATAAGGTAAACAATTATGTGGATTCTTAAATAACTTGGAGTCGTAATGGGTATATAGCTCAGGCATCGCGCGTAAGCAAAAACTTCTGAAACATGTCTTTCAACAAAGATCCAAAGTATTAGTGGAGTGTCCGGAACGAAGCCGAAAGACATTCTTTCTGTATACAGAACAATATTTGTGTTAACAAAACAGGCATCTATGAAAGTCCCTTCAAAATCGATCCAGCCGTTTCTTCGATTAGCCGAAATCAACAGACAGACAAAAAGAGACACAAACATTTTAAAAGTTGCTTTGTTCCTTTAACGTAACCTTATATACTTTCAAATGCGTTAAGTATAAAGCTAAACAGGCGTGTGTAACCAGTTACTGGCAGAACATGACTCGAAACTGACTAAAATATTACTCAAATTTGTAAACCTAGGTATAAGACGTAGGTTTTAAGGTGGATTGTAAACTCGAGGGTGACGTTCAACTTGAACAAACCCTCTATAAATAAATAAAGATTAAAAAAAGATCCAAAGGATGTTATTCACTTGTATTTGTCAGTTCTCCGTCATTTGAAACCGATTTGGAAAATTCTTCTTTTACTTAAAGGATATGCTTTCAAATTGGCCCCGTAGAAATTTTATTAAAATCATTTCAAATGTTTCGTTGTTAAATCAAAATAAGTGGTAAAATATGTCATCTGTGTGCATGTAATGTGCCTGGGGAGTTTCTGTGACACTTTATATGCTTACGAGTCCAAAAGATACTTGAGATCTAAAGCAATAAATGAGTTTGAGTTTAAACGAAATTGCGTATTTTGTTTTTTCATGACTTTTTCTTCGCCTATTGTATACCAATATGAATGTTTCTTTTTAAAATAGGGTGTCAAGATACACGTGTAGAAATTCAAGAGGTCGCGACGCGATCAACCTGGTCTCCTTATAATTGCACCCCTTGGTGTTAACCGCGGTTTTCCGGGATCAAAAGTAGCCCATATGTTAATCCGGGATATAATCTATCCTGGTACCAAATTTCATCCAAATCCGTTGAGCCGTTTGAGCGTGAAGGAGTAACAAACATACACACACACAGATATAAACTTTTGCCTAATAAATAATAAATAATAAAAATAAATAACAATAAACCAACCGAAAAATAATATCTTTAAACTAACAAAGGTAATAATTAGTTTAAAGTAATTATACTTATAATACTATAAATGCGTATCTTTGTTACAGTTTTGTGTAGTTCCTAATTTGTAAATGGGTCTGGGCAGGGCGCAGTTAAAATTTTTGTATTATATTCATCATAATTTAATGTATAACGAGGAAGAGGCTAGCAGCCCACAACACAGGGAATCCTAGTGTGGGGGCTAGCAATCACCCATGACCACTTAAATTATATAATTTTAAATAATTACCATTATTCCACATACCATTGTTACATCAAAATTTAAGTGTGCTAATGTTAATATGTATGTTTTTGTGTCAATAAATGATTATATTATTATTATTATTACACAGCTTCAAATATCAATTAATAGCATATTAAAACTCTTTACCATTGCTTTCAATTCATTAAGTGTTTGCCCTTACTGTTCATACCAGAGATAGACTCTGTAGCTAATTAATCGTTTCTCTTTGCAACCATTTACAGCACATTAACTAGAACTGGAAGGAAAATGGAAATTATTTCAATTATGGCAAATAATTATATATTTAACTCAACTGGGTCTGTTAGCGCGTGCAATAGTTTCATTAATAGATATTCAATTGAAACATTACTAACAATACAAGGGAATCCATTTTAACTTCAAAAGAAGGTTAGAAATTAAACAATTGTATAATATATAGTACTAGTTACCCGCAGTTTTGAGGGATCAAAAGTAGCCATCTGTTAATCCGGGATATAAGCTATCCCGGTACCAAATTTCATCCAAATCCGTTGAGCCGTTTGAGCGTGAAGGTGAAACAAACATACACACATACATACAAACCGTTGCCTTTATAATATAAGTAAGATTATTGGTACTGCAATATATTTATACAATACCAATACCACGTTCTCGAAACGGTGACGGAAAACATCGTGAGGAAACCGGCATGTCTTAGAACCAAAAATTCGATGACATGTGACATCTACCAATCCGGATTGGGCTCCCGTGGTAGATCAGAGCCCATTCACTCTCAATTATCGAGAGTAGGCCGGTGTCTGCAGTGGGAATATTAGAGGCTGGTACGGCGTCTTTTCCTAAATCACCCGCCAGTTATTTATGTCGAGATGTGCCGATTGTCACGTGTGGATAATGTTATAATTGTACACAGATTACTGCGCATACGCATACTATTTCCGCGTTTAATGCATAATTGTTGTCTCTGCCTGTTGGTTGTGGAATGGAATAGTAAAAAGGTTTAGCAACGAGACACTTAACAAGTATAACTGTTATTAAAACTGTTAAAAAAAAAATACCATTTTGTTGCCACCAAAATATGTGTATTGTGTATGCAAAATATGTGTATTGTGTATGCAAAATATGTGTATTGTGTATGCAAAATATGTGTATTGTGTATGCAAAATATGTGTATTGTGTATGCAAAATATGTGGGTCCGATTCCCAATCAGGACAAGAATTTGTGTAACTGAGATATTTTGCTATAACCGGAACCGACAATTCTACGCGTCCGTACCAGCCTCTAATGTTCCCACTGCAGGGCACACCGGCCTACTCTCGATAATTGAGTGTGAATGGGCTCTGATCTACCACGGGAGCCCAATCCGGATTGGTAGATGTCACATGTCTTCGAATTTTTGGTTCTAACACATGCCGGTTTCCTCACGATGTTATCCGTCACCGTTTTGAGAACGTGGTATTGTGCACATCAATTTTTTCAAGTGAAAAAACTCATTGGTGCACGTGTGGGTTTGAACCAGCGACCTTCAGATTGAAAGTCGGCGTCTAAGTCCCTGGGCCACCACGCTCTCTAAACGGTCACCCATCCAACTTCTGACTGAGCCGAAAGTTACTTTAAGTACACATGTTTCACAGTAAATCTGTAAATTATGTAAATATAAACGACTTCGTTTATCTTTATATATTTTATTTAATTCATAACCGCAGATTTTCTAAATGTCTTATTTTCCTGTAGCTATTATTACTAGGAAATGTTTAGAAACATTTAGAATATACTGTGGCTATTAAAGATATGCTCTTAGTGGCTAGTGATGTGCATAGGGCGGATTCAAAGCCGAAATTGATCAGATACGAGGCCGAAGCCGAAATATTTGAGATTACTATTTATATCGTCGATTTATCTTATCTTTTCGAAACGATTAAAGCCAAATTTCTTTATATTTGTAGTGCTAATTAATTACGTATGCAAACTTAACCTAATTAGCATCTTTGTAATCACTACATAGTATAAAACAAAGTCGCTTTCTCTGTCCCTATATCCCTATGTATGCTTAAATCTTTAAAACTACGCAACGGATTTTGATGCGGTTTTTTTTAATAGATAGAGTGATTCAATAGGAAGGTTTATATGTCACTAGCAAGTCACCCCGGCTTCGCGCGGGCAGTTTCTGATACGACACTGATGCTTTACTAACCGTGCGAAGCCGGGGCGGGTCGCTTTGCCGGTAATTTTAAAACAGGCATGCATATCTGGCACATTGATACGTGTTGCTCAAGTAAATTTTTCGGCGTTATTGAACCGAAGCCGAAAACAGCCTCAACTGCCCCGCCCTATGAACTATTAACCTAGGATGTGCAATAATTTTCCTACAATATCGTCAAACCGTCACAAACTCGTATGGAATCGCTTTGTACTATATAACGAACGAATGCGAACGAATGCGAGCGAATGCGTTCGTCGGAAACTAAAAAATACACCATTCGAAATTGGATTCTTAAAAAAAAACATGGAAATGCAATGATTCCTCCGTGGCTTAGTTGGTAGTAGCCCTGCCTTCGAAGCGAGGGGTCTCGGGTTCGATTCTCGGCCGGGGCGGACTTTGTGTGGTCAGCATGAAGTTTGTTCTCGGGGTCTTGGGTGTTTGTCTTGTGTTTCTGTGTTCGTCCATGCTATCTGCGACACAGGGAATACTAGTGCAGAGGTATAAGTGTGTTAAAAAAATAAAAAAATGTTTTTAATATAAATATGTACCTACAAGATTATGCGTTTTTATTACCAAGTTTAGCACTCGTTCAAACCCTTTTCCCTCCATGAACAAGCAAGAAACCCCCAATGGAAGAATTACTTTCTTTTCGCGAGCATATAATGATTCATAAGTCTTATCTTATTCACGTAAAATATTATAATTCAACGTTAAAAAAAAAAACAACTTCTATACTTTCCACATTTATTTCCCACCGTAAGGTATCAACCATTTTTTAAAAGATACTTTCAATTTGGTCTACAACGGGCGAAGGAAAATTGTCAGAAAAGCAAACTACGTAATTTCGTTTACTTAGATTACATGTTGCAGTTATTTTGATTTAAAAACCAAACTATAGAACCGATGTTGAAATTTCTATGATACCAATCCGAAAATAACCTTCAAATCGATTTATACTTGCGGAGGTCACAAACTTAAAAAAAATCATCGAATTGATTACCTACTTGGAAGCGAGGGGTCCAGTTGCTCGCGTCCGTAGGTGTGTACCCTTTGATTCCCTACACGTACCCCCTGGGTGCTAAAGGAGCAACCAAAAGTAGCAGTAGAACTTGTGCCAAGTTCGTCTGGAGAGGTACTGTCACCACATCTAGAATCTGCCGCCAAGCATTAGTGCTCGCATTACTGTGTTCCGGTGGAAGGGTGTGGGTGCCGGTGAAATCACATGCGCGACGTGTCATCCCCGTCTCGGGTGATTGACGCAGCAGGATGAATGCGACTTGGTAAGATCCAAATCTTATACTGAGTCGCGTTACTGTTGTCATGGGCGGGTCGCCACTTATAACCAGGTGGGCCCTCAGCTCGTTCCGTCACACTTAAAAGAAGCGATTGTTAGTGGTTCTTATTGCACTAATGAGGGGATCCAAAATAAATTAAACCCCCTTGAACTCTACAAAGTCTTTATGCTTCTTTATTTAATAAAAGTGTTTTTATCTTGTAAATTTCTCAAAACGCAACGATAGCGCGATGCAGAACCGCGCATTATACAGTAATCTGTGTCAATCGTGACACAGATTACGTTATAGTTAGTATGCATAGTTGCTATCGTTGCCCTGGCTTGAACAGCGATTGAAAACATAAGTGCGTTCGCTATTTGCTCGTTACCATTCGCTAGAATAGGGCGATGATGAATTAAAGGCACGTTTTGTCAGCGGACGTAAATGGTTGCAGTTATGATAATTTTCTCAGAACGCGAATGAATATTATAACGCGTAACGTGTTCACATAATAATAAGAATGCTTATTATAATAATACTAAATATTTATTATATAATAAGGCTTTACTAAATTATATGCGAAAGTTTTAAACTTTGCTTAATCACGCTTAACTACTGGTACTAATTATATAGATTAAACAATCTTATTGTTTGTATAAATGCGAAAGTTTGGATGTTTGTGACTCAATCACGCCAGAACGGCTGAACGGACCTGGATGAAATTTGGCACAGAGAAAGATTATAGTCTGGAACAGGATACATTTTATCCCGAAAAACGGATATGTTCCCGTAGGATAGCTAACCGCGGGAAACAACGCAGAGCGCAGCTAATATATACTATTACCAGTCTATTACTGGGATAGTATGGCCCACCACAGGTAAAGCCGAGGGGTGTCGCTAGTTAGCATCGAAGATGATATACGTACCTAAAATCCACTTTATGTCAAACAAGCTACGCCGCGCGGTTTCAACCGCGTAGTTCCCGTTCCCGTGGGAATACGGGGATAAAACATAGCAGCAAGACTGAAGTGGGACTGGGCTGGCCACGTCTGCCGCATGTCAGAGGAACTCTGGGCAAAGACAACGACGGAGTGGATCCCTAACAACGGGAAACGGCATCGTGGCCGACCCAGACGGAGATGGCGAGACGACCTTGACCACTTTATGAGAGACTGGGCCTCAAAAACGCTAGACCGGAAGGAGTGGAAGGGGATTAGGGAGGCGTTTGCCCTGCAGTGGGACGATGCAGGCTAATATTATATTATTATTATTATCTATTATTATGTTACTCGCTGATAATGTAGCTTTCAGTTGGTGAAAGAATTTTTAAAGTCGGTTCAGTGGTTTAGACGTAAAAGAGTAACAAACAAATAATCTCACTTACGCATTTACAGTATTACTAACCCTTTCCCGTGGGAATACGGGGATAAAATATAGCCTATGTCTGTATTTTATCCCCGTATTCCCACGGGAAAGGGAACAACGCGGGGCGCAGCTAGTAATATAAATGCGCAAGTGAGATTATTTGTTTATAATTACTTTCGCATTTATAATACTAGTTAGGATAGTTAGGATTTTTAGATATAAGAATACCTCGGTTGCAATACCCTAACAAGGGTGAAATTACTAGGTACTATTGAGTTATCAACTATATAACCTTCTGAAATGCAATAAATGACTGAGTATTTAGTTTTATACTAAAAAAAACATTCTTTTTTTATGTGATTGAGTGACGGAACGAGCCGAGGGCCCACTTGATGGTAAGTGGTGACCCTCGCCCATGACAACAGTAAATCCTTACTCTCATCTCTCATGAGTCTCATTAATCCTGCGGCGTCCATCTCCCGAGACGGGGATGATACACATGCGCATGTGATTTCACCGCACCCACACCTCACCGGAACACAGTAATGCAACCACTATGCTTGGCTGTAGATTCCAGATGTGGTGGCAGTACCTCTCCGGACGAACTTGGCACAAGTTCTACTGCTTAAAAATGAATTGTGAATATCGCTTCGAGCTGTCAATGTCAAAATGGCGTGCTCTAGATTAAGAGAAAGTTCAAGTTAAGATAACATCTGATTGCATGTCATGCAAACTTGAACCACTAAAAAGTTTGAACTTGGTTAATGCGTTCAGCGTACGTTTTTAAGACATAAAGATGGTTTTGGGGGGTCCTGTTGCTCGCGTCCGTAGGTGTATACCCTTTGATTCCCTACACGTACCCCCCGGGTGGTGCTAAAGGAGCAACCAAAAGTAGCAGTAGAACTTGTGCCAAGTTCGTCCGGAGAGGTACTGCCACCACATCTGGAGTCTGCCGCCAAGCAGTAGTGGTTGCATTACTGTGTTCCGGTGGAAGGGTATGGCTGCCGGTGAAATCACATGCGCATGAGACGTATCATCCCCGTCTCAGGTGATGGACGCAGCAGGATGAATGCGACTCAGTAAAGATTTGGATCTCATACTGAGTCGCACGCATTACTGTTGTCATGGGCGAGGGTCACCACTTACCATCAGGTGGGCCCTCAGCTCGTTCCGTCACGAATTCACATAAAAAAAGGCAATTCCTATGTTTTTTGTATCTAAAATAAGCGATTTTTATCTATTTTATTACGCTCTTCCTATAGTTCAGCAGGGGAAGTCTTCTTGTAAATGGGCGGCGGTAAAAACTTAACATAGATCATTCATCTCCGTTAATTAAGTAGTATAAAAACACCATTGAGCTATAATGCCAATGCCATGTTAACCGTACCAGCCTCTAATGTTCCCACTGCAGACACCGGCCTACTCTCGATAATTGAGAGTGAATGGGCTCTGATCTACCACGGGAGCCCAATCCGGCTTGGTAGATGTCACATGTCATTGAATTTTTGGTTCTAAGACATGTTGATTTCCTCACGATGTTTTCCGTCACCGTTTTAAGAACGTGGTATTGCGCACATGAATTTTCCAAGTGAAAAAACTCATTGGTGCACGTGTGGGTTTGAACCAGCGACCTTCAGATTGAAAGTCGGCGTCTGTGCCCCTGGGCCACCAACCCGGATTGGGCTCCCGTAGAAAGCCCATTCACTCTCAATTGTCGAGAGTAGGCCGGTGTCCCTGCAGTGGGAACATTAGAGGCTGGTACGGTGGCGAGCAACGGGACCCCCCAAAAGCACTAAAACACTTGTCCTGCCACTTAAAAAATGGCCAAAAATTTTACGCAAAACGTCTCTTAATGGCGGGGTCGTACGGTCAACTCAATCTCACTTTCTACATAATGATCACTTTCCTTCAGACCCGTACAAACTGCCATTTATTCTGTGGCTGCACTTTCTTCGATGATCGATGGGTTTTTTTTTTAAATTACATCATTATCTGTCCATTGCAGTTTTTCATACAACTTCGAAAGAAATTACAAGTTGAAACTTGTTCTTTTATATTGACTGGTCTTTCAGGACAAGAATTTGTGTGGCGAAAATAAATGTTTGGTCTGTATTCAGTAAAAATACAGTCGATTTGCGGTGAGTGTAATAGATAAAGTATAAACGTTTACACACTCATACCTCTGCACTAGGATTCCCTGTGTCGCAGATGGCAGACAGTATATGAATAACTTACAAATATATATGTAACTTAAATGTTTAAATGTAATATGGAGTTTATCATGCGTTTTTTTTAAACTTAGGTACTTATATTATTTGTTTATGTTGATCAATTAAATTACATTGTGAAATGTATTTCTGAAAATAAACATTATAAAAATAACAGTATAAAAAAATTGCAGTAAAAAATATATAAAAACGGACGACCGACTGCGGAATAAACCCGTTATTATTGTTGTTATGTATATTTTTTCTCAATAATCTCTTGTTCCCATCGTCTCATGACTTGGGGGTAAAACCGCGGGGCGTAGCTATTTATAAAATGCATCTTAGCAATGACCCAAATATCTTGCGGTAACGAGATCGTTATAGCACAGTCTGACCACAATATCTGAGACGCGAACAGACATTCATCTAACGAAAGGTTAAAATGCTGATGATGGTAATAATTCTGCGGGTGTTTTTTTTATATGACAATGTTGAGTGATTACTGTCAATAACAGCGAAACGACTCAGGTTCACCTCTAACGGTGTATGACCCAAGTCGCATCGCATTTCGCCTGTATCAACAACGTTAACACACTCATACCTCTGCGCTAGGATTCCCTGTGTCGCAGATGGCGTGGACAAACACAGAAACACAAGACAAATACCCAAGACCCGAGAACAAACTTCATGCTCACCACACAGTGTGCCCCAGCCGGGATTGAACCCGGGACCCCTCGCTTCGAAGGCAGGGCTACTACCAACTAAGCCACGGAGCCGCCGGCAGCATTACAGTGCAAGCATTTACAAAAAAAAAAACTCAGTTTAGCTTGCTTGTGCTAGGTTTACAAGTATCGCTGGTGAAATGGATATAAACAAACGCAAGACCCGAGAAAAAACTTCATTCTCACCCCAAAAACTATGCGCCAGCCGGAAATGAAACCTCACTTCGAAGGTTTTTGAAAATTTGTACAATTGACTTAGTTGCTTCAACTAAATGTTGCCCGCGGCTTCACTCGCGTCTGTTTATATTTCTAAATTTGTTTTTTTGTACCCTTGATATGGCGCAAGATTTCATGATAATCTGTTGATATAAGCCTGATCCGGATTGGTAGATGTCGAAGCCGGTTTCCTCACAATGTTTTCACACACACACATTTTTTTCAAGTGAAAAAACTCATTGGTGCACGTGTGGGTTTGAACCAGCAATCTTCAGATTGAAAGTCGGCGTCCATGCCCCTGGGCCACCACGCTCTTTTTGGCTTAGAACTCACATTCGCATTTCGCATATAATAATAGTGAGGATTAGGATTTTCTCGAGTTAATTAATGAAAACGTTATCTTAGATATTCGTGGGAAGGCAATATATGTCATTGTGAAAAGTTTATTGTCCTGAATTCTTCAAAAATCCAAGTCTATTGTTTAATAAATATTTTAATTGTTATTCTAAAGGCGATTTCAGTAGCTAAGTGGTTCATTAACGACAAGATATATTTTAGGGTTCCGGACCCAAAGGTTAAACGGGAGCCTATTACTAAGACTCCGCTGTCCGTCTGTCACCAGGCCGTATCTCACGAACTGTGATAGTTAGAGAGTTGAAATTCTCACAGATGATGTATATCTGTTGCCGCTATAACAGCAAATACTAAAAACCAGAATAAAATAAATATTTCAGGGGACTTTCAGTCAAAAACGTAATTTTTAGGTTATAGTTCCACATGAAGAAACTAGATGGCGCCACTTGTATTTTATTATTATTATTATAGATAATGGTACGGAATACGTGCGCGATTGGGCTATTCCTAAAGGGATATCTTCCAGGCAACCACTGTTAATGTGTTATTTGGTTAATGGTCAGAAATTGTGGTCACGACACAGCCCTTGGCCCGGATTCACTGCTTCACATAATTTGGTCACAGTTAAAGAAATTCTATCTTACTTTCGTATTATTAGAAACGCTTGTGGCTTAGCTTAACTTGTTTAACCGATTGCCTAAACTCTAGTCATTTGTTGTTTAACTGGATTTAGTTTTGTAGGTGCCGGTGCAATCAACAACAACAACAACGTTAACACACTCATACCTCTGCACTAGGATTCCCTGTGTCGCAGATGGCATGGACGAACACAGAAACACAAGACAAACACCCAAGACCCGAGAACAAACTTCATGCTCACCACACAAAGTGTGCCCCGGCCGGGAATCGAACCCGGGACCCCTCGCTTTGAAGGCAGGGCTACTACCAACTAAGCCACGGAGCCGTCAATTACTTACTTTATTACTTTGAATAAAACTGTATTGATATTTTTTTCCCGGGCGCAATTCAATAACTGTCAATAAATAAATTTAAAACTGTCATCAAACGTAATTGTTGCAAAAGCTTACTATAAAATATCAGATGTTTTGTGCTTTCCTAAAATTATTATAAATAAAAGATTACCTAGATGACAAAAAGGCTTGGGAATGAATTTGCTCCACTCTAGACGCAGGACCATATTCGCGAATATGTAATACTGTGTCCGAGGGGTTTCTGTCTGTTTCTTCCCCTCGGGTTGGTTGATTAGGGTTGGAACAGACGTAAACTTAACAAATAAGATTAGCTTAAACATGAAAACTGACTGTGATTTGACATGTCTGTGTGCATGTAACGTGCTTGGGGAGTTCCTGTGACACGTTATATGCTCACGAATGTGTACATGCGTGTGTAAAATTTGACGTGTCCAAATGATACTTGAGATCTAAAGGAATAAATGACACATACCATTTGATATTTATGCGGAACGGAAAGACCAAATAATCAATTTGTCTAAAGTGACATAAGATTGGCAGCTGTCAAAATAAATCGTGAAAAATGTGTTTATATTTAGTTTTTTTTCTATCCATTGGTAGCGCAAAGTATGATGGTATCCCTAAGTGAATGGTATTTACTTTGACAAGTGGATCTTGTTTGACAGATCTACGTTTTTAACATTCAAAACAGGAGTTTATACCCAAGAAGTATCTGTGTAATAAATAGTATGGAATGCGATAAATATGAAATTCGTGTATTGTTAAAACATTATTCGCTTCCATACTATTTATTATAAAAACGTACTGCGTCAATAAACAGAGAGAGAATGATTAAAAGAAAGTAAAGCAATTGTACTCTTCATAGAATCAGAGACTAGTCTTAACAAGTTACGACATGTTTACATTGAGGCGGAGGAATATTCACATATGAAAACCGACATGCGAAACCCTATAGTTAAAAAATCTAACTACTTTCGGAACCCTAAACGGCTCCGTGGCTTAGTTGGTAGCAGCCCTGTCTTCGAAGCGAGGGGACCCGGGTTCGATTCGGACATACATTGTGTGGTGAGCATGAAGTTTGCTCTGTTTCTGTGTTTGTCCATGCCATCTGCGACACGGAATCCTAATGCAGAGGTGTGAGTGTGTTAACATTGTTGTTGTTGAATTATTCTAAGTTTACAACATACGTCAGTCTAAGTATTGCAATCTCACAACAATGTTATTTAAATCCGTTTTCCTCTTAACTAATTATAAAGGATTATTACGCGCGATTACTGAGAGATGTAAATCTATGAAAAACAAATTATTCAACACAAACTAATTTATTCCTTTAGATCTCAAGTATCGTTTGGACACGTCAATACACACACAAGTAAACATATTCGTGAGCTAATGTGTCACAGGAGTTCCTGTTTTATACTACTTAAGTGACGGGACCAGCTGGAGGCACACCTGAAGTTAAGTTGCTACCTCGGCTCATAACAATAGGAATAATCAATACGGCTTTGATTATAAAATTTTTGTTATTTCCTCCGTACCAGCCTCTAATGTTCCCACTGCAGGGACACCGGCCTACTCTCGATAATTGAGAGTGAATGGGCTCTGATCTACCACGGGAGCCCAATCCGGATTGGTAGATGTCACATGTCTTCGAATTTTTGGTTCTAAGACATGCCGGTTTCCTCACGATGTTTTCCGTCACCGTTTCGAGAACGTGGTATTGCGCACATATTTTTTTTCTAGTGAAAAAACTCATTGGTGCACGTGTGGGTTTGAACCAGCAACCTTCAGATTGAAAGTCGGCGTCTATGCCCCTGGGCCACCACGCTCTCATTCCTGTTATTTCCTAGTTTGTATTAATTGTATATTTTCAAGGGTGATATGTTATATCAGAACAAACCCTTCTATATGTTTTGTGAAATGAATTAACCGGTATTCAAAAATAATAAATATTAATCATAAAAAAAAAACAACTCTTTTATGTGATGCCCAAAGATTATCTTTGGCCGTCCAACGCGGGAATGCAGCCAGTGTTCTTGGCACCCCACGATCAAAATTTTCTGTTTTAATTTTTACATTTTTGTTCTTTATAAGTAGCCTCTAAGATTATGATGTTTTTATTTTTAAATTTTCAGTAAATAAAATTAACCGGTTTTTATTTCTTGATTATTTATAATAATAATAAATAAATGCTAAAAAAATACAGTTTAAATTCGGCTTCCCCGAAGCATGACACGACCCAAGTCGTACCCGATACGGGGATGTTACGTCTCATGCGCCTGTGATTTCACCGGCTGTCACACCCTTCCACTGCAACATGGGAATGCAAGTGCACCTTTTGGCGGCAGTTTACCAGGTGTGGAGGCAGTACTTCTCCAGACGAACTTTGCAATTCTACTGCTACTTTTTGTTGCTCCTTTAGCACCCAGGGGGTAAGTAAAGGGACTGTGAGGGTATTCCGAGCGAGCCGGTGGACCTCCAAATCTAATTAATTATACATGAATTTGCATGTCATGGTAATTTATTTAAAAAAAATTAAGTCTCGTTATAGAATGCTTTTTTGTAAACCTTAGTTTGTTTTTTTAAATGCTATTCTTATGTTAATTTTATATTCAAACCTTTATATATTAATAAATAAAAAATACATTTAAACGAGCAATTCTTGTATATTTCGCGTATCTCAGAAACGGCTCCAACGATTTGGATGAAATTTTGTGTTTAGGTTTTGCTATAAAAGTTTACCTGTTTAATTGTATTTCTTGTAAATACGCATATTTTGACTAAAATAAATAGTTTTTTATAGTCAACTGAATACAGCGCTATCTCGTCAATTTTAGTAATAAACGAGCGAAGCTCGGTCGCCCTACTCGTAGTTAATGAGCGCAGAATCAGAACCAGAACGCAGTTACTAAACTGGATGTTATCTAGACTTAGAAACCACCAATTACTGTCAGTTAAAAACGATATACGATTTATATTTTTTTGTTGTCTATTAAAATTTTGTCTATGAGTACTTATTACATTAATAGTAAGAAGTTATCCATATAAAAAATTAGAGAAACAAGGTCCTTGCTGTTTTGTTTAATGAGAATAAATAATTTGAAATGTCATTGCCATCGGCTCTTAATTATTCATAATTAATTGTACAATGAAATTTGTTAATCTGCAACAATATTATAAAAAATATTGTTGTACTATTGTATTGTTAAATGTTATTGACGGCTCCGTGGCTTAGATGGTAGTAGCCCTGCCTTCGAAGCGAGGGGTCCCGGGTTCGATTCCCGGCCGGGGCATACTTTGTGTGGTGAGCATGAAGTTTGTTCTCGGGTCTTGGGTGTTTGTCTTGTGTTTCTGTGTTTGTCCATGCCATCTGCGACACAGGGAATCCTAGTGCAGTGGTATGAGTGTTTAAACGTTTATTTATTGTAATTTTATGGATCATAACAAATGTATTTGTATTCGATTGGTCGTAGAACGCGCACGAGCAAAAATAGAAATTTCTGCCGAAATTCTAATAAATATTGGCTGCCGTAGTTTCTTATAATTATTCTAATTCAAAATTAAAAAGTGGCTGATTTTATAATGACTTTAATTTTTTCATCCCCTTATTTCTGGCTCTTAGGGGGTATATCCTACCATTAAAAAAAGTTCTTGTTGCCTGATAAAGATATATTATTACTATTATTATTATTTTTCATTATTTATTTTCATTTTATGGGGGTCCAGTTGCTCGCGTCCGTAGGTGTGTACCTTTTGATTCCCTACACGTGCCCCCTGGGTGGTGCTAAAGGAGCAACCAAAAGTAGCAGTAGAACTTGTGCCAAGTTCGTCCGGAGAGGTACTGCCGCCACACCTGGTAATCTGCCAAGCAGTGGTGCACCCTGCTGTGTTCCGGTGGAAGGGTGTGGGTGCCGGTGAAATCACATGCGCATGAGACAATGACGCATAAGACCCGTCTCGGGTGACGGGTGCAACGGGTGCGACTTGGGTCTTTTCATACTTCGGTCGGGGAGGACCGAAGTCGTATTGCGGTTGTTATGTTTTTTTTATGTGAATGAGTGATGAGACGCGCTGAAGGCCCACCTTAACTTTATTTTCTATTCTATGCACACCAACATGCCCCTTCTATTTTTCTCTTTGTCTGGTCCATCCAAAGGTTGCCTGGAAGAGATCGCTTTTAGCGATAAGGCCGCCCATTGTATTACCTTATTGTTAATAATTTATTGTTTAAAAAATTTTTATTTTTGTTTTGTTTGGTGATCAAAAAAAGTGTTATCTATCTATCTATCTATCTGATGTAAGTGGTTACCTCCGCCCATAAAAACAATAACACGACTTAGACAGTCTTACCCCTAGGGGATACGTGAGCACTAGAACACCCCAAAATCATTCCATTTTCTTGAGGGACAGTGTCACGTGATCAAACTAATTTAATTCAATAAATGATTAATTCATTAATTAATTATTGAATTAAAAATCAATTTAGATTTGATTCGATGCCCCAGTTACATACTAACCCAATTTAATTTTATACTAGCTATTCCCCGCGGTGTTTCCGCGGACTTTTTCGTGCGTGCAAACGGCGTCCATCGATTTATGAGACGTTATCACGTAAAAAAGGGTTCCGCGTCAAAAAGGAATTAGGGTTCCGCGTAAAAACACTGACAAAGACGAGGCATAACTATTTAATAAAAAAATTGTTTGCTAATGACATGCAATTAAAAAATGTGTCATGATGAGGAAGAAGGAATATGTTGGCAATATTCCAAATTTAGACAAACAATTGTCTTGTCAATCTAGTACTCATATCGGCATGTGTTGCCAATTAATTTCTTAATTGACTTCAAAAAGGTGTGTCTCAATAAGTCTGTATCACTACATAGTATAAAATAAAGTCGCTTTCTCTGTCCCTATATCCCTATGTATGCTTAAATCTTTAAAACTACGCAACGGATTTTGATGCGGTTCTTTTTAATAGATAGAGTGATTCAAGAGGAAGGTTTATATGTATAATACACTAGCAAGACACCCCGGCTTCGCACGGGTAGTTTCTGATACGACACTGATGCTTTAATAACCGTGCGAAGCCGGGGCGGGTCGCTAGTGTTTAATATAGAATCATAGGTGATGCTGCTGTAAAGAGGCATTGTCAAGTTTACTTTACATTACATTAATAATACAATAAAATTTATACATGGCGGATAAAAAAACATTATGCATAAATAAAATAAAATCATTTAGTTTGCTAATCATGTTATTCAACACAAAGGCACAGAACAAATCCCAAAACGGAAAGCTTAAAGTACAACCAAGAAACCCCTAATGGAGGGACTCCATTCTTTCCGATCTTACATATTAACATATCTTATTTATTAACTTTACTATAGCTATTAAATTCAGTGCATTATGTTATTTTAATTATTTGTTATTGACTGAAATATTGATTGATCGCAAATATAAATACATTATTTACAAATTTATATATGTACATAATCGTAGGAACGACATAAATCATAGATTTATTTAAATAAGTTTCAGTTTATTAATAGTTGTTTCCTGTTTTTTTTTAAGGTTCAACAGGAGTTAATCTGTTCGGTAATTTTAGACGTCTCCGTGGCTTAGTTGGTAGTAGCCCTGCCTTCGAAGCGAGGGGTCCCGGGTTCGATTCCCGGCCGGGGCACACTGTGTGGTGAGCATGAAGTTTGTTCTCGGGTCTTGGGTGTTTGTCTTGTGTTTCTGTGTTTGTCCATGTCATCTGCGACAGGGAATCCTAGTGCAGAGGTATGAGTGTGTAAACGTTTATTTAACGTTAACGTTATTTTTTTAATGTTTTTTCCTGAGTGTTGTGTCGTATTTTAATTTGAAAAGATGTGCTTTCAGATTGGTCCAATAGAATTTTTAACAAAATCGGTGCAATAGTTTGATTGTTAAATCAATCTGCAAAAAATATGTCTTCTCAGTAAACGAAATTGCGTATTTTGTTTTCCTGTGACTAATTTTCTTCGCTCGTTGTTTACCGATTTGGGTGTTTCTTTTCTACAATGGTAAGGTGTACCTCGTATACTCTTATAGTAAAAAATAAGGGATGAAAGTATTAAAATAGTTTCTTTTTTTGATTTCTAAATCAGTTACTTGTATTTTTTCCGTTTTGTTTTTGTTATTCGATTCATAAAAGGTGTAAAGGTAAGTTTCTTTGTTTACCTGTGTTCGTCCACATGCTTGCATGTTTTCTCCATATTATAATCAAACAGTTAAACGTGGTTCGGACACCTGTGACACAGACTAGCCCTAGTGCCAGGTCCATAGACAAAAACATCAAAATGATGTAACTATTTTTGAATAAATATATTATTTGTATTTGTATTTTGTACTGTTCCCAGCGACTTCAGCGTGGAATTTTAACTTTTTTTTGCGCGCGGGTTCCAAATTTTTTTTAAATATAAAAAAAAAACAACTTTAACACACTCATACCTCTGCACTAGGATTCCCTGTGTCGCAAATGGCATGGACGAACACAGAAACACAAGACAAACACCCAAGACCCGAGGACCGAACCCGGGACCCCTCGCTTCGAAGGCAGGGCTACTACCAACTAAGCCACGGAGCCGTCTAAAATATAAAATTCTTAACTCACTCCTTATAACATCAGCTATCTGTCAGTGAAAGTCGCGTCAAAATCTTAGTTAGAGATTAGCCGGAACAAACAGTACTTTCAAATACTGGCCTCCTAGCTCAGTTGGTAGCTCTGCCTTCTGCCCTGTAGGCCGTGAGTTCAATTCCCACCCATGACAAACATTTGTGTGCGAACAGAAATGTTTGTTCTGTGTCTGGGTGTTAATATGTATTATATTTATTTATAAGATCACCAACATAGTGTAAATTAATCCAACAAATTAATAAATCATTCATTTGCATTGTACAATTCGAATGCCACTACATTTACAGGTGACGACTACAAGTAATGGGACATAGCGAGTAACAGAAAAAATTATGAATTATGTAAAAAAAAAAGTCTATCAGTTACCTAGTTGCCATATTACAAGCTATGCTTAGTTTGGGGCCAGATGGCGCTGTGTGAAATATGTCCATGAATATATTAAATGAATGTATTATAGTAAAAAGCTGTTTTTGACATTACCGTACCAGCCTTTAATGTTCCCACTGCAAGGACACCGCCCTACTCTCGATAATTGAGAGTGAATGGGCTTTGATCTACCACGGTAGCCCAATCCGGATTGGTAGATGTCACATATCGTCGAATTTTTGGTTCTAAGACATGCCGGTTTCCTCACGATGTTTTCCGTCACCGTTTTGAGAACGTGGTATTGTGCACATACATTTTTTCAAGTGAAAAAACTCATTGGTGCACGTGTGGGTTTGAACCAGCAACCTTCAGATTGAAAGTCGGCGTCTATGCCCCTGGGCCACCACGCTCTCTTTTTGACATTACAAACATTCAATTAAATTTTATTTCTATGTAGGTAGGTATGTATAATCATAAAAATAATACAGCCGAATTAAGAAGCATCTTCATTGCGAAGTCGTTTATAATTTAGTTGACGTTTCATCCGACACGGTGTAGTAAAACTTGTTAAATGACTTGAAAGTAGGTTACTAGGCCAAGTTGCAACATGGCAAGTCAATTGAGTGATTTATTTCACTTCCGAAAGAATTAATTGATGTCCTTTAATTAAGTTTGTCAAACTACGGTGGACCCCCGTTAATCCGATACTTTGCAGGGCACTATCGAACTATCGAATTTGTTGGGTTATAAAGTCTTGTCGAAAAATATTATACAAAAAATTAAGATTATTTGCCAGCATTCCCTCAGCTATCGACCACAGATATCATGTTTGCAATGTGCGAAACGTTCTAATACCCGCGCGATTTGAATCTGACATTAACATAAAACTTAATATCACTACATAGTATAAAACAAAGGCGCTTTCTCGGTCCCCATATCCCTATGCATGTTTAAATCTTTAAAACTACGCAACGGATTTTGATGCGGTTTTTTTTAATAGATAGAGTGATTCAAGAGGAAGGTTTATATGTATAATACACTAGCAAGTCACCCCGGCTTCGCACGGGTAGTTTCTCATACGACACTGATGCTTTACTAACCGTGCGAAGCCGGCGCGGGTCGCTAGTTTATTTATAACACAAAGATTGTTTCTACATACAACCATAGATTATTAGAAATGAGAATATAATAGAAGATATGCAGGTGTAACCTAAGTAAATGGGGTGTGATTGACTCCACTGACACGGTATGCGAATGTGGCACTCCTCTGCAGACATTGCCGCACTTGCTGGAATGCCGATCCTGCCCAAATCCCTGCACTATGGGTGACTTAATGCGGGCTACCAGAGGGGCCACTGACGTAGCGAATTTTTGGGCAAATCACTACATAGTATAAAACAAAGTCGCTTTCTCTGTCCCTATATCCCTATGTATGCTTAAATCTTTAAAACTACGCAACGGATTTTGATGCGGTTTTTTTTAATAGATAGAGTGATTCAAGAGGAAGGTTTATATGTATAATACACTAGCAAGTCACCCCGGCTTCGCACGGGTAGTTTCTCATACGACACTGATGCTTTACTAACCGTGCGAAGCCGGGGCGGGTCGCTAGTTCTATATAAAGGTTTATTTTATCGACACGAAAGAAGAAGTAGAAGATATGATAGTAGAATAGAGTTGGCGTTAGCAATAGGGCATTTACCTTTGGTTACGGAACCTAACAACCAAGAGATTATTTACAGACTAACTGTCATTGTACTTCTCAAAATTGTTTTATCTAAAACAAATTATTTGCTTGACTACGTTTAACTTAGGTTTGTTCCGGAACGGCGCTGTAGGAAGCAAACAAGAAATCTACGGCGTTGGTGAGGTCAAACTATATTTGAAAGATTTTAGGAAGAATTTTTTTAAGATCTTTTTTGTTCGAACGAAGGCGTGCCGTCAGATCTGACTGTAAACATTTCATTTTACAATTATCTGGTTATGCTGACAAACAAACCTTGCATTTGCAAAGTGCTCGCAATTCGCAATACTCAAACGAAAGAGTATTAACTACCCACAACAGATGATCTACTATGAACTATTCAATTTTAAATAAATGCCTTATAACATCAGCTATTTGTCAGTGAAAGTTCCACCGAAGCTATTCCTTATAACATTAGCTATTTGTCAGTGAAAGTCCCGCCGAAGTTATTCCTTATAACATCAGCTATTTGCCAGTTAAAGTCCCTTCGATATAGGTCCAGCCGTTTCGGAGATAAGCCGGAACAAACAGACAGTAAGAAAGGCACAAATTAACATAAAAGTTTCTTTATATCGTAAGAACCGTATTACTTATAATATTTTGATATGTAAAACAGACACTTCAATTTATTATTTATATCCTAATATTACAACAGTTTTATGAACTGACAAGTTAGATCTTTTGCAATTTATTAATTTAAAATGGCGAATGCACAAATGCGAAGCTGAAACAAGAAAAAAAAAACGCTGGGCGAGTCAGTGGGTGATGAATACAATACCAAAATGTCTTATCTATTCGTAGTATCGGCTAAACCGGAAGTCAAGTTGAAGTTCAATATCTTCAAACCGGATGTGTGGGAAGAAAGCTCATTGTAGCAATATTTTTATTCTTTGATTGTATGTTTTGATTTTTTTTTTAATGTAAAACGAGTATAGGCGACGGTACGTGCTTAAGGCCCACCTCATGTTAAGTGGTTACCTTCGCCCATGACAACTGCAATATGGCTTATGTCCTCCCTGACCGAAATATGAGAAGACCCATACACACTCAGGTGCGTCCGTCACCCGAGACGGGGATGTTACGTCATATGCGCATGTGATTTCACCGGCACCCACACCCTTTCACCGGAAAACAACAATGGCATTTTTTTAATTTAATTAAGTGACGGAACGAGCTGAGGGCCCACCTGTTGGTAAGTGGCGACCCCCGCCCGTGACAGTAATGCGACTCAGTATAAGATTAGGATCTTACACAGAGTATTAAAACAAAAACAAAAGAAATGTTTTTTTGTTTTTGTTCTAAGTTTCTACCGTGGGTATATTCTTCCAAATGCATCTAGTAAAAAGTTGTGACTTTTCACAAGTCAAAAACTTCCATTATATTTATTTGTATAGGTTTGCCTAAACGTCAAGATTGGCCGTAAATAGCCTATAAAAACAGTTTTTTAGATTTTTCCTTATGATACATTGTTCATTTATCGACGAGCTATTTCGTAAGGCTTTCGAAAAACTACTATTTTAATTGTTTTGTTTACAAAATCTATGCATATTCAACACTAATGTTATAAAATGCGAATTTGTCTGTTTGTTCGCTATCAAGCCTTAACTACTCAACCGATCATCAAATGGTTATTACAGTCATGTTTTTCCTCAATTATGCTATGGGATCATATTTTGGGGTAATTCTGTAAATGTGCAATCTGTATTTGTCATGCAAAAGAAGTGTCCAAGAGCCATATTTAATTTAGAAAGCACTCAATCGCTGTATACTGTATTTATAAAGAACAATATGCTTACCTTAACGGGAATTTATATCCTTGAAATTTGTCTATTTATTAAAGCTAATGAATGTTACTTCTTTGATATAAAATCTGTTCGTGCAGATAATTTGCGGACCAAACATAAATATAACATATGAATACCACAGATCAATAATGCAAAATTTTACAAAAGTATGTATGTAACTGCCATCAAAATTTATAATCATTTGTCTATCGATTTGAAGCAATTTAAATATAGACTTAAAAAAATGGCTAGTTATTTAGTAAAGCTCATTATAGTGTTAATGAATACTTAGCTGTTAACAATAATTTTTTGTTTCGAGTTTGATCTATTGTAGATCTTTATATACACAGTTTAACAATAAAATATATTCTTATTCTTATTCTTATTATAATAAAGCTGAAGAGTTAACATTATTATATAGATTTTGGAGTTTCGCAGATGCGACACACAGAGTGAGTGTAAACGTTATTTAGATGCTTATATGTATTTGTTCTATCAAAAGCGGATACTATTGATTAGACAAAGTAAAAACACGTCATCCCGGATGGAAGATAACTTTATCATTTACCATTGAACTTGTGAAAGTAGTGTAGTATTAATTAATTTGATGTAGTATAATTAAATTACAATTCTTACATAGTATGAAACAAAGTCGCTCCCTATGTTTGTACGCTTAGATCTTTTAAACTACGCAACGTATTTTAATGCAGTTTTCAGCAATAGATAGAGTGATTTAAGAGGAAGGTTTGTATGTAGTATACATGCATGCTATAGTAGAAAAAAGCCGAGACGAAAACCTTTTTCCTCTTTTTTTGAAGTCTGTTAGAAATTTGTTCTCAGTAAGGCCGCTGGATATATGATAAGTTATGATTTGTTTGTTTTTCTATATTTGCGTTAAATTTCAATATTAATACTTCATGTTTCCTTATTGTATGGAAGCAACCTTCGCGGTATAGAAACATTCGCATTCTCAACTCTTGAGAAATCTCTAATGCACCATACCCTTGTAGCATCTGTATTCAATGTAGTCTTACCCGACTGCACGACGCTGATAATGTGTTTATCAGCCTATGTATGTATGTTTGTTCTTTCACATATTGTGTTATTATAAATAAATAACTAAATATTCATGGACATATTTCACACAGCGCCATCTAGCCCCAAACTAAGCATAGCTTGTAATATGGGAACTAGATAACTGATAGAAAACATATAGTACTTTTTTTTTGTAAATACATATTATACTTATAATACATATTAACACCCAGACACAGAACAAACATTTCAGTTCGCACACAAATGCTTGTCCTGGGCAGGAATCTAACCCACGACCTACAGAAGGCAGAGCTACCAAACTGAGGTATGAGACCAAGTAATTTTTAAGAATTCTACAGAAATAATGTTTTTTGAATTCGTGGTGCTCTGGAGACCAAACCCGTGTGATCCTTATTTTTTTACTATTCTTTTTATTACATTGCTTTTGACATATTAATTATTTAAATTTGACATTAAATATAATTTATTAACTTCTGTATATTAAAGGTAAAGGTAGAATTTGGCGGATATATTTATATATTTATAAGACCTTATTGTACCTAATTTCTGGGTGAATAATAAATGTATATGAATCGATTTGTTTTAATTTTGTGAGTGTCACTAACGACTTGACAGTAATTAAAATTCAATATGGCGACCACCAGACATGAAAAAAAAGGTACTTATTCATATAAACAGGTATAAACAGGTATTGATTATATTTTGAATAGGTATTCAAAATTTATAGATAGGTATTCAAAATCGGTATTCAAAATCAGTAATCAATAAAGGTATTGAAACAAAAAAAATAGGTATTCATTATATTTTGAATAGATATTCAAAATATATATTATATATAAAAATAGATATTCAAAATATATAGGTACGTATTCAAAATCAGTAATCAAAATAGGTATTGAAACAAAAAAATTGTTATTCAAAAATCAGTGACTGGTTTAAAAATAAAAAAAGATCCGATTTCAAATCATTCATCCCTTGTTCCCCGCCCTATTTTTTTTAAGGTACACCCTTAAAAAAGAAAAAACCAAAATGGTATACGACGTGCGAAGAAAAAGTTACAGGAAAGCAAAATGCACAATTTCGTTTGTTTGAGTGACATATTTATCAGTAATTTTGATTTAACAACAAAACAATTGAAACGATTTAGATAAAAATCATATGGAATGAATGAATCAGAAAACCTATCTTAAAAAAGAGGTTTCAATCAATTATTCAAATAGATTAGTTTTTTAAATAAATAAACATGAAGATCTTTTTGTAACTTCAAAGTAACAGCTTTTTACTAAATGCGTTTGAAAGTAAATGATATTTTGGTACTTATAACCAAAATACCATTTTTTTTCTGTCTTTCTGCCTGTCTGTTTGTTTGTTCCGGGTTATCTCCGAAACGAAACCTTTCACTGGCAGATAGCTGATGTTATAAGAAGTAACTTAGGCTAACAAATTGATACTTGTAAATTAACATACTTATAAATGCATTTAGTAAAAAGCTGTTATTCTAACATTACAAACAGACATAAATGTTATTTATCTTCTTAGATTTATTACTTCTATAAAGTTTAAGTAGAACTCGCAAATAAAAACTGAGGTGTTTGAATGTTGTATTCGTTTGTCGGCTGGCGGCGCCTTTGTCGGGTACTATAAAAGAGTACATATAAAAAAACCGCTACAATAATTTCACGCCTCACTCACAATTTTAGCGAGACAAATCAATGCATCGGTATAATTAATTGAATAGATTATATTTTATTTATTTAGGAGTTTATTGCAGCACAATAAAATAATTTTATGGCAACCATTTATGACACGTGAATGGAAGACGTAGGACTGAGTCATTCGCCTTTGTGAATCCAATACCTATTTATAATATTATGATAGCGTAAAGTCTTTTCACGGGTCTTGGGTGTTTGTTGTTTCTGCATTTGTCCATGCCACTTGTGCCACAGGGAATACTTTACCCTTATAATTTTTGCGTTATCTCAAAGTGTCTCTTGCACCTGTGATTTCACCAGCACTCACACCCTTCCACAGCACAAGTTCTACTACTACAATAATGGGTGGTATATTCCAAGCCCATTTATTCTCGTTTATGGAGAGTAGAAAGTCGTCCCAGCAGTGGGAATTTATAGTTTAAAGCAGTCAGATGATGTGGTAAATTCCGCTGCCTTCGCAGTAATTGAATTGTATCGAAAAACCTCATTCCGATCAAGAAAACCTTCTAAAAACCGTTTCATTTTAACTTCAGGGTCTACAAATATTTTTGAGCTTGCCTGTTACTTAGGGCCAAAGTACTTAAGCTACTTTTTAATTACAGATAAATATAAAGCTACTTTAAATGCATACACATGTGGAGTTTTAACATTATTATAAAAAAAACGTTTACACACTCATACCTCTGCACTAGGATTCCCTGTGTCGCAGACGGCATGGACAAACA
The DNA here is from genome assembly GCA_921293045.1 of Aplocera efformata. Classification (NCBI taxonomy): domain Eukaryota; kingdom Metazoa; phylum Arthropoda; class Insecta; order Lepidoptera; family Geometridae; genus Aplocera; species Aplocera efformata. The sequence continues at coordinate 813,734 of OV121067.1, read as the reverse complement.
CAAGACAAGACCTAAGAACAAATTTCTTGCTCACAAAAGTGTGCCCAGGCCGGGAATCCAACCCGGAACCCCTCGCCTTTATACATTACATAATCAGAATCGAAAATCACTCAAGAATTATATAAGGTGGCAAAGTGAACAACATGCTTTACCGATAGGTGTGGAATTGATGTTTGCTACTTTCAAATTTCAGATTCCATTTAGCCAAATAAGTGGATGTTATAGGCAAGTCATTTTATATTATTATTAGAATATTGGAATTAAATTATTACAAGGATTAGAAAAATAAAAATATTTCGTGCGTTCGATTACCACCCAAGACAAGTACAATATTTGTATTACGGACGTAGATGTTTGTAGTGTTAATATGTGTATTATATTTCTTTTTTTGTTACTAAAACGACAGGAAAACCTGCCCATCTGATGTTAAGTGGTTGTCACCACCCATAACAGCAATACGGCAGAACTTAGATCCTAAAGATCCTAGTCGCACCCCGTTGCGCCCGTCACCCGAGATAGATATGTTACGTCTCACGCGCATGTGATTTCACCGGCACCCACACCCTTCCACCGGAACACAGTAGGCATTAACAAGTAGTTTATAAGTATTGTATCAGAAATCTGATTCCCATAGAACAAGGATTGCTTAGTGCTGCCAAAGCGATCCGGGATCGCTGTAGTCGAAAGTCGCGAGTCTTCACTTCTAAAAGTAGCATGTGTGCTGTGGCCCCTAGAAATACTACGGCTGGTTGTCCATGAATGTCGTACATACTGGCTTCATTTCCTTTTTCTTTAAATATATATAAAAAAGAGAGAAAAATCGAAAATAACGACGCAACATTACGATTTTTTTTTTTCATTTTAAAGTACCTGAACGACCAAGTTTGGCTCGGTTTGGTTTTTGTAAAAAATTGCGTTTTGCAAGAAATACAATTGTACAGAACACATAAACAAATCAATATTTAAATACAAAATTTCATCTAAATCGTTATAGCCATTTTTTTGGGGGGTCCAGTTGCTAGCGTCCGTAGGTGTGTACCCTTTGATTCCCTACACGTACCCCCAGTGATAAAGGAGCAACCAAAAGTAGCAGTAGAACTTGTACCAAGTTCGTCCGGAGAGGTACTGCCACCTGGAATCTGCCGCCAAGCAGTAGTGCTCACATTACTGTGTTCTGGTGGAAGGGTGTGAGTGCCGGTGAAATCACATCCGCATGAGACGTATCATCCCCGTCTCGGGTGATGGACGCAGCCGGATGAATGCGACTCAGTAAAGATTTGTATCTCATACTGAGTCGCGCGCATTACTGTTGTCATGGGCGAGGGTCACCACTTACCATCAGGTTGGCCCTCAGCTCGTTCCGTCACCAACTCTTTTGAAGAGAATTAATTCTTTGGCAAGCTCTGTAGCCTAAACAGATTGATGAATTTTACCTTGAGTGGTGTGGTTAGATTCGTCTTAATTGTGAGAGTGATACCTATAGGCTAAATCAAAATTATAAAAAAATTCAAATGCCGATTTTAAGCGCCATATTTCAAAAAAATCATTTTCCTTTTACTAAGGGTTTTTTTTTATAAATGGCTTAGGAACGCAAATATAACTTATGTGTTTAAATGTAATTTGGATATTTTATGCAGTCGGGTTTTTGTTATAAATAAAATCTTGTGTCTCATCATCTTATTGATATCATACTTTAACCGCGGGTAACACGGGGCACAGCTAGTAAACATAATATAAATAAATAAATAAACACTCATGACACGTCCGTTCGCCTCGGCGCGTGACACCGTACTGAGTGACTATGCGCCACTGTAGCGCCAAATAATTTAAAACTACCCTCAATTTTTCGCAAAATTTACAATTGGTGTTGGATTTTGCCAGGTCTCGCACAGTCCGGCTAGCTCAGTTGGTAGAGCATGAGGCTCATGACCTCAGGGTCGTGGGTTCGAGTCCCACTATTTTTTAGCTAATGCTTATTTTTGGAAATTAAAGTGTATGATTTTTGCAATATATGGAGTTGAAATAGCCATGAACTTATATTCGAAGTGTTATATTATATTATATTAAATCTTGAATTCTAACAAGCAACTGAAGATTCAAATCGAGCACTAATTAAATAACTTAAAGTGTTTACGCTCTAAAAAGACGGCTCCGTGGCTTAATTGATAGTAGCCCTGTCTTGGAAGCGAGGGGTCCGGGTTCGATTCCCATCCGGGACTCGGGACACACTTTGTGGGCGAGCGTGAAGTTTGTTCTCGGGTCTTGGGTGTTTGTCTTGTATGTCTGTGTTTGTCCATGCCATATGCGACACAGGGAATCCTAGTGCAGGTTAATGAGTGTGTAAACTTCTTTTTACTTTCATAACATTTATCAACTGAAAAAAAATTATTTAAACGTTTACACACACTCATACCTCTGCACTAGGATTCCCCGTGTCGCAAATGGCATGGACAAACACAGAAACACTAGACAAACACCCAAGACCCGAGAACACATTTCATGCTCACCCCACAAAGTATGCCCCGGCCGGGAATCGAACCCGGGACCCCTCGCTTCGAAGGCAGGGCTACTATCAACTAAGCCACGGCGGCTTTGCATCTCTAAACATCTCTAATTTTAACCTAAATATTGATATGTTCGTGCTACTCGCAATTCGAACCATCGACCTTCAGATTGAAAGCGTCTTGACTACCGTTCTTTGCGTTCGCTAAACGCGAATTCACTAAAATTACATGAAACATTGTTACGAAAGAGAACTGTTTCGCCAACGATTGCATACCGCACGCAAGCAAATCCATTTTAATTACCTAGTCGAAATGATACATAATCAATTAATCGGTTTGTGATCTACATTATTTAATTCCATGTTTTTCGCGCCCGTTATCATGAATTTCTACGGTCTTAGGAACACTACGGAACACTTGGTTTTGTCAAAAATGATGGCTTACATAGCCTAAAAAATAACAAGAAATAAAACTAGAAACAGACAAGACAAATCAAATGCTTTAACAATAAGTTTACAATAATATAATCTTATTATAATTACCTCGGTTCCGTAGAAACTCATGGTAAAATTTTATTAGTCTGATTTAATAATAGAATAAACTGACTTTAATTCCGCTCCTTATTGTTCGCACATAAGAATAAAATTTTACCATGAATTTATATGGAACCGCCTCGGTTCTATAAAAATACGTGGTAAAATTTTAACGGGCGCGCGAAACATGGAATCAAAATTGTATCCCTGAGGGCAAATGAATTGTCGAATGGATTGAAGTCAGTTGATTCTATTTTTAAAACAGTCTAATAAAATTTTACCATGAATTTCTATGGAATTGAGATGGTTCTATAGAAATTCATGGTAATTTTTTATCCCTGAGGGCAAAAAATATTTTTAGGCGACTTTGGGGGAGGTTAGCAAATCGATTGTATTTTTTTTATACTGGTTTGAAAAAAAGTTGTGATTGTGAGGTCATTGTCAAGGCTGTGATTTCAGATTAGTCCCATAAAAAAAAATTAAAATCAATTAAATAGTTTAGTTGTTAAATCAAATAGGTAACTAGAAAATACATGTCATTCAAGTAAACGAAATTGCGTATTTTACTTTCCTGTGACTTTTTTCTTCGCCCGTTGTATAACGATTGAATGATTCTTTTGTAAAATAGTCCTCTATGCGCAAGAAATAAGCGATGAGAATAAAAAGTATGGAAGTCAGTTTGCATTTCGATTTTTTTAAATCATCCACTTATTTGTCACTTTAATAACTTTTGTGACTCGCATGGGGTATTAATTAATGAGTCTAGACTTTACCAGGTCATACTTTCTCCAGCGCCTGAGTTAGTGCATATCTAGAAATATTTTAGTTAACTTAGTATCTAAAATATTTTTAGAAATTCACTTACGTCATCTTTTGTGGCGAAAATAAGCGATTTAATCGATAACTGAATAAACTGTCATCTTACAATAAACTCAAACTCAAGCTCATTTATTCCTTTGCATCTCAAATATCGTTTTAATTAATAACATTTATTTTATTCTTGGAAATGTTTGACTGTTTTTATTCTTTCAAACATTTTTTATTTTCCTTTTTTGTGAAATCGTGTTTTATCGGAAATTACATTTATTAGATTACATATTAATTAAATACTTAATAATTACTTGTAGCTCCAATTTTGTACTTGATTTGTTAACACTAAAATTGCATTGTATTGGATTGTATTGCTATCGGATGTAAGTCTACAATATATTCAACTTTGGATAATGTCACAAAAATGTACGAGATGGCGCAATATAAATTTGAAAGCATAATTTATTAACAAAATAAGTTTTTTTTTTTTAATTAATTTTTCGCGAAATACTGTTAAACAGGTAAACATTTAAAGCAAAACTCTATCTATTAAACAAAATTTCATCGAAGAAATTAATTGAATCGAATTGTAGCCCAAAGCAAACCAGGCTGATTGAGACCAAATTGAGGACTTACCATGGTTAATCTTGCCTTGCTGTGATATCAGCATGTTGATTGGAGTGCGCCGGTCCCCGGATATCCGGGGGGCCAGGTCGAAGAGTCGGCTGCGAGCCGTCTGGCCCACAGCCAAGTAAGGTTTGTGCCCCATTTGTGGTTCGCTACATGTGTTCTAGAACAAAAAGAAATACAAACTCTAAATAAACTTGAAAAATTAAGGGATCAAGGAGTGTTCTTCCTTCATTTCTCGTCCTTATTTTTAAGTGTAACCATTTAAAAAAGAACCATCGAAATCGGTTTACAACGGGCGAAGAAAAGTCACAGGAATGCAAAGTACGCATTTTGTGACATAATTTTTCCAGTTGTTTTGATTTTAAAAAACAAAAAATATCCACGAAAAATCTGAAAGTATAACTATACTTTCAAATTAAAAAAATCTAATTTCAATTTAACGAAAATGTAAAATCCCGTTGCGGCTGGGGATCCGGAATTTATAATTTCCTCTTTTGGAAATCTGTTGTTAAAACAAGATGGCGGCCGTACGCACAGATATAATAATATACTGTAGATGACATATCAGTTCCGCTTGACACTTCTAGTTTGGGGAAAAACGTGTTGTTTACTTTGCTTCTTGAAAAGTGTCATTATATATTAATGTATGACAGACAATTACGTACTGCATAATTACAGGTTTTTGTATAATTACATGTTTTGTTGCGTAAAACTCGGCGACTTGCCTACGAGTAGACGTGCTTGATAGATCGTCTCAAAGTCAAAGTCAAAGTCAAAATACTTTGTTTCCGCTGAATTCTTAAAAAAATCACTTGTAAATATAATGTAAATTGTAAAATTGTAAATGTAAGTTTTAAGGTTCCGTAACGAAAGGCTAAAATAGGACCCTATTAAAAGACTCTGCTGTCTGTCTGTCTCCAGGGTGTATCTCGTGAACCGTGATAGTTAGAGTTGAAATTTTCACAGATGATGTATTTCTGTTGCCGCTATAACAACAAATACTAAACAACAGAATAAAATACATATTTAAGGGGGCTCTGATATAGAAACGTGATTTTTAGGATATAGTTCCAAATGAAGAAACAAGATGGCGCCTCTTGTATTTTATTATTATTAATAATTGGCCGACCCGAACTTGGCCGTATTGTTAAATAAATATATATTTACAAGATCATGCGTTCTTAATACTAAGTATAGCACTTGTTCAATAGTCAAGAGACTCCGCAGTCTGTATTGGATGGGTGACCGAGGCGTGGAAGACATTAAGATGTCGGTCCCAGGTGTTCAAAGTCAAAGTCAAACTCATTTATTCCTTTAGATCTCAAGTATCGTTTGGACACGTAAAATTTTACACACACATGTACACATATTCGTGAGCAAATAACGTATTCTGGGCATCGAACCTGGCATAAGTTCTGCTGCTACTTTCAAATACTCCTTTTGCAGCGCGGGTAACGTGTAACATGCACCCTCCAGATATAACACAGGTAATTACCTGTGTGCTGTATATTTTCTCGATAAATTTGCCATGACGCGTTGTCTCGTGACCGCAAAGGTGATTAATCGTACATAGATGTTATGCAGATAAATGCGGTTAATTTTGTAATTTCATGGTATAGTTAGTCGGGGAATCCCGGCTTCCCGGCCCACGTGTGGGTTTAAGATCGCTGTTTGAAATCCTAATTGATACTAGATCTAGAACGCGTGGTATATATTTAGTTTAAAAACTAGCCGCGAATCTCTTTGTTTCCCGCGGTCAGCAATCCTACGGGAACACTGCAAATTTCCGGGATCAAAAGCATAAGTGGTAATCCAGGATAAAAGCTATACTGGTACAAAATTTCATCCAAATCGTTTGAGCCGTTGAAGGAGTCACAAACATACACAAATACAAACTTTCGCCTTTATAATATTAAGTGTGATGTGATAATTTGAAAAACCTAAAAACCTAAAGACTTTGATATAAGGGATATTTCGCGCTTAGCCTTACAGCCTAACATTTTTTAAAAGAAACATCCATATAGATTTATAAAACGGGCGAAGAAAAGTCACAGGCAAGCAAAATACGCAATGGACGGCTCCGTGGCTTAGTTGGTAGTAGCCATGCCTTCGAAGCGAGGGGATTGGTAAAATACTTAAATAGTACTTTATTTTCATTCAGTGCTGATTTTCTGTGGCTTAGTTAAACATTTTTGTATGTGACAATGATGATTTAAGATTTGATTTTTTTGAAGACACTTTACCACCATGTATTTAAGATTTAGTGTAAGTTAGTTATAAAGCTAAGACCAGTGGCGGCCTTAGGGGATGGCAAGCAGGGCAACCGCCCGGGGCCTCGCTTTTGTAGGGCCTCGCACCCTCTCAGAACAATCCGTTTTTTATTTCGATGTACTGCAGCTGTCTTTAGAAGGATGCTGACTGATTACCACCAGCCCTGTACACTTCCAACCTAAATTCCTCATACGCCAAGAGCCTCACAAAGATCTATCGCCCGGAGCCTCGCAATATCTAAGGCCGCCCTTGGCTAAGACTTAATTGAAAGATAAAGCTCACGTAGTTAATGGATGCCTCCAAAATACCACGGAAAAAGTCGGTTTGGATGCTATTTTTGTATATGCACCCGTGCGAAGCCAGGGCGGACTGCTAGTAAATTACACTTATATTATAAACACATAAGTTTGTGTGTATGTGTTTGTGTGTATGCTTGTTGCAACTTTCCACTCCCACGCATGTTTGTGTTTGTTACCCCTTCACGCTCAAACGGCTCAACGGATTTGGATGAAATTTGGTACCAGGATAGTTTATATCCCGGATTGAAACATAAGCTACTTTTGATCCCGGAAATCAGCGGATAAAACCGCGATACGCTAGCAATAAATAATACATAATGTTTGTCTTCTATGATTGTTTATGATACAAATTATATTGATAAATCGTGACTGCTTTGTAATTCTCATACATTTTTGCGTAAACTTATTCATGTTTATTTATGGACTTGACAATCAATCTTTATTATGTTGAAGCAAAGATATTTATTAAGGGGCAGTTAGCGCTCAATTATTCATTTTAAACGAGCAGGAAGGTACAATTACGTAAAATTGCAATATGCATGGATATTTGAAACAGCGCCGTCTAGTGCCTAACTAAACAAAGCTTAAATATATAACAAACTAGCGACCCGCCCCGGCTTCGCACGGTTAGTAAAGCATCAGTCTCGTATCAGAAACTACCCGTGCGAAGCCGGGGTGACTTGCTAATGTATTATATTGTACATATAAACCTTCCTCTTGAATCACTCTATCTATTAAAAAAACCGCATCAAAATCCGTTGCGTAGTTTTAAAGATTTAAGCATACATAGGGATATAGGGACAGAGAAAGCGACTTTGTTTTATACTATGTAGTAATAAACGCTTACACACTCCCCCTGCACTAGGATTCCCTGTGTCACAGATGGCATGGACAAACACAGAAAAAGACAAACACCCAAGACCCGAGAACAAACTTTATGCCACTACACAAAGTGTGCCCCGGCCGGGAATCGAACCCGGGACCCCTCGCTTCGAACGCAGGGCTACTACCAACTAAGCCACGTAGCCGTCATGGTCGCGGTAAGTTATTTTTTTTTAATGTGAATAAGTGGCGGAACGAGCTGAGGGCCCACCTGATGGTAAGCGGTGACCCCCGCCCATGACAACAGTAACGCGACTTAGTATGAGATCCAAATCTTTACTGAGTCGCATTCATCCTGCTGCGTCCGTCACCCGAGACGGGTGATGATCCTTCCATTACGACTTTCATGTTCTCTCCCGCTTAGTGGCGGGGACACGGGAACGTTTTCATCCGCGAACCCGCCGCGGCACCAGCATGTTTGTTTGCAACACACCAGAATTACTGATCAGGCTGAAAGTACTTAGATGATCTGCCGAGAACATCCACGCTTCGCTTCGATACCATTATTAACAGACACGCTATCATAAAAACTGTCCACTAATTTCCTTGTATTCTTGGAAAAATCAGTTGTTCTTATGACAAAGATGTACCGCGGCCTCACGCCGAGGTCGGTTGGGAAATCTCTTCCTTTAATGACGATAATTGTCGATTGATTCATTAGTGACGATTTAATGATGGCCGCTGTGACGAGGGTGACCGAGGGTGACCGGGAAATTACATGATACGCTTTTTTTGCTTTTTAGTGGCAGTAGAACTTGTGCCAAGGTACGGAGAGGTACTGCCACCACACCTGGGATTTGCTGCCTAGCTGTAGTGCTCGCATTACTGTGTTCCGGTGGAAGGGCGCTTGAGACGTATCATCCCCGTCTCGGGTGATGGACGCAGCAGGATGATACGACTCAGTAAAGATTGGATCTCATACTGAGTCGCATTACTGTTGTCATGGGCGAGTGTCACCACTTGCCATCAGGTGGGCCCTCAGCTCGTTCCGTCATTCATTCACATGACCCTAGCTAAGGATGCATTGTCACTAAAATAAGTGTGTATACCAAATTTCAGCTCATGCGGTTAAAGATAACTGATTTAAAATTCAGTTGCAAGATTCTGGACAAACATACATACATTGCAAGATAAATAAAAGCTTGTAAAAAAAGTTTGTCGTTGGTGGGAATCGACCCACAGAATTCAGAGCAGAAGCGAAAGCGTCCATTTGAGCTCTGAGGCCAGTATAATTACATCCATTCCGCTGAAGTGTTACTAAACGCACTCAAACGCAAGCCTATTGCAAAAAACAAGACTCGTATCTTTCAAATAGTGTTTGATTTAAAAATCTAATCATATAATTTGATTCTAGCTATATTCCGTGGCTTCGTTGGTAGTAGTAAGTATGTTCTTTGGTCTTGGGTGTTTGTCTTGTGTTTCTGTGTTTTTCCATGCCATCTGCGACACAGGGAATCCTAGTGCAGAGGTATGAGTGTTGTTGATTAATTAAAATTAAAGAAAGTATATAAATAAAAAATTTAAATAAAAACAAGTGCTAAAATTTTGAAAATATTGTAATTGGTGCCAACCGTTTTAATTAAATAAACTGATAACCGCCTGCTTTTTTGACGGATAAAAAGGCCCGAGTCCTTCAAATAAAAATGATATTATGATGATTATGAAAACTGAGATTTCTAATGAGCTAAACCGCGGTTCTTGTTAGCTATAACCACACAACATTCATTGCGACATAGTACACAGCGATCAGAGTGTCACCTTATTATCGTCTCAAGGTAGGCAGTCTGTTCCTAAAGGCAGAATCTTAAGAAATTTGTTTCTCATGCTGTTTGGAAAGAAAGAAAAGACATTTATTTGAATACACACAATACAGGTGCCGAATATGATTTTGTCAAATTCGATGTCGAGACCCTTGGTCCGTGGGGTCCTAGCGAATGATTTGCACATTCCACTTCGCAAAGACTTCAGTTTGCCCGAGACCATGACGCATGTAACTGCGTCGAAACATCGGGAGTCAACAAAACTCACAAATCATGGTAAATATCTCGGCAACACGAATAATAATCGTTGTTACATCGTTGAGTCAGAGCGCTTTGACTGACATCAAGCACTCGTACAATAAAAATAAAACCAAGTATTGTGCTACTGGATTGCGTTTACGCTGCCGGTTGCGTGGAAAGCCACATTTCGGCCAAGGTCCCCTCGTTCTGATTGGTTGACGCCATTGTAAGACTTTTCCGATGATATGCTTTTTAATATTTCACATTTCGTAAGAAGGTTGCGCGTGCGCACGCAATGATTCACCGTTGGAACAATGGAGGTAGCGAATAAGTGTCGCTTGCCTTTCTTTTATATTAATAATATTACCTACACAAAATAAGATGAAATTGGTTTAATAATAAAAGTGTTTTTATTTTTTTTTACGTATGAACACTCTTAGCCTATAGTTCTTTCATGTGGCATGGACAATACACAATACAAATTCCCAATATCTGAGAAAAAGAATTACAATCATACAATTTATTCGAAGTCAAAATACTTTATTTCTGTTGAATTCTTAAAAAACACATTAATGAAACGTCTCTCTAACATAACATTGTTTACTGCAAATAAATTATTTCTTTCTTTCTAATTATATACCCAGAAGTACATGCGTTCTTAATACTTTGTTAGCACTTGTTAACAAAATATTAAGAACGCATATTCTTAATGCTTTGTTAACAAGTTGTTGGAAAATGTTGGAAAAGTTGGAAAATTTTGGAAAAATGTTGGAAAATGGATGGATTCCAATAAGGAAAATGGAAGGTTAAACCCCATTTTCCATTTTCCATATTTCGGAGTCGAACCTGGAACCTGGAGGCTTGGGAATGAATTTGCTCCACTCTAGACGCGGGACCATATTCGCGAATATGTATTGTAGTACTGTCTCCGAGGGGTTTCTTGTCTGTTTCTTCCCCTCGGGTTGGTCGGTTAGGGTTGGAACAGACGTAAACTTAACAAATAAGATAAGCTTAAACATGAAAACTGACTGTAATTTGACATATCTGTGTGCATGTAATGTGCCTGGGGAGTTCCTGTGACACGTTATATGCCCACGAATATGTGTACATGTGTGTGTAAAATTTGACGTGTCCAAATGATACTTGAGATCTAAAGGAATAAATGAATTTGACTTTGACTTTGACTTTGACCCTTTGATTTAAAGGTATTATTACCAGCTAAGGTACGGATAAATCGTTTTTCTACTAGCTACATCCTCGGCAATGATATTCTTTTCGTGAAAGTAAGTGACCTCTGGTGTTGGAGTGTTCAAGCCACATGAAGGCCTCCGACACTGCTTGAATGAGGTCATCGCGTGACCATGAGCGTTGCAATACGTACGAATCGTTGGAAAAATAATAAAGTGAGGTAATACTCGGTAAAACCCTGTTAGTATAATATTTTTGTTTGTAAATTATATTTTATTTCTATACTGGCTCTGCCCGCGGCTTTGACCGTGTGGAATTCAGTGAATATGCAGCATATGGTCTTCCTTTGTATGGAATCATTGCTAAGTTCCTCAGGCAAATGTTCATCCCTTATTTCATCTTCTTTGTGTTTTATTATTGCGACGAAGACTAAATTATGTCTTACTCCATGGTCCCATTTATTCATATAAATTAATTATACTTGCCACGAACCGGCAGACGTAGTGTTGGACGACCCCCCACCCGATGGACCGATGATATAAAAAAGGTCGCGGGCAGACGGTGGATGGAGGTGGCTCAGGACCGTCTAACCTGGAAAGCTATGGGGGAGGCCTATGTCCAACAGTGGACGTCTGTCGGCTGAAATGATGATGATGATGATGATGATGAATCATACTTAAATTCATTTAAATTAGTTCAGTGGTTTAGGCGTGATGTAACATTTAAACAGGTTGGACGTAAACTTATCAAACAAAACCAGCTAAAACATGAAAACTGACTGTAATTTGACATATCTGTGTGCATGTAATGTGTAAGGAGCTCCTGTGACACGTTATATGCTCACGAATATGTTTACTTGTGTGTGTATTGACGTGTCCAAACGATACTTGAGATCTAAAGGAATAAATTAGTTTTAGTTTAAAAACAAAGTTCCTTCCCCACCTTAGATATTTATTCGTTTAGATAACTCAACGAGTAGGAAATTGTATTAAAAATCATGTTTGTTTTAGAACTTGATTTTAATATTCAGTGTTTTGTATTAATCTAACACGTAAATCTCAAGAAACCGGCTAAGTGAAATTAAGGTTTGCAGACCAATGGTTCTGTACCATTCTGTATTAAACGAACTTCAAAAAATATTATACAAGTTCAATCTACGAAAATATGTACAGTCCTGGTTTAATGGTGACGAGCTGATGATCTAGAAACCCCTGAACCACGTCAGCTTTTAAACAGAAAAAAACCCATCAAAATCTTTCGCTTCGTTCGAGAGCTGCGATGCTACAGACACACAAACACACACTATAAATTTATCGCACCCCCTTTTTTGTCGAGGGTTAAAATAGTTTATGTGAATGAGTGACGGAACGAGCTGAGGGCCCACCTGATGGTAAGTGGTGACCCTCGCCCATGACAACAGTAATGCGTGTTACTCAGTATGAGATCCTATTCTTTACTGAGTCGCATTCATCCTGCTGCGTCCATCACCCGAGACGGGGATGATACGTCTCATGCGCATGTGATTTCACCAGCAGCCACACCCTTCTACCGGAACACAGTAATGCAACCACTACTGCTTGGCGGCAAATTCCAGATGTGGTGGCAGTACCTCTCCCGACGAACTTGGCACAAGTTCTACTGCTGCTTTTGATTAAATTTGAACATGAATGGTTCAACGAATTCTTAAGTACGAGTTTTTAATGAATATTCAAATATCATTCAAATATAATTTGATTATTACATAATATCTCTTTTAGTTTTTATTTTGACTCATAGCTTTGTTATATGTAGATATTTTATTTATCGAAATGCATTTTATTATTATCATTATTGCTGTATTTCTAATACATACTTTGTAATGTCATAATTTGTAATGTCTTATTACTATACTAATATTATTATTGTATATAAATGCGTAAGTTTGTATGTGTGTTTGTTACTCTTTCCTTTCCTCTTTCGCTTTCCTCTGTAGCTCATACCCTGGATTAACACATAGGCTTCTTTTTATCCCGGAATAATGAAATGTTCCCGTAAGATGGCCCACCGCGGGTAACATCGCGGGCTGCAGGTAATTTGCTTGTATAGGTAACTAATGGACTGAGTAGATTGACCTCACAGCTCAGTTGGTAGTAGCTCTGCCTTCTGTGCTGTAGGTCGGGGTTAAATTCCCACTCAGGACAAGCATTTGTGTGACGAAAAAGTCAATATATAGATACCTATTTTAAGTATGTATTTACAACAAAAAGAACAATGGCACGCCGGGAGTGCCGACAGAAGTGAAAACAAAAGCAGACTATACTACAGATACATAACGGGGACGGTAACAGTGTAGCGAGTTCAACGGTTTTTTCCCATCTCAAACACTCAACGCGCCCTAAGAATTTACTTCAAAAATACCATATATATATTTTTCCAGTCATGTAAGTCATATAAGCTATGCTTAGTTTGGGGCTAGATGACGCTGTGTGAAATTTCTTTCCTCGTGGGGAACCCCAATATCCTATCCGGGATAAAATGGTGAATGGCTTGTCAGGTACAGTTTAAAAAGGTCAACAATTATGATAGTGTGAAATATCGCACTAATATTATTTTATTGAAATTGCAACACGTTTTTTAACGTGACAGTTGATGGTCGACTGTTGTAAGAATGTGAATTATAATGTTTTAACTACGAAGTTATTGACAAAAGTAGCGTCCGCGGCTTTTCCCACGGTTGCCCGACCTACGGGAACACTGCAGATTTTCGGGATCAAAAGTAGCCTATGTGCTATTCCAGACTATATTCTATCTCTGTGCCAGTTATATCCAGTTCGTAATTCCAGTTTTTTTTCAGCCGTGTTAGCGTGATTGAGTATCAAACAACCATTCATCTAAAATTTCACATTGATAATAGTCATGAGATTAAAATTACATCACGTTTTTACGGTGACACTGGATGAAATGAAATCTGCCAGTGAAAGTCCCGTCAAAATCGGTTAAGCTGCTTTGAATTAGACGGAACAAACAGACAGAAAGACAAAATGTTTTTAAATAGTTTTTCAGTTATAAGTACCATAAATACATTTAGTAATAAGCTGTTATTTTGACATTACAAACAGACACTTAAATTTTATGTATTTGTACAGATTGATTTTCGGCCTATAATTCACAGATTTTATTACTGGCAATATTCGCAATAGATTCTGAGTTCGCATCATTTTCGTACCGTTTTCTAGCGTTCCCATGTATGGAAATAGGTCTTATAAAAATATAAATCCGGCTAAGTGCGAGTCGGATCGCGCACTGAGGATTCCGCACGTACTTGTAGGTAAACGTGCAACTTGTAGGTTATTTCATGTATTATCATTTTTTGATGTAACTACAAATGTAAGGATATATATATACTTGTGTATAGCATAAGTATATATTGCATTGACATTGCTTCTTGTCAAATGTCATGATTCTAGGTCAACGGGAATTACTGTATAAGTTTTGATTCCTTACTGCATCATTGCGATTAAAATATGCTGCATAAACAAAATTATGGTTGATCTCAACAAAATGATGGTTGATCTCAACAAAATTTCAACTCTTTTATGTGAGGCCACTGGGGACAAGAAGGCTGGCTCGTTCCTCGCCCAAAGATTATCTTTGGCTGTCCAACGCGGGAATGCAGCCAGTGTTCTTGGCACCCCACGATCAAAATTTTGTAATTTTTACATTTTTGTTCTATATAAGTAGCCTCTAAGATTATGAATGAATGAATGAACACTTTATTGTAAATACACCATAACATATACATAATATTCATATAAATCTACTTAGATGTAATACAATGGGTGGTCTTATCGCTGAAAGCGATTTCTTCCAGACAACCTTATGATGATGTTTTTTTTAAATTTTTTATGTATAAATAAATAAAAATCATATTATAAATAAATAAACAGAGCATAAACGGTACCTGTATGTTACAATATAGTTACCACTTAGCAACAAAGTGTTATCCAACAAAATGTTATTTTACGACAACAACACGAACCATCAGTTAATGAGAGTGCAATTATAATTTACATAAAAAAACACACATTACAATGAATTGTTATGTCCAATTATGTAGTTAAATGGTTTTTTCTTATGAAACTAGCAGCGCCCCGCGATTTTCTTCTTTTCAAATTCAAATTCTGAAATTCCAATTTCCATTGAATTTTTAAAATTTTTAAAAATCTAAATAAAAAAAAATTGGAATCGTCAATTTCTTTTTTAAATAAATAAGTATTTACGAGATGCGTTCTTAAACCTAAGTTTAGCGCTTGTTCAAACCCTATCTATCCTACGAGAAAACCCTTAGTCGATTTTAGAGTCAATAACTCTGCACTAGGATTCCCTGTGTCGTAGATGGCATGGACAAACACAGAAACACTGGACAACCACACACCCGAGAACAAACTTCATGCTCAAAGTGTGCGCCGGCCGAGAATCGAACCCGGGCCCCTCGCTCCGAAGGTAGGTCTACAACCAACGAAGCCACAGAGTCGTTAAACATTTTTGTCGTTGCCACAATTAATAAATTATATAATAACTTGTATCTAGATAATTACATAATCCTTGCACTAAATGGAGTTCAAACTTACGACCTTCAGGTTGAATGTAGTATTGACATTCTCAAACATTTAGCGCTGCTATTCTTATTTACTTAAAGTTGTCAATTTTTGTATGGGTTAAGGCCTCAACCCAACTTTGAATTAAAAAAAACATGACCGTAGGTATATAATTGAGAGCGTGGTGTCCCAGGGGCACAGACGCCGACTTTCAATCTGAAGATCGCTGGTTCAAACCCTCACGTGCATCAATGAGTTTTTTCACTTGAAAAATTTATGTGCGCGATACCACGTTCTCAAAACGGTGACGGAAAACATCTTGAGGAAACCGGCATGTCTTAGACCCGAAAATTCGACATGTGACATCTACCAATCCGGATTGGGCTCCCGTGGTAGATCAAACTCTCAATTATCGAGAGTAGGCTGGTGTCTCTGCAGTGGGAACATTAGAGGCTGATACGGAAGCATTTTCACATTCTTCAAACCGATTGATTCCCGGGTTTGATTCCCGGCCGTGACAGACTGTGAGTTAGTGTGAGCTGCCAGCGTGACCTTAAATGGTTACTGCCGCCCATAAACAACAGCGATAAGACTCCGGCCCTCTCGTATGAGAAAACCCAAGGCGTATCGCGTTGCATCCATCACCCGAGCCGGGGATGTAACGTCTCATACGCATGTGATTTCACCGGCACCTACACCCTTCCACCGGAACCTTCCACCCATCTTCGGACGAAATTTTGCACAAGTTCTACTGCTGCTTTTTGTCGCTTTATCATTTAAAAGGTACTTTTAGGGATTCAAAGTGTTGCTCGCGTCTAGGTAAGACGCGAGCAACTGGACCCCCATGCCAACTGCAACACGGGGAACTGTGTGAACGTGAAGTTGCTATTCCTAAGTAGAACGGCCATATAATTAAAACCTACATATTTTGTTTTGAATGTGATCATAACTGTTAAAAATACAATTCAGCATAATTGTTTGCAACTCGAAATAATTAAATTCTTACGCGTGTGACCTAGTTTTGAATAAATACCTACTGCAATCTACTTTAATATAATGTATTTTATGATAAAAATCTGTATGGATACATCATTAATAAAAATATTTATAAGTAGTTGCGCCCCGCGGTTGGACTTCCTACGGGAACCGTACATTTCTCCGGGATAAAAAGTAGCCTATGCTATTCCAGACTATAATCTATCTCTGTGCCAAATTTCAAATTATTTTAAGGCAGGAAATTATCTATTAAGTCCACTAGTAGGTAAATTAATAAATAAATATTCATGGACTTTTCACATAGCGTTATCAAACCCCGAACGAAATAGCTTGTACCATGGGAAATAGGTAAGAGATATAATATAATACTTAGATATAATAAATAAACAAACAAACAACGTTAACACACTCATACCTCTGCACTAGGATTCCCTGTGTCGCAGATGGCATGGACAAACACAGAAACACAAGACAAAAACCCAAGACCCGAGAACAAACTTCGTGCTCACCACACAAAGTGTGCCCCGGCCGGGAATCGAACCCGGGACCCCTTGCTTCGAAGGCAGTACTTATTTTTGTAAATACATTCATATAATACATATTAAAACACTCAGACACAGAACAAGGTTCTATGTTTGACACATAAATACTTGTCCTGCGGGAATCGACCACACGACCTCCAGCAGAGCTACAATACTACCAACTGAACTGTGAGAGTCGCTTACCTTTGACTAAATTCAATGTTAATTTTATAAGTGTAGTATTCACAATATAATTGGCAGTGAAATGTAAAAGCTATAGATAAATTAATTCGAAAGGTGTGACCGCGACTCTGAATATGGTTTACACAGATACGTGTCAAGTTATTAAAAAAAACTTTTAAACCGACTTCCAAAAGAGTAGGTTATCATCTGTCACATGTAACGGGGGTGGGCGTTGATGTGTGCGACACAGTTTTAATACTTCTGCTGGCATCATCGTTTTTCTAAACTTTTTGTAATCCATTGTTACTTTGTTCCTCAATAAACTATATTTGATCTGTGTATTTTAACTGACTTCAAAAAGGTCTCCGTACCAGCCTCTAATGTTCCCACTGCAGACACCGGCCCACTCTCGATAATTGAGAGTGAATGGGCTCTGATCACGGCAGCCCAATCTGGATTGGTAGATGTCACACGTCGAATTTTTGGTTCTAAGAAATGCCGGTTTCCTCACGATGTTTTCCGTCACCGTTTCGAGAACATAGTATTGCATAAATTTTTCAAGTGAAAAAACTCATTGGTGCACGTGTGGGTTTGAACCAGTGACCTTTAGATTGAAAGTCGGCTTCTGTGCCCCTGGGCCACCACGCTCCCTAAAAGGGTCTCAATTCCCTTGTATTTTTACAATTTGTATTTTATGTTTGTTACGAGATTCAAGGCAAAGTCAAACTCATTTATTCCTTTAGATCTCAAGTATCATTTGGACACGTCAAATTTTACACATACATGTATACATAGTGAGTATATATATAACGTGTCACAGTGACTTTTGTCGTTGCCCGTTGATAAAAATGAATCCTTATTCCCTTTGGTCGCGGCATCACGCGTGGAGGGTGGGAATAATTTTGCAAATTATTTTATTGTTGTTTGTTATGGTAAGAAGGTTTTTATGAAAGAAAAATATAGAAAATTGCGAAGAAAATTTCAGTAATTTTTTTTTGTTAAGTTATTTTTTCAGTCATTTGTTTATTTAAAAAGGTTTGACATATACTCAGCTTATTGGTCTACATGAGACGTATCATCCCCGTCTCGGGTGATGGACGCAGCAGGATGAATGCGACTCAGTAAAGATTTGGATCTCATACTGAGTCGCATTACTGTTGTCATAGGCGAGGGTCACCACTTACCATCAGGTGGGCCCTCAGCTCGTTCCGTCACTTATTCACATAAAAAAAACAGAAATGCTGACAATTTTTGTTTCATTTTTCAACAACGGATTCTAACGGTCTCTTCCGTTACCTCTACCGCCTCTAGTACACGAAGAATTGAACCGTAATTTAGGAAATTACACTGGTAACTGACCCAGTTTTAAGAAGCGCTCTTAGCGTAGCTTAGCTATTACATATCACTTAAGTTAAGCAACTTTCGGGCCGGTTAGAAGTTGGATGAGTGACCGTTAGTATCACGTGAGTATCATGTTAAGATAAGTCGCTGCTATACTGGTCTTTAAGCCATGTCGGAGGCCTTCGGGTGGCTAGGAAACTCCGACACTACTGTTGGCCACTCACTCACACGAAAGATTAAAGATGATTAAAGAGTAATTTCGTACTTCCGTGATTAAAAGCTCTTTAAGATGAACCTATAAAGTTGCGCAAGGTCAAGATAAAGGGTGGTTTAGGAACTCCTACACACTTGGCCACACGAAAATAGTTTTGTTATTCTTCCGTATGTAGTGGATTTTTTAATGTTATGAAATATACAGAACTGATTCCCGAGCATCTCAGAGGTACCTACACCCTACCTACCTACCTACACCCTACCAGATACGTCCAATTTTTAGTCGGTTAATATAAAAAAAAATTACACACTCATACCTCTGCACTAGGATTCCCTGTCAAATACCCAGGACCCGAGAACAAACTTCATGCTCACCAAAACGTATGCCCTGGCCGGGAATCGAACCCGGGAACCCTCGCTCCGAAGGCAGGGCTACTACCAACTAAGCCACGGAGTCATATAAATACATACATAAATAAAAAAAAAATTAAAAAAAATTCATTGACATATTTCACACAGCGCCATCTAGCTCCAAACTAAGCATATGTAATATAAGAACTAGATAACTGATAGAAAACATATAGTACAATAATTTTTTTGTAAATACATACATATAATACGACTCCGTGGCTGAGTTGGTAGTAGTTCTGCTTTCGAACCGAGGGGTCCCGGGTTCGATTCCCGGCCGGGGTACACTTTGTGTGGTGAACATGGAGTTTGTTCTCGGGTCTTGGGTGTATGTCTTGTGTTTCTGTGTTTGTACATGCCATGCGACACAGGGAATCCTAGTGCAGAGGTATGAGTGTGTAAACGTTTATTTATTTATTTATTATAAAACATATTAACACTCAGACACAGAACAAACATGTCTGTTCGCAAATGGTTGTCCTGGGTGGGAATCGAACCACGACCTACAGAGCTATTAGGCCAGTAAGTATTATTTAATACAATTTTTAAATACAATTATGATGATGACCATAAGAAACTAGCGGTGCGTAATTATACCTTTCTTCAAAGCACAATTGGAGACCTTAATGAGGTATGGTAAACCACAAATGGTGCCAATTCACAGTTACACTCAGTCACACTCAGTCATTATCTCCTAACACTCTTTAAATCACACTCAACCGCACTTTCATCGGAATATTTAGGGCTTTTGGGGGGTCCAGTTGCTAGTCCGTAGGTGTGTACCCTTTGATTCCTACACGTACCTGGGTGCTAAAGGAGCAACCAAAAGTAGCAGTAGAACTTGTGCCAGGTTCGTCCGGAGAGGTACTCTGCCGCTAAGCAGCGGTGCACTCGCATTGCTGTGTTTTGGAAGGGTGTGGGTACCACATCCCGTCGTTCTGTTATAACTTCGTATAAAAAAAATCTATTTAAGGGGGATCTCGTTGGGTGCATCCGTAGGTGAGTACCCTCAGTCCCTCTACGTGTCCCCCTGATGGTGCGGGAGCAACACAAAAGCAGTAGAACTTGTGCCAAGTTCGTCCGGTGAAGTACTGCCACCACACCTGGTAAAGGGTTACATAGTTACAACGCTATGCAACACGGGTCTTCAATACTTCAATAGGCTCGAGGCGTATTGTTGAAAATGGGCGGCGGTAACCACTTAACATTAAATACATAAAAACTCGTGGAATTAAATTTGGCACACTTAAAGAATTAGGATTGACGCAATGAACACAAGAAATTAATCAATTTGCGTATAAAAATAATTGTTTTAGTACAAAAACAATTAAACGTTTTACTCTTGTGCGTATTACAATTAATTATAATAAACGTTTGTGGCGTGTCTTGGATAGCTGTTCTTTAATGATCATTTTGGTTAAGCAACTTTCGCACAAGTCAGAAGTTGGATGGGTGATCATTTAGTTGCATTTGAACTGGGCGCTTCCATGCTTCAGAGGGCACGTCAGGGGCCTTCAAGCGTCTAGAAAACTCCGACAACAGAGGTGGCCACTTGCCAGAAGAATGTATAATTTCATGCCCTTTGTTACTATACCCCACTTGAAATATATCATTCTAGTTACATAATTGCAAACTTAATCCGCCATTTTGGATATTTTTCTAAAGTTATAGCTTCAAAGATGCTATAAGCGATATTTCAAATTATTATAAGTAGTTTAGAAGTTATACACAAACAGATAAACATACATACATCCTAATATATAAAACTCAAAAGTTGTTTCTAACTATGTCCGTTTTGAAACCATCCAACCGATCTGCCCCAAACCGGTTTCATTAGAAAGGCAATGCGAAGGTTTTAGACCACTGAAACAATGCATTAGGCACAAAATTTATTTCTTTTTTTAACGTAGTAGAACTACCCGCTAGCTAGTATATAATAAAGGCGAAAGTTTGTATGTATATATGAATGAATGAACACTTTATTGTACACCATAAAATTTACATAATATTCATATAAATATACTTAGATTTAGTACAATGGGCGGTCTTATCGCTGAAAGCGATTTCTTCCAGACAACCTTAGGATGGAGTTTTATCATGTGTTGCTTCATAGGACGGCGGTTTTATATGTGTTTGTATGTATATATGTGTGTTTGTGTGTATGTTTGTAACTCTTTGCAATAATGCAATACTTAGATAGTTTATCTTGTATTAAAGATTGGACTATTAGTACATAACGACGGCTCCGTGGCTTAGTTGGTAGTAGTCCTGCCTTCGAAGCGAGGGGTCCCGGGTTCGATTCCCGGCCGGGGCACACTTTGTGTGATGAGCATGAAGTTTATTCTCGGGTCTTGGGTGTTTGTCTTGTGTTTCTGTGTTTGTCCATGCCATCTGCGACACAGGGAATCCTAGTGCAGAGGTATGAGTGTATAAACGTTTATTTTTATTTTTATAAAATCGGGCTGAAATCATAACCCTCCTTTTTGCTTCGCAGTCGGGTTTATGTCGCCTCGTCACCGCCTAAACTTTATGGAAAATTTGGTGACACACACACCATGGTGTATGTATGTGTGTGGTGTATGTATGTGTGTGTGTACAAGGAAATATTGTTCATTATTAGACATTATACATCGCTGTAACAAAAAATCGTATGATGATATAGAATTAAGTGTATGTGCAGTTTTTGTTGAAGTACTGCCACCATACAGAAATGTCACCAAGGACAATGTCAACATAGGAGCGGATAACTTGACAAGTTCGTCCGGAGAAGTACTGCCGCCACACCGTAATCCGCTGCCAAGCGGCGCACTCGCGCTGTTCCAGTGGAAGGGTGTGGTTGCAGGTGAAATTACAGCCACTGAGGCGTACCATCACAGAATCAGAGTGACAGGCGCAATATGATGTGACTTAGGTCTTTTATCGTAGACTTGAGTCGTATATTTGTTATTTATGTGCAACGTTAATTATTCGAACATAGTAAGCGTAAAAAATCATAGTAACTACATAAAACATACAAAAAAAAGTTGGTCTACAACAAAAATTGTGTGTATGGGGTAGGGTGCAAAGAAATTTTTCTGCATTCCCCTGAAACTGAACATTCCTCTGAAACAATTTTATTTACCCAAAAAAGAATTATTATTTTCATTTATTTAAATTTACCTGTATAAATTGTAATTCTTGTAAAAATGCATGTTTTAAAAAAAGTTTTTTTACACAAAAAATATTGCCCAGGCACTTATTCTGTAATATTGTAAGTACAAAAACGTCTTTTATGCCCTTAGGGGAGAAATTATACATGTAATTTCTATGAGGCCACCTCGACGTTACACTCTTCAAATTTGAAAATCTCTCCATAATTGGGGAAGAAATCGCGTAACCTACATAAAAACAAACTTACAAAGATGCAAATCTCCTTTTTGATGACGGACTATGACAGCCGTTGGGAACCCCAAACCACAGAACAAAAATATCTGTTCAATTAAATAAAACTGAAGTGTCTGTTTGTAATATCAAAATACCAGCTTAATACTTTTTAAATCTTTATTTATTAGAGAGCGTGGTGGCCCAGAGGCACAGACGCCGACTTTCAATCTGAAGGTCACTGGTTCAAACCCACACGTGCACCAATGAGTATTTTCACTTGAAAAATTCATGTGCACAATACCACGTTCTCAAAACGGTGACGGAAAACATCGTGAGGAAACCGGCATGTCTTAGAACCAAAAATTCGATGACATGTGACATCTACCAATCCGGATTGGGCTCCCGTGGTAGATCAGAGCCCATTCACTCTCAGTTATCGAGAGTAGGCCGGTGTCCCTGCAGTGGGAACATTAGAGGCTGGTACCATTTATTTATAGAGGGTTTGTTCAGAGTTTGACATTCAACTCGAGTTTACAACCTACCTTAAAACCTACGTCTTATACCTAGGTTCACAAATTTGAGTAATATTTGTGTCAGTTTCGAGTCATGTTCTGCCAGTAACTGGTTACACACGCCTGTTTAGCTTTATACTTAACGCATTTGAAAGTAAAGTTACGTTAAAGGAACAAAGTAACTTTTAAAATGTTTGTCTGTCTGTTGATTCCGGCTAATCTCCGAAACAGCTGGACCGATTTTGAAGGGACTTTCATAGACAAGGGCGGCGTTAGATATTGCGAGGCTCCGGGCGATAGATCTTTGTGAGGCTCTTGGAGTATGAGGAATTTAGGTGAGTTGGAAGTGTACAGGGGTACTGGTAATCAGTCAGCATCCTTTTGAAGAGAGCTGCAGTACATCGAAACAAAAAACGGGTTGTTCTGCGAGGGTGCGAGGCCCTACAAAAGCGAGGCCCCGGGCGGTTGCCTGCTTGTCACCCCCTAAGGCCGCCACTGTTCATAGATAATTAATACCTTTAATAGATATCTTTAATAGAGCAATTCTTGTATATATATTTCGTGTATCTCGGAAACGGATCCAACGATTTGGGTGAAATTTTGTGTTTAGGCAGGGTTTTGCTATATAAATTTACCTGTTTAATTGTATTTCTTGTAAAAACGCATATACAAGTAAACTATGCTGAAAATTTAATACAGAGCCATCTCGTCAATATTTGTTACTTGAAAAATATAATTTCAGATTAAACGAGCGAAGCTCGGTCGCCACTCTGATGTTATGAGTAACTTTGGGTACTTTTATTTTAGAAAAATAAATTTTAATAACCTTTCCGTACAATTTCAATGGTTCAAACAATCACGCAGACGTATTCGCGGACAACAGCTTGTACATAATAAAAAAAACGGTAAGTGCTTGTTAGCAGTCTAATAACTCTAGCACGTGAGTTGAATACTTAGAATAGTAATATAGTTTCATTTATACTCGTAAAGATCTAAAAATAATAGGTACCTACACTTGTTATATGTAAACGTAAGGAATTTGGTCTTTGCTTTTATAAAAATTTCAAACTTGAACACAATGTCCCAAATGTTATAAAGCCTTGCGGTTTTGTGAATGTTTTAGTATTTAATAAGCGTCGTTGTGGTTTCAAAGATTTACTTTGAGATACAAATACTTGTACAAGGTACATATATTCAAGTAGTTGAAATAATAATGGAAAAAAAATCGTCTTCAATACTTTCAAATTACGCAATTTCGTTTAATTGTATGACATATTTTTTCCAGATATTTAGATTTAACATCCGAACTGTTGAAGCGATTTCATGAAATTCTATGGGACCAATAGAAGCATATCCATTCCAATAAATAAAGGTTTGATATACGAAGTTCTGAGGTGAGACACATAAAAAAACAGCCGAATTGATAAGTCAAAATCAAAGTCAAACTCATTTATTCCTTTAGATCTCAAGTATCATTTGGACACGTCAAATTTTACACACACAAGTACACATATTCATATTCTTATTTGTTAAGTTTAAGTCTGTTCCAACCCTGTAATAATTGATAACCTCTTCCTAAGTCGGTTAAAGAGCTTTTTTTTATGTGAATGAGTCACGGACCGATCTGAGGGCCCACCTGATGGTAAGTGGTGACCCTCGCCCATGACAACAGTAATGCGCGCGACTCAGTATGAGATCCAAATCTATACTGAGTCGCATTCATGATACGTCTCATGCGCATGTAATTTCACCGGCACCCTTCAACCGGGACACAGTAATGCATCCACTACTGCTTGGCGGCAGATTCCAGATGTGGTGCCAGTAGCTCTCCGGACGAACTTGGCACAAGTTCTACTGCGACTTTTGGTTGCTCCTTTAGCACCACCCACGGGGTACGTGTAGGGGATCACGACCAGGCATTTTGTGTATGCTGCAAGGCCGCAACCTAGTTTTAATATTTACTTATACATTTCTTTATACGTTATTTATACTTACGAGATCTTACGCTACCTCAGCGGACTAACGCGGATTAGCATTCTAAACATAACTTGGAACTTTTAACTAATCAACTAAATAGAATCGTGATATCCGTGGTTTAAGTCAACTCACCACCTACTACCGACCTCTGGGCCCATACATCTACAGACGCGAGCAACTGGACCCCCCAAAAAGCTTCTTTTGCTTCTTTTGAAGACGATTTTTTTCTTTGCGACAATAGCGCGTAATAAACATTCGAATAAAAAATCCATAAAAATAAATGGCAGAGAAATTTAGACGACTCCGTGGCTTAGTTGGTAGTAAACCTGCCTTCGAAGCGAGGGGTCCCGGGTTCGATTCCCGGCCGGGGCACACTGAGTGGTGAGCATGACGTTTGTTCTAGGGTCGGGGTTTGTCTTGTTTCTGTGTTTGTCCATGCCATCTGCGACAGGGAATCCTAGTGCAAAGGTATGAGTATGTAAACGTTTATTTATTATTATATAATATCTTATATCCTGGATTCACCTAGGTTTCTGATCTTGGAAACCCGCAGGCAACGCGTGTTATCTATCACAGGGAGTGCAGAGGTATGAGTGTGTAAACGTTTATATACACCACTAGCTGTACCCCTGGGCCGGCGTGCCACTTACTCAAGAGATTGTTCAGATGCTTGGTTTTCCTTGAAACAGACTCCAAGGGCATATGAATCTCCGAATTAAAATTGGCTTATCCAAACTGGTGTTTCCTGCAATATTAATTGTTGGAGTTGATTTCTGTGGTTTTAGAATTATCTTCCGGTGCAAAGACCAAGGTTTTCCACGCATTTTTGATAAATATTATTATATTGTTAGAACTTTTTTTATGTGACAAATTCATGGACTTATTTCACACAGCGCTATCTAGCCCCAAACTAGGCGTAGCTTGTAATATGGGTACTATATAACTGATAGAATACATATAGTACTTTGTTTTTGTGAATACATACATATAATACATATTAACACCCGGACACAGAACAAACTTTTCTGTATGGACACAAATGCTTGTACTGTTCTACAAAAAACGATTTTTTGTAAAAAAATTGCGTTTTTTACAAGATATATGCAATTAAACAGCAAAACTATCTTAATACAAAATTACATCCAAATCGTTTCAGCCGTTTTCGAGATACGCGAAATAAATATATGTACAAAAATATATTTATTTAGAAAATATTTATTGACGGCTCCGTGGCTTAGTTGATAGTAGCCCTGCCTTTGAAGCGAGGGGTCCGGGTTCGATTCCCGGCCGGGGCACACTTTGTGTGCATGAAGTTTGTTTTGTTTCTGTGTTTGTCCATGCCATCTGCGACACAAGTAATAGTAATGCAGAGGTATGAGTATGTAAACGTATATTTATTATTATATAATATCTTATATCCTAGATTCACCCAGGCTCCTGATCTTGGAAACCCGCAGGCAACGCGTGTTATCTATAACAAAGTTAACACACTCATACCACTGCACTAGGATTCCCTGTGTCGCAGATGGCATGGACGAACACAGAAAGACAAAACAAACACCCAAGACAAGAGAACACAAAGTATGCAATCGGGAATCGAACCCGGGACCCCTCGCTTCGAAGGCAGGGCTACTACCGACTAAGCCACGGAGCCGTTATTATCTCAAACCAGTTGTGATCATGTTATGAGGAAGTATGGTACGGTGTCTGTATGTCAGTGGGGCTCTTATGTAAGGATTGCGTGGCTGGTTGGGTAAATCTTAAGAAACAGCTTCTTTGGAGGATATGCTTGCTTCAGGCACGGGACTTTGTATGTATTGACGGCTCCGTGGCTTAGTTGGTAGTAGCCCTGCCTTCGATGCGAGGGGTCCCGGGTTCGATTCCCGGCCGGGGCACACTTTGTGTGGTGAGCATGAAGTTTGTTCTCGGGTCTTGGGTGTTTGTCTTGTGTTCCTGTTTGTCCATGCCATCTGCGACACAGGGAATCCTAGTGCAGAGGTATGAGTGTGTAAACGTTTATTTATTATTTATTTGTTCAACAAAATCCACAGCCCTTAATATACGAGTATGACAATAAATGACTTATATACTAAACGTACGGCCAAAAACGGATTTACATTATATAAAAAGTTTTCTTACAAAAGACAGTCTATGTATAGATGTATGTCTATGTATTAAAAGCAGATGCAGCTGAATTAATAATAATGTTTGGGTCTCACTCCGCATTCGGTGGTGGGTTTTATATATTTTTGACAACAATGTTTTTATACTGTTTATTTTATACATAATATATATTTTGCAGTGAAAAATGTATATAAAATGAGAATGAAAATAAATAATGTGGATAATAATAATTTATTTCAGCAATGCCATATTCAATTAGGAAAAATTAAAAATCAAAGAGATTAAAATTATAGAAAAAAAATTAAAAGAACACTTTAAAAAGAGCGCACACTATGCACTCTCCAGTGCTTCATAAAGGCTCAATCCACGTCCAGCCTTCCCGCTTTAGTTTCAGGTAGCTGTTGGCCCTGCCCCGCACCCGTCGCATCAGAGATTTCGTTCTATTCCGGATAATTGCATAAAAGTCATCAACGCGAGCATCTGCGAACATACCCAATGCGCTACAGAAGCATTGAATGAGAACTTGAATGAGAGAATGAATTGAGAACTCCCTCCTTCTATAAAGTCGGTTAAATATAATAATAATAAACGTTTACACACTCATACCTCTGCACTAGGATTCCCTGTCGCAGATGGCATGGACACAGAAACACAAGACTAACACCCCAGACCCGAAAAACAAACTTCCCACACAAAGTGTGTCCCAGCCGGGAATCGAACCTGGGACCCCTCGCTTCGAAGGCATAGCTACTACCAACTAAGCCACGGATCTGTTCCGTTTCCAAGTAACTTTTTATAAACGTTGATAAAGATTTTTTGGTTTCCAGTTTTGTATGTAATACAAAACAATAGGTCTTGGTTCTAATCTACCACAGTGATCTGCCAAGGCAGCTAGGAATCTAGAGCAAGTATGGGCGTGCTCTGATAATTCTTTGTATTTATAAGGTGCTTATCGCTTAATTATATACCTTATTACTCGACGTTTCGACTGTGTTGCAACTGGCGATACGGAATCGTAACTTCAGTATGATTAAGTGACCGGAGCAGACAACCTGTTTTTAATTGGTTACCGCCGCACATTTACAACAAAAATACCACTTAGGTTTTCCCCGACTAAAGTTTGATAAGACCCCCTGGGTGGTGCTAAAGGAGCAAAAAAAAGTAGTAGTAGAGCTTGAGCCGCCAAGCAGTGGTGCCCTTGCATTGCTGTGTTCCGTAAGGGTGTGGGTGCTGGTGAAATCACATGAGCTTGAGACGTAACACCCATCTCGAGTGATTTGTTTATTCATACTTCGATCTGGGTGCACCTAAGTTGTATTACTGTTGTTATGGGCGGAGGTAACGACTTAACATTGAGCCGTCAGTTAATCCCGTTACTGTGAATAAAAACGCGATTAAGGCGTCTTTAGATTCGTGAGTCTTTGTAACATCAAATTCTTTCATGCAACAGACAAATTGAAAAAACACATCTTTTGTATTAATCTGTAATAATATGCAAGCGAAAATGCTGCTTAATGCCACGATTTACAGCTTCAATTCCCTTGGCAGAATCATCAAAGCACGTGCCGGTAGAAAGCAAGCGATTTTGGTTCTTATAACTAACGCTTTTAACGGTTATTTTACTGTGGAGTATGTTTTTCTTATTGCCCTGAAGTTAGCTACATACTATTGATCCAAATGCTAACTGAACCATTTCTAACCAAAATTCCTTTCACCAATTTTAACTGTTAATTTATTTCTGAAGGGCGTTGCCGAAATTATGATGATAAAGAGCGTGATGGACTAGGGGCAGACGCAGACTTTCAATCTGATGGACGCTGGTTCAAACCAACACGTGCAATAAGTTTTTCATTTGAAAAATGTATGTGCGCAATATCATATTCTCGTGGTGAAGGAAAACATTGAAGAAACCGGCATGTCTTAGAACCAGAAATACGAAGACATGTGATGTCTACCAATCCGGATTGGGCTGCCGTGGTAGATCTAAGCCCACTGTCAATTATCGAGAGTAGGCCGGTGTCCCTGCAGTGGGTACATTAGAGGCTGATATGGTAAGGTGGATGATAAAATAATTAGAGCATTGAATCTATCGGTTCCGCGGCTTAGTTGGCAGTATCTAGTTCCCATAGTACAAGCTATGCAGTTTAGCACTGTGTGAAATGTCCATAGATAGATAGATAGATAACACTTTATTGCTCACATAACAAAATAATATTACACAAGTAATGTGAAACAATGGGCGGTCTTATCGCTTTAAAGCGATCTCTTACATACAACCTTGGATGGACAAGAAGTAACGGATATTACTAGGGGCATTGTCCATATATATATAAAAAAGAAATTACGCCTAATACTTGTTTAGTAATCTGTTTCATTACCCAACCAATGATCCAATCAATAGAATAATTACGAAACCAGTTTTTCTGGTCTGAATTCTGAAGCACAGAATAATTGCTGATTAGTTATACAACGAGATGCGCTACGCGTAGATTGCTTAGCTGTTCTTTGGCGATCTGAGTGAAGCAACTTTCGGCCCGGTCAGAAGTTGGATGGGTGACCGTTTAGGGGCATTTGAATTGCCATACTTCGGAGGGCACGTTAAGATGTCGAATTAGTTATACAACGAGAAGCGCTAGGCGTAGATTGCTTAGCTGTTCTTTGGCGATCTGAGTGAAGCAACTTTCGGCCCGGTCAGAAGTTGGATGGGTGACCGTTTAGAGGAATTTGATCAGCCGTGCTTCGGAGGGCACGTTAAGATGTCGGTCCCGGATATACTAGTAGTTAAGCCATGTCGATGGCCTTCGGGTGGCTTGGAAACTCCGACAACAGAGTCGGCCACCTAACCATTGTTTTAATTACTGAACGTAATATACTTTCTGTTCTAAAATGATTTATTTTTCTTCTCTCTGTGTCATAGAATTAATTAATATCATTGTTTAATTTCTTGTGGGAAATTGATCCCGGTATCTTTGAATACAAACCCATTTTCATACTGGTTGGGGAAGAATTAAGTAATTTTCTTACTGCGGAGGTAACCACTTAACATCAGGGGGTCACAGCTCGATCCGAAACCATAGTTACATCAAAAATATCGTAACGAATGTAAAAAAATCGGTCAAGTGCGAGTTGGCCTCGCGCACGTAGGATTCCGTACCATTTATAATATCGATCAAAAGCGAACAAAAAATAATATACGTTTTTGTATGAGAGCACTCTTAAATGTTTAATAAATCTGTTTTAGTATTTTTTTTATGTGAATAAGTGACGGAACGAGCTGAGGGCCCATCTGATGGTAAGTGGTGACCCTCGCCCATGACAACAGTAACGCGACTCAGTATGAGATCCAAATCTTCACTGAGTCGCATTCATCCTGCTGCGTCCATCACCCGAGACGGGGATGATACATGCGCATGTGATTTTTTGTTATAACGGCAACAGGAATACATCTGTGAAAATTTCAACTAACTATCACGGTACATGAGATACAGCCTGGTGACAGACGGACAGACGAGTCTTAATAAGGGGGCGTCCATAAATTACGTGAGGTGTTTTTTTCAATTTTCTGTCCCTCCCTCCCCCCTTGGTGAGATGTCGTGAGATTTTGATTCAACCCCCTCCCCCGACCCCTAATCTCACGTGAGATTTTTCAGAAAGTGGGTTTATTACGTAAACGCGTTGGATTGTTTATTGTAAAAAGAAAAAAACAATTTGGTTCGTGCTTTTATTTACGACTAGTTAAGAATAGTAATCAATATTGCTGAGAGTTATAAATGCAATAAAAATTTAACAATAGAATACTTAAATCATGACTACTGTGATTAAAAAACAAAGAATAATCTTAGTCGTATTACGATGGCGCTTAAGATTAAATTTTAAACATGTACATACAATTTGGATTAAATGAACCAAAATAGTATAATTTTTTTTTGTTTCAATATCAGAGAATAAATTGCGTGATATTTGTCGAGACCCCCCCCCTCTCCCCAACGTGAGATTAGATGAGATTTGACTCGACCCCCTCCCCCCCTCAATCATCTCACGTAATTTATGGACGCCCCCTAACAGGTTCCCGTTTTATCTTCGGGTACGGAATCCTAAAAATACAGTCTTAGGCGATTCCGTTTGGCATTTAGTAGGTTTTTGCAATATTGTATCCGTTACATCATCAGTTGATCACTTTTATCTATTTTGGCACATACCTAGTGACAGCGATTCAAGTTATTGACCTACTTAATGTTTACAATCCTATTTGTACACTCAAGTATTACATTCATGTAATAAATGCATTATTATTCGATTTTTATTACCGCACCAGCCTCTAATGTTCCCACTGCAAAAAGTCAAAGGCAAAATCACTACATAGTATAAAACAAAGTCGCTTTCTCTGTCCCTATATCCCTATGTATGCTTAAATCTTTAGAACTACGCAACGGATTTTGATGCGTTTTTTTTAATAGATAGAGTGATTCAAAAAGAAGGTTTATATATATATAATAACATCCATTAAATAGACAAATACTGTTATTTTTGAGGTTTTAATGGGATGTCGTAAATAATTACATTTTTTCCGCTTACATTGCAAACGCCTGCAAACGTTTACACCCTCATACTTCTGCACTACGATTCCCTATGTCGCATGGCATGGATAAAACACAGAAACACAAGACAAACACCCAAGATCCGAGAAAAAACTTTATGCTCACCACACAAAGTATGCCCCGGCCGGGAATCGAACCCGGGACCTTCGAAGGCAGGGCTACTACCAACTAAGCCACGGAGTAATTCTTTCAAAATGCTGAGTTTGCTATAGTATCTCGCCTGATGAACTTGGCACAAGTTCTATTGCTACTTTTGGTTGGTCCTTTAGCACCACCCGGGGGGATGTGCACGGATTCGAAGGGTACTACGGATGCTTGCAACATCCCCCAAAACGTTTCAAAGGAGACACATGCATTATATAGGACAGAAAGACAACAAAAGTCGTTAAATATGAAATAATAGTCAAACGTGACGGCATTTAAGTGTCAGGCCGTTTGCCGTCACGGCACACGATTTGATCAATTACTTACTAAAATATATATATAATAGAAGCCGACTAGGTATACGTGCGCATGCGTACGTGACTCATTAGCATAATTACATTTAATTTCTTTTCGTTTAGGAAAATAATTAATTTCTTAATTAGTATTGAATCGACAGGTAACGGTTCAAATGCTATCTTTTCTTATCTAGATTTATATGAAAAAATCTCAGTCAAATATATTTACTTCCGTTCATTAATATACAGAGGGTGTCTCTTGTAATGTCGGTTTTCATATGTGAAAATTCCTCCGCCTCAATTTAAACTTGTCGTAACTTGTTAAGACTAGTCTCTGATTCTATGAAGAGTACAATTGCTTTACTTTCTTTTAATCATTCTCTCTTTGTTTATTGACGCAGTACGTTTTTATAATAAATAGTATGGAAGCGAATAATTTCTTAACGATACACGAATTTCATATTTATAAAATGCACTTAACAACTTACGCTTTTTAATTTCTGAGTTTAGCGCTTGTTCGAACTCTATCCTACCGAGAAAAACATTGAAAATACTATTATATATAAAATATATGTATTAGTAACAAATATTATAGTAAAATTAAAACGTGTCTTAAAGACAAAGTGAAGTAATTTTTTGTAACTTGCAAAACATTCTGGCAAGTTTTTCCCTCCGTCTAACGTAGACTTTTTTAAGGTGGTAACACCGGGCGCAGTAATAAATACAACTGGTGGTACGGAACCTTCAGTATGCGAGTTCTAATCCCACTTGCCTCCGAACTCGCTCGTATAGTGCATCATTAATGCCAACACAGTTATAATATATTCTAATTTATTAGTGATTTCGTAACATTTAATCGGTTTTGTAAACGCGAAAAACCAGTTTCAGGTTGATTAACATTATATTTGTTAAAAATATGTCAAAGTATTGTTGTAGTAAAAGTAAACAAATTTTACTTTTAATATTCTACTAGCGACCCGCCCCGGCTTCGCACGGTTTGTAAAGCATCAGTGTCGTATCAGAAACTAACCGTGCGAAGCCGGGGTGATTTGCTAGTGTATTATACATATAAACCTTCCTCTTGAATCACTCTATCTATTAAAAAAACAGCATCAAAATCCGTTGCGTAGTTTTAAAGATTTAAGCATACATAGGGACATAGGGACAGAGAAAGCGACTTTGTTTTATACTATGTAGTGATTACGTATCCAAATAACATAAATCCTATTTATTACATATGTGAAAGTGAGTTTATTTGTTTGTTGCGGTTTCACGCTTATACTGCTGAACAGATTTTAAAAATTCTTTCACCAGTACAAAGCTACATTATCAGCGAGCAACATAGGCTATATTTTATCCCTGTATTCCTACAGGAACGGGAACTACGCGGAGAAAACCGCGGGGCATAGCTTTTAATATATAAATCATTGTAAATTCACACAGTCATCCAAGTAAAAGAAACTGCGTATTTTGCTTTCCTGTAACTATTTTCTTCGCCCAGTGTATAGTATATATTAAATATTTATTTTTAAAATGGTAATCAGGCACTTATTAATCAGCCACTTATTAATCAGTCACTTATTAATCAGCCACTTATTAATCAGCCCCTTATTAATCAGCCCCTTATTAATCAGCCCCTTATTAATCAGCCACTTATTAATCAGTCACTTATTAATCAGCCACTTATTAATCAGTCACTTATTAATCAGCCACTTATTAATCAGCCACTTATTAATCAGCCCCTTATTAATCAGGCACTTATTAATCAGCCACTTATAAATCAATTACTTATTAGTTAGTAGTTATTAAGTACTAATTAATATCCTTACATGTCAAGTTTTCTACTAACCCCATGGTCCATGTTGACTGAATAAAGATGATTATTTATTATTAATCGATGAATTAATTTACCGTATCCATAATTTCGTGATGTCGACTGTTATCTCAAACGGTTCAAGGTGAGATTCATAAAGAGTTCGATATCGTTTCACCTAATTTCATTAATTTGTTTATTAATTGTTATCCGTCTGACAAAATTACATATTATCATTTAATACCTCGACTGGAGTGATAGCTTTGTTGGTCTCTCAGCGTGGGTTGGGTTCGATTCCCTCTAAAGACAAGCATTCGTATGTGCACTGCTTGGCGGCAGATAGCCAGGCGTGGAGACAGCACTTGGGGCGAAGTTCTACTGCTACTTTATATGATTCAAGTTTGAATAATCATCATGGGTACACTGGCCATATAAACTTGTCCTGGGTGGGAATCGAACTCGCAACGCAGAACGCCGAGCTTATCCGGTGAGATCTGAGGCCACAAATATTCAATAACAAAATACAGTTAGTTTTCATTAAGATGTAACAGTAACTTTTACAAATAAATATAATTGAAGTGTCTGCATGTAATGTCGAAATAACAGCTCTTAACTCAATGCATTTGAAAGTACATACGGTACTTTAAAAAAAACTATTTATAAAAGTTTTGTGAATGTTTTTGACGAGTTCCTGTGACACGTTACATGCTCACGAATATGTTTACTTGTGTGTAAAATTTAACGTGTCCAAATGATACTTGAGATATAAAGGAATAAATGAGTTTGACTTTGACTTTGAAACTATTGGGGACTTTCATTGGCAGAAAGCTGATGTTATAGGAAGATACTCAAGAAAAAAGGTATTATAAATCTTTCATCATCAGCCTATACATGTCCACTGCTGGACATAGGCCTCTCCTAGTAAGCGCCATTGAGCCCGATCTTCGGCACTCCTTAACCACTTCTTACCAGCCACCTTCCGCAAGTCGTCGCTCCACCTGGCCGGGGGGCGCCCTACACTACGTTTGCCTACTCGTAAATAAATCTTTAAACAAGTTAAATTTCACGCGACGAAGACGTAGGAACCAGATTACAGATAAAAAACTTACGTAATTTATTTTGTATACATTAAAACCCAGACACATCAAACTATGTTCATCATGACCAGCGCAGCAGAGCTACCGAACCAACCAGTCCAGTCCAGTTAGTACTCTCTGCTCAGCAGAGTGCGGACAGCACCAACACCATCCTTCAAGTGATGGCGGAGATATATGATATTTTATTTCTAATTAATTTATCTCAAACTAGCTGCGCCCCGCGGTTTCACCCGCATAGTTCCCGTTCCCGTGGAGAATACGGGAATAAATTGATTTTATTTTTTTCGTTAATTTTCCAATGTTTTAATAGTTATTCTGCTATTCGGGACGGAAACAAATCCAACAAATCAAAAACCATGGCAATCGGTCCAGCCGTTCTCGAGTTATAAGTGTTGTAACAAACACGACGATTTCTTACAAATATCAAATAGTCATCCATACGTCATTACATAGCTGTCATTATACGTCAATTTTGTTATTCCAAGTCTGATTCTTTTTTGTTATACCACGTTTTATAGTGACTGACGTTACATGTCAAGTCACACGGGAATGATGTCGAACGGGATAAAAAGTATCCTATGTCCTTCTCCTGGCTCTAAACTACCTCCCTGCCAATTTTCAGCTAAATCGGTTCAGCCGTTCTTGAGTTATAAGTGAAGTAACTAACACGACTTTCTTTTATATATATAGATATGGACATTGTAAATTCCACCATATATTACCATCTCTGAATTAAACTATTACCGTACCAGCCTCAAATGTTCCCACTGCAGACACCGGCCTACTCTCGATAATTGAGAGTGAATGGGCTCTGATCTACCACGGGAGCCCAATCCGGATTGGTAGATGTCACATGCCGAATTTTTGGTTCTAAGACATGCCGGTTTCCTCACGATGTTTTCCGTCACCGTTTCGAGAACGTGGTATTGCGCACATAATTTTTTTCTAGTGAAAAAACTCATTGGTTCACGTGTGGGTTTGAACCAGCAAGCTTCAGATTGAAAGTCGGCGTTTCTGCCCCTGGGCCACCACGCTTAAACTATTATTATTATTAAAAACAAAGCAAAGACAAAGCAAACCTCTGTAGAGTCGTAAGCGGCTTCAAGTGAGTTGACCACAAAATGATACATAAATGATAATAAATCATTGTTTGGTGGTGGTGGTGGTGAGAGCGTGGTGGCCCAGGGGCATAGACGCCGACTTTCAATCTGAAGGTCGCTGGTTCAAACCCACACGTGCACCAATGAGTTTTTTCACTGGAAAAATTTATGTGCGCAATACCACGTTCTCGAAACGGTGACGGAAAACATCGTGAGGAAACCGGCATGTCTTAGAACCAAAAATTCGAAGACATGTGACATCTACCAATCCGGATTGGGCTCCCGTGGTAGATCAAAGCCCATTCGCTCTCAATTATCGAGAGTAGGCCGGTGTCCCTGCAGTGGGAACATTAGAGGCTGGTAAGGCAAATCATTGTTCATGGTAGTTACTTTGGTACTGTCCAAAGCAAAGACTTACCTTATTGGCTGGTCTCATTGATCTGTCTTCTACGCTGTATTCGTGGGTACGATTCCCACTCAGGACAAGCATTTGTGTCCGAGGAAAAACTGCGAGGGGTTTCTTGTCTGTTTCTTCCGCTCGGGTTGGTCGGTTAGGGTTGAAACAGACGTAAACTTAACAAATAAGATTGGCTTAAACATGAAAACTGACTGTAGTTTGACATATCTGTGTGCATGTAATGTGCCTGGGAGTTCCTGTGACACGTTATATGCTCACGAATATGTTTACTTGTGTGTGTAAAATTTGACGTGTCCAAATGATACTTGAGATCTAAAGGAATAAATGAGTTTGACTTTGACTTTGACTTTGTGTGATGAACGTAAACGTTTGTGTCTAGGTATATGTATTTTATGTATATATTTACAAAAAAAAGTACTATATGTATTCTATCAGTTATCTAGTTCCCATATTACATATGCTTAGTTTGGGGCTAGATGGCGCTGTGTGAAATATCTCCATGAATATTTAATTAATGTAACGTTTAAAAACTCATACCCCTAGAATTCTTTCTGTTATGGACAGACGCAAGACAAAGACCCGAGAACAAAGCTTGCGCTGATCACTCAGTGTGTCCCGTCCGGGAATCGAACCGGGATAATCTCCGAATAGTATCGACGCAGAAGGCAGAGGTACCAAGTGAACTGTGAACCACAACAATTTGCATCTGAGCGTACATGGAAAATCCTAGAACAAGGTTCAGATATCATCATACATCATCTTTCATCTCCATTACCTAGCACGCAGCAATGTGAAAATTTCCACCACACTTCAATCCACTGTTCCCTTCCACCAAGGGCGTCCTTAGATATTGCGAGGCTCCGGGCGATAGGTCTTTGTGAGGCACTTGGCGTATGAGGAATTTAGGTTGGAAGTGTACAGGGCTGGTGGTAATCAGTCAGCATCCTTCTAAAGACAGCTGCAGTACATCGAAACAAAAAACGGGTTGTTCTGCGAGGGTGCGAGGCCCTACAAAAGCGAGGCCCCGGGCGGTTGCCCTGCTTGCCATCCCCTAAGGCCGCCACTACCTTCCACAGTCCTAGGCATCAGGGAGGCACCACGAATGGTACATAACTTGCAGTCTTAGGATCAATTGTAGAGAATAACTAAGAAAGCTACGTTTCGAACATAGGTTTCCTAAGAAGATGTAATCTTTTAGTACTAAATGTCGCGAAATTTGCATTTATATATACAACTTATATACTTAAATATATTATAAATAAATGCGTTAATGTTATCTCAATTGCGTACAATATCAGCTTCAAACGATAATGTCTGAATACATACATAGATTAGTAATGTGTTTCGTTCGTCTGTCAGTAGCGAGAGGCAATGACCCCAAAACAAGATGTCTCGTTTTTTTGTCTACCATTGTTAGTTTGTAATATTACTACTAACTTATTCCCCTGGTTTTGGTTCATTTGTGTTTAAATTTTTCAAGAGAGCAAGTTAAAATTCCTATAATAATTGACTGATATGAAAATTGTTTTCAATTCTTTCATCAACGCAACGAGCTGAGGGCCCACCTGATGGTAAGTGGTGACCCTCGCCCATGACAACAGTAACGCGACTCAGTATGAGATCCAAATCTTTGCTGAGTCGCATTCATCCTGCTGCGTCCATCACCCGAGACGGGGATGATACGTCTCATGCGCATGTGATTTCACCGGCAGCCACACCCTTTCGCCGGAACACAGCAATGCAAACACTACTGCTTGGCGACAGATTACAGATGTGGTAGCAGTACCTCTCCGGACGAACTTGGCACAAGTTCTACTTGGTCCCTCATCAATTTTTTTTAATATATTATATATTTTTTGATTAAATATTGTTAACTTCTAAAGTAAATTCTATTAAATCAAACAATATTTATCCAAACAGGTCCACAACTGAAGAATAACGAAACAAACTTAAAAAATACTTATAGCCTAATTGATAACCTCCGTCTCGGAGTCGGTTAATAAAACTTATTCCCATCAACACCACCTTAGTGGAACAATTGCTATTCCAACCACCCAAATATGTATAGATTAGTTGCAGCTGGAATTGAGAATTCCAATCGAAAATGAAATTACAGTTTCCTCCAATTAATGAAATAACAATAAACTTCTACACACTCATACCCCTAGGATTTCCTGTGTCGCAGATGGCGTAGACAAACAGAAACACAAGATAAATACCCGAAAACAACTTCCTTGCCCCACAATTGTGTCTCGGCCGGGAATCCGGGATCTCGCTTTGAAGGCAAGGCTGCTACCAACTAAACCACTGAGCCGTCTCCCAATATCTAACTGCTGTGTCACAGGTAGCATAATATACACATGTACAGTAACGCGTATTGAAATTGTATGTTTATATATAAAGTAACAATTATTTAATCTAAAAAAGTTTAAGTATTCTATCAGTTATCTGGTTCTTAAACAAGCTATTCTTAGTTTGGGGTAAGATGGCGCTGTGTGAAAAATCCACGAATATATATTTATTTGCGGTACAGCCGTAAATTTATGCCACTTCTTTCTAGGAGGTTATAATACACTCACAGCTAATGCAACATTATTTTCGTCAATGGATTTCGGAATGGACATGCTAATAGATTTGGTTTACGTGAATGTCAAATAAAATGAATAAATATTTACCAATTAAGGCTAAAGTTTAGTTTTATTTCAAGATCCTGTTAAGTATGCCGAAAAAATTCAACTGGCTTGATTTTCGAGTGAGTTTAAGCCGAGGGCATCCGACATGGCTTGACGGCTGGGAACGAAATCATAAAGCGTCCCTCGGATTGTTGAAGCGCGCAGTTCAAATAATTCTAAGCGGTCACCCATCCAAATACCAGACGGAGAGTTTCTTAACTTAGATATCTTTAAAGAGCTTCTAAGCTTGGTTTTTTTTATGGTAAAAAAAAAACTTATGTAACCAGCTTTTTTCGTTTTCTCCTCAGCAAGCCTTTTCATTTGATACCCATACTGCGGTACTGCAGAAAAATGAACTAGTCCGCCATCTTGGATGATCCGCCATATTGGAATTAGAATGACGTCACATAGCTAAGCATGCATTGTCATCCAAAATAAGCGGGTATACAAAATTTTAGCTCAATCGTTTAATTTAACTGATTTAAAATTCAGTTGCAAGATTCCGGACAAACATACATACATTGCAAGTTAAATAAAAGCTTGTAAAATCATCAATGGTTTCACCGAAAACCAGCGATTGATTTTGTATTTAAAACATGCTGAGTGATAAGTATTTGTGGCCAGTGATAATTTTTTTTTTAATTATTTGATTATTTCTTTGCATTTTCACTGAGTCTATAGTATTAAATTTGATATTATTTTTAATCAACAATACAGCGGTTTGAAGAAAAGATCGAAAATATTGGTCTTAGAAGAAAAATAAAAAGACAGACAGACAAGACCAAAGCTTAATAATTAGGTATATTGACTAAACTATTGTATGTTCATTTATTTAATTTGGCAACAGAATCGCCTTTACTTTTGTTGTTTTATGCAAACAACCTTTCACTTTATAACAATTATACGTTTTGCTATTTTTTGTTGCCATCTGCAACACAGACCTTGAAATTAAAGAGATTTTTTTATGTAACCAAAGTGACGGGTTGCCCACCTGATGTTAAGTGGTTACCTCCGCCCATAACATCAACGACTTCGGTTCTTAATGACCGAAATATGAAAACCCAAGTCGCACCCCGTTGGATGTCACACCCGAGGCGGGGATGTTATGTCATGCGCATATGTTTTCACCGGCACCCACACCTGCCACCGGAGCGGAACCACTGCTCGGCAGCGGATTACCAGGATCCAGTACTTCTTCGGACGAACTTGGCAAGTTCTATTTGCCAAGTTGACGGCTCCGTGGCTTAGTTGGTAATAGCGAAGCGAGGGGTCCCGGCTTCGATTCCCGGCCGGGGCACACTTTGTGTTCTCATGTCTTGGGTGATTGTCTTGTGTTTCTGTCCATGCCATCTGCGACACAGGGAATCCTAGTGCAGAGGTATGTGTAAACGTTTAATTCTAATTTTACTGCTACTTTGGATTAATTCCGCACCCAACCCACCCCCAATCTTGTTCCGACATTGGTACTACATACTAGAGAGTTGCAAGACTAACTAACATTCGTAAGCACGTTCATTTCCTCGAAAAAGAATTATCTAGGATGACGGGCATACTTCCTGATTGCGACCACTGGTGGCGATCGAGAACGAAAAACTTCCCCATTGCCACCACTGGTGACCGCTCGGAATTTCTTCTTCCACCACCAAAAATCATTGATTGATGATTTTCGGTGGTGGAGATGGTGGTGGGAACTGGGAATAGATCTTTGGGTTGGGATATGTTTGCACCTAATATCTGTAACATGTTTAAATACTGCAATTGGTCGGTAGCCCATTGGCCTAGTGCCTTCTTAAACTACCTTCGCTAGTTTGTTCACCAACCGGTTATTGCGCACTATTACGGTTACGAATGGTTAAAACTATACTGTGGTTTAGTACTTCGATAAACAGGTGAAATAGTCTCGCTTGATTTTGGTTAAGTTAGATTTTTCGTTCCGTGGTGGCCCAGGGGCATAGATGCCGACTTTCATTTATTTATTTAGACACACATTGCACATTACAAGCAATAATAAATATATCATTATATCTAAGATAAAGTTTAGATCTGGCGACGTAACTTATGTACGCACTGACAAAACCAATTTATTTGTGCCATTGTGGACCTTATTGTAAACTGAAAAAGAAAGTGCTAAAGAACATAAACATTAAAGAATTAAGGTGTAACAAAAAATAAAAACGATAAATTAACGATAACGAAAAAAGGAGAACTTAAGCTATATTTAATATACTCACTATATTTATCAAGGTGGCTCATCACCTGAGCTACCATTACAATGGAGTGGGTTCAATCTGAAGGTTGCTGGTTCAAACCCACGCGCGCACCAAAGAGTTTTTTCACTTGAAAAAATTTATGTGCGCAATACCACGTTCTCAAAACGGTGACGGAAAACATCGTGAGGAAACCGGCATGTCTTACAACCAAAAATTCGACGACATGTGACGTCTACCAATCCGGATTGGGCTCCCGTGGATCAGAGCCTATTCACTCTCAACTATCGAGAGTAGGCCGGTGTCCGTGCAGTGGGAACATTAGAGGCTGGTACGGTGTCTCTCTTTGTGTGTGTTTTTACTCCTTCACGCTCAAACGGATCAAGGGATTTCGATGAAATTTCGTATTAAGATAACTTATATCCTGGATTTACACACAGGGTACTTTTGATCCCGGAAAACGAGTAACACGAGGCGCGCAGCTAGCACTATATAATATAGTGCTGGTGGCAAGCCTAAGTACCTATTAAATGCGCCTGTCACGACAAGCAAACAATTAGCAACCGTTTGCTTGCAACTTAATATTGGTTCTCAAGAATTGTTATTAATATTTATTTGCTTCGTTATTTACTGTGGCCATTAGATTGACGTAGAGTATGATGGCCACACGCCTTGAAAGCCTTCGAAACTGCAAGCCGATTTAGTACCGAACCTTACTTGTTCTTTTCAACTTTCAACTGACTTTGGAAGAGGTCAGCAATTTTTCAGCTCTCCATC
The DNA here is from genome assembly GCA_921293045.1 of Aplocera efformata. Classification (NCBI taxonomy): domain Eukaryota; kingdom Metazoa; phylum Arthropoda; class Insecta; order Lepidoptera; family Geometridae; genus Aplocera; species Aplocera efformata. The sequence continues at coordinate 771,280 of OV121067.1, read as the reverse complement.
AGTTGTGAACCAATCTTGAAAATTCTTTTTTTATTTGAAAAGACGATTTCTGATTGTTTCAAAAACATATTAAAATCGGTTTAATATAATAGTTTATTTGGTAAATCAAAATAACGGAAAAAATTATGCCATCCAAGTAAACGAAATTCGTATATATCAGCATTGTTCAGAAAGTCTTAACGTATATGCTCCAAATTACAAATAACTAAAATATATTATTAAAAGGTAAAAAATGGGCTCTGATCTACCACGGCAGCCCAATCCGGATTGGTAGATGTCACATGTCGTCGAATTTTTGCTTCTAAGACATGCCGGTTTCCTCACGATGTTTTCCGTCACCGTTGAGAACGTGGTATTGCGCAGATAATTTTTTCAAGTGAAAAAACTCATTGGTGCACGTGCACGTTTGAAGCAGCAACCTTCAGATTGAAAGTTGGCGTCTGTGCCCCTGGGCCACCACGCTCTCAAGAAAGACACAATACATACATCTTTCGCCTTTATAATATTAGTGTTATTGTACTATATTTCAATCAACTGTAATAAATAAAATAGAAAAATCACCACGAAAAATTCTCATGCCTTTTTTTTTTAATATTCATGAAGATTCAGTGACAGCGCCATCTTGCTTAAAACTAAGCATAGGTACTATGGGAACTAGATGACTGATTGAATACTTAAAAAGTACCAATTATATGTAAATAAATGCAGATTAATAACCAGACAGAGGTCAGGCATGGTCGTCACACAAGTGCTTGTTCTGGGAATCGAACTCATGACCTACAGCGCAGAAGACAAAGCAACCAAGCTGTGAGGCTGAGGTTTTATATAAAGTATGACTATTATGAATGGAACGCCTCCATAGCGCAGCATGGAAAATTTCAAAACGAAACGCATTGATACGGCACTTACATACTCACGTCACGGCAACTAAATGTCAAATTTCTGTCTGTCATTGTCAATTTGTATAAGTGGAACAAAATGGCAGGACGGCCATATTCTTTTACATACCTACTCTTACAGTTATAGACAGTCACTTGTAATTGACACTGTCTCCGAGGGGTTTCTTGTCAGTCTCTGTCGGGTTGGTCGGTTTGGGTTGGAACAGACGTAAACTTTATAAATAAAACTGTTTAAAACAGTCAATCAGTCAGTTTTTGACATACTGTGTGCATGTAACGTGCCTAAGGAGCTCCTGTGACACGTTACATGCTCACGAATATGTGTACATGTGTGTGTAAAATTTGACGTGTCCAAATGATACTTGAGATCTAAAGGATTAAATGAGTTTGAGTTTGACTTTGAATAATGTGATCCCTTCTGGTCGTTAATACACTACTATTTAAAAAAATAAACATCTCAGTTGGTCTACAATGGGCGAAGAAAAACATCATAGGAAAGCAAAATTCGCAATTTCGTTTAGTTCGTTGACATATTATTACATTATGGTTTAAAAACCAAACTATTGAACCGATTTTGATAATATTTCTATGGGACCAATCTAAAAGCATATCCTTTCAAATTACAAAAGATTATTCCGATCACTTGACAAAGAAATATGTCAATCGGGTAAACGAAATTGCATATTTTGCCTGTGACTATTTTCTTCGCCTGACGTATACCGATTTTGATGTTTATTTCTTGAGCGAGAAAAAGATATGAAAGTATTGAAGATGGTTTAACAGATTTTTTAATTAAATCACTTGTTGTATACCGACTTCTTTCAAATCAAATCAAATATAGTTTATTGAGGAACAAAATAACAATTAGAAAAGTTTAGAAAAACGATGATGACTGCAGAAGTATTAAAACTGTGTCGCAGACATCAACGCCCACCGTTGTTACATGTGTTTGGTAGTTCCAATTATGGTAAGTAAGCTAAATTTTAAACATTAAACAAATTTAAACTAGGGTGGTTTAACAATGATATCAAATTAAAGGCGGATACGTCGATAGAGTGAAACTCCAAAGAGTTTATATAGAAATTTCATTAAGCAATTCTAAAGCTAAGAAAATATTAGTGTATATTTGGTTTTTAAATTGTTCAATTGTATAAAACCCTTTATGAGATGGCCAAACATTCAAAGGTACTTAATGAGCGGGGAATGTACATCTTCACATCTCATCTGGTGAAAGTCAACACTCAATAAATAAAAAGTATCTAGGTTTTGTTTGGATACCAACGAAACGGTACTTGCTTTCTAAAAGTATTCATAGTCAGTGTTTATAGATTACTAGCTGTGTCCCGCGGTGTTACCCGCGGTTTTCCGGGATAAATAGCCTATGTCCTATTCCAGACTATAATCTATCTCTGTGCCAAATTTCATCCAGGTCCGTTCAGCCGTTCTGGCGTGATTGAGTAACAAACATTCATCCATCCAAACTATCGCATTGAAATTACAAGAAGTTGATTAAAAAAAATCGAAATAAATTCCTCGCCCTTAGTATTTACTATTTTACAAAAGAAACATCCAAATCGGTATACACTCAGCGAAGAATAAAGTAACAGGAAAGCAAACTACGCAATTTCGTTTAGTTGGATGATTAGATGGATGGATATTTTGCCAGTTATATTGATTTAACAACTAAACTATATAACCAATTATAATATTTTTTAAGGGACTGATCTGTAATCATATCGGTTCATAAGTCGATTGAAACGAATCTACCAATTCGGTATACAATTGGCGAAGAAAACCAATAACAAATTACAAAAAAATCATAGCCTAATAGAATTAAGAACCACAATTTTTTAAGTAGACTATAGAATAGAATAATTTTTATTTCAGACTGAAATATTATTTTTTGTTATGGCAAGATTGATTTTAGATAAAGGAAGGCGTTTCGCATTCACGAACAAAATTGTCTAACAAAATATTTTCTTTCCCATGTTCTCGACTACAAGTACGGGTCGATGCAGTAAGCATTGAGTACCTATTCAGTCAATTTTATGACATCAATCACGTCAACGGACTTTAAAGTCAAGAACCTTTAGCTATTAGGGGTTACAGACAAACAGTTAACCCGCGGTTAAAAACATGAGATGACGGAAAAAAACTGACTAAGGAGAGAAAAGAGAGATATTTTTTCCTTTTTTTATGCGAATATGTGACGGAACGAGCTGAGGGCCCACCTGGTGGTAAGTGGCGACCCCCGCCCATGACAACAGTAATGCGACTCAGTATAAGATTATGATCTTACACTGAGTCGCATTCATCCTGCTGCGTCCATCACCCGAGACGGGGATGATACGTTTCATGCGCATGTGATTTCACCTTTTTCGGGATAAAATGTAGCCTATATGTTATTCCAGGGTCAATATGAGTTGTATTTTTTTTGTTATAGCCTAACATCACGTAGACTTTTAGCTTCGTGTCTTGGATTAGTAGCCCTGCCTTCAAAGCGAGGGTACGCGGGTTCAATCCCTGCCGGGACACACTTTGTGTTGAGCATAAAGTTTTGTCTCGGGTCGGTAATCTTAGTGCCACTACACTATGAGTGTGTAAAAGTTTATAAAAAAATACAAATAAATAAATAATAAACGTTTACACACTCATACCTACTACTACTCTCATACTACTCTGCACTAGGATTGCGTCTCTCACCCTGTGTCGCAGATTGCATGGACAAACACAGAAACACAAGACAAACACCCAAGACCCGAGAACAAACTTCATGCTCACCAAACTAAATATGCTGCGGCCGGGAATCGAAATTGATTACTCTAACTATTCTGAAGCAGCAATTCAGAATTATTATTTCACATCTCAATACTCAAAAGGAACTCAAACTCATTGATTCCTTCAGATCTCAAGTATCGTTTCATCATCATCATCATCATCAGCCTATTTCAGTCCACTGCTGGACATAGGCCTCTCCGAGTAAGCGCCATTGAGCCCGGTCTTCGGCTCTTTGCATCCAGTTTCTGCCAGCCACCTTCCGCAAGTCGTCGCTCCACCTGGCTGGGGGGCGCCCTACGCTACGTTTGCCTACACGCGGTCTCCACTCAAGAACTCGTCTACCCCAGCGGTTATCGTTTGGACACGTCATATTTTACACACACATGTAAACATTGTATGAGCATATAACGTGTCACAGGAGCTCCTTAGGTATATTAGTTGACTAGCATTGCAGCTGAGCAAGCATTTTTGTGCAAATACGATTTGTTTGTGTCTGGGCTATTTATATGTATGATAAATATTTACAAAATAAAGTACTATATGTATTCTATCAGTTATCTAGTTCCCATATTACAAGCTATGCTTAGTTTGGGGCTAGATGGCGCTGTGTGAACTGTCCATGGATATTCGTTAAAGAAATTTAGCGTAACGCTAGATAGCCTATAGCTTTCCTCATTTTTCAAATCCGACTGGTAGTTTCGGATATTAGCGCGTTCAAACAAACAAACAGTTCAGCTTATTATATTAGTACTAGCTGTGCCTCGCGGTTTCAACCGCGTTTTTCTAGTTTTTTTTTTAAACATAGCCTATAGCCTTCCTCGATAAATGGACTACCCAACACTGAAAAAATCATTCAAATCGGACCAGTAGTTCCAGAGATTAGCGCGTTCAAACAAACAAACACTGCAGCTTTATAATATTATATTATAGTATAGATAAGTATTGTATAAATTACAGTCAGTTTCATGTTTGAGCATGTCTTATTTGCTAATATTGCGTTCTTTAACCGACCAACCTAAAATCGAAACCGAAGTCGTCAAAACAGGTGATAATGCGTTTTATAATTTGTAATATTGCAATTAAGCTGGTGTTTATTATATAAAATGTCAAATGTTGTAATAGGCCTTCGCTATATTTGCCGACCGCGTTCATTTTGACACGTAGGTGCCCAAACTGGTATACACAGACGCGCAGCTTAGAACAAAATCTAAGTCAAACATGTTGTTTGTTCTCACAGCTTAGTTGGTAATAGCTCTGCTTTCTACGCTGTAAGTCATTAAATTCCCACTCAAGAAAAGCATTTGTAACAATCGTTAATGTTAATTATGTGTTATTATTTTATACATACCTACACAAAAAAAAGTGCTGGTTTAAGTATTCTATCAGTTATCTAGTTCCCCATAGTAGAAGCTATGCTATGGCGTATAAAATGACCATGAATATGTATTCATATTTATTATCATTGAATAAAAAAATACTGGGAACGGACGCTTTTAAGAAATACGTACCTACTCTCGTCCTAATCACTAAATTTGGCGCTTGTTCTAGCCCTATTCGACCCTCCACGGGGATTATTATCCGTCATAGCGCTTTGCAACAAGTGATAAAAAGCTTAGTGTTGTAAGCACGCCGCATAATATGTTATCTGTAACAACATATAATTGGGGCAAATAGTTATAAATTTAAAAGCCAAGCCAACTATTACAAGCATTAAGGTTTGCTACTCAATTAACGAGTTGTTGCTCATTTGACTTGCAGAAACTCACAGTACTAAATTGCGCGTCTGGAACCTCCGTGTATTGTTTGTTTATGTGCTTTACCGGGCAATTTTGTGCGATCGTGTGTTTCATCATATAAGTAAAAGTCTACGTTGGCATTATACAGAGAGAAGCGGATTCGAAGCCAATTTTATAAAAAAAAAAAAAAAAAAAAAAAAACAAAAAAATGCCGCGATAATCGTTCCCTCTCTTCTTCTTCTTTTTAATTTTTGGCTTCTGAGGCTTGGCTGCCCGCAATTTAGCCAATCGTTCTATCTCATTCTGTCTTGATAAAAATTTTGACATTCAGCCGTCAAGCGAAATTTTCGTCCGTAGAAACAAAAGTGACTTTGCGATAGAAACTGGCCATATTTTCTTATTAACCGCGAAATTCTTGTATATAATTTATTTATTTAGTTCGCGTAGCTGTAACGATTTGAATGAAATTTTGTGTTTAGATTTGCTGTTTAAGTTTACCTATATAATTGTATTGTAAAATCGCAGTTTTTTATATAAAAGCCGAGCGAAGCTCAATCGCCCAGGTATTGTATTTAATTAACTCAAATGCAGAAAAACTTGTAAAAGTACTTTAACTCGGACACTGGCCAACTTGTGGCTAACGACACAAAACTGTAATACGTAATTGTAAAAATAAAAAAAAAATTAAAAAAATTACAATACCTTCATAGCATATTTTATGATAATAAGAGTAGAATATCTTCGTGAAATATGGACCCACTTTATTAAATTAAAACCTGCACCCTATCTGTAAACATAGTCCTGCGTTTATAGATTTTTGTACAGACAGACAAACGACCCAGTTACAATGTTGAAATCTTATAAAATATACAATCTGCCAGCACAAATTAACATAAAGATGAAATAGTTACAATCAATTTACATATTTGATATAAAAAAAAAAAAAAAAACAGAATAAATTATTCAAGTAGTTACTCTATCAAACAGTTAAGTCATTGTACATCGTATGGTTGATAAAAGAAGATAGGGGTCGGCCATTAGAATCTGCCGTCCGTGGGGGAGGTCCCCACCGGAGGATGGCGTGTTGGGGTCCCAATAAGCGAGGACCAACGCCGCTGGGACCGCGGAAGAGTGATACCGTACCCGTAGCCCCAGCGTGAAGGCGTAGTGTAGGAACACCAAGGTGGTTTTAGTGTGTATTCCCCCAGCACTGCTATTTCTGAGTTGTGTTGGGGATGAATCACATATAACCCCACGCCTCCCCAAGTATTTCCCTCTTGACAAAATAAAAAGTGGTCGTCCATTAATCACGTGATGTTTTTTAACCCCTAATGTTAAGTTGTGAGGTTTTAGACTACCCCAAAAAAACAGTGTTTTTAATTTGTAGCAATAAATATCGAATTTTACAGCATATTATCTTTAATACGCGACGCGCGGGAAAATCTTTGTCTGGTAACGATGAGTCAAGGGCACGCGCCGCTGGAAATCGTGCGTTCTACGAAAAATAAATACACGTGATATCCATTATTTCCCCATCTCCCCATCTTGTGATATTTCGTATATTTTTTATCCCTTAAGTGTATTGGCAGATAGACGGACAACGAAGTGATTCTTTAAAAGATCCGTACCTCAAAGGTAAAAACCTTGGAGGTACGGAACGGAACATACAGCCATAATGAGAATCTCCTCCATTTTCTAAGCTGGTTTATTGTACGCTACTTTACATTTTAAGTATGCTTTAGTTATGTTATGACACAACACTGCAAAACCAGAATTTTACATAAGGATGTTTATAGGTAGTCAAGTCAACAGAAATACGCTAGACCCAGATTTTTCGTCTACGAAGTTATTTTTAACACCTACATCACTTACTCGTATATTATAAAAGCCATAGTTTTTATGCGTGTGTGTCTGTCTGTGTGTTTGTTACTCCTTCACGCTCAAACTGCTTATATTATAAAGGCGATAGTTTTTATGCGTGTGTGTCTGTCTGTGTGTTTGTTACTCCTTCACGCTCAAACTGCTTATATTATATTATAAAAGCGATAATTTTTATGCGTGTGTGTCTGTCTGTGTGTTTGTTACTCCTTCACGCTCAAACTGCTTATATTATAAAGGGAATAGTTTTTATGCGTGTGTGTCTGTCTGTGTGTTTGTTACTCCTTCACGCTCAAACTGCTTATATTATAAAGGGAATAGTTTTTATGCGTGTGTGTATGTCTGTGTGTTTGTTACTCCCAAACGGTTTAACGCATTTCGATGATATTTGGTACCAGGATAGCTTATATCCTGGATTAACATATAGGCTACTTTTGATCCTGGGTCGATAAATTAATCACGGACCATCTATCAATTATTTAATACAAGCAACGCTTTCTTACAAACGTTTGCTGTTTGTAAAAAGATTAAAACAATAAATGAAGTTAAAAAATCTTTTTAATTTACCAATTACATTTATCATCGAGCCATAATAAATTAAATATTACGAAAATAATAAAACGCGTTAATTAGTAATTAAACACCGAACAAAGTAAAATGATTAGGCACAAATTACATTATCTAATGTCATATTAATCTTGTCGAAATAGTTGGAACAGCTAAAATATAATTAATGTTTCGAGGTATTTTTAGGTAGGCTTCCCCTCGGGTTGGTCGGTTAGGGTTGGAACAGACGTAAACTTAAAAAATAAGATAAGCTTAAACATGAAAACTGACTGTAATTTGACATATCTGTGTGCATGTAATGTGCCTGGGGAGTTCCTGTGACACGTTATATGCTCACGAATATGTGCATGTGTAAAATTTGACGTGTCCAAATGATACTTGAGATCTAAAGGAATAAATGAGTTTGAGTTTGAGTTTGAGTTTGAGTTTATCCGTCACCCAAAGGTACTCTTAAAAAGGTATTATTAAATCTTTGTCTGTTTTACACCAATAATAATAAGGCTATATATTCTCTAGATAAATAATATATATTTTATTTATTTACTAGCTGTGTTCCGCGGTTTCACCCGCGTTTTTCTCGTTTCCGTGGAAACAGCGCACGCAAAAATAGATTTTAGATTTTACACCTTGTGTTGCAAAATAGAAATTTTATTATGGATCCCTAATTTTGAAAAAAAAAACATAGCTTTTTATAGCATAGCATTTATCGAGGAAGCCTATAGCCTTCCTCGATAAATGGACTACCCAACACTGAAAGAATCATTCAAATCGGACCAGTAGTTCCAGAGATTAGCGCGTTCAAATAAACAAACAAACACTGCAGCTTTATAATATTAGTATAGATTATTCGAGTTACCGAGATATTTACCATGATTTATGAGTTTTGTGTGTTTTCCTGGGATCATGACGCATGAAACTGTGTCGAAATAGTCAACTCTTGTGCCTGTCATTCCACCGGCACCCATAAAACATTTATCACCTATTTAACAAATTTCAAAAAAGGTTTTATGTTCCACTGTGTATTTTTTTTATTTAACAGATTTCTCCGCCATTTATCAATTGATATGGAAAATTATTTTTTTTATTCGAAAGGATATGCTTTCAGATTGGTCCCGTAGAATTTTTATCAAGATCGGTTCAATTGTTTGATTGTTAAATCAAAGTAACTGGAAAAAATATATCATCCGAATTTACGAAATTGCGTATTTCGCTACTTTGAAAGTATTGAAGTCAGTGTTATTTAGACTTAAATCAATTATAGACTAAAAAATGCAGTAAAGGAAGTAAAGTACCTTTAAGTTATAAGTTATTTCACTTAATATTCACAATAATCTTGTTTAAATATATTTGTATTGGAAAAGTCAAGGATATTGCATTCACAATTACTACTGCAATTAAATCGTGTACGTGACGCCAATTAAGGGCTTTTTCAGGGTCTGCTGCAGCGGTCATGACAAAGCACGTTTAGGCGCTCTTAGATCATCTAAGTTTTAAACTAAGAAGCTATTTAACAACTGTGTTTATATGCTACTGTAATGATGGGGCGAGCTGAAGGCCCACCTAATGGTAAGTGGCGACCCCCGCCCATGTCAACAGTAATGCGACTCATTATAAGATTTGGATTTTACACTGAGTCGCACTCATCCTGCTATGATGACAATATGCATGATAATTAGATTTTTTACTGAGGTTTTCAAGAAATTCATACGGGTTCTAGACAGGTCGGTGGACCGTTCCGATCATACATTAGGTTACGTAGACCTCGGGCCGTCACGTCGGAATTTGCTGAATCCGGTAAGCCCAAGTTTTGACCAGTACGTTCTGGGATATAATACTGATAAAGCCGCGCGGGCCATATAGTTCTTTTTATTATTCTAATTAGGTCAAATTCAACGTAACTTTCGATTTCGGGACGGGCCACTGTACTGTCTGGGAGTGTTTTATTCGAATAGGAAAAAAAAAAACTTTCATGTCTTGTATTTTCTTACAACGCCATCGAGACGGAAATTCGAAAATAGTCTAATTAAAAAAAAATATTAGTGTCGCTGAAAAGAAATACCAAAGAGTTTTTATGTAAAGCCTACATACTAGACTACTACATACAGTATATCTCGGCGACGTGTACAGACTACAGCCACAGACGATGCAATAAAACTTCGGCCAATGACAACACGTTTCGACATTGCTGGTTTTTTGTGGCCTAAAGTTATGGGTCGAACAGACATTGCAATGAGCTTTAAAAAGTATAATAAAAGTAGGTACATGAGTGCAAGAGGCGATCATACAGCTTCACTTTCCAATGGTTTACTGACCCAAATACCTCCCACTCATACTTAGTGAAAGCGAAATTTTGCAAAATACTGACATAATACTGCATAACCTACCTCAACGCTGCAAATTCAAATCCGTGGAGGGTTTTCTCGAAAATGTCACACTCACTTAGCACTTTATGTCACTTGTCACTTTCAAATCACGAACTTTGCGGTAGATACTTTCAGGTTCTTACTATTTGTGAAAAAAATAAATTAATAAAATTATCAGATTTTTATATAAATATTACCGGCACATAAATTTATTTAAAACAAAAAAAAAATGTCGTAAAATAAAAAAGTGTATTTACAAAAAACACGCACTATTTCAGAGATTCCCTAATAAATTTTCAGGTCATTCTACCGTTTGAAAAAGCCGTGAAAAATTATTTTCAGCACACTTAAAAATAACAAAACGACTATGTACGATAAAAATGGATTACATTTTATCAATTTCAGTATTTTTCATAAATAGCAAAATCCCAATTGTTTTTTTTTTTTTCACAATTCGGCACGCGACTCGCCGCGCGTTCTTCCTAGCCGGCCGAATACACCGGACTGCAAGCGCCATTCACTGCGTGCAATAGTTAGCGACATTGACAATTTCCCGGGAAACAGACAGTGGAAAATTGTTGTACTTTGATTCATATGCTTTTAAAACAAAGTAGCAAATAGGGTTTTTTACCCATTTGACTCATTCGTACGTCAATGTTTAATTATTAAGCTTCAATAGACATTGATGATCTAAAGATTTATGTAAAAATTGCTTTTTTTACTAACTAGCCGGCATGCGTTGCAATGCCACGTAATAAAATCATTTAAATATCGATTTGTTGGTCCAAAAACCCGCGCGTGCACTTTTATAACACCCTACTATAGTATTATCACAATCTGATCAATGGTTTCGGAACGCATATAGAAGAAATAAACAAATATTGATTTTTATTTGTATAAATTTACCAATTTTATATTAAAAAAATACAGACGCCATTTATTTACGTTGTTCTATAGATGTTTAACAATTTAGCAATAGGGCTATCTATATATATAGCAAACAAATGATGAATAGATAGATCAAAAGATCCAACCCACCACAAGAAATTCACATGTGGTAACTGCTAATAGGGAATAGAAACTTGTAGTAGTGATTAAGCAGGGATTGATATCAGCCTCTAATGTTTTCAATGTAGGGACACTGTTTTACTCTCAACAACCGAGAGTGAATGGGCTTCGATTTACACGAACCCGTTCCGGATTGATATACGTTGCATATATTTCGAACTTGTTGTTGAAAATGTTTTCCTCACCGTTTCGAGAACAAGGTATTGCGCACATAAAAAAGAACGAATAAAAAATTAATTGGCACGCTTATGGATTTGAAACAGTGTAAAAAACATTTGTATTGATGTACGTTGCATATTATAGAGACAAGTGATTTAAAAATAATTTGTCTTTCAAATAAATTTTAATACTTTCTTGTCCTTATAACCGATAAAAAAGACAATGTTCAATTTGACTGTGCAATATTAATAAAACAACAACTGAATACAAACCTCAGCTCGTTCCGTCACTTATTCACACAAAATAATAATTTAAAAAAAACCGGCGGTATAATCGCTTATAGAGATTTCTCACAGACAACCTTACGAACGGAACATTTTGAGTGTTATTTAAAAAAACTATGTAATATATGCTATGAATTCTATCAGTTATCTGGATCCCATAGTACACGGTTTAGTTTGGGGTAAAAAAGAACTTTGTGCTCTTCATACAAAGTTTCCCCGGCCGGAGATCGAACCCGTGACCCCTCGCTTCGCAGGCAAGATTACTAAAATAGTAACAGAACGGTCAGTTAATGACACTCCTTCTTGGGTTCGATTCCCGACCAGTACAATGGTGAGCATAAAGTTTGCTCTCGGGTCTTAGTCGTTTTTCTTGTGCTTCTGCGTATGTCCATGCCATGTGCGACACAGGGCATCCTAATGCAGGAATATGAGTGTAAAACGTTTATGAGTTTGTAAAATATTTATACAAAGTTCCCCCGGCTGGGGATCGAACGTGGGACCTTCGTTTCGCAGGTAAAACTACTGACAATATATTTACAGAGCAATCAATGAATTTTCCAAGAACGACATGTACTTACATGATAGCTATTATGCGTCACGCGGTATGACATATCTGGGTTCTTACGAAATGATTGGATTTTCAATTTACTAGAATCCTGTTGGTTTATTTTTCGTAACTCAATAATCAATACTCAATAGTTTATTGTATTTTAGGGGGGTCCAGTTGCTCGCGTCCGTAGGTGTGTACCCTTTGATTCCCTACACGTACCCCCTGGGTGGTGCTAAAGGAGCAACCAAAAGTAGCAGTAGAACTTGTGCCAAGTTCGTCCGGAGAGGTACTGCCATCACATCTGAAAGCTGCCGCCAAGCAGTAGTGGTTGCATTACTGTGTTCCGGTGGAAGGGTGTGGCTGCCGGTGAAATCACATGCGCATGATACGTATCATCCCCGTCTCGGGTGATGGACGCAGCAGGATGAATACGACTCAGTAAAGATTTGTTTCTCATACTGAGTCGCATTACTGTTGTCATGGGCGAGGGTCACCACTTACCATCAGGTGGGCCCTCAGCTCGTTCCGTCACTTATTCACATTAAAAAAAAAAAAAAACCATGTAACAAACAAGTGTTATAGTAATAGGAACAGATCATTATGGACCCTGTTGGGCACAATAATATACAATACGAAAGACGATATTATTACAAACATATAGGTAGCTTTTAATTTATATAAATACTGCCACCACGACTGGAATCTGCTGGCAAGCAGTGAAAAAAAACTAAAAAACAAAAACCATTAAGTTTGGAAAAACATTACATATTTGTTCGAGCATTAAAATTACCTTCTACAATAATTATAGGTTGTGTTGTTAAGGCTGGAAATAGAATTTTTCCAACGTCTGATTACCTACATAACTTTTTTAATGTTTAACCGACTTCAAAAAAAGAGGTTATAAATTCGACTACATCTTCTTTACCCAAGACGAAGCAGAGCGGTGTTTTTAATAGTTTTTAGTGTGTATCCGTGTGTATATTGGCACCGTAGCTCCGAACGAATGAATTTATTTTTATTCTTTATGTGAATATGTGACGGAACGAGCTGAGGGCCCACCTGGTGGTAAGTGGCTACCCCCGCCCATGACAACAGTAATGCGACTCAGTATAAGATTTGGATCTTACACTGAGTCGCACTCATCCTGCTGCGTCCATCACCCGAGACGGGGATGATACGTCTCATGCGCATGTGATTTCATGCGCACCCACACCCTTCCACCGGAACACGGCAATGCGAGCACCACCGCTTGGCGGCAGATTCCAGGTTTGGTGGCAGTACCTCTCCGGACGTATATTACCTAGCTATCTACCAGTGATAGTCCCATCTCAATCGGTCTAGCCGTTTCGGAGATTAGCCGGAGCAAAAATTTTAAAAATTGTTATTTATACGGCTCCGTGGCTCCTTGCCTTCAAAGAGAGGGGTCCCGGGTTCGATTGGCCGGGGCGCACTTTGTGTGGTGAGCATGAAGTTTGTTCTCGGGTCTTGGGTGTTTGTCTTGTTTCTGTGTTTGTCCATGCCATTTGCGACATAAGGAATCCTAGTGCAGAGGTATGAGTGTGTAATCGTTGTTGTTGAAAGTTCCGTATATACTTGTACCTTACATGTTTTGCAGATAGTAAAAAAACTGTTATTTTTCTCATTACAAATAGGTACTTCAGTAACAGATATTATTATATTATAATATCTTACTAAGTACTTCTGTTGAATTCATTTGTATAGAATACTAGCTGTGTTCCGCGGTTTCACCCGCGTTTTTCTCGTTTCCGTGAAAACAGCGCAAAAATAGGTTTTCGATTTTACACCTTGTGTTACAAAATAGCAATTTTATTACGGATCCCTAATTTTGAAAAAAAAATCATAGCCTATAGCCTTCCTCGATAAATGGACTACCCAACACTGAAAGAATCATTCAAATCGGACCAGTAGTTCCAGAGATTAGCGCGTTCAAACAAACAAACAAACTCTGCAGCTTTATAATATATTAGTATAGATTAATACATGTTTGGCTTGTCAAGGCAAGCTCAATTCGCAGGTTCAAAGCTCAATCACTACGAAATTACGTCCTTAAAATAATACAAAATGTACTCAGGAAAATAGATTTTTTTTATGCGGTTAACTGACGTAACGAGCTGAGGGCCCACCTGGTGGTAAGTGGCGACCCCCGCCCATGACAACAGTAATGCGACTCAGTATAAGGTTTGGATCTTTACCTGCTGCGTCCGTCACCCGAGACGGGTATGATACGTCTCATGCGCATGTGATATCAAATAACAACAAACAAACGTTTACACACTCATACCTCTGCACTAGGATTCCCTGTGTCGCAGATGGCATGGACAAACACAGAAACACAAGACAAACACCCAAGTCCCGAGAACAAACTTTATGCTCCCCACACAAAGTATGCCCCGGCCGGGAATCGAACCCGGGATCCCTCGCTTCGAAGGCAGGGCTACTACCAACTAAGCCACGGAGTCGTCTAAAAATGTCGCGAAACAAACAGAAAAACTATTGAATTGTGAAAATCCTGCTTTTTTGATCTCGGTTAAAGATCAGATGTTTATTCTTGTATGACATGAGTGAAATTCTAACTAAATAATATTAAATGCGAAAGTGAGTTTGTTTGTTTGTTGTGTTTTCACGCCTAAACCGCTGAATCGCTTATGATGAATTTTGATATACAGATAGATGGGACCCTGGAGAGGTTTAAAAACTATTTTATTCTCGCATAAAAAAAATAGGGGATGGGTGAGGGGAGGGGTAAAAATACCGCCGGAATTGGTTGACAAAATCATTAGGCGAGCGAAGTCAGAGTAAATGCTAGTTAGTCATAAATCCCCATAAAATTACTAAATTGCGTAATGGGTTTTTTTTGTAAAATATATTATCTAATGTATGAATGTATTAGATATTTAAATATATAAATATTCATGATCATTTTACATAACACCATCTAGTCCCAATGAGCTAGCTTGTACTATGGGAACTAAACATTTTTTTTTGTACATACATTACATCTTAATATCTAGTAATAGTAATAGTAATAGTTTATTTATTTACCTTTGGTACATTGTAGAACACTTGGTAATGTCAATACATTCTAACAGCACACATTCAAGATTACAATTATTATAAAAACATTAAAAAAAAAATATATATATATAATACCTAGCACGAATAACAGAACAAACATGTATGTTCGACACACAAATGCTTGTCCTGAGTGGAATTCGAACACACGACCCACAGAATGCAAAGCTATTACCAACTAAGCAGTGAGGACAGTCTTTATGTAATGTATGTATGTACAACATTCAAGGTCCTCAGGATCACGCTCGCGAAAAGAATTGAATCCCTCCTTTAGGGGTTTCTTGGTTGTTCTTCCCCTTGCAGGATCGGTAAAGAGTAACCAAGCTTAGTATTGGGAATGTGAGATTTTGTTGGTATATATATATTTATAGTAAAAAGTAACGTTTTACACTTTTTTATTAATTCAATATCGATAATGATTTTCAAGTTTTCACTTATATCTGAGAAACAGACAGACAAAAATAGCGACTTTGCTTTATACTAATTAGAGATAAGAGAAGTGATGTATGTATTTATAGAAAACTAGCTGCGCCCCGCGATGTTACCCGCGGTTGTCCTAGAATTAAACAACATATTGATATAAAACCTTTTTTTAAGCTACAAAATGCTTGAAACGTCAACATCTTTCAACAGGAACACAGTAATGCAAATTCACTACCGTCTGCTGGAAAAAAATGGGTAAGGATAGGTACAATTATTATGATAATTGGTAACAAAATTTGATTTTTTTTAATATAAAACATTGCCTTTCGGTTTTGCTTGGACGATTTCATTTCCCTGTCGGCCTGACGATGGAAACAAAAAAATAAAAGTAATTAAAACTGCAGATTAAAGTGAATGTAGATTATTTTACGAACTTAATAACTTAGGGTGCTAATTCTAGTAAGATTTTCACAAAATCAAACTCATTTACTCCTTTACATCTCAAGTGTCGTGGACTATGCACATTTTTTGCGTCGGCAGTAAAAATATATATGTTTTTAAATCTCTTATTAAGAACAAACATTTATGTTCGTTACAGAAATGCTTGTCCTGAGTGGAAATCAAATCGACGACCTGCATGATGGAGTTTTGACGTAACGAACATAAAATAAAGAAATCACTACATAGTATAAAACAAAGTCGCTTTCTCTGTCCCTATATCCCTACTAGCTGACCGGGCCACGCGTTGCTGTGGCTAACGTTTTTGTCATACGATATTATAATTTGCAATAAAATAATATTGCGATCATAAATTGTGATGTGAGCTATCCTATCTTTCAAGTTAGATCAGACTGCACACGGTGTACAAATTTGATTAAAATCGGTTAAATAGTTTAGGAGGCCATCGCGGACAAACATCGTGACACGTAATTTATATAAAGAAGATGTATGCTTAAATCTTTAAAACTACGCAACGGATTTTGATGCGGTTTTTTTTTAATAGATAGAATGATTCAAGAGGCAGGTTTATATGTATAACACACTAGCAAGTCACCGCGGCTTCGCACGGGTAGTTTCTGATACGACACTGATGCTTTACTAACCGTGAGAAGCCGGGGCGGGTCGGTAGTAATTAATATAATAAGAATAGTACCCCTAGTGTGGTCAGACAGTACAAGGATAAAGTAATCGTAAGTTACTTTGAACAAAATTGAGGCATAAGGATCGTTAAAATTAATCACAACTAAAAAAAAATAATTTATAATTGCCAGTAATTTTAGGCGCATCGTATTTTGTTGCGAGGATGTCGGGGTAAAATGCTATATGACGAAAAGACAAACGAAAAAAGTAAGAAATTCAAATTTGTAAGGACAAAACCAATTTAATATTTTTAATTAAAGATAATTAAGTTTTAAAGCGTGGTGGCCCGGGGGCATAGACGCCGACTCAATCTGAAGGTTGCTGGTTAAAACCCTAACGTGCAACAATGAATTTTTCCACTTGAAAAATTTATGTGCGCAATACCACGTTCTAGAAACGGTGACGGAAAACATCGTGAGGAAACCGGCATGTGTTAGAACCATAAATTCAAAGACATGTTAACACACACACACACTCACACTCATACCTCTGCACTAGGATACCCTGTGTCGTAGATGGCATGGACAAACACAGAAACATAAGACAAACACCCAAGACCCGAGAATAAACTTCATGCTCACCACACAAAGTGTGCCCCGGCCGGGAATCGAACCCGGGACCCCTCGCTTCGAAGGCAGGGCTACTACCATCTAAGCCACGGAGCCGTCAACTACACTGTGACATCTAAGATTCCAGATTGGGCTCCCGTGGTAGATCAAAGCCCATTCACTCTCAATTATCGAGAGTAGGCCGGTGTCCCTGCAGTGGAAACATTAGAGGCTGGTACGGCACGATAAGTTAAAAAAAATAATTGGCATTAAAATCTAGATTTCTGGTGTGGTGTAAGCGTTTTTTCGTGTAAGCTTTTCAGTTAGTTCCAATCAAATTAAATTTAAAATGTCAGTATAAATACTTTTACACTCTCAAACCTCTGCACTAGGATTTTCTGTGTCGCAGATGGCATAGATAAACACCCAAGACCCGAGAACAAACTTCATGCTCACAAAAAGTATGCCCCGGCCGATCGAACCCGGGACCCCTCGCTCCGAAGGCAGGGCTTCTAACAACTAAGCCAAGTAGCTTATGTGTTAAATAATCCCTTAATAAATAATTTCTGATCCCATAGTAAAAGTTGTTTCGTTTGGCTAGATGCTGTTTGAATGTGAAACGACAACGAGTATTAATTATTAATTAATTAAATATAATTCCATCCTCTGTCGAATATAATTTCTGCCATTTTGAAGTTCACATTTAATAAGGATATAATTTGTGTGAGGTAACCTTTCGTTGCAATAAATTAATCTTTTTTAACGAGCTGAAAGTTTTAATGGTGTAAGCTTAATTTGGGCTAGGTTTTGTCAGTTGGCAAGCTCAGTAGGTAGCCCTTTTTTTGTTTTACATGGGGAAATACGTTTACATATCATCCTTCCCCGGGGGGAGGGGTATGTCGGACTCTGCAAGGGTCGCGGAGGTCATGCTTTAGCGTTCCCGTGTCCCTTGCAGAAAGGCACCCGGAAGGAACACCGCGGAGTTTTAGTGCGTAGGCCTCCAGCGTTGCATGTATTAATCAACGCTGGAGGAGAGTCGCACATAACCCCACGCCTCCCCAAGGCGCGGGGTATACGGAACGTATTTCTCCGCGTTAAAAAAAAAAAAAAAAAAGGGGTATGTCGGACTTATAAAGCTTATAAAGCTGAGTGCCACTACCGACTGGCACTGGTCTCTCTTGACTACGACAGGGCTACGGGAATCGCTATATGCATACATCCGCGGTCAGTTGGTAGCCGTGCGTTCTGTGCAGGCTGCGGGTTCGAGTCCCACTCAGGACAAGCACTTACGTCACGAACATGCATGTTTATGTGCGTATATGTAAATAAATTTACAAGAAAAAGCTTTTTGTCTAGTTCTCATAGATGCTCAGTTTGGGACTAGATAAAGCTGTGTAAAATATACATGAATACATATTTTTATATCTATGTAAATGTTCATTTTTAATGCATGAATCCATCAAATAGTATTGGTTTATTAAAAATACTTTAAACCGGGTGTTAAATAGGTGTATTTTGGTTTTTATGCGAGAAACGAGAATAAAATCTTTAGGTTAAAGAGGAGAGTAATGGCAAAATAACAGCGTTTTACTAAATGCATTTGAAAGTATAACTGTCTGTTTGTTTGGGCTAATCTATAAAAAGGCTGGACCGATTTTGCTGGGATTTTCACTGGTTGATGTTTAATAAGAGATAAAAAATATTAAATTCCACGCGGACAGTCACAGGGAACAGTTATAAATTCGGCACGGATTTTGCCCAACTCACTGCGAAATAATTTATAGATATTGAAACACGTTAACAAAACTATTTTACTGCTGAAATTGCCATTAACAACTGTCATTAGCCGACTGTGAGCGTAAAAACGATTAGTTATGACTTTCACATTGAAACTTCTTTCTTTAAGAATATGCATCGGTATTATAATAATATTGACACATTTAAAAATGAGTAAAACGAATTTAAAGACGAAATACTTTTATCCTGTTGATTTGATTTACATCTTTTGTGAAATTTATTATTAAGTGTAGTTAATATCGAACCATCTTGGAGAGCCTCTATCCAATTATTTGAAAAAAAAAAAAAAAAAAAAAAAAAAATTTAAAAGAGTTATTTCAATTAGCGAAGAATGTGTCATTGCATAATATCTTGATCTTCATAAGAACTTTGATCTACGTAAGAAATTCTTTTTTTCTTTTCTGACCTGTATTGTATTTAATTAAAAGTATTATTAATTTATATGACGTCTCAGCTGTTTCGTCTCACTGAAAACCAGCTCTGAATAGTATATAAGAAACTATACTGAATAGTTTCTTATATACTATTCAGAGCTGAGATATCATATAAATTAATAATACTTTTAATTAAATATAACTAGCGGCCCGCTCCGGCATCGCACGCAAAATGATTAAAATCGATCCAGTAGTTTTGATTTATCCATTAGATACTGCCCGTGGCCCGCACGCGTTATATTTAGAGAAATAACAGTACTTCTCCACTATTTAATGGATGTTATTATACATATAAACCTTCCTCTTGAATCACTCTATCTATTAAAAAAAACCGCATCAAAATCCGTTGCGTAGTTTTAAAGATGATGATGAAGAAGATGTAGTGATACAGGTCAACCCTTCTAGAAAAAAAGAGCTGCTGCATAATACATAATGCTATGAGCATAATGCTGAGCTGAGATCAAATTTTCTATGAATGACGATTCTGGGATGCACAGGAAATGAAATATGTTTTGTATTAATTATTTTAGTTTAAGTTCTAACATTATGTATATTCCCTACTTGTCATTTATTGCAAATAAAAACATATTCTATTCTATTCTAAGAAATCGCGTTCATTTATTTCAAAGAATATGCTTTCATGGTCCCACAGAATTTTTATCAAAATCTGTTCAATAGTTTGGTAGTTATATCAAAATAACTAGAAAAAAATATATCATCCAAGTAAACGAAATTACGAAGGTATTTTCCTTTCCTGTGACTTTTCCTTCGCCCGTTGTATACCGATTTGGATGTTTCTTTCCTAAATAGTAGGATGTACTCACTAAGGTAGTGATATAAAGTTGTTCTATTTCGATTTTTAAATCACTCGTTCTCCTATTGGCCCACGCGCCTACTTTTTACTAAATGGTAGCGCTTGCTTGAGTATTGCCATGTCCCGGATTGAAGGGTGAGGGAGGCGGTGAAAATAATGTATTAACCTATATTATGTTTGTATCTATTTACTTCACTAATTTAAAATATCAAAAAAAAACTGACTTCATTGTTTTCATCCTTTATTTCTCTTAGCATATCTCACCCTACCATTTTAAAAAAGAATCTTTGAAATTGGCATTTAACGGTTTGGTCAAAAAAACAGGAAAGCAAAATACGCAATTTTGGTTTCTTGGATGGCATTTCTTTTCCAGTAATTTTGATTTAACAACCTTGATGAAACAATTTTAATTAAATTCTATGGGACCAATCACAAAGAAATCCATTCAAAATCAAAATAATTCCAAAAGCAATTCAAATCTGTTGATAAATGACAGGATTCTGAGATAAATATTAAGCATACATTTAATATTCATTCTGTTTTCATAACTGATAAAAAATCGTCTTCAATACTTTACATCATTATCATTTCCAATCATTATAAGTTTTTACTGAAAAACGTATTTTGTCTATGAAATGAGGGTTGCCCTCGATTTTCCGGGGATCCCAGCATCAGAGCCAGACTTGGTGACAATGGGAGTGAATTGGAAATATAACCTAAAACAAAAGAAATTCTTTTACGATTTGAAAAAAAAAAATATATTCAGATAGGGGAGAAATCGGTGAACATACCCAATTATTTTTTTTAAATGTAATTAATACAATGGAACATAGAACCTACTACTTTTTAAAAGTCGATTTAAAATAATTACCATAAGTATGCTATGCGCAATGTCTATGAATATTAATTTATTTACCTAGAACTTCCTAGAATAACAAAAGTACATACCCTTTACCTGACTTTGAGAGTTTAAAAACATGTGTTGCCAACAAAAAAACAACAATGGTACAATTTGACATAACTATTATTTGACGCGACAATATTGGTAATTAGGATCCGCAAAAAACACGGAGACAAGATAATCATATTTTGAAGCCAATTTTAAAACATTACGTTTTGACGTCAGTTATGAATAAGTAATGGCTTTACTTTTACGCATTCAAAGGACTAATGGGCACTTATGTAATTGTCTGGCTTTACTGTTCAATCGGTAGTAGATATATTTACTACTGATATATACACGTACCCCCTGGGTGGTGCTAAAGGAGCAACAACAAGTAGCAGTAGAACTTGTGCCAAGTTCGTCCGGAGAGGTACTGCCACCACACCTGGAATCTGCCGCCACTAGTGCTCGCATTGCTGTGTTCCGGTGAAATTTCAGGCGCATGAGACGCATCATCCCCGTCTCCGTCCCGTCCCCGTCAAGCCCATTTCAAAAGCAAAATCAAAAATGTTTTATTTATATTTTATTTTTATAAAAGTATAAAAAATTACACATACATTTTTTAATATAGATATGTTTCTTTTATCACGCGTTCTAAGGTTGACGATTTTCACACCCTGTACAACCCTCCATTGGGAAGAACAACCAAGAAACTCCTAATATATAGCCAATTAGATAACTCGCAAACAAGGCAAGCAAAATATTTCATGAAAGCCATGGTCTACTGGTCATGGTAAGTAGTATTCATCATTATATGTACCTACATTAAATTATAATGTGACAAAATAAAAAATAAACCTTTACGTACATAAATAATAATAAATAAAATAATAAATTCAATTTAGGTACTAGCTTCTCGTGCGAAGTTCGTTTCACCGGCAATAAAGTTTTCCACGCATTATGACCACCACCATGTCTGCTCCCTGATCAGTGTGTGAAATAATTAGGCCGGATATTAATGTTATTTAAACAAAATGATTTCTCTTCAGACACTTAACCAATATATGAAATATAAACGAGCAGATAAATAATAAAACTTAAACATGCAATAAAATTGACAAAAGCATAAACAGATTATACAAATTACAATTTAACATTCATTTTCTTTTGCTATAAACTTAGCGTTAACTGACGTTACGAGCTAGAGTTGCAATGGCTTCTCACTAGATGTCATTCACTATCTATTTTCGTAATGAACCTGGTCTAATATCCGCTAGATGGCAGTGAAGTTACACGTCTATCTTTATAATGTTGGTATTTTTTATTTCTTAAAAACTTGGTAGGTAGTTATGTTGTAGAAATTTAGAAGTTTCTGTATAGAATATTTCTAATAATATTATATCCTGACTTGCTTGGTAAAAATACTGTCACAAAATAACCGACGTATCCGAACAACAAAAATGCCTAAGCTGCCCTCTAAAATAAATACCCACATTTTGTGGACATTTCTCGATGATGGGTAAGAAGTAAATCAATATATTTTAAACATGCTTGATTAAATTTAAATTTCTACGTGTATTACTTTACACCCATTGAAACATAAATGTGGAGCCCCATTTTAGGAACTATAAATAAATGTAGGTTGGTTTTTTTTTCTTTAATTGGTTCTTTTAAATATTTGTATGATATGAACGTTTATAATTATACATAATGACACGGTACCTATTCACATAATTATTTGCACTGTGCCTATATAGGTATGTATAAGCAGCGTTGCCTGATAATCGTTTGAGATAATCCCTCATTGCGGCTTTATGTATATTTATTTATCTTAATTGGAAACTCAACATCATTACATAATATAGTATAAATCACAATATTTGAATGGTATGGCAGCTTACAGAATTCCACAGAACAAACTTATTTTAGGTCGAAACAAAATAGGTACATTTGATTAATAAACTATGTTTTGACAATTTTACATCAGTAAGGCGTTGAGTTAATTTATTTTTTGTTTATTATTATACAGACTTAACTGTTTTAATCAATTTGTAATTAGTAGGTAGGCAACTAGGCAACTACAACACGAGCATTATTTGTAATTGGTACCCAGATTCAGGCTGCTCAACGATATCGTATTATTATTAAACGACAATCTGTCCGTATTCATCGGTAATGTAATCATCTATCGATTTCTAACGATTGCTCAGCGACGACACGCCGATGCTTCTGAGTGCAGTGGCTGAATTTCTCGGTAGCAGTTGGTAACATAGTTCTGCCATGCCCTTGCTCGGCCGGCCGAGTTCACTGGTACGAAACGAAATATTCCTCAAAATTAGTGAACTTTTTACGAACAAGTTGCAAATAATTTGTTAAATTCTTTATTCTTTAATATTACCAAGCAACAAAATTAAGTGATTTAACAGAAACTTTGGTTTCACAATCAAATTGCCATAACAGTGACTGTTGTGTAAAAAATAAACAACACTCGGGACGGAAACATCTGTGATGTGTTTTTGTTCATTGTGAATTTCTGATCCCAAAACATGTTTCGTTTTCAACTTTCCGACTGTGAAATACGACTGCAGAAGTAGAAGATGCCTCCAAATGAAATGAAATAATGTTATCGCAACCAAAAAACAGAGTGCAAGCTATAAAGAGTAAATTTGAAAATTTGAGCTGCGAACCGCCGTGTCTGCCTTCGCAATCCCAACTGAGGATCAAAAATGACTGTGAAAGGAAAGGGAATAAGGAAAATTCTGTTATCGCCACCAATAAGGTTACTGACGTTATTGCCAGTGAGTTTCCAGCGAGTCACGAACGTTGCGAGCCAAATCACAGTTATCTTTATAAACATGACGTAAAAAATTGCGCTTCGGAGTCGAAACCGTCCTTAACCCGGCAGTCTAGCGACCCGGGGAAGAAACTGCACCGGTCACACGCATTCCGGTGCGATCGTACCCAGAAAATTACCAGCCCGAAGCGTTCTGGCAGTTGCAACAGTCGGCCAGACAGTGTCAAAATGAGCTCCAAACTCAGCAAGGACCGGTTGAAACGTCTAGGAGATCTACTCGATGAGCAGATGAGAAAGGAGAACTTTAAACCGGAGGTGGTTGTTGGTGATGTCAAAGAGGTGTGTTTAACAGTTGTTGACAATGACAAAGATGTTGGTGGCAATGAAGAGGTGTGTCTAATCAATTCTATACCCGATGAACATGTTCCTCCGCACATTTTAGAGCAGTACGCTCAAGTGATCAAACCTAAACGTAAGGACGACAAGAATGAAGCAATGACAGATAGCGGTGTTAGCTCCGAGACGGAGAATTTGGATGATGAGAAAGGCAGAGTAAAGAAAATTACTAATCAGTTTGAATGTAATGATAAAACTGATGTTAGTAGTAACAATGATGAAGATTTGACGGGATCCAGTGAAACTATGAAGCTGGAACGCAAGAATCCTCATTTAGTATTAACGGACACTCTGAAGAAGGCTTTGAAGCAACCGCTGCCACCAGGTCCACCGCCAAAGAAACCTCCGCGTATCTTCAACATACCAACAATACCGGAGAGTGAAAAGAAAGATACAAAACGTAAACTTGAAAAGCTGGAGCAAGTCCTCCTGAACCGTGAAACGAAGAAAAACAACATATATGACATTGCCGAAGAAAACCTAAGCTTTAAAAGACCTAAAGAAGTGCACTACCTCTGTACAGAGATACTGGATATCACACAGCGAACGCTACTGCCAAACCAAAATGATTCTCCATTGAAAACCTGCTTCAATAACCTCAATTGTGCCATCACCTCTAATTCTATGTCAAGTTTACCATACACAAGGTTAAGCTCCGAATTAGATTCCAACCGTAACTTAAGCAGCTGTTGTTCATGCAGCAACGATAGCTTAAACAAGACCGGTATACATACGTTATTAAATCATAAATGCACAAAGTGTCAGGATAATGAAGATAAGCACGGTTTTAAGTGTCATCTGAGTTGCAAGTGCCGCGTGCGAAACTCAGAGTTTTATGTTGACGAGCATATATATGATGAGCCGTACAGCAGTGATGTTAAAAGGACTGAGAGTGGAAGTAATTATGGTACTATTAAACAGGTGAACGGTGCGTTTAGTAAGAGTATGGAGGAACTGCGGATTAATGACAAGACAGAGGTAAGGATTTTTTCTTTCTGTTCACAAATAATTCAATTAAATTTTTGTTAATGATTTATTTATTTATTAAGGCAACGCCAACAGCACACACAATAGATAGGATTAACATAAAAATTGTAATAACATTGTATAGAATGTGTGCCAATTAAAGGCTTGCACAACATTCTCCGCAGTACAATGATAATTATAGGACAAGCCTAATGCCGTGAATTAAGTGGTTAACTGCGCCCATAATAACAGTAATACGACCCTCCCTGACCGAAGTATGAGACCCAAGTCACACTCTGACCAGGACATTGAGGGACAACATTTTTCAAATGTTAAAAGTGAGCCAGCTTGATGTGGGCCTATTCCAGAGTGTGCTTGCTGCACAGACTTCTGATGCAGCTATCATGCTTTATAGGTCTACATTAAACCTGGTCCAGGGCGCATAGAAGGATAAATGGAGTGACCGATGGGACTGACATAGTCTTATGAAATACCAAAGTCCGATAAAAAAAAAAAATTGAATTAAAAAAAAAAAGTCACTGATGCCCATGTTCTCCAAACAAACATCGCAAGTTCCAATGCTACAATACTTTGCTTCTTTTTAACTGACATCAAACGGAACAATCAACTTATCAATTTGGATGTTTATATTTTTTTATGTATTTTAATCGATTGCTCCGCCTTTTGACCACCAATTTGGAAAATTTTGTTTTTATTTGAAAGAATATGCTTTTAGATCGATCCCATAGAATTTTTATCAAAATCGGTTCAATAGTTTGGTTGTTAAATCACAATAACTGGAAAAAATATGTCATCCAAGTTGAAATTGCGTATTTTGCTTTACTGTGACTTTTTTCTTCGCCCATTGTATACCGATTTGGATGTTTCTTTTGTAAAATGGTACACCACCCAAGGCGGGTTCGTGGATGTGTGTGTGTAACGTTCCCGTGTTCCCGCCACTAAGCGGCAGAGGACACCGTGGGGTTTTAGTGGGTCTGGTTCCACATATTCATGTCTCCCCGTGGCAGGGCGGTAGGCCAGTACATTTCCACACAAAAAACAAAGGGTGTACCCCCTAATGTCGAGAAATAAGGGATGAAAATATTGAAGACGTTTTTTTTAGTTTTATTTAAATCAGCCACTTGTATTTCACCGTTTCGAGAACGCGGTATTGCGCACATAATTTTTTCAAGTGAAAAACTTATTGGTGCACGTGTGGGTTTGGACCAGCGACCATCAGATTGAAAGTCTGCGTCTGCGCCTGGGCCACGCGAGTAACATTTCTGTATTTAATATTACAAC
Source organism: Aplocera efformata (assembly GCA_921293045.1). Lineage (NCBI taxonomy): Eukaryota > Metazoa > Arthropoda > Insecta > Lepidoptera > Geometridae > Aplocera > Aplocera efformata. The sequence continues at coordinate 744,408 of OV121067.1, read as the reverse complement.
ACAATGCTAATTCGCATGATCGCACCATATGCCAAAGAATATTTATAAAATACATTTTTTAATCATTGTGTCGTTGCACTGTGAGTCACTCCCACGGTCTTGGTAAGTAGGTGGTTAGGTCTAGTTCAATATTTTGATTAAAACCCGGGGGTTTCTTGCTTGCACAAGTTCTACTGCTATTTTTGTTGCTCCTTACCACTGAAGGTGTGTAGAAGGGCGCTTCGAGCAACAGGATTGAAGAGAATTCATGAAGGGATTTCTCCATAGTGGATATCTGTTTAGCGTATTGCAGCCATTTCGGTGAAACCGTTATTTATTTACTAGAGCCCCGCCTTTTCACCAACTGCAAGATTACCGCTTTATAAAACAATTATTCTAAAACCAAGTCATATTTTATCTTTCTGTAAACGACAATGTACTATGACGTTTTATAATAAAACCTAGGCTCTCTTTTGTGTTGTTTTACTAAATTCGAACATTATGTAGTAATATCTGCGCCCCGGGGTGTTACCCGCGGCAGGATTTCCAAAGGAACCGTAGATTTTTGCGGGATAAAAAGTAGCCTATGTGCTATTCCAGACTATAACCTATCTCTGTGCCAAATTTCATCCAGGTCCGTTCAGCCGTTCCGGCGTGATTGAGTAACAAACATCCATCCAAACATTCGCGTTTATAATATTAGTACGATGATTGTTAGTTCAGATATAATCTTATCATTTTAATCTGTAATTCCTCGGATTTGTCTTAAGATTTGTAGGATTTGTCCGTCTGGTGACGGACGCAGCAGGATGAATGCGACTCAGTAAAGATTTGGATCTCATACCGAGTCGCGTTACTGTTGTCATGGGCGAGGGTCACCACTTACCATCAGGTGGGCCCTCGGCTCGTTCCGTCATTTATTCACATTAAAATAATGGCAGTTCTCTATAATCTGACAGATTCGATGGTCTGACACTGCCCTGCATAGCGTTTGTCGGTTTATCAGGGTCCTTGTATTGGTGTGCTAATTAAAATATACTCAGTAAATGTATACATATTGTGCAGCATTAAGGAAAATTCAGATAATGTTACACTTTCCTGGATTTTTAGTTATTGTGTAAAAAAATTTTAGGTGCTATAGCGTAGGTACGTTTCGACGCTAGCACCAAACTAAGCATAGCTTGTACAATGGGAACCAGATTATTGATAGAATAACGACGTGGCTTAGTTGGTAGCCCTGCCTTCAAAGCGAGGGGTCCCGGGTTCGATTCCCGGCCGGGGCACACTTTGTGTGGTGAACATAAGGTCTTGGGTGTTTGTCTTGTGTTTCTGTTTGTCCATGCCATCTGCGACACAGGGAATCCTAGTGCCCCCTGCACTGTGAGTGTGTAAAAGTTATAGTTAAAATAGTACTTCTTTTGTAAACTGTAATTACCATTTGAAAGATATATAATGTATTTTGACTAGCCTCAAGAGTTTAGTTGGTACCTCTACCTTGTGCGCTGTAGATCATGAATTCGATTCCCACACAAGGCACATTTGTGTGACGAACGAGTTTGTTTTGTGTCAGGGTTTTAATATCTACTAGCTGCGCCCCGCGGTTTCACCCGCATAGGTGGAGAATACGGGGATAAATTGATTTTATTTTTTCGTTAATTTTCCAATGTTTTTAATAGTTATTCTGCTATTCGGGACGGAAACAAATCCAACAAATCAAAAACCATGGCAATCGGTCCAGCCGTTCTCGAGTTATAAGTGTTGTAACAAACACGACTTTCTTTTATATATATATAGATAGATTATGCATGTATTTATAAAAAATAGTACTATATTATAAGTATTTTATCAGTTATTTAGTTCCCATAGTACAAGCTATGCTTAGTTTGGGGAACATTTGGGACAGGGGGGCGGGTATGGATGAAGGTTTTCCCCACGAAAAAAAGGGTAAGCAACGCATCTGCAGCCCAGATTAAAAATGTTTATAGGTGACGGTAACAACTTAACATCAGGTGGGCCGTTTGCTTAAGTTTAACATCTTATTTTCTCCTCACACGAAATCTGATACGCTTTGAAGCTTTCTCATTCTGATTACTATTATATCTCCATGGCTGTCCCGTGAGTTCCCACCCGGTGGCGCGTGACGGAGATAGGGCGTGTGTCCTTCTATACACACCAGTGGTTCCGCGGTGTCGCGTTTGTAAGCTCGCGCCTTCAGGCAGAACTGCATCAGTACTTGTAATGTTACACCAACAAGAAAGAAAAAAAATTGAGGACACGTAGGTACACAAAATTTATATACATATAAAAACATTAAAAAGTAAGGATATAATATTCACACTAATATTATACGGCGAAAGTATGTATGTAAATATGTGTGTTTTTTTTCTCCTTCACGTTCAAACGGCTCATCGTATTTTGATGAAATTGGTACCAGGCTACCAGGTACCAGGATTGATTTTTCTCCGCGGGGTTTCTTTTCTGTTTCTTCCCTCGGGTTGGTCGGTCAAGGCTGGAACAGACGTAAACTTAACAAATAAGATTAGCTTAAACATAAAAACTGACTGTAATTTGACATATCTGTGTTCATGTAACGTGCCTAAGGAGCTCCTGTGACATGTTATATGCTCATGAATATGTTTACTTGTGTGTGTAAAATTTGACGTGTCCAAACGATACTTGAGATCTAAAGGAATAAATGAGTTTGAGTAAGTTTGATAGCTTATAGTCTGGATTAACACATAGGCTGCTTTTGATCCCGGAAACATGATCCCGTGGGTAACAACGCGGGGCGTAGCCAGTAACAGAATTGTCCAAAAAGAGATTACATCCCAATTAAGTCTCTCTTTGAACGTATTTTTGGACTGCCGACTAAAATTAAAACTATAGCGGATACTATACTATAGTTTGTACTGTAAGCGATTAGGAAGAAGAGTGGGGCGCGTCTTCGTGGATGGCACTATCGATCGAGGGCCATCTGCCCTCACCAAAAGCCCGGGTAATGTTTTCAAGGCTATCTGCGGTCAAAAACTTAAAGCCATTAAAAAATCCCAAAAAAAATGTTCTATGTTCTTACAAGGTCTTTTTTCACTTTCATTGGTTCCATGAAATTCATTGTAGTAACAGTAAAAATAAATTGCCGATCTTAATTCCTTCAAGGTAAAAATCTTCGCTTTTGTTGAAAGCTAAACCTTGACTCTTATCTGATTGTACTTGGTAAGTCGTCGCAAGAGAATTCTCGCCAGCGATTTTGATCATTAAACATGCCGATTCCAACTATTATCCAGGGTTAAAGATCTACGTATCATCATCATTTCCCTGTCCTTATCCCACACTAAGTGGGGTCGGAACAACCTGCATTTTTCTTCCTTTTCTCCGTCAGACGTCATTTCAGTATTCACTCCTTTATTTCACTCAATCATCTCGTTTCTTTCGCCTAGCCCTTGTCTTATTAAGGTTCTTCGTATTAAAACTATAATTGAGTGATTAAAAATTTTTACTTTACGCCGTTTGTGTTAAGAATCGTCCAAAGCGATGCGCAATTGGCGAAGAAATCTCGTATCAAATCGCGTTACGCATGTAGTGAACAGTTAGATTATTATTATGTTGTCCTGGGCGCGAATCGAACCCGCGACCTAAATAGCAGAAGGCGTATTACGTAAGCAACTACAACTAGACAAGATGGCGTCTTATCATGCTGTCAATAAAGGCAGTTGACCTTCTTGAGTCTTGGTAATTAGAGAAGCAATTACTAATTTACTTAACGAGAGAACGCAACCCAAAAATGTTTAGTCAGTATCACGTTTGAACTGCCTTAAAAGAGAATTGTAACTGCCTGAACAAATTTTACCTGTGTGGTGAATTTGTGACCTCAACAACGTGATATCCGACTTAAGAGAGGTTTTTAGGCTTCCGTACCCAAAGGGTAAAACGGGACAACAACATGCGCATAAGACGTATCGTCCCCGTCTCGGGTGATGGACGCAGCAGGAATGCGACTCGGTAATGATTTGGATCTCATATTGAGTCGCACGCATTACTGTTGCCATGGGTGAGGGTCACCACTTACCATCAGGTGGGCCCTCAGCTCGTTCCGTCACTCATTCACATAAAAAGACAACGCTGTCTGTCTGTCACCAGGCTACATCTCGTGAACCGTACCGTACGGTACACTTCGTGCGCGAGCCCGACTCGCACTGCGCCAGTATTTTTTTTTATTGGGTGTGTGAATATGACTCCGCCCTTTCTCAACAGATGTCGTTTTTAGTATTGTTTACGTGTACTAATAAATGACCATACTTGTATTCGATAGTACTGAATGTCAGCTATCTAACGCATTTTATGATATTTGGTTGAAGTGTAAGCAACAATTGTTTTCACCTTTTCGAAAATGTCGGTTTTTATTCCAAATAAACGTCATTTGCGGGAAGTGTTATTACATTATTTTATTGCGAAGAAAACTGCAGCGGAAACTTATCGTTTGCTTGTGGAGATTTATGGTGAGCATGCTCCGTCTAATACAACTTGCAAGGAATGGTTTCGACGATTTCAAAATAACGATTTTAGTACTGAGGATAAAGAACATGGAAAACCACCAAAAAAATTTGAAGATGCTGAATTGGAAGCATTATTGGCGGAAGATTCTTGCCAAACTCAATCAGAATTAGCTGCAGCATTAAATGTTGATCGTTCAACTGTTGCAAAGCGTTTACAAATGATGGGAATGATTCAAAAAGCCGGTTACTGGGTTCCACATGATTTAAAAGAAAGAGACATGGAACGTCGGAAAACCATTTGTGAAATGCTGCTTCAAAGACAGCAAAGAAAAGGATTTTTGCATCGGATAGTCACAGGAGACGAAAAATGGATACACTACGAAAATCCTAAACGCAAAAAAGCTTGGGTGAAACCAGGCGAACCAGGCCCATCACAGCCAAAAATAAATATTCACTGTGCCAAGGTCATGCTCTGTATTTGGTGGGATCAGAAAGGTATTGTATATTATGAGTTGCTCAAACCCTCTGAAACTATTAATGGAGAAGTTTACCGACGACAACTAATGCGTTTGAAGCGAGCCATAGAAGAAAAACGACCAGAATGGGTGAATACATGACAATGCCAAACCGCATACCGCAGAAGTCGTAAAAAGATATTTAGAGGGACAGGACTGGGAAGTGTTACCCCACCCGCCATATTCACCAGACATAGCTCCTTCGGATTACCACCTATTCCGGACGATGCAGACAGACCTTACTGGAGAAAAGTTTACTTCATGTGAAAGTATCAAAATTTGGATTGACAACTGGATAAGCTCAAAAGACCAGGACTTCTTCCAGCAAGGAATACGAAAACTACCTGAACGATGGGCGAAGGTTGTAGCTGCAGATGGAGCATACTTTCAATAATTTTTTTTTTTAATTTTGTAAGCGAACAAATGTTTTTTATTTTGACAAAAAGGGGCGGAGTCATATTCACACACCCAATATATATACACATTTGTAAAAGAATATGGCCGGTAGTAGAAAACCACACAACATTTAATCAAATCTCTTAACAGAATGTATTTATATATTGTATCTTCTTCTACTTTATGGCTTTTTGTGTCTTTAGCCACACAAATTCTGCCAGTGTCTGGTGTTTAGTTAATGTATTCGTAAATTGGCTGGGGCGAGAGTACATAAGTATGTAGGTACACATTAGAATTTAAAAATAGAATTTCCTATGCGTCCATGTCACATACACACGATGACCGTTAGAAACGCGGGAGAAAGTGACATTCGGTTTGACAGGTGACAAATGACAGTTTAATTGCGGGTTCACAAGTTGATCTGAAGTTTGCTGTTCCCACGGTCTATGACAGTAATTATCACGTCGTAGGTACCAGGGAGCGTGGTGGCCCAGGGGCATAGACGCCGACTTTCAATCTCAAGGTTGCTGGTTGAAACCCACACGTGCACCAATAAGTTTTTTCATTTGAAAAATTTATGTGCGCAATACCACGTTCTCAAAACGGTGACGGAAAACATCTTCCAATCCAATCCGGATTGGGCTCCCGTGGTAGATCAGACCCCATTCACTATCAATTATCGAGAGTAGGCCGGTGTCCCTGCAGTGGGAACATAGAGGCTGGTATGGAATAGCTTTCTAACAAACTCCATCTCAATCCATTTAGCTGTTGAGGCGTGAAGAAGTTACAAACATACATACAGTCATACTTTTGCATTTATAATATTTGTATGATATGAGCGTGGTGAAAATTGAAAGATTTTGATGAAATTGAAGATCGCTAGTTCAAAATCAAAAGTGATTAAATGTTTGCTTGCAATTTTCTTGTACGAGATATAATTTTCAAGGTTTTAATGGAAAACACCAAGAATCAAAATTCGAGGACATGTGACACCTACTAATCCAGATAGGACTCCCGTGGTAGAATAAAAAAAAAAGCCAATTCACTCACGCTTATCAAGAATAGTACGGTATCCCTACAGTAGGAACGTCGCATCGCCCATGTCTCTGAGACGGGGAGACGCTTCAAGTGCCTGATTTCACCCACACCCTTCTCCCAGAATACAGCAACGCGAGTACCACAGCTTGGCAGCTTATTACCAGGTGTGGCGGCAGTACTTCTCCGCATGAACTCGTCACAAGTACTGCTGCTGCTTTGTGTTGCTCCCGCACCCCCCGGGGGACACGGGGAGGGACTCTTAAGTCAAAAGTCAAAGTTCATGTATTGTCGAAACACACGTACAAAGGATTTAGTTATTACTTTTTCATAAGTTTCAATGTATTTCTACCCAAAGGGCGTACAATATTTTTATTACAAATTGAGTCAATTATATTTCCGTGGCTTAGTTGGTAGTAGCCCTGCCTTCGAAGCGAGGGGTCCCGGGTTCAATCCCCGGCCGGGGCACACTTTGTGTGGTGAGCATGAAGTTTGTTCTCGGGTCTTGGGTGTTTGTCTTGTGTTTCTGTGTTTGTCCATGCAATCTGCGACACAGGGAATCCTAGTGCAGAGGTATGAGAGTGTAAACGTTTAAAAAAAAATAACAAGAAAAACAGTATAACAGTAGTAACAATTAATAAAGGCAATCAAAAATATTAAAATTGACTAATTTTAATACCCATTCTATTATCTATTCTCTGAGGGTACCTATGGACGGGAGCATCGTGGTACCTGAGATAACCTCTCGATTCAATTACCATCCGTTACGTGCAATTTCATAATCAGTCATCCGTTTATATACATAACTTCGATATAATAGCTAACGTATTGAATTCTCGTGAGTCATACTTGAATTAATAACAATTCGTTTACTATAAGCAAACGCGTACCGGATTGGTGGCCTAATGGCGCGGACGCTGACTTTGAATCCGAACATCGCCAGTTCAAATGCAGCTAAAGTCATTGGTGTCCGCTCATATGAGTTTTTCGCTCGAAATCAAAAAATCATCGTTGTGAAAATGGCATGTTCAAGAACCAAGAAAGATTCGATAAGTTGACAATTTATATCCTGAGATCCGGCTGCAAGGTTCTATGTGCATCGAGTTTTTAATTGGAATCTTGTTTTATATATAACCAGCAATGTGCCGCGGTCTCCCCGCGCATAAAGAAATTTAGAACGTAAAGAAATATAGCCTATACCTTCCTCGTGGATGTGGCTATCATATACAAAAGGAACTTTTAAAATCCGTCGGGTAGTTCCGGAGATTAGCGCGTTCAAACAAACAGTCTTCAGCTTGTTATATTAGTTGATTCCGAAAAAAAATCGTTATTAATTTTCTATCAAATTATAATCCACTTCACAGCAACATTATATAAAGAACTTGACAAATTTATGTTGATGTTGCGTAGTTGGCAACCTCTTTACAGCCTTAGGCAACTCGGCTACTCATATAACAATATTTTTGAAGTGATAGCTTCTTTAGCCTCGTAGATTTTTGGTAGGGGAGAAACTTACGGGTTCGCGTCACCGATGACCTCGACATGCTCGTGACGTATTGCACTTGCGGCAGACTAGCGACGCGTATAGCGTCCTGTGTACATGTATTTAATTGTTTTGGTAGGAGAGAAACTTATGGGTCCGCGTCACCGGTGACCTCGACATGCGCGTGACGTATTGCGCTTGCGGCAGACTAGCGACGCGTAGTATAGCGTCCTGTGTACATGTATTTCATTGTTTTGGTAGGGGAGAAACTTTTAGGTTCGCGTCACCGATGACCTCGACATGCGCGTGACGTATTGCGCTTGCGGCAGACTAGCGACGCGTATAGCGTCCTGTGTACATGTATTTCATTGTTTTGGTAGGAGAGAAACTTATGGGTCCGCGTCACCGGTGACCTCGACATGCGCGTGACGTATTGCGCTTGCGGCAGACTAGCGACGCGTAGTATAGCGTCCTGTGTACATGTATTTCATTGTTTTGGTAGGGGAGAAACTTTTAGGTTCGCGTCACCGATGACCTCGACATGCGCGTGACGTATTGCGCTTGCGGCAGACTAGCGACGCGTATAGCGTCCTGTGTACATGTATTTCATTGTTTTGGTAGGAGAGAAACTTATGGGTCCGCGTCACCGATGACCTCGACATGCTCGTGACGTATTGCACTTGCGGTAGACTAGCGACGCGTAGTATAGCGACCTGTGTACATGTATTTAATTGTTTTGGTAGGGGAGAAACTTTTAGGTTCGCGTCACCGATGACCTCGACATGCGCGTGACGTATTGCGCTTGCGGCAGACTAGCGACGCGTAGTATAGCGGCCTGTGTATTTGATTTGAGTTTTCATTTCTGTCGCCATTCCTTTTTTTTAACCATGTCCTCAGTTTTTTTAACCATGTCCTTCAAGTTCAGACTGGGCCGGTGTCTAGTAACATTAGAGATATGCAAAGCGTTAGGGAGATAATCTTTGTTACGATTATTAAACGCGTATCGGCAGGATGTGAAACCGGCTCTCTCAAGGTGAAGTCATTGGTCTGCTGCTGTATATCGTGCATTAACTTGTTATTGTGCGTTACAATTAAAACAGGGCTTTTCAATGATTAGAGTCGGGTAGAGTTTGAACGAGCGAACTTAGTAATAAAAAAGTACTTATACTCCTGCTAGGGGTCCCTGTGTCGCAGTTGGCATGGACACACGAACACAAGACTCAAAAACAAACTTTATTTTCACTTTACAAAGTGTGCCCCGGCCGGGATTCGAACCCGGGACCTTCGAAGGCAGGGATACTACTCACTATACTATGGAGTTGTATATATATGCTAATAAGAGCGTGTATCCGTTACTTCTTGTCCATCCAAGGTTGTCTGTAAGAGATCGCTTTAAAGCGATAAGACCGCCGATGATTTCTGTTATTTTGTTTATGTGAGCAATAAAGTGTTATCTATCTACGGACGTACGCAAGCGGAGCAATTGCATCTAAACGAAAACCAATAACAGTTCTAGTCGCCAATCGTTCCTAATAAATTTGACCTTGGCGCTCGCCATCGTCGTACACTCGCGTTTATCGAGAATTCCTGTTCCACCACCTTGCGCGGTGTGTATAAAAAGTGACGCCCGTCGACTTGCCGAAACTAGTCTGACTAGGCGATTGGTTGCGAAATAATACTGGGGACCTGTTTTATGTACCTAACTGCCTGAGTGAACAAGGGAAAGAGGTGACTGTATTTTAAATAGAAAAACTATATTCTCTTCACTTATTTTTCGCGCTTAGATCTCTATATTGTTAAAAATTAAACATCCAAACCGGTATGCAACGGGCGAAGAAACAAATGACATTTAAAAATCGAAAAAAACGGACTCCAATTCTTTCATCCCTTTTTCTCGTCTACCATACCATTTCGAAAAAGTAACATCCAAATCGGTATGCAACGGGCGAAGAAACAAATGACTTTTAAAAATCTAAAAAACGGACTCCAATTCTTTCATCCCTTTTTCTCGTCTACCATCCCATTTCGAAAAAGGAACATTTAAATCGGTATGCAACGGGCGAAGAAAAAAGTCAGGGAAGCGAAATACGCAATTTTGTTTACTTGGATGACATTTTTTCCCAGTTATTTTGAGACGACTTTTATGAAAATTTCTAAGAGACCAATCTGAAAGCAAAAACCAAATCTTTTGTCGGTTCTTTCTCATCGTCTTATGTTGACATTTTAACCGCGGTTATCAAAGTCAAAGTCAAAGTATACTTTATTGCTTGAAATACATGTAGGTATATAAGATGTCAATATTATTATTAGTATCAATGTATTCTACCTTTCGGCATGCAATATTATAATATGAGTCACAATCATTATAAACTATTATTTAATATAAATTTGAAAATATTTAAAACAAAAAAAAAAAAACAAAAAAAAGTCAAAAATTAATTATTTTAAATTAAGTCAAAAAAATAATCGTAGGTCATATGAATTAAAATTAAGGTAGGTACTATCAATTAAACAAGTTTTTATCTGTCATAAATTCATTTAAAGAATAATAACATTTTTTTGTCAGTAAAATTTTAAGCTTCTTTTGAAACAGCAAACACGGTAGCATTCTTATCGACTCCGGAAGCTTATTGTAAATGAAAGGAGCTGAACAGAAAAAACTCTGGCGCATCAACGTGGTCTTAGAATTATGCACAAAAACTCGAGCTTTATCACGTCTGTTACGTATAACTACATCAGAAAGTCGAGAAAATAATAGAAAATATCGTGAGATGTAGCCATCTTAATAAGGTACTTGAAAAGTCAAGTTGCAAATTATATATAGATATCAAATCGCGCATGCGCATTTGATAAGCTATCGGTCGTTGGCACAGATGTCTGCAACACTATGACTGGTCAAATTTTATCTAAACAAAAATTTCATCTGAATCTATCCTCTCGCAATTGTTACTTGTACCTACCTACATTCACAAAAACCACGATTTTTTATCATAATGTTAGCAATATAACACGGCTCCGTGGCTTGGTTGGTAGTACCCCTGCCTATGAAGCAAGGGTTTCCGGGTTCGATTCCCGGCCGGGGCATACTTTGTGTGGTGAGCATAAAGTTTGTTCTCGGGTCTTGGGTGTTTGTCTTGTGTTCCTGTGTTTGTCCATGCCATCTGCGATACAGGGAATCCTAGTGCAGAGGTATGAGTGTGTAAACGTTACGTTACATCTAAATGTTTAAGAGTCGTTTCCGAGATACGCGAAATAAATAAATATATTAAAACATCAAGAATTCCTGTTTTAGAGTAATAAGATTTAGTAGCAACTAAGCTACGCGTCTAGCATAGAAACCTAATTTTGCAGAAGTACAATAGTATTTCGATAACGAGCATTATAAAATTTCAAAACAATGTCTTACCTCTTTGCTAATGGCCTAAAGACCATTACACACGTAGCTATAATATATTTTAGCGAGTTTTAACAAAACTAATTAAAAAAGTATACTAGTCCTTATTCAAGTCAAATCAACTCTTATTTATATTGGTAATTACAAGCAAAATCAAATATTGGACTTTTTTCTTTAATTTAATTATAATTTAATTTAATTTGTTTTTTTTTTTTATTTTATGTGTAATGTACATTAAAGAGTAGATAGATCTATAATCACTACATAGTATAAAACAAAGTCGCTTTCTCTGTCCCTATATCCCTATGTATGCTTAAATCTTTAGAACTACGCAACGGATTTTGATGCGGTTTTTTTTAATAGATAGAGTGATTCAAGAGGCAGGTTTATTACTCTAGCAAGTCACCCCGGCTTCGCACGGGTAGTTTCTGATACGACACTAATGCTTTACTAACCGTGCGAAGCCGGGGCGGGTCGCTAGTATTATTATAGCTACGTGTGTGACGAGCTTAACTGTAGCTACTATGCATCATAAAAAAGCTAGATGTTCCACTTTACTTATATAATGGCAGTAGATTTTAAGATAAGAACCATAAATATGCGAATTCTCTTGTAATAATACATTACGAGTAGTAGTATTGTGTTCCGGATTCCAGGTGTGGGTGCCGGAGTAATTCATATTGTAATTGTCAGTACAAGGTTTGCATGAAAGAAAATGTTTGAGAAATGGTACGGGAAGGTGAAAACTCCATATTGAAATATATCTACTATAATACAATATTATATATATATATAAATGTCTCACAGAGGGAAATGGAAGAAGAATACATGTTGTTCCGACCCCACTTAGTACTTATACTCATAGTCATTTATTGGAACCGTAGGAACCTTAGAATACACTTGGCTAAGTCTGTTCATATCGTAATTTAAACACATTATGTATGATCCCTTTAACAACCTTCTCCTGACAACAACAAACACAACAATAAAAAAAATTGCAATATTAGTCCAGCTGTTCACGCGTGATGCTGTGACAAAGGGAAATGGGAATTATTTTTTTATATATATTCATCATTTTCCTGCCCTTATCCCACACTAACTAAAGTGGAACATCTAGTTTATCTACCGTACCAGCCTCTAATGTTCCCACTGCAGGGACACCGGCCTACTCCCGATAATTGAGAGTGAATGGGCTTTGATCTACCACGGGCGCCCAATCCGGATTGGTAGATGTCACATGTCTTCGAATTAAGGTTCTAAGACATGCCGGTTTCCTCACGATGTTTTCCTTCACCGTTTCGAGAACGTGGTATAGCGCACATACATTTTTAGTGAAAAAACTCATTGGTGCACGTGTGGGTTTGAACCAGCAACCTTCAGATTGAAAGTCGGCGTCTATTCCTCTGGGCCACCCACGCTCTAAATGTTTTCTTGTGTAAAATTTGACGTGTCCAAACGATACTTGAAACCTGAAGGAATGGGTTTGATTTTGACCTGTCATATTGGAAGGCATTCCACCTTTGCGTCAGTTTGCTCAGCGAATGCCAAGCATCTCGTTCGCAAGAAGTGTTCCGCCTACTTATCGACTTTCGCTGGCGCCCACGCGATCGATAGACAATAGACTTTCGCTGCGCCCATACGTGCGCCTGCGCCGATCGACGCCGGCGCCGGTTCAATAGCGACGCTGGTCATGTAACGGAGGTGGCGGTTTCCGGTAGCTTATTATCAATTAACAATGAGTTAACAATTCTTCTTTTATATATGACTTTTTTACCTATTAGATAAATTAAAAGCTACCTATATATGTCTTCTAATATCTCTCTCTCATTACTATTTCATATTATTGTAAACGTTAACACACTCATACCTCTGCACTAGGATTCCCTGTGTCGCAGATGGCATGGACAAACATAAAAACACAAGACAAACACCCAAAACCCGAGAACAAACTTCATGCTCACCACACAAAGTGTGCCCCGGCCGGGAATCGAACCCGGGACCCCTCGCTTCGAAGGCAGGGTTACTACCAACTAAGCCACGGAGCCGTCGAATTGTGCCCAAAAGGATCCATAATGATCTGTACCTTATATTATAACATCTGTTTTTTTTTATGTGAATGAGTGACGGAACGAGCTGAGGGCCCACCTGATGGTAAGTGGTGACCCTCGCCCATGACAACAGTAATGCGCGCGACTCAGTATGAGATCCAAATCTTTACTGAGTCGCATTCATCCTGCTGCGTCCATCACCCGAGACGGGGATGATACGTCTCATGCGCATGTGATTTCACCGGCAGCCACACCCACTACCGCTTGACGGCAGGTTCCTGGTGTAGTAGCAGTACCTCTCCGGACGAACTTGGCACAGGTTCTACTGCTACTTTTGGTTGCTCCTTTAGTGCCACCCAGGGGGTACGTGTAGGGATTCAAAGGGTACACACCTACGGACGCGAGATTACTGTTGTCATGGGCGAGGGTCACCACTTAGCATCAGGTGGGCCCTCAGCTCGTTCCGTCATTCATTCACATAAAAAGAAACGTCTTCGACGGAGCGCTCTGGGACTGATGCAACCGTTTATCGAGGGTACGGCTTCCGGTACCCATTGGACCGCGGCTGATACTGAACCGCGGTTGCTAAATATCGTGTCCGGACACAAAAGTTACAACGTGTTTGCCACGGAAGGGTGAGGGTGCCGGTGACAGAGATTTTTCGAGTTACAGAGCTTATGTAACGCAAACGATTGAATTAAAAATTGTTAGAAAGCGACTTTGTTTTATAGTATGTAGTGATATCTGGGATAGTTTTAGTAACAACCCATTTGTCGGGTTCTTTGGAGCTGATCCAAAAATATCTTGCCCTACAGTACGCGTTTTGTCCGTTTATTTTGAGCGTTTCCGCCTGTTTTTGTCGACGAAATTGGAATAGCGGGACATAAAATAGCCTCCGGTGTTCGCACGTTTTTTTTGAACACTATATTTCCTAGAGACAAGGTTAATAATATTTAAGTGTGCTTTTTTCACTAATCGTGTTTTTACCAAAACAGTATCATAGCAAAAATGTTTTTGACGTGATAACGGCTTATGAATCATGACTCTTTATCACGTTCCGCCTGAGCCGGGCGTGCAAGAGAGAGAGCTGTACAAGCGATAGAGAGGCACGATCGGCCTAAGCGTTCGGAATGATAATTCAATTCAATTCATAAAAGGATGCAATTTTTCATCAATGTGTTCTTATGGCTTCATGGCTTAGTTGGTGATAGCCCTGCCTTCGAAGCGAGTCCCGGGTTCGAGTCTCAGCCGGGGTACACTTTGTGTGGTGGCATGAAGTTTGCTCTCGGGTCTTGGGTGTTTGTATTGTTTCTGTGTTTGTCCATGCCATTTGCGAGACGGAATCCTAGTACAGAGGTATGAGTGCGTTAACGTTGTTTTTGTTTATGTTTTTATGACGTTATCACGTAAAACCGACAATATTTTATTTTAAATTTCAGTTTTCTTGTGGGTACTTTTCTATTTAGTTCTTTAGAATCAACTCTTAACAATAATACGATCGGGTCGGGTTTAGTATTTTATAACACTCTTCGAGTCCAAACAAAGGAATGGGATATTTTCGGATCGGGAAGCTGTGTTCGTTGTTTCTAAAATTATCCAAGAATCTATTTTGGAGCAACGAAAATAACTGCGTTAAAATAAACATTTATTGAAATGTTTCTTTTCCAAAAATACAGAGGGGTATTTTTATATTAGGGTGTCTCATAAATAATGTCGGTTTTTATATGTGAAAATTCCTACGCCTCAATTTAAACATGTCGTAACTTGTTAAGACTAGTCTCTGATTCTATGAAGAGTACAATTGCTTTACTTTCTTTTAATCATTCTCTCTTTGTTTATTGACGACGCAGTACGTTTTTATAATAAATATTATTGAACGCGATAAATATGAAATTCGTGTATTGTTAAGAAAACAGACATTACTTATGAGACATGTTTGGAATGAAACAGCTGGGCAAAATGTTTACGCAGAAAAACTATTTTTAAACGGATTCAATGAGTGGATTTAATTTAGCTGCATGTTTCTATAATTATAATCCTATTTATTTGCGAACATGGGTTTATATAGATGACGTAAATAATAGTTGCAGTACAGCCATTATCAGCTTTACAGCATGCAATATATCAATAGGTAGTTTGGTAGACAGCAAGATAAGCATTCATCACTACATAGTATAAAACAAAGTCGCTTTCTCTGTCCCTATATCCCTATGTATGCTTAAATCTTTAAAACTACGCAACGGATTTTGATGCGGTTTTTTTAATAGATAGAGTGATTCAAGGGGAAGGTTTATATTAAGTATAATATACTAGCAAGTCACCCCGGCTTCGCACGGGTAGTTTCTGATACGACACTGATGCTTTACTAACCGTGCGAAGCCGGGGCGGGTCGCTAGTTAAATATTAAAGTACTTAATTATGTCAGGCTTCTTGTTCATCAATTTGCCAAGCAGATGAATATCGTAGTTTTCGTTGTACAAGTACTAACTCAGAAATGTATCATTCAGATATTCATCTAGGGTCTAGATTGTAGATTGTATTGTATAATATGGCTTTAAGTAGAGTAACCTTTTTTACTTAAATTTATAATAAAGCCACTTATTCCCCTATCACAAAATAATATAAAACGGAGGTACAATATTTTTAATTAAATTCATGTAGATAAAATTTTTTTCAATATATTATTATAGTAGACGCTTTCGATTAATCGAGGGGAAGGAATATGCAAGAAACCCGTCAGAGATTTACATATTCGCAAACATTGTATTCGTGACAAAACCGACGGATAAAATTGAGTTTATACGTTGGATTATTTAATCCGCGCTGACACCAAGCGGCACGGGAACCGGTAATTTCACTTTCTATCATCAGGTTCGGGGTACGGCGGTTTGATTCCAATACCGGTCGTGCTTCCTGTGTTTGGGTGGCAGGTTGTTTTTGTACCATCATGGTAATTCGTAGATCTTGTGCCTTTTACCGGCTAATTAATAAATAAACGTTTACACAGTCATACCTCTGCACTAGGATTCCCTGTGTCGCAGATGGTATGGACAAACACAGAAACACAAGAGACGGGAACAAACTTCATGCTCACCGCACAAAGTGTGCCCCGGCGGGAAATCGAAACCGGGACCCCTCGCTCCGAAGGCAGGGCTACTACCAACTAAGCCACGGAGCCGTTGAACTCGTAGATCTTGTGTCTGAAGCACGGAAGCGCTCATTTCAAGTGCCACTACAATTCTCGCCAGATTACTGTGCCAGATTAAGTCATAGTATGTGTAGAGAGCCTGGTGGCCCAGGGCTCAGACGCCGACTTTCAATCTGATAGTCGCTGGTTCAAACCCACACGTGCACCAATGAGATTTTTCACTTGATAAATTTATGTGAGCAATACCACGTTCTCAACGGTGACGAAAAACATCACCATGAGTTAGAACCAAAATTCGACGACATGTGACATCTACCAATCCGGATTGGGCTCCCGTGGTAGATCACAGCCCATGCGCTGTCAATTGTCGAAAGTAGGCCGGTGTCACTGCAGTGGGAACATGAGAGGCTGGTACTGTATGTGTATAGTGCGTCCGTGACGTCACGGGGCCGGTGACCTCATTACTCATATAGATCTGCGGTCTGCGGTCAACCGTCTTGAATTACTCTGATAAGTTCACCTCCCCCCTCTTTGGGTTGTTCACAGTCCTATTTTAACCCCCTACTGAGAATAGATGTGTAACGGTGAATTTGGATCTTTTTAACCGTTGTCAAAACATGTTGTTATTTTTATATTCAACCGACTGCCAGAAGAGGTTATCGATTAGGCTGGACTGTTTCCTTTGCAAACTTCGCCTGTTGTATACCGATTTCAAGGTATCTTTTTTTAAATGGCAACCGATTTAAATTCTTAAATTTTTTTGATGTTTTTTATCACTCACTTAATTAAACTTGGAAATTAAGTACACTTGTTTTTTGAATGTCGCTGCGATCGTATACGGTTCATTCTTCTTCTTTTTGTGTGAGTAAGTGGCCAACTCTGCTGTCGGAGTTCAAGCATAACTTATCAAGTTATTATACATATACTCTATTGAATGGCAAAGCTAACAAATGGAGTCAATAACCTATGTTAACTTGAACGAAAGTCTAGAGAAAGCGTAAAATGGTCATTATACACAAAATATTTCAATTGTTAAGGCGGTACCCGGGCAAGACTTCACGGCTCGAGCGAATAGGAAGACTCATAAACTCACATTTACAGCGGGTTTTTTATTTTTTTTTATTTTGTAAAACGGTTAGTTTTAAGCAGGAAAGGAAAAGATAGAACTTTCTTTATGACTGAAGAAAAATAAGTACATAGGCAAACTTAAATGAAAATACAGATAAAAATGACGGCTTAATTGACGGCTCCGTGGCTTATGGTAGTAGCCCTGCCTTCGAAGCGAGGGGTCCCGGGTTCGATTCCCGGCCGGGGCACACTGTGTGGTAAGCATGAAGTTTGTTCTCGGGTCTTGGGTGTTTGACTTGTGTTTCTATGTTTGTCCATGCCATCTGCGACACAGGGAATCCTAGTGCAGAGGTATGAGTGTGTTAACGTTGTTGTTGTTTGTTAATGAAAAAAAATACAGTTTTGGCGTCAGTACAGAGTAGGGTGCACCCCAAAAAATAATTTCAATGTATAGAATCGGATCTATTACAGTTTTATTATAAGTATTATATAATATAAATAGACTTCACTTTTTCGTTATGACTTTTTGTCTCTTTAGCCTCACAAATTCTGCCAGTGTCCTTTTCATTTAGTGTCAGTAACTATATATGATCAGTGTGTGAAAGAATTAAGTAGAATAGATTAGTAGGAATATGATTTGATATTAACTGCCATACGAATATTTGTAACTATCTATTTTGAAACATTTCAAGGGTCGATTGTAAGTTATTTACAATGTTATATCAAAATTTAAAACGTGTAATTGGAAGCTAAAATGTGAAATATACATATTAACTTTTCAGTTATTTGTCACTTCCTATATTTTACACGGTAATAGCATTTTTATAACGCTCAAAATAGTCTTTTGGTCGGGCATTCGCCTTAATTCTATACTGTTTCTGCTATGCGGGCGTATGCAAAACAATATTGTTTTCAAGGCATTTTCTAGAAACGGTGTTTACTACGCATTGATTTTTACCTTCTATCGAGTGGCCAACTATACGATACAGGCCTAGCCTAGTGTGGAATTTGTAAATATACGTATATATTTAATATTAAATAAATATATTAGATAAGAAAAATTTAAAACAGAAATTAAATGAATTGTGTATTCGGTTAGAAATGGAAATTAACAGGACGGTGTGCTTTCTGCTGATGCATGGAGGCCGTACGGTACCCGAGAAATGCTAGTCATGTTCTTTCGTGGTAGCAAATACTTGCTCACAACGGTTCACTTGTCGCTTCTAATGTAACCTTTCACTACACCAGCGAGTGACACCGTTATCATATAAATGAGATTAAAAAAATCTAAACATAAAGAATACTCTTTATTGTACACCTCGATAGAAACATACATAACAAAAATGAAATTAACAAAACAGTCACAAAAAAAGAAGGGGTTACAATGGGCGGCCTTATCGCTAATAGCGATCACTTACAAACATGTTCATTTTACACAACGTCTGAATAGATCTTCGTGAATTATGGCTAAGAACCATCTCGATGACCTCAGCTTTCAAACAGAAAAAGCCGCATCGAAATCTGTCCATCAGGAGTTACGATGCCACAGACAGACAGACAAAAACTTATAACACCCCTCTTTTTCGACAGGGGAGAAACCGATTTCAATACTTTCTTCCCTTATCTGGCCCTTAGGGGGTTCACCGTACCATTTAAAAAAACATTCAAATTGGTCTACAACGGGCGAAGAAGCGAGTGGCCGATTTAAATAAAGCACGCTTAAAAAAGTCTAAATGCTTATTAGAAAATTCACTCACTGAACTCAAAAATATGTTCACTTAACTCAATAAAAAAATGATAAATTTTTGATCGATTTTCGCTTATAACTTTCTTATTTTTGGTTCTACGATTAAAAGTCACTGACCAAGGTTGTAGGGAATTTTATTTGCAACGAAAAATGTAGTTTGTTAGATATACCATTAAAACCACTTGTACCGTTTTTCTAAGATGGCGGCGGTGGGACAAGGGTTGCAACCCCACAAACTTGGATTTAACTTCACACTAACCCCTTCATGATATCTAAAAAATAAAATAGCGTATTACAAATTCACGCTAAGCGCAAAAAGAATTTTCAATGGACTTTTTATTGATTTGTTTGTTTAGAAATCTTTCATTCTCTTTCCAGGAAGCAGTGTATGAGGTACCCTGCGACCACCAACCACCCACAGACCCTACATCCCCGAGAATGGCCAAAACAGACTTCCAAAAACTCCTCCAGAACTTCGAGAAGGGTGTCTCGAGCGATAGCCCCACGAAGGAGAGACTATCACCTTCCAAGCTCTCCATCAAATCCTTAGAAGACGTGAAATTCTCGCTCAAATCCAAGGAGGACATGGGTTTGGAGGGGAAGTACGTTTGTCCCGAACCTGTGACGATGACCCCTGATGGGAAGTATGCCAAAAAGCCTGATAGGAGATTCTGTACGGAGGTCCGAAGGTATAAACCTTTTGATAAGGCTGTCGGCTACACTCTACCAAGGAAAAACCCTCAGTTGGACGTGGATAGAGAGAATGTGAGTACTTTTTAACATACTACTTAATATTTTTTTCTTATTTGAGTCAGTATGGTACGTGCTGAGGGCCCACCTGGTGGTAATCGACCGCCCATGACAACAGTAATGCGACTCAGTATAAGATTTGGGATTTTACACCGAGTTGCGTCCGTCACCCGACACGGGGATGATACGTCTCATGCGCATGTGATTTCACCGGCTCCCACACCTTACCACATTTGGTGCTCCATGACGGCTTCGCAGCTTCGTTTGGAGCTGGATGGTGCTGTGTGAAATGTCCATGATTTTTTATTCGTTTAAGTACCATTTTTTTATACTACTGAAATGACGGGACGAGCTGTAGGCCTTGATTTTAAGAGGTAACCACCGCCCGTAACAGCAATATCTAACTTCCTATATGTAAGTCATTATAAAGTCAAGTAAACATATTCGTGCGCATATAACGTGTCACAGGAGCACATTATATTATTATTATTATTAGAAGAAAATTTATCAAATAAATTAACTTGTTATTGTATGGATAAGATTAGTGATAATTATAGAAGTATAATGAGTCATTGATGGTACCCCTGGTGGTTAATTATCAAGTAACTATAATGATACATCACAATTGTACAATACCCCCCATTTATGGTAAACATACTTGGATACAATGACAAAGAGTTGACTTAAATAGATCACAACTTGTGGCGCCATCTAGCGAAACTAAGCTGAACTTTTACGCTCGGTTTACACATTGTAGTTCGTGCCAGTGTCATGGCGCCATCTAGCGAAACTAAGCGGAACTTTTGCGCTCGGGTTTACCCATTGTGGTTCGCGTCAGTATCGCTAGATGGCGTCGAATGTATTGAGACTTTTGCGGCCTATTTGACAGTTATAACTTTACTTTAACTAACTTTATTTTAAATTCAATTTTCGCCAACTCAAAACGACTAAAAAGTGGAAATCTGTAAATGTAGCTAGCTTTAGTATATTAACATATGTCATATTATTTTTATTAAATTTTCGGGCCATTCAGAGTTTGTATGAAACAAAATTACAAATAACGCCTAATATTTCAATATAATACTTATTGCTAATCTAATAATTTTAGAAAATATTAAAGGAGGCTTGCAAACTCCTACGCCTGTTTTGTACTAGATGGTGCCTGGGTTCGAATCCTACACAGAACAAGCAAATGTGGGACGAACATTTTTTTTTTGTGTCTGAAATGTTCTAAAAATATTACTATTAAGAATTCTATCAGTAATCTTAATCTGGGCTCCTACAGTACAAATGTTTATTTTGGGGCTAGTTGGCGCTGTGTGAACTGTCCATGAATATTTATATTGTATATCGTTTCATTTCATTTCATTTATTGTCGTTTGTGAACCTAGGTACATAACATGAGATGGAAAACTTAATATAATTAGAACACTAGGCTCTGCCATTTGAGCATACAAACATTTATTAGCTTCGGTAAAAAAAATGTCAAAATACAATATAATTAATAAAGGATTAAATGAATCAAATAAATTAAATAATGCAATGTCAATAAATTAAATATTAAATGTCAAACAATGTCAAATTACGATAAAGTGATTAATTTAAAATATGTCAGAGTAATCAAATTATTTAAATAAAAACACACACACAAAATACCTACTCCAACAGTTACAAACAATCAATCCATTACAACAACAGCTCGATCACTCAGATACTCATCAACCGTGTAATACGCCTTTTTTACTAAAATATCGATAAATAAAATTTCGTCATGTTCAAACGCCACGAAACGGTCACCAATATAATAAAAGACCTCGCTTTACTTAGAATTTAACAGCTAAGCCAGTTTCGCGTACGCTGTGTTGATGCTGTGTCACAGATATGATGTACATTGTTATCTACTGACAGACGAACAGAACTGTTTGTTATACTGTGTTGTCTGAGTCACAGTAGCGGAAAGAAATCATGATACACGCTATTGTAAGGTCGGTTTACATGGCGGCTGTACAGAACCGTACAGTGCTATTAGACAATCATGTATTTTGCCTGATCGGCGTTTCTGTTTGTGTCAACTAAACTTAATAAACAGTCCAGACTGAGCCCACGAACTCAATACGTTCTCCTTATTTTTTTTCTTTTTGTTGGCTATCTGGGGCATCTGCAACAGATACACCGGTTGCCCTGGGGGAGACAACCGAGTTATGTGAGACTTTTACCCGAACTAAACCCCTCCGGTGGCCGACCTCTGCGCATTCGAGGGTCTCGGGGCTCTCCAAAGGAACTTCACCAGTGACCCTCTCGCATTTTGCCATTAGGCCCGTTCCCGGGGACGTTCTGCTTACTACTTTAACTCAACTACAACTAAATCTATTGTACGGGCTACGGGCTCGTACAGCAGCTATTCAGAGTACAACGTGCGAAGAAAAGTCACAGCAAAGAAAAATACGCAATTTCGCTTGCTTGGATGACATATTTTTTCCAATTAACAACCAAACTATTGAACCGATTTTGATAAAAATTCTATGGTACCAATCTGTAAGCATGTCCTTTAAAAATAAAGGATTTTCCAATTCAGTTGATAAATGACGGAGAAACGAGGCAACACTAAAAAAAAAAATTATAGCGGATAACAATGAATTAATTAAATTATTCCTACGCGATCCTTAGCGCCATGTAAACTAGTGCTTAGTTATGCCAAGGTTCTTCAGCAGTACGCGATCGGCCCTGCCGATGAGTTGTTTCGTTACAAATACATTGTCTATATTTTACTAACAAATATTTCGTTTAAACATTAAGAGGCCAATTCTGCTGGCAACAGATCAAAGTGAAATTAATCCCAACAGCATCTCTTTGTTATACTCGTACAAAGTAAAAGAGACGGCAATAGATGATTGTTGTCAATATCAATTTTAGTTTATTGCGTGTAATTGATTGTAGACCATTTTATCTGTATTTTATGTGTAAATTTAGGTCCTTAAATACATATAGGTAATACATATACTAGACGACAATATAGGTAGACGAGTTCTTGAGTGGAGACCGCGTGTAGGCAAACGTGCGCCCGGCCAGGTGGAGCGACGACTTGCGAAAGGTGGCTGGAAGGAAGTGGATGAGCCGAAGATCGGGCTCAGTGGCGCTTACTTGGTGAGGTCTATGTCCAGCAGTGGACGAGTAAAGGCTGATGATGAATACTTACATAAAATACGGATAAAATCGTCTGCAACCTACACGCAACAAGAAACATAAACATAATTACAATTAATTCGTTGTGTCCAAATCCGGACTCGAACCAAATTACCTTAATTTTAACATAATTGACATTGATAATATGAATTTGAAGGGATTTTTTAGTTGACTAAAATATCATCTGCGTTGCTTGATAGTAAAAGTTTTATTGTGCTTATAAAGTCATATACAATATAAATATCAATTTATAAGTGATCAGTGAAAATATTGAGTGGATTCTCTTTGGATACCGTTGGAGGTGCAGTGTTTTTTTTATTAGAAAACAAAAGCTATTATATTTTTAATGAGTGTATGTGAATTTTTGAGTGGACTTCAAAGCAGTGATATAGAAAGTATTTTTTGAAATGGGAAAAGGTGAGCAAATAATTTTTCTTCCTTATCTTGCCTCTACCATGGACAGAATTAAACACAGACCGAAGATCCGAGTGCAAACTTGATGTGCATTTAAAGCAGTGGTGCACCCGATTGGTATCCTATGTCCTGTTCTGTATCCCTGACAACGTGTATGCAAAAATCATGGCGATCGGTTGAGTAGTTGAGGTCTGAAAGCATAAAAAACAAAGTCACACTCGCATTTATAATGCTTATAGAATTTCTGGATCACTGTTACCTTATGTCCTTTTCTGTATCCCTGATAACGTGCATGTAAAATTTAATGGCGATCGGTTGAGTAGTTAAATCGTGAAAGCATAACAAACAAACTCACATTCGTATTTATAATATTACTAGTTTTTGCCCGTGGTTTCGCTCCCGTTAAAGTTATACCAATTAAGGTACATCCACCAATACAGCGCCATCTAGTGAGAAATTACGAACTAAACTATAATAGAAAGTGCATTCCCCATAACAGCGCCATCTAGGGAAAATGTAACGAACTGAACGAAATTGAGATGAATATGACATTCTCGTAGGAATCTCACATTTCTGCGGGATAAAAAGTACCCTATAACCTTTTCTGTATCCCTGACAACGTGTATGCACAATTCAAGTTGAGTATTTGAGTTTTGTATGATTTTGTTATTGGTGTTAATAAATAACTAAATAACGTTAACACCTCTGCACTAGGATTCCCTGTGTCGCAGATGGTATGCACAAACACAAGATAAACACCCAAGACCCGAGAACAAACTTTATGCTCACTTGTGTAAACCCCGGCCGGGACTCGAACCCGGAACCCCTCGCTTCGAAGGCAGGGTTACTACTAACTAAGCCACGGAGTCGTGATCATCCTCTCTCCCAAATCGCAACAACTGGATTTTTTTTTATATTGCTTGCTATTGCATAGTGGTAACAGATTGAATTCGAACGTCGGGGTTTCTGGTCGATTTGTAACGCAAAATAACAATCGTAAACAATGAGCTCATTATTAGACTATTAGGAACAAAGAGCGATTGCATAATGATTGCACTAATTAATTTAGTGTAATGCCGCGAGCTACAAGTCGATTCTTTAATAAAAAATAATAATATTATACAAATACAAAAAAAAAATATTAATAAAGTTAACATTTATAATTATAACTAGCGACCCGCCCCGGTTTCGCACGGTTAGTAAAGCATCAGTGTCGTATCAGAAACTACCCGTTCGAAGCTGGGGTGACTTGCTAGTGTATTACACATATAAACCTCCCTCTTGAATCACTCTATCTATTAAAAAAACCGCATCAAAATCCGTTGCGTAGTTTTAAAGATTTAAGCATACATAGGGATATAGGGACAGAGAAAGCGACTTTGTTTTATACTATGTAGTGATACCTACAGTAATTGCGTTAAAAATTGAAATAAAAGTTTGAAGCGTTACATTTTTTAATATAATAAATATGTACCTAAGACCATGCGTTCATAAGTTAGTTTAGCGCTTGTTCAAACCCTATCCGACTCCGTGGCTTAGTTGGTAGTAACCCTGCCCAGCGAGGAGTCAACGGTTCGATTCCTGGCCGGGGCATACTTTGTGTGGTGAGCGTGAAGCATGAAGTGCAGAGGTATGAGTGTGTAAACGTTTATTGTTTTTTTTTTTTTAACGTATGTGTTTACGAATAATTGTTCTACATAAGTTATACGTATTCTGATTCCCATAGTACGATAGAAGCTATGCTTAGTTTGGGGCTTGTTGACGCTGGTTTAATGTATATTCAGGTAATCTTATCAGAAACCTCGCCTTGTCATGAGTCACGGTGACGCCATGGTTAATGGGTAGTGGCTACAATCTGCCAAGGTCGGGGGAACACCCCGAAACTTTCAGGGGATTGCCTGAACCAATAATATTACCTGGCGACCGAGCTTCGCTCGTTTTATCTAGAATTATAAATGCACAAATGACATGCCGGTTTCCTCACGATGTTTTCCGTCACCGTTTCGAGAACGTGGTATTGCGCACATAAATATTTCAAGTGAAAAATCTCATTGGTGCACGTGTGGGTTTGAACTATCAACGTTCAGATTGAAAGTCTGCGTTTATGCCCCTGGGCCACCACTCTCTCGACCAAAGCTCATTCACTCTCAATTATTGAGAGTAGGCCGGTGCCCCTGCAGTGGGAACAAGAGCCTGATATGGTATGGAATACTGGGTTAATGTTTTGACCTCATACAAGGAAAGTTTATAAGCAAACTCGCGGATAATTCCACCTAAAAATGCTATAAAACTAGTGCAAAGAACTAATTATAATAATAATAACGGGCAAGTGTGATTTGGACTCGCACACCGAGGGTTCCGTACCACTGATTGTACCTCTATTATTCTGCTACATTCGTGTGAGTGGCCCCTGGTGTCGGAGTTTTCAAACCGCCCGCCGCTCGAGGGCCTTCGACATGTCTTAACGACTAGTATAGCCGGTACCTACCATATTAACGTGCACTCTGAATTAAGGCATCAGAGGCTGATACGGTAATTACATTTAGACTTCATAATTTTGGTAGTAACCGTGACTTCGAGGCGATTCCAGGGTTCGATTCCCGGCCAGGTCAAACTCTGATAAGTTAATATAATATTTAAGCCCGCTACTGCTTTTGGGTAAAAGATAGAGCAGCCAGATGTTGTAGGCTAGTAATAGGCCTTTATCCTTTGGGTACGGAACCCTAAAGGCACTTAAAACTGGACCTTAGGCGTCGGCTTGTCTACATGTTAAAGTTATCTCAAACTAATTAGTGGAACAAGTAGTGATGGGAACGGACAATCTAAAATTAGATTTTTATCGATGTTACTGGCGGTTTTTTTTAACGACTGAAAAATAGGAGGTTCTCAGTTTGGCCAAACGTTTCTCCGGGTAGGTGATTATGCCAAGTTCTATTGCTAATTTTTACCACCACCAGGGTGCAACAAAAAGTACACCACTTGTAGGGATTCAAACCGATTCAAATGTCCCCGTGTTAGTATAATTTCTATCACGGAATATTCATCAAAAATATTTATTTAATTATGTTGGCGCGATTGAATAATTTCTATCACGGAATATTCTTCAAAAATACTTCTTTAATTATGTTGGTTATGTTGGTGCGATTGCATAATTTCCATCACGGAATATTCATCAAAAATACTTCTATAATTATGTTGGTTAAGTTGGTGCGATTGAATAATTTCCATCACGGAATATTCCTCAAAAACATTACCTTAATTATGTTATTGCGATTGCATAATTTCCAACGCGGAATATTCCTCGTAAACACTTCCGATAGTACTATCGATACGTTCGAGTACATCTCTTGTGTTTATCACCACTACGTCATTTGTAATAAAATGAGCTAGCCTCATTTGTTTACAATTTGTATGGACGGTCTTATGCGACAAGAATATAGATAACAATCTTATATATAAAATATTTAGAAAAAAAAAACATAGCCTATAGCCTTCCTCGATAAATGGACTACCTAAAACTGAAAGAATCATTCAAATCGGACCAGTAGTTCCAGAGATTAGCGCGTTCAAACAAACAAACAAACACTGCAGCTTTATAATATTAGTATAGACTAGCGACCCGCCCCGGCTTCGCACGGTTAGTAAAGTATCAGTAACTATTTGTTACTATTTTTATTTTTTGTTGTAACTATTTTTTAATACTTGTGCGAAGCTGGGGTGACTTGCTAGTGTATTATACATATAAACCTTCCTATTGAATCACTCTATCTATTAAAAAAACCGCATCAAAATCCGTGGCGTAGTTTTAAAGATTTAAGCATACATAGGGATATATGGACAGAGAAAGCGACTTTGTTTTATACTATGTAGTGACAAGCGACGGGTCCCGGGTTCGAATCACCGGGGCACACTTTGTGGTGAGCATGAAGTTTGTTCCGCGTCTCCGGTGTTTGTCTTGTTTTTGTGATTGTCCATGCCACCTGCGACACGGAATCCTAGTGCATAGGTATGCGTTAACGTCATTGTTGTTGTTAAAACTTGCTTCTACCTATGTCCGTTAGACTTTGAAAGCAACCGATGTGCCCCAAACGGGTTGAATAAGAAAGGCTATGCGAAGGTTTTAGACCACTAAAACAAAGCGTTAGGCACAAAATGCATTTATTGCGTAATAGCATACGCCGGGTATCCGCTGGTAGTAAATAAATAACAGGTTTATTTTAGGAAGCTATAAAGACTTGGGTAATGTTCTGATGAACATAAAAAGCATGAACAGATCTTCATGTATAAGCTAAGAACCATCTCGACCACGTTACCTTTCAAACAGAAAAGATTGAATCAAAGTCTTTCCATTCGTTTGGGAGCTACGACAGATATCTAAATAAATATGATGGTCTTTAATTTATAACAGACTAACACCCAGAGCTAAGGGTCCACCTGGTGGTAAGTGGTGACCCTCGCCCATGACAACAGTAATGCGACTCAGATTCAAATCTTATACTGAACCGCACTCATCCTGCTGCGTACATCACCTGAGACGGGGATGATACGTCTCATGCGCATGTGATTTCACCAGCCACACCCTTCCACCGGAACACAGCAATGCGAGCACTACTGTTCATAACACAAATGATCGCCCTTAATGGGAATCGAACACACGACCTGCAGACAGAGCTACCAACTGAGCAGTAAGGTCAGCCGAAAAAATTGCTCCACCTGAAAAATATTGATAATGCTTCTCCGCTGAATTTTATTTTGGTTCATTGCCCAAATGGTTAGCGATAACTAATTGTGACATCATTCAGAAACCTCAGTGCGTGCTCGACCCCCGTCGGAGTCAGACGTATTATCTATTCGGGAGATTTTTTATACGTTTCCTGTGCGTATTAAATTATTGTTATGGATTGCATAATGTTGTATTATATGAAGCGTTTGGCGGTCAGTGGCGTTATCTGTGTAACTTTGTCATACTCGTAAACGGTTCGTCTACGGTACTACGCTGCAATATAATTATGTGTAAAATTATATAACAATTATTCTTGAAATTAGATTTTGAAATTGTCTGGTAAATACATTTTTAAACGCGTTTCTTCGTCAGCATTGAAAAGTTGTAGGTTGTAAATGAATGCAGATTCAGTACCTATTTTGTGATGGTGATTGTGTGACGATTTTAGTGAGCTTTGGCGATTTTTATCAAGGCAATTAAAAGTTTAATTAAAAGCGTACTGTGCCAATAAAAGACTTTTTTAATAATCGACCTGAATAATCGACTTTTTTTTAATAATCAAAAATCTCAAATCTTGTGACAATGTGACATTCTAGAAAGGTGAAAAAAAGGAATGATTGAGAATGAGAAATCATATTTTTCATAATAGTGGTTAATTTTATTAGTGTTTTATCTCTGTAGTAGGAAGTGTAGTTAATTTTTATGTGACAATGTGAAATTAAAGCTACAATTCAACAATACAAAATTGTTACTGATAATTTGAGTGGTTCTTTGTTGGTGAACATCGTCCAAAATGGAGTTCCGAAATGGTAGATAAGTGTTTTTTTTACACTCTAATATCCCTGCTCTGGGATTTCCTGTTTCGCAGGTGGCATGGATTTATGTCCGTGTGGTCGGGGAGCTGATATGTCAATGAATGAATGAATACTCTTTATTGTGCAGTTGCTCGCGTCCGTAGGTGTGTGCCCTTTGATTCCCTACACGTACCCCCTGGGTGCAGTAGCAGAACTTGTGCCAAGTTCGTCCGGAGAGGTACTGCCACCACATCTGGAATTTGCCGCCAAGCATTACTGCTTGCATTACTGTGTTCCGGTGGAAGGGTGTGGCTGCCGGTGAAATCACATGCGCATGAGACGTATCATCCCCGTCTCGGGTGATGGACGCAGCAGGGTGAATGCGACTCGGTAATGATTTGGATCTCATACTGAGTCGCGCGCATTACTGTTGTCATGGGCGAGGGTCACCACTTACCATCAGGTGGGCCCTCAGCTCGTGGCACCATTTTCTGTTTGATAGCTGACATCATCGAGATGGTTCCTAGCTATTACTTATGAGGATCTGTTCAGGCATCTGTAGACCATCAGCTCATTACCATTCACCAAGTTATTTCCTTCACAATTTGCGTAAAATGAACTTGTAGGTAGCGTTCGGTACACAGCTGATAACTTGAAAACAATAACAAATTTACATTTTTATCTCGTATGCCTTTAGAAACGTGTGGAAACACGTGCTATGGTACGATGGAAACTCATTACTACAGTCTACCAACATCATCTCTTCTCTTTTTTTATGTGAATAAGTGCCGGTACGAGCGGAGGGCCCACCTGATGGTAAGCGGTGACCCTCGCCCATGACAACAGTAATGCGCGCGACTCAGTATGAGATCCAAATCTTTACTGAGTCGCATTCATCCTGCTGCGTCCATCACCCGAGACGGGGATGGTACGTCACATGCGCATGTGATTTCACCGGCAGCCACACCCTTCCACCGGAACACAGTAATGCAACCACTACTACTTGGCGGCAGATTCCAGATGTGGTGGCAGTACCTCTCCGGACGAACTTAGCACAAGTTCTACTGCTACTTTTGGTTGCTCATTAAGCACCACCCAGGGGGTTCGTGTAGGGAATCAAAGGGTACACACCTACGGACGCGAGCAACTGGACCCCCCAAAAATCTTTACTGAGTCGCATTCATCCTCTAAATAGTCTATAGCAAAGTCGCTGTTTTTGTCTGTCTGTTTCTCCGCTAACTTCTAGACCACGCAACGGTTTTGATTTTCACTATTTAGATATTTTTCAAGATGGTTTTTATACTCAATAGTTTATTGTATTTCACAATGTAAAGAACAGGTGTTGTAGTAATACGTACAGATCATTATGGACCCTGTTGGGCACGACAATGATATAAAATATTAATGAGAGAGGACGATATATTACAAACATATATAGGTAGGCTTTAATGCCATTGATTTTAAGGAAGAATTGTTAACGTAATGGTTCAAAATTTTAGTTATTATAGGTTACAATAACATACCTAGGCGAGTCAATACGGTTAAATGGCGATTTGTCATTGAATCATTCGGTAAATAGGCTTTTAACATATTCAATCTTTTTCTAAACAACGAGCCATTTGATTCATTTTTTATAGTTATTTATACATATAATGTATAATACAATTATGCATATAATTGACGACTTGGCTGAGTTGGTAGTAGCCCTGCCTTCCAAGCGAGTGTCCCGGGTTCGATTCCCGGCCGGGCCACACTGTGTGGTGAGCATGAAGTTTGTTCTCGGGTCTTGGCTGTCTGTTTTGCGTTTCTGTGTTTGTACATGACAGCTGCGACACAGGGAATCCTATTCAAAAATATTGGGGTTCTCTTATTGCGTGTGTATTTATAATAATATATTAAAGCACAATTTACCTTGTTCAAATGTTTTCGGATGGCCTCGCACCCTCGCAGAACAACCCGTTTTTTGTTTCGATGTACTGCAGCTGTCTTTAGGAGGATGCTGACTGATCACCAGGAGCCCTGTACACTTCCAACTCACCTAAATTCCTCATACGCCAAGAGCCTCACAAAGATCTATCGCCCGGAGCCTCGCAATATCTAAGGCCGCCCTTGTTGTTAACAGCTGAACGCGCTTATGAACGAGATCTACGAGACTGTGACAGCTGCGTGCAACATGGAGGAGCATAAGCCTGGCAGCTTCCCGACTGACCAGCCTGACGCCAGCTCCAGCGAAGGTCAGTCTCCAGGGTCCCATAATACAAATAAACACCCGCGCGATACTGCCTTCTTATGTGAATAAGTGACGGAACGAGCTGAGGGCCCACCTGATGGTAAGTGGTGACCCTCGCCCATGACAACAGTAATGCGCGCGACTCATTATGAGATCCAAATCTTTACTGAGTCGCATTCATCCTCTCATGCGCATGTGATTTCACCGGCTACACCCTTCCACCGGAACACAGTAATGCAACCACCAATGCTTGGCGGCAGATTCGGGATGTGGTGGCAGTACCTCTCCGGACGAACTTGGCACAAGTTCTACTGCTACTTTTTGGTTGCTCCTTTAGCACCCAGGGGGTACGTGTAGGGAATCAAAGGGTACGCACCTACGGACGCGAGCAACTGTGGACAACTGGACCCCCTTTGTTGGTTGAAAGAAACTAAGCGGCAAGTGTTAAGGATAGCAGCTTTTAATGGATGCTAGTTTGTGAATATCTAGAATGCTTTATAATTTCAGAATTGACAAAGTTGACGCGCAGCCTCACGGAGAAGCGGAAGAATTACGTGCGCCGCGTGTCGTCCCGCGTGGCTTACCTGGAGCCCGCCAGCATCAAGACCACCCGCCATCGGCATCGCCACCAGACCTCCATATGCTCCTATAAGTCGGAAGTAGCCGAGAACCCATACTCCACTTTCAGGTTAAAACAATATACTCAATACTCAATAGTTTATTGTATTCCACAATGTAAAAACAGATGTTATTAGGAGTACAAATAAGATTCCGCCGTTTTATTGTAGATGGCGCGGCACGGAGTTTCGGTTAGCTTTCGCAGATGATAACCGGCTTAAAAAATAGTTTGGACATAGTAGCACATGCTCTGACGGCGCAGCGGTTCACATCTTATGAGGATACCAAAAATTGGGTTGATTCGTGGATAACCTCAAAAGACAAGGAGTTCTTCAGACGTGGGATTCGAATGCTGCCTGAGAGATGGGAAAAAGTGGTTGCAAGTGATGGGCAATATTTTGAATAAATTTATATTACCGTTCTTCTACAATAAATATTTAATTTGTGTAAAAAAACGGCGGAAACTTATTTGTACTCCTAATATAATATTAGGTACGGATCATGGACCCTGTTGGGCACAA
The DNA here is from genome assembly GCA_921293045.1 of Aplocera efformata. Taxonomy (NCBI): domain Eukaryota; kingdom Metazoa; phylum Arthropoda; class Insecta; order Lepidoptera; family Geometridae; genus Aplocera; species Aplocera efformata. The sequence continues at coordinate 711,869 of OV121067.1, read as the reverse complement.
CAATAATATGAAATAGGGATGAGAGAGAGGACGATATTATTACAGAAGAATTGTTAATGTTTCAAGATAATGATTTAGTTAATACTAGCGACCCGCCCCGGCTTCGCACGGTTAGTAAAGCATCAGTGTCGTATCAGGAACTACCCGTGCGAAGCCGGGGTGAGTTGCTAGTGTATTATACATATAAACCTTCCTCTTGAATCACTCTATCTATTACCGCATCAAAATCCGTTGCGTAGTTTTAAAGATTTAAGCATACATAGGGATATAGGGACAGAGAAAACGACTTTGTTTTATACTATGTAGTGATAGATTTGAATAACATACGTAGACAGGCGAGTCAATCTGGTTAATGTTTAGCGATTTTTCATTAAAGTATTCGGTAAATATTGATTTATTTAGAGAGGGAGCGTGGTGGCCCAGGGGCACAGACGCCGACTTTCAATCTGAAGGTCGCTAGTTCAAACCCACACGTGGACCAATGAGTTTTTCACTTGAAAAAATTATGTGCGCAATACCACGTTCTCGAAACGGTGACGGAAAACGTCGTGAGGAAACCGGCATGTCTTAGAACCGAAAATTCGACGACATGTGACATCTACCAATCCGGATTAGGCTGCCGTGGTAGATCAAAGCCCATTCACTTTCAATTATCGAGATTAGGCCGGTGTCCCTGCCGTGGGAACATTAGAGGCTGGTACGGTAACCGTACCGTACCAGCCTCTAATGTTCCCACGATATTGGTCCAGCCATGCACGCGTGATACCGATCACGCGTGCATGGCTGGACCAATTTCGCCAATTTTTTTTGTCGCTTAGTTGTTAGTAGCCCTGCCTTCGAAGCGAGGAGTCCCGGGTTCGATTCCCGGCCGGGGCACGCTTTATGTAGTGAGCATGAAGTTTGTTCTCGGGTCTTGAGTCAGGGCTTTGATCTACCACGGGAGCTCCGTAATGCCATGACCAAGGGAGATAGTTATAAATATATATATATTTTTTTTTAAACTATCATGGTTGCCGCCGATATTTCGACGCAGTTACATGCGTCATGGTCCCGGGCAAACTGAAGTCTTTGCGAAAATTGGAGTGTGCAAATCATTGCCGATATGTCTGTCTGTCTATATGTCTTGACAGAAATATCGGTAGTCAATAAAACTCACAAATCATGGCAAATATCTCGGTAACACGAATAATAAAGTTATATATATGTTTAAAGATCTTGGAAGAGTTTCCGCGCGTCCCAAAACAACCTGACCACAAAAATGGACACCGACTCAAAATTCAACCTGACGGATTCGACGGGCAACATCCTGTCGCTGAAGGCCGACTTTGACAGTGTCACTAGCATCGACCTGAGCGTGGACGGGAAGGCGGGCTGCGTGGACATCGATCTGCCATTCGAGCCTCGCGAGAACGGCCTATTCAATGTGTGCCTGCTGGTCGGCCTGAACTACATGACTGGGGAAGCGTATGTCCGAAGTGTGTTCCCTACGCATGTGAGTATATATTGTGGATGTGACGGAACGAGCTGAGGGCCCGCCTGGTGGTAAGTGACCCTCGCCCATGACAACAGTAACGCGACTCAGTATGAGATACAAATCTTTACCGAGTCGCATTCATCCTGCTGCGTCCGTCACCCGAGACGGGGGTGATATGCGCATGTGATTTCACCGGCACCCACACCCTTCCACCGGAACACAGTAATGCGAGCAATACTGCTTGTACAATAAACAACGCGCGTCAAACAAAACATTTAATATATGGTATTTGTACCCCAGGTGCCGGTGCCGCAGCATATCGAGAACCTGATCTTCCCGGAGACCCTCAGCCAGGACAAGGGGGAGTGGTCTGCCGACGCGACCCTCACCCAGTGCTACTCCTTCGTCCTCACCGACGAGAGGGGCGAGAGGTCGTACGGGTGAGACATCAGACTATACCTTACCAGCCTCTACTGTTCCCACTGCTACCGGCCTACTCTCGATAATTGAGAGTGAATCTGATCTACCACGGGAGCCTAATACGGATTGGTCTATATTGTATCAGCCTCTAATGTTCCCACTGCTGACACCGGCCTACTCTCGATAATTGAGAGTGAATCTGATCTACCACGGGAGCCCAATACGGATTGGTCTATATTGTATCAGCCTCTAATGTTCCCACTGCTACCGGCCTACTCTCTCGATAATTGAGTGTAGGGCTCTGATCTACCACGGGAGCCCAATCCGGATTGGTAGATGTCGCATGTCTTCGAATTTATGGTTCTCAGACATGCCGGTTTCCTCACGATGTTTTCCGTCACCGTTTTGAGAGCGTGGTATTGCGCACATAAATTTTTGAAGTGATATAACTCATTGGTGCACGTGTGGTTTTGAACCAGCGACCTTCAGATTGAAAGTCGGCGTCTAATTGAAAGTCGACATCAGACAATATACATATATATATATATATATACATTGTTGTGAATATGTGGCGGAACGAGCTGAGGGTCCAGTTGCTCGCGTCCGTAGGTGTGTACCCTTTGATTCCCTACACGTACCCCCTGGGTGGTGCTAAAGGAGCAATCAAAAGTAGCAGTAGAACTTGTGCCAAGTTCGTCCGGAGAGGTACTGCCACCACACCTGGAATCTACCGCCAAGCAGTAGTGGTCGCATTACTGAGTTCCGGTGGAAGGGTGTGGGTGCCGGTGAAATCACATGAGCATGTGTATCATCCCGTCTCGGGTGATGGACGCAGCAGGATGAATGCGACTCAGTAAAGATTTGGATCTCATACTGAGTCGCACGCGTTACTGTTGTCATGGGCGAGGGTCACCACTTACCATCAGGTGGGCCCTCAGCTCGTTCCGTCACGCATTCACATAAAATAAATTATAAATAAATTAAAAAAGGTTGATTATATGTTTAATGTTTCTGGTGTTCACAGGTACTGCCGCAGGGTTCTGCCGGAAGGCGCGAGTGCGTGTCTGCCGCTATGCTACTGCCTCATTGGGCGGTACAGAGCCCCCAGCTTCTACTACAAGGTAATTACTACGTATAAATAACATTGAAATGACTGTTTTGTAATAATCAGCTTGGCGGCTGGTAATCTGCCGCCAAGCAGTGGTGCACTCGGTTGCTTCGAGTGGTCAAAAGTCAAAAGTCACTAACCACTTAACAACAAGTGCGCTGTCAGCTCACACTAGGATTCCCTGTGTCGCAGATGGCATGGACAAACACAGAAACACAAGACAAACACCCAAGACCCGAGAACAAACTTCATGCTCACCACACAAAGTGTGCCCCGGCCGGGAATCGAACCCGGGACCCCTCGCTTCGAAGGCAGGGCTACTACCAACTAAGCCACGGAGCCGTCAATATAATTAATATTTATTTTATCTTCAGGTGCTGCAGGAAATCGAATCCCACCACGGCGGGTCGGATACGGAGATCAGCTCTGTACTCCAGCAACTATTCGATTCCGACTTCCCCAACCCCGGGGAGGCGATCACCCTCACCTTCGACCCTTACGACAACGACAGTGAAGGCAAACACGGCGAAACGGACAGTTGCGACAAGTGTCAGAACAACGAAAAGTGTAAAAATAACGAAAAGTGTAAAAATGTTAACGAAAAGTGTAAAAGTGTTAACGAAAAGTGTAAAACTATGCCGGACTTGATACGGGAGGGTTCGGAGAAGTATTATGACCCTGAAAATAATAATAGTCTGCGCGAGTTGATGATGAGTTTGGATGGAATCAAGTAAGTGTATAATATTGTTCTGAATGTACAGCTTGTACTATGGGAACTAATCCCATAGTACAAGTTTTGCTTACTTTGAGATAAGTGATAATAATTAACGATTGTTTTCTATTAACTCCCACCCAGGGCAAGCATTTGTGTGCGAACAGAAATGTTTGTTCTGTGTCTGGGTGTTAATATGTATTTTTAGGAATCAGAAATGTAAAATATTAAAAAAAAAAGCAAATGCATTTAATCATAATCTAATTTACTTCATAATAATCTCAATTTATGTAAACAGCCGTTAGTTTCTACACAAATAACAAAATAACCGCCGAATCAGAATATGGAACGAACTTACTGTAGGTAACCTCAAAACCACCTTTCCGTTCGACGACTGAGCAGCAAGTGAGACCGAGCGCCTGATTTTATAGGCGGTGGTGGGGATTGAAATTACCCACAGCAAGTTTGGCTATGCTTATGTATTATTACAAAAAAAAAGGTACTATATGTATTCTATCAGTTATCTAGTTCCCATATTACAAGATATGCTTAGTTTGGGGCTAGATGGCGCTGTGTGAAATATGTCAATGAATATTTATTATTATTCCACTTAATTTATTTTTTTATCTCTTTTTAAATTCATTTTTCATTACAAAATTATATTTAATTTTTTATAATAAATAGTATGGAAGCGAATAATGTCTTAACAATACACGAATTTCATATTTATCGTATTCCATACTATCTACACTAATATTATAAAGAGGAAAGATTTGTACCTATTTTTGTATGTTTGTAATGAATAGGCTCAAAAAGTACTGGGCCGATTTAAAAACTTCTTTCACCAATAGAATGCTACATTCTTCCAATTTGACATAGGCTACATTTCATTTTGAAAAAAATTAGGGATCCTTGGTAAAATTTGAACAATGTAACCGAAGGTGTAGAAAAATGAGTCTTAAAATGTCTTTCGTCGAATGCGCTGCCGAAACTATTAGCGATAGAACAAAATAATGTATAACAATATTGAAGAACATCATAATGTCTACAAAAAACTCCGCGGTAGCATATGTCCAACTATTGTAGTCACTACCCCGTGCGAAGCCGGGACGGGCTGCTAGTTTATTATAAAAACGTACTGCGTCAATAAACAAAGAGAGAATGATTAAAAGAAAGTAAAGCAATTGTACTCTTCATAGAATCAGAGACTAGTCTTAACAAGTTACGACAAGTTTAAATTGAGGCGGAGGAATTTTCACATATGAAAACCGACATTACAAGAGACACCCATATAATTGTAGGATCAGGACGGTGAGCAGACCGCTGGAGCCGCGGGCAGAGGAGAGCAGCTCCTGCGCCCTCCTGGACTCGCTCGGCGCCGGGCTGCTGGTCAAGGTCTTCGGGTCGCTGCTGCTAGAGAGGAAGCTCATCATACGGGCGGACAAGCTCAGGTGAGGACTTAGGACTTGGACAAATTGGGGGGGTACAGTTGCTCCCGTCCGTAGGTACCCTATGATTCCCTACACGTACCCCCTGGGTGCTGAAGGAGCAACCAAAAGTAGCAGTAGAACTTGTGCCATGTTCGTCCGGAGGTACTGCCACCACACCTGGAATCTGCCGCCAAGCAGTCCTCGAATTACTGTGTGCCGGTGAAATCAAATGCGCATGTATCATCCCCATCTCGGGTTATGGACGCAGCAGGATGAATGCGATTCAGTAAAGATTTGGATCTCATACTGAGTCGCGCGCATTACTGTTGTCATGGGCGAGGGTCGCCACTTAAATACCACCAGGTGCCAGGTGGGCCCTCAGCTCGTTCCGTCACACATTAACATATTTAAATATCCGTTGTATGTTTCAGTTTGCTGTCCACCTGGCTGGAGGCGCTGCAGTCGTGCCTGTACCCGTTCGTGTGGCAACAGCCGCTCATATCGTGCGTGCCATCTGAGATACAGCGCGCGGTGTTCGACGCGCCGCTGCCCGTGCTGGCCGGGATGTTGGACAGGGTGGACCTCGACGGAGACAGTATTGAAGAGGTGATCATAATTTTCAATTTTGGGTTTCTTGCTTGTTCTTCCCCATGGAGGGTCGGATAGGGTTTGCACCAACGCTCTTATGGACAGGGTGGATCTCAACGGAGACAGTATTGAAGAGGCGATCAATAAGTTTCGATTTTGGGTTTCTTGCTTGTTCTTCCCCATGGAGGGTCGGATAGGGATTGCACAAACGCTCTTAGTAATAAGAACACATGATACTGTAGGTACATTCTTCCCCATGGAGGGTCGGATAGGGTTGGAATAAACGCTAATGTAGGTACATATTTATTAAAAAAAAAGTGATAGCGAGTTTTTTTTAAGAATTCAATGGTAAGAATAAAAGTATTTTGATTATGACTATGTCTTCTTATTCTACTGAAGTGATTGGAAGAGCTGAGGGCCCATCTGGTAAGTGGTTACTTCCGCCCATAATAACAGAAATAATAATGAACGTTTGCACACTCATACTCTCAGCTCCAGGATTCCCTGTGTGGGAGATGGTATGGACACCTAACCGCCGGCACCCACACCCTTCCTAAATAGCAATACGAGTGCACCACTGCTTGACGGCAGATTGCCAGTTGTGGACGAACTTGGCACAAGTTCTACTGCTACTTTTGACTCCTTTAGCACCACCCAGGGGGTACGTGTAGGGAATCGAAATTCACCTACTGGACTCCCCCAATCTTTTCATACTATAGAACACTTGAGTGATATTTTGGTTGTGTAAGGGCGGCAGTAACCAATTAACAGGCCGGCTGCCTGCTCGTAGTAAAAGAAACACTAGAGCTAACCCATTTCTCTCACGAAAGTAGTTGAATTAATAGTGATTTTGTTCTTTCCAGGGTATGTTCATAGACATGACCCACCCTTCGAAGGTGCTATGCTTCCAGGGGGACGAATCCACAATATTACCAACGAATAGTTATAAAACTCTCAAGACATCTCTACAAATGGAATCCATCAAAAATAAGGTACGTTACTGCGTTGTTAACTTAAAAAGGGTGATGGACTTCGCACAAGTTCTACTGCTACTTTAGGCTTGTTACCCGCGGTTGGACTTCCTACGGGAACCGTACATTTATCCGGGATAAAAAGTAGCCTATGCGCTATTCCAGACTAAAATCTATATCTGTGCCGAATTTCATCCAGGTCCGTTCATCCGTTCTGGCGTGATTGAGTAACAAACATCCATCCATACTTACAAACATTCGCGTTTATAATATTCGTAGGATAATAAAATATAATTTTATTTTGATGATTGTAAATTCTTTATGTTCATCGTTTTCTCTGTCAGGATCGTGACGACTCGCGGACACGCAATGTGATGGTTTCTGAAGCGTTCTTGCGCTTCTTCGTGGACATCCTGGGGGATTTCTGGCGGTTCTTCGCCGTGGGGGTGCTCAAGGACGGGGACATGGGGAAGGGCGATATCGTTTTTGATGTGAGTAACCCTTACTTAATTAATTGCGCCCATTGCAATTTTAATTTTGCAATTGCGGCTGATACTCGCAATATAATTTACTTTTAAAAGCTGTTTCATTGGTTTTGTTGTATTATTATACGTCATATTTTGTTGATCCAGTGCAATTAATTTATGTATTGTACCAATTAGCGCAAACAGCCAAAATACATTATTATTTCACTTCCACTGTTTTTTTTAGTACGTAGTGTTGATCAATATATCTGCATAATTATTATTCAATGTTATTCCTTACAGAAAGATGCGTTCATCAAAAATGCATCATCCAAACAGAATCAGTACTTTCTGGAGTGGTTCACAGAGTCTGCCATGTTCAACCATTTCATACAAAACATGGCTGTACGCTACAAACAGGAGTATACTGACTCAAAAGAAGGCACTGACTCAAAAGAATTCAGTGATTTACGACTCATTGACACACCGACCCCGAATTTCTATCAGTTATTCGAAGAGAGAATTAATTCTAGACGCACCAGAACTGCTGTAGACCGAAGCGGGTACAAAAACGCTTTAAATAAAAGAGTTAAGCTACTCAAAGCTAGATTAAAAGACCTTGTTGGATGAGGAAAAGGGGTTTCTACTTAAAAAAATATAGAATATGTCCTGTCTGACAAAAATATTTTTTTAGACATGGACTCATTTCAGACATTGAGTCGAGTCAAAAATAGTCCAGTGATGACAGTGAAGAGCTTAAATAAGTAGTTCAAAGAGTGCAGTAGCTATATAAAGTGAAGGCTGAAGACTCATTAAATAGTAGTGCAGAGAATTAAAGTCCAGTGACTCAAATAAACAGTAATTAATAGAAATAGTCCAAAGAGTGCAGAGGCTCAACAAGTTAGATGACTCAAAATAATGGCAGTAACTAATACAAGGATTTCAAAGAGTGCAGTGGATTTAACAAAGAGTCAAAGAGACCAGCAACTCAAAGGAGTGCAGTGACTCCAAGAGTGACTTAAATAAAGAGTGAGGTCACTTATAAAAGGTCCGAAGAGTGCAATGGGATAAAAAATTAGTCAAGGGCCTCAGTTTTTAGAGTGATGACTCCTAAAAATAGCCCAGTGATACCAACAAAACATGTAACTAATAAGTGTCTGTAGTTACATCAAACATGAAATAAATTAAATGTACTACCTCGATGGCTCAGCAACTCCAAAGTGCGGGTCTGTAATAAGAGAAGCTCTCTAAACTGCTTCTCACCGGCTCGTCTGAAAATTCACAAGTCTTCCACGACATCTCTTCAGGGATACCAACAGTCTTCCATCAAGTCTTCGGCCGGAAGGTTATCCGAGCATGCCACAGTATATACATGCTGGAACATGATAAATCGTTTTACGGCATGTGGGAGTCTACCAGGGCTGTTCCAACCAAGGTCAACATGTAATTATCAAGGAAAACATCAAAAAATATTTTTATATAGATGATGTTGTAATTCTTGGCTCGACATATTTTTTACATTTATGTAAATGCATCCCAAATTCTGCCACCTTGACCGCACCGTAGCTATGCGCGATTGGAAAGCCACGGTTTTAGGTTCAAGTTCCGTACAGAATTTTGGGATGCATACAAATGTAAAAATTTTCCCTAAGTGTGTGATTAACACTTTAAATTAAAAATCTCGGAGGGTCCCAAGCATCCGTATCAGCATCTAATGTTCCACTACAGGGACACCGGCTTACCCTCGATAAATGTGAATGAATGGGCTTCGATCTACCACGGGAGCCCAATTCGGATTGGTAGATGTCACGTGCATGTCGTCACGTACTACTATCAAGTTCGCTATGTAATTTTATCAAGTCTGCTATCTAGGTGCCTTTTAGGTAGCTTTGTATAATTTGGGACAGTTTCATCACTTTTTTTATTTTGTGGATACGCAGCCATATTAATTATAAATAACGTATCAGGAGTTTTATAATTTTTGGTGCCACTTGTGGTCAACTTTCTGTGATTTGTCTTTAGCATGTGACGTCACGAAGTCTCTTAACACCGTTGACATAAATTGTTGATTATACTTGTTCTTATGTATGAGCGATTTTTTTGTTAATTTTGTGTTTCCTCGTGTATTAGATCTTAAATATTGTTGGACCGATTAAAATCTCTCGATTGTTTTATGTAATGCATCATCAACTTGACAAATAGTGATGAATCTGGCCCACAATGTAGTTAAATTAGATGTGATATAGTTAATTTAAAAAAAAATCTCGTATAGAGGCTTACAAGGTATTTATAGTCGAGTCTTAGTGATTAACTACCGATACAAATAAACGCTTCTACACTCGCACCCTTGCAACCTGTGTTGAAGGTGGCAGGTACACAACTTCTTATTCCTTTAGATTTCAATTGTCGTTTGGACACCTAACTTTACAAGCAACCTATTCGTGCGCTTATAACGTGTCACAGGAGCTCCTTAGGCACATTACATGCTTACAGATATGCCAAATTACAGTTAGTTTTCAGCTAGTCTTTATTTAAGGTATATGAGCGATTTTATTGTTTATTTTTTGTTTCCTCGTGTAACAACTAATACTTTAGTACGTGTGATATACGAAGTCTGGTTCTTGGTTCTATATGTATACGTTGTGTGTGTCCGTGTCAACTGTGACACAGTGAAATTGAATACAGTGATGTTTATGTTTTTAGACAGTCTTCCGATCATCGATTTTTAATTTTATTTTATTAAGTTCAAAAAGGTTGGGGAAGTGGACTTAAAAATTTTTAACAAAATTTTTCTGTCCCATCGAATTAAAGATTTTTTTCTTTTTAATGAATCTTTCACTAATGTTTCGATATTTATCGTTTATTTTGTTAATATTTATCAAAATTGGGAACTTTAGTAGGATTTTTAAGTCATTTAAGGCTCGACTATTAATACCACGGTTAGTGTCTATTGTAAATAAAGACTGCTACGGGGTGTTGTGAAATAAAACCTTTTTTTTATTATATAAAGTAGATAAAAATTATAAAATCAATTTATATACGTTTTAAAAATATTTTTAATTTTAGTAGACTCTGTCCGGTCCTACTGTCGACAAGCGAGAGTGTATAATTTTATTGTAATAAAAAAACCCATTGTTCTGACGACACCCTGTTTAGTACCCGTATTTATATTTAAGTTAAATGTTAATTAACAATAACATTCCTGTTTAAACAGAATCTTTTTTTTTTATATTTGTTTTTTCAAACCAGTGATTTTTATTATATGGCTTTAAAATGTACTTTTTTTACGTTTTAAAATGTATTTTATTACCCTTTAATATGATCGGTTTTGATTGTGTCGGCGACGGAAAAGTTTAAATTCATAAAAGCATTTCTATGAATTTAAACTTATTTCGAAAAACAGATGACAAAGAAAAATCTTTATTCTCAAAAATACTTACATTTTGGTCATATTTGTATGTACTTAAACGATAACGCGTTTTCAATACTATGTTTGGCGATTCCAACCCTATCCGACACTCCATGGGCGAAGAACAATCAAGAAACCCCTATGGAAGGATTCCTTTCTTATGCAATTATGTTTAAGATTCATAATATGTACAATGTTTGCAACGGGATACGGTCTTCTCATACTTCGGTCTTAGAAGACGGTCGTATTAATGTTGTTATGGGCGGAGGTAATCACTTAACATCTTGGCCTTCTGGTCGTCCCGTCACTTTACTTGTTACTAAATTTGTCGCTAAGTCTAGTTTAAGCTAAATTTCTCAACATAATCAGAACCGATATTATGTCTGTATGTACGTAGCGTTTTTGCTGTAATGCGGATTTCCTCAATCATACGGGTTTGACCCGCATTGCCTCTCATGTTCCCACTGCAGGGACACCGGCCTACTCTCGATAATTGAGAGTGAATGTGCTATCTACCACGGGAGCCCAATCCGGATTGGTAGATACCACATGTCTTAAAATTTTTAGTTAAAAGACATGCCAGTTTCCTCACGATTCTTTCACCGTTTGAGAATCTGCGCACATACTTTTATGAAGCGAAAATATCTTTGGTCCGCATTGGGATTTGAACCAGCGACGTTTGTCACTGGCCCAACTCACTATCATAAGTGGTAGTAGCCCTGTCAAGGGGTCCCGGGTTCGATTCCCAGCCGGGGCACACTGTGTGAGGAGCATATAGTTTGTTCTCGGGTCTTGGCTGTTTGTCCATGCCATCTGCGACACAGACCATCTTAGTGCAGAGGTATGTGTGTAAACGTTTATATTGCGTGTTAAAATTACGCTGGTTCCGCGAAATTGTTTGATAAAAAGCGCGTTTCGGTGTTATTGCAATGCGGAGCGTATACCGCATGCGGATGCAATCCGCATCACAGCAACTTGAATTAAAGACGCTATCTATCTATCGGTAAATACAGCGCGTAAGTTTAAATTATAATAATAATTCTTTATTGCAGGCACATGATCCATAGCGAAATTAAAATTTATAATACAAAAGTCAAATATTCCATATTCACACAATTTTGAAATACCTTACATACACCTTCAAAGCCTGTTTATTCCATGTCTATAATAATCTATATGAATGGTTTTTGTGGGGAAATGTACTGGCCTACCGCCCTGCCACGGGGAGACAGTGGTTATGTGGGACTAGACCCACTAAGACCCCACGGTGTCCTCTGCCGCTTAGTGGCGGGAACACGGGAACGTTACACATCCGCGAACCCGCCGCGGTTGTCCGTTTCTGGACCCCTCTTTTGGCATCGAGTGCCACGCCTTAGCGACACGCCAGAACACACTGTCGCAACCACCTCTGGGACCTGGCCAGCGAAAGGGCGTCAGATATCAATGGTGTAGATCTGTGTTTTTCAACCTTTTCATGACACGACCCCTTTATTATTATTATTATTATTAGCCTGCATCGTTCCACTGCAGGGCAAAGGCCTCCCTAATCCCCTTCCACTCCTTCCGGTCTTGCGTTTTTGAGGGCCAGTCTCACCCCTTTAGTATGAAGAAATATTTCGCGATCTGCCCGTTGCTTTTTTTTTTCATGTATTTTACTTTGTGACAAATTTTAAAATCAACATGTTTATTCATTTTCGTAATAATTATTGTTTTTTTTTTACTGCAGTAGATTTCATATCCTTTTGCAACTATAGAAGCTTCGCGATCCTCTTAAAGAGGCTTCGCGGCCCCCCTGGGGATCGTTGAAAAACGCTGATGTAGAATAAAAAATTTTAAAAAAATATGCAGCCAATTGTGAACCTACTCTTTGCAGTCGGTTTAAAACCGAGCTGCTCTTTACGAGCTGTATTTCCGAACTTAGCCTTTGTGATGTATCTCATGTAATTATAATTTGTAAGTATTATAACTGGATTATAACTATTATAAAAGCGATATGTGCCTTATTTAGATGCGTTAGTTGTACAATAGCACTTGTAAGATTATGTTAAAATATAAATAAATTGGATGATACCTATTACTGAACATTTGTTTTATTTTTAACTAGCCGCGTACTGTTCCCACTGCAGGGACATCGGCCTACTCTCGTTAATTGAGAGTGAAGTTTGATCTACAGTAGCCCAATCCGGAAGATGTCATATGTTTTCGAATTTTTGGTTCTAAGATATGCCGGTTTCCTCACAATATTTTCCTTCACGGTTTCGAGAACGTGGTATTGCGCACATAATTTTGCACACATTTATAGTATAAGTATCATTTGGACACGTCAAATTTTACACACACATGTACACATATTCGTGAGCATATAACGTGTCACAGGAACTCCCAGGCACATTACATGCACACAGATATGTCAAAAACAGTCAGTTTTCATGTTTTAGACTTATTTGTTAAGTTTACGTCTGTTCCAACCCCGTTTGTCTGTTCCATAAGGTTCTTAACTTAAATGATCTCTGATCTGCGAGGATTTATATAATTATTTTTATTAATTAAACAAGGAAGACTAACTTATATTTGCATATTAAGAGCGCACGCGATGGTAACAATGAAATAGACAGACACACAAAGTGTCTAAGATTAATCTCAATCAATTCCTAAGTATTATCTATATTACAACTGAAATTGTGGACATCGTCTGACAAAGCGTTGAAAACCTTTTTTTATTTGAATAAGTGACGGAACGAGGTGAGGGCCCACCTGATGGTAAGTGGTGACCCTCGCCCATGACAACAGTAACGCGACTCAGTATGAGATCCAAATCTATACTGAGTCGCATTCATCCTGCTGCGTCCATCACCCGAGACGGGGATGACACGTCTCATGCGCATGTGATTTCACCGGCAGCCACACCCTTCCACCGGAACACAGTAATGCGACCACTACTGCTTGGCGGCAGATTCCAATAAAACTTGTAGATCTTTCAAAAAGCACACCCGCTAAACGATTAGGTACCTAATGTCTTCACATTTTTTACAACTACGGACGCCAGCAACTAGACTCCCCAAAACCACTCACTTATTGTTCTTCTACTCTCGTCGACATAGCCCTCTTATCAACCTAGGACAAAGACATTTCAATGACTATTGTATCGTGGATTGAATAATTAAACAGTTATTTACATAATCAGAAGATTGTAATGGTTTGTGTTGATTTACTTTTAATTATGTTTTTATGAGTCTAAGGATTTACAAGTGAAGCAATTCTCCGATCGGTCAATATATCTTGTATAGGTCTTGTATAATATCTTAGGTTGTATTCGGTCAGTAGTATGGTTACTGACAGAATACTGGAATACCGATATATCAATATATCGCTCTGCTCCACGACAAGCAAAACAGTTTGTAATATTTGTTTACTAGCGACCCGCCCCGGCTTCGCACGGTTAGTAAAGCATCAGTGTCGTATCAGAAACTACCCGTGTGAAGCCGGGGTGACTTGCTAGTGTATTATACATATAAACCTTCCTATTGAATCACTCTATCTATTAAAAAAACCCGCATCAAAATCTGTCTCGTAGTTTTAAAGATTTAAGCATACATAGGGATATAGGGACAGAGAAAGAGACTTTGTTTTATACTATGTAGTGATAACACATTTGGTCGTAAAGGGTCTATTATTTCACCGATTTCAGTATCGTAATGTATCTCATTACGCACTTGTGCGTTATTGTAATGTAAAACGCACGGTTTATCAAGAAGGTCCGTCTAAAAAGAACGGTACTTTTATAAATCTTAGCAAAGAGTTTTTATGTCAGAAAAGTGGTCAACATTTTATGAATAAAATTAACTTTGGGAGATATAATATAATATATAAACATTTAATTTAATTAATTTTGAAAATAATTAACAATCATTTATCTATAACAAAAACAAAAATATTAATTTACTTTATTAGTACATAATGTTTGTGTTTGTGCCCTAAAAAAAAGCGCTGATGCGCGCGCATCGCTAATTTTTGAAGAAGTGAAAATTATTTCTTTTCGCTGTATAGTGGCATCCCGTTGCGCCCGTAACCCGAGACGGTGATGTTACGTCTCATGCTCCTGTGATTTCACCGGCACTCACACCCTTCAGCAATGCGATGCGAGTGCAGCAGTACTTCTCAGGATAAATTGTACAAGTTCTACTGCTACTTTTAGTTGGTCCCGTGGCACTGTCATACTTCGGTAGAGAGCCAGAGATGATCGGGCGGCCTTAGATATTGCGAGGCTCCGGGCGATAGATCTTTGTGAGGCTCTTGGCGTATGAGGAATTTAGGTGAGTTGGAAGTGTACAGGGCTATTGGTAATCAGTCAGTATCCTCTTAAAGACAGCTGCAGTACATCGAAACAAAAAACGGGTTGTTCTGCGAGGGTGCGAGACCCTACGAAAGCGAGGCCCCAGGCGTTTGCCCTGCTTGCCACCCCCTAAGGCCGCCACTGGAGATGATCTTCTCTTAAAAACATATTATATTAATGTAGGAGTCAAACCGTAATGTTTGGTATGCATAATACTTTTCTATAATGCGATCGCATACATCGGATTTGACCTCTAAGGAATGCGAGGACAGAGGTGCGCAGAAGTGAAATAGGCTTTAGCGAATGAAACCTTTGTATTTTTAAGGTTCCGTACCCAAAGGGTAAAACGGGCCCTTATTACTAAGACTCCGCTGTCCGTCTGTCACCAGGCTGTATCTCATGAACCGTGATAGTTAGAGTTGAAATGTTCACAGATGATGTATTTCTGTTGCCGCTATAACAACAAATACTAAAAACAGAATAAAATAAATATTTAAGTGGGCTCTCATACAAAAATGAGATTTTTAATTTTTGTTCCTTTTTGCTTGAAATTGATAACGTCAACAGGTAGACGCTTGAAATATTCACAATATATTTAGTTATATGTTCACTTTAAAAATAAATATCAGTACGGAATCCTTCGTACGCGAGCTGACTCGCACTTGGCTGGTTTTAGTATTAATGATTTTTTTAAGCCATAATGTATGGAAAATGCCTCCCTTGCCTACCTGTGGTGGCATATCCGGACTTGGCACAAGTAATACTGCTACTTGCTGCTCCAACACCCGTGGGTACGAGTAGGGACCCCGAGGGTCACCTACATACTTGAGAAATATGATCCGCCAAATATATGACTCTTGTCACATAATCGTGAACAGCTTGTGTTGTAGAGGTTCTTGTCTTCATATGAATGAATAACTTATCTCATACCAGGTATTAACATAATACAATTTAAGTAGCGATCTGCATCGAAATGGAATATCCTCGGCACGGTGAGATGATGCAATATACCTACTGTTTGATGTGGCATGCTATTTTTATGAGAAAAAAGTGACGGCTGAGGGCCGATATTTCTGTCAAGACAGACAGACAGACATATCGGGTAAACCGATATGTCTGCCAATGATTTGCACACTCCACTTCGCAAAGACTTCAGTTTGGCCGGGACCATGACGCATGTAACTGCGTCGAAATATCGGGAGTCAAGAAAACTCACAAATCATGGTAAATATCTCGGTAACACGAATAATGTTCATAACCATGATAGTTTTACGCACCACTGCTTCGCAGCGGATTACCAGGTGTGGTGGCAGTACTTCTCCGGACGAACTTGGCACAAGTTCTACTGCTACTTCGTTGCTCGTTGTTATGGGTGGAGATAACCACTTAACATTAGGTGTACATTCGGCTCGTCCCATCACATTAGCAACCTAAAAAAATTGAAAGATTGCAACACGAACGCATAACTTCTTAGCAGCGGATTACCAGGTGTGGAGGCAGTACCTACTTCTCTACGAACTAGGCACAAGTTCTCATATAAAATAGGCTACTTTGGGTCGCTCCCGCATCTGCCGGGGGGCACGGGTAGGGACCCAAGGATACTCAACTATGGACGCGAAAAAAATGTACCTTATATTAAAAATATCAAATGATATTTGCATGAAAACGTTGTTGTCGAACCAAAGTGCTCTCATTAACGATTGCGTAAAAACAAACGACCAATTTCCAAATTATAATATTAAAACAATAATATCATCCAATGTCGTCCGCTTACGACATGGTCAGTTGAGATTCGCCTTCAAATC
This sequence comes from Aplocera efformata, assembly GCA_921293045.1. Taxonomy (NCBI): domain Eukaryota; kingdom Metazoa; phylum Arthropoda; class Insecta; order Lepidoptera; family Geometridae; genus Aplocera; species Aplocera efformata. Next base: position 695,155 of record OV121067.1, on the reverse strand, counting down.
AACCTTCCAACAATAGTTCTACTTCCATCAGCGGTTTCTGAGGGTGAAAGTGCCAATGGACATATTCTTGGTAATATTCTAGATAGCAAATTAAGTTAGATTAAAATTACTTATTAGCTATAATATCATATGGCTAGATAAAATATACGTTAAAATAAACGTTTACACACTCATACCTCTGCACTAGGATTCCCTGTATCGCAGATGGCATGGACAAACACAGAAACACAAGACAAACACCCAAGACCCGAGAACAAACTTCATGCTCACCACACAAAGTGTGCCCCGGCCGGGAATCGAACCCGGGACCCCTCGCTTCGAAGGCAGGGCTACTACCAACTAAGCCACGGAGCCGTCTATTATCAGATTACAGAAAAGTAATTCGACAAAAAAAGGGGTTTCTGTTGGTTCTTTCCATGGAGGTTCGGATAGGGTTTGAACAAGTGCTGAACTTAGTAACAAGAACGCATGATCTTGTAGGTACATATTAATAGGTAAAGCAGGTGGCGTAGGAAAAGACAGAAACAAAAAAGTTGTTCTCGGATCTTGCTCAAACTAATTTTAAGCGCATTACAGAAATCCTTGGTCACAATTCGAACCCGGGACGCTACAATTGTACACCAGATGATAAGGTTAACATCACAAAAACATAATTACATAAAACAATACAAAGGGCGGTCTTATCGCTAGTAAGCGATTTCTTCCAGACAACCAAATGGACAGGTTACTACCAAACCTACGGAGCGGTTTAATCTAGCTTATCATTAGCCAAATCCGACTTCGTTCAAATTTCATAATTTATCAGCAACATTTTTTATAATCGATGCTAATTTATTGTTCTATAGGCATTTACGTGCCGTAAAAATGACTTTTGTAAATTATTAGATCGGCCTTCCGTTTTCACGTGGTCTGCAGGGACCTTCGGACCGTGAATAAGTTAAAAAAAAATTGGTGACGCGTTTGCATAATACGCGTTGTAAAAATTTTACGTGTCCAAACGATACTTGAGATCTAAAGGAATAAATGAGTTTGAGTTTGCGTTGGGTGACCATTGCTTGCGTCCGTAGGTGAGTACTCTCAGAGTCCCACTACGTGTCCCCCGGGGGGTTCGGGAGTAACACGAAGTACCTAGATCAAATTAGGGAATACGTAATACTGTCTCCGAGGGTTTCTTGTCTGTTTCTCCCCCTCGGGTTAGTCGGTTAGGCTTAGAACGTAAACTTAACAAATAAGATTGGCTTAAACATGAAAACTGACTGTAATTTGACATATCTGTGTGCATGTAATGTGCGTTTTTCTAAGTTTTATTCCATAAGTATTTTTTCTAATTTATAAATAAGCAATTATGTTTTAATTCCGTTTTTTTATGTAGCAGTAGTGTCGGGACGAGCTGGAGGCACACCTGATGTTAACTAGTTACCTGCACCCATAACAAATGCAATGCTACTTAGGTTCTCCCCGACCAGGGAATCCTAGTTCAGAGATTTGAGTGTTTAAACTTTTAACGTTTAATGTGTAACGTTTAACGTTTAAAGTAGCAGTAGAACTTGTGCCAAGTTCGTCCGGAGAGGTACTACCACCACATCAGGAACCTACCGCCAAGCAGCAGTGGTCGCATTACTGTGTTCCGGTGGAAGAGTGTGGCTGCCGGTGAAATCACATGCGCATGAGACGTATCATCCCCGACTCGGGTGATGGACGCAGCGGGATGAATGCGACTCAGTAAAGATTTGGATCTCACACTGAGTCGCGCGCATTACTGTTGTCATGGGCGAGGGTCACCACTTAGTTCCGTCACTTATTATAATAACATAAAAAAAAAAGTTTCTCAATAAAAACTGGCGCCAACTTTGCAATAATTAATACACAGGAATGCGTAATGGCCGCTTCTTGGTGACGTCACCATGTCCTAAAAAGCATGGCTCAACTAAATCCGGTCCGTGTAAATTGGATTACATGTTCGGTCAAGGGGGAGCAACTTATTTATGCGGGTTCTGTATTAGAGAATATCTTTATAATGCGCGTTTTGAGTATGGTTGCCACTCCTACTTTATAATACACAATAATAATAAATGATGGCATGGACAAACACAGAAATACAAGACAAACACCCACGACCCGAGAACAAACTTCATGCTCACCATACAAAGTATGCCCCGGCCGGGAATCGAACCCAGGACCCCTCGCTTCGAAGGCAGGGCTACAACCAACTAAGCCACGGAGCCGTATTATTAAGTATTGCACGTTATCTCGGGTAATTGTACTCTATACTTTAAATCAATCTCTTGTTTATTTTGTGGCACATCAATATTTTCTTGTTCTTACGATCCTACCCGTTGTAGTAAATTGAGTACTACTACTGTATATGCGAAAATTTGAATGGATTAAGAGAACAATGAGCGAAAGTACTTTATTTCGCATGATTTTATTTATCTGGGATTCATTTTATATATAAAATACAAACTATGATGAGAATGTTTGCGTAAAAACGAATTTCTGATTTTTCTTTACAGACTTAAAATGTCGTGCTTAAAATGATAGCTATTTGTTAAAAGTTACTAAAAATAATGATAAATATGTTTTAAAGCAAAATAACTTTTGATACAATGTACTTTTTTTCTATCTATCCGTACCAGCCTCTAATGTTCCCACTGCAGGGACACCGGCCTACTCTCGATAATTGAGAGTGAACGGGCTCTGATCTACCACGGGAGCCCAATCCGGATTGGTAGATGTCACATGTCGTCGAATTTTTGGTTCTAAGACATGCCGGTTTCCTCACGATGTTTTCCGTCACCGTTTTGAGAACGTGGTATTGCGCACATAAATTTTTCAAGTGAAAAAATCCATTGGTGCACGTGTGGGTTTGAACCAGCGACCTTCAGATTGAAAGTCGGCGTCTGTGCCCCTGGGCCACCACGCTCTCTTTTTCTATCTATAATAACCATTTATTCAGCCTTAGGAACACTACGGAACACTTGGTTTTGTCAAAAATGATGGCTTACATAGCCTAAAGAATAACAAGAAATAAGAAACTAGAAACAGACACGACAAATTATAAGCTTTAACAATATGTTTACAATAATAAATTTATTATTTTCATTATAATTTTATTTACAGAATTTATCAGCAACAGAAGGTGGCAACCCTAGTTTTGATCGGCCTAACAGTTCAATAGCTACTACCTCCGGACAGGTCGATCCCCACCCAGGGGAAAGCCCTATCTAAACACAAAATTTCATCCAAATCGTTAGAACCGTTTCCGCGATACGCGAAATAATGAAATATACAAGAATTGCTCGTTTTGATTATAAGATTTAAATAGATATATTTGTTCATCATTAAAATCAATTGCGCATGAGACGTATCATCCCCGTCTCGGGTGATGGACGCAGCAGGATGAATGCGACTCAGTAAAGATTTGGATCTCATGAGTCGCACGCATTACTGTTGTCATGGGCGAGGGTCACCACTTACCATCAGGTGGGCCCTCAGCTCGTTCCGTCACTTATCCGCATAAAAAAAACCGTTCATGTAAAATTCTTAAACCGTTTTATCAATGACCCACGGATCCCTAATACCAGACAATAGGCAATAATAAGCTGTCCAAAATCTACAAAATAAATATTGTATGGCCTTGGGGTTTTCTTACGCCCACGGGGTTTTTAACACTTTCTGCTTCTATAGGAAAACATTGATAAACGAGCTAAAATAAATCGTTATGTTGAGTTTAGAGACCCAGTTGGCCACCTTAGACTAAACTAACTCTTTGAAAGAACTAACTGTAACTTTAAGAAACTAACTCTTTTTCTCCTCTTCATCTACATGAACTTTTCTATCATCTCTCTAGCTTCCAAACTAGGTTGGAAGGAAACTCTTTTCATGGTTAAGTTTTCCTGTGTACATACTGGGAACTTGTGGGTTAATTTGCAGTAGCGACCTTAGGGGGTGGCAAGCAGGGCAACCGCCCGGGGCCTCGCTTTTGTAGGGCCTCGCACCCTGGCAGAACAACCCGTCTTTTGTTTCGATGTACTGCAGCTGTCTTTAAGAGGATGCTGACTGATCACCAGGAGATCTGTACACTTCCAACTCACCTAAATTCCTCATACGCCTAATTCCCCACAAAGATCTATCGCCCGGAGCCTCGCAATATCTAAGGCCGCCCTTGCTATGGTGAACAACGAAAAAAACGAAAGAAAGAAATAGTTTCGCTATGAATAATAGCTAAAATGGTACAATATTCATTAGTATAATTCTGGGTCTGTGTGGGCTGTACGTAAGCTCTTCCTATGAATTCACGTACAAAATTAAATTATACTTACCCAAAAAACCCTTTCAATACTCAATATAAAATGTAGCCTTGATATGATTAACTTTTCAAAATAATGTTTGCTAAGGATAATGTCGCTGTAACCTTTGATGCTACTAAATTAATGGACATCATTTGTATAATATTATCATTTGTAACATTTATCATGGAATACCTACAATACCTAAACGGATAGGGTTTGAAAAAGCGCTAAACTCACCTAAGTTATTTCAAAAATTGTTAGCCGCAGCATAAATACAATCTCTTTTCTTGAAACTATTTTTGAATCAATACTAAATCTCTTTGGTGAAAATCATTAGCGTCATAAAGTGTAGTTCTTTTTTTAAATATTTCTAAATATTATCTGTCACTCTTCATTTGTTTACAAAAATGGACTTTTGGCGGGAAGCTTTTCGTGCTATGATTTTTTATGATTAGAAACGAGAGTTAACCTTCAAGGAATCTCACGAAAATCTACAAACTGCATTTGGGGAGTCTGCTTCTGCGTTAGCAACAGTTACTTATTGATTTTGTGAGTTTAAACGCCTTCGAGAGAACATAAACGATGACCTCAAACCCTCACTGGGTACAGCTACAACTGCAGTAACTCATGAATGTCATTGGGGTGGAGTGGCTATTGCGGGAGTATAGACACAATACACGAGAGATTCACACTGAACTGAAGATTGGAACAAACAGTTTCCACCATCCTGCATGAACGCCTTATAGTTAGGAAGCCTTGCGATGGATACCGCATTCTGACGGAACGAGCTGAGGGCCCACCTAGTGATAAGCGGCGACCCCCGCCCATGACAACAGTAATGCGACTCAGTATAAGATTTGGATCTTACACTGACTCGCACTTATTCTGCTGCGTCCATCACCCGAGACGGGAATGATACGTCTCATGCGCATGTGATTTCACCGCTAAAAGTAATGCTTGGCGGCAGATTCCAGATGTGGCGGCAGTACCTCTCCGGACGAACTTGGCACAAGTTCTACTGCTACTCTTGGTTGCTCCTTTAGCACCACCCAGGGGGTACGTGTAGGGCATCAAGGGGTATACATACCCACACAAACTTCCGCCTTTTATCATGTGATTGAGTAAAATGATCTACCTAAATTGGCGCCAAGTAGAACCATAGTATTATCTGTGACCATAGACATTATACATTCTTTTTTTTTATTAGGCTGAGTTCGGTCAGGCATGCGTCATGCTGTTTGGTTTTCCTTATTCGGTAGCGATACCTGTCATTATTATGGAAAACTTTTTATACGCCAGCTAGTTAAAAAACTATGTTGAACCATTTCCGGCTGTATTTTTACTAAACAACTTCTAAATGGGAAGGTTTTTAAGACAAAGATAAAGATCATGACTTGTCTCATGGCTTGGTTCATGACGATTCCCGCCGAGGACAACCATTTGTGTTAGAAGCATTGTTTGTGCTCCCACTGCAGGGACACCGGCCTACCCAAGTTAATTGAGAGTGAATGGGCTTTAATCTACCACGGAAGCCCAATCCGGATTGGTAGATGTCACATGTCTTCGAATTTTTGGTTCTAAGACATGCCGGTTTCCTCACGATGTTTTCCGTCACCGTTTTGAGAACGTGGTATTGCGCACATAAATGTTTTCAAGTGAAAAAACTCATTGGTACACGCGTGGGTTTGAACTAGCAACCTTCAGATTGAAAGTCAGCGTCTGGGCTACCACGCTCATGTCATGTCTAAGTATTTTTTAATATTTCTTCTTCTAAAATAACCTTTTACAGATTTTTGTTTGAATCTGACAGGTACATATGTAATCTTTTTTTAATTAATTAATTTGTAATTTGAATCTCTTTGTGTGAAAATAATAGATGTTGTGTCTCAAATAAACATTGTTTATGCAGTTTATATATTGCTAACATTATTCAATTCATGACCAATTTATAATATTAGTAGGTACTACCAATATTATAAATTGACAACTGCATTTTATTCCATTATCTTAAAAACATGTCTACCTTTTTATATGTGATTTTTATGTGTGACGAGCGGACTGCCCAAGTGATGTTAAGTGGCTACTGCCGCCCGTAGTTTCGATATTACATAAAATTAGATTATCTTCGCAAGGTTGACTAAAGTTTGGGATTAAGCATTCTCAGTGTATTATAACATCTAAATGTACCCACATCATTACTTCTGCGAATTTTAATGTGGAGTTTTTTTTAATTTTTTTTATAGTTATTGCTTTGTTTCTTTTTAGCTAACAACTGCGCTAATAGCACATATTTTTTATATTCGCTTGTTATTTTTCTATAAGCAAATTTGTAATTTTTTATGAGAAATAAATATCTTAAACCTCAAAGGTTATGCCACAAACCGAACTTAGTTGAATGCTTAAAAACATGTATCAATTATGATTGTACTGATCAATTAATTTAATTGTAACATGTGTTTCTTAAAACATTATTTATTTATTATTAATACATCAGCGCAAGCGTTACGAAACGGATTTTATCGTAGTTCAAAGCAACAAAATGAATTGAATTGAAGCGGTATTGTATTACCAATAATACTGAGTTGTAAAAATTAAACTCTTTTTAATTGATGAAGTAATTATAATAATATACATTTTTATGTGAAATTGTGACACAGGGAATCCTAGTGCATGGCATGAGTTTTTTTTTTTTAATGTGAATAAGTGACGGAACGAGCGGAGGGCCCACCTGGTGGTAAGTGGTGACCCTCCCCCATGACACCAGTAATGCGTGCGACTCAGTATGAGATCCCAATCTTTACTGAGTCGCAACTTTAATGAGTGTGTAAGCGTTGCATTACGTTACTATGTATGTATTTAAATAAATAAATATTTATGGAAATTTCACACAGCGCCATCTAGCCCCAACTAAGCAAAGCTTGTACTATGGGACTGATAGAATACATAAATAGTTTTTTGTTTTGTAAATACATATATAATGCGATATGAATAATGACGGCTCTGTGGCTTAGTTGGTAGCCCTGCCTTCGAAGCGAGGGGTCCCGGGTTCCATTCCCAGCCGGGACACACTATAAACATGAATTTTCTTAGGTCTTGTACGTTTGTCTTGTGTCATCTGCAACAGGGAATCCTAGTGCAGGTATGAGTAAACGTTTTTGACGGTTCCGTGGCTTAGTTGGTAGTAGCCCTGCCTCCGAAGCGAGGGGTCCCGGGTTCGATTCACGGCCGGGGCACACTTTGTGTGGTTAGCATGAAGTTTGTTCTCGGGTCTTGGGTGTTTGTCCATGCCATCTGCGACACAGGGAATCCTAGTGCAGAGGATTAACTTAGTTCCGGTAGCAGAAACATGTAGATAAGATACAAGGGGCCGGTGAGATGATAACCTTAGATCGTAAGATCAGAGGTTACGTGTAGGTGGGGCTCTCATACAAACAGTCATACAAACACATTCACTCCATGCAAATTTAAACTCTATTTTATTCGGAGATGGTTGTAATTCAACAGAGCGTTTTTGGGAGGTTAAGACTTTTTCGGATGGTAATTTTAACAATGATTTGAGACGCCTCAAATGGTATTATTAGGGTAGATGCACATGTTATACAATAACTAGGTAAGCCCCGCGGTGTTACTTGCGGATATCCTGGAGGAATACTGCGCTTTCCGGGATTAAACGTAGCCTATATGTTAATCCAGGATATAAGCTGTCCTGGTACCAAATTTCATTAAAAACTGTTCAGACATTTGAGCGTGAAGGAGTTACAGACACACACACCCGAATACATACAAACTTTTAAATCTATTATATTAGTGTGAATGACTGATTAAAAAATATCAAAAAACTGATTTCAAGCCTTTAATTTCTCGCTCTTACGGGATATACCTTATAATTTAAAAAAAAAAGAAACATCTTAGTCTACAACGGGCGAAGAAAAAGATTATAGGAAAGCAAAATATGCAGTTTCGTTTTCTTGGATGATATATGTGTGCAGTTATTGTGATTAAAAACCAATCTAAGTAGTAGATATTGATAAAATTTCTATGGGGCAATCTGAAAGTATATATAGGTTAAAAAGAAAGCAATTAATTTGTTAAAAATTAACTATCTCCTTTGAAAGTCGTTTGAAAAGAATGCCATCTTAGAAATTTCTTTAATTACAATAAAATACGCTTATGTTAAAATATTAGCTACTAAATTATTTCGTAAATGACAAGGATTTTTACAAGTGGTCTTCAAAACAGCTGAATTGAGAATATCCCTTTTTTATGTGATTAAGTGACGGAACGAGCTGAGGGCCCACCTGGTAAGTGGCACCCCCGCCCATGACAACAGTAATGCGACTCAGTATAAGATTTGGATCTTACACGGAGTCGCATTCATCCTGGTGCGTCCAACACCCGAGACGGGGATGATATGTCCATTCGCATGAGATTTTACGACTTTTTTTAAGACAGATCACAAAAAAAATTTTTAATTAAAATGTGCACGTACCCTTATAGATGTAGGTACCTGCGACCTTTGAATAACAATGAAGCAGGATTTGCATAAACGCTTAATCACAGCATTGTAGAGCACGAGAATTTGTGTGCACTCCCCTATAGATAATTATTATGAAATGTCAAAGTCAAATTGACAGCAGTGGAACTAAACTAAATTTAATAACTACATGACATAGAGATGAGATCAATACTCATTACTGCCGAGGTTAGCGCTTGTGGCGTACCATACAAGTCTTAACAGATCTAAATTTTAAAACTATCATGGTTACGAACATGTAACTGCGTCGAAATATCGGGAGTCAACAAAACACTTTACATCTAAGTTATTATATAGGTATATTGGGTTCTTGATAATTAAAATACACCATGTTTGAACTGATGCATTATTTATTATCCTTACATAGTGTAAAACAAAGTCGCTCCCGATGTTTGTACGCTAAGATCTTTTAAACTACGCAACGTATTTTAATGCAGTTTTCAGCAGTAGATAGAGTGATTCAAGAGGAAGGTTTATATGTAGTATACATGCATGTTATAGTAGAGAAAAGCGGAGCACCCGCGCCAGGCGAGTCGCTAGTGCTTAATAAATTGTCTACCAGGAAGATAGCTAAAAGTAGAATCACTTCTTGGTTAGTGTTGGAACAGCCGTAAACTTAGCAAATAAGATTAACTTAAACATGAAAACTGATTGTAATTTGATATATCTGTGTGCATGTAATGTGCCTGCGGAGTTCCTGTGACACGTTATGTGCTCACGAATATGTGAACATGTGTGTGTAAAATTTGACGTGTCCAAATGATACTTGAGATCTAAAGGAATAAATGAGTTTGACTTTGACTTTAACTTGAGCCAGAAACAGAATGGAAGAATAAATCAAGAAGATGAAATAAAGATGGCGCTTCCACCGGATATGGATGCAAAAATAAATTAGGCTTCAACCGGAAGTGAGCAACCTTTGAAGCCATTTAATTTTTTTTATCGAATATTACTTTTAAATAACAATCGTTGAACGATTAATTTTTGCAACATTGCAATTAAAATAAATCAACATGTAATTGGATGGATGACCGTTTAGCTTTTAAAACGAACGCTTAAGTGCTTCGAAGGTTTGATATATCGGATCCGGTTTTACTAGTTAAAGCGCCTTGTTGGAGGCCTTCTGCTTGAATACTCCGACAACAGGGTTGGCCACTTACACGAAAAGGATTACTACGACTCAGGGTAATATTTTTTATTTATTAATTTCATTATGATAGCTATAAACCTCTTACAGTAATTAATGCTATTATAATTCATTAAAATCAAAGAAAAACATATAAGGCAATGCATTCACATTATTTACTATATAAAACTGGGTTTGAACAAGCGACTTTCAATGTGAAGGTAGCTGGTTCAAACCCATACATGTATGTGTGCGTAAACGTTTATTTATATAGTACAATACATACATATAATACATACCCAAATCAAACGCTTTTGTTCGTCACACAAACGCTTGTTCAGAGTGGGAATCGCACCCACGACCTACGCAGAAGGCAGAGCTACTACCAACTCACCTGTCAGGTTAGTAATGTCCCATGTGCCTGTAATTTCTAGTGCTCTTAAGAGGTAATTAAAAACATCATATCATTAATCATTTTCATTAAAATATTATTAGAACTAGTACTGGTAGCAACACAAGTAACTGATTTAAAAAAAACAAAAAAAAAACTTAAAAACTTTCAAAGTAGCAAAATACGCAATTTCGTTCACTTGTATGTCATATTTTTTCAGTTATTTTGATTTAACAACCAAACTATGGCATAGATGAAATTTATATGGGATCAATATGAAGAATTTTTTTTATGTGAAATAGTGACGGAACAAACTGAGGGTCGACTTGGTGGTAAATGGCGACCCCCGTCCATGACAACAGTAATGCGACTCAGTGTAACATTTGGATCTTACACCGAGTCGCACTCATCCTGCTGCGTCCATCACCCGAGACTTTTCAAATAAATAAAAAAAAATCCATATCGCTTCATAAACGACGGAGAAATCAGATAACATTAAAAAACCTCTTTTTTTGAAATTGGTTTAATAGGTTAAGCCACTTCTATGTTTTGCATAACTTTAGGGTACAGAACAGAACCAAAGTGGTAAAAGAACTTACGCTACTGACTGTACTTATTGCAAACCGGAAATCAACATCAATACTTTATTAATCAAGTATATATCAATTTATACAAATACAATAAAAACTCATTGATAGCTAATACTTACGTCAGAACTTCCTCGATGGTACACAAAAGATTTTATAATATTGTGACTTTTGTAGAAGGTCTATTGAACAGCTGTCAATAATATTAAATGTCATGTTTATAGGAACACTAGCTTTTTCCCGCTACGTTAAAGTTTTATCAAATTTCATCGAGATACATTTACCGATATAGCGCCATCTAGTGAGAAGTTACGAACTAAATTATGAAAGAAAGTGTATTCATCTAACAGCGCCATCTAGGGAAAAATTATGTAACGAATATCATATGTAAACGAATATGAGCATAATCCCGTAGGAATCTCACTATTTTACGGGATAAAAAGTACCCTACGTCTTTTTCTGTATTCCTGACAACGTATACTTACAGATTTGTCACAATTTTTTTTAAAACCCATTAAATAGTTTAGTTTTTAAATCAATATAACTGGAAAATATATTTCATCCAAGTAAACGAAATTGCATAATTTGCTATGTGACTTGTATATGTTGTATGCCTGTTTGGATGTTTCTTTTTATAATGGCAGGGTGCGACTCCTAAGTGCGAGAAATAAGGGATGAAAATAAAAGAATTGGTTTTTTTTTCGATTATAAAATCGTTCACACGACTCCTCGACTCAAGTATGAAAATACCCGTTTCATGAGTCACCCTACTCAGTTGTAGCGGTTCATGCACCTGTATTTACTCGGGAAACAGCAGCGCCTCTGCTTGGCGGCAGATTACCAATTCCAGTAAATACTATTCTGTACGAAACTGATATAGGTTCTGCGGCTTTGGGTTTATTCGATTTTTAAAAACGTCATATGACTCATCGACTCGCCTAGAGTTATGCCAGGTTCTTCCAGAGTCTATGCCAGGTTCTTCCAGAGCCTATGCCAGGTTCTTCCAAAATAGTAGTTACTGGAACTGTAATTTTATTAATAAGAAATACAAGTCTAGAATACTATTACTTGAATAGTATTTACTAGACTTGTATTTGTTAGACTGCGTATGAAATACCTAACACGCGTCACACCTGACTTTGACCTAAGATCTTGACCTTTCAAATCTTTCATACATTTGCGGTATTTTGATATTATTGTATTCCAAATTCTTCTATGATGACGCAACTTTTTTAGATTCATAATCATTCATGCCCCATCTAGACCCAAATTAAGCATAGCTTATACAATGGGAACCAGATTAACAATAATAGAATACTTATAAAGTATTTTTTGTAAAAAAACACATGTAACGTGTTAATTTTTTTAAATTTTTTATGTATAACATTCTACAATAGTTTTTTATGTATGTTTGTACCCTTTTTTCTATAAACAATGAATGTGCGTGTGTAGTTGGAGAAACAAATAAATCATTTATCTATCTGTCTATAATACAATATAACACCCAGAAACAACAAACGTCTTGTTCGTAACACAAATGTTTGTCATAGGTGGGAATCGAACCCTGACGTACAGGGTAGAAGGCAGAACTACTACCAACTTATTTCTGAGGCCAGTCAAGATGAAACTTCTAAGACATTTAAATCAATGCGTTATAACGCATTGATTTAAATAATAGTAGGAAGATACGACTTTCCATCAAATTAAGTTGACTAATTCTCATAACATTATGTCCAGTTGCTCACGTCCCTTCCAGCCGCAGTTTCAGCCTTTTGAATCCCTACACGTACCCCCCGGGCGGTTCTAAAGGAGCAACAAAAAGTAGCAGTAGAACTGTGCCAAGTTCGTCCGGAGAGGTACTGCCACCACACCTGGAATCTGTCGCCAAGCAGTAGTGTTCGCATTGTGTTAAAGTGGAAGGGTGTCGGTGCCGGTGAAATCACATACGCACGAGACGTATCATCCCCGTCTCGGGTGATGGACGCAGCAGGATGAATGCGACTCACTGTAAGACCCAAATGTTATACTGAGTCGCGCGCATTACTGTTGTCATGGGGGGGGGTCACCACTTACCACCAGGTGGGCCCTCAGCTCGTTCCGTCACTAAATCACATATAAAAACACACAGGGTACTTTGTATCCCGAAAAGTGAAGTAATTTTTTTAATGACTTGTAAAACTTCTGACTGTTCTTTTCGATCGTCTGATGTCTCATATGGCGGGTAAAACCACGGGACAGACCTAGTATAGCAATTAATGTAATTAATTTACCCAGAAATCATCATTAGGCACGGTTAGAACGATACAATCCAAAATAATTCTAATTGAATTATTTAAATGTCAGTGACTCATGCGCATATTAATTTGCAATTAATCAAACTGTGTAATTGCACTGGAGCAAGTAATTTCCATGGCTCTTTGTCAACTGAGGCCGCTCAAACTTATCCCGCGGGATCAGTTGTTCTAATTAATGTTTTGAGTCGGGCAACTGATCCCATTAATTCACCATGTATTCTTATACTAGCGACCCGCCCCGGCTTCGCACGGTTAGTTAAGCATCAGTGTCGTATCGGAAACTACCCGTGCGAAGCCGGGCTGAGTTGCTAGTGTATTATACATATAAACCTTCCTCTTGAATCACTCTATCTATTAAAAAAAACCGCATCAAAATCCGTTGCGTAGTTTTAAAGATTTAAGCATACATAGGGATATAGGGACAGAGAAAGCGACTTTGTTTTATACTATGTAGTGATTTTGTAACAAGCGAGATCAAGCTATGACTACCCTCACATCTCAGTTGGTAGCCCTGCCTTCTGCTCTGTAGGTCATGGGTTCAATTAACAGGATAAATATGTGTACATGTATTTATTTACTAAAGCAGCACACATAACATAAAAGTTTACCAAAATTACAAACAACAATATCTAATAAAAAGGGAAAAAATACATGTCGAACAAAGATGTTTGTTCCGTGTCTAAAAAAAAAAAATAAACGTTTACACACTCATACCTCTGCACTAGGATTCCCTGTGTCGCAGATGGCATGGACACACACAGAAACACAAGGCAAACACCCAATACCCGAGAACAAACTTCATGCTCACCACACAAAGTTTGCCCCGGCCGGGAATCGAACCCGGGACCCCTCGCTTCGAAGGCAGGGCTACTACCAACTAAGCCACGGAGCCGTCTGGGTTTTACGTATTAAAAAAAACTACCATTTATCTTAGTTTAAGGCTAGATGGCGTTGTGTATAATGTATATGAAAATTTATTTATTATCATAAACGTACATAAATTCATGTATTTTTACTCTAGGATACAATAAATAAATATTCATGGACATTTCTCAGACAGCTTTAGCTTGTATTACTTTTGTAAATAATACTCATAATAATATTATATATTAACACCCAGACAAAGGACATATTATTATTATATGTATATAATATAACTATATATACAAAAAACTAGCTCGGCGTAGGCCTGCAATGACCTGGCAAAAATGTGATCTTTTCAAATCTTCAGCTGTATGTCAAGGTCAGCTGTCAGATTGAAATTGTCCATCTGTCAAAACTTAAACGAATCTATCAGAATCTAAGTAGTATTTTTATCATCTCTTATTCTTTTATTTCCACGAGAGTGACTTGAAATTTTAATTACTGTCAATAAAATCATGCTGGCTGTTAATATACTAATAACTTCTAAGAAATAAAATAATAAACATATTCGTTCGCATATAACGTGTCATAGATATTATGTCAAATTACAGTCAGTTTTCATGTTTTAGATAGTCTTATTTGTTAAGTTTACGTCTGTTCCAACCCTGACCACCCCGAGGGGAAGAGGACCATATTCGCGAATATGGTCCTGCGTCTAGAGTGGAGCAAATTAATTCCCAAGCCTTTTTGTCATCTAGGTAATCTGATATTTTATAGTAAGCTTTTGCGACAAGTTTACGTTTGATGACAGTTTTAAATTTATAATATTTATTGACAGTAATTGAATTTCGCTCGGGATTTTGTTAAAAAAGCGTACACATTGACCTTTAAAAGAATTACTAACCTTATGGAGCCTAGCAGTGGGCACACCGAGTTAATTTCAAAAATAAAAATGAACTAAAACTCTTTAATTCCTTTAGATCACAAGTACCGTTTGGACACGTCAAAATTTACACACACAAGTAAATTCGTGAGCATGTAACGTGTCACAGGAGCTCCTAGCACATTACATGCGCACAATGTCAAATTACGGTCAGTTTTCAGTGTTTGACTAGTATAGGCTTTAGTTCCCTGTTACCTGATACGCGACCTTAGGCACGTCAGCAGGTTTTCCCTGAAGGTAACTGCGTATCATTATTTTCACCTAACCTCGGTGAGTCACTTAACTTCTATTAATAACTCGCCTCAGTCATTTTGCATTTGAATCCGAGTGGGAGGTTGAACGGTTGCTCAGAGCAACTCAAAATCCAAATGATAATTTCGAATGCGCAGGCTTTTATCGAAATCCCGGAAAAATTACAATTACTGTCAGTAAATGAAATATGAAAAAGTTGCAAAATATTATATGTTGTTTTTAAACAAGATTTAGTATGTTCTTTTGATAATACTAAATGATGAATGAATATTATTTATTTATCTATACTAATATAATTAAGCTGTTTGAACGCGCTAATCTCTGGTAGTACCAGTCGGATATGAAAAATATTTTTTTATGTGATAGCCACTATATGCTATCTATCTATATGCATTACGCAAAATTTCCTTCACTTAGATATAAGTGGGTGAAAACGCGGGGCACAGTTAGTTTAATTGATAAATAAATTCAAGATTTTATTTAACGTTATTGAACTTATTTCATTAAATTGACTGATTTATAAAATCTAAAAACCGACGTAGATCCTTCCTTCTTTTCTTTCTTGGTCTATGCGGATACAGCCTACCATTTTAAAATGGAAACATCCAAAACTATTGTACAACGGGCGAAGAAACACGTTTAATTCAATTCATTTATTGAATTAGACACAAAGATCCATATAATAATTAAAATTAAAAGAGATAAACATGAATTTCATTTTAATAGTTAATTTGTTCGGCATATGGGTTGATCAAGCTTCCAGTGCCTTTGCAGTTATAAATAAATAAATAATAAATAAATAAACGTTAACACACTCATACCTCTGCACTAGGATACCCTGTGTCGCAGATGGCATGGACAAACACAGAAACACAAGACAAACGCCCAAGACCCGAGAACAAACTTCATGCTCACCACACAAAGCGTGCCCCGGCCGGGAATCGAACCCGGGACCCCTCGCTTCGAAGGCAGGGCTACTACCAACTAAGCCACGGAGCCGTATAATAATATAATATATTGACAATTATTATCATTTTTACGACTTACTAGAAAATTCAATTAAGTTAATGCTTATGAATACTTAATGAATACTTACTTTTAGTACAGTCGCTAACTCTGACTCACGTTAATAAAGGTTTTATCATATTTCACCCGGTTCTAACCCATGCTGGTTTCCTCAACATGTTTTCCGTCACCGTTTCGAGATCGTGGTATTGCGTACAATTTTTCAAATGAAAAGCTTATTGGTGCACTTGTGGTTTGAACCAGCGATCATCAGATTGAAAGTCGGCGTCTGTTCCCCTGGGCCACCACGCTCAATAAACAAGAAACCCTTATTATTAGTGGCCAGTGTCACTCTCTCAATTAAGATGAATCTAACATCTCTCAAGCTGAAATCTATAAAGCTGTTTTAGCTACAGAGGTACATAACATACATACATACATACACTCGAAAAACTTAAGTCTCCTGGCGCAGACGAGCAAAACCGTCGAATAACGTTAAAAAAAAAAAAACAACGTTAACACACTCATACCTCTGCACTAGGATTCCCTGTGTCGCAGATGTCATGGACGAACACAGAAACACAAGACAAACACCCAAGACCCGAGAACAAACTTCATGCTCATCACACATAGTGTGCCCCGGCCGGGAATCGAACCCGGGACCCCTCGCTTCGAAGGCAGGGCTACTACCAACTAAGCCACGGAGCCGTCATAACGCATCCAAATACCTATTATTCGGGACAAACCGAAGATTTATAACTGCTTTCAAAAAGGATTTTAAATTATTTCATAATATTTATTTGTCATAAGTTTGAAAAATGTTGGTCGGCCGGTCGTGACCTACCTAAATGCTTTTAAGTTTTGCAATAAATATGATTCAATATTTACCACTGTAGCAAATTGTATTTTTGTGATATCTTCAATTCCGTATCAGTGTTTTAGAGGTTTTTTTCTATGCGACTAAAGTGGATGAGTAAACCACCAGTATGATGAAATCCTTAACATCCATGTCTTAGATTGACGGGCGGTGTTCCGGTGGAAGGGTGTGGGTGCCGTCGAAATCACATGCACATGAGACTTATCATCCCCGTCTGGGTGATGGACGCAGCAGGATAAATGCGACTCCGTTTAAGATCCAAATCTCATACTGAGTCGCATTACTGTTGTCATGGGCGGGGGTCGCCATTTACCACCAGGTGGGCCCTCAGCTCGTTCCGTCACTTACTTATATTAGAAAAATATGTTTGTGTGTGTGTAAAATTTGAAGTGTCAAAACGATACTTGAGATCTAAAGGAATAAAAGAGTTTGAGTTTCAGTGAGTTTGAGAGTGAATTGGTTTTGATCTACCACTTGAGCCTTAACTCTATTGGTAAATCACATATCCTTGACCTGGTTATGGGCCATGCCGGTTTCCTCACAATATTTTTCATCGTTTAGAGAACGTGATATTGCGCATATAAATTTTTGAAATGATTTTTTTTATAACAACACCTGTCGACCCACCTGATGTTAAGTGATCACCGCCGCCCATAAACAACAATAAGATCACTTATTAATCATGAGAAGACATCGCGTTGCGCCCGTCACCCGAGACGGGGATATAACGTCTGTTGCGCCTGTGATATTACCGGCACCCACACCCACCGGAACAGCAATAAGAGTGCACCAATACATGGTGGCAGATTACCAGGTGTGGTGGCAGTACTTCTCCGGTTGAACTCATCACAAGTTCTACTGCTTTGTACTATGAGGGTACATACGGACGCGAGCAACATGGCTACCAAAATTTTGCCGGTGGATATTTGAATTTGAAGTAGCGACCAACGGATTAAAAGTCAGCGTAAGCACCACGAAAAAGGCAAAGAGCGTGGTGGCCCAGGGGCACAGACGCCGACTTTCAATCTGAAGGTTGCTGGTTCAAACCCACACGCGCACCAATGAGTTTTTTCACTTGAAAAATTTATGTGCGCAATACCACGTTCTCGAAACGGTGACAAAAATATCGTGAGGAAACCGGCATGTCTTAGAACCAAAAATTCGATGACATGTGACATCTACCAATCCGGATTGGGCTCCCGTGGTAGATCAGAGCCCATTCACTCTCAATTATCGAGAGTAGGCCGGTGTCCCTGCAGTAGAAACATTAGAGGCTGGTACGGTATGCACCACTGGGCTCCACGCCCTCGGCAGAGACAAATGATTCACACAATGACATCAGCACTTATACATTCATAGTATTTGAGCATAGGACAGTCGTCACGCCTTAATTATGAATAATTAAAGAAGTTACACGAATTGTAATTATTGAAATGTATGTGTTTATATTTAATTGCTTTTTTGCGATCAACAAACAAACTCTTGTCTAGCTCATAGCACAGTTGGTAGTAGCTCTGCCTTCTGCGCTGTAGGTTGTGGGTAAGATTCCATAGCTCTGCCTTCTTTTTTTTTTTACGTGCACTCGCATACCGCCCTGCCACGGGGAGACAGAGCGGTTATGTGGGACTAGACCCACTAAAACCCCACGGTGTCCTCCTCTGCCGCTTACTGGCGGGAACACGGGAACGTTATAACACACATCCGCGAACCCGCTGCGGCTGTCCGTTTCCGGACCCTCCTGTGTTGGCATCGGGTGCCACTCCTCTGTTTGCGACACGCCAGGACATATGACGTGTCGCAACCACCTCGGGGACCAGGTCAGCGAAAGGGCGTCAGACGACCCCGTGTCTAGACGCCCTAGGTCCCCATGCGACGGGTCAGATATGTGGCCCCGTCGCCTGCCACTACGGCCGCAGAGGATAGGGGGAGCGGCGCCTCGCAATACCGACACTCCTCTTCCTCTGCGGCCCCACCGCGTCCGCCATCGAACGGTGGCGACCACGTCGTGGCCGCGGAAGGTAGGGAGAGCGGCGCACCGTTATACCGGCACTACTCTCCCACCGCGGCCCCTATCCCTCAGCTGCGGTGCCTCCCATTCGACACCGCAGCCCGCCTCAGTTGCGGTGCCCCCCATAAGGCACCGCCACCTACAATGCCGCTCCTAGTCGGCTTGGAGGCAAAGCCTAAAGGAGCGGCCCTCCCGGGTTCCTCTTAGCTTCACCGTGGGTGACCAGGCCACGGTTACTAAGCCCCCCCGCCCCGACAAGGCGGGAACCCACGGGGGGGATAGCGCTGCCTTCTGCGCCAGGTTATTTTTAGTTCTTTTCCAGTTATTTTATCTTTTCCAGTTATTTGTAGTTCTTTACCAGTTATTTTATCTTTTCCTGTTATTTTTAATTATTTTCCAGTTATATTCCCAGTTATTTAACTATTTAACAGCCAAACTTTTGAACCGATTTTTATAAAAATTCTACGGGACCAATCTGAAAGCATATCTATTGAAATAAAAAAAAAATCCAAATTAGTTGATAAATGATTGAGAAATCGTTGAACATACATAAAAAAATATACATAAAAATCCGAATCGATAACCTTCTCCTTTTTGAAGTTGGTTAAAAATAAGTCATTAAAACAATTATTTAAATCCCGCTCACTCTCGTATAATTAGAATAGGTGACTTATCTCTAGAAGGCCGTGTCGGGGTTGCATGCACGCGTGACGAAATTGTGGATTTCACTTCCTAAAACCAGTGAATCATACTCATCAAGGATTATTGGTTTAAAAGTGAACCAATAACAGACATTTTATGCCATTTTTAACCGAATTCCAAAGAAGGTTATCAGTGCGACTATATATTTTTTTCTGTTTGTTATCTTCATATTTTATCAACCAATTTGGAGCATACATTTTTATTTGAAAGGCTTTCATTTTGGTCTCGTAGAATTAAAATTTATCAAAATCGTATCGGATTAGTGATTTAAATCCAAATAACTGAAAAATCCGACTTCAATACTGTCATCCTTTATTTCTCCCTTAGGGAGTACACACTACCATTTAAAAAAAGAAACATCCAAATCGGTCTACAATGGGCGAAGAAAAAGGTCACTGGAAATCAAAATACGCAATTACGTTTGGATGATATATTTTTTCCAGTTATTGATGAAATGAAATTTTCGATGGGACTAATTTTAAAGTATGTGCTTTGAAACGAAAATGAATTTTTCAATGGTTGGAACAGACGCCGACTTTTAATCTGAAGGTCGCTGGTTCAAACCCAAAGGTGCAACAACGAGATTTTTCACTTGAAAAATTGATGTGCGCAAAACCACGTTCTCGAAACGGTGAAGGAAAACATCGTGACGAAAAAAAATTTTGGAAGACATGTGACATCTACCAATCCGGATTGGGCTCCCATTCACTCTCAATTATCGAGAGTAGGCCGGTGTCAGTGGGAACGTTATGAGGCTGGTACGGATCAAGGATATATATCTATTGACGTCAAAAGAATGTACATTATTTCATAATATGTTATGATATAAATTTTAATGCACCGTTTATAAGCGATTTTAATTAAATCTCTTGAAGGTGATGACCAACTATTATCCCAAGGTGATGCGTAATGGAATGCCACGCAATTATGACCCTAGGCAGGAGATATTTAAGGTCGAACACGCATCTTATCTTGGGAGCGGCGAATCTGGAATCTTGAGGTTGTCAGGTCTCTCCTATCTGAATATAAGAAGAGTTTCTACAAGATCCAAGTCTCAAGAATACCCATGTCTCAAGAAGACCCAAGTCTCAGATTTTCGCCGGTCAGGAGCTTTAGACTTGAGTCTTCTTGGGAAGCTCTCAAGACCCAAGTATCAAGCGCCTGACCTGAGCAAAAACTTATATAATGCGTAGTATAACATTCTACGATTAACTCCCTGTGTGGTTATTGTGCGTCGATGCCACCTGTGATAGATCCGATGAGGTCAATAGAGATTTGACCTTACCATCGAACCTTGCATTTTGCAAAACAATGTCCCATTATTACATTACGTTTAAGATAAAATTATTCATTATGTATTTAAACCAATTATTACCTACTTGTCTTTGTTTGCATCCGGTTTATATGTAGGATCTGCTATTCTCCGCGGTACAGCCGCTGATAAAAGACATTGGAAAATAAATATATGAAAATACCGATTTCAGAAAAGGAGGAGTTGGTTGTGCCAGCGAGTTGGAGTTAGCAAGTAAATTGATTTACTATTTGGTGCATCTCGTACCACATTTTCGTGTTGTAATTTCTTTCCATCCAGAAGATGCATGGAAGAGATCACTATTAACGATTAGCATTAAAACCTTTTAATATGTGTGTTTTGTAATTTTATTTTATCATGTACTAGCTGCGCTCTGCGGTTTCACCCGCGTAGTTCCCGTTCCTGTGGGAATACAAAGATAAAATATAGCCTATGTTACTCGCTGATACTGTAGCTTTCAATTGGTGAAAGAATTTTTTAAATTGTTTTTTGTTTTTTGTTTATGTATATATAAAAAAAAACGTTTACACACTCATACCTCTGCACTAAGATTCCCTGTGTCGTATTGTAGATGGCATGGAAAAACACAGAAACAAGACAAACACCCAAGATCCGAGAACAAACTTCATATTCAACACACAAAGTTTGCCACGGCCGGGAATCGAACCCGGGACCCCTCGCTTCGAAGGCAGGAATACTAACAACTAAGCCACGGAGCCGTCTACACAATACACAAATATGCTAATCAATTCCCATAATTTTATCTACACTGATCTTATCTTATTACTATAAACAAGCAATTCTTGTATGTACCTATATTATTTTTTGTTATAATAAGTGATAGAACGAGGAGAGGGCCCACCTGGTGGTAAGTGGCGACCCCCGCCCATGACAACAGTAATGCGACTCAGTATAAGATTTGGATCCTACACTGAGTCGCACTCATCCTGCTGCGTCCGTCACCCGAAACGGGGATGATACATCTCACGCGCATGCGATTTTACCGCCACCCACACCGAAACACAGAAATGCGAGCGCCACTGCTTGGCGGCAAATTACCAGGTGTGGAGGCAGTACATCTCCGAGCAAACTTTGCAAGTTCTACTGCTACTTTTGTTGCTCCCTTAGCACCAGGGGGTACGTGTAGCGATTAATAGGATACACACGGACGCGACCAACCGGTCCCCCCATTTTGTATCTCTGGATGTTCTAAAATGAGTTTGACTACGCATTAACTAAACATAACAGTATGCCCAGCAGTGGACATAGGCTGATGATGAAGCCGTTTTCCCCTGGACAGTACATCACAATGAATTCAATTACGACATCATTTGTCCGTGACCACGAAGATCCGACATGAGAGATAATTTTTTATGGTAATTTATTTAACTGACAATTGATTGCGGCCGTTGTATGTACGTATCTCTTGTTTAATGTAAACTAGGTAATACCAGGACCGCAGTAAGAACACTGACTAGCTATAAATCGGGATCCTATTCCTATTCCTGTCTGTCTGTCTATCCGCCCGTCTGTCACCAGGTTGTATCCACTACTAGGCTCCATAAGGTTAGCAATTCTTTTAAAGGCGTGTACGCTTTTTAAACAAAATCCCGAGCGAAATTCAATTACTGTCAATAAATAAATTTAAAACTGTCATCAAACGAAAACTTTTTGCATAAGCTTAATATAAAGTATCAGATTACCTAGATACAAAAAGGCTTGGGAATGAAATTGCTCCACTCTAGACCCCCAATATTTTCTACAAAAAATGTGAAGATAAGAACTAATTCTGGAAATCTGCGTTGCGGCTGAGTCACGAATTGTAAACCTCAATTTTTTGTCACGGCTACGTAGACCCTCGTCGAGGCACCCGTGGACCCCTGGGGACCATTTTGACCACCCTGGAAACTAATGGGATAGAGCTTTAAGGTGGAACAAACAAACAACAAACTTTCGCCTTCATAATACAACACCAACAATGTTAACACACTCATACCTCTGCACTAGGATTCCCTGTGTCGCAGATGGCATGGACAAACACAGACACAAGACAAACACCCAAGACCCGAGAACAAACTTCATGCTCGCCACACAAAGTGTGCCCCGGCCGGGAATCAAACCCTTCAGAGGCAGGGCTACTACCAACTAAGCAACGGATTCAAGTAAGAATTAAGAGTATGATGAGATCCAAGCTCTCTACTTATAGACACTGAGAACCATTATGTTAATATATATAAATTACGTGTCACGATGTTTGTCCGCGATGGACTCCTAAACTACTTAACCGATTTTAATCAAATTTGTACACCGTGTGCAGTTTGATCCAACTTGAAAGATAGGATAGCTCACATCTCAATTTATGATCGCAATATTGTTTTATTGCAAATTATATTATCATATGACAAAAACGTTAGCCACAGCTACGCGTGGCCCGGTCAGCTAGTTGTTTATAAAGAAAGCTTTTTGCATTTCTCGTAGACAAGAATGTATGTGATATTCTTGTTATAAATATCGCTGACTTTACTATAGGGGTGTCTTGTAATGTCGGTTTTCATATGTGAATATTCCTCCGCCTCAATTTAAACATGTCGTAACTTGTTAAGACTAGTCTCTAATTCTATGAAGAGTACAATTCCTTTACTTTCTTTCAATCATTCTCTCTTTGTTTATTGACGCAGTACGTTTTATAATAAA
The DNA here is from genome assembly GCA_921293045.1 of Aplocera efformata. Lineage (NCBI taxonomy): Eukaryota > Metazoa > Arthropoda > Insecta > Lepidoptera > Geometridae > Aplocera > Aplocera efformata. Next base: position 671,274 of record OV121067.1, on the reverse strand, counting down.
CTAGCGACCCGCTCCGGCTTCGCACGGTTAGTAAAGCATCAGTGTCGTATCAGAAACTACCCGTGCGAAGCCGCGGTGACTTGCTAGTGCATTATACATATAAACCTTCCTCTTGAATCACTCTATCTATTAAAAAAAACCGCATCAAAATCCGTTGCGTAGTTTTAAAGATTTAAGTATACATAGGGACATAGGGACAAAAAAAGCGACTTTGTTTTATACTATGTAGTGATAGTATGGAAGCGAATAATGTCTTAACAATACACCAATTTCATATTTATCGAATTCTATAATTCCATGACATCAAATTATATGCTTGTAATTAGGTAAAACACTGGACATATTAATATTAACTTGTACCATCCTATTACCTGTTTCACAATACACGATTTGTATATCTCCGTACATTACTTTGTATTTGTATGTATGAGTTTGTCAATTTATTTTTAGTGTCATTGGCCAACGATAAGGATACTCGATTCTACCTGACGCCTATTAAAATATTTCAACTTTTTTGCCTCATCTGAATCCGGGATGACAAATTACACGATTATATTAAATGGTTTATAAATGTATGAAGTTGAATGGTTGTCATTTCTGAGATATGATCATGGTGTCGGGTTTTACCGGGGATGTGGCTATTCTTTCCCACCGACTTTGAAAGGAGTTTATCATGAAAACTCCGTCTTTTATCTACGTAAAAAGACGGAGTTTCCGTCGGACGGACTTGGTTTCCCCGGCACCTACACCCTTCCACCGGAACACAGTAATGCGAGCACTACTGCTTGGCGATTGATTCCAGGCGTGGAGGCAGCACCTCTACCGACGAATTTGGCACAAGTTCTACTGCTACTTTTGGATGCAATACCCAAGTCGCACCCAGGGGGTCCGTGTAGAGATTGAAAGGGTACTACGGATACATGTTTTATTTGATAACTAAGCTAAACATGTGCTTAATTGGTTACAGCGTCATCATTGATTACAATAAAACCTGGAAGTAGTTGCAACGGCTTTAATTGCATGCGTCCTAATTACTAATTAGATTTAATTCTCATGATTGTTCAAGACAATAGTCAATTTATTTATTGATTGCTTCTATTGAGCTTGTCAACTATTGCAGGAATATAGACTACTCTGGGCTGGTGAGAGTGTATCGATTAATTTATCTTGAAAGCTTGAGGCAATATTTGCATGTTTTAATGTTCTTTGTTTCGACTGGCCTCATTCCCATCCAGGACAAGCATTTGTGTTAATATGTATTACATGTATGTATTTACAAAAAAAAGTAATTTAAGTAATGTATCAGTTATCTAGTTCCCATACAAGCTATGCTTAGTTTGAGGCTAGATGGCGCTGTGTGAAATATCCATGATTTCTTTCATGCCATCTGTGACAGGGAATTCACACAGTAATGTCCAGCATCAAACTGAGCGTATCTGGTACTATGGGAACCAGATGTCCATGAATATTTTATTATTATTTATTATTATTAACACCCAGAAATAGCCTCCATGTTTGGCTCCGTGGCTTAGTTGATAGTAGCCCTTCGAAGCGATGGGTCCCGGGTTCGATTCCCAGCCCGGGCACACTTGTGGTAAATTCTCTTTTCTTGGGTGTTCCATGCCATCTGCGACACAAGGAATTCTAGTGCAGAGGTATGAGTGTGTAAACTTTTATTTTAACGTAAGTTTAAGATGGTAATCGAACCGATGTCTCAGCGCAAGGCAGAATTACTATTTAACAGCGAGACCATCAATATATATAAATGTCTCATAAAAACACAATTAAATGGACAAACATAAAATTGTGAACTAAAGGCTCGACCACATCTGAACCCGGACTTTGGTGAACGTGGGTGAACCACATAGCTCAGCTCCGCGTTGCAGTCACTCGAAGAATACAGGCGTTTGTAGCAAGAACTTGTGTCAATTTCGTCCGGTAAAGTACTAGATTTTTGTTTTTCTCAATAATTTCTTATCCCATCGTCTTATATTGGCTTTTAACCTCGGGTAACACTGCGAGGCAGTTTAGTAGTAGAACTTGTGCCAAGTTCGTCCATAGGTACTGCCACCACGCCTGGTAATCTGCCGCCAAGCAGTAGTGCTCGCTACTGTTGAAAGATGCCGGTGAAATCATGCGCATGAGACGTATCATCCCCGTCTCGGGGGACGCAGGATGAATGCGACTCATTGAGATCCAAATCTTATACTGAGTCGCGTTACTGTTGTCATGGGCGGGGGTCACCACTTACCACCAGGTGGGCCCTCAGCTCGTTCTGTCACTACTTCACATTAAAAACAATCTTCCTTATGTCTACATATAATCTTGTTAGCCAATATTGAAATGTTGAAATGATTTACAAGTTATTTCGCGTGTCGCGGCGCAGAGACAACAGACCAAGACGTTATCATTAACATAATCACTGACAGTTTAGTAAGCTTTCTTAACCAAAATATTATGCATATGATTTAAATCTCCGTATTGGAAGTTTGGTGGCACTTTCCGAAACTTTATTATAGAAACGAACACTGGTCATAAAAGATCCTTTACATTATGTAATCTTAATAGTCTTTATACGTGATTTAAATCTCTGGATTTGAAGCTGTTTTGTAGTAGATAGATGATACTTTTTACACACCAAAAAGATAACAATAGATTAAAAATATAAATCCAGTTGCTAGTCCGTAGGTGTGTACCCTTTGATTCCCTACACGTACCCCCTGGGTGCTAAAGGAGCAACCAAAAGTAGCAGTACTTGTGCCATGTTAGTCTGGAGAGGTACTGCCGCCACATCTGGAATCTGCCGCCAAGCAATAGTGCTCGCATTACTGTGTTCCAGTGGAAGGCTGTGGGTGTAGGTGAAATCACATGCGCATGAGACGTATCATCCCCGTCTCGGGTGATGGACGCAGTAGGATGGACGCGACTCAGCGTAAGATCCAAATATTATACTGAGTCGCATTACTGTTGTCATGGGCGGGGGTCGCCACTTACCACCAGGCCGGCCCTCAGATAGTTCCGACACACAATCACGTAAAAAAAATATTAAAAGTGATACTTTTGTAAGTACATTAGATACATAGTCACAGACTCAGCGGTCAACGATAAACTTTCCTCATATTAAGTATAAAAATTTAGGATTCTTTAGGGAAAATTCTTCCATGTCTGTTTCTTCCCCTCAGGGTGGTCGGTTAGGGTTGAACAGACGTAAACTTACTGACTGTAATTGTACATTGTAATGTGTGTAATATGCTCACGAATTACTTGTGTGTGTAAAATGTTACGTGTCCAAACGATACTTGAGATCGAAAGTAATTGAGTTGAGTTTAACTGCAGCATGCAACTTTATACGAAAATAATCATCTTTCGTTCCGGGATGGGCGAAAAACAAGGAAAAATGAACAGTTATATGAAATAGCATTTTTAGCCATAATTTCTTCATTTTTATAATGGTATCCGGTCAATTAATTGTGATATTTATTTGTAATTACAGATTCTATAATTAAACGCGCTATCGTCGGATAGATATTGGCTTTGCATAATTAACGTTATTAATGTAACGGGACGAGATGCCAGATTTAAAGTGGTTACCACCGCCCATAATGACTCTACAAATGCCAAAATGATGGGACAAATAATTTTAGGGGGTCTCGTTGCTCACGACCGTAGGTGAGTACCCTTTGATTCTCTACACGTACCCCCTGGGTGGTGCTAAAGGAGCAACCAAAAGTAGCAGTAGAACTGGAGCAAAGTTCTCCCGGAGAAATACTGCCAAGCAGTGGTGCACTCACATTGCTGTGTTCCGGTGGAAGGGTGTGGGTGCCGGTGAAATCATAGGTGCATAAAATGTAAGATCCCCGTTTCGGGTGACGGGCGCAACGGGGTGCTACATGGGTGTTCTTATACTTCGGCCGGGGAGGACCTAAGTCATATTGCTGTTGTTATGGGCGGTGGTAACCACTTAACAACAGATGTCTCGTCCTAACATTTAAAAAAAAAGCTTCGGTATTCTTAGAGCGCTTCATTATAAATTTGTATATAAATTCTCTAGCCGCTCTATATTTGGATGGGTGACCGATTAGTGGCATTTGAACAGAGAGCTTTCATGCTTCGAAGGGTCGATAAGCCACGTTGGAGGCCTTCTGGTTGCTTGAAAACTCCGTCACCAGGGTTTGCCACTAGTCACACGAAAGAAAGATATTTTATTAACTTATTTAAATCTGTATAATGTGCATATCCATTATACCTATAAAGTATTTATATTTTGTTATCTGATATTAAATAAATAATTATAATTCGAATTGAAATCCAAAAATTATTTATTTCAGCTGTTCACCATAATAGTTAGTACACCTAGATTTCAATTATTCATGTCAATTTGTTTTTTTTTTAAATTTGTTCTCATGTACTGGCTATTGAAAGATATAATAATTGAAAATAATCCGCTGACTTAATTACTTATACCTTTTTCTCTGTAACAAAATATTCAGCTTTAAACTTCATTGCAATATAACCAATTAAAAATGTTTTTAAACCATCAATAGGTTTGACAACGGGGATATTGTATTATCGATAGCCAAAAGATGATTCAGTCCCTTGCACCGAGGTCAAATAATTATTTCATAAACTCTTGTATATAAACCTCCTTGCGTCGATCTTGCAGCTTGATAATACTCCGGAGGAACGAGGCGCGAACGCGTTGCCGAGCAAAAAATTAAAAAATAAAATTAAAAAGTGACGACTATAACATACGGTGCAGGATTTTCGTGGCAGTGTGTGGTTGGTTTCAGTGGCGAGTGGTTGTTTTAAAAGATGTGAGTTTCTTTTTTATTATTATTTTTTATCTGTGGTAATATTTTGGCGCGGATTTGGAAAAGCGCGCGGAGCTTTTTAACTACAATAGTTTTTTTTTAATTCGATGGAGGTTTCGTGCAATTTTTATTAGTGTCAAATGTTTTTTTTTAACTTTGTATGACAATATTTTGAATGGAAATTACTAGAATTGTAAATAGCCTTAAAAGGGAGTGGTGCTTTTAATTATTGCATAATTGTTTCTTACTTTATTCTTTTTTATTATTATTAAGCTGAATACTTAGCTCAAACTTGTGTTTTTTTTTTTTTTATTTTACGTATGTTTTGTGACTGCAATTCGTTGATGTCTTTTGTACTGAAAACTTTTTTTTTTATTTATTTAGTTTATATTTATTACGCAACTATAACGATTTTCCTTGCGCAAAGATTATTAGGTAAGATTTTAATTAAGATTAATCCCAAAATCAACAAACAATGGAAGTCAAATATGAAAATTTTAATAAAAAAACAGTTAAAATAAACTAGGATATATATTATGCGTTTCCATAAAAAAATACAAAACTTAAAATTTACTTAATTTAAAACGTATTATTAAATTCATTGTAGACTTGATGAATATAATAATTTTATTTAAAAAAATATTTTAAATTTTATGTTATTCCTATAATTACATAAGATATCTAAATATATACAATATCACATAATTACGCCGTTGCCAGTTATCTGTACTCTCTCGTAAGTGGCCAACCCTGATATCAAAGTTCAAGTCGCCAAACTTTTGACTTGGCATCGACATACCATCAACTAGAACACTTGGGATCGACATCACATCGTGCCCTCTGAAGCACGGAAGCAGTCTTTTCTAAACCAGACACCAATTTATCTCTATATCTATGTGTAAAAAATACAAAATGTAAATATATATACAGTGAAATAGTTTGGATTTAAAATTAAAATAACTAGAAAAAATATGACAAAAAAGTAAACGAAATATTTTTTTTGCTGCTTTATTTTTATGCTTTATTTTTCCCCATGGGATAATACGCGAATGCCAACATGTTATTTAAGCATACGGCAGATAATAAAAAAAACTTCAACTCTCAAACAAAACCCTTACTTTAAAGTCCGTCCACCAACTTATATTGCCTAGCGAAGCACGAAGGCACTCAATTGCATTTACCACTAATGCACGATCATCATACCTATTTTTGACCCAATCAAGACACAACGAATTCGAGGTCACCGCCTGTCATGTCTACGATACCTCTTTGAATAAAACGCTCCTATATTCAAACTAAGATAATTTTAAGCGAATCCGGTAATTCCATACATTACTATGCAAAGAACATCTCAAACAAGTTTTGGATTTTCCATTTGCCGACTTACAGTCAGCAGCGTAAATTGCATTTTTTTTTGTAATACTTTTATTTTTCATTTTTTAAGACGATTTATAAACATTTAGTTATTACATAGACAATAGCATTGTTACAATGATTTTATTTGTGATATTCATTTGTAACTTGATGTATTTTTGGAAGAAACAAATTGCATTTATATTTCACACCATACAGCCCAACACTCTAAGCATAGCTTGTACTATGGGACCCATATTACTGAATTCTTTATTTAAAAAATTCCTGGGTGATGTATAGAACCCACAAGCTATAGAGCAAAAAGCAGCGCTGTGAGGCCAGTTATATCTTAATATACAATATATAAATTACGTGTCACGATGTTTGTCCGCGATGGACTCCTAAACTACTTAAACGATTTTAATCAAATTTGTACACCGTGTGCAGTTTGATCCAACTTGAAAGATAGGATAGCTCACATCTCAATTTATGATCGCAATATTATTTTATTGCAAATTATAATATCATATGACAAAAACTTTAGCCACAGCAACGCGTGGCCGGGTCAGCTAGTAACTATATATTTTTATTTTAAATATCTAAATTAAAACAAATTCCGGAAATATTTATTTATGGAGAAGATAAAAAAGTTTTTGTGTTGACTGTACCTAGGCAGTGTGTTCTAACGATTACCTATACAATACAATAAAATCGAGACTGAAAATACCTATTATACTAATGACTCTTAGGTCTTTCATAAACCGAGTTTACAAAAGGGGGTGTTCTCATTTGGCTGTATGGTGTTTTTGGCTGTTTTAATGTGATTTGATAAAGATATCGCGGGACAAACGAATAAAAAACAATAAACAATTTTATATGTGTGCTGAGTTTGTTCTCGGGTCTCAGATGTTCGTCTTGTGTTTCTGTTTGTCCATGCCATCTGCGACACGGGAAATCCTAGTGCAGGGGGTATGAGGGTGTAAAACGTATATTTTTATATATGAAATATATACCGACTAACTTTCGCATCTATAGCAATATTTATGTTAACAAAGTAATACTCCAGAATTGAGAATCTTTTTTAGAATTTACAATCTTTTTAGAAGGATATAAAACAGGAGGTAGGCCAGAGAAAAGATGGATGGATTGTGTGAGAGATGATATGCTTAAGAAAGGAGTGAGTACTGAGATGACGTCTGATAGAGGGGAATGGAAGAAACATACATGTTGTGCTACCCGCTTAGTGTGGGATGATGATGATAAGAATCTTTTTTTTTTATGTGAATAAGTGACGGAACGAGCTGAGGGCCCACCTGATGGTAAGTGGTGACCCTCGCCCATGACAACAGTAATGCGCGCGACTCAGTATGAGATCCAAATTTTTACTGAGTCGCATTCATCCTGCTGCGTCCATCACCCGAGACGGGGATGATATGTCTCATGCGCATGTGATTTCACCGGCTACACCCTTCCACCGGAACACAGTAATGCAACTACTGCTTGGCGGCGGATTCCAGGTGTGGTGGCAGTACCTCTCCGGACGAACTTGGCACAAGTTCTACTGCTACTTAACTGCTTCTTTTTTAGGTTGGTTAGTAATAAATACAAATGTATCTCATACACACTAAACTTTCCACATGACATTTCGCAATTGTTGCAACACCGCGAGGATCCGATCTGTCATATTCGCACTTAGGCAACAGAGTGGCAACACTTTTGCATCAAATTGTGACATTTTTGTATGTTTTACTTGTAATTTACGAATTTTCTGTAATGGTGACATAATTCTGGTGTATGAGTGGGCATACCTCCGTAATCAGGTTTCGCTCCACAATATCGTATACATAAGTCAAAGTCAAAGTCAAAGTCAAAAGTCTTTACTTTCGTTGAATCATTAAAAAAATTGCGGAAAGCCTCAAATGATGGCCGCAACGCGATTAACTCAAACTCATTTATTCCTTTAGATCTCAAGTATCGTTTGGACACGTCAAATTTTACACACACTAAATAAATTCATGAGCATATAACGTGTCACAGGGGTTCCTTAGGCACGTTATGTTTCATTAAAAAATTAAAGGTCCAAAATAAGCATAGAACTAGATAACTTGATAGAAAATTTATTTATAAAGAATTTTATTGTTAAAACATAATATAATACATATTATATACAGATAATTATTGAAATTCTCGGTGTTTTCTACTATAATATTGGGTGTGTGAATATGACTCCGCCCCTTTTTGTCAAAATAAAACACATTTGTTCGCTTACAAAATTAAAAACAAAAAATTATTGAAAGTATGCTCCATCTGCAGCTACAACCTTCGCCCATCGTTCAGGTAGTTTTCGTATTCCTTGCTGGAAGAAGTCCTGGTCTTTTGAGCTTATCCAGTTGTCAATCCAAATTTTGATACTTTCACATGAAGTAAACTTTTCTCCAGTAAGGTCTGTCTGCATCGTCCGGAATAGGTGGTAATCCGAAGGAGCTATGTCTGGTGAATATGGCGGGTGGGGTAACACTTCCCAGTCCTGTCCCTCTAAATATCTTTTTACGACTTCTGCGGTATGCGGTTTGGCATTGTCATGCTGAAGAACTAATTTGTTATGTCTATTCACCCATTCTGGTCGTTTTTCTTCTATGGCTCGCTTCAAACGCATTAGTTGTCGTCGGTAAACTTCTCCATTAATAGTTTCAGAGGGTTTGAGCAACTCATAATATACAATACCTTTCTGATCCCACCAAATACAGAGCATGACCTTGGCACAGTGAATATTTATTTTTGGCTGTGATGGGCCTGGTTCGCCTGGTTTCACCCAAGCTTTTTTGCGTTTAGGATTTTCGTAGTGTATCCATTTTTCGTCTCCTGTGACTATCCGATGCAAAAATCCTTTTCTTTGCTGTCTTTGAAGCAGCATTTCACAAATGGTTTTCCGACGTTCCATGTCTCTTTCTTTTAAATCATGTGGAACCCAGTAACCGGCTTTTTGAATCATTCCCATCATTTGTAAACGCTTTGCAACAGTTGAACGATCAACATTTAATGCTGCAGCTAATTCTGATTGAGTTTGGCAAGAATCTTCCGCCAATAATGCTTCCAATTCAGCATCTTCAAATTTTTTTGGTGGTTTTCCATGTTCTTTATCCTCAGTACTAAAATCGTTATTTTGAAATCGTCGAAACCATTCCTTGCAAGTTGTATTAGACGGAGCATGCTCACCATAAATCTCCACAAGCAAACGATAAGTTTCCGCTGCAGTTTTCTTCGCAATAAAATAATGTAATAACACTTCCCGCAAATGACGTTTATTTGGAATAAAAACCGACATTTTCGAAAAGGTGAAAACAATTGTTGCTTACACTTCAACCAAATATCATAAAATGCGTTAGATAGCTGACATTCAGTACTATCGAATACAAGTATGGTCATTTATTAGTACACGTAAACAATACTAAAAACGACATCTGTTGAGAAAGGGCGGAGTCATATTCACACACCCAATATTTAAACGAGCAATTCTTGTATGAAATTATTTCACGTATTTCAGACACGGATGCAATTTTATGTTTAGATAAGGTTTTGTTTAAGTTTATCTGTATAATTGTATTTCTATCAAAAAATACTCTTTCTTTTTCAAAAAATTACATTTCTAAATGAAAACCCTTGAAAGCTCGGTTGCCCTGTTACTATACATATAAACACAATATAAACCTTTTGGGAAAAATGATAGTGAAAACAGCGACATAGCTTTATACTATTTGGACATTTAAAAATACAAATACTTGTTCCATAATTAATCTGTAAAATTATTGTATAATCTGTGGAAGTCATGAATTATTTTCCGCGCGCGGGACTTTTAATGTACAATGTCACTTGTCAGTCAGCCATCTTTATTTCCTATAAAATATTTTCATACCAAGGGCTGGAGGTCAGATAAATACATCATTAAACATTATTTATTATAATGTCATCCTAAACATGTTTTATTGAAACTAATATAGGTAATTATACATGTTTTATTGATTTATTTTAAATACCATGTTTATATAGTTAATTGTGTTATTAATTTTACTAAGTTATGCGTTAAACATGTATTTTTATCGGATAGCGATGGAATGTGTTGAAGGCCCACCTGATTTTAAGTGGCTACCTCCGCCCTTAATCCAAATTCATCCACACATATAAGTTGTATATGTTTTTGTAACCCATTTATAAAACACTGTTTTTGATAGCCAACACGATAGGTGTCAAGAAACAAAAAAAAATTGAAGTTACGTCTTCAAAAATATTTTTTTGCGCCAAGAATCGGTTATTTCTCATAATTTTGATATAATCAATGTCACTCATACAATTAAGACGAATCTAAGCCGTTTAGGCTGCAAAGCGTGCCAAAGATATATAAATACATCCACTCGAAAAACACAAACCCTCCTTTCCCTTCCCTCGTTTTTCCTCCACAGTTGTATAAAAACCAGCTTCAATACCTTCATCCCTTAGCCCCACACATTTACACAAATTATTATTAAATTGTGATGAAATCTCTATGGGGCTTATCTAAAAGCATATCTTTTATAGGTGATAAAACATATTATGAAGTAGCAAATATAAAAAAAAAACAATGACACTCCGGGAGTACAGACAGTAGTGAAAACAAAAGCAGACTATATTACAGATACATATACACAGGTGTCGGTAACGGTAACGGTAACAGTGTCGCTAGTTCAATAGTTTTTTCCCATCTCAGAAATGTCCAATGCGCTTAAAGAAGTTTTCACTTTAAAAACCTTAATTTTTAACGGGCTTCTGTTGAAATTAGCATTTTACAGCAGCACAGATAAAAAATCACATATTAGCATATCCCAACATCCGGGATAGTCCACAGATTATACGTGAACCTAATTAAATCTTCAGTTTGCTTTAGTATTGGAAAAAAACGCAATTATGTGACACGAATGATTATTCGTGACACATAATTGCATTTTTTTTTCTAATTGCGTGCGCCATCTGTCGGCAATCAGCCACGTGAGGCTATCCTACTTAATTGTTTTTTTTTTCTTTAAGTCAACGTGCTTGCAGTCTAGGTTTGTTTATGGCTCTGTACCTAAAGGTAAACGGAACCTAGTAATAAACTCTCACTCAATTGGCGGCTCCGTGCCTTGCCTTCGAAGAGGTTCGTTCGGGACACATTTTGTGTGGTAAGCATGAAGTTTTTCCGCGGGTTTTGAGTGTTTGTTTCTGTATTTGCCCATGCCATCCAAAACACATAGAATCCTAGGGCAATGTGTACAGGAAAACAAAGAAAAAATATCGCCCTTGCATTTCCGAAAATAAACATCATGCTCACCACGCAGTGTGCCCGGCCAGGAACCAAACCGGAGCTACTAAGATACGAATTCAATGTCAAAGTCAAAGTCAAAAATCTTTATTTCCGTTGACTTCCAAAAACATACTTGGAAACGTCAATTTTTTTTTTCATAAATATGTAAGTAGTAATACGTTCTTTAAACTAAGTTTAGCGCTTGTTCAAACCCTACCCAACCTTCCATGGGGAAGATAAGCAAGAAACCTCTAATGGAAGGATTACTTTCTTTTCGCATGATCCCTTTAACAAAGTAAGTTAAATATTTTCCTTCTTACGATGAAAACAGATATTACAAACTAATAGAAACAAACTGCAGGTCGACGGTTCGAAAGATTTTAAATAAACAATAAAAAAAAATTGAACAAATTTCAATAAGACTTAAAAGTATTATTAAATAGAAGTTAGTATATTTAAAGTTCTTATTATTAAACATAACGACGATATTGGATGAGGGTTTCATAATTCGGCCATTGGATCTTGCGTAATCGAATGGACGGTGCCGAATGGTAGGGCGGCAACGTTATCGATTAATATATCGATGATAATCGCTTCTTTGACACTGACTTATCAACTATGATACTAATCTCGCTCACTTATTTAATTCAATGTGGTCTTCGCCTGTAATTGTAGTAACACTCGGCTAGTTTTTAAGTATAATATTGTTTTAATTGAATGTGTTCGTGTGTGCTATGTTGGCGTTCGTATTAATAAATAAATAAATCTGGATAAGAAAGCCTGCAATGCCATCCCATAGCTTACAATGTTGCCATGGTAATCTACAAATATCATAACTAATAATATATATTATTATAATATTATAAATGCGAAAGTGATTTTATTTATTTGTTTGTAACGCTATCACGCTTAAACCACTGAACCGAATTTAAAAATTCTTTCACCAATTGAAAGCTAGATTATCAGCGAGTAACATAAGCTATATTTTATCCCCGTATTCCCACGGGAATGGGAAATACGCGGGAAAAACCGGGGGGCGCGGCTAGTTATATGATATAATAGTTATGAGAAAAGCAATGAGTTTAATGTATATACGAATAATCAAAAAATGGTCACCGTTTTGGTTAACATTAATACTCAATACTCATTTATTTTTATCATGGGTACATTTAGGAATACTTGGTTATGACAAAAGATATTATATAAAAAAAAAATTCTTACACTGTTACAATGATATGCCAGAAACAGACACAAAAATTTCTAATTAAGAAAAAAGATTCTGTTATCTTTTAAATATTACATGATTCCTTTTAGGTTGGTAGGAAAGATTTGGGGCCGGCATAATCTTAAAAAAAAGCTAGCTTATCTATGAAAACTTATATTAATATTGCTACTACGATGAAATATATATAGACGCTGGGTGGATATTGTCATCTGAAGTGACTTAAATATTAAGTTACTAAACTGTTCTTTTTATATTATTTTGTATTGTTCAAATATTTGTATTATTATATATTATTATACTACTATTATATTTATAGTGACGGAAAGTTTTGATGGATGTTTGTGACTCAATCACGCCAAAACGGCTGAACGGACCTAGATGAAATTTGGCACAGAGATAGATTATAGTCTGGAATAGCACATAGGTTAATATTATCCCGGAAAAATTGTACGATTCCAGTAAGATAGGCAATCGCAGGGCGTAGTTTGACATATGACATATCTAAGCTCCTTGTCAATGTCAATTTTGACGTGTCGACTGACGTTAAAATCCTTTTTACTAAAGGTTAAACCATAAAACGCTGTCGAATATATACAAACTCCAAGCATACAAGTCATATTATTGAAATCGATTCACCGACAATGCTATCGTATGATATTTTACATAAACTAATCATAATTTTTATTTATGAAATACTGTTATTGCTACCATAATTCGTCCTTTGCATGACATACTAGTTTTATTAAAATTATAACAACAAAAAAGTGACATTGACATTTTCAAACATTATCGGTGAGTTTGTTTGATTGAAAAATTGATAATTATTGTATTAAAATTCTCTTGACCTTTTTAATTAGAAAAAAGATAAAAATATCAAAAAAGCTCACTGTTTATTAACATATTTTTCTATTTAACTTATGAAAAAGAAAATAATATAACAATTTTTGATTGTTATTTTTTTATTAATCGCTTTGAACCGAGTTGGGGTTTTCCATAACTTAGTAAATTTTACGTTATGTAAGTAACGGGGCGGTTTGATGGTCCATCTAATGTTAAATAGTTACCGCAGTCTATTAACAGTAGCACGACTAACCTGCCCTACCAGTTGACATATCTGTGTGCACAACGTGCCTAAGGAGATCCTGTGACACGTTATATGCTCACGAATATATTTACCTGTGTATGTAAAATTTGTCCAAACGGTACTTGAGATCTAGAAGAATAAATAAAAATAAATATTAATGACATTTCACACAGCGTTATCTAGCCCCAACCTAGCATTACTATGGGAACTATGATCGTCACACAAATGCTTGTTTTGAATGGGAATCGAATCCACAATACAGCGCAGAACCCAGCTATCAGCTATCAACTGAGCTATGAGACCAGCCAAATGAGTTATATTTGAGTTTTGACACAAAATGGCCGCCAATATGATGTAAAATCGAAATCAAAACCACTAAATGAATCTTAGTTTGTCAAGAGACGTTTAAACAAGAATCCGGACTTGAACATAATCTTAATATGGTAATTAGGACCTTGAATTTAAGACTTGTCTTGCCATCCATTTTATATGTTAAAATATCTTCTAATAGTATAACGCAAAGTCACTGTTTTCGTCTGTCTGTTTGTCCGCTAACTTTTAAACTACGGAATTACTTATGGTTTTAGATTTACTAAAATAAAATTATGTAAAATTGACAGATTGTTTCCGGAAGGTTTTAATGTATTACAGTAAAGAAAAGGCAATTATTTCAATGAGCTGCAATGATTTCGGTAAAAAAAACATGAAGAAGGACTTGTATGAAGGATACTGTTCTTAAACAACGCTTTAATAAAATAAGTAATTAAAAAGCATTTAATTTTTTCATTTTGTTTTATCTTTAATTATTGAAACAACATGTTGATTCCGAATAAGCCCAGTTTAAAAAAAAATATTTAAAAAGGTGACCTGTCACTATTGACACGGGTTGTTTTTTTATGTGTATGAATGAAATGACGGAACGAGCTGAGGGCCCACCTGATGTTAATGATTTTTACATTAAAAATAATGATGATGATTTTTACATTAATAATAATAATGATGATTATTATTAATGTAAAAATGCGAATCCACGGCAATAGAATAGTTTAATTCATTTGCACATAAAAATATATCGATTAAGTAACAATAGAATGTTTTGTAGATCAACTTCTAGTGGAATTTAGATTTCATTAAGAGTCAAGGTGACAACTGAGTTTCAGAAGTGGTATTTAATGGTTTTTTATAGTTTCCTGTCCATAATTTTTTTGAATGCTAACTTAATTGCATCTTACAACTGGACTGACGTAAATTTATTACCTATTCATAATTGAATTTGTTGAATCGCTCTCGGCGATGCCAGTTTAGATCTTCCCAAGTTGTGCAACTCTCTGTCCGGTCACTATTTGGATGGGTGACCGTTTAAAACACCTCTCAAGCTAAAATCCATCAAGCCGTTGGGCTACAAAGCGTGCCAAAGAAATATTTATTTATTTATTTAAACACAAATATATAACACCATTACAGACCAAAGCGGTTGGAACAGACATAAACTGAACAAATAAAATTAGCTTAAACATGAAAACTGACTGTAATGTTGACATATCTGTGTGCATGTAATGTGCCTGGGGAGTTCCTGTGACACGTTATATGCTCACGAATATGTTTACTTGTGTGTGTAAAATTTGACGTGTCCAAACGATACTTGAGATCTAAAGGAATAAATGAGTTTGACTTTGACTTAGCTATATGCCTAAAATAGAACATTACAAAGGTAAATTACATTAAGTTCTTTCAATTACAACCTGAGCTGTCTCCATGAGTTTCGGAGAATATACATTACACTCGAAAAACATAAAACCACCAGTAGATTTTATGTTTTTCGTTGGGTAAAATGAAGTAAAATAACCAATAAGCCGAGAAAGTATCTTAAAAGGTATTTCTGACCAAGTTATTTACGTTTTATTCGGTTATTGCACCAATTTGGACGGCAAGTGGTATTGGCTTGACCCGATTAATGTATGACCTGTGACCCGGCTTTGCAAAACTCGATGACATGCTATTTCGATACGAGGTCATATATATCGATTTCACATAGTTTTAAAATGGAATTTAGTGTTCCAAATCTTAATATATATAAATTACGTGTCACGATGTTTGTCCGCGATGGACTCCTAAACTACTTAACCGATTTTAATCAAGTTTGTACACCGCGTGCAGTTTGATCCAACTTGAAAGATAGGATAGCTCACATCTCAATTTATGATCGCAATATTATTTTATTACAAATTATTTGTGTATTATTTGACAGTCACAATTACAAAAACGTTAGCCACAGCAACGCGTGGCCGGGTCAGCTAGTAATATATATTATTATGTATAGGTATAACCAAGATACGGCAACAGTAGTATGCGATTCACGTCAGAGATAGTTGAACAAACTCTTTTCAACCGATATCAAAAAAGAGCATTTTTTATGTAAACCGTACCAGCCTCTAATGTTCCCACTGCAGGCACACCGGCCTACTCTCGGCATATTTTTCTAGTTACAATATTTTGATTTAAAAACCTAATGTGATCAATTTATGAAATAGTTCAAATTAAAAAAAAATTACCAGATTGGTCACAAATGGGATTAGGAGTAATGAAAAAAAAGCAACTGGATTGATTACCTCCTTGCAAAGTCGGTTGACAATTAAATAAAAATATGGCTTAGTTAAAAAAAAAATCATATCTACAAGTTCACTTGCAAAGTTTGGTGAATGCTAGAACTTGACATAAATATACCTAAATACATAAACGTTAACACACTCATACCTCTGCACTAGGATTCCCTGTGTCGCAGATGGCATGGACAAACATAGAAACAAGACAAACACCCAAGACTCGAGATCAAACTTCATGCTCACCACACGAAGTGTGCCCCGGGATCGAACCGGGGACCCCTCGCTTCGAAGGCAGGGCTACTACCAACTAAGCCACGGAGCCGTCTCACAGAACTTGCAATACCATCCTACTTATAAGAATCATTGATGTAATCATTGATTTATCTGCCTACTAAATGTACACAGACTTTGATATATGAGTTATTGTAAGACGGATGTAGTTTTTATTATCTTCTGTAAGAAATCCGGCATTACGCATCTTTGGAAAATACGCTTACGTTGAAGAGAATGTGTATTCTGCACAAACATTAATGATACAACGACTCATAATTAATGTATTTACGAAATATCACACTACTTGCCTGCCTGCCTTCGAAGCGAGGGGTCCCGGGTTCAATTTTCGGCCGGGGCTCACTTTGTGTGGTGAGCATGAAGTTTGAGAACAAACTTGGGTATTGGGTGTTTGTCTTGTGTTTTTATGTTTGTTCATGCCATCTGCGACACAGGGAATCCTAGTGCAGTGGTAGCCTCTAATTTTCCCACTGCACTAATTGAGATTGATCAATAATTATTATAGTACTAGCTGCTGCGTACATTTTCCGGGATAAAAAGTAGCCTATGTACTATTCCAGACTATAATCTATCTCTGTGCCACATTACATCCAGGTTCGTTCAGCCGTTCTGGCGTGATTGAGTAACAAACATCCATCTATACTTACAAACATTCGCGTTTATAATATTAGTAGGTTTAAGCCACCACGTTGACGTATATTTTACAGTATTCATAAATATTTTTAGTGTTTATTCTGTTTACCCTTACGGGGGCGAGTGTCTTGGTCCTGTTGGTCATTAGATTTTGTAACTAAGCTTATCTTCAAGTCTTTATCTCCAAGGTGTAGGCAGGTTTGTATGCATCGGAATTCGGAGATGTGAAACACGTTTTTAAATGACCAACTCCTGTTTACCTTTAGCGTTACGCAACACAGTGATGTGCTTGAATATCTGTCGATACGTTGATCGTGGTCTACAGAGCACACTTACAATCTTATAATATAATAATAGTATAGAGCGTGGTGGCCCAGGGGCATAGACGCCGACTTTCAATCTGAAGATCGCTGCTTCCAACCCACACATGCACCAATGAGTTTTTTCACATGAAAAATTTATGTGCGCAATACCACGTTCTCGAAACGGTGGTGGAAAATATCGTGACGAAACCGGCATAAATTCGTAGACATGTGACATCTACCAATCCGGATTGGGCACCCGTGGTAGATCAAAGCCCATTCACTCTCAATTATCGAGAGTAGGCCGGTGCCTCTGCAGTGGGAACATTAGAGGCTGGTACGGACGGGATTGTATACCTATAGCTCAGTTGGTAGGATCTCTGCTTTCAGCGTTGTAGGTCGTGGCTTCGATTCCCACCCAGGACAAGCGTTTGTGTGCGAACATAAATGTTTGTTCTGTGTCAAAGAGTACTATATATATTTTATCAGTTATCTAGTTCCCGTGTGCTATGCTTAGCTTGGGGCCAGATGGTGCTGTGTGAAATATGTCCATGTATTTATTTCAGGCAAAAGCTAAAAACAGTAGGCCCACAGATACAATAATATCAATTACAATAAACAGTAAAATGTATCTTCCACATGAGAAGATTCAAGCGTCTCAAATGCTTGTAATTTAATTGACTCGTTTCACCCGAAATACAACAAAACCTGTACTGATGTGGTTGATAGATTTATAAAGTAATTCCACAGATTAATTCTAAATCAAATTAACCAACATAATACACACGGCATTGAAGAACAATTATCATATTTTATTCATTTACAAACAAGCTGACCTGTCAGATGTTTTCCTGTTCACAATTTGACAATCCGCTGTCACGCAGTGGCAAAGATCCCACAGAAAAAAAACACTAAATTTCCGACGTTTTATTGTAAATTTTCTTAATAAATTATATAACACAAACATTGTCCTAACTATTGCGAATGACGAAATAGAAATCAGCAAAATCAGTCCAACCGTTTTCGACTTTTAGCGAGACTATCGAACAGCAATCGATTTATAAATACACATTTATCGGAGCAGCTAATACACTAGCTGATTCGATAGATGTTTTCCTATCTTGATTTCCATTTTGACAAAGAAGGACAGAGGTCAAGAATCCCACAGTAAAATGCAGTTTCATTTTCGTATCAATTAACTACTTTCCCGTAATTTTTTCCAATTATTATTTTCTATCCAAACTTTGTCTTATTATCGTAAATACAAAACAGAAATCTGCCATTTTAGTTCAGCCATTTTCGAGTTTTACTGACTAGCAATTGATTTTTATATGTAAGAAGATTAATAACAGATAAGGAAGATTATGAAAAGCTACGAAAAACCACAGAAGCTTGCTTGCTATTTTATTCAATTCAATTCAATTATTTATTAAAAAATAATCATAATTTTACAGAATAGTATTCCAGTGCGTTACATTTATGAAAATATTTACAAAATAAAATAGTAATAACAATAAATAAGTACTTATACTAAATACTAACACAAGATGAGATCATTCATATATATATATATATACATTTGTGCCCATTTTGGAAGTAGAAAGTCGACCTTGACATAAATACCGATTACGTAAGTACATACAAACAACAAGAAGAAAGTGGTGCGTTATCGACTCGCATTGTAAAGGTAACTGGTTTTGTACGTACGCGGCTAAAAAGCTTCCGAACCCAAATAGAAAAAGGCTATTTTTCATTTGCTATATTTGCTATTTTATATTTTTCATTTGCTATATTTTCTTCTTTATTGATGGGTTCAGGATTAATTTTGCGGAATTCCAGGTTAAGATGATTTAGCAATACGACTGGGGACCACCCAGGGGGTACGTGTAGAAACTCAAAGGGTACTCACCTACGGGGGCGAGCAATTGGAGCCCCCTTCCTAACTCCGGCTTTCGAAAAAAAAAAAACAGACTATTTTTACTTTTACGAATGTTAAGAAAATAATTATTTGAATGCGTCCATGCGTTTCAAGTGATGCTCTTACCAACAAACAATATTTAACTTTTAATTAAACAGTATATCACTAGAGATTTAGTAGCGCTAAAATTGAATGCGTGCCATTTGCAAACATAGCAATAAAACACGTGATCTCACATTTAAATAAATTTATGACACATTCAAGTTTCAGAGATAGAAAAAAATTATAAAAACCATTTAAATATAAATTGTGCGCTTGCGCAGACTTGTAGGTAATTTCGTTGGTAAAACTGCCTGTCACATTATGCAATAGTTAAATATACTAAATGAAAGTGTTAGTTATTCGTGGATTAACAACAGCCACTTGTCACGTCTACGTTACCATAACTTGTATATTTATTTATTTCGCGTATCTCAGAAACGGCTCTAACGATATGGATTTTGTCTTTAAATAAGGTTTTGCTGTAAAATTTACCTGTATAATTGTGTACCTTGAGACAACGCATTTTTGTTACATAAAAACAAAGCGAAGCTTGGTCTTTCAGGTAGTTAATGCGAAAGTTTGGATACATCTTTGTCACTCAATCAAGCCAGAACGGCACGGAATTAGATGAAATTTGGCACAGAAATAGATTATAGTCTAGAATGGCGCATTTTTATCCCGAAATACTGAAGTATTCCCGTAGGACGGATAAAATCGCGGCTCGCAGTTCAAATATAATCCGAGCGGGTACATGACGTATGAAAATGATTAATGTCATTAACAACAATAATTACAGATTCCGGATAGCTAGAGGACATCAATAATAATTTAAACACTTTATTTCAACTTAAATGTATTAATTAAAAAACTAGTTTGAAGCTAAAATTATTGTTGAGACCCAGTTTTTGGGAAACAAATTTATTAATGAGTAAACCGGTGGTACTACAAGTATTTCAAGAGCGAAAGAAACGTGTTTAGTTTAGTTACAAGTAAGTTACAAGTTTAGTTTAGTTACAAGTAAGTTATAAGTTACAAGTCGGGGTGCACGGAAGGAGCCTCCCCGAGCGGCGTTCTTAATCGGTATAACAGATTCTGGAAACGCCCGGCGCACCCTGGTAATAGTAGATTCGGTAACGCAGCATCTAGCTGGCCAATCCTTCCACAACAATGGTTCATGAAAATATCTATGGTGAACCATTGACTCGCAATAAGTTACTGTACTATTGTAAAATTTAACTTGTCAAGTGCATTATTAATGCCGAAAGACAAATAAATGAATTTAATTGAATTTAACAAGTTGTCGTAATGTAATGTGTATTTACTTTTTAAACTCACAGTTTAGTTGGTACGCCTTCTGCGCTGTAGGCCACGAGTTCAATTACCACTCAGGACCATATGTGTACCGACCATATATTTTTATGTAACAAAACTGACGAGACGTTGACGGCCCACGTGATGTTAAGTGGTTACCGCCGACCATAACAACAGCAATACGACTTAGGTCCCCGACCGAAGTATGAGTCAAAGTCAAGTCACAAATACTTTATTTACATTGAATTCTTTAAAAATTATTTGAAAAAATCATTTTTTTTTTAATATATATATAACCTACAAGATCATGCGTTCTTATTACTAACTTTAGCACTCGTTCCAACCCTATCCGACCCTCCATGGGAAAGAACAAGCAAGAAACCTAATGGAAGGATTATTTCCCTTTCGCGAGCAAGATCCTGATCACAAACAATATGCCAGTAAAAAAGTGACGTTTCCAAATATTTTTTTAAGAATTAATTCTTCACATTAATTAATTGGCTTCACATTTAAAACCAGCTGTGAATAAAGTTATTGAAATCCAGGAACAAGTGCTAATGTTAGTTATAAGAACGCATGATCTTGTAGGTTATATATATATATATATACTAGCTGACCCGGCCACGCGTTGCTGTGGCTAACGTTTTTGCCATATGATAATATTGCGATCATAAATTGAGATGTGAGCTTTCATATCTTTCAAGTTGGATCAAACTGCACACGGTGTACAAATTTGATTAAAATCGGTTAAGTGGTTTAGGAGTCCATCGCGGACAAACATCGTGACACGTAATTTATATATATCAAGATTAAAAAAAGTGACGTTTCTATATATTTTTTAAAGAATTCATTGGTAACAAAGTATTTTGTCTTTGGCTTCACATTTAAAGCCGTGAATAAAGTTATTGAAATCCACAAATAGCCACAATTTTCATAATGTAGTCTAAATGCATCTAAATGATATGTTTAGCGTTCACAGGTAGGTCAACCGCCAACTAGGATTCCTAAATAGAGCGTGGGCAGCAAGGCTGAGACGAAAGCCGAGTTGCGACACAGATGCCAAGATATCACGAGAGATTGCCTCTCAAGTTCTCTAGTATCTATTATTATTATTATTTTGTATTTTATTTTTAATCTCTCGTGTTACGAGGGGTTTGCGCTATTCCGCGGGCTTGTGGCCAAACGGGATGACGCGTGAGGATGTAACTGATCTTGTGTTATTGGTTCAAAGAAAGAAATTTTCAAACTAATCTGCAAGTGTTAAGGATAGTGGCTTTCTGAAGTTGAATGAATGTTAATTTGTGGATATCTAGAATACTGAGACTGGTATGTAAAGTATGAGGTATAACTCCTGTGGATGAAATAATGATTGGGACGGTTCTTACTGTATCTACTCTCCATTGTGTTTTGAGTTCTATTGCCAAATCTGTGTATTTTGCTAGTTTTTCAGTGTGTGTTTTTGCAAGTTTTCAGTGTGTGTTTTTGCAAGTTATTATTATTATTATTATTTGACACTTTATTGCACATATTCAAAATATATTACAAAAGGTGGGCTTAACGCTAAAAGCATTTTCTACCAGCCAACCTCACCGATCGAGATAGACGTTAGCACGCCAGACAAAGTTTGGAAAAGAAATAAATAAGATAAAAATAAATCTATACTAATATTATAAAGCTGCAGTGTTTGTTTGTTTGAACGCGCTAATCTCTGGAACTACTGGTCCGATTTGAATGATTCTTTCAGTGTTGGGTAGTCCATTTATCGAGGAAGGCTATAGGCTATGTTTTTTTTTTTCAAAATTAGGGATCCGTAATAAAATTGCTATTTTGTAACACAAGGTGTAAAATCGAAAACCTATTTTTGCGTGCGCTGCAAAAACTATTCACAATAGAACAAAATGATCTACGGGTTTGTAGATCCCATTAAGACCTACAAAAAAGTCCGCGAGAACATATATCTAGCTATCATGGTTTAATCACAATAACCGATTTTGTGTATCAAATTTGTACACCGTGTGCAGTTTGATACAACTTGAAAGATAGGTTAGCTCACATCTCAATTTATGATCGCAATATTATTTTATTGCAAATTATAATATCGTATGACAAAAACGTTAGCCACAGCAACGCGTGGCCCGGACAGCTAGTATATATATAATATATATATCTAACTTGCTTACATAATACATTAAAAAAAAAACACAAAAAAGAGAATAATAAATAAAATACAAAAAAAAGGTATAACAATAATAAACACATGATAATAATGATGACGCTGATGATGATGAATCACTTTGGAGCTACTAGCATCGCCAAGAAATGTTCATGAACAAGTTTTTTAAAAGAAAGCTTGCTAGCTTATCTATAAGTAAAAGATCGAATCTTTTACATTTACCGATTATTTTGGCGGCTGTGTTTAGCTCGATTTTAAATCATGTTTTATCGGTAACTAGCTGCGCCCCGCGGTTTCACCCGCATAGTTCCCGTTCCCGTGGAGAATACGGGGATAAATTGATTTTATTTTTTTCGTTAATTTTCCAATGTTTTAATAGTTATTCTGCTATTCGGGACGGAAACAAATCCAACAAATCAAAAACCATGGCAATCGGTCCAGCCGTTCTCGAGTTATAAGTGTTGTAACAAACACGACTTTCTTTTATATATTAATTTATTTAATAGAAATAGTTTTATTATTGATTTCTTACAAATATCAAATAGTCATCCATACGTCATTACATAGCTGTCATTATACGTCAATTTTGTTATTCCAAGTCTGATTCTTTTTTGTTATACCACGTTTTATAGTGACTGACGTTACATGTCAAGTCACACGGGAATGATGTCGAACGGGATAAAAAGTATCCTATGTCCTTCTCCTGGCTCTAAACTACCTCCCTGCCAATTTTCAGCTAAATCGGTTCAGCCGTTCTTGAGTTATAAGTGAAGTAACTAACACGACTTTCTTTTATATATATAGATTATATTTATTAGAATTACGAATAATTTAATAACGCATTAATTAAACTTTTACTGTTCGATGTGAGCCGAAAATATAAAATATATAATATATATATTCAGGAAGATATACAGTACTGATGAACATAAAAATGTTTATCAGTACTGTACCATTACCTCAGGATGTGTTATTTACATTTTTTAACCTGACCTTAACTGTATTATTTTATAACGACTCCGTGGCTTAGTTATAGCAACCCTGCCTTCGAAGCGAGGGGTTCGTTTGGCGTAATTGGGTAGAGGTGACTGAGTTAAGTGGTTTGCGATCTCTGATGTGCTCGTAAATGGCGTTCATACGAATCATCTGAGCACGGCAATGCCACAATCCTACGCATTAACGCGGGGCATGTCTGAGTCATATGATTAATTGTTATGAGCTCATAGAGTAGGCTGTTTTAGTTTCAATAGTAAGGTACCGTACCAGCCTCTAATGTTCCCACTGCAGGGACACAGGCCTACTCTCGATAATTGAGAGTGAATGGGCTCTGATCTACCACGGTAGCCCAATCCGGATTAGTAGATGTCACATATCGTCGAATTTTTGGTTCTAAGACATGCCGGTCCTCACGATGTTTTCCGTCACCGTTTTGAGAACGTGGTATTGCGCACATCAATTTTTTCAAGTGAAAAAACTCATTGGTGCTCGTGTGGGTTTGAACCAGCGACCTTCAGATTGAAAGTCAGCGTCTATGCCCTTGGGCCACCACGCTCTCACTAGTAAGGTACACCTCCCATTAATCACTTGAAAGCTGTCATAAACGTAACAACGTAACGTTTACACACTCATACCTCTGCACTAGGATTCCCTGTGTCGCAGATGGCATGGACAAACACAAACACAAGACAAACACCAAGACCAAGAACAAACTTCATGCTCACCACACAAAGTGAGCCCCGGCCGGGAATCGAACCCGGGACCCCTCGCTTCGAAGGCAGGGCTAACACCAACTAAGCCATTTGTACTATACATCCGTATCAGCCTCTAATGTTCCCACTGCAGGGACACCGGCCTACTCTCGATAATTGAGAGTGAATGGGCTCTGATCTATCACGGGAGCCCAATCCGGATTGGTAGATAATTGGTTGTACTATATATACTTACTTAAAATATACATCCAAACACAATAATTCTTATAGAATAAATTAAGTGACAAAGATCTAATTATTGTTTTATCAGAGTCAAAAAACTTACAAATCAAAAATATCTCTGTAACTCCAATAATGTTCATAACCATGATAGTTTTAAAATATACGAGTATATGTCTCAACAAGTTCACATCTCGTCTGTACCACTGCAAGGTGGCAAATGTTAACTTTGACATTAAACATACAAGTATTTAGGTAAACCCGTTTTATTTAAACTATTCTTATCGTCATAATCATCGTGACCGCGTTACAAGATTGCCACAATTCTTGGACTTGGTAGTTCACGTAATAAATACAACAAGAGGCCCCACCTGATGGTAAGTGGTGACCCTCGCCCATGACAACAGTAACGCGACTCAGTATGAGATCCAAATCTTTACTGAGTCGCATTCATCCTGCTGCGTCCATCACCCGAGACGGGGATGATACGTCTCATGCGCATGTGATTTCACCGGCTACACCCTTCCACCGGAACACAGTAATGCAACCACTACTGCTTGGTGGCAGTTTCCAGATGTGGTGGCAGTACCTCTCCGGACGAACTTGGCACAAGTTCTACTGCTACTTTTGGTTGCTCCTTTAGCACCAGGGGGTACGTGTAGGGAATCAAAGGGTACACACCTACGGACGCGAGCAACTGGACCCCCCAAAATTTATTGTTCTACTATTCAGCAATGCTGAGTTGAGATCAAATTTGCTATGAATAACGATTCTGGGATGCAATGAAAATGAAATATGTTTTTTATACATGCATATTATAGTACAGAAAAGCCAAGAAATTCAATGCTTAGATGTAATGTAACAAACATATTTTTGTGCGCTTCCATTGCAAACGCTGGTTAAACCTTACGGGATTGATCAAAATGATGTGCTACGGAATTTTCGTTTAACAAACACTACAACTATACAAAAATCTGAAGGTCGCTGGTTCAAACCCACACGTGCACCAATGAGTTTTATCACTTGAAAAAAATTATGTGCGAAATACGTGACGGAAAACATCGTGAGGAAACCGGCATGTCTTAGAACCAAAAATTCGACAAGTGACATCTACCAATCCGGATTGCGCTCCCGTGGTATAAAGCCCATTTATCGAGAGTAGACCGGTGTCAGCAGTGGGAACACTAGAGGCTGGTATGGTAAATTAATATGAGTTTGTTTAATTTACGCTCTTGCGCCTTAACTACTCAACCGATCATTATGAAGTATTAATATTGCATGCTGTCAGAGGTACTTAAAGATAAACCATGAAAGTTCACATATGATCGTTGTGATTCTTTCTAATCGTGGACATTTCACACAGCGCCATCTAGCGCCAAAGTTTTATGGGTACCAGATTACGGATACACAACACAAATACACATAGAACATCTGCGTTCGTTACACAAATGTTACAAATGTTAACACAAATGTTAATGTGAACCCACACTACGGCGCAGAAGGCAGCTACTGCTTCAGTGCCAGAGAGACGCTATAATTCTTTACCATTGTACGTAGTGATGTCTAGGCCGTAGGAATGTCATAGGCGGCAAATATTTGAGTTTGGCTTGAGTCAATAATTCTGGCCTTCTGCGAAGCGTGATCAAATTGACGGCATATCAGAAACTGGTCAAAAACTAAAAAAACCTACTTTCATCCCTTATGTAGTGGTAAAATGTGTTTTTTTTTATTATTATTGTTATTGATCATTTTCTTTCTAGCCAACAACTATGCTAATCGGCACATATTTCTTATATTCGCTTGTTATTTCTCTATTTAGCAAATTTGAAAATTTTTATAAAAAATAAATATCTTAAAGCGTAAAATTTTGCCAGTAAATTTCTGTGGTTCCATATGACACCATTAATCGACTTAAAAAGAGGTATCTATTTGGATTCATGTTTTTTTTTGTTTCGTGCGGTTTCTTCGCGTTGTTTCTTATATTAATTTTACAGGGTCTACCTCTAAGGTACCGTAAACATATCGTAAAGAAATTCCACCCTGAAGCGTAATTATCGGAATTGAATTTTTAATTAGTAATTATTAAAATAACATTTAATATTTTATTCTAATAAATTTACTCACGATATTACAATACGTATCACTACATAGTATAAAACAAAGTCGCTTTCTCTGTCCCTATATCCCTATGTATGCTTAAATCTTTAAAACTACGCAACGGATTTTGATGCGGTTTTTTATAATAGGTAGAGTGATTCAAGAGGAAGGTTTATATGTATAATACACTAGCAAGTCACCCCGGCTTCGCACGCGTAGTTTCTGAGACGACAATGCTTTACTAACCGTGCGAAGCCGGGGCGGGTCGCTAGTTTAATATAGTTATTAAAAACCGTCAACAAAAACAGTTTGGCAAACTTTTACATTGTTTTTGTATAGTATCAAATCGATTCCGCTATCAGAATTTCGTCAGATAACATTCTAAAGGTCATAGTTGAGATTCGTTAGTTATTCAAATCCTTTGTAGATTTCCACAGATGAATAACGCTTAGCTAATTGACCATGACCCCCCCCCTGTTTCCTGGTAGATTACACTACTCGGAAACTCATCATCAGGTCATTGGGACCTTATTTCATTGGTGACAGAACGTTTGAAACTGTTTTTAACCGACTCCAAAAAGGAGGTTATCAACTCGGATGTTTATATTATTTTTTTATGTATGTTCACCGATTTCTCCGCCGTTTATCAAGCTATTTGGAAAATACATTTTTTATTTCAAAGGATATGCTTGCAGATTGGTTCCGCAGTTTTGTGGTTTATCAAAATCGGTTCAACAGTTTGGTTGTTAAATCAAAATAACTGGAAAAAATATGACTACCAAGTAAACGAAATTGCGTATTTTCCTACTTTGAAAGTATTAAAGTCGTTATTTTTTCGTTTTTTTTTACACACTCGTACCTCTGCACTAGGATTCCCTGTGTCGCAGATGGCATGGACAAACACAGAAACACAAGACAAACACCCAAGAACCGAGAACAAACTTCATGCTCACCACACAAAGAATGCCCCGGCCGGGAATCGAACCCGGGACCCCTCGCTTCGAAGGCAGGGCTACTACCAACTAAGCCACGGAGCCGCCAAATCTATCTTTTAATATCTTTTTCTATTAAATGGCTCTATTGTTTTATTTGCATTTGAGACAAAGCAGTGATTATAAAATCAATTATACGATTATTTTACGCTCTTACATTGGAATTTCTCCATGCATTCCTTTATATAAACCATACATTTTGTCATAGCGTGTCTATGGAAGCACCACGGTGCGCCCTATCAATATAGAAAGAAACACAGCTAAATTGAGAAATCCTTTTTAAAGTCGGCTACAAGAGTTTCTCTCTGGAAAGTTAATTAAAACGTTTTAGATGAAAGGATTTTGAAACTCTTTCTTATAGACAAATAGTCGCGAGTCGATCTAATCAGAAATATACTCTCTTTTTTTTGTCAAAACTGTTACAAGTAAACCCAATGCCCACTAAATTAAAGCATAAAATCAATCGGTAACGATTAAATTAAAATGCCACGTTGGATACCTTTAAAATTGTCTGCAAACATATTTAAATTACATTTTATCGTAGGATACTAAATTTTACGCCGCCGATATAAGGCTCAATTAGTAAACGATATTGCAAAAAATATTTTGTTCACATAAAAGAAATCCTTGACATTTATTTTTTTATGAAAATCATCTGTCTTTGTTTGTATTATTCAACTCAGGTGTTTCGAGATTTATAGAAATAGAATCCCATCCTTTGTAAGTTATGTCGATTGCGAGCATTAATCAGTATATTAATATTTAATACGATTTGAATTGCGGAAGATGGATGGCAATGGTTGTATTCAAAAGAATTTTTATTCGTATTAGCCACGCCTCGCGTCTCACGCCGTTTTCCGAGATCAAAAATAGCCTGTTATTCCAGGATATAAGTTATTTCGTACCAGCCTGTAATGTTCCCACTGCAGGGATACCGGTCTTCTTCCCCTGGGGTTGATTGGTTAGGGTTGAAGCAGACGTAAACTTAACAAATAAGATTAGCTTGATCATAAAAACTGACTGTTATTTGACATATCTGTGTGCAATGCGTAATAGACACATGTTAATGTTAAAATAAAGTGCCGCTTCTAAATAAATTGTTCAGTATTTTAGATTTTTTGTCTTTGTGTTTGACATATCATTACCACATCGTTAATTGATTTTGATCTTTGTTAGCTGAACGCTAATTAGGCAGTTGATTGCATCAAATCTTTAAATCTAAACTTATAATAAATTAGGATTTGAATTGTTTTAATTTAATTTAATTAGGGTTTTAATTCTTTAGAGACAATATGTCTGCAAGAAAATTGTCCGATTTCAATTGCGATTTTTAAAAGTGAATGTTTTAATATCGAAAAAAAAACGATTTATAGCTACATAGGCCACATAGACATAACGACATAGGCCAACAAAACGCACTGCTCCAATGAGACAGCGAGGTTTCGGAGTAAACGAACATATCATCGATGTATACAATTTTTAGATTTAAGTTGATTTTTAAAAACCGCTCGACAAATTTTGATAAAATTTAAATAGGATAGGAAGGAAAAAAATACATTACTTATTAAAAAAAGACTAGTTAAAAAAATATGAATAATATCACCAATTAACTTATAATCTAAGTGCTCAGTAAAAACTTCAAAATGTTTGCTTTCAACAAGCTTAAGGGTGAAATTTCTATGAAATTCCCTTTCAAACAAAAATGAATTTTCAAAATTGACGGCGTAGTCGGTTATCATACAAAAAAAATACATTCCAACGTACGAACTCCTTTTTCGAAATAGACCCAAAAGACGCACAAATATTTAAAAAATAAATACTTTTATTATATATAATATCTCCTACTTATATTAACGCCTAACATAATTTTGTAAACTACAAAATCATAACTAATATTTTTTTCTGTTTGTTTCAGAAATATGACACCACTATTTTCAGTAGTGGTTACCATACTGGTTATAACGGCCAACGCCCACCCGAAGAATATCGACGACGTGAAAGAACTGCCACAGACTAAAGAGCCCATAGTCGAGGCCGAGGAGAGCTCCCCACAGGCGAGGGTAGAACGATGCACAACCTGCCCTGGTCCGAAGCTAAACTCCTTAAACCTCAACAAGGGACTCTCAGCTGCCCTAACGCAGTTCCCTGCTGGCGCTGAAGTCCACACCCAGCAGTCTTTTGAAGGCTGCTCCAGCGATAAAGGATGTGCCGGCATTAAAGTCAAGGATGGACAGATCCTGGAAAAGTTTGGAAACGTTGACGCGTTCCGAACGGCCGCAGCACAAGACATAGGCAACGAATTCACCTTCCACGCGGCTGGTAGTTTGGGAAACAACTTGTTGGAAGGAGGTTTGAACGCAGAAGGCAATCCTTTCTGGTGGATGAACCAGAACTCCCCGTTCAAGAACGCTGGAGCAGGTGGGAACTTTGAGAAGTTCAGCAAGAGTTCTTCTTCAAGTTTTAGTACGACTGGCAACGCTGGTGGCGCCAACTTCGATATCGCTGCTAACCCCTTCCTGAATGGAGATTTCTCGAAACTTTCCGGTGGATTTAACAGCAATGGAGCCGCTTTCAACGGCGCTGGAGCCAGCGGAGTGGAAGCTAAGCCCTCGGCCTTCCAATCATCCTCATTCGAATCATCGTCTTTCAGCACCTCGAACAAAGACATCGATTTATCCAAAAACCCATTCCTATCTGGTAAAGGACAAGCTGGTGCAGGGTTCCAAGCGCAAGGATCTTTTGGCGCCAACCAGTTCGGAGCTGGTCAAGCCAACTCGGCTAGCCAATTCGCGGCTGGACAATCGAACTCGGCAAGTCAGTTCGGGCAGAACGCAGGACAAGGCCAATTCAACGGACAGGCTGGCTTAGGACAGAACGGTTTCAATTCTTTCGAATCGTCCAATTCCAACAAGTTCAGTTCCTCGGGATCCGGGTACACAGGTTCCTCTCCCAGCCCGTTCACGGCATCCACCGCTGGCTCCAACATCAACCTGATCCAAAACTCGCAGAAGGCTAGTGAGTTCGACTTCGAGCAGCAACAGACTCAGCAGAACATCGACGAGGCCTTCCGGAATACTGGAAACGTGAATGCTCATGAGCATTCGTCTGGTGGTGATCTGCAGCAGACGTGTGCTGGACAAGGATACGTGTGCGTGCACAAGGCGCAGTGCAACAATGGCGTCGTCAACATGAACGGTGGAAACCCTCTGCAAGCCAACACTCAGGTGAGTCGTAATTTTGACAGTTGACATTGACATTTAAAGACATTTAGTGTGCCGCCGCAATCGAGATTGAATGGGAGAATGAGTAATAATCTAAATGAATTGAGTTTAAATAGCACTTTAAGCATAAATCAAGCTTATAAGCACCGACTATGTGCGGTCGAGACTTGCACACCACTAGTTCCGTACCACTAATTGTATTTTTAGATATTTGTTCGCGAAAATATGACGACAAAGATTTCCTTTTAAAGGAAGGACAAACGGCTTAGTAATAGGGCTTACTTGCCTTTAGGTACAGAACCTTAAATCGCAGTCATTGTGTTAATTTCCTGACAGCGTCACAGATGGAGATTTCACAAGGAAACCGTTAAAATGACAACAACTCTATTTTATGACTGTAATAAAATTTTGATAGCCGATTTACAATATTTACGAGAAGGATGTGGTGACGGTATTGCAAATAGGTAATTAATTAACACCGGGTTTTATCACAACGTGTCACTTTTCAAATGATGACACGAAGAGTAGTGAAATCGTTTCATGCCTGAAGTTTGTTCAGTATTTTGTAATTATTATCTTTATAAACTTTTACACATAAAAACTACAAAAAAACTTCATAATCTTAGAGGCTATAAAGAACAAAAATGTAAAAGTTACAACAGAAAATTTGATAGGGTAGGGTGCCAAGAACACTGGCTGCATTCCCGCGTTGGACGGCCAAAGATAATCTTTGGGCGAGGAACCAGCCTTCTTGTCCCCAGTGGCATCACATAAGAAATGTCTCTGAAATTTGGGCCTCTTCAACACCTGTTTCACACTGGTCATATTCTTACGTACTCTCGCCCCAGCCAATTTACGAATCCATCAGCTAAACCAGACACTGGCAGAATTGGTGTAGCTAAAGACACAAAAAGCCATAAAGAAGAAGAATAACCTAAGTTATTATTTTATTTTTAGCCTCACAAACCTAATATAGAATGGAGGCGTAGACATAAATTGTACTGCTGTACAGATTAGCAAACGTTTTAAGCTTATTTAAGAGGGATTAAATAAGATTAATATCAGGATATTATCTGGTAGAATGTTATAACAACCATTGACACATTAATTTAAAAAAACATTGCCGTTGTCTTTTCGCACAGCGCCATCTAGCCCGAAATTCAGCAAAGCTTGTGCCATTGCGAACCTAATTACTGATTCAATACTTTTCAAGTACTTTTTATTGTAAGTAAATACATATTTACACAGCAGAGGGTGGTGGCCCAGGGGAACAGACGCCGACTTTCAATCTGAAGGTTGCTTTTCAAACCACCACGCACACCAATGAGTTTTTCACTTGAAAAATTTATGTGCGCAATACCACGTTCTTGAAACGGTAACCGAAAACATCGCCTCCGAACCAAAAATTCGAAAACATGTGACATCTCCCAATCCTCGGGCTCTCGTGGTAGATTAAAGCCCATTCACTCTCAAATTCATTTCAGAAATTCAATACTACCAACAGAAATATAAGGCCATTTCGTCCTATAAATTCTGCTGATTTAATCCTTAATCCTTGAATCCTGATTAGAAACCACGCGAGCAAAGCCGTAGACAGAAGCTGAGTTCATCTACTATTACATAAGCTAGACATGTCCATCAATCAGTCATTATCTAGACCATATCTATAAAATGTCATAACTCAATTCTGGCATAATCTATGTTGTAAATCAACATTCGTTTACTGGGTCAAAAATTTAGAGGCATAAAAATTTGTAGTGAGGTCAGGTCAGGAGGTTGTTTAACAGCTAAACCCTCTAATTAAAACAGATGAATATTTATAGATACCATAGCAATATTGTTATCGGTCCAAAAATGTATGGATTGTCTTGACAGAGAAAAGAAACTGCTATAGTAATTTATTATCAGTAAAATGTTAGTAGATTCTAGGGTTTGGCTGTGAGTTGTTTTGTTCAGTTACTTTAAAAATATTGTCCTCTCTTGATTTATATTAAAAAAAAATTATGTGAATATGTGACGGAACGAGCTGAGGGCCCACCTAATGGTAAGTGGTGACCCTCGCCCATGACAACAGTAATGCGTGCGACTCAGTATGAGATCCAAATCTTTACTGAGTCGCATTCATCTTGCTGCGTCCATCACCCGAGACGGGGGTGGTACGTCTCATGCGCATGTGATTTCACTAGTAGCCATACCCTTCCATTGGAACACAGTAATGCAACCAGTACTGCTTGGCGGCAGATTCCAGATGTGGTAGCAGTACCTCTCCGGACGAACTAGGCACAAGTTCAACTGCTACTTTTGGTTGCTCCTTTAGCACCACCCAGAGGGTACGTGTAGGGAATCAAAGGGTACCTACGGACGCGAGCAACTGTAATAATCACTTGTAAAATTTCATAAAAAGATTTTTTATGTTAGCGTTACCCCAATTTTTCTATTTAACAGAGAACTTTCGTTTTCGTCCATAAAATCTTTTTGGACTACAACAAGATATCACGTTCAGATTTAAAAAAAAAAACACATGTCATTTTGGCCCAGTTGTCAAATAATGCGCTTACCAAACACCATTTAATTTTTATTTATATATAAATAGAATGAAATGTCTGTACTGGTGTATCACAGATGGCATATAATATATACAGCTAGAAGGACATACAGGCACAGCTAAGTAATAAAGAACCTGAAATATTTATTCAATGCATTTATATACTGTACAACATAATTTCATCGGCGATTTTAATGCTAATTAGCATGTAAACCGTTTCTTAGGTAAACTTAGGTAAATAAAGACTAAATAAATAAAAAATAAAGACTCTTCCTATCCTATGTTAGGCTGATTCTATGTACTTTCTTAGTCCTCGCAGCCTAACGGATTCCAGTCCTAATTTCGTCAAATTTAGCCCAAATTAGCTTTACGCACACACAAACATCATTTATAAACGTATAAAATTACTGTAATAGTCAACAATAAAGTAATTGTCTTAGGAATTGATCGAGTCACAATCGCACGCAATAACAAGCCGGAACGATGTGACGTCAAAATACCTAAATAATCACGCTATTCAAATCAAAAACAAGCTTCATTATCAATTCACAGTCAAAGTGAGTAGCATAATAAAATATTTTTAATTTATACTTATATAATAAAGCTGAAGAGTTTGTTTGAACGCGCGAATCTTTGGAACTAGCAGTTGGATTGGCAAAAATATTTTTGCGTTTTCATGAGGAAGGCTATAGGCTATCTAGAATTACACTGAAGTTGGTGGTTAACTGCTTTGTCAGCGTGCACTGGGGTAATAGCTCATTAAATTACACGTATCATGCAGTGTTATATATACTGAAATACTATATAAATCGCGAGGCAAAGCTAGTCTTATATATTAACGAAAAACGAGTTATAATTTAATTATTAAAAAGAAAGAAAATAAGATTTATGCGCATCAAATAATTACAAATCTAAACAAAAATATTATAAAAAAACAATTGTGTCTTTTCTCTATAGAATTTTACAGCGGGCAGTATAGAGTTTGAATTTAGAATATATCTTGTAATGAGTCACGCGCGAGGCGACCAAAGAGATCGTACGCCAGATATTGTAATATTGTATGAATAAAGTTACTGGCTGAATGTTACTGGCCGGTGAGAGGAGCGGACGGCGCATGTTAGACGTGCCATAGCTAACGAAATTAAAAAAGAAAGCGAAAAAGGCGGCAACTTATTGTGTCTAGGGAAATATGTAATCGTGTATAACTATTAGTGAAAGCAGAAACATTAACTCCTAGAAGTGTTGAAATAGACGCAAAACTATATGGAGGCGTAATTTTTTTTACATATACAGGTATCTACGAGTTCGCGCTAGCTTTTTATTAAGTTTTAGTGCCAATCGAACTATCAGGAAAACATCAAACTTAATCATCAACTTTATGTTAATTTTTTAAAGGTATTTACCTACGCACCGTAAATTAGTAGAATTTTCTAGTTTAAAGTACCCCTAACTACTAAGAACTCTCGCAAAGTAACGCCTGGATCCATCAATTATCTTAATCACTCGTAGGAATGAACACACTAATTAAAGATACGGATTTTTTATCACATACATTACATGTTGCTTACGTTCGGTGGTACGCAAAGAGCAACTTGAAGTAGCAGTAGAACTTGTGCCAAGTTCTTCCGGAGTAGTACTGCCACGACACCTTATAATCTTATGGGTGCCGGTGAATTTACAGGCGCATGAATACTCAGTCTTGGGTGACGGGTGCAACTCGATGCAACTTGGGTCTCACACTTGGAAGGACCTAAGTCGTATTAAAGTTGTTTTAGACGGAGACAACCACTTAACATCATATAGGCTTTCAGCTCAAGCCAATTTCGATAAATAAAAATTGCGTAACCCTAAATATAATCACTAAACGTATAATAGACAATTTCTGTTCATCGTGACTCATTTATCAACTTTACATACTCAGGAAAGGTCACAACGAAAGGTCAAGCGGTCCACAATGCGAAAAATGAATAGATTTTGACTTGGACGGTTTTAGCAATAGAACGACGATATGGCAATCCTATATAAGGCATTGTCATATATTTTCGCAACCAAAAATTAGTAGATGAACAAATAAATTCCATTGGACATTTCACACAGCGCCATCTAGCCCCAAACTAAGAATAACTTGTAATATGGGAACTAGATAACTGATAGAATACATATATAGAACTTTTTCGTTAATACAAACATATACATACTAACACCCAGACAGCGCAAACATTAATGTTCATCACAGAAAGCCTTGCCCTGGGCGGGAATCGAATTCACACCCTACAGCGTAGAAGGCAGAGCTATGAGGCCTATAGAATACAATCGAATTACCGTACCAGCCTCTAATGTTCCCACTGCAGACACCGGCCTACTCTCGATAATTGAGAGCGAATGGGCTCTGATCTACCACGGGAGCCCAATCCGGATTGGTAGATGTCACATGTCTTCGAATTTTCGGTTCTAAGACATGCCGGTTTCCTCGCGATGTTTTTGTCACCGTTTCGAGAACGTGGTATTGCGCACATACATTTTTTCAAGTGAAAAAACTCATTGTTGCTCGTATGGTTTTGAACCAGCAACCTTGATTGAAAGTCGGTGTCTGTGTCCCTGGGCCACCGCGCTCTCACAATCGAATTGATAACCAAAAATAGGTTTAAAATACAGCTTATAATTTTTTTTCACTCACACCTCTGCACTAGGATTCCCTGTGCAGATGGCATGGACAAACAGAAACAAGACAAATCCAAGACCCGATAACAAACTTCATGCTCACCAAACAGTGTGCCCGGCCGGGAATCGAACCCGGGATCGCTTCGAAGGCAGGGCTACTACCAACTAAGCCACGGAGCCGTCAATTATTTTCATAGTAACACTAATACCAGAACGCCTTGACCAATGGACCCCCTAAGATATACCTATTGTAGTGGGACAATCTTTATAATTATTGACATCAGTTGACCTTATATTCTAAGGTCTTTAAATAAGAGAGATTTATTAATACAAGTCTGCCGTTCTCCAGGATCTAAAGTTAAACTTGTTACTCTGGATTCGAACCAGCGGCCTTCAGATTTAAAACCATCTGTAGCTTTACTTTGCGTCTTTTTTATATAACACTAGCGACCCGCCCAGGCTTCCCACGGTTAGTAAAGCATCAGTGTCGTATCAGAAACTACCCGTGCGAAGCCGGGGTGACTTGCTAGTTTATTATACATATAAACCTTCCTCTTGAATCACTCTATCTATTAAAAAAACCGCATCAAAATCCGATACGTAGTTTTAAAGATTTAAGCATACATAGGGATATAGGGACAGAGAAAGCGACTTTGTTTTATACTATGCAGTGATGTGGTGATAAGTGACGGGACGAGGTGAGACCCACCTGATGTTAAGTTGTAACCTCCGCCTATAACAACAGCAATACGACTTAGGTTCTCCCCAACCAAAGTATGATAAGATCCAAGTTGATGTTAGAGGGGGATGTTACGTCTCATGCGCCTGTGATATCACCGGCACCCACATCCATGTTCACCACACAGTGTGCCCCGGCCGGGAATCGAACCCGAGACCCCTCGCTCCGAAGTCAAGACTACTACCAACTAAGCCACGGAGCCGTCTAAACAGACACTTCAGTAATATTTATTTGTGTATATTATTATATAAACATAATTAGTACATAAACCTCATAGTATTCACATGCTGCCTAACCCTTAGTATATAAGCGTACTAAATATATTTGCCGTTAATAAAACCACATATCAAGGCAAATTGTTGTATCATGCAAATTAGTTAAGCAACATCTTAAAATGCCTTAAATAAAACATTATTTTAATGTGCAAGTCAAAACACAGAATTTGCCGCAGTAGCGTTCGCAAATAAATCACTACATAGTATAAAACAAAGTCGCTTTCTCTGTCCCTATATCCCTATGTATGCTTAAATCTTTAAAACTACGCAACGGATTTTGATGCGGTTTTTTTTAATAGATAGAGTTATTCAAGAGGAAGGTTTATATGTATATTATAATACACTAGAAAGTCACCCCGGCTTCGCACGGGTAGTTTCTGATACGACACTGATGCTTTACTAACCGTGCGAAGCCGGGGCGGGTCGCTAGTTAGATATATTTAAGAGAAACTGAGGAACGCCTCACAGTGTTGCCCGCGGCTAAAAAGTCATGAGACGGTGGGAAAAAACTGACAGATATGTGTATATTTCATTTTTAATTAAATTGGTGGCCTCTAAAATTTATTTTTTTCCCATAACCTTTCGAGTATCAAAATACAGGGTCCTATAAATGGTTTACGAAAATATTTACCACTTGTGTTTAAATGTAATATGGATTCACGCAGCTGGGTTTTTAGTTTTTTTATAAATATTGTTTTTGTTTAGATCTGTTTTGCTGTTAGTACATGTAAATCTCGATGTCCTTTCGCGGCAGTGACAACGCAACGTGCCCTCCGACCCTTTGGCAAGTGACGAAATACATGTCAGGAAATTGTTTGTCATTTTATCTTTGGGTATCCGTACCAGCCTCTGATGTTCCCACTGCAGGGACACCGGCCTACTCCCGATAATTGAGAGTGAATGGGCTCTGATCTACCACGGGAGCCCAATCCGGATTGGTAGATGTCACATGTCGTCGAATTTTTGGTTCTATGACATGCCGGTTTCCTCACGATGTTTTCCGTCACCGTTTTGAGAACGTGGGTATGCAGTCTAGTAATTATATGTATTTCTACGGATACAAAGCAATATGATGAAAATAATTTAAATAGTGAAATAATATAAGCACCATTTAATTACATAGTTTATTACCTGTTTTTTTTCTTAAAATCTTGTTTTATCTGAACTTATAAATGTTTGTAATTGTAGATCACCCATCAAGTACCACAAAAATATACGAGATGGCGCTGTATTAAATTTTCAGCATGGTTATTTGTAAAAAACTTTTTTTTTTAATATATTCGTTTTTGCATAAATACAATTATACCAATAAACAAACACCTTCCAACTTCAAAATTTATGCCTGTCTGTCTGTTTGTTCGGCTAGTACGACTGGCAGATATCTGGTGTTATGCGGAGTAACATAGAATAATTTCACTTTAGAAAAAAAAATCAGGATATCATATTAAAAGAAATTATTAATTTTCACGCGGACGATGTTGAGATAATGTTTATATATGTATGTATTATAGTTTGCTATGACATTTAATAAATTAATGGAACAAGCGGCGCTTAGGGCACGTCAACGAATGTGTTAAATGTCAAAATTTGCAATTTAAGCCCTCTAGATGTCAATTTGCAAAGTACACAGTGCCTGATAAATACGCATAAACTCCAAGTAAATTATTTGAAATATGACAGGGTTTAAATTAGCGGATTAATGGTAAAGCTAACACGAATTATAATAAAGATGGGTTATCTTCTATAAATGTGTATTTTGTAAGTGTATTCAATGTTGAGAGCGTTGTGGGCCAAGGCATAGACGCCGACTTTCAATCTGAAGGTCGCTGATTCAAACAAACACCAATGAGTTTTTTCACTTGAAATCTATGTGCGTACCACGTTCTCGAATCGGTGACGGAAAACGTAGTGAGGAAACCGGCATGTCTTAGAACCATAAATTCGAAGACATGTGACATCTACCAATCCGGATTGGACTCTCGTAGATCAAAGCTCATTCACTCTCAATTATCGAGAGCAGGCCGGTGTCCCTGCGGGAACATTAGAGGCTGGTATGGATTCAACGGCTCACTCACCTATTTTTATAAAATCGTGTCTTAACTGGAAGAGTAGATTCCCAATCTAGTACCACAAAAATTGTTGAGTTGGCGCTGTATTAAATTTTCAGCATAGCTTATTATAAAAAATGTTCTTTTTGTTGTAAAAAAATGCGTTTTTAAAAGAAATTCAATCATACTGGTAAACTTAAACGGCAAAACCCTGTCTAAACACAAAATTTTATCCAAATCGTTGGACCCGTTTCCGAGATACACGAAATAAATAAATACAAGAATTGCTCGTTTAAACTAATAAGAAACAAAATTCCTTGCCCACTCACTAAGTGGTCGGGAATCGAACCCAACACCTCATGCTTTGAAGGCAGCGCTAACCAAGCTTAGCCTAACTACAAATACTCAATCAATCAAAACGATTTCCAAACACACCTTGATTTAAATGACTACGTGATTAATGAATGTCTTCCTGACATGATGACCTGATCTGAGATGAAGCTACTCCGGCTTAGTTGTTAGTAACCCTGCCTTTGAAGCCAGGGGTCCCGGTTCGATTCGTGGTTGGACACACTTTGTATATCGCGAAGTTTCTTTTCGAGTGTTGTTCTTGTGTTTCTGTGTTTGTCCATGCCATCTGCGTCACAGGAAATCCTAGCACATGGGAAAAACTATTAGTGTGTATTAAAACTATTAGTATTTAATTATTGAGTTAATTATTTTTGAGTTTCGTCAACATGTACGTAAGTAAGTGTTGTAAGCTATCTCTCGGCCCGGTCGGAAGTTGGATGGGTGACCGTTTAGTGTCATTTGAACAAAGCGCTTCCGTGCGTGTGAGTACACGTCAATATATCGACGGATATACTAGTCGTTAAACCATGTCGGAGACCTTCGGACTTGGAAACCCCGACACCAGAGTTGGCCACTCGCTTACAAGTTATTTGGAACATCTGGCCGCGATTTTAATATCAAATCCTTTGCATCTACCACTCTGACATTTAAACTATTTAAATAATTTTAATTGGCTACCACATCCACTGATTTATCTAGTGTCATACCTACAAACAAGTATGAACATAAATCTCTGTAAGCAATTATTTCACAGTTCATACATCACGTGTGAAGATTACATGACATTAATTACCTTATTACTATAAATGGTTAATGTCAGTTCCTATATTTAACTAATTATGGCTTCATTGTGAACTGACATAAAGTTACAATAAACTTACATGTTTTGATACAATATTTACTTGACAAAATCAGTCAATTATGAAGTTTTCGAAAAAATTGCGAATTTGGGTGTGTTTTTTAAAGAATTGTAAAATCTTTCTGACTCCTAACTTCACCACTCACGTACCCCTGGGTGGTGCTAAAGGAGCAACAAAAAGTAGCAGTAGAACTTGTGTAAAGTTCGCTGCCTCCACACCTGGTAATCTGCCAAGCAGTGGTGCACTCGCATTGCTGTGTTCCGGTCGAAGGGTGTCGGTGAAATCACATGCGCATAAGACATGACTCCGTCACCCCGACTTGAGTTTTCTGATACTTCGGTCGGGCAGGGCCTAAGCCGTATTGAAGCACCCACTTACAACCAGGTGGGCCTTAAGCTCATTCCGTTATTTTCGTTAGATAAAAAAACTCTCATTTTTGTTCTAATTGCCAGGATTTCATTCCGGTAAAGAGATAAACAAATTTACTCATTATTGCAACACAACTAAAAATATGATTTGTACCTTAATAAAAACAATAAAACTATCATAAATCGACATATTATCGAACGAATGTCATATAATATAATTAATTGTATAACTGGTATTGATATCTGCGAAAATCTTAAACCGTGAATTATGCAAAACTTGATATTTGGAAATGTTCCATTACTGTTTTTAACTAACGGGGCATCTAACAGAATATTTAAATTTATTACGGAAAATATCAATAGTCATGTATTTTGAATTTTTGTGAAATATATTGGGACCACGTTTCACAATTAACAAAATATAGAGGTCTACGTTTCTCGCGTCCGCCGGTGACCCTAGAATCATAGAGATTCTTATTCGATAGGATCAATCAATCATATAAAAATATATTATTGAAAAGTTACAAAAGTTTCTTTAAAAAGTGGTATCTATTTTTATAAAATACGCAAGAAACGATATAGCTTTCAAAATTACACTATAATACTCAAAACGAATTCAATATACGTAAATGAATTGGCGTATGACCTTTTATATCAGACAAAATATATAATCTTTGAATTATTTGAAATATAAATTAAAGATATAATAACTCAAAATAAACGAAACGGTTTAAAAACGGAAACGTAAATTAAAAAGGTTAATTAAACCATTTGTAATTTGAAGGCAATCCAAAACGGCATTCAGATTACTCAAAATAAGCCTATTATGATGATGGTCGCGTCCGTAGATGACCCTCAGTGTCCCTACACGCGTCCCCCGGGTGCTGCGGGAGCAAGACGAAGTAGCAGTAGAACTTGTACTAAGTTCGTCTGGATAAGTCCTGCCACTATACATGATCTGCCGCCAAGCAGTACCGCACTCGCATTGCTGTTACGATGATAGGATGCGGATGCCGGCAAAATCAGAGACGCATGAAACATGACATCCTCGTCTCGAATTGACATATCTGTATATGTAACGTGCCTGGGGAGTTCCTGTGACACGTTATTTGCTCACGAATATGTGTACATGCATGTGTAAAATTTGACGTGTCCAAATGATACTTGAGATCTAAAGGAATAAATGAGTTTGACTTTGAATGGCGAGCGTAACTTCTATCTTCTCATATTAAGGAAGATTTAAGTCTTACTTTTATTACGGAAGTAACCACTTAACATCAGGTGGACCTCAGTTATACGATACAAGAATAAAACTTGGGTTCAATGATAGCTTGAAATCGGCAATATTTTCCAAAAATCCAACATTCACAAAGCCGTTATGATGACATTATGAAAACAAAACCCACTTTTTATGCGGCTTTAATTATAATATTATTCATGAGGACTTTTGGAAACTGGCTATATTTAACCATTCAATGAATATCCTATAAGTTACAATAACCAGTTTTTATTCGCGTCTTTACTTACGACTTAAGAATTAAGATGTTCTACTGCAAAAGAGTATGAATTGTATTGTCATCAGCCTGTAATAGTCCACTGGAAGCCGTAGGGGGTGCGAAGTTTTTTGGGTTAAACCCCTAAAATGCCTTCCACCGTTTTATACGAGAAGAAAAAAACTACTTCAATACTTTCATTACTTTTTCCCATGCTATGGGAATACACCCTACCATTTAAAAGAGAAACATCCAAATCGGTATACAACGGGCGAAGAAAGAAGTCACAGGAAAGCAAAATACGCAATTTCGTTTACTGTGGTCGGTTGTTTTTAGTTTTTTTTTAATTACCCGCTTTTGCACCAAAATGTATGCAAAATTTCAAGAATCTGTTGAGTAGTTTAAGCGTGAAAACGTAAAAATAGTCATCCAAAAATAAATTTACTAACAAAATCTACAATAACGCGAGCGATTCTGCGGGCAAAAGCTAGTGATCTATAAATCAACAAGGCAAGCTACGCTGCGAGCGCTTATCATCTATATTAAACGATAACTATCTTGCAAACCGTTTTTATTCACCTGGCTATAAAAAACTACGTTTTTATAGTTCTTAGGTAGTGTATAATTGTTTTCATT
This sequence comes from Aplocera efformata, assembly GCA_921293045.1. Classification (NCBI taxonomy): domain Eukaryota; kingdom Metazoa; phylum Arthropoda; class Insecta; order Lepidoptera; family Geometridae; genus Aplocera; species Aplocera efformata. The sequence goes on along the minus strand of OV121067.1, from coordinate 628,000 downwards.
CACCGTGTGAAGTAGTTTGCAAGAGATATTGTAAATAACCAATTACACGCTTTTTACCCATCATAAAGTAACTTTTTTTATCTAACTCACGTGACGGGACGAGCTAAAGGCCCACTTGATGTTAATTCGTTACCTCCGCTCATAACAACAGCAATACAACTTAGATCCTAACGACCGAAGTCACGGAGACGGGGATGTTAAGTCTCAGGCGCATGTCATGTCACCGGCACCCACACCTTTCCACTGGAACAGCAATGCGAGTGCAGTCCTTGGCGCAGATTACCAAGTGTGGTGGCAGTACCTCTCCGGGCGAACTTTGCACAAGTTCTACTGCTACTTTTTGTTTCTTTCAGCACCACTCAGGTACCCCCTGGGTGGTGGGTATAGGTACATTATTGTTACAATATTTTATTTAAACTTATATAAACTAATATACTTACATACCCTGAAGTAAGATTCCCTGTGTCGCGGTGCATGGACAGTTTTACTATACATTCATGCGTAGGCAGTGGGTTCAATTTCAAACGTAGATATTTGTTTTGAATCTGGTTGTTAATATTATATGAATTTACCAACAAAGTACAATATAAGTATTGTATCTGGTTCCCATAGTACAAGCTACGCTTAATTTGAAGCTAGATGGCGCTGTGTGAAGTATCAATTTTCTTATTTCGTGTATCAACGACCTCTGTATTAATTATCGAATATCGAAGATTGTTCAACAAAAAAATACTATATAAGTTTTCTACTATATGAGTATAATGGTTTTCATCGTACTAGTTATGTTTATTTTGAGACTGGATGGCACTGTGTGAAATATCCATGGTTATTTATGTATGTAGGAGAAAAGCTTAGAGTTTAATAGACGACTCCGTGGCTTAGTTCGTAGTAGCCCTGCCTTCGGAGCGACGGGTCCCGGGTTCGATTCACTTTGCAAGTTTATTCTCGGGTCTTGTGTCTCTGTGTTTGTCTATGCTATCTGCGATAGGGAATCCTATTGCAGAGGTATGAGTGTGTTAACGTTTAATTCTTAATTATCACAGGGTCACCACGTAGCTTGAACATGCAAGCAATTAAAAGTTTCTTAGTATTGTGTAATAATTAAATATTGATTCCTATTAATTAATTGGAAATTCATCTTTTTCTTTCACAATCTCGAATGGTGTTTGATTTTGGCCAAGGTTTAAAGGTGTTATCTACCAACCAATCTTTGTAGCTAGATGAAATGATATCGATAGACATATAACAGATATTGAAATTGTTTTAATTTGTATTATGTAAACAATTACTTATTGAAGAAATTTAAGATTATTTTTACAGGAAGATATATTTTCTCTTATTTGACAAGGCATATGTTTCAAAAATTGTTATTTTACCGAAGTGATTCCTAAAGTTAATAAATTAATGATGATGATGAAATGTTTGTATGTTTTCCTGTTTAGGGCCAGTTAGAGCAATGCTTAGTTTTAAGAAAGCATGATCTGATGAAAAAGAAAAACGAAGGCATTTATTTACACAGACTGTACAGAACCCGTTAGGGCTTTTTGAGTATTTTATAGTTTTATTCTTTACCTATCTTGTAAAATTCAATAAAAAAAAAATAAAAAAAAAACATTAAGACGCTGCCACATACAACATTGTGTGAATAGCCCTGAGCTCAGCACGTGCTGCAACAAGTTACATCGCTGATTTTCAGCTCAAAGCTATGGTAACGAACGAAAACAAAACAAAACCAAAAACGAGAAAAAAATCTTTGTACATGTTCATTTGAAATGTCGTTGCCAAATAATTTTCAAGAATACAACCGAAATATTTTTTTTTTCACTTTGACTTTATTAATGTCTCTTTTAACCTTCGTGTACGGAACTCTAACTGGGAAACGACTACCGGAAACATGAAAACATGATAAATGTCGCTCATTGAACATAATTGTTAATTGAAAACATCGAACAATGAATCCCACGGGTTGTTCAGATATAACTGTTTTTAAATGATAAAGAAATTATCTACGTATAACATAATATCTCTACTTAGATACTCATCTAATATCTATTGTAACTTTTATATCTTACTAGCTGTGTTCCGCGGTTTCACCCGCGTTTTTCTCGTTTGCGTGGAAACAGCGCACGCAAAAATAAGTTTTCGATTTTACACCTTGTGTTATTTACAAAATTAGAAATTTTATTACGGATCCCTAATTTTGAAAAAAAAACAAAGCCTATAGCCTTCCTCAATAAATGGACTACCCAACACTGAAAGAATCATTCAAATCGGACCAGTAGTTCCAGAGATTAGTGCGTTCAAACAAACAAACAAACACTGCAGCTTTATAATATTTGTATAGATAAGTAAGTATATTTAAAATTTAGTATGATTTAATATAGATGCAATGCCCCTTCTCATTTCTAATACTTCTTGTCCAACCAAAGGTTGTCTATAAGAGAACGCTTTATTGCGATAAGACCGCCCGTTGTATCACCTTTGTCTTTGCCGCGCATCACGTCGATACTACTGCACGAATTCTAATGAAATTATCGAAATAACCGTACCATTTATGTACTGTAATAAAAAGCCTGAAATAATTAAAGTATAATATATATAAAGTAACTTTATAATATTAGTATAGATTAAGTAGTAATAAAACATTTTTCATTTTTTTCATACACAAGTGAAGAAGAAAAAAGTCACAAGAATGCAAAATACGCAATTTTGTGTACTTAAGACATAATCTTTACAGTTATTATGATTTATCAACCAAATTATGAGCGGGCTTGGAAAAAATATCCTATTATATTATTATGAATGAGTTAAATTAAAATTATCAAAGCTTGCAATCTTTTTGTTATTTTGTTTATTCTGTAGTAGGATTATTAGTAATCATAGCCTCGCACGTTTTTCCTCCAAATAAATGTATCTGGTAATTCTATAATAGTTTTCGAATACCCGCGATACAGGCTAGCCCTAGTGCGGGATCCAATGTTACAAGTGTGTTCTGATAATTAATGTTTAGTTTTTAATAAAGATTTGTATATTTGTATTTGTATTATAAAAAAAACCTAATCGGTTGATAACTAACAGAGTTCCAAGGTAGATAACAAACATTAAAAAAAATAACCGAATTGAAATCCTCCTTTGAGAAGACTTCAACGCGCTACAACGCTTGTTAACTTAATTATAAAGTTACGAAGACGGCTCCGTGGCTTAGTTGGTAGTAGCCCTGCCTTCGAAGCGAGGGGTCCCGGGTTCGATTCCCGGCCGGGGCATACTTAGTGTGGTGAGCATGAAGTTTGTTCTCGGGTCTTAGGTGTTTGTCTTGTGTTTCTGTGTTTGTCCATGCCATCTGCGACAGGGAATCCTAGTGCAGAGGTATGAGTGTGTAAACGTTTATAGAATCCTACATAATTGACTGATTTAATAAGTAACTACCAACTTCAATACTTTTAAAGGAGCAAAATACGCAATTTCGTTTGGATGACATATTTTTTCCAGTTATTTTGATTTAACAACCAAACTATTGAACCGATTTTGATAAGAATTCTACGGATTCAGTCTGAAAGCATATCCTTTCAAGTCCAAAAACAATTTTGAAATGAATTTTGGTTGATTTTCAATACTTTCACCACAAATTTGCTAATTTTGCGGGATCACATTAGAGGTTTTTAATTATATTTGGGTTATATATGGTATATGGATTTTTGATTATATGTATATGGGTTCTAATTATCAATTTGTAATTTTTTTTAATTAGTAATTTTTGGACATTTTATTTTATTTATATGTGCTAAATAATTGTAATTAAATTAAATATTGTTGTTTTATGCTATTGACATTATGTATATAATATGGATTGAGAAACTGAAAAATAAATAATAATAATATCAACTTGATCCACAATAGGCGATAAAATAGAGTTAAAAACATACAAAAAAAATACATATTAATTTATAGCTTCCTCCTTTTTTAACAGTTCAAGTTGGTTAAAAGTGTTGTTAGTTACTTAAATTCACGTAGCCCCGACTGTGGGATTGTTTGATAAATTCATAACATTTTGATGTCTGTTAAAACATGAATGATATCTTGGTAGTACAAGTTCCATTAATCTACCTGCTGTGGTATTACATTCAATAAATCATCTCACTGATACATAGAAATATAAATGAGTTGACTGTCTGTTGTCATTTCAACATTCAATTTATTCACATCCGTACGTTTTTCAAACTACTTTTATTTTATAAGTACATAGGCGACTGAGCCTCGCTCGTATTTTTTTATAAAATATGCCTTTTTACTAGGAATACAATTATTCAGGTAAATTTAAATAGCCTAACCCTATCACAGGACAAAATTTCATCCAAATTATTAAGTCGTTTCTGAGACACGCGTAATAAAAAATATACATATATACAAGCATTGCTCGTTTAAAGTAATAATTTACGTTATTATTCGTGTTACATGCGTCATGGTCCCGGCCATGACGCATATATGTAACTGCGTCGAAATATCGGGAGTCAACAAAACTCACAAATCATGGTAAATATCTTGGTACACGAATAATAATGTCCATAACCATGATAGTTTTAAAAGTTATAATTTACGTTGTTTATAGAAAATAAATAACTTTAAATTACAAATTTAAACAAGCAGTTCAAGTCTGGGGCAACCATTAGTGGCATCGACGTTAGCATGTCGCAATGTTTGATGTTACAGACAGCAAAGCGTTGATTTATATGTGTTATTTAAACGATTCTTGTATGGCTGACCTACTGCGTGTCTGTAGTGCCTACGGTCTGAATACTTGAGAAATTTTACAAGTCACGTTCTCTCCGGATGGGTGTGGGTGCCCGTGCAAAAGCCCGTGACATTACCCGTCTCAGTGACTGGCGCAACGTGATGCATCTTAGACCTTTGCATACGTGATTTGTACTGAACAAAAAAAGGTTTCTAAAGCTATTTCAACAACTAAAAGTAATGCTATAGTTTTATTGTACAATAGCGGATACCCGGCGTGTGCTACTACGCTAAAAAAATAAATACATTTTGTGCCTATTGCATTGTTTTAGTGGTCTAAAACCATCTTCGCAATATTGTCTTTCTTATGAAACCGTTATGGGTCACATCGGTTGGATGGTTTCAAAGTTTATAATGGACTTAAATCGATTAGAATAAATTAAAATAATAAAATATCTAGATTACAATATGGATTTATTGTTACAGAAACAATACTGCAACGTCAGGACTGAAATCTGCTGCAGAATCGAACTGTCTAGCCTTTCCGGAGCCGGCAGCCTCCAAGGGTCTTTAGGAGTTGGCTCTGGCACCTACTCTGGCTCCAACAGCCAGGGAAGCCTATTCGCCAGCCAGAGTGGGCAGAGCAGCCAGAGTGGACAAAGCAGCCAGAACGGTTTCAGCGCCAGTGGCCAGAACAGCCAGGGAAGCCAAGGAAGTCAGAATGGTTTCAACCAAGCCGGCCAATCAGGTTTCGGGTCATCATTCAACGCCAATAAGGCTACGTCCTCCTCAAGTCAAGGAAGCAGTTTTAATGGACAGAACGGCTTCAACTCAGCTGGACAAAGCGGCAACCAGGGAACTGGTTTCGGTGCCTCCTCCTTCAACTCCAACAAAGCTTCATCTTTCGGAAGCCAAGGCTCTTTCGGCGCCGGCCAAGGTCAGAACTTTGGCTCTGACGCCAACAGAGGTGTGGCAATCGAGTCCAGCGCATCGTCGTTCGAAGCATCGAGAACCAACAAGTTTGGTGGTGGATCTACCGTCGCACCTGTCAACCGCTTCAATGGCAACTCAGCAAATAACTTTAACGAGGTTTTCAAATCGACCAGCCAATCCAACTTCATCGAGAGGGATTCCTTCTCGGCTGGCAGCGAAAGTAACGGCGTTTACCGACCAGGGGCAGTTGGATCTGGGCTAAAACCTGGCATCCCTTACCTTCCTCCTGTGGACAGTTCCACCAGCAGCTCAAACCAAGTTAGCTCCACGGCTTTCGTGACGACCCAACGGCCATTCTCGACTCCTAGACCAACAAGACCTCAAACTCCGAGACCAACTTATGTTCCATCTACTTCCGCTCCTGGATACTTGCCACCACAGGGAGAGTCTTCAAACAACAGGTTAGAATCTTTTATAGAAGTTTCACCCGCGATAAAAAAATCAACGTGAGACAACGGGAACAACTGACAGAAAAGGTTTTTTTTTTGTCACAAAAATAATTTCAACTCTTTGGGATAAAAAGTAGCCTATGTATTAATCCAGGGTATAAGCTACCTTCACAATAAATTTCATCCAAATCCGTTCATCCATTGAGACGTGAAGGAATAACAAACATACAACAAAACTTTCGCATTTATAATATTACTATGGTTATTCTTCAACAGGGAGACTCGTCTACCTGGCCCTACCAGCCCTAATTACAACGAGGGACAACTCATCCTGGATGAGAGCAGACAGCCGACCTTCAAACCCCCTCAGTTCACACCAGGACCTTCGCCGAGTAAGTTATGGCAGATAAATATCCAGATATATTATAGAGATCCAGAACTAATCTGCGCAAATTTGCCCCAATGTCACATGCAATAGAATGAATTAATTTTCTCTCAGAGAAAGTGAATATTTTCTCCTACTGCAACCTGCCGAAACTCATGTAGATAGTTCAGGTTGTAATAGAAAGAAATTACTTAAGTGATGTAATTTAATGATACTAATGGAGTGCCGTGTTGTTCTAGTTTGAATAGATGCATATATGTGGATTTTAAAATGTTAAATCACCAGAACTACAAGATGAATCTTGTTCCGACATTGGTCCAATGACACAGACGCCGACTTACAATCTGAAGGACGTTTATTCAAACACACACGTGCAAGAAGTTTTCTCTTGAAAAATTTATGTGGGCATACCGCGTTCTCGAAACGGTGAGGGAAAACATCTTGAGGAAACCGGCATGTCTTACAACCAAAAATTCGAAGACATGTGACATATATAATACCAAACCGTGCTGCCGTGGTAGATCAAAACCCTTTCACTCTCAACTCACGAGAGTAGATCGGCATCCATACAGGGGGCACAGCAAAGCAAACATATTGTGCCTTATGCATTGTTTTAGTTGTGTAAAACCATCTTGGCGTTATACAAATATTAATAAATACATGATGGCTCCGTGGCTTAGTTGGTAGTAGCCCTGCCTTTGAAGCGACGGGTCCTGGGTTCGATTCCCGGCCGGGGCACACTTTGTGTGGTGAGCATGAAAGTTTGTTCTCGGGTCTTGGGTGTTTGTCTTGTGTTTCTGTGTTGTCCATACCATCTGCGACACAAGGAATCCTAGTGCAGAGGTATGAGTGTGTAAACGTTTATTTATTTATTTAATGCTTCCATCTTTCATATGATTTGCCTCCACCAGACGATTTCCCGGCTGGTTGCGCCGCTGCCCTGAAGTGTACACCCATTGAGTATTGTACCGCTGAGGGAGTCATCTCCAACACCACCATCATCCTCACCAGAGACCAGGAGAATTACAGAGTGCCTCTCACGGTAAGTGGCAAAAGAAACATTATATTGTTTGTGAACAGGTTCACGCTTGTGAAAATAAACTAATTCTATTAGGGGTTTCTTGCTGGTTCTTTCATGCTCAAGAAAGTAATCCTTCTATAAGTTTCTTGCTTATTCTTCCCCGTTGAGGGTCGGATAGTATAAAAAGTGCAAAGGGTTTGAACAAGTGCTAAATATAAATATAATAGTATTAAGAAAGCATGTTCTTGTATGTACATATTAATAGTTGTTGTAGGTGAGACGCATCTCGTTGCGCCCGTCACCAAAGTCTCATGCGTCTATGATTTCACCACCCACACCCTTCCACAGGGACACAGCATACTTTTATTTTGAAAACGAATTACCAAAACTAAATTTCCAATAAATAAACGTTTACGATACAAACACAAACATCCAAAACCCGAGAACAAACTTCATGTTCACCACACAAAGTGTGCCCCGGCCGGGAATCTAACTCGGGACCCCTCGCTTCGAAGGCAGGACTACCAACTAAGCCACGGCGCCGTCCAATACCATTTGTATGACCCAAAATCTCCCCCTTAGGACTGCAAAGATATAGAATCGGGTCGCGTAGGCAAGTGCTGCCGTGATCCCTACTACACGGACCCCTGGCCGACCAACCAGCTCGGCAAGTGGGTCCCCGGTGTCTTCGGTGGGAACGACGGGAAATACGTGCCCGACAGCAAGAGCAGCCCCACCAACAACGTGAGACCCCAAGTCACCCTTAGACCGCCCGTCACCGGATCAGTGATTTTGAACAATTTTATGTAAGTACTAGTGACAGAGTGTGACGTAGTTCGTAATACAATTACCTAGTACATCATTTTGGTCTATTTTTTTATGTTAATAAGTGACGGAACGAGCTGAGGGCCCACCTGGTGGTAAGTGGTGACACTCGCCCATGACAACAGTAATGCGACTCAGTATAAGATTTGGATCTTACACTGAGTCGCACTCATCCTGCTGTGTCCATCATCCGAGACGGGGATGATACGTCTCATGCGCATGTGACACTCTTCCACCGGAACACAGTAATGCGAGCACTACTGCTTGGCGGCAGATTCAGGTGTGGTAGCAGTACCTCTCCGGACGAACCTGGCACAAGTTCTACTGCTACTTTGGTTGCTCCTTTAGCACCACCCAGGTGGTACGTGTAGCGAATCAAAGATGCACAGATGCGAGCAACTGGACCCCCCCAATACGTATTGTGCCGTTATAAACGTTTACACACTCATACTGCACTAGGATTCCCTATCGCAAATGGTATGGACAAACACAAGACAAATACCCAAGACCCGAGAACAAACTTCATGCTCACCACACAAATGCCCCGGGCGGGAATCGAACCCCTCGAAGGCAGGGCTACTACCAACTACGAATTGGAGCTGTCACGATATCATTTATATCAATTAGTGCATGCTGTGGTCACCTGTAATTGAGGGAGCACATTGACCAAAAAATTTGTAAATATATTTTGTAAGATTGCGATCTTTTATTGGTGTTCCAATAAATAAATAAATACCATGTTAATATTTTTAAACAGCCAACCAAAACCGTCGAGCCCTGCATACGGGCCCAACCAAGTCACTCCAGGGTTCCCCAGCTCCACCCCATCATACTCTAGCTCCAAAGGTCAATATGACATCAGGGGTCAAGGACAGTACACCACCGGAGGTCAAGGTCAATTCGGAGTGGGACAGACATCACAAGGTGAGTTTTATGATGTTAAATATTTTTAACAATTTAGTTAAATATATAACCGACTTTTTATGTGAATGCGTGACGGAACGAGCTGAGGGCCCGCCTGGTGGTAAGTGGCGCCCCCCGCCCATGACAACAGTAATGCGACTCAGTATAAGTAGATCTTACAAGACACCCAAGACCCGGGAACGAACTTTACGCTAATCACACGTCAGCCCGGACCGCGAATCGAAATGCTTAAAAAGCTCCTATAATACAATACATACGTACAAATATGTTTACTGTGCGTGGAAATTTTTACGTTGCTATATCTATATAATATAGGAAAAAAATTGTTTAGTTTACAATTATATTTCCACATTCTAATATTAGTTTTTCGTAAGAAAACATCAGTTTGATATATAGTTTAGTATCTGATGATTTTATTATGACAGTAAAATTCAAATTCACTCTAATTAGCGACATGTTTACGGCTTTTAATGGCATATATAATTATGTGAATTTTACCTAAAATGTCTTAATATTGATTTATTATAAATTCACGAAACGAGGTTGATGTTCTTAATATTTTATTGTGAAATTAATGTAAACAATTGGTAGACATATCAATATAACTTTATAGAGATGATTAAAACTAGTATTATGTCTAGCGCACACGAGCAACTAAAATCGTGCAATGATTTTTTTCTACAACTTTAGTCGTTGTGTATATACTAAGATAAATAATGATACAAATATTTTATTCGTATACAACGTGTAAATTGCTGGTCAAAGCTACAATAGAACTATATATTTATTTAATTCGTTATTGCATAAAAAGTTAAATTGTCCAACAAGACAATTAAAACAAGATAAAATCTTTTTCTACAAGTTTCCCTTACTTGGTAGAACTATGTTCTACATGTTGGATGTACAAAAAACAAAAAAAAACTGCCCTCAAACCAGTTCACACGTTTAAGGTGCCACAGAAAGTCAAAGACAGACAGACACATATCAGTCAAACTCATAACACCCCTCTTTTTGTTTTGGGAAGTAAAAAACAATGTTACAAGATTTAGTCCAAATACCTTATACTAAAACACAAGCTAATTAAAATGTACCTATATACATTGATAATTATATAATAGTAAAATAGAAACATTAGATAATTGCCGTTTGCTCTAGCGTTATTTTTAACATTATCGCCGACAAAAATTGGATTATCGTCACGATTTTTGTATGGATTTTGTATATTTATCGTTTGTATTATGCACAAGCTGTTAGGTTCCATTAATGCACCTTCTAGCGTAGAACAATCAATACTTGAAATCTTAAGAAATAAATGAGATTGTTTTAAATACGGAACTCTAATAGTAAAAATAATCGCTGTACGAAAAAAAAAACAAATTTAATAATTAATCACATTAGCATAATAAAGAAATATCTTATTTCAAGCTTTCAAGTAATCATGTTTTATTTTCTATAGGTTCCCAATTTGGTACCGGCTCTCAGTTCACACAGACAACATCCTCATTTGGACAAGCGATTAAAGGTCAAGGACAGTACGGTGTACAAGGTCAAGGTCAAATCGGTATCCAAGGTCAAGGTCAGACCGTGTCCCAGGGACAGGGCGGCTTCGGACAGGGTGGACGCGGACAGTATGAGATTCAAGGACAGGTGAGAGAAATTTAGATCATAACCTAGATCATATGATCCGAATGATATGGAATTAAGCTGACAAACAAGAAATTAACTCTTACAATAAATTAGAATTGTATGACAAAAGGACAGTATAAATATGTAGGTATATCTTTCTTATAATATATATAAATTACGTGTCACGATGTTTGTCCGCGATGGACTCCTAAACTACTTAACCGATTTTAATCAAATTTGTACACCGTGTGCAGTTTGATCCAACTTGAAAGATAGGATAGCTCACATCTCAATTTATGATTGCAATATTATTTTATTGCAAATTATTTGTCTATTATTTGACAGTCACAATTACAAAAACGTTAGCCACAGCAACGCGTGGCCGGGTCAGCTAGTGTTACAATATATTTAAATTCTTATTAGTATATTTTAATATTTGTAATTATTTTTATTTTATTAGCTTGTCTGTTATTTAATCTTAGCGTTTCTCCTCTTCATGTACACTTTCCTACCTTTTTTATCACATCTCTCTAGCACCCCAGGTTTACTGGAAGAAAACTCTTTTCAGGGTTAAGTTCGCCTGTGTACATGCCTTTCTTCCTCATCTGTATATTAGTCTTTTTATGGTGTACAATAAATAATTATGAATTAAGAAATATTTTCGCCATATTAAGCTCAAAAAGGAAACTTTATGTTGTAGTAGCCCTGCCTTCGAAGCGAGGGGTCCCGGGTTCGATTCCTGGCCGGGGCATACTTTGTGTGGTGAGCATGAAGTTTGTTCTCGGGTCTTGGGTGTTTGTCTTGTGTTTCTGTGTTTTTCCTTGCCATCTGCGACACAGGGAATCCTAGTGCAGAGGTATGAGTGTGTAAAACGTATTTAATATTTGCGATAGTAAAAATTAAGTTCTTGGATTATTGGAAGATAAATTTTCTGTTGTTTTTGTTTTTGTTACTGTTACTCCCCCTGTTCTGTTGTTTTTGTTACTCCCAAAGTTTTTTTTTTTAAACGTTTACACACTCATACCTCTGCACTAGGATTCCCTGTGTCGCAGATGGCATGGACAAACACAGAAACACAAGACAAACACCCAAGATCCGAGAACAAACTTTATGCTCACCACACAAAGTATGCCCTGGCCGGGATTCGAACCCGGGACCCCTCGCTTCGAAGGCAGGGTTACTACCAACTAAGCCACGGTGTCGTCCATATATTCGTTATATTAAAACATTATCGCTGGAATCTGTGACTTGAGATCGTGGTACTTTTTTTATTACTGACGATGGCCGAAAGCAATATAAAGGTCATCACTACATATTTGTCTACGAAAGGCATTTAATGAACTTTGACATTTTAAAAGAACAAGCTTATTTTTTCGATCATCAACTTAAAAGGCTTTCATCAGAAATTATAATACTTCAAGTTGTATTCACGTGTTTAAAGTTTAATGCATTATTATTTTTGCATCACTTAGAAAACAATTACCCGATACTTAATGAATGAATCTTGAACGCTTGCTGTAGCCAATATCACTAAAGTTTTATGTTGAAGGATAACAACTGAATTTTAGTCTTTGTTTTTTTCAACAGGCCGGCCAGAACCAATACACTCAAACTCAGAGCCTCAGTCAAGGTCAAGGTCAACTCGTGTCCCAAGGTCAAGGAACCGGGGTCATTCGCGGGTCAGGTCAATCTGTTACCCAAGGAGTCGGCCAATCTACGAGCCAAGGATTTGGTCAAACTGTTACACAGGGCCAAGGCGTTGGAGTAATCAGGGGATCTGGACAAACGGTCACTGGGGGACAAGGTTTCGGCGTTCAGGGGCAAGGCCAACAGGTCAGCCAAGGAGCTGGCTTTGGTGTCAGTCAAGGAAGCGGCTTCAAAGTCCAAGGGGGACAAGGTCAATCTGTATCACAAGGGCAAGGAGTCGGTATCCAACGAGGACAGGGCCAAATCTCCGTTACCGGACAAGGGCTGGGAATAACTCAAGGGTCTGGACAGAAAGTTAGCCAAGGTGGTGGATTTGCCGTAAGCCAAGGCGCCGGCCAATCCGTATCGCAAGGGCAAGGATTCGGCGTGTCAAGAGGACAAGGACAAATCGTGACTCAAGGTCAAGGAGAGTTTGTGAGCCAAGGACAAGGCCAATCTGTGAGCCAGGGACAAGGCCAATCTGTGAGCCAAGGAGGTGGATTTGGCGTAGCCCAAGGACAAGGTGAAGGTGTGTCTCAAGGTGCCGGATTCGGCGTAAACTTTGGCGCTGGCCAGGCTGGAATTGGCTTCGGAGTTACCCAAGGCTCAGGCCAATCTGTTTCTCAAGACTCTGGCTTTGGTATCTCTCAGGGATCAGGACAAGGTGTGAGACAAGGCGCTGGTTTTGGCATTTCACAAGGCCAAGGGCAAAGCGTGAGCCAAGGATTCGGATTCGGGGTCAATCAAGGCACTGGATTCGGACTCGTCACAGGCCAAGGCCAGAAGCTGACGCAGGGTTCTGGAAGTGGGGAGATTAGGGGAGAAGGGTTCAAAGTGACGCAAGGCAATGGATTTGGAGTGGAGAATGATTACAGCGAGAGTGTGCAGAGGGTGTTCCTGCAGCAGTACAGCGGTGGTGGACAGTGTGGATTGTTAAATGTGAGTATTTTTAATTACCGACTAATTAGCGGGTTATAAAATTGACAGCTGGGATTATCTGTATGTCTGTCTGTGGGTATGTGTGGTCAATTATTTTGTGACTAAATCTCCAGTTTATGGAACATGGTTTTTAGCTTGATGGAAATCGGTGGAGCCTTTTCTAGGGTCATCAGCTCTAAATACTATTTCCGAAGGGATTTTGATGAATTTAAATAACTTATAGTTTAAATAATTTGTATAAGTACCATAGAGTTTGAAAACAAAACCAATAGTTGTTTATTTTTTTTTTAGTAAATTTTATTTCTGCTTAGTCTCAATTAAAACGAAGAATTCAAACATTTAATACGCTTTGAGAAAAAAATATCTATCATGATTTACGAGTACATAGGGAGGTAGCAGAGTATTATTAATTCAAGTTCTTATTTTAAAAGTATAATATTATGTATCACATATTAGTGACTAGATCGAAAATTCTATCGAATACAATCTGCTTCTAAATTCAAAATGACAATTTTGAATTTAGAAGTAGAGCAAACCATTTTGTTCGCTCACCGCTGAATGAACGAATTGCAACTCTGTGAAGAATGTCTCAGTACTTTACTAAATTAGTTGAACCGAGTAGTAATGTATTATTCAATTTCATAATATTTTTTAAAGGTCGATATTTCTACCCGGATTCGTGTGTCACACACGTGCTTCAATATTTATATTTTTATGACAAGCCGGTTTCATCACGATGTTTTCCTTAATAGTTTTATGATTCGTAACTTTTATCAAATAACTTTGAAATACGCGAATCATTAGGAAACTATATTACCTAATCATGCTTCTGCAGCAAACGCTGGGTGGGAAACCTAATTATGGATTACCCACACTTTTTTATTTATTTCACGCTTAAGCATTTATCTATTCATTTCTAACTGACTTTTTACACTTACCGTACCGTGCCAGCCTCTAATGTTCCCACACCCACTTCGTAAACACCGTACTACTCTTTAAAAGTGAGAGCGAGGGCTTTGAACCAAGACGGAACTTATACAGTTTGATAGATGTCACTCTTCAAATTTTTGGTTCGCTAGCATAAAAATGGCGATAGAAAACATCGTGAGCAAACCGGTATGTCTGAACATAATGTACCTGTATCCTTACAATGTTTTCTGTCACCATATTTCACAAATACTTTACGTATTATTAAATAAAAAGTAAATTTATTATTTTCAAGAGTAGTTAAAGACAGAGGTTAAGAAAAGTGACATTAAAACGTTGGCGCCAAAACGTGTCACATTCTTTACTATGTCGTAATCACAAGCTACGGCTGACACGTACATACAACCGCGATGTCTACATTTCTACATCGACTTAATTAATTCAAAGTTGATCGGATACTTTTCTAAGTATTTAGCTTGTGATTAAAAATTTGCTTTATAACTAGAGCTTCAGAAATTATTGCATAGTTGTAATTAATCAGTAAAGAATTTCAGAAAAATTGTCTTATCCGCATTGTTTCATAATTGACATATCCTAATTCATCACTTTAGACTTCAAAACTATACTTGTTGATACTTACTATATACTTTGTTGGAACTAAATAACTCAGCTCCTGCGTCGTATAACATTGGGTTTCACGATACCAGCGTTGTGAACTAACAGCTGGATAACTTAATAATTCGATACAAAAACTTGTACGAATAAATACACAACGAAGCTAATATTGCTTAATAAAAATAAAACAACTCCCCCTATTTGTCAAGGGTTAAAATTGACAACTTGAAGATATCTTGTAATTAGTACCTAAAACATTGCGTATAAAACATATGGAGAAATCGAAAAATTCATTTCACAATAGAAAAATATTATCGCGATGACATTAAAATCATTGAATTAAATTATCTATGGTTCGCAAAAACCAGATATTTGTCGACACTTTTACATATTGTCACTTGCTCGAACTCGATAGACCTTCATATTCACCGCTGAGTTTACACCACCGCATCAAAAATGTTCTTCTAAAATAATGGCGCCTCGAATCTTCCTTTTCATTAATTCAAACTGAACGACCTTAAAGGTCGTTCGACGTTTCATCACTAGATATAATTATCATGTCAACACATAATAGAAGTTTATAATTGCGACATTTTGACGACTAATCGACGCCCGGGTTATAAATAAATCATAAATCAACACAAACGAATTTCAATTAAAATACATTCGGTTATTTTGGCGGTTCGCGAAATGTCTCGATGATATTAATTTAATTAAAACTTTGAAACTATCAGACAAGACTTCAAAGGTTGTTATTGAAATCATTAACTTTTTAATTAACGTCAAGTTTTCTCTTTTCGCAATAAAAGCTATCAACCAATTCCCATTCGACCCTGGACGATTACGTTTAACGCTGATGACAGATTTAAAACGGAAGAGTTGGTATCACCGACATTTTGACATGTATTAAATATAAATAAATATTCATGGACTCTTCACATAGCGCCATCTATCCCCAAAATTAAGCATTGCTTGTACTATAAAAATCAGATAACTGATACAATACACAGAAGGTACTTTTTTGTGAATATTACCACCGAGACTCAGAACAAACACAGCTCGTCACCTAGGACAAGAGCTTGTCCTTGGCGGGAATCGCACCCACGACCTGCAACGCAGAAGGCAGACATGTGCAGCCAGTCAATTATAGAAGAAGACAAAGTCAAAGTCAAAGTCAAAAATCTTGATTTACGTTGAATTTTTAAAAATCACTTCTTTTTTTAAATAAACCTCAATTCCTTTTTTTTTAAATAAGTAATTATGTACGAGAGCATGCGTTCTTAAAACTAAGTTTAGCGCTTGTTCAAACCCTACCCAACCTTCCATGAGAAAGAATAAGAGTATGTTATTTAAGAAGTAGGAGACAAAATGTCTACAGAAATTAATAATATCCCACCATTTTAGCCGGAGAAGCCGTACGGAAACCGCAATGACCTGGAGACTGACTTCGCGGAGATACCCTGGCAAGCGATGGTGCTGCTGCAGACCAACAGGAGCCTCCTCTGTGGTGGAGTCATCACTAGACCTGACGTCGTGATCACCTCCGCTGCATGCGTTGAAGGGTGAGTGTTGAGGGCAAGTCCTGTGACATGTTATATGGCTCCTGTGATATGATCCAACACTTCCCTTAGGCTTTGCATTGACCTTCTAACTTTGTATATTATTATAAGTTTAGTGTGGTGGTTGTCTGGATATTCCTTTAGGGATAAGACCGTCAATTGCACAACAGAAGTATCATATATACTTCTACTACTACATAAGTATTGTTACTGCAGTAAAGTTTTTTATTATATAATTATATGCTCACGAATGTGTTTACTTGTGTGTGTTGAATTTGACGTGTCCAAACGATACTTGAGATCTAAAGGAATAAATGAGTTTGAGGACATCTCCAAACGAACTTTGCACCAGTTCTAGTGCTACTTTTGGTTGCTCCTTTAGCACCACCCAGGGGGCACCATCAAAGGGTACACACCTACAGACACGAGCGACTAAACGCCCTAGCAACTGAACACCCCCACTCCTTTCGCACCCAGGGGACACAAGAAGTGGTTCTGACTGACTTGCGCAACTTGATCCTACTTGAAATCATTCAAAAGAAAACTTTATTCACAGATTGGAAGCCAAGAACGTGCTGATTAAGGGGGGTGAATGGAAACTTGGAATCGATGATGAGCCCCTGCCCTTCCAAATCGTTCAAGTGAAGAACATTCTCCGTCATCCTCTCTACCGGCGAGGATCTCTGAAATACGACTCCGCCATCTTGGTTTTGGGCGAAAACCTACGATTCGCGAAGAACATCTACCCGATCTGTCTCCCTGGATCCAAGGACACCCTGGACGCGTTTTACAACGGAGCTGGAGAGTGTATTGTGACGGGATGGGGCAAGATCGTGCTTCAAGGTAAGTCTCAACTAGATGTTAGTGTATTCCTAAAACCCTTATTTTGCCATGAAATTTTCGAAGAGCGTTCACAAGTTGATCTGTAGTTTACTGTTCCCACGGTCTATGAATGAGTAATTATCACGTCGTAGGTACCATAGAGCGTGGTGGCCCAGGGGCATAGACGCCGACTTTCAATCTGAAGGTTGCTGGTTCAAACCCACACGTACCAAGAGTTTTTTCACTTGAAAAAATTGATGTGCGCAATACCACGTTCTCAAAACGGTGACGGAAAATATCGTGAGGAAATCGGCATGTCTTAGAACCAAAAAATTGGCGACATGTGACATCTACCAATCCGGATCTGACTCCCGTGGTAGATCAGAGCCCATTCACTCTCAATTGTCGAGAGTAGGCCGGTGTCCCTGCAGTGGGAAGATTAGAGGCTGGTACGTTTTTTACGTTACGTTACGTTTAACCTCGGACTTCCGTCCGAATTAACCTAAACCTTCAAAATAAAATCATTAGAATCGGTACACAGTTGGCGAAGACATTGCGTAACAAACAACAAAAATATACAGCTGACTTGAAATCACTTCCTTTTTTATAGTGAGTTGAAAATTAACTAAAATCGACGACTCCGTGGCTTAGTTGGTAGTAGCCCTGCCTTCGAAGCGAGGGGTCCCGGGTTCGATTCCCGGCCGGGGCACACTTTGTGTGGTGAGCATAAAGTTTGTTCTCGGGTCTTGGGTGTTTGTCTTGTGTTTCTGTGTTTGTCCATGCCATCTGCGACACAGGGAATCCTAGTGCAGAGGTGTGAGTGTGTTAACGTTGTTTTAATCTATATTTTTTTTAGCACCATTGGTGCCTAGTGCACCTAATGACTTTCCACTCCTTAGGCCATTGGCTGGCCTCAGCTCAGTTGGTAGCTCTTCCTTCTGCACTGGAGGTCCTGGGTTCAATTCCATTCAGGACAAGCATTTATGTGACAAACATATAATAGATTGTGTCTGGGTGTTCAATATGTATTATTACGTAATGTATTTACAAAAAATTACTTACTAAGTATTACATCTGTTCTATAGTCCCCACAGTACAAGCTATACTACGTTTGTCGTAGATGGTGATTTGTGAAATAACCAAGAATATTTAATAAATTGTCTATGGTAGTAATATTGCTTAAAGACCTGTCTTTTTGTTCAGGGCTAAATATTCATTTCAACATCGGCTTATATCTTGAAATAAGTCGCTAAAACATACGCGTTATGCATCAAAACAACATGGAGAAATCATGAAATGTGCTAATAGAAAAATGTTTTCGCTGCGACCTTCCAAATTATGTCATCGTACAGACAAATTTATTATTGTAACCCGCGTCTTGACCTGCCACGAATTAGTTGACCTCAAATTAACATCATTATTATGAAAATGTAGGTAAAAACTTACCTAGTTTTGGACAAGAAAAACTTGACTTATTAAATCGATAGAGATATTATTGATACCTAATCGTTTTTAAAAATTAGGGATATAACTTTATATTTAGTAACATATATTTAGTATTTGATTCAATGTTGTAGGTATGTCTTAATTTATTTATTTAATTAAACAATTAATCATTTTTAATTATTGTAACCAACAGGTACATAATTCATTATTTTTTTTCTTGTTTTCTAGCTCTCACAACTTAATATTATAGTTCAAAGGGAAATTCTCGTTGTTAATTTATTCATGTTGGCAGACAATGTCAAATTAAAAAAAAACTAATAGTATTGTGCACATACAACACTGCTCTGTCCACAATAGGGGTAAGCGGAAATAATAACTTAATGACAACTGGTTGAATGCGCACAATACCGTTGCTTTATTTTAATCTGAAAAAGTGACAGATTATTTGATGACGTAAAAATAAGCGAAAATTAAAAAGAAAATGCTTTCAGGGATTCCATATTCCAAAATTTAAGTAACATTTTACATTAAATTATAATAATTTATACCATCTCGGAAAATTCTACTAAAAGGTATTTTTCCTCCAGTTTTCCAGCACATAATTTTTCGATAATAATCCAGATTAGTATACAAATTTTATAAAACATGTCTCATGGAAATAGGATAGCCCCTGAAAGGAATTGAGTTTATTGAAACAAGTGAGATCAGACCGAAATACGCCCCCCTATTCTCAAAAATCTGCATAAAAATCCTTTTTGGGGACATAATTGAGCTCGATTTTATCTAAGGCGACAATAATTTTGGCGTGAGATTAAAAAGGACTGTCTCCATGTCATTTGGGTAAAAGTATACGATACTTCTATTTTGGGAGTACTTAATTATTGTTCGTGAAAGTTTTTATGAAAACGATGTTACGTACTCTCACTGTTGCATACATTACAATAAATTATACAGGATGTTGCAATTGTCAAGTTTCTTTGCGTGGTTGTTATTATGATACCACTACCATAAAACCACTTGATGTGCATGTCTTATCAAAGCTACATTAAACTACGCTTGTCTATGGAGAATTAGCTAGGGTTTGAACAAGCGCCTAACATTGTAATACGGATGCGTAATATAAAAGCACTAATGTAAAATACTTTAAAAAGGGACTATTTCAAGTAATTTCTCAGTGAGTTGTGTTTTCTTATTATACTTATTATAAACAAAGCAACTTACTTTACACCCCTGGTTTCTTAGTTGCAATTGAAATTCTCTTTATCTATTACTAGCTGCGCCCCGCGTTGTTACCCGGGATCAAAAGTAGCTTATGTGTTAATCCGGGATATAAGTTATCCTGGTACCAAATTTCATTCAAATCCGTTGAGCGGTTTAAGCGTGAAGCAACATACATAGATACACACACTATATTTACTAAGGTAAGATTATTATTGATAACTAAAAACAATATTTTATAATCTGTGCAATTATATCATCTGTGCTTAAATGCGTGACAGTGACAGTTAGCCGCCAAAATCTATTTTTGACATCACCATGTATAACATACAACGAGTATTGTCATGTTATCGTTTTCGTCGTAAAATCGTAAGCAGGCAAGAAAGTGCAAGTGGAGGATCGCGCAAATTTACACATTTTGGGGTCAGTGTCGCTTTGGGAGCGATAGCAGAAACATTTTAAAGCATTTTATTGGGCAATAAACATTCGTGGACATTTCACATAGCGTCATCTAGCCCCAGACTAAGTATAGTACCCAGTACAAGCTGTACTGGGAACCAGATTATTGATTCAACTATTATATTATATTATTATATTCTTTTTAGCTTTATGAACGCATAATTAATATAATAATAAGTACTCCCGATATTTCGACGCAGTTTCATGCGTCATGATCCCGGGCAAACGAAGTCTGCGAGGTGGAGTGTGCAAATCATTGGCATACATATCAGTCTACTTTTAAACGGTTAAAATTTATATTAACATAATAAATAAATTACGTTTCCCACACATTTTATGAATTTAACGGAAATAAAGATTTTTGACTTTAACTTGGACTAAAGTACCTTTTTTTGTAAATGAATATTAACACCCAGTCGGAGAACATAAATCGATGTTCGTCACACAAATTCTTGTCCTGGGAATCGAACTGGCGTGTATTGAACAGAAGGTAGGGCCACAGAACTGAGCTGTGAGGCCAATCAATGGATGAGATTCTGTGTATGTCCAATTACCACCCAAAGTACTAAATTTACTTAGCCTGTTTAATTACACCTTAAAATTTAGGAACGGTAGTAAAATAGGAATTAATTGAATGTAACATCTCTATAGACCGTATCGTTAAATTACATTAACTTGTAGAATGGCAAATAAAGCAATAAAATTGTGATTTACGTAGGTAGCAACGCATTTGTAGTGGGCAGAGATAGTTGCTATGTGTATCTCAATACGGACCACAGAATAAAAATCTTTCGACAGTGTTGTCATTTCATGGATTAAAAAAAAAATTATAGCGTACCTCTTCTAGAGTACTTTTTTTAAATACATTATTATAGGTACATATTTTGCATTGCATTTGTGCTTGAAATTTTTTTGCTGGGAGTAAATCTAACCTTTGACCTACAGGGTACAAGGTTTAGCTACTATCAACTGAGCCGTGAGGGCGGTCAGAGTCAGAATCGGACAATTATTTGTATTGTATACCAAAACAAAATACCAAGCACGTTGGACCAACCTACATTCCTATAGATATTTCCCGTGTTTGAAAACGTGAACACATAAACACATTTTTAAAGCATAAAAACCATTGTTTGCTTACTATCTCCTACCGTAAAAAGCATTAAGACCCTAAATTATGATCATTAACTGTAGATATATTAAATATTTGAACACAGATTATAAATATATTAAAAAAAAGATGTTAACTCCTTCATTCAAAGCTTCCATATTATTAAGAAGAAATCATTTTTTGTTCATACAAACAGCTTAATTTTTTCAATCAAATATTGATAGTAGGCGTTCGTGATTACTCATTGTTAAATGCCAGACAATTAGCGTCTGTTTTGTAATGATTACAAGGTTCAGAATGCCTTATTATGTTAAAATATGACCGCCAAACATGCGGTCAGGTGTTTGATTAGATGACATAACCTTAAGTTCAAGGGTTTAAAACTATTCTTCGATTCTTCATGAATATAAACGCCTATATTAAAATTAATACATTGTTTTCACATCTGAAATGTTCTATGGGTGGAATGCAAACATTTGGTGGGTTAAAATATAAGAAAGATACTTTTTTTTTATTGTTTTGTAGGCTGTTTTTTTTGTCATTCATCTGTTTGTTAGCGGTCACTGTCACTTTTTTAAAAGTTAGTTTTTAATCCGCTTAGTCTACTTTAGATTTCGAAATAGAAACATAGTTTTAGGTTAAGAAATGCGGATTAATTTTTATTAGATATTCAGAGATAAAACTGTGTACAAACTACACAAAATCATTATCACATAGATAATGTATCTCCCAAACGGAAAATGACCGTGACACTAAGAGCTATCATCCAATTTTCATAATTTCATAACATATAATCACATAAATAAATAAACAAAAATATGCAGTAAGTAAAAGTAGGCTAAAACTCTCAATCAATAATAAGGTCGCAGAATTGGATCATCTACCTAATTTAAAAACGTGACCGCATGAATCAAAATGTATTAGACTCTAGTAATGTATTCAAAAAATCCGTTTTTGTATGTAAATTTGTATTTGGCTGGGATCCGTATGACCTCAGTTATTATTCAATGCTGGTAAGCTTACGTCATGATATACGATTCTGATTTTTAAACGGATTGCAGATTGTATTGAAGTTTATTTTCCGGGATGAAACCACATTGGTAGAATGTTGAGGCAGTTCGATGCCGATTTTTCTTTTTATTGATACGTTGGCTGTGGTATGTATTTCCTAAATTATTTTCTAACATTGTCTAGATTTTAATTGAGTTGGTACCGAAATGGTTTTTATCACCAATTATGCAGATTACTATCAGATAAACAACTTATCCATTAGTAAGGGTTACCCGCATAAAAAATACATTAAGGTAGATTAAGTCAGTAATTATTCCCTAAAGTAATTACCCATCTTGTGTCAAAACAACTTAGGTAAACGATATTATTAAACCAATTTATAATTAGTACCAAGAAATTATTATTCTTTAATCATGCTTGATGTAGGAACAGATAATAAACATTTTTAATATCATTTACATCATATTTCTGTTTGTTTTGCAAACCGTACTAGTAGGAACCGGTCTGACATCTTTGCTGACCGTTGTGTATGTACAAATATATGTTTGTGTGTATGTCCGTCACGTCACAGAGTACATAAATAGGTCAGGTTATGTAACGCTTAGTGTTTTTTATGTGTTTTAAACGGCGATTGAGATGGCAGAATGGATGTTATATTTTTGCTTGAGATCTGGGCCACCTATTATTACTGTTCTACTAACCACCTACCTCAGTTGGTAGTAGCAACTTCTACACTATAATTTCGACGTTAATTTGCAGTGGGTCTTAGTCTTAGTTAGTGCGGCCTTAGGGGGTGGCAAGCAGGGCAAACGCCCGGGGCCTCGCACCCTCGCAGAACAACCCGTTTTTTGTTTCGATGTACTGCAGCTGTCTTTAAGAGGTTGCTGACTGATTACCAGCAGCCCTGTACACTTCCAACTCACCTAAATTCCTCATACTCCAAGAGCCTCACAAAGATCTATCGCCCGGAGCCTCGCAATATCTAAGGCCTTGTTAATTTGTATTATAATAATACAAGTTGTTTACGGAGCTACTTGCCTAAGTTACGTCACGCCAGCTTACATGTCCCCTGTACTGACAACCTGCACACAGGACCTGAACCAAGCTACATGTAAAAGCGTGGAAGTTGCCAAACAGGTGTGCAAACTAGTATGCTTGATCAGCCTCTAATGTTCCCACTGCAGGACACCGGCCTACTCTCGATAATTGAGAGTGAATATTTCTATGACGCTACTATGCTTGTCTATTTTAAATATAAGATAGTACCGACCTACATAAATAATTGTAATAAATAATATAATATAATAATAAATGTAATTGTAAATTTCACATCCAAGTGTTCCCAATTGATCCTACGGTGAAAATAATGAGTATGAGTGTGAGTATGAGTAATGGGCTTTGATCTACCACGGGAGCCCAACCCGGATTGGTAAATGTCACATGTCTTCGAATTTTTGATTCTACATGCCGGTTTCCTCACGATATTTTCCGCCACCGTTTCGAGAACGTTATCGAGAGTAGGCCGGTGTCCCTGCAGTGGGAACATTAGAGGCTGGAACAGCCATAGTTTTTTTTTTTTTTTTTTTTAATTAATGTATAGCCAAGCGTTTGGCCGCTATCTCACCAGATGGGAAGTGAAGATGCGGCCGCCGACGGAGCACGCTTGTCTAGGAGAAACCTATTCACTCTACTCATATTTGTGTATTTATTTGTATTTTATTTTCATAATGTATGTTAGTAATCTTATACATGGGAAATTATATGAGCGCAACGAAGTTCGCGGGAAAACCTAGTTCCATAAAGAAGACTTGTATTATGAATAAGTTGACCTCAGTTTTGTGAATAGATGTTAATTTTAGAAGTAAATATGGCATGTGGAATGCGATACGCAACATATTGTGAACATAGGTAAAGTATAGGCACATATTTTTTTATATGATTACAAAGGCCTGTCGTTAAATGGGTACCGCGGTCCATGACGGATGCGCAGCTTAGTTGATTGCCCTGCCTTCGAGGGTTCCAGTTCGATCCCCCGCCGTGGCTCGCTTAGTATTGTGAGCATTAAGTTTGTTCTCGAGTCTTGGGTGTTTTTCTTGAGTTTCTATGCTTGTCCGTAATTTAAGCGGTGAGCTCTGCCCATAGTAACAGTAATACCACTTAGGTTCTCCCTAACCGTTTTCGGTAGATACTTATGAAAAAAGTCGCACCCCGTTGCAACCTTCACCGATGTTACGTCTCATGCGCATGTAATTTTACCACCATACCACTTCCACCGGAACACAGCATTGAAAGTGCGCTGCTTGGAGGCAGATTAAGTGTGGAGGCAGTTCCTCTCCGGGCGATTTAGCGCAAGTTCTACTGCTACTTTGTGTTGCTTCCGCACCCCCGGGGGACACGGGCAGGGACTCTGAGGGTACCTACGGACGCGACGCGTGGTCCCCCAATATGATAAAATAATTGCAGCATTCACTCAGTTCACCAAAACCTATTTGTTCCTTTACATTTTCAAGACATTTGGACACGTCGAAATGTACACGCAAAAGTAAACATATTCGTTAGACTCGCCGTTTTATTATTTATTTTGACAGTAAAGCCAATTCTCAAGCTAGCTTGCCATAGAATATAAACAAGATGGAGAATTTCAAACAAATTTCGGTTAATACTGAAGGAAAAACAGCCAATGGGTACTGTCAGTTACATGTGCTTTGCCGTCACGCTTGGTATTAATTATGTTGCCAGTCCCATAGCATTTTCGTCAATAGTGGCAAAATTTATCTTGGCTTTAAAGTCAAAGACACTGCTTTGCACACTGTTAACTTAACTCACCATAAACAAAAAAGAAGTACAATATTATCAGTATTCTATCAGTAATATACAGAGTACATTACAGACTTATATACAGAGTATTCTATCAGTAATATACAGAGTACATTACAGACTTATATACAGAGTATTCTATCAGTAATCTACAGAGTACATTACAAATAGAATACTCTGTAGAATACATGATTAGTTTGGGGCTATATGACACTATCGAAAACATACATTTTTTTTTTATACTAATGCTTCACTTTACTGGCAAGTATGTAAGTACTAGGCTTCTAGTATTACATTCATTCTATGGTATTTTGCTTTCAACAACTACGATTATGTAACGACCAAAGTTACATCGTAAAATGTCAGACAAACGGATAATTTCCATTTAAATGCAATTTAATGCTTATTCCTAATTCAACTACTTAGCGTAATGGGTTTCGTTACCTGCCTAACCTACATGCAACTTAAGTTTAATTTAATGAAATCCCTAGAGTTTGTAAAGACAAAAACTGAGGTAATTTCGTGTTAAAATCATTTTAATTTTGAATGGTTACCCTATTAGCTAGTTAAAAGCGTCTGCCCCATTTTTTATAGGAATAAGACGGTAACCCAACATACAATAAAAAAACGGTCTTCTGTGGGTGAATCCGAATCGCACTAAGCCAGTTTTCAATGAGCCGTTTTTAAAAAGAAAAACACTAGCTCTATTTTAGTAACTAGATGGAGTTATAAGAAATAAAGCACAAGTAATTTTTCAATAAAAATATTTTAGATTTTGGTCTATTCTTAATGAACAAGTAGACTATCTAAAACAATAACAGCAAAAAACAATCTATTCATACGATCTACTATTTTACAACTGCATAAATTTTCTTTATAAAAAAAAATCAATTAGTTAAATCATAGACTATCTAGAACACGTTTTTAAAGAACAATGATGGCAAACAATAACCTATTCATACGACATCTATTAGATACTTTTAAAACAACACAGATTTTCTTTACTAAAAAATCGATTAGTTAAATCAATATCGCACATCCCTAGCGGATTGGCCCAGTGACTGGGCCATCATTATAGGGTCATGCCAGTATTCAAATGTTTGGTTTAAGATTGCGCGCAAGCGACGCGTTCGGCGGCCTTCTAAAATATTAAGCAAAACAAAATTTGATAATATTTGACACCATTGATAGATCACGTCAGTCGTAACTCATACTTTAATCATATTAAATATCTATTATACAACATCTTGTGGGATTTTAGGGTATCGTATGTAAAGAACCAGCGATCCACCCTGGTTTTACAGTGTTTGTGTAATTTAAGCGCTCAAAAATATGTTTTTACGACATCATTACAAATAATTGAAATTCTCGGCTTTTCTCTACTATATTATGCATGTATTATACATATAAACCTTTCAGAAAGAGAATCTCTAAATGATGAAAACCTTATCTAAATCCATTGCGTGGTTTAGAAGTCAGCGGAGAAACAAACAGACGAAACCAGCGACTTTGTTTTATACTATTGTACTATTGTCGTGGTGTCCAAGGGGCACTGACAACGACTTTCAATCTGAAGGTCGCTGGTTCAAACCCACACGTGCACCAATGAGTTTTTCTCTTGAAAAGCACATGTCTTCTCTAAGTATTCGTTATGATTACATATGTTTTTATGCCTTCCATCTATCTATATGAAAATAATATTGACGGAATCCTAAATTGTTTGTCATTTCACACTGAGCTGATGAACCTTGAGCGCGATGACCCAATGCTAGATTAGAAGTTACGATTTCAATATTAAATAGATTTAATCTCTATTATCAATATGCTATTAGGTAATTTATTATATTTTATTTATTATCATAGTATTGGCAGCCTTAGACGCAGTTAGAGATAAGGACACGAGGCGTTCGAAATTCAAAATATTTTATTTTGTTTTTTTTTTTAATCCACACATATCTGGCCACGACCGACATGCTGAGTTCAAATTGATTTGGAATCGATGAATTATTCGAATTATT
This sequence comes from Aplocera efformata, assembly GCA_921293045.1. Classification (NCBI taxonomy): domain Eukaryota; kingdom Metazoa; phylum Arthropoda; class Insecta; order Lepidoptera; family Geometridae; genus Aplocera; species Aplocera efformata. The sequence goes on along the minus strand of OV121067.1, from coordinate 600,484 downwards.
ATTCATTATGATACTGCTAGATATTATGTATAACTAAATGCACAAAAAGGAGGTTCTTATTACGTATGTAAATATGTTTTGTTTTTTGGATGTTTGTTACGAGTCATCTTTGCTAATTAGTAACGGATTCAGATGATTTTTGATGTAATTAAAGTGACGGGGCGAGGTGAAGGCCCACCTGATGTTAAGTGGTTAACTCCGCTCATAATAACTGCAATACGATTCAGGTCCTTCCCGACCGAAGCATTAGAAGACCCAAATTGCACCCCATGGCGCCCGTCACCCGAAACGGGGATGTTAAGTCTCATGCGCATGTGATTTCACCAGCACCCACCAAAAGTAGCAGTAGAACTCGTGCTAAGTTTGTCCGGAGAGGTACTGCCGCCTTACCTGGAATCTGCCGCCAAGCAGTAGTGCTCGCATTGCTGTGTTCCGATTTAAGGGGTGCAGGTGAAATCACATCCGCATGAGACGTATCATCCCCGTCTCGGGTGATGGGCGCAGCAGGATGAGTGCGACTCAGTGTAAGATCCAAATCTTATACTGAGTCACATTACTGTTGTCATGGGCAAGGGCGCCACTTACCACCAGGTGGGCCCTCGGCTCGTTCCATCGCTTAACTATTCACATTAAGATATATGTATATAGATTTTGATTGTTCTTGTTTGTCTGCAGCCCACCTGAAAGGCAGCATCATGCACAGTCTCAACGTCTCGCTGATCAACCCCGGCGAGTGCCAAGCCAAGTTATCCCAGGACTACCCCCACTTGCTGGAGCAATACCACCAGGAGAGTTGCGCCTGTGGCCAACCCACCAACCCCGTTAACAGCATCTGCAAGGTAATAATAATAAATCATCTCTAGTAGACACGGCTCCGTGGCTTAGTTGGTAGTAGCCCTGCCTTCGAAACGAGGGGTCCCGGGTTCGATTCCCGGCCGGGGTAATCTTTGTGTGATGAGCATGAAGTTTTTTCTCGGGTCTTGGGTGTTTGACTCGTGTTTCTGTGTTTGTCCATGCCATCTGCGACACAGCGAATCCTAGTGGTATGAGTGTGTAAACGTTTATTTATTATTTATTTAGTAGAGATCACTGTTTTAAACCCACACAAGCACCGAGATTTTCACATTAAAAAATGTGCGCAATACCACGTTCTCGAAACGGTGAAGGAAAACATCGTGAGGACACCGGCATGTCTTGGAACCGAATATTCGAAGACATGTAACATCTACCAATCCTGATTGAGCCCCGTGGTAGATCAGATGATCTCAATTATCGAGAGTAGGCTGGTTTCTGTAGGTTTTAAAAATTGTTTGTTTCTTTCAGGTTGACATTGGCAGTGCCCTGGCTTGCACCATGGGTGATGGACATTACGTGCTGAGAGGAATCTACTCCTGGGATTCAGGTAAGAAACTAGCAGCATAGTGACTGTTTACAGAAACCCTCGCTAATTGTAGCAATTAAAATAGCCATAATATTAAAAAGGCAAGATTACTTGGTCAATTCAGTTCTTAACAAACTTTTTTATTTATATTTTACTAGCGACCCGCCCCGGCTTCGCACGGTTAGTAAAGTATCAGTGACGTATCAAAAACTACCCGTGCGAAGCCGGGGTGACTTGCTAGTGTATTATACATATAAACCTTCCTCTTGCATCACTCTATCTATTAAAAAAAACCGCATCAAAATCCGTTGCGTAGTTTTAAAGATTTTAAAGCATACATAGGGATATAGGGACAGAGAAAGCGACTTTGTTTTATACTATGTAGTGATTTATATTTTTACTTGCAATGTTTGTTTTTCCGGGTGGAATCTTGCAGCTGAATTTTAAATTAATTATCTGTAACACGCTTTGGATGACAATTCTTACTTAGCTATGTGACGTCATTCTAATTCCAATATGGCGGATCATCCAAGATGGCGGACTAGTTATATTTTCTGCAGTACCGCAGTATGGGTATCAAATGAAAGGGCTTGCTGAGGAGAACACGAAAACTAAAAGCTTGTTATTAAAAATGTTTAGTGCTTGTTCATCCTCTATCAAACTCATCATTACGTCAAAAGCTAAATTGTTATTTTTTTCCAGGATGCCAAACCGGCAACCAAATCGCCGGCTTCTACAAATTTGACCTGGAGTGGTACGAGTGGGCGATCGGCCTGATTGAGAGCTCTCGCTTCGCCCAATACACCACCAGCACACAATTCACCAAGAACTCTTACACCAGCCAAACCAACTCAGGGGTAAAATCCTCCCAATTCGGCGCAAAGGGCTCGCAAGTCGGCCTCGGAGGCGTCAAAGGTGGCAACCAATTTGGCTTAGGACAATTGGGTCAGTTCAGTCAGTTCGGATCAAGCAAATACACTGAAGGCTCAAACGGTGGCCTCAATCTCGGAACAGATATTAAAGGACCTTTAACAAACACATTCAGCGCGACTTACACAGAGAAGAAAGTGTTCCAATCCGAGCCTAAATACGTAACTTACACAACTAAACCGGAAATCGTTACGTTCACGACCAAACCCGAATATTTCACTTATACCACTAAACCCAAACTCGTTACATACACAACGAAGCCGGAAATCGTTACTTTTACAACCAAGCCGGAGATCGTTACTTATACAACCAAGCCGGAGATCGTTAGTTATACAACCAAGCCGAAATTCGTTAGTTACACGACTAAGCCACAGATTATAAGGTACGAAACGTCAGGCAGTGGCACCAACCCTCAGTATGTAGCCCCGGGGGTCACTTTCAACCCCTCGTTTTCCGAAATTGTAGGGCACAAGCATACGGCAGCATGTAAGTGTTTGGAAGGGAAGAAATAATTCTTTTTTGATATATGTGTAGTCGTGCCATACATTTTTTTTTAATCCAAAACACACCCTGTTCCTACCCAAAAAGCAAGATATTACTAAAACCGATTTTATCAAATTAAAATCCTATTTTTGTGGTTTATTAAATAATCCTTCTTGTCCGCGTTGTTTTTGAATTAGGAATATGATTAAAAAATAATTGTTTCTAAATTAGTAATATATAATCTGTACTATCTAAAATTGTTTTATCGGTTTGCGAATTAGCAATCTGTGGTAAATACTCCGTTCCTTCAAAAATATATTCGTATTTGTAAATTAAAAAACGATTTTAAATTTACTCGAAACTATTAAAAAATGCCTGTATGTATACAATTTTTGAATTCTTTGAAGAAAGAATCGAGGAAACCCCGTTCTTACGGTTCGTATCCAAAAAATGTTACCGTTATAATCTGTGGTGATTCTATATTTTATTTATGATTTTTTATCTGTAAATAGATAGACTGTATAGCGTATGTATTGTATTTGTGTATTGTTTTATTTAAAACGGCTTTAAACAATGCCATAATTCGACATTTTTATGCTTTATAATTATCACGAATGCGTATGTAATATTTTAATACTTTAAGATGTTTTTTTATAAGAAAATTCTGATCTTGAATTAGATTTTTGACCATATTGGAATATCCGACATGGTCGACTATCTAATATCAATTGGACTAAATAAGGTATTTGTATAAAAAATCACAAGTATTTTAGTCAATTTATGTATGAATATACATTTTTTTCTAATTGTTTTAATTAGGTAAAGTAATTGAAATAAATGAACTTAATTTACAAAATATATTTACTGTATTATTTAGCACCTTTCCATTAAATAATTAAACAACATACATGAAATTTAAGCCACGTGAAACATTGCTATCGTCTATGGGCGGCGGTAATCACTTAACATTAGTTGAACCCCTCGTTTTCACTAGTCACAGTTAAATACCATCGTAAGAGGATTCCCTGTCACTAATACAATGGTACACAACACAAACATCTTAGATCCGAGAACAAATAATATGCTCTCACAAATATTCAAGATTTATTGCATAACCAAGTGTACATTTCCCCGAATGGTATGGAAGGCGGAACTTGGAAATACCAAATTAGAAGCGTAAAAAAAAATAAGACATAATGAATAAAACAACAAAGAAGTAGTTTTTTTTATATAATTATGAATATTATTAAAACAAGTCAGAACACTTAAAACTATGTTACAATTTTTCACAATGTAGACTAGAAGATATAAAAGCAAATGTTGCCAAATGCAAATTGGAACTAATTACACAAAACATTAAAAAAAGGCTTGCTAAATGAACACAAAGTACATACTACAAAGTGCACGCACACAAAGTGAACGCTTACAAAGTGTACACTTTGTATGCGTTGCACTTTGCACAAGTACAATGCGATTAAATACGAATAGGATCGACCTAGCGCCATGTTGTGACGTCACAGCTGGAAATTGGTACAGTGTGCAAAAAAGGAACGATATATAAAAATTTAGATTATTTTTATTACAATATATTGTTAAAATGTAATTTAAATTCGAAAAAAAATATTATAGGTAGATAAAAAACTGTAAAGTCAACTTAGAAACACGTTGACTTATTGACGGCTCCGTGGCTTAGTTGGTAGTAGCCCGAAGCGAGGGGTCCGGGGTTCGATTCCCAGCCGAAGCACACTGTGTTATTTAAGATACCTTCATGACAATTCCATCCAAATCCATTCAGCCGTTGAGGCCGGATGTAACATACAAACATACATTCGCATTACAATATTAGTATGATAGATATAATTTATAATCTCTATTAGAATGATAACTTCTAAAAGATGGTATCTTAAACAATAATTGGTTTAAAAATTTCCTACAATTGATATTTTTTTTATTTTTGTCACACTGTCTTATAAATGAGACGGCGTTGTCAGCTAGTCTTATATTTTAGTCGATGGCGGTTGACATCGCGTATCTTAGAACAAGATTAACAAAGTTAACACACTCATACCTCTGCACTAGGATTCCCTGTGTCGCAGATGGCATGGACGAACACAGAAACACAAGACAAACACCCAAGACCCGAGAACAAACTTCATGCTCACCACACAAAGTGTGCCCCGGCCGGGAATCGAACCCGGGACCCCTCGCTTCGAAGGCAGGGCTACTACCAACTTAACCACGGAGCCGTCAAATTGTCTACATTATATTTTTATATTCGTGTTACAAGTGAAGTATTCACGGTCAAAAGCGGTCACCCATCCAACTACAGACCGGGCGGAAGGTTGCTTATACATCATCACTTCTTACATTCTCCTCATTAAATATGGTACATGGTTATGAGACATCTGCTTATAACGCGCATGTACCTTTCCCAAACACTCTTTAAATCTGCCTCCCTGAAAAAAAAACATATTATTCGAGACCGTGGTGGCCCAAAACAGACGCCAAATCTCAATCTGAAGGTCGCTGGTTCAAACCTACACGTGCACCAATAAGTTTTCACTTGAAAAGTTTATATGCGCAATACCACGTTCTCGAAACGGTGACGGAAAACATCGGGAGGAAACCGGCATGTCTCAGAACCAAAAATTCAAAGACATGTGACATCTACCAATCCGGATTGGGCTCCCGTGGTAGATCAGAGCCCATTCACTCTCAATTAATAATAATAGTCATAATAGTATTTATTGGTAAATTAGATATTATCGACTTTTTCTGTAATACGCATGTATTATACATACATTATCTAAATGTTGGTAAACCCGCATCTGAATCCGCTGCGTGGTTAGCAGATAAACAGACAGACAGACGCGGAAAGTGACACTATGTAAAGATACTCATGCACATAATTCGTTAAATATACTTAAAAAAACATAAGAACTAAGCTACATGCCAGATAGCGGCTGTAAAGGGGCATTGTCAGAAGTCAGAGGATTATTAAAGTCATTTTTATAAGAAATCAGCATAAAAAAATATTGATTTGTACCACACCTTACAAATTAAAACAAAATACAAATCACCACTCAAAATTTGCTACAGAAGCATAAGCATGGCTGTAGCACAAGTCTTCAGTGCTGCTGTAGAGTGGCAGCAATTAATAAATAAACGTTTTACACACTCATACCTCTGCAGTAGACTTCCCTGTGTCGCAGATGGCATGGACAATCACAGAAATTCAAGACAAACGCCCAAGACCCGAGAGCAAACTTCGTGCACACCACACAAAGTGTGTCCCGGCTGGAATCGAACCCGGGACCCCTCGCTTCGAAGGCAGGGCTACTACCGACTAAGCCACGGAGCCAAATACTTAAAGTTTTTACCTCAATACATCCATTTGCAGGGCGCATTGCTCGTAGGCGCACAAAAACTGTGCTAGGTCCGTCTTAGGCCACGACCCGAGTCTTAACGGCTCTATACACCTGAAAGAAAGAAAAAAAAAACACGTATTTTCAATTAAAATTAAGTGCCTCGCAGTATTACCCGTGGTTAAAAGCCAATATGAGAAGCTGGGAAAAGAAATTATGGCTAAAAACAAAAATCTAATTTTTTTTTATGTGAATAAGTGACGGAACGAGCTGAGGGCCCACCTGGTGGTAAGTGGCGACCCCCCCCCGCCCATGACAACAGTAATGCGACTCAGTATAACATTTGGATCTTACACTGAGTCGCACTCATCCTGCTGCGTCCATCACCCGAGACGGGGATGATACGTCTCATGCGCATGTGATTTCACCCACACCCTTCCACCGGAAAACAGCAGTGCGAGCTATACTGCCTGGCAGTACCTCTCCGGACGAACTTGGCACAAGTTCTACTGCTACTTTTGGTTGCTCCTTCAGCACCACCCAGGGGGTGTGTGGAAGGAAACAAAGAGTAAACCTACGGACGCGAGCAACTGGACCCCCCTTTCCCGTGGGGGGGCTGATAAATGAGATTTAAACTCACCTCTCCAGTAAGTCGGTGAACAAGGACCGTAATTCCCTCCCCCTGTGTAAGTTACACGCGAGCCCCACCAGGGCACGAGTGTACAACCTGAAATTATACTAACAATTAAACTGCCTTTTCCACTGGCCTCACTGCTCAGACTCTGCCTCCGAGCAGAGTTGCTCTGCCTCTGAGCAGAGTGTATTGTGCAGATAGATGTTTCGTTATGCCATTAAAGTGACGGGACGAACTGCCCACCTGTTACGTGGATACTGCCTTACAAAACAACAAAAATATGTAGGATTCTTTAGGAAGATCAAGGACGCTTTGCCTTGCGTCATATTTCACCGCAAGTGCATGTAATTTCACCGGCACCCACACCCTTCCATCGGAAGATGTTGACGGTGGCAAGATGACATAATTTCTTCAGTTATTTTGATTAAAACTAATGAACCGATTTTGATAAAAATTCTACCGGACGAAACTGAAAGCATATCCTTTCGAATAAAAAGAATTTTTTCCAAATCGGTTGACAAATGGCGGAGAAATCGACCAAATACAAAATTGTCCCAACAAGTTTAAACATGTTACAAAGAAACAAAAAAAAGCATCTCCCAAAAGCTAAATTATCAAAGGTACAACTTCATAACTTTTAATAAAATTATAAAAATGTTTTTTTACAAAAAATGCTTTCTACTTTGAGTGAGTTTATGACCGCGAAATTGGAATACTCGTTTTAATATTTCTTATTTTATTATTATTAATTTAGGACATTACTATCATATTTATCTGTTTTTTTTAATCAATTAATTAAATGAAATTGTTGAATGTAACGTGGTGGCCCAGGGGCATAGACGCCGACTTTCAATCTGAAGGTCGCTGGTTCAAACCCACACGTGCACCAATGAGTTTTATCACTTGAAAAAGTTTACGTGCGCAATACCACGTTCTCGAAAACGGTGACGGAAAACATTGTGAGGAAACCGGCATGTCTTAGAACCGAAAATTCGATGACATGTGACATCTACCAATCCGGATTGGGCTCCCGTGGTAGATCAGAGCCCATTCACTCTCAATTGTCGAGAGTAGGCCGGTGTCCCAAAGTGGGAACATTAGAGGCTGGTACGGGTTGAATTTAATGTTATTTTAATGTGATTTTGTTATTCTATGACTTGCCTTAATGGTTATGGGTTAATAAATGAAATGTGATATTATATTCTCACCTAAAGTTTAGCTCCAACTCTTGATATGATTTCTCCAATAGTTTGGGTTTGAGTCTCATGCAAATCAAACTGGAAAAAAAAACATTGAAAAAAAAATCAAAGGCTATGAAACTTTGACAAACAGAATAGTTTTTCGTTAGCGACTCAATTTTAATACAAAAAACATGTTTTATTATTGCTTCTAAATTCTTAAATTTTTTTTATATGTGAATATGTGACGGAACGAGCTGAGGGCCCACCTGATGGTAAGTGGTGACCCTCGCTCATGACAACAGTAATGCATGCGACTCAGTATGAGATCCAAATCTTTACTGAGTCGCATTCATCCTGCTGCGTCCATCACCCGAGACGGGGATGATACGTCTCATGCGCATGTGATTTCACCGGCACCCACACCCTCCCACCGGAACACAGCAATGCGAGCACTACTGCTTGGCGGCAGATTCCAGATGCGGTGGCCGTACCTCTCCGGACGAACTTGGCACAAGTTCCACTGCTACTTTTGGTTACTCCTTTAGCACCCAGGGGGTACGTGTAGGGAAGCAACTGGACCCCCCAAATACTTGTCAGAGTTTCTGACAAGTAACTGATACCTTAGATTTTACGGTTCGGGTACGGAATCTTATAAACTACGTACTGCTTATGCTCTTTTTCCTTGTCGAGTAGTATTCGGAGTTCCCTCAGCTCCAGCAAAAACTCGCGGTCCATCTCTGTGTCGTAATATTCGGGCCCAGTACAACTGTACGTCCAACTGCCCATTATCGCCTGAAATATACAATACATAATATATACAATACATATAATATATACTATACATATAATATACTAGTCGAGCTGGCGGCCGAGATGAGGTTAAGTGGTCTTTGATCATTAAAATCCTTAACTTATTACAAAATTTTTCTATTCAGTGATTTTCTTTGACAGAAAAACACATGAAAATGGTGATATTTTTATTTCTTTTCAAAATATCACCTCTTTTATAAGCAGCCATGTACAAACAGCACCAAAGAGTTTGGATTTTGGATAAAAAGTGTACTAAATATTGTTTTGTTTGCCATTTTGTATTAGATATGTTTTTTTTTGTAAACTTAATGTTATTTTGAACCATTGACAATGTGCAGCCGCTACATACTTGTAAGCAACGAAACCAACTGTCCAAAATGTGTACTGAGGTTAATAAATGAAATATTTACAACTCCATACATACAAAATGTCTACTGAGGTTAATAAATAAAATGATTACAACTCCATACATACAAAACGTGTACTGAGGTTAATAAATGAAATGATTACAACTCCATACATACAAAATGTCTACTGAGGTTAATAAATAAAATGATTACAACTCCATACATACAAAACGTGTACTGAGGTTAATAAATGAAATGATTACAACTCCATACATACAAAATGTGTACTGAGGTTAATAAATGAAATGATTACAACTCCATACATACAAAATGTATACTGAGGTTAATAAATAAAATGATTACAACTCCATACATACAAAATGTGTACTGAGGTTAATAAATGAAATGATTACAACTCCATACATACAAAATGTGTACTGAGGTTAATAAATTAAATGATTACAACTCCATACATACAAAATGTGTACTGAGGTTAATAAATTAAATGATTACAACTCCATACATACAAAATGTGTACTGAGGTTAATAAATGAAATGATTACAACTCCATACATACAAAATGTGTACTGAGGTTAATAAATTAAATGATTACAACTCCATACATACAAAATGTGTACTGAGGTTAATAAATTAAATGATTACAACTCCATACATACAAAATGTGTACTGAGGTTAATAAATGAAATGATTACAACTCCATACATACAAAATACGAAAATACTTTCTTCCCGACCCATTATGTCATTAATAAAAGACCTTACCTGAGCGCAGTGATAGAAATCGTTGAAGGACAAATATTGCAATTTGCGTTTAGCCGTTTCGAACCGCATGCACGCTATGAAAACCACAGCGCCATATTTTCTGTAACAAGGTGATTTAATAAACATGAAAAAACATTTGTGTTTTATCGTATATGTATTGTGGGTACCGTATGTGTATAGATATAAACGAAAACTACATTGACATAACAAAAAACAAAATTTAGAAAGGAAACATCCAATCCACACAACGGGCGAAGAAAAAAGTCACAAGAAAGCAAAATACGCAATTTCGTTTACTTGTATGATATCCTACTAATATTATAAACGCGAAAGTTTGTATGTATGGATGGATGTTTGTTACTCAATCACGCCAGAACGGCTGCACGGACCTGGATGTAATGTGGCACAGAGATAGACTATGGTCTGGAATAGCACATAGGCTACTTTTTATCCCGGAAAAATGTACGGTTCCCATAGGAAGTCCAACCGCGGGTAACACCGCGGGGCACAACTAGTAGTTACATATAGAACACAATCGTCAAAAACCTAAAGAAACGCAACCAAACAAAATTGTATGTATATCGTGGCTGTTTAATGGGTGAATAGCGAATGCATGTGCGCGTGTACATGTACAGTATCATACGTGTATTGTATATAAGTATCGTGCGTGTATTGTATAAAATATCGTGCGTGTATTGTGTATAAGTATCGTGCGTGTATTGTATATAGTATCGTGCGTGTATTGTGTATAAGTATCGTGCGTGTATTGTATATAAATATCGTACATGTATTGTGTATAAATATCGTGCGTGTATTGTATATAAGTATGGTGCGTGTATTGTATATGTTTCGTACACTCACTTGGCGAGTGGTTCAGAGAGCAGGAATGTGGCTCTAATGTTGGCCACGACGCTGCCAGGCATCTCCTCGACCGCCTTGAACACGCGGCGGACGTTGTCAAATTGGCGACGCACGCAGCGTAGCGGTGCGCCGGACCGGTCAGACACCTGACGGTCACATCATAATTAATTCCCACTTAATATAATAAATTCTTGTGTAAATTTTATTCGTTTTGTTTAAGTTCATATATTAATTTCTGTTTTAAATTCTTCTTATCTTGTTTGTTATGTTTTTGAAATTATATTCTATGTTAATATTATATGTACAAATAAATGTTTTTTATTTGTATGTGTGACGGAACGAGCTGAGGGCCCACCTGATGGTAAGTGGTGACCCTCGCCCATGACAACAGTAACGCGACTCAGTATGAGATCCAAATCTTTACTGAGTAGCATTCATCCTGCTGCGTCCATCACTCGAGACGGGGGTGATACGTCTCATGCGCATGTGATTTCACCGGCACCCACACCCTTCCAGAACACAGTAATGCAACCACTACTGCGGCGGCAGATACCAGATTTCAAAGAATTCAATGGAAATAAAGATTTTTGACTTTGAGTTTGACACCAAATATCCACCTCATCAAGATCCTTCCTGTGTCTCGAAGACAGCTTCCTCCCAAGCAGTTCCCTGATGACTGCATCATCTAGTTCGTAGTATCTGAATAAAAAAAAAATAAAAAAAAATTATCATCATTTATCTGACTGGACACATTATTTCCTGTCTTGATTCAAACTCAAACACAAACTCATTTATTCCTTTAGATCTCAAGTATCGTTTCGACACGTCAAATTTTACACACACAAGTAAACATATTCATGAGCATATAACCTGTCACAGCTCTTTAGGCACTTTACATGCACACAGATATGTCAAATTACAGTTTTCATGTTTAGGCTAATCTGATTTGTTAAGTTTACATCTGTCCTAACTGAAGAAGAAAAAAAAATACTTACTTTTCAATCAACATTTGTTTTGTAGGCTCGTCGATTTGGAAGATCATTTGCTCGGATAATTTCGATGGTACCGTCAAAAGTCTCTCAAGAAGCGCAAAAGTACTGAAACATAAAAAAAACAACTATAACCTCGCCTTTCTATTTTCTTTTCTTTTATGATTTTTAATAATTTTTTTGTACTTCTTATATTATATTCATATTCAATTATTATTCACCCAGGAATTAGGTACAATAAGATCTTATAAATATATATATCCGCCAACTCCTTTCCCGGCATGTGAATATAAAGAAGTGCCTAACAAGCATACGGCTCGCTTGATGGTAAGCGGTTACCGTAGCCTATGAACGTTTGCAATAGAGGTTATGCGTTACCAACCCTTTAAATATTTTGAAACATACCTTTTGAATATAATTTTAATATGCCTACAGACCTTTACCGTAGCCTATGAACATTTGCAATACCAGAGGTATCTCTTGCACGTTACAGACCCTTTAAATATTTTGATACGTCCCCTTTTGAATATGATTTTAATATGCCTACAGATCTGTTGAATGCCTTCTTGTGGCATGGAGAACTAAGCCCATTGACATATTTTTTTTTTTTTTTATTTGAATTTGTGACAGAATGAGCTGAGGGCCCACCTGATGGTAAGTGTTGACCCTCGCCCATGACAACAGTAATGCGCGTGACTCAGCATGAGATCCAAATCTTTACCGAGTCGCATTCATCCTGCTGCGTCCATCACCCGAGACGGGGATGATACGTCTCATGCGCATATGATTTCACCGGCAGCCACACCCTTCCACCGGAACACAGTAATGCAACCACTACTACTAATATATGGTCTTTTTATGGTTCAATTCCCCATGAAAGTATTTGTGTGATGACTACAAATATTTGTTCAGTATTTCAATGTTAATTGGAACATAAATAAAAAGTATTCTATAATTAATCTAGTTTTCATAACAAGCTATGTTTAGTGACGGGCTAGATGATGCTGTGAGCTGTGATGACAAATCTATGAATATTTATAATATATTTATTTATTACCATTATATTACAATGAGATAAAATAGTATGAGCATTTGCAGCCATAAGTGTAGAAGAAAATTAGACAGAACCTCAATTGTATTACAGTTGATGTAGATGTTGGTAACCACTTAACATCAGGTAAGCTTCAGCTCCTCAGTCACTGTTACATACCGATAGTGGTCCAGTACATCACTTGCAATGAGATCCACCGGTGCTGCCATCTGTTTCAGGATACTCCTTTGATGTAGTGTTGATACCGCTTCACTAGCTATAAAAACGCAATGAAGATTACTGTACTAAGATTCCTGTATCGCAGGTAGTATCAGATAGCATACTATGATCTCAGACTCCAGAAAAAAACTATACATACCTCGTGTTTGCACAACCTGGGGATCGAATTACCTGAGTACTTTGATCCTCAGGTTACCTAATTAACAGTACTTAAAATTAGTACAGTACAGTACAGTACAGTAGTATCAGAGTACATAAAATAATCATGTTTAACAGGCAAGTTTTAGGTGCAGTGTGCTTGTATCTATGTATGTATGTTAGTTCGGGTTACAGGTGGGTAATGTAATGTAAATTATTATTGAAATAGATCTTTTTTTTTCATGTAAATAGTTAATTTCTCTGACAAACTGTAGTCATACTCGAGGATGAGATGTATGGAAAAAAGACAAGTTTACGTACAAGAACATCCTTCAATCCATAGCTGGTATATCTCTGGATCTATAAGCGTGAAATTACTAACAAAAACGTCCACTTCTGTGTACATTTTCAATAATATTCAAGTTAATTTTTGGGGAAATATTTTGGTCGCTAGACTATTTTTGACGTTTTACTGTTTTGTTTTGACTTGACAGCAGTCTGACTTTTTTCAGCAGTTCTTTTTTTGGCTTTGTATGTCACAAACTCTGCCAATATCCGAGTTACTTCACTTTCAAAAGATTTGGGTTAATTAAAATAGCCAAATATATAATTAAATATAACTAGTTAAGAACCACAACCAAAAAGATTTCCGATTCAGTCTGACTTGACATGACCATCCAATCCAATCCAACCAATCCAACTACATACATAAAACAAAAGAAGACATTGAGATTCAAATTTAATGCAACTCGATGATTAGAATAATTCGTTGGCTTACAACTCGATTCTCAATAACTTTTACAAATGTGAAGTTAGCCACAAGTTAAGTGCGTTCTGAGTGTAATATTTGATTATACGAGCTGTTTGGCGTAGAAACCTTCGGCCCTTGGAAACCCAGGGCTTAGCGGAACGCCATAGGAGACCACGTACGGCTAAAATGTTTTTTTTTTTGCCAGATCTTAACCATTACCATACAGCGTAGTATGCCAACCATCATGCTGCCACCATCAGCAACGGCTTACCATCATAAGTACTTAATGGCTTAGTTATATATTTTATAAAAGTGTAATTTTTTTATGAAATTTTACTCTGTTTAAATGTCTTTCATACTCTCGTGTTTTTTTCCACGGAGTTCCAAAGAAGAATATCTATTCAATTGTATCTTATATTTGTGTTTAGATAGGGGTTTGCTGTTTAAGTTTTCTTGTATAATAATTTATTATACACAGGTAAACTTAAACAGCAAGTTTATTATTTATGGATTTCCTGTAAAAAGGCATTTATTTTTTACAAAAAAAACATTTTATACGATAAAATGTGCTAATACCTAAAACGAGCAATTCTTGTAAATATATTTATTTCCGTATATCCGTAAAGTGGCTCTAACAACAATTTTATAGGATAAGCTTCAGACAGGTTTGACAACCATCGAAATTTCATCAAAATTGGTTCAATAGTTAGGTTGTTCAATCAACATTATATGGAAAAATATATGTTTACCTACTTCGCCCGTTGCTCACCGATTTCCATGTATCTTTTTTAATTGAGTGGATACATATCGTAATTATTTTAGCAGTACGTAAATAAAACAATAGTTTTAGTGCACTATGCGCGTCTTTAGATTGTTTCATCGGTCTTCATTAATTAATTGATCGTTTTTAACATAACATCAAATTATATCTAGGAAGATAGTCATGAGGTTCCCTTGTATTTTGTAGTTATCTGGGTACTTGATTCTAATTTATTTGAAATCAAAATATCTCAAGTTAACTAAATTAGCAAACTACCGTTTCCTTACATAGCCAAATAATATGAGCTAGCAAGGCACAAACCTCAGTTTTTTTTTAATGGGTTGTACGTTTTTCCTATTTATTCTCTTGTGAAGTACCAGAACGTCAAAATAAAAAATAGCAAAGGAATCTTACATTGATTTTTTCTTTTTTATCATTTTTTGTGAATGTGAAGCCTGTGTCCGTTTCCAAAAGGCGAAAGAGTTGTTATAGAACGCGTAAGTCTAAACTATCTAACTAACCATTACAAATATTGTAAGAAGAACGATATCCTTATTTTGCAATTAAATAGTGTATTGAAATATTTGCGATACTTATATTTTCAGTAAGTAGCTGAATTTATTTCATGAATCGTATTTCAATCATTTACACGAATTCTCTTATTATCCTAGACATGTTCATTGATGTGAAAATACTTCGAAATCGTAATAAAATCAGGTTATAAATATGCTAAAACTTACCAAAATACAGTGAAATACAAAACACACTTTATGACGCAGCTAAGTAAAATGTCGGCTTTGTAGACATATAGAACCGGCTAAAAGCGATTTGAACTTGTACACCTACCGTTCTGTTCCACCGATTGTATATTTTGTTATTTGTAAATCTGCTATAAAAGCCTGAAAATTTCCTCCCATCAAATATTATGATTCATGTATAAAATATATAGTTCTCAGGTCACTGCTAGATTTAGGGCACTGATACGCCCCCTGAAGGCTAAAAGGCTTTATTCCTTTCAAAAAGGGTGACATATTCTTTTGATGGGGTGACAAGGCCTGCACTGACGTCCTGCTTAGGGGTGTATTGTGCGTTGCGTCCCCCAACAGTTAACCCTACCCCATCCAACCAAACTTGTAAAGTATCAGAGAAGGACTCTGGGTTGTTGGCAGACACTGCTGCAGTGTCTGTTGTGGAGACTCAGAAACTTATAGCTTATGAAGGCATGTTTTGGCTCTCGCTTCCTTTGTGGCTGTTCAGTGGATGATATGTTTATGAAAGAAGAAAGAACCTTGTTTCAACATCTGCCGATATCAATACATGCAGCTACTGCATAGCAGTACAGAGAGATGGATATTTTAGTTTTAGATTTGTAATAGGGTTCCCTTAACTCTGGCTCTGGAACTTATAAAGTTATAGAAACATAAATATTAATGCATATTACACACTATAGAAACATAAATATTAATGCATTACCCAATTACTGCGTGAGTTACAACTACCAACCGAATGTTTTACATGTGTTTCTGTGTTTGTCCATAACATCTGCAACACTGAATCCTAGTGCTCGGGTATGAGTTTGTAAATGTTTACACACTCATACCTCGGATTCCCTGTGTTGCAGATGGCACAGAAACACAAGACTAACAGCCAAGACCCGAGAACAAACTCACAACACTCTCACCACGCAAAGTGTGATTTGGCCAGGAATAGAACCCGGGACCCCTCTTTGAAGGCTGGGCTACTACCAACTAAGCCACAGACAGTCCAAACTATCCCATCGAAGCAAAAGTGAAATTGTGCGACTGTAACTTTTTTCTGCCCTCGTTGTATACCAGTTTAGATTTTTGTTAAAACAGGCTCTGTCGGCGTAAATTAAGGATGATTAATGAAAGATGATTAATGAAATTTAAAATTAATGAGAGATGATTAAAAAATGAAGGATGATTAATGAAAGTATTGAAATCGTTTTTTGACGTTTTTAAATGTCTCCTATAAGATGTTGTCTTAAACAGTTCAACAAAATCATGCATACAAAATGGGAAAATACTTTTTCCCTAACCTCTTAAAATAATATTTATAGATAGCTTAGTTAGTAGCTAGCTAAATAGTAGTAGCTAGTAGTAATAGTATTAGCTTAATAAACATTACACAAAATCAAGTGTAAGCAAGAGAATTGGCAGTCAATGAACTGGGTGGCAAGATCATCCCATGGTTGCTTTAAATGCAACCAGTCAAGTGCCATATAGACTCGCACAGGGTTCCGTGGCCAAATGGCAAAAACTCAACCCTTAATCATTTGAGTGTGTAAAACTAGTGGTATGTACTATTACATGAACATTTCTAGACGAGGGTAGGTCCTCTGCCTCCTCTTGCCCATGGGTGCTATGGATGCAGCCAGAGAGATTGAAAGTTAACCCTTGTTTTTTTCAGACAATGTCCAACAGCAAAGATTTTAAGCATGAACCAACATGCAGCTCCGTTCCTGAAGAGTCGTCTCCCTCTCAGCATTCCGACGACGAAGACGATAAGCACCTGTTTGCTAGCGTTTGGGTAAAGATAGAAGTAGAAGATGATGACGATAACATCGAGCAAGTTAAAGAAGAAGACCCTAAGGATCCGCCACTGCAGACCTCAAATGTGAAACAGCAAGAACCGAAAAAGAGGAAACCCTACACAAAACGCGAACCAAGACCTAAAAATCTGAAATGTGATCAATGTGACTACGCGACTGCTTATAAAAACTGCCTAAAAATACATGCTTTGGGCCACGATTATAATAAACCTTATGTTTGCAATCAATGTGACTACAAAACTAAGTATACGACTTCTTTGAAACGTCATCTATTAATGCACGAATGTAAAAATGATGAGACTAAAATACAACAGCTGCCGACGCATCACTGTGCAGTGTGTCCATATACGACCCATTTCAAGTGGAACTTGAATGCTCACCAACGGAAACACTCGTTGGCTAAAACATTCAAATGCTCTTTATGCAGCTACTCCACTGCTTATAAGCATAATATACTGAAACATAACAACACACACAAAAAGACAGACACCACATATTTTTGCGATAAATGTCCTTTTGCTACTAAATACGAAGGACACATAACTAGGCATTTAGCTAAAGTACATTTTGAAATATCTGCTAAGGCTAGTAAATGTGACTTTTGCTCGTTTACAACTAAAAAGCGTTGGAGATTAAACATTCACATGAATCGGAGCCGTCAAGAGAAATCTTTGAAATGTACACGTTGTGATTTCCAGACTACATACCGTTGTGCTCATCGAGAACATAAATTGACTCACAACACCTCGAGCAAGAGTGTTGACGAACAAAGTTGGATGGATTCCTTTTTGAAGTCTGACACTAGCATTGAGATCCATAATGTTACATATGACTTCAAAAACAACTATCAACTCAATGTTACATTAAATGATGATGAGAAAACTGAATGTTACGAGGAAATCAAGAGTAAATTGTTTGATGGGACATACTATACTCTAAACTCAAGTGAAAATCATAATGCGATGCAAACAGACTCTGAGGGACTACAGGATCTTTCAACTCAGTCGGAACATGAGAAGAATAATCATTACTTAGTCGACCCGACATGTGAGATTGAGTGGAGCAACATACAAGTTAAGGAATCAACGGACCAGGATCGTCCGTTCCAGTGCATAACTTGTAACTACCGGGCAAAGTTTAAGGCATCCGTACAGAGGCATTACCAGAGACACCACACAAACAAAAACAGACCTTACAAATGCGTCAATTGTGACTTCTCAACCAAAACCAAGGACCAAATATCATTGCACAACAAGCGGAGCAAGTCTGAAGACATTTTGACCTGCAAAGCTTGTCCGTTTACCACAACGTTCAAATGCCAGTTTGTGATGCATGATAAAGTGCATTATCCTTTCAAATGTGTGTACTGCGAATATACTTGTAAGAAAAAATATGATATGCAGAGACATTTCACGATGGTCCATCTTGGCAACGGGTTGAAATGCAAGTATTGTGATTACAAAGCTGTCCGGAAGGAAAGTATTTTGTGTCACGAGGCTTTGCACACCGGAGTCAAGCCGTTTCAATGTCAGATGTGTCCGTATACATCAGTTCGGCGGTCTCTCCTTGAGAACCATATACTGAGATTCCACAAGGTTGAGCAGTCTGTTCTAGATGATTCCAAACTTGAAATGTTGAGGAGAAAAGATGTGGTGCCTGTGGATGCGGATAAGAATTTTGATCAGAAAGATGTTGACACAAATTATGATCACTAGTGATTGGCGTAGTTTGACGGGGAGACAAACTGCTACCTTCATTTCGAACTGTGCGTGGGGGTGACTAGGTTTACACTGACGTCCATGTAAGTGAACTTAGCAGATCAAAAGTAAATGGGAATTCTTTTCGCATGCAGCTGAGTTTTACAGTTCCTGATACTTTTTAGAAATAGTTCTTGTGTTTTTACTGCAAAATGATCTGCTACGGGAAGTTGGCAGATCATTATGTCAAACGGCTTTTTTAAAAGTAAAATCGATCTATTTCTGAAAATTACCAGAAACTAGAACTCAGCTGCATGCGAAAAGAACTCCCATTTGGTTTTGATTTATCGGACAATGCTACTAAGTTCACTTACATCTGACGTGCCGCGTAGGCAGTGTTGCCAGCCAAAAATAACCCGATAAAGATAAAAATGAAACTTTAGTATGAAAAGTAACTTTTCATGTATTGTATTACAACTTAATTTATATATATAGTTAAATATATAACATATATATTTTACAGAATAATTAGGTACTTAAAATTTATAGACCGATGTTGGTAGTGTTACCCTATAGAAAAATGGGTAATTGAGTAGTGTTTTCCATTTTGTTGCCTTGCATGGTATATATAACTTTTACTAATTAAATTATCTTATCTAAAATGTTAAGTACAAAAATATATTACTAGGTACATTTGCCTAAATCAGAGGTTCCCAGATGCTTTTTCTCATAGACCACAGTCAAAATTTAGATGGTTCCGGTGGACCCCCTGCTGCTACATTTCTACCATATCCCTAAAAACGACAAAAATATGAAGCTTACATGTATAGAAATTTGCGTTGCGGCTAAGTTCAAATCACGAATGGGGAGTTTTCCAGTTTTCCAGTTGGGAGTTGAGTTTAATGAATATGGAATATGCAAGTTTTAACATTGAAACCTAGAAGTACCCTGACAGTTAAAAGCCATTTAAAATTTACTTATACGTCCATTCCCACGGTAGTAAGGTGAGGAACCTTTCCCTTCAGGCAATCGATATGTGGTGCCTTTTTCGGCTTCATTTTATTTTGTGAAGATTAATGATTGATGGGCATCTCTTTTCCATTGGCCCCCGGCTCTAAAAAAAAAACATTCTTTGCAGCGATCCGCCATTCCATTCTACACGTAACAAATCTGCGATTCAATGACAAAATACTGATTTGCAGTGCAATTTACAATAAGTTTTCAAAATAAGGAAATATTAGTATAAAAATAATATGTTTCTTTTATTGGTTATATTATTATCCGGCTGTTCCAGGAAGCTTATGTTTTTCGAGTGTATGTACGTATATTTCTTTGGCACGCTCTGTAGCCTACAGGGCTTGATGGGTTTTAGCTTGACACCTAAAGCAAAAATCTATCAAGCTATAAAGACAGGTTTACAAAATATATACGACATAATTCACTGATTTCTTGTTTAATAAGTTTAATTGAATTTGCAATTCACAATTATTGAATTTACAATTCACAATTGAATTTAAAGGAATTCAATTATTCTCCGGGTGTCCCAATAGGTTAGGCTCTGATTTTGAGTTTGTTTGTTATGCCTTCATGCCTTACTACTCATAGTTCAACAAGAGATTTTGCATACACTTTTTCAGGGGTAGTGAAAGGACATGGGTACCTTCCATAGATTACAGTTTAAGGTCTACGCGAGCGAAGCTGCGGTCAAATGCTAATATGTAAATTTAACTGAATTTAAAATTAATATTATACCTCATAAATTTAGAATTTTTGTGTACCAGAAGTACACAATAATTGAATTATTGATTAACAATAATTTCTTAATGTCTGCCATATTAGATTTGCCTACAATAGGTAGGTACTTGGCTTGTTTGGTCAAAGCTTAATAATGATAAAATACAATCTATATTTTAATTTTACGAAAGTGTGCTTTTAATAATAATTGTAGATCTCAATTTGTGTAAATATTAAAATTAAAAAAATGTATTTCTGTGTTCATTTTATTTTTCCTTGAGCCTTACTTATTCGTCTAGATCTCGTGTCGTTTGGACACGTCAAGATTTCAGGGGTCTTGCATCCGTAGGTAAGTACCCTAATTTCTACACATATCCCCTGGGTGGTGCTAAAGGAGTAAAAAAAGTAGCAGTAGAATTTGTGCAAAGTTCGTCCGGAGAAGTATTGCCTCCACACCTGGTAATCCGACGCCAAGCAGTGGTGAACTCGCATTGTTATGTTACGGTGGAAGGGTTTGGGAGCCGGTGAAATCACGTGCATGAGACTTAAATCCATGTTTCGGGTGGCGGGCGCAACGGGGTGCAGCTTGGGTATTCTCATACTTTCAGCTACCCGACACTAGATGACGCTGAAATAACGTCACAGCGTCTCAATATGTTAGAGCTGCCAACTATTTTAAGAATAACCAGGAAAAATATAGTAGTTAATACTACAAGCCATATCTCAAAAATTTAATGTCACGTTTGAAATAATAAAGATATAATATGATAATTTCTATTGAATCTGCCGACTTCTGATTGACGAGTTCTTGGGTAAATAAAGCGTTCAAATAAACGCAGTTTTATGTGTATATTATTTACCTACTAGGTAAACTGTATTGTAGAGAAAAGTAAATAATAACACTACTTTTACAGTATAGTTGGCAGCCCTAACAGTACTGACTTTTGTGTCAAATTAATAATAAAATTGATGTCAATCAATTGTTTACGTTTTGGTTTGTTATTTGTGTATTGTATTTTAAAATACATTAAACCTAATTCTGTTATGAAAGATAAGTAGAAATAAACTAAAATGATGATGTGTAGAGCATGCTTGGCGACAGAGACGAACATGATTGCAATGGATGTGCCTTTCATAAATTATTACAACATACTAACGGGCTTGAACGTAAGTATTGCTTTTTACTATTTTACTTTGCTACTATCCGCTATCTGCCACTACCAAGAACACTGGCTGGATCTATTTACCAGCTTCATCCTTAATCAATTAGATTTTAATTTTTAATCATCTTCATTTAAATTATCTTAAATTGTAAGTTACAATTATAGTATGAAATAAATCTAGAAGTATAAATGTTTATTCTAATGTCATTAAAGTGACGGGACGAGCTGAAGACCCACCTGATAAATGGTTACCTCCACCCATAACAACTGCAACAAGACTTAGGACCCCCCGACAGAAGTATGAGAAGACCCAAGTCGCTGCACGTTGCGCTCTTACGTCTCATGCGCATGTGATTTCACCGGGACCCACACCCTTCCACCGGAACACGGTAATGTGAGTGCACCACTGCTTGGCGGTAGATCACCAGGTGTGGAGGTACTTCTCCGGGTGAACTTTGCACAATTCAGACGTGATCAATTGGACCCCTTAGTGATTGAGTATTAAAATAATCCCAAACTAAATCACTGCTTTTATAACCACACTAATTTTTAGGTAACTATGATGGATAAATGTCTGTATACATGCAAAGCTTGCCACGATGCCGTTCAACTTTTTATCAAGTTCCGTGAGAAATGTATTGAGTCCGACGGGAGCTTCCATGAAATTATTGTACAAGTAAGTCTACATCAGACGTTTCACTTTTTAGTGGAATGTGCTGGTTTTTAAAATGTTAAAAGTGAGCCAGCTTGATGCGGGCCTATTCCAGAGTGTGCTAGCTGCACAGAATTCTGATGCAGCTATCCTGCTTTATAGGTCTACATTAAAGCTGGTCCAGGGCGCATAGAAGGTAAATGGAGTGACCGATGGGACTGACATAGTTTTACGAAAGACCAAAGTCCCAAAAAAAGGATCAAAAAAAAAGTCTACTTCTAACATGTGTCCTACATTGTTTGACATCAATTATTTTATTTTTATCAAATATTAACAAATAAAGAAAATCCATTTAATTATTTTATCAGTTATCTAGATCTCATAGTGTATCCTTAGTTTTGGGTTAAATTATGCTGAGCGGAAATGTATGTGGATAATTATTTATTTTATTTTATATCTTTTCCAGGACATAAAACATGAAATTGATTCTCCAGCCAAAAATGATGTGGTATTCATTAAAGATGAACTCAAAGCAGAGTTTGACAACTCGGTTCATTCCGAAGATATGCAAAAATGTAATGATGACAGCGGTTATTGTTCAAAAGTTGAAATCAATAGTAAGTAATAATTTACCTTTAATTCTTAACCAGCTGAGACGATGGGGGAACACTACAGTTGTGTTTTTCGCTATTCACCAAAAAAATCTTTATTTTTCGTGATAACAAGTAGCCTTTGTGAATAACCCAGGATGAGTTACCTTCCAAATCCTTTCAGCCATGTAATTGTATCATCATGTAATGTAATGTATCATTTATTTAAAAAAGTGTTAATTTCATTTACTTTAAGAGTTCAATGGAAATAATTATGTTTGTTTTTGACTAAAGTTTTAGTGAGAAACGTTTTTTTTAGGTTTAACTCCACATAAATCTGTCGCTAACATACGGAGAAAAATGTCAGATTTGACAAAAAATAATGTCAACAGAAAGAAAAGCAAAGAAAAACTACGAAATGAAAACCTGAGGAAAAATATATCAGTTGAAAATACTATTGATTCCAAATTACTTTGTGGTAAGTAAACAGCCAAGGCCTATAATCAACTTACAAATTACTGCAGATACATTACCATAGCAACATTTTTATCTGTCAAAAAGATCCATACATTTATTGAAAGCCTAGCTACCTATTACCCGCCGTTGGTCATCCTACGGGATAAGAAGCGAGGGGCCGGGGTACACTTTGTGTGGTGAGCATGTTTGTTCCCGGGTCTTGGGTGTTTGTCTTGTGTTTATATGTTTGTCTATGCCATTTGCGACACAGGGAATCCTAGTGCAGAGGTACGAGTTTGTAAAAATGTTACGAGACATCTTGCGAGACATGTTGCGAGACATGTTGCCAGACATGTTAAAAAACGTGTTGCGAGACATGTTAAGAAAGATGTTGCGAGACATACTTGTACTTGTACTTGTAGAGCGGACTGTTTTCCGCAACTAGGCCGCCAGTGGGCCCTTTTAGCGTGACGGGTGTAGGATGTCACTCCAGCCACCCGATGTCCTCCAGGAAAGCAAGCAGCTCATTTATGCCGGCGCAGGCTTCCCGGGGCGACCTCGGTGTCCCGAGGTAGGTTGCTCTTGGAGTAGCCACGCTTACGCACTCTAAGAGCACGTGCGCGGGCGTCTCCTCTGCTACAAGACATCCTCTGCATAGGGGACTGTCTGTAATGCCCAAAGTGCATAGATGTTTGTTTAGCGGGCAATGACCAGTGATAATTCCAACTATATGTCGGATTTTATCACGTTTCAAGCTGAGGAGTTTTCGGGAGTATCTCGGATTTAGTTCCGGAAACGCCTCCTTCGACTGCCTGCAGTCTTGTGTACTTGCCCATAGCTCTTGGTGTAGTTTGCCAGTTCGCTTACGGATCCAGGAGCGTATTTGGCTGAAAGGCAGTGGGATTAGGCGAGACATATTGCGATACATGTTGCGAGACATGTATTGTCATAATTATATATCCTTACATAGTATAAAACAAAGTCGCTCCCGTTGTTTGTACGCTTACATCTTTTAAAATACGCAACGAAATTTAATGCAGTTTTCAGCAATAGATAGAGTGATTCAAGAGGAAGGTAATATTTTCTTAGTATTGTATTATTTCTATTAAAGTAAATATTATTTTGACACTAGGTCTATGTGACAAAACATTTGACGCCATCACGGAGCTGTCTTCCCATTTGACCCACCACGCGTCCGGGGGGTCTTGCGGCCTGTGCCCGGAACGGTTTGCGAATCTGCCTCACTTGCTTGCCCATAGGATAGACCACCTTCCCGCCGAGCAGAGGGTCTGCCACATCTGTTCGAGGAAGTTTAATGCGTCTACAGCAATTAATCTAGAGTTTCATTATATGCGAGTTCATGGCATGGCTGAAAAGGTATGTCATAATATATCATTGATTTATTAATTATATATTTTTTTTTAATGTGAATGCGTGGCGGAACGAGCTGAGGGCCCACCTGATGGTAAGTGGTGACCCTCGCCCATGACAACAGTAACGCGACTCAGTATGAGATCCAAATCTTTACTGAGTCGCATTCACCCTGCTGCGTCCGTCACCCGAGACGGGGATAATACGTCTCGTGCACATGTGTTTTCACCGGCAGCCACACCCTTCCACCGGAACACAGTAATGCAACTACTGCTTGGCGGCAGATTCCAGATGTGGTGGCAGTACCTCTCCGGACGAACTTGGCACAAGTTCTACTGCTACTGGTTGCTCCTTTATCACCCAGGGGGTACGTGTAGGGAATCAAAGGGTTCCTACGGACGCGAGCAACTGGACCCCCCAAAATGTATATAACCCGGCCAAGTGCGAGTCGGACTCGCGTTTTTTTTATGTGAAGAAGTGACGGTACTAGCTGTAGTGAATCTGGTAAGTGGTTACCTCCGCCCATAATAAAACAATTGCCGAAGCGTGAGAAGCACTTACTTTGGGGCTAGATGGCGCTGTGTGAAATACGGCCATGATTTTTTTGTTTTATATCACTACATAGTATAAAACAAAGTCGCTTTCTCTGTCCCTATATCCCTATGTATGCTTAAATCTTTAAAACTACGCAACGGATTTTGATGCGGTTTTTTTTAATAGATAGAGTCAAGAGGAAGGTTTATATGTATAATACACTAGCAACTCACCCCGGCTTCGCACGGGTAGTTTCTCATACGACACTGATGCGTTACTAACCGTGCGAAGCCGGGGCGGGTCGGTAGTTTATATTGTATATATTTTATTCTACATTTTCAGGATGCAAAGATAGATTGCAAGCAATGCAAATCAAGTTATATAAACGCGAATAAGTTGATAAGGCATGTCCGGGATTGCCATTCAGCGTTTAGATACGGTTGCGAGATATGCGCAAAAGGGTAAAGACATTTCTATCAGCCTCTAATGTAACTGCAGACACTGGCCTACTCTCGACAATTGAGAGTGTGGCTTTGTACCACGGGAGCCCAATCCGGATTGGTAGAAGTCACATGTCTTCGAATTTTTGGTTCTAAGACATGCCGGTTTCCTCACGATGTTTTCCGTCACCGTTTCGGGAACGTGGTATTGCGCACGTAAATTTTTCAAGTGAAATGAGTGTGCGAATAGAAATGTTTGTTCTGTGTCTGGGTGTTAACATGTATTATATGCATGCATTTACAAACAAAAGTACTATATGTATTCTATCAGTTATCTAGTTCCCATATTACATATGCTTAGTTTGAGGCTAGATGGCGCTGTGTGAAATATGTCCATGATTTTTTTTCATGCCATCTGCGACAGGGAATTGACACAGTAGCGTCCAGCATCAAACTGAGCGTAGCTGGTACTATGGGAACCAGATCATCATCATCCCCCTGCCCTTATCCCACACTAAGTGGGTAGCACAACATGTATTTTTCTTCCATCCCCCTCTGTCAGACGTCATCAGTACTCACTCCTTACGCATATCATCTCTCACACAATCCATCCATCTTTTCTTTGGCCTACCTGTCTTATATCCTTCCACATCCATTACCCACAACTGGGAACCAGATGTCCACGAATATTTTATTATTGTTTTTTTTTATTTACAGATTCAGAAACAAAACGTGTTTAAAAATCCATTTGGCCCGGCACAAACAGGAGAAGAATATAAATTGCGACCAGTGTGAGTTTACGAGCAAGTATGCGAGCAGCTTGTTGGTAAGACACATTGTTTTTAGCTTACCAGCCTCTAATGTTCCCACTGCAGACACCGGCCTACTCTCGATAATTGAGAGTGAATGCGCTCTGATCTACCACGGGAGCCCAATCCGGATTGGTAGATGTCACATGTCGTCGAATTTTTGGTTGTAAGACATGCCGGTTTCCTCGTGATGTTTTCCGTCACCGTTTCGAGAACGTGGTATTGCGCAAACATTTTTCAAGTGAAAAAACTCTGCGCGTGTGGGTTTGAACCGGCGACCTTCAGATTGAAAGTCGGCGTCTGTGCCCCTGGGCCACCACGCTCTCCATTGTATTACCTTATTGTGAATAATTTATTGTTTAACAAATTTTTTTTTTTTTTTGTTTGGTGATCGATAAATTCAAATATATTTATTCCATTAAGATACACTTGTACACTTGGAAAAGTCAAAGATAAAAAAAAAAAAAAAATGCAAAACTAAAAAATATTCCACTGCGATCTTTGTCTTCTACGTCGAAATCACCATTTTTAAACTTTTGAAACCACTCTCGACACGTTCTCTCACTCAAAGCAACCTCACCATATGCTTCTACGAGCAATCGATGCGCCTCAGCAGCAGATTTCTTTAAATTAAAGAAGTAAACTAATATTTCCCGCAAATGACGCTTACTTGGCTCAAATTTTGACATTTTCAACTTATAAAAATTTTATTTTACCAATATAAAATCAATGATATTAATAGGTTATGTTGTTCTTGAATGTCCAAACTATTTTTTAAGCCGGTTATCATCTGCGAAAGCTAACCGAAACTCCGTGCCGCGCCATCTACAATAAAACGGCGGAATCTTATTTGTACTCCTAATATTATAACATCTACTTTTACATTGTGGAATACAATAAAGTATTGAGTATAGAGATCTAAAGGAATAAATAGTAGCAGTAGAACTTGTGCCAAGTTCGTCCGGAGAGGTACTGCCACCACACCTGGAATCTGCCGCCAAGCAGTAGTGGTTGCATTACTGTATTCCGGTGGAAGGGTGTAGCCGGTGAAATCACATGCGCATGTGTCTCATCCCCGTCTCGGGTGATGGACGCAGCGGGATGAATGCGACTCAGTAAAGATTTGGATCTCATACTGAGTCGCGTTACTGTTGTCATAGGCGAGGGTCACCACTTACCATCAGGTGGGCCCTCAGCTCGTTCCGTCACGCATTCACAATAAAAAAAAGTGAGTTTGTCTTTTTTTGCCATCAGCTGCATAAGCGTAGGAAGCACACAGACACAAAGGTGTCCTGCAAAAGATGTGCTCGCGTGTTCTTGGACCAGGACACTCTCGAGAGTCACGTGAACGTTTGCAAAGGCAACGCTTGCGTCGTCTGCACGGTCTGCGGCAAGTGTATCAAGAAAGATTGGGTGAGATTAATACATTTTGTTTTAAAACTTTCATGGTTATAATATTTTTTGAGTAAAATGCTCATTTACAGCAGCAATTCGTATTGTAATTATTAATTGTTAGTGATGAATATTGTAGTTGATTGACATGTGATTGGTATTTGACAATGCCCTTATACAGCAGCAATTACTTTTTTTTTATTTATACACAATATGTTTGGTGTATAAATAAAAATTTCCAACTAAACCAGGGCTCCGTGGCTTAGTTGGTATTAACCCTACCTTCAAAGCGAGGGGTCCCGGATTCGATTACCAGATTTGAAAAGCAAAAAATTGTTTAGTATTGAGTAGTTTCTTCCAATGACATTTCAATTAGCTAATGTCGCATTAAAATTTTTATTAATTTGTCTAATTATTGTCTATTAATTGTAATTGTTTTCTTTCTGGTTTGCAATAAAGAGTATATCTATCTATATAAAAATTTTATTACGTGGCATTGCAACGCATGCTGGGTACTATAAAAATAATCCATTATGAATAGCAAAAAAAATGTTGAGTATTGAGTAGTTTCTCTAGCTAGTAATATACTAATAACTCTTCTAGCTAGAGTAGCTATCTAATATACTAACAACTATTCAGTAATTCAGTAGTTTAAAGTAACCATGAGAAGCATTGAGGAGTTTCTCCCAATGACATTTCAATGAGCTAATGTCACATTAAAATTTGTGTTAATTTGTTTTTATAAAAATGATTTTTTAACTATAAAAATAATCCATCATGATACTCAAGATGAATATCATGATGGATTATTTTTATAGTATATTATTTTAATACTAAGCAATAAATTTGTTTAGTATTGAGAAGTTTCTCCCAATGACATTTCAAGGAGTTAATGCGACGGTAATCGTCCCTCAGTTGAACCGTCATATGCGGTCACACAGTGACATCTGCCGGTACAAATGCGCCATCTGCCCGGCGCAGTACAAGTACCGCACCGGCTACAAGGATCACATGGCCAAGCACGAGGGGAAGATGGCCTACCGCTGTGACCTCTGCCCGAAGAGCTTCTGCGTTAAGGGGTCGTTGACTGCCCATAGGCGCACGCACACAGGTGCGCAGAACTTAGGTTAAATTTATTCCAGGACTTTTTGTTTATTTGCTTAAGGCTCTCCCTAGGCGGCTGTACAGGAGTCAGATACAGAAGGTACTCCTGGACACGGCACGCAGCGTCAGCAGGTTCCTCTCTGCAGCCCTGTGTTAGCCACCGACCGCTTGGGTCTCACTCCGCAGTCGGTGGTCGTCCGTTGTATATATCTTTTACTACAATGTTTTTATACTGTTTATTTTATAAATAACTAGCTGCGCCCCGCGGTTTCACCCGCATAGTTCCCGTTCCCGTGGAGAATACGGGGATAAATTGTTTTTATTTTTTCGTTAATTTTCCAATGTTTTTAATAGTTATTCTGCTATTCGGGACGGAAACAAATCCAACAAATCAAAAACCATGGCAATCGGTCCAGCCGTTCTCGAGTTATAAGTGTTGTAACAAACACGACTTTCTTTTATATACATATATAGATATATTATATTGTAGTGAAAAATTTATTTAAAATGAGAATAAGAATAAATAATTTGAAATAATAATAACCACCCCCGCCCATGACAAAAAATAACTTAATATTATTTTCAGGTGGCAAGCCGTACGTTTGCGAAACTTGCAACACTGGTTTTGCAAAAAGTTACAATCTCAAAGTACACATGAAGGTACACGGTCCGAGGCAGACGGGGGTGGAACAGACGTAATCTAACGGCTGCGTGGCTCAGTGGTAGGGCTGTCTGCGATTCCCGGGTTCGATTCCCGAGCGAGCACATTTTGTGTTGATCATGAATTTTGTTCTCGGGTCTTGGGTGTTTGTCCATGCCAGCTGCGGTACAGGGAATCCTGGTGCAGGGGTATGAGTGTGTAAGCTTTTTATTTTATAAATAAGAAATAATAATAAAGATTAATTAATTATTTATTCTTTTATTATTAAAAATTAATTTACAGTGAAAGCTTTTTTTAATGTTTTAATGACTGATGTGTCAGATCCAGCAGACGATCAAAGGTGGTGAAATGGTTACCGCCGCCCATAAACAATGATACGGCTCAGGTCTTCAACTAAAGTATGGATAACCCAAGTCGCGTTGTGCTTCTGAGACGGGGATGATACGCCTGAAGTGCCTGTAACTTGGCACCCACACCCTTCCACCGGAACAGCTATGTGAGTGCTCTACTGCTTAATGGCAGATTACCAGGTGTGGTGGCAGTACTTCTCCGGACGAACTTGGCACAAGTTCTACTGCTACTTTGTGTTGCTCCCGTAATTAACTATTATTAAATGACTGTCCTCATATCTCAGTTGGTAGTAGCTCTTTCTGCGCAGTAGGTCGTGAGTTCGAGTCCCACCCAGGACAAGCATGTGTGTTACATAAATGTTTGCTGTGTCTGGGTGTTAACATAGGCTATTCATCGCGAAAAAGCGATAAACTTTTTTTTACCGCGGGCAACACCGAGGGGCGCCGCTAATTGGATTATATCGGATTTTGATATCATAATTCTAGAAATCAAACTTCTGAATTTATACAATTAAGTTGAGTAAATTATTGAATTATAATGACCTTATTTGATTACTTCATTATAGCAAGTCTAATAATTAGTTATAAATTAAATTAATATTAAACTCCTTGGATGTAAAAACTGCTACTAGCGCCATCTATTAATCAGAAAATGAAGTTTCTTATTAGCGACATCTAGTGTCGAGTAGTGAAATCAATATTTTTCCGAACCCTACTTCAAGTGGCATTTGAAATAAGACTTGTTTTTTGGCTCTGAAGCCATTTTAGCGCATTACAATTACGAGTAATCAATGATCAAATAGTGGTATTTATTGCGAAGCAATAATCGCCTTGACAAGATAAAAAATCCGGCCATTTCTGATGTGAATTACAGAATTTCCCAGTGGCGCATTAACCACGTAGCAAGAGTAGCAATTGCTACGGGCCTCGCGCGAAAGGAGGCCCCGCTTATTGAAATTACTTGATGTCGTTAGTAATCCACTAGTACTTGATGTCATAGTAATTAGTAATAGATGTCATTAGTAAAATTAATAAAAGACATCGTTATAAAACTCTTTAAGTTAATAATGAAAAATGAAACCTTGATACCAACCCGTTTTCGAGTTTAATTTCAAATATGGAACCGAGCAGCATTTTGACATTCAAAATCACGATTGATTATCAAGTGTGGAGGCAGTATTTCTCCGGGCAAACTCGGACATTGGCAGAATTGGTGTAGAACACAAAAAGCCAATAAAAAGAAGAAATAGACCTAGTATTTCTATGATAAACTAGATGGCGCTTATCCACGGAACGATCATCTGAACAGCGTCATTCAAAATTCCTGTCAAATGAAAGAGCATAAAAATACAAAAACAATGAAAAATACAAGAAGCACATCGCCAAAGGCCGATGTACGATTGCAAAGTATACAAACCACAACTAACAGCGCTAGCGATGGCAGTATGTCTCAGGAGAACGTGCGGTCTAGGATTAAAGTGGAGACCACCATCCTATCGCCAGTTTCGACTTCCGATACCACCACGTCTGTTACCAACGGCTCCTTGACGGCGTCAATATCCAGGTAATAGAAAACAATTCGAGAAGAAACTGATAAAGCTTTAGACAAAGTGGAATGGGCTCTGGGTTGGACTTGGTCAGGGCAAACGTTCGGTCCTGCAATACTCCTTATTTATAGAATGTGCGGGTTCGTGTTGCTCGCGTCCTTGGGTGAAAAACCTTAAGAGTCCCTGCACGTGTCCCCCGGGTGGTGTGGAAGGAGAAACTTAAAGAAGCAGTATAACTTGAGCCAAGTTCGTCCGGAGAAGTTCTACATTTACACTTGATAATCTGCTGTCAAGCAGTGGTGCACTCGTTTTGCTGTGTACCGATAAAAGAGTATGAGCGCAGGTGAAATTACAGGCGCATAAGACATAAAATAGTACACAAGCGAACTTTATGCTAACTAGCATTTTCTTCCAGTTAATCTTTGCGTAACATAAAGATGGTAGTGGTGTGCTTAGAAACAATATGTAAGGGAGATAACGAAATATATCCTTTAGAAAATGTAATGAAAAAATATTACCTAGGTATATTTTTAGATACTGTATAGTGAGTCAATGAGATTTTTTTAAGGTTTCGTGAAGATTTTGAAGAGCTGAAATGTAAGATGCGCATTTTTGGCGAGTCCTTAAACTTGTGTCGGTGCATAGCGGACGACTTCAAGGGGAAACTGCACGCCATGGAGAAAAGGTTACAGAGTTTGGAGTCGAGACAAGTTATTTGGCGAGTAAGTTTATTTCTCAACCTCAAAAGTCGGTTTTCATATGTGTAAATTTATATTCATATTCCATACTATTTATAGTTAATACGTACTGCGTCGTCAATAAACTAAGAGAGAATGATTCAAAGAAAGTAAAACATTTTTACTCTTCATAGAATTAGAGACTAGTCTCAACAAGTTACGACATGTTTAAATTGAGGCGGAGGAATTTTCACATATGAAAACCGACATTATTTATGCGACACCCTTATATTTCCCAACTAGCAATGATTAGTACAATAAAATGAACTATGCATATCAGCCTCTAATGTTCCCACTGCAGGGATACTGGCCTACTCGCTGAATGGGCTTTGATCTACCACGGGAGCCCAATCCGAACTGGTAGATGTCACATGTCTTTGAATATTTGGTTCTAAGACATGCCGGTTTCCTCACGATGCTTTCCTTCCCCGTTCCGAGAACGTGGTTTTGAAAGTCGGCGTCTGTGCCCCTGAGCCATCACGCTCTCTTGAACTATCAATTAGACGAATTGTATAAGTTGTTGTTGTTGTTGAAAATCATTTTTGAAGCGTCTTATATATAAACAATATAATTAAAGTTTCAAATTTTAAACCTCTATTAATCAATTGTTTTTTAGTTTAGTGTTCAGGTCAACGCCTTCTCAAATTATACTAGCAAATCACATTGAAACTTATTATTGCAGGAGTTAGTTAATACACTCACTTTAGCTGTAATCATTGTTCGATTACCATTCATTTTATTTTATTTTTTATCGAAATTTTAAGTATTTTATATGGCTCTATTATATCCGCTAAGAATATAACATTAGTAAATGTATAAATTACTTATTGATATACTAAACGTACGGTTGTTTGCTCAAAACGCAACGTTATTTTGACAAAAATATTTTTTATACCCGTCGTAACTTCTAAAACGAAACTTTCGATTTGAAATGGAATTTAAATACATCAACCTTAATTAAGGTACCATTTGAATGGAAAAAGACTTGGCCTTTGACTAACCATCACAAGTCTGAGCGATGGACCGTATTTTAGGTCTAAAACTGACACAAATCGTCGAGAGTTAGGTCATAAAGTGGTCAGTCTACAATGGAATTGGGCTAGACACGTTTGCCGCCTGTCCAACGAGTTTTACAGGCGGCAAATACCACTTCGCGTGGAGCCCACTACAACTCAACCACGACGTAGAAAGTTCGACCACCTGTGTCCTGAACAAGGACGAGTGGAAGGGAGGAAGGGAGACCTTTTCCTTGCAGTGGAATTTATTAGATAAATATTCTTTATTATTCGTGTTACCGAGATATTTACCATGATTTGTGAGTTTAACACAAATAATAATGTTCATAACCATAATAGTTTTAAAACTTATTACTTTTAACGAGCAATTCTTGTAAAATTATTTCGCGTATATCGGAAACGGCTCTTACGATTTGGATGAAATTTTGTGTTTATAGGGTTTTGTTGTTGAAGTTTACCGGTTTTATTGTATTTCTTGTAAATATTTATATTTTAATAGGGTAATTATTTTGCTTTCTAAAATCTATGTATGTAGATATATGTGTGTGTGTATTTGGATGAAATTTGTTGTGGAGGTAGCTTGTGCCCTGAATTAACACATAGACTTTGTTTTACAATAAAGTGAAGTAGGTAATTTTTTGAATGACTTGAAAAAAATACTATTTTCCCATCATTACTTGAAATTTGAAACTGCGAGTATAGCTAGCTAGTATAATAAATATATATCAAGAAGCGTCAACATATTAATTCCTATTTGCGTTTTGATATCACTATTATCTTTAGTGTCTAATAGTTTATGATTTACCTAACAGAACTTGTAAATCATTCTGCGATATCTCAAAAACTCTGCATTATGGGGGGTACGAAAATTTATTCTATACTATTAAATATAATTTTTATGTTATTAGTGCTTCTCACACAGTTCAGTTGGTAGTAGCTCTGCCTACAGCGCAGTAGGTCGTAAGTTCGATTCAGGACAAGCATTTGTGTGAGGAACATAAATGTTAATATGTACCTACTATAAGTATCTATTTATTTATTTATAATATTAATTAGAACATAATTTTTGCTATAAAACATAAAACAAATAAAGTATGGATTTACAAAACAAATAACTATATGCGTATTCTATCAGTTATCTAGGGCTAACTTCTTACTTTAGGGCTATATGGCGCGCTGGGCTACATATACTAAAACAATGCATTAGGCATAAAATATATTTTTTTAGCGTTGTGGCTTAGGGCTTCCGCCAGTTACAAATTAACACAAAAATAATTGGCGGATATAAAAAATCGAAAAACCACTTATAATTGTATTCCTTCTATTTCTTATCTCTCGCAGATATCTTATTACCTTTTTTATCTTCGTCATTTATCAGACGATAACTCTCACCTCTTTTGGAAGACGTTTTAGAAAATAAACTGAAAATAATCTCATAATTATACTCACTACTTAATAAAAAATACTTAATAAATGTGATCTAAATTTTATTTCTATAAACGAGCAAATCTTTAAATAAATAAACGTTTACACACTCATACCTCTGCACTGGGATTCCCTGTATCGCAGATGGCATGTACAAATACAGAAACACAAGACATAAACCCAAAATCCGAGATCAAACTTCATGCTCACCACACAAAGTGTGCCCCGGCCGGGAATCGAACCCGGGACCCCTCGCTCCAAAGGCAGGGCTACTAGCAACTAAGCCACGGAGTCGTCGAATATATTTCGCGTATTTCGGAAACGTTTCTAATGATTTGGATGAAATTTTGTGTTTAGATATGGTTTCGCTGTTTACGTTTACCTGTATAATTATATTTCTTAAAAAACGCATTTTTTTTAGAATAAGAGCTAAAAACCGAGCAAAGCTTGACCGCCCGGTACTTAGTTAAGTGCTTTAAACGAGTAATTCTTGTATATTTATTTATTTCGTGTATCTTGGAAACAGTTCTAACGCTTTGGATGAAATTTTGTGTTTATTTATTTATGACTCCCAACACAAGATACACTGAACATAAAACTTAAAATAATAAAAGGTCTTAAATAATAGTGGTCCCGCAATTATAGGGCGTCAACAAAATATAAGAAAAAATAGGTTAATACATGCGAGAAAAACAAAACATTTGGACAGACACGCGATGAGAATTGAAATAATATCTAATATCTATTATATATTGTTAAGATGGAGTTTCGCTGTTTAATTCTATTACATGTAAAAACGCAATATATTACAAAAATACGTTTGACACAAAAAATCCGAAACTTGTAAAAATAATAATACATTTTATACGTTTATCAGAAACCTTCATTCATGAAAAGTATTGATGATAAATAAATAGGTATTTGGCATTCTGACCGTGACAACGAGAGATTGATAATTTGGGTTAGTAGGAAGTTATACTGCGCGTTTTTTTCTTTCTTTTTTTATACCACTTAGGTGGCAAACAAGCATACGGCCCACCTGATGGTAAGCGGTTACCGTAGCCTATGGACGTTTGCAATACCAGGGGTATCACTCGCGCGTTGCCAACCCTTTAAATATTTTATAACACCCCTTTTGAAGGACCCCATACTGTAGTCTCCAGGGAAAACCTTGGCAGGGAGATCATTCCACAACCTGAGTGTACGCGGAAGTTCCTCTGAAACCTTACGGTACGCGACCACCCAGGCTCTAGAGTGTGAGGGTGAATCTCCTGCCGATGGCGAGCGTTTCTTGAATAGTCAAAGATGCGAGGTATTAAAATGAGCAAGTTTTTTTTACAATTAATTTTTGTACATATAATATACCAGCGGATTACTATGCTAAAAAAATACATTAAGTGCCTAATGTATTGTTACTGTGGTCTAAAATCATTGTATTATTTGATGAATCTAGAATTATCGAATATCGAAATTAGAATCTATTCTGTCAATCTATTTTTATTAGGGCGAGAATTTTATTTTAGGGTGGAAAATACCTACATACACCACCCAGCCCGGGGGAGGGTGGGATGGTTATTTCGGGTGTGATCCAACAAAAAACCACCCTGGTTTTCCTTCATTGCCTTGACTCAGAACAAGGTAGGCAGACTATTATATTGTTTGTGGTCCAGATCGATAGATGGCGCAATAAGAGCTTATATTGTACAAACTACGCGGAGAAATCGGTGAACATACATAAAAAAACACATACACAGAAGAATATAGAACCTCCTCCTTTTATGAAGTCGGTTAAAAATGGTTTATATCAAAGATAACTTTATTTAAAATATTACAGGATAATAAAAATTGTTATTAATGTGGTTTTGTAAATCGGGCAGTATTTTTTGGTTCGTGATTTATCTGTGGTCAAAATGGCGGCGCGTTGTTTGTTGTGTTTGCTTCTTAATTTGTTTCCTCAGTCCGTTTCTGTTCTTTCCTTGAGATTGAATGGATTTCAAATTATCGACACTATGCTAATCCATCTCAGTTATATACGTTATTGAATATGGTTCGAAAAGGTAGGTATAGGACTATATTCGCGAATATGTAATACTGTCTCCGAGGGGTTTCTTGTCTGTCTCTTCCCCTCGGGTTGGTTGGCCAAGGGTTGGAAAAAAAAATAAGCTGTGATTTTGACAGTACAAACAGACACTTCAAACATGTAACGTGTCACAGGAACTCCCCAGGCATATTACATGCACACAGATATGTCAAATTACAGTCAGTTTTCATGTTTTAGATAGTCTTATTTGTTAAGTTTACGTCTGTTCCAACCCTACTTTTGATCCCGGAAAACCGTGGGTAACGCCGCGGGGCACAACTAGTTATTTATATAAAAAACTTTACCATTCTTGTGGTAAATAAAAGCTTTGATTTGTTTCAGAGCGAAAGCAACTATTCTGCTATAATACAGAAGAATAAGAGACTCTCATACAGGACTCAACAAGACGCTAAAGTGAGTGATAAATATTATTTTTACAGGTAAGTACCCTTTGATTCCCTACACGTACCTCCTGGGTGGTGTTAAAGGAGCAACCAAAAGTAGCAGTAGAACTTGTGCCAAGTTCGTTCGGAGAAGTACTGCCATCTGGAATCTGTCGCCAAGCTGTACTGGTTGCATTCCTGTGTTCCGGTGAAAGATTGTAGCCGGTGAAATCACATGCGCATGAGACGTATCATCCCCGTCTCGGGTGACGGACGCAGCAGGATGAATACGGCTCAGTAAAGATTTGGATCTCATAATGAGTCTCATTACTGTTGTCATGGGCGAGGGGCACCACTTACCATCAGGTGGGCCCTCAGCTCGTTCCGTCAATAATTCACATAAAAAAATAGAAGTTTTATTAAAGTCTTAGTAATCTTTAGTTCTTCACCACCCAGGGGGTACGTGTCAAAGGGTGCTCACCTACAAACGCGAGCACCTGGTTCTGGCATGGTTTACGTGTGTTGTTTTTTTTAAAATGTCAATCCGTTTGGTCTCGCCTATTCATTACGTTTTCATAACAAAGGTTTGTGTTCTTTATCGAACCATTTTCATATCAAGTTCATGACCTTGGGAACCAAACCGTCTCGCCTCACGTAAACTTTGACATACAGAATAGACCTTGAATAATGTAATGAT
Source organism: Aplocera efformata (assembly GCA_921293045.1). Lineage (NCBI taxonomy): Eukaryota > Metazoa > Arthropoda > Insecta > Lepidoptera > Geometridae > Aplocera > Aplocera efformata. The sequence continues at coordinate 562,392 of OV121067.1, read as the reverse complement.
TCTAAAATCAATATGGCTTTTCTTGCCTGCTGATTCGCTAATTAGTGTCTCGAAGCAGTCGCTGGTTTCGTCTGTCTGTTTCGCCGCTAACTTCTAACGCGAAGGGTTTTGATATGATTTACGCTAAAATATCTCTAAATAGTCGTGATGGCTTAGTTGGTAGTGGCCCTGCCTTCGAAGCGAGGGGTCCGGGGTCCGATTTTTTTTTAATGTGGGTACGTGACGGAACGAGCTTAGGGCCCACCTGATGGTAAGTGGTGACCCTCGCCCATGATAACAATAATGCGTGCAAGTCAGTATGAGATCCAAATCTTTACTGAGTCGCATTCATCCTGCTGCGTCCATCACTCGAGACGGGGATGATGTGCCTCCCGGCCGGGTCACACTTTGTGTGGTGAGCATGAAGTTAGTTCTCTTGGGTGTTTGTCTTGTGTTCTGCTGAGGTATGAGTGTGTAAACGTTCAATGTTTATTTTTGATTAGTGACACCATGTATTCTCACTTCGACAGCGTGGTTTTTTTTTTGCGCGGATATATAATGATTCTTTTTCTTCAGTGAAAGTCCCGTCAAAATCGGTCCAGACGTTTCGGAGATTAGCCGGGACAAATACACAGAAAAAAAAATATTTTTTTTGTTTTTCCTATCCTATTTACTTTAAAATGCAAGCAAAAAGCTGTTGTTTTCATATTATAAACAGCCACTACAATTTTATTTATTTCTATTGTATAAATAAAATTATAGATACATGCATATTATAGTAGAAGAAAGCCAAGAATTTCAATGATTTCTAATGATGTCGTTAAAACATGTTTGGTCGCTTACATTGCCATTGCTAAACCTTACGAGATAGATTTAAAGTACTATGGAGTTGTATTACGACCAACGTCACTGTACAACCGAGCGAAGGCGGGCTGGGTCGCTAGTCATACATAAGTTACAGCAGTCCAAGAACATGAACTGTGGTTAAACTTTATTGCTGGGAGGTAAAATCGATTTTGGCAAGGGGTTTGCGTTATTCAAAACGTTTGATTCAGCGTGAATTATTTCATACTAGGTATTGAAGCTGATATTTTAGATTTTTTAATCAGTCAATATAATTATATCAGTCAGATTATCTAATTACACGCTATGACGCCTAAAAATTGCGGCCTTAGATATTGCGAGGCTCCGAGCGATAGATCTTTGTGAGGCTCTTGGAGTATGAGGAATTTAAGTAAGTTGGAAGTGTACACGGCTACTGGTAATCAGTCAATCAATCAGTCCTCTTGAAGACAGCTGCAGTACATCAAAACAAAAAAGGGTAGTTCTGCGAGGCACCGGGCGGTTGCCCTGCTGGCCACCCCCTAAGGCCGCCACTGTATCTAAGACCTTTGCCTATTTTAAGTTGTATGTTCAGTGTATCCTGTGTTGGGAGTCCTTATTAAATAAATAAATTATGAATTTAAAAAAAAGTAACGCTTGGATCTAGCAAGTATATTTTTAAAGTGGCAATAATTATGCTAATGATCCTTCAGCACAGGTAATTCACAAACTAAAGACCTTGACAGTAGACAATGACCAACCATCAAATCATTTACATGACAATTATTTTTCAACATAGCAATAACTAATGTTTATCGGTACCATACAGTAGTTAGTAATTGAAAATGTATGTGCTCTTTAGAAATTTATAAACAATGGACTCGGTACATATTGGAGAAAATGTAAACAAAAAAAATCTAATAACATCCGTTTTACAAACTCCTTCCTGTGACTTTCTGTAGTTGTTTGCTATACAAACTATTATATACAGTGGTTTATACTTTAATAGAGCCACAATGATAATCTTGCTACTCTGAAGTTAGCAGCAGAATGTCTCCCTTTCTTCCCTGTACAATGGAAAAAGATAGCAGTAATTTTTGGCCACCATCAACTAACTTCAGGTTTGCCAGAATACATGTATATCAAAATGAAGTTAATAAACCCGCCCCTCATATGTCAAAGTCAAAGTCAAAATATTTTATTTCAGTTGAATTCCTAAAGAAATACTTGGAAATGAAACTTTTTTAAGAAACTAGCTGCAATCGAAGAAGAGAGTAAATCTACCTACTTACCTTTTTTATGTGAATTAGTGACAGAACGAGCTGAGGGCCCACCTGGTGGTAAGTGGCGATCCCCGCCCATGACAACAGTAATGCGACTCAGTATAACATTTGGATCTTACACTGAGTCGCACTCATCCTGCTGCGTCCATCACCCGAGACGGGGATGATACGTCTCATGCGCATGTGATTTCACCGGTACCCACTCCATTCCACCGGAACACAGTAATGCGAGCACTACGGCGGCAGATTCCAGGTGTGGTGGCAGTACCTCTCCGGACGAACTTGGCACAAGTTCTACTGCTACTTTTAGTTGCTCCTAGCACCACCTAGGGGGTGTAGAGTTTCAAAGGGTACACACCTACGGACGCGAGCAACTGGACCCCCGAAGTATGGTTAAAAAGACTACCATATATATTTAGAGCGTTTCCGAAGCGCAAACATGTTTATTTAACTAGCGCGCAAAAAACGTTGAATAATTCACTGTGACAACGCACCGAACGTAAACAAACAACATAATGAGTCATTTCTATGTGTCTCAGAATTCATTAATTATTTTGATGTGCGATTACAGATAGTAACCACACTTCTTCCTTATCGCTTACAGTGCAAGTTTGCAACATTCCGCTAGTGTTTTAGTTATGTCGATACAATAGTAGGATAGATAGAGACATCCACGAAGACGCGCCCCACTCTTCTTCCTTATCGCTTACAGTGCAAGTTTGCAACATTCCGCTAGTGTTTTAGTTATGTCGATACAATAATAGGATAGATAGTGACATCCGCGAAGACGCGTCCCACTTTTCTTTCTAATCGCTTACATTGCAAGTGTGCAACATTCCGCTTGTGTTTTAGTTTTGTCGATACACACTAATTCGTATCAAATCCGTATGCATAGGCATACGGATTTGATACGAATTAGTGTGTACTATTATACTTTTATATCGTCTATTATACTACTCGTACTATTGTATCGACAAAACTAGCGGAATTTTACACACTTGTACAGTAAGCGATTAGGAAAAAGAGTGGGGCGCGTCTTCGTGCATGGCATTATCTATACTACTATTGTATCGACAAAATTAAAACACTAGCGGAATGTTGCACACTTGTACAGTAAGCGATTAGGAAGAAGAGTGGGGCGCGTCTTCGTGCATGGCACTGTCTATACTACTATTGTATCGACAAAACTAAAACACTAGCGGAATGTTGCACACTTGTACAGTAAGCGATTAGGAAGAAGAGTGGGGCGCGTCTTCGTTAAGGCATTATCTAAACTCGTAAAAACTATGTTACCTACGATATATTGGAACAATACCGTTGGTAGATTTGCCTTCTGCGTTGTAGGTCATGAGTTCGATAACACTAACGACGAGCATTTGTGTAACGAACGTGTTTTTATTCTGTGGGCGTTAACGTGTATTATATGAATTGTATTTACAAAAAAAATATGTTTTGAAAGTATTCTATCAGATATCTAGTTTCCATATTACAAGCCGTGCTCAGTTTCTTCCTAGATGACGCTGTGTACGTTTAAAAATAATATTGTCATATTTCATATTTAATTTATTTAGCCAAATAACAATGGATGTCACAGAAGGCGCGTCAATAAGTATTTACAATAAAAATAACAATAAGAATACAAAATTTAAATAAACTAGTCTAGATTTGAGATTGAATTGAAATGTTATTTTTGAATGTCAAGTCATAAAAATTAAAAAGAAGAATGTTAAGACACGTAATCAATTAATATTAAAAAAAAATGGTTTCACCTTAATAAGCCTAAGTACATTAACTAGTGGTTCACCCTGAACTGAAAACTCGCGATCCACTCAATACTCAATTATTCGGCCTTAGGAATACTACGGAACACTTGGTTTTGTCAAAAATGATGGCTTACATAGCCTAAAAAATAACAAGAAATAAGAAACTAGAAATAGACAAGACAAATTTTATGCTTCAACAATAAGTTTACAATAATATAATTTTAAATGTCATAATCATTAAATTGAATAGGTAAAATGTCAACTATAGCTGCTGTAAAGGGGCGTTATTGAATTATTGATATAATAATATTGAATTACTTTAACTTCGTTTTACCTGTAGGTAAAAACCTCTAAACAAGACTTACACCCCTATTAATACATGTTTCTTATCATCAGTTATGCGACAATCTGAGGTCCAGTTGCTCGCGTCCGTAGGTGAATACCTCCAGGGTCCCTCCACGTGTCCCCCGGGGGATGCGGGAGGAGCAACCCGACGTAGAACAGACAGTACTGGTGCCAAATTCGCCTGGAGAAGTGCCGCCTCCACGCCTGGTTATCTACCGCCGTGATGTACTGATGACAGGCTCTTGTGACGTTACATTTCCGCCTCAAAGTAACGGGCGCAGTGAAATGAGACTTGGTTCTCCTCATACTTGAGTACGGGAAGATCTGAGTAGTATATTAGTTATTTGGTCTCACTGAAAACCAGCACTGAATTGTTTCTAATATACAATACTATGCAGCAATGCTGAGCTGAGATCAAATTTTCTATGAATGACGATTCTGGGATGCACAGGAATGAAATATGTTTTATTTATTTAACATCAAATAACATCTGTCATTACAGGTTTTCCTAATACAACAGTGTCTATTAGATAAGCTATATTATTTTTTAGGAAAGCACAAAACATACATCGTAGCCTTCACGAATTCGCTCAGAGGATAATATTAATATTAATTTATATTAATTATTTTAGTTTAAGTTCTCTCATTATGTATATACCCTACTTTGTCATTTATTGCAAATAAAAACATATTCTTTTCTATTAGCTAGTTCTGTCCTGAGGTTGATGCATGTCTGTTTCACTCCAGGCACTGCCTTTTTTTTTTTGCTCAGGTTTTTTTTTTATGTGACTGACATAACAACAGCTATACGACTTAAGCCCTCCCCGACCGAAAAATCTAAAAATATGGCCATATGCAAAATTTCAACTGCCTGGAATGAATTTTTTTTTCGGTAATAATTTAGAATCCGCCATTTTGGTTACAGATCATCATCATTGTTATAAGCGGAATGTCATCAGATAGTAATACCTAGTCGTAAAGTTTATCTTACATCGTAATTCAGTTTATTCTTTGTTTGAAGTATTATACATTATGTACCTTTCTAAAGAAATGATGATGACGTTGAATAAATTCCACCCAGGCATAAAATGGATTACTAGGAGACAACATCGAAGGTGCTCTATCAAATAAAAAAAAAACATCCAAATTGATCCTCATTTGACGAATAAATCGCGTAAAGAAAATTAAAAGCAAACATTATTTATATTATCATCTGACTATACCCCACATACCTATTAGCACCAAATAGCGGAATACATTTTCATTTATGTACCAATATATCATTATCATTTTGCCGTATCATTTTTTTTGTGATATGCAGTCGGAAGTGAAAAATTTATTCAATAAATTTAAAATCCGTTTATAGTGTTTGCCAAAAATTTACAATTAGCATAAAAACTAGCAAAATTACTGTAGCAATATAGTTTATTTGCTAGTCCATAATATATATTTATTAATTTAATTTGCGGGCATAATTGGTATTTGACAGGGTTTAAACTAGATAGGTACATGTAACTTATCATGTACATGCCTAATCATTAATGTATTGAAATAAATTAGAGATTTTAATTATATTACATATCTCATCATCAAGTAGGTATGTTTCCTTTATATGATATAATGTCTAGTACCTATCTAGGGCAGACGTATTGGGCACTAGACTAACACAGCACCTGCTACTTATCAATAACTTTGCAACGTTTTATGATATTTATATCACAATACTGTGAATGATGAATTACTCAAAATTATTATTATATGACTCACTCGCGTCAACTGTTGTTTATTTTTATTAATAACATGATAATATTTGCTATAACCTTGCTAAACGCAAAGTGCGTTATTTAATTGCTGTAGCGAGCAACGATATGACATCTGCTTTTGTCCCTATTCCATTGTGTGACGTATATTACACGTAAGACAGGGGTTGTTTTAGTGCGGTTTCTATCAGCTTCGTGTTCATTCGTATTATCTGTCTCTGTTCTACGCAGTACTTGATCCGCCTCATTTATCGAATTTCTGTTCGACTCTCGCTCGCTCGTTGAGTCAGTACATATTTTTAACACGTATCGTGCGGACGTATTCAAAAAATCAATATTCTCGTGATATTTTCTGACTGAGTTACGATTAAAGACCAAATATATCAATAATACAGTGACTTTTACGTAATAATGGCTAAGGTAATTATGTTTTCAGGTACACTGCACCATATGTTAGTTTTATATATCAAGTATTATTATACAAATACACTGCTTTTTGCATTCATCGTACCACCCGGTGACGTATTATATAGTACGATTTTGTGATAAATAAGAACGGGTACATAAGATACAAAAACAAGTAACACATTAATCTATGTATCTCGCTTACGAGCAAAAACAAAATATATATTGTATTGTAAATGTTTATGAATATTTTAATATTTATGATTGAATTGCCAGTAAAATGTCAATCATGTGCGTTTCAATTGGTAACAGTTATCAATATATTTTTAATGTATTGACAATTTTAATCAAATAGTTTAAAGCATGCAAGATCCTTTGATATATAATCAAACCCGTATCATATTACTTTTAATATTTAACTTTACCGGCAACACCGACATCAGCGAGCATAAATCAATACTCACGTATGTCAGTAGATTCAAATGTCATTTTTTTTCGGCATACGAGAAGACGTTTCGTTTGTTTTGTAATATTCCTCCTGTGTTCAATCGTGATAAAAGTGATACATTAATGTCTCTAGCGATTAAAAATCTATTAAAACAGGCGAGAAGTACATACAGGAGTTTTTTGGAGATGAATCGGAACCGCTATTGGGTACGTTCCATTGATAAATTCGCTAAAACATAGGTGCTAATTGGTTCTTTCATTAACTGGGAGTATTTACAGTATTTATACCGTTTTATGTGGTGTAGTCATGTTTTATTGAACGGGCATAACCTTACATTTATCTCGGATTATTTGCGGTGCATGAATGTCTAGATAACATGTAGTTTTAAGGTCAATAAGTTTACTCTTTGCGGAAGGTATCTCGGAAACAATTCTTGTATTATTGAATGATAGTGAATGTGAGGTTACTACCAAGGTTCTAGAAGGTTTGAAACTTCTTCTCGGTTCGGGTTGGTTAGGTCAGGAAACATGCTGACCTGGTTTTGCGACAGATATTATCTTTTTATAACTATCATTGTTATGAACATTATTATTCGTGTTACCTTACCAAATGAGACTAGCTAAAAACGTGATAACTGACTGTAATCTATAATACATAAGTTTATATTATGCATATCCCCCTTGTATATTATGCAAATGAGAGTACACACAATATAATTATGGAATAAGCCCACCTGATAAATAGTTACCGCTATCAAGAAAACATAAATATGCCCCAGGTCAGGTCTTTCCTTACTAAAGTATGAGAAGACTGAAGTTGCATTGCGTTGCGCAGTACCTCTGGAACAGGGGTGTTACGCCTCAAGTGCCTATAATCTCAACAGCGTACCCTTCTGGAACACAGCAATGTAAGTCCACTGCTTTTTGACAACGAACAAACATATTCGTCTAACAAATGCTTGTCCTGGCACCGAACCCGACAGTGTAAAAAACAGCCACTTCCAAGTGGCAGCGAAGTCCAGTGCAGTTATTAAGGAAGGTGAAACAAATTAAATTTTCAATGTTGTTAATTAGTGTTAAATAAGAGCTGATTGTACATTTGCAAAGTATATGTTTCAGTAATAATTTCAAACCATAAAACACTTAATTGAATTGGACATGACAATTGCAATTTGAGAGAGCTGACTGTATTTTGAAGAGTGATGTAAGATTTTTTTTTAATTAGGTACTGTAGCGTAAAATAATTTGCTAACTGTCCACCTGATGCTTTGTGGTCACTACTGCTAGATGACTGGTAGTAAGTATCAGCAATGTGACTTTTGTATTAATTTTATTTATTCATATATCTATAGATAAAGTTATTACTAGAAGTTCCCTGCAACTTATCGGCATAGAATTTTACATTTCTTTGTGCTGAAATCAAACTCATGTTTCATTTTTTTAAATAAAAGTTTTCTACGTTACTCCTTATAACATCAGCTGCCATCTGCCAGAGACTATATCCGTCAAAATTGGTCCAATCATGGTTTTCAGAGTTCACCTGTAACAAACAGAAAACAGAAAGAACAACAAAGATTTCAAAAATTGTTTTTTATTTGTATCAGATATACTTTCAAATGCATTTAGTAAAAAGCTGTTATTTTGACATTACAAACAAGACACTTCAATTTTATTTGTTTGTATATATGCACAAATGTATTACATACATAATGACAATATAATTGAATATTAAATAGAATAATTAGCAAATGTTTCAATCATCAGACAAAACAGAATGATTATGATAAGAAAAAATTTTTAAGAATGTATTAAAAAAAGAATAAGTATTTTATCAGTAATACAGTTCCCATAGTACCTAGCCTTGCTAGATGTCCATGAGAATTAATTTATTTTAAACTACTTCCAAAGGTGTTCTAATGAGTAGATTTGTATAATTTGTATTTTTTACCTCTTAACTTCGTAATTTATTGAACGACTTAAATTTTTTTTCTTTTTAATCTTTTATTTATCATATTGGTCCCATAGAAAAATATCAAAATCGGTTCAGTATTTCGTTTTTTAAATACAAATAACTGGAAAAAAATATCATTTACAAACCGAAATTGCGTATTTTGCTTTCGTGTGACATTTTTCTTCGCCCGTTGCATACCGCTGATGTTTCTTTTCTTAAATAGGGTGTAATGCGGTTCTTTGGTTTTTCCAAATCAGTTATTTGTATGGTTTATATGTGCATTAAAATTTCCCAATCCTAATCTTTTCACTTTATCAGTGTTTCGTAAATAATCACGCATATTGTCTGTGTTTATCAATATCGTAAGACATTCATTAGTGGTCGTATTATAATATTATCATACAAGAAACTAGCCTTGTGAAATTTTTCGAGGCCGTTTACCTATAGGTACTAACTCATCTTTTTATTTTAATCCCTGAAAAAAAAATGGCGTTTTTACGGCTCCGTGGCTTAGTTAGCCCTGCCTTCGAAGCGAGGGGTCCCGGGTCCAATCCCGGCTGGGGCACACTTTGTGCGATGAGCAAGAAGTTTGTTCTCGGGTCCTGGGTGGTTGTTGTATTTCTGTACAATATTTGTCCATGCCAGGTGCGACACAGGGAATCCTAGTGTTGCATGTGGGTAAACGTTATTTTTTTATCTGCCAGGTCTGTTACAAGAAACAGCGTGACAAAGAAACATTTTAGAGTAAAAGAAGATATAGTTACGAGGCTGGGAGAAAGAGAAATGAGAGAAGGATTTTGAGATGGAAATGTAAGACTCCCGACCCGACAGTCGAACCCGGGACCCCTCGCCGGAGGCAGGGCTACCTACAATTAAGGCACGGAGCCGTCTAAATATATACTAGCGTAGGCGTAAGCGGCGGGAAATTTATTTATTGAGACATGACATCCCCTTAAGGTAGACTCCCGTCAAGACACCTGAATCTATTAACTATCAAATGATTATATTGTTAAAGCAATTTTCCAATATGGATGAAACCTTGAGACCCACGCAGATTTCAAGTAATAAGGAAAATACCGCAGTTTTCCAGTCAACAAACGTCAATCTTTGTTGGCTAGATTTGTACTCGTTTATATTGTAACTACTTAGTTGACGGCCATGCTGATTTTTATAGGGTACGTATATATCAGTGCTAGACCAGACATCATCTTAAATCACATAAAACTATATGATATGTCAAATTATTGTCGTTTCTCATCAGTGTTATTTATAAAGATTATGTCTGTTTCAACCATTATATAGGTAGATCTAAGATAGATAGATTTTATCGTTCATAAAACTAGGAAATATATGATACTAGCTGACCGGGCCACGCGTTGCTGTGGCTAACGTTGTCATATGGTATTATAATTTGCAATAAAATAATATTGCGATCATAAATTGAGATGTGAGCTATCCTATCCTTCAAGTTGGATCAAACTGCACACGGTGTACAAGTTTTATTAAAATCGGTTAAGTAGTTTAGGAGTCCATCGCGGACAACATCGTGACACGTAATTTATATATATTAAGATGTTGGTAGTAAAACATGACAATAATGTCAGTAGAGTCCTTTAGTTTTTACCTTTACGGTTTACAAACATTGGATATTAACAAAACATATATTATAATGAACTCCAGAAATTCACAGAGAACAGTCATCAACTTAGCTATAATATACCTACGCTCCCGTTATATGCTCACGAATATGTTTTCTTGTGCGTATAAATTTGACGTGTCCAAGCGATACTTGAAATCTAAAGGAATAAATGAGTATTCTGCTATTTACTCCGTCTTAAGCGATTAATAACTTGCCGGTGCAAAGATATATCCCGAGTTAGATTGTCAGTGGCGGCCTTAGCGGGTGGCAAGCAGGGCAACTGCCCGGGGCCTTGCTTTTGTAAGGCCTCGCAATCTCGCAGAACAACCCGTTTTTTGTCTTGATGTACTGCAGCTGTATTTAAGAGGATGCTGACTGATTACCAGTAGCTGTACACTTTCAACTCACCTAAATTCCTCATACCCCAAGAGCCTCACAAAGATCTATCGCCCGGAGCCTCGCAATATCTAACGCCGCCCTTGAAGATTGTTCTTGGCTCTTGGATACTATATCACCAATGCTGATAATCACTAACTGTGGCTGATCACCCTCAGTACAAACTCGTTGTTATTCTGGGACGAATATCACAGAATAATCAAATAGTACGTGCAAGTCATGTTTGATATTAAGTGGTGAATCGCGACTGCTAATTTTTACTCTAGATACAAACCATTTCCTTGACAAATTGTGCCTATATTATCTAAATGATGATGATTGGTTTAATGCTGCAAATATGTCATCTAACACGCGGAATATGCTGTATGCTGCACACGAGCGTAAATTTCAATTTATAATTTTTATAACTGTCTATATCATAGCATCTTAAAATCCAAACATTTTTACATTTAATGATAAGAGACACGCGTTGCGCTGATAATAACCTAGATAAAAGTCTGTATTACAAACATATTACAACTTAATGCTTTTATCGCAAGATACTATCTTTCAAAGTATAAGCCTAGTAACTACATATCTTTATTTCATGTAATTACATTCTTAAGAACCAAGCTCTGCTTTAGACAGGATTTATCTATGTACAGGGCTTTCTAAGAAGCAATCTTTCACACGAACTAACGGCCCTTTATAACAGTAATATTTCTAATTTACACCATTATTCAATAATAATTATGAAAGGATTTCTCATAATTATCAATCAAATCAAAAAGTGTCATTAATATGCTCTTATTACTATAAATACATATTTGCTTTTCAAATTAAGTGTAGGGGACTGGTTGACGATCAATTTCAGTTTTCCCGTTACATTCCGCAGAAACTACAACTATGCGGCACCGAGGAAGAAATGCGAGAGGTAGCTGGTCGTATCTGCAGGAACTACCTACACGGCGCTTGGAAGACTGTGGACCCACAAGCTTTGGAGTTCCGAAGAATCAGGTGAGATTTCTGCATCATACAAAAGGAACAAGAACGACCTCAAAGTGCTACCTTGTGGTGCACCGTACCTTACTAATAAACTTTTAAAATTATGAAAAAGCTTTTGCAATAGCAATATGATTTTTATTTAAGTTAGATGTGTTACTTATTGAAAAAATGATATCCCCGAATGTTTTTATGTGATAATTTGAGTTATGTATGATGAAACATGTTATCAAGAGCATTGGTGAAATCAAGTCACTAGTTTTCTAAGTTTCTAGCACCGAAAAATTACGTAACGCCAGATTAACCATTTGATCATTAGCCACGTCTCACGTATTAAGAAATATGTTTCGATTACGTGAATGGAAAATTCTCGTCCGCTTCATTTCGTTTGTTTTTATTATCATCCGTTAATTTGTTTAACCGGAAAATACCAGTTATAAAACTAGTTTTGTTGTCTCGTCATTATCAAACTACCACAGAGGGAAAATGTACGTTCCCCCACTGACTTCGTCATGGTTCCTGCTTGATGTTGTAACAATATGTTGTCTACCAGTAGGTAGACAACATATGAATCAGGAACATGTCAACCGACTCGTTGTCAAGTCAAAAACCTTATTATCTTTTTATTCTTTAAAACAGTTAACTAAAATGTGTGATAAGTTAAAAGAAATAAAATATTTACAGTTTGCAACAAACGCTTATGAACATCATATCAATTTTTTTTTATGCGAAAATTTGACGGAACGATCTGGGGGCCCAGCTGGTGGTAAGTGGCGCCACCCGCCCATGACAACAGTAATGCGACTCAGTATAAAATTTGGGCCTTACACAGAGTCGCATTCATCGTGCTGCGCCCATCACCCGAGACGGAGATGATACGTCTCATGCGCATGTGATTTCACCTGCAACTACACCCTTCCACCTGAACACACTAATGCGAGCACCTCTCCGGACGAACTTGGCACAAGTTCTACTGCTACTTACAATATAACATTTGCCTCGGGCCGAAAAGTGGTGGTAAACCGAATCGCAGTGCTGGTTTTCAGCCCGAAACCGCAACATGACCTTGGCATTGCAAGTCACGGAACATACAGCATCGTAACAAATCGTATAAACAAAATACCAAGAAAGTTTACAAAACCGCAGAGCTATCGACATTAAATAGTTTTTATACTAACGCGTAATATCAGCGCGCAAAAAATGTAAACACGATTACACAGACCTTGGCGGACCTGTTCGGACTTGGCTTAAAATATGGACGAAACGAAATGGTTATGTCGAGATACCGGTCAAATCATACGCGCATGAGACGTAACACATTGTTTCGTGTAAATAAATAAATAAACGTTCACACACTCATACCTCTGCACTAGGATTCCCTGTGTCGCAGATGGCATGGACAAACACAAACAACCAATACCCGAGAGCCAACTTCATGTTCACCACACAACGTGTGTCCCGGCCGGGAATAGAACCCGGGACCCCTCGCTCCGAAGGCAGGGCTAGTACCACCTAAGCCACGGAGTCGTTTTAGTGCTAAATAAATGTTTCTTTCTTTCTATCACTGCTGTGCTTCGGTGGAAAGGTGTGGGTGCCGGTGAAATTATATGCGCTAGAACGTAAAATCCCCGTCTCGGGTGACGGGCGCAACACGGTACGACTTGTGTCTGTCATACTTCGGTCTTGGAGGACTCAAGTCGCATGGTTGTTATGGGCGGAGATAAACACTCAATAATATGTGGGCCTTCGGCTAGTCCTTACTTCTGTCACTTCACAAAAAATAACCGGTGATTCCATTTATCGTCCTAAACAGCCACACTAGGGTGGCTAAACGAAAATGTGTTTACCCAACCAGTCCATCTGGGGTGGATAATTGGAATTCACTTTTGATTATTCATCCGTCTATTTCCCTCAAGTATAGTTCAGTTTATTTATTTTTATTTATAGTTCAACAGTAAATATATGTTTACATATATTTTTTCTCAAGGTTTTGTCGTGTTTGCTATCAAATATCAAAATATTTAAATGTAATTTGGAATTAACACGCAGCCGGGTTTTTTTTATAATTTCATATTTAAATAAACCTATTATCGTATTATATTATTATATTTATTTATTTGGGACAAAAAACAACAGTATACAGGTTAAACTTTAAATGACAAGTATTATTAATACTGCAGTACCACATTATCCGCAAATTACATGTTAAAATTGATAATTGATAAAAGAATTGATTGATTGATAAAAGTATGTGCCTAGCTAATTAAAATAGGTATTCAAACTCTATCCTACATAACATCAGGGGGTCCAGTTGCTCGCGTCCGTAGGTGTGATCCCTTTGATTCCCTACACGTACCCCCTGGTGCTAAAGGAGCAACCATAAGTAGCAGTCGAACTTGTGCCAAGTTCGTCCGCAGAGGTACTGCCACCACACCTGGAATCTGCCGCCAAGCAGTGGTGGTTGCATTACTGTGTTCCGGTGGAAGGGTGTGGGGGCCGGTGAAATCACATGCGCATGAGACATATCATCCCCGTCTCGAGTGATGGACGCGGCAGGATGAATGCGACTCAGTAAAGATTTGGATCTTATACTGAGTCGCGCGCATTATTGTTGTCATGGGCGAGGGTCACCACTTACCATCAGGTGGGCTCTCAGCTCGTTCCGTCAAATATTCACATAAAAAAAAAAAAGTATTGTAAGTGTTGACACAGCTTCCCGTAGTACAAGCTATGCTTAATTTGGGGCTAGATGGTGCTGTGTGAAATAGCCATGAAAATATATTTATTCAGTACCTGTCTGAAGCGTATCTTGCATCAATAGCTATTGTGGTTTAAATGCAAAAACGAATTCCGAGATTTGGTACAATTTCTATTGTCCCAAATATCGGAAGAACTGAATAGATTTACGGTAAAAAGTGCCATTATGTTTTTACTAGCGAAACGCGAACAATACTCCTACAGTACCACTTGAACAAGTTTGATTAAGATCTAATGTACCACGGGACCAAACGTTTCGAATTTAGTTGTAGAACATTTTTTTCACTGTGATTTTCTGTTGACAACCTGTTATTGCGCAAATGTACTTTTTCTATGTAACCAAATTGTTTTTAAATGGTTACTTTCGCCCATAACAACAGCAGTTCGCACCCGTTGCGCCCGCTACGTAAGAATACGAGTGTAGAGGTTATAAATTATTAACTGACTTCAAAAACGCGGAGTTTGTCATTTATAATAATACTAGCGACCCGCCCCGGCTTCGCACGGTTAGTAAACCATCAGTGTCGTATCAAAAACTACCCGTGCGAAGCCGGGGTGACTTGCTAGTGTATTATACATATAAACCTTCCTCTTGAATCAATCTATCTATTAAAAAAAACCGCATCAAAATCCGTTGCGTAGTTTTAAAGGTTTAAGCGTACATAGGGATATAGGGACAGAGAAAGCGACTTTGTTTTATACTATGTAGTGACGAAACTATTAGAAAACGTATACTATAAACTTTGACGGAGCCATATTGACAAAATCATCCACTTTAATCCAGATTTGGCCTCGTAGATAAAAATAATACAAGTTCATATTACAAAAATGTAAAAACCCCCAATTTGGGGTAGTTGTGATGTACTGATGAACATCAAACGCATGAACAGATCTTCATAAATCATAGCTAAGAACCATCTCGATCCCGTTAGCTTTCAAACAGAAAATTGCATCAAAATTAATTACGATGCCACAGACAGATACACACTACTAACTCATAATAACCCTCTTTCGTTGGAGCACAAGTTCTATTGGTTGTTCCTTTGGCACCACCCAGGGGGTACGTGTATTGATATACATATTTCACACAGCGCCATCTATCGCCAAACTAGGCATAGCTTGTTATATGGGAACTAGATAACATATAGTACTTTTTTTTGTTGTAAATATTTACATATAATACATATTAACAGCCAGACACAACAAACATGAATGTTATCATTCCCGTCTCGGGTGATGTACGCAGCAGGATGAGTGCGACTCGGTGTAAGATCCAAATCTTATACTGAGTCGCATTACTGTTGTCATGGGCGGGGGGCGCCACTTACCACCAGGTGGGCCCTCGGCTCGTTCTGTCAATATCAGATAAAAAAAACAAATGTTAGCACACTAATGCTGGGTGGGAAATGTTAGCACACTAATCCTGGGTGGGAATCGAATTCACGACCTACATCGCAGAAGGCAGAGTTACTTAATGCTTACTATAAAATATCAGATTACCTAGATGACAAAAAGGCTTGGGAATGAATTTGCTCCACTCTAGACGCAGGACCATATTCGCGAATATGTAATACTGTGTCCGAGGGGTTTCTTGTCTGTTTCTTCCCCTCGGGTTGGTCCGTTAGGGTTGGACAAACGTAATCTTAACAAATAAGATTAGCTTAAACGTGAAAACTGACTGTAATTTGACATATCTGTGTGCATGTAATGTGCCTGGGGAGTTCCTGTGACACGTTATATGCTCACGAATATGTGTATATGCATGTGTAAAATTTTACGTGTCCAAATGATACTTGAGATCTAAAGGAATAAATGAGTTTGACTTTGACTTTGACTACCAATTGAGCTATTAGGATGATGTTTATGGATCCTAAGGGTACTCTCCTACGAGGGCAACATTCCCCCCCTCCATCTATGCCTTACAGTTCCCACCGTCTCCATCACAATCTAAATCCTCCATAGACAATCAAATACCGTTATCGACGCGTAAACAGCGCCGTTTTATGTCGACAAAACAATAAACTAATATTTACTGAATGTAGGCCGGCGGAAAATCACCACAGATAACGAGTTTACATTGCATTGAGTCGTATGATACAAGCGCTTGGCTGCGCATGCGCATGTTTCACCTCAATCACACAAACATTCGCTCCATAGCTGTGCGAAGTTATATTATAATTCATGAATATTATAATATGATTTCGCCGGTGAAATCACATGCGTATGAGACGTATCATCCCCGTCTCGGGCGACGGACGCAGCTGGATGAATGCGACTCAGTGTGAGATTCAACTCTTATACTGAGTCGCATTACTGTTGTCATGGGCGGGGGTCGCCACTTACCACCAGGTGGGCCCTCAACCCGTTCCGTATATATAAACCATATGCGCACAACTGTCCTCTCGTCTTGAACCGGTTGCGTCTCAAGAAAACCAATATTTCTTGTCCCCAGTGGAGGGTTATCGAACTTCCTGTACTACGTGGCGCTGCCAGAAGACACCACCCATCTGCCGACGTACACCCAGAGGGACAGTTCCCCGGAGCAAGACCCCGACACGCTGGCCAGCAGGCTGGCCAAGAGGTCTGTCGCCAGGTCCAACTCCTTCACCATGGAGGAACCTAAGAAGGTAAGTGCAGTAGAACCAATTTTATGTTCTTATTGATGGAATTCTGGTCATCAATTCGGGTGTATATATATATATATGTATATAGCGATTTGGATATCCTTGTTTTTTCTTTTAATGTAAATAAATGACGGAACGAGCCGAGGGCCCACCTGGTGGTAAGTGGTGACCCTCGCCCATGACAACAGTAATGCGACTCAGTATGAGATCCAAACCTTTACTGAGTCGCATTCATCCTGCTGCGTCCATCACCCGAGACGGGGATGATACGTCTCGTGCGCATGTGATTACACCGGCAGCCACACCCTTCCACCGGAACACAGTAATGCAACCACTACTGCTTGGCGACAGTACCTCACCGGGCGAACTTTGCACAAGTTGTACTGCAATTTTAATTGTTCCTTTGGCTCCACCCAGGGGTACTTTAAGGGTACTTTACTAGAGGGTTCTTATCTACGGACGCGAGCAACTGGCCCCCCAGTGTTATGCCCATACAAAAGGTTTGGGCAGGGCTGGATTTCAGCATAATCCTTGCTCGAACTTCCAACTTGCTTGAAAGAGCTTCATAACTTGACCCTATCCGGCCCTATAGCAACACCTGGTACCCTTTCAGGTGTTGCTGGTTTGACCCTAACTGGCCCTATGGTGTCTTTCAGGTGTTGCTGAGGATCTACGGCCAGGTGCACGGCGAACGGGCCATGGACGCCATCGTAACGGAGTCCGTGATCTTCACGTTGCTGTCTGAGAGGCGGTTGGGGCCCAAACTACATGGTGTCTTCTCAGGCGGCAGGATCGAGCAGTACATACCTGTGAGTATGTTGTGTCATGTCCAGACATGGCGGGGTCGTGATGCTTTTGGGTGAAACCCCTTTGGGTACGGAACCCTATTACTAAGACTCCGCTGTCAATCTGTCTGTCTGTCTGTTCAAGCTCCGTGGCTTAGTGGTTAGTAGCCCTGCCTTCGGAGCGAGGGGTTCGATTTGTGTATATCGATTGGTTCTCGGGTTTGTGTGGTGAGCATGAATTTTTTTCTCGGGTCTTGGGTGTTTGTCCATGCCGTCTGCAAGGAATCTTAGTGCAGAGGTATTAGCGTGTAATATTGTTACGTTTATTATTGTTATAATAAAAAATAGTTTTTTTATAATTCCGTACCAGCCTCTAATGTTCCCACTGCAGACACCGGCCTACTCTCGATAATTGAGAGTGAATGGGCTCTGATCTACCACGGGAGCCCAATCCGGATTGGTAGATGTCACATGTCTTCGAATTTATGGTTCCAAGACATGCCGATGTTTTCCGTCACCGTTTCGAGAACGTGGTATTGCGCACGTAAATATTCCAAGTGAAAAAACTCATTGGTGCATTGGGTTTGAACCAGCGACGTTCAGATTGAAAGTCGGCGTCTATGTCCCTGGGCCACCACGTTCTCACGCTTTTTTTTATTATGTATAATATGTTTTATTTAAATTGTCTCTAAAACATGTGTTGCCCCCAGGCCCGGCCGCTGCTCACGAAGGAGCTGGCCGAGCCGGCTATGTCGATGAAGATAGCGGAGAAGATGGCCGCCATACACTCGATGGACGTGCCGCTCTCCAAGGAGCCCAACTGGCTGTGGAAGACGATGGGCAAGTGGACGCGCACCGTCAAGGAGGAGAGGCTGGCGGGCACCGTGCACGGGAAGGTACGCACGCTCATACACAGAGAGAGAGAGAGAGAGAGAGAAAAACACACACAAGCGCGCACACTCGCTAACAGAGAGACAAACACACACACGCGCACACACACACAATAGACAGAACACACACACAGAGAGAGACAAACACACACAGAGACAGAAACACACGCGCGTACACACACACAGAGAGAGAAACAAACACACCCAGAGACAGAAACACACACACGCGCGCGTACTTACACACGACACACACACACACACACACATACACAGACACAGACAAAGAGACAACACACAAACACACAGAGTGACAAACACACACAGAGACAGAAACACACGCGCGTACACACACACACACACAGAGAGAGAGAGAGAGAGAAACACACACAGAGACAGAAACACACACGCGCGTACACACACACAGAGACAGACACACACACACACACAGAGACAGAAACACACGCGCGTACACACACACAGAGAGAGAAACAAACACACCCAGAGACAGAAACACACACACGCGCGCGTACTTACACACGACACACACACACACACACACATACACAGACACAGACAAAGAGACAACACACAAACACACAGAGTGACAAACACACACAGAGACAGAAACACACGCGCGTACACACACACACACAGAGAGAGAGAGAGAGAGAAACACACACAGAGACAGAAACACACACGCGCGTACACACACACAGAGACAGACACACACACACACACAGAGACAGAAACACACGCGCGTACACATACACAGAGAGAGAAACAAACACACCCAGAGACAGAAACACACATACACACTCGTGGTGTGGTGGGCAATACCTCTCTGGTTAAACTTGGCACAAGTTCTACTGCTACTTTTTGTTGCTCCTTTATCAACACCCAGGGGGTACGTGTAGGGAATCAAAGGGTACAAAGACCGAGATCAGATACAGATTGAGCAACTGGACCCCCCGTCTTGTTTCTATTTAGTAAATCGTCTCGTCCATGTTCCAGAACGAAGCGGAGAAGGCCATAATCAAGCACCTGAAGAGCGTGGACTTCGACAAGGAGGTGGAGTGGCTCAAGAAGTACATCGCGAGCGTCGACTCGCCCGTCGTCTTCTGCCACAACGACATGCAGGAAGGTGTGGCATGCTCGGCCTTCTAGGGTTTCGTACCCAACGGGTAAAACGGGACGAAAAAGGTGGCCAGACGGCTCCGTGGCTTAGTTGGTAGTAGCCCTGCCTTCGAAGCGAGGGGTCCCGGGTTCGATTCCCGGCCGGGGCGCACTTTGTGTGGTGAGCGTGAAGTTTGTTCTCGGGTCTTGGGTGTTTGTCTTGTGTTTCTGTGTTTGTCCATGCCATCAGCGATATTATTACATAAAAACAATACAAAGAACGGTCTTATCGCTAGCAAGCAATTTCTACCAGTCAACCAAATGGACAGGTTATCATGGAAATTGTATTAGATATTAAAAAAAAATATTAGACAATATAAGTGTGATTTAGCTATGCTTAGTTAAATATTTATTTGAGTGAGTAATATAGGATTGTTGTGATCCACAGGTAACATCCTGCTGCTGGAAGACACCCCCCAGGCGACGGCCGAGGACGAGCTGTCCCCGGTGTACGTGCAGGAGTACCCCCCGGACTCGCCCGATGCGCACACTGACGCGGACACCTCGGACAGGTAACTGGCATTCCCCGAGGGGTTTCTTGTCTGTTCTTCCCCTCGTGTTGGTCGGTTGGAATAGACGTAAACTTAATAAGATTGGCTTAAACATGAAAACTGACTGTAATTTGACATATCTGTGTGCATGTAATGTGCCTGGGGAGTTCCTGTGACACGTTATATGCTCACGAATATGTTTACTTGTGTGTGTAAAATTTGACGTGTCCAAACGATACTTGAGATCTAAAGGAATAAATGAGTTTGACTTTGACTTACCACGGGAGCCCAATCCGGATTGGTAGATGTCACATGTCGTCGAATTTTCGGTTCTAAGACATGCCGGTTTCCTCACGATGTTTACCGTCACCGTTTCGAGAACGTGGTATTGCGCACGTAAATTTTTCAATTGAAAAAACTCATTGGTGCACGTGTGGGTTTGAACCAGCGACCTTTAGAAAGTCTGCGTCGTTACCCCTGAGCCACCACACTCATTATTATCGGTCTAACGGCTCCGTGGCTTAGTTGGTAGTAGCCCTGCTCTGAGGGGTCCCGGGTTCGATTCCCGGCCGGGACTCTGTGAACACGAAGGTTGTTCTCGGTCTCTGTGTGTCCATGCCATCTGCGACACAGGGAATCCTAGATGTATGAGTGTGTAAATATTTTTGTTTTATGTTCTCGGTTTCTGTGTTCGTCCATGCCATCTGCGACACAGGGGATCCTAGAGGTATGATGTGTGATTTTTTTTTTATTTTTCAGCATCATTAGCCGGATATCCGACACCGGCGAGCCCAAACTGGTGCTGATAGATTTCGAATACTGCGCTTATAACTACCGCGGGTTCGATTTGGCCAACCACTTCGCCGAGTGGGGGTTCGATTACACGAACCCGGACCACCCGTTCTACTTCGAGAATATCGACAATTGCCCGACTTTGGAACAGAAGGTGAGAATTGTTATGTTCATACGTGCTATGTGATCTATTGTATTGTATAATAGTATTTTATTGGTAAATCAAAATATTGCAGGTCAACATTTTATCGTATTAAATTTAATTTTAATTAATATACTGCATACACTTATGTGAGTCGGACAAAAACGCAAATAAAAATTGTAGTTATTCATTACGATAGTAGGTACCTATATTGTATAATATGTTGTATATTTTTTTTGTATTCAAAATATTAATACAAAAAGTGTTAATATATTAATTAATGTGATTATTTTAATTCATTTCGGGTTGAAGTTGAAACTTACCTTTGAGTGATCCAAGGAGGGTAGGATAGGGTTTAAAACGCTAAACTTAGTAATAATAACACATAACCTTGTAGGCACATAATTATTTACAAAAACATTTCCAATTTTAAAAAAATTAACGTAAATAAAGATTTTTGTCTTTGAGTTGCGAATCTATATACTTTTATTAAGAAACTAGCTACGGGAATATATGAATATTTCGGGATAAAAAGTAGCCTATCTATTAATTATGGGTATGAGCCGCCTTTATAGCAGATTCCATCTAAATAAATAAAGATTTTTGACTTTGTCTTTGAGTTGCGAATCTATATACTTTTATTAAGAAACAAGCTACGGGAATACTTGAATCTTTCGGGATAAAAAGTAGCCTAGGTGTTAATCCATAGTACGAGCTGCCTTTATAGCAGATTCCATCTAAATAAATAAAGATTTTTGACTTTGAGCGGCTTTGGGCCACCACGCTCTCACTATATCACTATATGCGATGCCATTATATCTGACTTTGTTAGAAATAATTTTATTTGAAAATTAAACGAAGCTTTGTAGATGGAATAAACGGATTCCATTGTACAAACCAATTGTACAAAAAATGTATATTAATATACAATAGTACCAAACAGGTATAAATTTATAAAATGTACGAATTATATATATAATTTTACAACGGCAATACTCACTCAATGTTGTACACTTGATTTTTATTTTATTGTACAAATACAAAATAAATAAATGAAATGAAAAAAATTAACAATACAATATGGATTTCGAGGTTATTGATACTCAAATTGTATTTATTAAATCAAAGTCGAAAATCTTTATTTTTAATTATATTTTAAGCTAGAAACGTCATGATCTGTCCTATTTTTGAGCTTAGCTTGAAATCAAAACAGATGGTAATTTTTACAATTCGAAATTTTCTTTTAAAACCTTTGTGTCAAACTCACGCTTTGTAACCATTACTTTAAATCGCTAAAGTGAGAAGTATTTAAACTGTTCTGCCGAATCGGTTTCCTGTCTGCCCATACGCAGCTTGTTGTGTGATATGCTTGTATTTTAGCGGTGGCGACATCTGTTGGCCCGCGGCGCGAACTGCGACGCCCGGCGTGCTTTATGCGCCGAATCACAGATGGCGGGGCTCGGTTGAAAAGTATAATTTTGATGAGGATTTCAATGTTTTATCTATGACCTTTGTTATGTAAATTACTTAAAAGGGGATGTCTGGAAACATAAAAAATATGCTTTTTTTTGTGGACGGTACTTGAGCGACCAAGATTCGCTATAACTTTTTTTTGTGGACAGTACTTGGGCGACCAACATTCGCTATAACTTTTTTTTGTAGACAGTACTTGGGCGACCAAGATTCGCTATAACTTTTTTTTGTGAACAGTTCTTGGGCGACCAAGATTCGCTATCACTTTTTTTTGTGGACAGTACTTGGGCGACCAGGATTCGCTTTAACTTTTTTTTTTGTGGACAGTACTTGGACGACCAAGATTCGCTATAACATTGTTTTTGTGGACAGTACTTGGGCGACCGATATTCACTATAATATTTTTTTAATGTAATTTTTTTTTACTAGAAATACAATTATACTGGTAAACTTAACATCAAAACACAAAATTTCATCTAAATCGCCGTTTCCGAGATACGCGAAATAAATATATATACGAGTATTGCTTGTAAATCAAAAAGATTAATTAAATCAATTTGCAGCAATTGGACATAATTATTGTGCAGTATTCTTGTAGAATTAATATTATTAATATCTGTTTAAGCAATATTACTTGCATCGCACAGTGCTGGTGAAATGACATGCGCATGCGACGTGCACCGTCTCAGACTGACGGGCGCGGTGCGATGCGACTTAGGTCTTGTCATACTGCCGTAGGGAAAGACCCGAGACTTATTGCTTCTGTTCATAAACTGTATAATGATAAAAAAGCGATGCCGTTTATTTTTCATTCCCTTTTTTGTTATACGTAACATAGGTCGCTGTGATTTTGTTGTTGGTTTCAAATTCTGTATTTAGATATATCCAGTACCCTGGGAGTATCAGGTAATATACCCCCACACCCCTTCCAACCCCTATATCCTACCTTCGCAATTTGGTACCGCAGAAAGTACTTTCTGATCGCTATTTTGTGGT
Source organism: Aplocera efformata (assembly GCA_921293045.1). Taxonomy (NCBI): domain Eukaryota; kingdom Metazoa; phylum Arthropoda; class Insecta; order Lepidoptera; family Geometridae; genus Aplocera; species Aplocera efformata. The sequence goes on along the minus strand of OV121067.1, from coordinate 538,498 downwards.
CAATGTTATTATAGCGAGATAGATTTAGAAACGAAATTATTTTTCAGACAATAAACCAACAGCATAATCTTTTTGCAAACTTTTCTAGCCAAAAATAGTTTTATTATTAAAAATCTTATAAATGCAAATTTTATGGAAAACATCGCAAAGAAACCGCTTCTAGAATGAAGAATAAGTATTTTTACTACTTCAACTATTATACTATACATATAAGAAAAAATAATAATAAATATGAAATTAAAACCTAAAATGAGTACTGATTACTGACGATTTTTAATATGCCAGCTACAAAACAGAAAATAATTGTTTTTAAATCATTCTATCACTTTTCTATGTGAAATTATATCAAATGATATTATTTCTATTGAATTATCACACTTATAATACATATACACTTATGTTCTTATGTGTGTGTCTGTGTGTTTGTTACTCCTTCACGCTCTAACGGGTCAACGAATTTGGATGAAATTTGGTACCAGGATAGCTTATATCCTGGATTAACTATAGGCTACTTTAAACCTTCAAGAGTTGTTTATAACTCTTGAAAACTCCAATCCCGTAGGCACTTGCTCACACGAAAAGATATCTATTGGATGAACATAAAATAGTAATTGTACTCGTCTTTATAAAGTGCATTTATACATGCGCATGCAAAGTGCCGTGGAGTCTTTGAATTCTGATTTTTATGCCATTTTTACCCGTGTTTTTTTAATATGATCATGAAACATCAACAGTCGAATTCTTCTGTATTCGACTGTAGAATTTTTATTTTTAAATTCCACCCTTTATATGATTGATATATTATTTCTAATCAGTCAATTGGTCACCGCCAAGACATTAGTATCTTTGCCTCAATTTTGTAAATACATATCAACACTCAGACAGAACAAACATTTGTGTTCGTCACACAATGCTTGTCCTTGGTGGGAATTGTACTCACGACCCACAGCGCAGAAGCTATATTATACTACCAACTGAGCTGAGGCCTTAAAAGTGTAAATCCCTTTCTTAGTTACGTAATAAAGCTGGTTTTTTATTTCATATTATTTACTTTACATTTGTATACATTTTTTACTACAAAATAATATATTTGCTTATACACAAGTACGCATAAATTAAAACCTTTTAAATGTATATTGATTAGTTATTTACAAAAATTTGGATATAGAATGCGGAATGTTTCACCTCGAAGGTGGCGAGTGAGAATGAATGGATATAAAAATGAGTCACGCCTTGTGAAACACAGCTTGCCGCGGCGAAGGCTTTGCTCGCAGAAAAACGTAGGCGTTTACAACATTACAAAAGAGCAAAACATTTAGTAAAAAATATATTCAGTGGAGTGGTCCAAGCGGTCTGCTAGAGCTACAGAGGAACCTCCTTACGATTATGATTATTATTATTAATATAAAAATGATTTTCCAAATATATGTTATTTTTCAGGGGATCTTTATCAAGGAGTACCTGAAGCATTACTACAGCAACCTGTCAGAGAGCAAGGACCCATCCATAGACGACGTGAACCACCTCCTGTGCGAGGTGGACGCGTTCACCCTCGCCAGCCACCTGTTCTGGAGTCTGTGGTCCATCGTCAACGCTTCTAAGAGCAAAATCCCATTCGGATATTGGGTAAGTCGGTTTCCTCTCCCACTTGTCATGGCATGTCTTTGTAGAACGCAAAGATTTCGATTTTTTAATTACAACGCCATCTAGTGATATTTGTTTGAAGTTAATTTATTGTATTGGGTACAGTAATAAACATTATTCTGACCTGTATATAAATATATATTCTTGGACAATCCACACATCACCTAAATTAAATATAGCCTGTACTATGGGAACTAGATAACTGATAGAATACCATTGCTAATACTATTTTTGAAATTGATAAAAACAGAACAATGTTGCAATAATTTGTAATCTCTGTTGACCGAAAACATCATTTCACCACAGGAAACGCTGAAACAGTGCTGCCAACAACAACCCAGAGTCCTCATCCGATATATAAAGGAGTTAGGATGGCTGGGGTAGGGTTTAGTTAACAACGGGAGACAATGCACAATATACCCCTATGTGGGAAGTCAGTGTAGGCTTAGTCACCCCCACCCAGAATTAGACAACAACTTACGGACAGAGTTTTTTTTATTGTATGTTTGTACTGAAAAACAAGACTTCACCAATACTCTATATAGAATGAATAATGCATTATTCATATTACGCTGTTTTCCCAAAAGGGTAGGCACGCATCAATGAGCTTTTCACAAGAAATGGTGAATGCAAAACTTTATTGTTAACAGCGCCATCTATTGATTTCACGATGCAACTTTGCATAACCTATCAATTTAATTCACAGGAATACGGGGTCTCGAGACTGGACATCTATCTCCGGCTGAAGCAAGAGGTGATCAAGAAGGATACATACGGTATCCCCCAGAAAAGGAAAATCTGCGAGGTGGACATATGAGGCAGTATCTCACGTCTCGGACTCGAGGAGACGGGAACCACACAGTGATTGAGACATAGTGATTGAAACACAGTGATTGATACATAAATAGTGATCGAGACATAACAGTGATTGAAACATACAGTGGTTGAGGCGCACAGTGATTGAAACATACAGTGGTTGAGGCGCACAGTGATTGAGAATTGAAATTAGTGTGTCAAAGTGATTGAGGGACAAACGAAAAGATTGAAACTTTTGATAGTGATTGAATCATTATCAATCAAGTTATCGTACACATCATAATTGATAGTAGCGAAACAGAAGTAAAACTCCTTTAAGATGCTGCTTAAGCGCTGTCAATATGTGTCTACTAACCCCTCTGCGTAGAGGGCATGCGTCTGCGCAGGCATGGTAGTATGTATGTTATCACTACAGGCGAAAGCTTCTAGGCCCTTGCTGCTCTGGCTGCTAAATCGCTGTCTCTTTCCCACTCGCTGGTTGAATGGAACCAAGCCGTTGTAATCGCAAGGCGTTGGTGCCTATCTGAGCTTTGGATCAAAGTACTGGACTCATGTGACATTTCTGAACCGTCAAAATCATTCAAAAGTTTTTAAATATTCAATTACAGATACAGATTAACAAAGCCCCAAAGTTTGGTTAAGGAGGATCTACTCTGCGTCAGATTTAATAATCAAAAATGTTTTGAAATCTGTCTTTAGGTATGTTATCAAAAAATTTACCATATACCCACATATTATTCTGTGTGCGGGTAAATGGTCCTTCACTGACATCCCGCATAGGGTATTTTGTGCATTTTCCCCCATTGTTGACTAAACTACCCCAGCCGAACTTGCAGTACTGGGGGACTGCAGCACTGTTTCAGGGTCCGATGTGGTGAGGTAGGTGCCAGAATTGACTTTTGTAAGTCTGTTGATTCTCATTTTGTTTTGAAGCTATTAAGTCTATATTTTCCACTATTTCCTCCTCCAACAGGCGGACCCCTGTCACGGACCCAAATTTCAATTGTTGGTGGTTGTTTGCGGTGAATTGTGATGGTGGCCAACATCTATTTAAATATAAATTTCTACTCATTTTTAATCTAACTGTATTATTTACAGTACTAAATTATAATTATTAGTTCAGAAAAGCTTGTTTCTAAATACTGTAAGATTTTTTTAAGATAAGTGTAGATATATTGTTTAGATGTTTTGACCATGTTGAAATTTAATATTGTTTGTGCAAATGATAACCAATAATTTGTATGATATTATATTTATATTCATTATATTTTAATTGACTGCCAATCTGAATTTTTCTGCAACTGAAAACTTAATATATTTTGGCAGGCGATTGAAAAGTATAATTTTAGTGTAAACTAAATTAGTATTGTCTCAAGGTCATTCCTATATAAATACCAAAAATAATTGAGTAGGTACTTAAAATGAAAAAAAGCGAATTTATTTGCGTATTTAAATTCCGACGTCAATAGTTTAATTTATTTAAAATTGAAACCTGAAATGCAAAATATTAAATGCTAAGCATTTATGTGATCTTAGTTATTTAAGAAACCATTATGCGTGTGATTTAAAATTGTATAATTTTAATTAATACATCACCATTTTATAGTCATTCCTAAATGTTCCCAATAAAGATAAGGATTATTATTCCGTCGTACAAACTTTAGGTGCAAATAGTTTGTATAAAAAAATAAAAAAAAAACGTCATATTTTTGTGGTTGTCAAACATCAAAGTGCATATGTAAAGTCAGTGTCAAATCATAATAAATAAATGGTCACTTTTTTTTGGAATGGTTAGGGAGGCCAATTGGTGTATAGTCGGAATGCAGATTTGAGGAGATTACGAGAGATTATTTCTACAAATCTCAAATTAAAAAAAACAATGTTAATCCGCCGAACGCGCGCCAATTAATATAACCTCAAAGACTTTTTGATACTTGAAAAAGTTGAGACATATTTAACAGAACAAAATGTAAGTAATTTTAATGAAAAAAGGGTAAATGTATAATACATAATTTTCTTATCATATCAAAGGCACTGAATTTGGCTAAAAAAATGTGCCTTTATTGACTATAGCTATCTATACTGCTCTGAAGTTGGCAGCAAGAGAACCCAGACCAAATGGGAGCCGGGGTAATTACAGGCATGAGATTTTACATCCCTTCAAATTGACGTAACGTGACGTTACTTTAGTTCTCACTAAGGTATGGGAGAGACTGAATCGTATTTTTTGATGAAATGGGGCAAGGGGGCGTCTGAAAATTAGGTAGTAATAGGTAATTAAAGTTCCGCGTATTTACGAAAGCGGTGCTCGGCTTTGTGAAGAATCTCGGGAAATGAAGGGAAATAGATCTTACCTTCAGAGATAGTTTCTTGCAGGCCACTTCAGAGGCTCGTTGCTGCAGACGAAAAGCGAAATATTTTTTCACTTCGATGCGCCTGCAGTCTGTCAGAATGTATTCTTCGGAATGACAATTCTTGAAAATACCGGAGCATTCTAAAGGTTTAAGTATTCTTGAAAATGAGAATTCTTGATAGTTCCTGGGAATTCTTGAGAATACCTGATTATTCTTGAGAATGTCCGAGTGTCCTTGATAATGTTTGAGAATTCTTGAGAATGCTTAAGAACTCTTGGGAATATTGGCGAGGTCTCGTGCATTGTGCCATAGTTTAGCTATACTGCGGATTCCGTCGGCAAGCTCATAATAGCAGCGGATTCTCAAAGAATGCATAATAATTCGCGGGAAGTACCTCGTTTGTTCACATATCTAATTAATCTAATTTGCACTTCGCCATTCACATCGTTTTATATTTCGCTTTGTTTTCTGCAGCAATATAAATTGGCTATAGATCCGTTGCTCGTACTGTATATACGCTGCGTATGCGTTGCATCGCGCTGCAGCACTCATTAGCATAAGGGTAGATAGTGATTGAAAATCTAGTGCTTGTATTATTGTATTTTTTTTTATTAAAAAATTTCTTATTTCTCATTCTATAAATTATTTCTTTGTAAAATTTATTGCAAGCCTTTCTTTGTGTGAACCATGATGCGAAATAATTGTATTCCGTTAGCTTGTACATTGTAAAAATGTTATGCATAAATAAATTATATGAATATCTGTTTTTTTTTTAATAACAAATCCTACAGATCGTCTCTAAGATTCTTTTAGTGTGTGTACCTGTGGGCAACTCTGATATCGAAGTTTTGAAGCCGCCTTCGACATGGTTTATCGACTAGATAAGCCGGGACCGACACTTTAAATTGCCCTGCGAAGCACAGAAATGCTCAGTTCAAATGCCTAAACGGTCACCCATCCACTACTAAAAGTTCATTAAGGATCTACTGCTGTGTACAGACTGGAATAGCACTGTACTTAGCTTATGCTATATATGTACCCACCGTCAAGCATATGTACACTCGCGTTGCTATTGCTAGAATTTATATAGAAATATAATTGATTGACGTCTGTCTGTTTAACAAAAAATGGTAAAAATATTAGCCAATCCATTTCGGACGTAGGTACAATAAAATAAAATAAACGAAAAAAAACAAAATACAATTAAACAAAATTAACCTTTCCATCTTACGGCCAGGTTATTTTAATCTAACCAGTAAGCAAGTATCAAAATATTAGTCATTAAATAATTCTTACGCGTAAAATACTTTACTAGCTAACCATTTCTTTCATTTATTTTGACTTGACTTTTAATATCCAACAATAATGTAGTTTTCAAGCGACTGGAAGACAATCTATTCTACTATAGCAGGGATGACGTGTCTTCTTCTTGGTTGAAATTATCAGTATAGTAAATGCTAAATGTATTCTTTCGTTCATTCGAAATATTAATCATTACTAGCTTCATACAAGCGCTGCGCTGCCTGATATGTTGATTACTACTCGCCGCTAGATGGCATTTTCAGAGCTGCGATAACTAGCCTTTGTGTTTATTGATTTTTTTTTGTTTATTTGTAGTTTATCGCATCAGTGAAATCTGTCATGTTATATTTTAGACTTTCAATGTAATTTCAATGGCAACTTAAAAATTTTTAGAGACAATAATATACCCAAGGATAAGAAATCTTTAATATCATGGACGTGCTACAGCGACGCTATTGTTAAGATTAGTGATGGCACACAATATAAGTAAGCGATTTAACACACCATTTCTGTACACATTAACCTTGTACAGACAAATATCAAACCGTTGCTCTTCGTAAACGTAATCCAATTCTACAGGCTCATTACACGACTCGCTTCGTGTAGCGAGCCCGTAGAATAGGAAGAGGCCCGTAGAATTCTTTTTAATTTTTGACTTCTGAGGCTTGGCTACCCGCAATTTAGCCACTTACGAAGTTTTTTTGCAAAATCTATAAAAAACATGACCGGTTTTGAGAGAGAGAGATTTTTTAAATCTTATCAAAGTGATAATTTCTTCCTTTACAATTTAAGACCAATATTAATAATAAATAACAACCCAGACGGATATCTGCTAACGGAAGTTAATAACTGAATGTCATTATCAATGTTATGTTACAAATAATGTTAGATTATGTAATGTCAATGTCAAACAGGCATAACAAAACCAAAAATCAATTTGTTCAAGTTGTCGACGTAAACAATCCACGGCTCTCTGAATTTATTTAATAACATCTAACGTAATAATAACTTATTCAAATATGTCACACAATGTGAATGTTTGTGATATCGGCAACGAGGTGAAGGAAGTACTGAAAAAATTCCGCTTTCAGAAACATAGTTCTAATTCTGCATTGATACTCAAGGTACACTAACAACATTTAATCGAATTTTCCTAGTTAGTTTTAGAAAAACTTCTTCCGGTTCACGTATACGGATCTGCTATTATTCTATTGACAACATTTATTGGTTTTTTATCAATGTTTCAATGTTTGCACCGAAATATATGGAAATTCGATAACTCGCCACTCCTTCCTGACTCATTCAAGCATATCATTAGTATTACCAATGCGTCATGTAAATGTTCTATAATGAGTTATTTCCTGACATTGTGGTGATTTTATAATATACTTTTATACGCTGTCGTTTTCCTGTCTATAATGTACATATACATTTTATTCTGATGTCATGAATCTGTATGACACTCATCTCTCTGCTTTAGGATTCCTTGTATGACAGATGGCATTTACTAAGACTGTGTGAAACACTGAGCATTCATAAATTTACAGATTTTCCCCAAAATCCTCCAAAGTATTGCTTGGACACATCAACACACACACACACAAGTAAATATATTCATAGTCTAGTCGGTAGTAGCTCTGCCTTCTGCACTGTAGGTTGTGGGTTTGATTCTCCCTTAGAATATCCATCTGTGTGCCAAACATAAATGTTTGTTCTGGGTTTAGGCGTCAATATGTATGTATTTACAATAAAAACAACATTATAAGTATTCTATCAGTTATCTAGTTTGCATTATACAAGCTAAGCTTAGTTGTTGATACATTTAATTCTAAAACTAAGTTTGTGTACTCAGTTTAATAATAAATTATCTTTATCTTAATTTTTTTGGGAGACCAGGTTAATTACTGGTCACCACCAAATCCCACAGCTGCTATAAACTGCATAATTTGTTTTGGAGTGAGCTCTCTCATTTCATCTGGCTAAGTATGTTTCCCTAGATGTGGACTATGTTTGTGCATTAGTACACAAATTGTCTTACCTTGCAGGTGAACAGAGAAAAGCAATCTCTGGAAGTAGACGAGGAACTGGAGAACATAGAACTAGAGGAGCTCCAGGACATCCTGCCGTCCCATCAACCCAGGTTTATAGTGTACAGGTAATATTACTACCCATGCATGAATGAATGAATGCTCTTTATTTTGTATTTTGTACACCTCGATAGAAACATACATAACAAAAATAAAATTAACAAAACAGTCACAAAAAAAAGAAGAGGTACCAATGGGCGGCCTTATCGCTAATAGCGATCTCTTACAGGCAGCCTTTGGATGGAATGAAATTAAAAACGTGAAAATCTGGTAGGAGGTGCACCAAAAAGCAATTTGAGTTACTTGCAACTGCAACTTAAATAATAAGTAAGCACTTACAAAATAAAACATCTGTGATGAACATAAATGTTTCTTCTGTGTTTGGGTGTTTATATCATAAGGATATATTTATAAAAAAACAATACTTTAGTATTCTATCAGTTAACTAATTCCCATAGTACAAGCTGCGCTTAGTTTGGGGCTAGAATATGCAGTGTGAAGTCTATGAATATTTTTTTGTTATTTTTCAGTTATAAAATAGAACACAGCGATGGGAGAGTGTCTTTCCCGATGTGTTTCATATTCTACACCCCCCGGGACGCGCATATGGAGCTACAGGTACCTAATGTTTACTATCCCGCACCCCCTACTTTCGGAGTCCGACACCCCCTACTTTCTCCTTGGCATAGTTGGTAGTAGCCCTGCGAAGCGAGGGGTCCCGGCTTTGATTCCCGGCAGGAACACACTGTGTGACCATTAATCATCACATGCATCTTGGATTTCAATCTTGTGTTTGTTTACATGTTAACTTAAAAATAAAACTAAACACAAAATTACATCAAAACCTTTAGAGCAGTTTTCGAGATACGCGAAATAAATAAATATACAAGAATTCCTCGTTTGAAGTCATAAGATTTGGAAAATTTTCATGCAGATTTTATATTCTTCCCAATAATTTGTTGTTTAATTTTGGGGGGTCCAGTTGCTCGCGTCCGTAGGTGTGTACCATTTGATTCCCTACACGTACCCCCTGGGTGGTGCTAAAGGAACAACCAAAAGTGGCAGTAGAACTTGTGCCAAGTTCGTCCGGAGAGGTACTGCCACCACATCTGGAATCTGCCGCCAAGCATTACTGGTTGCATTACTGTGTTCCGGTGGAAGGTTGTGGCTGCCGGTGAAATCACATGCGCATGAGACGTATCATCCCCGTCTCGGGTGACGGACGCAGCAGGATGAATGCGACTCAGTAGAAGACTCATTTGAATCTCATACTGAGTCGCGCGCATTACTGTTGTCATGGGCGAGGGTCACCACTTACCATCAGGTGGGCCCTCAGATCGTTCCGCCACTTATTCACATAAAAAAAAATTGCAGGTAATGTACGCGGGAACACAGAGGGCGCTGGCGGCGGAAGTAGGCGCCCCCCGCCTCCTGGAGGTGAGGGAGATTGATGAGCTAACGAACGAGTGGCTCGACGAGAAACTGAAAAAGTAGTTTTACTGGTACTTTATCTAATGAACAGAAAATTGGACGTATGTAGAAAGATCTTTGGTACTTACAGAGACTGGGGAATTTGAGCGTTACCAATATTTTATGCCCCTTTTAATGATGGCCCCCAATTGCCCCCCCAATTTGGTAGTTTTTGTTAGGTGGGTCGGAGATCAAGTTTGGGAACCACTGTTTTAAATCTACCTACTCCGATCTCTATTAATAATGAAGCTGATAGGTAATTATAATACCTATCTGATTTCTGCAGGTATATAAAGATTTCTTTATTGTACTCTACAATTACATATATATAAACAAAAACGTGAAATTCAATGGGCTTATTGCTCAGAGCAATCTTCCAGGCAACCAATGTTTGGACTGGATTATACAAGTATGGGACGGTGGCGTTAAATAAAGAAAACAAACAGTTATAAAATCAATACAAAATACATATATCTAGTTTGCATATTACCATTGCAACATTTTTATCTGTTTAAAATTTAAAATCCCCGCGGTTTTACCCGCCGTTTACCGGGAAAAACAGGCTATTTTTGATCCCGAAAATGTTGACTCAGGATATAAGCTTTCCTGAACTACAACCTGGGAGATTGAGGTCGAGCGAAGATAAATCGCCATTAAAAAAAAATTAAAATACCAAATTTCATCCAAATCCGTTGAGCCGTTTGAGTGTGATGGATTAACACACACACACACACACACACACACACACACACACATGCATGCAAGCTTACGCCCTTATAATATAAGTGTGATATATTTATTATTTACTAGCGGATATATTTAGATCCTAATATATAAACACAAGTTGTTTCTACCTATGTCCGTTGTAGTCTTTGAAACCATCCAACCGATTTGCCCCAAACTGGTTTCAGTAGAAAGGCAATGCCAAGATGGTTTTAAACCACTAAAACAATGCATTAGGCACAAAATGTAATTCTTTCTTTAACGTAGCACACTAGCATCCCCTAGTCCAAACTAAAATTAAACTTATTGCCATGTCTTATAGTTGGTCAAATTTAGTCTTAGTTTAGTTTGACAGTGATTTGGCGCCGTTAAGAAACTAAACTAGGACAAAGCTAATGAATTCATATTATTAATTGTTTTCAAACTAATTACACAGGTAAATAATTATATTATAATATATAATTATAAAATAATATTATTTGATTTATAAATTTTAAAACTATCATGGTTATGAACATTATTATTCGAGTTACGTCGCATACTTCAGTTTGGGATTAGACGCATGTCCGTACCAGCCTCTAATGTTCCCACTGCAGGGACACCGGCCTACTCTCGATAATTGAGAGTGAATGGGCTTTGATCTACCACGGGAGCCCAATCCGGATTGGTAGATGTCACATGACGTCGAATTTTTGGTTGTAAGACATGCCGGTTTCCTCACGATGTTTTCCGTCACCGGTTTGAGAACGTGGTACTGCGCACATAAATTTTTCAAGTGAAAAAACTCATTGGAGCGCGTGTGGGTTTGAACCAGCAACCTTCAGATTGAAAGTCGGCGTCTATGCCCCTGGGCCACCACGCTCTGTAACTGCGCATGTAACTGCGTCGAAATATCGGGAGTCAACAAAACTCACAAGTCATGGTAAATATCTCGGTAACACGAATAATAATTATTTGATAATTCGATATCCGAAACTACTAATGTTAAATTTTAATAATTATATTATTGCTAATATAATAATATACATTATCAATAAAAAGTAAGGAATGGTTGTTGTCATACATCAGTATGGCGTAATGTTGTGGGTGATTTTGATAAATAAATTTTTTTCATAGTATTGTCTTGCCATTCCATAAAAATAATTGTATACCGGAAATGAAATAAAAGCCATTGTTAATCTACCACAGGAGCCGATTGGTAGATGCAATAATATAATTTATAATATAAATATGCTAAACCAAAGCTTCTATACAGTAAAGTATTAAGCTTAGACATAATATATTAATATATTTAAGTGAACTTAGGTTCAAGTTTTAAGTCGTATTTGTGAGTAGTTTTTTATATTGTGTATATTTAAATATTTTTAATATTAAGACTAGCTACGGACAGTGTCGGCTTTATCATAAGGGCACACGGGGCCCGTGCTCAGGGCCCCCGACCTTGGGGCCCGGAACTACCGCTCAATAGCGCATTTTAAACCGTCAACATTTCTAAATTGAAATATTAATCGGACACCAGATTAATAGGGCGACCGCAAACCCTTAAAGTAAACGTAACGTGTTGTATTTGACAACAGTACACCATTAATTTAGTACCACCGAAACGAACGGTCGCATTTATAAGTTTACAATTAACGCTTTCGATTAAAATTATTAACAAATAGGTTTTTGGGGTACCAAAAGTCAAAATCATTTATTCCTTTAGATCTCAAGTATCATTTGGACACGTCAAATTTTACACATACATGTACACATATTCGTGAGCATATAACGTGTCACAGGAACTCCCCAGGCACATTACATGCACACAGATATGTCAAATTACAGTCAGTTTTCATGTTTAAGCTTATCTTATTTGTTAAGTTTACGCCTGTTCCAACCCGAGGGGAAGAAACAGACAAGAAACCTTTTATAGAACCTACCTTTGGTAGAAACACGAGTTCACAATATACTTTTATTATTCTAAGAGGTTTACAGACACTTGATAGAGGATAAAGGATTTATCCATTGCATAGCATCCATAGCAATTTACAACAACGTTTTCACACTCATACCTCTGCACTAGGATTCCCTGTGCCGCAGATGGCATGGACGAACACAGAAACACAAGACAAACACCCAAGACCCGAGAACAAACTTCATGCTCACCACACAAAGTGTGCCCCGGCCGGGAATCGAACCCGGGACCCCTCGCTTCGAAGGCTATTACCAACTAAGCCACGGAGCCGTCATTTATATCTATACATTTACTTTGGCAATCTCCAGCCTCGAATTATCGTGGCTTCGTCCCTCCTATCTGACAGCCCCGGGAAATTCCCTGTCGTTATTTAGCTGTGAAAACTATGGGCTCTCATTGGCTTTTTTGACATTCAAAAATTTCGTTCAGAACACCATAGGTTAATATTTGTATTTCGTATTTTTTTTTCCCAAAGAGGCCCCAAATTTCTGTGTGCCCAAGGGCCCCGGGCTGCTAAGATGGCCTACACCTTATTCCTGCGGCTTTGGCCGAGGTACCAAGAACTTATATATTCCTTTAGATCTCAAGTATCGTTTGGACACGACAAATACACGCACAAGTTAAGATTCATACGCATTTAGCGAGCCACAGGATCTCCATAGCACATTACATGCACACAGATATGTCAAATTACAGTCAGTTTTCATGCTTTATCTTATTGATAGGTCTGTTTCATTCCTAATCGACCCACCCGAAAGACAATGGCTAAAAATTAGACGCCCCGGTGTGGCCAACGCAGAAAGTTTTATAACTATCATTTACCAAATTAAAATAGTTTTTTGGATGCATTTATTTATATTTATATAGTAGTATATGTAATAGTGATTGTAATAAAAGACATTGTAACAAAATAAATTATAATAAAAATACTGTTATTTAATATACAACTAGCGACACGCCCCGGCTTCGCACGGTTAGTAAAGCATCATTGTCGTCTCAGAAACTACCCGTGCGGAGCCGGGGTGACTTGCTAGTTTATTATACATATAAACCTTCCTCTTGAATCCCTCTATCTATTAAAAAAAACCGCATCAAAATCCGTTGCGTAGTTTTAAAGATTTAAGCATACATAGGGATATAGGGACAGAGAAAGCGACTTTATTTTATACTATGTAGTGATAACACCAACTTGTGTAAACATATATCAAAATAGAATTTGTTATTGAACCCCCTGGGTGGTGCAACCAAAACTATCGCCACGCAGTAGTGCTCGCATCACTGTTCCGGTGGAAGGGTGTGGGTGCCGGTGAAATCACATGCGCATGAGACGTATCATCCCCGTCTCGGGTGATGTATGTTTTAGATAATTCACTATGTCCCACTAGTAGAGGTTTAGTTTAGTCGAAATGAGTGGATACTATGATGTTAAATGTTTGATTGATAAACAAAAGCAATACGACTCAGGTCCTCCATATATATCTTCAGTCATTTGTAAGTTGAATATTGGTTTTGGCTGTTACGGTTACAGACAAGAAAAATCATTGACAGCCACGTCAATGCACATAATAAATGCTGTTACGAGTTTTTCTATAAAAGTGATCTACAAGATTCTTTTGAAATGACTCTCAACGTTTGGTGCGTTATTTGGGAACAACGCAAAGCTGTTAGTGGGTCATATGGGAAATATGCTGTTGGTGGGACTTCTAGGAATATTCCCTAATAATCAGGGTATGATCCTAGAATATCTAACGTTTAGTATGTTAGATATTCTAAGAATATATTGATAATATCCTATCCTATCCTATCCTACCTCGGAGTATGACCTCGAATTGTGCCAAGTATCATTTGAATCCGTCCAGTAGTTTCGGCGTGATGCGCGGCCAAGATACAGACAGACAGACATGAATGAAACAAATTACAGTTTTGGCTTCAGTATCGATCAAAGTGCCCCCAAAAAAATTTTCAAAATATCTTCAATGTACAGAATTGGATCCGATACAATTTTATTATACTTAAGTATAGATTTATTAGGGCCTAATCAATCATCAAAATAGTTAAAGGAGTAAATTGCATTTTTATTAAGAAAAGTGACGGGACTACTCCAATTTTGTTAAGTCGTTACCACCGCCTGTAACAACAGCGTAATTGGTGGGGATTCTGAGAATATTCCCTAATTATCAAAATTAAACTTTGTGCCCATAACTTTGGCGCTAGGGGTAGGACTGGTGCTGAGGTCTATGCCATATGACGTCATATCGCTGTACTTAAGTTCCGCTAGGACGTCATACCCGCATTTCCTGGCCAAGACCTGAGACGCGGTCGCGGTGAACACGGTGGCAGTAGCTTGTATGCCAAGCGCTTTGCAGAGGGGCTCCCTGGAAACAAATATACTTTGTTGGCTGTGATAGATTTTTGGGGGGTCCAGTTGCTCGCGTCCGTAGGTGAGTAACCTTTGAATACCCTACTCGTACCCCCTAGGGGGAACTAAAGGTGCAAGAGTCTCGGGCGACGGGCGCTACGCGACGCGAGGTCTTCTAATACTAATGTTAGTTAATGCATTTTTTACTTAACTGGCAGGAGCGCATTATTCGTCTAACTCTTCTGCTGGAGTGTTACCTGGCCTGGAACAGTCTAACGCCGATCTTCTGCCCACTATATGCTGTCGAACTCTGCTGCTGCATTCTTACCTAGCCCGGAACAGTCTGGCGCTGATGTTCTGCCCACTGTACGTTATCGAACTCTTCTGCTGGAGTCTTACCTGGCCTGGAACAGCCTGGCGCCGATGTTCTGCCCCCTGTGCTCCGGGAGTACTGTAAGTCCACTGGACGTCAGATACCGATCTAGTCCATACAGTTGGAACACGTCTACCAACTCTTCTGCCTTTATGAGGGTTAGGAGTAGCTTCTTCCATGATTCTCCTTGTACCTGAGACAATAATTCCACTTTCATAATAGTGTTTTTTTTTATGTGAAAATGTGACGGAACGAGCTGAGGGCCCACCTGGTGGTGAGTGGCGACCCCCGCCCATGACAACAGTAATGCGACTCAGTATAACATTTGGATTTTACACTGAGTCGCACTCATCCTGCTGCGTCCATCACCCGAGACGGGGATGAAACTTCCATGCGCATGTGATTTTACCGGCACCCACATCCTTCCTCCGGAACACAGTAATGCGAGCACTACTGCTTGGCGGCAGATTTCAGTGTAGTGGCAGTACTTCTCCGGGTGAACTTTGCACAAGTCCTACAGCTTCTTTTTGTTGCTTCTTTAGCACCACCTAAGGGGTACGTGTAGGCAGTGGCGGCCCTAGGGGGTGGCAAGCAGGGCAACCGCCCGGGGCCTCGCTTTTGTAGGGCCTCGCACCCTCGCAGAAAAACCCGTTTTTTGTTTCGATGTATTGCAGCTGTCTTTAGGAGGATGCTGACTGATTACCAGCAGCCCTGTACACTTCCAACTCACCTAAACTCCTCATACGCCAAGAGCCTCACAAAGGTCTATCGCCCGGAGCCTCGCAATATCTAAGGCCCTTGCGTGTAGGGAATCAAAGGGTACACACCAACTGACGCGAACGCGAGATTTGACTTACCTGGTCTAAATCATCCTCCTCATCATCTCGACTCTTCACCAGGGTGATGTTGAAGCCGACCAGGTCAGCCGGCTCCCCATCCACCTCCGTGAAGCAAGCCAGGCTGACTCCTTGGGAGACATACCCCTCCCAGTTTCTCCTTATCGTGGCTATGGAGACTGGATCGTTGGTTATACCTTTCAAAGTCAATAATATTTAATTTCCATTATTCATTACGAATTACTTCGAAACATGTCATGTGTTTTTTTATTATAGGTACCTATTTGTATAAATAAGCGCTATGAGGCTTTTTAAAGAAATAGCAAATAGGTTAGTCGACATCACAGACCGAAGAGCTGGCAGCTACCTCGGACAAAGAATTAGTGTAGCTATTCAAAGGGGGAACGCTGCCAGTATCTTCGGAACCTTGCCTAAAGGGACTCCTTTTAATAATATATGTTAGTTCTTATAGTATATTTTTAAGATTTTAGTTTTAGATTTGTTACATTTAATAAAGAAAATACACGTTTACATACTCATATCTCTGCACTAAGATTACTTGTCGCAGATCGCTTGGACACTGAAACACAATACAAACGCCCAAGTTCCGAGAACCAACTTCATGCTCACCACACAAAGTGTGCCCGGCCGGGAACCCGGGACCCCTCGCTTCGAAGGCAGGGCTATTGCCAACTAAGACACGGAGCCGTCCACTCACCTAGCGCTTCGCAAAGCGGTTCATCTCTCAGAAACGTTTCTTCCATTAGATCCAAACACTTATGTTTATATTTTTCATCCATATCTCTGATTTGATATCTGAAAATATTTACGTAATTGATTAATTAGCAGATAACAGTATACCCAATATTATCAATTAGTTTAGTTTTAGATATTTGTATTACTACTGGCTACGCTCCGGTTTGCCGTAATATTCCGCGCAACTTTCTTATTTTTTTCTTTCATAAGAACCTTTTCCCGACTATGGCAAAAAAATAATTAGCAAAATTGGTCCAGCCGTTCTCGCGTGATGCCGTGGCCAAGGGCATTAATTTTTATATTTTGCTTCTCTGTGACTTTTTTCTTCGCCCATTGTATACCAATAAGGTTGTCTTGGGTAGGAATGAAACACACGGCTTACAGCGCAGAAAGTACAGCTACTACCTACTGAGCCGAATCAGTCCAGTCATTGGGCAAACATTTGTATGATGAGCATAAAATTGTTCGGATCTTGAACGTATATTCCTTGCCACACAAGAGACCCTAAGAAGACTAGAAGTATATTACTCATGAAATACTATAATGAATGGAAATACTGTATTGTACACAGAGAAATAAAAACGTGACAAACAAATAAAAAGCGCTCTCTTTCAGACAACCTTTGGATGGAGAGATAATTTATAAGTAAGTGGCCAGCTCTGATGTTGGAGATTGCAAGCCGCCCGGGGGCCTCCGACATAGCTTATCGACTACTTACTTGTTTGCCGGTTTTCCGTCTCTTGCTCTGCCTTCGAATCGACTCCAAATCTGCCCAATGGGTATACTGGCAGGTCTTCGCCAAGGCATTATACTAAAAATTAATGGTAAAACAACTATTTAATACCAATCCGGATTTGTAGATGTCACATGTCGCCGAATTTTTGGTTCTAAGACATGCCGGTTTCCTCACGATGTTTTCCGTCACCGTTTCGAGAACGTGGTATTGCGCACATACATTTTTCAAGTGAAAAAACTCATTGGTGCTCGTGTGGGTTTGAACCAGCGACCTTCAGATTGAAAGTCTGCGTCTGTGCCCCTAGGCCACCACGCTCACAAGCTTTAGTTCACAATTTGACAATAAGCTGTCAAATTTTCTTCAATTTCCTTCTTTTCCCGTAAATTTTCCAATTATTTTCTTTTATACTATCCACGTCCTGACTATTACGAACAAAACTACAATAAATAGAAATCAGACAAATATGTCGAGCCATTTTCGAGTTTTACCGTGACTTGCGAACAGCAATTGATTTTTATATAAATAGATTTGCTGAAACTAGACCTTTTTAAAATCATAAAATAAATAACAGACAGATAATTGAATGAGTAATTATATTTTATAATTTGACAGCGGACATTTGCAGATACAGGTAATCCCTGTATCTCAACATACTACGAAACCAATACATTAATTAGTAACAATTATATTTCTTTAAGTTAACTCACCTGTAATCGTTCACTCAATAAAATAAACTACAGCAATTTGTTGATTTCAATAAACCCAAACAGGAAAAAATGAGTTTGAGTTTGTATTAAAAGTAACTTAAATTATCACTTCCGCCTAAGAAGCATGAAAACGGCCCGGTATTCTTCCACTTCCGGTATATATCTAACGATTCAATTTTCAAATCGAGTCTCCGAACGCAGCGTAGACAGAAATTTCAATTCCAAAGTGGAGTTTGATACCAACACACAAAAAACAACTTTACATCTCAACGATTCGCTTAAAACTATGCAATAACATGTCTACTTATCTCAGATATACAAAAACATGCGTAAAACATTCGAGTTTCAGCCTTATCTGTGTTTAATAAGGTTCTGTACGAGTGAACGGTGTTATGTTATTATAACTGTAATATCGATTTTGTATGTGTGTGTGATTGTGTTTCCATTGTCGCAACGACGATGGCGTACGACAGAAAGTCGGATGTAGAGGCCGATGGAAGGTGGAATGAGAAGCACTGGGAGTCTTAGGGGGTGGCCTCGCTTTTGTAGGGCCTCGCACCCTCACAGAACAACCCGTTTTTTGATGTACTGCAACTGTCTTTAAGAGGATGCTGACTGATTACCAGTAGCCCTGTACACCTCCAACTCACCTAAATTTCTCATATAACAAGTGCCTCACAAAGATCTATCGCCTGGAGCCTCCATAGATTTAAATAAGGAGTTTTTTTAGGAGCTGTAACCTAGAAATCAGTCCTCTGCCAATCAAATTGTATGCTATTTACAATATTGTGATGGGAATCTCGTATATTATTGCATGTTAATTGTTATGTAGGATTCAGTACCTCAAGAAGATAAAGGAACCCGAAATGTTTCTCGCTTATAGAGTATTGTATCTATCTCAGTTTGTAGTAGCTCTGCCTTCTGCGCTGGTCGTGAGTTCGATTTCCACTCAGGACAAGCATTTTTATGACGAACGTACAGTACAAAAAAGTACTATATAAGTATTCTATCAGTTATCTAGTTCCCATAGTACAAGTTATGCTTAGTTTGGGGTTAGATGGCGCTGTGAGATGTCTATGAATATTTATTTATTTAATTTCCTTCCTTGGCCTTCGATTGCGTGTATGAATCGGATAAAATCGAATGACAATGGAAACAGTTGCATGGATCATACACACATTGTCTAATCGTGTGTGTGAATGGTCAAGCACATACAAATGTAGCAGGTACATACTTTTATATCTATATTATGTATATATTCATATTGATTATTCCTTATGAATCACAAAGGCTCTATAATAAATATGGACTTATACAGCGCCATCTAGCACCTTAAGCGTAGTTTGTACTATGGGAACCATATAACTGATATTATTGTATAGTACTTTTTTGTAAAAACATAAGTAATTAATATATATTAACAAACTCAGAACAAACATCGTTCATCTCAGTAATTTTTGTATGGGTAGGAATCGAACTCACGGCCTACAGAGAAGGCAAAGCTACTAAGAACTGAGTCCAGATAGGAGCGTGGTGTCCCAGGGTATACAAGCCAACTTTCAATCTGAAAGTAGCTCTTGAAACGTTCTTGAAACGGCGAAGGAAAAAGCCGTGAGGAAACCGGCATGTTTCAGAACCAAAACTCCGAAGACATGTGAGGTAGATGTCACCGGAATCCGGATTGGGCTACCATGGTAGATCAGAGCCCATTCACTTTCAATTATCGAGAGTAGGCCGGTGTCCCAGTGGGAACATTAGAGGCTGGTACGGACTGAATTGTTTTAAATTAAAATTCGATCATGCGAAGGTTGGTAATTATTGCCAATTGACATTGATCAATCATCGATGCGGCAATCGATGAGAAATAGATCGAAGAATTAGTAACGCGACGCCAACATCGAATTGAATACTCAACGAAACGATCCCCAGTCAGATGTAGAACAAACTCAAACATATTCCTTTAGATCTCAAGTATTTAATGAGGGCTTTTTGCGGCCATGTTTCCAACATCGATACATTTTGGGGGGTCCAGTTGCTCGCTTCCTTAGGTGTACATTTGAACTGAGGACTGACGTGAGGGCACGTTTAGATGTCGGTCCCGGATATTCTAGTCGATAAGTGGCCATTCATGTCGGAGGCCTTTGGGTGGCTTGAGAACTCCGACACCAAAGTTGGCCACTTGCTTACACGAAAAGAAGAAGTGAGCTTGTAATCGACAATGTCGAAAACACAAATTAAATAATTTTGTTACTTTAATTATAGCTACAACATAATTAAAACAAATATTATGGAAATACTTAAAACACAGTAGGTATTGTGGCGAAGAATTATTCAACTGAATTTACACACTGACAGACAGAAAGACCTTTCCAAACATGTATAATTATGTGTGTTTGTCCGAAAATAAACAATAGTTTCGTGGAAACACCGCCAGGTGTAACAGAACTGGCTTATTTAGTCCCCGAGTGGGGGAACACGGCGATAGAATATGTCGATGACACTAAGTGGTAACACTTGGTAGTATTTTCTTAAAGTGGTACTACGAAATACTACCACTAAGTAGCCTGTGTTAATCCAGGGTATAAGCTATCCTGGTACCAAAGCTGATATACTGGTTTTTCGTAAAAACGCAATAAAAATAAAACGTTTCACACAAAAAGACACTGAGCTAATGTTAACAGTTTTGTAACAAAAACGGGTTTTTAAGAAACAAAATAAAAAAAAATTCTTATCAATACAAAGAAAAGTATGGACATAAAATCTTATAATTATGGTATATATGTACGCATATATATCTAGGCGCATGTTATGGCTGCCTATAATTGAAATTATGTGTTTATTTATAACCTTAGATTAGATCTAATTTTAATATTACATGTTATTTTGTTGGTGGTCTTTAATAAATAAATAAAGAATGTTCCAATCCCAAAATTAATAAGTTGAATAAATTAACAACCTGTTATAATAATATAAATGTGTTTCTTTATTGAATATCCTCCAAGATGTATCCTTCAAAGTTTAGAGGTTAGGTCTGTGAAGGAGTTTCTCTCTTCTGTTATTTCACACAATTATAAGTTTCTTTAAAGTACCTCAATAAACATGCAAAAATTGCTCCTAAAATCATCCACAGATGGTTAAAAATCAATTTAATTATAGTGATTACCAAAATAGTGACATAAAATATACTTTTATTTACATTGACAATTATTTGAAAAAAGAAGAGAATTAATTGATAAAGAAAGCTTGCCCCTGAGCGTTTTCGCTCGCAGATTATTTCATTGCGGTTTCATCGATGATTTTTCAGTTGGGTTGTCCCATCACAACGCGCGTAATTTTATATTTCCCCAATCCAGATATACATCTCAGGATCATAAACGGGATTATATTCAGATTGGAGACGTTGGCTGAACGGAGCGCGCGCCCGCGGCCTGGCTACGCGTTTAAAAATAAACAGTTTTTTTTTTTCGATATTTCCGAACGTCGCGTGTTTTTCATAGTGCCAATTTTGAGTTAATGCTGTGTTTTGTTATTGGACCATGATACTGTATGGGTGAGTGAGTATTTTTTTTTTTTATTGTCGTAGTGCCGTGCGTAAAGCTGAAATTAGTGACAAGTTATGAAATATATTACACTAAAATGCTTTTGTAACTGTTAACATTTTTATGTTATAGATAGTTTTTTATTATAAGCTCACCTGATGTAAAGTAATGGTGGGTTTCATGATACCAAGATCGTAGACTGTTTAGACTTAGAGGAAGTAAAAGACATGTATTAACTGTCGACTGGACAATCTGTCCAGTTTTTTAGTTCATGAAAAACGATAGCAAAAAGTTTCATTATATTGTTTGCATTGTTTGCATGACAGAAATAGAAAAGAATCGCTTCCTAATTATAGGCGGAGTTTAAGTTTACAATACAAGTTCAATGATACAGCAGTTTTCAATTTAATCTCGCTAATTAGCTGTTTCATTGCCAACCTGAACATAACAAGTGGACAATACGCAAATAATTAATTAACTTTCAGATATTGCACGCAAACTTTCTGAAGTAAACAACAATTTGTCTTTTAAAAATGTATTTGTTTAAGATATTTTATTGCCGTTCCCGCAATTTAAAGCATTAAATGGTTAATTATGACGGCAGTAGCAGTTACTGGTAGCAATATAGATAGCTAAGAATAATATTCTGTCGGGTAATACAATTCCATTAAATTTGTCTGTTTCTTCCCCTCGGGTTGGAACAGACGTAAACTTAACAAATAAGACTATCTAAAACATGACAACTGACAGTAATTTGACATATCTGTGTGCATGTAATGTGCTAAGGAGTTCCTGTGACACGTTACATGCTCAAGAATATGTTTACAAATTACATATATTACACAAAATTTAAGAAAGCAGCAAGGTAGGTAGGTAGGCAGCAATTGCCCGAGTGGTATATTACTTACGTTAGGTATATCTCGTCTCGGGTACCTGGCTCATCGAGATGCGACTTGGGATCGGGATGTAGATTAAGATCTAAATTGTATTTATGTAAATCTTCTTTCGTGTAAGTGGACAACTCTGATGTCAGTTTTCAAGCCGCTCGAAGGCTCCGACATGGAGTATCGACTAGTATAGCCGAGATCGACATTTTAACGTGCCATCCGACGCAAGAACCGACTCGGTTCTGTCACTAAACTACCTTTGTAACAAATTTCATTCAGATCCGTTAACCGTTGAAGCGTGAATTAGTAACAAACATACAGACAACGGTGACGGAAAACATCGTGAGGAAACCGGCATGTCTTAGAACCAAAAAATCGACGGGGGATTGGGCTCCCGTGGTAGATCAGAGCCCATTCACTCTCAATTATCGAGAGCAGGCCGGTGTTCCAGTGGGAACATTAGAGGCTGGTCCCTGCAATACAGACAAACTTTCACGTTTATAATATTAGTATATACCCGGTCAACAACTTTGCATGGTATGTGTGGATGTTGTTCCTATTCTGATCCTAATAATAGGCAGAGTATTGTTGCCGGGAGATATTTTCAGAGGTTAAAACAAAGCGTTCCGATAGATATGTGCGAGGAAACTATGCTGAGAAACAATGGTTTATAAACAAATAATTAAAGATTCACGCACATTTCACACAGCGCCATCTGGCCCCAAACTAAGCATAGCTTGTACTATGGGAACTACAATAGATGACTGATCAAATACTTAAATCTATATAAATAAATAAAATTGATGTGTCTATTTTTATTGTCAAATAACTGCTTTTTACTTAATGCATTTGAGAATATATACGACACTTAAAAAAACAAAATTTTTGATTTGTTTAGTTTCGAAACAGCTGCACGGGTTTTAACTGGCTGTTTCCGGTTTTCCGGTATCAAAAGTATATGTTAATGAAGCATATATGCTATCCTGGTACCAAATATCATCCGTTGCCATTTGTGCTTGTAGGAGTAACAAACATACACACACATATACAAACTTTCGCCTTTAAAATATATGTGTGATTTATTTCGCGTACTCTAATGATTTGGTTGAAATTTTGTGTTTAGATAGGGTTTTACTATTAAATTTACCTGTTTAATTGTATTCTTTGTAAAAACGCAATTTTCTACTTAATATTAAACTTTTTTTATAA
Source organism: Aplocera efformata (assembly GCA_921293045.1). Classification (NCBI taxonomy): domain Eukaryota; kingdom Metazoa; phylum Arthropoda; class Insecta; order Lepidoptera; family Geometridae; genus Aplocera; species Aplocera efformata. Next base: position 514,743 of record OV121067.1, on the reverse strand, counting down.
TAAATTATTTTTTTCTTCTATCCGCTTATTTCCGTCCAAGTAGTTATTTGACAAAATTATTGCTAAAAATTTTCAGCGGTTTGACACATAAATGTCTGTTAAATATTGACTTGTCAGCTTTAATAAAAATGTATTTAGCGCGGACTTGACTCACCGAAGACGCGAGATGAATGTCTTCCTTCGAGCATATTTCTATTCCATTATTTTGGGACCCGGTTGCAGGTTTTTTGCTTCCAAACAAAACTAGATATTATATTTAGTACACTGCGTCATACCCCGACCGTCTGACAACCGGTCTGCCATCAGGCCAAGCAAACTTAAAGTCCACATTATTTTCATTGAATTCTTAAAAAACGTTTCTTTACACACTCATACCTCTGCACTAGGATTCCCTGTGTCGTAGATGGCATGGACAGACACAGAAACACAAGACAAACACAAAAAGACTCGAGAACAAACTTCATGCTCACCACACAAAGTGTGCCCCGGCCGAGAATCAAACCCGGGACCCCTCGATTCAAAGCAGGGCTACTACCAACTAAGCCACGGAGCCGACTTGGAAACGTCATTTTTTTATATAAATACTAGCCACCCGCCCCGGCTTCGTACTGTTAGCAGAGCATCAGTGTCGTATCAGAAACTACCCGTGCGAAGCCGGGGTACTACATAAAAACCTTCCTCTTGAATCACTCTATCTATAGCTGAAAAATTATGTGCGTAATCGCACAAAATTTTTCATTGTTACATGCTAATGCATGTAGTTTGTTCTTGGGTCTTAGACGATATTCAAATGCGAGTTATGTCTATGAACAAATGTCAACATTTGTAGAACCTATGTAGAAAGAAAGAAAAACAGTATCATGATCGTGAAGAGAAAGTTAACAGTTATCTTTCCATTAGAAATATCTTCCTTGTTTTTCTCTTGCAGGTAGAATGGGGTTTGTACAAGCGTTAAATTTAGTAAGAAGAAAGCGTGCTCTTGTAGTAAAAATTTATAAAAGAAATTGACATAACAGAGGTTTTTTAAGAATTCAAAGATGAGATTAGATTTTTGAATTTGACTTTGACTTTAGCTTCTAATTTGTAGCATCGTAAAAGCCGACTAGGTCACCAGCTCTGTTTTCAATCCAAATTATACTATAGAAATTTTACGATATTAATATTCTAAATTAGTAATAAACATTCTATAACTCATTTGAACATGCCTTGATGTTTGTAGCCAAGAAGTAAGACGCCGCGTTGTATCATAAATAAATATTCATGCATATTTCACACAGCACCATCTAGCCCCAAACTAAGCGTAGCTTGTACTATGGGAACTAGATAACTGATAGAATACTTATACTATTTTTGTAAATATATTATAATAGATAAAACATCCACACAGCATAAGCATAGAATCAAATGTCATTAGAAGAAAAGTTACTATACCAGACCTTGAACAAACATGCAAAAAAAACCGCCGAATTTATAACCTCTTTTTGAAAATCTATTAAATAAATACCGAAAGAAATACGTAATTATTTCCTCCTTATCCATATCCTATTTCAAATTCCGCTTTATATTTTTCAGTATTTACTATTAAATCTTTGGACCATGGCGAATGAATAAACAGTGCGAAGCCAAAAAAAAAAGAAAAAAAAAATAATTGCGCGGGATATTCGTCGTAGAACAGATAATAAAGTCTGGTCTCCGCCTTCACCACAGACTATCACACCTATTCATCTGTATGCATTGGGGCTGATCTCCCACACCTGTCCCTCGATATATCGCGAGCTGTTTGTTCTAATGCCAAATTATTTTATTACAGCGTAACTAGACGCCATTTGAGATAAAAAGTTTATTTTTCTGTTATGTTGTTTACATTTCATAGTAATAAAACCAGCTGATTCTGTGTTTTCATTAAAATATATTCTATGTTGCCCTTTCGAGGTAGATAAATATGTGGCAGGGTTAGTAAGTAGACTTTAGACATAGAAACTTAAAAAGTGATAAGGAAGGACCTTCTATTTCGCATTGAACTCCCGTGGTAGATTTAAGCCCTTAAGTTACTCAAGCTCAACACTCCCCTTTTCCAAGATCATCACATCATCACTCAACATCAGGTGAGAATGAGGTTAAGCGTAATACCATAGATATTAAAAATATATCTAATTTTTAAACAAGCGTGATGTTTGCCATGTATTCCATAGACGTGAGGAAAGTAGTTAATTATTGTATATTACAATCATTTTGTTTCTTAATTTATGTCATGCATTTGCTTTAACTAACTGCTTTAACTAATCAATGTAATTATACTTTCTATAAAAATTTAATTGTAATAATAGTTTTCATTTGAATCACATAAAGCTTTTAATACTTTAATAATCTTTTGTTAAAACGATGAATGAGCGGTTAAGGAAAGATATCTATTATACCTTTACATTCGATTTAAAATTAATTATTTTATCTTTTGTTTTATTTATCATTATTATACCACAAGATGGCGGCTGTTTCCCGCCAAAAAGTCCCGCCAGTACCGAACAATGCTTTTGGCAATAGTCATGTACAATCTATCGATACGTCAAAAGGTCATCGGCCGTTTATAAATAGATGGCGCTATTTTCAACTGTTGTAGGTCAGCCGGTCTCAATTGCTAGGATTACATTACATAGACAATTACAAGCTACCTTCAGACGTTCTACAACTGAAATTAGATAAATATTGAATGCTTTGTTGTTTGAAATTTATGATGAGATTATGAACTAGGTACTTAAATATGGCGTATCTTTTGTAAAAAAGCACAGCAATGCGAGTTTACCACTGCTTGACGGCAAATTACCTACCAAGTATGGCGGCAGTGCTTCTCCTGACAAACTTTTCTCAAGTTCTGCTACTACTTAACTATTATTAAATATGTAATGTTTGCGAGTTTATTTCGAATGAATCACTAGGAAATCTGCGAATCCATTATCGTCTACTAACACCATGACGTCAGTATCAGGTGTTAAAACATACAAAACGTAAACATTTGTAGCCAGGTAAACGATTCTAGTTAAATCAGAAGAAAGTAAATATTGTTTTAACCTTACACTTGGAATATGTTCTAGCGTCTGCCTCTGTAATTTGAGTATTCAACTACAAATAACACATACAAATACAAATAATATTAATAAAAAATAAAGTATTCGGTGTCAAAGTCAAAACATCCTTTCCGTACCAGCCTCTAATGTTCCCACTGCAGGGACACCGGCCTTCTCTCGATAATTGAGAGTGAATGGGCTCTGATCTACCACGGGAGCCCAATCCGGATTGGTAGATGTCACATGTCGTCGACTTAAAACATCCTTACTTTCGTGGAATTCTTAAAAGGTTATGGATAAGTTTGTTTTCTACAAGTAAATAAAATTGAAGTGTCTGTTTGTAATGTCGAAGTAACAGCTTTTTACTAAATGTATTTGAAAGTAGGTATCTTAGGAAATAAGGGAAATAATAACAAAAAATCAATTTATAAAATGTTTGTCATTTTGTTTGTTTGTTCCGGCTAAACTCGGTAACGGCTGCACCAATTCTGACGGGACTTTCACTGGCAAATAGCTGATGTTATAACAAGTAACATAAGATACTTTTATTTTATATTTTATACTTTTATAGTACCTCAGTTTGGTTTGTGTGTGTTTTGCTTTTCTGAGATCTTTTTCTTCGCCCGTTGCAGACAGATGTGGATGATTATTTTTTTTAAATGGTAAGGTTTAAGGGCGAGAAATATGGGGATGAAAGTAATAAAGTATGTTTTTTTTATAAAAGTCTTGATTGTATAAATTCACTAGCTGCTCCCCGCGGTTTTCCGGGATCAAAAGCAGCCTATGTGTTAATCCACGATATACATAAGCTATCCTGGTACCAAATTTCATTGAAATCCGTTGGACCGTTTTTGGTTGAAGAAAGAAAGAAAAATAATTTATTTGTAACACTAGGCTTACAATTGACATATTACAATAATCATAATAAATATAAAAAGCAAAACAAAATGAAACTAGCAGTCACAAAAAGGTTTAGCTTTTGTCTTGTTTTGTTGAAGGAGTAACAAACACACACATACACATACAAACTTTCCCCTGTATGTAGATAACTGTTCCAAGTGGAACAGTAAAAACGTGTCACAGTAAATATAAATTGGGGAAGTAAGTAGTTTGTTAACGCCCACTTCAAATTTCCAAGTATTTCCGTATCTCGCTCCAATTCGAGGATCATGAGACATGCGATCTTCCAACTGGTCCATTGTCTACTTGTGGATAAGGCAATGACCTTTATTTGTCACACGCGATCCCACAATGCGTTATGCGCACAGAAATTGTAGTTACATACAAACCTACAATTTTTACCCGGTTTCGCAACGCAAAGGGCAATGTGTTTATCAGCCTATGTATGTATGTTTGTCCCTTCGTAGCGCTTTGGAGAACAAAAAAGTGTTTTTGATGATTCTTACATCATCAGAATTCAATATGGCGACCACCAGACGCCATATTGTAAAGAAGGAAAATTAAACGGTTATTCGATTTTAAAATCAGTCAATTTATTAATCTCCAGGCAATACCATACTGTAAAAACTCCTGGCAACACTTTGTGTAGCTTATGTAGAGTTTTTATGGAGCAGACCAAAAAGTCTGTCTACTTCATGGCTATCAGACCATAACTTACGGCGGTAAACTCGTAGACATTGGCTACATGACGTAGATGTGGCTACATGACGTAGAGAAAGCGTAGAGGAGCTACGTTATCTAGATGGCTCCACAGATCTTTAGACTCCACACATCTTTATATACACAGTTTAACAATAACACAACAGTTATAAACAATAACAGTTTAATAAAATATATTATTATTCTTACTCAGATTAATTTAAACGAGCAATTCACGTATCTCGGAAACGGCTGTAACCATTTGGATGAAATTTTGTGTTGAAAATGTGTTTTTTATCGTTATGTTTCCCTGCATTTCTTGAAAAAACGCAATTATTACAAAAAAAACGAACGAAGCCCAGGTACTTATATCTAATACCATACTACGTTACTATAATTGAGATCGCGTTCTGTTGTAGAGTCTACATAATGTAGACAAGGGCGTAACGTAGAAGCAGCGTTGCCAGCACATCACTCCGTTATTCATAAAAAATACGGAGAAAAACGTTTTGTGGCCAATGACCTATCTCATTTCCCTAATTTTAAGCACAGTTCCCTGAACAACCATTCGAGACATTTTAAATTGGACGCGACGAGGGAAATGTATACGTTTTTCATAAATAATTGACGTAAAACTGTCATTTTGTGGCGCGAAACATCGATATATTAAGAAATTGTGTTTGTAAATGTTTTGCAATACCGGAGAGTCAATGGCTGTGGTTCTTTTATGTGAGAAAGTTTCGACGAGCTGCAGGCTAATCTGATGTTAAGTGGTTACCTCCGAACATAACGAATTTTAAGTCCCAAGTCGCTCTCCGCTGCGCCCGTTACCTTTTTTTTTTTTTTTTTTTTTTTTTTTTCCGTGGGGAAATGCACTCGCATACCGCCCTGCCACGGGGAGACAGAGCGGTTATGTGGGACTAGACCCACTAAAACCCCACGGTGTCCTCCTCTGCCGCTTATTGGCGGGAACACGGGAACGTTACACACACATCCGCGAACCCGCCGCGGCTGTCCGTTTCCGGACCCATCACCTTTGGCATCTAGTGCCACTCCTCTATTTGCGACACGCCAGGACACGTGGCGTGTCGCAACCTCCTCGGGGACCAGGTCAGCGAAAGGGCGTCAGACGACCCCGTGTCTAGACGCCCTAGGTCCCCCTGCGACGGGTCAGATCTGTGGCCCCGTCGCCTGCCACTACGGCCGCAGAGGATAGGGAGAGCGGCGCCTCGCAATACCGACACTCCTCTTCCCCTGCGGCCCCACCGCGTCCGCCATCCAGCAGTGGCGACCCCGCCGTGGCCGCGGAAGGTAGGGAGAGCGGCGCACCGTAATACTGGCACTCCTCTCCCGCCGCGGCCCCTAACCTTCAGCTGCGGTGCTGCCCATACAGCACCGCAGCCCGCCTCAGTTGCGGTGCCCCCCATAAGGCACCGCCACCTACTGTGGCCGCTCCTATTCGGCTTGGAGCCAAAGCCTAAAGGAGCAGCCCTTCCCGGGTTCCTCTTGGCTTCACCGTGGGTGACCAGGCCACGGTTACTAAGCCCCCCCGCCCCGTCAAGGCGGGAACCCGTGGGGGGGTGCGCCCGTTACCCTAGATGGGGATGTTACGTCTCATGCGCGTTTGATTTTTGATTCCCCACACAGCAGTGCATCACTGCTTGGCGGCAGATTACCAGATGTGGAGGCAGTAATTCTGCGGGTGAACTTTGCACAAGTTCTACTGCTACTTTTTATTACAAAGACTAGCTTTATAGTAGCGTACAAATTTCGTAAAAAAAAGGGATTAGGGACGCGAGCAAAAGTGAAAATGCACATTTTGCAGTCGGCTCGGCATCTGGATCTTTGACTATGAAGCGTGTCTAGGCACTCAACACATTCCATTTCATACTGTTTATGAAACTTCGATGGATCACGTGCCAATGAAAAATGCATATTTTGACGTCATTTTATTCGATGAAAATAATGGGTTTTTATACTTCGTGAAAAAATCTCATGTTTGGCTGGCCTCATTGCTCAGTTAGTAGTCCATATTCTATATCTTCCAGTTGTATAACGATTTGAGTGTGTGTTTTTTTTTTTTTTTTTATTAAATTGTGCAGCATGTTCTCCTGGGCGAAAATATTAAAAGTCGTGTTATTTAGGTATTTAAATATTCATAAAATTATATTGAAAGATCAAAAAGTCATCAAAAACCGCACACAGCGACCGAACGCGCCAAAACTATCACCGCAACAGTTTTCCCGCGTATTCTAGGAAATTAAAAATGGCGGAACGCAACAAGATTTATTTTGAAGGTCAATGTCGGTTCGCGAATAGATCGAGATTTATAATCGGGTTTCAGAATTGGATTTACTAAAACTTTCATCACGGGTTGTCACATAACTTTGTTTCTTAATGTTTTCAATGAATGAATAACGGATGTCTTTCAAAATTGGTCTTATAATTGTTGGAAATTACCTTCTATAGCTTAGGGATATCTTCTCATCAGTTACCAAATCTTTATTTGTAAACTGTACCCCCTACGGGTAAGATATAAAGGATGAATGAATTGTAGCCGTTTTTTTTTTTATACAGTCACTCTAAGTTAATTCAAACAATTACATTATTTTGTTACAATAGCACAAATAATACACCGTATCACGAATTCATTGATATATACTTTCCTATGTTAGGTATAAAATAAGGTTTGAATAACAAACTTATCATTGTCGAACAAAAAGAAAATAAAGTACTTAATTTTCGAAAAAGAATACCATTTTATCCATTCATAGTGTATTGAATAGTGCTAACGGCAATATTTTTTTGTATGGCCACATGTAACTCTTAGTTAAAGAAAAACTCATGTCAAAGTCAAAATACTTTAATTTCCGTTGAATTCTTAAAGAACACTTGGAAACGTCACTTTAAAATTTAGCGCTTGTCAAACCTTTCTTACTGTCAAAACTGCTAATAATTCAGAATGACAAGTCACGTGTTTGGAACATGTTCTTAGCCACAATTAAAACAAATATCAGCAATCTGAAATTATTATAATTAATTACTTGAAAACCTAACGCACTTCATCTTGGCAGGACTGCCGTGTGAGACGTAGATTCAGATGTAGTAGTCAAGATGTATCGTCACTTAATAACAAAACTAATACGTAGCTCGGTAGGGTTTGAATAAGCGCCAAACTGGGCAAAAATACTGAGTTATCTTGTATCTAGATATTAATTATAATAAATCAATTAATTAGTTATCATTCATGGCCATTTCACACGTAGGAATTGGATTACTGATACAATAATAAATATATAAATAGTCATGGACATTTCAGCGCAATCGAGCCCCAAACTAAGCATAGCTGTACTATGGGAACTAGGTAACTGGTAGAATACTTAATAGTATTTATTTTTGTAAATCAATGGGTACATGTGATACATAATAACACCCAGTACAAAACAAACATCTATGTTCGTCACAGAATATTATTAATTACTGGCGGTCAGTAGTTGGATGGATGGCCGTTTAGTGGCATTTGAATTGAACAGGTGCTTCCGAAGGTACGTTGAGATGTCCCGGCTATACTAGTCGATAAGCCATGTTGAAGGTCTTCAGGCACCAAAGTTGGCCATTTACATGAAACACATCTATATTTACTTAAAATTCGATAAAAAAACATTGTTGAAGTATTGAACGGAATTCAGTGTGTGCAATTTACAAACTGCATATATCTGGTTTATTTTACCACGCGTAACCATTACCACGCAGAAGCACTTACAATTGATTTGCTTATTTATCATTCACATCTATTACCAATACAATTACGCTATCGTAAGATTCCAATTTAAAATTATCTAAATGGCCAAGCACCACAGAACAACTACGTGAATTATTACGCCAATTTCTGAACGTATATACTTTGGCGTTTGACGTTGGCATGTATCCAAGATGGCGGAAAGTGGCGGCAAAGATCGAATCGTGAAAACTAATTAGGTCCATTTTAGCTGATAATGATAATCTTGTGTAGTCTATTAAACATTGTCGCCAATAGCCAAAGCAATTTATTTATTTTATACTTCAGCGCAATAAGAATAAGAAGTCACGTGGTAGCTCTTAAACGATTACAGTAAGACACACCTGGAATCTGCCGTCAAGCGGTAGTGCTCGCATTACTGTGTTCCGGTGGAAGGGTGTGACTGCCGGTGAAATCAAATGCGCATGAGACGTATTATCCCCGTCGTGATGCGCGCAGCAGAATAAATGTGACTCGGCGTAAGATCCAAATCTTATACTGAATCGCATTACTGTTTTCATGGGCGGGGGTCGCCACTTACCACCAGGTGGGCCCTCCGCCCCTCCCGTCACAACAATTAAACAATCAAATAATAAGAATATTAGCTTGTAGTACGTAATAAATATGGTTTTAAAAGAGAACATGCAATTGGCTGTTGCTTGTACACTGACATGCGTATGCGCAGCTTCTGCCAAACCCACAATTCACAAAGCAATGGTTTCAATTCGGCTATAAAATAAATTACGCAACAAGAAAGTTAAAATTAACATTCACCTCGACACACAGGACCAGAGATTTTGCATTAAATAAATAACATACTTAGTACATTGTATTAAGGAAAATGTTATTTAGATTTAAGTACATACTACACTCGAGAGCATAGAAATCACACACCCCCAACATTACAACAGTAATGCGACTTAGTATGAGATTTGGATTTTACACTGAGTCGCACTCATACGATGATACGTCTCATACGCATGCGATTTCACTGCCACCCACACCCTTCTACCGGAACACAGTAATACGAGCACTACTGCTTGGCGACCGATTCCAGGTGTGGTGGCAGTACCTCTTTAGGCGAAATTTGCACAAGTTCTATTGCTACTAATTATATATAACATATACATGTTAACGCTGGCTCATCAAACAAAATCTGCCCCGGCCGGGGAGTGAACCCGGGACACCTCGCTTCGAAAGCCGGGCTACCAAATACAATTTATTTTCCTCCAATTCTTGAATTCTGGAAACGAATTTTTCATGCAGTCGGATTTTTTCAATAATTTCTGGTTTCTTATGTATCTGGTAACACATGTTATGTCTAAATGTCAGATCACTGCCACGTATGGCTCAAAAGCCCTGTCAAAACTGTCCAGTATTTTTTTTTCTCGGTAGAGACGCCCTGTCTTCCCATGATACAACTGAAAAAATAACATTGGCAAGGTCTATGGTTAGCAGGATTTATTTCAGTCGCATTAAGTAAACAAAACACGAGAAGAATGTTGTAAAGAAAATCGCCAAATGCAAACGTTGGCAGATCGTAGGTGGACATAAATAGCACAGTGCTGTTTACCTGGAAACAAAGGAACGAAAAGACCTACTTTCCACTCTAATTACCCGGAAAAACGCGCAATGACTCCGTGACTTAGTTGGTTGTCCTGCCTTCGGAGCGAGGGGTCCCGGGTACAATTCCCGGGGCACACTTTGTGAGCGTGAAGTTTGTTCTCGAGTCTTGGGTGTTTGTCTTATGTTTCTGTTTGTCCATGCCATCTGCGACACAGGGTCTAAGTGCAGGGGTATGAGTGTGTAAATGTTAAATGATGCATTCGCAATAGGTGTTGCCATACTCACATTTTGTAAATAGAAACATTCGTGATTTTATGACAGTCACAGCCCAGTTGGTTGCCTTCTGCGTCATGGATTCGATTTCCACCAGCACCAATATTTGTGTGGAGAACTTAAATCTTTGTTCTGTGTCTGGGTGTTAATATGGAATATACGGATTTTTAAGTGCGTAGCGACTTCGTCCGCGTGGAAATTAAGATCTTTTTTTGCGCGGAACCTTAATTCGTTTCACCTGTCAAAATCCGTCCAGCCGTTTTGGAGGTTAGCCGGGACAAACAGAGAGACAAACAAAACAGCAGTAGAACTTGTGCTAAATTCTCTCGGAGAAGTACTGCCTCCACACCTGGTAATCTGCCGCCAAGCAGTAGCGTGTTCCGGTGGAAGGGCGTGGTGAAATTGCATGCGCATGAGCAGTAAAACCCCCGTCTCGGGTGACAAGCGCAATGGCATACCACAATGCGTCTTGGGGCTCATAAATCGGTGTGAGGACCTGAGTTGTGTTGCTGTTGTTATGGGCAAAGCTAACTCAACATCAACTTATGGCGCAGCTATTAATAGTAGTAGTAGTAATGGGTAGGTTTAAAAAAAAAAAACTCTTCAGGGTAGGCAACGCACCGACAACGTCACTGATGTTGCAGTTGTCAATAAGCGACGGTGACCACTAACCATCAGGAGGGCCGTAAGCCTGTTTGCCTACCAATAAAATTAAAAAAAAAAACTTTTATATACAAGATGGCCGACAGCAGAGGTCAACGCACTAACGCCTTTCCATCCTTCAGTTATTTCTGTTCCACTGAGCACTTGCTCCTATAACTCATATTTTATATGACGTGCTATAGTTGATTGATCTTGAAATATGAGAAAAATGTAATTGGGTCATTAGCAAATAATAACTTCTATTGTTAGAGAACTGTATAGAAGTCGTTGACGCAAGAAAAACAAAGAATCTATTTCATCCCGTTCCAAGAAATAATATTTTGTGCATGACACTTTTGTGGTTCTTTGAATCAACGATGCGACTCAGTTTTAGATCCAAATCTTATACTGAGTTGCATTACTGTTGTTATGGGCGGGGGTCACCACTTACCAACAGGTGGGCCCTCAGCTCGTTCTGTCACTTACTCACATAAAAAATGTTATTGTTAGGCAAACAGGCATACGGCCCGTTTGATGTTAAGCGGTTACTGTAGCCTATAGATATCAGCAACACCCGAAGCACTGCTGATATATTGCCTACCCTGTATAGTTATTTTTATAGTTCTCTTGAAGGTCATGTTGTATTCTCACGGGAAAACTTCTGGAGGCAAATCATTCCGCAGCCTACAAGTGTGAGGTAAAAAGATCTTGTGAAACGAGTTGTCTGTGCCTCCCAAGGGTCTATGATGAAGGTGGGCCTTAATATGGTAACTAGAGGTGCCGAGAGGTGAGGTAAAATTTCGAGGGTGGTATTATAGCGAAAAGTTCCTTCTTTATATAATTTGTAAAAATATCTAAGGTTCACTATGAACGCTTTTTTTATGTAACGGAAGTGACAGGGCGAGTTAAGTAGTTACCTCCGCCTATATCAACAGCAATGCAACTTAGGTCCTCCTTGACCGAAGTATGAGAAGACCCAAGTCACACCCCGTTGCGCCCGTCACCCGAGACGGGGATATTACGTCTCATGTGCCTGTAATTTTCACCGGAACCCACACCCTTCCACCGGAATACAGCAAAACTGTTTACACAGCATTACTGTTTGGCGGCAGATTACCAGGTGTGGAAGCAGTACTTCTCCGGGCGAACTTTGTACAAGTTTTGCTACTTTTTATTGCTCCTTTAGCACCACCCAGGGGGTACGTGTAGGGATGGACGTGAGCAACAGGACCCACCAAAGATAATAATCCTAGATGTTGATAATCCAATGGTTTACTGGTCACACGACATGCTGTTTTTCTTCAGTCAAGATTTTCCTCAACAATTCGATCAACAACAAGTAACAGAATTAGCTGTAACTATAAAATTCGACCACTAGCCCATGCCCGCGTGTCCGGTGATTGTAAACAAAATATGTGCTCTATTTCTGGACAACTGTAACTAACGACCTTTGCAAAGAGATCGTAGATTACATCAGAAAATTTCAATTTATTTCATAAGTAGCCTCGTAGTTTTACCCGCGTGTTCAAATTAGCGTAATGCCTTCCTCATGTGGCTCATATACATAAAAAAAGTTTCAAATCTAAGTGGTAGTTCTAGAGTTGATATGGATCTTATTATAAGTATAATTTAGGAATATCTGTTCTGCGTTTAAAGATCATACATTATCATTACCCCTAGGCGGGCAGTTTTAATATTTTCGTAATTAACTTATATTTTTACTTTAAACGACCAATAATTGTCTAAATATTTCGCGTATTTCGGAAACGGTTCTAACTATTTGAATGAAATTTTGTTTAGATAGGGTTTGCTGTTTAAATTTACCTGTATACTTGTATTCCTTGTAAAAACGTAATTTTAAACAAAATAAAATATCTAGCGAAGCTCTGTTACCCAGGTACTATGCTACATGCGCTAATGTAATTTGACAGCTGATTGTCAAATTGCCAATTAAGTCAGGACAGGACAGTGTCTGTCAGCTGGACTAGAGTTTTATTTTTATGCGATAGTAGTGACGGATCTGACCACCTGATGTTAAGGGGTCACCGCGGCCAAAGACAACCAAAACACCCACACCCTTCCACCGCAGCCGGTGCACTACTGCTTGGCGGCAGATTACCAGGTGTGGTGGCAGTATTCCGGACGAACTTGGCGCAAGTTCTATTGCTACTATGATTGACTGTAATTTGACATATCTGTGTTCATGTAATGTTCTAAGCTCCTGTGACACGTTATACGCTTATGAAATCTTTACTTGTGCGTAATTTTGACGTGTCCAAACGATACTTGAGACTTAAAGGAATAATGAGTTTGCGTTTGCTCCCTCCGCGCCACCCAGGGGACATGTGTAGTTATTCTGGGGGTTATATACACTTGTTAATTACCTGGTAATTAGCGTAGACGTATACCTAATTACCCATTTAATATAGCAACCCGTACATATAAACAAAAGACTGAACTGACATAAGACTGACATATAAAAAACTGAATCCGCTCGGTTTTTCTTGTACAGTCGTGTTTTACCGGAAATTATAAGCTTCGCCCGTTTTATCTGAAATTATGTTACAGTAACTAGATTGTCAATCAAGTACTACAAAAATTTACGAGATAGCACTGTATAAAATTTTCAGCATAATTTAGTATACAAAAAGGAGAAGAGAAAACAAGAAGTACAATTATACTAGTAAACTTATACAGCAAAACCCTGTCTAAACACAAAATTGTATACAAATAGTAGGGGCCGTTTCCGAGATACACGAAATATATTTCAAGAATTACTCGTATAAAGGTATTTATTTAATAGGTATAGATTTATTTAATACCGTCGATTCAAACACCTTTATTTCTTTAGATCTCAAGTATCGTTTGGACACGTAAAATTTCACCAACACAAAATTGAATACAGCGCCATCTCGTAAACCTTTGAGGTACTTGATTGACAATCTAGTTACTATAACATAATTTCAGATAAAACGAGAGAAGCTCGGTCGCCCAGGTACTATCAAGTAAATATCACCGAGCTAATAGCCTATTCAAAAACACGTCAAACTCTCATCACATGTATCTAGAGCACAAATATTTAGAACGGTCGTTGTTGTAAAATTAGTTATTTCAGTGAAGTTACCTGACGCCTACGCTGCCCGCATATAGAATCTCATCGCTACTAATGATTTTACAACGCAAACAATGATTTTACTGAAAAAAATTGCTTTGAAATCGGTCAGTTTGTTCAATGATTTGGCTTTTAAGAGGTACTTGTAAGTCAAGTGTGTAATCACAGGTTGTTGGCTCCGCCTTCAGTGTTGTAGGTTCGTGTTCGATTCCCAGCCACGTTCCCAACATTAAATATGTGTTTCTTTTTTGTAAATTCATGACCCAGGCGCAAAACAAACACATATGTTAAGAAGCGATTAAAATAAAATAAAAATGTATGCATTTTTTTTCCTTTTTATATAAAATTGTTGTTTGTAATTTTTGTAAAATGTTATGTTATGTGTGCTACTTTAGTAAATAAATAAATATCTATGACTGAGTCTGAGTGTTAACATGTATTTACTTTTTTGTTCACATAAATATACTAAAATAAGTATTCTATCAGTTATTTAATTTCCATAGTACTAGTAAGTTTATTATTGAGCTATATGACGCTGTGTAGAATGAAGACCTTATTTATTTGGTTATCTCTGTTTTAGCAATAGCAATGTAAGCACCCAAAGATGTTTTAACAACATCATTTCAAATCATTGAAATTCTCAGCTTTGCTCTACTATAATATTCATGTATTATACATATAAATCTTCCGGAAAAAAAACCCTAAATGACAGTGAAAACCGTATTTAAATCCGTGGCGTGGTTTAGAAGGAAGCGGAGAAACAGACAGATGAAAACAGACTCTTAGCTTTAAACTATTTACATATACCGTTTTAGAGATTCGCTATGAATCAAAAGCCAGACAATCGTTACTCTATATCTTAAAAGTTAACCACTCCACTGCTCTATTTCCCTCATTTATAGCCCTCGTAACATCTTAAATCAATGATTGGCACACCTGAACTAAATTGTTTCAGGGCAAGGTTGAATCTCGCTCGTTATCTGTGAATAAAACAACATGCTTTCATGATTGGGTTGCGAATAGCACATCAGCACACAATACTGATAAGTAGAAAGCGCTGGTTGTGATCTTGATGTATCAGAAGTAGGGTATCTCCGTGCTTGAGAGGGTACGTTAAGATGTCGGGCCGGGATACTAGTCGATATGGTAATTTGTGGCAGTATTACTTTTTCATTTGAGAGCGTGGTGGCTCAGGGACATAGACGCCGACTTTCAATCTGAAGGTTGCTGGTTCAAACCCACGCGTGCACCAATGAGTTTTTTCACTTAAAAAAATTTATGTGCGCAATACCACGTTCTCGAAACGGTGACGGAAAACATCTTGAGGAAACCGGCATGTCTTAGAACCAAAAATTCGACGACATGTGACATCTACCAATCCGGATTGGGCTCCCGTGGTAGATCAGAACCCATTCACTCTCAATTATCGAGAGTAGGCCGGTGTCCCTGCAGTGGGAACATTAGAGGCTGGTACGGTACGGTTGACTTTTTCATTATTATGATATTGTTATAATTTTCTGCTCTTTTTCTGTTTTCAACCGATTTCCGGAGATTACTAATTTGGCGGGTTTTTAAAAATTTAAGAATCGATTTTCAAAATACTTTTTTATTTGAACGAATGTGAAGAATTTAAGGCGGTTCTTTCGATATTTTAAATCATTTATTTATTTATTTCAGGTAAAACGATATAAAATCGAAAAAAGACACAATAAATGGCCCTACAATAGCAACATTTCAAGTCTACCAGTTGGTGGAACAGCCAAGAGTGGCGGGAAACCTGAAGATGTCGCTGGTGGCACCCAGGAGGGTGCAGTTGGACTGGGCTCCCACCATACCGTGGTAAGCTTGGGATGTCTGGAAGTCGTTAAGTCAAAGTCAAAGTCAATGTCAAAATACTTTCTTTTACGTGGAATTCCCTAGAATCACTTTCAAACTTCACTTTTTTAAATAAATATGCCAGCTAGCCCCAAACGTAGCTTGTCTTGGGAACTAGTTAATTGGTGGAATACATAATAATACGTTATTGTAAATACATACAAATAATGTATGTATTATTGTAAAACCAAGACACAGAACAAACATTTATGTTCGTCACACAAATACTTGTCCTGAGCGGGAATCGCACCCACGACCTGCAGGAAAAGGGGCCAATTCTACACCAAATCTTTTTTATAGGGTACACCCTATATTAAAAATAGTCATTCAAAAAGGTACACAAGATAGATAGATAAACTCTTTATTGTTCACATCAGAAATTGTACAGAAAAACAAATAAAAAAGAACATAATAATTGGTGGCACAAGTAACAAAGAATTTGCGTAAGAACCAAACAAAAATAAACATACACAACAGATACACAATAAACAAACAGTCGAAATGACCACCTTCTGATTTTTTTTAAGCCCAGATCCATAAAACATAATTTTAATATAAATCTAAAATAGTGAGTGACCTATTTGCCAAGCAAATACAGGTATCCTAACACTCAGGTTTTTCTTTATTAATTATATTAATTTAATGACAATAATCGTATAGTAGGTAACACTAATTTGTTAAACAATTATGTTCCTTCAATGAGTATCTACTCATTTAAAAAAATATGCTCAATGTTTTATTACAGAATTATACTTACAAGACGATATAAATTCATCTAATGAATCAATTAAACGTATACCCTTAAGTATTGGTATCATTGATTAATGAAATGATAAACTGAAAGTGCGAAGTAAAAGTTGAATTAACTATTTCCTTAGTTCGTTTTTGTTATCTGTTTTGATTAACTTTGCACAAAAATCTTTTGCACTTTATTAAACCGACCTTAAATTAACAATTTAACATAACATTAACCTTTAATTAGTTCTAAAAATAAAAATATACTGAAACTTTTTTCAAATGGCAAACTAACCTACTCTTGCAAAGGTCACCGACCTCCGCACTTGTGCTATTGGCTAACTTCAGCCTGGTGTCCAAAACCCCGTCCGTCAGCTGAGCGACCGCCGCAAACTTCAAGCCAGTGAAAAATGTTTCTGTCATGGCTACGCGATCGATGTTACTCCTCCGCTAAAATCATGAGAAAACATTAAAAATATGCCACGACATGCGGTGAAGGACGTCGCCCGCGCTTGTAATAACGACTAACAATTATATTCGACATAAAACTACATCCGTAAAGTGTTATTCAGTGAGTTCTGAGCCAATCTAATTTTGTTCCTTGTCAATCCGGACGGCACTACAATTTTCGGTAAGTTTTTGTGTATTTATCTCGTATATATTCTCGAAGACGACTTTCCAAAGCGAAGGGTACATATTTTGTTCGTCAATTGAGTTGTATTTGTGTGACAAAACCATTCAGGTTTAGTGAAAATCGATTATTAGTGGGTGGGTTACCAGTCCATTAAGTTGTCCCGTTTTCGTATAACCCGGCCGTTATCAAAAGTGACGTAAGATTGCGGTGCTGCATAACGGTTCCGATTATTGAATTCCGTCGCATAACTGTTGGCGTCTCGCTCTAGCGCAAAGCCTGATAATTTTAGTCTGGACTTTCTAGGATAATTTTACAGTTTTCTATGTAAACTCACAATGGAAAGCGATGCGTAATGAAACTTTATATATTTCTTGATGTGTTGCCATTTCTTTATCGACGAATAACTGTCGGAATTCGATTGATTTTAATCGATATTTCTTTCCGTACAGACTGCCGCACCTAAGTGCGTTCATAACTTCTAACCTGCACACTAATATAGTCCTTACCGCACGGGTTATAAATACTGAAGTAGCATGAAGTATTTGGTCACTTTATCCGCATAGATTACTCACTGTTCACTTTTCTTCCCATATTCGGGAAAATGGTTGTCGGGAATGAAAGTAAAAAATGTTTTTGCTCAGGCAATGGTGTTGTAATATCCACGTACGTGCGTTTTTATACGCATTCAAAATACAAAGCATTTGGTTTCAAACTAGACCATTCATATTAGAAAATGGCATGAGCTGTTTAATTAGTAATAAATTACAGAAAGGTCTAGCTTTCTGCATATTCTTCTGGGTAT
The DNA here is from genome assembly GCA_921293045.1 of Aplocera efformata. Lineage (NCBI taxonomy): Eukaryota > Metazoa > Arthropoda > Insecta > Lepidoptera > Geometridae > Aplocera > Aplocera efformata. Next base: position 496,665 of record OV121067.1, on the reverse strand, counting down.
TGTGAATCTCACAATATTACCCAACATTTATTTTGTTATCAAACTAGCTCACCCCATGGTGTTACCTGCAGTTTTCCAGGAAAAGTAGCCTATGTGTTAATTAAGGATATAAGCTATCCTGGTACCAAATTTTATCCAAATCCGTTGAGCCATTTGAGTATGAGGTAACAAAAATACACACAGACACAAACATACAAACTTTTACCTTTGTAATATACTAGCGACCCGCCCTGGCTTCGCACAGTTAGTAAAGTATCAGTGTCGTATCAGACACTACCCGTGCGAAGCCGGGGTGAGTTGCTAGTGTATTATACATATAAACCTTCCTCTTGAATCACTCTATCTATTAAAAAAAACCGCATCAAAATCCGTTGCGTAGCTTTAAAGATTTAAGCATACATAGGGATATAGGGACAGAGAAAGCGACTTTGTTTTATACTATGTAGTGAAGGGTGACTCATTTTCAAGGAGACTAACTTTGTATTTCTATCTTCATTGCAACAACTTTAGTTTAAACATAATAAATTATAATTAATTATTAATTTTATATGAACCATGACCTGGTATAATTTAAAATTATAGACTTTGTCAGTCACAAACAGAATTTGAAAGCTGATCAGCTTGATTGTATGAGTAATAAACAGTAAAAATAAAATTTACGAAACTCGCACAAATGTTTTGAAATGAGAATCACTGAAAATTGAGTAAGCATCTAAAAAAATCACATCATCACTTTGTTCTTACTCACCACAGCAGGAGCTGAAACAGTGTAGCCGATCACCCAAATCATTTTACTCCAAGTACACTTACTTAAGTCAAGTCGAAGACAAAAATCTTTATTTGCATTGAATTCTTAATAAAACACTTGAAAATGTCACTTTTTGTAAATAATTATGTATTATACATATAGTTCAATGAGAGTTATGAATTAGAACATTTCTTTTCTTTGTTATAGTGAACTGAATAGGTTGCACCAAGACCTAGAATGAGTGACCTATTTATAATATTAGTGTGGTAGCATCACACTAATATCATAAAAAGGCGAAAGTTTGTATTTATGTGTGTCTGTGTGTGTTTCTTATTCCTTCAAACTCAAATGGCTCAGCAAATTTGGATGAAATTTGGTACCAGGATAGCTATGTTCTATAAATATATAGGCTAGTTTTGGTCCCAGAAAACCCGTGTACCACTGCAGGGTGTAGCTAGTATGGAATAATGCCCAAATCAACTCTTTACGAGACATAGGCTTGTTGTTATAATGTAACATTTTATCGGCCCCGTCATATTGGATAATAAGATTTATACATACATAGACATAATTTTTAAAGAATTCTACGGAAAAAATGTATTTTGACTTGAGTATTGACATCACAAACTAAAATATGCAGCTGTCAAAATGGATGCCCTGTTTTTGTCTGGATCCTGTGACATGGAATAATTGTGTATGAATGTTTACTTGTGCGTGTACATTGTGATGTCCAAATGACACTTTAGAGGAATAAGTTTGAGTTTGCTATTTTTGATTGGGCTTATATTCTGAGTTGTCGCTGACCTTTCAGCTCAGTTGGTTGTAGCTTTGCCTTCTGCGCTGTTGGATATGGGTTCAATTCCCACTCAGAACAAACATGTCATGAACATAAATGTTTGTTCTTAGTCTGGGTGTTAATATGTGTTATACATACATATGTATAAAAAATATATATTAATTAAGTATTCTATCAGTCATCTAGTTCCCATGGTACAAGCTATGCTTAGTTTGGGGCTAGATGGCGCTGCGTGAAATGTACATGAATATTAATTTATTATTATTTGCGGTAGAGTAGATCTGCAGTTTGAGTCAAGGCCGACTCAAGGGTATACCTACCGTTGCCTTGACTTCTACCGCAGCTCGCAATTATCTTAGGAATCTCATGTGATCCGAATAGCTTGTCGAAGTAATGTTGGCTCTATTAAGTCATTTAGGCAGCTTGCCAGCTCTCCAAGCTACTAAATAACTGGAATTGAAAATTATTTTACAATTTGGACGTTGTAATATATTATGCTACATAGCTTATTTGTGCACGTCTGCATTTAAAACATTTTCTGTATAAGTCACTGTTAGCTATATTTTCTTATATGGCCAGGCTGAAAAACAGCTTGACTGTACCCTCAACCATTTAATCACCACCACACTATCCATATAGTATGTCTTTGAATTTGTTCTCACTGGTATGACTTGGGTCTAATTCTAATTCTGGGTGGGGGTTGACTGGGCCAGCACTGACGTCCCCCACCAGGGTGTAATGTGCATTAAACCCTACCCTAGCCATTCCAACTCCTTCATGTATCGGAGAAGGACTCTGGGTTGTTGTTGGCAGCAGTTCCAGCGTTTCCTCTGGTGGATGACTTCTTGCACACATATATTTTAATGACAAACTATTCGGCACTTTTGATTTTGAACCAGTGACCTTCTGGAACTCGGCGTCTGTACCCCTGAGCCACAATACTCTCCATTATTCTTGGTCTAAACTTGGCATGGCTTATTACCTTGAAAATTGTGCCTCTGACAAGATCCTTCCATTTCGCTGGTCATACAAGCCTATTCTTTATTATTGTACCTATCAATAGGTACCTATTTTTATATGCTTTACATTGTATGCCTAATTAGCTATATGCTTCGCTATAGTTTTTTTGTATTAATGTTGTGGAACGAGCTGACCCACAAACAGACAGACAAACACTGCCGTCATTATAACACTCTTTTTATCGAGACCTGATACCTATTCACGGACATTTCACAGCGCGCCTTCTGGCCTCTAACTAAGCGTAGCTTGTACTATGGGAACTAGATAACTGATTCAATATATTGTATATAGTGCTTTTTAATTGTTAATTTTACTATCCGTATCAGCCTCTAACGTTCCCACTGCAGGGACACAAAAAAAAAAAAAAAAAAAATTTTTTTTTTGTATGTCTTATTCTAATTCTGGGTGGGGGTGACTAGGCCTGCACTGACGTCCCGCATAGGGGTGTATTGTGCATTGTCCCGCGTTGTTTTTGTATGTAAATATATTACCCACCTCGCAGAAGGCAGGGCCGCTGCTGAACTTTGAGGCCAATCATATACTTAATAATGAGAACAAACATTATGCTCATACCACAAACGTCTCCCGGCCGAGGATCGATCGAATCGCTTCGAACGTTTTATTGCCGGATGAAAGCTTTCAGTGATTCTACGTTATTGGAATACAGCATTAGACGGACAAAGGGCTCGGCGCAAATATCAAACCAACTGACCTTTGTAGCTTAACGCATGAGCGAATTATTGACCTTGGATAGGAGATATTCTATTTTAGACAAGACGTGACTGCAGTGTTTCTGGAATACAATATTACGGCCGTAGAATTCATATGAACTAAGGTGAATGTCAAATAGAGTGTTGCCTAACGGTGAAGACGAAACATTTTTTTTTTTATATGAAATTGTAACGGAACGGGTTGAGGGCCCACCTGATGGTAAGCTGCGACCCCCGCCCATGACAACAGTAATGCGAGTCAGTATAAGATTTGGATCTTACACTGAGTCGCAAATCTTATACTACTTGTGTGTTACACTGAGCGTGGTACACTCAGTGTAAGATACTTGTGTGAGCATGTTTGTTCTCGGGTCTTGGGTGTTTGAGATAGGTTAAAACCTGTAGTACTGGTCCTGGTGACCAGTACCACAGGTTTTAACCTATCTCTGGCACCAGTCTCTCACAAATGTGGTTACAAAATTTAATGTAATAGAAACAAGTACACCTTAGTATTAAGTTTGTTAACCTTGTGAGAGAAAATAAATCGTATTATTATTATTCTTATTTCTGTGTTTCTCCATGCCATCTGCGACACAGGGAATCCTAGTGCAGATTTACAAGTGTGTAAACGTTTACGTTTATTATAAATTACTTATGAATTTATCCACTTATCCAAACAGCACTTAAGGGAAAAGTCACTTTGAATAGTATGCAAATTTATTTTATAGTTCCTTTTATGTATAGTTGGTTGCTTATGGTTTGCAGATAGTAACCAGGCAGTATTGAATATTGATTTATTAAATATTTCACTCGTTTTCGGTAAAGTATCATCGCGTTGCACTAGTCACTCTGAGGCGTGAGGTTTTTTTTTATCAATGCTAGTTTAGCTTGTTAAAGGGGGGGGGGGGGGGGGGTTAGGTAGGTGCACCTGCCTATTAATTTTTTTTTTTCACTTTTAGAAAACTATATTATCAGCCTTTAAACATCCTGATATTTTAAACACAAACCTATGTCCGTCATAGTTATTGAAACCATCCAACCGATGTGCCCCAAACCGGTTTCATTAGAAAGGCAATGCGAAGATGGTTTAGACCACTAAGACAATGTATTAGGCACAAAACGTATTATTTCTTTTAGCGTAGTAACACACACACACACACACACGCGGGGTATCCGCTAACTATAAAAGTCATTATTCGGCGTGCGCCGGCGTGCATTATTTTATGTATCATCAAATCTATTGATGATAATTCCCAAGATTTCTTGTAAATGGATATGCATGCATATGCACACATGCATGTGCCTAAATGTATACGTGCATGTAAGATTTCGTGCAACGATACTTAAGATCTAATGGGATTTGGGTTTGAGGTTCGAATATTATCGATTTATTTGTCCCAATTAGAAACGGTTATCAGTTAAGTTATAATGACACTAATGACAGATTTGTAATAAATTATTAATATAATAATCTAATGACTTTGTTTATTGCTCGCATATCAATTAAAAGGGAGATATTATTCGTTTAGTCTTTTAGATCGCAAATATCGTTTGGACAGGTCAATTTACACGCACAATCAATTTTCTATACTATGTATTAAATGCTGTTCGTTAGTTTCTCGAAAATGATTCGACCCATTTGGGTGATGTCTGTTTCGTTGTGTTTGTAATTGTTAGGACAAGGTTGGTACAAAATAAATCACGGGAAATGTAGAAATTGGGGAAATAATGGAAGTGTCTTTTTCTATAATATGTGTTTTTTGTCATTTGTTATTTGACAGCTACTTTTCAAATTGTGAATTCAGACGGGAAAATATCTGTCGGCTCAGCTAGTAATATAATAGAATCTTGGATAATTAATATTACTCGTTATCCTCAAAGGTTAGCTGGAAGAAAACTCTTGTCAAGGTTAAATTCGGCATTGGACATACTTTGTTATAATAATTTATGTTTTGTGTACAATAAAGTGTTACAAGAATTCGAATATACTGCGCATGTAACATGTCACAGGAGCTTCTTAGGCTCATTGCATGCACATAGATATGTCAAATTACAGTCAGTCTTCATGTTTCAGCTGGTCTAGCTTATTTGTTAAGATTATGCCCGTTCTAATCAGCATAAGAAATTAATTTATGCAAAAAAAAAATGCCAAATCGGTCCAGTCTTTCTTTTGTTTCGCTTACCAACGAATACCATTTCATTTTTTAATGGATAATTGTATTTTAGGGAGCAGGAACCAACCTGCGGCGTCAGGAGTCAGGAGTCTTCGTTCAAGAAGCAAGCACCACACCAGTCCAACAGATCAGGTGAGTTGCAGCATCATTCCTTGGGTCAGCACAGAACTCTGCTATATTAACCTCCGACGAAAAGAGGGGTCATAAGTTCAGGCGTTTGAAGATCATTAGCTGTTTACTAGTACCAAGTAGAGGTTATTACATTTTCGTAAAAACTTGTTACTTTAAACGAGCAATTGTATATATATTTATTTCGCGTATCTCGGAAACTAGCGATTTGGATGATATTTTGTGTTTAAATAGGGTTGTGCTGTTTAAGTTTATGTTTGTTCTGTCATACAGCTGTCTGTTTGTTGCAGAGTCGTCGTCCTCGTCGGCGGACACCGCGTCGCAGGGCTCCGGCTCCGGCGCGGCGCAGCCACCGGCGCAGGCGCAGCGCCAGAGACGCAATGAGCCGCAGGTAACTAGCGCGAGACACCGCTCTGATTGATCATTTTTTTAGTTGATCTACAATAGAACTCCACCAGGTCTCCCCATCCTCAGCATGTTAGGTCACAAGTTATCACAAGTCAAACTATAACGTAAACTTGACGAGGTTCAACCCTAAAAGAGATTCAACCTATGGGATAGATGTAGGTGCCCGCATGCGTGTGTGAGTGCGGAATGATGAGCGCGGTCAGTGACCGCTAAGTAGGGCTGCCAAATAACAAATTATTATATTTTATACATTGAATAGTACAAAAAAGTTTCGATTTAGATTCTGATTTTCAAGTATATGATTCAAAATCTGATTTGTATGAACGCCTTTCAATATTGTCACGCCTTTTTGAAACATCTTGTATAAAATCCAAAAATTGTGGTTTCTTATGTCCGTTAATAGACTTTGAAACCATCCAGTTGATGTGCCCCAACAACCCACACAAAGTGGGTAGCACAACATGTATTTTTCTTCCATTTCCCTCTGCCAGACGTCATATTAGTACTCACTCCTGTCTTACGCATATCATCTCTCACACAATCCATCATCCTTTTCTTTGGCCTACCTCTTGTCTTATATCCTTCCACATCCATATTTAAAACTTGTTTTGTAATATGGCATTCTTCCCTCCGCATAATATGTCCATACCACGCTAACCTATTACTCCTTAGCCTCTCCGATTGGGCACAAAATGTAGTTTTTTAACGTATTACCATACGCCGCGTATCCGCTAGTTATACATATTAATAGGCACTTTCTAGGGTTCCGTACCTCGAAAATAATAAACGGAACTATTGTAGAATCGTTTCGTTGTCCGTCGTATGTCTGAGGTCGTTTTTTTTGTCTGACCCTTTTCCTCAAGAACGCGTGGAGTTATCAAGTTGAAATTAATGTCATATACTCAGGTCTGCAATACCTAGGAGCATTGACAAAACCACACTTCTAAAGATAAAAAGATACGGCCGTTTATGTTCCGTTTGCGCCGCGTGTTGCGATTCTCGCAAGGGGAATCAATACCTATAGGGTACTTCCCGTTGACCTAGAACCATGGAATTTGGCAGAAGCAATGTTATGTAGCATAAGTAAAGGAATATATACGGAAACCGTACATTTGTAGTTACGGCACAAAATAAACCTACAACTTACATGTTTACCTAAGATCGCGCCGATCCCACGGTGCGCGAGACTCTAAAAGCTTGTTTAACCGACTTAAAAAGAAGGCTATCAATTCGGTTGTATTTTTTATGTTTGTTTCCTCAGTTCTCCGTAACTTATGAATCGATTTGTAAAAAAATATTTATAATTTGAAAGGATATGCTTTTAAATTTGTCCCATAAATTTTGTTTCTAAAATCAGTTCAATAGTTTGGTTGTTATATCAAAATAACTAGAAAAAATATCATCCAAGTAAACTAAATTGCTTATTTTGCTTTTCTGTGACTTTTTCTTCGCCCGTTGCATATCGATTTGGATTTTTAAATCAGTCGCTTGTTTAATTGTTTTTTGTTTATTATTTTCAGAGGGAAGAGCGGCGAGAGGAAGCCGCTGCCCCGCCCCGGGTCCAAGCCAACCCCTTACTAAGGTAATCCCTATGCTTACTCATTAAACCCTTAAAAAGAGGGGATTTATTAGTTTGATGGCTGTATTCTCTATGTTTGTGGCAACGTAGCTCCACAAAGGATGGTCAAACCTGGCTTGTTGATACGAGCTACGGGTGTGGATATCTTCGCCAATTGCTACCGATTTTTGCTTTGCACAAGTTCTACTGCTACTTTTTGTTGCCCCTTTAGCACCACCCAGGTGTACGTGAAGGTATTCAAAGGGTACTCAGCTACGGACGCGAGCAACTGCACCCCCAAAATCATCTCTTGTATTATTGAGTTTACAACTGCCCCTTAGTCCTGATTCAAAGGGTCAAAAAAAAAAAACACAATAGATATATACCACTTTGATAATGTGTGTTGTGATGCGGTGTGGCAGATCTCGGACCCTCCCTAACTTCGGCGGGGGCAGGGCGTCGGGCGCGTCCCGCTGCGACACATCGCGGCGCGCGCACCACATCACCATGGCCAGCGAGGACCTGCTGCAGCCGGGGCACGTAGTCAAGGAACGATGGAAGGTCGGTACTCCACTCCTCGGGAACTGTCTCCCTGATGGAGGCGGCCAGCAGGAGTGCTCCATCTTCAAGAGTTATAGATGAATATGTGCGGGTAGAATAGTAGGAACTGTACATCGCAGCGCGCGCACATCACCATGGGAAGCGCGGATCTGCTGCAGCAGGAAGGTCGGTACTCCTCGTGATCCTCGTGACTCCTCCTCCTTGCACCCCCAAAAAGTATGCAGCTAACTCCAAAAGATCCCAGGGTAAACATCTGGAGGCAGAAAAGTTGCAAAGGTCTCCTCAAGAAGCAATGGTTGGTAAGTATCTCTTCGCAGGAAGGATCTCCAATGGAATGCAGATGAAGGTTGGCGGTGGAAGTTCCAACTTCAATGAACCACCAGGAGGAATTTGTCGGCTGAAAAGTAGAGAAGAAGAAGAAAGAGAAAGATAGAGTTTGACGGTAGAAGTTATATCAAGTAATATTAAAATTCCATTGACTTTTCACGTGAAAATTAGTGCCAGCTATATGTATTTTCTCCAGGTGGTAAAGAAAATCGGTGGGGGCGGCTTCGGCGAGATATACGAGGGTTTGGACCTGGTCACGCAGGAGCAGGTGGCGCTCAAGGTGGAGTCGGCGCGCCAGCCCAAGCAGGTGCTGAAGATGGAAGTGGCTGTTCTCAAGAAGCTGCAAGGTAACTTCATCCGTCTAACCCTGGCAGGTTCCTACTGCCCCTGTAGCCTGTAGCCAAGTAGGTTATCAATACAGTTTTTCTTAATCCCCGACCAAAAAGGGGGGGTGTGTGTTTCTGTGACATCGTATTTCTATGTGATATTTGATGTTCATCAGTCCCATTTTTTTAATTTTGTTATTTTTTTTTAACTTACAAGAAGGCGCCTGTACGCACGAAAAAACATGGATCATTGTAATGTTCCGCCTGAGCCGAGCGTGCAAGCGAGAGCGCGCAAGCGATAGAGAGACACGATCGGCCCAAGCGTTCGGCTTGTAACGCATCTATCTCCCTTCCACTCCATCGGCCAATGCGTCCGAGTAGAAAAGAGACAGATATTCTTAAAAGTATGCAGTTTTTCATCAATGTTTTCTTATGACGGACATAAGAAAACATTGACATTGTGGAATACAATAAACTATTGAGTATTGAGTATTGACGTTTGTTTTGGTCCGGCTCGAAGGACCAAAAAGAATGTTGGGGATGATATGATAGCACCCCCGTGATATTCTGATATGATATTGATATATGATAAATGCTGTTTAGGATGGATTTGGAAATGATAACCACCCGAGTCCGCGGTTGCACGTGAACTGATTTATTAATAGAAATGATACACAGAATGATACATAGTTGCCAAGCGCATGAGAAGCGCCGCATCAACACAAAATGTACATCGACTGTACAACGTTATCACGTAAAACTTGACAGATAACTAATTGTATTTTCGTTGTGTTTCACCTGAGTGTCCCGTTTGTCAGGCAAGGAGCACGTGTGCCGGTTCATAGGGTGCGGCCGCAACGCGCGCTTCAACTACGTGGTGATGCAGCTCCAGGGCCGGAACCTGGCGGAGCTGCGGCGCGCGCAGCCGCGGGGCGCCTTCTCGCTCTCCACCACGCTCAGGTCAGCCCGCCCGGGGTCTGCTCCAGGGGGTGTTAGGGGGGGTAACTAGAAGAAGTCAGAAACAAGTCAGAGCCAAGAGTAATGGCGTCAAAGGAACGCCCTTTAAAATATGGTGCCACCAATGACAGGCAGCTTTTGTTCTGGGCGCGGGGGCGGTACGTCTGTGGGGATGAAACTACCCCCCTATGCTTGTCTTGAGTGGGAGTCGAACCCACGACCCGCACCGCAGAAGGCAGAGCTACTACCAACTGCAGCAGTCTTATATTTTATATAATGAATTTGTTCCGTCATTGTTTCAGGTTGGGCCTGCAAATACTAAAAGCCATAGATTCTATTCATTCCGTCGGATTTTTACACAGAGATATCAAACCGGTAAGTATTTGTTAACTGTTAGCGCATCATTCAACTTTGTAACATTAATAACATTAATAGCTGCCAAAAGTAGCAGTAGAACTTGTGCCAAGTTCGTCCGGAGAGGTACTGCCACCACACCTGGAATCAGCCGCCAAGCAGTACTGCTGGCATTACTGTGTTCCGGTGGAAGGGTGTTGGTGCCGGTGAAATCACATGCGCATGTGTCTCATCCCCGTCTCGGGTGACGGACGCAGCAGGATGAATGCGACTCAGTAAAGATTTGGATCTCATACTGAGTCGCGTTACTGTTGTCATGGGCGAGGGTCACCACTTACCATCAGCTGAGCGTGAGGGTGGTACAAACACACACACTTACACATATATACATAAAAGTTTTTTGCCTTTATTACTTATATAAGTAAGATAAAAAGTACATTGAACTTGTTAGTGAGTTATTGAATCTAGTTGTATGATGTGTTGCGTTCCAGAGTAACTTCAGCATAGGGCGGCATCCGGCCAACTGCAGGAAGGTGTACATGCTGGACTTCGGTCTGGCGCGGCAGTACACCACCAGCAGCGGGCAGGTGCGGCCGCCGCGCGCCGCCGCCGGCTTCAGAGGTACGCAACCCCACCCCCACCCCCACCCCCCACAGCCTCGCCCTATTTTGTGTAAAGGTAACGCACGCCGGTAATATTACACAAAATGTGATATTACCAGCTCCCACACCCTTCCACCGGAACATAATTACGCTAGTGCTAGAATAATCTAATGTTCCCAAGAGCGCTTCCATTTTCTAAACCGTCTTCCAGAAGAAGTTATCTATTCGTTGTACTATTTGTTGTGATTTTTTACCGATTTTGAAAAATATTTTGTTGTCAGATTGATCCCATAGAAATATATTGTAGTTTGGTTGTTAAATCAAAATAACTGGAAAAAAAATATGTCATCCAATTAAACGAAATTGCGTATATTGCTTTCCTGTCACTTTTCGTTGTATACTGATTTAGATGTATCTTTTTTAAATGTTAGGGTGTATCTAAGCTACAAAAGGGATGAAAGTATTGTACTTGATAGTTTTCGCTTTTGAAATCAGCCGTTTGTTCGTAGGTACCGTCCGCTACGCGTCCATAAACGCGCACAAGAACAAGGAGATGGGCAGACACGACGACCTGTGGTCCCTGTTCTACATGCTGGTGGAGTTCGTGAACGGGCAGCTGCCTTGGAGGAAGATTAAGGACAAGGAACAGGTGGGCAGATGATCCCACTGCTATTATACATGGATATATCAACCAGGACAGGCATTTGTGTGGCGAATATAGAAGTTTGTACTATGTCTGTTTATATATATAGGTACCGTGCCAGACTCTAATGTTCCCACTGCAGACACCGGCCTTCTCTCGATAATTGAGAGTGTGGCTGCCGGTGAAATCACATGCGCATGAGTATCATCCCCGTCTCGGGTGATGGACGCAGCGGGATGAGTGCGACGCAGTAAAGATTTGGATCTCATACTGAGTCGCGCGCATTATTGTTGTCAAGGGCGAGGGTCACCACTTACCATCAGGTGGAACCTCAGCTGCTTCCGTCACTCAAACACATAAAAAAAAGTGTACTTCTCGTAAATTCGGTCGAGAGCCATCTACCCTCACCAAAAGCCCGAGTCATGTTGCCAAGCACATCTCCGGTCATCAACACAGTCCATTAAAAAAAGTGCATGTTCCGTGTGTGTGTCCAGGTGGGGCTGATGAAGGAGAAGTACGACCACCGGCTGCTGCTGAAGCACCTGCCCTCGGAGCTGCGGCAGTTCCTGGAGCACGTGCAGCAGCTGGAGTACGCGGACACGCCGGACTACTGCATGCTGACGTCGCTGCTGGAGCGGTGCTGCAAGCGGCGCGGCATCCGCGACCTGGACCCCTACGACTGGGAGAAGGACGTGAGTGTTGCCACATCTCTGACGGATCCTGGAATCCTGGGGGAGGTTGGGGAGGGAGGATGGATCTCAATAATTCGTGTTGCCGAGATATTTACCATGATTTGTGAGTTTAGTTGACTCTCGATAGCGGCGGCGCGGTCGAACGTACAAAACGAGTGCGCAAGAGGGTAGACCGATATGTCTGCCAATGATTCGCACACTCCACTTCGCAAAGACTTCAGTTTGCCCGGGACCATGACGCATGTAACTGCGTCGAAATATCGGGAGTCAACAAAACTCACAAATCATGATAAATATCTCGGTAACACGAATAATAATGTTCATAACCATGGTAGTTTTAAAATTAATAAGGACGTGAGTGTTGCCACATCTGTGACCCTGGAATCCTGGGGGAGGGAGGTAGGATCACACAGGTGGACCATTGAAACTGCAGGAGATAAAGGATTGTGATTGGTTTGGGGAGTTCTAGTGTTGTCCAGGGGAGGGAGGTTGGATCACACAGATGGACCATTGAAACTGCAGGAGATAAAGGGGTAGCTTTGGTGGTGTCCAGGGGAGGGAGGTTGCATGACAAATGTGGACCATTGAAACGGCAGGAGATTAATGAGAGTGGAATTGTGATTCGTTTGGTATGTTTAGCAGTTCGGAACGGCAGAGAATAATGGTGCCAGGATATCTATACAGAAAGTAGGTTCTTCGTATTTCTTCTATCGTAGCTAGTCTTAACTAGGGTTTTTATGGGTTGGAACAGACGTAAACTTAACAAATAAGATAAGCTTAAACATGAAAACTGACTGTAATTTGACATATCTGTGTGCATGTAATGTGTCTGGGGAGTTCCTGTGACACGTTATATGCTCACGAATATGTGCATGTGTAAAATTTGACGTGTCCAAATGATACTTGAGATCTAAAGGAATAAATGAGTTTGAGTTTGAGTTTGAGTTTGAGTGAGTTTATGTGAATAAGTGACGGTACGAGCTGAGGGCCCACCTGGTGGTAAGTGGCGCCCCCCGCCCATGACAACAGTAATGCGACTCAGTATAACATTTGGATCTTACACTGAGTCGCACTCATCCTGCTGCGCCCATCACCCGAGACGGGGATGATACGCTTGGGTGGAGTGGAGAGGAGGGGAGGGGACCGTGAACTGACCAATCAGAGCGCTCGAAATCTCTACCTCGCTTCAGTGGAAGCTACTTCTGTTAATGCTTTTTTTTTAATAAAAGTCTGTTTTCTTATAACATACCTATATCTGCCAGTGACAGTCCCGTCAAAATCGGTCCGGCCGTTTTGGAGATAAGCCGGAACAAACAGACAGACAAAAATATTATAAATTTAATAAATTTTAATGATTCTATGCCATATATTACAAAATTACAAAATCTGTTAATCGCGAGTTGGTTCCCGCGATAAAGGCCTAGCCTAGTGTGGGAATCATTTGTAAATATATGCTGGCCAAAATCTCTCTACTTATTGCTTATCTATTGTAAATTTATATTTCGTTACTTGTAAGTAGAAATAAAATATTTGTCATTTTCATTTTTTTTTATATTAAAACCGATTTCACGTTTCAGGCGGTCGGTTTAGTTAAAAGCTACTCAGTATCAGAGATCCCTGGTGAGATGTATGTGGAAATCATTAGAGGAACATATATGTAATAATGATAAATATTCATGGACGTTTATATTCAAATGACTGGCCTCATAGCTCTGTTGGTAGCTCTGCCTTCTGTTCTGTAGGTCGTCGGTTTGATTCCCGCCCAGGACAAGCATTTTTGTGCGAACATAAATGTTTGTTCTGTGTCTGGGTGTTAATATGTATTACATGTATGTATTTACAAAAAAAAGTAATTTAAGTATTCTATCAGTTATCTAGTTCCCATATTACAAGCTATGCTTAGTTTGGGGCTAGATGGCGCTGTGTGAAATATGTCAATGAATATTTATTTATTTATTTCACACAGCGCCATCTAGCCCCAAACTAAGCATATCTTGTAATATGGGAACTAGATAACTAGATAATGTTAGCAAACAAATGCTTGTCCTAAGTGGGAATCTAACCCGCGACCTACAGCGCAGAAGGCAGAGCTACCAACTGAGCTATGAGGCCAGCTATATGTACATCATTACGCCAAACCAGCTAAGAGGTAGGCAGGCTCGACATTTGTGAATTACAACCGAGGACAGTAGTGAAATCATTGTATTGAATGTTTTGTGTTAATACTGAATGTTTTTGTGCGTCCGTGAGTACCCTCAGAATCCCACACGTACCCCCCGGGTGGTGCTAAGCAACAAAAAGTAGCAGTAGTACTTGTGCAAAGTTGGTCCGGAGAGGTACTGCCTCCACACCTGGTAATCTGTGTCTTGTTGTTGATTAACGGTCACTTAGTTTAGGAGCCTTGCCTTCGAAGCGAGGGGTCCCGGGTTCGATACCCGGGCGAGAAATGCTCTTGATGTTTGTTTTCTATGTTATGCCATTCAAGTTAATGTCAAATTCAAATGCGCGGGTATTTGAATATGCTTCGCGCGTTGAAAATTCTAGTAGATGGCTCGGGGAACTTCTACTGCCATAAAATGTTAGTGTTTCCCAACAGGGGGGTGAAAATACACCCCCTTGCACCATGCCGCCGGCCGTGTATCTGTTATCGGGGATAAATGTATTATATTTTTTCATCAGTTTTCCAATGTTTTTAATAGTTATTGTGCTATCCGCGACAGAGACGGAGACAACAAATTGAAAACTATGAAAGTCGGTCCAGCCATTCGCGAGTTATCAAGTGTTGGAACAAAAACGATTGTTTTGTTTCAACACTTGATTGTATCTTAATATATAAAACCATAGTTTTATATATATATATATTACTAGCTGACCCGGCCACGCGTTGCTGTGGCTAACGTTTTTGTCATACGATATTATAATTTGCAATAAAATAATATTGCGATCATAAATTGAGATGTGAGCTATCCTATCTTTCAAGTTGGATCAAACTGCACACGGTGTACAAATTTGATTAAAATCGGTTAAGTAGTTTAGGGGTCCATCGCGGACAAACATCGTGACACGTAATTTATATATATTAAGATGTGTGTAGTACTATATAAATATAATGTTGGTGTTGCAGTCAGTGTCAGTGTCTCGGACGCGCGCTGCAGTGCACGTGGCGCCGGAGCATGCCCTACCGACGGACACTCAACCTGACAACGTGAGTCCACTATATATACAATATAGAATAGAAAAACATTTATTTTGACACGACATAAGTATGTACATTCATTCCTATGAAGCAACACATGTTAAAACTCCATCCTAAGGTTGTCTGGAAGAAATCGCTTTCAGCGATAAGACCGCCCATTGTACTACATCTAAGTAGATTTATATGAATATTATGTATAAGTTATGGTGTACAATAAAGTGTTCATTCATTCATTCACTCATTCAGTGGACAATAGTAGGTGACAGAAATTGATAGGACAGTAACAGGTGACAGAAGAAAAAAAATAGTAACAAATATATATATTTATGTTAAATAGTGACGGGACGGGCTGAGGGCCCACCTGGTGGTAAGTGGCGACACCGCCCATGACAACAGTAATGCGACTCAGTATAACATTTGGATCTTACACTGAGTCTCACTCATCATGCGCATGTGATTTCACCGGCACCCACACCCTTCTACCGTTCCGGCATACACTATATATATATATATATATATATATATACAAGAAAAAACTAGAAAAACGCGGGTGAAACCGCGGGGCACAGCTAGTAAATAATAAAATGTCAGCTGTCGCATTAGATCACATTGTCGATACTAGATGGCGTTAGGTCGACGTAAAGTTAGAACGCGCTATCGTTGCGTTCTGCCGATATCTAGTTAGTCGCGATGGTCGGAACCAAACGTTGAACGAAGTGACTCCGCCCCGTCGCCTTTGTGTTTCGTTTATACATGAGTTGGCCCGAATTTCGTGGACTAATTTGTGTACAAATAGTCCACAAAATTTGGCACATAAACTAATTGAAAACTTAACCATTTGCGACATAGGAACACACACACACACACTCATAGGAAGAGAGACATACAGTACAACGTTAACACACTCATACCTCTGCACTAGGATTCCCTGTGTCACAGACGGCATCGACACACAGAAACACAAGACAAACACCCGAGAACAAACTTCATGCTCACCACACCGTGTGCCCCGGCCGGGAATCGAACCCGGGACCCCTCGCTTCGAAGGCAGGGCTACTACCAACTGTTTCTGTGTGACACAGGGAATCCTAGTGGGGAGTTATGTGTGTGTAAACGTTGTTTTTGCCGATTTCTTCGTCGTTTATCAATTGATTTCTCCCATAGGGGGTGAGATCGTCGCGCCCTCGGCTGGAGACGGAGGTGACGACGGCCCCCCCCACCGACAGCAACGTGCGGCCCGCGCCCGCCTCCCCCGCGCGCCCCGCGCCCGCCTCCCCCCGCCCCCGCACCAACGGATACGTGAGTACTGCGTCACTACCACCACCACGATTGAACAAACAGGTGTTTTTAATTTGAATAAGTGACGAAACGGGCTGAGGGCCCACCTGGTGGTAAGTAGCAGTAGAACTTGGCCAAGTTCGTCCGGAGAGGTACTGCCACCACATCTGGAATCTGGAATCTACTTTGTGTGGTGAGCACGAAGTTTGTTCTCCGGTCTTAGGTGTTTGTCTTGTGTTTCTGTGTTTGTCCATGCCATCTGTGACACAGGGAATCCTAGTGCAGAGGTGTGAGTGATTAACTTTTTTTTTCTTATATTTATTGTATGTATGTTCTTTGACAGTCCGCCACAGATAAAGCAACAGACAAGGAACCAGAAGGCAGCACCACCCCCGCGCCCTCGCCGGACAGACACGCCAAGGTCTGTACCCTGATAAAGATAAAGATATTTTATTTGCATAAATATGTGTAGATTACATTGCAAGGTGGTACATTTTGGTTTGTCACAACACATTTTACCGATTACGGTGTGCAAAATATAAAAAAGAGTAATCTGTGTGCATGTAATGTGCTTGGGAGTTCCTGTGACACGTTACATGCTCACGAATATGTTTACTTGTGTGTATAAAATTTGACGTGTCCAAATGATACTTGAGATCTAAAGGAATAAATGAGTTTCCCCGTGTCTACCTTTTCCCCATGAACTGATCTATCCCTATGATGATCCCTAACAACGGGAAACGGCATCGTGGTCGACCTAGGCGGAGATGGCGAGACGAACTTGACAATTTTTTGAGAGACTGGCCCTCAAAAACGCAAGACCTGAAGGAGTGGAAGGGGATTAGGGAGGCCTTTGCCCTGCAGTGGGACGATACAGGCTAATAATAATAATAGAGCCTCGACCAACATCTTAAGAGGCTCTCGCTAGACGGCTGGATCAAGGGCCAGATACAGGAAGCGGTGCTCCTGGACACGGCACGCATCGTCAGCAGGTTCCTCTCTGCAGCCCTGTGCCAGCCACCGACCGCTTGGGTCTCACTCCGCAGTCGGTGGTCGTCCGTTGTATATATCTTTTACTACAATGTTTTTATACTGTTTATTTTATAAATAATGTATTATTTTGTAATGAAAAATGTATACAAATGAGAATTAATAATGAGGAATAATAATATCACCCCGTGGGTGGTTTAATAAAATGTTCGATGTTTATTTGCACAGGAGCCAAGTTCTTCAGCGGTGACTGGCGTGACGGGGACCCGCCCCGAGCGACAGAGCGTGCCCCCATGCAAGCCCAGACAACCCGTGCCCGGTATGTGCCGTAATGATGACAACTGTGAATTGTATGTAGCAATGTCTCGTCTATCTGTTTCTCTTACAACTGAACCGCGCAATTTTGATACAGTTTGCACTATTATTTAGAGAATTTTATCCGCTAGGTTTATATAGACGCTAGGTTATTTAGAGAATTTTATCCGCTAGGTTTATAATATATATCGTAAATAACATTTTACAAAAAATAACACAAAGGAACAAATAACATAAAAAAAAATATATAATATAAAACAGAAACAGGAGGTCCAGTTGCTCGCGTCCGTAGGTGTGTACCCTTGGATGCCCTACACGTACCCCCCGGGTGATAAAGGAGCAACCAAAAGTAGCAGTAGAACTGTGCCAAGTTCGTCCGGAGAGGTACTGCCACCGCATCTGGAATCTGCCGCCAAGCATTAGTGCTCGCATTACTGTGTTCCGGTGGAAGGATGTGGGTGCCGGTGAAAACACATGCGCATGTGTATCATCCCCGTCTCGGGTGATGGACGCAGCGGGATGAATGCGACTCAGTAAAGATTTGGATCTCATACTTGCATACATTACTGTTGTCATGGGCGAGGGTCACCACTTATCATCAGGTGGGCCCTCAGCTTGTTCCGTCACGCATTCACATAAAAGAAAAATTGGAGCATATAAATGATGTGCTGCTACAGCAGCGAATGGGCTTCGGCTCAGCATTGTGCCCACTGCTTTAACAGTGGACGCTGTTATTCTGCCGATATATGAAGACAAAGTCAAAAATACATTATTTTCAATGAGTTTTGAAATAAATAGATGGAAACGTCACTTATTTCAATTTATTGTGTACCTACAAGTATGAGAAGAAATTTCTTTTATTCAAATTAATCATGTACCTTGTTAATACTAAGTTTAGCACTTGTTCAAACCCTATCTGACCCTCCACGGGGAAACTATTGTTTTTTTAATTAAGTAATTAAATATATTCTCTGTGCAGGCGGCGGCCCCACTCTGGCCCGCCTCCGGGTGGTGACGGCGCCCCCCACCTGCGTCCAGGAGCTGGCCAACGTTGCGCACACTCAAGGTATTAAAACCAGTACTACATCACCCACAGGTTTATAACTGCCCCTACGTAATACTACCCGTATATTCACTTCTGCCCCTACTGCCTCGATGTTTGGTACTGCCCTAACGATCCACTGCCCGTAAGTTCACTTCTGCCCCTACTGCCGCGATGTACCCTACTGCCCTAATCATCCACCGCTCGTGTGTTCTGCCCCTACTGCCTCGATGTACTTTACTGCCCCAATCATTCCCCGGTTGCAGGTTCACTTCTGCCCCTACTACCTCGATGTACCTTACTGCCCCAATCATTCCCCGCTTGCAGGTTCACTTCTGCCCCTACTGCCTCGATGTACCTTACTGCCCCAATCATTCCCCGCTTGCAGGTTCACTTCTGCCCCTACTGCCTCGATGTACCTTACTGCCCCAATCATTCCCCGCTTGCAGGTTCACTTCTGCCCCTACTGCCTCGATGTACCTTACTGCCCCAATCATTCCCCGCTTGCAGGTTCACTTCTGCCCCTACTGCCTCGATGTACCTTACTGCCCCAATCATTCCCCGCTTGCAGGTTCACTTCTGCCCCTACTGCCTCGATGTACCTTACTGCCCCAATCATTCCCCGCTTGCAGGTTCAATTCTGCCCCTACTGCCTCGATGTACCTTACTGCCCCAATCATTCCCCGCTTGCAGGTTCACTTCTGCCCCTACTGCCTCGATGTACCTTACTGCCCCAATCATTCCCCGCTTGCAGGTTCACTTCTGCCCCTACTGCCTCGATGTACCTTACTGCCCCAATCATTCCCCGCTTGCAGGTTCACTTCTGCCCCTACTGCCTCGATGTACCTTACTGCCCCAATCATTCCCCGCTTGCAGGTTCACTTCTGCCCCTACTGCCGCGATGTACCTTACTGCCCCAATCATTCCCCGCTTGCAGGTTCACTTCTGCCCCTACTGCCTCGATGTACCTTACTGCCCCAATCATTCCCCGCTTGCAGGTTCACTTCTGCCCCTACTGCCTCGATGTACCTTACTGCCCCAATCATTCCCCGCTTGCAGGTTCAATTCTGCCCCTACTGCCTCGATGTACCTTACTGCCCCAATCATTCCCCGCTTGCAGGTTCACTTCTGCCCCTACTGCCTCGATGTACCTTACTGCCCCAATCATTCCCCGCTTGCAGGTTCACTTCTGCCCCTACTGCCTCGATGTACCTTACTGCCCCAATCATTCCCCGCTTGCAGGTTCACTTCTGCCCCTACTGCCTCGATGTACCTTACTGCCCCAATCATTCCCCGCTTGCAGGTTCACTTCTGCCCCTACTGCCGCGATGTACCTTACTGCCCCAATCATTCCCCGCTTGCAGGTTCACTTCTGCCCCTACTGCCTCGATGTACCTTACTGCCCCAATCATTCCCCGCTTGCAGGTTCACTTCTGCCCCTACTGCCTCGATGTACCTTACTGCCCCAATCATTCCCCGCTTGCAGGTTCACTTCTGCCCCTACTGCCTCGATGTACCTTACTGCCCCAATCATTCCCCGCTTGCAGGTTCACTTCTGCCCCTACTGCCTCGATGTACCTTACTGCCCCAATCATTCCCCGCTTGCAGGTTCAATTCTGCCCCTACTGCCTCGATGTACCTTACTGCCCCAATCATTCCCCGCTTGCAGGTTCACTTCTGCCCCTACTGCCTCGATGTACCTTACTGCCCCAATCATTCCCCGCTTGCAGGTTCACTTCTGCCCCTACTGCCTCGATGTACCTTACTGCCCCAATCATTCCCCGCTTGCAGGTTCACTTCTGCCCCTACTGCCTCGATGTACCTTACTGCCCCAATCATTCCCCGCTTGCAGGTTCACTTCTGCCCCTACTGCCGCGATGTACCTTACTGCCCCAATCATTCCCCGCTTGCAGGTTCACTTCTGCCCCTACTGCCGCGATGTACCTTACTGCCCCAATCATCCACCGCCCGTAGGTTCACTTCTGCCCCTGGAGCCGTTTCAAGGTGGCTTCCATGTCGGAGGCCCTGGGGTGGACACCCATCGCTAATTGTACTAATGTTGTGTTACAGGAGAGAGGGGGGAGTCTTCGAGTCCCCGCATAGTGGCGGATGTAGACAGTGTACATTCTGATACACATTTCAAGAGAGGTAAGACCTTAAACAAATTATTATCTACTAGCAGCCCGTCCCGGCTTCGCATGGGGTAGTGACATAACTACAATAGTTGGACATATGCTACCGCGGAGTTTTTTGTAGACATTATGATGTTCTTCAATATTGTTGTACATTATTTTGTTCTATCGCTAATAGTTTCGGCAGCGCATTCGACGAAAGACATTTTAAGACTCATTTTTCTACACCTTTGGTTACATTGTTCTAATTTTACCAAGGATCCCTAATTTTTTTCAAAATGAAATGTAGCCTATGTCAAATTGAAAGAATGTAGCATTCTAATGGTGAAAGAATTTTTTAAATCGGCCCAGTACTTTTTGAGCCTTTTCATTACAAACATACAAAAATAGGTACAAATCTTTCCTCTTTATAATATTAGTGTAGATATTGTCCTTCTAAGCATCTTAATGGCATGGAAAAACAGAAACACAAGGCAAACACCCAAGACCCGAGAACTAAACTTTATGCTCACCACACAAAGTGTGCCCCGGCCGGGAATCGAACCCGGGACCCCTCGCTTCGAAGGCAGGGTTACTACCAACTAAGGGTTCAATATGAACACATTTAAAAAGAGTGTGAAGAGACTTTTAGCTGATAGGCACCGCGTTGGCAACACCTCGAGTGTTGCTAGCGTGTATAGGCGACGGTAGCCACTTACCATCAGGTGGGCCGTTAGCTTGTGTGCCTCATCATTCTCATAAAAAAAAAAAAAAAAAGCCACGGACTCGTCAAACACAGGATACTTTGATTTTACTTTGGTACTGCAAATAAACTTTTTTTTCATTGTAATACTGTATTGCGTTGTTCCAGGGGGCAGGGGGCGTGCGGCGCGCGCTCGCGCCGACCAGAGCTTCACACAGTTCGCGGTCATGGACGATGAAAACGTGTCCGCACTGCAACAGGTACAAACAAACAGAAATGATGAATATAGCCGATTGCATTCTGGTGCCAGTTAAGGTTGATGGTATAAAATTTCAGCATGCCAGAAGATTTCACGTTTTTTTTATGTTTGACGGGCTTAAGGCCCACTTGTTAAGTGGCTTCCTCCGTTTATAAGAGAAAGGCGACTTAAGTCCTCCCCGACCGATGAGAAGACAGTCGCACTTCGTTGCGCCCTTCGAGACGGGGATGTGATGTGATTCCTGTTGTAATTTCCCGACAGGTGACAAAGGGCGGTGCTCTTACGCTGGTGTCGCTGTGGAAGTCGCAGTTTGACGACTCCGAGGAGACCACGGACAACGAGTGGAAACAGGAACAGTTGCAGGTATGGAACAGTTCCAATTGTTGATAGTTACACACTCATACCTCTGCACTAGGATCCCCTGTGTCGCAGATGGACACCCAAGACCCGAGAACAAACTTTCATGCTCACCACACAAAGTGTGCCCCGGCCGGGAATCGAACCCGGGACCCCTCGCTTCGAAGGCAGGGCTACTACCAACTAAGCCACGGAGCCGTCAAGTCAAACCGTCATACTCATACTCAATTATCATTTATTGGAACCGTAGGAACCTTAGGATACACTTGGCTAAGACTATTAGAGAGCGTGGTGGCCCAGGGGCACAGACGCCGACTTTCAATCTGAAGGTTGCTGGTTCAAACCCACACGTGCACCAATGAGTTTTTTCACTTGAAAAATTTATGTGCGCAATACCACGTTCTCGAAACGGTGACGGAAAACATCGTGAGGAAACCGGCATGTCTTAGAACCACAAATTCGAAGACATGTGACATCTACCAATCCGGATTGGGCTCCCGTGGTAGATCAGAGCCCATTCACTCTCAATTATCGAGAGTCGGCCGGTGTCTGCAGTGGGAACATTAGAGGCTGGTACGGAAGTCTATTCACATCGTAATATAAAAACATAAACAGAACAGAACAGTGCACAGGTCATTTAAAATTAAAAATAGGAGATGCTGCTGTAAAGGGGCATTGTCAAGTTTACCTTACTTAAATAATTATCAATCAAACTACAATACACTATACATAATCATAGACAATGTAACTGTGTTTTAAATTTTAATCTTTGTTTTAAATTTTCGTAAAATAAAAATATAATCTATTCTTAATTCTAAACATACATTGTTGACGGCTCCGTGGCTTAGTTGGTAGTAGCCCTGCCTTCGAAGCGAGGGGTCCCGGGTTCGATTCCCGGCCGGGGCACACTTTGTGTGGTGAGCATGAAAGTTTGTTCTCGGGTCTTGGGTGTTTGTCTTGTGTTTCTGTGTTTGTCCATGACATCTGCGACACAGGGTATCCTAATGCAGAGGTATGAGTGTGTAAACGTTTATTTTATTTATTTATTGTTGTGCTGCAGTATTTTGTTGTTGTAAATAATTGTTATATAATACATGACCCTCAGTCCCCAGAGCACCGCTGCGGGCGCGCGCAGTCGGCCGTGTCCAGCTGCAGCGTCGCCAGGACCCAACTGCACAACACCTCCACCACGCACCAGACGTTGCTCACGCAGCAAACACGACGGGACCAGCCACAAGTATTAATTACACCGCATATTCACATCTGCAGTACTCCCCCAGAATGCCATGCTGTAACAAACTATAGCGCAAGTTTGGACACTCCTATCAATTAGTAACAGTAGAACTTGTGCCAAGTTCGTCCGGAGAGGTACTGCCGCCGCATCTGGAATCTGCCGCCAAGCAGTACTGCTCGCATTAATGTTTTCTGGAAGGGTGTGGCTGCCGGTGAAATCACATGCGCATGAGACGTATCATCCCCGTCTCGGGTGATGGACGCAGCGGGATGAATGCGACTCAGCAAAGATTTGGATCTCATACTGAGTCGCGCGCATTACTGTTGTCATGGGCGAGGGTCACCACTTACCATCAGGTGGGCCCTCAGCTCGTTCCGTCACTTATGCACATTAAAAAAAAAGTAAACACAGCTGAAACTAGCTCAGCGTGGTAGTCCAGTCCAGGCACAAAAGCGAACTTTCAGTCTGGAGGTCGCTGGTTCAAACCCACATGTGCACCAGTGAGTTTTTCACTTGAAACGATGAAGGAAAACATTGTGAGGGAACCGGCATGACTTAGAACCAAATATTCGAAGACATGTGACATCGACCAATCCGGATCGGGCTCCCGTGGCGGATCAAAGACCATTCACTCTCTATTCTCAAGAGTAGGAGTCCCTGCAGTGGGAACATTAGGCTGGTACGGTGGTGAGATTAATCCCGTCCGTTTGTGCCGTCAGATAGTAGCGCCGAAGTCGCCGCCGCCGTCGTCTCCGCCCGCGCCGCCGCCCGCCCCCCCCGGCGGGGCAGCTGGGACGGCTGCGGCGGTGGGCACGGGGGGGCCGGGCGCGGCGGGTCCCGCGCGCCGCTGCGTCCAGATCCCCGGCATTGAGGCGTATCCCCACCTGCAGCCGGTGTTGCCTCGCGCCTGGACGATGCCATCTATCGGTGAGTGGATGCTGTTATGGGCTCTGAACACGCCCTTATCTTGGGGGTAAATAAAAAATCTTGCGTAATCTAAAGTCGAAATTTAAGCTGGTAGTTTTCTTTTTATTAAATAAAAATAAATATTCATTGACATATATCATACAGCGCCATTTGGCCCCAAACTAAGCATAGCTTGCAATATGGAAACTAGATAACTGATAGAATACATAAGTTACTTTTTTTTTGTAAATACATACATGTAATACATATTAACACCCAGACACAGAACAAACATTTCTGTTCGCACACAAATGCTTGTCTTGAGTGGGAACAGAAGGCAGAGCTACTATGCGCTATGGGGCCAGTCAATAATTCAATGTAAACTGTAAACTCGCACGGTCAGCTTAATATTTTTATTACTTTAAATTTTAATTCAAAATTTACTTGAAATAATTACCAGCTTTAAGTCATTTGTTATTTAATTTCATTAGTAACATATTTCATGGTAATCAATTTGGATTTACTAAAAGTCTATTAGCAAGATGCTGGTGTCAAACTCTTCAAGCACATAGTTGAAGTTTGGGAATGATCACAAGATACGATTGGTGGTATGTGATCTTTCCAAAGCGTTTGACTGCGTAAATCACTACCTTGATTAGCAAGCTTGAATATTACGGTATTAAAAACAAAGCCATTGACCTTGTACAGTCCTACTTATCAAACAGAATACAAAGAACTGCTATTAACGGTGAAAGTTCATGGGGGTCAGTCATTAGCTCGGGTGTCTCACAAGGCTCAACTCTAGGCCCATTTTTGTTTTTGGTTTATGTCAATGATCTACCTTTTTATTACAACATTTATGTGATATAAGGGTTTTTGCAGACGACACTTCTCTTTTCTTTAAAGTAAACAGGTCTTAAGATTATTATATAACGTGAACGAAGGCCTGTCAAAATAATACAAAATAAATGAATGAATATCTTAACTGTCATCGCAGTATAGTATATTTATTTGACGGCTCCGTGGCTTAGTTGATAGTAGACCTTAGAAGCGAGGGGTCCCGGGTTTGATTCCCGGCCGGGGCACACTTACACAAGTGTGCCCCGATGAGTATGTAATTTGTTCTCGGGTTTTGGATGTTTGTCTTG
The DNA here is from genome assembly GCA_921293045.1 of Aplocera efformata. NCBI lineage: Eukaryota > Metazoa > Arthropoda > Insecta > Lepidoptera > Geometridae > Aplocera > Aplocera efformata. The sequence continues at coordinate 471,121 of OV121067.1, read as the reverse complement.
TATTTCTATGTTTGTCAATGCCATCTGCAACACAGGGAATCCAAGTGCAGAGGAAAGAGTGTGTAAACGTTTAACGTTTATTTATGCAAAAACAGACACACCTGCAAAACCTTAGGGCGCACTTCACTACATAGTATAAAACAAAGTCGCTTTCTCTGTCCCTATATCCCTGTATGCTTAAATCTTTAAAACTACGCAACGGAATTAAATGCGATTTTTTTAATAGATAGAGTGATTCAAGAGGAAGGTTTATATGTATAATACACTAGCAAGTCACCCCGGCTTCGCACGGGTAGTTTCTGATACGACACCGATGCTTTACTAACCGTGCGAAGCCGGAGCGGGTCGGTAGTAGTAAATATATAACGGTGAGCGTGCGGGTGCCCCCAGGGTCGCACGTGCGGTCGCTGAAGCCGCCGCTGCTGCAGCAGGCGTCGTTCGAGTGCGCGGGCGGCTCGCTGCGCTACAGTGTGGACGTGATGCGCAACGTGGCCGCGCGCGCGCCGCCCGCGCCCCGCGCGCCCCCCGCGCGCCCCTCGCGCGCCTCCACCGCGCCGGTACCCACCCCCTGCACACTCTCATACACCATGACCTTTAGCCTACATAGAATACTAAATTATTATTAATAACCTTTAGCCTACATAGAAGACTAAATTATTTATTAACCTTTAGCCTACATAGAATACTAAATTATTATTAATAACCTTTAGCCTACATAGAATACTAAATTATTATTAATAACCTTTAGCCTGCATAGTACACTCCCATTATTATTATCCATTCCACTATCGGAACAGACGTACGGCTCACCGCCATTCCTTTTCAGTCGACATACCATTAATACAAGCTTCGTTGGTAGTAGCCCTGCCTTCGAAGCGAGGCGTTCCGGGTTCGATTCCCGGCCGGGGCACACTTTGTGTGGTGGCAGGAAGTTTGTTCTCGGGTCTTGGGTGGTTGTCTTGTTTCTGTGTTTGTCCATGCCATTTGCGACACAGGGAATCCTAATGCAGAGGTGCAGGTGTAAACGTTTTATGCGTACTGCAAGGGAGTGGAATGCTTAAATAATAATATCATCTTTCACACAATCCATTCATCGTTTCTTTTGCCTACATCTTGTCCTATATCCTTCCACTTATATAAACATACTATGTAAAGTGAAATAAATTTATTCGTATTGCAGTGCTTATCAGCGTCCAGTGGTAGCGGCGCCCCGGCGCGGGCGCCGCCCCCCCTGGAGCCCGAGGGCGCCACCGTGTCCAGCCGGCTCGAGATCAGGGTGCACCCGCGGGACAACACCCCCTCGCACTCCGGTAAGTGCCACCCCCGCGCTGTGAGCGAGTCGGGGGCAAGTGCAACGATACAAATTCAGATGGAAACAAACTGATTAGGTTATGTAATTATAATATTTATTTTATATGTATTTTTTTATATAAGTAAGTATATTTAAAATTTAGTATGATTTAATATAGATGCAATGCCCCTTCTCATTTCTAATACTTCTTATCTAACCAAAGGTTGTCTATAAGAGATCGCTTTATTGCGATAAGACCGTCCGTCGTGGCACCTTTGTCTTTGCCGCGCATCACGTCGATACTACTGCACGAATTGTAATGAAATTATCGAAATAACCGTATCTTTTATGTACTGTAATAAAAAGCCCTTTTTTATAAAAAAAACCTGGTCGTGGTCAAATTTATTTTTAAAATCTTCATTTTTTTCCAGTTAAGATCCACTCGGTGGTGAGTGGGGGGGAGCCAGCCAGGTTGAACCACGACGAGGCGTCCGTGTACTACGACGCCACCGAGCACCAGAGGGATAAAAGGTGAACAATAACACTGCTCTGACTAAGTGGGGGGTGGCACTGCCTTCGGAGGCACTGTCCCGGGTTCGATTCCCGACCGGACGTGTGGTCAGTCAGTGTGAGGGTGCCATCTGCGACTAGGATTCCCTGCAGGTGTATGAGAGTGTTAAAAATATCCATGGTTCAATGTCTCAAGGTGGTTTAAATGTTAATGTTGGCCCACCTGATGTTAAGGTGTTACCGCCGCCTGTAGACATTTGCGACCCCGGGGCTAATGCGTTTCATACTCTGAAGAAACAGTATGGAAACGATGTACTTATACACACAAACTTTTGCCTTTGTAATATCTACACTAATATTATAAAGAGGAAAGATTTGTACCTATTTTTGTATGTTTGTATGTTTGTAATGAATAGGCTTAAAAAGTACTGGGCCGATTTAAAAAAGTCTTTCCCCAATAGAATGCTACATTCTTCTAGTTTGACATAGGCTACATTTCATTTTGAAAAAAATTAGGGATCCTTGGTAAAATTTGAACAATGTAACCGAAGGTGTAGAAAAATGAGTCTTAAAATGTCTTTCGTCGAATGCGCTGCCGAAACTATTAGCGATAGAACAAAATAATGTACAACAATATTGAAGAACATCATAATGTCTACAAAAACTCCGCGGTAGCATATGTCCAACTATTGTAGTTATGTCACTACCCCGTGCGAAGCCGGGACGGGCTGCTAGTATTTTATATAAGTGTGATATTTTATACTTAGATCGTCAACACGGAGCGGTGAGAAAAGCCAAAGTCCGGCGCTAGAAAAGGCGAGGTTGGAAACCATACACGACAGGTAACAACTAGAATTTTGAGGGGTTTCTTGGCTGTTTCTTCCCCTCGGGTTGGTCGGTTAGGGTTGGCACAGACGTAAACTTAACAAATAAGATTAGCTTAAACATGAAAACTGACTGTAATGTTGACATATCTGTGTGCATGTAATGTGCCTGGGGAGTTCCTGTGACACGTTACATGCTCACGAATATGTGTACATGTATGTGGAAAATTTTACGTGTCCAAATGATACTTGAGATCTAAAGGAATAAATGAGTTTGACTTTGACTTTGACTTTGAATTCCTTGGTCGATTTCACCGGCACCCACACCCTTCCACCGGAACACAGCAATGCGAGTACACCGCTGCTTGGCGGCAGATTACCAGGCAGTACTTCCCCAGACGAACTCGTCGCAAGTTCTACTGCTACTTCGTGTTGCTCCCGCACGTGGGACATGTGGAGGGACCCTGAGGGTTACCTGCGGTGGTGACCACCTGGACCCCTGTTAGGAATATAATTTCATATTTGCCGCTAATTTGATATGTTAAGTCGCCACCAGAGGCGCTGTCGTTCTCTTGTCTATGCGCCGCCGAGCCACGCTGATTTTTTTCGTGTTTATGGTTATTAGAATACCAGTTTATGTTAAAATAAATAGTTTTGGTAATACTTGCAATTTTAGTCAAAAAACATGGTAACTAACACCCCCCATAATTCATATAATTGTGTATATATTTCAGGGCAAATTCTATAATAAGGAAGGAGTCGTCCGGAGCGGGCGATGGATCTCAAAGTTTGCGGGATGTGAGTGGTTTATATTACATGTATCAGACTAAATATTACAACTAGTTTTTTTTATTAATTTATCCCCGTACCAGCCTCTAATGTTCCCACTGCAGACGCCGGCCTACTCTCGATAATTGAGAGTGAATGGGCTTTTGATCTACCACGGGAGCCCAATCCGGATTGGTAGATGTCGCATGTCGTCGAATTTTTGGTTCTAAGACATGCCGGTTTCCTCACGATGTTTTCCGTCACCGTTTCGAGAACGTGGTATTGCGCACATAAATTTGAACCAGCGACCTTCAGATTGAAAGACGGCGTCTGTGCCCTTGGGCCACCACGTTCTCAATATATATTTACCTACTCATATTTGTTTTCATCTTGAAGGCGCGTCACAAATAATTATTTCCTTATTGTTATAATATTAATGTATGTATGTCTGTTCAGCGTTCTAGCGGCAGCGGCGCGTCCCGTATACCCGTGGCGTGCGAGAATAGACTGGCCAAGTGCGCCTCGTGGAGCGGCGACTCCGTGGAGACGGCCGACCTCACGCCAGGTGACACACGCACTCATACACACATACAAACATACATACATTTTATGTGAATAAGTGACGGTACGAGCTGAGGGCCCACCTGGTGGTGAGTGGCGCCCCCCGCCCATGACAACAGTAATGCGACTCAGTATAACATTTGGATCTTACACTGAGTCGCATTCATCCTGCTGCGTCCATCACCCGAGACGGGGATGATAAATACGCATGTGATTTCACCGGCACCCACACCCTTCCAACCGGAATACGGTAATGCGAGCACTGCTGCTTGACGGCAGATTCCAGGAGGCAGTACCTCTTCGGACAAACTCTACTGCTACTTTTGGTTGCTCCTTTAGCACCACCCAGGGGGTACGTGTAGGGAATCAAAGGGTACACAGCTACGGACGCGACCAACTGGACTCTCCACCAACTGTGATTTTTTTATTTCTGTTATTGTCCTTAATATATCAAACTAATATATAAAGTATCGTTGTATTGTTGTCTGTGCGCAGCGCTCCGGCGGCGGCGACAGAACGCGAACGACAAGTACTCGATGGACCCCGCGCGGGAACTGAACCTGCGGTTCGCGCGGCCGCGCCACCGCCAGCCGCACCAACACACCAGGCAAGCATCACTCCTCAAACCGACCTCTGACGTACCCACTGCCCGCCTACTCTCGACTTGCGGGAGTGGGGGTTGTGAGCCACCGCGAGAGATCTATACGGATTGGTTGATGTCACGTGTCTTTGGCAGGACTAGCTGAAGGCTCACCTGATGTTAAGTGGTTACCTCCGCCCATAACAACAGCAATAGGTCCTCTCTGATCGAAGTATGAGAAGACTCAAGTCGGACCCCGGTGCGCCCGTCACCCGAGACGGGGATGTTACGACTCATGCGCATGTGATTTTACCGGCACCCACACCCTTCCACCACTGTTTGGCGGTAGAATACCAGGTGTGGTGGCAGTACTTCTCTGCGCGAACTTTGCAAAAGTTCTACTGGTATATTTTGTAGCTCCTTTAGCACCACCCAGGGGGTGCACGTAGGGAAAGTGTACTCACCCACAGACGCGAGTAACTGTATCCCCAAAGAGACCATTACTTAGTTTGGAGCTAGATGGCGCTGTGTGAAATTTCCATGAATATTAAAAACGGCTAAGTGCGAGTCGGACTCGTGCACGAAGGGTTCTATACCATTATCTATAATATCGATTAAAACCGAACAAAAAATAAAAATTACGTTTTTGTATGAGAGTCCCTTTAAATATTATTTTATTCTGTATTTAGTATTTGTTGTTATAGCGGCAACAGAAATACATCATCTGTGAAAATGTCAACTCTAACTATCACGGTTCATGAGATACAGCCTGCTGACAGACGGACAGCAGTCTTAGTAATAGGGTCCCGTTTTACCCTTTGGGTACGGAGACGGACAATGGTGACAGACGGACAGACAAACGGACAGCGGAGGCTTAGTAATAGGGCCCCGTTTTACCCTTTGGGTACGGAACACTTAAGATGGCTGAGAATAACAGGCGTCGTTTTATTATTATCATTTTGGTACCAGGGATAAGGACAAATGTCGCGGCATTCTGAGAACACAGAATGGTAGAAATAGAAGATTCAAACGGAATGCGTCTGTCTCGTTTGCGTTGTGGTGAATGAGTGAGATAGAATATTGTATCACCGTTTTTTTATCAATTGATTGTACTGAAAATTGGTTATATATAATGCAAGTCCGCTGAACTTGTAATCAATGAGTTTCTCAAAGCTAAGTTGGTTCCTACCTGTAATGTGATTTATTTGTAATAGCAAGAACAGAAGAAAGACAAATTATAAATGTTACACATAAAGTGGATAAACAATAGTACGGTTTTTTTTTTTTTTTTTTATGGTTCTTATTGAAAATATAATTTCCGAAAAATAACAAATATTAGCTGGAGCCGTTTCCGAAAACGTGAAATAAACCACATACCACATGGTACATGGTAGGGACCACATGGTAGGGACCATTTAAAGAAACATTCTAACCGGTATTCAACGGGCGAAGAAAAAAATCGCAGGAAAGCAAAATACGCAAATTCGTTTATTTGTATGACATATTTGTTTCCAGTAATTTTGATTTAACTACCAAAATATTATCATCATCATCATCATCTCCCTGCCCTTATCCCACACTAAGTGGGTAGCACAACATGTATGTTTCTTCCATTCCCCTCTGTCAGACGTCATCTCAGTACTCACTCCTTACGCATATCATCTCTCACACAATCCATCCATCTTTTCTTTGGCCTATCTCTTGTCCTATATCCTTCCACATCCACATCAAGATCAAGATCGATTAATAATTCTTTTTTATAACTTCTATCTGACGAATCTGATAGCATATCCTTTATATATAGTGTGTTTTGTCTATTTAAGTTAATTTGCTTGAAATTAATGGTATTTATTTTTAATTTTTAGTTAAAATTAATTTTCCAAATCGGTTGATAAATGACGAAAGCATAAATAAAAAACAAGATGTCGGAAACGGACGGCTGCGGCGAGATCGCGGATGTGTGTGATAACCAGTGATCGGAGTAGGTAGATTGATTTGGGGTCAACGATCTCAAATCTATACTAATATTATAAAGCTGCAGTGTTTGTTTGTTTGTTTGAACGCGCTAATCTCTGGAACTACTGGTCCGATTTGAATGATTCTTTCAGTGTTGGGTACTCCATTTATCGAGGAAGGCTATAGGCTATGTTTTTTTTTTTCAAAATTATGGATCCGTCATAAAATTGCTATTTTGTAACACAAGGTGTAAAATCGAAAACCTATTTTTGGGTGCGCTGCAAAAACTATTGTCAATAGAACAAAATTATGTACAGCTAGTGTATAATATGGACATAGCAATCAAAAGAACCATTTCGTTAGTCGAGAAATAAATAAAAATCTATAAAAAACGTCTTACTATCGGTTTTATTCTTTTGAATGAAATGAATCCTATCACTAAATTAAGTCAATCTCACAAAAACCGGAAGTTTGTGACAAAAAACTGGAAAAAGGCATATCCATGTGATGTACGACATGCAAGTACGCAAAATCTATCTACCTACTCCGATCACTGGTGATAACGTTCCCGTGTTCCCGCCACTAAGCGGCAGAGGGCACCATGGGGTTTTAGTGGGTAATATCACCCACATAACCGCCCTGTCTCCCCGTGGCAGGGCGGTATGGTAAGACATTCCACCACGGAAAAAATAATAAAAAAAGGTTGGAGGACGGTCCATGGATCTGGTTTTGGGAAACTCATTTATTACAAGTTTAGGTAGAGGTGTACTAAATATGACGCCCATTAAAAATAATTTTATCATCCTGAGCCTTGTTAATGAGACTTTCTTGGAACACTGACGATGAACGCCAGTACTAGTGGTATAATAATTAATATCATTATAGTTAAATACATTCTCGTGTTTTTATTAATTGAATGTTTTATTTCATTATTCATGTCGATTAATTAGTCATTTGGTGTTATTGGACATTTATAATAATTACGCTAAAAAAAGAAATACATTTTGTGCCTAATGCATTGTTTTAGTGGTCTAAAACCGTTCATCCGTTCTGGCGTGATTGAGTAACAAACATCCATCCATACAATTTCGCATTTACAATACACCTACTAGTGTCGAATACGGTGGATTCGATGCTGAAAATGGGTCTGAGAAAAGAATATACAGCGAATACAGATGCTATTATTATTTTCAAGCCACACACACACACACACACACAAACTCCAGATCTTCGATTGCATTGTGGAAATAGCTGTTTAACCAATGTAATTGTGAACAGTCGCAGCGGGTCGCGCGGCGTGCCCTCCCTGCTGATGTCGTCCCCGCCGGGCTCCGCGTGCTCCTCCCCCTCGGGTTCTCCGCCCCCTGCGCCGCCCCCGGCGCCCCCCGCCGCCGCCGCCCCCACCGCCGCGCACAACGCTGCGAGGGCGAGGAGGTTCCGACCGCTGTCTATAGCACCATAGGTAACTTTTCGTCAGGTTACTTTATAGATAAGGTTTGCTTACCGGCTGCGCCAATTGAACCCGTCCGCCTGCGCCAACTGATCCAACAACGCATGGTGAGACGCACCTGTTTGAAGTAAATAAGTATAACCTCCTGATTGAAATTCAGAGATGGCTCAGTGGCTTTATCGGTATTAGCCCTGACTTCGAAGCGAGGGGTCCCGGGTTCGATTCTCGGCCGGCACACACTTTGTGTAGTGAAAAAAAGAAGTTTGTTCTCGGGTCTTGGGTGTTTGTCTTGTTCTGTGTTGTCCATGCCATCTGCGACACAGGGAATCCTAGTGCAGAGGTATGAGTGTGTAAAAAAATATATATTACTTACCAAAGAAGTCTATGCAATCAAAATTGGCGCAGGCAGGAAGGATTGATTCCAACAAAAATTCCAGAAAAAAAATGTCTGATATTTTTAATACAAAATTATATTGTTTCAGAAATGGACGAGGCGCGGCAAATCGATTACTAAAACTCTTATCTCCACGAGTTAAGGTCCAAAATTGGTTGGAAAAACTTACGAAATTACAGGAACATGATCCTCGAAAGTCACACGTCAATCTAGACCGTATTACAACGTAATAAAAGGGGTTTTCGTGCGTTTGACGCAATCAAAAATTGTTTATATTGAACATGAGTACATTTTGAAAATATCACTAAAGTAATTTCAATGTCTTAATTAAGGCTTTCGGAAAAAAAATGTGATCGAATTCAGTGTTGCTATTTTTATTCTTATTGTTACTAAGATAAGGGTGGTTATGGCATGCAACTGTTATTGTTACGGATATAGAGAAATTCTAGACACGGCACTGAAAATTCAACTTCAAAAACTCTATCCCAGTAAATTGAAGTCCATATGCCCTGTATCGCAGGTGGCATGAACACAGCAAACATTCAAGCCGCGAGAACAAATTTTACCAAACAAACGTTGGGCTACTGACAAAACGTATAGATATCTGTTCTAGAATTTCTCTGCCCGCGTGCGCGTGCGCTGTATTTTGCACAGTATACAAAATAGGTAATTGATGACAGATCTCTTTAGAAAGACGGCGCCTTGCAAGTGTAGCTTTTAGAGGCGTATATAGGGTGATATAGAATTTGATTGTTCGTATTATCCTTTAATACAAACATATAGGTAAAAATTACATTAAAATGGCTCATACATGAAATACCTAAGAGTTTAATATTGTATGGAAATATATAAAAAAATTGCTTAAACATTTTCGTCCATTTCCTTTGCCTTTTGGGTGAAGTAATTGTATGAAATGTGTATGGAAGCATTATCGTCCAAATGTATCTACAACTGACGAGGCTAAAGCAATGGAAAGAAAATCAGAACAATTTTTTATCTGTAAAATATACGGTTGGATCAAGTTCGGGTAGTTTGACCCCCTTTCGGGGTATCGCTAATTCTGTACCACCCTGTTACCGCTCAAGATATACGCCATGAGGTTATTAGGTCATAGGTGTTTTAAAAACGAAACGGTGTACCAATTTTGCATCTCTATTTGACGGGAAAAATCTAAAATTTATTAATCACTAGCTTTTGTGCCCGGCTTTGCTCGCGTTGATATATTTTATTTCTGGATGGAGTACTTTGTCCTTTGCTGTACTGACAATGTGTATGCAAGATTTCACGTTGATCTGTTTAGTAGTTACGCCTTGAAAACGTTACAAACAAACAAACTTTCGCATATATAATATCAGACAGGATCAAACATTTTATAAACGAAAAATCTTATTAGGTATCTATCAATATATCTTTGTTTTATTAATCTTGAAATCTTCTAGCTTTTCCCTTGCCTTCGGAGCCTGGGTTCCGGGTTCGATTCCCGGCTGGTTCAACGTGTTTAAATTGACTTCCATAGTGGGACGCAATTCAGAACACTGATGATATCAAAATCGGGGATACAGTTTGATGCTGCAGCTACATACTTATAATAGATAGCTAAGAATAAAAATATTTCGTACACGTAATCACGTAAAACACGCGGCCGTATCCACGACACACTCCTTATTTTTCAAAAATGGTACACCGTACTTCACTTAGCTAGACCAAAATACTGCCAAAACGGCTTCGAATTACGCCAAGTGTTGCCCCCTCGGCTTTCTCTTGCCGGTTCCAAGCGGGTGTGCCGGGGTAATATATTCAAAAACAGTTTTCTGTGTTTACAGTGATGTTATCCGTGCTTTGGTAGGCACGTTAAGATGTACAAGCCATGTTGGAAGCCTTTGGGCGGCTTGGAAAGTCCTATATCAGAGTTGGCCACTTCAACAACAACACATAATAGTCTTGTGATCTAGTCGATGAATTTACGAAAAATTTATCGATATTTTTAATTAACTTTAATGTCTTTGCCGGTTGTACCAGCGGAACTTGTAAGTTCTTTAAATATGTATTTTTACTAAGATCCATAAACATTTGGTGTACTTGAGTGGTATTTGTTTTTTTATTATAAATAAATATTCTGACATATTTCAGACGGGAATCCTAAGTGATATAATACATAAATATTTTCTATTTAAAATTAATACATACGTATGATACATATTAACACCCAGAAACAGTTACAGTTGCTTATGGTGTGAATCGAAGCCACGAGCTGCAGCGCAGAAGGCAGGGCTACCAACTGAGCTGTGACGCTAGTAATTATCAGTTATCTGAAAAATTTAAATGTACCACCCATTATTAATACAGAAAACTGTTTTTAAATATAAAATATGATATTTAAATAACATGTAAACAATTATTTGTAATGATGATATATTGAGCTCACTTATTGTTATTAGTTAAAAATCACATTTTCTTTTGCTTTTGTAAATAATATATTTATTTTCGCGGCGTTGTACCGTTTTTTGTGTAAATTATTGTAATTTTTATGGTGAGAATAAGTTTGTATGGAATTTATCATTACCACGGAGATTATTTATTAAATAAAATATTAAAAAAACAACTATTTATTGAATATTCATAGTAGTAATAATAATAATACGGATCAAGCAGAATTTGCCTTAAACCAGCCTCATTTGTGTCGACGTTGCGTGATCACCCTCTTAAGCTTTTAATAACGATATTGAGTATTACAACACCTACTTGCGTAGTACAAGTAAGATGTTTGTGTATTTTTTTAGTGTATTTTTTAACAAAACCCTTTACAAGCACGTTAAATTTTCGTTTCAGTGACGCAATGCAATGCTACTCGGGTCTTCTTATACTTCGGTAGGGGAGGGCCTGAGTTGTATTGCTGTTTATGGGAGTTGGTTACCACTTAACATCAGGCGGGTTCCATTATTGCTATGGCGTATAAAACAGTTTTTGTTTATAATTTATTTTATTATCATTTTCAGAAGCGTCATTACATTAAAAATAGCATACAATTAAGCACTACAGTTGAGGACAGGGTTACTAAGGGTCTTTCAAGTATTTCCTACTAAATATTCTGTGCTGCCAACTACGATTAATTTTTGTATTCGAAAATGATATGATTTGCGTAAAAATAATTGCTGGCGATTAATAAACGAGTCTCATACAAACTTATTTGGTGCCGCGATTGGTAGACATAAAATCATTATTGTAAATATTTTCTTTTTGGTGCTAATGAGAAATTATTTTATTTATAAATGGCTCTCTTTATTCGAACAGCCCATTTTGGAAGGTCTGCGATATTTTTGTCAAGAGAAAAATCTTTAACTAAATGATGCATGTACAAATAAGGATATATTGCTAACGGCGATTGGTATGGCTTTCAGCCAATAATATTGGAGCGCTTCAAGAAATCTATCGATAAAAATTGTTTATCGATACAAAGGTCGATAGGACCGTCGATTACTAGACTAGTTCGATTCGATTAGTGACAGTTATCGACATTTTTATTGTGAAAATGGCATTTTGTACAAAAATGCAGGTTTACATGCATTTTTTTTTGCTAAAATTAAGTTGTGTATATCATTTTGGTGGTGTTGATGATACTTAGACTTCGGTCCGTCGAATACTAATTAAGAGTTTACATCCAAATGTTTTAACAATATGTATGTATATATCTATTGGCCGATTTTACGTCCAAATTAGTTTGTCGCGCAAACTGGACTCTGTATTACTAAAAACAATGTTGTATTTATAAAATCATTTGTGATTTCATTTAAAATGGCTTCCTCTTTTATTTAATAATATGAAAATAAAATGTGAACGCTGCGGCGAGTCGATAAAGTTATTGTAAACAGTGATCTGGTTTCATTTCTGAAAGATCACGAGTGAATTTTCTTTAACAATCCACTTGATGTCGCATTTATTTAAAAAAATTATAGGCAATATTTTATTTCGGAAAAAACTATTTAAAAATAGATTAAATTATATATATATAAAAAAAACTGTTTATAATAACTGGATAGATTTGTCAGTAATTAGGTAGTGTTTATAAATTTTGAATCATCGATATCGATTAATATTTAGGATGCCCTAAAATCGTCTCATCACTCGATATAAGAAAGATATTTTTGAAAACGAACGGTATCCTTGGACTGCGGTAGAATGTTATTATATAAGAAATTATATAAATAAAGGAGTGGGGGACGCGTCATGTTAGATAAAAGATGTTGAAAATTTTGCGTAATTAATGTTGCACCGTCTTGAACACTCTTGAGTCTTTCTAATGTTGAAAACTATTTTGCACAAATTGTATAATTGGGTTAGCAAAATTGTATTTTGTTTGTACTCGTCTAGAAAGACGCGAAATGGTATGTAAAGAGAATTATTAAGGCTTTTTGAAATTTCCGTTTCCTTGTACATTATGATTGGTTAGAAAGACTCGAAATTTATAAAAAAAATGCATAATAATATTATATTTATATATACGTTACGTAGATGCCATCTAATTCTAGTCTCGCTGCCTAGGTATAGTTAAAAAAAATTAAATATTATCTAATAATTTAATTAAAATTATGACAAGTTAATATTATTAGCGATTAAGTATGGATATTGCGGTTAATGCGGTTTTCAGCGATTTCTTAATTTGGCCGCCATTTTGGAAGATGGCGGAGTTTCTTTGCTGGGTTTTACGCGGGAAACACGTGTATGGTTTCTGAGGTAACAATGTTTTTTTATTGATTTAACATTGTATACATCGCTATGAACATAGTTCGCGCATCTTTTTGACTCGTATGAAGTTAGCAGTTACCGCTGCGCAGAACGCATTTTGTATTGTATTATAACTCATCTTTATGGAATACCTTTGAATTCTTAAAAAGACACATTTATAAATAGATTATTTTTAAAAATAAATATGTATCTACAAGATCACGCGTATTTATCAAATAGTTTAGCGCTTGTTCGAACCCTATCCGACCCTCCATGGTCGTTCCACATCGTTCTGCGCAGCCGCTTGCAGCTAACTTCCGAAGAATCAAAAATAATCTATTTAACTTCAGTTGAATGGCACATAACATTAGCTCTGCATTCATAAATCACTTAATTATTAACATTAAAGTTGAAATACAGTCGACACGCAACGCGATGTGACTTGGGTCTTCTATTACTTCCATTGGGAGGACCTGAGTCCTGCTGTAATGGGTACCTTTAACATTAGGTGGGTCTTCAGCTCGTCCGTACCTAATATAAATATAAATATATATATATATACAGTGAAAGTGTTGCCAACAAACCATACACGGTCCCATGAAATCATTTCTAGTCTACAAACTGCTTCCGTCTCATATATATAGATACTGTTTGTATGTTCGTCTCAAATTCATCGCCGGCTGATATAGGAAAGTATGAATTGGTTTGTAAAATCATAATGCTTGAACTAAAATTAATTTTTAGCCCTGATCTTGTTCTACCCTCGATATTTATTAAATAATTGTACATATATTCATTCAGAATTCTTATCGTTATATAAAGACATGTTTCCGCGATTTTTCGTAATGTAATTTTTTCGTGAAACGTTCTGTTTTGGTGAAAATTTTATGTCACCTAGCGACTCGCCCCCGCATCGCGCGATTTCTCATGTATATCAAAATCCTAATATATAAGACACAAAAATTGTTTCTACCTATGTCCGTTAGACTTTGAAACCATCCAACCGATCTGCCCCAAACCGGTTTCATTAGAAAGGCAATGCAATGGTTTTAGACCACTAAAACAATGCATTAGGTACAAATGTATTTCTTTTTTAGCGGCACACGGTATCAGCTAGTTTCTGATATTGATTCTATTAAGTCTTAAATTTTTTTTTGACACAAATTTTTTTTGCAATTACGGATACAACAAAAAATAGTCAATCGGTCGGTGATGCCCCGTGCTACAAATGGCAATTTTTATTTATTTAAGTGATACTGATATCTGATGTGATGGTACTAAATAAATAGGGTCCTGAGAGGGTCGTACGCCCGATGCGAGAAGTAACGTTAAAATTTTTGTTACTCAGAACGCTTCATGTAATAATTGAACACGAAAGCTTCCTCTAGTAACATAATTTTCTTTATTTTACGACGGTAATTATTTGAGTGAATATAATTTATTGTGTGAAATGGAACTGCGAATGCATTCACTTTATAGCTCAGGCTAATAAAGCTAAAATGGGGTCAACCTTGGAATTCGAAGTAACCATCTAGATTTTAGCATGGACCTTTGTTTTGATTTTCTAAAGGTTACAATATCTCAAAAATCTACAACCATATCCTGGCGGCGTCCTGAGATATTGAAGGTCAAAGGTCATAAACGGTTTTTCGCAAATATCTCGTTCGCTTCGACATTTTTAGTTGAACAAAGTTAAAGAGCATAAAATTCTCCACGAATTTTGTCCAAAGCAACTTTCAATATCACGACCCTTTTTTGAGATGAGCGTGAAGAGTGGGGAGTTTAAAATGTACAATCCAGTTAGGATTGTACATTTTAAAACTGATTGTAATTGTTTTGTGATAAATTTTCTTAATAGTTGGTGTATAAAATTATGTTTCGTAAACTGTCCGCGTATAAAGTTTTCCTGCGATAGACAAATTATTGTCACAATAGCTTCCATGAATTGGGGACGAACTTTGTATATATGTTTTGTAGTATGCCTGGCAAATGTATGTATGCGGTTTTTTTTATGTAAGCACGCCCATTGTATTTCATTTCGCCATATTTTTTATATTTACCGAAATATGCACAATGAAAATAAATAAAAGGTACTTGTCCTTGAGAATTGGTTTTAATTCATATTTTTACTTCCTAGTGCTACGTTTTTAACTAAATCTTAAAACACAAACTTATAAATTCAAATAGATCTCAAGTATCCTTTGAACATGATGTAAGTGATCTGACCCTCGAGTAAAGTTTTGGGGGACCATGTTGGTCGCGACCGTAGGTGAGTACCCTCAGAGTCCCTCCCCGTGTCCCCCGGGGGGTGCGGGAGCAACACGAAGTAGCAGTAGAACTTGTGAAGAGTTCGCCCCGAGAAGTACTGCCGCTACACCTGGTGATCTGCCGCCAATCAGTGCTGCATTCGCATTGCTGTAATCCGATGTAACATGCTGCGCATGAGACGTAACATCCCCGTCTCGGTGACGAGCGCAACAGGGTGAGGTCTTCTCGTACTTCGGTCGGGGAGGTCCTAAGTCGTATTGCTATTATGGGCGGAGGTTACCACTTGGTGGGCCTTCATTTTAGTGACAAAACACAAAACCTTCGGTTTCCCCAAATAGGTCACCGAAACGTAGCCAGTTCACCGAAGCTGGCAGATCCACATCCAACCCCGTGAGGGCCTTGTAGTACCGCCCGTGCAGCTCCTTGCTCTCCCATATGTTCTTGCGGTCCTGAGTGCTCAGCACCGGTGGTTTCCGCCAGTTCTCTTTTGCCAAGGAGTGCGGGGTGAGGGTTTTATCAACTGCAACATCGCGATGCATCCCATACTCGGCGTGGAGAAAGTACTGTAAGTCCTCGCGGTTGTGGAGGGTCTTGGCATTTAGGAAACCTCGACCTCCATGTTTCTGCGGGATGTACCTACATTCTCATTACCGACGAGCGCGGGTGCCGCATGCGATTGGCCGTTAGCAGTTGACGTACCTTACGATCCAGGGCGTCTATATCTGTCTGAGTCCACCTTAGTATGCCAAAGGTGTATATGAGTAGAGGCATGACCCAGCCGTTAAAAGCGCGAACCTTGTTACCACCCGACAAAAGACTTTTAAGTACTTTTGATAGGCGGCAGAAGAAACGCTCCTAACCGCCTGTTTCATGTCTGTCGGACCTAATGCCTCCGACATACAGAGGTACTTGTAGGTTTCAACTTCGGAGAGAGATCTGAGAGATATTGTCTCGGAAAGTTGTACATGCAAGGGCGGCCTTAGATATTATATTTCGAGGCTCCAGGCGATAGATCTTTGTGAGGCTCTTAGCGTATGAGGAATTTAGGTGAGTTGGAAGTGTACAGGGCTACTGGTAATCAGTCAGTATCCTCTTGAAGACAGCTGCAGTACATCGACACAAAAAACGGGTTGTTATGTGAGGGTGCGAGGCCCTACAAAATCGAGGCCCCGGGCGGTTGCTCTGCTTGCCACCCCCTAAGGCCGCCACTGTGTACATGTATGATCGCACTTATCTACACCGAACTCTATGCCGATAGGGTTGCTAAACACCTGAGTTATGTTACGCAGAATCACCAACTATATATTTTTATCATCCATGTACATTATATGAGAAATTATTGCTGCCTCTCCGAGCCCTGAAATACCAAGTTAAATTGTACAGATAAGACGTGTAAAGTAATATTTTTTTTAGTACATCATTTAGTGATCGTAAATCAAATTATGCATTAAAATATTTTGAAAAATTGTTACTCGCTAACTTTTCAATATTTTTTCAGTATTTATTATCATTTCAAATGGTATATAAAACAACTTTCTTAAGTTATAGTTCACAGTTCTGCCGCAAGGAAGCATTGAACATGTTGACACAGATATTGTTACTGGTAATATGCCAAACTATTGTTGCGGATAACTCCATTAACAAACCATACTACGATGTCGAAAACGGGACGTTAATACGAGACCTCTTTGAAAACTTTATGAAAACCAACTCTAAAAATTACGAAGGCGCTGAAAAGGAGGAAAGGTTCCAGATATTTGTGGAAAATTTAAAGGATATAAACTATTTGAATGAGAAACACCAGGCCATGTTGGGTGAGACATTCCTGTCTTCGAAGCGCGGGTACGTCGAAGGCAGGGATTTTTTACGTTTCTAAAGTAGTGTTTGTAAGTTCATTCAGTCGAATGAACTTACAAACAACCTCAAGTTAAGTAGTTACAATACTACCACTCATAAACAACAGCATTAAGACTCCAAAAAACCGTATTATAAGAAGACCCAAGTCACATCGCGTTGCGTCCAACACTTTGGGTGATTATTGTCTCATGCGCCTGTAATTCCACCACCACCCACACTCTTCCAACCGAATACAGCAATGCGGACCTGTCTCCGAGGCATTTATTGTCTGTTTCTTCCAGGTTGGTCGTTTGGGGTTGAAACAGACGTAAATAAGACTAGCTAAACATTAAATCTGACTGTAATTTTGACATATCTGTGTGCATGTAATGTGCTAAGGAGCTCCTGTGGCACGGTACATGCTAACGAATTGTGTGTAGTGTGTGAGTTTTGAGGTTGAGTTTAATTCGAGTTCGAGTATGGCATCAAAAACTCCACTTCATAAAGTAAGATATACGAGTAGGATACAAAATTTAGCATAATTTCAGACGTCGACCGCTTAGCGGACCAGCGGCCTGAAGAGAAGCTACGTTACTTTGGCTTCAAACCCGAGGGTCGGTTCGACACCCCAAATGGAAAATGCAAGGTAACCTCACCATCCTCATCAGCCTGTATTAGTCTACTGCTAGACATAGCTTCTCCTAGTGCCACTGACATTTTCGGCTCTCTTCTGAGGTGGGGGGAGGATCATTAAATTACTCACAGAAATTACAAACCACCAAAACCAATGTTTTTACACACTCATACCTCTGCACTAGGATTCCCTGTGTCGCAGATGGCATGGACAAACACCCAAGACTTCATGCTCACCACACAAAGTGTGCTCCGGCCGGGAATCGAACCCGGGACCCCTCGCTTCGAAGGCAGGGCTACTACCAACTAAGCCACGGAGCCGTCAATTTATTAATGTGATGTCAATTTATTGCCTGCTTAGTCTCATTTGATTGTGGTTATTGATTTCCATTTGTTTGAAGGTACTCAAAGCTCCGACCACCAGGACTGCTCCCGACGTATTTGGTTGGAATATGTACAACAAGGTGCCCCGCCATAAGTATCAACGTAATTGCAGCGCCTCTTGGGCATTCAGCGCCACAGGTACACGTATAAACTAACAATATATCTAAATATAAAAAAGTACGACAATTAAAAGTTACAAAAAAAAAAAATAACTTTCATGTTTATGAACATTATTGTTCTAGTTATATAGATATTTACCATGATTTGTGAGTTCTGTTGACTCCCGATATTTCGAGACAGTTACATGAGTTTCCCTGGGATCATGACGCACGTAACTGTGTCGAAATATCGTTAGTCAACAGAACTCACAAATCATGGTAAATATCTCGGTAACTAGAACAACAAAATAATATAAAAACAAAAATAAAAATGATAAAATAATAACATACTAACAGAATCTGTTTAGTTTGGGGCGCAATGGCGTTGTGTCCATGAATATTTATTTATTTGTAATCATTTTGAAGTTTTTTTTCATCCGAAAGTGGCATTCTCGACTGTCGTCCTTGCCGTCAACGGAATAGATATTTGGCTGAAAATCAGCGCTGAGTTACGCTCATCACATGCTGTGCCCTTTTTCGGCACGGGACGCATAGGGACTCAATACACGTTTTGTTGTTAATGGTTTATTGTTTTGAATGTACGTGTGCCGTATTGTTCCTATGTTATTGTGTCGAAATAAATGTTTTATCTATTGTTATATATTGTTGGTGACAAATTGTACCTATGTGTAATTCAACCCTCAGATTTGGTGGAGAGTAGGTACGCGATGAAGCACAATAAGTTGTTGGATATGTCTCAACAGCAGGTGGTGGACTGCGACGACAGGTCTGAGGGCTGTGCTGGAGGAAGCCCCGTGTCGGCTCTCACGTAAGCTTGACAGAATCTAAGCACTATCAACTAACATATTATTGGGGATTAGCTGCGCCCCGCGTTTAGCCGCGGTTGGATTTCCTACGGGAACCGTATATTTGTCCGGGATAAATAGTAGCCTATGTGCTATTCCAGACTATAATCTATCTCTGTGCCACATTACATCCAGGTCCGTGCAGCCGTTCTGGCGTGATTGAGTAACAAACATCCATCCATACTTACAAACTTTCGCGTTTATAAAATTAGTAGGATAGGTTTCCATATCAAGATAGTTATCTGTCGAATAATTTACGAAGTTTTTTGATAAGCAATTTTAAAATTACATAACATGACAACATATCATCATTTTTGCTGGAAATGGCTACGAGTATAAATAACTAATTCTAATAAGTCATCACTGAAACAGTGTTGCCAACTACCCAGAGTCTTTCTCCCCTACTTCGAGGAGATGATTTGGCTGGGGTAGGGCTTAGCTAACAACGGGGGACAATGCACAAATCACCCCTAAGCGGAATGGCAGTGCAGGCTAACTCACTCACCCAGTTGCAATCCATTTAAACTGAATTGCGATCAATTATAACTGAATTGATCTCAAATATAGGTAACAAAAAATGACATAGTATCTTCCCAACCGGGAAACCTCGGAAGGGAAGGCGTCAATAGGTACATGTGTGTACTGTATTACAGTAAGATTATGGAACAAGGCGGGTTAGAAGCTTTCTCTGACTACCCCTACGAGGCCGCACAGGGCAAGTGCCGATTCAATGAAAGCAAAGTGGTAATCAAGGTGACTAGTTGCACTATATACCAAGTGTCAACCGTGGCCGAATTGAAGGAGGTAATCTACACACAAGGACCTATATCTGCAGGTGAGAGCCCTGATAAAGATAAAGATAAAGATATTTTATTTGCATAAATATGTGTAGATTACATTGCATGCAAGGTGGTACATTATAATTTATTTATTTATTTAATTAGCACGGTTTAGACCACTTAGAATAATTAACAAAATACAAAATTAAAATTGTTCAATGAAATCAAAAAAGTATTATAAAACTACACAAAAATAATATTATAATTAAGAAAATAATAATAATAATAAATGAAAAGAAAACATTTGAATACCACATACAAACAGTATTTCAAATTAAAATAAATATAAATACAACAAAGATAAAATATAATATAAATTACAATTTTCAAAATATCAATTATTTCAATTAAAACCTACTACCTACTTCTGACTCGCACCAGCACAAACACACCAACAAGATGTTCTGTTGGTGTGTTTGTGCTGATCTATTATACTTGGTGGCAGATTTCAAGTGTGGCGGCAGCACCTCTCCGGACGAACTTGGCACAAGTTCTACTGCTACTTTTAGTTGCTCCCTTAGCCACCAGGGGGTACGTGTAGGGAATCAACGGGTACACACCTACGGACGCGAGCAACATTCCTAATGACTATTAATGCTTTAAACTTTCAGCAACCACAAACAACGCGTTAAGTGGCAGCGAGGGTTCGCACGACAATTTTATACTGCTGTTTGGATTTTCAACGAGTGAGTTTGCATCCCGACCATACTTGACATCTAAAGGAATAAATGAGTTTGAACTTGAGTTGTTATAAATTTGTCAGCTGTGTGTCTGTGGGCGTTGATTTGAGTCAACATTTTTGAAAGTATTATAAAATAACGAAAAGAAAAAAAATTAGACGAATAAGGCTGTTTGAAATAGGGTTGCCACCCGTACTTTATGATAAACGTATTGTACTTCATTTCTTGTAATTAAGTTATTACTTGTAAGAAAACACTTTATTTCGCATGATTTCATTTCCCCGGGATCAATTACTGGGCGAGACTTAAGAAACAAAGCGTCTATGAATGTGATAATAAAATAAATACATTACTTATTACCTTCATATAGACTGTAAAAATGCAGCTGTTTAGCAGTGACAGTTATTTGTTGAAAGTTGCTAAAAGTAATGATAAATTTATATGCTTTTATGCAAAATAATAAAATAGATCGTACTGTATTTTCTGTAATATCAAGAGTCAACAAAACTCACAAATCATGGCAAATATCTCGGTAAAACGAATAATAATAGATCGTACTGTATTTTGAGACAATATACTTTCTTTTCCAACCTTTAGTAACCAATAACCAGTAACTTTCTGTGACAAATATGTGGATAACGCTGTGGGCTACATAATTATTGTACTAAAATCTAGTTTAAAGCATCATTTGTTGTATCAATATATATTATGTAGCCGTTTGTTTTCCCGAATAAATTAACAAAAGTGGCAACCCTAGTTACGAATATTTAAATATAATTTAAACCAAATGGAAAAAATACGGAGGACACGCTATACGAGGGTCCGGGGGTAAGGGAACAAGGTTTACTGCTACTTGAGTTACTCCACCTGCCCCACGGGGGGACATGTGGGGTCTCTGAGGGTCCCCACATGTGTTCCCTACAGACATCATTTCATTTATTGTCGTTTGTGAACCTAGGTACATAATTGAGATGGAAAACTTAATGTTATTAGAACACTAGGCTCTGTCATTTGAGCATACATTCATTAGCTTCGGTAAGACGCGAGCAACGTGGCTCAATTGTGGGCAGAAAAAGAAGATATCAAGGTTATTAATCATTTCAGAGGAAGGACACTACTATTTCTTCCTGTATATGGCCTATACGGATGGTTTTGGAGAAAGAGGGCAGATCAGGATACCCCAGGGGGTCGGTGACTTCAACCTGTATCATACGTACGTGTCTGCTACCGTGGAATAGTTTAGACATGGCGACGGCCTCACTGAAGGCATAAAGGTTATATGTACGGCCACTATCAATGTTATTGAATCTATTGTTATTGTTATAAAAATAAAATTTATTTATTAAAGGAACAAATCCTTATTGAATTATGTCTTTTATTAATATTAAACAATATTTGATTTTATTTGATTATGTTGTTGTTTTGTTGGATATCTTTTATTGTAACTATCACACTTTGTCATGTTAGTATTCGTGTTAGTGTAGGTGTGGGTAATGGTTTTGCTTTGTCTCTGACTCGCGAGCCACTGTAACCTAGATTCCTATATTAATTAATAATGGGTCTTTCTAAAAAGTTCGGTCTGTCTGTAATCTTGTAATCTGTAACCATTGTGACCACATATGAGATGATCCAATATCAAATCGGATTAATAAAAAAAAAAAAAATATTATATTATAAACCAATATCCGTGCGTTAGTCTTACAAAAACTCAAGACAGCTCGACCAATTTGGCTGATTTCCTTTTCGTCTACAGGTTACAAGTAAAAGGTATAATAGTACAAGGTATTTTCTTTGGAAAATGCGCGTTAATTATCCGATGTAGGAAAACCAGAAAGAGCTTCTTGTTGATTTATTCCACTGCGTTGATTGGTAGCTTATTGTCAAACAGAGAATACACTGGGTCAGCTAGTGTTTGTAGTGCTTTTCACGCTACTACACTGACTTGACGAGTTGGAGGCCTACCTGATGGTAGCACGAGCTAGCTCCTCCGACCCACGGTGCATCCCGTAGCGCCCTTCACCCGAGACGGGGATGGTACGTCTCACGCACCTGTGATTTCATCGGCGATTTTTACCAACGAAACGGAGCAATACAGACTGAACACAACAACGAAACGCAGTAATACAGACTGAAAACACAACGAAACGCAGCAATACAGACTGAACACAACAACGAAACGCAGCAATACAGACTGAACACAACAACGAAACGCAGTAATACAAACTGAACACAACAACGAAACGCAGCAATACAGACTGAACACAACAACGAAACGCAGTAATACAAACTGAACACAACAACGAAACGCAGTAATACAGACTGAACACAACAACGAACAGCAATACAGACTGAACACAACAACGAAACGCAGTAATACAGACTGAACACAACAACGAACAGCAATACAGACTGAACACAACAACGAAACGCAGTAATACAGACTGAACACAACAATAAAACACCAGCAATACAGACTGAACACAACAACGAAACGCAGCAATACAGACTGAACACAACAACGAAACGCAGCAATACAGACTGAACACAACAACGAAACGCAGTAATACAAACTGAACACAACAACGAAACGCAGTAATACAGACTGAACACAACAACGAACAGCAATACAGACTGAACACAACAACGAAACGCAGTAATACAGACTGAACACAACAATGAAAAACACATTGAGTCGCAATAAAAGGGAAAAATTACAAAAAATAAACAATTAAAGGATATCAATAATGTGTGGTACCTACAAGTTCTACTGCTTCTAATAAAATTGAGTGATGAGAATGAATGACATTGTAGGTACATAATTATCTAAGTTTGCTGTTGTTGTAACTGTCTCTGCTTTACTTCCTTCTTTAGATTCAAAGCAAGGAATACCCTCGATAAGGTCTCTCTCCAGTTTCTGAAAAGAATTTCCATCATTTTACAATGTGAATTCTTTTCGAAAAGCGTTGTTTTTTTTATATCACTAATGTGACGGGACGAGCGGAAACCCCACCTGATTTTAAATAGTGACTGGCACCAGCAAACCGACTCCGGCCCTCCACTACCCAAATATAATAAAACGTAAGTCGCAACGCGTTCCGCGATGATGAGCCCTAAGTAACTGTAATATTACCGGCACCGGTAAAATTACGGGTAGGTAAATTCCACTGGAGCACAGAAATGCGAGCGCATTACTGCTTGTCTGGAGTTTACCAGGTGTAATGGCAGTAGGTACTTCTCCAGACTAAATTGTGACTAGTTCTACTCCGGCTTTTGGTTCTCCTTTGGTGGATCTGCACCTCCCGGGGGATGGGAGTAGGGATTCTACGGGGTCACCTACGGACGATAGCAACGTGACTAAATTGTGATTAGAAAGTGAAGCAGATATCAAACAGTTAATTATTCATTTCAGAGAACGGTAAGGATTACTGGATCATCAAAAACACCTGGGGACGGTCTGGGGATTGAAAGGGTACATCAAGTTGCGTCGAGGGGTCAACTGCGATAATATTATAAGCGGTGACGTAGAAACGATCGTGTCTGCTACCGTGGTATAGTTCAGCCATGGTGACGGCCTCACTGAAGGCATAAAGATTATGTACAGGAGGTCACTATACACCCGTTTACATGATGTATTCCATTATTTTTATATCAGATATGTAGAGATAACAAGTGGCTAATTGAAAAACCGAGTATATACACTTTAATACTTTTCGTTATTGTTCGCCCTTCTCCATGAAACATTTCCAGAAACATATGCTGGAAATAAAATTTCACTTATTTAATACGTTCAAGTTAGTGAAATTTTAGTTTAATAAAAAATATCCCATCCGGTAGATAGCCGCACGCGCATTTAAAAGGATACCCAGGTTTTTTGATGTTACAGGCAGACGAACGACGCAATCGTCGCAGCTGAATGTATGGAGTCGCCGCAAGCGCCCCTGGCGGTCGTTGTATGAATCACACGTGACTCCATACATATCCAGCCGCGTCGCTTGAACGTACGACTGCGGGCAATTTTAAAAGTCAAATATAAGTACAATTTATCTATTAATAAATGGGAAGCATCTTAAAGTATTTGTTTCATTTTAATTTGCAATCAACCCTTTTCACACAAAAACTATAATATTTATTTAGTAAGATCATAAAATCTACAGTTCAACATTTACACCTACCAGTAAATATACAATGTAATAAATAAATGTAATTTATTGTCATTATACACAGCGCCATCTAGCCCAAACTGTGTCTGGGTGTTGATATAATATTGTATATGAACACCCAGACACAGAAGTAACACGTATGTTCGTCACACAAGGCTTGTCCCCCTGGGAGTCGACCCGCAGCGCGGAAGGCAGAGTTAGTACAACCTTTTTTTTTCCATGGTGAATTGCTCTCGCATACCGCCCTGCCACGGGGACACAGAGCGGTTATATGGGACTAGACCCACTAAAACCCCACGGTGTCCTCCTCTGCCGCTTAGTGGTGGGAACACGGGAACGTTATCATACACATCCGCGAACCCGCCGCGGCTGTCCGTTTCCGGACCCCTCTCGATTTGGCATCGAGTGCCAAACCTTAGTTAGCGACACGCCAGAACACATAGCGTGTCGCAACCACCTCGGGGACCTGGCCAGCGAAAAGGCGTTAGATAACTCCGTATCTAAACGCCCTAGATCCCCATGTGACGCAAGGTAGGGAGAGCGGCGCACCGCAATACCGGCACTCCTCCCATGCCACGGCCCCTAACCTTCAGCTGCGGTGTTGCCCGTACAACACCGCAACCCGCCTCAGTTGCGGTGCCCCCCATAAGGCACGGCCACCTACAATTCCGCTCCTAGTTGGCTTGCAGGCAAAGCCTAAAGGAGCGGCCCCTCCCGGGTTCCTCTTGGCTTCACCGTGGGCAGCCAAACCACGGTTACTAAGCCCCCCCGCCCCGACAAGGCGGGAACCCGCGGGGGGGAGAGTTACTACCACCTGACCTGTGAGACCAGGATATCAAAATGCTTTAATAAAATATGTTGGGGAGTCCAGTTGATGATTACCAACGAAACGCAGCAATACAGACTGAACACAACAACGAAACGCAGCAATACAGACTGAACACAACAACGAAACGCAGCAATACAGACTGAACACAACAATGAAAAACACATCGAGTGAAAAACAAAATTGAAAAACAAAAGGGAAAAATTACAAAAAATAAACAATTAAAGGATATAAGAAATGCGTGGTACCTACAAGTTCTACTGCTTCTAATAAAATTATTGTTAGTTTTAACATTGGTTTTGATACAGGTAAAGTCGTCGGCGATATAGTATACACTGACATACCAAATAAATTTTTCGTGTATCGTTGGAATTTATTTTACAGACCATCAAATAATCGTAAAAACAAAAATGCAAAGATTAAAAAAAATGTTATTCGTACACTTATTCAATATTTATTATCATTTCAAATAGTATATAAGACAACTATTTTAAGTATAGCTCACAGTTCTGCCGCAAGGAAACATTGAACATGTTGACACAGATATTGTTACTGGTAATATGCCAAACTATTGTTGCGGATAACTCCGTTAACAAACCATACTACGATGTCGAAAACGGGACGTTGATTCGCGACCTCTTTGAAAATTTCATGCAAACCAACTCTAGGAATTACGAAGGTGCTGAAAAGGAGGAAAGGTTCCAGATATTTGTGGAATCTTTGAAGAAAATCAACAGTTTGAATAAGGAATACGAGGCTGTGTATGGTAAGACTTTTACCTTTAAGACTCCCTTTAACCTTTGTGTACAGAGCTTACAGAACTTTATCTCTGTGTCCCATTTAAAGCACAATACGACTCCGGTCCTACAAAAAACTGAAATATAGGTATTAGAAATCCCAAGTCGCATCGAGTAGCATCCGTCACTTGAGACAGAGATGTAACGGCTCGTGCGATGCTCGACACAGCAATGCGGGTGCACCCCTGCTTGGCGGCAGATTACCAGGTGTGGAGGTAGTACTTCTCCGGACGATGTGAGGTTTTTAGCATATTTATGGTTGAATTTACAAATGTTATACATTTGTAAAAACAAAAGTGGATGCTACTCAATACTCGAGGCTAATAATTCCAACTCATAATGTACGTTTCGTTTCGAAATACATCAGTCTCACTAATCCCGCACAATTCAAAATCCAATAATCCAGGGGCTGTCGGATTATTGGATTGTATAGAAAACATATATCTAACAATCAACTAATTAGTTTTAAAATAATCTTAAACATGTTCAAAAACTTTCTCTCGCATGTTTCGAAGAATTTTAATATCTAACGAAAGTAGGGAGGGGGGAGGGAAGCGTGAGCGTAGGGTGCCGGATTATTGGACGTACTGTACTACTGAAGTGCCGGATTAGTGAGACTCTACTGTAATTATACTTCACAACGTGAATCACATTTATAGACGTCAACTTCTTCGCGGACCTGCGCCCTGAGGAGAGAGAACGGTACTTCGGCTTCAACCCCGTGGGACCGCTCGACGGCTATCGTTCATCATGCAAGGTAACGTGACCATCAAGATCATCATCATCATCAGCCAATACGAGTCTTCTGCTGGACATAGGCACCTCACAGTAAGCGCCAGACACCCATCTCCTCTCTCCATTTTCTCATTTCTCCTGCATGTGTAACTATATTTGAACCAGCGACGTTCAGATAGAAAGTGGGCGTCTGTACAAGGGCCCTGCTATACAGCTGCTATGACTGATGTTAAATACAACACAATAAACCGCAAGCGTTTTTACTTATCGAATTAAGATCGACGTTAAGATTTAGTATAGAACATTATCACACAGCAAGCCACTTCGAGCGCGGAGTAGCCCCCCTCCTCACTCCTCCCTCTCCGCTTCCTGATCACAGAACCGTGCACCACATGCCATCGCGGGACACATATATAAACAATGCATTCCCATAACTACCACCAAAAGTTCGACAACAAGGAGAAAACATTACAATAATATTAAATGTACAAACTGCCTCCAGAAGACGCGGGCTGTGCTGAGCCCGATGTCGGCAGATCAATAAATTCAATTCAAGTAAACTCCAAGTATATCCTGTAACAGTAAGCACGTTATATACATAACCTCCTGGTAATTTATGACATCTGAACACAACACCACAATAAATAAACAAATGTATACAAGTTAACACAACGAAAATAAAACCGGCCAAGTGCGAGTCGGACTCGCGCACCGAGGGTGACACACGAACTTGTGTAGTACACCCACACGTGTAACTTTATAGATTATTTTGTGACCTTAGGGGGTCCAGAGCCTTTTGAATCCCTACATGTACTCCCTGGGTGCTAAAGGAGTAACAAACGTAGCAGTAGAACTTGTGCAAAGTTCGCCCGGAGAAGTACTGCCTATACATTTCGTAATTTACCTTCAAGCAGTGGTGCACTTGCATTGCTGTGTTCCGATGGAAGGGTGTGGGTGCCGGTGCAATCACATGCGCATGAGATATAACGTCCCCGTCTCGGGTGACGGGGGCAACAGGGTGCGTCTTGGTTCTTCTCATACTTTGGTCGGGGAGGACCGAAGTCGTATTGCTGTTGTTATGGACGGATGTAACCATTTAACATCAAGTGGGCCTTCACCTCGTCGTCACATATCGACATAAAAAAACAAATTGTTCTACATGCTTCTTGCTAAATTTCATGGTTCTAGGAATCTAGGCGAACGGAAAGTTTAAGGAGTTTAAATATGAGGCATAAATGGAACAGAAACAGTTATATCTTTTGATTGCGTTGGTTTAGAAATTTGATTTTAGCACTGTTCCTAGGGATTAATATTAATTTGACCTTTATACCTCTACGGGTTCCTGAGAAAACGGGTCTTAACGGACAGACAGACGGACTACGAATAGATAGGTAGGTCGTGCAGCCCAAACGATCCTCGTCTCAGCATTATGCTGTTCGCAAGCATTACAATCAGCTGACATCTATCACGCTCGTGTCAACTTGTTCCCTGCCAACTCCTATGGGAACGTGCCATAGTCTCATTTGAAGGATGCATGCATTCCCATTTGTTTAAAGGTATATCGAGACCCCACCACCAAGAGTGCTCCAGCCTCCTGGGACTGGAGAGACAAGAATATTGTGACCCCAGTTAAGGATCAAAAGTTCTGCGGCTCGTGTTATGCTTTCGCCACTACAGGTACACAGTTTATTAGATTATTTTATTCAAAGTAAGGAATTAAGTTACGATAGTCCTTTAGATTACGATAAAAAAAAAAATTTATGTGTTATGATTTGGATCTTACACTGAGTCGCATTCATCGTGCTGCGTCTATCACCCGAGACGAGATGATACGTTTCATGCGCATGTGATTTCACCGGCACCCACATTCAACTTTTGGTTGCTCCTTTAGCACCCAGGGGGTACATGTCAGTCAGGGAGTCAAGGGGTACACACCTACAGATGCGAGCCACTGGACCCCCCATAGTCCAGTCTTTGTAAGGGGCTGGCTAGATTCCCTCAGCAGAACAGCTCTGAGGAGTGTAGGTCTACGCAAGACCTACGTCTTGCGTAGACCTACACTCCTCAGAGCCATAGATGTGGACAACTGTTTCTCCGCCGTGAGGTTGTACAGTTTAGAATCATAGCAGAATAACTCCATTACTCGCAGCCCCACAGCCACAGCCAAACCCAACAAACCAATTAAAAGATTAATGTAGATAGATTACTACAGTTAAATTGACAACAGTCTATCAAATAATATATGTACCTTTATGATAGATACCAACGTTGCTATGGCAATCTATTCCCAGTAATCTGTCAGTAAACTATTGGGTTTAGCTGTTAGTGAATCTAGCCAGTCTACTTAAAGAGGTCAATTTAGAGTAATCAGAAATTACTGCGAGTGTTAACTTGGAAGTTTGTGAGAAAAAGTACTGCTGCTTCCTACGTTCTTGTCTAATCGAAAATTCATATTAAATAAACGAAAGAATTCAATAAATTTATTGAATCCAAAACACAAAAAGAAGGTACAAATCACTACATAGTATAAAACAAAGTCGCTTTCTCTGTCCCTATATCCCTATGTATGCTTAAATCTTTAAAGCTACGCAACGGATTTTGATGCGGTTTTTTTTAATAGATAGAGTGATTCAATAGGAAGGTTTATATGTATAATACACTAGCAAGTCACCCCGGCTTCGCACGGGTCGTGTCTGATACGACACTGATGCTTTACTAACCGTGCGAAGCCGGGGCGGGTCGCTAGTAATAAATAAACTAATTCAAATATTACCGAAGTTAGTTTTAATTTATTGGCTAATTAACCCTCAGGAGTGGTGGAGAGCAGATACTTGGCAAAGCACAGGAAGATTTTGAACCTTTCTGAACAGCAGCTGGTAGACTGCGATGAACAGTCTTCTAAATGTCTAGGAGGGTATATAACGACGGCTTTCACGTAAGAACGTAAACCTAATTGTAACGTTTGACCAACAACCAAACCCAGTAATCAAGAAACTCCAGTAAAGAGATAGGGCGACCACGACCACGAGAGTGCCTCACGGAGCGCTCTTCAGCGTAGAAGTCTGGCTCGAAACCGTCTCCTACTCATTGCTGCGCTGATTATATCCACGGATAATTTCTTGTAAATTATCCCGCTCCTCAATTAAACTAGCATTATTCGTGTATAGTGTGGATAACTCGCTTTTAGTCAGGAGCAGAGTTTTTCAATCTCTATGAATACACGACCCCTTTACAGGTAGAAAAATTCTGGCGACCCCCTTGGAACATAGACAAACAAAGTTAAAGTTACTGAAGAAACTATGTTTATGATTTTCTACCATTAAGTAAGACCTACACTCTGCAAGAAGCTGCGAGGACACAAAAATATCCAGAGTTGGCTGAAATTATTTATGTTTTTATTGTTGTATTTTTGCTTTCTTCCTTTTGCCAGCGATCCCCAAGTAAAGCTACGCGACCCCCCTAAGGGTCGCTACCCACAGATAGAAAAACACTGGTCTAGAGTTATTGTGATTATTAAATAATTCGAAGACTAATTCGAATGTGACAATTCAAATGCGTTCTGTCCTGAGGTTTCCCGGGTTGGGTCGGGTAGAGCTCCAAATTAATTTATTTCTAACCTAAACCTACCCGCGATCTGAAGCGTAGGTTACGCGCAGGGAAAGAAGGCGTCATGGAAATGTGTGGACTGTATTACAGAAAGATTATGGACCTAGGCGGGCAAGAAAGCTCCTCTGACTACCCCTACGAGGCCGATGATAAGAAGGGGTGCCGATTTGACAAATCAAAGGTGGTAGCCAAAGTGGCCAGTTGCAGTTCATACCAGCTGACGAGCGAAGACGCCCTCAAGGAGTTACTGTATCAAGAAGGTCCTTTGGCTATAGGTGAGAGCGCTGATAATGTTTTGAGGGATCCGAATTTAATAGTAAATGGGTTTTAGGAAACGTATGTGACGGAACGAGCTGAAGGTTTTTATATTGTTTTAAGAAAATTGTATACTGTTGTGTTACTTTTTGTTAAATATTGTTGTTTTAATTTTTGTAAAATGTTATTATATGTATGCTACTTTACCTAGTGGTACGTGTAGGGACTCAAAGAGTACTCACCTATGGACTGGTAAGTAACTGGATCCGCCATATTATAATTACTGATCAATCATGCCTTTAATTTTCAGCGGTCGCCGGAAACACGTGGCAAGAATACAATAATACAATACACGACAATTGTAATGACAAACAAGTCAACCATGCCGTGCTGCTGGTCGGATATGGCAGTGGTGAGTTTTACAAAGATGAGATGCTGGGCCTCCGTTGGGGTTTAGCCATTACGAGACCGGCATTATCCTTTCCGATTGCCCTACAAGTGGAAGGGCATCATTTGATGATTCTGCAACATCATTTGATGGTTCTGTTGACGACGGAGGACAATGCACAGAACGCCCCTACGCGGGACGTCGGTGTAGGGGCAGTCACCCCCTCTAGAAATAGAATTACACTTTGGCCTGGCGGGTACGGTTTAAGCAAGCGCGAGACTTAGTGATGAGAATGAATGACATTGTAGGTACATAATTATTTAAGTTTGCTGTTGTTGTAATTGAGTTGTCCCTGCTTTACTTCCTTCTTTAGATTCAGAGCAAGGAATAACCTTGATAAGGTCTCTCTCCAGTTTCTGAAAAGAATTTCCATACAAAGAATTATTGTACAATGTGAATTCTTTTCGAAAAACGTTGTTTTTTTTATATCACTAATGTGACGGGACGAGCGGAAACCCCACCTGATATTAAATGGTGACTGGCACCAGCAAACCGACTCCGGCCCTCCACTACCCAAATATAATAAAACGTAAGTCGCAACGCGTTCCGCTCCTCGCTCGGAACACTGAGATGAGCCTTAAGTAACTGTAATATTACCGGCACCGGTAAAATTACGGGTAGGTGAATTCCACCGGAGCACAGAAATGCGAGCGCATTACTGCTTGTCTGGAGTTTACCAGGTGTAATGGCAGTACTTCTCCAGACTAAATTGTCTCTAGTTCTACTCCGGCTTTTGGTTCTCCTTTGATGGTTCCGCACCTCCCGGGGGACGGGAGTAGGGATTCTACGGGGTCACCTACGGACGATAGCAACGTGACTAAATTGTGACCAGCAAGAGAAGCAGATATCAAACACAGTTAATTAATCATTTCAGAGAACGGTAAGGATTACTGGATCATCAAGAACTCCTGGGGGGCGACCTGGGGACTGAAAGGGTACATCAAGTTGCGTCGAGGGGTCAACTGCGATAATATTATAAGCGGTTTGGAAGGCTCGGTCGTGTCTGCTGCCCTGGTATAGTTCAGACATGGTGACGGCCTCACTGAAGGCATAAAGATTATGAGGGGGTCATTATACGTTACATGATGTATTAAATTATTTTTGTATCAGGTTTTTCAATTAGAACAAGTGGCTAATTGAAAAACCGAACAATAACAAAAAGTATTAAAGTCTATATAGACTTTAATACTTTTTGTTATTGTTCGCCCTTCTCCATGAAACATTTGCTGGAAATAAAATTACACTAACTTAATAAGTTAGTGTAATTTTAGTTTCATATAAAATATCCAATCCTGTAGAGTAAGGCCGTGCGCCCCTGTGCGCCGCTTTCGTGCTCTGTACCATATTATCTTTCTGAATCTGTACTTATCATCTTTGTGCCTTCAAGTACGGAATTCTTCTCAAACAAAGCCAACCAAAAACTGGTGTATTATGTCATTTTAAAATGTGCTTTCACCATAGCGGCAGAAATAAAATTGATTTGATTGAGCCCAGAGAACTCCAGAAAACTTTTAAATACATTTAACAGTTTTCTGGAGCTCAACACGTGTCACGTAATAGCTAGTTTATATTCAGAATCAAAATAATCGGTATTGCATAACTGTTATCCAAAAAGGTGGTGAAATTTTAAACGTACTCAACTACTAACAGATGTCTGGAGAACCATAGACAACTGTCATCAGTATCAAAGTTATAGATAACTGTTATCGTATGAGGATATGTATCAAGTATTGTTAAGAATTTCATATAATTTTTGTATGAGATTATTTTTAGATTTTTTGATTTTGAAAAAAATCAATCCCTTTGGTTTGAGAATATATATTGTTCTGGAAACTTTAAACTTGTAAGGTCGGCTATATATTATATATTTATAATTAATGTGTGCAATTTATCTATTAATAAATGGGAACCATCTTAAAGTATTTGTTTTATTTTAATTTGCAATCAACCCTTTTAACACAAAAATATTTATTTAGTAAGATCATAAAATCTACAGTTCAACATTTACACATACCTACCAGTAAATATACAATGTAATAAATAAATATTTATTGTCATTATACACAGCGCCATCTAGCCCCAAATTAAACATACTTCTATAATATGGGAACTTAATAAATCCTAGAATACATAAATTCAAAAATTATAATCCTGAGCGTTAGTGAGGGAATCAAAAGAGCACAAGGTGAAAAATCTTTGCACTCGAGTGCAATACGTAACTTTTCACCCCCCCTCAGCGAGGAAATGACTAAATGCGAAATAAAACATTTACAAACACAAGAATCTTTTATTTCAGTTTAGGTACATATTTACTATTGGGTGTGTGAATATGACTCCGCCCTTTCTCAACAGATGTCGTTTTTAGTATTGTTTACGTGTACTAATAAATGACCATACTTGTATTCGATAGTACTGAATGTCAGCTATCTAACGCATTTTATGATATTTGGTTGAAGTGTAAGCAACAATTGTTTTCACCTTTTCGAAAATGTCGGTTTTTATTCCAAATAAACGTCATTTGCGGGAAGTGTTATTACATTATTTTATTGCGAAGAAAACTGCAGCGGAAACTTATCGTTTGCTTGTGGAGATTTATGGTGAGCATGCTCCGTCTAATACAACTTGCAAGGAATGGTTTCGACGATTTCAAAATAACGATTTTAGTACTGAGGATAAAGAACATGGAAAACCACCAAAAAAATTTGAAGATGCTGAATTGGAAGCATTATTGGCGGAAGATTCTTGCCAAACTCAATCAGAATTAGCTGCAGCATTAAATGTTGATCGTTCAACTGTTGCAAAGCGTTTACAAATGATGGGAATGATTCAAAAAGCCGGTGACTGGGTTCCACATGATTTAAAAGAAAGAGACATGGAACGTCGGAAAACCATTTGTGAAATGCTGCTTCAAAGACAGCAAAGAAAAGGATTTTTGCATCGGATAGTCACAGGAGACGAAAAATGGATACACTACGAAAATCCTAAACGCAAAAAAGCTTGGGTGAAACCAGGCGAACCAGGCCCATCACAGCCAAAAATAAATATTCACTGTGCCAAGGTCATGCTCTGTATTTGGTGGGATCAGAAAGGTATTGTTTATTATGAGTTGCTCAAACCCTCTGAAACTATTAATGGAGAAGTTTACCGACGACAACTAATGCGTTTGAAGCGAGCCATAGAAGAAAAACGACCAGAATGGGTGAATAGACATAACAAATTAGTTCTTCAGCATGACAATGCCAAACCGCATACCGCAGAAGTCGTAAAAAGATATTTAGAGGGACAGGACTGGGAAGTGTTACCCCACGTTGCTACAGTTACTTATGTTGAGTGTAATATTTTTGTTAGGCACTGTCATGTTTTTTGGTACACTATCTGTCATACTTAATAGTTGCTCCGATTCAGCGGATTCCCTTGGCGTAAATGTTGGCGAAAGAGGGCGATGGTTGGGTGTTTCGTATCGGTTCATTTTTGATGTAGAAGGGCCCGTCCAAGGATCTGACTGGGGCTCCTACGATGCCTTTACATATTTTAGATGGATCCTCTATGTAGGTAACCCTCCACATCTGCATTGGATTTCCAGCCTCCACTGCGCTCAACGGACAGGAGATCAGCTCCTGAATCGGCCAAAAGTGTGGCCGATGTTGGTCGGAAACAGGGACCCGTGTACAACTGGGGTTCTGGAAGTTTATTTATTTAGGTCCATCAACGAAATTTACATGAATACATTCTTAGCAGCTAGGTTTATACATGTAATTTCACTTAAAGATGAACACAGCATGTATTAACTAATGAGTACATAAACCCTACGATATATAATTAAAAAAGAAGTACCTATACGTATAACATTCTCAAGTAGATACTTAATGTGCAAGTGACACTTTTGCAACTAAATACACTGAATCCGGTGCTTCGTTAAGCAACTTTTCAATTTCAGACGCTTTGAAAACCTTCGTTTTTTTCGGCAGTTGACCAGAGAGGCTCTTTTTAAAAATGCCACTAATTTAGGATAGGTGCCGATATGTATGTCTTTTTATCTGTAATGTTATAATACTTTCAGCATTGGATACGTCCTCCATAGAGTGCTTGATTTCTTTGTCTCGGATAATTCAATAAAATATGCCAACAAAACGTTTTCTGAGAAAGTTTTGGCTCGTTTAGCTAGTCGGCACGTGTTATACATATCGTTTTGTTTTAAATACTTATCGCATGATTGTTGAGGGAGAAAGCTCGTTAACGCATTATTAACAGTTTCTGTCAATTTGGTTGGCGTTAAATAAACTTCTTCGTCGCTGGAATCACTATTTTTCGTTTTTTTTTTTTTACTTGTTTTCAAGTTTTCTTCTTCTTATTTTTGGTCTTTTGTGTGATTTATGTCACACAAATTCTGCCAAAGTCCGAGTTAAAGTACGTTCGCCAGTTTTGTCTGCATTATGGTTAATTGTGACAAAATATGGCCAGTTTATTTAAAAGTTACAATTTACAGCCAGAATGTTTTTAAGTTTTATATTTATAACAATACAACGTCAAAACAAAAGGGCGCGCGCTAAGCAAATTAAAAACAAAAGTACACCAAGGAGGTTCAGAGTGTTAGTATTTAACAAATTTAAAAAAAATTGTGTGATAAAGTGGCACCATGGAGATGAAAGTAAACATCATCATTATACCAATGATGAAGTTTTGAAATCACACACCTAGTATAGTATTATTATATAGTGCACGCGATGTTATAAATGCAAAGTAACTTTAACCTCAAGCGGGTAAAAACGGCTTTTGCGCTCAGATATCGATTAGCAAAAATACCATTTCCGAGGTGGGGGGAAGAAAAATAATTTATTGAAATTTATCGATATACGACGCACATTACGTCTGAGTGTCACATTGCATCAACAATATTTTATTACACTGACAATCCAGTTACATATTATAAATATCCATTTACTGTTATGAGTCTAATTGAAACCTCACAAGTTGTAAATCAAGTTATCAAGTGGTATTCATGCAGTACAGAAACTAGACTGGTCACTATTGTCATGTCCGATATGTATTTGTTACAGCATTTTGATAGCCTGGTCTCGCGGGTCAGGTGGTAGTGACTGCCTTCCGCGCTGCGGGTCCACTCCCAGGGGGACAAGCCTTGTGTGACGAACATACGTGTTACTTCTGTGTCTGGGTGTTCATATACAATATTATATACATGTATTTATGAAATAAAAAGTACTATGTATTCTAGGATTTATTTAGTTCCAATTATATAGAAGTAGGTTTAGTTTGGGGCTAGATGGCGCTGTGTATAATGACAATAAATATTGATTTATTACATTGTATATTTACTGGTTGGTACGTGTAAATGTTGAAATGTAGATTTTGTGATCTTACTAAATAAATAGTATTTGTGTTAAAAGGGTTGATTGCAAATTAAAATGAAACAAATGCTTTAAGATGCTTCCCATTTATTAATAGATAGATTGTACACATTAATTATAAATATTATATAGCCGACCTTACAAGTTTAAAGTTTCCAGAACATTACATATTCTCAAACCAAGAGGATTATTTTTTTTCAAGAGCAAAAATTCTAAAAATAATTTTATATAAAAATTATATGAAATTCTTAACAATACTTGATACATATCCTCACACGATAACAGTTATCTTTATCTTTGAAACTGATGACAGTTGTCTATGGTTCTCCAGACATCTGTTAATGACATGTGTTGAAATTTTAAAGGTACTCAACTAGAGTACCTTTAAAATTTCACCACCTTTTTGGATAACAGTTATGCAATAAAGATTATTTTGATTCTGAATATAAACTAGCTGCTTACGTGACACATGTTGAGCTCCAGAGAACTGTCAATTTCTCAATCAAAATCAATTTTATTTATGCCTCTATGGTGAAAGCACATTTTAAAATGACATAATACAACAGTTTTTGGCTTTGTAGGAAATCTGTAAACCACTCAATGGTTTGAGAAGAATTCGATGCGTGAAGGCACAAAGATGATAAGTACAGATTCAGGAAGATAATATGGTACAGAGCACGAAAGCGGCGCACACGCACGCGCTATACAGGCGGTCGCGGGTAAAGTCAACGAACGAAGACCCATATGCCAAGACTGTTTTTTTTTAAATTGCCGGCAGTCGTACGTTCAAGCGACGCGGCTGGATATGTATGGAGTCACGTGTGGTTCATACAACGACCGCCAGGGGCGCTTGCAGCGACTCCATACATTCAGCTGCGTCGATTGCGTCGTTCGTCTGCCTGTAACATCAAAAAACTTGGGTTTCCTTTTAAATGCGCGTGCGGCTTTTATCGTGCGATACACGCTACTGTCTGGGCCCTACTATACCGGATGGGATATTTATTATTAAACTAAAATTTCACTAACTTAAACGTATTAAGTTAGTGAAATTTTATTTCCAGCAAATGTTTCAGCATATGTTTCAGGAAATGTTTCATGGAGAAGGGCGAACAATAAAAAAAAGTATTAAAGTCTGTATATTCGGTTTTTCAATTAGCCACTTGTTATCTCTACATATCTGACATAAAAATAATTGAATACATCATGTAACGGGTGTATAGTGACCTCCTGCACATAATCTTTATGCCTTCAGTGAGGCCGTCACCATGGCTGAACTATACCACGGTAGCAGACACGATCGTTTCTGCGTCACCGCTTATAATATAATCGCAGTTGACCCCTCGACGCAACTTGATGTACCCATTCAGTCCCCAGGTCGGCCCCCAGGAGTTCTTGATGATCCAGTAATCCTTACCGTACTCTGAAATGATTAATTAACTGTGTTTGATATCTGCTTCTCTTGCTGGTCACAATTTAGAATCCCTACTCCCGTCCCCCGAGAGGTGCGGAACCATCAAAGGAGAACCAAAAGCCGGAGTAGAACTAGAGACAATTTAGTCTGGAGAAGTACTGCCATTACACCTGGTAAACTCCAGACAAGCAGTAATTCGCTCGCATTTCTGTGCTCCGGTGGAATTCACCTACCCGTAATTTTACCGGTGCCGGTAATATTACAGTTACTTAAGGCTCATCTCAGTGTTCCGAGCGAGGAGCGGAACGCGTTGCGACTTACGTTTTATTATATTTGGGTAGTGGAGGGCCGGAGTCGGTTTGCTGGTGCCAGTCACCATTTAAAATCAGGTGAGGTTTCAGCTCGTCCCGTCACATTAGTGATATAAAAAAACAACGCTTTTCGAAAAGAATTCACATTGTAAAATGATGGAAATTCTTTTCAGAAACTGGAGAGAGACCTTATCGAGGGTATTCCTTGCTTTGAATCTAAAGAAGGAAGTAAAGCAGGGACAACTCAATTACAACAACAGCAAACTTAAATAATTATGTACCTACAATGTCATTCATTCTCATCACTAAGTCTCGCGCTTGTTTAAACCGTACCCGACAGGCCAAAGTCTAATTCTATTTCTAGTGGGGGTGACTGCCCCTACACCGACGTCCCGCGTAGGGGCGTTCTGTGCATTGTCCTCCGTCGTCTACAGAACCATCAAATGGTGTTGCAGAATCATCAAATGATGCCCTTCCACTTGTAGGGCAATCGGAAAGGATAATGCCGGTCTCGTAATGGCTAAACCCCAACGGAGGCCCAGCATCTCATCTTTGTAAAACTCACCACTGCCATATCCGACCAGCAGCACGGCATGGTTGAGTTTTTTGTCATTACAATTGTCGTGTATTGTTTTATCGTATTCTTGCCACGTGCCTGAAGCGATCGCTGAAAATTAAAGGCATGATTGATCAGTAATTATAATATGGCGGGTCCAGTTACTTGCCAGTCCATAGGTGAGTACTCTTTGAGTCCCTACACGTACCACTAGGTGGTGCCAAGTTTGTCTAGAGAAGTACTACCTCCACATCTGGTAATCACCGCCGAGCAGTGATACCCTAGCATTGCTGTTCCGGTAGTGTGATGTGTTACATCCAGGTGACGGGTGCAACGAGATGCGACTTGCATCTTCTCATACTTAAGTCGCAGAGGACCTGAGTCGTAAACAGTCGTTATTTTCGGTGATAACAACTTAACATCATAAACATACACATACATGTTCATTTATTTACCAAAGTAGCATACATATCATAACATTTTACAAAAATTTCAACAACAATATTTAACAAAATGTAACAAAACAGTATAAAATTTTCATAAAACAATATAAAACCTTTAGCTCGTTCCGTCACATACGTTTTCTAAAACCCATTTACTATTAAATTCGGATCCCTCAA
The DNA here is from genome assembly GCA_921293045.1 of Aplocera efformata. Lineage (NCBI taxonomy): Eukaryota > Metazoa > Arthropoda > Insecta > Lepidoptera > Geometridae > Aplocera > Aplocera efformata. Next base: position 431,370 of record OV121067.1, on the reverse strand, counting down.
AACATTATCAGCGCTCTCACTTATAGCCAAAGGACCTTCTTGATACAGTAACTCCTTGAGGGCGTCTTCGCTCGTCAGCTGGTATAAACTGCAACTGGCCACTTTGGCTACCACCTTTCTTCCGTCGAATCGGCACCCATTCGTACAATCGGCCTCGTAGGGGTAGTCAGAGGAGCTTTCTTGCCCGCCTTGGGCCATAATATATCTGAAATACAGTCCACACATTTCCATGACGCCTTCTTTCCCTGCGCGTAACCAACGCTTAAGATCTCGGGTAGGCTTAGGTTAGAAATAAATTAATTTGGAGCTCTGCCCGACCCAACCCGGGAAACCTCAGGACAGAACGCATTTGAATTGTCAAATAGAACCACAGTCTTCGAATAATTTAATAATCACAATAACTCTAGACTTCTTCTTCTCCTTTCGTGTCGATAAAATAAACCTTTATATAGAATTTGCCCAAAAATTCGCTACGTCAGCGGCCCCTCTGGTAGCTCGCATTAAGTCACCCATAGTGCAGGGATTTGGGCAGGATCGGCATTCCAGCAAGTGCGGCATTGTCTGCAGAGGAGTGCCACATTCGCATTCCGTGTTAGTGGAGTCAATCTTACCCCATTTACTTAGGTTAGGTTAGGGGGGTTAGGGTACCCCATTAAAAAAAATCTAGCGGCTAATTCAATATAGGATACTTACCACCAGCAAGTGTCGACTCAAATGTGTTAAAAGCATTAATGAAGTCGATAAAAAGCTACTATTTTAAAAATATTGATGGATCAAGAAAGCCAAATATGGCATTTTATTTTACCATCCAAGATAATTAAATTCGGGATTGTAAAACTTACTCACTTACTTATGTGACAGGCAGATAAGAACTGTAGAAAAGAAAACAGATGCGCATGGTTTCGTGGCGATGGATTCTTAAATTATTTGATAAATAACAATGTTGCTACGGAAATCTCTTTACTGGAGTTACTTGATTACTGGGGTTGGTTGTTGGTCAAACGTTACAAATAGGTTTACGTTCTTACGTTAAAGACGCCCCCGGCCACCCTCCACAACAACCATAAGACTGGACGTCGCAGTCTACCAGCTGCTGTTCAGAAAGGTTCAAAACCCTCCGGTACTTTGCCAAGTATCTGCTCTCCACCACTCCTGAGGGTTTATTAGTATAATTAAAACAATAAATTAAAACTAACTTAGGTAATATTTGAATTAGTTTATTTATTATTTGTATCTTCCTTTTGTGTTTTGGATTCAATAAATTAATATATTTATTGAATTCTTTCGTTTATTTGATATGAATTTTCGTTTGGACAAGAACGTAGGAAGCAGCAGTACTTTTTCTCACAAACTTCCAAGTTAACACTCGGAGTTATTTCTGATTACTCTAAATTGACCTCTTTAAGTAGACTGGCTACATTCTCTAACAGCTAAACCCAATAGTCTGTTGTTGACGACTGTGTACAACATATTAGGAATATTACATCCGCGGAGAGTATTCCCGCATTTATAATGAGGGTAAGGTGGCTAATCGGGCAGACATTTTATAGTTTAGACGAATGTATATTGAAAAAGTTTTAATAAGTTAATTATTACCTAATTTAGTTATATTTGTTTTTTTTTTTACTTTGTATCGTATATTGACATTTATTTTATGAATTGTTAACCAAGTTTTTATTTTTTTATTTTTGTATACAATGTGTATCATTGACCTGTAAATGTTTTATCCAATAATTACGACATATTTTTTTTTGTCAAATTACTTTACTGTAATCTGATAATATTACGATCTAGCCATATGATATAGCTAATGACCCTTCTTCTTATATTAGGTGTATTGTTCCAGGCAGCTTGCTGAATAAGCGTTATAAAATTTTCTACGTCTAAATTAAGCTGTTCTGGTGTTTTTAACGGTTTACATTTGCATCTAATTCAATTTTAAAACTCTCCCAGTCGGTGTATTTATTAACAAGAGCCGGAGATGTTTCTTTATGTGATACTTTTTCAGTTATCACTAAATATATGGCAGAGTGGTCCGAGTTCATCTCGTAGCTCTGTTCTGTTCTAATGTAGTTTGATGTAGTAAGAAGTCTATTAAGTCTGGAATTTTCTGTGGATCGGTTGGCCAGTATGCAGGAGATCTTGCAGGTTAGACGAGATCCCCAATACGTATTTTTGGCATTGAAGTCGCCACCTAGTCTGTGACCTAAAGATTTGATAAGCCCCACGTACTTTTCTTTTCGTATAGTATACCGTGGTGCTTAGTTTGGATACAAATGGCTAATAGTTGAATATCTGGCTCTTCCCACTTATTTTCTTCAATCATGAATCAAACATCAGTTTGATGCTTTCTTTTATAATTACTGCACTGCCACCTCTTGCTTTATTGTCGGAATGTAGAGCACGGTAGACTTTGTAGCCTTTCAGTTTAATGTACAATATAATTGTTTCGTAAAATGTGTTTCTGATATAACACACATCAATATTTTCTATATCTAAGACTAATTGTAACTATCTCTCGTGTTTTTGTAGTTCATTGCAGTTCCATTACATAATTTTCATAGAATAAATCATTTTTTGGCATAGAATAAATCATTTGGGATAGCAATTTTGGCGCAATTTTCAATTTTTCTTAAATGATCGTCAAATGATACTATTAGCTTAAGAATTTCATCTAGCTTTGTGGTATTGTGTTGCACGTTGGGCTGCAAAGGAGTAATGTATTTAGAAGCAGCTTAGGCATGTGTAATGGATTTATTGCTTGCTGATGTTTTCGCAGATCTCTCCAAATTTATCTGCTGGTTTGAGACTTTTTGTCTGTTGCAGGCTGGTGTGGTCTCGCTGGCTTTTTAATATTTTTATTTTTAATCCTCTGGATTTGTTTCGCTGCCATGCATCCCCTGTAGTTGGCTTATGACTAATGACAGATTACTGGACATAAATTGCCATAGCAACATATATCTATAATTTCTGTACATACATTATTTGATAGACTGTTGTCAATTTCACTTTAGTGACTCCATTGATCTGATAATTGGTTTGTTGGGTTTGGCTTTTGACGTGTCCAAATGATACTTGAGATCTAAAGGAATAAATGAATTTGACTTTGACTTTGACTTTGGCTGTGGTTGTGGGGCTGTCGAGTAATGGAGTTACTCTGCTATGATTCTAAACTGTACAACCTCACGGCGGAGAAACAGTTCTCCACATCTATGGCTCTGAGGAGTGTAGGTCTACGCAAGACCTACATTCTGCTGAGGGAATCTAGCCAGCCCCTTACAAAGACTGGACTATGGGGGGTCCAGTGGCTCGCATCTGTAGGTGTGTACCCCTTGACTTGGATGTGGGTGTCGGTGAAATCACATGCGCATGAAACGTATCATCTCGTCTCGGGTGATAGACGCAGCACGATGAATGCGACTCAGTGTAAGATCCAAATCTTATCACTTTAAAAACAATATTTAGATCGTAAACTAAAGGACTTAATTCCTTATTTTGAATAAAATAATTTAATAAACTGTGTACCTGTAGCGGCGAAAGCATAACACGAGCCGCAATCCCTTTGATTCTTAATTGGAGTCACAATATTCTGGTCTCTCCAGTCCCAGGAGGCTGGGGCACTCTTGGTGGTGGGGTCTCCACGTATCTTTAACAAAGGGGAATACATGAACACCTTCAAATGAGACTATGGCACATTCCCAAAGGGGTTGGCAGGGAACAGGGGTTGCTTGCGAACAGCATAATGCTGAGACGAGGATCGTTTGGGCTGCACGACCAACCTATCTATTTTTAAGGTAAAATCCGAACTCAAAAGTACTCGAAAGTAAAATCACTTCGTAGTCCGTCTGTCTGTCCGTTAAGACCCGTTTTCTCAGGAACCCGTAGAGGTATAAAGGTCAAATTAATATTAATTCCTAGGAACAGTGCAAAAATCAAATTTATAAACCAACGCAATCAAAAGATATGACTGTTTATATACATATTTAAACTCGCAAGGGAATTAAAACCCATGGGGTACTTTCCGTTCGCCTAGATTCCTAGAACCTTGAAATTTGGCAAGAAGCAGTGTCATGTTGAACAAGTTGTTTTTTTTAAGTGGATATGTGACAACGAGCTAAAGGCCCACTTGATGTTACATGGTTACATCTGCCCATAACAACAGCAATACGACTTCGGTCCTCCCCGACCAAAGTATGAGAAGATCCAAGACGCACCCCGTTATATCTCATGCGCATGTGATTGCACCGGAACCCACACCCTTCTATCTGAACACAGCAATGCGAGTGCATCACTGCTTGAAGGTAAATTACCACATGTGGAGGCAGTACTTCTCCGGGCGTACTTTACACAAGTTCTAGTGCTACGTTTCTTGCTTCTTTTGCACCCAGGGGGTATATGTAGGGATTCAAAGGGATTTGTTTTTTTCCTTGTTCCTTTGTTCAAATATAGTTACACACGCAGGAGAAATGAGAGAATGGAGAGAGGAGACGGGTGTCTGGCGCTTACTGTGAGGTGCCTATGTCCAGCAGAAGACTCGTATTGGCTGATGATGATGATGATGATGATGATGGTCACGTTACCTTGCATGATGAACGATAGCCGTCGAGCGGTCCCACGGGGTTGAAGCCGAAGTACCGTTCTCTCTCCTCAGGGCGCAGGTCCGCGAAGAAGTTGACGTCTATAAATGTGATTCACGTTGTGAAGTATAATTACAGTAGAGTCTCACTAATCCGGCACTTCAGTAGTCCAGTACGTCCAATAACCCGGCACCCTACGCTCACGCTTCCCTCCCCCCTCCCCTACTTTCGTTAGATATTAAAACTCTTCGAAACATGCGAGAGAAAGTTTTTGAACATGTTTAAGATTACTTTAAAACTAATTAGTTGATTGTTAGATATATCACCATATGTTTTCTATACAGTTTTTCTATAATCCAATAATCCGAACACTCCAATAATCCGACAGCCCCTGGTTTTGGTTGGAATTATTAGCCTCGAGTACTCAATACTAGCATCCACTTTTGTTTTTACAAATGTGGATGCCGCTCCATACTAGAACTCGAATAAAATACATGATTCACCGATAAATATCCTAAAAATGAGGTTTTTAGAATATTTATGTTCGTCCGGAGAAATACTGCCTCCACATCTGGTAATCTGCCGCCAAGCAGTGGTGCACCCGCATTGCTGTGTCGAGCACCGCACGAGGCGTTACATCCCCGTCTCAAGTGATGAAGCCATCACTTGAGAAATCTCAAGTCGCAGCGTAGCGTTGGAGGACTGGAGTCGTATTGTGCTTTAAATGGGGCACGGAGATAAAGTTCTGTAAGCTCTTTACCCAAAGGTTAAAGGTAGTCTTAAAGGTAAAAGTCTTACCATACACAGCCTCGTACTCCTTATTCAAACTGTTGATTTTCTTCAAAGATTCCACAAATATCTGGAACCTTTCCTCCTTTTCAGCACCTTCGTAATTCCTAGAGTTGGTTTGCATGAAATTTTCAAAGAGGTCGCGAATCAACGTCCCGTTTTCGACATCGTAGTATGGTTTGTTAACGGAGTTATCCGCAACAATAGTTTGGCATATTACCAGTAACAATATCTGTGTCAACATGTTTAATGTTTCCTTGCGGGAGAACTGTGAGCTATACTTAAAATAGTTGTCTTATATACCATTTGAAATGATAATAAATATTGAATAAGTGTACGAATAATATTTTTTTTAATCTTTGCATTTTTGTTTTTACGATAATTTGATGGTCTGTAAAATAAATTCCAACGATACACGAAAAATTTATTTGGTATGTCAGAGTATACTATATCGCCGACGACTTTACCTGTATCAAAACCAATGTTAAAACTAACAATAATTTTATTAGAAGCAGTAGAACTTGTAGGTACCACACATTACTTATATCCTTTAATTGTTTATTTTTTGTAATTTTTCCCTTTTATTGCGACTCAATGTGTTTTTCATTGTTGTGTTCAGTCTGTATTGCTGCGTTTCGTTGTTGTGTTCAGTCTGTATTGCTCCGTTTCGTTGGTAAAAATCGCCGATGAAATCACAGGTGCGTGAGACGTACCATCCCCGTCTCGGGTGAAGGGCGCTACGGGATGCACCTTGGGTCGGAGGAGCTAGCTCGTGCTACCATCAGGTAGGCCTCCAACTCGTCAAGTCAGTGTAGTAGCGTTAAAAGCACTACAAACACTAGCTGACCCAAAATATTCTCTGTTTGACAATTAGCTACCAATCAACGCAGTGGAATAAATCAACAAGAAGCTCTTTCTGGTTTTCCTACATCGAATAATTACCGCGCATTTTCCAAAGAAAATACCTTTTACTTGTAACCTATAGACGAAAAGGAAATCAGCCAAATTGGTCGAGCTGTCTTGAGTTTTTGTGAGACCAACGCACGGATATTGGTTTATAATATATAATATTAATATAAATTTTTAAAAAAACGGATTTGATATTGGACCATCTGATATGTGGTTACAATGGAATAGATCACAAGACCACAGACAGACAGACGGAACTTTTTAGAAATACCCAATATTAATTAATGTAGGAATCTAGGTTACAGTAGCTCACGAGTCAGAAACAAAGCAAAACCATTACTTAGCCCGTCTGTGCAGTACCCACACCTACACTAACACGAATACTAACATGGCAAAGTTATAGTTACATATTTACATCCAACATATGGATGATAAAAACATCCAACAGAATAAACAGAACAAAAACATAATAAAATAAAATCATATATTGTTTAATATTAATAAAAGGCATAATTTAATAAAGATTTGTTCCTTTGCTAAACAATAATAAACGTTTACACACTCATAACTCTGCATTAGGATTCCCTGTTTCGCAGATGGCATGGAAAATACAGAAACACAAGACAAACACCCAAGACTCGATACAAACTTCATGCTCACCACACAAAGTGTGCCCCGGCCGGGAATCGAACCCGGGAGCCCTCGCTCCAAAGGCAAACCAGCTAAGCCACGGAGTAGTTTTTTTTAAATTAATTTAAAGTTGAATCAAATTTAATTGTTATAATAATAACAATAGATTTATTTATATAAATATATTAAAGAAATCTTCTTGGATAATTCACACAGCGCCTTCTAGCTCCAAAGTAAGCATAGCTTGTATTATATTAAATACAAGCTATGGGAATAGTTATCTGATAGAAAACATATAGTCCTTTTTTTTGTACTCCAAAAGATTAACAATTAAAAATAAGGCATACATTTTTCTTTTTTATTATTACGAGTATTATAACCACATTTGTGAGAGACTGGTGCCAGGACTGGTTGCAACCTGTAGTACTGGTCACCTGGCCCTCCCAACCACGTAACTCCCAAATACGAATACGAGTATCAGACGTAAGGATAAACATAATTCAATCAAAACATAAATCATTTAAAGGTAGAATGCTTCTTTATCTTTATTACCTACTTAATTTTGTAGGTGTGTATTGTATAGTAGCCTAGTTAGTTAAGTATATACCTATATGTATTGTATGATATGAGTAGATAGCTATATGAAATATGTTTCTATGTCTCTATTTTGCTATTTGGTTAGGGGAATCAATATTAACCCACGATAGCCTAATCCAGGTTGGTAGATGTCTTCGAATTTTTGATTATAGGCACGCCGGTTTTCTCGCGATGTTTTCTTTCACCGTATCGAGAACGTATTGACAAACTCATTTGCACTTGTGGGATTGCTCCAGCGACCATCAGATTGAAATACGAACGACGCAATTGTCGCAGCTGAATGTATGGAGTTGCTGCAAGCGCCCCTCGCGGTCGTTGTATGAACCACACGTGACTCCATACATATCCAGCCGCGTCGCTTGAACGTACGACTGCCGGCAATTAAAAAAAAAACAGTCTTGGCATATGGGTCTTCGTTCGTTGACTTTACCCGCGACCGCCTGTATAGCGCGTGCGTGTGCGCCGCTTTCGTGCTCTGTACCATATTATCTTTCTGAATCTGTACTTATCATCTTTGTGCCTTCGCGCACGGAATTCTTCTCAAACCATTGAGTAGTTTACAGAATTCCTATAAAACCAAAAATTATTTGTATAATGTCATTTAAAAATGTGCTTTCACCATAGCGGCAGAAATAAAACTAATTTTGATTGAGCCCAGAGAAATAAATTTGACAGTTTAGCAGTCAGCAGCTAGTTTTTATATTCAGAATCAAAATGATCTTTATTTCATAACTGTTAACCAAAAGGTGGTGAAATTTTAAAGGTACTCTACTACTAACAGATGTCTGGAGAACCATAGACAACTGTCATCAGTTTCAAAGTTATAGATAACTGTTATCGTATGAGGATATGTATCAAGTATTGTTAAGAATTTCATATAAAAATTATATGAAATTCTTAATAATATCTATATGCATAAACTACATATTATAAATTTTATATATATAGTATAAGTTAATGTATACAATATACCTTTTAATAAATGGAAAGCATCTTAAAGTATTGGGTCTGTGAATATGACTCCGCCCTTTCTCAACAGATGTCGTTTTTAGTATTGTTTACGTGTACTAATAAATGACCATACTTGTATTCGATAGTACTGAATGTCAGCTATCTAACGCATTTTATGATATTTGGTTGAAGTGTAAGCAACAATTGTTTTCACCTTTTCGAAAATGTCGGTTTTTATTCCAAATAAACGTCATTTGCGGGAAGTGTTATTACATTATTTTATTGCGAAGAAAACTGCAGCGGAAACTTATCGTTTGCTTGTGGAGATTTATGGTGAGCATGCTCCGTCTAATACAACTTGCAAGGAATGGTTTCGACGATTTCAAAATAACGATTTTAGTACTGAGGATAAAGAACATGGAAAACCACCAAAAAAATTTGAAGATGCTGAATTGGAAGCATTATTGGCGGAAGATTCTTGCCAAACTCAATCAGAATTAGCTGCAGCATTAAATGTTGATCGTTCAACTGTTGCAAAGCGTTTACAAATGATGGGAATGATTCAAAAAGCCGGTTACTGGGTTCCACATGATTTAAAAGAAAGAGACATGGAACGTCGGAAAACCATTTGTGAAATGCTGCTTCAAAGACAGCAAAGAAAAGGATTTTTGCATCGGATAGTCACAGGAGACGAAAAATGGATACACTACGAAAATCCTAAACGCAAAAAAGCTTGGGTGAAACCAGGCGAACCAGGCCCATCACAGCCAAAAATAAATATTCACTGTGCCAAGGTCATGCTCTGTATTTGGTGGGATCAGAAAGGTATTGTATATTATGAGTTGCTCAAACCCTCTGAAACTATTAATGGAGAAGTTTACCGACGACAACTAATGCGTTTGAAGCGAGCCATAGAAGAAAAACGACCAGAATGGGTGAATAGACATAACAAATTAGTTCTTCAGCATGACAATGCCAAACCGCATACCGCAGAAGTCGTAAAAAGATATTTAGAGGGACAGGACTGGGAAGTGTTACCCCACCCGCCATATTCACCAGACATAGCTCCTTCGGATTACCACCTATTCCGGACGATGCAGACAGACCTTACTGGAGAAAAGTTTACTTCATGTGAAAGTATCAAAATTTGGATTGACAACTGGATAAGCTCAAAAGACCAGGACTTCTTCCAGCAAGGAATACGAAAACTACCTGAACGATGGGCGAAGGTTGTAGCTGCAGATGGAGCATACTTTCAATAATTTTTTTTTTAATTTTGTAAGCGAACAAATGTGTTTTATTTTGACAAAAAGGGGCGGAGTCATATTCACACACCTATATTTGTTTCATTTTAATTTGCAATCAACCCTTTTCACACAAAAATTATTTATTTTGTAAGATCACAAAATCTACATTTCAACATTTACACGTAAATATACAATGTAATAAATAAATATTTATTGTCATTATACACAGCGCCATCTAGCCCCAAACTAAACCTACTTCTATAATATTGGAACTAAATAAATCCTAGAATACATAGTACTTTTTATTTCATAAATACATACATATAATATTGTATATGAACACCCAGACACAGAAGTAACACGTATGTTCGTCACACAAGGCTTGTCCCCCTGGGAGTGGACCCGCAGCGCGGAAGGCAGTCACTACCACCTGACCCGCGAGACCAGGCTATCAAAATGCTGTAACAAATACATATCGGACATGACAATAGTGACCAGTCTAGTTTCTGTACTGCATGAATACCACTTGATAACTTGATTTACAACTTGTGAGGTTTCAATTAGACTCATAACAATAAATGGATATTTATAATATGTAACTGGATTGTCAGTGTATTAAAATATTGTTGATGCAATGTGACACTCAGACGTAATGTGCGTCGTATATCGATAAATTTCAATAAATTATTTTTCTTCCCCCCACCTCGGAAATGGTATTTTTGCTATTCGATATCTGAGCGCAAAAGCCGTTTTTACCCGCTTGAGGTTAAAGTTACTTTGCATTTATAGCATCGCCTGCACTAGGTCACAGATATAATAATACTATACTTTTTTTTTTTTTTTTCGTCAGGAAATGCACTCGCATACCGCCCTGCCACGGGGAGACAGAGCGGTTATGTGGGACTAGACCCACTAAAACCCCACGGTGTCCTCCTCTGCCGCTTAGTGGCGGGAACACGGGAACGTTAACACACACATCCGCGAACCCGCCACGGCTGTCCGTCTCCGGACCCACTCATTTTGGCACCGAGTGCCACGCCTTAGTTAGCGACACGCCAGAACACATAGCGTGTCGCAACCACCTCGGGGACCTGGCCAGCGAAAGGGCGTTAGATGACCCCGTATCTAAACGCCCTGGGTCCCCATGCGACGGGTCAGATATGTGGCCCCGTCGCCTGCCACTACGGCCGCAGAGGATAGGGAGAGTGGCGCCTCTCAATACCAACACTCCTCTTCCCCTGCGGCCCCACCGCGTCCGCCATCTAGCGGTGGCGACCCCGCCGTGGCCGCGGAAGGTAGGGAGAGCGGCGCACCGCTATACCGGCACTCCTCTCCCGCCGCGGCCCCTAACCCTCAGCTTCGGTGCCGCCCATACGACACCGCAGCCCGCCTCAGTTGCGGTGCCCCCCATAAGGCACCGCCACCTACTGTGGCCGCTCCTAGTCGGCTTGGAGGCAAAGCCTAAAGGAGCAGCCCCTCCCGGGTTCCTCTTGGCTTCACCGTGGGCAGCCCAACCACGGTTACTAAGCCCCCCCGCCCCGACAAGGCGGGAACCCGCGGGGGGGATAATAATACTATACTAGGTGTGTGATTTCAAAACATCATCATTGGTATAATGATGATGTTTACTTTCATCTCCATGGTGCCGCTTTATCACACAACTTTTTTTTAAATTTGTTAAATACTCATAGTGTGAACCTCCTTGGTGTACTTTTGTTTTTAATTTACTTAGCGCGCGCCCTTTTGTTTTGACTTCGTATTGTTATAAAGATAAACTTGAAAACACGACGAATTATTCCAGCGACGACGAAGTTTATTTAACGCCAACCAAATTGACAGAAACTGTCAATAATGCGTTAACGAGCTTTCTCCCTCAACAATCATGCGATAAGTATTTAAAACAATACGATATGTATAACACGTGCCGACTAGCTAAAGGAGCCAAAACTATCTCAGAAAACGTTTTGTTGGCATATTTTATTGAATTATCCGAGACAAAGAAATCAAGCACTCTATGGAGGACGTATAAAATGCTGAAAGTAACATTACAGATAAAAAGACATACATATCGGCACCTATCCTAAATTAGTGGCATTTTTAAAAAGAGCCTCTCTGGTCAACTGCTGAAAAAAACGAAGGTTTTCAAAGCGTCTGAAATTGAAAAGTTGCTTAACGAAGCACGTGATTCAGTGTATTTAGTTGCAAAAGTGTCACTTGCACATTAAGTATCTACTTGAGAATGTTATCATTTACTTAACATAATCTAATACGTACTTAGTAGATGTTGATAGGCATAATTATGTATGCATATAGATTTTATTTATTTACCTACTACAATACTCTTTATGTTACGGGTTGTTCTTATCATTGGAATAAACGGAGCATGTTGAACTAATAAACTAACACAACTTAATGTCAAAAACATTAAGAAACATTCAGATGACTTACTGTTAATTAATTGTCCTAATACAAAGACAAAAATAGACCGCAACTTCGTCATTCGCAAGGAATACGTGACAATTATTGAGAAATATCAAGCCTTATGCCCACCTAACACTCCAATCGATCGATTTTTCTACAATATCGCAAAGGAAAGTGTGTCAGACAGCCTATGGATGCTAATAAAATTGGCAGTGTCTGGCGAGAAATAGCAGCTTTTCTTGAACTTCAAAAATAGACCAAAAACGCAGGACATGACGTTCTTATATAAACTTTTTAATAACTATATTTATAATCCGGAACTTCTAGGTAAAGTTACACTTGGAATTCCTTCACGCTTGCCACGATACCCTGTCCCTTTGCTCACCCACAAAACCTATAAAACAAACTTAGGTCATTTCTCTGTTGTTCCAAGACTGTGCAGACTATTAAAGGAATTATTAGCTAAAGATAACACCATAGATTTATTTCATGATTCTCTTGCTGCATTCAAATATAAAATTTCAAGAGTATTTAATTCGTCATCCTCGTAGGTAGATAATATTTTGTCATTTTTATTATTATTATTATTTATTTGTCACCAATTTAGTATAAATATATGTATTATCTGTATAGGTACTTCTTTTTTAATTATATTATTGTATATATCGTAGGGTTTATGTACTCATTAGTTAATACATAGTAACCTTTTTCTATAACCTAGCTTCTAAGAATGTATTCATGTAAATTTTGTTGATGGACCTAAATAAATAAATAAATAAACTTCCAGAACCCCAGTTGTACACGGGTCCCTCTTTCCGACCAACATCGGCCACACTTTTGGCCGATTCAGGAGCTGATCTCCTGTCCGTTGAGCGCAGTGGAGGCTGGAAATCCAATGCAGTTGTGGAGGGTTACCTACATAGAGGATTCCATCCAAAATAAGTCTAAAATATGTAAAGGCATCGTAGGAGCCCCAGTCAGATCCTTGGACGGGCCCTTCTACATAAAAAATGAGCCGATACGAAACACCCAACCATCGCCCTCTTTCGCCAACATTTACGCCAAGGGAATCCGCTGAATCGGAACAACTATTAAGTATGACAGATAGTGTACCAAAAAACATGACACTTAACATAAGTAACAGTAGCAACGTTACTTTCAATTTTTCTTAAGTATAAGTATAATACCTACCAAGTATTATTTGTTATTCATAATATAAATATTTTTTTCTAATACTTACATATCATATTGTTATAGTAAATATGTACCTAAACTGAAATGAAAGATACTTGTGTTTGTAAATGTTTTATTTCGCATTTAGTCATTTTCTCGCTGAGCGGGGGTGAAAAGTTACGTATTGCACTCGAGTGCAAAGATTTTTCACCTTGTGCTCTTTTTATTCCCTCGCTAACGCTCAGGATTCTAATTTTTGAATTGATGTATTCTATTATGTATTCTATTACATTGTATATTTACTGGTAGGTGTAAATGTTGAACTGTAGATTTTATGATCATACTACAATAAATAAATAGTTTTTGTGTGAAAAGGGTTGATTGCAAATTACAAATACAAATACTTTAAGATGGTTCCCATTTATTAATAGATAAATTGCACACATTAATTATAAATAAATATATATATATAGCCGACCTTACAAGTTTAAAGTTTCCAGAACAATATATATTCTCAAACCAAACGGATTGATTTTTTTCAAAATCAAAATATCTAGAAATAATCTCATACAAAAATTATATGAAATTCTTAACAATACTTGATACATATCCTCATACGATAATAGTTATCTATAACTTTGATACTGATGACAGTTGTCTATGGTTCTCCAGACATCTGTTAGTAGTTGAGTACGTTTAAAATTTCACCACCTTTTTGGATAACAGTTATGCAATAAAGATTATTTTGATTCTGAATATAAACTAGCTATTACGTGATACGTGTTGAGCTCCAGAAAACTGTTAAATGTATTTAAAAGTTTTCTAGAATTCTCTGGGCTCAATCAAAATCAATTTTATTTCTGCCGCTATGGTGAAAGCACATTTTAAAATGTCATAATACAACAGTTTTTGGTTGGCTTGGTTTGAGAAGAATTCGGTACTTGAAGGCACAAAGATGATAAGTACAGATTCAGAAAGATAATATGGTACAGAGCACGAAAGCGGGGCACAGGGGCGCACGGCCCTACTCTACAGGATGGGATATTTTATATGAAACTAAAATTACACTAACTTATTAAGTTAGTGTAATTTTATTTCCAGCAAATGTTTCATGGAGAAGGGCGAACAATAACGAAAAGTGTTAAAGTAAAAGTGTTAGACTTTAATACTTTTTGTTATTATTCGGTTTTTCAATTAGCCACTTGTTCTAATTGAAAAACCTGATACAAAAATAATTTAATACATCATGTAACGTATAACGACCCCCTGCTCATAATCTTTATGTCTTCAGTGAGGCCGTCACCATGTCTGAACTATACCACGGTAGCAGACACGACCGTGCTTTCCATACCGCTTATAATATTATCGCAGTTGACCCCTCGACGCAACTTGATGTACCCTTTCAGTCCCCAGACCGTCCCCCAGGAGTTCTTGATGATCCAGTAATCCTTACCGTTCTCTGAAATGATTAATTAACTGTGTTTGATATCTGCTTCTCTTGCTGGTCACAATTTAGTCACGTTACTATTGTCCGTAGGTGACCCCGTAGAATCCCTACTCCCGTCCCCCGGGAGGTGCGGAACCATCAAAGGAGAACCAAAAGCCGGAGTAGAACTAGAGACAATTTAGTCTGGAGAAGTACTGCCATTACACCTGGTAAACTCCAGACAAGCAGTAATGCGCTCGCATTTCTGTGCTCCGGTGGAATTCACCTACCCGTAATTTTACCGGTGCCGGTAATATTACAGTTACTTAAGGCTCATCTCAGTGTTCCGAGCGAGGAGCGGAACGCGTTGCGACTTACGTTTTATTATATTTATGTTTATATTATATTATATTTGGGTAGTGGAGGGCCGGAGTCGGTTTGCTGGTGCCAGTCACCATTTAAAATCAGGTGGGGTTCCCGCTCGTCTCGTCACATTAGTGATATAAAAAACAACGATTTCGAAAAGAATTCACATTGTAAAATGATGGAAATTCTTTTCAGAAACTGCAGAGAACCATATCGAGGGTATTCCTTGCTTTGAATCTAAAGAAGGAAGTAAAGCAGAGACAACTCAGTTACAACAACAGCAAACTTAAATAATTATGTACCTACAATGTCATTCATTCTCATCACTAAGTCTCACGCTTGCTTAAACCGTACCCGCCAGGCCAAAGTGTAATTCTATTTCTAGAGGGGGTGACTGCCCCTACACCGACGTCCCGCGTAGGGGCGTTCTGTGCATTGTCCTCCGTCGTCAACAGAACCATCAAATGATGTTGCAGAATCATCAAATGATGCCCTTCCACTTTTAGGGCAATCGGAAAGGATAATGCCGGTCTCGTAATGGCTAAACCCCAACGGAGGCCCAGCATCTCATCTTTGTAAAACTCACCACTGCCATATCCGACCAGCAGCACGGCATGGTTGACTTGTTTGTCATTACAATTGTCGTGTATTGTATTATTGTATTCACGCCACGTGTTTCCGGCAACCGCTGAAAATTAAAGGCATGATTGATCAGTAATTATAATATGGCGGGTCCAGTTACTTACCAGTCCATAGGTGAGTACTCTTTGAGTACCACTAGGTAAAGTTGCATACATATAATAACATTTTACAAAAATTACAACAACAATATTTAACAAAAAGTAACACAACAGTATACAATTTTCATAAAACAATAGGTCAGGTCAGCTCGTTCCATCACATACGTTTCCTAAAACCCATATACTATTAAATTCGGATCCCTCAAAACATTATCAGCGCTCTCACCTATAGCCAAAGGACCTTCTTGATACAGTAACTCCTTGAGGGCGTCTTCACTCGTCAGCCAGTATGACCTGCAACTGGCCACTTTGGCTACCACCTTTGATTTGTCAAATCGGCACCCCTTCTTATCATCGGCCTCTTAGGGATAGTCAGAGGAGCTTTCTTGCCCGCCTAGGTCCATAATCTTTCTGTAATACAGTCCACACATTTCCATGACGCATTCTTTCCCCAGAATTTCTACCTGTAAAGGGGTCGTGTATTCATAGAGATTGAAAAACTCTGCTCCTGACTAAAAGCGAGTTATCCACACTATACACGAATAATGCTAGTTTAATTGAGGAGCGGGATAATTTACAAGAAATTATCCGTAGATATAATCAGCGCAGCAATGAGTAGGAGACGGTTTCGAGCCAGACTTCTACGCTGAAGAGCGCTCCGTGAGGCACTCTCGTGGTCGTGGTCGTCCTATCTCTTTACTGGAGTTTCTTGATTACTGGGTTTGGTTGTTGGTAAAACGTTACAATTAGGTTTACGTTCTTACGTGAAAGCCGTCGTTATATACCCTCCTAGACATTTAGAAGACTGTTCATCGCAGTCTACCAGCTGCTGTTCAGAAAGGTTCAAAATCTTCCTGTACTTTGCCAAGTATCTGCTCTCCACCACTCCTGAGGGTTAATTAGCCAATAAATTAAAACTAACTTCGGTAATATTAGAAGGTTATATTTGAATTAGTTTATTTATTATTTGTATCTTCCTTTTGTGTTTTGGATTCAATAAATTTATTTATTTATTGAATTCTTTCGTTTATTTAATATGAATTTGCGTTTGGACAAGAACGTAGGAAGCAGCAGTACTTTTTCTCACAAACTTCCAAGTAAACACTCGGAGTTATTTCTGATTCCTCTAAATTGACCTCTTTAAGTAGACTGGCTACATTCTCTAACAGCTAAACCCAATAGTTTACTGACAGATTACTGGGAATAGATTGCCTTAGCAACATTGGTATCTATCATAAAGGTACATATATTATTTGATAGACTGTTGTCAATTTAACTGTAGTAATCTATCTCCATTGATCTGTTAATTGGTTTGTTGGGTTTGGCTGTGGCTGTGGGGCTGCGAGTAATGGAGTTATTCTGCTATGATTCTAAACTGTACAACCTCACGGCGGAGAAACAGTTCTCCACATCTATGGCTCTGAGGAGTGTAGGTCTACGCAAGACCTACATTCTGCTGAGGGAATCTAGCCAGCCCCTTACAAAGACTGGACTGAACTGGACTGGGGGGTCCAGTGGCTCGCATCTGTAGGTGTGTACCCCTTGACTCCCTAACTGACACGTACCCCCTGGGTGCTAAAGGAGCAACCAATAGTTGGATGTGGGTGCCGGTGAAATCACATGCGCATGAAACGTATCATCTCGTCTCGGGTGATAGACGCAGCACGATGAATGCGACTCAGTGTAAGATCCAAATCTTTTCACTTTAAAAACAATATTTAGATCGTAAACTAAAGGACTTAATTCCTTACTTTGAATAAAAAAAATTAATAAACTGTGTACCTGTAGTGGCGAATGCATAACACGAGCCGCAGAGCTTTTGATCCTTAACTGGGGTCACAATATTCTTGTCTCTCCAGTCCCAGGAGGCTGGGGCACTCTTGGTGGTGGGGTCTCGATATACCTTTAAACAAATGGGAATGCATGCATCCTTCAAATGAGACTATGGCACGTTCCCATAGGGGTTGGCAGGCAACAAGTTGACACGAGCGTGATAGATGTCAGCTGATTGTAATGCTTGCTAGCTTGCATTATGCTGAGACGAGGATCGTTTGGGCTGCACGACCTACCCATCCATTTTTAAGGTAAAATTAGAACTCAAAAGTACTCGTAAGTAACATCGATCTTGATTCAATAAATAAAAACGCTTGCGGTTTATTGTGTTGTATTTAACATCAGTCATAGCAGCTGTATAGCAGGGCCCTTGTACAGACGCCCACTTTCTATCTGAACGTCGCTACTTCAAATAAAGTTACACATGCAGGAGAAATGAGAGAATGGAGAGAGGAGACGGGTGTCAGTGGCGCTTACTGTGAGGGGCCTATGTCCAGCAGAAGACTCGTATTGGCTGATGATGATGATGATGATGGTCACGTTACCTTGCATGATGAACGATAGTCGTCGAGCGGTCCCACGGGGTTGAAGCCGAAGTACCGTTCTCTCTCCTCAGGGCGCAGGTCCGCGAAGAAGTTGACGTCTATAAATGTGATTCACGTTGTGAAGTATAATTACAGTAGAGTCTCACTAATCCGGCACTTCAGTAGTCCAGTACGTCCAATAACCCGGCACCCTACGCTCACGCTTCCCTCCCCCCTCCCCTACTTTCGTTAGATATTAAAATTCTTCGAAACATGCGAGAGAAAGTTTTTGAACATGTTTAAGATTATTTTAAAACTAATTAGTTGATTGTTAGATATATGTTTTCTATACAACCCAATAATCCGACAGCCCCTGGATTATTGGATTTTGAATTGTGCAGGATTAGTGAGACTGATGTATTTCGAAACGAAACGTACATTATGAGTTGGAATTATTAGCCTCGAGTATTGAGTAGCATCCACTTTTGTTTTTACAAATGTATAACATTTGTAAATTCAACCATAAATATGCTAAAAACCTCACATCGTCCGGAGAAGTACTGCCTCCACACCTGGTAATCTGCCGCCAAGCAGGGGTGCACCCGCATTGCTGTGTCGAGCATCGCACGAGCCGTTACATCTCTGTCTCAAGTGACGGATGCTACTCGATGCGACTTGGGATTTCTAATACCTATATTTCAGTTTTTTGTAGGACCGGAGTCGTATTGTGCTTTAAATGGGACACAGAGATAAAGTTCTGTAAGCTCTTTACCCAAAGGTTAAAGGTAGTCTTAAAGGTAAAAGTCTTACCATACACAGCCTCGTACTCCTTATTCAAACTGTTGATTTTCTTCAAAGATTCCACAAATATCTGGAACCTTTCCTCCTTTTCAGCACCTTCGTAATTCCTAGAGTTGGTTTGCATGAAATTTTCAAAGAGGTCGCGAATCAACGTCCCGTTTTCGACATCGTAGTATGGTTTGTTAACGGAGTTATCCGCAACAATAGTTTGGCATATTACCAGTAACAATATCTGTGTCAACATGTTCAATGTTTCCTTGCGGCAGAACTGTGAGCTATACTTAAAATAGTTGTCTTATATACCATTTGAAATGATAATAAATATTGAATAAGTGTACGAATAATATTTTTTATAATCTTTGCATTATTGGTTTTACGATTATTTGATGGTCTGTAAAATAAATTCCAACGATACACGAAAAATTTATTTGGTATGTCAGTGTAGACTATATCGCCGACGACTTTACCTGTATCAAAACCAATGTTAAAACTAACAATAATTTTATTAGAAGCAGTAGAACTTGTAGGTACCACGCATTACTTATATCCTTTAATTGTAAATTTTTTGTAACTTTTCCCTTTTATTGCGACTCGATGTGTTTTTCATTGTTGTGTTCAGTCTGTATTGCTGCGTTTCGTTGGTAAAAATCGCCGATGAAATCACAGGTGCGTGAGACGTACCATCCCCGTCTCGGGTGAAGGGCGCTACGGGATGCACCGTGGGTCGGAGGAGCTAGCTCGTGCTACCATCAGGTAGGCCTCCAACTCGTCAAGTCAGTGTAGTAGCGTTAAAAGCACTACAAACACTAGCTGACCCAAAATATTCTCTGTTTGACAATTAGCTACCAATCAACGCAGTGGAATAAATCAACAAGAAGCTCTTTCTGTTTTTCCTACATCGGATAATTAACGCGCATCTTCCAAAGAAAATACCTTGTACTATTATACCTTTTACTTGTAACCTGTAGACGAAAAGGAAATCAGCCAAATTGGTCGAGCTGTCTTGAGTTTTTGTGAGACTAACGCACGGATATTGGTTTATAATATATAATATTAATATAAATTTAAAAAAAAACGGATTTGATATTGGACCATCTGAGATGTGGTTACAATGGAATAGATCACAAGACCACAGACAGACAGACGGAACTTTTTAGAAATACCCAATATTAATTAATGTAGGAATCTAGGTTACAGTAGCTCACGAGTCAGAAACAAAGCAAAACCATTACTTAGCCCGTCTGTGCAGTACCCACACCTACACTAACACGAATACTAACATGGCAAAGTTATAGTTACATATTATACATCCAACATATGGATGATAAAAACATCCAACAGAATAAACAGAACAAAAACATAATAAAATAAAATCATATATTGTTTAATATTAATAAAAGGCATAATTTAATAAAGATTTGTTCCTTTGCTAAACAATAATAAACGTTTACACACTCATAACTCTGCATTAGGATTCCCTGTTTCGCAGATGGCATGGAAAATACAGAAACACAAGACAAACACCCAAGACTCGATACAAACTTCATGCTCACCACACAAAGTGTGCCCCGGCCGGGAATCGAACCCGGGAGCCCTCGCTCCAAAGGCAAACCAGCTAAGCCACGGAGAAGATTTTTTTAAATTAATTTAAAGTTGAATCAAATTTAATTGTTATAATAATAACAATAGATTTATTTATATAAATATATTAAATAAACCTCCTTGGATAATTCACACAGCGCCTTCTAGCTCCAAAGTAAGCATAGCTATGGGAATAATTATCTGATAGAAAACATATAGTACTTTTTTGTACTCTCACAAGATTAACAATTAAAAATAAGGCAAACATTTTTCTTTTTTATTATTACGAGTACCTATTATAACCACATTTGTGAGAGACTGGTGCCAGAGACTGGTTGCAACCTGTAGTACTGATCACCTGGCCCTCCCAACCACGTAACTCCCAAATACGAATACGAGTATCAGACGTAACATAAATCAATCAAAACATAAATCATTTAAAGGTAGAATGCTTCTTTATCTTTATTACCTACTTAATTTTGTAGGTGTGTATTGTATAGTAGCCTAGTTAGTTAAGTATATACCTATATGTATGATATGAGTAGATAGCTATATGAAATATGTTTCTATGTCTCTATTTTGCTATTTGGTTAGGGGAATCAATATTAACCCACGATAGCCTAATCCAGGTTGGTAGATGTCTTCGAATTTTTGATTATAGGCACGCCGGTTTTCTCGCGATGTTTTCTTTCACCGTATCGAGAACGTATTGACAAACTCATTTGCACTTGTGGGATTGCTCCAGCGACCATCAGATTGAAATACGAACGACGCAATTGTCGCAGCTGAATGTATGGAGTTGCTGCAAGCGCCCCTCGCGGTCGTTGTATGAACCACACGTGACTCCATACATATCCAGCCGCGTCGCTTGAACGTACGACTGCCGGCAATTAAAAAAAAAACAGTCTTGGCATATGGGTCTTCGTTCGTTGACTTTACCCGCGACCGCCTGTATGGCGCGTGCGTGTGCGCCGCTTTCGTGCTCTGTACCATATTATCTTTCTGAATCTGTACTTATCATCTTTGTGCCTTCGCGCACGGAATTCTTCTCAAACCATTGAGTAGTTTACAGAATTCCTATAAAACCAAAAATTATTTGTATAATGTCATTTAAAAATGTGCTTTCACCATAGCGGCAGAAATAAAACTAATTTTGATTGAGCCCAGAGAAATAAATTTGACAGTTTAGCAGTCAGCAGCTAGTTTTTATATTCAGAATCAAAATGATCTTTATTTCATAACTGTTAACCAAAAGGTGGTGAAATTTTAAAGGTACTCTACTACTAACAGATGTCTGGAGAACCATAGACAACTGTCATCAGTTTCAAAGTTATAGATAACTGTTATCGTATGAGGATATGTATCAAGTATTGTTAAGAATTTCATATAAAAATTATATGAAATTCTTAATAATATCTATATGCATAAACTACATATTATAAATTTTATATATATAGTATAAGTTAATGTATACAATATACCTTTTAATAAATGGAAAGCATCTTAAAGTATTTGTATCATTTTAATTTGCAATCAACCCTTTTCACACAAAAATTATTTATTTTGTAAGATCACAAAATCTACATTTCAACATTTACACGTAAATATACAATGTAATAAATAAATATTTATTGTCATTATACACAGCGCCATCTAGCCCCAAACTAAACCTACTTCTATAATATTGGAACTAAATAAATCCTAGAATACATAGTACTTTTTATTTCATAAATACATACATATAATATTGTATATGAACACCCAGACACAGAAGTAACACGTATGTTCGTCACACAAGGCTTGTCCCCCTGGGAGTCGACCCGCAGCGCGGAAGGCAGTCACTACCACCTGACCCGCGAGACCAGGCTATCAAAATGCTGTAACAAATACATATCGGACATGACAATAGTGACCAGTCTAGTTTCTGTACTGCATGAATACCACTTGATAACTTGATTTACAACTTGTGAGGTTTCAATTAGACTCATAACAATAAATGGATATTTATAATATGTAACTGGATTGTCAGTGTATTAAAATATTGTTGATGCAATGTGACACTCAGACGTAATGTGCGTCGTATATCGATAAATTTCAATAAATTATTTTTCTTCCCCCCACCTCGGAAATGGTATTTTTGCTATTCGATATCTGAGCGCAAAAGCCGTTTTTACCCGCTTGAGGTTAAAGTTACTTTGCATTTATAGCATCGCCTGCACTAGGTCACAGATATAATAATACTATACTTTTTTTTTTTTTTTTTTTCGTGAGGAAATGCACTCACATACCGCCCTGCCACGGGGAGACAGAGCGGTTATGTGTAACTAGACCCACTAAAACCCCACGGTGTCCTCCTCTGCCGCTTAGTGGCGGGAACACGGGAACGTTAACACACACATCCGCGAACCCGCCACGGCTGTCCGTCTCCGGACCGCTCTCATTTTGGCACCGAGTGCCACGCCTTAGTTAGCGACACGCCAGAACACATAGCGTGTCGCAACCACCTCGGGGACCTGGCCAGCGAAAGGGCGTTAGATGACCCCGTATCTAAACGCCCTGGGTCCCCATGCGACGGGTCAGATATGTGGCCCCGTCGCCTGCCACTACGGCCGCAGAGGATAGGGAGAGTGGCGCCTCTCAATACCGACACTCCTCTTCCCCTGCGGCCCCACCGCGTCCGCCATCTAGCGGTGGCGACCCCGCCGTGGCCGCGGAAGGTAGGGAGAGCGGCGCATCGCTATACCGGCACTCCTCTCCCGCCGCGGCCCCTAACCCTCAGCTGCGGTGCCGCCCATACGACACCGCAGCCCGCCTCAGTTGCGGTGCCCCCCATAAGGCACCGCCACCTACTGTGGCCGCTCCTAGTCGGCTTGGAGGCAAAGCCTAAAGGAGCAGCCCCTCCCGGGTTCCTCTTGGCTTCACCGTGGGCAGCCCAACCACGGTTACTAAGCCCCCCCGCCCCGACAAGGCGAGAACCCGCGGGGGGGATAATAATACTATACTAGGTGTGTGATTTCAAAACATCATCATTGGTATAATGATGATGTTTACTTTCATCTCCATGGTGCCGCTTTATCACACAACTTTTTTTTAAAATTTGTTATATACTCATAGTGTGAACCTCCTTAGTGTACTTTTGTTTTTATTTACTTAGCGCGCGCCCTTTTGTTTTGACTTCGTATTGTTATAAAGATAAACTTGAAAACACGACGAATTATTCCAGCGACGACGAAGTTTATTTAACGCCAACCAAATTGACAGAAACTGTTAATAATGCGTTAACGAGCTTTCTCCCTCAACAATCATGCGAGAAGTATTTAAAACAATACGATATGTATAACACGTGCCGACTAGCTAAAGGAGCCATAACTATCTCAGAAAACGTTTTGTTGGCATATTTTATTGAATTACCCGAGACCAAGAAATCAAGCACTCTATGGAGGACGTATCCAATGCTGAAAGTAACATTACAGATAAAAAAGACATACATATCGGCACCTATCCTAAATTAGTTGCATTTTTAAAAAGAGCCTCTCTGGTCAACTGCCGAAAAAAACGAAGGTTTTCAAAGCGTCTGAAATTGAAAAGTTGCTTAACGAAGCACCTGATTCAGTGTATTTAGTTGCAAAAGTGTCACTTGCACATTAAGTATCTACTTGAGAATGTTATCATTTACTTAACATAATCTAATACGTACTTAGTAGATGTTGATAGGCATAATTATGTATGCATATAGATTTTATTTATTTACCTACTACAATACTCTTTATGTTACGGGTTGTTCTTATCATTGGAATAAACGGAGCATGTTGAACTAATAAACTAACACAACTTAATGTCAAAAACATTGAGAAACATTCAGATGACTTACTGTTAATTAATTGTCCTAATACAAAGACAAAAATAGACCGCAACTTCGTCATTCGCAAGGAATACGTGACAATTATTGAGAAATATCAAGCCTTATGCCCACCTAACACTCCAATCGATCGATTTTTCTACAATATCGCAAAGGAAAGTGTGTCAGACAGCCTATGGATGCTAATAAAATTGGCAGTGTCTGGCGAGAAATAGCAGCTTTTCTTAAACTTCAAAAATAGACCAAAAATGCAGGACATGACGTTCTTATATAAACTTTTTAATAACTATATTTATAATCCGGAACTTCTAGGTAAAGTTACACTTGGAATTCCTTCACGCTTGCCACGATACCCTGTCCCTTTGCTCACCCACAAAACCTATAAAACAAACTTAGGTCATTTCTCTGTTGTTCCAAGACTGTGCAGACTATTAAAGGAATTATTAGCTAAAGATAACACCATAGATTTATTTCATGATTCTCTTGCTGCATTCAAATATAACATTTCAAGAGTATTTAATTCGTCATCCTCGTAGGTAGATAATATTTTGTCATTTTTATTATTATTATTATTTATTTGTCACCAATTTAGTATAAATATATGTATTATCTGTATAGGTACTTCTTTTTTAATTATATATCGTAGGGTTTATGTACTCATTAGCTTATACATGCTGTGTTCATCTATAAGTGAAATTACAACCTTTTTCTATAACCTAGCTTCTAAGAATGTATTCATGTAAATTTTGTTGATGGACCTAAATAAATAAATAAATAAACTTCCAGAACCCCAGTTGTACACGGGTCCCTCTTTCCGACCAACATCGGCCACACTTTTGGCCGATTCAGGAGCTGATCTCCTGTCTGTTAAGCGCAGTGGAGGCTGGAAATCCAATGCAGTTGTGTAGGGTTACCTACATAGAGGATTCCATCCAAAATAAGTCTAAAATATGTAAAGGCATCGTAGGAGCCCCAGTCAGATCCTTGGACAAAAATGAGCCGATACGAAACACCCAACCATCGCCCTCTTTCGCCAACATTTACGCCAAGGGAATCCGCTGAATCGGAACAACTATTAAGTATGACAGATACTTTACCAAAAAACATGACACTCAACATAAGTAACAGTAGCAACGTTACTTTCAATTTTTCTTAAGTATAAGTATAATACCTACCAAGTATTATTTGTTATTCATAATATAAATATTTTTTTCTAATACTTACATATCATATTGTTATAGTAAATATGTACCTAAACTGAAATGAAAGATACTTGTGTTTGTAAATGTTTTATTTCGCATTTAGTCATTTTCTCGCTGAGCGGGGGTGAAAAGTTACGTGTTGCACTCGAGTGCAAAGATTTTTCACCTTGTGCTCTTTTTATTCCCTCGCTAACGCTCAGGATTCTAATTTTTGAATTGATGTATTCTAGGATTTATTAAGTTCCCATATTATAGAAGTATGTTTAGTTTGGGGCTAAATGGCGCTGTGTATAATGACGATAAATATTTATTAATTATTGTACATTGTATATTTACTGGTAGGTACGTGTAAATGTTGAACTGTAGATTTTATGATCTTACTAAATAAATAGTTTTTGTGTTAAAAGGGTTGATTGCAAATTAAAATGAAACAAATGCTTTAAGATGCTTCCCATTTATTAATAGATAGATTGTACACATTAATTATAAATATTATATAGCCGACCTTACAAGTTTAAAGTTTCCAGAACAATATATATTCTCAAACCAAAGGGATTGATTTTTTTTCAAAATTAAAAAAAATCTAAAAATAATCTCATACAAAAATTATATGAAATTCTTAACAATACTTGATACATATCCTCACACGATAACAGTTATCTATAACTTTGAAACTGATGACAGTTGTCTATGGTTCTCCAGACATCTGTTAGTAGTTGAGTACGTTTAAAATTACACCACCTTTTTGGATAACAGTTATGCAATACAGATTATTTTGATTCTGAATATAAACTAGCTGCTTACGTGACACGTGTTGACCTCCAGAAAACTGTGAAATTTATTTCTTTGGGCTCAATCAAAATCAATTTTATTTCTGCTGCTATGGTGAAAGCACATTTTAAAATGTAATAATACAACATTTTTTGGTTGGCTTAGTTTGAGAAGAATTCGGTGCGTGAAGGCACAAAGATGATAAGTACAGATTCAGAAAGATAATATGGTACAGAGCACGAAAGCGGCGCACAGGGGCGCACGGCCTTACTCTACAGGATGGGATATTTTATATGAAACTAAAAATACACTAACTTATTAAGTTAGTGTAATTTTATTTCCAGCAAATGTTTCATGGAGAAGGGCGAACAATAACGAAAAGTATTAAAGTCTATATAGACTTTAATACTTTTTGTTATTGTTCGGTTTTTCAATTAGCCACTTGTTCTAATTGAAAAACCTGATACAAAAATTATTTAATACATCATGTAACGTATAATGACCCCATGCACATAATCTTTATGTCTTCAGTGAGGCCGTCACCATGTCTGAACTATACCACGGTAGCAGACACGACCGTGCTTTCCATACCGCTTATAATATTATCGCAGTTGACCCCTCGACGCAACTTGATGTACCCATTCAGTCCCCAGGTAGGCCCCCAGGAGTTCTTGATGATCCAGTAATCCTTACCGTTCTCTGAAATGATTAATTAACTGTGTTTGATATCTGCTTCTCTTGCTGGTCACAATTTAGTCACGTTGCTATCGTCCGTAGGTGATCCCGTAGAATCCCTACTCCCGTCCCCCGGGAGGTGCGGAACCACCAAAGGAGAACCAAAAGCCGGAGTAGAACTAGAGACAATTTAGTCTGGAGAAGTACTGCCATTACACCTGGTAAACTCCAGACAAGCAGTAATGCGCTCGCATTTCTGTGCTCCGGTGGAATTCACCTACCCGTAATTTTACCGGTGCCGGTAATATTACAGTTACTTAGGGCTCATCTCAGTGTTCCGAGCGAGGAGCGGAACGCGTTGCGACTTACGTTTTATTATATTTGGGTAGTGGAGGGCCGGAGTCGGTTTGCTGGTGCCAGTCACCATTTAAAATCAGGTGAGGTTTCAGCTCGTCCCGTCACATTAGTGATATAAAAAAAACAACGCTTTTCGAAAAGAATTCACATTGTAAAATGATGGAAATTCTTTTCAGAAACTGGAGAGAACCATATCGAGGATATTCCTTGCTTTGAATCTAAAGAAGGAAGTAAAACAGGGACAACTCAATTACAACAACAGCAAACTTAAATAATTATGTACCTACAATATCATTCATTCTCATCACTAAGTCTCGCGCTTGCTTAAACCGTACCCGCCAGGCCAAAGTCTAATTCTATTTCTAGTGGGGGTGACTGCCCCTACACCGACGTCCCGCGTAGGGGCGTTCTGTGCATTGTCCTCCGTCGTCAACAGAACCATCAAATGATGTTGCAGAATCTTCAAATGATGCCCTTCCACTTGTAGGGCAATCGGAAAGGATAATGCCGGTCTCGTAATGGCTAAACCCCAACGGAGGCCCAGCATCTCATCTTTGTAAAACTCACCACTGCCATATCCGACCAGCAGCACGGCATGGTTGACTTGTTTGTCATTACAATTGTCGTGTATTGTATTATTGTATTCACGCCACGTGTTTCCGGCGAGCCCTGAAAATTAATGGCATGATTGATAAGTAATTATAATATGGCGGGTCCAGTTACTTGCCAGTCCATAGGTGAGTACTCTTTGAGTACCACTAGGTAAAGTTGCATACATTTTACAAAAATTACAACAACAATATTTAACAAAAAGTAACACAACAGTATACAATTATCATAAAACAATAGGTCAGGTCAGCTCGTTCCGTCACATACGTTTTCTAAAACCCATTTACTATTAAATTCGGATCCCTCAAAACATTATCAGCGCTCTCACCTATAGCCAAAGGACCTTCTTGATACAGTAACTCCTTGAGGGCGTCTTCGCTCGTCAGCCAGTATGACCTGCAACTGGCCACTTTGGCTACCACCTTTGATTTGTCGAATCGGCACCCCTTCTTATCATCGGCCTCGTAGGGGTAGTCAGAGGAGCTTTCTTGCCCGCCTAGGTCCATAATCTTTCTGTAATACAGTCCACACATTTCCATGACGCATTCTTTCCCCAGAATTTCTACCTGTAAAGGGGTCGTGTATTCATAGAGATTGAAAAACTCTGCTCCTGACTAAAAGCGAGTTATCCACACTATACACGAATAATGCTAGTTTAATTGAGGAGCGGGATAATTTACAAGAAATTATCCGTAGATATAATCAGCGCAGCAATGAGTAGGAGACGGTTTCGAGCCAGACTTCTACGCTGAAGAGCGCTCCGTGAGGCACTCTCGTGGTCGTGGTCGTCCTATCTCTTTACTGGAGTTTCTTGATTACTGGGTTTGGTTGTTGGTAAAACGTTACAATTAGGTTTACGTTCTTACGTGAAAGCCGTCGTTATATACCCTCCTAGACATTTAGAAGACTGTTCATCGCAGTCTACCAGCTGCTGTTCAGAAAGGTTCAAAATCTTCCTGTACTTTGCCAAGTATCTGCTCTCCACCACTCCTGAGGGTTAATTAGCCAATAAATTAAAACTAACTTCGGTAATATTAGAAGGTAATATTTGAATTAGTTTATTTATTATTTGTATCTTCCTTTTGTGTTTTGGATTCAATAAATTAATTTATTTATTGAATTCTTTGCGTTTGGACAAGAACGTAGGAAGCAGCAGTACTTTTTCTCACAAACTTCCAAGTTAACACTCGGAGTTATTTCTGATTCCTCTAAATTGACCTCTTTAAGTAGACTGGCTACATTCTCTAACAGCTAAACCCAATAGTTTACTGACAGATTACTGGGAATAGATTGCCATAGCAACGTTGGTATCTATCATAAAGTTACATATATTATTTGATAGACTGTTGTCAATTTAACTGTAGTAATCTATCTACATTGATCTGTTAATTGGTTTGTTGGGTTTGGCTGTGGCTGTGGGGCTGCGAGTAATGGAGTTATTCTGCTATGATTCTAAACTGTACAACCTCACGGCGGAGAAACAGTTCTCCACATCTATGGCTCTGAGGAGTGTAGGTCTACGCAAGACCTACATTCTGCTGAGGGAATCTAGCCAGCCCCTTACAAAGACTGGACTGAACTGGACTGGGGGGTCCAGTGGCTCGCATCTGTAGGTGTGTACCCCTTGACTCCCTAACTGACACGTACCCCCTGGGTGCTAAAGGAGCAACCAATAGTTGGATGTGGGTGCCGGTGAAATCACATGCGCATGAAACGTATCATCTCGTCTCGGGTGATAGACGCAGCACGATGAATGCGACTCAGTGTAAGATCCAAATCTTTTCACTTTAAAAACAATATTTAGATCGTAAACTAAAGGACTTAATTCCTTACTTTGAATAAAAAAAATTAATAAACTGTGTACCTGTAGTGGCGAATGCATAACACGAGCCGCAGAGCTTTTGATCCTTAACTGGGGTCACAATATTCTTGTCTCTCCAGTCCCAGGAGGCTGGGGCACTCTTGGTGGTGGGGTCTCGATATACCTTTAAACAAATGGGAATGCATGCATCCTTCAAATGATACTATGGCACGTTCCCATAGGGGTTGGCAGGCAACAAATTGACACGAGCGTGATAGATGTCAGCTGATTGTAATGCTTGCTAGCTTGCATTATGCTGAGACGAGGATCGTTTGGGCTGCACGACCTACCCATCCATTTTTAAGGTAAAATTAGAACTCAAAAGTACTCGTAAGTAACATCGATCTTGATTCAACAAATAAAAACGCTTGCGGTTTATTGTGTTGTATTTAACATCAGTCATAGCAGCTGTATAGCAGGGCCCTTGTACAGACGCCCACTTTCTATCTGAACGTCGCTACTTCAAATAAAGTTACACATGCAGGAGAAATGAGAGAATGGAGAGAGGAGACGGGTGTCAGTGGCGCTTACTGTGAGGGGCCTATGTCCAGCAGAAGACTCGTATTGGCTGATGATGATGATGATGATGGTCACGTTACCTTGCATGATGAACGATAGTCGTCGAGCGGTCCCACGGGGTTGAAGCCGAAGTACCGTTCTCTCTCCTCAGGGCGCAGGTCCGCGAAGAAGTTGACGTCTATAAATGTGATTCACGTTGTGAAGTATAATTACAGTAGAGTCTCACTAATCCGGCACTTCAGTAGTCCAGTACGTCCAATAACCCGGCACCCTACGCTCACGCTTCCCTCCCCCCTCCCCTACTTTCGTTAGATATTAAAATTCTTCGAAACATGCGAGAGAAAGTTTTTGAACATGTTTAAGATTATTTTAAAACTAATTAGTTGATTGTTAGATATATGTTTTCTATACAACCCAATAATCCGACAGCCCCTGGATTATTGGATTTTGAATTGTGCAGGATTAGTGAGACTGATGTATTTCGAAACGAAACGTACATTATGAGTTGGAATTATTAGCCTCGAGTATTGAGTAGCATCCACTTTTGTTTTTACAAATGTATAACATTTGTAAATTCAACCATAAATATGCTAAAAACCTCACATCGTCCAGAGAAGTACTGCCTCCACACCTGGTAATCTGCCGCCAAGCAGGGGTGCACCCGCATTGCTGTGTCGAGCATCGCACGAGCCGTTACATCTCTGTCTCAAGTGACGGATGCTACTCGATGCGACTTGGGATTTCTAATACCTATATTTCAGTTTTTTGTAGGACCGGAGTCATATTGTGCTTTAAATGGGACACAGAGATAAAGTTCTGTAAGCTCTTTACCCAAAGGTTAAAGGTAGTCTTAAAGGTAAGAGTCTTACCATACACAGCCTCGTATTCCTTATTCAAACTGTTGATTTTCTTCAAAGATTCCACAAATATCTGGAACCTTTCCTCCTTTTCGGCGCCATCGTAATTCCTAGAGTTGGTTTGCATGAAATTTTCAAAGAGGTCGCGAATCAACGTTTCGTTTTCGACATCGTAGTATGGTTTGTTAACGGAGTTATCCGCAACAATAGTTTGGCATATTACCAGTAACAATATCTGTGTCAACATGTTTAATGTTTCCTTGCGGCAGAACTGTGAGCTATACTTAAAATAGTTGTCTTATATACCATTTGAAATGATAATAAATATTGAATAAGTGTACGAATAACATTTTTTTTAATCTTTGCATTATTGGTTTTACGATTATTTGATGGTCTGTAAAATAAATTCCAACGATACACGAAAAATTTATTTGGTATGTCAGTGTAGACTATATCGCCGACGACTTTACCTGTATCAAAACCAATGTTAAAACTAACAATAATTTTATTAGAAGCAGTAGAACTTGTAGGTACCACACATTACTTATATCCTTTAATTGTAAATTTTTTGTAATTTTTCCCTTTTATTGCGACTCGATGTGTTTTTCATTGTTGTGTTCAGTCTGTATTGCTGCGTTTCGTTGGTAAAAATCGCCGAGTGTCGCCGAATCGACTTTGTGTGGTGAGCATGAAGTTTGTTTTCGGGTCTTGGGTATTTGTCTTGTGTTTCTGTGTTTGTCCATGCCATCTGCGACACAGGGAATCCTAGTGCAGAGGTATGAGTGTGTTAATGTTGTTTGTTGTTGTATGTCTCTATTTTGCTATTGTTGGTTTGGAAAGTTGAAGTATAATACCGGTTCAATATTAAACCACTACAGCCTAATCCAGATTGGTTGGTCTTCGAATTTTTGATTCTAGGCACGCCGGTTTTTTAGCGATGTTGTCCTTCACCGTCTCGAGAACGTGGTATTGCGCACATCAATTTTGCAAAAGCTCATTGGTGCACATGTAGGTTCGAAACAGCAACCTTCAGATTGCAAGTTGGTGGCCACCACAGTCTCGTGATTCCCTTACGATTCGGCTTATTGGAAGCGCAACCTATATTCTCCTTTACAGCGAAACTCTTTGCTAATTATGGCAAATTATCACTGATTAGTATGACTTGCCGATAGCCAACTAGAATTGACACAAAAACATTTCAAAATATAAAAGCCTTGTTTATTTTCATTAATTTTACATCTGAAACAAGAAGCCAATAAATTAAGTTACAGTTAAAATGGAAGATGCTTTTGAGAAACTGAAACAAGGAAAACAAAACTCTGTAGACAACTTGATAAAGTGGATGAAAGATTGTAATGTACCCGTATTCAAACAACTAGTAGCTTTTGTTCGCGGCTTCACTCGCGTAATGTAGATTTTATCAGTTATTTCTGCATGAAAGGTAGCTCTGTACCCTTGTACACGCGTATCTATATAAAGTTTCATGATGATACAAACAGTGGTACCAAGCAGTGGTGCCCGTGAAATCATGTACGCATAAGACGTAACATCCCCGTCTGGGGTGAAGGGCGCAACGGGTAGCAATTTGCGTCTCCTGATACATCGTTCGGGGGGGACTTAAGTTGCATTGCTGTTATTATGGGCAGAAGGTTTCTTTTTATGTAACAGAATTGAAGGTACAAGCTGGAGGCATCAGGGGACTTTTAATTGATCCTTGCTTTGGTGAGATAAAAAAGATATAAGCATTGCCCTACTCGCGCATGGAGAGAGTGCAGTGCCCGCTTTAGGGAACGAGATTCATTTTCCAGCTAAACTCATAGACGAATCGAAGGCAGCAGAGGAGAAGGCGCGTAAACTCTTCAACGACGTGAAGGATGTGACTGACGTGGAGCTGGACAAGTTTAAGAAGGCCGTCGCGCAGGTCGCCGCGGAGCAGCAGAAGTCTGTAGCCGAGTTCACGAAGAGGCTCAGTGAGGAAGGTACGGACGTGCTAATAGGCTGTTGTTTGGTACCAACCGAATTTAACAGACTTCAAAAAAGGAGGTTCTCAGTGTGTTTTTTTTTCAAAGGTTATATTTCCCAGGTCCCGTTGAGATTTTATCGAAATCGGTTTTTGAAAAATCAACTAAAATCTAAAATTTGTATACATTGATGATATTTTCGTTTACTCCGAAACCTCGATGTCTCATAGGAGTGAATTAATAAAAGAAGTATTGTTCGTTTAGACGTGTATTGATGACTGAACTTAGTCACTTAACAATATAACAATATATGCTAGGAACTACTTCAGGAGCAGTGCGTTTAGTTGGCCTACCCATATATATATAATAAAATGCTAGGCTGTTGTTACGGCGAGAATTAAGGAAGGAGACAATTAAAGTCGGTTTTTTTTTTCGATTTTTTTAATCAGTTCCTTGTGATATTCATTGAGTAGCATACAATCAAAAACGGCCCTCTGCACTTGGATATAATTACGACAATGCAATAATACGATGCTTACGCGAGAAAAACCCGCCAAAACATGCGTGCCGTCCAGGAGTACTGCCTTCTGTATCCGTCTTTGATCCTATTTGATTGTTGACAGGACCCAAGTTGCTGAATGCGGTGGTGACGGGAGCCAGTACTGCCGTCACGGTGGGCGTCAACAGTGCTGTCACCGCCGGCGTCAGCGCCTTCAAGGATGCTTTGTCAAAAAAATAAAAACACCGAACTGGATTACCTTAGTTTAATTCAAATTGTGCTCTTCACTATCGCTTCGTCCGACCGCACTTGGAGGTA
Organism: Aplocera efformata; assembly: GCA_921293045.1. Lineage (NCBI taxonomy): Eukaryota > Metazoa > Arthropoda > Insecta > Lepidoptera > Geometridae > Aplocera > Aplocera efformata. The sequence continues at coordinate 397,317 of OV121067.1, read as the reverse complement.
GATTGTTTTGAGGGTGTTTATTGTTATTTTTATACTATTAGTGCCCCGCGGTGCTCCCCCGATCAGTCGTCCGATGTGCTTTTTCGGAATCAAAAGTAGTGTGTTAATCCAGGATATAAGCTATCCTGCCACCAAATTTCTTCCAAAACCGTTTGAGCGTCAAAGAGTAACATACACACACACACACACTCACACTCAAACACAGAGAGGCAAACTTTCGCTTTTTTAAATATTAGTGTGATTATTTATTTATTGCCAGATAATAAAATACATTGTATACAAAAATATTAAAATAAGTAAAAACAACGATTTGTTTTCTTTTTTACCTGTCTTAACATATATTATCAAAAATGTTACTTAAATAATGTACCTATAACCAAATAAATTCAAGTTGCAATTAAATTAAATTAAAGCGTAAATTCTATGTCAGAACAATTTCAATTGCAAAGAAAATATATCAATTAGAAATACTGAAACAGCCAAATAATCATTATCAATAACAACCTCCAAGAAATTATAAAGTATGTACCTACATGTGAGGTGTATAAGAGGTAGGTAAGTTTAGGTAAGATGCCACATTTAAGTCCATGAAAATTGTAACGGAACGCATGTGGCTTACCGTTCTCTCACGAAAAACCTGAACCATGACAATAACCATAAACAAATAGGCGATCGAAAAATAGAATTATTCACATATCCATGCAAAAGATGGATAAAGAATATTATCACTTTAACTCTAACAACGAGCTGAGTATAACACAATAATGTAAATAAGATTTGCCAAAGTCGTTCTTAATGTAATGTGGTAAAGATACCTTTTTGAGTAGAGCCGCCCCGATGGAGCCAACGAGTTTTTATAACATTTTACAACAAAAAGGAATACATTAATTATCAAGCTTTGCCAAAATTACCTTTAATTCCAAGTAACAAAGGTGTCTTTTAGGGTGAACTACTCTAAATAGACAAAGCGGGGAATCCCACAGATAAAGAACAACATTATATAATAAGCTGTGCTAATTATACCCTTAATTCCATGTGGCAAAGATGCTTTTTAGGGTGAACTACCCAAAATAGACCAAGCGGGGAATCCCACTATAAAATAAATTTATATGTACAGGTTGAGTACAAATCATCTGAATCAATAGTGGTTATTTACATGTGCGAATCTTGTACCTTACGAAAACATTGTTTGGAAATGGTTATGGAATAAATTATAACAAATAATCTCATTGTAATGGAGTGGATTTCCATACACCAATTGAGTATCTTTCCAGGATTTTGTTGTAATGATACTGGATCCTTATACTTTATTAGATTAAAGTAAATGGGGACTGAGTTCGATTACAAACAGACTGTAATGTTTAAATATTGTTTTGAAACATTAATGGAAATGAAGCATTTGACTTCCACATAATTCCACATAATAATTCCCGGATATCATTTTATTTTCTAAATTATTTATTGTGATCAATTTCTATGTATGATTATTGCAAAATACTATTCACTAATACAGATAAAGATTATCTAATTATTTATGAATTACAGACATTCAATAATATTTAATTTTTAGATTTCTTCGTTTGAATCACCCTGAGTAAGGGAGGTGTGACCTGTCTATTGTATTAACAGGAACGTGAAGGTATAAAAGGCTGCGCTTGAGCAACGGGAGGGGGCAGTTCGATACTAAATTCGGGAGTGAGAGCATAATTGTGTGACTGTTACATTAGTCGACAATCTGTAATCCATTTATTTTACTGTCACTTTCAACTCAGTGATTTGACACTGACAAGAAAAGTTGCATGATTGATGATTGAAGGGCTTCCCGCTTCTTCTTTTGGACACGCCGGTAGGGATCTTGACTGGGGACTGGAGAACGAGCGGCCGTCATGGAAAGACACGTGAGTGGTGTAATAACAAGTGAAATGTACCAGATAGTTAATATACTGTGTTGGTAAGTTGTATTTTAGAACGATCTCCAACTACGTATCGGCCTCCAGATATTGGTGAGATTTTTCCTATAAAATTTAATAACCTTTTCATCAGACTGTGTGAACCATAACTAACAAAGAAAGTATTCTGAGTTGTTCAATCTCTGGCTTATGCTATAACTGAAATGGTAGCGTGCCATTAATTACGATGATCAAATCCATTGTTATGTTTGTTTGTACAATCACCACAAATATGCGAACCAGAGAACCTGAATTGTCTTAATAAAGACCTAGAACCAGAGATGTGAACATCTATAACTTGTGAAACTAGGATTCCTATCTCAATGATAATTGTATAGTTCTCTTATATCGAAGAGACCGACGGTGGCCTAATAACTTTTATTAGTATACCACGGAAGGGAAGTTAGGCCTAGATGTTATATTCCTAGGTCAGTCAGGTTGACGTAACTTATAGATGGAAGCGGGGATTGGCGCTTCCATCCTTGGCTTCGGCCGGGCCAAGTCCAGTGGTATACTAATCACATACATTTTAATACAGATCAGTAACAATAACGCCTAATTGTCTTAGGACATGATAGTTTTTCTTGTAACTATGAAGTTCTGGAGTTATTCGTGAAGTGGTTTATTTATTATATTTGTTAAACAGATATGCTAGGTCTTTAGGTCATATACAATTATTATTATGAATTATTTTAATACAGATCATAATAGAATTTTAATACAGATCAGTAACAATAAGGCCTACTTGTCTTAGGACATGATAGTCATTCTTGTAACTATGAAGTTCTGGAGTTATTTGTGAAGTGGTTTATTTATTATATTTGTTAAACAGATATACAAGGTCTTCAGTCATATACTATTACTATAATGAATTATTTTATATCAAAATGATCAAGTAATTATTTATAAAACCTTATTATTCCTAATTAATTACACAATAAAAGTCATAATCAATACATCTGTAGTGAATATATTATAATGTAAACTCTACCTTAAATAAATTAAACTTATATTATTGTTAGCTACGTCAAGACTTAATACCTAAAAGAAACTGAGTTATTACGGAACCGCAATATAGAGTCCTACCAATCACTAGCGATCAGCCATGGCCAAAATAGTTAAAAATATCAACAACAAAAAATTCAAAATAGGTTTAAAGGGGGGGCGTTACAATTTGGAAGGCCGTTCCCAGGATATATTAAGTTTTAGCAATATTTTATAATCTAATCGTTATCAAGATACTTATATTTAGACAAATTTACATACCATTTTAATAAAATAATATATTTAGGTTAAGTCTCATGGTATTATTCGGGTGCGATTGTATCGCACAATTTGTTGACGTGAAGAACGGATGGGTATTAAGTCTCATATCTTTAATATTTATCTTTATTATAATCAATTACGTTGAATGTTAGGAAATCAAACATTTTCACAATTTATATATAACTAGCTGACCGGGCCACGCGTTGCTGTGGCTGACGTTTTTGTCATATGATATTATAATTTGCAATGGAATAGTATTGCGATCGTGGGTTTAGATGTGAGCTATCCTGTCTTTCAAGTTGGATCGAACTGCACATGGTGTACAAATTTAATACACAAAATCGGTTATTGTGATTAAACCATGATAGCTAGATATGTGTTCTCGCGGACTTTTTTGTAGGCCTTAATGGGATCTACAAACCCATAGTATATCATTTTGTTCTATTGTTAATGGTTTTTGCAGCGCACGCAAAAATAGGTTTTCGATTTTACACCTTGTGTTACAAAATAGCAATTTACTTACGGAGCCCTAATTTTGATAGAATAACATAGCCTGTGGCCTTCCTCGATGAATGGACTACCCAATACTGAAAGAATCATTCGGGTCGGACCAGTCAGGTAGTTCCTGAGATTAGCGCGTTCGAACAAACAAACAAGCACTGCAGCTTTATATTATTAGTATAGACTAGTTGACCCGGTCACGCGTTGCTGTGGCTAGCGTTTTGTCATATGATGTTACAATTTGCAATGGAATGATGTTGCGATCATAAATTAAAGTGTGAGCTATCCTGTTTTTCAGGATGGATCAAACTGTACAAATTTGATAAAAATCGGTTAAGTAGTTGGGGAGTCCATCGTGGACGGGCATCGTGACACGTAATTTATATATATTAGGATAATAATCAAATTTATTTTGTTTATGTTGTTCAAATTTAGATAACATAAGTGAAGTCTAAAGGAATGGGGGTCGCATTAATTAATTTTAAATATATGCCCTCAGAGTAAGTTGGAAAATCGATTTAAAAGTCTGGTGTTTAGAATAATTGAGAGTGCGTGGTTTATTAGAACGTTCAAAAATCTTACGCAATATCACCCGCCGGTTGCTATTTAATTTTGTAAGGGACTTAAGTCTATTTATACCAACACTGACTTTTATTGCCATTTAATTCTTGTAGGATGTTGACACGTTATTTATGTAAGGATTAAACGGTGTAAGTATAATCTGCGTTTATCGTATTCAATTAAGATCGGACTAGATATGTACCTAATACAATAAAATTATAAATAAACACATAAATATTTTATGAATAATGACGATTAGCGTTATTAGCGGCGTCAAGGTAATTTAATACTTATTTCAACTAGTGTTTAAGACTGTTAAAGGTACTTTTATTGGTATATAAACGATAATATTATACGTCACATTAATTATGGACCTTCCTAATTATTGGATGGTGTATTATTTATCATGTTGCGACCAAATAACTTCTAAGATTCGGTTGACGAGTGCATAAAAATAAATATAGTTTTCTTGCGGATTTAATTAATATTATTATATTATAAACGTTTTGGATGTACAATAATTTTGTGACATCGGGAATTATATTAGGCGAATAAAACTATCCTATAGGTATCGGTTCGTCATAAAACACGTTTTACTTTTGTACACGTAACTACTACTACTACCTACTCTTCGTTTGTAATGTACCTTCTGCGTTTGTCAATTGTTCAATAGAAATGACGATTCTAGTGTTATGTTAAAATAACCGACCAAATCGCTCGTACATGGCTAAGTAATTTACGCATTAGGTATATCAATTTCAGCAGATATGCCATTAATGTTGAGAAAAGCTGCAGAAAATATCTAGGAATTGATGTCGGAGTTTGTCAATGAAAGACAAATATATATATACCTAGGTATTAGTTGGTAAACACTATATAACATTCAAAAAAATTAAACCTACGTATAATTAATTATATTGTAATAAATTATTACAATATTATAATAAATAGGCTTTCCTGAATACTGAAAATGGGATATAAGAATCATAGATACACATCAATAGTATCTAACTAATTAAAAAACAATTATGTATTTTATATTATCGTTTTATACAGCGAATATACATGACGTAATAATTGAAATCCAGCGTTAATGAATCACGATAGAATTTTTAGTAATGGTATAATATAATATTTACCTAAAATCTTTTAATTATTAAGCTTCACATTTTGTAAGGATCTAATTTATTATAAAATTTGCGTAAACACAATTGATATTAAAATAGGCTGCTAAATTTATAATATGTGAATTCACATAGGTTTGCCTACACTATATATTTACTAATTAAGTACTGCGTTTGTTAAACAGAATTCGGGGGGTCGTGAGTCCTAATTTTAATTCACGGTGATGTTACAAACGTCTAGTTACTAATTTTGTACCTATTTCGTCCATGTTGTATTATGCAAACATGACAAATTTCATTTTAATTAATTAAATATTAGGAGATACATTTGATATTATAAACGTTCATAGACTACAATATCCGCATATCACATTATAGATTGTACATTTATTTGTCACATAAGTGGTATAAAAAAAATAAAAAAAAAAAACCTTACTTGCGTGTATACAACAAAATCGTCAAACAAATCTTTGTTCACTGATTAAAGGTGATTCAAAAGGCGTCATCTCTGACTAGGTTTAAATATAGAGATGTACTTGACAAATGTAGGCAAGTGTTGAATATGAAAATATTTTATGACAAAATACTCGTAGTTTGTAAGTGATACTGAAAAATAAGTATCGAAATAATTTTAGTTCACCGAGAACTATGTAAGACTATGTAAGACTAAATTAGAAATAGCATTTCATTTATCCAAGTATTTTTAACCATAACTATTACCATATTCACGTACAATTTAGAACTTTCGTTAATTTAAAATTTCACGTGTATCGTTGGTTAACAATAATACATCAACATTATATAGATACCTATTATATACATACTCTATGTAACACATAAAATACATTGGTTAAATAGGCGGTGTGGAGCGGCGATGACAAAGACCTAATAGTATTATTCGCCTTTCGGCTTTTCTAAAAACGGCCATAATTAGAAATCGTAAAATTTATTTGAGATTACGAAGTCGTCCGGGCGTCGGCGTTAATAAAAGAAAAAAAAAATCTTTCCGGCTTTGTCAAAAGAGAACTGACTAGCGAGGTTTGTATATACTATATACAACAGCTCAGAACTCTGTCACGTGTCAATAGATGGTACATAATTAATTTTATTTCGTTCTTTGTGTTTGTATAAATGTTTCTTATTTAATTCTTTAGCTTAATTCAGGTTGTGTCGTAAAGGTAGTGGTTGAATCAATCATTATCTGGGTTATTTACGCGAAGTTGAGTTTTCCTAAATATGAATATTGATATGCCAAAAATTAATGTCTACTACCCATAGGAGATAGTCACCACGTGAGTTATAATTAAGTGAACGTGACAAGTGACGAGCACATTTATTGCTATTGTTTTCTCCGTTTACTTAGGCTAAATTTATCACAACTATTTTATAATCTATCAACGAGTTAAACAAACGAATTCTTCACATACTTCTATTTATTTTCAGCCTTTTAATTTTATTTTAAACTATGTACTTCGTAATGTTACTCTAAGCACAACTATATGTTTCATTTGGCTTCACTTTCACACGAAGTGAAACATGAATAGCGAATAGTCAAAGTTTCAAAGACTACATTTTACCTCGTGATTTATAATATAATGGACGTGACAAGTGTTGGGCGCATTTACCGCTATTGTTTTCTTCGTGTACTTAAGCTAAATTTATCACAACTATTTTATAATCTATCAACGAGTTAACACAAAACGAATTCTTCACACATTTCTAGTTATTTTCAGCCTCTTAATTTTATATTAAATGGTAAACTTTGTAATGTTATTTTAAGCACAACTACATGTTTCATTTGGCTTCGCTTTCACACGAATTGAAATATAAATAACGAATAGTTAGGGTTTCAAAAATTACATCTTACCTAGAGATTTATAATATAGTGAACGTGACAAGTGATGAGCGCATTTACTGATATTGTTTTCTCTGTTTACTTAAATTTACTACAACTATGTTATAATCTATAAACAAGTTAACACAAAACGAATTCTTCACATACTTCTAATTATTTTCAGCTTTTCATTTTATATTAAATGATGTACTTTGCAATGTTATTTTAAGCACAACTACATGTTTCATTTGGCTTCGCTTTCACACGAATTGAAACATAAATAACGAATAGTTAGGGTTTCAAAAATTACATCTCACCTAAAGATTTATAATATAATGGAAGTGATAAGTGATGAGCGCATTTACCGCTATTGTTTTCTTCGTTTACTTAAGTTAAATTTATCATAACTATGTTATAATTTATCAACAAATGAACACTAACGGATTCTTCACATACTTCTATTTATTTTCAGCTTTTTAATTTTATATTAATTTATGTACTTTGCAATGTTATTTTAAGCACAATTACGTGTTTCATATGGCTTCGTTTTCACACGAATTGAAACATGAATAACGAAAAGTTAGTGTTTCAAAGACTACATTTCACTTCGTGAGTTATAATACAGTGGACGTGAGAAGTAATGAGCGCATTTACCGCTATTGTTTTTCTCTGTTTACCTAATCTAAAACTTACTACAACTACATTATAATCTATCAACAAATTAACACAAAATGGACTCTTCACATACTTCTATTTATTTTCAGCTTTTTAAATTGATAGGTGATTTTATATTAAGTGGTGTATTCTGTAATGTTAATTTAAGCATGACATGTTTCACGTGGCATGGATACATGAAATGAAACATGAATGCAGTTCATATCGAATTATGAACTTTGATACCGTATAAAGTGCAGTTTTCAATAATCGAAAATTAGCTATAGAAGGTTGTTCGATTTCGTCTATGTACATTTTAAATAGTGTGCCAAGCGCCTCAAAACGGTATTTGTATGAAGTAACAAGTAAGTGTTTTTAAATTACAAACCATATATAAATACATGAACACTTAACTTAAATTATGACATCCATAGGTGAACGACGTAAAAAAAAAAAAAAAAAAAAAACAATTGAGCTATCATTGTTGTGGTCTATGGTCGAGTGAGTCGAAAACCAGTCATGTTCTCCGGATTAGAATTATGTATAAAACAATTAATTAGGTATAATATAATATTATATTATTTCTAATATTACTTGATCCCAGCGACTTCATTGTCGTGGAATTATTTTTACCTTCTACATCTTTTTACTCTCAATACTTTTTCTTCGTCTAAAATAAAGGTAGGTAGAATTACTCTTTTATTGCGTCAACTATTTGCCAATGTAAGTGCCGTCACAATCGGTCTAGTCTATTCATAGATTGACCGGAACAAGGAAAACTGACTAAATGATAAAATGGGTTTTTTTTATAAGCAAAATAGCAAGAATAACTTGAAATGAGCAGCAGGAAAACATTGTCATAACTACACAATCGTACTAACATTATCTTGAAAAAAAAATAAAAAATAAACTGTATATCAAATTATTTCAAAAAAAGTCTTTGGTGTAAGCGAGTGTATGGTGTAAGTTAGGGTTGTCAACCGTTTTGCATTCCCAGGACCGGCCATGCTTTTGGAGTATCCTGGATAATTTATAATCATCGTAATGACGTTTTAAAGAGTCCTATTAAGGTTCTATGCTTTAAATTTCGCGCTTCACTAATCGTATTGCCAGTCGCTGAACCCGCGCGTGTGAAGGTCATGACCCTATTTAAAATCAAAACTTTTAAAATAGTACATATAACAATTAGGTACTGCATTATTAGTTCTTTAACCAAAATGTCCTGGTATTTCGATATTCAAATCCTGGATTTTAAAGTTTGCCGATGGCAACTGTAGGGTACAAAATCTTGAGGTAGTGTTAAGTGTTAAGTATCGGAGAGAAGTATATGATACATAGAATGTATTACTTGATTAATTCAAAGTAGGTTAAGTTGCATAATTACATTTTATTAAGTATTAAAAGATGTTTCAGGCTGAAAAGGTTAAACAATCATGATTATACAAAACTCAATAGAAATATGGGTCACATTAAAAGTATAAGTACGAGTACTTTAATACAAATTCTGAAAAAAAAAAAAAAAAGTCTGAGATTTCATACCACGTCTAATTTAGTTACCATTAGTTGAAAGGGTTCTTCACTACACCGTAACAACAATAAATTTTAAGGCTTTATATTGGAGATGTACATAAAATTTACAAGTTAATTTACTTAAAAAAATCAGGTAAATTCATATAAATACATTTTAAAAGAAATAAATGAGCCAAGCAGATCGACGAGGTGAAGATATGAATGTGATCCAGGAGATGCAAATTTCATACTTTTGTATTCTTGTTGTGGCACAATGAATCAAAATATGTTGCAACGAATCAAAATATAAACAAAAAAAAAAACATTTTGATCAACAATAAGTAAATTTGGTCACTTCTGTCGCAGTTCCGTTCGCTTCCCACTTGGAACAATCAATAGTACGTCAAGTATCATTGGTTATTTTGAGTTTGGATAAGTTTAATTTACGAGAAATTTGAAAAAAAAAAGAAATCTTTTGGGTTTTTTTTTATTATTTCCTTGCTGCATCTTAGGAGAACATTAAATAATATTGTGATACAAGCTGTTTTATTATCAATGTTATACATCTATCTGACTGATAATCACTTCAATATACCCAATCTTTGGTAAGGTTAATGGTAAAAGGTAAAAAGGTAAAGGTAAAAGGTAAAGGTAAAGGTAAAAGGTAAAAGGTAAAGGTAAAAATGATTGGTACAGCAATACCTACAAGTTGACCTACGAAATATTAGTAAGTATGGTAAGTTTTACTTATGTTTCGTAGCAAATAAGCGAATGTCTTATCCATATTTATGACTGTCCATGTCTATAACTATGTATTTTACCATCAAATTATATTTTGTTGATGTTGTCACATATTCATTCAAAAGTAGACATGCTCATTTCGAAGTCTCAACTTTTAAGTTATGGTTTTCGGATTAATTGAGTGGCGTGGTTAGTTGCGGATGTTGGAGCTATGATTGGGTCAGAATGAAGGTTGTTAGTTAGATTAATTGTATTTTCACCTTTTCTTTTTTAGTTATTTTTATCATACGAGGGCTCTTGTAATTCGATGACTTCTTGAGTTGAGACGATTTGTTTTTATTTGATTTCGGGCATACATCACACTTACAAAGAACTGTTATGATGGAGATTTTGGAGTTAGGGTAATGAAGCACCAGGTATTGGCCTGATTTCATAAAAGTTCTTACTCTACACGAAGCCAATGCTAGAAAATAACACTCTACATGCTCCGAATTATAAACAAATTGTTCAACTGAGTTTAACCTGAGTGGGGTGATCTAAATGATGCTTCTCCATGTCAATGTCCATAAGACTGCCCGAAGCGTGCAGGATGTTGGAATTCTGGCTCTTTGTACAAACCGGTACGGTAGTTGCCACATTGTCAAACAGCCCCTCCTTCATTGTACTAGACATGAGCAGATCTCACAAATCTGTTTTCCTGATAGCGAACGACAGCTCTTGACGGAGAGATGGAGTAAACATATTTAGCTTGCTATAAAGCTTGGTCCCTGAACCAGTAAATAATGAATTTAAGTTCGGTTTAAAGAACACAACACAAGAAAGGTACACTCATATTCATACATGCAAATAGATGTCTGAAGTCAAATATTGATGAATTAGAAATAAAATATATATATATATATATATATATTATAAGGTGTTATGCTTTATTTATATATTCGTGAGATTTTGTATAATATTGGAAAATTTTCTTCGGTTAAAGAATTTTCCACCTGCGTAAATTTTGGGGGTCGGCTGTAACGGAACGCATGTGGCTTACCGTTCTCTCACGAAAAACCTGAACCATGACAATAACCATAAACAAATAGGCGATCGAAAAATAGAATTATTCACATATCCATGCAAAAGATGGATAAAGAATATTATCACTTTAACTCTAACAACGAGCTGAGTATAACACAATAATGTAAATAAGATTTGCCAAAGTCGTTCTTAATGTAATGTGGTAAAGATACCTTTTTGAGTAGAGCCGCCCCGATGGAGCCAACGAGTTTTTATAACATTTTACAACAAAAAGGAATACATTAATTATCAAGCTTTGCCAAAATTACCTTTAATTCCAAGTAACAAAGGTGTCTTTTAGGGTGAACTACTCTAAATAGACAAAGCGGGGAATCCCACAGATAAAGAACAACATTATATAATAAGCTGTGCTAATTATACCCTTAATTCCATGTGGCAAAGATGCTTTTTAGGGTGAACTACCCAAAATAGACCAAGCGGGGAATCCCACTATAAAATAAATTTATATGTACAGGTTGAGTACAAATCATCTGAATCAATAGTGGTTATTTACATGTGCGAATCTTGTACCTTACGAAAACATTGTTTGGAAATGGTTATGGAATAAATTATAACAAATAATCTCATTGTAATGGAGTGGATTTCCATACACCAATTGAGTATCTTTCCAGGATTTTGTTGTAATGATACTGGATCCTTATACTTTATTAGATTAAAGTAAATGGGGACTGAGTTCGATTACAAACAGACTGTAATGTTTAAATATTGTTTTGAAACATTAATGGAAATGAAGCATTTGACTTCCACATAATTCCACATAATAATTCCCGGATATCATTTTATTTTCTAAATTATTTATTGTGATCAATTTCTATGTATGATTATTGCAAAATACTATTCACTAATACAGATAAAGATTATCTAATTATTTATGAATTACAGACATTCAATAATATTTAATTTTTAGATTTCTTCGTTTGAATCACCCTGAGTAAGGGAGGTGTGACCTGTCTATTGTATTAACAGGAACGTGAAGGTATAAAAGGCTGCGCTTGAGCAACGGGAGGGGGCAGTTCGATACTAAATTCGGGAGTGAGAGCATAATTGTGTGACTGTTACATTAGTCGACAATCTGTAATCCATTTATTTTACTGTCACTTTCAACTCAGTGATTTGACACTGACAAGAAAAGTTGCATGATTGATGATTGAAGGGCTTCCCGCTTCTTCTTTTGGACACGCCGGTAGGGATCTTGACTGGGGACTGGAGAACGAGCGGCCGTCATGGAAAGACACGTGAGTGGTGTAATAACAAGTGAAATGTACCAGATAGTTAATATACTGTGTTGGTAAGTTGTATTTTAGAACGATCTCCAACTACGTATCGGCCTCCAGATATTGGTGAGATTTTTCCTATAAAATTTAATAACCTTTTCATCAGACTGTGTGAACCATAACTAACAAAGAAAGTATTCTGAGTTGTTCAATCTCTGGCTTATGCTATAACTGAAATGGTAGCGTGCCATTAATTACGATGATCAAATCCATTGTTATGTTTGTTTGTACAATCACCACAAATATGCGAACCAGAGAACCTGAATTGTCTTAATAAAGACCTAGAACCAGAGATGTGAACATCTATAACTTGTGAAACTAGGATTCCTATCTCAATGATAATTGTATAGTTCTCTTATATCGAAGAGACCGACGGTGGCCTAATAACTTTTATTAGTATACCACGGAAGGGAAGTTAGGCCTAGATGTTATATTCCTAGGTCAGTCAGGTTGACGTAACTTATAGATGGAAGCGGGGATTGGCGCTTCCATCCTTGGCTTCGGCCGGGCCAAGTCCAGTGGTATACTAATCACATACATTTTAATACAGATCAGTAACAATAACGCCTAATTGTCTTAGGACATGATAGTTTTTCTTGTAACTATGAAGTTCTGGAGTTATTCGTGAAGTGGTTTATTTATTATATTTGTTAAACAGATATGCTAGGTCTTTAGGTCATATACAATTATTATTATGAATTATTTTAATACAGATCATAATAGAATTTTAATACAGATCAGTAACAATAAGGCCTACTTGTCTTAGGACATGATAGTCATTCTTGTAACTATGAAGTTCTGGAGTTATTTGTGAAGTGGTTTATTTATTATATTTGTTAAACAGATATACAAGGTCTTCAGTCATATACTATTACTATAATGAATTATTTTATATCAAAATGATCAAGTAATTATTTATAAAACCTTATTATTCCTAATTAATTACACAATAAAAGTCATAATCAATACATCTGTAGTGAATATATTATAATGTAAACTCTACCTTAAATAAATTAAACTTATATTATTGTTAGCTACGTCAAGACTTAATACCTAAAAGAAACTGAGTTATTACGGAACCGCAATATAGAGTCCTACCAATCACTAGCGATCAGCCATGGCCAAAATAGTTAAAAATATCAACAACAAAAAATTCAAAATAGGTTTAAAGGGGGGGCGTTACAAAATGATGTCTCCAAACTGGTTTTTTGATTAGCTTAATGATTATCTGACGAAAGCACTGTCACCCATTATTACTCTACAGTAGCATAATTTATTTATTACAATTGTTATTGTATCTGTTTACTTACCATTCAAATTTTGATGTCTAAAAAGGTCTTTTCTACATGTGTGCGTGTAAGGAGCTCCTGTGACACGTTATATGCATACGAAAAAGGTCCAAACGATACTTGAGGCCTAAAGGAATCACAGCCAGATAATCTTATTTTGTGATTTAATTGTAAAGTATCCTTTTTTTAAGTACTTTTCAAAAGGCGCCATCAAGCCCTAAAGTATAGCTTGTACTATGGGAACCAGATAACTGGTAGAATACGTATATAGTACTTTCTTGTAAATACATACAAACAATACATACGAACACCCAGCAGAACAAACATCTATCTTCGTCAGACCAATGCTTGTCCTGTGAGAATCAAACTCACGACCTACAGCGCAGAGTAGATCTACAACCAAGCTGTGAGGTCAATCAAATGTTATCATATTATGCTCACGAATATGTTTACTATAATACTTGAGATCTAAAAGAATTAGTGGTGAAGCGTTAAAGCCTTTTCATAATATATGTATATAATTTTAATACGCATAAATATATCTCACTAAAAGTAGGTATGTTTTATCCCTTGGAACGCAAATTATACTGCAAAGCCCTCTCTATCCAAAATCTGTGGAGATTTTTGTGAGTTTCGCTTTAGTTCTCCCAGATGGCGCAAGCAGTACCGGAGTGAATGCAGAGCTTAGCTGCGATTGGTCGAATCGCAGACCGCAAAACCGCCAATTAGAAAATGACAGATCGTAATGACGTTCGCTACAAAAACGCTGCGCTTCCGCAATAAAACTCGCAAAATAATTAATAAAAAAACCTATTGGACAATATAAATATTTACAACAAATACGAGTGCTGCTTTAAAGGTGACAGTGAAGTCTTTGTGTTGACCGAAATTCTCGTTTGTACTTTGAGTGTTCGCCAGGATTTTAGTGGATTCATATTTAGCCGGCCGGCAGAAGACGGATAATTCCTCCATGTGCTGTAATTCGCTTGAAAGTGAACCGGGCAGAGACTTTACTGAGGTCTCCTTCAGACGAGGTAAGAGGGCTTATTTTTTCACCTGCAGATGTCGTTGTAATTTGTGTTCCAGGGTTTTTATAACATTACGTAGGTCACCATATTTTTAGGTTGATCCATACACGCATATTATATCCTCGGTGCGCAAGCACCCCCACGGTGGGACTATTTACACGCCCCACCAATTAGTGTAAAGGGAAAACGCATTATTTATTTAGGTATATTCGTCATTCTTCCTCATCTCTACGATTTCTTCAATAATAATTCTCTTCACTCGATTGAACAGCTCCACGAATGTCTGCACGTCGGTTTTGAGGTCCCTGGACAGGATACCGATCAGCTGGATGAACTGGCTCTGGGACAGGTCTTCCCGGTTCGGACACAGTCTCTCGTAAGATATGTTGAAGTGCTCTTCTGTCAGGAGTCTAAAATACATTCATTACGCTCCGAATTCGATCGTCTAATTACTTAGAATTAATGGTATTAATCGGAAAAAGTTTGAGTCCAACTTGCAAAATTCGTCCAGAGAAGTACTGCCTTAACATCTGGTTGTCTGCCGTAAAACAGTGATGCATTGCTGCTTCGGTGGAAGGGTGTGGCCGGTGAAATAACAGTCGTATGATACGTACCATCCCCGTCTTGGGTGACGGGCGCAACGGGATGTGACTTAGTTCTTCTCATACTTGATTTGGATTGGTAGATGTCACATGTCATCGAATTTATGGTTCTCAGACATGCCGGAACGTGGTATTGGGCTCATAAATTTTTCAAGTGAAAGACTCATTGCCTTGGATTTGCACCAGCGACCTTCGGATTGAAAGTCAGCGTCTGTACACCTGGGCCACCACGCTCTCTGGACCCAATTCGTACTCTGATACGCCCGTTACTCGAGATTGATTTCACCGGCATCCACACTCTACGAGTGCACCACTGCTTGGCGGCAGATTACTAGTGGAAGCAGTACTTCTCCGAACTTTGCACAAGTTCTACTGCTACTTGTTGCTCCTTTAGCACCCGGGGTACGAGGATTCAAGGGTACTCACCTAGACATCTAAAAATGTCAGTACCTTCCATCAATGATAGAGCATTCTCTGAACCATTTTTTCAAGACGTCATATCTGATTCCAACGCTGTTACTTGCGCCATACAACACCATGTAAAATTCTTCCAAATCCATTGTAACATATACCGATCCATTGTCTTACAAATCTAGTAGGCTAGGGGAACAAGTTCACTTTACGAAAATGTAAAATATTCAAACACCTGAACATATCTTCATGTCAGCTCATATCAACATATCGTCAGCTTTCAATCAGAAACAACAGCAGCAAGCTCGGTTCATTCGTTCGGGAGGTAAGATGCCACATACAGACAGACAGATACGAACTTTAACACTCCATTTTTTCGTCGAGGGTTTAAGACATGCATAGATCTCGTCCTGTTGCTCGCGTCCGTAGGTGTGTACCCTTGATTCCCTACACGCACCCCCTGGGTGCTAAAGGAGCAACCAAAAGTAGCAGTAGAACTTGTGCCAAGTTCATCTAGAGAGGTACTGCCACTAGTAGTTCTCGCATTACTGTGGTCCGGTGGAAGGGTGTGCCGATGGGTCTATCCCCGTCTCGGGTGATGGACGCAGCAGGATGAGTGCGACTCAGTGTAAGATCCAAATCTTATACTGAGTCGCATTACTGTTGTCATGGGCGGAGGTCGCCACTTACCACCAGGTGGGCCTCAGCTCGTTCCGTTACTGACTCACATAAAAATAATATAGATAAGGGTCTAAGTACAGAAGAATATTAACTAAAATAAAACAAAAAATCAATATCTCAAAATTTATTTACACTAAATATCACTTTGTTAAAAAAATATAGGTACATACTCTGAAAATAAAACGAAAAATACAAGGGAAAATATTAAAAGCTGCTTACAATACATAGTCGACACAAAGTCGCGTTAGCAAGCCAAGTCGCGCGATTTCGCGACAAAATGTAGGCGCACGATGTAATAGGCATTACAAGATTTGCCACTTAATGCCTGTGCTAAGATAGGCACCAATATATGTTCCTAGGACACTTGTTCGTGCCTAGGCTAGCGCAAATCTATCTGCCTAGTCTCACTATAAAACCCGTAATGCTGGGTTCCTATAACATACGTATTATTAATACCAGTTAGTAACAATACTAACATATTACCTTTAACATAACAAAATAACTCAACGATTACCACTCTATGTCGCATCCAAGACCCGAGCACAATCTTCATGGCTCTACACTTGTTTGGCCAAGAACTTGTCATTGAACCCAGGTCCGCTTGTTTCGAAGGTAGGATTAGGTACCAACTGAATTAATCTATTTATAAAAACCTTGATTATACAAAATATTTTTGATCTATGTTTCTATGGTGATCTGCCAATATATGTTTGTATAGAAACCCAGCATTACAGCATCAACGAAAATAAATCAACTATCAAAACTATTGAGATAATTTTTGTCAAATCACTTTGGTAACTATAAATTTGTGCTTTCAACATTTCACTATCTAGCTAGCGTCTGCCCCGCGACTCCACTCACGAAATTATAATAACTATCAAAATATAATATAATTTTATTATTCAGGAATAATCTAGATTTTAAATGAATGGTATCGGTTCAGTGTAAGATATTTCATACATAAACATCAATCATGCTTATGGACAAATTTATCGGAGAAAACCATGTCGTCAAGTCTTGTCCTGTCTCTTCCTGTTTGATCCAGAGAAGACAGGTCGAGACATATCGGTATGTTTTCCATAATTAGGGTTGCCACCTTTGTGTAAATAAAGTATATTGGTAGAAAAAAAGTACATTGTGTCAAAATAAAAAACGATTATTTGTGTTTGTTATTTTTCTTAAAAACATTTATCATTACTTTTAGGAATTTTTAACAAGAAATATCCCTGCTAAACAGATGCACGGATTTGGCACGTTTGGGTTTGAACCAGCGACCTGCAAATGTAAGTCAGCGTCGCACCACGCTCTCAAACCCTATCCATGATACAATACAATACTACCCTATTCATGATTGTATTACCCTATCCATGTACGGGTGGCAACCCTATCCATGATTGCCAAAAATCCAATCTTAATATATATAAATCCGGTTCCATATAAAAATACCACGCAAACATTTGCCGTGGATTTTGCAAACATATTCTTTCATAAAATCCTTGTACTGACAATTAAACGGCAATAAAAAAACCACTGACCGACCTCAAAGATCAGTTGGTAGCTCTACCTTCTGTAGGTCGTAGGTTTGATTCCCACTCAGGACAACATTTGTGTGACGAACAAATGTTTGTTCTGTGTCTGAGTGTTAACATGTAATATATGCATGTATTTACAAATAAAGTACTAAAATATTTATTCTATCAGGTATCTAGCCCCCATAGTATAAGATATGCTTAGTTTGGGGCTAGATGGCGCTGTGTGAAATGTAAATGAATAGCAAGCAGCCAGACAGCCTTCATACATTTTGTAGCATCAACTGATTTTCATCCATATCATCATAATTTGGCTTTTACATCCACGAAAGATGATTAAAACAAATTTTCACGTGCAAAGGGCTGATTGAACGACAGACTCAATTTCCAAGTAACTGATTTCAAAATCGAAAAGTCCCCTTTCAATACTTTCAAAGTAGCAAAATACGTAATTTCTTTTACATGGATGACATACTTTTTCCAGTTAATTTGATTTAACAACCATACTATTGAAACGAATTTGATAAAAACTGTATGGGACCAAATAACATATCCTTTCACAAAAAACAGAATTTTTCAAAGCGGCAGATAAACGGCAGAGAAATCGGTGAACAAACATAAAAAAAATATATACAATGAACCTATTTTGAAGTCGGTTAACAAATAAAAATTTATACAGATTAGTGGCAATCAACGGTGCGTCTTATCAAGCAACAGTCACGTTCCCCGTCAGTCTTCAGGTGTTGATGGCGGGCGCCTCCCGCGCGGGCTTCGGGATGAAGGACACCGAGATCAGGTCGTCATCTTCCAGGAGACAACCCTGGTTCTTGTTGCGGGAGAGGAGCCTGCAAGAAACACTCGGGTTACGGCGCTGCAAGTTTTTCTTTTCCCTCTGGTCGGTAGATTTCTAGGGCTCCTGACCCAAAGGGTAAAACGGGACCCTGTTACTAAGACTCTGCTGTCCGTCTGTATGTCCGTCTGTCTCCAGGGTGTATCTCATGAACCGTGATAGTTAGAGAGTTGAAATGTTCACAGACGATGTATTTCTGTTGCCGCTATAACAACAAATACTAAACAACAGAACAAAATAAATATTTAAGGGGTTCTCATTACTATAAAAATGAGATTTTAAGGATATAGTTCCATTCGCACAAACTAGATGGCGCCACTTGTATTGAATTGACATGACTTGCGGAGCGCTTATTATACATTATTTTATATATATTGCTACGGCACTATTCGTGCGCGAGTCCGACTCGCTCTTGGCCGGTTTTAGTTTTTATTTTAGTGCTCATAAATATAGATACAGTATCCTTGGATGGGGCGATAAGAAAAACTTGAAACAGCAGTAGAACTTGTGCCAAGTACTGCCACCACACCTGGTAATCCGCCAAGCAGTGCACTCGCGTTGCTGTGTTCCAGTAGAAGGGTGCGGGTGCCGGTGAACTACACACCCATGAGCCGTTACATGCCCGTCTCAGAGTGACTAATGAGATTTGCGACTTTGGTCGAGAACTTGCGTCAAATTGACGGGCCGCGGTAACCACTTAACAATAGATCCCTTAAGGGTAGTCGGCGTCAGTCACTCTTATCATAAAACCTAATTCACATGGATCCCAAACTAGGTGCGTGGGCAAAAAATCGTGACACAGGGTGAGAATAAAACCCGCTACCACGGACATACAGCTGGCAGTGTGTCTGTCTGTCCGTCAGTCAAAGCCAGCAAGCGTGAGTTCACATTAAAACATAAAGAAAATCAACACTAAATTAAAACACAATTACGAAATGCAAACGTTTTTGACAAGTAAACATATCATGCAAAGCTAGCGAAACCATGCCACAGTTGTACACTCATCATTCCCTGTGTCGCAGATATGGATACAACATGTATTTCAAGCAATAAAGTATACTTTGACTTTAATTCAAGACCCGATAACAAACTATAAGATCTTAAATTTTTGTGAATTAATTAAATAATTGTTTACACCTGTAGTAGCGTAGTATACCGTCCAAGAAGAAAATTTGTTTTTAGTTATATTTTGATTAATATGTATATGTCGATAGATTAACATAAATAGACGGCTCCGTGAGTTAGTTGGTAGTAGCCCTGCCTTCGGAACGAGGGGTCCCGGGTTCGATACCCGGCCGGGGCACACTTTGAGTGGTGAGCATGAAATTTGTTCTCGGGTCTTGGGTGTTTGTCTTGTGTTTCTGCGTTTGTCCATGCCATCTGCGACACAGGGAATCCTAGTGCAGAGGTATGAGTGTGAGTGTATTAATAAATAAATAAATCTTTGCCCGGGCCGGGAATCGAATCCTGAAATCGCATTCCAAGCATCAGCTTTCAACTTTGAAAATTGTAAAACGTTTTTAATATGCAACAAATTGTGTTTCACACAGGGAGTAGCAGTGGAACCTGTGCCAAGTTCGTTTAGATTACTGGTAATCTGCCGCCAAGCAGAGGCGCATTCGCGCTGCTGTGTTCCAGAGGAAGGGTGTGGGTGCCGGTGTAGCGACAGGGGGAGCGTTACATCTCCGTCTCGGAGATGTAACGGGATGCGACTTGGGTCTTAGCATACTTCGGTAGGAAGCCCACTTAACACTTAGCTACTCTGCCTTCCAAGCGAGGGGTTTCGGGTTCGATCCCGGCCGGGGCAAATTTTGCGTGATGCTCATAAAGTTTCATCTTGTGTTTCTATTTGTCCATGACACCTGCGACACATGGGTTACGAGTGTGATACAACACAACATCGAGACAAAATCATACAACACGGACAGAGTTTAAATATTTAATATATACAAACCGAGTCTACACGTTAAGCAACGCCGATTTCCAGGAATCCCTCTTGCTATAAGTGCGAGCGAGACAGAATACATAGGTTAGAAAGAGATGAAGATATCAGTCGAAAGTTACAGTAAAGGAAGTTGAATTTTAAAGATAAGTTCAGTTGGTAGTAGCTCTGCCCTCTGCGTTGTAGGTCTTCGGTTTGATTCCCGCCCAGGACAAGCATTTGTGTGACGAAGAGAAATGTTTGTTCTGTGTCTGGGTGTTAGTATATATTATATGTTGGTATTTACAAAATAATAATACTATATATGTATTCTATCAGATATTTAGTTCCCATAGTACTACTATGCTTAGTTTGGGGCTAGAAGACGCTGTGTGAAATGTCCATGAATACTTATTATTATCATAAGTATAGATTATTTATCTATTAGAAGTTTATTAATAGTAGTTTTTAAATGTGATCGCGAACGTGCATCCGTATTTGGAACGGTGTGGATGCCGGTGAAAACACACGACACGTTACATACGTATCTGATGGGAGTGGGTTGACCAAATACTTCTGTAGGGGGTCGCCCAAGGTAGCAGTAGAACTTGTGCCAGAGTCCGTCCGGATTAGTGGTGGGTTCTCCCCGCGCTCTGCAGCGCCTGCAGGTACTCCGGGGCGGGGGGCGGGGGGCGGTCTCACCTGGCGAGGGGCGAGGCGGCGCGCGGGCCGGCCTCCACCCGCTCGTGCAGCCCGCGGTGCACGGACACGGCGTGCGGCCCCGCGCTCTGCAGCGCCTGCAGGTACTCCGGGGCGGGGGGCGGGGGGTGGTCTC
This sequence comes from Aplocera efformata, assembly GCA_921293045.1. Lineage (NCBI taxonomy): Eukaryota > Metazoa > Arthropoda > Insecta > Lepidoptera > Geometridae > Aplocera > Aplocera efformata. The sequence goes on along the minus strand of OV121067.1, from coordinate 375,675 downwards.
ACCTGGCGAGGGGCGAGGCGGCGCGCGGGCCGGCCTCCACCCGCTCGTGCAGCCCGCGGTGCACGGACACGGCGTGCGGCCCCGCGCTCTGCAGCGCCTGCAGGTACTCCGGGGTGGGGGGCGGGGGGCGGTCTCACCTGGCGAGGGGCGAGGCGGCGCGCGGGCCGGCCTCCACCCGCTCGTGCAGCCCGCGGTGCACGGACACGGCGTGCGGCCCCGCGCTCTGCAGCGCCTGCAGGTACTCCGGGGTGGGGGGCGGGGGGCGGTCTCACCTGGCGAGGGGCGAGGCGGCGCGCGGGCCGGCCTCCACCCGCTCGTGCAGCCCGCGGTGCACGGACACGGCGTGCGGCCCCGCGCTCTGCAGCGCCTGCAGGTACTCCGGGGTGGGGGGCGGGGGGCGGTCTCACCTGGCGAGGGGCGAGGCGGCGCGCGGGCCGGCCTCCACCCGCTCGTGCAGCCCGCGGTGCACGGACACGGCGTGCGGCCCCGCGCTCTGCAGCGCCTGCAGGTACTCCGGGGCGGGGGGCGGGGGGTGGTCTCACCTGGCGAGGGGCGAGGCGGCGCGCGGGCCGGCCTCCACCCGCTCGTGCAGCCCGCGGTGCACGGACACGGCGTGCGGCCCCGCGCTCTGCAGCGCCTGCAGGTACTCCGGGGTGGGGGGCGGGGGGCGGTCTCACCTGGCGAGGGGCGAGGCGGCGCGCGGGCCGGCCTCCACCCGCTCGTGCAGCCCGCGGTGCACGGACACGGCGTGCGGCCCCGCGCTCTGCAGCGCCTGCAGGTACTCCGGGGTGGGGGGCGGGGGGCGGTCTCACCTGGCGAGGGGCGAGGCGGCGCGCGGGCCGGCCTCCACCCGCTCGTGCAGCCCGCGGTGCACGGACACGGCGTGCGGCCCCGCGCTCTGCAGCGCCTGCAGGTACTCCGGGGTGGGGGGCGGGGGGCGGTCTCACCTGGCGAGGGGCGAGGCGGCGCGCGGGCCGGCCTCCACCCGCTCGTGCAGCCCGCGGTGCACGGACACGGCGTGCGGCCCCGCGCTCTGCAGCGCCTGCAGGTACTCCGGGGCGGGGGGCGGGGGGCGGTCTCACCTGGCGAGGGGCGAGGCGGCGCGCGGGCCGGCCTCCACCCGCTCGTGCAGCCCGCGGTGCACGGACACGGCGTGCGGCCCCGCGCTCTGCAGCGCCTGCAGGTACTCCGGGGTGGGGGGCGGGGGGCGGTCTCACCTGGCGAGGGGCGAGGCGGCGCGCGGGCCGGCCTCCACCCGCTCGTGCAGCCCGCGGTGCACGGACACGGCGTGCGGCCCCGCGCTCTGCAGCGCCTGCAGGTACTCCGGGGTGGGGGGCGGGGGGCGGTCTCACCTGGCGAGGGGCGAGGCGGCGCGCGGGCCGGCCTCCACCCGCTCGTGCAGCCCGCGGTGCACGGACACGGCGTGCGGCCCCGCGCTCTGCAGCGCCTGCAGGTACTCCGGGGTGGGGGGCGGGGGGCGGTCTCACCTGGCGAGGGGCGAGGCGGCGCGCGGGCCGGCCTCCACCCGCTCGTGCAGCCCGCGGTGCACGGACACGGCGTGCGGCCCCGCGCTCTGCAGCGCCTGCAGGTACTCCGGGGCGGGGGGCGGGGGGCGGTCTCACCTGGCGAGGGGCGAGGCGGCGCGCGGGCCGGCCTCCACCCGCTCGTGCAGCCCGCGGTGCACGGACACGGCGTGCGGCCCCGCGCTCTGCAGCGCCTGCAGGTACTCCGGGGCGGGGGGCGGGGGGCGGTCTCACCTGGCGAGGGGCGAGGCGGCGCGCGGGCCGGCCTCCACCCGCTCGTGCAGCCCGCGGTGCACGGACACGGCGTGCGGCCCCGCGCTCTGCAGCGCCTGCAGGTACTCCGGGGCGGGGGGCGGGGGGCGGTCTCACCTGGCGAGGGGCGAGGCGGCGCGCGGGCCGGCCTCCACCCGCTCGTGCAGCCCGCGGTGCACGGACACGGCGTGCGGCCCCGCGCTCTGCAGCGCCTGCAGGTACTCCGGGGCGGGGGGCGGGGGGCGGTCTCACCTGGCGAGGGGCGAGGCGGCGCGCGGGCCGGCCTCCACCCGCTCGTGCAGCCCGCGGTGCACGGACACGGCGTGCGGCCCCGCGCTCTGCAGCGCCTGCAGGTACTCCGGGGTGGGGGGCGGGGGGCGGTCTCACCTGGCGAGGGGCGAGGCGGCGCGCGGGCCGGCCTCCACCCGCTCGTGCAGCCCGCGGTGCACGGACACGGCGTGCGGCCCCGCGCTCTGCAGCGCCTGCAGGTACTCCGGGGTGGGGGGCGGGGGGCGGTCTCACCTGGCGAGGGGCGAGGCGGCGCGCGGGCCGGCCTCCACCCGCTCGTGCAGCCCGCGGTGCACGGACACGGCGTGCGGCCCCGCGCTCTGCAGCGCCTGCAGGTACTCCGGGGTGGGGGGCGGGGGGCGGTCTCACCTGGCGAGGGGCGAGGCGGCGCGCGGGCCGGCCTCCACCCGCTCGTGCAGCCCGCGGTGCACGGACACGGCGTGCGGCCCCGCGCTCTGCAGCGCCTGCAGGTACTCCGGGGTGGGGGGCGGGGGGCGGTCTCACCTGGCGAGGGGCGAGGCGGCGCGCGGGCCGGCCTCCACCCGCTCGTGCAGCCCGCGGTGCACGGACACGGCGTGCGGCCCCGCGCTCTGCAGCGCCTGCAGGTACTCCGGGGTGGGGGGCGGGGGGCGGTCTCACCTGGCGAGGGGCGAGGCGGCGCGCGGGCCGGCCTCCACCCGCTCGTGCAGCCCGCGGTGCACGGACACGGCGTGCGGCCCCGCGCTCTGCAGCGCCTGCAGGTACTCCGGGGTGGGGGGCGGGGGGCGGTCTCACCTGGCGAGGGGCGAGGCGGCGCGCGGGCCGGCCTCCACCCGCTCGTGCAGCCCGCGGTGCACGGACACGGCGTGCGGCCCCGCGCTCTGCAGCGCCTGCAGGTACTCCGGGGTGGGGGGCGGGGGGCGGTCTCACCTGGCGAGGGGCGAGGCGGCGCGCGGGCCGGCCTCCACCCGCTCGTGCAGCCCGCGGTGCACGGACACGGCGTGCGGCCCCGCGCTCTGCAGCGCCTGCAGGTACTCCGGGGTGGGGGGCGGGGGGCGGTCTCACCTGGCGAGGGGCGAGGCGGCGCGCGGGCCGGCCTCCACCCGCTCGTGCAGCCCGCGGTGCACGGACACGGCGTGCGGCCCCGCGCTCTGCAGCGCCTGCAGGTACTCCGGGGTGGGGGGCGGGGGGCGGTCTCACCTGGCGAGGGGCGAGGCGGCGCGCGGGCCGGCCTCCACCCGCTCGTGCAGCCCGCGGTGCACGGACACGGCGTGCGGCCCCGCGCTCTGCAGCGCCTGCAGGTACTCCGGGGGGGGGGGCGGGGGGCGGTCTCACCTGGCGAGGGGCGAGGCGGCGCGCGGGCCGGCCTCCACCCGCTCGTGCAGCCCGCGGTGCACGGACACGGCGTGCGGCCCCGCGCTCTGCAGCGCCTGCAGGTACTCCGGGGTGCGCAGCTCCTCCACTGTCTTCTTCTTGAAACTGAAACGGAACCGACATGATCAACCTTTGATCGCTTTGAAATAAATAATATACAGGTGTCAGGTGTATTGAATTAAAAACAACAAAATAGACAATCTAATATGTTTGTTTGTTTATTCGTATGTCAAAAGATTTTAAATTACAGCAAAATTTCGTCAAAAACAATTATTTTCAAAATAAAACATATGTATTCACTTACGTTTTGAGCAGTAAACTTGAGCAGACCACGGACACGGAGCTCATGGCCATGGCAGCGGACGCCATCCACGGCTGCGGGCAGAAATATTTATTATTAAAACACACACAGGTCAGAGAGTCGAGTGTGTACAGCGAGCCGAGTGCGTGTATAGTTCAGCGAGCCGAGTGCGTGTATAGTTCAGCGAGCCGAGTGCGTGTATAGTTCAGCGAGCCGAGTGCGTGTATAGTTCAGCGAGCCGAGTGCGTGTATAGTTCAGCGAGCCGAGTGCGTGTATAGTTCAGCGAGCCGAGTGCGTGTATAGTTCAGCGAGCCGAGTGCGTGTATAGTTCAGCGAGCCGAGTGCGTGTATAGTTCAGCGAGCCGAGTGCGTGTATAGTTCAGCGAGCCGAGTGCGTGTATAGTTCAGCGAGCCGAGTGCGTGTATAGTTCAGCGAGCCGAGTGCGTGTATAGTTCAGCGAGCCGAGTGCGTGTATAGTTCAGCGAGCCGAGTGCGTGTATAGTTCAGCGAGCCGAGTGCGTGTATAGTTCAGCGAGCCGAGTGCGTGTATAGTTCAGCGAGCCGAGTGCGTGTATAGTTCAGCGAGCCGAGTGCGTGTATAGTTCAGCGAGCCGAGTGCGTGTATAGTTCAGCGAGCCGAGTGCGTGTATAGTTCAGCGAGCCGAGTGCGTGTATAGTTCAGCGAGCCGAGTGCGTGTATAGTTCAGCGAGCCGAGTGCGTGTATAGTTCAGCGAGCCGAGTGCGTGTATAGTTCAGCGAGCCGAGTGCGTGTATAGTTCAGCGAGCCGAGTGCGTGTATAGTTCAGCGAGCCGAGTGCGTGTATAGTTCAGCGAGCCGAGTGCGTGTATAGTTCAGCGAGCCGAGTGCGTGTATAGTTCAGCGAGCCGAGTGCGTGTATAGTTCAGCGAGCCGAGTGCGTGTATAGTTCAGCGAGCCGAGTGCGTGTATAGTTCAGCGAGCCGAGTGCGTGTATAGTTCAGCGAGCCGAGTGCGTGTATAGTTCAGCGAGCCGAGTGCGTGTATAGTTCAGCGAGCCGAGTGCGTGTATAGTTCAGCGAGCCGAGTGCGGGTATAGTTCAGCGAGCCGAGTGCGTGTATAGTTCAGCGAGCCGAGTGCGTGTATAGTTCAGCGAGCCGAGTGCGTGTATAGTTCAGCGAGCCGAGTGCGTGTATAGTTCAGCGAGCCGAGTGCGTGTATAGTTCAGCGAGCCGAGTGCGTGTATAGTTCAGCGAGCCGAGTGCGTGTATAGTTCAGCGAGCCGAGTGCGTGTATAGTTCAATGAGCCGAGTGCGGGTATAGTTCAGTGTGTTCTGTGTCGGGTGAGTGTGTCGGGCGAGTGTGTCGGGTGAGCGGCCCCACCTGCAGCTGGAAGCCGACGAAGGCCAGGGCGCCGCTGGCGAGCGGTATCCCCAGCAGGTTGTACACGGACGCGAACAGGAAGTTGAGCCGCACGCGCCGCACCGTGGTGCGCGACAGCCGCAAGCACTCCACCACGTCCAGCAGGTCGTTCTGGGGGGAAGGGGGAGGGGGACATCATACCCTATCAGCCAGCTGTAGCTGTTCACAAACTAACCCGACAGACGTATTCCTGTCCTGAATAATGTTGGAAGTAGATCCAACAGATCAGTGTGCAATTAGCTTATACAGCAATATTGCACCGCTGTGAGAATTCTCCCAAATTTACCAGTTCGCACACTAGCGACCACCACCAGTTCGTACCCCCTGGGTGGTGCTAAAGGAGGAACTGAAAGTAGCAGTAGAACTTGTGCCAACTTCATCCGGAGAGGTACTGCCACCACATCTGGAATTTACCGCCAAGCAGTAGTGGTTGCATTACTGTGTTCCGGTGGAAGGGTGTGGTTGCCGGTGACATCACATGCGCATGTGTATCATCCCCGTCTCGGGTGACGGACGCAGCAGGATGAATGCGACTCAGTAAAGATTTAGATCTTATACCGAGTCGCGTTACTGTTGTCATGGGCGAGGGTCACCACTTACCATCAGGTGGGCCCTCAGCTCGTTCCGTCACACATTCACATAAATATAATAACTTGGCAATTTTTGATTGTCTTTTATTTAGAAGACAAGAACTATCCGTGTTTCTATTATCTACTTAAAAGTACATATTCTCTTTAACGTGTACAAATATATATAATTATTGTGTAGGTACCCGCATGAGCACGAGGTCCGCGGACTCGATGGCCACGTCGGTGCCGCTGGCGATGGCGATGCCCACGTCCGCCTGCGCGAGCGCCGGCGAGTCGTTCACGCCGTCCCCCACCTGCCCACGTACAATTACACGTACACGCACACGCACACGCACACGACCGGCCGGTGAAGCCGTTATACAATGGACTTCTTAGTACCCCGAAGATCACTGATGGCCCTTTTTGAAGTCTGTTCTGGTTCGATTCCCGGCCGGGGCACACTATGTGTGGTGAGTGCGAAGTTTTAAAACTATCATGGTTATGAACATTATTATTCGTGTTGCCGAGATATTGTATTTAACATGATTTGTGAGTTTAACTGCGTGTAACTGCGTCGAAATATCGGGAGTCAACAAAACTCACTAATCATGGTAAATATCTCGGTAACACGAATAATAAAGCACGAAGTTTGTTTTCGGGTTTGCCTTGTGTTTCTGTTTGTCCATGCCATCTGTGACACAGGGAATCCTAGTGCAGAGATATGAGTGTGAAACGTTTTCTTTTTTAATTTTGTTCTATATTTGTGTAGATTTCACGTGAAAAAGTGTACCGTAGGATTCCAAGGATGAAATAAATGATTGTGAGTATAAGAAATATACAACACAACGAACTGGCGAAAAATTTGGGGTAACTGTGGTTGTAGGTGTGGCTGCGAATTCCAACGCGACGGTTCAAGTTTTACGTAACCTTGACCTCAGGGCAGACCACTGTCCCGTCTGGAACCCGTTTCAATACTGGCATTTTCAGATATACTTCAAACTATCAATACGCTACATGAATTTAATTGTTTTCCTTTTAAAACACGCCTTGTTGTATTCAAATAATCTTTTGCTTATATACTTACCATGGCAACTTTTTGTCCCTGTTCTTGCAACATGCGTATTTTGGCCACTTTGTGCGAGGGCAGCACCTCCGCGAACACCTCGTGGATCCCCACCTGAAATGATCCGAATCACATTCTGAGCAAATTGTCTTTATAAACAATATTCTGTAAAATCAATCTTCCTTATTAATTTTTTTACATAAAATAAATATTTTTAGTCGAAATAAATAAATTTATACTAATATTATAAAGCTGCAGTGTTTGTTTGTTTGTTTGAACGCGCTTATCTCTGGAACTACTGGTCCGATTTGAATGATTCTTTCAGTGTTGGGTAGTCCATTTATCGGGGAAGGCTATGTTTTTTTTAGTAAAACGCGGGTGAAACCGCGGGGCACAGCTAGTTATTAATATGACGCCTCTTGTTAGAGCATGTCTACTGAAATAATAGTTCGTGACAACTGCTTTGAATACCATATATTTAATGTTGTTATTATTAAATCTATATTATCTTTGCGAACAAATCCTTCTATACCATGTGTGTGCGTAAATGAGTGTGAGTGTGTGCCTGTGTGTGTGTGTGTGTGTGTGTGTGTATGTGTGTGTGTGCCTGTGTGTGTGTATGTGTGTGTGTGCCTGTGTGTGTGTGTGCGCCTGTGTGTTCCTGTGTGTGTGTGTGCCTGTGCGCGTGTGTGTGTGTGTGTGCCTGTGTGTGTTTGTGTGTGTGTGTGTGTGTGTGTGTGTGTGTGTGTGTGTCTGGGTGCGTGTGTGCCTGTGTGTGCCTGTGCGTGCCTGGGTGCGTGTGTGCGTGCGTGTGTGTGCGTGTGTGTGTGTGCGTGGGTGCACCTGTCTGGCGATGGCGGCGGCGGTGCTCCTGTTGTCCCCGGTGAGCAGGCACACGTGCAGGCGCATGCGGCGCAGCGCGTGCACGCACAGCCGCGCCTCCGGCTTCACGCGGTCGCACACGCCCAGCGTGCACACCAGCTGGTCTGCGGCACACCGACACGCGACACGTCACTCAGGTGACGGAGCGAGCCGAGGGCCAGTCACCACCTGCTACCTGGTGGTGAGTGGCGCCCCCCGCCCGTGACAACAGTAACAAAGTCAAAGTCAAAGTCAAAGTCAAAGTCAAAGTCAAAGTCAAAGTCAAATTCATTTATTCCTTTAGATCTCAAGTATCATTTGGACACGTCAAATTTTACACATGCATGTACACATATTCGTGAGCATATAACGTGTCACAGGAACTCCCCAGACACATTACATGCACACAGATATGTCAAATTACAGTCAGTTTTCATGTTTAAGCTTATCTTATTTGTTAAGTTTACGTCTGTTCCAACCCTAACCGACCAACCCGAGGGGAAGAAACAGACAAGAAACCCCTCGGAGACAGTACTATAATACATATTCGCGAATATGGTCCTGCGTCTAGAGTGGAGCAAATTAATTCCCAAGCCTTTTTGTCATCTAGGTAATCTGATATTTTATAGTAAGCTTTTGCGACAAGTTTACGTTTGATGACAGTTTTAAATTTATTTATTGACAGTAATTGAATTTCGCTCGGGATTTTGTTAAAAAAGCGTACACATTGACCTTTAAAAGAATTGCTAACCTTATGGAGCCTAGTAGTGGGCACAGCGAGTTTATTTTTATGCCTAGTGTTTACACTATGATTGTCACTTTTCTTTGTGAACGAGCTCATATGTTTACGCGACTCACTATAACATTTGTCGCATTCATCCTGCTGCGTCCGTCACTCGAGACGGGGGTGATACGTCTCATGCGCATGTGATTTCACCGGCAGCCACACCCTTCTACCGGAACACACTACTGCTTGGCGGTAGATTCCAAATGTGGTGGCAGTACCTCTCCGGATGAACATGGCACAAGTTATACTGCTACTTTTGGTTGCTCCTTTAGCACCACCCAGGGGGTACGCGTGGGGATTCTAAGGGTATATAATATGTTTAATATATTATTTCTCACCATTAATAGCCACCAATATAGCAGTTTTGCCCGTCTGCTCGTCCCTGTGCATGGACTCCTGCACCCTCCGCGGCACGGTGACCCCGTTCCTGTGCATCCACTCCCTGTTGCCGATCAGCACCACGTGCTCCAGCTCCTGGAAACGATATACGGAACGGGATGAGAGACCTGGGCAGAAACTTAATTATATAGAATATAGATAGAAAACTATTTAATGTAAACCACAATGACATAAAAACATACTAGGAGTAATTAGCCAAGATATTTATGTGAAATACAATGGGCGGCCTTATTGCTTAAATAAATCTCTTCCATGCAACCTTTATATATTAGCGAGTGGGGTGGGGTTTGTTCTAGGGTCTTGGGTTTGTCCAAGCCATCTGTGACACAGGGAATTCTGTGTGAGTGTGATAAATATAATGTTAAACCCTTAAAAAAAATATTTTTCTTTTCGAAATCCTTCAAATGTAATTTCATTTAGTTCCAAAAAAAAAACAAAGTTAACTTGTAGAGGAAATATAACTTAAATTATATATAGAACATAATAATTTTATATAAACAAATAATAATTTAGAATTAGAACCCCTTAAAAGGACCCCTCAGGAAACTTAAAAGTGGGGGGTAGTGAAAGTCTAATGACTGGGTATGTCCATGACAAATCTATTCTCTTTCCTTGTAAAGGTGTGTGTTAGTCACCTTTTCGTATATGTGTATGTGTGTGTGTGTGTGTGTGTGTGCGCGCGTGTGCGTGTGTGCATGTGTGTGTGTGTGCGTGTGTGTGTGTGTGTGCGTGTGCGTGCGTGTGCGTATGTGTGTTTGTGAGTGTGTGTGTGTGTGTTTGTGAGTGTGTGTGTGTGTGTGTGTGTGTGGGTGTGTGTGTGCGTGTGTGTGTGTGTGTCGTGTGTGTGTGCGTGTGTGTATGCGTGTGCGTGTGTGTGTGTGCGTGTGTGTGTGTTTGTGTTTGTGTGCGTGTGCGTGTGCGTGTGCGTGTGCGTGTGCGTGTGTGTGGGTGTGCGTGCGCGTCAGTTACCTGTCCGTGCGTGGGTATGATGGAGCTGAGCCTCCGGGCGGCCTGCGCGGAGCTGAGCGCGGCGTCCCCGGCGCCCTCCACCAGCTCCACCGTCACCCCCTCCAGCTGGAAGGTGGACCCCGGCCTGCGGGACGGGACGGGACGGGACACTCACGTTACATCACGCCGAACATTCACTACGCGGGTCACTTGTGAATGGTTTCACAAGTAAATAAAAAAAAAACTCGACTACTCCGTTGCTTTTTTTCGTCTAAGTAGACGGCTCCGTGGCTTAGTTGATAGTAGCCCTGCCTTCGAAGCGAGGGGTCCCGGGTTCGATTCCCGGCCGGGGCACACTTTGTGTGGTGAGCATGAAGTTTGTTCTCGGGTCTTGGGTGGTTGTCTTGTGTTTCTGTGTTTGTCCACGCCATCTGCGACACAGGGAATCCTAGTGCAGAGGTATGAGTGTGTTAACTTTATATATTTATTATTTATTACTTAGAAATGGAATTTTTAATATACACTTTGTTTTAATAAATCTTGACAAAAATTTGGTGGAAATATTTACTAATCAACTTTAAATTGTCATAGATCTTAAATGGTAATTGCAAATGTAAAATGACCATTTACGTGGTTTATATGACGTGTTTATACGGCGTCGTTGTATGACGTGGTTGTATGACGAGGTTGTATGGCGTGGTTGTATGACGTGGTTGTATGGCGTGGTTGTATGACGAGGTTGTATGGCGTGGTTGTATGACGTGGTTGTATGGCGTGGTTGTATGGCGTGGTTGTATGACGTGGTTGTATGGCGTCGTTGTATGACCAGTTGCTCACGTCCGTAGGTGGGTACCCTTTAAATCCCTACACATACCCCCTGGGTGGTGCTAAAGGAGCAATCAAAACGCAACGGGGTAAGACTTGGATTTTCTCATACTTCGGTCGGGAAAGATCTTAGACGTATTGCTGTTGTTATAGGCCGACGTAACCACTTAAACTAAGGTGGGCCTTCAGCTCGTCCCGTCACTTTTGTTACATAAAAAAAATATATATATGGCGTGGCGTGTGGTTGTATGACGTAGTTATATGATGTGGTTGTATGGTGTGGTTGTATGACGTAGTTATATGGTGTGGTTGTATGACGCAGTTGTATGACGTGTGAGCACTCGCCTGGCCGCGTTGATGACGTTGCTGAGGTCGGGCGGGTAGGCGGCGGCGGCGCGGGCCGCCAGCCGCGCGCGCAGGCCGCAGCCCGGCGCGGACACGAACCCGCGACACTGCAGCGGCGCGTGCCCCCCGCGCAGCACCTCCTTGCACCACGTCACGATCGCTGAACATCACACAAATGTTAAAAAGGCGAAAGTTTGTGTGTATGTATGTTCGTCTCAACAGCTCAACGGATTTGGATGAATTTTGTCAGGGTAGCTTATACTGGATAAACATACTACTTTTGTACCCGGAAAACAGCGGGTAAAACCGCGGGGCGCAGCTAGTATAATAACAACACTAAGAACTAAAAACATAAGTAGCAGTATTAATAAAGCGGTCCACGGCATTATTCGCAGATCAAATATACTTAAGTTTAGTGATTTGTGTATGTTACAGAATTAAATATACTTAAGTTTAGTGATTTGTGTATGTTACAGAATTAAATATACTTAAGTTTAGTGATTTGTGTATGTTACAGAATTAAATATACTTAAGTTTAGTGATTTGTGTATGTTACAGAATTAAATATACTTAAGTTTAGTGATTTGTGTATGTTACAGAATTAAATATACTTAAGTTTAGCGATTTGTGTATGTTACAGAATTAAATATACTTAAGTTTAGTGACTTGTGTATGTTACAGAAATAAATATACTTAAGTTTAGTGATTTGTGTATGTTACAGAATTAAATATACTTAAGTTTAGTGATTTGTGTATATTACAGAATTAAATATACTTAAGTTTAGCGATTTGTGTATGTTACAGAATTAAATATACTTAAGTTTAGTGACTTGTGTATGTTACAGAAATAAATATACTTAAGTTTAGTGATTTGTGTATGTTACAGAATTAAATATACTTAAGTTTAGTGATTTGTGTATATTACAGAATTAAATATACTTAAGTTTAGTGATTTGTGTATGTTACAGAATGAAATATACTTAAGTTTAGTAAAATATGTATGTTACAGAATTATATATATTTAAGTTTAGTAAACGTGTTTATTACAGAATTAAATATACTTATGTTTAGTGAATAGCCAAAATAAATGAAAAGTATTTAAAAAAAGTGACGTTTCCAAGTATTTTTCTCAGAATTTTAATTTTGGTTTGAATAAACTGTACAAAAGTTTAGTATAGTGGTCACCTGAGGCTATCGGGTGTTCGGAGTTGAGCTCGGCGGCCAGCAGGCAGGCCACGATGTCGGGCAGGCTGGCGGCGTCGCCGGTCAGCAGCCACATGTTGGCCACCGACATGCAGCCCTGCGTGATCGTGCCGGTCTTGTCGAATATCACCGTTTTCACCTGCAACAATACTAACGATTACCCACCCACACACCCGCACTAGGCATGGACAAACACACACACAAAACAAACACCCAGATCCGAGAACAAACTTCATGCTCACCACACAGTGTTCGCTTTCAATCTGAAGGTCGCTGGTTCAAACCCACAAGTGCACCAATGAGTTTCTTCATTGAAAAATTTACGTGCGCAATACCACGTTCTCGAAACGGTGACGGAAAACATCGTGAGGAAAGCGGCATGTCTTACAACCAAAAATTCGACGACATGTGACATCTATCAATCCGGATTGAACTCCCGTGGTAGATAATAATAATAATAATAACCACCTACTGCAGCCACTGGAGTGCACTTGGCTTAGGCCCGTGCACTTCAGATATTACCGACGACTCCAAGGAGCCGAGCTGAATAAATTCAGAAATCATAATAATAATAATAATCTTTATTAATTGACTTAGTGCTAAGATTGACATAGTAAAATACCATCTAATTAGATCAAAGCTTATTCACTCTCGATTATCGAGAGTAGGGCGGTGTCCCTGCAGTGGGAACATGCGAGGCTGGCGCGGCGGCGGCGGCGGCGGCGGCGGCGGCGGGGTGCGCTCACCTTGTGCGCGTTCTCGAGCGGCTCCGCGCCCTTGATGAGCAGGCCGAGCTTGGCGCCGACGCCGGTGGCCACCATGACGGCGGTGGGCGTGGCCAGCCCGAGCGCGCACGGGCACGCGATCGCCAGCACGGACAGCGCGAAGTGGAACGCGCTCTGGATGATCAGCTCCCACTCCGAGTACCCCGCGTCCAGGTACATTTGCTGGACGACACAAATCATTATCAAAATATATGTAAACTAGCGACCCGCCCCGGCTTCGCAAGGTTAGCAAAGCATCAGTGTCGTATCACAAACTACCCGTGCGAAGCCGGGGTGAGTTGCTAGTGTATTATACATATAAACCTTCCTCTTGAATCACTCTATGTATTAAAAAAAACCGCATCAAAATCCGTTGCGTAGTTTTAAAGATTTAAGCATACATAGGGATATAGGGACAGAGAAAGCGACTTTGTTTTATACTATGTAGTGATTACGACGAGCGTGGCGGCCCAGGGGCACAGACGCCGACTTTCAATCTAAAGGTTGCCGGTTCAAACTCACACGTGCACCGATGAGTTTTTTCACTTGAAAAATTTTATGTGCGCAATACCACGTTCTAGAAACGGTGACGGAAAACATCGTGAGAGAACCGGCATGTCTTAGAACCTTGAACCACGCTTGAAAGGCTGAAAGGATTTTAATGAAATTTGGTACCAGGATAGCTCATATCCTGGATTAACACATAGGCTTCTTTTGATCCTGGAAAACTGCGGGTTACACCGCGGGGCGCGGCCAGTTGTAACATAATAAGAAAAAATGGGGGGCCAGAGAAAAGATGGATGGATTGTGTGAGAGATGATATGCGTAAGACAGGAGTGAGTACTGATGACGTCTGACAGAGGGGGATGGAAGACAAATACATGTTGTGCTACCCACTTAGTGTGGGATAAGGGCAGGGGGATGATGATGATGGGAGAGAGATGATGATGATGGGGGGGAGATGATGATGATGATGATGGGGGGGAGATGATGATGACGAGGGGATGATGATGATGATGATGGGGGAGATGATGATGATGATGGGGGGGGGGTGATGACGATGATGGGGGGGAGATGATGATGATGATGGGGGGGAGATGATGAGTTACTAACGGGAGTGATGCGCTTGATGATGTCGATGTCGATGGCCCCGCTGATGATCCAGCACACCAGCGTCAGCATCGACAGGAACACCACGATCGGCACGAAGTATCTACAAACAAACAAACAAACAAACATTGTACAGTCAATGTACATTTTGTGTTGATGCGGCGCTTCTCATGCGCTCGGCAACTATGCATCATTCTATGTATCATTTATATTAATAAATCGGTTCACGTGCAACCGCGGACTCACGTGGTTATCATTTCCAGACCCATCCTTACTATCATATATCATCGACTATCATCGGGGTGCTATCATATCACCCCAACAAACATATTAACTAAACTTCTGACGAAGCTACCAAGTGCCAAGTACTGCCACCACGAGAGCGTGGACTGGCTCCACAAACACAAACGCTGACTTTCAAAGTCGCTGGTTCAAACCCACACGTGGACCGAAGAGCTTTTTCACTTGAAAAAATGTATGTGCCCAACAACCAGTATATACAATAGGTATTTATTCTTATGATTGTTTTTATAATTATTAGAAGAAGGTTGTATTGTTTGTTTTTTATATTTATAATGTAATATATTTGCTTATTTTGTTTTTGTAAATTTTTTTTGTCTATTCTAAGATGTAACGGTTTGGAATTCTGTAATGTTGCACTTATAAGTAAATAAGGCGTTTTGGCGGACTCACCCGGCTATGGTGTCGGCCAGCCGCTGCACGGGGGCCTTACTGCTCTGCGCGTCTTCCACCAGCCGCACTATCTGCGCCAGGGTGCTCGCCTCCCCCGTGTGGGTGGCCACCACTAGCAGCGACCCGTGCTGGTTTATACTGCCGCCGATCACCACCGCCCCTGCACCCACACACACATATTCATCATCATCATTCATTTATTCGCTTTAGGACACAGTGGACACTTATTTTCGTTAAAATAGTTTTTGTAGCAGCTGTACATAAGCCTTGTCAAGATATTTTCTCATTACATTAATATACATTGTCATAGAAATCCGAGATTTTTGATGATTTTTTAAAAGAAATACAAGTTTTTACAAGAAATACAACCACATACGTAAACTTAATAAGAAATGGCTGATTTAAAAAAAATCGAAAAATAACGACTTCAATTCTACAACAACACACTCATACCTCTGCACTAGGATTCCTTGTGTTGCAGATCGCATGTACAAACACAGAAACACAAGACAAACACCCAAGACCCGAGAATTCGTGCTCACCACACAAAGTGTGCCCCGGCCGGGAATCGAACCCGGGACCCCTCGCTTCGAAGGCAGGCCTACTACCAACTAAGCCACGGAGCCGTCGGATCAATACTTTCATCCCTTATACTTTCATCCTAGAATTTCACAAAAAAAACATCCAGATCGGTACATACACTTTGATGTAACAACTAAAGTATTTAACTGATTTTAATTATTTTCTATGGGAACAATCTGAAATCATATCCTTCTAAATGAAAAAAATATTTTCAAAATCGTTTCACAAATGTGAGACCTGAGGTAACAAACAAAAAAAATACAATCGAATTGAGAGCCTCCTTTGTTTAAGTCTGAAAAACTCGCTTCCCTGCGCCCCTCACCCGACCTAAGATAAGGTATTTTAAGCCTTGGCAGGTCCCCTCACCCGACCTAAGATAAGGTACCTTTGGCCTTGGCAGGTCCCCTCGCCCGACCTAAGATAAGGTACCTTTGGCCTTGGCAGGTCCCCTCGCCCGACCTAAGATAAGGTACCTTTGGCCTTGGCGACCGGCATGGACTCCCCGGTGATGAGGGACTCGTCACAGTTGCTCTGCCCAGAAAGCACCTTCCCGTCCACCGGTATCTTGGCTCCGGGCAACACCTGAAACAACAAATCCATTACGTACACACTAGTAATTACACACTCATTGTCTCTGCACTAGGATTCTGGGTCGCAGATAGCATGGACAAACACAAGACAAACACCCAAGACCCAAGAACAAACTCCATGCTCACCACACAAAGTGTGCTCCAGCCGGGAATCGAAGCCCTCGCTTCGAACGCATTACTACCAACTAAGCCACGGAGCCGGAAATATTATCTTTTAGTATTGCATACCTATTACAACCGTCGCGTCCGGTGCGTTCTAACGAGCTGATAAACAATAACGGTATGTTTGTAGATGATTTACCGAGAACTATAATATACATTGACTACATTGTATCATAAGTATATTGACTGACGCATTATCACCGACCTACTACCAGCCTCTAATGTTTCCACTGACACCGGCCTACTCTCGATAATTGAGAGTGAATGGGCTTTGTACCACGGGAGCCCAATCCGGATTGGTAGATGTCACATGTCGTCGAATTTTTGGTTCTAAGACATGCCGGTTTCCTCGCGATGTTTTCCGTCACCGTTTCGAGAACGTGGTCTATACTTATAATAAAACTGTAACAGGTCCAATTCTATACATTGAAGATATTTTGAAAAAAAATTTTGGGGGCACTTTTTAGATTTAAACATTATGACTGGGTTTATTTTTTTTTGTTTTCTATTATTAATTAATATGTTTTATTTAGAATTTCTGTTTTGATTTCCACACATGTTATCGTGTTTTTTTGGAAATACTTTGGGACAGTTAAATAAATTGTAACAAATGCCCAAAATTTAATAATACATGTTAGCTTAAATATAAGTTATAATAAAAAAAACGTTACATATTTTACACGTTACATATATATAATAAACTAGCAGCCCGTCCCGGCTTCGCACGGGGTAGTGACATAACTACAATAGTTGGACATATGCTACCGCGGAGTTTTTTGTACACATTATGATGTTCTTCAATATTGTTGTACATTATTTTGTTCTATCGCTAATAGTTTCGGCAGCGCATTCGACGAAAGACATTTTAAGACTCATTTTTCTACACCTTCGGTTACATTGTTCAAATTTTACCAAGGATCCCTAATTTTTTTCAAAATGGAATGTAGCCTATGTCAAATTGGAAGAATGTAGCATTCTATTGGTGAAAGAATTTTTTAAATTGGCCCAGTACTTTTTGAGCCTATTCATTACAAACATACAAACATAGGTACAAATCTTTCCTCTTTATAATATTAGTATAGATAATCTTGGAGTACTTGGGGTACATGCCACTATCATACTGTATTACTCATACTCAATACTCATTTATTCGGCCTTAGGAACACTGCGGAACACTTGGTTTTGTCAAAAATGATGGCTTACATAGCCTAAACAATAACAGGCAATAAGAAACTAGAAACAGACAAGACAAATCACATGCTTCAACAATAAGTTTACAATAATATAATTTTATTTATATTGATATACAGCGGCGTGTGACGTAGCCACGCCGCCGACAGTAAGCTACTTATAAAACACGACACAATGTAGTTGGACTTGCACCCAACCACGCCACTGTATCGGACGGGGGACGAAATCAAAGACAAATCTTAGTACCAGAGACGAAGATGCGCTCGGATTTTTTTTTATAAAATTTATTCATTTATTTATTTAATAAGGACTCCCAACACAGGATACACTGAACATACAACTTAAAATAGGCAAAGGTCTTGGATAATAGTGGTCCCGCAATATAGGGCGTTACATGTTAATATTGACAACTAGACAACACTTTAAAAAAGTTGAAAATATAAAAAAAATAAGTTACTATAATACATGCGAGAAAAACATAACATTTGGACAAACACGCGATGAGAATGGAATTAAGATATATGTTACAGTGAATTTTGCTTAATTTAACATAAAATCGTGTTATATGCACAATAATTACATTGTTACTATTAAATGTGTACTATTGAGTGTACATGCATACTTGGATAATGTCATATAGGTCAATCAAGTACCACAAAAATATAAATAAATAAAAATAAAATTTTCAGCGTAATCGATTATAAAAGTTTTGATGTGAAAACTTCTTTAGGTTGGGTATTGTTGGACAAAAAAATACATTGCAAACCTCCTCTTTTTCGGAAGTCGGTCCAAAGTACAGTCGATTTGGTACAAAACACTACTTACTCATCTCAAGCCGGCATGCAGTGGTACTTGATTAATAATAATGGAAACGGTGCGCTTCGGAATGACCCGGTATATCGAGGCTATAGGGGGAATCCCCGCGTTCAATGTTCCTCAAAGTTTATCACATCATTATGATATAAACACGATACAGGCCTAGCCTAGTGTGGGAATTTATATTACCTTATTAAGTAGAAATAAAACAGTTTTAATTTTTTTTTTCTTTTCTTTTTCATATATATATTATACTAGCCGACCCGGCCACGCGTTGCTGTGGCTAACGTTTTTGTCATATGATAATATTGCGATCATAAATTGAGATGTGAGCTATCCTATCCTTCAAGTTGGATCAAACTGCACACGGTGTACAAATTTGATTAAAATCGGTTAAGTGGTTTAGGGGTCCATCGCGGACAAACATCGTGACACGTAATTTATATATATTAAGATTATACACACGTCATTGTTCTTAGTTGCTGCGCGTTCTTATCGAGAAAAACGTTTATGCAACATCATCATCCCCCTCTCCTTATCCCACGCGAAGTGGGTAGCACAACATATATTTGTCTTCCATTCCCCTCTGTCAGACGTCATCTCAGTACTCACTTCTTACGCATATCATCTCTCACACAATCCATCCATCGTTTCTTTGGAAATGGAATAGAAATAGTTTTTTCATGGACATTTCACCCCGCTTTGTGGCAGGCAAACTAAGCATTGCTCGTACTGTGGGCACTAGATTGGCTTCTTATATTCGGTTATGTTACTATGGTGTCGGAGTGGAAGCCACCCGAAGGCCTCCGGCGTGGTTTATCGACCAGAATAGCCGGGATATCATAAGGGTTTAAGGGTTTTCATGTATTATGCTTAAGTCAATGAACATCATCTTGTGTTAGTATTTAGTAGATATTTATTATTTTTACAATTTTTTTTTTTATATTTTCATAATTTGTAACGCACTGGAATATTCTGTAAGGTTATGTTTATTTTTAAATAAACATACAATTGCATAAAATACAATTGCATTGAATAACAACAAAAAACACGAAAGCGTTCGGTTAAAATTTCTCGATCAGCCATCCAACTATAGACCGGGCGGAGAGTGGTTTAACCTTTTTTTTATGGATTAGTGGGGCTGACGAGCGGACGGGCTGCCGGTCTTTCATTAAAATATTAACCCGTATTATTACTATAGTACTAGCTGCGCCCTGTGGTTTCACCCGCATAGTTCCCGTTCCCGTGGAGAATACGGGGATAAATTGTTTTTATTTTTTCGTTAATTTTCCAATGTTTTTAATAGTTATTCTGCTATTCGGGACGGAAACAAATCCAACAAATCAAAAACCATGGCAATCGGTCCAGCCGTTCTCGAGTTATAAGTGTTGTAACAAACACGACTTTCTTATATATATATTATATTGTATAAGATTAAAAGATTAACACAAATGATCCGTAAAGAACATCGGTATTATCCGTCAGTAGGGTATAAGATACAGATGATGTAAAATGTTGAGAAACAGAGACATGTTGTGATCGTAGTGTTGTGCTTGAAAGTATATACTATTTTAAATGGTATTAGATTATTCGAATCAATTATTCATACATTACATTATTTAATTAATTATTAAGTTTTCAAGACATCGCAGCATGTAAAGTTATGATATTAATAATAAAGGAGTTTATCTATACGAAGTGTTAGCTTAGTTAATCTAAAAATAACAGTTTTTGACTTAATTTGTTTGAAAGTATACACAGCAAATATATTAAAAAAAAATTGTCTGTTTGTTCGTTCCGGACAATCTTGGAATCGACTGGACCGTTAGTTACAAAAATGACGGGTTGAGCCTTCAGCCCACCTGATGTTAATCGTTGCTCCAATATATACTTCTTATATTTGAAGGCCATTTTCAAAACTTGTTCCGACGTATATAACGACGACGAAAAATAATCGAATTCTTATAACAAAACATTATTTAAGAATCGATTAATCGATTGTCCGAATCGAACGCGATAGCAACAACACTCACAACACACCCATTTGCATAGTGCGACCCGAAGTAGCCACTCGCAAACAGTATTCTAAAGAGAATTATAACATTTAGTGTCTTGTGATCAGTTTTTCTTTTCGTTTAGTGGAAAGTTCTAGAAGGAAGAAACTATATTCAAAGCGAAGGTTGGTATTTCTCGTGTTCTTGGCCCGTATTGCGTCAGCGCCCAACAAAAGGCGTCTCGTACAAAGTAATTGTAGTGTAAGCATTACAATTATACCCGCGGTTGGACTTCCCACGGGAACCGTACATTTCTCCGGGATAAAAAGTACCCTATGTGCTATTCCAGACTATAATCTATCTCTGTGCCACATTACATCCAGGTCCGTTCATCCGTTCCGCTGTGATTGAGTAACAAACATCCATCCGTACATACAAATCGCGTTTATAATATCAGTAGGATACAATTACTTCCTACTAGCTTTTGCCCGCGACTTCGTTCGCGTGGACTTCAGGTTCGTCCCGTCTAGTCCTACTACTATTATAAAGGCGAAAGTTTGAAATACGGTAACTAAGCAATGTAAGCGCAAAAAATGTGTTTTTTCACATTAGAAACCTCAAAAATTGTAGCCTATATGTTATTCTGATGTATAAGCTATATTGTGGTAAAGTTTCATTCAAATCCATTCAGTAGTTTTTACGTGAAAGAGTAACAAACATCCATACATCCATACATCCATACTTACAAACTTTCGCCTTTATAATAGTAGTAGGATATAATATGGCTACGTCGTCATATAATTTTATGAATCATTAAAATTGTATTTGCCAGAAACAATTATATATTCATTGACATATATCACCCTGAGATTACGGACTTTTATTTTTTTTATTTTATTAACTAGCGGCCGTAAAAAGTAAATGACAAAAAATGTTATTGTGGGATATCCATAAGAGATAGACATATACCATAGCGGAGTTTTCTGTAGACCTTTTCAATGTGTACAATACTTAGTACATTATTTTGATAAAACTCGTAGGGTTCAGCCTGCGTTTGCAATGTGCTTACATTAAATTATTTACGACATCACATTAGAAACCTCCAAAATAACAGTATTTCTCCACTATTTAATGGATGTTATTATACATATAAACCTTCCTCTTGAATCAGTCTTCTTTAAAAAAAAAACCGCATCAAAATCCGTTGCGTAGTTTTAAAGATCGAAGCATACATAGGGATATAGGGACAGAGAAAGTTAAGTTTTACAACATTAACTTTAAAATGGTAAAAGATTCACCATAATACATTACCATTACAGATAAACATGGATGAAACATTGAAAAAAATCATGCATTCCTACGAAAAACACGAGGAGGAAGTGCGCAGGAATCTGCCCGAAGCGCTCCGGATCCAGAAGCGGAAGCTATCGTGCGCGCTCGGCAAGAACGCACGCGAGATAACACAAGACGAAGAGGACATCGTCAAGAGGTGCCAAGTCGCGGGCATGTTCGGGGTGCCGACCAAGCGGCCACACCGGGCCCAGCAGTGGACGGACGCCGTGGCCCACGAAACAGTCCGCGACATTATCAAAAGGCATCAACGTTTCGACTTGGAGACATATCTCGATTGCGCTAAGGCCGTCTGCGCGTCATTCACCGGAAACGTTATCCAGAACCACGCGTTCACCTACGTGCTCACGCACGCGAGGCTGTTCGGGGACACGGCCCAGAATATGTTCCAACTGAGCGATGTCGGCGAAGCAGCGGTGGAATTTCAGAAGGTATATGGCAAAGGGTAAAACGGGGCCCTATTACTAATACTCTGCTGTCCGTTTGTCTGTCTGTCTGTCTCCAGGCTGTATCTCATGAACCGTGATAGTTAAGAGTTGAAAATTTCACAGACGATGTATTTCTGTTGCCGCTATAACAACATATACAAAACGACAGAATAAAATAAATATTTAAGGGCTCTCATACAAAAATGTGATTTTAGGGTATAGTTTCTTTGATAACATTTCTATGGGACCAATATGAAAGCATAACCATTAAAAAAATCATTCACAGCGATGTTCTGAGCT
This sequence comes from Aplocera efformata, assembly GCA_921293045.1. Classification (NCBI taxonomy): domain Eukaryota; kingdom Metazoa; phylum Arthropoda; class Insecta; order Lepidoptera; family Geometridae; genus Aplocera; species Aplocera efformata. Next base: position 353,575 of record OV121067.1, on the reverse strand, counting down.
CACAAACAAAGAAATGTATACTGGTTTTTATGTATGTTTGTATGTATGTATGGATGTCCACGCATTTCTCCGAAACATTTAATCTTAATGGGAACGTTCATTTGTTACATAGCTTAGTTTCAACAAAATCGGTTCAGGAGTTTTCTAGATGTGGAAATACTTCGTGTGTGATGGTGGAATATTGGTATTGGTTCAATATTAATTGTGTCAGTTTATTTTCCCATAGTCTTATGTTAACGTTTTAACCGCGGGGCGCACCTAATACGTGATATAATACTATATTTTAACCGCGGGGCGCACCTGATACGTGATATAATACTATATTTTTTAACACCCAGACACAAAACAAATATCTATTGTATATTCGACCAACGAAATATCCCACACACTTTACACTCAAATACTCACCTTTCATTTTCAGGTAGAAACAGAACTACCAAATACAGAATACATGAAAAAAATCACGGAACTCATCGATAACCTAAAGGTCGCGTACGACGAAGAGAAATACATAACATTGAACGTGAACGTGACGTATCTGATCCTGATCAGTCTGAGGAGGGCCGTGCGCAACGAAGCACAGTTCGGGGAGGCGATGCGTCGTCCAAACACCCACGAGGACTACGCGATGCTGTGCCCCCGCCCGATCGGCAAGAAACTACCGCAGCCGAGCGAAAACTTCAAAATGTACTTCATCGGGAACCACATGAAACCATCGGTGTACCTCGCCATACACGCCCATCCCACCGTCGCCGATGAGAGAACCAAACGTATATTACGCGCAACCTTCGTCCACCACGCCGAGTGGACCGGCCTCCAGCTCCCTAGCCTGTTCTTCCAGGTGGCAAACTTGTACGGAATGGAAGAGGAGACGCTGTGGGACCATCTGTCTTACGACACCACGTACAAGTCGCTTTTCAAGTTAGCGGACGCGTATTACAAGCAGTACGAGGGTAGGCAGAGCGAGCCGCCGAACACGACGCTGTGGTTCCCGTTCTGCAGGATCCTGGACGGCAGCTACCACCAGGATTTGTCCGCGTTGGAGAACAAGTACGTTTGCTACATCCTGGCGTATCTGGTGGATCTGAGGCTGGGGTTTGACAAGTCATTTGTGCGCAACTCGTATTGGACCAAGAAATGTGCGTTGCTGAGTGGGTCCGCTCTGAAATTGGCCAGAGCCATCGCAGGGCAGGGCTCGATGGGTAATAGAAGCGCCGAGAGCCATCAGGGGAGCCAGGGCTTCGCGACGATTGTCTTAATGTCGAACAGAATGTGGAAGACTTTTTGGTTGACTTAAGAAGGGGGAATCTTCTTAAGTCAACCAATAAATAGCAGCCTATTTCAATATTTAAATACAAGGCGATATATTACGCAGACACGGGCGTACCCAGCTTCTGGCCTAGGGGTGGGGGGGGCAAGTCTGATTTTTTAGGTCGGATCGTTCGCGGCTTTTTTGCCATACACACTACACAAACACACCTACATGAAACATTAGGTATATGTAGTGTAGCGTGTAGGGCAAACAGCCACAAATGATCCTGCTTTATAGGTAGTTAAATAAATATAAGAAAATTTGACTATGCATACATTTTTATTTCATTTTAATCGCTTCTTAGTTTAAATTTCCAGGGGGGGCAGCTGGACCCCCTCCCCCCCCCTGGGTACGCCCATGTACGCAAACTTTGCTACTGGTCAAAAAAAATATGAGAATCTGACAGATTATATGATTAAATTTAATTCAACCAACAGAAACTGATTGTAATTAATACTCAATATGATTGTTTAATAAAAAAAATTATCCATACATTTCTATTTTTAACACCATTTTTAATGAGTAAAATGAGTGGTGAGTAACGAGTGAGTTATGATCAGTGTGACATCGGGCCAGCCGTTTTCGAGTGTTACAGACGATGGGAACAACCGACAGTGGCTTAGTGGTCCCGGGATCGATTCCCGGCCGGGGCACACTTTGTGTAGTGAGCAAGAAGTTCGTTCACGACTCTTCAGATGTGACAGGACGAGCTGGAGGCCCACCTGATGTCAAGTAGGTACCTCCGCCCATTACAACAGTAATGCAACTTAGGTCCTCCCCGACTGAAGTATGAAAAGACGCAAGTGTGGGTGCCGGTGAAGTTACATGCGCATGAGACGTATCATCCCCGTCTCGGGTGACGGACGCAGCAGGATGAACGCGACTCAGTGTAAGATCCAAATGTTATACTGAGTCGCATTACTGTTGTCACGGGCGGGGGTCACCACTTACCACCAGGTGGTTCCAGCTCGTTCCGTCACTTACACACATATAAAAAAGGTCGAGTACGTACCCTGAGGACATCCCCCCTCTCCACCAGGTCGACCGGTATGCTCTTCTCGGCCACGACCCGCTCCTCCGCGTCCAGGGTCACGAGGACAGCCTCCGTCGGCTTCAGCGAGAGCAGCTTGGACAACGCCTCCGATGTCTTCCCCTGGAGACGAGAGCTTATGTTCAAGTGTTGAGCATGGTGGCACACACGCAGACTCTCAATCTAAAGGTAGCTGGTTCATTCCATACGTGCACCAATGAGTTGATCACTTGAAGCGCTCGTGGCGTGGCTTTACAGTTCACCTAAGTTAAGCAACTTTGGACCCGGTTAGAATTAAGATCGGTGACCATTTTGTGACATTTGAACTGGTTGCTTCCATGCTTAGGAGGGATCGATAATCCATGTCGGAGACCTTCGGGCGGCTTGAAAACTCCGATAACAGAGTTGGCTACTTATTCACACGAAGAAGAAGACTTGAAAATTTTATGTGCGCGGTCACGTTCTCGAAACGGTGACGGAAAACATCGTGAGGAAACCGGCATGTATTAGAACCGAAAATTCGGAGAGATGTGACATCTACCAATCCGGATTGGGCTCCCGTGGTAGATCAGAGCCCATTCACTCTCAATTAACGAGAGTCAGTTTCCCTGCAGTGGGAACATCAGAAGCTGATACAGACGAAGTGTTAAGTGGCATCAGTAACCACTTAAGCAGCAGCGTCGAGAGCTCACCTTGGCAATGTGCTCCAGCCACCTGCCCAGCGACACGAACACCAGCAGCATGGGGGGCGTGTCGAAGAACGTCATGGGGCTGGTGTCCTGCCGCATGATGATGGCAGCACTCAGCACGCACACCGAGTACACGTAGCTGGGGAGGCAGTGTGGATTAGGATTGTCTGTGTCGCAGATGGCATGGACCCAAGACCCGAGAACAAACTTCATGCTCAACATACAAAGTGTGCCCCGGCCGGGAAACGAATCCGGGACCCCTCGCTTCGAAGGCAGGGCTACCAACTAAGCCACGGAGTCGGAGGTTTTTATATCCATATATTTGGGGGGTCCAGTTGCTCGCGTCCGTAGGTGTGTACCCTTTGATTCCCTACACGTACCCCCTGGGTGGTGCTAAAGGAGCAACCAAAAGTAGCAGTAGAGCTTGTGCCAAGTTCGTCCGGAGAGGTACTGCCACCACATCTGGAATCTGCCGCCAAGCAGTAGTGGTTGCATTACTGTGTTCCGGTGGAAGGGTGTGGCTGCCGGTGAAATGACATGCGCATGAGACGTATCATCCCCGTCTCGGGTGATGGACGCAGCAGGGTGAATGCGACTCAGTAAAGATGTGTTTCTCATACTGAGTCGCGCGCATTACTGTTGTCATGGGCGAGGGTCACCACTTACCATCAGGTGGGCCCTCGGCTCATTCGGTCACTCATTCAAATTAAAAAAAAAAAAAAGTTCATTCGTCGTTGAGAGCGTAGTGGCCCAGGGGCACACCGACTTTCAATCTGAAGATCAGAGCCCATCCACTCTCAATTATCGAGAGTAGGCCGGTGCCCCTGCATTGGGAACATTAGAGGCTGGTAAAAAAAACTGTTAGTCCCACCTGATGGTAGTGGTCATGGCTATGAGTACATCCATGTTGGTGGTTCCATGCCTCAGCGCCTTGTACGCTTGCCGGTAGAAATGCCATCCGCCTATGAACTGAAAATTAAAAAACAATTGTAATTGGGGGGTCCAGTTGCTCGCGTCCGTGGGTGAATACCCCCAGAATCCCTAGTGCCCCCTGGGTGGTAAAGGAGCAACCAAAAGTCAGTAGAACTTGTGCCAGGTACTGCCACATCTGGAAGCAGTTGTGCTTGCATTACTGTTCCGTTGGAAGGGTGTGGGTGCCGGTGAAATCACACGCGCATGAGACGTATTATCCCCGTCTCGGGTGATGGACGCAGCAGGATGAATGCGACTCAGTAAAGATTTGGATCTCATACTGAGTCGCGCGCATTACTGTTGTCATGGGCGAGGGTCACCACTTACCACCAGGTGGGCCCTCAGCTCGTTCAATCATTCATTCACATAAAAAAAAACACATCGGTGCCCGCGTTAGAACCAGCGACAGTCAGATGTAAAGTCGGCGCGTGCGCCTCCGCACCAGCCGCCACCCACCTGCACGGGCGTGGCCAGCAGGAACATGACGAGGTTCTCGAGGCTGAGGCCGCGCACCAGCACGCAGCACATGTCCCGCGCGGAGTGCCCGCCCGCCGCCATGCTGCCCATGAAGTACGCCATGGCGGCCATGCACGGCGCGCCGAATATCAACGATATCAAGAACGCCGTCCGCCATTTGCGGATCTCCTCTCTGGCGAACGAAATATATAAATAATTATAATAATATTATAATAAAAAGTTTCAATAGTCCCAATAGTTTTATCATCAACCGGCGTTATTCCAAAACAACTTTTTCAATCACTAGACCACTTAGAAATCCCAAAACATACCTACATCAATATCCAAAAAGCGGTTATATTAAATACGTGTAGAATACTTCGAAAATTTCTACAAAGTGAATTTACTCCCGAAGCCTTAAAACCATACGGCTAACAGCTGAAATGCACTTGGCTTAGGCCCGTGCACTTCAGAATCCCCAGTTTAGCAAATAAACTGAGCAGAAAAATCTCCAAAAAATAATAATAATAAAATAAAAATAAATTATGCACACAGAAAAATTTAAAATAAAACATTACAAATGAAAACATTACAAAACTCTAATAACCTCTAACTGTCTTACTACAAGACTATTGCGTTACGAGTTGGGTAATGGGCCGGTGGACTTTTAGCCAGTGTCCCATAGTAAGAGCTGAAATCATTAGCCACGACGGCCAGTAATCTAATGGTGCTGCCACGGATCCTCGTCATCAGAGCTGCAGTCCTTTTGCGCACGATGGCGAAGAAATCGGCAGTACTAGACGTGTTTTCCGCAAACTCAAACTCATTTATTCCTTACGATCTCAAGTATCATTTGGACACGACAAATTTTACACACACATGTACACATATTCGTGAGCACACAACGTTGGACTTCCCACGGGAACCGTACATTTCTCCGGGATAAAAAGCAGCCTATGTGCTATTCCAGACTATAATCTATCTCTGTGCCACATTACATCCAGGTCCGTTCAGCCGTTCTGGCGTGATTGAGTAACAAACATCCATCCGTACATACAAACTTTCGCGTTTATAATATTAGTAAGATATCCATGGGCTGATGGATATTGCCTTTTCGTAGGAGGTTCTACGATTCCGTTCACTTTAGGGAGTCCAGTTGCTCGCGTCCGTAGGTGTGTACCCTTGGATGCCCTACACGTACCCCCTGGGTGCTTAAGGAGCAACAAAAAATTAGCAGTAGAACTTGTGCCAAGTTCGTCCAGAGAGGTACTGCCACCACACCTGGAATCTGTCGCCAAGCAGTAGTGGTTGCATTACTGTGTTCCGGTAGAAGGGTGTGGGTGCCGGTGAAATCACATGCGCATGAGACGTATCATCCCCGTCTCGGGTGATGGACGCAGCAGGATGTAAGATTCAAATCTTATACTGAGTCGCATTACTGTTGTCATGTGAAAGAATATGCTTTCGCGGAGTCAGGGAGGGTCTTTACACCCTTCCCGGGAACGGGCCGCAACGTGCGTCAGGGTCAAGGCAAGGTTCCCTTTGGAGAGCCAGAGACCCTCGAACGCACAGAGGGGTTTATTTCGGGTAATAGTCCCACACACTCGGTTGGCCCCCCCAGAGCATCTATATCTGTTGCAGATGTATTTGTCAACAAAAAAGAGATTCCCGTACTTGTGTTCCAAATAGTTGGTGGTGCCTCGGTGGGACGTGGCCAGCGAGGCCTCGAACCCGAGGCTGCTGATAGCCTCGCATATCTTCCTCGGCCCAATGAGTTCCGCGTTGTACTTTATCTTACCCCTGAAATGACAAATAAATATTCACGGACATATATCACACAGCGCCATCTGGCCATGAGCTAGGTAAACTTGATCCCAGCGCTGATTTTCAGCACAAACTTAAATGAACTCACGATCATCGAATAGTAAAATCTAACAAACAACGTTAACACACTCATACCTCTACACTAGGATTCCCTGTTGCAGATGGCATGGACAAACACCCAAGACCCGAGATCAAACTTCATGGTCACCACACAGTGTGCCCCGGCCGGGAATCGAACCCGGGACCCCTCGTTCCGAAGGCAGGGCTACTACCAACTAAGCCACGGAGCCGTCAAAGGGATCAAAGGGGGAATCTAAGGGATCTATTGTATACATTTGTATGGCATTGCAGGTTTAACATTAGAAATACATGCATATGTTCAACGGAACAGAACAGAAACACATATAAAGTATTTCTACATAGACTTTCAGTATGGTTGAGGATCCTCCTCCCGCGTACACTCAGGCTGTGGAATGATCTCCCTGCCAAGGTTCTCCCTGGAGACTACAGTCCTTCCTGGAGGACTGAGGTCCTACAAAAGGGGTGTTTTAAAATATTTAAAGAGTTGTATTGCAAACGTCCATAGGCTACGGTACTTACTTTTTACGCTTACCGTCAGGTGGGCCGTATGTTGTGGTATAAAAAAAACTCAAATGCAAGTGACCAGAAAAAAAAACTCACTTGCTAGTGACGAGTGCAACAGAACAAGCCGAGACTCCGGTCAGTTTAAGTACACTCTTCTCTATTTTGTTGACGCACGAAGCACACGTCATGCCTTTGATCTGAAACATATTGAGGATGAAGCAGTTGATCCTGCCACTGTATAGCAGCTATATAAGGGAACAGTGTGGAGGTCCCTCAACAGACTGCGGCCTCAGGTGGGCCTGCAGGTGTAACCTTAGTAAATGTTACCTACAGTACAGTCCCTCAACAGACTGCGGCCTCAGGTGGGCCTGCAGGTGTAACTTAAGTAAATGGGGTACGATTGACTCCACCGACACGGAATGCGAATGTGGCACTCCTCTGCAGACAATGCCGCACCTGCTGGAATGCAGATCCTGCCCAAATTCTGCACTATGGGTGACTTAATGCGGGCTACCAGAGGGGCCGCTGACATAGCGAATTTTTGGGCAAATTCTATATAAAGGTTTATTTTATCGACACGAAAGGAGAAGAAGAAGTGCGGGAGAGGGTCAAGCCAGTGGGGAGTCCAGTTGCTCGCGTCCGTAAGTATTTACCCTTCGATTCCCTACACTACCCCCTGGGTGGTGATAAAGGAGCAACCAAAAGCAGCCGTTAGAACTTGTACCAAGTTCGTCCGGAGAGGTACGGCCACCACACCTGGAATCTGCCGCCAAGCAGTAGTGCTCGCATTACTGTGTTCCGGTGGAAGGGTGTGGGTGTCGGTGAAATCACACGCGCATGAGACGTATCATCCCCGACGACTTGGGGGTGAAGAGGATCACGTATTTCTTCACTCAACAAACAGTGTCGAGTCAAATCTCACGAGATCTCGCTAGGGTTAAGGGGGGATATAGGCCGCCGGGGCTACAGAAGGGTTGGAAAGCGTTGGTCTCCGGCAACTAAAGCGTCGTGATGGAAACCTGTTGGGTTGTAGCCGGTAGGAGTCCGGCATAACTCTCTCGCTGCCCCCGCAACGGCAGAGTATCCATGAGGATTTACCAACATGTACCGTACCAGCCTCTAATGTTCCCACTGCAGACACCAGCCTACTCTCGATAATTGAGAGTGAATGGGCTCTGATCTACCACGGGAGCCCAATCAGGAATTTTCTGTTCTAAGACATGCCGGTTCCCTCACGATGTTTTCCGTCACCGTTTCCAGAACGTGGTATTGCGCACATAAATTTTTTCAAGTGAAAAAACTCATTGGCGCACGTGTGGGTTTGAACCAGCGACCTTCAGATTGAAAGTCGGCGTCTATGCCCCTGGGCCACCACGCTCGCTTGAAACCAACCAACATGAAAAAAGAAAAAAAGGGGGGGGGGATATAGGGGGAGGAGCCTCACCGCGAGCACGAGTTCCTTCTGCCCGCTGCCGTCGTTGTCGCACAGCACCTCGGCCGGGAACCCCAGCTCCGTGATGGACTGCGCCACGTCCGCCGCGGATATCTTCTTCGGCTCGTACTTCACATCTGCCTTGGCAGCCAGGAGGGCTATCAATATCTCTTGGACACCTGACAATGTAAAACCATGTTTTAGTAGGAAGTAGCCGTAGAACTTGTGCCAAGTTCGTTCGAAAAGTTACTGCCACCACACCTGGAATCTGCCGCCAAGCAGTAGTGCTCGCATTACTGTTAGAAGGGTGTGGGTGCCGGTGAAATCACATGCGCATGAGTATCATCCCCGTCTCGGGTGATGGACGCAGCGGGATGAATGCGACTCAGTAAATATTTTAATCTCATACTGAGTCGCGTTACTGTTGTCATGGGCGAGGGTCACCGCTTACCATCAGGTGGGCCCTCAGCTCGTTCCGTCACTTATACACATAAAAAAAATAGCGTTTCGGATCCAACCAGGCAGGCTCCAGAGCTGATGAAACAAGATTGCTACATGATCGTTTCGGACCCTGGGCGTGTAGCGCCGCGGGGGGTCGGGCGGGGTCGGGCGGGGTCTCTCCTCACCGTACAGCTTGGCGCAGTGCTTCTCGATGGCGGCCACGCAGGAGGCGCAGGTCATGCCCTTCACCTCCAGCGTGCACCGGGAGTACTCCGCCTCCTTGAGGGACGCACCGCCCTGAAAGTAAACACAATTTTTTTAATGTGACTCAACGCGCTGATGAATCTCCTGGTAAGTGGTTACCTCCGCCCATAACAAGAGGAATACTTAGGTCCGCCCCGACGTGCGTATAAGCCTCTAATGTTCCCACTGCTACCGGCCTACTCTCGATAATTGATAGTGAATGGGCTTTGTACCACGGGAGCCCAATCCGGATTGGTAGATGTCACATGTCTTCAAATTTTTGGTTTTTGGTGGAAGAAACTCATCGGAGCACTTGTGGGTTTGAACCAGCGACCATCAGATTGAAAGTCGGCGTCTGTACCTGGGCCACCATATTCGTTCCCCGACGTAAGTATGAGAACCCCCTCCCCCCCACCTCTTCCCCCGGAACAGACTTAACACTTACATTCTGGTGTGCCGTGTCCTTGGCGGGCGCCAACCCCCTCGCGCCGTCCCCGCAGCCTTCCTTGTCACCTCTACTCACAGAAGTTGTTTCTGAAACAGTTTTATGATTTTTTTTATATTCTAGACAAATAAATGAAATTTAATTTTTCCTGTTTTTCTACATTCATTTGAAAGTATATACGGTACAAATAATAAAAAGACTATTTTTTATTTTTTTGTCTGTCGCTCTGTTAAGGCTGTCATTAAAGCTCACTTGATGTTAAGAGGTTACCTCCGCCCATAGCAACAACAATACTACTTAAATCCTCCCCCCGGGAGTAACCTACGTGACATCCTACGAGTGTATCAGAGTGACGGGCGCAATGCGATGCGACTTGAGTCTTCTCATACTGCAGAAGTGAGGACTTGAGTCTCTTTGCTGTTATTTATGACCGGCTGTGACCATATAACATCAAGTGGTCTCTCAACTACAAGGTCAAAGGTTGTCCGTAAGAGATCGCTTTTAAGCGATATGGCCGCCATTGTACTTTATAATACTAAAAGATTCCTTGAACATTCATGTATCTTGGTCTGCATTAAAGTATTTTTGAATGTACTGTGTTGCCATAAAAAAATATAATTTAAAAATATAAAATGTACCTTTCAAACTGTCTCCGTTAGATGTGAGTATGTTGACGTCGAAGCCTAACGAATATATGACGTCCGCTATGCTCTGCGGTGTGCCGCCCGAGAATCGAACCCGCGCCTGCTCGTCCGCAAGGCTCACTGAGCAGGAGACGACGCCTGGCGTATCTTTTAATGCTCCTGTAAAAAAATATTGTATAAACATGACAAAATATTAAAAAAAAACTTTTATATGTGAAAAAGCGAAAGAATTAAAAAAATAACTTTTATATAAGTGAATTTATGTCCTTAGGGGTGGAATTTGAAATTTATACGACTTTGGTTTCAGAGAAACCCTATTTTAAAAGAACCATTAATATTAGCTTTCAGAAAAACCCTATTTAAAAAGAATCATCAATATTAGCTTTCAGAAAAACCCTATTTAAAAAGAATCATCCATATTAGGTTTCAGAAAAACCCTATTTAAAAAGAACCACCAATATTAGGTTTGAGAAAAACCTTATTTAAAAAGAATCATCCATATTAGCTTTCAGAAAAACCCTATTTAAAAAGAATCATCAAATTAGGTTTCGGAGAAACCCTATTTAAAAAGAATCACCAATATTAGGTTTCAGAAAAACCCTATTTAAAAAGAATCATCCATATTAGGTTTCAGAAAAACCCTATTTAAAAAGAATCACCAATATTAGGTTTCAGAAAAACCCTATTTAAAAAGAATCATCCATATTAGGTTTCAGAAAAACCCTATTTAAAAAGAATCATCAAATTAGGTTTCGGAGAAACCCTATTTAAAAAGAATCACCAATATTAGGTCTCAGTAAAACCCTATTTAAAAAGAATCACCAATATTATCAGAAGACCCAAGTTCTTTTATTGATGTCCGTACCTTCTATTGTGTTGACACAAGACTGGCATGTCATGCCGGTGACGGATATCACCGCTTCCTGCACCGCGGCGGGGTCCATGTCTATCAGGAGGTCTGTGGGTATCTCTTTGGGGAGGAGATTTCTGAAAAAATATTATATTAATAACATATATTTAGGCACAGCACGCACAGAGCCATGTTACAAAAAAAAAACGCTTAGTTTTGCTTCTGGGAACCCGATCAGTAATACCAATGTTAAGTAGCAGTAGAACTGGTGCCAGGTTCGTCCGGAGAGGTGCTGCCACCACATCTGGAATCTGCAGCCAAGCACCCTCGGGTTGGTCGGTTAGGGTTGGAACAGACGTAAACTTAACAAATAAGATAATCTAAAACATGAAAACTGACTGTAATTTGACATATCTGTGTGCATGTAATGTGCCTGGGGAGTTCCTGTGACACGTTATATGCTCACGAATATGTGTACATGCATGTGTAAAATTTGACGTGTCCAAATGATACTTGAGATCTAAAGGAATAAATGACTTTGAGTTTGAGTTTGAGTTTGAGTTTGCAGTAGTGCTCGCATTGCTGTTCCGGTGGAAGGGTATCATTCCCGTCTCGGGTGATAGCCTCAGCAGAATGAATGAGATCCAAATCTTATACTGAGTCGCATTACTGTTAACTTAAGGGAGGGATTCCGGCTGTGGCGGCAGTACCTCTCCGGACGAACTTGGTACGAGTTCTACTGCTACTTCTGGTGGCTCTTTTAGCACCACCCAGGGGGTACGTTTAGGGCATCAAAGGGTACACACCCACGGACGCGAGCAACTGGACCCCCCAACGTCAACGGGAAATATTCTATAGGCTTTTTATGTTGGCATAAAATTTGCGCAGGCGCAACACTAACTTGGTCTCGTCGTCGTCAGCGGACACCTCGAAGCCCATGACCTCTATCCGCTCCCGGATGGCGGCCGCCGAGCACCTCCGAGGGTCATAGCGGAAGTAGCCCGCGTGCTCAGACAGCTCCACCTGGAACACCACAATAACAATATATATAAGTCAATATACATAAGTAAAAAATCCGGATTGGGCTCCCGTGGTGGATCAGATCACTCTCAATTATCGAGAGTAGGCCGGTGTCCCTGCAGTGGGAACATTAGAGGCTGGTAAGGTAAAGAATCTTTATTTCCGTTGAATTCTTAAAACTTACTTGGAAACGTCAATTTCTTTTTTAAAATAAATAAGTACCTACGTGAGTATGCGTTCTTTAAACTAAGTTTAGCGCTTGTTCAAACTATTACTGATCCTTACATATATTATTAGGAGTACAAATAAGTATCCGCCGTTTTATTGTAGATGGCGCGGCACGGAGTTTCGGTTAGCTTTCGCAGATGATAACCGGCTTAAAAAATAGTTTGGACATTCAAGAACAACATAACCTATTAATATCATTGATTTTATATTGGTAAAATATAATTTTTATAAGTTGAAAATGTCAAAATTTGAGCCAAGTAAGCGTCATTTGCGGGAAATATTAGTTTACTTCTTTAATTTAAAGAAATCTGCTGCTGAGGCGCATCGATTGCTCGTAGAAGCATATGGTGAGGTTGCTTTGAGTGAGAGAACGTGTCGAGAGTGGTTTCAAAAGTTTAAAAACGGTGATTTCGACGTAGAAGACAAAGATCGCAGTGGAAGGCCAAAAATTTACGATATGCTGTGTATTTGGTGGGATCAGCTAAGTGTAGTGTATTATGAGTTGCTTAATCCGAGCGAAACAATTACTGGAGCCCTCTATCGAACACAATTGATGAGATTGAGCCGAGCTCTGAAGGAAAAACGCCCTCAATACTATTCTAGACACGAAAAAATTATTCTTCTGCATGACAATGCTCGTCCACATGTTGCGGCTCCCGTGAAAAAGTACTTGGAAACACTTGATTGGGAAGTGTTACCCCACCCGCTGTATTCACCAGACATTGCACCGTCCGATTATCACCTGTTCCGGTCCATAGCACATGCTCTGACGGCGCAGCGGTTCACATCTTATGAGGATACCAAAAATTGGGTTGATTCGTGGATAACCTCAAAAGACAAGGAGTTCTTCAGACGTGGGATTCGAATGCTGCCTGAGAGATGGGAAAAAGTGGTTGCAAGTGATGGGCATGATTTTGAATAAATTTATATTACCGTTCTTCTACAATAAATATTTAATTTGTGTTAAAAACTTATTTGTACTCCTAATATAAGTTAACTAGCGACCCGCCCCGGCTTCGCACGGTTAGTAAAGCATCAGTGTCGTATCAGAAACTACCCGTGCGAAGCCGGGGTGACTTGCTAGTGTATTGTATTATACATAAAAACCTTCCTCTTGAATCACTCTATCTATTAAAAAAACCGCATCAAAATCAGTTTCAATTACTTTATCGCATCAATTTTTTTTATTATTATTTTTTATTAATTACCGAATATAAAATCTCTGTTCGTTCATAAGTGTACAGTATACAATTTTATGTATTAGAAATGTACCTAAATTAATAAATGAATTTGAATTGAATTGAATTGTTGCGTAGTTTCAAAGATTTAAGCATACATAGGGATATAGGAACAGAGAAAGCGACTTTGTTTTATAATATGTAGTGATGATCCTTTATATCTTAATGACTTCCAAACCAACTAATGGTTTGAAAATGATTAGTTAGAATATAAAAATGTTAAGTTGATTTGTGTACGCTGTACGGTTCACGTACAGGCATTTTGCGGACATTGCAAGGCCGCAACCTAGTTTTAATTAATCTAAACATTTCATTTCATTGTATCTATACTTCCGTGTTCAGTTGATTTTGCGCTACCGAAGCGTACTGTCGCGGTAGCATCCTACTAACTTTTAACTTATAAACTATATTGAATTGTGACATCTGCGGTTTAAATCACCAACAACTGCTGACCCCTGGGCCCATACATCTCAAGTTGGTCCTTCGCAGCCAAAACTGATTGATTTGGTGTAGTTCGTGCCTACGACAGAGGTCGCTTCCATTCGTCTCCCAGAAGCGGGTCACTCCATGGATTTGAGAAGGCGCATGTCGTAAGTAGGGGCAACTAGTACCTGCTGGGTTGCAACTGCTGCTTTCAAATACTCTATCCACTGTAACGATGGCTCAGAGCGTCGAAGAACTTAGCAGTGGTCAGGCTATCTTTAACGACTTGAAGCAAATTTGCATCAATGACAAGAAAAATAGTTCTACAAGGAAGAATTCGGTGTTCTTGGAAGACCGTCTTTCTCGTCACAAACTACGGGAGAAGTTTCTGTGGAACAACCAACGACAGGAAGAGTCGGGAGCAGCCGACCCTCAATACTTTGAGGAAGACGTTTTCAACAAAACGGAGATGTATGAAGATGTTCTACAAGACATGCTGCAACGAATGGCGGGATTACCGGCTAAGGCCACGAGTCAGACCGCATCCGGGGTACCAACATCTGCAACGTCTACCAAACAAGGGAAGCAAGATTTAAAGTTTAGTGTTGATGATATTAAATTTCATGTACCTCGGGAAACTACAGAGGCAAATGACAAGCAACAAGATCTTTGGCGCCAACAACACTGCAACATTAGAACATTAAAACATACTACGGTAGAAGCGGAAGCACTCAAGAAAGAAAAGGAACAGTCGGTTGCAAAAACACGATCACGAAAGAGCACAAATGCAAAGATACCTAACTTACTATCTCTTCTTTTTATAACCACGATGACTCTAACGGGAATAGTGCAATCTACTCCGACTACCAGTAACTTGAAAGTCACAGCGATACCAAAAGACCGCTCAATATATTTCGATGAAATTGGAAAAGTTAAACTTTTACATGGCGAATGGACGCTACTGATCTATTACAACTTAACTACATACTGGCAAGCGACAGATAGGATCAACAGCTATATCAACCAAATGAATACACTGTGCCAAAGAATATCGCACGAGTATTCGCCGTGTGTAGCAGTTGTCAGCCAATTACGTCATGAATGGAGAGACCTTGCTGAGGACAACTCCATGTTACTCGCTCAACATACAAGACAGAAACGAGGCTACTTCGATGGGTTTGGAAAATTGGCATCTCGCTTCGGCGTTCTAGACTCAGATTTTGCAACAAAATATGAGAACGACATACAAAATCTACAATCAAACGACAAGTACTCACTACAACTTACCAAAAATCATACACTGATTGTGGAAGCAGAAAACAATTGTATAAAAAGAAATACACTATTTATGGATGAACAATTCAAAACAATACAAACTCACATGGATCAAGTTAGCAGAATAAATAACAGAATAGACAACAGAACGCAGATTATATATGCCATCAACGACATAACTTTAATTTTTGCTGGTTTACATCGAATTTTAGACATGCTAATCAATGCACTCAGCAACATCTACAAAGGCCATTTAGATACACACCTGTTTTCTACATCTCAACTAGTCGAACAACTTAACATCATATCAGGAAAGTTGCCACAAGGATTATCTTTGCCAGTAAAGGACACCCAGGCTGATTTACAGAACATCTATAACCTTATTCACGTCAAGGCTAGAATAACAGAGAATTACTGTCTGTTCGAATTACGTATTCCGCTGGTGAGTGATGAAGACTACAAGATATACCGAGTCATGCCAATACCGTTCCTAAGACAAGGACGGCTAAAACTTGTGAAACAAAGTACAAAGTACATCGCCATAAACTTCGTGAAGAATTCGTACATAACTATGGAAGAACAGGACATGCATCAATGTACAGCATACGGAGAAGACGAATTCATCTGCAATTCTCATCAGCCTGTATATAAATTGCAGGAAAAAAATGCACCTTGCGAGGCTAAGGTCTTTAGTGATCAAACGCCACTATCGTGTGTTGTCAATGACATAACATGCAAGGAAACCTGGACAAAGTTACATAAACCTAATCTGTGGCTATTTACATTGTGCGACAAACAGCTGATGCGGGTTATTTGCAACGATCAAGTTACGCCGGCGGTCATTGACGGGAACGGTGTCATGGCCCTGAAACCGAAATGCATGCTAAAGAAAAAAGATGCAACTATTTATGCAGTTAACATGGAGACTGACATCGAGGTACCAACAGTAAACTCAACAATCAACAATATATTTGATCTGGGATGGAGACATGCGCAGCTGAATTTCACGGATCTTGGTACATCAACGACGATAGATGAGAAAGTGGAAAAACTCTTGGAATATCAAAAACAACAGGGAGTATTGCCGATAACGTCCCATATTTCAAGCCACGACATTTACCTGTACTCAATCACTTCTCTGTTGTTGGGAGGAATCGCTGTGCTCCTATACATACTGGTAAAACGATGCTGCAGGCACGCGGAAGCTGGCAGAAAGCGACCAGAAGTTGTAGGCACAGACAACGTTGCGCAGGACATCGAGTTACAAGGAACACGGCACACGTCACGGGTGAATACGTACAGCGAAGCCAGACCGGCAAAGCAAGCGTTTCGATTAGATCAACCTGATTAATAGTTTAGTATATATATAATTAGTATAGATTAATAATAATATTATAAAGCTGCAGTGTTTGTTTGTTTGTTTGAACGCGCTAATCTCTGGAACTACTGGTCCGATTTGAATGATTCTTTCAGTGTTGGGTACTCCATTTATCGAGGAAGGCTATAGGCCTATAAGGCGATCGAGGATTTTTTTAAAACGAGAAGTATAATTTACTCAGAAGTACTTTAAAATAATATTTTAACCCGGTTTAAAGTGGATTTTATCTCGGTATTTCCACGGAAACGAGAAAAACGCGGGTGAAACCGCGGGTAGTTTCTATATTGACCTTGTAAAATATATGCATATTTTATGCATATATTGTGATAATGTGATAATGTGATTTTTGAGCGAACCGTTAGTGGTTTTTTTTTTTGTGTTTATTGTTTTTTTCTTTCTAACTAATGTATTGCTATAAGTAGGGCCCTTTAAATGGCCATCTCGTTTTTAAATATTTAAACGGCTCCGTGGCTTAGTTGGTAGTAGCCCTGCCTTCGAAGCGAGGGGTCCCGGGTTCGATTCCCGGCCGGGGCACACTTTGTGTGGTGAGCATGAAGTTTGTTCTCGGGTCTTGGGTGTTTGTCTTGTGTTTCTGTGTTCGTCCATGCCATCTGCGACACAGGGAATCCTAGTGCAGAGGTATGAGTGTGTTAACGTATTTTTTTTTTTTTTTTTTTAATTGTTATTTTGTGCCGATGGTTTCTTTAAAATAAATATTCTCATCCCACTTTCTTGCCTTGGGAGCATGTACTGTTCACATATAGGCATTTTGCTTATAGCCTAGTTTAAATATTTAATTATACTTTTAATTATTGGGTGTGTGAATATGACTCCGCCCTTTCTCAACAGATGTCGTTTTTAGTATTGTTTACGTGTACTAATAAATGACCATACTTGTATTCGATAGTACTGAATGTCAGCTATCTAACGCATTTTATGATATTTGGTTGAAGTGTAAGCAACAATTGTTTTCACCTTTTCGAAAATGTCGGTTTTTATTCCAAATAAACGTCATTTGCGGGAAGTGTTATTACATTATTTTATTGCGAAGAAAACTGCAGCGGAAACTTATCGTTTGCTTGTGGAGATTTATGGTGAGCATGCTCCGTCTAATACAACTTGCAAGGAATGGTTTCGACGATTTCAAAATAACGATTTTAGTACTGAGGATAAAGAACATGGAAAACCGCCAAAAAAATTTGAAGATGCTGAATTGGAAGCATTATTGGCGGAAGATTCTTGCCAAACTCAATCAGAATTAGCTGCAGCATTAAATGTTGATCGTTCAACTGTTGCAAAGCGTTTACAAATGATGGGAATGATTCAAAAAGCCGGTTACTGGGTTCCACATGATTTAAAAGAAAGAGACATGGAACGTCGGAAAACCATTTGTGAAATGCTGCTTCAAAGACAGCAAAGAAAAGGATTTTTGCATCGGATAGTCACAGGAGACGAAAAATGGATACACTACGAAAATCCTAAACGCAAAAAAGCTTGGGTGAAACCAGGCGAACCAGGCCCATCACAGCCAAAAATAAATATTCACTGTGCCAAGGTCATGCTCTGTATTTGGTGGGATCAGAAAGGTATTGTATATTATGAGTTGCTCAAACCCTCTGAAACTATTAATGGAGAAGTTTACCGACGACAACTAATGCGTTTGAAGCGAGCCATAGAAGAAAAACGACCAGAATGGGTGAATAGACATAACAAATTAGTTCTTCAGCATGACAATGCCAAACCGCATACCGCAGAAGTCGTAAAAAGATATTTAGAGGGACAGGACTGGGAAGTGTTACCCCACCCGCCATATTCACCAGACATAGCTCCTTCGGATTACCACCTATTCCGGACGATGCAGACAGACCTTACTGGAGAAAAGTTTATTTCATGTGAAAAAAAGTATCAAAATTTGGATTGACAACTGGATAAGCTCAAAAGACCAGGACTTCTTCCAGCAAGGAATACGAAAACTACCTGAACGATGGGCGAAGGTTGTAGCTGCAGATGGAGCATACTTTCAATAATTTTTTTTTTAATTTTGTAAGCGAACAAATGTGTTTTATTTTGACAAAAAGGGGCGGAGTCATATTCACACACCCAATATATGTTATCTATACTTTCGAGTTCAGTTGATTATGCGCTACCGTGGATTAGCATTCTAGCGCCTAACTTGTAACTTTTAACTAATAAACTATGTATAATTGTGCCATATGTGTTTTAAGTTATAATAACTCACCAACTACTACTACCTTTGACCATAAAACAAATTAAATTTAAAAAAAAAACCGACTTCCATTCTCAGGACGAGAAATAAATTCTGTCCATTACACCCTGACATACAAAAAGAGATATCCAAATCGGTATACAACGGGCGAAGAAAATAGTCACAGGAAAGCAGAACATGCAATTTCGTTTACTTAGACGACATATTTTTTCTAGTTATTTTGATTTAACTCCCAAAGTACAGAACAGTTTCTTAATAAAATTTCTACGGGGCCATATATTCATGGACATATTTCACACAGCGCCATCTGGCCCCAAACTAAGCTTGTAATGGAATGGCAATCGAAAACGAAAATCTTCTCCATTGCCACCAATGGTAGCGGCTGGGAATTTTTTTCTCAATTGCCACCAGCGGTGGTGGCAACTGGGAATAGACCGTACCTTCACATGCGCGACCCCAGGCAGCTCCCGGATGGAGGACTCGATGCCACGCACGCAGGACTGGCAGGTCATGCCATTGATGGGCACGCGCAGCGCCACCAGCTCAGGATCACAGTCTCTGTTGGCAACGGGAAGATCAACTCAATTATATTGTACGCTTTGTTTGCACTACCTGGGCGTCAGAACTTCGCTCGGGTTTTGTCCTCTGCCGCTCAGTGGCGGGAACACGGGAACGTTACACACACATCCGCGAACCCGCCGCGGCTGTCCGGACCCCCCGCTGTTGGCATCGGGTGCCACTCCTCTGTTTGCGACACGACAGGACATACACAATTACACCATACAAAACAGGCATACAACTTATATATATATACTAGCTGACCGGGCCACGCGTTGCTGTGGCTAACGTTTTTGTCATACGATATTATAATTAGTAATAAATTAAAATTGCGACTATAATTTGAGATTTAAACTATCCTATCTCTCAAGTTGGATCGAACTGCACATGGTGTGCGAATTTTATTATAATCGGTTAAGTGGTTTAGGAGTCCATTGAGGACAAACATTGTGACACGAGATTTATATATTGTATATTAAGCTATAGGTATATATAACACGCTATAACTTGAGTTCGACTAAACAGATTCCGTCCTTTTTTGTTTAAATATTATTTTGTAGAAGTTTCTTACGGAATTAATTAAGAAGAATTGCGGGAAATCCCAACGCGGGGCACAGCTAAACGATTATACAGGTAAACTTACAGCAAAACCCTATCTAAATACAAAATTTCATCTGGTGATACTTTTTGTAATTTAATATTGTGTACTTCCGTTAGTCACATAAACAATCACAAAGAAAAGTGACAATCATAGTGTAAACACTAGGCATAAAAATAAACTCGCTGTGCCCACTACTAGGCTCCATAAGGTTAGCAATTCTTTCAAAGGTCAATGTGTACGCTTTTTTAACAAAATCCCGAGCGAAATTCAATTACTGCCAATAAATAAATTTAAAACTGTCATCAAACGTAAACTTGTCGCAAAAGCTTACTATAAAATATCAGATTACCTAGATGACAAAAAGGCTTGGGAATGAATTTGCTCCAATCTAGACGCAGGACCATATTCGCGAATATGTAATACTGTCTCCGAGGGGTTTCTTGTCTGCTTCTTCCCCTCGGGTTGGTCGGTTAGGGTTGGAACAGACGTAAACTTAACAAATAAGATAAGCTTAAAAATGAAAACTGACTGTAATTTGACATATCTGTGTGCATGTAATGTGCCTGGGGAGTTCCTGTGACACGTTATATGCTCACGAATATGTGTACATGCATGTGTAAAATTTGACGTGTCCAAATGATACTTGAGATCTAAAGGAATAAATGAGTTTGAGTTTGAGTTTGAGTTTGAGTTTGAAAGCGGAACGTGCAACAGGCGCACACAGGCACATTACATGCACACACATATGTCACATTACATTCTGTTATTACTCGAGATTGCGACGCTAGGGGTAAAAACTATGTCGGCGGGATCGCGGATGTGTGTTACAACGTTCCCGTGTTCCCGCCACTAAGCGGCAGAGGAGGACACGGTGGAGTTTTAGTGGGTAGTGGCACCTAGTCCCACATAACCGCTCTGTTTCCCCGTGGCAGGGCGGTATGCAAAGACATTTCTCCACGGAAAAAAGGGGTAAAATCTATGTAAACTAAAACTAAAAACTAGAGCATAAGGGTGTAGGCTATGTACTGCCTCCACACCTGGTATTCTGCCACCAAGCAGTGGTGCACTCGCATTGCTGTTCCGGTGGAAAGCGCACGCCAGTGAAATCACATGCGCATGAGACGTAACATCCCCGTCTCGGGTGATGGACGCAACTGCTCGCTTATTGGATCTTCTCATACTTCGGTCTGGGGGGACCTGAATTGCTGCTGTTATAGACTGAGGTAACCACTCGACATCAGGTGGGCTTTCAGCTCGCCTTCTCAGGGTTGGAAAAGACGTAAACTTAACAAATGAGATAAGCTTAAACATGAAAACTGACTGTAATTTGACATATCTGTGTGCATGTAACGTGCCTGGGGAGTTCCTGTGACACGTTATATGCTCACGAATATGTGTACATGCATGTGTAAAATTTGATGTGTCCAAATGATACTTGAGATCTAAAGGAATAAATGAATTTGGCTTGAATTTTGACTTTTGACTCCCGTCCTTAGGTAGTTCAAAAAAAAAAAACATTACAGTCAATCTAGATCTTTAGTGCATATAACCTTGCGCCATCCGACATGCATGCATACAAATAACAGTTTATTGATAACAGAAAGCGTGTATGATCGATTCCATTTGAGAATATAGACTTTGTTTTCACATGCAAATGCGCTTGAGGCAAGGGGAAGGACGCACAGAACGTGTAGCAGCATCACCGAGTGGCATTACAACCAAGGTCTTGGAAAAGTAAGGATCTTCGACTAATCTCCCATCAGCGATATGCGCTTTGCACTAAACTCCAATTCTTGTTTCGTGTAAGTGGCCAACTATGATGTAGGAGTTTGCAAGCCACCCGAAGGCCGCCGAACGACTAGTATAGCGACCGACTTATAAACGTGCCCTCCGAAACACGGAAGCGCTAAGTTAAAATGCCAATAAATGGTCACCCATCTAACTTCTAACCGGGCCGAAAATTGCTTATCTCAGATGATATGTAAAGAACAGCTAACCTGGTGGTAAGTAGTAAAAAAGTAATGCGACTCAGTATAAGATTTGGATCTTACACTGAGTCGCACTCATCCTGCTGCGTCCATCACCCGAGTCGGGGATGATACGTCTCATGCGCATGTGATTTCACCGGCACCCACATCCTTACACCGGAACACAGCAATGCGAGCACTACTGCTTGGCGGCAGATTCCAGGTGTGGTGGCAGTACCTTTCCGGACGAACTTGGCACAAGTTCTACTGCTACTTTGGTTGGTCCTTTTGCTTTTGCTACTCGGAAAACATAAAAAATAAGTGATTTGTTTAACCTTGGTTAAACAAATCACTCATTTTTTATGTTGGTTAACTCATAGTACTATTTTATGGTCCAAACGTGTAAATTACTGAACACCTGCACGATTCACTCGGCCGATCACCAATTCAGAGTGCAGTGAGTGAGTGATGGTTTGAATCACTAATCAATTGCATTCGCAAGTGTAGGCTTCGATTCCCACCCCGCAGAAGGGGCAGGGAGGCAAAGTACCTACCAACTGAGCTGTGGGTAAATAATACCTCTATAGTCTTAAAATAAATAAAGAAAATTGCAAAAACATTTACAGACCACATCGGCATATATCATTTAAATGACAGAAGAATGAACAATTATAATAAAGCTTATCAGAAACGAAAAAAAAAAAAAGAATTGTCACATTCGATTTACGAACTCACCAATAGTAGACAACTATTGTCATTAAAGTTTTAGAATTTATCAAAAACTTTCTTCTTGATGCAACACAATTTAAAGCTTTATATGCAGAGAATAGAATATGATTTCAAATGAACCGAATTGACGATGACGTTCGCTCCGTGCGGTTCGTTCGGAAACTGAATATTTGAATTTGAATTCAGAACAGTCGGTACGATATTGGCGCGGTGTGCAAACGCCTTTGCACACGTCATCGCTTCAAGCGCTTGATAAAATAAACCTGAAAACCATCAGAGACATGGCATTGCATAAATCAGTGTTTTTCAATATTTTTCAAGACACGACCCATTTTAGTATGAAAAAATATTACACGACCCCCCAAAATAAAATACATGAAAACAATGCAACATTTTTTTCATGTATTTTATTTTGTGACCAATATTCAATTCAACATATTTATTCATTAACATAATAATTTATTTCATAATAATTATTGTTTTTTTGCAGTAACTTTCACTACCTTTTGAAACTCCCCTATAGACGCTTCGCGACCCCCCAGCGGAGCCTTAAAATGACCACATTTCACGTTGTGGTTAACATCATGGGAACGTAAACATGACACATGATGACCTCATCGCTGACATTGGTTTCCAACGATAATTCAGCAAACACCTTTTCTCCGGGAATATTTCAATTTTTCGTGTTAATAGCCAAATTTCATCCGGACCCGTCCAGCCGTTTTGGCGCGATTGAGTAACATTAACAAACCATCCATCCAAATTGACGCATTAATTATAAAAATAAGATTAGCAATCCAACAGTCAGGGTACAACTTATATAATACCAACAGTTATTTTTTACCTAATTTTAATTGGACATTTGCAAATAAGTCGAAGACAAAATACTTTATTCTCAAAAATATATATGACACTTATATTGAACGAGCGAAAATTTGTGAGTGTGAGAAAATGTGCGAGTTACTCCTTCACGCTCAAACGGCTTCAAGGATCCGGATGAAATTTGGTACCAGGATAGCTTATATCCTGGATTAAGACTACTTTTGATCACGGAAAATCGCGGATAACATCGCGGGCTAGTGTATCTATAACATCATTAAACATAAGCATAAGCATATGAGTTCTTATTAAATTTAGCATTTGTTCAAAATAAGCATTCACATGCTCGGACGCTGGACCTATTATCAATGTAGTAATGTTACATGTGAATAAAGTATATCTATCTTTGTTTTAATTTATCTGTTTTATAAATATTTCGGGCTAGCGATCCACCCCGGCTTCACACGGGTAATTTGCTATTGCGCTTCTAATGCGCTTAGCAAATAATACTATTATATATAGGTATGTTTTTTTTTCTTTTCAAAGAATTTGCAAAGGAAGCGGTTATAAATTCATTTTTTTTTTCTTTATTACTCAGAACTTCGTCAGATACGAAACAATTTAGAAAATTCTTCGTTATTTGAAAGTATATGCTTTTAAGTTGCTTTCATAAAAACAATATCAAAATCGGTCCAATAGTTTGGTTGTATAATCAAAATAACTAGAAAAATATGTCATCCAATTGAAATTGCGTGTTTTGCTATAATACTTTCAAAGTATTGAAGTCAGGTATTTTTTTTATTTATAAATCAGTTACTAAAATGTTTTTTTTCTTTTATTTGTACTGGCTTTTCGCCCATCCCGTTCTAATATATGTCAGAAACACTTTTGAAGGAGATGAGTTTGCAAAAATTCTTGTATTTGTATTAGTTAAGCAGGGGGTCTACCTAAAGCCGAAACACATAGCAAGTGGTCCACGAGACAAAAGTAAGTGGAATAAATATGTGAAAATATGTTTTGTGAGTAAAAGCTGACGTGGTTAAATCTTAGCAGGAGTTCACAGTTCATTACCACTACCAAGTCGATAGTTTTAACATTTTCGTAAAATGAGCTGGTATCACTGGACTTTCAGCGCTTTCCGCTGAGTGGTACGCGCGCCATGGTGTCGTGTGAACACTCACTCATTATAATTGTAAATTACCCTCAGATATTCATGGCAGGGTAATATGTTTTAATTGCCCCGACACAATAGCTCCTTTAATATATCCGTTCGTTTATATTATATTAATTAATGCGTGTTATCAGGGATGTACAAAAAAAATACCTACTTGGAATAGAGATAACAGATAGATACGCATATAAAGGAGTGTTTACATGGAGCCATTTAACGCGACAACTCGTTAATAATACACTAAGCTACACGCAATCAAAAGTAGGATTAGAACTTGTGCCAAGTTCTTCAGAAGTACTGCCTCCACGCCTGGTAATCTACCGGTAAGTAGTGATGTACTAGTGATCCTGTATTGCTGGAAGGGTATGGGTGCCGGTGATATCACAGACAGTTTTCACTGGGTATTCACTGGCTGTAAGCCAATATTATAAGGCTTACTTTTTTTTAGAAAAAGGAATAAGATTTCAGAGCAACTGACGCGAGCAACTATGTTAAAAAGATAGAAACACAACTTAAATGTCTAAGAAGGGCATAGATATCTTATCTTATGCTCAGCGAACCCACCTCCAGAACTAATCTGCTCAAGTTTGGCCCAGTGTCACACGCGGTAAAACTAATTAATATTCTCTCAGAGAACAAGGTGGATATTTTCGCCTTCCACAACCTGCCGAAACTCATGGAGAGAGCTCAGGTTGTACTTGAAAGGACTTAAGTTCTTTCAAGTACAACCTGAGCGCTTTAATGAGTACTTTTTGACGTGTTGTTTTAGTTTTAATATATTTTATGCATATAGCATCGCTTTGGTCTTACTGTAACGGTGTTATATTTGTGTTTAAATAAATAAATTATCTAATTAATCTTAAAACAAATTATAAGCTCTTTAAAAATAATTTAGAGATTTCTAAATATAAATAGTAATTTCATCTTTGAACATTCTCGTACTGAAAACCTATGGCCGCGAAAAAAATATTTACATATGGCAACACTCGTTGAACTTGTACTATTGTATTGACTTGTTTAGATGCATTCATAATGTCAAAAGATAAATTAATTAATTGAATAAAAGATGAAAATAATCTCATAAAATGAAAGAATAATTTAAAATAATATTTGGTACAAACAGTTACTATTCGCTGGTAGTTTCTTGAAGGCGGAAAATATCTGAATATATTTTTTATTTAAGTATTTAGACTGTTATAAAATTCTATTAAATATAAAAATAAAAAAAGCTTTATAAAAAAACCCGCCGAAGTACTGATAATAATGTAGAATATTAATCATAACTTTTAATCTTAAGCATTGCAGTGCAACACTCATTTATGTTTGAGTCTATATATTTTAAATAAAGATCTTGTTTACAACATAAGTGCAATAAATAATTTGAATTTGAAATAACATTCACTAAGTTAACGCGAATACAAAAAGAACCAGGCCGGAAGCTTATAAAAAAAAAAAGTTACTTACCTAGTTTCCTCACGTTTGAATCATAGAACTAAATCCGAGTGACAGCCAACCGGCCAATGGCGTCGAAGCGCGGGAAATAAAACAAACATGGCCGCTATGTTTTAAAAATACACAGCTTAGATTGTATAACTAATGTTTGTTATGTAATAAGTAATGTAAACTATCCTTCGAAATAACAATATTTAGGTGTCAGGTGTTTAAATATATTCTATTGATGATTGGATGGATAGCTTATGATAACATTATTAGCTTTCTGTGCCAGACTGCGTACGTGGATGAATCATCATTTTATATTGAAAGTTCCAGAACTTTTCATAGCTTAATAATAAGAAGCATATTAACACACTCTAGGATTCCCTCTCAGTTGGCATGGACAACCACATAAACAAGACAAACACCCAAGACCCGAGAACAAACTTCCTAGTGCACAGGCCGGGAATCGAACTCGGAATCCCTCGCTTCGAAGTTTCAAGACTCTCAACGTAGCATAGGTGTTAAGTAGCCCTGCATTCGAATCGAGGGACCTCGGGTTCGATTCCCAGCCGGGGCAAGTTTGCGTGATGAGCGGAAAGTTTCTCGGGTGTTGGCTATTTGTTTTGTTTCTGTGTTTATTCTTTTAAAATAAACTATGAACTGAAAATGTTATACAGCGCCATCTCGTCAATTGTGTTTTTTTATTGGTAACATACTGTTACTTAAAAAAAAGTCGTATCAATCACGATTATACGAATACAATCAAAATAAAAAGAATAAAAAACGAGCGAAGCTCGCTCACCCTTAGTAATATGGTTTATAGTGCACAGATAATGTCAAATTACAGTCGGTTTTTTAATTCTAGTATTATTGGTTAAGTATACATCTGATCCAATCCTGGAATGCCAGCATTCCTCCAGATGCGGGCGGGAATTTTCATTTGGGGCAATGTCTTCGTATATAGGTCAGATGCTGGAATGATAGGAATTCAAATACGGCCTTGTGGCTTAGTGGGTAGAAGCCATGCTTTCGAAGCGAGGGGCCCGGATTCCATTATCGATATATCGTCAATAATAAAAATATCGACGATATATTGATAATTATATTTTTTTTAATGTGTATATGTGACGGAACGAGCTGAGGGCCCACCCGGTGGTAAGTGGCGACCCCCGCCCGTGACAACAGTAATGCGACTCAGTATATTTAGATCTTACACTGAGTCGCACTCATCCTGCTGCGGGGATGATACGCATGCAATTTCACCGGCTACACCCTTCCACCGGAACACAGTAATCTGCCGCCAAGCAGTAGTGCTCGCAAATACTGCTTGGCGGCAGATTCCAGGTGGCAGTACCTCTCCGGATGAACTTGGCACAAGTTCTACTGCTACTAAAATATCAATATTGTAATACATATATCTATATTTTTTGCCCAAGCCTACCGCAGAAGGCAGACCTACTACCAACTCAGCAGAGCGTGTCATATTTCTAATCTGTGCTATAAACCCTTATCATTATTATCACCTTGTTTGTTTACTATCTACGTTGGTAATAAAATTATTAGTTTTATTATAATTTTATCGAATCTATTTATTTGAAGAAACAAATTCTTTTACCATACTTGTGTGTTGCACTAATGTTGTAAATTTCTCGCGAAGAGAAAGTAATCCCTTCGCTAGGGGTTTCTTGCTTATTCTAGAAGGTCGGATAGGGTTTGAACAAGCGCTAAACTTAGTTTTAAGAACGCATGATCTCGTAGGTACTCATTTATTAATTAAAAAAAAATACGTTTCCAAGTTAATTTTAAAGAATTCAACAGAAATAAATATTTTTGACTTTAACTATGACTAAAGGCGAAAGATTGTATGTGTGTGTGTGTTTGTACCACCTTCACGCTCAAACGGCTCAACGGATTTGGATGAAATTCAGTACCAGGATAGCTTATATTCTGGATTAACACATAGGCTGCTTTTGATCCCGGGAAAGTGCAGTGTTCCCTTAGGATGGCCAACCGCGGGTAACACCGCGGGGCGCCGCTAGTAATAATATAAAGGCGAAAGTTACGTTGGCAGCCCTGCCTTCGAGGGGTTACGGGTTCGATTCACGGCCGGGCACAGTTTATGTGGCGAGCACGAAGTTTGTTCTCGGGTCTTGGGACTTATTCTTGTGGTTTTTCTTTGTCCATGCCTACACCACAGGTAATCCTACGGCAGTGGTATGAGTGTAGAAACTTAATGTAATATAAACAATCTATTGTATGTTCCTTACACGAATTTATGTCTTAGACGGTAATCGAACCCGGACAAGGACATTAAAAAAAAACTTACCCGTTTTCCACATCCTCCAAGATCTGGTACTTGAACCCCCTGGATATCATCGTGGTGCCTTTATCTCGATCACTAATCATTGGAGATATCACAAACACACCACGAAACTAATATGTCATTTTTATATCAGTATAATGTTGCTATTATAGCTTATAAACTTTCACTTTATATTTCAACGATCTGAAGATATTCGCTGTTATGAACCCTATTCGTTATACATCATAGTATAGATAGTGCCATCTACGAAAACGCCCCCACTCTTCTTCCTAATCGCTTAAGTACAAGTGTGCAACATTCACACAAGTGTGCAACATAAGCGATTAGGAAGAGTGGGACGCATCGTCGTGGATGGCACTATCTATACTACTATTATATCGACAGAACTAAAACACATAGTGGAATCTTGCACACTTGTACTGTAAGAGATTAGGAAGAGTGGGATGCATCTTCGTGATGGCACTATTTCTACTACTTTTGTATCGACAAAACTAAAACACTAGCGGAATGTTGCACACTTGTACTGTAAGAGATTAGGAAGAAGAATGGGGCGCGTCTTCATGGATAGCACTATCTATACCATAGTGGTATAGATAGATAGAGTGGTATCTTTATCTTTATCTTTAAAAAAAAACTAAAACGCTAACAGAATGTTGCACTCTTGCACTGTAAGAGATTAGGAAGAAGAGTGAGCGCGTCTTCGTGGATGGGACCATCTGCATGTACCAGTATGTACTGGTTTAAAAATGAATAAAGAAACCGCCTTCTATACTTTCATACCTAATTTTTCACCCTCAGGTGGGTAACATTTTCAAAAAGAATCATCCGAATCGGTATATGACGAGCGAAGAAAAAAGTGTATGCAATTTCGTTCACTTGGATGACATATTTGCAGTTATTGTGATTTAACAACCAAACTATTGAAGTGGTTTTGGCAACATTTCTATAAGACCAATCTGAAAGTTCATTTCGATTTACATATACATTACATTTACATATATTATACATTTACATATACGATATACATTTGGAAATGAAAATGAACCGAGAAAGCCAAATTTTGGATATTACGTGGGGGGCGGCTAGAAAAGCTAAGTTCAAATTGTCGACCAAAATAACCTTGTGCAATTTCCGCTATCTTGAAAAAAGGGTTAAAATCAGTTTTTTCGTCAAACTTTGTGCCCCGCTGAGATACGAAAGTTTTTGAAGAATACTTTTTTGTTGCTCTTTGCGAGATCTGCAATTAAGGTCCTATACATTTTTCACGTATCGTTATCGAGATATCGAAAAAAAAACACAAATTTGGGGAGTAAAAATAGTTCTTCGCAATTTTCTGAATAAATCAACTACGCACTGCGGGCAACACCGCGGGGCGTAGCTAGTTATGTATATATTATACCTGTACTATTTTCTGTATAATAAACATTCTCATTCTGTTGATTTCAAAACAAACGATGAGATTCAACTGTATGACGCACGTTACCGTTGTACCATCTCGGGTCTTGTGCGTTTTAAACTGATTTCAAAAAGGAGGAGGCTATCAAATCAATTCACCGATTTCTCCGCTATTTAATGTCACTTCACCGGCGCCCACACCCTTCCACCGGAACACAGCAACGCGAGTGCGCCGCTGCTTGGCGGCAGATAGATCTTTCGTGACACTAAGTGGCCAACTCTGGTGTCGTTATGCCGCCCCGAAAGCCTCCGACACGGCTAATCGACTAGTACAACCGGGACCGACCGGGAATGCCACCAAATGTTCACCCATCCAACTTCTAACCGGACCGAAAGTTGCTTAACTTAGATGGTCTGAATAGGACTAAGCAAGCTACGAGCACACCCAATAAATATTTTAATTGAATATACTGCATCAACACTCAATGGCTTTAATCTAATCAATGATAACAGATAGTTACAAACATACATACATACACAGCCCTATTCTATGTACACAGTGCACACGGAGTGGTACCGCGCGCAAAGATATGGCACTGTGAACCTTATCGCAACGACATACAATACCAAGAACACGGCTAAAAATCCCACTCTATTGTATTGTCCTCTGGATATATTGATAAGGATTTGTGATATCATGCGAAGGTTCCTCACGAGGAACACGTCACATCGACGTGATATGACATATAATATTTATAGGGGGCATAGACGCCGACTTTCAATTTGAAGGCTGCTGGTTCAAAACCACGAGTATTTTCACTTGAAAAAATGTATGTGCGCAATACCACGTTCTCAAAACGGTGACGGAAAACATCGTGAGGAAACCGGCGTGTCTTAGAACCGAAAATTCGAAGACATGTGACATCTACTAATCCGGATTGGGCTCCAGTGGTAGATCAAAGCCCATTATTTTTGGCCAAAGCTTTTTCACGGTACTAAACCACATTCAAAAATTTTAATTTTTTAATTGTCTACCTGTGTAATCCTATTTGTGTCTAAGTATCGCAAAATAAACGTTTTTTCTACTTCAATTTCTAAAAAGATCAGGTGAAGACAGTGATGGAAGGAGGTAATCCCCTCCCATTCACCAGCAGAGAAGTATGCCAGGGTCATGTCGTTGTGACCTGAGGCGAGGTACTTGTGTATCCGAAAAGAGTGCGCTGCGCACGCGCATTCTCCCACACAACAAACTTGCGTAATTATACGATTTGATTATAAATTACGTTTGCACACTGTCCAGTTGCTCGCGTCCGTAGATGAATAACCTCAGAGTCCCTACACGTACCCCCTGGGTGGTGCTAAAAGAGCAACAGTAAGTAACAGTAAAAATTGTGGAAAGTTCGCCCGCATTTGGGTCTTCTGAGGTATCGCTCGGGGAGGACCTGAAATGGCTCAAGATCCGGATGAAATTTCTTGTTTAGATAGGGTTTTGCTGTTTAAGTATTTCTTGTATAAACGCAAATTTTTTACGAAAAATATAATGTTTTACTCAAAAAAAATTAACATCCAAACACAGACCTAACACTACATTCATTACACCAATGGAATTGAACCCACCACCTGGAGCGCAGAAGGCAGCTACTACCAACTGATCCGAGGCCAGTCAGAACTTGATAAGAAATGTAGTATCGTGATCTAGTAGATAAACTATTACTTGAAAATAAATCATCACTACATAGTATAAAACAAAGTCGCTTTCTCTGTCCCTATATCCCTATGTATGCTTAAATCTTTAAAACTACACAACGGATTTTGATGCGGTTTTTTTTAATAGATAGAGTAATTCAAGAGAAAGGTTTACATGTATAATACACTAGCAAGTCACTGCTGCTTCGCACGGGTAGTTTCTGATACGACACTGATGCTTTACTAACCGTGCGAAGCTGGAGCGGGTCGCTATTATTTTTATAAGATTCAATTCAATAGATATAAAAAATGTAGTCAACAGAATAGCCGACAGTGTTGCCAGCCGTGACCTTGACCGCTGTGCTGCCAGCTTACGCCGAAAACATATCACCAAAACGTATTGTCCGATTCCAGTGAATGTTAATTACAACAATGACCTTATGAATAATACGTAAATCAAATAAATAAAATTCAAGTGTGTTTGTAATGTCAAAATATATAGTTTTTACTAAATGCATTTGAAATTATATATGATACAAAACAAAAAAAACATTATTTTTGTCTTTCTGTTTCTTCCGAATAATCTCCGAAACGGCTGGACCGATTTTGACAGGACTTTCACTGACAGATAGCTGATGTTATAAGGAGTAACTTAAGATACTTTTATTTCAGAAACATATGTAGAGTACGACGCAAAACAATTTTTAAATTCCACGCGGACGAAGTCGCTTATTTTATACTACGCAGAGATATTCATGCAATATGATGGTATGAAACAGCTTTTAAACTATTTAGTTTATATTTATAGGTAGTTTTAAAAAATAGAGAACAATCTTTATACTCATCACAGTCTCCCCGGCCGGGAATCGAAACCGGGACCCCTCGAAGGGAACTAAGCAACGGAACCATCAATACCACAAATTGGCGATCATAACAAGATGCCTGTTACGCTTTAAGAAACCCACCGGCCGCAAGTGAAAGTCATTACGCGATCTTGTAACAACCGGCTTTCCAACAATCAGATCTGCTTTACTTTCCGTTTCTTTCACAGTTCATTGGGGGGTCTAGTCGCTCGCGTCCGTAGGTAAACAACCTCAGAGTACCTACACGTACCCCCGAGTGGTGCTAAAGGAGCAACAAACTGTAGCAGTAGAACTTGGTCGCAGTAAACTAATATGAAACTGACTGTAATGTTGACATATCTGTGTGCATGCAATATGCCTGGGGAGTTCCTGTGAAACGTTATATGCTCACGAATATGTGTACATGTATGTGTAAAATTTGACGTGTCCAAATGATACTTGAGATCTAAAGGAATAAATGAGTTTGACTTCGACTTTGATTAATCTGGTTAACTAATATGGTTCTACGAGCTATGCTTAATCTGGGCCTAGAAGGCGCATGTCCATGAATAATTTTTTATCAAGCGGTAAATTAATAGGTACACGTTTGGATTTCAGATTGAAAGCCGATCTCTTTACCCCTAGGCAAAGGCAACGCGTAGTTTAACTTTGATGAATGCAACAACGCGACAATGCAATCGGCATTGCAAATATCTATTGTTCATTAAAATGTTTTAATTACTATCTGTCATTGTCTGAGCGTAATAAAATAAACAGGCAGAGCGCAGAGTGCACGCGTGCCGCGCGAAAGAGGCGCACGCGCACGTAGGCGGACCGTCTGGAACGTTCGACCGACCCGATCCGAGATCTACGATCTATGGCCCGCTGTAGGAACTGCGATTAAGTATGAGCTCGCCTCTACATTCATTTAGGTAGAGGCAGCTGCTAATTTTCATAGGTTTTGGTACTTTTAGGAGAATATTTTCAATTACCAAATGTTTGACACGATTAAATGACAAATAATAAAGGCGCTGAAAAGGAATAGCAGTTCCCTATTAAATGGGTTCCCTATTAAAATACGTTTTTGCGAGAAATACAATTATACAGCTAAACTGAAAGTACAATACCCTATCTAAACACAAAATTTGGTGGGTGAGGACAGGGGTAAACTTAAACTTGGTAACCGGAATTGTTTGACCAAATCAACATAGACGCGAGCGAAGCCGTGGATAAAAGCTAGTATTCAATACTTTAAAGTCTTATCAAACAAACTTTCAAAGAACTACTGACAGATAAGTGACAAATTAAATAGGTAAATATGCTCCAAATTTAACGTTCGTAGTACAGATATTTATCAACCAATACATTGTGAAATATATTCGGAATATACTCAAAAATAGTGATGTAAGTACCTTCCTAAATGTTTTTATCGATAAACTTTAAAAATCGATAACTCGATGACTCTAAAAGGTGATTTCCCGTGTCCCCCGGGGGGTGCGGGAGCAACACGAAGTAGCAGTAGAACTTGTGCCGTGTTCGTTCGGACAAGTACTGCCTACCAGACACGGTATCTGCTAAGATAAATCTAATACATATTACATATATACACTTATACATATTAGTAAATATACCTTATTGATATTCGGCTTATTGATACGAGCTACGGGTGTGGATATCTTCGCCAATTTCTATCCGATTGACATGATCCTTTTTTTATTGAATAAGGCGTTGTCTGCATATAATTTTTATGGAATAAATTTCACCCTACAGGAGAAAACACCGAGATTAATGAAAGCATTACAGTCAGTTTTATAGATTTTTAAATCATTCCCGTCTTATTACTAACTAATGCCAGTTATAATGGCGTAATGAGCTGATAAACCAGCGGTATCCTGCCTGACCACAATGGTACTCCCTAGCTCGGTCTGGTACGGGAAATCCCAGGGTATGACGTAGGTTTGAACTGGCGAATTCAGAAATCTTATGAACACGTGGGTAAGTATTTATTTTTAACTGGTCTTAAGCTAGTTGGTAGTAGCTCTGCCCATTTGCGATGTAGGCCGATTCACCCAAACAAATATTTGTGTATGAACATAAAAAAAAGTATATATTTTTTTTAACTGTAATGCTTATGAACATTATGTATAATGTCCCGGTCGGGGTAATAAAATGGTCCCGGGTAAACGCATGACGCATGAAACTGCATCGAAATATCGGGAGTCAACAAAACCCACAAATCATGGTAAATATCTACGTAACCCGAATAATAATACATAAATGTGTCTAGATATTAATATGTATTACACGTAGTAAATATTACCAAAAAAAGTACCACAAAAGTATTTTATCAGCAATCTGGTTCCCATATTACGCTATGGCTAGATGGCGCTGTGTGAAATTTCCATGAATATTTATTTATATAACAGTACCGCTCCCTTGTTTATATAATATAAATATATATTTAATTTTAGTTCAAAAGATGTACAGCTGTAGCAATATATTACTCCAAAAGCAGTTGTATAATTTTTCATCGATACATTTCATCGGCAGGACATCCCTAACATAATCAGAGTTTATACAAGCTATCTAACAGATATGTCGAGATATCGATGTTTATCATCACGTCAACAAACATATAGTAAAGTTCTCGAGTTACTTTTGCGTATTTATGGAGAGTTGTAGCTCGTAGCGTGGTTTCAATTCCCGCAAAATAAGCATTTGTGGACCGTACCAGCCTCTAATGTTCCCACTGCAGGGACACCGGCCTACTCTCGTATAATTGAGAGTTTGCTTTGATCTACTATATGCTCACGAATATGTGTGCATGTGTATAATTTGACGTGTCCAAATGATACTTGAGATCTAAAGGAATAAATGAGTTAGACTTTGACTTTGACTTTACCACGGGAGCCCAATCCGGATTGGTATCCAACTCAGCTGAGAGTTCAGCCATCAATAAATATATTGAGTATTCAATTGAAATAAAGATTTTTGACCTGATGGTAAGTGGCGACCCCCGCCCATGACAACAGTAATGCGACTCAGTATAACATTTGGATATTACACTGAGTCGCATTCATCCTGCTGCGCCCGTCACCCGAGACGGGGATGATACGTCTCATGCGCATGTGATTTCACCGGCAGCCACACCCTTCCGCCGGAAAACAGTAATGCGAGCACTACTGCTTAGCGACAGATTCCAGGTGTGGTGGCAGTACCTGACCTTGTACTGCCACCACACCTGGAGCATTGTAAATAACATTGCAAAGTCAACTTATGCCAAGTTCTACTGCTACATACAAATTACTTACAAATTATTTAAAAGTCATTGACTAAATGGACATCTGGTTTGCTCTACTTTTGAAGGTTAAATCGAGTCTCATACAGTTAATTTATTTCAACCATTAATCAATAACCCTGAAGACACGAAATACATTCTCATTAAATTCCTATATTCCACCATTGAATACACGCCTCGGTTTGTTGCTCTGCCTTCTGCGTTGCAGTTCGTTGGTTCGACTCCCAGGCATTCGTGTGACGAACACAGATCTTTATTTTGTGTATGTAGAGTTTGGTGTTAGATGGCACTGTGTGAAATGTCCATGAATTATTATCATATTAGTTTAGAGTAATTCTTGATTTATTTCGCATAGCGACTCTGTTTCATTTTAGTTTTATGACTTGACAATTAAAAATAACATTATTTTGACCAATGTAATTTCAATTCAATCTCAAATCTAGACCAGTGTATTTAAATTTTTTATTCTTATTTTTTTATTATTATTCGTGTTACCGAGATATTTACCATGATTTGTGAGTTTTGGTGACTCCCGATATTTCGACGCAGTTACATGCGTCATGGTCTCGGGCAAACTTTTTTTATTGTTATTGTTATTTTTATTTTATTTTAATTACTTATTGACGCGCCTTATCTGACATCCATTGTCATTTGGCTAAATAAATGAAATACGAAATGTTTTATACTATGTAAGGATAATGATATTGGGTGGATGATAAGATATGCGATCCATCTCGTAAGGTGCGCTCCTCGTGTTATTGTAAGCATTTGATAAGAAATTAGATAAAAAAATAGTTTAATTAAAAAGAACACTATTAACGAAGTTGTTTGGATGTTTTTAACCGGCTTGTTAAAAAGGAGGTACTTAATATGAGTGTATGTCTGTTACGCGATGTCTTCGTCATTTGTTTTTTTATTTGGTAGTTTATACTTTTAGATTTGTTTCATAGTAATTTTATTAAAATCGGTTCAATAGTTTGATTGTTAAATCAAAATTACTGGAAAACATATGTCATAAACGAAATTGCGTATTTTACTTTCCTATTGACATTTTTCTTCGCTCATTGTAGACCGATTTGGATGAAAATGTCGAGAAATAAGGGATGGGCGTATTGAAGTTGGTATATTTAGATATTTAAATCATCCACTTGTTAAATCATCATAACTGGAAAATAATGTGTCATCCAAAAAAACTATATTGCGTATTTTGTTTTTCTGTGACGCTGTGTTTTCTTCGCCCGTTGTACGGATTAGTATGTTTCTTATTTAAAATGGAAGGGTTTAGCCCTAAATGTGAAAAAAAAGGATTATACAGAATTCGCATTTAACGATTTTTTTAAATCATTAAAAAATAATAAACTTATGGATTTTACAAAACTTTATCCTGCACATAAATAGAACCCGGAAAAAAACAGTCGAATACTCAACCAGGACGCAATAAAACACGTTAACACATTTTAAAATCACAAAAACATACGAAACCAAAAGGAATGAGAAAATTAAAACACTTTCTCACAATCACCGTTTACATAAGGTTAACTTTTTTTACGATATTGGCGGCAGCAACAATCTCCTATTCGTCCAAAAATCGACGCGCGATTTCGACGAGCGATCTCGTTTCGAATGAGCGACGCGACTCGTGGCGCAATGGCGCGAGAACTGACTTACTCAACCCAACCAAGGTGGTGTGGCGGACTCTAGTGAAGGGAACATATCGATAGCTTATTCGATGCACTGTTTTTTTTTAACGACAAAATATAAGATTGTTGTATGTATCTGTAGCATCGTGTGTTTGAAAGCTGACGTGTATCAACAACAACCATCTAGGTTCTTAGCTATAGCTATAAATTATAGTTTACTAGCGACCCGCCCCGGCTTCGCACGGTTAGAGCATCAGTGTCGTATCAGAAACTACCCGTGCGAAGCCGGGGCGAGTTGCTAGTGTATTATACATATAAATCTTCCTCTTGAATCACTCTATCTAATAAAAAAAACCGCATCAAAGTTCGTTGCGTAGTTTTAAAGATTTAAGCATACATAGGGATATAGGGACAGAGAAAGCGACTTTGTTTTATACTATGTAGTGATGAACATTTTTGTTAATAACCAATCTTCATAAACTATAGTTTATTAACCAGTTAGTTTATGAAGATTTGTTGAGGTGTTTGAAATTTATCAGCTCATTACCATTACACCAAGACGGGGTTTTATATTTTAGTAAAACAAACTTTTTTCACAACTGAATTCAACAACAACTGAATTCTTGATTTTTTTTATTTACTTACGATGTTATGATCATAATTGTTTATTTGCGACATATAGGTTACAGAGGTTGTTACAATGGTAATTAGAAGTTCAGCCATGTTCTGCTTAACAGCATAAATTAATTATTTTTTAAATAATAATAACCATCGATAATCTTCATCGACGCGTCCCCCCCCCTCCCTACGGCGATTACTATGCTTAGATCACTTGTTGGTATATCCCACGTCTTGGACTCGGTGGCCAACACAAACTATACTTTGACTATACACCATAGAGTGTATTTTAGATTACACACGTGGAATATAGGAATTTACTTTTTCTGTTCATACCTAAAGTTTAAAGGATATCCTTTTCAATACATTATTACGTGCATTTGTTATTTATTAAATCAGGTCTCGAGTGAAAATACCGGTTATTTACAATTGGGGCTCGCAATCGAGGGTTCTGTACTAACAATGGACGTCTCCGTGGCTTAGTTGGTAGTAGCCCTGCCTTCGAAGCGAGGGGTCCCGGGTTCGATTCCCGGCCGGGGCACACTTTGTGTGGTGAGCATGTTTGTTCTCGGGTCTTGGGTGTTTGTCTTGTGTTTCTGTGTTTGTCCATGCCTGCGTCACAGGGAATCCTAGTGCAGAGGTATGAGTGGGAAAACGTTAAAAAAAACGTTAAAAATGGTATTTTTGATTTGATCCACCGGCCTCAGCTCGGTCTCGTAGGTCCTGGGTTTGATTCCCGCTCAGGACAACTATTTATGCGACTAACATAAGCGTTTGTTCTGTGTCTGGTGTTAATATGTATTAAATGTGAGTATTCACAAAAAAAAACTAATTATGAGTTATCTCGTTCCCATAGTACAAGCTATGTTTAGTTTGAGGCTGGATGACGCTGTGTGAAATTTCCATAAATACTTATTTATAGAGCGTGCTGGGCAGGGGCACAGGCGCCTTTCAGTCTGAAGGTCTCTGGTTCAAACCCAAGCCATACACCGAAGACTTATTCACTTAGGAACAAAAATTCCAAGACCATGACATCTACCAATCCGGATTGGGCTCCCGTGGATCAAAGCCCATTCACTCTAGAGTAGGCCTGTGTCCCTGTTTGAACATTTTAGGCTGGTATTGAGCACAACACTGACCCGGCGGTCTCTCCTTTTCAAGAGAAATTTGATTATTCTCCAAAATATCGAACGCCTGAAATAATTTTTATAGCAAACACAGTATAAACTATTGGCTGCGAGCAGGCGCTTCGCCGAGACCTCATGCCAGAGGTCTCCAAACTTGCGCCGCTCTCCCTACCTTCCGCGGTCACCACCGGTGGATGGCGGACGCGGTGGGGCCGCAGAGGAAGAGGAGTGTTGGTATTGCGAGGCGCCGCTCTCCCTATCCTCTGCGGCCGTAGTGGCAGGTGACGGGGCTACAAATCTGACCCGTCACATGGGGATATAGGGCGTCTAGATACGAGGTCATCTAACGCCCTTCCGCTGGCTAGGTCCCCGAGGTGGTTGCGACACGCTATGTGTTCTGGCGTGTCGCTAAGACGTGGCACTCGATGCCAAAGGGTCTCCAAACTATGTCTCATAGACCACTTGCCCTGTGTTTCGGCTTTAGGTAGACCCCCTGCTTACGTAATATAGAATTTTTGCAAATTCAACTCCTTCAAAAGTGTTTCTGACATCTATTAGAACGCGATGGTCGAAAAGTCAGTACAAATAAAAGAAAAAAAAACATTTTAGTCAGAACAAGTAACTGATTCATAAATCGAAAACAATACCTGACTTCAATACTTTGAAAGTAGCAAAACACGCAATTTCACTTGGATGATATATTTTTCCAGTTATTTTGATTTAACAAACAAACTATTGAACCGATTTTAATAAAAATTCTACGTGACCAATCTGAAAGCATATTCTTTCAAATGTAAAAATAATTTTCCAAATCGTTTGATAAAAGGCTGAGAAATCGGTGAACATACAAAGAAATATATTGTAAACATCCGAATTGATAACCTCCTGTTTGAAGTCGGTTAAAATGGGAGTGACTGAAAATGTTAAATTTAATAATTATTTACATAATTTTTTCACATAATTTATTTAACACTTTTATACACATAATTTTCTGATAATAGTATGTATTATCAGAAAATTATGTGAAAGTAAAAAGGTATAAAATTATAAAACAATATATAATTAAAAAAATTACGTTTCAAAGTATGTTTTACAAAATTCAATGGAAATAAAGTATTTTTGACTTTGAATTTTTATTATCTGTATTTCCAATAAGAACACTATCGTTGAACCCCATTTTATTTCAATCTCAAAATGTCAATGTGGGTTCCATTTGTTTCAGTGGCATGGACCCCTGGGGGCGATATAGACCTCTTTGGGTGCCTTAGAAGTGCCTTAGAATAGTTGAACAGTCAATTCAATTGTTACCACACGAGCCATGAAGGGATACAAAAGGAATGGTCGGAGTTGATCAATGAACCAAATTAGATCATACAATCGACCACTTAAATATACATTGTACATTTCACACAGCGCCATCTAGCCCCAAATTAAGTATAGCTTATACTATGGGGACTAGGTAACTGATAGAATACTTATTTTGTAAATCTTAGTTATAAAAGCGAAAGTTTGTATGTATGTGTGTATGTTTTTTCCTCCTCCACGCTCTAGTAACTTAAACTACATTTTTTTTTTAGAAAAAAAGGTTTTCCGCGCAGAATAATTGGTAAATTACACGCGGGCGAAGTCGCGGGAAACAGCCAGTAACATAGTAAATAATTATAGTTACAAACTTACGTGGCTTTTTCCAACATCTCCGTAGTTTCACCTGCAAAAAGAGATAATAAAAATATATATTTCAAGCCCATATCGTTAAAAATGTGACTGATAAAAAAATTCGCACCCGCCTCACTAATTTCACTCTCTCATTTACCCACGAGGGGTATTTTTCCAAAAATCAGTGTTGCCAATAAAAAAAAAAAAAATAACG
This sequence comes from Aplocera efformata, assembly GCA_921293045.1. Lineage (NCBI taxonomy): Eukaryota > Metazoa > Arthropoda > Insecta > Lepidoptera > Geometridae > Aplocera > Aplocera efformata. The sequence goes on along the minus strand of OV121067.1, from coordinate 312,782 downwards.
TTAACACACTCATACCTCTGCACTAGGATCCCCTGTGTCGCAGATGGCATGGACAAACACAGAAACACAAGACAAACACCCAAGACCCGAGAACAAACTTTATGCTCACCACGCAAAGTGAATCGAATCGTACCCGGGACCCCTGGCTTCGAAGGCCACTACCAACTAAGCCACGGAGCCGTCAATTTGCTCTGACGCCCACAAAATGAGTAATTAATATGTTATCACTCACTTATCGGCCCCATGCTGGTCGCGGCGGCGTCACGTCCATCTACTGCGGCATTGTTCAGCTGAAGTGTGTTGACCTGAAACTGTGTGACAATTACCACATTGCATACCTTAATTTAGTTCGTTATTTCTTTGAAAATTGTATTCTGTAACCGATTTTGATTAAATTTATATGCAAGTCAAAAATATGTAATATGTTCGTCACGCAAACGCTTCTCCTGCGTGGGAACACCATCGCATCACCATAGACATCACTTGCACATTTCCAAACCAATTAAATAGATATAGTTTAATAAAATAACCTAAATAGTTTAAAAACACCATATTTTAAGTACCTCATACCATAGTCTCCATGTAAAATCTCATCAGATCAGATGCAGATTATTTAATAACAAGACACATAATATTCTCCAAATAATCAAAATAGTATATAAAATGTGAACTGTATAAGTTCACATTTTGATTATATATCATTCAAATCACTGTGTACAAGATACCACAGATATTATAATACTATACTAGTACAATACTAACTCTATTAAAACTATATTTTAATGTCATATAGAATAATCAAAATGTTATACTTGGTAGGGAGTTCATTGTTTTTCTTTGTTTGTAATAGTCCAAAACATTTTATTTTCTTTCTTTCTATTGTTCCACAGCATGGACAACACAAAACAATATTTCATGTTTGTATTTACAAAAAAGTACTATGTATTTTATCACAAATCTAGTTTCCGCGGTACAAGCTACAGTCAGTTTGAGACTGCACTGTGTGAGATATCCATGAACATTTATTTATTTTATGAACTAACTAGCTGCGCCCTAGTTTCACCCGCATAGTTCCCGTTCCTGTGGGAATATGGGGATAAAATATAGTTTATGATACTAACTGATAATGTAGCTTAAAACGGGTGAAAGATTTTTTTAAATTGGTTCACTTTCGCTTTTATAATATAAGTTACGATGTAGACTAACAATTAAGTAATGAGAATTCATACAGCTCAACTGAAGCTCAAGTTTGCTGATAAATATGAACAATGCTGTACATATAACTGTTAGCAAAACATGTTTCAAAGCGAGAGTATAGTGCAACGCAGCATAGAAATTCTCAGTAACATATTGCTTGTCTAGTATGTTGTCAATAACTAGGATATCAAAACCTGATTAGAACCTACATATCACTCTTTTGAGATGTTTTGTAGTAAGAGGTTTTTGTGTTACAAACATAAGGATAACTTTACATTGAGATGGCTCACTACCCCCTGGTATGAGGCATTACATCCCCCTCTCTGAGGGGTGCAACACAATGCGATTTGGGTCTCCTCATAGTTCCATAGGGGAGGACCATGGTATGGCTAGTGTAACCACTTAACTTCAGGAGAAACTCCAGCTTATCCCATCACTTTCGTAGTATAAAATTAAAGTACTCAAGTAGGTACATACTGCCTATAAAAACTGCTGTATGGTATCAATTAATTAGTCATTGACAACAAAAAGACAATGTACTATTTACATACTTACATAACAATATTAATAATTTTGAGACTGGAACATTATTTTTACATTATTTGTGAACAACTTCGACAATTTAAAACAGCTAATTAAATATTTTCAAGCTCAAAACCAATCGTATAATCTAGTGAAAGTTGTTTACAAGTTCTAGTATTTTTTTTAACATATGAGACAGTTAGTGCCTTTAACGTAGAAAATAAAAATAAAGGTACTTACAAGCTGTTCAGGGTATTGTATGCTGCTGTTGACCTTAATTTAGCAAGAAACTACAACACTTTATAGTAACACCGATAATAACAACAGAACGCTCGCGATCAAACTTTTAAAATTAATACATTTTACTACAGTTATTCATCATAAACAAGTTTGCGAAGTAATAAATTTAACATGAGAGACTTCAAAAGTGATCGAAATATAATGTTATCGGAAATATTTGTTAGCGAATTTGTTTAATAAACTCCCATTTCAAAATTGGGGTCACAAAAATTTAGTTTTCATTGAATAGTCAATCATATGATGCTGTCAATGTCACTTTGTTTTGTTGAGAGTTGCCAGATAATACGAAGATAATTCCACGAACGAACCCTGAAATAGTTCGAACAGGTCTAATAATGAAGTATGTAGCTACTTAGTAAATAAATGAAAAATATCAAATTTAATTCACTTCACACATTGGGAGAATGATAATTGGTACTACTGATCTTAGTGAATTCTAAATTAGATGTAAATATGCGTACTAATAATGTCGTAAAAACTACATAATAGTTTAGTCTATAAAAGATGCAAACTAAAAATTAAGGTAATTTTGCATATTCTTTTGGCAGCGTTGCATGCTGTCATGTCCATCATGCGTGACAAATGAGCGATTGTCATAATAACTGGTCGTAACGACTATTGTCTCAGATGCTAAAAATATGATGGTATTGATAATCAATTATTCGATTAATTATTGTTGAAATCTAACTCGGAATACGTCTGCTCGTTACTTTACTGTTGTAGGCATACCCTTTAACATTTTGATAGGTACTTACCTAAGTTGAGTTACAGCGTTGTTCTGTTATAAGGATCGCGTTATATTTTCCTGTGTACCGCCAATTCAAAGCCTAGGATCTCTTGCGAGTCTTCATTTTTCAGACGTGACGAAACGGAATTACGTCCCGGGATTGAATATGACAATATACAACGGTTCTCACCAAAGATATTATATAAATTGGTCCGCACCAATTTAGGAAAAGAAAAGGCAACACTTTATTTTCATTCATTTATTTACACTGACTAGAAAATATGAATACTACTTAACTCAATAAAAATTACTTACAACATTGGTCTTATCTAATACTGAAAAAATTCCGTGCATTTTATTTACAATAATTCGCTATTAAATAATTATTAATTACTTATCACCTTATTTCATGCAGCTTTTAAGGTTCGGTCACACAAAATGAATTTATCGCAGCTTCATTGAGTTTGCTACAAATTAGCTCACTCAAACTCAAGCTCTTAACTCATTTATTACTTTAGATCTCAAGTATCATTTGGACAAGTATCTCCACAGCAATTGCATTCGCAGTGTGACCAAAACTTTAGAAACGGCAATAGCTATGCACCTAAAAAGGAGAAAGTGTAAAAATATCTATAATTTTTTTTGTTTCACCTACATACATTTACATGAATTCATACTAAATATAAATAATTAACTTCTATTACTATTCTTATTTACAAAAGTAGTGTGATTTTTTCAGTCAAGTACAACATATTTCTATTATTTTGAAATAAACAAAAATGCTCGATATATGTCACTGTTTTGTTAACCCTTAAAGTATCTATGTAATGGTAGTAAATGCTACTGAAATAATGTGAATAAAAATCATTCTAACATTGTTATCTTGAAAATTGCCTTTGATTATAAAATTCTATGCAATTTTACGGATTAATTAAGTAAGTATTAAATCTTAAAAGCTTAAGTATTTAATAGTACAGGTAATTTGATTTTAAGCTGAAATTAATACATGTAGGGTAGGAAAGATATTTTCTTCCCAATACAAATTGATAAGGCTCACTTAATCATAACTATTATATTCAAGGTATATACAAATTATAGTACCTATAATAAAACTACTTATTATAGTGTTATTAGGAACAAACAATATTTTGTATTAAGTAGAATAAACAAGTCCTACTTGCGAAATCCTTTAAATCATGAGCGTATGTTCTTGTGAGCGGAAACAAAAACCAGCCATTTACGATTTTGATACGCACACTGAGATTTTTATATCACAATTTATATTTTTTAAAGATTTGTCAATAACCGTCTATAATTTTTACATAGAAATTTGATTGAAACGTAGCAACCAATTTATACTGCAAGCAAGCAATTTATACTAATTATAAATAATTTTGGTACGCGATTTTTCGCCAATGGTGGACCGATATAAATTAATATTTTTGTATACCCACTTCCGACGTGGTCCCATAGAAATTGCCATAATGGTACCAAATAAGTAAATGGTTGGCTATAATCAGCGCATTTGTTATTATTTCAGTTAAAGTTCCATCACAAAAAACAAATTTTCGCAGCGAATATACCTCTTCTTTTCATTGCGTTTGTCGCAGCGAGTATTTCAACAAACGAATTTGTTCGTGTTTCACTTTGTGTGATCGAAGCTTTAATACAGCAAGAATTGCATTGTAATTAGGTAAAACTATTATTCGACTATGTATCTAAATCGTATAGTGTTGTTGCAGAGGTAAAATCCCTCAAAGATAAAAAATTGCCAGATACGAACACCCAAATTAAAGATAATTTTTTCATTAAAGTTTCATGCCTCGTTTGCTTATGGTAAGTACGCAGTTCAGTCATAGTTAGTAGACATTTTCTCGATAAGATCTTGTAGCGCTAGTGCTTTAGCGAGGCGTCTTCTGAAGTCCTGTGAACAAAGAAATAAAGCATTACTTTAGTTACTAGTATAGTTTATAATATCTGTGCTTTAGTGAACCGACTCAGCGTTGTTTTAACAATTTATAACCATAATTATATCCTCAGGTTAATCTATTCGCTGATAGATAAGCGGAAATTTGAAACACATAGTTGTAATTTTAAGCTGAAATTTTCAATTTTTTTTTTTCAGTTTGAACCTGTGTCCTTCAGATTGAAAGTCGGCGTCTGCGCCCCTGGGCCACCACGCTTCCTTAGATAGTCTTACTTATTAAGCTTACGTCTATTGTAACCGCGGTAACACTGTAGACTGCTAGGATGATGTAAATGAGGTACTCACCATATGCAGTTTGTCACCACCGTGGGGGACCCTTGCCACGAACATGTCGCGCGTCATCAGGCACAGCGCCTTGCCGTTCATCGGGAACCGCTCGGGCTTCCCCCCGCGCCGGGAGACCCACTCGCCCACGTCCGCGCGGCACCACGTCCGGGGATCTGGAGGTCCAAGGGTCATTGTTACAATACAATACGACTAGTATAACAGTCACCCATCCAACTACGAACTGAGCGGCCAGTTGCATAATCAAATAATCTGTAAAGAACATCCTGGCAACCTTCGCCACTAACGTTTAACTATTGAAAAAAAAAATCGACATCGGTATACTTACGGGACGAAGAAAAATATCACAGGCAAGCACAATACGCAATTTAATTTTTTTATTCGAGCGAATTTCCTTTAAGTTTGGTCTAAGCCTTATCTAAATCAGATAAACAGTTTAGTTGTTAAATCAAAATAACTAGATAATATGACATCCAAGTAAACGAAATTGCGTATTTTCCTTTCCTTTTTTTTTTACCTTTTTCTTCGCCCGTTGTATACCGATTAAAAAGTTTTTTTTTCTTCTTTAATTATTCCTGGATATCCCCGTAATACAGATTAACAAGTAATTACATAGGTACTATTTATAATGTGCATATAACCACACTACCCTATTGACCTTCCTCAAGGGAGGCCAGATAGATTTGTAGTCAGCTTCTTGGCCTCATACCAGGATGGTGATTAACCATCCTTCTCTCTTTACATAAGGGGAAATAAAGTACGAAAGTATTGAAGTCAGTTCTTTTAGATTTTGAAATGACTTAGACTTTGTTAGGTATAGAAGCGCGAAGTACTTACCTAGTGGGAGGTTGTCGTCCCGCATCCTGAGATCGACGGCGGCCCAGTCGTGGGGGGGAGGCACTCGCTCGCAGCGCGCTTGCGACGGCATGATGCACGGCGCGTAGGTCTGGAACGAACCAGAACATTCCAGATTAACAAATGCAAAAAATACAAAACTATTATAAAATGCGCAACTATTAAATGTACAAAGAATATTAAACAATAATGTACAATGGGCGGCCTTATCGCTTAGAATCGATCTCTTCCAGATTAAAATTCCACTTATCTATTTATCGCAGATTATGCACCGTTTTTTGACACCCCCCCCTGTCCTTGTGCTCTTACTTGTTAAACCCCCTGGTGTGACGTCACATATTTTTCAATTTTATATTTCAGAAATAATTAAATCAAAACAACAGTTCGTATTTTTTTTTTTACTTAATAATATGTATTTTTAAGTTTTGGTTTACATATAAATTTAAAGTATTTTCGATTTTATGTCACATGTCACATACTTTTAAACCCCTCTGTCCTATAGTTCAATATCTTCAGAAACTCTTCAAAGTGCCACCGGAGGCAACCGCCCCACCCTACTGTAAGTCAAATGAATACAATATTTCTATTCAAAACTATTTCAAACCAAGGTCATACACAATAAGTCCAATTTCAATGTATTCACTCAATAACTATTGTAAAACGTCATACAATTACACAACATTTAATCCGCCATTAGAAGTCGCGTGGCTGACTTCCGTTTCCGGTCCAATATGGCGGCTATTTTGACAAACTACCGGCATCCGCGCCATTGTCGCCGCTTCCCGATTTTTGTTGGATTTCCGTTCATTTCTGTTATTATCCGAGTATTATACTTCAGCCTATAAAATACGCCATATACAACGAAAATATTCAAGATCCGAGCACAATTCTTAACACATCTAGGGAGTCCATTTGCTCGCATCCGTAGGTGATCTTTGAATCCCTATATGTGACCCCAAGGTGGTGCTAAAGGACTCCTTTAAAAGGAGTGGCTTTGTTCCTTTCTGTGACTCCTTTAAAAGGAGCCTCAGTATTAGAACTTGTGCAGACTTGGTACACTTGGTAATATGCCGCCAAGCAGCGGTGCACTCGCATTGCTTTCAAATAAACGAGTTTTTGATTGTCTCGAAAGTAGACAATAACTTCCTATATCCTTCGTTTTTTATTTATCTACATAAGTCACCTATTTTGTCGACTACATACATTTTTATACCACACTCAATAGTTTTTGAGGAAAAACAAAAAATGACGAGTTAAGTAGAATATGACAAATCCTTGATCTAAGTGGGTATCCAACCCACGACCTACAGAAGGCGTTACCAAGAGCTGGGAGGCCAGTTCAAAATATAAACATCAATTCTATTTCCATCCAAACAATAGATGCGTTCGGCGGCAGATGCAGTACAAACTGGCAGGTGGAGCACGCGTTCCATCTGCTGTCGCACCTTTCGCAAATAACTTACCGTTATGTTATTCCTATACGAGTAATTCTCGTATATATTTGTTTATTATTTATTTATTTCACGTATCTCAGAAACGGCTCTAGAAATTTCGTTGAAATATTGTGTTTAGATTGGGTTTTGCTGTTTGAAGTATTGTATTTATATTAATACAATATATAATTGTATATTTTGTAAAAAGGCATACTTTTTATAACTTTGGTATGTATTTTTTTACAAAAATTTGCTAAAAATTTATATTCTATACTGAAAATTTAATCAGCGCCATCTTGTAAATTTTTGAGGTACTTGATTGGTAATCTACCGTTTCAGATAAAACAGGATTTTACAAATTAAAGAACCAGTTTCTATCTTTTTAACTGAGAGCGAGTTTCGAGAGCGTAGTGGCCCAGGGGCACAGACGCCGACAAACATTTGAAGGTCGCTGGTTCCCACACGTGCACCAATGAGTCTTTCACTTAATTAATTAAGATATGTGCGCAATACCACGTTTTCGAATCGGTGACGGAAAACATCGTGAGGAAACCGGCATGTCTTAGAACAAAAAGTTCGAAGACATGTGACATCTACCAAGCCACATTGGGCTCCCGTGGGTTTGTCTTGTATTTCTGTTTGACCGTGCCACCTGCGAAACAGGGAACCCTAGTACGGGGTATGTATGTAAATATTAAAGGAATATTTATTTTGTAAACGTTTACACACTCATACCTCTGCGATACGGTTCCCTGTGTCACAGATGGCATGGAAAAACTCATAAAAACAAATAACAAATTTCATGCTCGCCACACAGTGTGTTCCGGCCGGGAATTGAACCGGGCTCCCCTCGTTTCGGATGCATGGCTACTACAACTAATGTCAAACGTTTGAACGTTTAAAGAATTAATTAGTTTGATATTTAAGTTTTAATCGTGCCCTAATTTAGGTTCAGTAGCTCATTATCAATAACAATTTATAATTATGATTGAATCATCAACCATTATCAAGTCGCTCTGTAAAAAGGGATGTAAGCGGTTCCTTACCAAGCCGGATAATAAAAAAAAACAATGTGTGTTCCTTTTCCGAAGCCACCGGAAGTGTCGATTTCGATTATGGTGCGTCCGTCCGTTTGGCGGGATGGCGCGCGCGTTTCCGCTCAAACGAGCGACTTTATAATTTCAATTGACTGATGTTTTGTATTGTAAACATCCTAAATTAATTAATTTTGTGGAACAGCTGCCAAATAACTGAGTATAGTAGAACAAGCACTAACAACCAAACCATATAATCAACTAACAAGCTAAAGGGGCCATTAAAAGACTCAGTAGAACTTCGTCCGGAGAACTACTGCCTCCACACCTGGTAATCTGCCGTCAAGCAGTGATGCACTCGCATTTCGGATTTAAGGGTGAGGACGCCAGTGAAATCACATATGCATGAGACGTAACATCCCTACTTGGACTTTGGTACCTACGTCGAATTTCTGATGTTATGGGCGGAGGTAACCATTTACCATTAGGTGGGCCTTCAGCTCGTCCTGTCACTTCAGTAGCATTAATAACATGGCTAGAGATATATTGCCATGCCATATTACCATGTGGTTGTTGAACTCCAAAGCTACGGTCCCAATTCTCAGAAGCATAATAAGTATTGAACTGGTGCTATAAAATGATGATACGGTAAGTAAAGTAAGATCTTCCCGCCATTGTCTACGCCGGATGTACGGCGTACTTAGAGAGCGCGGGAAAGGCGCACAATGAGTCAGTTAACCTACCGGTTTCCTGTAGCAATTTGTAATGATAGTTCCGCTAAGACAAGATTTTTGATTTGCGATTTAAAAAATACCCGTATATGAAATTACTTAATTACTGAAGGTAATTTAAGTTTGGTTTTACGCGTCAGCTAGTAGTTCTGCCTTCTGTGGTCGCGGATTCGATTCCCACCGAGGACAAACATTGGACGAAAATAGCTGTTTGATCTGTGTCTGGGTGGTAATGTGTGTTACAGTGTATTTACAATAAAAGTATTAGGTATTCAATGAATAAGAATGGTTCCCATAGTACAAGCTATCTTTAATTTGGGATAGCGCTCTAGCCTTAATATATTATAGAATATAACGAAGCAAAACTAATTTATTTGTATTTACTTAATGGCAAGTACAAACATGTTTCATTCTAAATATCCGCTAATTAATGACGATAAAACAACACAAAGCAAATCTTGAGAAATGATGTAGGATGTTAAGTAACCATTTTATAATCTGTGACCGGAAGTAGGATAGCGCGGGAGAATGCCGCCAATTTACCGATAAGACAGCGGAGCGAAAGATTTTACGTCTGTGGTCGATAAGAAGTAGGTTGTCTAAAGAGATCGCTATGAGCGATAAGTCCGCAAATTGCAACCTCTATTTTGTTTTTAGTTCGTATTATCTGTATTATTTACATTGTTCTCTTAACTTTGAGGTGAATCTATTTAAAATTCACCGTGTACTATTAAGTTATAATAATAGTATTGTAGTAATAATAATAAAAGTCTACTTCTTTTTCATGTGAGTAGGTAAGCAGCTGACACTGATGTAGGAGTTTCAGCCATCCGGAGGCCTCAGTTCAAATAACACTAAACGGTCACCCATTCAAGTACATACCGGGAAAAAAGTTGCTTAACTTAGCAAGCTTCACATATGTGTCATGCATTCTTTGTATCGCAACACAGATGTAATGACAACATACAGTTACATAACTGAAACGAAATACTCAAGACTTCCGGCTGTAAATGTTTGCCCTGACCGGTAATATAACCTGCGATACTTCGCTTTAAAGCACCCTTCTTTTGAAGCGTCTTTCAACTCATAAGTACATTGTACAATTACACATATAGTGAAATTACTGAAAATGAATGCAGATTACCTACTGTTTCATTGGGGGCCAAGTCTCCAGTAATTATTTACAAATTTAATTCGCAATCTTTGACTAATGGCAATGTAATAATTCAGTTACCTTCCAGATTTTTTTAAAATTTTATGTTTAATCGGCCTACCAGAATAAGAATGGAAAATCTAGTTCCTGACTGATTAAAATCAACATTATTTAATCTGTGGTAAAAGTCATCAATTATATTTGAAAAAAAGAATGAACTAAAATTCATTCTTTTTAAAAAAAAGTTATAAATCCACAAAGGCGGTATGGTTTCCAGCTATAGCCTAACCAATATAGACGAAATGATCAAGAAATTGAAAAGCCCACTAAATAATAAATTGCATAATCTTGTATTAATCCCCATGTGTTCTAAAATATGTCTAAGTATGATTCGTTTCTTAACATTTTTATAAATCGCATAACATACTACAGGACGTTTCAGTGGCCAATATGTATCAGTTATTATTTATTAAAGTGAATATGTAATGCGAAGAATATTATACTAGTACTACACTCACCATTTATTGAAATAAAACTAGCAAAGCAATCCTTCTCCTCACAAAATATTTCACAATCACGATGCACCACCGACTGTTTCGATAAACGATGTGAACACACGTCCGTACGCCACGGCTGCCTGAAACCTATTGAAATTTTACTCAAGAAATCCCACAATTTTATGAATGAGTGCAGGTCAATAGATTCATTCACAAACGAAAGTCATATGTTTGTTCTCAGCACAAGCCGTTGTGAGCCCTGCGCTACGGCTATAGAGCTAAATTTAAATTATCAATAACGTAAATTGATTTCATTCATTATTTTTGGCAAGCATGCGCGATACTAGCGTAGGTCCGGATGCGGGTGTGCTCTGTCCCTTTTCTATCAAAGAGGCTTTTTAAACGTGTGAACAGGAGAGGGAGATTTTCTTTAAAATCGATAATGAGTTTCTCGCATCCTGTCTGTCAGCATGTGGTCTGAAACAAATCGTTTCCGCACGATTCATTTCACCGAAAACGTCTCAACTAAAGATTATCGTCATTTGAAATTGTACCTTATTAATTACAAATTAAGGATAAATCAGTGATTTTAATTGAGTGCTTATCGGTGAGGAATTTTGAGTTGATAATTAGGGAGTTGCGTTTCCGTCGGTACTATTCTGGTTTCCCGCGCAAAAGTATTTTTAGACAAATGGCGGACGTGGCGCGGCGACACGATTATGAGACAACCTTTTCTATAATTAAGAGTTTATGGCAAGTTATTGCTTTCTTTTGAATGTGGGGGAACTTTTAGTGGGTCGTTATCCGATTACCCATTAGTAATTCGTTACTAATACGTTATCCCAATTATAATAAGTTTAATAAAATAATCCAGTTTTAATGGGATTTGAATTTGTTAACTTGAACTTGAAATCCCAATTATAATATAATATTTTTTTTTAGTAAGTTTGTACCTACAAATATTTGTGAAATTACGCGTTCTTAATGGATACAAGATTAGTGCTAGTTCAAACCTTAGATGTACCTTAGATGTACATAGTTATAATAAGCTAATGTTTTTTTTTTAATGCACCGTAATCCTATTACGCTAGCGACACTGACCATACATCCTTCTTGAGACAAACAAAAGGAAGGATGCTTCTTTATGAATATTGTTTGGGAAACGATAAAAACTTTTTTTATGACTTTCTTGTTCCTCGCATTAACAGGATGTGACCATAGACTAAACTCAAAATATTACACCGGGAATTTTTTTTAAGTTATTCGTCATTAATTTTTTTTCTTTCTTGTCATTACGAAATTAATCGAACTTATTAATACTTTTAACCCGACAACGCTAGATGTTTAGAGTTTATGTTTTTCGAGCGTGTGTATGTACCTATGTATGTATTGTGTATGTATATTTCTTGCTTGATGCATTTTTTGTTAGATTCATCTTAATTGTGAGAGTGACACTGGCTATCAAAATTAAAATGGCCGTTGTTTGGTGCTTTACTATGCCCTAAAAATAGTGTTAATTAAAACGAAACGTTTTTTCCTAAAATTTTACGTGTCCAAACGATACCTGAGATCTAAAGGATTAAATGAATTTTGAGTTTGAGTTTTTTTCATAGGACGACGGTCCACCTTATGGGAAGTGGTTCCGCCCATAACAACAGAACCTAGGTCCTCCGACCCCAAGTCGCAACCCGTGTATCCCTTGGTGGCAGTACTTCTCCGCACGAACTTGGCACAAGTTCTACTGCTTCTTTTTGTTGCTTCGTTACCACCTAGGTTCTTGGAGGGACTCCGAGGGATTCACCTACGGACGCAGCAGGACCCCCCAAAGCGCATATCCAGCCAAGGTAACAAATTAAATAAATAAATAAACGTTTACACACTCATACCTCTGCACTAAGATTCCGTGTCGCAAATGGCATGGACAAACACAGAAACACAAGACAAACACCCAAGATCCGAGAACAAACTTCATGCTCACCATACAAAGTGTGTCCTGGCCGGGAATCGAACCCTTCGCTTCGCAGGCAGGGCTACTATCAACTAAGCCACGGAGCCGTGTAATAATACTTTTTGAAAATGCTGGATATCGAAGCTGGGACGACCAGATGTATAGTATTATTATATCTGTGCCCAGATTCAGTAACACGCTGTATCTGTTAGATAACAATGCTGTGACAGAGATCCCAATTTTACAATCCACTTCCGCTGGCGACGGAAGGACGGACATAATGATTTTTTATGTGATAGTGTCGTCTGTCCGTCTGTTGGACTCTCTAATTGTTATTTCCGGGTTTTATCTTGTTCAAACATCCCACAGACTTAAGATATTTTAGTGCTCGCATCGTCGCTTCTCCGGTCGAACACGTCGAAACGTAACTTCTAAAACATGTTACGATGAGTTATCATTTGAACTAGTAAATGATTTAAAAATCGAAAGTCGAAGCCACTTAAAGACACCATCTTTGTTGTTCATGCATCCTGATACAGAATACCTTGAAACAAACTGTATGCGCGTGCGTCCCACAAACTTCCCGAGGCCAAGGCGACACAAGACACTACATGACGGCTCCATGGCTTAGTTGGTGTAGCCATGCCTTGGAGAGGTGCCGGGTTCGATTCCCGGCCGGGACACACTTTGTGTGGTGAGCACGAAGTTTAATTTAACAAATCCATTTCTTTTTTATAATTTAGTAATAACTAGCAACGCGCTTCGCCCGGTGAGTAGAGCATCAGTGTCATATCACAAACTACCCGCGCGAAGCCGGGGTGAGATGCTAGTACTATATATAAACCTATCTATCTATTGCTAAAAACTGCATTAAAATACGTTGCGTAGTTTAAAAGATCTAAGCGTACAAACGGCGGGAGCGACTTTGTTTTAACTATGTAAGATGTAATGTATCTTTCTTGCTTATTGTCTTTTGATGAGTCAGTTGTCAGTTTCATTTCACAGATGTATTCGTGTCTGAGTCTAAATGAGGATATAAAAAATTTACCATTTACTACGTGACCCACAAAGGGGCCGACCTACCGACTACAAAAAGGACAGGAACACGATATTTTCACAATAGGGTCCAACTATTGTTGAAACGGAAGCGATCGACAAACAACTATATTTTGCTTTGCAACCCTCACGTTTGGACCCAGGGGACTTCCTTTGAGAAAAAAATTCTAGAACTTTAATTTGTTGGTGGAAACGGAAGTATGGTTACAGGAGATAGCCGATATCCACGAATTAAAAAAAAAAAACGCAGTAAACTTTCGATGAACACACGCGCTATGTACTAATCATCTGTTGTCATAAGTAATGTGTAATAAGGTGAAATGAGACGCGTAAAAAATGTTGTGAAAAAATGGCCGTCGTGGCATGTACGGAACAATTTTTTTCGTAATATGAGTAATGGTCTACATCCGTTTACGTAGTTGTCACATTTTGACAGGTCTGCGCCATAAGATAGGGGAGATAAACATTTTATTTACAATAAAATAGAAGCTTTGGCATTCATTTTTGTTATTACATTACACATAATAATTTTAAGTGTGTGTGAAAAACTTCAATTTGTATTAGTATTTCTTTTTCGTAATTTATGTGGACGATTGTGATGACCATTGTTAATTAATTTTCTGCTCTTATTCTGTTTTTGTATCTATTGTGTCATTTGGACATTCTTAATTAATTATATTGACATTTTATATTGTCATTATTATTTTTTCGTTATTATTGTTTATAGACCGTTGTACACCCTTACAGGGTAGAACACATTGATACTATTTTAAAACTGTTTTAAAATATTTGTACATGTGATTCGACAGTAAACGCACTTTGACTTTGACTTATATCTGCAGAAATACGAAAGTCTTTTATGTTTTGTATTAGATACTGTCTAATATTCTACAGGGATATTCTACATCTACCATGGGAGCCCAACCCGCATTGGCATTTAATCAATGAATCAAACACCACGGGGATTTATAGGTTCCCAATGTAGGAAGAACCTGTTACCACACTTCACACTATTTTTATAAAGGCGAAAGATTGTAGGTTCAAGACTTCAAAATGAATTGGGATGAAACTTGTTACATAGGTAGCTTATACCCTGGATTACTTTACTACTATTTTTTACTACACTATTATACTTTTTATGCCGTTTAAATGAAATATTTCCGTGGATTGGTCAACCACGGGTAACACGGTACTAGTATTATTATACAGTTTATAAGTTTGGTGTAAAATACAGATGTTTTGTAATGTATTGTAAAGGTTTCTCTCCCCTGACATCCTTCTTTTTTTTTAAAACCACAAGCTGCGTGTCATGTGCGCGTGGCAGTGATCAGTGATCCTATTCCGCCAGGCACAGATAAATAATTTACGCCTCCAGCATCGAATATTTTTATGGGTGAATGGAACTTGGGTGTTTGTCTGTCCATTCTATCGCAAGGAAATCTTCCAGGCCACAAACCATCCAACCGATGTGTCCCAAACCGGTTTAATTAACGGTTTCAAAACCGTATTCGTATTATCGAATATGGTTTTATGCCACTAAAACAATGCATCAGGTAATTTTTTTTATTTTTTACCGTTATGGCACACGCTGGGTTTTTGTTATTAAGGATATTATTGTATATTCTGTCTGTCAACATGAATAGGGCAGTCTGCCCGTACGACTATCATCTTCAGGATGCCATTGCCCCTCGAAGATTAGCAAACGGTAATATGATAATGTTAACTAGCAGGAATTTATTTTAGTACCTGCGCTACGGTGCGTTTTTGCCGCGGCGGCCGGCCGCATCCAATTAAGGGTGGTTATTGTCAATTATACGAAAAGATCACTTCCTGTCTGAGGACAGTTTTTTTACAGCCACGTGCTTCCTGTACTTTTTCATCCGCGAATAAACATTTTTTTTTCGATAGGAATAATCAATATGCTAGTGCATTATAGCTTAAGTTTTTAGGGGTCCAGTTGCTTATACTGGGGGTTATTATATAATATTATGACCTTGAAATATTTATGGTACAATCTTTAAAGTGACTTCTTTCTAACAAAAAAAGATTCAAGATCGGACAACGCGTTAATGAAATACAACTAAGAACAAATTTAGTATTTAATCGCCTCTCCCAAGGGAACCGTGCTGAATTTCAATAAGTATTGTATTAAATATTACCTTTCTCGAAGCATGAACTCAAATCAGGAATTACATAGGTACATTATTATGCACTTTAGCTTTTTAACTTTTGTTTGGTATGTTTTGCTGACATGACTGTGTTTTGTAAGTTTACTTTATAAGTCACTAGCGACCCGCCCCGGCTTCGCACGGTTAGTAAAGCAACAGTGTCGTATCAGAAACTACATGCTTGTGTATTATACATATAAACCTTCCTCTTGAATCACTCTATCTATTAAAAAAAACCGCATCAAAATCCGTTGCGTAGTTTTAAAGATTTAAGCATACATAAGGATATAGGGACAGAGAAAGAGACTTTGTTTTATACTATGTAGTGATAATTCATAAATATTTATTGGTAAAGAACATTATATAATGTAAATCCGATTTGGCCGTACGTTTAGTATATAAGTCATTTATTGTTATACAATAAATCAAGGGCTGTGGTTTTTGTTTAACTAATGATTTCAAATAAAAATAAAATCTTAAAAACTACGCAACGTATATTATGCAGTTTTCAGCAACAGATCGAGTAATACAAGTGGAAGGTTTATATGAATGAATGAATGAAAACTTTATTGTACACCAACAGAATTTTTAGATGGTAGCTTATTAAAAAAAAAAAATTATATTCTAAATTTGGGACAACGGGCGGTCTTATCGCTGAGAGCGATTTCTTGCAGACAACCTTTGGATGGAATTAAACATTTGTGACGCTTTATATTATATGTAGTATACATGCATATTAGTAGACAAACGCCGCTAGTATATAGGGCCTAGGGTCGCTAGTATATATTAAAAAATATCTACTATGTATTCTAGAAGTTCTCTTATTGAAGCTACGCTTAGTTTGGGGTTAAATGGTGCTCTATAATGTCCATAAATATTAATTTATTAAATTTGTAGAGTTTCTCGTAGGTAAGTGTAAATGTTGAAATATTATAAACGCGAAAGTTTGTAAGTATGGATGGATGTTTGTTACTCAATCACGCCAGAACGGCTGAACGGACCTGGATGGAATTTGGCACAGAAATAGATTATAGTCTGGAATAGCACATAGGCTACTTTTTATCCCGGAAAAATGTAAGGTCCCGTAAGAAGTCCAACCGCGGGAAACACCGCGGTAACGAAGCTATTACACAATGGGATGGGTTAATTGCAAAAGAAAACAAATACTTTAGATGATCCCTTTTATTAATACGAACTCTGTAATTAGTTTACAGATAATTTCCGACGAATTCAGTTGACATTTAGTGAAGCCACAAAGATAATATGCACAGAGAGATGGCCGAATGCGTTCAGCGCACCATCACAGTGCAAGTACGCTGCTACTTCATACTGCATTTTGGCGAACTCATGATAAATTACACCAAAAGTTTCATGGAGAAACTCCATCAGTAGAGCTGAACAATAAGGCAAAGTACTGTTTATTCGGTTTTTCTAATCAGCGACTTTTTATCTCGATTTGGTATAAAAATTATTGTGTGATCATGAAATATCGAGCGCATGGCGGCCGCTTGTACATATAACCTTTATGCCTGCAGTGAGGCCGTCGCCATGTCTGAACTACGCCACGGAAATAGACACGAACGTGCCAAACGTGTTATCCATAATATTATTGCAGTTGACCCCCCGCCGTAACTTGATGTACCCCTTTTCTCCAAAGACCGTCCCCCAGGAGTTCTTGATGATCCAGTAATCCTTACCGTTCTCTGAAATGATTAATTAACTGTGTTTGATATCTGATTCTCTTTCTGGTCACAATTTAATCATGATGGTCGCGTCCATAGGATACCCCCAGAGACCCTACACGTTCCCCCGGACGGTGCGGGAGAAGATACCAAAAGCAGGAGTAGATATTGTGACTCGCACTCGCATTGCTGCTCCAGTGGAAGGATGTGGGTGCCGGTGTGCCGGTAAAATTACAGACGCGTGAGACGTTGCATCCCCGTCTTCAGAGTGACGCAACGCTATGTGACTTGGATTTTTTTATATTTTGGTAGTGGACGACCGGAATCGATTTGCTATTGTTTATGGGTGCTAATGACCACTTAACATCAGGCGGGTCCGTCACATTAGTGATACAAAAAAACGACAAGGGCAAGATTTCACAGTGTAAATGATGGAAGTGCGACCTTATCGAGATGATGGATCTTGACTTGCTGTGAATAACATTACATGACATGACATAAAATAACATGTAAAACAGGGTTAACTCATGATTTGTGAGTTTTGTTGACTCCCGATATTTCGACGCAGTTACATGCGTCATAGTCCCGGGCAAACTGAAGTCTTTGCGAAGTGGAGTGTGCAAAATCATTGGCAGACATATCGGTCTACCCTCTTGCGCACTCGTTTTGTACGTTCGACCGCATCGCCGCTACCACCGGTTTCGGTAACACGAATAATAATGTACATAACCATGATAGTTTTAAAATTTATAGGGTTAACTCACTTACAACTACAGCAAACCTTAATAATTATGTACCTACAAAGTCACGTTTTCTTAATTAAGTGTCCTGCTTAAGGCGCCTGCTTAAACCGTAACCCGTATCAGCCTCTAATGTTTCCACTGCAGGGACACCGGCCTACTCTCGATAATTGAGAGAGCCCATTCAGGGCTCTTATCTACCACGGGAGCCCAATCCGGATTGGTAGATGCCACATATCGACGAATTTTCGGTTCTAAAACATGCCGGTTTCCTCACGATGTTTCCCTTCACCTTTTCGAGAACGTGGTATTGCGCACATACATTTTTCAGGTGAAAAACCAACCAACCAACGACCTTTAGATTGAAAGTCGGCGTCTGGGCAACCACGCTCTAGCTAGTGAGACTAACCAACAGCAATTAATATTAACCGAACAATTCTGACTCGGGGTGGGAGTGACCGTTTCCACACTGACACCCCGCATAGGGCCGTTCTGTGCATTGTCCTCCTTGACAGCCTATGGGAGCACCCGCTCCCGGGTTCCTCTTAGCTTCGCCGTGGGTGACCATGCCACGATTTCTAATCCTCGAGGAGAGGGTCAAAGTCAAAGTCAAACTCATTTATTCCTTTAGATCTCAATTATCATTTGGACACGTTAAATTTTACACATGCATGTACACATATTCGTGAGCATATAACGTGTCACAGGAACTCCCCAGGCACATTACATGCACACAGATATGTCAAATTACAGTCAGTTTTCATGTTTAAGCTTATCTTATTTGTTAAGTTTACGTCTGTTCCAACCCTAACCGACCAACCCGAGGGGAAGAAACAGACAAGAAACCCCTCGGAAACAGTATTACATATTCGCGAATATGGTCCTGCGTCTAGAGTGGAGCAAATTCATTCCCAAGCCTTTTTGTCATCTAGGTAATCTGATATTTTATAGTAAGCTTTTGCGACAAGTTTACGTTTGATGACAGTTTTAAATTTATTTATTGACAGTAATTGAATTTCACTCGGGATTTTGTTAAAAAAGCGTACACATTGACCTTTAAAAGAATTGCTAACCTTATGAAGCCTAGTAGTGGGCACAGCGAGTTTATTTTTGGCGTTATAATTTGAAGTGTTAACTAAACCCAACCCCTTGATGTGTTGGAGCAGATCAACACTCACCACTGCCGTATCCAACCAGTAGTACTGCGTGGTCGACACCCAAGTCGCTACAGTTCTCATATACGCCGTTCTGGTATGAAGACCACTTCGATGCAGCGACCGCTGAAAAAGTTAAATGCATTATATAGTCACTTATAATAATTTAAGGGGTCAAGTCGCTCGCGTCCGTAGGTACCCTTGAGGTACCCCTACACGTGCCCCTAGGTGGTGCCAAAGAACCAGTTGAACCGTCTCGGGTGACGGTTCCAGTGGGTTTTTATTTTGTTTATGTGAATGTGTGATGGAACGAGCTGAGGGCCCACCTGATGGTAAGTGGTGACCTCCACCCATGACAACAGTAATGCGCGCGACTCAGTATGAGATACAAATCTTTACTGAGTCGCATTCATCCTGCTGCGTCCGTCACCCGAGACGGTGATGATACGTCTCATGCGCATGTGATTTCACCGGCACCTGGAACACAATGCAAGCACTACTGCTTGGCGGCAGATTCCAGATGTGGTGGCAGTACCTCTCCGGACGAACTTGGCACAAGTTCTACTGCTACTTCTAGTTGCTCCTTTAATACCACCCAAGGGGTACGTGTAGGGAATCAAAGGGTACACACCTGCGGACGCGATCAACTGGACCCCCCAACTTTTACGACTTTCTTATATATATTATAAATTGGGGACGATATAGGTCGTATTGCAGTTCCAAGTTACATCACTTCATCAGGTGGGACTTCCACACCCAAAAATAAAATCATTTACTATATAGGTACCCAGTACCATACGGATCCCTCATAACATTATCAGGACTTACTTATGGCCAAAGGACCTTCGAGATACAGCAATTCCTTGAGATTTTCTTCGTTTTTCAGATCATGTGCATAGCAACTGGTCACTTGGGCTACCGCCTTCTGGCGATCGAATCGGCACATACCACCTTTGGCCTCGTAGGGGTAGCTAGAGGAAGTTTCTATTCCACCTTTATCCATAATATATCTGTAATACAGTACCCACATGTATTGACGTCTTCTTTTCCAATGTTCCCCCGGTTGGGCAGTTTCAATGTAACTCTTTGTAACCTACGCTTGATATCAATTCTAATAGTAGTTCTGTGTGGCTGTGAGTGGGCCTGCACTGGGGTGCCGCGTAGAGGTGCTGTGTGTGCCCCCCGTAAAGCCAATAAACTTACAAATTTTGCTGTAACAGTGCTACCAGCAACCACACAAAACTCCTACGCGAGTCGTAAGTGCAGTCCATAATATTTTTGCAATCAAGCTAAGCTGGAAGTACAGGGTAGGTTGGTATGAAACACACCGGTTACCTAGGGTACTGCCCAGCACTGCGATCCTTTTCCTCGCGTTTGCGTATCGGGAACACTTCGTCTTCACTAGATTCGTGTAGCTGTTATTTTATCATATTTTGCGTATATTTATAATGTCCCGAATATCAATCGTGTCTTGTTTAGCGGCGGTGCGGGGTAAAGAGGGTTAGCCAGGTAGGTAGTTTGACTGCATTAATTACAGAGCTCACAAAACTAAAACAAAACCCTCAAGTTAAAATGTGGCGAAAATACAGTGAAAGACTCAAATTGCAGCAGATCAATTTACATAGCAACATTGTTATCCGCCGAAAGTTCGAATTACCAATGGTATGTTTATTGTAACAAAGGTTACTTACGTGACAGCGTTCGTTATCAACCCTCCATTACAATTTTTAGACAGTTCGTCGCAATCGACCACCTGCTGCTCAGACAGGCTCATAATCTTGCCGTGCTTTGCCATCAATCTGCTCTCCACCAACGCTGAGAGTAACATTAAATGTCAGTGCAATTATAAAATACAGTAATGATAAAACATATTTATTATTTATGTTTATTTTTTTATATTTATTTTTACACTCCGCGCCATCTAGCCTCAATCTACAAAAGCTTATTTTTACAAATATATACTTTTAGAATATGATATCCAAAGGTTGTCTTTAAGAAATCGCTTTGTAGCGATAAGACCGCCCATTGTGTCACCTTTTAATTAGTTAAGATTTATATTTTTATTCTATTGTTATCTTTTTGGTGTGCAATAAAGTGTTATATATCTATCTATCTATATTAACACTCAAACCTATTTTTGGGTGCGCTGCAAAAACTATTGACAATAGAACAAAATGATGTACTACGGGTTTGTAGATCCCATTAAGACCTACAAAAAAGTCAGCGAGAACATATATCTAGCTATCATGGTTTAATTACAATACAATAACCGATTTTGTGAATCAAATTTGTACACCGTGTGCAGTTCGATCCAACTTGAAAGATAGGATAGCTCACATCTCAATTTATGATCGCAATATTATTTTATTGCAAATTATAATATCATATGACAAAAACGTTAGCCACAGCAACGTGTGGCCCGGTCAGCTAGTTAATAAAATAAATACAACAAATTATTTCTAAAAAATATCTAAGTATATAAACCAAAACCAAAACCAAACCTTACCTTCTATAATAGACAACACATATTTCAAGGATGCAAAACAACAGCTTGTAGTTATATCTAAATGTAATCTAAATAATTTTTTTGAAATGCGTTTCCATTGGGCTCTGAGGGTCAAACACGAGCCGCAAGACTTCATTTACAGCTGATGAAATCTAGCCAGCCCCATAAATATACTAGACATATTCACCAAAATGGTCTACCAAGGGATTTTTTTTTAAACGTTTACTCACTCAAACCTCTGCACTAGGATTCCGTGTCGCAGATGGCATGGACAAACACAGAAACACAAGACAAACACCCAAGACCCGAGATCAAACTTCATGCTCACCGCACAAAGTGTACCCCGGCCGGGAATCGAACTCGGGACGCCTTGCTTCGAAGGCAGGGCTACTACCAACTAAACCGTCATATTGAATATAGTATTATAATTATAAAAAAAGGTACCTATAGTGGCGAAAGCATAACACGAGCCGCAGTTCCCTTGATCCTTAATTGGAGTCACGACTTTCTTGTCTCTCCAGTCCCAGGAGGCTGGGGCACTCTTGGTGGTGGGGTCCCCACGTATCTTTAACAAATGGGAATACATGAACACCCTCAAATGAGATTCTATCACGCGTCCCCAAAGGGGTTGGCAGACAATAAGTTGACAATAACGACAAGCTAGAGTTCAACATCGCAAATAATCGTTCATTATTTATCTGGACAAGGGCGACCTGATGTTAAGTGGTTACTTCCGCCCATAATAGCAATACGATGAGTCGTCGAGGCCGAAGTATGAGAAGACGGAAGTTGCATCGCGTTGCGCCTGTCACCCGAGACGGGGATGTAATGCCTCATGCGGTTGTAATTTTACCGGAACACCGGAAGCACACAGCAGTCATAAAATAGGGACAGACGCTGACTTTCAATCTGGACGTCGCTGGTTCATATACATTTAGACATGCTGTAGAAATGGATGAAGAGAGTAGACAGGTGGCAGTGGCGCTAACTGGGAGCTTATGTCCAGCAGGAGACTAATACTGGCTGATGATGATGATGGTCATCTTACCTTGCATGATGAACGCATGACGTCGAACGGTTCTTCGGTGTTCAAGCCTAAGTAACTTTTTCTCTCCTCAGGCCGCAGGTCAGCAAAGAAGTCGACGTCTAAAAATATGATGTGAAAATATTAATTTCGAAACTCATTTTAGCCTCCACTATTGTTTTTACGAATGTGGATGCCGGTCAGTACTAGAACTCAATTAAAATACATGATTCGCCCTTAATAATACAATGATCATTGATGGAAGTAAATATACGCGCCGCCCCGGAGAGAACCTAGCGAAACCCACGTGTAGGTAACCTCAGGTCGTCCGGAGAAGTACTGCCTCCACACCTGGTAATCTGCCGCCAAGCAGTGGTGCACCCGCATGCGAGGCGAACGTTACATCCCCGTCTCAAGTGACGGGTGCTACGCGATGCGACTTGAGTCTTCTACTGCCGTTTTTCGGAGAACTGAAGTCGTATTGCTGTTGTTTATGGGCAGCAGAAATTATTAAATATGTGGCGAGCTCTCAGATCGTCCAGTTACTTGAGAACAAAAAAATCCTGCATTCCAAGCACCCCTCGCTATGAAGACAGAAACTTGTTACAAAACGTAGCCTATATAAAATAGATAAGAAATGGGTCCTTTCAACATTGAATACAGAACTTTAAGAATCTTACCAAACGTGGCGTCGTACTCCTTATTCAAACTGTTGATTTCCTTCAAAGTTTCCACAAATATCTGGAACCTTTCCTCCTTTTCGGCGCCATCGTAATTCCTAGAGTTGGTTTGGATGAAATTTTCAAAGAGGTCGCGAATCAACGTCCCGTTTTCGACATCGTAGTATGGTTTGTTAACGGAGTTATCCGCAACAATAGTTTGGCATATTACCAGTAACAATATCTGTGTCAACATGTTTAATGTTTCCTTGCGGCAGAACTGTGAGCTATACTTAAAATAGTTGTCTTATATACCATTTGAAAAACTATTAAACATTGAAGAAGATAATGTAAAATATACGAAAAGAAATTTTTGAAAACCTTTGCATTATTCAGTTTACGATCATTTCATGGTCTCTAAAATAAATTCCAACTTTACATGTATTTTCTGAAGAATTTAACCTAGCAGGCATTTAGTATCTAACCTAGCGAGGTTTGAACCGCGAGCCGCCGACTTTACCTGTAACAAAAACAATGTTAAAAACAAATAATTATTTTATTAATAGCTGTAGAACTTGTGCCAAGAACGTCCGGAGAAGTAATGCCTTCGCACATCGGACGTTACATCCCCGTCTTGGGTGATGGTCGCAACGGGTTGCGACTTGGGTTGGAGGTGGAGGTAACCACTTAAGGTTGGCCTCCAAATCGTCAAGTGGCTTAAAAAAGCACTACAAACACTAGCTGGCCCAAAAGATGTTTCTCTAAATATTTCTAAAATCTTTCTGCTTTCTCTATCTCATACATCTACAACTATCTAACATCTACAACTACTATCTCATACAAATCTTGTCCTGGCCCATACAAACACAAACGAAACAGAAATCCGCCAAATCGATCGAGTTTTTCCCGAGTTCTTGCGAGACTACCACACAGCTGTCGGTTTACACACATGGTACAAATGGACGCTTTGAAATTGGACCAAATCTTATGAGCAACAAATCAAATTTAAAAACAAATTTAACAAAATCCCGAGCGAAATTCAA
The DNA here is from genome assembly GCA_921293045.1 of Aplocera efformata. Classification (NCBI taxonomy): domain Eukaryota; kingdom Metazoa; phylum Arthropoda; class Insecta; order Lepidoptera; family Geometridae; genus Aplocera; species Aplocera efformata. The sequence continues at coordinate 288,081 of OV121067.1, read as the reverse complement.
TTACTGCCAATAAATAAATTTAAAACTGTCATCAAACGTAAACGTGTCGCAAAAGCTTACTATAAAATATCAGATTACCTAGATGAAAAAAAGGCTTGGGAATTAATTTGCTCCACTCTAGACGCAGGACCATATTCGCGAATATGTAATACTGTCTCCGAGGGGTTTCTTGTCTGTTTCTTCCCCTCGGGTTGGTCGGTTAGGGTTGGAACAGACGTAAACTTAACAAATAAGATAAGCTTAAACATGAAAACTGACTGTAATTTGACATATCTGTGTGCATGTAATGTGCCTGGGGAGTTCCTGTGACACGTTATATGCTCACGAATATGTGTACATGCATGTGTAAAATTTGACGTGTCCAAATGATACTTGAGATCTAAAGGAATAAATGAGTTTGAGTTTGAGTTTGAGAATATGTTGTCATAATGGAATAGACCACAAGACAGATAGACAGCAAAACATATCCAATTATAATGAATACCTACACCGTTCTAAGTCGCTTACGAGTCGGAAACGAAGCGAAACCATTATTTCCTCGAAGCCCGTCTGTACAGTACCCATTCCTACCACTTATATTAAATACGCAAAGTGTGAGAGATAGTTGGAGAAAAAATAAAGAGTTTTAAATAAAGATTATTTCCCCAACGATATCCGAAATCCATCTTGAGTCAAGCAATTGTCTTTAAGTTGGTTTTGTACCTTCCACTTCCGGCGCGGCACCGGAAGTGGAAAGACAAGGAAGGAGGATGTCATCCTGTTTTGTGGCGGGTGAAATGGTGGCGGCCGGGTTGGCGTACAGCTATCAGTTCAATACACTCACAATGTACCAGGCAGGCATTGCCTGGATTTCGAATATCGTTGCTAAAATAATAGGTAAGTATTATTTTCCATTTAAATTCTCTATTATTGTTCCGTGACTATCTTGAGTGATGGATTTGTTGTCTTGGCCAAAATAAAATAAAAATAATGACGATGCTGTAACGTGTTAGATTATATTAATATTAGATACCAATATTTAATATTAACTTAATCTAACAATAGAAAATACATTTATTCAATTGATAATCACAAATATAGCGTTTGGTTTATTATAATTACTATTAACGCACTGGTTCAAACAATGTTGGTAATGATAATGAACTGGAAACGACATCTAAGTTATTATTTACATCCATCCTAAAAATCCTAAAAGATCTCGTCTCCAATTTCCCGTTTGGAGATTTTTATGAATACTTTTCCAACCAGTTGAGCGACGCTACGGCAGAGCGTACTGAGTCTGGAACAGCTTCAACGCGCGCTTCTTTCAAAACCGACTTGACTCAGCCTGTGATCTCGGTTCTGGATGCTGGCTTAGGTTCCCTCTAGCAGCTATAAAAAGTTCGCTGCTGTACTACTATGAACGGGTGAGATCTTTATCATCTCACGGGTCCAATAAACACATCTAGATTTTGACTGATGCTTCTTCCATCAGTTAGGGTGACGTGAAATCACCCCAAGATATCAGTGTAGTGCAGTACACAGTGATTCCTACCAACAATTACAATTATTAAAGTGAATATTTCCAGGACATCGATTTTGTAGTTCAGAAATTACAGACATCACAACCCTCAGTATTGGGTCCAAATAACTCGGAATTTACATGAACCTTTGAGCGTAAGGCACAACATAAGGTGGCGCATGTACTCTTTTGTATAGGGTAATGGATAAATCTATTGTCAAAGTCAGATCTCTTTATAGGAGTTAAATACTTTGGCAGTAAATACGAGGAAAAAATTATATTTCGCTTGGTTTTATTTATTCAATTGGCTTTTTTCAAGTTCAAAAGCCAGAACTGTTTCTAAAAAGGAACTTTAGAACTTAGCTGCATGGGAAAAAAACTCCCAATTTATTTTTAAACTGCTGGGTATGTGATCTGCTAAGTTCACCCCCATGCTTTTTCTCTAAATATTGTTACAGCGCCACCTGTTTTTGTAAGCTGGTACTTCGTTGCCCATATCTGTTCCAGTAACGGCGTGTTTTGGACACGAATATATAATAGTACCTACATTAATTTCACAGATGGCAATGTTATTGAAATTATTTACAGGGAAGTGCATTATAAAAATATAAATTAGACGTATGTTATGTCATTTATATTAATATCATATTAATGCTTCGCGCGTCGAAAACAATCTCTGTAGCAATGGGTCGGGCTGCTATCGAATTAGTTGTTGAATGAGATATTTTTAAGGTTTTTTTTTTTTTCCTTTTGTGTTGGCTTCGCCCTTCTTGTGCATTCGCCATTTTCCAAAGTGAACTTCAGTTGTCATTGACTTGATAACCGCCGCTTCGACTTGGTCAGTATTGCTTGCGTTTCGAAAAGGAGCTATGTTTAATACCTTACCTTTATACTTTAATACCTTAGAAATCTGATAAAAAAAGAACCGATTTTAAAACCTCCTTTATCGGATGAAAATTGACAAGTCTGACTACTCAACGCTAGATGGCGCTAGTTTTCTTTTAGACAAATGACGACCTTGCAGGCTATGAAAACTGTAAATTGAACTCTTTATTTTACAATAAGTAATGAATATTAAAATAGTATTCTTTGTTCTGATAATACTTTAAAACAGGGATACGTTTCTGTAACACAGATTATACACGGATATATTAGCTAAGTTGCTTTATCTTCTTCTTCTTCTTTTAATTTTTGGCTTCTGAGGCTTAGCTGCCCGCAATTTGTTGCATTATTTAAAGCTGGATTCCTGTGACAGCTGTCATTGGAGTCTGCTGTCAAGTACTGCATTTTGTGTTAGTGTTTTAAGGGAAAAATGTGCTTAATGACGGGAGCGTATGAATAAGGGATGGGAACGCGTACCTTAGACTACAGATTATAAATTTATCAATATAGCAATTTCGCTTATTCATAATCTTCATTTTTTTTGTTTTATAATACTTGAGTAACACGTCGCTAAAAAGGTTTAATTTATATAGATATGTATTCAATTCCTTAGATTTTTGCTCGGGTCATGAAAGTGCCAACTCTTAAAATATCTTAAAAGATGAAGCGGGTAACATTAAACAAAATGAAAAGAAAGAAATAAATAAATAGTTTATAGGAGCTCAGTTGGTAGGAGCCCTGCCTTTGCTGTAAATCGTGAGTTCATTTCCCGTTCAGGAGAAGCGTCAGTGTGACCAACTTAAGATATATGTTGTGTGTCTTGGTGTTAATGTGTTATATGTATGTATACTAGAATACTTCACCTTTTGGGGATAAAAGTAGCCTATGTGTTGTTAATCCAGGGTGAACTACCTTCGTAACTAATTTCATCCAAATCCAAACAACAAACAAACATAGTTAAAGAAATTTTTTGTCATTTGTTAAATTTGTATTAGTAATTGATTGTAGTGCACGAGATGTAATTTAGGAATGCGCTCACATGTTTGACTAAAAACTGGCATACAAATATAATATGTCCTTTATACTGATTAAAATAATAAAGATTAAATCCTAAACATTTAATTTTACAAGCATATACACTTTATGCTCGCGAATAAAGAAAGGTGTATGTATAATAAATTTTACCTGTCCAACGATCTAATCTAAAGGAACGATTGAGATTGAGTTTTTTTTATTGGTGATTGGCTCTCGCTTGACCTCTGTCTCATCTATTTTCTTTTTTCTTTTTTTTTATGTGAATATGTGACGGGACGGGCTGAGGGCCCACCTGGTGGTAAGTGGCGACCCACCAGGTGGACTTACCAGTACTAAGATTTGGATCTTACACTGAGTCGCATTCATCCTGCTGCGTCCATCACCCGAGACGGGGATGATACGTCTCATGCGCATGTGATTTCACCGGCACCCACACCGGATGACAGTAATGCGAGCACTACTGCTTGGCGGCAGATTCCAGGTGTGGTGGCAGTACCTCTCCAGACGAACTTGGCACAAGTTCTACTACTAAATTTGGTTGCTCCTTTAGCACCACTCAGGGGGTACGTGTAAGGCATCCAAGGGTATACACCTACGGACGCGAGCAACTGAACCCCCCAAAAACAAACCTAATGTTGAGTGTTGGTGATATCGATGATGGAGCACGAAGATATAGAAAATACCTTGACCTTCGCTTGAAGAAGCTGGTGGTTTTCAGGAAAAACAGACGCTAGCATTATTCCATTCCTTAGCTATTATCGCATTATGAAGTTTTCGTTTTGTGTTTGCTTTCTTATGGAATATTTAAAAAAGATCTCTCAACGAAATTTGTTTTAAAACTTTTACTAATCTTGCATAGTTATTGAGATATCAGCAAATTATTTAATGTACATTTGGTAGTAGCAAGTATCTTGCAATTAGCCAATGTTTTTATATATGAAACTACCTACCTACCTATTGTGACACTGGCGAACTGAGGGCAGTTCGCCAGTGTCACAATAGGTATGATATTAAGTAAGTTAACACAATTTCTGATACCCTTTCAGCAATTGTAATCTTTCTTGTTCGGATATCTTTGAAAATTTCAGTTCCCAATTACTGTTCAAAAGATATTATGCCTGCCTTGCTTTTATGGTAAAACAGATAGACCTTGAATGCATTGTAATTGTGTTTCTTTCGCTACGTAATCCCAACTCAATTTCTTATTTTCCTGTTTCTTTGTGTTTCCTGGCTTTTTGTTTCGAACCACACGAATCCGCATGATCATTTTGATGTTCGTTACCCATTTTGAAATTCAGTTGATTGCTAGTATAACCACAATAAGATAATCCATAACGATAAATCTTGGTTTAATTATTAATGAAAAGTTATATTTAAGTGATTGCAAAGATAGATGGAAACAAAGAAGTAGAACTTGTTCTAGCATTGGGATTGAGAGGATCGATATGTACGGCTGACGTACACCGCACACCGTCAGACAATTTGAAATTGCCGCGCGTGACGTCAGCAGTCCCCGTCTGACGTCATCCGGTCACCCGCTTGACGGAGACTACTCTACCTATCTCCCTTCATCCTATGAGAAATGAATCAGAACGACCGAGAGGCGCTCATTCGCGTAAAGGTTGTGAATAGAGTTCTTTTTTTCATGAACTAGTGAAGATCAACGTGAACCATACGCATTGTTATCAGAAATACTGATAACGCATCTGTCAATCTGATTATGACGTCTACAATTCAACCAGTTAGATTTTATGTGTGCATGGTCGTCAAGTTACGAGCGATATAGGCGAATTAATCAGAATTGGTTTTAATTAAAATCGAGTTTATTAATGAAACCTCGGAGTATGTTTTTGAACGTCCCAAGGCGAATGACGTAGAGACACTAGCGCCACTGCGGCAGGCACGGGAACTAGCGTCAGTACACGAAAATCTCCCGATGGATACTTAGCTCGGGGTCGGTTTTCTCGCGTTTTTCACGAAAATGGCCAACAATGCCAAGCCGATGCACAAAAGCAAACACTTTCCGATAGACCAGCTGGTGTGCGTCGGCAACTATGAACTGGAAAAGACTATCGGAACGGGCAATTTCGCCGTGGTTAAACTGGCTACACATGTTATTACAAAAACGAAGGTGCGTACATATCTTGTTTCGTCGCGTATTTGAGTGCTCCTAGTTAGCTACTAGTGTTAAATTAGTGTATTTAATCACTGAATAATGTGTTATAGTGTAAGCACTGGTTATTACGTGTATTATGTACTCTTTTACCAAGTTTCAATCTGGTGGATTTTTCCATTCATCTGCAGATATTCACCTGTGTTTGGTCAGGTTTAGGAATCATAACAAGGGGAACCCGTTTTGACGTCGCCTGATGGATGGGGGCCGAAGAAGAACTAGTTTTTTTTTATAAAAAACAACATTACACAACTTTACAGAAAGTACAATGTTTACACATGAAGCAAACTTTAGAAGGCACTTTTAAATCAGCCGGATTATAATTTGTTTTTTTTATTAGTGAAATTACAAGAACCTCTTTTCGTTGTAAATCTCACGATAATCAATCATTTTGTTTTTTGTGTAACATAGCTGTTCATTTGTTTTTTTTTTTTAATTTTTATGTTGTCAAGTTTCATTCAGTCTCTAATCTTGTTTCAAAATAAAATAACAAAACAATACATATTTTATTGACTGCGAAATTGTAGTCTTCTAAGATTCTTATTGGTAAACATTATAAACAATTTATTTGTACATATTTAAGTGTGATCTATCTCTTACAAAGTGTCCGGTATGAGGAAAATAATTTAGATTATCCAGTACATAGTATAGTATAGAAATATTATAATAGTATTTAATATTTTTATCTGAAGCTAAGTTGGTAATACTATATCAACTCTGACTGGATAGGTAGAGGTCATTATTATTATTCCTTTGATTTTTAAAATACAAATTTAGTCAAATTCTACCCTGTCCCGGCATAATAAATAACAAAGATCTTCGCCACCTAACAAACCATGTAGTTTTTAAGTTGGTTTGTAGACTGGTACATAACTCCATAAAATGGATCTATTTCTGTGAAATGAATCAACATCTTCAGACATAAATTTTGCAGTACTAACCTTCATTATTGTAAGGTAAAGGCGGACCAACATTCTGGGGTCCTCAGTTAGCGGCAGCCCAGAATGTTGGTTGACCCGCCCCAGCTTTGCACTGCTGTACAGTGTATGACAGATCGTAATACAATTCTATGGCACATCATTTTGATCTCTTAAGGTTTAGCCATAGCAATGGAACCTCCCAAGAGGAACAAATCATTGAAATTCTCTGCTTTTTCCTATTAAAATATGTATATATTCATATAAACACTTACCGGAAAAAGTCTCTAAATGATAGTGAAAACTGTCAAAATGGCTGAGCTGGCTGAGGCAAACATTTTATGCGAGCATAAAGTTTGTTTCCAAGTCTAGATATCCCAATTGTGATGTATGTAGCACCAGGTAAGATGTTTATCACTTTTTTAATGGAATGTGTATGGACGAGGTCGTTGAGGGACACTGTTTTTAAAATGTTAAAAGTGAGCCAGCTTGATTTGGGCAGAGTGTGCTAGCTGCACAGACTTCCGATGCAGCTATCATGCTTTATAGGTCTACATTAAAGCTGGTCCAGGGAGCATAGAAGGTAAATGGAGTTGCCGATCGGACTGACATAGTCTTAAGAAAGACCAAATCCCAAAAAAAATAGAATTAAAAAAAAAGTCTTGATATGAAACAGTGAACTTTTTGCTTTAATGTTCCTAGTGTAAGAAACCATGCCTACTTTTGACTTGCCTCGAGTGATTAAAAGAGTGGTTATCCGTAGCAGGATAAAAACTGCTTGTTAACTTCAAGCTATATCAGTTGCAATATATAAATTAAATGTTTTTCCCCGAGGGTTAAGCTGAGCTTATCATCAGAACATAGACATGACATGTGGCCTGGTTGGCACTATGGTTTTACCACAAATCTGTGACTGGTAGAATAATACTAATATTGTAAATGGGAAAGTTTGTCAGAAGATTAGGGTTGGAACAGACATAAACTTAAATAAGATAAAAACATGAAAACTGACTGTAATTTGACATATCTGTGCATGTAATGATCAGCTCCTGTGACACGTTATATGAAATTAAATTATGTAAATATTATAAACATTACTATTAAACGTTTACACACTCATAACTCTGCACTAGGATTCCCTGTGTCGCAGATGGCACGGACAAACACAGAAACACAAGACAAACACCCAAGACCGAGAACAAACTTCATGCTCACCGCGCAAAGTGTGCTCCGGCTTGGATTCGAACCCGGGAACCCTCGCTTCGAAGGCAGGGCTACTTACAACTAAGCCACGGAGCCCCGGCCCCGGCCGGGGCACACTTTGTGTGGTGAGCATGAAGTTTGTTCTCGGGTCTTGGGTGTATGTTTTGTGTTTCTGTGTTTGTCCATGCTATCTGCGACACAGGGAATCCTAGTGCAGAGGTATGAGTGTGTTGTTATTGTTTATTTGACGTGTCCAAACGATGCTTGAGATCTAAAGGAATAAATGAGGTTGAGTTTTAATACTAAGAAATGTCCAGGTGGTTGAATTAAATGCATTCCCGCAATACGTTTTAGTAAATATAGGGAAAAACTTTCCATTGAGTGTCCGGATGATAATATTTATTCATATGGCAACAATAACAGTGAATGTTAGTGTTGGCAACACGTCGTTTCCCAAACCAAGCTGCCAGGGGTTTTTGCAAACGTCTATATGTATAAATATCAATTGCTGTTGGTTAGTCTCGCTAACTAGAGCGTGGTGGCCCGGACGCCGACTTTCAATCTAAAGGTCGTTGGTTAAAGCTCATACGTGCATCAATGGGTTTTTCACTTGAAAAATGTATGTGCGCAATAACACGTTCTCGAAACGGTGACGGAAAATATCGTGAGGAAACCGGCATGTCTTAGAACCAAAAATTCGACGACATGTGACATCTACCAATCCGGATTGGGCTCCCGTAGTAGATCAGAGCCCATTCGCTCTCAATTATCGAGAGTAGGCCGGTGTCCCTGCAGTGGGAACATTAGAGGCTGGTACGGTGGTATCAAAATCCAGGGTCCATTATTATCCATTTATTTATTAGTATAGATTATTATTACAATTATGTCCAACATATTCATTGAAGTTACAACACCATTGGTTGACTAACCATTCAAACAATATATTTATGAGACAGCCATAAGTTTAATGCTTTTATTGGTTGCGGGAACGGAGACCTTCCCCTTGGCCTTGCCAGTTGGAAAGCATCTCTCAATGGGGACCTTGAGAGACAAACGCAAGGCTTCACTGTTTAAGTAGATAACTTATTTTTTACGGCCCCGTACCAACGGCATAGGAAAATAATCTGTGATTATAATAAAACTGTAAGAGGTCCGATTCAGTACAAAGAATAAAAAAAATGAATTGTATTTTTTTTTTCATCTTTGTCTGTGTCTTGGCCGCGCATCACGCCGAAACTACGGAATGAATTCAAATGAAGCTTGGCATGATTTGAGTTCATACTACGAGGTAGGACACTGGATAATTTTTATCCCGAAATTCAGTACGTTTCCCTTCGGAGGGGGATGAAAGTCAAAATGTATTTTTTAGTTGTAATTATTAACGCGTTGTCCGATTTCATTAATTCTTATTTTGTTAGATAGGAGGTACTTAAAAGATTGTCCTATAAATATTTCAAGGCCATCGGTTTTATAGTTTAGAAATTATGGACATAACAACCCTCCATTCGGTATTAGATCCAAATAACTTGAACCATGGATTGTACAGGAAAATCCAAATCGGTCAGCAATTGGCGATGATATCCACACCCGCAGCTCGTATCACCAAGCCAGGTGACGGTCTAATAAAAATGAGTATTTTTCCTGCTGCGTCCATCACCCGAGACGGCGATGTAACGTCTGTGATTTAACCTACACCCTTCCACCGGAAGCAGTGTGCTTGGCGGCAGATTCCAGGTGTGGGGGCAGTTCCTCTCCGGGCGAACATGGCGCAAGTTCTGCTGCTTAGACCCTACCTTATTACTTTGGCTAATGTTGTTTTATTCGGAGGGTGTATTCGATATGGTAGAGATATGGCTCTACTCAAACTATAGGGGCCACCACCCAGGGCCACAGACGCCGACTTACAATCTGAAGGTCCACTGGTCCAAACCCACACGTGCACCGTGTTTCACATTAAAAATTGATGTGCGCTTTCGATACGGTGAACTATAACATCGTGAGGAAACTTAGAACCGAAAATTCGAAGATATTACCAATGCGGCTCCCGTGGTTTATTAAAGCCTCATTCTCATTAACGAGAAAAGGCCGTTATCCCTGCAGTGGGAACATTAGAGGCTGGCACCGACTCGACATGGTACTTGTCCTATGTCAAGGGTGGGACCTTCTCGCCAAGGATGTATCGGGCGAGCCAAGGTCTCGCCTCTGCTGCTACGCGTGTAACGTCCAATTTTCGGTATATATGCCCGAGGTCATCGCTCGGGGCGAAGCGACTGGATGTTCTATAGAACATTTGGGTTAAGCTTCGCTACGTTCGGTCAGTAGATGGAAGGGTGAGCGTTTACTGGCAACATGTTGGTTTCGGATATTGTAATCGATTAGCCTTGTTGGAGGCCTCCGGGTGGCTTGAAAACTTCGACGCCAGTTGGTTACTAACTCACGAAGACGTAGAACCGAAGGTTTCAGAGGAATGTACTCGTTATCACATTGCCTGGCCATATAGCTCAGATTTACCGCCTGGAGGTCTGAAGCATTTGTGTGCCATATACAATATAAATGCTTGTTCTGTGTCTGGGTGTCACCTATACAAACGCTTATAGTCTAAGATTACTACGTTCAACGAGTTTTTAATCGAAATCTATTTTTTATATATAATTATGAATTTTTTGCCAAATTGCCTATTAAAAGGTGGTGGTATTTCGTAGTAATTCTAATAATATTAGTTGATTATACCAAAAGAAATTCACAGGTTTTTTTAAATAAATATTATCCACTTCGTGCTTTATTTCAGACATTATAGATCTACATTACTACATAATTGCAAACTAAAGAAAAAATCAAGAAAGTTATTTATAAATATCATTAAGTGCCTAGCTTTTTCGGAGATTACTCTCCGTACAAACGGGACCCAAAGAGACAGATTAAATTACATAGATTGTAGTTTATTTATTTACCTTAGGTACTAGATGAACACTTGGCAACGACATGCATTCTAGCAGTATACATATAAGTTAACAAATAACATAAAAGAAAGCAAAAAGTTCTGTACTTCGATGAACATAGAATGCTTGCAGCGGATCTCATACTATTCCTGATGATCTGTAGAACATTAGCAAGCTTCGTGAGTGCTTTGTGTACCCTTACGTGGTCGGTGGAGCGAGAGAGTCATTGACCATCCTTGTCCCGCGGCCTTGTTCGCGCAAAAACTTCGCTACGTACACTGACTATAAAGAAAGGGATTTTTTTCAACTGTAACTCAATGCCCAATTCCAGAATTACGTACGTTTCACGCGGCATCTAAGCTCAAAGCATAGCTTGTACCAGATGACATACAATAAAAAAAAAGTAGTTTACACTATTATCGAACGTGGCTCGCTCATCCAGGTACTGTTGATAAAATATACCAACGCGGTTTACGATAATTTCTACCGTGGTCTGCGAAGGGGCAGAAACATGCTGACATTCCACTGGTGTACCCTCAGAGTCCCTACCGTCCCGGGTGGTGTGGGAGCAACACAAAGTAGCAGTAGAACTTGTGCCAAGTACGTCCGGAGAGGTACTGCCGCCACATCTGGTATACCACCGGCAAGCAGTGGTGTGCTCGCGTTGCTGTGTTCCGGTGAAAGGGTGTGGGTGCCGGTGAAATTACAGGCACTTGATGCGACTCAGAGTAAAGGGCGCGACTAAATGCGTCTTGGGTCTTCCTATACTTTAGTAGGGGAAAAGCGAAGTTGTATTTTTCAAACTTTTTCCAAAAGAGAAGGGTCAAGTCTGTTGTTTTTTTTTACTTCATATATCGTCATATAGCAACTGATTTTTTAAATTATCTTTATTTGAAAGGATATGCTTTTAAATTGATACTATTATTTTTTATCAAAATCGGTTCAATAGTTTGGTTGTTAAATCAAAATAATTGGAAAAACATATGTCAACCAAGTAAACGAAATTGCGTAAATTGCTTTCCTGTGACTTTTCCTCGCCCATTGTATACCGATTTGGATGTATCCATTTAAAATGCTAGGGTACCCTCTTAGAGCGAGACATAAGGGGAAAGTATTGAGTCTCTGTATCTCATGAACCGTGATAGTTAGAGTTGACATTTTCACAGATGATGTATTTCTGTTGCCGCTATAACAACAAATACTAAACTACAATTATTTTATTCTGTACAAATACTACAGAATAAAATAATATTTAAAGGGACTCTCATACAAACGTGATTTATATTTATTGTTGGTTTTTGCTCGATATCATAATTATATAATGGTGCCTTCGTGAGCGAGTCCAACTAGCACTTGGCCGGATTTTCGATTTGAAATCAGTCACTTGTATTTGGGCGGCGGTTACCACTTATATAATAAAATACCTTGGTATAAATGGATATTTAAGATGGCTCCACTGATTGCTTGTACTCGCTTCCGTTGACCTTTGAAGGCTACCCTGTGACCTCCGCTTGCGATTTCAGCCGCATACCTACTGCTACATACTCACTCATTTATTAACAGACGAAAAGGGTGTTGTCTGGCGACATAGCTCAGTTGGTAGGTTTGCTGGTAGGTCGTGGGTTTGATTCCCACCAAGGACTCGCATTTGTGTGACGGTTTCAAAATGTTGGTTCTGTTTGGGTGTTATATTTACAAAAACATATTATATTTACAAAACAAGAATACTATTATAAGTATTCTATCAGTTATCTAGTTTTCATAGTACAAGCTATGCTTAGTTTGGGGCGAGATGACGCTGTGTGAAATTTCCATGTTTTTTTTTATCTATACAAATAAATAAAGTTGAAGTGTCTCTTTGTAATGTCAAAACAGCAGCTTGTTACAAAATGCATTTGAAAGAATACACGGTAAAAAAAAAAACAAAACAATTTAAAATTTTGTTCTCTTTCTGTTCAGGCCTAATCTCCAGAACTAGCTGATAACTTAAGTAAGGAGGAGGAGGAGTAACTTTTATTTTGGAAAAAGTAAAAAAAAATCCGCGCAATAAATAATTTAAATTCTACGCGTGTGAAGTCGCGGGGAACAGCTAATATATTATATTTTTTTACATTTTCGTTGATTGAACTTGTTTCTTATCGTTACGTGTGTCAACCTCCCCTTAGTTAGGAACGGTTTGTGAAAAGATGGGAAATCTTGCAAGTTTGTAAATTATGGCTGCCCCTACAATAAAAAACTTTGTTGCCAACTTAACTTCTGCTCCAAGTTTATTGACACCTCAGTTGGTTAAAGGCAAAGGCAAAGTCAAACTCATTTCTTCCTTTAGATCTCAAGTATCATTTGGACGTTTGGACTCTGCCTGCTACAAGTGGGTTCAATTCCCACCCAAGACAAGCACTCACGAAAGAAAATTTCATTTATTCACGAAAAATTTCACAATCGTGTCGGAAATAAAAAAAAAAAGTTTAGTACACACTCATACCTCTGCACTAGGATTCCCTGTGTCGCAGATGACATGGACAAACAGAAACACAAGAAAAACGCCCAAGACCCGAGAACAAACTTCATGCTCACCGCACAAAGTGTGCCCCGGCCGGGAATCGAACCCGGGACCCCTCGCTTCGAAGGCAGGGCTACTGCCACTAAGTCAAGGAGCCGTCAATAGTCACAAACATTAATAAGACAAAAAAAACAAGGAACATACAGACAAACAACATGTCACCATTGAATCCAATACATCAGTTAACATGTGGCAATCTCGAAAAAAAAAAAACAGTTGAAAATAATAACTATAGGGTCTCATAAGTAATGTCGGTTTTCATATGTAAAAATTCCTCCGCCTCAAATTAAACATGTCGTAACTTGTTAAGACTTGTCTCTGATTCTATAATATGAAGAGTACAATTGCTTTACTTTCTTTTAATCATTCTCTCTTTGTTTATTGACGACGCAGTACGTTTTTATAATAGTATAGAATGCGATAAATATGAAATTCGTGTATAGTTAAGACGTCATTCGCTTACCTTACCAGCCTCTAATGTTCCCACTACAGGGACACCGGCCTACTCTCGATAATTGAGAGTGAATGATTTGATCTACCACGGGAGCCCAATCCGGATTGGTAGATGTCACATGTCGTCGAATTTATGGTTCTAAGACATGCCGGTTTCCTCACGATGTTTTCCGTCACCGTTTCGAGAACGTGGTATTGCGCACATAAATTTTTGAAGTGAAAAAACTCATTGGTGCACGTGTGGGTTTGAACCAGTGACCTTCAGATTGAAAGTCGGCGTCTATGCCTCTGGGCCACAACGCTGTAACGCTCTATTATTCGCTTCCATACTATTTATTTTAAAAATTACTTACGGCTCCGTGGCTTAGTTGGTAGTAGCCCTACCTTCGAAGCGAGGGGTCCCGGGTTCGATTCCCGGCCGGGGCACACTTTGTGTCGTGAGCATGAAGTTTGTTCTCAGGTCTTGGGCGTTTGTCTTGTGTTCTGTGTTTGTCCATGCCATCTGCGACACAGGGAATCCTAGTGCAGAGGTATGAGTGTGTAAACGTTTATTATTTAATGAACAAACAACTAATGCAATGAACAAACATTGAAGTTACACATTTCATCGATCCCTGTGCTGTATTTTCCGATTCTAATTAAAATATCTCTTTGTTTCAGGTTGCAATTAAAATAATAGACAAATCAAGATTAGATGAAGATAATTTAAAGAAGACTTTTAGAGAAATAGCTATAATGAAGAGGCTACGCCATCCGCACATAGTTAGGTTATATCAGGTACAGTACCGGGTTCGATTCTCGCACCTTGCGCTCGTTCACGCAGCCGTCCTGTATAAGCCGGGCCGGTTTTAACCGATCCGTGTTTTTTTTGTAACAGAACTGACGAGAGAAGCTAAAGGCCCATCTGATGTTAAGTGGTTAACTCCGCCCATAACAGTAATACGACTAATGTCCTCCCCGACCGAAGTGTGAGAATCAAGTCGCAAGATGTTACGTCTCATAAACACGTTATTTCACCGGCATCCACACCAAGCACTGATTCAATCACGCTGTTATGTTCCGCATAACAGCGTGATTGAATCAGTGCTTGGCAGATTACCAGGTGTGGTGGCAGTACTTCTCCGGACGAACTTGGCTCTGTACTGCTATAAAATATAATAATTGGTTATCTTTGAATGTGATTTAAATTTACAGGTGATGGAAAGTGATTACACAATATACTTAGTAACGGAATACGCGCCGAACGGCGAAATATTTGGTAAGTGGTTTTATTATATGTTTAAATTAGAATAAATATGACTTGTGTCCGTACCAGCCACTAATGTTCACACTGCAGGGACACCGGCCTACTCTCGATAATTGAGAGTGAATGGGCACTGATCTATCACGGGAGCCACCAATCCGGATTGGTAGATGTCACATGTCGTCGAATTTTTGGTTCTAAGACATGCCGGTTTCCTCACGATGTTTTCCGTCACCGTTTTGAGAACGTGGTATGCGCACATAAATTTTTTCAAGTGAAAAACTCAACGGTGCACTTGTGGGTTTGAACCAGCAACGTTCAGATTGAAAGTCGGCGTCTATGCCCCTGGGCCACCACGCTCTCTCATGACTTGTGTGTTATTTGCTAAATTATAATAATGATGGACATTTCACATAGCACCATCTTGCCCCAAACTAAGCATACTACAGGAACTATTGTAGATCATTGATAGTATTAATGTTACGGGCGGAGGTATCCACTAACATGAGGTCGTCTTGTCACCTGTTGCATAAGAACACCCCCTGGTTGCAGACCACCTGGTGTCCCGGGGCCGCATGCCGGAGTGCGAGGCTGCGCGCGCCTTCTCCCAGATGGTCTCCGCGGTGGGGTACTGCCACGCGAGCGGCGTCGTGCACAGAGATCTTAAGGCTGAAAACTTGCTTCTAGACGGACAGATGAACATAAAGGTATGTATATTAGCTATGTTTTCCCCCCTACTTTCTCGACAGAGGGGGGGTTATATCAGCAGGTTGGCATCTCTTCGAAGGCATGAAGGCGGTTAATAAAATAACAAGAAATAAAAATAAAGGATATATATAACGTGTGGAACGCTGTCACATACAGGGTAGTGTGAAAAACCTGAGCTCAGCACGTGCTGGAACAAGTTACAGCGCTGATTTTCAGCTCAAGGCTATGGTGACGAACGAATACAAGAGTAAATAAAGAAAATTTATTTAAAATATAAAAAATAATTTATTTCCGTTGAACTCTCAAAAATACTTGGAAGCGATATATTTTTTTAAATAAACATGTACCTACAGAACATGCCTTCTTAATACTTTAGCCCTTCAAACCCTATTCGACCCTACATAGGAAGAACAAGCAAGAAACCAATTAACCGCACATAGTTAGCCTAGACCGTGACGGGCAATTGTGTGCGATCGCATTATGTTTGTTTACGGTTCTCCTGCGACACAGAAACAAGCATTAGAGCGGAAGCATATTTTTGTATTTCACTGTCGTTTTATTGTAAACATTTCCTTATCTGTGTCCCAGTTGGCAGACTTCGGGTTCAGTAACGAGTACACCTCGGGCTCCCCCCTGTCCACGTGGTGCGGCTCGCCCCCCTACGCGGCGCCGGAGCTGTTCGAGGGGCGCCAGTACGACGGGCCCAAGGCAGATATATGGGTACGTGTTCAAACATACCCCTGCCCCGTGTTTACACTCCCTGCCCCGTGTTCACTCTTACTCTTGCCCCGTGTTCACTCTTACTCTTGCCCCGTGTTTACACTTACCCCTGCCCCGTGTTTACACTTACCCCTGCCCCGTGTTTACACTTACCCCTGCCCCGTGTTCACACTTACTCCTGCCCCGTGTTCACACTTACCCCTGTTTCACCTGTGTTCGCACTTGTCCCTACCCTTCATATTCCAAAAAAAAATAAAGAATGGATATGATGTCTGAAAATAAAAATGTATGTCCACAGTCGCTAGGCGTAGTACTGTACGTGCTGGTCTGCGGCGCGCTGCCGTTCGACGGCGTCACCCTGCACGAGCTGAGGGCAGTAGTACTCAGCGGCAAGTTCCGGATACCATACTTCATGTCGCAAGGTACACCGCACTCCGAGAGACCATTTCTTTTTAACGTTAACTCACTCATACCTCTGCACTAGGATTCCCTGTGTCGCAGATGGCATGGACAAACACAGAAACAAGACAGACACCCAAGTCCCGAGAACAAACTTCATGCTCACCACACAAAGTGTGCCCGGCCGGGAATCGAACCCGGGACCCCTCGCTTCGAAGGCAGGGCTACTACCAACTAAGCCACGGAGCCGTCTAAATAATATTTGAAGACATAGTTTTTCCATCATATAACCGAATTCATTAAGAGTTAATCCACTCTGCGTCCGCCGTGGTCGACGGAACGAGCCGAGGGCCCACCTGATGGTAAGTGGTGACCCTCGCCCATGACAACTCACTCACGACTCAGTCGACGACGCGCGACTCAGTATGCGATCCAAATCATTACCGAGTCGCATTCATCCTGCTGCGTCCGTCACCCGAGACGGGGGTGATACGTCTCATGCGCATGTGATTTCACCGGCAGCCACACCCTTCCACCGGAACACAGTAATGCGACCACTGCTGCTTGGCGGTAGGTTCCTGATGTGGTGGTAGTACCTCTCCGGACGAACTTGGCACAAGTTCTACTGCTACTTTTGGTTGCTCCTTTAGCACCCAGAGGGTACGTGTAGGGAATCAACACGCGAGCAACTGGACCCCCCGGTGCTTATGATAAGTTCTTAATAAAATAGTTTGTCATCAGATATACACATAAGATCTTTATATAGATCTTTATATACTAATTAAGATTTTTATATACACAGTTTAACAATAAAATATATTCTTATTCTTATTATATATACGAGTATTCGTGTGGTTGTCCCCCCAGACTGCGAGAACCTGATCCGCCACATGCTGGTGGTGGAGCCCGACAAGAGGCTGACGCTGCGCGGCGTGGCGCGCCACCGCTGGCTGCACCAGCACCAACCCTTCAGTCAGTACACACCCCCACGATCGTTTATTATTTCTTGTTATTCTATAGACTATGTAAGCCATCATTTTTGACAAAACCAAGTGTTCCGTAGTACCTAAGGCCGGAAATGAGTTTGTTTCGTAGCTAGCGTAACTATTGTTTATAGATAAACTAAGTGGAGCATTTTTTAGTCAGAAGTTGGATGGGTGACCGTTTAGTGGCGTTTGAACTGCGTTTCCGGCACGTTAAGCCATGTCGTAAGCCTTTGTGCGGCTCGAAAACTCCGACAGCAGAGCTGGCCACTTGCTCGCACGAAATAATACATTCACGCCTCAACGCCTGAACGGATTTGGATGAAATACAATAATTACGCTCGGAATGGGAATGTGTGTAATAAAAAAAACCTTTACGTGTACAATTCACGGCCAATCTTCTTTACGTGTACAATTCACGGCCAATCTTCTTTACGTGTACAATTCACGGCCAATCTTCTTTACGTGTACAATTCACGGCCAATCTTCTTTACCTGTACAATTCTGGGCCAATCCTCTTTACATGTACAATTCTTGGCCAATTTTCCTTACGTGTACATTTCACGGCCAATCTTCTTAACGTGTACAATTCACGGCCAATCTTCCTTACGTGTACAATTCTTTGCCAATCTTCTTTACCTGTACAATTCTGGGCCAATCCTCTTTACGTGTACAATTCTTGGCCAATTTTCTTTACGTGTACAATTGTTGGCCACAGGTGTAGAAAATTTAAGTATAGACGCGTCGTCGGGGCAGTGCGGCTGCCACGGCGCCGAGCTGGCGACGCCGCCGGAGGCCGCCGACACGGTGCTGCAGCACATGCTGACGCTGCCCGGCCTCACCCAGCACCACATACAGGAGGTGAGGGTGTACGCACTAATATTAGCGACATTTCGGTGAAAATTTCTTCCAAATCGGTCCGTTAGATGTTAAGATATTAAGTTTAAAAACCACCAACAAAATTGTTGATTTCGGAGCAGCATCCCCGGTAATCTGTGGGGATACATCAGCTCCACAGCCTTCAGAGTCCTGCAGACTGGTAGGAACCTTTCTTGACGAGGGTGATGACTACGTTGCAGGCTGTCCAGGAGCAGAGGTTCGACCACGTGTACGCCATCTACCACCTGCTGCTGGACAAGGTGGAGCGGGCGGGGCGCGACCCCCCGGCCGCCGCGCGCGCGCCCCGCCAGCCCCTGGACCTCAGCGGCCGGCCCGAGGAGATGGACGCGGAGGGCGCCCGGGACTGCCTCGTCTCCATCCCCAACCCCTCCGTCGACTACCTGAATGACACTTCGCATAATTTGGAAAAGGTTCGTTCTTATATTATCTTCACTACATAGTATAAAACAATGTCGCTTTCCTCTGTCCCTATGTATGCTTAGATCTTTAAAACTACGAAACAGATTTGCAACCCAAAAACTGACATGTGACATCTACCAATCCGACTTAAACTCCCGTGGTAGATCAATGCCCATTCACTCTCTATTATCGAGAGTAGGCCGGCGTCTGCAGTGGGCACATTAGAGGCTGATATGGTATTATTTTATATTAAATAATCAACGTTCATAAATCGTATTATTCTCAGTTTGGTTCATGTTCATCGCCGGTGGGTGACGCCGCGCTGCAATCTGAGACACAGCAGGACGTGCACCCGCACGCGCCGCGGCGGCACACCGTCGGCCCGGGAGACTGCAGACACACGCAGGTAACATGAAACGATGCATGTCATTTTCGCATTTTCACATCATACTTAGCACAATGAAAAAAAATCGTTGTGGTCTACGTGCTTTCTAATTCTAATTCTGGGTGGGGGTGACTGGGCCTGCATCGATGTCCCGCGTAGGGGTGTATTGTCCCCCGTTTTCTCTACCCTACCCCAGCCAGCCCAACTCCTACATGTACCAGAGGACCCTGGGTTATTAGCAGCACTGTTTCAGCGTTTCCTGGTTCCAGATCCTGTTTATGCACAAGTAGACATGAATGAAAACTTCTGTGACCTTTCACATGTATATAAAGATAAGATAAAAATAGTTAATTTGAGCATCTTAAAAACATATGATTAGGTACATACATGCTTACGCTAACAGTAATTAAGATACTTAATTATAGGCAGATAAATAGTACCTATACAGTTTTAAAAGCCTTCCGCGCTAGTTAAAAACTGTGTTACGGCAAGGTAAGATTCTCATCCCATACAAATACGCTTTATTTCTGCGTGCATTCCAGTTGCATTGATTGGTTGTTTACTAAAATGTAGGAAAATGCGTGAGAATTAATGAATATTAAAATAAAGTCACGCCTTGTGAGACACAGCTTGCCGCGGCGAAGGCTTTGCTCGCAGAAAAACGCAGGCGTTTACAGATACTATTAGTTTTGTAAGCCTGTACTTTCTCTCATTTCTTTGGTTTGCGCAGTGACTGCATGAATCCTATGATCTTTTATTTACATTTATAAATCCATAATTGAACTTTGTGTGTTAATAATTATGATAAAATTGTCATACTTTATAATGAAAGTGAACAAAAATAATAATTAAAATTTTCATCAGGGTGGCGACTTGGGCGTGCTGGCTGCGTCGGCGGACCTGCGACCTGCCTCGCTCTACGTCTCCGCGCACTTCAACGTACGTACACACACGCATACACACACACACAAACAAACTCATGCTTCAAAAATGAAGAAAAGTGCTTTGTCCTACCAAGAATTACAATTAATTGGAAGAGTATAATTGCGAAAGTTGGTTTGTTACCCAATCACGCCAGAACGGCTGAATTGATTTGGATGCAATTTGGCAGAGAGAATGATTATAGTCTGGAACTACTTTTTATCCCAAAATAATGTACTGTTCCCGTAGGATACCCAAGTAACACCACCGCTAGTACAATATAGTAGTCTCCAAATTTCCAGAAGCAGGAGTCCCCCAACGTGTCCATGCTGCCGAACACGGACCTGGCGGGCAAGCTGCCGGCCGTGCAGCACCAGCCCCCCAGATACTTCAGCGTCAAGGACCAGCACCTGCTCAAGCCGCCCCACGCCATGCAGACCCAAGGTACACATAACCACCACCCTCCCCCCCCGGCTACTGAGTACCCTTTGAATCCCTACACATACCTGCGGCTAAAGGAGCAATTTATTTATTTATTCTGTTATTTCAGGCAACACGGTAATGTAAATATACAAATACAGGGCCGATATAATATATACCTTAAATCTAAAATATATATATAATAATATAAAACACTAAAACTAACCACGTATTGAGTGCGACGTGGTATTGCGTGGTACCAATAAAATGTAGCAGTAGAACTTCGCCTGGAGAAGTACTCACACGCGTAGTAATCTGCCGCCAAGCAGTGGTGCACTCGTATTGCTGTTCCGGTGGAAGGGTGCGGGCGCCGGTGAAATCACAGGTTCTGATCCCCTCGGGTGACGGGCGCAACAGGCTGCGACGTGGGTCGGAGGATATAGGTCTAATTTCTGTTGTTATGGGCGGAGGTAACTACTTACCATCAGGTGGGCCTCCAGCTCGTCCGGACGAACTTGGCACAGGTTCTGCTGCTACTTTTTGTTGCTCCTTTGGGACCCTGGGTGGGCCAAAAGGGATAGTAGAGGGTTCTCACGTACGAACGCAAGCTACTAAACCCCCCAGAATACTGAGTACCTTCAGATACAAGTGTGCATTTGTGCCCCATACCAGCACGCTATAGTTTGGTATGGGTACTAACCATGCCATGCCATGCCATGTTGCAGCGTCCTCGTTCGGGCGGCGCGCGTCCGACGGCGGCGCGCACGTGACGTCACGCGCCGCCTGCTGCCACGTGGCGCCGCACCACCACGTGAGTAACCCATACTCATTTATTACAACCATAGGGACTATCACCAACATTTACCTCTCCAAGAAATAATTTCAGTACTTTCATCTATTGATATAATTATAGCGGTTTTGTTCATTTGATTTTGTTTAACAACAAGTCGTAACAGGTCTGCCGCTTGTCTCGCTTCCCGCCTTGTACCACGAAACGACAGAGATACATGGAAAGCGATACGATCGCTTTATTCGGTGCTAACATAATACTGAGGGAACAATGCGCTAATTTCTTTAGGGGTTGGAAATCTGGTTGTCAATATATCATATATATATCTAAATATATAAAAGAAAGTCGTGTTTGTTACAACACTTAAAACTCGAGAACGGCTGGACCGATTGCCATGGTTTTTGATTTGTTGGATTTGTTTCCGTCGCGAATAGCTGAATAACTATTAAAATATTGGAAAATTAACGAAAAAATAAAATCAATTTATCCCCGTATTCTCCACGGGAATGTGAATTATGCGGGTGAAACCGCGGGGCGCAGCTAGTATATAATATTAATCACGAAAAGAAGTACTTTATAAGTATTCTATCATTTATCTAGTTTTCATAGTACAAGCTATGCTTAGTTTGGGGCGAGATGATGCTGAGTGAAATGTATTGATTTATTTATTGCCTAGAAATAATTTAAGAGGCATTGTCATGAAATTAAAAATGATTGACTTTGAGTGTAGTAGTAATGTTATTTGTATCCCCAGGTGTCCGACAGCGGCACGCCGACCCGGGACGAGGCGGCGCGCGACGAGCAGGCCGGGGACGCTTACAGCACCAACCTGTGCAGGTGGGTCGCACCCCCTCCCCCCTCTACGTGACCGTACCAGCCTCTAATGTTCCCACTGCAGGGACACTCGATAATTGAAAGTGAATGGGCTTTGATCTACCACGGGAGCCCAATCCGGATTGGTAGATGTTCTAAGACACGATGTTTTCCTTCAAAGTTTCGAGATCGTATTGCGCACATAAATTTATCAAGTGTAAAACTCATTGGGGCGGGTTTGTACCAGCGACTTTCAGATTGTAAATCGGCTGCCCCTGGGCCACCACGCTCTCAAGTGAATATGTAATAATTGTAGGGTGGCTCCATCTGCAGCACAAGCAGAGACCCTCGAAGCGCAGAGAACTGTCGAACCCGACACATTAGTACAGGCCTGTACGACAGATGGCGTTGTATCACTATTAGTCCTACATCGCAAGTGACGCGTCCCGGCCATGATATGCTCTGGCGGTCGTATACAGCAGGCCCTAGGACATGAGTTAGGCCCTAGGCTATGAAATATCTTGGCGAGCTCACTTACACCATGGTAGAGACGCGTCTGATCTTCTGCACGCGTCCGAAACAAAGGTTTTGTCTCTCATACATTGCGAACTTGATAGAAGGCAGCGTAAGGGTTCAGAGATGTGAAATCAACTGTCGCACTAAACTCGCTAGAACTTAAGTTCTAATTGTGGATGGGGGTGACTGGGCGGTACTGATGTCCCGCGTAGGGGTGTATTGTGCATTGTCCCCCTTTAACTATACTCCATCCATCCCACCAGGCCAACTCCTTGACATACCGTACCAGCCTCTAATGTTCCCACTGCAGGGACACCGGCCTACTCTCGATAATTGAGAGTGAACGGGCTTTGATCTACCACGGGAGCCCAATCCGGATTGGTAGATGTCACATGTCTTCGAATTTGTGGTTCTAAGACATGCCGGTTTCCTCTCGATGTTTTCCGTCACCGTTTTGAGAGCGTGGTATTCCGGACATAATTTTTTTCAAGTGAAAAAACTCAATGGTGTCTATGCCCCTGGGCCACCACGCTCTTACCGGACTCTTACTCATACTGCATACCGGAGAAGGACTCTGGGTTGTTGGCAGTACTGCTTCAGAGCTTCGTCTTTACTCCTGTTCTAGAGTTAGTATTTCTGAAGTTAGTATATTGTATAGGTACATGCTGAACCGCGGCAGCAGCAAGCGGCACACGATGACCAGCCCCGAGGACGCGGCCAACACCGCCTCCTGCACCGCCGGCTCCATGGTGAGTCCGTAGAGCTCTTGTGGGTTCGATTCCCAGGACAAGATAAAGATAAGATAAAGATACTTTATTTGCGTATACATGTGAAGTTTTACATTATTATGTAAGGTGGTAAAGTGAAAAGAGACAACATGCTTTACCGGTAGGTGTGCAAAGGACAGGCGTGACGCTCAAATCTTTAATACAAGCATTTGTATGAAGAACGACATCGTTCTTCATACAAATGCATTGTTCTGTGTCTGGGTTGTTAATCAAATTCAAACTCATTTATTCCTTTAAATCTCAAGTATCGTTTGGAGACATCAAGTTGTACATACACAAGTAAACCAACGTGCGTATGTGGCGTGTCACAGGAGATTCTTAGCACATTACAGGCACACAGATATGTCAAGTTACAGTCACGTCTGTTCCAACCAATATGTATGTAAATTAAAAACGAGACTATGGGAACTAAATATCAGATGTGTAGTTCCTATAGTACAAGCTATGCAAAGGTTAGGCCTAGATAATAATGGCTGTTTAATTTCCATGAATATTTTGAAAAAAATGTTTTATTTCTACTTAATAAGGTAATATAAAAGTTACATTAGAATATATTAGATGAGTAAGTAGAGAGATTTTACCCAATATATATTAACAAATGATTCCCACACTAGGCTAGGCCTGTATCGTGTTTATAGTTGTTCTATTTAGAAATGTGGCAATACATTATATTCCAGGCGAGCTCGTCCCCCTCGTCGTCGTCCTCGCTGCGCGTGCGCCGCACGGGGCTGCTCACGGTGACGGAGCGCCCGCCCGGTATGTCGCACCGCGTCACACGACGCTGCCGCTTACGTTTTATTTGTGACGTTTTGCATTGCGGGCTCATTGCTGTTTTTACTATTACAACCGATGATATATAATATACCTAGATTAATTTAATTAGCACGTTTCAAATCATTTACTAATTAACTAATTACTTAATTTGAATTTATCAATAAGAAAATTAAAATTATAAAATTTCACAGGAATAATAAAGTTTGGAAAAAATAATGCGATAAAACCATGAGAATACAAACAAAATAATTATTAACTTGTATTACAGATTTCTTAAGTAAAAATCGCAATAACCCGACTAGAATGTTTTTTTTTATTATTTTCGTAAAGTAGACGCATGCATTTTTATTTTCGCTAATTTGTTTATTTTTTGCTCACAATTTTTAGTTATAAGTCCTGAACTAGTCATGGAGGTAGAAGCCAGAATGAATAGAAACTATCTGCCGCCGTCTATGCAGCAGTCCTGCCAGACCAGCAGTGGCAACCTCACCGCCCCCCTGCCCCAGAGCCCCAATCAGGGGTCCATAACGGCAGGCACCTCGAATTTCCCCCCGAATCAAGGATCCGGGACGCTCAGCTACGGCCAAAGCCAAGGTTCCCCCGGCCCCCACCAGGGGTCGATCACAGCGGGCACGCCGAACCCGGCGTCCATTATGTCAGGGACTCCGAACTTTAGCCAGAGTCAGGGCACATTTGCCCAAAACCAGGGGTCAATAGTGGCTGGAACGCCGCCTTTCAGCCACATGCAGGGATCCATAGTGTCGGGCACGCCAAACTTCAGCCAAAACCAAAACTCGCCGAATTACGGCACGAGTCAAGGGTCCATCATGGCTGGGACGCCGAGCTTCGGGCAAAACCAAAACTCCATGGCCGCCGGGACGGGTTTCAACCAGAACCAGGGCTCCATAATGTCGGGAACACCCACTTACAACCAGAGCCAAAGCATGACCAGCCCAAATTACAACCAGAGCCAATCATCTGCGCCCTTCAACCAGAACACGGGACCGGGGAGCAGCTACAGTCAAAACACGGGAGCTTTCAACCAAAACCTACAGACTTACAGCCAGAACCAAGGATCCTTCAACCAGAACCCTGGCCCTATGGCCGGAGCATGTTCAAACCAAAAATCTAGACTGGAAACTATACCACAGGGGTCCATAATGACTGTTCAAGGTCAGAACAGCCAAGTGGTCGCGCCGTATACACCAAGTTCCACCTATCCCACCGCTGGCTCGATAACCAGTGGGACTCCGCTCAACCAGGGGGCCTCGGCGCCCGCCAATTTCGAAAACTACAACTATCCGAGTGCCTCTAGTCAAAACGCTACTTTCACAACCAATTTTGGAAATGGATCCCCCAGTTATGGTTCAAACTTTACGAGTACAGGAAATTACCAGAATCCATCGCAGAGTTTCGGATCTATATTGAGCGGGACGCCCATTCAAAGCCAGAACGTGCCAAGCGGGTCCATAACGGCTGGTACGCCGGTTCAGGGTTCAAATTATGGAGTGAATACGGCCAGTTATGGATCGAATACGACCAATTACGGATCGAATACGACCAATTATGGATCAAACTCTTCAAATTACGGCAACACGCGGCAGAGGAAGTATTCTGGACCGCAACGAGTGAAGTTACAAGCTCTGGCCACTGTCCAAGAAATGGGTAATATTTTCAGTTTATTTTGGGTAATGGGTAATATAAGAGAAAAGTACTTACACTTTAGGACTATGTACGTAAACTACGGGTGATAGAACGAATCTGCCT
Source organism: Aplocera efformata (assembly GCA_921293045.1). Classification (NCBI taxonomy): domain Eukaryota; kingdom Metazoa; phylum Arthropoda; class Insecta; order Lepidoptera; family Geometridae; genus Aplocera; species Aplocera efformata. The sequence continues at coordinate 261,892 of OV121067.1, read as the reverse complement.
AAAGGCATACAAGGTGATTGGTTTTTTTTTTAATAATTAGAAGAGCCATTATAGCGCCTTCTGTTGTAGGTTTTTTATTTTAGGTTATTTAACGATGACAGGTGAAGGACTTATATATTATGAAACAGCACATCTTAAACATATCTTTATCAATAGTGGATTGAAATTAATGTCCTACTAAGCGTTGACACTTAATAACTAAGGAGCGTCTGAGTGAGACTTTTATATGAAAAATCGTAATTAAGGCGTTTTTTCTTGGTTGTTTTCTTTCCACGTGTTGTATTCTGTTATTTGAAAATTATCACTGATCAGTTCCCCTATGTCAAGATCCCATAATCCACTATTGATATAGCTATTTCTGCATGTTTGTGTGTGTAGATGCACTTTAGAAGTGTGTGTTTTGGTGTGTGCTTTTAAGTTTTGTAGATAGTTAATTAGTGTGTTCAAGCGGTCTGTGGCTGTAGAATTGCGAAGTGAATTGGTACAGAGTTGCGGCCGCGGAGTGCGTACACCGGCGCACGCGCACGTGCGAGCGCGGGGCACCGCGGGCCGTCTTACGGACCACCCCGTACCTATTTACTAAGCTGTAGAACCAATGTTAATTTCCATTGAATTCTATGATATTTTTTTTTGTGTGGCCTATAATTTCACGCGGTCTTAATGCTAATTGGTTTGTACTAACCATTGTTGTGAAGTATAAGTGCTGCCACCATTCGACCAGCCTCTAATGTTCCCGCTGCAGGCAAGCCTACTCTCGATAATTGAGAGTGCATGGACTTTGATCTACAACGGGAGTCCAATCTGTATTGGTAGATCATATTGGAGTCTCATGTCTTCGAATTTTCGACATTTTTGATTCGTTTTCGAATTCGTTTTAAGACATGCCGGTTCCCTCACGATGTTTTCCGTCACCGTCTCGAGAGTGTGGTATTGCACACATGAATTTTCGTAATAAAATCTTATTGGTGCACGTGTGGGTTTGAACCAGCGTCCTTCAGATTGAAAGTCGGCGTCTGTACCCCTGGGCCCCCCCGCTCTCTCACGCACGTGATAAATCATATGAAATGAGGAATTTATGATATACGAGTATAGTTGGTAGTAGCTCTGCCTTCTGCGCTGAGGCCGTGGGTTTGATTCCCGCCGAGGCAAAGCATTTGTGTGACGAATATAGATATTTGTTCTGTTGTATGTTGATATGTAATATAAGTATGTATTTATATAAAAAATAAAACTATTGTATCGGTTATCTAGTTCCAAGTACAAGCTATGCTTAGTTTGGGGCTAGATGACGCACTGTGAAATGAAAACCATGAACCATAAATATATATTAGTTATTTTCAATGATGCTAATGGTGTGTGTGTGTGTGTGTGTGCGGGGCAGCGCGCGAGCACGCGGAGCGCTACTCGCCGGTGCGGCGCGCGGAGTGCTCGCCGCCGCGGCAGGCGCACGACCTCGCCTCCGCCAGGCTGGAGTACCAGCAGCTGCAGGTACATACCGTTACCCCCTCTTTAGGCCCCTTCCCTAAGGAAGGGATGGTAGATACCGTTACTCCCTTTTTATAATAATAATAATAATAATAATAATCATTTATTTCAGACATTAATACACGTCAATAGTTTATAATGTCCATATTCACAGTTAAATTATTAGAAAAATATTAATAAAAAATAAATAAAAATATATATAAAATTGAAATTAATAATTAACTAAAAAAAATAAATAAATCAAATATAATTACGTACTTTGTGCTCGTGCTCTGATCGCCTAGCCTCTCCAAGGCTACGCGATCAGAACACGGACGAAGGACTGCATGATAGGCGAATCATATTTGTCCGCTATCACTTGAAGGATGGTGTTGGTGCTGGCCCGCACTCTGCTGAGCAGGGAGGCGGTTTTCTTGCGGATGATTGCATGGAACCCGTCGACCCGCGCCTCCGCAAACATGCTCGATGCACTGCAGAATCGGGGCAGCCCCAACAACATCCTAAATCCATTATTATACTGGACGCGCAGAGCATTGAGCGATCTTTTAGTATAGCTGACCCACAAGCTGCTCGTATAGAATGACTGGCAGTATGCTTTGAAGAGCGTAATTTTGACTTGCCTACTGCAACGAGCAAACCTGCGTGCCAGCATGTTACTTCTGATTGCCAATGCTCTGCGTTCCCTTTCAATGTCCACCTGATCATCAAGGTCATCGGTTAGGTAGTGACCCAAGTATTTAATTTTGTTAACTCGATTCAATTCTACTCCATTGAGTTTAATAACTGGAACCGTAGCGGGAACCTTACCAGCAGCCCTGATAACCAGGTACTCGCTCTTCTCGCAGTTATAAACTAGGCCATGACTGTCAGCGTACTTTTCGCAGATATGCAGCAGTCTCCTAAGAGCACTCACCGAAGGACACAGCAGCGCCATGTCGTCTGCGTAGCTGATATTGTTCATGCAAACATTATCAACCGAACAGCCGACGCGGGCGCCGCTGAGCTCCTCGATGAGGTCATTCACGTATAGGTTAAAGAGCTTGGGAGAGCTCATCCCCCCCTGTCTCACCCCGCACTCCAACCCATACGAATCAGAGAGACCGCCTGCCCATCTTACATTGTTTGTCTGGTTGGCGTACCAGTACTGAAAGAGACGCAGCACCTGTGCGTGCACGCCCGTACTCGCCAGCTTCCCCCACAGCACGTCGTAGGACACTCTGTCAAATGCTTTAGAGAGGTCGAGGAAGCATGCATACACAGGCGTACGTCTCTGTGTATAATACTGCACAGTGTGCTTGAAACTCAAAATCGCACTTTCTGTTGAGAGGCGTTTTCTGAAGCCGAATTGTGCATCATGAAAGTTCAGATGCTTTTCTAATTCAGAGTCAAGCACACTGTCCAATACCTTTGCTACTACCGTAGCCAACGAGATGGGACGATAGTTACACTTGTCAGACAGATCGCCTGTTTTGTTTTTTACTATAGGCACAACAATTGTTTTCATAAGTTCTTGGGGTAGGTACGAGTGACTAAAACACAAAGTAAAAAACATCGAGAGAAGTCGCGGCATATGTGGCCCCGCATACCTCAAGTGCTCGATGCTGAGACCATCGTGACCCGGTGACTTTCCTCCAGACATCTTATTAATGACTGCAGTGACTTGCTGAGCGCTGACACGGTACAGTTGGCCGGTCACGATGGCCCCACCATCCAACACCGAAGCCGACGGGCCCAACACCGAACTCACTTTAAAATGGTCCTTAAAAAGATCAGCAATTTGTTTACTGTCACTCATACCATCGACGCTCACAGGCAAGCCCGGCTTGATATTCAATTTGTTTGTTGCCTTCCAAAAATCGCTAAAGTTTTTTGATGAACGATGCTCAGCAATTATGTCCATTTTGATCTGCTCTTGGTGGTTTTGACACCATTTTAATCTATTTTTAAAAACTTTTCTGCTTTCATACATTTTACCATACAAAATACCAGAAGCCGGTTTATTATGCCAAACCCAGTTTTGAAACTGAAGCCTAGCCTCTCTGTGCGCGTCTCGAACATACTTATTCCACCCTACCACTTGACCAGTTTGTTGCCTTTTGTTTACATTCAATCTACTACTACTAGAAGCCGCATTAGTCATAATTTTAACAATGTCATGATAAAGCATGTCGAGCCGTCTCCTATGCCTCTCATCAGAACATACATTAAAGCTACAGAGCCTAAACTCCGTGGGAAAATCGATCTGTTTAAGTTTTAAATTGCACTGTTCTGTATAACTATGTATTTGTTTATTATTTCTAATACCCCACATAACAGCGCTATGATTATTTTTATTTACGTCTACGTTATTTTTACAAACTAACACAGTAAGATTACACTCAATAATTAGCGGCATATGGTCCGACCAATACGTGTCATATTTTATTATTATATTGCTTATAGTCTGATATGCGGAAGTGCTAACTACACAATGATCAAGCCACCGAGTACTGCCGTGCGCGTCACTTATAAACGTATAACTGCCCGAAGCTCTGCCTAACCGATCAATGTCCGCACATATCAATTGATGGTCAGTACATAAGCTATCTAACTCTCGACCGAATAGTTCGTCCGGATGCGCGTTAAAATCTCCCAACATGTAGATGGCCTCAACGGAATTATTCTCGACGATTGCACATACCTCGCTAAAGCACTCCGTGAATTCCGGTAGATTATCCATAGAGTCCGTCGGCATGTAGATGCTGAACACAAGTATATCGCGGTCACTGACCTTAGCTTTTATAGCACTGATGCGCGGATTTATGCATTCGATCACAGAAACTTCACTAAACACTTTTTTACGCCATAAGATCGCCACTCCGCCGAAGGGCCTCCCCCTCAGAACGCCCGCTGTGATGTCCACCGCGGATGTGCCAGTGTACGCAAAGTCAGGGTGTATGGTGCCCAGCAGTGGGATGTCGTGTGGAAGCAGCCACGTCTCCTGTAGAGCCACGATGTCCGCGGTCCCGCACAGGTCCCGCACACCATCTATAGACCGCTTGATAGACTTGCAATTAAAACTAACAAACACAGTCTTCCTATCGGCGTATTTATCCATTTAAAGTTTATTGTTGCTCGTACTACCCCTTTCGCTGGCACGCCAAGCAAGGTTGACATATCTGCGAAAGGAAATGCCGTCAGGCCACAGGTTTTCGTCCATAAATACCGATAACTTAGTTTGAGGTACTAGTATTTTATATGAGTCATATTCTCTGGCCTTCCTGGCTCTAATTTTCTCTAAAGAAACCTGTATATTTGTTTTTCTTAAAATATAATTGGAAATGTCTTCAGCTTTCGTACATTTTGCAACATTGTTTACAAATAACGGTACTTTGACGTCCGCCGCTATAAACTTATCCTCTGGTTTTAATATAGCCTGACCTTTAGAGCTAGCAAATTTATTTCGATATCTCTTTCTCTGTACAGTTTTCCACTCCTCGCTAGGTTCTCGGTCTCTCCAATTGCCTTCTTTACTAACCAGCTGAGCTAGGGTCCTTTGCTCGCGGAGCGGAGCATCTTTATCAACAATCATTGTGACGTGTTTCGGAGCGGGAATAGCAGTTCCACTGAAACCGTAGGTCACCTCGTCACCAACCAACGTTGGTTTTGGTTGGCCAACAGAACAACACGAAAAGTCTTGAATACAACCGCTAACAACTTCAGCGGGAGCTGCAGGTAAGACGGCTACAGTGGTCTCGCCAGGCCCACTTGACTTGGTAGATTCATTACTCAACTGTTTTTCAGACGGAGATTTCGCACTTTCACATAAATCAATCGAGCTACCCCGACCTGGCGGCAGCCCCATGGGACCACTATTGCAATCAAAGCTGTCTTGAAGGCAAAATGCACCTCTCTTATTGCCGTTAACGTAGGCATTAAAATCCCGTGACACGCTCTGCCGTTTCAAAGTATCTAATTCGCATCTTAACACTTCCAGCTGTTCGGTTGTTTTAGATGTAATTTTCAGATTGCGTTCCTCCTCATCTTTCAACTTTTGTATTTCTGATTTCATTATTAACAGGTCTTTTAGAAGTCTGGTAACGTCTATATGGTCAAAACTAATTGGGGGTAGTTTTTGCAAGTCCTTCGCTACAAAAATCGGAAGTTCCAAAGGATCGGTCTCCTTTATCATGCTGATGATGTCATCCAGGTCTCGCTGAGTCTTCCCCTCCCTTCTTCTTGTAGTCTTCTTTTTGCCCAAGGAATCAAATAAAAGACTTTTTGCATTCGATATTTCATCCGAGGTAAACGCAGTTGAACACAGCCTCACTAAACTTTCTTCATCCATAACGTCACATTTGTTACAAACAAAGGACAGTATCTCATTGATAACAATATTGCAACTACTGCACTTTATAACATTTGACGACATTTTCAACAAAACAAAAAAATGACGCGCGCTCAATATAAACACGTCCGCTCGGCCGGTTGCGCGAGCGCCACTTTTATGCCCCTTAATGAAGGGAAATAATTTGTTTGTCTATGTCGCGTCCGTAGGTAAGTACCCTCAGAGTCCCACCCCGAATCCCCCGGCGGGGCGGGACCAACACTAAGTAGCAGTAGAACTTGCCAAGTTTACCCGGAGAAGTAATCTGCCGCCTAGCAGCGGTGCATTCGCGTTGCTGTGTTCCGGTGGAAGGGTGTGGGTGCCGGTGATATCACACGCGGATGAGATGTTTCATCCCCGTCTCGTTTGTGTGGTTTAATTGTGTTTGTTCATGCCATATGCGACACAGGGTATCGTTGTGCAGGGGTATGAGCGTATAAACCTTATTTTTATTATTACGTCATTATTTTTCCGGCTCCGTGGCTTAGTTGGTAGTAGCCCTGCCTTCGAAGCGAGGGGTCCCGGGTTCGATTCCCGGCCGGGGCACACTTTGTGTGGTGAACATGAAGTTTGCTTTCGGGTCTTGGGTGTCTTGTGTTTCTGTATTTGTCCATGCCATCTGCGACACAGGGAATCCTAGTGAAGTGTGTAAACGTTTAAAATTTAATGCCATCATACAAATTAATATTATACAAAACTCCACCCCCTTAATTAAAAAGGGGAATGGACGGAGTCTTGCTAAATGGCAAATGAATTTGTGTATTTAACCTTGGATTACAAAGAGTGTTACAACTTTAAAGGCTACGTATGTGTATGTGTTGTGGTCAATTCTTCTGAGGTAATGTATCTCCAAAAGGGATGGACCGATTTCAAAGCGGTTTTAAACAAAATTGTATTTTTTCCACCCAGAGAGGATTGGAGAGGAGGAACACCACCGGCGCGTCACCTCCCCTGGCTGACAGACACACCCCCGCCTCCATGCCAGGTAACTGCCCGCGGCCACATACATACAAATAAATAATATTGAAGTGTCTGGTTGTAATGTTCAAATAATAGCGTTTTACTAAATGCATTTGGAAGTAGTAGAACAAACAAAAACATTTTAAAATTTTTGTCTGTCTGTCCGTCTGTCTGTTTGTTATGGCTAATCTCCAAAATGGTTCGTTGATTTCGACGGGACTTTCATGTCAGAAATTGTTAAATTGTACACGGACAGAGTCGCGGGGAACAGCTAGTAATAACATGATTTTTACCCTTCCAGGCTCACCGATCCACGGCATCCCACCTCCCCCCACTTTGGACCTGAACTCGATCCAACCCGAGGCGGCCCGCGCGGTGCTGCTAGCTGCGACACAGCTGCTGTGCGAGCCGGCGGCCAGCGAGCTACACCTCTCGTGTCTACTCACGCAGGTGCGCATTATCTACATCCTACATTAACTAGGTCAAGGCATAAAGAGCCTAAAATTTGAGTTTTTTTTTATCTCTTACCCTACACGTATTCACGTAAAACACACATCTGAAATCTGCCGCCAAGCAATATCGCTCGCAGTGTGGAAGGGTGTGGGTGCCGGTGTAATCACATGCGCATGAGACGTATCACCCCCGTCTCGGGTGATGGACGCAGCAGGATGAATGCGACTCAGTTTAAGATCCAAATCTTAGTGTCGCTGTCATGGACTGTTGTCATGGACGGGGGGCGCCGCTTACCACCAGGTGGGCCCTCAGCTCGATCCGTCACTTATTCACATAAAAAAAGTAAAACACATTCGTGTCCACTACGCAGTCTCACCCCATTTATGTCCGTCTTTACAGGAAGTAGCATCAAAAATGGGCATCAACCTTCACACAGTCCTCTCGTACGCCAACCCGTCCCAAGAGATCCTGAAGGCGCTCCACCACCTCTCCAACTTCAACCTCCTCTCCGGGCACACCTCCCCGGTGAGCCCCGGCTCCCCCCTCCACCAGATCACGGAAGGACTGAGCTACCTGCACACCGGCTCCATAACCCGCGGCACCCCCCAGGCCTCCGCGACTCCCCTCGACCTCAGAAACAACATCGAAATGGACACGGGGCAATACCAAAACCTCCTCCCAATAGTTCATCCCCAAATCCACATCGTCACCCACAGGTCCCTGAACAACTCCCCGATATCCAACCCCGGGTCCCCCTTGGACATGATCCAGGAGGAAATCGGGAACGGGGAGAAGGAAAGGTACGCCCACAACACGCCGCAGATCAGCTTGACGGACTGCCTCGGCTCGGAGATCACCCTCGTGGCGTCCTCCTCGGAGGACAGCGTCGACAGCCTGGAGAGTTCCAAGTATCACATCCCCCAGTTCGTTATATCGGAACCCTCGGAGCTGGAGCACAGGCCGTCCATCACGAAGGGCATCGGGCGGAAGGTCAGCATCGAGACCGAGGAGAAGGACCAGGAGATGACGAGCCCTAAAGACGAGTGCTACTTCCGGCGGGGCAGCGACAAGTCGCTCGGCTTCAGCGACGACTCGCTCAGCAACGACTCCGCGACCGTCTCGCCGAACTGCGACCAGAACATACAGTCCATCTACTCGAATCTAGTGTCCATCAGTAGCGGGTTCAGCGAGAACCGGGGCAGCTTCTCCGAGCATCGGGAGTCGTTCTCGTTCTCGGACCGCGGCAGCATCTCGGAGCGCGGCGACTACGGCAGGTCCTCCCTGTCCGAGAGGAGCGACCTGGGGACGGGCAGCTTCTCCGACAAGGGAGAGACTCCTCGCACGTCGTTCTCCGCGCAGGGCACCCTGGGGGAGGTGAAGGAGTACTGCGAGGACGTGTACATGTCGAAAGACGACGACGAAATCAAGAAGATTCAGCGCAGCACCATGGATTTGCGGCTGTCGGAGATCTGCCGGCCCAGCGACAAGATACCCATCCTGCTCAGTCCGCAGAAGGTGTGCTGCGCGCAGGAGTACTACGAGGTGACGCTGTCCACGGTCTGCTCGAAGCTGGACTCCCAGCGGATCATCGAGTTGCTGAAGGAAGCGATCAACTCGCGCGTGCCCCCGCGGAACATATTCGTGGAGACCCCCGACGCGGCGGACGCGGACTCCTCGGGGTTCCTCAACCTGGAGTACTCCGGCGGCCTGCAGATAGAGCTGGTCGTGTGCGAGAACAAGCTGATGGAGAAGAAGGGGCTGAAGATGCGGCGCATCTCCGGAGACCAGAGGGAGTACGGGAAGCTTTGCGAACAACTGATAACCAGTCTGACTGCTTGAGTTCGCTTGTCTGTGCGAGGCCCGAGGCGGTTTAATGAACTAACAGATTATGCAGGATTTTTTTGTCCGTGCCGCGCTTTTGCATAGACGCTAGCGCCACTTTCAAAGGACTCTTTATATAAACAGACCTATTATTAGCAGTTTGAATGCTAGAATTGACTTGAATTTAATCCGGACCTGCTTGGTAAAACCACTGATCTCTATGTAGTATAGAGTATATCATCTTTAATGTAATGCTGTTCCCGTGACCGGCTCCATGACGGTGTGAACAAGGCGAGTGTCCCAGGAACTTAAACTATATTTGGTATTGCAGCCACCTTAAATACAAACGTAAAATGGACATTGCAGATTACGTTGTGTCAAGTAAAAATAAAACTATACTTACAGAAATTGTTTGAATGCAACGACGAAAAGTAGTACATAGTACATGTTGAAAGTTAAAAAAATACCAGAGAAATGCGTTAGCCATACGCAAAAGGCACTGTAAATTAGGTAACGAACGCTTTAATGGCATCTGTCCTTTTCTATTCCATACGATTTTAAAGAGATAGCAATATTTTACAGCAGCATTGAATCTATACCAATATTAGTTGCAGACAGTTGTCTCGCTCTGTCACTGAACATAACTTCCATGGAGATCAGTGGGTAAAACAATGAGTGAAAGAGATAGCGATAATTTGGTCAGTTTAGTTTGAATTATGTTCAATTAAACCGTCGATCGTCGGTAGATAGGAGTCTTGCTAGCAATGATAGCGCATCTAGCGTCTGTTTATTGCCTAAGGCACCCCCCGAACTATGAAATGGATCCCAAGCCTAGGGACTCCAGACTGTACCGTGGTACCTGGGTAGGTAGATATGCATATCATGATACGTAACGGCCATTGATATAGTTTACCACGATCCGTATCACGATCCACTTTCAGTTAGCAATAATTCCGTGATCTTGTACATAGTAGGTAATTAATTTAGAAAATGATGTACAATATATTGTATTTTTTATTATGAATTGAAAGAACTTTGACTTGAAAAGACTTGTTGCTTTAGTTTTTGAGTTTGAATTGCGAGATTTGATTATCGTGCCTAAACGCAATTTAACACCATCACAAAACACGTTCAATGTGTTTGGATCATGATATTGGATCGTGATTCCGATATAGTTTTTTTTAATTTTTATTTTTTTCAATTTACAAATAGGTTTGACTTGAAATCCTTGACTTGAGTGACTCAAGACTGGAGCGCAACACGATGCGACTTGGGTTATCTCGTACTACGGTAGGAGAGGCTGAGTCTTGCAATGTATAGGCGGCAGCAACCACTTAACATCACATCAAGTGGGCCTTCAGTTTGTTAATAAACAAACTTGACGTAAATGGCAAATATGCTGCCTGATTTATGAAACTTTATTTATGCATTTATAAATATTTCTTAGCAGAAATTGATTTCCATTCCCCGTGTGCACGTGTTTGTATATATTATTTAAATACTTTAAGTTGACATAACGTTATGACATAATAATCATTTTACATAATAGCGTAGTAATATCTAAAATTCGTTTATATTGTAAATAATATATTTTGACACCAAATACAGAGTTTGACTCTTTGAATTATGAAGAAAGTTTTGTGAAAGTTTAGCTCATAGTGTAACTCGAACATGTAATACTGTACATATAGGTATTGGTCCATTTATAGAGTTTGATTATTAGGAATAATATTAAGAATTAGATGATGATATAATGTTGTACATAGTACATAGGAATTATTTAATTTGAATCAAATTATATAGTGATATCATTACAGAAATTGTTTTAAATATATTTGATTATATAGTTTATTTTAGTTATTTTTGAATTACTGCCTTTTGTGAAGGAACATTGTTCGTGCGCATGGTCTATAGTTAAAATGTTTGATCAAATATAATTAATTTGTAATTATAACGGCCATTTTACAGATATACTTATTGATTTGTAAATATAAATTCTAAAATGCACAGCATGATTTTGAAATAAAACATAATATCACACATTTTTTACTGAGAGCCGCCCTTATTTTGGTAAGTGAGTTTATTTTTATCTATATTTATTTATATTTTTGTTAAAATTTCTGTGCAATAAACTATGAGTTATGATTTTTTAAATGAGAACCTGTCTCTCGATTTCGAACCTAAATTATAGAAGTAGGTTAGCCTTTGCCATAAGTAAGTTAGTCATGTTACTATTGATAATTTTGTAAATATATCGTAATAAATTCCGATTCCATACTGTTTGTTGTAGTTTTACTTTGATCAAGAAGAGGTGCCGGGTTTCATTTCCAGCCGGGGTAAGCTATGTATGGATAAACGTATAGTTTGTCTCGGGTGTTGTCCATGCCGACTGTGACACAGGGAATCCTAATACACGGATTAACTGTGAAAAATTACTTACGTGACTCGCCAGTCGAGTGTCGTTAATAAGTTAATTCCGACAAAATTCAAAATTCAATTGTTCTTTTGCCAGAAGTCCGAGGCCCGTCGCCGACCCAAATTGGGAAAGTCAACAATAAAACAATTATAATCATTTAAATATATATTTATATAGAAATCTGTTACGTATATTTTACATAAATAATTCTCAGGCTCCAATCACGCCATGTAAATAGGTAACACATGCCTCAGTCCGCTCCACGGGTCAAGTCCCGCGGCGGCCGCGGGCACGCGCCGGGGCGCGCGCACGCCCGGGGGACTTCCCGCGTGGAGCGGAAGCCAAGTAACGTGCTCAAATTTAAACTTTCAACAATAATTGTAACTTCTCCGTAATATTACCTTTTTAAAGTCCAATTTATAACACGTTACCTAAGACATTCAAATTGCAATTCAACAAATTTATAAGCATCTTTGGTTAAAATGAAGATTCTTTTAGAATTAAAAAAAAATGTATAATACTATGGGCCTGTTTCGACAAGTGCCGGTGCAACGAGTAAACTGGTAAAGGCTTTGTGAAACGGGCCCTAAAAATGATCAACAATGCAATAAAATAATACAAACAAAACAACCAAACACCAGCTTCAACTCAATATAAATAGGTTATAGGGTGTCCCATAATTACTATAATATCCCAAAAGACCGCGGGGTATAAAACCAGAATTAAAGTATGACTTCTATGCCCGTCTGTTTATCCCAAACGGATGGTCCGTCACGGCACCCGGTAGATGTAAAATTTGACGATATGAGGTCGGCGTGCCGTCTGCCGTCACGGGATACGAGTTATGCTGCCCAGGGAGGGACCTCAACTGCCGCCGGACTTCTGTGAAACGAACTCTTAGACTGCCTATAACAACTGCCACTGTTTATGTGAACAAAGCTTTATAAATACATATAAAACTTCTGTGATGTTATCTAAATAATAAAAATATGTGCCTCAGTTAATGTAAAACCTATTAGAACCTTCGGGATAAAATTAGAAAAAACGGGACACCCCGCAAACAAACGCAGTGGTACCACGAAAACCGTCTACATACCTCAAGTACTATCTAATAGCGATATATTCAAATTTTTGTACCATGATTATAACGGTAACATACCGTTACTGTGCCAAGTAACGATTTTACCTTGCAATGTTAATTTTACAGTTATCGAGACTCTAAAAGGGAGTTACAAAAAAAAAATGCGTAATAAACCCACCTACGCTTCATTTAAACAAGTACACACCGATAGTTTCGCTCGACGCGACCGATGGCTGCGACGCGACGGGTTCGGGAAGCAAATTGGGACGCCGCGACCGTTAGATTAGAGGTTAGACCGCATTTGACGAAACAAATTGACTGGGTTTGATGACGTATCATCTCATCTCTATATCTTCTACAGATATCTAGTTTGACATAATATTAGTTCCAAACTGTGTTCCAAGTTCCAAAAACATGGGACTTATCCCGTGAAATGGACTCTTGACTTGATTTCCTCAGTGGCTTTTTTTGTCTTTAGCCACACAAATTCTGCCAGTGTCCGTTTCAAGTATGTCAACTATACATGAGCAAGAAGAATTTGGCCGGTTGAAGATATGATAAATAAAAACGGACTCTAGACTGCCTGTAACACCAAGAGACTGTTTATAAGACAAACAGCGTCAAACTGTCGTAAAAATTATTGAACTGACATTGAGATAGATGACAACCCGCACAGCGACATCTAGCCCCAAAATAAGCACAGCTTGTACTATGGGAACCACATTTCTGATACAATATTTATATAGTACTTTTTTTGATACATCCATATTTAATTATCCCAAACCGAACAAACCTCTAAGATGTTTCAAATGGTCGTTCTGGGTGGGAATCGAACCCGCTGTCAGCGCAACACGCAGAGCCGAGGCCACCTAACATATTGGTAGCTCTAGAAGTCTCGCTACAATAAGTACGTACGTTGTTTATATGAAACGGATATAATTATAAATCAATTACGCACAAACATTTTATAAACTAATTATAAATAAGGGATGCGTCGGACTAACGGTTCAACAAACTAAGATTCGTGTTAATTATAAAATTATTAATAAATAATTAAAATGGCAACTTAAAGACGCCGTACTGTCATATTTAACTGTCAAATTGAAGAAAATATGTCAAGTCAACTTTTTACTTGACATTTTTAAATGCTTTAGAAAATATGACAATACGGTATTATTATAAATAAATTAATGTACATACATTTAACTGGCTATCCCACCCGACCGCATGTTTTCGAAAGCAATTTTGAAAATGCGTCAGATTTTGATGTTCCTATTACGTATTCTCAGCATTCACACCTAACCCCTACATATAAGCTTTCAAAAATAAAACGGTGATTTTATTAAGTCAATATAATATTAACAATAATTTTCAAATAAGTACAACACTCAAAATTAAAGTACAAATTCAACACCGGAACCTATTTCACACGATTTGTCCCAAAAATCTAGTGATGAGATATGAACCCGCGACCAGTAAACCAATATGGCTATCGTGGGAGTGCCGGGGTCTATGTTTGTTGTAAGAACACTGGCTATCTCGACTTTTTATACACAGAAACGTGTAAATTAAATTATTTGTACATAACATTATTATATATTGCAGATTCAACAATCGAGTAACGAAATAAATTTATAATTAATATTAATTATTAATATAAGCTGTAATTACACTCTTATGTACAGTGAGAGGACGTTTTTTTATTTAAATATAATATATTCTACGTCGATTTTTGTAGGCGCAACTCAAAAATACTCAGAGCCCGTCGAAGACAGGACTCTTGGTAATAAACAATTAAGCTAATTAAGAAAACGACGTTCCCAAAAAAAAATTTTTCTAATAAATATTTTTGTTTTTGAGTCTGTTTTTTGAGTCTGTGAGGGCTTTAAGCTCGTGAATATTTTTGAGTTCCGTATATAAATGTCAATTTTTCAAACTGCGGACGACTAATGGATGCAAGACAGTTTGTAATAAATATATTTTTTGTAATAAATAATATACATACATAAATATAACTTCGCATAGGCGGTTACATCGTATAAATACTACTTAAACCAAATAACAGTTTAAGTAAAGTGTATTGCACCGTTGCATGTTGGGTAGGAACCAAAATATAAAATAAAAAAATTGTATGAAAATTGGCGAAACACCATAATAATCATCTTGATATCACAACTTAACACATTATAAAATCACTTGTATGTAATGTTACTTGTAACATTACTTGTATGTAATGTTACTTGTAACATTACTTGTATGTAATGTTACTTGTAACATTACTTGTATGTAATGTTACTTGTAACAATAAGACTAGTTATTTTACAAACTCATCGAATCAAACTCACGTTTTTAATTATTTGTTAAATTACTTGTAATTATACAAGTATTACAACAAATGCTAAACATATTAATAATATCACGACAGGAGCCGCGGCCGACCATCAGACCGCCAAAAGGCATCCGACACGGCCTAAGCCGATTCGAACGGACGGACAATTCAACACGTTCAAAGCGTAGACTAGAAATATAACGGTCACCCATCATCCTAACACTTTGGTACAACAACTGTACACCAGATGGCGCTGCGCGGCCCCTGCATCGCGCGAGCCGCAACCGCCCACACAAAGTTATATTTATGTATATTTAAAATGAATAACAGTTATTTTCGAATAATACCTATTTTATTAATATCACTGCAAGCTTTTTCTAGTTAGTTTAAGACTAGTGCATACTTCATTATCTAAAGGTCGTTGTACCGACACGGGGACCGCACTGACTCGCGAAAAGGTCAACATTGTACTATCGGATACTTAGGGTCACCTAGGGTCACCCAGGGTCCGAACAGGCGCCAAACTTGGCGAAAATTTATGTTAACTTGTATATAATAGATTGAGGTATCTTTTTGTTATATTTTTACTATTATTCAAGTCAAAAAGGGTCACTAAAGATGACTAAAGATAATATGGAACTTTTGGCAGATAAAAATGTTGCTATGTTGATCTACCTTTAGACAGTTGAATATAGAATCTGGATTTGCACTTGGAATTTTGGAATATCAAAATGTGTCAAAACGCAAGGTCAAAACCGTACTTTAGACAGTCAAAAAGGTACTTACGGACTCGATATGGCGTTAGATGAGGTCTAAAATTGCCAAATTCGAGAACTTATAAATATTTTTTATCTATTTTAAAAATTGCTGCTTATTAGAGATTTTTTTGTTAATACAAAAAAAAGTCGACGAATGGAAACTAGATAAATAAATTATACACGTCAAAAGAAAAAAAAAGAATTGGTAAATAACGTTTAACTAAACTCTTACATTAACTTTAGGAACTATAAAGCACACGTTCCCGTTCTCACATTGCATAGTGCTTCTAAAACATAATATTATAACATGAATTAATTAAAATCAATTTTCACATGGTGCCTAATTTCAACGACGCTATTGAACTAAATAAGTTAATTTGAATCTATAATAATATAACTCAAATGTACCTGCTATCTTTGTTATTTGTAATTGTCAGCAAAGGTACAAGGTTTTTATGAGAGAAAAAACATAGTAAGGTAATATTTTTTTGCTTTGCACGTCGAATTTTCTTCATAATGTACAGCACCCGCGCGAAACCGGGGCGGGGCGGTAATAAAAAAAATTATTTCCTTAGTAATCTTTATCCCGGGTATATACTGGGGTTAACCTTCGTGTCCCTCGCGACCTTCCCAGACAGACAGTATTTCACTCGGCACACTGCAATTTTTGATCTGAGATCTAATAACTCCTTTTTGAGTCAAAGAAACCGCACGTTTTGACTTAAAAAATACAACCTTTTATTCTGCCAATTAAAAGTGTTGACCTTTACTACAGCCCTTTTTGACTTTTAAACATTAAAATACTAAAAAACGTATTTTTATTTTTATAGTTTTACTTAAGACTGTTCATTCCACATGCTGTAACAGAATTGACCTTAGACCCTAGAAAGTCCCTTTTGACCTTGAAATAGTACAATTTACAACCTGTACATGTTGACCTTGATTGCAGTGTGATACATGTTGACCCTCATATAGTGCAGTGTCGGGCGGCGAGCCGTGGCGCAGGCCCCCGCGCCGGCCGACAAGCGTGTAGGCTACGCGTTCCGCGCCAGCTCGTAGAACAACACGTAAGCTTCGGGAGACACCACGTCGCGAGGCTTGATTGGTAACACTCTGCAAACAGACAATATATATATCACAGATCTGTACCTCCTGGGTGGTGCTAAAGGAGCAACAAAAGGTAGCAGCATAACTTGTGCCAAGTTCGTCCGGAAAGGAACTGCCACCACGTATGGAATCTGCCGAAAGGTGTGGGTGCCGGTAAAATCATATGCGCACGAGACGTGTTATCCCCGTCTCGGATGATGGACGCAGCAGGATGAGTAATAATAATAATAATAAACGTTTACACACTCATACCTCTGCACTAGGATTCCCTGTGTCGCAGATGGCATGGACAAACACAGAAACACAAGACAAACACCCAAGACCCGAGAACAAACTTCATGCTCACAACACAACGTGTGCCCCGGCGGGGAATCGAACCCGGGACCCCTCGCTTCGAAGGCAGGGCTACTACCAACTAAGCCCTCAGCTCGTTCCATCACATATAAACATAAAAAAAAAATCCTCTGTATCTTGGCTACTCAGCTGCGTGCCCCAGTGACCCTGGCTCCTCATCGCCGAGCTGTGGAACTAATCACAAAGGACCCCCAGACCCCCCGCTCCCCCCCGCTCACCTGGAGTCGTTGTACTCGTGCCAGTCGCCGGTGTAGGGGTGCTTGCAGTACGCGGTGTAGTGGCCGGAGTAGGTGGTGCCTGCGACAAAACACAAGGTTCATGTTCCGGCCCGAGACACGGCGCCAACATTACGTTCATAGAATTTTTAACAGATATATATTTTTATATAATTATACTATATTTATCTTGGTTTATATTGCAATACCTGTGTTATTAGTCTATGAAAAAACTGTACTTCTAATTTTACGTCAATAAATGATTTTTATTATTAATATTTACATATGGCAACACTCGTTGCATTTGTACTATTGTATTGACTCGTCAAGTACATTCATAATGTCGAATTATTCACTTATTTAAACACAAACAACACAATACAGTCAGACAGAGAGAAGATAAATAAATGTATTGAATCTAGTTGTGCGAGGTGGCGAGGTGGCGAGGTGGCGAGGTGGCGAGGTGGCGAGGCGCGCGGGCATGTCTCACCCGAGTGGTTGCTGACGGCGTACAGGTTGTAGGTGACGGGCGGGGTCCCCCTGGCCGCCGCGTAGGGGGACATGTCCAGCCCCGTCAGCGGGAACTCCACCAGCACGCTCAGCTTGCCGCGGAACCGCTCCGTGGGGGAGAACCTGCCGCAAAGTACCCCCTCTATATCACTGTACTTCACATTTTGAGTGATTTATTTTGTTCCATTAACAATATAATATTCTAATTTAGTTTACTATTATATAAGGAGCGTGGTGGCCCAGCGGCACAGACGCCGACTTGCAACCTGAAGGTCGCTGGTTCAAAATTCACTTGAAAAATTTATGTGCGCCATGCCACGTTCTCGAAACGGTGATGGAAAACATCGTGAGGAAATCGGCATGTCTTAGAACCATCTACCAATCCGGATCGGGCTCCCGTGGTAGATCATAGCCCACTCACTCTCAATCAACAAGAGTAGGCCGGTGTCCCTGCAGTGGGAACATTATAACAAACACGCAAAACCCGAGATCAAACTACACGCTTACTACACAAAGTGTAACACCGGGAATCGAACCCGGGAACCCTCGCTTCGGCTAATACCAACCACGCTACAGAAGCGTAGTCGTAGCCGAGACAATATAAGTGCAATATCTAGGAACGGAGATGTGAGAGCAGATGACGGGGGGGCTGGGGGGTTACCTCTTGAGGTGGAGCACGAGGACCTGGGGGAACTTCTGCACCGTGAACCACTTGAGGCATTTGCGCCGCACGCCGCACTTGGAACACGTCTGCAAGCCACAACACACGGGTCAGGGACTAGCGATTGAACAAGTGTATATAATAAAAACCGGCCAAGTGCGAGTCGGACTCCACTTACCACCAAGGATTCCGTACCATTATAAATAAATAACGTTTACACACTCATACTTCTGCACCAGGATTCCCAGGAGTCGCACATGGCATGGACAAACACCCAAGACACGAGAACAAACTTTAAGCTCACCACACAAAGTATGCCCGGCCGGGAATCGCACCCGGGACCCCTCTACCAACTAAGCCATGGAGCCGTCATTATCTATAATATCGAGCAAAAACGAACAAAAAATAAGAATCACGTTTGTATGAGAGTCCCCTTAAATATTTATTTTGTTCTGTTGTTTTGTATTTGTTGTTATAGCGGCAACAGAAATACATCATCTGTGAAACTTTCAACTCTAACTATCACGGTTCATGAGATACAGCCTGGTGAGAGACAGACAGACATTTTTCCCCTTTCAATTATACGGGCCGAATCTGAGGGGGGCAAACATTTCTGCCTACCCCCTTACAAATTATATTCCTTCCCTATCCAATCGCTTCCACTATAAGACAGACGGACAGCGGAGTCTCAGTGGTAGGTCCCGTTTTCCCCTTGGGTACGGAACCGTATAAAGCGACGTAAGGCCACCGACCGGTTTCTCATCGCCGTCCATTTCCTCCTCCTTGGTGAAGTGCTGCAGGCACTGCTGGATCTTGAGGTTGCCGGTTCGAGACGGGATCGGCAAACTGGAATCAAATGTACACACATTCATTTACTTTTACTTATGTGAGCCAGTGACGGAACGAGCCGGGGACCCACCGGGTGGTACGTGGTGACTCCCATTTATTAAACCATTCATGGATAGATATATAAATCTTTATTGCTCAGTCGATTCGTAATAATCTGACACGCGTTAATTTGAACCTCTAGATAATCTGACACGCGTTAATTTGAACCTCTAGATAATCAAACACGCGTTAATTTGAACCTCTAGATAATCTGACACGCGTTAATTTGTATTTTCCTCCCGGTCCCTTGAAAAATACTCGATAAATTGAATAAACTCAATACCCAATAGTAATTTTTTTATTTAATAAGGACTCCCAACACAGGATACACTGAACAGACAACTTAAAATAGGCAAAGGTCTTACATAATAGTGGTCCCGCAATATAGGGCGTTACATGTTAATATTGACAACTAGACAACACTTAAAAAAGTAGAAAATATAAAAATATATTTTACAATCTGCGAGAGAAACAAAACATTTGGACAGACACGCGATGATAATGGAAACTGATAATAACCGGTCCCCTTGGTAATTTTAAGTTGAAGGTATGGGAGGTTGAAGGGGGGTGTGCCCACGCCGCCGGGGGTGCGGGAGGGTTGGAAAGCGTGGTCTCCGGCAACTAAAGCGTGAAGGAACACGGTTGGGTTGTAGCCGGTAGCAGTCCGGCATAACTCTCTCGCTGCCCCCGCAACGAGAGAGTATCCATGAGGATTTACCAACATAAAAAGGGTGGGTGTGTACCTTTCTTAATTATTTGATCATTTACTCATATGTTAGCCTTATTTCGGCTCAGACACAGGAACTCCTAGTTCAGGCATAGTGTATTCTTACCATTAATTACATGTTAGTTTACAGTGTTAATTTGGGGGGTCCAGTTGGTCGCGTCCGTAGGTGTGAACCTTTTGATTCCCTACACGTACCCCCTGGGTGGTGCTAAAGGTGCAACCAAAAGTAGTAGTAGAACTTGTGCCAAGTTCATCCGGAGGTACTGCCACCACACCTGGAATCTGCCGCCAAGCAGTAGTGCTCGCATTACTGTGGTCCGGTGTGGGTGCCGGTGAAATCACATGCGCATGAGACGTATCATCCCCGTCTCGGGTGATGGACGCAGCAGGATGAATGCGACTCAGTAAAGATTTGGATCTCATACTGAGTCGCGTTACTGTTGTCATGGGCGAGGGTCACCACTTACCATCAGGTGGGCCCTCAGCTCGTTCCGTGACTTATTCACATAAAAAAAAAAGTAAATTAATAATACAGATTATTATTATTATTATTATTATGATACCTGAGGTCCCAGAAGGGGTCGAAGGTGACGCTGTCGTGGTTGCAGTGCGTGCACCGCAGCGTGGACTTCAGCTGCCCCACGAAGATGTCGCTGACGCGGGACTCCTCCAGGCGGCAGTACCTCCCCCACGCTTCCGCCGCCTTCGCAGAGTCGCTGCACACACACCCCCGCACACACCCTCCGTCACTGACAGTCATCTACCACGCGCGGGAGCCCGATCCGGATTGGTAGATGGTTCTAAGACATGCCGGTATCCTCGCGATGTTTTCCGTCACCGTTTCGAGAACGTGGTATTGCGCACATAAATTTTAAAAGTGCGAAATCGATATTTTACATACATACAAACTTTCGCCTTTATAATATTATTATATTATAATATTATTATATATTTATTTATATCACATACAATATGTGATATAAATAAATATTTTATACAATGTCATAAAGAAAAGAAAAATAATATGTACATATTTGGAAATGGAAATTCATAATGTCTATCAATTGATAAAATAATTCCTTCAAAAATATATGCATCTACTTTACATGTAATACATATACACCTAGACACAGAACAAACATTTATGTCCGACATACAAATATTAGTCCTTCTGGGAGTCGAACCGGCAACCTCCAGCGCGGAAGGCGGAGCCGCCGACTATTCCAACTTGTAAGGCAGGTGGAACCAGCTCGGGGAGCACTGACCTGAGGTTGTCGTCGATCTCCGTGAGTATGGGCTTCGGTTTCACGGTCACCCGGTTCACATCCTCATGCAACCCCTCCAGCAGGTAGCGGAGGAACTCCTGAAACACACCACCATTCAATATACAATTCAACACGTGGGATTATTTTAATAGAATTTCTCCAAAAGTTTCCTTGACTGTTCTTCGCAATGGAGACACGGATATCAATCCATTTAGCCTGCAAAACACATTTTTTTATATATATATTGTAGGTCATAAAAAATTCGTGCCGGGACGAGCAGATCAGAATGCCCACGTCGCATCACGTTGCGTCCGCCACCCGAAACGGGGATGTAACGTCTCATGGGCATGCAATTTCACCAGCACCCGCACCCTTCCACCGGAACACAGTAATGCGAGTACAACAGTGCTTGGCGGGCGAGTTACGAGGCGTGGAGGCAGTACTTCTCTGCCTCCACACCTCATTAAGAACAATAAGTGGTAGAGATTTTTCATATTATGTTGTAATATTCTTAATCCTGGCGTTGCCCAATCATAGAAAGACCTCCTTCCCCATGGAAATCGTGAAGTTATTCAGTTCCCCTGTGCCTATAATTCCACGACCGTATCACACCGAAAAACCCGCCTCGTACGTATGACGAGTGAAGGGACACTAGTAATGTAATGCCCCCCGTGCACCGACCTGCGCGTCCTGCTGGCTGAAGCCCATGAAGCGCGGCGCGAACCTCTGCACCTGGGACTTGAAGCTGGTGGTGTTCACTACGCCGTCGCGCTCCCCGCTGCGCCACAGCTCCTTGATCACGCTCGCAAACGCTACAACCAAAAACTAACATATAGGTACATACTAAAATATATATTTCAATAATCACCTAGTAGGTATAGCTGATTTTTAAATTTGATAATAATTATAACAAATCATATTCTAATTTCAGTTTACACACCCTGTTATACAACCAAGTCACACCCTACTGTACAACCAAGTCACACCCTGCTGTACAACCAAGTCACACCCTGCTATACAACCAAGTCACAGCCTGCTATACAACCAAGTCACACCCTGCTATACAACCAAGTCACAGCCTGCTATACAACCAAGTCACACCCTGCTATACAACCAAGGCATACCCTGCTATACACACCCTGCTAAACAACCAAGTCACACCCTGCTGTACAACCAAGTCACACCCTACTGTACAACCAAGTCACACCCTGCTGTACAACCAAGTCACACCCTACTGTACAACCAAGTCACACCGTGCTATACAACCAAGTCACATGCTGCTATACAACCAAGTCACAGGCTGCTATACAACCAAGTCACACCCTGCTATACAACCAAGGCATACCCTGCTATACACACCCTGCTAAACAACCAAGTCACACCCTGCTGTACAACCAAGTCACACCCTACTGTACAACCAAGTCACACCCTGCTATACAACCAAGGCATACCCTGCTATACACACCCTGCTAAACAACCAAGTCACACCCTGCTGTACAACCAAGTCACACCCTACTGTACAACCAAGTCACACCCTGCTGTACAACCAAGTCACACCCTGCTGTACAACCAAGTCACACCCTACTGTACAACCAAGTCACACCGTGCTATACAACCAAGTCATAGGCTGCTATACAACCAAGTCACAGGCTGCTATACAACCAAGTCACAGGCTGCTATACAACCAAGTCACAGGCTGCTATACAAGCAGCGGCACCGGGGCGCACCTGCGATGAGCGCGCCGCGCATGCACGAGAGCGTGGTGTTGGTGTCGGGCACGTGCTTGTCCCCGATCACGTACTCGAGCAGCGGCCGCGTGTTCGACAGGCACTGCATCACGCTGTTCATGAAGCACGTGTTCCCGATGTTGCGGAGGCCATTCAGACCTGGGGACGGAGACACGGGTTCAACAAAGTACTGGCCTTTTTTATTTGCTAATGTCACAGAGGTATTTTAGACCTGGAAAAATAAATATCATCTTTAAAAATAAATAAAGTGACTTTGTTTATTACGGTTTCACGCCTAAACCACTGAACAGACTTTAAAATTTATTTCACCAATGGAAAACTACATCATCAGCGAGTAACATAGGCTATATTTTATCCCATGTATCCCCACAGGAACCGGAACTACACGGGTGAAACCGCGGGGCGGCACCTTGTTTATGTTATTAACATACTATGGTATACATCTGTATTGTATGTCAAGACTCGATAAATACCTAACTTACAATCTAATACACCGGCGGGCAATGCAACGCTGTTATTCTGCTTAGTTTTCCCAGTTCTTTATGGGCGGCGGTAATCACTTAAGGCGTAAGATCACTATCAGGTAGTATATCGCATCCCGTCGCTTTACATAAACAAACTCACCGCTACTTTGGCTGGACTTGTCAGATCTCGCTTCAAAGAGTGAATCGGCTCTCTCGCTCCGCTCGCTGCTGCGCCGCGCCCCGCTCGGCCCGCTCTTGCCGCCGGCCAACTCCTGGAATACGAGAATGGAGATATTGTAGACGGTGTATCGCTTAGGGCGTGTTTCACCACGTTCTGCCAAGTTCTTGATATCTTAACTTATAAAATCAAAGTCAAGTCTGATCAATCAAAGTCAATGAAAAATTGAATTTAACTAATTTTTTTTTCTTTTAATCTCAAGTATCGTTTGTGAACGTTACGATTACATATATTGCATGAAAACTGACTGTTATATCTGTCTGCATGTAATGTGCTTGTACATTTTGCCGTGTCCAAACTATATTTGAGATCTTAGACAAAAATATGTTAAGAGTATGAGTATTTTTGGTGGAAATCGTAGGAGTGATTTCATAGGTAATTCAAAATAATTTTAGGAGGGGTTCTGTTGACTGTTTCAGCTTTATACTTGACTTATAAAATAGTTACTAAGATATCAGGAATGTAACCAAGACTGGTGAAACAGAACCGTAGTCAAAAACCTTCCTTCCATAAAATAATTATAATTTTGACCAATGGAGCAAGATTTTTGGGCAAAGATATCCAAGTCACAACAGAAAGTCAAAGAACACAAATTTGGCTGAAAAAGTAGTTTTCCCCATTGTTTTTGCGTATCGGTAAGACGGAGCAAGCTGAAGGTAAGTGGCTACCTCCGCCCATAACAACCGTCCCTCGAGACGACGCCTCATAAGCCCGCGATTTCCCCAATACCTACACCCTTCCACCGGACCACAGCAATGAGTTCACCAGGTGTGGTGCCTTGCGATTCCAACTCGCACACCGCGGTTTCCGTACCACCGATTGAATTTTTTTAAGCTACGCCCTATTAATAAAACTTACGTTAAAATTACAACGCGATACGGCTTGCCGTACCATAGAAACCCTTTAAATATAGGTCAGACAGACATAACTGACCAACAGATTCTGTAGATTACGTTAGCAACATTGTTGCCATGGTAATCTGTTAGTTCGGCTGTTAATTTTAGGGTCTATTTGGGTTTGGAACCCTAAAAATTATGGCGCGAGCTGAAGGCAGTAGGCAATGGAAGACGTGGAAATCTTTGCCCAACGATAAGCTAACTGAAAAATATTTTGCGAAAGGAACATTTCATAGGATAAATCCATTTGTGACACTGTTTATAGCTATAGATGATTTCCACTGAGGATTTAAATGAGTTTAGTATTTGTTTTCAAACCAAACCATGCAAACTCAAAACACATTTACACTCCATAATGTTATGATAAAATAAATCACAGCGCCATCTAGCCCCAAACTGAACCAGATAACTGAAACAATACTTACACAGTAAATGTTTTATAAATACATCCATAGAACAAACATCTATGCTCGCCACACAAATGTTTGTCTAGGATGGGAATCCACGACCTGCAGTGCAGAAGGCAGACTACCCACTGCGATACAAGCCGGGTATGGATGGGTACTACCATACAAATACAAACCGCTATACAAACTAAACTTACCTTCTAAAACAGATAACAAGATAATATTCTTTAACTATCGAAGAAAGTTATGAGAGATAAAATAATTCGGATAAAATGTCTTCAATTTTATATTTGGTGTCACGTAACGCGCCGCCGAAGAATCGACGCGGGTAGATAGAAAGAGAGATAAGAGCGGGTGAGTGAGCAAGGAATACCATCAACAAAATTGTTTGTTATGGAACGCATTAATATAATCGCTCGGGTGACGTACATAAACACACTATGACCTAGTTTTTTCTTTTGCAGGATATTGACCTGACGAATCCATTACAGTTTTGCTACCAGCCGAGACCAGATCTACATATATAGAAGTGCAATGGACGCCTTAGAATTTGCTAATTCAAATCTAAGTTTTATTGATGTTACGAGCAAAAGAAGAAATATTTTATTGCGTCTCATGTGAAATTTTATAAAGACATTTGTTGCTTTTTTGCAAGCAGAAGGCATGTGTACAAATACAATCGCGAAATATTTATAAATCTTTATCCATACCGGCTGCGCCAGGTGAAAAAATTGGAGAAAACATAAAATAAGTGATTGAGTGCAGTTTGAAAAACGATAAAATATGCATATCAGAATCTACATGTACACTTTTATTCAACAAGTAAACGTTTAACACTATTTTTTATTTTATTTGATTACTGTTTTCTTGTTGATGTTAGTAATTAAAATCTTTTTTATCTTTATAGTAAAAGTAGCTTTGGAACTCACAAAACATGCCGAAAACACAAACGCGACTCATTAAGGACCCGGCCACACAGACGCGAATTACAAAAATGGGTCATGCGATATTATAATATTTCAGCTAATTCATAAAAAAACGCATCGTAAAACTTTATATTTTTTTTTGTGTTAATATATATTTTATTAAAATCTTGACATCTAATTTTATTTAATAAATAAATAAATAAATTTTATCCTTTTTGACCTATGAATACCTAATTTTATCATATACATCAAGTGGGAAGACCCAAGTGGCTTCGCGTTGCAAGCGCCTCTGATTTAGATATTAAAGATACTCCGATAGTCAATAAAATATATACGACAATTGACAAACAAAAAACTAACAGGTGAATTAAAAGCCTAATTTCGCAAGTCAGTTTGCGAGCGATAAACGCGCCTGTGTGACCGTAGTGTTGCCATCTCCGGGCCGCTATAAAGCTAAGTGTTACCATCCGCGCGAAGCTTATGGCGGCCAGTTCGACCGCGTAGCGACTCTGGACGCGCCCGTTGATGTACACGCGACGCGACATCGAGACAATTGGTCGCGGCGTGTAGGCGGGGCCTAACGTGTCACAATATTCATTAAGAGTGAATAATTAGTCTCACTAACACCTTTATATCGTTTTCAATCTAAGGTCGGTGAACAATTCTACACTGTCGAGTGGACTCCAGTGGCGTAGCGGTTCGGCTATAGGACTCAAACCCCGGCGCGGGAAAAAATTGCGTCATAATCAGTAATTCATGTTCCCAGGCCGGTCTACTCTCGATAGGAGAGAGGCTTTGTTCTACTATGGATGCAAAATCAAAATAACTTCAAAAAATTATTCATAGCTCGATGAGGGTGGAGAATGTTCCACCAATTATTTTTAATGTAAAGTGACGAGCCTGATGTTAAGTGGTCACCACCACCCATAGACAACCGGAATACGACTCGGATACCTACCGAAGTATGAGGATACCAAAGTGGCATTGCATTGTAATTTTACCGGCATCCACAAAACATGACTAAACGCCATCAAATTTCATTTATTTAGCCACATAACAGTGAATGTTACATAAGGGGTCTGTGCAGTTTACAACTCATTTTAGATGGGTGTTAAAAATTTATAAATACGTTCCAACTACCAAAAAGAAATATTTGTATATTTCTATTTTTATGAAACAGTTTTCAAAATTAAACTATAGTATAAATATAAAATAAGCAGATGCCGTTACAACTCAATTATTATTATAATTATCGTTTTCATTTTTTTTAAACCACTAACAAATTATGATAACACCATGAAATACACATTATTTAATACCCGTTAAATCATTAAAATAGTTTTAAATTATTCAATAACAAAAATCGACTCAGTGACTCTGTCGCCGGACCACTACGCCACCGAAGTTCTCAACCACAAACTACAAAGTAGATCACAGATGTACCTTTTTTGGGTTCCTCGTGTGGGGCACAAAGGGTCGCGCGGGGCGCGAGTCGCGGGGCGGCTCGCATCGCCGGAACCCGCACCTCATGGCCTACGCCACGCAACGCCACGCACACACATGCCGACGCCACCAACGCCACGTGTATAATGATGCACCAAAAGTCTACCGGGATCGAGGACAGCTCGCCGAGAATTTTGGAGGCTAAAGTTACGAAGGTATTTTTGAAAATCGCAGATTTCGGGTGAAAACTTTTGGCGAATTTGCGATGAGGTATGGAGATGGTGATACGTTTCACTATGCACTAATGGTGGTGTCTACTGGTGGGAACCGGTAGGAACCGGATTGAGGTGATGAGGTCCTCCAAAAACCCGGTGGAGATATGACTCCAACCCGTGATAAGTGGAGTATTATCGGAACTGAGCGGACTGAAATACGGAGTGGTCTCTAAGGACTAAATACTGATGAATGATGAATCACTGGAGACAATTGCCTTGCTGCCTTCTATACTACGACCACTAGTAGACCTGTTGTAGGTCTCAAAGTCACGTAAGGTATTGAGAAACCCCTAAAGTTTAACTGAAGTGATTGACGAAATTTTTCAGCCAAAGCACTCGGTGCCTTTGGGAAGTAGGCAGGTAGTGGAAAACAGGCCGATGATGGTTATGAAATACTAAGTTTTAGTGAAGCTTTGGCGAAATTATGAAGAGATGTCTGTCTCTTACTGGGATAGGCCCATGTCCAGAGAATAGGCTCATGAATAGGCTAAGAAATGTTGGCTATGTAGGGAAATGTTTGAAGGACAGACAAACAATCATTATAGAGTTCAGGTTTTGTTAAAACTGTTTCTCATACCACAAGTTGGTTTCCCAAGATATTCAAAGAATCACAGTTTTGGAGGCAATTGAAAATCTTTCCTGGGTTCAGGGAGAAAAGTTATGTATTGCCGATTTTAGAGAGGCTTTATAAATATAGCTTTTAACCAGGGTTTATAGAAGAGTGTCTGGCATCCAGCACAGGCGAAATTTAGATTACCATTAACTGATTTTTGAACCGAATACGTTTTTTTAAGGATGGTTACCTGTAGATGTTGGTTGCAGCTTCGAGCTGATCGTGGCTTTACAAAACGAACTTGAAGTAACTTTAAGTGCTTATATGATAACTGAAAGTTGGATGGATATTGGAGGGAATGATAATGGATTTTATTCAGGACCAGTGTTTCTCAATGCAGCTACTATGAGGGCAGTGTTCTGACTACTAGAATTTGTAATCTGACTTCAGCCAAAGGCTACTTCAAACCTTAATTTTTTATGTAAATTGGATTCAACAATGGTGTTTTTATATAACTCTTTCAAACTACTTCGTCGCCATGGCAGCCACGGACCATGGACCAAGAATATAACATTGAACACTTTAATAAACCACTGAAATAATTTAAGCTGATAGATTTTAAAATTTCCACACGTAAGACAACACAAAACACACTAAAAAAGTTCACATTTCAATTTTCATAGTACGCATCCAAAGTCAAAGTTCACTGACGCACACAATAATAGTACCTGTCGCTTTATAAATAGAGTCGACAAGGGCAAAGCCCAGCCAAGGTCACTTTCAATTTAATCACTGAAACCTTCGCACGAAACGGAAACTGGTTGTGTAACGTCAAAAGTGACAGCTGAGCGCGGGAAACAAAATGGCGTCAAGTAACTCCCGAGGGGAACGGAAACTGCATTTTTTTATTGACGAGCGGGCGATGGTGTGGAACAGGGAGGACTGAAGAAACGACGGTCGGTGGCCAGATGCTACTGCCAAATTGCACAATCACTAGATGATCGTTCGTATCGAGCTAGTCGTCCGTAGTAGAAGAGCCTAAAGATATAACAAGAGACCAATATAAAAATCGAATAAACTGACTTCTTCGCTTTTCGCTCTACATTTGTATGGGACCACCATCCACGGTCAACAAATGGCCAAGAAATGACGAAACATAACAACAAAAAATTTACAGACGAATTAATAACATCCTTTTTTTGAAGTCGTTCGAATGAACCCCACCTATCCCAAATTTTTAGTCTTATGAACCATTCACAGATTAACTTAATACAGCGAAGCAATTAACTTAATATATATTAATTTTAAGTCAATAAGTGTGTAAGAACCTGATGATATAAGGATGAGAAATAACTAATGCCCGCCCACCTATCCCGAGACATTCACCGGTATTAAGTAGCGAACTAATTAACTAAATATAAATTAACTTTAAGTCAATTTATACGTGTAAAAACCTAGTGATAAAAAGATAAGAAATAATTAATGCACGATCACCTTCCCAAGCCATTAACCGTTATTAAGTAGTGAAGTAAATAACTAAATATAAATTAATTTTAGATAGAGATTAGTGGGTGTTGAAATTGTATGTCAAACATGTAAACAATCATTTAACAGCATTTAAGTAGAGATCAATTTAGTAGTTGATAAGAATATAATAAAGTATATTTAAGACGGTTTTTTTTAAGTTTTAGTCGCGTCCGTAGCCAAATCTGGTATGGGAGTTTTACAGTTTGTATAAGGCCTAGTTAGTATTTAAACTAACATATTTACGTGCCCACCGAAGCACGGAAGCGCAAATGTTAACCGGTCACCTATCAAAACACTGACTTGACAGAGGGTCGCTTTAAATAATCTGGAAAGAAAATCTCAGCGAGTTTCGCCACGAGAACGCTTCTCATACATACTTTTGACTTCTAATTGATTGGTCGATATTATCGCTTGGCTATAGCAAACAAACCTTACTGTGAGTCACCCTTGGCCGGCCCTAAATATTGACTATTATATCATTGACCTATTGATAACGAAAATATTTATATACAACTAGCGAACAAACCCTGACGAAAAAGTTTTTTATTTATTATACGCATGTATATTTGTTAACAAAGTTAATGAGACTGGATAATGCAAAGTATAAATATTAAAAAACATCGCATTTTCCAGTGCCCGCCCTTAAGAACTAAAGAGATCTACACATTCATTAGAACACCAAAAATGTACTCCTTCATAAATTATAGTTAAGAGACATCTCGACGACGTCAGCTTTCAAACAGAAAAAACCGCTTTAAAATCGTTCCTGAGCTACGATGTCTACAGACAGACATACAGATTTATAACACCCCTCTTTTTCGTCAGTGGTTAACAACAAAGGAGGGTTACGCTTTCCACCAGCTTGTCTTTCGGGAAGTGGCCAACTCTGGCGTCGGAATTTCCAAGCCGCTGAAGGCCAACCGCATGATTTATCGTCAATAGCCAGACAGCGGACCGAAGCACAGAATCGCTCAGTTAAATGCTATTAAGTGGTCACCCGTGCACACGTCTGGTATGGATTACGCAACTGTTTCTACGAGTTTGTTCTCGGTTCTTGGGTGTTTGTTCTTTCAATACCACCTGCACTAGAGGCTCCTAGAGTATATGTATTGTATATATGAGTGTGTAAGGGACTAGATGGGGGATCTGATAAGACGTCTCCTGCACTTCACTGCACAATTAAGATTTATGTATGTACTGTATGCCAATTTACACAATATCTTTATAAATCATAGCCTATGTGTTATTCTGATGTATGAGCTATATTATTGTAAAGTTTCATTAAAATACATACAGTAGTTTTTGCGTGAAATTATAACAAACAACAACAACAACGTTAACACACTCATACCTCTGCACTAGGATTCCCTGAGTCGTAGATGGCATGGACAAACACAGAAACACAAGACATACACCCAAGACCCGAGAACAAACTTCATGCTCACCACACAAAGTGTGCCCCAGCCGGGAATCGAACCCGGGACCCCTCGCTTTGAAGGCAGGGCTGCTACCAACTAAGCCACGGAGCCGTTAAACATCACATACGTCCTCGCAAACTTTCACGATTATAATATTAATTAAGCAACGAAGTAGGATGTATGTTCTTACCAATACAACTTGCTTAATGAAAACCGCCATCAATTTTTTTTTGGTCAGATTTTTTTTTTGGTGTTGTGTGTTCGCAATACACACAACACCAAAAAAAAATTCTCGGATAATCATTGCTAGTAAGTTACTAGAAAATATTTTGTCAATTTTTATAACGTTTGTAAATATATAAAAAAATTACTAATCCATAAATGCTTCATTATGCAACACTGGTTCAACTGCACCTATCAATGTTTATGTCACTAAAATAACGGTGCCGCTACACCTGTTAAGAGATTACTGCCGCCAAATCAACGGTTCCGGCCCTACCCGAGCTGTTACTATTAGACAATTTTTTTATATCTCTTTGCGTATTATATGTTTATATAGACTTCTAACTTCCAAACCAAACGTATAACTGAGGGAATTGAATGAAAACTTATCTGTACACTATCTCAGACACACACTGCGTATCGTTTGATAAAAAAATTACGTAATTTGACGTATGCCGTGGGTATTAAGGCGCTATTATTTTTACTAGCTGTTCCCCGCGACTTAATCCGCGTGGAACTTATTTTTTTTTTCTCCTGGAGCCTTTCTTTTGGGAGTAACTTAGCTATTTTTATGTTAGAAAAAGCTAAATTATAAGTATCCTAAGTTACTCCTTATAACATCAACTACCTGCCCGTGAAAGTCCCGTCAAAATCGGTCCAGACGTCTCGGAGATTAGCCGGAGCAAACAGACAGACAAAAATGGTTTTATGGTTGTCTTATTTAACTGAAATGTGTATTTAAACCAATGTTACACTTCGAAACGAGGGGTCCCGGGTTCGATTCCCGGATGAGCGTGAAGTTTGTTCCGAATAATCACAAGTATGTGCACTAGGCATAGGCCATAACGTTTATACACTCATACCCCTGCACTTAGGTTCCCTGTGTCGCAACACAGACACAAGGCAGACACCCTAAAACTCCATGCTCGCAATGTTACCCCCGGCCGGGAATCGAAGCCAGAGCTCCTCGCTTCGCAGCCAGACAGACTGTCGACTAGGCTGTGCTAATATCGAAGCGTGTGAGCGCTTCTGTCCTTTGGAGGGTGAGTTCGAACCATTCGAAAACTACAACAGCAGAGTTGGCCACTCAGACGAAAGAATCTTACTGGCGAATTATTGGTAATTCCCGCCGAGAATTGAACGGGAAACCATTACAACGGAAACGGAAATCGGTCACTAACAAAACTTACAGAATAAAGTTAACCTCGAAAACTACGGAATATATAACAAATAAAAGTTTAGTTACACAACCAGCCTACACAAGCCAATGATACGCACAAAAATACTTCTAAAACACTTGTAAAATACTTTATCACCGAAATTATTGAAATAGCTTTGACAGTTGTCAAGTTGACACGTTTGGTTTTAGAACGCGAGGCGCGATTGACAAAAGAGTATTTAATCCAAACAAAAAAGTTCGCAATACTCTTAAATTTCGTTATTTTTTGCAATGTATATACGTACTAATTCAGCCGAAATATAGTCTCGTACCGATCTTAAAATGTAAGAAGAGATTCTCGTTCATAAATATCAAGGCCAAAATATATTTTATAAAGAATATTGTGTAGACAGACATACGGACGCCCGAATATCTATCAAGCTTCCAAAAATACCTTCAAATAAATCCATGAAAACGTCTTAGCAGCAAGTTTTTATAGCAGGTTATAAGTCTGTCAAAACAGCAACTGTCAGAAATTCGCACGCGCGTATCCAAAATGGCGGCAACTTTCTTTTTTTTCACTTCACGTGGCACCTACGAAACGTCACTCTGCCGCACAGATAATCTCGAGATATTTCATTTCTAGACGCTACAATTTGCGGTGTTGTATTTATAGAATCTATTTATTGGAAAGAGCTCGTCGCCGGTATTGTCCGTGTAGTTTTTGGCAATCACAGATTTAATCTCACATCTAATTAAGAAACTATTTATCACGCAACGAAATCTCCTAAATGACTGAATAAATGGATATATTGTATTTGCTTTTATTCCCCCATGAGAGTTCGGATAGGGTTTGAACAAGCGCTAAACTTATTTTTAAGAACACATGGTACTATTATTTATTTATTTAAAAAAGACGTCCAAGAAATTTCTAAGATTTCAACGGAAACAAAGATTTTTGACTTTGACAGAATTGGAATGAGATTCAGATGTGAATGTACTTAGCCAAAACGAAAAACAAGTTAATTACAACAACATAAACAGGTCCTGTTTATTTTACGAACTCTATATTCATAAATGAAATTGTAAATTGAGAGTTAAGAATCAAATTTCAAAAAAACAATGTCTAAAACGATTCCCCCTAAAAATGGAACAACCAATAATAATAATAGTTATAGAAAAATCCGGTATAAAACTATATTTACATATATATACAATATTTACGCTATATTTACGAGCTATGAGTCAACGAAGGAATTGTCCACACAACAGACAAACAGGCAAACCAAGCCGTCCAATTTATAACCCTTCGATATATTTCTGGATCGGAAAATGTTCAAGTTAGACCAAAGATATTTCAATAAAAGATCCGATATAGAGCTACTAAAACCACAATTACCGTTGGAGAATAATGAGTGGCTTGAGAGTTCAGTTGGTAGTGGCACTGCCTTCTGTGCTGCAGGTCGTGGGTTCCCAGGACAACACCTACATGGTTCCATATCTGGGTGTATCCTAGATCTTTAAAAGTCCTATGTATTGTCAGTGGTCTGATTCTCATAGTAAAAGCTGTGCTTAGTTTGGGACTGTGAGAAGTGTCCATGATTATTTATTTATTTTAAGTTTGTCAATAGACAATGATTTTCGTACAAATTCAGGGGACAAATCAAATAATTACACGCAATTGACGTATTCGACAGATACTTAATAAGAGAATTCCAAATCGACTTCTATCATCATGTCCGAAAAATCGGTGAACCTACATAAAAATATATAAACATTCGAATTGATAGCCTTTATGAAAGTCGATTGAAAAACAGAGTTTTAAGTCGGAGATTAAAAACCAGGCGATAGATCGAAGGAACCACAGACGAATCCAGAACGGTGTAAACGAACACACGTAAGCGCGCGTCATCGCGACACATTAAAACACGCACACAAATACATGACCCAAATGTTGGGAAATGCCAATGAACTCCAAGCTTTTTATACACAAAGATGCTAATATAGACTTGATCTTTGAGAGGAATCCGAATAGTGGTACAGGTGGGACCAGACGCTGCATCCCGAGTGACGAGCGCAACGCGACGCAACGTGGCTCCACTCGCACCGCAGTTAGGGGGGACATTATTCTCTTTATTTGGCCAGAGTGAAAATACGTGTGAAAAGGGGGGTCCAGTTGGTCTCGTCCGTAGGTGAATACCGTCAGAGCCCGTACTCGTACCCCCTGGGTGTTAAAGAAGTAACAAAAAGAACAGACGTGCAACGTTCGGAGAACGTTCCATATTTAGAAATCTGCTACCAAGCTGTGTGGAAGGAGTGGGTGCCGGTGAAATCACACGCGCATTAGACGTAACATCCCCGTCATCCCCGTCGCGACCCACACGTTGAAAAACACTGATTTAGAGGAATAAATGAGTTTGAGTTGACGTTGCTTCTCAGAAGGGGATGTACCATCACACGCGCCTGTAATTTCACCGACTTACAGAATAGATCAAAGACTTCGTTTAGCGAATCGTACACACCTATCATTCATGATTCTTTTAACTTAAATCACTGATCTCGGATGTAAAATGCTTTCGTTGA
Organism: Aplocera efformata; assembly: GCA_921293045.1. Lineage (NCBI taxonomy): Eukaryota > Metazoa > Arthropoda > Insecta > Lepidoptera > Geometridae > Aplocera > Aplocera efformata. The sequence goes on along the minus strand of OV121067.1, from coordinate 226,637 downwards.
ATGGATCTGATGCTTTCTCAATATACTAACAACTTTTCGAAACCGCCAGTCGAATATTTTCACAACAATAATCACTTTGACAAAATTATACAATAATAATCTATACTTAATATTATAAAGCTGCAGTGTTTGTTTGTTTGTTTGAACGCGCTAATCTCTGGAACTACTGGTCCGATTTGAATGATTCTTTCAGTGTTGGGTAGTCCATTTATCGAGGAAGGCTATAGGCTATGTTTTTTTTTTTTCAAATTTAGGGATCCGTAATAAAATTGATATTTTGTAACACAAGGTGTAAAATCGAAAAGCTATTTTTGCGTGCGCTGTTTCCACGGAAACGAGAAAAACGCGGGTGAAACCGCGGAACATAACTAATACATCAAAATTCAATTAATTTGTTCTCATTTGCACTTTATGGACAGTATAAGCCGAACGTAATGACGTCAATAATTATAATGAACAATGCACAATTTACCATAATGACGTCAGCGAAATAAAGTGTCATTGAGTTGATGGCTGACGTCTACAGGATTACTGGTAAAGCTTAAGACGAAAGGGCACCTGAATGAATTACTAAAATACAACGTTTTTTTTTAAGAGAATGATGAGGCACACAAGCTAACGGCCCACCTGATGGTAAGTGGCTACCGTCGCCTATAGACGCTAGCACTTGAGCTAGCTAGCTAGCACTAACACTTGAGGTGTTGCCAACGCGGTGTCTATCAGCTAAAAATCTCTTCACTCTTTTTAAATTTATACATATTGAGCCCCATTGGAAACACCTCTTTACAGGTCAGGCGTAACTCTGTCTGCTGCGCTGTAGAAGCCGTGGGTTTGATTCCCACCCAGGACAAATATTTGTGTTGAACATAGGATGTTAGCTCTATGTCCGGGTATTAATGTTATTACTTCAAACGAGTTATTCTTGTACATATATATATATATATTTATTTGTTTATTTACTTCGCATTTCTCAGAAATAGCTATAACGATTTAGATGAAGTTTATCTACATGAACAATTTCTTGAAAAATGCAAGTAAAAAAAAATCGTTTATATAAAAAAGAACCGCCAGAAAATAATATATAGTACCGGTCGCCTAGGTACTATGTATTATATATGTATGTAGTACTAACACTATATAAGTATTCTATCAGTTATCTGGTTTCTATAGTACATGCTATGCTCAGTTTATGATTAGAAAATGCCATAAAAAATTATATATGCTTTCAGAAAAAATACGATTTATTTTTCTAAATCTCTGCCTGGGACTCTGCCTCTAAACAGAGGTGCACTAGCATTGCCGTGCTGCGGTGGAAGGGGGTACTACGGTGGGGGGACATGAGTTGCTTATGTTAACAATTACAACACTGTCTATGCGTTCCATCAGTCACTGGTGCCTTGTTAAACAGCTGTCATCTACCAGTCTGCAAACTGTCAGACGTCAACTGACAGTTTGTCGGCTCGTGGTATTTTTTATTATTCATTGAACATGGCGGCTCGGGATAGACCGAGCCCAACCATTCTGTTGCTAGACTCGATCATGTAAAGAGCTCTTAAATATACAGTATCATAAAGTAGTATTCGTTTACTTTTATTCTCATTCGACACCGAGTAACGAGTAAAATCTATTAAGTACTGGAACGCTTTCACTTATGAGAGACGGTAAGCACTTAACACCAAGTAGGCCGTCGGCTCATAATACAATAAAAGTTGGTATGGTAATGGTAACTTCTGTATTTAATAAACCATTATTATATACAGGAGGTACCATTAAGAGATTATTCGCTTATAAATTTATCAATATACCGAGAATTATTTCAATATTACTAATACTCTGAAAGAAAGGAGCCAATACTGTCATAGTAAAAGCTAAATCACTGAAAAACAACGTCTAAATAAGATCGTGAATCAGACAGAATGAGCGCACGAGTGGAATATCTATAGATGCAGATATAGGGCGCAATATTACGAGTTTGCAAACAGAATGACCGTTCACATTTAATAAGAACATTCAGCGAATCTGTACAGATTTGGCTCCATGTCAAAACTGTGGACAATCACTTTCGCTGGCCCACTTAATGTTAAATAGTTACCGCTGACCAACAACAATACGACTCGAGCAAAAGTAAAGGAAGACTCAAATCGCATCGCGATGCGCCCTTCTCTCGAACACGGGGATGGAGGCGTGTGCCAATGCAGTTAATACAAAAGTGTACAGATAACACGATAGCATTGCCGATGTTAATTTGCGAAATCAAACTATGGGTGCACTGCGAGGTGAAGAGCTAGGCCTTTCCGATATAAACATGGAGTAAAACAAATTTAAAACGTCTAAATTTGGATGTAACATGAAAAGAAATAATATATGAATATCGAAATGACCTCGCAATCGTAAGAGCTATGACGTCCACAGCGGAACGGAGACAAATAGGTTTAACTAGATTTACAACATCGCGTCATCAGAAAGCATTTCACACTGAAATTTTATTAGATTAGAGGCTGATTTACTCACTTTTCTAGACGTTTCTAAGCTGTCAACTTTCAAACTCACTTTTAATTTTCGAATGTAAATCTCCGTTTTGCTGGACAGTAATAGCACCATCAGAATGAGTACTTACCCCCTTGATCTCGTACAAGTCTTTATCCAACAGCTTTCTTCTGGCGGAGGGCGTCCCGGGACTTGAATCTTCAGTGGGTTCACTTATCGTGCTCTCTGTACTCGTCTCCATGGATTTCACTTCGTCGTCTGGCTTGTCGTCGCCGTTCCTCTCTGTCCGTTTCTTGAGGAAGTTCTCGTGTTCAAACGTTTTGTTCTCAAATCCAGTACCGCTTGGAGATTCTATATCATTATCTAGTATTGCTTTGTCGTCTGAATCTATATACTTAATGCTAACTTTGGACTTTTTCTCTGGTTTTACGTCAGCGGTCTCTTCTTTTATAACGTTGTTCACTTTGGTGGCTCCGCTAGCGACGGGCTGCGAAATTTGTATATAAGAAGCAAAATTAGACGTATGCTTAGGTGCCTTAACTTGTTTCTCTATTTCCTTCACCAATTCCGATTTATCTGGACTGCTACGCTTTTTGTGGTCAGAATCTCCGTTTTCTACCGTGATGACTGTCGACTTCTCTAAGATCTTCCCTATGGGATTGTTGGGGTCGAGTTGACTCTTAACGCTCGCGAAACGTTCGGGCGGTAGTTTAGCAGTTAGAGACGTAGTCATGGTACTGTTTCTCTCTACTGCCGGCTTGGACAACGACACCGGTTCAGATATCGTTTTGCTGATGGATATATCTGAATTGGAGTTCGATCTGCTGGAACTAGATTCCCATTTGCTAGAACCGTTTTTGTCTGCGTAAGGCAAATGTATCGGGACGGGCTTATCGTTGTTAGGAAGTTTAGTGTACCCGGACGTTCCGTTCTCGCAATCTTTCAGTTGGTTCAGATATTGTTCGACGGACGCCTTCGTGTATCGGCCGTCGTTCGCCGGTAGCTTTGTCACGGGCATTTTTTGATCGAACCGTTTTCTTATTTCCGATACCAATGGCACTTCGTTCCCATTCGAGTCCTTAACTCCGTTGGACATAGAGTTCCTTTTTGTGTAGCTGGATGATGGTGATATTTCTTTGTGTCTTCGGCCTTCGGGTCTCTACAAATTTATGCTCATGTTTTTTTTTCTATTCTAAATGCCGCGTGAGTGTGTGTGTTAGTTATTTGTCATGATGGCTGCAATACGTCAAGTTGAATTATTTACTGAATTTCAACGGAATTGGAATAAATGGTGAATAAACATTTTCCTTTACATTTACGTCATAATTACGTAAATATCGATTATGAATTGAAATATTACAGCTTGCATGATATTGCTACAGTTTAAAAGAGAGACAACAAAATGAATTGCAATTTGCCACTCTTTATGAAAACTAAATTTTGAAAGCATGAGCGCCACGAATCTTTCTGTCTCGCTCGTTTTGTACAAGAGTGAGGCGGATAGATTCTACTGTGTTGATACGTGGCTTTGCACTCAGTGCGATGTTATAATGAATGCCAAACACACTAACACACACACGCACACAATTATCATTGTGTGCCTGCGAAATGATATATTTGTAAGACCAGTTCCAGTGGTCTGTAAATAAGAAGGCCACAGCAAACCATCTGGCCCCATAACCTTATGAAACATTACACACTAACAAAACAAAATTTTGATTAAGACAAGTATTAAACTATTGTAAGGGTATAATAAAATACTCCTACTTTAAATAATTTACTATCAAAATCTCTGTTGGATAACTCCACAATTTTCAGAGAATATTATAATGTGTCATTTTTCATACAACACTTAGGTAATAGTGAAAGACACTATATCATGAGCTATACTATATAGTGATCTATATAATGAGCTATTGTAGCTGTCAAAATACTGTCAAACCCTGATCACACTCTTCAAAGACTCAACACAACACACAGACGTCACCAGAATAAAAAAGCTAGACAAGGTTTGTTTAATCAATCAATCACGACCGATTTCAAATCATGCATTACTTACGTACGCAACTTGACAATCCTTAAACCTCTAAAACCTTGTTATACTAAAAAATGAAAGCCAATTCAAGAATAGATAGATAGTCAATCGAATTGCTACATGCTTTTCGAAACATCACACCTGGCAATATTTTGAAATAATGATAGTATGAAAATTTTAGTAAGAATTTCATGTGTGTGTGTCTATCTATAACTGTGCATGTCGTGTGTGTCTGTTTATCTATGTCCATCATTTTAATTAATATAATTAAGACGACAATAACGTTTTCGCGGTTCAGGGTATATTGAACTATCGGATATTGGTCCAGCATCTGTGTCTATACTACAAACATATCAAGTTTCGCAGGCACCCAAACACAATGTCATATTTACCTCCGCGATGGGAGCTGCGGAGTTCCTCGCTTTCCGCATCGCCTTCGAATCGGCGACCGGCGGGCGGCCGATATCGTTGGAGATGGACTTGGACCTAGCTATCTCCCCATAGTTGTTCTGCTGCTGCTGAATCCTCTGCGTCAGCGGCGTGTAATTGGACGGCGAGTATTTTTCGTACAGCTCGGCGGTGGACATCGCCAGCGCGGCGGAGCTGACGAATCTCTTGTTCCTCTGCGCCGGTTCGCTGGTCGTCTTGCCGCTCTCGCTCCTCGTGGTGGACAGGTCCCGGGACCTGGACTCGCTCCTCTCCGACCTGTACCTGGAGGAGATGCCGCTGTCCGAGTCCGTGACGCTGGGGGCGCGACTCGACCTGGCATATTCAACCAAGGAGGTCTTCCTCTCCCGTTTACCATCGACGTCGGAGAATCTAGACCTGTACTCTGTACTTCTGTCTCCGTAGGAGTTTCTCAGAGTGGAAGACACGTACGTCCCACTACTGGATCTATAATAAGGCTTGTCTAAACTGGAGGAGGAAGAGAGTGTGGAGCGGTAGGAGCCAGTGAGGCTAGAGGAGGTGGAGGTGAAGCGGGTGGGCGAGGCGACCGGCATCTTGGAGTCTTCTTGTCACTGGGTCAGAATATTTGGCTTTGCATTTAGTTTGCCCGTGGCTTGATCCTGGACGGAGGACGCTTTCTTAGCATTGTTCAACTGGAACAAAGACATCACCAACATTACTACAACAAGACGGAGGAAACAGATCGGAGAATCAAACGCATGCACCATATTCATACTTTTTCTTTTTTATGTGAATAAGTGACGGAACGAGCTGAGGGCCCACCTGGTGGTGAGTGGCGCCCCCCGTCCATGACAACAGTAATGCGACTCAGTATAACATTTGGATCTTAGTATAATAAGTCGCATTCATCCTGCTGCGTCCATCACCCGAGACGGGGATGACACGTCACATATGCATGTGATTTCACCGGCACCCACACCCTTCCACCGGACCACAGTAATGCGAGCACTACTGCTTGGCGGCAGATTCCAGGTGGCAGTACCTCTCCGGACGAACTTGGCACAAGTTCTACTGCTACTTTTAGTTGCTCCTTTAGCACCACCCAGGGGAATCAAAGGGTACACACCTGCGGACGCGAGCGAGCATATTTGTACACATATACACATATCCGTGCTATGTCACAGGTCCGGCATATTTTAGATATTAAGGATTATGATTACCAGTACACCCAAACAAAATTAATACTACCTATCGTATGTGTAAGTAATCTATGTATAGTAACAAGTGTCATATGATGATTTGTAAATATACTGGTGAGAGTCACAATTCGTTTCAGGCTTGCCAAAGAATGTTTATATTTTTTTTGTTATGTATTCCTGTTTTCTCTTTAAAAAATGGTACCTAGCCAACCAAGATAGGTTTTTTTTTCTTTTTTGAAAAATATCGGATTTTTACAAGAAATCCAATTATACAGGTAAACTTAAATAGCAAAACCCTATCTAAACACAAAATGTCATCAAAATTGAAAATTTTCTTTAGTCCGACAACAATGGATAAGACGTGACTGTCACCAATCAATCTGACATTTGAAGGTAAGCAATTAGGTGTTGCTAATGAATTTTGGTTGAACTAAAATTTGCTAAGTATATAAAATATTTTCAAGAATGTGTACATTGGCACTATTCTTTCGGTCCCAGTTAAGGGCAACACACTTTGTTCATATGTACTTTGTTAGTTTGTAACTTAAAGCGAAAGCACAATGGCCTAGGATTCTGACAACTACACAAATTACTAATTAATTATTTCATGTGTCAGGAATCATTTAATTAAAAGCTATTATAAAATTAATGAAGCATGAGCAGAAAAGAATGTTTTTACAATATTTAACTATGATTTTCAAATAGGATTTTTATATTATATTTTTTTCATGGACATTTTTACACAGCGCCTTCTAGTCCTAAACTAAGCATAGCTTGTACTATGGGAACTAAATAACTGATAGAATACTTACAATAGTATTATTTTTTGGTACACATAATACATATTGTCCCAGTTACAGAACCAAACCAACTTATACTGTGGGAATACAATAATTATTATATTTATTTCCCATCACAAAAATATTGTTTTATATTACACTTTAATAAGTAATTAAAACAATAAGTAGTAATTTAAAACATATGTTTTCACACTTATACCCCTGCAGTAGGATTCCTTATGCTGCAGGTGGCATGGAGAAACACCCAAGACCCAAGAACAAACTTTACACTCTTCACACAAAATCTGCCTCGGTACTACCTACTAAGCTATGGAGCCATTGATTTGTATAATAATGTTGTATTCACATTTACATTAAGCCAGTAAGTAACATTGTATGTAACATTGGACATGTCTAATTACATAAAATTTTGTCGAAAGATCCATATACTGAATTTAAATGTGTAAAAAAATTACAATGTAAGTAATAAATATCTATTTATTACTTAAATATCTATTTATTATTAGTTTTTAGATGGTAAAATTTTCATTCTACAGCAATAAGACCTTGAATGCTGTAATTTAAGAATTTTCTTTTTGAGATAGAAATAGAAATACTTCTGGTATCACAAGACTCTTTGGGCTATTAACCTGCATCACAGATCAGAAGAGATAACATTTTGATAATCAATATGAGTTTTATAAAAATTAAAATAATGTACACATTATAATGCATACATCTGCTTCTACTACTACAATGTACTTTTATGCATCAGCAAATATGTAATACAATTTTCTCATACAGCCTTATTAAATTAGCAATGTTGGTAGCATCGACTAGACATTGCCAGCTTGACCTTGATTTCCACACATTTTTGGAAACATAAACAGTGACATAACCAAACACGTGCGAAAATTTAAATAGGTATATTCATAACGTAAATCGTGAACGTTTTACTTTCATAGTTGGAATTCAAGGTCGCAAAATTGATTCAATTAAATAATTATTTCAGGTTGAATGTAACAGAGGTATGATGCGTGACCATAAAAAAATAAGGATTGATTTAAGAACGCGATTATACCGCAGGAATTTTTGAAACATGACACCAATGAGAAAAAATTGATTGGCGCCCTCAAGGCCATCGTCTGTCACGATTATACCACGCAAAAGGCGCAATTATCACTTTCTCACGACTCACCGAGGCTCGCTCTCGCAAAATCGCCAAATATAATTCCCAAAATACACTAGCGATATTATTTTTAGCCCGGCAGACTGCATGACATAGCTTCTATGTACTAAAAAACACCAACAAGATAATTTTCTCCAACTTGAGTAACACGGCACCAACGTAAAACTTACAATATCGATCTCAGCACACGAATTTTAGCCAATAAATACGCTAGATACTCACAAAATAATAAAATTCGGTATCCAAGTTACTAGCCCACAAATATAACAATGGTTTTATACACTTTGTATCCGTTTCTGTTGATATTTTGTCTTTAAATCACTCGCGCCGTGCACTTATCTCGTCACTTTTCAGCTTTATTTATATGTATAGGAAGCGAAATCGTAGAAAAATATATTTTTCTTATTTATTTTTCAGCTCCTGTAATTTTAGAAGACTCCATGACTCCATTGACGTGACGTCACTCAAATGTTGGCAATCCTATTTTTAAGCTACTTCCTACTCAAACAATATAATGTCTTATTGAGGAATTTTTTACACCAACTATCATCTTTACTTGCATGGAATAAGGTTTACTATCAAAAATTAGCAAAGGTCATAAAACTGTGAATGTCGTATGAGCTTTGAGTAATGTTGCCATATAAGAAATACTAGATTAATGCATTTGACAGATGACTCAGGACAGTTAAATTTTTGATCTGTAGGAAAGAGTGATTTTTATTTAATCTGTAGTTTTAATTATAGTTTTCATAAAAATATATTCAAGGAGTTCATAAAATCTATTACATTTTGATATTTCTATATCCTATATTTATATCATTCGCATTCTCTTACGTTCTGGGCCATCCACTCTGTACTAATATTATACACAGAGCGTAGCGACCAAGTACGGCCCAACACCGTGACGGAGAATGAACCCACAGACTATGTTTAATGAAGTCGATATTTATTTTTTCATCTATTCCTTACTAGATGGCGCTAAAAATTTCACTTTAGTACTGCTACCAGCTACAAGATGACAATACCCGAACGTGATCCCGGTAGACGTCACTGTAACAATTTAAAAACTATTTCAGAAAACACCGCTAGATTGAGCCAGTATACTTTGAAGCTTCGACTTGCGTAAAATATGATGAAATCTAGATTTTCTAGGTCGATGAAGACACCGAACGTGATTCGAGATGTCAAATCTTCCTCAAGCCATGAATTATTGTGATTAATAAACCATTTAAAAAGCGTGAATGGCGAGAGGTCGAACACTGCAAAACGTGGCAATATTTAGTGCAAAGAAAGTTTGTGCTGTATGTTAGATAGTTGCCAGGTTTTAGGTTATTGGGTGTGGGGCGAGCTACGTGGCTGACCCTAGTTCCGTCCTAATATACCTAACTAAGGTACTGGGTATTATATTACTCATCTAAATACAAGCTAAGTACCTTACTTAGCTACCTAGGCAGACATCTATTATACGGGCAAGTAGGTAGGTATTTGTAATAAAATTAGGTTAGTATGAAATATCTCATACAACTAGTAATTTCATAATACTCGTAACACCTGACAAGGTGGTAAGTATGTTACTTTAGTTAAGGGACGTGCCGCCATTTATGTTAAATGGTTACCGCTGATGTTAAACACCAAAGCCTTTGCTGAAGTATCATAAGACCCAAGTCGCACCGCCTTACAATGCTTTGCGGTAAATTACCAGGTGTGGTGGCAGTACTTCTCCGGACGAACTTGATACATGTTCTACTGCTACTTTGTGTTGTTCCTTCAGCACCACTTGGGGACTTGTGTAGTCCCTACACGTGTCCCCCTGATGGTACTCATGGATGTAAGCAACATGACACCCACAAAACCTATTAATGAATTAGTAATGGGCGCTAGAAATACCAAGCTACCACGTACCTACTTCAGTCACCGAAAGCGATGCTCCTGTAGGGTCCGTACCCAAAGGTAAAGAGGCTATTGTTAAGTCTACAACTTCAATACCTGCCAGGCCCAAGTTACAATCCTTTTTAACATAAAATTTATGAGTCAGTAAATAGTTAAATAATTTCCCACTACATATGTACCTATATAAAATTATATTTTGATGAATGAGACATTGTATTCTCACGCAAATAATAATATGTATTTTATTTTTCTTTTCAACCGATTTAACATCAAAAGATTTTTTCTTTTCTTTTCTTTTCAACCGATCAAGTGAGGTTATCACATCGCTTGTATTATTCGCTACATGAGTATTGCGTCATTTATCAACCGAAATTCTATTTTTATTTAAAATTATATACTTTCAGATTGGTCCCGTAAAAATTTCCTCAATGTCGGTTCAATAATTTGGTTTTTAAATCAAAATAACTGGAATAAGTAGGTCAACCAAACAAATCACATAGCGTATGTTGCTATCCTGTTACTTTCTTCACCCATAGCAGACCGATTAAGAAGTTTATTTTCTTAAATAGTCTGGTGTACCCCTAAGGGCAAGAAATAAAGGATAGTATTGAAGTCAGTTGTAATGATTTTTAAATCAAAATTACAAAAAAAAAACTTTGTTTCAATTTGGAGATTCAAAAAATATCTACATTTCGGTTGAATTCTAAAACAAAATTTTGAATCTAAAATTACTAGATCACGCTATTTTATACTAAGTTTAGCGTTTGTTCAAAACAAGCCCTATCCGACCCTGGTATGAACCAGAAATAAACCCCTACTTTTCTTTTCGCGAGTATGATCCCTTTGAAGTGGAAGCAATTGACGGCTCCGTGGCTTAGTTGGTGGTAGCCCTGCCTTCGAAGCGAGGGGTCCCGGGTTCGATTCCCGGCCGGGGCATACTTTGTGTGGTGAGCATGAAGTTTGTTCTCGGGTCTTGGGTGTTTGTCTTGTGTTTCTGTGTTTGTCCATGCCATCTGCGACACAGGGAATCCTAGTGCAGAGGTATGAGTGTGTAAACGTTTTTACGTTTTAATCAAAATAATATTTTCCTTATTACTATTTATATTTCATTAATTTAGCTAAACAACAATGGATTGTTACTGTAACGGTGCTTGTTGAGACGCGTTAATTACAGTTTATGTTTCAGGCACCAGTTACCATTTATATTAATGTTGTTAAAATATATTTTTCTTGTCGTGAAGCAGAGCGACATCACATCATTAACAAATCATTCACTAGCTGTGCCCCGCGGTGTTACTCGCGGCTTTTTGGGATCAAAGTAGCCTGTGTGTTAATCCAGGATATCAGCTATCCTGGTACCAAATTTCATCCAAATCCGTTGAGCCGTTTGAGCGTGAAGGAGGAACACACAGACCCACATACACAATCATACAAATTTTCGCCTTTATAGTATGAGTATGATATTATAATTTATTTGAGTGATATGAAGATCTTTTGAAGATATTATTGAAATAAATATCGGTCAAGTGGGATCCGGGCTCGCGCACCGAGGATTGGTTATTTCAGTAAATTAATAATAATAAATATTCAAGGACATTTCACACAGCGCCATCTAGCTATAGTTCCCATAGTTCAAGCTATATACTTATGTCTATACTTAAATATAGTTTGTTTTGTAAATACCTACATATAATACATATTAACACCCAGACAACAGACCAAACATCTGTGTTCATCACACAAATGCTTCTGAGTGGGAATTGAACCCACTACCTACCTAGAAAGCAGAGCTACTACCAACTAAGCTGTGAGCGCAATTAAGTTTCTTAAGATTTAAGTAGTTTAAAGTAAGGGATTATGTTCATGAAAAAAAATTCTTCCATTAAGGGGTTTCTTGCTTATTCTTCCCAATTTGAACAAGCGCTATTTATTAAAGAAAACCGATTCCAAGTATTTTTTTAAAATTCAACGAAAATAAAGATTTTTGATTTTGACTTTGTTTATAATTTGAATTCTTGTGTTTTTTTGTGATTGTTTGATTTCCTTTATAATTATAATAGTTCTCACTAATACAACGATTTGGATACCTGTAATGTTAGTTGTAGATAATTAAACGAATTGAATTGAATTATTATTTTATCTCATCACACATTACATGTACCCCCTGGGTGGTGTTAAAGGAGCTACAAAATGTAGCAGTAGAACTTAAGCTAAATTCGTACGGAAAAGTACTGCCTCCACACCTGGTAATTTGCCGCCAAGTAGTGGTGCACTCGCATTGGTGTGTTCCGATGGAAGGGTGTGGATGCCGGTGAAATCACATACGCATGAGACGTAACATCCCCGTGTCGGGTGACGGGCGCAACGGGGTGCGACTTGGGTCTTATCAGACTTCGATCGGGGAAGACCTATGTTGTATTTTTGTTGTTATGGGCGGAAGTCCCGACCCTTTTTTAGGCCCCCCGAAAAAGGTGGGTCATCAGAATTGAATAGAATATTACTTAATTGTACACCATAACATGAAAAGTAATCATACAAAAATAAATACAATAGATAGGTGGTACAATGGGCGGCCTTATCGCTAAAAGCGATCTCTTCCAGGTCAGACACTTTCTTCACCCAAAAAATAGACCCTCAATTTCAACTATAATGATATTCAACTTGATTACGTAACGTTCGATTGAAATGCAATATAACCTGGAAAAAAATGTATTTATTAGATATTATTTATGTGAAAAATTTCAATGTCAACTAATGTTATAAATGCGAAATATTGTATATGTGTTTGTTTGTTACTCCTGTACTCCTCGACACATGACCGGATTTGGATAAAAAAAATGTAACGGGGGTAGCTTATGCCCTGGATTAAAACTTATGTTTAACACAGACAACTTTTTATCCTGAAAAGGTAATTGAAGGTAACGGGCGCTAGTATTTTTAACTTATTCCTTTAAACAATAATATTTGTTTCGCGAATCTCGGATAGGCTCTATTTGTAAGATATTTTGTTTAGATAAGGTTTTGCTGTTTAAAACCTGTATAAATTGTATTTCGTAAAAAAAGGTTTTATTCAAGAAATACAAGGTTTTTTTTAATAACAAAAATCCGAGCTTAGTTCGTTGGCCCAGTCACTAGTATTAACTCGCAGAGTGCAAATATTTTACATAATTAGTAGCATTAATAATATCAAACCAGACATTCTTATTCCAAAAATAGATTTCCATTGTTTCCGTAGACTGTGGCACTCTGGCGGCTCCGTGTCTTAGTTGGTAGTCTTAGTTGGTTAGCCTTCGAAGCGAGGGGTCCCGGGTTCGATTCCCGGCCGGGGCACACTTTGTGTGGTGAGCATGAAGTTTGTTCTCGGGTCTTGGGTGTTTGCCTTGTGTTTCTGTGTTTGTCCATGCCATCTGCGACACAGGGAATCCTAGTGCAGAGGTGTGAGTGTGTAAACGTTTTATGTGTGGTAATTCTAACGACCTGTGAGCGTCTGGGTGTCTTACTGAGCCCATGGTGCTAACATGGGGAATGGAATACAATTACTCTTGTCTGAGCCCACGGCTTAGTTGGTAGCCCTGCCTTTTCCGCTGTAGTAGGTTCTATTATCACCCAAGCCAAACCTTTGTGGGACAGACATAAATTTTTATGCTATCTGGGTGTTATGAATTAAATGTATGTATTTGCAAACAAAAGTACTATTTAAGTAATCATCCCGAAATCTGGTTCCCATAGTACAAGCTTTGCTATTTGGGGCTATGTGCACTGTGAAATGTCCAAGAATATTCTTGGACAGTTCACACTGCCATCTTATCTTATATTATCACTGTGTGCTTATGTCCATTTGCTGAGATTGTGGTCGTGGATGTCCACGGCACAGGGAAGGTATGACGTAACGACTTGGGATACTATAGTTTCTATTGTCTTACAACAAAATTTCGTTAAAAAAACATGTTCTTAGATTTAGATTAAGATTATTTTGATAACAATAAGTTACAGGATACATGAATATATTATATACAGTGTGAATTAAGTGTACAAAATTATAGTTATACATGAGTATTATTAAAATAATCAATAGAATACCTAAATAACAATAAACATCATCTATTATTGTTATTATTTATTATTCTTATAGTTGGGTCTCACTCCGCAGTCGGTGGTCGTCCGTTTTTATATATTTTTTACTACAATGTTTTATACTGTTTATTTTATAAATAATGTATTATTTTGTAGTGAAAAATTGTAGTGAAGAATGAAAATAAATAATGTGGTATAATAATCATTTAAATCGTATTAAATTAAAATGTCAAATTATCATAATAACTCAAATAATAATTGTTCATAATTCTCATTACATAAATTCGTCAACCCTATAATAGGATCGATCAATAACACAAATTTTCAGCGTGTACTTAAAGGGTTGCTTAGATAGATAGATGACAATATATTGCACACCAAATATAGACAATAGCTTAAAAATAGAAATCTTAACTAATAAATAGGTGACACAACGGGCTGCCTTATTGCTATAAAGCGATATCTTACATACAACCTTTGGATGGACAAGAAGTAATAGAAATGAGAAGAGGCATTAGTGCATGTATATAAAATCATATTAAATTTTAAATATCATTTAATTAATATAAATATAATACATATACTGCCACCACATCTGGAATCTGCCGCCAAGCAGTAGTGGTTGCATTACTGTGTTCCGGTGGAAGGGTATGGTTGCCGGTGAAATCACATGCGCATGAGACGTATCATCCCCGTCTCGGGTGATGGACGCAGCAGGATGAATGCGACTCAGTAAAGATTTGGATCTCATACTGAGTCGCGCGCATTACTGTTGTCATGGGACCTCAGCTCGTTCCGTCACGAATTCACAATTAAAAAAAAAAAAAAAAACATGTATATTAATGTCTACAAGACTTTCTTAATATATAACTAACTAACCCGTCACTTGATGGCAGTACTGCAACGCTAGATGGCAGTACTGCCACACTGGATGGCAGTAGTGTGTAAAAAATTTGACGTGTCCAAACGAACGAACGATACTTGAAGATCTGAAGGAATGAGATCTGAATGAGTTTGACCTGATGTTAAGTGGACGAATAAAAATAACAAAGAATTGTGTTGTCAATCATGACATTATTGTGAAAAGGAACGAAAATGAAATATCTTAGCTTTAGACACAAAAGCATGACCTCGTCTCGTCGCCCGTTCAACTGAGCCACTGTAGACTCAAACGGGATGGCATCACTGTGTACAAGTAGGATTCTAGTCGCATATTAATTCTATGCATTGAATATTATCGGTTGAAGTTCTAAATTTCTAAATTTAATGTATTCTTTCTTATTAAATCATACTAACTTCTAGGAATGGGACCCAAAATAGGACCTTAATAGTTTGAATAGACGAGGTGATAGTTGTTTGAGCCACGGAGTATTAATATTAACAGATTAATATACTGGTTAGTATTGTTACTTTCCTTTTATATGACCTAATATTATGTGGGATGATATGTATCATATAAATGCATACTTATATTTTGGCATAATGTTCATGAGTAATAATGACTTAACCTAGTTTGGATACCATACTATTTTGTTTTTATTACACTAATATCTACTTTAATATACTTTTCTCTAGCCTCAAAGGTTTGCTGCAAGAAAACTCTTCCATTTTTTGACATTACTTCGTGTGGTAAGCATGAAGTTTGTTCTCGGGTTTTGGGTGTTTGTCTTGTGTTTCTGTTTGTCCATGCCATCTGCAACACAGGTAATCCTAGTGCAGAGGTATGAGTAAACATTTATTATTATTTATAATACCTGCACTAGATTAAATAATAATAATCATTTAATTCAGACATTAACACACGGGGGTTTACAATGTCAATAAAGAATAAAGTAATACGGTAAGATGTTTTACAGATATGTGTGTTGTGGATATTACAAAAAAAATATAGTAAATTCAATTGATGTACGGAATCCCGAGGATTCCCAATCCAAATAACAAGCTGATATCATTTACGTAGTCAACTTGAAGTTATACTTATTGTAGTTGAAGTTGTACGTTGATTTTGATAGTTGTAAAAGTCTCTAATTTAAGAATACTCGAATAAAAGCTAACGTAGCTGGCCGATAGAGATCCGTCCTGCTCTTTGATTTTTTCTTTGTAAAAAAAAATGCGTTACAATACAATTATACAGGTAAAATCAAATAGTAAAACCCTATCTAAACACAAAATTTCATCCAAATTTCCAAATTCCGTGGCTTAGTTGGTGGTAGCCCTGCCTTCGAAGCGAGGGGTCCCGGGTTCGATTCCCGGCCGGGGCATACTTTGTGTGGTGAGCATGAAGTTTGTTCTCGGGTCTTGGGTGTTTGTCTTGTGTTTCTGTGTTTGTCCATGCCATCTGCGACACAGGGAATCCTAGTGCAGAGGTATGAGTGTGTAAACGTTTTCTTTTTTCTTCTTTTCTTCTTTTTATAAAGTGAAGAGGCCAGCGTGTTACATCTTCGACCGCATCATCACTTACCATCAGGTAGGTGAGATAGCAGTCAAACGATGGCCTATAATGAATAAAAAAAAAAAAAAAAAAAAAAAGAAAATGCGGGTGTATGTTGTCCGCGGTACGAGCCGAGTGAGCGCAGCGAGCGGCCCGCGGCAACGGAACATAGTCAAATATGAAGATGACTCCCAAGACATCCTAGTTTTTGTAACTTCTTAGTTCATTACTTGTTATACCGATGTTACTTTAAGGAAGTAAAAATACAATATTTTTTATGTTAGTAATATATAATATATAGATAATATAATAATTATTTATATGTATTTGTAAAGACATGTCTTGTTTAAGTACTGATTTTATGCCAGTTAATTTCATTAAAAAAAAAAATTTCAAGAAGTCTTTATGGGAATAAAAAATCTTTGAATGCTGCCTAAATGACAATCGCTTTTCGTCCTAATATTGTTACAAATTTTCTAATAAACATAACATTTTTGCTATTTGGCCTTATTTTGTTTCTTACATTTATTTTTTGTTTGATTTATTCAAATCTTTCTGAGATATTTATTTTATACTTGATCATTGAAATAAATAAATTATTTATTACCTTTGCTATAATCGTTATATTTAGATATTAATAAATATAATAAGTTTGCCCACCGCCACGAGGTCGGAATACTCACCCAACGGTGACTATTATATTTTAATTATTTTTAATTTTAATTACTCGTAAATTTCTCAATATCTACTCCAGTTATTAATCTTAATTGGTATGACTTAATTATTATTATATATATCTATTAATATATAATAACAACTGAGATCCAATACTCACTGAAAAAGTTACTGGAATAAAAATAAAAAAAACCAGTATTCGTAAAAAATATTTTTGGAAGTAAATATTGAACCCTATTTTTTTAAATATAATTGTTGGTATTTTTTGGAATGGTTTCCGTATAGGTACTATTCATCAAGCAGCTTCAAAAATCACATACCTAACGAATACCTATAGATGCCTCTTTTAGGCATAGCCCGGGTGCGGGGCGCGGAGCGCTGTGGCGGCCATTTTCGACGCGAAAGTCGCCCGCGCCGCACTATCGCAACCGACCTCCGCTTTTGAGGGACGCCGTCCTGTACACCCCTTATAATCCACCCTTAAAACCACGAAAAACTCTCATCGAAAAAAAAGTTCGTAATTATAAAAAAAATGTTTTTTTTAATTTTTTGGAGTGCGTTTTTTTTTCTGATCAATAGTCCTTATCGGTTATCCTATCGTCTATCTGGGCTCGGGTTATCTCGCCCCAACGCCTGTCAGTCGGCCGGCAGCGGCGCGCGCGACGCGCCTCAAATAGGCCTACAGTGGGCGCTACACGCGAAAACGCGAAATTTTTGCAAACTTTTCGACGTTTAAAACCCAATAAGAATCTTATAGGCCTATTCGGGAATTTATCACAAAGTGCTCCGGGGACATCCAAAAGCAAGATTAAGGTTGGTTTTTTCCAAAATTCCGTTTTTGAAATAGTTTTTTTGACGATTCTGTGAAGTGACTATGCGCGGGCGCGGTTTGAGTGGATTTCTGCCTGTGACGGACTGAAATGCGGATTTTATGGATTATGTCCTTCTGATTATGTAAGTACTCTGCTTATTTTATCATAATTAAGCGTTTAATTTTCGTTTACACTTGAAATTATGAAGGATTTCCCCATTTTGGGCGTCACGAGTAGCCACGTGACGCTCCAATATAAAATGACAATTTTTAATCAAAACTCTTATTTTTTTATATTATAAATACTTTTTTTTAATTAATTTGCATGTAATATACGAAGATAAATGTAAAATAAATCATAAAAATTAGTTTTAATGCATTTTTACGAACTACAAAAATGTACTCTATCAGAAGAACTCTACCAAAATCTTCAGTCGCCTAACACATTATATTTATTTATTAATTGATGTAATTTTCACTAAAACATAAAAATCACTTTACAAATTATAAAATAATATGAAATCTAAACTATTATTTCAAGCAGTATACATATTTTAACACTAAATTACCTATTTAACTCGCTTAGACATCGGTAGGGCTCTCCCTTATATTATAATAACTTGAACACCAATTCACCCAATTAGTCACTTAACAAATGTATATTCACGTCTTGTTTTAAAAAAATCAAGTAAATTAAATATATAAATACCCTATTAATGAGGTGAAAGCGACGACATTTGTGCTTTGTTAGTGTCAGACTAAACTAAAACTAAACTAAGTGGTATCTGAATTGTTCATTGTTTCATTTGTACCAAAAGAGACACTTTTGTGATGATCACAAAAGATTTTAGTTTAGATGATATAAAACATCAGAAAATCCATCATTGAGTGCTAGCATGTGAAGAAGTACAACTAATATTGCTTTTATTCAAAGAAACATTAACAGTGCAAATACGAATTTAAGTCATAATTCACGAATATTTCAAGTATAGCTTGTACTATGGGAACTATTATAGATAACTGATAGAATACTTAATAGTCATAATACTTATATAATAATCTTTGTAATGTATGTCAGATTCTGTGTTAAATGTTTTCATAATGAAATATATTGTATATTCATATAAATTCTTATTTGCAGATATTTTTTAATGAATCTTTTCAGTTTAGTATTTATACGTTTTCAAAAAAAAGTATGTTACATATGTTTTAGTAATATTTGATTAGTCAAATTAAACAAAAATTACATATTCACGCTCCGCTATATCACTATGCAATTTTTATTTGCAATTTTCAGTTACAGACGATGGTCAATAGAAAACAGTTTAATGTCCGCATAATTCAAAATAAATTAAATATCATGTGAACTGACTCTTGAAAACTATACTAATCGAGGCATTAGGAACTAACACATACGCCTAGATCCGTACCAGCCTTTAATGTTCCCACTGCAGGGACACCGGCCTACACTTCATAATTGAGAGTGAATGGGCTCTGATCTACCACGGGAGCCCAATCCGGATTTATAGATGTCACATGCCGTTGAATTTTTGGTTCTAAGACATGCCGGTTTCCTCACGATGTTTTCCGTCACCGTTTTGAGATCGTGGTATTGCGCACATAAATTTTTTCAAGTGAAAAAACTCATTGGTGCACGTGTGGGTTTGAACCAGCAACCTTCAGATTGAAAGTCGGCGTCTATACCCCTTGGCCACCACGCTCTCCGCCTAGATCGAATATCGCAAATAACTAACGAAAATTCCAAAAATTATACGTAGACACCGTTTGACCTGTACAAGAAGGTACCATACAGTAGAAAGTATATTGCTAATTATAAAACGAGTGGAGCTAGCACCTAGCAGGAGGGTAGGAGTGGGTCAGGTATTTATATACAGTACCTACTTCATAATAAAACTATTACCTTTTCAAATTGCATTAAAAAAAAACAGTCTTTTTTTTTAACCGACTTCAGAAAAAGGCGACGGCTTCCATTCGGCTGCATGCTTTTATGTAGGTAAATGTGTTAATTTTTATTATTATTATAAGTCACGTTATTCTCGCTAATTATAACCCGATGTTGATAATTGTCTTGTTATTAGACAGGATGTACCACTGAGACGATCCCATACACATTGAAGGCAAAATTTCGTTGTTAAGAGCGACAAAGTAGAAAAAGATAAAGACGGATTACTCCATTTTTAAACCAGTTAATCGTTTTATTGATACATTCAAATTCTATGAAAATATTCGAGCAGAATATTTTTTTTGTAATTTTTAATTATAGACACATTTTTTTTCCATTACCGTTGTATTCGACAACAAGGGGTAATTAAAAATAAGTCCTGTAACAAAACCACGATAATTCTACTGTTACCTTTTGAAAGTCACATTTCAAAAAGAAGTAAAGATTTTGAGGTCAAATTTGTTCTTTAAGTCCTCAAACTTCAGAAACTGCCAGCACCACAACATATTCTTACAAGTACAGAAAAATTTCTGAACCCAAATGATCTATTGTACAATATCTATTTTTTTTAATGTGAGCGCTCCCTTGGGTCTAGAAAGAGTCCATAATTAATAAATAATTTATTTTTGTTTTTATTGAAGGTATCGCATTATATATTAGTTTGGAAATCGGGTCTGATCTGCTTCTAATTTTGTCCAACACAAAGTTTCGAAATGCGTCTTCTTTCATATTCTAACTCGATTTTGGACCCTTTAGGGGTCGATCTTCCAAAATTCCTATCCAAATAAACGCCAAGCCCTCTAAGCTAACCTTAATTTCCGTTGATTTCTTAAAAACTACTTGGAATCATCATTTTTTTTTTTCAAATTCATATGTAGGAGACCTTCCTTCAAGACCACGCTTTCTTAATGCTATGTTTAGCGCTTGTTCAAACTCTCACGTCTCTAGGTTTAATGGTAGACAGTAAGTCTGTCATCCATCCATCCATCCAACTTTTTAAAATATACTGACATAATCTGACATAGGCCTAAATCATTCTCCCTAAAAATTGTAGAGAAGACAGTTTCAGTAACGTTGAAAAACGTTGTTTTATTATTCAAATCGCCGTTAATTAAGATATCTTTATCTGAATATTCTTAAAATTTAATAATAACTATATATTTTCTTGATAAGTATCTACGGGCACCGACTTATCTTGGAGTTTAGGAAACCTTGCCGTAATCCACATTAACATAAATTGACTTATTACAAATACGAATAAACTTACTTCAACAATTTCCTCCCTTATTTCTTCATTAAATTTATATCTTTATATTCTATTTCTTACACCCTATTAAATAAAAAATCATCCATTCCACAATTGGCGAAGAAATCATATACAATACAACAAATTAAAAACAAACTTTTGGGTTAAAAACTTTCTTTCAATATTTTTTATTAATGGTAACACTCGGATTTATTGTCAATTTTCTCGTATAGATAATTCCATATCTGTCAGGTTCCTGATCTAATGGAAGAATGACGTAGCCGAGTATTTGGGAAACAAGATAAGCGATGAGCTCATCACGAGTCAACTATACGTTCCCACGATAGTGTAACCTAAAATGTGAAATGTGGCGTTTATGCTCTGGCTACCTCTTTGAAGATAAAGGCGTCAAACTATGTAAGTTTGTAATTTTATTAAATCTTTTAGCCGCTTGATTAATACTATTTTGTATTTGTTAATAAATAAATTTGGCTGGAAATAATTTTCTATTTCTCTTGGTAGGACTGAAGCTATAATTTTTTTTTTTTGTTTTTTGGTTTAATGAATGGGAATTAACTAGGATTTAGCTTAACGGCTGTTTAAATGATGCTTTTATTATAACGATAAGAAACACAATGTAAGGAAAACGGCCGAATTTACTATCTGTATGCAAAAATCGCGTCGATCCATCGCTAGCTATCATTGTTCCAAAATTGGTGAATAAAACTATAAAAAAAATGTCTTAATTTACACTAAGTATCGAGTAACTTTTTAATCTGATAATTGGAAGTTTTTAAATAGTTTTTGGATATGTTCGTTGTTTATATTCGGTCACAATAAAAAAAAAGCATTAGAATTAGGACAATTGTTATTTTAACATTAAGTATCGCTTATGCTTGTTCGTTCCCATAAGTAACATGGCTTTCAGTGTTTTGAAGTATATGATATGATTATTTTACTGAAGGAATGAGCAGGAGTAATTATTTGTGGGGAAACAGTGATGCCGATGATTTTTACTACTTGTCAGGTCTATGTTTCCAAAATCGTGTAACCAACAAGGTAAAAAATAGCCTATTGTGGTCCTACCTAACCATTTGGGGAAAAAATATGTACAGACAAACTAGTTTTTTTTTTGTTTCAATTCTTGGTCTAGTAGTAAGGGGACAATCAATATATCTGATAAAGGCCTGTCTGACGTTAAGTGGTTACCTCCACCCATAACAATAGCAATATAAATTAGGGCTAACCCGACCCAAGTATGAGAGACGCATCCCGTTGCGTCCATCACCCGAGACGGGGGTGTTACGTCATGCACCTGTGATTTCACCGACACCCACACCCTTCTACCGGAACACAGCAATACGAGTGCTTGGCGGCAGATTCACCAGTTCTTATCACAAATTGGCACAAGTTCTACTGCTTCTTTAGGTTTCCAACATTTTTTATAATATTCATGATTCCATTCCACCTGTGACACAGAGTATCCTTGTGCGGGTAATGATTGTGTTAGCGTTTGTTTGATAATAGACAGCCGTAACCTGTATCTATATCTATATATATATCACGACATGTAAATGAAAAATTGGCGAAATCAATCTCAAAATCAGCTAAACCCTATATATAACCTGACAGATAGATTACTGTAGCAACATTGTTATCTTTCAAAAAGGTTCAGATATTTTTTTGAAAGATAAAGATGTTTCCATGGTAATCTACGTCCAGTATTCTGTTAGTCCATTACAAGGTTTGGGTGTATTACTAGTACTATTTTTCAAGAGAATACTCACTGGTGCACGTGTGGGCTTGAACCAACGACCTTCAGATTGAAAGTCGGCGTCTGTACCCCTGGGCCACCACGATATACATAAGATATTATAAATCCGAATGTGAGTTTGTTTGTTACGCTTTCAAAACTTAACTACTCAACCGATCGTCATGTAATTTTACGTGCAAGTAATTTCATCCAGAAATAATTTATTGACATATACTATAACGGGAGTGACAAGTCGCGGACAAAAGCTAGGTTTATAATAATTATGCACCCTATGGAAGGGGTCGCCTATAATATCATAGACAGTTCCCTACGAAATCATAGTTACATTAAACTCACCCTATAAATAAGCACCCTAGGTTTAAAATATTGATTAGGTATATAATGGTATGGCTGGCCTCACAGCTCAGCGCTGCCTTCTGCGCTGAAGGTCGTGAGTTTGATTCCACTCAGGTCAACAATTTACGTAACGAACATAGATGTTTGTTCTGTTTGGGTGTATTTGTGAAAGTATTTATGAAAGTATTTTATCAGTAAACTGGGTCCTATAGTACAAACTACGCTTAGTTTGGTGTTAGACAACACTGTGTAAAATGTCCATGAATATATATCTATCTATTTATTAAAACCGTCCCTATTATGTCCTGGAAAGATTGATTTTACTAGAGGTAATCGTTAGCAGAATTGGTAGAAAAATAATAACGACTATAAACTCACCGCTTGTCACGTCTACGGTCACATATAACTCACATCATGAAAAGTGCCATTCCACCTATCTATTATGTTCGTATCATCACACTATTATTATGAAGGCGAAAGTTTGTATGTACGTTTGTCTGTGTGTGTGTTTGTTCCTCCTTCCCGCTCAAACGGGTCAACGGATTTGGATGGAAATTCGGTACCAGGATAGCTGATATCCTGGATTAACACACAGGCTACTTGTGATCCCGGAAAACCGCGAGTAACACCACGGGGCGGAGACAGTTATTTGAATGACGAAATTTTATTGTTTGAGGGGTAGATTTTACCCCCCTACCAACTGTAGGGGGTCATATTTTCCTCTATGAAGTCTCATAAACCACCAACCGAGCCATCGGGACATTGAAATGTATGATGCACTTCGATTAATATGCTAATTGATTTATTGGGGGTCCCTACTGCTCGCGACCGTAATCGAATACCTATTGATACCTACCCAGGGGATACGGTGGTGCTAGCAACCTAAATTAACAGTAGTACTGCCATCAAACCCGGTAATCTGCAGTCAGTAGTACTCTCGAATTGGTGTGTTCCGATGAAAGAGTAATTCGGAGAACACGTTAAGTTGAAACCACGAAAAAAATAAGGTGGAAGGGTGTGGGTGCCGGTGAAATCACGGATGCAGTAAGATGTGACTTGGATCTTCTCATACGGTCGGGGATGACCTAAGTCGTGTTAATGTTATCATTGTAGGTGACCAATTAACGGTTTCAGATGTCCCCACCATTTTCGTAACATTAAAAAATAATTTAAACATCGTTGACATCGAGAATGTTCCATTATCATACTTTTTTTTTTCTATGTATGTTTGTTGCTCCTTCACGCTTTGATGACAGAACGGTTTTGGATGAAATTTCTTATGAAAGTACCTCATACCCTGGATTCAAACATAGGCTACTTTTTAACCCCAAAAAATGAAACATTTTTAAGTATCCGCTTTTTTTCAACATCTCGTATTGTCTTGTTGACCGTCGAACGCAGCTAGCACACATCGCAAACCACGTGGCAAATCCAGTTTCTTTCTTAAATACGATTCCAAGGGTATCCACCCGTTTAGGTTGCGCACACGCAGGTATATTAACTACCCTCGCGTTGTTCCCAAGGTCTTGCATTAACATTATCTAATGAAACGCGGCGAGACCCTCGCCTCTCACGGCCCCGAAGGTCGTTCTCATGATGAATCCAAACTTGTATGAAGACAGGTTCAATAAATTATCTAAAAGATTAGGGTGCATAATTTGTGATGTTGCTATGTGTACGCCAATTGAAGAAACAGTACAATAGATTGGTCTATGATAGTTGGGTCTATTGGATGGGGGGATTCAGTATAATTCATATTATATTGGTGTAGTTATTTACTTGGTGTAAGCATTGGTAAGGGTCGTCTTTTACATATTTTAAAAGTCAAATGCTGGTTTTAACTAGGAATTCATAGGGTTAAAAGATTTTAGTATATAGTGCATATACAATATATCACTTATCTTAGTACTTTAAACAGGGAATTCTTGTATATTTATTTCGTGTACGAAACGGCTCTAAACATTTGGATGAAATTTTGTTTAGATAGGGTTTTGCTATTTAAATTTACCTATATATTTTATATACACCAAAAACGCAATTATTACAATAAAAAAATATTATGCAATTAAAATAGCGAAGCCCGGTCGCTCAGGTTATAATTTTTTATTTACTATAGTGACAGGACGAGCAGACGGCCCATCTCATGTTAAGTGTTTGCCGTCACCAATAAACAAAAAATGTACAACCCAGGTCTTCCCCTATCAAACCATGAAAAGGCCCAAGTCACATCTCGTTGCGCCCGTCACTCTGAACTGTTAAGGATGGTACGCGTCTGTATCTGTAATTTCACCCACACCCACATACTGGAACACAGCAGCGCAAGTACACTATTGCTTGTCGGTGGATTGCCAGGTGTGGTGGCAGTACCTCTCCGGACGAACCTGGCACAAGTTCTACTGCTACTTTTGGTTGCTCCTTTGGCACCACCCAGGGGGTACGTGTAGGGAATCAAATGGACCCCCCAAAATTCTCACTGTGTGTCTTAAACATACATTTTGTTCTCTGAATGTTTGTATGCCATCTGCAACTCAGGGAATCGTGGGGCCGGAGTTCAAATGAAACGCATTTTAAAAACAATCAGTAGGTAATATTTAATTAATCAGCAAGTGCATAATGATGCAATAGTGCGTTATCATTGCACAGGGCAGCGATAAGACCGCCCATTCTCTTCATAAGTCAATAACATTAATATTAACCATCCGTTTTAATAATAATTTTAATGCAGGACTTTGATCTCGAATTCTAGTATACTCTGACAAACTACTTAATGTTAAGTGGTTACAGTCATCCATATTTACGTTTAAACACACGCTCATACAGGGGCACTAGGATTACCTGCGCAGATGGCATGGACATCACCAAAGACCCGTGAACAAACTTTACGCTCATTACAAGTCTGCCCCGACTGGGAGTCGAACCCGGGACAACGGCGCCGTCAAATATATACAACAGTAATTCTTAAAAATTACTTGGATAAGTAATTTTTTTTATAAATAAATAGTACTTCTCGTAGGCATGCGTTCTTAAAACTAAGTTTAGCGCTTGTTCAAACCTTATTCGACCCTCCGTGGAGATGAATAAGCAAGAAACCCCTAATGGAAGGATTACTTTCTTTTCGCGAGCATCCCTTTGATTGAATATGTAGTTCCCATAGTACAAGCTATGCTTAGTTTGGGGCTGTGTGAGAAGGCCATATTTCAACACTTAAATAAAAATTACTCCATAAGTAATAATTTATTGTGTACTATTTTGGTGTCATAATTATTATGTTAATAGTACGTCGAGGCACGATTCGTCGCTTTGAATAACAAAGAGGCAGGTCGCCGGCGCGTCTGCGTCAGCTCTGCACGTGGGGGGGTGACCTTACCTTGGGAAGGTCAGCCCCCCACGGTCGGCGGCTGCTACACGCGCGCGCCTACATCCGTCTATGCTGCCCGTCTGCCCGATCTCATCACGGCTGCTCGAGTCCAGTTTGATATTACAATTGTTTTACAAGATGGGGTCTTTGTTTTACATCACAAAAAAAGTCGTGATGTCAGAAAGAAGAATCTGAATCTGAAAATCTGAAGAAGATTTGGAAAAATCAGTGAACATAACGAGTATATACTCGTACAGTGGAACATAGAACGTGCTCTTTTTTTGAAGTCGGTTATAAAGAGCGATGAATGTACATACGTGGTTGGAAAGACCAAATAAAAGGTTTATGGAGTGTGTGGGACGACATGAAAGAAAGAGTGAATGATTCCATATTCATAGAGTGTGAGATATTGCGAAAAGGACACGCGGATTTATCACAAGTTTAGTGGGGGTAATATTACCCCCTTTTCAGTCCATCTTAGAATCCCGAACGCGCGATTCCATCAGCTATCTTAAGTTACAATCAGTTTTTAGTGGTCAGGTTCACATGCGCATGAGACGTATCATCCCCGTCTCGGGTGATGGACGCAGCAGGATGAATGCGACTCGGTAAAGATTTGAATCTCATACTGAGTCGCGCGCATTACTGTTGTCATGGGCGAGGGTCACCACTTACCATCAAGTGCGCCCTCAGCTGGTTCCGTCACTCATTCACATAAAAAAAAGGTGAGGTTATTGCTACGCCAAACGCAGCTAGCACACGTACTTATATGATAGTTCTTAGCCAAATTATTATTCCACGTTATCTGGGAGATAACTGAAATGACCTAGATAACGGTTGATAGTGGGACGGGCGCCCGCGCGTCTACGAGGCGGTGACAATGTGTTTAGCAAAAATTTATAAATTTGCAAAACGCAGTAAATATTTCCCACTGTATTTCTTTGTATGGGAAGGGTAACCTCCCATAACAAAGAAATACAATTTAGGTCTTCCCCGACCGAAGTATGAGATACTCAAGTCGCAAACCGGTGGGAGACGGGGATGCTACGTCTCATGCGCATATGATTTCACCCACACTCTTCCACCGGAATACAACGTGAGTGCACCACTGCTTAGCGGCAGATTACCAGGTGTACAGTACTTCTCCGGACGAACTCTGCACAAGTTCTAGTTTTTGTTCTTTAGCACCACCCAGGGGGTATATGTGGGTAGGAGTAATTGGACCCCTGAATATCATTCTCATTGCTTCGTCCCCCGACCCCGGACCCTGGTCCCTGGGAGCTGGGCAGAGTTTCCTCGACAAATTGTGTCCATGAGCTCTCCCAGGGTTTACTCTGGAGTACGACATTAAAGGGCAGAGGAAGATCGTACCAGCCTCTAATATTCCCACTGCAGGGACACCGGCTTACTCTCGATAATTGAGAGTGAACGTGTTCTGATCTACCACGAGAGCCCAATCCGGATTGGTAGATGTCACATGTTGTCGAATTTTTGGTTCTAAGACATGCCGGTTTCCTCACGATGTCTTTCCGTCACCGTTTTGAGAACGTGGTATTGCGCACATAAATTTTTCGAGTGAAAAAACTCATTGGTGCACGTTTGGGTTTGAACCAGCTACCTTCAGATTGAAAATCGGCGTCTGTGCCCCTTGGCCACCACGCTCTAGAGGAAGATAGTTTTAGTAAAAATACGAAATTTCAATGTCTCAGAACGTAAGATACGTTAAATTAAATGCTGCATTGTTGGCACCGGTTCAAATATTTCAGCGAAAGATATTATACAATTTAATAGTTGAATACTGTAGGCTACCTGCGACTAAGTGGAACAAACTACCAGACCGTCCATTAGTTATGTGATTTTAAGTGATGGCGCGAGCCAATTTCCCCCCAGCAGTACAACTTGTGCCAAGTTCGCCCGGAGAGGTACTGCCACCACACCTGGAATCTGCCGCCAAGCAGTAGAGCTCGCATTATTGTGTTCCGGTGGAAGGGTGTGGCTGCCGGTGAAATCACATGCGCATGAGACTTATCATCCCCGTCTCAGTTGATGGGCGCAGCAGTATGAGTGCGACTCAGTGTAAATCTTTTAATGAGTCGCATTACTGTTGTCATGGGCGGGGGGCGCCACAAAAAAGTATTGTATCAATAATCTGGTTCCCATAGTACTAGCTATGCTCAGTTTAGGGCTAGATGGCGCTGTGTGCCGGTTCTGTGAATATTTATTTATTTAATATTATCATGCCAACACAACTCGATATACAGCATAAGTGCAAAATAGTTTGAGTTTCATATCGTCTTGAAATTTAGTACGTAGCATACATTTTGACCGAAGAACTTGTGCCAAATTCTTCCGGAGAAGTACTGCCATCATTAATCCGTCACCCAGCATGTTATTCATCACTTAAGCCAAGCTCTGTCTCCCCGCTAACAACAACAATTCCTCACAATCTCACGAATGAATACCGAACGCTCTAAAACAATTAAAAAGAATGCAACACTCGAATGGCCTTACATTCCACCCGCGTTTCCCTCCAAATAGCTCCTGTCAAATATAAATCAAATGTCAAAATCATCCAGGCCGCGCGCCTCGCTGATTGGTCGAGTTTTTTTTTCTAGCGGGGACTGGTATATCGTACGTTTACGTTATCTCATCCGGTTGAGTGTGGTTGGGTGTAGGGCCACTTTTTTTACTATTTTAACTATTAGATAGGCCAATAGATGCATCGTTGTGTTTGAACAGTTTGTATATAATGAATCTAATGTGTCTATTTCACGTTTCCTGTTCTATTTTATGTGTAGTTTTGCTTTTTAATATATGAAGCGATGATAGCTCAGTTGGAAGTGTATTTTTTTTTTATAATACTTTCTTTAAATTTTACTAACACATCCTTAGGGTAAATAAAAGTTGAAGAAAAAAAAACTGCGTTACGGAACAAATCTGAAAAATATTGTTTAATTTTTTTTTGTTGTTGTAACATTTAATTTCATATCTAAAAATTATATTTCACAGCTCAGTAGTTCTGCCTTCTGCGCTGTTGGTCGTGAGTTCAATACCCGGTCAGCACAAGCATTTGTGTGACGAAAATAAATGTTTGTTATGTGTCTGGTCTGTGTTATACTTATTTATTCACAAAATTAATACTATACATGTAATCTATCAGCAATCTGGTTCCCATAGTACAAGTTAGCTTAGTTTGAGGCTAATTGGATGATGATGATGGTTTGAGGGATGAACATATTAAAGACTATTAATTTTTCTATCAGTTCTTTTTGGACAGTTTAAATTCCATCCCCTGTGCATAGTAACCCCTGTTATATGAACAGATATGAAAATAATCGGCTGTGGACTGATCTAATACAATGACCCCGATCGCCTTTATCTGAAGGTCGCAGATACATTATCTGGCAGATAAATATTCGTAGTTATCGGGGGCCAGAGAAAGGTAGCACTTTCAAAACTATATGCAAAACCGACCTCACCACTTTCTTCAGCACTTGTTCACAGTTGAAGAAAGGTAGGCGAACATGTACACTATTTTAAATTAACAAGTAACTGATTTAAAAACGAAAAAACCAATTTCGATTCTTTCAAAGTAACAAACAACGCAATTTCGTTCACTTGGATGACATATATATTTTTTCAGTTATTTTGTTTTGACAACCAAACTATTGAACCGATTTAAAAAATTGTTGATGACCAATCTGAAAGCATATCACCCACGACTCGGGTATTCTCATACTTCGGTCGGGAGGACCTTAGTCTTATTCCTGTTGTTATGGAGATCACCACTTACCATCAGGTGGGCCTTCTTCTCGTTCCGTCGCTACTGTAGTATTAAAAAAGGACATGATATTGCGCACACCGTTTTCCTAGTGAACATTTTGGGACGTGTGGACTTGAACCAACACAATTCTGATTGAAAGTAGGCGACCCTGGCAACCCCGCTCTCTAACTAAAATTTCATGTTTTCTAACATATTAAAAAAGTCCCCTGCCGCGTCTGTCTGTCTGAACACGGTAAACTCAAAAACTACCGAATGGATTTTACTACAATTTTCACCAATGGATGGAGAAATTCACGAAGAAGATTCAAGTGTGTAATTCATTAAAGTTTTGTGTAAATTGGTAGCTGTAGCAACAATATTAAATCTTATAAGATAAACACACAAATAAAGATTTATTTTGTTAGAAAATACTTTTATTCAAATATATTTCCATTCAGATACAGTTGGTCACTTTGAAAAGGCAATAGCAAACAAAATAATTAACACAGAACTAAAAATACATATCAAAAATAGTACAAAGCTTTGTAAAAATTACAGTCAACTTTTATAGTCATCAACAAATGCTTCGTCAAGTGATAAACAGATTTTTCCATCATCACAATCAGAATACATATTTCACAAGTAACCTTTTATTAGTAACCAAGTATTTGGTTTAATCGTTATAACAGTTTGACAGTAAAATATATTCTTATTGTTTAAACATATATCTAAACATGTTGGGATGCATGTCGTCGCTTGTTTCATAAACTTGTTTTAATTTCGAGCCAAAGTGCAATTTTATTTGAAGTTTTCGAAAATAGGACAAAGCTTGGTGCATTCTAAATAAAGCGCCGCAGAAAATCCATATTAGGAGGTTTGAGGTGGGTGCGAGCGAGACGGACATACGCGGTGCGGTGCGAGCGAGTGAGAGGGATGTCCGCCGTCTGGGCTTGCAAGCTCTGCGTCGGGAAACGGGCGCGGCGCGACAACCAGCGGAGATGTTACGATCATCTGGAAATCCTCTTAATTACAATTTTAATTATATATTTGTACAATTTCATTTTAGGAAAATGTAAAAACCCTAGACTCGTTGTAACGGTAATGAATGGACCAATTTTGATAAAACATGTCTAAGAACAACCGCTGCAAAAACTGCTTTTAAAAAAAAAACCGCGCGCATGTCGGTCACCCGTTTAAGAGCTAAGGTGCCACAAACACACCACATAGTGGTTAAACTTATAGCACGTTTTGCGTCGGTTTTAAAACATTGGCTACCTCAATATCATTGTTGGTTAAAGCGCTCGAGGCGTAGCTGTTCTTAACAGATCATCTAAGTTAAGCGACTTTCGGCCCGGTCAGAAGTTGGATGGGTGAACATTTAGTGGCATTTGAACTGAGTGCTTCCATGCTTCGAATGGCACGCTAAGATGTCGGTCCCGGCTATACTACTCGTTAAGGCACGTCGAAGGCTTTCGGGCTTGAAAACTCCGACACCAGAGATGGCCACTTACGCGAAAGAAGAAGATTGTTGGTAGCCTGAAAAACTTTAATTTATTTATTTACTAGCGACTTGCTCTGGCTTCACACGATAAATAAAAAGACAATGGCGAGGATTATCCAAAAAAAACCATAGTCTGTAGAAGACCGGTATTCAAGCAGGAAGACCTCGTGTAGCTGTGTTCTTTCAAATAAAAAAACAACATCCTTTTTTATTTGAAAGAATATGCATTCAAATTGATCCCACAGAAATAATATCAAAAACAGTTATATAGTTTAGTTGTTAAATCAAAATAAATGAAAAAATATGTCATCCATCCACGAAATTGCGTATTTTTCTTTCCTGTAACATTTTTCTTCTCACGCTGTATACCGATTAGTATGTTACTTTTGTGAAATTACAGGCGTAAGGGCGAGAAGATTAACAGATATATAGAAAACTCTTTATTGTACACTACAATTACATAAAAACATACTAAGAGTAATTAGCTAAGACATGTGAAATACAATGGGCGGCCTTATTGCTTAAAGCAATCTTCCAGGCATAAGGCATTGGTAATAAAGGATGATTACCAAATCGTTTTTTTTTGGATTTTTTTCAATGATCCACTTGTTTGTATGATATGCCACGGTGCCACAGAATACCAGCGCTGCATCAGTCCACTGACGCAGCACGTGCTGAGTGGTTACCTATTTTGTTGTTACATATTCTTAAACGTGTAATTTTGTTTTTAATTTTCAAGTGAGCCCTAATTATGTAACACAAAATAAAGTTTTTCTATTCTATTATATCTAATCGTCCCCAGGTGAGGTATCTCCGCTACATGAGGGGCCCCTCCGCGCGGAGGCCGCGCCCGGCAGGTCAACGACCGCGCAGGTCCTTCCGCGTACCTTGGTGCCAACGTTTGGGGAACCAGACCGTCTGGTGGAATTACAGAGCCTCCAGCCCCCACCCCCCCACTCCCCCCGCGTCTCCGCCGATCCAACCCAGACTGCAACTCATTTATAATATTACGAGTATCTTGTATCATGGGCACTTTTCATCCCGCAGTGAAAAGTTAACATGAAAGCCACGAAAAAAACGTAATTTTTCGGGATAAAAGTAGTATGTGTAAATCCAGCGTATGAGCTACCTTCATAACAGAGTTCATACAAATCCGTCCAGGCTTGAGGTTTGAGTACAAACATACATACAAACTTTCATCTTATAATATTAGTATGATTGATTTCATTCGGTGTTCATGTTTTAGTTGGTCAGGTTTCCGTACCAGCCTCTAATGTTCCCACTGCTGGACACCGGCCTACTCCCGATAGTTGAGAGTGAATGGGCTTTGATCTACCACGGGAGCTCAATCCAGATTGGTAGATGTCACATGTCTTCGAATTTATGGTTCCAAGACATGCCATCACCGTTTCGAGAACGTGGTATTGCGCACATAAATTTGTTAAGTTCCCATATCCCAAAACCGACCAAGCCGAGGGGGCAGACAAGAAACCTCTCGGAGACAGTATTACATATTCGCGAATATCGTCCTGCGTCTAGCTGGGAGCAAATTAATTCTTTTTGTCATCTAGGTAATCTGATATTTTGTAGAAAGCTTTTGAAACAAGTTTACGTTTGATTAAATTTATTTATTGAATTCTGCTTTGTAACAAACTTGTTACAAAACGAATTGACGTTTAAAAGAAATGCTAACCGTAAGGAGATCTCTACGAGTAATACAATATTCATGTAGTACTTTTTTATACATGTAATACAAATTAATAGCTAGACACAGACAAGTGATTATTTAATAACCATTTAAAAAAGAAAAATCCAAATCGGTATACAACGGACGAAGAAAAAGTCATAGGAAAGCAAAACATGCAATTCCGTTTACCTGGATGACATAATTTTTCCAGTTATTTTGGTTTATAAATCAACTTTTTGATAAAATTTCAGTGGGACGAATTTGAAAACATATCCTTTTCATAAAAAAAATAATTTTCGATATCTGTAATAAATGACGGAACACTGAGGTAGCTAACAAAAAAAAATACAATCGGTTGAAAAGACGACCAGACAAACACAACCCTTAAATGTTCGGATTAAAGTCGGGGTTGGTACCGCTGGCTCACCGCACTATTTTTTATTTTTTTATTTGATTTAATGTCGTAACGAGCTGAGGGCCCACCTGGTGGTAAGTGGCGACCTCCGCCCATGACAACAGTAATGCGACTCAATATAAGATTTGGATCTTACACTGAGTCGCATTCATCCTGCTGCATCCATCACCCGAGACGGGGATGATACGTCTTATGCGCATGTGATTTCACCGGCACCCACACCCTCATAACATCCCGTCTCGGATGTCAGTCGCAACGGGGCGCGACTTGGGTCTTCTCATAATTCGGTCGGGGAGGACCGAAGTCGTATTGCTGTTGTTATCGGCGGAGGTAACCATCAGGTGGGCCTTCAGCTCGTCTTGCACACTTTCACATAAAAAAGTGACCCCCGCCGGGTTCCGAACCCGGGACTCTTCGCTTTGCATGCAGTAATTGCCCACGCAACGCTAAGAATAAGCAAGGTCATTGGACAGATCAGGCTGAGCCACAGACAACGCATCAAACCGTAGAGAACACCTTTCTTTGAACTCCACAAGCAGTTCAACACCACTAGCAATAATAACCCTTAAAATAACAAGAAAAGGCTTATATTCGTCTCGCACAACTTGAGATACTAAGTCCGCACAAAACCATACAATTTAGAATCGTGAGGTTGTACACATAATGGCCATTTCACATTGAAAACGATAGAGAGTGAGTCAGGCAGGTCCGAACGTCGCTCCTTGTGTGACTCCTGGCAAAAAACAAACAAAACGTACGACTCTTATCAATTATATTCGTACTTCCAGCCGGTTTTGTGCCCAGCAAGTAACGTGGCACGCGGCCGGGGAGAATTGAGCCTTATCGATAGCTGCTTTAGAGTCAATGTCGATGTGGACGTTATCGAAGGCCTTGGTTAAAACAAAAGTAGGGTGTAGCTAACACGCTGTTGCTAAGCCGAGCTGCAGAGATAGCTTGGAACAGATTTCGGTTCGGGTTAAGACGGTAATTGTAAAAATTACTAATCTTAGTTCGTACAATACTAAATACTAAATGTCGTCTCCGTGACTTAGTTGGTAATATCCCTGACTTCGAAGCGAGGGGTCCCGGGTTCGATTTTTATGTTTTTGTGTTTGTCCATGCCATCTGCAACACAGGGTACAGAGGTATGAGTGTGTAAACGTGGGTAATACAATTATTATAATACTAATTAGACTCACGATGAGGATAAAGATTCTCTTTGGTTTTGGGTCACATTAATCACTTAACATCGGGTGCCACATAAAAAAATCACAAGCAAGAAACTATCTGCTCTGCTCACTCACCAATAAATTTGGCACAGGCCGGATATCGAATCCGGGACCCTTAGCAGACACGGACGTTTAGACACGTAACCTCAAAAAAAAAACAAAGATCAGAGAACCAGAGACTAGCCGATGAGCCATGTCGGTTGCCTCACAAAACTCCGATAACAGAGTTCGCTACATCCTCACGAAGTAGCTCAGACTTGTTCATCTATTCGTGTAAGTGGCAGATTCTAGTGTCGAAGTTTCCAAGCCACCTGAAAGCCTCCGACATCTTAACGTGCCCTCCGAAGCACGGAAGCGCTCAGTTATGCCACTACACGTTCACCCATAAAACTACAGACCGGGCGAAAAGTTGCTTATCTAAAATGATCTGTAAACTTAAGACTTAAGACTGCAAACGTGAGCGTAGGTTGTAAAAATACTTAATATAAAATAAATATTCATGGAAATTCACACAGCCAACAAAGCATAGCTTGTACTATGGGAATTAGATAAGTGATAGAATAGTTTAATAGTACTGTTTTTTGTTAATACATACATAAAATACATATAAACACGCAGACACAGAACAAACATTTATGTTCATCACCCAAATGCTTGTGCTGACCGGGTATCGAACTCATGACCTACGCCGCAGAGGGCAGAGCTACCGCCCGAGCTATGCGACCAGACTGGGGCCACAATGAGCATTACATTGAGGTAGGTCCTGTCGGAATTATTGTTCGCTTGGTCTCGTCTCGGAGTGTTCAGGAATGATTCGTTTCACCGAATTGTTAATTGAAGGTCCTGGCCTCTGCTCAGTAGTCTGCCTTCTGCGTGGTCGTGGCTCCGATCCCCACTCCGGATAAGCAAAATTTGTGTGGCGACAGAAATGTTCGCCACACAATTTTTGTAAATAATTACGTTTTCACAAGAAATACAATTATACAGGTAATCTATCTAAACACAAAATTTCATCCAAATCGTTAGTTACGTTTCCGAGATACGCGAAATAAATAAATAAAAAGTTAAACTTTTAATTAATTTAATTTTGAATTAATTAAAAGTTAAACTCGTTTAAAAGTAATAAGATTTCTCAATTTAACCATCTTTTGCAATCAATTATTGTTATTAAATATTAAATTGTTTTAATGGCTGATTTTAATTAATTAGGGCAACTGGCCTGAGTCTTTCTGATTGATTAAACCTGATTAAAAAAAATAGCTATTTAATAAT
Organism: Aplocera efformata; assembly: GCA_921293045.1. Classification (NCBI taxonomy): domain Eukaryota; kingdom Metazoa; phylum Arthropoda; class Insecta; order Lepidoptera; family Geometridae; genus Aplocera; species Aplocera efformata. Next base: position 190,115 of record OV121067.1, on the reverse strand, counting down.
AAATTTAAATAATAAATAATTGTATTCATAATCATATATCATAAATCATAATTTACATAGATAGTACCAAAAATTATAGAATAGAATATTACTTTATTGTACACCATAACATCAAAAGTAAACATACAAAAATAAAAACAACAGATAGGTGGCACAATGGGCGGCCTTATCGCTAAAAGCGATCTCTTCCAGGCTTATAATGCTTTATTACATATGAACGCACTTTTGTAACGATTATAAGGTGTCGCAAGATAAAATAACATAAATTAACGGACGATTCACACAGCGCTATCTAGCGCCAAACTTACCATATATTGTACTGTGGGAACTAGGGAACAGATAGAATACTAACAAATGTATTCTAAATACCTACATATAAATATTAACTCCCAGACACAGAACAAACATCTATGATCGTCAAACAAATGGTTGTCCTGGGAATCGCACCCACACCTAAGGGGCAGACCAACTGATAGAGGGATAAAATCACTAATTTATAGAAGAAGCTTTATTGGCATTTATAGTATAGTAGAAGACGAATACGGAACACGCCAATAGTCCATTTGAAGTTAAGTGGTTACCGCCACCCATAAACGGTAGCAAGCGAGAGTGTCGCATCGCATTGCGCCCGTCACTCTGAGACGGAGATGTTACGTTTCATTCGTTTGAAATTGAAATGATTCTGGCAATGGTGGACAGGATGCAGTTTAATTTGCCCTCTGAAGCACAAGAATGCGTTAATTGTCACCCATCCAAATGTTGACCGCCAAGCAGTGGTACACTCGCATTACTGTGTTCCGGTGGAAGGGTGTGGGTGCCAGTCAAATCACAGGCGCATGAGACGAACATCCCCGTCTCGGGTGACGGGCCTTCTTACTTACACTTCGGTAGGATTATTGTTATGGACGGAGGCGACCACTTAACACCAGATGGAGCCGTCTGCTCGTCCAGTAAAGACAGTTAAACAAACAACAACAACACACTCATACCTCTGCACTAGGATTCCCTGTGTCGCAGATGGCATGGACAAACACAAAAACACGACACAAACACCCAAGACCCGAGAACAAACTTCATGCTCACCACACAAAGTACGCCCCGGCCGGGAATCGAACCCGGGACCCCTCGCTTCGAAGGCAGGGCTACTACCAACTAAGCCACGGAGTTGAATGTTAACCTTGTTTTTTGTCCCAGAAAATCTCACCGTTTCAACGCTTCACCCGAATTGCCAAAATGTAAGGAATCAGTATTTCTGATTTCTTTTTTTGTTGGCACTTTGTGTCTTTAGCCGCACACATTCCGCCAATGTCCGAGTTAATGTACTTTCGCAAGTATTTTCTGCATTTGGGTTAATTAAAACAATATATGGCAAGTTAACTCGCGGAAGTTACAAGAATATTCACAAATTGTATTACTTTAAACGAGCAATTCTTGTATATTTATACGGCTCCGTGGCTTAGTTGGTAGTAGCCCTGCCTTCGAAGCAAGAGGTCCCGAGTTCGATTCCCGGCCGGGGCACACTTTGTGTGGTGAGCTTGAAGTTTGTTCTCGGGTCTTGGGTGTTTGTCTTGTGTTTCTGTGTTTATCCATGCCATTTGCGACACAGGGAATCCTAGTGCAGAGGTATGAGTGTGTTAACGTTGTTTTATTTATTTATTTCGCGTATCTCGGAAACGCCTCTAACGATTTAGATGAAATTTTGTGTGTAGACCACCAATATAACTGTATTTCTTTAAATACGCAATAATTTACAAAGAAACGTTTTACACAATAGAAAGGCGCGCAGGTATTATGTATTTAAAAATTAACAACTAAATTGACAGCAAGGGGGGTTGTCATGTTAGTAAAGTATTATTTATGTGACAAGTTGAAGGAACGATTGAAGGTTTCTACGAAGTGATGGCTAGACGATTGATATTGATCCAGGAAGGCAGCCTGAAGTACGGGCGGGCCACCCTGCGCGGCCACCGCCCGCGGCGCCACCGTCGCGCCGCACACACAGCTCTTGCCGTCTTCCTCATGAAGACTCCCAGTTTGGTTATTGATCAAGCAAAAGCTGCTTCCAGCAAGGATTCTTTAAATAGATATATAGATAGATGACTTTTTAGCATATCCCGTTTTCTTTCCATGTCTAAGAAAATATGAATAATATAATAATATAACGGATTTCAAGTAATTTGAATTTGATTTGGAGGGTGAACAAAAAAAAAACAAGAATTTATAGGAGACAAAGATTTACCACTCGCATAGAATATTTTTTTTTATGACAGTAGTTTTATGGAAATAAAAAATAAACATAATTATTTAAACAAAGACATCACGCCACACAAATAGAATACAAAATTATCGGCCATTTTGAAAAGCTCCGCCCTGGGTTAATATTTCCGCCTTCAAGTCTTTTGATTAATATTTAAGTGAATTTTCGTATTTATTATTCACTGATAAATGGACTCAACAAAGGAAATATCTATTACAATAAGTTCCGTTTTCCGCCGCCGGCCGAGGCTGGCGCGCCTGTAGCCCGGCCAGACACGCACACACACACACGATATCATAGCGTTATACGAATTACAGCACACTTCGAAGGCTGTCGTTTTTCAGGAAGGGGTAGCTAGCATCGTGAGTTTCGCTAGAAAATGAATAATTTGTATGGAATTCATGAAAAATATTTTTTCGTGAAACATGTGAATTTACCATTGTAAAACTAATGCAACGGATCTTAAATAAGTACAGAATAATTTAAATGACAAAATTCAATGAAAACAATAGGAAAGAGATATGTTTCATTTGCTTCCCGATGGAGGGTCGGATAGGGTTTTAAAAAGAGCCAAACTTATAAAAAAGAACGCGTAATCTTGTAGGTATATCTTGTAGGTAGGTAACGACATTTCCCTAGTTGCTAGTGGCTTCAACGGAAATAAAAATTACCTTTTGGCAAACTTATCGCTTAACGATACCGCGCAGCCAAACTTTATAGAGAATAAAACTATGTCATTATTATACCAACTGTACAACAACAAGTACATCACCAAACGTATTCACAGGGTTATAATACAAAATTACAATGTCAGCTCAAAAATGACAGCTGACAGCATGAAAATGACATACAAATTACGCGCCAATGGAGCAACACATGCATTCGACATGCAAGCTTCTCATTAACTAATAATGCAAATGGCGCGCAAGTCACCAGTTCTGGGACACCCCGGCTTTACAGATAATTTGACAGCACCAAAATGGCGTCAGTCAAATATGGTCAAAAACTGACAGCTAGGTTTGAATCCCGGTTCGGGTAATATTCCTTACCTCCGCCGTCCGCGTCCTTGTATGTCTGTCTGTGACTTCGTAGTTCCGATACCGACGGATAATTTCAATATATTCTTAAGGTTCCCATTAAAACGGTTAGAAATTTTGCCACTTTATTCTCCTTTTATCATGCGCACCGCTGTAGACATAATAATAGGGGGATAAGTATACTTACTTGTACATAGAAGGATAATGTGCGATCTACCTATGAAAGGGTATTTTATAATAAACCATAAAATTTTATGTAAGTCCATTTAATTTTACAAAATGGTAGTATCACAGACTAACTGCGTACAAGACGCGCATCTTAGTGCTGAAAATTTCCGCATGCATTTGCAGCTTGCGAGGAGCAACTTGTTCAGCCAGTGAGCCGTAGTCTGCGAGGTGAGTTTGCTTTTAAATTCTGAAGGCATTAGTAGCTGATATTTATAAAAAAAAACTATTTTTTTATTTAATTTCATTTTATTGAATAATAACGAGCAGTAATGAGTACATACTATAATAAGTCTTGAGATAGCGTTGATATTAAAAATTGTTATGTTACATTGTAGAAAGAATCTGACAGCGATTTTAAATAAGACGAAAACTATTACAATTTCAGCTGCGTGGGCGCCAGGAAATGAACATTAGTGTGTCAAACCAAACAATTACCATTTCTACTTACAATAAGTAACACAAGCATATATATGTGTTATATTACGCAGCCTAGCCCTAACTTGAACGATGAATAAAAGCACAACAGGAACCAAAAACCACTCTAAAACAAAATATAGCAAGAGCACCTTCTAGGCACATTCAATAACTTTTGTTCAACTAATTATTACTTTTATAAAAAGAATTGTTTTGTTTGCCGGAAGTTGTAATGCAATGGCAACATATCCGCTGTATCCCGCGGTCTTATTGCCAAGTTTGGCGGTTGGGAACCCTACCGACCCTATCGATTAATATAAATTATTAATTGAAACAGCCGTCGGCCCATCTGTCAGGTTACAAAACCACAGACACACAGACAAGCAACACCCCAGTTTTCAGAGTTTAAAACTAGTCCCCGTCTATAGTTACAGGTACGCACCCTGTGTAATTACCTGCTACTATTTATAAAATAATTACGCGCAGGAACCACCTATACAATCAACCATATGCCACTATCATGGCGTTTGTCCTACTACTATTATAAAGGCGAAAGTTTGTAAGTATGGATGTATGGATGGTTGTTACTCTTTCACGTAAAAACTACTGAATGGATTTGAATGAAACTTTACCACAATATAGCTTATACATCAGAATAACATATAGGCTACAATTTTTGAGGTTTCTATAAAATCTATATATATAAAAGAAGTTGTGTTTGTTACAACACTTATAACTCGAGAACGGCTGGACCGATTGCCATGGTTTTTAATTTGTTGGATTTGTTTCCGTCCCGAATAGCAGAATAACTATTAAAACATTGGAAAATTAACGAAAAAAATAAAATCAATTTATCCCCGTATTCTCCACGGGAACGGGAACTATGCGGGTGAAACCGCGGGGCGCAGCTAATATGAAATAAAGACATATTGATATGAGAAATCGTTCATGTTTAACGACCGGGTACAAATAATGTATAAGTTTAACGGTTATGTATGTCTCTCTGTGGTCGATAAGGGGTGGCACGGTTTTAAAGTGTTTTTTTCCCTCAAGCGTGTGGTATCTTCTTAGCTAAACGTATCAGTTCTGTAGCTTGATGTGTCAAAGATTTAGGTTCACGTACATAAAAAGTAAGGAATTTCTCCAACGTATTTCCGTATTATTATGTAGGCGTCTGTTCATTCTACCATTAAAAGGCTATAGATTAAACCATGACTTTCGTTAGTCAGTTAAATGTATTTACAAACAAAAGTACTATTTAAGTATTATATCAGTTATCTTGTCCCCATAGTATACAAGTCATACTTAGCTTGGTTAGATGGCGCTGTGGGAATGTTCAAGAATATTAATATTTATATGAATGAGGAACATTTGTATTGAAAGTTAGCTAAACTCCTAAGCCCCTCATTCCTAGGTTCTGGGTCCCCCCCCCCGTGGGTTCCCGCCTTGTCGGGGCGGGGGGGCTTAGTAACCGTGGCCTGGTCCCCCACGGTGAAGCTAAGAGGAACCCGGGAGGGCCGCTCCTTTAGGCTTTGCCTCTAAGCCGAATAGGAGCGGCACAGTAGGTGGCGGTGCCTTATGGGGGGCACCGCAACTGAGGCGGGCTGCGGTGCTGTATGGGCAGCACCGCAGCTGAAGGTTAGGGGCCGGGGCGGGAGAGGAGTGCCGGTATGACGGTGCGCCGCTCTCCCTACCTTCCGCGGCCACGGCGGGGTCGCCACCGCTGGATGGCGGACGCGGTGGGGCCGCAGGGGAAGAGGAGTGTTGGTATTGAGAGGCGCCACTCTCCCTATCCTCTGCGGCCGTAGTGGTAGGCGACGGGACCACAGACCTGACCCGTCGCATGGGGACCTAGGGCGTCTGACACGGGGTAGTCTGACGTCCTATCGCTGGCATGGTCCCCGAGGTGGTTGCGACGCGCCTCGTGTCCTGGCGTGTCGTGGCGAGGGAGGATGGCATACATTGCCATCCCATGGAGGGTCCGGAAACGGACAGCTGCGGCGGGATCGCGGATGTGTGTTACAACGTTCCCGTGTTCCCGCCACTAAGCGGCAGAGGAGGACACCGTGGAGTTTTAGTGGGTAGTCCCACATAACCGCTCTGTTTCCCCGTGGCAGGGCGGTATGCTAAGACATTTCTCCACGAAAAAAAAAAAAAAAAAAAAAGGTTCTGGGTCCTCGTAGCTTTGTTTGGTGGTCATCGGTGCACCCGTATCTACGATCATATAATAGTTTTGTTTTGATGATTATTATTAAAAACTTTAGTCCTATTTTGAAACATAATTACAAGTAAAAATAGTGTAAATATCGCCACAAAAAATTTCACAGAACACTTTGCAAATTTTTGCGAAATTACCTATAATATACAGTATAAAAAAACCATTTTACTATGCCCATAACTTTCGCGCAAGTGCAAGTAAACTTTGTATGAAACAAACAAAATCAACATTAACGCGAGCGAATCCGCGGGTAACTAGTAATATATATTCTGTAAATTTGAGCCCGCTACAGCTCAGTGTCAGACATTGTTATTTTTTTTCGATTTTTATTTCCATGGCCTCTTCGGGAGCAGGGTGTACTGACAGACATTGTAGCCTTTTTAACGAAGCCTTTCTACCTTTCCACTTTAGCCCGAAACCCTCAAACTATCACATTAACGACTGCATTCATAAAAAACCTTATTTTGAACGATCTTCAAACCCGGTTCACAATTACGTCTGTATGTTTGTTAATCAATTTCATCAATTGGGGATAATTATATTTTAAAATGGCAGAGTTTTACTCCGATGTGGTCCCGTAGAAATTACATGAAGTAATTCCACCCGTAAGGCCGAGAAATAATCGTCAATTTTTTTTTTAAGTCTTCCAATTTTTGTCTATGAAAGCAGTTATAACTACGATCTAGCTCACTATGAAACATTATCCTAGATCAACAGAATATTGACCTAGGTCATGCATCAAACCCAAACTCACTTATTCCTTTAGATCTCAAGTATCGTTTGGACACGTCAGATTTTACAAACACAACTAAACATATTCGTGAGCATGTAACGTGTCACAGGAGATCCTTGCACATTACATGCACACAGATCTCAACATTACTGTCAGTTTTTATTTTACTTTGACTGGAAAAATACCGGATATTCTATCCAATATAACCTTAAAAATATATAACTTTAGACCAATTATTACATGTTTATCATGACATTTGACACATATGAACAGATGTATGGAAAATAATGAGAAAGATCTATTTCTATTTTGGAAATAATTAATACTTCAATGGTAGTCCTAGCATTGTACAGAATGTTTCGCAGACGTTGTTTCTTGCTAGTTACGTTTCTTGTTCTTAAACACAACAAACATCCAAGACCTGAGTATCGTATTGTTGTGTTCTTGGGCATTAATTCGTCATAATTTTAAATATTTATTAAGAAAATGACCATGGAACTTTATGTAATCTTAACTTTTTTTTGGGATCATCTATGAGGCTTTGGGGTGCATCGTTTGAACCGTGATGCAAGCTGAAATTTCCACAGACCATGTTATGTATATATTTTAATAATTCATAAAGATAATTCAAAAAAATTAAGGTTAAATTTAACTTATTTTGTGATACTCATTCAGTAATATGTATGAGATTTGGTAGAGTTTGCATTACCATAATTATATCAATATCACCATACAGACAAATATAGACAGACGTATAGTTGTCAATAAGATTTTTGTTAGATCTTGTTACATTTGTATGAATAACGGAAAATATAAATGATTGAAATAAACTCAAGTGCCCGGTGACTCCGAAAGAAATTCTCAAAAGGCTTACGCGATTTCTCGGTCAATACCATAATTTTAAATCGCGATTAAAAAAAACTGTTGCTATGGCAAACTCCATACCCACTGCCTGCTTTCGCCAGTAGCATGTTGCAGTATGCACTGTATGTATGTGTATAAAGCTGGTACCTACGTGTGCGCGTCTGCCCTGCCCAGTCTCTGCCGATGCACCGAGCGGGATGCATGTCACGCGAATTGATTTTAAAAAAAAATCTTAAAAAGTGATTTTGACAGCCATTTTGTTGCGTTTGACAGTTTTTTGAGCGGGATTTCAGTTTTCAGCGCGTTTTTTCGTGCGTTAGCCGCCATGCTGCGTCGATAGGTGAGTGATTTTTAATTTCGTGACTTAAAATTTCATGAACACTTTCGTTATGTTACAATTATCCGTTTTACGACAATTTATACTTTTCGACGCAATTTTAAGGAGGTGGAGGTCGGTGGCAGTCTTTGTTTCAGATTCATACTCGTACAAGCTTATCTGATATGAATGTAAAGAGGTTATAATGCGTACAAGTTATTAATGCATATAAAATAATTTCTGTTTAAAAATAAATTTTGTTATCCGTTAATCAAATTATACGTATCGCTTACAGAAAATAGTTGACTATAAAAAAACTATATTGTTTAAACACTGAGATATTTTTTTTATTCTCTTGTTTATCTTGAATAAATCTTAAAAAATAAATTATTAATAACCAATGTTAATATTGATTTTGGTGTATCTACTTTGTGAAGTACATTGTTACGTCATAGGTCGCCATTTTGAAAATGGGCGTCCCCCCTCCGACGCCATCTACGTAACTCCAGAAAATCATTGCCACATCTTTGTCCCTGAGGAAATTAATTAATAAAGTACTTATCAATTACTCGCATGCTTATTATAAAAGTTAATTTAAACTTTAGATGACTGTGACATAGAAAATAAAGGAATTACATATAGAATGAACGGAAGGAACAAGAAAGATGAGACAAAGGAAACTCGAATTGAGACCGAAGACTCACGGATCTCTCCCACGCTGTTTGACATTTTAATTGAAAAAGATTATAAATTAATATTAATTTATTAAAAATATAAATAAATATTTTTACATTATTCACTTTGGTAGAAGTAGGTGTATAAAAGAGACCCAGTTTCGTTCAGTACAATATTTTAGCGTCTTTATTACTGTAGGCCATTTTAGGTCCATGTACCTCGCTTCCGTAGGTGCAAAAGCAGCAACCTAAAGAAGCAGTAGAGATTATGCCAAGTTCGTCCAGTAAAGTACTGCCACCATGCCTGATAATCCGATGCCAAGCAGATACATACGCGTTTTATGTTCTAGAGGAAATGCGTGGGTGCCGGTGAAATTACAGTAATTATTGTTATGGGCGGCGGTAACCACTGAACCAGATGGGAAACACATTAGTCGCGACGCATTATATATTATAGTGGGGTTATATTATCATTCATTTTGAACCTTCTGACAATCTAAACGGATCCTATTGATACATGTCAATTTTAATTAAGTTCGGGATTTCTTTTTATTTATGAATTCAAGCCAGTGTAAATTAAAGGTATTTGTTGCCATTGAATTCTTAAAAGTTAACAACCTTTATTATAAAGTTTAATTCATTAATTTATAATAATTTATTTAATTATATACCCAGGCACGGGCCTGAACTCAATTAACTTGCGCTTCTGTGTGCTTCTCCGGTGTAGTTGGTGGTGAGCCTACGAAGCGAGGGTGCCGGCTTTGATTCTTTGCCAAGAACATTTGTATGATGAGCATGTAGCTTGTTCTGAGGTATTGAATGTGTGTCAATGCACCCTGTGACATAGAATCCTAGTATTGTTTTTTGATGGATTCTTGGCATTTTGTATTTTTTTATTCGATATAAAATACGGTGCAATGATTTGATGTTAATTGGTAGCCACCGCCCTTAGACAAAAGAAATAAGACTTGCACTGCCACACCCTTTCATCAGACTACATCAACGCGAGTGCGCCAACTGCCCAGCGGTAGATTACCAGGTGTGATGGCAGTACTTCTTCGAATCAACTTGTCACATTCTCCTGCTCCTTTGCGTTGCTCCCCCCGCCCGGGGGACACGGGGAGGGACTCTTAGGGAACTCACCTACAGACGCTATACTTAGAAATAAAAACGCATGATCTTGCAGGTACATGTTTATTAAAAAAAAATGACGTTTCCAAGTATTTACAGGGCTTACAGCTCTGTTAGCTCTGCCTCTGGTTAGATTCCACGATTTGACGAACATAAATGTTTGTTCTGTGTCTGGATATACTATACTTAATGGGTATACATTTACAAAAAAAAGTACTTACTATACAACTATCAGTTATCTAGTTCCCATTTTACAAGCTAAGTTTGGGTAGCTAGTAATGAATATTATATTTTAAATGGAAATAAATAATTTTGAATTTGAATTTGACGCGAGCAACTCGGCCACGTTACGGCTGAAATATTAGTTTGAATGAACAACATGTTTAATCTGTTCCACTGCGCGATACTTCAGAGAATGTCCAAACTACTTCGTCAGTTATCTGCTGACGTCCAAATACATCACATACCTTGTTAGGATGAGTACCACCTACTCATAACACTTATCTCTCGCCCTCCCTTATCTATAGATGATAATTTTACACTTAAATAGAACACTGATCACACTGATATAAGAAATCAAAAGACCCGATTTCTGTAGTTTCATACCTTAATTTTCGTATTTAGGGACACCATTAAACCATTAATAAAAACATCTAAATTCGTATACAATGGGTGAAGAAAAAAGTCGCAGGAAGGAAACTACGCAATTTCGTTTACTTGGTTGTCATATATTTTTCAGTTACTTTGATTTAGCAACCAAACTGTTGAACCGATTTTGATAAAATTTCAATGAGTTGAATCTGAAAGTATGTATTTAAATGAAATGAAAAAATCGAAAAAGTTTCATACAATAAATAAACACTGAATTGGTAATCTCCTTATTTGGAAATCGGTTGAAAATAACTTGTCCACAATAATACTTAAGGACTTGTGGTACCCTTAGAATCCCTAGTTATGTCCCCTTGGGCGGTGCAAAATCAGCAACCCTATAGCAGTAGAATTTGTGCCAGTGAAATTACAGGCCCATGAGACGTTACATCCCCGTCTTAGCTAAACGCGCTACACTCAGTAATTAGAAGGCGTGATATCGCTGACACATACAAATTTATAAAAAAAAATAACCATTTACTAGAATTTCCTTTTATGAGTTATACATGACAATAAATTATTCTTTATCTTTAAACCGTAATCATTATATTGTTTTCCTTTGTCGGTAATCGAACTCGGGCCCCTCGCTACAAAAGGTTTAATGAGTTGGATCATGAAGTACTTAGGAACATCGTGTTATATTTTGTCAGGATTCTTTTGTTTCATAGGTTCATATTACAACGTGGTTAGCTGGATTCGACACTTTTCAAGCTAAAGTCTCTGGTGCCCTTCTGGAATTATTTGTTTATGTAAAGAATAGCTGATCCGAAAGGCGTTGTCGTGTCTTAATAATTTCGACCTGTGGTAATTGCATCTGTTAAACGATATTTGTCCTCTCTGACAGTTATGTCAAACGCTGTAAGGTTCCATTAGAAAAGCTAATATGGTCGTTAAGTTTTCTTAAATTTTCTAATGTTCCGCGCAACTTTCTTAACTTTTTATTTCATAAGAACCTTCTCTTGACACAACAAACAATGATGAAAGAATTACCAGAATCAGTCCAGCCGTGCACGCGTGGTGCCGAGGCCGAGGGAAATAGGGATTCATTTTTATATACTAGATAGATTAATATATTGGTATGATTTGTTTCATTGTCACACTAGATAAAATTTGGTACCAGGATAGCTGTATCAGCAGGATAGCTGGATTACACAGGCTACTTTTGATCCTGGATAACTGCGGGTAACACTGCGGGGCGCAACTACTACATAAGTTAAGAGCATACATCAACATATGGGTCATACATCAGCACATCGAGTTGACTTTAACTAACTACAACGAATTTAAATCTACAACCTTTTTTTTCACACACTCACACCCTTATACTAGGATTCCTGTCGCAGGTGGCCTGGAAAAACACGGAAACACAAGATAAACACCCAAGACCTAAGAGCAAACTTAATGCTAACCACACAAAGTGTTCCGCGGCCGGTAACCGAAGGCAGGGTTTTGCGCACCATGACGTGTTTATTTGAAGTATTGTATTGTAATACAGGCCTGTCAGTATCTGTCCATGAGACCTGCTACACAGGAAAAAAGCCTGCCTTTTATAATGCAATAATTTTATACATTTACCAGTAATTGATGACTACCTATTTTCTTTAAGAGGAAAACCATCAGACGGGTGATTTTATATGTGAATTCTGTGATTTACCGCAAGCGTAGTTATATGGGTCATACCTGTAATACATAGTGGTAGGAATTCACGTTTCCCTCCCCCCTTCCCCCCTCTAGGGTAAGGTAAAACTTTTTTCTTACTAAGTATAGGCAAAACCAGTGATTAGACAAAACCCTTTTTTTTTAGTGCGTACCTGTGTGTCTGTCTGTGGCTAATAAAATTGCAGAACGAAAGGATGTGTTTTTTTGTATTTGAAAGTTGACGTGGTGGTGGATCCTGGCTATAGTTTAAGATCTGTTCGGGAGTTTGGAGATCATTAGTATTCTTTCAGCATTACCATTACCCCAAGTCGGAGGTTACAGTTTTATTATAAGTATTGTTTTGGCGGAGGTAACTACTTAATATCAGGTGGGCCGACAACTCGATCCGTCACTTGTAACGCATAAGAAATGGGGTGTGACTGTGTCGTGGACACGTCTTGTGTTTACGTGAATACGTGTACGTAAACGGACATTATGTGCCGCAGCGACACGATTTCAAAATGGCGGCGCTTCCCCCTCCACGAGCGATGCGTCAGTCCTCACTCACCGTCACGAATTCTTTGATCCTTCAGCTATCATGGAGTAAACATTTTATATGTAGAAGATAGATATGATATGACGATAGATAGAGAGCGTGGTGGCCAGGTGCATAGACGCCGACTTTCAATCTGAAGGTCGCTGGTTCAAAAATTGATGTGCGCAATGCCACGTTCTCGAAACGGTGACGGAAAATATTTTGAACAAACCGGCATGTGTTAGAACCATAAGTTGGAAGACATGTGATATCTACCAATCCGGATTGGGCCGCCTTGGTAGATCAAAGCCCATTCACTCTCAATTATCGATAGTATGCCGCTGCCCCTGCAGTGGGAATATTAGAGGCTGACGGATAAATATGTAGCATCGAGCTATCCCCCGAGTTTTTAATCATCAGTTTTCAGAATGGCTTCCCACTGAAGCTGATTTGAAGACGGATTCACGTCAAAAAGTTACCCATTAGCGGGAAGTGGGATAGTGAGATGGGATAGGTTGAACAGATACTGAGAATGTCCCATAAGTGGGCGTGGAAGGCAGTGGCTCTATAAACAGCTAATTACAACGGGCAGATAGCGTTATCGCGAGCAATGACCTCAACATCTGCTGAACCCGAGCCAAGCTGCGCGTTCACCGGTCACAGGTTCACGGCTGACGCGATGCGTGTCTTGCCTGTAGGTCAATTCTGTCGGAGTTTACAAGCCAACCGAAGGCCTTGACATGGCTGAATGACTAAGCAACCATAATGAAACAAAGTAATCCAGTAGGGGTTTTTTTCTTGTTCTTCTACACGGAGTGTTGGATTTAGTTTGAACAAGCGCTCACCTTAGTAAGCGCGTGATCTTGTAAGTACATATTGCACTAGGATTCCCTGTGTCGCAGATGGCAGGAATAACCACAGAAACAAGACAAACACCCAAGACTCGAGAATAAATTTCATGCTTTCTTCACAAAGTGTGTCCGGGAATCGAACCCGGGACTCCTCGAAGCAAGGTATACTAACTATTAAGCCAAGGAGATAAAAAGAGACTTTTTATGTATTTTCGAAGTATTCAGCGGAAATAAACTATTTTATTTTAAACTTGAATGTTGCAATAGGGGGTCCAATTGGCCGCGTCCGTAGGTGAGTACACGAGTCCCCACTTGTATCCCCTGCGAGGTACGAAAGGACCAACTATACTAGATAAATGGCAGCCGCGTGTGGCGGTAAGTCCCCGTGTCAGGGTGACGGGCGCTTCGCGGTCCGACTCGGGTCTTTCCTTACCTCGGTAGGCGAGACCTGAGTCGTGTTGCTGTTTTTATAGGCGGCGGTAACCAATTAATATCAGGTGGGTTGTCAGCACGTCCTATCACTTCAAGAGTATAAAAAAAATATCATTTAATGTAATATTCAAAGTAATAATTCAATGTAAATTAAGATTTTGTCTTTGACGTTCGCTCATGATCGCTCAGTATAAATGCCAATACGATCACAGACGGACTTATTGCCATAGAGACCTCAAGAAACTCAATATCACTTCAACATTTAATTTAGATAGATCTTAGTTGGAAGTAGCCCTGCATTCGAAGCGAGGGGTTCGATTCTCGGCCGGGTGAAACTTTGTGTTGCGAGCTTGAAGTTTGTTATCGGGTCTTGGTTGTTTCTGTTATAAATTAGTGTGACAAGTTTCGAAACAATCACATCGTACCGTACCGTGCCAGCCTCTAATGTTCCCACTGCAGACACCGGCCTACTCTCCATAATCGAGAGTGAATAGGCTCTGACCTACCACAGAAGCCCAACCCGGATTAGTAGATGTCACATGTCTTCGAATTTTTATCCAGAACATGTCGATTTCCTCACGATGTTTTCCTTCACCGTTTCGAGAACTTGGTATAACGCGCATAAACTTTTCAAGTGAAAAACTCATTGGTGCACGTGTGGGTTTGAACCAGCGACCTTCAGATTGAAAGTCGGCGTCTGTGCCCCTGGACCACCACGCATTCCGCACAATCACATATTTTAATGTAAATCAATCAATTTTAAAATAAATAGTTCATGATAAATATTTGTTCTGTCACGATATCATACGAATATTATAAATGGGAAATTTTGTCTGTATATAAGTTTGTTGCTCCTTACACCTCAACAGGATGGATTTGGATGAAATGTAGTATTAAGGTAGCTCATAAAACAGGCTACTTTTTATCCCGAAAAATTAATACTTGTGACAGTTTTTTCCCGTCGTCTGAAAATAACGGTAACAATGCGGGGCGCAGCAGTATATATATAAGCTTCACATAAAACATGGTCCAACTATTATAGTAGCCAATCGTGATCTCCCACCGCAGGTATCAGGAGGCGAAAATATAAAAAAATGGACCAATTACGACTCCTAGAAGACCCAACCGACTCAGGTAGAGAAACGACAAAAAATAACCGATGTAAAGGAATTTTCGAAGGCGTTGTGGCGCAGTGGCACTGTCACGGTACAACTGTAGGTAGCTGGTTCGACTCCAAGCCTGAATTATTGTATTTTAATGTGACAAAAGTGACGGGACGAGCTAAAAGCACACCTGATGCTAAGGGGTTACCACCGCCCATAACAACAATACGACTTAGGTACTCCCCGTTCTTCTTTCTTTCTATATGCATGTGATTTCACCGACACCCACACCCATCCATTTCACAGCAAAGAGTGCATCACTGCATTGCAGATTACCAGGTTAGCAGTACTTCTGGCGAACTTTGCACAAGTTCAACTGCTTCTCAAAATATAATACCATCTATTTAAAACTCAAACGGTCTTATTACAAACCGTGGACTAACTTTAGCACTAGGTTTAAACAACCAATATTGCATGGATGTTGGTGGTTTGAACTTAGTACTATACTTAGTCCACGGTTTGTAATAAGACCGAAATTGTTTATATACAAAAACCATGCAGTGGTTTATGTAAAGTTAGACATAGAGCTATGAGCGTACATAGCCGAGGAATCGTCCAAAAAATGGTCCAGCGGAAGTCCCGCCCCGGGCGGCCTGGCGGCCGGGCGGCAAGCCAATGCCCTCCTAGGCGCGAGGGTCCCTAGGCCAATAGTTCCGTAGACCGCGGCGTGTATTGGCTGCGCACGCGTCGCCCGCCCTTTGACAAGCGGCCACGCCGCGCGCCGCTCGCAGCTGACAGCCCTTCGTTCTTATGACGCGTCTTGTTTAAGGAAATTGATCTTTTTATCCGACTTTTGAAGGTTATCAATTCTTCCTCATGGAAGGTCGAGTAGGGTTTGAACAAGCGCTAAACTTAGTTTCAGGAACGCATGCTCTCGTACATATTTACGTTCCAGGACGTTTCCAAGTATTTTTTAAAATTGCAACGGAAATAAACATTTTTGACTTTGATTTTGGTGGTATGTTTTTTATTTTATTATGTGATATCAGAACTTCATCATTTATTAACTGATTTGGATGGAAGTTTCATCAAATTCGGTTCAATAGTTTGGTTGCTAAATCAGAATATCTCGAAAAATATGTCATCCAAGTAAGTTTGGTTGAATTTGCGTACCTTACTTTCCCGTGATTTTTTTCTTCGCCTGTTGTAGATGAGTTTAAATAAATAAATATTCCCAAATAAATATTTAGCCCCAAACTAAGCAAAGCTAGATAACTGATGGAAAAGCTTACTATAAAATATCAGATTACCTACGAGTAGACGACAAAAAGGCTTGGGAATGAATTTGCTCCACTCTAGACGCAGGACCATATTCTCGTATATAGAGTCGATCAGTCAAGGTGGGAACACACGTAAACTGGACACATAAAAATAGCTCAAACATTAAACAGTTATTTGTTATATCTGTGTGCATGTAACGTGCCTAAGGAGCTCCTGTGACACGTTGTATGCTCACGAATATGTTTACTTGTGTGTGTACAATTTGACGTGTCCAAACGATACTTGAGATCTAAAATATAATCAATGAGTTTGAACAAACTTTGAAGGCGGGTTACTAACAACTTAGCAACGGAACCGTCAAAAAGCTTATAAGAACTCAACACATTCACTATTTGCTCTCCCATTCTTCTCTCTAATCTATTTCCGTAATAAATCTCCATAAATTCTCGCTGTATCTATGAGATAATTAAATAAATATTCAACTCATTATGACATTGATGATGTAACATGCATAACGTAGCCGATACATGCATAATACATGACGAGAGTTAGAAATTAGCCGGGCGGGTGCGCAGGCGCCGGCGCCGGGCGGGTGCGCATGCGCCGGCGCCGGCGGGTGCGCATGCGCCGGCGCCGGCGCATGCGCCTGCGCACCACACGGACACATAACCTTCTGTAATGTAGGCCGTGGGTTCGACTCCAGCCCCAGACAAGCATTGTGAGACGGACATAGATGTGTGTTCTGTGTCTGGGTGTTAATATCTATTGAGAAAAAAGTACTGTATAAGTATTACGTTCATTATGTTCACTTTGGGGCTGGATGACGATTTCACGCCTCAGATGCATGTAATTTCACCGGCACCCATACCTTTCCACCGGAACACAGTAGTGCGAGGGCATCACTGATTGACGGCAGATTACCAGGTGTGGAGGCAGTACCTCTCCGGACGAACTTGGCACAAGTTCTACTGATACATTTGGTTGCTCCTTTAGCACCACTCAGGGGGTGGTTAACAACAATATTAGGGAGAAGATTAAAAAGAAAAAATATATTACGGTTCTAACCCAAGCACCTGTTAATTTCAGTAGTAGTATAAATATAAACATTATTGTGTATAAACTACTTTTGATATTGGAGCAGCGAGGAACGCCGCGGGTGCAGCTAGTGTTATAATTTATTTTATTTTATTGTTTTATTATTAATTATTAATTTAGGACATTTAGATCATATTTGTCTGTTTTTTTAATCAATTCAATTTAAATGAAATTGTTGAATTAATGTTATTTTCATGTGATTTTGTTACTCTATGACTTGCCTTGTCTAACAAACAATGTTGTAAGGGTCAATAAAAGAAATCTGAAAACTAAGTCCACGGGTGTGTCCAGGGGGTGACCAGGGGGTGACCAGGGGGTGACCAGGGGGTGACCAGGGGGTGACCCTGCACGGATGTTCGGAGCCGTGAGTCAGTCGTGTATATATTAATTTGCTTAACAAATTCACCGAACGGGCTTGAGTTAATTAGCAATTCTAGATTTTCTTTTCTTTCTAATGAACTTCGAAAGGGCGATTTCAAATTTACATATACATAGTACATCTAACAAATATACATAGTATTAACAACAACAAAAATAACAAACAAAAAATTATTACTAAGTATTTTATCAGTTATCTAGTTCCCATAGTTATAAGCTATGCTTAGTTTAGAGATAGGGGGCGCTGTATGAAATGTCTGTAAATTATGTTTGTATATTTATATTAAAAAATCATACAACTGAATTATTCGTTATTAAAACTCAACAGTATTCAATAGCTCATTCGCAACGAATAACTCAGCGAGGAACACGATGCGTAGAGGCACGCCGGTGTAATAACAAGCAGGCATGAGCCGCGTGTAATTCAACCGGCGCGGTAATACAACGCGACTGTAGCGTACTCAAGGTCACGTGGCGGGCCGCGGTCATTCACCGGCCCGGCGGACGGAGGACGGCGTCAGGGAAAGGTAAACGCTTTATCTCGCAATCTACCAACCCAGCCACTAACGCCGGCAGGCCGGCACATCAACCATCCGCGCCAGTTTTTTTTTGGGAATCCAGTTGCTCGCGTCCGTAGGTGTGTACCCTTTGATTCCCTACACGTTCCTGGGTGGTGCTAAAGAAGCAACTAAAAGTACCAGTAGAACTTGTGCCAAGTTCGTCCAGAGAGGTACTGCCACCACATCTGGAATCTGCCAAGCAGTGGTACTCGCATTACTGTGTTCGGGTGGAAGGGTGTGGGTGCCGGTGAAATCACATCATCCTCGTCTCGGGTGACGAACGTAACGGGGTGCGACTTGGGTCTTCTCATACTTCGGTCGGGGAGAACCAAAGACTTAACACCAGGTGGATCAGATGAGCCACCACCAGGGGGTACATGTAGGGATTTAAAGGGTATTCACCTATGGATGCGAGCTACTGCACCCCTCCCAGTTTAGTACCCCAGTAACCGGTCACCTTGGGGATCTACATGACCCCTTCTTTTTAATTTTAAACGAGTGGCTGAACTAAAAATTGGAAAAAAGAAATCTTTCTCCTTAAGAGATACCTTACCGTTTTAAAAAAGAAACATCCAAATCGGTATACAACGGGCGAAGAAAAAGTAATAGGAAATATGCAATTTCGTTTACTTGGTGATCCAAGTAAATATTTTTTCTAGTTATCATGAACCGATTTTAATAAAATTTCTATGGGATCAATCTGAAAGCATAGTCTTTCAAATATAAAAAGAATTTTCCAAATCAATTCATAAATGGCGGAGAAATCGGTATACGAAAAAAATACAGTTGAACATAGAACCTCCACCTTTTTTGAAGTCGGTTAAATGCTATTCCCAAACTATTTGGTGTGCAGTAGTTATGTTATTATATATATACAGTGTAAGATATTTATACTCTATATATTTTATACTGTAAAATGTTAACTGAAATAAATTGATAATAACTACATAGTATAAAACAAAGTCGCTTTCTCTGTCCCTATATCCCTATGTATGCTTCAATCTTTAAAACTACGCAACGGATTTTGATGCGGTTTTTTTTATAGATAGAGTGATTCAAGAGGAAGGTTTATATGTTATACACTAGCAAGTCACCGCGGCTTCGCACGGGTAGTTTCTGATACGACACTGATGCTTTACTAACCGTGCGAAGACTCGATCCATCAGTGTGAATCAAGATATAAAGAAAGAGTTCTCACACCCACTCTACCTGACGTGCTTCACAAACTCCAGTCTGATTCCTCGCATATTGTATACGTAAACCTAATTGAACCGATCCATCTTCCTTTTTTAGTACATCAATGATTATGCCTGATTATTCCATTGTTGGAATGTGATTTTTTTATTATGCCTCGTCGTTTGGCCCTGAATTGCTTAATTTGATTTATGCTATTAATGTGATTGAATGAGCTTGCGGCCCACCTGGTGATAAGTGGTTACCGCCGCTCATAAACGACAGCAACGCGCCTCAGGTCACTATCGAAGTATGAGAAGACCCAAGCCGCATTTCGTTGCGCCCGAGACTCTGGGGCGGGGTAGTACTGCCTCCGTACCAGGCTCCACCAGCCACTGCGGACACCGGCCTACTCTCGATAATTGAGAGTGAATGGGCTTTGATCTACCACGGGAACCCAATCCGGATTGGTAGATGTCATATGTCTTCGAATTTATGGTTCTAACACATGCCGGTTTCCTCACGATGTTTTCCGTCACCGTTTCGAGAACGTGGTACATTTTTCAAGTGAAAATTTAATTGGTGCACCTGTGTGTGGGTTTGAACTAGCGACCATGAGATTGAAAGTTGGCGTATAATGATCAGCTATCGGAGATTCGGAGATTAGCAAACAGACAGACAGAAATACAACAAAAATTTATTGTTTTTTTTTTTGTGATAAGCTAACCTTGTAGTAAAATACTATTATTTTCACATTAATAATATGATTATAATAATAATGTCTTATTTAATTTCCCAAAAATACATTATCTCCATAAAATTATGTATGAAATATCCTTGTAATAAGGGATTTCGCTCTTGCACTGGACTATTTAACAGTTCTTAACCGACTTCAAAAAGAAGGATGATATCAATTCGGATGTTTATATTTTTAATTTATGTTCACCGATGTCTCCGAAATGAAATATTTTTTTTTTTATTTGAAAGGATAAACAAACAACGTTAACACACTCATACCTCTGCACTAGGATTCCCTGTGTCGCAGATGGCATGGACAAACACAGAAACACAAGACAAACACCCAAGACCCGAGAACAAACTTCATGCTCACCACACAAAGTGTGCCCCGGCCGGGAATTAATTAGAAGGCAGGGCTACTACCAACTAATCCATTCAATAGTTTGATTGTTAAGGCAAAATAACTGGAAAAAATATGTCTTCCAAGCAAACGAAATTCCATATTTGCTGCTTTGAAATTAGTTTTGTTTATTTCCTGGTGCGCAGGGTGCGAGCCGGCTCCAACACAGTTCCGGCAATGTACGCCTCCTTCTCAGCGATCCTATTAGTTATTAAGATATTTATTTTTGTTTTATTAATAGGTTTTCACATCAAAATTAAAAATAATAATAATAAAGAAAAAAAATAATCTTTGATTATTTTGTGTTTTCTAATATGAACTGTGGTGCTTGAAATAAATACCTTTTATTTTTATTAACTTGTCTGTATGGGTATTATTTTGAACATACGTAGAACAAACAGACATTTAAATTTTATTTATCTGTACAGATTAAGGATCGTTGCATACAATACGCATTCAAGTCAAATTGCATTTTGACGAGACGTCAGCCGCTGCACGCACGGGGTGGCAACGCCGCACGAACCGTCCGTGGGGGCATCCCTCTCGCTCTGCCGTATAGCCACCTCTCCCTCTTTGTCTATGTCTTTTTGTTATACCAATGCATTGTGCATGTGTGGGTGGCTTCAAAGGCTTTTTCTTTTTATCGAGGGGGTTGAAAACTCTGGGGTCGTAATGAACGGTCTCGTGTATCTGTACTTTTTGTATTTTTTGGTGTCTGAAAGGGTTGATTTCATTTCTGGCGGGCTATACTGCTTACGAGGTTTGATATTAATTTATTCGTTGAATATTTAACACAAGCGTTAGTTGATACTAATATTATCTTTGGATCTGGACTTTGAATAAGCAAAAGAATCTGTCACACAAGCTTATAACGGAATATGGGAGGTCATTTATAACAGCAAGAAACAAATGTGGGCCCAAAATTGGACCTTGAGGAACCCCCGTGTCAATCACAAAGCCAAAGGTTTAAAATATCATAGTATGTTATAGACGGTGAGAGAAATAGTCTAGAACGAGCTCTGTATTTCCAAAAAATACTAAGTATTTTCTGATCTCGTCAGAGCCTATAATTAAATTATTTTTTTCTTTTTCCAGGAAGTTTTGGAGACGAACTTTGCTTGGAGTATTCTTGGTGAGTAATCTTCTTATTCTTCTATTCTAGTCTTCTTAAAATTGATTGGTTATTTATACCTTGTTCTTTTTTTTCTTTAATTTTGAATTCTTATTTATTGACATGGTGATGATGTGTAATGTATTATTTATATTTTAATTTTGTGGTAGTACAGGAATTGTATAGCCCTAATTTTGTCTTTTTATTAATATTAATTTATATTGAATTGATTTGTATTTTTGACCTGTAACCATATTTGTTATCAATAAATGAACCATGAACTATAACTATGAACTATCCATGCTAGTAAGTGGCCATCTCTGATGTCAGAGTTGTCGGGCCGCCCGAAGGCATACAACGTGGCTTATCGACTAGTATAACCGGTATACAACATAACGTGCCCTCCGAAGCATGAAACCGATCAGTTCAAATATCCCTAAATCTTAATATATATAAATTACATGTCACGATGTTTGTCCGCGATGAACTCCTAAACTACTTAACCGATTTTAATCAAATTTGTACACCGTGTGCAGTTTGATCCAACTTGAAGGATAGGATAGCTCACATCTCAATTTATGATCGCAATATTATTGTATCATATGACAAAAACGTTAGCCACA
This sequence comes from Aplocera efformata, assembly GCA_921293045.1. Lineage (NCBI taxonomy): Eukaryota > Metazoa > Arthropoda > Insecta > Lepidoptera > Geometridae > Aplocera > Aplocera efformata. The sequence continues at coordinate 167,677 of OV121067.1, read as the reverse complement.
GCAACGCGTGGTCATAATCGCATAAGATCTTTAATAAAGATTTCAAAAAAAAAAGCAACGCGTGGCCGGGTCAGCTAGTACTAATATAAGTTCAAATTATATATTTATACATGAAAATTCAATAATTGGTTGATTTAAAAATCGATTAAACAGACTTCAACACTTCCCACACTTAGTTGACACACTTGGTGGTGGAATGTCACGAAATTCCTGTGGGACCCCCTCGAAGGTACATCCTATCTAATAAAAAAAGTATTATCCATATCGGTCCACAACTAGCGAAGAAATAGCGTAACACACATACAAAAGAAATAAAATTACATACGAAATGAATGATAATCTCCTCATTTCTTAAAAGTCGGTATTTTTCTTTGACGGCTCCGTGGCTTAGTTGGTAGTAGCCCTGCCTTCGAAGCGAGGGGTCCCGGGTTCGATTCCCGGCCGGGGCACACTTTGTGTGGTGAGCATGAAGTTTGTTCTCGGGTCTTGGGTCTTTGTCTTGTGTTTCTGTGTTTGTCCATGCCATCTGCGATACAGGGGATCCTAGTGCAGAGGTATGAGTGTGTAAACGTTTATTTTTTTTTATTTACTTGGAAACGTCACTTTGTCTGACATAATAATAAACTAGCTGTTTGCCGCGACTTTATCTGCATAGAATTTAGCAAGTATGAGCGGTACCCCAATTTTTTTACTAAAATATAAGTAGCTTAAGTTAATCTTTATAACATCAGCTATCTATCTGTGCAAGTCCTTTTAAAATTAGTCCAGCCGTTTCTAAAGACGGAACAAACAAACATACAGGCAATATTTAAAAAAATGGTTCTCACAATCGTGTATACTTTCAAATGCATTTAGCAAAAAGCTATTATTTTGACATTACAAACAGACACTTCAATTTTATTTATATGTATAGATATATACATAGAGAGACGCGTTCTTAAAACTAAATATAGCGCTTATTCAATTCAACCCTCCAAGGGGATGAACCGACAAGAAACCCCTACTGGAAGGATTGCTGTAACGGTAGGACTCGCATTGCACCCCCCCCGCGGGTTCCCGCCTTGTCGGGGCGGGGGGGCTTAGTAACCGTGGTTGGGCTGCCCACGGTGAAGCCAAGAGGAACCCGGGAGGGGCTGCTCCTTTAGGCTTTGCCTCCAAGCCGACTAGGAGCGGCCACAGTAGGTGGCGGTGCCTTATGGGGGGCACCGCAACTGAGGCGGGCTGCGGTGTCGTATGGGCGGCACCGCAGCTGAGGGTTAGGGGCCGCGGCGGGAGAGGAGTGCCGGTATAGCGGTGCGCCGCTCTCCCTACCTTCCGCGGCCACGGCGGGGTCGCCACCGCTAGATGGCGGACGCGGTGGGGCCGCAGGGGAAGAGGAGTGTTGGTATTGAGAGGCGCCACTCTCCCTATCCTCTGCGGCCGTAGTGGCAGGCGACGGGGCCACATATCTGACCCGTCGCATGGGGACCTAGGGCGTTTAGATACGGGGTCATCTAACGCCCTTTCGCTGGCCAGGTCCCCGAGGTGGTTGCGACACGCTATGTGTTCTGGCGTGTCGCTAACTAAGGCGTGGCACTCGGTGCCAAAAAGAGAGGGGTCCGGAGACGGACAGCCGTGGCGGGTTCGCGGATGTGTGTGTTAACGTTCCCGTGTTCCCGCCACTAAGCGGCAGAGGAGGACACCGTGGGGTTTTAGTGGGTCTAGTCCCACATAACCGCTCTGTCTCCCCGTGGCAGGGCGGCATGCGAGTGCATTTCCCCACGAAAAAAAAAAAAAAAAAAAAAAAGGACTCGCATTGCAGGGTACTGTTGGGGAGGCTGCTTGACGGTGGAAGTACAGGACCATGCGGTTTTCCCCCCAAGTGTAAGCGTGGGTGTGTGTCGGGGCCACGGGGACTGTAATGTATTTATACAATAATACGATAAGAGAAATAACATTAGTCGATTAGGCATGTAGGAGGCCTACGGGCGGCTCGAAAACAACAGAGTTGGCCACTTACTCGGAATAAATACTTTTTTTTTAATTAGTCTTGTTCTCCATGCCTGTACCGGCCGTACCACCGGTAGGGAGGTTAATAAACTGGATTTCCCGTTGGCCACACTATGTAGAAAAGTGGGGCCATGGTGGGTAGTGGTTTTATACCCTTGTATTATTTTCTTTTGTTCAGATGTAAATAATTATGTACTCAATTATAAAATAAATCTTTTTTTTTTATAAAGGCACTTAATATTCATAAGTACCTAAGTGATTTTTTTTGATTGATTGGAAGGTGGGCAAGGATTCTTGGCCGGAGGAAACATTTTGCGATGAGCATAACGCCTGTTCTCGAGTCTTGGATCGTGTTGAGTCTGTGGGTCCGTCCCACCTGTGTCACAGGCAATTCTCGTGTTTTAATAACTTATTGTTTTTAATTCTGTATTGTACCTATCTATCCTAGGTGCGTATATATATCTAGGTCTATGTGATTATTTATGTTTTTTTTTTATAAAATCCCCACGTGCTACATATATTGACATTAGCTATATTTGTGTTTTATATATAATATATTGTATATATATACCGTAGGTACTAGTTATCATGAGGTTTTAATTAATTTAGTACTTAAGTTTAAGAAATAAAAAAAATAACTACTAAATTATAAAAAAAACCAAGGTAGGTAGGTAGGTGACGTTTAGAGGCAAGAATTACACAATTTGAGAATAAGTGAGCAGTTTAAAAGTGAATTAAAAGAGAAAAAAAATCATTTTTTAAACAATATGAAATGCACAGATGTTGACGAAGTTTAGACTTCTATAAAGTGTCCCAAAAATCTATAAATCGATTCAAATATCGTATGAGAAAACGAAAAAATATTTAATTTGTTGGAAATAAAACTTTAATAAACAAAATTATTAATAATAAATATGAAAAAAACATGTTAGACCACAGCGGGCACTGGGTCTCGGCGCACAGATTTTAACCTTCGCTAAAAACATTTATAGAATACAAATAAAATAAAAAAACCATACAATCCCTAAAGTAGAGACCTTCCCCTACCCCCCCCTAAAAGCGATTTCAGGAAATCCATATCCAATTCCACAAATAAAATGCCCTTAAAAAAAGAACCAACGAAATTTTTGGTAAAAAAAAATACGGGTCATATCGCCCAAAAGATCCCACAGATGATATAACGCATCGTGCTGAATCCAAAACCATTTAATTTTCGTCGAAAATCAAATTAAATCACTGGAAAAGAGGTTGATTTCAAAAAGTTGAGGTCGAACGGCGCTCGCGCATCGTCCCGTTATGTTCCGCAGACGGTGCGACGATTTTTATAGTTGTCTTGCTCGCACGCGGGCCGCCTACCCACTCCCACTGAAACAGGCGAGTACGTACTTTGACCGTGATTTTTGATACTTTTTTATTTTTACCCTTTTTTAAAGGAAATGCGGTCACACTTCCACGGAAGGAAGAAACGTCTTTGGGAAGTGCATTAAGGGCACATGGAACCTTTGTTACCAGTAGGTTAGCAAATATAACGAGTCACGAGTGTACCAGCTGGAATGTCCCAACTATACTCGTAATCAAGTTTTTTATAGTGAAGTAGTTTAATACTCATTGATTTAAGACTCCATTCGATGTTCATTTAAAAATATCGTTAAACGCTTAGTAACAATGTAAATGAACCCGCCTTGTTTAATGTATGACGATCGACACTTTTACTACCCAATATTTTGTGTGGGTAATGTTGTGGGTGAAGGCAGGAATTAGTAGAAGATAAATAAAATAAAATATATCTCATTCAATTAAGCCCATGTTCAATTTAGTTTTGCTACTATTTTATGTGGAATAAAGGATTGTCGTTTTATGGTCACAATAAATATTTCTATATCCACTTAATGAGGAAAAATAAAAAAGTTATCATCTAGATCTAACTGAACTATTTATATCATAAACGATCTTGTAAATTTCTAACAGAAAAAGGACTCGATATGCTTATCTGGCTTTCATAACTAGATGTGAAATAAAATCACCATTTCTATGTCTGAAGGACGTTTTAGAGGCTATATCTTTTAAGAAGTAAGCCGTTAGATTATATATTACATATTATTTAAACGTAATTATGACATTATCGAAACAAAACCAAAAATTACAATAGATTGTACAAAACCCTTGGCCTGGAGTTTGAATTACACTGAGCAAGTTTGAAGGCTCACTGTGACCAGTATTTATAAACGACGCCTCTTCGCGTCCTATCTTATAAATTCCGACTGCATCCTTGCATACAAATATTTAGCCTTGAGTTGAAACACGTTCAATAATGTAGGTTACTTTTTATAACGAGTAATGAATGTCAAGAACAATCCATTGTATGTCTTTCGACTGTTTCCTCTCCTGATTATTTATTAGCAGGTAATATATTAATAATGCGTATTATTTTCATAATAAATCTGTTCCTTTTTTAATTATTTATAAATATTATAATATTCTACACATAAATCTTATAAGTTCTCCAAATCATTTTCTGTTTTTGGAATTCATGATCCTGAATTTATTTGAATTTTAATGGCAATTTAATGCAGCGCGTTTTACTACGTTCTGTCATTTAATAACTATATTATACGAATTCTTTGTTTTATGGCATCCCCTATTTATATTACTGATTCAACTGTCGATTCTCGAGAGTAGGCCTTCTTTACTGCAGCTGGAAAAAGAGAGGTTTGTCCAAGCTGTGCACTTTTTGAAGTTTAAAATACCGTAAACCATAAGTGTTCCAGCTTGGGTGGGACTTATTCGACATGTTTGTAAGTAAATATACAGATAAGGCGCTTGCATCTGTCACTGTGTGAATTGTGGTTTTAATCCAACTATTAGCATAAGCTTGCGTTGTTAAACATGAATTTGTCGTTACTACTCGAATGGGAATAACCTACTCTGAATTTAAATCTCCAATCTGTCAATGAACTAATCAAATATTACTTAAATTACGCCAAGACAAAACCAAAACATATATCATCACAACAATTTTCCTCGAACCTCATCTTCTATAAATAACTTCGCAATCGTCTTGGACTATTTGCTCGTTGAATAGACCTCTAATTGAAATAATGCTATAAATAGTTTCTATATATAGAGTTCGCTGTTGCCAACCGATGCTATCGGTGCATGCAGCACGCGGACCGGTGACGATGAACCTTTTGACAATTCAGTACTTAAGAAATATGCTTGCATGTTTTTAATTACTGAGATCTAAGAAGAAATGTGGTTTAATGTTAATTATTAAATGATTTTATGTATTCATTTAAAAAAACCTAATTATCTTTTGAATTTGTACATAGAAAAAAGGTATGCAGTACACGCAGTAAAGGGACACTTAAAATGAGTAAAATACTTGATTACTAAATAATTTGGACGTCAAATTTCAATCAATTCAACTTCAGACGCTCACTGAAAGCTTTGAAGATCACGAGGTGACTGGCCTATATTTCTAAGAAAAACTACTTTTATTTTTCAAATAAAAATATAAAAATTGGTTTCTTGCTAAAGAGCTAGAGAAAATATCTATTATTTAGCCAATTACGTAACCCAATTAATAAAAACTTTAGATTTATAGGATCTTAACTGTATGTTATGTCTGTCTTTCTATTCGAATCTACAGCCGTTAATAGTAACAAAACGGGAGTCGACTCTAACTGGGCCTGTAGCCTATTAATACTGGCAAAGCTAATAATACTACAGTTGTCAAGTCCGCAAGACTTATACATTCATTAAATCGTATCAACATATCACGTCTCTTCCATTCATGCTTGTATTTACTATTTTTGCTTGCTGTCAATAATTATACTCCTATAAAAAAAGTAATTGCACTGAATAAATAAGTTTATGCTATCTAGCTTATAAAATCCTCATGTATGAAAACCAGCTCATTATAAAATCAATTCATAAGTTTATAGACTACAAGGAATTCTAACTACGCAAATTCGCTTTCATAGACCGAGTGGAGTGTGGGCGAATTATTATCTTTATATCATGAAAACCATTTACACATTTTTACCGTTTATCAAATATGGGAGACGATGGTCATAATTACATCAATATTCATACACCGGTGTCAGCTGTATACGTACTACAATAGCAAAAGAGTTTGAGTTATATAACTTTCACTATAATAGGTACCCAAGAAAAATCCATATAATATGGAAATTTACAAAACCGTAACAGAAAGGCATAAGCCTTCATAATTTGTAGCCGAAGCTTGAAAAACCACCCTTACAAATAAAAAACTTTGATGGAAAAAAAACGCAAGTACCAAGACCCCGCGTCGCACTACACCGATCGAAATCCAAACGCGGAACAAAAAGTAGTCCGCATCGCGTCTTTCGCTCGCACTCGTTAGCAGACGCCACCGCAGAGGGAGACGGAGGCCGTCGCCCGCGCCCACGGCGTAGGCTGGCCATTGAACCCGATTTCGCGCTTGCGCTATCAAATTTATATCCGTCCCGCTCTCGAACTGAAAGCGTTAGGTTCCAAATTTGAAACCACTCTTTCTAAGATCCCCCCGCAACATTTGTCCGCTCGTCCGCGCGATTTTCTTTGGGAAATACGAATAACCCAACTTTTTGCTCGCGAAGTTTAGAAGATATCTGTGGTGATACACTTTAGGCCTAAACTGGGTCTAGGATCTGGGTGAGTCTAGCTTCTAGCTCCAAATGTTGATTAATTACTTTCTATAATAAGATGCAAGGTCGCGGCCGGCCGGCGGGGCTGGTCTCGCGTTTTCAGAGGATACTGTCGTCTGTGGAATGTGCGCTGACGTCACCACTGAAAAACTTTCTACCAACATAAGTAGTTCTAGTTTCTCCGTAGCTTAGTTGGTTGTCTTCGGAGCTGGGTCCCGGGTTCGATTCCCGGGGGCACTCCTCGTGGGGTTCTCATGAATTTTGTTTTTGGGTTTGTGTAATTGTGTTTGTATCCATGCCAGCTGCGACACAGGGAATGGGCGCGTTGGTATGAGTTTGCAAGCGTTTATAATTTGCTTGTAGCTTGCTTGTTCCCGAGAGAGGGTCGGATAGGGTATTAAAACCTCCAAACTTGGTAATATCACGTGGTCTGTAGGTACATATATATTTTAAAAGACGACATGGCCAAGAAATTTTTAAGAATCCTGGAAATATTTAGAGATTTTTTGCCGGTAACGTTTTCCTTCACTGCAGTTCTCCTAGGGGTCGGACTGTTTTCGATTTCTGATAGATCCCTTCTAGAAAAGTACAAATTATCTCTTTTGCAAAATTATTTTTTAATTTTTTTATTTCAGGCACAATTATCATTATAAAAAAATATATATCTATTAAAATGGACCATACAAAATAAATACCTTACTATATATCTAAATAACACTACGTATAGGTACCAAAAGGTAATATTGTACAGAATCTTTAAAATTATAAATTAATATTCATGGACATATCACACAGCGCCATCTTACCCCAAACTAAGTATAGCTTGGACTATGGGAAGTAGATTATTGACACACACTTTGTTAAATGCCTTTTTTTGTAAAAAAATACTTATAAGACATATTTTTTTTTTATTTATTGATTTATTTACTATACTATATTAACGCACAGACATAGAACAAACATCTAAGTTCGTGACACAAAGTACTTGACCTGAGCGGGAGTTGAACTCACGGCCTACAGCGCAGAAGGCAGAGGTGAGATCAACAAGCTGTGAGGTCAATATAATTTATAAAAAAAGAAGTACTTATGCTCTCATACGCCTACACAATTCTATGTGATGACAAAGATAAACAACAAAACATCCAAGACCCGAGCGCATACAATATGTTCACACAAAATTTGCCCCCGACGGGAATCGAACCTGGCACCCGAGGCAGAGCTACATCACCCCCTCTTCTTATTCTGTGTGTTTCTGTCTAATAATATAAATGCTCTGCCAGGGTGTATGTACCTACTTAACAAGAACTACTTAAGAGGTTACGCATATAGTAACTTACATACATATATAAATGAATCACACTAATATTATAAAGGCGAAGGATTTGTATGTATGTGTGTCTGTCTGTGTGTGTTTGTACCACCTTCACGCTCAAACGGCTCAACGGATTTGTATAAAATTTGGTACCAGGATAGATTATATCCTGGATTAACACATAGGCTACTTGTGATCCCGGAAAATAGGGGGTAAAACCGCGGCTCGCAGCTAATTTAAAAATAAATTGGATTAAATTGATATAGCGATGGTTGAAACAGAAAACAAGAGGTACCTAGTATTAGTAATTAAAAAAACTTGAAATAGAACTACTTCACACAGCGCCATCTTAACCCAAACTAAGCCTATCTTGTACTATGGGAAACATATCATTGACACAATACCTTTCATAGTAATTTTTTTTGTAAATACACACACATAATACATATTACCAGACACCAAACAAATTGTGTTCTGAGCGGGAATTGAACCCGCGACCAACAGCGCAGAAGGCAGAGCGACTACCAACACTAAATACACAATAAATTCTTCACGCAATACAATTTTTTTTCCCGTCACCCAAATGCTTGTGACAAATCGAACCCGCGACCAACAGAGCTACACCAGCTGTGCTGTGAGACTACTCAATATATATTTTTGTGTGATACGAGCTGAAAGCCCACCTCATGTTAAGTTGTTACCTCCGCCCATAACAACAGCAATATGATTTAGTCCCCAACCGAAATATAAGAAGACCCAAGTCTCACCCGCTCCCTTCCACCGGAACACAGAAACACGAGTGCACCACTGCTTGGCGGCAGATTACCAGGTGCGGAAGCAGTACTCCAGGCGAACTTGGCACAAGTTCTACTGCCACTTTTCGTTGCTTCCTTAGCACCACCCAGGGGGTACGTGCAGGGACTCTGAGGGTACCTACGAACGCGACCAACTAGACCCTTTTTCCCGCCAGTCCTCGGTCTCATCAGACCAACCGCCTTTCTTCTGGTGGTCTTCTGCTTATCACCTACCATCCTCGCCAGTAACCTGCCCATAGCCTATGCACGAATAAAAACCATTTCAAACATACGTAAATACAAGCCTTTATACCTGAAGGGGTAGGCAGAGCCTCTAAGGCTACGTCACAACTTTTGTGACGTATGTAGGGAATGTAGACGTGACAGGTGGTGAGCTTGGCTCCCATCGTTTGCCCACGAATAACTCAGCCAACAATTCCGGTAATTCAATGTATATACAATATAAATAAAAATGGATTACCCACTCGGTAATCCATTTTTATGTAAGGGCATCACTTGTTTGTATGTTGCGTTTGTAATTGTAAGAAGGAGGCTCGCGTCCGTAGGACCCTCAGAGGCCCCCCCCGGTGGTACCCCCCGCGTGGTGCTAAAGGAGCAACGAAAAAACGATTCTTCGATAGCTCACGTAAAACGTCTAATGTTAGGAAAAACTGGATTTTAATTTTTCCATGGGGTTGCCACTACTTGTATGTTTGACACCCAACTGTCAAATGGTGTGTCACAGGACATATCTTACGTCAGCCTAAGTACAAGGCATAGCATAGTTACTGTTCTATTTTTGGTGCAGTTTTACATTAAATGTTTTAGAGTCAATTTGGTTTTCAATGTTACTTATTAACGACCCACCTGTTTCACACTGCCCATTTATTACCACTTACACTAATTAACAAAATACATAATTAAAATTGATCCATAAAATCAAAAAAGCAAAACAACACAAAAATAATAAATAATAAATTGATAATACAATATTATAACTACATAGTATAAAACAAAGTCGCTTTCTCTGTCCCTATATCCCTATGTATGCTTAAATCTTTAAAACTACGCAACGGATTTTGATGCGGTTTTTTTAATAGATAGAGTGATTCAAGAGGAAGGTTTATATGTATAATACACTAGCAACTCACCCCGGCTTCGCACGGGTAGTTTCTGATACGACACTATCATGCTTTACGATGCGAAGCCGGGGCGGGTAGCTAGTAATAAAATAAAAGAAAAAATTTGAATACCACATACATACAGTATATCAAATTCAATTAAATATAAAAACAATTCTTACGTACTCTCGCCCCAGCAATTTACGAATCCATCAGCCAGACACCAGACACTGGCAGAATTTGTTTGACGGAACGAGTTGAGGGCCCACCTGATGGTAAGTGGTGACCCTCGCCCATGGCAACAGTAATGCGCGCGACTCAGTATGAGATCCAAATCTTTACTGAGTCGCATTCATCATGCTGCGTCCATCACCCGAGACGGGGATGATACGTCTCATGCGCATGTGATTTCACCGACAGCCACACCCTTCCACCGGAACACAGTAATGCATCCACTACTGCTTGGAGGCAGATTCTAGGTGTGGTGGCAGTACCTCTCCGGACGAACTTAGCACAAGTTGTACTGCTACTTTTGGTTGCTCCTTTAGCACCACCCAGGGGGTACGTGTAGAGAATCAAAGGGTACACACCTACGGACGCGAGCAACAGGATCCCCCAAAAATTTGTATGGCTAAAGACACAATAGATAAGCTATAAATAAGAATAGCACATTTACTAAAAAAATATTTCCCACGACACTTTGATAATACAAATGAAATAAATTTGTTTGGCAAGTAGTGCCACAGCCAGACCCTATAATCTACTAACAGATTACTGGAGATAGATTACCATGCCAACATTGTTATCAGTGCAAATGGTTCATACGCAGTTTGGCAGATAACAATGTTGGCATGGTGATTTCTCCCTAGTTATCTCTTGAGGTTCGGGTGTTCATCTGCTACTGGGTGTTACAACACTAGCTGCGCCCGCGGTGTTACCCGCAGTCAACAAGTCAACTTGAGAAAATGGGGAACATCTGACAAAATTTCTGTTTTATTGACAACTTACTTGACGTTTTGGAGATAAATATGAGCTACCTTCATAAAACATTTCATACAAATCCGTTCGTGAGCCCTAAAGCCCTGAGCTCAGCACGTGCTGCAAGTTGCAGCGCTGATTTTCATCTCAAGGCTATTGCTGACGAACAAAAACAAGAATAGAAGACATGTTGTAATAATAATGTAATAACATGAAGTTGGTGAACAAGTTGTAAATGTATTTGAAAGCCAGCTGTAAACCCTGCTTTTTAAAACACCGCTCGATAGATTTTGAGGACAAAAAATTGTAGACATAATATATGGCACCGAAAATCGGTCAATAATTTTTATTATAATTTTGATACAGCCATTGCCTCACAATTAAGAGGAATCTAGCGACATCTCTCAAGATAATATCCATCAAGCCGTTTACAGAGCGTGCCAAAGAAATATACATACATACATACACTCGAAAAACATAACAAATTGGCAAACGTGAAAATTTGATAATTGGGAAAAAAAAGCAGAACCACATTTTTCTATGGGAATCAGCCAATAATTAATCAATTAGAAATTTGACAGTTTACTCATAGTGATATTAAAAATGCAGATGAAATAGAGAGAGTATGCCCAGGGGCACAAACGCCGACTTTCAATCTGGAAGTCGCAGGTTCAAACACGTGCACACTAGTATTTCAGTTGGACAATGCGCAATACCACGTTCTAGAAACGGTGAAGAAAAAGATCACAAAGAAACAGGCATGGCTTAGAACCAAAAATTCGAAGATACGAAGATATGTGATATCTGCCAATCCGGATTGGAGTCCCGTGGTAGATCAAAGCTTCACTCTCAATTATCGAGAGTAGGCCGGTGTCTGCAGTGGGAACATTAGAGGCTGGTACGGAGAAGGAGTCATTGTAAAAGCACAAATAGTTCCCTACTAGCGCCATCTCTTGAGCGAGATCCACAACTACCGCCATGCCTGGTGGTTGCACAAGACTGCCAGTTTTCTACGAGTTGCTGCAACAGTTCGATTTCTGCCTTGGTACTTGGATATATTAATATACTCGCGATGCGCCCCGGCTTCGGCTTCATACAAAAATACTAGAAATACCAATTTCCGAGTTTTCCCTCGGATTTACCCACATTTTTGCATGTAAATCTAACAATTATGAAAGGAAAAAAATTGTTTCACCGTTCTCAAGTGATACTCCGTCATACATGTGCCAATGATTTGTATCTTACTACATAAATGTGGATGTTTGGATGGATGGATGTTTGTTACTCAATCACGCCAGAACGACTGAACGGACCTGGATGTAATGTGACAAAGAGATAGAATTTTCGGTTTTTTCCGACATTATCCCGAAAAAAATCAGTAGCCTTTATTTAATTTAATTTTTTATAATATTTTTTGTGTAAAACTAAACTAACTAAACTAGTAGCCTGTGTTAATCCAGGATAAAAGGTATCCTGATACCAAATGTCATCCAAATCCGTTGATTAGTTTGATCGTGAAGGAGTCTTCTTTTCGTGTAGGTAAGTGGCCATTAACCGGCCACCCATCCAACTGTTGACCGAGACGAGTTGCTTAACTCAAATGATCTGTGAAAATCATCCAGACAAGCTTTGCCACTAGTACTTTGCTACAGAGTAATACCCAAATACACACACACACATACATACAAACATTCGCCTTTATAAGTGTGGTAGTGTTATTGCGCGTGGAGCCGGGTGCAGGCCCTAGTCTGCAGACAGGCGAGTGGGTCCATAGCGCGCGTGTCCACTGCCAACCCAACACGACAACGGTACAACGCACGACAACTCAACATTATCGAATAGGCTAACCTGACAGCTCAGGTAGATCTGCCTTTCGCCCTGGTCGTGGGTTCGTCTCCCGCTCAGGACAAACATTTGTCCAGTGTGAAATGTCCATGAATATTTATTATGTTATTACTAGCTGCCCAAGCCCAAGTCGAGACGATGGGAAAAAACTACCTTCTCTTTTCATAGATATAAAGATGCCTCTCCAACCAGGGTGTGATCCACCTTCATTCTAATGACGTCAAAATTCTAATTAAATATGAATTCACAGAAATTCTATTGATATCAAAGTTGTGGGGACATAACCTTGGAATATAGTATGTATGTGGAAAATAAATTGATAATCTAATACTCCATTGCATTATTTATATTGATTTTGTTAAATTTTATTCAAAACTTTTGCTTAAAAACCTTTTTACGCTAATTACCAAATTTTTACCGAAACCCGGACCCCTTGCATCGGAGGCACCCACCCCCATATAGTATAGAAGGCGCTCACATAAGTAGCCACCAAAACTAGCCGCTACCCTCAATATTTGGTTCTCTGCCTAATATATTTGATACTAAGGGAGTTATGATACTAGGGGAGTTGTAAGCGGTTACCCGTACCGCTCCGCTCCGAGGTCGACCGACCGACCTCCCGTACGTCAAAAGTCGTGCGACAGTGGAGACGCGCCGCGTAACGCAGTAGCAAGACCGGTCTCAGAGTCACGGGCGGGCGACAATACGAGTCGACACACGCAAACTGGGTTCCGCACAAACATAATAATAATAACAAACAACAGAAACACAAGACCAACACCCAATACTCGAGAATAAACTTTACGCTCATCACTAAAGCTGGCCCGGTCGGGATTTGAACCTGGGATCTTTCGCTTCGAAGGCAGGGCTACTTTACCTCCCCCCCGTGGGTTCCCGCCTTGTCGGGGCGGGGGGGCTTAGTAACCGTGGCCTGGTCCCCCACGGTGAAGCTAAGAGGAACCCGGGAGGGCCGCTCCTTTAGGCTTTTGCCTCTAAGCCGAATAGGAGCGGCACAGTAGGTGGCGGTGCCTTATGGGGGGCACCGCAACTGAGGCGGGCTGCGGTGTTGTATGGGCAGCTTCGCAGCTGAAGGTTAGGGGCCGCGGCGGGAGAGGAGTGCCGGTATTACGGTGTGCCGCTCTCCCTACCTTCCGCGGCCACGGCGGGGTCGCCACCGCTAGATGGCGGACGCGGTGGGGCCGCAGGGGAAGAGGAGTGTCGGTATTGCGAGGCGCCGCTCTCCCTATCCTCTGCGGCCGTAGTGGCAGGCGACGGGACCACAGACCTGACCCGTCGCATGGGGACCTAGGGCGTCTGACACGGGGTAGTCTGACGTCCAATCGCTGGCATGGTCCCCGAGGTGGTTGCGACGCGCCTCGTGTCCTGGCGTGTCGTGGCGAGGGAGGATGGCATACATTGCCATCCCATGGAGGGTCCGGAGACGGACAGCTGCGGCGGGATCGCGGATGTGTGTTACAACGTTCCCGTGTTCCCGCCACTAAGCGGCAGAGGAGGACACCGTGGAGTTTTAGTGGGTAGTCCCACATAACCGCTCTGTTTCCCCGTGGCAGGGCGGTATGCTAAGACATTTCTCCACGAAAAAAAAAAAAAAAAAGGGCTACTTTACCGTCAAAATAATAATACATACTTAGTTTCACGTGTTTCCCCTGTCGGTAAAGTAGTCTCAACAAACTATAACGAGCTACTCACAATATTTGATCCATCTTTTCAATTTTCGGTAAAACTTCAGGGGATTGTCATTAATATCCCTCAGATTGTACTATGGGAACTATATTACTGATACATGATACTACCTACATTTTTAATACTCTATGTAAGTACAATATTAAAAATGTATCTTTATTGTTTTTCAAATAAATAAAATTGTCAAGTTTATAAAGGCACCCCAAACTTTCAAAACAATTCGTTTCAACACGTCTTTGTAAAGACTTAAACGCGCTCCTTACTGAACGCAATCTTAAAAATATTCTTTCGTATGAGAAAGCGGCCAACTCTAGGGTCGAAGTTTTCAAGCCGCTTGAAGGTCTCCGATATGGCTTATCAACTAGTAGACTAGTAGACGAAAGCGCTCTCTTAAAATGCCACTAAACGGTCACCCACCCAACTTGTGACCGGGCTGCGAGAAGCTTTACATATGTTCGCCACAGAACAGCTATTATTAATCACATTTTAAAGTTATCATTTTAAAGTTAGTTACTTATCCCAAAATGGCAGATCATTAGACTCACAATCAAACGCTATAATCAACTCTGATGACGGCTCCGTGGTTTAATTTCCAGCCCTGCTTACGGAGCGAGGGGTCCCGGGTTCTATTCTCGGCCGGGCACACTTTGTGTGCTGAACATGAAGTTTGTTCTCGGGTCTTGGGTTTGTCTCTCTCTCTATCCCTTTCCCACGGATCAGATCAGGCCAGTCGAAAATCATTAATACGTAATCGTACAATGACCTGCCTGTTCATTCTTCCTTTAATGAGATAGTACCTGGGCGACCGAGCTTCGCTCGTTTTATCTGATATTATAATATATTTAATAAAAAATCAAACGTTATTTTATAAAAATATGTGTTTTTACAAGACATACAATTAAACAGGTAAATTTATATATCAAAACCCTATCTAAACACAAAATTTCATCCATATCGTTGGAGCCGTTTCTGAGATACACGAAATATATATATAATATATATATATATATATATATTATATACAACAATTGCTCGATTAAAGGTATTAGATTAGATATCCTTTATACCAATAAGCTTATCTGAAATGTGCACATACAATGTGCTAGTTGAATCATCATCATCATCACCATCGATTTAATTTTTATTTGAATAATAAAAATTAAATCGATGGTGCTGAATTAAAAGACGACCGGAAAAAAAACGAAGCCGGAATTCTGAAAAAAAAAAAACCTTGGTAGAATGCGCGCACATTCGACGCCATTAAAAACAAACCCCGGAAACCCTTACTGTAACAATCAAGTATTGATTTTGTAATTACACACACACACGTGCACATGCTTCTATTGGTTTATTTAAAGCAATACTACCCTTTGTGCCAAGGGTGGTTCGACCAATGGTAACATCGCCTTTCACCCTTGTCGTGAAGAAAGTAATAAAAAATGAATTTGAGGGTTGCTCGGTCGATACAACACCATGTGATTTTACAGTACATCATTTTGAACGGAATTTAAAAATGGACACAATTTGGTTGTGCTTGTTTCACGATATCTCGCCAATGGTGGAAAGGCCTGGATGATTTTTTTTTTTTTTTAATTGTATGGTACCACCCCATTATAAGCCCCTTCGGGGTGGTCCCATAGAAATTTCATGGAGGAGGTCAACACTAGGACGATAGTAAGGGATGAAAGTATTGAAGCCGCTTTTTTATTTTTAGCCGACTACAAAAATAAGAGGGGTCCTCAGTTCGACTATGTTTATATTAAATCAGTAACTTGTATTTTTGCAGTAGAACTGAGTGTATGTGCAGTCGTACAGTACCGTACCAGCCTCTAATGTTCCCACTGCAGGGACACCGGCCTACTCTCGATAATTGAGATTTGATCTACCACGGGAGCCCAATCCGGATTGGTAGATAGATGTCACATGTCTTCGAATTTATGGTTCTAAGACAAGCTGGTTTTCTCACGATGTTTTCTTTCACCGTTTTGAGAATGTTGGTGCACGTGGATTTGAACCAGCGACCATCAGATTGAAAGTCGGCGTCTATGCCCACTACGCTCTTTTTTTCGTACAGTACTACCGTCATACAAATGTTTGTCTTGTGTGGTAAACGAACCCGTGACCTACCGCGCAGAAGGCAGAGCTACTACCACCAGACATATAGACAGGAAGGTGGGTTTCGAATAAGAGTTTCCCTTTTTTCGGGTAAAGAACCCATATACAAGCTGCGTAGCCCTGCTTCATAGCTTAGTTGGTTGCATTGCCTTCATAGCAAGGGGTCTCAGGTTCGATTCCCGGCCGGACACACTTTTGTGGTGAGCATGAAGTTTGTTCTCAGGTCTTGGGCGTCTTGTTAGTCTATGCCATCTGCGACACAGGGAATCCTAGTGCAGGGGTATGAGTGTGTAAACGTTTACTTATATATAATGCCAAGATCGACACAAAGTAGCAAATGACACGTGCCGGTTGACCAGACAGGGCGGTGGTCGGTGACCTGGCAACAAGAACACCTACGTCTGATATTGAGACATCATATTTAATAATTAACGTTTCTTAGAAGCAAAATTATTCGAGCAAATAAATAAATCTATTGGACTAGCGAGAATCGTGAGGGACCCTACCACCTTGTTTATAAGAATAAGAAATAGTTTTTCTTGCAAAATGATCTAACGTAGTAAAGAAGTACTGCCACCACAGGTAATCCACTACAGGTGGTGGGTGACGGTAAAATTACAGCCTCACGAGGCGGTACATTCACGTTTCAGAGTGACGGGAGCAACGCGATGTGCCTTAGATCTTTTTAAACTTCATTTGGATCTGAGTCGATTACTGGCTTCAGTAATTAAATAAATAAATATTCATGGACATTCCCCACAGCGCCATCTAGCCCCAAACCAAGCATAGCATAGAATATGGGAACTAGATAACTGATAGAATACTTTAAAAGCACTTTTTTTTGTAAAT
Organism: Aplocera efformata; assembly: GCA_921293045.1. Taxonomy (NCBI): domain Eukaryota; kingdom Metazoa; phylum Arthropoda; class Insecta; order Lepidoptera; family Geometridae; genus Aplocera; species Aplocera efformata. Next base: position 150,300 of record OV121067.1, on the reverse strand, counting down.
ACATTCATATAATACATATTAACACAGAACAAACATTTATGTTAATCAAACAAATGCTTGTCCTGGGTAAGAATCGAACGCACGACCTACAGCGCAGAGGGCAGAGGTACTATTGTACCAACTGAATTATGAGCCCAACAACCACTTAACAGTTAACCAGTTCAAACACCACTTTCAAAATTTAAAAAACTCGCATTCACATCAGTGTTTACTCTCTAAATAAATTAAACCTGCTGCTCTACCTTAAGTGACGTTTAATATAAGTTATCTGGCAACACTGAGACGTGCCAGCAAAATACAATATATATCCGAAACAATCTACTTCCTGACATAATATAAAACAAAGTCACTCCCGCTGTTTGTGCGCTTAGATCTTTTAAACTATGCAACGTATTTTAATGCAGTTTTCAGCAATAGATGGAGTGGTTCAAGAGGGGGGTATATATGTAGTACTAGCAGCTCACCCCGGCTTCGCGCGGGTAGTTTCTGACCCGACACTGATGCTCTACTAACCGTGCGAAGCGGGTCCCTAGTACCGGGTCGTACCGGTAATAAAGTTCTCTGTATTCCGTAAGAATGAGTTTATAGACTGTGGTAAAGTTTGGCTTGAATGTGTGCGCCGGCCACGTCTGTGTGGGGTGTCTGTGTGTCCGTGTGCAGGGCTGCCATTTCATTGTTCACTGGATAAAAAATAGGGTTCAGTCGTGAAGGTTTTTTTTAAATGACGTAGCAGATGGTTCGTGTTGTTTGAGTTCCGAACGTTTTATGCTTTTTTAAAACATTTTTTAGCATAATGGTAGCACTCTCCAAGTCTCCTGTAGAAATTTTCAAATACTCCTATTTTTTTATTACATTTTTTTTAAAGCTTTACCAACAGTAAAGCAGGAGATTAAAAAAAAGGTGTTTAGAAATTGTAATTTTATGTTTATCACAGAAATATTTGTCCTGGGTGGGAATCAAAGCCAGGGCCCAGCGCAGTAGGCAGAGCTACTACCTAAGCTAAGTAGAAATCTAATTTGAAATAAATTGAAAGCCGTTTTTAAAATCTCTTTGGAATGATCCCCAAACAGATTATATATTCCCGTTGGATTTATTCTTATAAGTACTACTGTCTTCCAAATTCCTGTCATGCTTATTCCTTCTTTCGGGTTCCGTGCCCAAAGAGTTTAAAAACCCTAGTACCAGGTATCATAATTTAGTAGATAGATACTCATAATCTATATCTAAAATTTTTATTACGATCGAAAATTAATATATAAATGGTTACTTTAAAGAAATACCTTACACGCTCTTATTACTAAGTTTGGCGATTTTTCAAACCCTATCCGACCCTATTCGTTGTGTGTCCCGAATATGTCCATTTCATATATTCCTACTAGCTGACCGGGCCACGCGTTGCTGTGGCTAACGTTTTTGTTAATTAGCAATAACTTAAAATTGCGACTATAATTTGAGATTTAAACTATCCTATCTCTCAAGTTGGATCGAACTGCACATGGTGTGCGAATTTTATTATAATCGGTTAAGTGGTTTAGGAGTCTATTGAGGACAAACATTGTGACACGAGATTTATATATATTAAGATGACTTCAAAAATGTTAAAAAAAAACAACTAGAGGAGTGGAACCCTCCTCGTGAGAGGATCACTCACAGTTGATTCATTTCATTTCACTTTTTCTTATTAGAATCAGTTTAGCTTTTCTTATTATATCTTTATTAAAACAAATAACAAGTATTAGTGCAAATGCTCAATACATAGCGTACGGATAGTTTGATCTTTTTAATCGACATTTCAAACGGGTTCTAAACAGTACGGTAATCGGTCCCGACGAGCCAAGCTCATTTCACTGCCAGCGCCAATAGAAGTAGACGTTTCACATAAAAAAAACCGGCTAAGGGCAAGTCGGCCTCGTGAACCGAGGCTACTTGTAGGAAACGTGGAACTGTAGGTTTTATATATTATGTTTTACAAATGTACGGTTTCCGTATATATTCCTTCACTTGTGCTACATGGCATTGCTTCTGCCAAATTCCATGGTTCTAGGTCGACGGGAAGTACCCTATAGTTGTATTCCCTTTCCCCCTTCCCTATAGTCGCAACACGCGGCATACACGTAGCAAAACGGCCGTATCGTTTGATCGCGTTGACTTAGAAGTGTGAATTTTCAGATAGGGATTGCAGACCTGAGTATTTGATTAAATTTGATAATAATTCCAAGTTGATACCTCCACGCGTTCCTGAGGAAAATGGTCGTGACAGACAGACGGATAACAAAGTGGTCAATAAGAGTTCCCTTCTTTACTTTTGGGTTACGGAATCCTAAAAACACGTACATCCGAATTAGGCACTTTTTAATATATAAATTGTGTCACGGAACCCTCGGTTTGAGAATCTATATGCCACTTGGCAAGTTTATCTGCGAGCACAGCCCGCCGCCCCCGCCGCAGCCCCCGCCGCCGCCCCCGCCGGCGGGCGCGTGACGTACTGTCGGCCACAGTACTGACCTACGACAACTTGGCCCCGCTGAACTGAACTCTGCGAGGAATGGCTGCCACCCAGAGTTATACAGAAACGTAAATACTTTATGCGTTACGATGTGGCCAGGACAGACCCACACTTCCAAACGGAAAGTCGCCGGTTCAAACCCAACGCCACAGTTATTCACATAAAAATATATTTGCGCGATACCACGTCATCGAAACGGTGAAGGAACGAGTACGGGTTTTATGGGCGAGGTAACCTCTTAACATGGCGGGCCTTCAGGTCAACCCGTCAGTTTATTAACGCATCAAATGTTTGCAATAGATTACGTTTTGTGACAATATGTTTGTCTGTGACAATTAATTGTAATTACTCTGTGTAATCGTTTCGGTTTGTTTGTTTCAGATGACCCCGTGGATCCTACTTGAGCCGCACATAGACGTGATAAGGTAAACTAACCATTTCATTTAATTAGATTCAATTCCTTTAGATCTCAAGTATCGTTTGGACACGTCAAATTTTACACATGCATGTACACATATTCGTGAGCATATAACGTGTCATAGGAACTCCCCAGGCACATTACATGCACACAGATATGTCAACATTACAGATAACTTTCATGTATTAACTAATTTTTTTTTGTTAAGTTTGCGTCTGTTCTTGTGACCTATGTACCCATAGAGGAGCACAATTCAGAGGATTCAAAGATTTTTGTATTTGCTTAATATTATTTTTTATCAATCATGGTAAATATCTCGGTAATTCGAATAATATTGTCTTAATATTTTCAGAATAATAAATATTCATGGACATTTCATACACTATTCAAATTCCAAAAATAAAATATAAAATTCCAATGTCTTTATGATTTGTCGAATAAAGTCATTTTCGTATTATTTTATTATGCGTGGCTTCGATTCCCGGCCGGGGCACACCTTGTGCGGTGAGCATGAAGTTTGTGCTCGGGTCTTGGGTGTTTGTATTGCGTCTTCTGCGACACAGGGAATCCTAGTGCAGAGGTATGAGTGTGTAAACTTTTTTTTTATTATTCTTAAACTAAACATAGCTTGAAGTATGGGAACCAGATTAAAGACGCTTAAGTAATCTATGAATATCTATGTTCGTCACACAAACATTTGTCCTGAGTGGAAATCGAACCCACAACCCTCCGCGCAGAAGGTAGAGCTACCAACTTAGTGTCATAGTTATGTCCTAGTTGTAGGATTACCAAGGAATTACAATATATACTGAAGGAAATCTATAAGGGCGGGCGATGGGGCTGAAACAACTTCTAAATAATGTTGGAAATTGTGAAATATTTTCTAAAGCAGTTTATGAATGGTTCTGCCGGTAGTGGATCCAGGATCATGGCGGGGCCTGACTCCGAAGGTACATTTTATAACATTCAAGTTAAAGCCAAAATTCTTTGCTTCCGAACTCTCAAAAATATTTGATAACGTTAATTTTTAAATTGTGTTATTATCACACTTATTACTAAATTTAGCGCTTGTTCAAACCCTATCCGACCCTTCATGAGGAACGTAAAGGCTAAACTAAAAGGAAACAAAATTAGCCTCAGTGGACAGCGGCAGTTTCGTAACTTAGATTGAAAACTTCAAGATCTTCAGTGTCAGATGTGTCTGAGTGGGATGCTTGGGGGCCTGAGCCCCTCAGCCGGCCCTGGAGCCGCCACCGGTGGGTGCAGCCTCCAGACGGTCACTGACCCCTTGCTACCCCTCGTCCCACGTCTGCTTTGCACAATATTTACGATTCTCAGACGAACTCCGCGAGTCAGACGACCCGACAGTTTTCTCTAGAAAATTATTAGCTTACCTTGAATCTTCAGATTTAAAGGTAAAAAATATCTTTTGTGTTCTTGATATATCTTAGAATTATAAAGTTTTTAACAAATATGTATCTACACGCGGTCATATGACTCTTGTAGTTTGTGGTTATGGGTGAGTTTTTCAGCCGCCTGAAGGCAGACATGAGGACAGTCTTTACGTGCTCTCCGAAACACGGAAACGGTCAAGTTTAATGCTTCTAACCGGTCACCCATCCAACTACTATTTTTTTCAAGCAAAAAATGTTTAGTGCGCCATTCTTAAAACGGTGAAGGAAAATATCGTAAGGAAACCGTGTCTCAGAACGGAAAACTCGTAGGAAAAGGCTCCTGTGTTTTTTTTTGATACGCTGCTTTGTTTGATTGAGCCCATGCCCTCTCGCTAGTCGATAGTAGGCCGGTGTCCGCTAGTGAGATTATAGATAGACGACGGTACACTTTACAATTGACCTTTAGGGTAAAAAATTTCCATTTTTAAGGTACCACTTCAGTATCACAATATCACCCTTTCAAGAAAAATAATAATCTTAAAATCGGTTCACAATGGGCGATCAAACAATTTAATGTACAGCCGGCGTGACAACCTCCTCCATTGTTTTTAAGTCGGTTTAAAATCTTACTAATAGAGACATTGTTCTATCATAAAATTATCTTTTAACATTCTCTCCGAATTCAATGGCATGTAGATAATGATGAAGCTACAATTTTTTCAAATAAAAAATGTCTATCGTTTCCTTGAAAAAAATTCGTCAGTTAAATTGTCTGCAAACGTTTAAACCTAACCATTAAAAAACGTGCCTTAACTACAAGGGAGACGGTGCTTTATCGACCGCATCTATCTCGTCTACGAGTTAAAATCGATAGCGTACAAAAGTTAACTGTATTTTCGCTGAGGAAAAGTTCAGTTTCGTCTGATCGGTCCACAGCAGACTCCCGTCCGATAAGCTTCAGATGATGTAAAAGCTACCCTATTTTGAAGGGTACACGGGGAAAAGTCGAATGATAGATATGGAATCATTTTTTTTTAAGTCTTTGAATCAATTGTCTTGTCTGCTCAGTTCGTCCGCGAGCCTTGGGGAGAGAACACGGCACCTCTCGCTTAGTCTGTGACGAAAAGTTTGCAACGCCAATTTTGGTCCAGTATTATTTTTATAACATCTTGATAATTATTATATAATAAAAAAATTGTTTTTCTCTGGAAAAGTCGATGAGTGATATTGAAAAATTTTTTGTAGTTTGAAATATTATTTAGATTTTTTGGTAATTTTAGTGAAGTGTGTGGAAAATATAAATTCGTTTAATAGTTTGCGCTGGTGAAAAAGGTGGGTGGTTTTTTTGGAAATTCTTTAACAATTATTGTAAATTTGAAACGTGAATATTGGTCTGTCTTTCACATAGCAACAAGGCAACAATCAATTAAAATTAAAAGCAGCGTGTGTATTTTGATGAAAATAATTTTACTATTACTAACTTTTGCGCAGAGATAGGTTGAATGGAGAATAGGAAGCGTTGTAATTACAGGCCCTTGAGACTCGAGTCTTCGTCCTCCGCTCGAAGGACTTGAGCCGTATTACTGTTGTTATGAGCAGAGGTAACCACTTAACTTGTTAACTTTTTTACTACAAAAAAGATTATGGGCCAGAGATTGAGGATTATTCCCACCGCCCCACTGCAACATCAGTTGGCTAGTCAGGAATTCTGATTTCCAATTGGAAATTGTAATTGCATCACCATGAGATTAATATCCTGTATTTTACTTTTTATCCACTATGGATGGATGCAATGCAATAAGCAGCTTAGAGTATTTTTTGTTAAATGTACGTTTGAGTCCACCTCTTCAAAACGGTCAAACTCAAAAATACTTTATTTCCATTGAATTCTTTACAAATTACATGGAAACGTAACGTGTCTTTAAATTATACTAGCTGCGCCCCGCGGTTTCACCCGCATAGTTCCCGTTCCCGTGGAGAATACGGGGATAAATTGATTTTATTTTTTCGTTAATTTTCCAATGTTTTTAATAGTTATTCTGCTATTCGGGACGGAAACAAATCCAACAAATCAAAAACCATGGCAATCGGTCCAGCCGTTCTCGAGTTATAAGTGTTGTAACAACACGACTTTCTTTTATATATATAGATATGTATCCTACATGATCATGCGTTCTTATTACTAACTTTAGCACTCGTTCAAACCTTACCATGGGGAGAACAAGCAAGAAACCCCTTATGGAAGGATTATTTTTTCGCGAAGGAAGGTGAAGGAAAACATCACGAGGAAACCGCATTCCACCAGAATACTGATATCCTACTACTATTATAAAGGCGAAAGTTTGTAAGTATGGATGTATGGATGTTTGTTACTCTTTCACGTAAAAACTACTGAATGGATTTGAATGAAACTTTACCACAATATAGCTTATACATCAGAATAACATATAGGCTACAATTTTTGAGGTTTCTATAAAATCTATATATATAAAAGAAGTCGTGTTTGTTACAACACTTATAACTCGAGAACGGTTGGACCGATTGCCATGGTTTTTAATTTGTTGGATTTGTTTCCGTCCCGAATAGCAGAATAACTATTAAAAACATTGGAAAATTAACGAAAAAATAAAATCAATTTAACCCCGTATTCTCCACGGGAACGGGAACTATGCGGGTGAAACCGCGGGGCGCAGCTAGTATAACATACAGTAGATGTTTGTCCTGGGTGGAAGTTGAACACACGACCTACAGCGCAGAAGGTAGACTCCTGCCAACTGAGCTGCGAGGCCGGTCAGTTCAAAAGTCAAAAGTCAAACTCATTTATTCCTTTAGATCTCAAGTATCATTTGGAGTTGAAAGTAACCTTCGGACGTAAGGGTCGCTGGTTCGATATAATTATAATTTGTCATCGCCAATTAACAGCTGCAGCACTATGAATCATGTAAATCATTTAGTAATGTACGTATTATTGACATAAAAGATATTTCCCTTCATACCTTGAAGTCATTCCTTGTTTCTCGCATTAAGGGGTTGAAATATTGGAATTATTAAAAAAATTGTCTTCTAAATCAGTCTACAATTGGCGAAGAAATCGCGTAAGAAACATACAGCCAAATTGACAACCTCCTTTTATTGGAAGTCGGTTAGAATGTCAATCTTTGGCACCGTCTATAGTTTGCTAATATTGAAATTGTAAGATTATTATCAAGAGGTACCACTGTCTGGAAACCGTATGAACCTGCGACAACTTGTTTGGACTTGCTTTAAATATCCGCGTGAGACGCTAGCATATCTGTTCTTTACAGGTCATTTATGTTAAGCAACTCTCCGCCCGGTCATTATTCGGATGGGTGACCGTTTAGAGGCATTTACAAAAAAAAATATCTTATATTTACTACTGTTGTCGCATAAACGTGCACACTATAGCGCCACAGAAAACCAGCGCTGAACAGCGACACGCTTTCCTACAAGATCGTGTGGAACCCTCGGTTCGCGAGTCCGACTCGCACTTGGCCGGTATTTTTATACCTACCAATAAAATGGTAAACTATCTTACGGCGCACGAGAGTAGTAAGTGGTTACCGTAGCCTATAAAGCCCTAAAATAATAACGCCGACCCGTCCTCACTGCGCGGAGCGAGAGATCTACCACGGGGCATCTATCTATTGAGTACCACGGAGATCGTTATATTATGAATAAATAACAAATATAATCAGTAATCACGAAATCTTCATCAATCAATCAATTTCATGAAAGTGATTGAAGCAAGCTTAGGGTCATTAGGATCATTAGTTGAGCTGTTTTTTATATTTGTTAATTAATATATTGTAATATATATATATTAATATTTTTTTTTTGTTTTTATCTTATTAATTTTGTGTGTTGTGTTTGTATTAGTTAATTTTTAAACCGATGGATCTTGTGTCTGAAATAAAGATATTATTATTATATTAATTGGTATCTTGGAGAATTATGAACCAAATTTGTATTTATTTGATAGTATTATTTTCTTTAGGTCTTAAAAATTACCCCTGAAAGCGAAAAAGTAGGAACAAAAGTAATTAAGGCGGTACTTTCGATCTTTTAATCAGTAAGTTGTATTATCGATCGCATTTTTTATTCAAACGAAAACCCTCTTTGCTTCACCTTACAATGAATGATGCTAGAAGCTTAACTCGCACGCAAAGTGAAGCAGTGCCGACTAAGTCTGCTGACTCAGTCAACAGTTCCCATGGAGAGTATCTGGCTCTTGTACAGCCGCCTAGCGAGAGCCTCTTTAGATGTCAGTCGAGGCTCTCCGCTATAAATCCAAAGTCAAACTCAAACTCATTTATTCCTTCAGTTCTCAAGTATCATTTGGACACGTCAAATTTTACACATGCATGTACACATATTCGTGAGCATATAACGTTTCACAGGAACTCCCAGGCACATTACATGCACACAGATATGTCAACTTACAGTCAGTTTTCATGTTTCAGATTAAATGTTTTTTTAAACGTTTACACCCTCATGCCTCTACACTAGGATTCCCTGTGTCGCAAATGGCATAGACAAACTTAGAAATACAAGAAAATTGTATAATTTGTTAAGTTTACGTCTGTTCTCAGAACCGACTATCGAGACAATAATCGTTTATTATTATGAATTATTTATTATTGTTATAGTTCTAAATAGTAAAACTAATTGTGAACATTAGTTTCGAGACTCTATCCGTGTGACGCTACATGTACGTACGTGTACGTGAGACGCGAGGCGTACAAACAAACCGCAGAGCCGAGCTACAGTACATCTGTCGCGAAAAAAATTGAATCGAATTTTTTTCGTCACGCCATATCTATTGATTTTATTTTTTAACCCTATTGTAAGGGTGAATTCGATAGGGGTTGGAACAAAACTGCTAATTTTGAGCAAAAAGGATTTTTTGCTATCAAATGCAAGGGAAAACTAATAATAGGGAATTTGTGCACTTTATTGAAACTCGAGCGGAACTTTTTAAATTTTACGTAATTATTAGCGCAATATTGTTATTTTTTACCATGGATCTTTCGTATACTAGACATGGCGAAATGGCAACATTTTATTTTCGCCATAGGTACTAGCTGTTTTTAATGAACTCAGTAAATCGTTATCGTCCAAATAGGATTGATTTTATACGAAAGTAAATTTAAAAAGTTAACCCGTCTCAACAGAGTTAAGGAGGTTTTAATCTTCTCAATTTAACAAAACCTATTTGATGTTTTTAATTAATATAATCTGTCTAGATGTTAGATAGTCACAGAAAATAATAATATAATATTGTTGGACATTACACACAGCGCCATTTAGCCTAAAATTAAGCATAGCTTGTACTATAGGGACTATAACTGATTGAATACTTAGATAGTATTTTTGTACAACGTAAAACATAGAACAAACACGTCACACAGATGCATAATTTCAATCACTTGTATATACAACTAATAACCATCGTATAAAAAAAGCTTTTTATTAAAAAATACCTTTGAAATCCCTCCATCCTGTTGGCCGCCATGGAGCCAGAGACAAACACACAGACAACAGACACTCGTATAACTTTTTAATATTGGCGATTAAAAATAACAAAATTCTAAGTATACGATTTGCTACACAAACGGTAAAGAACCAATAATCTACTAACAGATTACTGTAGATAGATCACCATGGCGACATTATTATTTGCCAAAAGGCCCACACATTTTTCGACAAATAACAATGTTGCCATTGTAATCTATCTTCAGTCATCTGTTACTTGATTATAGGGTTTGGCTGTACGCCTATAATGTCTATAAATCTGTCTGCCTGTCATCTCCTGAACAATAAACCGTGATAAAAACACATTATTACCAGATGTGTTTTAGGATCTAGGACTCTGTGTTGCAGGTGGAATAAAGAAATACAAGACATCACCTAGTCTTTCCCGTAAATCGAACCCGGGACCCTTCGCTTTGAAGGCAAGGGTTATTAGCTACGGATCCATTTTAAATACGACACCCATGTTGTGTGTGTCCGACTCGTGCTTAGCTGATCTGTTTATAGTCTTACCAGATATCACTAATCTATTTATTATAAAATAAAGTTTTTTTGAAGTTACATTGTGTTTCAACACAAAATGTGCTAATTACTTTAAAAATGTATTGATAGTTTTTTTGACGCCATCGGCAGACTCAGCTGCTCTGGTAGAATGGAAGACGCACAAAGCCGTTTTTTAATTTTTTTTACGAACTTACGCGAAAGGGATGTGCAGAGTACAATGCGTTTTTTTTTCTTTTTAACCATTCTGTGTTGGATTATAGTGGATCTGATGTGATGAATATGATAGAATATTGTATTTTTTTTATTTTAATTCAATATATTTTTGTTCACGTTGATAACAGTATTGCGTATGACTTAAAACTACGAGATATCATAAATGCGAAAGATTTTTCATTTCAATTTAATGTTGTTTGTGAGGTAGGTATATAATTGAGATGGGAATACTTAATATAGATCACTAGGCTCTGCCATTTGAGCGTAAATAAACCATTATCATAACATTAAAATGCATCTGTAAGCTGTATGTATAAAACATCATAATAATTTCGACAGTTTGCAAACTCCAACACCATAGTTGGCCACTTAGCACGAAAGAAGATAATAAAATCAAAGTACTTTATTTCTATTGAATTCTTAAAACGTACACCTGATCCAACCCTCTGTACAAGAGAATATAGAATCCAAACTGTCTTATCCACACATATCCGCCGGCGCGAATTTTTGCAAAAAGTGAAAAACAACCCCCTCGTGCGCCGGCGGACGGTTCCGTGGAACACACGACAAATTAGGGGTCCCTAACGTTACACTGATATTTATATCAATAATCTTTACTTTTAAAAGCCCGGCTACAGTTGACAACACTATCTGTGGTACACAGGGTATAGATTATCCAAAAAATAAAAACTTAGAACCGAAAGCATTAGAACTTCTTAGATAATCCACAGCTCAGTTGGTCCTGCCTTCTGCGCTGGAGGTCGTTGGTGCGATTCCAATCCAGGACAAGCATTTGTGTGACGTATATACATGTTTGTTCTGAGTCCTGAATACGTATTAAAATAAATTATTAAAAAAAGTTGTTCAATAGTCCCCATAGTACAAGCTATGCTCAATTTGGGGCTAGAAAGCACTGTGTGAAATGTCCATGAATATTTATTTTTAATGACATAGAAGTACCTATATGTCATCCAATAAATAATCTATGTAAATAAATCTAAAATCATATTTTTGAAGAATTTTTCTTCTTAATCAGAACAACTATCATTACATGTAAATAATTAACTAAGTAAATACTTGAGGATGATACTATGATAGTAATTTTAAAAATAGCGTACAATAGGCCCCCTGATCCCCCGTGAGTGGTGCCACGCAACGCGTTTACAGCAGATAGGCTAGCGCGAGGTCGAGAGCGAGTAACGAGTATAGAAAGTTAGATTTATAGCGGGTTCGTTCTCGAGGCGCACCGTCTGCCGCGAGGCACGGCCGGCGGCGACTGCCCTGACATTTAACTTGTATTAAAATTAACTAAAGCTGTATTAATTTCTTTTAAAATTAACTATAACTGTACAATTCAGTACCTTTTTTGAAACCGTATTATTTTTTTTCTCAATTAAAAGTATCTTAAGTTACTCCTTATAACATCAACTATCTGCCAGTGAAAGACCCGACAAAATCGGTCCAGACGTCTCGGAGATTAGCCGGAACAAACAGACAGACAAGAATATGTATTAAAAATTAGTTTTTTTTTTATCAGTACCGTATTAACTTTCAAATGTTTTTAGTAATAAGCTTTTTGATTGATAAACAGTCCAACAGACAAACTTAAATTTAATTTAGTTGTATAGTTTACTTAGATAATACAACATAATTCCCGCATTGGGAATGATCGCGGGGTAACCCGCGTAGTTCCCGTTCCCGTGGCAGTACAGGGATATAAGATAGCCTATGTTACTCGCTGATAATTTTGCTTTACATTGGTGAAAGAATTAAAAAAATCTATTCAGTGGTTTAGATATGACAGCGTAACAAACAAACAAATAAACTCACTTTCAAATCACTACATAGCATAAAACAAAGTCGCTTTCTCTGTCCCTATATCCCTATGTATGCGTAAATCTTTAAAACTACGCAACGGAGTTTGATGCGGTTTTTTTAATAGATAGAGTGATTCAAGAGGAAGGTTTATATGTATAATACACTAGCAAGTCACCCCGGCTTCGCACGGGTAGTTTCTGATACGACACTGATGCTTTGCTAACCGTGCGAAGCCGGGGCGGGTCGCTAGTAGTAAATATAAGTTAAGATAAATGCGCAATTTCAGACTTTCGTCTTTCTCCTATCTTCTCTTCTAGGACAGAATATTCTAACTGTTGAGCATCTTTTCAGTTTTTGATCGTCCACGTGTGAGATCGCCCTGATGAGGAGTATCCCTTCCAAAGCATATTAATGATCTGTAAAATCATCTGGATTCAGATCATCATCATTTGGATTCTATAGAAAGATGTATCTTTCCAAAATGTGGTCCAACATTTGCGAACCTTTGCCGTTGAGATCGCTACCGCCCGTGACTTCGCTCCCGTCGCCAAAACCAGTTTTCAATCGTGACTAAAAAAATGTCTGGCGAGTCCAACAGACGGAGTTCGTCGTCTCTTCCACTATACATCCATACATACATACATACAAACGTGTACTTTAATGTACGTAGACCTGATGCTGCAGACAAGCATTAAGATAAGTCGGTAGTCATTTATTGCTTTTCTGGTTTGTCTGGATGATTTTACAGATCATTTGGGTTAAGCAACTATCCCGGTCAGAACTTGGATGGGTGACCGGTTAGTGGCATTTTAACTGAGCGCTTCAATGCTTCGGAGGGCACGTTAAGATACCCCCGGCTATATTCGTCGATAAGCCATGTCGAAGGCCTTCGGGTCGGTTGAAAATTCCGACACCAGAGTTTGCAACTAACTCATAGGATATTTTTAGAGTTAGACTAGTAAAGTCGGGGTCGACACCTTAATGTGTCTTCCGAAGCAAAACGCCCGGTTCCAATGTCACTTAGCGGGCACTCATCCAAATACTGAGCGAGTTGTAGAATAGAATAGAATATTACTTTATTGTACACCATAACATCAAAAGTAAATACAACAGATAGGCACAATGGGCGGCCTTATCGCTAAAAGCGATCTCTTCGAGGCAACCTTCGGATGGACAGGATCTATGCGGATAACTGCGAACGGTGGCGTACATCAATCTACATACTAGTATTATATGTAAAATAATACACAATCAAAATACACATATACGATATTAATAAACATACATGTATACATACTTAAATGTATAATAAATAAATAAGTTGCAAACTGAAATCATATGTCAAAATAATCAAACAAAAAAAAAATGCCGTGAGTTCATGGTATTGTATTTTTTAAACGCTTACACACTCATGGCCGCAGGGTTCCCTGTGTCCCACATGACATGGACAAACAGAAACACAAGACAAACCAAGACCCGAGAACAAACAGCAGTTCTTCTGTAGCAGTAGAAAAAAAGCAAAGTTCGCCCGGAAAAGTACTGCCTCCACACCTGGTAATCTGCCGCCAAGCAGTCATTGCTGTGTTCCGGTGGAAGGGTGTGGGAACCGGTGAAATTAGAGGCACATGAGACGTAATATCCCCGTCTCGGGTGACGGGCGCAGCGGGGTGCAACTTGGGTCTTCCCATACTTCGGTCAGCGAGGACCTAAGCTGCATTTGGTTGCAGTTGACCTAAGTTGTTATGGGCGGAGGTAACTACTTAACATCAGGTGGGCCTCCAGCTCGTCCCGTCACTTCTGTTACATAAAAAAAAACTAACATGCTCACCCTAATGTGTGCCCGGCCGGGATCGAACCCGACTCCCTCGCTTCAAAGGCAGGAGTGCTACCCACTAAGCCACGGCGCCGCGTCCGTGTGAACATACACACACACGACGTGTGTACGTTTGTTCGTTATCAGTGTAGTCTGTGGCACTTCCTGTAGGTACCTATGTCCGGCGCGACACACTCACAGACAGACATAGTTTGTATGCGAGTTATTTTTACTGTTTATAACATTTGTCTGCTAAAACTATATATATATATATATATTATATTATATTAGACCTGGCTGTCTCCGCAACCGCGAAAAATTATTGTTGCGCGGTACTTTTCTAATATTCCACATCTGGAATCTGCCGCCAAGCAGTAGTGCTCGCATTACTGTGGCTGCCGGTGAAATCACATGCGCGTGAAACGTATCATACCCGTCTCGGGTGATGGGCGCAGCAGGATGAGTGCGACTCAGTGTAAGATCCAAATGTTATACTGAGTCGCATTACTGTTGTCATGGGCGGGGGTCGCCACTCACCACCAGGTGGGCCCTCAGCTCGTTCTGTCACTGACACACAAAAAAAAGGTATCCTATGTTACTCCTCATAACATCAGCTATCTGCCAGTGAAAATACCATCAAAATCGGTCCAGCCTTTTCGGAGATTAGCCAGAACAAACAGACACTTAATTTTATTTGTTTGAATAGAAGAATCTGATTCGTAGCCATATGACATCTACCAATCCGGATTGGGCTCCCGTGGTAAATCAAAGCCCATTCACTCTCAGTTATCGAGAGTAGGCCGGTGTCATTAGAACATTAGAGGCTGGTACGGAAGGTATAGATGAGTAAGCCGAGTTATTCGTGAGTAATTAGAGCGAGGATTCGATTCCCGGCCGGGGCTCACTTTGTGTGGTGAGCATGAAGTTTGTTCTCGGGTCTTGGGTGTTTGTCTTGTTTCTGTGTTTGTCCATGCTATCTGCGACTCAGGGAATCCTAATGTACGTTATATACGTTATGAATGAAATTAAAAAATATAAGTATATTAAGATTATTCTCAAAGCTAATTGTTAATTAATGCGACTTAATTTACATCAAGCGAATTATGTTCTATTGAAAAATGTATTTAAAAAATCTTTTCTCGGGTCTTGGATGTGTGTTATGATCTATATTTGTTTGTCCATGCGAGCTACAAACACTGTGTAAAGTTATAATTGTTAGGATTCAGTAATTATTTAATTAATTAATGTTTTTTTTTTTGTATTTCAGGTCCCAATGGGGTTTTCGATGAAGACTGGTCCTGTGCATCAGCAGAACATCCACGATTTCTGAACACAACTACAGGTACGTTCAAACAGGTGTTATAGTATTAATTACAGATCATTAGGGGATCCAGTTGCTCGCATCCGTAGGTGTGTACCCTTTGATTCCCTACAGGTACCCCCTTCGTGGCGCTATAGGAGCAACCAAAAGTGGCAGTGGAACTTGGCCCAAGTTCGTCCGGAGAGGTACTACCTAAAATCTACCGCCAAGCATTACTGTGTTCCGGTGGAGGGATGTGGTGATGGACGCAGCAGGATGAGTGCGACTCAGTGTAAGATCCAAATGTTATACTGAGTCGCATTACTGTTGTCATGGGCGGGGGGCGCCACTTACCACCAGGCGGGCCCTCAGCTCGTTCCATCACATATTCACATTAAAAATAATCCTTATGACCCCTGTTGGGCACATCAATAATATAAAAAAAGATATGGAATACGTACTAGTGATTGATTAAAAAAAAACGAAAAAACCTGCTTCAATTCTTTCATCCCTTAATTATCGGCCTTGGGACACCCTCCCTTTCACCCTACTTAAAGAATCATCCAAATTATGCCCTAAGTACTCCAAGATTATTCCCCAAACTGCTCCACGAAAGAGTAGGATACACCGGGCGATGAAAAAAGTCTCAAGATAACGCAATTTCGTTACTTGGATGATATGGATGATATAAACACATTAACGAGACTGACAACAGGCACTCGTTTTGGCTCATAGATTTCCCTTCGGGTACGGACCCTTCATATTGTCACAGGACACTCGAGAGCCAGTCACTCAGTCAAAACAACCCGAAATAGTTTTGAGGGGGTGTCTGTGGAGCGTCTAGACGCGGGGGCGGCGCGTCTAGACGAGGCAGGTATAACCTCGCCGCTGTACCCCCTGGCACTCCGGACGCGTACCTATACTCAAACTCAAACTCATGTATTCCTTCAGATCTCAAGTATCGTTTGGACACGTCAAATTAAACATATTCGTGAGCATGTAACGTGTCACAGGAGCTCCTTAGGCACGTTACATGCACACAGATATGTCAACATTACAATCAGTTCTCACGTTTTAGATTAAATGTATTTTTTTTAAACGTTTACACCCTTATACCTCTGCACTAGGATTCCCTGTGTCACAGATGGCATGGACAAACTTAGAAATACAAGACTAACCCAGGACCCAAGAACAAACTACATGTACACACACAGAGTGTGCTCCGGTCGGGAATCGGACCCGGAGCCCCAACTTGAGTCATATTATGTTAATTATTTGATGTTAAAGTTTAGATAATTATTATTTTTACAGTGTATAACACTTATGCTTGTATATTGTGTGTGTGTGCGTGTGTGTGTGTGTGTGTGTGTGAGAGAGAGTTTGTTACTCCCTCGCAACGCTCAAACGGCTGAACGGATTTGGATGAAATGTGGTCCCAGGATAGGTTATATCCTGAATAACCACAGGTTACTTTATCCTGTGGAACTGCGGGTGACACCGCGGGCCACAGCCAGTTTATGCAATAAGTGACGCGGCATACGTACAACCATTTAAAATATAAACGAAGCTGAGTGTCCATTGTGTGAGTACATGACGGTGAGGCAGCAACATTGTTATCCGACAACAGATTGGACCTTTTGAATAACAATGTTGCTATGGTAACCTGTCTCCAGTCATCTGGTAGTTGATTATAGAGTCTGAATTTGAATTTGAATTTGAATTTGAATTTGTATTTTTTTTATCGGATCTTGGGTGTCTTGTGTTTCTGTGTTTGTCCATGCCATCTGCGACACAGGGAATCCTAGTGCAAGGATATGAGTGTGTAAACCTTATCACAATCTCTGTGATCTCTCACAAATAGTGTTGCACTCGTGTTGCTGGCTGCCGGTGAAATTACAGGCACATGGGCCGTAACACCTCCGACTTAGAACGACGGGCGCAACGCGATGCGACTTGAGTCTTCTCATATTTTAATTGAAGAAGACCTCAGTAGTATTCTTGCTGGTTATGGGCGACGGTAACCACTTAACACCATGTCTGCTCCTTTTCTGTCATTTTGTTTCAACTGAAACTGAGAGTGCTTTTTAAAAAAAATCTATTGTTGAAGTAAAATAAAAAGGGAATTTTATTCGAGGGAGATGGTTTGGCTAGGATTCATTAAAAAACTTCTATCGACATATATCTGAACCAATCAATTGATATCTATAGGTGTTTATAAAAAACGTGCGAATATTAAAAAAAAAAATGGCTCATTGTTAAAAAGGCGAACAGGTGGTGCGCCGTGGCTTCCTTTACAAACAATCAAAAAAAAATATCGCGCCGTGAGAACATGGACAGATGGCTTTTGAAAGACTTTTTACCGAGAGAACTGTATTTTGAGTTAAAAAGCGGGGTTTTGGGTAAACTTATTAAATGACGGTTCCGTGGCGTAGTTGTTAGTAGCCCTATCGGCGGAGAGGTACATAGGGGTTGGATCGTACGCACCAAACATACGAACATATTTAGTTTAAATGTGTAACAATTTTAGATAGATTGTTTTTTTAGAATTCAAAGGATTTAAAGATTTTTACTTTGACTTTGAGAGGTCCCGGTTTCGACTCCCGGCCGGGGCAAACTTTTTGTGATGAGCGTGATGTTTACGTGACTTGAGCGCCCAAATATATTTTTCCAATCTGTGATGTTAACTTGAAAAAGTCCTTTTTTAGCAAATGATTTGACATATGCAATAAATAAATTGTGTGTATTGGGCGCCTGCGACACAGGGGATGCCAGTTGAATAGTAAAACTAACTTTTTCTTGAAGTGAAATACGAGGACTTGAGATACCTGTTGACTTAATCTTCCCTTACCTAAGTACGGGATACCTAAGTGGTATCGTGTTGCACGCGTCACTCTGAGAGTGTAAATCAATTAATAATATTCACATAACTATAATAAAATGACCCTAAATAAAACACTGGTTACTTTTCTACTTATTATATTGTAAATGCAGGGATTATTGAAAAAATAAAACATTCTAATTGACAATTTTCTCATTTTCAGATGCAGTTGGATAAATATGTTGCAGCCTGTGTCATCAGCGGAGTAGAGTAGAGTAAAATGAGAATTGAGTAGGATATATTTTAGGTACGAAACACTATACCAGCAGAGGGCTCATGATAATAGATATTTTTTTACAGTATTCTATTAAAACTCAATACTCCAGGTCGGGCGGGGTAATCAAGGGTAAGAAGGAGTGCTTGATTGGCCGACTCAAGTTCAAGGTCAGATAATTAGCATTCGCTAATGACTGGCCTCGCCGCTCAGTTTGTAGCACCTCGGCCGTCTGCGATGTACGAGTAGGTCGTGGGTTTGATTCACACGCAGGACAAACAAAAATAAGTGTATGATTAAAACATTTAATTACGCTCCGAGAACCATTATTAATTAGTACTGTTACTTGTCACAGTTGTGGTACTGACCGTCGCTGCCTCGATGCGAATTAAAAAAACAGAGGGTCACGTCACAGATTAAATAGATATGTAAGTTTGTCGGACGGTCCCATTGGTAAGTTGGTAGCAAGCCTGCCTACAAAGCGAAGAGTCTCGGAATAGATTCCCGGCTAGGTATTTAAGCAATTAGCATAAATTGTGCCTTTTTTGCGTGTTTGTGCCGAGGTTCAACACCATTTGCGTGTTTTAAGCGCTTAAAATAAACCCTACGACACCCATTCCATTCACTCTACCCTACTCCGCTTGGTTTTATATAGGCTATTCTTCATAACGTAAGTATTACAATTGGAAGAGACAAATCGGTAAGGAAAACATATTCATATCAGGCCCATACATGTATAATACATTTATTTATTTTGGTTTTTTTTTTAACTAAAACGACGAATTTTCATAAAATATTGTAACGAATTTTGTGACATAAACTATTATATTATTATTTTTACGATACAAATAAGTATTTTAAGTGTTAATTAATTATTGATTATAATTAAGTATTCTATAAATGTTTTTCTTATATTGAAGTATCGTGGTGGCAGAATTGGTCTATAGACTCTGTATTGTCGAGACTAGCTGTGTCCAGGATGCATCAGTACTCCATTATTTGAAACAAAAGGCTATCATTTGCTGTTTTGTTTTAAGTAATAGACCGATTAAAATTCACCAAAATATTATTTCATAATTAAATCTTTGTATGACGTACGTCAGGGCAAAAGTGAAACAGTTTTTTTTTTTAAATGTTTACATACGACTGAAATTCTGAAATCGGAGTCTGGTTTCATTTGTGTCCCGCTGGACGTCCGTGCGTGCTTAAAACTAGGTTATTTTGATTTATATTCTAGTTTTTACTAAAAAGGCTAATTATTTTTAATTTTATTGTCTTTGTCTTCAGGTAGTTTTTTTATATTTTGTGATACAGACGTCCCTTCTTTTTTTCCAACATGTCTCTATATTTCACCACCCTCTGTCTCATTCGGTTTTAGCACTTTTTTATTTAATACCTTCATTTGCTGATTTGCTTGTTTATTTTATATTTTTTTAGCGTTCCCCGTTAGAACTGTAACCCGTAGATCCGAACTTGTGCGCATGCGTCGTTGGGGACTACGACGGCGACAAATAGTCGCGTCTCGCTACGACTTTTTGACACACTTTCTTATTTTGCACACCGTTCGGAAAATAATCGATATCTACAAGATCTTAGAGGTGCAGCCCATTAAGAAAAAATACTTTTGATGATATTCGAATTGATTCACATATCGTAAAAAGTACTTTGCAATTCATCCGAATTGAGAACCGTTTTTGGAGGCGATTCCACAAAGATCTGTTCTTGATTTTCCTTCATTAGGGTTCATTAGGGTCCTTCATTAGGGACAAACGGTAGGATCAGGGTACTCCAGATGAGCCCGGTCCGTCCGCCTGGGACTGGCTGTGAATAAGCGCGTGCTGTCAGAGCGTGGTAGGTGCCGCGCGACAATTGGTCGCGTCGCTCCCCTCACAAGTTTGGTGATACGCGGGCCTAGTTCTAACGGAAATTCGACGTGACACCTTCATCTTTATGTTGTTTTCGTTTAATTAAGTTTTTTTATTGTTTAAGGCTTGCAAACAATGATATACAGTGACAATCTTAAGTGTTATTCATGTGGTAAATATTTTTTTTTTAAGAGACTTTTCAGATGTTTTTGTATGACATTTAATATACTATTAAAGTTGATATTGTTATCTATACAATAAATTAAAATGAAATGAGAGATACAATTTAATTTTAATTTTCCGTTCCTTCTAATGAAGGAAGCTCGGTGATTTTTTTGACGTTTTCATCTATCCAAACATAGATCATTCACAAGTAACTTTTATTGAAACAAAATAATTCAATGAATATTTTATTACCAAAGAAAGTTAAAGCAACTGTTTATCATGGTTTGAAGCCCGACTTTGACAACTGTTCTTTTTTTTAATTTTGCTTACATGCTGTTAGTAATTTGCCTTCATTTCTTGTGCGTTTATAAACTTATTTTTATTTTTATATATATGTTATTTTTCGGGTGGAATTATATCACCGATTTCATGTATTCAATATAAAAAATTGGGTGGGAATTTGCGGAATTAATCGACCGACGGGTTCTTAAGGTACGGAGGTCCCAAAAGAAAAAATTATATCAAAGTTATTTAATCAGATGATTAATCAATTAAAAAAAAATCTCGAGCTGAGAACTAATGATCTATAGCAATAGGTAAATGTAATAGAAACAGAGTACAATTTGTATTATATACCTATAGAGCAGGTCTCAGATTGGGACGAACCATTTACGCGCACAATTTCTTATTTCAATCACTTTTGTTTGATTTCCTATATCCTGAACACGCTGTACTTCAAACTCAAACTCATTTGTTCCTTTAGATCTCAAGTATCGTTCCGACACATCAATATGTACAAGCACAAGTGAACGTATTCGTGCGCATATAACGTGCCACAGGAGCTCCTTAGCACGTTACATGCGCACAGATATGTCGACATAACCAACAGTACATGTTTAGCTGGTACTATTTTAAGATGATTCACAATCATAAGTTCTTCACTTTTATCATATTACTCTTACTGTAACTGCGAAGGAGTACAGGTACATGTAGCCAAGAAGAGAAGAGAAGAGAAGAGAAGATGAGCCGCGGGCGTGGTGAGGTAGTAGGTTGTATAGTACTGTAATACATCCAATAGTAGAAACTGTATAGCCTGCTAACTTCCCTCGCCCGCGGACTGGCGTCGGGGAACAGAACAGTACAGAAGATACCGCGGTTTGTTTTAAGAAATATATAGTTTTAAGAGAGTTTGTTATATTGTGTAATGTTCAGTCTTTTTTCTTAATTAAGAGCTTGTAAAACTTGTCACGTGATGGCCTTATCGACGCCTCTTCAAGAGATTAATTTAACAAGATATTAATGAGGATAACAATGAACCCGACTGCGTACAATTCCAAATTCCATATAATTAGTAATTAAATTTGTAAGCTATTTAAAAATCCCTGTGTATACAACATACTACATTCGATAGGTTTTGAGAATTTTTTTTTTGTACATTCTTATTCTGGCCCCTAAATTCAACCATTTTAATTGTTATAGGTTTGATTTGGCTGTATGTACCCCTCAGCGGGTACATACAGCCATTTAAAAAAAGAATCATTAAAATCGGTATACAACAGGCGGAGAAAAGTCACAGACAAGCAAAACACGCAATTTCGTTTACTTGGGTGACATACTTTTTCCAGATATTTAGATTCAACAGCTAAACTATTGAATCGCTTTTGATAAAAAAAGCATATCTTCAAATTCATACGGGATTTTAATCAATAAATACATATTTAAGCCTGAAAGAAAAATAAATAAATTTAATTGAATAAATGAGTAATCATCCAAATAGCTTTAAGATATTGCTTTACGTACAAAACTGGAGAAGAACCACCGCCTTTTCACAACACGTTAATTAACTTTATTAAAGGGGTGTTGGTAATATCATCACTTGTCACGTCTATGTATATCTATATTGTAATCACGTTCTAGTACATAGTAGTTTAAAAAAAAAACTTTTGTTCTGTCAGGGTGCATATGTATGTATTTACAAAAATGAAATTCTATCAGTTATCTAGTTCCCATAGTACGCACGAGAAGAAGAAATACATGAACTGTGCGCTGTGGTTCCGTGGGCCGCAGATGGCAGACACATAAATGCAGACATCCAAGACCTCGTGTGGCCGGCCGAACTCTTTGTGGTGAGCATAAAGTTTGTTCTCTGGAGGCTCTCGCTGTTTGTGTTATGTACCTGTTGAGTACCACCTTCGGTTCATACAACCTGCGTACGATACCAGGCTATGGCTATGCTCGTCTGTCACTATTTCACATTAAAAAAAAAACATCCACAAATCATATGTTTCATCCCTTTCCATGCGGCCATTTTTAATAATTTTTTTTGTATATGCTTTCAGGAGAATTATTGCCACTACACTTGGAAACCCATCGCCGGCGATGCACTGGAGTAGCTGTGTTCCGGTGGAAGGGTGTGGGTGCCGGTGACAGTGCAACCCCGTCTCGGGTGAGGCGACGAGATGTGAATTGGGTCATATTGGATCTCTCTCGTCGGGGAAACCGCGAGACGACTGAGGTCCCCCTGACGACGCCCAACTTCATGCTCACCACACAAAGTGTGCCCCGGTCGGGAATCGAACCTGGGACCCCTCGCTTCAACGGCAGGGCTACTACCAACTAAGCCACGGATCCTTTTTTTATATGGTTTGTGTATTTCTGATCACGCCTCTACTAAATTAATTATTTACTATTAATTAAATATTCCCATGCCTGCACTGAGGCGACATCTGTAGATCTATAATAATTATAGCCAACTAGCACGTATTAAACGTAAATTAATTATCTTTATATTATTAACCGTGTTACGTGAACCACACTTTCACGTAAGAAGGTTTATTCTAGACATACTGTCCGTCTACTGGACACTCACCGATCTAATATTTTTAACGCAGTTAATTTCAGACACGGCTTCACTGAAAACCAGCGCTATAGTCATGCTTCTGTGGTAAATGCCGAGCGCAGCCTATTTCTTCACATCAACATTTTTAAATTGTATTGTTAATAATGATTTTCTTGTCTGAGTCAAATAAACATTGTCTTTTTTCTTATGTGTTAAAACTCTCAAAAGCTCACAGAGGATATGTCAAAATAAATGTGTACTATTCATGCATTTTGCTGTTTTATTTAAAACCAACCAAACCCCAAACCCTGCCCACGGCGAACAAAAAAATCTTATATGAAGGAATTTTATAACTAGAACCAAATTCGAATATGTATTTATGATAAAGATTGCTAACTTTCATTTTGACTTCCAAAACATGTGACTCTCCCAGCACGCATGGGCTGTCGTGGTAGATCGAAAGCGCATTCGCATTCGGCCCCTGTAGTGGGAAGCTGATACGATCTCTTTATGCAAAAAATATCTTTTCTATAACTGAAAAATATTAAAGGAGCAAGCAGGCTCTTCCATCGACATATAATTGTAACTGCTTAGTAAAATATAGGAAGAATTAACAAACTGAAAAGCTACCGCTACCGCGGTCTGACGCCTTTTAACTACAAACTACACGTTGTTTTATTTCTTTGATATTATGTTGTGAATTCTTAGCAATTAATTCTCAATAAATATCTGAATATAATAAGAAAATACTTAGATCTGTAAATCATCTTTTTACCCACCATTATGTTAAGTGGTTACAACAGCCACGATTTAGTTCCACTACGAACCAAATAAGAGAACACACAAGTATCCCGTTGCGCCCGTCACCGGAGACAGAGCTGTGACGTCTCATGAGGCTGTGGCACCCGCACCCACACATTTCCACCGGAAAACGGCACTCGAGTTCAACGCTGCTGCAGATAGATTACCAGGCGTTACATATTTAAAAAAGTTGCCAGTATAGCCGATAATCAGTGCTCGCTTCACGGAGAAAAGGCGTCAGTGTCGGCAAAATTACAGGTGCATGGCAAGTAACATCCCCGTCTTAGAGACTGACGCAACGCGTTGTAATTAGCAGCCCTACCTTGCATCGTAATAAAAGACGATTACCATAACATTAGCCGTCAAAATAGTCACAATAAAAAAGTTACTGAAAAAACGTGAAAAGCATCATACTACCGAAGAGTCTTTTCACATTTAAACACTGGTAAAGTCGTTCAATTGTAGCTGTGAATATGGTGGCTACAGACTGCCTTGTGTTACCTACCTACCCTACTGGTTACCTTCTAGTTTAATGAGTGGTCGCATTAAACTAGTAGGACAAGAAAGTCCTTCGCGAAAGTCTCACTTAGCAAGTAGAAAATGTATGTAAGTTATGTATGTGTTAAATCGATTAAAGCATTTCTCAACCTACTTTAGTGCACAAAATCCCTCTACTCTACCTAGAACTAATGTAATAATATAACCTACCTACTCTACTAATGAACAAGAGCTTTGAGCTTTCGCTCACACTGTTACGAGCTCTACCTCCAAAATCTAGATTTTGTACGTGCTGACCTCTTTTGAACTCTAAATTGAAACTTCCGTATTATATCAAAAAGTTTTTCTACTCACCAACAGATGGCGCTATTCAACAGATTAGTAAATGTAATAAAATATTTTATCTGTGGTTAAAACTGTCACTCCCCGGTATATGTCGTCACTAAACGCTAACTTCATTACCAATTTATTATCTACAGTGCGTCTGTAGTGACCGTGCTGCTACAAACTTCACACAATTACTAAAGGAATTAGAAAGATGACTTCTGTTAAGTTTGCGGTTATCGATGTAAATGATTTTCTGTCGAAAAAACAGGCTGCTGAGCCCGACTTGGCGGCTGACTGGGCCAAGCTTGAGGAGCTCTACAATAAAAAGTAAGAAACACGACATGCCTCACTCATTTACTACTAAGAATTGCAATCTCATTGTGTATGTCAATCTTTGTTATTTCTTTCAGATTATGGCATCAACTTACGCTGAAACTGCAGGATTTCGTCAAGAATGCGACCCTACAAGCCGATGACAACCTTATCCAACTGTATAACAACTTTCTCACAGTATTTGAAAACAAGTAAGTACTTCATGGGTTACTTGCAACCGAACTATAGAGACTTGCAAATCATAATAATGTAAATAAATGTTTACACTCATTACCATCTGGGACACAGGGAATCCTAGTGAATGGATTCCCTATGTCGCAGATGGCATGGACAGTGTGTTCCAGCCGGGAACCGCACACTTCGAAGGCAGGGCTACTACCAACTATGCCATGGAACCATTTACATACAGTTTCCAGGCTAATTCTCTTGAGTTAGGAAAAGAGCGAGCCTTGTTTTTAGCTCTATTTATAAGTTAAGACTATCCTACCTTCACAATTAATTTAAAAACTCATATACACTCATATCCCAGAACCAGGATGTTCTGTGTCACATATAGCATGGACTTAACACAGGAATACTTATGTTATAGTTGCGAAAGTTTGTATGTAATTGTGTGTATGTTTGGCTCAATGGATTTGGATAAAATTTGATATCAGGTTAGCTTCTATCCTGGATTAACAGATAGGCTACTTTGGTTCTTGGAACACTGCAGGGCGCAGCTAGTATACACATACAAAGTAGTCATACATTTCTCCATAAAAACATCAAAAAAATCTTAACCTGTTTAAAATGAATTGCTTCCAGGATCAACCCTCTGTCATTGGTGGAGATAGTGTCCATCATTGTGGAGCAGTTCAAAGACAAGAGGGAGGCCATCGCATTCTTGGAAAAGATTGAAACTAAAGTCAAAATCAATGATGAAGCATTGGCTTTCTGCAAGGTAGCACATGATAATAACATAACATTATGTTGTAAGGGGCCATTCATTAATTACATAGGATAATTTTTAATTTGGCCGTTTTATGAATCTTGAGAAATCTTATGTACCATCATGTACATAAGATTTCTCAAGATTCTATCTCGTTATTCACAACAATTAAATGCTATTCTCGCTCTCAGTATTTATAGAACAACATGGAAAGTATGCAGGGTTATTAAAGTTATGAAATACTGTTAATTAATAACAAAAAGTAATCATTCAATGCTATTGTTGCTTGTTGAAAATAAAAGAATCATTTTTATAATCCAAATAATTAAATTAATATGTGGGAGTAATGTACTATAATTATTATTTATAACATTTGAAATGGATAAAGTGAACAGATTTGAAATTTTTAATACACAATAAAAATTTGTGAAGTAAGATTTAAATCGAAGTATACATTATCCAAAGTGGAACTTGACTTGGAACATGAAATTATGACTTACAAAATATTATGTAACTATTGGTCTTACCATATTTACACTGCCGGGCGCACCTAGTTTATATTATTGTACTAGTATGATAGTGGGAAGAGACCCAACTGTTTCACAACTTGCTTACTCGATAACACCAGTGCACAGGTTATCAGATATAAAATGACCATTATATTGCCTCCAGGTACTCCAAGGTCAGATATACTTGGAGAAACTGAACGACCTGGACTCCACTGAAAAGATCATCGACCAGCTGGAGGGCACCCTGGAGGACGCGGACGGAGTCACCCCGGTCCACGGGCGGTTCTATAAGCTGGCTTCGGAGTACTACAGGTGGGTGATACTACTTGTAGAGAACGTGGCACAAGTTTTACTGCTACTTTTAGAACTGTAACGATGACGGCGCCATAGCTTAATTGGTAGAAACCCTGCCTTCACAATTACGAATGTGTAATCAAATATTTTAAACCCCGTCTAATAACAGGGGTGTTAAGTTATCTGTCTGTCTGTGACTAATAACTCCTGAAGGAATGGACCCATTTTGATGCGGTTTCTGTTTGTAAGCTGACGTCACCGAGATGGTTCTTAGCTATAAAGATGTGTTCGGGCATAATATTTTTAATTGTAATTTAATTTGATAATTTATTTAATTTATTTAGTTTTCTTCCGAATGTAATATATCAATATGGACATGAGTCTGAAATAAATAAATTGAATTGAATTGAATTGAATTACCATTACCAAGTGTTGGTTGAGTGAGTGGTCGTGCTGTGGCGTGCAGGGTGCGGGGCCCGATGTCGCGGTACTACCGGTGCGCGCTGCGCTACGTGGGCATGTCGTGCGGGGGCGCCGAGCTGCCGCCCGAGGAGCGCCGCCGCATCGCGCTCTCGCTCGCACTCGCCGCGCTCATAGCCGAGGACGTGTACGACCTGGACGAGCTGGTCAGTGGACACATCTCTGTCTGTTCATATACAGATCACAGCGCCATCTAGCTTGTACTGTGGGAACCAGATTAGATTAGATTGTTAATATAGTATTTTTTATCTTCTTCATTGTTAAATTTTGTAAGATGGTACAATTTATATTGTTTAAAAGTAACAGTAGATTACCAATCAAGTACCACAATAATTTACGAGATGGCGCTGTATAAAATTGACAGAATAATTAAATATAAAAATACAATACTTCATTTTATTTTGTAAAAAAATTGCTTTATTCAGTAAAAATTGCGTTGCGTTATTCAAAATTGCGTCCAGAAATACAATCATACAGGTATAGCTTAGTTATGCTAGTATAGATGGCGCTGTGTGAAATGTCCATGAATATTTATTTAGTGTTTTGTGTACCGTGACAGCTGGCCCACCCTATAATAGAGTCCCTCGCGGGCAGCCCCAACGAGTGGGCGGCGGTGGCGCTGCGGGCGGCGGCGCGGGGGGACGTGGCCGCCTACGAGCGCGTGATGGCGCAGCACCCCCACCCCGACCTGGCGCGCGCCAGCACCACCGTGCGCACCAAGATCGCCCTGCTCTGCCTTATACAGGTATGTTCCTGTCTCTGTCTTGTAGCCGGGGCTGTTACTGTTCGTGTATTGTAGCTAGCCATGTTTCCGTCTTTGTATAGTAGTATTTCGGCTTATGTTCAATAGTTTTCATGTTTTAGCTAGTCTTATTCGTTCAGTTTACGTCTGTTCTAACACTACAACATATTGCTGAAATGTTTCTGTGTATGTATTGTAGCAAGAAATGTTTCTGTCTATGTATTGTAGCAAGAAATGTTTCTGTCTATGTATTGTAGCAAGAAATGTTTCTGTGTATGTATTGTAGCAAGAAATGTTTCTGTGTATGTATTCATTGCCCTAAACTATCAGACAAAGACTCAGTCCTATATAGTGGCGCCCCGCTGAGTGGCAGCTGTGGTCATGCGCCTGCGCCGTTTGTGTTTCCAGATGGCGTTCAACAAGACGTCCGCCCAGAGGAAGCTGACGTTCTCCGAGATAGCGCGCGAGGCCAGGCTGCCCGCCGACGAGGTGGAGCTGCTCGTCATGAAGGCGCTGGCAGAGAAGCTGGTGCGGGGGCACATCGACCAGGTCGGGCCTCTAGGGACCCCCTCGGTGGGAGTTAAACATTAGTTCCTAGCTAATCTATTGGACGAAGCTTGTATAGAAAATTATTAGAAAAGGAAGACAAGAAGGAAATGGAGAAATAAAAAAATGAGAGATATGTAGGGATTGCAATCCCGCGAAACGGGATCACGCATTCCCGCGGGATCCCGCTACTTTTATTAAGCTGCTGGATCCCACACCTTCAAAGCGCGGATCCCGCAAATTAAAAATATAAAACTGTTGTTAGGAGTAAGGTTAAAGTGAAACAAAATTATTAAACTATGCCAAACATTTAAAGATGAATCTAAGAAAACAAATTACTAATTACTTATATTTAATTAATAAAAAAGAAATAACTTCTGTTGCTTAATGTAAGAAATGTTTCATAACAGTTGATTTTTTACACAAAAACCTGTAGTTTCAATTTGATTTTATAACATAATTTCCAAGATGCGGGATCCCGCATATCAATCCCGCGGGATTGAATGAGCTGCGGGATTTCAATCGCTAGAGATGTCTCGCGGTGGTTCACCGTGGAGCGCTGGTTCTAGCTTGCATATACAGTACCCGAGGTCCGCGCGCGAGCTCAGTGCGGCGCGGGCTGCGAGACGAGTAGTATTTTATTAGAGTGTATTTAATGTGATGGTGGTGGTGTGGCGCAGGTGAGCAGCACGGCGTACATCTCGTGGGTGCGGCCGCGCGCGCTGCCCCGCGAGGGGGTGGCCGCGCTGGCCGGCCGGCTGGACGCGTGGTGCGCGGCCGTCGCCGGCGCCGCGCACCTGCTCGCCTCGCAGGCGCCCGACCTCATCACCGCCTGGTACGTGCCGCCCGCCCGGGGGTCCCTCCCGCCCCCTGGGGCCACACGCCCTGTAGCCCCGCCCCGCGAGAGATCTACCTGCTGAACTTGGTCTAAGCTTCCTTGAGGGTTGCGACCAACTTGTTATATTTACCTAATTTTGAACACTAGTTTTAAAGATGCACAATTTGGAAGACCAGACCAGACTACAGAGCAGTGTCTCAACACTTCCGTTTCCGCACCATACGTGCGGAAATTGAGATGATATATACCCATATTGTTATTTGTATCCATCAAAATTCGTGTCTCTAGTAGGGAACAACTTCAGAGGAAAAGTGAAACATCGAACTCATTTATTCCTTTAAATTTCAAGTACCGTGAGTAAACATATTCGTGAGCATGTAACGTGTCACAGGAGCTCCTTAGGCACGTTACATGCACACAGATATATCAACATTACAGTCAGTTTCATGTTTAGCTAAATTTATTTGTCAAGTGTATGTCTGTTTCATCCCCAAAAATGCGTACGTATTTACGTATTTTGAATATAAATGTACGTATGTATTTGAATGTAAATTTTGTTTGCAGATGTGCTCTCCAGCTGTGCAGCATCTCTTCACGCGCCGTTTGCAATATAAATCCATTACTACTGTAAATTATATAATAAAATAATAAAATACAATATCGTGTTCATGATTTCTTTCCTATCTTGTTACGGTCTCTAATTCTTACTGGGGTCTCGGGCCCGGGGGACGGGCACCGACTTCCATTCCGAAGGTCGCAGGTTTACGTCTTGGTATACATTTTATATTCAGTTTATTGAGGCCTTATACTAATAGATATTTTAGAAGGTTTTATTTGTAATGAAACGAAGATGTAAAAATTGAAGTATATTTAAATATCTTTAATTTCATTAAGTATTACACTTGTTAACATAATCTAGGTTTATTATTTAATAACTATTATAT
Source organism: Aplocera efformata (assembly GCA_921293045.1). Lineage (NCBI taxonomy): Eukaryota > Metazoa > Arthropoda > Insecta > Lepidoptera > Geometridae > Aplocera > Aplocera efformata. The sequence continues at coordinate 119,583 of OV121067.1, read as the reverse complement.
TATATTCCACTGCCGCCGAGCAGTGGTGCACTCGCGTTGCTGTATTCCGGTGGAAGGGTGTGGGCGCCGGTAAAATTACAGGTACTTGCGCCGTAACATCCCTATTGTGTTGTTCATGGGCAGCGGTAACCACTTAACATCAGGTGGGCCGCCAAAAACGAAACTGAACTGCCAGTCACAACTAATCAGAATAAATAATGTAAACTACAGAAAATGATAAATTGTGTACCGTTTATATTTATATTTATATTTACATAAACATACTTAACATATTATCTTATTATTAGGAATGTATAAAATTTACAATGATTAATTTTTAAATAACAATATCATTAACTACTACCTACTAAGCCATGTTGATGATCCATTATTATCTTTCTTTCAATTGTTTTAAATGGGATGAAGGTAACGTTTGTGAAATTTCACCATTCAAGACAGCTGCCTCAGAACCACACTAATGGCCAGTATCGATATTCAACCAACAAGAAACTACATACAATATCAATATTGTATGTATTGATGGAAATAAATTACATACAATATTGACGAATTGACCAACTTAATACTTTCATTATATTAGCCCGATATTTCGCCCTAAGAATTAAAAAAATTATGAATGCACGGAGCACTATTTTATTGGGAAACTCATTTATAAGATCAGGTATGTTCAATATTTTATGGCTTGTATCAGTTTAGCAATAAGGTATTTGCTTATTTTTCGAGTTACCGAGATAACTATCATGAGTTTTGATTACGCGATTAAAATACGCGTGCACAAGAGGGTAGAACGATGTCTGCTAATGACGTGCACACATGAAACTGCGTCGAAATATCGAGAGTCAACAAACCTCACGAATCATGGTAAATATCGCGGTAACTCGAAAAAGAATGTTTGTCATTTTTTGTTTTGGAAAAATAATGGCTATGAACAATCTCGTTCGAGTTACAGCGAGTTAGTTTAAAAAGTAAAAGATATTTTGTACCATAATGTTAAGTTTAGTTCTTTATTTGCTGGCTTCGAAACTGCCAGCGTCACGGCACAAGGCGAGCCGGCCATAATTTACGTCACGAATTTTATGGCTTTTACCCGACTGCGCGACGGAAAGGAGGGTAATGTTTAATGATGTAACCAACAGAAGTGTTGGTATCTGCACGCGTGTGTGAGTGCGGAATGATAAGCTCGGTCAGTGACCTCGTTGGGGCTACCCAAAAATAAGAAATTATTATATTTTTTACATTCTATGGTAAAAAAAATTATGATCTGGATTCTGATATTTGATCTGATAATGATTCATAATCTGTCAAGCCTTTCAATATTTTATATATCCCTTTTTGAAACACCTTGGATAAGGGTCTAGCTGGTAGTGGCAGCCAGCAGGGTCTAGGCCCTGCCCAGTGGCAGAATGAAGGAGAGATCCTCCCCGATGGGCCCCCAGGCCGCACGCTGCAGCTGGAACACCACCACCCAGGCGGCCAGCAACGCCACCCACACCGTACACCCCACCCCCGACATCACCACGTCTGAAACCATTATTACCATGAAACCATTGTTCAATGAGCGCATACTCATTAACATTTAGTTATTGTATACTATTATTATATTAAATAAGTTTGAGTATGTGTAAACCCAGTGTTAATAATAAAATATTGGCACATTGAGCCTGAAGTCTGTGTCATAGCTGGCCGTCATACTCTGCTGAACATTGGCCTCCCGGGAGCCTAGTTTGCAACATGATTGTTACTGGACAGTACACTCAGGTACTCTGAATTTGGTCACATGTGCTTCTTCCAAAAGCTAGTTTACAAATTGATTGATTGTAAGCTGTGCTACTGATAATAGTAGTAGGCTCATGATTTGTAACCTAGCCAAATGTATGAGTCAGTCATTGTTCACCCAAAGATGATCTTACATTTTTTTATCTCTTTCTGCTCCTCAAATGGCGGTTTTACGAATGCTTCCTTGAAGAACCATATAGCGTTTACCGCCCACAGAAATGGCAACAGCAGACACCCACCTGAAACCGATAATTTAATGAAATGATGACAACAAAAGTTTTTAACTAGCAATGAAAAAAATTTGTTGTTAATTTTACCCTTAAAATACCATCTGCAGAGATGTAACTTCCTATCATTTGGCAGCCTGTTTAAATCCATATTTGCTATATTTCTTCAATCGTCTAATAAAACTACATTTAGGTGCATCACAAATTGCATACAAAACAACACTGGTGAAAAGCTTCGTTCAGCGACATCATGCACATCAGCAGACAACTCAATCCACTCAAACAATCCACGCGTTGTAGTTGGTGAATGGTCACAATGCCGTGAAGAGGCAGGCAGTGATGAGATGTCATTGAACGCACACTCAATGGTTGTATTTGCTTGATTCGACATTGACATCCCTCAACCAGTTTAAACAAAAAACAAATATTCGTTGATCGGGGGGACCTAACTCGTATTGCTGTTGTTATAAGAATGTTTTATTGTTAAACTGTGTATACAACTTAATAACAACTTATCATCAGGTTGTTAATCTTTAGAGATTATAATATGAGATGGATTTTGATATAGAAAAAGCTTTCATAAAACTTAGTGACAAAATTTTATGAAAGCCTCTATGTAAAAATTAACATTGAAAAAATCGTATGAAGTTTGGAGAGAAATTCACATAGTTATCTGGCAGTACTGATAAAATGGCAGGAATAAACTAAAACAAACATGGCGGATCTCGAATAATGTCAAACGTAGAAAATGTTCAAGCAGTAAATAAAAATGTTTTCATCGTGTAAATACTTATTTTTGTGTGTTATTCCTGTACTATACTATTCGAAATCTTGTAAGTTTTATTATATAAAAATATGTATTTGTCTAAAAAAGTGTCAACAATGAATCTATAGATGTGTCTCGTTAGAATATATTTTGGGTTGTTTTTTATGGAAAAAGGACCTTGGTTAAGTATTTGCGAGTGTTTATTAGCTTTATTGATCAATTATCTTGAAGCCTCACCTTGCTTTCATGGCTGGCTATCGATAATTTAGTGTGTAGTCCTTGATAGAATATGTATTGTTTAATGTTTAGGACTATTTTAACGGTACCTACTTTCACTTGCGCTCCTTTCGTATTTAAATATTCTTAGAAAGTAAATTAAATGTTATAAAGCACTTAAATCATCTGACAAATTTTGATTATAAATCATATCTTGCTAAACAAATTCAGAAAACACCAATAACGGGACTTGAATGGACCAAATTACCCTACGAAAAAAATCGATATCTTTAATAAAAATATCCAAAATGCTCCATGCTACATTAGTAATGCTCAACTACACAAGGACCTAAAAGTACCGACAGTAAAGGAACATAATAGGTAAATGTCAATGGATTGTAACTAACAGACGCATGGAACCACCTTCGGAAGTTTGAGACGGAAAGCAGGTTTACAAGATGGGTACGCCACTAGGCTTAAATCATCCAGATGTCAAGGATAGGACTATTACCAGAAAGGCAGATAACCAGAAAAAGTAATAAAAGTTAAATAAGAAAGAACATTAATGTGGATTTCTTAGTTTATCATTCTTTTTCTTAGATGTTTGCCTCCAGGTTTAACAACCTCTGACTATTAGTATTTCAAAATACATTAGAGCAGAGCATTAAAGTTACATAAATACCTTGTGAGTTAATAGTGCAAACATAGATGTGACAAGTGATATTCTTCTCCGCTTGTATTCCCACAAATAACTCGGCCAACACTTTCCTTTAGTTCCTCTATTACTAAACTAAGTTATCTTAGAGAGTGGTAAATTTATTAATAACTACAACAAGGCCACATAAAATTTCAGGTGTCTCCGAGCCTGTGTTCCCACCGTCTCTAGTCCTGTACAGCCCGGGGGACCCGGAATACACCGATGTGATAGTGAAGCGTGAACATGACAACTTGACGCTGGTCTGCGAGTTGAGGGGGGACCAGACCCTCAAGAGTTATGTGTGGAACCATGTCAGCAACAATACACAGAGGTATGAAAATAATTCCTAAAAATACTATAATTTTACGTTTTGAATATGAGGGATTCAAATTCTTAAAATGATTGAATGAATTGGGCACCAACATCAAATACATAATTCAGTAACTTTCTGTTACCAGGCCGTACTCGGTGGAGCCGCTCGGTGCGTCGGCGAGCAGCAAGCTCACCAAGGCGGACCTGCAGCTGGCGGACAGCGGCCACTACATGTGCTCCGCGCCGCCCTTCAGCGTCACCAAGTACATACTCGTGCAAACCAAAGGTAACGCCGAGACTTGCCACAGTCACATATTTTTTGATGCGGTTCCATCGGGACAATCCTGTGCGGGGGTATGAGTGCATACACACTCACTGTTTATAATTATGATCAATTTATTAAAAAAAAAAAACGTTTGCACACTCACAACCCTGAACTAGGATTCCCTGTGTCGCAGGTGGCATGGACATATACATAAACACAAGACAAACACCCGAGACCCAAGAAAAATTTCATTCTACACAATGTGTCTGGCCAAGGAATTGATCCAGGACCTGCTCACTCCGAAGGCAGGCTACTCCAACTAAGCTACAGAGCCGTCACATACAATAGTAGTTTTTCCGGCAAACTTCCTTTCGCCAATGGGATTTTGAAAATAAAATATAGCCTATGTCACTTGTTGATAGCTTTCTAAAAGTGAAAGATTTAATAAAATCGGTGCAGTAGTTTTTCAGTGTCACTATTCAAATAAATCTTTCCTCTTTATATTGTTATGGTAGATATTATTTCTTTTTGTGTGTGCAATAGTATTTGTAATGAATTGCCAATCACTTAGAGGTTTAGCTGTCTCTATGTTATAATGTCCGCGGTCAGGTCCGTCGCAGTGCGCGCGCGGCGCGTTCTGGTGCGGCGCGCGCTGCGTGCTGGCGGCCTACGTGTGCGACGGGCGGCGGGACTGCGCGCGCGGGGAGGACGAGGCGCCGCATCTCTGCACAGACAACATATGCTCCCGTGAGTGACAACGACCCCAGCTATGACCGTTTCCTTACTAAAGATTGTAACTTCCTTCCATTGCGACATGCGGTCACCAAATTACTTGCAGTCCAGTCCTCGTATAGCACCAGCGGTGCCGGTTGAAACCTTTATATATGGAGAGCAATCGGGTGTACCTCAGGGGTCTACATTCGTTCCACAATAATTCCCGCTGTACGGTTTCGACCACGATTGATTGCAGGCAGCGACAAGCTGAACTGCAGCTCGGGGCGCTGCATCTCGGCGAGCGCGTGCTGCCGCGGCGCCGCGCCGCTGTGCCGCCAGCCCGCCTGCTGCGACGAGTTCCCGCTCACCAGACAACTAGGTTTCAACTCACTTTATATACATTTATGTATTCCAGACCTGAGAATTTCGATTCGAAGTCTAGTTTAGTTTTATTGAAAATGTATCGGAAGTAAAACAGTTTTAAGCGAAATTAATGAAAATTTCTTTGAATCTTTTTTGTTAGTAAGGAGTATCATATATATTTTACGGGAGCCGCTGATCACTATCCCGGTTAAGTTGTTTGATGTCTCCCGTCATCAACTGTACAATAATAATAAAATCAACAGGAATCCTAAAGTTCAATGTATGGATCAATTTCGTCCCGTAGTTCGATAATGCATAAAAACAAAGTCAACCTTTAACTGATTTCAAAAAGAGGCGGAAGGTCTTTGTGTTCCCATGCACGTGACGCGCCCCCTTCGGTGAGTGTGAACTAAACTAATAAGTATAATAATACGTTGTGTTTGCAAGCAGCGGGGTACGTGGACGAGTACCCGCCGCTGTTCGAGGACCGGCACGCGCCCGACGACTACGGGTTCATCCAGTCCACCATCTACACCGTCACCGGTATGTACTACACGCACACACGCGCGTACACACGCACACACATTTGGAATCTGCCGCCAAGCAGTAGTGGTTGCATTACTGTGTTCCGGTGGAAGGGTGTGGGTGCCGGTGAAATCACATGCGCATGAGACGTATCATCCCCGTCTCGGGTGATGGACGCAGCAGGATGAGTGCGACTCAGTGTAAGATCCAAATGTTATACCGAGTCGCATTACTGTTGTCATGTGCGCGGGTCACCACTTACCATCAGGTGGGCCCTCAGCTCGTACCGTCACTCATTCACATAAAAAAAACACATATACGCACACACGCACGCACACAGTAAGCATAGCTTGTAATATGGAACATCTCATATTACAAGCTATGCTTAGTTTGTCCATGAATAATTATTTATTAATGAACGACCAGACACAGGCCAAACATGTGTGTTCGCAAGTGAAGGAGTATGTCTGTCTGTCCGTTCCAGCGTGCGCGCTCATCTTCATGATAGCGGTGGTGCTGCTGGTGTCCGCCATCTGCAAGATGCACATGAAGCGCGCCGCGCTGCGGGGGTACGCGCACGCCGACCGCGCCACCAGGCACCACTACTCCGTGCAGTACGCGCAGGTAACCTGTACTGTACGCTTGGAGCCGGTGTTCATTCACAATTCCATACCAAGTGGCCTTTCAAAAAACGCAAGCATATTTAATAAAAAAATTAAAGTAAATAGCTATACAGTCGATGCTGCTGTAAAGGGGCTTTGTCGAGTTAATCTTGCATTAAATTAATAATTACAAATAAACCTATACATGTCAGATGATAAATAAAAAATAAACAAAGAATCGAACCAACAATTGCACCATTGATGTACGGGTAGTCACATAGTTATGTTGAATCTATAATAACAGGATCAGTTTGCGCGATAGGTTACTGGCAGCGCCATCTGCTGTACAGTCTCTGTACCAGTGTTCCGCCTCGGCATGGCCTCCTCAAGTACGTTACAATAATGTAGTACGTTGGTTGGTTGTGTTCAGGCGCACCGCTTCCCCCCGTGCTACGAGGCGTCCCGCCTGCTGGAGGAGACGCGCGCCGGCTCCCCGCCGCACAGCCCGGGGCACGCGCCCGCCGCGCTCACCCCGCTCACCCCGCTCACCCCGACAGAGATACAGGTGATCAATAGCTCAATTACGTTATTAACAGTAATTCTGAAAAAAATCGTCTTGACTTGAAAAATCAACAGGTATTTAGTTTCCATTTTCCCTGTTAATATTTCTGTTTGTCCATGCCATCTGCGACACAGGGCATCCTAGTGCAGAGGTGTGAGTGTGTAACAGTTTCCGTTTAATAGAATCTATTTTGGTGTGGTTGCGGCTAGCGGCGGCGGCCCGGCGGCACCCGGTTCGCGTCCCGGCGGGGGTGCAGCACTTTTTGCATTATTTGTGTGTTTGTTGCAGTGCGCGGAGGCGGGCGAGCCGCGCGGGCTGGCGCGCCTCTCCTCCATATTCTCGTCGAGATACCGACAGGTGGGACGAATGTTTGTCCGTATTATATGTATGTATTCACAAAGAAGTACTATACCAGTAGGTACTGACTATAATCTGGTACCCAGAGTACAAGCCTCACTTGGTTTGGGATAGAAGGCGCTGTGTGAAATGTCCATGAATATTTATTTAACAATCGGCTTTCAAAAGACGTAGCGGCAAAATTCAGTTTCAGCTGTTGCATAGTTTCCGACTTATATCGTGAATCAAAACATTTTTGGATTTGCAACGATATTCTTTCAGATTGGTCCCATACACGTTTAATTAAAATCGGCCGAAATAACTCAAAAAAAATATGTCAGCCAAGTAAACGAAATGGCGTATTTTGCTTTCATGTGACATTTTTCTTCGCCCGTTGTATTTGTGTGAGGGAAAAATAAGGGAGGAAAGTATTTAAGTAATATTTTTTTTCTATTTTCATATCTGCCAGTTGTAATAATATGTGTTGCATGTTGGTCAGGTGCCCACCCAGCCGGAGCCGGTGGAGATGACGGCGATGAGCCGGGGCGTAGGCGTGGGTGTGGGGGCGGGGGCGGGGGCGGGGGCGGGGGTGCCCGCGTACCGCAGCCCGACGTGCTGCGCGCTGGACGCGGAGCTGGTGTTCGCGGAGCACGCGCCCGAGGCCGCCGGGAGGGAGCTCAACTACATGGCGGCGCCGCTGGAGCTGGTGCGGCGCCGCGCGCGCCGGAACACCCTGGAGCGGGTCATCGACCAGCTGGACCGCCAGCGGCTCACCCTGCAGCTAGGTAGGGGGACGGGAGGGGGGAGGGGGGGATTGGTAGATGTCACTTGTCGTCGAATTTTTGGTTCAAAGACAGTTTTCCTTTACATTTCGAGAACGTGGTATTGCGCGCATACATTTTTCGAGTGAAAAACTCATTGGTGCACGTTTAGGTTTGAAGCAGCGTCCTTCAGATTAAAAGTCGGCGTCCGCGTCCCTGAACCATTATATCCTATATTTCATTAAAGAAATAAATAAATTAATTTGATTCCAATGACACACTAAAACTAAAATATATATTATTACAATATATATATATATATATATATTATTACATTATAACAAACATAAATTAAAGCGATGTCATAAACGTGTTTCGCAGGCAGGTTCCAGCTGAGCATCCCGCGGTGGGGGCGGGCGGGCCCGCGGCCCGACACGCCCACCGTGGCCGAGCTGGACATCGAGCGGGTGGACTTCGTGCGGCTGCACCGGCGCGCCGCCGCCGACACCTACACGCTCAACGGGCGCACCATCCGCCTGCTGGGCGCCGACTTCCAGGACTACCCGCCGCCCGCCGCGCACCCCGCGCACCCCGCGCACCCCGCGCACCCCGCCGGCCCGCCCCCCTACACGGAGGCGGTGGGCCGCAAGCCGTGCGCGCCGTGCGCGCCGTGCGGCCCGCCGCCCGACTACCTGAGCCGCGAGGCGCTGGACGCGCGCAGCGACACGGCCGACCGCGAGGCCACCGCCAACGTCGAGATGCCGCCGCGCTACGACGACCTCAACGACAACCACTACAACGACAACGGTAACGTCGGCAACGGGGAGGAGAGCCGGTTCGATGCAGCTACCACTGTGTGTGACGCTCCCGCGGTGGGTCCCAGGGGAACTAGCGACGGGACTGGTCCTGTGGAGCGCGTGGGTTCCGCGGGACGTACAGACAATGTTAACAGTGCGGGTGTGAACAATGTCGTGGACAGTAACGATTCCGTGGTGGAGAGTCTCAGCTCGGTGATAGACAACCTGCCGGCCATAGACAGCGACGTGAACGCGAACGAGAGCGAGCGGCCCGGCGCCACGCACGGCGCCGGTAACGGTTACCGCGATAACGTTGCCAACAATAACGTTATTTGTGATTAGATAGATCTCCGCACTAGCCTTGCCTGTCACTTGTATATATGTTAGTTTGTAGGATAAATGGTGCCTTAGACTTGAATGTATTTTGTCGTTAATGTATCGCAGGTTCGATTCTCGCAGCTCGGGCTTACGGCCGGTTTCTTTATTCAATTAACAATTAATAGTTGATATGGCAACATTTTTCTGTCGCAATAAAGTTGGCTCTGCCTGCCTGACCGCGGGTTCGGTTCCCGCCCAGAACAAACATTTGCGTGACGAACGCAGATGTTTGTTCTGTGTCTGGGTATTTGACATAATAAAGTACTATTTCAATTTTGTATCAATAATCTGGTTCCCATAGTACAATTGGGGGATAGACGGCGCTGTGTGAAATGTCTATAAATTTAAAATATGTTTTTGGTCAATAAACATCTGTTGGTTAAATATAGGAACTGGTCGTTAGGAAACCTAATAGTCTTGACTGTAGGTCACCTCGGCCCTCGTAACTGTCAAAAAGGTTTTTTTCTTATATTCAAATTAAAAACAAAAAGTATTTTATGTAGTTTAGCTAATCGAATATGTGAGTGCTGTTTGGCCTGAGGTAACAGTGTTTATTTAAAAAGTGATTCTAAACAAAGAAATCGGGATAAAAACGTCTCGATAGAAAGTCGGGCAACTGTCCGCCCGGTCGGTAGTTGGATGGGTGACCGTGTTTGTTTGAACCGAGCGCGCCCGTGCATCGGAGGACCAATTATTATGTCGATGAGCCGGGTCGGGGGCCTTCGCGCTTGGAAACTCCGACAGCAGGGTTGGCCACTCACATAATAACTAACAAATCGTATAAAGTATGTGTTGGTTGCAACACAACACAACACAACACCTGCACCGCGTCGTAACAATATATCATAAGTATTAAACAGCTTACAAATAATGGAATATTGATACTTTACAGTTATTATAGATTAAATTTAAGTTTTGTTGATGTTATCACACCATGTATGCACAAACTATTTTTGATAATTCCTTCGTTATTGTAGGGTTGCCATATAAATAATAATAAATATAATACAGGGTGTGGAAATACAATATGACATCCGCCTGGAGCGCTGAAACAATATGATGAATGTTGGTGGTTGGGAGGGGTGGTGTCGGAGAGGTGGTTATTTAATAGGTGGGACTCAATGGGATATTATCTGCATAAAGAGTTGCAACCAGCAACAGTGTGACTAAATGGGACATATGCTACTTGGAGTCGCCAAAATAAAACTTGAATAGAGTGAATAGTAGGGGAACAATTAAAATCCGGTTTATAGTTATATATCTTCCTTACATAGAACAAACAAAGCTCCCGCTGTTTGTGCGCTTAGATCTTTTAAACTATGCAACGTATTTTAATGCAGTTTTCAGCAATAGGTGGAGTGGTTCAAGAGGGGGGTATATATGTAGTACTAGCAGCTCACCCCGGCTTCGCGCGGGTAGTTTCTGACCCGAGACTGATGCTCTAACGGGTCGCTAGTCTTTTATAAATGAAAACCTATTCCCGAATGTATGGAAGCGCATCATTTCAGTGCGCCTGTTCGGCTAATTCTTTGATGTTGTGTTTGTGACTGTCAGGACAAAGTTTATATGAAATAATAAAATATTTGGGAAATGTAGGAATTTGAGGATAAACGAAAAGTGCATTTTTGTATAGGATTTTTTCAGCTATTACTATTGACAGCCGACTGTCTAATTGTGAATCAAGACAGGAAGGTGTCTGTCTGTCTATCTGTCTGTCTGTCGGGCCAGCCAGTCATTAGTCCGGTCAGAGCGCCGGCACTCGTGTAGTTACAACCACCTGCATTAGTCATTATCTGCTAGAACATCGGCCATTATTATCTGAAAATATAAACTTGTATGTTGGTTATTTGCACACCCTGTATAACGAACACTTAATTAAAATAGTGATGTAATGACTCAGTTATAGTATTAAGGCGTTGCGGTGGCTCGATCTTGTAATTAATTTTGCGTGCTTGGTGTCTAACTAATCGTTTTCCAAAATTTCCAAACACATTTAAACGTATAATTATCATGGTTATGAACATTATTATTGGAGTTACCGAGATATTTACCATGAGTCGTGAGTTTTGTTGACTCCCGATATTTCGACGCAGTTTCATGCGTCATGATCCCGGGTACAGTCAACTAAAGTCGTGGTAAATATCTTGGAAACTCTGATAATAATGCCATTTAAAGAAGTAAGTACATTTTAAAACGAGTTACGATCTTCAGAATACGATAGAAAAAATATTCTGAAGATATATTACTGCTAGGAGTCCGATACGGTGCTTGTATTGTTATATTTTAACTTTGTCGAGAGAATTCACGAAATTCAGTTACAACTCCTGAAGAAAAGAATAGATTTTTTTGCCAAAGCAATTGGTCCAATCTTGGAGCCAACCGCTCGGGCCTCATACCTCGGTTGGTTGTAGCTCTACAAGCTATGCTTAGTTATGGCCTAACAGCTTGATAAATTTTTGCTTCTGATTCGTCTTGAGTGACACTGGTTATAATATCATAAATATAAAAATTTCAATGGCCGAATTTGACGCCATTTGCGTCTTCAAAAATTATTTTTTTCCTCAAAACCTGTCGAGTAGTATCAAAGTTCAGGGTTTTATAAATGGCTACAGCGTGTATGTTTAAATGTAATTTGGAATTTGATGTTTTTCTCAATAATGTATAAATAATATATTTTTCTCAAACATTCATGGAAATATCGAATGTCGAATTTGTCCGTAAAAAAAGAAAAACAAATCCATTGCAGGAGCAATTTTTGAATTTGGAACATTACAACGCTCCAGTAATGTTGTATGAAACGGCGCGCTGGAGTTATTAAATACTCTTTTAGTTGGATCTCTTTGATCATTCTTGCCATACCGAAGTAAGTCTCTTTGCTTAGTACAACTTGCGTTCTCGTGGCTGTATAGCCACAAATGCGTTGCCTTTTGGCACAGATGATAAATATAAAATTGGCGGCAAAGTTGAAAATTCGTCTTGATTTGTTATTTACATACTTATCTATATATATAAAAGAAAGTCGTGTTAGTTACTTCACTTATAACTCAAGAACGGCTGAACCGATTTAGCTGAAAATTGGCAGGGAGGTAGTTTAGAGCCAGGAGAAGGACATAGGATACTTTTTATCCCGTTCGACATCATTCCCGTGTGACTTGACATGTAACGTCAGTCACTATAAAACGTGGTATAACAAAAAAGAATCAGACTTGGAATAACAAAATTGGCGTATAATGACAGCTATGTAATGACGTATGGATGACTATTTGATATTTGTAAGAAATCTATATGTATAAAAGAAAGTCGTGTTTGTTACAACACTTATAACTCGAGAACGGCTGGACCGATTGCCATGGTTTTTGATTTGTTGGATTTGTTTCCGTCCCGAATAGCAGAATGACTATTAAAAACATTGGAAAATTAACGAAAAAAATAAAATCAATTTATCCCCGTATTCTCCACGGGAACGGGAACTATGCGGGTGAAACCGCGGGGCGCAGCTAGTTAAATATAAAGTATGTTTTATTTCCCTGTATTCTTTTGAGAAAGTCAAATGGCAATAGCCTGTCTCGTATTATTAAAGTATTACCTGCAATTGCCTGTTTCACGGCGTTTGGAATAATGTACTATTATTTATATCGGTCGTGAGACACCACGCGTGCAGAATTAATGACCAGATGGCGGGCGGGGGGCGGGGGGCGAGGGCATATCGTTACTTTAGGTCAATATTATTATGTTAAACGTTATAGTTGTACGTTACGTTATTGTTGTAAACGGGTTCGTTATTTATAACGGGGGTTCGGTGGGACTTCTCACGGAACATGGTTTTTGTTGTACAAACAATGTTGACAATTATTTTATGTAAATAGCGACGGAAAGAACAAGCTATCGCCGGTTCTTGCTTATGTATTATTTTGAATGCAATTATGGTGGCGGAACGAGCAGTTGGCCCACTTGGTATTAAGTGGCTGCCGCCGCTCATAAACAACGCCGATGCGCCTCGGATCTTCCCCTATTTGTGTAGTACGTTGCACCCGTCGTTGATACGTGTATTTAGAGTCTCATGCACTTGTAATTTCACCGGCACCCGCACCCTTCCACAGCAACCCGAGCGCACCGCTGCCTGGCGGCGGATTATCAGTTCTTGCCACACGTTCTACTGCTACTTTGTGTAGCTCCCCCCGCGCGGGGGCACGGGTACTCTCTGGGGAACGGGCCATCAACGTCCAGTATGTACCTATATTCCACTAACATAGATTACCCAAGCAACATTGTTTGTAATGGATGGCAGTTATGAGAATGTTGGTATGTATGCATATCTTAAAGGTTTATTGTCTGAGACAGAAATTTGAAAAATTAGCTTCTTAGTAAAGTTGACGCGTCTCATAGATGTCTCCACCTGTACCTTGTGCTGCACCGGTTTGAATACGATGGACAAATAATTATACAATAATAATAACTATTATTATATAATATATATATATTATTTATGTATTTTTTAAATCATGCCCTCTTAGTACTTAAGATTGTTTTAGATGTTTAATAATTGTCTGTGAATCATACAGTATGTATGGAGTTTACACGAATTGTATGACGGTCATACACTATGATAATATGAAAGGCCATACGTTCGACAAGGTCCGGCGTCGCGCCGCACAAACTGAACAATACAATAAGTAATTAATAAGTAATTGATACTGTGCAATATGACAAGCATACACCGGTAGCTCGTTATATGACAGTCATACAATATACACATTTTGTATGACTGTATAGAAAAAGGTGAGTGTTGCTAATTGTATTTACTCGTGTGTAATAACGTGTCTCGTGTAATGCCGGGTCGTTATCACAAACTTCGGGATGGTTTCATAATATGCGGAGTACCTGAGAGACCCATTTTTATTTTTTTTATCTGAAATTATAATTTTATGTATTGTAGTAACAGTAGTTTATTGAGTTTATAAAAGGTACGAGATGGCGCTGTATTACATTTTCAGCGTAGTTAATTAGATTTTTTTTTCTAATAATTAATTTATACAAGAAGTACAATTATACAGGTAAACTTAAACAGTAAAACCCTATCTAAACAAAATGTCACCCAAACCGTTAGAGCCGGTTCCGGTTCCGAGACACGCGAAATAAATAAATTAATATATATGCAGACTTGCTCGTTGAAAGTAACAAGATGATAATAACACACTTTTATTTGTATATTTTTTTACATCCGTTAAAAAGTAGCTTACGTTAGTGCGACCTGCAGGCAGGGGGACTCGAGGGGGACGCCCCCCCGGCGCCCCCGGCTGCGGGCCGGCGAGACACGTGTGTGGGGAGAATGACTACCTCTTTAATGTTTACGATTAAATTAAATCCGACCAAAAATGCTTTACAAGATAGATTGTAGGTTACGGCGCCCGTGTTCACACACGACACTCACTGGCATTATGGAAATTAGTTTGTTTGTTCGTGGATTTCTCTAATTTATTGTTTTATTTTTTATTATGTGTAATTGATACTATGATGATGGAAACAAAATTAATTAATCAAAAAAGTTTTAACCAAATATTTTTAGCACAAAATTAGGCAGCTCAGTGAAATACCGTCAATGCTAAATCCGTCTCTCTGACATTTTGGTTTACGTAAGTGCTCTTTTTAACCGATTTAAACAAAGGTGGAGGTTCTGTAAGGGTTATATGAGGTTATTTTTTTATGTATGTTCACCAATCGAATAAAAAAAATATTTTCTAATATTTTTTTATTTTAAAGCTTAAGTTAGTATCACGCGGGATGGCAAGTCTGTCTGTCTGCTGGTCGGTGTTGTATGTGAATACGGGCGTAGATGTCGTTCGTGGATTACAATGAGGATGATAATAATAATAATAACTATGGCAGGTGACCAGAGGAGGGTGGTAGCTCAGTGAGACAGGAGACAGGAGACAGTGGCCGCGCGAGGAGGGGCACGTATTTTTGGAATGTCCAATTGTCCTTTCGTATTTTATTGTATCTGAAATTTTATATTTATACAGATTACTATACATGTAATACAAATCGGCACAAACTGTGGACTGTTGAAACGTACTTATTTATAATAATATATTGATGTAATGAAACGTATTTTATTATATCCCGTGATAAGAACGACATCGGTACAAATAGTACAATATATATATACAAATATAATATATCATATATATATGTTCCCACAGGCCGCGCGAGTAGAGCTAGTGATCCCGTGTAGCTAGATATGTATTTTTGCAAATACTCACTAATAAACCGAGCAAACTTTATATGAGTTTTACTGTACCCTGTGTCGCAGTTGCCATGGATACACTACACGAGCCCAGAACACACGAATGTATGTGTCTTTGCTGACTACTGGTGGAACGAGTTCACAGTTAAGTTGTTGATGTGTCCCATAAAGAATACGGTGAAACTACGGTCCTCCCTACCGAAGTAGGGTAGAAGCAGAAGATCCAAATCCCCGCGTTGCGCCGCTCTGAGACTTAAGTCCTTTTGGGCCCATAATTTCACCCGCACCCACACAGCAATAGGAGTGCACCGGTGTTTTTTAAATAGTTTTTTTTTATCTAACAAAAGTGTAAGCCAGCCTCATGTTAAGTGGTTACGTCCGCCCAAGAAATAGGGAGTTGTATTGTAAAATAAATAACATGTTAATACTGAAAATATGTTTATTTCTCGCCTGACAGGAACATAATTATAGATATCTACGTAAGGTACAGTTAGTGCACCCCCACAGTGCTCCCCGCGAGGTGCACGGTAGTACTGGGAATAATGGACTATGATCGGAGCGTGTCGCCGTTCTTAATAATAATTGAGAGCTTAGCAACTAATGGGGGGAGCGCGCCCGACTGGCAGTGTGCACCCCCACCACCCCTGTAGGGGGCGTTCTACGACTGATATCAGAGATGGGTGGATACTAAATCGGCGCTTAGTATCAGTACTACTGAGTAGTTGAACTGGTAGTACTAATGATACAACCTCGCGCTTCCAGTACTACACGTGTCGTAACTGAAAGACGAGTCGACTGGGACTGATGTATGTTTGTCCTCGCACAAACAAATACACAATGAACAAATGATACCATGTACAAATATATCATTAAAATTCCTTTTGGAAACAAATAATGTACATAATGTACTAGTATTGCCTGTGTCGATGGCATTGGCAAACACAAGAAAAAGACCCGAGAAAAACTTCATGCTTACCACAAAATATGCCCCGGCCGGGAAACGAACCCGAGACCCCTCGCTTCGAAGGCAGGGCTACTATCAACTAAGCCGTCAAATCATAGCACTACGTACGCGAGTGACCAATTGTACTACTATTATTTATAAAAAACAAAGTCTACCTGACAAAATAGATATTTTTCTATTCTATTTTGATCTTCTTTTGCCATATATGGTCACAAGTACTACCGACAAAAGGTTGTATCATTAGTACTGCCAGTAGAACTACACGGTAGTACTGATCTGCATAAGTTGGGAAACGAAGGATATACATCATGTTAACTCATTTGTAACATCATAAAATGTTTGAATAGCTACAATATTAGCCCAAACAAGTGGGCAAACATGTTTTACATTAATTATTACTGTTCATATGTACCACCTTCCATGTACCCATGTTTGAAAAATAATAAATGATTTATGATTTAATTAAGATTGCTGTCTACAACTTAGAGTAAAATTGGATACAGATAAAACTAAATTTAATTTACAACGAATTGGATTTTTCTAACGCAACATAATCAAAATTTAAACTAAGCTTTCTCCCCTAAAGGAGTAGGCAGAGTCACAGCGGTTCTCCTTTCCCTGGCGATGCACTGTAGTGGGTATATTGCGCTGCGGTTCCCACGAATAACTCAGCCATTATCAACACAACTCGTAATCCAACCGCCAGTACAAAGTATACCTTCTATTCAGCTACTTATATAATTATGTATTGTATGTACAATATCTATTTAAGTACAAGTATTTCGTAAGAGTTGGTTTTTATCGCCATGGAGGTGACAATACGAGCTGCCGGCCCACGTGATGTTAAGTGGTCACCACCGCCAACTAATACGCCTCAGATCCTCCGCTCCGTTGAGTCCGTCACTCTGAGACGGGGATCTCTTGCGTCTCTCCTGTAATTTCACCGGCACCCATACCCTTCCACAACAATGCGTGAACGGCGTGCTTGGCGGCAAATTACCAGGTGTGGAGGAAGTACTTCTAACGAACTTGTCACAAGTTCTGCTGCATCGTGTTGCTCCCCCCAGCCAGGGGGACGCGTGGCTCCGAGGGGGCCCGGTATGATCACCAAGTGCACAGGTACAGTAACTCACTACAAACGCTTACTGATATCTTACTTGGTAGGTATCAATACGCAGGTATCTAAATGTACGCAACAATACTGACTTCACTACAAGGCCACATCTATTATCATTATTCCTATATTCAACATCTACTTTCATCATATTTTACTATATTCAAGCCTCTTTCACCGCCTTCAACACATTTGACACGCTTATTCCCTTAGGATAGCCTGTGTCCCAGGTGGCATGGAGACACGGGTCTCTTACAAACGTTTGATCCCTTTCTATCGTGTCTTGTCTCAGCAGGACCTTATCATATTTGTTTGTACCGGCCGGGGATCAAACCCGACACTCTTCGTTTTGAATGCACGGCTGCCACCAACTCCCCCGACTGTGACGCCGTCTGAGTAATGTTTATTAATGAGCTCTTAGTTTTTTTGCAGTAGTACTTGTGACAAGTTCATTCGGAAGTACTGCCACCAGACCTGGGAATCCGCGGCCAAGGAGTGGTGCACTCGCGTTGCTGTGTTCCGGTGGGAAGGTGTGGGTGCCGGTGAAATTATAGGCGCATGAGACCTCACAACCCCGCCTCAATGTGACGGGTGCAACGCTATGTAACGTGGGTCTACTCTGAAAGGAGAGCTGAGTCATAGTACTCTGTTCCGAGTCGTGTTGCTTTGTTAATGGGCGGCGGTAACAGATTAACATCAGGAGGGCCGTCACATAAAAAATAACTGTCTGTCTATAGATCACTGCCAGACATTGTTCTATGATGGCGGATATCCTAATAATAAGTAGGCGCCTAATTGATACCTTTATTGAAACACTTGTTTGAAGTTGAAACAGACATATTCTTACAAATAAGACTCCAAAACATGAAAACTGACTGTAACGTTATCATATCTGTGTGCATGTAACGTGCCTAAGGAGCTCCTGTGGCACGTTGTACGCTCAGGAGTATGTTTCCTTGTGCGCGTACATTTTGACGTACATTTGACACTTGGGATCCAAAGGAATAAATGGTGTTTGGCAATGTGAAAGAGGCCTTAGCAAACGTCAGCTGTCAATTTTTGCCATTTTCATTATCTATTTGCGATCGGTATAGGCGTTATAAAAAAAATGATAAAGCTTGTTCGCTTTCAGCCAGCGTACCGTCCGCACATAGCCAGTACTTTTTCCACAATAACTTTAGTAGGTTTATATAAACTGTCACAGTTTAGTATTTAAACTGTCACATCTGTGGTTTAAATTGAAATTCTTAATTTAAAAAAACGAATACATCTATGCACCAATTCCTTTTTCAAATTAAGTTGATTTGTGCAATGTTGCCACTTCAAAGTGACGCTTTCTCCAAAACGCCAATTTCATGGACTTTGAATTTCAAGAAGTTGTGAATGTGAAGAAGTTTGCGGAAAATACAAATTAAAAACATTAATTAATTATATCTTTGTTGACTCAACATTATTAACGAAAATGGCAAAAAATTGACAGTCATCAACTATAGAACTAATTATCTATACCTACCTACTTACATCATTTAATATAATTAGCTGCATTTTGTTCTAAAACTATTCTACTAACAAGATCTTGAGATTCTATTCTCAATCCTACCTAATTAGGTAGCCGAAGTAATACAATATTTACATTATGTCAAACTTATCTAAAATACTAAATTCACTTTAACCAAATGTAAAATAAACTCCGTTTGTCTATATTAAACACTTTGTACAATTGAAGCTATTATGCCGTGAACAGTTCGCTAAGAATCCTATCAGCCTCTATTATGTACTGCCCTACTCTCCACAACCGCGAGGAGAACGGGTTTTATCTACCACGGGAACCCGATCTGGGTTGGTAGATGTCACATATCCCCGAATTTCAGGTTCTACAGTTTGGTCAGGCCGCTTTCCTCACGGCGTTTTCCTTTATCGTTTGGCGTGGAATATCCTGAACTTGGCGTAGAATACGGTCCGTGAACAGTTGGCGTAGAATACGGTCCGTGAACAGTTGGCGTATAATACGGTCCGTGAACAGTTGGCGTAGAATACGGTCCGTGAACAGTTGGCGTATAATACGGTCCGTGAACAGTTGGCGTAGAATACGGTCCGTGAACAGTTGGCGTAGAATACGGTCCGTGAACAGTTGGCGTAGAATACGGTCCGTGAACAGTTGGCGTAGAATACGGTCCGTGAACAGTTGGCGTAGAATACGGTCCGTGAAGCGTCCCTTGCCTATGCAGTGGGTTCAGGGTTCTCCTCCTCGTCGGTCTTGATGCCCGCGCCGGGGGGCAGCTTGAAGTGCTGCATGTGGAACGGCGGCTCTGGACTCACGGATTGCTGCGCCTGCGCACGCAAACCATTATATTATTGGATCCATTTGACTTTATTGTATTTTTAACTAACGTAATCAATATAAATCTATGTAATTACCCAAATGGATCATCTGAATAAATAGCATTATATTAACCGACTTCCAAAGGAGGAGCTTATGAAATCTTTAGAATGTTTTGAAATGTTTAGAACCTCGGGACTCCTTCATCTAAGAATCGGGTCTTAATGGAAAATTTTTTATTTTATTTAAATGTCCATAGAAATTGCATCAAAATCAGTTCGATAGTTTGGCTTTTAAATTAAAATAACTGGAAACAGGTCGTGTCATCCAGGTAAACGGAATTGCGTATTTGACTTTCCTGTGACTGTTCTTTGCCCATTGGGAACCGATTTCGATATTTCTTTTTATGGTAGAGTGCATCCCATGAGGTCGAGAAGTGTGTGTGTGTGTGTGTGTGTGTACCTGCGTGGTGCGGCCGCGCCTCCGTCTCGGCAGGATGCCCTTCCTCGCCATGAAGAAACTAGAACGACAAGCACCAATCAGTTTTATATAATATTTATTTATAATCCTTTGTTCTGGCGATGGTGTTGTGTCCTCAGTCAGTCATTATAACACTATCTCATTTATTAGTTGAAGAGTTTTTTCAAGTTTTTTTGCAAATTTTGTTGTAATAAATATATTTTTACGGAACGAGTTGTAATGCCCACCGGACAATGACAACAGCAAATCATTTCGGAATAAGACCTGGATCGTAGACTGACAAGCGCGGTCAGTGACCGCTCATTAGGGCTGTCCCAAAAATAACAAAAAGTTTTTTGTTTTACCTTGTAAGGTAAAATGGAGTTTTGAATTTGATTCTGATTTTCAGTCATATGATTCAAAATCTGATTTGTAAGAACACCTTTCAATACTGTCACACCTTTTAGAAACGTCTTGTATGTGATGTTCTTCTCAGTGGACTCACCGTATGGTAGATATGGGTATGTTAAACTGCTGCGACACGGTCTGGAAGGTGAGCCCGCGACTCACGCAGTCGGCAGCCTGCCGCAGCACCACCTCGCTGCGGCGGATGCGCTTGTTGATGTTGTAGTCAGGGTGCGCGTGCGCCTGCACACACCACGTCCCGTCTCTTTACCAAATTCAAACATTGTTACCATTCAAAGTTAGTTATGTAGAGACAGACAGACACACGCTTTCCTGCTACTTTTTTCTTCGCCCATTGTAGACAGATTTAGATGTTTTTTATTTAAAACTAGCTGCGCCCCGCGGTTTCACCCGCATAGTTCCCGTTCCCGTGGAGAATACGGGGATAAATTGATTTTATTTTTTCGTTAATTTTCCAATGTTTTCGGACGGAAACAAATCCAACAAATCAAAAACCATGGCAATCGGTCCAACCGTTCTCGAGTTATAAGTGTTGTAACAAACACGACTTTCTTATATATATATAAGATGTTAGGGCGTAACCAATGAAGGCGAACATAAGGGATGTGATTATTGAAGTGTGCTCCTTCCATTTGTTTAGATCAGTCACTTGTTACTGCGCATGTCTCTGTCGCGGTGAACCGTGGAGAGGTGATTCCTTCACGTGTGTGCTGTGTGAGGGGGTGCTATGTCGTACCGAGCCGAGGAGCGGGGGGTCTCCCACGTGCAGCACGTTGACGGAGGGGTACACGGGCCCCAGCGTCATCACCTTGGAGCCCGGCCCCGGCGCGGGGCCCGGCAGCCGCGGGGGCTGCGCCTCACTCGACTGGAACGAGAATAAAACAGGCTGCAGAAAAACTGTATGCTGATCTTCAATTGTGACTCAACTGTTCTATTATACCAGCATTCGTTATTTCCGATGAGACAAAGGTAATTGAAAATGTCCCTTTTTTTAACTGAATTAGTGTAACGGCACGCTACAGTGTCCAGAGCACTCTCTGCTGCATCGTGGAAACGATGACTGTCTCCCCGCGGCGGGTGAAGCGGTGCACCTGCCTGAGTACCTACCCTGCTCGCGTGAATAAACATGAAGTCAGGTGGAAATGGATCTATCACTATTACTTCTTCCTGACTACGATAATAACTCTACAATCTGCATCTTCATGGCGCAGGAAATCTCTCGTTCTTACTTGTTACCTGTCGTGTGACGGACGCTCGCAGTTGTCATCCGTGAGCTGGTGACTCCGGTCAGCAAGCAGCCGACCGTCTGCTTCACCCTCACCATGAGGGAGGCCATGGGATGTCTCAGACGCCTCCAGCTTCATCCTCTCCAACATATTTCAACACTGCTTGGCAGCTCTGCTTCCCGGATGAACTGTTGTACCGAGGTGGCTACCTGTCGTATGATGAAGGCCGGCGGCT
The DNA here is from genome assembly GCA_921293045.1 of Aplocera efformata. Taxonomy (NCBI): domain Eukaryota; kingdom Metazoa; phylum Arthropoda; class Insecta; order Lepidoptera; family Geometridae; genus Aplocera; species Aplocera efformata. The sequence goes on along the minus strand of OV121067.1, from coordinate 97,298 downwards.
CGTAGCTCCGCCCGTACGTGTGGTCGTCCGTCAGCTGGTGGTGCTCCTCGAGCGGCGTCCCCCCCGGCTCCGCGTCCTCCGGGGAGGGGTCCCGCTCCGACCCGCTGTCGTAGTGGCACTGCACGTTCGAGATTGCGAAATCTAGACAACACATTGGATTCCAATCGTTATTTGGTTTGGTTCACGGCCCCTGCAGCGACCCGGGTCTACGAGCGAGCATGAAAGCTGTATAATAATAATAATAATAATAATTCAGCGATTATTGTTCCGATAGTAGTTTTGGTGAACGGACTTGTAGCGAAGAGCTTCCACTAACATCTTAAGAAGTTTTCAAGTGTATGTATGTTTCTGGTGGGAGGTGTCGATAGATTCGTCTTGATTGTGAGTGACACTGGCTATCTGTATCAAAATAATAATGGCCGATATTTGGTGCCGTATTATGCGTCTTAAATTTTTTTTCCTCAATACCTAATACCTCGAGTGTGGTATTAAAATGCAGGGCTTTACAAAAATATGTATCTACAGCCTAGATGTTTAAATGTAATTTGGAAAATTTCACGCAGTCGCGGTTTTTGTTTTTTCATAACTTTTTGTTTTTAATATGATAGGTTCGATTTAACAGATACCTAGTTCCTGCTGCGCTACAAGCAGGTCATTATATGCAGGTAATAACCTTATGATCAGTTTCACCCGGGTCCGATGTAGAGTAGCTAACCACTCCCGGTGCCGTTAACCACTTATTGTCGTTTGAACAGATAGTTTGCGAGAGTGCAAGGGGCGCCGGTTCGATTCCACGCGCTCTATTTGCATATTGTACATAAGACTTAACTTTTTTTCGGTTTATTTTCATTTGTTTTCTCATCTTAGTAGTGTTGTCTCTAACTTGTTTTTTGTTTTATTTTGTAGTACTCTACACGACTAATATTGTATGTCTGAAACGGGCAGACTCTTGTTCTACCATCATTCATCATTCATCATCAGAGCTCATCATTGAACTCTTACTATATTTCGTTGTACGCAGTATAAAACAATTAAGAATATTTGTATTTATTCTCCGCTACCTGTTGTATGTATGTATTACATACAACAGGTACCGGTGTACCTATATAAAATATGCCTTTTAAATAATTTTGTAGAATGATTAGTCAATACTTGATGTAAATAACACAAGTATTGTCAGATTTGTGTAGGTACTCAAAACTTGTTGAAAGAGAGCTCCAGGCGAGGGAGTGCGAGGGAGTGCGAGGGAGTGCGAGGGAGTGCGAGGGAGTGCGAGGGAGTGCGAGGGAGTGCGAGGACAGGCTGTTTCAATGAAAAAAAACCATACGGCACAAGTTATTATTTTATTATCCATCAATTCGATACAGTCACCCGTAGTTACTAAATATAAATACTGACATTCATTATAAATAATTGTTAAGTACATTTCATAATTTTTAAGTACACAAATACTACTTATGTATATTTGGCTCCATAAGTACATTAAATATAGTAAGTATAATTTACTCTAATATAACAAATTTTATATTATACAATACTTATTTTAACTCAAATATAAAAAAAAAACAACTTTGAATATAATTCGAATCCACTTTGGCATATTACACTAGGAACTTAAAAAAACATAGCTTGCTTCACCGCACGAGGGGATTCAACTTCAACAGTCATAACTAGAACGTTCAAAGTGAAAGTTCCAATCTCAGAGCAAAATTAAGTAAAATCAAACTATTAACTATTGCAAGTCTGGCTGCAGACTTGTTGAATTACATTTGACACGAAAACCTTAAATACACTTTAGACTAGATACAATAGTAGTGATATAATATATTAAGTTATTACTAAGTTATTATTTAATTATAGTAAATATGTATAATCGAGTCGCGGCTGCACTTTCTGGCTAGTTTTTCAGACAAATCGTTCTCGACATTAGTTTTCTTTGGAGTTTAAATGTTTTGTGTGTCCATGCCACCTGCGACACGGGGAAACCCAGTGTGTTTCACGTTTGTTTGTTTGTTGGTTAAGATGTAGCGTAGTGCCTCCACTCCTGCCTTGAAATATTAATGTTTTTTTTTTTTCAATTCTTTGGCTTAGTAAATTCAGTTTTAAATCCCTGTACACGCATACGACAAAAAACTAGTTTTGGAAACGCACTAAACACGTGAAGATGCAGAATTAGAATATGGCATCTGATGCAGCGTTCAACTACATCAGAATGGAATAATAATTGATTAGTTCCCTTTACAAAATGTGAGGAAAGGCTTTACAATTATTCGTATAGAAGTTTACCGTTAAATATTACGAGTTGGTGGAAATGTATCTCTATCTCTTAACGTTATGAAATGCGCCCCAAATGTTAGGTTACATGGAGCCAATCTTCGTCAAAAATCCCAAACGTGTGAGTACCTTTTACGAGTAAAAAACGTCACTACAAATATAACCTATTATTGTTAGCGTAAATAAAATAACAGATGTTTCTGGGATGCTTTTTAAAGGACAACACTAGCAGAACTAGGTTGTAGGACTAGCAAACATGTAGGACTAGCTGTGCCCGCGGATTCACCCGTGTGGAATTCGCACAATTTACACTTCCTCTGGTGCAATCTTTTTTTTTTTTATCAAGTTTTATTTTCGCGGCAAAAAGTTGCGATGTCATTCTCCCAATCCCATGTAGGTATCTCTGCAGCAAAATTCATCAAAATTGGTTCTGCGGTTCAGGCGGGAAAACATAGCAGAGTTACTTTCGTATTTATGTTTGGACTAGGTGCGCCCCCGGTTTCACTCGCGTAGTTCCCGATCCCGTGGGAATAAAGTATAGCCTATGTTCCTAGTGATACTTATGTGATACTGAAGCTTACCGTAGGTTAAAGAATTTTTAAAATCGGTTTGGTGATTTAGGCGTGAAGTATAACAAACAAGCAAATAAACTTACATTTGCATCTCTAGATAATATTATTTGGATATAGTACCTATCCCCTTCGTTCTGAGGGGTCGTCGACGATTGGCATTGGTAGGTACCTACTCATATAAAAATAATTATCTTAAACTAAGACTATTTTTAATATTACACATTTAATTATTTGGCAAGATATTAAATATATTAGGATTATCATTTACAATTTCGATATTGGCGCCGATTCTGCTGTTGTCCGACTAAACTAAAACTAAACCTAACAGCATGTTCTACTTCGCATCAAATAGACAACTATTTAAATGCTGTCAAATTCAGTTTTAGTTTAGTTTCTAGCAGAATTAACACTAGTATAGTGAACAATTCTAAATTAAAGTTAGTTTGACGATGGAGTCCATTCTGTTGGCGTCCAACTAAACTAAAATCTGTTTGAACAGCTCTCGAATGTTCTGTCCTTTTCTTAACATGAAACGGTACCAGATAGGAGACGTTTCAGTTTCAGTTTCAGTTTGTCTGACCGCAACAGAATGGGCTCGACTGTTCCCGGTCAGCGGTCAATCTCACCCGGCCCGCGACTCCGACCTAACCACAGACAAACTAAGTATTCTTTATATATACTGATTAGAACAACTGTTCCCCAGCAGGAGAAAAGCAATTAATACTTATCTTTATGCATTGTGAACATAGTTGATTAAAAATAAATTTTAATTGAATTAGTTGTTGCATTATTATCAATCCACTCTCATTTGCCGAGAGTAGCATGTGTCATCGCAGTGGGAAACATTACAGGTATATAAAAAATCTAAATATTTATTAATGGAGCGGTAGATGTTCATTCTGCTAATTTCGGAAATAGAAGTAGAATGGAACAGAAGGAGAATAGAAGTAGAATGGAACAGAAGGAGAATAGAAGTAGAATGGAACAGAAGGAGAATAGAAGTAGAATGGAACAGAAGGAGAGTAGAAGTAGAATGGAACAGAAGGAGAATAGAAGTAGAATGGAACAGAAGGAGAATAGAAGTAGAATGGAACAGAAGGAGAATAGAAGTAGAATGGAACAGAAGGAGAATAGAAGTACAATGGAACAGAAGGAGAATAGAAGTAGAATGGAACAGAAGGAGAATAGAAGTAGAATGGAACAGAAGGAGGATTGATATTTTATTTGCGGTCAATTCAGACAGTAGTAGTAGTAGTAAGTTAGTTCAGTATAGTATTATTATATCTGTGGTTCAGTCTAACATCTACTCTCGCAATAACCTGATCACGTGCTTGTTCCGCTGTACTTTTCGTAGGTAAGTACTTTCGTAGTACAAAAATACCGAAATGTACCGCACATTGTGGTATTTTTATAATGTTAATTTGTTATTTAAAACTTGTCCGTTTCCAAACGTGGTACGTGTTGCGAGTGTTACGTTGGGGAAGATAGCACATTTATTGGATTCCACTTTGATCGTGAAATGGTGTCCCACCCGGCCGGCTGTACCGGCGCGCACCCCGGCGCTACAGCCCCTCGAACCGCTCGGGCCCGGTCTCGGCGAGCAGGTTCAGCGGGTCCAGGATCTGGGTGGAGGTGCGCGCGCCCCGCCGCCCCTTAGAGAACTGACTTTTGATATCGTATTTCTCCATCCAGTTGCGCAGAGTTTTCCTGGGCACGCCGTACTTGTTGGAGGCGGCGTACACGCTGTAGCCCCGCTTGACGGCGATGAGCGCGTCCCGGAGGTGCTGCGAGGAGTACTGCTTGTAGGACTTCTCCTGGAACACGTCCGTCTCGATGTTGACGATGGCGTTGGGGCGGCGGCCCACGATGCGGGGCCGCGCGTGGATGTTCAGCGGGATGCCGTGCTCCATGTCGATGAAGTGCCGCGTCACTATCTCCGTGGAGGTGCGCACACCTGCAATAAGACAGGAAAGGCCCGTTAGTCAGCGCGCTGGCCCGGGGGGCCGCAGGGGGCCTTCGGCTCGGCCAGGGCCTTTTCCTGGCTTATTACAGGCGGGGCGGGGTAAGCGAGGAAAAGACGCCTGGCGACCTCCCGGGGGACTCCGTGTCGTGTCGCGTCGCGTCCGCAACCATTCAACTCTACCCGTTCGCGGGAAATGAACATTAAAAGTTCACACCGATCGATATTCGAATATATATCAAATGGTTACAGCAGGTTAGTGGTGCTGAGAGAATTACTAAACAATATTCTGTTGCCAAAATTGTTGGCGATGTGGTTTTAACAAACGAAGGCGTGAGTGTCTCGAGTTTGATTCTGATATTTGGGTAATGGACACAACTTGTGACTTGTGATACTCATTATCAACTTGTGGCGGCGTCATCCCGGTAGGGAGAGACTTATAGTACACACACACACACACACGCGCTGGTACTACCAGACGGGAGGTCTGGTAGTACGAGTGGAACCTACAATATATGGAAGCCAAAGTCTTTTATTTCCGTTTATTCTTAAACATTACTCGTAAACGTCAATTGTCATTTTTAATAAATACTTTAGTACCTGAGATAGCGTACCATTTAAATATAATATTGTTTATAAAACGTGCAGGAATTTAGCTGTACCTACTGCAGGACTTTTATCAATCGAACATTTATAGGTAAGTATAAAACGAGACGTGAATTCAAATCAAGATTTTTGTATTAAAACTTCATGAATTCATAAAGAATTATTATTATGAATTATTATAATTATTATTTTATGTGATCACACATAAAATAATAATTATATATTATATTAATTATTAACATTCAGATGTATACGTTCAGGGGTGGCATGTTCTATCAGAACAAACCCTTTCAATAAATAAATGATTAAAAAAAAAACATTCAAATATTTTATTTCACCGGTCGACATAAAACTCATCATTGAATTTGATGATCTGATTAAAAACACATTCTTTTTATATCTCGTTTATTAATTCTCATAATAGCAAAAACTGGTACAATAGTCTTCTATAATAATTATACTTATAATATAATTATTATAATGATTCATCGGGCGGTTTTTGACAGTAACTCAACACAATATACCTAGTAAGTCCCATATTTTTACTCATTATATTAACTGTTATGTACAGAATCACAAATAATTAATGTATTTCAACAAGAACCATGAAAAACTCCTAAAAACTGACACAAAACTTTATTTTTATGTATGTTTGAATAAGCGAGTAATTTAAAAAAAAATTATATAATATAATATAATAATTTATAGGTAATAATTAATAATTTGGCTATAAACTTAAGTACAACAGGTGAACCGGACAAACGACACATACTTAACGTAATACTGCAGTGAGTAGGTGAACAACACGGCTCGTTACAACTACACAACTGTTACACGTGCCAAGCTCTATTCTGAAAATACTGAAACACAAGAGAACATGCTAAGGACGACTTCTTTTAAAATTAATTATTTCATCTCTATTTATTTGGAAGTAATTATAATGACCTATATGGTAGAATTATTTAGGTAATCATATAAATAATGTTAAATTTACCGACATAATTGTAAGTCATAATTATATCGAAATGTATCTTCGGTATTGTTATTAATATTATAAATGTTCAATAATTCTGCCGATAGTTTTAATCCAGTATTTTTAGAAATTATATTTATCAGCTTAATTATATTATTATTTAAATTACTAACTAACAGGCACTTGACAGACAGACCGGGCGAATGGTTCCATTAAGTTTAATCTGTGATTTTACATGCTAGCACACTTCTTTGGAACGCCTCACGAAGTTTCGCGAGACAAGGCATTTCTTAAGTTACAGTCATCAGAACAGACGTAAAATCACAAACTAAATGTTTCCATCTCGCCGGAAATATAAACTAAACGATACATAACGAGTGGCATATTGTAAAGTGTATCGGATTTTAATGTTAATAGGAACGCAGGCGCATCTCGTCCGGATTTACAGACGTATAACGACAATCTACACTTTCATAAATTGTATACTGACTTTTGCCCGCGGCGTTTCTCGCGAGGTATCGGGATCAAATGTATTCTATCCAGCATTTTGAGCACGTAACCGCCTATTAAAGTTATAATCATGACTTTTTCCTTGAATAACATTTTACTATTTGACCTACCTACTGCTGTAGCTTTATCGAAAATTATTATACGATATTACTCTTTTCTAATAAGTTAATAACTAGTTAGTTATTATAAGATTTGACGTTGACCTGCATTAGTATTATTAATTTAAAGTATTGTTGGTGCGATCCGGGGGGCGTGGCGCGTGGCGTGCACAATCACTTACATACCACGACACAGTGAACACCAGGGATACTTCACGTGTTCTGATCATACAAATAAATAACATAGAAATGTCTGTTTGTATTGGTAATATAACACTTTTTACTAAATTATTATTATTATTAATCTTATTGACATGTCGCGTGGGGCGTACGATGTCACGTGCAGGAGAAAGTACAAAAGAGTACATCCGCACAAACATACAAGCAGACATACTTTCATAAGATTTCGTTATACATTTGTAAATACGCGAAATGAAATAAAGTGTTCGATGGTGGGACATTCGGGTCAGGAACCGTCTCTTTGGGTTATTTAATTATTATATATAATTCCCCAGTACCTACAGGTAATGGAACAAATATAGAAACAATTAAGTACTGAAATATCTAAATTAGCAACCTACTCTAAAGAAATTACACTTTAATAAAACACTAACAATATTTTAATAAATAATCAAATTAATATAATAAGTATATTTATATTACCCAAAACAATCAAACAAATAGTAATAACCGAAGTATTCGATGCCACAACTGATCTAATTAAGTACATATATAAATACTTTCAATAAATACTAAGTTTAAGCAATATTTTTTATTTCACTATAAGTACTTATACTTTGCGTAGCTGTAGTTATTTTTTAAAGATAGAGGCACTTTCGAATTACGATTATCGTAAAATATAATATTACATATTTTTTACATAAGTAGTTATAACTTTCTTACGATTCATTATGTGAATTTAATATAAGTATTTCGTAAAATTTAATATTGTTTTAACTAATCAAATTTTTATGTTTCATAAAAATCAAATATTATGAATTTTCAAAATGTATAAACCAGATTTATTTACAAAATAACTACACTCACACCTTACATCTATAAAATTTATAAACTTTAATCGCTAAAAATTTCGTATCAAGTCTTTTCTTATATTCCGGACGATGTCCGATCAAGCACACGTTTTAAAAAGGCCAATGAGTTTTTTCTACTATTCTTAATAATAATAACTTATTTAATAAATAATAATTAGTACTACGCTAAATAAATTTATTATTTTTGGTTTATAAATTGCCTATTCTAGGGGAACTGGCGATTGCTGGCAACACTGCCATTAAGTATGGTTACTCTTTGGGTATTGCTGAAAATACTTAAGTTTCATAAATCTTGGTGAAATATTAAGACCTTTGCCGTCAATCTTTGAATTTCTTTGGCAGTAATTCTAGAAGTTCGTATACGACCATTAAAAATGGCTAACATCTCTGTGTCACTATTGAATAAGAGTGAAACCATCCGAATTCACTTTTAAATTCTATCTTGAAATCTTGAAAGGACACGCAGCTCTATACTCAACCTTACTTATTCATTCATGTAAAGACATATCCAAAACCGTGTTTCCATCTGCACCCGTGTTGCCATCGGCCCCGGCCTCATTCTCCGCACTTTTGTCCTCATTTTTCCCGCTCTCGTCGCTAGAAACGTTGGAATTGAACAGGAAATGTTTTCCGAATTCAATTTCGCCGGCGTAGGAGGCGACGTCCAGCTCGCCGCTCTTGTCGAAGGTCCCGTCGGGGTACTCCACCTTGAACTCCTTCTGCCTCTTGCTGTTCTCCACGAACTGCTTGAGCTGCTGCGGCATCGGGAACGAGGACTTGATGTGGCAGCGCTTCATCCAGTTGCGGAGCGACTTGCGCGGGACCTTGTGCGTCTGCGCCGCCCTGCCGCCGACAATATACCGGATATTAGAACCATTATAGCTAGTGGTTAATAATTATCAGACAAGTCGAATAGCGATGCGCCCTTCACTCTGAGACGAGGATGTGCTTGCCTGTAATGTCTTCCGACCTTTTAGCCGTTCTCATTGCGGTTCTGTACAACTTCCTGGCAGCCGAAAGGCAGGTATGATGGCAGTACTTAACACAGCGAACTTGGCAAGGACATATACAGATAATGTTTATGATAAGCCAAAAGTGACTGAACTGCAACAGTAAGATGAGTCCGATAAATAGAACCGCTTACCTATAAATACTCCCGCCCTTCTTGACGTCCATGAGGGCCGCCCACATCGCCTCGTTGGAGTACCGCCGGTTCGGGTTGAACTTGCCCATCATGACCCGCTCGAGGTCCTTGCGCGACAGCCCCGACGAGCTCACCTCCTTCCCCTCCAAGAACTGATCCAAGTCCGACTTGAGAACCGACTCGCCGATGTCCACATTCTTGTCTTTGAAGATGGGCGGCCGGCCGCGCCGCCTGATCTGGGCCTTCTCCGCGACCTTGGGGAAGGTCTCCCGGGCGGGCGCGGCGTCTCTCGCCTTGGGTATGAGTTCCACTTCGGACCTCTGGTTCGCCAGGTCCACCCTCGGCTTCTTGACCTGGCTGGCCCTCAGCAGGGACACCTCCAGCTCCCCGTTCTGTTCCAGCCACGACTTGTAGTAGTCGTTCTCGGCGCTGGCGCTGGCCCCCCCGCCCCCGCCGCCCCCGCCGCCGGCGCCGGCGCCCCGCTGCGCGCCCTCCTCGCCGAGGTTGGTGCTGAGTCCGTACTTGGAGAACTCGTTCCTGATCTCGACCGCGTTCATTTTGGCCAGCTTGCTGATGTACTCGGAGTTCGCTTTGGCCAGGTTCTGCAGTTTCGTTTGGAAAAACAGTTCGCTCTCCGGCTTCACCCTTATAAACTGGTGGCCTAAAAACACACACACAACGGTTACCTCGGCCAACAAACTACATACATGCAATAAAAACCATTGGGAAGGAAAATAAAGACTAATCAGAGAGTATCTAATAATTATCATTAATAATATTTATGTTCAATGAATACTTTTATAAGGTTGAAAAAATTAGGTAAAAAATAATTTATGTTAAAGTAATAATTGATTGGTTCAAATTGATATTTAACTATAAATATATGTTTGAACCATGAATGCGTAAAACTAAATGTCTGTAAGATAGCTACGTTCAACCAAACATTCATGGTCCAAATGTATTAAAATTAAGTAAATCTATCTACAATGTCACAAATATGTTCAACTCGGCCTACCTTACAGACATTTCTCTTTTTATAACCAATGTCCATTCACAATGTCAAAATCTTCACTCTAATACACTTCCGACGCGCGCGCGCGAGATCCAATTCAAAATTAATAAATTTTAATAAATCAATAAAATAAAAAAAAAATAAAAGCAAGTGACGAGAGGAAGCCACATTGCAAATAAACATTGAATGTTTGTAAACAAAACAAATAGTAAGAATGTATAAGGTGCGACTTACCGGCCGTCTGCGCCAGGCTGCCGCCGGGCTTGCCGGGCTCCTCCTCCTGGAACACGCGCGCATTACATTACGGGGAGCCGACTCAGGGCAACATTACACGTCAGTGCACGTCGTGGGGTAATTACAGTTTCGATCTTGCAACACATTGCTATTAACGTTCATATTTAATTTCAGACCAGTATTAGTAAACTTTTAATTAGTAACATTAGTAGTCCTTCCTTCCCGTTAAACTGATCGTCATTCCTCTTGTGCATACAGACAGACCTACTCTAGACAGGCGGCACTGTACTCTAGAAGTACTATGTATTCTAGACAAGCGAGAGTGTCAGTAGATATGAAACTTACTTCGTTATATTCCATGTTGTCGGCGTCAAGTTCTCCGTAGTACAGTCCGTCCTCCTCGACCGTCTCCTCCTTCACGTTGATCTGTTCGTCTTTCTTCTTGTGTCCGTTGGGGGGGGCCGGCGGGGAGGGGGCGCCCGCCTGCGGGGGGCCGGGGGGACCTGACAACAAGTCACCGGCTCCTGTGATCATTGTGACCTCCTAAAGCTGCATGTGTACCTACGCGAAGAGAATAAAACCGCGCGGTCGCGGCCTATGATCATTTATTCATTTTTTTTAATTTCTCTGTGTGTTTTCATGCAATAACTTTCTGCGAAGTTATCTTTTAACCGCAGCAGTCAAATAGCTTTAGCTAGCTACAACTACAATCACCAGTCACTTGATCTGACTATGTGCCATCAATCTGCGAGTCCCGCCGGCGCGCGCCGCGCGCCGTGGGCCGCGCTATTCAAACTGTTGCACATGTTTCTGATTCTTAGTGTTAATTATTATATGAGGTGTCGGTTTGTTGATCCATTAATAGATTAATAATGGATCCATTATTTGTGACAAGAAATATCTTCACTCTCTGTTTACAAATTATAATTTAATTAGTAAAGAGACCGTACTTTCATTAAATTCGAATAATTACACGTCTAAATTAGTTAGTGTGAGCTGTGTTACTTACTACGTGACTTCATATTATGACCTGTTACCGATCCGGGTTACCGTAACCGGTAGGTTTGCTTGTTACCTTATACAGTAGAATTGTTATTTATTGTAAAGAGTAGGGTTGTTAATTACCGTTAACAGTAGGGTTGTCTCTGTGGGCATGGGCGAGGAGCGCGTCGCTGGCGACGGTGAAGTCCTTGGTGTCGGGGCGGGGGTCGGCCGCCGCGCCCCCCGCGCCGCCCGCGCACCCCGCGCCGCCGTCGCTCGAGCACAGGCCTGGAGGGTACACACATATACACATAACAAGTGGATAATTTAGAAACCGAAGGAACCGCCTCCTGCACTTTCATATCTTATATTTGTCGCCGTTAATGTTACAATAAAATGCACTAAACTATTTGCCACTGAGACTTGAAGTACCCCAGTCCACCTGAACACATACGCTTGTCCCCGGCGGCGCGTGCGCACGTACCTCGGATCTGCAGCGCCTCCGCCGACTTGAGCAGGCTGGGCAGCTCGTCCTGGGTGACGTTCACCTCGCCCTTGTACATGAAGTCCACCAGGGCTTGCATCTCGCTGAACCTGCAACGCAACGTTCCTACTTGTATTCTAACAGTACCGAGGTGACGGGACGAGCTGAAGGCTGGACGATAACAGTAATACGACTCAGGCCCCCCGACCTAATGTGAGAAGACCCAAGTTGCATCCCGTTGCGCTCGTCACCCGAAACGAAGCACTTTTCAAGTACCTCGTTTACAAGTACAGACAGTGACAGTACTTTGCTTCCTCATTTGATAGCTGAATGTCAAACTGTGCCAACTGTGACAGGAACACATCTGTGGGGACAGCTGGTACAACATAAATATGTTCTATGGGAGCCAGATTACTTATATAGTAAATACATGACATACAGACACAGAACAAACACGAATACTTGTCCAGGTAGGCGGAGCAGGCGGACAGCACCATCTTGTGGCGGGCACACTCACCGCATGTCCCGCATGAGCACGATGGGGTGGGTGCAGGGGTTGGTGGCCAGCAGGCGCTCCAGGTAGGCGGAGCAGGCGGACAGCACCACCTTGTGGCGGGCACACTCACCGCATGTCCCGCATGAGCACGATGGGGTGGGTGCAGGGGTTGGTGGCCAGCAGGCGCTCCAGGTAGGCGGAGCAGGCGGACAGCACCACCTTGTGGCGGGCACACTCACCGCATGTCCCGCATGAGCACGATGGGGTGGGTGCAGGGGTTGGTGGCCAGCAGGCGCTCCAGGTAGGCGGAGCAGGCGGACAGCACCACCTTGTGGCGGGCACACTCACCGCATGTCCCGCATGAGCACGATGGGGTGGGTGCAGGGGTTGGTGGCCAGCAGGCGCTCCAGGTAGGCGGAGCAGGCGGACAGCACCACCTTGTGGCAGCGCAGCTGGCGCGACTCGCACGCCAGCGTCACGTCCGCGAACTGCTCCGAGGACAGCAGCCGCGGGAACCACGTCTGCAACCCACCGCACAGACCGTCACGCACCGCACATTCCAACTCCATATACATAAACAACAAGTAGCAGTAGAACTAGGTGCAAAGTTCGCCCGGAGGAGTACCGCCTCCACGTCTGGTCATCTGCCGCCAAGCGGCGCATTGCTGTGGTGGAATCACATGCGTATGAGACGGTACATTGATGATGACGGGGATTGTCAATACGGCTTCGATCGAGGAAGACCTTAGTCGTTTTGTAGTTGGTATGGGCACGGGTAACCATTTAACAGTTACCGGGGAGGCTGTAGATGTAAGACTCTGACAGCACGCTTCACGGCGAAGGAAAACATCGCGAGGACGCCGGTGTCCAGTAAACCAATAAACCAGCAGAACCATTGTACGACTCCTAATAGGCCCGCGTGGCAGATCAAACCACGCGGGCCTATTCGGGCCCATTCACTCTCAACTGTGCAGAGTAGGCCGGCGTCCCTGCAGTGAGCACATTAGAGACTGATATAATTGTGTGGTCACATTAGTGCACACTCCTGGTGTGTGTGTGTGTGTGGGTGTGGGTACCTGCAGGTTGGCATGGTACGAGTTCCATCGCACGCAGAACTGCTGCGGAGCCGCCGTCGCCGTCGCCATTATTAATATTCTTCAAAACTCTCTTCTATATAAACATTATTCTATATAATTAATCTTTGGCCGATTCTTATAAAATTGCACAAACGTCCAAAAGCTATCACAGATCGTTTAAATATAATTTAAGTACATTTAATACATTTAGAAACTTGTAAGACTAGATTTTATGTTTATAAATACTGCATATAGATGTATCAGTACCTGCGAACGAAACAAAATATGTTTAGCATTGTGTGTATGACAGGAGGCATATATATTGTACATGAGACACAGACTCCACTTTTAGGGGATAACGAGTAGCCTGTGTGTTAGTGCAAGGTATGTATGACCTACCTTCATAACAAATTTCATACAAATCCGTTCAGTCGTTGAGGCGTGGTGGAGCAACAAACATACATACAGACAAACTTTCGCATTTATAATATTAGTATGACACGTAACATTAGAGCATAGCACATTACTTAGCCTGATACTTATTATTGTTATTATGCATCTTATGGAAAATCGATACCCAGAGGTTGGGGGCAAGCCCTCCTGTTTCTCACTGGCTGAACGCTGGGAGACAACCATATACTGTGGCTCCTTAAAGGTAAGTATGCAAGAATAGTAAGATAAGAAGCCTAGTCCTTCACATGAGACCTGATGCAACCTGTGCAGGTGTATAGCGACAGGGACAGGAGAGAGGGCGGCTCGGATGTGCGGGGTGCCTTCGACTGTATTCATAAAGACGATGGAGAATGTCAAACAAGATCTAGGTCCGTGATGACGTCATAACATAACCTATACGCTAAAACCAGTTCAACATGTTCGCTCAGTGTGCCTCGTATCCCCCGGGTGGTGGGGAAGGAACCTCAGAGTGGCAGGAGAACTTGTGCCAAGTTTGTTGGGAGAAGCACTGCCACCACTAGTTTTATGGGGCAGTATCACTTGGCGTGATAAAGCTACTAGATACCCACTAGATAGAATAAATTAATAAAACTAAGTGCCAAATAAACTAACTGCCAAAAAAAAGTTGCCATAATACCATTTTGTTTTTGACCAAAATATATTTAAAATTATAATCGGCCTATGAAGGCTTGCTGGGGTTCTACGCCTATGATAGAATTAAAAACAAATTAGCGAATGTGCTCAATGCCACGTTTCCAAAAGAAAGGATAACATCGTGAGGGCGGCATGTCAGATATGAGTTCACAGTAACTGAGATTCGCTCTAAAGAACTATATAGAACTAAAGTATCTACTCATGCTAGAAATCTGATGTTCATAAACAAATATACTTTATCATTTTTGCTATGATTCTGTTATGGTAAAAAGACGAAAAGTGCAAAATCCCTCGATTAAAAAAATGTCTTTGGCGTAGCGCAGGCCGTTCACTCTCACTTGTCGACAGCATGCCGACACTTAAATCACATTAAGAGTTCAAATGGACGTTGAAAATTCATTTGATACTTAAATGTTCGTTGGTGTTGGAGCTTTGTTGTCGCATACAGGCGGATACGTGTTTAGTATTTAAGGAATACTCTTATATAAGCATTCCCATTAGGGAATTAACAACAGACAGTGTCTTATTTCAAAAACACTACCAAAATCCATTTTAAAATAAATATACCTATGTTCTATATTCTGTCTGTCAAACAAAGTGGCAATCCTGCGACCCAAGCACAATGAAACATCATGTTATCTACGGTGCCATTTATAAGTACGAAAAACAAA
The DNA here is from genome assembly GCA_921293045.1 of Aplocera efformata. Taxonomy (NCBI): domain Eukaryota; kingdom Metazoa; phylum Arthropoda; class Insecta; order Lepidoptera; family Geometridae; genus Aplocera; species Aplocera efformata. The sequence continues at coordinate 82,048 of OV121067.1, read as the reverse complement.
TCGAGACAACTAATTCGAGCAACTTATTCCACGGGTGCGAGCGAGACGGTGAATGTCTAATGTTACAAAAAGACACTACAACTTGAAAATCAATAGCGGGCGAGCGCAAAGACCCTAAACTGAATCCCTGCATTAATTTTTTATGATTTCGTCTGGCTTTGGAATTATATCAACTCTTGTTATGGCGAAATCTAACTAACACAATCATGATAAGAGATCCGTGATAATTGAATATGTTTCGCAGCTAATGCGCAACTACAGATTTTATAGATTATGTGACTGTCTATACTTTTAAGTGGCATACTTAAGTATTATTACTAATGTTTAAAATGTACGATAATAATTCTAATCTAATAAAAAAATATTTCATACAACACCTTACACCATTGTTATATACCACATGAAAAATAGTTAACGTTTTTTTTTTCATACTATTAACTATATTCTTACTATTTACGCGATTTCACCTTTCCCCATAAAGTATGAGCAAGAGGATAACCACGGGCGTGAAACCATAAAAACGCTCACAGCCATAATTTGACCAAACCATATCGCGGCCGTATCACGTGACGATAAGATAGTAATGTAAACACATACTACGTCGCCGTGGGACATTCGATGTCCGACCAAAATATACGAACTCGTGAAAAATAACACATCTAGGTCCATCCACACGCAGGTACAAGGACGATGAATTCATCTCGTCGAAAACTACGGAGATGACTATCTGTCTGTCTTGAAGATATGTATATACGTGACTGGTATTCACATCGCTAGACTCAATTTAATTCTTACGCCAGAGTGGTTTAATCTATGAAGTGTGGTGGCCGGTACTTGCATTTATAACAAACAAATATCGTAATCGATAAGGTACGGTGCCAGTAGGATAAGGTACAATGGTTTCTGCATTTATATTCTCTGTACCAATAATATACTAGTAGATATAGACTACCTTTATTTACCTTTTCCACTTACTTCAAAAACAAGTACAAGTCGGGTGTATGTTCACGCGACATCTTCGGCAATTGAACTGACTTACATTTGGATTATACTTTATTAATCGATCGGGTGTAGGTACCTCTGAGGCAGTCCCACACAAAATCAGCCCCAAGGGTAAAAAATAAGAAATAAAACTGTGAAAAACGACTTATTCCATTTTAAACCAGTCGCGTTACGAATATATTTTATAAAAGAGGATCTTTAAGTTTGTAAAATAAAGTTAAATAATCAAACAACGGTAAAATACTAACACATAGTGAAATTTAAAGTCAAAGTCAAACTCATTTATTCCTTTAAATCTCAAGTATCATTTGGTCACGTCAATTTCCAATGGAAAACGTATAGTAAGGAATATACAATTCGAAGACTTTGAAAGCGTAACTGTGTCGCTTTCTACAAAATATCTTTCGAGCCCTAGCAATGGAAAAGGGGAACGACGCAGATCGCGATGGGGAGGTCTGTCGGCCATCGACCCTAGGGGCGCGCTCGAAATAGACCGCGCGGGGGTCCACGCGTATATTTGGATCTGATTTGAGGACAGCGCTCTTCGAGGAATTGTCCGACTTCACAAGATTTGGCTTTTAGTGCCTTCACTCATAACATGTTACTGATTTCAAAGAATTGAACAGCTAAGAGCACGTTTTTGAAAAATTTCGTTTCTACGGAATTCATTTTTAATTTAACGCCATGTTTTGACATGGTAACAATTATTGTTTTTATATAAAATAATATGTTAAAAACAAACAGTTATTAAATTGAAATGATAACTTTGTGTTGATTGTTTCAGACAATTCAATACGTAGCCTTTTGCAGCGTGCCAACAATCAACCAAATTAAATGTCATAGTAATATTTGAAGCTTCGTGCGTGAATCCTGACCCGAGGTCGTACCAGTTGAACGGACCTTAACTGGAATGTTAGTTTTTATTTAAGTTGTTTCAGCGGATTTCCAGGAAACAACTAGCGCTTAGATAAGATATAAACTTCGATCGAGATTAAACAGTGAATCATATACGACAGCAAGTTGGTTTTCGCAATCGGACAATATTTGTCCTGCTTTAGTTTGGATGTCACGATGACGCTTTTTCGGCTAGTAACTCCTTAATCATCGAACATAGTTCAACCTTGCCTACAGTTAGGAGCTGAAGTATCGATTTAATTCGCACCAGAATACAGTAGGTATAGTATGTCCGTTTCCTCTTAGAACATCCTCTCTGGGGAATCTGAGCAAAATGAATGAAAAAGTTTATATTGTCACAGTCAAATTGGCATTCCATTTACCTTATTAGGGATATAATTTTTTTTGAATTGTCAAATATTCAAATGGTTATTGCATTTCAAAATGTAAAGGTTAAATGTGTGTAAAGTTAGACTCAACGGGCAGGAGGTAATACATTACGGCTCTGCGCGGTGTCTGGTGGTACAGCCCGGGCTATTTCTGACTCCGCAATGCAAGTGTTGTCCGTATTTCTGTACGGGCCCTGGGCTTTTAGAACTCTCACAGCTTCTGTGCTGGTATTGTCGCAATATTTAAGACCGCAGCTTCTATTTAATTGTAATTACATCCTGAATCCGTAATATTGGCAATTAGTTGATTAATTGATTTTATTTGAGAGGTGTTATCCTACTTAATGCCTTAATGTTTTGATCAAAGAAGTATCAAATAATACATCTATCGTTATTAAGTCCATGAAATCCCCTTGGACCAAAGAAAAGGACAATGACTACAGACAAAGACTCAATCTGCAGTCCAAGGATATATTAATATTCTATATTATTGTCTCAGTCTCAAGCCGGAGCCTCAAACAAAACTCATGAGAAGTTTTCAAAGAAACGTGCACGCGGAGTGCATATATAAGGTTTGGATTTTTAAACCAAACAAAACCTACATTGGAACAAAACAACGTTCAAGTTACCGATACAACGATTTTATACAAATCCAAATGCGTACGAAACGAGATCTAGAACGGCATTTCAGATATTTAGAACGCGTTCGTTTAGAAATTAAATGACACATGAAAAATACGCTGACATTCAAATATCAACACACTACAATTCTGAGCAAGCAATCGCAAGATCCAAGACCTCATGCACTAGCGAAATGAGGTCTAATTTATGTGAACAATACCTACAGGTTTGATTACACAATGGATGCAGTGACAGCAACTCTCTGAGAACATTGTAATATGTCAACAACGCTAATTAGATTATCAATACTTTACTTATACTTTGTGTAGTGGAGCTGTGTCGTTTTAAGGGCTCCGTGCCCAAAAGAAGTATACAACGCCGGTCTGTCCCAGCATAAAAGGGTCTTTCGAACATTAATAGCCCTTTTACCCAAGAAGAAAATGAACATTTCATAGATTGTTGATAAAGTTATGATAACGGATATCGTAATAAACTGTCCTGTCCATAAACTTCACTAACATTTAAAATACAATTGGTACAATAAAACCTTCGACATGCAAATCTAATTCACACTTACCTGGTTTTTTTTTCATGTTTTATAAGAAGTCAGGATAATTTATTTTTGGTTTAATAAATGTACTAAGTTGGTGGTACTTACTATGTACCATGTGATACGCTAATGGGACCTTGCAACAAAACGATGACGTGCATTTTTTTACGTCGGCATCGACGTAGGGTCTCTAAGGGCATATTATTATGCATTGTTGTAAGAAAAATATGAACTGTAACTAATTTAGAAATGGTGGGAATGGCCATCAATTTCATTTTTGTTTTAGTCCACACTACCTCTTTGGGTATCTAGTATTTCACTATAATAAAATAATAAAATTTAAGAATATCTTTCCTAAATAAGGTAATTTTTATTTTTTTATTTTATCTACAAAACCGATAATTTAAATTATTATTTTATGTTTGTTTGGTATTAGAGCCGGTTTACATAAGGAAATTGTAATGATTTACTTAGCTAATTATATAAAAAAAAATATACTTACCGAATATAAAAATAAATGATGTATTAACTGTATTATTAGAATATCATAAAACGTCAATAGTGAAATCAGTTGGCAGTACCTCGCACACTTGAGCACACGGCGCGCTGCCGATGGGTAAAACATAAGCGAACCCAACATTTGGCCGTTCCCAAAATAGTTCAGGCCCCAACTAATATTATAAACATTCGTGCACACTCACTCACACATGCACAAACAGCATAATACACCGAATCAATATTGATGCTATTACTCAAACCTATACTTAGCCGTGAAAACACTAAAAGAAAATGGTCGTCAATCATGTGCTGAAAAATGTGACTTTTCGCGACCTCACGACTCCAAAAAGGAAAAATTGTACTAAAATAGAGTGATCATACTCACGCGGTAAGGTCCGATCGCTCACTCATCGCGCTTCAATTAGCGTGTCTGGCTCCTTTTGTGAAAAATCAATAATTTTTATGGGCACAATTTTTGATCCTAATTTTCCGTGGGGCCCCACCGCTCCGCGGTCTCACTCGCGGACACTTAAAAATGAAAAACCCATTGGAAGAAAACTGTGGTCTAGAAAGAGATGGATGTATGTCGTCGATTGTAAATAATGACAACAGCGAATCACAACAAGCGAGATAGTCAGGATACAATAACAATTAAATTACGTAACTAACACTTGATAAATCTTAGATTTTCTTAAAACTTTAAACATATAAGATGGCTTGACAAATAATAAAAATATCTAACGTGCACTTTAGCAATATTGTTTACACATTTTATTGGGACAGTCATCCGTCACAAGGACGGACGCCATTTGCAATGCATGTGTGATTCTAACTAGATAAAAAAATCCAATATGACATTATTTTAGAATATACGAGTATTATAACTGTAATAATATGAAATAAATTATCGTAATAGATTCGAATTTTGATCTGATTAGAATTTTATTATTCGATAGAAACAGATTTTACCCAGTTTATAAGGACTTTTGTAACCTGGCAATATTTGACTGCTGTCAAACTCAAATGGCGGGTGGCGGGAAGTTTTAAACGGCACTACTTCGCTTTGCCGTGTTGTGTTGCACACAGACACGCCACATTTTTAGTTAGATCGGGACACGAAGTTGCGTTACCTGCAAGCAAACTATCTCTTTGGTAACTATACGCTGCACTCTCGCCACTTCAGATTTGGATAATTCTTCTTTTGTTTGATACGTAAGAGTACATATGTGAGTCCAATAGGTGGTCCAAAAGAGATATATCCCCTATTTTGTTGAAATCGGTTTATATAAATATTTCTCTTTTGTAGCCTTTTCTATATGTGCCTGTGTTTGTGTGTAGGGTGTGAATTGTATTTATTATTTGCCAGGTATCCGCCACAGTAACAAATTCTGAGTAAATTGCATCCCGCTGACATGATTTTGCGGCCCTTTAGAGATAACAGACAGCCACGCACGCAACTCGTAGCCTATAGATGTTGGATTAGGGGGTCTAGTTGCATGCGTCATCCCTTTGAATGTATGACACGTAACCCCTGGGTGGTGTTAAGGAGCAACTAAAAATACAACTTGTGCAGTTTTCCCGGCGAAGCACTGCCTCCACGCCTGGTGATCTGCCAAGCAGCGGTGCACTCGCATTGCAGTCCAAATGGAAGGGTGTGGGTGTTTGTAAATTTCTTGTTGTTCCAAATTCCAGGGGCATTATTATTTTCCTTTCAAACGTCGAGGGCAACCCGCGAATAATTTAATTCAAATAAAATGAATGTTGTTTGTTAATAACAATAAAACACGCAGATTAAGTAGTTGTAAATAAAATTTTATTAAAAAACAATACATTTCGATACATTTTTGATTTGATAATTATTACAGTACAATACAATGCTTTTACGGAGACAATTTAATGAGACATCTTCTTGTCAATCCTTAATTTATGTTATGAGATGTGGTTTCTGTACAATATAGTTATATTTTACTAGCTTTTACCCGTGACATCGTTCACGTTAACGTTGATTCAGTGTTTCATACAATATTAATATTAGTGAGGATTGTAACCACATCGCAAAGTATTGCGACTCCAGCCCGAAGTGCAGCCGCACGCGATACCATAGCAGTGGCAGGTATTGCAATGTTTTTGGGGAGCAGTAACCACTTAACATCAGGTGGTCTGTCATCTCGTCCTGCCTGTTGCGTAAGTCACATCAAAAAAAATATCTGCTTTGTTTTTATTCTTACGATCGCCGTAACGAGAAAGAACAGGAATTTTAAACAATTTCTAATATCTAAGACACAGGTAGTGAAAGTATGCAGGGGCGCTGGTTGTAACATGTAAACACTGGAATTACGTCTCATGCGCATGTGATTTCACCGTCACCCACACCCTTCCACCGGAACTCACAGTGTGTACTTGCATTTATTGTACTTCGAGGCTTTATATGGAGACGTTACATAATCAAGTAATAACAGAAGGTACATACATTATAGGTGCCTTTTTTTATATTTTTCCCACGAGTCCAATATTTCAAACTACGATACGATAATTATATGTCCGCTGTCTGTCTGTAGACAATCGAAATTGCACTAATATGGCGACGCGACTTTACCCGCGTGCTCCGCTACACCGTATAACAAAAATACATCATATAGGAACTTCAAATAATTAAAATTATCGTCGATATTATATTATGATCTTGATTATATTATATAAATATGAATATTACAACTAAAAATAATGATTGCCGCGCGCCGCCAGCGCCGCCTGCCGCCTGCCGCGCGCTGACGGCGCGACGGGGAGATCGGGCAATCTACCACGCGAGCCAACCCACTCATGTATACAGATTTCAACTCAATCGGGACGAATGATTAGACGAACACAAACATAAAAATTGTATTTTGAATAATTTATTATTGTCAAAAAATCTTGTCTGCGTATCTTGTGCTTCGTAGGGCACGTTGCAAATGCATGCAAATTGGCCAATTGAGAACCTCCTCCTTTTTTGTCCGACTGCGCTACAACGTCATGGTTAAAGGTTATGTTTTTAGTATAATGTATGTATGTATTTGTATATCTCATCGGCACGCGCGCGCTCTGTAGCCCAACGGCTCGAACCATTTTAGTTCGAGCGGTGTCGTCAGCTTCGTCGTCGAACCACGTCTTCAAAAAAATATCTTCTCAAAACCTGTCGAGTGCGGGGTCAAACGCAGGGTTTTATAAATGTCTTACAAAAATATATACAGCGTAAGTGTATGTTCAAATGCGATGTGGAATGTTTGCCGCGGCGCGACTGCGTGAAACGTTCCAAATTACATTTTTGTGTTTATGTCAATAATTTGTTGTTGAAGACGGTTTACAAAAATGGACATCATATTTAGGCGACCAGTATAAACATCAAATAATATCAATCGAGTACCGGCGAGTGACGCGGCGCCTGCAGGCCCCCGCGCCGGCACACTCCCGCCGCGCGAGAGTGCGCGACGACACCCAGTACCAATCGATAATTCGGCGGCGCATATCCTGTAATATGTGTTTCCTCGCAACTTCCACGATTATTAAATGTATGAATCAAGTCGCTTCAGACGTTTTTAATTGTCTAAATATACAATTGGTATAAAAGTTTAGATAATCATATAATATATACATGTGGGGCGTCACTCGATGCGCACGCGCGGCGGCGACGCGATCCGGCGCCGTTGTCGCAGCTGCGCCACCTCCGACAGCGCTATCCTGCATCACACGTACATTATATTCATGTAATATATTACTATACACGCGACTGATCGACAAAAATAAACACCCAAATCGGAGTGCCGCGGGCGGATCGAGTTTGAGTAGGAAGGAGGTAGAAAATATTTATTTAAAAATGTAACATTGTCCTGCTCGACCAACAGCTGGAACAGGATGAGGTATTGTATCACTCTAACGGTTATGTCGCAGCTGCTCGCTTTTACAGAAAAGCGATCCACACTTATAATCATTAGTAAAATTTAGATTTAGATATAGAGTTGTTCATAGTATACACGTCGTATATACGGGTATTTCAATATCATTAATGAATTTTGACAAGGCTCAAGAATAAGACTGGTGGCACGGGGGCCGCAGTACCTGACGAGCAGGAACAGCGCGCAGTAGTTGCAGGCGATCAGCATGTAGAACACGTGCGACCAGGAGCCCGCGCCGGACACCACGCCCGCCAGCAGGGGGCCCAGCGCCGCGCCTGCGCACACGGACACCGCCGGTACCGTTACACTGTGTCGACACCGGCCGGGGGGAGGGGGGGGGGGGGGGGGGCGGTACGTACCGAGGCTGCCGGTGCCGTCGATGATGGCGGTGACGGTGGCGAGCGCGGCCGAGTTGCCCGCCAGGCTGCTGTGCGTGCCTGCAACGTGCCGCGCACACACTCAACCACTGAACCACACCTAGCCGACACCTGCGACACAGCCGCGGCCGCACCGGCGGTGCCACCCGACCCGACAACAACACCACTTCTTCCGGTCGCGTCGGGTCGCGTTGCGTCTCACTCTCACACACGCGGATATTATGTAGATAGTAACATTATATAAATATAAATACAATGAGTAACATAACGAAAATTAAGAAATCTCGGAAAATAATTATGAGAAGGTAAAACATACTGACGAATAGAACACCTCTTTCTTTTGTTTTCGTCTGTCAACAATAAAGCACAATTCTTTATTTTGTAAATAAAGAATTGTGCGAAATTTTATCACAAATGTCGAAAATATGTAAAAATTACAGTATAACTGAGAAGCAGACTTTTAAAATAAACTGCCTTTTAAGAAGGCACTCCCTTTTGGCAAGCAACAAAAGGACTTATTAAAATATAAAAAAGAAACAAGAATAAATAAGAAACAGTGTTCCTTAAGAAGTTTGTAGCGGGGAGGGGGTTGGTCGTGCGTTACCCAGCTCGGCGCTGACGGCCGTGGTGATGAGCGCGTAGGGCCCGTTGACCAGCACGCCCGCCGGCACCAGCAGCGCGCAGTTCCACGCGTACGACGCGGCGCCCCAGCGCTGGTACGCCAGCAGCTGCAACCGACCACAGCGCACCGTGAGCGCACCACTGCCGCCAGTACACAGCACACACACAGCACCACTACACGTGCACACACTCCACTCACGGCGGGGCCCGCGAGCGCGTAGAAGGCGCAGCAGACGAGCGCGGGCGCGCGCGTCGTGTCCGCCAGCAGGCCGGCCAGCACGGCGCCCACCACGCCGCCCGCGTCGAACACCGTGCTCAGCTCGCCCGACGCGCGCGCCGACAGGTGCGCTGGGACACACGCACACACACACACATATATAACACAGGTGAGATCTATAATTTAAGTGAGATGGTGGGCTTATGCACGGGAGTCATTCTAGACCTATCCGAAGCGTTTGACACCGTTTCACCAATAATTGCACAACTTGGCATCACTTAATATCCCGAGTCCCACGGCCTAGCCTTGAACTGGTTCAGAAGTTACCCGTCAGATAGAAGACAGTGTGTGAATTACTGGGCACCAGTGCGCAAACTATGTTTTTCGGAGTGCTACAAGGCAATATTCTCGGTCTCACTCTATATATCGTATATATGAATGACGGAACATTCTGGTAGTATGTTATGCGGACGATATCGGCATCATTCACCCTGGGCGAAGACTTTCTGTGGTCTACATTATGGCATTGTAATACTGTATAGGAGAAACATCTAGCCCAACCTAACCATAACTTGTACTATAGGAATCACATTACTAATCAAATACTTGCATATCAACATCTATGTTCGCCACAAAAATGCCTGCACCGGGTAAGAATCGAACCTCAACCTCTGAGCTGCGAGGCGGTCGATCGCCGGAAGGCGGAGGTGTACTCACTAGACGTGTTGATGTAGAGAGGCAGCCAGTACAGGAAGGTGTAGGAGACGAGCTTGGCGAAGAAGAGCGACAGAGAGAACTGCACCACGCCGGGTATCTGCAGCGCGCGCGCGAGCGAGATGGCGCTAGTCTGCGCGCTCCGCCGCGGCAGCAGGGACGTGTGCTCCGTCGCCTCCACCTCGCGCTGCGAACAGGTCACGGGGCATTCAATCATTATTCTGTAATTACCACACAAAGTATTTATTGTGATACTTACAGAATGTCGATTTGACAGCTACTGAAAGGTCGACGTACTGTATGATACAGAAAAGCTGTGTATTAATGAATGGCTGGCCTCACAGCACAGTTGGTACTCGTGGATTCGATTCCCACCCAGACACTTTTATATGACGAACGTACATGTTGTCATGTTTATATGACGAACGTACATGTTGTCATGTTTATATGACGAACGTACATGTTGTCATGTTTATATGACGAACGTACATGTTGTCATGTTTATATGACGAACGTACATGTTGTCATGTTTATATGACGAACGTACATGTTGTCATGTTTATATGACGAACGTAGATGTTGTCATGTTTGGTTGTTTACATTACACAGCTCAGTCGGTAGTAGCTCTGCCTTCTGCGCTGCAGGTCGTGGGTTAGATTCTCACACCGGTCAACCATTTGTGTGGGAACATGAATGTTTGTTCTGTGTCTGGATGTTAATTTGCATTATAAAAATGTATTTACAAAAAAGTAATGTATAAGTACTGTGTCAGTTATCCAGATCCCACGGTACGAGCTTTTCTCAGTTCGGGGCCAGGTGACGCCGTCTCAATGTACATGAATATTTATTTATGCTATACAACACACAAATATTTTGTACCTATGTCCGTTAGGTTTTGTAACCATCCCACCGATGTGCCCCAAGCCGGTTTCATTAGAGAGGCGATAATGCGGAAATGGTTTTAATTTTTTAGTGTAGCAGCACGCGCAGTGATTCATTAATTCATAACAGTTTATATTAGTCTCCGTGCACGCGCCGAGGGCGGGGCTCCCTGCGGCACGCAGGTTCGCTCCTGTATAGATTTACCTGCGTGGTGTTGGCGGAGTGCCGGTTGGGCCGCAAGCTCGCCGCCTGCAAGCCACAAGCGGCCATCCGTTAGTGTTGCCAACACTGATAAATAAACAACAATAAACCCAAGCTCCCGGAGCTCGCGGACACACTACGCTCAAAGATTCGAACCCGTCAAATGTTTCTGTAATCAAAATTCAACTTTAACAGTATGGACACGAGTTTAAGGTACAATTTCAATAATACAAAGTGGGCGGGTATAATACAACCAGACAGACATTCTATTTACCATATCTATGTAATGTCTGTCTGTCTGTCTGTATGACACTCGCTCACCGCGAGTCCCGAGTCGGCCTGCAGGTGCCCTGCACTCCGGACATTGAGGTGACTCTTGCAACACCACCAGTGTTGCCACATACAGATGTATGTACATGTAACGGTACAGTTTGGATTCTGCTAATATATTAAACGTACCTTAATTTTCTTTTGCTTTTTGGTTTTCACATTTATTACTTTGGTGCCGAACTAAAAAAAAGAATTAAAACTTGCAAACAATTCAAATTGACACTTAATTATTTGGTTATTTTATTATAGCTTTATGTGCATACGTGGCGTTAGTACTCGTAGTGTGAAGTTGTTAATTTTAGTAATTAAGTGTTCTTGTAACTTGTGTGTGTGTGTGTGTGTGCGCGGGTGTCCCCCCGGTGTCCCCCCGGTGCCCCCTCACCTGGTCGCCGACGATGACCTGCGAGGTGTCTTCGTGGCCGCTGTCGTCGTCCTCCCCGTCCGAGCTGCGCGCCTGCCTGCTCGGCTGCAATGCGACGCGACCAATAGTCTTTATATATTTAAGTAATGTTGCCAGCTGTCAGCCTCCCTCAATAAGTCACGGGACGCGCTGAAGGTCTACCTGTTAAGGGGTTTCTGCCTCCCATAATAATAGTATAGAGACTCAGCTTTTCCCTTATAAGTATATTTTAATGTAATGTGACATTCTCATTTAAAGTATTTCTTTTGACGCTTCTACGCTCGTCTCTTGTAATATGTATTGTATTATAATAGTTAATTATGTAGTACCCACATAAATATTGTAATAATATAATGTAAGTGTTAATCTGAAAGTGTAAATGATATTTTGGTACAAGGGGGAAACTTGAATGTTACAATCGGAAATTTATATGAGCGTCGGGAAAATATACGGAAATCAATTAAATTAACTACAAGCAGACAGATGTGTGTTATAAATTCTGAGAGTTGTTGTAAGTTATAAATTCTGAGAGTTGTTGTAATATATACTATATATAGATATCTGACCGTTTCGGGCGGCGCGAGGCCCACGGCGCCGGGCTCCGGCACAAGGAACAGCCAAACAACCCCCGCGGCCGCGCCCATCACCAGCGCCGGGTACACGAACGACAGCGACCAGTCGCTGTCCACGTACTCCGCCGCCATCAGCGTGCCTGCCCGGGGTGTTCATTAGAAACCAAGCACGACACACAGAACCCCCCCCCCCGTCCCCCCGCACTCACCGAGTATGTTCCCGAGCGAGGTGTGCGAGTTCCAGATGCCGAAGATGAGCCCCTTCTTGGCGCCGCCGAACCACTTGCCGACGGCCGCCACCGTGCCCGGCCAGCCGCTCGTCTGCGCCACGCCCGCGCCCGCCTGCGCCACACGCCACACGCCACAACACACACTACGTTACAAAACTCACGTTCCCTTGGGGTGGGGGATGAAAGGCAATATGGGTTCTAACGTGACCACATTAATACAAGAAGCTTTGGAGGGGTGGTGTGGTACCTGCACCAGCACGTAGTAGGCGATGTGGTGCACGGAGTAGACGCGCGCCAGCCCGAACAGGTAGCAGAACACGGCCGACACCAGCATGCCCAGCGACAGGAAGTAGCGCAGGTCCACCCGCTCCGCCACCATGCCTGCGCACGCGGGGGGGGGACGGGGGGGGGGGGGCTATTAGCGAACAACATGTCTGTGCCTGAGGAGTCGTGACAAGGTATACTCGTATGCTCACGAGTATGTTTGCTTGTGTGTGTAAAATTTGACGTGTCCGAACGACACCCGAGGTCCTAAGGAAACCCTGGGAACGACTCCCCGATTAACATACATGGCTCAAAACGTTATTCCAACACCAGCTATGTTATATAGATACAGAAAACACTTTGAAATGGGACCACTCCTTTAGAGTCCGTCGGCTCGGAGGAGCGGTCCGCGCCCCCACACTCGGCCGCACACGTACCGGACACGAACATGGCCGCCGCGTACGAGAACAGGAACGCGGAGTCGAGCGCGCCCAGCAGCGTGTTGGCGTCCGACGTGTCTGCAATGCACACCCGGTCCATTACTTACGTATTACAGAACAAATACATTTTACATAACATTATTATAATGAAAAATATACTTTATATGAGCCTTTAATAGTTGAGACGCGAGTACGTCTTCAAGGGTACTTCGTCAGCGGGAAGCAGTTCAGAACGCTGGTGATAACAACATCGGAGGACACAGTTTGCTGGTGCAGCTGCATGTCCAACCATTCATCATCCGATCGGCCACTCCATCACAAGATCGTGACGTCGGCGAGGACTGTGTCGCCGCGCTCGCGGAGGGGGAAGCGCCGCCATGTCGAGACCGTATAGTGTCCGTACAGGTAAACGTATTCAAGTGACCGTGTCGGGCCGGCGCGGTACTCACTGAAGGGCGGCCAGTCGCACCAGTTCTCGTCGGCGGGCGGGGGTCCCGGCGGGGGGACGAGCGCGCTGCAGTTCTGGTGCAGCACACTCTTCACCACCGAGATGGGCTTGCGCGTCAGGTGGTACGTCATGTACGTCACGTACGTCAGCGCCAGCACGCTCGCCTGGTACCTGCCGGCGCACACACGCACACCCACACCCACACCCACATCAACATCCACATCAACACATCATATATACTACAACAGTAAATTTATGTTTATTTTAAAACTGCGATTTTCCACATCTCTCAGTGTATGGTCGCGTTTGTTCAAGCACACCATACCTAGGTCATGAATCCATGATTGAATGAAAATACGCATGATAAACAGTTTTTGCAGCTTTAGTTTTGTCACTTAGTTGTCTGACAATGTAGGCAGTAGCAGTAGCAGTAGTTCGCCCGGCTCCGCGGCCGCTCGGTGCCGGCTCTGAAGGTGCGGGGGTTGGGGTCTCCTTTCCCATTGGGTCCGGTGGCGTCTCCTGCGCCCCCCCCCCCCCGCGCCCCGCGCCCCGCGCCCCGCGCCCCGCACGCGTCACAGATAACGCAATCGTAATTAAACACGCCGGCGGATGTGTTCCCAAATGTATATCTGATAGCGAACAGTTAATTAGATAAATAGTACATTACTGTAAGTGCGGCAGATACCCGCCAAGGTCGCCAAGGTACGCGGCGGAACCTTTTTGCACTAGTAGGTACATAAGCTGGGTGCGTTTTTTTGTTTGTAATGTATGGTCCTGTTTCTTTCATTTTTTCTTTCTAACGGATATAAGGAGTGTACGGATCTGTACAGCAATTAGTTCCTAGGTGATAGTATTCTTGCCAGATCGGTGTCTGTGTAAAGCCTTAATTATGAACTTGCTGCGTACTAACTGTATCTTAATACTAGGGAGGACATATCATAGGTTAAGTCCAAATCCTGAAATGCGTAAGTTAGTAATGAGATAAAGCGCGGGCCTGTGAGCACGCCGCGCTATTTGTACTGCCGCCGTAACTTCAAAACGAAAGATCCGCTCAATTAATTATATAAATCATTAATATATATATCACATAAATAATTTATCTGTCTAATAATTTTAAGAGTTCATGTACATATTGATATCGTGAGTATGAAACTATTTAGTTGAATAAGGATTAACGTAATGATACGCACGCATCACGCGGCGTCGCCGTGGAATAATTTGGACAAATAGCGGTTGTTGTGACCCCACTATTACAGCGAGACATATAGCCTTGTGCACTTTCTTGTGGGTGATGTGATGACGAGTAGGTAGGTACATATTATAAACATGCCGACACGCAGTACATTACTTTATAATGTATCATCACTTCATTATTAGTGTTAACGCTAACGCATGCTAAGTAATTACTTTTATAGGCAAATTTATGATAAATAAAGTAACCCAAGGCGGGTTCATTATTGCAACCATCGTAGAATTGCAGCCCATATAATGTACTTACTTACTTTTGTTTGTTAGTTCTATACGAACAAACAAAATAATTTAATATTTTATCTTTATAATATTAGTTGGGAACTTGAAAAAAAGAAACCAGCAGCAGGTCGGGCGGTGTGCTTGCTTGCCTGCTTCACCGGAGCCGCAGGCACGCTCCATACATACAGACAGACTTACTACTCAACTACTATAATAATATTCGTGGACATTTCACACAGCGCCGTCTAGCCCCAAACTAAGTATAGCTTGTACTATGGACAATGATTTTTTTTGTAATTGCATACATATAATACTTAGCCACAGAAAAAAACTTTAATGTTCGTCACACATGTTTGTCCTGTGTGGGAATCCAACCCACAACCTACAGGCTGAAGATTGAGCTACTACCCACTGAGCCGCGAGGCTAGTACTATTACATATATCTGTACTGTCCGGGGCGCGGGGCGCGGGGGGCGGGGAGCGGGGCGCGGGGCGCGGGGCGCGGGGTCAACACTAATAGTATGTTACATGAATACAGAACACAGTTACATGGTTATTGTCAGGCTACACCTAACGTCACCGCGGGGGCATTGTAAGTACATTATACATTAAAAAAAATCTATATAAACAAGGCAAGCGACATCCTTCCGCGACCACCTGGTCGTGAGTCAGAGCCCGCCGCCCGCCGCCCGCCGCTCTCCGCCCGCGGCCCGCAGCACGCCGCGCGCTATCGGCGCCGCGTCGCATGTGGATGTATTCAACTATATATGGTTTGCAATGCAATGTTCGCAGTATTCGATAGGTAGGATACACACCTACCGACGTACTGACCAAATGTTTCAGCTATGCACGTTGTTCTAGCAACCGGACCATCGTAGGCGTCGTTAAAAGGGTTCCGTGCGCAAAAGGTAATATTTATGTCGCGGTGCGGAATAAATGAATTTTTATTCTATTACTACGACCAAAAACTTATTTCATTATTTTTAGAAACAGTTAGTTGAGTTCTGATATCTTCATCTCATCGGCCTCGCGATCTAAAGAATAAATTTTTAGAAACTTATTTTTGTTTAATAATGTCATTCACTTAAACTTATACGAGTATAACTAGCTTTGCCCCGCGGCGTCCCAATACAGTACAATCCCAACAATAATATAAAACGATTAGTTGTACAGAACCATCAATATGCCAGTCAGAATTGCACTTGGTTTATGGAAGCACATCCCATTTATGTTTGTATGTACGGGAAGTCTGCCAGTCTGGAAGTCTGCCTACTTCTAAACTAAAAAGCCACGTCTAATACTTATTATTGTCTCGCAACAACAAGATCTGAATGTAATCATTAGTAACATAAAATGAACTTGTATAGCGATAATTGGCGTGACGGGCGTCACGGCCGCACGCCTCGCCATTCGATGGCCAATAGACAAGGATCTTCTGCATTTACCAACTAATTATTATTATTATTGTGATTTCTGACTTTGTTCAGCTCGGCTCCTTGGAGTCGGTAATATCTGAAGTGCACGGGCCTAAGCCAAGTGCACTCCAGTGGCTGCAGTAGGTGAGATATGATCACTCAGTATGTCGGTGGAAAGATCTGACTGTAAAAACTTCCTAACGATCCTACAAGTGTTCAGGATGACAGCTTTTTGTAGAAGGGCAAAAGTGTGTTTGGGTAGGTCTAATAGGTTAAGGGACTGAAATAACTGAACTGGAATTATGCCTGTCGTAGAAAGGACGATTGGAACTATGGTCACCTTTTCTAACCGCCACATCCGCCTTATCTCATCTTTTAGGTCTATGTATTTAGAAAGCTTTTCCGCAATAGTGTTGTGTATGTTATGGGTGTTGGGTACAGCTATATCAATAATTAGTGCAGTCTTTTTTGCTTTGTCTATAAAGGTTAGATCGGGTCTGTTGAAGTGTACTGTCTTGTCGGTTAAGATGGCTCTGTCAAAGTAAAGCTTATACGAGGCATTTTCGATTACCGTTTCAGGTTTATATTTATAATATGGTGTTGGTTTTGCCGATGAGTCAATGAGTCCGTATTTCGCGGCTAATCTCTGGTGAATGATGTTAGCTACCTGGTCGTGCCTAAATTTATAATCAGTCTGTACTATGGCTCTGCATGCTCCTGTGATATGCTGGATGGTTTCCGATAAGCTATTACATCTGCGGCATAGGTCCGTTGGTAAATTACGCACTTTCATAATGTACTTCTGGTAGTTACGGGTTGTTATTATTATTATTATTATTATTTATGAATGCACTAGCAGCTTGAGCTGATGCGTGTATATCACTGCACTTGTTTTAATTGTTCAAGTATTTGTCTAGTCTGTTTTTGAAACTGTTCACTGATGGTGCTCCAACAACTGATTCCGGTAAAGTGTTCCAAATGGTCACTATGCGATTTGGTAAGAAGTGTTGCCTGGGGTTGCTGTTACTTGGAGGCTCAGTGAGATGAGTGATTATTATTTGATATTCATTACATTTTAACATGGTGGTGGTCGTGGTGGTGGTGCACTTGGAAATCTTTTTGTGTGAGTTCAAAAACCAATAAACGATCACCTGTCTTATACTGAATGGGCAGAGCATAACTCAAATGATCTGCCAGCTGAGCCTCACCACGGGCACTTCTAGGCTTGGAACTTGGAAATGACCTCGACCAGCATCCACATTGAAACGGCCAGGGCTGCACTAGACCGGGCCCGGTCCAGGTCTAGGACAGCCCTGGTCTAGGAGACAGGACATGTTGTTGGGAGCCCAGCTCACTCGCGTCAGTAGGCAAGGACTCAGAGTCTACAGAGTTTGGAGAATTAATGATTGTCACCAATGCTGTGAGAGGGTGTGTGTGCCAGGGAGGTTACAGGTGCGTGAGATGTTACACTGCAGCGTCAATCACCCAAAATGGGGATGTAACATCTCATATGCCTGTGATTTCACCGGCACCCACACCCTTCCACTGCAACACAGAAATGCAATCACAGATTCCAAGTGTGATGGCAGTACTTCACTAAAGGAACTTGGTACAAGTTCTACTACTGCTTTAAATTGCTCGCTTCTGATGAGAACTCAGGTGTCCCTCAAAGGGTACTTACAGAGGCTACTTGGTCTCCTTACTTGGAATCAAAATGCTTTCGCAGGCCGGTCATTGACCTGTTGTATTGACCTACCTGTAAACCCTGACTGACATCAACGTGCTGCGCTGAGTTCAAACACCTCTATACCTTTCGGAACATCTCCGTAAACACTAATACTGAATAGAAAATGTACACTTTCAAAGTGAATCTCATGAGATTTGGTCACAAATGTAACACAACACTGGCGAAATGGATAAATAATGGGTGAAGGATGGCCTTACCACCGCAATCTGTTGATCCGGAGCCGCGGACAGCACTTGCTGCTTATCTTCTGCAGCAGCTGGATCCCGAGCGGCGCGTCCGGGCTCACTCCGCTCATTTTGAACAAACGTTTACGTCTTTTGTAGATGTAACCAACGATATTCCACATGCAAGTCCCGAGCTCCGTCTCTATACTATAATATACTGAACAAAGCGGCCACACGCATTGTTGTCACGAAACAAACGATTGTTTACAATTTTTGGACTGTTGAAACTTCCTGGCTTAACAGAAAATGAAAGAAATTAAATTATAACACTTAAAAATATGAATTACTCATTATTACTTAACGTTTTCTGGATACAATTTAAGATAACTTTGGCGAGATTTTATTTTTGTAAAAAAATCTTTATCGTAATTTAAAATTCGCTACAAACAAAAAGACACGTCTCTAAAGAAACGTTCCAAGTTTCGTAATGCGAATTAAAATTGCGAAATTGATATTTCGAATTCGAAGTTTGACTTTGACATCGTCCATGAAGCGTATGGCATCTCTTTCCATCCTCATTAAAACAGAGGAATAAACAAATAATAGAATAAATATGTTTAAACGGTGAAATGAACCTTGAAACGCTTCGGATGTCAATGTCAGTATTCCAGTCGTATGTAAGGTTTATCAGTGTTGCCAGGTAATTTTTAACTACTTACATGAC
The DNA here is from genome assembly GCA_921293045.1 of Aplocera efformata. Lineage (NCBI taxonomy): Eukaryota > Metazoa > Arthropoda > Insecta > Lepidoptera > Geometridae > Aplocera > Aplocera efformata. Next base: position 62,946 of record OV121067.1, on the reverse strand, counting down.
TAAAAGTTACTTTTCGAATTATATATTTTTTATTTACTTCAAAATAAAAAAGCGATGGCCAAAACTAAAATAAATATAAAAGGTTGGTGAAGGCGAATGTACCTTACTGATGAATGTTTTTTTACCTGTCATTTAAGATGATTGTAAGATTTCTAGTGCCAGTTTAGATGTTTTATTTTACAAGTTACATTACATTTTATGTCCATAACTTCAGGTGTTTAGTAAAAGTTTACTGAGAAATGCAACAAAATGGAAAACGTTCGTGGAGACAAAAGTCATCGTTGATACAACGTTGGTAGGAAAGTCAAAGTCATGACACCAAAAATGTCTGATTACTGGAAAAGCGTTTGTGCTCTAAGAATAACTCACTTCGGTTTTTCGTCTAGGGTGCGGCCATTTCGTTGTGTTATTTAATTATTTTCATTTTGTCTTGTTATTTATTTGACCTTAACTAGCGTAAATTAATTTTCGATTAAAATAAAAGTGTTTCAGTCAAATGTTGACATTGACATTCAATTTGTTTTTGATACCCTACCGACAGCCAAGCATGCCATCTGGTAGTCAAAAATTAAAAAGAAGAAGAAGAAGTGCAAATGATACTTGAGATCTAAAGGAATAAATGAGTTTGACTTTGACTTTGACTGGAAACATGGCCGTGAAAAGCCCTCAATAACCTAACAGTTTCCTTTTCCTGCCGTTTGCCGTCCATTCGCAAAGGCATTGAAATGGCCCACAAAGGTCACGTAACTAAACCATCTCTTTATAAATGCATCTGTAATTTGATGTTTAAGTAAATAAGTAAAGCTGCGGACACCATACCGATAAAGATGTTCTAATTTACCTACAGAATCAAAGCGGGACATAAAGTGTCTTTGGAACTAATATATGTCAGTAAAAATTTATATTTATTTGGCTGCCGAAACAACAAACATAAAATTTAAGTTCCTTGGACACCCGCGTTGTTAGATACTCACGTAGCTACTTATTACTGTTTAACAACATAGAATAACAACGCATATCCAATGTATTACTAATAAACCAGACCACTGCTTAATGATAGTTGTCATCAGTCGTGTCTGAATGTTTATTTTGCATCGTTGTTGTGCACGCGCACTCGCACAAACGCACACGCGCACACACAACAGGTACTCTCTACAGACCCTATCATCACAATTTAAAGAAGGCGGATAAACCTCACCCTAAAAAAATAGGGTGTTAAAATACTGCCCCACACCAAACCTAGGTACCCGAAAATCCGTCGCCAAGCAGCGGTGCTCTTTTGAAATTACTGCAATATTATCGACTTGAGTCTTTTCATACTTCGGATTCGAGTCGTAATGCAACTGTAAATGAGCCGAGGTAACCACTTAATATCAGCTGGGCCGTCGAATCGCTCCTTAAGATTAGTTAAATGAAAAAAAAGTAATAGAATACCAAAGTAATAATGTAGATATTAATAGCCCAATTACATAAATATTAACTAATAGTTATATCCAATTTGTTTAGTTAAGATTGCGTGAAATTACAATCACATTACCGTCGGAAATAGGTACTTAACAAAATGTTCATTTATGTGAGTGTTTTTTCCATGTTATTTAATTACTTTGTTGTTATTTAATGAATAATTTGTATATTGGACAGCCTGCCTGCAGAATACGAGTATAACCGATGGGAGCGGCACCGACACGCACCCCGTCTATGTTTTTTTTTATTTATCGATCATTTTCTAAATAATAATAGTTTTGAATATGAGGGTGAGAACAAGATATAAGATTCAAACCTTTTCCCTAAGAAATGTGCCCCCTCTCCTAATGAAGAGTTTTGTTATTGGTTTCTTTTTGTAACGTCATCATACCAATGGAATTTATATAAATACATAAGGACAATGTAAGGTTAATAAAGTTACATTCAAACATCACGTGTCATTGCTAACAGGCCTGGGCGGTGGTGCTGGCGGCGCTGGCGGGCGGCGCGGCCGGCGGGGGCGGCGCGGGCGGCGCGGGGGGCTGGCTCGGCCGCCTCGTCGCCTACCACAAGAATAAGTTCATGGAGGAGTTCAGTCTGCTGGCGCCCATCCAGCTGCAAGGTGCGTATGAGCCGCCGGGGGGCGGACACCCGCGGGCGGCACTAAACGACCACACTAATGTAGGCAGCGGTAGTACTTGTGCCGTGACAAGTGTACCCGGAGAAATTCTGCCTGCATAGCGCCCGGAGCCGAGCAGTTGTGAACTCGTGTTGCCGTGTCCCGGACCGGTGGGAGAATGAATGTACCGGCTCGGCGCGGTGATGTGATGGGCGCAACGGTAGGCCCCTTGGTTCGGAGGAGCTAGACCTAGCGTTAGTCCCGCCACCTGTGCAGCGTGTCTGACGGTGAGCTTCCTTCCAGCGACGGTGGAGAGGGCGCCGCGCGGGTACCGGGACTCGCCGGCGTGGGACGCCGTCTCTGTCGCGCGCCTCTTGGCGCTCATGAGCGCGAGCGAGAGCGCGCGGCCTGCGCGCCGGGCGCTGCGCCGCGCGCTCTCCTCCACCCCCTCGCGTCGCTTCGCTTTCCACCTCTCCAAGCAGAAGAGCTACAAGTACTTCCCCAGCATCGCGCAGGTACCTATAATCGCTTCGAATCGGAGGTCCTCATCGACCAAAGTAGTATGAGGCGAACCAAGTCGCATTGCGTTGCACCCGTCCCCTGAGACGGGGATGTCAAGTCCCGAGTCCTGTAATGTCCCCGACACACACCCTTTCGCCGGAGCAGCAGTACAGCAATAAAGTTGCTTAGCAGCTGTGGAGGCAGTACTTCTAGACTACCTTGGCACAAGTTCTACTGCTACTTTTAATTGCTCCTTTGGCACCCTGGAGGCACGTGTGGCGATATTAAGGATCTTGGAAGTTTGTCTTGTGTCAGTCGATGCCACCTGCGACAAAGGAATCCCTGCACGGCTACCATGCAACAGAAGTCTTCGTCCGTGGGTGTGGGTGTGGGTGTTGTCTGTCGCCAGTAATGTACTCGCAGCACGGCGATGACGACAGATGATCCCGGGCGGCATCTTCTACGACGATTCCTCGGAGACGGAGGGGGAGTACTCGGAGGGGGACCAGCCGGGGGGGTTCGGGCTCGACGGAGACCTCTACAACGACACCTCCGTCATCCGCGTGGACAACCCGGTGGAGGCGCGCCTGCCCAGCGCGCGCATCAGCGTGCGCCTGCTCAAGTACGTGCCTGCATACTCGACTCGACTCGACCCGACTCGCATACTCCGGGCAGATATAGTACTACTAGTGCCGAGGTGGCCTTTATGTCTGACAGACTAACTCGAGTGACTCGATCAGCCATTGAGAGTAAGATCAGTAACTAAAGCTTTATTAACAATGTCTCCGATCGGTCGGACCACAGGCACGGCGCGATCAAACAGACAACTGGACATTGGAACCTTTGTTTTATACCACTTCAGTGGCAAACAAGTACACGGCCCGCCTGACGGTGAGCGGATACCTTAGCTTACACAATCTGTAGATGGTCTAGATTAGATCTGTCGTAGTAGTAGGTACTTACGTTACGTTATGTTGTAACATAAGTCAGTCCATATTACTTGAGCGGGCGTCCGTTGATTAATTCCAGAGATATCCTGGAGGCGCGCGGCGCGGCCGCCAGGCACATGCCCACCATCAGAACCACCAAAACGTACGTCTTATCATAAATAACAATATAATCTTTACTCCAGACACAGAGACCCTTGTACGGTAGCAGTTACCGGTACATGCCACATGCCAGGTAGCTACATGATGTACCTACTCGCGGTACTCGCGGTACGAACCGTGGTACTAGCGTAGGTACAAGCTACGGCCGGGATGCGGCGCGGCGACGCTCGTTCAACAATTACTGTGTATAAGCAGTACTGACGCTTCCTGGGTTCGATCCCCGGCCGAGACAAACTTGTACAAAACACCAGTTTCCGAGCTTCGAAGGGCACGATAGGATGTCGATCCCCTTCACTAATCAATATGCCAGGTCGGAGGTCTTTTAGATTCCCCGCTTCAGGCTAGCATGCCATCTGCAACACAGGGACTCCGAATGCAGGATGTATCTATCCGACTGAGGCAACAATAAATTGTAATAATACACTTTGTTCGCAGCGCGTCTACTACCTGGAGGACCATCAAGACATGTGAGTGAGGCGCGCCCGCCGCCCGGGGGGTGGTGGGGGTGGGGTGTGACCCCCCCCCCAACCCCAGAACGTAGGCCGTCAGTTTCGAGCAGGCCGCCGTTGTTGCCGAACACTATCCTAAGTTCTAGTCGAGGGGACGAATCGACAATGGAAGTAGATAGGAGTAAAACGTATTTATGACAACAAAAAATGCTTTCAAGTCATAAGTATTTATTGGTAAAAAACATTTACAGGTAAACTTACACAGCAACCCTGTCTAAATACATCACGTGACCATTGTTCATGTCAGATCGGGTCGCTTGAGGCGTCATGCAAAGTTATATTAAAGGTACACTTGCGTTTAGGCATTTCTGTGACGTTACAAACAAGGTAATGAGCGACGTGCGAGAGCGGGACGGATGCCGCTAGTGCCGCTCTACTCTCTCCTCGGCGAACGTCCACATCGCGCGACACGAGTCGAGATACATTGCCGCCTTCTTCTAAAGGTATAGCAGACGGCGCTACGTAGTAATAAATATATCTAATAAAGTATCGTTCGGTTTGTTTGCAAAAACGGGACATTTTAGCTCACATACATAAATAATGAAACAAACAAACATTCCAGCCGCGGCCGCGACCGAACCACCGCCCCCTTCGGCGAGCGACACCGCGTCCGTTCCGGCGAAGGTCTCCGATCCCCCTCCGGCGGGCGGCACCGACCCCCCTACGGCGGGCGGCACCGACCCCCCCCCGGACGGAAGCACGACCCCCCCTGCGCAGGAAGACACGACCGCTGTGTAAAGTATTCCTACCCAAACGATCGAGAAAATAAAATGATATAAAAAATATTGTTGTTTTTTTACGAGACTAAAAATGCCTCGTTGCACGCCTCTCTACCTCTCTAGCACGAGCTGCGCGTGGTGTTCCGAAGCGCCCGGCGGCCGCCCCGCAGGCGTCCGCCGCGCGCGGCCGCCCCGCAGGCGTCCGCCGCGCGCGGCCGCCCCGCAGGCGTCCGCCCGGGCGGCCGGCCCGCTGCACCACACGCGCTGGTCAGCGACGCTTACCATTGTAATTGAAATCGTTTCGGAGAAACCCTTGCGCCGCGGGAGGCAGACATCTGTTCGCGAGTTATATTGACGGAACAAAAACACACTTTTGTGTCAACAATTTATTTGAAACAATAAACTACATTAAAAGTTACGACTAAACTAACAATTTTACATTTTAAACTATAATATATTGACTATTTCCAAAACATTCTGCTTTTGGAAAACATATTTATTAATTTTATTTTCGTTTTTATAAAAATATTCGTTTCCCAGAACTGATTAAAATAATTATTTCAACAGATAGTTGGAACACACCAATACACTTATACAACGACGCCTGAATTGTTACAAACTATATTTTAGATTATTACTTCAATAAAACGAGACGACAAGGGTCGCGGGTTCGAGTCCCGCGGATCGGGTGCAAGTAGTGGTCAATAACTGTCGAGCTGGTACCGTTCGGTCGTCGCGAGCCCGTCTGCCTGTCCGTCTAACCGGCCGATGCATTTTAATAATATCGCAGCTAAACGCTCACCGAGCGACCGCCGCGCCGCCCGGTGGGGGCGGTGCGGGACTCGCCAAATAAAATGTAATGCAACAGCAGCGCCTCAGTCGGTGTCGAAGTGGACAATGCGAGTGGCGGCTAGAGGAAGTGCACGCCCAGGCCGAACTGCAGGCCGGGGTGCGGGCGGTCCCCGCGGCGCGCGCGCAGCGGCAGGCAGTAGTTGAGCTCGAGCCGCGCCGCGCGCCCCAGCCGCAGCGCCAGCCCCGCGCCGCACGCCGCGCGCGCCGCCGCCAGCGCCGCCAGCGTCGCGCCGCCGCCGCCGCCGCCGCCCTCCTCTGCGGGCACACGGGGCTATTTAAAGACAAAGGTCACGGGAAAAGGAAATTCTAATGATAACAAAAACTTGATAAATTGAATAATTTTCATCGGTATGTGTACGTGTATGTGTATGTGTAGGTGTATGTGTAGGTGTAGGTGTAGGTGTAGGTGTAGGTGTAGGCGCGAGGCGGGCACTCACCCGGCGCGGCGAGGCAGCCCGCGTTGATGAACACGTGCGAGCGGAACAGGCCCGCCAGCCCCGAGGCCGACGTGAAGGGCAGCGGCGCGAACACGTGCAGCGCGCACGCCCAGTACACCTGCCGCGGACACACCACACGTACAGGACACACATACTGTGGGGGCGAGCTGCACCACCACACACTCACCGTATATTTGAGTTACAAAAGAGAGTAATAACTTATTTCATGGAAATCAATTTGGATTTACTAAAGATCTATCAACGACAGACGCCGGTCGACGCAAATGTTGAAGCTTGAGAACGATCATAAGATACAATTGATGTTTTTGTGATCTTTCCAAAGCTTTTGACTGCGTAAATCACTGTACCCTGATTAGCACACTGAACATTACATCATGAATAATAAAGCGTACAGTCCTACTTATACAACAGAATACAAACAACTACTATTGATGGTGAGAGTTCCTCCAGGTGAGCCGTTAGCGTGAGGGTGCCACAAGGTACGAGTGTGGGCTTATTTTTGTTTTTAGTTTATGTCAATGATCTTCCTATTTTTGTTAAAAGTATATGTGATATAGTGCTTTTTGCAGCCGACACCTCTTTTGTTTAAAGTAGACACAGGTCTGAACACGACGTATATGGAGGCCTATCAAAAATTTTAAACTAGATCTGTAAATGTTCTTTATCAATAAGTACATAAGGTATCCGTCCTACTCGGGGGGAAACCGGCAGATATTCAGAAAGTATTTGTGTTACAGAAGAGAGCAATACGTGCAAGTTATAAAATTCAAAGAAATGAATGAGTGGTGAGTGGTGAGTGGTGAGCGGTGAGCGGTGAGCGGCGACCGACCTTGCCCCCTATGGCCAGCGCGTCGCTGTGCGGGCCCACGCCGCGCTGCTGGAAGCCGCGCAGGCTGGTGGCGCCGCCCAGGAACAGGTGCTCCGGGATGTCGGTGCCGAACACGTCGTGCAGCACCCCGCACGCGCCGCTCACTTGCAGCACCTGCACACCGCACATAGTACATCGCACGCCGCACGCCGCACGCCGCGCACGCCCGCCCGCCCGACCGAGCCGACCGGCGCACGCGACACTTGCTCGCGGACTGGATTAAAACCCGTCCCGCTTTCGACCCGGCTTCAAAAAAGGAGGAGGTTCGCCATTCGACTGTTTTTTTATTAATTCTGAACCGACTTCAATTGTTCCATCCCTTAGTTCTCGCCCTTACACACCGGCGGTACACCGCACCAAAATTTTTAACTTAACATCAGGTGGGCCTTCAGCTCGTCCCGTCACTATGGATCACCGCGGGTGGCGCGCCTGTCTCCGCGGCGCTCCAGGCACACGCAGGCAGGCGCAGTGTGTGTGTGTGTGTGTGTGTGTGCGCGTGTCAGTACTCACGATGTGTTCGGCGAGCGACAGGTTGTGCTGCGCCTTCAGCTCGTTCTTGAGGTACGCCACGCCGCCGCCCAGCCCGCACACCTGCACCCACACACGCACAGGTCAGGACACCACTCCGCGCACACAACCGACACCTACTCTACCACCACCTCCAGACTGAACATAAGATAACAGTGTCGATGCCCGCGCCTTCCACCGGCACGGGGGGGGAAGAGGTGGGGGGGGGGGGACATCGACATCTGTGTTGCACTATTGAATATTATGTATATAGAGTATATAGATACTTTATTATACTCTATAGAGATACACCTAAAATAAAACAATATATTTTTAATGTTATTATATAGGCAATGCTACACGAGCGTGCGTGTAGCATTGCCTATATAACCACCACCACTATTTCATTACACACGGCACACTGTGTGTCGGCTAAAGGGCGGAGCACGGGGCTCCGCTTGTATCGCGTCCCGTTGGCGAGGAGCGGCCACCCATCCGAGCACTGACCTCGCTGCAGAACTGCACGAAGGCGCCGCGCGTCGGGAAGATGGGCTCGTCGCGGTGGTCCACGGACACCGTGTGCCGCACCACCGACTTCATCTGCGGACCTGCGCACCACCACACACCACGTTACGTTACGTCACATTACACGCGCGGCGGCCGGGGGGGGCGGGGGTGAGGGTGAGGGGGGGTCGTACCGCTGGTCTCGCGCACGCGGAAGCTGGTGTTCTTGGTGAGCACGCCCGCCTCGCGCACCGCGCCCTCCCACTGCAGCACGTGCCGCGTCTGCAACACACGGCGACCGCGTGGTCTACTGTAGTGGGTACACGCATATGATACGTATCGCGCGGTGGATCGCACGTTACCTTGGGGGACGTGCTGAACGCCACCTCCATCAGCAGGCCGCGGTCCAGCAGGCGGTAGCCGGACCACGGGAACTCCTGGTTTTGTTGGTAAACTGACGCAGATACCCTGTAATCATAGACCACGTTACCTAACGAGACGTGCGCGCGCGTGTGCGTGTGTGTGTGCGTGCGCGCGCGTGTGAGAGAGTACGTACACGGGCGAGGCCTGCTTGTGCGGGAAGGGCTTGGTGCAGTGCAGGCTGTAGTTGGAGGAGCTGCGGTGGCCGAGGCTGTACTCCGCCTGCACCTTCTCCCCGCGGCCCAGCACGTTGGGCAGCTTCACGCCTGCGCGAGAGATCAACCAAATACTATTTTATATAAATGCGACAATAAAAATTCCTACTACAATATATTAATAAAACCAAGACGAGTCACTGACCATTATTTGTTTATATGTTGGTTACATACATCACTGTCGGCCAGTCCACATACTATAAATGGAATCTTTCCTAACTACCGCGACACGACGAATTGGACTAGAATGAAATAGACAATGAATGATTTGTGGAACACAGCCCTGGGAGCGCCGCGTTACTAACCGGGCTCGCGGCCGGCGGGCCTGCCCCGGAGCGGCCGGAGAGCGAGCGACAGTGGAGCCACTCACCGAGCACCAGGTTCCCCTCGTTCTCGCTGACGGTGGTGTTGACGCCGCCCACTATGCGGGACATCTCCACCACTTGGAACGTCACCTGCAATGCGCACACTATAATGGATGGGGGACCGGTCATTTCTCATTACTTTACCAACCTCTAGTGCTTTAATATGTCACTGAACAATTTGTATGATAATTGTATGGTCGAGGGAGGCATTGGCCTGCCACATTGTATTGTACGTGAGAGCCAACTCATTATTATTATTATTATATAATACTAACGCTAAACCATTTATGGATCAAGTAAGTTGATGGTTGAAATGTCAGGATTTTGTCGATTTAGCTTAAGTAATAATGAAGTATCAATCTTAATTAAAAAATCATGCGTATGCTGCATGATTTTTTAATTAAGAGAGGAAGATCGTTAATGTAAACAAGAAATAGAAATGGACCTAGAATTGAACCTTGAGGAACACCTATCGTCTCATCCAGAGCTTCTGAGAACACAACATTTGTGTGCACAAACTGCACGCGTACAGTACGCGATAAGTACGCGTCATAAGGTTAAGTGCTCCGGCTCCAATACCGCAATGACTGCACCATTACGGTATTAAAGTGTGTCAGCCTTCGAGATAAGAATCTCATAGTTGACACAGTCGAAAGCTTATGACAAGTAACAAAAAATCCCTAACGCATCTGAAGATGTTTCCCATGCGTTTTAATAAAATATACTATTGCATCTGTTGTTGAACAGCATTTAGAAAAACCCTATTATCCACTTTTAAAAAGTGTCTTGATCTTGCTGCATTTTATCAAGTTAAGGAACTTATAAATATTTTATTTAGTGACAGTTGCTCGCGTCCGTAGGTGTGTACCCTTTGATTCCCTACACGTACCCCCTGGGTGGTGCTAAAGGAGCAACCAAAAGTAGCAGTAGAACTTGTGCCAAGTTCGTCCGGAGAGGTACTGCCACCACACCTGGAATCTGCCGCCAAGCAGTAGTGGTTGCATTACTGTGTTCCAGTGGAAGGGTGTGGCTGCCGGTGAAATCACATGCGCATGAGACATATCATCCCCGTCTCGAGTGATGGACGCAGCAGGATGAATGCGACTCAGTAAAGATTTGTATCTCATACTGAGTCGCGTGCATTACTGTTATGGGCGAGGGTCACTACTTACCATCAGATGGGCCCTCAGCTCGTTCCGTCACTAATTCACATAAAAAAAAAAAAAAAAAAAAAAAGCCTCTTGACCAGATATTTAGTGAGTTGGTAGTGTCGTGTGGGGTGTGAGTGGGCGGGCGGCACTCACCTCGAGCCCCTCGGGCGTGGAGCCGGGCCCCGAGGACACGTCGATGGAGACGCCGATGTCCTTGAAGCACCCCATCGAGTCGAGCGCGCGCCGCACCTGCGCACACCGACCTCATCACACATTATTTTCGCAGCAAGAATGTATGTTACGGTATCACAATGTAGTGAGGATATGCCATCCTAGATACAAAAATTAGAAGTGACATTTACCTATCAGGATCGAGCTCCCGCAGTAAATCAGAAGTTAACCTTTTCACTTATCGAAAGTTTAGTAAAATGAACTAAGAAGTCCACGAATTTATGAGTCTCATTTGGTTAAAGGTCCCTTGTAAAGAAGATTTCCATATTATTCCAAGTTATGCGGTGTGCGTACCTTGTGCGCGCGCAGGATGACGTCCTCGAAGTCGGTGGCGTGGAAGAGGTCGTCCACCGTGTGCCGGATGATGTCGTCCCGCGTGCGGCTCAGCCCGTCCACGTGCACGCGGTCCACGCGCGCCTGCGCACACCCGCACGCGTTACTCATACCCGATAACCATACACTATTCATCTCGCTACATCCCTGTGGGAAATCCTACATCGGGCAAGTTAAGTGGACTTGCTCACATAATGTATGATGTCTGTTCATCACACAAATACATGTCCTGTGTGGGAACAGAACCCACATCCTGCGACATGAGGCCGAGGCCAGTCAAAATAGACAGTTATTCTGATTTTGTTTATACAGAGAGGTTCCAAACAGGCACCAAATGCATCAATAGTCATTTTATAATACATTGAAGTTCGCAAGATTTGAATACACTTTATAAATTAATTTTATTTACAGCAAACAATACATTTTTATTTGCTGCAAATAAAATTAACAAAATACAATCAAACCCAGTAGTCTGTGGCCAACCAGTGGCCGTTATCACAATACTGGATTTTAGTTAGGAGCATGTCAAGGGACAGGCGCGTGAGGTAATACATCTCCTCTTCGGAGTGAGGGAGAGAGCGTTGTGATATGACTTGGGTCTTCTCATGCTGCAGGTGGGAAGAGTCTAGATCTGAGTACATGTGTTGTTGGGTGACAATGACCTCCTGGGCTGATGCTTATTATAAAAGTAAGAATAGGAAGATGGAGGGTATGAGGAGGGCAACACCTGAGGAGTGGTACCACGGATACTTACCCGGACTCCATTCAAGCGGATGGTGGGTTTAGATATGGGCTGGTCCTCCATCTCTGAGGAGTCATCGAACTCAAACAGCTGGTCCCCACGGTCCATCACACTGTCATTCAGCGACTAAACAGTAACATTGTTTTCAATTTATTAAGTACTAAGTATTTTAATAGGGTATTTTTAATCGGTATGGCGATCGGAGACCGGCATCGACGTTCATTTAAGTTTTGTATGTAATTTATTTGTAATTTTGTAATTTATAGAATACAGGTTCAATTGGATATTTTATTAATGCAATCTTGTTATAACAATATAAGCGTGTTTCCTAGCTTGCGACAGTGGTTGCAGTATTTCCTGTATTAAATCGCGCAGTAGCAACCATACATTTTTATTTTATAGCAGATATCAACAATACCTAACCTCAACCTCACTAATAACAAATAAATATGAAAACAATCCAAGCCGATTAATAGCCTACCTTGGCGTACACGGTACCCATTTCGGCAACAGTATATCACCAGTTGACACCACAAAACTGAGTTTTATTTTATTTTCGTCAATAATTTTGAATTTTTATTTTGAATTACATAAAATTAAATTGACTGACATTTTTACTAGTGATGCACAGCAACAACGTAATCGATAATCAAGATGGTCGTCCATGATCGATTAACATTTTTACAAACAATCGATCATTAATGACACATTATATTCTACCTCAAGTAATCGTTAAAACCTCAACTAATCGTTAAAAATTAAATAAAACTCAAAACTTAAAAAGCTTAGTAGAGTCTTAGAAAGCCACTTTAACAAATCAGACTACACTCAGCAACCTCAAATAGTCATATCCATGAATATCAAAGAAATGGACAAATTAACCAATTATTAATCGTTTGCCTAAATAACTGAATCGATTTTTTTCTTGCTTTCACACGGGCACTTACTTTGATAACAAATAAGTAGGCACCTTCCTTTTACGTACATTATTTTATTCATAAATTTATTTTCGCAAAACAAATATATCGGCGCGTAAAACAACACAACCGGAGTTGTCGGTTTTATGAGCGTCGCGCTGCTCAGATGTTTTTTCAGTTTAGAGACGGCACAACCGGTACTTGGACTCGCTCTACCAACAACAATCGAAGCGCGCAACTATATAAGGCGGTACAGCGAATACCGGGATTCCATTCGATCGTCGGCAGCGGAGCAGTCAACACCTCGAGTCATCGGTCACAATCGTCGGGTTATAATCTCGTTCTTTTCAGAACGCTAGAACCGAACACTTCGGAGCGAGCATTCGGTATTCGGTGAGACAACACTCAGCTGCCGGTTTCACACACTATTAAACCGTTCCTCTCGGAACGACTGTTTCTCTGACACGTCATGCAGCTGGGGTTGTGCTCATCGATCGCTTGCTTGATGCATTTTTATTAGAGCGATAAACTGTGTTTCTAGCGTTCACCTTGGAACGGATCATTTCTCCGCCATAGCGCTCATAGATGTTTATTTTTTTTATGATTTAAGATTCATGCTTTTGTAGGTTATGGCTTTGATTTAATTACAGTAGTGTAATAATTAGTTAACGCTTGATTTGCTTAATTATAGTAGTTACTAGTGCTTAAATATTTTGCTAAATTTAATGAATACTGTTGATGAATTTTTAACCAACCTATATGGTCTGCGATAAACTGTTTTATCGGGATTTTTCAGCCGGATTGATAATTCTCCTGTGTTAATTCTGGATCCGGTGACACCTTCCGAAAAGGACTCCTTATATTGTAACAAAATTTTCAGTAGAGATTCAACATCATCTTTGTTTGTAAGGTTCGTATCTATAGTTGAAGAAGTGAGGTTCCAAATATTAGCGTTTCCGGCTGGTTCACAGTTTCTTGAGACTTCTATACCTTTGCTTGTAAGTGAAACTTCTAGTCCAGGAATTTTAAGAATGTCTTTTCCGATTAGAATATCTGCAGGTATTTCGTGATCCAGAACAACCAACAAATCTATTTCAACATTCAAGCCTTGCATGCTGATGACCGTATTCAATTGGTTCAACGATACAGTATGCAAGTGGCCAATGCCTTTCAAGTGCGTGGTTTTCGCAGTTCTTTTTCCAGGAAGTGTCATGGCTACAGATTCTTTCACCAAGGAGCAATCAGCACCACTGTCAAATATTGCCTGAAGATTTTTACCATTCGCTGAAACAGAAAAAACATTAGAAAACTCATTACCGTTTTGGCACAGATTGACGTTTTTCGTGGCGTTCAATCTTTTGTAGCATGTTTCGTAAAGGTGTCCTGAAAGATGGCAATAGGTACACTGGTATCTCCTTTTTTCTGTCTGTGATGATGTAGATGGAATGGTAGACTGTTGGCTTGTCGACGCTTTATCTTCATTCGGTCTAGGTTGCAATGTAGCATTTTGTTTGCATCTTGCGGCCCTATGACCTTTATTTCCACACACGAAACAAATTATATTGTAGTCACTTTTAATGTTTTCCATTCTTGCCCTTTTTAAAGGGAAATGATCCTGTGTCTGTTGTTTCCTTTTCAGCATCGATTTTGCTATTGCAATCAGCTCAGGAACAGAGGCAGATTTGCTGTTTAGTAGTTCCGTACGAAGTGTATCATCCGTGATGCTTCCTATAACAAACTCTACAGCATCCTGTTCGGTAGGGTTTGGTTTTACAATTCTCTTGAACATCTTCCAGACATTAGAGATATATTCGGCGGTGGTGTCTGCATCATTGATTGTGTATCGCCGAAACTTAAGAACATCCGAAAAGTACCTTGATTCTGGCTCAAATGTTTGCAGCATATCATCTCTCATTTCAGCCCAAGTTGTTGTTCTAAGCAAGCAATCATCAGCCCATGTTTGTGCCCTTCCTTTGAGAACGCCTGCTGCTTTGAGTCGAACCTCGTGGTCCTTAAGCTTGTATTCCGACTGCGTCCTTGTTATGAGGTCAACCCATTCTTTCACGTCCATATTTTTGTCAGGATCATAACTGGGAAAATAAATGTCCGAAATATGTACACGCCTTGAATCATCTGGCCTGGCACTCTTGATAACTTCAGCTAAGGCAGCCTGGTTTTCACTAGTCATATGCGCCATGATTTCACGCATAGTATCCTTGAACGTGTTTGCCAAAAGCATCATTGTTGCATTGCTACTAGAGACCGATGGTTGTTGTTGGCGTCGATTCGTCCCCTCTTCCGATGTAAGAGGAGGAGGAGGAATGGGTTGATTCAAACTTCCGTCGTTTTCCATATTTTCGTATAATTCCAACACCTAAAAATTCATCAACAGTATTCATTAAATTTAGCAAAATATTTAAGCACTAGTAACTACTATAATTAAGCAAATCAAGCGTTAACTAATTATTACACTACTGTAATTAAATCAAAGCCATAACCTACAAAAGCATGAATCTTAAATCATAAAAAAAATAAACATCTATGAGCGCTATGGCGGAGAAATGATCCGTTCCAAGGTGAACGCTAGAAACACAGTTTATCGCTCTAATAAAAATGCATCAAGCAAGCGATCGATGAGCACAACCCCAGCTGCATGACGTGTCAGAGAAACAGTCGTTCCGAGAGGAACGGTTTCACACACTATTAAACCGTCCATCCAACCATCGGTCTCTAGTAGCAATGCAACAATGATGCTTTTGGCAAACACGTTCAAGGATACTATGCGTGAAATCATGGCGCATATGACTAGTGAAAACCAGGCTGCCTTAGCTGAAGTTATCAAGAGTGCCAGGCCAGATGATTCAAGGCGTGTACATATTTCGGACATTTATTTTCCCAGTTATGATCCTGACAAAAATATGGACGTGAAAGAATGGGTTGACCTCATAACAAGGACGCAGTCGGAATACAAGCTTAAGGACCACGAGGTTCGACTCAAAGCAGCAGGCGTTCTCAAAGGAAGGGCACAAACATGGGCTGATGATTGCTTGCTTAGAACAACAACTTGGGCTGAAATGAGAGATGATATGCTGCAAACATTTGAGCCAGAATCAAGGTACTTTTCGGATGTTCTTAAGTTTCGGCGATACACAATCAATGATGCAGACACCACCGCCGAATATATCTCTAATGTCTGGAAGATGTTCAAGAGAATTGTAAAACCAAACCCTACCGAACAGGATGCTGTAGAGTTTGTTATAGGAAGCATCACGGATGATACACTTCGTACGGAACTACTAAACAGCAAATCTGCCTCTGTTCCTGAGCTGATTGCAATAGCAAAATCGATGCTGAAAAGGAAACAACAGACACAGGATCATTTCCCTTTAAAAAGGGCAAGAATGGAAAACATTAAAAGTGACTACAATATAATTTGTTTCGTGTGTGGAAATAAAGGTCATAGGGCCGCAAGATGCAAACAAAATGCTACATTGCAACCTAGACCGAATGAAGATAAAGCGTCGACAAGCCAACAGTCTACCATTCCATCTACATCATCACAGACAGAAAAAAGGAGATACCAGTGTACCTATTGCCATCTTTCAGGACACCTTTACGAAACATGCTACAAAAGATTGAACGCCACGAAAAACGTCAATCTGTGCCAAAACGGTAATGAGTTTTCTAATGTTTTTTCTGTTTCAGCGAATGGTAAAAATCTTCAGGCAATATTTGACAGTGGTGCTGATTGCTCCTTGGTGAAAGAATCTGTAGCCATGACACTTCCTGGAAAAAGAACTGCGAAAACCACGCACTTGAAAGGCATTGGCCACTTGCATACTGTATCGTTGAACCAATTGAATACGGTCATCAGCATGCAAGGCTTGAATGTTGAAATAGATTTGTTGGTTGTTCTGGATCACGAAATACCTGCAGATATTCTAATCGGAAAAGACATTCTTAAAATTCCTGGACTAGAAGTTTCACTTACAAGCAAAGGTATAGAAGTCTCAAGAAACTGTGAACCAGCCGGAAACGCTAATATTTGGAACCTCACTTCTTCAACTATAGATACGAACCTTACAAACAAAGATGATGTTGAATCTCTACTGAAAATTTTGTTACAATATAAGGAGTCCTTTTCGGAAGGTGTCACCGGATCCAGAATTAACACAGGAGAATTATCAATCCGGCTGAAAAATCCCGATAAAACAGTTTATCGCAGACCATATAGGTTGGCGCCTGTTGAACGCGAAAAGGTCCAGAAAATAATCGAAGAACTTTTAAATAAAAATGTAATTCGTGAAAGTAACTCTCCGTTTGCCAGTCCAATTATATTGGTGAAGAAGAAAAACGGCGAAGATAGACTGTGTGTTGACTACAGGGAATTAAACGGAAATACAATCAGAGACCACTATCCGTTACCTTTGATTTCAGAACAACTCGATCAGCTTGCTGATGCAGCTTTCTTTACATGCTTAGATATGGCCGCAGGATTTCACCAGATACCCATATCTCCAGGATCAATTGAGAAGACTGCATTTATTACACCGGACGGCCAATATGAATATCTAACCATGCCATTTGGATTGACCAATGCCCCATCGGTGTATCAAAGGGCTATCAATAAAGCCCTTGGAAATTTAAGAGGAAGAGTAGCACTTGTTTATATGGATGACATCCTCATACCAAGCAAAACAGTATCGGAAGGCCTTGAAAGATTAGATTTGGTATTAAAGGCTCTTACGGATGCTGGGTTTTCTATCAATGTTAAAAAATGCTCTTTTCTCAAGACTTCAATTGAGTACCTAGGATACATAGTACATGACGGGAAAATAAGGCCTAGTCCATCAAAAGTTGAAGCTTTGGCCAGAACTTTTCCTCCTTCGAATGTGAAGCAACTTCGTCAGTTTGCTGGCCTAGCTGGGTATTTCAGACGCTTTATTCCAAATTTCTCTACTGAGATGATACCACTGTACAACTTGCTGAAGTCTGAAGCTAAATGGGAATGGACAGCACAACACGAGGCAGTACGTTCAAAAATCATCAATTATCTAACATCTGCACCTCTACTCACAATATTCGAAGAAGGTTACCCAATTGAAATTCACACTGATGCCAGCGCGGTTGGGCTTGGAGCGGTACTCATACAGATAAAAAACGGAGTACGACACGTCACTGGGTACTTCAGTATGAGAACTACATCGGCAGAATCAAAGTATCACAGTTACGAACTCGAGACGCTAGCAATTGTCAGGGCAATAAAACATTTTCGACATTTTCTTTACGGAAGAAAATTCACAATTATCACAGACTGCAACGCAGTCAAGGCTTCACGGTACAAACAGGAACTGCTCCCAAGGATTCATAGATGGTGGGCGTTCTTGCAGAATTTCGAGTTCGAAGTAGAGTATCGACAAGGAGAGAAATTGAAACATGCTGATTTCTTTAGCCGAAACCCACTAAGAGTTGTTATGAATTTGTCTACCAAAGATGACTGGCTTATAGTAGAACAACGTCGCGATCCAGAGATTAGCAAAATCATAGCTGAAATAAATAACGATCCAGATTCGAACTACAAACTAATAAACAACATTCTACACTATAAATCCATATCACAAAGTAATAGCAGACTCGTCAAAGTTGTACCTCAGTCTTACCAATGGAGCCTCATTAATACATACCACGAAGCACTGAAACATATGGGTTGGGAGAAAACATTAGCAAAATTGCGAGAAAATTTCTGGTTTCCCAAAATGTCTTCAACAGTTAGATACTTTGTGGAACATTGTATCGTATGTAAAACAATGAAAGGATCATCCGGCGCCACGCAAAGCCAATTGCATCCAATAGCAAAGATACCGGAACCGTTCCATACGATTCACATCGATATTTCAGGCAAACTAAGTGGATCTGCTTCTCAAAAGGAATACGTTTTTGTAGCGATTGACGCATACACAAAGTTTGTTTTTCTTCAACATTCTAAAAGCAAAAATCAAGCAAGTGCTCTAAAACACCTACAAGAGATTGTTTACCTGTTTGGAGCACCAAAACGCATTATTGTTGATGGCGATGCAGCATTTGTTTCGAACTATAAAGCATATTGTGAAAAATACGGAATCGAACTACATCAGTGTGCCGGATACACCAGTCGAGGAAACGGGCAAGTAGAAAGAGTTATGAGGATCATTAAAAATGGTCTCACAGTCATTAAAAACACACAGAAAGTTCATTGGGAAAAATCACTAGGTACTCTCCAACTTGCTATTAATTGTACTATATCAAAAGCTACCCGACAGACACCGATTGAACTATTAACTGGAAAAAAAGGCTGTGTGCCTCCTGAACTGTTGACAATTATAGATGAAGAGAATGAACGAGTGAATCCACAAACATTAAGAGAAGCTGTTTTAAGTAGGATGACCGAACAAGCAGAAAAAGATAAGCAAAGATACGACAAAGGGAAAGCAAAAATAAAAAGGTTCGAAAAAGGCGAATACGTTCTACTTAAGGAGCCACCCAGATTAGGTACAAAATTAAGTCAAAAATATGACGGACCTTTCGAAGTCAAGAAGATTTTACCACATGATAGATATGAGGTTCGTCGCATTAACCAACGTGGTCGATGCAGGAAGGTTTGTCATGAGCAATTAAGAAGCACACCCAGATTCGGAGTACAATGTCAAATGGCCATATCGGCGATGGATAAAGATAGTGCACCAAGTGCGATTGACTAGTTGCAGTTAAGTCCCGGTGAGTCGGGTTTATGTTGGATAATTGTTTTTGTGTGAGGGCCATATGGAGTGTGACTCTATGGCCTAGACCAATAGTGGCGCTTAGTCTATGAGGTTAGACTGGATTGAGCAGAGGCTCCGTGGTCTTAACCAATAGTAGCTAAGGCTTGAGGTCTGTGCGTAATTTGAAGTTTCTTTTTTTTATGGTGATTTGTTTTGATACGTTTTATGAAGGCCCTATTAGTAATAATTATTGTGGATTTATGGCGGGGTAAAAAAGTGATTCAAGTTTGTTTCAGATAACCAAAATGAGAAGTAGGCGCAGGGACGCGCCTATCATCAGTATGGCCGTATCGGCGCGTAAAACAACACAACCGGAGTTGTCGGTTTTATGAGCGTCGCGCTGCTCAGATGTTTTTTCAGTCTAAAGACGGCACAACCGGTACTTGGACTCGCTCTACCAACAACAATCGAAGCGCGCAACTATATAAGGCGGTACAGCGAATACCGGGATTCCATTCGATCGTCGGCAGCGGAGCAGTCAACACCTCGAGTCATCGGTCACAATCGTCGGGTTATAATCTCGTTCTTTTCAGAACGCTAGAACCGAACACTTCGGAGCGAGCATTCGGTATTCGGTGAGACAACACTCAGCTGCCGGTTTCACACACTATTAAACCGTTCCTCTCGGAACGACTGTTTCTCTGACACGTCATGCAGCTGGGGTTGTGCTCATCGATCGCTTGCTTGATGCATTTTTATTAGAGCGATAAACTGTGTTTCTAGCGTTCACCTTGGAACGGATCATTTCTCCGCCATAGCGCTCATAGATGTTTATTTTTTTTATGATTTAAGATTCATGCTTTTGTAGGTTATGGCTTTGATTTAATTACAGTAGTGTAATAATTAGTTAACGCTTGATTTGCTTAATTATAGTAGTTACTAGTGCTTAAATATTTTGCTAAATTTAATGAATACTGTTGATGAATTTTTAGGTGTTGGAATTATACGAAAATATGGAAAACGACGGAAGTTTGAATCAACCCATTCCTCCTCCTCCTCTTACAAATATATATTATTATATTAATTAAATAATACAACAACAATTCACTATATATCATACAAATATTTATACTCTAGTTACGTATTGTATGTTACATACAACACACTCATACCAATTAACACCAAAAAATATTTACAGAAGGTATAACATTTTATAATTATTATAAACTTTATATTCTGTCAAAACTAAGTACATTTCATATAATTCATATAATGCATGTTGTGATCAATAGTACTAGAAATCATAACGAGAATTAAGTAGAATATAGATATGTTTCAAAAATGGTATTTTAAGGTATTTTTCAAATTGTGAGACAAAATAAAATATATTTTTGCGCCCGCGCATGCTAGACTCAGCGGCCAATCAAACTCCGCACACTTCCCATTGTTGTACTATTCATTCAGAATAAACTTCAATTCGATGCCATGCTGTGGCACACAAATCCACACATACACAAATACAGACTAAAAACTTATTACCCTTCTCTTTTTCGTCGGGGGTCAAAAAGGAGAAGGAGAAAACACGGTTTCCGTCAACAGACAACAAACGTCAACAGTTGACGAGACACTGTTTAACTGACGAGATTATTGATTATATCAGTTAGACGTACTATTTTATTATATGCACTATACGTATACCAAACAAAAAAAAACAATGATCATGTCATCAAATCATAATCAACGATAACAAAATTTTAGACACGCAAAGGACTGAAAAAGACTGGTTAATAAGTATATAAGATTTTATGGAGTTATTTATATTAATGAAAGAAAGTGTCAGCTGCGTTATTTAAGACATATTATCTGTGGGACTACCCTGGAGGTACATACACCCTATCAAATAAAAAAAGAATCATCGAAATCTGTTTACAATTGGCGACGATATACCTAACAAATATAAAAAATGAATATGCATCCGAAAGTTAACTTCCTCTTTTTTTGATGTTAGTTAAAAAGCGTTTTATATCGGGTATTAAACTGGCAACATTAAATCCACTCTAGACGCAGGACCATATTCGCGAATATGTAATACTGTCTCCGATGGGTTTCTTGTCTGCTTCTTCCCCTCGGGTTGGTCGGTTAGGGTTGGAACAGACGTAAACTTAACAAATAAGATAAGCTTAAACATGAAAATTGACTGTAATTTGACATATCTGTGTGCATGTAATGTGCCTGGGGAGTTCCTGTGACACGTTATATGCTCACGAATATGTGTACATGCATGTGTAAAATTTGACGTGTCCAAATGATACTTGAGATCTAAAGGAATAAATGAGTTTGACTTTGACTTTGACTTTGACTTTGAATCTTGTTTAAATTTTTTATTACATTATAAAAGTTTGTTTTGTTTACAAAAAGCACGTTTTTGGTTTGCTCTTTGGTTGATCCGATTTTAAAAACACAATTATTCCGATAATCATGGATCAAAAAGCCATATTTAAGTTCTGCAGGGAGCTGGGATGCTGCGACGCGTGTTGTCTCCGGTACTGTGCGCTCAGGAAGCCGACAGCCTTCACGAATATCAAACAGTACATCGCCGAAGTAAGATTTAGGATTCAGGATGTAGACAAACCTTCACTTCACTGAATAAATTCAGTCATTTATCGAGAGTAGGCCCTAGGTATCCCTGGTGGTGTAGTGGGACCAATAGAGGCTGATACGGAAGCCAGGTGTGTGGAGTTCTGTGTCATTATACTTGCGCCGAGTACACAAGCGTACCAATTAACTTTCCAGTCGGATTGCATTCAAAGGTTTAAAGTTTAATATTTTAGCATTACACTCCTAAAACTAAGTCACTATCGACTTACCTGGAGCTGCAACAATTAGCTTGCAACAGGTAGGCTTCTAGCCTTAGTCTTATATTGATTCTTCACATAACGGGACATGGAGTTTATGAGCTAATAGGTTTATAAATACAATGCAGCAACCATAAGTAGAAGACTTGGTTTAGTATGAGGCACTATCTGGTGCTTTATTATCTGTAGCCTGCAGGTCCGGGGGAACCTAAAGGGTTATGTGAGGCATGAGGGAAGGGTTTATTGTGTAAAACTCACAGTTAAGAGTTCTTTCAGGCCAAGTCAATGAAGGAACAAGGTGGCAGCCTGATGATAACTGGTTACTACTGCCCATAGACAACAGCAATAAGACTCAGGTCTTCCCCTTCCTAAGTATGAGAAGACCCAAGTCGGGGCCAGGCCTCATGTGCTCGTAAGATAGAATTCAACCAAATCATTACTCAGTATTCTGCGGGGAGCCCCTACACTCCCCTGCAAGGCTACTTATATACATGCATTTATAAACTAACCGCAGTTTGTCAGCCATTGTATGTACCAGTCATTCATCTGACTCTATGTTTTCAGAACTTTCTGGCAGATCCCGAGAGCGAGGTAGAGGAACAGTCTAAACCTGCCCCTGATGCCCCGGATGACAGCGGCACTCCGGCCAAGAGGAGCAAAGGAAGCAACATCTGCGTGAGCTGCCTCGGCATCCTGCAGGAGGACAGCTGGCCCGAGTGCATCGCCATGACCAAGGAAGTTCTCGACAAGAAAAAGTAACTTTCACCAAAAGATATAAGACTTACTTCAACACTGCTAAGTCACTAATATCCTTGTACTAGGATTCGCTGCGTCACAGGTGGCATGAATGTACATGATACCCAACACTAATACAAACTATGCACATCACACAGGGTTTGTCTCAGTCAAGAATGAATGTGCCAGATCTATCTATTTCATTTGATGTGTTAAAATGACAGATTGGAATAAATTTTTTAACAAAATATTTTTTTAATTGCCTCTTGACACGTGCTCTGCGTAACGTTGTGTTCAGGTACGAGAGTACATCGTTCGCGTGCGCGCTGTCCGCCCCCCTCGCCACCATCGTGCGGGAGCGGGCGGTGGTGCTGCGGCTCGCGAACAAGTTCCCCTTCTTCGACGCGGGTGAGTGTATCTGCCAAGTGTCCCGTGGCTGTAGAGGTCGCTCGTGACGCGCGCGTGTGTCGGCAGGCGCGGGCGTGACGGCGCTGAAGGAGGCGTGGCGCTGGGGCGCGGGCGCGGCGCTGGCGGCGCGCGTGGGGCTGCGCGCCGAGTCGGGCGCCGCCGCCGCGCTGCTGCTCACGCTCAGCATGGAGTACCCGCAGGACGAGGCCGTGAGTCCCCCGCCGCGTGAGGCCCCCTCGCCGGCGTCCGCCCCGCGGGAACTGTACTGTACGTATGTTCCAGGAGTGCGGCATGTTCGAGCCGTCGCCGGAGCGGCTGCGGCGCCGCCAGCGCAAGCAGCGCTGCAACGTGCCCGTCACGCGCTGCATGCTCGACTCGGCGCTGAGCGGCATGTCGCTCGAAGCGCTCGACGACCTGTGCAAGGTATGCGCTGCCCGTCGGGCGTCGCACCGGCGGGCCGAGCCGGCGTCGGCCCGCTTTAGCACTCGGGTGTCAAGTTATGCTCCCCACTAGACAGACACATGTATGAGACAAATTAATTTACAATATCGGAAAACAATATAATAGAATTTCAAAATGTTGTTCCAACCGCGAGCTGCGAGTGTAACGTGCCCTGTTGTCGCCAGTGGGAGCGCGGCGTGCCCGCGCCGACGTGCCGCGCGCGCTGCGTCAGCGTGGAGGCTCACCACGAGCCCATCTACATCGGCGGCAGGTGACACTCGCCGGCAACTCGTACCACTGCTGGACACTCCGCCGGCGCCATCTACCTCTACCAGTCGTCTGGTTTCGTTGTAAACTTGTATGCTTAGTTTGGAGCTAGATGGCGCTGTCTGAAATGTCCATGAATATCGTTGATAATTATAATATGTTTGTGTGCGTGCGTGTGTGTGTGTAGGTACATAAAGCTGAGCCGCGCGCTGCCGCAGAGCCCGTGGGTGGTGGGGGGGCGCCGCGTGATGGAGTCCTCCGTGCAGGAGATCATATTCCAGCCCATCGCGCAGCTCTTCGGGTGGGTACAGGGGTGCAGGTGGTACCGGGGGGGTGAGGGGCGTGGGTCCCTGTCGGCTGTGAGTGAGCGTGTGTTTGTGGTGCGCAGGTGGGACGCGGCGGAAGCTGAGGGGAGGCTCAAGTTCGTGTCGGCAGGGAGGGAGGACGTGGACGTGCGCTGCCTGGGGGAGGGCCGCCCCTTCGCCGTCGAGGTACTGCACCCGGCCCGGCCCGGCCCGGCCCGGCCCGGCCCGGCCCGGCTGCACGGCAATACGACTTATTAATACGACAACGTACTTCGGTCGAGGAGGACCCCACTCCTCGACCGATGACCTAAGACCTAAGTAGGGTTTCGTTTCGCCCGTCGACCGAGATGCAATATGAAAGGTGTAAAATACGTTAAATCTGTAATTTCACCGGCACCCGCCGCAACTTACTTGTCCGGACAAACTTGGCACAAGTTCTACTACGTTTACCACCCGGGGGGTCCGTGAAGGGGGTCACGGGACCGGGAGTGCAGCGTGCGTGTTGCAGGTGAGCGACCCGCGGCGCTCGCCGGCGCCGGCCGAGCTGCGGGCGGCGTGCGCGCGGCTCGAGGCCGGCCCGCACGTGCGCGTGCGCAGCCTGCAACTCGTCACCAAGTAAGTACTAATTCATTACCTAAGGTAGTAAGTACGCTTGCGGTCCCTTGCGCTTGGAAAACTTAACATTATCTTATAATTCTTCTAAAAAAATCATTTGAAAACATCGATCCTAAAAGATATTTTCAAACATATATTGGCAGCGGGATACGAATGTGGTCACTTGGTACTTTTCACGCCGTGACTGCGTAGCCAGGTAGACGCGCGCGAGCCCGGCCGCGGCCGCGGGCAGGAGGCAGTAACACTGGTTCCGTTCACAGGGACAAGCTCGCCGAGCTGAAGAAGGGCGAGGAGAGCAAGTACAAGACGTACGAGGCGCTCTGCATCAAGCTCACGCACACACCCGAGGATATCGTGAGTACACACACACACACACACACACACAGCTCATCTCGTGCAAGTTAGAAAACTGCTTATCCACTCGATAGCTAGAGGATTCAATAATTTGTGACTCACTCACGCATCGTTTGCAGTGCAGGGGGAAGTGCCGCCATTTTAAGGTCGTTTCGCCGCGTCACACAGTGCCCGTGTAGGTACACGTATTCACGTAAACAGACGACCGTGCCCACGACACAGCCACGCTCCATTTTTTTGTCAAATGTTTTGGGCTCGCCGACGTCGCACTCGCCACCGGCGGTGCTCCTCGTGGGAGAGGAGCTGGTGTCGTTTCGAAAGTATACTATTATACTTCAGTTGGGAGGCCGTATGCCGCCCGTGGCGCCGTGACCAGAATACTGGTTCAAGTTTGTAGTTTGGACTTATAAATTGTTATATTTTGCGTGCACGTGTGACGCAGCCAAGTACATTGTAACGATTATGTTGCAGGCTGACGGTCTGACCCCCGCGTGCCCGGTGGTGGTGCACGCGCGCGACATGGCGCGCCTCAACGGCTGGTGCGGCGGCGACACGCGCATCGTGCAGCGCACGCCGCTCCGCGTGCTGCACCGCCGCTCGCTGCTGCCGCGCGAGCGCCGCGTGCTGGCGCTGCACGCCGCGCGCCTGCCCGGTACGCTCGCGCACTCTCACTCTCTCTCTGCACCGCCGCTCGCTGCTGCCGCGCGCCTGCCCGGTACGCTCGCGCACTCTCACTCTCTCTCTGCACCGCCGCTCGCTGCTGCCGCGCGAGCGCCGCGTGCTGGCGCTGCACGCCGCGCGCCTGCCCGGTACGCTCGCGCACTCTCACTCTCTCTCTGCACCGCCGCTCGCTGCTGCCGCGCGCCTGCCCGGTACGCTCGCGCACTCTCACTCTCTCTCTGCACCGCCGCTCGCTGCTGCCGCGCGAGCGCCGCGTGCTGGCGCTGCACGCCGCGCGCCTGCCCGGTACGCTCGCGCACTCTCACTCTCTCTCTGCACCGCCGCTCGCTGCTGCCGCGCGAGCGCCGCGTGCTGGCGCTGCACGCCGCGCGCCTGCCCGGTACGCTCGCGCACTCTCACTCTCTCTCTGGCTGCCCCCTCGCGCCGGCACTAACGTCCCTCGCGGTCCGCAGAGCACCCGCGGCTGTTCGTGGTGCGCGTGCAGACGGAGGCCGGCACCTACGTGAAGGAGTGGGCGCACGGCGAGCTGGGGCGCACGCGGCCCGCGCTGGGCGCGGTGCTCGGCGCGCGCTGCGACATCCTCGCGCTGGACGTGGCCGCCGTGCACCTGCCCTGGCCCTGAGGCGCCCGCGCCCGCGCCCGCGCTCGCCCTATGAATAATCAAATATCTGTGATAATACTTGATAAGAATAAATAATATTACAGAGATTATGTTTTATTTTATTAACCGTGAAAATTACCCGTTGCAATGCACATCATTTAATGTATGATATTTTTATTATTTATGATATTTTTGTGTTATGCCGAGTAAACTTTAGTTTTTAGCTCACGTAGTAGGGTTTTGGTAAAGGAACGGACAAGTCCATGTTACGATTAAGTGTTAAAAAGCCTTTGAAGAACGGCGCAGAGACCGAGGTTAGAGGTTAGTATTCACCTGCGTAGTCGTTCAAACCGAATAAATCAAGAACTAGTTCGCCTGGTGTTCGGAAATCCCTCGTGTTGATAGATACGATATTATGGTACGTACGTACTACGAGTAATAATTATTATGTGATGTCATGGAGTTTATATTGTGCCTTACTTGTATGAAATAATATTGATAATAGTCGGTGAAGGCTCTGAAACACCGAGGCGACTAATTTAACTACATTAAACTGAAAAAACCGTTCGTTTCGTTTGAAACCGTTAGTGCGTTCGAGTGCGACACAGGAACGCTCCCAGTGTCGAACTCGAACGCACTAACCAACTAGCCCCGCGGCCGCGCCGTCGGCCGGCGACCGCAGCGCCAAAGAGGGCGGCGAGAGAATAGAGCAACTCCCGAGTCGCAAGTCTTCATGGTCATTCCTCATCAGCGTTGTTATTGATTGTCAATTGCCGTAATATACGGTAATCCACGTTATTTTTTAACAAAATACGGTATACGGCAGGCCTTACAATGCCGTATCAAGAAAAATGTAAGTAAAACGAAACGTTTTTAGCACACTCACAGCAGATAGCCGGGGAAATCTGAATGAATCTGAAGTTATAAAAACGATTTGAAAACTGTATGGAGAGGAAAGAAATGAGGAATAAACATTTTTAAGTTATATACGGCATTTTAGTATTTTTTACCTTAAAATATGGCAAATCAGAATGTGACATACGGCATCCAAGATTTTTACGGTAGCAACACTGTTCCACGTTCCTCAGTCCTCATCAATGCCGCCGATGTATAGGACAGTGCGAACACATTGTTTCGATTTGAGTAATTCAAACTATCATTTTCAACTGAGATTTTTCTACGAATAAGTGTTGAAGTCGAAACCTATATGAAACCGTGAGAGTATATTCGGACTCAACAGCGAAAACAGGATGACGCCGATCTACACTGCACGCGCTACCAGAAAAAGCGTCGTCATTCACTTCACACAGGCAGGCCTTCTACTACCAGCCGAGGGAAGGAAGTAAGCGATCCGTTTCATGCGAAACTGATAGTACCAATCTCTCACCAAATGGACAGCACGGTGATGGAGGCACACAACGAACATACCGTGTCATAGAACATGCTCCAACGCCGTGATATTGTATCCAAGTACCCGAGTGAAGAGGAAGGAAGGAAGGAAGGAAGGAAGGAAGGAAGGAAGGAAGGAAGGAAGGAAGGAAGGAAGGAAGGAAGGAAGGAAGGAAGGAAGGAAGGAAGGAAGGAAGGAAGGAAGGAAGGAAGGTTAGGTTAGGTTTTTTTTTTTTTTTTTTTTTTTTTTTTTTTTTTTTTTTTTTTTCAGGCCCTCTGAATGGGACAGAGTCATTTTTTACCTTTTTTGGTTTTGTTTTTGTGCTTATATTATTCTTAATTCTACTGACATGTGGGTGGGTTATATGGCTACGTTTACAATTACATCCTTACAATTACAATTACATCCTTAAATCACTACGTTTACATATCTTATTACATCTAACTATTTACCTTATATTTATCATGTTATTACAGTATACAATATCTCTTATTTCTATTCTATGTTTATGCTGATACTACATATATATTCAAATATATTGTTCAACATACTTATCTATCTATCTTATTCTTGTTTATTAACTTCTTAGCTACTTCTATGCAATAATTTATAAACAAAGGTCTGGCTTCATCATTTCTTATTATATTATTTACATTTTTAATTGTCAAGTCTGTGTTAAGTTTGTGTTCTACTTCGTACCTTTTTCGAGCATATATGGGACATTCGAACAGGGCGTGTACTATTGACTCGGCCACTCCAGGCTCACAGAGGCACGAGGGGTCCTCCTTACACTTGAAGCGATTCAAGTATTCGGAGAACCCGCCGTGCCCCGTCATCACCTGGGTTAGTACTCCGTTTAGCTCCATTTTCTTAAGCGTTTTGTAGGCTGTCGTCACACTGGGGAAGAAAATTTTTGTAACTTTAGCCGTATCTCCTGTTTCGTATCTCCGGTTCCATTTCTCGACAGATTCGGCACGAATCTGTCTTTTGAGAAATGATACCGGGCACTCCTCGTAGTCCGGCCTGCGCTTACTTTTTAGCGCCGCATCTTTGGCCAGTTGGTCGGCCCTCTCGTTTCCTTCGAGTCCCGCGTGTGCTTTAATCCAAAACAGAGTTACTGTTTTGTTTTGGAGCCTTATTGTACCGAGGTTGTTTCGCGCTTCCACTGCCAGGGGATGAGTTGAACCGTGATTGGTTATCGTCTCCAATGCTGATTTTGAGTCGCTATATATGCCGTAAGTAGCCTCAGAGCGTTTCAGTATCTCCTTTGTTGCTTGGCATATGGCCAGGAGTTCTGCTTGATACACGGTGCAAAATGACGCCAGCTTAAGCTTGAGGGCTTTGGTCTCGGCTACTCCGTCCCACAGTGACAGTGCAGCTCCAACCTTACCCTCAATCTTGCTGCCGTCGGTGTATATACGAACTGCTTGTGTGTTGTGGGTTTCCACTTGTTCCTCGTCTATCAAGCTTATGAACTCCAGGCTCATATTTTTTGCAGGATGAGATATGTCCGCAAAGGCGACTCTCCTTTCCACGTCTCGGTCTCTTATTGCTGACTGAGGGACCGATCTTCTTGCCTCATAAAGGGCCGCTGCTTCTTGAGCTCTCAGGTCAAGGGGCAGTATCCCAGCCAGCAATAGCGCCGAGTTTAGAGAAACCGTGCGATAGGATTTGGTCAGTTTCTGCGCGAAACCCCTCTGTACCACATTTAATTGCTTCTGGATGCCAAGTTTTTTAGTTGCCTCGGCCCAGACGCTGGCGGCGTATAGTATCACCGGCTCGACAGTCGCCACGTATATCGTGCGAATCACTTCCGGGTGCAGACCCCAACTGGTCCTGGCTGCTCGCGATAGCTGTTTGTAGATATTCGTGGCTTTTCTACATACTTCCACCACATGACTGTTGAAAGTCAGCTTATCATCCATCGTGAGCCCCAGGATCTTTATCTCCCTAACAATATTGATGTCGACCCGGCCCATCTTCAACAGTGGGGTGTCATATTTTAGCTTCCTGGTAATGACCATAGCCTTGGTTTTTTGCGGTGCAAATTTTAGTTTATTTTTGACACCCCACTGTTGAACATAGGCGAGGGCGGCATTAGCTCGGCCTTGCACTTCTAGAGCTGTGTCTCCACTAAACACCAGCACCACATCGTCTGCAAACGCCTGGCAGTATTCACCCATATTCTCAAGGCCTTTTAACAATGGGTCTAATAGGAGGTTCCATAGTATTGGGCCTCCTATGGACCCTTGAACGCACCCTTTAGTCGTTTGCCTTGTTATTTGTTCTCCAGCATAGCGGACCCTGACCTTTCTATTTGACAGATAGCTGTCCATTATCCTTCTTACGTTAATGGGGCATCGCTCTTCGGCCAGACGTACTTGGATTGCCGGCCACCACGCACTATCGAATGCACCCTCTATGTCCAGGGATATCATTGTTATCAGTTTTTTCTGTTCCAGCTTTTCGCGTATATGTTGTACAAGGACATAGAGGGCATCTTCTGTGCTTCTTTGTGGCATAAAGCCATACTGGCGTGTGCTGAGTCGTGGTACAAGATGCCACTTTAACCTTCCCACTATCATTTTTTCCAGAATTTTACCCATCACTGGCAAAAGGCCTATTGGCCTGTATGATTTTGGGCTGGTGTATGTGTCCTTTCCCGGTTTTCTTAATACGACTACTGTAGCATCTTTCCAGATAACCGGGAAATGGCTTAGCTGCATACACTTGTTTGCCAGTGATAGGTAAATCTGGAGATCGTGAGCTATTGCGTGGGCACAGATGTCAGAGGTCAAACCATCCGAACCCGGGGCTTTTTTGGGACTGAAGCTGCTCACCGCGACATTGAGCTCTTCTCGGGTAAACGGCGGATCATAATCCTCATTATGATCCGCTTCGTTTACTTTAACAGCCAGTGATCTGGTCTTCCGGTGGTCAGCGTTGTCCTCCTCCGTGTCATCTGTCGGGTAGAATGTTTCTGCCAGTAGACTTGCGGATTCTTTGTTATCTAACACTAATCCATCTTTCATTAGTAGAAGGTCCTCCTGTCTCTTAGTTGTTCTGTTGATCACCCTATATATGCTTTCCCATAACCCCTCCTTGTCTTGCTTCCCACAGAACTCCTTCCAGCTTTGTATTTGCGCCGCTTCTTCTTGTATTTCATATTTTTCTTTTGCTTTCAGGTACTCATCGATGACTTTCTGCCTCCGGACTGGCGCTAGGTTAGGTTAGGTTAGGTTAGGTTAGGTTAGGTTAGGTTAGGTTAGGTTAGGTTAGGTTAGGTTAGGTTAGGTTAGGTTAGGTTAGGTTAGGTTAGGTTAGGTTAGGTTAGGTTAGGTTAGGTTAGGTTAGGTTAGGTTAGGTTAGGTTAGGTTAGGTTAGGTTAGGTTAGGTTAGGTTAGGTTAGGTTAGGTTAGGTTAGGTTAGGTTAGGTTAGGTTTTTTTTTTTTTTTTTTTTTTTTTTTTTTATTATTCGTAGCCCTCTGACATGATCAGAGTCTTTTTATATCATTTATCGTATTTGCTACAGTTAAGGTGGATTTTAGTGGGAAGATGACTTATATTTTGAATATGATTACTTATATTTTGCATATCTACATTTATCATGATTTCTATATATCTGTTGTATGTTATATGTTTGTCGTATGTTTTGCCTTTATTTGTAGTGTATTTCAAGTTTATCATTCCTGTTTCTCGTTTCTTCATCATATTAATTTCAGCCTGTTTTGTTTCATGTCTTACTACGCTATCTTTTCTTCTAAATTGTTTATCATTATTAAAGTATATGCTGTTTATATATATGTCAATATATATAACACCATAGTTTATATATCCGTATACCGTGTTTTTAACATTTTTGGATTTTTTATCGCAGTAAGAATTTATATCTGCTAGAATTGTATAGCTCCTATTTTTTCTTTGCAGGTACTCTCCGTCTACTTTGGTTGTTCGGTCGAGCGCTACAAATCGACCTTCTTCGGAGACGTCTTCGGACCGCAGTGGTATAATGAGGTGAGATTTAATTTTGTGTGATGTTGATGTTTTATTGTTCTTTTTTATCCATTTACGTGTGTGTTTTTGTGTGTGACTTTCTATTTGTAACTGTGCCAATTTCACATGAAGTTGGTACCAGTTATATATCCTGTTCGTTGTTCTATTGTTATTTGTGTTCACACTGCGGTCCGAGAGTTTGATGTCTTTGTGGGAATCATTTACTTCGAGCACCTGCATGGACCGCTGGTTTCCGCCTTCAGCCACCTCAGCAATACGCTACGGTGGATCTCGCTAGCGTCTCCCACTTTCTCCTGATGCTGCACTCTTGGCTGAAGGCGTTATGGTCAGTTTTGTCTAACTTGGCTTGGGTGCAGTTCCTACAAGATGGAGCGACACCCGCAAGCCAATCCGCGCACTCCGTCCTCATATGGGGACCTCCGCAGTGGCTGCACCTTTCCAGTGTCTCTCCGCAGAAGCGTCGGCCGTGGCCGTAGCCAAGGCAGAGAGAGCACTGGACAAGCGGCGACTGGTCTTCCACCTTTACGCGCTGGAGGTCTATGAGGACGGTCTCGGTGTCCACCATCCGTCGCCAGATTTTTGGGGACACCCTCATGATGATATGACTCATATGTGGATTGCGGGTGCGCCTTTTATAGGCAATTTCCATCTTCCCCTCCAAGTCCTGGAAGATGCTTCGGTTTTGATGCTTCAGTGCGGAGAGAATTTCATCATCGCTGTTGTACTGGAAAACGTTTTTTAGTATGACGAGTGGGTCTTTATTTTTTATTTCTTCCACTTTTAGCTGTTGTGATTTTCCCAGTTTTTCTTTTAGTTTTTCTCTCTCCGCCTCTGTTCGACATCCGATGATAATTTTCCTGTCTTTAGCTTTCCTTATCCTTTCCACTGTAATGTCCCCTCCTTTTGCGTCGACAGCCTTTCGTATTCTGCTTAGGATTTCCTCTCCCGTTTCCGTTTCGTCCTTCGCGGTTACGACCACCGAGTGTAGCGCGGTCTGTTCTGGGAGCGGTCTCCTCACGGACGCCGCTGCTACACTGGCGTAGGATCTATTTTCCAGCGTTTCTTGTAATTTTTCTATCTTTACCGCGTTTTCCTTAAGCAGTTTCGAGTGCTCTTCCATTTTCCTGAGAATTTCGCCGTTGTCTGTGTGTGTTGTCGTTTCCGGCTCACTCTCTGTCTGCGTATGAACTGAGGAGAGTACAGGAACTGGAGTAGTCGCCGCCTTCTTCTCAGTCTGGGTATGGACGGAAGAGAGGACAGGGGTGGAGGGAGAGGCTGATTCCTTCTCAGTCTGGGTGTGGACTGAAGAGAGGACAGGGGCAGGAGGAGACGACGGTCTTCCTCCCTGCCCCTCTCCTCCCTCCAGTTCAGACTCTTTCACGAGTTGGTACAACCTCTCTATGGCTTGTTGGACCGCTTCCTTTATCTCCGTCTTTAAATTCCTGGAGTTCCCTAGATGTAGCTTGGCTTTTGTCAGGCAGGCCTTCGCTTCGGAGAATCGGTTCTTGTATTTGGAGTTTTCCTGCGTCTGTGGAATAGATGGTATTTCCACAGACGCTCGACGCGGTGGGGCTTTTGCCTCCTTTGTGGTCGCTGGCTTGACCTTCGGTTTCTCCGTTTCCACCGCAGTCGACTTGGGAGAACTCCGAGCCTTGGGTTTCTCCTGTTTACCAGACTCCCATTCCCCGATGCTCCGCCTGACTTTGGAGCTACTTTCTCCAACCTCGGGACGGTATTTTACCTTGTGAGGGTCCACTGTCTTACTTTTACCATCTTTTACAGGTGTTCTGAAGCCAAACATGGTAACGAGTGTCGGAGGGCTGTGTCAAATTAAGTGTAATAAGGTTTGTAAAAGTTATATAATATTTATAATTTTATAATTGAGTCAGTAGTTAAGTCTAACTTAGCCTATATAAATATAAGAATACTAGGTATTCTCTATCCTAATAGATAAAATTTGTTTCAGGTGCTGTCTGCGGGTTTCTGTCCAGCGAGGTGAATTGAAGAGTTCTACCAGCTTCGAGGGTGCAGTCTACACGTCGAGCAAGGTAAGTAGAAGATTCAGGTAAGTACAAACTTTTGCGAGTCTTGTATAACGTGTGAACGTATGTATGTCTGATTAATTTCACCAAAAGTATGTATTACCGTGTGGATGAAGGTGTTCAATCTCTTCAATTATCTACAGAAAGGGTTCTGTATAGTCAAATAACCGCAAAGCACTCAAAAACAAACGTCAAAAATCTAATTGTCAAAGTTTAGTAGATTTCCTTTTTGGCCAAATCCGACCGATTCTACCTGGCTATGTCAATAAAGGGTGGGTGGGAGGGCCAAATTTTTTCGATTTTTCAGGTTTTAATGCGTTTTTCTGTTTCAGGGGGCTGCAGGCGCACCAGGCGATGGGAATCCAGAGGAAAGCGAACTTCCCTCGGGATATCCGAGATGTAAAATTCAGAAGAAACACCGAAAAACGCGCAAAAATGCGACTTTTAATGTAAATTTACCTAAAATGATTGAATATACTAAAATTTTTGAGTTTACCCGACTGCGAAAATGTGCGTCCCGTATAGAAAGCAGGAATGCGCTTCTAACGGTGTATAAAAACACAAATTTCACAGAAGGATAAAGGAGGGAACAATTCGAAACGTATAAAAATTAACTATTTGTAAAATTTTGAAGGAAAATCGAAGAAAATCTACTTTCTGGATGGAAAAATTTTGCGGAAAATGCAAATCCGGGATGAGGGGAGTGGTCCGCTTCTAAAGATGTGCTGCACTTATATATTTGTAATATATTCAGAAATGACTTTCCGCTGGTTAGGTTAGGTTAGGTTAGGTTAGGTTAGGTTAGGTTAGGTTAGGTTAGGTTAGGTTAGGTTAGGTTAGGTTAGGTTAGGTTAGGTTAGGTTAGGTTAGGTTAGGTTAGGTTAGGTTAGGTTAGGTTAGGTTAGGTTAGGTTAGGTTAGGTTAGGTTAGGTTAGGTTAGGTTAGGTTAGGTTAGGTTAGGTTAGGTTAGGTTAGGTTAGGTTAGGTTAGGTTAGGTTTTTTTTTTTTTTTTTTTTTTTTTTTTTTTTTTTTGCCCACCGCAGGTGGGCCGAAGCGTCGCCCTCTGATGTTGGTTCAGAGTACTATATCTAACTTTATTTATTTATTAACTACTGAATATACATTTTTCTCCTACTTTTAATTAAGGAAGGAAGTATATCTATCTATCTCATATTCTACGTACTTCGACTTTACATCTGTCTTACAATGCATTTTCTTTCTAATCATATCTATCTCTTTACATCTGGTTGCTATCTTTTCATTATTCTACTATTGCTTTATCTTGTTGTAGTATTCTCTTACGTTGTTTTGGGTTCTCTACGATTTTTCGTATGTCTATTTCTGGGGTTTTGGGGGTTCAAATAATTGGACACTATATTTATTTCCGATTTTACAATGTTCTCTATGCTATCTTATCTTTCACCTGTTAGACTTAATCTATGAGTTCTTAATGTTTACTTATTTATTTATTTTTTACATATTATTTTATTTCTAACACATATTTTCTATCTTTCTTAATACTAAGTTTTCTGTATATATGTTTACAATATATATGAAAGCTTAACTTATCTATCTACTTATTCCTTTTAATCACCCTATTTACTATATTTTTACAATATTTTAAAAATGTTTTTCTTGAGTTCTTATTTTCTATGATTTTATATATATTACAAGCTTTAATTTCCATTTCTAAATCTATCTCGACTTCGTATCGCTCTCTACCAAAGACAGGACATTCAACTAAGATATGTTCTACAGTTTCATCTTTGCCTGGTTCGCAGATGCACGATGCGCTCTCCTTACACCTGAAGCGATTCAGGTATGCGGAGAACCCACCGTGCCCTGTCATTAGCTGGGTTAATATTCCTGTAGGTTTTAAATCGCGGACAATTTTGTAGGCTTTTATTATGTCAGGGAAGAAGATCCTTGTTGTCGCTGCAGTTTCGCCGTTTTTATATCTTTGGTTCCATTCGTCAAGCGACCCCTTTCGGATTTGTCGCTTGACGAATGAAACCGGGCACTTATCGTAGTCGGCCTTTCTTTTTAGCTTGAGTGCCGCATCTTTCGCGAGCCGATCCGCTCTCTCGTTACCCTCCAGTCCGGCATGCGCCTTGATCCAGAAGAGTGCAACCTGTTTGTCCAGGCGTTTGCACTCCTCTAGATTTTGACGGACTTCCACGACTAAAGGGTGGAGAGAGCGGCGGCTCACGACCGCTTCCAGTGCAGATCGGGAGTCGCTGTAGATACCGAAGCTTTCCTCCGGTCTCCCTTTGATCTCCCGGACTGCTTTGCTTATGGCCATCAATTCCGCCTGGTAGACCGTGCAGTAGGACGACAGCTTCAACTTCTGGCTGTTGGTTTCGGCCCCATTGCTCCAGAGAGACAATGAGGCTCCAACCTTGCCTTCAATCTTGCTGCCGTCCGTATAGATCTGTACCTCTTGCGTAGTGTGGTTATTTACTTGTTGTTGGTCTACCAGGTTTATGAATTTTAGGTCCATATGCTCGGCGGGGTGAGGCAGATCTGCAAACTTAGTCGGCCTTTCAAGCTCCCCGTCTCCGGTTGTTGGCTGGGCTACTCCCCTCTTGACCTCGTACAGGGCTGCTGCCTCTTGTATCCTGAGGTCGAGGGGGAGCAACCCAGCCAACACCAGTACTGAGTTGAGGGAGGCGGTTCGGTAGGACTTGCACATCTTTTGCGCAAACCCTCTCTGGACAACGTTGAGTAACTTTTGGATGCACAGTTTCGTGGTTGATGTTGCCCATACACTCGCCGCGTACATCACTACAGGCTCCACCACAGCGACATATATTGTGCGTATCACCTCCGGGTTTAAGCCCCAACTTATTTTGGCAGCCCTGGACAACTGCTTGAAAATATTCAATGCCTTTTTGCATACATTCGCAACATGGCTATTGAATGTTAGCTTGTTGTCAATAGTAAGGCCCAGCACTTTAATTTCTTTTGACATTTGAATGCCGACTCCACCCATACTCAGGACCGGGGTATCATACTTAAGTTTCCGCGTGAGGACCATGGCATTTGTTTTATGCGGTGCAAATTTTAGTTTGTTCCTGACACCCCAGTCCCGAACATATGCGAGGGCGGCATTCGCCTGCCTCTGCACTTCCATTGCAGTGTCGGCGTCAAAAACCAGGACTACATCATCTGCAAAGGCTTGGCAGTAGTCGCCTCGCCTTTGCAACTGTTGGAGGAGCGGGTCAAGAAGCAAATTCCATAGGATTGGGCCTCCTATGGAGCCTTGCACACAGCCTTTTGTTGTGGACTTTTCTACCTCCTCGCCAGCGTACCTCACCCTTACTACCCTGTCTTGGAGGTAGCTGTCCATTACTCTCCTTATGTTGATCGGACACTTTTCCTCAGCCAGCCTGGTTCTGATAGCGGGCCACCACGCGCTATCGAAGGCTCCCTCTATGTCTAGTGATATCACGGTAACTAATTTCTTTTGATTCAGCTTTTCGCGTATATGATGTATCAAGTCATAGAGGGAGTCTTCGGTACCCCGCTGGGGCATGAACCCGTACTGGCGAGTACTCATCCTAGGTAGAATATGCCACTTGATCCGCCCCACCAACATCTTCTCCAGAATTTTTCCTAGCACCGGCAACAGACCGATTGGTCTGTACGACTTGACGTTTGTGTAGGTGTCCTTTCCTGGCTTTCTGAGCACTACCACTGTGGCCTCCTTCCACGCCTTTGGAAAGTAACCCAAGTCAAGACACCTGTTTGCCAGTGCTAGGAACAATTCCTGATCCTGGTTAATTGCGTGTTCGCAGATATCCGCCGTCAGACCATCGGAGCCCGGGGCCTTCTTAGGATTAAAGCTTGACACTGCGAATTTTAGCTCTGCTAGAGTAAACGGTGGGTCATGGATTCCACCATGAACCCAGTCGTTTACTTTTTCGGCTTCTTGTCGAATTCGAGTGTGTTCCCCGTTGTCCTCCTCTGTTCTATCTTTTGGATAGAATGTGTCTGCTAGGTACATCGCTGACTCCTTTGGACCCAGCTGCACTTCTTCCCTGACAAGTGGTAGGTCTTCTTGCCGTTTTGTCGTCCTACCTATCACTCTGTAAATTGAGTCCCACATGCTCTCCCTGTCCTGTTTACCGCAGAATTCCTTCCAGCTTTTGGTCTGGCTATTTTGTGCTGATGACTCATACCTTTCCTTTGCTTCCAGGTACTCCTTCACCACCTTGGCTCTACGGATCGGCGCTGCACACCAGATTCTACGCCTCTTCGTGGTGACCTCCTTCTTCAGAGCGGCGAGTTCGTCCGACATCCACGGTAAGTTGAACTTGTGTTTATTGTTCTTTTCAGGGATAGCGCTATTGCATGACTCTACTATGGCTTTTGTGTATGCTTCTATTTTAGTTTCTAGTTCACTGTGATTTTCTATTTGTTGTATGATTTTTCTACTTAATTTAGACTCTAATAGCAGCTGGGCCAGTTTCTCATGAAACTGACTCCAGTTTGCTTTTTTGCTGTTATATTTTCTGGTTGTTCTATCTATGCTAATCCCTTTGGACTTTTCGAGCCGTAGGTTGAACGTGATAGTATTGTGGTCCGAACTCGTCACTTCCTGGTCAACCCTCCAATCCTCTACCAAAGCCAACATGTCTGCCGTGCACGCCGTTATATCCACGAAGCTAGAGTATCGTTTGTTACCTCTTATTGTGTCGAAGGTGGGAATGTCACCTACATTGAGCACCTGTAGGCCCATTTCGTCTAGCGTACCTGCCACTTCTTCCCCCCTGCTGTCCACCTCGGGACTGCCCCACCATATGTTTTTAGCATTGCAGTCGCCCCCTACAATAATTTTGTTTGCTTCGGTCTTCTGTTGAATCTCTTTTAGTTTCTCCAGATACTGCTCTAACGGGTGGTCGGGTTCAAAGTAGAGCGAGACGACTACGATCTCCCAGGCGCTGGTCTTCAGTATGACGACGGCTATATTTGTCGTAGTCAAATCCGGGCGCTGTATCACGTCAATTTCCGCATCGAACACTGCAATGGCAGATTTGACGACAGCCTCTCCCGGGTTTGCGCACTGGAATATTCTCACTCCTTTGTAGTCTCTCACTCTACCTATTCCCCCCACGTAAGGCTCCTGGAGAAGAGCAAACGCCATTTTCCGCTTTGTAGCTTCAAACATCAGCTCATGAGTAGCCAGGGCCTTCCGCTGTAAATTGGCTTGGGCGACCGGGTATACCTTTGAGCTGGTGCTTGATGCCAACGGATTATTTGCAGGAGATATTGAGCCTGGGGCCACCTTAGCAGTAGGCCACCGTGGCCCGTGCTAACGCCTCCCACCTTATGCGGACTGGGCACTCTGTGCTAAAGGCGTTATGTTCCACCTTCTCTTGCTTTGCGTGTACACAGTTGCAGCATGAGGGGGCGGCGTCCGCGATCCAGTCTGCACACTGGCTTCGCATGTGCGGCCCACCACAATGGCTGCATTTTTCTACCTTGTCGGTGCAGAAGCGCTTCCCATGACCGTACCCCAGACAGAGCGAGCATTGGACCAATGGAGATTGGTCCTCTACCCGCACCCTCTGAAGGTCGATCTGGATCGTCTCTGCATCGACAAGTCGCCGCCATATCCCGGGAGATACCCTCAGAATGACGTGCTGCACGTGGGGGTTTCTCGTCCTTCTCTTGTAGAGGATCTGGACTCTATTCTCCTTTTCGTCTAGGTCTTTAAGGATCCATTTGTTCTGGTTCCTCAGGGCGGTTAGGATATCTTCATCCGTGTTGTACTTGAACACACTCCTGAGTATCACCAATGGATCCTTATTTTTTACCTCCTGAACGGTCAGGTGGTCCTCCGCTCTCTTCAGTCTTTCCTTTACTAATTCCCTTTCTTTTTCGGTTCTACAGCCAACAATAACCTTCCTATCCTTTGCTTTCCTGATCTTTTCTATTGTTATTCCCTCTTCCTTTGCATTTACTACCTTCCTTATTCGGT
Source organism: Aplocera efformata (assembly GCA_921293045.1). Lineage (NCBI taxonomy): Eukaryota > Metazoa > Arthropoda > Insecta > Lepidoptera > Geometridae > Aplocera > Aplocera efformata. Next base: position 23,034 of record OV121067.1, on the reverse strand, counting down.
CTAGGACTTCTTCTCCCGTCTCGCTCTCATCCTTGGCGGTCACTACCACTGAGTGCAGCGCCGTCTGCTCCGGAGTTTGTCTCCTGGCAGGCGCCGCCGTCACACTAGCGTAGGACGCCCTTTCCTGACTTTCCTGATGCTTCTCTATCGTTATCCTTAGTTTCTCCATTTTCTCATTATTCTCTTCTATCAGTTTAGCCTGCCTTTCCATTTGCTTCAAGAGTTCACATTCTCCTTGTCCTTTGTTTTCCTGTTCTTTCTCCTTCTCTGGTACCTTTATTATTTCCTTCTTTTTCTGCCCTTTTGTGCTTTCCACCTCCTTAAAGAGTTGGAAGAGTTTGTCTATCGCCGCTTGAACCTCTACCTTTATCTCGGTCTTGAGGTTTCTTGCATTCCCGAGGTGCAGCTTGGCCTTTGTCACATACGCCCTGGCCTCTGAGAGCCGATCCGCGTATTTAGGCTTTTCCGTGGGTGGGCTTCCCGTCTGGTCCATCGACTCTCCTAGTGCTCCTGTTCTGCTTTCTTTTGGAAGCGTCGCTTTCGGCTTTGTGGTCGCATTTGCCGAGGGCTTTTTCGGAGAGGTCGTCGTCCTTTTCTTCGTGTCTGGAGAGTGGATGGCTGGCGCTGCCTTGGCTCTGACGGTCTCCCACTCCCCGATACTGCGCCTCACCTGTGAGGTGGGTGCGGTCTCCGGGCTCGTTGTTTTGGATGGCCCTGCCACCTGCGTCATCGAGTCTTTTTCAAGCTCAACGGTCACGTTGAGCTTTTTTGCGGGCGTGCGTATTCCAAACATGTTATTGTCAGAGGGTCGACGTCGGTCAAAACAAGTTCAATTTAAAAGTGGTAAATTTGTAAAAGTTTTAAAATAAATTTGCTTATATAAAATAATAACCTAATATACAAAACATAACAAGTCAAAATAAAACAGGGGGTAGAGCAAATGTAGTGGTAATGATATTTTATTATTTGTTTTCAGTCTAATTATGTTTTTCTGTTTCAGATGGAGTTCCCTTGGCTGCCTTCGCGTTCTAGATGGAGGTGCGGCGGTCGTCAGGTTTGGGAGAGCTTCTGCGGTAAGTACTCTTCTTGATCTATACCAACCGGTGAACTTTGGGCGCAGCGTATATGAGTTAGAGACAAATAATAAAACAAGTAAACGGAACCCACAAGATATGGCAGAATGTGCTCTACCTAGAGTCTATCTATCTAATTGCGTTGGCAAGTGCCAATGGTCCTAAATATATTGACGGTTTATAACTGTCAATACCTGTCTTTGGCGAGAGAGTTTTACACTTTTGACTCTACCTAGAGTCAAAATATACAAAATATTATAGAGCTATAAAATAGCCCTGTCTATACAAAAAATCCCCGTCCAAATCGGAGCGCTAGTCTAAGAGATACCCAATATTTAATTTTTTAAAATAATTTTACAAGGGTTAATCTTTATAAAATCGGGGGGTGAAAAATATTTTCTGAAACCTTATGATCTAATTAACAACAAACAATTTAAAGAAATTTTTAAAGTGCAATTTTCGAAGTTGTAGGAATTTTCATACAAAAATAAAATAGGGGGGTGGGGAATTTGGGAGGGGGGGGCTAAACTAATTATCGAAAGGGAATTCGACCTCAGTATCTAACCATAGGTTAGGTACTGAACTTTGCTCAAAATTGAGCTATCTCTAACCGTTCCAGAGATATTAGCGGTTTAAGGGAATTTAGGGGGGTGAAATTTTGAAAATTTATTGTGGGACTTGGGTGCGTGGTAGGGGATGGGGAAAAATTCCTACAGACTCAGCAGATTGCAGACTATTTTTATACAATTTCAGAATATTTAATATACCAATAGCTGAGGTTGTAAATAATTTTCTGAGGAAAAATGGCCGAAAAGTATGGGAAGGGGGGGGGGGTTATATTTTTAACCAGTCAGAGGGGAACTTGAGGTTATTTGAGCGGTGCTCAAAGATCAATTAAAATAACAATTTTAATAAAACAAAATAATTTTGGGGGGGTTGAAAAGTTTAGGGGGGGGGTAATATAACTAGTCAAAAGGGGGCTCGCCTTGAGTACTAGATATACATCTAGTACTCAAACTTTGCTCAAAATTGGCCTATCTGGCTTAGTTTCCGAGAAACAAGGGTTTTTAGTGGATTTGCACTTGACCTACATTCAAAATTTAAATTTACTCGAAAATTTTTAGCATTAACAGGGGTTGAATTTTTTTTATATATTATACTACTAACAGGGGACTACAAAATGGGCAAATAAAAATGAGGGGTTGTCGCTCTAATTATGGAGATATGATTTTTTTTTAAAGTCAATTGCAACTGCACAAATTTTAAAAACCTTGTTTCTCAGTCAAAACTTAACTTATCTTAGAACCGCAAACTGCCTCCGGGGTCCTCACGTTGGGGTTCTTCTGATGCGCTGTCGAGATGGCGCCGTGCTCCTCTCCTTCAGTGACCTCGTGGCCACGTGGTACTTGTTTTTTTGCCTTTTTCTCAACGACTGTACGTCGGAGAAATCGGCAAAAGGTGTCAGCGTGTAGGGGTCCTCACGTAGACCAGAAGGCCACTTTAAAACAAGTGGGTCGTCGCTGCCGTTCTCGAGATATCTCGAGTCGAAGTTTCCAAATTTCACAATTTTGCACAAAAACACTCCTAGCACTTTTTCCTGGGTTGGTTAAGGTACGACACTAGCACGGTCGTGTCGGGCTCCTCGAGCCGGTTCTTCTGACGTATAGCTTGTCAAATAATTCGCGGAAAAAACCACTATTTATAATTTTAAAGTGCGGAGCGAAACTATGGCGTGGCGACTCCTTCGGAGGTTGGAGTGGGTCTGGTTAGGTTAGGTTAGGTTGGGCGGGGCAGGGTTTATCCTTTTGGATAAGGCCTGGCCTACCTACTCATCCCGTGATGAGTATGGGGGTGTGGTCTTGGGGAGTAGCTCACAGTTGCGTTGATCCCCCAAGGCAAGTCCGGTGTCCGGCCGTGTAGCCGGTCTAGCCTTTTCGAGGTTCACCAAGCCCATAAGTACTCACTCTATTGAGTGGGGAAACTAAAAACACCGGGCGCCGCGGGTGTGTGTATGAAGATGTGTGTGTGCGGATGAATGTATGAGTGAAAGAGTGTGGAAGAGGAGGCGGGATAGGGGGGGTTTAGTTGTTGGGTTGGGTAGAGGGAAATGGGGTAGAGCTTCTCCGCGTGTCCCTATGAATTTAGCATAGGGCACAGTGGATGAGGCTCGCGGACCCGCCTTTTGGGTTCCGCGGGGGGGATGAGTTGGCGCTGCGGGAGTGCAGCGGACGCGACTTTGGTTGCGTGTTTGGGGCGCTGAGGTTGGATGGGACTTCCGTCTCTCTACAGCGGTTGTTCCGTCCTTTCTTTGGCACTCATGGCTGGCTCAGTCGAGCAGCCGGAGGTGGGGGCTGCGATGCTTTTGCAGCAGCCCGAGGTGTGCGGGTGTCGGGGAGAGATGAAGTTCTCGCTTTTCGAGATCATCATCCCGCCCCGACTCCCCCCCCCAATCCTACGGTCCCGTGCCCGCCTATGGGATGTATGGCCGGAGGGAGTCCGGTCCCAAGGGCACGAGAGTTGAGGTGGAGGTAGCTGCGTTTTCGCAGCAGCCTGAGGTTTTAGGGCGCCAGGGTGGGGTGAGGTTCTCGTTTCCCGAGTTCATCACCTCGCTCTGGCTCCCCCCAATCCTACGGTTCGGTGCCCGCCAAGGGGATGCGTGGTCGGAGGGAGTCCGGCCGCAAGGGCACCACCCTATGGGGACCTCACCCCTTAAAGGACAAAAATGAAATGGCGAATTGTAAAAAGATACTACCCCAGGGAGGTACCAGCCGAGGTGACTTGGCTGGAGAATCCTCCAGTGTGGCTTCGGCCGCACTCAGCCCCTCGTATTCTGGGGGGGGCAACAACCGCCATGAGGGATCAGGCCCTCGACGTGGAGGAAGAACGGAAGGAGGAGAGAAAGACGACGACCTTTACAGGTCAAAGTCTATCGAGTCGATAGACGTCGACTCCGATGACCTGACGTCCTGTTCATCAGGAGCGTCTACGCCTGCGATGTGGCGGAAACGCCGCAGAGATGTGGCAAGTGAAGAGGAGACTGGGGATGATGTATGTCCTTCCCCCAAGGTCCCTACGGCACGACGTGGTCGCGGGCGACCGCCGACCACCGGCCAATACGTCGGCTTGGCCAAGGCCAAGGCCTTACTCAACAAGGCAAGAGAAGAAGAGCTGCGGCTCGTTGCTGAAACGGAGCTCGCAGTGGAGTTAAGAAGGCAGAAGGAAGCGAAGGCTGCCTTCTTCAAAGAGGCGCCGCCTATCAAGGCGTCAGACGTAAAGGGCTGCGACGCGGCCCAACTGGACTTTGTGGTGACGAATGCTGTGGAGAGAATACAGCACATCGCCACAAAGTCCAAGAATCTGAAAGGGGGCTTCGTCAGGGAGCTGAAGGAGGCCGCAGAGCTCATCCAGGCCTCCTTCAAAGAGACGCAGGCGAGAACAGTGCCAGAAGAGATGGCACTGTTGATAACCGCCAACCAGAAACTCACGACGGAACTCAAGCAGATCCGTCGTGAGATGGCAGAGCTGCGGGCTGGGCAGGCTATGCCCCCCCCAGCTCCGGTCCAGGCCCTGGCACCCCAGGTTCCGGACCTTGAAGAGGTCATGCGGGCAGTCATGATGCAGGTGGGCACCATGATCACTGCCCGCTTCGAAGGCCTCGAGGAGCGTCTGCTCCCTGAAAGGCGCCTGAGGCCATCGCTGGCCGCTGACAGGCAGAGGGAGGCTGTGACAACCGCAGCAGAGGAGGATCTACCTTCACCTTCCTCCCACACACCTAAGCCCAAGAAGGGCAAATCTGTGGGACAGAAGGGGAAGAAGAGCGCGCCCGCTACGCTGCCTCCAGCAGAGCTGGCCACGAGAGACGGGACACCAACCCCCAGTCCACTTGCTCCTCCTTTACAGGAGCAGTGGACAGAAGTGGTCAAGCGGGGCAAGAAAGGCCGCAAGGTCAGTAGACCCGAAAGCCAGGCCCCGCTTGAGCGACCACAGGTCCCCAAGACGCGACCCGCTAAGCCCGCAAAGAGTCGCAGGGTGAAGGCGACAAAACTCCGCACCCCTCAGACCGCAGCTGTGGTGATCACAGTTCGTCCCGAGGCGGAAGAGCGTGGGGTCACCTATAGGAAGGTGCTCACCAAGGCCAAGGCCAAGATAGACCTTGCGGCCTTGGGGGTGACGGCTCTCCAATTTAGGATCGCGGCAACCGGCGCTCGCATTTTGCAAGTGCCGGGCGCCGAAAGTAGCCAAAAGGCGGACCTCCTGGCTGAAAAGCTAAAGGAGGTCCTCCAAAACGACGAAGGGGTGTTGGTGTCCAGACCGGTCACCACTGCAGATCTGCTGGTGACTGGTCTGGACGACTCCGTGGGCCCTTTCGAGCTCATGGAGGCCCTCTCCATTGCCGGTGACTGCTCTGCGCCAACAATTAATGTTGGCGAAATTAAAAAGGGCCGAGGGGGTTTAGGCACCGCATTCGTTCGGTGCCCCGTAGCGGCGGCCAAACGACTCGGGGAGAAAGGCCGAGTCGTCGTCGGATGGGTGGCGGCGCAGGTCCGGATCCTGGATCCAAGACCTCGCCGCTGCTACAAGTGCCTGGAACTGGGCCATATGAAGGCCCAGTGCAAGTCCGACGTGGACCGCAGCGATGATTGTCACCGCTGCGGTCAGAAGGGCCATAAGGTCGGCAGCTGCACTGCAGCTCCCCACTGCAGCCTTTGTGCAGCAGTGGGAAGGAAAGCCGACCACGTAGCGGGGGGTAAGGCCTGTGCCAACCCCCGCTCCAAGAAGAGCAGTCGGAAACGACAGCCGCCTAGCGCTACCACAGCGCAGGCGGCGCCGATGGAGAGTTAGGTTGCCCTAACTCTCCATCAGATGTAATGACGGAGAGTTGGGGTAACCTATCTCTCCGTCAGGAGGATCTGGGGTGGTGGTGGTGGAAGTCGGATTGCGGGGGCATCCGGCGCCCCAGAATCAAGTCCTCCCGAGAGTTGGATGCCCAGTATGCTCCTGGGCATCACTCTGAGTGGCCGAATGGGGGGGTATTCCCCTCCCGAGGCGGGTCCGTCCGACACGGACTGTGGCGCTGACGGGGCCGCGGATGTATGCATATCGCGATTCCCGTAGCCCCGTCGTAAGCCAAGAGAGAGCATCATGGGGTTTTAGTCGGTAGTGGCACTCAGCTTTATAAGCTGAGTCCGACATACCCCTCCCCCCCCCGGGAGGGACGATACGTAAACGTATTTCCCCATGTAAAAAAAAAAAAAAAAAAAAAAAAAAAAAAAAAAAAAAAAAAAAAAAAAAAAAAAAAAAAAAAAAAAAAAAAAAAAAAGGTTAGGTTAGGTTGGGCGGGGCAGGGTTTGGGCGGGGCAGGGTTTATGGGCGGGGCAGGGTTTATCCTTTTGGATAAGGCCTGGCCTACCTACTCATCCCGTGATGAGTATGGGGGTGTGGTCTTGGGGAGTAGCTCACAGTTGCGTTGATCCCCCAAGGCAAGTCCGGTGTCCGGCCGTGTAGCCGGTCTAGCCTTTTCGAGGTTCACCAAGCCCATAAGTACTCACGCTTTTGAGTGGGGAAACTAAAAACACCGGGCGCCGCGGGTGTGTGTATGAAAGGGTGTGTGAATGTGGGGGTAGGAGCCCCTCCGCGTGTCCCTATGAAGGTAGCATAGGGCACAGTGGAGTGAGGCTCGCGGACCCACTTCTTGGGTGCCGCAGGGGGGGTGTGTATGAGCGTGAGAGTATGTATGCGGAGGTGGGTATGGGGGGGCTGTAGTTGTTGGGTGGGGTAGTCGGGTTGGAGGTGGCGCCTCTCCGAGGATGAGGCGGGACGGGTTCGGTGTGCACTCACACTGCCGCCGAACTGGCTTTCGAGCCACCGTCTGGACGGAGGTTCAAATCGTAACCCCCCGGATGACGCGGTCATGTCTCGTGTTGCGTGATGGGGGGCCGAGGGCCTTGGCTTAACCGCCCGGGTCGCGAGGAAGAAAACCTCTATAAAAAATTACCCCCACCCTAAGTTGCGACGCGCGGCGAGAGGGTGTTCATGGCTGTGGGGGAGCACAGTTCCTAGCGCGTTCCCCGCGGGAGTCCGGCCGAAACTCCTTAGCGGGTCACGTTTAGGCTTGCCTGGATACAGGGGGCACTGTCCGGGTCGACCTACACTTCCCCCATACTCGTGGGATTTATATATGGATTGTGCAAATAAAAACCGAAGAAGTAGAGAAGAAGAGTCCGATTCTTCTAGTGCCTCGGCACTGAAGAAGGCCGTTTCAACGGCGGAGAATTTGGCAACGATGACGGAACGTACACCTTTACGGCGCAACGTTAAAAATATAGGGAAGGCTAGAGTTTTGCTGGAGCGTATCTCACCCAGTGTAACCAAGGGCCTCTTGGACAGGAATGATTCGGTGTCGGATTTCGACTCCGACGACATAATGTCCTGTGAGTCAAGAGCGTCGACGCCCGCGGAAATGTGGCGGAAACGGCGCAGGGACCTAGAAACCGATGAAGAGACGGGGGATGAGGCACAACCATCATCCAAGGTCACGGCACGACGTGTTCGCGGGCGACCGCCGACCACCGGTCAGTATGTCGGTCTGGCTCAGGCCAAGGCCGCTCTAAACCGGGCCAAAGAAGAGGAGCTGCGCCTTGCCGCTGAGGGTGAGATGGCGGAAGAGCTGCGGCGAAAAAGGGAGGCTAAAGCCGCTTTCTTTAAGAAGGCGTCTCTGGCCAAACCTACGGAGTTGGTGAAGGGCTGTGATGCAGCTCAATTAGAGTTCCTGGTCTTGGACGCGGTGGAGAAAATCTCCTACATCGCCACTTCGTCCAAGAACCTAAAAGGGACCTGTGTAAAGGAGCTGAAGGAGGCCGCGGAGCTAATAAAGGCCTCCTTCCAGGAGACGCAGTCGCGATCAGTGCCAGAGGAAATGGCTTTACTGATCGCGGCTAACCGGAAACTCACGACGGACCTCAAAGAGATACGTCGTGAGATGGAGGAGCTGCGGGCCGCTCAGGCTATGCCTGCCCCGGCTCCGGCCCGCGCTCTGGATTCTCTCCAGACACCGGGCCTCGAAGACGTATTACGGGCAGTGATGGTGCAAGTGGGCACAATGATCACTGCCCGTTTCGAGGGTCTCGAGGAGCGTCTGCTTCCCGAGAAACGTCTGAGGCCGCCCCTGGCTGCCGATAGACGTAGGGAGGCTGCAGCGACAGTTGCTGCAGAGACGTACCCACTTCCCCGTATCTCCCTTGCCCCAAAGCCCAAATCGGGTAAGCTTCCGGCAGGGGAGAAGGGAATAAGCAGGCCCGCTCCCACTCTGCTCCCTACAGCAGAGCAGGTAGTGGAAGACGGACCATTGACGTCCAGTCCACCAGCTCCTTTGGAGGAGCAGTGGACAGAGGTCGTCAAGCGGGGGAGGAAGAAAGGTGGAAAGGCCACTAGGCCTGGAAACCAAAAACCCTCCACCCTCGTGCGAGCCAAGGCCTCTAAAGCACCAACATCCGGAGCTACAAAGGGCCCTAAGGCGAAGGCAGAAAAACTCCGCCTCCCCCGGTCTGCAGCCGTGGTTATCACGATGCAGCCGGAGTTAGCAGAGAAGGGCATCACCTACGGCAAGTTGCTGTCCAAGGCCAAGGACAAAATTGACCTTAAGGCCTTGGAGGTGATGCACCTCAATGTGAGGAAGGCGAAAACCGGCGCACGCATCCTGGAATTGCCTGGCGCTGAAAGTGGTGGGAAGGCAGACCTCCTGGCTGAGAAGCTCAAGGAGGTCTTCCAGGAGGTGGAGGGCGTCAAGGTGTCCAGACCGGTTGCCACCGCAGAGCTGCGAGTGTCCGGCCTGGATGACTCCGTGGGCACATATGAGCTCATGGACGCCCTTCAAAAGGTTGGCGGAGGCCTCCCAGCGGCGTACCACGTGGGCGCCATACGGAACGGCCCGGCTGGTATGGGAACTGCCTTCGTAAGGTGCCCCGTATCGGCGGCGAAGAAGATCGCGGCGAGCGGCCGCATAATAGTAGGATGGGTGGCGGCGCAAGTCCGGATTTTAGATCCAAGGCCGCGCCGCTGCTATAAGTGTTTTGCACTGGGTCATTTTAAGGCTCAGTGCACATCCGAGGTGGACCGAAGCGGTGAATGCTACCGCTGCGGTAAAACGGGCCATAGGTGCACCGAGTGCTCTGCCGCCCCCCACTGCAACATATGTGCAGCAGCGGGGAGATCGGCAGAGCACCTCTTCGCGGGCAAGGCCTGCGCCAAGCCTAAGAAAGGGGAGAGTGGAAGGCAGAAGATGGCCACCGCTGCCAAGGCGCAGCCGGCGGCAATGGAGAGTTAGATTAGTTTAACTCTCCGCCTGGAGGATCTGGGGCGTTGGATGCGGGGGCATCTGGCGCCCCAAGATTAGGTCCTCATGAGAGTTGGATGCCCAGTATGCTCCTGGGCATCACTCCGAGCTGAATGGAGGGGGTCTCACCCCTCCCGAGGCGGGTCCGCACGCCGACGCGGACGATGGCGTTGACGGGGCCGCGGAAGCATGCGATAGCGATTCCCGTAGCCCCATCGTAGCCAAGAGGCCGGAGCATAGAGGGGTTTTAGTCGGTAGTGGCGCTCTAGCGATATAAAAAATACTGCTTAGCCCGACATACCCCGCCCCGCCCCCCGGCGAGGCGGGGATACGTAAATGTATTTCCCCTCTCAAAAAAAAAAAAAAAAAAAAAAAAAAAAAAAAAAAAAAAAAAAAAAAAAAAAAAAAAAAAAAAAAAAAAGGTTAGGTTAGGTTAGGTTAGGTTGGGCGGGGCAGGGTTTATCCTTTTGGATAAGGCCTGGCCTACCTACTCATCCCGTGATGAGTATGGGGGTGTGGTCTTGGGGAGTAGCTCACAGTTGCGTTGATCCCCCAAGGCAAGTCCGGTGTCCGGCCGTGTAGCCGGTCTAGCCTTTTCGAGGTTCACCAAGCCCATAAGTACTCACTCTTTTGAGTGGGGAAACTAAAAACACCGGGCGCCGCGGGTGTGTGTATGAAGATGTGTGTGTGCGGATGAATGTATGCGTGAAAGAGTGTGGAAGAGGAGGCGGGACAGGGGGGGTTTAGTTGCTGGGTTGGGGTAGAGGGAAATGGGGTAGAGCTTCTCCGCGTGTCCCTATGAATTTAGCATAGGGCACAGTGGATGAGGCTCGCGGACCCGCCTTTTGGGTTCCGCAGGGGGGGATGAGGTGGAGCTGTGGGAGTACAGCTGAGGCGACGTGTTGGTCGCGCGTGGTGGTTTGCTGAGGGGGGATGGGGCTTCCGTCTCTTTACAGCGGTTGTTCCGTCCTCCCTCCGTACTTAAGGCTGGCTCAGTCGAGCAGCCCGAGGTGGGGGCAGTTGCGTCTTCGCAACAGTCCGAGGTTTAAGGGCGCCAGGGTGGGGTGAGGTTCTCGTTTCCCGAGTTCATCACCTCGCCCTGGCTCCCCCCAATCCTACGGTTCGGTGC